>CM070076.1:27756305-33092756 GCA_036250285.1 Pyrocoelia pectoralis
ACAACTGCGCAAATTTAACTGCGCAAAAATAACTGCGCAAATTTAACTGCGCAATATAACTGCGCAAAAATAACTGCGCAATTTAACTGCGCAAATATAACTGCGCAAATTTAACCGCGCAAAAATAACTGCGCTAATTTAACTGCGCAAATATAACTGCGCAAAAATAACTGCGCAAATTTAACTGCGCAAATATAACTGCGCAAAAATAACTGCGCAAATTTAACTGCGCAAAAATAACGGCGCAAAAATAACTGCGCAAAAATAACTGCGCAAATTTAACTGTGCAAAAATAACTGCGCAAATTTAACTGCGCAAATATAACTGCGCAAATTTAACTGCGCAAATTTAACTGCGCAAATTTAACTGCGCTAAAATAACTGCGCAAATTTAACTGCGCAAAAATAACTGCGCAAATTTAACTGCGCAAAAATAACTGCCAAAAATTAACTGCGCAAATTTAACTGCGCAAATATACAGCGCAAAAATAACTGCGCAAATTTAACTGCGCAAATTTAACTGCTGCAAATTATACTGCGCAAATTTAACTGCGCAAATATAATGCGCAAAAATAAACTGCGCAAATTTAACTGCGCAAATTTAACTGCGCAATTTAACTGCGCAAATTTAACTGCGCAAATATAACTGCGGCAAAAATAAACTGCGCAAATTTAACTGCGCAAATATAACTGCGCAAATTTAACTGCGCAAAAATAACGGCGCAAAAATAACTGCGCAAATTTAACTGCGCAAAAATAACTGCGCAAATTTAACTGCGCAAAAATAACTGCGCAAATTTAAATGCGCAGAAATAACTGCGCAAATTTAAACTGCGCAAATATAACTGCGCAAATTTAACTGCGCAAAATAACGGCGCAAAAATAACTGCGCAAATTTAACTGCGCAAAGTAACTGCGCAAATTTAACTGCGCAAAAATAACTGTGCAACTATAACTGCGCAAATTTCACTGCGCAAAATTAACTGCGCAAAAATAACTGCGAAAAAATAACTGCGCAGTTATTTTTGCACAGTTAAATTTGCGCAGTTAAATTTGCGCAGTTATTTTTGCGCCGTTATATTTGCGCAGTTAAATTTGCGCAGTTATTTTTGCGCAGTTAAATTTGCGCAGTTATTTTTGCGCAGTTATATTTGCGCAGTTAAATTTGCGCAATTAAATTTGCGCAGTTAAATTTGCGCAGTTAAAATTGCGCAGTTAAATTTGCGCAGTTATTTTGCGCAGTTATTTTTGCGCAGTTACTTTTGCGCAGTTATATTGCGCAGTTATATTTGCGCAGTTATATTTGCGCAGTTAAATTTGCGAAGTTATTTTTGTGCAGTTATTTTTGCGCAGTTATATTTGCGCAGTTAATTTGCGCAGTTATTTTTGCGCAGTTATTTTTGTGCAGTTATATTTGGGCAGTTAAATTTGCGCAGTTATTTTTGGGCAGTTATTTTGCGCAGTTAAATTTGCGCAGTTATTTTGCGCAGTTAAATTTGCGCAGTTATTTCTGCGCAGTTATATTATGCGCAGTTAAATTTGCGTAGTTAAATTTGTGCAGTTATTTTGGCGCAGTTATTTTGCGCAGTTATATTTGCGCAGTTATTTTTGCGCAGTTATATTTTGCGCAGTTAAATTTGCGCAGTTAAATTTGCGCAGTTATTTTTGGGCAGTTATTTTTGCGCAGTTATTTTTGGGCAGTTATTTTTGCGCAGTTATTTTTGGGCAGTTATTTTTGCGCAGTTAAATTTGCGCAGTTATTTTGCGCAGTTAAATTTGCGCAGTTATTTCTGCGCAGTTATATTATGCGCAGTTAAATTGCGTAGTTAAATTTGTGCAGTTATTTTGGCGCAGTTATTTTTGCGCAGTTATATTTGCGCAGTTATTTTGCGCAGTTATATTTGCGCAGTATATTTGCGCAGATATTATTGCGCAGTTAAATTTGCGCAGTTAAATTTGCGCAGTTAAATTTGCGCAGTTATTTTTGCGCAGTTAAATTTGCGCAGTTAAATTTGCGCAGTTATATTTGCGCAGTTAAATTTGCGCAGTAATTTTTGGGCAGTTATATTTGCGCAGTTAAATTTGCGCAGTTATTTTTGCGCAGTTAAATTTGCGCAGTTATTTTTGCGCAGTTAAATTTGCGCAGTTATTTTGCGCAGTTAAATTTGCGCAGTTATTTTGCGCAGTTATATTTGCGCAGTTAAATTTGCGCAATTAAATTTGCGCAGTTAAATTTGCGCAGTTAAAATTGCGCAGTTAAATTTGCGCAGTTATTTTTGCGCAGTTATTTTTGCGCAGTTATTTTTGCGCAGTTATATTGCGCAGTTATATTTGCGCAGTTATATTTGCGCAGTTAAATTTGCGAAGTTATTTTTGTGCAGTTATTTTTGCGCAGTTATATTTGCGCAGTTAAATTTGCGCAGTTATTTTTGCGCAGTTATTTTTGTGCAGTTATATTTGGGCAGTTAAATTTGCGCAGTTATTTTTGGGCAGTTATTTTGCGCAGTTAAATTTGCGCAGTTATTTTTGCGCAGTTAAATTTGCGCAGTTATTTCTGCGCAGTTATATTATGCGCATTTAAATTTGCGTAGTTAAATTTGTGCAGTTATTTTGGCGCAGTTATTTTTGCGCAGTTATATTTGCGCAGTTATTTTTGCGCAGTTATATTTTGCGCAGTTAAATTTGCGCAGTTAAATTTGCGCAGTTATTTTTGGGCAGTTATTTTTGCGCAGTTAAATTTGCGCAGTTATATTTGCGCAGTTAAATTTGCGCAGTTATTTTTGCGCAGTTATTTTTGCGCAGTTAACCTTTTGCGCAGTTATATTTGCACAGTTATTTTGCGCAGTTATTTTTGCGCAGTTAAATTTGCGCAGTTATATTTGCGCAGTTAAATTTGCGCAGTTATTTTTGCGCAGTTATTTTTGCGCAGTTATTTTTGCGCCGTTATTTTTGCGCAGTTAAATTTGCGCAGTTATTTTTGCGCAGTTATATTTGCGCAGTTAAATTTGCGCAGTTATTTTTGCGCAGTTAAATTTGCGCAGTTATTTTTGCGCAGTTATATTATGCGCAGTTAAATTTGCGTAGTTAAATTTGTGCAGTTATTTTGGCGCAGTTATTTTTGCGCAGTTATATTTGCGCAGTTATTTTTGCGCAGTTATATTTTGCGCAGTTAAATTTGCGCTGTTAAATTTGCGCAGTTAATTTTGGGCAGTTATTTTTGCGCAGTTAAATTTGCGCAGTTATATTTGCGCAGTTAAATTTGCGCAGTTATTTTTGCGCAGTTATTTTTGCGCAGTTATTTTTGCGCAGTTAACCTTTTGCGCAGTTATATTTGCACAGTTATTTTTGCGCAGTTATTTTTGCGCAGTTAAATTTGCGCAGTTATATTTGCGCAGTTAAATTTGCGCAGTTATTTTTGCGCAGTTATTTTGCGCAGTTATTTTTGCGCCGTTATTTTTGCGCAGTTAAATTTGCGCAGTTATTTTTGCGCAGTTATATTTGCGCAGTTAAATTTTCGCAGTTATTTTTGAGCAGTTACATTTGCGCAGTTATTTTGCGCAGTTATTTTTGCGCAGTTATATTTGCGCCGTTATTTTTGCGCAGTTAAATTTGCGCAGTTATTTTTGCGCAGTTATATTTGCGCAGTTAATTTGCGCAGATATTTTTGCGCAGTTAAATTTGCGAAGTTATTTTTGTGCAGTTATTTTTGCGCAGTTATATTTGCGCAGTTAAATTTGCGCAGTTATTTTTGCGCAGTTATTTTTGTGCAGTTATATTTGGGCAGTTAAATTTGCGCAGTTATTTTTGGGCAGTTATTTTTGCGCAGTTAAATTTGCGCAGTTATTTTTGCGCAGTTAAATTTGCGCAGTTATTTCTGCGCAGTTATATTTGCGCAGTTAAATTTGCGTAGTTAAATTTGTGCAGTTATTTTGGCGCAGTTATTTTTGCGCAGTTATATTTGCGCAGTTATTTTTGCGCAGTTATATTTTGCGCAGTTAAATTTGCGCAGTTAAATTTGCGCAGTTATTTTTGGGCAGTTATTTTTGCGCAGTTAAATTTGCGCAGTTATATTTGCGCAGTTATTTTTGCGCAGTTATTTTTGCGCAGTTAACCTTTTGCGCAGTTATATTTGCACAGTTATTTTTGCGCAGTTATTTTTGCGCAGTTAAATTTGCGCAGTTATACTTGCGCAGTTAAATTTGCGCAGTTAAATTTGCGCAGTTAAATTTGCGCAGTTATACTTGCGCAGTTAAATTTGCGCAGTTAAATTTGCGCAGTTAAATTTGCGCAGTTATATTTGCGCAGTTAAATATGCGCAGTTAAATCTGCGCAGTTAAATTTGCGCAGTTAAATTTGCGCAGTTATATTTGCGCAGTTAAATATGCGCAGTTAAATCTGCGCAGTTATTTTTGCGCAGTTAAATTTGCGCAGTTATTTTTGCGCAGTTAAATTTGCGCAGTTATTTTTGCGCAGTTAAATTTGCGCAGTTATTTTTGCGCAGTTAAATTTGCGCAGTTATATTTGCGCAGTTAAATTTGCGCAGCTATTTTTGCGCAGTTATTTTTGCGCCGTTATTTTTGCGCAGTTAAATTTGCGCAGTTATATTTGCGCAGTTATATTTGCGAAGTTAAATTTGCGCAGTTAAATTTGCGCAGTTATTTTTGCGCAGTTAAATTTGCGCAGTTATTTTTGCGCAGTTAAATTTGCGCAGTTATTTTTGCGCATTTAAATTTGCGCAGTTATATTTGCGCAGTTAAATTTGCGCAGTTATTTTTGCGCAGTTATTTTTGCGCAGTTATTTTTGCGCCGTTATTTTTGCGCAGTTAAATTTGCGCAGTTATTTTTGCGCATTTATATTTGCGCAGTTAAATTTGCCCAGTTATTTTTGCGCAGTTAAATTTGCGCAGTTATTTTTGCGCAGTTATTTTTGCGCAGTTATATTTGCGCCGTTATTTTTGCGCAGTTAAATTGCGCAGTTATTTTTGCGCAGTTATATTTGCGCAGTTATATTTGCGCAGATATTTTTGCGCAGTTAAATTTGCGCAGTTAAATTTGCGCAGTTAAATTTGCGCAGTTATTTTTGCGCAGTTAAATTTGCGCAGTTAAATTTGCGCAGTTATATTTGCGCAGTTAAATTTGCGCAGTAATTTTTGCGCAGTTATATTTGCGCAGTTAAATTTGCGCAGTTATTTTTGCGCAGTTAAATTTGCGCAGTTATTTTTGCGCAGTTAAATTTGCGCAGTTATTTTTGCGCAGTTAAATTTGCGCAGTTATTTTTGCGCAGTTAAATTTGCGCAGTTATTTTTGCGCAGTTATATTTGCGCAGTTAAATTTGCGCAATTAAATTTGCGCAGTTAAATTTGCGCAGTTAAAATTGCGCAGTTAAATTTGCGCAGTTATTTTTGCGCAGTTATTTTGCGCAGTTATTTTTGCGCAGTTATATTGCGCAGTTATATTTGCGCAGTTATATTTGCGCAGTTAAATTTGCGAAGTTATTTTTGTGCAGTTATTTTTGCGCAGTTATATTTGCGCAGTTAAATTTGCGCAGTTATTTTTGCGCAGTTATTTTTGTGCAGTTATATTTGGGCAGTTAAATTTGCGCAGTTATTTTTGGGCAGTTATTTTTGCGCAGTTAAATTTGCGCAGTTATTTTTGCGCAGTTAAATTTGCGCAGTTATTTCTGCGCAGTTATATTATGCGCAGTTAAATTTGCGTAGTTAAATTTGTGCAGTTATTTTGGCGCAGTTATTTTGCGCAGTTATATTTGCGCAGTTATTTTGCGCAGTTATATTTTGCGCAGTTTAAATTTGCGCAGTTAAATTTGCGCAGTTATTTTTGGGCAGTTATTTTTGCGCAGTTAAATTTGCGCAGTTATATTTGCGCAGTTATTTTTGCGCAGTTATTTTTGCGCAGTTAACCTTTTGCGCAGTTATATTTGCACAGTTATTTTTGCGCAGTTATTTTTGCGCAGTTAAATTTGCGCAGTTATACTTGCGCAGTTAAATTTGCGCAGTTAAATTTGCGCAGTTAAATTTGCGCAGTTATACTTGCGCAGTTAAATTTGCGCAGTTAAATTTGCGCAGTTAAATTTGCGCAGTTATATTTGCGCAGTTAAATATGCGCAGTTAAATCTGCGCAGTTAAATTTGCGCAGTTAAATTTGCGCAGTTATATTTGCGCAGTTAAATATGCGCAGTTAAATCTGCGCAGTTATTTTTGCGCAGTTAAATTTGCGCAGTTATTTTTGCGCAGTTAAATTTGCGCAGTTATTTTTGCGCAGTTAAATTTGCGCAGTTATTTTTGCGCAGTTAAATTTGCGCAGTTATATTTGCGCAGTTAAATTTGCGCAGCTATTTTTGCGCAGTTATTTTTGCGCCGTTATTTTTGCGCAGTTAAATTTGCGCAGTTATATTTGCGCAGTTATATTTGCGAAGTTAAATTTGCGCAGTTAAATTTGCGCAGTTATTTTTGCGCAGTTAAATTTGCGCAGTTATTTTTGCGCAGTTAAATTTGCGCAGTTATTTTTGCGCATTTAAATTTGCGCAGTTATATTTGCGCAGTTAAATTTGCGCAGTTATTTTTGCGCAGTTATTTTTGCGCAGTTATTTTTGCGCCGTTATTTTTGCGCAGTTAAATTTGCGCAGTTATTTTTGCGCATTTATATTTGCGCAGTTAAATTTGCCCAGTTATTTTTGCGCAGTTAAATTTGCGCAGTTATTTTTGCGCAGTTATTTTTGCGCAGTTATATTTGCGCCGTTATTTTTGCGCAGTTAAATTTGCGCAGTTATTTTTGCGCAGTTATATTTGCTCAGTTATATTTGCGCAGATATTTTTGCGCAGTTAAATTTGCGCAGTTAAATTTGCGCAGTTAAATTTGCGCAGTTATTTTTGCGCAGTTAAATTTGCGCAGTTAAATTTGCGCAGTTATATTTGCGCAGTTAATTGCGCAGTAATTTTGCGCAGTTATATTTGCGCAGTTAAATTTGCGCAGTTATTTTTGCGCAGTTAAATTTGCGCAGTTATTTTTGCGCAGTTAAATTTGCGCAGTTATTTTTGCGCAGTTAAATTGCGCAGTTATTTTTGCGCAGTTAAATTGCGCAGTTATTTTTGCGCAGTTATATTAGCGCAGTTAAATTTGCGCAATTAAATTTGCGCAGTTAAATTTGCGCAGTTAAAATTGCGCAGTTAAATTTGCGCAGTTATTTTTGCGCAGTTATTTTTGCGCAGTTATTTTTGCGCAGTTATATTGCGCAGTTATATTTGCGCAGTTATATTTGCGCAGTTAAATTTGCGAAGTTATTTTTGTGCAGTTATTTTTGCGCAGTTATATTTGCGCAGTTAAATTTGCGCAGTTATTTTTGCGCAGTTATTTTTGTGCAGTTATATTTGGGCAGTTAAATTTGCGCAGTTATTTTTGGGCAGTTATTTTTGCGCAGTTAAATTTGCGCAGTTATTTTTGCGCAGTTAAATTTGCGCAGTTATTTCTGCGCAGTTATATTATGCGCAGTTAAATTTGCGTAGTTAAATTTGTGCAGTTATTTTGGCGCAGTTATTTTTGCGCAGTTATATTTGCGCAGTTATTTTTGCGCAGTTATATTTTGCGCAGTTAAATTTGCGCAGTTATTTTTGGGCAGTTATTTTTGCGCAGTTATTTTTGGGCAGTTATTTTTGCGCAGTTAAATTTGCGCAGTTATTTTTGCGCAGTTAAATTTGCGCAGTTATTTCTGCGCAGTTATATTATGCGCAGTTAAATTTGCGTAGTTAAATTTGTGCAGTTATTTTGGCGCAGTTATTTTTGCGCAGTTATATTTGCGCAGTTATTTTTGCGCAGTTATATTTGCGCAGTTATATTTGCGCAGATATTTTTGCGCAGTTAAATTTGCGCAGTTAAATTTGCGCAGTTAAATTTGCGCAGTTATTTTTGCGCAGTTAAATTTGCGCAGTTAAATTTGCGCAGTTATATTTGCGCAGTTAAATTTGCGCAGTAATTTTTGCGCAGTTATATTTGCGCAGTTAAATTTGCGCAGTTATTTTTGCGCAGTTAAATTTGCGCAGTTATTTTTGCGCAGTTAAATTTGCGCAGTTATTTTTGCGCAGTTAAATTTGCGCAGTTATTTTTGCGCAGTTAAATTTGCGCAGTTATTTTTGCGCAGTTATATTTTGCGCAGTTAAATTTGCGCTGTTAAATTTGCGCAGTTAATTTTGGGCAGTTATTTTTGCGCAGTTAAATTTGCGCAGTTATATTTGCGCAGTTAAATTTGCGCAGTTATTTTTGCGCAGTTATTTTTGCGCAGTTATTTTTGCGCAGTTAACCTTTTGCGCAGTTATATTTGCACAGTTATTTTTGCGCAGTTATTTTTGCGCAGTTATATTATGCGCAGTTAAATTTGCGTAGTTAAATTTGTGCAGTTATTTTGGCGCAGTTATTTTTGCGCAGTTATATTTGCGCAGTTATTTTTGCGCAGTTATATTTGCGCAGTTATATTTGCGCAGATATTTTTGCGCAGTTAAATTTGCGCAGTTAAATTTGCGCAGTTAAATTTGCGCAGTTATTTTTGCGCAGTTAAATTTGCGCAGTTAAATTTGCGCAGTTATATTGCGCAGTTAAATTTGCGCAGTAATTTTTGCGCAGTTATATTTGCGCAGTTAAATTTGCGCAGTTATTTTTGCGCAGTTAAATTTGCGCAGTTATTTTTGCGCAGTTAAATTTGCGCAGTTATTTTTGCGCAGTTAAATTTGCGCAGTTATTTTTGCGCAGTTAAATTTGCGCAGTTATTTTTGCGCAGTTATATTTTGCGCAGTTAAATTTGCGCTGTTAAATTTGCGCAGTTAATTTTGGGCAGTTATTTTTGCGCAGTTAAATTTGCGCAGTTATTTTTGCGCAGTTATTTTTGCGCAGTTATTTTTGCGCCGTTATTTTTGCGCAGTTAAATTTGCGCAGTTATTTTTGCGCATTTATATTTGCGCAGTTAAATTTGCCCCAGTTATTTTTGCGCAGTTAAATTTGCGCAGTTATTTTTGCGCAGTTATTTTTGCGCAGTTATATTTGCGCCGTTATTTTTGCGCAGTTAAATTTGCGCAGTTATTTTTGCGCAGTTATATTTGCGCAGTTATATTTGCGCAGATATTTTTGCGCAGTTAAATTTGCGCAGTTAAATTTGCGCAGTTAAATTTGCGCAGTTATTTTTGCGCAGTTAAATTTGCGCAGTTAAATTTGCGCAGTTATATTTGCGCAGTTAAATTTGCGCAGTAATTTTTGCGCAGTTATATTTGCGCAGTTAAATTTGCGCAGTTATTTTTGCGCAGTTAAATTTGCGCAGTTATTTTTGCGCAGTTAAATTTGCGCAGTTATTTTGCGCAGTTAAATTTGCGCAGTTATTTTGCGCAGTTAAATTTGCGCAGTTATTTTGCGCAGTTAAATTTGCGCAGTTATTTTTGCGCAGTTATATTTGCGCAGTTAAATTTGCGCAATTAAATTTGCGCAGTTAAATTTGCGCAGTTAAAATTGCGCAGTTAAATTTGCGCAGTTATTTTTGCGCAGTTATTTTTGCGCAGTTATTTTTGCGCAGTTATATTGCGCAGTTATATTTGCGCAGTTATATTTGCGCAGTTAAATTTGCGAAGTTATTTTTGTGCAGTTATTTTTGCGCAGTTATATTTGCGCAGTTAAATTTGCGCAGTTATTTTTGCGCAGTTATTTTTGTGCAGTTATATTTGGGCAGTTAAATTTGCGCAGTTATTTTTGGGCAGTTATTTTTGCGCAGTTAAATTTGCGCAGTTATTTTTGCGCAGTTAAATTTGCGCAGTTATTTCTGCGCAGTTATATTATGCGCAGTTAAATTTGCGTAGTTAAATTTGTGCAGTTATTTTGGCGCAGTTATTTTTGCGCAGTTATATTTGCGCAGTTATTTTTGCGCAGTTATATTTTGCGCAGTTAAATTTGCGCAGTTATTTTTGGGCAGTTATTTTTGCGCAGTTATTTTTGGGCAGTTATTTTTGCGCAGTTAAATTTGCGCAGTTATTTTGCGCAGTTAAATTTGCGCAGTTATTTCTGCGCAGTTATATTATGCGCAGTTAAATTTGCGTAGTTAAATTTGTGCAGTTATTTTGGCGCAGTTATTTTTGCGCAGTTATATTTGCGCAGTTATTTTTGCGCAGTTATATTTGCGCAGTTATATTTGCGCAGATATTTTTGCGCAGTTAAATTTGCGCAGTTAAATTTGCGCAGTTAAATTTGCGCAGTTATTTTTGCGCAGTTAAATTTGCGCAGTTAAATTTGCGCAGTTATATTTGCGCAGTTAAATTTGCGCAGTAATTTTTGCGCAGTTATATTTGCGCAGTTAAATTTGCGCAGTTATTTTTGCGCAGTTAAATTTGCGCAGTTATTTTTGCGCAGTTAAATTTGCGCAGTTATTTTTGCGCAGTTAAATTTGCGCAGTTATTTTTGCGCAGTTAAATTTGCGCAGTTATTTTGCGCAGTTATATTTGCGCAGTTAAATTGCGCTGTTAAATTTGCGCAGTTAATTTTGGGCAGTTATTTTTGCGCAGTTAAATTTGCGCAGTTATATTTGCGCAGTTAAATTTGCGCAGTTATTTTTGCGCAGTTATTTTTGCGCAGTTATTTTTGCGCAGTTAACCTTTTGCGCAGTTATATTTGCACAGTTATTTTTGCGCAGTTATTTTTGCGCAGTTATATTATGCGCAGTTAAATTTGCGTAGTTAAATTTGTGCAGTTATTTTGGCGCAGTTATTTTTGCGCAGTTATATTTGCGCAGTTATTTTTGCGCAGTTATATTTGCGCAGTTATATTTGCGCAGATATTTTTGCGCAGTTAAATTGCGCAGTTAAATTTGCGCAGTTAAATTTGCGCAGTTATTTTTGCGCAGTTAAATTTGCGCAGTTAAATTTGCGCAGTTATATTTGCGCAGTTAAATTTGCGCAGTAATTTTTGCGCAGTTATATTTGCGCAGTTAAATTTGCGCAGTATTTTGCGCAGTTAATTTGCGAGTTATTTTGCGCAGTTAAATTTGCGCAGTTATTTTTGCGCAGTTAAATTTGCGCAGTTATTTTTGCGCAGTTAAATTTGCGCAGTTATTTTTGCGCAGTTATATTTTGCGCAGTTAAATTTGCGCTGTTAAATTTGCGCAGTTAATTTTGGGCAGTTATTTTTGCGCAGTTAAATTTGCGCAGTTATATTTGCGCAGTTAAATTTGCGCAGTTAAATAGATAGAAATTGAACGCATCCCAATTGACTTAATTCTTTGGGTATGCTATTTTTCATCGTAGCGACATCTTTCTTTTATGTCAATGAACTGTAATGTTGTACTGTTACATTTTGGTTACGCAGTATTATAATTATATAATAAAACTTAATATTATAGTATCTTTATTGTAGAAATATCCTACATGGTAGCAGAGCGTGGTTCTCAATAAAGAAACTGAAATAATTCTGAAGTTTTACCGAACAGTAAAAAGCGAGGTTATACTTTAGGCGGGAAGGCATAGCACGTGTAAAAATTTAACAAGATGAGCTCAAATGTGTTTAATATCGAGAAGTTGAATGGACGAGACAATTTCGCAACATGGAAATTTTGTATTAAAACATATCTGGAGCACGAGGATTTATGGGAGTGCATAGAACACAGCGCGGATAAAAGGGTAGACCCAGCGAAGGACGTGAAGGCCAAATCGAAACTTATTTTGTTAATAAACACTCAAAACTATGTCCATGTTCAGGAGTGTAAGACAGCTAAAGAGGTGTGGGACAGTTTACATAAAGCATTCGATGACAATGGGTTAACTAGAAAAGTGGGTTTGTTGAAGGAGTTGATCAATACTTCACTTCAATCAAGCACCGGTGTAGAAGATTATGTAACCAGAATTATGACTGCAGCTCATAAACTAAGAAACATTGGTTTCGAGGTGAATGATGAGTGGCTTGGCACTCTAATGTTAGCAGGGTTATCCGATGAATACAAACCCATGATAATGGGGTTAGAAAACTCCGGTGCGAAAATCAGTGCAGATTTTATTAAAACGAAGTTGCTTCAAGAAGTGAAAACTGAAGATTCGAGCAGTGCATTCTATTCTAACCTAAAAAAGGGTCGTCATCAGAATAACCAACAGAAGCCGAAGTCATCTGTAAAAAATAAGGGTCCCCGATGTTATAATTGTAATGGGTTTGGACACTTGGCAAAGTTTTGTAAACATCCAAAGAAAACAGTGACCAAGGAGAATGATAAGCAAGAAAGTTTTGTTGCAGCTTTCCCAGTTTTCTCAGTTTTTCCAACTAAAGAAAATGAGAAGTGGTACATCGATAGTGGGTGTTCAGCGCACATGGTTAGTAACAAAGATTTAATGTACAATATTCGAGAAGCACCAGTAAAAACGATCACAGTAGCCAACAGAGAGCCATTGTCTGTAGAATGTGTTGGAGATATCAATATTCAAATTACACAACAGGAAAAGATCCAGGTAAGAAATGTTCTTCTTGTACCTGGGTTAGCGGCTAATTTATTGTCAGTAAGCACAATTACAAAGAATGGATATATGGTATCATTCTACGAGAAGGGTTGTATCATAAAAAATGCAGAGGGAAAATTATTGTGCTCGGCTACTTTAATAAATAAATTATATGTATTAGACACTTATGCAAATGACGATGAAAGTGCACACATGGTGGCTAATAAAGTTAATTTGAATGATATTAATTTATGGCATCTTCGGATGGCCCATTTAAATGTTTCAGCTCTTAAAAAATTGCCTGATTGTGCTGAGGGGGTTATACTGTCAGGAGATTCACAGAAAGATATTCAATGTTCTACCTGTTGCGAAGGAAAACAAGCAAGGTTGCCTTTCAAGCATGCAGGAAGCAGAGCAACAAAGCCATTGGAAACGATACACTCTGACTTGTGTGGACCAATGGAAAATGCATCGTACGGAGGTATGAAATATTTTATTACTTTCATTGATGATTATACTAGAATGGTTCATGTCTATTTTCTAAGGGATAAACAAAACATATTACAAGTTTTTAAAGACTATAAGCAGAAAGTAGAGAATCAATTAGATCATACAATTAAAGTTATAAGAACTGATAATGGTAAAGAGTATTGCAACTCCAATTTTGAGTTATATTTGGCAAGTTGTGGCATTGTACACCAGACCTCCACCCCATATACCCCTCAGCAAAATGGCCTTGCGGAACGAATGAATCGTACTTTAGTAGAAAAGGCTAGGTGCATGATGTTTTATGCACATTTAGAGAAACCGATTTGGGCTGAAGCTATTGCCACAGCTGCATACATTGTCAATAGATCACCAACTAAAGTACTAGGAGATACTACGCCATATAAAATGTGGACAGGAAAAGAACCCAAACTGCACCACATTAAGATATTTGGTTCAAAGGTGATGGTTCATGTACCAAAGGAAAGACGACAAAAATGGGACAAGAAATCATCGGAGATGATTCTCGTGGGTTACTGTGAAAACACGAAAGGATATCGCATTATGAATCCATTAACTCATCAGGTCACAAAGAGCAAGGATGTTATTTTCTTTGAAAATATTAATGAAACTGGTGAATGTTCAATTACAGTAAATCCTATTGAAAATGAGTCAGTTAAGTTGGAAGATTATGCTGCTTCTGAACAAAATCAGCAACCGAAAGAGTCTGTCATCGTTCCTCCGTCAAATGGATCAGCTATTGAGCCTATCTTGAGAGGATCCGAAGGTGAAGATTCTAGTGATCACGAAATTGACTCAGGCGATCCTGATGATAGTTACCGACCTCCGAGGCCATTACCACCGCACAACCAACAGTTAAGTAGTATCACACTAAGGCCACGTAATAGAAAACATGAAGACAAAATGGGATTATTTTGTTTATACACAAGTGTTTTAGATCCGCAAAGCGTGGAAGAAGCTCTGTCATCCCCGCATGCCAGGGAGTGGAAAAGGCGATGGATGAGGAATTTAACTCCTTGATCGAAAATAAAACTTGGCAGCTTGTTGACCTACCTAGAAACAAAAAGGGATTACCCAGCAAATGGGTATTTAAAACCAAAACTGACCAACAGGGAAGTATTATTCGATATAAAGCAAGACTTGTTATAAAGGGTTATGCACAAAAGAGAGGAATAGATTATCAAGAAGTCTACTCTCCAGTAGTAAGATACACCTCTATTCGCTATTTATTTGCTATAGCAGCACAGCACAATCTACACATTGAACAAATGGATGCTGTGTCGGCTTTTCTACAAGGAAAAATAGATACTGACATATACATGCTACAGCCAGAGATGTATAGTGAAGGAGATCAAGTATGTCACTTACTGAAGTCTATTTATGGGCTCAAACAGGCGAGCAGATTGTGGAATATTAAGTTAAACAAAGTCTTGAAGGAAATGGGAATTGAGCAATCAAAGACTGATCCCTGTGTTTATTACGACATTAATAGAGGAATTTATATTGCTGTTTTGGTTGATGATATAATAATTTTCAGCTTTCAATCAGCAGTTATTGAAGAACTGAAGAAAAACCTATATTCAAAATTGAGTATGAAAGATCTCGGTCAAGCAAAGCAATGTGTGGGCTTAAGTATAAATAGAGGCAAGGATACAATTACATTGGACCAGGAGAAGTATATAAATGAAATTCTCTCAAGATTCAACATGACAGATTGTAAACCAGCGAAAACACCTGTAGAAGTTGGTTTGAAATTTGAAAATAGCACTGAAGTTCCATACGATTGTCCCTATCAGCATGCCATCGGGTGCTTATTATATGTAGCTCAAGGGACGAGACCAGACATCTCGTACGCTGTGAATGCTCTCAGTCGATATAATAAGGAACCTAAATCTGAGCATTGGGTTGCCGTGAAAAGGATAATGAGATATTTACAGGGTACTAAACATTATAAACTTACTTATACTAAAAATGGACAAAGTGAAATAACAGGTTTTTGTGATGCGGATTGGGCGAGTGACATGTGCGACCGTAAATCGTGTACGGGATACATTTTTATGTTACAGGGTGGTGCAGTGTCATGGGGCTCACGAAAACAACAGACTGTAGCCCTCTCTACTGCAGAGGCGGAATACATGGCTATGTCGGCAGCGGCACAGGAGGCATTATGGCTGCGGCAGCTGCAGGAAGAGATTGGTGGACAGCGTGATCACACTCTAGTCATCTACAGTGATAACCAAAGTGCTATTAAAATCACCTCTAATGATTGTTACCTACCCAGGTCCAAACATATAGATATAAGATACCATTTTTTAAAGGAACATGTAAATAATTTAAAGTTAAAATTTTGTTATGTAAAAGGTATAAGAAATGTTTCTGATATCTTAACTAAGGGTACAACTGTAGATAAGCATTTGTATTGTGTACTAAGAATGGGATTGCGTTCTGGGGTGGGTGATAGAAATTGAACGCATCCCAATTGACTTAATTCTTTGGGTATGCTATTTTTCATCGTAGCGACATCTTTCTTTTATGTCAATGAACTGTAATGTTGTACTGTTACATTTTGGTTACGCAGTATTATAATTATATAATAAAACTTAATATTATAGTATCTTTATTGTAGAAATATCCTACATTTTTGCGCAGTTATTTTTGCGCAGTTATTTTTGCGCAGTTAACCTTTTGCGCAGTTATATTTGCACAGTTATTTTTGCGCAGTTATTTTTGCGCAGTTAAATTTGCGCAGTTATATTTGCGCAGTTAAATTTGCGCAGTTATTTTTGCGCAGTTATGTTTGCGCAGTTATTTTTGCGCCGTTATTTTTGCGCAGTTAAATTTGCGCAGTTATTTTTGCGCAGTTATATTTGCGCAGTTAAATTTGCGCAGTTATTTTTGAGCAGTTACATTTGCGCAGTTATTTTTGCGCAGTTATTTTTGCGCAGTTATATTTGCGCCGTTATTTTTGCGCAGTTAAATTTGCGCAGTTATTTTTGCGCAGTTATATTTGCGCAGTTAAATTTGCGCAGATATTTTTGCGCAGTTAAATTTGCGAAGTTATTTTTGTGCAGTTATTTTTGCGCAGTTATATTTGCGCAGTTAAATTTGCGCAGTTATTTTTGCGCAGTTATTTTTGTGCAGTTATATTTGGGCAGTTAAATTTGCGCAGTTATTTTTGGGCAGTTATTTTTGCGCAGTTAAATTTGCGCAGTTATTTTTGCGCAGTTAAATTTGCGCAGTTATTTCTGCGCAGTTATATTTTGCGCAGTTAAATTTGCGTAGTTAAATTTGTGCAGTTATTTTGGCGCAGTTATTTTTGCGCAGTTATATTTGCGCAGTTATTTTTGCGCAGTTATATTTTGCGCAGTTAAATTTGCGCAGTTAAATTTGCGCAGTTATTTTTGGGCAGTTATTTTTGCGCAGTTAAATTTGCGCAGTTATATTTGCGCAGTTATTTTTGCGCAGTTATTTTTGCGCAGTTAACCTTTTGCGCAGTTATATTTGCACAGTTATTTTTGCGCAGTTATTTTTGCGCAGTTAAATTTGCGCAGTTATACTTGCGCAGTTAAATTTGCGCAGTTAAATTTGCGCAGTTAAATTTGCGCAGTTATACTTGCGCAGTTAAATTTGCGCAGTTAAATTTGCGCAGTTAAATTTGCGCAGTTATATTTGCGCAGTTAAATATGCGCAGTTAAATCTGCGCAGTTAAATTTGCGCAGTTAAATTTGCGCAGTTATATTTGCGCAGTTAAATATGCGCAGTTAAATCTGCGCAGTTATTTTTGCGCAGTTAAATTTGCGCAGTTATTTTTGCGCAGTTAAATTTGCGCAGTTATTTTTGCGCAGTTAAATTTGCGCAGTTATTTTTGCGCAGTTAAATTTGCGCAGTTATATTTGCGCAGTTAAATTTGCGCAGCTATTTTTGCGCAGTTATTTTTGCGCCGTTATTTTTGCGCAGTTAAATTTGCGCAGTTATATTTGCGCAGTTATATTTGCGAAGTTAAATTTGCGCAGTTAAATTTGCGCAGTTATTTTTGCGCAGTTAAATTGCGCAGTTATTTTTGCGCAGTTAAATTTGCGCAGTTATTTTTGCGCATTAAATTTGCGCAGTTATATTTGCGCAGTTAAATTTGCGCAGTTATTTTTGCGCAGTTATTTTTGCGCAGTTATTTTTGCGCCGTTATTTTTGCGCAGTTAAATTTGCGCAGTTATTTTTGCGCATTTATATTTGCGCAGTTAAATTTGCCCAGTTATTTTGCGCAGTTAAATTTGCGCAGTTATTTTTGCGCAGTTATTTTTGCGCAGTTATATTTGCGCCGTTATTTTGCGCAGTTAAATTTGCGCAGTTATTTTTGCGCAGTTATATTTGCGCAGTTATATTTGCGCAGATATTTTTGCGCAGTTAAATTTGCGCAGTTAAATTTGCGCAGTTAAATTTGCGCAGTTATTTTTGCGCAGTTAAATTTGCGCAGTTAAATTTGCGCAGTTATATTTGCGCAGTTAAATTTGCGCAGTAATTTTTGCGCAGTTATATTTGCGCAGTTAAATTTGCGCAGTTATTTTTGCGCAGTTAAATTTGCGCAGTTATTTTTGCGCAGTTAAATTTGCGCAGTTATTTTTGCGCAGTTAAATTTGCGCAGTTATTTTTGCGCAGTTAAATTTGCGCAGTTATTTTGCGCAGTTATATTTGCGCAGTTAAATTTGCGCAATTAAATTTGCGCAGTTAAATTTGCGCAGTTAAAATTGCGCAGTTAAATTTGCGCAGTTATTTTTGCGCAGTTATTTTTGCGCAGTTATTTTTGCGCAGTTATGTTGCGCAGTTATATTTGCGCAGTTATATTTGCGCAGTTAAATTTGCGAAGTTATTTTTGTGCAGTTATTTTTGCGCAGTTATATTTGCGCAGTTAAATTTGCGCAGTTATTTTTGCGCAGTTATTTTTGTGCAGTTATATTTGGGCAGTTAAATTTGCGCAGTTATTTTTGGGCAGTTATTTTTGCGCAGTTAAATTTGCGCAGTTATGTTTGCGCAGTTAAATTTGCGCAGTTATTTCTGCGCAGTTATATTATGCGCAGTTAAATTTGCGTAGTTAAATTTGTGCAGTTATTTTGGCGCAGTTATTTTTGCGCAGTTATATTTGCGCAGTTATTTTTGCGCAGTTATATTTTGCGCAGTTAAATTTGCGCAGTTATTTTTGGGCAGTTATTTTTGCGCAGTTATTTTGGGCAGTTATTTTTGCGCAGTTAAATTTGCGCAGTTATTTTTGCGCAGTTAAATTTGCGCAGTTATTTCTGCGCAGTTATATTATGCGCAGTTAAATTTGCGTAGTTAAATTTGTGCAGTTATTTTGGCGCAGTTATTTTTGCGCAGTTATATTTGCGCAGTTATTTTTGCGCAGTTATATTTGCGCAGTTATATTTGCGCAGATATTTTTGCGCAGTTAAATTTGCGCAGTTAAATTTGCGCAGTTAAATTTGCGCAGTTATTTTTGCGCAGTTAAATTTGCGCAGTTAAATTTGCGCAGTTATATTTGCGCAGTTAAATTTGCGCAGTAATTTTGCGCAGTTATATTTGCGCAGTTAAATTTGCGCAGTTATTTTTGCGCAGTTAAATTTGCGCAGTTATTTTTGCGCAGTTAAATTTGCGCAGTTATTTTTGCGCAGTTAAATTTGCGCAGTTATTTTTGCGCAGTTAAATTTGCGCAGTTATTTTTGCGCAGTTATATTTGCGCAGTTAAATTTGCGCAATTAAATTTGCGCAGTTAAATTTGCGCAGTTAAAATTGCGCAGTTAAATTTGCGCAGTTATTTTTGCGCAGTTATTTTTGCGCAGTTATTTTTGCGCAGTTATATTGCGCAGTTATATTTGCGCAGTTATATTTGCGCAGTTAAATTTGCGAAGTTATTTTTGTGCAGTTATTTTTGCGCAGTTATATTTGCGCAGTTAAATTTGCGCAGTTATTTTTGCGCAGTTATTTTTGTGCAGTTATATTTGGGCAGTTAAATTTGCGCAGTTATTTTGGGCAGTTATTTTGCGCAGTTAAATTTGCGCAGTTATTTTTGCGCAGTTAAATTTGCGCAGTTATTTCTGCGCAGTTATATTATGCGCAGTTAAATTTGCGTAGTTAAATTTGTGCAGTTATTTTGGCGCAGTTATTTTTGCGCAGTTATATTTGCGCAGTTATTTTTGCGCAGTTATATTTTGCGCAGTTAAATTTGCGCAGTTAAATTTGCGCAGTTATTTTTGGGCAGTTATTTTTGCGCAGTTAAATTTGCGCAGTTATATTTGCGCAGTTAAATTTGCGCAGTTATTTTTGCGCAGTTATTTTTGCGCAGTTAACCTTTTGCGCAGTTATATTTGCACAGTTATTTTTGCGCAGTTATTTTTGCGCAGTTAAATTTGCGCAGTTATATTTGCGCAGTTAAATTTGCGCAGTTATTTTTGCGCAGTTATTTTTGCGCAGTTATTTTTGCGCCGTTATTTTTGCGCAGTTAAATTTGCGCAGTTATTTTTGCGCAGTTATATTTGCGCAGTTAAATTTGCGCAGTTATTTTTGCGCAGTTAAATTTGCGCAGTTATTTTGCGCAGTTATTTTGCGCAGTTATATTTGCGCCGTTATTTTTGCGCAGTTAAATTTGCGCAGTTATTTTTGCGCAGTTATATTTGCGCAGTTAAATTTGCGCAGATATTTTTGCGCAGTTAAATTTGCGCAGTTAAATTTGCGCAGTTAAATTTGCGCAGTTATTTTTGCGCAGTTAAATTTGCGCAGTTATATTTGCGCAGTTAAATTTGCGCAGTAATTTTTGCGCAGTTATATTTGCGCAGTTAAATTTGCGCAGTTATTTTTGCGCAGTTAAATTTGCGCAGTTATTTTTGCGCAGTTAAATTTGCGCAGTTATTTTTGCGCAGTTATATTTGCGCAGTTAAATTTGCGCAGTTAAATTTGCGCAGTTAAATTTGCGCAGTTAAAATTGCGCAGTTAAATTTGCGCAGTTATTTTTGCGCAGTTATTTTTGCGCAGTTATTTTTGCGCAGTTATATTGCGCAGTTATATTTGCGCAGTTATATTTGCGCAGTTAAATTTGCGAAGTTATTTTTGTGCAGTTATTTTTGCGCAGTTATATTTGCGCAGTTAAATTTGCGCAGTTATTTTTGCGCAGTTATTTTTGTGCAGTTATATTTGGGCAGTTAAATTTGCGCAGTTATTTTTGGGCAGTTATTTTTGCGCAGTTAAATTTGCGCAGTTATTTTTGCGCAGTTAAATTTGCGCAGTTATTTCTGCGCAGTTATATTTTGCGCAGTTAAATTTGCGTAGTTAAATTTGTGCAGTTATTTTGGCGCAGTTATTTTTGCGCAGTTATATTTGCGCAGTTATTTTTGCGCAGTTATATTTTGCGCAGTTAAATTTGCGCAGTTAAATTTGCGCAGTTATTTTTGGGCAGTTATTTTTGCGCAGTTAAATTTGCGCAGTTATATTTGCGCAGTTATTTTTGCGCAGTTATTTTTGCGCAGTTAACCTTTTGCGCAGTTATATTTGCACAGTTATTTTTGCGCAGTTATTTTTGCGCAGTTAAATTTGCGCAGTTATACTTGCGCAGTTAAATTTGCGCAGTTAAATTTGCGCAGTTAAATTTGCGCAGTTATATTTGCGCAGTTAAATTTGCGCAGTTAAATTTGCGCAGTTATTTTTGCGCAGTTAAATTTGCGCAGTTATTTTTGCGCAGTTAAATTTGCGCAGTTATTTTTGCGCAGTTAAATTTGCGCAGTTATTTTTGCGCAGTTATATTTGCGCAGTTAAATTTGCGCAGTTATTTTTGCGCAGTTATTTTTGCGCCGTTATTTTTGCGCAGTTAAATTTGCGCAGTTATTTTTGCGCAGTTATATTTGCGCAGTTAAATTTGCGAAGTAATTTTTGCGCAGTTATTTTTGCGCAGTTATATTTGCGCAGTTAAATTTGCGCAGTAATTTTTGCGCAGTTATTTTTGCGCAGTTATTTTTGCGCAGTTATATTTGCGCAGTTATTTTTGCGCAGTTAAATTTGCGCAGATATTTTTGCGCAGTTAAATTTGCGCAGTTAAATTTGCGCTGTTAAATTTGCGCAGTTATTTTTGCGCAGTTAAATTTGCGCAGTTATATTTGCGCAGTTAAATTTGCGCAGTTATTTTTGCGCAGTTATATTTGCGCAGTTATTTTTGCGCAGTTAAATTTGCGCAGTTATTTTTGCGCAGTTATATTTGCGCAGTTATATTTGCGCAGTTAAATTTGCGCAGTTAAATTTGCGCAGTTATTTTTGCGCCGTTAAATTTGCGCAGTTATTTTTGCGCAGTTAAATTTGCGCAGTTATTTTTGCGCAGTTAAATTTGCGCAGTTATATTTGCGCAGTTAAATTTGCGCAGTTATTTTTGCGCAGTTATTTTTGCGCCGTTATTTTTGCGCAGTTAAATTTGCGCAGTTATTTTTGCGCAGTTATAAGTAGATATACTATACCGATACTAACCCAAAAAGTCACTAGATTTAGTAACTTTTCTAGTAACTTTTCTTAGGTTGGTAGTACTGGTCACTAGAAAAGTCACTTTCAAGGTTTGAAACTTGGCTAAGGTCAAGCTTCAAGGTCACTAAGTCACCAGATTTTTCAAGGTTTGAAACTTGGCTAAGGTCAAGCTTCAAGGTCACTAGAGGTCTGAAACTTAACCCCAAGGTTACGTCCTCGAAAACTATGGCACTACTCAAAAAGTTACTAGAAAAGTTACTAGAAAAGTCAGGTTTGAAACTTGGCTAAAGCTTCAAGGAGCTCCTCGAAACCGTCCAAATTACGGCTGCAGGGTTCCGGTGGGGGAACTGCTCCGCGAAGAGGTGCCTTTTTCAACACCACATACGGTTTGCTGACTTGAATGACCGGGGTTTCCGGTTAAGAACTTGGCTAAGCGTGTCCGGTGAAGAACTTGGCTAAGCGTTTCCGGTGAAGAACTTGGCTAAGCGTGTCCGGTGAAGAACTTGGCTAAGCGTGTCCGGTGAAGAACTTGGCTAAGCATGTCGGTGAAGAACTTGGCTAAGCGTCTCCGGTGAAGAACTTGGCTAAGCGTGTCCGGTTAAGAACTTGGTTAAATCTAAATGTTTTTCAAGGCCGAATCCTTTTCAAGGTCAAACGTTGAGGATGAAGGTCATATTTGACGAATCACAAAATAAAGTGTATGCGATGGTAGTGTGGTCTTTTGCGTATGCGGAAGCAAGAAAAGGACCGTGGGAGACTATGGCTCTGGATAGATATCGTTTTTGTCGTAGAATAGAACAATTGAATAGAATTCTGTCGCCCATCTTACATGAAAATCATCGAGTTGAAGTATATCGCAAGAGATTTCAAGGTCATCGATTGGAAATATAAAGAGCGTCGTGCTGGGTGGAAAATCAGTTCACGAAATGGATCTTACCAAGTTAAACGCCAGCACCTTCTGCAAGAGCTTCAAAAATGTTGCGGATATGGAAGTGGGGGAGAAATATAAAGTAATTGGTATTGATACGATTAATACTAAATATGGGGATCGTGTAGTGTTGGACACTGAAAATTTCAAGTGCGTACTACCATTACGTTTCTATGATTACTTCAACGAAGATGACCAACTTGAAACCTTCAAGCAGTCCTTGGCACAAAAGGATGTATTCATTACCAGTGCAGGATCAGCAGGGAAAACTACCAATTTAAAATTTATGTAAATAGCTATGTACATGATTAAATAAATATTTCTCTGTGTCTCTCTGTCTTTCAATTCGAGTATAAAACCGGACGAGTTCAAATCAAATCAGTTGTACCGCGATCGTCGTCGTTGCATTAAGATGGATACTGAAAAAAGTTGTAATAATAATTATTTTAAGTGTATGTGCTGGTGCTGTAATGAAGATAACGATGAACCTGCGAGCGCACCTCCATTCAATGGGCGTTTAATTGATTGCACTGCTTACGATCTATGTGCTTCAAAATACGCCGAAATCGGATACAGTACACTTCATGACCTTGCACCAGTTCTACGAATTGTATGGTATGATGTAATAGTGATGGAAAGAGAAGATTGGGAGACGTTTCTCAAATGTCAAACGGAGATTGAAATGAAAGTTAAGCAATCGCAAGAGATGGAAAGTCGGATTAATTGGTCCGATGTTAACGAAGACGAAGATATCAAATATTCGCATACTGAGGAATCGCTTAGCAGCAAAATGGTCATGAACTATGCCTGGGAGTCTGTTAAGGGCATGGAGAAAATGTTAAAAAGTATAACAGTGCAAACGGTGCATGATGGCGGCAACAGGCAATTTTGTACGCTGAACCTAAATGAGATTGCAGAATTGTTTTCGCTAAAAGATATAATTAATTATCGATTTGAATTACTGGAATCGCATCAGCTTCCCAGTTTCTATCACAATCTTATCGCACAGATAAAGAGCTACCGACGCTTTCGCAAGATGCAGTACGGCGACGACGAGGACTACGAGGATGACATCTATCGCGATTTTGAAGATTGGTTAAATTATAAATATGATAGAAATTCCCACAATACACTTTGTATGATGGAACTTTTGCATTATAGACCTGCCGATATCATGTATCGCATTTATGAATAAAACTCGTAAACGTATGATGTTTTTCCTTCACGAGCCTCCCCCCACTCCTAACCCCCCTATAAATACTTCGATTCTGCATTGATTCGCAGCAATGTTAATTCAGAAGCGGAAGAGTTCAGGTGGTGGTCTGGTAAATACACTTATTGATAAGCTTCCAGTCGAGTTACATCTTCCGGGAGGCTATCAGTATTGCGGTCCTGGTACTAAATTAGCTAAAAGACTCAAGCGGGGCGATTCGGGCATAAATCCCTTAGACGCTCATTGTAAAGAGCACGATATTAGCTATAGAGATAGCGAGGATTTAGAAAGTAGACATATGGCAGATCGCATTTTGGAACGAGCCGCTTGGAATCGTTTAAAGGCATCTAACGCGTCGATGGGCGAGCGAGCAGCAGCTTTAACTGTTGGCAGTATAATGAAAGCGAAAAGACAATTGGGGATGGGGGTTAAGAGAAGCAGTTTAGCAAATATACGTAGAACAATTGCTAAAAAAATGAAAAAAAATGCATCTATAAAGTCGGCCATTACAGCGGCAAAAGTGGCAGTGAAAAGTGTGGGTGGGAAGAGAAATGTCAACGTTCCGAGAGTAATACCTCTACCGAAAGAAGGAGGCTTTTTACCATTTCTAATGCCACTATTCGCGGGTTTATCGGCGGTCGGTGCTTTGGCAGGCGGTGCATCAGGAATTGCTAAGGCAGTTAATGCGGCACGTGACGCTAAAAAGATGTTCGAAGAAACGGCGCATCACAACCGCACAATGGAATCGATTGCCATAGGAAAGAAGAGAGGTGGTCTGCTATACATGAAACCCTACAAAACTGGCGGCGGTATCGCATTACACTTGAACTCAAAAAAAAAAAAATGCCAAACAGAGCGCTGAATGATGTGGATCTACGAAAATATGCCAAGGCGGTGCCCTATTTCAGGGATGTATTCATGCGCGATAATATACCCAAATTACCGTGGAAGAATGAAGCGGGTATAATTAATTTAGATAGTCAACGGGGCGCCGGTACTCATTGGGTCTGTTACAAGAAACGTAATGACAAAGTGTGGTATTACGATAGCTTCGGAAATATTCGACCACCGAAAGAGGTCATGGATTACTTTCGCGGATGTACTATATATTATAATTACGAGCAAGAACAGCAATTTGGCAGTATTATCTGCGGACACTTGTGCCTAAAGTTTTTGCATAAATAGGACGTAAGGGGGAGATAATCGTGCAATCATGTCGACCACATTCAGTATAGAGGGTGTTGGTAATACGGCCAGTCACGATTTCTATCCGCCCATTGAACTTTCTTCGGAGAAACAGTACGTAATCGCAATGGTGGGATTTTACGGCTGTAACAGCATAAGAAACATTCACAAAGGGAACGATAAATTTTGCTATAGGATGCAGACGGATCCAAATACAGCGTACACAATTGTAATCGACATTCCGCATGGCGCCTACGAGCTGGAAGAACTGAACGCCTATATAAAAGCACACATTCCTACACGCAAATTCAGTTTGAGGGCAAACAACAATACGCTCAAGTGTGAACTTAGCAGTGGCTTGGAGATAGATTTCACGCAAGGAGATTCCATTGGGCGCATGCTCGGATTCGAACCGCGAATATTGGAAGCTAACCATTTACATACATCTGCTCTGGATATTCAAATTGTTAAACATACAAATATACATATCGAGTGTAATCTCGTGAAGGGCTCATATCGTAACGGGAAACCGGCAAAAGTTCTATACGAAGTAGACGTTTCCGTTCCACCAGGCTATCGTTTAGATAAAACACCCAGCCATCCTCAATACTTGCAACTAAACACAAGCACTATTCGCAACATAACAATTAAGTTGGCCGATCAAAAGGGTGAACTCATCGATTTCGGGGAAAACGAACCATTTACGGTACGGCTGGAGCTGAAGGAGCATGGGATTAAGAATTAATCAACGTCCGCCATTTCTTATAAATAAGAAAGACAACGACAAATCGCATACTATTAATCATCAGCCGTGCTCTAGGAAGGGTGCAGCAGAAGAATTAACATCTGTCGAAAAACATTTCTTGCAATCTATCGGATTAGTAGCGTGCAATGGCCGTCGATCAATCACTGAACGTCTTTCAAAACGTACATTTTGATGAAAGCATTATTAAATCAGATATTCACACCTATCTCCCGTACGGATCATCCAATTACGGACTCTCCGATGAAATTCGTATTCTGATACAGAGTCAAGATTTAATAACTGCAACATACGACAGTTTTCTGTACATAGAAGGAAAAATCGAGCGCAAAAATGAAGACGCCGGAAAATCGTGCACTCTAACAAACAATTTCCCCGCTTTCCTCTTTGAAGAAATCCGCTACGAATTGGGCGGACAGAAAGTGGACGTTTGTAGGAATCCTAGAATTACATCTGCACTAAAAGGCTACGTATCGTATACGGCTAACGATAGTAATGGGTTACATCATTGCGGAAGGTCACCGAAAAATAAAGAACCACTGCAAGTGGAATACACTAAAAACGCAAACGATTTGGAAAAGTATTTTGCTGCCTGTATACCGCTAAAACATATTTTCGGGAGCATGGAAGATTACAAACAAGTTATTCTAAATATGCGGCAGGAATTAATTATGATTCGGGCTAGAAGCGATGCTGATTGTTATGCGGGAGAAGCTAACGCTTCAATAACTTTAAGCAAAATTCAATGGAAAGTGCCGCACGTGACGCTTAGCGATAGCGCTAAACTCGGTCTATTCGAGCAAATTAACAAAAATGCCGCAATTACAATACCGTTCCGTCAATGGGAACTGTACGAATTGCCCGCTTTGAAACAAGCACAATCCGACGTATGGCAAATCAAAACTTCTACTCAACTGGAGAAACCTCGATGGATCATCGTCGCATTTCAACGTGGGAAGAAATTTTCAAAGGCGGCAAGGGCGGCGGACTTTGATAACGTTAAAATCCGCAATCTAAAATTGCATCTCAATTCTGAAAGTTACCCTTACGAAGCGATGCATTTAGATTTTAATGTCAACAAGTATATTATGGCTTATCAGAATTATATAAACTTTCGACGCGAATATTACGCCAAAGAGGAACAAGACGCCCTATTCGACTATTCGTATTTCAAGACATGCCCCATATTTGTAATGGACTGTTCCAAGCAAAACGAAACACTAAAATATTCAACGGTGGACGTCAAGCTGGAAATGGAGTCGGTCGAAGCGTTCGAAGCGGGAATCACTGCGCATTGTCTCATTCTTCATGACGCCTTAGTACAATATAATCCCCTTACCGGGGAAGTAAAGAAATTATAATGTAGTAGACTTCTATAAATAAAGATGTATCATTAAAATATTGATAGTTTTACTTAAGACATGAAGGTAGTCGTTCAACAGGAGAAATTACCCATTCAAAATCATGATGATCTAACGAATGGGGGAGGGGGGAAGAGTAAACATGGAAAGCTGCTTCCCAATACTGTACGTGCTATAATATGCGGTCCCTCCAATTGCGGGAAAACGAACACTATGCTCAGTTTACTAACAGAACCTAACGGGCTCCGATTCAAGCATGTGTACGTCTACTCTAAATCGCTCAATCAGGATAAGTATAGACTGTTGGAGGAGATTTTACAGCCGATGAAGAGTATAGGTTACTTTACCTTCACGCACAATGAGGACATTATGGAACCGGCGCTCGCAAAACCAAATTCAGTTTTTATTTTTGACGATATCGCTTGCGAAAAGCAAGATAACATTCGATCGTACTTTTCGATGGGACGACATAACGACATCGACTGTTTCTACTTGGGTCAGACGTACACGAAAATACCCAAGCAGCTGATTCGGGATAACGCTAATTTAATTGTACTATTCCAACAAAACGATTTAAACTTGAAACGCATTTATGAAGATCACGTCAGTCCCCTTATAAGCCTAGCATCGTTTCGCGATATGTGCTCCGAATGTTGGGGTGGAGGGGGGTATGGATTTGTGGTGATCAATAAAGATGCCGAAGTACATAATGGACGTTTTAGAAAAGGCTTCGACAGCTATATAATACCGTGAAGAGGTACTTGAAACTTTAGTAGCACATCAACCCTACATCAGGAAACCCAACGGCTTTTCAGACCCCTGTTCAAACAGACCCTTGTTCAAAACAGACCCTGTTCAAATCAGAACAGACCCTGTTCGAATCAGACCAGACCCCTGTTCAAATCAGAACAGACCCTGTTCAAATCAGAACAGACCCTGTTGAAATCAGAACAGACCCTGTTCAAATCAGAACAGACCCTGTTCAAATCAGAACAGACCCTGTTCAAATCAGAACAGACCCTGTTCAAATCAGAACAGACCCGGTTCAAATCAGAACAGACCCTGTTCAAAAGAAGACCCCTGTTCAAATCAGACCCTCTGTTCAATACCTGTTAGAACAATGGATAGTAAGGAAATCAAATTAAAGCGACGTATCGTTCAAGCGCGCAAAGCTATACAACAAAAGTACAACAGTCTTAAAGCGAAACGTTTTAATAAAGAACTGGATTTTGTACAAACGTATAAACCGCTAATTGAACCTTTGGCTAACATTCAAAAAAATTTCGAGCAGAAATACGTAGTTAAATCTGAGAAAAGAGAGGAGGAGGAATCGACTACAAAAAGACGTCCAATTATTAGAAGTACCCCACGAACCCCCACACGGATGATAAGAATACCCGGCATTACTCCATTGCTTCCGCAGTTTAGCAGAAGTCCTCCGCGGTTCTTAGATACGACGGTACGACCGGAAGAAAAAGAGCATCCTTCAACGTCGTCACCATCAGCCTTACTCAATCTTTCAGAAGAGTTCTTAGAACAATACGCACCACTGCCTCGTGTATATGTTGAACGGATGATAAGAGATACCGAAAATGCTATCGATACTACTTACGGCATTCATTACAACATTGATACGGATAAATGGACAATGGGTAATACGCCCATAGATGTACAAGGGGAAGATTTAATGGTTAAAGGAGTGCGGTACAAGGGTACGGAGGGCCTATATGAGCTCATCATCATGAACGCGCCCGATCTAAGTCTAATAACTGAACAAGATGAAGAGAATTATAAGCAACTTTTAATTGACACCAATGTAGCGAGACGTTCCTATGATGCCGGGGAACAGCTAAGGGGCAGTAGAAGAATGAAATATACTCAGATAATTAAACCTCTATTGACAACAACAACTGGAAGCGGCGTATTCAAAGAAATAGGTAATCGCCCAATTGAATACAAGTATTGGAATAACGTGCACGAGCTAATTCGCGAATTAGAAGTGTTATGGTCAGAAAAGAGGGCTGGTAATACTGGGCTAGTAAACGATATAATATCGATCGTAGAGGAATTGTACGAGGATGGGTACATAGAAAAACCTACTCAGTCGTTTTTCAGTAAACTATAAATAGCCGTTTTTAACGGATGTGTTTATACTGAAGATGGCCATGGACAAATTCGGACACACACAATTGAGCTTTAAAATGCATAAAGCTATTAAAGCTCAATTACCTCAATTCTCAGTCAACGATAACAACTTGAGCATCGGAAATAAGCGATTGAGTGACGTTGCCGACCCTATCAAGCCTCAAGATGCCCTAACTTTACAACACTACCTTGACACGAGACTAAATCTGGGGGGAAATCGCCTAACTAACTTGGCCAACCCAATCGAACCTCAAGATGCCCTAACTTTACAACGCTACCTTGCAACAAGATTAAATCTAAATGGAAATCGCCTCACTAACTTGGCCGACCCGACCGAATCCCAAGATGCTGTAACTTTACAGCACTACCTTGCAACAAGATTAAATCTAAATGGAAATCGTTTGATTAACTTGGCCGATGCTGAAGACGATGGTGACGCTATAAATAAGAGCTTCCTAATGGCGCATGTTCAGACGATATGGAAGTCTTTGGAAGATCTTCGTAACCACGTGAATGTGCTCCCAGACGCTCTGTACGAGGCTTTTAAAGACTTAATAAAGGAGTCGAAGAAAAGATGAGTAAGCAGCAGGTCGTGAACGAGTTACATAAAGCCGCACGCAAAAATTTCCCTCGCCGACATATCATTATTAAGGGATACGATGACCTTTGGCAAGCAGATTTAGCCGAATTTATACCTTATGCTAAGGAGAATAAGGGCTACAAGTATATACTGGTGGTTATCGACTGTTTCTCCAAGTATCTATGGACAAAGGGCGTGAAGACAAAGACGGGTGAAGAAGTCGCAAAAGCAATGCAAGCTATTTTTCTAGAACGTCGACCTAAAAATCTGCAAACCGATGCGGGAAAAGAGTTCTACAATAAGCATTTCGAAAAGTTGATGAAACAGCAGCAAATCAATCATTATTCCACGTACAGTACGAAGAAGGCTAGTATTGCAGAGAGGCTCATCAGAACTCTGAAGAATGCTCTGTATAAAAACTTTAGTCTTCGCGGTAAATACGTGTGGATCGATGTGCTCGAGAGCGTAACAAAAGACTACAATAATCATGTGCATCGAACTATTGGAATGAAACCGAATGAAGTTAACGCCAACACATCTGAGCGCCTATACTCACCTTGCACTGTTCAACAAAAAACGTCGCTTTAATGTCGGCGATGTGGTGCGAATTAGCAAATTTAAAAGCATTTTTGCCAAGGGTTATACAGCGAATTGGACTAGTGAATTGTTTAAAATTGTAAAAGTGCAGATAACGAATCCTGTTACATACTTATTGGAAGACATGAACGGTAAACCGATATTGGGCGGGTTTTACGAGCAAGAGCTGCAAAAAGCAAAATATCCAGACGTATATTTGGTGGAAAAGGTACTACAACGAAAAAATGGCAAGCTGTTCGTGAAATGGTTGGGAATAAATGAAAAATCATGGATCGATGATAATAATATAGTTGTTTAATCATGTAAAATTATTGTAAACAGTAGTAAATAAAAGTCAGCATAAATGGTATATATTGTTTTTATTTTATATAAAAATCACCATACAAAGCCCCTTTTAATTCTATTTCTTTGTACATGATTCATAATTTTTGTATGAAGAATGTCTAGCGTTTGTTTATAATCGCTTAGTAACGTTGATGGCCAAAATTGGCCGTCGGGACCACAAGACCAGCCAAGGGTAGCAGTTGGATTTTCGTTGCCTTTACGGACGTTCTCCACAATCCACTCGTACACTTGTTTATGGCGGGCGTTTTCGTGAGGTTGAAATGTGTACTTTACATGTCTTTCCATACATATATTATATAAAATTTCGAGTGCATTAAAATTGGCGTACTCTATCGATGTGCATATAGCGTCATCCATTACATATAAAAAATCCTTATAATTAAAACGAACAGTATCTACATTAAATTGAACATTAGGCTTAACTAAATCAAGTATGTACACTTTTAAGGCTAAACTATCTATACTATTTACATGCGCAAACTGCTTAATTAAATTATCCACTTCAAGTTTTTTATCGCACAACAAGTTCATATTCTTCTGGCACACATTGCGTGATTTCGCGCACCAATTTAAACACTTGTCGGGCACAATAATGTTTTGTAAAATATCCTTAATTATGCTATAATTTTCATCAGACGGAATGTCTAATAGCGCACTTCTTAAATGTTTTATATATACAGCGTAAGTAGCACGAAATAGTTCTTGTTCTAAACTCTTACTTGGTATTTGTCCATTCATGATTAACTAAAATATATACAAGGAGAACTATAACTAATCTTAAAAATATTTACAAAGCATGCTTCAGGGAAGAGGGGTAAAGCCCCAGGGGCGAGTGCTAGTCGATCCGAACTTAAGTACACGCTTATTGTCATAGGGGTTAAGAACTACTTTATCCTGCTTAATTGTGTACACCAAATGTTTTTTTGAACGTATTAAGTGCTGAGGGCGCTTTGTAATTTCATAATTAAATAATGCCTTTTTATAATCATCTATTGTGATTCGCTTGACACTGGCTGAAGTTGAACCTTTGGATTTTTTGGTAACTTTGCCCTCAACAGAGTAGGCGTACATTTTCGCTCGCAATCCCACGAACTCGGTCATGATCTTGCCATTATTTTCATCCTTCATCAAACCGGGCACTTTCTTATTAACGAGGGGGATTCTATATACATTATCGGGATCGTAGTCTGAGGTATCAAACCTATCAATATCCGTTTTGATGCATTCGTATATGTCAGGAACTGTGAAGGAATAAATGAGGCTGTCTGTGTCTGTATATAGGAGCTGTGCATTGTTATTGAATTTGTTTAAAATGTAGTTGTAATGGAAATTGTAAAGAAATGTTTTTGAAAGGTCTAAAACAGCAAAACCTGCATATATTGGTTTGTTCATGAAAACTTCTAATCTATTCATTTCTATGATGACCATGTCTTCATCAAAAATTGTAGAACTATGGAAATTGGGCTGTGCAATGAGCGCTCTTGCCCCATAGCGTCCTTCCCACTGTGTAACCAACTTAACATCCTTATACTTGCGAACATTTTCCATTAATTTGCCAAAAACACTGTTTATCATCAGTTTATAAAAATTTTTATCGAAATCGTTCTTTGACGCTTGCCTCAACATTGTATTCAAATCTATGTATTTTTTGAGCCACGGTGACTGCTTGAAACGCAAAACTTGATTTACTTTAACTAATTTTAAGCCCTGTTCTAAATACACTTTCAAATTCCTATAGTGAAGCACATAGTTGCGTTTTGAATACAATGTGAGCAATAATTTCTTTAATTTTGAGTCAGGAGGTGCCATGTGTTCCGGAGCAAGCGGAAGATCGCTATGGGACTCGTGCAACTTAGTGGGGTAGTCTAAATCGCAATCTATAATGTAACCGACGTCTGAATCATTGGGATTACTTAATATGCTATCAATATCGGGTTCGTCGACGAAGGAAAAGTCCGCGTAGGGCAAAAATTCCCCCATACTTTTTCCATACAAGTTGTTCACATCCAGGTACATTAAATATGACGTGGGAGCGCTGGGATCGTAGCTGCCCATGTATTTATTGTTGGCCTTTGCATAGCGATTAGAACACTGAGCGACTCCGCCCCTAATACCTCGCTCGATGAACATTATCATATCGATATCGGTCAGCAGTTCTAATTTCACACCGGTAATTTTTAGCATCGCATCAAACGCTAAACCTGGTGCGGTATAATAATGAAGCGGGTCCAGCTGATACGCATTTAAACATGTTGCGCGGAAATTTTCGAAAATATCGGCCAAAAGAAGGACATCTGTTTTTAAATAAAGATCAGAGTACTGACCGAGCGTTTGTATATTGAATGTGGACCAAACTTTATTGGCGTGCGCATAGCTTTCGTCGCTAATACCGTCCCCTTGAAGATGACTATAAAAGGCCTCTTTAGGTGGTAAACTGGGCTCGTTTAATTTGGCCCACGAATCGATGTATTCATAGGGGAAGATTCCCTTACGCACCAACAAATTGAACTCCTCATCATTGGCGCAATTCAGTTTAGTGATTATCTTTTTATTATTATCTAAATATGAAGCTAATTTATCTACACTACTACTCATAAACCTAAAACTATCAATAAATCTAAACTTTACATCTGTATTCTCCACCGACTTCGTAAATGAAATGTACTTCTCTTTATTCAGAGGTAAAAGGGAAATTTGACCGGGTATATTCACAGCTAATTGTTTTATGATAAAGTGGGAATCGTAACCGCTTAAATTATGAAACACTACGGGTATGACGTGACTGTCTTTATAATTTAGATTACACGCATTGTGACTGGCATTTCGAAATTTAGAAGTAAAATGACAATGGTCTCTAACTTTAATTTCACCCGGTTGAAACGGGTTTTTGCAAATATGACAATGTGTGGCGTTTTCAAAACTCTCAATTTGCTCTTTACTTAAAGCTTCCATTGGCACGACTGTATTAAAGATCTCATTCGTCCAATTTGCTATATCTTGTAGTTCTTTAACAAACCACTGAATACAATCGTTACCTCTGTATAAACCGAATTTGGATAATGAGTCATCATATGAGCATTTCAGGTAGTAGGCAACGCTAAACGGTATGTGTTTCTCGCATAATTGAGTATTAGTGACTTGATTATCTGCACATTTCTCTAGAATACTTTCTAAATCTGCGTAGACTACAAATGGTACTTTTTCCTGGTATGCAAAGTGTTTAAATTCTAAAAATTTATTTGTTTCATCCGGTAATTTGACTGAACATTTGTTTATTTGGCTGCAATGAATGAGATGTTTTTCTAGACAGGCGTTTGATGAAAAGTGATTCAGGCATCGGTTACAAATAAAATGCTTATGACCATATTTTGATAACTGGCTTGAAAACAAAGCAGACATGTTCTTTATCCAAGTGAAATGATAATAAGTATCGTCATCTCTTGCACCCTCGTTACGAGTCAAAACCAGCAAATTTATGGGTTCTTTGTTTCGGTTTTCACTTAATAAAAATGGTACAATACTTTTTCCTTTTATACAGAATAAATTGATTGTAAGATCGTTCAACTTTTCAAATTTTTTTATGTCGCTAAGCTTAATTGGGAATTGAATAGAATTATAATTTAAAATTTCGCAAAAATGCGGGTAACTCGAAATTCTATCCGCATGGTTTTGGGCTGGATGTAATGCGGATACTATGGCCCATAAAAAACAGTAATTATCGTTGTTCCTAACATTAATAACGGCACGTTTTATTGCAATAAAGTGGGGTACTTTAATATACGTTGACGAGCCGCCTTTGAGCGGTATATAGCTATTAATGTTAACTTTTAAATGTAGTATTTCGTGCAGTGTCCACCCGCTATCTTTCTCTGAAAATTCCTCAATCTTAGTTTGAATTTTGTTAACTACGTGAGTTTGATACCACTGACTAAGGTCACTGCCTACACTAATAATTTCATTCTTAGTTGCGAACGTCTTTAAATCAATAATTTGATTTTGAGGATGAATAAAATGACAAACCAAAACCGCGTTCGCTTTGACCATTGTGCTCTTTACAATTGCAGATACTTTACGTGAAAAAATATTATAGGCATTATTTAAAAATTCTAGGGAATCTTTAAAATTATCGTTTACAATGATGCCTGTTAGCAGCCTATTGTTAAAGCACGAATCGACTGCCTGCCAGACTAAATTACGCTTGGCAACACCTACTCCACCACCTCGTTTCACTAAAGCAAGCTTTAATTTAACTAAAAGCGTTTTTAAAATGCACAAGTTGCTCTCTAATTTTAACCTATTTTCATTCCTATCACTATCTATTCTAAGAAATTGCTCTATTAACATTATATTTTTCCTAACTATATGCACATGTCTAAGAATGTCCTGTTTAGATTTTATCAACGCCATTGCACCCCTAGTTGTCCGAACAACTTGACTGGTGAGCGAAGTAAACGTAGAAGTCATTGCTATAATTTATATTGTTACCTATCAATAAAAAAAAAACATGCTCTGTACATACCAGAAAAATATTGTTGATTCACAGCAAAAAACTATACTTGCCAAAAACTTCACCTTGATAGCAAAATGAAGAACTAAAGAATGAAATTAGAACCGCTCTTTTATATACAAGCTGTTAAGTGGAGGGGGTAACTGCACCTGCGTTTCAAGACTGATTTATCGAGCCATCTGGCGGAAACACACATGCGCGGCTTAAGAGTCAACATTAAATCATTCACGAAAGCCTGTTAAGTGGACCCTCGTTAAATTTTAAGACTGACAGATTTATCGAGCCATCTGGCGGGAACACACATGCGCGACTTAAGAGTCAACATTTGGTTTTAATCATTTCACGAAAGCTCATAAGAACCCATCTGCTTTTAATAAATCAATGCTTGAAATAATTAGTTTAAAATGTTCTGCACCCTCGTTAATTTTTAAGGCTGACAGATTTATCGAACCATCTGGCGGAAACACACATGCGCGACTTAAGAGTCAACATTTGGTTTTAATCATTCACGAAAGCTCATAAGAACCCATCTGCTTTTTATAAATCAGTGCTTGAAATAATTAGTTTAAAATGTTCTGCACCCTCGTTAATTTTTAAGGCTGACAGATTTATCGAGCCATCTGGCGGGAAGACACATGTGCGGCTTAAGAGTCAGCATTTAGGGCCGGTTGTACATCTGCAGCTTAATGTAAAGCCGATGCTTAGCTGAGCAATAAACTTGCTAAACCAGTTTTGTACAATGACTTTTCGTGGCTTAAGCTCCACTTAACTTTAAACTTGGCTTAAACTGCATTTGTACAACCGGCCCTTAATCATTCACGAAAGCCTGTTAAGTGGAGGGGGTAACTGCACCTGCGTTTCAAGACAGATTTATCGAGCCATCTGGCGGGAACACACATGTGGGGCTTAAGAGTCGACATTTAATCATTCACGAAAGCTCATAAGAACCCATCTGTTTTTAATAAATTAGTGCTTGAAATAATTAGTTTAAAATGTTTCTATGAAACCCCATGTGGACAACAAATGTTTTCTATAAATCTCCAACATCCGGTTTAAATCATTCATCTTGACAACAAATCCACATCTGGGCATGTGCGACTTAAGAGTCAGGAGGTATAAATCATTCACGAGCTAAAGCAGTTCAAGGAAATATTAGGCCATTTCTCCAACATGTGGAACAAATCCGCATGTGCAATTCTGCGAATCCCTATCTAGCAAATTTCAGTTAAAAAAATTATGTTTCCGGTTAAGATTATACAGATTTAGAATATTCGACCACCTCCCTGACTAGAAGTTAGTGTTATAATATCAACTAAAAAATGAGGCTTTTTAACGGAAGTAATGATAAACTCAATGAGAGAGCTGCAAAAATAACTTTCACCTGAAAGATTTTATAAAAAATTCTATCCAAAAGCAATTTGAATAAATGTGCAAATTAGCTTTTACTACCTATAAAATTAAACTTTAACATAACGCAAAAGCCCTAACATCTTTGGTGTCTATAGAATATTTGCGCAACGGTAAATTGTATCCACCTACAAAACGTATATTTCGAATAAATGCAGAGCGTAAAACGGAGAGTTTATAAATAGAAAGGGTTTCCCTACCTGCATTCTTTTTTAAAAAATAATTTGATATTGTGTAAATGCAATTTCTGTAACTAAAAAATACATTCAAGGAACTCATATTAAAGTAAAACCAAAACTTGCGTAAATAAAGTCAAAATGAGGGGAAAATGCTAAAAATAGAACACCATATTTACGTGTAAAAGGCGATCTTCGTGCTTTATTTGGATATACATCGGGGTTTTTTTCATTTAGTAATATGCGTTTCTTTTTAGTCTAGTAATTTTTTAATATATTAATTCTTTTCGATGCCTGCTTACTGTAGTGTAGTTTTGTGCCGTACCTACTCCAATTTAAAGCGTAATATTTTTACTATAAAATGCACGTAATCGACTTTTTAGAGTTGATCGATAATGAGTAATTATCATGACGTTGGTTAGATTATAGTCAAATTTCTGTAATTCAAGGCGGTACGGCGCTCAGGTGCTCATTAGTTTTTACAATAAGAATTGACAAGTTTAATTGACATTTTTGTTTCCCCTATCTCATTTTGCATGCTTTTTTGGCTGCTCAAGGAAATTCAGCACCTGAAGCAAATTTATGAGTTCTTAACCGGAGACGCTTAGCCAAGTTCTTCACCGGAGACGCTTAGCCAAGTTCTTCACCGGACATGCTTAGCCAAGTTCTTCACCGGACACGCTTAGCCAAGTTCTTCACCGGACACGCTTAGCCAAGTTCTTCACCGGAAACGCTTAGCCAAGTTCTTCACCGGACACGCTTAGCCAAGTTCTTAACCGGAAACCCCGGTCATTCAAGTCAGCAAACCGTATGTGGTGTTGAAAAAGGCACCTCTTCGCGGAGCAGTTCCCCCACCGGAACCCTGCAGCCGTCCTTTGGACGGTTTCGAGGAGCTCCTTGAAGCTTTAGCCAAGTTTCAAACCTGACTTTTCTAGTAACTTTTCTAGTGACTTTTTGAGTAGTGCCATAGTTTTCGAGGACGTAACCTTGGGGTTAAGTTTCAGACCTCTAGTGACCTTGAAGCTTGACCTTAGCCAAGTTTCAAACCTTGAAAAATCTGGTGACTTAGTGACCTTGAAGCTTGACCTTAGCCAAGTTTCAAACCTTGAAAGTGACTTTTCTAGTGACCAGTACTACCAACCTAAGAAAAGTTACTAGAAAAGTTACTAAATCTAGTGACTTTTTGGGTTAGTATCGGTATAGTATATCTACTGTTATATTTGCGCAGTTAAATTTGCGCAGTTATTTTTGCGCAGTTGAATTTGCGCAGTTATTTTTGCGCAGTTAAATTTGCGAAGTTATTTTTGTGCAGTTATTTTTGCGCAAATTTAATTGCGCAAAAATAACTGCGCAAATTTAACTGCGCAAATATAACTGCGCAAAAATAACTGCGCAAATTTAACTGCGCAAATTTAACTGCGCAAATTTAACTGCGCAAATATAACTGCGCAAATTTAACTGCGCAAATTTAACTGCGCAAATATAACTGCGCAAAAATAACTGCGCAAATTTAACTGCGCAAAAATAACTGCGCAAATATAACTGCGCAAAAATAATTGCACAAATTGAACAGCGCAAATTGAACTGCGCAAATATAACTGCGCAAAAATAACTGCGCAAAAATAACTGCGCAAATATAACTGCGCAATAATAACTGCGCAAATTTAACTGCGCAAAAATAACTGCGCAAATTTAACTGCACAAAAATAACTGCGCAAAAATAACTGCACAAAAATAACTGCGCAAAAATAACTGCACAAGAATAACTGCGCAAAAATAACTGCGCAAATTTAACTGCGCAAAAATAACGGCGCAAATTTAACTGCGCGAAAATAACTGCGCAAATTTAACTGCGCAAATATAACTGGGCAAAAATAACTGCGCAAATATAACTGCGCAAAAATAACTGCGCAAATTTAACTGCGCAAAAATAACGGCGCAAAAATAACTGCGCAAAAATAACTGCGCAAAAATATCTGCGCAAATTTTACTGCACAAAAATAACTGCGCAAATTTAACTGCGCAAATATAACTACGCAAAAATAACTGCGCAAATATAACTGCGCAAATTTAACTGCGCAAATTTAACTGTTTGTCCTACGAGAGCTCAAGTGTGATACATAAAACCATCGGAACGATATACAGTGTGGCCCAACGAAAAGGTAACAGACGGGTTTCTGGCCAGAGCAAATTTTTTTTTGGGAAACGCAAAAACACGTCAGTTTTTATATCAAGGGGGACAACTTTCGCCATGATTTTCAACCTGAAGTGATTTCATCCCTTAGCGCTGTGAGAACAACCCCTAAAATTTAAATAGGGATGATAGGGCAAGTGATACGTCATTTGAAAGGTCTTTCTTTTCTGATTTCAGTGCACTAGTTTTTTTATATTTTTTTTATTTTTAACCAAAGAAATTGAAGTTCCAAAATGGAAAATGAGGAAAGAGATTGGGGCATTTAAAAACTCAAAAAAGCTCAGACAGGTCAATTGTTTTTTTCTTGGAGAAGCTAGGTACTTTTACTGATATTTGACAACATTGTTTCACCCCTTGGGTACAGGGTAAACAACCCTTAAATTTTTAAATAAAGACTAGGGTTAATTTTTTCTTGTGCTAATTAATAAAACCAGTTTATGCAAATTCAACCCTTATTTTAATAAGTTTTCGAAGTGTCTGCCTTCAGCTTCCATGTAATAATACAGATTTTGATTAACTCGTTCTTCCTGATCTCACCCCATTAGATTTTTTATGGGGTCATGTAAAGAGTAAAGTTTTTTCCACTGGTCCGGAATCTTTGGAGGAGTTACGTGACCGTATAGTACATGAATGCCGCCTGATCACTCCTGAAATGTTGCAAAATGTACGGGAACGATTTAATGAAAATTTGTACTATTGCATGGAGCTGAAGGCAGGCACTTCGAACATTTATTAAAATAAGGGTTGAATTTGCATAAACTGGTTTTATTAATTAGCATAAGAAAAAATTACCCCTTGTTTTTATTTAAAAATTTAAGGGTTGTTTACCCTGTACCCAAGGGGTGAAACAATGTTGTCAAATATCAGTAAAAGTACCTAGCTTGTCTAAGAAAAAAACAATTGACCTGTCTGAGCTTTTTTGAGTTTTTAAATGCTTCAATCTCTTTCCTCATTTTCCATTTTGGAAATTCAATTTTTTTGGTTAAAAATAAAAAAAAATAAAAAAAACTAGTGCACTGAAATCAGAAAAGAAAGACCTTTCAAATGACGTATCACTTGCCCCATCATCCCTATTTAAATTTTAGGGGTTGTTCTCACAGCGCTAAGGGATGAAATCACTTCAGGTTGAAAATCATGGCGAAAGTTGTCCCCCTTGATATAAAAATTGACGTGTTTTTGCGTTTCCCAAAAAAAAATTCCCTCTGGCCAGAAACCCGTCTGTTAACTTTTCGTTGGGCCACCCTGTATGTAATCCAATGGATTTAGTGATTTTGGTGTATGACTTCCTAGTAAGGTAATTCTACAATAAATACTCTTTGAACTGATTTGCAATATCCTTCCATGTAAAATAGGTACACAACACTATACCAATAATAGATCATGGGCTTTAGTCATGTCCCTTGGTTACTGTGACTTAGGCAACCAGCATATCAAACAGTGGAGGGTAGACGATGTATCATAAAGATTTATAGATAAACAATGGAATTCGTGAATATATTAAACTAACCGTTTCGCTGCCTTATTTATAAATATTGTGATATGTTGGTTGCCTAAGTCACAGTGTCCATGGGGCATTGGACATTACTAAAGTTCATGATACGATGTTCTGAGTTTGTTGGCATGACATTGCCGATCACCTCGATCGTGGCTCATTTTCTTGATAAAATTATCGACTGGTAATCAGGTTGTGGTTACACCTGTTAAAATTTGGACTTTCTGCACAGCATGGGAAGTGTGCTTATTTATCTATATCTATCTATACCTGGAACCATGACTCACATTTCTATACGTTCTATATGTGTTTTTTTCGCAACAGCACTCGCGGCGCGTTGATTACCCTTTCTTCTTCGACATTCTTGATTTCATTGAGCTAATCGCAAACTCAAGCTTTGAATAACAATATTTATTTCATCCTATGTCATTTTCTTTCACTTTCCGGACTCATTTCAGTCCGGAAAGTGAAACTTTACCGTAGTAGATATTTTGTACTCGAATAGAAAGGTTTCCATAGTAACATAAAGTGAAATGACTTTGGAAACGTCAAATTTTATATAAAGTTAATAGGAAATTTGCTCACAGGATGAAATAAAACGTTATACGATATTCGTCCAGGAAATATTTATACAGTACTCGTTTCGAAATTCTTGACTCGGCTCCTTCGTCGCCTCGTCCAGAAACATCTCACTCGTTACTGTAAAATATTATTTCCCGGACTTGTAACGTAAACTACTATTCCCAAACTGCAGAAAGTCAAAATTTTAGCAGGCGGAACCACTGTACAACAAGGATGAACAAGAAGGTGATCAATTGCTTAAATTAAAACAAATTATTAATTTATTGTTAAAATATATCCCGCTAGGAAATTTATTTTCTTTTATTGGCGGTCCTCACACCATGATGTAATTTATTTGTCGACCTAAAAAATACTTTTTGACCTTGTTCATTAGAAATATCTTTATTTTAAAAAAATGGTATTTACTGCTTTGTCTTGAAAAGAAATGGTGTACGAAATGTACGGGTTCGAACTCATAAAGGGGGTGATTAGGAAATTAAAATCAAACCACACAATCTCCCCCTTTCGGCCAATTTAATGAATGAAATGATAGTTATTTTTGTATACCTATAAGAATTTAAACGGCCATGTTGTACAAATATCAGGGATAAAAATTTGATCGTTATGACAACTTTTCGGCAATATTCGAGCATAACTTGTTTTTATTCGTTATAATTAATTCAAAAGGATTATTAAGGCGACATATGTTTCGGACATTTTCAAGCAATTAACGATATGAAGGCTGAAGGGGATGATTAATTAACAAAATATCAAAAACATACATACACTACAACTAGCAAACCCACATAGGGCCAACCGCTAGAGCCAGAAGAGCCAATGATTAAAGCAGATAAAACTGAAAATTAACTTGACAGTTGTAAACACGACATGAACAACTCTTGTTCATAGAGTAATATACACTACTATATTTCTCATTTCCATTTAACTGGAAACTCGCATAAAATGCAAAGGATCCTCAACTCATAACCGATATTTAAGTTTTATTAAGCAACAGAAAATAATTAATAAGATAAGTTTCTCTACAGATATGGTTGTCCAGATCCATCAGTACCGAGACTGCGGCACTTCCCAGTAAAATTGTTATTAGTATCAAGTTAGTATCATATAGAAACGAAAACTCTGGTAGAGCAAAATGACACTACGAACTGAAGAATTCCACTTTTTTGAGCAAAACGCTAGCCTATCTACACTCACAAACAGATCACTGAGGTACGTTAGAATTAGATTATTATAGTTCGTTTTCAGGCTCAATGTACTGTTACTATGCTCTTAAAAAATTTGTCGACTGAAAAAGTTTTGTGCATTACACGGCCAGAAACTGTTTTGCAAGTGCTCGGATTTTGGGCGCCTCGGCTTCGCCTTTGCCCCCAATATTACTCACACTTGCAAAAGTGCAGTTTACAGCCTATAGTGAGACAAATAACTATTTTAATGACAGGACTCATGAAACAATAGGTACACACTTAATCTTGTATTGCATCAGTGGTACCGAACCTGATCTTGATATGTATTTCTAACAGAAACGCTATAGCTTAATGGTTTGAGTTATGTTTACTTGTCTTAAACCAAGGTAAGCTTTGTTTCTCATAGTAGCCTGTTGAAATTTCGATAAGCGTCTTTCTTAATTAGTTACTGCGTTACGAATGAGTTTCACACTTGAGAAATCCTATTTAGCAATAAGTGGTATTTCATCTTACCGCTCAAGTTATATTCAGCTAATAGTCAGCTAATTCAGCTAGAAACGCTTATTTCCACTGAAGATATGAACCCCATTTTTATGGTCTGGTGTTAGTTAAAAAGGATGGGTTGATATCTTAAAATCTGTAATGGAGCTAATTCCACACGAAGCGATATCAAACACTGGGTCGGCGTGAGGCAAGTGCAAACGGTGGAGTGTACCCGGCCCCGCGCGCATCTAGATTTTTAAAACGATAAATCTTAAACGTGTCGAAATCAACTCAAGTAAATACCGATCTGTCTGCAGCCTAGAACTAGACTTTCCACAACCATAGCACTTCTTAATCATGTACAAAGGATAGCGTGACTTGCGTGCACGGGCGCAATGAGAACAACCCCCACAGCCGTCATTGAAGCTCTTTTAAGTCTGCCTCCAGTAGATCTACACGTGCGAGAGCAGGACATGCTGACAGTCTTGTGCCTGAAAACTAAGGAGTTATTGAATTGTTAATTTTACTCCAAAGAACTGAACTTCCATATCATCCAAGTACTAGGTAAATTTCCGAATGTATTCCAGTCAGAATTGGTAGGATTAAGCTTAGTAGAAGAAAAGTTCTTATGCATAACATAAAGAACAAAACTATTAGAATCTCCAGTGATAGCAGGGCTGCCCTGTAAAATTACTTGTCCAACTCAGTACTCAGACGATCCATGTTGGAGGTATCCTGGCCAGGCATGGCTACGATTAGAGCCGCTTCTCCTTCCAGCTTCCTCAGGTTCATCTCACGTGTGCGATGGCTTGAATGACGTTGCGGAGTCGAACGATTCTAGTCAAGGAGGTAGTGAAAAGGGCCCGAACTTGAAGCAAATGTACGCGTGTACCATGCCCACCCTCATATCGTAATCCAGAATCCATATGATTATAGATTTTTTTAAAAAATAATAATATTTATTGTGTACATATAATAGTAATGTAACAATATTCATTTTTGGTTAATTCGTGTTTTTTATTTTAAACGTACAACGTTTCGGGGAACACTTTTTCCCCTTTCTCAAGTAAGTAAACAATAAATTAAAAATGACAACGTATAAATGAAATGAAATATGAACTAAGGTAACTATAATAAAATACTTCGTGGAAGCTTGAATGAAAATATATATAATAGTAATGTATATACACGGAAGATGTCAGTTTGACCGAACTCGATCTTCCACTCAACCTCTACAAAATATAGTTTGCGAACCCTGATAATAAAAATCACAATACAAAAGTGGGGCACATAAATGTGACAATATAAAAAAAATTAAAAAGTAATTTTACCTGTATGTAAAAGATCTTTTATACCCATTTTAAATTTATTTGAAGGAAGGTTTAAATGTAATATAATATTTAGTATCTTAGCACTCTTATAAAATAACTAAAACATCCTATGTACTTCATGCTGCTTAATGTTTAGGTATGTTGTACGTGATTTTGCGTATATATCTATTGTGAAGGTTAATGTTAGATCGTTTTTCTAGAATACTACACAAGTTATTGGGACATTTGTTTTTAATTAACTTCCATAAGAATACCGAAGATAAATAAAATATTCGTTCTTCTACTTTGAATTCATTAAGTTGTCTAAATATAGGTGTTACATGTTGCCGATAACGTATTGAGTGAACAAAGCGAATGCAAGAGTTTTGTAATTTCTGAAGTTTAACTTTATTGTATTTTGTCAGAAAATCAAAATAAACAATAGAACAATATTCTATGTGAGGATATATTAAAGATTTTACTAATGCAAGTCTGCTTTTTTCATCGAATACAGATCTTAGGTTCTACAAGGATTTTAATTTACTCATACTAGTAGAGAAAATTATTTACTGAAATGTATATTATCGACGTTTATGATATTCCTATTCCTAATGTTTTTTTTTCAAATACACATAGCTACAGTTTTGTCCAAATTTATTGAATTTTTTGCTCTTGAAAGCGAATTATTGATGGAAGCATATTCAATTTTATTAATCGCATTACAAATTATGTTAACGATGCTAGTAACCGTGGCTTCAGCAGAACGTAGTTTCTCGCCGTTGAAACTAATAACAAATTATCTGCGATCATCGATAAGCGAAGAATGTGTATTCAGGCCCCACAAAGGGTCACGCCGGTCCTGCAAACAAAATTACACATTGGTAATCAAATCGATTAGAATAAGTTCACTTCCGTATTGTGTATAGTTTTGTCTTTCTCTGTGGGAACTAAAATTATTAGACATAGATATTTTGTTCCGACTCACAAACTCCATTTTCGTTGAAACGGAGAAACAAGAGAAAAAATTATACATGCAAATTTTTGCTTGTTCGTAAGGTAAATTCACCCATTACCGCCCCACTTAAGGAAAGTTTGACTTTCTAGTTCAAAATTAAGCCCAGTTTGAAGTTTTTGGTGTATTGGATGTTTTTTTTCTGTAAATGAAGGTTTTCTTATGCAATAAATGTTTAATTTTTTCTTATACGACAAAACCTTTAATTAAATTTTAATTTATTTAGTAAAGATTACGTTTTTTCCTATTACCGCTCTACCTTAAGAACCGCTTTCCTGTTTTCGCCCTATAGATATTCTATTACCGCCCTATTTTTTTAAATGACATGAACAAAATATGTTAATATTTTAACCTTTTTTGTCTGAATTCCACAGGTGTCACGTTCATATTTTTTATTAATTTTATCTTATATTGTAGTTTTTGGAATGCCATAGTTCTGAGATGCTCGGTAAAAAGACATTCCGTTTTTCTGAACACCTTCTAGGGCTTTTTGAAGAGCTTTAGAAGTATGATTTTTTTTCCTTTTGGCATATTAGGTTTTGGTGGTGCCATTTTACTAAAAAACTACTAAATAAACAGACAAATGGGAACAAAAACCAACAGAAAAAAGAAAGAAAAGCATGCCTAGTCATTTATATGAAATAGAGCGGTAATAGGAATAAACGCATATATTTTTCGCCTATTACCGCCTACATTAAAAATAAATATTTATTCGTTTTTTTTAACTAAAATAAAAGAAAAGACATAAAAAAGTGTCCTAAATATAAATTTTTCATGTACATTGGGTATAAATATTAAAAATTGATTTTTTTAAATATTCTCTATTTTAATATATTGAATATTGGGTCCTCATTTAAGCCGTAAAATAAGGTATTTCTGAAAGGAAAATCATAGGGCGGAAATTGATTTTAGTCTATATCAAGGATTATTTAAAAAATGTACTATAATAACTAAAATCTTTTCCTATTACCGCTTTATTTTTATTTATTATTTTTCTACTTTAGCGTAGTATTTATTTTAAAGAAAACTTATACATCTATTGCTGAATACCTATTCTGTTTACTTCTGTAAAAGACTAATAAATATAAAAATAATTTAAAGCTTTTTTTGTGAAAATACCTTAACAAAGCACAAATGATTGCTTACCAAAATCGTTAAGATTATTCACTTCCTTCACCACGTACACCGACCTTTGACTAAATGATTTAGGCCTGCTCTCAAGACGCTAATATATTCCTCTCGCCATAATGTTTTTTGGGTCGCCTAATATCTCTTGCCTCACATAAAACAATGGAAGATACAATTTTGCAAAGAATTTTAAGAAAATACTCTACAAGAAAAGACAAACTCTTACAGGGGGGCACTAGGTAAAGATTTTGCACAGGGCGGTAGTGGGTGAATTTACCTTAAAATAATTGAATTACCTTGAATTTATACTATCCAGTACGTTGAACATTATTATAGGTTTGGGAAATTGGAAATACGAACATTGCATTACAACATGAAATATAAAGACAAGTCTTAGAAGTACAGGGTTATTCTAAATGATGGAGCCAATTTTAAAAATTCGTATTTATTAAAGTACAAATTCAAAATAAACAATCTTTATACCAATGAAAAGAGGAAGTTTCAAAGTTTTTTTTAACACGTTATAAATGTGCCTACCGTTTGCTACACCGCAAATATCTACGCGGTAGTCAAACTAGTCCCACACACAAGAAAAGCGTATATTCCGCAGATCGTTCAGAGTTGTTGGTACACGGGGGATGTAAACAGCGCCCTTAACATAATCCCATAAGACATAGTCACATGGGGCAGGGGCGTACGCAGGATTTTCGTCCGGGGGGGGGGGGGGTTAAAAACAACATAAAAAGAAGCATTTTTTTTTTAAATAATAATAATCTAAATAACAAAGTTAAGACGTCTAGATGAACGCGCAAGACGATTGATTATTTCTTCAGGATGAGAGCTGTAATCTCAAAATTAACATTATTATTCTTATTCTTTGTGTTTAGAAACAGTGATTGAGCCTTTAATGAAAATTTCAGGGGGGGTTTTAACCCAAGAACCCCCCCCCCCTTCGGTACGCGCCTGACATGGGGTGAGATCAGGAAATCTCGGTGGCCAGAAGTGTCGAGCGCTGAGGAAAGGATTCATTCAAAAAGGCAGGAACTCCGAGGTGCCAATCCCCCTCATGTATAGGTTAAAAAAACTTTGAAACTTCCTCTTTTCATTGGTATAAAGAGTGTTCATTTTGAATTTGTACTTTAATAAATATGAATTTTAAAATTGGCTCCATCATTTAGAATAACCCTGTATTCATTGGCAGTTCTAAGTTGTAATGCTAAGATATGAAATAATTGTATACATGTGATGTCATTTAATAAGCTTAGTTACCTTCAGGCAAAGTTCAGTGTTACTAATTACATAATTCGCGTCTAGAGATCAGTTGGCTTTGTGCGCCTGCATCTTAAAAGTATAACTAACGTAATTCAATGGAAGCGATGCTGTCAGATGAAGATATTCAAAAACACTTACTTAAATTACAGAAATCACTGAAAGGTACAAAATTACGTTAATTTCTCAATTTTAATATAACCATTCCAGGACATGAACTCTTAAAAAAATTCGAGTTTGATGAAAGGTACTTGCTCCGGTTTTTGCTTGGTGCTAATTTCCAAGTACCTCTGGCACTGAAAAGGGTAAGCTTGCATTTAGCCGCCTTCTTCTACTATTTATCTAGCCAAAAATTCAGTCTACCATATAGGCTACGTTCCTCAAAATCACTAGGTGACTATAACAGTTGAGAAATAGGTAATATTACTTTGAGGCTTTTTCTATCAAAATGTGCAGATTGTCTATACCTTTATAAAATATTTAGCTAAATAGAGATCATTCACAATTTGGAGGGTGAACATGCTAGATAATAACGGGATTCCCAGTAATGATATTATGTATGTGCATACATTAGTAGACTTCGTAGAAATCTTGAATGCATTACAAAAGTACATATGTAATTATACATATTAAGGTAAGAACTTCATTTGCAAACAATTAGAACACTTCAGATAAATAATTTTATTATAATGTTTTAATCAATTAATAGTGCCCATATTATACAACAAGTTTATAATTTTGGTGTTTATTGCACGAGGGAATGTTTAATGTACGAGCGAGCGCAGCGAGCGAGTCACGCTAAATTTCCCGAATGCAATTAACACCAAGATTATAACGAGTTGTATGCGCTATTTTTTTATGCTAGCAACGTTGTTTCTATGGTAGTTTTATTGCACGGGTGTAATAAAACTGGAAATTATAAACGATTTCTAGTTATTAATAGAGCCGTTTATGATGCTAGCATAAAATTTTTTTTAACATGTTAATACCTGTTCACTTGCTCAAAGTGACGATTAGCGATTAAATGAATGTAAGCAGTCATTTTGTTTTCGATTTTTATATTTTCGACTATAAATGTAAGTAACACCCCCTTTAAATAGATACAGCTTCTATAGTCGGTCGTATGTTTTCTTCATCTAATATAGTTATTAATAAATTAATTCTGGATATTATTATCTAGTGCCCATGTCCATGTTATGCCATGGTACCTAATCTATGATTTATTTATTTATTGCCGAATATGTTTTGCATCCATTAACGTTTCCTATCCTATTTTATAGAGTTGGTGCATATTCCATTGAGTTCTGGCGTTTTTCTATTTTTTAATTTCTCAACATTGCTTAACGTCTTCCTGTGGCTTTTTTGTGTGCCATTTATTAAAATTCTGATCGTAGATCTTTGTTCGGTATAGATTTACGTATCCAAACTTCCGATACTCGATATTTGACTTGGATATATTCTGCTATATTGGCTTTGTTCTTCCTTATGTCTTTCCATGCTTATTTTTGAGTCCGATTTAACCTTTAATTGGTTTTTAACCTCACTTGTAAACTACAGAATTTTTCTTTTAGTCGTTACGGTATTTATCCCCAAAATTTCTTGTGCATTATTATTATAATATTCTTTTCTTACTTTTTCCACGATTTGTCCATATCATATTTCTCCAATATAGGGTACCTAATATTTTAATTGTACATTTCGGTATAACTGTTTAATAGTTTTGTCCTCAATTAACTCTATTTTTACTTTTGCTTGTTTTACAGACTTTTATAGGTTGTACCTTGACTTTCGCTTGTAGGTAATCTATTTTTTACCAAAGCAATGATCGCTGCCAACATCAGTTCTCATACTATTAACATTTATATATTATTAAACGATAATAGATTTTTTCTACGACTATTTAATAATATACAATATTATTCGCTAGTTTTGAATAGATATAACACCTATTACTTACCCGTGAGTAATAATTATTCATCACTCACAGGGTATTACTCACGAGTTCAATTAATCATATTACCCATGTCTAGTGACATTATTATAAGCGTTAAAGTTCAACTAATTTGTCCATACCTATTGTTATACAGAACATATTTTTAAAACGATTCATTTATAAAAAGGAACCCTAAAATCACTACTTAATCAAAACTAATAATTATCACGCGATTGATGAATGTGTTTTTTTTTAATTTAAAGGTTGCTAGGCAATGAAATGCCGATATTTCAACAAGGTGTGCTTTGCCTGATAGAACAATTACCGGTTGACGTTTGTTGTCACGATGCTTGACAACTAACGCTATTTAATTATTATAGTAGCTATAATAATATATTATATTTAGTAGATATGATCGATCTATAAAAAGCAAGTCGTAGAAAAGTATAGTATGTATTCTACTCGCATGTAATAACTATTAAGTACTCACTCGGATGAACTACCATACTCGCCTTGGGCTCTTGTGGCTAAACATCTTCGTGAGTAATAGCTATCATTATATGCTCATTGAATAATACACCTACTACTAATTACGAATGCTAATTAAAGGAAATTACTAATAGATGCAAGAATTTCATCTTCAGTTGTTAAGTCATGATGTCTGGTTATCTGCTAAAGAAACAGCAGCTGATATAATACGTTCGTTCAATCTAATCCATATTGTTGGTTTACCGATAAGGGATAGAATTGGGAGAAAGATTATACTTGCAACACTAGGTGAGCGATTATGTACTTTCATAAATCATAATTCAGATTTTCAAATTGTAGCTAATTTAGATGTTTCTGCGAGTGAACTTGAAATGACCGTAAATTTGTTTCTTTTGTTGTGCGAACAACTTCTTTGCGACGATCGGACACTATCGAAAGGACTGTGTATTTTAATAGATGTGAAAGGATTTCCGTGGGCATTGTTTAAGTGGCTTACCCCATCCAATATTAAAATGGGAATCACATTAATAGACAATTATCCTGTTAAAGAATTTTTGTTTCACATTGTAAACAAATCATATTTAGTTCAAGTAGCCCTAAAATTAATATGGCCATTTTTACCCAGGCAAATGCAGGAAAAGGTAAGTAGAAGGTTTGGAAAACAATAATTTACGCCACAAAGCGTGTTTCTAGATGAAATTTCATTTTCAAAATTGGAGCTCATTTCACGAATACGTCGACCCATGTTATCTACCTAAAGAGTACGGAGGAAGTGGTGCAAATATTGATTTAAAAAGCTGTAGCGAAATGTTGCTGAGAGAGGTTGACGTTGTGACCGAAATATTACGAAACAATTTCGTGCCGATCTCAAATACTTAGGTGCTCTACCAGAGTGTTCGTTTTTATTTGCACTAATAACAACTTCACTGGGAAGTTCCAAGTTCCGCAGTCTCGATACTGATGGATTGCCGTGGTCGTGGACAACCTTATGTGTGCAGAAACTTATCTTATTATTTTCTTTTTTTTAATAAAATTAAAATATCGGTTATGAGTTGCAGATCCTTTGCATTTTCTGCGAGTACCTACCCCTTAAATGGAAGTGAGAAATTTAGTAGTGTATATTAGTTCAAGAAAATGCATTGAATTTTTGAAAGTATTTGTAATATTGCTGCTTTAACATTAGAACCACACAAGAATTTGAATTATTTCGTCAAAGATTCTGAACAATCCAGTGAGTTCATATCAATAATGGGTCCCGCAATGAAGGGATGTTAATTGTATAGTCGAACTATTGACGTAGAAAAGAGGTGTTATCTGTCATCGTGTTTAACCATGCACATGCGACTTCCACTCGGTGTGTCGTAAAAATGTGTCGGTCATACTCGTTTTTAGTAAGAGATGTTGTACTTTGGTATTTCTATTGCGATTTTAGACCTTCTTTAAGTTTCGCTTCGCTTTATCTAATCTAATCAGACTTTTTCATTTTCCATTGATTGGGCAATTCTTCAAAATCGTCTACAGCTCTTTCATTTTCCTTTTCAATATTACCACTTTCATACTCTTCATTATCCACCTGAAGATGAGAGTCGGGATCAGAAGGAACATCTCCAAACGTTAATCTTTGATTTGAAACTACATATGGCTGATTATCGTCACCAGTATTAATGTCCACTACATACAGTGTCTCAAACCCCCTCTTGTAATGTCGTTTTATGTTGCAACTGGAACTGAATGACCACATATTTACTTCTTGTGGATTTCAGGTAGATTTAACACGTAAAAAACTACGATAAAGTAAGTTGGTTGCCTATGCACGAGGTGCGTAATCCTTCCATAAGAATACCTTTCCTGCTCCTAATTGAAATGACTCGCATTTCCCCATATTATTTAATTATAGCAGAAGAAATTGTTATTGTTTCAAGTATTATACGTTTCGGTACATAACACATGCAAAAATCCAGAGTCCTTTGAATTATCGCAGGGTGCGATATTGAATAGGTATTACTATTTTTCTCTCATTTTAAAATTTAGCTTGCGACGTGACATTATTAGATAATATACATTCTTGAAAGTTACGTAATCTTACAGTTTAACTAGATTGCAACAGAGGAAGTATGACGAACAATTTTTGCAATGTTTTAAATATTAGCAACGCGGAAGAACGACTGCCGTCATGCTTGCAGCACATTATTGAATATTATTTCAAACATTTTGTTCATATTATGAGTTTCATATTATTAAACCACGTGCTACAACGTAAATATTATGTCTGATTAGATTACACTTGACATATTTCTGCAACATTTCGCTGTTACGTGTCTATCAGAGAGAAATAGAGAGGGAACTGTATTATATTTCAGCGTAGTAGTAGCACAGATAAGTTACTAGTAGTAAATAGTCGATGCATAACTTCGTAAGCAACAGTTATTATTATTAAATACCAAATGTATATAACAGGTATTTCTGTGAAGGTCGGTGAGGTAAGTTAAGCGCGATGTAGTTTTAACCGAAAACAACAGTCGTTTGAAAGTCATCTTCCTTTAGTCAATAGTGTAAATGCATCAATAAATGAGAGTGGAAACACTACGATAACGTCCCCACGATGCCATCCTATAGACGTGCGATTGTGGATTTTTCTGGTAAAGAACTTACTGATGAAGATATAAAAGATTGCATTCAACAGCTTCGTGAAATATTAAACGGTAAGTTTAAATGTTAAGAAATCTGTATCTGATGCGTTTGTTATTAATTAGATTCAACAATATTTTTGATTACCATAGCAACTTATATCGATTTTTTATTTACAAATCTGTATGAATTTGTGGATTTCAAAACTGATTATGAAAAGTTGCTCTGAGGTCATTTTTATGGAATATTGGTGACTTCTAAACGATAATAATTGATTTTGGCTATATTTTGTACAACGATACGATAACTGAATGAGATTAGAGTTCGTTAATAATCGTGTACTATGATAATTTATGTACCTAATTATGGTTTGTGTACTTATCAATAATATGCGTAGAAATGCTAAAAGTATCTAGTTTAACAAGTTTTTCTGCAAGCAATTATTTTTATTATATCGCAATGACGCAATGAGAGCTGTTGCACAAAAGTACAAAAATGGTTGGCGTAATTTTAATAAACTTGCTGGTTCAGAAAGCTGTTACTGAACAAATGATCTTGCAAATCAAAATACCTACTCCTATTTTGTGTGCGTTGTGTCCTCTATGACGGCCCGTTCAGTATTATTTACTAATCATCTTCATTTCGTAATGTAAACACAAATACAATAACATTATCGGTTCACACCAGAAGGGTTGCCGCAATAAGTGTCAACTACTGTGAGATCAATATATCGTTCCTGTTGCAAATGAAAAATCACGAGAGATGTAAATATTACAAAGAAAAGTGAGAATGAGAAGGCTAACCTCGTAAAAACTATATCGAACATTATACAAATTGGTAGATATACAGTGTGTCCACGGATTGACTTCACTATAGGTGTAAATGACCAAAAATTTTGGAATTTCAAAACAATTTTTTCAGTTTCTGCCCTGCCTCATTGGAAATGAATTTTGATAACATTTTTAATTTTTTAAATTCAAAGCCGCCTTGGTGGTGGAGCAAAAACTATTTTCTTTGCAGGTAAAGTACCTTTTTTGTGTATCATAGAGCAAAATTTTATTAAGAAAAGCTGTTCAGAATTGAAAAACTGACCATAAAATGACAATCGGTATTGTTTGTAAACAAATGAGAATGTAATGTTTGAAATGTTGTATGCATAGATTCCGATTTAATCGATGATAGTCGTCTTAATAAATAAAAATAACGGTTTCATGAAATTGTGCTGATTATTTTCAAATTTTGCACTGATTATTATTTTTTGATTCTGAACAGTTTTTCTTAATAAAATTTTGCTCTATGATACATAAAAAAGGTACTTTACCTGCAAAGAAAATAGTTTTTGTTCCACGATCAAGGCGGCTTTGAATTAAAAAAATTAAAAATATGATGAAAATTCATTTCCAATGAAGCAGGGCAGAATCTGAAAAAATCGTTTTGAAATTCCAAATTTTTTGGTCATTTACACCTATAGTGAAGTCAATCCGTGGACACACTGTATAAATATTTTCGTGTACGTCTACATCTGATAAGCTGTCGCATAGTTTCTTATGGACTCTTCATTTACGCGAATATTAATATCACCCTTAGAAGGCTTCTATAAGAAGTAGTAACACCAGAGGTTAAAGTACGTATATCTATAGAATGATATAGTTTTAACTTCATAAAGCCAGGCGAGTATACAGGGTGTCTCACGGTGACCGTCGGTTAGAAGTACATCAAGAACTGTTAAAGCTAGAAATTTGAAATTTTGCCCATGCGATATGCCGTGTTTAATCTATTAAATAAAAATATTTTCCAAATGGCAGTACTTCCGGAAATACCGGAAGTGAGCATCAACATCATTATTTTAAATACAAACCCGGCAATTTTTTGTCACATTCTGATGTGTCATAAAATGTTTAGTAAGTATGCTCAAAATAATCGGCGTATCAATTTTGATTGTTGAGAAAAAAAAATTTTTTCGCTGAAAAATTTCAAAATCTTGTTTAGGAAATAAAATTGAAAGTCGAAAGTGGTAAAAGTTAGAGAAATGGGATTTTAGGTTCTCAATGTCAAAAGATTAAGACACAATTGTCTGTAATGGATAATAAAAAATTGCCCGCGGTTACGTATCTACAACGTGTCCAAGATAAGGATGAACAGCATGGGAATCTTGAAAACGGTAAGAGATACGAAGGCGCTTAAATTAGAGAAAAGTTGTATAATTTAGGGCATGTTCACATGTAGTTTGCAAAAATTCATTATTGTTTATCGTTTCCGAGATTTATAACAAAATGCGATTTTTGGGTTTTTCTTTTTTCGTAATTCCTACCTTTATTTTAAAAAATTTTTAAAAACCAAAGATACTTCTTTATTGTCACTTTTTGAATTCTATCAGATGGCGTTTTCAAATTTTTTATTCGACGTTTCGTCTCCGAGGAACCATCATCAACTTTATTTTTTTTATATCGCCGCAACCAACGAAACACCCTGTATTCGATAGTATTTTTTATTACGAAATTAACGATGTATTATACATTATGGTTTTGAAGCTTATTTTTAAGAAAAATTTCAATAAACACAGTAAACCTGGGTCCAGAAAATAACGACAACACAGTTATTGTAATTATTTAACTTTAATTAAGATACATGAAAAAAACTACAAATTATTATGAATTCAGGACGAGTTGGAGCAGTCATCAGTAATGATAACTGAAAACGGTGATTTCCCTCCAGATAATCACAGTAACGTTATCATTGTGCACTATTGTGATACCTATATAATGATATTTAAGTACCAATGTGTACAAATAATACAAATTAAAATATATTATGTTACATCAGTTTTTGTAAAAGTGTTTTCAAATAATGTTGTATCCAAAAAGATAGAACGCAAAATTAAAGGTTAACATAATTAGCATGTCAATGGTGGTAATAAATAGTTATAGCGCCAAAACCTTGGTTTTTTCGGCTATTTTTTTACATTTCGAGAAACTTTGCCTAACTTTGATCGCCCGTATCTCGGTTAATATCTAAAAATTCGTTTCAACAAACCAAATTTTAGCAAATTTAATCCTCTACAACTTTGTAATACACTATGGTACACAAAATATACTTAGTTCACAAGATATTAGCGAAAAACTGAAAAAAGTTTGAACATGTTGAGGTTTTTGGTCCTCCTCTAAGTTAGCACAGAGTCCTTGAGGTCGAACACTTAGGGTAGCCCCCCCCCACCTATTTTTCATTATATCGACTGGACAGATACGTAATATGTACTTACTTACACCTGTCAGGTGACTGACAAAAGAAATGCTGTCGTTGTAATTGCTATAGAGTCCGGGCAATGAGGCTGTGCTGTTACGAATAGAAAAAATTTTGCCCTCAGAGCCGTCAAAAAATAGGTTAATGACGTCACTTTCCGGGTCCCTATTGACTTATTCTCATTTGTACAAAGTTTAATATGTATGTACCTACCTATATCTTTATGTATTTTTCTAAGAAAAGTAACTTTTTTATAATAATCGGAGTACTTCAATAGGTATTTGACTGTTAAATGTATATCTTTCATTAGTGTCCCTGAAAGTAGGTGTTCAGATCCATATGTGCCAATTTTGTGTGAGTGTCTTTGAATTCTTTATTATTATATACTATTTGTTATAGTAATTTTGCTTGTCATTTCCGAAAGCAAATTGAGATGACAACGGAAACCATAAACAATACTCCGAGGGATAAATCACATATATTTATCAAAAAACACATGTTTATATTTTTTGCTTATTGTATTAGAACGTGTAACCTTCCATTCCGTATATGACATTGATAGACGGCATGGTTTAATTTTACACTAAAAAAGAAAAAACTGTATTAACCACAAGTGACGATATTCGATTGAAGTTTAGGTACTGGAATGTAATACACATACGAGAAAAAAGTGTCGCCATTAAATTTGTCATTTCGCATGAAATATGGAAAAATCATTATCTAAAAATTTAAAAACACTCGCTTTTGTTATTTCTATTTCTCTAGCAATTATTACGACTTTTACTCGATGCTCAGTTAACACTTCAATTTTCATTTCTTCATTTTCTGCCTCTAAAAGATTTCCATATTTTGGGTCATCATTAATGGAATCTCTGGTCCATTAGAATTGTATGCATCAATACTTCGCTAAATTACATGTTTTAGTAGGCTGTGAAATGTATAATTATCTGACCTTATTAGTTCGCCATTACTTCACATTCTTAATCATAAACAAAATTTCACAACTTTTAGGATTCTTTGGTCTGCTAAGTCTAGGTATTTAGTTGTGATTTCCCTAAACCAAGAAGTGTAAGATGGTAAATAAAACACAGTACATCCAAAAAGCTAAGAAAGTGACAATATTTCTTTTTTGTTGACTCTCTGTTCCAATTACAGTGTATGTTCATACATGGTGTCACCCATGATCATATAAAACAGGAAAAAGCAACGAAAAGGAGAGCTTTGAGTCCCAATATTGACCGAGAAGAAGGAAAAGAGGAAGCCACTAACGCTCTTAAATTTAAGGTAATGCGCTTGGAGAGATCCGGAAACTCGAGAAAGGGGAAGGCAGCAACTTAGATACCCTTCGGGTTGCACTGGATTTCTGAGAAGCGGCTCGATCCATTCTACTACCTACCAGAGCGAACGCCAGCGAAAATAATCATATAAAATACATCAATCATAATCACCACACTGAATCATTCAATCTGTGTAGTGTGTATATCACAAAAGAGGCGGGGGGAGAAATGACATTACCATTTAGTGATGTCTATAAGCTACTCGGTAACATGAAGAAATTCTGCTAGGCTTCGATTCCAAAGCCGACTTAATCCCAAAAACCTACACCGCCCCTTGGCTCTTATCGGTTTCTGTAATAATTAGTATTGTATGATCGTTCCAAATTTTGCAAGAAAGTTGGTTCTTTTTTATCGAATAAAGGACAGGGCATCAGTTAAACTATGTAGTACTTTTAGACCTAGTTCTAAAGTCTTTTGGTTTGTTATTTTTCAAGGTTCTTGATCAGCTACATGTAAGTGTCCCCTTACACTCTTGAATTTTGAAAATTGCGTACTCTTTATCTACGTGTTGGTGCCGTCTCTGAAATTTTCATTCTTTTTCTATGCACTTTTTACCGCTTACAAAACCACTAAAGATAGGTATAGGGATACCTATAGTTTATCGATGCGTAAATTAAATCGCCTTCCAAATATGTAATAATATACGGGGTGTTCGATTTGAAAAAAATGACTTTTTGGTGTTTGAAGTTTTTTAACTTTGCCACTAATTTTGAACGCCCTGTATAATCTGTGATAGGTTTGCAAATACACTTTGTGAACCCTTATGGTTTTACTTCGTGTTTGTAAAGTATGAATGTTTTGCGTTCAAAGAAGAGCAAAAGGTGGGCTATTAAACATCCCTCCGCAAAGCGCAAATTTTTCAAAAAAATCATAATATCTCAAAAACAGTTGAAGATAGGTATAGGATAATCTAATACAGATTAACGCAGAATCGATTGTATAATCCAAAAATGCAATAATATACAGGGTGTTCCATTTAAAATAAGAAGATGAATGGCGATTTCCGGTCTTTCCGGAAGTTGTACAACATCGACAATATTTTAGAACAAAAGAAGGCTATGGGTTATCCTTAACCTGAAAGTTTCAAATTCATAAGTTGTAAGGGGCCCCAGAAACTTCTAATGAACGGGTTCCGTGGTATACCCTGTATAAAGGGCGACTTGTTGATAGAACGAACATGGAATGACAACCAATTAATCACAAGATGCAAGGTCGTAGAGTGTTGGATTGGAAACTAGGTTTGTGGGAGTTCAGAGGCGAGAGCTTGGTATCACCAAGTACCTATGCAAATAAATCATTGATTGTTAAAGTCGCTTAAAATAGTTGAATTACAGGCATTAGATAATAATGGGGTTGGGGGGGGGGGGGAGACACGACCGCTGTCATAGGATTATTATCCTGTCGGTTCTTGACCGCTACTAATTCTTCAGGTAGGTAAGCGTTCTGTAAATGCCAAGAAGTCAAATATTATCTGATAACGTTATATTGTACTAATTATGTAAAAAAGAGGCTTGATAAAGACTGGACCAACTTCAGTCGAAACGTTGGCGTTAATGGAGTACGTAGCGTCTAAACACAACTTTGGCACTAATTTTAGGAAACGTTTTTAATATTAACTTTCTCGTTTCAGCTGACAAGAAGTTCCAAAATTTTCGAAAGGATGATGCATATTTGTTAAGATTTCTGCATTGTACGGATTTCAGTGTCCATCAAGCCTATAGAAGGGTAAGTAAAGTTTCCACTTCAAATAACAGTGACCAAAAATTGCGGTTTTGGTTTTACATTTACATACGTAATAGGATTGATGTCACTTTCTTTATAGGTAAACTATTGTGATGTAGGGAAATCCAAATACTAATGTAAATGTTTGCACCTCAAACTATTTCAATGACCTTGTTTAAATTTTTACATATTTGACATTTACCTTAATATGTACATGAAATTGTTTTCTTTTTGTTATAATGCCAATGGCTTTAACTTGCAGATAGACGACTTTTATGAACTATTTTTGGAATATCCAGATTGGTTTGCAACTGGTTCTCCCATAGAAAGTAAACATTTAATCGAACAAAATACGAGAATCATACTACCTGGAGTAAGAGACAGAGATGGCCGTAGAATTTTTATATCTAAATTAGGTTTGTGCCCCCCCCCCCCCCCCCCCCCATTGTTAATATCCATCACACGTTTACATTGTTATAGGTAATATCGATGTTGGCCAAATGTCAGCGGAACAATCGGCTAGAGTTGATGAGTTCTGGTTAGAGTTAATTATGGATGAACAAGAGACTCAATGTACAGGCCTAAGTGTTATTTTAGACATGAAGGGATATTCATGGAGAATGTTTCGATGGTTAACCCCTTCAAATATGAGATTTGGTTCCAAAAAAGCCGATCTTTATCCTTGTAAAGAACTCGTTTATCATATTGTAAATACCTCGATGCTGATTAATGCAAGTGTGAAATTGGTTTGGCCGTTTTTGACAGCAAAATTAAAAGAAAGGGTAAGTTTCGCTAATCACGCTTTGCAATTTTTTACCACAGCGGCGTCATTTCACTATTTTGCAAGGGAGCGCAACTATAATAAAAAGGAAAAAACATTTTTTTGAAAAAGGAGTTTGATTGTTAGTTTTATAAGTTTAACCATTGAATAAAGAAGTCAGGTACTTTTTTTTGGGAGTAGTCATTCCAGGGGGGTCAACTGCCCTACCCTGCTCTCCTTAAATAACGCCACTGCTTTACCATTGACGAAAATAAGAGGTAATTGTCGTTTTTGAGGAAAATATGCATAAAAAAATGATATAAAAGTGTAATGCGTTTATAAAGAAGCGTAGTTGTTGAGATAAATAATTTAAGCGCAATTACATAACAATGTATAGGTAATCTATATATAAAAAAGCGTTAATATAGCCGTTTGATGCATAAGTATACCAGTTACGGGAAAATATTAAACAGTATTTCATATTAATCATAGCGGAATCATGTTTTAATATTTTACGTAGCATAACATATTAACATTGTAAAATTCTTGGTATACCTACCTATTTCTATAACCGGATTAGGGATAATTAGCAAGTTCTAAATTGCTTTTGTTTACAACATGTAATACCATTAAATTTAATAAGTAATAGTCTAATAGAGGAAATTTGTCCTTTTTTTAAAAAATTCGGCTGCATTCTTTTCTGGTTACCTAATATTCTTTCAAATTGTAAATGCCATGAACAGGACTGTTAGATAATGGTCTACGTATCTCTGTCAATGTGTACGTAATTAGATGTAAATGTATGAGCTAGAGAGAAATCTATAAATTATAATTTGATCCATGAACGAATTTCTCTGATAGTAGTGATAGTAGGTAGGTAAATGTTTTCTGAGCAGTGACGTCTGTATTTTGATTATTGTTCAAATAGATATAGATACCATTTAAGTACAGATGTTGACAAAGGGTGGCATAATGAGAGTATATGCTTCGATGCCAGTCCATATACCAGAATTGATGAGTTTCTTATAGGGTGATTGGTTTTCGTGAAGCTTCTGTCCTTTTGGAACTATTGGGCCACCGAAGAACTTTATAAAAACAAGAAGCAATTTTGATTTAGAAATAGTCACCACAAGCAACCGTCAATGTCAGAGAATGTTCAAACAGGTTTCTGATCCTTTCCCCTATGACAGATCTTAATAGAGCTGCTTCTACAACTTGCTCTATCCATTTGTTTCTCGGCCATCCTCTCCTATTGTTTGCGTGTACTCTGGTCTCTAATGTTCTTCTGGTTAGTCTGTCTTTTCGTATTCAGTGTATGTGTATGCCCCAAAAAGATTCTTAAACATTTTGTATTTATTTAAGTAATTCGGAATTTTTTGTATGCGCTATTAGAAGTTTTCAAGCAACCATAAATTTTGGATTATCAGAAGAACGAAAACAGTTTGGAAAGAGAATAAGGCAAAAATATGTAACCTACGTTTTAGTATGGTTGCCAGATTGAAATAAAGCTTAACCCGGAGTAGTGGTGCACGCGGGAAAGAAACGAGGAGAGTCGTATCAGCCCCTATTACCTATATACTTTTCTTTGGTATCGGTGAAGAGGTTCGGGAAATTTCGAAAAATTTTACACAAAATTATGAGTTTTTCTCTCCAGGTGCCAAATTTTAGTGGTTGATTATGCGATTTTTTACTTTTAGCCCTTCGTCGGTCGTCCATAATAATTGTGGCCAAATACGGTACGTTAAATCGAGTACCTACATTTGCCGTAATTTTCGGTGCAAATATTGGCAAGCTGCGCAGTAGATTTTGACAAAATATTCGATACAGCAACATCAGAGACGCCGACAAGAAGTGCAATTACCGTTCGTTCGTTATAATGTGGCTAAAGCTAAACCGACAAACGCCGCAAATTCTCGATATCGTCTAGACTAGACGCTGAGGAGTATTATAGGAAAAAATGACAATTGACGTGTGTAATGGTGCGCCCCGGAGGAATGGAATGTAAACCCGTACCCCGTAGAATGTAATGGAAACCCTGAAACTCCGGGTGAAACCCGAAGACCTGGCAACCCTACGTTTTAGATAGCCAAAGAGAAAAAAATTTACATGAGGGAACAGTTACTACGACTAAAGAAATTTATGCCAAAGTTAATATGAGACCAAAAAGGAAGACACATTTTACTTTAATAATATAGATATAAAAGTGTTAAGTATAGCATTTTTCATATGTGACAGCAGTAGCACGCACACGTTTTCGTGAGGATTATTCTACCCAATTATTAGAGTTATTGTTTTAGCAAAGAGTATATAATTATATACTCTTTGGTTTTAGTACCTACGTATCAACTTAGAGAAATGCGCTTTGGATAGGCGTCAATTACATTTCTATTTGTTACACTAACCAGTCTAGTGTTGTCCACAATTGAGATCCTGAATGTTACATAATACTCGTATATGCTAAGCTCATAATTACATTTTTTTATTACATCCTTTGCAAGTGACAACAGATGACAAAATAGCTATTTATATAACTAGTATAACTAGTTGCAAAATGTGTGCAAAAAGAACGGTATTTTGCATCGTGTTTGTATACAAGATTTTTGTAATTCAGATGACGAAGAAAACAATTTTTCTTTCATCTTGAACTTATTTTATTGTACTTACCTACTTGCTTATTATTGAACGTCGTCGGCCTATTTCTGCTAGATAGTATCAAAGCCATCCTTGTTTATGTCTATGGAGATAGAATCATTACAACAATAGGTGTTTTCTTTTTGCATCGCCACAGGGTTGGGCACATGCACAATTATCACGTGATTAAAGTGCCTTGCGTCATAAGACATTTCTGCCTCAGGTTAATATAACACTTAAAATAAACCTTTAAAAACGAATAGGTCTATTGAGAACTGAGTCAAATTATTTTTATAAAACGAATGGTGTGTATTGACAGAGCTGACTTAAAGCTACCACAAAATGCAAAAAGAAAACACCTAATGATAAAAAGCTCAAATGTCAAGCCGTATTTGTCAAAATAATCACGTTTATTAAAACAAAATAGCCAACTAGACGTAAAAGCAATACCTACTTTTTATCACCAGGCGTGTGATAAAAAGGCGCTTTTATCTCGTGTTTTATACAAGATTTTTTCGCAATTTGTTGCAAAATGAATGAATGAACAAAATTTTTCCCGCATAAATTGCTGATGAGTCGTATTCATGTCGTATTTAGACATCTAGAAGATTCGTTGCTATGGCAATTTATTTCAATAGCAGCCTAGATATCCAGAAGATTTATAACAACGAAAGTAAAAGCATTTCATCACTATAACAAAAAGTAAAAACAATTTATCACTAGTTACAAAAAGATTGACTTTTCAAAACTACAATGACATTCAAAAAGTTAACATTTTGCAACAAAATGCGAAAAAAAATATTTTTTTCTACAACCGTCAAAAAAACCTGACTGGACAAATTTCATCTTCTCACACCTAACTATCCTTTCGCGCACTTGATAACAAAAAATTACTATTGTTCCAACTACATTATATTGACATGTGTCATGTAGGATAGTCCAGTCAACGAACGGCCGAAATCTAAATTTTTAATTACCCCTGCAAATCGGATATTTAGATTTGGGTGTTACTCCGGGTATTAAATTCAAAATTGCAGGAAAAAAAACGTCTGGGAAAGATGGAAAATTGATAAAAAAGTGTGGAAATTCCTGTGTATTTTGCTTCTGGATTTAGTACCTTTGGTACTACCTAAATCTAAATATCCAGTTTGTAGGGGTAATTAAAAATTTCGATTTCAGTCGTTCGTTGACTGGACTATAAAAGCGATTAACAAAATTATTGTTTTATTTTAGTTCCACTTTCATTTTGATGACTGGGAATCACTCCACAAGCACATCACTCCAGATGTTTTACCACCTGAATATGGAGGAACCGGTCCAGAACTAAATTTCGAGAAATTAAATCAATGGCTGTACGATAACAGCGAACAAGTTGCTGAAAATTTAAAGCATCAACACATTAGTTCCATTAAGCATATAAAATCATGATCATTTTAATAGGTGTCTAATATATTGTGGCGGGATTCTAGTTTACCGATTGTTGATATATGAATTTAGGAAAATATTTAATAAATCATTAAGAGAATATGTATTTTAATTGTGTTTGAAAGGTTCATCACAACGCTAGAATAATATTGGTCAATAAGTTTCTACAACCCCTAATGCGCATGGCTAACAGTTTTAATGGAAAGCACCTATGCCTGCGGTTATACATTTAAAAAGATCCATGTCTTAAAAGCGTTTTCGGTAAGAAATTGCATTAATTCTTTATTAGTTACCTACTTTACAGATACTAATTTATATGATGCTTTTGCTTTTTACTTTTCAGAAATGCCAATGGAGTTAGATTCACCCTTACAGAAAGCGTTTTCAGATAGCTTTAAAAAAAGTACGTTAAACCCAACATTTCTCCATATAGCAGAGGATGAACTACACGAAACTCCCGAGAATTACAAACAGCAATTGAAGTTATTACACCTACTTGTAGCAAGTAAGTAAACATGTTTAAAGCTAATAGGTAAGTATACTGATAAAGGTGTGTTTGATAGATGACAAGAATCTCGTGTTACCCGACGATGACGACTTTTTTATCAGATTCTTACGAGCCAAAAAGTTCGATAGTCAAAAAGCTTTTCATATGGTAAGGTACCTATACCTTATAATTATTATTGATTTTAATGCTTTTAATTTTACTATGCATGTTAATGTTCTTTAAGACGATAGATGCATTATGGCCATTATGTGAAATTATCGCTATTTATTTTGAATTAATGGTAAGGAAAAAATCAGGTTGTGTTCTGCATCTGCATGCATACCTTTCCACAATGAATAGGGGCATTATTTTCATTAGATGCTCCTAACAGTAGCAAGACCATTATAAAAGAAAACCTGAAAGTACAAACACTTAAATATTTGATATTTGTATAATAAATAATCTCTAAAGTATAACACCTTCGTTAGTTGTCTATGCATCGTTATCTTAAACAACGGATTTCTAGTTATCCCATTTTGGTTATAAAATTTAAGGAGGGTAGGCTAAGTCTGCATAAATTTTTAGATATTCTATCATTTTTACGAAGACAACATGGCATGCAAAAGGATCGTATGGGGTGGCAAAATAATGTATAATAACGCTGTGAGGTAACCTTCAATTATAATTTGGAAAAAACTCGTATACGTTCAGTAATCCTACAGTTTGTGTGACTCATTTTAGTATTTCACCATTCATCGATTAAACAATGAATTTTATAGTTTTTAACACGTTGCATAGGAAATTTCAAGGTAAATAATTAGAAATTTCAAATTGTGGCCATCGATAGATGTTTTTTTGTCATACAAGGTTAAATTTAGTTGTACACAAAATTATGGCTATCCCTAAGATCCCATGACTTGCAACAATGCTGTATTTTATTAAGCAACCATCATTATTCTTTTTTGTTATTTTCTCGGCGATCTGGATAACACTCTATGAGTTTCTTCAACGCTTCTGACGAGAACTCTGATGGGCGTACTCTCACGTATTTCCCCAACGGTAGTTTCTTTGCCCGTTCCCTCGCTTTCTTTCATTTTGACATTTTCCTGTTTTACTTGTTTGTGTTTTCTTTGTATTTCTACTACTTCAAACTTAACTTAACAACGTTGTTTATGGTGGCCTTCTCAACCTTGATTTGATTGTTTTTATACATTGCGGTCATTCCATTTGCGTTCATGGGTTTCTTTCTATTTATCTACGGTATCTATTCCGATAATATCGACTATTTTTTGACTGTTTGGCCGCCAGATATCAGCTTGTGTGACTTTCTCTGCAGTATTGGTTTTCTCTAACTTTTTATTTGGTCCTGTTGTAGATATTCCATCCATTACTTATTGCCACATTTTGATCTTAAAACATATTGGGCTTTTTGATTTCCTTTTGAGTACTTATCTAGATTTTCTGTTATTTTTCGATCGAGCTTTTGTATAAGGTCATGTGCTTCCACAATTTTACGTACATCGTTGGACACTCCTTCCTTCCCCTCATATGTGTCTCTCCTTTAATCTTTTCCAGATCTTGTCTTTATTGAAAAAAGTGTCATTTCACTTTTTATAGTCTTCACGGGCAGAGGTTTACCTTTTAATGAGCTCTCCCAATTAGGCGTGGCATGTAGCCGGGAGAGAGAGCCCTAATGCAGGTAGTATTGCAACCCCCTTCCATTATCTTTTTCCGCGTTAGTCCTTGGAATCGTACCCGGAATATCTGCATTCTTCTTGTTGTTATTATTATTATCGTTATTCATCTTATTCCTACATGATGGGTAAATCAATACTTAACTGCACTCTGCGAGAGTCTTAATACCGCCACGGTCAGGCATCCCGTAACGCACTTCCTGCAACAGCTAAAGCTTCCAAACGTCTTGAAATTGGAGGAGAATAGCGTTTGCTATTCGATCGGTTAAGGCAAGACCCCTGGGTCACTATCTGTGCAACATTCTCTGCTAGGGTCACTGAAGTGCAGTAGTGGTAATAGTATTAGGTAACGTAACGACTAGGGGGAAAGCAGGTTCTGCATCGAAAAATGGTAATAAAAGGAATGATAGATGATCGATTTGCAACCAGGCGTTCCTTCGGTTCAGCTCCGTACCCTGGTATTTCGAATTTTTGTGTGAACTTTATTTTTTTGACTGAGGTTTTGAGCTCTCAACCCACCCGTACTTCAAACAGAATTTATGGTGTATCACCAAGACAATGCAGAGACGTTTATTTTTATTCGTGCGATGCTTTGAATTAGTACCCACCTTGGAATTCGGATTTTATCAAATTTATAAAAGACTGAACCCCACGTGTGGCCGGCACGACAAATCGTCTCTTGCTGAGGACTAGCCAACGCATAGCAAACGACGGCGCCGTTTAATCCTCACAATACTCTTGACTAAGATTTGGTCCGCGAAACTATATTTCGGTACTTCTGTATGGGCAGCGGCCATTATTATTTTGCCTTGCGTCTTATACGAACATTCGAAAGGTCGTTCGCCTATCCGCCATCTGGAGAGGGATTCGATAGAGGGTTCCCCAGGTGATTAACTAATGTGTCACAGCCATTAATTATTATGTAATGAAAATACTATTTACTTGAACCACAGACAACTAACTATTTTCACTAAAGTTTAAACATTTAATTTCTTCGACAGTTTTTTTCTTGTACTTTTACGTTCTACTCGGGTTAATGAAAGGAAGTAATTATAGGGAATGTCGTCCCATATACTGGGTGTCCCATTTTAATCTTACCAGCGCAATTTCTCGAAATGAGGACCCCTGACAAAAAAAGTTGCTAAATAAAAGTTTGATGGTTTGGAGGGGGACGTCCGATTCTGTAACAAATTTTACCCCCCGACACTCACGGGGGTGGGAAACGGGGGTGACTTTAGAATGTTAAATGGAAACCCCTATTTTTTATTGCAGATTCAGAAAGAACATAACAAAAAAAAGATTTTATTTGAGAACTTTTTATTTATTTGCAACAGGTGGCGCTGCAAACGGGGTGTCCAGGTGTCCCATTTTAATCTTACCAGGGGAATTTCTCGAAATGAGTACATCTGACAAAAAAAGTTTCCAAATAAAACCGTCATAGATTTGTATGATCTTTCTGAATATGCAATAAAAATAGGGGTTTCCATGTAAGTCACCCCCCTATCCACCCCTGAGTGTGGGGGGGGGTGAAATTTGTTACAGAATCGGACGTCTCCCTCCAAACCATCAAACTTTTATTTAGCAACTTTTTTTGTCAGGGGTCCTCATTTCGAGAAATTCCGCTGGTAAGATTAAAATGGGACACCCTGTATATAGTACGCGACTTCTAAAAACCTTTGCTCATTGCTATGTAGATTATCATCAATTAACATACTTTTTCACATTTAGTTGCAGAGGTACTACATAATAAAGCTGAAATTTCCGGAATTATTTAAATGTCCACTTCCTTCAGAACTAAGCCGAATATTAAATTACCAAGCACAAAATATGTTAATAAATCGTGACCAATTCGGCCGAAGAGTGTATATTATCAGAGTAGGTATGGCGTAACATCTTACAACATTATGCAGGGAGATACAATTACCTTCAAAGATTTTAGAGGAAAAAGCTCACATTTCAAGAAATATATTATACAAATATTTAGTTCATTTGTGCATTTTAATAGTATGAATAGTTATTAGAGAATCATAAATCTTTGGTGAATTTAGTTTCTTCCTGTAAAAGCTTTAAAAGTGATAAGATTTTTGATTTACAGTATTTTATCTTTTCAGAAAAATTCGACTCTTCCCAGGTGACACTTGATGATATATTTCGTACAAACATATTAGCTATGGAAGAAGTAGTGCGCGAACCTGAAACTCAAATTGCTGGTATTGTGGTTATTTTGGATATGGCAGGTTTAAGCTTGCATCACGCAAGATTCTTTACGCCACATTATGCCAAACGGACAGTAGAAGTAGTACAAGAAACATTTCCATTGAGATTTAAAGGCTTCCACATTGTTAACGAACCATTTTATTTCGATGCAGTCATGGCTGTGGTAAAACCATTTTTGAAAGATAAAGTGCGAAAAAGGGTTTGTATAGTTTAAAAACGGCGAGAACTATTATTCGGCATATCTAATCTAATCTATCTTCCAGATACACCTCCATGGAGGTAATTTAAGCTCTTTACACGCATTTATTCGTCCAGATATTTTACCTTTTGAATATGGCGGAACCGCAGGGATTTTTGATAACCGCCCATGGCACTTGCAGCTATTGTCTGACGAAAACTACTTTAAGAACTTGGAAACTTATGGGTATAAAGTAGACAATGATGATGCATAAAAGTAATTTTTTAAGACACCGCAAACGTCTAGAAAAATTAGTTGCGCGCAACCACTAACATACAATTACTAGCTATGAGAATATGTATTATGTTGTTACCTATATTTTTCAACTCAATTTTTGATCTAATGCTAAATTAGATTAGATGAAATGAGATCCTCTCATGCTATGATCCATATCATAAATCTATAAATCAAATTACGTCGGATTCGTATTTAGGAAGCCAAGCCTATACCACAACGGAAATATTGCCATGTCCCTGATTATGGATACTTCCGAGGTACGTTTATCCGATATAATTTAACTTAATGCACATTTTATAACATGTACCTACCTAGGTAATTTAGATAGCAACTAGTTTTTCTAGGGTCATTCAACATTAAAGCTTGGAGATAATTATTTTCTACAATTTAAACGTAACTTAGTATAAATTTGTAATACAATCGTTGACGATATATGAATGCATTTTTGCATATATCAATCATGTTAAATAAAATGGGCTTTGGCTGTGTATAATTTAAAGGCAAATTATATATACTTTGCAAGAATATTCCGTTTATCTCTCCCCTTCCTTCGCCACGTGTAACCAGGAAAGTTACCTAACAGGTAAATGATAGTATTATAAGCTTTCTTGTTCTTTTCATCTAATTTTGCCTTATTAAGCATTAATAAGCCGTGATGGTTAATGACTATAAGATGAGTGGGTTGTTCCCTTTGGTGATAAAGAAGTAATGACGTAATGTTTTTTATTGCTTCTCATTCTGTTGCGGTTTGTTATTCTAGTTTTTTCTTAGGGTGATTTCAGTCATGTTACCACAAATGAAGAGCTTGAGGTTACTCCTATATTACCTGATTCCAATATTGATCAATGAGGATCTGGTGGGCATCTAATTATATTCTGTGAACAATTTTTCCTTCGACCAAATGGTTTTATCTATTCTATAGAACATACTATCGAAATCCACTTCCCCTTCACTGTCTGATTGAATAGACATCTTAACATCTCCCTCTACAAAGTTTGATCCACGATATCTTTTGTATCTGATATATGTCCTCTCGAGTTTTGTTCACTATCACAGCCCTGGAATTCTTCATCTGCAGCTAATAAATAAAATGTTGCAGCATAGTAATTACATAACAGATATAATTAATTAGTCACCAGAATTCGAAGCAGCGCCCAATTCTAGAATTTTGTTTCTTCGATGACTCCATAACAATATTTCAAACATGCCTGTGAACGCTAACGATGTGATTTGAGTAATTCTTATCTAATAATTTTGAAATAAATGTAAATAAGTTTCCTAATATTTCAAAAACTTTGACAACGTTTAATAAGAAAAATATGAGCCTTGTGATGTCCGCGGACACCACCCCGCGTTAGGAAAGTTAAGTACCTATAAGTATATTCAGATGTGATTAGGAGAAAGAAATTGGATCATGGAATCTCCAACACATGTGGTTAGAAACGGTCCCACATCATGCACCATGTAAATTTTGCGAAAAACTTTTCTTGCCCATATTTCCTGATGTTTCTAATTACCTGACAGTCAATCGGTGTATTGTGAACATTTTGAAACTTAACATTGGTTATACAATTTATAAACGTTAGCGAGATATCCTATGGAAAGTACCTTTGTTGAAAAGCTTCTATAATTTGTGACAAATGAAAATGAAAGAAGCAGTAAAATTATGTACAGCTGCTCATGTATATTAAAATCAGGGCCAACCAATATCACTGTTCTGTTTCAATTAAGCTTCTTGTCGGGTAGGTAGTTACTGGTAGTAGGTTGGTTTCTCGTATAATTAATGCTTGTTGTCGATTACAATGACGATTAGATTTAATAGAACCTCTACTGTAGAAGACATACTTAAATGTAATATAATTGTGGTGGGTGTAGTAAAACAGTTGATGTGGGCAATAATTGATTATTATCAGTTTGTGCTTCATCGTCGAAAGGTACAGAGTGGAGCACGGTAATTTGCTCTTTTAGGAATGAGATAACCAATAGAAAAAGTAAAACCTCAATTTTTTATTTTTCCCATATTGCACAATATTGCGCAAGTTTCAAATTACATGGTTTTAAATAGTGTATCTGGAAAATTCCGTCCCTCTCTAGCTACACACTGTTGCATCCGTTTTGTGAAGTTTTCAAGCACTCTGGACTGGTATTCTGGCAATTTCAACCTATGTTTTGTTCTGTAGCTCTTCCAGAGTGTTGGGACGGTTGCAATACACCTTCGACTTTACGTAACTCCAAAGGAAAAATCTCATGAGTCTAATCTGGTGATCATGCAGGCCATGTGAGGTTCCACCTCAGAGAAATAAGTCCAGGAAACATTTACATACTTCAAAACATTCATGACAACCCTCGCTATGTGTTCAGCGGCACAAACGCGTAGAAACCAGGTATCCTCTAATTGTATTGCTCCGAGAGCAGGCTCGAAAAATTACTGCAGCATAGTCAAATAACGATCGCAATCCACAGTTACGGCACGACGGTTTTTCTGGAAAAAGTAAGGGCCAATGATGCCTACTTGTGATATGGCGCATCACACAATGATGCGGTCCGAATGAAGGAGTCTCTGCTGGTGAAGTTCCCTCTGGGGTTTGTTTCGCTCCAATACCACATATTTTGTTTTTAACACACCCGCTGAGGTGAAAATGTGCCTCATCACAAAAGAACACATTTGCGTCACGAGTTATGGTGGCAAGCGTCGTGTTATATAAATATGGTGGAGAGAACGTCTTGAAATGCCAAGACCAAGTGTTCTGAATGCATTTAGCCAGTTTACAATTGATTGCTGTCCAGGAACACGTCCGCGTGGTGGAACTGAGAATCCCCCTCCACCACAACCGCTCACCGCTCTCTTCGACCCCGAGTGCCGCTACGCCAGTCATTCGAAATTGCTGCGCCCCACCTTGTACAATCAATAGCAAAACTGCCCTAGGAAATGATGCAATATTGTATTGTATTGCTGAAGTTTGAGATTTAACAAACCTGTGGTGATAATATTATTCCTTCTAAAAACCTGTTCTCAATTACCCATCCAAGTTAAGATTTGATATCTACTGAGGAACGTTCCAGAAATGTGCTAAGGGAACGTTCTTTGATATAAGCATTTATAACCTTCCAGAATGAAATTCCGTGACGTTACTACATCGATGTAGATAGCCAAATAGCATTACCTTTTCTTGTGTACAAATAGTTTATTATCCAGGTCGGAATGTTAAAATGGCATAGCCAATTAGATGGTGGTAGATAACGCTATCCATTCAGCTTCACAGTTCACAGACATTGGTCTTTCACAAATTTGTCTAGAATTAGCAACCGCCTCTCTTTCAAACACGTAACTCGAAAACTTACAACATTGCTTAGATCTACGTTTAATTCATGTTTTCTAAATTAGTTCCAGATTACATAAGATGACGTTCACGAAATCGTATTGAATGTCTCTGGACAATGAGTGTAAGTTGTCTCTTTTAATTTGTAACGTGAGAAGCAATTAAAGGAATGGAACTGCGTAATGTAACCTCCTACTTTTTGCTGTTTCAGGAAAATTAATGAAGAGGTTTTACTTGGAGAAGATTGCAAAAAAGAAGTTCGATTCTTTGTTTAGATTTAAAATTTTTCTATTCATTACATTACATAACATGTTTCTCGTATCAACATTTAAAAATCTATCATCTCTGGAAACATATTTCAATTTATTCGTATTTTTACATAACACGGATTTTTTGCATTTCAAGTAGATGCTACGAATAAAATTTTATTACTATTTCTTTATTGAGTAAAAGCAATTTAGTAGAAATGGAAATACTTTTTCAGTTTATCATATTGAAATATTTCTGTAGAAAGTAGAAAATAGGTTAATTTAAAATATTATTTCACTGATAGGTAAATGTTGTCATTTGTCATAACATAACTCAGTTGCAAATACGCCCGATAAAACGTGAAACGAATTTGAATTTCTTTTAATCCATCTATCGGCAAATTAGTACAAAATGACTATAAATTAATGCAAATAATTTATCTGTGGTTTCCATTAGGAAAAAAACAAGTTTATGTCATAACTTAAAAATTAGAGCTTAAATAAAAAATTTGATTAAACTGTGTCATTGAGCCCATAATCTACAACATCTACAACTTTTTCGCTGACACATGTCTTCCAAAGTCAATAATAACAGAGCTATTAGGCACTAAACACAAAAACCAAATAATGAACTTTTTGAGATTACTAGTTAGCCATGCATTTTTTTCAAAAAACGAATAACGTTAGTAGAAAGGGGGCACCTTTTCCCCCCCCGTTTCTGACGTCACGGTGGGGGGCATGGCCCACGTGGGGGGCGTATTTTTGACCTTGGGTCCAAGGCCACACAGATGGTTCTGAACTTTGCTCATGGTCTACGCGCGACCTTGGGCATGATTTGACCTTGGCATTTTTCCAAGGCCACGTGGATGACCTCGAGATTTGACCTTGGGCATTTTCAAGGCCATGTGGGTGACCTCGGGATTTGACCTTGGGGGTTGACCTTGGGAATTTCCTGGATGTCTTTTCTGGATGCTGGATGTCTTTTCTGGATGCTGGATGTCTTTTCTGGATGCTGGATGGCTTTTCTGGATGCTGGATGGCTTTTCTGGATGCTGGATGGCTTTTCTGGATTCCCTTTTGGTTTTTGGTTTCTTAATGCCCTTTTGGTTTTTCTTAACGCCTTTTTGGCATTTCTTGGATGATTTCCTGAATGCCTTTTTGCCTTTTCGGGTTTCTTAACCCCTTTTTGCCTTTCCCGGATGCCTTTTTGGCTTTTCTGTTTTCTTAATGTCTTTTTGGCTTTTCTGAATATGTGTTTTACTTTTTTAATTATTGCATAAAGTCCGCTCAAGTAAACACACAGAGGAGGAGGTGTTGGAAACTTCTACAGTGGAGGATTTCCGTATGGTAATGGCATTAGAAAAGCGCATTTACTAAAATTCATTTATTTTTATTACTTTAAAACATATTTTATGTAACAGGTTAATAATATTATCATTCACAATTTGGCATGAAGTAAACAAATTTTCAAAAAAATCTAAATCGCTAAGTTTAAAATACAGAAACATTAAACAATAAAGTCCGCAAACGTTTGAATGGTAATCTTGAAGTACTTTGTTGTTGTAACGGTAGAATGTCGAATTCTTCTCCAAAAACCCTAGATGATATCCCTGCGGCGGTCGACCAAAGGAATCAAAATATTCTCCTCGTCCATTCCCATCAATGTAGATTGCAGCCCAATGTACCCCATTTTCTGGTTTCTTAACACCTTTTTGCCTTTCCCGGACCTTGGGTATTTCCAAGGCCACGTAGAGAGCTCTGTTTTGACTTTGAAATTTATTTCTGCTCATGACCCGCGTGACGCTGTTTTGACCTTGAAATTTGTTTCTGCTCATGATCCACGTAGAGGGCGCTGTTTTGACCTTTGGTATTTCCAAGGTCATGTAGATGGCGCTGTTTTGACCTTGGGTATTTCCAAGGCCACGTAGAGGGCGCTGTTTTGACCTCGCGGACGACTTTGAAACTACCTTGAGAGATTTTGGCATTGGGTTTTTTCGATAATGTACTATAAATGCGTGTAATTGAGAATTATAATTTAGTTCTGTTTTGAAGAGCATATCATCATCATTATGAATCGTTTAAGTGTTAATGAAATTTTGTGTTTGTTCCGTGGGGGTTTGTTATCCGGTGAGAGATTAATAAGAGCATACAATATTATTAATCATAAAATAATATTTGAAAATGATACCGTCGATTCGCTGGAAGTGTACGATGAGTTTGCGGAGGCTGTACGGAGAGCTGGTGACATGTGAGTATTTCTGTGTTTTACTTTTCAAGTTTTAATTGTTTTAAAGTACTACCCAAGTAAACATGGAGGAGGTGATGGGAACCTCTCGTGATGATCAAGAGTGGGATGCAGTGGAGTATTTGAGAATGATAACGGTATGTCTTTTTAATTTTATTGTTTCGTTTCGTGAACGAGTATACGTTACAGCAACAGCAGGACCAATTGGGGTGGGGTCCATCAGCTCGACAAGAAGAAGTTGCAGGTCCATCAACCCAACAAGTGGTCGAACCATCCTCTAACCAAATGTTTAAGCACATTAATGTAATTGGGGAATCGAATGAAAAATTTATTAAAAAATTCAATACGACCTGTAAATCTTTAAGATTTACCTTTAATGACAACACATGCAGGGATAACCCTTTAACATGGCTACAGGTAAGAAATATATCGTTCCCTAAAACATTATTTAACACATATTGTCTGCAGAGTGCATTCGAGGAGTTGCACACATACATTGTGAAGGATGCGGCTCCTTCAGATCGGGTCGGAATCGCATTGAGGAACCCCAATTTCCCAGACAAACCTATCGGCCTGTCATTTAGAAGAGTGGACCAGTTGTCGGTGAAGGTGATCATGTCGCTGTTGGAAAAGGTAATGCAGAGCAATGCTAGCTTTTTTTCAAGTGACTTGTTAGTTTTAAACGTGGATAGAGTGAGGGTACCTGTTGGCTATGGACGCAAAAATTTGACGGGGTTAAAATTTGAGGACTTTTGTAAATCAAAAAAACAGGGAATTATTGTTGTACCAGCGTCCAACGAAAACAATTGTTTAGCTCGTGCACTAGTCCTAGCAATAGCATTTAGAACCAACGATCCAATGCGTCATGGTATGGGAATGGGTAGTCCGTTGCTTCAAACGCGGGCAATGCAACTTTCTCAAAACAGTGGTGTAGACCTCAGTCAGGGTGGTAGCTATGAGCATATTCAGTCATTCCAAAATCATTTAGCATCATATACTATAGTTGTTTATAATTCTCGAATAGGTGACTCTGTTTATTTTGAGGGTCCTAGGGACCCAAGTAGAGTAGTTTTAAATTTATTGTTAGAAGACGAACACTACAACTTCATTACTAGTCTAACTTCGGCATTTACTTGCAGTTATTACTGTGAGCAATGCAAAAAACGCTGCAATGACAAAAAAAAGCATATGAAATGTCAGTATCAGTGTCCTTGTTGCCATGAAAAGCCACCTTGCTCCATTCAAAATGCAAAAATTGTTTGCAATGATTGCAATAGGGATTTTCACGGACAAGAATGCTTTAAAAACCACAAGGACACTGAACTATGCAAAAAATTACACAGATGCTTGAAGTGCCTTAAAACTATTGAAGTAAAAGGTAAACATAGATGTGGTTACAGCTATTGCACCACGTGTAAGGCCCAAAAACCTATTGGTCATCTTTGTTACATGGCTGTTAACAAGGCTCCACGCGACACCGCTGAAGGTAAATCATCTATGTTTATCTTTTACGATTTGGAGTGCATGCAGGAGAAAATGTGCGAGGGAACGTATGATAGATTTCTGCATGAGTCCAATCTATGCGTGGCCGCGAATGTTTGTCCGGTTTGTATCAAATGCACCGACGATTTGAATGAGCCGTGTCCTACGTGTGGCGAAAGAGTGCACATTTTCAGGGAAGATCCTGTTGAATCGTTTCTGTCATATGTTGCCGAGAAAGCGAGAAAATTTAAAGTTACATGCATCGCACATAACATGAAGGGGTACGATGGCTGTTTTGTGCTTAGATGCATGCTAGCTAATAGTGCCCGGTGGAGACCCAAAGTCATCTCAAATGGTCTCAAACTAATTTCAATCCAATGCGACGATATTAGATTTATTGATTCCCTTAGTTTCATCCCGTCATCTCTCTCGGCATTTCCGAAAACTTTTAATTTCCCCGAGTCCAAGGGATACTTCCCATTCCTCTTTAACACGTCCGAGAATCGAAATTATGAGGGTCCTTTGCCTGCCCTAGAATATTTTTGTACCGATCAGATGTCGGCGAAAGAGCGACAAAACCTTTTAGATTGGCACGCGACCCAAAATAATTCTGTTTTCAAGATGAGCGAGGAGATTGTGCGGTATTGCTTAATGGACGTCAAGATTTTAGTTAAAGGTTGTCTTCAATTCAGGTCGATGTTCACGACTCAAAATAAGGTCGATCCCTTCGAGGAGTCAACCACAATTGCGAGCGCTTGCAATAAGGTGTTTCGTCGGTTGTTCCTCAAAGAAAATACAATTGGTCTGATTCCGAAAGGCGGATATAGACGTGCCGACAAGCAATCCAAAGTGGCGATACAATGGTTACGTTGGGTGGAACATTCTCAGCAAGTGACCATACAGCATGCCGGAAAAGCTCGCGAGTTTAGAATACCTGAAGGTATTAAGGTAGACGGTTATTGTGCCGAGACCAATACGGTTTACGAGTTTCTGGGATGCTATTGGCACGGTTGCGAAGAATGTTTCCCCAACCAGGCCAACGTTGACCCCAAGCTGGACATTAATACTGCAATGTTTGTCCGGCACGAAAACACGGTAGCTCGTTCTCAGCGTCTTCGTGGGCTCGGATATAACCTAATAGAAATGCGCGAATGCGATTTTAAAAGATTAATGCTTGTGAACGCAGAATTACGAACATTCATACATAATTTAGGTGACCAAGATGACGAACCCTTAAATCCTCGAGACGCTTTTTACGGTGGTCGCACTAATGCCAGCAAACTCTACCATAAGTGTGATGGCATTAGGGAAAAAATTATGTATTACGACGTGTGTTCGCTGTATCCTTATGTAAATAAATATTGTAAATATCCTATAGGTCATCCGAAAATTAATGTAGGTTTAGAATGTAAGAACATCTCATTAGACACGGTGGAGGGTTTAGTTAAATGCCGAGTACTACCACCCTCTGACTTGTATCACCCTGTTTTGCCCCTAAAAATGCACGGCAAACTAATGTTTCTGCTATGCAGGACTTGTGGCGTAGAGCTAAACGAGGGGGAATGTCAACATAGTGAAGCCGAGCGCAGTTTCGTTGGAACGTTTGTAGTTGACGAGCTGCGTAAGGCTATCGCTAATAACTACAAAGTTTTAGACGTTTTCGAGATCTGGGAGTATGAGGTGACAGTGTATGACAAAACCACGAAACAGGGCGGATTGTTTAGTGAGTACATTGACAGTTTCCTAAAACTAAAACAGGAGTGTTCAGGTTGGCCAAGTCACTGTACTACAGATTCAGAAAAGAAGAAATACATAGAAGATTACTACGACAAAGAGGGGATTCGATTAGACGAAAATAACATTAAGAAAAACCCCGGTTTACGGTACTTGGCCAAACTCATGCTAAATTCGTTTTGGGGCAAGTTTGGACAGAGGGAAAATTTACCCCAGACCAGTATTGTATCTGAGCCAAAGGACTTGTTCAAATTGCTAACAGATCCTTTGGTTCAGGTACAAGCCATTAACCCCATCAATGATGATGTTGTAATTGTGAACTGGGACAGACCTGAGGGGGAGGGTGGGTCCCTAAACACCATTAATGTGTCCATAGCAGCGTACACGACAGCTCATGCGCGTTTAGAACTATATAGTTACTTGGAAAAACTAGGTCGGCGTGTTCTGTATTACGATACAGATAGTGTCATATTTGTTGCCAAACCCGACGACTGGAACCCATCCTGCGGAGATTTCCTCGGCCAGATGACAGATGAGTTGGAGGCGTACGGCGAAGGAAGCTATATAGAAGAGTTTGTTAGTGCGGGACCGAAAAACTATAGTTACAATGTGTTTTCTACCAGTGACAATGCCCTTAAATCAACATGTAAAGTGAAGGGTATTACCTTAAATTATAAAAACTCGCGTATCATAAACTTTGCTTCAATGAAAGATATGGTACTTAGTAATAGTAAAGACTCTCTGTATGTTTATAATGATAGAAAGATAGTTAGAGATAAGTGTTTTAATGTAATTAGTAGGCCCGAATCTAAGCAATATAGGATAAGTTACTCTAAGCGTCGAAGGATCGAAAATTTCGATACCTTACCGTTTGGCTATAAAGAATAAATAAATAAATACAAAAAAGAACATTTTTTTTATTTTATAATATCGATAGGTTCCATTTATTGATTCAAAACTGTTCGAATCTTGGGTCCAGATTCAGATCCGGAAGCGGTGGAGGATTCTCAGAACCTATGTTATCAATAAGTAGTGGGGTAGGATCTAATTCCGTTAGCTCAATGTGATTTGTCTCATCCGTGCTGGGAGCTATCGCGTGGGGTATCGAACAAGTTGAAGATGTCGCGAGGAGACTACTCAATATTGGAAACTCCATACTCGGCTCTGGATTGATACCCCTTTTTTTTCCTTTGATCATACCCGGGGAAATAACTTCAATGGAGTGTATTTTTATTCTTTTTTGTAAGGGTACCTACTGCTGCTGCTGCTGGACTATCGAACTCCTCTTCTTCATCCTACGCACATGTCGTAATGAACTATTTTGTTTGCTTGTTTGTGGTTCGTGTATCTTCTTCTTCTCTTCATCGCTGATGACGACAATAGGCCCTTCCCATTGATTATTATCGGCAGCTTGATTTTTATCCTCTACGCCGTTGCTGCTTTCGGGCCCCAATGGCCGCTTCGGAACACTGCTACCTCCAGTACTGATGATACCCAACGACTGTTGCTTCGGCATCTCACGGATAACCCCCACTGAATTATGACTGCTGCTGCTGTCCCTGGAGTTTGCATCGTTGGTCTCTCCCCGTGATTTGTCCCCAATACATTTTATCCGTTCTTCATCCCTCTCTAGAGCGGCACGACCCTTGATGTAGTCATCATAATCGCGATCTAACTTTACTTTTATTAATTTTTGCAACTCACGTGTCTTTTTTAAAACTTCTAGCCTAAACTCCACATCGATGTCGATTACTTTTGAAAAATGCTTTCGGCGTATAGTAGTAGTAGTAGTTAAGTACTGTACGATATAAGAATCGCTAGGCTGCTAAATTAACTGCACTCAATTACACGTATTTATACCATCTTTCAGGAAAAAAAAACCAAAGTTAAATCTCAAGATTTCAAGGTCAAATCTAAGAAACCAGAAAAGCCATCCAGCATCCAGAAAAGCCATCCAGCATCCAGAAAAGCCATCCAGCATCCAGAAAAGACATCCAGCATCCAGAAAAGACATCCAGCATCCAGAAAAGACATCCAGGAAATTCCCAAGGTCAACCCCCAAGGTCAACCCCCAAGGTCAAATCCCGAGGTCACCCACATGGCCTTGAAAATGCCCAAGGTCAAATCTCGAGGTCATCCACGTGGCCTTGGAAAAATGTCAAGGTCAAATCATGCCCAAGGTCGCGCGTAGACCATGAGCAAAGTTCAGAACCATCTGTGTGGCCTTGGACCCAAGGTCAAAAATACGTCCCCCACGTGGGCCATGCCCCCCCACCGTGACGTCAGAAACGGGGGGGGGAAAAGGTGCCCCCTTTCTACTAACGTTAATAAGTGGCAGATCTTATTTACCTTCGAATACTTATTTATAAATCCATATACCTACTTATTTCAATTACAATTTATTAAAAATGAAGTATCTAAACAAAATTAACGAGCGAAATACGACAGTTACAAGTCCATTATGTTGCCATATTTTTGGCAAAATTGTGAAATCAATATTATTTTGTATGGTTTCGTAGTGTTTCTTTTGCCATCATCAGCTTTTTGATGCTATCTTCAAAGTTTACATTAGTTTGTTTAAATAATTATAATTGTGGTTTAATCCTTTCGTGCATATTAAGTATACAGGGTGTCCCCGGATGGGGTTGCGCACTCTTGTAAACTTTTTTATTTTGGAGTTTTCGGCAAAATGTTATTCTTCATAAAAAGTTTTGCTTGTCCTGAAACTTATTTTTAGCTTACTTTCGATTTTTTAAAATCAAGTAAGGCCTTTACAGTTGAGCAAAAACTATTTTCATTTTAGGTAAAGTACCTTTTCTGTTCACAGTATGCCAAAATGTTGTTAAGAAAAGTTGTTCAGAATGAGAAGTTATGGCCACATGCAAATTTTCAGGATGATAGTCGTACTTTGATAAATTTCGCTTTGGTCCACTAAAGTGGCCGGCGAGATCTCCAGATCTCAACCCACTGGACTTTTTCTTATGGGGCAACCTAAAGGAAAAGGTTTACGCAAACGAATTAGAAGACGATTTTAAAACAAAAAATCGTAGAAGCTGGTGCTAGTGTGAATGAAGAAATGCTTTCATCGACCTTCCTAGAATTTAGAACCCGAATAAAAGAAGGTGTACTAAGAGGAGGATATTACGTGGAATAATTTCAATGTTTAGAATTTAATTTGTTTTTTGTTATGTTGCATTAAAGAATAAAATATCCCAGATATGAAGTATGCAGTTACTGGCTACTGCAATTGTTTACTAAGTTCGTTCTATTTTTCCATTACATCATACGAAGTTTACGCAATTTTATAATATCGTTCAAATAGCAGTACTTGACCTACCGTACTTTGATAATACTCAATATCGCGTCGACAATAGCAGAAAGATCTTTATTATTAATTTTGCGACGAAAATTTACATACCTAACTCAATAACTTTTCGAATTTTATCAAAGTAGGACTATCATCCCGAAAATTTGCATATGGCCATAACTTTTGATTTTGAACAACTTTTCTTAACAACATTTTGGCATATTGTGAACAGAAAAGGTACTTTACCTAAAATGAAAACAGTCTTTGCTCAACTGTAGAGGCCTACTTGATTTTAAAAAATCGAAAGTAGGCTAAAAATAAGTTTCAGAAAAAGCAAAACTTTTTATGAAGAATAACATTTTGCCGAAAACTCCAAAATAAAAAAGTTTACAAGAGTGCGCAACCCCATCCGGGGACACCCTGTATATTATATACTGCATAAATTTGTTTTAATTAAAAATGTAGGCTTAAATAAATAATTCATTGAAATAAAATATTTGCTTCAATTTGCTACTGATTCTTTAGTTTTTTAGTATTATTGAAACTACTTCATGTTTTGATGAGCCTATTAAATAAAGTCGCCTTACTCTCGTCTACTCTAATATGTACTACAGCGACTTACGCTGCATGACGACAATAATTCTTAACAAAGAGCAGCAGGAAGTCAAGTCCACTTAGATAAAAGCAATTTTTGAAATCTAAATGCACGGTGAGGGACCAAAGACAATAGTTCATAAACATGTAAACTAAGTATATAAAAACTTTGTGCACCCTCATTAAAATATTGGTTGTGCTATGTCAATGATACCTCTGCAACATGGCAACACGGAAGAAAAGTTTTCATGGACATCTTAATAAGGTTCACGAGAAAATCAAATCCATTGTGGCAGTGAGCGAAGACAATATGTTACCTTCTCTGGGCGAGTACTTATATACACGAACAAAGATGGGTGTCTGGGCCATATAATATACAATCAAGCAACACACACCAATCGAAACTAGCAAAAATTAGTGGTAAAAATACAAGAAACGAGGCCAAAAGGGCTTAAGAGAGAAGGAGAAGAAACGTCTGCAGTCAGAGAGATACTTCCCTACGAGAAAGGAACAACAATAAATAATAAACACAAAACGGCATTCAAGATGGATCAAAAAACGTGTTCGCAACACTTAAGACCAGAATAGACCTAGAAAACCAAGGTTTACACAGCATAACTTGCGAAATATGTGACAAAGCAGACATTTTGCCCGAAGTAACAGATGAACAGGTAGAACACCGAATCGTCTTTGGCATAAGGCGCCAGCAGCGCAATACATAACAGATTTTGACAAAATAGGAATCATCGCTAACACAAGACGAAGAGAATAATTGTAGAATTGATCGAAATAGATAAACACCAACATAACTTCAATACTTGGGACGATTCCCTAAAGTAACCTTCCACATGAATAATGGCGCACAGCCAACACAACTAACCAACAATAAGATTTTCTGTGTGGCTGCTATATTGTAACACTAACCGTAATTACCAATGCAGAAAGCATCAACAAGGCGAGGAAAGCAGTGGAAGTTTGCGACGACACTGGATACAGTGTGTCCCCGGATTGAGTTCACAATAGGTGAGATGGACCAAAAATTTTCGAATTGGAATTTCATATTTTGGGATTCTGCCTTGCTTGGTTTGAAACTTATTTTTAGTTTACTTTCGATTTGTTAAAATCAAGTAGGCCTTTACAGTTGAGCCAAAATCCGTTATTTGTCAATTTCGTTTCAGGTAAAGTACCTTTTCCGTTCATAGTACGCCAAAGTGTCACTAAGAAAAGTTGTTGAGAATCAAAAGTTATGGCGTTATGCAAATTTTCAGAATGATCGGCCTACTTTGATAAAATCCGCTATTATTATGTGTGATTTGTATGAACGAACAATCGCGTCGTAGTAAAGCAAACAATTTACTGTTATTAACCGTAAATACACGTCAAAATGCTTTTATAAAATAACAAATAACAAGTAACTGATAGTGAGAGCATTGATTTATTAAGTTTCTTCATCAATCCTCCCTCCCAATATCTATAAAGCAGTGAAGTATAAGATCATCACATTAGCATCTAAATTATCACTTGCGATATTCGCTGGCAGCCTACTTGCAAAAATCAACAATTTCTTCATAATTACAATAGTTTTTCCGGAAAATCTCAATATCTATTCAGAATTGAACATACAAACTGCATATCATTCGAATAAAAACTTAATCGACTCGTGAACAGAAATACAGGGTGTTCCATTTAAAAAAAGAGTTATTCGACTTTTTGCGTTTCAGAACACCCTGTATAGTGTGTGCATACATGGACCAAAAGTCGACTATTTATTAAAATTCCAAGTTATTCTAAAATTTTCTGTGATAAGTTTGTCGAAAAACATCCATGGCCTACTGAGCAGTGATCCATCAAATATGAGCCTTTTTTCGAACAAAACGTTGAATAACGCCGAAACGGAGAGAGCTGGACCCATAGTGACCTATACAAAGTCCCATTATTTTTTCATGTAAAAACTAATAATGTAGAAATATACAAGGTGTCCCATTTAAAAAAACATAACTTTGGTTTACCACCCTGTATAGGAACATCCTTTATATAATCAAAATTTATAATGTGCAGTATAAGTGTGTTTACTTGCCGGTGAAAACCGCATGTCGATATCTTGAATAGAAAAAAAGTTATAGCCCAATCACACAGCCCTGAGTCACCCTGCATACTGCATAGTGTATATCCAGGAAACCAGACCGAGTCTAAAGTTTGGAGAGTAGATAATGGAAAATGAGATTTTGAAGAGTCGTAAACGAAAGACAACGCGCCGAGAAGCAGATTATTATTAGTAAATTTCTTTTCTACTGATACTTCATTATTAATTTACCTCACTTAAGTCTATAATGGGTTTCGCAGTCGATATTTATTTACTGCGATCTTGATAAAAGTCTTGAGAATTGATTTTCTGCTACGACATCTAACTTTTCATCATAAATTTTTAAATTGGGAAAGTTTTACAAAAACAAGAGTTGATTTTTTCATCATTACGACACTTATTGAAGATAGGAATTGTTTGCAAATAAAAAATAATTAATTCTGTCGTATTTTCGTAATTATTTTTTGATATTTTCGATTTATTATTTAGCGATCTTTCACCTTTTGAGACATTCTCGGATGCCATTCTTTAGGGATAATAGTAACAATAATGCATAACAGTTAATTTTCAGCGAGATATACCATTTTGATTCCAGAATATGGGTTGCTATCTTAACCCCCTACATTCCGAATTACGAGGCGCATCCAGAAAGTAAGTTTCCCTATTTTGTGAAATAAAAGACAACATAATAACATGCAAAACTTTATTGGCAACTTTAAAGCAATGATTGAGCTATTTTTCGGCATAGTCACACTTGCCATATCGTGGTATCACCTTCTGGATACCAGTCTCGTAGAAGTGTGCCGCCTGCGACTGGAACCAGCGTGACACAGTCGTCTTCAGCTCTTTGTCGTTGTGAAAACGCTAAACGGAGGACAGCAACGTCTTCAAATGCAGGAAAAGATGAAAATCGCTGGGTGCACGGTCAGGATTGTATGGGGGATGATCAAAAGGCTCCCAGCCGAACTGCTACTGAACGGTTGTTGTTTTCCGCGCCGCGCCGTATATGGATGAGCATTGTGGCGGAGCAGCACCTGCAGTAAGCATGCCACGCCTTTTATTCTGAATGGCACATCGCAATTTCCGTGACGGGCAGCGTTAATGATTTCACGTCTGGGCAGGAAATCAATGAGCAGATTGCGGTTCCTGTCCCATAACACAGTGCAGATCACCTTCTGCACCGACACAGTCTGTTTGAATCTCGTCTTGACCGAAGATCCACTGTGACGCTAGTGTATTGAATTCTGCTTCATTTCTGGGGTAAAGTGCGAAATCCACGTCTCATCGCCCGTGACGATCCTCTCGAGGAACTCGTCACTGTCATTGACAAATGTCTGCGCTGCCCCTAAGCGTTTTGTTTTGTGCTCGGATGTCAAGTTTTTCGGCACTCACCTTGACACACAATTTCTTGAACAGCAGATTCTGGTTGGTCTATTGTCGGTTTATTTAAATGATTCTCCTTGCTAATTTACCCCCGGTAGGTGTGGGTACATATACTTTCATGCATCTTTATAGGTTGACCTACTACTGCTTGTGTGGACAGTGAAATACAGCGAAGCATAGACGAGATATGAAAATGTTCTAATGGAGGAGTAGGTACCTAACCGTGATGAAAAAATTATATTGCAAAGCAAAAAGGTAGTGTTACTAACTGAAATAAGTCATACCCCAAAATCTGACTCTGACATTTTCGGCTGTTCTGACCTTTTTTTAAATTATTTTTAGTTCATCTTAATTTTAACATTTAACATATTGAATAACAGTTCTTCCAACAATTGAAGGCATAGAAAATTTTACCAACCTGGTTAACCCTATTGGTCATCTTTCGTTTTTACTTAGGCTTGAGATAGAAGAATATGCATAATGCAGGGTGTTTTAGGAGGAATAGTAAATATTTTAGGAGTAGGTAGTATAGAGGAATTGCAATACAAAATTCCATATAACATCTGTCCAATTTTTATTGAGTACAGAGATACAGTTTTTAGTGTGTAACCTAATCACACAAAAGGCAAATGGGACGTTCAAAGTTGATTTTCAAAACTTGCCCCACCAACTTCAATGCACTTTTGGTTTCTTAACACCACGTGTAGCTCTTCTGAGGTCGTCTTGGTGTTCTTTTATGAGGGCTGCACTATTCATAATCCAAACGATCAAGTCGGCTTTTGTATTTACTTTTTCTTTGTAGACTTCGCCTTTCAACCATCCCCACAGGCAAAAATTCAAAGGGGTAAGATCCTGGGACCTTCGTGGCCAAGAAACGTGACCATATCTACCGAATTTTTGAAAATAAACTTTGAACGTCCCGATTGCCTTTTTTTGTATGAGTTTCACTAATAGCTGTATCTCTGTACCCAATAGAAATTGGACACATGTTATATGGAATTTTGTATTGCAATTCGTCTATACTGCCACCTCCTAAAATATTTTTACTATCGTCTTGAAACACCCTGTATATTCGTGTATATATAATATAATCATACTACAAAGATCAAGTGGTTGTATAAATCATACTAAATGCCATGAATCAGACACAATTTGGGGTTTTTCATGTAGAAAAAATGTCCTATGTACCGGTCTAACCTAAGCCATGAATCGTAGGTACCTTTAGATGACGTTTGTTCATTCATTGTCAACGGTTTATAATGTTCATAATTTAGACAATATTTCAATATAACTATCTACATGATTGTAAAAGACCGCCTCAGTATGTTATGTACCTACACACAAAGATCTGGTTAAATACAATTTCAAACGTGTACCTAATTCTAAAACATCGATATTTGGAGGAAACGAATATATTCAGAACTTCAAAGAGACTTTAGCTCACTTTAAAATTATATTTAAGGCTCCCAGGTTAAAGTGATGATTATTGGGGGTTCAAAAGAAAATATTTGAAAACATTTAGTTAGTTTTATCACTTTCAATCTCTCAATTTTTAACGGTGTACCTACTTGGAAATCTAGCGGCTCCTTTTGAATACTCTCAAGTAATACAACAAGCACTAATTTTATTTTTATTATTATAATTACTTATGGAGTTCACAAAGTAAGTTTAGGGAAAATTAATAACACATAATCCATTAATTACTCCAGAATAAAAAAATGGAGTACTGCGCGCGTCGCGGAAAATATTCATTTAAAATTTTCCCACATCTATATACAGCGAATTTAGTATAAGAATTCATTATTAAAGGGGAGTGCTGTAAGAATGTCCTAGAAAAGCATGAATTGGTTCAAGCCTGGCTGCAGGGTTAGGGATGCGGTAGGGTAGGTTAGGATGACGTTCTGGGTGGAAATATTGATTATGGAGTTATGAAACCCTGCTACTCGTTTCCCTTTAGTTTTACAGTCTGTTATTTTTCTAAATGTTCCACCAACTTTGATATTGAAGTGACAATGTCTTTGTATTTAATTTTTTACCTTGTCTCATATAATAGAACTTTGCTGGTAGAGTAAAAACTATTTCGCCTGTAAAATAACATTGAAAATAATGTAACATAACATTTCTTTTATATTTCCTCGTATCTTGCGCTTCTCATCCGACTCCATAGCAATTTCGTAGCAGTTATTCTATTTTTCTTGGCAAAATAACTTTATCTTTGCGTATTTAATTATCCTAAATCATAAATTGATCGTATTGAGGAACGTATAGGCCTTGTACAACTTTGCCACAATTAAAATTGTGCACTACTTTGGTGAACTATAAGTTTACCTATTAGTAAATTCAACGTACAGAAAGGTTATGTAAACACAATTATGCAACAGAAAACTCGGGTGAATTAATTATATCTCTATACAACAGCATATTTCATATTGTACAGGGCCCATTCAAAAGATCTACCGGTAGTTAAAACTGTCTTTTTCATTTATGATGAACTTTTTATTTTCCTGTATTTTGTAATAAATAAGTTAATAGATACCTGTGCCGTTTGGAAGATACGTAGCAAAAAATAAAAACAATAGATTTCCTAAAAACCTTCATTAATCATTAGCTACGAGACATAATAATTGAGAGAATTTTTAGAAATGGTATAGCAGTCCATGAAGGCCTTAAAGACCAACAAAGTCTTCTAGTTTTCGCGTAATTATATGAAACTTTAATTGCTTTCTCATATATTTTACTTAAAAGTACCATATTTGATGTTTGGATTATTACCTACAATTCTTACAATAAATGCTTTTCACCTATGCATGATTACGTTCAAAGAAGGGAGATGGTGTACAAATATAAACCATTAAAGAACACTCGAAATTTACCAAAACGCTAACAACAATCCATACCAGACAATCACCTACCATCAACAAGAACCACACATTGACATGACGCACCATCAACAAACGTACAACAAACATTTAAAATGAAGTAACAGATACCACATGCGATATAGAAGAACATGCAAGCACAACAAACAACACAGCTACTGATCTACAGTTATAACAAACAAAATATAACAGAATTGGATGGATCCATAATTTGTTGTTAAAAATCTAAAATGTCTCAAAATGGGGCGAACAGTAAATATACGAGGGCTATTTTTTTTCAAGGTCGGATCGGTCACAAAATTAACACCACAGTGAAAATAAATTTTTGTTTGTAACAAATACTTATTACGCTATTTCTCTACATAGTCGCCACTCCGATTTAGACGTTTGTGATAGCGTGGTACCAACTTTCCAATACCCTTGTCATAGAACGTAGCCGCCTGTGTTTTCAGCCATTTTTCTACGTTGGTCTGCAGCTCGATGTCTGTGCCAAAATGTTGTCCTCCTAGCCGGCGATTCATGTGAGCAAAGAGGTGAAAATCGGATGGAGCCAAGTCCGGGCTGTATGGTGGGTGATCAAACACTTCCCAACAAAAACGCTACAGGAGCATCTTTGTTACAGCAGCAGTGTGCAGCCAAGCATTGTCATGAAGAAGGAAAATGCCTGATGACACCATCCCTCTCCGCTTATTCTGAATTGCCTTTCGTAGACGTTGAAGAGTCACAACGGGTGAGGATGCATTACACCCCTCAGCCTGAAGAAATCGAATTACCGCATGCACTTCATACTTCGCGGGAGATGCTATTGTAGTTGACATGTTTATGGGCTAGCTGCGTGTTCACAACTAAGTGAAGGACGCGGCGTGATTGAAGGTGATACTAGAGACGCTGCTCAACACATATGCACAAGGTTCATCGGATTTTTGCGCGGATTTTTATTTCGCGACCGATCGTACCTTGAAAAAAAAATAGAACAAGTGTCACCAAACCTTCCCAATAGATATGATATTGACTACAGATTACAAATGAAAATTAAATTAGAGTAGATGACATGTTTCGACCATTGAAATTGTCATCATCAGACTATAAGTGAAAAGATACAATAAAACTAAAACTATATAAGATTACTTACTAAAATTAGTGAAATGATGGGAATTAGTAATATAAAAATAGATGAAGTAACACTGATGTGAATCAAGTAATATTTAATATTTAATTGGTGCCAAGTATTATACTACTAAAACAGCAAAATCCATTAAAAAGTCAGAACAAGTGGTACTTACCAAAGGGAAAACCAAAAAAGAAAGAAAAGAAAAATCAACTTTCTTGGTTTATTTTTAATAATCATGTTTAATTTTCAACCCTTAAATTTTCGTGGTTTATTATTGTTTTTAGTTGCTGTATCTAAAAAAAGTTACAAAATTGTCTGTACCTCGAAAACGAAAGGTTTTCGGGCATGTTTATACGACTCCTAAAAGTTTGTCGGTATATTTATGAAACAGGCTGTATATGACTCAGTTTAGAATGAATTATGAAGCCCTTATATCTAAGTCTTTAATGTATCTGAGGAGGGTGGGAAAAATGTTAACTAAATCACCCAAAAGTACCTTAACAATTTCTTCATATCGACTAAATTATTGAACAAATGAATATTAGTTAAAGTAGGCATACCTTCTATAGGTGAAATAAGCTTGTATGAGCAGAATTTATATAACGACACAATAAGACCAGTTTAATGTTAATCCCGCCTTAATACTCAATTAAATTTAATTCACGTTTCAGTAACTGGCCCCAAGTAATTAATACGTTAAAATGTAGGCTTGTCTTTTAAGACAATAACGTTCCCTATTTCCTTGTTCTTTTAGAATGTCCTTTATATGAAAATCGTGAAGCAAAGATAAGTAAACAATACGTTATTTATTTTGTAAAATTGTAGGCAACCGATTTTAGAAACGCGATATCTTCCGGAAACTTGATACTGTTAATTTATTGTTCCGCTGTGTTGTGAAAATTGGCATTTTAACATTGAAAATATTTCGTCCTTTTTGATCAATTGAAATACATTTTTAATTTGAAAATTAGGAGTGACGTTGAGATAACATAATTGTCACAGTTGGATATTATATGAAAAGTTACTTTCTCATAACGTTGAACCCTTAGGATGAATGATATCAACTTAAATTACATTATATTGTATTCTATTATAAAATAAATTGTAAGGCAGGATTTGGTAAAAACATTTATTTTCGTTAGAATAGGTAGCTCTCAAAGTAAACAATAAAATTTCATATTGTTATTTGCTGTACACGGAATGGCAAAATGAGCAAACGATTTATAAATACCAAATTTCAGGCACCCATTTCAGGAGATCCCGTGTTTTCTCTTTATCGTTGAAGAGAAATTTGTAAATATTCAAGTTAGTTTTGAAAGACACTTTGTGTGTTTTATATGATTGTATTATATTCGCAAATTATTGTTGGTATGGTTTGCCGCAATATCGAAGTCAAAATGTATCTTATATTTCCTTTCTCAATTTGAATAAGGCCTTTTGTTATTGCAAAGAATAGCAATGTTTTGATAGCAATTGTTGTATGTTAAGTTGTTTATCCATTGAAATTTATTAGTTAAAATTTATTTTAGATAAAGCGTAGTAAGTTTATGTTTAAGTGGTGGCATGGATTGTATAAAAATGTAACACTGCGAATAAAGCACAAGTAGCTTGATGTGATCCCAAAAATAGTATATTATACACCAAGGTGGTGAAGACTGTTATTATTGACTGAGCACCAAGATTATTTCGCGAGGGGCTTTGCCCCGAGCGGAATAAGGTGCGAGGTCTATAAATGGCTTCACCACCGTGGTGTATATACAATTTTTTCCACTACTAGTCAAATTTAAGATACAAATTAAAAATAAAAAAATTTCTTGTAAAAATCAAGTAGGTAGCACAGGAATGCAAATTCCCATTATTAACCTAGGTGAATAATATAATAGATTATTGACCACTAGGTAGAGAAATTAAACTTCTCAGTTGTCTAGGATACGCAATAATTGTCAACTTCACAGCTAGTAGTGGAAAAAAATAATTACATAACACAGTATTACAACTCAAAATAATATTTGTGATTTTCCATCTACTTGTTTTCAACAGTACATAATTATGAATTAGTTTTGGTGCTGGATAACTCAAACAAAATGAAATAAAAAGGATGAAATTTTTAATTGAAATATAATATATTAAAAAAACTAGTTGTTGTATGGGTTGCCAAGGAATTTCAAAAAGACACTGCATTTTACTTAAATCACTCGTACCTCTGTGAACGAAAAACCAACTTGTAGGCGACTTGGAAATCTGACCGTGTCGTGTGCACGTCTGGGTCTCCGGTATATCCGTAGGTAGGTTACTGGTCGTGTGTTGCTGACTTGGTATCGTGTCCTGCTTGGCGATGTCTGTCGTAATCATTATCATCTGCGACAACATTAGCGGGAAACAACTACCTACGTGGCGTCCTCGAATATTGATTGTAAAAGTTTTGTCGGACTTTTTAATCAATTTCAAGGGACCTTTGTATGGTTGTTTGTAATATCTAAACGTATTTGACTGGTTCGTCGTTATGTATGGCATTGGTTGGGTCTATGAATTCTCCAAGTATTCGAAGTGGTTCCCCATAGACCATTTTCGCTGCTAAAGACTTCAGGTCATCTTTCATGCTGTACGAATTCTCAGCCTTACGGCAGGAAGAATATCCGAGCTACGGGAAACAGCATGGTGGAGACGTTAAACAATACCATTGTTCGAAAATGGCTAGTACCAATCGGGGAATTTAGTTACTTAAATACGTGAGATTCAATAGCTTTGGGCCAGCGGGAAAATCTGTTAACACAAGCTAAATAATACCTAAAACCTACCGAACTTGGCGTAATGACGAAGCCAATGTGAACGTGTTCGAAACGTCCTGAGGGTGCTGCGAAAGTTGAGGGTAACGATTTTGTATAGTGTGTAACTTTAAAGCGCTGACAAATTTCACAACTTTGTGCCCATTTCCTACAGTCCTTCTTGATTGAGGGCCAAACGTAACTGATGTGTTACTAGTTTGACCGTTGTTCGTACTCTAGGATGCAAGAGACCATGGGACGAACATTTTTTGCAGACACGTTACATGGTATTGATACGTTGGTTTCCTATCATTTTCAGTTGGAGTGATAGGTATTGAATTTTCGTTCTTAAGGGACTTTAATTCTTCATTAGTCTTCTGTGCTGTTGCCAATGTATTTAAATCGAACGCATTGGAGACCTCGTCAATACGTTTTCTTCTCCTGAAACGTGACGAATGTTCGTTGAAAATTGTCCAATAAAATCTAAATACCTGAATTGAAGAGGTGCGCATTGTTTTTTCTTCTTCATAAATGCGTATACAAAAAGTCGATGGTCTGTGAAAATAGCGAATTGTCTCGCTTCAACCATTTGTCGAAAATATTTTTATCAATGTAACGAATCATTTTTGTTGAATTTTTTAATTTAAAGAACTGTTCTAAATTATCTATAAGAATATTGCCTTGAAGGGATGTTTTGTTGTTGCAAAGGTGGAATAGTTGGATGCATTCTATTGTGTTAACTTACCCTATATATTATTATTTTGAATAACGAAATTACTTGGACGAGGAGCACATTCTTGCGCAAATGTTTTGGAAAACATCTCAATATACAGGGTTTTTCAACGAAAAGGAGCCACCCTTTATAACTTCTAACAGAATCAAAATTTGAAAAATCGGCGATACCCGTCTATAATAATATCGAGGGGGACACTTTTTGACATAAGTTTGAGATTTCATACCTTAACCCCCTGGGTCCTACAAACATACCCTTAATTTTTTTAAATGGCAACATGGGTCATGTGATACGTCATTTGAAAGGTCTTTTGATATCTTGCATTACTGCGTTTAAAATTTTAAAATCGTTCAATTCGTTTGTGAGATATTTTAATTTAAAGTTTTAGAGAACTGATATAATTTTCTTCAAAATGGTTGTTTTTTATTTATTTTTTTGCTTTTATAGTCAAGATAAATTGATACGAAATTCATTGTATTAAACTTTTTTTTATTTACATGGAAATAAAACTTAAAATAAATTAAAAAGTCAGTAATACTTTTATATTGCATTATTATAACGACAAATTATATCAGTTCTCTAAAACTTTAAATTAAAATATCTCACAAACGAATTGAACGATTTTAAAATTTTAAACGCAGTAATGCAAGATATCAAAAGACCTTTCAAATGACGTATCACATGACCCATGTTGCCATTTAAAAAAATTAAGGGTATGTTTGTGGGACCCAGGGGGTTAAGGTATGAAATCTCAAACTTATGTCAAAAAGTGTCCCCCTCGATATTATTATAGACGGGTATCGCCGATTTTTCAAATTTTGATTCTGTTAGAAGTTATAAAGGGTGGCTCCTTTTCGTTGAAAAACCCTGTATATTTTGAGAATCGCCAAAATAATAGTTAGCTTTCACGCTTACATGACTAGCCGTCATTAAAAGAATATCTATGAAGAAATTGATGAGATTGTAAAATATACCGATTGAAATTGGATAACGTATTTCAATAATTACACGAAGATGTATAATTTCAGTATCTCCTCAGTAAGAGAGTGTTATTGATCCAATAAAATTATACTTGAGAAAGACCGAAATCTAATTTCCAATTAAACCGGGATTAACCCGGAATATTCTCCAAATCAACTTAGTTAAATAGAATTGGGTCGTTTTAATTACCAAAAGGAAGTCACACAAAAATGCGATGAACGGCGGTACTGGATCAGTACAAAAAAAATGTGACAAAATTGTTAACATCTATTTATAAGTCAAAATAAGTTTGTTAGGAAGAGTCTAATCTGTCGATGTTGAAAGAATTCATTGAATTAAGGAATAAATCAGACTGATGGGTTTTTGTTCAATAATCCACTAATTCCCTCCAAATTGAATTACGTAAGAAGATTATTTGTGGTAATAACAAACTATAAACTTATCAAAATGTGATTAACGTTTGCATCATGTTTTATTCGTGAATAATGCGCGAATAAATGTTTTGTTTAGTATCGAAGCATTGTGTTTCGAAAGTGTAACACAAAGTACATTGCAAATTTCTACTAGGGCTTACTAGGACATGGTCCATAACATACATAGATGCAAAGAAGCGTAAATCACATGCACTGGTACGTCCAATACAGCAATGTTGAATTTCATTGTACAGGTTGTACTCTTGTACCTTTGTGGAGAAGAGTTTTGGAGGAGATTGCTGGAAGACATCATTCACTTAGACAGTTATTAGTCGTGGAAGCAACAGTTATTGTCTTTAAGTGTAGAAAAACGGTCCACACATGCTTTGTTAGGTTGACTGCGAAAAATTAACCTCTGCTAAGCTGCCTCCCCCCTCCCCCCCCACCGCGCAAATAAGGAAAATGATGGCTCAGAATGAGAAGCTATTTAGGAGCTTTAAAACTACGCAAGAATCAAATGTTGAGCTCGATCCCCTTAGTAGGAATTTTCATTTAAAAGTTGGGGGCGAGCATCGAAACTACACTGGTTTAAGGGCACCTAATGAACTGCTAGTTATGCGCCTATGAGCGATCCACCGTTGTTATTTCTAGGGGGAGGGAGTGAGTGAACGTTCATGTTCCTGCTAAGGGGGTCGACTTAGGACCGTTTGTGCACTGAACAAATCTTCAGGCTACGGCGCTACGAATGATACAAAATACGCCAGGGGAAATGTTGCTCGGCGAGGTCGACTCAGTCTCCATAAAATAAATACTCGGAAGTCATCTCTTAGGCAATAACAGGCCATTAAGGAGTACACAATGCTTGTCTTTGTATTGGTATTGAGCAGTGTATAATGAGACACGTGAACAACATATGTAGCAAAATTAAGAAAGAATCAACTTCGCGAGCAGAAGCTGGTAATTCATATTGTTTTCATTGTAAACGGTAGTAACAACAAAATTTTCTCGGCCTAAAAACTTGCTGGCGTACAAATATTTCTGTGTCAACTGTTCCTACATAACCTACTGAGATTTGGTCGTTTGTACATCGGTTTGCTTTGTTCGACTAAACATTTTAGAAATACACCACGACCACGATCCATTCTACGTTTATCGTGCGGTAGAACTGTACTTCTGGTAAGTGCAACATCCATGAACTCAGCATCCTCTTCCTATGAAAATTGACCACTTCATTTAAAAAATAATTCGTAAATGTGGATTGCCTTGTTTAGGGTGTACCGTGTTTAGAAGTTATCTCACGTCTCTTATAGCAAAGATCTCCATAACAGCATTGGAAAGGTTTTTTCGTGCGCATGGAAAACCCACAGTTATATTTTCCGATAATGGGACAACCTTTTCAGAAGATAAACTTAAAGGAATGGGATACTGGAAGTTTGTATGTAGTATGGTAGATTTTGGGAGAGAATCGTACGAACATATGGTGTTAATTGTGGAGAAAGTGATCACCTCCAGACCATTAGCATACGTTAATGAAAATGGACAGAAACTTCAGCCACTTACTACAGGAAGGCTTATGTGAATGGATTTTTGTTAAACTGAGTGACCAATACTTCCTTCGGGTGGGGGGTGACTAAGAATTCAAGATCGGACGGATGGAATCCAGCCTGTTTACTGAAAACAGCAAAGGCCATCATTTACCGCTCAATGCAACATCACTACCCATTGGAATTTGATCTTGAAGAGCCAACGAAGATTGTGAAGAAGCTGGCATCCAAGAACATATAGATTTAATAAATGCACCTTTTTATTTTTATATAACTAATTGTTATACTCACTTTACATCTTTTTTGGGTGTAGAGAATGTAGTAAATAGTAAATTTTATTTTTGTTACTATACTAACTACTACGTTTCTTTTTGGTTTTTGGACCTTAAGTTTTAATCTACAGGTTTCACGATTATGTTCCTAGTGTGAATTTTTATGTATCAATTATTAAGGTTTAATTTTCGAAGTATCTTTTCAGTCTGGAGAATTTGAAAGAAATGAAAAATCCAGAGAGCTTTAAACGTGTCGCATAAGAGTAAAATTATTAAACTTGCAATATGCCATTATCTCAACGAAAGTAAAACGCGCCTAAGGAAAGTAGGTAGTGAAAACGACAGCAAAATAATAATCAGCAAAGGTCGCTTGTGAAATTAAACTGGCATATGTAAAATTTTTTTAATAAAAACGACGCTTGATAATAATAAAAAAATTCTATTAATTCAAACCCTGTTATTGCAGCAACAAACGTAGAAATTTTTCCGTTGGGAAAACGTTTGTACGTCGTAAAATGGAACAATTCCCAAATTTTACGGGCGAAGTATGTAATAACGGTGTATTTGTAATTAGCAATTAATCTAAGCAGTAAAAATAATATAAAACCATTGCAACTCGTAAAATTCTATCTCTTATAGCAAAGGTTAAAAAATTAAAGAGTGTTTATCGTTTTTATACAAATTATCAAATGTTAACATCAAGAATGATTCCATGGTGAGTTGTGTAACTGTGTTAATTAGATTTTTCAAAGTATCTTAATTAACTTCGCCGCGTGTGGTATGCTCTGTGGAAAAGTTTCGTAATTACTATTGATGAACAAAGCGACAGTATTTCCAATAGTTGGAGCGCTGTAATTTATTTAAGAAAACGGTGAATCGTCCACATTATTATTCCCGTTGGGCATTCTGGGAAAAAATAAGAAAAAAGGAAGACACGTCAAAAAATGTAATTTTCCATACGTGACTAGGCATAATGTTTATGGAAGCTTCTTTAAAGAGCTCTAGTGGTATTTATAAGAACTTTTTCCTAGCTCTGGATTTTAATTGGAAATGTTTCAACGCGCACGTGCACTACATTTTAATATCGAAGTTAGTCAAAGTGTTCCAGGAAAATCCAACTCCGGGTAGTAGTGAGCTTACTCCGGTCACCGGGTTCGATTCAAGCGCGCCACAGCTTAAAAGCTGATAAAGATCGATAGGTACGTGCACTGAGGTTATGTACTACATACCATCAACTCACGTGCCGGCAAGTGTTAACAGTTCTTTTTGTGGGAATTTACTTTTATTTATATACCTATTTTTTCACTCGACATTTGAGTACTAATTACATCCCCCTTAGATTGCCGTTTCTTTGCGTTTTTTTTTAGTCTCGAGCGATAGAGCGCAAATTAATTTACCAGTTCTAATGAGAGAAATATTACTTCGAATCTCTTCACACATAAAGAAATAAATTGGTTACACTATTATTAAACAAATACACCAATCTTTTTGGTGTCGAACTTGAACTTGGATGTGTTACAACTTTCAAATGAAGTAGACTGTTACGAATATATTAAATTTAGCTTATAAGTGTAAAAGATATGGATAAAGACAATTGCAATTGTGGAAAGATGTAGTGATCTGTGAATCGAAATTATAAGAATTTAAATTAAAATGGGCGATCAACCCGATTCTCTCGTGGTTGATAAAATGCAGGGCAGATGCCTACTATGGAACTCGTTTAAAGACGAGGCACTGGAGAAGTTATATCAAACGTACTGCGTCAAGCAAAAAAGATCAGGTTTAGAGTGCTTCCTAATTACGGCAATTTTGTTTGACATTTACATGATAACGGTACCAAGTGGTCAAGATACAGTAGTTTTTGGCATGATGAGCCTATTTTTAGTGATTAATTGCTGCTTGCTCATTTGGTGTAAAAAGGGAATGGAAAAACTGCCTCTGTGGCTTGCTGTGCCACACGTATCTTGGCACATTGCAAACGCGCAGTTGCTAATTTCAATATTTTTAAAGAAAAACGAGGTGACATCCCGAGAAAGTCTAGGATGGGTTCTATTACTGGATTACCTCATTTATGTAACCCTACCACTCCGTCTGAGGTACTGCATAATGCTGAGCGTTGGAACCTGTCTGTCTTACTTGGTTGCTGTTATTGGACTACCCAAATCAGAAATACATCTATTTCAGCAGGTAAGTCACAGTAACAGAATGTAGATGAAAACTAAAATTTTGAATTACAAAATATGCGTAAAATTTAATGTTTTCTTCTGAAACTACCTCTGTGCGTGCCAAGAGAATATCGCGTTATTGAAAGATGAAAAGTATATACAGTAAGTGATTATAAAAAATAGTTTCGCATGTTTTGATTGATATGGTGATCGATTTTTATATTGAAATGCAGTAATTAAGGAAATCGTATAAATTATCTAGTTTGTCTCGAATCAGGAAACGTAATATAAGGAAAGCTTTCAAGTGAATTAATTAGCTTTGAAAGGCTTACTACTTCTTTAGGTAAAGCCCAGGATAAAGCATAGAGGTACAATCTAATTTAAAGATTTGATTTAAAAGAGCTTCTATATGTTACACAGGTAACGCAGATGGCAAAGTTGGAAGTTATTTCTTGAATTTTTATATTGATATTTTGTTAACTATGTTTATACTGAAGCTAATAAAAATGAATGTGTAAGTATCTCTCATGAATTGATGATAAATGCTAAATTATCTTCGTACAAAATTTGCTAACTGTATGAGTCATTTCTTGTACAAAGTCTAAAAGTTTTTTCAAATTTTTTATTCAACCGCTCCAAAGGACCAAGCTGTCCAGTCTGTGTTAGATTGGTTATTGAGCTTTCCTCTTCGTATTCGACATTGATTAATTATCGGATCCTCGTTAGGCAAATGAGATGACTTTAGGGAGTGTCAACGAGTTAGTAGAGATACTGTTTTTATTGGCCGGTTTTCACGTAAACAAAAACCATCTTAGTTTTGGATTTTGAGATCCAGTAGTAGAGTATAAAATACACTCACGTCTAGAGATGTTAGAAATCTAATTCCATATATTGTAATATTACTTGGCTACTAATTCCCACACACCTTAATTGAATATGAGAAAAGCACCCCCAAAAATGGAGGGATCATTTTTTTGTTTAAGACACTCTTACATTACCTAATTTTTGGCAAAAGTTTGCATCTAAAGAACAAAGAAAATATTCGTTAATAGTGCATAATATCCACTTCAGAGAGAATGTACGTACATTTGTGACCACTACATCACTAACCTAGAACCACCAAAAAAATATTCAATATCTCAAACCCGTTTCTTATTGTCCACGGAGTTTTCTTTCACAACGTTGACATAAAATAAAATGAGTAGATTACATGACATTCTATCGATATTAACTGAAGTATGGATAATAATTTATTCATGCTCTGTACAGAAAGTACAATCGTCATAAAAAGAATAAGGAAACATTTTTTTTATGATGTAGGTAGGGCAATGGTCGTAAGGTTGAGGCATGGAATTATAAAATATGTACTTTGGTTGCGTGTTTCGTACCTACTTTTTGGTGTTGGACGGTAGAAAAGAGTCAGTAAATTGTCTTTATTGCGTGTGTCGTATAAATGTGCGTAGAATACTATAGTCTTATAATATTTTGATATAGGAGTGTAATAGTAAAACAGAGGTAGCCTTACAGGTTATTAGCGTTTGGATTAGTTTGGGTTTGAAATATTAATAAAAGATTATTGCATTCTTTTCTCTTTTTTCTTTTTCAAGTTTTCCGGAAATTTAGTCTGCATTTATTTCGTAGCCACAATTAATATTACGAAGAAAAATTTTAATGCAGGTTTGTTACCTATATAAATATTATAAATATGTATTAACAAAAATTCATGGAAAATCTTATTTAGTTTTAATTTTCTACTCCGCCGTACTAAGTAAGTAAATGAGTGCAATTGTTTTATAATAATTAAACTTTTCACTGTTGGAATAACTGGAACACGTTGAATACGATGTAATAATCACCAAAAACCACAATAATGATTTATTATATCGTTCGCGTTTCGGCACCGAGCTGCCATCACCGGCGATATTTGTTGTACGCTTACGCGTACGGATGTTGTGTGGAATTTGATTGAATTAATTATTAATTAATAGTATGAATATAAGAAAGGAAATAACAGTTTTACACAATCTCCCGTAACTGTTCAATTTTATTTTATCCTAGTAAGAGTGCAGCGTTCAGATTATGTACCTACCTCTAATAAAATACCTGGTATCCGGTCATTTCCCCGCCGAAAAAATCCCGCCGGTCAATTGCCCGCCGGTAAATTGTTCGCCTGGTAAAAACCCCGCGCGGTGAAATGTTCGCCGGTAAAATGCCCGCCATGACAAAATCCCGTAGGTCATTTGCCCGCCGCTGTAGGCAAAATGATTCCCCTGATATTCTCCTATTTTTGTGATAAAGATCCACTTACATATGTACCTACGTTATGTGCAGCCAGTGGCGGATTATGCGCTCAGGAGGCGTAAGATGAATTTGAGGCCGCTGTTTACTGTAAATTAAAATATGCTAAATTCAAAAAAGAAGACTGTATTAATAAACCAGACATTGCCATGTTTAACAAAAGAACCGTTATATATAAATTTATAAAATATTTTCGACGGCCATTTTAAGCACTTCCCGAAGGCATTTTGACATCCTTTACAGACCTACGGCACTATACATGAATACTCGCCTGCTACTATCTCTTGTTTCAACCTCGTTCTTAACACGTAAATGTTGTACCATTTTCTACGCTTATTCCCCCACTAAAGCGCCTAGGTTATTTGCAGGTTTAGTATATTTTTTTTCAATTGATACTAAAATAGTGGCATGACACACAGGTTTACAAAAATGAAGTTATTTAAAAAAGAACTTTCTTAATTGCTTATTTTTTTAAAAATTACGGCGGGAAATTGACCGACGGGATTTTGTCATGGCGGGCATTTTACCGGCGAACATTTCACCGCGCGGGATTTTTACCAGGCGAACAATTTACCGGCGGGCAATTGACCGGCGGGATTTTTTCGGCGGGGAAATGACCGTGAACCAAAATACCTACTTACCGTTCACTTTATTCAAAACGGTAAAACATATAGTAGAAATTAAGAGCATTGTTGCATTTATTAGATTAGATGATACTGATGTGTATATACAAATGTTAGAGAAAGTAAATACAAATAAAGCGATAGGGATAACCCCCAATTAACCGGGTCGGATCTGGTGGCCCCACTAAGAAGGATCGACCAATTAGGCTTACATACACCTACACAAGGGTGGGAACCCATCCCATCCACAACCATCGTGGGGCACCTGTTGGGCCTTCCAAGTCCTCTTAGGGTTTACTGAATCGGGGAGATCAGCAGGACGGTTAAGTACTTTAAGTACCGGGTAATTAATACGTTGTTAGAGATAGGGCGCCATCCATTATTCATTTGTTAAGTTGTGATTGCATGTGGGCGATATTTATGTAAAGTTAGGGTGATTTGTTAACGATTGTCAATAATTATTTGTTATACTAGGGAGATTATATTATACAAATGTTAAGAGTTAATGTTTTACGGTCCGCGGTTGTATAGGTTGGGGCTGTCTGGGTTCCGTTTCTGGGTCCTTCATTTTGGCCCTGATTGAAGCCTCCCCTACACGGAATAATAATTTATTATTGTGGTTTTTAACTGTTGAAAAGGTACTAATCCAGCCTGTTGCTTTACTGCTACAAGTCCAGCTCTATTGTTTATAGAAGGTTATATCAGTCTTTTGGGGACTATAGGGAATACTTAAAAAAAATAATTAAAATGCAAGTATGTAGGAATTAATTTCCTACCTAATATTCCGGGTACCTATTACATTTGAAAAAAAGGAAAAAAATTGTATGTCATATATGTGTTAAAAAGGAATCATTTGTTTTTTAATTTTATAGTAATAGGATGACTAGTGCCTATTACTAGATATTAAAAAATAATTGTTATTCAATCTGAATTTGAATGATCCACTTTTTTACACGACCAATAAAAATGGTTAGTGGAAGACCAATCAGAACCGTCTTGTACTTTCTTCGTCCCTAAAGAGGGCGCGATTTTGCACCAAATTTTCGTCGTGAAGATAGTCATCTATTGGTTTTGTCTAGGCTACCAGCGTTGCAAATTGCGTAAAGGTGCCTTGCAGTGTATCGTCGGTTTTTTAATTTTTATTAAATTATGGCAGTTTTTTCGTTAGTGTTAGAAATCCAGTTGAATTAAATTCGACCAAAGTTTTGTTTCACTTCGTCTACAATACGAGATTTCATCAAAATCTAACGAGAATACTCATTTTTCCCAAAAAGTTCTAATTTATTGTTCCTTTTAGACATAACACATAGGAAAGCACCTCTGGAAACTATTTTTCGGTATGGCGTTAGTTATTTAAGTGATTCTGAATGTCTTTAATGTTAGCAGAACGTCATTCTTCTCTTCAGCTTCGCGAATAAAAAGGCTGAGATGTCATAATGGTGTTGGCGCTATATCGTAGTAAAATTACCGTCTATGCCCTTTTCTGTCACAATTCTAGGCGACTTTCTGCACACAAAATAGTATTCCTTATTCACCGTACGACCATGTGAAAAAACCTGTGTGTACAATACTATGTATTTCGATCGACATCCGATGGATATTGTCACATTATTTTTGGTCTTTAGGCAGCTTCCATTAAGACGATTGGATAATAGTTTCGATGTCATATCCATACTGCTTTACCAATTGATTCAGAAACTTCTGTACAATACCTAAAGCATCCTTAAGACTTTGCTCGGTAAGAAAAACGGGACCGCCCGTTTTTGATGCGTTGAGGGGTCGTGGGCGTTCGCTATATTTAACGTTTTCACCATCATCCTTTGAGATGTTTGTACCACTCATAAGTATAAGCAACAGTCAACGATTGGAATGCTGTGCTGCAATTTTTCCATTTTATAGAAAATGTTAAAATGAATTTTTTGATTCATCCTTTTCACATATACAGTGTGTCTGCTTAAGTTCGCACCATATGGAAAACTTTTTTATTATTAATTTTACGAAAAAAAGTTATTCTTTATAAAAAGTTCTGCATGTTCTAAAACTTGAAATACAATCATCAGATATTAAATTTTTTCAGTCGTGTACGTGGTGTGTCAAAAAATATGAATTTTGCTCAAGAGTAAAGTACCTTTATTTTTGACAATATCGAAAATTGTTTTTAAAAAAAGTTAATCAGAAGTAAAAACTACGTTCAAATATGCAATTACATCCTGCTAGTTAAAAATTTTTTTTTACAACTTTTTCTCAAATTACTACCTACCGATACCGATACGATTTCCTATTTTTGTCTACAATAACAGTGCATATGTAAGTGTAGTTACGTGAAATCTAAGATGCACTGATAAACAAATGATTTGTATTATATCAAGAAATGTTTGACAGTGAGGTTTCTGAACGGAACGGAAATCGTATCAGTATCGGTAGGTAGTAATTTGAGAAAAAGTTGTAAAAAAAAAATTTTAACTAGCAGGATGTAGTTAATTGCATATTTGAACGTAGTTTTTAGTTCTGATTAACTTTTTTTAATAACAATTTTCGATATTGTCAAAAATAAAGGTACTTACTCTTGAGCAAAATTCATATTTTTTGACACACCGCGTACACGACTGAAAAAATTTAATATCTGATGATTGTATTTTAGGTTTTAGAACATGCAGAACTTTTTATAAAGAATAACTTTTTTTCGTAAAATTAATAATAAAAAAGTTTTCCATATGGTGCGAACTTAAGCAGACACACTGTATATAAAAAAGTAAAAAAAAATTTAACAAAACCTCGTCTATTATAAGCCCTTACGTGATTCATGCATCCAACAATTTACTTTTATTCATTTCATTTGAAGTATCAATCAACACAATCAATGCAGGATTTGCTCAATTTTACTTTCATACATCAAGATACAATTGAACGAAAACGATATAATAATTAACTTTTTTAGAATTCGGTATTGAATAGTTGCATGATAAAAATAACAGCGTATACTTACATACGCTTTTAACCGTCCTGAAATTATAAAGTAACGATCAAAGGGTTTTAGAGGCATAGGTAGTTCTTTACAGCATAAGTTAAATTTATACAGTTATCATCAACGTTATGGAATGGATATGGATCTTACAAATTATAGAACATTTATTGGTGTTCATAAAAAATAAAATACTGTACTTAATTTTATAACTGTACTATCTATAATCATAAACTTTTATTCTTGAAGTGACCTTTATATAACAATGTGTTAAGTTAAACAATATTGTTATTTAGGATAAAATAGCTGTCCACTTTAAACCGTCCTAATATACTTCTAAATGTCGATAATTTCTCGTTCAAATTAAAATGAGAATATAATTTTGCTTTTAAAATTGAAATCTAAGCATAGTATGAGATAGGTACTTGCGTCAAGGGATACATAATATTTATGAAAGATGATGGTTTTCAAACAAAGCCTTAGCGAGTTGTTTTATTATTTTCAAATAAAAGAAATAATGCCGTCGAGAAATTGATTTTCTGGTAAATCGATTACATTAAAACGTGTAAATAGTAGGTAACTTGAGCGGTCTCGCTTTTACGTTTATTTAATTCCATCACGGCACAGTTTAAATAATGTGGTGGGTGAGTGTAATTAAAACGTATGCTTTTATAAAGCATTCGTAGTGTGTGATACCGCCTCAAATTTGTTGCTCTTCACAGGTTTAATACTATGGACAAGTTTTGACATATTTTGTTGAGCTCTATCAACTATAATTATTAATTATTAATACATAAATTAATTTGGAGCGATATAAAGCTTTGTTGTGGTAAAGTTTAAATTAAAATACACGTATTATGAACTAGGAAAGTTCTTTAATAAGGTAGGTAGAATACCTATTATTCACATTGATAAAGGCCACGAACGGTTTTGTATATTTTACTTTCTTTAAAGAAAAGTAAAACGGTTTCAATATTAAATAATAATATATTTAATAAGATCATTTAAAGTGTAACATATGCCTTTAAATTTTATGGGATTATTAAGTTTTGGTGCTGATAGTTTTTTCATGGAAATCTTTATTTATACAACTAGGGATGAAAGTTATAATTTTTTCAAGTCGAGCTTAAAGTTTAACACACGAGCGTAACGATTGTGTCAATTTCAGCGAGAGTTGGAAAAACATTTTCTTCTCGTGTTTTACACAACAGTTTTTCGACAACTGCATAGAATTAAAAAAGTATCCATCAATGTGCATTTATAACTTTAAGTTACAAATGTTTATTTTATTTATTTCATATTCCGTTAGTCTTACATATAAGCACAGGATCGTCAATTATAAACAAAACATGTTAAACATTATTAGGACAGGAGAAGGCTTCGAAAAACGGCTTGTTTTTAAATTAAGGATTACTGAAATTAAGCAATCAAATTAATTAATGAAAGCACAAGACAAAAGCATAAATTTGAAAAGTAGAAAGCTTTCCAATAAATTGTAAATGATGAGCTGTAGGGATATTAAGATCGTTGAATAAAGAATAATGCTATTAGCGGTATTATCTTGACAATAGGTGTCTCTAGAGAGCGGAAGCGGAAAAGGAGATGCAAGAAATTTAAAACACAAAACCTTGTGTTAATATAAAGATCGGAATCTCGGTAATTGCGAATAGCATACGCCAATATGAAGAATGTTTTTTTAGAAAGCAAAAGCTCGAAAAGCGTTCAATAAAAAGTTCTGTAAACTTAACTGAATTTTCTAAAGGAAAAACAATGATAGCTTTTTCGGATTTATTTTGATATTGATGTAACAGATTTACGTGCATCAAATATGAAAGCTTTCATTATCGATACCTGCACTGTTTGCCTTGAATTTTCAAAAGTTGTTTTCCTCTATTTTTGCAGTAAACAAATAAGGATACAATGCTCAGTATAATTTCAATAGCCGGATTTAGGGGACGTAGAAAAGATGCCCTAACAGGGAGCGAATGAAGGAATATGAAATTGTTTATTGCACTAAAAAATTAGTCTAAACCATATAGTGTGTAAGTTACAACGAGGCTGTTTTAAATAAAAGTTAAGTTCCCAATACATCTTTTCCATCTAATCGGTATCATTTCAAATTTTCAAAGTGGCAGGTTGCAAGCCATCTCAGTTGATTAATGATGATGTCTAATACAAGATAGCATATGTTCACTTTGAACAATCTTTCAGAATCTTGGAAACGTTCATCCTCGTAAATTTCATCAAAATGACGTTCCACCTGGCGAGTTTTAGGAAATGGATAGACCATTTTTTTGCTATACTATTTGCTTGCGTTTTTAAATCTCCAAATTCATTTCGATACTATTCAAGGTCTTCCATATAGATCTGCAAACGCTTTGAGGTATTTGAAAGATCGATGGCTTTAGATTGGATGTACTTTAAAGGGTCCGCGAGAGATTTTGTCTTTTATGGATTTAATAATCTCCTTGGACATTGCTAAGGCAGTTTTATCCTTAACATCATGAAATCCAAAAATGACTCTTTAATTAAGAGCGCCTTTGTACTTCCATTTCCATCCTTTTCGATCACACAGTAACGGTAAAGTTCACACAATTGATATGTTTCGAAATATCTTAAGCAGTAATGGAGTAAAATAGTGCGGTTATTATTTCATTTACGAAAGCGGTTTCCACTTATGAGCTCATTTTGTATTTTTGGCCTTAAGTATTTACTCTAGCCGTTTGCTTCGCTTAACAATTCTTGAAAACTAGGATCGTATTTCGCTAATAACTCAATAGTACTTTTGGACTTGAATCGTTGCCGTATGCCTTTTCTCTATGACAACGAAAAGCTAAATTACTGTGTCAGAGTATCATCAAGGACGGCTGCTCAACTAATACATTTTCTACGGTCAGTACTTTAATATGGCGCCTTTAACGCGGGAATTTCACGAGTTTGTAAATAAAGGGGACTTCACATTTCGTGGGCTTTCGTTACATTAATGCAAGCAATACGAATGTTTTGGAAAAATTCGAATACCTGATACACTTCTAACCTCGTAATGCGGTTTATTGTTTCTTATAACGTGGAAAAATGCGTTAGGAACGATGATGTCTCCTCGTATCATATACCTACCATGTTGCTAAAATGGATGCAAAAAAGAGAGAGAAAAATTAGATAAATTGGGGGATTACCGTAACAAATTAGGTATTCTGAATCCCTTGGTGACAAATTAATATGTTGATCTGTTAAATTGGCCGATGGTGATATCTCCGTCTATCGGAAATAAATTAGGTAGTTCTAAATGTGAAACTTAAACTTTTTGTACTATCACTAGTACAAAACGATGAATAGACAACCTGTTCGCTTTTGAACTGACCATAATTCAAGCTCAATATCAATGAACAATTTGATAAATGTATACTACTGAATAGTTACATTTCCCGTAGGCATATTTACATACCCTCCTATACAACGGCACCAGGGTGCTGAAATCTGTTAGTTTTTGTTGCGTACAATTGAGCTACAAAAGCTCATTGATTTAGGCACCTCTCCGAGAGCAGAAATCACTGCAAGCGTGCGGATGGATAGGTACACCATACGTATAAGAATTTGGCAGTTATATTTCCGTTCCCAGTTGTTAATAGAGTTAAGTGCACGTTTGTTATTTATACGCCACAATGGAGGAGGAATATGTTAAAAACATAAAGTCCCTTTCACATCGTGTTGCTCCAGCGTGTAAGATCGTGTTAAATACGATTATAAATGAAGATAAATATACTGCGGAAGTAAAAACAAAATTTTCGGACGACTATGAAAGCGAATGCAAATGGATACAAAAATACTCTGTAGAAACATGTACTGGAAAAACTTGATTTAAAAAGTTCTGCATGATCTAAAACTTTTAAAATGAAACCATCAGGTATTAATTTTTTTCAGTCGTACCTATACGAGGTTGGTTAAAAAATATGAATTTTGGGCAACAGTAAAGTACCTTCATTTTTGACAATATCAAAAAGTACATATTATAAAAAAAGTTATTTAGAATTAAAAACTGTGCTTTAAATATTTAACCATGTCGATTTAAGTAACATTTTGTCATCAAATATCGTTCTAAAATAAAACTAAAATGTAAATGTATAATTATTGTAGAGGAAAGTTCCAAAAAATATAAGAACTTATTTTTTAATACAAATGGATATGATTGCATATCTGAACGTAGTTTTCAATTCTAACCAACTTTTCTTTATAACAATTTTCGAAATAGGGGTATTTTACTTGCACATTTCACAATCACAAATCACATTTTTTGACAAACCTCGTATACGAATGAAAAAATTGATATCTGATGGTTGTATTTTGAGTTTTGGACCATGCCCAACATTTTATGTAGAATACCTTTTTTCCTTAAAATTAATAATAAAAAAGTTTTCCATATGGTTTCAACTTACGGGGACGTACATACCATACAATCGCAGTAATATTTTAAATAAATAAATAACTAATTATTTCAACATGTGTTTATATTATTTTACTCTGGCTGCTTTATTTTACCTGGAAGTGTTCAAATAAGTTAAACAATTCGCGGAGGTGCCTAAATCGGTGAGCGTTTATAGCTCAATTGTACGCCACAAAGGCTAACAGATTTCAGCACCCTGGTGCCGTTGTATAGGAGGATATGTAAATATGCGTACGGGTCAGTGTTGCGTGTTGCGGTTCAGGGCGATGCCCCTCCCAACATAGTTTTTTCAAAACAGAGGACCCAACATTCCAAATTGTCAATTCTGGCAGTATTTAGCTATTTTTCGGAGATTTAGCGCTAGGGTTCGGTTAGATTGTTATTTTTGCTAATTATGATCAATCCTGATACTTATATATTCACCTTAACCAGGGTTGGCAAGTTTTTGCCAATTAAAATTAATAAGCAATAAGTACTTGATATTAGATATGACCATAATTCATTCACACGATCTGGCATTCTGGCAATACTATGTGCGATGGTGCGGTCTTTGTTGCGAAGGGTTAAAGAAAATTTGGTGTTGCTAATCAGTTTACAGCCTTTAACGAAATTGAAAAATAAAAATTCCATTTGCATTTTCGTTTCTGTACACGTGCCAATCAATAAAAATTTTTCGCGAGGGGGAAAAATACGAGATAAGTACACGTTTGTAAATTAAAAAAGTGGGGGTACGCAATAACCCCCCCAATTAGAATAGCGTTCTTCGGCATCCCGCATCACCAAAAAGTAGGGGTACGCTTTTGTAATTTAAACAACGTGTGGGTATACCCCCCCACCCCCACCCCCACCCTTCAATTCGAACACTGTTCATACTGATGCTGACATTCACATGCTGCTTTGTTATCACTAGAAACAATAAAGTAAAAACAAGATATTTACAATTCTTACCGTTATCACTTACTGCCTTATGTTTATGGCTTTAGAGATAGATAGGCACAGTACAATAACAATAAGATAAAAAATGCATAAAACAAATATAAAAAATAAATGTAGTGGTTATATAAACTTACCTTACAAACATTATTTGCCATTATCAGTGATCTCGATTTTAATGGCATTGCCCCTTTCATTAAGAAGTCCTATAAATATTTTTCACTCAGTAACAAATTATCTTACCATCATTAGTATGTAAATATTAAAATGTTGCATGCCTTGTATATACCAGGTGTTAATTTGATAACTTGCCGGATCTCATACCTTCGAAACTGCAACCGATAAGTAAAATTTCTCGAAAACGTGTCTAGAACATTGAGAGGGAACCAATATCACTCATATAGAAATCTTCTGCAACTCACACCTTAGGTTCCAGCCATCACTCCTATTTTATAAATTGCACTACCCCATGTGTGACTATCATTGGAAAGCTCTTTAAAAATTCTATTCATCAGTACTACTTACCAGTCGACTTACGATATTTACTGTATAAGTTTTGTCAGGGCGAGCTGTTATTGCCCCAAACATCAAGGAGCCAATTACTTCACCAAAATGGTGCAGCTGGGTTGTTTACTGTTGTGGCTTGTGCGAGCACTATATGTGGATCAGCTCGTACATTGCTTGTCTTTGCATTTTCTAGATTGAAACGAGTCAACATACCATCTATAAAGTTGCTGATGTTACCATGCTGTTTATAGTGACTGCAACAAGTTTTCTTTAAACCTGGGACACACACCCATTTGTTCTCTAACAGACATCCTACTGCAACTGAACCTACTCCTTTAACAGGTAGTTCTTCGTCATTACCCAACATGCGGAGGCGAATTGTCACGGGGGCGAATTATGCTCAGGAGCGAATTGTCCGAAACCCATCTGCATTTGAGATCTTGATATAGAAACTACTGTAGTTACTGTTGAAATTTACTTAAGTTCAGTAAAACTGTTCGTCCAAACTAAATATTAGAAACATAGATCATTAGGAAAATTTCACATTAAACATTTTGACTAGTTAACAGAGACTTAAACCAGAGTAAAACGAGAGCTGCTTTAACTATGGGTAACTTGTGCTACAAATTGAAACAATCGAGTATTAAAACGAACTCTCCACAAAGTTTTGAGACAATAATTATGACTTGATGTCAAAAGATAAGCATCCAAAGTTTCCGAACATTTATTTTTTCTCATGCTTTTGTGCATCAGAGTGTTAACGAAACTCAAACGCGTAAATTGTATTTCGTAGTCTCGTAATATCTTCAATCGTCGTATCCTTTTATGGTTTCCCTGAGATAAGTTTATGATTGATTCACATTGTAGCATAGAGTAAACAACTATTATTTACACTACGATTGTGGCGATTACCTAAGGCTGATGCTCTTTACAACACTGAACATAAAACAAATAGGTATCTAAGTTACATTTAGATACTCGTCAACACCGTTTTTAATATACTCACGCTTGTTGATTTAGTAGTCTTTAAGTATAAAACAAAGTGATGTGATGACCCTACGCTTTCTTTAAAAATAGCAATCGACGTATCCTCATATTAATTCAAGAGTTTTTTCGTCGGATGATTTCAAATGTACCTCCTTATAATGGCCAAAGGAAGAACAAACATGAAATACCGAAATTTAAATTAGGTACCTACATCAGACCCTAATTTTTCTAAATTAAATAACTTGGCATTCTTAATACATTTTTCATCGATAAAATAAATATAATCCAATTTATGTGAAATTTCAAGTTTTCCAGTAATACCCTCGAGGATAGGAAAAGCTATTTACTTAATTTAATATGTTTAGTTGGCCCCTTGTGAAAGGTAATCGTTATTCTCTTATTTCTATTATACTATATGACGTGCTGTTATTTTGCGCAGTACCTTATACCCTTACCTGCGTTTTATTAGGCAGTTATTTTGTTCATTTCATTCTCCTCGCTTCTAGGGACTAAATTGAATAGGAAATTTTTAATAAGGTATGGTGTATTTTGTGGAATTCTAAAGCTCATATGCGAAACTTTCCTAGATGGTAAAGTTTCAAGAGGTTTTGATACTTTATTTTATTACGTAACAACGCATATCGTCGGAATATTGCTGTACGGATTTCGCTGTTTATATTATGACTAACTTGAATTTAGGATGTTTAGATTGGTTTACGGTATTAGCATAATGCGGAACAAATGTACAAGAGCTTTTCTTGTAGGTATAAGAAGCTTACCTCTCTAGCAGCAACATACAAAAAGACTAAGGATGCACTAAAGTAGTGAGAGCAGATTTCATCTTTGAAATGTCATATTTTTTATTACTTTATCGAACTACCACTTCGTGGTTTACCTTAAAAAACTTTTATAGAGTTTGCACTTGTTCCATTACAGATATAAACAAGTTATAGATGTGCGTTAAAAAGTGCAGTTTAGACATCCGAGCTGATTAAATAAATTCTTTCAGTCAATACAAAAATATTTACATCAAAAGCTCTTCTTGGAAGATCTGTATCTCTTCTTCTTCATCTCTAAATACCTGAATATTTCGAATCTGCATTCTTCGACCTTGCTATTTTTTCTTTTGAAGTTCAATACTTCACGTGTAGGTACCTAATGTTTTTTTTATGATGTTCTTAATCTCAGTTGTGATGTGTCAGTAGCTATTCATTTTATAACTATTTTCAGCTGGTTCTAAATAAAGAATTTCTTCGTATTTCTCCTCCAATATGTTTTATCGCTTAGTTTTCTCTTCTTCAGTTTCATTGGGCAAATAACCGTTTTGTTTCGCTAATATTTTTTTTATTCCTTTTGCTTTATGAACCATTAAACTTATTTTTGAACTCGGTAACTCGCTTAACCAGTGTAGCACTCCTTCTAAACGCTCATATAGTTCACATTTAGTTTATATTTTCCGGTTTCCGAACGTATACTGATTGTGGATTTGTGGATTTAGATCTTCTAAACACTTTTCCGTATTGCCTTATTCCTTGTGTTTATCGGCATTTCTTTTCTGTTACATTAAACCAGTATTAATACGGACTTTACATCTAAATCAGAAAACCTTTAGTTTTTATAATCGTTCATTCGAATACATAATGAAAACCCAGCAAATAAGTTAGATTTTTAGTTTTCCGTGTTGCCTACCTCCTTTAGAACTTATTTTCACCATTTTATTTGCGTTTTCCTTTTAGTTCTACCATCATCGTCCTTATCTATTTGCAGTATCAATTGTAGAAGGTGTGTTTATTGTGAGAGCATTTTAAGAATTTGTGGCTATAATTAGAAGGTCAGTTTCGAAGCTTTCAAGAACAAACACATATAATAGATTAGATAGAACTCTAACTGGGCTTAATTCTGTACATTGAATATTTTACTTGTATACGGCAGTATGAAGTTTGTAATACATAGAATTTAAGGGTTGAATCGCTGCCAAATTTTTATTCCAAAAAGTTCCTCTTCTTATTATAAAATATTTACAAAGTTATGTATAACGACGTTTCGCTAATTTGATTAGCTTTTTCAAGTACAATTAAAATATTCAAGGATTAAAAGAATATGATGAAGTATTGAAAATTTGGATGGATTTGATTAAAAATTATTTTAGATCTGTAGCTACAGTAATTTTTAAGATATCTAGCGAAATATGCAAACTTAGTTTTTGTAAATTAAATTACCAGTAATCTGGCACACAATTTTCCCGTGTTTTTACTACAATGACGTATTAAATAAAATAGTTTTTGCGTAATAACTCAAAAATATAAAAAAATAAAAATATAGTGTGTAGTATAGTTGTAATCAGAAAAGGATTTCTGATTTTCTCCTGAAATAATATACAGGGTATGTCATAAATATTTTGTTAATTTCCGATTAGGCCGGAAGTAAATTGGTATACTCTACTTCACTCTACAATTTTACTTCTTCATCTTTGTTAGCAAAAAGTTATGCATTTTTAAAATTTTCAACTTCAAACTTTCATGCCCCTTCCCCTATGGGAAATAGAGAAATAAATGTAGTTCCAATAGTTTTTCATGAACTAATTTAAAAAAAAAAAATGGCCGCAGCAGATTTTGAGAAAATTCATTTTTTTTAAATTCTTTTATAAATGCCATTATAATTAGTGTTTTTCTTTTAAGTGTCATATATAAACAGTGAACATAGAGTTCACTGTATATAAATGAACGACATACGTCACTCTTCCTATATATGAATTTAAATTTGAATAAAGGCTAATATTATCAATGTAAAGAAAGTATTTCCTTAGGTGGCTCCAATTCCCCCCAGCTCCCCTACTTCAAAATAATGCACATTTTAGTAAATTCAATTGCTGAATAATTTCACTCACACGGATTATGGCTTACTCATCTACAAGTACTTAACATTTTTCAACCATAATAAGTGTAATAAAATAACTTTAGCACAAATAAACAGAACAGGCTCCCAGGGAACTCCATTATTATTCGCATATTAATTAATTATTAATTACATTCTAATTAATGTAAGCAAGACGTTAAAAATAGTCTTGCCAAGTCACTATTGTTAGCATACATTGCATAACAATTTTCTTTGTTGATCTGACAATAAAATAAAATTAAAAATAACAAGGGAAACTCCGTACTAAGTAAGCTGTTTTAAAATTTGTGTTCTGTTCATGTGACAATAAGAAAATTAAATAATTTTATATTTTACTTAATAAATGTGAAAATGTTGACATTTTCAACATTAATTCGTACGTAAGAGGTGCTTAAGTTACGTCTAAAGCTAAACTGTAGTATGTACTACAACCAATTTTAAAATTATAATACATATTTTTCAGTTTCTTATTGATCTTCACCAACGGCTCTGTCATATCAACATACATAATATTTATCTGCCAAAATAGATATTTTTTATGAAGATTGACAAACCAGGGAAATTGAAAGATAGATCTCTGTGAACTAAAAGCTTTTTAAGAAACTGAAATCTATATATCCTATTTACTAAAGCTATCCTTAGAATTTTGGTGCTTTATGTTGGATAATAATATATTACATACAATTTACCTCTTAAATTTTATAGAAAATGTCAAAGTTAATGGAATTATTTAAATGTGTTATCTATCTACTTACATTAAGCTTTAGAGCAAATATAATACGTTCTCGCTCAAATATGAGGTTAATTCTACCTCTACTAATGTATTTGAAAGGTACTTTCTAATGGGGAATGTACACTCATATTTTAGACTTAAAAAGACATTAAATAAGCATATGAAGTTCTCCTACGATGGAAAAATGACACATTTATGTACTATGAAGGCATAATTTCTGTGCACGAGAAAGCATAATTAAAATGGAATCGTCCTTAAACATATTAGGGATTGTGGGTAAAGCCTGTCTATTATTGAATGTAGAGCTTCACATTCAATCATGATACGGATTGCGACGTAATTGAACTGCATTACTTTGCTTTCGGCGGAAATAGATCGCAGTTGTGGTAATTATGATCTGAGAGCTTTCTTTTGCCCTTCAATTGTGTACTTCGCAACGTAAATGTGTCTGGTGCGAATAATTTGTGAATGCATTAGAGAGGATTAGGTAAATAAGATGGGTAAAGATTTAAATTGTGTTACTTAATCTGATTTCAAGCACGTCTACTATGTGTATTGTCCCATTAATCATGCAGACCTTCGTAATCATCTCCATACAAACATCCTTCTGTAATCACGCATAGACAATTAACAAAACATTATCTGTTGATTACGTAATATTAATTCCTATTTACTACGTGATTTGCCGTACGGCTAAGATTTTACTGCCACTCTCTAACCCCTTGTGTAATAATGTGCCCCAATTTTCTTAAAATTTAGAAAATTTGAATGTCGCACTTATAATTTTATTGGTAATAGAAACCGCATACTAATGGAACCGGAGGGTTCTATTCATTACTTTATTGCTGCAATTTTCAGACGGTCTCTAGTAATCTGATACTGAAAATGAAACTGTAATTTTATACTTATGGGTCTGATTAAACTAAGTGAGGTTTCACTACAGATACATAAAATAGCACGCTGACGTCAATGTGCTTTTTTAACGTAAATAAAATCAGTTATAGACAAGTGAAGTAAATTAATGCAGACTGTGGTAGTTAGTAAATAAGACAGAATAAACCAAGATACGTGTTATTGAAGTGGTGAAATTGGTTTATAGTGAGGGGATTTACTCTAGGGATAGCTACCACTCTTGTAACTATGATGTTTGATAGGTATATCAAATGAAAGCTCAGAAAATTCTCTGCAATTCTATCCCTCAATCCACGCGATCTGACGTCTCTGAGTGGTAGTGACGCCATGGTAAAAATGGCGCAAATATGCGCCAAACGTGTACTAATTTGTCATCATAATCATGAACAGGTGGCATGTCAGAACACATACCAAATGTATTGAATGTAAAAGTTATCCTACATAGATGATAAAAAAAATAACTTTTATCAAAAATGTTCTGTAACGTCATAATTCAAAACGGCGGCCAATATTATTACGACAAAGAATAACAATCGCGGTAGATAAATTTACTCGTTGCAAGAGCATTGACAGAGTTTTGTACACACAAGCCCTAATTTCTTGCATTTTCAGGACTGCACTTGCATTTGATAAGCTCCCTGGCTGCTTCAGGAATGATGTCTTTAGTAATCCAAACTGGAACCCAACTGACGTCGTCCGTTTCCTTCCATCCGAAGTCTACAGGTGATCGGATTATGGCATTTGCAATATGTACTGTTGTCCAGATTCTTGCTTGATAAATGGACTTCTTTAAATGCTGAAGAAGAGCGTCACGAGAAACCTTCGAAGGCCTTGTGTTCTATAACAGAACAGACGTGTCCGAATTCGGTTCACATCGCACAGAGTTTTACCTCCCTGATAGAGCTGTATGTCACGAATTTCTCCAAGTTGGTGTTTTCCTCCAGCGTTGTGAAAGAAATATGCAGCTAAGGTTGACGTTTCGCTTATGTTTGCACGTTCCAAAGGCAATCCAAATTAATTTAGGTACTGAACTTCGATTGAACTGACCACACAAGATAGCGAGCACTTGGCCTTTTTTACGATCTAGTCTTTATCACTCATACCACAAAGATGATACTATTCTTCTGAGCTCCCTAAATGTTCGAATCCTTTGAAAGAATTGAACAAATGAAATCTGTGATCCACCAATACGATCAAACAGGCAAAGAACTCGTTGGAGATCAACATATAAAATACAAATCATAATTAACCTGCGCGAGCGTCACATCAGCACAAGCGCAGCGCTAACATCCATGTGTGTCTACGCCATAAATGCTATTTTTTAATGTTAAAGGGAAAAATGATAAAAAACGCATACATTAAGCTCTAAATGAAGGTAAAATAAAAAGAATGCAAACAATAAATTGCGCACGTTTTGGTATTTTAATACTTTGTAACTTTTGACTGGATTAATAAAATTGGTAGTAATGTTTCCATATAAATTTTTTGCATTTAAAATAAGATTGGCGACAAGTTGTGTTTTCATTTCTTTGGTTTTCTTCAGCTGCTTCAGTCATGGGTTCTGTTAACATCTAGTTCTGGTTTGTTTCCTTCCTTCCCAGTGTATATTTGCATGTTCAATACGTATGATAACTTTATATCAGACAGTGTCCAAATTTTTATCCGATTCCTCGCTGCGAACTCGATCAATAACTATCGAAATTTTGGACCATTTATCTATTAAGTATTGCGTCTAAATTTCGAAAACAATCGAAACGAATTTTTTATTTTATGATGGCACCGCAAATGTCCGTCAATATCAGATCTAGGGATAGGACGCATGAAAGGAATCTAAAAAGAAATCATTTCGTTACAATTAAAACAATGAAGGATGAGCGGTAACTCGAGTTCGAATTCCAGTTACTAGGAGCAGAACACGGAGACTTGAAAGTAGCAGATGAGATTCTGCCGAAACGTCGTAATTTCAACATCGGTTCTTCTAAGAACAGTGGAAGAGAATCTACGCAAACTTCATATTTTTATTTGCACCTCAATCCTGTCTACTTTTAAGTTGCGCATAGGCTAAAAAAGAAGCTACAATTATTATTATTATTATTAAAATATTTTAAACAAATTTTATGCAGAAACCGATCAATAATAAATTAAAAAACAATCAAGAAAATTGGAACGTAAATAAAGTTGTATTAAATCAACGTGTTTGAAGAAAGTAGGTACATCGATTATTATTTAAGACTAAAGATTTTCAAAACGTCCGCCTTGCTGTACAAGTTACATGTTTTTGAAACGGAATTTGTTGCTTTTCCAACTGAACTTCCATCAATATTAGCAAAAATTTATAACACAGCTTCTCTATCATTCCCCATAAATCAAAATTTAAGACAGAATCAGGCGCGTTTCTTCCAATCCACGAATTAGGAAATGTTTCGTTCAAATGATTTCGTACTGTTATTTGGTTATGTGGTGGTGCTCCATCGTGTTGAAACTATTTGAGTATACCAAGTGTCTGTAAAGGTGATATTTTCAATATCGTTCTGCAGAAAGCGAAGATAACGATCAGCAGTTAATGTATCGTCGAAAATGTGTGGTCTATGAATTGTTGAGTCAATGGTGCCTCACCAAAGATTAAATCTTCTTTGTTGAACATGATGGGGATTTTCTTGCATCCATAAATGTTCATTATGTCTAACATCTTAGGTAAGTTCGCTATGACACAAAGGGGTCGAAGGTAATCAAATCCATAACTTGCAACCTCCCCTTCTAAATAAATAAATAAATTTAGAAGGGGAGGTTGCGAGTTTTGGATTTGGTTCATTATGTCTATTAAATATGCTGTAGTTTTCATCCGTTCGTAAAACTTTAAACATTAAAAACAAAAAATGGCCATAATTCCTATATTTATGACAATGAGTAATGTCAAGTGATACATGTATATTGTCAGAATCGTTGAAAAAGCACCAACTATGGTTTTCATTAGAAAAAACACAGATTTGTATCATAACTGAAAAATTAGGGTTTAGTAACTAAAAAATTTTCTTTACACGTTTTTTCCTAAAATTAATAACAACAGGGCTAAACAAGAAAACGAAAAAATGATTTTTTTTGAGATAGGTATCTAGGTAACCATGCATTTTTTTCAAAAAACGAAAAGCTCATTAAAGTCTGGTAAAATTCCAATTCTTTCCTCATTTAATCGTCCCCCTATCTCTGCTAGTTTCCAAGAACTCACCCTTATTTCATTTTCCCTTCAAATAATAGCAGTAATATGTATAATGACGAATGGTATGAAAAATGTATTCAGAGTTAACGTATCACATATTCAGTTGTAATAAAAAGTGAGGAGCTTTTTACAAGAATGTTCAAACTAGAAAATGAAAATACGAACGGGAGTTAGAGGAATGTTGTGAACAAAAGTTATTTATGGCCCACTATACTTACGTGATATTCACGATAGTATGGAAATTGCTTTTTTTCAATAAATTAGCGCCATTGGTTGCTGCTTCAAAGCTACTTTGAATATGTGCTGCAAACGTTAAATTAAAGCTAATTGAAACCTTTATAAATAAATACTGACATATAATTATCGCCATACAGATAAAATGAAATAAATGCACGTTCAATGGACCAGTTCAAAAGCTCTAAATTGTAAGCCTTGAATTGTATTTGACATAATTCTGGAATTAATCACAAAGTTTTTATATGATATAAATATTATACACGCTAAAGTGATTGCTACAAATAATTTTTCATTAAATTGATGTGCATTTGAAATTAAAATTTCTTTTTTAGAGGTACCTAATATTTTATTCGCCCTCTACAACATTTTAATAAAACGCGTATAGGTACTTTCATACCTACGAAATAATTGTATATTTCAATATATTGACACGTAGAGGAGTTATACTAGGACAAATTTAAAATTAATAGAAACAAAAACCGATAAAAATGGATATTTTACTTAATTTTCTGTCGATTTGCTATTCCAATTTTCATTATCTTGCTTAGATGACGTGACAAGGTGTTATTATTTTGAGACTGCTCTATCCTTCCTTTCCAAAATTATTGCTTATCGGTGAAAAATCAATTCATGTTTTTTGCTAAAAATGCCTTGAATGTTAGGATGCTTTATTAATCGAATATTTTGACAAATAACCCATTTTATTACGTGACACATTTTTCACAATATTGATTGCATTAGTTTTTTGTTGTTTCATTATATAACAGTATAAAGATTTCCTATTAGTTTCCCTTTCAGTGTTTCTTTATTATTTTTATTTCTTGACTAATAGTTCCACAGTACTTATCTGTGATAGTTCTTTATTTTTAAATAAAAGGAAAAATAATTGTACAGACCAACTGTTGCTTCTGTATTTACGTTTTCTTGCTTATTGTTATATTCGATGGCCTAGAAAGTAGAATCAATACCTCTCAAGTGAAAACTTCAAAAGTTTTCAGTATGAACAAAAAACCTTCTAGTTGCCATAATTACAACACATCGGTTATCTACAGCGGGTATTAGAAATGTATAGCACTTACGAGGTATTGCATCAAACATGTGCCCGCGAGGTATTGGCACAATGACAAATTGAAGCATTTCTATTGGTCTGGCAGTTAAGAGCTATTGCCAGGATGTGGAAACAACTTAGAACAACGTAGTAACGCGAAAACCTTTATTTAAAAAAAAATGTACTTACGAGGTATTGATTCTAGGCCATCGTATCATATTTTATACTATAATTCAGTTCCGCTCGAACACTTATATATTCTTCTGATTCACTTCTAATTATATGATAATGTTGCCCCACTATCGATATTAAATGTTATTTCATATTTTTTAACAACGGGACTAAATGAAACACCGGCTTAACACTGGATCAATGATTTCTGTGAAACCCACTCTCACAGTATCTACCGGAAAATGTAAATAAAACGGCTTAAAACTAATTCTTAAAAAGGCGATACTAATGCTAGTAACAAAAAGGACAAATTGTGGATGCTAATTTAACAATAGCTGAAACCTTTAATAAGGAGAATTAAAAAGGAGATGGTCCAATGAAAAATTGATGGAAGAAGTGTTGGATGTCGGAGTATGTTTTGGTTACGAAGAGTTTTAGTGGAACTGTTCAAGAGCCTGCTGCGGTCAACAAATTCAAGACAACTACGATGATTTTCAACCTCGGATAGGAGATGGAGTTGAAAGAAGAAAACGTACTTTACCTCAGCGTCACACAGTAGGTACTTTTATATAAGAAAGTTGGAAATGTCTGGCAAGTGGTAACTGCATGCCATGACAATGAAAACCTTTGAACTTTACAAAATAATCTTAAGATAGGTACACTTACCAACGATTAAGTGTTTATGAAAAGTTTTTCTTTTCTTTTCCGAATATGAGATCACTGAAAAGAAAAACAGATTCCTCACTAGAATATGTACTTATAATATCAAACCGTGTAAAACCAAAATTAGTCATCAATTGTTAGATTGATTGTTTTCTTAACTTATTACAATAAGTGTGACTTTTCATTATAGTTTCCAAGCTTTCAAAAATGATCAAAGCTCATGTGCCAAGTTTTTTTTATATGTACGATTGAACTCATCGTGCAGTGATATTTTCCCCGTGCTCTCCTTTGAAGAACTGTATTCTTTTTTCAACTTTTTTCCTTGTACCTTTTTACTTTTACTTTTTGTTTTAGCTGACTCTTTTCACCATCTTCTATTTTTTTGGAGGGCCTCTTTTTCTTGTCTTTGTTTTTTCAGCATAGTCGTGCTCTCTCTTCCAGATCCACCGCTTACTCTGTTTAGAGAAGTACCCTTTACGCCAATGGCTCGAACCTTAGACGGGTCTGACTTGAATCCAGATTCATCAGCATTGTAGACAAATGCTGACAAAATCCCTTTTAACCTCATAACTTCCCCTAATTTATTATAAAAGTCATACACAATATCAGGGTTTCTTGCAGTCATTCTAGCCTTTTGCAGGTGCTCAGGTTTTTTTATAGTCAGCCTTGCGATTGGTAAAACCTTTATACCAGTCACGGCCAGGTTTGCATCAATGTAAGCAATTCCTCTGTGGAACAGGGATACCCGATTTTTGATCTCTCCTCTAAACACTCAACAATGTCGTTTTCAGTCTGTGCTGATATAGCAGTACTTCTGCCTGCCCCCATCCTACCTTCTACAACTTTGCGGCCCTTAATTCTGTTGTAGATATTTGCGACTGGCACTCCACGATGTGTGGAAGCTTGTCTGAATGTCATATTCTTATTTACTAGATCTGATACTGCTCGGTTTATATCGTTTATTGCATACTTAGGCGGTGGCCTCACTTTATTATAAATTCGGGGCATCTAAGGAAACGTAAAAATCCGTTAAAAGGGCTGCAAACAAGATAAGGGGTAAAAGGAAACAATGTTTCCTTTTACCCCTTATTAGTGTTTCCATTTACACCAAACTGCTATTTTATTGGGGTACTTGAAAACAAAAAACCATGCAGAAAATGATAAAACAACAATGCTTACCTTGTAATATTTCACCAGACCACCAGGCACAGTATTTAGGAAACGTAGGAAACTTTGAAAATAAATGAAAACTGAATATAATAATTTAAAAAAATGAATAAGTATTTGAAAACACATTAATATTTGAAATAAAAATGAAGTAGACAACAAAAATTTAGAATCCCTATGTATAATATAATAGGGACTCTACAAAAATGTATGGCCCCTATAGTTAACAAAATTTGGAGTCCCTATATAACAACAAAATTAAAACAAGCACACCATCTCTGTTAACTTCACGGAAATTCCCAAACGAAAAAATTATTCTTCAGCAGTGTTGCCAACAAGCGCTAACCAAATAAATATGAAAATGGCGTTTTTTAATGTTTTAAAAGCAAGTTTCCAATTACCCCGTGTTCCCAATTACCCCGACTGATTCTAACCAAAAATATTCAAAAATCAAGTTCTACTAGTGACTACGGAAGTACCTCTTATCCACAAATATAATATTTTATTACATTTACTAGCAATGTATGACTTTTTGTTGAAAATATGCTTATTATATTAAGCGAAAATTAATATAAGTAATCAACTAAAATTTAATTATCGTTTAGCGTAGGTATTTATTATACAAATACGTTGAACATAGTTAATTAAATACTATTATACCCCAAGGCGATTGAAATTGCTGCTCGTGTAGGTAGCTCAGTAAAGTAATAAACACAAATTTTTAGGATTAGCTGATGATTAATTGTGATGCCTTTCATCTTATACTAAGAAATTTGTTACTCTCTCTCTCTCTCGAAACAGCGTAAATTTGAATCAGAACTACGCCTTACGATCGATTTACGTAGATACTTCTTACTTCAAACACTAATGTAACCTAGTCTCTAACCGTTGTCACACCTACAGTTAAAGGTGCTCATAATTTACTCAGTTTCATCAATACATCGCTCAATTTTTAAATAACCAAATTGTAAGTTTCTGTACGTTTTCTAGTAGTAATTTAGAACTTAGTTAATTGCTAATGAAAAATCATATTGAGAAAGATCGGTAAGATAAGATAAATTTACAATTGCTTTTGTTCGTCTCTGTCCGTCTGGATCTACTCTGAGAGGAAAATTTCTAGACTTGAAACCTTTTGGGGTAGAATAGCTAATATAGGTACTCTGAACGTGTCGTGTGGCACACATTCAAAGTATAAGTTGTCAACTTTTCTTTGACTGTTTTTGTCTAAAAATGATATTTCCTGAAGAGCCGTTTTGACAACTGAACCTTTAATAATATGTAGGTACACACTCGTCAACCGATTGCAGTCAAACCTCCAACACTTATGTTTCTTATGTATCATAGTCCAAGAGCTGGCTGCAAAAAAACTGGCCTATCGAGTAACAGCATGAAATGATTTTTAAAAGCTAGTACTTATACAGACCATCTATAAAATCTTTTGCTACCTGGGTGGAACTTGTGCAGAAATTCGCCTTGTCCTCTCTCCTGAATTTTTTTGCACGTTACTGTACCTATCGAGTAACAGCTTCAAATTACTGTTAAAACATAGCTTTTATGTAGTTAAAAAAGGAAAAAAATTTCTGCCTTGTTAAATCTTGTGCTAATACCTAGGCAGAAAACTTTTTTAATTTTTTTTTGGCACGTTTCTGTACTTATCGAGTAACACCTTCAAACTATAACCAAATTATAGTTTGAACATAACTCTATAAGAAAAATCATTGCTGCCTCGTTAAATCCTGTGCTAATGCCTTGGCAGCAAACATTCTCTTCCTCAAAGTGTTATGATACCACTAATACAACTATCATAGAAGTACTTAGGGATAAACAAGAATCGTCCAATGAACAATTATAATGATTTCGACAAAATAATTTTATAATATAAAATATTTAGTAATAGTATACAGGGTGTTTTTTTGGGAGCTATAGTTAGACATTTCCGCGAAAGTTTTATAGATAGGTTTTTGAACATTTGAATTTAGTGGTTACTCTGAAAACCGAATCGATGCAAAATATTTTCCAAATGGTAGCGCTTCCGGAAATGCCGGAAGTAGCTGGAAACTTCGTTTTTTTAAATGGGAACTATTGCATTTTTGGATTCTACGTGAAATTTCAGTTCATTTAATACCCACATGTCATGATCTACAAGTTATGGTTTTAAGTTATTTTCACTTATATTTAAAAAAATGGCGGATGCAGACGGTAATTTAGGAATTCATTACTTGAAAACCGTTGTAGCTACGTATGGCAACCGAGTATTCTCCAAAATACAATAAACCTCGATCACTCTTGAAAGTGTACATCTCGATTCAAAAAAGGATTTTAATTGCACCAGCAAAGCGAATTATGGCGATTTAATCTTTACTAAATTTGGCCCAGTCTGACCAAGCAAGGTTTCCGAAAGAATCTTCCTGGTTCCTCAACATTAGATATTCGCAAAACTCAATTCGTCTTGAGAGGTCAATTGGTTGCATCAAATGCCCATTATGATGAGAAAATGAGCGATAATGGCAGTTTTTAGGGTTTTTTAAATACAACTAATATTTACGCCCAAATCAATTACCTAGTGGAACACGCCGTGAAATATCCAAGTAGGTACATTAATAATTTAAGCTTCATCTTCAACATGGGGTCTTAATGTAGGTAATTGTTTTGGTGGTACAAAGCTTCCAATATTCGAACAATTTCATTTGGTCGGTTTCAATGGTCGGTACGTTCACAAAAGATTTTATGGATGGTGTGTATAAGTACTAGCTTTTAAAAATCATTTCATGCTGTTACTCGATAGGACAGCTTTTTTGCAGCCAGCTCTCGCTCTATTAGCTATCATACTTTGTTTTGAAACATTTTCCACCATGCTGCATAATTTTATTATCCACACGTAATCTCTTCATGGCATTAACGTTCAGATGTGTTCCTTGATTGACTTTTTTGAAAACAATTTTGTGTACGTAAAGTAATCAAAGGGGTCAAAAAATAAGATTTCAGCTCAAAAATTCAAACAATTGCTCGGATTATCATAAAAGTAGCATCTTACAATATTTTAAGCGACGAAGTATAACTGTATTGAATATTTTATTCACGTACATAAATATAGTTAACGTGTGCGAACAGCAAGCATCACCTATTCCCTTTTCTTGTTTGCCGCAGACAATAAATTCCTTAGCGTCGTATAGATATCGAACAATCTGTAGATAAGATATAGCGTGGCAAATGGTTGTACTAAACGTATATAACAATAAAATCCCATATTTATCTCCTGATCGCAGTAGGAGCTTTATTGCTTTTACTTCCCGTTGTTAATCACGCGTATTTGTGGTTCATTTTGTCATGTGGATTGCAACAAATTAACAAAAAATTTAATGATTTTATGAAGACAAAATTCATAGTGTAAACCAACTGTAAGTAAAGGTACTTCACAATGAGGTAAGTAAATTAAACATGAAATATTTTACATGAGTATGACCATTAAAGGCGATTATACAATATGATTTAAAGGTATTTAAACAATTAAAAATTCTTAAATTATAAAAATTTAATATTTACAATAATTCAATATTACGTTTCTATGTATGGAATGTTAATATTCATTCCATTTCACGAATATTGTACAAGAATTTATCAAACATTAATACATCCCTATCAGGGGGAGGTGGACCTACAATAAACCTTCCTCTATCCATTGACGCCTTTTTATGTTTAGGTACCTATACAAGGATGTTTTATTTGAATTTTGTATACAGGGTGATTCATTAAGAATGTCCAATCTCTGAATTGTAGATTCCAGACCTCAAAATATGATGATTCTGCCCAACATGCCTTATACAAATATTGCTAGTTTCCGAGATACCGGGTGTTTAAAGTTTAAATATGAATTTTGATTTTCGCAATAACAATTAATTAATGTGATTAAAAATAATAGACAAGGGTTATTTGATATGAAGAGATCTTTGCGAAAACGGATCATAAATAATAGTTTATTGTTGTTACACATTTAGAGAATAAAATTTTTTTTTAAATTAAAATTTATTGAACTGTTTAGAAGCAAATAACTCGATAACTGATCGAGTTACACGAATCAAACAAGAGTAACTTTTTTTTGTAGAATCTAACGCTTTTCCATATTTTATTATTAGTTTGCTAATAGTTCAGCCGAAAAAAATTTTTGCTTAGATTTACTAAACACAACCAAGTATAACTAGCGCCCTCTATTAGCAATGCTAAATTAGAGTCCAAATTGGCAATCCTCATGCAAAAAAAGGTAAAACTGCCAATTTTCAAAAAGAAATTGTGAAAAAATAGAAAGTTATTGCGAAAATCAAAATTCATATTTAAACTTTAAACACCCGGTATCTCGGAAACTATCAATATTTGTATAAGGCATGTTGGGCAGAATCATCATATTTCGAGGTCTGGAATCTACAGTTCAGAGATTGGACATTCTTAATGAATCACCCTGTATACATCGAAACCGATGCGATCAGTTTCAATTCCAACTGGTGATGCACTCTTAAAGAAATGCAGAATCTTTTGGAGGACGCTGCTCCTTCATATAAGACAATAGAGGGTTGGGTGGCTGAGTTGAGACGTGGTCGCACAAGAGTCAAAGATGAGGATCCACTATTTGATTATATGTATAGTGCGGTGGGTTAGGTTTTTCAATTCCCCGATGCGGCAATTCTTGTGATTGACCGATCGAATCGCTAATGTTGAATGGTTATGCTGGAAATACATTCATTGGTCGCTAAGGTCACGTCCTGTTTTATCAGTTGGACAAAACGATTTACCAATTATCGGCGTCGCGTCGGGTCGTACAAGTTCGGGTATAAATACAAGGGACATTTACGTCAAAATCAATTCTCTTCTCCGTATATAACCTTAATATTAACCTTAAGGGAATCAACAGCTTCCACTTCATGTATAACCATTTGGAAGGATTCTCTGCGGAGAATCGCTAAAAGAGATCATTCTGCTTTGTTGATACCTTTGTGCGTCTTACCTCTGGAATGTTGCTCAGCAACCCTCACCGCCATTCAACATAGATTATCTTCAAGTAGGGAACATTTTTAGGTTCATTTTCTTGCTAGTCTAATTAAATCATGGCCGTCAGTATTCAAAAACATTATTCGCTCGAGTATTCGACTAACTGAACCCATACTGGATCAGTGTGAAATTTGGCAAGTTTTATGCTTCAATAAAAATTGAAAGTATATAGTATGAAGGGTAGTGGACCAAGAACTGAGTCTTGTGGATTACCAACCCTTATATAAACTATAGGACAGCAAGTTGTATTTTCTAGATTATGTCTACTCAACAGGCATAATATAAATGTGGAACCTTTTACTGGAGGCCAGCAGCTTCTGCTGCCACTTACACTGAATTACATCTTCTCTCTTGTTCTATTTTTCAAATCGTTTGCAAGTGGTGAAATCGGGAAAAACAATCTGCTGTTTTCAATGAATTTCTAAATCAAGTAAAATCACTTCTGCTGGTTAGTTAGTTTAGGTATTAATATAAATAGAATCACGCCACAACATTAATGTTCTTAATAGTAGTTTACGTAACAAGTCCCGAAAGTGATCTTTTACTGGACAAGTAGGCAAATTACAGGACGAGCCGCAGGCGAGTCCTGCAAGCCTACGAGTGCAGTAAAAGCACTTTTGGGACGTATTACGTGCAATATTTTTTTTTAAATCGGCCAGAAACGTGCAGAACAATAATTGACCATTCTAGGCCGGAAAGTAAAAATGAGTCCGGTAAAACTTTTACCGGACTATCACAATAACTTTCCGGCTCGGTCCGACAAAATGACATTTTCTGGCCTAAAAATAATCCGGAAAGTACTACTTTCTGGCCGATTTAAAAAAAATTATATTAATTTTAATATACCGTGTGACAAGTTTCAAAGCGGGACATAGCCGAATAGCATGGGAAATCACATATTTGCAGTTTGCTGCTCACTAATTATATCTACAAGAATGGTAATGATGTCTATCGAAAGAGCATTATTTTCTGAGCCTGTTTATACCAAATATTTGGTACTTATACCTATTCACTACTTTTTTAATTAGGAAAATATAATTTTCAAAAGTTAAAAATATGAGTAGCCATGACATGTCAAATTCGAATAATTTTGAATATTATCAAATCAAACATTTTCAATTATGTAATGTGGCATTTTCCTGAAAAATTTAACGATGAATAATGATAGATAATAATAGTTATTATAACAAGGAACGGGTGTTAAAATAGGCAACAGGTCTAAAAATTAATATTAAACATTATTTGAATTTGACATGTCACGGCTGCTCATACTTTTTAACTTTTGAAAATTATTTTCGAATAAAAAAAGCAGTGAATTAGTAAGTATACCAAACAATTTGGTATAAACAGGCTCAGAAAATAATGCTCTTTCGGTAGACATCATTACTGTTCTTGTAGATGAAACTGGTGAGCAACAAACTGCAAATATGTGATTTCCCATGCTATTCGGCTATGTCCCGCTTTGAAACTTGTCACACGGTATGTATGGAAACAGGTTAGCGTTATTAAAATATGCATAAATTGTACTTAAAAGTACATACTTAAACAAAACTTCCAGCGTATTAAAAATAGTGAAAACGTATTTCAGGATATTCAAACAAGAATTAATTGAAATATTTAATGGAATAAATAATTTAAAGGTATTAAACTTAATCAATAAGTACTTTAAGTGTAATTATAGTTATTTACGTAACCAGGAAAAGACTAACTTTATTTGACGAAATGTAATATTTGCCAAATCGAGCGAGCGAAGCGAGCGAGTTTTGCAAATTACATGAGTCAAATAAAATTAGACTTTTTCATAACGTGTTAAGTACAAAACTTTATCTAATTCCGTAATTTTATCTACCTTTTGATTTTTTAATGAGAACATTAATCTGAAATGAAGTAGTTTTAAGTTCATGGTTACTATGGAAACAAATATCGAATTTTGACAATAATTAACCAATAATTACTTATAGTTTCAAATTGTCAGTTGTGTAATATTATTACATAACTACTTTACATAACTGTGATGAGACAGTTTTGAAAAAGATCACGTTACCTAATTTTAAACAACAACGTAAACTATCACTTTTATTAACGGAATTAGATAAAATAATGAATTATCTACACCGTAATTCTGTGTACTCCAATCGATATAAAATATACAAATTAGGACGCAACTCATCCTGGGCGGAATGTCAGCTCCCTGCAATAAATGCCCGTCACAAAAATGGGGCATTGTTTTTACAAGGGAACGTACTGGTATGAGGGTTGATTAATTTGTAGAATGGATGCAAGGGTTGAATGTCAGGCGTCTAGTACAGATGATATGCTGAAATTGTTATGGGATAAAACTTTCATGCGGCATTGTGTTACACGTTCATAATTATACTATGCTGAAAAAGTTTTTTTCTTCTATATATTATAGAAACTGTTCAAGTGTTAAGAACTTTTAAATGACGTCAAGACTGTACTTTGTATTTTTAGTAAACTAACTTCAATAATTGTGTGTGTAACCTACGTTCGTTTAATACCGTTTTACTAATAAAAAAATACATAACTATTACTTGGCCCATAACATGAGAAAACAGAAAGCACAGTTTAATTAAAAGAAAACTTTAATTAAAAAATGAATGGTAAAACGGTATTAAACAAATAAAGGATAAACACACAATTATTGAAGTTAGCTCACTGCAAATACAGAGTTGTAAAAATAAAGTTCACTTTGTGACGTCATTTAGGTAGGTACACTTCAACACTAAGACTAATCAAAAAGCCAGAATTTCACCGACGAACAAAACATATTGACTCGATTATGTGAGAGAAAAATTTAAAGAAGGTGTGTTTAAGTGGAACACGTAAGCTCTCAATTCCAGATAGCGGACATTCTGACTAACAGGTTGTAGGCTGGATGTTTTGGCGAAAATCGAGCTTCGGTCGGTGTAAGAAGGCTGAGAGAAGTATTCTTACCTATTCAAAGCTAGGGAACAATAAAGATATTATTAAACAGTCGTACAATCAGTGGTGTCGTGGAGCGAGAACGCGTGGGAACGGCGTTCGGGCATTCTGGATCGCCCGATGTTAGGCAATTCTCAGAAGATGGTAAGCGTTCCCACACTGGAAAATTTACCACTACACCACTGCGTACAATAAAATATTTATTAACAAACAATAAATACATTATTTCTCATCGAAGTAGCCACCATCACAATTAAAGACGTTCGCCAACGTCACGCCAATTTTTATATGCTGTTCTTGTGAAATTCTATGGATTTTGAATCCAAACATTTACGACTGCATTTATAACATCAAGTCTTGTTTTGAACTGTATTTGTTTCGTGCAGTTGTCAAGAGGAATACAAGTTTTTATTTATTTATTTCCGAACTGTGGAAAATATTCAAATCAAAATTGGCACACAAGATACATGGACAGGGGCCGGGACACTACGCCGAATGCCCACAACGCCGACAAGATTTTTTGATGGCCCATATCGCCCACTAGGGACACATACGCCAACTGTGCCCCCATCGTCGACAAGTGTACAAGGGACACAACGCCGACTACGCTCACATTACCGACAGTACCCACATCGTCGACAAGTATTCAAGGGACACTTCGCCGAATTTTTATTTTAATTGCAGAATGCAAAACTTAAACGTAGATTGCCACTAAAGCGCCTAGGTTATTTGCAGGTTTAGTATATTTTTTTTTAATTGATACTTTTTCATAGTCAAGTGCAACATTTAATTACGCAAATAAGTTTAAAAATAATGATATTACATTAGGTAATGTTTTAACGTTCAAACCATATAGAACCTATTTAATTCAAAATTTGAAAAAATCTATAATACATAATTATTCCATTGTAAAGAGATTTACGAATTTCTAAACTTATCAAAACAACAAACATTAGTGTCCTTATTCCTAATTTGACAGTAATACTTCTTTATCTGCTACTCGAAATCCACCCTGCAATTAAAATTGTCGGCGTTGTGTTCACAGAGAAAAATTCGGCGAAGTGTCCCTTGTACACTTGTCGACGATGTGGACACTGTCGGCGTAGTGTCTCTAGTCGGTGATATGGACCATCAAAAAAGCGTGTCGGCATTGTGGGCATTCGGCGTAGTGTCATATGCCCCATGGACAGAGGGGTCATAAGATTGAATAATGCGAATTTTTTTAATCAACCAGTGGCGGAGATATGGGTAATGCGTTCTAGTTTCGTGAATTATTTCCCAAGTTGTTCTTACAACTCTCTTTTTGAGTTATACGAGTAATAGATTTTACCAAGAATATTAAATGTAGGTATATGGAAAATGAATTTAATGTCTACATCGCTGCGTGAAAAGTATTAACTTTGTTTTTACATCTGTTACAACAAAAAGGTTTCTTACAAGTTGGTTAAAATAAAATAGCTCCGCTGTAAAACAGACTAAATAGGCAATCAATCGAAGGATTCAACAGTGGATTCAACGTGAAGGTTTGTTTTATCCTTAGCCAGAACCATCTTACAATTTTCAGTACGTAGACATAAATATTGATTATCCGTGAGATTCGTAATTTTTGTTGCCAAAGTGTCTTCTAGGTTTGTAACCACTTTTCTTGTTTGTGATTGGTCTAATACAAAGAACTATTATGTTGTTAATTTGATGTGTAAGGAGAATGTATTTTTGAATCTTTATTTACAGAAAAAAATCCCGTACTAACCAGTATAATTAACGCCTATTATATTAGGCAGTTAGTAATAATCAATAAATTTAATTAAACTGGCTCCAGTTTTTTTAAAATAAGATTCATTTACATAATCGGAATCACATTTTGTGTTATATTTATATTCAACCATAATTCGCTTAGGTTAAGTGTATGAATTGAGCAGAGCTTGTGACCATTAACAAAATGCATTGAAGTGGCTTTTTTAAAATATCGTAAATATTTTACATAGATAGGATTTTAGCCTACACGAATTAATTAAAAATATTTCCGAGCTTAAACATCCTTTAATGTAATTCATCTCAACATGAAAGCTTATAAAACAAATAATAATCCTTTTGGAAGTTCTTCAAATATATACAAGTTGAAAATTTTATTATGGAAGCTACTGAAAGGGATCAATACTGCCGGCGTTCCGTGTCCCTTGGGAATACTTTCAATTTAATGAATAATGACAGTTGACTTTTGGATTTTAGTCGGTCGGTTGTTTAATTAACTGATTTTAAACTAGAAAATCTTTATAAGACCATAATTAAATAAACACGTTAAAAGTAAACTAGTGCAGGATAAGTGCGGAGACATAAGAACTACATCACATTACAGTCAAGATTTGCTAATTAAAAGAAAACAAAGTTTATGTAATCCTCTTGAGCTTTAAGGCATAAAGGATTAGTAGAATAAAAATTGCTGTTTTAAATTAACTTGGGACATGTACCTACTTTTTTAATGAATTCGTTTGGATCCGCATAAATAGGATTATAATTTCATTCGTCGTTCAATATTAATATTCCCTAGGGTTATACAAATCTGATTTTCGTCTAGGAATTGGTAAAGGATATACGTATGCGACTATGCGTATAGCTTGGAGCGGTGAAATGCGTCACATAAGATAGATACGATTTATATTCCATATTCTAGACGTTCCAAGATGCTTTTGCGAACATAATTTAATGAACACATTAGAGAATGGAGCATTATAAGGAAATCCTCAGAGCACCGAATAGTCACGGTTTGTTAAAAAGGTTTCCGATAGTCTACATCTACATCATCGTTAGCGTCATATCAATTCTTTAGTATGTACTGCGGTGTATGACAGATTTACGTACTAAAGAGACCAATTACCTATATGCTAAATAAACTTTTACTTCTGTTACATACATATAATGCTGCAAAGCACCTCACGTAGTTTTCCTAAGGCAGCTTTCACAAAATAATTCGTATGCCAAAATTACTCAGAAACCGTTGTTCGCATAATGAAACTTTTGGTTTCTATACTGTTACTAAGGTTTTGTTAATATGATTTTACTCTATTTTGAGTTTAATTCAAATTTAAAATTTCGGAATGATTATTATAGAATCGTAGATATAACATGAAGGATATTATTCATCTGGTAGTGGTTCCCACACCGCGACTAGTTCTCTGAAAAATTCATGTATGTTATCTCTGAAACTTATTTAAGACACAGACATGGTAACGTCTTATTCTGAATGAATTACAATTAAAAGCGGCAGTATTAAAGAGTATTAAAATTTATACCACACAATGAATTCTAAAAACAAAACACACATAAGCTATATCGTATTAATATTTAATCTTAGTAACAATTGTGACACAATTGAAGATAAATTTGTGCAATTTAACATTTTTGTAATTATCAGGATACATTTATTTCTTACAAGATGTTAAACATTAGAAAACGAATAGTTACCAACATTAAAGATTTATAACAATTATAAAATAATTGATGATTAATCTGCGCAGTTCAACACAAAAAATTAGAACCACACTACGGTATCCGGTCATTTCCCCGCCGAAAAAATCCCGCCGGTCAATTGCCCGCCAGTAAATTGTTCGCCTGGTAAAAACCCCGCGCGGTGAAATGTTCGCCGGTAAAATGCCCGCGATGACAAAATCCCGTCGGTCATTTGCCCGCCGCTGTAGGCAAAATGATTCCCCTGATGGCGGATTATGCGCTCAGGACGCGTAAGATGAATTTGAGGCCGCTGTTTACTGTAAATTAAAATATGCTAAATTCAAAAAAGAAGACTGTATTAATAAACCAGACATTGCCATGTTTAACAAAAGAACCGTTATATATAAATTTATAAAACATTTTCGACGGCTTAACACGTAAATGTTGTACCATGTTCTGCGCTTATTCCCCCACTAAAGCGCCTAGGTTATTTGCAGGTTTAGTATATATTTTTTTCAATTGATACTAAAATAGTGGCATGGCACACAGGTTTACAAAACTGAAGTTATTTAAAAAAGAACTTTCTTAATTGCTTATTTTTTCAAAAATTACGGCGGGAAATTGACGGACGGGATTTTGTTATGGCGGGCATTTTACCGGCGAACATTTCACCGCGCGGGGTTTTTACCAGGCGAACAATTTACCGGCGGGCAATTGACCGGCGGGATTTTTTCGGCGGGGAAATGACCGTGAACCGTTACCAACATTAAAGATTTATAACAATTATAAAATAATTGATGATTAATCTGCGCAGTTCAACACAAAAAATTAAAACCACACTACAAAACAAAACTTTCATATTTATTTATTATTAGACACAAATGGGAATGAAGTTTCGAAATTGTTTTGTAGTGTTTCGAAACATGTTTGCTGGGCTTGTTCAGGATAAATTTCTTCACAAACCTCTAAAGGACTTTTACTAGCCAGATTATATATCAATGTTCACTTAAAATAATAATAAAGATAGTATTACGTATGTTATTACATTCCATTTTTCACTCGAAAACTCTTAAAGTTAAACCAAGTTACTCTGGCGCATACTATTAATTATAGCTCCAGTTGTGTCGTAATAATACCTAACAAATAATTCCATTACCAAGTTTTAACATTGTGACATAGCAATTAATTTTCAATCAATTAAATAATATGACCCTTGTTTCGTAGTTCAAATACAATCATGAACAATGAATAATAATAATGAATTAAGTAGAATTATTTATTATTATTATTATAATACCTGGGGAATTTCACATTAGGGGTAAATCAAATTATATAATTTATTATTATTATAACTTTTTTTACTCGTTCGGGATTTATAAGAAAAACTGTGATTAATTATTTCACCCCATTGTACTGACAGAGAAACCTCACCGCATAATTATCTTTTAATTTATGATTTGTGTTTCCTTCCCTTTAGGAACAAGTAGTTGCTGGGAAAGGAATCAGAGAAAAATCTTCCTTTAAATAGAGTTATCTTAATTTGGATCAGCTCTTAAACTTCTGCGGTTTATTCTGCGATTGACTCCTGAATAATTACCAAATGAATCGACTATTACAAAGGATAATTTAGTTTCATTAATCGAACTTAGATCATAAATTAGTTATCTTGAATTTCAACTCATCTAAGGGTCACATTTTGTTCGAAAACTACACCTATTTTGTGGTCTGAGCACGTAACTATAGCTAATAACCCCTTAAATTGCAACTCATCAACTTAATTCATTTCACAAGGGCCTATGACTGTTTCTGATGAAATTTTAGAAGCTCGCGTTGCTTTCCGTGTCCATTTAAAACGCACGTATAACGTTTAAGAATTGCAATAGGGTAGCTTAAAGGTGTGCAGTAAAGTATCTACATTCTTAAAAAATGGAAGCAATTAATATTATGCTTGCGCTCGCCGAAATCGTCATTAATTAGAAGTGAATGATGACATTATGAGGGTGCTTCTCTTGAATGGAACGTGTAAGAGGTGTATTTATCAAAGAAACGATGAAGTAGGCATGAATTCAAAGACAATTAGGTGTTTGTCAGATAATCATGGCAAACATTTACTTATGCTTTCTTTCTGTTCATCTAAATTGATAATAAATAAAATGGTTTATGAGTGATATCACAACAAAATGACCATCAGAAATCGATTTTGTAACAATGACAGTGATTTATTTAGATTTGCAGATCTGAACGTATGATCAATGATGTTAAAGTTTATGAAAATTTCGGAATTATTATACAGGGTGTCCCACTGCTCCGTAATCGGTCGATAACTCAATATGGGTTGAAGATGCAGAAAAAGTTTCAAATAAAAGTTGCTTTGATGTGAATTGCGCATCTTTTAAAAATATTCTTATATCTACAGTATGTTGCATTTTCACGTGGCAGGACAATGTCACTTTTTTTTAAATGGCACACCCTGTATTTTTTTCCCTTTATACCTTCGACCAACCATATTTATATCACGCCTGAAATTTTTTTTTATATTGGATGTGCGGTTGCCAAGTTATTAATTATTTTGTAAAAATTTGGTACAATTCAAGGTCGGATTATAATATTCACAACTAAGTTATTTTTCAAAAAAGGAAAAATTTATTTGACGAATAATATTACACTAATGTCGTGTTACAGTTTTATTAAAAACCTAACATTACTGTTCCATCGCCAAATGGTTTTAAGATACCGCAGAGCCACCCTTCACTAGCAAGTTTATTAAATTGGCTGAATTTGCTTTTAACATTATTTTTGCAGTAAAATCCAAGGGCGTCTTATTTAATATTATGTAACCCCAAAATACAATTGTGCTGGTTCCACTAAGTGCTGTTTGTTTTTCATTTTTTTTAGAGTTTGAGTGTTTATTTTGCACAACAAGCAAGTACATTTTATATCTACTTAGTCTACAGGAAAAATTTGGTGAAAAGTTTATACTTTTATAACCGTTCCCGTTTTTGGCTTAACCACTTTATAGATTCCAATATGTCAGTAACATGTTTTGAAAGCAACGCCATTACATAATATTAAATTGACGATAAACGAGATACAATCTTTTTATAAAGGTCAGCTTTATTTTTCGGAGAAACTACACAATAAACGATGTAATTACACTCTTTATTAGGATAAATAACAAATACGCCAACTCACTAAATTGTATATATTTTCCCAATCCTATACGAACTTTCAAGTTCAAAAATATTATGAAACACGGTTGGCAAAGTGATTTTATCAGTAGGTGTGCACAAATGTCTGCAATCTAAAAAACTTCGTACCTATAACCTTTTGATATTATTTTGTTTTCGTTCTAATGTATCCCACGTACATACCTACCTATATCCTACACAAATCCATAGAGTAAACGCGTTAATTAAATTGCTTTTTGAATTACACTGCAATGTCCATGTCGATAATATATATCTACTTAGTCACAATTTCCAGCGCAGAACTACATCCATACAGTAGGTATACATAACTTAATTTTCGTCTGTTTAGCTGTTGTTACTGAAATAACTCGGCCTTTTAATGGGAATTTTATTCTATTATCGAAATTAAGTTTTAAACGAGATTCTGTATGACGAACAAATTTTCTTTGAATTTTTTAAGCGTGTCATACGCTATTTTTCATTGCATCCATATTTCAAATCAGCATTTTAATTTTGAATTTGTATCGTTTCGGAAAGTAGCCTATGCAATGACGTCTTGGTTAGGTAAAAAATGCATCAAATTGACGAAAGCATGACCTCATGAGGAATTCAAGTTCAAAAAAACGAGTGGCGTAGCCACGAGTTATTTTAAAGAATGAAACGTATTTTTATACTATTTTTTGAAATTTGCCCTTTTATGCCGCTTTTAAACAAAATGTTTTACTTTAGGCGATTTATGAATTTTTGTGGTGGTTGGTAATTTCTTAAATTAAAAATTGAAAATTTAATCCAGTCGCCTTTTGTTTTATCCAAATTCTCTCACAAAACACGAATATGGAAGATAATCAAGACAATCTTGTACCTATGTACGACCCCAGACATATCTACGTGAATTTGTCGAAAATACGGTTGCAAATTTGCTTCCTGATAAATACTCTGTAGAATATGCTTGACATAATGTGTACATAATTTCAACTGTCATGAATGACAAAATAAGTCCTCATCATTAGCATTGCCAACCTAAAAATTTTCGTAAAATGTTCCGTGAATTGATGGCCATAAGGACATCGCAGATGATGACGTCGCGTTCGTTAATATGTTTATTAAGGAAACGGACTTAGGGAGTAGGAAGCTGTTGTTTGACAAGCTAATAAAAAGTGTGGTGCTTTATGGGATAGAAGTGTGGGGGTGGCAGGAGCAAAAAGAGGTGGAAGGTCTACAGGAAAAATACTGGAAATAGGTTTTGGGACTGGATAAGGACACGCCAGGGTATACAGTAAAACATGAAGTACAAGTAGAAAAAATAAGAGTAGCGGCGGCAATAAAATACGAGAAAGACGTTTAGAGGACGAGGAATATTGGAAAGAAGTAAAAGAGGAGAAGGTGAAATATGGGCAAGAGAGCAGGGAAGAATACTGGACACGCGAAGGAAGAAGTAGAGAGGTCAAGAGAAGATGGAATGAGGGTAAGATAAGAGAGGATATAGGATATTGAGACAGGGATGTACAAAAACAAGAAGAATGGACGAAAATATATAATATAATAATGAGAACTACGAGAATATTAAGAGAGAATGGATATTACCGCAATACTTGAAAGGGAAAGGAGAAAAAAGAAGGAAAACATTATTGCGTGGTTTAGATGCGGGAACGAGGAAACAAATACTGGAGAAAGGAGGAAGAAAGAAGGTGCAGGTTACGTGGAGAAGGGTTAGAAAACATATCACATAGGAATGTAGGGAGTTAAGGGAAGTGGGAAGAGCAGCGGAGTGGATGGAAGGAATACGGAGCAAACTGGGGAGGGGAAATAAGTAAAGATGAGGGGGAAAGTCTATATAGGAATTGAATAAGTGTAAACAAAACTGTAAAGTGAAAATGAAATTGTACACACGATAAGAAACTTTGCAAGTTATGTGTAAATAAAGAGAAACTACTACTACCAGAACGTTAGGGGAGGTTTATAAGTGTACATTAAAGTGAACAGCAAATACTTGGAAGTGTTTGTACATATTGAAACAATGTCCTTAAGCGAATCGGCGTACCTATTACTAATAATCAGAAGGAAGTATTTCGGCCTTCATTAGGGTTAGTAAAATAATACCTATTTAGGGTGCACTTGTGGACCGATTCACTTACACTACTACTAATTTAATTTAATTTTAAATATTTAATCAATGTTTCACAAAATAATTTAGTTTGTTTCACATTCTAAATAGGTACCTTAATAGCACACAATAATACTAGTTATCTATCTGCACTAAATTGCAAAAGAAGTGATAAAGGTAAACAAAACTTTCCCACCGACTCTTTAGTTTTCTCTTTCAAACACTCACAAAAGTATTGATTATAGAATTAAATAAAAGAAAACTTCTTCGGTTTCAAAATCACAATACGAGCAAAATATTTGGGTTGGGAAGATAACAAAATTTGCTTAAATAAGATTTTTATTTAATAACGTTATTGAAGGTGCGCTCCTTTATGATTTTCTGTCGTTCTGTACTCCCGTTTTCCTTTCAGCAACACTCAATGGTAGTTAAACGTATCTATATATACGCAATCTTAACGAAAGGTTCTTTTTTGTAAAACTACATAGGTAGGTATAGCTTGTCTCAATTTATATCGTCTTGAAACTTATTTCGTAAAAGGATTTATTTTCAAATCTGCATTGTTAGTAGATAAACCTACCTCATTGACATAACAAAGGGGACCTCTCGATATTTTATGACAGGGCATCAGAGGCGGACTAAGGTAAAAATATTAATATAGCAATTTCTTTTCAAGGCATCCGTTTTATTTTAAATAAATTACGAGTTTTAAACTAAATTATACGATATACAAATTACTCGTATTATACTTACAACAAGGATGCTTAACGACTGATACTAATTAGTAATTATTAATTTGAATTGTTATAGCACTGGTGACGCATACCTAACCGAACCCTGAGTGGGCTGGTAGGCATTTACAACGTGTTTATCTACTAACAACAGGGGCGTAGCCAAGGGGGGGGGGGGTATTGGGATGTATCCCCCCGAAATTTCTGTAAGGACCAAAAAAATTGTCTGTTTTTAACTACGTATAAACTTTTAAATAGCGAGCTGTGTCTGGTTATTGTTGGAATGCGTTTCAATTGCGTTATTTATTAAACACCATCCCCCCACGAAAATAAGTTCTGGCTACGCCACTGACTAACAATGCAGATTTGAAAATAAATCCTTTTACGAGATAAGTTCCAAGACGATATAAATTGAGACAAGCTATACCTATATGATTAAAATATATATATTACATTTTATCGGTGAAGAGTATAATTGTTTAAAATATATAATTATGAATGAACAGTAAATATCTCACGTCAGGGGCGTAGCTATAGATAATTTTCGGAGGGGGGGGGGGGTCTATATGAGAGTTTGTCAGGTCGAGTCAACTATCCCCAATTCGTTTCAACTCCCCCCCCCCCCCCCCCAATATACGTCACTGTCACACGTAGAAGAACTTCGTGTAGCAATTAATAACATTGGCTTAATACACAATATTTCGCAATTTTTCTCGTTGTATTACCTACTGCAAATCAGTAATTTCGTAATTTCCATAACTACATAATATATTAGAACCCCAAGCTTTTGGTGGATAATTAACGGAAAAAATTAACGACTGAATATGTTCCGGTAGTTAGTGAAAGTAATTTAATGCGATTTCCAGCTTTCCTTAGATGTACACATTTCTCCACCATGTGCTCGATATTTTCCCTCCCCTCTCCACATAGTCTGCACAACCTCTCCTCCTCCTCCAACCAATATTTGCTGTCTCTCTCTTCATTTCTCACTCCTTTTCCCTTCAGGTATCTCGGTATTTCGTCTGTCATATTTTTCATTATACCTTCCCTCTCTTATCTTCATCCTTCTTTTCTGTATTTGTACATCCTCGTCTGTCCTTGCTATTTCCGCTATGTCCCGTTCCTCTACCCTCCTCCTCTCTTCCTCCACTCTCGCACCTCTTTCATAATATCGCCTTCATTCCTCCTGCCCCTGACGTATTCTCCCGTTCTTCTCTTCGTTCGAGCAACATCTTAAAATACCTCCTTCCTCTTCTTTCCATCTTTTCCTCAAAAGCCATCGCTCTCTTTCCCGCCTCTATACGTATCTTCTTCAGCTTAACCTCCTCCTCCACCACGTACCCCGTGGTTTTTCTATCCAACCCTAGCACCCACCTCCAATATTTTAGTTGAATCTTTTCTATCTGCGCTCTTTCCTCCCACCCCCACACCTCTGCCCCGTAGAACATCACATTTTTAACTGGTCTATCAAACAGCCACCTCCTTTTATGTATATCTCATTTGAACAGAGTGAGGCCAAACATTATGGAAAATTCACACTGTGCACCCATATTGTCTTCCTTCCCTTAGGAATATTTGCATTTTTTCAATAAATTATTATGGTTAGAGTTCATCATTAGCCTTTCTTATCGGTACGCCACCCCTTATTCTAATTACAGGTCTTTTAAAGTGTACATGTTGATTAATATCATATTCATTGATGTTATTTAATAATAAACGTATGTACCAAACAATAAAATGAAACCATTTCAGTTTGAAATCGCATGTTGCGTGCAAAGATAGCGATGTTACAATAAATTACTAAATAAGTTGCCAATACTTAACAGACACGAGATACAATAATGTTCCACATTTTTGCCACGTGAGAAACTAAACTTAATTTGGAAAATGTAAACTTTGTGTACCCTGATTACTCCTGAATCGTGATAAACAAGTTTCAATCTTTACGAACAGCACAGAAGCCATAAACAATTTATTTTTGAGATACGATCTTTTGTAACCATTAACTTAAATCAACCTACGTACTATCTCTAGAGTTCCTTAGAGATATCAGGAAAAATTCTCTACAAAGAACAGAATTTTCGGTTTAATTTTCCTTTATTTAGTTAAAAGCCTTTGTAGTGGAAGCATTTAATGTGATAAAGTCCTCCATGTAGGAGGCGGTCATCCCAATCGTGTACTAAAATCCCGAAACAGTCACAGTTTCTGCTTTTAGGGATCATTGATACATTTACCTTAACTTTAAAACAAATTCTAATTGAATTTGTCTGCTATTACCTATACCGTTTTCTGTCTTAACTTTTTGTTTCCTTGTAAGCTTTATTGATGTTTAGTAGAGGCGCCCTTATACATTTAAGCATCAATCTACTTCGTTCTCTTTGATCGTAACGTTTCAATTTTATGGTAATTTCGCTCTGATTATTCCGGACAAAGATGGCCATTAAACTTTTCTTTACTTGAGCTTATTTTATTCTTAATCCAGGTATTATTAGATACCTTAACCGAACTTCAAAGTAGTTCATGATCGTGTAGACGTATTTCTCGGCAGTACACAAGTTTCTAATACCATTGTTTAATAACTTAATAACTTGGAAACTTGCTGATGTAAGAGCAGTAAGGAGAAGAGTTGATTATATTTTGGTACATTTCAAACTTTGCCTCTATCATTAAAGTAACTTCTTATAATTGTGTAGCGAAATTATAATTTGGTTAGGCGCGAGCTTTACAAAACAAAACACGTTATACTTAAATAACCTCAAAGGAAAGTGTAGTATTGTAGTCGTTTATTACAACACGAGTAAAGAAAAATTACTACGTTGTAATAAAACCATGAGTGGTCCAAATTGGACACTTTCTTATGGAAACATCCTTTACTTTAAGAGATATAAAAAATGGACCTAGGTGTCTGAAGCACAAATTTTAATGAAAAAATCACTGGCGCAAACAGAATTCAGTTATCTCTAATCGTTTATTTTTTAATGCCCCATAACTTTCTTATCATTAAAGATAATTGATTTTGGCAAAATCTATCCTAGAGCACTTTTTTGCGTAGAATCCATCGCGATAGACAATTTTTATACAAGGTGTTTGGTTTTTTGTGTACGACTTTAAGCTACATTTTTTGAAAAGAGCGTAAAATTTCCTAAATTTTGATGTATCACTTATTATTTGTGTTAAATATTATTTGCAATATTACATACATTTTGTACATTAAAATATTTTGCATCTAGGTTTCCATGGTTAACATTAGCTCCAACTATTTTTAATTCAAATAACAAGCCTATTTTCCTAGGGTGTTCATTTAGTAGCCCGTTCTTCAAGTATGGCTTTATTGTTAAATTTACTAAAAAATAAATATACGGGATGGAAATTAGGTTGGATGAAGTACATTTGCAAATTATTTAGACACATACAGGGTGTGTCCAAAAAATATGGTGCATAAAACGTATATTTTTTTAAATGGAATGACCCACTTTTTTTAAGCCCAAATGTAGGGGCCTTGGGTGAACTTTTTAGACGTACATTATTTTTGTATTAATACACGGCGTTGCCAAGTTATTAATTAATACATATTTTTTGCTAAATATCAACCCTTCCATTATATGCTTGTATTTTTTTAACGTCTTGTTTTTGTTTTTACGTAAGTTCGGTGGTGGGCTTTGTTTAAATCAGGGTATTCAACCGTGACGAAACATTAAATTATTTCATACAGGATGTATAGAGTTCAACGGTTCCATCTCACAAAGGGGGAAAGGGATAATTATAATAAAACAAACTCCAAACCTCCCCTAAAGGGGAGGTTTGGAGTTTGTTTTATTATAATCATACAGGATGTTCACTTTTTTTGCTCCAAACATCGACATTTTCAAACTAATTTTTCTTCATTTTTTTAAATGGCACACCCTATTTATTATTGCATATTTGGAATCCCCGGTAAATTTTAGTGCAACTTTATTAAGCTTACCCTATACCTAAATGCGATAGTTTTTTCGTAAATTGAGATTTTCTATTCCTTACGGCAGTAGATAGTGGCGCGATGGTTAAGGCGCGTGGACGAACCAACGCATAGGCTGGACACTCCAATCGAGGATGCGATGAAATAAGGTTCCGTTTATTTTTTTAAATATGTGCTGTTTACGGACGAATGCACGTTCCATAGAAATGGTTTTGTAAACAGATACAACTTTCACTTTTATGACACGCAAGACTCGCACATTATCCGCGTCAACCATTTCCAACATAACTGGAGTCTCAACGTTTAGGGAGGAATCGGACATAACTATGAACTTGGTCCTTATTTTTTTGAAAATCCACTTACAGGAAAAATCTTTTTAAATTTCTTGACAGAAGACTTTCAAAATTTAACTCAGCATCTTCCTAACTGCATTACGGAGATAATGTGGTTGCAGCTGGACGGAACTCCGACTCACTTTTCCATACAAGTCAGACAACAAATTAGTTAATACGTTTATCGTAATGGTGCCACTACTAGATAGAACATGATGGAGAGGATTCAACAGTCTTTTCCCTGCATTACTCCAGCTATGTTGAATGAAGTGATGAAATCTTTCACCAAAAGAGTAGACTCGTGCTTAGTACAAAACGGCAAACATTTTGAACGGCATCCTCGATTCGAGTGTCCGGTCTATGCGTTGCCTCGTCCATCGCGCCACCATCTACTGCCGTAAGGAATAGAAAATCTCAATTTACGAAAAAACTATCGCACTTAGGTATAGGGTAAGCTTAATAAAGTTGCACTAAAATTTATCGGGGACTCCAAATATGCAATAATAAATAGAGCGTGCCATTTAAAAAAATGAAGAAAAATTAGTTTGAAAATGTCGATGTTTGGAGCAAAAAAAAGTGAACATCCTGTATGAAATAATTTAATGTTTCGTCACGGTTGAATACTCTGATTTAAACAAAGCCCACCACCGAACTTACGTAAAAACAAAAACAAGACGTTAAAAAAATACAAGCATATAATGGAATGGTTGATATTTAGCAAAAAAATATGTATTAATTAATAACTTGGCAACGCCGTGTATTAATACAAAAATAATGTACGACTGAAAAGTTCACTCAAGGCCCCTACATTTGCGCTTAAAAAAGTGGGTCATTCCATTTAAAAAAATATACGATTTATGCACTATACCTTTTGGAGACACCCTGTATGTGTCTAAATAATTTGCAAATGTGCTTCATCCAACCTAATTGCAATACCGTATATTTATTTTTTAGTAAATTTAACAATAAAGCCGTACTTGAAGACCGGGCTACTAAATGGACACCCTGTATAATCCAGTGTTCCTGTCTTTGGCATTTTATTCGTAAATATGACCTGCTTTTAAGTAGTTGATATTTAAATGGATAGGTTGACCAGCTTGATTCAATATTCTATTGTGCAAAGCTTCTTTGTGCGATAATAGTAGATGTTCACATAAGAGAGAAGACCATGCTGGCAGTCTTGCATCTGAAAACTAAAGGTGTGGTGAATATCAGAGGTATTGAGGTAACTCTCGAATTCTAGGCGAAGCAATCAAGCGACTGCCTATTCCTTAAAAACTACTACCTACTTCCTTTTTGAAGACAGATTCACCTTCACGGATGGATCTAAAACAATGGATGGAACACGTACTGGTATTTGCTCCAAAAAACTGAACTTCCATATCACTAGACCAACTGAGATGATCCATGTTGGAGGTTACTGGCCGGACAAGGCTACGATCAGAGACACAGTCCTCTTCAGGCATCCTCAGGTTTATCTCACGTGTGGGATGACCTGAGTGACGTTGCGGGTTGGGATGACTCTAGGCAGGGAGGTAGCCACAAAGGGTTCGAATGTGAGGCTTATGTGCACGTGTCCACCCTCCTATAGCAATCCAGAAACCCAGATGTATTATGTCTTACGTTAGTAAAAATATAATTTAAAATATTAATGTCATTTTGTATGCTTGTTTCCTTGTAAAAAACCGATCAAAATGAAGGTCTAATAATTAGCACTTGTCACTTGAATCTTGCAATTGATTGAGTGTTTAAAATGAGAATTCAAGCTTTGTGAACTTTAAATAGAATTTATACGAATATTTTAAATGGAACACCCTGTATTTTTATTTACCATCAGATTCTCGACAAATAACCCTATTTAATGGTGTATTATTTCCTGGTATTATTTTTTGTACTTTTGTTAATATTTACAATGTTTAAAATTTCACGTAAAAAAAATTTGTAAAAAGTAATTTTTGTTTAATTATTATTACAAAATACCGTTTAAACAGTTGGTATCAATGCAAAAGAGCAAAAGTCTAGTCCTGTGAGTATCTGAATTTCTAAATAATTAAAGCAAAACAACAGTTAGAGGTACGCGCGAGAATTGGATTTACTGTACCTATCCTAATAAATGGATCGGTAGAGGAGGCCCTGTTCCTTGGCCGCCAAGGTCACCGGACCTTACCTTTGGATTACTATCTTTGGAGAACTGTTAAATCAACAGCTGCCACAACACGAGATGACAATATAAAAATTTGAATTCGAGAGGCGTTTCAACCGATTACTCCTATGACTTTAAACAATGTGAGATTGTTTAGGGTTAGGCTTCAAAAGTGCATTGATCAAAGTGGAAGACATTTTGAACATTTACTTTAATGAGAGATATTGTATTTATTTTCTATTTTAATTGTCGAAAAATACCGTTTATTAAAAATTGGAGAAATACCGTTTACTAAAAATGTTGTTTTAATTATTTAGAACTTAAGATCGTCACAGGACTTGAGTTTTGTTCTTTTGCGTTGATACCAACTATTTAAACGGTATTTTGTAATAATAATTAAACAAAAATTACTTTTAACAAATTTGTTGTACGTGAAATTTTAAAAATCGTAAATATTAACAAAAGTACAAAAAATAATACCAGGAAATAATACACCGTTAAATAGGGTTTTTTATCGAGAATCTGATGGTAAATAAAAATACAGGGTGTTCCATTTAAAATATTCGTATAAATTCTATTTAAAGCTCACAAAGTTTGAATTCTCAATTTAAACACTCGGTATAAAATTAATCACTTAGTTTTTTTTGTAGAGTAACACGACTTTAGGGTAATATTATTCGTCAAATAAATTTTTCCTTTTTTGAAGAATAACTTAGTTATGATTATAGTCCGACCTTGAATTGTACCAAATTTTGACAACATAATTAATAACTTCGCAACCGCACATCCAATATCAAAAAAAATTTCAGGCGAGATATAAATATGGTTGGTCAATACATGAAGAGAAAAAATACAGGGTGTGCCATTTAAAAAAAAGTGACATTTTCCTGCAACGTGAAAATGCAACATACTGTAGATATAAGAATATTTTTAAAAGATTTACTTTGATTGAATTACGGCATTTGTTTATTCTTCAAATCAAAGCAACCTTTCTTTGAAACTTTTTTCTATATCTTCAACCCACATTGAGTTATCGACCGATTACGGAGCAGTGGGACACCCTGTATAATATAGGTATAAAATACATTTGTTTTTCGTAGATAAAAGTGAGCGGTTATATGAATGAATGAGTATCTATTAATTAAGCCTATTCGTAGGAAATATTAGAACCATTGTTACTACCGAGAAGTATTTCACTATCATGACCGGCACTTTATATTGTTACAGCATGCATCGAATTGCATACTCCTCCTAACTGCTAATATTCTGGGGCTGACTTCTTACTTTGTCGAAGATAAGCAGCAAAGAAGGGCGTTCCTCGAGACAAGGCAGTCACTTGAAGTAAAGCTCGTAATAGAGGAACAAAGTGCTGAGCAGGTAACGATTCATGCATAAGTAATTTCTATTATTAGTGCTTTGAAATTTTGCATTAATCTCTCTGTCTAACGTTAATAGTAATTTAAGCATTGTACACATACATTTGCGCTGTATTCCAGATATAATTTCCTGATACATGACTTTTTATTGCAGGAGCGATTGCTTCTATCGGTGTTACCGGAACACGTTGCTGTGCAAATGCGGCAAGACTTGGACCTATGTGATACTCAATTTAAGAAAATATACATGAGTCGCCATGAAAATGTCAGGTAAGTTTCGAGTGATTCTTGCTTAGTTACTATACTGGCTATCTTCCCTGTTAATATATTGGATATTGAGCAGACTTTTTAAACATACTGTTTTTAGGAATGACTCCTTGTACATTGTAAAGTATTAAAAATCTACTTACTTTACGGAAAATGAATTAGGGTTGTAAAGCAAAGTTTGATTTAATTTTACCAGTTTCAGGTGTACACAATTCCTATTATATACTGCAATTAACTTTTGGTTTAGGTTTCCACGGCGAACAAGTATTTCTTTTATGTTTGTTTTTGGAGTTTGTCCATATTCACTTTGTAGGAAATATCAACACCTATTCATCGTCTGAATGTCTATTGGTCTGATCGGTATAAAGTCCGTTGATTTTGATGTAATAAGCAAACATTGCATAGACTCTGCTTATTTTATACATGGAAATCTCCCCTTTCACCTCCGCTCCGCTACTGACATATACACAGAATATTTCGAAGCCAGTCTTACAATCCACTGAATTGAAATACAAATATCGATATGGGAAGATGCTTTATGGAATTCACAGCCTAATTACAAAAAAACATACGAGTATTGCAACTTCAAAAATATTTTATTTCATACTGACTAGTAATCTGTGTTTTACCAGACTCATACGAGTCTGATAATGAAACTTTACCGTACTAGAAATTTTGTACCAGAATTCAAAGCAACATAAAGTGACATGACTTTGGAAACGTCAAATTTTATATAAAGTTAATAGAAAAACTCTTAAGAAATGAATCTATGGCCAGTATGAAATAAAATGTTTTACATTATTTGTACGTTAAATCAGATTACGTTACTCGTTTCGAAATTCTTGCCTCAGCTACGCTTCGGCAATAAACATCTCACTCGTTAACGTAAACCTTGATTTACCGTGCTCATATGTAAATAACTATTGTTTTTCGCCGTAATCTCCTCAAACATCTGCGTCCAACTTATTGTAAGTTTCTTTCGTAAAAAGTGTTAACAGTTGCTTCTATGACTTCATTATCATAGGGTGTCCCAGCAATGGTTGATTTCAGTTTTTGGATCAATAAGTAATCGCCAAATCTGGGGATTATGGTGGACGTAAAAGTAATTTAAAACCGCATTCAGCCGAAGCCATCATTGCAAAATGGGCCCGAAGAAGATATGCACAGCAATCATTTGGTCCTTTACTTAGTAAATTATCAGTCAGAAAGATTTCTTTAACAATTGTTACGCCAATTTTGGAACGTTAAAGTCGCGACGTTTGAATTCCATAGATCACATTTTTACAGTTGTATACGGTGCGGCACATTTACCAATGTTTTACCAAGTCTCGTTTTTCCCCATCATTGCAAGTGTAATCAACCGTACTATTTATATTTAATTTAAACAGTTATATTATTCCTATTGAACAACATTCATCAAGTTTGTAATAGGAACGGGAACTAATAATACACTACCATCTCTGTATAAACAATAAGGGACAACAATCTCCCTACTGTCCACAGAAGGCCAATGCACATCAACAGTTTCTTAAATATCGATTTTCACAACGCTGTACTAAACACTATTTTTAAAAATTGTGAGTTAAATCACAAACAAACGAAACGAACGTAAATTAAAAAATGACCAATTTCTTTAGGAAAAAACTTTCGTTAACAATCGATCAACAAAGATAACAAATATGACTAAATTACCAGGTATGATGTGAGTTAATAAATAAGTAAATCACTTCCCTTTTTTCCTGCTAAGAGGAGATAGACCCCCCTTTTGATCTACGTTAAAACGAGGCTCCAATTTAACGTTAGATATTTTACTATACATTTCAATAGATTATGTGATAATATGAGTGTCATAACTAAAGCTAGGATAGTTAGGCAAAATAAAAGTTCAAAAAAGGCAGTCAAAAAGGCACAAAAAATAGTCAAAAAAGCATCCAAAAGGGAAAAAAGGGACAAAAAAAGGAACGGAAAAACAAAAACTGTCGAGAAAAAGGTGTTAAAATCAACACATACATATTAAAGCTATGTATAGAAAAATAAACATTTAAGTATTTGAAAAATGTAATATACAGTTGATAGATGGGAATCCAAATTTATCCACTGGTTATACTTAGTATCTACTTGCTGGCGTTCTTTTCCACTAACGTTTTCTCGCTAATTTAAAAATACGCAGGCACAATGTTTAAGGGACGCAGTATCAACAAAGACTGTATGTAAGCAGATTGCAGGTAGAAATAATACAATGGGAAATATTGCAAAGTAAGGAAAATGATTCCATCGGAGTTATTATTATAAGAGGCTTTTAAATATTAAAGAGAAAGTTTGTTTTCAGTTTGTACACCAAATTCCTTTTCCTTTCAAACAACATGCTTTCTTAGAAATTTCCCAGAAAAATTTGTAGGTATAAAATTTAAAAATTAAGAAATACTACTTATATTACAAAAAACTAAAAAAATGACATAAAAGGTAGTAAATAGGGAAAAATAACAAAAAATTAGGTAAAAATGGCAAAAAAAACTAAAAAAACCAAAAAAGGCAAAACAAAGTTTGCATTTTTGGAAAGTACATACTCTAAAACGGATTTTAATTAGGGTGTGCCTTACGTTTCTCCATTTATAAAAAAAAGCATTTTGCCTAACTATCCTAGCTTTAGCCATGACACATTATTGTGACTCAAGATATCTTATTATATTAAATGTATGACGCTTAATCTTAAGCTTAATCAGACCAAAATTTTGTAAAACAGACAGTGTAGAGTGATATTCTGCAATAATTTGGTTTTTAATTAACAGTACGCTGTACCACGATACACCATGTACAGGGATAGCCATTATACATAAATTACCCAAAGGATATTTTCGTAATTATTGCAAATAGATGCCTAAATGTAAAACTTGTAGCATAATAAGCAAAGTGTCCTAATTTATCATGAAATACACATTGGCTTACCGCATTTCGTAATTTAAGAAGACGATATGAATTATGTGTTGCAAATAATGGTGGATACTTCGAACACTTGTTGTGATTTATATTTATTTTAGTTAAGTTCATTAAATTAGTTTTTGTTAAATTGTTTATTAAAATAGTTGGCTTATTAAACATACTCATTCTCATAGCCTACTTGGAAAATATTTATTTCCATAACAATAGTAAATAGCTTAACTGCTACATGCGACATTCAACCTCTAATAACTCTAAAACGGTTCAAGCCATGGGTATCATATGGTATATTTTTGAAATCAAAAAAATATGGGCTTCATGAAAATAAAATAAAATACAGGGTGTTCCATTTAAAAAAAGTATAATATATTTTATATCTCTTAGCTGCGGTACGCCACTGTGTATTTCATGATAAATTAGGACACTTCGCTTATTATCCTACAACTTTTACATTTAATATAGGCATCTATCTGCAATAATTACGAAAATATCCATTGGGTAATTTATAATGGATCTCCCTGTACAACATATCTACTACGAGATTCAGAAGTGTTCAAGGTTTGACCTTCATGCTTGACTATAAGTGTTTGATGTGCAAATTCAAAAATGGAAGGACAGACATTAAAGGGGAAGCTAAACTGTATTGCTGATGTAACTGAAGTTCATTAAATAATTGAAACAAATCAGTTTGGCCAATGCTTTTCAATCGACTACTGATGATCAAGGTTTACGATAACTGAGTTCCTAATCTTCAATCCGCCAATAAATGCATTAAAAGGTCAAGTGCACCTTTAGTTCTTTACAGTAAGAATAATGAGGAATTTAAGGAACTTCCTGTGATTGGGGATGATAAATGGATCCACTTTTATGATCTGGAGATAATCTGGCAATCCACAAACACAACAGTGTTAGTAATAAATCTCAGTGATTACAAAGAAATCAACCATATTCTCTACTTAGAAACTATATTACTTGAACATATCCTGCTAATTCTCTCGCGAAATTTGAGGAAAAAGTTCACATAATCCAGCACCTTCGGCCATTTCCTATTCCCAAACCTTAAGGTGTGAAATTAAAAGGTCAACGTCTTCATAACGAAATTGACGCCGATAGGGCAGCAACGGCGTTTTTTTAGGAATGATAGTCTAGTATTTTTGGAAAGAAGTCTGACATATCTATTAATCGAGAAAAAAGGGTTTAAATATCTAACGTAATATGAAGTAGTTTAGCTCAGGGGTTTATTAATATATATTATTATATTTCTTCGCTAAATTTAACTCAAGCTTCCGTTTCCATCTTAATATCAATACAAAGATTTAATTTTAATGGAAAGTTAACTCAACAATAATTTACAGTGGAAACTTTTTAAGGGCAAAGTAGAAACATACATAACTAAAGCACAAACAATATTTGGTGAACATTTACAAAGGACTGCAATAAACAGTGAGAGTTTATGCGGAAAAGATTAAATTTACGTATCTCAGTTAAAGTTGCGATCTAATAGAAAGAGTACTAAATTAACGCTTTGTACATCTGTGAAAGTTTGTATCAATAGACGCTTATTAAAATGTGGGCGTTAATGGGATGTTTAAATTTAATTAAGTCGTTCGCTTAACTTAAATTAACCAATACATCTTCTAATTGGAAAATGTATCAGTAGCAAAATTGAATAATTCAATGTTTTGTTCAAGCCATGTTTGCAAATCTTTAGAGGGCGAATAATTATAAAAATAAAATTTATCGTAAGCCAAAACGTAATCGTTTAAATTGACAGTTACATAACCATAAATAATTTGATTAAGTAATTATAGAATTACGCAATCGCTGCAATTCTAATTAGACTGCGTAATTAGACTACGCAATGTAATAAAGATTATAATTATTATAAATAAAGCTAACGATTTACTGTACTTAATTCCGTCTCTCATCAGGTGCAATAAATAGTAACGCTGGAATTTACACCTTGAAATATACTTCATTTTAAACACATTTTGTTCCATTTTTTTGAAGTTATTTTTTAAGCAGAAACAGCGGACTATTTTTTTTTGTAATCATGAATGTCTTATCTGTCCACTGACAGAAAGATTTTTTGTAATTTCTAAAATACCACTTTACGGTATTAAAAAATCGAAAGCTCTATTTTACTTTTAAATTTTCAAATAACATTTATAAAAATATGAATACCGAAAAAATCTATCTGTCAATGGATAGATATAGTCACTCTCTTTCAAACGCGGTAAAAAATATTTTTTCAAAATTCAAAATATTTCCGAAAAAGTGGAAATAAAATTGTAGAAACGTCGTAGAAATTTCCAGTTTACAATTTAGCATGTAGGCAACACAAATAACACTCGTCCACATAATAATTTTATTCGTCATATCTAAATATCTTTTACGGAAGTAGTGGATGCATTTCGTTTTCCTTTTTGTTTGACAATTTGAGTGTACATTTGGAATAAACAAAAATGTACTCTTTCACAAATCTTTATAGATAAACACAAACCTTTGGATCTACTTACTATTTATTAAAACGCAATTACCCTTCAACTTATCGCCGCTTTCGAGTGTAAATATTTTGCTGGCAATACATAACTATGTTCACTTCCGATATGGGGTTCGACAAATTATTCAGGTGTCACCAACTTTCAAGAGTACATGACAGTATATTTCTGCTCTTTTATCACGATTTATAATGCCGAGTAAAAGTGAAGGAAAGATAGCTTGCATCAGAAAAAAAATGTTTTTCTGCTTTACATTAAAATAAAAATTTTTTGCAATTCAGTTACGAAATGTCATCATTTTGTCACCCATTTCAGTGACAAAATGTTATTCATTTTGTCACTCAGATTTCATTGTTGTGATGGTTTATTTCCATAGCAACAAACAAGGATTGCTTTGAAAATATCCGACGTCAAATAATTACCAAGTCAAATAAATTCAAAATTTTACTGAATTGCAAAAAATCTTGTATATAAATACGTTGCAAAACTCCGTCTTTTTTGCACATCTAATGCAAAAAACACGTTCATTTTGCAACTTGGTTGATCATTTGCGTCTTGTACAGTATACAGGGTGGGCCACTGAAAAGGTAACACGCCTGTTTTAGGACACTTAGACCAGTTTCTTAAAAAAACGCTCGGACAAGTCGATTTTCTATTTTTGGGGGGACAACTTTTCATGTCAAATTTGAGTTTGTCAGGTCAACCCCCTACCCCCAGCAACCCCTAACTCAAGAATTTAAATAGGGAAGGGTGTCGAGCGACCCCTCATTTGAAGCGTCTTTTAATTATCTATTCGACAGTATGAATGAAAATTAGTTTTATTCAATTGTTTTTTCGCCCCCATGAAAAGCACCCTCTAGATTAACTAAGGTGGGGGTGTTGTTTAGGAAAAATCCTGAAACACGTCACTTTTGACCTTTTCAACGGCACATTTTGATGTCAAATTTGAGTTTGTCAGGTCAACCCCCTAGCCCCAGCAACCCCTAACTCAAGAATTTAAATAGAGAAGGGTATCGAGCGACCCCTCATTTGAAGCGTCTTTTAATTCTCTATTCGACAGTATCAATGAAAATTAGATTTATTCAATTTTTTTTCGCCCCCATGAAAAGCACCCTCTAGATTAACTAAGGTGGGGGTGTTGTTTAGGAAAAATCCTGAAACACGCCACCTTTGATCTTTTGAACGACACATTTCAAAATTTTTCCTAAATAACACCCTCACCTTAGTTAATCTAAATCTAGAGGGTGCTTATCATGGCGGCGAAAAAAAAATTGAATAAAACTCATTTCGGTCATACTGTTGAATCGAGAATTAAAAGACGCTTCAAATGAGGGGTCGCTCGACACCCTTTCCCTATTTAAATTCTTGAGTTAGGGGTTGCTGGGGCTAGGGGGTTGACCTGACAACGTCAAATTTGACATCAAAGGTTGTCCCCCAAAAATATAAAATCGACGTGTCCGACCGTTTTTTTAAGAAACTGGTCTAAGTGTCCCAAAATAGGCGTGTTACCTTTTTAATGGCCCACCCAGTAATTAGCGTGACCATATGCCCCGTTTTGAACGGGACTATCTCTATTTTTGGTACCCCGCCCCGGTGTTCCCGAGAAGAACCCCGGGACAAAAAATTGTCCCGTTTTCTTAAACCCCCCGCGAAAATTGGCGGACTGCGGGTGCTAATATTTTTGCCTGAATCTACTAAAATAATTTAAAAAAATACCGGAAATCTACATATACCCCATAATATAATTTTATATGTAATATTATAATATTTATATGTTTTATATACAGAGTGGCTCAACGAAAAGATAACGGGTGTCTGGGTAGAACATTTTTTTTTTGAAAAATCCAAAAACGGCAATTTTTAAATCAAAGGGGACAACTTTTGTCATGATTTCAACCTGAAATGATTTCATCCCTTAGCGCTGTAAGAACAACCCCTATTATTTAAATAGGGATGATGGGGCAAGTGATACGTCATTTGAAAGGCCTTTCTTTTCTGAATTCAGTGCACTAGTTTTTTTTATTTTTAACAAAAAAATTGAAGTTGCAAACATGGAAATATAAACGAGAAAAAGTGCGGACAGGTTTTTCTTTAGAGAATCTAGGTACCTTTACTGCCATTTGACAGTACCTTTAGGTACAGGGTAAACATTAAACAACCCTTAAATTTTTAAATAAAAACAAGGGTTAACTTTTTCTTGTGCTAATTAAATGAAACCAGTTTATTCAATTCAACCTTATTTTAATAAATGTTGGAATGGCTTCCACGCAGTAACACAGATTTTGATTAAATCGATCCTGTACAATTTGCAAATGCAAACCGATGTCCCGTTTTGAGTCAAAAAATAAATGGTCACGTTGTATTTAACACAAATTAGGATCAATCAAGAGTAAACCAAAATTGCTAATGAAGATGAACAACTTGTACCTACCTATATTAATTCATAATGTAAGGGGGGGGGGGGGGGTAGTGTAATTATGTTATTCTATTGGCCAAATTACATTTTATTGCAAGTTTTCAGCATGAAATCCCTACCATGAATAAATCGGCTTCGGTTGGTGATAAAAATTTTTAGGCGAAAATCATCAGTTTGTTAGTTTGTAGAATAAATCTAAGCAATTATAAAAGTACCTATGCGTACTTTCCCTAAATAATTGGAAGGCGAATCGCGAATGTACATACACAATTCATTTCATGTGATAAAGTTTTGACACATAGGTATAGCTATATCAGAGAACGAGAAAATGTGCTAAATGTGCAACAAAATTCTATAAGACACAGCTGTAGAGACAAAAAGGATTTATTTTTATTTCTTGTAAGTATGCAACTTGTTCAACATCAAATAGAAAATCACTTTAGGTAAATGCCAGCCTTATGTACACTTTATAGGAAGCGCATATTTATATAAAACTATGTAGAGTTATAGGTACTATTTTTTAAGTACCTACTCGTATAAGTATTATTAGTTGCCTATTTTAGATTTTTGTAAAATCATGAGTAGCAATATTATTCTAACCACATTGGAAACTTGTAGGTAATTATTTGGGATAGGCGGAATATGGAGTTACCTCAAATTTTTGTTGTGTCGCCTTGTGGCACTAAAAGAACAGACGAAGTGTCCTTGACGAAGCCGCTTGTGCTCGAAATGTTTAAAAACTTCTGGATGCGTATGTTGAACAGGATATTGAAAGGATACTGATATGTTTATTACCGTCAATACGAAACGATTGAGTTTTCTATTTTATGTTGCCGTTGTGTAACAAATGTACTACAAATGTTCTGAACTACTTCTCTGTATTTGCTACAAGCATGTAATTAAATGCTGAACTTCTTTCTATGTTCCTGATGAAACCTCACTTTCTGTTTAGACAACAACAGAAATCGATGCTTCACCAGGAACATCGATGACAACAGCGACATCACCAAAGAGAGCGAGTAGAAAGAAAGTAGAAAGTGAAGGTACTTAAACCACCAACCTCAACAGCCGATATTAGTTTTGTTCGTGTCAGTAGATCACAGAGCAAATAAACCAAAAATATGACAAGCGCCAAAACGTCAATTATTAAGAAATTTTACGCGAGGGGAAACCCGGAAGGAGAACAGCAGTTCATACAGCACTCGCGAAAACCTTAAAGTTAACATATACTATAGCCGTACCAGTATATTACTGAATTTTAAATTCCCGTATTGCATTAAGTTCTCATAGAGCTATAATTTACCAAAGTTGAATCAACCTAAAATTTTCACTTACCTTCTCATTTTTCTTCTATCTTTCTATTCTGCCATTGGAACCACCAAAAATTAACTTAATAATACTGGCACAATATACAGGAGCCACCAAATACAACTAAAATTTGTTTGACTAAAAGTAATAAAGCATAATTCTTCTAAGTGAAAACATTGACTTTATACACAAAGTCAATGATGAAAATCAAAACTAAGTACCCTTTAAAATTTAAATAGACTTCTATGCAATTATTATGAAACGTACTGTGTATCGTATCAGTATTAAATTAGATGTGGTTTATTCTGCCATTGAGTCCCAATTAATTACGAAATGAATCGACTATTACAAAGGATAATTTAGTTTCATTAATCGAACTTATTTCATAAATTAGTTATGTTGAATTATACAGCTTGTTCGAAAACTATACCTACCTATTGTGTGGTCTGGGCAAGTAATTAGCTAAAAACTCTTTAAATTGCAACTCGTCAACTTAATTCATTTCACAAGGGCCTATAACAGCTGTTTTTGATAAAATTTTAGAAGCTTGCGTACTTTCCGTGTCTATTTAGGTAATATAATAACGTATGTAGTATAATCGTTGAGTGAAAACTTTTCACTCAACGGTATAATGTTTAAGAATTGTACCTTAAAGCTGGGCAGTAAAGGATCTAAAAATTGTGTATGGTTCTTAAAAAATTGAAGCAATTATTATTCATGCTTGAGCTCTCCGAAATCGTCATTAATTAGAAGTGAATGGTGAAATTATGACGGTGCTTTGAATTTTTCTTTGAAAGGAACGTAAAAGAGGCGTATTTATCAAAGAAACGATGAAGTAGGCATGAATTCAAAGACAATTAAGTATTCGTCAGATAATCATGCGGAACATTTTACTTATGCTTTCTGTCCATATAAATTGATAAATAAATCAAATGGTTTGAGTGGTATCACAACAAAATGACCATCACAAGTCGATTCTTTATTATAACAGTGATTTATTTGGAGTTGCACATCTGTTAAAGTTTATGGAAATGCCCCTTTACAAATAACTCGATTGCATGCTGCCATAGACAAAATACACGCTGCAAAACATAGTTACATATTTGCAAAGAAACGCTTGAAAATAAGAATTTTTCATTATTTCTTCCTCCATCACTTATAAAGATTACCAAAATGATATTTCGTGTATACATATAGATTCAAAATTCAATTCCCTGCAACTTTCATTATATGCACTAAGTACGTAGAATCTAGAATCAAGAGTTTTCGACTTATTGATTTTATTATACAAAACGAGCAGCGATTATGTCTTAGAAAAAGGTTTAAATGATTATATCTCTGTCAATATTAATCGTATAGAAATGTTTAAAAAAGAAAATTATTCGTAATTAAATTCTCTACAACTTTTATTAGAAGCATTTTGTGATACGCATAGCCATTCTCGAGATATAAGCGAAATACGCGCGATGCGCGCACGTGTTACCGTTTCGCCGCAAAACAGTCGACATTAAAAAAAATCTATCGCGGCTCCTATTGGCCGTAGAGACAAAAATTAAACATGAAAATGTGCGGAATTGTGTCAGCTACAACTTTCTTAACGTTTTTGTTTTTGATAAAATTAATACTTCTTCAGTTATTTAGCACAAAACAAGCCTGTTCCCAAATTTTCAAAGCTGTAACCATTATTTTATCCAAATTTTCCCATTTTACTGGGCTATATTATACGTATATCTTCTCAAGAGACGAATCGGAAAAGGCTCGTTTAAGAATGTACGACATTCCTTAGAAGTCCGCTTTACAAACTGCGATTTTTAATTTCACCATCGTACAGTTTAATAGAAAACTTTAAATTCCCTATAGAAATTAGACAAAAGCTGAGGCGTATTTTGATAAACAGACATCAAAATATCTATTACAAATCTTAGGTAGTTATCTGTAATTTAACAAGTTATTAAAGTAACTAAAATAAAGGATTACATTTACTTACATTTGACCTAAAAATCACAAAAATGGGTTGATATTTGGTAAAGATATACGAATTCGTTCCTACCTGTAGTAAATTTTTACCAGTTATTAAAAAAATGTAAAATGCAAACTTTTTGGAATAGATTTGAGACTAAAAATACTAATGGCTCTTTCACAATGTTAATTACGTCTTTGCACATAGTCTTTGCCCAAAAATTAACGAAAATATAACAAATTCCGTGTGAACTTCATAAGGATAGTTTAGAATGAATTTTCAATGTAAAAGAACTCAATTTGGACACTGGCAGCTTTTTGGGAATACGAATGGCCTTAGGGAGAACGTTTTAACATTCATCTTTAACTATAGTAAAACTAAAAATACCCCAAAACATAAAATGTACAAATAGAAGCTGGTCTAACGTTACATTTTATAGAAAGACCTTCTTTACCTTAAACAGTTTCAAATTTTTGTTTATTTCACTAACTAAAGGCATCATTTACACGTATATGTACAGCAGTAAATATGGATTTTACTTCCTCTTAATTACCATATAAGATGTATATTTAGAAGTATAGTCAAAGTATAGGTATTCTCTTTGGTATAGTGTAACGTAACAATACACTTGCCACCTACTTTCATCAATAGATATTAAGTTAAATATGTAGACAAAAACATTTTTTTCGGTGAAAACATTCGACTATACAACATCGTCCATCGTTAGTCTACGATGAATGCTGTTAGGTACTACTTTTTACATCATTTTAACCATGAAAATGTTAACGCAAAGCATAATAGAATCATTTTTCATCATTTGAATAATTTTCAACTTGAAATAATTAAATTTCTATGTTACCGAGAAAAAGTTTGCGATACTTGTCATTTTTAAAATTTTCGCGAAAATACTTTCTGCCATTGTTTTAATGTTCGAAATGGGTTAAGGACCTCGGGCAGACAAATTTTGTATGTTTATACAAAATTTTCTCCCAAAAATAAGCACAAATAGCGAATTCTATTTTACATGTAATCTCCATAAGGAAACTTTGAACGTATTTATAATTGTAGCATTAATTTGTAGGTTATAAATTTATAATAACTTTGGTTTTAAAATATCACATCCGCATTCGTCAGGATTCAGCGACTGTCGGAAAAGTGCACAGCAACACACACACATATACACATCTTTCGGTTATTATATAGTGATATGTTTAAGCAGGACCTCAACATAGAGTAAATTGTCCATAAAGTAGATGCCTTATATTATTTCCTACGTTGTAATTCAAAATACGCCAGTAAAACGTTCTCTGAGATGGCTTCAATTTTATTTTCATTGCACCATGTTTCAATCTTTTCGTATTGCTTCTTATATTCTCCGGAGGATTTAATTGGAAGCAAATTTGCAACTGTATTTTTTGCAAGCTCACGTATTTCCGGAGGCGTACAAGCAAGATTATTATCTTGACTACCTTCCATAATATTGATGTTTTGTGATAATATTTGTGTTTTTTAACAGAATTTGTGTAAAACAAAAGGAGACTAAATTAAATTTTGAATTTGAAAATTAAGAAATTACCAACCGTAAAAAAATCCCTAAATTTACTAAAGTCAAAATTTGTATTTAAAAGTGGTCTAAAAGGGCAAATTACAAAAAATAGTATAAAAAACACGTTTCATAAGACCTTGAAGCACTCATTCTTTAAAAAACTCGTGGCTTCGCCACTCGTTTTTTAAACTTGAATTCGTGCTTCAAGATTGGTCTTATGAAACTTGTTTTTTAATATACTATTAGTACATTGTAAAATAATAGAGAAACTGGACAGCCAGACAAACAAATAAGGAACTTCTTCATAGATACTTAAGTTTTATAGACATATGCAGTGTGTCCAAAATTCGATGCTCACCATTGGTATTTTGGAAACGGTAAGAGTTACAGGGTCGGTTAAATGGAACAATATGGAGGTATTTATCTTACCTCTTCAGACCTCTTGTTTTTCCAAAGAAATGTGTTGCCTACTAGATATTGCAAAAAATGTGAAAATCGGCATTTTCTTCAAACTTGCGTAGAATCCACACTATTTATCCTATCAAAAATATGTATATACAAAAGTTGTAGATATTTAAATATTGAATAATATGCGCCATAAAAATATTTTTTTTCTTGCATCAGTAGCGAGATATGACCCAAAGTTCCATTTTTTTAAATGGAAATGATAATTTATTTTTATACAGTTGAATTACTTGATTTTTTCCTTTTCAACGATATAAGGTTCGAGCTATTTATCTTGTGTACTTTAGAAGATATAAAGAAAAATCGTTTTTGAGATCTGTATACGTATTTTAAAGCACATCACACTATCCATGATTACAAATTTTTAAGAAACAAACAACTGCACATCAAATCTGTCAATAATATTGTTACAGTAGTATCGTGTCAGAACTTGTAGTTGTTGTAGTAAGCTATTCATATTCAAAATTGATGATGCAGTTTTCAAACCATGAAAAAACGGACATGTTTGTTGTCTACATAAGATGCCATCGTAATTCAACTGCGGCAGCAAATGAATATCACAACTTATACCCCGAAAGAAGGCAACCTCACAGAACTTTGTTTTCCCGACTCGAACAAAATCTTCGACAAGGTGGATCCTTCACCGCAATTCGTCCTACAACCTATCAAAAAGACAATGAGGATGCTGAAATAGCTGTTCTAGCCGCTGTTAATGTTGAGCCTTCCGTTTCAGTAAGAAAAATTTCAAATGAGTGCGGTATGGCAAGAAGTTCAGTACATTATGTTTTAAAAAAGAATAAATTTCATCCTTATAAGCCAATGATATGCCATCACATCAAAGAGAATGATTATGCTCGAAGAGTTACTTTTGTAGGTGGTACCTGGATGAAGTTGCAAAGGATCATTCTTTTTCTAAAAAAATTCTTTGGAGCGATGAAAGTAGATTCACAAACAACGGCATTTACAATCGGCATAATTATCATTATTGGAATAATGAAAATCCGAAAATAGGTATTTTGGGAAATCGTTTGATAGGTCCATTTATTTTTAATCAAACGCTTAATTCGACTAGATATCTTCAACTGCTGCAAACCGAAGTCGAAGATGCATTGGATGAGCTACCTATTCAAGAAGAAAGAAGTATTTTGTTTCAGCAAGACGGCGCCCCGGCCCATAATTCCAGGATCGTCACTGAATATTTATCAGCAAGATTTGGAAACCGTTGGATTGGAACAAACGGTCCCATACGTTGGCCTGCGCGATCACCAGATTGGTCCATACTAGATTTTTTCTTGTGGGGACACATAAAAAATTTAGTATACGTTGTCAATTATGAGAACGTTAATGATTTGCAACAGAGCGTCATGCAGGCCTTTAATTCAGTTAGCGTCCGTCAATTAATGAATTGCCGAATAAATATTGAAAAACGCTATACAAAATGTTTAGAAGTCAATGGCCGCACTATTGAGAATTTTTTATAGGAAAACTCATTCGTTTTGCCATGTTATAAACACGTTATGTTTTTGTTATTATTGCTTACAACTTGTAACATTATAAATCTGCCTCAAAAACGATTTTTCTTTATATCTTCTAAAGTACACAAGATAAATAGCTCGAACCTTATATCGTTGAAAAGGAAAAAAATCAAGTAATTCAACTGTATAAAAATAAATTATCATTTCCATTTAAAAAAATGGAACTTTGGGTCATATCTCGCTACTGATGCAAGAAAAAAAATATTTTTATGGCGCATATTATTCAATATTTAAATATCTACAACTTTTGTATTTACATATTTTTGATAGGATAAATAATGTGGATTCTACGCAAGTTTGAAGAAAATGCCGATTTTCACTTTTTTTGCAATATCTAGTAGGCAACGCATTTCTTTGGAAAAACAAGAGAAGGTCTGAAGAGGTAAGATAAATACCTCCATATTGTTCCATTTAACCGACCCTGTAACTCTTACCGTTTCCAAAATACCAATGGTGAGCATCGAATTTTGGACACACTGTATATCTCGTTGCTTTGAATTTGATCCAATCACAGTAACGGCTGTGGTAACGGTTTGCGAATATGGTATACGTATACTCGGGTCTACTCTATCACGAGCACTAGATCTAACTCTACATCGACGCCCAACCTTCATTGTCTACTACAATTTTGTCTCATGATTCGTACGAATTTTTCAAGGGCAAGGACAAAGGTTCCTCTCTTACGAGGACTTGCCGACAACACATGTAATCTGAGTGCTGATTCATCTGAAGTCGAGTAACTGAGTAATTTGAGTGGGTCGCATTCATTTTCGAAGTAAAATTGAGCGTCCTCAGCGGACAAAATTTGCGTGTCTTATTAAAGGAGCTGATTCATTATAGTTATTCTTTGCAAGAGCTATTCCCGCATTGAAAACCAAAAATTTGGAATACACTGCTTTTATTAATGAAAATTTCTGCAAATATTCTCTCTAACATAATGTTAATCAATTTAAACTAGGCATTAAAGTAGACTGACGCGGCTTCATCAACTTTAATTGCATACAATGGGATAAATTGAGATGAAAGCCAACATTCAAATAGAGTAATTTCATTTATACAGCGATTTATGAGAGATTTTATTTAACTTTTCCTTTTTCCACATAGAAAAGGTGACTCACAGTAAACTGATTCACATTCATTATATTTATGATCTCAAATGGAATATTTATTATTTAGACTAAACTCGAAAGCTATTGGCTGAAACAGACCCAATTATTATTTGGTGATTTGGATGACATAGACGTTCTCAAATTATTGATCATGTTTCCATATGTCGGAATGAACGATTTTTCTTATAAACAACAAACATTTATTAAAATACAGGGTTGGGTTATAATGTTATCTCATAAAAACGTGCTACGTACCTAAGTGTTGCATTTTCAGGAAATAGTACCCAAACATAAAATATTGCTATTAATAATACAGGGTTACTCTGAATAACGTATTCATTATTTTTTAAACCGCATTCGATAATATAATAAGATTTAAAATCCAAATCAAGTCGCCATGCGTTCTGGATAAATCGTAATTTTATGACAGTTGTCAAACTGTTTGCGAGAGACGTCAGTTTAATTTTGGCTTTAACTATGGTCCAATATTCAACGTTCTTTAGCTGTTGAAGCTTATTTCAAGAATAATATTCTACTGTAACCACCCAGCGTCTATTTCGCCGCCATTTTAATTTAAATCGACGAGATCCAGTTCCTACTCGAGTAACAATCGAAAAATGGGTACTTCAGCCGCCAGAGAAAAACCAAAAAAAAGAGCTCGTTCTGTAAGAACACCGGAAAATGCTGAAAAGATAATAACAGTTGTACTAAAAAGTCCTAAAATTAGCGCTCAATATTTCGAACAGAAGTTTTCGCCTTATTCTGAAAGACTTACACCTACATCCCTACAAAATTCAAGTTGTACACAGACTTTTGCCTCGAGGTATTGAAATACGCCTTGATCTTTGTGAGCGTTTCGAGGGTAAATTGCTGAAAATTCGAATATCACCGATTACTTTCGTGCTAGACTTCAGGAATACCACCAGCGAGATGAAAAGTCCCTTGATTGATGTAATATTCAGAAAAAAAATTGCCGTGTTTACTCAAGAACTTTTTGTTTCGTTTTTTGATTAACGTTTAGGCATTCATGATTATTTACGACTATACAGGGTGTCTCACGGTGACCGTCGGTTAGAAGTATATCAAGAACTGTAAAAGCTAGAAATTTGAAATTTTGCACATGCGACATGCCGTGTTTAATCTATTAAATAAAAATATTTTCCAAATGGCAGCACTTCCTGAAATACCGGAAGTGAGCATCAACTTCTTTATTTTAAATACAAACCAGGCAATTTTTTTTCACATTCTGATGTGTCATAAAATGTTTAGTAAGTATGCTTAAAATAATCGGCGTATCAATTTTGATTGTTGAGAAAAAAAATTTTTTTCGCTGAAAAATGCCAAAATCTTGTTTAGGAAATAAAATTGGAAGTCGAAAGTGGTAAAAGTTAGGGAAATGGGATTTTAGGTTCTCATTGTCAAAAGATTGAGACACAATTGTCTGTCATGGATTATAAAAATTGCCCGCGGTTACGTATCTATTTGACACCCCGTGTCTTTTCAGAGTTGTTATGTCACCACCACCACCAACAAGAACAGTAGCGGACGATCTTCGTAATGGAAAGCTCTGGATTTGGCAGGTTCAAAAAATTTGCAATTTTCTTTTCCATTCATCCAAATTTGTTGACTCCAATAGTCTGGATTGTAGTACATTTGCCTTGTTTATAATTAAACAAGTATCAAAAGGCGCAAATTCTTATAGAATTTTAATTTCAACCAACTTCAAATCTGTAACTAATTATGGCATATACTATATACAATACCTATGTATGTATATAACTACCCCCCCTCCCCACCTCAGACATAACCACGCCGGATTCTGCACAAATGAGTCATTGTTTTTCTTTCCACCCTTAAGGGGGATGGGAGTGGAGAGGGTGACGGAAAATTTGTAAATCACGAAAAAATGTTAGAGGGAAAAAAAGTAAAAAAGATCGTTTTTCTGCGGACGTGCAATTTTCCTCCTTTCCACCCCCAAAAAAGGGGTTGCAGTTGGGGGTGAAATTTGCAATTTGAGTATCGTTTTTTATGTAGAATCCAAAGTAATAAAAAATAGGTGTTCCCATTTAAGTTTTGAAAACTCACCCCCGCTCCAACCCACAGGAGGGGTGAGGGTGATATTTACGTATCATGACTCAATAGGTTTCAACAAATAAAGGAAAACGCATTTTTTTCTTTTTGTAATTGGACGTGTCGTTCTCGAGATATTAAAGGGTGTATATTTTGACTTTAATGGCGTCCCGACGGCGAACGGGTGATCCGATCAAAAAATTTACCAGCGATTTGGAATCAGTGAAGGATTTCCTATAAGATGACACCACTTCCAGCTTTCTAAACCCTGTAACATCGACCAACGCACAGACACACAGACACACAGACACACAGACATCCGGACGAATTTAGTAACCAACTTTTTGAAGTTGGTTGAAAAAAATGTAGTTGAGCAGAACGGATATTTTGGTCGAATGTTATTTTTTTGCATAATTCGTAGAATTTATCAATGACAGTAAATGTTCTGGTAGTTATACGGAGCCTAGATTCTTAATGTCGAAGATGTTCATTTGAGGCAACTCGGTACTGCGGCAAGCCACATAATTAATGCAAGAGATTTAAAAAGAGAACACCTTCGGTACGAGATAATCTTTATCTGGTGCCTCATTTATACATTTATTAATTTCGTCTGAGGAAAAGGTTCTTGCTTTTTTGCACGATATTCCTCCGACTTTCTTATCAAAAGAGCCTCGGATAATATTTTATTTGAATATTATTTTTCAATGCCAGGGTACTTTATATCATAAAACAGAGATGGGCAAACTTTTTAAGGAGAGGGACAGATAAAATAAAAAATTAGCTAGACGAGCCGAAAAAAAAATTGAACAAAACAAATTTTTGTAAGTGAAAACTATTTTTGATTGTTACATCACACCAGGGGCGTCATTTAGGGGGGGAAGGGTAGGGCAGTTGACTCCCCTGAAATTACTACTACCAAAAAAAAGTACGTTAAACATATGAAACACACAACCACACCTTTTTTTTTATAAAAAATCCCTTTTTACTATAGTTGCCCCCCTCCCCCCTAGAAAATACTGAAATGACGCCGCTGCATCACACATGACTTATATTATAGGTATGCTACAATGGTAGCGATCAAAAATGTTAAAAAATACTACTACATCACTATCACTACGCCTATGCCAGGTGCCTGCAAACTCAGTTAATATTAGATGCGATATTACCACAGTATACATCTACGAATGCAGTAGTTGCACCTTGTACTTGCTATAAAATATATGGAAATTATTATAGCAGTGTACCTACTGTATTCGTAGATGTACACTGTGATATTACCCTCCTTAAAACACAATGAGAAGGAAATAGTTATTCTATTCTTGCTACGCAGAAAATATATTTTGTCATATACGTAATTGTACGGGTTATTATGTCGCGGCGGGCCGCATTGACTAGCCCAAAGGGCCGTATTTGACCTGCGGGCCGTACTTTGCCCATGACCGTCATAGAATAATGTACCCATAAAGAAGACGACTTATATTTCTGTGAAAGTTGTTGAAAATAAACCAGAGGGACGTTTTCAGAAAACGGGTTAGCGTTTTGGTTTTTTCTCCAGTCCATAAAAGTTTGATTTTAAACGATTTTGTATTTGCTTCGTGATTTCTCCGGTAGTAAGTTTCTGCTTCTGTAATATTAGGTGGAGTGCCACTTTCCACTTCATCGTCAGTAAATTCGTCCATGATTATTGTTATACTGTGTGGTAGATATTCACTTAACGAAGGAAAACATATGTTAATTAATCAATGCGTGCAAATTTTTCTGAATGCTTAATATTCAAAGTAATAATTAAAATAGAGTCAGTTGTGACAATAGACGTCAACCGGTAATTGTTCTGTCAGACAAGGCACACATTTTTTACAATTTTAATTTGATCCGCCTAGCAACTGTTAAATTAAAAATGGTATATTAAAGTATGAGTGGATAAAATGGTCTTTAAAACACGCGCGATTCGGCGTAGCCGGAGTGCTTGAAATAGAGCAAGTGTTTTAAAGACCAGTTATCCACGAATACTTTACGCTATTGTTTTATTGGTTCGCTTTGAAAATAATAAATACTTGTAGATATTAAAACGGAAATAAGAACTAATACCTAATGTGAAATCAGTATACCTTTCGTTGTCATGGAAATAAGAAAAACAGAAATTAATTTGCAATCTATCATCCAAGATTTGATTGTTGTCACCGAAATGCTTAAAAATGAATTCTAATATCTATAATATACATATTATGTTAAATAATATTTGAATAAAGGTTTTGAATTTGTTAATACCTAATGTATTATTTGACGTTACAAAGTACAGATCAAAAAATTGTAATTTAGAATTCACGTTTTTCAAATTGGTGATGTTACCTTGGCAACTTTAAAACTCGCGCGATTTAAACACGCTGAGGCGTTGTTTAAAATTGTAAAATAAGGCACCAATAAAAAAAATACATTCACCGATCGCGTGATAATTATTACTTTTGATTAGTGATTTTAGGGTTCCTTTTCATATTTAAGCACTTTTTAACTTTACCGTTTTTGATCATAACTACATACGACTCGTTTTAAAAATATGTTCTTTATAACAATATGAATAACTTAGTTAACTTTAGCGCTTATAAGGCATGAGTCATATGATTAATTGAAACCGTGAGTAAATAAACCTGTGAGTAATGAATTATTACTCACGGAAAAGTAATAGGTGTTAGAGCTTGTTCATTTCCTTGTGGCGAAACCAATGTCAGATATGGCGGTTAGTTTACCTAATAACTCCGCCCTTCATTTCTAATCTGGGCATTAGATTTGATTTTAAACGGGTTCAGTTGCCCGTAAATATCTTAGAACAGCCCACTTAGTCTACTGCGCATACAACGTTTTCGTCACAAGGAATTGAACAAGCTCTATTGTCTATTATCTATTCAAATCTGGCGAATAATAAGCATATTATTAAACAGTCATAGAAAAAAACCTTAACTGCGTGTGTTTGGTGACCTAATTTCCAAGGCTACGTAAACAATAGCTTGATAAAAAATCAACCATAAAAAAGAGGAATCAAACGGCACCATTAGTAGAATTTATTAGCCTGGAACAATTGCCAACATAAGGACCATGCTTTAGAGATATGTAAATTAATATGTAATTGCTCGAATGTACAGAATTTTTTTAGTTTCAGCGACATCATTTCTATCTGTCAATTTCGGTCTTATTTACTGGGTATTTTCGCATGGGAAGGAAGCATCCATTCAAAAAAGCTAATATTTTATTTATAATATGAAGTATTCCGACCGTGAAAAGTGATTTTATGAATCAAACAAACTCTTGAGTGTCTTGTAGCGTATAACAAGTTATACTAAAACTTTTGAAGTGTATACGAAGGACAAACAAAATACGAATAGAAAATGCAATTTGGTATCTTAATTTTTTTTTCTTTTCAGCATTCTGTATGCCGACATCGTAGGATTTACAGCAATATCCTCAACTTATTCCGCTCAAGAACTCGTTAAAATTTTAAATGAACTGTTCGCAAGATTTGATAAACTTGCCGAGGTAAGATTTTTTCTCATTACCTTCCTTACATTTTAATTTACGCATAATCCTTAACACAGTTATTTGACGTTTCAGAAATATGAGCAGCTCAGGATAAAAATTTTGGGCGATTGTTATTATTGCATTAGTGGAGCTCCAAGAGAACGGCCAGATCATGCCGCTCTCTGCGTTCATATGGGATTATCTATGGTTAAAGCGATTAAGTGAGTACAAATAATTTGTTTATTAGGCAAACGTAAATAATTATTGATTGATGTGTTCTTAAAAGCACGAACGGTGAGCATTCTTAGTTAGTAATGAGGTCATGCCGATAAATAACATTTAATACAGCTCCAGACAATTTAACAAATTTCATTACTTATAAGTAAGTTACGTACTTTCACCAATAAATCTATCAAATGTCTTGAGAAAATTTACGGTTCACCACTTATTTAAGGTAGGTACAACGACAATAAAACTCCATCAGTACGCTTAAAGTATACCTTTAAACTGATCGTAAATTGTAACGAGACCCCTATATCTAACGCTACGACCGAGGTGGTTTATGCTACGAAAATCACTATTACTTTTTGGCTCATTTTTATTTTAGGGGTATTTTATGAATAGTAATTTATTTGACATAATGTGATAAAATAAGTCTAACTTTCAGCATGAAAACGAAGTCGAGAGAACCTCCCTCCATTAAGCGGTATATAAACTGCCACTTTCACCTTTACATTCTTGCACAAATTAATCGATTAAAACAGCAGGGAGTAAGTTTTATGTGATACATTTTTTGCTCATATTTTTGCTACGCTGAGTTCCATACTTGATTCAACTGCAGTACATATTCGTAAATTTTTTTGTAAAAGCAATTGAATTCTTTAGTACTAAAATATTCATTTGATATACAACCAGTAGAATGCTCTCCTTGCTATAGTTAACCAGAATTATGGATTATACCTGATGTAAGCCTTTGTAGGTAAAAAACGTGGAACTCTAGGTATTTGATAGAAAAAGTGTGAAAGGAAGGAAAGTAGTTAACATAAGCATTAAAATATACGTTTCTTTTCACTTTAACTGCCAAAAAAGAGAACTTTGAGGATGGGGAACAGGTAAGCGCCACTTAGAAATATACATTCCGTTCATGATTGCATTCCATTATAGTTTAAATAATCCCTGCGAGTGTGAGTGATTATCAGTTTTGATATTTAGGTAAGTGTTTCATATTAGTGGTGGAAAATTTAATTTTTTTCGTTTTCGAATATTCGTTAAAAATATATTCGAATATAGAATTATTCGAATTCGAATAATAGTCAGAAAAAATTCGTTTTATTCGTTGTATTCGTTTTATTCGTTTTATTCGTTGTATTCGTTTATTCGTTGTATTCGTTTTATTCGTTGTATTCGTTTTATTCATTTTATTCGTTTTATCGTTTTACTCCTTTTATTCGTTGGACTAGTTTTATACTACCTACCTAGTACAGCTTCTCCAATGGAAGTTTCATTTAAGCATAAACATTTGAATAGTAAATTACTTGTTGTTGCTCCATTAAATTTAAGACACTTATTGCAAATTTTGCAAGTAACTACCGCATCACTCGTATTCTTCACGAAATATTTCCACACTTTACTCATAAATCACAATAATGTAGTCGTCTAGGGTGAGAAATAATTTGAACTAAATTAAAAATTTATATTTATATTTAAATGCTTAGATAAGGAATAAATTATCATCAAAGGCGGGTAAAAAGCATAAACTTAAATAAACAAAGTCCAAGCTTCACAATACCATGAAAATATTTCGAGTTAAAATCACCCTGCGTGGTTGAGGATTATTGTAGGTAATGTTTAGAGAAACGTGTTCACTGATTTACCGAAAACCTTTTACACTAACAAACAATAAATTACAGTTCATTACGACTTGTAAAAGGGTGTTATTGAATAGTGAATGACTTTAAGCTGGCAGAAAAGGAATGCTGAAATAGCTATTTACAATACGAATATTGTACCTACAACGTTTTATCTACTATTCATAAAATATTGTCGGTCGAAAGAAATTTTTAAATGAGAAATAATTCCATGAAATGAAAAGTAGGTAGTAGGCCTACCTGCCTTCTGTCATCCCCCAATAATAAACCAACGAAGTTCTCTTTTTTCTTAATTTAAGAATTTTCTTTGTTCTGGCCATTATTCGTTTTATACGTTTTATTCGTTTCATTCGTTTCATTCGTTTTATTCGTTTTATTCGTTTTATTCGTTTTTATTCTAATTCGAATAGTGGTATTGTTAAGTATTCGAATAATTCCCGATTATACATTCGAATATTCGAATATTCGAAAAAAATTGCCACCACTATTTCATAACCTTTCTTTACGTGAATACATAATTTATACACTCCAATAACGTTATATTTTAACCGTACGAATGAATTAACGAAAGGCCAACCGTTTGCACACGTGGCCATTATTCCCCAAAGAGTACTCTTGAATTTCTCCGAATGTACTACTTCCGCTTTCCTGCTTTTTGGTGGTTCAAAGGACCTAAGTCTTAAAATTACTGATCGTCTCTCAGGCGCAGAAGCGTAAAACGCCATGAAAGAATTCTTAAATCAACTGCAAAAAGAATATTCTAAATATACTCATATTAGTAGTAATAATGATATGCAAAAATATAAATAGTATTGTGTAAATACTTATACAAAGGAGGTAAGTCCAAAACAAAAACTTCGGTGGAGTAACCCTCAAGGTACACGATCATATAAAAATTTGTGGAAGTCTTATATTATATCAATTAAATTTATCATGAACTGGTTATATTATAATAATAAGTAATATCACTGAAATCCTCACTTTAAGTCTTAAAATAACCCAATAATATACTATTAACAATGAAGTACCGATCTATTTTTCTTGATATTAATACGCATAAGGTTGAAACGTGTTTGGTTGAGAAACCACTGATCTTAGAAAACATGCTTGAAATGCTTGTTGAGTCAATAATAATCTTTGTCCACGACTACGGTATAATATAGTCATTATATGTCTCGGCAGACAATACTAATAGGGTAATAGCATTCATTACACTCATTTTCATTACACACTGTTATTGTCATTAGCAACGGGAGTAATGAATATTACCCACTGTTATTTTATATATTGTCATGGTCATGGTCCATTACAGTCAATCAAGAGTGTCGGTTGTCATGGTATCCGTTAAATATATTCAATCAAGGGTGTCGGTTTGTAGAGGAGAATTTTCACATATTTGACTGATCAAAAGGTCCGTATTAATTTTAAATGAAATAAGTATTTCAATTAAAATTAAAATATTTGTAGTCGTGGACAAAGCGTAGTATACAACTCGCATATAAGGGTTATATTAATCACTCGAACGATTTGCTTCACTCACCTGCGGCTTGTTTCGTAAAAATTCGTTCTCGTGATTAATAGCCTCTCTTATATGCTCGTTGTATTGTATAATATACTATTATTTCGTTTACGTCATTTATCACAGTTCACAATTATTATTTATATGTATAAATTTTTGTTAATCTCCCACTATACAATAAATTTGTCGGTTTTTTTACCATTTATACTCACAAAACGTGCATCGAAAAATCTAACGTTGCTGTTAATTTCGCGTCTTTTAAAACATGAATATCGTCAAAGTAAATGGATTTAGATTTTGTAAAAAATGATTATGCAAACAGGCACATGTTACAGTAACAAATTCGAAATTCGCAAATAAAACACAATTGCTGCATCAGATGAGTGAGAAGGAATGGTAGATTTTAATGAAATCTCGCATTTTATTCAGGCGCAAGAAAATTAAAAAAATATTTCACGAATATTTCACGAAAACATAAAAATAAAATGAAAACGTTAACTTACGGAAAATGCTACAACACGTACCTACCTAACAATAATTTTGTTCGTTTACTGTCACTTTTCGTTTGTTACCAAACAAACAAGCGATCTTTTATGAAATATTTCTTTAGACGGTAATAAAAAATGTTATATTGTAATAAAATTCGTAACATTCTATTTTTATCTTGTTGCTTTTGCCTCCCTAGTTACGCATTGTGGTGTATGCGTGCATTACAGGCTTTGTAATGCAGATAAGGTACAATGACGTTAATATCTTGCTTATGCGCCAACAGGGCGTTTATCAGATAGAAATTGATTGCATCGTTCTTTGTAAAATATTCAGTGATAAATTTGAGCGGAACTAAATTTATGGTCGTGGCATGTAATCGTTTTAGCCATGCATTTATTTTATGGAGTTTATTTTGCTTCACCATTAACGTAAATACAGTGTGCCTATTTATTTTTGAGGTAGATTTTAAAAGTAATTCCCCATATACCATCACGTTCGCCACTTTCCATTTTGTTTTTATAAAAATCACATCTACATTCTAAAATTACATGAGGGTATGTAAAGTAAAATTTTTATGAGAACTACATGACGTCATACAATTTTCGATACAAAAATCGTTCAAAACAAGCAAATATAACAATAATCACAAAAACTTTGTAGACTTTTTAGACTTTGTAGATTTATATACGTGTGTATTTTAATTTGAAATTGTCTAGAGAATTTACAAATACGAGGAACAAGCCATTATTATTGAGAATGAACAAATTAGGTAGGCCATGGAGAACAAAAAATGTATCCTCAGTAACAGCAACTCTTTTCATTTTTCATAAATTATCTTAAATAGCATTTGAAAAAGATGGTTTTAAGTTTCGCAAGTGTAGTGAAAAAGTAGAATTAACCCGAGCACATTTTCGAATAATGATTTATTATGACTTTAAGAAAGGTTTAAGTGCGTATGACTGGCAACAATTTACAGATGGTAGGTGGAAGAACTACAGTTGATCACCAAGAAAGGCGCAGGGCCTCCCACTACTGTTGTGACAGAGGAAATATTGCTGCTGTAAAGATTATACAGGGCGACATTGAAAAAACTACAATGCATATTACCACGCGATAGAGGGCCAAGAAATAATTAAAAAAATTCCTATACACTAATGTCCGATCACCTTTTGTTGTTAAGATAGAGCATCTTGACTACGAAATTATGACACCTATCAAATTAATATTGTAATAATTTATTCAAGTTTCTCGTGTTCCTGATTACGTTTTTGTTTGATTATTTTGCTTCTCGTTTTTTAAAATTGCTTTTAAAAATGGTTCTCTACACGGTTGAAGATTACAGAGACATGATTATGTGTTATGGCGAAGCTCGATCAAATTCTTCCGAAGCTCAACGTATCTATCTTATCTTAAAAACAAAAGGCGATAGGACATTAGTGTATAGGAATTTTTTTTATTATTTCTTGACCCTCTATCGCGTGGTAATATGCATTGTAGTTTTTTCAATGTCACCCTGTAGAATCAGATAACAGAACTAATAGTTCCGCCATATTAGACGATGAACTGGGGATTGGATCCTCACGTGTAAGTAAGTCCCTTATAGAAAAAGTTAGATCGCAATGATATAACCTATATTACAGCAAACGGTTAATATAAATGTAAACTAAGCAGTAAATTTAAATATCCCTTAAAATAGTTATTTACATATGAGTACGGTAAATCAAGGTTTACGTTAACGAGTGAGATGTTTATTGCCGAAGCGTAGCTGAGGCAAGAATTTCGAAACGAATAACGTAATCTGATTTAACGTACAAATAATGTAAAACATTTTATTTCATACTGGCCATAGATTCATTTCTTAAGAGTTTTTCTATTAACTTTATATAAAATTTGACGTTTCCAAAGTCATGTCACTTTATGTTGCTATGGCAACCTTTGTATTCGGGTACAAAATTTCTAGCACGGTAAAGTTTCATTTACCAGACTCGTATGAGTCTGGTAAAACACAGATTGCTAGTCAGTATGAAATAAAAATTATTAAAACATCCTGGTTTTCGAGAAAAAGGGTACTTTAACATGAACAGAATGGAAAGAAGAGAACATCAAAAAACCATGAAAAAGTGGGTTACCATTTCAATGAAAATACTAGATTTCACCAAAAAGGATCTTAGGAATTTGATATGATCAATCTAAATGGCGCAAATAATGTCAGAATTGAGCAAGTTTAATTCCGTATACAAATCAATCTGCTTGCTACTAAGATTTTTATTGGATGCAAATCTCCAAGAGAACTACTTCATTAAACATGCAGAAGATTAGCTACTAGTGAAGGACAGTGAAGATTTCAACCACAATTAAAAGGTTATTAACGATTGAGTTAGTGTAGAGGACTGTATAGCAGGAACGATTTTGATTTATTTCTGTGTTCTCGTTCGCCTAATGCAAACGATCAATAGTTATTTTTGTATATAGTGCCGAAATATCACTTTGGTGATCGAGAACTGATTTTTTTAACAAGCCGCAGCCTCGTTAAAAAAATAGTCGAGATCACCAAAGTACGAGTTGCAAACAAAATTTTTTCTACAAACGTGAAAAAGTTGACAATTACTTTAACGTTAAAATACAAAACTCTCATATAGTTTACATGCAGTGCGCGAAGTATTTCGCGCACGGTGTCATGGTAACGTAGGAAAGTGAAAAAAAGGGTCACTTCCCGTATTGTTATCAAAGCGCAAACCTTGTTATTTTTTGACGTTTGCAGAAAAATAGTTATTTGTGTATCAAGGTTGTAAAAGTGATCTTTTTTGGCCGAATCTGATGATTGCAGCCGAGGCGAAAGCCGAGGCAACAAATCAGATGAGGCTAAAAAAGAACTTTTAACCGAGGTGCACACATTTTTTAGGCGACTACCACAAAAAGATATAAACTTTAATTTAAAAATCAATTTCATAATTGTGACAGTGACAGTTACTTAGTAAATGCGGCCGTAAAGTTGTAAATGCGGCCGTAAAGTTGTTTATGACAGATGTCAAAAAAAAGTTATACTTTACGGCTTTCAAAAGATACGTAAAACAACTATTTATGTAATAGCCGCCTAAAAAACTATATTATGCAACTGCTCACTTAAACCTAAGTTATGGCATTAGGTATGTGTTGGCATTTTACCTGTCCAATGTGCTTAATAAATCTTTTTCATTGTTTATTTATCTTAAAATTCTTCCCTTGCAGCACATGGATATTTTTAAAGTTTATCTTTGTTTTACGAAGTGAGGGATAATATATGGAGACAAACTGATGAAAGTAGTTAGATAATTAGAGGTCTACATACTTTCAAAGCACCTACTTACCTTTTAGCTCAAATGCCATGTATTAGAACGACAAAGTTATACGAATCTGATGTACAGTATTAATATGAATGCTAATCCGTTTTTGAAACCTACCTACTCCCTTTACGAACTATAGTTCAATATTGAATGTTTGCAATGATATGATATTTTATTAGCGAACTCTGATCGTTTCTGCATTCGTTCTGCACGTTGGTATGTGTGTATGTGCGGCCGAAATTTTTTTCGTATTTTGAAATTTTGACTTTGAATCCGAATTTTCGATGAAAAAGTATGAAGTTAAGTAGTTTTAGATTTTCGGAAAGTTGGTCGAAATGCGCTTTGAAGTTTAGAATTGTAGATATAAGCAGAATTGTGGTCGTGTTGAATCTCGTACGCAACATAATTATAGAAGATTGTACGTAACGTATCGCGAGATAGAAGCATCCCTTGGAATATACAGGCTGCAATACATTTTGCATCAATTTGTCATCAGAAAGGTCTATAGTTCCCAATTGATTCCCCATAAGTTGATTGAAACTCAAAAACAGGCCCGTGTTAATTAATGTAAGGCAGTGGTTAAAAATTCGTCTACAACATCCTTACAGGTGACGAAGCTTGGATATACTCGTATGAACCAGAAACTAAGCAACATTCTACTGCTTGGGTCTTCCAAGATGAACCGAATTCCACAAAATTATGTGTTCAGGAAAAATTTCCAAGGAAATGATTACTTGTTCCTTCAATCCTTCGGTTGTATTGGACATGTTGCAACCATTCCTTTAGAGGATCGAGAAACAGTTAACGCTGAATGATATACTTACAATAAATGGTTTCTCAGAAGTTATCGATGAAATTAGGAAAAACAACCATAAACGTCGCAGCCATTGGAAACCTTGTTTTTGGGATACCAATTTCGAAAATAGGTTTGAACATATGCACATAGAAAAAATAAAAAGCATCAATGATAGCCCCTATAACACGAGAAACAATCAACAATACGTTTTTTAAAATTATTTTAATAAGAAAATGAAATATGATACGTTCATACCTTCCATTTGTTTGATGAAATATGGCCAAACGATGGCACGCAAATTTTACAAATTGGTTTAAACACTTAAAAATAGTGGTTAATGTTCAGTAACATTTAAAGCTCTTATTAAAATGTCGTCCATGGCATTTTCTGAACCTTCTATTACGCAGGGATCTCCATCATCTGGCATATTCTCCCTTAAGAGGTATTCAAAGTTTTCCAGAGGACACAGCTGGGTACAGTTTGGTACTATTAAATACCTTAATTCTATAGAATCGTCGTATAATACCTAGAAAATATAAGCATAATAAGTGATATGAGTGTTTGCTGCATTACTTGTATATAATGAGAATTATCTATCTGGTGCAGTTCTACAAACACACAAGCTCCATATTCTGGTGTGTGAGGATAAAATAGGTTCATAGCTCCCAGAAGACCCACAATATTTGAATCGTGCCCGGAGTAAATGTACATTTTACGATCAATAGAGGATGTGGCCCTATTTATTTTATTATGTATGTCTCCGATTATTTTCTTCAGTAGGAAACCTGAAGATTTAGAAGCTTAAATGATTATTTTTAGCAATATGGTAATCATTTGCCTCCTTGCAATTGATTGTGTTGTGGTGTAGCAACTAACATCATATTAAAATCTTCGGCAGCATTTTTCAATGGTATTGGATATACAGGTAGGGTCCAAGTTGGAAGTTTGAATCCCCATTCACTCTTAAAAGTATTAACTGTTATTTTATTTAAAGAGATATAATAAATACTAATCACTAATTTATTATTATCGGTTATTAATTACCTCTGTTAGAAGGTTATGGTATATACCCGTTAAGTCAACAATGGATGTTGCATTAATTCCGGAATGTACAAAAATATAATTCTGAAAATTTTTGTATTTGAAATATAATTTTTGGCCATCTTTTGATTTAAGGTGATCCTCCACCATTTGCCGGTAACGTGGACAATAGAAGTAGGGAAGAGAGAGTACCTAAGTTTCCAAACTGAATTATATTATTGTAATAGGTAAGAAGACTTACTCGATTACCCATGAAAGACACCACAGTGAATGGGAAATTTACCGTTTCATTCAATTGATTGGAAGAAAATAAACCTTCTAACAGGAATTCAAGCGATTTTTTGGTTCTCGTTAGGTTGGTACTGATGGCATCAATTATATTGGTGTTGTTCTTCTGGCCCAAAAATTCATCATACCTTTTTCGAATTTTTTTTCCAAGACTGTGCATCCTTTGTTTTCCTTTCTGCGTGCATAAGTTGAGGGCGTTCACTTCAAGACGTGATACTTACATTTGTGAGTTGTCCTGCACCATAGGGAGCATATGTCTCGTTGATGTATGGATCTTTGGGGTACCTGAATACGACTTCGTTGGTTCTATCACCATGTCTACATAACTGAAACACATCTTTTTAACCTCAAGTCAATTGGTTTTAAAATATATTTTTGTACAACTGTCATTTAAAGTGACATTTTTAACAGCTGTCAAGAGTGTTAAAAAAAGAGTGTTACAGAGTAGCGTGTTAAAAATACTTGTAACACTAGTGTTAATGGTTATTTGTGTATCAAGGTTGTAAAAGTAATCTTTTTTGGCCGAATCTGATGATTGCAGCCGAGGCGAAAGCCGAGGCTAACAAATCAGATGAGGTTAAAAAAGAACTTTTAACCGAGGTGCACACAACATTTTTTAGGCGACTATCACAAAAAGATATAAACTTTATTTAAAAATCAATTTCATAATTTTGACAGTGACAGTTACCTAGTAAATGCGGCCGTAAAGTTGTAAATGCGGCCGTAAAGTTGTTTATGACAGATGTCAAAAAAAGTTATACTTTACGGCTTTCAAAAGATACGTAAAACAACTATTTATGTAATAGCCGCATAAAAAAATATTTTTAACACTGGCCAATAATAGAGCTGTATCCAATATTGTTTGTTGGTAACTACGGTAATACGGCGTCACCTAACACGCCCACTTCACAGCAAATGCGGTAATATTTGTTGAAGCGTCAAAAAATAATTAACTGACAAGAGACGTCAAAATGTTAGTTTATAGAAATATGTATTAAATTTTTCTATTTTATTATCAAAATAGATCAGTTATACAAAAAACCTTGCATAATATTTGTATTAAAAGTAACTTTTATTTTGCTCGTGAAATTGCTCCACTCGCTTCGCTCGTTTCGCAAACTTTTTACTCACAAAATAAAAAATAGCTATTATGTTACAAAACACCTTATATTTAATTTTTTTATGCTAAAATTGGGATTTGTTTTATCCTTTAGTTTCAACCGTAGTTTTTAATAATTTTCTCCATTGACCATCTACCATGCTTCATCGTTTTTAATTATATTTTTATCATTTTAAGCCTGAGGGCGACCGCTGCAACCGATACTAGGCGCTAAAGCAAACTCAAACGTTTACATCAATACCGTATGGAGGAGAATTTGTGATTTTATTTATTTTTTAATTGTTCATAACGAAACAGCTGGTAAAACAGCAAGGTAAAAACGGTTCACGAAGAAAATTCATGGAATATATCAATCTCTTTGAAACGATGCTGTAAACAAATCCTGGGACAGATTGTATGCTGTAGACTGTACTGTAGAGTAACCCGATTGACTAAGACACGACGTAAACGACACACATAAACGTTGTAGATATAATTGATGTTCTTCTTTTATGTTTGCTTGAATATTTTCCACATAAGAACTTATTACAGAACACGTTGTACTCAGCGTGAGTTACAATGGACAAGAAAGGAATCCAACATAACTTATTTCCCCGATTTGTTCATTATTTTGATATGAACATTACTTTTCGTTTTAGCGAAAGGAAGCTCCGTGACGATAACTTAGATGCAAAAATGTTTACACGGTGTATTTATGACATTACATCATTTTTACGTCACTTTAAGACCTTTAGGACGTTAGTTGCGACCGTTATGGGTCGTTACCCAAGTGTAGGTATGCATAATGTAATTATCAATGCAAAACATTATTTAAGTAGTTCCATACAATAAAAGGGAAAAACTACATTTTTAGGTGCAACTGTACTTTTAATTATTTATCTTAAATGATTAGATTAAAAATACATATTACGTACACTATGAGGATAGAAACTTTTACTTTATAAACTTTGGAACACCGTCACTCAGTGAAAAATGATCCGATTAAAAAAAACAAAAAAAAAACGTTGTATTCGTCTTACTGCCAGCTACAACTTTTATTTTAAAAAAAAATCCAGTCCCATTTTAAAAAAATGGCCGACATGATGAAACCTAAAGTGGCGCCATCTACACTTCAATTGATAATGTCATCATCTTTCCCCCTCAAAACCATGAAACTTTGTCTGAAGCATATAGAAACAACTTCTGTTCGAGATATTCGCGTGTATCACTTAAAATGGTCTAACATGTATAGAGAGTAGTTAAATAGGAATGCGGATGTGTACAAGAACAACAATAATTAAATAATTCACTGCAAATGAAGTTGTATTCTAAAGCATATGATTAATAGTAAAATTAAAGATTAGACGATTAAATTCACATTGACACTTTTTTTACTGATTGAGGGCTGATGCACAATGTGTTGACATGTACTTACCGCGACAACTAACTCCAACGTTGCACGTGACTGGCAAAGGCAATAACTAAAAAATACCAAACAAATACAAAAAAAAAGACTACTTCCCATGGTAAGTAATTTTCTAGTGTAATGATTATTACATTATAAGTAAATGAACGCCTCACAACTCAAAGTTCATTCAATATCTACTGGAATGATCAGTTATTGCTGTAATTCTCGCTCCATGAGGTCAACGAAATTAGAGGGAAGGGTAACAGAATCTCATGCAGGTTATGTTCACACGTGTTACGTTAACAAAAATTTGTCATGGTGTATAAATATCCCCCTTGGCGTTGACTATCTGACAATTGTCCCATTGGGATTTAAATGGGGTGTTATAAATCAGATTAATGTATAGAAGCTGTAAAATTTGCTCATATAATAGTTATTTATGTATCAAGTACGCAAAATGATGTTTTAGTGGATGAGTCGAGTTTGTCGGACGAGGCGAAGCCGAGGCCGAAAACTTAGACGAATCCACTAAAACGTTTTGCGTACGTGATGCATACAACATTTTTTTGCATGAATTCTCTAAATTATCAAATTAATTTCTTAAAAATTTAATTTGGTACGTACAGAACAGTTGTAAACGTCATATTTAGCTTTGACATAGTTGTTGTAGCAACAACAAGTAAATTCGTAAAAAGTCAAAATAAAGATATCGTAAATACGTCAAAACGAATGAAAATCCAGCATTAAGGTTGTCATAGCGACTTTAGCGTACTTGTCCTTTAAAGATGTATTTTGCGGATTGTTTTCACTCCGCAAAATGGTTACTTTGGAAACAGAATACAAAATAGTTATTTATGTATCAAGTACGCAAAATGATGTTTTAGTGGATGAGTCGAGTTTGTCGGACGAGGCGAAGCCGAGTCCGAAAACTTAGACGAATCCACTAAAACGTTTTGCGTACGTGATGCATACAACATTTTTTTGCATGAATTCTCTAAATTATCAAATTAATTTCTTAAAAATTTAATTTGGTACGTACAGAACAGTTGTAAACGTCATATTTAGCTTTGACATAGTTGTTGTAGCAACAACAAGTAAATTCGTAAAAAGTCAAAATAAAGATATCGTAAATACGTCAAAACGAATGAAAATCCAGCATTAAGGTTGTCATAGCGACTTTAGCGTACTTGTCCTTTAAAGATGTATTTTGCGGATTGTTTTCACTCCGCAAAATGGTTACTTTGGAAACAGAATACAAAATAGTTATTTATGTATCAAGTACGCAAAATGATGTTTTAGTGGATGAGTCGAGTTTGTCGGACGAGGCGAAGCCGAGTCCGAAAACTTAGACGAATCCACTAAAACGTTTTGCGTACGTGATGCATACAACATTTTTTTGCATGAATTCTCTAAATTATCAAATTAATTTCATAAAAATTTAATTTGGTACGTACAGAACAGTTGTAAACGTCATATTTAGCTTTGACATAGTTGTTATAGCAACAACAAGTAAATTAGTAAAAAGTCAAAATAAATACGTCAAAACGAATGAAAATCCAGCATTAAGGTTGTCATAGCGACTTTAGCGTACTTGTCCTTTAAAGATGTATTTTGCGGATTGTTTTCACTCCGCAAAATGGTTACTTTGGAGACAGAATACAAAAAAAAATATTTATTTATTCGATGATCACATTAAAGTGACCGGTTTCCACCTCGAAAGGTCATCTTTGAGCTTCTAGTAGATATAATCAAAGTGGTCTTTGGTATAATGCTCGGTATAATGAATACATGCAAATAACAACAAAATGTCACGCACAGCGACCATTATGGTTGAACAATTTGCGTTATCATTTATATAAAAAATTAAAGACGCAAAATGTTACAAGCAATAAATAATAATAAAAACAATAATTATTATTACCTATTGTTCTATAATTTCACTAGAGCGTCAACTTCTGTGGTTTGCGCTGTTATATTCACTGCTTTTAAAACCCGTCCATACCTCTTGTAATATTCAGTAGGTATTATTTTACATCATATTTTTTTTTCATTTTATTTGCCCAACGCATAGTGTTTACATCGTCGATTAAAAGATATACTATAATTATCACACATTAAAAAACAAACAACACATTAAAAAAAACGTCATTATTCAATAAGGGAATGTTTGGCTCTACTAACGTTATAATTAATTATCTATTTTTGAATAACTATTTGCAAAGCAGAAATATTTTATAAAGGACGTGACCTCAAATTATTATTTAAAGTCACGAACAAGCAATACTAAACCCAAAAGATTGGGTTTATCTTGAATAAATTAGATTTATCTTAATTGGAATTGAAAATAATGTCAAAGTCATTTATAATTAATTAGACCTATACCTTTTTATAATCTAAGATTGGACGTAAATATGTATATTATATGTATCTACATGTACATAATATATGAATCCACAAAATGTAGGTACGTCGACATCTATATTAGGACTTAGATTCTTTCTAGTTGATGGTTTTGAGATAAGGGTAAAGCACGGGTTAGTTTCCCAAAGGGATGCTGTCCAAGTTATATTAATCCCTCAAGAATGGCGCTTTCATAGAATACGTTGAATGTATCAAAAGACGGTTCTCGCGAGAGTAACTCCGAGCGAGTAGAATTAATATTTCTTCGATTTGCTGTTCGAATTTTTCCCATTTTCGCATTAATTATTATCATAATTTTGGTATTCTCTCTAGGATTATAATGTTTTTGGGATTAAACTGACGATTATCGTATTGTTAAATGTAATTAAAATGTGTTCGTGACTTCAATCTTTAGAATTTAGTTCTTTAACGGATGCAGCCTCTTTTTGAAGCAATCGATTCAAATTTTAGTGAGTCTTTTGCAACTTATGGGTTCACTACTCAACTAAAAATTATGAGGTTTCAGGACATGTCTAAGAAGTAATATCTGAACTAAAGTAACGTAGGTTGTACAGTGTTTAGTGAAGTTTGTAAGCATAATATCTTTCCCTTATGGAATGGAAATCAAGTGAGTAAATATTAAAATAGGAGATCAAAACTTAATAATAATAATAATATAGTAGGACTAATCGTTACTTGATTTCGATCCGTGCGATTAGTTAACCAGGCTTGGCCTGAGTATCGATAACAATCGAAGTACATAATAATAATAATACTTTATTGCCCAAACAGTAAAATACCAAACCGGACAAACGTACATAATGTAATAACTATTCTGTGAGCCGCACCAAAGAAAAATAAACAATAGAACAAACAACAAAATAACTTGAATTATTTAGAATAACGACTTACATAAATATACATTCTACATAATAAAAACTAGTGGTGGCAATTTTTTTCGAATATTCGAATATTCGAATGTATAATCGGGAATTATTCGAATACTTAATAATACCACTATTCGAATTAGAATAAAAACGAATAAAACGAATAAAGCGAATGAAACGAATAAAACGAATGAAACGAATAAAGCGAATGAAACGAATAAAACGAATGATACGAATAAAACATATAAAACGAATACTTAATGGCCAGAACAAAAAAAATTGTTAAATTAAGAAAAAAGAGAACGTCGTTGGTTTATTATTGAGAGATGACAGAGGTATGCCTACTACTTTTCATTTCATGGAATTGTTTCTCATTTACAAATTTCTTGCGACCCATAATATTTTATGAATAGGAGATGAAACGTTGTAGGTAGGTAGACGACTACATTACTGTGATTTATGAGTAAAGTGTGGAAATATTTCGTGAAGAATACGAGTGATGCGGTAGTTACTTGCAAAATTTGCAATAAGTGCCTTAAATTTAATGGAGCAACAAGTAATTTACTAACGCATATTAAGGTTAAGCGTGGTTTCAAATGTTTATGCTTAAATGAAACTTCCATTAGAGAATGCTCTACTACGTTTATAGTATAAAACTAGCCCACCGAATAAAAGGAGTAAAACTATAAAACGGATAAAACGAATACAACGAATACAACGAATACAACGAATACAACGAATACAACGAATACAACGAATAAACGAATAAAACGAATACAACGAATAGGTACAACGAATAAAACGAATACAACGAATAAACGAATAAAACGAATACAACGAATAAAACGAATTTTTTCCTGACTGTTATTCGAATTCGAATAATTCTATATTCGAATATTTTTTTAACGAATATTCGAATACGAAAAAAATTAAATTTGCCACCACTAATATAAACTAAAAATAATTACTCTATTAAACCCAAGATATGTCTAATACTATGCAAAAACATATCAGTTTGTGCTGAAATTGCATATGCATTAAAGCCTCGTTAAGAAGTAGGAATCGCAAGGATGGCAGATGGGATTTTATGGGGGAGTGAGGAAGCAAGCGTCTGTGTGAGCGCGCGTGGAGGAGGATCACACTTCTGATGAATTGCTTTCGTCTTCTTGATCGAAACGCTTGTTTAACACTCTCGGAGAGATCGCCCCAAAACACAGTGTGCTGTAATATTGCCTGTTTAGGCCAAGTTGTATCTATCCATTCCGTGTTTGACCTCTTGTGTTTATGGACCAAATGGTCAAGTCAGGTTTCATTGGTGCTTCTCCTTCACGCTCATAATGGACAAGAAGCATGAACGTTCAAATGTGGTAGCGTTATGTTTTTCTTCTATCCCGATCTTTCTCATTCCTGATAGCAAATATATTTTTCCCATACCTACACGAATTAATTAACAACAGGAATTGAAGAATACATCATGCACGATCAGATTAAATTGAAGTCCTGCTCATATTTTTGAGAAAACCAACTGAAAAACCTCGGTAATCTCCATTTTTTTTTTGAACAATTTTTGGTTTGCAAGTATGGTTCAACTCGTTTAGTCCCAAATCACTGTGAACTGTTGTTTTGGAAGTGCCAGTGCAGCTTTTTGAATTGATATTCTTGGATTACTTTCCAAACTTTATTGTGACTATATCACTACTCCAAGTGAAACATACCATGGGCTAAAAATTGGTACAATGTTAATACACCGAATATCCATTTCTGATGTATAACCGTTATTTGCCCAATATCGATTAGCAAGTTCAACTCAATATTGTTTATCGAAGAATAAGGTATAGTTCATTCAATCACTAAAGAATAGTTGCGGAGAAACCAATTTTGTTCCGAATGTCAATACACATTATCCAACCAAAAAATGTTTGCACTTGAGTTCACATATTGTTTACAGCTGATGGTTTTACTTAGAATTTGTTTCGCATGATCGTCAAATAAAAATTCCAAATTTATCCGACGCGCACGTCAGTATTCTTTAGTGATTGAATGAACTTTCTATTTCCGACATCGATGTCTTTACAATATTGAATGTACAACATGACACCAATAATTATAACTTCCATAATGGAAAAATCTATATTAATAAAATAAGACTGGAATGATATGATGTTATCATCTTTAGACCAATATTGTTACTACACCTTATAACCGAAGCACAATCAGTATTGTATTTTAAATGTTGTATTAAAAAATATTGGTTAAAGATTGATTTATCTATACAATATCGGCTTTACTACATGCCACCAATATAAATTCAATAATAGAAAAATTGTATGAAAAATCAACATTGGGTTGATATTCATTTGTAAATACAATATGCGCCAAAATATACAGTGCTGGAAAAATATGTTATTGTTATTATGCAGTTATCAGGATAATATTGTAAATGTTCAAATTGTGCTGCATTGCGCTGTATACTGTGTTCATAACGATCACGCAGATTTTGAAAGATATTCTGGAACTTAAGAGTTCTGAAAAACGAGACGATCTTCTGACGTAATGGAGGCACAGTTTTAGGTTGATCTGGATAGCTGAAAGTTTTCTCCACACGTAAACATCAAGTGGTGTCAGATCGGGGGAATGTGATGGGTAGATGAACTTTATGATTCGTCCTAGAAAGGTTTGGTGCAGTATAGCCACAGTCTGTCAAGTGGTGTGGCAGGTCGTCCCATTATCACTTCCAACCACAGAACACAACCACACAACAGTATTTTGGCGCATACCGTATATGTAAAATATCGTTAATTTTTTATGTCGGCGATTGTTGTAGATTGACTTTAAAATAGTAGGTATTGCGTTTATAATTAAGTTACTTACTTACTGAAAAGGGCTTCATCAGCAATATTGAGCACCTATAAAGTGTGACGTACAGATTTTATAACGTTAATTAAATATCGATTAATAGGTAGGTAGTAGGTATTCCCTTTAACATATGTTGTAATTCGAATGTTACATTCTTTGATCACATTTTATTGTGAACGGTATCACATCGGAATATATTACGTAACACCTTCTAAACATAATTTAACGCTAACACCAAACAAATTCATAATTTTATTTAAAAAATCCCATATTCACTTTAACTAACACCTCAATGGCGCTAAAGCACCTTCTACAATGAAAATTCTTTAGAAATGTTAATCAGCAATTTACTTATTTACCTTGTTAATTTCTTTCAATATCGTACCGTTCGAATTTTTTCGCACATAAAAGGTCAAAGAAACCTCTGATGTGACTGTAACTGGATGGCCTTTGTGATGCAAATTTCCAGTATTCAAGATTGGGATTAGGATAAGATGGGTTTTTGTTGTTTACCTTTTGCTTTGTTAAGGCTGTAGGTAGTCTTTCTAGGAAATTGTATTGTATATTTTTCGAGCGAATGAGTGTAAATGTTATTAAACGAAATTCGAAAATTATTTCCCAAACTCTCCTGAAAAAAAAATTGTGCAAATTTGCAACTATTACAGTTCTGTTTTATCTAATGATGGGAATAGGTAACCTAATAATTTCAATCTCGGTGTATATTATGTGAGTGTGATTTCAATAGTCAGTCGAGTAACCACTCGCCAGTATCTAATTAAAAAAATATAACTCAGCCAGTAGGTAACTGTAAATAGAGGTTTACACTAACTTTATAACGAATATCAGCTACAGGTAAATAATATTTTTAGAAAGAAACACATTTTCTGTCGGCAAATCATTAATTAGTAAATATATTTATTCTGTTTACTTATTTAATGTGATCAATTGTTTGTAGAATAAGTAGAACTAAGTATTAATTAACCTTTAAATTGCCAATTTTTTTATACGCATTCTCAATAATTGGTATTAGCTCAACTTGTATCAATAATTTGTTCATATCAGTTATTTAAAATTTGATATTGTAATCTTAGGTTAAATAATTATTATTTATTTAACCTGAGATTGTAATAACTTTTCGTTCAGTATATCATCGCACTACTTATTTTACAGTGTTATCGTTAGTGTGACGCTTTCAGGGCAATTAATCATTTACTGAGTACAGGGTGAGCCAAAAAGAATGGGGTCAAATTGAATTTCGCGCCACATAATTTGATAGTTTTGGATTTCTTCAATTGGTAACCATGTAAAATATTTGTTGATGTCTGTCACTCATTGAAAAGATACATAATTTTTTGGGTTAAATTACATAAAAGGGAAGTATTTTAAAAAAGGAGAATTTCGTTTTATGAAGTGAAGTTTAATTAGAATGTTGAAATACTTCGTAATCCCTATAAGTTCTATGCCCATGTACAAACTAAAGGAAATGACACAGTCCTACCAACTGTGTAAAATTTCAAATTGGCGGGAAATTCAACTTGACCCCATTATTTTTGGCTCACCCTGTATCTTTTAATTAATTCTGTAGCTGAAATTATGTGAAAAAAGACTGAAATGTTTTTACACATTTTGAATTGAAAAATTTTATCAGTCTAAATTAAGTTTATTAGTAGTAATGTAATTTTGATAGAAATGCATATTTTGAAATACATACTAGCTAATGTTAAAAACAAAGCAGAGGAAATCACATTTAATATTTATAATGAAACTAACGCATTTTACTTACGGTTTGAATCTTTCAGCTCGTTGTTCAGAAAATGGAGAGAAATCCGCTGCCATGAACTTGCAAGTTCAGTTACTACTTTAACAAGTTGAAAACTATTAAAAGGTTAATGGAACAGACACAAATTCTTCCTTCTGTAATTAATTACAGATATTAAAGTATCTACAAATTCGCGTCAACTAAAGCGAATGTAAAATTAGGCCACCCAATATTAAAAAACAATATTTATCAAATTTTAGTATACAATATGTGTACCACATACCCATATTATCCATATTGGGAATTTATTTTTAAGCAGTAGAAGATAAAAACTAGCGTCTACTACTTAAAAATTACCTAAGTACAGCTCATAAACACACCGATGTAATTCCAATATTGCTTCATGCAACTATATATTTATTGGTTCAATATTGTTCTATTGTCCATGTAATGATTCGTAGCATGTTGGTACCTAACTGTTATTTGACCAATACTGAAACACGATATTGCCCGATTATTGCAGAATGATAACCCTGTAAATTTGGACCGATATTAATAATATACGAATTTGTGTACAAGATGTTAATATATTGTGACAATGTTTACCCAATGTTGACGTTCCACCAGGGACCATATAACAAATCGCTATATTCTTCTAAAATCTATTTGTTTTGCTGAAAACTTTCAAAATGTGTCTCACACGCTGTTTGGAAATTTTTGTTACCTTTCTTATTTAAATTCGTGTAATTCTTTAAAAATTTACCAGTTCTCACACATACTGGAATCCTCAAATCTTAACTGTAAAATCAGTTAATTTTTTTTTGTAGGTAACTAAACTTTCCATTTGCTTGTCCTTGTTCTACTTATTCATCGTGAGACGTCTCTTATACATTTTTTTATCTAAGTTTCCTTGTGGATGTTGAATTGTACTTGTTATTAATATGCTTGTCATGCTCTCCTGTGAATGCCACAGAACTTATTCAACTTACCCCTAACCGTTGTTGCCGGTTTGCACACTGCTGTTCCGTACAATAGCATTGAATATACCTACCACTTGTGTGGAGCATCATTTCCTTTTCCTGCTTCCTGTAATTTTGGAATTAATAAGTTTAGTGTCTCGATTTTTCGCCAACGCTTTATTATATACAATGTCCAATTTAATATCGAAGGTAGATACTTCACTTATGGGCTTGTTGTTGTGATTATCGCTTCCCCTATTTCTCAGTAATTCAGGAGTTCCACTCGTGCATTTAACATAGAGTCGTAGAAGGCGTTTCATAATTTGGGTCCGAGAGAAGAGCCACGCCGTACTCCACATGTAATTTTATTTTTGATGCCTTCCGTATCTGTCAGTTAAGGTAGCCTTCAGTGGCATTTAGCAGGAAATCTAGTATTTGTTTCTGCCGTTAATACCGAAGTAATACAACAACTATCAATGTTTCGCATTTAGGGATGAAGCTGTATCAAAGAGAAGAGTTTGGAGTTTTTCGGAATTGGAGCATCTCACTGACGAATTTTGTGGTGGTTGTCCATTAACATCTGTTGCTGCCACTAATATTGGTGCTGTAGTGAAATCATTGAGTGAGATCGGATTGTGCCTTTGTAGTTAAGTTTGCCCGAAGTACAAACACAAACAGAGCGCGTAAAATGGTGTTAAGGAAATTGATCAAGAAAGTTAATAATAAACTTAAATCAACAAAAATGATTTGCTGACGTACGTAGTGTTTCTAAACAAAGTTCACTTCTTTCTTCGGTTTAACTGAACCTGTAGCAACCATTGCTCTAAATTTGTGCATCTCACATTTTATTAAGTAATGGTATGGATTCGTCGTGATTCGTCATTTAACGATACCCACTTGGTAAGTAACTGCGCTTGAAAAATCAAACACTCTAGTTTGAGAGGTTTTAGTGTGGAGGAACTGCTTCAGAAAGAGGTTTGAGTGGAAAGCAAATACTTCGAAAAACAATAAATGCACTCACTATATTTCATACCTTTTGTCACGTTATAATAAATATTTCCAGCAATCATTTCAAGAAAAGAAAAACGTCTAGCTGTTAATGTGCCTATGGCATTTAATTAGTCGACTGCGACTAAGATGTGTTACATAATATCGACTATTAAAATAAAACTCCATTATGTTACACAAGGCAAGGGTCTCCATGTTGATAATCGGGAAGATTTTTTTGCAATAAACCTACAAAGTCTTCAAAAGGACATTCAAACGAACATCCAGGTACTGTTAATCGTTTCAGTATCGTTGATGAATAATCTTGATACAAAATCTATAAACATTTTTAACAATCACTAAGTCAATTGACACATGTTAGTTTATTTACCTTGACAAAGTACTCATCTTCATGTTTGTGGAGCTCAATAATAACACATGCACCATAGGGCGGTATGTGAGGGTAGAAAACATCCATTGCACCTAATAAAGCAGCAATATTAAGTTCATGGGCCGAATATAAGTTGATTTTTCGTCCTCTAAGAGCAGAATCGTCATTTATTTTAGCCCTCATTTCAGTGATTATATCGTCAAGAAGAAATCCTGCAAATATATTAAAACTATAGTAAACGAAAAATAAAAATAGGTACCTATTACCGCCAAACAATTGATTCAGTTGTGGTGTAGCTACTACCAATTCGTAATTCTTTTTAGTTGTTCTTGATAAGTATCCCGGAAACACTTGTTTAGTCCACTGCGGAAGTTCTAAACCCCATTCACTCTGTTAAATTTAGAACCCTTGTGAAACAAGAATTTTGTGGAACGCCTACTTACTTCAGTGGCCAAACAGAAATATAATCCAAATAAATCTAATAGCCGGGTTATGTTTAATCCAGAGTGATGAGATATATACTCGTATTGTGAGTTGAATTGGTTTTCAATCCGTTGTACTTCTTCACTTTCTATGTAGGTATTATAGACTTCAATGTAACGAGGACAGAACACTACAGCAACACTGAGTAACTGTAAAGCGATTGATATATTTATCTTTTTGTGGGGAAGTTGTACTTACGCGATTAGTTTCATGCGGTGCATAATCGTAAGCAATGGGGTTCCAGTTCAACGTCTCATTCCATTCCAATCCTGTAGATCTAGGTGGATATAGGCTCGCCAAAACTAGTTGAAGTGACACTTTCGTTCTACCAATGTCAGTACTTATCGCTCTAACTTTGTCTGTTTTATACAGTTCGCCCAGGAGTTTTACATATCTCGCACGTAGAATTTCACCAAGCCGGTACTCTCTCCTTTTACCTTGCTATAACACAATTCTTTATGTATAAGTCTCTTGAATTACAACCCGTTTGCTTACACTGGTGAGTGCACCCAAACCATAAGGTTCATAGGTTTCATTAATGTGTGGATCATTTGGGTAGGGTGTGCCCACATCATTGGTACGATCACCATGCCGAAAAGTCTACGGGTTTTTACATTAGCCATAATATTCATCAAGACTTGTTCTTTACTTACTGCAAAAACCATTTGCAACGATTCATCATTGGCGCAATATGCTACCATACAGTTAAAAAGGAATATCAGTACGATATTTACTTCACAGTTTTGTGCGAGCATGACGAAAATCTTTCCAATAAATTAAACCTTTTCTCCTTTTATATCTCATCATGTTTGATCTGAAATACTATCTTATCAAATTAATAGTCATACGTTCTTATTATGAGTATATTAAATCTTGTTTTCCTAATCCATATTTATCTAAGCAAATATTGCCCATCAGCTCAGTTTAAAAACCTTAGTGACACGCAAGGTTAACTACTTATATGTGTGGGAAGAATAAGAAAATAAGGCTTTAGTAAATTTCAACATATAAGATTCTGTGGCCTGGTACTTCTGTACTGGAATATTGTTTCGTTGTTTGGTTGCCCTTTTATAGATACAGATAGTAATAGAATATAAAGTATACAAAATAAATTTCTTAGGTACATTTACAAAAAAATTACATGGTAATATCTTAGGCATCTTAGACATTTCAAACCTGCTATCGCATAGAACAAATTTTGGTCTTAATGGTTAGAATATCTAGGGCTGCTAATAATATATAATTATACTAATGAGATTAATTTCTTTATTAATTTCGTATGCTTTTGAATAACTTTGTAAATGATTAGACTGTATTTTCGTTTTACGTGATTATTTTTAGTTTTTTTTACTTGGTTAGCATTAATTTGTTATTGTAATGAGTTACTATTATTTTTTAATGCATTAATTATTAACTCAACATTCTTGACAAGCATGTTGACTATTATTATAATGAGTTACTTTTATTTTTTGTTTTACTTCTAAATATCTCTATATAGAATTTAATTATGTAGATTTTAAGACATCATTATGTATTCTCTTAATATTTGTTACTGTTGTAATTGATGCAATGGGTTTCCCCGTTTATTTTACTAAATAACTAAAAAAATATTTTTTCTTGATCATTTTCGGCTTTTAATCAGTCACAGCCTTAAATTTTCACTTCACATCCTTCTTGTTCGCCCAAAACCATCTTCCACTTTTCTCTCACATTCCTGACCACTTTATTCACATCTATTCTACTTATGTGTTCATTTCACTACACTTTTGTTCTGTGACTGGCTCATTTATATCGTTCATTCAATTTACATCTGGTAGGTCCTTTCGCAATCACCATTCGAGTTTTGGTGAAATATGAAATTGGTAATGTTACAAATGAAATCATTTTCTCTTCTGCTATCTTTCGCATAATAAACTATTTTTAACTCCTTAGACCCTGTCCTATACAGTTTTAACTAGTTTAATACGTTGTAAATTAAGTTACAACAGTGACGATTATAAATTAAGTTACAACAAATACAAGATAAGTTGTTTACATACCTACAACACCAGCTTTTATAACGCGTTAAAACAAAACTCGCAACCTCCACTTGACAAAATTGTTTATTAATAAAGTTTTTTAAAAAATTGATGACATTGAGTGATTAGTGGCGAAATGTTTCGGGATAGACACATCCCATTCTCAAACTTACTAGCTTTTATAAGAAAGTTATATCATTAGGTACGTTACCAAAAAAATTTGTCTGACGTGAAAGAAAACTGTGTGTAAAGTAACTTCTTAAATTATAAATCAATACTTGGTAGGAATTGTTATAGTAATAAATGATCAAAATTTGGGAGGAAAATCTTGATTAGTTAAGCAAGATTTTATAATGCCTCTCTGATTTACAAATTCATTCACACGTCATTTATGCTTTTCGTTACTCAATTTATGATTCGTTGGAGTTACATAGAAGCCTTTGTATGTCTTTTTTTTTGAGAAGAAAAAACATCAGCATACATCAATAACTACAATTTTCATTAGCAATGTTGGTGCCATTATATGTGTTTCTAATTTATCATTCATATTCACTGTGTCTAAACTACCTCTGCACCGTTTACAAGTTTTTACATATGATGGATAATTAATCGTCCCATCTTGTTTAAGAAAGCAAAGCTTAGCTTAATAAACTTAGCAAGGTTCGTATCGTCTAGTTTGTTTTGCGATAAAACATTTCATAAATAGCTTATAGTCATATGCTCAGAAACAGTAATGTGACGTCAAATGGAAATATCAATGCCCCTTTCTAGTTATGCAAACAAACGTATCCATTTATCAAGAAACAGATAAAATAATCTCTACATAAACGACTAGGTAGCGCTATTTTCAGAGAAAAATTACTATTTTACGTTTTTTCTAACTTCTAAGATTTTTGTCTTTTTAGTTAGGTACTACAACTTTTCGGTTATTAAATATGCCAGTACCATAATATGTTCATTGCCTCATCTTTATTTCCTCATTTTCTACTATTTGAAAAATAAGCCTCGTACCCAGTGACAAAGCACGTGCGGTTACCAAGGTAGCTATGTTCAAGCTAAACTTAAACAATGAATTAATTATTTAAAGATTATACTTATGAATTTTTTAGATGGATGTTTAATATGACCAACAAGAAAGTTTTTGCAGTACTCCTTCTCATACTCGACTAATTCGGCACACACAGGTAGTTCGTTATCATAATAATTAATTGTAAAAGGTTTCCTGTTTGTGTCTTAAACGTTTAAAGGTTACCTTCATGATTAAGCCAAAAATCGCGTCCTTTAAAGATTTTGACCTGTCCTAAACAGTTCCATCTCAGATTAACAAATCCACCTTAATTTGAAAGTTCCCTGGCTGTCAATAAGGTCTTTCTATGAAACATACTAAGTTTCGTCAAAATACTGAAGGAAGAGGAGGAATAGTTTTTTGTAGCTTACTGTGATAAAATTAAAAATTATGTAGGGTAGATTAGTGTCTATAGGACACAAGGAGTTCACTGAGTAAATGCACAGTGATGTTAGCTAAATGCATATTTAAGGTAGTTCCTCCGCGACAATCTCAACCAAAAGTTTCGTCCCATGTAACCATAGTAACTTCTACTATTAACCATTTTTGTCACGCCGGTGGAAGTACACTTTTTTTTCGGACTGTCCGCGTTGTCATGGAACAGATAGCGTATACAATCATTCGCTTGCCTAAACATATCTAATAATACCAAAAACGTCATGTTTCTCAAGGATATATCTTCAAAGTAGACGGTAAACAATTCTCAAATGTTTTCACAATATTCGTATAATCCCTCTCTAGCATTCTTTAGTTTTTCATTAAATTCTGACATTTAGTTTTGACAGTACAATTGATAATGTGTCAGTGCCCACATAACACGAGATCTGCAAGGGATGTCCTGTGGCCTTATGCGGACATTCAGAAGTTCTCAGAATGTCTTTCGGATGTCCTGGGGACTTATGTGGACATATAGAAGTCCTTAGAATGTGTTTGGGACGCCTTTGAAAGATATGTGCTACGTGGGCGGTGTTTTTTGTATATGGGTTATATGTCAATTATGCCAATTTTAAGTGTAAATATCTCGACTTAGGGACGGTAAACCTCATTTAAACTCCACAGATGTTTGGATAACGTATTTAATAACGTATACGCCAAGTTTGAACAAATTCTGTCGCAAATCGTTCCGCGGAGAAGATCATTTCATATACTTAGTTTACTTGTCCAAAAGAAAATGAAACGTGAAATTGTTATTTGGGACTCGGGCAATGTCGGGTGATATCCACTATAGTTTAAAATAAAAGTTTCAGTTCAGTTTAAAACATTATTTTTGCAATTTGTCTAACTATTGCTCCAGAAAGTAGTTAGTACATCAGTTTAAATTAATGTGATCTGAGCGTTCACTGAATAAATGTGCTAAAAACAATCTGAAACAAGTTGTTATATTTTCAGGCTCGTATCCGCAAAAATCTTTTCTGCTGTAAAATACCTTAAACAAATGAACGCAACGGTGATAGGATATGCTAGGATATCACCGTTGAGTTCATTATTTGTTTAAGGGGTTTTACAGCAGAAAAGATTCTCCCGAATAGCATCCTTCAATCGATAAACAAACCGTTTATAAATGTCAATTTATGTCACCGTAATAAAACAATCCATTGGAAATTTTTCCCAACATGCACTTCCTCAATTATCCTTTGCCGTGGTAGATCGTCCAAGTGTAAAAACGTATAAAAAGAATACTCCTATTAATACCTTTAACAGTTTTCCTTAAATTAGTCTCTTTGTTAGATCGAATTTTCCTTAACATTTTCACCCCCCCCCCCCCCCCCCTTCACTGCTATTTTGTTAATATTGACCGTGACTCTTTAAAACTAGGTAAGTAGTTCATTTTTTAGAAACAGTTCTTCTGATAAGATTTGACCTCTCACTTATCTGGTCTTTTCAAATGAATTCTTTCGCGAATTAAAGGTATGTGTGTCTTGCAATACTGGCAACTATTACTCGCCGGCTTTATCCTTTAATAATAATAATTCATCAATATAATTATTTATATAGTGTTTACTTTTATCCCTACAGAGACTGTTTTGTTGATCATCGTAAAATAAATTGTAGGCTATGCAACAATAGTTATTAATAAATCATTGTTAAGATCAATATCTAGTTACAAAAAGCTTTCATTGTAAAAGAAAAGCATGTTGAGGGTCACCACGTTTATATCTTCATTGTAATTTTTCCTGCGCACTGTATTTATAAATCTATATAGTACCACTACATTGGGGATTAGTAGTGCATATCCAGTTAGAATGAAGGGCAGGCTTCTTCTTCTACTGATTACGGTGCTATCTAAAGTTCAAAATGCGCAGCTTGATTTTGATACAATCGAGTTAGTCGTGGCGGTATGTAGTAATCTTAAATTGAATCATTGAAGCAAAATTTTGCTTTAAATTTCTGTTCAGGTATACACTAAATGACTAAACATACTAATAAGCCAGGTTTTTTAAATTTGAATGGATAGTAATAAATTCCTTTATTGTTAATATTTCTACACTGAAATCGTTTATATTGAGGTCATGGTATTTATACGTATCACGATTTTTGGGTTAGGTACGATAATTTTATTTCTGACGAGCTATTCATTGATAAGGATTTTCCAATAAAGTAATAAATTATGACCCACTTCTTAATACGGTAATTTCAAATCGTGAACCAAAAAAATACCGGATAAAACTTGTGAATTGTATTAATAAAAACAATTAACTCTAGCCATGGACGCCCATAGCGAGCGGCAAGAGGGGGCAACCCAATAATAATTTCTTAAGTAACGATACTTTTAATTTAAATAAACCCCCCCCCCCCCCCCCCCCCGGAAATTACTGTATGGGTGCCCGTCACTATTTTTTTGTTTTAAATGTAACCTAACGCCTTTCGAGACTATGTGCCATTATCCCAGGTAGCTAATGAATGAATAAATTAACTTAAATACATAAAAAATCAGGGGAATTCTTGTTTTTATTATTACAATAATTAACTATGAAGTTCACAAAGTAAATAAATTTGAGGGAAAAATGTAGCCTTAAAGGTACAGTGTTTTCAACAATGTTTGGGCCCCACGTGATCAATTTTAAATTTCGCGCTTAAAATATTCTTTCTTTAGGTTGGTAGCTGTTGTGCGCGTGTTAAGCCAAAAATAACTAAATTGTAATATTTACATTTTGCTTTATAACCTCATATTTTCTTTACTCTGTTTGCTGTCTTTTCGAATTTCCTCTACTTTATCTTGAGATCAACATTAAAAAAAAAGTTCTTTTCAGAGCTCTTAACGTTACGAAGCTATTGTGATGTAAGTTAGCAATATTTTTCAATAAATTAATTTAATTTGAATTGGTATAGTGATACTATAAAACGATGGTGTTTACATCAGAACAAGATGTCTTTATTTTAATGGCACATTTCCGCAGTGGTACCCGAAACCCTGATGGAACTTGGAGCTATTCATTGCAGTCCTGTATTGAGCAGTTTTCAGAAGCTTTTCCCGATGTTAACATCGAATATGATGCATTTAAAAAACATAGGTTACATCTTATTGCAAGGTACGAAAACAAGCACTGTATTTGCAAAGGCAAGTCAACGGGCAGGCCGACTGTTTTAACCGAAGAAGTTGTTAATGACATTCAACAAAGAATACAACAAAGTCCTAAAAAATCTATTCCACAATTATCCGCTCAAACAGGTACGATTAAATAAGCTACTGCGTTTATGTAACGAAAAATATGAACATAATTTTTTTACAGGTTTGTCTACTGGTACTTGCCACAAAGCTTTAAAAAAGAGGTTACATTTGCATCCTTACAAAATTTCTTCTGTACAACAATTACATGCACCTGACTATAATCTTCGAGTGCAATATTGTCAATAGTTCAATGAACGTTTAAACAACAATAATTTGTTAGACTTAACATTTTATTCAGACGAAGCATGGGTACATTTGTCAGGTTATGTGAATAGCCAAAATTACAGAGTTTGGGCAGCAGAAAATCCACACATTTACATCGAAACACCTCTACACCCCCAAAAAGTTGGCATTTGGGTGGCTATGTCAAGAAGGAGGATAATTGGTCCCATTTTCTTTTATGATACCATAAACGGAGAACGATACCGTGATATTCTGCGTCAAGCTATTGAACAAAATTTACATGATGATGAACAACAACGAGGTTTTTTCCAGCAAGATGGAGCTAGTGCACACACCGCTAATGAAACGATTAGGTACCTGCAACAATTTTATGGCGACCGAATAATTAGTACCGGTTTGTGGCCTCCAAGAAGTCCCGATCTCACGCCCTTAGATTTTTTTCTGTTTGGGCGAATTAAAACTAATGTATTTAAAAATCGACTGCATACTCTCGAAGAATTGGAAGGAGCAATACAACAAGAGATTAACAATATAACGCCAATTGAACTTGAACGTGTGTTTGAAAATATGAAGCGAAGAGTTAATTTATGTCTAGAAATGAATGGTGGTCATTTTGAGCACCTTTTGTGAATAACAATAAATAATAAATTCTATTCTTGATTTTTTAAATCACGTTTCTTTGTAAACATCTTTTAGGTTAAATTAATTTATTTAATCTGATGTAAACACTAGTAACCTGTCTAGGGGAAATTAATATTGAAATCAATGCATTACCAATCTTGTATCTCTAGTTGCCTAAGCACCTGCAAAAACGTGGGGACGGTCAATTATGAAAACCCTGTACTAATCAACACAATTTTAGCTATTTAGACACGGGGATAGAACCAAAGATGTAAGCACATTTTATCCAAAGGATCCCTACAACAATATAACCTACGAACCGTATGGGTTAGATGAACTTACCAACGTGAGGACTTCTATTACGTAACAAATTTCAATTATTTTAGCCACCATTTTATAGGAAGGAAGATTAAGATCACTTCGCCTTGGAGGACAACTAAGAATGAAATACAATAGCAGTTTTTTGAACCCTTTGTATGTACCTGAAGAAGTGAGCGCAATCAGCACAAATTACAACAGAACTAAAGATACCTTAAAATTCGTTATGACTGGATTATTCGATAATAATGGAGTTGATACCGCAAATGGGTTTGATTTTAACATATTACCAGTGCATAACAGTTTTATAAGTAAACGTATCAATTTCCCAGACACCATCTGTATATCTGTATAATTACAGTTAAAGTTTCCGTTTGACTTTTGCCCACGTTATCGTCAAATATACGAGGAGTTCGAACACCATGCAGAAGGTCGAAAACTTAAAAATAAATATATTTCAAATTTTCCGTACATCAGTAGTCACACAGGGATTAATGTCACAAATCTCCATGATTTACATATTATTTATTCATGTTTGCGTAGCGAGGTACGTTGACTTAAAAAAAATCTATAATTTACCTCCTTTCTCAGGAAGAGTGGAAATTGAAGTTACCCCAGTGGTCCTCTCCTGTGTACATGAATTACTTACAGTCTGCTACTACAGATTTCTACAGCAACTCTGTAGCACTACCAGAATTCAACAAACTATTTGGGGGTTAGCTTTGAATTTATACCATTACTGTATTCGAGAACACTCTGATCGTAGGTGCCTTGCTAAAAAGGATATTAAAAGATTTGTATATGAAAATGAATACATCAACGCATCGAAAGCTACACCTATACTCTGGACATGAATTGAATATCTTAGGGCTCCTAGGATCTATGGGAATGTATCGCCCCCATATTATACCCTATTCTGCTTGTGTGTTAATGGAATTGCACAAGATAAGAAACAATTACTACATCAAGGTACATTTCATATCAATAATTCTAATTAATTGAAATGAAATTTTAGGTACTATATCAAAAAAGTGCGCAATCCGGTTTCGAAGAAATGATGGTACCCGGTTGTAACATTTTATGTTCCCTTGAAAGCTTTAGAAAAATAGTAGCACAGAATATTCCCGGAGATAACGATAATTGTTACACTGTAAAAATGACATCATAACATGTTGTTCAACCAAGAAACGAAAGTAGTATTGGGAAGTTAGATGTCAATTTGTTAATTGTATATGTATACTATGTATCGTGTTTTTAAGTTGTAACATTAAGCTTCCACATCCGCATTTCTATTATTAGTAATAATAATAATGAATGAAATTTGATGAAAAAAATGTCTAGATATATCTTCCGTAAAGTTTGAAGTAAAAATTTTACACGTTCCTTGCTATTTGGTGATCATATTAGCTTCGCGGAATAGTGTAGTATTGAGAAACGTTCGACCTTTCCTTAATGTTTTAATCAATCACAATCTTCATAGTGTCGAAACGCGTAGAAATAAGTACTTTGAAATAAGGAATTAACGGATAGTAGTTAATTATCGGAATCCTTTCATGCCATTTGGTCGATAGGTATAATACCTGAAAGTTATCATCCTTAAATGTATGTTTGATTAGAAAATCACGTTTAACCCCTTTGCGTCCACTGACCCCACAGGTGACGTTCCGATCAAATGTCCGCTACGTATCACTGACGCCATTAATTGGTAGCGTCAAAAGTTTGAAAATAAGAAAGCGGTGTTGGTATCCAGTGGCGGATTTAGGGGGGGGGGGGGGGGGGCTTTAAGGGCTCGTGCCCAGGGCGGCAAAAATTACGGAGCGGCAAAATTACGGAGCACAAAAATTAATTGAAGGAATCTTTTTGAAAAAAATTGGAAAACAATGGAAAATAAAATTGAAGTAGAAATACGTCAATACAAGCTATTATTTTACGTGATAAAAATCCCAAACATCAGTTTATTCAGTCGGACTCATTTAAATATGGTCCTAATCAGATGCATAATCCTATTTAGCCACAGACTTTCTAAGAATTTGCATGACCATTTGCCGCTTCTCGTCGTCCAGATGTAGTAGTATGTTTTATTAAATTGCAATACGCCGAAAATGAAATAAATTTTGTAGAAAATAACTTCACAAAACCTTCCCCATAGACAAATATATATTTAAGTTAAAGCTGAAGTTGATTAAAGTTGCAAATTGAAGAATAAATTTGAAGATTACATACTACTTGTTTCGACAATATTAAGAATAATTGTCATCCTCAGGCTAAAATAATAGTAACAGCATTATTTTAGCCTGAGGATGACAATTCTTAATATTGTCGAAACATGTAGTATGTAATCTTCAAATTTATACTTCAATTTGCAAGTTTAATCAACTTCAGCTTTAACTTAAATATGTATTTGTCTAATAAAAAATGTTTTCTGGACTTCAGACTTGCATAAATAAGTTGTATTCCTGTGGTGAGGGATGTGATGGGGCGCACTTTTCTTGTGCCCCTAGGCGGCAGAAGCATAAATACGCCTCTGTTGGTATGTAATGAAATTATTTTACGTTGGTATATACAAAATAATATATCTAAGTAGGGATTGAACATGCCCACTCGGAATACCCGATTTGTCTCATGCTCCTATGGATTTCAATTAGTTTTCAGTAGTTCTGTACCATTTTTCGTAGTTTATTGCATTATTTAGGATATAAAATGAGTGATACGAGTGAGTCAGACTATCGAAGACAAAAATAGTTTATAGTTTTATACAGAATTCAACAGTCATCCTCATGCGTAAACTGTTTTGTATGTTTAAAAACAGTTTTTATAGCACTTTATAGCAACCCATGATGTATAAACTGTTACCTATATATTATGTGGGGGAAAAATATGCAGAAATATTCACATCATGTGCGGAGTATAAATACGTTTAGGATGTTCCGCAGTAGAAATTTTCACCTCCATGTTGTCTAAAATTTCTTTTAATAGACCTCCTCCATTCATTCTACGAAATTCTGCTAAGCAAGTCCAAATATCAAGTATATATATCCGTAACTACAAATTTTAGATATCTGTAATCATCATTGGTCACCCATTCCGGTAATTTTAACCCCCAGTCTCTCTGTAATAAAGAATTAGTTACTCGCAATTAAGGCGCGTGTTCACCAAAAAAGCGAGCATTTGTTCTTGTTCGTGTATGTTTGTTCACGTTCACTTGAAATATTGACATCTCGTCCATACCAGAGTGAATATATTCAGACTCGTAGTTGATCCATCTACTTTCTGCGAGCGTGGTAAATATGGCTCACCATGAGAAATTATTGTTAGCTAATGCTGCTTTCGTTGAATTGAGTTTATTGAAAAAGCAAAAAAAAACGATTTTGGCAAGCAACTATATTTAACAACAGACATATTTATAATGGTAGTAGTAGTCTATTGCGTGATTTAAACTATACTTGACCCGGCAAAGTTTCATGCAGCACAAGTGATCGAAGCACGAGACCTTTGGGAGATTAGAATGCCGTCCACACTTAACGAGCATGAACAAGTATTTTCTTTTGATGTACTTACCGCCTTCTTCTCGATCTTTTTTGAACGCGAACAAACAAACGTTTATTCGCTCGCTAGCCGGTACTCACTAGATGATTATTGATGCAGAATGTTCGCTCGCTCTTGCTCGCTTTTTTGGTGAATAGGTACGCGCCTTTACAATATGCACACGAACCTGCGCCCTACTATTGTTGTAAGTTAGACATGCTTGTACAAGATTTGTCACGTTTATCCCTGTGTTCTTGTAGGTACTGATAATGCGCGGCATGTTCTTGTATAAGTGTTTAAATATCAAATAGTTTTAGAGATTTACTTGAATGAAAATTATTCATAGTACCAAATAAGTAGTGCATTTAGCACTAAAAGTAGCTAGTCTTTTGTCCTACTATAATCTGTGCTTACCGCATCTACGTCATCTGTTGTATAATGTGATTTTAAATTTAAATAACCATAATACCTTCCCCTATTCAGTTTAAATTACCTTTGTTTACTCCTCTAGAAGATAACTAATTTATAAGAAGCACTATTTCATAGAAGCACATTAACAATTTTGGTAATAAACTAACCCACATTCTTTTTATACAGGGTGGGTCAACGCGAATATATCAGCAAGGTTTACGGCCGGCATCTACTCTTATTTTTTCAAAGGGGAAGGGGTACGTTGTGATACATCTTTTGAAAGGGCATTAAATTTTCTTTAAAATGGTGCTCGTTTATACTATGTATATGTAGTTAACATGACAAACTTACGTACTTATTGTTGGCGCCCTGTGGCGGCCTTACATTAAGGAAAAGTTCGAACGTTTCTTAAGGCTACACTATTCCGCGAAGTCTAAGAGGATCTCACCAGATAGCAAACTTTCAGTGCTAGGAACGTTATTAAACGTGTAAAATATTTTTCATACTCAGTGGAAGATACAACTAGAAACATTCTTCCTAGTTTTTTTCTCAAATTTCATTCATTATTATTATTATTACTAATAATAAAAATGCGGGTGTAGAAGCGTAATGTTACAACTTAAAAACACGATACATAGTATACATATACAATTAACAAATTGACATCTAACTTCCCAATACTACTTTCGTTTCTTGGTTGAACAACACGCTATGATGTCATTTTTACAGTGTAACAATTATCGTTATCTCCGGGAATATTCTGTGCTACTATTTTTCTAAATCTTTCAAGCGGACATAAAATGTTACAACCTGGTACCATCATTTCTTTGAAACCGGATTGCGCCGTTTTTTGATATAGTACCTAAAATTTCATTACAATTAATTAGAATTATTGATTTGAAATGTACCTTGATATAGTAATTATTTCTTATCTTGTGCAATTCCATTAACACACAAGCAGAATAGGGTATAATATGGGGACGATACATTTCCATAGATCCTAGGAGCCCTAGGATATTCATATCATGTCCAGAGTATAAGTGTAGTTTACGATGCGTTGATGTACTCATTTTCATGTACAAATCGTTTAATATCCTTTTTAGCAAGGCACCTACGATGAGAGTGTTCTCGAATATAGTAATGGTATAAATTCAAAGCTTACCTCCAAAAAGTTTGTTGAGTTCTGGTAGTGCTACACAGTTGCTATAGAAATCTGTAGTAGCAGACTGTAAGTAATTCATGTACGCAGGAGAGGACCACTGAGGTATTTTCAATTTCCATTCTTCCTACGAAAGGAGATAAATTATAGATAAATTATTTTTAATTCAACGTACCTCGCTACGCAAACATGCATAAATAATATGTATATCATGGAGATTTGTGACATTAATCCCTGTGTGATTACTGATGTACGGAAAATTTGACATATATTTATTTTTAAGTTTTCGACCTTCTCCATGGTGTTCGTATTCTTCGTATATTTGACGATAACGTGGGCAAAAGTAAAACGGGAACTTTAACTGTAATTTTATAGATATACAGACGGTGCCTGGAAAATTGATTCATTTACTTACAGAACTGTTCTGCACTGGTAATATGTGAAAGTCAAACCCACTTGCCGTATCAACTCCATTATTACCGAATAATCCAGTCATAACAAATTTTAAGGTATCTTTAGTTCTGTTGTAATTTGTGCTGATTGCGCTCACTTCTTCAGGTACATACATAGGGTTCAAAAAGCCGCTATATTTCATTCTTAGTTGTTGTCCGAGGCGAAGTGATCTTAATTTGCCTTCCTACAAAATGGTTGCTAAAATAATTGAAATTTGTTACGTAACAGTAGTCCTTACGTTGGTAAGTTCACCTAACCCATACGGTTCGTAGGTTATATTGATGTAGGGATCCTTTGGATAAAATGTGCTTACATCTTTGGTTTTATCCCCGTGTCTAAATAGCTAAAATTTTGTTGATCAGTACCTTTAAGGCTACATTTCTTCCACAAATTTGTTTACTTTGTGAACTCTATAGTTAATTATTGTAATAATAAGAACAAGTACTATTTATTCATTCATAGTTATGGTCGATTCGCACTATACGGAACGTCACCGTCACGTCATAGACCGGCACCGTCACGTCAAAATATGTCTCCATATGTTTAAATGGCAATGTTCACACTGACCGGCAACGTCAACTACCGTGGACATTACGGAACGGAAAAGTTGATCAAAAACTAATTTTTGACGTGCCGTTGCCTGTCTGTTCCATATCAAATTCTAGTAGTATGAATTTGTAATCGGAACGGATCCGTCATATTTTCAGTATGTATTTAGTTTCTTGTAGTGTTTTGTTTTTGTATTTGAGTTTTAATTTTTGATAAAAGGACATAAAATTGATTTTGAGACACTCTAAAATATTTGTAAAAGGAAATTTCTTCTTCCAATTCCTTGAATTCTCCTTCAAATTTTCTCATACTAAGCATTTTTCGAATCCATGTTTTCTTCGCTTCTTCGCTATATTTTTGCAGTTATTCTCTTCATCGTCCAAAATTAGTGCAATTATAGCCATTTTTTTCTACTTAATTTAGGAATCTTATAAAATTATAAAATTATTATTATAAAATTGAAAATTTTATAAATGAAAACAAAAATTAAACACAGGACGAAACAAACGTACGAGTACAACCGACAGATAGACACTAGACAGTGTATAGGTATTTCCGTGACGTTACCGGTCAAGTGTGAATACATATATTCCTTTTTTGACGTGACGGTGCCGGTCTATGACGTGACGGTGACGTTCCGTATAGTGCGAATCGACCATTACCCGCGATAATGACACATGGTGTCGAAAAATTAGTAGAGTTACTTGTTTTTATTATTACAGTTCACAAGCTTTACCGGTTTTTTTTTTGGTTCACGATTTGAAGTTACCGTATTAAGAAATGGGCCAATATATGTATTAATTTATTGGAAAATTCTTATCGATGAATAGACTGTCAGAAATAAAATTATCATGACTCAAAAATTGTGATACGTTTAAATGCCTAACGCCTTGACCTCATTATAAACGATTTCTGTGTGGAAATATTAACAATATTAAAGAAAATTTATTAGTTCCCATTCAAATTTACAGAACGTAACTTATTAGTTCAGTGTATACCTGAACAGAAAATTAAAGCAAAATGTTGCCTCAAAGATTCAATTTAAGATTACTACATACCGCCACAACTAACTCGATTGTGTCAAGCTGCGCATATTGAACATTAGATAGAACCGTAACCAGTAAAAGAATAATTATCCCCTTCATTTTAACTGGTTACAATGTACTAATCTCCAATATTGTGGTTCCTATACATTTATAAATCTAGTGCGTAGGCAAGATTAGAGTGAAGATATAAACCTCGTGACCCTCAACATACTTTTCTTTCACAACGGAAGCTTTTTGAAACTAGATATTGATCTTGACAATGATTGATTTGATGTTGCTTTACATACAATTTGTTTTACGATGAATGGATTGTTTTATTATGGTGACATAATTGACACCTATAAACGTTGTGTTTCCGCAAAGAACTTTTTAAATCCCGACAGTCCATTGATAGATTTAAAAATTGGCGTTTTGCGGCATTTATCTGTAGCGTTATTGCGAGAAGGTCAAAGGTCAAAATTTAAAAAAGTGGTCCATATTTTATAAGATTGCTCATACAACTACAACAGTTACTTGACAATAAACAAAACATTGGCACGAAACAACAAAAGATTTTGAATAAGTTAATTATCTAGGAATATCTATAGGAATTGAAATAACCAGCAGAATTTACCGTGCCGCTCAACTCCACAATATGGCACAAGTACGTGACCAAAGAAAGTATAAAGCCGAGTCCTGACATATTCACACAAAACAAAATCTGAAACAGAAGCAACAAAAGAAATGATGGGTACGTGCATCAAAAGAAATAATAGGTACGTGCAACAGAAATGGAAATGATAAGGGAGATACGGAAGGAGACATTGAAGGACAAACAAAGGAGTAGAGATATCAGAAGGAAAGTAGAAGATGCAATGAAACGGAAAATGGACCAAGAAGAGAAGCACAGAATGAAACGGCCATGTAAGTCGTTTAAATAAAAACACAATACAAAGGGACCGCTAAGTTGCGAGTTTCTGATGTTGCCAACTGAACTGATTAATATGGAGCTCCACGATGTAGGTTTAGACAAAATCAATTATATTTCATATGAATCTCAAGACACGTACAGTGTTCTTTATAGAATACATCGCGTACAACGTAATTGAACGCATTATTCGTGATAGTTCCCTTACAAACAATTGGTATGATTTTGCTCTATAAAAACTCTGCTAAGGCGACAATCGACGATACTAAAGTATGAGAGGGTAAGCATAAGGATAATGGAGTTAATAAAAATGTGAAAGGTTGTAGAAAATATATGGAACCTAACCTGCATTTCATAATTAACCCAGCAATTAATTTTTATGTGTTTAAATTTTTCAGTATTAGAGAACTGTTTGTTTCTTCGTCTAATCTGGATTGGTTACATACAGCTACATGACGCTGAAACGTGATAGTACGTAACAATGTAACGTTGGGAGTTACCAAGCGTGTAAAAGTTTGGCCCTCCCTCCAGGATTGTTATCAATGACCCATTGAACAATATTAGAGGGGGGGGGGGAGTTGAACGGCCGCCATCTTGTCCGCCATCTTGAAAATGCCCGTGAACCTATTTTTGGCTATATCTTAGCAACCGTATGTCCAAATCGAACATACTGCGTTGTTTGCATATTTTTTTTTATCTACAGAGGTGATCGCAATTTATAAATTATGGTATGTGGCTTTGTTTAGTAAAAGAAAACACGTGATAAAAAGGAACAAAACTAATTCTATTTTTCATTAACAACACAAATATTACAAAAAAAATATATAAAAACCTCTACAAATCCGCCGCCATTTAACGGTCCTAAACACTCCCGCAATTCACAAATTGTTCCAATCCTTTTTTGGTTCTATCAATATCCTTCACTCAAACTCCACGCACAAAACGTCCTACAACCCTTTCACTATCGTTACCCCAAAATTGTCAACCTTTTTTCTTCTTTACCATCATGGCATCATACCAACAATCATATCTTCCTTCTTCCTTTCTCCCCTCTCCTTTTTATCCTTATACTAGCCTAACTTCATACACTTCAAATCTTATACTATCTATCCTTATACATTTTAATCCTTATACTATACTTTTTTAACAATTTAAATTCCCACTTATGCGATCACTGCAATACGTAGACTCTAATTGCACAGTTTTGTATTCCTAAGATAAATTTATTGTTATATAACCGAAATTGATAATCCTAGCGGATTTAATATTTTTGGGCTTAAAATCTTAAATTATGGAATATGTAAAAAAAACCTAAAAAACATATCACTTTTTATTTTATTATTATTAATCTTTTAGATCTCGCTTTTATGAATAAAATGCAAAAACAATCAACGAAATCCGAGCACTGGTTACGAAAATATACAAGATTTAGGAATAAGTACCGCACCTTTGCTGAGCACCATAATTGGTAGTTACAGGTCAAATTAAAAATTTCATAAGTTTGTTCTCTACAAAATATGGGAATTACTACTAAATACATACATTAATTAAGTGTAATCAATTTTTGAAGGCTTATGCCCCATTCGCGATTCCCTCGCCCTCATAAGTGTAATGATCGCCTGTAACTAAAGTCCGTTCGCTGTAGCTTTGTTGGTAATAAGTGATTAGCGCTTAATTTCAGAAATCACATACTTTTATAGTGTTGTCCTCTTCTAACATATATATCATACCTACCTAAAATATGTATTGGGTATGTCTAATCGCCTCGAGCAATAATCAGGTAAACAACACCATTAAGTATTGTTTGGTGACAATGGAATAATGAGCTCTGTTTTGTTCAAATGTAAACTTTTAAATAAAAAGTCAGGGGTTCTAAACCATTTATTTTTTATAATTGATACATTATATTGATATCTCCTCATTATGTAGAAATTTTAAGTACCACTGACTTTCACAAATATTGAACCATACAGTTTGCAAGTGGGAATCCCTAATCACTTACCAACAAAACTACAGCGAACGGACTTTACCAATAATTGTGTGCTCAGCAAAGGTGCGGTACCTATTCCTAAATCTTGTATATTTTCGTAACCAGTGCTCGGATTTCGTTGATTGTTATTGCATCTTATTCATAAAAGCGAGATCTAAACGATTAATAATATGTAATAAAATAAAAAGTTATAAGTTTTTTAGCGTTTTTTTTTACATAAGTATTCCATAATTTAACATTTTAAGCCCAAAAACATTAAATCCGCTAGGATTATCAATTTCGGTTATATAACAATTTATCTTAGGAATACAAAACTGTGCAATTATAAGTCTACGAATGTTCGATTTGGACATACGGTTGCTAAGATATAGCCAAAAATAGGTTCGCGGGCATTTTCAAGATGGCGGACAAGATGGCGGCCGTTCAACTTCCCCCCTCTAATATTGTTCAATGGGTCATTGATAACAATCCTGAAGGGGGGAGCCAAACTTTTACACGCTTGGTAACTCCCAATGACAATTCTATGGAGATTGTTACGTACTATGATGAATAACAGAAATAACAGCCTGGGCTTCAAACAAAGCGGCAAAGTGCAATACTTCGTCATTGATAATTTGGCATATAATAAATAAGATATTAAACAAGGTCCAGCCTCCTATTTATCAGAATGTACAAATAATGTGAATTTATTTTTAAAAAAGTCAACACTCCGATGATGCGTTTGCAGAATGTTTACAAATCTCACGAAGAGGTGATAAGCCCACTGAGTTTTTTTAAAATTAGCTGTCAAGATCACAGCCCATAATGCTTCATGTCACCCTACAGCCTCAGCTGCATTGCTGTGGGATATTCAACAATAAAGCCGTAAACTGACATTTATGATTGCTGTCCACAGTTACAAGCTGGTGAATCAAGGATTCCGATGCAAAACAAATACTTACTCAACAATATCTTTAATCATTGCGAAATACGTAAGTGGTTCGGCAATTAATCCCTACCTGTACCAAATGCGGCAGTATTTAAAGTAAATCGATTATATACTGCGTGATTCATTTATAGGTTTTGGTTTTTTTGTGGTGGGGATTTAATGGCAGATCGCGCATGCGTCGTGTCAAATGTGTATTGCGTGCTTTGAGCAACTTATGGTCCACATAATCACCCTACCGAACGCACAATTCGCTATACCATCGATCGGTCAGTTTGATACCCTACTTTCATTCTTGGATAATACGCGACCAAATAGACCACACCCAGCATGTAGTGACGGAAATATAGAGGCGGTACGGAGAGAGTTCTTAACAACTTGGCTTGTCGTATGCAACAACTTGGTGTATTTTACATAAGGATCTTGGTTTAAAAGCATACAAAATACAACTAATGCAAGAATTGAAGCCGACCGATCTTCTGAACCGTTTACGTTTCAGTCGTTAGGCTATTGATACACTTGCAAAAGATCCACTGTTTTCAACAAAAAATTGGTTCACCGTTTAGGTCCATTTCATGGGTACGTGAATAAATAAAATGCCCGATGAGCAACCCGAAGAGCTGTCATCATATCCAGACAAAACAACTGTTTGGTGTGGAATAATCGGCCCACATTTCTTCAAAGCAGTCGCAGAGGCCGCCCAAAATGTTGCTGTGAATGGCGACCGTTATCGCTCCATGATAACGGATTGTTTTATGCCTGAAATGGAGGCCTGTGATTACGACCTCAGTGAACAGTTCATTTCACCCTTCGGACCAGTAAAAATTGGCCGCCTAGATCATGTGACATCACACCTCTAGATTTTTTACTTTCGGCTTACATAAAGTCCTCTACATAGATAAGACGTCTGGAATTGAGGCATTAGAAACCAATATTACTCTAATCATCGGCCAAATGCCACTCGTAATGCTCAAACGCGCCATTCAAAATTGGAAATTCAGAATTAACCATGTTAACCTCAGTTACGGCCAACATTTGAAAGAAATTATCTTTAAAGAATAATTGTAAAGAATGGTTCTTTTGTATGATAATAATGATTATAAAATAAAATTAAATTTTTTCATTGTTTATTATTTCTGAAAATATTATCACTAAAGGAATCATCCGTTATAGGTAAGTAAGTAATATTTTATAATTTTCCATCTCGTCTCTCCGTGAGGATCTTAAGGGTCGACCAAATCACATTTATCTTTATCTCCTGGAATACTGCTACGTATGAGCGTTTTAAATTTTTCAATTGTGCAAAAAGCTTCACAGCCGGGTAAAACCATTTCCTTAAATCCTTGCATGGCGTTTCGTCTATATAATACCTAAAAGTTATCATCGTTAAATTTTTAAATAATATGTTTTATTAGAAAATAACCTTTAAGTAATAAGCTTTATTTATTTCGTACAACTCTATAGCAACACATGATGTATAATATGGCATATGTGGGCGAAAAATATGCATTGCTCCTAATAAAGCAGAAATATTCACGTCGTGTGCGGAGTATAAATACATTTTAGGCTGTTTCGCAGTAGAAATTTTCATCTCCATGTTTTCTAAAATTTCCTTTAATAGACCTCCTCCATTCATCCTACGAAATTCTGGTGAGGAAGTCCAAATATCAAGTGTATTCGTAGCTACAGATTTTAGATACCCGTAAACATCATTGGTCACCCATTCCGGTAATTTTAACCCCCATTCTCTCTATAATAAAGAATTAGTTACTCAATTACACAATTACACTATGTACACGAACCTGCACCCTAATATTGTCATAAATTAGACATACTTGTACAAGATTTGTCACGTTTATCCCTGTGTGTTCTTGTAAGTACTGATAAATCGGGACATGTTTCGATTGAAATTTTTTACCAGATTCGGAGTTTAGAAAATTCTTGTATAATTGTTTGAAACGTGGACAGTATTTGTGTGGAAACGACAGGACCTGTCAAATTAAAATTGAAAGTGCCGTTTAAAGTTGAATGTTATTTACGTACCGAATTGTTTGTGGAAATTGTTTTAATTTCAAATTGTTTTAGAGATTTACTTGGATGAAAATTATTCATAATACCAAATAGTGCATTTAGCACTAAAAGTAGCGAGTCTTTTGTCCTACTATAATCTGTGCTTACCGCACTTATGTCATCCGCTGTATAATGGGATCCCAAATATCCGTAGTACCTTTCCCTTAATTCCCTACCCAGTTCAAATGACCTTCGTTTACCCCTCTAGAACATAACAAACTATAAGAAGCACTATTTCATTGAAGTACTCACATTTGTCAGCTCTCCCACTCCATATGGCTGATATGTAAAATTTATGTAGGGATCTTTTGGATATTCGGGAACAGAGTTATCCTTAGTCCTATCTCCATGACGGAATATCTAAAAACTTGACATTGTAACCTCGTGTAAGTAATAAACATAAAGCACAATTTTCTTCCTATGATATTCGTCAAGGACTAACTTCGTGAAGAACTAAAACATTCGGGGCACTACTTTTTAATCTTTATTATACACATTCTGATACACATATTGATGGAAATGCAATATAATTACAGTAGATAGAACAAACAGGGATGAGTTATTGCTGTAATATTTTTTAGCACGAAATGTGTAATTTTTATTTTGCAACTGTATATTTCTATTACATCACAAAACAAATACTTACTACTGCTACTAGTTGAAGACTACCATGGTTAAGATATGGAGTACTGTAAACGGCATGTAATGACACAACTAGTAACAGTGCGTATACTACCAGCATTTTCAAGTGATTGTAATGCTAATCGCGTAAACACGTGTAGCAAACAGTTATCTATTATTCCTCTAACCTTTGCCATAAGATAACGCTGTATTTAACATTTAACTCTTAAAATAAGTAAGTCACCATGATTTTCAACGAACCACTGTACGTCATGTCTGTATTGTGTATGTCAATGCGTACTAAAATTTTTTTTAATTTAAAAATTTGACTTCGGATTTCAATTCTTGACCCATGTACAATATTTGATGTATCGATTAAATACAGCATTAACACTGAATACCAATAAGTAAATAAACCGCTGCCAAATTTGTCATATACGTAAACACAAAGTCAATTAATAAATTAAAAATGCTAATTTTGCACACTGGGTGCACACCCGCACACACAGACATTTGCTAGAGATGTTGTTTAAATCCAACTCTAAAAGCTCCAAGTGCTTTTTATCAATATTGTACCATTCATCCCAATGGTATAAGAATTTTCAACAAAAAGAGTCAAATATTTTATGTTAGAGCTAATTTATCCAACTGGTCTCTATCTTTCTTTCGACATTGTCGAAGAGCAAACACCTAAGTCAAGTGGGAAGTGGAATCGATTCAACTTCTAATTGTGTTTCTGCCCCATAGTTTCTTTGTGTTCGGGTGACAATTTTTAAGTGTTCCTGCTCAGTGCTCAGTATAATAATTCAAGAAATGTTTTGATATCACAAAGGTCCGTAGCCTTGGTTCATCTTCTCTGACGTAATTTTGATATAATTTTGAAATATAAAGGTTTCAATTCTCCACTATTTTATACGTCGTCGCCAAATTATGAAGATTACAGGAATTTTATTTTTCCAAAAACGTGTTTTTCGTGTTATTTAAGTCATAAAACGTCGAGAAATGCAAACAAAAATTTTTTAAAATTTAATTCTTTGTACGTATGGGAAAGCAATAGCCAATATTCGGTGTATAGCCTAAAGCCTAAGATTTCAGCGATAGAACGGAGTTCGCTATGGTAATGCACTGCATTCCGAAATGTTTACCCATACTTTTGTACGTTTACATGTATAATTGTTATATCTTTAAAACGAATTATCTTAAATCTCGTCTTAAATACTCAATGACATATTGTGCACAAAGTGAACTTTTTCACACCATTGCATACAGGGTGTCTCACGGTGACCATCCATTAGAATACAGGGTATCCCAGTTGAAAATGACACATTTTATATGTCATTATTGACTAAACGAAATATGATAGAAATGTAACCAACGCGTTTCAAATTTCGAAACGTTTTTTTCCCAATCACTTAAAAAAATTTCCCAGTTAAACAGGGCGAGGTAAAAAATCCCTATCTTCAACTAAAAATTACTTGACTTATTTAATGTACATTTTTACACTATTCAAAAGCTGAGATCACTAGCTTTTTAAAAACGCAGGCATGTGTAAACATTTTTACAAATATAGAAGATACGCAAAAAAGTTAAATAGCCTTTTTGTCTAAAATAATTAGGGAAGAAAATATGTAATCGAATATTAAGTTTTTTACATTGAAATTCCTATGGCTACAGCCAGTATGTATATATGTATATTGCAAAATAAATTCATTGAAATTATAAATGTATTTAAAACCACAAAAGGTCCATGTACTTAGATAAAATATGTGGTTTGCAAGTGTGTATGTCCAACTAAATAACCTACAAGGTAAGCAACATAAAAATGCTTCTTAGTTCCAAGTTTAAAGTTAATCGTAATTGAAACTATTAAGAGCAAGCGCTAGATTTGTGCAAATATACTGTCCCCTTGGATGCTAAAATTTAATGTTTTGTGTCTACGGGATTAACCGTAAAAATGTCAAAGTTTGTTCTAGACAAAGCATTTAAATTATTGCGTGTCCACTACTGTGTGAATTACCGATTTATAAAAACAGAATCCTATTTTAACGAACGCGAAAGCAGTCGTATCTCACTGTCAATTTAAGGGTAAAAAAGTGGTTAGAAACCCTCCTGTCAAATTGTGATATACAAAATTACAAAGGGACACTGTTGAAATATAAATTTTTAACTAAATTGAGATCGCAGATTGAAAATTCTCAAGGCCGTAGAAGCCAGGAATATACCTGCTGCATGACTTAGTCGTTTCTATTTTGTTCACTCGAATATGAAAAAGCTGTTGAACACAAACGAAGTTGTCTTTGGGATTACTCGGAAAAGTTTTTGAGTCACTTCATAACCGCGAACGAAACATGGAGTGACTACCGAAGACCAAGTGGCCCCCAAATCACTGGGTTCCTTCAGACGAATCGGTGCCAAAGACGTGTTTGTTAGCCAACAAAGTCGTGCTACAGTTCTTTGGGATGACGTTTGAAGACTTCGGGAAACTGGGGACACGTTGGGCGAAGTATATTGAGCTCATGGGCGGCTATGTTAAGAAATAAAATGTGGTATTACCAAAAAAAATTTTTATTCAAAAAGTTAGGACCTTATGATCCGCGCCGTAATTAACTTTAAGTGAAATTGGATTAATTGAGTATGTTAAATATTTCAATTATTGAGGGATGAACACTAAATATTTGATAAACTTGTAGGTATATTGAACAAATATTAATTGATTCAGCTACAAGATTAAGTGTTATTGTAAGATATTAAGTGCCTAGAGATAGCATTACATTAACATATCCATTTAAAATGGATATAAGTAACTTAACGTAATCCAACTATCTGTGTTAATACCCGAAGGTAGTACAATATCCAAAATAAGTGAAATTGTATGCCAATTTAGGACAAAAATTACTTCCACCAAATGATAATGTTTTATGGAAAAACCCATCATATTAAATAAAATGGAAGTTATCGAAGCAACGATATGTCTACACAGCTATTGGTTTAATCATAGATAATGGAAACTGTGTTTAATATATAAAATAATTTACACTATATTACATTTACCAAATGTTTATTTGCATACTGAAATAGTATAATTTCAAGTAACGTAACATCGGGAACTAAACTAAATGAAACCATGTTAAACACATGCACTGCATCTAACTTTAATTCCTTTTCCAATCCATTCAAAGGTAAAATGGACATATCTTCACAATGGAGTATTATTTTCCATTTGGAAGAATGGTTAACGCCCTTCTTTTATAATCACAGGGTTTTGTCTTTTTAATAAATCTTTGATTTCATTGTTATTTTGATCTTATGCGAAGTTCACTGATGAATTCTTCCAAAAATGTTAATTTATTTGAGTAACATATATATTTAATATAGGTATATAATCAAAATCCAACAAACGGAATTCTGGGAGATCTTGAGGGCTCATTGAATCTAGAATAACGATTACAGAGCACAATTCCCTTCATTTTTCGATATTATCTTCGGTTGAAGAAGTATAGAAGGCTTTCCGACACGGGCCGATCTCCTCAAACCGTTGTACCACGAGTAAGTCTGTCTTTTTGATCAAACTGCTACAACATGAACCGTTTCAAATACTTTTAGCGAGCCGGCATACGAATTTACGTTCAGGTCACAAAATTTGAGGCAAGCTCTTGCTCATTGTAAAAATGGTGACGTGTACCATTTAATCAGTTCCTGTAATCAAATTTTGTTGACAGATGTTGCGCATAGTAATTAAGTACGGATCTACATACTTAAGAAACCTTTTTTAATAGTTAAACGATGTTTTTAATCGGTCATGACCAATTTTTATCTACATTAATTACATTAAAAGCAAGGATTTGATTAATAAATATCGCTGGTCGTGAACTGATAAATACAAATGTCATTGAACACTTAAACAGCAATTACGTCCAAAAATTCATTTCAAAGCACTATATTAATACAGTATGGTGAAATCTGACCTATTTACTTATCTTCAGTGTATATTCTGCAATGCCAAATTAGCTATTAATTTACAATTGTGATAAAAATTCGATAGGTCCAACAGTGAATGCTCTACCCAGGGTTCCAGTTGTTCGCCCTATAGTTCCTTTGCCCCGTTTAGGTACACTATTTTGACCATCAATGCGATGAAATGAGAATAAGTCAGAAACTATTAAAGATAGGGATAGGAACATGTAATACCAAAATATGCCCATTTTGATTCTCTATCAAATGCAATAGTAAGAAAAGGGTCATTTCATTTAAAAAATCTGAGTTTTCAATCTTTGAATTTTCTTAAATTTGAAGTCGTACGCAACATAACATTTTTTAAGTAGGTACACCAAAAGAAAGCCCTATTCTTCGTCTATGCGCTGGTGAAAACTCGGTTGCCATAGCTACAACCGTTTTCAAGTAATGAATTCTTTTTCTTAAAGAACCGTCTGCATCCGCCATTTTTTTAAATGAATGAAAATAACTTAAAAACCATAACTTTTAGATATTGACATGTTTATATCAAAGGTTATGAAATTTCACGTAGAATCCAAAAATGCAATAAAAAATAGGGGTTGTATTTAAAATAACGAAGTTGGTAGCTATTTCCGGTATTTCCGGAAGTGCTGCCATTTTGAAAATATTTTAGATCGATTCGGCTTTCACAGTAACCCCCAAGTACACACTTTGAGAAACCTATAAAACTTTCCCAGAAACGTCTAACTAAATCTCCCAAAAAAACACCCTGTATAGTCCAGAATGGTCACTCACTAGTTTGTTTAGATCTAATAAACGTATTTCGTTTAACAATTTTAGTGTTGGACGTAAAATAAGAGGAAGAGGAAAGAGAGAAACTTTAGCGATTAAAGACACTATAATGTAGGTTTGGCTTAACCGATTTTGGTAAACTAGGTCTCGTTTAAGAAAGGAAGCTTTATAGCGTTTAAATCAGCTTAATAATGTATGCAACCCACGGTACATTTTAAATTTATACGAAACACTTTATTTTGATCAAAGCCTTTGGACTGACCATAATTACGTTAAAATCCGAATTTGGTGCGTGTTTAAAGGCCAAAGAGCGAAAACCACAATAACAGCAACAACAGAATCAAAAAATTGAAAACTTATCAAATAAACAGACACTTAATATTCAAAATGACCTCCGTTTTACAAAATACTGTTAATTAACTACTAATAATAACAATTAATTTTTTCTATAAAACTAGAAATATCGGTTTCAATTTCAGCTCGTGTAATGGAAGTAAAAACATTTTGAATTCACTCAATCATGTTGTGTCTTGTGGTTGGTCGTGTTTTATAAAAAATGTTTGTTATTCTTCCCGTCAAGTAAAATTCTGGCTATCTAGGTGGCCACTGATACATTTACGGACTCCTTTAGAAAAGTGTGCTGGGCCAACTATCGTATTTATACCGGATTGATCTTCTAATGTTTAAAGGAATATCCTCTAAAAGAATTTGTGTCCAGATTATTTTGCTATTAGGGGCGATCTCGAGTGATTCCTGCACTGCGATCTGTTGATGTAAATTGTGCCCTCCACTATTGTCTGGCCTACAAGCATTCCCGTGTACAAAACTTCGTTGCTTCCTAACACTGTTTATTGTTTTATTGTTGATTTCGTATGTCGCATTAGGTAATCAATACCATTCAAAACTCTCAAAATCATTGTAATTTTTGTATTGTTAAAATGAATTGTGAAAATAATTCTTTACACAATACGTAAGGCAGCAAAGTCACATTGTTTGGTGTATCATCCAGTGTTACAAAATAATCTAGTAAATATAACAAAAAATGATTATACTGTCTACTTCTAAATTGTACACGCATAACTGGAATTTATGCTTTTACTAAATATAATAAAGAAAAAACCTTAATTAGAAGCGTTATACAGAAAGATAATAGGTAATCCCAATAAATGCAAAATTTTAAATCCGTCTTGGTTTATCTACATTGGATATGAATTGTGTTAAGAGTAAGGATATGACCAGTAAACATTACTTGATCATGAGCTGATAAATACAAATGTAGTTAAACAGCATTTACGGCCATAACCTATTTTAAAACATCATCATACCCTTGCTTATTTAAACTACTACAGTATTGTGAAATTTATATAACATGTCACCTATTTACTTCTGCACTGTGTATTTGTAGATACTTCCTGACACCTTTCGGGTATAAAGAAACTTCCGGAAAGGTAGTAACACACTGTATAAATAAGGCCAATATGTTAAAGTGAACTTCAAAACGGGAGAGCCGTTACAACGAAATATTTTAATTGCAAAATTGACCAATTGCTATGATCGTATTCTACAGAAATAATTCTCGTGGTGCAGAATGGACACCTTTTGGCATTCATTATCTCAAGATTCATCTTTCTTTAATTATAATAAGAATGATGGCAATAGCGATTGTTCATTATGCAGAAGAGAAGAAAAGCGGTTATGCACAACACTGGTGATAAGTCTGAGAATAATTTACAATAAATGTACATAGGTAGCCTTGTGTAATCTTGCACCCTCTTCTTTTCCTTTTCTTAATGAAATAATGGTGTTTCGTGTACATGACAGTATTTCTAGATTTCAAAGTATTTTCAAATATCAAAGTTTGAATTTATATTGCAGAACAGCGAGAAGTTAAAATTTATTCCAAAATATTGTGTGCATACTCGTCAGTGTTTGCCATTACCTTCTCTGTACGTAATCTCAAAGTTAGAAATTGTTTCACAAATATATACATACAGAAATACAAAATGCACAAATGAATTTATTAACTACCAGATTTTATGATGCGACGATATAAGTATGCTTAGGTTAAAATTAATTCCATTATTTTATCCTTGTACCAATTATTAAAACTATGTGTATACTGTATATGTATACCTACTTTACGTTTAAGAAGAAAATTTGTTTACAAAAAGACGAACGTCTTTGTGGATAATTTAGTTTCTTTAGTTCCGTTGTGTTGATTGCATTTTACCTAATTTTGACCGTTTCTTCACAGTTATTAACTAACTTTCAAACAATTTTTACTCGTGAAACGGGAAAATATTTATGCGTATTTTCAAAAAATGGAGGTTAAATTTTCAAAAAGTTCTCCACTTGCTTCCAGTCCATTTTTTTAATTTGAAGCAATTTATGAAGTACTTCTTCATCATTTTAATTTCTGTTATTCAGAATATTTGAAACAAGCACATCCACCGTATAACGATGAGATGATGCAGCACATACTTTGTGAGTGTCTCGTATACTTGTGAAACTGAGACGATCCATGTTGGGACTATCCTGGCGGGGCATGGCTACGATTAGATCGATAGAGCTTTCCCTTTCAGCATACTCAGGTTTATCTCACGTGTGGAATGTCCTGAGTGACATTCCGGTATCGAGCGATCACAAAGCGCCCAAATTGGTGCCCTATTTCAATTATTGTATCTATTAGATTGAATATCTAAAGGGACTAAAAATGACTAAATATTAGCCCCTTTAATAAGTTGTAAGGTGAATCTTTTATGTCATACTACCTTATTATTTCACCATAACAACTGCTGAAACAAGAAACATTAATGACTATATAACGCCTCTTTACATGACAACCGGGTTTTAGATAGCAACGGGCGTTATTTTTTATAACGCCTGCTTATAACGCTCGCAAATGTAAAATTATGCCTCATCATCAAGTATGTTAAATGTAGGTCTATACTGATTTTATTGTTATCATCTGTTTTAATCATCTTAATCAACTTCTTGCAAGTATGACATAAAGTCATGAAGGCACCACGGGCGTTATGAACATAACGCCTACAGTCGATGTATATCCCTCGGGCCAGAGGTCCTCGGGCTATACACTGTCGACCTTAGGCGTTATTTAGTTCATAACGCCCTAGATACCTTAATTACTATAAAAGACCTTTAGATTAAGATAAAATTACTATTATTATTTTTACGTTAGTTTATAATTACATAATTAATAATACTACATAAAAACATAATTATTTTATAATTATTTTTTACATCACGTCACATAACATGACAGTTATCATTTTCATCCGGAATGTTTTGTGCAACTATTTTTCTAAAGCTTTCAATGGGACATAAGACGTTGCAACCGGGTAACGCCATTTCCTTAAAACCCCGTGGCGTATTTTCTTGGTACAATATCTACAATTCAATTTTAATTACTGCTGCATTACGACTTATTTAATGTTTACCTTCACGTAATGGATATCTTTTATTTTGTGCAACTCCATTAGTACACAAGCGGAATAAGGTATCATGTGAGGCCAAAAAATGTCCATCGCTCCTAAAAGCCCAACGATGTTAATATCGTGACCGGAATATAAGTGTAGTCTATAGTTCGGTGAACCATCGATTTTCATATCCATATTACTTAGAATCCTTTTTAATAAGACACCTACGGTAGAAATAAACTTTACGGTCAGTATTGAAAAATCCAAACACTACCTCCAAAAAGTCGGTTGAATTCCGGTAGTGCAACAGAAAGGGTAAAAAAATCTCTCGAGGCGGACTCTAAATAATTTTTGTATACAAGTGACGACCACTTGGGCAATTTCAACTTCCACTCCTCCTGTATAAATGTAGAAATTTGAAAACTGCAAATATCTTAAGTCGTCGTACATACCTCGCTTTCCAAACACGCATGAATGAGAGTTAAATCCATGAGATTTGTAACGTTGATTCCAGTGTGACGACTGATGTAGTGAAAATTTGAAGTGTACTTGTTTTTAAGCTTCTGACCTTCTCCAAAGTTCTCATACTGGTCGTACATCTCACGGTAACGTCGGCAAAAATAAAATGGCTGCCATGATATAAAACATTTTCAGGGTATACTTGAGGAGACTATCTACTTACAGAGGTGTACTTCATTGGTATATTCCCAGTTCTTACATTAACTCCATCGGTATCGAATAAGCCATTAATAACAAATTTTAACGTTTCTTTGGTTCTATTATAATTTGTACTGGCAACGCTTACTTGATCTGCTGTATAATTTAAGGTCAAGTAGTCGCTATACCTCCTTCTTAGTTGTTTTCCTAGGCGATAAGACCGTAATTTACCTGCCTATATAAATCTTCTTAATTTAGCGAAACAAGACTAGATGATTTCACTTACCTCGGTAAGTTGTCCGAGGCCGTACGGATGGTACGTTATATTGTTATAGGGATCCTTTGGGTAAGAGGTACTTGCATCTTTGGTTCTATCTCCATGTCTGAAAACCTAAAATTCATTACAATAATTCAATATTAAAAATTATAAACACCTAATTGTTGTGATTGTACTTTAAAATGCAAATCAGTAAAAATTAATCTGCGTAATTAAAATTAACTGTTTGTAGATGTTTGTGATGGTTGTAGGGCAAATCGCCCCATGACACACCGCCCCCGGACTTTTCGCCCCGTCACTTCGCCCCACGGACCGTTCGCCCCCGGACATTTCGCCCCCCGGACAGTTCGCCCCCGGACATTTCTCCCTCCGGACAGTTCGCCCCCGGACATTTCGCCACCTGACACTTCGCCTCCCAGGACATATCGCCCCCGACAATTTCGCCCCCAAAACATATCGCCCTCCCATCGCATCGCCTTCATCCATTATACATATACAGTGTGTCCACATTTCGATGCTCACCATTTGTAGAGCTATTAGAAGAAGTAGAGCAGCGGTTAAATACTTAGGGAATGTTTTTCAGGGTTTAATACCCGTGACATTCAAATTCTCCATAATTTTCGTAGATTTTCAAAAACTCAGTTCTGGTTTCTGTATTTCACAGTGTTACTTAGCACTTGCATACCTTTAAGGTTATATTTCTCATGTGCTATTAAAGATAAATACATTTTTTTGTTAATATCTCTCCCATAAATAAATATTTTTCAGGCATGTTATACATTTTTGAAAATCTCTTTTCACAGGCAATTAACTAATAAAAATTCTATAACATCTGCCGTATGAAAACCATTGCTGGCACACATTACTTAAAAAATTAAAAATAGAACGGTGGTTTTCTGATTACATCAAAAAGTTTGTCTTGAAAATGTTTTCGAACATTGTAAAAGTTTAGAAGGGGTCAGATTAGAAGCTGTGGAGTTATTGAAGAAAATTCGAATCAGGAAATTTTGTTTTTTTAAAAATTATTTGAAAATCTAAAGACATTGGAGAGAATTAGAAATGAGATTTATCGCGAGAATTGAATTCTAAAAAACATTCCCTATTTAACCGCTGCTCTACCTCTTCTAATAACCGAGATACCGATGGTGAGCGTCGAAATTTGGACCACTGTATAAGCTAATAGACAATTGATAATGGAATATTGGGGCGATGTTTCGGGGGCTAAATATATAAAGGCGAAATGTCTTGGGGGCGATATGTTTCGGGGGCGAAATGTTCGGAGGCGAAATGTTCGGAGGCGAAATGTCTTGGGGGCGATATGTTTCGGGGGCGAAATGTTTTTAGGCGAAATATCTTGGGGGCGATATATCAGGGGGCGAAATGTCTTGGGGGCGATATGTCCGAGGGCGAAATGTCCGGGGCGAAGTGTCCGAGGGCGAAGTGCCGGGGCGAATTGACCGCACACCGTTTGTGATACATCGTGAACGTACGTAAGCCTTTTTTTTATTTTTTAAAACCCAAATTGTAAAAGGCTGCTGAGAACTGATTCCAATGTAATGTGCTTTTTGATTTTTTTGTATGGTGCATAATATTTTTTAGGCTGATTGCAATAAATAAAAATGACGAAAAATTAAGAGTATTAGTTGTAGCACCGGAAAAATGAAAAACCCAGTATACATTTTTATCTAAAAGATGGTAGTGGGCAAAATAAAAACTGCCTATACTTACTGCTATGACCAACTCCAGTTTATCTAATTGAGAAGACAGAACATTACACAATAATGTTACCAATATCAGAATGTACGGTCCCTTCATATTGCCTATTTGCACATTACTATTCCAATACAAATACGTTATTACATTATAAAAACTTTTAGGAAATGATAAAAATGTAGATATCACAAAATGAGGTTACCCTCACCATGACTAAATAGCACGGGTTACTGAATGTTAATGTGCAAAGGAGATTCTATCAAAACTTTTTAGGATCTCTTTATTTACCTTTTTTGACTGGCCAAGAAGCTTTAGTGAAAAAAATAATTTATTGCCAAAATTAAAATGATTGTTTTCTACGGCTTTTTCTCTATAAAATTTTGTATCCGATCAATAGACTTGCAAACATCTTTCGCGATTGCAAACACTGGCGAGCTGTTCAAACAACATTGTCGACCTTTTTAAGACATGAAGAGGACCTTTCAACGCAACAATTTGTTGCATGAATCGATAAAAAATTCTGAAGGTAATATCCGTGTTAAGGTGGAGAATATCCACGCAAATAGTTTTTTTCAGATAACCTGTAGTAAAAACACGATTGATTCCTTTTCGATGTTTGCAATGGAACTCAAATTGTAACAGTTCATCTGGAAATGTTCGATCCAAGTTGTTTTGGTAACAATTCACACGTACTTTAGCTTTTATTTTCAACTCTGATTCGCTTAGACTTCTAAACTCAAGGATGGCTGGAACCTTTCTCATATTATGTTGTTATAGGCCGAAGATCATTTACCTATATAATTCTGCGTTGAAGTAGCCCAAAATCACATTAATAGCATGAACTTTGAAATTTTCACTTCTTATTAACGAAACGAAGTTTTCTGATTTTTCGAAACGTTTTCTATTTTCTTTTTCATGGATATTTTAGTTTCTTTTTCATACGATTGGAAGTTATCTCTTAGGAGTTTAATAAGTATCTCATAAAACTCTGGTAGGTACATCTAAAATGTTATGTTCACTACTTTCAATCGCCCAAGTATAATAGACAACTATTCAACAATAAAGCTGTTTCTAAACTTTGTAAACTACAACGAAGTCTTTTATTTTCTTCCACCGACTTTTAAGCGCTCAATATTTCTTTGAAATGCATTTTAAGTAGGTACGCGTCTAGCCGATGATAAAGATTTTATGTTTATGAGGGTTTCAATAGCAAAAGTTTGCAGAACTTTCTATCGATGAGTAGATGCTGAGAAGAAATTACATAGGTTTTGAACTAATTTGAAAAAGTTTAGCAAATGAGCGACTCTAATGACAATATTGAATGCAATCCAATGGTCGACGACGACATAGGCAATCCAAGTATAGTTTAATTATATACTCTTTGGTTCAAGTATAGGTACGTTTTAAAACAGCGTTCTCTTTCATTTATGCCCCATTGTCTTCACGCTGTGTACTACGACGGTTTCGTTGATGTATTGAACATCTAATTAAAGACGGATTTTTTGAACAATCAGTTAAGAAAGTACCGGGAATTGTAAAATAAAACACAAATTTTAGTTCAATCATCAGAGTTGTTTCTAGTTTTCAAAACACATTCTATAGGCGTTTCCTTGTACAGCCGTTAGGCTTTTTAACCAGTTTTGTTTTATGAACTCGATTAACTCAAAACAAGTGGCAATTTTTGTTTCGGAAACAAAAAGAAATCAGACTTTGTCTAATGAGTACGATGGTATATGGAGGGTATCCCTCGCGATTCCACCGTTAATTATCATTCAACAATTCTGGGCGTTTTTGACTAATTTTCTCACACAAACGCTTCAGCATGGCAAGATAATATTTACTTATTGACCCCCTGTCTATCAGGAGCAAATTCGTGGTGGATCAAACCACGAACATCGACCAAAACAATAACCATTATTTGTGCGACATTGACGTGATTTTTTCGGTTTTGGCTCGTTTTTTGCCTTCCTGTTGACTGTTTCGAATTTCTAAATTTATAACCACAAGTCTCATCACCAATTATGATAATTTCCCCGACGTAGGATGAGAATTGGCGTGTTCTAGCGTGACCTGTTTACTTTTTGGGACGACGACACGTGTCACGCCCAAATTATCAATCAAAATCCAATGAACGAATTCGAGAGAGGTCTTGAGGGCACGTTCTACTTCCCTTAAGCTGGATGGCGATTATCGAGCACAGTTTATTTCATTTTTTCGATGTTATCGTAGGTTGACAAGGTTTCCTAGTACAAGGGTTATCTTCAACAATCTCTCGCCCTTCCACTCGCCCGTATTTTTCAAAAAATTCATTTAGGTAACAAGTATTTTCTAACATTTTAAAGGGTCGGCATACGACATTCTTTTCTCAACTCAAAATTTAAGGCAACCCTTTGTTTAATCATTTTTTTCGTGAGATTCAACTAGTTGCTGTAAAAGAATGTCTACAAAATCGCTCTAATGACAAACATAGTAATTAAAGAGCTGCTAATTTACAAAAAAAAATTTATTCCAATTTATCATCATTACCATTAGCTTTCCAAATTACGCATTCTCTGTATTTTTCTGACAGAACACACTAAAGACATCGTATCTTTTTGAAAATGTGCCATCGCTTCAACCAATTGTTTTTTGCTGGTTTTATTCTTGTCATGTTAGTTCTTGTGATTATTATTATTAATGATTAATTATCATATACGTCAAGTTCCGAATTATGTGTCTTGGTCACTCGGATGGAGCTGTCCGTGTCCATGGATACTTACGTCGAGAATGTTAAGCGCAGCACTCTGTCATCACTCTTTTAAGAAAAAAAGTACTATTTCTTAGTTGTTCTTCTTCTATGAGTGCTGTTATATACAGAGTCTGAGGAAATATCGGAGATAAGGATTACTGCATCCTAGAGCAGAAGTATTTGAACGCGGCTAAATAATTTTTGCTTTGTTGAATATTCTACGTAGCGTTGTCATATAGTTTAGAATTGCTTGTTTGTGTTATTATTGATGTCAAACAAACGTGTTGCTATTGTAGAGCTCTTCCGTCAAAGAAGACGCCAATATGAAATTGTTTGTCTGGTTGGCGATAAAGGCGACCCTGTAGTCCGAGATCTATGAGAAGTCTCTCGCAAGATTGATATTAGTGACTGGTCATCGCGACAAATTGCTGGGCCTCAAACCTAACAAATGCCAAAAACTAATAATTACGTGTAATTTCGAAGATGCCAACTTTAGATATGGGTCGAAAATCAACGATGGCAACAAATTCTTTATACGGACAGGAAGTTGTTCACCGTAGAGCAAGCATACAATCGTTAAAACCTATCGAACACCTAAGTCCGTCATGCTTTGGGGTGAAATTTGCGCCAGGAGAAAGACACCCCTCCCTGTCGTAAATTTGGGATCACAATCGACCATGGCGTATACTGCCGCTATATTATTGAATCTATGTATGGGCCGGTAACACTTGCATCACGGGAGAAATAGGCTATCCAACAGGACTATATATCGGTTGTCCACAAGGTTCGTTCAGGAGTGGTGTGAGACACATTTTCCAGATGTTATTATATCTTCCGAATGACCAGCCTTATCGCCAAATCTCAACTCTATAGATTACAGTGTATGGTCGATTTTGGAGGCCAGGACATGGGCTATGGCCCGCTAGAGTTTGGAGTCGCTGAAGCAATGCGCAATGCGCCGTAAGTGGAATCGATTGACGCCAGGAGGAGTTGCCGAAAATTTCAGGGCTCTGTTTAGATGCTTGGGGGTAAACTAGTTGAATATTGTATGTATTGCAAAATAAATTGCTTTATTGTTAGGTATTCGTTTATTGCTTGTTTTAAATTTCTTTTGTTCAATAAATTATCATTGCAAAATGTATTATAATATTACATTGTTTTTGTGTCACCACTTAATGTACCTATTTATGTTTGATTTTATACATAGACGTACGTTATCATAAATTTCGAAATGGTCTCGTTACTATGACGTTTATTTTAATCGACTCCATAATATTTCGCAAACGATATCTGATATTGCTTTATGGAATTTTTGTAGGACGCGTCGTTCGAAAAACTTTACGAAGATTATCTACTAAGACAGTATCTGTGCTATTAGTAAGAACGGGTCAATTCCGCAGATTTTGACTACATATTTGAGTGTGACTCCGTCTTATCTCATTTATCCCATTTATCTTGTCTTAATGACGCAAAAGACAAACTCCTCCACAAACTTATCCATAATAAAATAGACTGCCCTATGCTATTATCGGAACTCAATTTCAATGTACCCAAATACCAATCCCGAAATTTTCTGCCGTTATATCCGTCTACAGCTAAAACCCAAACAGCCAACAAATCACCTGTATCAATAATCAGTCGAAATTACAACTCTATCTCTAATTCATGCGATATTAATAATTGTTCAATTGAATCAATCTCGGAATTCGTTCTAGGTCACCAATAACTCCCTTTTTGCTCACCTTCTATTTTTATTTATTTTACTTTAGTTTATTCTTTAATATAGTTATGTATAATACAAAATTATTATTTACTTAGTTATTTTTAGTTACACTACTATGTATAATCGTGTTTCTTTTTTTTGTCCTATAATTGGAAATTTCTTTTCTGTTGGACAATAAATGTTATTATTATTATTATTATTATTATTAAAAGACAATTTTTTCGTCTCATGAGCATATGTGACCTTAGATTGGTATAATCTTGAAGGATTTTTAAGGTTGGCGTAGTGAGTTTAATTTGTTGAAATCACTTTTAATGCGAATGTATGCATTATGTAGATCTAAATCAACTCATATTCTTTAAGTGCATTTGAAACAATGTATGTATTTATGCAATTTCTCCTAATTTACATTATGAAAGTCCTCTGAGGAATTTTCAGTTCTTTCATTCTTTCTTCTTTAGTTTTTGAAGTTTTTAAAAATCAATTAAATTCACCGAGTTTATTACTGGCCTCAATCGAAATTAATTTATACTTGTACATTATTTAGACTTATGATGCTGGCCTATTATTGTCTTTCGTTTATCAATTCTTTTTGTTTTTCTTCTTCATGAATGGCCCTAAAATAAAATTTCCGTTGATGTATCACATACTGACAAACTTCTTCAATTTAATAATAAGACATCTAAGAAACCCAAACACAACTGCAATACTTGTTGTTTTCAACTGTTAATCCTTCAAAGTTTCTTAAATTTTCAGAAATATGCAAGTAGGACGTAGATTCTAAAATGAAGGAAAACTAAATATGGTGGAGTGCTGTTTAAGACAAGCAGAAATATCCAAGTTAAATATGGCAGTGATAGTTTTGAAAATTTTCATTTATTGTCTTGTAATGTACCCCCCTATACCCTATAACTAAACTAGAATTTACGAAGAAGCTAACTTCACCCCCTTACGTTATTAATTCAAAAGGAGCGGGAATCCCTAAACATGGCCTACAAAATTTAAACTTTCCCTCTAAAACAAACCAACCCTAAAATGACAGAAGCTCGTGATCGTCTGGCAGGCCGCTGTATCGTGTAATAGGTATACACTGGTCGTGAACTATGATCGGGAAGGAGAAACAAAACCAACATTAACTGTACCAAAATAATTCATTTATTGACAGTTACTCGACGATTCGGAGGAGAAAAAGTGTAAACACTAAAAAAACTCCTCCTTTGACATAATTACATACATGACGTCAATTCAAATACAAAAATTATAGCAACAAGACTGTTAAATAATAGCAAGACAAAACATTTACAATAATTTCATTGTTGATACTCTTCGGTCACATTTAAATACTTTATGCAGCAATGGTTTATATGGCACAATAAATAATCAAATTCCGTTATATATGTAATCCAAGGCAAAACAATGTACACTCGGTACTCAAGGCCACAACTGAACTACCCACTACTTATACTCCCCCCTGGTTCGTCAACTACCACATTCACAAGACATGTAAAAGCACATATAAAAATAGTTAGTTATTCGAACCCCCTCCAATTCGAAAGGTACACGCAGCCCTGGAATGCGATGCTTACGGCTATAGTTGTATTTCGAGCACGAGTGCTAAATTGCTATTAAACGCCCAGCAATCGGCTCTGACACGGGAGAAAAAAACATCATTAGTTCATCCACCAAGGCTCTTACATACATGAGGGAGTACGTTTGCAACTAAGTTTAAGCTTCCAGCAAGTGGGTGGCTCTTATTGAGAGACGAATGTACACAGGATGAGACAAAGCAAATTAAATTACATTAAATTAAACAATCAAAACCAAATAAAATACATTGCATATTACAATAAAAGGGTCAAGAGAGTTTAAATAGATAGAAGTTTACAAGTTACAAAAAGGGTTCAACTTCAGGTAAAAATACACAAAGGGTACAGTTAGTCAGGGTTTCGAGTACAATAGAGCCACCTTTTCTGTTTATCCACAAATATTTAATACATTATGTCCAATTTGAACTCATTTGTAATGTCCCTCAATTAATCATAAAACACATAAATAAATAGGAGAAATCATAATACAATTTGCTAACTACACACATAATCATAATAATATCGAAGTCAGAATCAGCCGTGGGTATTCCCCAATTGCGACTGTCTGTTTTTAAGGTATTCATATTTTTTTGTCATTTGTTTTGTTTTCATATTTTTGCTAACTACACACATATATGATTAAATGTCGGAAATGCCATGAGTTCAAACACATATTTAACATGAAACAACTGGACATTACATAGATAGTTCTACTATTTTACACACGACATCAAAATAATCAACGAACGCTCCCAATGTGAGATTCAAATTAATTGAATACTCCCGTTGAAAAGCGGGGCAATGCAGATTCAGGGTAAGACCAGTTTATAACAACACACAATGCAATTCAATTAGACAGATATAAATGTATTAATCAAAAACGTTTCACCTGCAGAAAGCACTAAAATGGAGTCACCAAAAATAAAAACAAATGAAACGATCTTTACTACTTCGCTGCTTCAAATCAGATGATCCTGAAAAATAAGGTTAGGACGCCTTACACCAAAATCCCCCGCCTAATGGAACTAGAGTACAAACAGAAGTATCGACGTTGCCAATGCTTTTCAGCTTTTTTGTACATGTTGTCGGATCTCTAAAATATAGGTAACCCAACTGTGGATACTACAGAACGCCCCTTTGAGAAAGGATCAGGTGTGGTAAACACACATGAGAGTTTCTCACAATCATCCCTAAAACTGATGTAAAACAGCATTAATACCATTCAACAGTCAATGTGCATAATAATATTACAGTTACACGAATTAAATTTTGACAAAGACATAAATGGTGCAATCATGAGTATACAATAAAACAAATGGTGCAATAACTACAGTAGTCCAACATACTTAAAATAGTTCAAACGACTAACATTCAATGAAAACTAATGCAAGATGCAGATGATCATAACATGCGCAAGCTAATATGCTCTAAGTCGCGACATAAATACAAAATTAATGAGATCTAGATACATACAACAAAATGATATAAACAAAGTAGGATAGGATCAGGCTGTGAGGTACTGGATGGTATAGTGAGCAGGATTGACATATGGTTTATTTTAGAACCTAAGAAAAAAAAATCAACAACAACTCGGATAAAACACTCTGCTACGCCCCTTGGACAACGAACCCCCAATAAATACTGCGACCAAATCACCTCTGGCGCCCCTTGAAGTGCAGCTACAACAAAATGTTTGCCCCAATCAGAATATCCGTTACCTAAAAGATGATCACAAAATTCCTACAACCGAATATTTTTTTTTGTTTTGCACATGTGCCATACAACAACTCACACTCCCAATCGTTTCGTGAAGGAACCAAAAAGGAAAACATGATGTCAAGTCTCGGCAAAAACAGAACCACCTAAGTCGGTGCGCCCCTTCGTCCCCTGTATCAAAGCTATAAAAGGAAATGGTATCTACGAATAAAAATTCAAAAGCTAGCGAAGACAACACCTCTCTATTGATTCCCACTCGTGTTGCTCCGGCATGTTGACCTGTGTAAATAGGAGTAAAATTAGCAACTAGAATTGGAAAAACTAAATAAGAGGAAACCTTTGTGTGAGGAAAACCGTATCAGCAACTCCTGAAAATGAACGTCGAGTTACAGTAGACGTTGCAACTCTGACCTAGATCCTGAGGCTCTCGATTGACCTACATCTAAAACCTGCTGTCTCGCTAAAACTGCAAAGCAACATGAAGTTTTAATCATTACACCAACCCAAAGTGACTGAATGGCAGGTGGGAATCGACACAAGACATCTGACCTAACGTAGCCTCAGGTGTCTCAGATGACAGGCCTTGGGACACGTTCACCTGCTGCAGAAAATACTCGGACATTGACAAACTCCTATCACATGAAAAGAACCTCACTCCTCCTGCAAAGAAATCTCGCTGAAAATCGTCAAAACCGTTCTCCATTCATCCTTAATTGCTACCTAAAGACACGCTAGATGTTACAGCCACGTACAGAATGTAGCCTCTCCTCACTCGAGTGTACCTGCATGCCCTAAAATAACGTGCAAACTTATTAAGGGAGATCACAGAGTGGTCTCGACCAAGATTGGAACCAGGTTTACGCAAGTACGTATTCACAATGCACGTTTAACCAAAGACACAGCCAACTCCTTCCTCTCTTATCGACATCATGGCCACGTACTCGTTGTTGTTTGTGTGTCGATGTAGCCTAGGGGAAACAACCATACTCACTCGACCCGGAAACTATGGTCAGCAACTCCTCTCCTTGTCGACTAGCTGTTCAACGAACCGAAACAGGAAGGTTCTCAATCAGCGTCTGGTTGAATGCCTGCGTGGATTCATCATGAACTGCTCGAAGAGAGTACCCTGCCGTAGAACCAATTGCCTTCAACTCTCCCTTTCCCAACTCGATCTGGTGGCCTCCGTTACAGTCACCCTGGTGTCTCCTTGGAAGCGGATCGATTGTCTGCGACGTGTTACCTTGAAACAAAACACAAACAGCAGTATGTCCTTATATAACATAATAAAACAAATGCCAGCATTAAATGTGTATGGATTGAAACTACCTTCCACAAGTTCACTAACGCAGTATATCCTGGTCACGGGCAACAAATCTGTAATGTACCCCCCTATACCCTATAACTAAACTAGAATTTACGAAGAAGCCAACTTCACCCCCTTACGTTATTAATTCAAAAGGAGCGGGAATCCCTAAACATGGCCTACAAAATTTAAACTTTCCCTCTAAAACAAACCAACCCTAAAATGACAGAAGCTCGTGATCGTCTGGCAGGCCGCTGTATCGTGTAATAGGTATACACTGGTCGTGAACTATGATCGGGAAGGAGAAACAAAACCAACATTAACTGTACCAAAATAATTCATTTATTGACAGTTACTCGACGATTCGGAGGAGAAAAAGTGTAAACACTAAAAAAACTCCTCCTTTGACATAATTACATACATGACGTCAATTCAAATACAAAAATTATAGCAACAAGACTGTTAAATAATAGCAAGACAAAACATTTACAATAATTTCATTGTTGATACTCTTCGGTCACATTTAAATACTTTATGCAGCAATGGTTTATATGGCACAATAAATAATCAAATTCCGTTATATATGTAATCCAAGGCAAAACAATGTACACTCGGTACTCAAGGCCACAACTGAACTACCCACTACTTATACTCCCCCCTGGTTCGTCAACTACCACATTCACAAGACATGTAAAAGCACATATAAAAATAGTTAGTTATTCGAACCCCCTCCAATTCGAAAGGTACACGCAGCCCTGGAATGCGATGCTTACGGCTATAGTTGTATTTCGAGCACGAGTGCTAAATTGCTATTAAACGCCCAGCAATCGGCTCTGACACGGGAGAAAAAAACATCATTAGTTCATCCACCAAGGCTCTTACATACATGAGGGAGTACGTTTGCAACTAAGTTTAAGCTTCCAGCAAGTGGGTGGCTCTTATTGAGAGACGAATGTACACAGGATGAGACAAAGCAAATTAAATTACATTAAATTAAACAATCAAAACCAAATAAAATACATTGCATATTACAATAAAAGGGTCAAGAGAGTTTAAATAGATAGAAGTTTACAAGTTACAAAAAGGGTTCAACTTCAGGTAAAAATACACAAAGGGTACAGTTAGTCAGGGTTTCGAGTACAATAGAGCCACCTTTTCTGTTTATCCACAAATATTTAATACATTATGTCCAATTTGAACTCATTTGTAATGTCCCTCAATTAATCATAAAACACATAAATAAATAGGAGAAATCATAATACAATTTGCTAACTACACACATAATCATAATAATATCGAAGTCAGAATCAGCCGTGGGTATTCCCCAATTGCGACTGTCTGTTTTTAAGGTTTTTGTCATTTGTTTTGTTTTCATATTTTTGCTAACTACACACATACAGTGTGTCCCCGGATAGGTGAAACGACTCTTGTGAAAGATAAAAAATTTTCGATATAAAATTTCATTGTTTGGGGTTCAGCCCTGCTTAGTTAAAGACTAATTTCTGGCATAATTTTAGTTTTCTAAAATCATGTATGCCTTGGATATTTTCAAAAATCTGATTTTTGGTTCTAGTAAACTACCTTTGTTAGTGAAGATATAACAAAATTTGATTAACAAAAGTTGTTTAGAATCATGAAAGAGTCCTACTTCTAGAATTTCAAGCACCTAGGACAACGTTAATGTTTTGGCAAAAACGACTCTTGTGAAAAATAAAAAATTTTCGATATAAAATTTCATTGTTTGGGGTTCAGCCCTGCTTAGTTAAAGACTAATTTCTGGCATAATTTTAGTTTTCTAAAATCATGTATGCCTTGGATATTTTCAAAAATCTGGTTTTTTGTTCTAGTAAACTACCTTTGTTAGTGAAGATATAACAAAATTTGATTAACAAAAGTTGTTTAGAATCATGAAAGAGTCCTACTTCTAGAATATTTCAAGCGTTGATGTTTTGGCAATTTACAATAATTTAGGTGATATGACTCTTGTAAAAGCGATAAAATTCTAAATAAACAAAATAAATAAAAGAATTTCTTTAACAACAGTCATATCACCTATCCGGGGATAAACAATATTAAACTATCAGATAAAAATTATTGTAAATTGCCAAAACATCAACGTTGGCCTAGGTGCTTGAAATTCTAGATGTAGGACTCTTTCATGATTCTAAACAACTTTTGTTAATCAAATTTTGTTATATCTTCACTAACAAAGGTAGTTTACTAGAACCAAAAATCAGATTTTTGAAAATATCCAAGGCATACATGATTGTAGAAAACTAAAATTATGCCAGAAATTAGTCTTTAACTAAGCAGGGCTGAACCCCAAACAATGAAATTTTATATCGAAAATTTTTTATCTTTCACAAGAGTCGTTTCACCTATCCGGGGACACACTGTATATGATTAAATGTCGGAAATGCCATGAGTTCAAACACATATTTAACATGAAACAACTGGACATTACATAGATAGTTCTACTATTTTACACACGACATCAAAATAATCAACGAACGCTCCCAATGTGAGATTCAAATTAATTGAATACTCCCGTTGAAAAGCGGGGCAATGCAGATTCAGGGTAAGACCAGTTTATAACAACACACAATGCAATTCAATTAGACAGATATAAATGTATTTAATCAAAAACGTTTCACCTGCAGAAAGCACTAAAATGGAGTCACCAAAAATAAAAACAAATGAAACGATCTTTACTACTTCGCTGCTTCAAATCAGATGATCCTGAAAAATAAGGTTAGGACGCCTTACACCAAAATCCCCCGCCTAATGGAACTAGAGTACAAACAGAAGTATCGACGTTGCCAATGCTTTTCAGCTTTTTTGTACATGTTGTCGGATCTCTAAAATATAGGTAACCCAACTGTGGATACTACAGTCTTTTGGAATTGTCGATCCATAGTGCAATAATATTATTTTTGAGACACTTGGTAGTAATTAACATACTTTCGTAAGAGAAAATTTCCAAGATACTAATTTTGCACCTACAAAACTGCGACGAGCAACGGAAATAACACCTGGAAACAATGCACCGTCTCGCTGGAAACAAAGAAGAGAGGAAAGCTATGCGCGACTAAAAAACAAAAGAAAAGGCGCCATATAAAAGAATGTTTTACATATTTCACAAGAACTTTTATGTTCACAAAACAATTCTCTTTATTTTTATAGGTACGCTCTTGCTGTTTTTTATAGTATTAACACAGATAAGTAATAGTAATTATCTGTGGTATTAATATGGGTGAAGGAATGTTGCAGCAAGTTTTTTTTTTATATCAAGCTCGATCAACAAAAAAAGAGTTTGCTTCTTTTCTTTTTAATGATCATTTGTCGGATTACATATATCTTCACATAAAAACATGCGAAAACGTTAATTTTTTTAATGTGAAGATATATGTAATTCGACAAATGATCATTAAAAAGAAAAGAATCAATAAACATGCGAAACATGCGAAAACGTTAATTTTTTTAATGTGAAGATATATGTAATTCGACAAATGATCATTAAAAAGAAAAGAATCAAACTCTTTTTTTGTTGATCGAGCTTGATATAAAAAAAAACTTGCTGCAACATTCCTTCACCCATATTAAACAATTCTCTATTGGCGTTATCTGCAGCTTTGTGGGGTGAATGTGACTTGATAGTAGTGCAGAAGTAGTTTTGCTTACTTGATTGTGGTGAAGAAACATGTAATTTTATAACAACAATGTAACACATTTCGTCGTATATGACGATAAGAGAAATCAGTGGATGTGATTCCTAAAAAACATTAACCCCAATCTCTGTGCACTATGGTGAACAATTGGTGGTCATTTCAAAAATGTCTTGAGGAAACCAGTAAATAATTTGGTTGAATGGTATTATCAAAGTGTTGGTATTGTAATGCGTGAGTTCATTTTGGGGTTGTATAAATGTGTAATAGATGTCCTAATTCCTATTTTTCGATATATCGGTGGAGTGGGAAAGATTTTGGATCCTAGAATCTCGTATATTCATCACCTGTACGATAGAGGAGCCAGTTAGTGTTCCAAATGAAGATTTATAGCTAATAAAAACTGTTAAGGTGATGTTCGATGTTATAGTTGTTGTAGGGTTCCTTTGAAGGGGTAGCTAATGGCAGGAACGTTTCAATATCAGGTTGTAATTTACTGAGGGAGGTCAGATAATCAACTTTTGATGAACGAGGAACTAATATTTATTTTTAAAACATATTTTTTATTTAATTAGAGGATCTAGTGCTTCATTCTATTTTCAAATTATTGCATATGATTCATTGTTATAATGAGTAGATTTTAAGCGTTTTGGTAGAGACATTAACTGTCTTCGATGCTACAGTTATCGTTGTCATGAGGGATATTTCTTTCTACAATCTTCTTAAGTTTTTCTAACGGACACAAAGTGTGACAACCAGGTAAAGACAATTCTTTAAATCCTTGAATTGGATTTTGTTGATACAGTACCTAGAACACTATTAAGGTTTTTACTCGTTAACGCAAACTATTTACCTTCACGTAATGAGTTTTCCGTATTTCGTGCAATTCCATTACTACGCAAGCTCCATAAAATGGTTCATGTGGATGAAAAATTTCCATTGCACCTAACAAACCCACTATATTTATATCATGCGCAGAATATAAATACAGCCTTTTTTCTATCGAGCCTGTCATTATATTGTTTAAAATTTCTTTTAACAGGAAACCTGTCACATTGTCATTATTATTAAATCTTTACAATCACGAGTTTTACCTCCATATAGTTTATTGAGTTCCGGTAGTGCAACTGAGATTGTAAAAAATTCTTCAACACTATCTTTGAAATATTCAGGGTAAATAGTAGAGGACCATGTCGGTAATGTTAAGCCCCATTCTTCCTACCAAAAGAAAATTTCAGTTAAAGCAATATGTAACAGTACATACCTCAATTCGAAGACATTGATAGAGAGCGACTAAATCATGAAATCTAGTTGCGTTGATTCCTGTCATTTCGTTAACTTGAGAAAATCCCGGTAAGTACTTATCATGAATACTTTGACTTTCCTCATACTTATCAAATAGTTTTCGGTAACGTAGACAATAAGAGAATGGAAAGAGTAATAACTATAAAATTTCTGGACTAGTTATCGTTCATGATAATTATTTACTTACGGATTCATTCTTTACTGTCACAACCTCGAAATTGAATTTGCGTAAAGGCTTAGTCACGTCTAAATAATTAGCGTTATTAAATAAAGTATTCATCACTATTTGCAAAGTATCTTTGGTTCTGTTATAATTTGTACTCACTGCACTAGTGTCAGTTATATCCAATACATCCACAAACTTACCATATCTTTTTCTAAGTTGTCTGCCTAATTGGACAGCTCTTCGCTTACCTTTCTATTAAAATTCACTGATTAAGTTACAAGTAGAAACATTGTTTTATATTACAAAAGTAAGTTCGCCAATTCCGTAGGGAGAATAAGTGAGGTTGAAGTACGGATCCTTTGGATAGCATGATTTGACATCAGCTGTTTTATCTCCGTGCCTGAAAACCTAAAAATAACTTTAACAATTTCAGTTCCATATTACCACAACAAACGACCAGTACTGCTATATTTAACAAAGCTCTCAGCTTTTAAAGAACATGAACACGCTAAACTATAAGAAGTTACATCACCATCCAGCGTTGTCCTCATTAAATCTTGTAAGAAATGGTACCATCATAAATAGTTCATGTATAGTTTTGTATACCTTCCGTATTGACGTGGCGTAATCATTATTCAAAAGCGAATATCCGCGACCTCTTGCCCAGTCACAATGGCCTGATAATTATGCAAAACGATGCCAAAAGATAAAATTAAGTCTTCATCAATCACTGTTATTAATCTATAATTTCATCTAATGCTCTATGGAAAACCGAATTGGCAACATAATAGTAATTAAGGTATCTGGGCGTTATGAACTAAATAACGCATAAGGTCGACAGTGTATAGACCGAGGGTCTCTGGCCCAAGGGATATACGTCAACCGTAGGCGTTATGTTCATAACGCCCGTGGTACCTTTATAACTTTATGTCGTACTTGCAAGAAGTTGAATGAGATGATTAAAACAGATGATAACAAGAAAATCAGTATAGACCCACATTTAACATCCTTGACCGTGATGAGGCATAATTTTACATTTGCGAGCGTTATAAGCGGGCGTTATAAAAAATAACGCACGTTGCTATCTAAAATCCGATTGTCATGTAAAGAGACGTTATTTAGTCATTAATATTTCTTGTTTCAGCAGTTGTTATGGTGAAATAATAACGTAGAATGACATAAAATTTATTTTACCATGGCATGCCAATATGTTTTTGTATTGTTATTAAAAATTAAAAAAGTACTCACAGCAACAACAGCTTGCAATCCATTTGCCTGGGAATATGATATATTACTCAGAAGCAACGAAACTATAGTCAAAAACGAAATCATCGTTTGGTCTTAGCACAATACATACGTGAAAGAAATAATCACCTTAACAACAATACGTGTTAAGTCTACCCGTCACTGATTTCCGATCAATCAGTATTTGAATTAGATTATATAAACACGCTATGGTCAGTACCTACGGAATTCTTTTCTTTCAGATCTTTTACAAAACATGTTTCTTCCCATAAATGGAAATGCCCAAAAATAAGAGGTTAACTTTGTTAGCAAAACGACTATTCACAACCTTAGATCTAAGGTATGTTTGCGTAGTAATACATTGCTTTATTTCTCAACTTTTAGTGTGACACCGACCTTAGCTCACAGTTACAGTTGGCACACAATGACATCCACTAACACAGATATGTTGAACTTTGATACTTACTGATCACTTATTCATTATAAAATTAATTAATTTCTTATTTCGGATATGATGGACACAAAACTGGTCATGAACAGCGAATTACTAGGTGCTAAACTAAGATTCTCGATTTTTAGATCAATTAACACTTAAAAATTTCAAGAGAAATGCAAAAATTGGTTCACTCAAAATATCGTACCTCGCTACTCCATATTTTGCCATATCCCTACTCGAATTCCGCGACGATAAAACGATGCATCTTTTGGAAAGAAACCAATCATCCAACCAATTTTGGCGGAAAAGTGCAGCCCAGCCAAGCCATGCGCCATCGACCGGAACAAATGATAATCGTCCACTGACAGTTTCGCCCGGTTTTAGCAGCGCATAGTACACGATTCCTTTCTGGTTCCACCAAACGCAGAGCATTGCTTTCTTTCCAAAGCGATTTGGCCGTGCCGTCGATGTTCGGTGGTTCGCCAGGTGAAAACCGCACTCATCTTCCTTGCCAGAAAACATATTTTTGTGTTGCGATATGAGTTACTACTATGACTGGTTATTATTGGCAGATTTCCAATTTATAAGCAAAACACAACTTTAGATATTTATCGACTACCTTCTAGACTACCTAGACTACCTTACAGTGACTAATACCCGTTTTCACCATACAAATTAAGTAATGCTTAAAGTTAGGCAGATCTTAAGCGCTGTGGCAACGATTATTGAGACAATGGTTGCTATGGTATTTAAGTTCTGCCTAAATTTAAGCATTACTTAATTTGTATGGTGAAAACGGGCATAAGTCACTGTAGACTACCTGCGTCGTTAGCGCCATCCATGCGTGAAACCCGGAAACTTATTGGGAAAGCGATGTAACATGAAAGCTTCCTCGCCCAAAAAAATAAGCAAATTCATTTCGGTGAATTATCGAATGCCTTGAAATTCACACGATTTTGCCTGTTTACGAAATTTTAACTGTGGTTTACGTCGATGATCTATTCTATAAAGGAGAACCTGGTGCTCACACAGTAATTAGTTTATATGATTAAATCTTTTACACCGTGATTTGGGTGTAATAGCTGCTGTCATCTTTAAGCGAAACCTAACGTTTGAAAACCCGGAAAAGATGCGTAGGAGTATAAAGGGGAACCAAATTAATAATTACCTGGTAAAAAACAGAATTTCACTACACCTTGACCTACGGCCATTAATACCATTGATTTTAGTGTATTCAAGTCAGTGTTAATACCGACCATTTGAGGTTATCTGAGTCGCTGTGTGCTGCCGGTACTTATTATTGCTACTAACCCTGTGATCATGGGCGCCCATAAGGAGGGGCAAGAGGGGGCAGTTGCCCCTCCCCCCTGAACTCGGACTCTAAGCAGTAATAATTTCTTAAATACCGAATCTTTTAATTTAAATAACATTAATTGTTCAATCTTCCCCAAATTGCCCCCCCCCCCCCACTGTAAATTACTGTATGGGCGCCCATGCCTGTGATTATCATTATACAATTCGAGTTTAACACTACACTTAACACATAAGCCGGTTTGTTGAGCGATACTTTGTAAAAATGGATTTAAATCCTGATGACAGTTGTGCGCAAATATGTAATATCATTGTATACATTATAGTATCATTATATTATTGTTTAGACTTCTACGAATGTCATTATTATGATTAGAAGACATCTTCTAATCGTCAAACTAATCAATTATTGTTGAGAAAGGCAGCGAAGAAAGGCTGCCGAAACGTAGAAAAGATATGGATAAACGTTATATTACACGAATTAATTCGGAAATGGATTTTAATCATAATATAGTATCATTGTATAACACAATGATACTATGCATCTTTATAATTAAACGGAAATACAATTATTATTATCTATGTTTAGCGGATAAGTATTGCTTCAAAAACCCATCTACTTAGTAAGTAAGGAACCGAAGTTTTTTAGCAGTTATCAATCTCGTCGGGGATATTTATATACACACTCTTCTTTAACATATTCAATGGGCACAATACATTACAGTTAGGTAGGCTCATTTCTTTAAATCCTCTAGCAGTCTTTTCTTGATATAATACCTAAAATAAAATTAGATTTCATGAATTTAGTGCACCGCGCAACAAATACCTTGACATAATGAACAAGATCTATTTCATGTAATTCCATCACTATACAAGCTGTATAAGAGGGAATGTGCGGCCAATAAAGTTCCATTGCTCCCAATAACCCAACGACGTTCAAATCATGTGCAGAATATAAATACAGTTCTTTTGATTTCAAAGTATTGATTGACATATCCATAATACGTAAAATTTCTTTTAGCAAAATACCTACATCCCCAATAATTTTTTACTTAGAACACAATATAGAGAAATGTTACCTCCATTTAGTTTGTTGAGATCAGGTGATGCTACCAATGACACAAGAAAATCCTCTACAGCTGACACTAAGTAGTTGCCAACACGATGTGTCCACATGGGTGATATTAACCCCCATTCTTTCTATTACAAAAATTTTTTAAATTAGCATTAACTAATCCAGAAACACCTACATAACCTTTAATACACTCGTAAATAGGAAGTAAGTCAATTATATTGGTGATATTAGCACCGGTATGCCGATGTATGTAAGGAAAACCTGCTACGTATTTATCAGTGATCCTTCTGCCTACTTCTGAGTCGAGATACTGTTTATGTAATTGCTGGTAACGCGGACAAAATACAATAGGAAACGACAGAAGCTGCAAAAATTGACTGTTATGTAACATCTTCATTTATTCATTTTCACTTACTTACACGATTGCTTTGCACTGGTGCAATGTCGAAATTAAACTGACTAAGATTGAAATTTTTGCCACGATCAAACAGACCGTTTAAAACTAAATTCAATGAATGTATGGTTCTATTGTAATCTGTACTTATTCCTTTCACATTCACTTTATGTAGATGTTTACCATACATGTTTCTTAGTGTCCTCCCTAGTTGGTAAGCTCGCTGCCTTCCTTGCTATAGGTCTTGAAGTAGGTTTAGATGAAATTCATTTTTATTTACTTACATTAGTAAGTTCACCATGACCATATGGGCTGTAAGTGAAATTACCGTACGGATTTTTTGGATAGGATGAATTCTTATCCGCTGTTTTATCTCCGTGTCTAAAAACCTTTATCAAAATTATTTATAAAGAATATCGGTGTTGCAATTTTGTTTGCGCGTGGTGCAAATATGCGTATTAACAGTGTCTAACTTAGATAGTTAAGAAAAGTCATATGGAGGATGAATATGTTATTACATAGCAAAGAAGTCGAGGTTATCTTACACTAAAATCAAACTAAAGGCTATCGAACTATTAGAATATAACAAATGTTTCACAACGCAAATCTACCTCGTAAAATTACTTAATAACACTTGTTTACATAAAACCAAACGCTCTGTATAGGTCGATGTAGTTTTGCTAAATAATGGCAGTACAATTTCATTTCTTTGTTGTTTCAAAAAATACTATGAAGTTCTCTTCTTATTTTTTATTATTGTGAAATATACCAATACTTACTGCAACAACCACCTTCAGTTCGTCCTGCCCGTGTGTATAATTGCATAATATTGAAAACAATACTACAACACTAATCACTTTCATGTTCTTTCCATATAATTATGCTAACTAAAGTGTTACAACCCACGCCGAATCAGCAGATAATATTTCAACGTGATAAGTACAAAGAGCGGCCCGCATCTCTAAAATAGTGATAAGAACGTAGAATGAAACTAAGATTATAGTGTGTTCATTTAAAATGATCACGTACATGAAGGTATTATTGGAAAGGTTGATTAAATAGATAAAATTTTACCTTTTTCTGCCATGAATAACACCGTTTTACAGTTTCAAAAATGTGCTTCGATTACAAGATGAAAACTAATGCAGTGTTCTGACATTCAGATTCTTGTAGAAGATCAAAATTTAACATATTTTTGGACCGATCATTTTTTGTCTCTCGGGAATGTGGTCAAAATAGGCGTCGAAAATATTGTTCAGCATGGCAACGCAATCATTTGTTCATAATGTAATACAAGCTTGCGCATTATCAACTAGTTTAAGTTAGGAATGGTGAATGAAAGCGAGAATTGATGGATCGTTTTATAACAAAAATCTTTCTTTTTGCAAATGGCGATTCTACTTTCAGCAAGATGGAGCTCTTGAACACAATATTCAAATAAGCTTTTAAGACATATATTACACCCCTTGATTTATACAAAAATCCATACAATGCATTCAACAAAATGGGAGTTTATTTGATTTTAATTAAAAATAGGTGCTCTTTAATTTCTTCTACTCATTCGTTTGTAACAGTACCGTTCTTTTTGATACTGGATTACTGTGAGTAAGTATCTACTAGTTTTGTTTTGCGCTTTTGTTTCTTTTTTGAACACGCGAGGCACTTTTTATAAATAATTTAGTTATTCAAAAACACAATTGCCTGATCCTACTATGAACTCATGTATATTGACATCAGTGAACTGTATAATATAACAGAGTTCACTGATTGAAGAAGGGAGAGGAAGTGTAGCATAGAAAACATTCATATTCATTATTATAGGTAGAATGAATAAAATCTATTGTTCTGCATATGTTTGACCACTACATGGCGCCTATAGGAAAAATAAAGCTGAATATGAGTATGTGAAATTTTGAAAGTCTAGACATTTTCTTTAAATTTCCATTGGATTTTGTTATTTCTAGAAATTTTGCTAATTTATTATTAATAAGTAGAGAATAACTAAGGCAAATATCGAAAAATTAAATTGTTTCTCCTATTAATCAGTTTCGCTGCCCTTTCAATTATCACCATGTAGGTAATTTTACACTGAACAAACTGTATGTATATTCTAACTGATGTAGTTTCTTCTTTCCACTGTTAGGGACATTTGGATATTTTGGGTTTTGCAAGAACACTAGCTGATTTTGTAACAAACACTCTGTAAAGAAGAATTTTTCAGCAAACTACAGTGAGATTCCAAGCCTTATGCATAATTGCACGAGTCGCTCTGCTGTTACGACGGAGGTTCATGCGTACCTCTAGTTTAATCAGCTTAAGGTTCTCTTTGTCCAAATAATGCCTATGTTCAGCAACGTTAGGAATATCAGTGGAATACGATAGTCATAGAAGTTTTCTGTTACCATTAAAGAGACGTTCGACCTTCCAACGCAATTACATATTTAAAAGCGTTTTGGGGAAACGCCTTTTGGCGATGATGAATTGAGCTTATTACAGGTAAGGTAAAGGTAATTCTCGGCCCAGGTTACGATTCTTCGTATCGACACTATTCACGTAAGATGTATTATACTTTTAGTCTTTTAGGATATTTATTGCTATTGAATAAGATACTTTGTAGTAGGTAATGATTGTAATATCGGTAAGAGGTACCAATAAATGTCATGAATAGACGTAAACTCCTGCTCCTAACTCATATTTATTCTGTAAATATCAATATTATAACTCTCCGTGAACTTGAAACGTGAGGAATGTAGTTAAAAGCAACTATCACTTTCGTCGGAAATATTCTCCTGTACAATATCTTTAAACATTTCCAATGGACACAATGCACTACATCCAGGCAAGTCAATTACCTTGAACCCTGTAGTCACATTTTGTTGATAAAGAACCTACAAGAAACGTGCACTATAGCAATAGGTTTTGCAACCACTCCAGGAAGAGAAGATATTAACAAATCTCCTCTTGGAGTTCATATTCTTCATTTAAGCAACATTAGTACTTATAGCGTGTAAAATGTTTTTGCATTTACCTTAACATAATAACTGTTCCTTATTTTGTGTAATTCCACTACCAAACAAGCCGCATAAACTGGAACATGTGGATGAAAAGTATTCATTGCACCAAGCAACCCCACTATATTTAAATCGTGGGCAGAATACAAATAGATGATTTGCTTTTTCGATGTTTTAATCTGAATATCAATATTGTTTAAAATTTCTCGTAACAAAAAACCTGTGGTTTAAATGACGGTTTGTTGAAAATGATTATTAGATATTAAAATATTACCCCCAAATAATCTGTTGAGCTCGGATGAGGCGACTGTGGCCGCTAGGTGATCAACAATAGCAGATACTATACAGTCTTTCACATCTGACAACCATGTCGGTGGGTTCAGTCCAAATTCTTCCTACAATAGAAACTGCAATTCGAAAATACAGGGTAGACCATCTTAAGTGATACACGCGATTATCTAGAAAAGGAGAATTTTTTTAAAAAATGTTTCAGATGAAAGTTTTGTGGATTTCAGGGGAAAGATGATGACATTATCAATTTAATTGCAGATGGCGCCACTTTCGAGATTTCATCATGGCGGCCATTTTTTAAAATGGGAGTTGATTTTTCTTTCCAAGTGAAAGTTGTAGCTGGCAATAAGACGAATACAATGGTTTTTGGTTTTTTGTAATCGGATCATTTTTCACTGAGTTGCGGTGTTCCAAAGTTTATAAATTAAGTAAAAGTTTCCACAATTCCACCTCCCATAGTGTACGTATTTTGTAACTCCACACCACTCTGCATTTCTCTCCCCTCCCTGTGTTGTTCCTATCCGGTATCTGGACCGATTCTGTTTGATAGTCAACCAGGTCCAGGCTGATTGACACGCATTTTCCCCTGCTTAGCATTACCCAGGATGAACGACGTGGACGTGACGGAGTTTTCATTCCTTTGGGGTGCTTCATTAGCGTCAGTCCCCTTGCCTCTTACTATTCGGAGTACTTGATTAATGCGAGAGGTGCAGAATTACAAAATTCGTATACTATGGGGGTGGAAACCTTACTTAATTTATACATTTTGGAACACCGTACCTCACTGAAAAATGATCCGATGGAAAAAGTCAAAAAACTGTTGTATTCGTCTTATTGCCAGCTGCAACTTTCATTTAGAAAGAAAAATCAACTCCCATTTAAAAAAATGGCCGCCATGATGAAATCTCTAAAGTGGGGTCATCTACAATTAAATTGATAATGTCATCATCTTTCCCCCTCAAAGCCATAAAACTTTCGTCTGAAACATTTTTTGAAAAAAATTCTTCTTTTCGAGATATTCGCGTGTATCACTTAAAATGGTCTACCCTGTATAGCAATTGGGCACATACATCTCTTTGAATAGATTCATAAATGGGAACTAAATCAGACATTGTTGTTATATTTGCTCCAGTGTGTTCGCTTATGTAAGGAAACCATTTCACGTATTTGTTCTGAATTTTTTTCCCTTCTTCTGATTGCTCATACTGTACATACAGTTGTTGATAACGCAAACAGAATAGAAAGGGAAACGATAACAGCTATTAATAACATCACCCATAATTAATATATAATTATATATTTATACTTACGGTATTATTTCGTAAAAATGCGATTTCATAGTTGAAATGCTTTAAATTGCCAAAGTCTTCATTATTATCAAATAATGCATTTAAAACTAGCTCCATTGAATCTTTAGCCCTATTGTAGTCTGTGCTCACAGGCCTGATATTATTAATGGTAACGTTACCGCCAAAATACATTTTTTTGAGTTGTTTACCTAAGAGATAAATTCTTCGTCTACCTTGCTATAAATATTACACTAACAAATATCGCGAAATATTTACTTGACTTACATCGGTTAGTTCACCTGGCCCATGTATGCCGAAAGTTATGTTTCTGTGAACATCTTTTGGATAAGTGGGTTTAGATTCGGGAGTTTTATCTCCATGTCTGAACATCTGAAATTTTTTAGATTAACTGTGCTATGTGTCTCAAGAAGTACTATTTTTTATAAGAAAATTATTGCGAAAGTTGGTTAAATTTCTGATTATAAGCAATTTTTGGGTTAAACTTGAATTTAACAAGCGTATAACTCCTTCGAGTAGAAATGTTGTGAATGCCAAAAAACAACGAATATTCTTATTAGAGCATTGTGACACCAATACTTACTATTGCAACAAACTCAAGTTCATTTTGCTGAAAGTTTGGGACGATGCACATCAATCCGAAAAATAAAATAACGAACACGTTGCTCATCATGTAGTACTTACAAAGTTAGCATACTACGTTTAATACATATAAATATTATGTTAACTAGATAACGGTCTGTCATAATATTGTGCATAACATAATCAGAAATCATTAATCATTAATTGTGTACAGGGTGGACCACTTTGGATATTTTAATAAGCTTTTGGTCAATATAATTACAGATACACAGATTTGGAATTATCATAATATTATACATATTTAATTATTTATTATGTATTTTTTAATACAAATTAGTTATGGCATCATTTTCTGTTGATTTTAGAATTATAAGTTAATATAGCCTGTTTGTGATTAAATTAAAAAAATAATGTTTATTATTATTCAATTATTTAAATATCGAAAATGGCACCTCTGTTCAATTCTTATTTCTTATAACTTTCCACTTTATGGATTATGGAAAAAAATTAATTTACGATTACGAGGAGGGTTTAAATTTAAACCGAGATATTGCTTCCAACGCTGAAATAGTTGATGAACACGATGTTCATTATGAGTTAAAGCTCCGTATAGTTCGTAAATTTGGTGCCGAAACTCAATATCGATATACCCAAATGCAGAGGCGGATTAGGGCGTGAACTGCGCTTCTCCTCCATTATGAACGTCAAGAAAAAGTATTCCTGAATTGTTTTGTTCCTGAATCCAAGAAGTGAAGCATGGAATGACAACACACAACTTCGTCTAAGCGCGTGAAACGATCCACATTTAATGTGGCTATACAGGGTGGGCTACGCTCAACGGGACGGAGCTTACTGGGAAAACGAAAAATGATATGAAAAATTTATTTGGCAGGAGTGCGTAGGTTAGTGACGGCTACTTCTCTAAATTAGTCAAACATATACAGGGTGTTCCCAAAAAGCGTGCTATATCAAAGCTATGTTTTTTTGAATGGAACACCCTGTACTTTATTTTATTTTTGAAGTATACTGAACAAAATAATGTCACTTTATTAAGGCTTACCTATACCCATTCTTGATAGTTATCGATTTAAATGACTTGGTTTGCGAAATTAGTATGGTTTAAATACATTCATTACACTTAATCGCCAAAACATTAGCTAACGAATTTTTGTCTATTAATTCCCAATTAGGGGGGCCATCGATACGAATGATTGTAACATAAAGTTTATTTACAGAGTGTTGTTAATTGAGAGTTTCATTACAATACAATATTTTTATTGTATTATCGGGGTACAAAGTTAAAATACCAAAAAATTTAAAAAACAATGTAATGTACGAATTACAGCACGCGGCGTGTAAGAAGACGAGCCCGCCAATGCGCAAACCACGAGTTTATGATGTTTTTCAAATTCACTCGTTCGTTTACTTCAGTAGCGTCGCATCGTGCGAATTACCTATTAGACAAATTGGAGAGATGTCTATAAGTACATACTTTCAGGCGTATTATACAAACGTGAAAAAATAAATGTTAAAAAAACTCGTCACCAATGGAAGTATTGGAATTATTCATTTTAATACGCATTCTTCCAATATAAATAAAATTAAACATACAAATGTGATATCCCACTGCTTGATATTTTTATTATAATCGGTACTCGCCGGAGTTCTTCGCGATGCGCCGGCTCCTCGTCTTCTTACGCGCCGCGTACAGTACACGCTAGTCATTTGGGCACAACAAGGATGAAAGAAATATCAAGATTATATTTTTGCTGGTCAGGCATTGATAAAGAAATTGGGAATATAACAAAATCCTGAAATTAACAGTGTGGCCGCAGCTCCCAACAGTTTGGCATAGGTTACACGCTGACTTTTGAGACCATTATATTCAAAAATGTTTTTAGTGATTGTAGATGCTTACTGGAAGTGACCAGAGGTTTTTATCATGAATATTAAGAATCAAAATTTTGATTTTCTTTAATTAGTTATAAATTATTGTTACATTATATAATTCTAAGAATACTAATGCTAAAGAATACTAATTAATCACGATATAATGCTCTTACTTGGCCCTTTCCTTTTTTCAATCTATCAATTTCTTTGGTTTTCATATGCTCTCATTACTTTCACTCCTGCTTTAACATTTCTTATGTTGTTGTAGTGATGTCTCCTTAGTATAGAAGTCTTCTAGAGGAGTTTGGGTATAATGGTTTAATAAGCCACTGCGTACTTCGTAAAGACCGACGTTTCGGCTAGTTAGGCTTAGCCTTCTTCCGGTCAACTTTATTAGACAATTCGTACGAGTAGGTTTATAAGTATCTGCAATGTAAAAAATACAAAGTAAGTTATTAAAAACACTCAAACCTAACATTTAATGACCAAAAAGGTCATGATTGACCGACTAGATTATCTAAACACTTACCAAAAGAATTAGTGAATATAAACCGTTGAAAGGTATCTCTTTGGGTCCAATTTACCATTATTGAACAATGAACACCATATGACGTTATAACGAAGTACGCAGTGGCTTATTAAACCATTACACCCAAACTCAGGCTCCTAAGGAGACTCCACTACAACAACTGTACATCAAAGGAGATTTCTTATGTTATTTTCCTTAGTTACGCATGTGCAGTGTGCACTATATACAGCATTTTCGTCAATCTCTGCCCCCCACGGGATGAATTTTAAATTTCGCGCTTTAAATATGCTTTCTCTAGGTTCGTAGTTGTTAGTAGGTCGACGAAAAACAATTACTAAATTGTAGAATATTTAGTTTTATAACTCCATATTTGCGTTACTTACTTCTGTTTGCTGTCTTTTCTTAAATAAACATTTAAAAAAGTTCTTTTCAGATCTGTTAACGTTACGAAGCAATTGTTATGTAAATTAAAATTAGCAAGATTTTTTAATGTGATTGTCATTTTAGATACCTACCCTAGTAACCTGTCTAGGGGAAATTAATCAGGTTTGCCATCGTCCATCTTTAGTTGCCTAAGCACCTGCAATCACGTGGGGGTCAAACATTGATAAAAACCCTGTATAATTTTATAATAATACTAAAATAATTAATACAACGTAAGAACATATGTTTATTCACAGCTGTCGCTTTCTTCGGGAATGTTTTTCCTTACAATCCTCTTAAAAGTTTCAAACGAACACAATTGACTACAACCTGTTAAGTGCAAATCCTTGAATCCTACAGTAGGATTTTGTTGATAACGAACCTATAACGGAAATAAAGTTAAATATTACTACCCTTCAGCGTACATCCTACACTATTTTTAATCATTTCTAGTAGTGTAATAAGAAAGTGTACCTTCAAATAATAATTATTACGTATTTTGTGTAGTTCCACCACTATACAAGCCGCATAATCTGGATTATGTGGTCGGAAAATACCCATTGCACCAAGTAACCCTATTATGTTTATATCGTGACCCGCATAGAGATAGAGTTTTTCACTCTTTGAAGTTTTAATTTGAATGTCAATATTGTTTAAAATCTCTTTCAACAAGAAACCTATATGTTCTTAGAGTTAGTAATGATTGTAACAATAATTATCTAATGTCACCTCCAAACAATTTATTGAGCCCTGGTAGAGCGACCTGACTTGCCGAGAAATCACCAATAGCAGATGTTAAGTAGCGTTGAATACTTGGCAACCACGGCGGTAATTCCAATCCAAATCTTTTCTGTAATAAAAGACTTAAACTGAATTCAATTTTGAAGGAACATACCTACGTCTCTTTCAAGGGAATGGTAAATAGGAACTAAATCTTGGAAACTCTTTATGTCAGCTCCAGTGTGTTCACTGATGTAAGAAAACCTTGATGTGTACTTACTTTTTATACTCTTGAAGCGTTCTGATTTTTCATATTGTCTATATATTTGCTGAAAGCGTGGACAGTGTATAATTGGAAATGACAGAAGCTATTAAATAATAACGTATTTAGTTCGATAACAGTACGTATATGCCTTACTATGTACTTACAGAATTGTTTCGTACAAACGCCGTCTCGGTATCAAACCTTTTTAAATGTTTTTCAACATCATATGCTTCATCGTCGTTAAACAGTGCATTTAAAACTAGCTGTAATGAAAATTGTGTCCTATTGTACTCTGTGCTCACAGCTTTTACATTACTAATTGAGAAATTTCCTAAATCCTTTGTATACATTTTTTTGAGTAGTTTGCCCAATTGATACATTTTCCACCTACCTTGCTTTAGGAATTAAACTGATAACATGTTACTAAAAATATTGATTATACTTACATCAGTCAGTTCGCCTGGCCCATACCCGCCATAACTTATGTTTCGGTAAACATCTTTTGGGTAAGTTTCGCTGTCCTCGGGCGTCCTATCACCGTGCCTAAAAAGCTTCCCAACATTTTAGAAATCGTATTGTTCACCAGAATGGCGATTAACTGCACAATTCAAGCCAATTCAATGAAAATTTTTCAAATAAACATTCAAACTGAAATGACTGAACTCAATAGAAGAGAATATAGAATAGCAGAGATAACGAATAGAACATATTTCCGGTTTTCAACATAAAAAATCAACTGCATACATACATTTATGCTGTCTACAAACGTCTTACCGACATTCCAACTTTACGTTCCAGGACAACCAAATAGCCGTTAAATGTATGGCTGATGTATCGTATACTCCTCTCCAAAACCGAATAAACTCATAAAATTGAATAAAATTTACGTCAAGAGAGCAAGAGTTGAAACACCACATGTCTGCAGAATGAAGCAGGTGATTTAAGCTATCATCTCTTTGTCGATACCTTTAAGAGACAAATCCTAAGAAGAAATATACCTACAACTAGTACGATAATATGAAACGGTTAAAGCATCTAACGCACTATCACTTATTTGAAACTCACACAGTCACCCACCTCAGGAAAGGTAATATGGAGAAGAAAGCATAAGAAACATCCGACATAAAAACAAAATATAAAATATAAAAAATTCTGGCAAGTTGCCACGAGACTTCCCTCGTATTAACACTTTTTTCAAAAAATAAATACTACTGAATTCAGAAAAAAATACTCTTAAACTACATAAAAAACTGCAATTTTATCTTATAAAAAAATGAGTGCCGCCATTTTAGCTTACACCGGAAGTGACGTAATCAAAGGTAATATCAGCATTTTCGTTCTTGGCCCGAATGCAATCGATTGGCGAAAACCGCATTTCGATAACTTTAATAGTTTCTGAGTATCGAGCGTTGCAGTCGATTTTTAATAATTATTTTTTTTAACACTTTTTTCAAAAAATAAGTAAGCACAATATATATTGCTGAATTCAGAAAAAAATTCTCTTTTAAACTACATTAAAAAACTGCAACTTTATCTTATAAAAAAATGAGTGCCGCCATTTTAGCTTACACCGGAAGTGACGTCATCAAAGGTAATATCAGCATTTTCGTCCTTGGCCCAAATGTAATTCATTAGCGAAAACCGCATTTCGATAACTTTAATAGTTTCTGAGTATCGAGCGTTGCAGTCATTTTTTAATAATTATTTTTTTTAACACTTTTTTCAAAAAATAAGTATAGCACAATATATATTGCTGAATTAAAAAAAATTCTCTTTTAAACTACATAAAAAAAACTGCAACTTTATCTTATAAAAAAAATGAGTGCCGCCATTTTAGCTTATACCGGAAGTGACGTCATCAAAGGTAATAACAGCATTTTCGTCCTTGGCCCGAATGTAATCGATTGGCGAAAACCGCATTTCGATAACTTTAATAGTTTCTGAGTTTAGAGCGTTGCAAGGAATGTGTACGTACAGACTACAGACTACAGACTACAGACTACAGACTACTGACTACAGACTACAGACTACAGACGACAGACGGAAAAATTTTTTTTGCATATTTTGAATCTACGTATTCGGAAACGCAAAGATATGTAAAAATTTCCATAGGTCAAATTTTTTTTTTTGGAAAACTAATACAATACTTCCCTTTTACTTCGTACTCGGGAAGTAAATATACACAGACGATATTAAGGAGTAAATGGCTAATGACATCCGCAGGCGATGACGTGAAACTGAGATATGTATGATTGAATACGTTATACTTTGATATTACCTCGTATGCAGAAAAGATGTCATCGTACAAGCAAGTGAAAGGAGTCATGGTGGTGTCATGTTATTGGTAAAAAGTGTCGTTTTAGTGAATCGACGCTCCGAGCAATTTGTCCTCAATGTACTGTCACAAATTGATCAACCATTTCTACTGGTGGGAAATTTTAGCTGCCACAGCACAATGTGGGGAAATTTGCTGTAGAAAATAATAAATGATAGTGATGAAGAATTCTCTATCTCTATACGTTACTGTGAGGTAACTCAGTTTGAGATATTCTACGAATACTTGTAGGACTTTGTAGAATTGCATTTACCAAAACAAAAATTTTCTTAGCGATTCCCATTTCGACGTCTTGGATCTCGGAAATGATAGTTTGTATGAAGAATACATGGTATAACTATAAGTTTGTCGATCGAGTTCTGGGACACCCTGTATAAATGTTTACATCACTTTCAGTTTTTTTGTGAAGTCAAGATAATCGTTTATCATCATTTATTAAATAATCTTCCCAAGATAACATTTAAACTGATGTTATCCTACACGCTGCATTATAATTTTATATTAATAGTAAAGTAATAATAATAATTAATAATATTAATTTTTAGAAATAAAGTATGGTTAAGCTAATCTTAAAAGGGAAAAAGTGTGACAATCCATACTTACTGCTGTAACAAACTTGAGTCCTACTGCCTGGGAATATACCATGCCATGTTGGAATCCGCACAGTATTATAATTATAAAAAGCACATTCATCGTCTGTAGTGTCTGTACACAAACAAGAAATGTTTTAATTTGCAGATATTATTTCACGGCTCGTGTATTTTATATGATGACCTACAGTTATTTATATAAACAATAATTAATTCAAGAAAATTGTTTAATCAAATTCTCAACTCCCAAATTACAACATATTGACGTATTGACCATTGACCATTGAGTAAGAATTTCACTCAACGCATTGACTTTATATAGCGTATAAAGTCAATGATATACCATGTATATAGGTGTGTGGAATTGGAATTAACGACAGGAATCATCACTTCTTAAGTTATCGCAATTTTGTATGACATCCGCAGTCGTATTAATTCAAAAAGAGTCGCCTGTTCAACCTTGACTTAGTGCTCAGAAATACTGTGCAGCATTGTAAACTGTTTAGCGCAGTCCCGCTTTGGGATCCGCTATCGTAATAAATATGTAGGTACATAATATGTATTACTATATGTCTTGAGTGTTTTAATATGTATTTAGTCCACAGTCCAGACAGATATGTGTTATAAATCAAATGGTCCATGTCTTTTACGTGGCAGTTACCCGACGCGACGTCCCGAGACGCCCAATCTGAAATTTTCCTCACGAACTTCAATAATATGTGTATGTCGTTCGCATCTATTTGAAAGGCAGGTTAGAGCAGAAAATGGAAGAATTTACCCTAAAAACTTTCACTGCATTTCTTCTAGTTACTTCCATACTATAACGTAGTTTCTCGCCTCAACAGTGATCCACAACCAAGAGATCCACACAAAGTGCCAGGAATCTTTCTTTCTGGGTGTTTTTATTTTTGTTTAAATGTATTTACGTAGAATTAGAATTTTATTTTGTAAGAAATAAAAATTGTTGGTTCCTTTTAATGTTAATGGTTGGCACTGAAATATAAGCAACCTGGAACGCTTACGCTTAACTTACAGCCGAGCCGACAGAAAGGGAATTATTGTAGGGACATTCGGTCTGTGTCTTACTCATTTTTTTTATTGTATCGTATACGTAATAAAAAACTAGTTTGATTAATCGTAAAACAATGAAAATGCTTCAACAGCTTAACTGTGAATGAGTACAACAAGGACACAATGTCCCTCCGTTTTGCTATCGCACGCTCGGTTTATTTCCTACAGGTTAAATGCACCGTGCGCGTTCCAGGTTGCTTATATTTCAGTGATGGTGGGAAATAAGTAGACTACCTACTTACATTACATTACAGTCGAGGCTTTTATAACAACCCGTTTTTGCATAAGAAAATACATGGAAACGTGCACTAATACACTATGGTGTAAAGGTCTAATTTTATTCATATTATGGAAAGTAGAAAATGTCTTTCTTAGTTCATTTTCTTTTTTTTAGAAAGCTTTGAACAAAAGGACTTTAAGAGCGCTTTTAATATATTGGCAGAAGTACATCGGTAAACTGTATGTATTCTATACTGTAGAAATACTTCCCCATACGGACGCTGTACTCCACGCATCAATTTGATATGTATATCTGATACTTTCATGAAGGTTGTTAAAATTTTCAATACCATCGACTATTATTGGTGGATGCGGTGGTGTTTTAATAGCTTTTTCTATAGAATTTTTGAAATTCTGCAGCTGTTGTGATGGTGGTGTCAGCAAAGTATCCAATTTTCTTTTTTTAGTGTATTTCTTTCGTATCCATTCAGTTTCTCTTGCAAGATCTTCTTCGTCAGTGCAATATTCGACTGGTTCGTATTTCTTATCCTTTTTGCTAATCTTTTTACAAGGTCGGTATATTTTTTACTAATTTCTTCATTTGCCTTTTGCAATGGTTCATTATTAATTACCTAATTTCTCTCTGATTCCGCTTGTTTCCAGGCATTATACAATTGCTGCTCATTTTGAGTTCTTGCACAGTTATCATCAAACAGCGCTTGTTTTGTTCGTATTAGGTCCGCCTCTGTCGGCGTTGTTGTTGCCTGACAATAAGCCATTGTTGTACTTGAAAATTATTATTTTTAGATTTTTAAAACGTTTATTCACTTCTCGTGCTTTAACGCGATAACTTAAGCGACCTCGACCTTGGCCGCAGGATATCGCTCGTGCGAGACGATATCCTGCACACGCGTGACTTTTGATAATTTAGAACGATCTAAACGTGAACGCAAATTTTTGAGCCCAAATCCTGAAGACTCGTTTCGTATTAGCACGACTGGACTCAAATCAAGTGTTTTATGAACCGGAGCTAGTTTCTTTAACTAAACAAGGAAATGCACCGTACCGACTTGATCATATCACCATCTTCTAGAGCATGCTAATAAGAAGGACCATCAAATTCTTTTTGAGTGTGACGGACTTGTCCAACTGAGAGGATTCATGTTAGAAGAAACGTGACTGCATTCAGTTACCATTAAAGCCGTTCACTGGCATCATCATTAAATATATCTTACGTTTGAGGCCGCGCGGAGGCCTCGGCTATGAAAACAGCTAAAGGATGAAGGAAAATTAGTTATGGGAGTATCCTAGTCAATATAACGGGTTTTAAGTTCTTGGTGCGAACATTGCAATGCTTGCAAACAGAACTCGAAACCAAGCAAATCCAAAGTCGTAGCGATCCCGTATGCGATTCTGAAAGCAGTGCAAACTCAACACTAACAAAAGGTTGTGAAGGCAGCGTTTCTGTACTGTTCCATTTTGTGCTGCCAATTCAATGGAATACATAACTTTATCGTCGATCTCATTTTGCAACTTGCAATAAACATATTTGCAATAGAGAGGAAGAGGGGTAGATATGGCGGACGATTGGACCTTTTGCCCATCATCACCCGAAAACATCTGCCATAATCCATCCGGTGCAATCAACGCTTATGCTTTCTACATTGGCAACATCTAGAAAATAAAGCAAGACACGTAAAATATATTGTATTATTTGAAAATTGAAACCCTCAATTAATGGCAATGAATAATTTTCTGCTTCGTGGTTGCCTTGAGCTTTTAGTAATCTTTCACCATCGTTCGTTTTGGGAGAATGATAGGTGAGCTGTAGTTCCGACTGAGATGGTTATATTATTTCGTAATCTAACATTTCTTTGGTTTGGTCTGTATAATTTCCCTTTATCTTTATGATATTATGATATTCGGTATAAGCAGCTTTTGGTGTCATTGGGTTGTGCTACGTGATCATTGAATCCCATTGATCATTTAAAAGTGAATTTAATTTTCATATTTCATCCATTGATAACGTTGATGAGATATTATGTCGAATGCTTTCGTACTTGCGCTTCGTAGCGATCCAGAAAGACTTTTCTTTTACGACGCACTGACATCTGTAGGGTTACATAATATTTATTGATTGGAACGTATAGATATCACGCAACGGCTATCGATTTATTTATTATTTATTTTAAAGTCCTGGTTCTAATTCGAAGCGCTAATTAGTAGAATAATGGTGAAACGTTAAAGTACAATGAATGTTAATCTGAGTCGATATTATCGTGTTACTTACTTGTAGTTTTAATTTCATTTTCGCGATTGCTCAATTTAGTAAGAAGAGTGCTTTTTCCCAATAATGGATTTGCCATCGATAACACGTAATGATCGAATGTTTGGCTCTAATATACTTCTTATAATACTTGTATCCATTAACAAGTTATCATTTAATACAAAAGTGGCACCAATCCTTACAGATTATCGTTGGTAATGTCACTAAAATTGCTGTTATCTCTAGACTTGTTTGTTTGTACCTCTATAATGGTGCAGTATTCCAAAATTATTCGGATATCTGAATTTTGTGTCAATAGTGGATGAATTAGGATAGCTATAAGCTGAAAAACTGCTCTTTAAATTTGACACAAATGGGTTGGTGGTACCGTTAGAAATGGTGTTCCAGTACAGTTCTGTCTACTGGGAAATAATCTGCGAGTGTCTGAGGCTTTTTTTGGGACCTGAAGCTTCCATGTTTACGGAATTTATCGCGAAATTTTTGTGAATCGTAGCAATACTTTAAGACTGTTTCGTAGAGGTTTTCCCTCCCAGTTACGTAACTGGTTTTTTGATAATAATTAAGTGGTTGTACCTCAAAAACTTTAACGTGTTATCATACATAGTATCTATACATCTCTGATTTTATTAGCGATTTAGGGATAGGTCGTAAGATGAGCAGTTTTACTCCCCCCTCCCCCCCACCCACTGTTTTGGATTTCATCAGTGGTGAAAATTAAAAAAAAATAAGTGTAACTTCAGAAGCATTGACTTGCTCAATAGTTACGTTGGGGTTTTGTGTGTGGTTTGATCTAATTGCGGTTTTTAATTTATATCTATGTATGTGTAATGTGGTTATAGTTTCTTGTGGTAGAATTAATTAGTTCACTTGACGATTTAAATGCTGTGTAAGTGATTCATAAAAGTAATTTTTTTTCAAATTGATTAAGATTTGGAGTAATTTCTTGAAAGAAGTGAATATTATAGTTGCATCTAAGTTAGTTTGATCGCATTAAGTAATACTTTTGGTAATACCTACTTCCAGTTTTATGAGGAGTATAAGTACTTGAATAAGACATTCTGACAAAACATTCAATCTTCCGTCTTTGTTTTTTTTAATTAGTAAAAAAAGTGATTTTGATAAAGAAAATTTACAAAATATCATGATTTATTAAAGAGATAAATAAAAAAGAAATACAACAATGCGTCGCCATTTATCACGTTGCCGTAGTTTAAAATGTAGCTCAAGTTAGAATACTACTCATAGACTACATCAAGCACATGATCACATAAAAATATACTGTTGCGTTAATAAAAATAAATAAAATATCATACCTGAATAAGTTTGTCCTTTACTAACATAACTAACTGTTTGTTAATTACATATTAACTACCACGATCATCCAACTCCTACTAATTATATAGTTGCTCCATTGACGTCAATTCCAATGTTTATTGGTAACGTAAAATCCGATACGTAAGTGCAAGGCAGCTGCAAAACTGAGGGTCCTAATACCTATATAATTTTGTTGAACGTAAATTTCTAATTATTTAACAAATTTCATTTTATCACGCGTGATCATATTTAGACAATGTTCAATTTTGTAAGTATTTTCATACAATCTAATGTAATAAAACCCTTAGGATCTTATGCCGAGACGAGGAAAATAAATTTCTACGTAGTTGCTTTTTATTAACAATAAGTGCATGAATTTTCCATATTCATTTACATCTTGTTTAAATAAAGACAAACAAAATACGTGAGATAACCAACACGAAATCACTAAGAATTAACTATGTCAGTATCAGTGCAATGCCCTGATGAATAACTATACAGTGCGGTCCAAAGGTATGGAATAAATTCATTTTTAGCGTTATTATATAATTTTTGGAAAAAACCTGAAACACGTCGATTTCTATTTATAATTTACCATTTTTTCGTATGAAAGTCTTACCACCCTCTTGTACCACCTCGGAGGTATGAGCAACCCTTAAAAAAATTTAAATAGGAACGGGTTGCTTGTGGCACCTTGTTTGAAAGGGATTTTAACTCTCTATTTAGCAATATAAAAATTTTTAAATTTGGTACACTCGTAACTCAAAAATTGAATTTTGAAAAAGAAATAGTTCACAAACCTCCGTTTGAGTTCTTGTTCTATTACCACATCCAATCATAATTAAAATGTCTATTCTCTGTGTTTCTGTTAACTGAACCATGATTTATTTACTGAAATGCACACACAAACAAAATTTGGCAATACACAAGCGTCTGTCAAAAATAACTACAAATATGAAGTAGTCTACTAGTTAGATTTTTTGTTATTTTTTGTTAAACGCTTTTTTCTTCAACAGAATCAGAACAAATAAGAAAATACCTGATTATTATTTCAAATTAAACAGGTAATTTTATGATCGCCTTTAGTTACTTTTCAAGAAGTGACTGGTGGTCACTTTGAACATTTAATCTAAAAATACACTATTTCTCTTTCAAAATTCAATTTCTGAGTTACGAGTGTACCAAATTTAAAAATTTTTATATTGCTGAATAGAGATTTAAAATCCCTTTCAAACAAGGTGCCACAAGCCACCCGTTCGTATTTAAATTTTTTTAAGGGTTGCTCATACCTCCGAGGGGGTGCAAGAGGGTGGTAAGACTTTCATACGAGAAAATGGTAAATTATAAATAGAAATCGACGTGTTTCAGGTTTTTTCCCAAAAGTACATAATAACGCTAAAAATGAATTTATTCCATACCTTTGGACCGCACTGTATATTGTCCTAACGAGGTTTTTTGGCGTAGAGCAGTTTTATATTAACTAAATTTTTGAATCAAATTTCATAACTTCAAACTTTATAACTTTTACTTAATTTTTAGTCAACCACAATCTTTCCAAATAATGAGTACTGAGTGTTGAGACATATCGAGTTATCTTTAAAGTAAGGAATGAAATAGAATTGCAAGTTATTATTACAATATAAATACTTAGGTATGGATTTCCACAATTTAAATGCAGACAGAATTTGTCATATCTACATAAAATCATAATTCGTGCGCAGTGGTTAAGTGATTTATTAATCAGTTTCAGTAAAAAAAATGGAATTTTCTAAGGCAATTTTAAAAAAATGTTCTGTTATCAGAATCTGTGTTTTTTTTGTTTTCCAATAATCCTTACTCAGTTTACAAATTTTCTGTTTAGTCCGCGTTTTTCTATTATAACATGGAAGTTGAGATCACGTATATTCTACTCGTAAATGTAAATGTTTTAACACACTAACCTAAATTAATAAACAACGAAATAGAAACACTATTGTTATAATACAATTTACACACATTAAATTACAGGACTCAAACAAACCTAAATGAAAGAATAAAACCTACCTATACGATAATTATGTTGAACAAGTCGAATACGTCCAAAACTTAACATGACGTGTGAGATTTGTTTCGTATCATTTTATCAGTAGAGTTGCATCATCCGCATACAGAAAAATGTTCTTAGTTGGTATATTGGCAAGTCGTTAATATTCACTAAAAACAATAGCGGCCCAAGAATCCTTCCCTGCAGCACTCACTTTACCAAAGTTCAGGGGCGTACACAGGGGGGGAGGCACTCGTCCCCCCAGAAATTTGACGAAAAAATTGACATCGCAAGTATAGAATTTTATACTTTGGATAATGAATTACTTGAATCATAACTGCAGTGTTTCTACAAAATTGAATCAATTAACAACAAACATATTCAAGAAAGAGCTACTTTTTGCATAGAAAAACATTTGCAAAATGTATTTCCTCTATTGCTTGATTTGTTTCGTTTGTTTTTCACCAGACCGATGAACTCGGCATCATGTGAGCGGTCCTTTTTATGTTTGCGACAATTAAACACTTACTGCAGAAGTACGGTCAAGTAGGAACGATTATCATCTTTGGTACTTTTGGCGATAGAAAGAAGTATAGAAATTGACATTGGAAAAGTGATCAACGATTTTAATTCAAAAAGGAACAGAAGAATTGATTTTGTGTAGAATTAAATTTTTCTTTTCAGGTTTGTATAGTCCAGTAACCTTATACTTCAGACCTTGCGTCAAATCCGGTAGTTCTGATTTTTTGCTGACTTATTTATGATGTTGGCCCAATGAATAATCCAAGTTTGAGACTTCGAGCGCCGAACGCAACCTTGTCATAAATCGAAAAAACCGCAACATTTTCGACTTTATTTTAGTTTTTGGCGATTTTAAGCCTAAAGGACTAGTTTTTCGATAATACCTAAGTAGTAAGTTTTTAAAGTAGACTAAATTGTCTACAATATGAGATGAAAACTGTCTCTGTAGACCCAATAGTTTCCGAGATAAAGCTTTTCAAAGTTTCTAATTTTTGTCGAACTTCGCAATTTTTAGCAATAATTTGTTGTTCTGAACGAATTTTGATCCTATTTCTTCGGGCCCCCACCCTCAATTATATTGTAGTGTATTCTAAAGAGGTTTGAGGAGTACGCAGACTCCCCCCTCCCCATCTTTTACATTTTTCATATTTCTGAAATATACCCCTGTTATATTATCGAAGCTCTGTACGTTTTATGGTGGGATGTTAAAATTAAATTAATTTTGCCTTCTTGGAAGGGCCCGGTTGAGGTTCATCCGTATGTGGATCATCGTATCGTGATGGCATGTCCCTATCAAGGGATCGTGATGTATCGTCGATGTCTTGTGCCGACAAGACAACCTCCATGTCGACATCGGACAGACCGCCGCCTTCTGGGGAATCGAAGTCTATTTTTACTGCAATATCCAGTACGTTGTCAAGGAAGCCCCGCTGCAGTGCCTGCAGACTGATGAGAATGGGCGAAGTTAGGTGAACAGATCTGGGGGGGAGGTCAAGCCCCACAGATAATATGAGAAGAAGTATAACGTCTATAGTTTTTTAAGATGTCACGGTAAGCTAGAGGGGCTAAATTGAAGTTTGGAAGGGCTTAGCCCCCCCCCCCCCAACTTCGTCCATGCTGATAAGCTTGTCATCCCTGTCTTCCTGCAGCTGCACTCGTTCCTGCAACCCTGCAAGAAATCATCCACAAGAGGTGTTGTGGGGCTGCGCCTCTGGACATCATTTTGGGGCAGAGATCTTGTGACTTCGATATCCACCCCCAGGGAGAGGGTACAGTGTGACTCCCAACCACGCCTGTACCTGTGTAGTTCCAGGAACCTCTGATAGAGCCCGCCTGTGTTGCTTGAGTGGCGCCTAAAATATTGCTAAAAATTGCGAAGTTCGACAAAAATGAGAAACTTTGAAAAGCTTTATCTCGGAAACTATTGGGTCTACAGAGCCAGTTTTCGTGTCATATTGTAGACAATTTAGTCTACTTTTAAAACTTACTGCTTAGGTATTGTAGAAAAACTAGTCCTTTAGGCTAAAAATCGCCAAAAACTGAAATATAGTCGAAAATGTTGCGGTTTTTTCGATTTATGACAAGGTTGCGTTCGGCGCTCGAGGTCTCAAACTTGGATTATTCATTGGGGTAACATCATAAATAAGTCAGCAAAAAATCAGAACTACCGGATTTGACGCAATGTACCACCCCTTTCAGGCGACAAGGTTACTGGACTATGTAGGATTGATTAAAAATATAATGCCCTATATTTTGAGAAAAAAATTAATACGTACTTTATTAGAAATAAGACTTCTCTTCCCTTTTTCTCAAGTATTCCTTTGGACGCATGGAAAGAGTGAAAAACCTTATACCTACAGGTGGTGGGTAGACATAGGCTATACCGAATTCTGTTTTTCCTGCCCCCCCCACCCCCCAATGAAAATGTTGAAATTACACCCCTACTAAAGGGGACACAGTCAGACAGCATGTTGTTGACTCTCAGCCTTTGAATAGCGATTGTTCCTTAAATCCCACGTCCCTGAGGAGATATACATATAGGTATGTATTATATACAGCACTACGATAATAAAAGTGGAATTAGTAAGATATAAATAGTATCTTACTAATTCCATTTAAAACTTTATAGAGTACTTTTCCCACAGTTCAAACCGCATATAAAATTGTTCAATGTCAAAATCCCCTTCAGTGTAGGGTATAGTGGTATAGGAAGAGAATTACACTGATGCTGGCATGCATACTCCATTCTTGTTGATTTGCTCTTTGGTATTTCATTTAACGTAAGTGAGGTTTTTCTTGTATTAAATATCATGTAAGTGTATATGTTAAATTCTTTTCCGTATTCAGTAAAACGCGGAAATGTATTAGCTTTGTCTTGCTTAGAGTGCTTCTTATTATCTTATTTTTTAGATTACAATATACTATGGTACATTCTCAGCAAACAGAACTCAAGTTCGTTGCAGCAGTAAGTATTCAGATGTTATACTTTTCAACACTTTAACTATCACTACTTATTGCTTTAAATATCTTCATCATATTCTATCTGTAATATACAGTGTGTTGCAAAAAGTTGTAGCGAGCTATCCATAACCGGATCCTACATATGAAAAGAAATCTAAAATGTTCAGTAACATTTTTATGATTTCGGCTTAGTGTAGTGGTAATCAGCAATTTGCTCTTTTCTTGAAAATAATTATTATTTCAAAAACCCTTCAACATATTTTTGTGAAATTTGGCGTATGTCTTCATTTCTCAGAAGTCTATAGATTTCCAAAATTATTTTTTTTCAAAATGGCGGGCATTCAAACATTTTAAAGTAAAATTCCATGAAAACTACTAAATAAAATTAAATTCTGCAAGAAATAACATTTTTAGTACTTTTATGATTAATACTTCATTATATTTAGTAGTTTTCATTTAATTTTACTTAAAATATTTGAATGTTCGCCATTTCGAAAATTTAAAATGTTGAAAAAAAATAATTTTGGAAATTGTAGACTTCTCAAAAATGAAGACATGCCACATTTCATAAAAATATGTTGAAGAGTTTTTGAAATAATAATTATTTTCAAGAAAATACAAAATGGTTGATTACGACTTAATTAAGCCAAAATCATAAAATGTTACTGAACATTTTAGACTTATTTTCACGTGTAGAATCCGGTTATGCATAGCTCGCTACAATATTTTTAAACTGTTACATCATTTCCAATATTTTCTTCGGAAAATAATGATTGTCTTTACCTACTTACTCGAAATCTGAAATTAATTCAACCATTTTTATTATAGAATCAGTGACGGAGAGTTTCAGAACTTTTCCCACTCTGCACGTTTCATGCACACAAGTCAAAATATTACCATTTTTTAATGTTGCTTTATTTTAGTAGATATATGAATCATATGCCATCCTATGCAACGGATTTATTTTCAAATCGTTTTATAACACACTTTTAGATTTACAGCTGTCTAAAAACACGTTTCAAAATCATTTTTGTAAACCGATACAATGTGGTAGGTGCCCACGTTTTTTTATTGCAAATTGTTCCATGTTATTTACGAGTAGGTATATGAGCTAAAACAAGGTCACAAAATCCCACAAATGGTTGTGTATTGTAAAATTATGTAAATGGTTCCCATTTACATAACGAAAACATGTACTGACTTGTTCTTTAACAGAAATGTGAAATTGTCTCTAGTTTTGTGGAAAATTAAAATCGAGCACTTTTGTATCACTTGGTAACTTATTTAATACCACGATAACATCAAGCCATATACCATTCATTCGCTAGGTCCTGTTTGGGTAAAAACTGTAACGAGCTAAAAATTTTAATCAAAGCTTGCTATGAAGCCTTCATTTCTATAAAATTACTTTGCCCCACGTTTATTCCTTTTCTTAACGCCGATGTTGAAATGATTGCTGAACTATGCATATTGGAACTCTCATGACTTTTACATTTTTCGGTAGCTTTTTTAAATTGGAAAAGTTTGGTTAAAAATTATAGGGGGATTGGCGAGATAAATGTGGTATACAGGGTGTTTCAGAATAAGATGCTGATACTTAAGGGTGTGAATCCTTATGTGATTTTAGGAAGAAAAGTTCAAATAAACCAATGTCCTAAACCTCTTAACTTTTGAGCTACAAGGTGTTAAAGTTTTAAAAAAAAATTGTTTTTTTATCGTATCTTTAATAATTTCCTAGATATTTTTATCAAATTTGGCACACGCTCTCTAAGCATCAACAGCCATTTTTTGATAAAAAGATTTTTTAATTTTTTAACCAGTGGCGTCCGTACAGGATGTGAACTAGATATTTTTGGAAAAATATTATGCACGCCACTGCTTTTTCTTAAAATAAAAATTATTTTTAAAATTCCCATTCATTTTAGGGTAATTTGATTTTTTGACTTTTTTCGTCCGACGAACGGTTTCCGATAAAAACAATAAAAAGCATTTAATGCGCATGCCGCTATGTGCCTATGATTTCTGAAAAGGAGGCTAGAAACTTTGTTGTCAAGGAAATAATTGCAATGACAAAATAATTAATGCTTAGAGGGCGTGTGCCAAATTTGATAAAAATATCTAGGAAATTATTAAAGATACGATAAAAAAACGATTATATGTATTTTCTTAAAACTTTAACACCTTGTAGCTCAAAAGTTAAGAGGTTTAGGACATAGGTTTATTTGAACTTTTCTTCCTAAAATCACATAAGGATTCACACCCTTAAGGATCAGCATCTTATTATGAAACACCCTGTATAGGGTTTTCGCCACGATCGTCCAGGTGCGTCCAGAGAGGGAGATGGAGGAGAAGGGGGTTATTGAGGATTGGTACGCGGCATTAAGGAAGGGAAAGAGGGCGGTTGTAAGATTTATACAGGGTTAGCATAAAAGAATCATCGGATTTTAAAAGGCTGTATTTAAAATAATAATAAACGGTCTGTGATGTCTTTGGGGTTACGTTAAAGACTGTGTTTACGTGCCACCACACCCAACAACATTAATTGAGCTACGGGAACGCATTACAGCTGCATTTATGACCATCGATAGGGAGATGTTAACACGTGTGGGCTGAACTAGACTTCCGCTTAGATGTGTGTCGTGTGACGAAAGGAGCTCATATTGAAAATTTGTGAAGGTATGTCTAAAACTCGGACAGTTTATATTTATCTTCATGTGTCGTTCATTACTGTATGTTTATTATTATTTTAAATACAGCCTTTTAAAATCCCATGATTCTTTTATGCTAACCCTGTATTGTGAAGCAGTTAGTAAATAGGGAACTGGAGAAGGAGGGGGGAGGTGCACGCTCTCTTTATGGACATTAAGGCGGGATTTGATAATGTGAATAGGAGAAAGTTGTGGGAGATGATGAGGAGCAAAGGCATAAGGAAAGAGTTAGTTGAGAGGGTTGAGGAACTATATAAAGTGACGAGGCGTAGGGTGAGAGTTGGGGACAAGATTATAGTGAGACGTTTGTTACGCAAAAAGGATTGCGGCAGGGGTGCCCTCCTATCCCGGGCTTGTTTTCAATATACATTGAATAGTTACCGATTTTTTGCATCTTTTCTTATAATAGAAGTTGTTTCCTGTTCCGGCTCCAATTTCCCAGAAAATGTGTCTAAATTTTGAAGGAGGATCTTCGCACTCCCTTAACTAAATCTCCCTCTCTCTCCACGTACTCGCCGCCAGTGTATATAATGAACAATTTAAGCAAAGTAATAAACGTTTTGTTCAATTTTTGTAATAGAAATATTACCATAAAGTTCTACAATTACACATATTACGCAATGCATACCAAGTGGGAAATATAACTTCGAAAATTACCGTATGTAATAATACATTTTAATGTTTTAATAAGGTTTTTAGACACGGAGACAGAACTCCCTTTGTTAGTGAAACTTATCCAAAACATATTTACAATAACGTGTCTTACGGTGGATATGGGCCAGGCGAACTTACCGACGTAAGTAGAGATAACATTTGTAGTAATATCTTATTAGTTAAATCCATAAAGGAAGGTAGACGAAGAATGTATCAATTCGGTCAACAACTGAAAAGGATGTATAAGAACAGTTTTAGAAGTAATTTCACAATTAGTAACGTAAAGGCTGTGAGCACAGAATATAACAGGACAAAACATTCATTACAGCTAGTTTTGAACGGATTGTTTGACGAAGATGAAACATATGATGTTAAGAAATGTTTAAAGCAATTCAATTTTGAAACCGTCCATGTCCGAAGGACATCTGTAAGGTGAAACATGTACCTATCGTTTAATTATGCACATGATTCTTTGATAGCTTTTTTCACTTCCTAATGAACTCTGTCCACGCTACCAGCAAACATATATAGAATATCAAAAATCAGAAGAAGGTAAGAAATTGATTAACAAGTACTCAGAGAAGTTTTCTTATATCAGTGAACACACTGGATCTGAAATATCGTGTATTGAAGATTTAGTTCCCATTTATCATTCCCTAAAAAGTGATGTATGTACCTACGTATAAAACTAATAATAGCCTAATCATATTGTATTTCAGAAAGAATTTGGATTAGAATTACCGACGTGGTCGCTAAGTGTACAAAGATATTTAAAATCTGCTATGGGTGACCTTTTTGAAAGTTACGTCGCGCTTCCAGAACTTAACAAACTGTTTGGAGGTGATACCAGGAAATTATGTACTTACGTTTTTAATCAATATTAATTATGAGTATCTATAGGGATGTTGTTAAAGGAAATTTTAAATAATATTGATGCTCACATTGAAACTCCAAAAAATGAAAAATTCTACTTGTATTCGTGTCACGATTTACACATAGCTGGGTTACTTGGTGCAATGGATATTTTCCGATCCCATACTCCAGATTATGCGGCTTGTGTAGTGATCGAACTACACAAAATTAGCACTGCTTATTATGTGAAGGTACATATGTTTTTTATTTATATCACTGGAAGTGTACTGAATCGAAGGATAAGTGGAGTAGATCTAAGGAAAAATTAGTAGTGTAGTTTGAAGGTTAAACATCAATACATGGCTTTGTTTCCATTATAGGTTCGATATCAAGAAAATGATACAGTCGGATTTAGGGATATGTTTATACCAGGTTGTAACGCATTGTGTTTGTTAGAAACGTTTAACAGGATTGTAATGAAGAACATTCCCGAGGAGAGCGGTGATGCTTGCGTGTAAAATAATCGCAATAATAATTGTTATCTCAATTCTGAACTTGTATTACTTGGAAAATGTAACGCATTCTATCGCTTTATTTAATGTTAATAATTTTATAACTAACAGTTAGGTAAGTTAATTAGAAGAATAGAGGAAAGTGGCCTGATCTGGGACGAACTTGAAACATTTATTCACTTTGTTTATTGGATCGTTCTTAAAATGACAAATAAAGTTATTATGTATCTACTTCTATTTTTTTTCTGTTTATATTGTTATAAGGAACCTAGAATAACATGCATCAACGTCTTGTTGTTCAATTAGTTCATGCTCTTTTCTTCCTGCATTCATAAAATTTTCTGATAAGTCAACCCACCTGGTGTGCGGTCAATTCGCCCCGGCACTTCGCCCTCGGACACTTCGCCCCGGACATTTCGCCCTCGGACATATCGCCCCCAAGACATTTCGTCCCCTGATATATCGCCCCCAAGATATTTCGCCTAAAAACATTTCGCCCCCGAAACATATCGCCCCCAAGAGATTTCGCCTCCGAACATTTCGCCCCTGAAACATATCGCCCCCAAGACATTTCGCCTTTATATATTTCGCCCCCGAAACATCATCCCAATATTCCATTATTCATTGTCTATAGTCACGGCAATCCTAAAAGCGTTGCACGTGACATATGACGTAAAAACAGTACCAACGTAATACTCATTTTTCGGATTGCCATTAAAGGTAATATTCTAGGGTAAAATAATTCTACAAGTTGGCAGCATCATAAATAAAATTACAATGTTGCAACCAAGGACATCTGTCAGTTATTGTCTTCCATTTCGTATTTTATTCTATTTCGTTTTAATCCATATGACAGCACTGTTGACATGTATATAATACTCGTGACGTGCAACGCTTTTTGGTTTGCCCCAACTTTATTAGCTTATACAGTGGTCCAAATTTCGACGCTCACCATCGGTATCTCGGTTATTAGAAGAGGTAGAGCAGCGGTTAAATAGGGAATGGTTTTTAGAATTTAATTCTCGCGATAAATCTCATTTCTAATTCTCTTCAATGTCTTTAGATTTTCAAATAATTTAAAAAAAAACAAAATTTCCTGATTCCAATTTTCTTCAATAACTCCACGGCTTCTAATCTGACCTCTTCTAAACTTTTACAAGGTTCGAAAACATTTTCAATACAAACTTTTTGATGTAATCAGAAAACCACCGTTCTATTTTTAATTTTTTAAGTAATGTGTGCCAGCATTGGTTTTCATACGGCAGATGTTATAGAATTTTTATTAGTTAATTGCCTTTGAAAAGACATTTTCAAAAATGTATAACATGGCTGAAAAATATTTATTTATGGGAGAGATATTAACAAAAACATGTATTTATCTTCAATAGCACATGAGAAATGTAAGCTTAAAGGTATGCAAGTGCTAAGTAACACTGTGAAATACAGAAACCAGAACTGTCTTTTTGAAAATCTACGAAAATTATGGAGAATTTGAATGTCACAGGTATTAAACCCTGAAAAACATTCCCTAAGTATTTAACCGCTGCTCTACTTCTTCTAATAGCTCTACTATGGTGGTGAGCATCGAAATGTGGACACACTGTATATGTATAACGGATGAAGGCGATGTGAGGGCGATATGTTTTGGGGACGAAATTGTCGGGGGCGATATTTCCTGGGAGGCGAAGTGTATGGGGGCGATATATCTTGGAGGCGAAGTGTCAGGTGGCGAAATGTCCGGGGGCGAACTGTCCGGGGGGAGAAATGTTCTGGCGCGGGCTGTCCGGGGGGCGAAATGTTCGGAGGCGAACAGTCCGGAGGCGAACAGTCCGTGGAGCGAAGTGACGGGGCGAAAAGTCAGGGGCGATGTGTCATGGGGCGATTTGCCCTACAACCAAGTCACCTATCTACACTGCCCTTACATTATTCGTTAAAATCAGTAATAAAGGAATCATGAGGTTCGGCCGTAACAATGTACTAGAAAGGAGTAAATTGAACATTCGTACTCTGTAAATTCTCTCGCTTTCTAATTCAATTTCGACCCCCTAAAATAAATTGAACATTCGTACTCTGTAAATTCTCTCGCTTTCTAATTCAATTTCGACCCCCTAAAATAAAATAACAGTTAATACCTATAACAAATTCCGTAAACTACCTACTATATGTTGTATAATGTTGACGTTCCCAGGATCATTCACTGAAATATCATACATTTTCAATTAGTATAATGTGATTATTTTACACACTCCGTTAAATAAATATGCTTTTCTAACTTCTAATGGAACTTGTATCATACATGAATGTTCAAAGCTATGAACCACGACAAAAACTTAGCATACAATAACGCAATAGCATTGATTATATCAATGGTATAATACAATTTACACACATTAAATTACAGTATTCAAACAAAACTAAATGAAAGAACAAAAGCTACCTATACGATATGTTGAACAACTCGAATACGTCCAAAACTTAACGTGCGTGAGATTTATTTATATCTTCGATGAATATTAGCATTAACTCTTTATATCTTTATATCTACCTACAGTTCATATGTACATACTTACATGTCATAACGAAATGACTTAATTTTTGTTCCACCTTAACTGCACTGTCACTAGTACAATGTAAGCAACAGTTCTGGTTCAAACTATTCTTTCATTTTATGAATTTATTCCATTTCTTCGTCTTATAGAATCCATCGTTCTTTACTTGGGTAACTAGAACAGAATTAAGACCCGCCGTACACGAGCCGCATTTTGCAGTCGGACCGACCACAAAATTGCGGTCGCGTTCCGGCGAACTGCAGTCGGCCATAAGAAATACTGTACCAGCCGTACACGGGCGTTCACTGAAGTCGAAACGCGCGTCTGTAGTTTCTTATGGGGCGACCGCAATTGTGTGGTCGGTCCGACTGCAAAATGCGGCTCGTGTACGGCGGGTCTAAGATATAAAGGGATCGAAAGAAATAGTATTTAATATTTTCGTACCGCGATTTAAAGCACTCACGGATATGTCCTTTGCGAACGTTCTCCACAGTGGACACAAAAGTATAACACGAAAGATTTTGAAAAGAGCTGCAGCAGGGAGATTTCGTAAGAGGAGGAAATCAAAAACAAACCAATTAGGACAATAAGCAAGATAAAACAACACTGTCGTTACAAGAATCGCTTTGGGAGGGGACAGGTTGTGGTGGTACATTTTGGACGCTTTTCCTTCAAACAATCATAACAAATAGCAAGCAAACCTCAATTAATTTTGTTCTGCTTTGAGTGAAACCACAGGACATTCACTTTTTTCAGCATTTTATCAATAATAGTATATTAAAGTATGAGTGGATAAACAGGTCTTTAAAACACGCGCGAGTTTTCAAGCACGACGGCGCAGCCGGAGTGCTTGGAATAGAGCAAGTGTTTTAAAGACCAGTTATCCACGAATACTTTACGCTATTTTTTTTATTGGTTCACTTTGAAATCTGGTATTAAAATGGAAATAAGAACTAATAATGTGAAATGGTTGAATTCGTAATGTGAAATCAGTATACCTTTCGTTGTCATGGAAATGAGAAAAACGGAAATTTACTTGCAATCTGTCATTTTATTTGACGTAACAAAGTACTCCTGTCAGATCAATAACCAATAAACGGAAATTAATTTGCAATCTGTCATTTTATTTGACGTAACAAAGTACTCCTGTCAGATCAATAACCAATAGAATTTACGTTTTTCAAATTTGTTGATGTTGGCACGGCAACTTTAAAACACGCGCGATTTAAAAAGTACGATTTAAACACGCTGGGGTGTGGTTTAAAAGGCTAAAATAGGACACCAATTAAAAAAATCCTTTTTTGTTAAGTATATTACGGAAAGGACCACAGGAAAACAAAGGAGAAATATTCCCAACAGCCAAATCAAGTCTATCAATCCATTCATGCTGATCTAAATATAAATGATAGAAATGGGAGTAATTCTTAAGCCATGTGCTCTGTTCTCTGCGTTTAATTATTTGAGATTTCCTATAGGAGTACACCGTACACGTACAGCAAGTAAAAATGGAACATACAATCACAATGATACATATTTATCAGACAGTTTGCACGTAACATTTTTTTAAATTAACAAATATCAACGATGTGAATTTATTTCTGAGTTGTTCAATCTGCGGTCTGAATACACACCCCAGCAATTTTACAGATTTATCTGTCGTTACAGTTCTATTATGTTATGTTATCTTTTCATCCATCTAGCTACTTGGCCTTTTGAGATCTTACCCATAGATGAATGCATCTATAGTATGTCTTAACGGTAACAACCATTACTGCGAGTAACATGATTTGTCTTCAGCAAAAATTGCGCTCTTATTACGTAAAAGAGGCACTCGAAATACGCAATGCTTTGCATAAAAACAACTTGTATTTTTGTTATTTAGGTATGTTAATTATTCTTTAATATGGTTTTTTATGACTTATTCAATATTATTTACCCACGGCCAAGGTCTACATACACATTACAATTGTAAATTGTTGTTAATAACATTGAACACGGTGTATTTATGGGTTATTATTAGTAGTATAATTGCAAAGTATACTTTGCACATAGCAATTATACTAGAAATGTGTTTATAGTGAGCAATAGTTTGAATTATGAGAAGATGCGTGCACGTCATAAATCACGTTTTCTAAGAATGTGATTGTACAAACTGCTTAAAATTTTTTTTTGTTGGTTAAATTGAATGTAATCATGTTAATGTAAGAAACAATCTAATAAAATTTACAAATTAAATTTAATTTTTGATTTTAATTATTCATCTCATTCTATTTTGAATGAAAACGACAAAAACATTTGAAATTCTCTTATCTCTGTTTTTTTTATGTGCTTATGGTGCGGTAGTTATACTTACTTTATTACTTGTGTATGCTTATCAGCTTTTTAAATTTCTTGCACAATATTAATTTCTGTAAGGTAGCGTAGCAACTGTTTAAAACAACTCTGTCCCAGCCACTTGTGGAGTTCTCCGTCGATCTGATGTTTTTCTCTAAATAGCTTCAGTACGCTGCACTCTTCCACTTGTCTTATTGTCAGTGTATTGCATCTACATTGAGGCATTGATTGAAGTATATAATCAATGATTGAGGGCATATTGGGGCATGCTTGCCTAGTAGTAAGTGCGAGTGAGTTAACCTCGTGTGACCAATTGCTATTCGTGTCCATATAGTTTGCTGCTTTCTGGAGAGTGTCATTCCTGGTAGCGTACTCATATTTTCGACGACTCCTCGCAGCCTTTCCGTATTACCGCTCCGACCATCTCGCCATTTTTTCCTCATAATATTTCGAATAGAGCTCGTCACGTCGTCCAGCAAGTACGTTCCAACCCTCTGGATGTAGCTTTCGTCTATTTGAGCTCTTCTCTCTTTTCATTATTCTCACTATACTAATATTCTATTAGTCGCTTACTTTCAAGCTTACTACAAAATTATTGAAAATTTGTTATTTGGCACACTGTATAAAATGTATAATTCACTAAATCAGTTGCCATGTGAACTCATGGTCTTTTCTTAACATTTTACATTACACTTATATCCGTAAGAGGAGCGAATTCTAGGTTAAAAAAAAGTTTCATCAATAATGGTTTTACAGGCTCGACATACTAAATAGAGTCTTGGAGGATGAGTGTCTAAGATAGTTACGTCCGAAATTGGCTTAAGTACGTTTTTGGTAGCTTGATCATTTTCCCAAAATATATCAATCTAGAAATATGGGATCTTTAATATTTCTTTAATCCTTTTGTATTTTCAAATTGCCCCAAGTCTCCCTTTCGCTTTACATTATGGTGAAGGCGAGAATATAGCGTTATTCCCCAACAGGAGAGAGGAGAGACGAGTCGCCTCAATCATTTACTGCAAACCAGCGACGACACTTTTCTCTGGAGAAAAGCTCAATGTTCTTAAGGTTGGGGAATGTAATACAAATTATAGACACTCCTAACTTCAAGAACAACTACTAAAGTACTTAACATTATACCGTACAATTTACACCACATGTAAAGGGTGAACCAATCTATACAATGATACATTTTCCATATAAATTTGATTTCTAGTAATCATATAATCCATATAAATTTGATTTCTAGTAATTCTAGATTTTCCATATAACTTTGATTTCTAGTAACCATATAATCCATGTAAATTTGATTTCTAGTAATCAAATTTATATGGAAAATGTATCATTGCATAGATTGGTTCACCCTCTACATGTGGTGTAAATTGTACGGTATAATGTTAAGTACTTTAGTAGTTGTTCTTGAAGTTAGGAGTGTCTATAATTTGTATTACATTCCCCAGCTTTAATGAATCAACCTTGCCGTGATGGTTTCTAAGCCACACAGATTTACATCAATTATCGGAAACGGAGCTTCGTTATCGTAACCGACAGTTGCCCACTTTTTCGGATAGATGTCCTATTAACAGCAAATAGGACACCACTTAAAGCCAGTCTATTAGCAAATATCGGTTTCCGAAGTGGACCGAGACAAATAGCTAGGCTTTCATCGATACAATGAGATATCTTACAGACTTATTCATAGGTATAAATTGAACCTTGTAAGTGTAACGATGTTAGATAGAACATAAGTAATGAAGAATTTCTCTTTGGTCAATTGCAATATAGTTGTACCCACTACGTAGATATCATCAGTGGGGGAACTACAATGCCACAGACCCCGCAGTGCGGGGGGGTCATAAGCTCGAAGGGGGTCCGTTTTTGAGAAATTTTGGGTAGCGATTGGAAATTGTTTTGCCTATTTCACCAATTAGAGCCGAAAGGATGCAGGCCCTTCATTCGGCTCGTGTCAACTACACCTCTCGCCCAAACGCTAAATCGACTTTTATTGCGGTAATCAGTGTTAACAAAGTCGTAAGCATTCAGTATGACACGCCGCCGAGCCCGCTGCGCCGCGCAGGAACCGCGCCATAGACAAATGAGACAAATCTCTGGGCCCTAGACATATGCGCCTCTGTTTTTAGGGATCCACCCAAATCTTTTTCTTTAAAAAAATGTAAAAATAAGCTTTTCCTTTTATTTTACAAAATGCATTAATGAAAATGTTAAAAAAGAAACTTTTTCTTAATTGTTGGGGCCCGAATATTATTTTGCGAGAAAGCCGAAATTTTGAAGTTCCGCCACTGGATGTCATATTCCTTAATACCTCAAGATGTAACATCCACTTAGCCCTAGATGAATGATTTTTGTGCAACCGACCTTAAGACAATTGAAACTAAAGCTCAGCATAACAGATGTCTCTTTGCACGTTCCAAAATGCGATCAATCCATGGAAAAAGAACAAGGATCAATCTGACAGATACCTATTGACACCGACTACACAAAAATATCCATCATTATTGGTTTGTCGGAGTAAAGGAACGTTAAGGACTTGATATTGTTCTGGCAAACCGAAGATTTGCGCTCTAATTTGCATAAGTATGAAAGCCCTCATCTCTTATGTAAAAAACGCACTCTTTAGTTGGAAAATAACAAGCCACTACCTTCCAGATGTTGAAAGTTCTCCTAACCTTAGCACTAATGCCTTACTATTAACCGTTAGGATCAATTCGAGTCAATACTTGAGAATCATCGAATACTCCAGCCGCCACCTCACCTCTTCCAGAACAACAAAACGATTCCATAAAGCGAGAAGCTCCCACAATCATGCAAGATCTGACTAAGTTTTTTAGATATGCGGAAGTGGTAGCAGCACTCTCTCCACAGTCCACCATCCATTAACGCTCAAATCACCACCACGCCTATCTCGGTGGGTTCTACAATATTATGAAATTCCTATCAAAACGTCTTGGGAGACAATGTCGTAGCCTATATGGTCTCTGCATAGAGACACATTTATCTGTGATAGAGGTAATCCAAAACTAGTGTACCATTGTAACAAGTGTACTAGCGAGACTCAATATTAACAAACCCAGAAGTAAAAAAAGAATGGATCGCTTTGAAAACACCGCTTCTGGACGAAGATCCTTTTCAAATTGTAACGGCTAAATTTATTCACGCACTATTAAAGTATCCCAAAATAAGAAAGTTTCTAAATGTAGTACGATTACCACGACCACGAATTAATTACAATCACTATGGTACCAACCAGAGAGTACATCTAATAGTGCACGGGCTGTGAAGGGTATAAAGTGTCTGAAAGCCTCCTTCAACCGATTCGAGGGGATCCTTATTGATCTATTTGAAGTACTTCCGAAGCAATAACAAAAGAGAGAATGATCTTTATGCTACAGAGCGAGATTCGAGGCTTTGTGTACGTTACCTTATAACCACAGAGGAGCAAATCAAATGTAATCAGCTTCAAATGTGCGCTACATAGAGTAAAACAGACCTGCGATCTATAATTTTAAACTACAGACCTTGCGCCGGTTCACTGAACGCAATAGCCCGTTAAAGTTCAATTTCGCTACAATAAAGCTTTACTTCCTGCGTTACTTATTTTTTTCGCCCTCTAAATCGTGATTCTGCATCTTTCAAAAGCTCTTATCGAAGGTATCCTATACTTATTTTATTCACAAATGGAACTAACTGAAGCGAAAGGTAAGTGAAGGAAATATATAACAAGAATTCTAGATGTGGAGGACGCAACGAAGTCAAATTAGTGACCCTTTAGTAAACGTTATTGAATGTCGAGTCTATCTAGACAAAATACCCAGGTACGTTTAAAACAAATAAAAAACAGGTAATATTGATATTGGTCCTTGAAAAGCGCCAAGAACGGAAAACTCTCCACAAACGCTTCATCCATCCTAGGTTAGTGGAAACGTCATAATGATACGAGTTGTTTAGTACGAACACATAATTATAAAGCATTCAATAATTGGAAATACCCTTCCATTTTCTATTGACTGTAATTACTAAACCACAAACCACATAATTGAATCACGTGCAATTTTGATATATGGGGTTTCAGCACTGTTAGTTTGTATTTCAATATTCGATTCAAAGATATGTTGGCACAAACTTTGTCTTTCAGTAACTAATTTCGGTGGATCCATGTACTTGAATCCTGGATTAAGCTCTACATCGAGGCTTTATAGAGGATATTTCATAAATCACTTGAATATTCTACCAAACAAAAAACATTGCAACTACATCGCTCGTTAGCATTTTAGTGTATCTGTTTAAACACTTTACGAAACGCAACAGTGAAAGTAATACAACACTTCCTATGAGCTAAATTGAAATGTGGTGGTGTAATGAACTGTGCATCTACAGTGAGATACATCAAAAGGGATTACCCACGTTCTAATAGAGAACCTTGAACGATGAGGTTGTTTAATTAAAGGAATATTGATGAAACAGAACTTATCCCTTGCAGGTAACATAATAAGATTGACAAATACATACGAAGGTTAATCAGGAATTGTCAAAACAGCTAAAGAACACAGGACTAATAAGAAAAATCTATTTATCTTGTAAAGAACGAAGGTTTATTTAACACCTCTTGGTCGTGCAGAAAATAGTGTTTCAGAATACCTAACAAGTACGCCGAAGCACCATGCGCCGTCTTGATGGTCTGTGTAGCATCCTACAGGAGGGTGATTCAACGAAGCCCATGCGGTGCATGTGCTTGTTTAATTTACAGTGCCTAGAAAGTATACCTGCAAGTAATCGCAGGTTCGTCCTTGATAGACATGTGCAGAAAAGCGCCAAGCTGCGAGATGGTCCCCTAAGGGCAATCTAACGTCAAGTTTCACCTAGCCACGTGCTAGGCTCCTCGACAATTGAAGAATAGGTTGATGCAATTCGCATATCTGTTGATTTAGAGCGTAATCGGTAACTATGGGGATTTCTTTTCTCTGGGTTAAATTATAATGACACAGCATACCATCCTAGTAGCAAAATATCTCGCCATACCTTTTGAAAAAACTTGAGTTCGGCCATAAAGTTCTAGTAACCGTTTGGTAATAATTGTTTCCTTAGCCACTGTAAACGGCATTAAAATGCCAAAATGGTCATTATTAACGCCATAGAATCTGCATTTTGGCTTTTAGTATGTATAATATAATAAGTAGGTACTATTTCCTGCTAAGTACTTATTACGGCGCTATAAAAATGACGGTACCCGTGGATCAAATATGAAACTTTAACATTTTGAAAAAGTCTCCGTTCTTACGATAAATGGCTTCGTTTTTCTTATCTTTTATTTCCATGGATCCTCAATGACTCTCGGTTATTATTATTACTGTACTTTGGTATCGATACTCTGGCTGAGCCTGGTTAACTAACCGTACGGATCGGAATCAAGTAAGTATTATTATTATTGTACTTTGGTTCTTATCGATACTCAGGCTGAGCCTGGTTAACTAACCGCACGGATCGGAATCAAGTAACGATTAGTTCTAGTAATACATATACCTATATAAAATAAATTTGAAGTAGCTGTAAAAAAACATATGTGTTTTGAAATAGTATTATGTTTATTGTGTAAATGTTAGTTGTTTAGCTCGGCGCATAGGTTGCACTCGAGTGGGTAATGTATTATTTGTGTTTTGTGCTAATTGTGAATTTATTGTTGTATTATTATTATTATTATTATTATTATCTCTTAATCGACGAGCACAATTAGTATAAAATAATACTTTCAGTAATAACTAGCGGCAGGATCAAGTAGCGGAAAAGAATATCAGCTACTGTTTGACTCGAGCTTATGCAACACATAATACTGTATTCAACATTTTATAGCTGTAAGCATTGCTTTAGAATCAAATCAGGAAGACTGCTCTTTTGAAATCAAAGTTTTATGCACGTCATATACCGCATGAATGATTTAACCTGAAATTTTGTAATATCTGGAAAAATACGTATCGTATAGAAAATTTTGCCGAGTACTTTAGTGAGTGTAGGTCGCGATTTAGAGAGGCCGCACAAACTAATATCGGCCCTTTATTGCATTTCCAAATACATATAAATAATATTGTCCCTTTCATCCACCTGTTTATCTTCGCCCCCCCCCCCCCCCACCCATAACTAAACTATCATCTTACTTTCTCCCCTATTTTATACCACTTGATAAAGCAGTTACAACCAAAAAACCATGAGTTGTTTCATTTATGAATTTTACTTCTTTACACAAGAGTGGTTATTTGATTCAAGCAGTTTGGGCCCTATATTATTTATAAATAGTGAATTTTAGATTTTAAGTAACTTTTAATATCGGTTTATGGCTTTAGACATCGTTTTAAATGTAAAAGCAATGAAAATCTTTATGTGTAGTCCAAATTCATTGAAAACCGTTTAACAGAATTGTTTTCATGGACAATAACCAAACTTTCGCCGTTTTAATTACGTCAATTACTACCAATTTTATTGCTAGAGGATCTCTTAATCTGTTTATTATTTCAATGCGAATAAATACGACTTGCAACTTTCGTAATAATTTATTGCGAAAGTTGGAAATAAATAATAATTTATGATTATATTGTACATTACTTATAATACACTACAATAAGTATAAACGTCTTCAAGTTTTTCCACCATTCCACGGATTGTTTTGCCGTTTTTCCTTGGTTACCATAGTAACGTTTTCAATTTTTATCTGCCCAAGGGTATCACGCCACTTTTAAACATACAATTTTACGCCTTGCTTATATTTTGTAGGTATACGATAAAAGAAGTTTTCATAATCGCACTGACGACAAAATGTAAATTGAAGGGCGCCCTATATTAAAATTTACTGCTTCATGTACGGAACTCTGGAATAAATAGGATACATATAGCAAAATTATTTGTACTGCAGAGAACCAACCCTCTGACACAGACTGGTAGAAATGCTTTAATTTATTGATTATTGACTACTAGTTTAGTTGAGGTGAACGACATTAATGTTCGTGTTAGAACATTATAATCCTTATAATTTCATTTTTAAGTCCTTTTAAGTACATAAAACTTTTCAGTCTATAAGGAAGGAAATACCTAAATTGAATTGAGATTCAAACATTTTCCTTATACTTTATCGCAAAATGGAAATAAGCACGTGACTTCACTTCATGTGCTTAAGTTTTATTTTTGGTAATTACCTTCGTAATCCCGTAAATCTTTAAAATATTAACCTCTACGAACAAACTGGATTTAACATTATTCAAGCGATTATCGTTTTCTAAACATCGTTGATACTTGTGATTATACATACAAGAACAACGAAACAAATTACAATTAATTATTCTCCCATGAAAAGGAAAGTTCGAAAAGTTTGGAATATACTATACAAGGTGATTTTTTTTACCGTACCCTAGAAGTATATGGAGAACGAAGAAAGATACCATTCTGAAATTTTGGGATCGATATAGTAAGGTAATACGATCTATCGAATAAAAATATTTTCAAAATGATGTCTTTTCCGGTTGTACCGGAAGTAGATTACAACTTTGATTTTGTAAATGGAATGCTACCATTTACAATTTTTTTTTAGATTGTACATCAAATTTTAAGGATAGTTTGTTAAAGGTTTTGTGTACCTAAAAGTAACAGTTTCAGAGATGTTATATCTTTTTTCAAAATTTATGCTAAAAAGTATGGGTTAATTAAAAATTAATGTCAATAACCGTTGACAATATCAAGCTCAATTTTTGGAAGGTGAAAGTTGATACTTGAAAGCTACTAACGGTTTGTTGACTTTTGCGAAGATACCTACAGATAAGATTTTAATTAATGACGTCTCTAGACATCAAAGAAATGTCAAAAGCTCATTTATTTTAAATGGAATGGTGCCTATTTGTTTATATCATTCGAGAGAGAAAAAAATACGATTTCTAACAATGTAAGGACGTGTTCCTATACCTAAGATGTAGGGATTGTAGGGTTTAAGAAATATTTACGATTTTCGTGTTTCATTAGAATTTGTGCCTGAATTTGTCGGTAAGTATGTAGTGAGGTGGCTTTGGGTAAAGAAAAGACAACATTTGTGCGGGTTTATGAGTGCCTAGGAAAACATGGAATATTGAACTAAAGGCAATATTAAGAGAAAGCGGACAATCGTATTTAATATTATCAAATGTTTTATTTGTAGTCTACAGTTTGAAATTCTGGTAACATCCTGTGAACTGATTAATTGAGGTTTGAAGCTTGTAAATATTTTGTGTGATGTTTATATTTTTCAAAATACTGTGAAATTTTTATTGATGCTAATATTTGTACTTAGAAGAAAGTTACCTTTATTAAACTAACAGTGTTACGACAGACGAATTGTTGAAAAATCGTTAAGTTCATCTTTTTGTTGGTAAATACGAAAAACACGAACGAAAAATCGTACCAGTGCTATCTCTAAATTTAATTTGAAGCTTGTCAACTTTTTATGTGAGAAAAAGTCTACGAATCGATATCGGATACATCAGGAACAATAAAAAAGACAATAAATCCTATTCTGAACCGTTGAGAGAATTGTCAATAGAGAAACTTTATGTCTGAGGTATAATTCGGATGAAAACATAAAGAAATCTCATTGCTGTTGATTGTAATTGATATGTATTTATCCTATAGGACAGTAGCTCGATAATATACAGGGTGATTCACGACTATTCCCTCGGTCTCTTATGCCTAAAGGTACAAGATATCAGCTTCATTTTTTGGTAACATATGTAAATTGATAACGACTATTTTTTAAAATTATTTTCAATTATACAGAATGCTTCACAAAATTGTAATATATCAAAGTTAGGTTTTTTTAAATGCAGCCCCTTGTATTTTATTACATTTTTAGATTATACGTTAAAAACTAAGGTAACTTTATTAAACGTTCCCTATACCTATCGCTTACCAATTTTGAGAAAATTGTGATTTTAAGGAAAATATTCAATTTAAACAACCCATAATAACACGGAAACCACTTACTTTCAGTAACACAAATTTATATCGATTTATTTAAGGCTTTCATTTGCACTACGTAGAATTTCGATTTTTTGTACAGGGTGTTTAGAAAAAGGATTCATATTTTATATTTTTCAAACATCAAAAACTCACTTAACTTGAATGGAACACCCTGTATGTTTTTATTCTATGTTGAATAACTTTTCATTTTCTATCAAAAACTATGAGTAATAGATATGTCTAAAATCAACGATTAAAAAGTTATTGAGATTTTTCTCTAAAATTTGTATGGAAATGGTTTTTGTTTGGATTATATAGTAGGCCATGATTTTTTTTATTGTAATTGATAATTAGATATGTGATCTGAAATTGAAGCAATGGAAAAAATATTGTAGTAAATGCCATTTTTTCCTACGCATAACCGAACTCGTTTTCAAGAGATCTTCTAACGTTATGGTGTTATAGTAGCAAACGCATCCTTTATTCCAATCTTCATGTCATCAGCAGTGGTAGGTGGAGTGTTGCAAACTAAATTTTTGATGATAATAATAATAATAATTATATCTAAACAAACTTCATCAAGAAGATTCGAAAAAGTGTTGTTCTAAAATCCGTAAAAATTTTACTCCGTTCAAGTTTCCATCAAAAAATCAAAATTCTCCCAAATACATTGAGGCTCCACCGGTTTTGGCGGTCAACAGTGCGATACAGGTGACGATTTAGTAATGAAAGTTATGTCAGTTTACCAAGCCGTTATGTTGTGGAAAGTGGATTCGTCGGTAAATAAAACATATGTATTTAAAGAATTCATCTTCTTCTCCAACTTTTTCGAGGCTCCATAAACAAAAATTCAACCTTCGTTGAAAGCCTCGTCCATATAAATTCTGGTGAAGTTGAATGTGATAAGAATGGTGTTTATGTTTATTTCAAAAATATTTAGATAGACAATTTCTCAATAAATGGAATGGAAGGAGGGGTCCATAACACTCCACCTACCACTGCTAATGACATAAAGATTACAATAAAGGATGCGTTTGCTACTATAACACCAGATATCCTGAGAAACTTTAGATCTTTTGAAAATCGAGTGCGGTTGTGCATAGAAGAAAATGGTCATCATATTGAGCATTTACTATACCATTTTTTCCATAAATGATTACTTCTTGTTATTAATTAATTTCATTTTTAATTAAGTTATGATCCCATATCTAATTATCAACTACAATTAAAAAAATCATGGCCTACTAGAATGCAAACAAAAACCATTTCCATACAAATTTTAGAGAAAAATCTTAATAACTTTTTAATCGTTGATTTTAGACATATCTATTACTCATAGTTTTTGATAGAAAATGAAAAGTTATTCAACATAGAATAAAAACATACAGGGTGTTCCATTTAAGTTAAGTGAGTTTTTGATGTTTGAAAAATATAAAATATGAATTCTTTTTCTAAACACCCTGTACAAAAAATCGAAATCCTACGTAGTGCAAATGAAAGCCTTAAAGGTCAAGATAAATCGATATAAATTTTTGTTACTGAAAGTAAGTGGTTTCCGTGTTATTAGGGGTGGTTTCAATTGAATATTTTCCTTAAAATCACAATTTTCTCAAAATTGGTAAGCGATAGGTATAGGGAACGTTTAATAAAGTTACCTTAGTTTTTAATGTATAATCTAAAAATGTAATAAAATACAGGGGGTTGCATTGAAAAAAACCAAACTTTGATATACTCCAATTTTGTAAAGCATCCTGTATAATTGAAAATAATTAAAAAAAATAGTCGTTATCAATTTACATATGTCGCCAAAAAATGAAGCTGATATCTTGTACCCTTTAGGCACAAGAGACCGAGGGAATAGTCGTGAATCACCCCGTATAATCTTTTTTAAAAATTTTGTTTATCTCACTTTGAAAACAATACCTACATAACATATTGATACAACCCTTATCATCATTACAATCAGAAAAAATGCAATAAGTATTAAAATATATCATAGCCAACTAAGTATGGTTTGCATTTAAAAAACTTCAACTTTGTTTCATAACTTCAAATGCTAAGCAAAATTAAAAAACGAATACGGTGACGTTATTCGGCACAAAATTATCTACAGATTGTATTTAAGCAATTTTTATCTATCTTTAGAAATAAACGAATTAAAGCGTTGAACTTACTTTTTAAAAAATATCTAGTAAGCCATGCATTTTTTTAAATCAACAAAAGCGTATCTGGATGATTCTTCTAAAGAAGCAAATCTTTCCCCGTTTAAAGAAAATGTGTAACTCTTATAGTTTTCGAGCCCCCCCCCCCCCCCCCCAAACAATTAATGAAAAAAACTCAACCTGTATATAATCGCGTAATCCGGTTTGTTTGTCCATTTTATTCGTAATTTCATTGGCCGACGTACATAATGTATTAATCGCCCTATCCGGTTTGTTTATGTGTTTCTCCTCATTTTTCCGATTCTACCTAATGGTTGTAGTACATAGGAAAAGTTTTTATGTCAACAACGTTTTTTTAATGTTTAAGTGATGAAAAGGTTAGCAAAGAAAAGGCAGTAACCTGTAACACAATTTTGTTACAGTTAGAGAATAGTATATTCTTTAACGAGTGTAGAATGGTGGCTATTATTCACGCGGATGAAGGAATCATCCAAGTGAATAATAGCCATTCTACACAAGTAAAAGACCATACTTTCTCCACAACTATGCATAAAAAAATACATACGTAAAATTACGAATATATGATTATTTTGACATTTCAAATGACGCGCTGTCAGAAGCGATTTGCGTAGTTATTTATTTGACGTTTTAAAAGAGACGATTTGATTTATTCATTTTAGCGTGATTTCTGATAAATCATAGAATGTGATTGACTAACGAGAGTGAATTCTTTTTCATTCTTCACTGGTGTGAAGAATTTATGTCTTTCTTTAGCTAAATATGTAAAAAGAATTTGTGCATTCTTATATAGTCGTGGAGAAACAGTATTATTGATCCTTCGTACAGAAAGAGACCAACGTATCAACCTGTTACAGTACGTGGTACATACTAATATTAAACTTTGAAACCTCGCTCGATGGGTTTTATACGCATATAATAACGCGTCGACAGACGAGCATCGGGTTAGATTGGAAAGTAATGTAAATCTTTTATTAACAAAGACAACAAAGCATCTTCTTTTGTAGTTAGTTCTCTTCCCTTTGGCAATAAAAAATTATCGATCAAGTGTAAAATCTTGCAATTTGTGTTCAAAATCATAACATTTTGATTTCCATGAACATTTTGAGAAGCACAAAGGTTCGACTAATGAACAAGATACTACCGAAATGCTGATGAAAGAACTGTATTAAATATTTGAATGCACTCTGTGATAGAAGGTTGTATCATATCGTCTACGTACAAGGTTACATGGTCAGAGATAAACAATGACAAATTGTTAATGAATAACTTAAAATAGTAGAGGATTCAGAATTGACCCTTGTGGGACACCTACAGGTCGGCCTGCAAGGCGAATGTCGTGGATACAATTATTGAATTAGTGTTTTCAGACAACACGGACACAAAATGCTTTCATTGACAGAGATAGGAGTTAAACCTAGCAAGCGAAACACCCTTTACCTTATAATGCTTTAGTTTTTTCCGTAGAAGTTCAATATTAACGAGGTCGAAAGCTTTAGAGAGATCGCAAAATAGTGCTACACGTAATTGTTTACTATTGATCCATCTGCACATAAAATGTAGGAATTCATCCATGGCGATGAGGGTTGACTAAAGTTTACTGTGCCGGTAGAATCAATAAATTGCTTCCGCTTCTTATAAACAGCTATCTCTAATATTGGATAACGTGACAGTTAATTAAATTTAAGAAATTAATTATTAAAGAAACAGATTTTACACAATTAATAAAGTTACTTGCTTTCCTTTTTACGTATTATTATTTATATCATTGATAGTAAATAATAATCATATACACAATCCTGTAAAAACACTATTAAGAGACACATTTGGTCACCAGATCTTAATCCAGCTGACTACTGGTTATGAAGTTACCTCAAAGAATGGGTGTTTTTTAGTAGACCTACTACTACTCGTGAGGAATTGCAACAATCCATATCACATATCATTGAAAGCAATGCCGTTCATAACATAGAAGAACGACTACGAGTATATATCTCATTGAACAGAATAGAAGTGGTCATATTTAATCTTGCCTTGTTTGGTCTTTATTAACCCTCATCCGGGCAAGGGGGGCCTAGTAGGCCCGAACAAGAATTCAAACTTAAATATTTCTATTAATAAATCGAATTTGAGTAAATGCCTTCTAGAATTCCTCCAAAATTATATTTACTAATTATTCATCAAAAGATTATGGAATTTATTTTCTTCATATTGATTTTATTAGCATTTTTCAATAAATTAAAGTCTCATTACCGGGCAAGCGGCGGGTTTAATTGTTTAACGAAATATCATTGCTTTTAAATATTATATTTATCTAATGATGTATCTACATAATTATAATTACTCCGTCATTTATTTATCTAAAGGTATTTAGTGAAATTATAGGTTTTTAGGGTAAAACGAAACTTTCCCATCACTCCTGAAGGGGTACTACTTATGTTGTTTGTATGTAATTGTGAATGTGATTGTGTTGCGTAATAACTGTTGTAAATACCTTATAACGTAATTGGTGAGTTTTCTGTTTATAGTAAACAATTTTTTGAAAGCAATTGTTTACATATAAAACTTACAGTAAAAGCAATATACAGATACGACGGGCCTAATAGGCCCGAACTGCCCGGTAACGTTTGAAAATTATCTTGCCCGGAGAAGGGTTAATAATTCTGTCTAACAAAATGGTGTTTTTATTTTTTCAGAATCTATAAATTAGCAGAACAGTGGCCATTTCAAATTGGGAACTTAGTTTTGTTTGATGATCTAATAAGTAATTGAGAATATTAGTGGATATTGTTGCTATTATTCAAATGAGCATTCTACTTTAACACGTGATATTTCATTAAACGTAATATGAAAAGTTCTATATTTCTTTTTAAGAATGGAGTTGCTTTCCATAATAAATGCATCGTGGGAATAATAATTTAAACAACATTGTGTTGTACAACATACCACTCTCTCGTTTTATGTATCTTGATTAGGTTTTACGTGCTGTTAATTTCATGGTACCCTGGAGAGCAATACATATACTTATATTAATAACGGATATAGCAGATGGTCTAAACTTCCGGGTATTATACTATTGTTTAGCTTGCTTTAACAACACGCTCGTCGTGTAATTATAAAATGCAAGACGGTTTCCCATTTTTAATGGCAATGATACAAGACAATTAGTAAAGGTTCATTTTTGTAAAACACAATCCATTATTAACTCAAAATTATGGTTACCAACAGGGAAATAATTTATACGAATTTAAGTAAGACATGGTCGTGAGCTTCGTTTAGTTCAAGAATGTAATTGGGCATTTTCAAGTTGATACGTACAACACATTAATAGTTATTTCATTTAGTGTTCATAACCGAAAGTTTGAGTAAATTGGTGACACATAACTAATGAACGCTCTTTTATTTTCTTAGCTGTACGGAAAAGAGGCTTGGGGCCTAAACGTCATGAAACAACTCCAGAAATGGTCAATGAAGTATATATATAATGCGTTCTATATTTTGTACGAGTCTGACTGCTTGCAAAACTCATATATCTAATTGGGTTTCATTCCCTAAAATTCAAGGAATATTTAATTGATTTGTGTTATATCCTTACGTCACTCTCATTTTAGTCCTAACTATCGGTATTTATGTCCGCCTTTGTCGACAGGTATTAGTGCCAACAGCAGTTTATTGTTCTTTAGTGTGCTGGGTATAATTTTATTAGCCATTTATGAAATGTATTACTAATTTGATGTAGGGTGGCCAAATTTCGATGTTTTTGGCTATAAGTCGAAAACAAAAGACGATAGCGAAATTTGAAATGCACCATTGAGTTTTAATCAAAAAAAGAGATCGAAGATGCAAGGTTCATTTTTTCATACGAACTATAGTTTACTAGATAGTAGATACCCTATTAAAACATCGAAATTTGTCCAACCTGTACATACACTCCAATCGCAATAAAATAAAATCGCGTTATACAAAATGTTTAAACACCTCGTGTAACTGCCTCATTACCACTAACAATCTGAAGCTAGGAAATTTTCAATTACTGAAAACCAATTTTTTTCATGCAAATTAACTTATCTTTTCCTATGTTTTTAGTTGACTTGAATGAAAGGTGTTTCGTAATCTATCTAAAATTCATTTGTCTGCAAATGAATTTCAACCATTCGTTCGTTCGGGATTGATTTTCTGTCATCTGGTAGGTAGCCTGTTTTATATACGGACCATTGTTATATTTATGTACTTTTAGCTGAAATAGTTTGTTTAACATTATATTAATAGTTGAATATGACGATGATAAACAATTTATTATATCCAATCAATTTTACATTTAAAAGTGTTTTGTTAATTTCATTAAATTACACCCACTTTCAAGTTTCAACATAATCATATTGATTAGAATTGTTCTAATTACGAAGGCGGTAAGTATGAGAATTAGAATATTATAATTTATCGAGTGGATGAGTAGCTTCTAGCTATTACTCCGCCCATTATAACGATAACGATTATAATAATACATAAATTATCTGCAATTAGTCATTTATGCTTTTTCTAACTGTAGTTACACCATTTTTATCCACCTACAGTTGCAGTAGCAAAAAAATTGCAATCAAGAAGCGACTGTAGTTTATAAAATATACTAATAACAATGACAATAACAAATGTGCGAGTTTTAAAAGTATTTGGTTTTGTTAATCTCGAAGTCTTATGAAATTGTGTGCTTCTTTCATCAATTATATGCCGAATTGCCGATATGAACCAATATACAGAGTGTTAGCGATAACTTTGGCACAAATGGTAGATAGAGCATCCATAGGCGACTATTTTGAGCATAGGAAACCATGTCGGAAAATGCCTCCTTTCGTCGTGTTTGAAAGAAAAAGATGTAAAAGGAATTGATCGTTTGATGTTCAAAACTTAAGGTTAAATAAATAAATAATAAATAAATAATCGTCAACAAATTAAAAAAACAATTAACCCTGAAACACAAGATAAATTACAAAAGATATGTTCAAATAGGCGTCCGTTATTTTCTAAGCGTATGTAGGATCTTCGAAGTTGATTTTACTACGTGGAATATTTTAAAATTTGGGGTGGGGCACACTATCCCTGAATTCTTCTAGATTCTTGTAGGATCAACTTTATTTTTGATATATATGATCCCAAAGGAAGGGTTTCTTCAGGGGATGCAATTAGTCCACTAGTCTGAAAGAGGTTTTTTTTATATTATTACTTAGCATATTTACAATCTGCTGCTTACGAACCATAAGTAAATGTTGTGATTATATTTGCTTTACTAACTAACTAACTACATATTAGACTTGCTTAGAACAATCCAGTTCTAAACTGAAAGAGGCATGCGGAATGGCCCATTTGGACGCGACCGTTTGAACGCGACCGTTTGAACGCGACCGTTTGAACGCAGGGACGTTTGAACGCAGGGACTTTTGAACGCAGGGACGTTTGAACGCAGAGACGTTTGAACGCAGAGACGTTTGAACGCAGGGACTTTTGAACGCAGGGAAGTTTGAACGCAAAGACCTTCGAACACAAAATTTAAAATTTTTTTAAACTATTACCGTTTAAGTTTAGTTTAGAACACATTAACAAAAACTGAGAACCTGTAAATATGTGTTAAAAGTTTGTGTATTTATATATTTAGAAAAGAAAAGAAAAAAAGAAGACCATTGTAAAAACCTTCGTGTGAGGGCGGACCTCTGTGTACATGGGGGCGAAGCATATTGAATCGTTGTTAGGACCTCTTAAGTTTTTTTTTTAAAACAGGTTCGCTACGCGAACCTGCCACCTAAAAATACTTTTAATATTAAGACGTATCGCGAAAGTTCGACGATCTAACTGTAAGTCTTTAACAAAAACAATCATTTTAGACTACATATTTACAGGTGCTCAGTTTTTGGTAATGTGTTCTAAACTAAACTTAAACGGTAATAATTTAAAAAATAATTTAAATTTTGTGTTCGAAGGTCTCTGCGTTCAAACGTCCCTGCGTTCAAACATCCCTGCGTTCAAATGGCCTGCGTCCAAACGTCTCTGCGTTCAAAAGTCCCTGCGTTCAAACGTCCCTGCGTTCAACCGTCTCTGCGTTCAAACGGCCGCGTTCAAACGGTCGCGTTCAAACGGTCGCGTCCAAACGTCCTACACCCGAGTTTGAAGTTGTTCAGGCGATAACATCTAGGAGGTGTATTTATTTATTAGCCATTTTGAATGCTAATTAAGTATTACAGGAGTAGCATAATATAATTTTTACTTTGGAGTTACTGTCCGAAGTACTTAATATTTTATTGATTTGTAAGCTAAATAGACGATGTGCGGTTTTATCTCAACACAATAATTGTAAACGTTAATTATTTGTTTCAGATACGTTCAACAAAAAACCAATTCACCTGTGGACATGCGAGTGGGAATTCACACAGGTGCAGTACTAGCGGGAGTTTTAGGTCAAAGACAATGGCAATTTGACGTATATTCAAAAGATGTTGAATTAGCAAACAAAATGGAAAGCAGTGGAATGGCTGGGTAAAATGAGTTTTCATTTAAATGCATGCTGTAATTAAAACACACGTTTTAAATATACAACGAAACGAGGTGATAAATTTGCTTTAAAGGGTCAAGTAGTGTAGAACTTGCCGGTATGTTATTGCACGTAAAAATTTAATGAGCAAACTTGTAAACTTTGCCAATATTTGTTCATACAGGAGAGTGCATATATCAGCAACAACTTATTCGTACCTAAATGGAGAATTTGAAGTTGAGCCCGCATATGGGGAAAAAAGGGAGGAAAGCTTAAGAATAGCAGGACTCAAAACATATTTTATAGTTCGTGTCTTAAAACCAGTAAGTATATGACACTTAATTCATTCCTTGTTATATTATTCAAAGTACCCTCAGCCCAAGTTCTTCATAACAGACATGGGGGAAAATGAAATAGGACAGTTTTACAGGGTTAAACTGTCTGGGGTTATCTATAGCATTATATGTTTTAAGAAGTCTTCCATTGCTTGTTGTATGCATTCTAAACTCTATTTCGTTATGTATGTCACTTAAACACATCTTATCATTGGTATTCGTTTGTTATAACATACTTCTCATACTGTTATAGTTAACAGTGAAGAATATCATAACAAAATAATAGACTTAGAACAACTCCGATTCAACAACGTACTTAGAAACGAAAACTAAGGCGTCATCACATCATCATTTTTAAATGACAAAAGAGAACCAACACCAAGAGGAAAAAAACTCATAAGTTCCGAAGATGTATGGACTTTCAATTCCCTTCAATATCTCCAAAAAGTTTATATGATGACTTTTTTGCTCAGAATGACTATAATTTTGTCGGTCGAGTTCTGGGACACTCTGTCTTTACAAACAAATCCAAGGAGCTCCCATGGGTTTACCACCTGCTATTACGAAAGTATATATGCAGTATTTTGAAAACAACGCTTTATGTTCAACCAATCTTAAACCCAAATGTTGGTACAGTTATTTTTATACATTCGTCGTTTGGCCTCACGATTTGAATAACTTGAATAAGTTCCTCCAACATATTAATAATATCTCCCGGAACATAAGTTTTTGAAAAACTCACCGTTGCCAGATTCTATTTGACGAAGGATTTAGAGTGTAATTTAACGATCTAGAATGTTGCGCAGAATATTTTGGTTTTTTTGTTCGGAAACTTTCGCTACAGCCCTGCAGGGGAATTGTTTCCTCTTCTGTGTTGATTGATGCTTTTCCCGCCTCTTTTATGGTACCTTTTTCTCTACCCACCACTCAGCTACTTGCAATTACGATCTGCATATCTAATTCAAGATAACCTCGTAATACTAAAGTGACAAGGTGACAACAGCATCGCTAACGCAATGATTACAATGCCTCTTTCTAAAACGTAGTTCACTAACACAAAAGCGTTCAGCGTGCATGAAAATAATTAAAATATTATACACTCCATTGGTTACAATTTACATATTATTCTCTAGGTGGTTTTAAATTTGTAATACATACTGATAAAGTATACGACATTTATTTTCAGGAAATTATGAATACACCAAAACTGTTTTAAAAAGAAATGTACACATTGCCGCCATTAATAATTGTAAGTAAACATTAGATGTACCTACCTACATTGTACACGTGCATTCCAATTTAAATTCTATTATTTGTACAGACAATTCCATGGAAACATTGATTTTAATACGTAACAGGTTTAATTTAAACTCATTAGTAAAGAAAAAAATTTAGGAATTGTGTATAATCAAATTTTGAATACAATACGCTTACTTTTTGGGTGGGGTACATTACTGTATTTTGTTCGTGTAAAATGTACAGTAAAATGATTAAATGTGACGCTCAATCGTCATAAATAGAGTTATATTGTATAATATCAAAGAAAAATACCTTTGCGTCAATAGCAAGTATTTCAGATTTGATGGATAAGATAATGAGCACATTTCTGCAGATTTGACATTTATTTATTTAATTTTAATTCATGAATGAGCATTACTTCAGGACCTAAAATAGCTAATATAATGCTAATATATAATATTCTTTTTTTGACACTGGAATTGTGTTTGAGATTTGTCTAAGAAGTAATTTTCTGATGTTTCTCAAATCGTGTCGTGGGAGTTGCGGTCGTGGGACTTGCGGTCAAGTAGATTTTTGATTAAATGCAGTGGGACTTGCGCTAAATTTTATTTTCGCAATGGGATTTGCGATCGCTTCATAGTATAATTATATAAATATATTTGCATAATTAATATGGGAGGTTATTCTGCGATAGTTATTCTGTGTATATAGGTATTAAGGGAGAATTATATGATTCGGTAATTTTGTACACAATATTACCAAGTCTGGTTTTAAACACTAAACAAGTTTGGATATAATATATAATGCCAATCTTAATTGCCACTGAAACGCGTAGGTTATTTGCAGGTTTAGTATTGATAGCTAAACAGATTAATGTATACTATTATATACTTTTACCTTAACATGTACATGTACAGGGTGTACAACTAAGAATAAAGGTCGGCCATAACTCAGAAACTATTTGAGATAGAACAGTGACATAAAAAATCTAATGATAAATGTGGCCAAGAGAAAATGCTGGAAATTATTTTTAATTTCCCACAATTGCCGCCAGAGGGCGTTTAACTGATTTCAATTTGAAATTCCCATTTTTTGGGCAATTTTCCTCAGTAAAGTATTTAAAAAAATATATTCGTTGTAAACTAGTGATCAATGTGTAAAACTTTGTTTAATGAATTTTTACGATTGCTGTCAAAATAAATGGAGGGGGAACTAAATTACGTGTTACTAGAAATAATCGTGTAACTTCGAAACGGGTTGCTTGAATTTGTTAAGATTGATCTCGATGAAAATACAATACTTGATATTACCAAAAAATTCAAAACTGCAACAATTTCTTATCTCCGTCTACCAATAGAGAGCGCAATTTGTTGAAGGAACAAAACGGTCGACTTTTCTAAAAAAAATTCACCAAATACCAAATATTTTTGCACTGCTATTGGAAGGAACATTAATAAGGGAGTAAGTAATTTAAAAAAAAATTATGTCAATAGCTCTTATAGCACCGAAGATATAATCAAAAATGTGGTAATATAAGAGGCAATTGAGGTATAAACAAAACGTAGAGTTGTAAAAATCAACATGGGTTGATGCAACGACGATCGTCCATCACAAACTTAATGCAGTTCATCAAATTTATTTCTGAAGCCATTGTGTCGATTTTGCAAAAACGTTTGATCCGATTTCGTATGCGACCGTTTTGCGTAAATTCAACAACTTTAGGCTTAGTGACGATTTTCTGTTATTCTTCACATCGTATCTAAATAACAGTACATCGTGATGAGGGGTTGGTAGATTGAGAAATTAAGAACTTCCAACGTCCCCTTAATATACAGTGTGTCCCCGGATTGAGTTCACAATAGGTGAGATGGACAAAAAATTTTCGAATTGGAATTTCATATTTTGTCCGCCCTGCTTGGTCTGAAACTTATTTTTAGTTTACTTCCGATTTGTTAAAATCAAGTAGGCCTTTACAGTTGAGTAAAAATCCTTTGTTTGTCAATTTCGTTTCAGGTAAAGCACCTTTTCCGTTCATAGTACGCCAAAGTGTCACTAAGAAAAGTTGTTCAGAATCAAAAGTTATAGCGTTATGCAAATTTTCAGAATGATCGGCCTACTTAAGAAGTGCTAAAAGTTCAGGAACATCTATGTTACTGTGTACCATATTATAAAGAAACTTTAAACTGAACATAATCCTTCTAGATTCAACAGATTGAAAATTGAAAACAGCAAGTAATTGATTGAGATGAATTTGTAATGTAAAAACTTCAAGAACTTCCTTTGAACTGACTCTAATGCATTTTTTTGTATGGTGTAAGTAAGGTCGTAGATTAACGGGCAATGTTCTATTTTAGATCGAACTAAGCTATACAGGGTGTCTCACGGTGACCGTCGGTTAGAAGTATATCAAGAACTGTAAAAGCTAGAAATTTGAAACTTTGCACATGCGACATGGAGTGTTTAATCTATTAAATAAAAATATTTTCCAAATGGCAGCACTTCCGGAAATACCGGAAGTGAGCATCAACTTCTTTATTTTAAATACAAACCAGGCAATTTTTTTTCACATTCTGATGTGTCATAAAATGTTTAGTAAGCATGCTTAAAATAACCGGCGTATCAATTTTGATTGTTGAGAAAAAAAATTTTTTTCGCTGAAAAATGTCAAAATCTTGTTTAGGAAATAAAATTGGAAGTCGAAAGTGGTAAAAATTAGGGAAATGGGATTTTGGCTTCTCAAGGTCAAAAGATTGAGACACAATTGTCTGTAATGGATAATAAAAAATTGCCCGCGGTTACGTATCTATTTGACGTTATTTCCAGACTTAAGAAAAACTTTAAAAAGTCTCTTTTTTTAAATGGAATGCCTATTTAATTATCGGCCCATTCGATGCAGAAATAAATTTCCTTTAAATTGATATACCATGTTTCTATACCTAAAATCAACGATTACAGAGTTATTTACATTTTTCTAATTAAATTTATAATTACATACTTTACAAAACATGGTTGGCTTTGAAAATTTTCAAAAAATTTTTATACAAATGTTTCTTATGCTTTTATGATTATTTAAAATTCTATCTATGCAACTTCTTGACTATCCAAGGTCTCTTTCCGCCGAACCAACAGAACTTTCAGGGAAAACAATAAAATATCCCAATACATTGGATTTGCCAAACTTCGTGGCGCATTTACTTCGCCAAAATTTAGAAAATTCTTTTCAATCATCCTGATTTTTCGTTCTGTCATTGTAGGTAAATGCGGATATCTTTCGTTAAAGTGTTGAGTGATTCTTTATTCCATGGTTAAAGGTTCTGCAGGTCCGAAAAGTAATACGAGCAGACTCGCCATGAATGTAAAACAAATTTAGAATATCAGCGTTTGTGTATTCCATATTTCCCAATTAAAAACAAATATTAAGCGCAAAAATCAAAATTCAAACAGATAACACTGATAACAAACGTAAATGTAGGGTAAACTTTCAAACTGATAGCTAACTGATAACTGTCATCATAAGAAAAAATTGAATAAAAATTTTTTGAAAATTTTCAAAGCCAACCATGTTTTGTAAAGTATGTAATTATAAATTTAATTAGAAAAATGTAAATAACTCTGTAATCATTGATTTTAGGTATAGGAACATGGTATATCAATTTAAAGGAAATTTATTTCTGCATCGAATGGGCCGATAATTAAATACGCATTCCACTTAAAAAAAGAGACTTTTAAAGTTTTTCTTAAGTCTGGAAATAACGTCAAATAGACACTTAACCGCGGGCAATTTTTTATTATTCATGACAGATAATTGTGCCTCAATCTTTTGACATTGAGAACCTAAAATCCCATTTCCCTAACTTTTACCACTTTCGACTTTCAATTTTATTTCCTAAACAAGATTTTGACATTTTTCAGTGAAAAAAATTTTTTTTCTCAACAATAAAAATTGATACGCCGATTATTTTAAGCATACTTACTAAACATTTTATGACACATCAGAATGTGAAAAAAAATTGCCTGGTTTGTATTTAAAATAAAGAAGTTGATGCTCACTTCCGGTATTTCCGGAAGTGCTGCCATTTGGAAAATATTTTTATTTAATAGATTAAACACTCCATATCGTATGTGCGAAATTTCACATTTCTAGCTTTTACAGTTCTTGATATACTTCTAACCGACGGTCACCGTGAGACACCCTGTATACAGAGAGAGCAAGGCAAGGAGAATTGTTTACAATTTCTCAGTATGAATCCCAATGTACGATTGGCCGAGAGAGATATTTCTTTAATATATTCACCAATAGTAAATTTATGGTCAAAAATAACACCCAGGTCTCTGACTGACAAGCATTTATTTAGGTGAATGGAATCAACGGAATAATTATAAGATATTACATTAACCTTGTGACTAAATGAGGTTATTTTAAAATTGCATGTATTTGTAGCGAGGGATGATGAAGATCTTCAGTAACAGCTGGGACGCTTTCGCGTACTTATAACAAAATTACTTAGTACCAGATCTAAACACCTTCTATTAATACTTATGTGATTATAGTGCTGAATATTAAAAAATTCAACAAAATTGTGCAAAAACTGTAATTTACACTCGTTTATGCTAGGATTATTAAACTGGGGTATATTAAAATCTCTTAATATTAGTATTTTACAACCACCAGCATTCAGTGTTTCCAACATTTCAAAAAACAATTCATAATTATTAAGTGAGGAATAGGGAGGTATGTAACTGATAAAACAATTACTATAGTGATTTAGAGTTTAGAGCACATTTACCACCTACTACATCAATAGATGTGTTACGGCAAAAATGGGCCGTAACGAAATTTAAAAGAAGCAATGGCCGCAATAGCTCAGTACTAGTAGGCAGGTGGTCGTAGGTTAGCTACAATGAGTGGAATAACGTCAAAGTTGGAGTAGAAAAATAGGTAAAGGTAAGTAAAGCCAAAGGGCGCCACGTAATTCTTCGAAAAAATAGGGCTGCTAATCTGAATTACAAAGGTATTGACCGCTGTAAGAGAACGGGGTAGTTTGAGCAATAAATAGAACAATGAATAAATTTGATGTGATTATAATGAATATATGCAAATAAAATATCTAACAAAATGGCAGGTGTATAAATATAAAATAATGATTGGTAATATTATAAAACAATTACTTAACTTTTGACAAAATAAATATTTAAATCAATTCGCCTTGGTGAGGAATGTGGCCCAAAATTAAATTAGTTACGTTAAATTAGCAAACAAATTTATAGGGCTGCGACTTTAAACTTCAATAGACAGTAATCGCCAAATTTTAATCGATTTTAAGAAATGCGCAATATTCGAGCACAGAAAAGTACGAAAATGGACCGTAGAAAAGCGAGTAGCTAACTGAAGGCAAAAGTGAATTTTTGATCCAAGAAAACTATTGAGAAGGGGAAGATTTCCATTCACACGCTTCTGCTAAATCGGCGAAAACGAAGCTATCGCGTTATCAACGGATATGACGCAAATCAGAACAAAGCAGCATTCATTAAAAATAGCACATCTGCGTGAGAATAGAGACAAACACTAAAACTGTCCACTTGCAGTTTCAGGTTTCTGATAAGAGAATTCATGGAAAAACATTTCTACAATGTAGCAATTTTCAAAGAATATTAACTATTAATGTAAAGAAAGAAAATTAGAAATATTTCCAATAGAAATTAGAAAATTAACGCAAGGGCGTTACAGATGATAAAGCAGCTGTTAAAAAAAATAAGTCCATGCGTTCGGTTGTAATAATATCACTTACAGCTAACAACACTCCTCCACCCCATTGATGACCTATGTGATGCGCTTGATTGTAATTTACTACTTTTTGTTGATGATTTGAAACTATATACGTCAGTGTCAAATGCTACGGTTTGTTATTAATTATTCAACTTAAACTAAACGTTTCCAAGTGTTACATGATCCTTTTCCACAACACTCCCCTATACTCTCTGCTCATTTGGTGCAGAAGAAGTTTGGGGATTTGCACTGGGAACCGCTTCCTGGTCGCTCATATAGTCCTGACCCACTCTCCTTGCTCTCAATTTGCTAGGACTACCCAAGGAAGCTCTAAATGGCATATATTTTGCAAAATATTTGGGGGGGGGGGGGGGGGGGTTATAGAGAAGTGGCATACGACGAGATTCCGATTTAAATTTCAATCATTAAAAACTTGACCATACATTTCACGCACACTTCTATTCTGTATTTAGTGATCAAACATAGCATAAGTATCTAATATGTATATTCCACTGGGATTCCATAATTCATCAAAATTCAATACAATGGATGTCCAAGAATTTCCACTTCCGAAAAAAAAAACAAAAGAACAAAAAAGGATTCCAATAAAAACGATTTTATTGAGCTTGCAGCCCAGACCCAGTCATTTCAGACTGTCACCTTCTTCTTAAGCTGACGACACATTTCAATTTTTTCAGTAACGAGGGCAAAAGCGCCATTTCCGAGATAAATCGTCAGGATTTTTTTAGAGAACACTGCGTTACAGAAGTAACCTGTAAATGTATCTTTAAGTATATTTTTCTTTCATCAATTAAGTGAATATCATTTCAATCTCCCTCGTTTTATATAATCCTTTCAATACCAGTCCAACCATCTGTGTTATTTTATTTAACTACCGTATATTTTCTATATAAATATTACAATACGAGTATAATGAAAATGTCTTTGTGTACCTATACCCAACATTTTTTTAAAAGATAATAATATTCTCCAAGCGAAACGTCGAAGCACAATCTATTAGAGTTTCTGGCATGTAATAAATTAATAAGTGTTTACATAATTATAATGTTGAAAGAGGGAAAATATGAAACTATCAAAGGCTTTGATGTTCACATTTTCCTGATTACGAAGTAAGTATAAATATTTACTGTTGTTTAAAACTTTTAGTGAAACTTTTCTGTAAGGTTACATTAAAGCTTATAATTTTCATGTAATTGAATTTGTAAACAAAATGAACACATGCCGGTCTTTCAAATACTTATTCGTCCGTTAAAATACCAAATCACAAAAGATTATAAATTTGATTGCCTGTGGCAAGCTCGTTCTACTTGTTCTGTTCTAACTCATAATTAAATCAGAGTGATAATTACGTTTCTAATTGAGGTAAGATTAAATTACGAGCAGAATTGGGGTAAATTTTATAGTAGATACGAGCTTTTTTTTATGTGTTTTCGCAAATTAAAAAGAAGTTAGGTGAAGAATGTTGTGTCGTGACGACCAAAGCAAAAGGATACGAGGTCCATACTGATATTCTGGAGAATGGTTTGTTCTTTTTTATAGTGTACTTCAAAGTAGTTCCCTTCGTTACATCAGTGTACCTTAGCCTTTTACTATAGCGATTTCATCCCTTAGAATTTAAAACAACGCTCATTTTTGGATCATTTTGCTTTCGAGTGACTTGATGTCATCAAAATAAAAATTTTTCATTAGCTCAACCGATTTTTTTCTATAAATTCGTGCTTTTTTACAATTTGATTTCTTAAAAACTACTACTGACTTTGATTTTTGTTCCATCTTCGTTATTATCTCGGAAACCTTTAGATATAGGACATATTTAACAAAAATCAAAGCTAACTTAAAAAGCAGTTCATTCATGAAAAAATATACAGGGTGTTAATATTTAAAATAGTCGACTTTTGGCATTTCTTTTGTGGTCGTTAGAAAAAATTCATTTGCAACAAATTTCGTTCAAAATCAGCATATTTCTTTGTCATAATCTCCAATTTTGTTGCTCTGCTGCCAATAATTCAATAGTTATGATTTTTTTACAGAATATTGATTTCGGCGACGATTTTTTAAAAACATTTATTTTCTCCTAAATGAGTTGACTTAAGTAGGTGAAAGGCCAAACAAACTTGGTCTAGAATAGAATATGGATTTCAAAAATATAAAAATCTATTAGGTGTTCCATTTAAAATAATTAGACTACGATCTTGTACAGCGAGTCTCAAAATATTTTTAGGTTGTAAACAAGGAGCATCTGAATAAGAAATGTCTCTTGACCTTTTTTCCTAAAATTAATATTAAAGCTACTATAGAAGAACGGAGGATAAGTGGGCAACCCTGTAAATAATGGCACAAAGATTTAAAATTTTTCCCAAAGTACAAAGCATTCTAACGGTAGGTAATTACTATCAATGTTACTATGATTACAGGCAGATAAAAGTTTTGTTTGATAATGTACATTCAAATTGTGGCTCATTGAATTGATGTAATTTATATTCAAAAGGTGTTTGGCCGACTATAGACAGTGAAAATAATAACTTGTGGCGTCTTGACACTCCAGCCAGATAAAATTGAAACCATTTTCTCCAGACGTCTATGTACTTATTCGCCTATGCTAATACTCCTATAATAGAAGGATAATTTCAGCCCAATCATATCTGGAAAATTCCCAAGCAAACAGTTTGTGCTGCTTAGCCGCCTCGTTTTTATTACTCCAAAAATAATGCCGAAGCACTAATTTTATGAAAGCTGAGTTGAATCCAAGGAAGAAATTTGCCACAGTTTCTGAAAGCATCGTAAATCGAACACGGGTTAGTGTCGAAGAAAAAAATGCACTATCACGTGCATAATTTGTACTTGTTTGAATATGTATTGTGCTTTTCCAAATATTTATTAGGATTACATTTTGAGTTTTCACCGAAAGATCTAGAAAACTCCATGTCTGATTTCAACATTTCTATCTGAAAAATCGTGCTTTTATTATGTTTATTAATAAATGCCCATTGAGAAATAAGAAAGTCTAATCTTCAGATGTAAAGATAATTCCGTATGCTGCATTGTCAGTACTGTTGATAAACAAATAAATAACTATACCATCGTGTTCTTTTAAATTATCATATTAGCATTATATATCTGCTCTATATTACATAATCTTGGATATTGTATTAATATTAATATACAAATTACTAACGTGCAATTGGCAAGAAGGTGCAATATTACACAATAAAGGCACGTTCCTTAACTTTGCACATTTAAAATTTCTCCTTCCGCGACAAAACAAAGCAGGAGATTTCCATTTTTTACGTCGTTTTCGTACATCAATATGTGAACTTTCCAGAAGCAGTCCGATACTGGGAGAGTGCTTAATGCTATACCATCAAACGTTCCATTGCGACACACGTATGTACCCTATTATATAAAACATTATCAAACTAACTATAATGGTGCTATGGGTATACCTTCTTAGTAGGGCACTCAAGGGGTGGCTCAAACTGATTGAAAAATGGACTCCATGGTTTACCGTTTGTATGAGATGTCGAGCATACATTTTTAACGTTCATATCTGGATAAGGTTCGCAAGAATCTAAATTTTCTTTGGATCGGCATCGCTCAAACTTGAAAACCATCTAAAGTATAGAAACATTTTAATATAAAGTATGCTCCAAGAATTCGTAATTTTATTCAAATTAAACACTTCGTACCGATAAATTTGATCGTACATCTCTTTTATAATAATTTTTGCATACAAGTAGGACATTTTTCCCACCTGTACAATTTGCATTCCGTCCAAATATATAGGCAGATTTTTATGTTCAGGACAATTTATAAAACGGTCAAATCTCACTGATTTTTGAAACTATAATATAAACACATAATTCAATAGTTGAAGCATTTCTTCTTTTATATCAGTTACCGAGAACCCTTCATTATAACTTTGTAGGAGATTAAACGTCACAAAGCACATCCCCGCTAATATAAATCGATTCATCGCTGACTCGTAATAGAAGTTTTATTTATTTGTATAGCTTTTATAGTACTAAAGTACCTACACGTTACATCAACTTTATCTCAAAATCGTATTTCCGCTGAACGTTGCCTTTTTTTTAAAAATTGGATTATAATTATTATGTAAAGCAATTGATTTTCATTCTATAAAATCAAGATAAATAAAAATTATTACAAATGAATTATCTGAATAGGATAATATGCGATGTTACAAAGATTACTCTTTTGAACTATTTAAATTATAGTTTGTTGTTGAAAATATTTATGCAAAACATATATTAGAATTTTTCGTTTTGGCGCTCTACTAACTCGCAAGTCATACATTTATTAACAAAACAAATAGGCTTTATTAAAGAATTAACCTTTTACTGACAATGAAATAAGTACCTACTTATACAATCTCAATTATCATAATAAAGGTAAAGGAATCTAAGGAAATTATCGCCACTTATAATAAGAACCCTTCTGGCTCTCTTAACGAGATCCTCAATATCAACAAAAATCTCCTTGTTAACCAATAATTTCTTCTTCGTTTGCACCTCGTACATTTGACCTCGTAATTTACCGGCTTTACAGTGTCCTATTCCTTTAGGTGGTCCCCTTGGATCCGTTCTTCCATTTTGTAATTTCTGTTCTGGCTTATCACTTCACGCCGCATGTTAGAGGTAATTCAAAATCTTATGAGCTGTGACCTTCAGGAAAGATGCGCGAAAGTAGGGGTTATATACTTGTTATATACTAATAAATGAAAGCTAAAAACATTGCTTCATTTTAATGTGCGCGAATATTCAAATAGGTAAACAAGTAGCAAAGCAACTAACCTAAAATTTTGTAATTAAGGATAAGTATTTTCAGCACCAATTTTGTTGTTTTATAGAAAAAACTAGTCTAAATCCACGGATTACAGAACGAACTTCGAATACCGCAGTAACGAAAGTATCAAAAAATCTGCCTTTATCAAACAAAAATTTCAACTTTAAAGTTGAATAGGTATCTCGAAAGGTATTTGAGATACCGAAAAATTGCCACCAGATCTTGAATCAGCATAAAATTTCACATCTAAACTCGTTTATAGACATATAGTACAGCGAATTAGCTACTTAACCTATTGTGCACTTTTTGATAAAAGTACCAAATCTGGCACAGAGGTAGACTGATATAATGAAAACTGACATCCTCAACAACTTATTTCAGCTTGCAGACAAGGACCTGGTCATCACTAAAGGAGAACAAGTGTTGAGTAAGCCACGACTTCTGGATACTTCAGCACTGGCTCCTTGCAAACACAAAGAAGCCGACACCCGCATTATGTTGCAAGCTGCCCACCCTGCTCACAATGACCCCAAAAAGATACTCATCTGCACAGTTGACACTGGTTTTGTTATCCTGGCAGTGGCTCTGGCACGCACCTTGAATGAGGAAACTGAAGTGTGGGTGTCCTTCAGCTCGGGGAAGACGCACTACTGATGTTTCATGCTTTGACGGGTAGCGACACGTCTCCTGCTTTGCCGGACATGGCACATGTCACAAACTGTTTGCAAACAAAAACAACGTCCAGCTGATCCCACCGATAAGGGCAGCCCTGGAGCAGCACGTCCAAAGAGCAGTATATCAGGCCGGAGATGTCCGAGGTGAGGCCCTGGTTCATCACCAACCGACTGGGGTTGGATCAAGACCAGCGGCGTGTACGAACCTCTCTGGACAACGATACCCAAAGCACCCAAGATCTGGAGGGAGCTCGTCTCTTGCAAATAATGCAGATTGTATAAAAAGTGCAAGTGCAAGAAGGCCGGTCTGGAATGCACAGCACTGTGCTTACGACGGAGAGTGCTCCGAGAACTGAAATCTCATTCTTAAAACAAATGTGTTGAACTGGCAGTAGGTATACTGGGACTGTAAAACAGATTTTTAATATTTTTTCTTTTATCAAAAAGTGCACAATATGTTGAAATATCCTAGCTAAACTGCACCACTAATACGCATCTCCTGCAAAACGGACAAAATATTGAATACAGCTACGAACGAAGCTCTTTGAAAATCATACTACTAAGTGAACTATTAAAGCTTTAGTTAAAAGTTAGCAGGAATTAGATAACTACTTGTTTTATATTAGATTTATTTACATTCAAATGTTTCCTAAAAATTGACCTTATAAGTATAGAAACTTAATCGTAAGTTTTTTATTTATTTCATTCTATGAAACAAGTAAATATAACAATCGCAATTAATAAGATACAAACAATTAGATCACAGGACATGCCCAAGATGGTCTACATATAAAAAAATATTGTTATTTACTAGTCTTTAATACGTTCTCCACAAACATCCACTACACTGCACTTGCTGGGTTTTGCAATCGATTTCCTAGGTGAGGTTAATTTTGTACCTGGTGTCAACATCGTTGCTTCTTTCACAATGCGCTTAACTGTTGAAAGTGATACACCGGTAGCTGCAGCCACCCGTTCTTGTAAATTATTAAGTGGCACCGTCAATTCTTGCCTGTCTTTTTCTTCCTGCATGAATTTGTAGACGTTGAAAATTAGTTCACGACCCTGGCTATGTATAACTTTACTCATTTTATCTGAAACACAAGTTAAAAGAATAAGCATCTTAATTTAATTTTAAATAAAATTTAGTTTTGTAGTAGCTTGAAATTAAGCTAAGAGTAATTTAATTCAATGAAAATCGTATGCAATTTACAAATATCCTGTAGGTATTTCATTAATTTGTTGGTTTATTCTGTAGGGTTCACTTAATAATTATGTATAAGTACAACCAAGTACAACTATGAAAATATACTTTTGTGAAGGTAATTTTCAAGCTACTACGCTATTACGATCTTACTGTTTCTTTATTTTTTAATTAATATGCATTTTACTTACTCGGTAACGATGTAGGAAAAACGGAGTAGTCTTGAAAAAAACTGATTTTCACGAATTTTAATGAACAATAAGCGTAGATAACCTCAAATTTGTTTAACAACACGTGCAGAATGATCGCTACAATAACAACTCTAAAAGTGACAGTGCGTACGTTTTTAAAAAGGGTGATAGTTTATATACTAATTCATTTTTGTCTTTTGCGCACGTGAAGGTCACAGCTCATAAGATTTTGAATTACCTCTACTTTCTTCAACGTCTTTGAATTATATTTCTTCCACGTGTGGTGGCCCGTTCCCAGGGTGTGATGCTTCCCCTTTAGTTTTTTGATCTTTTAAAATTTGTTTCCCGTAAGTATACAAATTCCTTTACCACATGATGTTACTTAACCTTTCTTTTAGCATGGCTTAATTTAATTGTTCAACCGGGTTTTTACCCTGTTTTGAGCAAGTTTTTCACTTGCTTTTCCCTATATCGGGGATGGAATAAATTATCTAGACTTTTGTCTTTTAATATCGTTTCACCACCATCATGATTCTCCTTCAATTTTGAAATTTAATTTTTTCAACTTAATAATTTTTAAGTAAGTATTTAAGTTTGTATGCTTAGTGTTATTTGTTAACTTGATGATGACGACTAATTGTTGTCGAAACTTGTAGCCTTTTGTTTCAAGATTAATTTTTTATGTAACTATTAAAGTCTATGGGGAAAGATTTTGTGTAATAACTCATTTCACGACAAATCGATCTGCCCATTTGGAGTATAAGAGGACAATGGATTCCACTTATATCATAATAATAATCTACTCTCACTGCCGCGCCGTTTTCGCTTCAAACGCCATTTTTTAAATCGACCGCCTGCAAAATTTAACTCATTTATTTTTATTACCAACATCCTTACGTTTGTGGTCCGAATTATATTATTATTATATTACTATAACTAGCAGTAATAGGAATCCAACAGTGTGTAACGCATTTTTTTAAATTAAGAAATGTGCTATATTGTGTGCTTTTTTCCCGTCGGTCAGGAGTCAGGACTCACTTCTGAGATTTTGAACTACTCCGCGGGAGCTAGTCCTAGAGAGCTGAAATTGTTTGCAGTAGGGGGGCTATACCTTCTATGTGTACCAGGCGCCCTTTAAATGCTTGTGTCTAGAAAGGAGGCTCCTCCATACATTATTTCTTGGTGATCTGATTTGACAAATGAAACGTTAATTATCTACACGTACGCTTCTATACGAGTCGACCGATTGGATCTGAACTTTCCATTCGCATAGTTTGGTTGTACGAGTAGGTAATTACGAAAAGTGCCAAACGTATTACCTCGATTGACAAGATCGAACCTTTCAGATATTTGCTACTTTAGCCATCGTTTCTCCTCGGAGTATCAAAAACCATAAGGGCAGTGTTGTAAAAATATTATTTAATTGTGCACCAATGTCTAAGGAAAAACAACCCACGGAATTATCCTGATGGGAAATAAGTAAATTTGATGGTAATAAATCGTTACAAATACTCTTGACAATGTCAAATATCTCCACCGCTCAACTCCTTTTATCTAACGTAGTTTATAAAATTGCAATTTTTTCCCAAAACTTCTTGTTGGTTTAAAATCGTTTTGTTATTACTTTAAGTGACATTTTTAAGAATGAAACGCATTTCTGTGGATTTAAACTAATGCTCAGGAAATTTTCCTGGAAGGATAATTTCACCCCAACCATATCTGGAAAATTCCCAGGCAAGCAGTGTGTCCTGCTTAGCCGCCTTGTTTTTATTACCTACTCCAGAAATAATGCCCGAGGTCTAATTTAATGAAAGCTGAGTTGACTCCAGGAAGAAATTTGCCACAGTTTCTAGCACGGCCCGAGTCAGTAAGATAAAGACGACTTCCGGGGTAGGGACATGTCAATGTTGAAAAAGTCAACGTTTCGCCACTTTTGTAAGGAGCTTCATCAGGACAAGATGATGAAGCCCATTACGAAAGTGGGCGAAACATTAACTCTTTCAACATTGACACGGTCCTACTCCGGAAGTTGTCTTTATCTTACAATTTGTACTTGTTTGAATATTGTGCTTTTCCAAATATTTAGGATTACATTATGTGCTTTCACCGCAAGATCTAGTAAACTTCAAGTCTGATTTCAACATTTCTATCTGAAAAATTAATAATGTAAATGCACATTGAAAAATTAGGAAATTTTGTCTTCAGATGCAAAGTTAATTCCGTATACCCCATTGTCAGTACTGTTGATAAACAAATCAATAACTACATCATCATGTTCCTTAAAATTTTCATATTTGTATTCTATATCTTCTCTATATTACATAATCATGGATATTGTCAGTATTAATATTAATATACACATTGCTAACGTGCAATTGGCAAGAAGGTGCAATATTGTACAATAAAGACAGATTCCTTAACTTCGCACATTTAACATTTCTCCTTCCATGTGAAAACAAAGCACGAGATTTCCATTTTTTACGCCGTTTTCGTATATCAATATGTGAACTTTCCAGAAGCAGTCCGATATTGGGAGAGCACTAAGTGCAATACCATCAAACGTTGCATTGCGACACACGTATGTACCCTATTATATAAAACATTATTAAACTAACAATAATGGCTCTAGGAGTACCTATACCTTCTTATTAGGACACTCAATGGGTGGCTCAAACTGATGGACAAATGGACTCCATGGTTTACCCTTTGTATGAGATATCGAGCATACATTTTTAATGTTCATATCTGGATAAGGTTCGCAAGAATCTAAATCCTCTCTGAATTGGCATCGCTCAAACTTGAAAACCATCTAAAATATAAAAACATAGGTAAATTTAGAAAAAGGCACGAAGCCCCCCCTTATATCAGTTTAATATCCAAAATTAAGTTACGTTGTAAAAGTGTGATGACAGACGATGGAATGAGATGAAGTTTTTTTGTTTTTAAGATAAGGCAAAGCTCACAAATTAAAATGCCGACTGAAGTATTCACAATCGTTGATTGAAAGAATTCTTTATTCAATGCCAAAATTAAGTTCTGATGATTATTTAATTATTCTATTTTGAGAAGTAAAAATATGTGGATTGTTAGGCAATACTTAATACATTAATACGATTCGATTCTTAGTAAAAAGTACTGATATTAGTAACATATCGAAAGGATAGTATCGATACCAAATTGGCTGGTATTGAAAGAAAAGTATCGATACCAGAATCATATCAGTAGTATCGGAACGTCCCCCTAACGACACAGTAATTTTTGCTGGATGCAAAGGCCTCTCATGAATATATTGTAGATTATTTTCACACCAAAAATGACAATTGTGTTTGTTAACGAAACCGTTTAATCAAAAATGGGCTTCATCTGAAAAGTTGACTTTTTTTAATCAGGTTGCTGTAGAACCCAATCAGCGAAAACATGACGCTTATGATCGTCAAGTGGCTCAAGTGAGTCAATACAACCTTATATGGATGTATACCCAAATCTTTTCTCAAAATACGCCAGGTTGTTATTCTTCTTACAGCACCAATATTCTCGTGGATTTTTGCGTTTCGTTGTCTTATTGGTGTTCTGGTTCGTGTAAAGTGAAATTTGTTTCAAAGTTTCTAAAGATTCGACGAATAGCAAGCGCAGAAGGGCAATTATATGGACCGAAGTCTTCACGAAGGTCACGTTGAGTTTGAATATAAACGAACCATTATTTGTATAAAATTTTTTGATAATAACCAAACGTTGATAATTGTATATTCTTCAATTATGTGTCAAACTATAATGACAATAAATGACAGCTAATGTCATTTCTACAATTTCAGATCTAGTTGCTGTGACGTTTTAAAAACATATCATCCCCATTGGGAAACCCTTTATTATCTTTATTTCTGACAGTGACATTATAAGCTTATATTGTCATAGTTACGATACCAATAAAGAGTGTCATAACTCCCTTGGGATATAAAGACGCTATAATTCCCTCTACGGCTCTTTTATGAACCAGTAACCTAGCAACAACCAAAACTGCAATCGACGATACCTGAATCAAATATACCGGAAATGAACAAATTTTATTAAACTCGGTCAGAAATAAAATTATCTATGTATCACGGGAATTAATAGGTCTCAATTACCTCGGGTAATTGCTGTCCCTCGGGCGCAAGGCCCTCGGGACGCAAACTTTACCCTCGGTAATTAAGACCCTTATAATTCCCTTGATACATAAATAACTATAATTATAATACATATCACCTTTAAATTTGTATATTGTACCTATTGTACCTACTTATTATATGATGCTAATGCATTTTCGATAATAGTATCAGCCTGAACCAAAAGTAGAAGTACAAAATGGCGGTGGAATAATACCAGAAGAAGACAGTTGCGTAATTGCTGACTTCGCTTCTGATAATAAGGATGAAGGAGAGGTAACGTAGAATTTTTCTTATCTGCTATTGATAAATGAAAGTTTAAGGACTCTTTAGTCGCATCAAAAACACGACAAGATTCCGAAGATTTTAAGAATAGATTAAAAAAGGAATTAGTAAGTAGAGAAAGTCACAGGTAAGTTATCTACTTGCCGTAGTATAAAAAGAATAAATTTCTAACTTTCCAGAGAGTTGTTGAAAAACACGAGAATGCACTCCTTGAGATTTATAAAGCCGGAATTAGAAAAATCTTACCACCTTCACAGCGAATCATTTTCCAATATCACCCTACAAGCATTCTTAGTAGTGAGATTAGCGATCGGTGTTTCGCAATTTATCGTTCTTCCAAGGTAAAATTCGATTCCTCGCAGGCATCTAATTTATATCTTCATTTTGTAGGAGACTTATGAGTTTTCTTTCATTTATTATTGGGAGTTTTTTACTTATGATGATTTCAGCAATTTCCTTGGTGGAATTACTTCCGGAGGTATGACTTATTTGTTTAGTTGATTGTTCTCGCTAGGTCAAATGTTTACAGTTAGCTTCTATTTGCCTAAAAGCGTTTTTTCGAAAAATCAACGAATCTATCTGGATGCAACGGATTTTACCCCTAACTTGTATAATATTACTTACGGCGCTCAATATTACTGATACGGTAAGTAAGGTTGTACAGACAATGGCAGCCGTAAAAACGATCACTTGTAGATATCCTGTTCGCCATTAAATTTGGAGCAGGTGCAACAAAATTGTTCTGTAACGGAAGATACAAATGCAGCGTGTCTCTATCCTTCTTATTTTAGTTATTTTACAGTTTTAATCCTAATAACAGCTGCAATTCCAGCTTCCCTTTCCTATCTATGTAAAACCTTTTTTATGGTTTTAATTACTGCAGCTCACTGCGCTGTTAACGTGATTTTATTAGCTCCCGCCCTCGATTGCGAAGAGTCTCGAAAGCATTGGTCCAAGTACGCTTTTAATATCCTTATATTCCTTCAATATAAACTCTGATTACCTTTCAGCTTTACTAAAACCAAATATACGCTATCTGGATTATTGGTAACAGCAACCGTAGCTCTCGTATTTCTGGCAAGACATGTGAGTAATGATTTTATTTTTATTGGTATCTCTAGTACACGTGCCCGTATTGGTTTTTAGATGGAGGAAGTTTCGAGGCTTTTATTTCTTTGGCGTTCAGAGGTAAACGAACAGCGAGAACGTGCATCGGATATGCGAAGGAGAAATGAGGCATTGGTTTACAATGTTCTCCCACCACACGTGGCTGCGCATTTTATGGGAAATAGAAAAAGACAACACGATGAACTATATTCCCAGAGTTATGCGGAGATTGGTGTTTTATTTTGTTCCATGCCTAACTTTTCCGGTAAAATTAAATTTTAATTAACTTTCATTTTTTAATTAAGTTTCTTTTTCTAGATTTTTATTCGGAAGAGACGGTGAACAATCAAGGTTTGGAGTGTTTGAGATTTTTAAATGAAGTCATTTCAGATTTTGACGCTGTAAGAACACATTTTTATTATTGTGCATATATCATTTCATGTAGACCTATCCATTACACTGGCCTCTATAAACTACAAATCACCACAATCATAATAGGTTCATTTTACTTACAATTTGAAAATAAGAGAATACGATAGTATTATAATACCAAGATGTACAGAGTGACCCGTCGGTTTACTTTGCATTAGCTTTAGTCATACATTACGTACAAGCATTACTCAGAGCCATAATACCTACTGTATACAGGGTGAATGAGACCATCCGTATCAGTCTTTTATTTAAAGAACGGTGAGTCGTAGAGAGGTGGGGTAAAAAAAGGGATTATAAAAGCCATAGTAAAGAATCGAATGGTGATATCATTATTTCTCGGAGAAGTCAGCATTCCTCCAGAAGGCCTCCAACTCCAAAATTTTAAATGGCACCATAAGTCGAAAAAGGTATTTTTTGAAAGATTCTTTAAAAAGAAGAAAGTTTTATAGGAAAAATTATTTTATTACTGCCACCCCTTTTACGTTATATTCGACTAAAGTTGTTAAATTTGAAATTTATTGTTAACAAGAAACATTGAAAAGTCGATTTTCAAAATCTAGTTACCAATGTTACATGTGTTCTTCCCTTTCAAGAAGTGCTTATTAGAGCCACTGAAAGTGTACCTAGAAGAGCTCAACAGTGCTTATCAGTAAATGGAAGATATTTTGAACACATGTAACATTGGTAACTAGATTTTAAAAGTCGACTTTTCAATGTTTCTTGTTGACAATGAATTTCAAATTTAACAACTTTAGCCGAATATAACTTAAAAGGGGTGGCAGTAATAAAATAATTTTTCCTATAAAACTTTCTTCATTTTTAACAATCTTTCAAAAAATACCTTTTTCGATTTATGGTGCCATTTAAAATTTTGGAATTGGAAGCCTTCTGGAGGAATGCTGACTTGTCCGAGAAATAATGATATCACCATTCGATTCTTTATTATGGCTTTTATAATCCCTTTTTTTACCCTACCTCTCTACGACTCACCGTTCTTTAAATAAAAGACTGATACGGGTGGTCTCATTCACCCTGTATAAGGATACCGTACTATAGCAGAACTGTTCCCAAAGAAAAGCATAGAGTCTGCCATACAGGCCAAAATGAGCGTTTTCTTTTTTCTCCGTTCTAACAAACACGATATAGGTATTATATAACCATTAAATTACAAGGTAAATTTGCACATCGTGCACGTAGAAATGACTTTCAATTATTCTTGAGATACAAGAAGTGAACAATGTGATAACATACTATACTACATTATTATTCAACGTAATCACAATGAACTGAAACATACTTGTGCTTCAAACTTGGAACACCTTTTTCAAAGATTTGGTATCCTGGTCTCCAATGAATTCCATAAGAGCTTTATTGCCTTTAAATTTTATTCCTCGGAAGGTACTTGTTAGGCCGAACAGAAAACTTGTGACAGAGTTGGTCATATCGCCTTAAAATGTAAAATAAACAATAGACGTAGAAAAATTTCGACACAAAGCAAGGGAATATGCGAGTGTTAACCTCCGCCCCCCAACCGGTGTACTTTTTAGGTACGGGCACTTGACAAACGACGATTTCCAAGCAATTATGTTTTTAATAGGAACATCTGTCCATTATAACAGAGCACGACAAATTGCTACAACAAAGCCGAACAGACTTTCGCAGTGGCGCCGGGTTTTTAAGATCTACATGGGGGCAAGGGGCAGCAGCACTACAGGAAAAGCTCATCTTTTAAAATCATAAGGAGCAACGGTGTAGGTATTTTTGAAACATCAAGATAAAAAAACTACTTTATTGCAGTTTCATTTTTATTCATAGAAGACAAAATTTTGGAAAAACATCTAAACTGCACAAAATGTATTTCTTTGTTTGTAATAGAGTACGACATACGAAATATTACCATCTATTCTATGTTGTGAATGATGATTTAACGACACCACTGGTATCACATGATTGCTAAGCTTGGAAAATTTAAAATTATACGAGTGCGCATCCGACCTTGGGGCAATCTTTCTCCGTACGTGCTGTACTTTTCTGCATGTGACGATCAGTCAATGCCGCAGCCGCGGTAATACGGCCGCGAAGTTCCTGAAGATTAGCGGATAAGTGGAAGTACAAAAACTGTGTCCTTTATAAATCCTCACAAGAAAAAATCGCAAGGTGTTAAATCTGGTGATCTAGGTGGCCAACACATTGACCAAAGCGTCCTATCCAACGTTGCAGCAAGTTTGTGTTGAGATAATCTCGTACACTATTATGGAAATGAGCCGGGCACCCACACATAGGCCTAATTCACTTGCATCCGATTTCCGATGTCCGACGGTCCGAAACCTGTTGTCATTGGTTAATTTTCAAACATGTTTTGGCGGTAAAATCGAATCGATATACTTTCAACTTTCATCCGACGTCGGATCGAGTTGAATTTAGTTTAACTTTTTCCGATGTCGGACCTATTCCAACCTCACTTTTAGTACTGGTACAGTCTGCGTTTACAATGGGAAGTATGAGTGTGTATATTGGAAATGCTACCAGTGGGTATACTTTGGGCATCCTTGTATTTGCAATATCAAAAGTTACCATAAATATCACAAAAAATATCGGACAAAACCTTAGAATATAAAAGAACTACAGAAACGTTTGTTTACATTGGTTTGTGAAGCCAGGAAAAGGATAGCCTAATTCAGTCTTATTTATCTCAAATAGTTCCCGAGTTATGGCCGGCCTCCTTCCTTAGTTGTACACCCTGTACAAATGCAATGTTGCCCAATTCTCAACATCACAACTAAAATCAACGCTTACATAGGTAGCAACGTTCATAGACGTAGAAAGAAATTTTAATGGGGGAAGTGATTATTTACTTAAAATTTGAGGGAGAAGTTTAGATTATTTCCTATTTTAAGGGCAGAAGTGTGTATCTGAAGATGTCCCGTATTCATATTATACAGTATTTGTGCAATGTTTATGGTGTAATAATGTATTTAATATTGTTATAATTTATATTACCCTTAAATACAGTACGCCACAGAACATGTAGTCTTGTTGTTTTTTCTTCTCTCTTTTTTTCCTGCGCACTCTCTCGTCCATGTTTTAATAACGTTCGTATATGAAAAGGCGTATCTGTACCTTTCTATAATCTAAGAACAAAACCATACGAAATTCGGATACATGTGAAACGGAAAATGTTATCCTAAAATTCTTCCGATTCGTATATCCGACATCGGAAATCGGATGCATGTGAATTAGGCCTAATCATCGCTATCTTCATTCATCTGTGGCATCAGCCAATTCTCCAGCATGTCTAAATAAGTTCTTACAAACAAACCTTCAAACCTTTCCTGAATTTCAGTGCAGAAGTTGGTACGGACTTGTTTGTCATCAACGCTGAGAGCCTGATATAGCTGAATCTTGTAGGGTGTAAACCTTAGCTTCTTACGAAGAATTCGCCAAACTTTTGATTGTGAAAGTTGTAGATTCCCACGTTTAATGGACTTTGGGGGGCTACGCTCATACGCTTCTCTGACACGATACACTGTTTCTTGAATTGGTCGTGGACGTCCTAGCCGATAATTGATACCTAGGCAGCCCTCATCCCTAAATGTCTCAATTTTCTTATGCTGTTGTAAACAGGCTGTTCCTTGTTGAATTGTGCTCGAAATCGTCGTTGTACAGTCACAACGGAAGATGTTCTTGTTTTTGGATGTTTGTTATTTGTTATTGTTATCGTTTCTACGTAATAAATTTTAATCCTAACGGCAAACTACGACAACAAAGCGATGCTGTTTCGATAACAATAACTTGGAGAGTTTCTGGTTCTATTGGCACAAGAATTATAATGATCCGTTGTATAAGTAGTTTGCTTATAATTAAATTTTAAAATGTTTCACGGAATTATGAAAGACAGTGTATTACAGTTTACACTAGAACGTGCTGCATAACCTTAGAATTTAGTTTCACCCACTCTGAAAGGAGAAATGGAAAATCGAAAGCTTTAAAATAACTATAAATCGGCTACGTAATAGCAACATGTACCTTTTTTATGCGTATTGCTTCATTTTGATGCACAACTGAACCCCCATAACATAACAATTCTTTTATTTTAGCTGCTGGAATTTCCGCAGTTTCAAGATATAATAAAAATAAAAACGATAGGTTCAACTTATATGGCTGCAAGTGGATTAAACTCCACACGTCAAGCAAAGGTATTTTTATGTTGTAGATGTTAAACGATGTTACAAGATATTGTTGCAGCCCGACGACCCCATAACAATTCGTTGGTCCCATTTGGCACTTTTAGTTGAATTTGCCTTAGAATTAAAGAAAGCGATACAAAGCATAAACGAACAGAGTTTTAATCATTTCGTACTGAAATTGGGAATAAATCACGGTCCTATTACAGCAGGTGTAATTGGAGCCCGAAAACCGCATTACGATATATGGGGAAATACGGTCAATGTTGCGTCTAGAATGGAAAGTACAGGAAAAGCGGGTTGCATTCAGGTAAGCTAAAGTTATATCTAATTGAGTGTATCTCAAAACGTGTACAGGTAACCGAGGAAACGTGTCAGATTTTACAATGTTTTGGATATCAATTCGAACAGCGAGGCCTTGTCGCAGTTAAAGGAAAAGGACAACTGATGACCTACTACCTTTTAGGAAAAGCTGGTAAAATTACACCACCTACTGCTCAAGTTTCTCCCGTGTTAGGTGTATCCGGAATGGAAACTGTGACTGAAGAGGAAGAATCTCACACAAGTCAAAAATCGGATGACAAAACAGTGATCGAATGTTTAAATACGGATGGTTATAAAAGCGACGAAGATGTTTTTACAAATGAATTAGATGGCACGGTTTCCACTCAACCCCTTATAACTGAAGAGATCAGTGAAAAAACGGGAGCTGAAAACGCACTTTTGCTAAATCAAACCGACTTGTAATTTTAAGTAGCGGACAATCTATTAAATTTAGATCTGGTAACTAATGTAATACTTAAATAGTAGTTTCATCAATAATATCAATCATTGTGCAATCGACTGTCAATCATAGTATAATAGTTTTAAGTGTTAGCCAAAAGCAATTAATACGTAGAATATCTATTTTCTAATATTTATTCTGTAACGCTGGTTATTTTAATTTTTAATGCCAATTCTATCATCAAGTTTTAAATATTATGTTTACCTACTGTTACTTTAAATTGAAGTCGAATTTAATACTGTACAAAGATATTGGCCTAATAATTGTATAAAACCGTAAGAATATTAAAGAAGCTACTAAGTGGGCAACACGGTTATAAAATTATTTATCGGCTCAACACTACATCAAGCTATTTCTAAGATGGGATCAAGAAAATAAGTTTGTAGTAGGAATGACATATTTTGTATGAGTCTCACGTTCAAAGAACTGGATTTTAACTATTTTCACTCTCTAGATATCTCTAGAACGTGATAATATTGTATCATGAATAAATAAAATACAAACTACTCTAGCCCGCTTTTTTTCTTGAAACGTTTTCAAGCCCAACCGATGTTAATTGAAATGTGTTCGTCGTAAGTATTATTTTGGCTTAGATTTTCTGTATTATTTCACTTTTGTAGCGCATATGGTAGCAAAACAGAGGTTAAAATCGTTGATTATTTACAAGAGAGTGATACTATAAAAATACCAATTAAATAAAATAAAGACCAGAAAAGCTTTATCTACATATTCTACACCGAATGTATTATGAACAAGTATCAAAAGGTGCTAATTCTTACAAGGGCGCCGCCGAGAAAAAGAATAAAGGCAAAAGTAATTAAAAATAAAAATAATTTTTGTACAAAATCTTGAAAAAACGCCAGAGCTACGAACCGCCAATAGTACTTGCCCCCCCTGGGAACATTTTCTGGCGGCGCCCTTGAATTCTTATAGAATTCTAATTTCAACTAACTTGAAATCTCTTAACTAATTATGGCATATATTATATACAATATACATATATGTATTGTATACAGGGTGGGGTGATTCATTAAGAATGTCCAATCTCTGAATTGTAGATTCCAGACCTCAAAATATGATGATTCTGCCCAACATGCCTTATACAAATATTGCTAGTTTCCGAGATACCGGGTGTTTAAAGTTTAAATATGAATTTTGATTTTCGCAATAACAATTAATTAATGTGATTAAAAATAATAGACAAGGGTTATTTGATATGAAGAGATCTTTGCGAAAACGGATCATAAATAATAGTTTATTGTTGTTACACATTTAGAGAATAAATTTTTTTTTAAATTAAAATTTATTGAACTGTTTAGAAGCAAATAACTCGATAACTGATCGAGTTACACGAATCAAACAAGAGTAACTTTTTTTTGTAGAATCTAACGCTTTTCCATATTTTATTATTAGTTTGCTATAGTCCTAGCGGTACACGAAAATAACCTGCATTTAATAAAGAAATCACCAAACTTGGTATGGTGATTCCTAGGACCCTTAGGGTTGATTTGGTCCGCAGCAACACGAAATTGCTCCGTGCAGACACAAGATGGCGGCCATTTTCAAAATAGCGGGCAGTTAATTCTAAATCCTAAACATTGACGCTAAAATATGCGTTCTAATGAAAAATATGTTATTACAAGAACGATAGAGCAGGTTTTTATCTTCAAAATGAGTATTCGTTGAGCGGTGTACGACTTCCGGTTGACTCACAAGATGGCGGCAATGTTAAAAAACCGTTTACAAATACGAGTAGTTCAACCCGAACGTTTTCACAAAAATAGTCGTTTAAGCAAAGTTTAGGTATAACAGAACGGCAAAGATAGAGCGATCCAAGTCTATAAAAGGAGTACCTATGAGGAAAAATTGCGCTCTACGGCCGTTTTTTGTCAACAATCTGACAATGCCATATGGAAGGGAAGAGCTGGCTCGTGATCTCTCTTATTACGCACAATGTTTCCTTTTGGTGTCTTCTCGTGATAGTTCAGCAAAATAAGTTGCGTAATAGTTTCACCGGGCTTTACAGCATTGGCAAAAAGAGCTGGTGGTATGCGGTTTTCGTTCTAATCTTTGTTAAAATTTCCTTCGAATTTAACTGATGTTGCAGAAAGTTGTTTTCTCTCTTCACAAAATGTTGAAAACCTAGGTACTGCATCGCTGTCAGTATCTTCCACGGGGACATCTTGATGAATGTAGGCCGCCTTCTTTACTACTATGTACTCCCTACCAGATAATATCTCCTTTAATTGTGGTACATAGGTCAAAATTTGTTCACGAAATCTTGATGAATGGGGATCCGATAACACATTCGGCGCCAATACGAGAAGTTCTGCAAGTTGCAAGTCTGGACTTATACATTCGAATAAGTTCCGGAACCTTGAAAATGAATTCCTTTTTTACAGATGCTATCTTATCCTTGATGGAGTCAAGCAATTCTGAAAAAACTAGATCTTCGCAGAGTTCTGTTTCCGGGTCCTCAACTGTTACATTAGTAGCTTGTTGACTCCTATTGTACAGACTGTCAAGCACCGTTTGTGGTACTTCGCCTCTTGCGCTACAAGATCGCCCCCACTGATAATCGCAACTAGTTTCGAATCTTGTAAGATATCTGCAAACTTTCGTACTTGAGCAAAAATGGTTTCTGTTTCAACATTATGGAGAGGAAGGTTTCTACGCTCCGGTTCATTACATATAAAACATAGACTGTCCTTCATGGTTACTAAGGGTTGATTAGCCCTAGTAACACGACAGCTACTGCCGGTCGGGGTATCAGATCCGACAACATCTTTCTTCAGATTTTTTTTTATCCGTTGCAGGCTTGCGTCGAAGTACCTTGAACGACATGATTTGTGCCACTGTGCATTTTTGGTTATGCACGTCTGTAAAATTCCTTCCCCTTCGTCTAAACAAGCTACCGGACGATTTGAAGATAATGCACAATTCATCAATTTTAACTCTTCAAATGTTTCCGCAAACGATGTGTATCCTTCATTTCTTTTTGCGGTATTCGGATTTCTTGAAGGGCAAATCAAGTTGCTTGTGTTTGAAGATTGGCATATGCAGCATCTTGACCAGTCAATAGTGCGGGTGCAATTTAAAGGAACAGATGCCGCAACCCTGATTTGTTTAGCCATATTTAGTCACTTTACATTGCACACCACAGCACACAAATAGCTTCACAGTTCCCACAACACACCACAGTTTTCACTACCTACTATTCGTATTTAAACGCACGGGGTATATTATAAGCGTTATCACGGTAATATTACTAAGTACACGGTCCTTATATAAACCCTGAGCTGGTTTAATTCATCTCCTCATATAGCACCAGGTAGCATATCACATAGCACATAAATACAGCACGCATACACACAGCTCCTAGCAAACAATATAATTTCAACATTTTTATACCTTATATACATTCGTATAAAACGTAATTCCGTATCGGTATGGCCGCCTTGCAAACAATACCCAAGTAACACAGCGAGCTGTAATTTGGTCATCACATCGTCATGGCAGCTACACTGCACAGCCAAGTTGTCTAGCGCAGTAACTGTGACAGCGCTTTAGCAGCGCTGTGAAAACGTCCTCGTTATATGGTCATATTCGTGGCTGTCATGGACGATGCGGCAGCTAAATGGCTGGAATTGCCATATAGCTGTATATTAGAATTTCATTTGCCTGTAATGTACTCCATCACAGCCAAATGACATTCTCAGCTAAATTGTCTACTTGAAAGCGCTGCCACAGCGAAAATGTAAAGCTATTATACAGCTTGCCAAAATACAGCCATTCAGGTGCTGCCATGACGTTGTCGCAGCCAATTTTTGGCTGTGTCAGCTAAAGAGCCAGTCTTGTGTTACTTGGGTATAACTTATTCACAATTTACAACTACCGTACACCACATTATTTTCTCACTTACACTAGATAATATTCATTGTCCATGTGTCTACTCAGCTTCTTTTACGTATCAAAATGCCGTGTAGCGAAAAACGCTAAACGCTCAACGTACCGGTTTAGACCTGTTAATGCAACGCGCGTGCAAGGAATTAGTACACATGCGCACGGTAAATAGAAACTTTTCGCAAACAGCATGCTAACTTGGTTATTTTTTGTACATGTAGAGCGCAATTTTAAAAACATTGGTAAACTAGGTTTTTTAAAATTACCGCCATCTTGTAAGTCAACCGGAAGTCGTACACCGTTGAACAAACACTCATTTGAAAGATAAAAACCTGCTCTATCTTTTTTATAATAACATATTTTTCATTAGAACGCATATTTTAGCGTCAGTGTTAGGATTTAGTATTAACTGGACGCTATTTTGAAAATGGCTCCTGAATATGTAGGTTCCAAACTATACAACGGCTTACCTAATTCTGTAAAAAACCTAAATGTGAACAAGTTTAAATACACTATAAAGGAAACATTGGTTTCTAATGCATTCTACACCATGAATGAATTCAGTAACTTTCAGGTGAAATGTACATAAATTAACTCTTTTTAACTTTAACTCTTTTTTTTTTCTTTCTGACGACATCATGCATTATTAATTGTATTGACGGTGTGAATAAACATTATTATTATTATTATTATTATTACCAAGTTTGGCGATTTCTTTATAAAATGCAGGATTCTTTTGAAATTTAACTTGTACCGCTAGGACTACTAATAGTTCAGCCGAAAAAAATTTTTGCTTAGATTTACTAAACACAACCAAGTATAACTAGCGCCCTCTATTAGCAATGCTAAATTAGAGTCCAAATTGGCAATCCTCATGCAAAAAAAGGTAAAACTGTCAATTTTCAAAAAGAAATTGTGAAAAAATAGAAAGTTATTGCGAAAATCAAAATTCATATTTAAACTTTAAACACCCGGTATCTCGGAAACTATCAATATTTGTATAAGGCATGTTGGGCAGAATCATCATATTTCGAGGTCTGGAATCTACAGTTCAGAGATTGGACATTCTTAATGAATCACCCTGTATAACTACCCTCCCCCCCCCCACCTCAGACACAAGCACCCCGGATTCTGCACAAATGAGTAATTGTTTTTCTTTCCATCCTTAAGGGAGATGGGAGCTGGGAGAGTGACAGACAATTTGCAAATAACGAAAAAATGTTAGAGTGAAAAAAAGTAAAAAAAGATCGTTTTTCTGCGGACATGCGCAATTTTTCCCCTTTCCACCCCCAAAAAAGGGGTTGCAGTTGTGGGTGAAATTTGACATTTGAGAATAGTTTTTTATGGAGAATCCAAAAGTGCAATAAAAAAGGTGTTGCCATTTAAGTTTTCAAAACTCACCCCCGCTCCACTCCACAGGAGAGTTTTCCTGTTTTAAAACGTTCAACATTCGTATTCTCAAATTTAAGTTAAGCTCTCGGCAGCACAGGAATCTTTTCATTTTAATAAATGCTCGTACCGCGATCCCTATTCTTTTTTCATTTTTCTCTAGCTTGTTCATTTATGTCAGTGATTCATACCTCTAGATGCCTCTTTCAATTTGAGTGATAGCTATTGTCAAATTAGCATCCACATTTGGTACTCAAGTGTTTTAAATTATTTATTATCAAAGACTGGAGAAGGATAGTCTTTGGTATTATTCTTAAAGACACGTTCAAAGTGTGACTCACTCATTAGGTAATGGTATAATTCAGACCACTCCTTTACATTAATTTTTACGGTAAAGTAACAAGAGTTGACGAAAGCCGCTCCTTTGAAATGATACATGGTCTGTAAATTGTGTTACAAAGGTTAACCACTACGTTAATTGGGCGATTGTCTATGAATTTCAGCAGTTTTGCTGGTACCTCGTCAGGCCCTATGGTCTTTCCCCTTTTAGTGTTCTGGCATATTCTACTTCACTGTTTGAAAATTGCGGCACTGTTTCGACCCTTACGATTTCCATTTCCGACCTTGCAGTTCCCCCATGTACCCAGCGCACCTTCTTAGCTTGCCTTATGTTTGGAATTGTTTCACATTTTTCGTCTTTTAGTGTGGACGCCTGGTTTAACCGTCTGGTACCTGTTACTTTAAGCATCTTAAAGCTGCCACATCTTCTTCTGTTTCTTTGCAGCCCTCTAACAACCACTCCTCTTTGGCTTTTTTAATTTCATCGTTTGATTTAGTTCTTTTCATGTTACTTCATTTCCAGTTTTATAACCTCGTCTTTTTGCATCAGGTTAAGAATTCCATCTGTTATCCTTTCCCTTTTCTTAATCTCCTTTGGAACTAAGCTGACTTCTTCCGCTTTCAGTAACACCGTTATATTCTTCCATTTGCCAAGGAAGTTTTCAGTTTTCACTATCACATTTCGGTTTTAATTCGTGCATCCATTTGCCCATATAATAATAGTTTTGATACAAAAGGAGAAGGTACACAAGAAAATGTCACCTCTTCAGTAACTTTATTGTACATATACAGGGTGTTACTTAATGGTATGTACTTATTTTAAGGGGCATTCCTGAACCAATTTTAAGTCGAAAAGTTCATATAAATGTATGTCCTAAAATGCTTGGTTTTCGATATACAGGGTGCTAAATTTTTTATTTTTTTTTCGTTTTTTCTTAAAAAGTAAACGCAAACCTATTGGTGATATGTCAAAATAATGTACGTATAATGTTCATCAGACCAAAAAAATTGCTTAATAACGAACAAGGCTAACTTAATTTTATTTAAACAATGTACCCTTAGTAACAAGTTGCAGTTATGTAAAAATTCGATTAACGATTTCTTCCAAACGGTAAGCTATACGACAAAAATGAAAGAGACCTTTTTTGTTTACTATTGGTTTTTGTTTCTTTTAAATCAGTGGCGTAATATTTTTTTCGTTAAAATTGTACTTACCGGGGTTAAAAAAATAAAAATAATTTTAAATCAAAAAGTGTGTTTCTATACCAGAATGACCTGTGCCAAAATTAAGTTTAATAGCTTAAACTGTCTTTGAGATTTTTAAGAAAAAACGAAAAAAAAATAAAAACTTTAGCACCCTGTATATCTAAAACCAAGCATTTTAGGACATACGTTTATATGAACTTTCGACTTAAATTTGGTTCAGGACTACCCCCTTAAAATAAGTACATACCATTAAGTAACACCCTGTATGGTACAGTTGTGGACTTTGAATTTAGTTTTGTGGTACGTTGCAGATACATGAACACCTGATGGTGCCAGAAGAACACTTTGGACATCCATAGTGTTACATCGAACACTAGAATCTTCCTTTCCTTGACCTTTATCATTTGCGTTCTCATTTCTCGACAAAGTTTTCCTTTCTTGGTACGCATCATACTCGGATTATGTTAGGCACGTGTCACATTGATCTTCATTAAATGCGTGAAGTAATGTGATCCCATTCTTGCCATTCAATTAAGACATTCTTTGAGGTAGTTCTTTCATACATTGTCATGACCTCTCTTACTTAAGGTTGATTGATTTTGGTTTTCCCAAAGAGAAGGTGGTGTTCCGTGAGCGTTTGCTTGCAGCACCCATTCTCTAACAGAAAACTCTCCAAGGCTAAACGGAGACCATTACTTTGCATACACTATTCTTCTTCATGTGGTATTGGAAAGCATTACCCTTACGAGATGATACCTGCTGAAGATAATCTTTCATTCTAGTAGTAGTTGCGATACTAAAAATCTCAAAGTGCGATAGAACATTGCAAAATATTATGTTATAAACTAGCATCCCAAGTGATTTAGTTATATGAAAATATGACTTTTTGTAGCAGAAACTGCACAAAAAAATCATTTTTTTGTTTTTCAGATATTCAAACGACGCTCCCTATTTTGACAACTAAGTTTTTTGTTTCCTTATTAGTGGGAATTAATCTTCTATTGGTTGGTTGGCTCGTATTAACACCCTGTATTATTCCTAATGTTGCAAATTAAACTTTTATATATTATAAATTTCTAATCCCTTGTATACTTATTTGAACAAACATTTTCGGTATTGTATTAGCTTTTTGTTACAAAAATATAGTAACGGAAGTTTAAAATTTACATTTAAAATATTATATAAACAATATCTGCAACCTAATCACTTCCTATATATAACATACTCCAATGTTATACATAAACAAATACATGGAATGTAGTATTATTTTAATGAAAAGTGATGAATTTGCAGGTGTTATGACCGAGTATAAATGTAGAAATCATTTTATTAGAACCGTGTTGCATCCGCAATCTACAATTAGTCAGTTATAATTAGTTCCTCAATTACACAATGTTCCCTGGTGCCAAATTTTAAAAATTCAATAATAATGAAAATTTCTGTGATAGTTACTATATTGTTTTTGTTGAAAGTTGTAGATAGTGCGCCGCCGAGTACTGCAGTTGAAAATGGAAAAGGTTCAAATAGGTAAGGTATCTTTTTCTTTAATTTCATTTTTTAAAAAAAAGTAATAAACATAACATGTGTAAAGTCAAGTAATACCTTCACGTGTGCATTTAGCACTAACAGTTTAACTTTTTGCATTCAAATGGTCTTGAGTTTCTACCATGTATTATGAGGTAACGAACATATTTATGCAACGGATCTCTACCGATTATCCGTTATTTCGTTTTGAAAAATCGGGCTTCGATCAATCAAATAAGAAAAACACATTTTAAATGTTACCCGAGGTATAAATGTCGTTTGATGTGTAATTAATATAGGTACAGTATCCGGAAGAAATTTTTAAATATCTCTATTAAACTCACTTTATAGATTTTCAAAAATGCAATCAGAGATTCCTGGGGAAAATGCGCTTAGAGGTTTATTTCTAGATGCCCATGTTAATTATTTTATTTTTGAACCAGTATCGCCCTCCAATGGAATTGTAACCCTTCATCAAACTCTAATCCTATATCACGGTCATCAACTTTTAATGTGTTCTACCTAGCGATAATGCGGGTACCTAGAATACCATGTGGAAATAAACTTTTGAGAGGCGAGAGCGTTTTGCCCAATTTCTGATTTTCTCTGTTTTCGCATTAATGTATGATTCTCGCACACTTTTCCATAATAGAATGAACTCCATTCAGACCATTTTTAAACGATTGTTAGTGGCTTTTTTCAGTAGCTTATATAAATTTGATAGGAAAGTTTACAGAAAATTAATTTATTTTTTAACCTTCGGATGGCCAACCTATTTTTGGTTACACGGATGCTCAAGGTGGGGTCCAAGCGGACCCCAAGGTTTTTTCGCCCTGTGCCTCTATTTTATCTAGTTGTTCATTGTAAATTGAAGTATTTGTTTATAATAAGCATCAAAATATATCAGACTAAAAAGAATAGCGAAAATTTGAATAAACCTTTACACAAACAAACAAACAAACATTTCGTTACATGGATGGCCAAGGTGGGGTCCAAACGGACCCCAAGCAACAATTAATTAATTTCTAAAAAACGAAAATATTTTGACACAAAATCGTTATATGAGGGTATGTATAAATGATAAATATTCAGCTAGAAAGAACCTCAAACCGATTTTCTTGCTACTAAAATAGCTACGACACAAAAAATAGGTCTTGGCCATCCAACAATTAATTCATTTCTAAAAAACGAGAAAATTTTGACGCAAAATCGTTATATGAGGGTATGTATAAATGATAAATATTCAGCTAGAAACAACCTCAAACCGATTTTCTTGCTACTAAAATAGCTACGACACAAAAAATAGGTCTGGGGTCTGATTGGACCCCACCTTTGCCATCCGAAGGTTAAACAAAGCAATACATTAAGATTGAGTGTTACAATAATTGCTATAAATTGTAATGAAACATAGTAATTCCAGGAAGATTTCGCTGAGAGTTCAAAACATTAATATTCTCTTTGTTGGTTCAGCTGTAGCTCTGTTGGCCGAAAGCATTTCCGCGTCTGCAATTTTCTTATTTATGGACGCTTCTATGTGGCCTTGTGCTACAACTGAGCTTTTTCACCCGCCATGTTGCATCAGTGTATTTAAATCACCGCCATTGTTGGCCAAATGCAACACTGAAAGCATGTCAAGAAAATACACCAGGTTTTAATAGATACAGATATTTAACAATAATCGTTGGCATCTCGCCCATTTTGTTTAATCCAATTGGTTCTTGTGTGCAGCGACCATATCTCTAGTATGAGTATAACAGGGTGGCCCAACGAAAAGATAACAGACGGGTGTCTGGCTAGGAAAATTTTTTTTAACTGCTAAAATACGTCAATTTTTATATCAAGGGAGACAACTTTTGTTATGATTTTCAACCTGAAATGATTCCTACTCTAAAATTTAAATAGGGAAGGTCTTTATTTTCTGATTTCAGTGCACTAGTTTTTTTTATTTTTAACAAAAAAATTGAAGTTGCAAAAATGGAAAATGAGGAAAGAGTTTGAGGCATTTAAAAACTAAAAAAGCGACGCGCAGGTCAATTATTTTTTTTTAGAGAACCTAGGTACTTTTACTGCCTATTGACAACATTTTTCACTCCTTAGGTACAGGGTAAACAACCCTTAAATTTTTAAATAAAAACAACTAAGTGGTAACATCTTTTTGGACAATCCTGTATTTAAATAAAACACAGAATAATTGAAATATCGGGTTGAAATTTATTCGAGGTGTAGTGCACATGTTACATTTAAGTATTGAAGTCGATCTCGTTCATATGATCACCGCGAGCACGATGGCAATGATCGTTCTTTGGAAACAATTTTCCACCACTTTTTCACACATATCGGCCGGATCGTTGGCTATTTGGCGTTCGATGTTGTTTCTGAGTTCCTCTAACACTGTTGGCTTGTTGGCATAAACCAACGACTTAACGTGACCCCATAAAAAAATCTAATTGCGTTCAATTGCATCAGCGAGAAGACTATTCCACCTGGCCATTTCTCGAGATTACACGATTACTGAACTTTCCCTTCAATAGAGCAATTGTTTGACCACCCTGCGCCATTTTGTTGGGACCACATATCACTGATGCCAAGTACATCTAATTCTGGTCAATAATAGTCAGCAATTTATTACCAATTTATTACCAAACGTTGCTCGTTCGTGAACTTAACCATATTAAAAGTCTTGGCTGACGTTTTGACATTATCAGATCTGAAAAAAGTTTATGAGTGCGTTCCGTATTTAAATACTGAATTGATATGTCACTATTGAAAAAAAATATCCAAGTGTAAGTTTCATCGGATTGGACCACGATAATTTTATAGTGCATAAAGCTCAAACAGTTTGACAAGACAAAGCAAGCGATCTCCAACTAGAACACATCTTCCTTATACTAAGACGTTAAGTGGAAAAGGTAGAGCAAATTATTTACTGAACTAACACCTATAGTAATTTTTTGGGAGTGTCTTTGGATTCATTCGACAAAATCCTAAAAAAATAAGAAACAAATTATGCTTCATGCAAGAGGAGTTAACGGACTTTCTTTTTATTAACATTCTATTATTTTTAGCAATTTGTAAAGTGAATTAGTGAAACTGTTACTTACTACACAGTAAACAAACGTAGGTAATAATATCAAATTTTTATTGTTAAGTAGATTACCGCAGATACATGGAATTGATAGTAGATGTGTGTTCAGTTTAAAATGATATCTACAAAAGAATATTAAGAAACGTAGTTTGGTTAATAGAGCCTATGAATAATCTCTCTTTGCATTTTCAAAAATCTGTTCCATTTGAAAGTTACGGGGTGAAAATGAAAGCCGTGTATTTTTAAATTCTTCAATTATCGTATGTATTAGAAATAAATGAACAAAACGTTCACAACAAGAATAATAATCGACTAGAATTTTGAAAAGGAGACCAACGAAATTCTAGGCCTCCTATTCAAATGCTACTTTTGTTATGAGCGCCAAATTGAATGTTCATTATTGAAATTCTCATAAAAATGCTTTTCAAGTATTCAAGCAGAACATATTTTTGAAAATCTAAAGAGGCACAAAGAAAGGTTATCTTTTTCTCCATTTAACCAACCTGTATACCGATATACTTAGGCCATTTTAAATTGAACTATATAGTCTAAGAGTTAGCGCACCATCTGACTAACTCGTTTCCCACAAAGCTAGAAAATTTTTAAATGATGTTTTATTATCAGTCAATGACGAGAGTGTCGTTCTGGCAGGCATCTCACGGTTGCGTCATCATTCCTTAAATTTTTGAAAATGTCAAAAAAAAATTGTTTTTTAATCTACTCCCACAAGGCTACAATTTTGATATGTTGTAATTTACATATGTTTAAGTGTAAAAAAAAAGACCAACCTATTTTGAGAGTTGCAAGTAGGAGCCAGACAATAGCAAAGTTGTCATTGGAATAGTACTTCATAACCTGCTCCCACAAGGCTCAATCTTTGAGGGATCAATCTTTCAATTGTTTAAAAAGTATATGTAAACAGCCAATATATTCTAGTCGTTGCAAGTATCTGCCAGACAAGTATACAGTATGTTCCCGGATTGAGTACACAACAGGTATGATTGACCAACAATTTTCAAATTGGAATTTCATATTTTGGGATTCCGCTTGGTCTGAAACGTATTTTCAGTTTACTTTCGATGTTTTAAAGTCAAGTAGGCCTTTACAGTTGCGCAAAAACTATTTTAGTTTTAGGTAAACTACCTTTTCCGTTAATAGTATGCCAAAGTGTTACTGAGAAAAGTTGTTCAGAATTAAAAGTTATGGCGTTATGCAGTTTTTCAGAATGATCGGATAAACTTTGATAAAATACAGTATTGTCAGTATGTATTGCAATTATTGAAACAGCAATAATAACATGAGGTGGCTTAATAATTACAAAAGCAAATAACATCGATTAGGTACATGTCAAGTGTTTATTGTCGTATACGATGTGTCGTTATCTTTCATATCCGATCATTCTGAAAAACTGCATAAATACATAATACAGGGTGGGCCATTGAAAAGGTAAGACGCCTGTTTTGGGACACTTAGGTAAGTTTCTTAAAAAAACGCTCGGGCACGTCGATTTTTTATTTTTGGGGGACAACTTTTGATGTCAAATTTGACTTTGTCAGGTCAACCCCCTAGCCCCAGCAACCCCTAACTCAAGAATTTAAATAGGGAAAGGGAGTCGAGCGACCCCTCATTTGAAGCGTCTTTTAATTCTCTATTCGACAGTACAAATGAAAATTAGTTTTATTCCATTTTTTTTCCACCCCCATGAAAAGCACCCTCTAGATTAACTAAGGTGAGGGCGTTGTTTAGGAAAAATCCTGAAACACGCCACCTTTGACCTTTTGAACGGCACATTTCAGGATTTTTCCTAAACAACACCCTCACCTTAGTTAATCTACAGGGTGCTTTTCATGGGGGTGGAAAAAATTGAATAAAACTAATTTCGGTCATACTGTCGAATAGAGAATTAAAATACGCTTCAAATGAGGGGTCACTCGACACCCTTTCCCTATAAAAATTTTTGAGTTGGGGGTTGTTGGGGTTAGGGGGTTGACCTGATAAGGTCAAATTTGACATCAAAATGTGCCGTTCAAAAGGTCTAAGGTGGTGTGTTTCAGGATTTTTCCTAAACAACACCCCCACCTTAGTTAATCTGGAAGGTGCTTTTCATCGGGGCGAAAAAACAATTGAATAAAACTAATTTTCATTGGTACTGTCGAATAGAGAATTAAAAAACACTTCAAATGAGGGGTCGCTCGACTCCCTTTCCCTATTTAAATTCGACGTGCCCGAGCGTTTTTTTAAGAAACTTGTCTAAGTGTCCCAAAACAGGCGTGTTACCTTTTCAGTGGCCCACCCTGTATATGTAAATTAGAACATATTAAAATTGTAGCCTTGTAGGAGTAGATTAAAAAACAATTTTTTTGACATTTTCAAAAGTTTAAGGGATGATGACGCAACCGCGAGATGCCTGCCAGAAAGGTACTTTCTTCATTGACTGATAATAAAACATCATTTAAAAATTTTCTAGCTTTGTGGGACACGGGTTAGTCAGATGGCTCGCTAGCCCTCCTACTAATAGGATTAATTAGATTAACCAATCTAATTCCATATCATTAACCGTTTACAAGATACTTGGATTAAAATATAAAAATATACAGTGATAATTAAAGGCATTAACAAATCCTTATTTCTTATAAATAACATACTTGACATTTACCTAAAATTAAATAATATTTGCTAAAAATTTATATATGTTGAACTTAATTGGCTGTTACGTAGGTATTATCAATTTTTTTTATTAGTGCCGATCTTTTCTGGAATGTTATGTCTAGTTAAAAATGATAACAGTATATTTACTGTATTGGCATTAAAACCAGTCCGGTTAGGTAATTTCGCACGAGAAGGTTTTATGTGAAAACAATATTTTGTCATTTACCTATGCAATTAATTCAAATTGTGGGAGGTCGGTGTTTATGAAGGCCATGACTATTTCAATTCAGATCAAATATCATGTGAAAATTCCTTCGTTGACACTCACACGCGACAATTCAACTCTATTTATTGTTAATTACTTACATCTGTGTATGTAATTTACGTGATTCCTATGGTGTTTCTATTCAGGAGGAACATATATTTAGGTCGCATGCCTGAAATTTACCATGGAGATATCAAAATCGGTCAAAATTAGGACGCGTTCTTTGAAAGCTGAAAGCTGAAAATAAGGACTGATCGCACTGAGTAAGATCTTTATTCAAAGGATAAGAGTTCCATTTGGTTCACAAAATTAAAGAATATCGAATGCGCTAAATGAGGTCATTGTCATAAATGTTTTGATCAGGTCTGATTAAACTTGGTTTTATTTTGCTTGTCAAAAATGAACATTAATGCTTTTGCTAAACGAACATGGTGTCATAGAAAGGTTTTTTTGTTTTTGACATAGCTAAAAATCATATTGGATATTTTGCGCTACATAAAACTCTTAACGCACGTAAGATTGAATACTTGAATAGAAACCATTCCATTTGAATCACAATGTAGTGCGAGGAGATTTTACCGAGGCCGTTGAGATGCACAAACGACAAACAACGATACAACAGCAAAGCAAAGTAAACAGCAAAGTAAATTGCAAGGTTTAATATGAAAACAACGTTGAATAATTTATTTGCATAAAAGCAATTCTAGAGTTTCATACTGGTAATTAATAATTGGCCCATAATTTTGCTATTTCCCCTTTGCAAGTACCCAGAAGATTTACTGTCACATGCATCAGATATTGTAGAGTACAGCCTTATTTATTTATTTTTTGAAGAATTAACCACCAAAGATGTTTTTACAGACAAGTAATTACAATTTCTTTACAAAGCAAAATCTTGTACATTGCTTGAAGATACTTAAAGTATAGATGTTGATGGACCACTCACCAAATTCGTCACTGAGCTTGAGTAATAAGGCTACGCTGAAATTCAGAAATCCAATTGCAGGCATTGATAGCGCGTCATCCCCAAATTAAATATCCCATGGAAACAATGAATATGCCATGTCTGATTTTACTTGCTAACGTTCTGTACATATACCTAGTTTAACAGGTGTAGGTAAACCGTGGGAGTACACAACAATTGTTTTTTATATGTGCTTGGGAGGCATTGCAATGATGTGCAGTACCATCAAACAAGCTTAGACAACCGCAAATAACTTCACTTAAAATAACGAAATGTCTTTGTCGCTAGACAACATATTTTTAAATCATTTCATAAAATTAAAATTGCTTGGTTTAGTACACCTTATCCAAAACGTACTCAGTCCTCTAATTCCCTTGGTGGATTTAAATATCCTTGTTTTTGCAAGTTTTTCAAATTTTTTCTATGGCATTGAACAGGGTTTTGTACTATTTTCTGCAACAAACTTTTATTAATTGTTGACTGCAATTGCTTAATTTTCAGTTCCAGTCTTTCTTTTCTTTTTGAGTTAGCGCCCTGTTTTTTTTAATAGGTTAATTAGGTTAGGTTTCAGTTCCTTTCTGAGCAATTTGTCTGTTACCCACTAGGACCTTAAGTAAATAGCTACCCGTACACTTGCAACCCATCGCGCTACTGGTGAAGAAATTCCTGATATGTATATATTTGGTACGCCGATGAAATTTATGATTGCGACTAATCGTGTGACTGCATCAATGGTCACTGCAGTTCAGAGAAGCTGTTCATATGAACAAAGTTCATTATTAAACAAGTTTACCAATAGTTGCCTCGCTACCTGCCAGTATTAACAAACACGCCGTCTGAAACAAGAACATGCACACATTATCAGTTCTGAGGTACGTCAACTGGGTGCAATTAACACCGAACTCTGGTTTTTTAAAGCATAATGTCTCATGTTACAATTTGACTTGAAGTATTTGAATCACACAAAATTTTAGTGATAAAAATATACTTAGTAAGTCCGAGATAGGAAGCTGATAGTCAAAATCGTACCGATGGTTTCTTATGTAGAACCTACTTCATCGTTTTCAATTTCGGAATATTTATTAACTTGTGCGCAGTACGAGATGGGGGAAGGGGGTTAAAATGGTGCAAGTGCCTCGGGGAGCACGTCCTGGGGACCCATTACTGTCTATAGAACCCCCAGAGGCTAATTCAATAAATTATAATGACAACATCAATTCATTTTCTGAGAGAAAATCAAGAAAAATAAATTTGTAAAAATATCTACATAAATTTTCTGAAGTAGATAATAGATGTTTATATTACAGTAAATTAAGTTTGGCATATCATTAAGAAAGACTATTACTTTTTTCTGTTGTTTATTACTGCAGTAAATAATGAAACAAGGACGGCATAGAGCTTATACTTGCCCCCCCTGAGATATTTCCTAGTTCTGGAACTGCTTGTACGTATTAATTGAGCTTGTAAAAGGATCTCTTTTATTGAAAATTGTAATATGTATATTGTATTTATGTCTTTTCTACTTACACTTAATTATTTAACTAAGGATTGACAGTGATATGTTATTACTTGTAACTGTAGATAAAATATATATGTAGCCTTAGTTGGTAAATATTCTAGTTGGAAGGAATGGTAAAGGCTAATCCTAGGTAGGCAGCAAAAATCACAATTTCAAAAAAAGCAGTTGCCAAATTTATTAAAGTTATTTACGTTTCACGTATAATTTGTGGACATAATCATAAGCATAACAGTATTATTGTAAATCAAAATTTATTCCAAAATTAATATAAAAAACGTTTTATTAAATTATATTTCGTGTTTTATATTAATTTTGGAATAAATTTTTATTTACAATAATACTGTTATGATTATGCCCACTGGGTGAAACGTAAACAACTTTAATAAATTTGGCATCTACCTTTTTTGAAATTTTTGCTGCCTACCTAGGATTAGCCTTTACGGTTCCTTCCAACTAGAATATTTGTAATTGTATTGTGAGTCGAAATGAAAGAGCAGTGACGTAGTTCGAAGCATATGATTTCGAGGCAAATATTAAATTAATTGCATATGTCTACTATATCGATATTTATTTTAGATTCAGTGAGATTATCTTTCCTCGCAAAGCGCAGAATAATAACAGAAAGGATGTTTTCTTTGAATCCAGAAAAAAACGATGCGAATCCTGTAAGGAATCCAAGCGCTGCAAAATCCACGGAAAATGCGAATTTTGCAACATAATTTGTAAAGATTTAAATATGGTATCTACGACTACAGAAACACCTATAGTTGGAAGTATACCTGTGGTGACAACGGCAAGTATTGAAGCAGAAACACAAGCAAATATAGACGCGAACGTGGTCAATAAACTGATAGACAATTCACATCAGAGAGATGCCGAAATAATTTCGTCCGATCATTTGAATGATGAAAAACTCACAAAAGAGGAAACTGGCAAGCTTACGAATCACGTCAAGTCAGTGGTAAGTCTAATACATTTTTCAATGTTAGATTAACAGAATGCTGTTTTAGCATAAAGAAATATCGAACACGCACTTACGCTCCCGAAGCATTTCAGATTCTCCAATAAATCAAGGAGGCAAAGCCGTCTCAAAAATGCCAAGCGACGACGTTAACTCTGAACAATTTCAGTTATTTTTGAAAAGCTTGGAGGATAAAGTAGAAAACATTGCAGAGTTAATTAGGAGAACCTGCGGTCAACCACTACCCACTGAGAAAGTAATCGAAAACGGACAGCCTCCTATAATAAAGAAAACGCGACCACCTGTGGTAGAAGCTACAAATCCCAATAACGAAATGCAAAAAGCTGTCCAATCCTGGGATAATAAGGTTATAAACATAGATCATGGTGCTGAAAAAAAACCGGATCCATACGTCGCTTCTAGTAATGATAAGTTAGACGAAGTTGTGGGAAGTGTAAGAAATGATAATTTGGATTTCGATGATGTCAAAACACAATCAAGATTTAAAGAAGAGGATATTGTGATTGAAGAGAATAATGAAAAAGTTATTCCATCCTTAACTGAGTTTACTCAGCCACATCTGATTAGTAAGGAAATTGAAAAACTGGATGAGATATATAAGTCTAAAATTGAGCCACAAGCAGTACTTAAGGAGAAAGTTGAAGAACTGAAAAGCATATTAAGTCCGGAAAAAGAGGCGATTAAAGAAAAATTTAAAGTGGCAGGTGAATTTATGGAAAATGAAAAGGACTTAGGAGTTGAAGCGCAAGTTAATGTAAACGAGGAATTCGGAGGTAAGTTAAGTCCAGGGGATCACTCGGCAGCAGCAACGGGACTGGTCCGAACAAATTTGGGAAAGGAAATTAACGAAGACCTACCAAGGAATTTTGTAACCAAAGAGGAAACTAACGTAGAGATGCAACCTAAGCTTTTTGAAAACAAACTTAAAGTTGAAGAGAAATTGCATACAGAAGAAGGAACAGAACATCAACCCAGTAAGAAAATTTCTGTTGATAACATGAAATTTTACGATAAAGCAATTGACCAAGAAAGTGATAACGTTAAGGATGCTATTGTTGAAAAGCTAAACAAAATTTTGAAACCAAGTCTATTAAATAAAGGATTAGAACAGAGTGTGTATGCAGATAAACCTACTGACAATAACTTTAAAGATATTTCTATCAAAAAGGAGTTGAGATTAAATGAAAACTTGCAACCTAATTTAGAGAATGGAGAGTCAGAACATCAATCTGCGACCATATCTGGTGACGTTTTTATTGATAAACTAAAAGGTGGTGAACAATTGGAAGTTAGTAGAGATATTTCTATTGGAAAACCATACTCAAACAAAAAATCGGAAAATATCAACGATAATGTAGAAATAGAAGGCTCGTTGCAACCCAAACTTGATCTAGAGTATAACAAGGACGTTTCTTTATCGAAAATGAAATCTAGCGAAAAGCTACCAGTTCAAGGTATCGATCATCCAACTGATATCAAATTTAAAGAAATTTACGTTGAAAAACCAATCATTGATGGAGTGAAGCTGAAACATAAACTTGTCCAAGATATTAATGATGTGAGTGAGAAGATTAGCGATATTTTACTTGACAAATTAACCACCAAGGAACAAGCCAAACCTAAATTTAACCAAATGGATAATAAAAGAGAACCAATACCCATTAGTAAGGAAATATACATTGAAAAATCAATGCAACCAATAATGTCTAACAAGGACGCGGAGCGCAAACTTAAATCAAATGAATATGTTCAACCTACTCGAGAAAATGAAGAAGTAGACCATCCAACTAATAGTAAAAGTAAAGAAATTTATATTGAGAAACCAATGCTGCCAATCGTTTCTGGAGATAACTTGAAGAATAACATTAAGCAAGATGTCACGGATGTGAGCGCGAAATTAAAAGATATTTTAGTTGACGACTTGCATTCCAAATCACAACCCAAATTTAGCCAAGGAATTGGAAAAACGGCACATCCATCTGTCAGTGCGGTTAAAGAAATTTACATTGACAAACCGAAGCCGCTAATAATAACTAACGACAAAGTCGAACCCAACTTTAATCATGAAGCTGCTAATGTACCGCAGCCACATGAATCCAAACTTGTGGAGATTTCTATTGACAAACTGAAATCAAATGAACATGTTCAACCTATTCGAGAAAATGAAGAAGTAGACCATCCAACTAATACTAAATTAAAAGAAAATATTGAGAAACCACAGCTGCCGATATTTTCTGAAGAAAACCTAAAGAATAAACTTAAGCAAGATGTCAGTAATGTGGATTCAAAGGTAAAGGATATTTTAATTGACAAGTTACATACAATAGAAAAATTCGAGCCCAAATTTAAGCAAAAGAACAAGGAATTAGAACACCCACCGATCAGTACCTTTAAAGACGGTTACATTGATGAGCCAAAACCTGCGTTCGGTCCTAGTGGTGGATTAGAACACAATATTAAAGAAGCAGTTAACGTAGAGGAACAACCATATCACACTAAAGGTAAAGGAATTGATATCGAAGTGGAACATCCAAACAGTGCTAAATTCAAATCAGAAGTACCGATAATTTCTGGGAAAAATCTGAAAAATAAACTTAATCAAAAACTTGGCGATGTGGATGCCGAAGTTAAAGATATATTAAATGCGTACGAAAAATTGCAGCCAGATTTTTCACCTGAAAAGGAAGTTGAGCAACCCTCTAAATTTAAGGAAGTTTACATTGAAAAGTCCAAAACCCCACTATTTCGTACTGACGAATTGAAATCTAAACTTACTAAAGGAAATATTGACGGAGAACAATCATCTGACACTAGATTTGAAGATATTGACCAACTGATACCAAACGAGGGACTGCAGTCTGGAGTTGATCAAGAAAATAAGGAATACCTACCTAAATTTGAGGAGTCGAATTCTCAATTGAATCCTCATAAGGGTTTTAATTCTGACAGTGACACCAAACTTATTGAGGAATCTGGAGCAGAAAGCAAAGTGGAAGAAGTTCCCAAAAAAAGAATCGACATTGATGTGCGGAAATATGAAAAACCAATGACAGATCAAATAAGGGTAGATATGTCAAAAGTGAAGGAAGTGCCCGCATTAGTATATAGTATTGCGCACACTGTAAACGACGATTTAAGAAGTTTATCAAGTACTCTACCAAAAGTACCATTACTCGCTAATGAAGCAATCAAAGGTAAAGAAAATTTCAAAGCAGATGTATCAGTAACTAAAGACGTACAAATTAATGCAGACGAGCTTGTGGGTGAAAGTCTCGAACCCGATGAGCCTGAGGTTGTTGCACGAATACTGCCTTCCGTTGAACAACGGTTTGCAGTTGAAGAATCAACGCCTATAACCGACGAAAAAGTAGACTCAACTAACGGGGTTGCGACAAAAACATCAGACTTTATAAGTAAAGAAGTACAGGAATCCTCGCCAACTTACGGATTGGTTGCAAAACTGATACCACAAGAAAATAATAGTGATAGAGTTATTTTTGTAAGTGACGGAATGAAGTTGCCATTTAATTTGAAAAAGCATTCTGATGGTTCCTATCATCTTGCAATGGATATTGAAAAATTATGCGAGTCTTGCAATAATGACGACCACATCCTTAGACCAGCTAGAAGTTCCTCACATGTCATCAGTAAACGTGAATCTAACAATTCTCTATTTTACCCTACCAACATGCACAAAAAGAGAAAACCACTACCAACAGACTATAAAAAGGTTGAGAAAAAGTCCAAACTTTCTGATAATATAAAAACTGATGAAAACAGTGAGAAAAGCACGCACTTAATCGATGGGGAAAAAACAAAGAGTAATGAAACGAATATTGCGATAGAAAAAATGAAGTTGGTGAATAATGTATTCGGTTGGTTAAGGGGATTTATTGATCCTAAACATATTATTTAACAGAGTAATATATTTTTTTCATTTTTATATTTTATTTTATATAAAAACTTGCATATAAATAAATTGTTTATGTTACCTTACGTGGTTGATATTCCTACTTAAACGACCCTTGAGAAAAGCACCTTTAACCTTTACAACTATGAAATCAGATGGCATGGTCAGGTGCAGACAAGAGGCCTATTTTCTTGTCTTAATGTGATGGTTTGGTTGTGATTCCGTGAGGATGAAGGATGAAAGAATTGTTATCGCTTTTGTAAGAATAAGGTACACCAACATATTTTGCCAATGTTAATTAAAAAAATACTGAAGTGGTTTTTCGCGTTAAATTTCTTATTGACAAACCTGTTGCTTAAATTAAATATTTATTAAGTAAAACTTGTTATTTCTTCTCTTAACAGCAAAAAGTTCAAATTTGTAAAGTACTTTATGCTAATGAGTAATGACATTTCCACGTTAGTACTACGACAATTAACCAATAACTATCAACATTGTGACCTATACACGGTGTCCCAGGGAAAACAGTCCACGCTAACAATTTTTGTAAATAAATTTACGTCAAATTTGATATTAAGGGGAGACAAATTATGACATACATTGCGTTTCTCCCACTTCATCCCCCTATCCTCCAGAGCCACCCTGTTGAATAATTAACAACTTTTTTCTGTAATTATGTTATATGAAATGTTGAAAATTTGCACTTTTATTTATAACACTAATTTTAATAAACAAATAAACATTATTTTATTATTAAATACTCAAAATGACCTCCATCGTTGATCTTCATACACAAATATAATCGACCTTCAATACGTCGGAATACATTACCAAACATTTCACGCGTTATTAATCAACACTAGGTAACAATTCTATTTCGTAAATCTTCAAGGGATTCAGGCTCCCCATGCCATTTAGAAAATGTCAGTGGGTGGTTGTGGAGAGTAGGGGGATGAAGTGGGGAACGTAAGGATTGGTCGTTTTAACCAGGGCCGGATTAAAGAGTTGAGGGGCCCGGGGCTCTTTACGTGAAAGGGGCCCTTTTTTAAACTCATCGAAAACGCCGTTACTGTTCTTCTATCAATGTGGCACTGGCACGCGGACAATCTGACTGCTTGAGTAGTTTATTCTATTTTTGATTTTTATTGCAGTTAAAAAATTAAATGACCAGTAAACTGACACACAACTTTCCCGTGTTTACCACAATGACGTATTAAATAAAATAGTTTTTGCGTAATAACTCAAAAAAATAAAAAAATAAATATATAGTGTGTAGTATAGTTGTAATCAGAAAACGATTTCTGAGTTTCTCCTGAAATAATAACAGGGTATGTCATAATAAATATTTTTAATATTTTGTAAATTGCTAAGTTATGAATTTTTAAAATTTTCAACTTCCAACATTCATCCCCCTTCCCTCTTCCCCTATGGGAAATAAAGAAATAAATGTAGTACCAATAGTTTTTCATGAACTATATGAATAACATTTCAAAAAATAAAAAAAACGCTCTGAACAGATTTTGAGAAAATCGATTTTTAATTTTTGACTAATTTTGGCCACCAATAAATTGGCCACCTTAAATTTTTGTTCTTTACCAATTATACGTAAAAGTTCTGGCCATCCTTTGGCTATAATTTCAAATTTTCAAATTTTAATTAAGTTAAACGGTTCTTGAACTACACCCTAAAAAGTAAAAACTTGGAGAATTGCTATATTGGCCGCCATTTTGAATTTAGAATCAAACGAAAAACGGCGTTTTACTTGTAACCATGTCTACTAACTTTTCACCGACGGAAATTAGTTTGGGTTCAAATTTGAATGTTTGCTCCCAAAATAACGCCCCGCTTGTTTAACCGATGAAGTTTTTTTTATAGGCCTTGGTTTTAAATTTCATCAAGATCGGTCCAGTTGTTTAGGCTCCACAGCCATAACGTACCTACGCACCCACAAGCAAACATTTTTCAAATATGGTCGTTTTGGACTCATGGAGACTCAAAACGTCGAGATTCATCAAAATCTCGAGTTCGATTTTTTTTCGATTAAGTACATTACTTCCCTATGTGTGCATACGCACGGGAAAGTAAAAATGCATTTCGAAAATCTACTACGGCATTTTTGTAGACTCAAGTGGTATCCCCCTATGAGATGGGGGCCCCCTATCTAATGGGTCCCGGGGATGTAGCCTCCCCTAGCCTCCCCCCCCTTAACCCGGCCCTGGTTTTAACCTATTTGGTTAATTCACGTAACGTTAAGCAAATAAATAATGGGTGTCCTGATATGGCTACTACGTCAATTTGAATGATCAAATTTTCAAGTTTTCAGATTATTTACGGAGCAGCGTACACCGATTTAAATGCAATGTACGTCTAAATTTATTTCTCGCAAGTGTCTGTCCTGACTCCTGAATAAACTTTCACACTTACAAATCACTCCTGTCCTTAAGGAGGGGTTCAATTGTCCTAAGTAACCAAAATTTGATAATCACACTCCCATATAAACGCCATGTTAAAATTGGACTTTGGCATGCATTTTTGGACAACTCGCTCTGATCATAGTTTTGCTTCGATCATGGAGTTTTATGTCTCAAAACGACCCTAAGAACATTCTACGGCTCATATGCCTAGTTTTAGCAAAAAGTATAATGTTTCAAGCTGTCTAGGATGTGTCAAAGTGACAGATACTGTTTTCTTGCGATATTTTGCGATTCCTTCAAAATTACAATAGAAATAGCATACCCCAATGCGATATCGATAGGCATAACTGCCGTGAGGGTTCATTGGGGTCATTTTCAGATATAAAAGTCAAAAATCCGACCAATACAGTGGTCACAGCGAGTTGTCCAAAAAATGAAATCCGAGTCTTTTCCAATGGCGAGTGAACTTTTGGCGTACTAGCAGGAAAAATTGTCGTTTCATCACAACTCTTTACTTCAGGCTAAATTTCCTCGTAAATTGCTCTCATTATTCGAAAATTTCGGAATTCATCAAACAAATTCGTAGAGATTTCTTCAGTGGAATGGGCCAACGTAAACCAGGATCGGTGTATGCAGGTGAAAGAAAGGTGCCTAAGAAGAACACCAAACTGGGCAGACGTAAGAGAACTTTGGAGGCCTTCAACGCGATAGAAATCAGGGTCAATATTGAATCGAAAAAAGTTCTTGAACCCCCCCTTAACAACATTTATTACACAAGATACGATTTTATACGTGACTTTGAAATTTTGAAAGCTCGACTTTAATTCACTGTAACAGGTAAGTTCCCTAGGTTTTCATATTACCAGGTTCAGTTTATTAAATTTCGTGTTATACCATTACTTTTGTTAAGATACGCATAACATACTTTTTTTAGATTTAACCTCAAAATGTACATTTTTCAGTAATTAACCTTTATATAGACTGCATTTAAAACACTTTGGGACTACAAGTAATGAAAGATAGTTGAAATTTTAATGTTACTATATCGAGATTCTAGCTCCACGAGCTTTCAAGTTGTACATTTATCATTTATCATCTCTAAATCGCAAAGCAATTTAGGTCAATGCAATAATCTCTCAGTAAAAAAAGGCGGTTCCAATAAAATGAAAATAAACCAAAAATGTTATAAAGGTGATAATATACAAAACTATCTAAAATAGAAAATTGCCTACTTACAATTTAGCCCACCAAAACCCTCACCAAATTATCTTCATTAAGCGCCATGTTATTATGAGTAAAGTAGTAAAGAAAATAAAAATTCGATGATTTTTTCTAAGATATTATTTTATTGAAAGTAAGAAAACGTCAAAGGAAGGACTTTCAAGCGTCATTTAAGGAAACTTACACTAAGCAAGATGTGGGAAAATCTTAAGCGATAAAACGTTTCAGTAACCAAGCAGCCCTCTGTGATGTACACAGACGGGAATCGTATTGACAAAAAAAAAGTTAAATGGCCTGCGTTTCACAATAATTTTGATTTATTCCAATAATAGACAATTGATTCGTTCCCTTTGCGTATCCTTGCTCCCATTTACCTAAGCAAATACGGAGTTGTAATTGCAATTTATGTCTAGCAAGTTCAAATCTGTTTCAATTAGTAGTGACGTCTAAAAGTATAAATTTAGAATGTTTCATTACAATAGTTAATTAATGCAATTTCTAGGACATTAATTAACAGTTCCGTCATAAATAACAAGTTATGGACAGAAGAAATTTTTTCCAGATTTAACGATTTTCTTCCAGTAGGTAGGTAAATAATAACAAAAAAGTGGACGCCTTCAAAGGAATGCAAAACATATAGGTGAAAGTAAATTATAACATACCATACTAATAAATACGTAATAGAGGCTAGAAAGTGGTCTAGATATTACACATGAAACGATTTTAATGGAAGGCGGTATATTTAGCGTTATTTAATCGTATGCACATATTAGGCCAAAGAGATGTATGTATGGTGAAGGTTACATAGTTATTTTTTTAATATTTGAGTTGCGCAAGAAGGTGCGGTGTAATAAAACATTTTTAAACTGATGTGAGGCGGTACAGCAAATCTATCCGTTTAGTGTGATAAATCGTAGGTATTAATTGAAATATTTTCACTAATTACTTGACTTATCGATTTGTGGTTTTATATTGACTGCGAATAACAATTTTACGATCTACCTAAAAAGTAGGTTACCAGTTACGGTGCGATCTAATCACGCGAAATCTTAATGCAGACGCAGTCGCTCATTTCTTTCTATATTTTTGATTCATTAAATAAAACAGGGCGATTGTTATGCGAGTGCAATTATAAGTAACTGTAATACAACCACTTTGCAGTCGTCTGGATTGGTCATAATATCATTAAAGGGGCAGTCTCGATCGATTCCCTGTAATAATCAATTACAATGTCACTCCGTGTTTGCAGCCTAACCATCATGAGTAGGTCCTTCAGAAAATCTACCGGCACAGTCTCAAAGTTTGTCTGGAACTATTTGGTAGTAGTACGTATTTATACACCAATTTCGTATATCAGAAATTCTGGCGCTACCAGCAGACGCCTACTCTGTAGAAGAATATAATGAAGACGTTTTCCCAGATACTTTTTAGTATACCCTGTTCAAGTCACCAGCCGTTGCACGTCATAGCTTAAAACTTACTAAATCAATGACGTGTAATCAGCGTTGTCAAGTGTACGTGTTGTTAAACTGATTGCTTATACTTATTTTTAGGTTAGGAACAAATAGATATTGTATACCTATGTAATAATAAAATACAACAACTAATGTAGAAATAAACGAAAAAGAGTACTGAAAACCACTGTTTTTAGTAAGGCAATTTAAAAAAATAGTATATTATTCAACGAGCGTATAATGATGGCTATTATTCACGAGGCAAGTTTATGGCCACGAGCCGCAGGCGAGTGGCATAAATTACCGAGAGAATAATAGCCATTATACGCGAGTAGAATACTATACTTTATCCACGACTATAAATGTTAATTCAATTTAAATATTTATTTGAAAATTCTCTAATTGACTGTATTGGACGGTTACCATGGAAATATATAAAATAACAGTGAGTAATATTCAGTACTCACGTTGCTAATGACAATAACTTATTAATCACTGATAGTCGTGGATAAAATAGGTTAAGTGTGTACCGGTGAATTTAACAAAGTAAACAAAATTTGACGTGACAACATCGAGATATTTTGTGAGTTTATATTCGCACTACGTTTTAAATTGTAAATACGTACTGCAAAGTGTGCGACAAGGATAAAATATGGTCGCTAACCCTACACGATTAATGACTTTTAATACCAACTGTACTTACGATGACATTTTGGCTTTAATGCAAATTTTATTAAAGTTGCTTAGTAAATTATAATTATAGTATTGGTATACGAATAATGACGTGCAACGGCTGGTCACTTGAATAATATATCTACCTAACCCCGTGAAAAAATCTACATTTTCCAAGTCTGAAATACCCAGTGATTTTCCATTGTCGACAAGCGACAACCGATAATGGATGGTTTCAAATATTTATTATCGCAGTGATTGTTCTACTAGGATGACACCCTCAATGAATAACTTTGAGTATTTTTCCGTGCTCGCGTAACAGTCTCTTGTAAGACTACACCTCCCCATAAACAATATCATCAATTGATCCTGTGAAAAGTAAATGCACAGCTGCTAGTTTGGAACTATATTGTCACCGTCAATATTAAAATAAAATGATATGATTTGCAAAGAAGACACCAGAGATATTAACCGACGGGAATTTCGCTCACAGAAAGTGCTGCAAAATATAAATTGTTCAAAACAAGATTTACGTCCTAATAACAACGAAAGGAAAAATCGACGACAATTTAAGTATATAAACGAGTGTAAATAAGCAAAAACCTCAACCTCAACAATCTATGTTTGGATAGAAAGGGATATACATTGTCTAACCTAAATTATAAAGATAACAATTATTATTTTCGTTAAATTTTTCTCGTTGCTGAGAAACAATCATTTGCTCCATCTGGAAAATGATTCCAAGTAGGTATCCCAAAAAATCGTTTTCATCACAAAAACGTTTTCGATTATTATAAATGGCAATTATTTTGTAGCCGTATTTAAATTAATAAGCTTGATGCGGAAAAATTATATTGAACAGCTAAAGTTACAATCTTTTCGGTAGTTCTAACTACCAAAGATATCAGAATTTTATGTTAACGTTTCACCCATTTGATTTGGGTTTAATCATAACAAATAACTAAGTAATAAAAATCCATTATTCAAAAAACAGGGGATAAAGATGAAATGATAAATAGGGAGGGAATTTACACCTCCTTAACTTATGTTTAACATTTTGTATCACATTTATGGTAAAACACTAAATCGATGAATTAAGATAATCGACAAATTAATTATAGAACGTGGTTGTGTTTATAACAGTATAACGAATGTTCCCTCCCTATTTATCATTTCATCTTCATCCCCTGTTTTTTGAATAATGGATTTTTAATATTTATTTGTTATGATTAGGCCCAAATCAAATGGGTGAAACTTTAACATAAAATTCTGATATCTTTGGTAGTTAGAAGTACGGTAAAGATTGTAACTTTAGCTGTTAATAGTTATTTACATATGAGTACGGTAAATCAAGGTTTACGTTAACGAGTGAGATGTTTATTGCCGAAGCGTAGCTGAGGCAAGAATTTCGAAACGAGTAACGTAATCTGATTTAACGTACAAATAATGTAAAACATTTTATTTCATACTGGCCATAGATTCATTTCTTAAGAGTTTAATTTGACGTTTCCAAAGTCATGTCATTTTATGTTGCTATGGCAACCTTTGTATTCGGGTACAAAATTTCTAGTACGGTAAAGTTTCATTTACCAGACTCGTATGAGTCTGGTAAAACACAGATTACTAGTTAGTATGAAATAAATATAATTTTTCCGCATCAAGCTTTCGATTATATCAAAAATTGTAACGAGTAACAATCGTGGATTAAGAGTTTTATCCCTTCGAATTAAATTTTGCAAAATATGCATTGCGCAAATCAACGATGTTCTGATCACGGATATTCCTTGCCTATAGCACTTATGACAGAATCAAAACTTATTTTTGTAGAAGTTGAACGTAGGTGTCTATCTTTATAGGGTATCAATGCATAAAGCAAGAAGAATGGCATGTTATATCTATCCTATCGTATCCATGAATAATGCAAAGTTGACACTCGTTTCATGATATACAGTCTGTGTACCGGTGATCAGTTTGAACCGGTAATTGAAGATTCCATCAATTACAAAACATTAAAAGATGAATCGAAATTCTCCACCATTTTTGGTCTTTTGTTAATTACCTGGGTACACAATCTCACTTCAGTAAACAACTAATCCGTACAGTTGTTGCTCGCTTACTCCTCCATACTTGGCATTTCAAGCATAACATTTAAGGGCAATTAGTTTACTTTACTCCCCAGTATCCATATGTGTAAGGATGTTAAAGGTAATGTTCAAACTGAAATTGTAACCGACCCTTCACGTCCAGATTTAAGAATTTAATTTTTCTTGGGTAATTATATTCACACAAATTGAAAATTGTATAAGAAACATTTATTAATTTGAAATATCAAATGATTCTTATCACCTAACATCGAATATATACATAAAAACCTTAATTCTAAGGATACATGATTATTACTTGTATGCTTCCACAATTTTGGACCGTTGTTATCATATAACGTGATGAAAGAAATGTTAGACTAGGAATGAGATGACACGATTTAAACAATGATATTCAATAACTTAAAACTAATGTATGGTAACATAAATAATGGCGTCGCAGTCATTTCATCTTTCTAATGAGCATGTACTCGTTCTTTAGAATTCGTAACGTGTGCATGGAAACCTGTCTCCCAATCGGCTGTGTATTGAACAGTACGAACGTTGCCATCAGGTTCAACTAACGCATAATGTCCTTTTACAACATCCCCATCTCGTTGTTCTTTTTGCTCTTTAATATCGCCTGTATGAGGATCATTTACGCCATATTCAAAGGAATATCTCGGATGAGCATCCTGCAAAGTAACTTTAGATACAATTGTGTTTGGAAATGATCAAATAACTTAATAATAAATATAATTATCAAAATCTTCGTAAAATAGTAGAAAAATTAAATAAGGATTTCTTAAATTCTAATGTGTGATCAATATCGTAATCATTTCACACTTTCTACTTGTCCATCACATTGTAAAAGGTGTGATACAATTTAAATTGCGTTAATTGCGTAACTTTCAACAATTTTTATCGCAGTATCAAGCAATTAAACCTACAGCGATCTGAAAATAACGTGTACTACCTATGGCGAGTTAAAAATCCTTTGATATCACCTGCATATTTTTTTGTTTGATAATTTATTTATATCACTTTCCCGAGCAGGATATCGAAGAAAATTGAACAATTACAACACAACGTTCTTGCCTTTCCATTTCATTTAGTACAATATTTCGCTTTCATTCCATAAGATTTTATTCGATTAGATTATATATGATAAGTGTGATTAAAATTCGTACATGACAGGAATATGCAAATGATGCCTGATTTAACACAATCTTGAATACTAATTTCTTAAAGTAATGTCAGTAAATTACGTTAATTTCTTTAATTAAAAAAAGTTTTGGTTTATTTTTATAATTTCGTCCAAAAAAAAAATTAAACAAGACGGGTTCATGTTGCATTTCCTTATTTTCATATCTCGTTTTTGACAGTATCAATTAGACGAAATCGTATAACTCATTAAAGTTTTACTTTCGCAGTGAAATGAAAATATTGCGCACACGATGTTTCTTATTAAAAGTTGTTTGATTGCAATTAATATTTAAATTGCCCGGCGAAATTACGTGATACGTACAAATTACATGAATGTAATCGAAAAATGTACAATATTCGCATGTAATGTCACAATTTTTTTACGTAATTGGTTCATACTTACATAGTACCCGTCCTGTTTGACAGTAATGGGCTTGACTGCAACTGCAGCAGCAACTGGGGCAGACGTTATGTAACCAGCAGGAGCGGCATTATATCTTATTGAAGGTGTATTTGGTACTGCTACAACTGGGGCATGACTTACGGGGAGACCAATAGCGGGAGTGCCATAAGCAAAACCTGCACTGTGTGCACTATGTCCTCCGTAAGATGAATGGTAACTGGATGAAGCTGCTGAAGAGTGCCCCAATTTTGCTATTATTGGTGCAGCAGTGACAGTTACTACGGGTGTAGCAACTTTAACGGCTGGCGCTGCTACAAGATGGGAAGAGTATAAATTTCCGTAACCACCAAAATGGGTAGCATGTGATAATCCTGTACTAGCGTAGTCGGTAACTACGGATTTAACAATAGGTGCCGCCGCATAACTTTTAATAGGGGTTAAAGCGGCAACAGGGGTAGAAGTATACTTAATCACAGGTGCTGGAGCCACAGCAACCTTATGTAGAAGTGGGGCACCATAGCTCAATGATGCTCCATAATTTATACCACTGTAAGCGTTGTGCTTTGAGGCATAGGCGGATTGGGCAGCGTGAGAAATTTCGGATGAATAAGAAGCTCCGTATCCACCGTGAGCTCCATGAGAGTATCCTGGATGAGCAACATCTAAGGAGTAAGAAACGGGTTCAGTATACGTTGTTACTACTGGTGCAGCAACTTTAACCGCAACGGGAGTTGAAATAACTTTTTTGACAGCGGGAATAGCTGATGAATAGGCATAAGAATTTTCGGCGGAATAATGAGATAATCCAGAAGAGTAAGCCTTAGCATGGCCAGAGTAAGAAGTATAGGGAGGACTAGAGTAAGATGTAAAGGCAGGGCTAGAATAAGTAGTCAGTACTGGTTGATGTATTTTAGGAGCTGCATAAACGATTCCTGCAGAATGCCCATGATAATTCCCTCCTCCTGACAGTCCTAAAGCGAGTGCTCGAGCATCACCGCAATTTCTAATTAGATCTGGATCTTCTAAAGCAGTTGCTGCCACAATTATAGCAAAAATATTTACCTGAAACATAAAATAAAATTTAACTCAAATAACAATAATTTAAACTGCTTTAGTATTTTCTATTGTAAAGCTTTTCACCACATGAAGATAATATAAACATCGTTAGACAAGCAAAGCTCATTTTCTGTTCTATTTAATGATAGTGTTCGCACTGACAATTTTGCAGTGCGACGTATTTATAAATATTTAATCTAAACAGAAGAAAGTATTGTAAGAAGAAGTGGTGCAAAATGTATCCCTAGGGTTTGTAACTCACTCTTGACGTAACACATTTAGCGAAGATTTGATAAAAGTTTATTTATTCACAGTAATTGTGATCTAAATGCATATTTTTGGCTAATTTTAATATGCAATTAATATCAAACTGTAGACGAAAACTTTACAATTAATAATTAAAAGTGAAGAATTTGACCATTTCGTTAGGAGAATTTGGACAATTTAAAATTCACATTAACCACTAAAACAGCACTTCACTTTAACTTAATTAAGTACACTGTATAGAATTGGAAACTTACCCATATCATTGCCATTCTGTGTTTAAATGCGACCAAAACGTCGCAAATAAATTGAACTACTGGCGCGAATATGACAACTTGTTGCTTTTATACTAAGACTTTTGGTCCAGATCTGATAGTCGGTGTCCACTACATCAGACCAGTTTCATTGTCATTTTTAAACTGACTTTCACTGAATGGTATATCAAGAAAATATTTAATTGGTCCACATGCTTGTATTTAATTACAGAGAAAGGTAACCTTAAGGTAGGTAGAAGAATGATATCAGAAAAATTGATACTGATAGTTCCTAAAATCGAAATTTACGTTATATCTTAGAACTAATTGTGGTACTTTACATTTTTTCGCCTTCAACGTAATTTCCTTGAGCCTCTAGCATTTTATATGCAACTAGTTGGTATATTTACATACCTACATTACTCGCAAATTACAAGTTATCACCTTAACTTACATTAAATAGCAAAAATTTCGATCGAATTAAAACGGGTTCAACATATCAGTACTGGTTTCTTCTTATTTTCTTATGTTTTTACATTTACATTTTACTTTCCTATTATGAAATCTCCCTAAATGTAATTTCTTTTCTGCTCGATAATTTTTAATACTTCAATTGTTTTGTAGAAATATTACCAATTATACGTCATTTAACACTGAACTTTACGTAAAAATGAAAAACGAGCATAACTAATACAGGATATTACTACAATTGTAAATATATCAATTCAAGCATGAAATTCCTTGATCTTGTGATTTAGTCATGGTTCAAGTTTATGTTTTGATATGCATCGCTTGCTGCACTCTATATGATAATGTGTGATTACTGAAGCATTACTAAATAAATAAGATTATTAAACGCAACTACTACCGTGTTACACATTTGCAGCTAATTACATTATGTAAATCGTTCAACATCTTTGCATGTCAATACAAGCGTGCATCACGCCTCTTTCTCTTCAAACCAATCTTGTTACTTAATTTGTTAAAACAACCTCCGAATCTCAACAATTACGGGCTAAACTAACAAGGAAGTAGTTTAATATTGGAAAAAATTATTCAGAACGTTAAATGAAAATATCTCAAAAACGCCGAGTGCATTTCACGACACCCCTATAAAAAGTACCTTTATTGAATGAACGAAAGTTTCTAAATTTTTTAATTTTAATTTTAAACAAGTATCAAAAGGCGCAAATTCTTATAGAATTCTAATTTCAACCAACTTCAAATCTGTAACTAATTATGGCATATAGTATATACAATATATATGTATATTACTGGTATTTGGTATAACTACCCCTCACCTCAACACAATCACCTCGGATTCTGCACGAGTAATTGTTTTTCTTTCCACCCTTAAGGGAGATGGGAGCGGAGAGGGTGACGGACAATTTGTAAATCACGAAAAAATGTTGGAGGAAAAAAAAGTAAAAAAAGATCGTTTTTCTCCCCTTTTCCACCCCCAAAAAAGGGGTTGCAGTTTGGGGTGAAATTTGCAATTTGACAATATTTTTTTATTGAGAATCAAAAACTGCAATAAGAAGTAGGTGTTCCCATTTAATTTTTCAAAACTCATTAGTCATTTCAACAATATGAAGCAAATTAAAAACGCGTTTCGTTATTTCAGACATTATTAGTACGTAGAATCCGAGTCCAGCGAGGGGAGGCTGCCACCTCTTGCTTGCCCAGAGTTTCCAGAAGTAGTTGAGACAAATTGTGATAGGACTTGTCGGGGTAAATGTGCACAATATCATGCTTAGGAGGTTATGGGGAGCGAGTTCAGTCGTAATGGTAATCAGGTGGAAGCTTCTGCTATCTACACTTCATAGTAGGTAAATACAAAAGGCATGCCGTTTTGTGGCCTCATTTATTGAGGGTAGCGAATCAGATTATGTGGCCGCTGATTTGACAAAAATTTTGTTACGCAGCCCATTCAAGTTATGTGATTCAACCGCTCGTGAAAATCTGCGAACAGTTAGAACTTTTGTAACTCCCCAGCCCGTCACTTTTGTACTCTATAGGGGATGCATAAAAAATAATCTGTTATGTAAAGGCACTTTCGATTACTTACCTTAGATTAGATTGGTAAGTAGTTCTAAGTCTACCAGTTTCGGATAAGAAGTAGAACCCTAGGTCCATTGTCGGCACAATATTTGATACATCCCATTGCTGGAGGTGGAATTCCCTCACATAAAGTAAACCGATAATGGTAAATTGGTAAGGCTAAGAACCCATACAGACTCATATCAAATCGGAGTTTTGGCTTAAATAGAGCCTTCGTTGTATTACAACTACGTTGCTTCAAAAGAGCTTTAGATTAAGGTTAGACCTTTAGACAGATGCGTTTGGTTTTATTTATTTCGTTGTATATTTTGTACAGTCTATCATCGTCATCATTTGTAGAAAAAATAGTTCATTATTTGTATTTGGTACAATTATAGTACAGTATTATAGTACATTGTGTTTCCCAGATTTGTAGCTGTTGTTTTCTTCTATGACATTATTGCGCTCCTTCTACATTCATAAAAATGTCCCAATCTCTTTTCTGATTGCTACTTATGTTGTTCCTTTCCTCTTTTCACTTTTCCACATCAATTTTTAACCGATTCAGTACCAATAGCATGTATAGTAATTGCTTCTTTTTTATAAATAGTTTCATAACACCAAAAACATACCGGGTGTCCCATTTTAATCTCCCACCTGCGATAATTCTACAACACTGTGACGGATCAAAAAATGTTCCGAATAAAAAGTTAACGGTTTTGAGGGGGACATCTGATGCTGTCAACCTTGCCCCCGCCGGCCCTCCCAGGGGCGGGGGGGGGGGGCGACTTAAAAATTTTAAACCCCTTAAAATTACGAAAACACGAATCGTCGATGCCCATCTCGTAGTACGATGCGTGAGTGTGTGAGTAATTTTTAAGTAATTTTCACTTACTCATGTAACAATTTTTGTGATTCAATTGTTTAAAAAAATTTTTTTTGACGTTTGCAAAGCCATCTATAAAAAAGTCTTCGAATAATATTCACTTACTTTTCAACGTTCTATCCGAATATACTATACTATATAGTATATACTATATGTATACTAGGTGTCAATTTGAAAACATACCAGACCTCATATCCTCGAAACTGTAACAGGTAAGTAAAATTTTTCGAAAGCGTTTCTAGAACATTGAGGGGAAGCCAAAATGCTCATATATAAATTTTCTGCAACTCACCCCGTAGGCTCCAGACACCCCACCCCTATTTTTTTTTAAATTGCACTACCCCATGTGTAATACATACATCATTGGAAAGCTATTTAAAAATGCTATTCATCAGTACCAAAAAAAATGTTAAGCATGTGCAAAAAAATTGTTATTGATATTTCTACATGCAAATGTCCAAACACAAGTTATCGGAAAGCTCCTTTAATAAGAAATAAAATAAATACGAAAACATATAAATAAAGAGGTACATAAATTGAAGAACTTAAAACAGCTAATTATTGTAATTTCTTTGGCATTTAATTATGCCAAAATGCCAAAGAAATTACACTAATTAGCTGTTTTCCGTTCTTCAATTTACCTCGTTATCTAACCTACAACAGCTAAAAAGAATATATCGTCACATAAATAAAGTTACTGAAACCTTTTGTTGCTTTTTTCAACAAAATAATAATTGATTAATTAACATTTTGTTTAGTACCTACTGATCAATAGCATTTTTAAATAGCTTTTCAATGATGTGTTACACATGGGGTATCTGGCGCAATTTAAAAAATAGTGTTGAGATGACTGTAATCTAAACAGTGGGTTCCAGAAGATTGCCCTGCGGGTCATAGTGGTTCCCCCTCCATGTTCTAGAAATAGTTTCGAGAAATTTTACTTATCTGTTATTGTTCCGAAGATAAACATACATCTTAATATCTGGCAGCTCTGACTCTGACACCTGGTATACATAGAATGACGCTGTCATCATACCATTGTGGTAGAAACAGAACAGCCTTAGAACCTAGGATTTTCATGTTTTTAATCAAAGTACTTTTTTCATTCAATAGCTCGCTTTAATTAACCTATATAACATTGAGTACAAATTTTATGCATTACTGCAATGATGTAAGGCATGCATTTCAATGGGTGTCGCTCAGTGTTTGGAGATAGATGGATTTATTTTATATTCATCAACGAATAAGGGACATACCTCGCTTTTATAACTGAAAATACCCACACGGTGTAAAGTGACCTTCCCAGATTTTCAAATGAGTTACAAAAATATACTGTTGAAAGAATATTGGTATAGTAAACGTGTACGAAATAAAAGTAAAGGTTGGCAGGCGTAGATTAAATATTCTTAATTTCGCAAGATATATTTATTTTCGAAGAAAAAACTTAAAAAAGTTATTTATATATTCAGTTACAAAATGGAGCAGTTTTTTTCCATTACACTTATCTGAACTTGAGCAACATTTCGCTTGCGAAAAACATATATTGCCTACATTTTTTTGTTTTCATGATAAATTGAAACTCGAAATTAACCGTGATTCAGCAGCCCCATTCCTACGAAATACAAATAAAATTTTACAATTTTAAAACGTGCACTGGCATCATAAAATGGGTGGGATTAAATATCAAATTGATTTTGTTCTTTGCTCTAATTTTAAATTTACAACTCCGTGCGTAATCTACTTCCTAGGATTGCGTTTAAGTGTGTAATTAACGCTTTCTGCCTGGAACTTTATTTTTAATATTCGACTTAACTCTTGGGAAATGCATTTAATATTTGTAACTTATTATACATTTCATTTCAGTTTAGGATTAACACTCTTAAATAACGTATTTCATAACAATAAAATGTTATTAATACCGTAGGTGGTGTGTACTTATATTAAGAACTGTTCTGCAATCTTATTTGCATACTCACAACTCTATTTAAGTAATATACACGTTCGACTCGAATTAATGTTAAAAAATGAATTTAACGTAAAAACGGTCGCAAATATATGTTAGCGATATACCTACATAACTGGAATCTAATTTCATATGATAAATAATAAATTATATGGAAAGTAGGGCATGCACCATACTAACCACTCTAATTTAATTGTTTAGATACTATATAAACATATAGGTATAGTCCATATTAGAAGTAAGTCAAGTTTTATTTGTCAATCCAATTTTTATTCAAATTTAAAACACTTACATTTAATTTATATGAAGTTTTCTAATTATTTTATCTCACATATCTAGAACGCATTGCACATGACCATACGAAATTTCTAATTAGTTTGAAATGATTTACGTCAAACGCACATATATCACACCTATGATCTTTCAAAAAATTGAAAAAATATATGTATGAGTTTATTTAACATAAAAGTGTTAGTTTATGCTAATTAAGTTGCATATCATTAACAAGTTGATGTCGAACCATAAGCATTTCCACTTGAACATGTGGCGCTGTTGCGGAACTTCATTATTTATGCTTAAGCAGATAAAACATTTAATGTGTGTGAAAAAATGTATACCTGGGGATTGGTCATGGTCATTCCCTAGACGAAATACGGTTCGGCCATTTTAAACGCTTCGCAATACAATTGGCAGTATTAACTCAAAAAAGGTTCATTTTGACAATCGCCCACTGAAAAATGGCAGACAGAAAATTATGTCAGAACATTCCTGTAGCGTATATTTTCAAAAAATTGCCATATTTGCATAAGCCTTTCACCAGAAAAAATATTCGCCATCGGCGTCAAGTGATTTATCTATATCAATTGCACTCAGCGTTACTTTTTTTAATGAGAGTGTAAGTTTTAATGGGTGGCAATTAATCATATTGATAGGTATGTAAAGATATACGAGATTATTTCTAATATAATATTTTAACATAAATAAAATAAACAATTTTAGTTGTATAACACTATTGTTCAAAACGGGAAACATATGCAGGTCTACATTCTTACTGTAAAACTTTTGTGTGTGGAATTTAAATTTCGAAATACCAATTTACCAGAACGTTTACATAACTAATTGCAAAAAAATATTTTTTTATTCTTATATGCGCACATAGTTTCAATAATAAAAACTTGACACTAATACACTTTTTGGCATTTACACTCAAGGGAACGTTGACTCAGAAAGAGATTCTTAATTATTTCTAAATCAAATTGGGTGGTTTAGATTTATATATATAACAAAAGCTCACTGACTTGACCCCTGCATATAAATGTATAGTAGGTAGTTGTCTCATAAAATAATTACTGCACTAATAAATTACATCTAAGTTGCACTTGAACTTTGTTGTAAAATAAAAGTGAATGTAGTGGATTATCATTTTTTATTTGCTGGATAGTACATATTTTGTAGTAATTTAATTCGCTTAATTGATATCATAAATATTCATTAAATGTAAATTTGCATCCGATATGTGTCAGTAGGTATCCGGTAAGAAACATTAAGCATATGTGTGGCGTTTACTATGAAGAGTTATATAATAATTATCCAATTCACATAAATCCACCAAACTGACGAGTCATTGAAAATTAAAAAAAAAACATTTTCTATTTGTGGTTTTTTATAGAAGATATTCGTCAGGTACTCATGAGGTGTGCAAGAATTACTGACTTATATTGTTTCATAAACTGAATATAATAATAATCTCTTCACAAAATAATGTCGAGGAAGAAACAGATTCGTTTGTTTTCTTTCGCAAAACTTTTTAGACAATAATATTTATTATAAATAAATAATCCTTCAGCATTTAGAAGGTCTCTCTAAAAAAACAGGTTTCAATTTCAAACTAAATGTTTCACAATTCATTTTATCATACATTTCGTTGTAAAACATCATTATGTTTAATTATCTAAGCAATAATAATAACTGTTACATTTTTATTTAGATACGAAATATGTTTCAGCATTGGTGTGTTGAAAAAAATATTAAATTGGCGATTATTACTTAACCAACATTTCTCAAGTCCACGTGCCACATATTTGTATGTGGATATAAACGTAGGTATACAGGGTGTCTCACGGTGACCGTCGGTTAGAAGTATATCAAGAACTGTAAAAGCTAGAAATTTGAAATTTTGCATAAGCGTCATGCCGTGTTTAATCTATTAAATAAAAATATTTTCCAAATGGCAGCACTTCCGGAAATAACGGAAGTGAGCATCAACTTCTTTATTTTAAATACAAACCAGGCAATTTTTTTCACATTCTGATGTGTCATAAAATGTTAAGTAAGTATGCTTAAAATAATCGGCGTATCAATTTTGATTGTCGAGAAAAAATTTTTTTTTCATTGAAAAATGTCAAAATCTTGTTTAGGAAATAAAATTGAAGGTCGAAAGTGGTAAAAGTTAGGGAAATGGGATTTTAGGATCTCAATGTGAAAAGATTGAGACACAATTGTCTGTATTGGATAATAAAAAATATTGCCCGCGGTTAAGTATCTATTTGACGTTATTTCCAGACTTAAGAAAAACTTTAAAGTCTCTTTTTTTAAATGGAATGCCTATTTAATTATCGGCCCATTCGATGCAGAAATAAATTTCCTTTAAATTGATATACTATGTTCCTATACCTAAAATCAATAATTACAGAGTTATTTACATTTTTCTAATTAAATTTATAATTACATACTTTACAAAACATGGTTGGCTTTGAAAATTTTCAAAAAAATTTTATTCAAATGTTTCTTATGCTTTTATGATTATTTAAAATTCTATCTATGCAACTTCTTGACTATCCAAGGTCTCTTTCCGCCGAACGAACAGAACTTTCAGGGAAAACATTAAAATATCCCAATACATTGGTTTCTGCAGCGTCATTGGGGACAATTGGCTTTGCCAAACTTGGTGGCGCATTTACTTCGCCCAAATTTAGAAAATTCTTTTCAATCATCCTGATTTTTCGTTGTCATTGTAGGTAAATGCGGATATCTTTCGTTAAAGTGTTGAGTGATTCTTTATTCAATAGTTAAAGGTTCTGCAGGTCCGAAAAGTAATACGAGCAAACTCGCCATGAATGTAAAACAAATTTAGAATGTCAGAGTTTGTGTATTCCATATTTCCCAATTAAAAACAAATATTAAGCGCAAAAATCAAAATTCAAACCGATAACACTGATAACAAACGTAAATGTAGCGTAAACTTTCAAACTGATAGCTAACTGACAACTGTCATCATAAGAAACAATTGAATAAAAATTTTTTGAAAATTTTCAAAGCCATGTTTTGTAAAGTATGTAATTATAAATTTAATTAGAAAAATGTAAATAACTCTGTAATCATTGATTTTAGGTATAGGAACATGGTATATCAATTTAAAGGAAATTTATTTCTGGATCGAATGGGCCGATAATTAAATAGGCATTCCATTTAAAAAAAGAGACTTTTTAAAGTTTTTCTTAAATCTGGAAATAACGTCAAACAGATACGTAACCGCGGGCAGTTTTTTATTATCCATTACAGACAATTGTGTCTCAATCATTTGACATTGAGATCCTAAAATCCCATTTCCCTAACTTTTACCACTTTCGACTTTCAATTTTATTTCCTAAACAAGATTTTGACATCATTCCGGTATTTCCGGAAGTGTTGCCATTTGGAAAATATTTTTATTTAATAGATTAAACACGGCATGTCGCATGTGCAAAATTTCAAATTTCTAGCTTTTACAGTTCTTGATATACTTCTAACCGACGGTCACCTTGAGACACCCTGTATATTTTTTAACGGATACATCGGTTATTTTATTGAAAGTAGTTCGTTTGAAGATTCAAAAGAATTTGACAATGCAACCCCTCTAAAGTTTATTAAATCTTTACTGGCGTTTCTATGTCCTCCGAAGGACAATAAACTTTGATAAGCCTATACACACACGGTTGTGCACTGTGAGTTTAATTTACTGCACATTTCCACTTTTCCGTAACCTTGACACCCAATTTCATCCTCCCAAAATCGATTTTGCCTTCGTATGTAAGTAAGGTCCCCATTCTCATAGTAGACTACTGCAACACTTTTGGTTTTCGGAAATGGCGTTTTCATCTCCCGAAAGGTTTACTGTAGGCTTCTCGAGGAATAAAAGAACTCGGAAAGCCTATACGCGCAATGTTATGCACTGTGGGCGAGTGTGCAATGTGGGCTTTATTTACTGCGTATGGTTTTTCCCCTACCCTTGATTTTCTAAACACTCCCCGCCCAAATCTCCTTTGCCATGGCGCTTAATTGGAGGTGCCGTCTTAACATCAATATGATTAGAAAAAAACCAAACGAAAAATACACTTTATCACTAATGATAATGATATTAAACCCATAAATGATTAATAGCAAACCCATTTGAAGAATTTAAACGAAGCAATATGGAGAATAAAGGTCCATTTTAATGGTATGTCATTGAATCCCTTTCTCATTAGAAATGATCGAGAAGTTAAGTTATATGACGTTTCGCCCCCGCCGTTTAGCCTCCACTATTTAGTCCACGCCATTTCGCGCCGGTATGTTTCGCCCCTATACCGTTTCCCCCCCTGGCCGTTTCGACTCCCGATGTGAAATCATGAAAACAATTGGAAAAACTTAAAGCCACATGATTTTGAAAATAATCTAGATAAAGTATTTTTCCAAATTAACTGGGGGATAGTAATTACGATTATTGTTTTAACCTTAATGAACCGATAAAGTTGTTAACCCTTTTTATACTGAGCTAGCTACTGAATCTTACGACGAACCTGAAGGTGTTAACCACCTTTGTAACTCCCGTTACAACTGTGATAGCTTTCCTTAGACATATTTGAAGACTCGGTCAATACACCTACATGTGGAATTTGATGGGTAATTGTTCGCTTCTTTATATTATTATTCCTATTGAGGTGCACTTTGCTATGTCTATATGTTCCTTTGGGTGAATATACTACCACACATAATGACTCATAGATCCAGTTGGTCATTTTTACAGATACGACTTGCTCCCAAAAGTTCCACTACAGACCCATAAAGATCTGTTCAGGTGTATTTTTAAAGTCAGTCATTAATCTAAGGTAATGGCCAATTATTTTACTTTTCCATGTTATAGGTGTATTTTAATATACTAATCATTCCCGCTTTAAACAATTTAATGTATTTTGGATCAAAATAGCAAATAAAAAATATAAAATTAATGTCTAAGCATCGCATTAGTATCGGTGTAAATTTTTATGAATAAAACTGAAAATGTCCTATCTATCAGAAAAAAACAACATAATGAAATGAAGCTGTGTTTTACTCGCTGCAATAATGCGTTCAATTGTTCAAAAAAGTTAGCTTATCCAACAAAATTTCCATTGAGCAGCTTCCTCGAAAGAATTTTCCGATGCACGTCATAAATGATATAAATTGACGTACCAAACTTAAAATTCCACTAACAATGCTTTGTGAATTGATAAATCAAGTAACATTTTTATTGTAAAATTGGTACCCAAAACCAACGATGCCAAACTGAATCCTGTACCCTTTAGATTTTACGTTTAGTCCAAAAATTTGGTGATCTCCCCTCAATGGTTTGTAGTACATAATTCTTCAGTATATTTCAATTACAGTGATAGTTTAGTTTCTTTCTGCTGATAGTAGTGCACTGAATGTGCATTGAAACGGCGTCATCAAATTTATGACGTTCATCGGAAATTTCGTTGGATAACCTATATTGAAATATTTTTTCTAATACTAATATTAATGACGATAATTAATGATTGTAAAAACAGTATAACAGCAGGAAGTACATTATTGTTGTTATTATTATTAAGTTTAGGTACACTGCAAACTTAAAATGTAGATAATATACAGGGTATACCACGGAACCCGTTCATTAGAAGTTTCTGGGGTCCCTTACTACTTATGAATTTGAAACTTTCAGGTTAAGGATAACCCATAGCCTTCTTTTGTTCTAAAATATTGTCGATGTTGTACAACTTCCGGAAAGATCGGAAATCGCCATTCATTTTCTTATTTTAAATGGAACACCCTGTATATTATTGCATTTTTGGATTATACAATCGATTCTGCGTTAATCTGTATTAGATTATCCTATACCTATCTTAACTGTTTTGTGAGATATTATGATTTTTTTGAAAAATTTGCGCTTTACGGAGGGATGTTTAATAGCCCACATTTTGCTCTTCTTTGAACACAAAACATTCATACTTTACAAACACGACGTAAAACCATAAGGGTTCACAAAATGTATTTGCAAACCTATCATAGATTATACAGGGCGTTCAAAATTAGTAGGAAAGTTAAAAAACTTCAAACACCAAAAAGTCATTTTTTTCAAATCGAACACCCTGTATATTTTTACATATTTGGAAGACGATTTAATTTAGGCATCGATAAGCTATAGGTATCCCTATACCTATCTTTAGCGGTTTTGTAGTTATTAACACTTTTTATCTAATATTGATTAAAACTGCACTTAAAACCTATGCACATTTGAAAGTATAGGCTGTGAGTATGACAACAGGAAAAACAATAACTTTTACAAAACGAATTTAATGATCTTATTTATACAACAAACAAATAAAAAGGACTATAAAATGGATATAGAACAAATTCAAAATATCAGTATTGAAATATGCGTTAAATGCTTCCATTTTATAAAATTGTTTACTGTTTACCACCTGTTTGCTTTAATGAGCATAACATCCAGATAAACATTCGTTTGTCTAATCATACTAATAATAATAATACTTACTTGATTCCGATCCGTGCAGTTAGTTAACCAGACTTGGCCTAAGTATCAATAAAAACCGAAGTATAATAATAATACCTTTTATTGAGACCAAACTATTAAATTACATAAGATTGTTCAAAATACGTTAAAACTGCACACTTGTTCTCAAAAGGAGTGAGTTCAGGTGTCTACAAAAAAAGTAGAGACCTGTTCTTCCACTCAACCCTCATTACCATATTTTATTTTCGCATACTCATAGCCTACTTTCAAATGCGCATAAGTTTTAAGTGCAGTTTTAATCAATATTAGATAAAAAGTGTTAATAACTACAAAACCGCTAAAGATAGGTATAGGGATACCTATAATTTATCGATGCGTAAATTAAATCGCCTTCCAAATATGTAAAAATATACGGGGTGTTCGATTTGAAAAAAATGACTTTTTGGTGTTTGAAGTTTTTTAACTTTGCCACTAATTTTGAACGCCCTGTATAATCTGTGATAGGTTTGCAAATGCATTTTGTGAACCCTTATGGTTTTACTTCGTGTTTGTAAAATATGAATGTCTTGCGTTCAAAGAAGAGCAAAAGGTTCGCTATTAAACATCCCTCCGCAAAGCGCAAATTTTTCAAAAAAATCGTAATATCTCAAAAACAGTTGAAGATAGGTATAGGATAATCTAATACAGATTAACGCAGAATCGATTGTATAATCCAAAAATGCAATAATATACAGGGTGTTCCATTTAAAATAAGAAGATGAATGCGATCTCCGGTCTTTCCGGAAGTTGTACAACATCGACAATATTTTAGAACAAAAGAAGGCTATGGGTTATCCTTAACCTGAAAGTTTCAAATTCATAAGTAGTAAGGGACCCCAGAAACTTCTATTGAACGGGTTCCGTGGTATATTATGGGTGTTGTAATATAAGTGTTTGCCTAGTTGGATTTATTTGTATATTTATATTTGTAATTCCGACATATTCTTTGCATCCAAGGTCAAAACATTCATTTTATTTTTTCTGCATACACCGAATTTTAGCAATGTGTTAAGCAACATAACATGGAAGTGAGATGCATTTCGTATTTTCTTCTCTGTTAAATTCAAATTTAATTAAATACCGACTGTTTCGAAAGGTCTATAAAACGCAGCCCACAAACCAAAATGTTATCCATTCAAAGATATGTTCTTCTAAAAACCATTAAAGTACTTTTGATTAATGAAGAAGATAGATATTAGACTGATGAGAAATAAAATTAGTGTCTACTCTAAATTAATCAAATCAATTATGTACAATCAACACACTGTGAGCTTCTATAAAGCACATGAATTCTCGGATAAAGTGTATGGGTTAAAGACGCATCTTCAATTCAAGAAATTGCCGGGATAACACAACATATCGTAACCCAATCCGTTCACTTTTTGTAGTTAGTTAACCAGAATGTATAGGGGAAGGGCCACACGAGACTTTATTTATACATATCTTTGGTATCCGGTCATTTCCCCGCCGAAAAAATCCCGCCGGTCAATTGCCCGCCGGTAAATTGTTCGCCTGGTAAAAACCCCGCGCGGTGAAATGTTCGCCGGTAAAATGCCCGCCATGACAAAATCCCGTCGGTCATTTGCCCGCCGTTGTAGGCAAAATGATTCCCCTGATATTCTCCTATTTTTGTGATAAAGATGCACTTACATATGTACCTACGTTATGTGCAGCCAGTGGCGGATTATGCGCTCAGGAGGCGTAAGATGAATTTGAGGCCGCTGTTTACTGTAAATTAAAATATGCTAAATTCAAAAAAGAAGACTGTATTAATAAACCAGACATTGCCATGTTTAACAAAAGAACCGTTATATATAAATTTATAAAATATTTTCGACGGCCATTTTAAGCACTTCCCGATGGCATTTTGACATCCTTTACAGACCTACGGCACTATACATGAATACTCGCCTGCTACTATCTCTTGTTTCAACCTCGTTCTTAACACGTAAATGTTGTACCATTTTCTACGCTTATTCCCCTACTAAAGCGCCTAGGTTATTTGCAGGTTTAGTATATTTTTTTTCAATTGATACTAAAATAGTGGCATGACACACAGGTTTACAAAACTGAAGTTATTTAAAAAAGAACTTTCTTAATTGCTTATTTTTTCAAAAATTACGGCGGGAAATTGACCGACGGGATTTTGTCATGGCGGGCATTTTACCGGCGAACATTTCACCGCGCGGGATTTTTACCAGGCGAACAATTTACCGGCGGGCAATTGACCGGCGGGATTTTTTCGGCGGGGAAATGACCGTGAACCCATATCTTTACCATGGGCCTCCTCTGTTGAATACTTTGGTTTATTATGAGTTTGTCGGTATCGTCAAGTACCGCTATAGTGTTGAAAAATTCAGTTTCAGAGGTAAGCGATATAATTTTTTTTTTTCATTTTTGATGCTCATGATGCATAGAAATGTGAAATCTCTGTATACCTACGTGAAGTATTCATTTTAAACTATCATTAACGTGGCTTGATATGTGCATGGTCCATTATTAAAACTTTCTTAACTTGTGCACCTTGTTGCTGATTATGTGTGCCTCACTTATTGCAAAATCTATTTCAAATGGTTCGAACGTATAAAAAAAGAAACCTAATCGTAAATCGACAGTAGCCAAAGCAGCTTTGCAATACAGTGCTCCCAAAGCTTGCCTTCTAAGACGCCTTAAAGATAAAAATATAACGCCCTCCCCCTCGAAATGACAACTTCAAGCAAGTTTTTACGGAGGAGCTCTTGTTGGTGACAATTGGTGATATACAGGGTGATTCATATTGTGCTCGGCGGAAGATTACGTTTGAGCGACGAGAGATAAAGAAAAAAATCAAAGAAAAGGTTCTACGAATTTACAAGAGCTACAATAACAAATTGGTTTCACTTATACAGGGTGTACCAATAAAGCTCCACAAACAAAATTTATTTTTTTTTAAATGGAAATAAATAATATTTAATAACATTTTTGGGTTGTTTGCTGAAAATAAAGTTAATGTTAAGATTTTTTGTCTCACTACCCATAATGTCAAAAGAATTGAATTTTCAGGACTTGCTACGGGGTTTTCTCAGTCTGCAAAAAAGATAAAAAGTAGATTTTTGACCAAGTACCTATCCCCTACGCACTGGTAAAATTGGTTTTATAACAAATAATAGGTGACGTCCGTGTAGTTTCAATCAAAATGGCGAACTTCAAACATACATTATTCAAAATTTTCAAATGGCAGCCATATGATTTTATTGCAGATTCGAATAGTGCGGATAATTTGCAACAAGAAATTAAAATTTTTATAGTCTCACTCCGATATAAGATCAATTGCTTTCCAAGTTGCAGAAATAAATGAATGAATCCTTTCAATAAAGACGAGAAAATGGTTGATGTGGACTGGTTATTATTATTTTTAAGAAACGCATCCGAATCTATCACTTAGAGTAAACAGCACCAGAATCAACGAGCGCTGTTAGAGCGGCTGTAGAATCCAAGTCATAAGATTTTTCGATTTGGGTCTCATTCTGACCAAATATATAATGTGGATGAACCCTTGTGAAAAAATAGCACAAAAAGGGCGGAAACACGTTAATTGTCTAGCTAGTATCGAAAGAGGTTTTAATGTTACACTACAGCGACTTGTACAATATCACCATCTGGTTTTTACATTCCACCATTTGTACTTTTTCCTAGAAAGGGATATGTGAATTGTAGGAAGTGTAAGATTTGCAAATGGTACGGGTTCGGTGCACAGCACAGTCAACACCTTCTCATATATTTAGAACATTTGGCCAAACACAAATGCATTCCAAGTTCGAAAAATATTATTGATTATTATTTATACGAGGGCTGTTCTCATTTCAGTGAGTCTAGTGAATTGTGAACTCACTTTTTGATAGAACAACACAAAAATAGCAATGACAACAAATTAGTTTTAGCAAAAAGGTGGACCTGGTCCCATAACCTAATAAAACGCGTTGGTTGATGGTTAATGAATTAATGTTTTATTAAACGTAAATAAAAGTTCAATGACAGGAGGCATAAGCGATAGTGTTACACACTAATTATATATTCAATGTTAGTAGTAACCTGATTTTGATATTTATTTCTAACATAATGTCAACGAATAACACTTAAAAGCGATATAAGTTGCCTACACACACACACAAATTATTTTTATTATTATTTCACATCCACTTATTTAAATTGAAAAAATTACTCACAATTATAATATTTGAGATTACAGTTTTAGTCAAATGCAGTAAATGGCTTATTAATTACTGCTGGTGCTATAAGGTACCTACTGGTTATAGTAGTCTTCGGCCGTTAAATAAGGGTAATACAAATTACCTAATATTATAGTAATTAAGTAGGTAATTAATAGTACCCCTGATGATGATGATGATGATGATGGGCATGTATGTGATCAGCTTCCCCAGTTTTAATTACAGTAGCAACAAATCCGTTTTGATCGTCCGCCTTATACTTCACAGTACGAACAGTTCCATCAGCTTCATTAATTGAATATTCACCATGAACAGTATCCCCGTCGCGTGCTTGATTATGGCTATGGCGATTATGAGTATGTTCGTCAGAAATTCCATAACTGAATTCGTATTTAGGATATACCCATGATACAAGAAACAATCATGGGATATACCTAACAATGAATTTTGAATCATAAATTGCTGTCGGACCAAATACATATACGATGCTTCTCCTCATGGTTATGATCATGATGATGTTCAGTTTTATGGGAAACTAAAATGGGATGATTGTGAACCGCAACTGGTGATGCTATATGCCGAATTTCCCAGTGGTGTCCTCCTAAATGATCTGAGACTGAGGAGTATAATGGTGAGGGGCTCTCACCTCCATACCGGTACTGTCCATTACATATTGCAATACTGCATGCAGCCAACGTTACTGCGGTCTACAACAAAGAAGGCGTTTACAATATTGTATTTATGATTTAGTTTAAAGTACCAATACTAAAATTATAATTTACTAAGCAACTTTAATAAAATTTGCATTAAAGCCAAAATGTCATCGTAAGTACAGTTGGTATTAAAAATCATTAATCGTGTAGGGTTAGCGACCATATTTTATCCTCGTCGCACACGTTGCAGTTCGCACTTACAACTTAAAACGTAGTGCGAATATAAACTCATAAAATATCTCGATGTTGTCACGTCAAGTTTTGTTTACTTTGTTAAATTCACCGGTACGCACTTAAGCTATTTTTTTTTAAATTGCCTTACTAAAAACAGTACTTATCAGTACTCTTATTTTGTTTATGTCTACATTAGTTGTTGTATTTTATTATTACATAGGTATACAGTATCTATTTGTTCCTAACCTAAAAATGTCAGTCTGACAACATGTACATTTGACAACGCTGATTATACGTCATTGATTTAGTAAGTTTTAAGCTATGACGTGCAACGGCTGGTGACTTGAACAGGGTATACTTACAAACACAAACATCTTTAATATGAACTATTTAAGTTCTTATTTTGAACTGGCGATTTCGAATTTGTTCCGCCATATTTATACAAATTTTTAACACTCACTTTCTTTGACTTAGCATATTCATGGAATTGAATGCATTAATACAATTTTGTTTTGTAATTATGGTCAGTAATATTATCATTATCTAATCAGTACCTACTTCAAATATACCAAAAATACGTAATTTATTTCGTAACTAGAAAGAACGGATCAATTTTCGTAAAAACTCACAGTTTTTATATCCAATTTCAAGAATGAGAATAAACAATGATGTAGTTCGAATTAACGGAAATAAAGCAGCACTTGATCTTCAAAAGGTACAAACTATAATGGTATACCGGTGTAAACGAAGATGTATCGAAATGATTTCAGATGCCTAACATTAGCTGTCACCAGCTGCAAAAAGTGATAGGTATGCAAATTTCTGTTGATTTAAAACCCGTGAATTAATTTATGAAAATATGGTATGCAATTGCAACTTTGGCTACGAATTAGACCGTGAAATTATTTAATTTGAAAAATTAGCATTCGTCTTCAGAGTTTTAATTTAAAATAGATTAAAAATCAAAATGGAAACGCTTTGCAACACTATCTTGTTACACCATTGGCTTTATCTTACACCTATACCATTGACTTGATTAATTCTTTCTATCAATTAAAACTTACATTGAACTCTACAATAAACACAAATTAATTTGAATTAAATGTAAATAAAAAAAATAATAAATAAAGGTATTAAATCTACATTTATCTTCATTTTGTACGTATGACAGAAAGAAAATCTAAGCTCGTCCAACATAATTGTACCTATCTAGATCTACATACTTTTAATGGTCTATCTATAGTCTATACCATAATTGACGAATGGATGCGTTTATTAATGAAGATAGATTAGCTGGCACTGGCACCAACGCGAAACGCGCACAAAATGTCTTAGTAGTAGTCTTTCTACAATTTGCTAGGTTTAACTTCATTTGAATAAAATAAGAGAGACCAATTTTTGTATTATTTTGTTCACAATAGGTGTTTTCTTTTTGCATCGCCACAGGGTTAGGTAAAGTTACAATCATCACGTGATTAAAGTGCCTTGTGTCATGTAGACATTTCTGCCTCAGGTTAATATAAAACTTAAATAAAGGTTTTAAAACGAATAGGGTTATTGAGAACTGAGTCAAATTATTTTTACAAAACGAATGGTGTGTTATTGACAGAGCTGACTTAGGTCTACCACAACGTGCAAAAAGAAAACACCTAATATTTCACGTGTGTCTTTCTTAAATCAACACCATTCCAAATTGGGCCGTTGATTTGTTGGTAATAGTTCTCGTTATTCGAATAAAGAATTGACAAACGTATATTTTATGTATGGTCGTGTCACTGCCAATTCGCCCTCTCCATTCACATCGTATTTTGGAGGACTTCACGAGAAACAGCACCAACGTGGTTCTGTTGGTAAAAAGTTATCGATAACAGTACACCTGATGCAGAAAGTCAAATTTGGAACAAAGTGTAAGAAATATACTTGCCGAGAACAAATTAGAGGACATGAATTTGGTTCATGTAAAACTTGATTAACATAAGGCAATATTTGAACCGAGATTTTAACGGACACGGCCACTACAAGTGAATTTTTTTAGAACATAATGACTCAAGAATATGCCCACATGAGCAGACTATAAAGTCCCAGTTGAAATATGAGAAACTTATAATCAAACTGTTGTGGAAAAGAGACACCTATGAAAGGAAGAGCATGTGGAAAGTATAGACTGCAGTTATAATTAAGAAAGGCACGCAATCACGTTTATGCTCAAAAATTGGTGCAATGTTTTTGATGGTAGCTTCAAACTATGACGTTGTCGGCGGAACCAAAAAAAATGTAACACTTCCAATTTTACTGGTGCACTAGCTTCTTCAGGAAATCTGCCAAATATTTTGTAGCTCGTTAAAAAGTTGCTGTAAATACCAATATGTAAATCTATGTATCCATCTAATAAAAAAAAAATTATTACAATCAACAGATCGATAAACAGTGATAACAGTGAAGTTGTACCGCTATCATTCACTATCAAACTATAATACAATCTACACAGTGATCAAAATAGGATGGCGATGGAACAATGCAAAACGTCTGTATTGTCACTTATGGTCAGCTGTTGTGCAAAACAGTAGCCTCAGACTTATTGTCCAAAATAGTTATGGCACTAGGAAAGCCCTACTTCCTCATATCTTTTCTGTGTACATAGCAATGTTTGGGTGTGGGTTCAGGAAGTTACTGTGCACAGTATATATGCTGCACACTCGGTACACAATATGCTGCTAATCTATGCCACGTGCAAGCGTTCATTCTCTATCAGATTTTCTAACATTCACCTCATTCAACATGAATGAAGACTCCGATATTCAAGTTGCCCCTACATTCAGTCATAACTTGAAGTACTTCAAAATGTACTCATTGCAGCATTGTGTTGTGTGTATTAGTACTTGTAATGGTTTCTAACATAAAAGAATATATAAATGATGAACGATCTGGGAAAAGCATCTTCTGTGTAACACAAAATATAGGTACCACTATTTTATGTCATCGGTTACACCCTGTAGGCCAAACCGAATCACTTATACTTGCTGGACATTTTGCAGCACCGGTCCAAAAACGGTTTGAAAACAAATGTGTAAAATTAGTGTTACAAACATATCTCACCACAAATGAGTCTTTCTGGAGTGGTGTTATGATATGACACGCTTACAGAGCAAAAATTCATGAGAACCTTCAAAAGTATTGGTAATCTCACGAGAAAATTTTAAAATGTAGGCCAAGTTCTCATCAGCAGGATTTTTTAGTACGTCGAATGGACATTTTAAGACAATTTCTAGAATTATTTGATTTTTTACGTTTTTCAGGCCACTTTTTGGGTCTAAAATCGTATTTAACGACTCATAGTTATTTGTATTGAACACCTTGCAGGTCTAGATCTAAAATCATAATAAAATCCAGTCAAATGCAATTTTTTGAGCAATAGTACCTTCAAGTGTGCTTATATAATAGTAAATGGAGTAGTCGTTTCTGTACCTTCTGGCAATGAACACAACATTTTTAGTATTAGATAGAAATAAATTCTTTTAATAAAATTGTTCTTTTATTTAATTATAGTCACTTAATAATAAAAACTATCGATTTATGGCAGATGATGAGTAACGATATATGTGTATTTGTATGTGATAGTATTATAAAGTTAAAAACGTCTAAAGCTAGTCCTAAAGCCGTTGTTGTCATTATTAAAAAGCTCAAAACCTCGATTGCGATCATTATTGACAGCTGCTGGTGGAGCTGCTTGAGTCTGTCCATTTTGACCACTTCTCGTAACTTGAGCGCTAAATCCTCTTTTTCCATCAGCACTATACTTTACAGTACGTGTGGAACCATCGGGTTCTTGAAGAGAGTATTCTCCTTGCACCGAATCTCCGTTACGCTGTTCTTTTTGGTTATGACGATCTCCAGTGCGTTCATCGTTAACACCATAACGGAATTCGTACTTAGGAAATCCCTGAAATAAAACGGTAAAACACAATTAATTGATCGAATACTTTGATTTAAGCGTCTTACATTCTCATTGAAACCTTCGTTGTCATTATTTCCGAAATTTGCTCCTGCGCCGTTATTGTTACCAAAAGTAAATGCAGCAGCGTTATTATTTTGGCTCTGATCATTAGCACCCCCGTCACCATCGCGATTTATAATATTTTCGAATCCAAACGGTTGAATGCTTCCATCGCCTCCAATATTAACTGCTGCGTACGACGTAGATCGGCCAAAGTTCCTGTTCAAACGGCCGAATTGAGCGGCACAAATTGCAATAATGCAACTAATTAAGGATAATTGCTGTAAATTTAACACATATTAATGGTTCACAAATTTTAAGTAAATATAGGTACTTACAAATGTAAACATGTTATAATAGTTAATCAAACGAATTGAACTGATTTCTTATAAAAAGCTCTGACTTTTTATACCAAATTTTCTCACCTCTTCTCAATTTCAATTGCTTGTGAACTAACTCCTTTTTTTCGCAATTATTGCCTATGTTAAATTAAGATAAGTTTCGTATTTTGAATTTTGTTACCATTTCTATGTAGATTTGATTCTTATATAACTTAATCAGATTCATTTTATTTCAATTAATGTAAAGAACATGATATCGATATTAGTTTTGACATTCTCGTTCACGCAATTGTTAACATATTTGTTTAGAAATTTGTCACTGATTTAAGATTTGGAATTCGATAATTACTCAAAAACAAATTTAGTAAGTTAATCGTTCGTGGATTTATAAAAATTTTGTTTTTTTTTGTAAATTCACGCTACAAGAATAACTTTTTAATAATTCAGTTAATAGTTTTGTCAAAGATTGAAACAGGCTGCCTATATGTCACGAAAAAATGCTTGTCGAAATTCAGGAAGTCACCGTAAAAATCATTATAAATTATTCAGGAAAAAGAACCTTAGAATCCTCAACAGCGCCCAATTACACTAAGCCCATAGTAAGACCTACTTTTGTTTTTTTAGCCTTTGTAATTGATTGATCAGTGCAAAAAGAAACATGAAGAACTTAAGTAACGTGTGCTTATTCAGAAAAGAAAAAGAGGCAAGATAGGAAGCTTTGAGTTTCAGGCAACATGCTTTTATTACACAGACGGAACTAATTAGCGTATTACTGACAAAGGAAACTCTCTTCAATCATTAGCAAGTGTTTCGATATTGCAACTCATAAATATATTTCAATTTGTGTAATGCATTTTAGTGAAATTCGATCGGAAGTGGCAACCGTCTTTTTCGGAATGATAATAAACAAAATTGGATCGTATTGCAGGCGGGTCCAATAATTTCTTTGGCTAATCAGTTAGTAATAATTGCTTAGGTAGATACATTATTGAGGGAAAAGTGCCACTCTGAGTGTTTTCCAACATTGAATGCAGTCCTTCCCGCAGTGTACATAATATGTTTGTAGCCTATATAAATGAAATAAATATTATTATTATTATTATTATTCCTTTCCAATCTGTGGTTGCTGAAATAGGTTTTTCATTTTATTGCATGCTCGTAGTGTGTGGGTAGAAAACAGTTTAAATATACAATCGTTTTGGTCCTTACTCGTTGGAAATTCATTCTAAGATTTTCAACTAACACTTGACATAACGAAGTATTAATTTCCAAAATTGTAGATACATTTTAACATGTAAGTTAATTAGGTACCTATCTAATGATAATGTTTTAGAATTACAATGATGAAATTTAAAAGTGAATTTGGAAGAACTGTATCTACATAAAACTAGGTGACTTAATAAACGTTTTGGAACAATGATATCTAATTATCGCCATGGTTTATGGAACCAAAAGTCAAAAGCTTCGAATTCATTTTTAATTCCACTATCATGGATGTGAACGCGTATTTCTTTCATAATATCATGATCTTACATGAATTCTTCCATTACGCAAGGCATTGTTTTTACAGCTCAATGACTTAATGGAAACATGTCACTGCGCATCGGAGTCTTCTACGGGCAGAGTAAGTAAGATAAAAACGACTTCCGGGGTTAGACTCTTACCAAATGAACCAACATGAACAACACATACTACTACACTAAACTGCACAGATTTCCATAACGAAGAAAGTAACCATCCTTCGTCAAGGTTAAAATTGTTGGGGTGTTTGAAGATCTCAATGCCCTCGCGTCTTTTCCTTTCGTAGAAGAAGAGGGAATGGGATAGAGACTTCTTGAAGCAGAATATTGTGGCCATTTTGAAGAGAATGCCCAGCAACCGCTTGGAGCTATGATGACCTCCAATGTATCGTCCATGCTCGATAATTCGAGTACTAACTGATGTACCGGTTCCTCCAATGTGGACTAAACCACAAGAACTAGGAATGCGATACACGATGCTATATTTTATACTGTACCATATTTAAGATAACGATTAATAATTTGATCTGGCTACTGAAATTGCTTACGGTATACTGTTATACATATACTGTTCCGGAGAATTAACCGAAAACAGTTGCCCGAACGGACATTTCACCGAACGAACAATTCACCGAATCATACCTGTATTATGTATATAATGTAAAAATAAATTACTTTTCAAAGTAATTTTTGGAGACAAGTGACAAGAATTCTTATTTTTTGCACTTTATCTCCACTCACGTATCCTTTTCAAATTTTATAATGAGGTATGTTAATGAGGATTAATAAAAGGGTTAAAGGAATAGTGCTGTATCTTTACTTTAGATTTTAGAAGAAAACCGAATTAAACACAAAGGAAAAGAAATTTTAAAAAATCAAATATTCAATTGATAATAACACAACAAAAATTCGAACTCTACCAATTAAAACTAAAAAAGAAAGCAAAATTAAAATTACACTAACTTCATAAGAAATAGTCTGAGCTACACGTTTTCCACCTGACATTGAATTAGAATTAGAAGTTCAACCAGCAATTAAAATTTTATACACATATAAAAACTAAAAAACTAAAAGAAAAATGTAAAAAAGATCTAATAAAAGGTAAACATAACCACTAAATTAAAGGAAAAAACAAATTTAACACAGGAGAAAAATAATAAAAAACTAAGTAAATATTAAGGGACTAATTTTCTCTTTAGAAAATACTTTAATTGCATTACTAAAACGCTGAACAATACCATTAAACCCTACCTTATTAGGTCCTTTACGAATCTGAATATATCCAAGAACCTTTCGCACAATTTAAAGTGAATTCGGTAAATTCGCCGTTCGGTCAATTGCATTCGGATAATTGTTTCCGGTCAATTGTTTTCGCAGAATTGTCCTAAACCAGTTTCGTGTAACCAATAGGCATCCCTAGATCTTACATCTACTAAAGGAAGCAAATTTTGAAAAATCTCATGCGTGCAACATCGGTTATATTCCGCCAAAAAAGTCCAACTTTGGTGGTCTGAAATAACTAGAGTTGTTATCTTTGTAGATTTCAAAAGCAAGTTGATTTACATTGGTGCGTTCTTTTATATGATGGAGTTGTATAAAGTACTAGGTAGGTACCTACCTCTGTACAACTTCGTCAACGAATAAAGCGACAGAAGTACACAGGATGAATTGGTCTATGAAAATGAGTTGAAATGAATAATATCTTCCCCTATAAACACAGTGATGATTTCAATTTAAGGACGGTTCCATAGCTTTATAGTTTTACCTTGTGTACAGGAGAGCTTATAGGTCCTGCTGATGGTATCGAGTCTTTATCCCGGATGTAACCATAATTATAAAAATAGTCACCGTAAGCAACGACAGCTGTGAAAAAAGTTTATCGAAATTTAAATTAATCTGAATTAAGTAGGTACTCAACATCGACCATAACATACACTGAGGTATAATAGATCAATCGTGTAAACCAGTTAATTGTGCAGGAACTCGCTCATGTAATCAACTTAGCATAAGGTAATTAGAAGGATCGCGCTGAAGAATAACAGGGGAGTGAAATTTAAGAATATTTTTTTAGTAAGGCAGTTTCGCGTTTGGTTTCAGTTTTGGACATTTTCGTTTATAACCATGCATTGATTACAATATGAAAGACATTTACTAATGTGTGTAAGTTCTAATCCAAACCTTACCAAACAAAATATGTACCTTAAACACTAAAATCTTCAATAGTGTGTGATGTTGCGGTGACACACCCTTATTATCTACATTACTATAGGTCCATACAATAGGTCAAACTGTAGATAAAGTAGTTATTATCCAGAATTGTACCAATTTTCCACAAAATATCATGATTGACACAATTGTAAACTGACATCATTTCCTAAAGTAGCGTAATATGATGAAAGACAGTGTTTTTCTGTAATTCAAATGAAAAGTCCGTAAACCTACCTACTGGAATGGGTCGTGATTACTACAATCCACGAAACTGTTACTTGCAATAGATATACAACTACTTAGTATAAATTAAGTTTAATCAGTAGGATTAAAAATCGCTTTGATTTAAATAATTTACTATTTAACATTGTAATTAGGTAATTAGTTCGAAGGTAGGCGCTTTAAACACACTTGGAAATTTACGTAATATTTTGCAAAAATTTTATAAGCATAGTGTCGTCATTTAAGAAAAGCAACATCCTGTCCCATACTAATTTATAACAACCTCGCTAAAGGAGTATTATGAGTGTGACTTAGTAAACGCAGCAAGTAGTACTCGGTACGGTAACACCTTCAGTGTCTATTAGGAACCACTATTATTTAAAGTCTACACGTAGGTATAAATGGCATGACTCATCAAACGTACAAATGGGGAAGAATTGGGGAATCAAATCAATAATTAATTTTTCCACATATGTAATTTATTGATCATGTTCACAATCTGTTGATTAATATAACCAATCTGATAACGTGTTTTATAATCTATTTTTTTATCATGTTTGAAAACCATTTTCATAAATGGCTTAGGGAAATATAATGTAAATAATTGCAAAAAAATATTGCTGGAAAGCAGCTCTTCTGAACCAGTTCGTCATAAATCAAACTTACCTTTCTCTTAATCTTCTCCACTTTCACATAGATAGGTATAGTTCGCTATCGCTGAAGTAGATTTTCGATATAGTGGCCATCGAGGGGTAAACCGCAAAAAAAAATGTGTACACTAATTCCCAGGATTGTTACTAATTCCTCTAATTCCCCACTAATTCCTCTAATTCCCCACTAATTCCTCTAATTCCCCACTAATTCCTCTAATTCCCCACTAATTCCTCTAATTTCTCACTAATTCCTGTAATTTCTCACTAATTGCTCACTAATTCCCCTTATAATTTTTATGTATTATGTATTATAAAACTAAACATATTTGTTCTAATATAACACGAGGTATAACTTTATAGCCCAGTAAAATGAGACGAAATTTAACGATTTAGATGAAATAATGGTTACAGCTTTGAAAATTTGGGAACAGGTTTGTTTTGTGCTCCCTTTGAAGTGTTCAAAAGTCCCCATTCGTATGCCCCCCTCCGAGAGAAATGGGGGGCGAAAAATTGGCAAAAAATAGGTTTTCGTAAATAACTGAAAAAGTATCAATTTTATCAAAAACAAAAACGTTAAGAAAGTTGTAGCTGACAAAATTCCGCACATTTTGATGTTTTATTTTTGTCTCTACGATCAATAAGAGCCGAGATAGATTTTTTTTAAATGTCGACTGTTTTGCGGCGAAACGGTAACACGTGCGCGCATCGCGCGTATTTCGCTTATATCTCGAGAATGGCCATCCGTATCGCAAAATGCTTCAAATAAAAGTTGTAGAGAATTTAACTACGAATAATTTTCTTTTTTAAACATTTCCATACGATTAATATTGACAGAGATATAATCATTTAAACCTTTTTTTAAGACACAATCGCTGCTCGTTTTGCATTATAAAATCAATAATAAGTAAGTCGAATACTATTGATTTTACGTCCTTAGTGCATATAATGAAAATTGTAGAGAATTAAATTTTGAATCTATATGTATTCCTACACCAAATATCATTTTGGTAATCTTTATAAGGCGATGGAGGAAGAAATAATGAAAAATGCTCATTTTCAAGCGTTTCTTTGGAAGTAACTACGCTTTCACTACTTGTAGACAGTAAAGAGTAAAGTGCCGTACAGTTTTTTAAAGATAATTAATGTACCTGTAAAATAAGCGTCGGCAGAAGTTCGTACGACAAATAGTTCGCTAGTTACAGCTGTTTGAAGGTATACCTACTCAAAAATTGACATTTTATTAAGAATCCCGATTTTCGCTAAAAAATTACCGTTAAATTTTTGTTAAAAATTGGTTTTATCGTATTTTCAGTACTTTATATGTATATATTATACAAAGGTAATACAATACAATAAATCGTTCGCAAGTTGCACTTTATTGTAAAAATACATCTTTGAAAACTTTTATATAAACTAATTGAAAGCTTACAAAATTTCCTATAAAAACAGTTTGTCGTGTATGTTTTTTCTGTAAACAGCGACGAGAAACTGACGATTGAAGATGCAGGTAATGTTTCATTTTTACGGAAATTGAAGATATTAACCCTTTTTCACCCCAAGTGTCATATTTTTAGTCGATTACCATACTTCAACTTATAGGAGAGAAGTAATGATGGAGATTTTAATAATGTTTGTTCTTATCCTGATAATTCTCTCTTCACTTTTTCATATTACCATTTCCGGTAAGAAAACATAAATTTTTTTACCTATATAGATATTAATAAAAGGCGTTTTTTAGTGTGTTTTAAAAAATCTTAACTGTGACAACATTGTACACAGATTTAATTTGATGCCTTTTTCAACCTTATTCTGTTTTTAAGGTTACAACATTTATTTATTTTCGTGCAACATCGTAAAAAATATTTACTTACTGAATAGTAAATAAAACTCTCAACCTCCCCTTACCGATGATTTAATGATGACGATGAATTGTTATGTTTTTTGGTTAAGTACAAAGTAGTGAAGTACTTTTTTTTATTATTAATCCTATGGATTATTAGTATTTTTATTTAAGATGTTTTACTTTTATTGAGTTTTTCAAATCATCATGTTTTTTCCCCAAGGTGAGTGTAATTAGTTACTTAAGGTTAGTTTTAATTAATACTTGTATTGTAGCCTTCATTCATCTCTTTTGTCAAAAATTTTATGCTTGAAAACGAAACCTGTAACGGTTTCGAAACATGTCGCCAGTCGGTACTTCCCCCATGTAAAATCTTCAATTTTTTCAATTTCATAATTTAATTACACTTAACGATTGAGGTCATCCATCACAGTAGGCTATCAATGGATAAGCTGTGACGGAACCCACCAAATTTCAACATTTTATACCTGCTTTTTTGCATCGGAGCAGTTCCAGTGCTTCGTACTTAACCAAAAAACATAACAATTCATCGTCATCATTAAATCATCGGTAAGGGGAGGTTGAGAGTTTTATTTACTATTCTTTCTACCCCCTTTGAGAGTCAGAACCAACCACAATGTCTTCATTTACTTACTGTATAATGAACATACAAATCGATAAATCACCACACTGGTCACTTGTGAATTTACACGCACTGAGGGTATTATTTGTTCTCGATTTATTTATGCAAACAGCAAAATTACTACACGAAGCATTTCAGGAAACAAAATCAAAGACGGCGGTGCGTGACAGCGATCTGCGATCATGTTTTGGCAGTTTTATGTGACGCGACGTTGCGCAATCTAGAAATTTGCTTTTTCTAATTTCTTTGTAATTCCCCACTAATTCCATTATTCTCCTAGAATTTCCCAAGTATTTCCCCACTAATTCCTCTAATTCCCCACTAATTCCTCTAATTCCCCACCAATTCCTCTAATTCCCTATCAATTCCTCTAATTCCCCACTAATTCCTCTAATTCCCCACTAATTCCTCTAATTCCTTACTAATTCCTTACGAGTGTACACCAAAATTCCCCTGCGAAATACCCCTCGGTGGCCATTATATCTATAAAATTATATTGCCCGCGTTTTGGGCACTGTTAGTGAGTGACTCAACAGTCTTTGTTTGTCCAAATGATCGTCGGATATTTAATGTAGGTCTTATCTTTTAAGCATTCTGAATTATATTCATCGCTTAATATTCATAGAGGCTTGACTTGAATTGATCACGAAGAATAAGGTACAATTTAGTAAAATAATTCGCGTGGTTTGATTTATTAGGGTATTGTTTTTATAAATTAGCCTGACATAGAGAACCTTGCATAATAAATGAAGGTTGGATGGAAGTAAACCGAAAGTCAAAAACAGAATCAAATGTAAATATATGGACAAGTTCTACGTACTATTCTAAATAAATAATGAGAATACATATTTCATTTTTGCCTGGGAGCATGTTTAAAATATCCTCAAGGCAACGATATATTTAGTATGTTGAAATTTAATGACATTGTAAATCACAATGTTCGTCAGGAAACTAATTTTATTAGCATTATAAGGAACAAACTTCTCATGGAACAAAATATGATTTAATCGGTGTTTTCCATTTACTTAAGGCGATTGGATCTTTGTTTAACAGGCATTTCAAAAATACTTTCTTAGTATATTATATACTTGTTACCATTTGATCCTTTAAATCGTTTGGAAAGTCGAGACCATCTCAAAACTATTTCTTAATGCCATTTGTAACAATTGTAAAGCATGCTAGATATACCCTCGCACTAGGTCTTTTGGATATTCATATTCTAATTTGGTTCTTCGCTCTTCATTTAACGTAACTTCTTCTTATGCACCTCATTTGGCTTGAATAACAGAAGCAAAGTACAATGTTAACGAATTAATATAAAAGCGTGCCTTCGCTTTACTACTTCGCTTCAGTTATCGAAGCTATATCGGTTCCAACCTTTTTTTACGTGACGTAATGAATTGAATCACCTTCAAACCTGTGAGGGAAGCAACAAATACTTCCGTTATAAAGCGTTATCCAATTGCTCTGCATATTATATGGCGGAGCGCCAATTGGACAACTTTAAATACCTACTGATTGATTTAAGGTTAGCTTCAATATGTTTTTGAACAATGTAGGTACTCTGGACTCACTTAAGAAACGACTATGACAGATTACAGAATGATTTCTTCTGTACAAAACGGTTGTGGATATACTCCTTGGGAAGAAACTAAGAGCGGATACCATTGAGATATGTCTCTTGAATCCTACTGACTAAAAGATCGAAAAGGGACAACGAATAGTGGACATTTGGGACAACATTTAACAAGATGAGACAAAACAGCTCATTTTAAGAATGCACTGTCGATTTGAGGCTGTAGTTAAGGGCCATGGGAATCAATACTTGGTATTGAATTGCAACTAACGTAAGAAAACATACTTATTTCAATAATATTTACGTATTTCTAAAAAGAAATCTGCAACATATTAAAACACAGGTTGAAATTATAAGGCGGTGTGTTAATTTCTTGGAGCAGTGTGAATGATTACTTCAGACCTAAATCATATTGTACCACTATTACAACACCTTTTCTCCTTAATGCGCTTTAAATACTCTATGGCAAATGCACAAGAGATGAGAGTTGATGTCCACAATAATAATAATTTATTATCGCACGCGTTTGGGGAGTAAAGCTGTCACCATCAGCGAACAAGCGGATGGAATATAAAGTTATTCGCTGGTGATGACAGGTTTTCCCTCGAGACACGTTTGATTTAATAATTAATAAACTACCATTGTGGTTTTTGGGTATTGTAGTGTTATGTTCAACACCACAAAAGGTCTCAGTTCTTCTTCCATGTACGGATATTCACAACAATAAGGACAGTAAATCCATCTTTCAAAGTAAATGAAACATCTGGATATTACTTGGGTTACTCGGAAAATTTTATTTAGCTGTGTGTGACGATTGTGATCGGTTATAGGAGCGAAACACAGCTAATTTCATAATTATACATATTTAACATCGTTTAATGAGGAAACATTTTCTCATATTGGATGCTATTGTCAGTAGTTTATTTTTACATTTCGCCCATATAATGTGGGCATAATCATAATACGTTATATAGGGAACGCCAAACAAACTTGCGTGCACGTCATCAATGACGTATTTCCATGTCTTTTGTGGCAAAGTTTCCATCGCTAACTGTATCATAAAATTTATAAAAAAAACAACTCTAAAGGCAATGCAATTAATATAAGATTTTTGAGATAATATAATGTATGTGCACAAACTTGTTTTTGTTGGGTTTAGACGCCTCTCAATGTAAAGTGTTGTGATAAAATTTTAATCAACAGGCCAGTAAGTAACGACGTAAACCCAGCCACTGTCAGGGAATGGTGCTGTGTTGCCATCTTTTATTCATCGATTCATCGATATTTTGAGGTTACGGATGACAGTAGTATTCTGACAGGCATATTTAATTGATTTTTGTCGTCAACAATTTGTAATAGTAATTAATATTTATTTGTGGTTGAATAAGAAATATTTGCTGGGAAATTAAATATTTCCTGATCAATTTGACAATACTGTAAATGTAAACGTCATCAAACGCTGATGACGTGCACGCAACTTAGTTTGGCTTTCCCTATCCTATACCCTTGTTTATATACCTTATAGTTAGTCAATGCCTGTGTTAACTTTGGAAACATTTATTTTGATGCAAAACGGTAGTACTTTTGGATGCAAACACTAAATGGACATATCTGGCGCTGTTTCTATCAATATTACAGATTTCTAACCTGGAAATCTGTAGTTTTTCCGAGTTTTTCTTACAGTTGGCTAGAACAATAAAGTTGCAAATATTTGTATACGACATGCGTTCTTTTTATAACGTTGAAGGAGTAGTATGCAGTATATCCTTGTTTATATAGGTATACATTACATGCAAAGAAACAAAGCACTATTGTTTTAAGGAATTCCGTATACGTAAACAACTGATCTTCCGAGAGAATTAAATCATTCTCCTATAAAACAAAAACAATCAATTTAATTAAATGAACAGTTCTAATTTCTACATAGGTATTTTTTTATAGTTTGACATGAATGTTTTGATAGGTACTTATATTTTGTAAACGTAGTAAACTATTTTGAAACAAATTATATATCGTATACAAATGAACGTTTATGTATACGGGGTGTTTAAAAAACACATGTCAATATTCAAGGGGGTGATTCCTGAGGTCATGTTAAGAAATAAATTTCCTATAAATTATAAATATGGGTCCAGAAACCATTTCATTTCGAAGATACACGATGTTGAAGTTTTATTATTTTTCAAGTTTTTCTTAAATAACTTCCACAATACGAACGATCTGGTATTTTTGAGAGAGTTCGGCAATCGATGAGACGAAGATTAGACTGAGACTCCTGCATTTGAGCTGAAGGTGGTCACTTTGAACAATTTTTCCAATGTTTGGAAACAAAACACTGCTCATTCTTGCAAATATTTACCTAAATATGTTTTTCTTGTGAAGATACTAGCATAAAATTGGTTTTTATTTTTTATTTCGGAAAGTGGATAAGCATGTTCCTCCGAAAACTCAAGAACAAACAAAAATTAGTAATACACAATATCTACCGGGTGATACATTTCCGAGGGAAGGGGAGAGAATAACCGTTTTTTATGTCACTTTGTGCTTTGATGAAATGTCGATGAAAAAGTTTTTGGAGTATTCAAAAGCGATGGATGCAATAGAAGGATTTCAGGATTTAGGCACATTGGGTAGAACAAGTCAACTTTGCGAAAGAGGCGTTTGTTATTGTAGCTCGTGGTTTATATGCACCTTGGAAAATTCCCTTGTGATATTTTTTATCTACTAGCGCGAGCGCGACCAATCTCAAGTCACTTAAAGACTTAATAATATGTATTTGTAATTGGAACAATGAAGGAAATAGGACTTGTATTAAAAGCTTTAGTGTGTGACCAAGGAACTAATAATCGTAGTGGTATTACGTATTACACGCTTAGGTGTAGTAGATACTAACGAACCATACTTTTTCTATCATGAAAATAAATACTTTGTCATATATAATATATGAAGTATCACGTCATTCACATCTTTTTAAAAGTTTAAGGAATAACCTATTAAGTGGAAATTTTGTACTTCAAAGTAAGATAATTAGTTTTAAATCGATAGTGAAAACATTGGATATATTGATCAAAAATGTAAACTCGGCGTCGGGTCATTACTGAAAATTACACCAGCACCAGCGCATCTAAACCCAAATGCATTTCAAAAACTAAGCTGTACAAATGTTTAGTAACAGTCTAAATTCATGTTGTACGGTTCGGACTCACAAAGGGGGGAACAGGACAATAAGTGTATAAAAACTCTAAACCTCCCCTTTACCAAATTTTAATGAAGACGATGATGACGGTGAAGTTATTTTTTTAAAGGAGTAGTTTAAGTACTTTAAAAAAAATAACTTCACCGTCATCATCGTCTTCATTAAAATTTGGTTAAGGGGAGGTTTAGAGTTTTTATACACTTATTGTTTAGTAACAGTGTTGCAGCAGCAATCCGTACTGCAGTACAGTCTGGTGATTTAGTTTAGATGACGATACAGCAACGGCAACAGCAGAGTTTTTGCAACAAATAACTAATTTGTTTGATTGTGTTAACTCTGCGCATTTATACAGTACAAACCCTTATAATTGCGCATTGTCTAAGAAAAATCCAGCAGTAGAGACTACGTTAGATAACTCTCTAGAAATAATTAAAAAATTCAAAAATCTGATGTCGAATGGCAGAAATTTTTCAGACCACCATCCTTTGATGGATTCAGTGCGATACTCATGCCATATAAAGAAGAAGGAGGAAAAGAATACATTTTAACTTTTAACATCTCGACTAAAACACCCCACATTCTATGCGATCCGTCGTACGACTAATACTACAGATTGGACAAATCATTTTTGCAACCAATTGGTTAGTATTTTACCCATAGACACGAACGATCTGAACATGAATCAGTCGATGCAACTGGGAACAATTTTCCGTTCGTATTCGTATACAGCAGTTGGTGCAATATCGATTTCGATTATGTTTGTTTGAATAGTCATTCGATTTTACATCCAACATACATGTTTGTTGACAGTAGGTATATTTGAATAAATTCAGTCCAAAATGAATAATTATTTTCCATTTTCAATATTTTTAATAGGAGTAATATGATACAGCAACCACCGAATATTAAGTACCAATTATACAACGTATTACGTGTTTTTGAAATCCTTTCAACGTGTCGACACGAGTCGAGACAGGTCCACACACTATGCAATCTGTCGTATAGGTATCAGACGTCGTTGTACAACAAATTTTTAATCCGCCAAACTTCCGTACGATCCAACCATGTCGTTTGTCGTTCGATGTGTTGAACGACAACCACACACCACACACTATGCAATTGTCGTATCGACGGTCGAAACTACTTGGATTGTATCACTTCTCGGACGACAGATTTGCATAGTGTGTGGCCCGTTTTGATCAAGATGTAGGTAATTGAAAATGTCTTCTCTATTCGGCCCACACACTATGCAATCTGTCGTCCAACAAGTTGTACAACCCAAGGATTATAGTTTATAATCCTTGGTTTCGACCGTCGAAACGATAATTGCATAGTGTGTGTGGTTGTCGTTCAACACATCCAACGACACGGTTGGATCGTACGGAAGTTTGGCCGGTTTAAAAATTTGTTGTACAACCACGTCTGATATAATACGACAGATTACATAGTGTGTGGACCTGTGTTGACTCGTGTCGACACGTTGAAACGATTTCAGAAACAAGTGATACGTTGTGTAGTTGGTATTTAATATTCGGTGGTTGCTGTATCATATTACTCCTATTAAAAATATTGAAAATGGATAATAATCATTCATTTTGGACTGAATTTATTGAACTATATACAGGGTGTCCCAAAATTCCTGAGACACAGAGCTACTACGTGTAATAGAGATCAAAATAGTTGATTGGACCCAATTTATTTATATACCAAAATGTACCGTTTGCCGTTTGCCCGTGGGAAGAGTTGAAAGTTTACATAAAAAAACACATTTTTGTACGCTGTTCAGACATGAGTGAAAGAAATTGAATGAAATTTGAGAAAAATGCATTTTAGAAGATTAGTCTCCTTTCGGTAATTAAATAAATTAAAAAGAAATTGTAGAAGGGTTAAAACCACCCTCACTCCCTTACATTTTTTTCAGAACTTTCTTACGGTTCTCAAAGCGAGAAGACTGATTGATTATCTTCATTTTGTTACTCTTTATAAAATTTCATATTCCGCATAGTTCCAAAGCAAAAATGTTTTCTTAAATAATGCTAACAATATTCCTAGTACAAGTTTAATAAAATTGTAATACAATACAAAATTTAGTTGACAGTGGAAACAAAGGCAGAACGTTTTTTCATAATAAATGTTCAAGGAGAGTAGGTAATCCTCTAAAATGCACTTTTGTCAAATTCCATTCAATTTGTTTCACTCATGTCTGAACAGCGTACAAAAATGTGTGTTTTTATGTAAACTTTCTTCTCACGGGCAAACGGTACATTTTGGTATAGAAGTCATTGAATATGTGCCTATCTCAATTTAGAAGATTGTTCATTTAAGCACTTACATTTTTTGCTGGTTATTTTTATTTAGGGAAAAGATGATTTGATACTTATAGAAGAAAGTCAATGCTTATAGATGTGCCAACTGTGATAAAGAATTTATGATTTTGCAATTAAGTAATTGTAATGAATTACTTTTATTGTTAAGTAGGTATAATGAGGAATGGTGATGAATTATTTTTAAAAAGTCATTGTGCAACCACTGACAAATTTCATATTTAGATTAATTTCCAGCTAATAAAATACCTAAATAAAATGTTTCAATAAATTAGGTACTGATCAAGAAATTTCTCGTTGTTTTTTATTAAACCACTCTTTATAAAAAATATTATTGAAATGATTTTATCCATTAGTGTATAAACACTGATTGTATACATTTTGTTTATGTATTAACAAGGAATGTATCGATCGATCGCACATGTACTCCAAGAATAAAAATAAAAGCTGATACTGATATCCGTCAAGAAATTGTTTTGTACGTATGTCGTGACTAACAGCGTGCGTAATTACCGCCATCGTGTGTAATTTTGTTATAATCCCAATAGGTTTGCAACTTTGCATTTAATTTGCATTTGTTTTTTACTATCGCCATCTATTACGCTTAAAAAATTTGTTTCCAATTAAAGCTATCTCATTGACTAACTATAAGGTATATAAACAAGGCCTATACCTATCTGTAACAATTTGTATTCTATAATCACAGATTTCTTGTATATTAAATGCGTTGACGAATGTGGTTGTGTGTGAGATGTCAAAATGGCCATGCCTGAGAGTGAGAATGATCTTTAAGAGAAAAAATCATATACCTACTAGGGCTGTAAAGATCCGCAAATTTTATGAATCCGGATATCCGAATTTTATGGATCCAATAGATCCGAATACCGGATTTTTGTGGATCCGGATCGAAAATCCGAAAATTAAATCCGGATTTACGGAATTGGGGGTTACATCCGGATCCATAGATCTACGGATTTGTGAGTTAAATCCGTACATGCATTACTATGTATTAATTTACATAGGATCCGGATCTAAAGTCTGTAGCTGTATCCATATCCATTCAATTGAATAAATTCGTGGAGGAGATCACTAGATTACAGTAAATTTCATTTACTGATCCAGATACCTCCATTCTGAGATTCCGATGGATAAATTTTATAGGTATCACAAAGAATCACAAAGTTCATTCCATACATCAACAACAGAATTCACGTGTGATAGAATTTCGGATCCGGATACGCGGACCCGGTTAAACAAATCTGGATCTACGGATCCGGATTGTAACGTAAGTTACATTTGTTGATAAAAATTTCAGGTTCGTGGTAAAAAGTTCGGTTCTTTCTTGGTAGTACGTTTGAACCTACCTTTCGTACTTTTTCTTCCCAGGCTAGCTCAGTAGGGATAAAAAGGGTTAATTCTAAATTTGCTGAAACTTGATCGCTTCACGAAGGTTCAATATTATTAAAGATAGCTTTCATCAATTAATTTTGAAAAGATGAATTTATCTAGCTACAAATGCTTATTTATGACGACTCCCGTAAATGTGAAGAGGTCCTTAACCTTTCATTTAGCGTCGCTTTTACGCAAATTACGTTTTTACTTTCCTTACAGTTCAGTAAAAATTATTGAAAAATCTATTAAATTCAATACCCAAAAATTCATTTATTACAAAGTTAATAAAAGTAAACAAAATGTACGATTCCTATAAAAAACACACTTAATTTCTACCTAAATAAACAACTAAACGGCAGTTTTATCGCTTGCTAGCAAAACGTGACATTAAGATAACAAAAAATGCTGCGTTATATCCGCTTATATTTTAATTTAATTCAGACATAAATAATAAAATATCCATAAGATTCAGTTTTTAGTTCACTATCAGTTTAATTAAATAATAAGTTAGAACGGTACCTGATATTGGTGATTGTACCTTGGTACGATCACGTTGTTGTTAACAAAGGTAGGCAGCTGGCACCAGGAATGTGGTGATCGACAGCTCCTTCAAGGGGTCTCAACTCGTGGTTTGCTTCCAGTTGAGTTTCTTCAATTTTCTTCTTTTAACGGTGTAAAGTTTTTTCTAGATTACACACCACACTGCGAATTTAGGTTTGCCAACTACAAGGAGATCGCTGTGTCGTCATATATTGACGACACAGCGATCTCAAAAATACCTTGGGCTAGGTAACAACAAGGCGATAAGAGAATTTCTGTCGCCCTCTAATAATGTTCGTTTTAAATTAAATTAGGAAACTCACACGTTTTTCCTTATGTGTGGTTCCTCCTTTCGTTTTTAATAATGCTAATAATTAGCCTTACTTCAGTTCATTCGCACTTAAACACTTTAAATGCACACCTGTTAATATACGTGGATAAAATATGTCTATTAAACGTATTTACGCTTTTATTTCACCGTAGTGACACTCTTAAACGCACTTAAAATGGTACCTTTTTGTACCTAACGCCGTTTTGTTCACTAGATTTGCTTTTTAAATTCACAAATTTTGGTACCGAGCGGACAAGTACCTCACGCCGAAACGGAATTCAACACTCTAATAATCCCTTCACCAAAACCGTCTGCCTTATATCCTTATATCCGGAGAAACCCGGGTCCGGATATATCGTAGCTGGAGATCCGGAGAAGATCCGGATCCATACCGGATCTTGTTTTGGATTCGGAACCGTTTCACACCCCTAATACCTACATATATGTATTTCTCACAAACTCACCAACGATCGCAGAATTTGGATCCCAAGTCCTAAGGTTAGGGTTTACACTGCGCTGATCAGACCAATGGATTGTAATGTAGAAATCATCCTGTTGCCTAGAACCGTTTTTACAACTGCAGCACGTCTTAATCATATGTAATGGCTAAGCTACCACTCCTGATGGTAACCATGCGAGTAAAATTAAATCGGTTCTTGACTAATTAAAGCATTAATTGAAGACACTAGCATATTAGGCGACAGAATCTATTTGTACCATAGAGTGACTTCCATATTTTAGGTAAAATATCACTTAGTACATGTGTCACTATACACTAGAGCAGGTAGCAAACAATAGCTTCTGGGCACCGTAAACTAAACGAGAATATGCTCCGTATGGATGCTACATACACGACAAATTGGGTTCACGGTCATTTCCCCGCCGAAAAAATCCCGCCGGTCAATTGCCCGCCGGTAAATTGTTCGCCTGGTAAAAACCCCGCGCGGTGAAATGTTCGCCGGTAAAATGCCCGCCATGACAAAATCCCGTCGGTCAATTTCCCGCCGTAATTTTTGAAAAAATAAGCAATTAAGAAAGTTCTTTTTTAAATAACTTCAGTTTTGTAAACCTGTGTGTCACGCTACTATTTTAGTATCAATTGAAAAAAATATACTAAACCTGCAAATAACCTAGGCGCTTTAGTGGGGGAATAAGCGTAGAAAATGGTACAACATTTACGTGTTAAGCACGAGCAAACAAGAGATAGTAGCAGGCGAGTATTCATGTATTGTGCCGTACGTCTGTAACGGATGTCATAATGCCATCGGGAAGTGCTTAAAATGGGCGTCGAAAATATTTTATAAATTTATATATAACGGTTCTTCACGGTTAAACATGGCAATGTCTGGTTTATTAATACAGTCTTCTTTTTTGAATTTAGCATATTTTAATTTACAGTAAACAGCGGCCTCAAATTCATCTTACGCCTCCTGAGCGCATAATCCGCCACTGGCTGCACATAACGTAGGTACATATGTAAGTGGATCTTTATCACAAAAATAGGGGAATATCAGGGGAATCATTTTGCCTACAGCGGCGGGCAAATGACCGACGGGATTTTGTCATGGCGGGCATTTTACCGGCGAACATTTCACCGCGCGGGGTTTTTACCAGGCGAACAATTTACCGGCGGGCAATTGACCGGCGGGATTTTTTCGGCGGAGAAATGACCGGATACCGACAAATTGATGTGAGTGTCGTCTACTGTTTAACGAAAAGAATTCATGTTGGACGAGTTATGCTCGAGAGGGACTATGATATAATCGTTTCTCCTTCTACCATCTTCAAGTATACGTCAACACGTTTTGTGACTGTTTCAACTAGCAAACATTACGCCATATTTTATTTTATGGAACTACGTAATTTCGTTTTAAGAAGGAAAAATATTGGAATACTAGCAGACCCTGGTAGATAAAATTTATGAAGGGTCCTGTTAGCAATAGGTACACACAGTTTCACAGTATTGAATTTCCATTCACAGCGAGTAGACCATCCTCATTTTTCATTCACGTATCACCAGTTTGTTACGTTTGTGAAGTTTTAAGAATATAAAACTGTTTTTACTGCTTTTAGAGTAACCTGTATACATTTTACAAAGTATTATTGCGCAGAATAGGTGTATGGAGAATGAATCGTTTTGTATCGAATTTGTACCGTTGCATCGAACCGTGTCGTGTGTTATACAAATTTGTCAGCCTTTTTGCATGTTTAAATAAAGATTCGTACAAGAGAATCGCATAGATTATTTCCGTAAACCATTTTTAGCAATCGACGTAACACCCATTGTGGAACATAAAATTAAGCACCTTAACGTATTAACTTTCGCAATATCAAGCAGACTAGTGGTCGGCACATGACACGATTTTTCAATTAATCGACCAGTCAACTAGTATTCGTTACGGTTTTTGAAATATTAATCCCCGAATTATCTACTCATTGCCTTGGAGTAATCCAGTCGAATATCGAAATTTATTAATCTAGTCCGAACCGAACTCAAAACAGGTATACAGCGCGTGATTTTAATTCATTAAATCTACATACAGTGTGCTCTAAGTTTCCTTTACATTAATTTATTACTATTTACAATTAAATTTGCCAATTTGTAGCTTTGCCAATATTCTGTACTTGTATGTATTTACTTAAAGTCTGTACTGGTGTATCAAACTTCTGAGAGGTCATTTTGACATCGATTATACAACCTCCTGAAACCCCGAAACGTTCACTCTACAAGTAAATATATATTAACCAGTATTTAATAACACCTGGTCTGAAATTGTGTTGCCGTCCATAACTTTATGATTTTTACCGATTTTTGTCTATCGGTATCTTCCTTGACCAGGACCGTCCCACAGCACATACTTTGTGAGTGTCCCGCATTTGTCAAACTGACACGATCCATGGACAGGACATGGCTACGATTAAAGCAGCCTACAATGCATTGGAATCATCCATATACCTTCCAGTTGCTTATAGCAAAATTATATAGTCTTTGCTTATAGCGTACAGTTCAATGGCTAGCCTAGACCTATGCTCTCGTACATTTCGGAGTCCGAGAATAAACAATGTTGCCAAGCTCTTGGCCTAGGCTCCAATACAAATAAACCAAACAAAGAGAAACGTACCTCTAAAAAGTAGTTAGGTATTCGAACATAATCCATTCAACAACAAAGCCAAACTCGCTCTACCAACTAACAATGAAGAGTTGAAGTTGAACGAGCTGTTTCCAAACAATAAATTACGAGTAGTAGGAGCTATCCAACCTTTCACAAAAATACGAATACAATGCATGATGTCGATGCTACGACTATGTTCACTCGTACAGCTGAATTGTTTTATTAATATTTCTTGATATTTTTATTAATAGTTATAATAACGTCAATTATCTAAATAGTTATAAAATACTAAAGCAATGGAACATATTTGGTTTGTACACTTTGGTCACTGTTACTAAATTGGTTCCCCCTTTAATAGTCATAAGTAAAATGTTCGTTTCCCTGTTTTGGTGTTCGATATAAAAGTCAAATATTTAAATTGGTCAAACAATCTCATTTGACAAAACGATCGTCGGTGTTTTACACCACCGAGCGACAGTGTCGATATTTTGGACATTCGAAAATTATCGCGTTGTGTTGTAATAGATACAGTTTTTCATTAATATTCGAGTGTTGTTTTCTGAGGAGCTCATCCGTGTATAATAATCCAAGCTTGAAAGTAACCGAAGCGTATATCAAAGTAAAAAGATGTGTATGCATATATGGGAACAGAATCTGGTATTCTAAAAAAACAAAATAGACATATTTTAACTTTTGCCTTGAGATAGAGAGTTTAAATACAATTATTATTTCCCAGACAGCAGCGATATTCATACCATTTGTTGTTGCATTTACATAAATATTAACTTCTATACGTCTATCAAAATGGCCATAAGAAAACTATGTCCAGAATTACAAGAAGTAGCTGAAAAGGAATTATTTGAGACTCCTGAAAGAGTAAAAGATGATTTAAACCACCTTAGAGAATGGCTAAGTAAACAACCTCATCTAAAGGTCAGGAGTGGTAAGTTGATTCTTTGTTCGTTAAGTTTGTTACTACTATCGGAGTAAAGATGCAAGGCCTCTGACTTTAAGTGGTCATAACGAAAAAACTGAGGGGTGAAATTTCTTCATTTTTGGGCAGTACATTAGTCATTTATATATGTTTAACATGTGTAAAAATCAAATTGGTAGAATCAGTTGTTTAACTTTTATTTTAATTAACAGCAATAAAAACGCTGTATTTAGTATTTTCCTGGCTGACGGTCAGTTTTAACTTATCATAAAATTGTTATTGTTTCATAAATTGTTACCAAATTTACAAATGTTGTAGCACACATACTTCTGAAAAGTCCACAACCAATAAATATTGATTATTCATATAATTAACTGGTTTTATAAGCCATAACCGAAAATGTGCTATTTTGCAATATCCGGTAATTAAAGAAAATATTCTTGTTTTAAATGCTAAATTTCTATTACTCAAATCGAGCTGCATTATTGCTTTATTGAAAACACAATTTGTTTTCTTGTAAATCAAAGTAAATGTTATAATTATCGCGAAAGAAAGACGCAGATATTCCCGCGAGAGGTAATTTACCACATCGTGAGCGGCAAACCACAACAATGTGATTATTCTTTAGCATTGTACAAAACCATGCGCTTCATAGCAGTAGTGTACGATACCATCTTCCACCCCGTACCGCACTTCCCGAACGAGCGACAAGCATCTATCCTTTTTTCCAAATTTCTTTTAAACAAAACATGTATACATGGCATTATTTTTGTGAATCGTGTTAGACCACAATGTAATTGCTTTAATCTTGTTATGTTACTGTCAATATTATTAATATCGAACGTTCAGGTACTGAGTTACATAGGATGTCGTTTTTTCATTATAGCTTTAAGACTAATAAACCAATTGGCCTCAAAAGCATCTCACACCGACAAAAAGGTATACACTTGTCAAATATATAAGTATCTACCACTCAGTTTCAATAATATGGCCGTAATTAATTTTTAAAGTCGAGCGCTTGTGCGATTTCAGTCATAATTAGCGCTTTTTCGCACATAAATTAATACAGAAAATTAACGACGCGTTGCAAAAATCTAAAACTGTACACCTTTTTGTAGGAATAAATGATCTTTTAAATGCACTTTGTTTCATTAAATTATGATTGCTAATTACTGAGATACAAGCTTCTAAAGTCAGAGGCCTTCCATTTTTACTCCGATAGTAATCATATTATAATTGTTGGTATACCGGGTGTCCCATTTTAACTTCCCACCTGCGATAATTCTACAACGCTGCGACGGATCAAAAAATGTTCCGAATAAAAAGTTAACGGTTTTGAGGGGGACATCTGATGCTGTCAACCTTGCCCCCGCCGGACCCTCACACACATGACAACACTCTCGCATCGTACTACGAGATGGGCATCGACGATTCGTAATTTCGTAATTCGCAATTTTAAGTTATTAATGTAACAATTTTTGTGATTCAATTATTTAAAAAAAATTTTTTTTGACGTTTGCAAAGCCATCTATAAAAAAAGAACATTTTTTGATCCGTCGCAGTGTTGTAGAATTATCGCAGGTGGAGATTAAAATGGGACACCCGGTATATTGTGCTATATTTATTTTTTGAAAAAAGTGTTAATACGAGGGAAGTCTCGTGGCAAGTTGCCAGAATTTTTATTAATTGGTCTAGTAAAATGAGGGTGGGAAATAAAGTTCGTTAAATGTATTTCTGTCAATTGTTTTATTACTGCTTGTTGTGTTATATCAAAAACACCAGCTTCTTTATAGGTACAATAAATTTGATGGACACATGAATTCTTTTTTGTAAATTATTTTAAGAAACCTTTTTTGTAATACATATTTCCAGCTCTTTTAAGTAAATGTCTCATTAGCGCTACTCCATACGATAATACCATTATGAAATGCGTGATTGTGCTAGTCAAAAAATTGTTTTCATTTCAGATTCATGCATGCAAAATATTTAAATTTATGTAACAATGCGACTAATATGAAGATTTCATTTCAAACTTAAGTCCAATAATATCCCCAAATAAGTGTGGCTGAAAACTTTTACATTTATTAGCTGATGATTATTAATCTCAATTTTTTGATGATTTTGAAGAACAAAAACAGCTAAATTTAATTTTTCTTGTTTGCTTGTATTTTAGTACAACGTGAAAATATAACAATTAAAGGTGAATAATTGACCTTTCGCTTTATACAGGGTGTCCCACGACGTGAGGTCATCACTTCACGTACGTATAGGAGAGGTGAAAAGGAGTTGAAACTAAAGTGTGGTCAATTTCTGTAAAGCGACTATTAAAGAAGTTATGGCCTTCTTTAGTTATACACTGAAGCAGCCGAAATAATAATATCAAGTGATAGTGTAGTAACTTGGTTTGTTTGGTTCTGTTCTGTTTTAGCTCATATCTTTGAAACGGTTAGTTATTTGATACAAACTGCCACGTTACTATGGAAATTATTTACTCGGTTGTCAAACAGTAAATCGCCTTAAAGTTAATTTCTCCGTTTGCGCTTATTAACAGTGTTCATTCAAAATCGACACCTACGTAATCGAATTTTATTCACGGATGAGGCAACATTTACAAGGAATGGATTAATGAACAGAAAGAACAGCCACTCTTGGGATTTTGAGAATCCACACCAAATCACGTGTAATTGGTAGAGGGGAACAGCACCCCTGGCCCCCAAGATCTCCGGACTTAACCTGTTTAGATTATTTTTTGTGGGGCCGTATGAAAGCGCTGGTATACCAAACACCATCCGAGACTGTTGAAGATCTTAGGAGACGCATTTTTGAGGCAGCAGAAATAATTCGGGTTGACAGAGATGTGTTACGTAGAGCAACTAGGTCTCTATTAAGAAGAGCTAGAATGTGTCTAGACAGCAACGGTGGCCATTTTGAGCAATATTTATAATTGATTTTTCTGTAATTGTAATTATTTAATAAATAATAATTAAACACTTTGTAATTTGAAAACGCTTTATTTTAGAACATAACTTTATTAGACTTTTTAACTATATTTGGTCTAGAGATTACGTATACGAAGTTGTATAATAATAATATAATAATAATAATAATAATAATAATTTATTGACCAACAGTGAAAACCATTAACAGGTCAACTTAGCTTAATTTAACATAACTTTATTTGATGCGAAGCACGCATAAAAAGGAAAAAATATTAGAATAGGTAACAAAATAAAATAAATTAAAGTCTACGTCCTTAAACACAAATTACACAAATAAGAACAAATTGTACAGATAATTTTAAACGTCGATTAATTGAGCCACATCAACCTTCCGCAACATTTTTTAAATAGATTACAATTCGTTACAAAAATATCAATATTTGCTTCTTTACTTATTAAATTATATAGAGTACATATTCTATAAATAGGAGAATTTGTTAAATAATTTGTTCTTCTCACAGGTAAATAAAAAGTATTACTGCTTCTCAATCCAACTTTGGGTATATTAAAACTGATTAATTTTAAAACGTCGGGGTTATCAACCATATTGTTAATAATTTTGTATAGATACATTACACCATTTTGAACCCGTCTATCCGATAATGTGGAAATATTATAACATCTACAGAAATTACTGTAATCAAACAAATCTTTTGAAGGATAGACCCCAGTTGCTTTGAAACAGACATATTTTCCAAATTTGATTTGAACGGTTTCTAATGATTTTATATGATATTTCTGCCTTGGACACCACACCAACACCGCATATTCAAGTATAGGTCTTATTAAAGCATAGTATAATTTTAGTAGGGTATTTACATTATTAAATGACCGTGAGTAGCGCTTAACACACCCCAGAATTCTGTTTGCTTTGCTTACAGTGTTGTAGATATGAGAGTTAAAATTCAACGCTGTGTCAAACGCAACTCCCAGGTCATTTATTTCGTATCTACGCTGCAGCTTACTCGTATTCATGTAATAGTCGAACTCCTTATTTATTTTCTTGCTAAAACTAACAATAGCACACTTACTTATATTAAGAGATAACTTGTTATCATCACACCACTCAAGGACATTGTTTATATCTTGTTGCAGTGATTTGTAATCATCGTGATCTTCTATCTTCAAGTATATTTTAAGATCATCCGCAAAAATCAACTTCTGTGAATGCTTTACGCATTCCATCAGATCATTCACAAAAATTAAAAAAAGTAAAGGACCTAAATTTGATCCCTGTGGCACTCCAGATGTAGCTACGAAGCTGTCTGACGAATATCCATTACAAAACACATACTGCTGCCTATTGGTTAAATAGGAATGGATAAACTTTATCGCCGAATCACTAAAACCTCTCAAATGCAATTTCTTAATTAGCACACTATGGTCTACCTTATCAAAAGCTTTTTCGAAGTCTGTGTAAATAACGTCAACTTGATGAAAGTTGTGACCTCACGTCGTGGGACACCCTGTATACAGTATGTCTGTAAAAGTTGGCAACATATGGGAAACTTTTTTATTATTAATTTTACGAAAAAAAGTTATTCTTTATAAAAAGCCCTGCATGTTCTAAAATCTAAAATACAATCGTCAGATATTAAATTTTTTCAGTCGTATACGCGCTTTGTCAAAAAATATGAATTTTGCTCAGGAGTAAAGTACTTGCCTACCTTTATTTTTGACAATATCGAAAATTGTTATTAAAAAAAGTTAACCAGAACTAAAAACTACCTTCAAATATGCAATGACATCCTGATAGCTAAAAAATTTTTTTTACCAACTTTTTCTCAAATGACTTACCTACCGATACTGATACGATTTCCGGTCCGTTCAGAAACTTCACTGTCAAACATTTCTTGATATAATACAAATCATTTGTTTATCAGCGCATCCTAGATTTCACGTAACTACACTTACATTTGCATTGTTATTGTAGACAAAAATAGGAAAAAATAGTTTTAAGTATCAGTATCGGTAGGTAGTAGTAATTTGTGAAAAAGTTGTAAAAAAAAATTTTAACTAGCAGAATGTAATTGCATATTTGAACGTAGTTTTTAGTTCTGATTTTTAATAACAATTTTCGATATTGTCAAAAATAAAGGTACTTATTACTCTTGAGCGAAATTCATATATTTTGACAAACCGCGTATACCACTGAAAAAATTTAATATCTGATGATTGTATTTTAAATTTTAGAACATGCAGAACTTTTTATAAAGAATAACTTTTTTTCGTAAAATTAATAATAAAAAAGTTTCCCATATGTTGCCAACTTTTACAGACATACTATATAGGTACCTATAATAACTAATAAGCGTTGAGTGATATACTTTTCACTCAACGATATAAGCTTATTCATAATTTATGTTGATATGCAATTCTGCAACAAATCACATTACAATGAGTGTGTACAATAAGTATAAAATACAGGAAGGGTTTGGCACCTTCACAATTGTCTAGACTACTATCGGAGTAAAAATGCAAGGCCTCTGACTTTAAGTGGTCATAACGAAAAAACTGAGGGGTGAAATTTCTTCATTTTTGGGCAGTACATGAGTCATTTATATATGTTTAACATGTGTAAAAATCAAATTGGTAGAATCAGTTGTTTAACTTTTATTTTAATTAACAGCAATAAAAACGCTGTATTTAGTATTTTCCTGGCTGACGGTCAGTTTTAACTTATCATAAAATTGTTATTGTTTCATAAATTGTTACCAAATTTACAAATGTTGTAGCACACATACTTCTCAAAAGTCGACAGTCAATAAATATTGATTATTCATATAATTAACTGGTTTTATAATCCCTAACCGAAAATTTGATTATTTTGCAATATACGGTAACTAAAGAAAAAATTCTTGTTTTAAATGCTAAATCTGTATTACTCAAATCGAGCTGCATTATTGCTTTATTGAAAACAAAATTTGTTTTCTTGTAATTCAGAGTAATTGTTATAATTATGGCGAAAGAAAGACGCACATATTCCCGCGAGAGGTAATCTACCACATCGTAAATCGTGAGCGGCAAACCACAACAATGTGATTATTGTTTAGCATTGTACAAAACCATGCGCTTCATAGCAATAGTGTACGACACCATCGTCCAGCCCGTACCGCACTTCCCGCAGGAACGCAAGCATCTATCCTTTTTTCCAAATTTCTTTTAAACAAAACATGTATACATGGCATTATTTTTGTGAATCGTGTTAGACCACAATATAATTGCTTTAACCTTGTTATGTTACTGTCAATATTATTAATATCGAACGTTCAGGTATTGAGTTACATAAGATGTCGTTTTTTCATTATAGCTTTAAGACTAATAAACCAATTGGCCTCAAAAGCATCTCACACCGACAAAAAAGTATACACTTGTCAAATATATAAGTATCTACCACTCAGTTTCAATAATATAGCCGTAATTAATTTTTAAAGTAGAGCGCTTGTGCGATTTAAGTCATAAGTAGCGCTTTTTCGCACATAAATTAATACAGAAAATTAACGATGTGTTGCAAAAATCTAAAACTGTACACCTTTTTGTAGGAATAAATGATCTTTTAAATGCACTTTATTTCATTAAATTATGATTGCTAATTACTGAGATAGAAGCTTCTAAAGTCAGAGGCCTTGCATTTTTACTCCGATAGTAGACAATTAAATGTAAAATTGTAAAAACTTTCAATGGTGTCACAACACAAACAATAATTTATACAAGTTGTAATTTATACAAGTTGTAATTTATACAATCTTGTATAAATTATTGTTTGTGACACCATTGAAAGTTTTTACAATTTTACATTTAATTATCTAGACAATTGTGGAGGTGCCAAACCCTTTCATATATTGTATTTTATCCTTATTGTACACACTCATTGTAATGTGGCTTGTTGCAGAATTGCATATCACATATCAACATAAATTATGAATAACCTACATAATTATATCGTCGAGTGAAAAGTATATCACTCAACGCTTATATCACTCGTAGAGGGCGGATGAATATGCACATGAAAAGTCACATATATGCGCATATATATTGTTACGGCAACAAATGATTGGTACCGCAATCAGGAAAAATGCAATGACTCGGTAAGCTCAGTTATAAGGGGCAATCTAATAGGCGTGGGAGTTATGAATAGGGAATTTAAATTTAGCAAGTTAGGTTAGCAAATCTAGTTAAGTAAATTTTAGGGCGCCACGATAGTTCTTTAGGAAGTTAAAGCTGGTAATCAGAACTACGAAGAGCTTAGCAGCTTGTAGGAACAGAGATATGATTTCTGAAAGAAAATGTGGGTATTCGGTAAAGAAATACACTGAAGTAATGGTAGTGGTGGTTATAATGAACCAAATATAACGTTTAACACAACAAAATAATTATAAACAAAACAAATTTTCACAGGAGTGAAACAATAAAGTGGGTTTAACTTTTACCTTGTAAGGATTGAAGTTTACATAATACAATAATGTTCAATAAATGACACAAAAATACAAGTACATATATCAGCAACCGACTTGGTAGCTGTACAAAAGTCAGTAGTAGATGTAATTAAACAACGCTTACCCAAAATATCCGAATACCGCCGTTGCGCAACGCCAATACTGCTGGATTCTAAATAAAAAGTTGATTAACATGAAAATTATTAGGGCTGCGACAAGCAGACCGACTCAAATGTAGCAATTACCAACTTTAGTCAGTACTTAGTTTCGAGAGTTGAAATTTATGAAAATAGCAATCAGCTTTTGAATTTTAACTTTAAGCAAATTAAATCTTCAAGATAAAAGATAATACACAAATAACAAAAGTAACTTTTAAGGTAACGAACAAAGTTAATGCAAAAATTAATCGGAAAGTAACAAAATGAATTAAATAAGTGATTTAGTTTGAAGCAAAAATATGAGATAAGATCAAGTAATTTAGTATGAGCAAATTTTATAGTAAACAGTAACAAAATTTAAATAAGATTAAACAAAAATGTAAGGTTAAAAACTTATCGATCTTGTTTTCAAAGTTGACACAAGATGGCAGCGTTTAATTCTTGAAATCAGAGTCAGTAGATTAACAGAGTACCGCAAGCCTTTGACGCGACAAATGCCGCCCTGGCGGCCATTTTTAGTCCATATACATAAAATATACTTACGAAGTGCGTAATTTTTAATGAAATGCCGGTTGTTGTGCCGTTAAGTGTATTTGTTTTATTATATTCCGAAAAATTTAGTCAAAACATCATCTACTTTACTGAGCGTGTAGTGAATGAAGCACGGAAAGGACTAAAAATGGCGGAGGTTGCGGTACTCTGTTAATCTACTGACTCTGCTTGAAATCAAATAATTTCTTTCTGTAGGAATGCGGAAGTGAGTAAAGATGATTTGTAGAACAGCAAATATGTAGTTTAACAGGAAAATAACCATCGATGTTCGACAGCAACGGAACAGCAATAATTTCAACTAGTTTTCACCAATTCTTAACCAAAATGGCGGCAACCAATACGTTATACGTATGATGTAATCCAAAGGTAAACCAGATGATAAACGTAAAACGTAAAACCAGGGGGTAAACCAGATAATAAACGCTAGGACAAATAATATAAATTACTGTCAGGAATTTAAAGAATAACGCGATAATTGATACAAAAGAATTAGGTACATACCTCGAGGGGTTAATGATCCTTGAGCGTAGAAACTTTCACGTGGACCAAAATGCAAAGAGACGTATAATACGTTTTAATGGTATTTAGAATAAGCAGATGATTCTAAATAGGCACTAATATTTGTAGAAAACTTTCACTTAGAGACGATAAATATCGATATTAAGGCGGGTCCACACTTGCTATATAACACTGCTATATAGCAAAGTTATATAACATGTTATAGAAATATATGCTAAATGTAGCAGATTTCCTTGCTATATAGCTTGCTAGATGTTATCCGTCTCGAGTCGATAAGTTCAAAAGAAGTTATATAACACTGCTATTGTTACATGTTAACAAAGGCGGCCACACTTGCTATATTGCAATTTCAACAACTGTGTCATCAGTGTCGCGCATAATTATTCAGCCCAGTAAATTACACCGTATAAAGTGAACTATAGGTGATTCCGCAATCGATGGAACCAATATCATCTCGTTTGAGATCTTCTAATAGACAAGTCCCACTATACTGACTTCTTGACCTTAGTGTAGGCCGAACCCAAAACCTCTTTTTTCGCAGTTTTTTCTTACTCTTGTTAAATAAAATTACGCACGCCGCTGCTGCAAGCAGTTGGTCTTCTTGCATTGAAAAGTCCATCTTGACTAACATTTAAGTGTGGACGAAAGCAGTATTTCTAGCAAAAGCTATATAGCAAAGTTATATAGCAAAGTTATATAGCAATGTTAATCAGTCTGGACCCAGCTTTAGAAACTTGTGAAATTTTCGGAGCACTTAGTAACGTTTTGTTAGAAAGCAAAGTATGAAAAGATACGCGGTTGAAAATCAAGCTGCTATTTATATCAGCGCGAAGATATTTTTCAGTGAAGTACTCGTTCCGTAGAAAAGATAATAGTATACATATTATACACCAAGGTGGTGAAGACTGTTATTATTGACCGAGCACCAAGATTATTTCGCGAGGGGCTTTGCCCCGAGCGGAATAAGGTGCGAGGTCTATAAATGGCTTCACCACCGTGGTGTATATACAATTTTTTCCACTACTAGTCAAATTTAAGACACAAATTAAAAATAAAAAAATTTCTTGTAAAAATCAAGTAGGTAAGTAGCACAGGAATGCAAATTCCCATTATTAACCTAGGTTAATAATAGAATAAATTATTGACCACTAGGTAGAGAAATTAAACTTCTCAGTTGTCTAGGATACGCAATAATTGTCAACTTCACAGCTAGTAGCGGAAAAAATATTTTATTTATAAATATAAAATATATTGAATTAAGAAATTCGTAATCTGTAATTCTTACTAAAATCAATAGAATTGACTTTTGCGAATTAGGCAAATAATCGAGGAACGTAACAATATGCACCAAATATGTAAAAGATATGCAGTCAATTTGTTAAAATATGCAACATTATATGCAAAATATGCGCACCAAGAAATAATAAACAACCTGTATTAAACAAAAACTGTTATTATGTGAAAAAGGTCCTTAATGAAATTAAAAAAATTAAGTAATTAAAATAATAATAATGTATTTGTTTAATATTAACTCCAAATAATCTTACGATCAGTTGGAGAATTAAACATATTATTCTGATTATCGCTTTTCTGCCTATAGCAATTTACAATAAGGTGTTTTTCCAAATTGTTTAAATTAAATCCTTGCCGCCTATCAGCTAAAATATATCTCCGTTCGATCGAGTGAATGTAGGGACGCGACTGAGAAATCTTGGTATGAAATGCAAGGCAGTTCCATCTAAATCTCGATATGATCGCTTGCTACGGCGAAATTATAGCGGTGATGCTTCTTGTCAATGATTTTAAGCAGCTTACCTTCTACAGGAATTTTTAAAGGCTTTCTTTCTTAGATTTTAATCTTTTATTTAAACAGTTTAATTTACTGTGCTCGTTTGAGGAGATGAGAGAATTTTTTTTTAATAAAATGTCAGATTTATTTAGAAATGTACAAATTATGCAATAATATACACATTTTACAAAAATATGAACATTGCTGCAAATATATGCAAAATATGCAAAATTAAATTGGTGTCATATAACTCGCATTAATGTAATTCACCTAGATACTAAGGGACCAAAAAATTAGTTTTCAGCTTTAACTGTCACATAATATGTAAAAATTTACTTAGTTTTACATTTTAACTGCTCTCATGTCTGTGCTTATAAAGTCAGCTTTAATAAAATTATCTTTACATACCTATGTTCTTCAAACAAACAATATATTATAAAATACAAAATAGACGCGAAATGGCACAACAGCGATGGCTTATGAGAATGAAAACGCGTTAAAATATGCAGTCGTAAGACTGGTGTTTTACGATTTCATATTCAGTGACGTCACAACTCTCAGCGTCTATACCGAGAAGCGTTCGTATTTAAAATGTAATAACTTGTGAACGGCTTATCGAATTGATTTGAGATTTTCAGGATTATTTAGCGTTTAAGGATTTTATATTTGAAAAAATTTTGAACCATTTCCATGGTTCATTAAATGAGCCCATTGGTCCAAGTACAGTTCCTTACGTTACGATTGTACGATCTCTTCCTGACTTAGAATTGCACCTATCTTAACAATTTGTTTCCTATTATGTAGATAAGAGCGACACCTTTAAAACCTAGTGACAATAATAGGTCTAATAATTGAGCGTGACTAAAGTAGGTACTTGCCAAATCTCATGATCCCCGAATTGCGCACCGCCGGGAGTGAGAAAGCTGTAGAAAAGGACGCCCAAACATACAACTCAAATGTATTATAGTCACGTGATTATAGTTGGTGACGTCAGAAGCATATTTTGGTCTGTTCGCGCAGGATCATGAGATTTGACAAGTACTTAGGCCTTAGCAAGGTCAAGGGAATACACCTATGGTTATCTTCATCTAAATCTTTATGTACCTAATATTTGTTACTAATGCGCACACTCCATCTTCTTGATAATCCTTCGCGAAAGTCAAATTAATTTAGTGAAATTATTTTGTATTTGGTCAGATATTTTTCAATTCTAAGCTTAATCAATTTTTCTAGTATTTTGCTAATGTTGGAAAGTAATGAGATAGGTCTGTTTTATCACCTTTCTTAAATTTAAGTTTATCTGGAAAGACGCCTTCGCCAAATACTTTGTTGAAAACATAAACATAAGTCAGCGGTTTCGATATTTCATTAACTATTTCTTTTAAAGTTTTTGATTGTATTAGATCCATTCGTGGAGCTTTGTTTACCTTAAGTGAATTTATTAATTGTGTTATTTTATGTTTATCGGCTGGAAAAAAGAAAATGGAATTATTTATATATTTACTTTTGGGTGGTACCTAATGTAGACTGACAAACTGAGTTTATTTGCTAATGTTTTACCCACGTTAGCGAAATAGTTATTCATGAAATTATATGCTTTATTATCTATAATATTATTATTTGAAGATTTTAATTTGGTAATAGTGGTATTTAAATTTCAATCGTTGCTAAATTGATAACTATATTCCATAGTTCTTTACTAGAGCCTCTATTCTTATTAATTTCTCTTCTATAAAAATTTGCTGTAACATTTAACATATTTCTATGGGATGCTTAATATGTATACAAATTTTCACGATTATTAGTACAACTAATTGTACATAATCTCTCATTTTGTTTCAATAAAGTTTTATCATTAACATAACCATTCGTTTTCTGCATTTTAACATTAATTATGATTGCATAATGATCCGTTATTCCAATTTTTAACACATAAGCTTAAAAACTTATACCTATAGTTATAATGTGACCATTCGTCCCGCATTAGGCGGGATTGTCCCGTTTTGAAATTTAGAAACGCGCACAGAGAATGTCCCGCAAAATGTCCCTCATAATTGTAATATGTCATAGTGTGTATAATCCATGGTAATAACACTGCTTTGAGTATTAAGTAGAAACAAACATAAAACACCCCTTCCTACTTAACCGATTTATTTACGTAGTAACGTAGTAAAACATAACTTTGAAGGGTCTTGTGAAGATTTTTAGGAGAGATTCGTAATGATATGTCCGCATCGGGGGGGGGGGGGGGGGGGGGGGGCATTCGGAAAGCATAACTCATAATCATAACGTTATAGAAAAGTTTGTACATATTACGGAAGAGGACTCCTGAACTTCCTCTTCTGTGGGGGAGGGGAGGGGGGACTCCCGGTGTCCCGCATTGATTTCATTTACATATGGTCACAAACAAGTAACAGAAGGATATCTGCTAGAGCTAATGAACATAAATTAGCCATTAAGCAAAAAAATATGTCTTCATCATTAGCGACACATGTAATCCAAACTGGCCACAAAATTGACACTAATGACATCAAACTTTTACATCCGGAACCACATTAGAAAAAAGAATAATTAGGGAAGCTATTGAAATTGAAAAGAGGCCGAATTCAATGAATAAAAGAGATGATGGTCAACGATTACCAACCATTTGGAGATCTATCATACACAAAATTTCAACACCAACTATTCGCCTCAAAAATTCTCAAAATTTATCTGTAAATAATATTAATCTTCCAACTACAAGCATTCAAAGAAATTTAGGTCCTATTACACGACGTCAAGCTCGCTTACAACGATCTGTTGATAACAACTGATATTGTTCTTTTTCTATGGTCTTGATAAAGATTCCACAGATGGAGTCGAAACGTAAACATTTTCTACACAAAAACCAACACGGAGAAACTCCAGAAGAAAATACAAACAGAATATACTTACATCCGTAGAAGCCTTAATAAAAATATTATAGTATAGTTAAATATAATCTAAGATTGGTTTAAAAATATGTGTGGTCTATAGGTACAAGAGTTCGTAGTTCGTGAAATTCTCGTTTTTTAAATTTCGTTCGCTTCTTTAATAACTTAGATGTCATTCAGATAATTTATGTTAGTTGGGAAAGATCGCCTATTTAACCCTTAGTCTTTTGCCCTTCGCTCTTTATCTCTTTTACCAGCATACCTTTTGTTTTTGTGCTCTGTCTCCTACGGTAAATGATATGTCCCATACTTTACTTCCGATATTCGATATTTCAACCAATGGTCACATCTTGGTTATCCTTGTTGCAACCGTGACATATTTTTCACTTCTCTACCGATCAAAATCAAGAACCGTCTTTCAAGTTATTCAGTAACATCAATTTAATATTTTTTGGAGTATCATTCTCTTTTCCTTCATCTGAGTGTTGATAGCTTAGTTTCATATTTTGAAACATCTTGGAAAGCATTGAGCAGTTTTACCTCACAAAATCCATTTCTAATATTTATCTACTTGATTACTAAAGATGAATTGTGCTATATTCAGTCCTATTCCAGATGATCAATCCCTAATAACATTTCTACGTGGATGCAAATTTAGTTTACAACGCGCGCAAGAGAAACTTGATTACTTCTACACAAGTAGAACCCTACTAACGGAGTTTTTTTCGAAAAGGGATCCGTACGATCCAGACATTCAAGAAGTTTTAAAATATGGGTAAATTAATTGAAATTTTGTTACAAAGACTATTAACCCAGCATACATTTTAGAGCTACACTACCTTTACTCAATACGGCAAGTCCAGGTGGCCCTAGAATTCTATTAATTAGAACGGGGAATTTAAATCCAGATAAAGTGCCTTATCATTTATTTCAGAAGGTACATTTTATGATAATGGACATTCTAATGCAAGAAGATGATAATTGCGTTGTCTCTGGGTTTGAAATATGGTCACTTGCGAAAAATGTAACGATCCGTTATGCGGCTCAATGGACACCGGCTGTTATGAAGAGAATCAATTCAGTTATGGAGAAAGGTTATCCTCTTCGAATAAAAAATGTTTACACCACGCACTGCCCATCTATATTAGAAAGTGCCTATAATTTATGCAAGTCTCTCGCCAGTGATAAGATCGGCAAAAGGGTATGTTAAAGTTGAAATTTTTAATCAAAAACATAGATAGTGCGCCTTTTTAGCATTTAATGCACAGGAATATTATATTTTAAAGTTAAAGTTTCTTTACATTTTCTCTTATCTCAGTGATAAAATGAAAAAATTCCTTTTATCTTGATGATAATTTTAATTCCATTCCGTACGGCAGCCATTTAATATTACATATTTCCGGTAAGATTAAATGGCGTTAGTCTCCCTATATCACATACAACTCGGTTATTTTCATCTATCTCACTTCAAACTGGCCATTTATGATTTATTATCTAAGATAATTTTAACTAATTGATCTTAATGATCATTTTAATTGCATTATTTAAAATTATCAACAAGATAAAAAGAATGTTTGATAACTATCATCAAGATATAAGATTTATTTAATTTCATCAAAGAGGAATTATTTTTACCAACAAGATAATTAAAATTAATTTTTTGTATCGTGTCAACAAGACAATTATTCTTACGCCATCATCAAGCAACAAGAAATTTTTTTAATTATTTTTAAGATAAAAGACTATTTAATTTTATTATTGTAATAAGAGAAATTGTACAGAAACTTTAACTGAAAAATATAATATTCCTGTGCAGTAAATGTTAAAACGGCGTGCTATGAAAACAGTGTGTCTCTTTTTAGATGTTTTTATATGCTGAAGACAATATGGACAAGTTTTGCGAAAGAGTTCCTAAGCGTCTTCATCCTACAGATTTTGGAGGAAATAATGGATCACTTGAAGAGTTAACAGGCACTGAACTGATTCCTTTTCTGTAATAAGATTAATTACTTACATCTCATTTTTCAGAATTTTGGAAGAAAAAAGTGGAAAGTTACCGCAATTGGTTTTTGCAAGATGAAGAATACGGAACGAGAGAAGACTTGAGAGTAGGTATTCCTAAAACTTCCGATAATTTGTTTGGAGTAGAAGGAACCTTTAGAAAATTAACTGTTGATTAATGCAACATTTTATCTGGGAAAAACAGTATCACGTTTTTTAACCGTAGATTCTTAATACTAATCTTTTTTCTGTTAAATCATTACGTAATCTCAAGAGTCGACAACTAAACTATGCCGTATGTATACGCAGGTCTCCTACCGCCATCCTATATGTATATGTTCGTTTAGTACCTATAATTTTTATATTCATTGAGTATTGAATTGGGAAACATTATTATTGTTAAGACATTTTTTTAATGCGGAATTAATTTAATTTTATAATAAAAACTTTATTGAAAGTAAATACCGGATGCAACTTAATTTATTTAAATATTCCTCTACACTACACGTTATTTTATATAAATTTTTACCATCGACATCCGTCTACCTATTTTCTAAAATAACGACTCCCTAAAGTAAATTTACTGAATTTTTATATTTGATTGCCTTAACCTTATTCTTTCCCTTGCAGATTGATATTTTATACGCTTGCATTCACACTACATCACTCATCCAGTTATTTCAGTTTCCTTTACATTAATTTATTACCTACTATTTACAATTAAATTTACGAATTTGTAGCTTTGCCAATATTGTGTACTTGTATGTACCTATTTACTTAAAGTCTGTACTGGTGTATCAAACTCCTGAGAAGTCATTTTGACATTGATTATACAACCTCCCGAAACCCCGAAACGTTCACTTTACAAGTAAATATTTATTAACCAGTATTTAATAGCACCTGGTCTGAATTTGCGTTTCCGTCCATAACTTTATGATTTTTACCGTTTTTTGTCCATCGGTATCTTCCTTGACCAGGACCGTCTCACACCACATACTTTGTGAGTGTCCCGCATTTGTCAAACTGACACGATCCATGGCCAGACATAGCTACGATTAGAGCAGCCTACAAATGCATTGGAATCGTCCGTATACCTTCCAGTTGCTTATATCGTACAGTTCAATGGCTAGCCTAGATCTATTCTCTCGTACATTTCAGAGTCCGAGAATAAACAATGTTGCCAAGCTCTTGGCCTAGGCACCAATACAAATAAACAAAACAAAGAGAAACGTACCTCGAAAAAGTAGTTATTCGAACATAATCCATTCAACAACAAATCCCAACTAGCTCTATCAACTAACAATGAAGAGTTGAAGTTGAACGAGCTGTTTCCAAACAATAAATTACGAGTTGTAGGAGTTATCCAACCCTTCACAAAAATACGAGTACAATGCATGATATCGATGCTACGACTATGTTCACTGGTACAGTTGAATTGTTTTATTAATATTTCTCGATATTTTTATTAATAGTTATAAAAACGTGAATGCATTTTATCTAAATATGTAGTTATAAAATACTAAACCAATGGAACATATTTGGTTTCTATACAGTTTGGTGTTACTAAATTGGTTCCCCCTTTAATAAAATCATAAGTAAAATGTTCGTTTCCGTGTTTTGGTGACATTCGATATAAAAGTCAAATATTTAAATTGGTCAAACAATCTCATTTGACAAAACGATCGTCGTTGTTTTACACCACCGAACGACAGTGTCGATGTTTTGGACATTCGAAAATTATCGTGTTGTGTTGTATAGATACAGTTTTTCATCAATTATTCGAGTGTTGTTTTCTGAGGAGCTCATCCGTGTATAATAATCCAAACTTGAAAGTAACTGAAGTGTATACCAAAGTAAAAAGATTTGTATGTAAATATGGGAGCAGAATCTGGTATTCTAAAGAAATACAATCGACATATTTTTTTAACTTTGACCTTGAGATACAGAGTTTAAATATAATTATTTTCCAGGCAGCAGGGACATTCAGATCATTTGTTGTTGCATTTACATAAATATTAAGTTCTATACGTCTATCAAAATGGCCATAAGAAAACTATGTCCAGAATTACAAGAAGTAGCTGAAAAGGAATTATTCGAGACTCCTGAAAGAATACAAGATGATTTAAACCACCTTAGAGAGTGGCTAAGTAAACAACCTCATTTAAAGGTCAGAAGTGGTAAGTGGTTTCTTTGTTCCTGCATTCCGTTTTTACAAGTATGTAGTCTTTCTTTTCATTTAATTAATTAATAAATTCATTTAATTTATTTTATACAATAAAATATTACATTTTGTTACATTTGTATTGGTTGTATAAAATAAGTTAATGGTGCCCATAAAAGCATAGCCTGTTACCAAATAAATTTTATTACTTGGTCTAGTAAAATGAGGGTGAGAAATAAAGTTCGTTAAATGTATTTCTGTAAAACTGTTTTCATTTCAGATTCATGCATGCAAAATATTTAAATTTATGTAACAATGCGACTAATATGAAGATTTCATTTCAAACTTAAGTCCAATAATATCCCCAAATAAGTGTGGCTGAAAACTTTTAGATTTATTAGAAGCTGATGATTATTAAACTCAATGTTTGTAAAATTTGGCATATAATGATTATAGTTTTTTCATAATTAATTTTTAATAATTTATGATTGAAGGCATCAATTATTTATGAAAGTCAGTTTTTACACACTGTTCAAGGTACGACCACGAACTGTGTTTGTGCTCGTATAGTACAACAGTATCATCTGCAAAGCTAATGATTTTGCCAAGGCTATCTATTTCCAGTTTATTGTTGATAGAGAATTGGTTCAAGTACAGTTCCTTGTGGTACAATTGTACGATCTCTTCCTGACTTAGAATTGCATCTATTTTAACAATTTGTTTCCTATTGTGTAGATGAGAGCGACACCTCTAAAACCTAGTGACAATAATAGGTCTAATAACTGAGCGTGACTAACTGTGTCAAAGGCCTTAGCAAGGTCAAGGAATACACCTAATACTTGATTACCTCCATCTAAATCTTTATGTAATTCCATCTTCGGTTGATAATTAATAATCCTTCACGAAACCAAAATTAACTTAATGAAATTATTTTATATTCGGTCGAATATTTTCCAATTCTAAGCTTAATCAATTTTTCTAGTATTTTGCTAATGTCAAGGCCGTCAAGGGCGGATCGAACTGGGGGGGGGGGGGGGGGGGGGGGCACAAGCCCCTCCCTCTTGGGTCATTTTTTGTTTGATGATTTCATTCGACTTTAGGAAAAAAAAATATATCTGAAAATCTGATTCTTTTAACCCTCTTCTTTTCCCTCAGTACCGACCTATCAGTCGGCATCGTCGGTATTGGATACCGACCCTATTCAATTCAATATATCTACAATAATTTGAACATTTTTCAATATTTTTCATAAAGGGTATGTATGAAACCAAATAAATGATACTGAATTAAAAGAAACCGTCGATACGTGAGCTGAATTTTTCAAGTCTTGTTGGACCAAAAAAAAGTTATTGCCCCCCCCCCCCCCCCCATAGACAATTTCTGGGTCCGCCCTTGGCAAATGTTGGAAAGTAATGAGATAGGTCTGTAATTGGATGGTTCTGTTTTATCACCTTTCTTGTATATTGAATGTATTATGCAAATTTAAGTTTATCTGGAAAGACGCCTTCGTTAAATACTTTGTTGAAAACATAAGTCAGCGGTTTCGATATTTCATTAACTACTTCTTTTAAAGTTTTTGATTGTATTAGATCCATTTCTGAAGCTTTGTTTACTTTACGTGAATTTATTGTGTTATTTTATGTTTATCGGCTGGAAAAAAGAAAATGGAACTATTTACAGCACGTACGGAGAAAGATTGCTTCGGGTGCGCAGGTGAACTTCGTGTATTCGGAAGCGATCGGCATGTAAACTGCTTTTTCCACGTTTAACAGTGGCGTCAATTTTTATGAGGAAATAAAACTCGCAGTGTTTTTAAATTTATATTTTAGTAACAAGTAAGAAAAAATACGTTTAATGTAAAATTAATTCACATATACTCATTTAAGACAAAAATCATTTTTTTTTAATATTCAAGCCAATCGGAATTTAGCGGCGACACCACTGGTATCATATGATTGCCAAGCTTGGAAAATTTACAATTATACGAGTGCGCATCCGACCTTGGGGCAATCTTTCTCCGTACGTGCTGTATATATTTACTTTTAGGTGGTAATGTAGACTGACAAACTGATTTTATTTGCTACGGTTTCACCCACGTTAGCGAAATAGTTATTCATGAAATTAGATAGTTCTGCTTTATTATCTATAATATTATTGTTTGAAGATTTTAATTGGGTAATAGTGGTATTTAAACTTCAATCGTTGCTAAATTGATACACTATATTCTATGGTGGTTTACTAGAGCCTCTAATCACAGATAAGTAATACAGATGGCTCACGCTTATGAGGATTTGGTTGTCCCAATTCAAACGAATTGGAAACAGAATTTTTTTAGTATGGAAACGGTTTCTTGAATAAGGGGACGGCGCTATTCTCAGTCGGTGCTGTATCGTCGTCGACTACATAATGAAGCCGGACTCCGTACTTACTTTAATAGAGTGTTCAGTCACATAAATTATTACTTCCGTGGGGGTTTTGGTGTGTGACAAGCTCAAATTCACAAAAAAATGAAAGGTCATGACATACTGATTCTAAATGTCAAGGCCGTTCAAAATCGGTCCATGCATTAGGGCACAAAACACGAAAAACTAGTTAAGCACATGTACGGAAAGAAGAAAAAACATAGAATTTTTTCGTATATAGATCACAATTTTCTTTGTACAGTGAAAGTTATAAATAATTGCTAAACGTTGCCAATTACATTGGGCCTTACGGAAGAATGAAACTTTAAACGCGATTATCTCAGTTCAGGGTCCGTAAAAATTGGACAAATTTTAACCAACTTTTGCCTTTACATCGAATTATCTAATAAAGTAACGCTTAAATCAAAAAATTTTACTCTTAAAAAAAGTTTCTCTAATCCCTTATCTTTACGTTACACTTAGAATTATAATTTTATCTGTAATATTAAACTAAATATGTAATTAAAAGTAAAACATCGAACTTTTTACTCACTTCAGAACCGTCGGTGCTTTCACACTGTGAATAGAATCCATCTCTATATTTCACGTACCACCCTTTCGCTCTTACATCATAGGTAGGTACGATCTCGACACAGGTCATTGCCATTATAATTAATGCAATTTTTACATAAATAGTACAGCCAAATAAGTAAATATTTTCTCTAAAAGGAAAAAATTACAAATATGCTGTTCGTTGGTGGAGGGGTGTATTTTTGAGTTATAATTAAGGTACAAAAAGCCCATCCCCGTATCGTGTTCGCTACGAAAATTGGGTTTGAAGGTGCAAAAAATAGGTTTAACTCAAAGAAGAACACTTTTAGGGGAAAAAGTGAAGACAAAAAAGTTGTAGAGAATATAATTTTACGCAAAAAAGTCGTTACAAAAAATTTGTTTAGTTTAGTTTAGTTTAGTTTATTTATTTTGCGAATTTACAATACTTACAAATATTGATCTCACATGTCAAAAGATACGAGCACTTGTACTCGAGCTAGATTTTTTTAAAGCAAAGCAAGGGCTATTTTTTTTAATGAGAAAGTCTCGAACGCGTCGTGCTTTTTTGTCAATAACTCGAAAACGGCGCGTAGGATCGGAAAAGGATTCAAATGAAAGTTGTAGACAATTTAATTACGAACAATTTTTTATTTTTATTTTTTTGTACGATCAATATTGACACAGATATGAATTTTTTACTTAATTTTAACTACATTCAACAAACGATAATAAATTTTAAAAATTAGCTCGAGTACAAGTGCTCGTACAAAATTTTTGTAAGGACCTTTTTTGCGTAAAATGACATTCTCTACAACTTTCCCGTCTTCGCCTTTTCCCTTAACAGAGATCTTTTTTGAGTTATTGAAAAAATAACCTATTTTTTGCACTATAATTTTCGTAGCGAACAGGGTAAGGGGCTGGGATTTTTGTACCTTCATTATAACCCAAAAATACACCCCTCCACCAATGGACATCCTATATGGAATTTTTTCCTTAGAGATTAATTTTGACTGCGAGCTAAAATGCGAAACTGAAAAATACATCAAACTATAAATAAAATGTTGGATTATCTAGTGACATGCTTTAGTTTTACATCAAAAATATTTATGGTCAAGTATCTGAGTTCGATGTATGTAACAATTGCTTGTGTCAAATAATAAACTAAAAACGTGCGTGTGTTTTTAATTTAAGAATCTTAAGATAATATCTATTATTCTGCAACATAAAAAACATCTTAAATAGGCATGTATAAAAAAAGTGTAGATACAGAACAGCACCTTAATTTATATATGCATACAGGGTGTCTCACGGTGACCGTCGGTTAGAAGTATATCAAGAACTGTAAAAGCTAGAAATTTGAAATTTTGTACATGCGACATGGAGTGTTTAATCTATTAAATAAAAATATTTTCCAAATGGCAGCACTTCCGGAAATACCGGAAGTGAGCATCAACTTCTTTATTTTAAATACAAACCAGGAAATTTTTTTTCACATTCTGATGTGTCATAAAATGTTTAGTAAGTATGCTTAAAATAATCGGCGTATCAATTTTGATTTTTGAGAAAAATTTTTTTTTTCACTGAAAAATGTCAAAATCTTGTTTAGGAAATAAAATTGAAAGTCGAAAGTGGTAAAAGTTAGGGAAATGGGATTTTAGGTTCTCAATGTCAAAAGATTGAGACACAATTGTCTGTCATGGATAATAAAAAATTGACCGCGGTTACGTATCTATTTGTCGTTATTTCCAGACTTGAAGAAAAACTTTAAAAAGTCTCTTTTTTTAAATGGAATGCCTATTTAATTATTATCAGTCTATTCGATGCAGAAATAAATTTCCTTTAAATTGATATACCATGTTCCTATACCTAAAATCAATGATTACAGAGTTATTTACATTTTTCTAATTAAATTTATAATTACATACTTTACAAAACATGGTTGGCTTTGAAAATGTTCAAAAAATTTTTATTCAAATGTTTCTTATGCTTTTATGATTATTTAAAATTCTATCTGTGCACTTCTTGACTATCCAAGGTCTGTTTCCGCTGAACGAACAGAACTTTCAGGGAAAACATTAAAATACCCCAATCCATTGGTTTTTGCAGCGTCATTGGGGACAATTGGCTTTGTCAAACTTCGTGGCGCATTTACTTCGCGCAAATTTAGAAAATTCTTTTCGATCATCCTGATTTTTCGTTCCGTCATTGTAGGTAAATGCGGATATCTTTCGTTAAAGTGTTGAGTGATTCTTTATTCAATGGTTAAAGGTTCTGCAGGTCTGAAAAGTAATACGAGCAGACTCGCCATGAATGTAAAACAAATTTAGAATATCAGCGTTTGTGTATTCCATATTTCCCAATTAAAAACAAATATTATGCGCAAAAATCAAAATTCAAACAGATAACACTGATAACAAACGTAAATGTAGCGTAAACTTTCAAACTGATAACTAACTGACAACTGTCATCATAAGAAACAATTGAATAAAATTTTTTTGAAAATTTTCAAAGCCAACCATGTTTTGTAAAGTATGTAATTATAAATTTAATTAGAAAAATGTAAATAACTCTGTAATCATTGATTTTAGGTATAGGAACATGGTATATCAATTTAAAGGAAATTTATTTCTGCATCGAATAGACTGATAATTAAATAGGCATTCCATTTAAAAAAAGAGACTTTTTAAAGTTTTTCTCAAGTCTGGAAATAACGTCAACTAGATACGTAACCGCGGGCAATTTTTTATTATCCATGACAGACAATTGTGTCCCAATCTTTTGACATTGAGAACCTAAAATCCCATTTCCCTAACTTTTACCACTTTCGACTTTCAATTTTATTTCCTAAACAAGATTTTGACATTTTTCAGTGAAAAAAATTTTTTTTATCAACAATCAAAATTGATACGCCGATTATTTTAAGCATACTTACTAAACATTTTATGACACATCAGAATGTGAAAAAAAATTTCCTGGTTTGTATTTAAAATAAAGAAGTTGATGCTCACTTCCGGTATTTCCGGAAGTGCTGCCATTTGGAAAATATTTTTATTTAATAGATTAAACACTCCATGTCGCATGTGCAAAATTTCAAATTTCTAGCTTTTACAGTTCTTGATATACTTCTAACCGACGGTCACCGTGAGACACCCTGTATAAGATATAACATTACTTATACAAAATAGGATACAAATTCCTAAAATAACTTTTTAATTGATGTCATACTGAATCATAGCGGGTGCTGATCCAGACCCGTGCGCAAGGGGGGGGGGGGGGGGGGTTCAAACCCTCCCCATAACCCGTTGAAATATACGGAAATACAATAATATTTACGCCACTGGTTTGAGGCGTTGATTGAAATCATTCAGTCAACGTTTGATGTCTTCCCTGTTCTCAACCCAACCCCTCCCATGGACAAATCCTGCGCACGGGTCTGTGCTGATCCGCCCGCTCGGTAATAGCAATTAGCAAATGCTCCTCTAATTATTTTAGGGCAAAAACATAATAGTACAAAATTTTTCAAAACTAAAAACGCTACCTGAATGGTATATGTTCTCTCCCACCAAAATTGTACTATAAAAAGAAAATGAAGAATTAAATGTTGAATAAGAATTTGCAAAAACCACATTGCCATGATTATTACCGAGCGGCCGGATTAGCACCCAGTATGTAGCTAATAAAAAAATAATAAATCCCATTATTCCCGGGTGGGACGTAGGGCCGATATTAAACCCTTCCAGTGTGTTCGATTCCCTGCTATGGTTTGAAGTTGCGCTACCTATTGTGTTCCCGCTTTCTTCCATCACTGTCCTTCTCCAGGTTGCACACGGTCTTCCTACTCCCCTCTGACATTGGAAGGTTCCATTTTAAGGCAATTATAGAAGGGTCATGGAGACTTTTCCGCTTTGTATGTCCTATCCACTCCTGTTTTTGTTTTTCGACATCATTTGTAATATCACTCCGCCCTGTTCTATTCCAAATCTTCCATAACTTCGTGCTCACAAGATGTGTAAAATATTTCGTAAACATCGATTAACGAAGATCTGGAGTTTCCGTTTAATGTCACTTGTCATGCACCACGATTCACAGCATCCATATAGATATAACAACACCGATTTTACCATTGAGTTGAACACTTACTTTTGTATATACAGTTATACTACTTGCACGCCATAATTGTGATAGGCCGGAAAAAAACTTCCTCGTGCTTTGCGTATCCTTTCTGTCACTTCCTCTCTGCTTCTTCTTTCATTTGCTACCCACATACATACTTAAAGCTAGCTACCTCCTTCACCTCTTCTTCGAGTGTCACCTCTCTTGCTATTTATACTGAGCAGCTTGGTCCAGTTCTTGTTGATTCTAACTTTGTGCCATTTTTTCTTGATTCTTCTATAACGTTGTTTATGTTTCCTTGCATTGCTTTTTTGCTTTGGCTTAATAGACACACATCATCCGCATATTCCAAGTTCTCTTTGTATTAGTTAAATCCCAAATTACACCTTCCTTTTCCTTGTTAACGTTTGTCATGATCTCATCCATAACGGTTACAAAGAGTAGTGGTAAAAGAATGCATCCTTGTCTTACGACTGTGACCAATATATTTTGTTATTATTAGGTACGTTTCTTATTAAGTGTCTTTTGCAATAGTTAAAAAAAATTTAAACAAATTTTGGGTCTTCGAGTAGAACCCGGACGATGGGCACCAGCGGGCAAACGTAACCTTTATGTATTTTTGTGACGTTATAAAAAATAATTGCATCACATTTTTTTGTTATTACGTTTCTTATTAAGTGTCCTTTCGAATAGTTAAAGAAAATTTAAACAATTTTTGGGTCTTCGAGTTCAACCCGGACGGTTGGCGCCAGCGCGCAAACTTAATCTTTATGAATTTTTTTCGACGTTACCTATAAAAAACATTACATCACAATTTTTTGTTATTAAGTTTCTTATTAAGTGTCCTTTGCAATAGTTAAAAGATTTTTTTCTTATTTTTGGGTCTTCGGTTCAGCAGCATCGTGAAGCATCTACAAGCTCACGTATTTAAAGACTTTTTATTCATTTAATTACACGGGTAATATATAGTAAGTTTTACATGACACGAGAAAAATGTATTTTATCAAGACATGTGCAATGTAGTGTACTAAATTAAATTTGTAATATACTAAACCGTTGATGACTAAACTTTGTATTGTAAACAGAAAACGATCCTGTTTTTTGTTAGATAAGAAGCATAGGTAACTTGAGACTCTTTCAATCAACGCCGAAACACATTCCAGCATGTATTATTTTACCAATTCCGATCTGTACTTCGACAATTAACGTAATAAACCGTAACTAGAGGAGTGGTTAAAATATGTAAATCAACCTCGAACGCCTATAACATAGGCAACACGCACAATTTTAAATAAAAGCATTGATTGAGCTATCTGTAGTAACTTATCTGTGCTCTAATCTTATTAATTTCTCTTCTATAAAAATTTGCTGTAACATTTAACATATTTCTATAGAATGCAAATGTGTGCTTAATATACAAATTTTCACGAATGTTTTTCATTCTTTTATAAAGAATGTCACGATTATTAATACAACTATAATCTCCCATTTTGTTTCAATAAAGTTTTATTATTAACATAAGCATTAGTTTTCTGCATTTTAACATTAATTATGGTTGCATAATGCTCCGTTATTCCAATTTTTAATACATAAGCTTGAAAACTTATATATAGTTAATAAGTTAAGTATAATGAGGTTGTTTTAAAAATATGTGGTCTATAGGTACAAGAGTTCGTAGTTCGTGAAATTCTCGTCTGTGCTTAGATGCCATTCAGATAAGTTATGTTAGTTGGGAAAGATCCCCTATTTAATCCTTAGTCTTTTGCCCTTCGCTCTTTATCTCTTTTACCAGCATACCTTTTGTTTTTGTGCTCTGTCTCCTACGGTAAATGATATGTCCCATACTTTACTTCCGATATCCGATATTTCAACCAATGGTCACATCTTGGTTATCCTTGTTGCAACCGTGACATATTTTTCACTTCTCTACCGATCAAAATCAAGAACCGTCTTTCAAGTTATTCAGTAACATCAATTTAATATTTTTTGGAGTATCATTCTCTTTTCCTTCATCTGAGTGTTGATAGCTTACTTTCATATTTTCAAACATCTTGGAAAGCATTGAGCAGTTTCACCTCACAAAATCAATTTCTAATATTTATCTACTTGATTACTAAAGATGAATTGTGCTATATTCAGTCCTATTCCAGATGATCAATCCCTAATAACATTTCTACGTGGATGCAAATTTAGTTTACAACGCGCGCAAGAGAAACTTGATTACTTCTACACAAGTAAAACCCTACTAACGGAGTTTTTTTCGAAAAGGGATCCGTACAATCCAGACATTCAAGAAGTTTTAAAATATGGGTAAATTAAATGAAATTTTGTTACAAAGACTATTAACCCAGCATACATTTTAGAGCTATACTACCTTTACCCAATACAGCAAGTCCAGGTGGCCCTAGAATTCTATTACATAGAATGGGGAATTTAAATGCAGATAAAGTGCCTTATCATTTATTTCAGAAGGTACATTTTATGATAATGGACATTCTAATGCAAGAAGATGATAATTGCGTTGTCTCTGGGTTTGAAATATGGTCACTTGCGAAAAATGTAACGATCCGTTATGTGGCTCAATGGACGCCGGCCGTTATGAAGAGAATCAATTCAGTTGTGGAGAAAGGTTATCCTCTTCGAATAAAAAATGTTTACAGCACGCACTGCCCATCTATATTAGAAAGTGTCTATAATTTATACAAGTCTCTCGCCAGTGATAAGATCGGCAAAAGGGTATGTTAAAGTTGAAATTTTTAATCAAAAACATAGATAGTACGCCTTTTTAGCATTTAATGCACAGGAATATTATATTTTAAAGTTAAAGTTTCTTTAAATTTTCTCTTATAGTCCGGGAGCCGGCTACCTTTTTTGTAATCAATTAATATACTTTTTATACTTCGTGAGCGGCTTTATTGTAACGAGACGGTAAACTTTTTCCTCTGCGACAATGTTCGCAAATGGGTCTTACGGGGGTGCGCAGGAGAAAAACACGTTGATTTGGAAATGACAAAAAGTGGATGAATATCATGGGAAACGGCCCAATTAATTTGTGGGACAAAGTGGGCATTTAATTATGCAAATATTTACTAAGCTACAGAAAAAAAATCAGCTTGATATTCATTATTTTTGTTAATGTACTAATGCCTACATGTCTTCAGATGGGGACACTTTTGATGGACTCATTTTTGTTGTAAGACAAATGTTATTTTGAATTATGTACTTACAAAAAAACTTCACAGTTAGCTAAAAAATTAAGTGATATTAATCAATTTTTTGTAATTACCACATCAACGTGTTTTACCCCTGCGCACCCCATAGGACCCATTTGCGAAAATTTTCGCAGAGGAAAAAGTTTGGCGTCTCGTTAAAATAAAGCCGCTCACGAAGTATAAAATAGTTATTTACGTAACCAGTTATGAAAAGACTAACTTTATTTGACGAAATGTAATATTTGCCAAATCGAGCAAGCGAAGCGAGCGAGTTTTGCAAATTACATGAGTCAAATAAAATTAGACTTTTTCATAACGTGTTAAGTACAAAACTTTATCTAATTCCGTAATTTTATCTACCTTTTGATTTTTTAATGAGAACATTAATATGAAATGAAGTAGTTTTAAGTTCATGGTTACTATGGAAACAAACATCGAATTTTGACAATAATTAACTAATTACTTATAGTTTCAAATTGTCAGTTTGTTACGTTCCTCGTTTATTAGCTAATTCGCAAGAATCAATCATATCGATTTCTCTATCAGGATTACAGATTACAAATTTCTTAATTCAATGTTTTGCTAATAGAGCTCACTTTCAATACTTTTGGTACTATTTCTTCCTCCGCATTTGCTCTATTCTACGCGAAGCGTTATCTCTAACCACTTCGGCTTCGTTGGTTCCCTTACAGCTTTTCTACTCGGCAACGGAAGCTTCTTGCTAAAAATTATTCTATTGGCTGTCGATGTAGTCATTTAGTTTCTGATTGGCTGATCCTCGGCTAACTAAATAAAATATTTCATCTTAAAAACGGAACAAGTACTTCACTAGGGAATATCTCCGTGCTGATATAAATAGCAACTCGATTTTCAACCGCGCATCTTTTTCTATTCTACTTCCTAACAAACGTTACTAAGTGCTACGGAAATTTCACAAGTTTCTCATATCGATATTAATCGTCTATAAGTGAAAGTTTTCCACAAATAGTGATTATTTAGAATCATCTGCTTATTCTAAGTACCATTGAAACGTGTATTACGTCTTTTTTGCATCTAGTACCGCTACGTTAAAAGTTTCCACGCTCTAGGATAATTCCTTGAGGTATGTACCAAATTCTTTTGCATCAATTATCGTGTCATTCTTAAATTCCTCACAGTAATTTATATTATTTGTCCTAGCGTTTACTACCCGTTTACTACCTGTTTACTACCCCGTGTTACGTTCCGCTTAATATCTGGCTTACTGTTGGACTGCAACTTACTTTTGGTTACCACCATCTTGGTTAAAAATTGGTGAAAACTACTTGAAATTATTGCTGATCCGTTACTATTGAACTCCGATGGTTATTTTCCTGTGAAACTACATATTTGCTGTTCTACAAATCATCTTTAATTATTCCTGTGTGAAGAAATTGATTTATTTTGGAAATTACAGGCTACAGTGACTTTATTACAAACAGTGACGACAAGCGGCGATTATCCGCCATTAAGAGGCAAAATTGTGGGCGGGTTTATATGAACTCAACGGTGGTATCCTAGCAACTTGCTAAATCAAAATAAAAATCACACGCTGATCAAAGGTAAACATAGTCAGGCCGCCATTAAGATGCAAAATATACCACGTCCAATCAAAATCGATACCACGCTTGTCGTCACTGTTTGTAATACAGTCACTGTATTACAGGCTGCCATCCTGTGCCATCTTGTGTCAACTTCTGAAAATAAGATTGATAAGTTATTTAAATTATTAACCTTACATTTCTTGCTGAATTTTACCTGAATTTTGTTACTGTTTATTATAAAATTTGATTATACTAAATTACTTAATCACATTTCATATTTTTGCTTCAATTTAAAACATTTAATTTATTCATTTTGTTTACTATTCAATTAATTTTGCATTAACTTTGCTCGTTACTTTAAAAGTTACTTTTATTATTTGTGTATTATCTTTTACCTTGAAGATTTAATTTGCTAAAGTTAAAGTTTAAAAGCTAATTGCTATTATTTTTACATATCAACTCTCGGAACGAGTACTGACCAAAGTCGGTAATTATTACTTTCAGTCGGTCTGCTTGTCGCAGCCCTATTAATTTTTCTTGTTAATCAACCTTTCTGTTTAGATAACTCAGCGATATTGACGTTGCGCAACGGCGATAATCGGATGTGTTTTTGGTAAGCGTTGTTTAATGACAACTACTACGTACTGACTTTCGTACAGCTACCGAGACGGTTGCTGATATATTTATGTGTATTATTTTTGTGTTATTAATTGGACATTGTTGTAATATGTAAACTTCATTCCCTGCAAGGTAAAAGTTAAACCCCCTTTACTGCTTCACTCCTGTGAAGATTTGTTTTGTAAAATTTGTTCCGATTGTGTCAATGTTATTTTGTTTTGATTCATTATAACCACCACTATCATTATTTTAGTGTATTTCTTTATCGAATACCCACTTTCTCTTTCAGAAATCATATCTCTGTTATTATTATTATAAGCTGCTAAGCTCTTCGTAGTTCTGATTACCAGCTTATCTTTACTAAAGAACTATCGTGGCGCCCTAAAAGGTACTTGACTATATTTGTTAACTATAACTTGCTATAAATTTAAATTCTATACTCATTATTCCCACGCCCATTAGATTGCCCCTTATAACTGAGCTTATCGAGTCATTGCATTTGTCCTGATTACGGTACCGATCATTTGTTGCCGTAACAAGTTGTGTAATATTATTACATAACTACTTTACATAACTGTGATGAGACAGTTTTGAAAAAGATCACGTTACCTAATTTTAAACAACAACGTAAACTATCACTTTTATTAACGGAATTAGATAAAGTATATTAATTGATTGCAAAAAAGGTGGCCGACTCCCGGACCATTATCTCAATGATAAAATTAAAAAATTCCTTTTATCTTGATGATAATTTTAATTCCATTCCGTACGGCAGCCATTTAATATTATTTCAGGTAAGATTAATTGGCGTTAGTCTCCCTATATCACATACAGCTCGGTTATTTTCATCTCACTTAAGTTCGACAAACTGGCCATTTATGATTTATTATCTAAGATAATTTTAACTAATTGATCTTATTGATCATGTTAATTGCATTATTTAAAATTATCAACAAGATAAAAAGAATGTTTTAAAATTATCATCAAGATACAAGATTTATTTAATTTCATCAAAGAGGAATTATTTTTACCAACAAGATAATTAAAATTAATTTTTTTGTCGTGCCAACAAGACAATTATTCATACGCCATCATCAAGCAACAAGAATTTTTTTAAAAAAGAAACTATTTAATTTTATCATCGTAATAAGAGAAATTGTAAAGAAACTTTAACTGAAAAATATAATATTCCTGTGCACTAAATGTTAAAACGGCGTGCTATGATAACAGTGTGTTTCTTTTTAGATGTATTTATATGGTGAAGAGAATATGGACAAGTTTTGCGAAAGAGTTCCTAAGCGTCTTCATCCTACAGATTTTGGAGGAAATAATGGGTCATTTGAAGAGTTAACAGGTACTGAACTGATTCCTTTTCTGTAATGAGATTATTTACTTACATCACATTTTTCAGAATTTTGGAAGAAAAAAGTGGAAAGTTACCGCAATTGGTTTTTGCAAGATGAAGAATACGGAACGAGAGAAGACTTGAGAGTAGGAATTCCTAAAACTTCCGATAATTTGTTTGGAGTAGAAGGAACCTTTAGAAAATTAACTGTTGATTAATGCAACATTTTATCTGGGAAAAACAGTATCACGTTTTTTAACCGTAGATTCTTAATACTAATCTTTTTTCTGTTAAATCATTACGTAATCTCAAGAATCGACAACTAAACTATGCCGTATGTATAGGTACGCAGGTTTCCTACCGGCATCCTGTATGTATGTTCGTTTAGTGTAGTTTTTATAATCATTGAGTATTGAATTGGGAAACATTATTATTGTTAAGACATTTTTTTAATGTGGAATTAATTTAATTTTATAATAAAAACTTTATTGAAAGTAAATACCGGTTGCAACTTAATTTATTTAAATATTCCTCTACACTACACGTTATTTTATATAAATTTTTACCATCGACATCCGTCTACCTATTTTCTAAAATAACGGCTCCCTAAAGTAAATTTACTGAATTTTTATATTTGATTGCCTTAACCTTATTCTTTCCCTTGCAGATTGATATTTTATACGCTTGCATTCACACTACATCACTCATCCAGTTATTTCAGTTTCCTTTACATTAATTTATTACCTACTATTTTTATTTACAATTAAATTTACGAATTTGTAGCTTTCCCAATATTGTGTACTTGTATGTACCTATTTACTTAAAGCCTGTACTGGTGTATCAAACTCCTGAGAAGTCATTTTGACATTGATTATACAACCTCCCGAAACCCCGAAACGTTCACTTTACAAGTAAATATTTATTAACCAGTATTTAATAACACCTGGTCTGAATTTGCGTTTCCGTCCATAACTTTATGATTTTTACCGTTTTTTGTCCATCGGTATCTTCCTTGACCAGGACCGTCCCACGCCACATACTTTGTGAGTGTCCCGCATTTGTCAAACTGACACGATCCATGGCCAGACATAGCTACGATTAGAGCAGCCTACAAATGCATTGGAATCGTCCGTAAACCTTCCAGTTGCTTATAGCGTACAGTTCAATGGCTAGCCTAGATCTATTCTCTCGTACATTTCAGAGTCCGAGAATAAACAATGTTGCCAAGCTCTTGGCCTAGGCACCAATACAAATAAACAAAACAAAGAGAAACGTACCTCGAAAAAGTAGTTATTCGAACATAATCCATTCAACAACAAATCCCAATTAGCTCTATCAACTAACAATGAAGAGTTGAAGTTGAACGAGCTGTTTCCAAACAATAAATTACGAGTTGTAGAAGCTATCCAACCCTTCACAAAAATACGAGTACAATGCATGATATCGATGCTACGACTATGTTCACTGGTACAGCTGAATTGTTTTATTAATATTTCTCGATGTTTTTATTAATAGTTATAATGTCACCGCAGCCCCACCAACGCATGGAGGTGGGGCTTGTAATAACGGGATCCCCGGCGGGTCAAGGGATATAAACCCGCAACCCACGCTTCAATCTTCATCTTCGATCGACTTGCATCTCGAAGAGCACCTCTAGGAGTAGGCAGATCGAGACCTAGAGCAACTTCCCATTTCGAACCGTACGACGAGCAAAGTGTATATATATATATCTCATTTGTAGTGTATATATTGTATTTGTAAATACTTAGTTCCTGTATATATTCAGCATCTGTAATTATTCATCGTCCTTTTATTATACATTATCACCACCTGTACGTTTTTCTCTTCACCATCATCACCGACGCTACCACTACCGACGCCCACCCGGTAACAATTGGCGCCCAACGTGGGGCCACCATCCATAGCATCGCGCTAACAACCTACAACTCTCCGCAAGCAACCAGTCAGGTACAGCATGTCCATGACCACCCGAAGCATGGAGCAGAAAGCGACCACCAACCCCGGCCTGGACCCGGATACCAAGTCCAGTGGCGCCCAATCCAAAATACTTCACGAAGATCCCATCAAGGCGATCATCTCCGCCCTACAACAGCTGCAGGCCAACAAACCTGATCTGCCAACATTCGCAGGCGAACCGCTCGACGATCCAAAAACGTTCCTCGTTGAACTGGAAAAGAAGTCTCCCCAAGCCGACGACAAAGCCAGGCTGAAGACCGCTACCGACCAGCTGAAGGGTGAGGCCACCAAATGGTGGAAGACATACGAGGCCTTCGACCTAACCTACGAAGAATTCAAGTCCACGTTCAACGACCAATTCGACACCGAGCGACTCCGGGCCAAGCTACACGCAGAATTCCTCTCGAGGGAGCAGAAGACGGAGACGTGTCAGGCTTTCCTTCAACGAAAGGCACTAGTCGCGAAACGATTACGCTTGGACATCAATCAACACCTCGATCTCTTGAAAGATCTCATTCACCCCCGCATACGAAGCTTCCTCCGCAACACCCCGGCGACAACCATCCTCGAGCTGGTCCGACTCGCCGTCCGATACGAAGAGGACCAAAAGGCCATCCCAAAGGAAGCGAACGCAGCCAGTCCCGCACCCCCAGAACGCAGGCCGAACATGCCAAGGTGCCACTTCTGCCCGGAATTTCATTTCCACCGGGACTGCCCCGTCATCAGGCAACGCCAGGACCAGGGAAACGAGCAGGTGGCCGGGACCAGCCACCCCCGGCCATCCAACTGATCCGCTCCGGCAGCGACAAGGGCCTCCCCATGATCACCATCACCATTGCAGGACAACACCACCACGCCCTATTGGACTCCGGTTCAACTCACAATTTTATCCGCTGCGAGCTAGCCACCAACCTCCGACCATGCACCGACAACTACGCCCGCTTAGCCAATCCAGAGGATACCCTCAGCATCTCGGGAGTCGCCCAACTGTCGTACCACATCGAAGGCCGCGAAGAACGAGGAGAATTCCTAGCCGTACCCGCTCTTGTCACACCTGTCATCCTTGGTCAAGCTTGGTTACGCGAGCACAGGGCCGGCCTGAGGGGTGTGCGACGTATGCAGCCGCACACTCGAGCCTTTTGGAGGGGCATACAATTGCCCAATTTTAGTAAAAAAAAAAACATTTGGCAAACTTTTAGAAATTGATTTAAATGTTGGGCAGAAATATTTAAACTAGAAGGAACTTTGTCTCAAAACTATTACAGTTGAATTTCAAGGTAAAACCGAAGATCTTCCTCAACGAGTTCAGAATTACAGTAGTCTGATGTCCTTGACGCACGTCCTGGGTCAGTAGAGCAGTCGTCTGCCCGTGTGGCGGGACGCGGGAACCGGGAAGGATTGTGACTAATCTTCCTGCCTCCCCTCCCAAGTCTTTGTTTTTCTAGCCAGTAGCGATCGATATGCGATTGTGACAGGTGCAGTACTGACTAGTAAGTTGAGTGATCCAAAAGGCGCAAAAGTGCACAAACACTGTGTTTTTAGACCTTGAATTTCAAAATGGGATGTGGGATGTGCTACTTTTAAGGAAATGCGTAGGTTAGCGCAGGATAGGAAAGAATGGAGACACGTGTCCAACTCCAACCAGTCTTCGGGCTGATCACTACTTGATGATGATGAATTTCAAAAAAAATCGGGGAGGGCTGGTAGGGGCATAAAATGTGAGTCTTGCACACTTGCAATTTTCGCCTTAGGCCGGCCCTGCGCGAGCAGAAGGCCGTGCTCGATTACGAGAGAGGGTGTGTGCACTGGGGTAAGAACGACCGAAGAACGAAACACTGGACGACACCCATCGCAGATGCCGCACCATGCCAACCCATTCCGATGGCCGACGTCCATCACGGGTTCCCGAGAGCGCTTCTTCCACAACTAGAGCAAGTGCTGCGCACCTTCGCCACCGTCCTCACCCCGGCTACAACGCCCACGACCACAGCGTCCACTACACACAACATTCGACTGCATCGCGACGCCCCCTTCCGGCTACCTCCCTATCGCTACTCCCCGGAAAAGAAGAGGATCATCAACGAAGAAGTCGAGGCCATGCTAGCCGCCCGCATTATAGAACCCAGTACCTCCGACTATAGCTCACCCATCGTCATCGTGAAGAAAAAGGACGGCCAACCACGTTTTTGCGTCGATTACCGCCGCCTCAATGCCCTCACAAAAGACGAGAGTTGCAACCTGCCCGTCATTCACGAGACGCTACGGGACCTGGGTACAGCTAACGTCTTTTCCACTCTTGACCTCAAGTCGGGGTACTGGCAAGTCCCTCTACACGAAGAGTCCAAGCCACTAACCGCCTTCGCAACTCCCGACGGTGCTGCATACCAATTCCGAGTGATGCCGTTCGGCCTCAAGAACGCGCCATCTACATTCCAGAAACTGATGACACAGGAAGTTCTACCTGGTCACCTTCGCAAGTTCGCCATGGTCTATCTCGACGACATCATCGTATATTCAAACTCTTGGGAAAACCATCTCCAGCACCTGCACCTTGTTTTCGAACGCCTACAACAGCACCGCCTCCGACTCTCTCCAGCCAAGTGCCACTTCGGGGTCGAGTCAATAACATACCTTGGTCACACCATCACATCCGAAGGGAACGAACCACTGCCAGAGCACGTCAACTCGATACGCGCCGCCGAGAAACCGACGTCGCGTAAGCAACTCCGCAGCTTCCTCGGGTTGATGAATTGGCTACGAGAGTACTTGCCCCGCTGCGCGGAACTACAAGCCCCCCTGGACGAACTACTAAGAAAGAACTCCCCATTTAGATGGACAGACGAGGCAAACGAAGCGTTCGAGAACATCAAGCTCGCCATCAGCCAACCACTGCAGCTACGTCGCCCGGACTTCACTCAACCCTTCGTGCTGCAGACAGACGCCAGCAGTAAGGGCATAGCCGCCGTTCTGTACCAACAGCCGACGCCGGACCAACGTAATATAATCAGTTACGCCAGCGCGAAATTCAACAACGCGCAAGCCCGGTACCACGTCAACGAGTAGGAGTGCCTGGCGGTTGTATGGGCCACTAAGAGGTACCGACCATACCTCGAGGACAAGCGCTTTACTCTTAAGACAGATAGCCGAGCGCTTCTGTGGCTAGATAGAACCAAGGACGACAAGAGCAAGCTAACTCGATGGGCACTTCAGCTGCAAGAGTTTTCGTTCGACGTGGTACACTGTCCCGGAAAACTAAACGAGCTGCCGGACCACCTGTCCCGGAATCCCACCGACACACCCGTAGAGGAAACCACCGTGGACAGGATGCTCCCACCAGAAACTGCGCTCACGCCAGACGAAAATTCCGAGCAACCCACCACCGCCTACGTGGAAGTAGCCAACCTCGCCGCACGCATAAAAAAGAGCCAACAAACCAACCCGCACGCTGCTAACCTCCTGAGGACGTGGGAGCGGGTATTAGAGGAGGGTCCAGCCACGGCCGCACAACGCCGCTTACTACAAGAATACGCGGTTCACGAGGGCCACTTGTATAAGCAATCCGAACGCGGGGATCTGCTGGTTGTGCCACTAGATATGCACGAGGACGTCCTCTACGCGTACCACGACGCGCCCACGGCAGGCCATCCCGGTGCCGAAGAAACGACTCGCGCCATCCTCCGCAAATATTTTTGGCCAAAGGTGGAAGAGGCGGTACGAAACCACGTCCGCAGCTGTTGGATATGCGCCGCGTCAAAAAGAGGTCCGTTGCAAGATGCCACCGTCAGGCCACGACAACCATCCCGTCCCTGGGAAGCAGTTTCGGTGGACCTGATGGGACCATACAACAAGACAACCACCGGGTACCGTCACCTACTGGTCGCCACAGATTTGTTCAGCATGTGGGTAGAGGCATTTCCGGTCAACCCAGCCACCACTGACCGCATCGTGGAGACATTGGAGAACGAAGTATTCGGGCGGTTCGGCTACCCAAAGGCCATTATCACCGACAACGGGCCACAATTCACCTCGATCGCCTGGGACGCCGCACTGGGGAAATGGGGGTCCTATCATTGGACAACCCCTATCTATCACCCCCAAGCCAACCCAGTCGAGAGGCGCAACCAGGAGATCAAGAAAGGGCTGAGAATCCACCTGGAGGAGGGCAACTCCCAAACATGGGACAAGGTACTGCCCATGATTTTATATAATTTACGAACAAGGAAGAACGCCGCCACGGGTACAACGCCCGGAATGGCCTTATTGGGCTATGAGCTTCCGAGGCCCGGGGACTGGCACCTGGCACCAACACCGCACGTGGCCAACGAAGGAGAAGCCAGGGAAGAGAGAATTAGACAGGTCCACCGGAATCAACACCGCTACCGATCTAGGTACACAGCGTACGGTCCGGCCCGCACACAGTTCCAAGTGGGGGATAGAATTCTGGAGAGATCCCGACAACCAGCAATAGGTGCACTGCCCCGGAAATGGGAAGGTCCTTACGAAATCGAGGCTCTCGCGGGCAGTAACGCCTACTGGATCCGAAGGGCCAACCAAGAACTCGCCAAGGTGCATGTCCACGATATCCGGCCAGCTCCAAACCAACCACCCCGAGAACCTCCGGTGCCACCACTCCAAGAGCCTCCGGTACCACCACATCCAGAACCTCCAGTACCACCACCCCAAGAACCTCAGGGACCACTACGGATCCCACCGAGGAATCGACGCGCTCGCCACTACCTCCGCCTGACAGACATCAAACTGCCGACCCACCGCAATCCCTCGGAGCAGGGGGGAACTGTCACCGCAGCCCCACCAACGCATGGAGGTGGGGCTTGTAATAACGGGATCCCCGGCGGGTCAAGGGATATAAACCCGCAACCCACGTTTCAATCTTCATCTTCGATCGACTTGCATCTCGAAGAGCACCTCTAGGAGTAGGCAGATCGAGACCTAGAGCAACTTCCCATTTCGAACCGTACGACGAGCAAAGTGTATATATGATAAAAACGGGTTATTGGGTGTAGACCACAAAACGTGTATAACACATGTTATACACGTTTTGTGGTCTACACCCAATAACCCGTTTTTATCATTTATGAAAGGACCAAATACTCGCCTCAACTTAAAGTGTATATATATATATCTCATTTGTATTATTAGAAGACATCTTCTGGATAAATTCGTGTTATATAATGTTTATTAATACTTTTTCTACGTTTCGGCAGACTTTCTTTCCTGCCTTTTTCAAGAAAAATTGATTTATTTGACACTAGATGTCATGTTACTTGATATTAGTTTTGGCTTTTGTTCTACTGCGAGTTGCAGGTCCTATGTATGTGTCTGTGACTTGTGGTTGTTGAGGGATGTTAGGTAGTGTCACATTGTTATTGTTGGTTATTTCGATCTTCTTAACTATTGGTTTCCATATGGGTGACAATCTTGAACCATCGTCTCGTTTATTTAGGGCCAAGGGACGCTTCTCAATTTCAATGGCTTCTCTCGTTATTCGTTCTTGTAGTGTACATGCCGAAGAAAGTAACTTAATTTTGTCAGTGTCAATACTGTGACCGGTTTCTAAATGATGATTAGTCAAAGAGTTAGATAAAACGTGTTGCTTAATAGCCAATTTGTGCTCTTGGGCTCTTACACTAAGTTTCCGGTTAGTTTGTCCAACGTAAGATTTTTGGCAGTTGCTACATGGAATTTCATATATCCCTTGTTCTTCTCCATGTATTTTATCTTTGGCGTTTTTTAAGAGATGTTGAACAATTAGATAAGGCTTGAAAATTGTTCTAAATTGTGTTTTAGGGAATCTCCTTGCGATGGTATCTGTTACACCTTTTATGTATGGTAATATTAGAGGTTTTTTGGGTTCTTCAGCTTTGGATTTTGGTTTTGTTGGGTTTTCGGTGATACTTTTGGTGATTTTTTGGATTTGTTTTAAGTGATACCCATTTAGTTGTAATATATTGGTGAGATTATTAAGTTCTTCTTTTCTAGATTTATTATCAGTTAGACGGATAGATCTTGTTGTTAATGACTTAATAATGGCTTGTAATTGGGAAGGATGATGGTGTGAATGGGCATTGAGGTAGCGATTAGTGTGGGTTTGTTTCCTAAATAAAGTGTAGCTGAAATCGTTTTCAATTTTGGTGACCAAAATATCTAAAAATGGTAGCTGATTCTGTTTTTCAATTTCCATGGTAAATTTAATATTTGGATGGATGTTATTAAGGTGTTGTAAAAAGTCGTTTAAGTTATCTAATCCATGTTGCCATATAACAAATGTGTCGTCCACGTAGCGATACCAGCATTTAGGTTTTAATGGATATGTTGATAAGGCTTTATTTTCAAAGTCTTCCATATAGACATCAGCTATCGCAGGTGAAAGTGGTGATCCCATCGGAGCTCCTTCTATTTGTTTGTAAAACTGCCCTTTGTAAATGAAGTATGTTGAAGTCATACAGTGTTCAATAAGTTTTATAATTTCTTCATTTACTGAATGTTTGGATCGTAAAATTTGGATTGTTTCTTTTACCGGAACTTTTGTGAATAAAGAAGTAACATCAAAACTAACTAGAACATCACTTATGTCTAAATTAACGCCTTTAAGTTTATTTAAAAAGTCAAAAGAGTTCCTAATATACGAACTAGCACTTACACAAATAGGTTGAAGTTCTTTCGCAAGATATCGGGCGAGTTTGTGAGTTGGGGAATTAAATGCACTCACTATTGGTCGTAATGGCCAATTTTCTTTATGGATTTTCGGTAACCCGTATATTTTCGGTATACGTGAACTCTTTTCCCTAGGAATAAGTTCTTGTTTGATTTTGTCACTTAAAGATGTGGATTTGATAAGAGATTTTGTCTTCTTTTCCAAATAGGTTGTTGGGTCTGTATTGCTAGTCTTGTACTCTGATGAATTGAGTAAAGTTACCATTTTCTGATGGTATTCATTGTTGTTAACTATTACTGTAGCATTACCTTTATCTGCTGGAAGTATTAAGACGTCGTTATTTTTTAATTCTTTTAAGGCATCTAGTTCTTTTTTTGTTACATTTTGAGCTGGTGGACGAGCTTTTTTGAGGATATTAGCTATATCTAATCTGATTTCATCGGCAGTCGGTTGTTCAACAGTGGTTAATGCTACTTCTACATTAGTTATAATATTTTCTATCGGAATCCTTTTTGGTGTAATGGCAAAGTTGAAACCTTTTTGTAAAATATTGATTGCATCTTGACTGATGTTAGTGTTACTAAAATTATGTACAGTTTTTAGTGTTTCACTGTGTTGTTCAGGTTTCTTGTATAGATGATCAAATTTTTGTTTTTGCCTTAAGGATTTAACCATAAATGTAGAATCAACAGCATTTTCTATTAATCTGTCAACGGTATCAAATATAATTGGATGTATTCCTTCTTTGGTTAATAGTTGAAAGGTGTTGTAGAGAGATTTATTTATGGAGTCCAGTTTATATCTTAGATTGTGAATGGATTTTTTCATTAAAGAGTAACTAGTTTTTTTTTTTTCAAAAAACTAGTTACTCTTTAATGAAAAAATCCATTCACAATCTAAGATATAAACTGGACTCCATAAATAAATCTCTCTACAACACCTTTCAACTATTAACCAAAGAAGGAATACATCCAATTATATTTGATACCGTTGACAGATTAATAGAAAATGCTGTTGATTCTACATTTATGGTTAAATCCTTAAGGCAAAAACAAAAATTTGATCATCTATACAAGAAACCTGAACAACACAGTGAAACACTAAAAACTGTACATAATTTTAGTAACACTAACATCAGTCAAGATGCAATCAATATTTTACAAAAAGGTTTCAACTTTGCCATTACACCAAAAAGGATTCCGATAGAAAATATTATAACTAATGTAGAAGTAGCATTAACCACTGTTGAACAACCGACTGCCGATGAAATCAGATTAGATATAGCTAATATCCTCAAAAAAGCTCGTCCACCAGCTCAAAATGTAACAAAAAAAGAACTAGATGCCTTAAAAGAATTAAAAAATAACGACGTCTTAATACTTCCAGCAGATAAAGGTAATGCTACAGTAATAGTTAACAACAATGAATACCATCAGAAAATGGTAACTTTACTCAATTCATCAGAGTACAAGACTAGCAATACAGACCCAACAACCTATTTGGAAAAGAAGACAAAATCTCTTATCAAATCCACATCTTTAAGTGACAAAATCAAACAAGAACTTATTCCTAGGGAAAAGAGTTCACGTATACCGAAAATATACGGGTTACCGAAAATCCATAAAGAAAATTGGCCATTACGACCAATAGTGAGTGCATTTAATTCCCCAACTCACAAACTCGCCCGATATCTTGCGAAAGAACTTCAACCTATTTGTGTAAGTGCTAGTTCGTATATTAGGAACTCTTTTGACTTTTTAAATAAACTTAAAGGCGTTAATTTAGACATAAGTGATGTTCTAGTTAGTTTTGATGTTACTTCTTTATTCACAAAAGTTCCGGTAAAAGAAACAATCCAAATTTTACGATCCAAACATTCAGTAAATGAAGAAATTATAAAACTTATTGAACACTGTATGACTTCAACATACTTCATTTACAAAGGGCAGTTTTACAAACAAATAGAAGGAGCTCCGATGGGATCACCACTTTCACCTGCGATAGCTGATGTCTATATGGAAGACTTTGAAAATAAAGCCTTATCAACATATCCATTAAAACCTAAATGCTGGTATCGCTACGTGGACGACACATTTGTTATATGGCAACATGGATTAGATAACTTAAACGACTTTTTACAACACCTTAATAACATCCATCCAAATATTAAATTTACCATGGAAATTGAAAAACAGAATCAGCTACCATTTTTAGATATTTTGGTCACCAAAATTGAAAACGATTTCAGCTACACTTTATTTAGGAAACAAACCCACACTAATCGCTACCTCAATGCCCATTCACACCATCATCCTTCCCAATTACAAGCCATTATTAAGTCATTAACAACAAGATCTATCCGTCTAACTGATAATAAATCTAGAAAAGAAGAACTTAATAATCTCACCAATATATTACAACTAAATGGGTATCACTTAAAACAAATCCAAAAAATCACCAAAAGTATCACCGAAAACCCAACAAAACCAAAATCCAAAGCTGAAGAACCCAAAAAACCTCTAATATTACCATACATAAAAGGTGTAACAGATACCATCGCAAGGAGATTCCCTAAAACACAATTTAGAACAATTTTCAAGCCTTATCTAATTGTTCAACATCTCTTAAAAAACGCCAAAGATAAAATACATGGAGAAGAACAAGGGATATATGAAATTCCATGTAGCAACTGCCAAAAATCTTACGTTGGACAAACTAACCGGAAACTTAGTGTAAGAGCCCAAGAGCACAAATTGGCTATTAAGCAACACGTTTTATCTAACTCTTTGACTAATCATCATTTAGAAACCGGTCACAGTATTGACACTGACAAAATTAAGTTACTTTCTTCGGCATGTACACTACAAGAACGAATAACGAGAGAAGCCATTGAAATTGAGAAGCGTCCCTTGGCCCTAAATAAACGAGACGATGGTTCAAGATTGTCACCCATATGGAAACCAATAGTTAAGAAGATCGAAATAACCAACAATAACAATGTGACACTACCTAACATCCCTCAACAACCACAAGTCACAGACACATACATAGGACCTGCAACTCGCAGTAGAACAAAAGCCAAAACTAATATCAAGTAACATGACATCTAGTGTCAAATAAATCAATTTTTCTTGAAAAAGGCAGGAAAGAAAGTCTGCCGAAACGTAGAAAAAGTATTAATAAACATTATATAACACGAATTTATCCAGAAGATGTCTTCTAATAATAATAACATTCGTGGAAACCTAAACAATAATATCTCATTTGTAGTGTATATATTGTATTTGTAAATACTTAGTTCCTGTATATATTCAGCATCTGTAATTATTCATCGTCCTTTTATTATACATTATCACCACCTGTACGTTTTTCTCTTCACCATCATCACCGACGCTACCACTACCGACGCCCACCCGGTAACAATAATACGTGAATGCATTTTATCTAAATATGTAGTTATAAAATACTAAACCAATGGAACATATTTGGTTTCTACAGTTTGGTCACTGTTACTAAATTGGTTCCCCCTTTAATAAAATCATAAGTAAAATGTTCGTTTCCGTGTTTTGGTGACATTCGATATAAAAGTCAAATATTTAAATTGGTCAAACAATCTCATTTGACAAAACGATCGTCGGTGTTTTACCCCACCGAACGACAGTGTCGATGTTTTGGACATTCGAAAATATATCGTGTTGTGTTGTATAGATACAGTTTTTCATCAATTATTCGAGTGTTGTTTTCTGAGGAGCTCATCCGTGTATAATAATCCAAACTTGAAAGTAACTGAAGTGTATACCAAAGTAAAAAGATTTGTATGTAAATATGGGAGCAGAATCTGGTATTCTAAAGAAATACAATCGACATACTTTTTTAACTTTGACCTTGAGATACAGAGTTTAAATATAATTATTTTCCAGGCAGCAGGGACATTCAGATCATTTGTTGTTGCATTTACATAAATATTAAGTTCTATACGTCTATCAAAATGGCCATAAGAAAACTATGTCCAGAATTACAAGAAGTAGCTGAAAAGGAATTATTCGAGACTCCTGAAAGAATACAAGATGATTTAAACCACCTTAGAGAGTGGCTAAGTAAACAACCTCATTTAAAGGTCAGAAGTGGTAAGTGGTTTCTTTGTTCCTGCATTCCGTTTTTACAAGTATGTAGTCTTTCTTTTCATTTAATTAATTAATAAATTCATTTAATTTATTTTATACAATAAAATATTACATTTTGTTACATTTGTATTGGTTGTATAAAATAAGTTAATGGTGCCCATAAAAGCATAGCCTGTTACCAAATAAATTTTATTACTTGGTCTAGTAAAATGAGGGTGAGAAATAAAGTTCGTTAAATGTATTTCTGTAAAACTGTTTTCATTTCAGATTCATGCATGCAAAATATTTTAATTTATGTAACAATGCGACTAATATGAAGATTTCATTTCAAACTTAAGTCCAATAATATCCCCAAATAAGTGTGGCTGAAAACTTTTAGATTTATTAGAAGCTGATGATTATTAAACTCAATGTTTGTAAAATTTGGCATATAATGATTATAGTTTTTTCATAATTAATTTTTAATAATTTATGATTGAAGGCATCAATTATTTATGAAAGTCAGTTTTTACACACTGTTCAAGGTACGACCACGAACTGTGTTTGTGCTCGTATAGTACAACAGTATCATCTGCAAAGCTAATGATTTTGCCAAGGCTATCTATTTCCAGTTTATTGTTGATAGAGAATTGGTTCAAGTACAGTTCCTTGTGGTACAATTGTACGATCTCTTCCTGACTTAGAATTGCATCTATTTTAACAATTTGTTTCCTATTGTGTAGATGAGAGCGACACCTCTAAAACCTAGTGACAATAATAGGTCTAATAACTGAGCGTGACTAACTGTGTCAAAGGCCTTAGGTCAAGGAATACACCTAATACTTGGTTACCTCCATCTAAATCTTTATGTAATTCCATCTTCGGTTGATAATTAATAATCCTTCAATAAACCAAAATTAATTTAGTGAAATTATTTTATATTTGGTCGGATATTTTCCAATTCTAAGCTTAATCAATTTTTCTAGTATTTTGCTAATGTCAAGGCCGTCAAGGGCGGATCGAACGGGGGGGGGGGGGGGGGGGCATGGGCACGAGCCCCTCCCTCTTGGGTCATTTTTTGTTTGATGATTTCATTCGACTTTAGGAAAAAAAATATATCTGAAAATCTGATTCTTTTAACCCTCTTCTTTTCCCTCAGTACCGACCGATCAGTCGGCATCGTCGGTACTGGATACCGACCCTATTCAATTCAATATATCTACAATAATTTGAACATTTTTCAATATTTTTCATAAAGGGTATGTATGAAACCAAATAAATGATACTGAATTAAAAGAAACCGTCGGTACGTGAGCTGAATTTTTCAAGTCTTGTTGGACCAAAAAAAAAGTTATTGCCCCCCCCCCCCCCCATAGACAATTTCTGGATCCGCCCTTGGCAAATGTTGGAAAGTAATGAGATAGGTCTGTAATTGGATGGTTCTGTTTTATCACCTTTCTTGTATACTGAATGTATTAACGCAAATTTAGGTTTATCTGGAAAGACGCCTTCGTTAAATACTTTGTTGAAAACATAAGTCAGCGGTTTCGATATTTCATTAACTACTTCTTTTAAAGTTTTTGATTGTATTAGATCCATTTCTGGAGCTTTGTTTACTTTACGTGAATTTATTGTGTTATTTTATGTTTATCAGCTGGAAAAAAGAAAATGGAACTATTTATATATTTACTTTTGGTTGGTAATGTAGACTGACAAACTGATTTTATTTGCTACGGTTTCACCCACGTTAGCGAAATAGTTATTCATGAAATTAGATAGTTCTGCTTTATTATCTATAATATTATTGTTTGAAGATTTTAATTGGGTAATAGTGGTATTTAAACTTCAATCGTTGCTAAATTGATACACTATATTCTATGGTGGTTTACTAGAGCCTCTATTCTTATTAATTTCTCTTCTATAAAAATTTGCTGTAACATTTAACATATTTCTATAGGATGCAAATGTATGCTTAATATACAAATTTTCACGATTGTTTTTCATTCTTTTATAAGGAATGTCACGATTATTAATACAACTATAATCTCCCATTTTGTTTCAATAAAGTTTTATTATTAACATAAGCATTAGTTTTCTGCATTTTAACATTAATTATGGTTGCATAATGATCCGTTATTCCAATTTTTAATACATAAGCTTGAAAACTTATATATATGTAGTTAAGTATAATAATAATAAGGTTGTTTTAAAAATATGTGGTCTATAGGTACAAGAGTTCGTAGTTCGTGAAATTCTCATCTGTGCTTAGATGTCATTCATCAGATAAGTTATGTTAGTTGGGAAAGATCCCCTATTTAATCCTTAGTCTTTTGCCCTTTGCTCTTTATCTCTTTTACCACTTTTACCTTTTGTTTTTGTGCTCTGTCTCCTACGGTAAATGATATGTCCCATACTTTACTTCCGATATCCGATATTTCAACCAATGGTCATATCTTGGTTATCCTTGTTGCAACCATGACATATTTTTTACTTCTCTACCGATCAAAATCAAGAACCGCCTTTCAAGTTATTCAGTAACATCAATTTAATATTTTTTGGAGTATCATTCTCTTTTCCTTCATCTGAGTGATGATAGCTTACTTTCATATTTTCAAACATCTTGGAAAGCACTGAGCAGGTTCACCTCACAAAATCCATTTCTAATATTTACTTGATTACTAAAGATGAATTGTGCTATACCTATTCAGTCCTATTTCAGATGATCAATCCCTAATAACATTTCTACGTGGATGCAAATTTAGTTTACAACGCGCGCAAGAGAAACTTGATTACTTCTACACAAGTAGAACCCTACTAACGGAGTTTTTTTCGAAAAGGGATCCGTACGATCCAGACATTCAAGAAGTTTTAAAATATGGGTAAATTAATTGAAATTTTGTTACAAAGACTATTAACCCAGCATACATTTTAGAGCTACACTACCTTTACCCAATACGGCAAGTCCAGGTGGCCCTAGAATTCTATTACTTAGAACGGGGAATTTAAATCCAGATAAAGTGCCTTATCATTTATTTCAGAAGGTATATTTTATGATAATGGACATTCTAATGCAAGAAGATGATAATTGCGTTGTCTCTGGGTTTGAAATATGGTCAGTTGCGAAAAATGTAACGATCCGTTATGCGGCTCAATTGACACCGGCTGTTATGAAGAGAATCAATTCAGTTGCGGAGAAAGGTTATCCTCTTCGAATAAAAAATGTTTACACCACGCACTGCCCATCTATATTAGAAAGTGTCTATAATTTATGCAAGTCTCTCACCAGTGATAAGATCGGCAAAAGGGTATGTTAAAGTTGAAATTTTTAATCAAAAACATAGATAGTGCGCCTTTTTAGCATTTAATGCACAGGAATATTATATTTTAAAGTTAAAGTTTCTTTACATTTTCTCTTATCTCAGTGATAAAATGAAAAAATTCCTTTTATCTTGATGATAATTTTAATTCCATTCCGTACGGCAGCCATTTAATATTAGATATTTGATATTTCAGGTAAGATTAAATGGCGTTAGTCTCCCTATATCACATACAGCTCGGTTATTTTCATCTATTTCACTTCAGTTCGAGAAACTCGCCATTTATGATTTATTATCTAAGATAATTTTAACTAATTGATCTTAATGATCATTTTAATTGCATGTTTGAAAACTATCATCAAGATATAAGATTTATTTAATTTCATCAAAGAGGAATTATTTTTGTTTTACCAACAAGATAATTACCTAAAATTAATTTTTTGTATCGTGTCAACAAGACAATTATTCGTACGCCATCGTCAAACAACAAGAAATTTTTTTATTATTTTTAAGATAAAAGAAACTATTTAATTTTGTCATTGTAATAAGAGAAATTGTACAGAAACTTTAACTGAAAAATATAATATTCCTGTGCACTAAATGTTAAAACGGCGTGCTATGAAAACAATGTGTCTCTTTTTAGATGTTTTTATATGCTGAAGACAATATGGACAAGTTTTGCGAAAGAGTTCCTAAGGGTCTTCATCCTACAGATTTTGGAGGAAATAATGGGTCACTTGAACAGTTAACAGGCACTGAACTGATTCCTTTTCTGTAATAAGATTAATTACTTACATCGCATTTTTCAGAATTTTGGAAGAAAAAAGTGGAAAGTTACCGCAATTGGTTTTTGCAAGATGAAGAATACGGAACGAGAGAAGACTTGAGAGTAGGAATTCCTAAAACTTCCGATAATTTGTTTGGAGTAGAAGGAACCTTTAGAAAATTAACTGTTGATTAATGCAACATTTTATCTGGAAAAAACAGTATCACCTTTTTTCTGTTAAATCATTACGTAATCTCAAGAATCGAATGTTCGTTTAGTGTAGTTTTTATATTCATTGAGTATTGAATTGGGAAACATTATTATTGTTAAGACATTTTTTAATACGAAATTATTTTAATTTTAAAATAAAAACTTTATTGAAAGTAAATACCGGTGTACAGGGCCGCCTCGTGGGGGTGTTGAATGTGTGCCCCGTACACGGGCGGACTATCAGGGGAGCGGGCGGATTGGATTTTCAGGGAGGAAGCTTTTTTTTTGGTTCTTAGTTTAAATAAAGTAAAGGCGTGATACATTCTTTTATTTTTATTCTCTAATTTTCCTATTTAAGAAATTTGTCGAAGAAAATACAAAATTACGCCAATAAAACGATATGATATGATTGATATGAAGATCGTGTTCGTGAAGACAAAGAATATTGGGGCATATGACACTACGCCGAATGCCCACAACGCCGACACGTTTTTTTGATGGTCCATATCGCCGACTACGAACACTACGCCGACAGTGCTCACATCGTCTACAAGTGTACAAGGGACAAGGATTATAAACTTACAAGGGACACTTCGCCGAATTTTTCTCTGTGGACACAACGCAACGTTAAAACATTACCAAACGTAATATCATTAGGTATTTTTAAATTTATTTGCGTAATTAAATGTTGCACTTAACTATGAAAAAGTATCAATTGAAACAAATACAGGGTGAGCCATTGAAAAGAAAACACGCCTGTTTTGGGACACTTAGACAAGTTTCTGAAAAAAACGCTCGGACACGTCCATTTTCTATTGTTGGGGGACAACTTTTGATGTCAAATTTGACTTTGTCAGGTTAACCCCCTAACTCAAGAATTTAAATAGGGAAAAGGAGTCGAGCGACCCCTCATTTGAAGCGCCTTTTAATTCTCTACTGGACAGTACAAATGAAAATTAGTTTTATTCAATTTTTTTTCACCCCCATGAAAAGCACCCTCTAGAATAACTAAGGTGGGGGTGCTGTTTAAGAAAAATCCTGAAACACGCCACCTTTGACCTCTTGAACGGCACATTTCAGGATTTTTCCTAAACAACACCCTCACCTTAGTTAATCTAGAGGGTGCTTTTCATGGGGGTGGAAAAAAATTGAATAAAACTAATTTCGGTCATACTGTCGAATAGAGAATTAAAAGACGCTTCAAATGAAGGGTCGCTCGACACCCTTTCCCTATTTAAATTCTTGAGTTAGGGGTTGCCGGGGCTAGGGGGTTGACCTGATAAGGTCAAATTTGACATCAAAATGTGCCGTTCAAAAAATCAAAGGTGGCGTATTTCAGGATTTTTCCTAAACAACACCCCCACCTTAGTTAATCTGGAGGGTGCTTTTCATGGGGGTGAAAAAAAATTGAATAAAACTAATTTTCATTTGTACTGTCCAGTAGAGAATTAAAAGGCGCTTCAAATGAGGGGTCGCTCGACTCCTTTTCCCTATTTAAATTCTCGAGTTAGGGGTTGCTGGGGCTAGGGGGTTGACCTGATAATATCAAATTTGACATCAAAAGTTGTCCCCCAAAAATAAAAAATCGACGTGTCCGAGCGTTTTTTTAAGAAACTGGTCTAAATGTCCCAAAACAGGCGTGTTTCCTTTTCAACGGCCCACCCTGTATATATTTTGCACCACCGTCTATAATACCAATGAGATAAATATTTTATAGATATACATATTGTAAATTCTATTCCACACTGACAACACATACAAACTCACATCTTGAGTAAATGAAGAACATTTGTATGCGAATACCATATTTTTAATTTTAAAACGTGACCACCCTGTTTAAATCCAAAGTAACCATTTTTGGGGCTGTTAACCAAATGATGCTAAATATGTACGTCTCAGACAGCATAATGCCACAAAAATAAGTCGTGGACCTCTGAAAAACACAGGATGTTACCTAGCGTATGGACTATAGATACAACCACAGATGGAAATATACTACAGATAGCTCATCCCATGTTAAAATTGGTTGCGCTCAGGGCCGGATTTACGGCGGGGCAAGCGGGGCTGAAGCCCCGGGGCCCCCACAAATTGAGGGCCTCCACAAACTTTGAATTTTCCATTTTTTAATGGTTTTCAAGAAAGTGAAGAGAAATGAAATACCTATATCTAAATATGTAATGTAGATTAGAAGATACAAAAGAGACTGTCCGATTATAATAGGTAATTATACTAACGTAACTTTGGAAGGGCTAATTACCCCATTACCCCTCCTCTTAAATACGCGCTTGCCTGCAGAGATTTATTAAAGTTCAGACGGCCTTCCCTCGCACGTTTAAAGAATAGTAAACATTAAAGTTCTCGTTCTCGTCACTCCGTTTACAATTAAGTACCTATTTATAATATATACTTCTTCTTGTGAGACCGATAGTACTTATGTGTATTAATTTCACTATTAAGCCTCCGCGACATGTCTTTTTAATCTAAAAATAAAATTATCCAATATTTATTTTTTGAAAGGGGCCCCCCTTTGTTCATTGCCCCGGGCCTCCACACTCGTAAATCCGGCTCTGGTTGCGCTGTATTTGGATTTATGCGTCTGGTGCGTTAAATCCAAAGTAAAAATGCAACAATTATATCACCGGTTTTAAATACAGATGTCCTCTAAAATTAAATATACCGACTTACAGAAATCGACGATCTACCTACCCTTTTACAACGCGGTTCAATATCTAGTTACCTCTGTTTATTGTTGAAACACTATCCCTTTAATGCAATATCAACAATCAAGGTCACGTATATGCTTATAAAACATTTGTATTTTATTTATGGCTCTTTAGTCTTTATTGATGTGTGTATTTCCGCCAATCGATATCCAAGATTTGAGTTCTTCCATGTTAACATAATTCAACAGATTTTGTTCAAATGTGCAGAAAATAAGAGGTTTTGTTTTAAAAAATGAATGAAAAAGTGTAAAAATAATGACTAATGAAATAGCTATTTTGTGTATTAACGGCGTGAAGGAGGCGATTTTGGCACGCGGCGGAATTATAAGTCCGAGGCCCGAAAGTCCGATTATAAGACGCCAAAGGGACAAAAGCGTCGTTCACGCTCGAAATGCAAACAATCAAACATCAAGATTGTTAATGTAATGGTTAATTTTTGATTATAATTTTAATTAAAACACACATAAGTGGACTGTATTCAAATTTATTGTTCATATTCAACTTTTAAATATGTAATTCAACTCTACTCGACCAATGCCTTCTTCATACATCATTATACACAGTCAATTCCCCTTCCAACCAGTTAAATTAAAAAGAGGGGAAATTTATACGCCAAAACTCATATTTCAAAATATTCTTAAACATATCGCCCCCCTTGAAAGAACCCAGTTCTTTTCAAAATCAAAACATTATATAACATCAGCATATCAACAAAAAAATAAAAACAAAACCGCAATTCGGTAATACAAAAAACTCAACATTCCAATTACTTATGCCTTATCTAAACAATAATATAAATATACATGGCTAAGTTAAATAAACGAAATACATTTTCTTTGCCAAATTGACAAATTAAACAACAAATGTTTCTTGAAGAAAATTAAATGTACATTTTTCAACAATTTTTCATAACTTAAGCCACATGCTCTATTGGTAGCGCACATAAACGATTAAATGCGCGTTTAACGACGCCACCGCGCACCCTTACTTCTACCACTCGCGTAACACCGTCTTGCCCAGTACACAATTTCACCACTCTTCCCAACGGCCAATTAAGAGGAGAAACGTGATCTTCCTTCAGTAAGACAAGTGAATCGATTTTAATCATATTTATGCAATTTTCTTTCCATTTAACTCTTGTTTGTAGTTCGGATAAGTATTCCTTTTGCCACCTTTTCCAATAATGTTGTATGATTGCCTGTAGCCGCTGCCATCTTGAAAGTCGATTATCAGGTATTTCCATTAAATTTCCCTGAGGGAATGATGTCAACGTTCGTCCAATTACAAAGTGAGCTGGCGTTAAAGCTGATAAGTCTGAGGGATCAGAGGATAGCGGACAAAGGGGTCTAGAATTTAGTATAGCTTCAATTTCACTGAGCACAGTACTCAGTTCTTCAAACGTTAAAACTGTGTTACCGACTACTCGCTTGAAATGAGATTTAAAACTTTTTATACCAGCCTCCCATATACCTCCAAAGTTAGGAGCACGAGCAGGTATAAAATGCCACTTAATTCTTTCATTTGATAAATAATCGCTCAAATTTTCAGAATTTGACTCAAGAAAACTATAAATTTTTGATAATTCATTTTTTGTTCCAACATAATTAAGAGCATTGTCTGAGAAAATATTCAATGGTTTGCCCCGTCTGCTAATAAATCTACGAAACGTTGCAATAAATGCCTCTGTGGTCAACTCGCTCACTAATTCTAAATGCACAGCCTTTACGCTCATGCATATAAATAAACACACATAAACCTTCTGTGTTTTTGCACTCCTACCTTTTCTATCTTTTACATTAAATGGACCGCAAAAGTCAGTTCCAACGTTATAAAAAGGTAAGTAATTATTAACTCTCACTTCCGGTAAGTTTCCCATCAGATAATTTGAAGCCTTTGGAAAAGCCTTAAAACATTTGACACAATTTCTAATAATTTTTTTACACAGCTGTCTACCCGAAATGGGCCAATATCTTTCTCGCAGTGACGACAACACCATTTGAGCACCAGCGTGCAATAATCGCTCATGCTCGTGCTTAATGGTCAGCTCCGTAAATATGTGATTCTTTGGAAGAATTAATGGATGAATTTTATCAAAACATTCTTTAGAATTAGCTTCCGCCTACTCTGATTAAATTATTATGCAAATATGGATTTAAACTTAAGATTTTACTATTAGATTTTAAACTTATTCCTTTTATTAAACAGTTGTACTCTAAAGGGAAACATTCTTTCTGTACAAATTTTATTAACGTATAAAGCGCATTATCCAATTCGTCTGGTACCAAAGCACCGTAAATTCTAGCATCTTTTGGTAGTTTGGAATTTTTTATAAACCTTACTACGTAAGCTACAATTCTGATAATTTTTGTAACCTTTGAAAATTTATTTACCAAAATATTTAGATAATTTTCTGTTTCAATTGTCACCGCGGTAATGCGTAATTCTGGTATCTCAATATCTGTAAGGTTGTCATTAATTTTCCAATCATAATTATTCAACGTCAGAAATTTAGGTCCTTCCCACCATAAACTATTATTTTCTAAAACTTTTGCGTTAACTCCCCGTGACAACAGGTCAGCAGGATTTTCGCTTGAACTTACATGATACCATTGATCACTGGAAGTTGTAATTTGAATGGTATTAACACGATTTGATACAAAGGTTTTCCACCTTGCAGGTTCACCCTTTATCCACGCTAGCACAATTGTTGAATCTGTCCAATAATATCTTTTTGTAAAATTTATCTCTAAACAATCAATAACCTTTTTTGCTAATTCTGCTAGTCTAATCTAGGCAAACTAATATTTTTCAATGGGGCTACGCGTGATTTTGCGCATAGTAATTTCGTACAAATACTACCGGATCTGTTTACACATCGTATGTAAATACAAGCCCCAAACGCTACCTCAGAAGCGTCAGAGAATCCATGCATTTCTATTTCTACATAATCTGACATCACAACTCGTCTTTCAATTTTATAATCATTAATAATATGTAAGTTATTAAGAAAAACCTTCCATTTCGATTGTAATTTTTCCGGAATTATTTCGTCCCATTTTAATTTTAACACCCAAAGTTCTTGTATTATCAATTTTGCAATTATAATAACTGGTCCTAACAACCCCAAGGGATCAAATATTTGACATATTACAGATAACACAATTCTTTTTGTTACATTATCTAATACAAAGTTATGATTAATTGAATATTGAATAATATCGTCATTAGAGTTCCAAAAAATTCCTAAAGTCTTATTTTGTTCGTTCGCACCTATTTGTAAGATACCTTGATTTAATTCTTTATTTACTTCAAACTTTTTCAGTATTGCGCTATTATTACTCAACCACTTACGTAATTCAAACCCAGAGTTTGATAAAATTCTAGATAAATATTTTTGTATTTGCAGAGCATCTTTTACTGACTCTACTCCAGTGAGTAGATCATCCATATAAAAGTCATTTTTTATAATGTTACTTATTTCGGGATACTTTTCTTTACACTCGTTTGCTATCTCTACCAGACATCTGACCGCCAAAAACGGAGCAGACGCAGTGCCATAAGTTACTGTTTTTAATTCGAAACACCTAATGCTATCCGATGTGTCAGCTCGCCAAAATATTTTCTGAAATTTAGTTTGTTCGTCACTAATTAAAATTTGACGGTACATCTTAGATATGTCTGCCGTCATTACAATTTTATGTTTTCTAAATCGAGCTAGTATACAAAAAAAATCTTGCTGAAGTTTGGGACCAACGTACTGGACTTGATTTAAGGTAACTCCAGTACTTGAACTCGCAGAAGCATCGAACACTACTCGGCACTTACTAGTAAGACTACTACCTTTAATGACAGCATGGTGAGGCATATAATATCCTGTTAATAAACTATCCGAATTATCTTTAATCTCTACCATATGCCCTAATTTCTCATATTCTAACATAAATGCGCAATATTCTGACTTTAAAACTTGATTTTTCTGAAATTTCCGCTCAAGTGACGCTAATCTACGTAAGGCATTATCTCGCGAACTACCTAACTCCTTGAAAGATTGCTTAAAAGGTATTTTGACAACAAATCTACCTTCATAATTTCTCCTAGTTGTGTCCCTAAAATAATTTTCACAGTATTGTTCTTCTGCAGTTAACGTTACCCGTTTCTGTTCTACTTCTTCCACCTGCCAAAATTTACTCATTGTATCATTTAAAAATTTGTCTGCGTAATTAATATTTAAAAAACTAGCTGTTGTATTATTTGCCGGTAAATTCAAATTTCCTCCAATAATCCACCCAAACTGGGTATTTTGTAAAATTGGCATATTTTTACCTAATCTTTCTTGACCTAAACATAATACGGACCAAAACAGAGAAGCTCCTAGCAATATGTCGATTTCAGAAGACAAATTAAAATTGGAATCAGCTAATTGTAACCCTTTTGGTATCTTAATACAATTTCTATCAAATGAAACAGTGGGTAAATCGTCAGTCAATTTTGTTAACACTAAACAATCGATATCAATGCCAAAATTATTATAACACGACTTGAGTGATACATTTACCCTTTTATCAATATTAGTTAAACTTTCAGCAATACCCTTTACAAGAAGATTAACTTTACGTGGTTGCACACCAATTTTTCGACACAACTGCCTTGAAATAAAGTTACTCTGCGAACCGCTATCTATTAGAACCCTACAATTTATGTACTCGTTTTTATAATTTTTAATTTTAACAATGGCTGTCGATAGCAATACCTGTGAAATAGATTTTAACTTTATTTCAGATAAGCAACTAACGCTCGATGATTGTGCCTCAACCACCTGCTTATTATCATTGTTTGCGCTGTCTTCAATTCCCAAACTAGCTTTCTCTTGATCTAAATGCAATAAAATATTATGTGCCTTTTTACACTTATAACATTTATTTAGTTTACAATTGACGGCAAAGTGTTTATCCCGTAAGCAATTCAAACATAACTTTAATTGTTTTATTGCATTTATTCTATCCAACACGCTTAAATTTAAAAAGGCTTCACATTTATAAATTTGATGACTTTGTTTACAGAATTGACAAAAATACGTCTTATCCGTCGCAGCAAAACTTTTACTGATAACCTGTCTTTTACATTGGCCTTGTACAGTTTGTGTTTGTAATTTATGTTTTTCAGATTTACTTAACTCAATTTTTTCTAAAACATCACATTTCGCGTTTAAAAATTCGCTCATATCTGTCATGTCCGGTAATTCGTTTCTATAATGATAAGCTTCCCAATCGCGCCTGGTAATACTATCGAATTTATTTGCCATGATGTATATTATTAAATGATCCCAACTACTTGTGGGTTCATTTAAATTGTTTAAACATCTAAGGTTTTTTATTATGTTATCGTACATGTTTCTTAACTCTAAAAACGATTCTTTTATAATTGCTGGATATTCCATTATTTCGCGAATATGATTGTAGACAATAAGTTTTTTATTCTCATACCTGTCAACTAAACATTGCCAAGCAGTGCGATAATTACCCGCCGATACATCAATTGATTTTATCGTCTCAATATCTTTTTCAACAGATGATCTTAAATATAAGAATTTTTGTATATCAGTTAATTGCTCATTTTTATCTACTAACGCACTGAATGTGTCTTTAAATTCTAGCCAATTACTATATTTACCGTCAAATGTTGGTAATCTGATAGGAGGTTACCGTATTAAAGAATTAATACCACCACCACCATTACTATTATTATTCATTGAATTATCTGCAACCACAGAAGCATTTTGTTGTGAGAATGATGAACCTTGTTTTTCATACTGTTTAATTAAAGCGTTACCTTCGCTCATAATTTCAAAATAATTATCCTCAAAATTATATCTTTCATCCTCATCAACTTCCCCTCCCTCTAACGACTCTATTTCCGATTGCAAATCATTAAATCTTTCCAAACAAGGCTCTATTTTATCTAAGCGTAATTTTAATTGAACCAACGTAATATCGTCAAATTCTAATAATTTAATCGATTCAATATAATTTTTCAAACGTGTTAAATTAGCTTTAATTATTTTTTTGCTATTTTTGAGGCCCACTACATCAGGCATCTTTTATAATTGAAACCACACAAATTCTATAAAATATATATAGGTAAAATATGGCTTACGTGATAAGAAAGGATCTATATATGGACACGTGCAGACTATCAGACTGACCTCCTTCTTTGGACACCTGGAATACCAATCATTTCTTCGCTATCGCCAAATGTCTTCTTATCTCGCCTCGATATACCATATTATGTTATTCGGCTCGAATTGACCAAATGTTAATTTGTAATGGTTAATTTTTGATTATAATTTTAATTAAAACACACATAAGTGGACTGTATTCAAATTTATTGTTCATACATATTCAACTTTTAAATATGTAATTCAACTCTACTCGACCAATGCCTTCTTCATACATCATTATACACAACAGTCAATTCCCCTTCCAACCAGTTAAATTAAAAAGAGGGGAAATTTATACGCCAAAACTCATATTTCAAAATATTCTTAAACAAAGATTTTTTGTAAAATTGTTTAAAAATAAATGGCACGATTCGTTCTTAAAACCCAAGTTGTTGATTGCTAATGTGATCCAAATAAACAAAAGCAAAAACATTGGAAAAATTATTGGCGTGTTTCACTAAGAAGTTAAATTTGTTATACAAATATGTCCGAAAACGGAAAACAAGAAAAAATAGCTATTTTAGCCGAATAGGTAAGCCAAAGCTGTAACACTTGAGTTATTTTCACGAAATAGTTATTTTTGTATCTAGTGTGCAAAATCAAAATGCCACTTTGGTGATCGAGAACTGATTTTTTTAACTCGGCTGCGCCTCGTTAAAAAATAGTCGAGATCACCAAAGGATTTCGCGCACGAGTTGCAAACAAAATTTTTTCGCATTTCATTGCAAAATGTCAACTTTTTGAATGTCATTGTAGTTTTGAAAAGTCAATCTTTTTGTAACAAGTGATAAATTGCTTTTACTTTTTGTAACAAGTGATAAAATGCTTTTACTTTCGTTGCTATAGAAATAAATTGCAATACCAACGGATATTCTGGATGTCTAGATTGCTATTGAAATAAATTACCATAGCAACGGATCTTCTAAATGTCTAGATACGACACATCAGCAATTTATACGGGGAAAAATTTGTTCATTTATTCATTTTGCAACAAAATGCGAAAAAATCTTATATAAAACACGAGATAAAAGCGCCTTTTTATCGCACGACGTGTTATTCATCTCGGCTTCGCCTCGATGAACAATTTTCACATCTGGTGATAAAAAGTATCGCTTTTACCTCTAGTTGTATAAATAGCTATTTTCTACAAACGTGAAAAAGTTGACAATTATTTTAACGAACTCTCATAGCAGTGCGCGAAGTAAGTATTTCGCGCACGGTGTCATGGTAACGTAGGAAAGTGAAAAAAAGGGTCACTTCGCGTATTGTTATCAATGCGCATGCGCTAACTTTGTCATTTTTTGACGTTTGTAGAAAAAGATAATTTTGTGCCACTGTTGTTCAAATAACGATCTCGAAGTCCAACTTTCGTGCTAGGCCAGTCACACGACACAAAAAAAGGCTAAAATCGCAAAAGTGCGAGTAGTTCCGATTTTTTGGTACGTTGTTTCATGTTTGGATACCGAAGTTTGCAATTTCGAAAAATTTGTGCTATTTGTATAACTCGTGAAAAACGGCGTACTTTACACCCTTTTTCCAGTGTTTGCGCTCTGCAACTGCTAAAGTACGCAATATTCGGCAATCGACACTTACACAACTTTGAATGTATCTATATTAAATTTGCAATAATCTATAACTTGAATAGGCACGGAGATATGGCACTTCGAATTTGGCCCATTTTTTCCAAAAACTACTGCAATTTATAAATTTTGTCCTTGTTTAGTGTCATATATTGGTGATCTGATATGACTACGAGAAAAATCATATAAAGCATTTTATTAAATAACGTGAAATGTAGCAAAATATGTGCAACACTTTACTTCTAGTAGAGATCGCCAGTGAATTCGAAGATATTTCAGGGCCCAGGTCTGATTTCATTTTGAGACTGAACCTACAATAAGGCAAAGGTCTCTTCAGGATTCTGGTCGATGTCAAGATCGCCAGGGTGGTCATCATCTTCATTGATCAGTAGCCATATGACGTTCTGACATGTCCTGCCTGCCCAGAGTGTGCACAACGCCGAGCACTTGAGTCCAGCACGAATGCAACACGTGTATGTACCCGTGCTTGCATTTGCAAGAAATAATCTTCAGAAGACGTAGTGGGGCCGGTTGTTTTTTGGGTGTGACTGAGATCAGACCATCTGATGTATTTGTCCAACGCCACTGAATGGGAGTGGGATCCATGTCTACTCCCAACTACTTTTGCATCTGGTGGTAGGTGCGGAATAAGTGGAATGACGTTGCTTTGGTTGTTCTTAGGGGTAAACGAGCGAAGTTGACTTTGGCATGGGTCGCAATCTTGACAATGATGTTACACCCATCCAAGATCACTGCCACATTTTTCCCAAAGTAGTCGAACACGAAAAAAACGTAGTTTGCATGGAAGGGGCCGTTCCGTTGTCACATCCCCCCCCCCCCGCTGTTAACTCCCGTGAATCACCAGTGGAATCACTGTAGAAAGTGGATTTTGTCCCTTTACGTATCCCTTCTCCGTCGAGCAAAGAAATGGGTATGGAGCCAATTCATATTTGAATTTCTCCTTGAGTTCTTCGTTTGATTGTTGCATTATACAAATTGTTTGGAATATGGTGAGTGGTCCAATGTCAACACGCTTGTTCCGTACTTTTCAGAGCTGGCGGAAGTTACTAAGGAAACGGCTCCCTTTGGGTATGTTGTGATTGTGATACCACTATTAGGGCTCCAGATCTCATTTGGTTCTTAACTGAAAGGCAATTAGAATTACATTTCCTACAAATGTATTTCATGTCTTTTCCCGTGGTTTAAGTCATTTCGCCAATATAATATGACACTAAACAAGGCCAAAGGGTACTTTAGGAGTTACGAGCGAAAACTGAAAAAGTACAAATTTACGCGGTTTTTCACGAGTTACGCAAACAGCACAACTTTTTCAAGTTGCAAGCTTGGGTATACAAATATACTACCCTTACTGGATCGAAAAACATACCAAAAATGTACGTTAGCGTCGAAATTGACGAAATGTTAGTTTCCACGTGGTGCTAAGTTTGTGGTTTATCAACATCGAGTAGCCATTTAACATATCCCCACGTGTTAATTTAATTAGACAAATAAAAAATCAGTTAATCATTTTCATGAATTGTGAAGATATCCATTTTCGCCGTTTCTTTAATAACAAAATTTTTAAACGTGAAGGAACAACAATTACAATACACATTTTATTTAATTATCCCTTTCTTTGTGTCAGGTTTTTTGCACCAAGAACAGTTCCTCTTATGATTAAAGTTCATGCATAACATTTGATGATGATCATTCAATTTCTAATAGTATTAGCAAAGAGTATATAATATACTCTTTGGTATTAGATTACTGCAATGTCTGCAATAACTGGCGGTAACCATTGACTAAAGAGTTTATTAATCAACGCGGTAACGTAATACGAGTAGGTATGTCACGAAAAACCCTAAGTAGATCATTAATATTATTATAATCATGATCTCGTAAATAGTTCGATCTGTTTCCTTCATTCGTAAAGATGCCCTGATAGCCCAGTCATTTTAGACATTGACCCAGAAAAAAATAATAGGGAGCTAATTTTTGGTATAGATGTTCCTTGGGGTCGACTATTTAACATAGTAAGTCCTGTAAAATCCTTCCGCAACCCCCTTTTTTCCACCCCCAAAAGCGCTCTTTTTCATATTTTGCTTATTTACTCAAAAATGATTGATTTGATGAAAAAATCATAGAAGTCCTGTAAAATCCTCCTTCCGCAACCCCCTTTTTTCCACCCCCAAAAGCGCTCTTTTTCATATTTTGCTTATTTACTCAAAAATGATTGATTTGATGAAAAAATCATAGAAGTACTCTTTTATAGCATACAAGATTTCCTTTCCAACGATATACATATAACATGACCTATAGTTCTTTTTCTATAACCGCCCTAGAGCCGTTAACGTTAGGGGGTTGATTTAAAAGTTACCAAAAACAACCATTTTTACACGATACTAATACTAATTATACTTTTTCAAGTTTGTTGGATACTTTTGTCATAACTACTTAATAAGATTCTTATTGGTTTTTAAGTTTTCAGGATTAAATATTTATTATAGAGGAGTTTGAAGTAGGTAGGCGGTTGGTTTAAAAACAAGCCAAAGCCGGGGGTTAACCACATACAGTGAACTTAGAGTTCACTGACCACATATGATAATTTTGTAAACCATACAGCCAATTTTATTATTTACGCAAATAAAACATATAAAACCTAAAATTGTCATTCAACCTACTATTTATATTTTAATAGCTCTGGTTCGGAAAGAAGGCACACGCACTCTAAATAAGCAAACATCTTCATATATTCTCTTCTTCTTCTTCAAAGTCGTACGCTATAGAACTTTTATCAGTATTGGTGCATATTTCACCTTTACAAGTTGCACACAAGATACTGCATTTTTGGCCTGAGTTCTTGCATGAGCACCTACCGGCACAAGTAGATTTGCACTGACAATGAATCAGTCTCAGAAGGGATTCAGGCGCAGGGGTAGTGTCGTTGGAATAGGAAACAATTGGTCTTGTATTAGTTTCCAACCCCACTCCGTGAGTGGATATGGATTTCCTAGCCATTCTTGTACCTACCTATAAAAGATGAAAAATACTGTAATGGTAGTGCAACATAGTGGTGGTTGTTTAACCTGAAGATATACTCTCAAAAGGAGTGTTGTTCTGTTACTGCCTTAGTGGGTGGTAAGTTTGAAAGCTCCATAAAAGAAGCTGCAGATTGTTTAACCATCATTCTGTTGTACAAATGATGTCGAAGCTGGTTAATGTTTGAAAACTCTTGGCCGTCCGGATATAGTGCCCTCACAAACTCTTCGCCAACTGCAACTACTTCATTTTTACGTTGATTAGGCGTGTTAAATATGCGACAAACTTTCTCCCTCAGGCTTTTACTCTTTTGTAGCAAGTTATAAGAACTCTTTTTACCCTTATTATATAAAGCAGATGTTTTATCACACCCCGATATTGCGTGAGCAAACAGAACTGCCTCTTTCATTACTCCTATATTTTTTTGAATATCGTCAACAACAAAAACTTTAGCAGGTGTTTTACTCGTACCCGGATGAAGCACAAAAATGTTGTAGTAACAGGATAAGGATAAGATCCAAATGGTGCTTAAAACCTTCCCCACAAATTAAAAAATTATTTATTATATAAAACTTGATGCGACATGTTTCGGTAAAACTGTAATTACCATCTTCAGGCGACAACTAAAATTGGGTGTAACAGTAATATGTATACCTAGCCTTAAAATGTGAAATACTTACATAATACAAAAACAAATTGTAAGTATTTCACATTTTAAGGCTATATTACTGTTACACCCAATTTTAGTTGTCGCCTGAAGATGGTAATTACAATTTTACCGAAACATGTCGCATCAAGTTTTATATAATAAATAATTTTTTAATTTGTTGGGAAGGTTTTAAGCACCATTTGGATCTTATCCTTATCCTGTTACTAGAATATTGGTTACCCCATTTTGTGAACAAGGTAGAACCATCTGTACTAGCGATGGACCTTACTTATCCACAAAAATGTTGTTATCTGTAGGAGCTCTGGCAGTCAGCATTGTAAGTATATCGGTGTCTGTAGCTAAAATAACTACTTTTTTGTTTAATTGGTGTAAGCTAAGAGCTGTACTAACGATGAGTTCATCTGCGTCGACCTGGGCTTGATCAACATTAACACCTCCCATTTTTAATAAATTAGACACCATTGATATTAGACGAGCCTTATTCCTCTTGTTTGTGGTATTAAAACATGTGTGAAAAAGTATAATTAGTGTAAAAATGGTTGTTTTTGGTAACTTTTAAATCAACCCCCTAACGTTAACGGCTCTAGGGCGGTTATAGAAAAAGAACTATAGGTCATGTTATATATATCGTTGGAAAGGAAATTTTGTATGCTATAAAAGAGTACTTCTATGATTTTTTCATCAAATCAATCATTTTTGAGTAAATAAGCAAAATATGAAAAAGGGCGCCTTTGGGGGTGGAAAAAGGGGGGTTACGGAAGGAGGATTTTACAGGACTTTTACTATGTTGAATTTTCACCCTCAGAGAACATTTATACAAAAAATTAGCTCCCTATTATTACTTCCCGAGTACGAAGTAAAAGGGAAGTATTGTATTAGTGTTCCAAAAAAAAAATTTGACCTATGGAAATTTTTACATATCTTTGCGTTTCTGAACACGTAGATTCAAAATATGGAAAAAAAAAATTTCCGTCTGTCGTCTGTAGTCTGTAGTCTGTAGTCTGTAGTCTGTCCGTACACATTCCTTGCAACGCTCTAAACTCAGAAACTATTAAAGTTATCGAAATGCGGTTTTCGCCAATCGATTGCATTCGGGCCAAGGACGAAAATGCTGATATTACCTTTGATGACGTCACTTCCCGTATAAGCTAAAATGGCGGCACTCATTTTTTTATAAGATGAAGTTGCAGTTTTTTTATGTAGTTTAAAAGAGTATTTTTTTCTGAATTCAGCAATATATATTGTGCTATACTTATTTTTTGAAAACAGTGTTAAAAAAAATAATTTTCAAAAAATGACTGCAACGCTCGATACTCAGAAACTATTAAAGTTATCGAAATGCGGTTTTCGCCAATGGATTGCATTCGGGCCAAGGACGAAAATGCTGATATTACCTTTGATGACGTCACTTCCGGTATAAGCTAAAATGGCACCAATCATTTTTTTTATAAGATAAAGTTGCAGTTTTTTTATGCAGTTTAAAAGAAAATTTTTTTCTGAATTCAGCAATATATATTGTGCTATACTTATTTTTTGAAAAAGGTGCTAATACGAGGGAAGTCTCGTGGCAACTTGCCAAAATTTTTTTTTTTTGGGTTTGCTCAAAATATTGCATAAAATGACTGGGATATGAGTCATAACACAAACAGTACAATTGCTGCATTCATCAATGAAAGGAACAGATGCAAAAAAGTACGCATTCAGCAACATACACTTGACTTCGAGATTGTTTTGTTTTTTTTCAGCATCATCAGAAAACGTGACTGATATCTAGATTGTGTAGGTCGCTTCGCTATGAAATATATGAGTACAGACAGAAACCTACACCAGATTAAAAAATTCAACGCACGTTGCGCTTAGCTACAAGAGTGCATTTCGGCGTTACCATTTTCCCTATCTCATGAGCTATCTGTAGCACAGATAAGCAAGAGATCTGTAGTATATTTCCATCTGTGATACAACATTTCAAACATTACGTTCTCGTTTGTTTCAAACAATACTGATTGTCATTTTATGGTCAGTTTTTCAATTCTGAACAGCTTTTCAATAAAATTTTGCTCTATGATACACAAAAAAGGTAGGTATACTTTACCTGCAAAGAAAATATGTAGTTTTTATTCCACGATCAAGGCGGCTTTGAATTAAAAAAATTAAAAATATGATGAAAATTCATTTCCAATGAAGCAGGGCAGAATCTGAAAAAATCGTTTTAACATTCCAAAATTTTTGGTCATTTACACCTGTAGGTACCTAGTGAACTCGATCGGTGAGCACATTGTACAGGGTGTACAACTAAGAAAGGAGGTCGGCCATTAACTCAAAAACTATTTGAGATAGAACAGTGAAATAAAAAATCTTATGATAAATGTGGCCAAGAGAAAATGCTGGAAATTATTTTCAATTTCCTACCATTGCCACCAGAGGGCGTTTCACTGATTTCAATTTGAAATTCCCATTTTTTGGGCAATTTTCCTCAGTAAAGTATTTAAAAAAATATATTTGTTGTAAACTAGTGATCCATATGTAAAACTTTGTTTAATGAATTTTTACGATTGCTGTCAAAATAAAGGGAGGGGTAACTAAATTACGTGTTACTAGAAAAAATCGTGTAACTTTGAAACGGGTTGCTTGAATTTGTCAAGATTGGTCTCGATGTAAAGAGAATGCTTGATATTACCAAAAAAAACCAAAACCACAACAATTTTTAATCTCCGTCTACCAATAGAGGGCGCAACTTGTTGAAGGAACAAAACGGTCGACTTTTCTAAAAAAATTCAAATGGTACCATATACTTTTTCACTGCTATTGGAAGGAAAATTCATAATGGAGTAAGTTAAAAAAAATTATGTCAATAGCTCTTATAGTACCGAAGATATAATCAAAAATGTTCGGTAATATAAGAGGCAATCTGAAAAAATCGATTTTCAGTAGGTATTTGTCGTAGCAGTTACGCCCTCTTGCGGTTGTTTTTATAGTTTAAAAGTATTTTTATTGACTTTCTCATGACTGATTTAGTTATAAAATTTTTTATCCCATTAAATTGAGACCTTTGGTTTTGAAGATATTGGCGGTGGCCATCCGCATCCATAATGAAACAATCTGTATATACTTCTTAATACTTATAGGTAGGGGTATATTAGCTAGAAGTACCAATTTTATTGAAATAAAAAAAAATAGAGAAAAACTATTCATTGCCCCCTCCACCAACAAAACACTGAAATGCCGCCACTGAATAGTTATATTATAATAAATACAAGCATTTATGGAATTTCACAAAGTTTAGAGATCAAATACTTACTTACAGGGAAGAAATTATGTAAATCACATGGAGTTTCAAACAAAAAACCCATTATTCAGTGAAATTCACTGCACTAAAAAAAATACATTTATTTTCCCAATGAAACAGGTTCAGTGAAACCCAATCATGGTTCTCAATAAAGTACTTATGCATTTCTAGCAATAAATATCTTACCTTTCGGCAACCACTGTTAACAATTTCTGTAAACTGTCTATTTCATTTATACAAGTTTACGGACACCTGCCTGCTGCTGCTCTTTGTTTTATTAAGCTGTGCCTCCATGGTAATGTAATCTGGTAATACCAGAGAATATTAACAATAATATTCTCTGGTAATACATTCCTGTGTTAGAGGCAGTGAACTCTATAGAGTTCACTGTTTAGAGGAAGAGGTTTATTTTATGGTTAGAGGTAACAGATGTTACGTCATTGAAAAGTCAATGGTTATGTCATTGACTTTATCTAATATACCGGGTGTCCCATTTTAATCTCCCACCTGCGATAATTCTACAACACTGCGACGGATAAAAAAATGTTCCGAATAAAAAGTTAACGGTTTTGAGGGGGACATTTGATACTGTTAACCTTGGCTCCCTCGGACCCCCAAGTGGGCGGGAACGGGGGGTAACTTTAAAATTTTAAATGGAAACCCCTATTTTTTATTGCAGATTCAGAAAGAGTATAAAAAAATGACGGTTTTATTTGGGAACTTTTTCTTTATTTGCAACAGATGGCGCTGCAAACGGGGTGTCCAGGTGTCCCATTTTAATCTTACCAGGAGAATTTCTCGAAATAAGTACATCTGACAAAAAAAGTTTCCAAATAAAACCGTCATCGGTTTGTATGATTTTTCTGAATATGCAATAAAAATAGAGGTTTCCATTTAAGTCAACTCCCCTATCCGCCCCCGAGTGTCGGGGGGGGGGGGGGGGGGGGTGAAGTTTGTTACAGAATCGGACGTTTCCCTCCAAACCATCAAACCTTTATTCGGCAACTTTTTTGTCAGATGTACTCATTTAGAGAAATTCCCCTGGTAAGATTAAAATGGGACACCTGGGCACCCCGTTTGCAGCGCCACCTGTTGCAAATAAAGAAAAAGTTCCCAAATAAAACCGTCACAGTTTTTTATACTCTTCCTGAATCTGCAATAAAAAATAGGGGTTTCCATTTAAAATTTAAAGGTTGCCCCCCGTTCACCCCACTGGGGGTCCGGGGGAGGCAAGGTTAACAGCATCAGATGCCCCCCTCAAAACTGTTAACTTTTATTCGCAACATTTTTTTATCCGTCGCAGTGTTGTAGAATTATCGCAGGTGGGAGATTAAAATGGGACACCCGGTATAAAGTAGAAAGTTTGTGTCTCTGTTTGTCCTTTATACAAATCCACACCGTTTGACCAATCTCCACGAAATTTGGCACACATACCTTACTTCATCAGGAGAAGGTCATAGAATAGGTCCCGTTCCAGAATTTCACAGGGAAATACCCGATTTTCAGTTTTTTAACAGGAAATTGAGCTAGAAAGCTGAAAATTTGTATATAGGGTCTTTAATAGCTATAAAATGTTTTAAACTAAATTTTACTTTACCCCGGGCAAAATCGAGTATTCACACCGGGAAATAAGAAGAATACGAATTTCGCAAGACCGCGGGCAAATAGTACACTATAAAGTCAATGGTTATGTATTGCTTTAAATTTTAAAACAGTAGTAAAAAATTGAATGCGAAACCAATAAACTAACTCAAATATTCAAATAAAAATGGGTATTATTTCTTCAATGAGTTTAATACCACATAAACATAAACATTGCACAGATGTCCAAATGTAACATTAGGATTTCAACTCTGCATTATCTGAAATTTAATAGGCAGTAGTTATTTTTACAAAAAAATAGCCTCATACTCAAATTGTAACCACATTGTATTTATTTATATAAACATTCAGCAATTAATTCCACATTTTATCATCGAAAAAGGCAAAAATTAGGTATAAAGAGATCAAAAACTTGCAATTCTACAAAAAATATTCTCCAAACAATATAATGATTAATCGATTGGGAAAAAAAGTTCTCACATAAAATAGTTTCTAGTAACTTAGTTTTAAAATGTTCACTTTTTACCTATGTCGTGCTTTTTTACTATTGTTCTTTTTTGCACTATTACTAAAATTTTTTTGTTTAGCAGATTCATCTCTCGCAGGACTTGATGATCTATCCAACCCGTTTTGATTTTGTGTACCATTTGAACTAAATGATGCAGAAGAATTTGTTGAATGTTTTCCAGTACTTTTTAATGTTGAATCTACGTGATTTGTCGTAGGCATTACTGAATTCGTGTCACTTGAATCTTCATTGGTCTGTGATTCAGTATCGCTTTGTCTTTCAGCTAAGGAGTTCAGTTTTATAAATGGTTAAAGTATATAAAAAGTACTTACATTTTTCTTGATTGTGATCTATAAGTCCGCTTACAGCCTAAAAAGTTAGTTTTTAATTTGAACTAAATCAGAACTTTAATTGTATAGGAATAATAAATTCTTAAACTTTAATTTGCACAAAGGAAAATGTTTATAATTAAAATTTTCTTTTCTTACAAACTGTTTGCGATTGCAATTTACTGAAAGATATATCAGAAGACATAAAATCCTTTATACTAAGGATGATATAAGTTCGCCAAGGTAAAATCTACACGATTTATTTCAACATTTTGAAAAATGAAATAGTCTATATTATGAAACATATATTCGCACATATCTTATGGTGTTTTACACTAGTGATGAGCACTCACTCACTCGAATTATTTGATAGAGCGAATTTATTTATTCGAACTAATTCATTATTCAAAAGTTTAAAAGGACTCTTATTCTCTTGTCATAAAAACTAAATTAGAAAGAGAACTAACACATGTGTCCAAACCTGCACAAATAAGAAATGCAATGACACACTAATGCACCCCTTCTTGCATTTCATTACTGTTTCATATTTGACATTTGTGCATTCATCAAATTTAATACTTATTTATTTGATAGTTTTGTTCATTCGATAGTGCCCAACACTATTTCACACTATCACATTGACCACAACAGTCAACTTGACTGCTGTCTTGTTTCCCCCTTTTCTCCTGTATTGAAAATCGATACTAGAAAAAATAGTGTTGACCATAATCCGCAAGAACATCTTTGACCATAGCGCCGATTTCGACCACAACACCTCCAATTCTAGAAAGTGTGAAGTGAGTTATACCATATTCCTCTAACATACAATGTAACTTTATCAAAATGGCGCAACTAAATGTGAGAGAAAAATTATTGTAAATTCTTTCTTTTTTGTTTTTTATCTCATTTCTATAAAGATAATTTATTTCAACCTTAATATAGGTACATATTTTTTTGGCGTCGGAATGAAATGAATATCTCTACCAAAATATGAATAAATGATTAAAAAAAAAATTATAAGGGGTGGGCCATTTAAAATTTGCTTCTTGATTCGGCCATAAAAAAAACTAATGCATATTTTTTCAAGGTGAGTGTTTTATTTTAAATGGTCAACATTGAAATTAAGAATGGAACACAACTTCATTCATATGGTTGCCTCGACTGGCTTTGCAGTAACCCATTCTGTCAAGTCAATTTTTCAGCACATTTTCGATTGTATGGGTTCCTATTTCATCAATAGCAACTTCGACTTCCTGTTTCAGGACCTCAATCGCCTCTGGGTGGTTAACGGATCCCCACAGAAAATAGTTCAACAGCGTTAAACCGCAGCTCCGAATCAGCATTTCAACAGATTTTGCTATTTTCGAAGACAGTGCGGTGCGCAAAACATCAATTGTAATGTTGTCCATTCTCTTCAATTTTTGGAAACAGAAATTTGTTGAGCATGGCACAGTAACGCTCACCATTGACTGTGTGGCATTATGTCAATATGTGGAGGTTGGTGGATCTCATTTTGAACATCTGTAACCATTTTTGTTTGAACCATCATTATTATGTGCATTTTTGTGCTATGTTGTGTTCTTGTTAATTTGTTAATGAAAATTGTTATTAATAGTTTTGTTTTATGATAATTTTAGGACTTGGCAGCTGTTAACAGTACTTTCTTTACTTACTTTTACATTTTTAGCTATAGATAAGTAGTATGATTTACGTCATTACGATAGGACTTAATATTACTTAAGTCAGGTTTGTTGTTATGAGCCATGCGGGTATGCCAACTTCTCCTCAGGGGTTGGGAATTGGTAAAAATTGCACAGAATCATTTTTGTTTAGGAATTGTTCAAAGAATACGTATACGAATTCTTCGTAGTTCCCCATGGACATATGAAAATCAATTCATTCAGGGAATCAATTCGTTGTGTCTTAACCAAATATAAAAAAAGGGAATCTAATAAAAACAAAAAACTTACCGCCATTGAGGTTATGGATGATTTTGAGAACAATCTTTCTGCTTCTTTAAACTTTCGATTTCTTTTGTCTGACTTCGCATTTGTAGTTTTATTGCTTGATAAGTATCTGTCCCATCCTCTGATAATATTGCCATAAAGCTGTGTGTCTTCTAAATATGAACCCTCGAACGCATATATTTGCCTTTCCAAATTTGCCAAAGTTTCCTAAAAATATACTCAACTGTTGCTCTTTTTATAAACGTAAAATAGAGATACAAACTGATATTTCTGCTTTTCGTTTAACTAATTCCGCAAGTTCTCCACGAGCATCAATTGATGTAGATTTTGTAGACATCTTTGTTTCCGTTTTCATTGATTTAAAATTATAAAAGTCAGATTTTATTCCAAGATAATTGAGAATGTTATAATTTGATTTCTATTATTTATAATCGTAGGTATTATATTATATTAAAATATAGATGAAATTACTTTTTGTGTACCAACATTTAAAATCACAAAATCGGTTATAATAGGTATGTGTACCAACTACCAAACCAACATAACTCTACGTCTACCTTCAAATCAAACTTCGAAATACAGGGTGGTAGCCACTGACCTGTATCACAGCATTGCTGTGCCTGTATTATGATCCTGGTCAGTGGTGGTAGCTTCGACAAACCATATATAGGGAAAGCCAAACTAAGTTGCGTGCACGTCATCAATGACGTATTTCCATGTCTTTTGTGGCAAAGTTTCCATCGCTAAGTGTATCATAAAATTTATAAAAAAACAACTCTAAAGGTAATGCAATTAATATAAGACTTTTAGATAAAATAATGTATGTGCACAAGCTTGTTTTTGTTGGGTTTAGACGCCTCTCAATGTAAAATGTGATAAAATTTTAATCAACAGGCTGGGAAATTAAATATTTTCTGATCAATTTGACAATACTGTAAATGTTAACGTCATCAAACGCTGATGACGTGCACGCAACTTAGTTTCGCTTTCCCTATAGCTAAAGTTCGATCCACAAGAGTTGGCGTTCACGTCATAGGTTTCCGAATGAATGCACGACATTCCTTTTAAACAATCATTAAAACTTAATATATGTTTGTGATAAAGATGGCAATACAGTTTGCATGTGTTTTAAGTAAAGACATGCGTATAGATGATCGCCAGTGAAAATAAGAGAGAAGTGAGTATGTTCGTATGTCCAACAGCTGACTTCAACTGATTTGACTTCTATCTGTCAATGTCAAATTTATTCATTATTTATAAATAATCTCATCGTTTTCGTTTAGTTTCGCCGTCTCGTATTATTTCTGTTCGTTGTTGTTTTGCCCTTTTATTTACTCGTTCTTTACAGTTATTTTGTTATAATTATCAAATTATTAATAACAGTTCTTATTAGAACGGATTTACGAAAATTGCAATATTTTTAACCACAAAACAGCATGTTTTGACAATCCAATATAACATTAGTGCCAAACGTACCGCCCAGAGAACGAGTTCAATCGCAGCAGACGTTAATATGTTTATTGCACTTATTACAATTCCGCATTTAGCTTTACTAAGCTCTAATTAATTTTTTAAGATACGTTTTATATGTAATGGATTAATTAAACACGTAAAATATTACTATGACAATTTTAAAGTAGCACAAGCGACTATCTGTGAGTAATTAAAGTATTATTTGCAACACTGCCTTGTTACGATTTGGCAGATTTCATTCCCGACGTCATTATTTCTTGACTTCAAATTTTAATCTTAATACATACAATTACAAGTAATGACGTGCACGCCAACTCTCCTGGATACAATTATAGCATATAAGTGTAGTTAATAGATGCAGGGCGAGTTTTGTTTCATTATTTGTATAGCCCCTAGAAACACATAGTACCGACAACGTTTGATCTTGCCGACTGGAGCAAAATTGGTTGGTAACAATGGTAACACTAAAAAATTCCCTAAGCGGATGAAGTGCGTGAATAGAAAGCGCAACAGCGCAAGCGCCACTTGTGTTTTTTCGCTTTGCTGTTTTCCTTAGGTTAGAACTGTTTTCTCTATTTGTTTACATTGCAAATTGCAATCTTTTCATCTGAAAATTTCCGTAAATAACATGTAAATTGTAAATTATTATAAGTGGCAGGTTGCACCAGCAGTGGCAAAAAAGGACAAAGTTTATTTAGAATCCCTGCGAACCTTAGTAGGACAAAAACATGGTTAACCTCACTTTCCCCTCATTACCAAGAATATACTTAATTACTTACCGTAATTTAGGTAATTAAATTAAATGCATCCTTTAAAGTAATGTGAATTGCTCGCATTCAAATTGTATAATTTGCAATTTATGATGCTGAACTATTGAGGCTTTAACGAAAGGTAATGAGAGGGGCCGATTAGTCTGAAAACGGCCGTTCAACATTTTTCATTAACTTTCTAGGTTTAATTCACAGTTTAATTATTGAATAATATTCAATGAATGGTTCAATTAATCACATTAGTTATGAAAAATTAACCTCAAATAATAAAGCATAACATTTGAAATTAGCGTCAATTGCCTTAGGGATTTTTCGTATGTCAATGTTGATGTCAGGTTTGCTCCAGCGTGTCGGTACTATGTGTTTCTAGGGGCTATAATTATTTGTATGGGGATCTCGGAAACCATAATTAATAGTGGTCGGACAATCATGTGACCAATTTGTGAACTTTGACAGCTCTAAAGGTAAAAAACGCCATTTTACTAGTGATTTGTATTGATAGATTTATATTCAGAGTTGCTTTTAATTTAAATTTAGTTGTGTAGTATTGTGCACGCAAATACTACTACGAATAGAAAAAAATTGCCCTCAGAGCTGTCAAAAAACAGAATGGATGACGTCATTCACTCGATCTCTATTTTTAGCGATTGGTGGTAGCGAATGCACAATCCTAAGCCCAATCCAATATTAAAAATTGCAGTAAGTTTTTTGAAGGCAGAAGCCATCTTTTGGAGACAGGGACCACAGGGCCAAATTATATTATTTATTTATACAATTAAAGTAACGGGAAATAATGTTTCAAACATTTACCATTTCTTTTAGAACCTTATATCATATGTGGTTATAGTCACCAACTCCACAAGGTTTTCACAATGTAAATAAATTAGTCACTCTTTTGGCGCCACTAAAGCTGGATTTGTAGTGTCGGTAAGCATTTAAGACGTAAGAAGTAAGCAATAAGCAGTAAGAAATTTATTTTTATAGTTCTGTAACGGCAACAGAGTAGGCATGCGCATTGCGGGTTCAATTTAAATTATTACTATGTTTATGGTACGATTGTAAAATTAAAATCAACTTGAGATAATATTTTCCCATCCATTCTTGAATAAGTATAAATTTCACTGAAATATTTCTTTCACACCTGATTTGTATTGATGTCATCTGTCTTTTGTTAGCTCATAAACCAGAGATCTTAGAGGGGTACGCTAGATGATGAATGCTAAATATTTTACACGTCCGCGAATTGAAGCAGACAAAGTAAATAAAAAGATAAATAATTTAAATACAAACATATATAATTCGTTCTGACTCTGTGGTTACCGATCTACTGCGCAAATGCAGCATTGTACATTCTTAAACACGATTGCTCCCAGAGTGAGAACAAAATATATCTTGCTTTCGAATTGTTATTCATCATCTACCCCCTCTAAGATCTCTGTCATAAGCTAACATCTGTATACGAATGTCCCCGATTCGGTAACGGTAACGGTAAGAAATAAAATTGAACCAATTCCTTATTTCTTACTGCTTACTGCTTATGCTTACCGCTTATTTCTACTACGAATGTTATACAGCTCATTTCCTTAACGCTTAAAGGCCCGTATGACACGAGACTAGATTTAGTACTAAATAGAGTGGACAAGTTGTGCGCGCGCAGATTCAGTACGACCTGATACATTTAAAAATCCGATTCTAATTTCTTGTCGCAAAACAAGAGTCAACACTAACTTTAGTAGTACAAAATTCGCCTTGGTGGCAAACAGGAGATTCATATTTCCAAGCTTTCACACATTTTAATTCTGCGCGCGCACAACTCGTCCACTATTAAGTACTAAATTTAGTCTCGTGTCATATGGGCCAAAGCTGGATTTATAGTATCGGTATCGGTAAGCATTGAGAAGTAAGAAGTAAGCAATAAGCGGCAAACTGACATTATCCTAAAAAAAGAGAAACAGGACTAGAAACACCTTAGGTACAGGTCAGGTCAGTGACTATACCATAGGAACTAAGCCTACGTCATCATGGCCTCCCAGGCGGAAGCAAGTTACACATATACGATTCCTGCCTTGGAGCTCTCTTGGCCAATTGGGGAAACCAAATAATCGAATATTAAGGTTTTTACAGTGAAATCCTTATGGTACATCTGCCAATTCTACACCCTGTATATAAACAAGGGATTAGCACCACATTAGCACTAATGGTGGGTTCATACAAGCGGCTAATGGCCAACAGTTACGTTTGCTAATGGACAGATACGCTAAGCGCTTTTCCTTAGATCATATATACTCCGTAGATAGCGCATTAGCCTTTCTTGCCATGTATAGAAAATGAGCCAAGATGCCAGACAGAGAGACGATATCTTTTTTGCCTTTAAAGGCGACTCCCACATGCGCACTTTAAACACGGTTTCCAGAACCGACAGCCATAGGCGCAGATTACGAGCGTGCTTTAATGCGCATATGCCGAACGCTCTTCATGAAACCAATATTTAGTTTCTTTGTCATTCAAGCTGGCACAAAATAAAAGGCCAATGCTTTATCTACGGAGTATATATGATCTAAGCGCTTTTCACATCGTTCATAGATCGAGTTAATGGTTACACGAAAGCGACCTTTATTGTGCTGTAACTCGTGTATAACTACCTTTAATCTTTAATCAAAGCTACCAGCTGATTTGCTAGGAATTTACTTCAGAATTTATTTGTTAAAAGTATTTCGTTGTCATAGAAAAAAGAGAGGTTTCGTGTGTTTAAGAAAATGGAAAACAGATTATGATATGAACGCCATTAACATAACGTACAATACGCGTACGCAACGGCTTTGCAAGCCAACGGCACAGTATAAAGATAAGCATTAAGCTATGCCAACGGCTAGCTTAAAAGTTAAAAGTTGACCAACTTTGTCCGTTAGTCGTTATCGTAACCCGTTGTAAGAACATCTGTATGCATCAATGCATCACAACACTTTTAACTTTTAGCTGGCTAAGCCATTATCTGTTAGCCGCTTGTATGAACCCACCATAACACTAACCATTTCAAGTGTTACATTAACCACTCTGATTACAAACACTTGCAGATACTGAAGACACTAGACACAGTCTAGATTTTTCCTGTGGTTGAGTTAGTGGCATCGAATCAAATACATTGAAATTACATTCATGTATTTGGTGGCATTGAGGTAGTTGTGGTCATACTTAGGTTAGAGAGTTGTGGTCATAGATAATGTGGTAGTCTTCAAGTAATATAATATATACAAAAAAAAGTTCAAAAGTATACCATGGTTTCCAGCAAATTGCTCCGTGTTAATCAAATAGATGCAATTTACTTGGATAACGAAATATATAAAACATTGTTATGGTTGCTGAAAGAATGTACCTCGCATGTACCTGTAAGCCTTGTAAATGATCCAAAAACAATTTATCTTTTTGTTTGTTTCAGCCTAGACTTGTGGTACACTATATGCCAGAATTAGAATTATTTGTTAAATTTATTATACTATTCTATTCTATTTTAAAGAAAGATGCGACTTTTGGACAAAATTTATTATCAATTAAGTATGAGAACTTAAATAAGACTAAGAAAATATTATATTTAGTGTTAAGCTGTACTAGTTATCTACATAGATTAGAAGCATTCAATTATTTCTCAAATGTATACAAATACATTTTCTTATTCGATGGATTTATAAAAATCTGTAATTTTATTAACTTATCACTGTTTTTACGAACTGGAAAATATCCTCTTCTAATCGATAGAATTTTAAATTTAAACCAACAGTATACACATAATGTTCAAAGATCATTTGGTTCAAAATATTTAACAAGGGAACTCTTATGGAATGGATTCATCGTAAGTATCTTTACATACATCTATCAATCACATTTTGTATTTTATGAACCTTAGGAAATATTAGTTTACATTCTACCACTTATTAACTACCACAAGTTAAGAAGAATAATGTACAGTATTCTTTATTCGCGGAAAAAACCAAACATCATCCCTAGGGCACCAGTGCTGACTTTGCAAACGACGTGCGTACACTGTGGAATGGCACCAATTCTTCCACATCATATGGAGTGTGAGCACATTTTTTGCTATGTGTGTTTAATGGTTAGTTTTTTATCAATTAATTAAATACTTTTTGTGTAACATGTGTATTTAAGGGTAACCAACTGGCCGATTCGTTATATTCATGCCCTATGTGCGATAATTCCGCCACTACTTGTGAAAGAGTTATAGTGAAATGAATGTTATTTACTCGTACAGTTAGTGATAATCTGTACTGTCACGTATATGAAAGTTACAGAAAATTAAGTAGTAAAGGGGATAATTACTTACAGTTAGTTTTGGGTGTTTGAAAGTAATTCTTTATCCAATAGCATGGGGTGTAAATAACGACAATCAACAGCTTGTAATGTACCATATATTGTAAATATGTTGCATATTATATAAAGATTACAACAGGAATAATTCATTTAATAAGATCCATTCTGTTTCTAGATGTCGCATGTTAAAGTATTAAAAGTGCCAAAATATTAATTTGTGAAAATAAGAGATCACTGTTATTAACACAAGAGATTTATTAATTGCCCCATACCACCTGTTAAAATACTCTATAAACATATTATACCTACCTACTACATGCTCCCACCTCCAAAAACTTTCATTTGTTATGACATTTTCAAGTTCTTATGTTAAAGATGATGCGACAAATTCAAGGGATACATTACAGAGGGTTAGACTTGACAAATAGCTGTAGTTGAACTGAGAGATAACATTTTTTGAGATGTTATAAATGAAAATTGATCTTTCATTGAATTAATTTGTATTTCATTATTTTCTCTTATTTTTATGTGTTTATTAGCAAGTTGAGGACTATCATTTAATTAAGATCAAAAATTTTGCGACACTATCATTGTTATATTAACAAAAATAACGAACCACAAAACACTATCAACTAACATTACACAGGCTTTATGTCAGCCCCGGGTACCTCATAGTGAACATGCTCGTCCGAGCATGTTCCACTTGGGGAAACCTAAATCGCTAATATTAGTGATGCTAGATGCATTTGTATACAAAAAACAATTGATGGTTGTTATAGAAGTTGTTAAAAATGAGTAAGGTAGGTAAAGACAATTGCCATAGTTCGTGTATGAGATCTAAAGCAGTATTGGGTAATTGTGGTAAATAATAATTAAACGTATTAATTTATTAAACGAGTGTTATTGAATGACTAGAGAAAAAAACTTGGTACCTATGTCAGAGACTAACTCTCTGCCTGTTCGCCATAGCAACTACGCCTACTACAGCCTACAGCGCCACGAACCTCTTAGGGCCAGTTGTATAGTCTAGTTGAGTTCAACCGGCGGTTATATTATTGTAAAATTAAATCGCACGAACTAGAGTTGACGTCCGGGCTAGGGTTGAACTGACGGTTTTACCACCCATTTACCAAACCATATGGGTTGATAAAATCGTCAGATCAACCCTAGACCAGACGTCAACTCTAGTTGTGCGACTCAATTTTATACTAACCGCCGGTTGAACTCAACTAGACTTTTATACAACTGGCCCTTATACACAGAACATCCCCACCTATTAGGTGCTTTTCTTTTTGTATGTTGTGGACTGTGGTCGACTTAAGTCAGCCCTGTCAATAACACACCATTCGTTTTATAAAAACAATTTGACTCAGTTCTCAATAACCCTATTCGTTTTAAAGCTTTGTTATTAACCTGAGGCAGAAATATCCTATGACTCAAGGCACTTCAATCACGTGATAATTGTGACTGCCTAATCCTGTGGCGACTGACAACTCCAAAGCGGCAACGGTGCTACCCTACTGATCATTCTATCCTTTTCGATGCGACGCTTCTTACTCGCTTCTGCAGACAGTGTCGTATAACGTATAGAAAAGGATAGAATAGCGCTGCTGCCGCTTTGGAATTCTCGGTCGAAATACGCTTTTAAGACGACAGTTCGGGAAATTCGTTGTTACGTTGGAAATACCGTACCGAAATTATCATATATGTAATGACTTACTTCAACGTAGAATCTTCCGCTCTACAACTTTTATACTGAAAATTTTTCGATATAACTTACCGTTTTTTAAATAATAGCATTGAATAGTGAAAGAAGCAAAATACACATGAATTTCCACACTGTTTTATCAATTTTTCACCTTTCCCGGATGTTTTTTTTTCCTGCAAATTTGGATTTAGTACCTGGCGTACTACCTAAATCTAAATATCTGATTTGCAGGGGTGATTAAAAATTTCGATTTCAGCCGTTCGTTGACTGGACTATACTATAGTAGTAAATTATCGTTTATATTTACATTTGATAATAAACTTGCAATATAATTTCGTTTTGCTACACCTGTAGGCAGGGCTGGGCAAAATACATGTACTAACGTATTTCAAATACAAATTAAAAAATATTCCTAGAAATGTATTTGAAATACAAAATACGAGATACTTTTATATTACTTTTAAAAATACAAATACAATATTTGAAATACAAAAATACCTGTACCTACGCATACGGGATGTTTTTTTAGAGATTTAGTTGGACGTTTCTAGGAAAGTTTTATAGGTATAGGTTCTTGAAAATCTGTAAAATACATACATTAATGTATTTCAAATGCAAAATTCAAAATACTCATAAGAGAGTATTTGAAATACAAAATACAAAATACTTTAGGGAAAAATCATCAAATACAAAATACAAAATACAAATGTATTTCAAATATACTGTATTTTCAATACAAGTATTTTGTGACTGCCCACCCCTGCCTGTAGGTAAAGCTATCAAATTTTCATGCGACATGATGAAAGGAATAAGAATACAGGCAAGGGCGTACGCAGCTTTTTGGCTAGGGGGAGGGCCAAAAACTAAAATTGTTTGGAAACATGTTTAATATTTACAAATACTATTTACTTAGAAGAAAGGCCAGAAAATGCTTAATTTCTTCAATAAGCTCCTTAAATTATATGACCAGTAATAAATTTTAATCTTTTGCGCGTTAAATGGAAAAATACCTCAAAGGTGTTAAAGGGCGTTTCTTATTAGCTAGATATGTTGTGTATATTTATTTATGTTACTTTTGAGTTAAAATTGGGTATGGGCAATTTATAAAACCTGGGAACGCTGGGATAACCGAGCTCTACCACTTGTGTGGTCCTACCACTTAATAAAAGTGTTATGGCCTTTATGGATGTGTGAATGTTTGTACTTCTTGCTTTAAGTTGCAATTCCTACAACTTTTTACCATATTTAGCACAATTCGTTTTGCGGCCAGAGGGGGGCATCTGCCCCCCCTTGCGTACGCCCTTGAATACACGGGACGATTATGTTTGTTTAGTTATGCACATGTGTTATGTTATGTTACCTATGCTCTAAAATAGGCGTTCGTTTTATATTAAGCTTAGGCACTAAAGCTGCATTTATAGTGTCGGTATCAGTAAGCAATAAGAAATAAGAAATAAGCGGTAAGGAAATGAACTTATGGATAACCTGTAGGTATATCATTTATAGTAGAAATAAGAAATAAGCAATAAGCAATAAGAAATAAGGAATTGGTTCAATTTTATTTCTTACCGTTACCGTTACCGAATCGGGAATATTCGTGTACAGCTGTGAGCTTACGAGCTAAGAAAAGACAGATAACATCAATATAAATCAGGTGTTAAAGAAATATTTGAGTGAAATATATCTCTTATTCAAAAATCGATGGGAAAATATTATGTCAAGTTGATTTTAATTTTACAATCGTACATTAGGTAACCTAAGAATCGTACCATAAACACAGTAATAATTTAAATTAAACCCGCAATGCGCATGCCTACTCTGTTACCGTTAAAGAACTATAAATGCGTTTTTATTTCTTACTGCTTATTGCTTATTTCTTATTTCTTATTGCATACCGATACCGACACTATAAATCCAGCTTTAGGCAAGAAATGTTTTATGACGCAAACTTGACGCAAGTCACTCCAGTCACGTGTTAATTGTGACAATAATGTCAGAGTTTAGTTGTCTGTGGCATATATATGATATATGGTCTGTGGCCACATGCAACCAGCGAATCCCGCCATTTATTTAAACTGAATCTCAAACGCGCGAATTTTACAGTTTGTTCTTGTAAGTATGATCTGTGGTCAATGAACTGTATACTATACCATTGAATAAAGAATAGAGAGGAAGGAGAGTATCGTATCATTGCTGCATAAAAATTGGTTACGGAAGTTCAGCCATTTGTACACCACTGTTGAGTCATCGTTGTTTACATTTTGGTCGTGTTGACAGTTGACCCATAACCTGCAAAATTTGAAATATTTATTTGTTGATTGTTATAGTCACTGAACTCCATCTGAACTCCAATTAGAGTTATAAATATGGCAATTGTTTCTGTCAATTTCTAATTCTATGTAACAGGAAACATGTTAGTAGCCATTTTGCCACCACTTTGATTTCAAGGTCGAGGGCATATACTCCTTCCTCTTTATTCTTTATTCAATGGGTCTACCACAACCACAGAGTACCTTACCAGAGGGGAAAGCTAGTCTTCCCGCTAAAACATCGGTCGCCATCTTATTAGTAGTTTTACAATCAAACTTCGTGCTTCGTTATTATATTGTATTAAATTTATAGATATACAATAAAATACATTGTGCTTGATCTTTCAGTGGAATATCATAATGACCGAATGGTACTAAAATAATATACAACAATCTTTTATATTTGAATTGGAACTACTTAAAAGATGGCCGAAGGTCATTTATTCTTGACACCAAAAGATCAAAGGTACCGCCGTAGCTTTCCCCTCTGTAAGGTACTCTGTGCCACAACGTGCAAAAAGAAAACACCTATGGTCTGTGGTTCAGTACCTAACCTAAAATAACTTATTTACATGCTGATATATACAAATCAACATGTTTTACCACGTAAATGCCGCAATTGAATTTGATAATACTTTTAATAATAAAGATTTTGGATTTTAGATATCATTAGAGCATGAAATTCTTCTTCATCCACAGTATTTTGGTCCACAACTTTTAGAAAAGGTCAAAACGAAGTTGTATACAGAAGTAGAAGGTACATGTACTGGAAAGTATGTAACATGTTCGTTTTGAAACAGTTTCATGAATTTTTTCAATTCATAGGTATGGTTTCGTCATAGCTGTAACAACAATTGATAGCATTGGTGCCGGATTAATATTACCTGGCCAAGGTTTTGTCATATATCCTGTTAAATATAAAGCTATAGTATTTAGACCATTTAAAGGAGAGGTGCTTGATGCTGTTGTTCGTCAAGTAAATAAAGTACGTATATAGTAGGAATTTGAATTTGTAGTGTATAATGTTTGACTTTGTTACTAGGTTGGAATGTTCGCTGAAATTGGACCACTGTCGTGTTTTATTTCTCATCATGTATGTAAGTGCTGAAATTACACTTCTCGTTATAGTACGTATTTTTTTCTAGTCAATTCCTGCTGAAATGGAGTTTTGTCCCAATGTAAATCCGCAATGTTACAAAACCAAAGATGAAGATGTAGTTATTCATGCAGAAGGTGAAATTAGATTAAAAATAGTTGGAACACGAGTTGATGCTACTGGCATTGTATGATTGTGTATTTTAAAATATCGGTATAATGTTTTTTTTTCAGTTTGCAATTGGAACTCTTATGGATGATTATCTGGGATTAATTAGTAATTAAAGTAATGGAAATATTTGTATTTTTTTAAAAAGATGTGAAAAATAAGATTTTTTTTTCATCTGAGTGATTCACTTTAATTTTTCCTTTTTATACCTACATGGTGTAGGGCACTGTCGGGTGTATTCAAAACAAACATGAAGGATGTGCTTGTTAATTCATTTTTCAACTCGCAATACTATCCTCACTCGCTATCGCTCGTGAGTATATAATGTATTACTCGTTGAAAAATCAGTTACTTTCATCACATGTATTGTAATATACTATATACAGGGTCTCCATTTAGTAGCCTGTTCTTCAAGTACGTGTCCAGCCTATGCGTTGCCTCGTCCACGCGCCTTAACCATCGCGCCACTATCTACTGCTGTAAGGAATAGAAAATCTCAATTTACGAAAAAACTATCGCACTTAGGTATAGGGTAAGCTTAATAAAGTTGCACTAAAATTTACCGGGGATTCCAAATATGCAATAATAAATAGGGTGTGCCATTTAAAAAAATGAAGGAAAATTAGTTTGAAAATGTCGATATTTGGAGCAAAAAATAGTGAACGTCCTGTATGAAATAATTTAATGTTTCGTCACGGTTGAATAGTCTGATTCAACCCAAGTCCACCACCGAACTTACGTAAAAACAAAAACAATACGTTAAAAAAATACAAGCGTATAATGGAAGGGTTGATATTTAGCAAAAAAATATGTATTAATTAATAACTTGGCAACGCCGTGTACTAATATAAAAATAAATAGGTGTTTTCTTTTTGCACGTTGTGGTAGACCTAAGTCAGCTCTGTCAATAACACACCATTCGTTTTATAAAAATAGTTTGACTCAGTTCTCAATAACCCTATTCGTTTTAAAAGCTTTATTTAAGTTTTATATTAACCTGAGGCAGAAATGTCTACATGACGCAAGGCCCTTTAATCACGTGGTGATTGTAACTTTACCTAACGCTGTGGCGATGCAAAAAGAAAACACCTAATGTACGACTATAAAAGTTCACCCAAGGCGCCTACATTTGCGCTTAAAAAAAGTGGGTCATTCCATTTAAAAAAATATACGTTTTATGTAAATACTTTTTGGAGACACCCTGTATGTGTCTAAATAATTTGTAAACAATGAACTGTATACTACCACCAGTGAACTCTAATTTAGAGTTCACTGACTACCACTGACCTGTATCTTAACCATTGAACTCTATACATACAGAATTCAGTGATCTTAACAGGTCAGTATATACTGTGGTGTATTGGTGTATACTACGTACCTGGGAGGGATGCGTAAATCCATGAAAGTGAGGCAAAATTTGAAGTTAGGCAACCCGCAGTGTGGACGTGAAATTATCTCTTTCTATCTTATTTAGATATAAGAGATGCACTCAATTTCTCACCTTTTTTAAAGAATTATTTTGATGCTACTAAAGAAATTATAGTATAAAATTGGATTTTTATTTTTTAAAGTAGGTAAATTGTCCTTCACAAATAGAAGCTAAATAAGGAAAAAATTGTCAACGTAAAATTTTTGTTGAAAGGCAACAATAAATAACCATATCGTCCGTTTTACACAATATAAATTCAACACAAGAAAAATCGCTACCCAATAATTATTTATTATACTTTATTCAAGCGACGGAGAATTTACCAAACTTATTACTTACAACGAGATTGACAAAGACAGGTTACCGTCCTCTTTTTCTGTTTGCCCCTGACACAAAAACTGATTGTTGAAATACGGCGTGGGTCCATTCCAGGTACGTATAGTATACAGTTCATTGTTTGTAAATGTGCTTCATCCAACCTAATTGCCATCCCGTACCTATATTTATTTTTTAGTAAATTTAACAATAAAGCCGTACTTGAAGAACGGGCTACTAAATGGACACCCTGTATATAAAAACATGCAATGATTTTCCCACTTAAGGAACGCTTACGACGTCCGCCGTCCGGATCCGAGAGAGCAATTAAGGGACATCCCTGTCCTTCTCTGGAGTACATTTTGGTTAGTGTGTGCCACTGAACTCTATATATTATTGAGTTCAGTGGTGTGTGTTAGTTTAACGCTGTCTGCTCTCCCCATGTGTAAAGCGTTACGAAAAGGACAGGAATGTCCCTTGCGCGATATCTCTCGGCTCCGCGACGTTTGTATGGCCACAGTATAAAGACAAAGCATTAAACTGTGGTATGGCAGAGATAGCCAGTGAGCGTTCCAGTATAATTTTAAAGTTGAGCGAGTCAATTGACTACGTTTACGCCGCATCAACGTAGTGGATAGGTTCTATCCGGTTTTAACGTATCCGTTTGAAATATGCGGCATAAACCTTGCAGCGTTGAAATTCGACCAGATACAAACAAAGGAAGAGAGCGTCATTTAATAAACACGTTTAATATTAAATGATAGTAATGAACTTGTATTTAACATAAAGACAGACTGTAAAACTAACCGCAAGTCCTACTCTTCATGTGTAATTACATAAACACCATAACTAACTACATAAACACCTCATGGGTATACTACTCTGCGCCGCCACATTAGGTGTTTTCTTTTTGCATTTTGTGGCACACTTAAATCACCTCTGTCAATACACACCATTCGTTTTATAAAAATAATTTGACTCAGTTATCAATAACCCTATTCGTTTTAAAAGCTTTATTTAAGTTTTATATTAACCTGAGGCAGAAATGTCTACATGACGCAAGGTGCTTCAATCACGTGATAATTGTGCATTTGCCTAACCCTGTGACACACCTGTGGCGGTGCAAAAAGAAAACACCTATTGTTGACAACAGTGGCGCCACCAACGGTAATGTAAATCGCCTTGGAAAGGAAACGCGCATAAGTAACACTGAAGCCAAACGACTGGGTATCTCTATCTTTTTCTTTTACACGCAACGTCATACGTGCGTCATACAAACGATGACACGGAGCATAAAATGCAGGGGACAGATAAAAAAAATATATTGCAGCAGTTATCTCTCTCGTCTGCTCTACTACCGCAACAACCAAAAGGCGACAGAAGTACCCATTCCGCATCTGCCTTTGTCAGCCTTCAACGCCCACAATGCATTGAAATTTGAAATAATCCAGTTCCAGTTGCTTATAGCGTACAGTTCAATGTACGGAATTGAATACGTCAAATATTTACACATCACTCAGTGAACTCTAATATTAGAACTACATAACCTCCAATATTACTTATTTTCAAATTACTCTCGTTATTATTTAGATTATTATCGTTCTTTACCTTCTATTAATATTCGTTTTTTTGTTAATTATTGTATACTAACTTATTAGGTTAATAGTGGTAATATTGGAGGTTATGTAGTTCGGAAAGCACGGCAAATGCAAAATCATAACAAAGCGACGCATGGCATAACTAACTTGCATTTTCGTGGTTTGCATCCTCATCGTCAATTCGAAATTAAAAGAATTGTGGGTGTTTTAACATTGAAATGTTATTATAACACACAAATAAAAGCTTCGTAGTTAACATTTCAAGACCCCTTGCCACTTATTTCGTTATAATAACTCCACAAATTCAAATATGACGCAAACTTAGACCTTTTTTAAACTTTAACAACGTGGCAATAAGGGTCAATTTCTCGACATCAAAATACGAGTTGTCCAAAATTTTAAATTTCCCAGACAATTTTGACGTCACACTAATGCGGTCTATTCTTTATTCCCATGTATGCATTATTGCATTTGATAACTCTCATATTATTTTCTCTATGGTTACAGCTAACTTCACGCACGTTCTTGTTTGCAAGAAAGAGGGCTCTCTTCATTTCATTAATTTTAATTATATCATTTTTTACATGGTTTAAAATTGTTAAAAGAAAGGAATCAAATCAGATTTACGTGAAAAGAAGACAAACACAAGTACATTAAGTTAGTAAGATCACTTTTGCTAATAAATAATTCTTTTAACATTTAACTTAATTTATTATTAAGTGAATGTGTACATGTTTATTTGTAGATGGATGCATACGATGATGAATGGCAAGATTCCGACTTTGAAGAGGAAACAAACAAGACGGAAACACCTGTGGAGTATAAACCTTCATATGTATTAATTGCGGTTGATACAGACAAATCCATGTTTGAAAATTATCAAAATTCTGTACAGTCTCCGTTTAGGTCTACTTTGGATGCTTGTTACACAATTATCGATTCAATTGCATTATCAGGTCAACAGTCACTAAAGGGACCTGTTGGTATAACGCTAGCTGATAATGATGTAAAAAAAACTAGTTTTATAGAATTTGATCAACCAATTCCTGAAGCGATAAAGCTATTGAAAAGTACTAAAAATCAAAGAGAAGACGAGTTAGAGTCAAATTTTGAACGTAAGGGAAGTTTCGATTTAGCAGATTTCTTCTTGCTCTGTAAAAATAAATTGTTGAATGTTAAAACTGATGCCTACAGAAGAACTGTAATATATATCACATGTGATGATAATCCTATAGGAAATGATCCTAAAAGAAGGTTTAAAGTTATTAATGAATCCCAAAAGTTTGCAAGTATCGATATTAGATTAATTGTCGTTACTTTTAAACCAAACTTTGATGAGAAAAATTTCTATTCTGAAGTATTAGAAGCTTCTAAAAGTGAACCAATTGAAAAAGTAAATTCTTCGCATTTAACAGAAAAGTTATCATATTTAATACAGAAGAAAGTAAGTCAAAGGAACACTAAATTTTATCCTTTCATTGGCAATACAGAGCGTTACATGGAAGTGAGTGTTAGCAAACCGACAACATCTAATAGAGTTATGAAGAATATGTATGTAACTCGAGACACTCAAGAAGAAGTTAAAAAGACCATTCAGCAAAAGCACGGTGATAGTTATATGTGTACTTATAATAAAGAAGAACCCGGTTTGGAAATAACCGTAGGGGAACATCAGATTCTGGGTGAAACTAGTATTCCCGTCGGTTATACATTATCATATGTTGGTAAACCCGTTCTTCAAACCGGTTGGGTATTATCACCTCCATATCTAATGAAAAAACATTCGAAAGAAACACAAGAATTATTTGAAATGTTTTGGCAATTTTGTAGGGATAACGACAAATGTTTATTTTGTTATCAAAAACTTAAGAGGGGTAGCACCGTTCGTTTTGTTGAATTAATACCAAAACTCAATAACAATGTTCGTCAATTTTTGGTTAAAATTCTTCCATTCGCACCTGAAATTCACTATGACGTAACTGAACACCAAAGCGAAATTACTTTTACTGTGGACGAGGAAAATGCAATGTCTAATTTAATAGATTCATTAACAATCGATTATAATGTGGACACTTTTCAAGATCCTGTCGAAGGTAGAAAGAAAGCTTACATTAAATCGCAACTGTTGGGAGAAAAGTTGGAAAAATTGGATGACGGAATTGTGCCCGACAGTATAATTGATAAACGTATTTCTCCTTATATTGGAAAATTGAAAGATCTTGATACTGTACCTACCAAGAAAAGAGAGAGGAAAACTGATTATTCGAAAAGTAGAAAGAAATATAATTAACTATTTAATATATATTGGCTCTTTAAATGTATTAGATATAGAATAGTTTTGAACTGTGTACAATTGTACTTTTTGGTTTATTTTTGTAGGTACAGTGAAACCCCTCAAATCCGAACTAATTGGGGCTGTAGCCTGTTCGGATTTCAATTTGTTCGGATTAGCCGAAAACTATCCATAACATAATAACAAGCCCTCGTTACGCAGCAGCCATGTCAAACCATGTCATGTTCATGCGACGCTGGCGCGCAATTGCCTCCGCGGGAAGGTTTTCGTCACTTCGACAATTGAGGATAATTGATTTCAAATGATATTTTGTGTGTTTCTATTGTTATTTCATTGTTTTTGCAAAGTGATTAACCTAAAGAATTTCAATAACAAACTTTTACCGTTTTTCAATCCTGGATGACATAAGATGTAGACACATTTACACTTTTTTGGGTATACTAACTGTACTTTTTTTTAATTTTTTAACTAATTTGTCAAAAAAACTCGTTCGGATTTGCCGGGATTTCGGATTTCCGGGGTTCGGATTTGAGGGGTTTCACTGTAATAATTACTATATGTCCAGTACAGATTGATGAAATTAATGTTTTTTGATTTCAAACAATTATCAATCATCTACTGTATACAAAGGCCCGTAACACATAATGATCTCATCCATGTTATGTTGCAGTGACATATTTTTGTAATACATACATATTTTATATACATATTTTTAAGGTGTTTTTTTTCTATTTCTTAAATGAATTATGGGGATATGCAGCAAATATAATTTGATCAATAAATTTGTTCCTAAGAGAAATAATTAAATGTGATATCACCTTTGGTTCTCTTATGAATTGAGGAAGTTGTGTAAAGTTAAGAACATCCTCTTTACATGTCAACCGGATTTTAGATAGCAACGGGTGTTATTTTTTATAACGCTCACAAATGTAAAATTATGCCTCATCACTAAAGATACAGTCAAGGATGTTAAATGTGAGTCTATATTAGATTATATGTATATTCTAAGGTCTATACTGATTTTATTGTTATCTGTTTTAATCATCTTAATGAACTTCTTGCAAGTATGACATAAAGTTATGAAGGCACCACGGTCGTTATGAACATAACACGACCGACGTATATCCTTGGGCTATACACTGTCGACCTTAGGCGTTATTTACTTCATAACGCCCTAGTTACGTTAATTACTATGTATAATAAACCATATGTAGACTATTAATTCTAATAACTTGGCTTTGTTATTACAATTATTGCTCATGGAGTTCTACAGTTTAAATTAATTATAATAAATAAAATCTATTTTATACCAAAATTAAAGAATTGTATACATGAAGTGTTGGTATTTACAATGTAAAAAGAATCATTCTTGATTTTACAGGTCAAGTGTTTATGGTAAGTACTGGACGATACGTATGCAGATTGTATGTAAAACTAAACTTCCAATAGCCTTTTCAATTTCTGATGGAAAGTCATTGGTTTTAAATTTTCGAAAAAAAGGAAAAAAATTTATGAAATGAGCCTGACAGATATGCGTAAGAAAATGCTGATGATTTTTGTTGCACTTTTGTTTCTCACAATCAGTTTGCAGTGCATAAACAATATTGAACAACTTACAGAGATATACAGGGTGTCTCACGGTGACCGTCGGTTAGAAGTATATCAAGAACTATAAAAGCCAGAAATCTGAAATTTTGCACATGTGACATGCCGTATTTAATCTATTAAATAAAGATATTTTCCAAATGGCAGCACTTCCGGAAATACCGGAAGTGAGTATCAACATCTTTATTTTAAATACAAACCAGGCAATTTTTTTTCACAATCTGATGTGTCATAAAATGTTTAAGTAAGTATAGGTACTTAAAATAATCGGCGTATCAATTTTGATTGTTGAGAAAAAAGAATTTTTTCACTGAAAAATGTCAAAATCTTGTTTAGGAAATAAAATTGAAAGTCGAAAGTGGTAAAAGTTAGGGAAATGGGATTTTAGGTTCTTGCAATGTCAAAAGATTGAGACACAATTGTCTGTAATGGATAATAAAAAATTGCCCGCGGTTACGTATCTATTTGACGTTATTTCCAGACGTAAGAAAAACTTTAAAAAGTCTCTTTTTTCAAACGGAATGCCTATTCAATTATCAGCCCATTCGATGCAGAAATAAATTTCCTTTAAATTGATATACACCATGTTCCTATACCTAAAATCAATGATTACAGAGTTAGTTACATTTTTCTAATTAAATTTATAATTACATACTTTACTAAACATGGTTGGCTTTAAAAATTTTCAAAAAATGTATGCATGGTCTCTCCGCCGAACCGGAACGAACAGATCTTTCAGGGAAAACATTAAAATATCCCAATACATTGGTTTCTGCAGCGTCATTGGGGACAATTGGCTTTGCCAAATTTCGTGGCGCATTTACGTCGCCCAAATTTAGAAAATTCCTTTCAATCATCCTGATTTTTTGTTCTGTCATTGTAGGCAAATGCGGATATCTTTCGTTAAAGTGTTGAGTAATTCTTTATTCAATGGTTAAAGGCTCTGCAGGTCCGAAAAGTAATACAAGCGCAGACTCGCCATGAATGTGAAACAAATTTAGAATATCAGCATTTGTTTATTCCATATTTCCCAATTAAAAACAAATATCAAGCACAAAAATCAAAATTCAAACAGATAACACTGTGATAACAAACGTAAATGTAGCGCAAACTTTCAAACTGATAGCTATAACTGACAACTGTCATCATTAAGAAACAATTGCGAATAAAATTTTTTTGAAAATTTTCAAAGCCAACCATGTTTTATAAAGTATGTAATTATAAATTTAAATAGAAAAATGTAAATAACTCCTGTAATCATGGATTTTAGGTATAGGAACATATGGTATATCAATTTAAAGGAAATTTATTTCTGCATCGAATGGACTGATAATTAAATAGGTAGGCATTCCATTTGAAAAAAGAGACTTTTTAAAGTTTTTCTTAAGTCTGGAAATAACGTCAAATAGATACGTAAGCGCGGGCAATTTTTTATTATCCATTGCAGACAATTGTGTCTCAATCTTTTGACATTGAGAACCTAAAATCCCATTTCCCTAACTTTTACCACTTTCGACTTTCAATTTTATTTCCTAAACAAGATTTTGAAATTTTTCAGTGAAAAAAAATTTTTTTCTCAACAATTAAAATTGATACGCCGATTATTTTAAGCATACTTATACTAAACATTTTATGACACATCAGCATGTGAAAAAAAATTGTCTGGTTTCTATTTAAAATAAAGATGTTGATGCTCACTTCCGGTATTTCCGGAAGTGCTGCCATTTGGAAAATATTTTTATTTAATAGATTAAACACGGCATGTCGCATGTGCGAAATTTCAAATTTCTGGCTTTTACAGTTCGTAATATACTTCTAACCGACGGTCACCGTGAGACACCCTGTATATGATATTCCTGACATAGCATCGAGTTATAACACATTTTTGCACGGATTTTGCTTGCTCTCAGTAGATTCTTAACTATCTGGATGGAAATCTGTAATCTATGAACTGTTATGGGTATATAGTACAGTCAATTTAAACACAAAAATATACAAACATTGCAAAAAATCCTATGTTAGGTTTGCTTTTTTCATGGTGTTAGGTTCGGTCCCAGTAGTAAATACTCAATTTTGCAACTTCGAAAAACTTGTGGAAACAGGGGGGGGCACCAAAAACCGCGATTTTTTTGGACTTTTTTCAGTTTTAGCCTCGTAGATCAAAAACTATGAGTTGTAGTGCAAAGAGTATGATTATCTTTTTTAAACTGGACTAAATTTTCTACCATTTGAGCCTAACCGGAAGTCTGTAAGTATAATAGTTTCCGAGATACAGTTCTTCAAAAATAGGCATTTTCCCTAAATCTGTTTTTAACGTATCATCCATGATTCGAGCCAGATATTGCCACAACCACGTGCCCTACGACCGTTATCATGCAGGAAAAAATTGTAGGACATTTTATCACCTTTTATTTAAGCATAGTTGCATTCCTGTAGACCTAACAGTTCTCGAGAAAAAGACGGAAAACCGGAAAACGGTGAAATCGCTACGACTCCACATATATGTAATAGCATTAATATGATTAAAAGACATTTTCTGATTATTCTTATTTAGCCTAGCGAACGAACGCTCAAAAAGGGCTTGTAGACAGACTTTTTGATCCTAATGATTTTATTTCTGGGATGTGTTTGGTGATGATTATACGAAAAGTAGCGTAACAAAATGTGCGGATTTGTTTGGTTTTCCGTTACATCTCTTGAACAGGCCATCCTAGTCGGAAATGGCCAATTATAAAAAAAAGCTGATTAAATTTTCTACAAGTTTTCTTCTATGCGTTTTTTCTCTATCTCTATCCGTTGAAGAGATATTCGCTGTCAAGAATTGACATTTTTTTTAAATCGCTTTTACACGACGTTTTTCGGCAAATATTGTGTCCTAGCTCCTAAAGTATTGGGTTTATAGCAAAAACTGCTGAAATAAAAGTTGTAGACCATAAAATTTCCTATAAAATACATATACCGTTTAATATTTTTTCTCAAATAGATTAGATGTTATAGTTATTTAAAAAAAACGTTGAGTTCAAGATGGAATAGAGGGCACTAGAGAACAAGTAATTTTGTGGGAGGTTTGGAGCTAAATCTGATATGTGAGTATTAAATACAGATTACCTGCATCCTTAGCCAAACAATTTCAGTCTTATGCGCCACCATGTTTAATGGTCTCTAGTCTTTTCTAAATACATTTATGATAGGGTTAATGTTTGACGAAAAGAACAAAAGTATTTTCTCGAGGCAGCTTTTATTTTATAATTGGCCATTTCCCACTACGATCGCCTATTCAAGAGATACAAAGGGAAAACTTAACAAATCCGCAAATTTTGTTACGCTACGGCCGCTACGGGGTTAGCTCATACGGTAGGGCCGGGGACTTTTCGTATAATTATCACCAAACACCTCCAAACACATCTTAGAAATAAAATTATTAGGATCAAAAAGTCTGTCTACAAGCCCTTTTTGAGCGTTCGTTCGCTAGGCTAAATAAGAATAATCAGAAAATGTCTTCTAATCATACTAATGCTATTACATATATGTGGAGGATTTCACTGTTTTCCGGTTTTCCGTCTTTTTCTCGAGAACTGTTAGGCCCACAGGAATGCATCTATGCTTAAATAAAAGGTGATAAAATGTCCTACAATTTTTTTCTCCGTGACAAGAGTCGTAGGGCACGTCGTTATGGCAATATCTGGCTCGAAATATGGATGATACGTTGAGAAAAGATTTTGGGAAAAATTGCCTATTTTTGAAGAGCTGTATCTCGGAAACTATTATACTTGCAGACTTCCGGTTAGGCTCAAATTGTAGCAAATTTAGTCTAGTTTAAAAAAGATAATCGTATTCTTTGCACTATAACTCGTAGTTTTTGAGCTACGAGGCTAAAACTGAAAAAAGTCCGAAAAAATCGCGGTTTTTGGCACCCCCCCCAGTTTCCACAAGTTTTTCGAAGTTGCAAAATTGAGTATTTACTACTGGGACTGAACCTAACAACATAAAAAAGTCAAACCTAATATAGGATTTTTTGCAATGTTCATGTTTAAAATGACTGGACTAATAACTTTAGATTTTTTTACAATATATATGGTGTGCGAGATCGAGAGAAACAATCCCTACTTACAACAGTTGTATACATCGCCACCAGAGTTTGTATATGATAATTATTTCAAAAATAAATAATATATATAGGTATATATTGTTTCAAACAAAATGTTAGTATCTTTTGGTATACGGATGCGTACATTATCTCCAACTTTCGCTGGCGGGAATTTTGCATGTTATTGGCACCTTGACGAGTTTGCAAACTAACATAAGCTGCTGACCTTTTGTTCCTGATTTCTTGTTTATTATGACATAGTCTGCAAGTAATTTTCCCTCCGTACTGTACCCTTCTTCTGCTTCATAACTTAATTATTCCACAAATTGCGTGGACATTGTTGCCGCAGGATCCACAAGATTGGGCTGAACTACATTCTTTTTCACACACTACACAGAATATGTGCGCGTTGTGTTACTGTCAGGCAACTGGCCTCGACTTTGCGTTCACTCGGGCGCCACGGCAGCAGGTTCGTTTGCGGAGGAAGTCGCATTTATAGCATCTTCCATTTGTTATTGACAGTTATTCGACGTTCTCAAGATCTTCGTCTGTGACTAAGCTATCGACAACTTCTCCAGGCAGGTTTGAGGTGTTCAGTCCCACTTTTGCTTTGCAGCCAAACATGGCCTCATATGGCGGCTGCTGAATTCCTTGATGAAAAGAACGGTTTTTCATGAATTGAATGAATTTGAGTCTCTCAGCCCAATGTGTTGATTCATTTGTCTGCATCGATGTCATCATCATATTCTGAATATCTTGGTTGGCACGTTCAACTCAACCTTGGGTTTGGCTATGCCTCGGTTTTCCGTGAACTAATTTCATTTTAGGTCACATATTCTTTAGATCATTTATTATAACTAGATTCGCAAATTCTCTTCCATTATCTGATTGAAGCACGGTTGGAGCACCTTTGGTGGTGAGGACATCCAGTAGTTGGTAAGCAACTTCTTCTGCTCTTTTGCTTTTCAAAGCTCACAACAATATGAACTTCGTTAAATGATCGTGGTAATTGAGTAGGTATAAACTTGTATTCGCCGTCTGGGTTACTTTGGATATCTAGAAGATCCACCTGGCATCGTGAGCTAAATTCTTTAAACATCAAAGGTTTAGAGACTACAAATTTCATAGGATTAGACAATTTGGTCTGACATGGCTTACATAAGGGGAGATACAATGTAATTTTTCCTTCGTGACATTTCTTGCACTTAGTTTGTAGCTCCTTTCTATCCAAAAAACAAGTCACAGAGGCAGGATCATCTCCAAAAAGCAGCAGACGAACGGAAAATTATTGTCATAACATAAGACACTGTCCTTGCTACCGCGTACAAGCCACCATCAAACCGGAACCGACAGCTGTGCCACCTACCGGTCGTATCAGCACATTGAATATTGGTCATGGATTTCCCGCCAGTTTGCGTACTGGTCGGCAAAAGTAGTATATACACCGGCCACTTGCAGTACATCGGACATTGGCCACACACCTCAGCCAAAGTGCGAAATGGCCGGCCAATTCGGGAACTGGTCGAACTGAACTTCGAGCTTTAGCTGCAACATATGCATAATAGTATTGCAATTAAGTTAACTTAAGTATTCCAGCTTTATTTAAGGCGAGACAGCACATAAATTTTATATTAGAACGAAGTATTGCCAACATACAACAATGGTATTAATTTTAATCGCTAAATAAACCAGTTTGTATTTCAACATGGACGAACGCTTATTGTGGTTATTTAAATGTAAAACACTTGCAGGCTAACGATTATTTATAACCGGCATAGTGCGTTACATGTGTTGCCTATCATCCTCATAAAATTATCACGATGTGGTGATGAAAATTTGAGCCATTTCTCCATAATAATTTATCTATAAATGAATTTAGGACAATTCCCAAAAATTCTATAAGTTCGTAACGTCAATACCTAGGCAATAATGCCCGTGAAATTTGATTCTTTCCATTTTTCATAATGTGGTAGGTGTTGATAATGTATTCACCTATCAGGAGGTTGTTCGACTCCTCCTTCATCTTCAACCAAAATCGATATTTTGTGTAAGAACATTTTATAGTGGTATAGAACAACTATCGAGCCTTAACATCCATTACTAGCCGTACTAGGCTGTTGTTTTAAGTGCGTTATTATGAATTTTCATATGCATATTTAATGTATTTCTTTGTGTGAAATTTGCACCACATATTTGACAACAATAGGGACGTTCTCCTGTATGAATTCGAACGTGTATTCGAAGTGTAGAGGATTCTCTGAATGCCTTTCCACAATATTTGCATATATGTCTCTTTTCACCTGTATGTATCCTTCTATGAGAAGTCATGTGGGATGAGGCTCTGAAATGTTTGCCACAGAAATCACATTGATATGGTCTTTCATCCGTGTGTGTTCGTATGTGAATTTTTAGCTCTCCTGATGTCCTAAACTGTTTGTGACAAACCGTGCAAATATGTTTTAATGGTTTCTTTTCTCCTGTGTGATGACGTATATGATTTTTAAGTTGTTCTTTTGTTGGAAAAGCACTATTACATTCTCCACATATGAACGGACATTCATGGGTGTGCTTGGTGCGAATGTGACTTTCTAAATTTACTTTCTGCGAGAAACACTTACTGCATTCGGGACAACTATATAAACGTTCACCTCTATGAATTTTTTTATGAATAACCAGAGACCCTCTGTATGGAAATGATTTTAAGCAAATATCACACGTATATGGTTTATCCCCTGTGTGCGACTAAAAATTAAGTTTAATCAATCAAGACCTTCATTTTGCCACACTTACCTTCATATGTATGTTTACCTGAGATGGAGTTGCGAATGGGCGAGAACATACTTTACATTTAAATGGTTTTTCGCCAGTGTGCGTTCTAATATGAATAATAAGCTTATTTCTTTCGTAAAACCTAAGGCCGCATAAATTGCACTGGTGCTTCTTATCTTTGGTATGTTTGCGTAAATGTTTCGTCAAATTACCGTGTTCAACAAAACCTTTATTACAAATGGCGCACTTATGTGGTTTCTCTCCCGAATGTATTTTGAAATGTCTGCGTAACGAATGAATCGTTTTAAGTTCCTTTTTGCAAATGTCGCAAATAAAGGTTTTAGTATTTATGGCAGTTAACTGTGAAGAAGTGCGTACAGAATGTCTTGTTTTATCAGGTTCAAAAGTTTCTTCATGTTTTGGTTTTTTCTCCAATATGCTATTGTTGTTAGGTACAGGATACTGACATTTTTCAACTTCTTGTTTTTCTAAAATTATACATCTCAAAGCTGAATCATTATTTCTCACTTGTTGCATAAACGCATACCAGCGATTTATTTCACTTGTACACGTATCGCATACAACCTTAGGTAAATCGTCGTGCTCGTGAATCTTTGAATAAATGTGTTACGTATTAAGCATAATATTCATAACTACCTTTACATTTATTGCTGCAAGTTCCATTAACATGTCAGCTAAGCGCCCTCCGAGCAGTGGTGTTAACTTCGTTTTTTGCAACAAGCAAACACGACAAATCTTTTCCATTTCTAATAAACGTGAACTATTCATTTGAACAATTTATTACTAACAAAAGTATACAAATCGAACCTGCGAGAGAATATATTAAACAGTATTGCAATTAGGTAGGTTATATCAAATACTTTAGTCAATGAATAAATACTCTACTACTAAAGTCAATGAATATTATTCATTGACTTTAGTAGTAGAGTATTTGGTTATATAGATAAACTGATAAATTTTTTTATAAACATACACAGAGGTCACCTGATCATAGAATAGAATAGACTATAGAGTAGCCCAACGCGCTGTCACTGGAATCATAAGGTGTTTTCTTTTTGGACGTTGTAGACTTGTAGTTGACTTAAGTCAATCCTGTCAATAACACACCAAAGACGTCACGCACTTAGCAACAAATATAAATAGAAGAGGATTAGCCCAGTCAATTTAGACATTCACCCTTGCATAAGTTCCCAACAAGCTGAAAATTTGCATGAACGTTAGAGACACCATTATAATGAAATTGTGGAAAGTCCCCATCGATCCCATGTGTGCAAAAAATTTTATTCAAGGTCAAAGTTCGCAAAAATGGGTTTTTTAGATTTTTCAGCGAAACGGTTAGTTTTATGATAAAAATATTTCAGACAAAAATTGTAGAACATGCGATTATCTATAAAAAATGCCCTTACACTTTTTTTCATAACATTAACCATTTCAGAGAAAAAGCGATTCTAAAATTTACTTTAGTTTTTTTTAACGTGGTTTCTCCGGTAGCCCTACTCCACGGTCTATCTCAGTAAAATTTAATGGAATGTCAGGTCATCTTATTCATCATCACTGTCATCATCTGTTTCTTCTTCTCTTCTTCTATCTCCTTCTTCTATTTCTTCTTCTTCCTCATCTTCCTGAGTTGACGTAAATTGTTCTAACAGCGATACATCAGTTATTTCATCGTTGATGTAAGGATCTTCTTCTATTGGAGGTTTAATACTTCAACACGACTCGCCTTGACAAGTGGTGCGTGCTGGTGAACAAGATAAGCCTACTTTCTGCAGCCGCATTTCGAATTACACCCCTTTTTGCAGTTGCAAAAAATAGTATTAAGGAGGTTTCTGGTGTAGGTGGAAGTGAGTGTGGATTGGTTCCAATACATTATTAATTAGCTTCCTACCCCATTATTCTGGGTCCAGTTGATTAATAAGCAACACTTGAACCTGTTGGTGAGTAGAAGCCGCGGTTGGAGGAAGGCAAGCTAATTGCACACGTTTTTTATTACGTGTATGTTTTGTAAAAGATGGTAACGTAACTTGTCTACCCAAGGAATTCTTTCTGAAGCTCCATATACAGAAAGAAGAAAGCGAATTCCGTTGATGATTACTGATTAGAGTTTCTGGAGTAGAGTTAATATCTTTCGAAAGCACATGTAATAAAATTTAGTTTTTCAAACAATTTAAAAACTGTGGTTTTACCCCTCCGGAGCATTGCTGATGTGTGTCTGTGTGTCTGTGCGTTGGTCGATGTTACAGGGTTTAGAAAGCTGGAAGTGGTGTCAACTTATAGGAAATTCTTTACTGATTCCAAATCTCTGGTTAATTTTTTCGCCGTCGGGACGCCATTGAAGTCAAAATATACACCCTTTAATATCTCGAGAACGTCACATCCAAGTTCAAAAAAAAAAATACGTTTCCTTTATTTTTTGAAACCTATTGAGTCATGATACGTAAACATCACCCTCACCCCCTGTGCGGTGGAGCGGGGGTGAGTTTTGAAAACTTAAATGGGAACACCTTTTTTTATTGCACTTTTGGATTCTCCATAAAAAACTATTCACAAATTGCAAATTTCACCCCCAACTGCAGCCCCTTTTTTGGGGGTGGAAAGGGGGAAAAATTGCACATGTCCGCAGAAAAACGATCTTTTTTTACTTTTTGTCCTCCAGCATTTTTTGTGATTTACAAATTGTCCGTCACCCTCTCCGCTTCCATCTTCCTTAAGGGTGAAAAGAAAAACAATGACTCATTTGTGCAGAATCCGGGGTGCTCATGTCTGGTAGTTATATACATATATATTGTATATAGTATATACCATAATTAGTTACAGATTTGAAGTTGGTTGAAATTAGAATTCTATAAGAATTCGCGCCTTTTGATACTTGATTTTGTTTTCACATAAAATCGGTTTCTTTTCAGTTCATATTCTCAAAATTATCATTTATTATTGATGTATTAGTCATGCAGACTAATAGTTTTACTTCTATTATGCAATCCAATGATGTACCTACATAGTACAGCGTAGTCATGCTTATTATGGAGAATACAACTAAAGTAAATTTTAGAACCGCTTTTTCTCGGAAATGGTTAATGTTATGAAAAAAAGTGCAAGGTCAATTTTTGTAGATAATTGCATGGTCTACAATTTTTGTCTGAGATATTTTTATCATAAAACTAACCGTCTCGCTGAAAAATCCAAAAAACCCATTTTTGCGAACTTTGACCTTGAATAAAAATTTTTGCACACATGGGATTGATGGGGACTTTTCACAATTTCATTATAATGGTGTCCCTAACGTTCATGCAAATTTTCAGCTTGTTGGGAATTTATGTAAGGGTACCCCATTTTTTCGGCTAAATTGACCGGACTAGATGCTGGAATGCATTGAACTGTACCTGTGACTGTACGCTATAAGGTGGCTATTAATTTATGGCCGTTTGCACCGTTGTGTCACTTATCCTACCATTTACTAAGTTCTACTTAAGTATAAGCGTTGATTGAAATATTAATAAAGATGGGCAACTCATGTTATAAGAATCGATAAGAATGCAATTCATCCATGTATGTTTAGTTGCGTTTTTGTTGTTTTTTTTTTACTGTAAAGTAGCGCCATCGCCAAATGTTATGAATAATAGTTCAATTTTCGCCGCAAATTAGAATTGGCGCTTCGAAAATACAAGTGAAAGCAGTGAATTTTTTAGTCATGCAATGTTGCAACATTTAACACTAATTCTAATTAATATAAAAAAGTTACTCTACTCTGGAACTTAATGAATTCTAAAAAGCAATTAATTTCTATTATAAAATTTCTATACGATAAACATCGTTTTATTTTCATTAGTTATTCCCCCTAAATTATTTATTGAACGAATCGCTTTTACAATTTCATAATTCATTTTAAAATAATTTACAAGTGCGTATATAACTTACTGTCATTTTAATCCCACAGTAAGAAATATAAATAACGCCAAGAATTTCACATTAGAAATGGCCATTGCTAAAAAACATATAGAAAATCGAAAACCTTTCATTCCTTAAAGTAGTTAATGTCGACCACTGAAATAGTGAAATATAAGCAACCTGGAACGCTTACGCTTAACTTACAGCCGAGCCGACAGAAAGGGAATTATTGTAGGGACATTCGGTCTGTGTTTTACTCATTTTTTTTATTGTATCGTATACGTAATAAAAAACTAGTTTGATTAATCGTAAAACAATGAAAATGCTTCAACAGCTTAACTGTGAATGAGTACAACAAGGACACAATGTCCTTTCGTTATTGCTATCGCACGCTCGGTTTATTTCCTACAGGTTAAATGCACCGTGCGCGTTCCAGGTTGCTTATATTTCAGTGATGTCGACTGTCCTGTCGATTAATACATTGTTTTGCATCATCCTCAATCCTCATTTATTTTGATATTAAAAAATACCTCAAAATCAGTTAGAATGTCGTTGTACAGTATAACATTTAATCTTATAGGGATTCATGCGGATTTCCAGTCACATTTTGCTGACAAGGATTTGCTCTTTTACACATCGAATCAACTTTAGTCAGCACATTCTTTCATAAGTAGTATATAGTACCATTGAATATATATCTTTCACTCAACGATAGTACGTAATAAACAAAACATATGTGAAATTATGTCAATGAGATAGGGAAGTAAAGTGTTTCTGATTGTACAAAATGAAAAACCGCAAATTTTGGCCTTTTCAAGTTAGACGCCGCTACGTCGCTGTCGTACCTATCTCGTATACATGGTGTCCACGGATGAATGGAACATAGGGAAAATACGCACGGTTTTTGATAATAATAATAATAATAATACTAATAATTTTTTATTCATTTGTTAATAGAAAAAACTATTTTAAATACGTGATTCTTAAAAAATACTGGAACCACCTACATGGGCGTACGCAAGGTGGGGCAAGGGGGGGCGATGCCCCCCCCCCCGGCCACAAAACGAATTGTACTAAATATTTAAATTTATTTAGTACTGGTCATATAATTTCAGGAGAAATTAAGCATTTCCTGGCCTTTCTTCTAAATAAATAGTATTTGTACCCAAGGGGAATTGTATGATGCTTAAATGTATTGAAAAGAATTGTGGGGTAACAACACGTTTCCAAACAATTGAATTGTATGATGCTTAAATGTATTGAAAAGAATTGTGGGGTAACAACACGTTTCCAAACAATTTTATTTCCCCCCCCCCCCCCCCCAATTCAAAAAGCTGCGTAGCCCTTGACCACCTAATACATGAAAACTTGTAAAAAGAATATTTCTAAATTTCTTACGTATAACCATAGAGCATGTAATAATAAAGAGCTTCAACGTACGTTAAAATCATCGTAAGGGTCAAAGTTACTCGTCCGCTACGAACGCTGCATTAGTCCCTCTCTTAGAGGGGTAACAAAGTAATACAGTTTAGGTTACAACCATTTTTAAACGGTTTCGCTACCTTCATAAGTACCACTGTTGCCGGACTGAACACAAGAAAATAAATTATGTCAATGAACTATAATCTACTCATTTGAATATTATGATGTTTCACTTTTTTCTAAAAGACGTACCTATTGATAATTTTTAATTATTTTCAAACAATTTGTCTCTTATTATGAATCGTAACGCTAGTCTAATACATATTAGCGTTTGATTATAACGATAAATCAAAATGTAGAAATCACTTAAGAAAAAACGTATAGACAGTAACCCAAAATTTACACTTTCAATAAGGTAGTGGTAGTACATTTATGAATAAGAATACATAAGTTTGAATATTAAATAAGTTTCGACGGTTGGAGACCTTAAAACACCTTTTCGTTAAAATTTTCGAAGTAATCTGCAAGTAAATATTGGAATACAAAAGAAAGTTGTTAAAAGTTGAATGATATGCACTAAAATAATAAGAGCCAGGTAGTAGGTACACGATCAAGATTGTGCAGTTAATCTGTTACGCAAATTTTACGATCGTTACATTTTAAATTAATTAATTCTTAAAATCAACTTTTAATCGGCGCCACTCCTCACTCATTTTATTTTATTTCTGCAATTTAGCAACTTCACCCGAATGAGAAAAACTAGAAAACCATTTTTATTCTGCAAAGAAATACAATCTCATTTAATTACCGCTGGCTTGACAATACATAATCTTTTAATACTGAATGTTATCAATATTGTTTTTATATGTAATATATACCAGCTACATGTCATTATGTGTCACTTATAAAAGCTGAGTAGTAATAAATTTACAAAAACCTAAATAAATTTACACCTTGAAGTAATTTTTATCCTCTAAAAACGTTTTATCAAATCAACGTGCTTTTGTGGAAAGCCGAACGGGAACGTTACAGCAAGGAATCCCGTAAGCACGCGAATTTTTACCTAGTAGGCACCGAATATACTGTGCTAGTAGGCGTCGACTGAATTAACAGATTATCCGTGGGAGGACAATTAAATATTAATGTAAAAAATTATATTGCATTAATGTAGGTAAGTACATATAAATAGATGTTATTTTTTTTGGAATTTGTTATTACACGTTACGCACGGGGGGGGGGGGGGGTCACGAACTGCGTTACGATTTTGTTACGAAGGGGGGGGGAGGGGTAAAAAAACGGATTTTTTGCGTTACATAATTTATGGATCACCCCTTATTAGTTTCCTAGGAATTGAAAAAGGAACCTTAGTTCGTATCCATTCATTGTTAAGTTTTGATCCGAAACAAAACAGTTAAAACAAGTATCAAAAGGCGCAAATTCTTATAGAATTTTAATTTCAACCAACTTCAAATCTGTAACTAATTATGACATAATATACTATATACAATATATATGTATATAACTACCCCCCTCCCCACCTCAGACATAACCACGCCGGATTCTGCACAAATGAGTCATTGTTTTTCTTTCCACCCTTAAGGGGGATGGGAGTGGAGAGGGTGACGGACAATTTGTAAATCACGAAAAAATGTTAGAGGAAAAAAAAGTAAAAAAGATCGTTTTTCTGCGGACGTGCAATTTTCCCCCTTTCCACCCCCAAAAAAAGGGTTGCAGTTGAGGGTGAAATTTGCAATTTGAGTATCGTTTTTTATGGAGAATCCAAAAGTAATAAAAAATAGGTGTTCCCATTTAAGTTTTGAAAACTCACCCCCGCTCCACCCCACAGGAGGGGTGAGGGTGATGTTTACGTATCAAGACTCAATAGGTTTCAACAAATAAAGGAAACGTATTTTTTTCTTTTTGTAATTGGACGTGTTGTTCTCGAGATATTAAAGGGTGTATATTTTGACTTTAATGGCGTCCCGACGGCGAACGGGTGATCCGATCAAAAAATTTACCAGCGATTTGGAATCAGTGAAGAATTTCCTATAAGATGACACCACTTCCAGCTTTCTAAACCCTGTAACATCGACCAACGCACAGACACACAGACACACAGACATCCGGACGAATTTAGTAACCAACTTTTTGAAGTTGGTTGAAAACAAATGTAGGTATGACAAACAGACAAGCACATGGGCAGCATCAATGACTAATTTGAAGGACTTACAATCTTAACACCACATTAACACTTTTGTAGATTCGTCTTTCAGTAGGGTTCTATATATTTTGAAGTGAAAATCGTAAATTTTTTTTCGTTGTGTTTCTGTTGTAGTTGTCATTGTTATAGTTGCGTTACTGTTATAGTTTTGTTACTGTTATATAGTTGTGTTAGTGTTGTTATTGTTACTTTATCTATTTCCTGTTTTTATTATTTTCATTATGGCGCCGTCAAGAGCCTATTGCGTTTATTTTGGATGCAATCGAAATCTAATTACTCATCCTAGAGTATCAGTTTCTTTCGTTTTCCCCTTGATAAAGCAAGATGTAATGAGTGGCTAAAAAACTGTGGAAATATCAATCTGTGTAATTTAAGCTTGGTGCAATTACGCGAAAAAAGTATTTGTGGTGCACATTTTCTTCAGAAGGATTTTAGAAATACCTTGCTGAATTCATTAGTACATGATACTGTTCCAATTCATTACAATGAAGTTTCGCTTTTGCAAATTGAATATACTGCAGAAGACGACGCGGGAAAAACATTGATTTTGGACAAGACAACTCCACCATCCCCTGAGAAACTGGTTTTAAAAAAAGAAGTTAACTTAAGAACCTATGGACGGTGTATCATGAATACTTCTGAAAAAAGTTCTTCACAGCCATTGGAGTGCTTCGCAAATAACGATAAGCTGCAGATAAGAAACGAAATTTATTTTGCGGCTTTATGATTTGGATTTTTCTGTCTATGCGGACCGCGAATATCTTAGAAGCGGCTGCGAATATTTGAATTCATTTTTTGTAATCAATAGAATATTTATGATCTAGGGAGGAATAGGTTTGAGTGTGGGGCAAATCGGTTTAGACCAAGAATTTCCATTTTTGCCAATATTATAAAATGCCTATTTTTTTCTTCTTCCATTGAGTTTCTATTTAGGGTTTTTGAAAAATCAAAAAAATTCAGTTTTGTTGGAAGACACTTTTAAAGAAAATGGTTAGATTCTAAAAAAGGTTGGGGTTTGAAAAGAATTTTTTTGAGCCGTAAAAATATCCTAAAGACATCTTTCAAGCTTTCCATATTAATCGAAAGTTTGCCAGAAGATAAAACTTTATGTAAGGATCTTAAAAAGTTTCAGTTTTTTCTTTCAAACAATCCTGAGAATTTTTTGTCTCCTTTTTATTGGTCAAATTTTCTAGGTTTCACAACCAGTTTTTTTATCCAAAAAGGTTCGGAGCTTTTTTGAACAGCTAAAAAAATTTCTGATGAAGCTATTTTACAAGTAAATCTACGGCAAAGAAAGGCTTGGATTTTGCATGTTTGTGAGTGGTGCTGAGTAACCACTAGGAGTATACCGCCCTTATGGTACTGTTCTAGAGGTAACATTTTGAGCTCTTTGCAATGGACGAATGAAAAAATTGGCATTTTCTAACCCGTGCCTTGTTGGCGGAAATGAAAATTCTTGCTCTTTAACCGTATTTAATTTTTTTTTGTTTTAACGATTTACTGATTTTATTTCGGCACTTACGTAACGCCCGTCCTATATTCTGATAACGTTACAAGAAATACAGTTACTTTACTACTATCACAGAACGTATATTACGTTCTTTGCGTACAATCAATGGAAATTGCAGTGCTGTTACAAAACAACACCTGCAATTCAATCTCTTTATTTACGCTTCTTTCATGAATTTGCTTTGAAACATTTTCTGCTGTAGTTTTATTTGTTGGTGTCCTGTCCGATATTTTTGTACATATTTCAATTTCAAACCGCATAAATTTCACCACCGTATTTACTTAAGGATAACCTTAGATTTTTTAGAGGACTTTTCAACATGTAAAAATACTCCTCCGTTGTTTTTGAATCGTGGGCGCAAATCTCAATAAAAATTCTCCCCAAATGTCTTGAAAAATCCGGGGGGAAATGCTCTAGCGGGAAAAGTCCATGAGAAAATTCCTCCTTTGCGTTTTGTACCTCTGGGAGGTGAGAACAACCCCCAAGAAAATAACATCAAAATATGTCTTCCTTGATATAAAAATCGACCTATGTTTGCATTTTGGGTACAATTAGATTGTTTCTTTTTAATTAGAGTACCGCGAATAAACCTTTACTTTGTACGTTGAAAAATCCCGCACCAGTGTGATATGGTGCAAAATCACTATGATTTCATGAAATACACTGTAATTGGCTATTATTAACCGGGAAGAAATAATATTGACGACGTTATATACAAAAGTATAATCAACGAATAAATGATATTATTATTATTATTATTATTATTAACAATCGTAATTGGAAAAGTTACGAAAACTTTTCTAAAAAGTGCTGAAAGTTTGTTTTTTTCAAAATATCTCGCTAAGGGTGAGTTTTTGTAAAAAAATTACCACTTACATATATTTTCTACATCCATATACCTACCGAATTATATAACAATAATGTCACTGTAGTGAAATATAGAAAAGTTATGCTCGATTTTATGTGAAAATTTACAGTTTCTGGTTTTTTCGATATATTTTGTTAAGGGTTGACTTTTGAGAAATTTTCATACCGACATAAAATGCCCAAAAGATAATTTTCTATAATATTTATTTACACGTTTTTTCTCATAAGTTACAAATAAAAAAGATACGAGCGATTTCATACTTAAGGGTTGCTTACTTTCAGAAATATCGAAATAACTTGTTAAGGGTTGCTTTCTGTGAAAATATTATATATATCTAAAATATTGATCATATTAATATTTACATCTTTTACTTGAATAATTTTTCTGAGAAATGGTAAACAAGAAAACTATGACCGATTTTGTAATGAAACTGCAAAAATCAGTTTTTTCCACATATCTCGATAAGGGTTGAAATTTGTGAAAATGTTATTCTTATATAAAATGTTTCATATAAGAATTCCTAAAACTTTTATTAATATATTTTTTTCGAAAAGTTGTAAACAAAGGAGTTATCGTTAGGGGATGGAAAAAACTAAATACGGGGTACTTTTGAAAACTAAGGGTTGAAAATAGGGGTGCTGCGGGTCAAATCGTTTATTTTTATGTAATTAATAAGTGTACCTAATTTCACACTTCCCGCACAATTGGACAGACATTTGCGATTTTCTCGATGTACCGCTACGACTATTAATCCACCCCGGCAAACGGATTTGTAATTCCCGGAAAGGGATAGCTATGTATTCTTGACGAATGTTAAGCTGCAACAAAATAAAATAAACATCTCATTTTAGCTTAAACAAAATTAAACATTTCCACGGATTACAAAAAACAAATAATCTTTTCGTGATTCGACGCCGATGAGGTAAGGTTTTTTCAAAAAACAAATTTTAAAAATTGATTTGTTGGTGTTAAAAAAGTGAACGCATTTTTCGAATAAACTATGTGGGTGGGAATAGGTATGTGACATCGTCACCATCATATTCATAACAAGTGTGAATGAAACGTTATTTAGCTGATGGTGCCTTTATAAGTAATGACGTTCCATACTGAAAAAATCAATACGATTTGCATTCCAGTGTGTATAACAGCTGCCTATTTATTTAACGCAAAAATTCACTTTATAGTAGTTTTCACTTTTCCCCATCTCACCGTTTGTCTATATAGTGTAGAAAGTAAATGGTACAAACATAATTATACAAATATGCTTGGCAACTCTGTTAAGCAACAGCAGGTAGCATCCCTTCCCCTTATGTTCATGTAGATGTTGCATCCTTTTCTTTCATTATGTAAAAAAATTTACTTTCCTACTTCGATCATTCAAAGGTAAAGATGATGAGCAATATTCACGTATAGGCAACACACACTACGTGCTACGCATTTTTCCATTGCTTTGAATCTCTTTATTATATTACATTCTCTATGGTATAACCACAGATAAATTATTACTTATCTGTGGTATAACATATTGGTGTATAAATAAAATCAAACCGTTGCGTGAGAATTTCACTCAACGATCAAACATTAAAACGTCAAAGAAAACACGTTTACAAGTTGAGAATTAAGATAACAAAAATGATCAGGCGCTCTTAATGTTACATAATTTCCAATTGTTTATTTAATTGAATTAATTCTTCTGTTATTTACTATCATGTTATGTTAGTGAAATTGTAAAAGGCAGAATAAAATCATATAAACAATCATCCTTAAAAACAAACAAAACCTCATTTTCTGGCTTTACAAAACGAATTTTTTTATATCGAATTGTACATTGTTAGCCCAGATAGACAAAACCAATAGATACTTTTCTTGAATAGGCTATTCGGGATATTAATTTTTAGTTTCTTCTTTTTTGTAGGTGACGCTATGCTCGCTGCTCGAGGGACTCTATGCTCGATTATATTCGACTGTGTTCCATCACCGACTGTTTCCCGCTACATTTTCCCCTTGACAAAAACATAACCTTAAGGACAAACAAAAATCCAGAACGTTAGTAGTAGGGATAACATTTCTCTGCAAAAATCACGTTCTTCTTTAAATCTCGATTTTTTTTAGGTGTTTGAGTGTTTTATCCGTTTTCCTGTATCGTGGCGTCGGTTTATATCATTTGTTTCTAGTTATTTTATTATAGTTCATCTTTGTATTATTTGAGTTTTGTTAGTTAGTTTTGTGGTTAGTGTTTTTAGTATTAATATTTAACTGAATTTCTTCTTACAAAAGTGCATTGTGTGAATTGCAAGGTTTGTGCGTTTGTAGAAGTAATAACAAGAAATTCTACTTTAATTTTTGTAGATGGTTGCTATTTATTGTGCAGTTGAAAATTGTTGGAAGTCTACAGCAAGCAAACATGTTTTTCCAAACCCAGCAAAAAACATGGCACTGTTTAAAAAATGGGTCAAACTATGTGGAAACGAAAGGCTGTATGACATGACTCCCAATAAGATATTTACTAATTGTAGAGTTTGTCGAAATCATTTTGAAGATACCGATTTCCTAGCTAATAACCGGCTTAATCGTGGTGCTTATCCCTCCAAATTTTTACCAGGTAACAAGTATAAGAAATATTAAAATTGTACTTATTTATCGTGTCAAATTATTTTGCAATTTAGCACCTGTGGCTTCTGTTACTGATGATACTTTTCCAAATATCTTCGACTCTCAACCATTACCAGAAGTTGTAGATATTGAAATGAGTCAGTTGCTTGAAAATATTCCGTCAACATCGAAAGCAGATGGACGTCTAGTGACCCCTGTAATGACTACATGTATTACACCAACAGCAGGTAAATATTAAGAATAATAATCATTTGAATATACCTATATTTTTTCTTTGCAGTTAATAGAAAAATAAAACCTTTTACCACACCATATGTGCACCTGTAAACTAAGTATATAAAACATATTTTGCATAATTGTTTTAACATTACGACGCGTTCTGATGTTTTTGTCATTTTTATTAAGGCGTTTGGTCACAATTGGCAACGCAGGAGTATCTCTCCTTTACGTATTTAAAATACAGATCTAGCTTTATCACCCGAGCCAATTATTAAAGATTGGGGTGCGTGCCTTAATGCTGCTGTGTTTTATGCGGATAACATGCAACAAATTAAAAATTATTCGTTTCCTTGTCTTTAATAACGAATCCGCAGCAGTTAAAATTTGTAAAGATTTGAAAGCCACACAGTTGCCCTTAATTAACTAATTTTCAATATTAGAGAATGTAGATGAAAATTTGGAACCAATCTCGGGGGATACAGCTATCAAAATAATCGCAAAATTGTAATATTCTAAAAGGGCAAACTGAAGATGTTCAAGACATCATCCTGAATACATTGTTTCAATGGAATATGCTCCCATTACTTTTTGCAACGTTGAGCGGTCATTTTCTACTTATAAACGCGTACTTAACAACAAAACAACGTAATTTTATTATGGCAAATCTGAATCGTATCTTAGTCCTTTATTGTAATTCCAATATGTATTCAATTAACTTTTTATTACTTTTATCATTACTGTATATAAAATAGTTTGTTCTGTGCTGTACAATGTGCCAAAAAGGAATCATTTATGATTGCAATTATTATTATTTATTTTATAGTAACATGTGTAGTGAGATTTTTTTATTAATAAATTCATCAAACGGTCTTCATAAATTGTTCTATGAATTACACACAAAAACTTAATTAGGTTCTTACCACTACATTTACATAATAAATAATAAATGATTTAAGAAAATATGAAAGTATGTACATACACAGTAGTAAGAACCAAATTAATTTGTAAATTCAATCCATTTGAATAATCCGCTTTTTTACACAACCAATAAAAACTTCCTTCGTCCCTAACAGATGGCGCTATTTTGCACCAAATTTTCCTCTTGAAGATAGTCATCTATTGGTTTTGTCTACGGTAATGCGACGATTGAATTTGGATGAGGTAGTACTAGGGAGATAATATTCACCAAAAAACGGTTTTGTGTGTATTCTCCCTATGTCCCACTCAGCCGTGGACACCCTGTATAAATTTATTATAATTGTTGAGTTGTGGAAATAAATAAATCACTACTTAAACGACTATTTGTGAAATATAAAAAATAACTTTTATTGTAAAAATGTAAAGGTCTTGTCTCGATACGAGACGACAGGTAACCACAAAACAGTTTGTGGTTATAATATGTTATAAAGCAAAATGTAAATATTACAATTTAGTTATTTTTGGCTTTACACGCGCACAACAGCTACCAACCTAAAGAAAGAATATTTTAAGCGCGAAATTTAAAATTGATCACGTGGGGCCCAAACATTGTTGAAAACACTGTACATACAGCTCCACTCAGCAAACAAGATAGTCGGAAAATATGTCAACTAAAATAATGTATTTGAAATTTTTGACGCGGCAAATTATTTGTCCAATCATATTTGAGAATTCTAAGGTGTACATTCACAGCTGAAAGTAAATTATTACAGTTGACAGCTGACATTTTCCGCGAGCATTTTATTACTTAATCCTTTTATTGTGTTACTCTTATTTGTTAAAATCAGTCTTTCTGATGACTTCTCATGCAGCATACAATACATTTATGTGTAACCAACAATACACATTTAAATTAAGCGCCCAAATATTTCTTTCCGGATTGTACCTTAAAAGCTACTCTAGCGCCGGTATCCCCTCTCCAACTATCTTGTTTGCTGAGTAGAGCTGTACGTATATGTATAACCAGAGAAATGTTATACCTTAAGGTAGAAGACGCATAGCCTATACATTTACATGTGAATGTGTGAAGCCGAACTAAGGGGAATGTGCGGGTTGTTGTAAGCAAAATACTACTCACATCTGCGCAGGTGTCGTGTTATTAAATTCGGAAGTAACGATTACTGCCGAAACTCAGCCGAAAGATACTTTAACCAGCTTCTTTTTATTTATGCAACGTAATACACTTAACCTTACATTTTAGCGGCCGTAAAATTTACAGTGAAATAAAACTTAAAACCAAATGTTATTGTTACTTATTACTTTTGCAGTAATTAATTCTTTATGGTTAATTAACTGTCAAAGCTTAAATAAATAAATTTCACTTTGTGTTAAAACATTAATGTTGAAGGTTTTTCTTTAAAAGGAGAAGATATTACTCAAATAGCAAGTCCACTACTTACGTTACAAGTTTGGAATAAATGTACATGTAAAATCAAACGATATTGTGGTTCGATGAATATAATGAGAGATTTCTAACCGATCATGAAAAAAAATATGCAGTTTAAGTGACAACAAATATAAGATTTAACATTTGAATACTTGATGTAATTATCCATACGCTGATAAATATAGTTATTTTATTAGTAACTTAACGTCAACTTCAATACTAATTTTTGCGAGTATCTAACTATTAACTGCATAGAATTGAAATTTACAAAGTTTTATTTTGTATGTGAAATGTAAAAATGTTTAATAAATCTTCAACTAAAAAATTCATAATGGTGGTAGAGAGAGCCAGATACATAATTTCAAATTTGACATGCGCACTAGTGAGTACTATTATATTTCTGTCTTTATTTATGTTTGGCTTCAATTATGCTTCTTCTACACTACGTTAGTAGTAGGGATAACATTTCTCTGTGTATAACATGTTATAGAAAAGGATGGAAAATATGCGGTTCAGAGTAGCCAACTGAAATATCCCTTTCATTACAATTTGGATGTTGTTCATTGTGGAATGGGAGCCATATTAGAGAGGTCTAATTATATTCGTGAAACACACTATACAATGCTGCATTTGCGCAGTAGATCGGTAACCACAGAGTGAGAACGAATTATTTATCTTTGTATTTAAATTAATTCACTTTGTCTGCTTCAATTCGCGGACGTGTGAAATATTTAGCATTCATCATCTACCTACCCCTCTAAGATCTCTGCTTTTACCAAATTCAGAACCTGTGATATACTTTAGTCAAGTTTAAAATCAGTAACTTACTTTAGCAAAGTTCAGAGCCTATGATCTGCTTTCGTCAAGTTCAGAATCCAAATCACCTCTATTAAGTTCTCAAAGTCACCAGCAGGGGCGTCGTGACCTTGAACTGGGTTAAGATCGGTATTACATTCCTACCGGTGGCAGTTAGAGAGGTGATGTTATCTACGATTTCTATTCAAAGACTCGTTAAAATAGTTGGCAACCATAGATAACAATTGTAAAATTATATTTACTATAAACATTTATGCAATGATATTTTGCTAAAATTCCAAACAGTGTTATAAATATATATACCTATGAATTATTCTATTGTTACATATTCTGAATAAAGCTTTAAGGTTAGGGGTGTAGCATTGATTAGGTGTTTTCTTTTTGCACCGCCACAGGGTTAGGTAAAGTTACAATCATCACGTGATTAAAGCGCCTTGCGTCATGTAGACATTTCTGCCTCAGGTTAATATAAAACTTAAATAAAGCTTTTAAAACGAATAGGGTTATTGAGAACTGAATCAAATTATTTTATAAAACGAATGGTGTGTTATTGACAGGGCTGACTTAAGTGTCCCACAACATGCAAAAAGAAAACACCTATTATTATACAATCAATGGTGTGTAGTATAATGTATAATCATTGAGTGAAATATATTCAATGGTATAATGTAGTACCTATATAAAAATAATTTCAGTTATAATTTATCATACATTATTGTTTCTAACACAATGGTTCCAGTATCCTCCCACAAAACAATGTTACAGATGTTGGTTCACAAATCGACTGCAAGATTACAAAAAATGGGTGATCTGCTACAAATGTAATACTTTCCAATTTCATGGGACGGGCACTTTTGAAACCCATAAGTACACCTACAACAAAACAAAATATAGAATTTATCAGAAGTGTAAAATTGGTAAATGATAGGAGAGGAAACCACTGGCAACTATAGTCTAAATCTAAAGCACAGTCTAAATACAATCTAGACTGTGCCTAAAAGTAGCTACTATATTCAACACACTACAAATGACATACTTTGTATGAGAAGTAGGTAATATACACACGAACTAATTGCTTTACACGGATATCGGTGATGTTATTTTGCCACAAAAAAGTGGAAGTGGAGAATTTTCTGGTATGGACACGAAAATTGTGGCAATAAATGGATGATCAACGATAATTCTTAATCTTTGTATTGGCATAAAACTACTGTATTTACGTTTCTTCAGTATTCCTAAAAATAAAGATATCCGTCAAAATATTATTAAAATAAATATAGGAAGATTAACAAAGTAATTTTTGTAAACATGGTATGATCAAGTGTAGATGGCATAATGTGGATATTTGAGAATTTAAGACGAAATATATTTTTCTATGACTGTTCACTTGCATGTATACTAGCTATTACTCACTCAGATGATTATTACACTCGCCTAGCGGCTCGTGTGGAAAACTACATCTTCATGAGTAATAGCTATTATTACATGCTCGTTGAATAATATACTATTATGAGGAAAGCTTAGTAATACAAAAAATTTACACATAAGAGGCTACAAAATGGTAAATGTTAAAACAGATGAGGTTCCACACTGATGTCGTGCTTACCACAATGTTCAATTTGTTTTGATAAAATATGAATTACATAATACCTACATTTCTAAAGGAAAGGAAAAAACCATATTGATTTTAATCACAAGTCATAAATGCAATTCATGAATTATGAAATTGCCAGGCAAATTTAAGTTATAATATTTAAATACCTTTCTCAATCTGGTTTGAAATTTGCGCTTTATGAGAACCATTAAATCAACAGTGAAGGATACATTTATATCTACATTTTATAACCATCTCGGAATTGTCACACACTGGTTAAACAATGTTTAGTTTATGACAGCGTCTTAATAAGATGTAATTTCAAAGAAAGATACAACTACCTACATTTAGTTATAGTAAAATAAATTTACAAATGTGTATACCTGCTAATTGTATTTCGCCATTAATTATTTAGTAACCCTTCCAATAAACAAAACCATTCTACATGCAGTTATTAAGAGCACAAAAGGATGGTCAATTCGCACGCGCTGAGGATAAGTTACGATTGGAGGACCAGTAAAAAACTGACCCACAGCTCCTGGAACACAGTGAGTAGTGTAAAATTGTTAAGAATAAAAAGCAATTGAAATAACCGTACGTAACGTAATCTGATTTAACGTACAAATAATGTAATAGTATATTATACACCAAGGTGGTGACGACTGTTATTATTGACCGAGCACCAAGATTATTTCGCGAGGGGCTTTGCCCCAAGCGGAATAAGGTGCGAGGTCTATAAATGGCTTCACCACCGTGGTGTATATACAATTTTTTCCACTACTAGTCAAATTTAAGACACAAATTAAAAATAAAAAAATTTCTTGTAAAAATCAAGTAGGTAGCACAGGAATGCAAATTCTCATTATTAACCTAGGTGAATAATATAATACATTATTGACCACTAGGTAGAGAAATTAAACTTCTCAGTTGTCTAGGATACGCAATAATTGTCAACTTCACAGCTAGTAGTGGAAAAAACATTTTATTTCATACTGGCCATACATTCATTTCTTAAGAGTTTTTCTATTAACTTTATATAAAATTTGACGTTTCCAAAGTCATGTCACTTTATGTTGCTATGGCAACCTTTGTATTCGGGTACAAAATTTCTAGTACGGTAAAAGTTTCATTTACCAGACTCGTATGAGTCTGGTAAACCACAGATTACTAGTCAGTATGAAATAAATCCATTTTACTTTCCGAGTACGAAGTGAAAGGGAAGTATTGTAATCCAAAAAAAATTGGTCCATGTAAATTTTTACATATCTTTGCGTTTCTGAATATGTATGTAGATTCAAAAAATGAAAAAAAATTTCCGTCTGTAGTCTGCCTGTACACGTTTCCTTCCAACGCTCTATACTCAGAAACTATTAAAGTTATCGAAATGCGGTTTTCGCCAATCGATTGCATTCGGGCCAAGGACGAAAATGTTGACATCACTTCCGGTATAAGCTAAAATGGGGCACTCATTTTTTTAATAAGATACGGTAAGGTTTTTACTGACACAAAGAAGGGTAATAAAATTACAGGTAGTTTGTTGCTACTTTGTTTCGTCGACACTTTTATTAGTAGAGATCAAGTTTGATCACGAATTAAACAGATTTAAAAGTTGCAGTTTTTTGGTACGAGGGAAGTCTCGTGGCAATATTTGCCAGAATTTTTTAATACCTACTATCGGAGTAAAAATGCAAGGCCTCTGACTTTAGAAGCTTGTATCTCAGTAATTATAGCAATCATAATTTAATGAAATAAAGTGCATTTAAAAGACCATTTATTTCTACAAAAACAATTTTACAATTTTAGATTTTTACAATACATCGTTAATTTTCTGTATCAGTGTATGTGCGAAAAAGCGCTAATTATGACTCAAATCGCACAAGCGCTCGACTTTAAAAATTAATTACGGCTATATTATTGAAACTGAGTGGTAGATACTTATATATTTGAAAAATGTATACTTATTTGTCGATGTGAGATGCTTTTCAGGCCAATTGGTTTATTAGTCTTAAAGCTATAATGAAAAAACGACATCTTGTGTAACTCAGTACCTGAACGTTCGATATTAATAATATCGACAGTACCATAACAAGGTTAAAGCAATTATATTGTGGTCTAACACGATTCACAAAAATAATGTCATTATACATCGTTTTTTTTAAAAGAAATTTTGAAAAAAGGATGCATGCTTCGGTTGGCGCGGTGAAGCGCAGCGCGCGGGGCAGCTGTTGTCGTACACTATTGCTATAAAGCGCATGGTTTTGTACAATGCAAAAGAATAATCACATTGTTGTGAGTTGCCGCTCGCTGCTTACGATGTGGTAGATTACCTCTCGCGGGAATATGTGCGTCTTTCTTTCGCGATAAACATAACATTTACTTTGAATTACAAGAAAACAAATTTTATTTCCAATAAGGGAATAATGCAGTTTGATTTAAGTAATACAAATTTAGCATTTAAAACAAGAATTTTTTCTTTAACTTCCGTATATTGCAAAATAGCACATTTTCGGTTAGGGCTTATAAAACCAGTTAATTATATCAATAATCAACATTTATGGGCTTTCGACTTTTCAGAAGTATGTGTGCTACAACATTTGTAAATTTGGTAACAATTTATGAAACAATAACAATTTTATGGTAAGTTAAAACTGACCCTCAGCCAGGAAAATACTAAATACAGCGTTTTTATTGCTGTTAATTAAAATAAAAGTTAAACAACTGATTCTACCATTTTGATTTTTACACATGTTAAACATATATAAATGACTAATGTACTGCCCAAAAATGAAGAAATTTCACCCCTCAGTTTTTTCGTTATGACTACTTAAAGTCAGAGGCCTTGCATTTTTACTCCGATAGTATGTAGTTTTAAATGGGCTTATTTATTTTGTTAAAAAAACATATTTGGTTGTTACACTTTATAACTTAATACTCGGTAGGCCAATAGCTAATATACGTTGCATCATGTGGGGCGCCTAAAATCCATTTTGTATCAAATTTGTTATAAATTTTCCCAGAGAACCCTACGTTGGGGTTGCGCACTCTGCCCATATGGATCTACCTATGTATATCTTCAGGCCGCCTGTACAAAAACTGATATTTAGAAAATGGTTCAGTTTAGATATGTCATTGGCCATTGCCTTATAGAACTTATATTTTAAAATAACTCCCCCAAAATACAAGACGAAAGGAGAAGACTAGCACCACATCTCAAGGGAGCAAAGGAGAAAGATGAGCAATATGCGCAAATGAAATGTATCAAATTAGTAATCAATGAAGAAATGTATAAGATACACGAACTGAACAGTAAATGAAAGACCAGAGAATGGAGAGGCCCTAGAGAACGGCTATAAAAGATCACATGCACACCACTACAAAAAAAACTAGATGCAAGTCAGATGACAGAACACACACACACACACACCCGCACACACCCGCACATAACAAAACAGACTACGAAAAGGAAAATGAATGAAGGAACAAATTAGGAATAAATAAAACCAACGATAAGGAAAAAAGAAAGAAAAACGTAACACAACATAAGAAAGCAGAGAAAGGGAAAAATAAAGCAACAGAAAAAAGGGAAAAGTGGAAATGGCAACATGCATTGTGAGAAGCCTACATGGGAACAGAGTTCGCGAAAGAAGTAGAAAATACAGAAATCGGATTGCTATAACAGAAACAAAACGGAAGGGAACAAAATAACTAATAACGTGGAAGTGGAACGCTTTTTGTAAGACAGGCATACGCACAAATGTTTCTTAAAAATATTGATCCATGACGACAGCGCGCATGCGCAATAGTACAGCCATGCAAATATAAGGTATTTTCCTTTTGCACGTTGTAGTTAACTTAAGTCAGCCCTGTCCGTAACACAACAATCGTTTTATAAAAATATAGGGAAAGCCAAACAAACTTGCGTGCACGTCATCAATGACGTATTTCCATGTCTTTTGTGGCAAAGTTTCCATCGCTAAGTGTATCATAAAATTTGTAAAAAAAACAACTCTAAAAGCAATGCAATAATTAATATAAGACTTTTGAGATGAAAATGTATGTGCACAAGCTTGTTTTTGTTGGGTTTAGACGCCTCTCAATGTACAATGTTGTGATACAATTTTAATGAACAGACCAGTAAGTAACGACGTAAACCTAGCCACTGTCAGGGAATGGTGCTGTGTTGCCATCTTTTATTCATTGATATTTTGAGGTTACGGATGACAGTAGTATTCTGACAGGCATATTTAATTGATTTTTGTCGTCAACAATTTGTAATAGTAATTAATATTTATTTGTGGTTGTATAAGAAATATTTGCTGGGACATTAAATATTTCCTGATCACTTTGACAATACTGTAAATGTAAACGTCATCAAACGCTAATGACGTGCACGCAACTTAGTTTGGCTTTCCCTATAATTTGACTCAGTTCTCAATAACCCTATTCGTTTTAAAAGCTTTATTTAAGTTTTATATTAACCTGAGGCAGAAATGTCTTACGACGCAAGGCACTTCAATCACGTGATAATTGTAACTTAATAAGCCTGTGGCGATGCAAAAAGAAAACACCTATTGATGCATTTTTATTACAGCGCCACCTATGGAAAAATGAGCCAAGTTTTGTCATTTTGCTATTATTTATTTATCGAATTTTTAAACAATTCAGTGACTTGCGCCCATAGAGAAATTAATATTTTCTCTATGCTTGCGCTCAATATGTTATAGTTTTTCTTAGTTGTCTGATCATCCTCTTATTATGGAGAAAAAGTTGAAAACGGTTTGGTGCATGATCCTGGATACTAAATAATTACCAAATCATAGGAATAATAAAATAATGGAAAGGTAACATGAACACTTCTCGCAACTACTCAATGCAAAACCAGGAAATATTACAATAGAGAGGGAAAAAGGGGAAGAAACAAGAAAAGGGGACAGAACACAGAAATCATAAAATGTATAGGAAGAATAGGTGAAATGCCTTGATACGATGACCGCAAAAATCATTTTTACTGGATACAATGGCGCAATCTTTAAAAAAAGTATCGAAACGAACGAGCGGTACAAGTTAAAAATATACCAGTCTTTTAACTGGGACCGGTTTGTTTTGAGTGGCGCATTATATTGTTGCCATAAAAACAAGAGTTTGTAAACCGTTACAGTTGACGTGTGTGCATCACTTTGAAATCACCCGCCTTCTAATATATGTACCAACCAGTCCAGTGTATTAAAATGGAAAATGGTCATTTTTATTAAAATTTGGTTTGAGTTTTACCTGCCACTGTTACGCCACAAAGCATCTTCTACAAGTTTTCAATAACAAAGAATAGGGCAACCATATTCAAGGCATAATACAGAAATAAAATATTATGAATAGACGAAAGAACATATTTAATACTCACTTCTATTAAGCTCCTTAACATTTAACTTTATTGTTATAAATTACGGTCTCAATACACAGTGAAGATTATTTCATTGGATTTATCACTTTCCCGAAAAACAGCAGAAAATTGTGATCATTATGGCAATAAGAAACCATCATGAGAAACTGGCGATCAACATGAAATTGCAGTACAGGAATTAGACAATCAAATGTAACTGTTAATCCTAAAAGAACATACATCATGTTTATTACAACAAAATTGGGTTTATTAGTATGTACCTATTTACGAAAATTAAACTCTTATTAACTTATTTTATGACAAATGAAATTATAGTTCAGTTTTCGTAAATGTTCATTTTAACATTATAAATGATGGAAAATATAAGTGTAAGGTTTGATATAGATGTGACAAACATAGTGCATGCTTATAATATAAAGCTATTGCAGTTGATATGCATTAGACAAACAGAGATATCATTCATCATATTGCGAAGTATAGGAATTCTGGCAAATACGAAGAAGGAAACATTCATTCAGCGAAAAAACTGTAAAAAGTTACAAATGTGAGGGTAAATGTTATTCTCTAGCACTGGATGCTCAATTTTAAATAGAATTAATAGACATGATCACTTACCTTTAGTTGGTTTGTCAAAAAAAATACAGTACTGCTAAACAAACAGGGCAGTAAATTTCAATCAATTGTTTTTTACTACCTACCTATTTATACTCATTTCCATAAAAAGGAGAAAATTGTATAAAAAGAAAATAGGTACTTACTACTTATATGTTATGTTTTCGTAGCTATGAAATTAGTGTCATATTAATGATAATAATAACAATATCGGTAGATAATAGTTAAATATTTGAAATTGAAAATATTATACAAGAAATATAGGTAATCAAAACTATCATATCACCAAATGACATCCATAATTACAACCTGAACATAAAGAAATGCACTCAATGGTTGTACCTGTCGGAATATTAGTAAAATAATATGAAATGCCCTTTGTTTTCAAAGTTACTCGAAAAAAAACAGTAAGGTGTCAAATGTAAAATTCATATTCCTCGATTCAAGAAAATAACATTTCAATAAAGACAATAGATGAAATAGAACGACAGAGGATCGCAATCAACTGTTAGATATCAGGGAATACAAACATTTATTCTTAAAAAGTTTAAACTGATTGTAAGATGTGGCACAATGGAAATGGGTTGATAAATTTAACGTTACAATTGAAAAAGCCTGTATTACTGTGTCATTTGTATATTTTCATTAAATTTAGACACAAGACGGAATTACTGAGGTACATTAAAAAACTACTTTCCTCTCTTTGACAGATAACTATTAATCAAAAAGGATTCAAAGAGACAGAGCCAACTACTACTACTGTGAGCCTGGTATATGTTGAGTTACATTATGAAGATAGCAGGATACAGGTTGGTAATACTATTTGTGTTCCTGTACTTAACAATGTATCATGATAGATACCAGAAGTGTATCACAATGTTTTTAACAAAGAATGAGTACAAAAAGGTAACGAGTTCAATTGATAATAACTAATAGTTATTTTTGTATCTAGTGCGCGAAATGCCACTTTGGTGATCGAGAATAGTCGAGATCACCAAAGTATTTTTTGCGCACGAGTTGCAAACAAAATTTTTTCTACAAACGTGAAAAAGTTGACAATTATTTTAACGTTAAAATACAAAAATCTAATACAGTTTACATGCAGTGCGCGAAGTAAGTATTTCGCGCACGGCGCGCCGTCATTTCGCGTACAGTGTCATCGTAACGTAGGAAAGTGAAAAAAAGGGTCACTCGCGTATTGTTATCAAATCTTGTCATTTTTTGACGTTTGTAGAAAAATGTAATTTAGCGCAATTAAACTCAAAGTGCCATGTATAGTACGAGATCCGGTATTAGAAATATATACTCTCATCTGTTGTTTGATTATGACAAAGATGATAAGTTAGATAATATATACGTCGATAAATTGCAAATGGATTGCCTAGCTAAATCGCGTACCGATGCTGTTAAATCCGCTTTTTTTCAGAAGAAAGCTCTGCATCCCTATCTGTTACATGGAATAGCACGCAGCGCTCTCTGTCACTACCATCACATCCATGGTTGCCTAGATTTTAGATATTATCTTTTCAGTGCAAGCATGGAGTGACAGAGCGCTGCGCGCGCCATTCCATGTAACAGACAGCGATGCAGAGTATTCTTCTGAAAGAAAGCGGATTTAACAGCTAGCTAGGCAACCCATTTGCAATTTATCGACGTAACTTATAATCTTTGTCATAGTCAAATAACAGATGAGGGTATATATTTCTAATACCGGATCTTAGACTAGTAGTAGAATACTGTCACTTTGTTATATTGACTGCTTTAATGACATCACGATGCGTTCTGACTGCGATCAATGGCTCGTAGTAATAGTAAAGTCTGTATGAGACATAAGTTGAAGTTTAATAAAAGTTAACTATACAATTTAAAAAAATTTATTAAAGTTAATACAAAAATAGTAACATATGCTTGATAATAATAATAACAATAATACATCATAAATGATTTAAAATACCTGCTGTTTATTCAGAATTTAAGGATTTGATTACTTTAATGTAAATTATTAAAAAAAATACAAGGTATGGTATTGTACAGTTGAGAAACTTTGTGGTACACATTTCAAAAAGTATATCATGAAAGTTAAGAAATTAAAGAGACACTGCTTTGTATAATTGAGGATAATCTAGAGGTTTTGAGTAATTACCCTAACTTTTTTTAAACGATGTTAAGACCCTTTCAGGGATTTCGCGATTTTCCAATATCAGGGTCTAAAAATAAATATTGAATGAAAATTGTCCATTATATCCTAGGTCTCCCCTACCATGTATCAAGTTATCAAGGTTAACGCACTCTGTTATCGTTGATAATAATTAGGGCTCGGATTTATATTTTTTTAAATATCGAAATATTTTTAAAAATATTTAAGTACAAAAAAATACACAAATATTTTAATAAATATTGGAAAGTAAAAAAAATATTTCGCACTTCTCATATTTTTCTTAAAATATTTTGCCGATTTTCAAATGCCCTATTGTATTGTGAACGGTTGTAAGAATTACAACATGAAAACAAGGTGCATTGGTAGAGCCCGGTTATCCCAATTAGTGGTGAGAACGTGTCACGTTTATTTTTTTTAGATACGTGTATTGAACGTTACAGAAAATGTTTGGTGAATTTCCTTCTGACTCATAATTTATACGTATTTTTAAAATACCACCTGTAAAGGAGGATTTACAATAAATGATCAGTTGTTTGTTCAGTAAACAATGTAAGGATTAGGATGGATACCTGTTATACTTGCTAAGGGTTAAGTTCTTCCTGTTGTAATAAATAACTTAATGATTAATTGATTATGAATAATGATGATTTGATGAATAAATGTGTTTAAGTTCTTGGTTTCAGTTTGAAATATTTAAAAAATATTACAGGTTTTTATGAAAATATTTGCCATTTTTTATAAAATATATATTTAAATATTACAGGTTTTTAAAAAAATATAAATCCGGGCCTTAATAATAATACATACTATCAAAACGCGTTGGGTTGAATTTAAAATCAAAAATTAGTAAAATTACTTGTTTTTATTAGAACAATTACTACTTATGTATTAATTTCATGAATACTCCACCTTACGTTTTAGGCATCACAGTTTAATTCATGAGAGTAAAAACGCACAAAATCTAAAATATCAAAATAATGTGACTAGAAGTTTTAAGAAATCTTTTATCATAAATAGTTCAAAATGTCATTGAATAAATTCAACGGCAACTAGCACAAACTTAAAGTACACCTAATTAACTTTTTGAAAATGTGCACCATTTCATTGGTAATTATTAAAACAAAAGTAAAAAATTAGTTTTATGACAAAGGAGATCCAAATGGATATCACAATATGATTTTAAATTTTTTTCCATCTCTCTATTAAATTATTTGGAGCAAGAAAGATTGGACCTTAATGTTTTAATTTCTAAATAGCTTCTATATTTATAGCGTGTCTTAGGGTGACTAGACAATACAGGGCTTTATGGCAAACAGCGATGCCATTATGTCTTGTCAAGATTAGGTTTAACAAGGATAAAATTCGCCAAATTTAGTGGATTTAATAACAGGTAAAAATGTATTTCACAATAATCAGAGAGCTTTAAAATAGAAATTGGACAATACAGTAACCTATTTCGTTTATTTCAGTCAACTTATACCATCGCCCGTTGTAGAGAACTGGCAACGTCGTAGCGAAATTCCTATAAGGAAAACATTGCCTATTCTCTCCACGATGCCTTGTCACCCTGAGACGCTCTTTAGTTATATATAAATCTCAAAAACATATTACTAAATGGTGGGGTTTGTAATTCTTCCAAAGAATAGGACAATATTAGACCCTTCATGATTATATTGCAGTGAAATGATGAATGGATGATCTGCTTTAAACGGTTCAATAATTGGCATACAACGTGCTGTTATTACTGCACCTTAGACACAATTAAAAATTATTAATAATAACACAAAATTATCATGAAAAGCATAACACAGACAATTTAGCAATTTTCCCAATGCAGTAATTGAGGAAACTTTGGAATGTGCACTTTTTTCTAATTCGCAATTAATATCACAGGGAAACATAAAGACGTTAACATATATTATCATTGTAGGAGTCCATACTTCCAAAGGGGTGGTTTAATAAGAAAAACAAAACTCACCAATTAGATATAAGCGATTATTCAATTAAGTTGCGACATGTTTCGGGACCAATTTTGATCCCGAAACATGTCGCAACTTAATCGAATAATCGCTTATATCTAATTAAAAAAAAAAGCTTAAGGGGAAGGTGGTGAGTTTTGTTTTTCTTAACATATATTATTTTTCCTCAATTTCATCACCATTGCAACAAATACAGGACACAAGACAACATATACACAATTTATAATTCATCACGTGAACCCATTAAAGATTCAATTTCTCTCATTATTCTTCCAAAAAATAAAATAACTGGTGCACTAATGTCAGTAGCTTGCTTTGTTATTAAAAAAATGAATGGGTGGTCAACAATAAAGCTTTCCTGTTCCATTTCATCTAAACATCTTCGTCTTCGTACATGCATGCCTAAGAAGTTACTTATTATGCTTAATTTTTGAACTGCAATGTATTAACTATATGTATTACATAATATACGTAATTTATTTAATCAGAGTGGTTGTATCACAACCAAAAATGACGTCAGGGGTCTAAACTGTTATCGAGCCATATTTATGTTTTTGCTTTGAGCGTAGTTAAGCTGACTGAATTGTTCAAATAATGACGCTCTGATTGAATAAAACACATATAAGCACTATGTCTAGAAGAAGAGAGTGCATTTAAAATGATAGGAAGTGCTACAATTTGAGCGTTTGAAATATTTGTTAATCTAATTATGAATGACTTGTTTTACAACTTGTGCCTTTATAAATAGTAATAATAGGCCCGTTTTTATCACAGCCCATATACAGGGTGGGCCAACAGTGCGGGGGTGGAACATTGTGGGTTTATTAATGATCATTTCTGAAGTTTGTGGCTGGGATATGGGCGGGTACTCTTAAGGCTACAAACCTAAATTATTTTCACTTGAATCGCAACACATATACAGGGTGATTTATAACAAAGTTGCATTTTTTTAAATGGAACCCCCTGTATATTATTGTATGTTTCCATTCCTTGGTCAATTCGAGTGCGACTCTATGTATCACACATAGTACCGAAAACGAATCGTCATTTTTACAAAACGTAAATGTCTACAAAAAATTGAATATCGCAGGGATCTCAAAACTTAGAAGGCCGTGACTACGCGATGTTACTAAGCATGAAATGTACTAACGTAGACCGGATGGTCAAATCCGAATTCCTCTTGTGTTCGGAAAAATTACTACGTCAATTTACAAAATTTCTATCAAAGGTAACTTGATTTTTTCAAATGGCACGTCCAATTTTTCTTTATGGTATCAAATGTAAAATTTTATTAACTTTCCAACGATATGAGTTTGTCGGCAAAAACAACAAGTTCTGCGATGCATTCTTGCTGGGTGAGGCTTCGTCGAAAGTTATAGAAAATTATCGTGCGGTACTGTTCATGACTTAATTCCATCTCGTACAGCGGCTTGGGAACTTTGACAAGCTACCGTTTCAAAACTATCAGGCTGATCTTATGACACTTTGCATGGGCATTAACCAACTCAAAAAGTTGTTTATAAAGAAAATTTATAGTTGCTAGGTGATAAGGAACGTTCTATTCCCGACAGTTAAAATGCTACTCTCGTAACACTATCAAGTTACCTCCATGTCACGTGTTTGTGTTTTGCTTTATATTCACAAAGTCCACCATTACAATTCTTTTCATCAATGGCAATCTACAATCTCATATAACACATTTTATTTGAAACACACACTTATTTCAATCATGTACTGGGTAATAAAAGAAACCCACTGATTTATTAAAGAGATTTCTAAAATATATGATGTTGACAAAATTACTCTATTTTTAAATTTTCCCACATTTTGAAGATAACCAAAAAACATAGCTGTGTAAACTTGCCCTCAGAGGTAGCGCCATCTACTACCTTCTTAAATGGAATAGACAATAGATATTTGACCTTTCTGTAACTTTTGGTATACCCCAATGAATAAAGAAAATAAAGGAAGGAGGATAACTTATGCAGACGATTGTCCAAAAAATGGTTCTTGTATATGGCGTATCTAAACTTCCGGTTTCCAATAAATATCCTCTCACTATAAGTCCACTAAAAACTAAAATAAACTCTGGAAATGTCTTTAGAATAATGAAAACCAACAAACATACTATTACAACCCAAAAATATTGCTAAAATGGGAGGCAGATCTTATTAAACGACACCAGTCTGACACATACCAAAACAAATAACGTCATAGTTGGTTCTTCAATATGACCGACTTCTGTCGCATTTGATACAATAGTGATTAATCGACAATGCTCCTTCCTTTGTTTTCTTTATTCATTGGTGTACCCATAACATAAATATATGTATATGTTATTTACTCAATGAGAGCAGTTGCGTCATAATCAACAATTGTGTCAAAGATTGACATTGTTGTCATTTCACAATTAAAATGATTTCGGTATTATCAGATGTGGGTATTATTTTTAGTTTATTTATGGTTTATTGACAATGTAGCACCTCAAAAGAGGTTACATTGCGTTCCTTTCAATAGGATAACACATTTTGAAAATTCGACAGTAACAACATGACAGCAATGGGGTATAGTGGTAATAGTGGTAGTGTAGTGAACTGCTGCCAATATAAATGCAAGCACACAGTTTAAAATATACAAAGCAAGTTAGGAATTTATGTTATTGTTAAGGTGGTGATGAATTGTTCACATAATGACACTGTTCTGATTGAATAACTAACATTGTGTATTTGTATAACTAACACATGGCATATAAATATTATGTTTCAGTAAATCAGTAAATATATGGTGTTCTAAAAAGCAACAAATACTGTCAGGATCAAGTACAAACGCTGTATTACAGTAGCTATAGATTGTACTAATACACATCTGAAAACATTAATTGAAGAATAAGTAAGTGTTCCAGTGCCCATAACTTTACACATTGATCAGAGCACAATTAAACTGAATTAAACCCAGTAAACATACACAGGGTGGAAGAAAAGCCTGGATACAGCCTTATAAGGTTTGACTAATCTATAAAATCTATACACTGTGGCCAGTATAAAATGATGTATAGGGAAAGCCAAACTAAGTTGCGTGCACGTCATCAGCGTTTGATGACGTTTACATTTACAGTATTGTCAAAGTGATCAGGAAATATTTAATTTCCCAGCAAATATTTCTTAATCAACCACAAATAAATATTAATTACTATTACAAATTGTTGAGGACAAAAATCAATTAAATATGCCTCTCAGAATATTACTGTCATCCGTAACCTCAAAATATCGATGAATAAAAGATGGCAACACAGCACCGTTCCCTGACAGTGGCTAGGTTTACGTCGTTACTTACTGGTCTGTTGATTAAAATTTTATCACAACATTTTACATTGAGAGGCGTCTAAACCCAACAAAAACAAGCTTGTGCACATACATTTTCATCTCAAAAGTCTTATATTAATTGCATTGCTTTTAGAGTTGTTTTTTTTTACAAATTTTATGATACACTTAGCGATGGAAACTTTGCCACAAAAGACATGGAAATACGTCATTGATGACGTGCGCGCAAGTTTGTTTGGCTTTCCCTATATATGGGGATATTGGAAACCGTTGGAGATACGAAGTTGGGTAAATTGAAAACAAGTTGGGCATTTGTGTGCCCAAAAATAATCTAGGTTTATTTTACTTTAAATTGATACCATTACATACAGTGTGTCCCCGGATAGGTGAAACGACTCTTGTGAAAGATAAAAAATTTTCGATATAAAATTTCATTGTTTGGGGTTCAGCCCTGCTTAGTTAAAGACTAATTTCTGGCATAATTTTAGTTTTCTAAAATCATGTATGCCTTGGATATTTTCAAAAATCTGATTTTTGGTTCTAGTAAACTACCTTTGTTAGTGAAGATATAACAAAATTTGATTAACAAAAGTTGTTTAGAATCATGAAAGAGTCCTACTTCTAGAATTTCAAGCACCTAGGCTAACGTTGATGTTTTGGCAATTTACAATAATTTTTATCTGATAGTTTAATAATGTTTATCCCCGGATAGGTGATATGACTCTTGTTAAAGGAATTCTTTTATTTATTTTGTTTATTTAGAATTTTATCGCTTTTACAAGAGTCATATCACCTAAATTATTGTAAATTGCCAAAACATCAACGCTTCAAATTCTAGAAGTAGGACTCTTTCATGATTCTAAACAACTTTTGTTAATCAAATTTTGTTATATCTTCACTAACAAAGGTAGTTTACTAGAACAAAAAATCAGATTTTTGAAAATATCCAAGGCATACATGATTTTAGAAAACTAAAATTATGCCAGAAATTAGTCTTTAACTAAGCAGGGCTGAACCCCAAACAATGAAATTTTATATCGAAAATTTTTTATTTTTCACAAGAGTCGTTTTTGCCAAAACATCAACGTTGGCCTAGGTGCTTGAAATTCTAGAAGTAGGACTCTTTCATGATTCTAAACAACTTTTGTTAATCAAATTTTGTTATATCTTCACTAACAAAGGTAGTTTACTAGAACCAAAAATCAGATTTTTGAAAATATCCAAGGCATACATGATTTTAGAAAACTAAAATTATGCCAGAAATTAGTCTTTAACTAAGCAGGGCTGAACCCCAAACAATGAAATTTTATATCGAAAATTTTTTATCTTTCACAAGAGTCGTTTCACCTATCCGGGGACACACTGTAGATACAGGGTGAAAACCGAAATATTTGAATTTTCGAAAAACTACAATATTTTCTTTATTATAGTATCAAATTCACAGGATATAGGTAAGAGAACACGGCGATTTTAAAAATGGCGTCAAACAAATTCTAAACTATAAATCAAATAAGAGAAAAGTAGAGAGCACTTTGATTAACGTTATATTTACACCATTAAATTTTCAAATCCCGCCAATAATTTAAAAACTTTTAATTATTATGCAATTGATTTGTAATAAAAACAGAAACAGCGGCGGTGATTTCTGATAAGAACTATTTCTTTAATAGCAAATATGTACAAATAACTAATAATTTGCGACAAATACGGAATTAATGACTGTATGCCAGTGAACTCGTAGAGTTCACTGCTGTATGCTAAAAATGCAACAATAACCTAACCACAAATATTTTACTACATTTAGATGGCAGCGATGCCAAATGTTACGTGTAATTTCTATCTTAAACACTGTGTAGTGTGTTGGTTAGAAATTTTAGATCTATTAGTTAATTAATATAAAATTTTCCTTAAAATTGCTATAAGTCATTAAAGTGGTCGATTAACTATTAACAAGTTTAGACAATACATATGTGCTTTTTGAAAAACTGGCAATGACTCTTTTGCGTTATTTTTAGACACATTTAGTTTTGTAAACTTGCCTCGTGTGTTAACCAATCAACGCGAAGGTCAAATTTTCCCTATACCATCCTTCGCTTTACTCTTAGCTGATTTCTACTATAGATCTACTAAGTTGCGCACTATCTTTTTTCTTATGGGCGCCATATTGGTTTTTTGCTTTTCCAAAATCCTCATTAGAAATGCTCTTCAGCCATGTATAACATGTTTTTATGTTTGCTCAAGATACATAATAAAAAACAACAAAATTAAAATTTTGTGGCAGTAGGCTTTGATTACATATACTCATTTAAAGATATTCACTGTTTATATCGAACAAATGTTTTATTTCACCTTGCAATGAGTCATTGCAAATGGTGTACTATTAACAGTTTAGTAAGTTAAACAATTCTCTAAAATTAGAAAGATATTTTCAACCAAGACTGTAGTTTAAGACACATGAGTTATAAATACGTGATTTCTTTTGTTAGATAGGGTTACATACCTATTACCTAGTGAAAAGAATATTCCATTTTTTTAAAGTCAATATTTCTTGTTCAGTACACAACAATAGGATTTTCTCTTCACTAACATACAGCCCTATCTATTTAAAACTCATGTCATAAACAATTAGATTACAATCTATTTTCAACATGTCATCAGTAGGCCATACATTTAGTATAAAGTTAGGACCAGAATTAATGGAAATATAATAAAATGATATGTCATCAATACCATACTAAGTGCAAAAAATTTGGTAGTTACTAGCATGGAAACATTAAACAACTAAAGCAAAAAAAGCTTATTCAACTTGCAGAATGAAAGGAAATTTACAGTAAGCAAGAAAAACAAAATAACTTACCAGTAGCTGCAGCTGCCTCTGCTCCTTCCTCATTTACTTCAATAAACGCTTTTTGAATGGCTTTGCTGACGTATAATTGTTCTTTTGAGTCCGAAATTTCTGAAAAGTTTGCTTTAGCTTGATCAAAAATCACACCAAGGCCCATCTAGAACAGATGTTCAAATTACATGTTTGCCAAATAAAAATAATGATATTTGTAGTTCCATGCTCTCTAAATTCTTCTGTATTTAAACTTTATCTTTGACTCAACAGTATAATAATTATAGTAGATTGGTACGAAATGAGTTCCTTTAAAAGAATTCACCTACATGGTTTATTACTTCGTTACAAATCGGAAATAATTTGATAAACTTCTTCAAAAATAATAATTTCTGATTTATTTATTTTTATCATTATTTACTACCTTAACCCATGGTTTGTAAATAAATAGAATGATCAAAGTTTAAGGTACAAATGGGATAAAATTTTGGAAACTTTTAGTGTAAAACAAACTTAGAACTTAAAAATAGTGTTTAATTTCTGTAAACTTACATTGAAGATGAACCTAGGCATTACACACCAAAAAAATTCTAAAAATTTTTGTTACAAGCTTATTGCAAGTTGGCGATGAAGCAAAACCGATTTTTGGCGTTTCTTTTTGAAATTTTCAATGATTATGTGAAACTGTTTGCCCGATAAAAGTGTGACTGAAGCAATTGTACATCAACTAGTAATCACTTTTGCAATTTTATTCATTTTCTTGGAGTCGTTCGACTAAAACGTCACAGGTAGAACCTAAAAAGTAGACCCAATTCGACTTCTGTCGAATCGAATTAAAGTTGTGAACGACTTGGTAGAAACAAGGTTTAGGTACATGTTCGCTTGCAGTAGAACTACCTAGTAGTTCGACCTAAGTCACCCCATGTAAATGCACCTTAAAGAAGATTTTGCCAAAATCAATTATGTATAGTAATAAGAAGGTTAGGGCCATTAAAGAAATCGACCAAATTCTAGATACGGCCCCTAGCGGCCAAACGATTAGAGATAGCTGAATTAGGGGTAGTGCTCATAACCAAAGCAGTTGATGCATGAAGAGATGCTTGGAAATTCGTTGTTCCCATAAAATAAATAATAATATAATAACAAATAAAGGTCTATGATAATAGGAAAATATAAAAAAAAAACACATGACAACAGATGATACACTACCATGTCAGGAGGTATTTTACACCACTATATGGCCGGGATTCGAACCTGAGACTGTCAGGTGTAGCTTAGTGGTATACGAATGAGTATATCCAGTACATCACGAACGATTATTGTAATATCTGGGAATTTATAATAAAAGCATGGAGAACTAGAAGATGAAACAGTATAAAGAACAACTTTCTGAATAAAAAAGAAATCTCTAAGATCATCAAAGCAAGAACTGTAAAATCTACTTTGCTTTGACACATGCATGTGATGCATGAATATTAACATAATGAAAGAAGAGTAGATTAGCAACCATAGAAATGGGACTGTTAAGGAGAATAAAAAGAAAAACGAGAAAGGACGATTTCGGAAATCAAACATTTAAAGAAGGATTGGACATAAGTCTGATAGAACCTACAATAGATGGACAGCCTAGATTGTTTGGTTACATATTGAGAAGATTGGGGGAAAAACTATTCAGTGTAAGAAATTGGAAAAGAGAGACAGCGAGAAGAGGAGTAAGATGTGACGACGTGAAAAGATTGGCAACTTGCAGAAAAAGATGGAGGGAAGTAGGTATGGAAGAAGAGGAAGGAAAATTTGACTTGAATAACAACGAAAAGCACGAGAGTTCAGTTTAAGTAATTTTTTTAATATGTATCAAAAGTTGTATTATGTGTTAACGAGTCATAACCTGTATAATTCCTTTAAGAAAGTGAAAATATAAATCCTCTCTGCATAGCGAATGTTCCAAATGGTATAATAGTGTAACTATCTACTCTCTGTTTACCCAATGGAAATAGTTAAGCTCCTCCCCTACATTTAAATGCAACTTTTTTATTTGGCGAATTTTTGAAACCCAGAACACAAGCAATCACTTGGTTTCCATTGTTGGCGTAACTGAATTGACATCTGTAATCTATCATTATGTTTTGGTGTTTGAATGAGTGTGTATCGTACCTATTTACATTGTCGTTACTTGCTTAAATTTGTTGTTAATCTCATTTATTATTTTTTATAGTTTTGTGGGTGTAAAACTGGTCGTAGCTTAAATTAGCGACAATTTAATGGGAGGAGCTTAACTATTTGTGTTGAGTAAACCTAACTCAATTGTGAATTATCAAATTAAATTGAATGATCGTTTGTGAAGAGCTATTGAATTTCAGAGCAACATGAAATACTTTTAAATAAAGCGGAAACACAAATTTATAAAAAGTAACTTCTTACCCTTGTCAATACAGACTGCAAATCCATTGTCGTTTCGACCTTAAATTTAGGTAAAGAAAGTTGAACTTCAAGAGATCGCATACCATCAGTAATTGTAGAAAAATCAACATCTACCAATTTCTTTTCTAAATCTTCAATTCCAGTCCTCTTAAAAGGTAAAATAATGACCATACTAACATTTCTATTAGTATATTTCATTTCCAAAATTTGGGCTTGCAAATGCTGATCTTCACGATACTTAAAATTCTTAGTAATATGCATCATATCACAATCTACACTTTCATTTTCCGAAACATAAAACTTTTCTTTTTTTGTGTCTCGTCTTCTAAACTGATTGGCCCAATCGCCTTTAAAATAAATTGCATTAACAAGTACGAGACGTGTTAATGAGTCCAAACAGCCGGAATCGATTAAATTTTTAATTTTCGAATTAGTTTTACTTTCAACCCAGCCATTAATTTTGCTAGCGCTACTTGAACTTTGTCCAAAATCAAGTGATTCAGTTTCGGAGAGAAATAATTCAGCTGCACTTTTACGAAATTTTTCCTTCAAGGGAAACCCCTGCATAACGTAAATTTTGTTCGCAATATGTAACTTAACACCTTCAATGTTGTTCAATGCGTTCATTACTTGATGGTAGCCAGTTGCTGCTCTATCTTGATTTCCAACATGAAGGGAATTTGAGAAGGCGTCAGCTGTAGTACCAGCAGCTCCTTGATAAGCCATACTGAGCACTGTGTGTGCACTAATTGGAGAAAAGAAAACATTTTTTCCTTTTTCGCCTTCAGTAATTATGTTGTAAAATTTATTGGAAAATTGAGAGTTGCCTGTTACAACTTCAAGTAGTTCCGAATCAGCCATTATTTGTAACAGAAGCAACAGAATAAATAAACGAAGAACTAAAATAAAATATAAACTGATACTAAGGCAATAAAATGATGTGGATTAACAGAAAGTAAATTTTATTATACTTACCGCCAACTTTTAAAAGAGAATCTTCTAAAATTAACGATGAGTAATCGTTACGTTCATAATGAATTTTGCTTGTATTGACCATAAACAGTTTTGTTGCACAAGATTGAGTGGAAAAAGTAATTATAGTGGGTTACCAGTGCAAATAATAACCTTCAACGGCTTCAAGTTATGTTTTTCTATTTTGATTGAAGTTCAGTGGCGTAACAACGTTTTAATTCCTCAGACTGACCATGGATGGACTGACACTATTACCCATATACGTTGTATTGTTACGTATATGCTATTACCACAGCATAATAATATAATGCTGTGCTATTACAGTACTGCCCGAAATATAATAAACAGTACTGAAACTAAATTGGCGGTGTCTCTATGCGCGCGCTGACATAGCCAAGTTAACTGTATAAACACAGTATACGTCTTAAGACGTATACTGTGGTATAAACATGTCAAGTAAACCACAGTATATACGAACCAGTATGATATCTCGTGACGTCACGCGCTAAACTTTCTGTGACCTTCAACGCTGCTCGGATGAGAATCTCATCCGACGGCCATAGACGTGCACAGTGAAAAGTAAAATAAATCGTGGAGGGGTGCGTTCAAGGTCCCTAAGAGCTCTGTCGATTTATGAATGAAATGCGTAGGAGTTATTGTACTGGTTCGTTTATATACTGTGAAGTAAACCATAAACACCTAATTGTTAAAAATGGTGTTAAGTACAGAGGAGAAAGTATTTCTGGTAGAGCATTATTTTCGCTCATATGGAATCGGCCGACGTAATGGTGGAAATCTGCAATACGTGTGTGATCAATTCACACAACGGTTTAATAAACGTTCTCTCGCTAACGAGCACCACAAACCATCGATGAATTAAAGGATGCCGTTAGAGCCTTCTTCGAGGACCTGAGACAATCCTTATTCCATAACATGACGAGAAACTTGGAACATCGTATGATAAATCTGTCTTGAGCGAGGAGGTGCATATTTGGAACATGTAATAAAGTGTCAATAATATGTATTTCTTAAATAAATAAAATAATTACAGGTTGAGTACTGTTTATTTCGGCCTATACTCTATAAGTCTATACTGTACTTATCTGTGCTGACCAGCTTTCTTTATTCAATGGTGCTGACACTTTGAAGGCCCTTTCATAACCAACGTAAACGTAAACAGTAACGAAAATGTAAACGTAATATTTACATATTATAGATCACAGCAAGGGAGGAGTGCGGGTAGAGTACGAAAATTGTAATAACAAGAGGGGAGTAAGGGGATGGTAAGAAAATTGTGATAGCAAGAGGGGAGTAAAGGGAAGAGTAAGAAAATTGTAAAAGCAAGAGGGGAGTAAGGGAAGAGCAAATATATTGTAATAGCATGAGGAGAGAAAGGGAAGAGTAAGAAAATTATAATAACAAGAGGGGAGTAAGAGGAGAGTAAGAAAATTGTAATAGCAAGAGGGGAAGTAAGGGGAGAGTAAGAAAATTGCAATAGCATAATAGGGGAGTAAGGGAAGAGTAAAAATATTGTAATAGCAAGAGGAGAGTAAGAAAATTGTAATAGCAAGGGGGGAGTAAGGGAGAAGTAAGAAAATTGTAATAGCAAGAGGGGAGTAAGGGAAGAGTAAGAAAATTGTAATAGGAAGAGGGGAGTAAGGGAAGAGTAAAAATATTGTAATAGCAAGAAGGGAGAAAGGGAAGGGAAGCAAGGCGGGAGTATGGGAGGAGTAAGAAAATTGTAATAGCAAGAAGAAAGCAAGATAAGAGTAAAAATATTGTAATAGCAAGAGGGGTGTAAGGGAAGAGTAAAAATATTATTATAGCAAGGGGGGAGTGCGGGTAGAGTAAGAAAATTGTAATAACAAGAGAGGAGTAAGGGGATGGTAAGCAAGGGAAGAGTAAGAAAATTGTAAAAGCAAGAGGGGAGTAAGGGAAGAGTAAGCAAATTTTTATAGCAAGAGAGGAGTAAAAATATTGTAAAAGCAACAGGGGAGAACGGGAAGAGTAAGACAATTGTAATGACAAGAGGGGAGGGTAAGAAAATCGTAATAGAAATAGGGGAGTAAGGGATGAGTAAAAATATTGTAATAGCAAGTGGTGAGTAAGGAAAGAACAAGAAAATTGAAATCGCAGAGGAGAGTAAGGGAAGAGTTAGATAATTGTAATAGCAAGGGGGGGTAGGGGAAGAGTAAGAAAATTGTAATAGCAAGAGGGGAGTAAGGGAAGAGTAAGAAAATTGTTATAACAAGAGTGGAATAAGGGAAGAGTAAAATTATTGTAAGAGCAAGAGCGGAGTATGGGAAGAGTAAGAAAATTATAATAGCGAGAGGGGAGTAAGGGAAAAGTAAAGATATTGTAATTTAGCAAGAGGGGGGTAACGTTAGAGTAAGAAAATTGTAATAGCAAGACTGGAGTAAGGGAAGAGTCAGAAAATTGTATTAGCAACAGGGAAGTAAGGGAAGAGTAAGAAAATTGTAACGAGAGGGGAGTAAGGGAAGAGTAAAGATATTGTAATTTAGCAAGAGGGGGGTAAGGTTAGAGCACAAGGTTAGAGTAAGAAAATTGTAATAGCAAGACTGGAATAAGGGAAGAGTCAGAAAATTGTATTAGCAACAGGGGAGTAAAGGAAGAGTAGATACTCAACGCGCGCTCCATCTAAATCGCGCGCCCCATTAAAACGCGCGCTCATATTCTAACGCGCGTTCAAACTAAAAGTCGCGCTCATACTCAAAGGCGCCGCACTCCATCTAAAACTCGCGCTTATACTCTAAAGCGCGCTTTATCTGTAACGCGCGCACATACTCAAACGCGCGCTCCATCTAAAACGCGTTTTCATAAGGTGCGTATAGACTTGCGAGCCGAGCCGCTCATGAGCCGCTCGCGAAAAAACGTTAACGAGCGAAGTGAGATGTATAAAAACGGACTGGTACGGAATTAATGTTGGACATGAAGTTCCAGAGCATTAGTGGTCGCTCCAGGCTGCCATTCCTTTCTTTTCAATTAAATACTTACGTTAAAGTCGTTAACAATTGCAAGCGCCTTTTTCGTCGTACAAACTGACACTGAGAATCCCTTTGTACTCGCAAGAAAAACCGACAAAAGTTGGCTCGCAACGAGCGGCTCGCGCGCGGCTCGCGCTCGGCTCAAACTACGCTCAACACACCGTCCACACTAGCGAGTTTGTGAAATGAGCGGCTCATGAGCGGCTCGGCTCGCAAGTCTATACGCACCTATACTCAAAATCGAACGGTCAAACTAAAATGCAATTAAGCGCAATTTGCCGTAATTTCGCACAATTAAGCGCAACTCGTGCGATTAACCGCAATTTGGTACCCCGGGTACAAATTTGCGCATTTGATCGCAATTTAGCACAGTTTCGCTAATCACGCACAATTTCGCGCACTTAATCGCAACATCGCGCAATTAGGCCCCATTTGGCACAATTTCGCGCAATTAAGAGCCTTTTGACACAATTTCGCCTATTTAAGCGCAACTTTTCGCAATTAAAGGTCATTTTGCTCAATTTCGCGCAATTTGGAGCAACTTCGTTCTAACAAGAGCAATTTAGCTCAATTTCGCGAAATTTCGTGCACTTTAGCGCAACTTGGCGCAATTAAGCGCCATTTGGCACAATGTTGTGTAATTTGACACAATTAAGCGCAACTCCGCACAGCCATTTGGCATAATTTCGCGCACTTAAACACAATATCGGACAATGTCACCAGTTTCGCGCAATTAAGCACACCTTCGCGTAATTAAGCTCAATTTGGCGCAATTTCGCAATTTAAGCGCAATTTGGCACAATTTAGTACAATTTCGAGCGAATTTCGAGCAATTTCGCGTAATTTGGCACAATTTCGCGCATTTAACCACAACTTCGCGCAATTAAGCAGATTAAGGTTACGGAGGTGTAACGCCTAAAAAAGTAGTGCAGGAGGACTGCCTTCCAAGGCTGCGCAAGGTTGCCATTTGGGTCCCGGGGGAACCCGAGGACTTGATGGTGGTTAGGCGGCGCCTGGAAATGCAGAATTCCTGGGCAAAGGTAAGAAGCTGGTGTGTCTTCCACACAGTCGTAAAGGATCAACCTCCAGGAAGGTTGATAGTTTTCGGCATTGAGGAAGAGCACCAGACTGATCTAATCGCCAGGGGTGGAAGGCTCGGCTATGGGTTTTCCTCCCTGAAGGTGAGAGTCAGTAAACCTGCCGTACCTGAGGTGGTAAGTACGTTAGTACAACCACCGCAACAACCACAGCATCAGGAGGAACTTCCTGAAGCAACAGCAGCAGTACCGCCCAGGGTGCCACGGCAACCTGTGGTCGGTGACTGCTCCAGTGCCAGCAACTCACCCGGGCCGATTTCGAACTGGGACGAGTTTGCGAACCTCGAGGCGTTACTGGAGACTGATTCCAGTGACGGCGGGTAAGCAGTAGATTACCATTATCTACATACATGAGTATCAAAGATCATTTTATACAAATAAACCTGCAACACTGTCGCGCGGTTGCTGCTAATTTAAGCAGACACCTGGCAGTAAAGCAGGACATTACCGTCATTCAAGAACCCTAAATCCAGGGTTTCCGGACTTGGGGGTACAAAAGGAACTGTTTTTGTTGACAAACGGCAGGAAAAACCTAGGACATGCATACAGGGTGTTTCAGACCACCCGTACCGCCCAAATATCTCGCGAAATACAAAACGCATTGAAAAAAGAAAAAATACGTCTAAAAAATTTTTTAAGGCTCTATTGTTTGATAATAATACGATGTCCCCACTCCCACCCCCGGGGGGTGGAGAGGGGGGTAACTTCGTAATCTTAAATAGCACCCCCTAGTTTATTATGCAGATTTGAATTCTTCGTTAACAAATAGAAACTTTTTGTTTGAAACATTTTTTGAAGTTCGTGACAGATGGCGCTGTGATCACCTAAAGAAGTTTTCCGATTGCCTATGCTAATTTGATGTCAGTTTTGTTAAGTGACAATCAAAAATGTTAATGCTTTGTAAAAGGGAAGAGGGTAAGCTTTATTAACACCTCCCCCCTTCCCCACACCGCCACTTCACCCCTACGGCCCATAACCTAGGAAGGGAAAGCGCAACCATTTTAGATTTAAACAACTGTTCAATACCACGATTGAAGAAGTTAAATTTTGTAAATTTTTTTTGTCTTTGATGGAAAATAGAAAAAAAAAATTGAAATACTTTGATTTCACGAATAAAAAACACATTGACATTCGAGATACGTTTAAATCTAAAATTAGGGGTGAAGTGGCGGTGTGGGGGAGGGGGGGAGTAAATAAAGCTCCCCCTCTTCCCTTTTACAAAGCATTAACATTTTTGATTGTCACTTAACAAAACTGACATCAAATTAACATAGGTAATCGGAAAACTTCTTTCGGCGATCACAGCGCCATCGGTCACGAACTTCAAAAAATGTTGCAAACAAAAAGTTCCTATTTGTTAACGCAGAATTCAAATCTGCATAATAAACTGGGGGATGGTATTTAAGATTACGAAGTTACCCCCCTCTCCACCCCTCGTGGGTGGGAGTGGGGACATCCTATTACTATCAAACAATAGAATCTTAAAAAAATTTTTAGGCGTATTTTTTCTTTTTTCAATGCGTTTTGTATTTCGCGAGATATTTGGGCGGTACGGGTGGTCTGAAACACCCTGTATATGTTCCTAGCCATATTAAAGCTCTCCTACTGCCACACCTGTGTGGCCGTGATATCACGGCTATAAAGTTAAGTTGCGACATTCAAGGTAGAGCTGAACTAGTTGTTGCTTCTATATATCTCCCAGGAGATTCCGTCAATCTACCTCCCAGTAATGAGATGGTAGAGTTGATAGAACACTGTGAGAAAAACAATAAACACCTCATAATAGGGTGTGACTCTAATGCTCACCATACTACATGGGGGAGCACTGACATCAACCCTAGGGGTAAATCGTTACTTGAATATCTGACAAGTACTAACCTAGAGATACTCAATCGGGGCAGTGAACCCACGTTCGTAACTACCCGAAGCCAGACTGTCATTGACATCAGTCTGGCCTCAGCGAGCATCTCTGACCACATAATGAACTGGCAGGTCACTTCTGAAGCGACCATGTCAGATCACAGAATGATTTCTTTTGAAATTAACTGCCAAGGGGCCGTACAAAAGGGCTATCGCAACCCCAGAGTAACGGATATTCCCCTCTACAAACATCTCCTTGGAGGAAAACTTAGGGAGCACCCTTGGGGGACGTCTCTCGAGCCCTGCCAACATACAGGACGAAGTAGATCTCCTTTCCGACTCCATTGTGGAGTCATTAGAACAGGCTTGTCCCCTGAGAACTGCTAAGGCACTCTATAACCATCCTTGGTGGTGCAGGGCGCTAGAAAGGCAGAAAACTCGGCTGGGCAAACTGTTCAATAAGGCAAAGAAGACCAAAGCCATAGCCGATTGGGAGGCCTACAAGGCAAACCTAAGGCTATATAAGAAGGACATTCGGAGGCGGCAGAGAGAGGCATGGAAGAGTTTCTGCGGCTCTATAGAATCCACCTCCTCTGCATCGCGCCCAAGTAAAATCCTAACAAAAGACACATATTACAACCCAGCTAGCCTCAGAAGAGAGGATGGTTCCTACACGAATAACCTCTCCGAGACAGCTAAAGTGCTAAGAGACAGTTCACTTTCCTGGGGCTGCCTTTATGCCACACCCTATCTGGCCAGAGGCGGTCCCCATCGCCTCCACGGGGGATGATTGGGCGACTGCTGATCAGATAGCAGACGTGACAAGGGTTACCTGGGCGGTGAAGACGTTCTCAGCATACAAATCACCAGGATTGGACGGCATAATACCAGCTCTTCTGCAGTGGGGACTGGATGTTATTGTTGTACACCTGGTGAGAATTTATACGGGCTGTATCGCTTTTAGATACATACCAAAACAATGGAGGGAGATAAAAATTGTTCTTATCCCCAAACCTGGTAAAGGTGATTATTCCACACCTAAATCATACCGTCCAATCAGTCTAATGTCATTTCTCCTTAAGACACTCGAAAGATTGTGCGACAGACATATAAGGGATACAGCGCTGGCACGAATCCCGCTGCACCCTAACCAACATGCATACTCCCCAGGAAGATCCACAGAATCAGCGCTACACTCTATCGTGGGGAGGATTGAGAAATCGTTGGACTATAAGCAGTCCACCCTGGGAGTATTCATGGACATAGAAGGGGCGTTTGACAAAACTACCTTTGAGACAATCGAAGCTGCATTACGCCATCATGGTGTAACTGACTTTAGGATCCATCCCCAAAGGCTGTCCTGTGGCTGTATACTGCTGTGATCAGACCTATGTTCTGTTATGGAGCAATTTTCTGGTGGCCTAAAACTAGACTTTCCACAACCAAAGCACTCTGTAACCATGTGCAAAGACTAGCGTGCCTTGCGTGCACGGGCGCAATGCGAACAACCCCCACAGCCGTCATGGAAGACCTCCTGGGACTGCCTCCACTGGATCTCCACGTGAGAGAGCAGGCCATGTTGGCAGCCTTGCGTCTGAAAAATAATATGTTGAACAGTAGAGGTATTGAGGTGGGACACTAGCGAATTCTGGGCGAAGCAGTCAAGCGACTGCCTATACTAGAAGGACGATCTGACTCACTCACCCCTCGATTCATACTAGGGAAAAACTACCGCGTCTTCTTTGATGCGGAAGTGGCATCCCAACCGGACACATCCATCTTCACGGACGGATCCAAAACAATGGAAGGAACAGGCACCGGAATTTATTCCGAAGAACTGAACTTCCATATTAGCCAAGCACTAGGCAAAATTTCGACTGTCTTTCAGACAGAACTAGCAGGAATAACGCTTAGTGCGAAAACAATTCTTATGCGCGGCATAAAGAATAAAATAATAATAAGAATTTCCAGTGACAGCAGAGCCGCTCTGCAGGCACTAGGTCAATACAAAATCACCTCTAGGCTGGTTTCCGAGTGTCACCAAGCACTAGAGCAAGTGACAAACAGCAATACCCTTCAGCTCGTATGGGTCAAAGGGCATGCTGGAACAATAGGCAACGAAAAAGCCGATAAGTTTGCCCGACTGGCCTCAAAACAACTGTTTTATGGTCCAGAGCCGGCTCTCGCACTTACAGTATCAACTGTAAACAACTTGATAACTCAAGATACCCAAGTCCAACACAAGGCTAGGTGGAACTTGATGTCAGACAGCCGTCACGCGAGAGAGGCCTTTAGAGGACCATCCCGTAGCCAGGCGCGTTTTTGCACAGGGTTATCCAGAAGGAACCTGCGACTACTTGTGGGCATACTATCTGGGCACTGTAAACTTAACAAGCACATGCACCGCATGGGCTTGGTCGAGTCACCATCCTGTAGAGAATGCTACACAGACGACGAGACGGCGCAACACATACTCTGTGAGTGTCCCGTACTCGTCGAAACAAGACGATCCATGTTGGGGGAATCCTGGCCGGACATGGCTATGATTAGAGCCGCTCCCCCGTCCAGCATCCTCAGGTTCATCTCACTCGTGGGGTGGCTTGAGTGATGTTGCGGGGCTGAGTGACTCTAGTCAGGGAGGCAGCACAAAGGGCCCGAATAGGTGGCCTACGTGCACGTGGACTTTTGACCACCCTCCCATCGAAATCCAGAATCCAGAATGTCACCAGTTTCGCGCAATTAAGCACACCTTCGCGTAATTAAGCTCAATTTGGCGCAATTTCGCAATTTAAGCGCAATTTGACACAATTTAGTACAATTTCGAGCGAATTTCGAACAATTTCGCGTAATTTGGCACAATTTCGCGCATTTAAGCACAACTTCGCGCAATTAAGCAGATTAAGGTTACGGAGGTGTAAATTGCTTCAATAATGTTGACATGTGGCTGCAAATCAATAAATTTAGTTAGCTTATTAATTTACCTTTTCGATGACCTCTGATGTTAGACAAAACAGCGCCCATTTAAAATCAATTGCCGTTTGCACACCGTGAATGGGCTCATTTAATGAACCATCAAAATGGTTCAAAATTGTTTGACATATAAAATCCTTAAAAACGAAATAATCCTGAAAATTTCAAATCAATCCGACAAGCCGTTCATAAGTTATTACATTTTAAATACGAGCGCTTCTCAGTACAGACTCTCAGAGTTGTGACGTCACTGAATGCGAAACCGTCACTCGTCAGTATTGTAACTGCATATACAGGGTATACTACGGAACCCGTTCATTAGAAGTTTCTGGGGTCCCTTACTACCTATGAATTTGAAACTTTTAGGTTAAGGATAACCCATAGCCTTCTTTTGTTCTAAAATATTGTCGATGTTGTACGACTTCCGGAAAGACCGGAAATCGCCATTCATCTTCTTATTTTAAATGGAACACCCTGTATATTATTGCATTTTTGGATTATACAATCGATTCTGCGTTAATCTGTATTAGATTATCCTATACCTATTTTCAACTGTTTTTGAGATATTATGATTTTTTTGAAAAATTTGCGCTTTGCGGAGGTATGTTTAATAGCCCACCTTTTGCTCTTCTTTGAACGCAAAACATTCATACTTTACAAACACGAAGTAAAACCATAAGGGTTCACAAAATGTACTTGCAAACCTATCATAGATTATACAGGGCGTTCAAAATTAGTAGCAAATTTAAAAAACTTCAAACACCAAAAAGTCATTTTTTTCAAATCGAACACCCTGTATATTTTTACATATTTGGAAGACGATTTAATTTAGGCATCGATAAACTATAGGTATCCCTATACCTATCTTTAGCGGTTTTGTAGTTATTAACACTTTTTATCTAATATTGATTAAAACTGCACTTAAAACTTATGCACATTTGAAAGTAGGCTGTGAGTATGACAACAGGAAAAACAATTAGGCGAGCTGGGGGGAATTGGAGCCAGTGGGGAATGGGAGCCACCTTATTATTGCGTATTAGAATGCCATAATACAGCTTCCAACGTCGCCAACCCTTGACTTTGTGCTCTACTGGCTGACTGACATCGCGTAAAGTTACATTAGTTCGTTTTAATTAGTTGACTGGCCTGAAGTGAATTTCGTGTAAATTTGTAGTAGCGACACGTGAAAACTATTGGCGTGGTAAGTAATACTGGTTTTTGTCTAATCCAAATTATTTTGTCAAGGTAGCTTCATAAAGGTATGTAGTTTTATTAAATCACAACTGATTTTCTGATCAATTATGCTGCTTTTTTATTTTAACCGTTTAAAAACCAAATGAACCCTTTTCCTCAGTGGTCTCATTTTTAAATTTTGAATGTTTACTTCAGATGCCCAGGACATGGCAGAGAACAACCAAAAATGATGAATTGTGGTATCGGTGCACTACTATCGGAGTAAAAATGCAAGGCCTCTGACTTTAGAAGCTTGTATCTCAGTAATTAGCAATCATAATTTAATGAAATAAAGTGCATTTAAAAGATCATTTATTCCTACAAAAAGGTGTACAGTTTTAGATTTTTGCAACACATCGTTAATTTTCTGTATCAGTGTATGTGAGAAAAAGCGCTAATTATGGCTCAAATCGCACAAGCGCTCCACTTTAAAAATTAATTACGGCTATATTATTGAAACTGAGTGGTAGATACTTATATATTTGAAAAATGTATACTTTTTTGTCAATGTGAGATGCTTTTGAGGCCAATTGGTTTATTAGTCTTAAAGCTATAATGAAAAAACGACATCTTATGTAACTCAATACCTGAACGTTCGATATTAACAATTTGACAGTAACATAACAAGGTTAAAGCAATTATACTGTGGTCTAACACGATTCACAAAAATAATGTCATTATACATCGTTTTTTTTTAAAGAAATTTTGAAAAAAGGATGCATGCACCAGTTGGAGGGGAGAAGCGCGGCCGCGCGGGGCAGCTGTTGTCGTACACTATTGCTGTAAAGCGCATGGTTTTGTACAATGCAAAAGAATAATCACATTGTTGTGGGTTGCCGCTCGCTGCTTACGATGTGGTAGATTACCTCTCGCGGGAATATGTGCGTCTTTATTTCGCGATAAACAACACATTTTACTTGGAATTACAAGAAAACAAATTTTATTTTCAATAAGAGAATAATGCAGTTAGATTTAAGTAATATCAAATTTAGCATTTAAAACAAGAATTTTTTCTTTAACTTCCGTAAATTGCGAAATAGCACATTTTCGGTTAGGGCTTATAAAACCAGTTAATCATATGAATAATCAATATTTATTGGCTGTCGACTTTTCAGAAGTATGTGTGCTACAACATTTGTAAATTTGGTAACAATTTATGAAACAATAACAATTTTATGATAAGTTAAAACTGACCGTCAGCCAGGAAAATACTACATACAGCGTTTTTATTGCTGTTAATTAAAATAAAAGTTAAACAACTGATTCTAGCATTTTGCTTTTTACACATGTTAAACATATATAAATGACTAATGTACTGCCCAAAAATGAAGAAATTTCACCCCTCAGTTTTTTTGTTATGATCACTTAAAGTCAGAGGCCTTGCATTTTTACTCCGATAGTAGTTGCGGAATTTGGGCACATTCTGAATGTTCGGGAGCGGAGAGCCCTGAAGGATACCTTTGCGATTTTTGCATGGACAGACAAAACTAGAGGTCATCTTATTTCCAGCATTTTCCAAAAATAATTAGAGCTTTTCCTTAGATTTAGTTTGTTGTATGCCTTAGTTAGTCAGTATTGTTACATTAATTATTAAAATAAGTGGTGGCTCCAATTACCCGCGTCATTGGGTAATAGGAGCCATATGCATTTTTTTGAAATTCTTTTATAAATTCCATTATAATTAGTTTTTTTGTTTTAAGTGTCATATATAAATGAACGACATACCTACGTCAATCTTCCTATATATGAATTTAAATTTGAATAAAGGCTAATATTATCAATGTAAAGAAATTATTTCCTTAGGTGGCTCCAATTCCCCCCAGCCCCCAGCCTACTTTTACAAAACGAATTTGATGATCTTATTTATACAACAAACAAATAAAAATGACTTTAATGGATATAGAATAAATTCAAAATATCAGTATTGGAATATGCGTTAACTGCTTCCATTTTATAAAATTGTTGATTGTTTACCACCTGTTTGCTTTAATGAGCATGACATCCAGATAAACATTCGTTTGTCTAATCATACTAATAATAATAATAATAATAAATAAAACAGACGTACAACCTAATGACCGGCTGAACAAGTCAATAGGAGTAATAACGAGCATGGAGCTAGCAGCATGCTCAGAAGAAGAGCTAAAACACGAGCTGAAATCACAAGGTGTAATAGATATTTACAAAATGACAAAAAAGGTTGGAAACGATATACTTCCTACAACAACACTAAAGCTAACTTTTGGAAAGAGCATGCTTCCAAAAACGGTAAAAGCGGCATACTTAAACATCCCAGTGAGACCATACATAGGAGCTCCACGAAAATGTTTTCGGTGCCTTAAATTCGGTCACCTAAGTAAGTACTGCAAAGGAAACCAGATGTGCAATTGCGGCAAAAAACAACATTCCGAAGATGAACAGTGCGAAGATCCCCCAAAATGTGTGAACTGTGGAGGTCCTCACCAAAGTAACTATACAAATTGCCCCACATACATCAAAGAAAAGGAAATTATGAGAATACAAGCCACTCATAAAGACATTAACTTCCGAGAAGCAAGAGCTATGGTGTATGGCAAGTCATATACCGTACCAACACAAACATTTGCTGACCGGGTAAAAAAGAAAAATTTACCAACAGAATCACATGGGAAGATACCAGACATCAGCACTCCAAATGCTGAGGTAAGAGAAACGTTTAAAATCCCACAAGTACCACGTACCCCAGCAAACATCAACAGCGAATTACCCGATACATCTGATGCCAGTTATAAAAGAAGTATATCCGACTGGTCATATGACCAAAGCGAAACCGACACCGAATGTGAATCTGCGTCAGAAGCAGAAAAAAACACGGAAAGCGAAGGTCAAAGCTCGCAACCGGTCGCAAAAAGAAAACCGAGAGGATACCCTAAAGGAGTCCCACGAATAAGCCAAAGAATAGACCCCAACGTCACCACATACAATGCGGCACGTTATCGGTCTAAATCTAGCCAAAGCAAAGAACCTAAGCAAAACCACAAACAAACGAAAGAAAAGCACATAAAACCCTAGCAACTTATAACTTTACCTATCTGTGATACCACTTTGTTACATATCTGTGATATTATTTTAATTACCTGTCTGTGACGTCTACATCAACTATTTTATACTTACAATTTACACATATTACTAACTATCAAACTCATATTATATCAACTACTGATTATACACTAATCAACTATGAATAAAGAAAAAATTATACAATGGAACATACGAGGCATAAAAAATAAGTATAACGAGCTTAAAAAACTGATAGCTGACTACATGCCAGTGGCACTGGCTATACAAGAAAGTAAATTAAAGAGTGGAGAAACGTTCCGCCTCAATAACTATACAATCTTCAGAAAAGAAGTTGCAATAGACACCGGAGGAAGAAGTCACGGCGGAGTTGCAATATTAATACAAAATGAAGTGCACTGCACTGAAATCCCTCTCCGTACAAAGCTGCAGGCATGTGCAGTAACGCTCCACTCAGCCAGGAAAGTAAATATCCTAAACGTATACTTACCAGATCATACATGGACCCAACATCAACTGCAAGAGTTAATAAACCAAATGCCACGTCCATGCCTTATCCTAGGAGACTTTAACTGTCACAGCAAGATGTGGGGATGTAATCGAAATACCCACAAAGGCTCCTTAATAGAATCAATCATAAATGATAGTGATTTAACACTACTCAACAATGGGGAAAATACACACATAAACGAGACAAATGGAAATATGAGCGCAATTGATTTGTCCCTTGCATCTTCTAACCTGTCAATAACTACAACATGGACGGTAACAGACGACCCTAGACATAGCGACCACTTCCCTATATTAATAGATCTAAACACAGAAACGCACTCATATAAATCTGAACCGAAATGGAATGTGGCAAAAGCAAACTGGGAAGAATATCGGAAACAACTACATCTGAACAAAATAGATATTACATCACCTGATGCGGTAAAAACTATAACCGACTTAATAAACCACGCTGCGTCAAAATCCATCCCCAAAAAGGCGGAAAGAGGCAAAAGATGCCCAGTCCCATGGTGGTCTAAAGAAATTGAGAAAGTTAACAAAAATAAAAAACGACTACTGAGAACGTTCAAGAGGTCAAGAACACACGAAAACTGGGTGAACTTCAAGCGAGTGCGTGCTGAAGAGAGAAGACTAAAGCGAACAGCACAGCTTAACTCCTGGCGTAACTACACATCATCCATTAACTGCACCTCAAAACCCACTGAGATGTGGCGAAAAGTAAAAAACATCACCGGAGCGAGCAAACCCCGAAAGCTACCATCACTAAGAGCTAACGGAGATATGACTAACGACCCTGTAATCACCTCTAATCTGTTAGGGCAATTCTTCCGAGATGTATCAAGCGACAAGCAATACCCAAAGGAATTCCAAAAGAAAAAAAAGGAGTTTGAGACAACGCAGATAAAGTTCAAGGAAGGTGATAGCGAGCAGTACAATGTACCATTTACCTACCTGGAATTAGAAAGAGCTGTTAACAAGTGTAAAGATACGGCCCCTGGAAAAGACAACATCACATATAGCATGATCCAAAATTTGACCAGTGAAATGAAAAAGGAACTACTGCAACTGTACAACCACGTATGGGATACAGGTGTATACCCGAATGAATGGAAATCGACAATCATTATACCACTGCCAAAGGAAAATAAAGACCTCACAACACCGGAGAGCTATAGACCTATTTCCTTATCATCATGTCTTAGCAAAACATTCGAAAGTATGGTTAACCACAGGCTCATAACAGTACTAGAAAAGCACAAGAAAATCAGTACTTACCAAGCCGGTTTTAGAAAAGGACATTCCACAGTGGATCACCTTCTTTACCTAGATAACATCATAAATGAAGCCTTCACCAAAACACAACATACGCTAACAGTATTCTTTGATATACAGAAGGCATTTGACACAGTTTGGAGATATCATGTAATAAAAACCCTCGAAATGTGGAGCATTAAAGGAAAACTACCCAAACTTATTCAAAACTTTCTTGAAAATCGCTTCTTCCAGGTACGCGTTGGTGGCACGTACTCCGAACTATATGAGCAAAAAAATGGAATACCGCAGGGTTCAATTTTTAGTACCACTCTATTTGCTATTGCAATTAACGGCATAGCAGATGGTATACATCCAAACAGTAAATCCCTACTCTATGTAGATGACCTAGCAATTGCGGTAAGCGGCACAAGCATGCAGGTAATGCAGAGTACTATACAAAATGATATCAATCGAGTCGTGCTCGAGGCAGAGGCGAGAGGACTGGCATTCTCACACAAAAAGACTGTCTGCATGCACTTCTGTAGGTTAAGGAAGCCCCATGACGAACCACTACTAAAACTAAATAACCAACTATTACCAAATGCGGAGGAACATAAATTTCTAGGCTTACTATTCGATAAAAAACTAACATGGAAGGCCCACATAGAAAAGCTAGTAGCCACTAGTAAACTTACCCTCAATAAGATTAGAGCCTTATGTAATTTTACTTGGCGAGCAGACAGAGACTCCCTTCGTAAGGTGATCAACTCGTTTGTGCGAAGTAGAATTGAATACGGCAGTGTAGTGTACAGCAACGCGGCAAAATCACATATAAGGAAAATAGAAACAGTCTGGAATCAAGCTCTGCTATTAATAACTGGTGCGTATAGAACATCATCAATTGAAGCCCTGAACATAACGGCAAACTGCCCCCCTCTCCAACTTAGATTTCTCGAGACAAACTTGAAATATGGAGCGAAGATGCTACATAAGGAGGAGCACTACCTTCAACAACAAATAGTAGAACCGAAGATGCTCGACAAATACGAAAGGAACCAAACAAGGACAATCCCAGCAATAATTAAAATTCATAAACAATTATATGTAGAGAACTTAATTGTAAAAATCTATAAAACCAAAAGTGAAATCTATAATTGGGAAATAAATAAACCACAGGTCGATGAACTGGAATTAGAAGAACAAGAAGACATAGCCACGGCAATGAACAGATACAAGCAACGAAATAGTAACGAAGGCATCGAAATCGAATTCGTACTCACCAGAGCATACATCACACAAGGCAGATGCTACTGCCATGTTCAGACGCACGAACACACTTCTATTTGGCAGCTCCCCCAAGAAAGTTCAATTCTAACAGCGAATCTTATCGGCATTATGGAAGGCATTGACATGGGGAACCCCTCCTCTGGGAGGACTGTGTGTTTTACATCAAATACAGTAGCAGCAATGATAAAAGACACATTCACAACAAATGAAATAATAAAAACCATAATGCAAAAAATTACAATGCTCGATAGGAAGGGCATAGCTGTAACCCTGCTACACATCCCTACGCAAATTAGTCCACGTGCAGCTGAAATAGACGAAAGCTACATCCAGAGGGTTGGAACGTACTCGCTGGACGACGTGATGAGCACCATTCGAAATATTATGCGGAAAAAATGGCGAGATGGTCGGAGCGATAATGCAGAAAGGCTGCGAGGAGTCGTCGAAAATATGAGTGCGCTACCAGGAATGACACTCTCCAGAAAGCAGCAAACCATATGGACGCGAATAGCAATTGGTCACACGAGGATAACTCACTCGCACTTACTACTAGGCAAGCATGCCCCAATATGCCCTCAATGTAGATGCAATACACTGACAATAAGACACATAGTGGAAGAGTGCAGCGTACTGAAGCCATTTAGAGAAAAATATCAGATCGACGGAGAACTCCACAAGTGGCTGGGACAGAGCTGTTTTAGACAGTTGCTACGCTACCTTACAGAAATTAATATTGTGCAAGAAATTTAAAAATCTGATAAGCATACACAAATAATAATGTAATATAACTACCGCACCATAAGCACATAAAACCAACGCTGCGCTCAATGATCCTAGCAATCGAAAGCGTAGACGTACTGGTACCTACACACGAAAAAAAAAAAAAAAAAAATAAAATTAAAAAAAAAAAAAATAAAAAAAAAAATAATAATAATAATAATAATAATAATAATACTTACTTGATTCCGATCCGTGCAGTTAGTTAACCAGACTGGGCCTAAATATCGATAAAAACCGAAGTATAATAATAATACCTTTTATTGAGAGCAAACTATTAAATTACATAAGATTGTTCAAAATACGTTAAAACTGCACACTTGTTCTCAAAAGGAGTGAGTTCAGGTGTCTACAAAAAAAGTAGAGACCTGTTCTTCCACTCAACCCTCATTACCATATTTTATTTTCGCATACTCATAGCCTACTTTCAAATGCGCATAAGTTTTAAGTGCAGTTTTAATCAATATTAGATAAAAAGTGTTAATAACTACAAAACCGCTAAAGATAGGTATAGGGATACCTATAGTTTATCGATGCGTAAATTAAATCGCCTTCCAAATATGAAAAAATATACGGGGTGTTCGATTTGAAAAAAATGACTTTTTGGTGTTTGAAGTTTTTTAACTTTGCCACTAATTTTGAACGCCCTGTATAATCTGTGATAGGTTTGCAAATGCATTTTGTGAACCCTTATGGTTTTACTTCGTGTTTGTAAAGTATGAATGTTTTGCGTTCAAAGAAGAGCAAAAGGTGGGCTATTAAACATACCTCCGCAAAGCGCAAATTTTTCAAAAAAATCATAATATCTCAAAAACAGTTGAAAATAGGTATAGGATAATCTAATACAGATTAACGCAGAATCGATTGTATAATCCAAAAATGCAATAATATACAGGGTGTTCCATTTAAAATAAGAAGATGAATGGCGATTTCCGGTCTTTCCGGAAGTCGTACAACATCGACAATATTTTAAAACAAAGGAAGGCTATGGGTTATCCTTAACCTGAAAGTTTCAAATTCATAAGTAGTAAGGGACCCCAGAAACTTCTAATGAACGGGTTCCGTGATATTCCCTGTATTTTAACGCATTCCCGTTCTCATAAGCCATATTTTTGCGCCATTTCGAAGCTATTTTGTATTTTATAATATATTGTTTGTTTTAAGAACCAATGTGTGAAAGCCAATTTGATTAAATCTGACTCTTCAAATCTTCCTGAACTAGACTTGCTTATGGTCACGGAATATTTTAATAAAAGCCACGATTTTATATGTACAAAGTTAAAATGCAAAAGTAAGTGTAAATCCTAATGGTTTACATATTATCTTTGACTTAGTGTAGAAAGTCAATGATATATGTCACAGTTAAAGCTGGAAATTAGTAAATGTTAATCTGACTGATTTCGTTAATCGATAATAATTAAACAAAAATTACTTTTAACAAATTTTTTTTACGTGAAATTTTAAAAATCGTAAATATTAACAAAAGTACAAAAAATAATACCAGGAAATAATACACCGTTGAATAGGGTTTTTTGTCGAGAATTTGATGGTAAATAAAAATTCAGGGTGTTCCATTAATCACTTAGTTTTTTTTTGTAGGGTAACACGACATTAGGGTAATATTATTCGTTAAATAAATTTTTCCTTTTTTGAAGCGTTATGAATATTATAGTCCAACCTTGAATTGTACCAAATTTTGACAAAATAATTAATAACTTGGCAACCGCAAATCCAATATTTAAACAAATTTCAGGCGTGATATAAACATGATTGGTCGATACATTAAGAGAAAAAAATACAGGGTGTGCCATTTAAAAAAACGTGACATTTTCCTGCCACGTGAAAATGCAACATACTGTAGATATAAGAATATTTTTAAAAGATGCGCAATTCAAATCAAAGCAACCTTTATTTGAAACTTTTTTCTGTATCTTCAACCCACATTGAGTTATCGACCGATTACGGAGCAGTAGGACACCCTGTATAACTTAACGATGCATTATTTATTTGTCAGTAAAAAATTGTCCAAACCTTTTATGTCGATGAATGTTTGATTTATCACATTTAGTCCATCAAGTACGTAGTCGTGATAGGGGTATATGTAAACGAATCTTACTAAGTAACAATAATGCAGAGATGTATAATTAAAAAAATTTGCAAATATTTTAATAAATACACAAAGTTCAATAAAACAACTCACGAATGTTTTGCTTTTAGTTTATTCATCGGGCAGTGCTTCTCCTTATTTCCAGTTTATGGTATTACAAAATCAGATGTACAGTGTCTCCATTTTAAATGGTTTTCATACAAAGTTATATACAATTGCACATTTCTGTTCGGCGTATTGGTATTGATTGCGTTTTATATTTACCACGTATCTACCTCTCCCGAAAAATTTAAATTTGGACACCTCGGTATGGTGTTTAAAGCGAACGTTCGATAAACGAAATTATTATTTTGCAGTTACGCTACTTTATTTTTCTGATTCCTTTGTATCCTGTGTACTCCTTTTACATATATGTCGGTCATGGCCTACGTTAATGCAAATTTGGTTTGCCGCCGATAAATTGGTTAAGAAATACGCACCTCTGAGATCATTATCTCATCGAATAATTGCTTTGACCATAACTGTATTATCTACGGCTTTTGGTAAGTGTCTATAATAAACAGATACGTGTAAAAATATTCTTCTAGTTGAACATGGCTTGTTTATTTATCTTATTATTTCAAGTCTTCCAGAGGGTGGATCATTTAATGATTTGTGTATCCAAATCTTTGGCTATATTTTTACTTATGTACCATATTCTCCTTGGAAAGGTGTACCCGTTTTTGTAAGTATTTGACTCGATATTCGACCTATGTTTATAAAGAAATAGTTAAACTATTTAAATATTGGCGTGGAAACAACAATAGGTACAATGTGAAGTTGTGTATTTAACCAAAATGTTGTTACAGATGATAAATTTCACATGTACATTTACATGGAATTACAGCGATTTGCTGTTAATGATAATTAGTACATCTTTAGCAGAAAAGTATAGGCAAATCAATAAAGGCATAAAGAAGGCTATTGACAAGGATGTATGTTGACTTGTACTTTTACTTTTTCTTCCATTTGTACAATCTTTAGTTTGATCTTTACTTACATTGTGTATCCCCACTTTTAATTACTCCCGCTCCACTTTACCTTTAAACAAACTTAATTATTATCATCAAAGCTATTCTTCTGCTCTGTTAAAGTTTACCTTCTCCTTAGGTGTATGATATATTGTTTTGGAAAAAGATAAGAGCTGATTATGATAGCGTTTGTAAATTATGTCGATTAGTGGATGACCATATTGGCAAATTACTAATACTTTCTTTTGCCAACAATTTGTTTGTTATATTAGTACAACTATACAATAGCATAAAATTGACGTAAGTATAATTTGTTAATCTGTCAGATGTTTTATAACTTGTATGTATAGCAATGGTGGCGGTTTTAATATAGGTCATGTGTATTTTTTTTATTCCTTTTTCTTTTTAATTTTTCGCACCACTGCAGTTTCTTTGTATGGAGCAAGCGTTAACGAAGAAGGCAGAGCTGCAATGAAGATGTTATTTTGCGTTTCTTCTACAGCTTATAATGTCGAAGTAAAGTATTTAACAGTCTATATAACTATGTATTCTTGCACCTTATTGTCATTTTTAGGTAGAGAGGCTTCTATACAAAATTCATGTTGATCCACCTATTTTTACAGGAAAAAAATTATTCTACGTAAGGAAATCTTTGATTCTTCATGTATGTATATTCTACAGAAATGTACTGAATTCCAGGAAACCTTTTCAGATTGCGGTCGCCATTGTGACTTATGAGTTAATTCTAATACAATTTAAGCTAATTACATAATTATTTATAATTATGTCCTTATATTAATCTATTGTAAGCTGCCGAATCCGTAATACAAATAGTAATAGTGCGAAATCGACAATGGTTATTTTAAGATGTACTTATATATTTTCATTATCAATGTTCATTATTTCTGGTAATTCGTGTTTATTTTTTATTTTTAATGTTCAAAAACGGTTCAGAGAATACTCTTTCTCCTTTTTCGAGTATACATAGAAAATGACAAGTACAAATGAAACTTGAAACGAAACTTGAAAAAGAAGAAAGAGTATTCTCTGAAACGTTGTTGAACATTAAAAATAAAAAATAAACACGAATTACCAGAAATAATGAACATTGATAATAATATACTTCGTGGAAGTTTAAAAATAAAAATATTATATATTTTCATGTACATACATAAATTAGTATAAAAGTAATAGGTATAGGGAAAGCCAAACAAACTTGCGTGCACGTCATCGGCGTTTGATGACGTTTACATTTACAGTATTGTCAAATTGATCAGGACATATTTAATTTCCCATCAAATATTTCTTATATTCAACCACAAATAAATATTAATTACTATTACAAATTGTTGATGACAAAAATCAATTAAATATGCTTGTCAGAATACTACTGTCATCCGTAATCTCAAAATATCGATGAATCGATGGTAACACAGCACCATTCCCTGACAGTGGCTAGGTTTACGTCGTTACTTACTGACCTGTTGATTAAAATTTTATCACAAAATTTTACATTGAGAGGCGTCTAAACCCAACAAAAACAAGTTTGTGCTTTATCTCAAAAGTCTTATATTAATTGCATCGCCTTTAAGCGGGCCACAGACTTCGTGATTTTTCATCGGTTGTCGGTCATCGTGCCGACCGTTCGTGCCAAAAACCGTAGTGTGTGGGGTGAAAACTGTCACGATGAACCGTCACGACGAATTTCTGGCGGAGCTTGATTTTTGTCGGTTCGGTGTGTCGGTCATCGTGCTAAACCGATGTGTGTGGGGATTTCGTTCCATCTCGTCGGTTTTAAGATCAGTAACGTCCGTCGTTGTGATCAATAATTATACCAATTTCCTGATTCAAATCTCAGCTCATTTAATAAATTTATATGTGAAAAACTGTTTCTTTTCAACAGCTACTCTTTGCATCAAACCGATCTTCTTTTATTGTGTTAAATTTTATTGCCAACTGCAAGTGCCGCCGCTACTGCCAATAATTGTGTCCTGTTTATTGTAATTTCTGGAACCGGACTGTTACTTCGCACGTAGTCTGTGGGCTCATCAGGCGGCACGAACGGTTGGCACGATGACCGACAACCGATGAAAAATCACGAAGTCTGTGGCCCGCTAGAGTTGTTTTTTTTTTACAAATTTTATGATACAGTTAGCGATGGAAACTTAGCCACAAAAGACATTTAAATAGGTACGTCATTGATGACGTGCACGCAAGTTTGTTTGGCTTTCCCTTATCTGTGTAATTAGATCTTATTAAAATTAAACAGTAATGTTATTAAATAATAAATAATACTTGATATTTCTATACAGGGTGTCCACTTATATTTTCCCCTATTTTAGCTGCCTGTATTATTATTATTATTTGTTCTGGGGGTGGTCCCAATAGGTTCCCGCACTGCGACCTTTTGGTCTATTGTGCTCCCCGGTGTTGTCTACCCTTCAAGAATGCCTGTATCTTTTACAAAGTCCAGGATTTTAGTAGGGTGAATCTTCGTTACTTCCTCTTGTGTAATTTTTTCATTTCCAAGTAGGAGTTCCCTTGCCTTTATGAATGCCTCACATTGGCAAATGACGTGATAGGGCGTTTCATCTGCCTCACCACAACCCCTGCATGTCGGGCTTTCAGTCAGTCCCATGTTGTGCAGGTGTTTGTTCATGCGACAGTGGCCCGTGACCATTTCTGTCGCAAGTTTTATCTTCGTCCTGCTTAACTTTAAGATGGACGTAGCTAGGTAACTGCCTGTAACTTCTAAATGGTTCGGAAATATGCGGTTTTCACTTAAATGTTTCATTTTAGTACAAGTTTTGTTTGAATGGATTAAATTTTTTCCATCGATTTCGATTACGTCACTAACAAAATGGCGGATTTTTGACAATCTTTTTTTTAGGATTTTTTAATGGAACACCCAGTATATTTTTTTGTAGTTTGAAAGAACTGACCTTCACCTATCCAGCGATGCAAAGTTTTTCATAATCGGTTCGAAAATGACTGAGTCATCACATAAGAGAACATCAATTTCATTTTACATAAAACCATTGAATAAATAAGAGTTATTCAATGATAAAACGATACACAAACAAAAAAGTGCAAATGTTAGTTCTTTAAATTTTCAATATGTCGTCCTTCCTGATGAATACAGTTGCTCCAACGTAGATATAAATTTGTAAAGGCCTTATGTATCGTTTTGTGTAAAATGAAATTGATGTTTTCTTATGTGATTACTCAGTCATTTTCCAACCGATTTTGAAAAATTTTGCATCGCTGGATAGGTGAAGATCAGTTCTTTCTAACTACAAAACAATATACTGGGTGTTCCATTAAAAAATCCTACGAAAAAGATTGTCAAAAATCCACCATTTTTGTAGTGACGTAATCGAAATCGATGGGAAAAATTTAATCCATTCAAACAAAACTTCTACTAAAATGAAACATTTCTATGAAAACCGCATATTTCTATCCTGAACCGTTTAGAAGTTATAGGCAGCTAAAATAGGGGAAAATATAGGTAAGTGGGCACCCTGTATAATTGAACGCTACACGAAGAATTAACGAAATAAGGTACTTCTTGAAAATTTACAATTATTTTAGAAGAACTATACGGCATTTAGTAGCAACTAAATCTCAGCCGTCTCTCTTGAGTATCAACACACTTGGATCAGCGATGCTGAAGTGGCATTGTACTACTTTTATGATCCGATTCAAAGTGATCAAAATATCGCTTCGATGCAGCAATAACTTCCTCGTTCGACTTTAAATCAATTTATCGCCTGGGAACAGAGGATATAGTCATAAAGGGCAGACGGAGCATAATCTGGAATCACAGTTCATCCAATCCCCTGAAAAATACGCCTTTCATGAGAAGGCGTATTATCGTGACGGAAGAGCACACATTTTCGAACCATTCCCGGTCTCTTATCAATAACTGTCCAAAAGGACCCATGATATGTACCATCGATAGTTTGACCTTTCGTAAGGTAATCTACCTATACCTATGGCGTCTCCTTTTCGCATCCCAAATTGTGGTCATCATCTTCCTGCCCGTCGGAATCGACTTGGCTTACAGTCAATCTTCAAAATATAATCAACGCATTCTTTTGAAATGTCTATTTAGCTATTATATCTCTTCAATATTCGATCTTGGGTTACTTCATGGATTATCTCTGGAGCACCTTCTTGATAGTCCAGGATTTGCATCATTTTCGAGACTCATATAGGTAATCACGTTTAAAATGCGTTGCCTTCAAAGGATCATTGTGGCCCATTGTTCGCTACATATCAGCCAAAATTTCAGGTGTGGTGATCTTCTTAACAAATACTGAGTAGCACCACGAATACTACTTTGCATTTACGACCGTAGTTTATAAGCTAAATGTAAAAAAAACGAAACTCCAAATGTCATTATAAAAAAAGCTAGATATTCAAAAGAAATGGCCATTTGACTATCTAAAGGGCTCAAATTATAAATAGTAATAACGAAAAGGGTGTTTATAACAATTTTAAACTTACTTACTTAACAGCTTTCCGAGAGAAAAAAGCCTTATACGCCCTGAGTATCATATTAACTAGCTGCCAACAACTTTTTGTAGTACCTACCTAAATCTATTTTGGAGCCTGGTTGGTAATCAGGGCACAGCCTAGGTAATTAGCGAAGCTTATTCTTGATGCCATCACAGAGTGGTTCCATCTGGTGCTATTAAAAATTTTATATGATTACAGAAAATTTTTCTGACCTTGTTGAAAGATGAAATGTCCCCTCCTATTTTCGCGGTTATACCGACCTTTTGCTGTGGTTACATGCAGGTTGTTTATCTTGATGAAACCCCTTACTATAGCGGGTGAAACATTAACTCACTGCTCAATTCCGACTTCTTCTTTAATTAGTTAGCTTTAATTTTTGTTAAGCATTCTCTATACCCAAAGTTTATAAAAACGTAGTTATTTTGTAATATTGGGTATAGGGAATGCTTAACAAAAATTAAAGCTACAAAGCTACATAATCAAATATTCTGTTTGTGCTATTACATACAGGGCGTTCCATTTAAAAGAAGAAATAAAATGATGTGCGTGCCGGATCTTCGTACGAATCTTGTTTCCGTTAGCAAGATAACCGACAAGGGTTATACGGTGGTTTTTAACAAAGAGAAAGCCGAAATCATTGATAACGTAGGCAAGGTTGCGCTTGTCGTGGAACGAGCGAACGGCTTATACTACATCCAAGGTGGTACAAGCGATAGTTGTAAGGCGATCAACGAAACCGTAAATTCATTAGAGGATTGGCACAAACGACGTCACGCGACGTAAAGTTCTTGGAGAAAATTACGATGCAGACCAGAGAGGGATCGGCAGATTTCCTTCCGTCCGAAAAATGTTCCAGAAAATCAGAAAAAAGTGACGAATGCACCGAGGTCCAGCTGATCAGAACAAATTCAGATAGGTTGGATGGACAAAGCGACAACAAGACAGACAGTGCTAGGGAGTCTGACATCGACAACGATGTTCAAAACAACGAAGACGAATTTTCAGACGGATTTCCGTCTACAGACCCAACGCCTGTCGTTAAACACGGTCCTGGCAGACCAAGCAAAGTTTTAACAGGGTTACGAGGAAGACCTAAAAAGAAGTACAACGTGACCAAACATGCTGATAGCGGCGATGATGTCTACACAGCATGTCATGCCGAGGTATTAGTGGAAGGCATTGATGTTATCAAATTGTCAAATGATAACATTGGCGCTCAGAAACTAGTTTTGAATCCAGTTTACCACTCTAGGACAAAACATATCGACATCAAGCATCATTTTGTTCGCGAGACCGTCGAAACAGGAGTGGTTGATCTACAACATTTACCATCGGAGGAGATGCCTGCAGATATATTGACGAAGGCATTAATCAAGCAGAATCATTTGAAGTGTGTTGAATTACTTAGGTTTCACAAAAGGACTCACCTAATAATTGTGCCGGTGGTCTCGAGGGGAAGTGTTGAGAATGTATAAATTGTTCTTCACAACCGGCATATTGTTTTTGTTTATAAGTGATATAGAAATTTTCATCGTATGTAACAACGTTTTTCCTTTACTTAATTAATAGTTATAAACCGTTTTTGTGTGTATTATTCAATGTGTAACTTTCGAACACTGCATATCTCTAACAGGGAGTAAGGGAAGAGTAAGAAAATTGTAATAGCAAGAGGGGAGTAAGGGAAGGTAAGAAAATTGTAAATAGCAAGAGGGGAGTAAGGGAAGAGTAGGAAAATTGTAATAACAAGAGGGGAGTAAGGGAAGAGTAAGGAAATTTTAACAGCAAGAGAGGGGAGTAAGGGTATAGAGTAAGAAAATTGTAATAGCAAGAGGGGAGTAAGGGAAGAGTAAGAAAATTGTAAATAGCAAGAGGGGAGTAAGGGAAGAGTAAGAAAATTGTAATAGCAAGAGGAGAGAGGGAAGGGAAGAGTAATGAAATTGTAATAGCAAGAGGGAGTAAGGGAAGAGTAAGAAAATTGTAAATAGCAAGAGGGGAGTAAGGGAGATAAGAAATTGTAATAGCAAGAGAGGGGAGTAAGGGTAGGTTAGAGTAAGAAAATTGTAAATAGCAAGAGGGAGTAAGGGCATAGTAAAATTGTAATAGCAAGAGGGGGGTAAGGGAAGAGTAATAAAGTGTAATAGCAAGAGGGGAGTAAGGGAAAAGTAAGAAAATTGTAATAGCAAGAGGGAGTAAGGGAAGAGTAGAAAATTGTAAATAGCAAGAGGGGAGTAAGGGAAGAATAAGAAAATTGTAATAGCAAGAGAGGGGAGTAAGGGTTAGAGTAAGAAAATTGTAAATAGCAAGAGGGGAGTAAGGGCATAGTAATAAAATTGTAATAGCAAGGGGGAGTAAGGGAAGAGTAAGAAAATTGTAATAGGAAAGGGGCGTAAGGGTAGAGTAAGAAAATTGTAATATAGGAAGAGGGGAGTAAGGGAAGAGTAAGAAAATTGTAATAGCAAGAGGGAGTAAGGGAAGAGTAAGAAAATTGTAAATAGCAAGAGGGGAGGGAGTAAGGGAAGAATAAGAAAATTGTAATAGCAAGAGAGGGGAGTAAGGGTTAGAGTAAGAAAATTGTAAATAGCAAGAGGGGAGTAAGGGCATAGTAATAAAATTGTAATAGCAAGAGGGGGGTAAGGGAAGAGTAATAAAAGTGTAATAGCAAGAGGGGAGTAAGGGAAAAGTAAGAAAATTGTAATAGCAAGAGGGAGTAAGGGAAGAGTAAGAAAATTGTAAATAGCAAGAGGGGAGTAAGGGAAGAATAAGAAAATTGTAATAGCAAGAGAGGGGAGTAAGGGTAGAGTTAGAGTAAGAAAATTGTAAATAGCAAGAGGGGAGTAAGGGCATAGTAATAAAATTGTAATAGCAAGAGGGGAGTAAGGGAAGAGTAAGAAAATTGTAATAGGAAAAGGGGAGTAAGGGTAGAGTAAGAAAATTGTAATATAGGAAGAGGGGAGTAAGGGAAGAGTAAGAAAATTGTAATAGCAAGAGGGAGTAAGGGAAGAGTAAGAAAATTGTAAATAGGAAGAGGGGAGTAAGGGAAGAATAAGAAAATTGTAATAGCAAGAGAGGGGAGTAAGGGTAGAGTAAGAAAATTGTAAATAGCAAGAGGGGAGTAAGGGCATAGTAATAAAATTGTAATAGCAAGAGGGGAGTAAGGGAAGAGTAAGAAAATTGTCATAGCAAGAGGGGAGTAAGGGAAGAGTAAGAAAATTGTAATAGCAAGAGCGGAGTAAGGGAAGAGTAAGAAAATTGTAACAGCAAGAGGGGAGTAAGGGAAGAGTAAAAAATTGTAAATAGCAAGAGGGGAGTAAGGGAAGAGTAAGAAAATTGTAATAGCAAGAGGGGTGAAAGGGAAGAGTAAGAAAATTGTAATAGGAAGAGGGGTGTAAGGGTAGAGTAAGAAAATTGTAATAGGAAGAGGTTAGTAAGGGAAGAGTAGGAAAATTGTAATAGCAAGAGGGGTGTAAGGGAAGAGTAATAAAATTGTAATAGCAAGAGGGGAGTAAGGGAAGTGTAAGAAAATTGTAATAGCAAGAGGGGAGTAAGAGAAGAGTAAGAAAATTGTACTAGCAAGAGGGGAGTAAGGGAAGAGTAAGAAAATTTTAACAGCAAAAGAGGGGAGTAAGGGAAGGGTAAGAAAATGTAATAGCAAGAGGGGAGTAAGGGAAGAGTAAGAAAATTGTAAATAGCAAGAGGGGAGTAAGGGAAGAGTAAGAAAATTGTAATAGCAAGAGGGGAGTAAGGGAAGAGTAAGAAAATTGTAATAGGAAGAGGGGCGTAAGGGTAGAGTAAGAAAATTGTAATAGAAAGAGGGGAGTAAGGGAAGAGTAGGAAAATTGTAATAGCAAGAGGGGTGTAAGGGAACAGTAAGAAAATTGTAATAGGAAGAGGGGAGTAAGGGAAGAGTAAGAAAATTGTAATAGCAAGAGGGGAGTAAGGGAAGAGTAAGAAAATTGAAAATAGCAAGAGGGGAGTAAGGGAAGATTAAGAAAATTGTAATAGCAAGAGGGGAGTAAGGGCATAGTAATAAAATTGTAAATAGCAAGAGGGGAGTAAGGGAAGAGTAAGAAAATTGTAATAGCAAGAGGGGAGTAAGGGAAGAGTAAGAAAATTGTACTAGCAAGAGAGGAGTAAGGGAAGAGTAAGAAAAGTTTAGCAGCAAGAGTGGGGTGTAAGGGAAGAGTAAGAAAATTTTAACAGCAAAAGAGGGGTGTAAGGGAAGGGTAAGAAAATTGTAATAGCAAGAGGGGAGTAAGGGAAGTGTCAGAAAATTGTAAATAGCAAGAGGGGAGTAAGGGAAGAGTAAGAAAATTGTAATAGCAAGAGGGGAGTAAGGGAAGAGTAAGAAAATTGTAATAGCAAGAGCGGTGTAAGGGTAGAGTAAGAAAATTGTAATAGCAAGAGGGGAGTAAGGGAAGAGTAAGAAAATTGTAATAGCAAGAGGGGAGTAAGGGAAGAGTAAGAAAATTTTAGCAGCAAGAGAGGGGTGTAAGGGAAGAGTAAGAAAACTATAATAGCATGAGGGGAGTAAGGGAAGAGTAAGAAAATTTTAACAGCAAAAGAGGGGAGTAAGGGCAGAGTAAGAAAATTGTAATAGCAAGAGGGGAGTAAGGGAAGAGTAAGAAAACTATAATAGCATGAGGGGAGTAAGGGAAGAGTAAGAAAATTTTAACAGCAAAAGAGGGGAGTAAGGGCAGAGTAAGAAAATTGTAATAGCAAGAGGGGAGTAAGGGAAGAGTAAGAAAATTTTAACAGCAAAAGAGGAGAGTAAGGGCAGAGTAAGAAAATTGTAATAGCAAGAGGGGAGTAAGTGCATATTTTATCGCATTCCCGTTCTCATAAGCCATCGCTTTTGTGCCATTTCGAAGCTATTTTGTATTTTATAATATATTGTTTGTTTTGAGAACCATGTGTGACGCCAATTTGATTAAATCTGACTCTTCAAATCTACCTGAACTAGACTTGCTTATGGTCATGGAAAATTTTAATATCAGCCACGATTTTATAAGTACAAAGTTTAAATGCAAAAGTATAGTCGGTTTATTTTTAAATTACTACGGACAAGAAACGCCTTCAAATTGCTGTAGCCAATGGTATATTGTGTCTCACTTGTTTACCTGCATGTTTATTCAATTCCTAAACCCAAACCGAATAAAGCAGAAGTTCTACATTTTTTTCGTATTTCAAGACATAATACGTTTATGGAAAAACGTTAACTTAAAAAAATGTTGTAGAACTTCTGCTTTATTCTGTCAGGGTTTAGGAATACAATAGAATTGCAGGTAATCAGGGAGTGTAAAGGAAATTCCATCATAATGCTGTAGTCATATGTACTACTTTCGCTTGAAACGTTTTGTATATGACATTTATTCTTTTATTTGCAAGTGAAACCCATTTTATCATTGGCTACAGGCTACAGCAATTTTAAGGAGTTCCCGATCCATAGTAATTTAAGAATAAACCGACTATAAGTGTAAATCCTAATGGTTTACATATTAGGTGTTTTCTTTTTGCACGTTGTGGTAGACCTAAGTCAGCTCTGTCAATAACACACCATTCGTTTTATAAAAATAACTTGACCCAGTTCTCAATAACCCTATTCGTTTTAAAAGCTTTATTTAAGTTTTATATTAACCTGAGGCAGAAATGTCTACATGACGCAAGGCACTTTAACCACGTGATGATTATAACTTTACCTAACCCTGTGGCGATGCAAAAAGAAAACACCTATTATGTCACAATTAAATCTGGAAATTAGTAAATGTTAATCAGACTGTTTTCGTTATTCGTCCATTTTGTAATGGATTTGGAGGGTCTACCATTAGATAGATGATGAAGAGTCGCTGAAATAATCTAGAGTTCTAGACAATAATATACGATAGTACAGGGTGTCCAAGTTGAAACTGACACATTTTGAACGTGATTATTGACTAAACGAAATAAGATAGAAATGTGCGGTTTTCACTAATGAGTTTCAAATTTTGAAAAGTGTTTCCCGATCATATTAAAAAAATTCCCTAGTTAAACCAGTGAACTCTATATACTTAGAGTTCACTGAGTTAAACAGGGCGAGGGAAAAAATTGCCTATCTTCAACAAAAAATTACTTGACATATTTAAATAGCACCCCCTGTATTAAATTTACACTATTCGAAAGCTGAGTTCTTTAGTTTTTGAAAATGTTAATTCAGTATGGCTAGTATAGGCAATGCATTTTAAATAGGAGAAACCCGGGCAGCGTTGCCGTCACTGGCGTATTAGGAGATTGATATTAGTGACAGGGTCGGCTGGCTCGCTCCAAACAGCACTCATATACCCCGCAGATGTTATTTACAATTATTGTAACTATTATTATTGTTATTATTGTTTCCAGGTTAATACATAATTAGAGTGGTCAATTTCGACTTGGTGTATGAAACTAAAATTAAAGGATTAAGTAATGTACCTACCTAAATAAACGAAAGAAATGGTTTGTTTAAAGTTTATGAACGGGTGATTGATCTAATAGACTTTATACAATAATAAAGTCAATGATCTAACTAAGAATGCGATTAAGCAAACCGATTAGCGGAATCCTGTAAAATATCATTAAGCACCCAGGCAGTGGCGCCGACTTCGTGGGGGCAGCGGGGCGCGGGCCCCCATGTAGGCACATTGCGTGGGGCCCCCATGCACTTCACTGGCACCTGAACTTGACTATGAACAAAATTGGGAAAGTGAGACACATTAATTTTATACGTAAAAATGTTAGGAATAGGTCTATATACTCTATATCTATCTGTTTCACGCCGTGAAAGTGAGAATTTAAAAATTTTCAGAAATATCAGGAGATCAGGACCGATCCCGATAACCGGAAAAAATGTTTTGTTTAGTCTTTTCCTAGGATGTCGCTGTTAGTACATCAGTTATTTCGTTAAATCATCATTCACAACATAGAATATGGTAATATTTCGTATGTCGTACTCTATTACAAACGAAGAAATACATTTTATGCAGTTTAGATGTTTTTTCCAAAATTTTGTCATCTATGAATAAAAATGAAACTGCAATAATAGCTATTTATGTATCAAGTACGCAAAATGATGTTTTAGCGGATGAGTCGCGACGAATCCGCTAGAGCATTTTGCGTACGTGATGCATACAATATTTTTTTGCAGGAATTCTCTAAACTATCAAATTAATTTCATAAACATTTATTTTGACGCGTACAGAACAGTTGTAAACGTCAAAAAATTTAGGTTTGACATAGTTGCTATGGCAACAACAGATAAATACGTTTTAGCGTACTAGTACTCTAAAGATGTATTTTGCGGACTATTTAGAGTTCGCAAAACATTCATTTTAGAGGATGAATGAAAAAAAGTAGTTTTTTATCTTGATATTAAAAAATACCTACACCGTTGCTCCTTATGATTTTAAAAGATGAGCTTTTTCTGTAGTGCTGCTGCCCCTTGCCCCCATGTAGATCTTAAAAACCCGGCGCCACTGCAGTGACCCAGGCAGGTGATTCAGTGCAATTATTTTGTTTATCTTTTGCATAGTACCTACCTACTGCAGGCTGCAGGTAATAGGTGTATATCTCTGCTTTTTGTCTGCACCGTACAAGAATTATGCTTTAAGATTTAATCGTTGTAAATTATATTTGAATATTTGCAAGCAATATAAAAAAATATTGTACCTTTGTTTTTTGTACAAATTGTACTTAATAAAAAAATGCATTGTTTATTAACAAGATTATTGTGGAGCGCTGATTCCTGACCGCCCCAGCCATGCTACCGGCGTGCTCCGTAAGGCTCGATACTGAATTCTCGGTGTGCAAACGACAATAGATATACATAATTGAGGATACGTTATGAAACTAATTGCTACTGGAAATGTATATAACTTAACGATGCATTATTTATTTGTCAGTAAAAAATTGTCCAAACCTTTTATGTCGATGAATGTTTGACTTATCACATTTAGTCCATCAAGTACGTAGTCGTGTATATGTAAACGAATCTTACTAAGTAACAATGCAGAGACGTATAATTAAAAAAATTTGCAAATATTCTAATAAATACACAAAGTTCAATAAAACAACTCACGAATGTTTTGCTTTTAGTTTATTCATCGGGCAGTGCTTCTCCTTATTTCCAGTTTATGGTATTACAAAATCAGATGTACAGTGTCTCCACTTTAAATGGTTTTCATACAAAGTTATATACAATTGCACATTTCTGTTCGGCGTATTGGTACTGATTGCGTTTTATATTCACCACGTATCCACCTCCCTCGAAAAATTTAAATTTGGACACCTCGGTATGGTGCTTAAAGTGAACGTCCGATAAACGAAATTATTATTTTGCAGTTACGCTACTTTATTTTTCTGATTCCTTTGTATCCTGTGTACTCCTTTCACTTATATGTCGGTCATGGCCTACGTTAATGCAAATTTGGTTTGCCACCGATAAATTGGTCAACAAATACGCACCTCTGAGATCATTATCTCATCGAGTAATTGCTTTGACCATAACTGTATTATCTACGGCTTTTGGTAAGTGTCTATAATAAACAGATACGTGTAAAAATATTCTTCTAGTTGAACATGGCTTGTGTATTTATCGTATTATTTCAAGTCTTCCAGAGGGTGGATCATTTAATGATTTGTGTATCCAAATCTTTGGCTATATTTTTACTTATGTACCATATTCTCCTTGGAAAGGTGTACCCGTTTTTGTAAGTATTTGACTCGATATTCGACCTATGTTTATAAAGAAATAGTTAAACTATTTCAATATTGGCGTGGAAACAACAATACAATGTGAAGTTGTGTATTTAACCAAAATTTTGTTACAGATGATAAATTTCACATGTACATTTACATGGAATTACAGCGATTTGCTGTTAATGGTAATTAGTACATCTTTAGCAGAAAAGTATAGGCAAATCAATAAAGGCATAAAGAAGGCTATTGACAAGGATGTATGTTGACTTGTACTTTACTTTTTCTTCCATTTGTACAATCTTTAGTTTGATCTTTGCTTACATTGTGTATCTCCACTAATTACTAATAGACCACTTTTATCTACTCGCGCTCCACTTTACCTTTAAACAAACTTAATTATTATCATAAAAGTTATTCTTCTGCTCTGTTAAAGTTTACCTTCTCCTTAGGTGTATGATATATTGTTTTGGAAAAAGATAAGAGCTGATTATGATAGCGTTTGTAAATTATGTCGATTAGTGGATGACCATATTGGCAAATTACTAATACTTTCTTTTGCCAACAATTTGTTTGTTATATTAGTACAACTATACAATAGCATAAAATTGACGTAAGTATAATTTGTTAATCTGTCAGATGTTTTATAACTAACATATGTATAGCAATGGTGGCGGTTTTAATATAGGTCATGTGTATTTTTTTTATTCCTTTTTCTTTTTAATTTTTCGCACCACTGCAGTTTCTTTGTATGGAGCAAGCGTTAACGAAGAAGGCAGAGCTGCAATGAAGATGTTATTTTGCGTTTCTTCTACAGCTTATAATGTCGAAGTAAAGTATTTGATAGTCTATATAACTATATATTCTTGTACATACCTTATTGTCATTTTTAGGTAGAGAGGCTTCTATATAAAATTCATGTCGATCCACCTATTTTTACAGGAAAAAAATTATTCTACGTAAGGAAATCTTTGATTCTTCATGTATGTATATTCTACAGAAATGTACTGAATTCCAGGAAACCTTTTCAGATTGCGGTCGCCATTGTGACTTATGAGTTAATTTTAATACAATTTAAGCCAATTACATAATTATTTATATGTCCTTCTTATATTAATTTATTTGCGAACTTTATATAGGTAGTAAACTGCCGATTCCGTAATACAAATAGTAATAGGTATGTGTGCGAAATCGACAATGGTTATTTTAAGATAATGTACTTATATATTTTCATGTACATACATAAATTAGTATAAGTAATAATAGGTATGTGTAATCAGATCTTATTAAAATTAAACAGTGATGTTATTAAATAATATAATAGATACTTGATATTTCTATATAATGGAACGCTACACGAAGAATTAACAAAATAAGGTACTTCTTGAAAATGTACAATTATTTTAGAAGAACTATATGGCATTTAGTAGCAACTAAATATCAGCCGTCTCTCTTGAGTATCAACACACTTGGATCAGGGATGCTGAAGTGGCATTATACCACTTTTATGATCAGTTTCAAAGTTATCAAAATATCGCTTCGTTGCAGCAAAAACTTTCTCGTTCGACTTTAAATCAATGTATCGCTTGGGAACAGAACAGAAGATATAGTCATAAAGGGAAGACGGGGCATAACCTGGAATCACAGCTCATCCAATCTCCTGAACAATACGCCTCTCATGAGAAGGCGTATTATCGTGACGGAAGAGCACACATTTTCGATCCATTCCCGGTCTCTTATCAATAATACTGTCCAAAAGGACCCGTGATATGTACATTCGATAGTTTGACCTTTCGTAAGGTAATCTACCTATACCTATGGCGTCTCCTTTTCGCATCCCAAATTGTGGTCATCATCTTCCTGTCCGCCGGAATCGACTTGGCTTACAGCCAATCTGCAAAATATAATCTACGCGTTCTTTTCAAATGTCTATTTAGCTATCTCTTCAATATTCGATCTTGGTTTACTTCATGGATTATCTCTGGAGCACCTTCTTGATAGTCCAGGATTTGCATCATTTTCGAGACTCATATAATCACGTTTAAAATGCGTTGCCTTCAAAGGATCATTGTGGCCCATTGTTCGCTGCATATCAGCCAAAATTTCAGGTGTGGTGATCTTCTTAACAAATACTGAGTAGCACCACGAATACTACTTTGCATTTACAGCCAAGGCCGTAGCCAGAAAAAATATTCGGGGGGGGACCAAATTTTAACAATTACAAGCCACCCGATGTAACTACAAACTACGTAATGTAATTTACATTTCGTTTAAAAATTTTATATGATTACAGAAAATTTTTCTGACCTTGTTGAAAGATGAAATGTCCCCTCCTATTTTCGCGGTTATATCGACCTTTTGCTGTGGTTACTTGCAGGTTGTTTATCTTGATGAAACCCCTTACTATAGCGGGTGAAACATTAACTCACTGCTCAATTCCGACTTCTTTAATTAGTTAGCTTTAATTTTTGTTAAGCATTCTCTATACCCAAAGTTTATAAAAACATAGTTATTTTGTAATATTGGGTATAGGGAATGCTTAACAAAAAATAAAGCTACAAAGCTACATAATCAAATATTCTGTTTGTGCTATTACATACAGGGCGTTCCATTTAAAAGAAGAAATAAAATGAAAGGTCTGAGTTTCGATCCATCCTGTACACAAAAGAGAAAATAATTGAAATTTAATCGAACGAGGAGATATTACATCATATTTCGAAACTCGACTAGGCAAAAAATTGTTTTTTTCTGTAACGTTGATTTAGCTACAATTTTAACATACACGTGTCCATAACTTTTAAGGGACTCTGTATAACGTAGCAAAACTTTCTATCAAAAGATTCAGAAAAATGTGGGCAATCCGAGTTTGACATACCTAATATGCAGGGGCTTTCATTTAAAAAATCATATGTTTGGTTTGTAACGGAGTTATGTAACACCCTGTATAGCTCAAGATAATTTCAAAATATGGTCCTTAAAGACATCTATTACAACATTTTTTAATATCTCTTGAAATAAGTCATATACAGAACTTTGTCGTAAGGTTGGTACACCCTGCATAATCATTTTCCTCGCTTACTCAAAATGGGTGTAAGGTAAGGATTCCAAATTTTTGTACTATTCTGAAACAAGGAAATGTATGTAATAATATCGATTTTAGAAGTGTGCAGCATAAACATCAGCTAAAATTGCTTAATTTATTTTTGTTGCGTGTTAAGGGTTAAAGTTAATATGTGAAGTACATGCATTCAGTTATAAATTCTTTTCGACACGCCAACTTAATGGTAGATGCGCTAAATGTGTTTTCCATTTTGCTGATGCCGTAGGTATGCCCTCATAAATATAATATAACTCGAACAACTGCAAAGGTAAACATGTCAATAGGTACTTAGAATTTGAGTGACAGCCGAAAAGAAGGAATACAACTGTCAGCATTATGTTTGTACGTTTGTGTCTGAATGATTACAATTCATTTACTTCTTTATGTTCAGGTATATCGTGCTAAAACCATTATGGTTAAAAAAATGAAATTATTTTATACAAAGCGTTCCTCGAAGTCTACTACATACGAAAGTTTAAAGTTTAGTTTCATTTTGGGAAGATGTTTTGGCATGTTTCCAATTGAAGGTCTCATGGGGCGTGACTTGCAGATGCTTAGATTTCGCTTAATATCATGGTTTACTATTTACACGGTTGCATATATGGTAGGTGTAGTCATAGTAATATTTTTCCATATTTACCATTGCATTTACACTTCAGATTTTAACTTTGGGTATGTAGGTAATAGATAAACTAAGCTTGCAGTGTCGTCAATCTAACGAAATTTTATTGTAGTGTCAATATTCTTTTTTTCGTGCGCATTTTTATCCACTGGTCTTTTTCTACGATTATGTCCGAGGTGGCCAAAGTTAATGAAAATATGGACGAAAGTTGATGAACAATTACAAGGGTTTGATCTTTCGAAAAACCTTCCGTTCAAATTGAAATTAATAAGCATAGTGGTTCTACTTGCAGCATTGCGTAAGTAGATTGTAAAAAACTGAAAAATTAAAGGAACTACTTGTAGTGGAACACATTTTATTTTTGGGTTCTTCCATTTTAAATGTCAAACACGAAGGGTGGACGCAGTTCGATGTTTTTCTAAGGAAAAATTTCAATTACATATTTGATCACATCCATTTTTCAGTTTGGAAGGGGGTGTTGTTTATGGTAAGTCTTTTGATTGGCTGGGTTGATATTTTTTAGTGTTAAAAAAATCTGAACGGTTGGATGTCCCATGGCCATCGAATAACTTGTCTATTTTTGTGCTAGTTCATTAGGAACTTCAATATAATTTCTATATTGGCGAATATAAGTATTTTCATTACAGTATTTACTTTATTTGCATAGCATAAATCGTAGTATTTAGAAAGCAAATACCCAAACAATTGGTAAAAAAATTGTAGGGTAGCTAAATAATAGAGAGGTATTATTAACGTGCAAAAATATTCTGACCTAAATTATAGCACAAGCATTAATTTGTAGATGTTAAACGTTATGTGTACTTTTGCATGGAACTATACTGACCTTTTCATAATATTAATGAGTACATCAGTAACGTCCAAATTAAAACTGGTTAATTACCGATTACGTATGAGTTTAATTAGCAAGGTTAGTATAGTATCTGTATACTTTATAGGGATTGTAGTGGAATGTTACTAATTGTTTTACAGTCCAAAAGTTTTGCATTGTGGAATAAGCTGAGAGATGAGTACAATTCGGTTTCCAACTTGTGTAAGTTATTAGACGATAATATTTCTAACATAGTTTTGTTATCCTTCGGCAATAACTTATTTATAATACTGGTTCAACTATTTAATAGTTTGAAGTACGTAATATGAATTTGTGATGTACATTCTGATTCACCTAGTTATTTTCAGACCACATCACCAGGGCCTCATAGGCCGAGTGTATTTTATATATTCATTTGTTTTTTTGATTTTCCGCACAACAGGAGTTCTATTGTATGCTTCAAGCATACACGAAGCTAATAGAGAAGCGGGAATTATTCTAATGTCCACTCCATCAGATGTTTACAATCCTGTGGTAAATAGCCACACGTACAGCTCTACTCAGCAAACAAGATAGTTGGAGAGGGGATGCTGGCGCTAAAGTAGCTTTTAAGGTACAATCCGGAAAGAAATATATGGGCGCTTAATTTAAATGTGTATTGTTGGATACACATAAATGTATTGTATGCTGCATGAGAAGTCTTCAGAAAGACTGATTTTAACAAACAAGAGTAACACAATAAAAGGATTAAGTAATAAAACGCCCGCGGAAAATGTCAGCTGTAAACTGTAATAATTTACTTTGAGCTGTGAATGTACACCTTAGAATTCTCAAATATGATTGGACAAATAATTTGCCGCGTCAAAAATTTCAAATACATTACTTTAGTTGACATATTTTCCGACTATCTTGTTTGCTGAGTGGAGCTGTAAGGTTAGACATTTTACAATAAACTTTCTGTTTTTTAGATTGAGCGCTTACTGTACAAAATTCAAGCAGACCAACTTGCTTTAACAGGGAAAAGATTTTTCTGCGTAACTAGACCTTTAGTTCTTAATGTAGGTAATATTACTGTGCTAAGTTATGTAATAAAATGCTAAATTAAATGTGATTTCAGATTGCCGGTGCAATAGTCACATACGAATTGGTTTTACTACAATTCCAAGTTGACGCTTACTAATTTGTACTTACTTAATGTATTTTTTAACGCCTGCCTGTATTATTTGGAATATAAGAAAATAACACAAATATTTGCCTCAATTTATCTTTTCCTCTGGTGTCTGGTTAAAGAGCTAAATTAATCTTAAAAGATATGGATATGGATTATCATTAGAAAATCCTATGTTCTCATGAAGCATTTTTTTCGTCTCCTATTTGCGGATTTCAACAAGCAAAATTATATGATTTTATTCGCCGGAAACAAGCCCCATTTTATCTTGTAGATGTGAGGGTAAAAGAAAACAAAAACCAAAATAACAAGAAAACAATGCGTATAAAATCAAATAAGACAGTAATGGCGCATTTGCAGTTTATCAAGAAGATACCATATTTGCATATTTCAAGTCTCGCATACCAAAGAAAGGGAAACATTTTACGAAATATAAATCAACGGTAAACATACCACAGGAGAGACACTCCTACTTTTACCTTTATGGGCTCCTATGATAACACCGAAATAATAAGTTAGAATTCTGCCAAAGTAAAAATTTTTTTTTGATTCGGTAATTTTTTTAATTTAAGTTTGGAGGACCTGGAAAAGACAAACCTTGAGATCTAGGTTTGCGAGAATTTGTGTGTGATTTACCTACTGGTGCAAAACACACAATACATAGACAATAATTATATCAACTACTTGCCATTACCCTAAAAGGATATAATATGAATTATATGGGTATGATTAGATCAGGCAGTATAAAGAAGGCACTACTACAGGATCTAAAATGAGTAAACGAGAATCACCGCACTGTGTAACCACAGAATAAAGCACAAGGGTGTAACCAAATACTTTACTACTATAATACGGGAAACTCTGAAAAATTTTCGGTAACGCGCACATCAACGCCCTCTAGCGGTAGGAGTTCATAATTAAACCGTTCTTGCTAGTGTGTTTTGGTCTTTAAATCGATTTTATACTTTGAAATGAATCAAAGGGGCTCAATGTGTGCCATATATGGTTGTAATAATATTACAAAATTCAAAAAGGAGCAAAGTCTTTCAACAGGTTTCCCAAAAATAAGGAAATGTCAGTAACATTATTGTGCTTTATTTATTATAAGAATTTTAGTTGTTTGGAAACATGTTCTAACTATTGTTATTAAAATTCGTAGCTGCAGAGTAGGTATGGGTTGCAAGAAGCAAAAGAGCAGACCTGGACGATATTTTTACAGAAAAGGGCCCTGAGCATTTATACAAAAATTATACAGTTTGTTCCGACCATGTTACCATGAAAGATTTCAGGAACAAGAATTTGTTTCGTCAAGGGTAATCAGTATTATTTCCAGAAATGCAGATTTCATTCTAAGAACTAGGTACCTACCTATTTTTGCAGAATTTACCCTGGTACCAAGTTCAAATTAAGGGTGTTTTTATATACATAATTTCTAATAAATTACATTCCTTGCACAATTTTACATAATGTTTTGAACTTATTACTTCAACAGAATTATTGTCACAATTTACACTATCTTATCTATAATAACGTAGTGTTTAAATTTGCCATAATGTGCTTGTTAGTTATCACCTCAAACCAATAGATGGCGCTGCAATCGCTGTCGCCCTGAAATACTATGCTAAACACAGAAGTTTCCCGTATTATAGTAGTAAAGTATTTGGTGTAACTGTGAAACTGATACACAATTTTTATTCGCGGCAATGATAATAACCAGGTAATCACTGCAACGAACAAGTTGTATAACTTTCAACAGGGACCTGCAAGCGTTGCTCCAATTAAAGTGAAGGAGTGAGGAGCTATTTTTGATGGTCAACGCGGACATTATCGAATATAAATAAGATCTACAGAGTGGAGCAAAGCGTTGTCGTAATTCTACAACTCTTATTAGGTATACATATAAAACTTACAAATATTTGAAAGGTGGCCAAAATCAAATATTTTAAAATTATTTTCATGTATACAGGGCGGCCCAACACTAAAGTAGTCAAACTACTTACTTTTTTTCAAATGAAATGACCTAATTTACACGACGAAAATTGGTCGTCCATTGGTGCATAAATACACAGGCTGTTCCATTTGAAAAAACCGAAAAGAATTCGTTGGAAAAATTGCGAATTTAAAATTATTTTTTGAGCACCCAGTACAAATTAAAAATTCAAAACTTAGATTTTTAAAAAATTTGAATCCTTTATCTTTTTAAAATTGTAAATTTCAAAATTCCAGCATTAAATCTAAGACGGTGACGAATTCTTAAAGAAGGGTATGATAATTCCATATTTGCGGGAAAAAATAGTTTTTCTCCGCAACCGGTGGAAGAGTAAACAAAAAAAATTAAGAGCAATATAACAGTGACTACAGAGGTTCTAAAAATGTAAAAACAAGTTGGGCCATTTCATTTGAAATTAGTGTTGGACCATACATGGAAATAATTTTAAAAGATTTGCTATTGACGACTATTAATAGATAAATCTTTTAAATAAATAATATGTAAGGTTTATACAATTAGAATTACAGAACTACGCCCCACCCTGTAGAACTTACTTGAAAGATAGTATCTTCAACTATCATGAATTCATAATTAAGATGAAAGAAAAGATTTTCAACACAAAATGGGGGAGAAGTGATCGGTATAGGTGATAATAATACTCAAAATCTTCTCCATATAACGTATTATTTACTTGAAAGATCCTGAACATCTCCATGGGCATAGGTCAAAAACCCCCAAAGTTGATTTAAATGAAGTAAGTAATGTATGACCACAAAAGAAAGATGATCCCGTAGATAAAAACGATACACAACGTCGTTGTCGTTTTTGCAGGATTTGTACAAAATTTGTATGTGAAAAATGCAATATTGATCTACATACTGAGTATGCATTGCTTTATTTATAAATTACCATACCAATAAAGTGTTCTCTGCATTTTTGTACTTCTTCAGCTCTTTTTTCGGACTAAGTACCTAATTGTGCTATAAGAAATGCAGCATTTACGCAATCCGTTGTCGCATTTATGGAAAATATGATAGGTAAGTGAAATAAATGATAGGAACAACAAATCACGAAATGTTATCATTTCATCATCTATGGCATTGAGGAATTGCAAGGCGATAAGGAAGGAAGTCAAGATGTTAATCAAGTAAAAACCAAACAGTTTTAAAAGATAATGGAAAACGGTATCGTATCAATTTCTTCTGATGAAACCATTTTACAGAGTGAGTCATTGCCGCGATGAACTGCAGAATAGGGTACAAAATGGTGAAGCGAATCTGACAATTAAATATGTGCGGGGTGTAACTTAAAAAAACTAGACATTCACTCTAAAAAATTGATAAATGGCTCAATTTATTATGTTCGAGGTTTAGAATCATAAAAATTGACAGTTTATACACACGCATCTTATTGTGAGTATGATCGTTGATTGAAATATTAATTATGATGTTATTTGCATCGTAGAATCCGAACTAATATTTGACATATCGAAACTCTTACCAAAAAAATTTAACATTTTTCGTTTTGATCATAAATTGAATGTAACTAAACAAAAATAGTGGGAGGTGGTTCAGTGATTGCGATAAAAACTATATAATATACAGTGTGACTCATTTAGAATGGAAACACACATGTAAAATCTGAAGTTATTTACCGATTTTAACCAATTTTTTTTTAAAATGTCAAATAATCAAAAATCTACTTTGGGACAAAATTTTAAATGTTTATTCCAATTTTCAGGGCATACTACGATAACTTTTTCGTACTCGAAATGGAGAATTATTATTAGCGATTTGTTTATAAAAAAAATATCTACGCCACTGGATTCAGAATGCTTCCAAATAGCTATCACCAAAATTTTACAAAAATATATTTATTAATAACAAAGTTATAACAACTTAAAGTTCGAAAAGTTTCAAAGCTAACAGTTACAAAACAACACCCTGTATCAATAGATGGCCATGGAAATTATGTTAATAATTCTTAAATTAAACTATTTAAACCATCATTGGAGAAAAAAATATTTAAAGTAACGTAATATTTAATAAAAATCTATTATAACTGTTAAACAGTAACATAATTTCCATGGTAACTAAGATTTAAATGGAAATGTTAGGTCTTATTATGTATTTACTCAATTGTGCGATTCCGTCACTTTTATTAAATATTACGTTACTTTAAATATTTTTTTCTCCACTGATAGTTTAATTTAAGACTTATTAACATATTTTCCATGGCAATCTATTGATACAGGGTGTTGTTTTGTAACTGTTAGCTTAGAACTTTAAGTTGTTATAACTTTGTTATTAATAAATATATTTTTGTAAAATTTTGGTGATAGCTATTTGGAAGCATTCTGAATCCAGTGGCGTAGATATTTTTTTTATAAACAAATCGCTAATAATAATTCTCCATTTCGAGTACGAAAAAGTTATCGTAGTATGCCCTGAAAATTGGAATAAACATTTAAAATTTTGTCCCAAAGTAGATTTTTGATTATTTGACATTTTAAAAAAAAATTGGTTAAAATCGGTAAATAACTTCAGATTTTACATGTGTGTTTCCATTCTAAATGAGTCACACTGTATAACAACTTCACATATCTTTAATTATTAATGCAATTCCTTTTAACAAATATAGTCAGTTGTAAATGTATATTTGATTGCACTACTTTGTCATTATTAGTTATTTATATTCCATTCGGTAATTTTCAGTTATTTTTGAGCTCCTAGAACAGGTATGTCAAACATTAAACAATGTTCTTATAGTTTGAGATTTTAATGTAACGAAAAACGAATTACAATAATTAATATGCATGTGATTGATAACCGCACTAATGTTATAAATCATTTTATTCATTTTCTTAATCTAACGCAATAATAATACTTATCTATCTATTGTTACTACTTAGATTTAGTTTTAACAAGTATAATTACACTGTGGATCGTGATGTGTTCCAAAAACGTACATCAATCCGCAGTAAATGTAGATATTTCCTGTAACATTAAAGCTGCGACCGATTTTTAGCCAACAATATTAATAAGAAGTACAACTTTTGAAATTCGGTTATATTAATCTACCGGGTGTCCCATTTAACATTACGTTCTTGAATATCTCGAAAAAAATGCCTCTTAACAAAAAGTGTGCCGAATCAAAACCTTCATAGTTGGGGGGGACATCGGATTCTGACAAAATTCCCCCTCCCACACCCCCAGGGGGTGCGCGAAATCGGTTCAACTCAAGAATCTTAAATGGGAACCCCTATTTCTTATTGCAGATTCGGAAAGAGCGTAAAAAACTATGTTGGTTTTATTCGGAAACTTTTTTCTTATTTGCAACAGGTGGCGCCCTATAGGTGGATAGAGGAGGGGGGGGGGGGTGTGACTTAAATGGAAACCCCTATTTTTTATTGCATATTCAGAAAGAGCAACAAAAAACTATGAAAGTTTTATTTGGGAATGTATTGTTTATTTGCAACAGAAAGATAAAATGTCACCGAAATACAAAACAAATAATAAAATACCGATTCAGATGTAGTCATTTCGAGAAATTCCGCATGTAAGATTACAATGGGACACCCCATTTGCAGCGCCATCTGTTGCAAATAAGACAAAAGTTTCCGAATAAAACCAACACAGTTTTTTACGCTCTTTCCGAATCTGCAATAAAAAATAAACCTTCCCATTTAAAATTCCTATAATTGTCCTATAATTGGAATTTTTGTTGCCTGTTGGGCAACAAACATGATTATTATTATTAGTTCACTAAAATGACTTAATTTGCCTTTTATTGCATGTTGAGGGTTAAGGTAAATATATGAAGTATGAAGTACATACACCTAGTTAGACATTCTTTCAGACACGCTATATTAATGATAGACGCACGAAGTGCAAAATGCCATGGGTCTATAATTTTGCCGTCTTTACGTAAGTTCTCGTAAATACCAAATACGAATAACCCCAGCGGTAAAGTTTAGTACTTGATAGGAAACCGAAAAGGAGCAATTAGCCGACAGTACCATGTTTGTACGTTTGAAGCTAAATAGTGAATTAGAATAAGCATCAATTTACTTATTTCTTTATGTTCAGGTGCATCGTGCTAAAGGGGATATAGTTAAAAAAATGAAATTATTTTGTACGAAGAATTCTTCGAAGTGTACTACATATGAAAGTTTAAAATTTAGTTTCATTTTGGGAAGATGTTTTGGCATGTTTCCAATTGAAGGTCTCATGGGACGTGACTTAAAAACGCTTAGATTTCGATTGATATCGTGGATAACCATCTACACGATTGCCTATATGGTAGGTGTAATGACAGTGCTGTTTTTCCACATTTATCATTGCATTTCTACAGAGTTTAATTTTGGATATTTTGGTAAAAGGTAGAAGTTTATAGTATCTAAAATGTAATTGTGGTATTTTTTCTAGTATCAATATTCTTTTTTTCATGCGCATTTTTATCTATTGCCCTTTTTCTACGATTAGGTCCAAGGTGGCCAAAGTTAATGCAAACATGGACAAGTGTTGACAATCAATTGGAAGGGTTTGATTTTTCGAAAAACCTTTCGTTAAGATTAAGATTAATATGCATAGTGGTTCTATTTTCAGCATTACGTAAGTGAATTGCAAAACACCTGATATTAATAAATGTTTGCAAGTCTGAAGGCTTCCATGTTTGTAGTGGAACATATTTTATTTTTGAGTTCTGCAATTTCAAATGAAGGAAAAACGCAGTTCGATGTTTTTCTAAGGAAGAATTTGAATTACATATTTGATCACATCCATTTTGCAGTTTGGAAAGGAGTGTTATTCTTGGTAAGTCTTTCGATTGACCGATTCTATGCGTTATAGCAATGAAAAACGATATGAACGATAAATGTTCTATTGGATTCTGGAGTCTGGATTACGATATGAGGGTGGACATAGTCGACGCGTACGTAGGCCTCACATTCCTGCTCTTTGTACTACCTCTCTGACTAGAGTCGTTCGACCCCGCAACGTCACTCAAGCCATCCCACACGTGATATCAACCTGAGAATGCTGGAAAGGGAAACGGCTCTAATCTAAATGTTCTATTGCTGTAGAATCAAATACCTATTTTAATTTTTCATAAGTAATTGGCACAGTTCGTGGTAAAACAGTACTAAATTTCTCCAAACTAAGGTATTTCGATAAAATCGTATTTTTTCCCACCCCTGTACAGTTTATGCCTCATAAATATTAGAAATGAAGTTCGCAAAAACTCCATAATGAAATTATTCCTTTAATTTATAGATGTTAAATTTTATGTGTACCTTTACATGGAACTATACGGACCTTTTCATAATATTGATGAGTACATCACTAACGTCCAAATTAAAACTGATTAATTATCGATTACGAATGGGTTTAATTAGTAAGGTTAGTAGTATCTGTCCTTAACAGAGAATCTTACTAATTTTTTTTATAGTCAAAAAATTTCGCACTGTGGAATAAGTTGAGAGATGACTACAATTCTGTTTCCAACTTATGTAAGTTGCTGGATGATGATATATCTAACATAGTATTACTATCCTTTGGCAATAACTTATTCATTATACTGGTTCAACTTTATAACAGTTTGAAGTAAGTAGTATCAATTTCTAAAGTACACACTGACGATCATTTTAAGACCACACCACCAGAGTCTCATAGGGCGAGTGTATTTTTTATATTCATTTATTTTTTTGATATTCCGTACAACAGGGGTGCTATTGTATGCTTCAAGCATACACGAAGCAAATAATGAAGCGGCCATTATTTTAATGTCCACTCCATCAGATGTTTATAATCCTATCGTAAGTATAATTGTATTATAATATAGTTATTATAACGTAACTGTAGTTCGTGGTAATAACTATATACTTACCTACTTTGGACGTTATGTAAAAGGTTATTTAAAAGTCAGTTCCCATTTTGATATGATCACTACTTTGCCAATATTTTATTATTTTTATTACTAGATATATTAGATTCTGAAAAAATAACTAGGTACATTATATTTTAAAGGGATGGGGTTTTATTAAATAAAGTAATAAACGTAAATGGTTCTTCTAGATCTAGGCTATGAACTGTAGGTATTAGTGATTGGAAACCGTATACTCTTTGGTGAGTGTATTCAGTGAATGTAGTGTAGGTCTACTAAGAAATACCCTTTAGGGGAGCAATTTTGTATAAAAACAGTATTTGTACGAGTGTGACTGTGATATTTAGCAACGACAATTGAACAAATGCGTATCTGAAAAAACTGCAGCCTTTCTGATTGTACGTACAGAAATCACATCGATTTCAAAGTGGGAAGTGTCTTTTGAATAACCCTGCCCTCTGTTTTTTAGATTGAAAGATTACTGTACAAAATTCGAATTGATCAACTTACTTTGACAGGGAAAAGATTTTTCTGCGTAACTAGACCACTAATTCTCAATGTAATATTACTGCGCTAATTAGGTAATGAAATATACTAAATTAAATTTGATTTCAGATTGCCGGTGCAATCGTCACATACGAATTGGTTTTGCTGCAATTCCAAATTTCCACATATTAGTCGTATTTGCAATGCTTATCTGTACAATTTCGAATGTAAGGAAATAAAAAATTCTACTATTTACCTTTAGGTACCTTCATTAATGAAAACAATACGAAAAACAATAAACGAAAATGCACAATACAATCTTTCTTAAGCAATATAAACTGTATAATGAAATAGACCATACAAAATATCTGCATTTGCTCAACGTTAACGATCAAAAACCCGTTTTGTTCTAATAATTTAAGGACGACATAAGCAGCCATATTAGTCCATACGCTAGGTAACATCCTGTGTTTTTGAGAGGTCCACGATTTATTTTTGTGGCTTATTATGCTACCTTAGACGTACATATTTAGTATCATTTGGTTAACAGGCCCAAAAATGGCCACTTTGGGTTTAAACAGGGTGGTCATGTATTAAAACCAAAAATATGGTATTCGCATACAAATGTTCTTCATTTACTCAAGATGTGAGTTTGTATGTGCTGTAAGTGTGGAATTGAATTTACAATATGTATATCTATAAATATTTATGTCATTAGTATTAATAGACGGTGGTGCAAAATATATACAGGGTGGGCCATTGAAAAGGAAACACGCCTGTTTTGGGACACTTAGACCAGTTTCTTAAAAAAACGCTCGGACACGTCGATTTTTTATTTTTGGGGGACAACTTTTGATGTCAAATTTGATATTGTCAGGTCAACCCCCTAGCCCCAGCAACCCCTAACTCAAGAATTTAAATAGGGAAAGGGGGTCGAGCGACTCCTAATTTGCAGCGTCTTTTAATTCTCTATTCGACAGTACAAATGAAAATTAGTTTTATTCAATTTTGTTTTCACCCCTATGAAAAGCACCCTCTAGATTAACTAAGGTGGGGGTGTAGTTTAGGAAAAATCCAGAAACACGCAACCTTTGACCGTTTAAGGGGGGATTCAAGAACTTTTTTCGATACAATATTGACCCTGATTTCTATCGCGTTGAAGGCCTCCAAAGCTCTCTTACGTCTGCCCAGTTTGGTGTTCTTCTTAGCCACCTTTCTTTCACCTGCACGCACTGATCTTGGTTTACGTTGGCCCATTCCACTGAAGAAATCTCTACGAATTTGTTTGATGAATTCCGAAATTCGAATAATGAGAGGAATTTACGAGGAAATTTAGCCTGAGGTAAAGAGTTGTGATGGAACGACAATTTTTCCTGCTAGTACGCCAAAAGTTCACTCGCCATTGAAAAATACTTCATTTTTTGGAAAACTCGCTGTGACCACTGTATTGGTCGCATTGTTGACTTTTATATCTGAAAATGACCCCAATGAACCCTCACGGCAGTTATGCCTATCGATATCGCATTGGGGTATGTTATTTCTATTGTAACTTTGAAAGAATCGCAAAATATCGCAAGAAAACAGTATCTGTCTCACTTTGACACATCCTAGACAGCTTGAAACATTATACTTTTTGCTAAAACTAGGCATATGAGCCGTGGCATGTTCTTAGGGTCATTTTGAGACATAAAACTCCATAATCGGAGCAAAACTATGACCAGAGCGAGTTGTCCAGAAATGCATGCCAAAGTCCAATTTTAACATGGCTTTTATATGGGAGTGCGATTATGAAATTTTTATTACTTAGGACAATTGAACCCCTCCTTAAAGCCTAAAACTAAGAGATCCATGGAAACACAAATAAAATAAACACACAAAAGTTACGATTGACAGAACGCGCGTATTACGACTTTGACAGTGACAGTGAGTGTGATTTAAAAAAAATTATGGCACATTTAACTGAAAGGGAATATATCGAAATTCTGATGATTGTCTCGGTGACAGGAGATGATCCCATGCAGAGGTCTGCGGTTTATTTAACGGGGAATATCCAAATCGCGAACCCATTACGCGGTGGACTGTCAAGAAAATACATTTAAAATTTACAAACCGCATGATGCTGTTAAAGATTTACCGAAAAGTGGCTATCTTACTTTTAGGCTTTAAACGGCATTTTATCAAAAAAATTGTAATGTAACCCCACAATATTTTTATTTACTGAAAAGAGGGCTTTATACTCCGTTGAATAGATGAAAAACAAGTTAGGGTTCGTATTTAAAAAAAAGTCGGATGACGTCATATCTAATAAACAGTTGAACCAAAATAAAATATTTTGTGTCAGTTATGTCGACCAGAATATCCTGAACAACTTTTGTATAAACTGTTTATTTGTAAAATTTCTAATAACGACAAAACAACAGCGGTTCCTTACTTTATACTCACCCTGTATATAGATTTAAAAAAGGGAAGAATTCTAATGCCTGAGTTCGAAAAGTGCTAATAGCCTCGTTAATCAAGTAAACATAATGTAACTTTGTACATGGAATAAATAAATAAATAAATAAAATGTATTTCAAACAAGATTCATTTTGACCTTTAGCAAAACTGCCGAAAAATTTTACTGGACTAGCACCAAGAGCACTACATTTGGTTCCAACTTGCTTGTATAATCTGCACCAGTCAAATGGTAGAGTTGGAAGAATATTACACAATTCTGAACCGTGACGTTCAGCCATCAAGATCGAATTAAAAATAAGTTCGTGTTGAACATCGTGCGTCACGTGCCGGGACAAACAGTGTTGCCACATTAAGTAGGACATATTTAAACAAGTATCAAAAGGCGCAAATTCTTATAGAATTCTAATTTCAACCAACTTCAAATCTGTAACTAATTATGGCATATACTATATACAATATATAAATATGTATATAACTGTATACAACTACCCCTCACTTCAACACAAGTAACTACTCCGGATTCTGCACAAATTAGTCATTGTTTTTCTTTCCAGCCTCAATTTGAGAATAGTTTTTTATGGAGAATCAAAAACTGCAATAAAAAGTAGGTGTTCCCATTTAAGTTTTCAAAACTCACCGCCGCTCCACCCCACAGGGGGGTTAGGGTGATCTTTACACATAATGACTCAATAGGTTTCAAAAATAAAGGAAACGTGTTTTTCTTTTTGTAATTGGATGTGTCGTTCTCGAGATATTCAAGGAGGTATATTTTGACTTTAATGGCGTCCCGACGGCGAACGGGTGATCCGATCAAAAAATTTACCAGAGATTTGGAATCAGTAAAGAATTTCCTATAAGATGACACCACTTCCAGCTTTCAAAACCCTGTAACATCGACCAATGCACAGACACACACGCGCACAGACACACAGACGCACAGACACACAGACTTCCGGACGAATTTAGTAACCAACTTTTTGAAGTTGGAAAGTTGGTTGAATATATGGACAACTTTGCATTCTTATTTATTTTGAGTTTTGTGACCTAGAATTTATTTTGATTCCAGTTAATTGTAAAAATGATCGAATTAGACCTATGTTTACCATGTAAAAGGGCTTAAAAAAGAAGTGGCCATTTTCAAGGGTGTTAACCTGAAAAATCTTGTATCGTAAACCTTAAAATTGACTCTGCAAGTGAGTTATGTCGTGGACCTCGAAAAAAATACAGAACGATAGCGTCTGTATTATATGATAATCCATATTCATCTCGAAGGTAGGTGACCGGCAACTGAGGTGTGCCCATACGCACCGCAAAGTGGACAGCATCACTTATTTTATGGAGCACTTTTAACAAAACATATTCCCCAAGGTTCAAATCCTAAACACGTACTTATCTGAGATAACAGGTTAGCAAATTATGGAAACCAAACATCTCATTTGGTACAACTGACGACGCAAGAAATAATAGTAATACTAATTAATGTTTTTTTAATTATGTTGGGTTCCTACACCTTAATGAATGAGCAAGAGCCTGGTATATCTGAAACCTCTTCACCTCGATACATGAATTTCTCTATGTACATATAACATATAAGTTTATGGTTTTTCGTCCCTGGCTGATACAGGGTAGTATTTAATATTGACACTCTTCGTCTTCATTTGATTATAAAATGTAAGGTTGACGCTTTAACATTAACACTCGACTTAGTTACGACAGTGCTGTTTTTAATTTCGTTACGTTATAGGAATAAGTCTTGCGTTGCTCTACCTTCAGTTTCATAAATGGGAAAAAATAGCAACCATAATACGCCTAATATATAAGTTGAATATTACTCCTCCCACACGTTCACTTCGTGCCCTTCGTGGCCATTGAGATATATTTGATATTTGATTCAATTATGCTATAAAAGTGGAAGGATAAGTTTTTCTAATTGCGAATTGAAGATCATTGGGAATCGTTTAGTGGAGAAGTTTATGGGAACCTTAAAAAATCGTAGCACTGAGGGTATGATCTTCTGAAAATCTCATTCCTAATGTGGAGATTAAGAAGAACTATTATTTCTTGTATGAATTTACTCATATTAGTAATTAAATCCATTTGTCTCGCCAAAATTTTGTTGAAAAAAGAGAAGGATTTCACATATTTGAATGTTATAGTGTCGCTGTCTAATTACCTTAAAAACAATTTACGAAAAAAAGCTTAATGTGGTAAACGTTTATTATTATTGGCGTGCTGAACAATTTTGTAAATGCAATAACGGACATGAAAACAGCTCATTAATTACACAGAATTGATATGAGCTTGTAATCGTTGACCTACATGGCGATATATCAAAACATGTAATAAGTAACAAATCGAAGGGGGTGATAAATTGTAGTAGATGTGGATAAGCACACTATATAACCACCCATATACTTACTATTGAAAAAAATAACGCTTTGTGAAATACGTGCGAAAAGATAATTTTCCAGTACTTATTGTTCAGAGAAAGGAACAGAATGTTTGTATAATCCCTTCACGTGCATAAATTGTTACTGCGGGAATATTTATGAAACCGTACTTACAGCTCACGTCACTCACGTCAGTTATTGTGTTTTCAAGTATCGAATCGATTAAGTGGATAATGTAAATTATTTAGGTACATAGCCGTTAATTTCAATCGGTTCTATCATTAAATCAAAACACGTAACGATGTAAGGGGTTTCCGATTCTAGTAGCAAATAGTTGCGTTTTTAACTTCAATCGTATTCAAGATGTATAAAAATCATTTTTCGAGAAAACCCGTTGGCGAAATATTTACGATCTGTAAACCACGGCAACTAGCAAAACCTACAAAACGTTCAAATTTACCTAAGTACAATTTCCACCGATGTTTAAAATGGATTTTGCTGGTAGCTCAGTGTTTTGGACAAATTCCTGTAATTGGTATAACTGATGCCAGTGCGAGATCGCTTCAGTTTAAATGGAAAAGTTGGAGAACTTTATACGTTTTATTTAATTGTATAGGTGCCATTTGCTTGGCCAGCACATATTTAGGAAATATGGTAATAAATGGAGTAGATATTTTTTCAACCAGTAAGCAACTTATTTAAAAATGGCATTATCATTATCATAACTTCTGATATTCAGCATCCATCGCTTTTTATGTTAACACAATGACTGTAACATTGCTGTTTTTAAATTTGGCGAATAAATGGCCACAACTGATGAACAAATGGGCAGATGTTGAAGATTCGATGAGTAGCTACGGATGGCCAAAATATCTCCATATTAGAATCAACGTCACTCTCCTAGTGGTATTAATAGTGGCAGCAAGTAAGTGGCATCTTTTCATTATTATCATAAATATCAATTTCATCCACCCACTATACATCGTAGATTTATATTTAGCACATTTCCTTAATATTTTGATTTTTTGAATTTAAATTCTACTCTTTTATACCAATTCTGAGTATTAATGCTACTTAGTCCCTATTTTTTGAAGTAAGTACTTTATACACGTGGCATCTTTTTATCGTTCTAGAATCTAGATTATCTTCTAATTCATTTTTTTTTCGGAATCAGATCTTGTTGAACTGTTCGTTTCTATGATGAATCTGTGTAATAAAGTAAATTATATTAAACCCAGTAATAATTCTCATTTTACTGCCAGCATTTTCTCCATTGCCTAGACTAGACGATTATTTTTATGACTTTCGGCTTGGTTCATAAACAGTATAAGGTTGATTTTCTTCTGTCTAACGCTCTTTTTTGGATAATTAAGTTACAGCACCTACGAGGTGTGTAAATCAAGTACCTAATGAGATTAATTTTAAAATTTTTTTGTATTCGAATAGAATTACAATTGAATATTGTCGTCGGTCGTCCTTAAAATAACTTCCTTGGGAAGCCATACACCGCTGGAGACGGTTCTTCCAATCTTCCTAGCAGTGCTGGAACTCGGATACTGGAATAACCTTCAGCTGGCCAATTTCACTCGTTTGAATGTTTTCGACTGCCCCCAAATAAGTTCCCTTGAGGCGATTTTTCAATCTCGGGAAGAGAAAAAGGTCACAACAATTAAAGTCAGGCGAATAGGGAGGCTGAAGAGCCACAGGAAATACTAACCAAAATCTTGTTTATTGACATTGCTGTGTGACCCCGTTGTCCTTTTGGTTTTGCGAAAGGTTTTTTGGAACCATGTTTACGCAGATTTTTCTCATCCTCAATTCATTGGTCAAAATCTGATGAACGGTGGTGTGAGAATTCAACTCCTTCCCGATTATTCTCACTATCAACCGACGATGTGAACATATAAGATCCCGGACTCTCTCGAGATTTTCACCGGTTCTTGAAGATGAAGGCGTTCCGCTTCGTTGTTCGTCATGAATCAACTCTCTTCCTTTTGAAAATGCCTTAAACCACCGAAAAACTTGGCCCCTTGACAAAACACTGTCTTCGTATTCGTTTATTATATTACTTTAATTTCCCCCCGTCGAGAGTTTATTTTCTCTTTTTTGAACAATTTCGATTCACTATCTTCTACGCACGAAATCCTTTACATCTTGGCATAAATATTTTGTTGTTATTAGTAGTCATTATGAAAATTCTTGTTTTAAAAAACTTGACCTTTGTTCTAGTTATTTTTACTATTGTTTTCTATGGTTTCTTTTCGATTTCCACCCTTAGGATCTTCTAGAATAATAACTTTGTCACTATCTTATTGTCTAATCCAGCGTTACTCTAACGGTAAGTTCAAGGTCAAATAATCTATGTATACTTATTGTATAATGGGTAAGCTGATAGGAAATATCTATTTAATTTACTTTACATTTTCCAGTCGAAACATCAATTGTAAAAATTCATAAATTCAAGACATCGGATGCTAACAGGAACGATGTACCTCTATTTGAATATTATATTACAGTAATGATGTATCCTCATGTGTTCAAGCACTTGAATTACTCAATTTGGTGGGGAATTCCTATGCAGGTCTATTGAATCATTTAGGCACAACATTTTACCACTTGACTTAAATTAATTTTTTAGATTCTAAATGTTTTGTTGACATTTGCGTGGACTTTTAATGATCTATTTCTGGTTATAATCAGTACTGGACTAGCTGCTAGATTTCAACAAGTTACGGCAAAACTACGGGTTCTAAAAAACTCTAAGGTAACGGCCACAAAGCTAATTTCATATAGCAAACCAGCTTTCGGCAATTTTCTCTATTACCCTTGTTTATAATAAACAAGGCTATTACCTTTATATTCCAACAATTCACGAACTGAGTCACTCCTTTAGAGACAAATTCTTTTGTCAGTCCTGCAAAGTATCCTAACCAGTTTGTTGCACTTTATCATCGAAAGAAAATTTTTTCGCCTGAAATTTTTTCAGATGTTTGAACAAAAAGGAGTCGCACGGCGCCAAGTCAGGGATATAGGGTAGATGCCGCAACTCTGAGAAGCCACAATCAGCAATAATTTGCTGCACTGTGTGCGTTTTATGCACCCCGAAAATTGTCATACAGCAACAAATTACAACCTTCTCTAAGGTGTTCCCGTAGATTTCTCCATTTATTGTTGTGTTCTTTCGCATAATATTCAATCAACAGAATTCCGTTAGCGTTCCAAAAAATCGTTGACGTCAATTTTCCCTACGAGAATTGCGTTCTTGCTTTTTCGGTGCGGGAAACTCCTTTTGGATCCACTGCACGGATTCCTAATATGTGGGAGGGTCCCAAAGGTACCTAAGTCTCATCTCCAGTTGCGTTCATGTAATAGTATATGGAGAAATAACATTAGACTGGTTGGTCTAAACGACTTGGTTGGGCTTATGAATCGTAAACCTTATTAATCTCGTCTAACGGATTGGATCCTAATCTCCTCTTTTTCTCCTTAAAGGAGCTTCCAGACTTGTTGGTTTGCCTGTGTGAGTTTTAACGAGGGTCCTCGAGCTCGGCAAATTGTAACTGAAGCAAAAACTCCAGAGTCTCATGTACGGTTTCTGTATAACAAACATCACTTTTTTCAAGAACTCTATTTTCTGGTACTCTGGTACTGGTTTCTGTATAACAAACATCACTTTTTTCAAGAACTCTATTTTCTGGTACTTTATGAATTATTAAATAACTTTCTAGTCTACACCCATAGTCAGGAGAGTCCCGCATGCCGCTCGAGCACTGTTCTTCGAGTTCTCTTTTTTTCGAGGAACCTCAAAGATTTACTTCCATGACCTCTAGTGATGCCGAATTTTTTGGACTAGGCAAAACAATTCTCGAGATTGTCCTTTACGATTTCCCTATAGAGATGCCAATTAATTGTGTTCGGATTCCTGTATTAGACTAGTAGCTGTACATCCAAGCTGTTTTCCACGGCACGAGAGTCCAGCAGGGTGGCTGTCTTTGATTGCTGCGAGTTACTGGTTATAAGTGTAACGAAACCTACCATCAACTTAAGCATCACTTACGCTTATTCAGTTAGGCCGTTCCTCTTCTTTCTCCCCGTTACCACCACATCGTTAAAATTTTTTTTTTTTATTAGCCGATTATAGAATGGATGATTTTGAGAATATCACAAAGCAATGCAGAAAAGACTACCGCCTCTTGAATTCCATTTAAACTTTTGATTTGTCAAAAACAATAGTGGAACACTTACAAATGTTTGTGAAGGTGAGCATTCTTATTGCATCACTGAATTCTGGTAGGTTTCGTCACATATTTCATCAAATACTTGCAAAGAAAATTATTCCATGCAATTATGATAGATATGATTTATTTTCAAACGATCCAGCAAATAAATTTAAAAATCATTTATATTGCGGTAGGTTGGTTTGCTATTACAATTAAACAAACAGCTACTTTGGAATCTTTGGGTGCCACTTAAAGACTTCCGAAGTACCTAGTTTAGGTAATTTACTTGCTGAATTGCAACACAAGATTTGATTAGAATACTAGCGTAGCAGATTGGCGAAAGATTAGGGAGGATTACAATAGGCTAAGTCAACTGACAAAAACCGTCGATGACGCATTATCATTAATGATTTTGGCATCGTACACGAATAATTTGTTCTTTATTCTTATTCAGTTATTTAACAGCTTAAGGTAAGTTCATTGAAGTACTAAAATTATTCGTAAAAGTTAGCAAATTTTAGGTCAATGAAAGATACCTTGGAAAAAGTATACTTTTTCTTTTCCTTCGGCTTTATGATAATTCGCACGATTAGTGTTTCAATGTATGGCGCTTGGATCTATGATGAAAGTAAGGAACCAACGACAATCCTAAATTCAATTTCTTCAGACATATATAACTTAGAGGTTCCAATATTTTTCGATTGTGTATTCAATCATAATGGTTCATTTTAGATTAAGAGGTTTATAGATCAAATAAAGTTTGATACGGTTGCGTTATCTGGGAAGCATTTCTTCTATATTACAAGAGGACTTATATTAAGTGTAAGTACGAGTATTTCGCAACGTAAGATTTGTATTATTAACTTTAACTTGTTTTAAGATGGCTGGTGCCATTGTTACCTACGAATTAGTTTTAATACAATTTAATGTAAATTTATTGCAAGATAGTACGTCGGAAAATGTGTAATTGGGTTGCATTTAATTAAATCGATAAATTGAAAAGCAAATAGAAAATAAATTAGTCTTATTCAACAATTACTTTATTTCTAACAAACCACAAACCTCGAAGCATTTACCTACTAAGATTCTTAAAACCTTGTCTTTGATGGTTTTGGTACATACTCAAAGTTGCATACTAACTATAAGGCGATACATAGTTTAGTGATAGGTTTTCTAGTGAAAACTTATTGATCATTTTAAGGAGAAAAAGTGACGAAGACCTACACTGCTTTCCTAAAAATGTCTAATCACGTGTATAGGGGACATCAAAATAAACATTTTTTGCTTTATAAACATTTGTCCAAACGTTTCTGCCAATTTTAATGAAAACTTCAAAAGTTGAGGCATCTTTTGGATTTTTACAGTTGATACAGTAATTCGAGGGGTGTGCTCACGGGGCAACCTGTTAGGTTTTTTTACATCAAAAATAATAATTTTGCAATTTTGTAACTTTGTTTAGATAAAGCAACGAAAAACGCAACTTTTTTCCCACTTGAGTGTTTTGTGTATCTTGCTTCGCTTTCGAGAAAAAAAATTTGAACCATACAATAAATAATGTTAATTTATTCTCAAAATCTAATTACCATCGATGCACATGTTATTGCTTGAGTTTAAAACAGCTTCATGTATCATACGAGTTCTGTTTTTTTTCAACCTCCGATTGGATATAAAGGATAGACGGGTGAATATACAAAAATGATTTTATTACCAAAAGTAATGTAGAATGAAGGTTACTTCTCTACATAATCACCTTAATGATTGAGGCATTTTTAATATCTGTGAACAAGCTTTGCAATATCCTTTTCATAGAGTTGCCGCCAATGTTTTGAAGTGAGTTGTGACGATTTCTTTGAGCTCTTCGTCATCACTTGGAAGCGCTGACCCCCAAAGGCACTTTTTCTTTTCAGGAAATTGTGATGGATCAGAACAATTCCAATCAGTTTTAGGGTTATGGCGTCACCCTGTGCAAGTAACATTCATTACTATAATATATTTACCGACCAGATGAAGTTAAGCCACTCCCACTAAATTTTGGTCAATGTAAGCAGCGACCAGTTTTACACCCATACAATTATAAAAAATAATAAGTGAGAACAGCTAATTGAAGCAAGTAAGGACGATGTAAATAGTTACTATGCACACTAGTTGAAACACAAAAACGTAATGACAATTTATAGATGTCAATTCAGTTACGCCAAGTACAAAAATTGAAAGAAAATGATTGGTTGTGTTCCGGGTTTCGAAAATTGGACCAATCAAAAAGTTGCATTTAAATGTGGCGGTCATTTTTGGGGAGGAGCTTAACTACTTATGTTTGGTAAAGCGAGTATAGGTACCTATTTCTTAAGCATTGAAGTAGATTTTACTTGAAACATTTTTCTCTAAAACTAATATTAGCGACTTTGAATCCCGATCACGCATTATTCGCTCATTATATACAATCAATGGATTGTAGCTCTGCCGCTGAGTTCCAGGTGTGCATAGCAAATGTTTTGAGTAGGGAATGGACTGTATTTTTCACTTATCGTCGAGTGGCTTACTTCGAACACTGCTAAAAAGTAACACTTCATTTGTTGTCGATATTCGATTCCGTTTTTTACACTTATTGTTAAAAATTTGTATTAAGAATTTGATACTAAATACACAACTCCTTAATCAAACTGTTCAGTTCAGTGTTGCAAATGGAGTACATTTTCAGCATTTAAACTTTATGTAAGGTTCTAGTAGTTTAATTTATCGTGTGTTACTTTTCTTTACGTTTTCGGTTGTTACCCTTAGTTAAAGGAACACGTTAGTATGACAGTGAAAGCACTCTACGGTTCTTCAAATTCAGCTGCTTATAAGTTACTTTACTTGTCGCCAGTGTCGGATTTACACATTTGTCGCCAATAGGCTATTCAAATTTTGCCGCCCCTAACAATCTTTATAAGTGTCAGTTCCTAGATTATTTTCGCAATCCAACGATTTAGTTAAGATTGCACAAGAAGAAATAGTTTTTGAGTATATTTCTGAGCTAATAAAAGCTCAATCATGTTTGGCCCAAATTTTCCGCCCCTAAAATCTGCCACCCTAGGATCCAGCCTACTCAGCCTGCTGGTAAATCCGCCACTGCTTGTCGCCCAGGTGGCGCGAGTTCGAATATGAAATAAAACGTTAGGACCTGGACCTGTATCGATGCTATTTTCAATACGTCAAAATGTCTTGCAAATGGTAGAATTTCTTCAGTTACAGCAAAATTCTACTAAGTAGTGTTAATAACCAAAGCAGCTGAATTGGATAGATAGATACGTTAGATAAGTATAGGGAACCCTTATACCTATCAATTGGAAGAGAGAGTTATATTCTGCATTCGTTGATGGTACAAAACATAAATGTGGTGCTATCTGAAAAAATGTTGTTTTTAATATTATTTAAATTGTACACCCTGTGGGTGGTACTCTCTAGACATGAAAATAAGAGCCCGACTTCTGATGATAAACGAAATAATGAAACTATATTTGTCCGCAGAATTTCCGAAAACAATTCATAGCAAACTGTGTTAAATATATAAAGTTAAAATTTAACAAGGTATCACATTGTGGTTTAATTTATAAAATGAGGTACGATGGTGCACCCTAAGAAAAACATTTTTGGCTTTTTAATATTATTCTAAATATTCATGCTAACATTAATGCTAATGGCGTTGCGTTTTAAGTTTAGACTATTTGTAACATATTTACCTTAATCTAGACATGAAATTTCTACCCCTTTATATTGTTTGTACGTTTTACTTTGACAGCGAGGGCGGTCACGCATTAATAGGTATACGTTTACATTGAAAACAACTATTACAGATTATTACATCCGATTAAAAACAAATTTATGTGAAGTTGCTTGTACATAATACTTTTGTAACAAGTGTAGGTATGGCAGAGCAAATTCCCCAAAACCCTCCAAGTTACAATGTTTTTACGTTTGTGTTTTCTTTGGGACAAATTGTTGGAGCGTTTCCTCTTCGATTTGTAGAGGGTGTCGAAAGTTGCACGATTAAATTTCAATGGATGTACTATAAAACAATTTATTCGATTATACATATTATTTTATTAATGATAACAACGTTTTTCTGTGTATACAGTGCACAAATGGCCGAAAATTCATGGACGTTTCGTCATATTGGTGAGTTTAAAATTTGAGTGATCCTATTCCGAAAGAAAAAATATTGCAGTGAGAACCCTATTTTACTCAGCCAGTTTATGGGGATCTTTATCTTTATTTTTCATTTCAAAGAAGTGGCCAAATTTATTGGATAAGTGGATAGCTTTAGATAACAAGATGGAACCTAATTATGGATTTCCCAAAAATATGTACAAAAGGGCAAAGTTAACTGCATTGGTTACATTCATATACACCATTGGTTGTTTTGTCTTTTCTTTAGCTTCGTAAGCATAATACCTTTTGTAGGTCAAATTCTGATTTTCATATTGTATAACGTGGAAAACGTAAGAAATTTGGCACGTGCTAAGAATGTACCATTTGAACACAGTATTTTTTTCAAGACTGCTTTTGCACAAGTTTTTATTTTACTACCGTACTCTATTGTATTTGGGATAATATGTCAGGTTGAACATTTCTTTGATTTTGGGTTGACTTTTATTGTCGCTGTTTTAGTTTGTATACGTCTTTAGTATATGGCGTATGGCGTATTCAGATCTGTTCATTTCACTGATTAGTTCATTTTTAAGCAATCGATTTCAACAAATTACCGAGAGACTTAGTTTAGCTGCGAAAAAGGTAGGTATAAGTTAATTATGTACTTCTCATTATGAAGGTATCAACCTGGCAATTCTTATTCGTTAGTTCGGTCATACAGAGTCAAATACCCAACAGTAAGTTACCGTATAAATTGTTAACAAGAAAGCTTAACGCCAATTGTACCTTCATCAGTGTGTTCTTTAGCTTCTGAGCTGAATAATTGTTGACCAATTTTATTACATTTTGTAGAGAAGAACTATGGTTTTTTGGAGAGAAGTGAGAGAAGATTACGATCGACTATGCGTTCTGTGTAAGGAAGTAGACGATGCAATCACAAATATTGTATTTGTCTCCTACACGACTAATCTAGTGCTACTCTTGGTGTACCTACGCAATTGCACTATAGTAGAAGGGCAAGTACAAATATATTTAAGAGATAAGACTACCCTCTCATTATTGCAGTATGACATTGGAAAAATTATACAACATCGTTTGCTTCATTGTATACTTAATCAGGATATTTATCGTTTCTTTATACGTTTCGTGGATAAATGACGCTAGTAAAGAACCCAGTTCCATTCTGAATTCGGTTTCTACTGCTCAATATAATACTGAGGTAAGAAAAGCATAAGATATTGGTCGATAATAAACACCTTCTGTTTTAGATTCAAAGATTTCTTCAACAGATTAGCTCTAATACAGTCGTATTTACTGGACACAAAATGTTCAAAGTAACAAGAACGCTTATTTTAAACGTAAGATGATTTCCAATCTTTCCATTTTTTGATCTTTACATTTTTAGATTGGCGGTATTATTCTAACTTACGAATTGGTATTGGTGCAATTCTCTGAACTTCATTTTACTTAAGCTATTTACATTGTTCAATATAATGAAGTTGAATATTACAAACGTTTCAGTCAAAGATTACTCTAATCTATGGTAACTTAATACAAATAAAACACCCAACCTGCCCCTTAATTATTTAATAGTGATGGTTGTTGTGAGGCGACATGTTTCGGGAAATACTATTCCCATTTTCAAGCCAATGATGTAAAACGATGAATTAAAGTTTTGTAGTTGAATTAAATACTTATAAGTTAAAATCTAAAATTAACAATGTTAAAGACTAACAGACAAATCTATGGTTTCAGTTTAATAAAAGATTAGATATAATCCTGTCCCCCCTTTTTCATTTCAAATACAATCAGTATGATATTTTATTAACAAAAATCTTTAATCATTTTGATACATAAAAATATTTTCGTTCTCACAGAAGTGTAGGTAATAAAGGTAGTAAAATCTCTTATTTTGTAAACAATTCAACACATTTCGACACTATGTATCATTATCAAGGGTAACAGATTGTGACAGATTATAATTGAACACCAGTGGCCAAGACATAACGTTAATGAGATCTTTGGCAGTCAGAACGATCTAAACTCAATTAAATCACGAACACGGCTGATTGCCAATATGTCAACCTGTCAATCAATCAATCTGTCAATGTTGTATGCGAAATGTCCGTTTATTGTATTTGAAATGATTGACGTTTTACAGAAGATTGTCAGCTTGATTGATTGATGGACAGGTTGACATATTGGGAACATTAGTCTGTCGTGTTCGTGATTTCACCGAGTTTTGATCGATCTGACTGCGGTCTGTATATAATTAATATACCTAGTAGGATCACCATATTTCAGTGAGTAGTGAGTGGTGGTCGTGGTGTTGATGGTGATAGGGAGATGGTCGTTCAAGGACTAGTACGTAAGTGCCTTCTTGAACCATGATTGACAGATTTTAGACAAATTGACACATCGAAAGATTGACTTTTGAGGACGAAGCCCTAAGTCAATCTTCCAATCTGTCAATCATTTACCTTCTGTCAATTTGTCTATCATCTGTAAATGTGTCAATCATGGTTCAAGAAGGCACTTACCTACTACTCCTTGAACGACCACCTCCCCATGTATTTATTGAATTTGTTCCAGCCTGTTACAAAGTTAATTGCGGATGTTAGAATTTTACATTTCTCTTTCGGGGGTGGATTCGCATCTTTGTCCTCTGAAATTTACAAAATTACTAAATAACGGCACTCTAAACATGTATTTTCTGAATTTGTTCCAGCCTGTTATGTATCGTCTTTCGTAGTTTTTGAGGGTTTTACAATACCGTGTTGCATTAATAATTCTTTTCTTTTGCGACAGAAATTCAATAAAGGAAATTCCTTTGTGGTTTCAAAGTTTTACGAGTCGAAGTAACGATTTTGATTTTTTCGCAGATGGCGAGGAGGAATGTCCCACTTCATTGATTGGATTTTTGTCTTAGGAATGTTGTGACTCACTTCATGTGTCGTCGCTGATCACAACACAGTCCAGGGCATCGGTCGAAAGATTCCCGTGAAGATGCTATTCTGTTGATTGGTATACAGTTTTGGAACCGACCTCGTACAAAACTTTCGAAAATTATTTCATGGAGAAGAGATCTCGAGACTTTTGAAAATATTACACTTATTCCGTCCAAAAGTCAATTGACGGTCTTCACAAATCATTTCTTTAATCTTTCCCATCATTTCATTAGTCACGCTAGATAGACGACCACTTCTTTCTTCATCATGAACTTTTCTTCTGGCAGCTTTAAACTCTCGACATCACTTACTAATACCACTACTAATCTCTTACCATGGGGGCCCGGACACCCCCTGGAGTTTTATAAATCGCGTAAATTCATTTTAGAAAATGTTAAAAGCTCACAATAAAACTAGTAGACAGCCACTTTTGGAATATAATGTTCTATTTCCATCGGTGACTCTGCTAGCCTATTGATTTACTAATTTAAAAATAGGTAAACATTTTCAAGTATTCTAATTTCTACTAGAAAAAATGTAAGTCCCCTCCCCCTAACAAATTTTCTTTGTCTTTTAGATTTGTGGTATCATTCTGACATACGAATTAGTACAGTTCTCACACCTCTACTTCAATTAAGTGATGACGTACCCCGTAATATACACATCGTTAGAAATCTATGTAAATGTTTACATTGAACAAGTATTGTGCACATGACGTAGTTCTCACGTTCTTAGAGTTATTAATGGAATAAAGGCTGTTCCTTTAGTGCAAAGCCATTAATTTCATTTGATGTGTATTAATCGCTTGTCTTTTTCCATTCAAAATTTTCACGTAGAAGTGAAACCAAATCAATTTTGTTGACTATTTCTATAATGTTTACACACTTCAATGGATAGAGCGATAAAAATCTATAGTGCACTATGTAAATTGTAGCGCAAACAACTTTGTTATTATCGACGAACAAAGATAACAAGGATTGTAAGTATGAAAAATGAAGCACACTTCAATTCGTTTCGTTGATAGAATGTAGTGAGACAAATTTGATGTGATGAATAATTCTAAGGCAACTCATAATGTCGTCAAATCTAAAGAAATTACCTCACATCCACTCTCAATGCACAGATCGCTATCCTTTATGCTTTCACTATTTCAATGCTTTGGAATTATGCCTATTTATGGAATAAATAACAAAAATAGCCGTAAAATTAGATTTAGATGGAAGTCGATCAGATTTATTTACTCAATCTGTAATGCAAGCGCAGCGTTAGTGTGCGCCATTTTTTGTTGTATCCAGTTCACAAGAACCGGAATAGTGTTGGATAAATCAGGTAATTTATTTCTGTAATTTTGAATGTATTCTTGCTTATAATGTTTTATAGCAACCTTAACATTTTACTTGTGCAATTTCTTTGGAGTTTTATGTTTTATACGTGTCGCACATAATTGGGGAAAATTAATCCAGGAATGGTCTATAGTAGAAAATTCTATGAGGAACGATTATGGATTTCCGCCACATTTAAAATCTAATTTCAAGATAATAACATTAATTGTTCTAGTTTTTGCAATAGGTAAGAATCTTCAAGTTTTACATTTCAGCTGCACAAATTTTGCCAAAACTTACACTACACCAATAACTTAATGTCTTTAGTACCTACGGCTGACATTTGAAATGAATGACTTTGAAATAAATGTGAAAAAGCAGAAAATAATGTTTTCCTTTATTTATTGATGTCATAAAATACATAAAAATGCTTAAATGAAAGGTGCTTGAAGTTATTTCTTTGTTAAAAGGATTGTGCCAAACGTTTGTCTTGGAAAACTATTAATGACTTGTTACAACATTTGAATTTCTCATATCAGTTTCTAAAGTGTCCACGACAGCTTTCTTTGGTGTACTATGCCTTTTAGGTATCCTCACAGAAGAAAATCGCATACCTCACGGTCGGGCGAACAGGGAGTTCATTAAATGGGGGTTCGGAAAAAAACCCCTGGAAAAAAAAAACCCGGAAAAAAACCGGAAAAACCCCCAAAAAAACCCAGGGAAAAAAACCTCCGGAAAAAAAACCCGCAATGCAACCATGTTAGAATTCACTTTGCCTATTGTTTACCGAGACTGAAATTAAAAAAATGCCAAACTTAAACGTAGATTGCCACTAAAGCGCCTAGGTTATATGCAGGTTTAGTATATTTTTTTTCAATTGATACAAAATGGCAACATGACACTAAACAAAGTTTGGAAATAAAAGTAATGCTAAACTTAAACGTAGATTGTCACTAAAGCGCCTAGGTTATTTGCAGGTTTAGTACATTTTTTTTTCAATTGATACAAAATGGCAACATGACACTAAACAAAGTTTTGAAATAAAAGTAATGCTAAACTTAAACGTAGATTGCCACTAAAGCGCCTAGGTTATTTGCAGGTTTAGTATATTTTTTTTCAATTGATATAAAATAGCAACATGACACTAAACAAAGTTTTGAAATAAAAGTAATGCCAAACTTAAACGTAGGTTGCTACTAAATCGCCTAGGTTATTTGCAGGTTTAGTACATTTTTTTTCAATTGATATAAAATGGCAACATGACACTAAACAAAGTTTGGAAATAAAAGTAAAGCCAAACTTAAACGTAGGTTGTCACTAAAGCGCCTAGGTTATTGGCATGTTTAGTATATTTTTTTCCAATTGATACAAAATGGCGATATGACTCTAAACAAAGTTTGGAAGTAAAAAAAATGCCAAACTTAAACGTAGATTGCCACTAAAGCGCCTAGGTTATTTGCAGGTTTAGTATTTTTTTTTAATTTCCTGGTTTTTTTCCGGGGGTTTTTTCCGTTTTTTTCCTGGTTTTTTTTCCTAAACTCCATTAAATGTTATTGCATTCGGAAAATCGACTTTCGCCCATTATTAGGCAACCGGTATTACTCACACTTAAGCTAATGGCACCTGTGCTAATGGTTAATAGATGACATATTGTCGTATTTGTATTTGTAGGTATTCGTATTTGGTATTTGATAATGTTGATGATTTTTTTTTCTCACTTTCGACACGGTTTAACGCCACAGCGATTTGCGGAAAAACTAAATTTGTTGTTTGGTGATGAAAGGGTGGCCAAAACCATGGTCTAGAAATGGTATGCAGAATTCAAGCGTGGATCTACTTGTGATGACGATGTTCGCAAAGGTCGACCATGTTGTCGCAAAGAATATTGATGCTACGCGGGAAATGTTTCTATCAAACCAACTTGCAACATATAGTGAGATACAAGCATCCTTGGGCATTGCGGCGAAACACATTCATACCATTTTGAACCAACATTTTAATGTCAGGAAACTTTGTAGTCGTTCGATTCCTCACAATCTGACAGAAGCTCAAAAAAGCATGTTTCAAGTGGTGCCAGGAAACGCTTCAAAAATTTGACCACAACAATCATTTGTATGGGTGTTCAAAAATGAACCTAAACCAATAAAAGTGGAAGCGATTCAAAGAAAATGATTGCTTGTTTTTTCGGAAAAACCGATCCTGTTGCAAATGTTGCATTGTAGGATCGAAGAACAGTACTGCTGATTGATATACTTCAATTTGTCTGCTCCAGATGATCGGTGAAATTAGAAAAAACAATATAAATATAAGGGACTCATTCTGCATCATGGCAATGTAAGTGCGCACACAGCACGACGACAAACTACAGAATTTTTGACTAATCAAAATATCAAATTACTCACTCATTGCTTATATTCGCCTGATCTGTCTCCCAAGTCCCAATGACTTTTTTTATTAAAAACATCGAAAATAAAATTCGTGGTAAGCGTTTTTCACCACCCAAAGGTTTACTACCATCATATACATTCCTTTAGGCTTGTGGTATGTCCTTATTCATTATCGCTTTCCTTAATTCTTGTCTTGGAACTGTATATGTATACAAATGATAAATAAATTTCTTTACTTTTTGCCTTTTTCTTCTTTGTTTGCTGCTGGGTCGTATAGGTGTGACTTATACATGATCTACTCACTGCGAATCCCACTTGAATGTCTTTGATTATTCCATTATATATTTTTCTCATTGTTGCCAATGCGCTATGGTTTTTGCAGTTGCTCATTTAAAATTGATATCACTTATTTTGCTCCCTTACATTCCCTTGGTATATTATCTTCATGATCTTTATTTTCGAATATTTATCGCAAGATTTTCCATGACATCTCGCTACCGTATTTAATCAATTGCGGCGCAATACACTCTGATCTACATGCCTTTCAGTTTTCAAACATATTATAATCTTAAACCTCCTCCTGTGTATCACTTACATATGTTCGTCGTTCTTAGGTATTGAATCTTCTATGATTCAATTTATGTATTCGTTATATAGCGTTCTTTCTATTTCGGGCTCTAAAGGTAGGTATGGTATATGTACCTTGTCTGCCTCATTTGCTCTTAAACTTGTCATTATCTTCCATACCTCAAAATATCTGTTCTTTATATAAATTGATCGATGTATATGTATGTCCTTTCGTGTCTTATTTCTTTCATTATTTATTTTCCTTCATATTGTACAACATTCTCTTCTTTTCTGTTTTATTTTGGTGACGATATGTTCTTAGTTGTCTCATTCTTCCATTTCATAATACTGCTGATGCAGCGTTAGCATATTACTATTGGTCTATATATAGTCTAGGATTATTATCATACTCTAAGTACTTGAATTCTACTATTGCACTAGTTCTAGTACATTAGAGGTTTGATTATTACATAACCTATTATTGTTCGACATTCTCTTTTTCTTGTGTCAAAGTTTTTTTATGGATGTAGAACCAGTTGTTAATTTTCAAATTATTGAATTCACTAGTTTCTGTAATTCTTTTACCGCTCTTATTTATTCTTCTCTGAATGTGTGTACTACATTATCATTTTCGTTATTTTTTGTGCCCCAGTTTAGGTCTCCAGCAACGATTGGTTCTTTATGATTTATTATTATTTTCGATTTTTTCTTCCCATGTACTTATCGAAAAAACTATTTTTTTCATACCTTGCGCTCTGGTCAGTACTTGAATGGGTGACCCCTTCATTCTGTGGCTCGTTGTGTCCGGCAGGAGGTAGTACAAAGGGCCCGAATGAGGCTAACGTACGTGTGGACATAGGTCCCCCATCCTCCATCGTAACTTTACATTTTACCCGCCTGTGGCGTCCGTAGATTGTAATTATTTAAATTTTCGACCTTAGTGTACTTTGTGGAGTTTGTACTTTATACAGCACTAAATATATGACAGCAACTGCGTCGTGACTCGAACAAGTAAAAGTGTAGCTTCAAAAACTAACGAAAAACTACTCGAGTCTAAAATTTGCTAAAAACCGTTAAGCTTTTAGAAAATATTCTTTGATGTTTTCCCAAAAATTTAATTTTGGAGACCTGTATGTATAACATTGAATTTTCACCTCCACAATTACTATAAATATTGTTAATCCCTTTAAATAGATTTTGTAATAATATACCGTTATTGTTATTTCATTGTAATAATTAAGTAATTAAGTATACCTCAACAGCTTCTTTCCAACAACTTTTGGGTTACCATGTAATTTTTGTTAATGTTGCTAGTCGACGTCACATACTTTGAATAAATTTCCATATGCACCTATTGCATTATCAAGAATTCTGTGAATTTTTCACTCGCCTGGGACGTTTGACAAACAAATTTTAATTTTAAATTACCAAGGTCTCTTTCCGCCGAACGAACAGAACTTTCAGGGAAAACATTAAAATATCCCAATACCAGGGGCGGATGGACCCACCGGGACACCGGGAAATTTCCCGGTGCGCCGGTGATTTTGGCGCCGGTTCGGTGCCGGCGACGAAAAAGAAACAATACCTGTCTATACTGTAAAACATTTATTCTCCTTCTTATAGGACTAAAAACAAAAACTACTCCTTGCGCGCTATATATTATTAGTTGGTGAGGTTGGTGTTATTCACATATTTTACTTCCAGAGTAGGAAGTAAAAGGGAAGTATTGTATTAGTGTTCCAAAAAAAAAAAATTTACTTATGCAAATTTTTACATATCTTTACGTTTCTGAATACGTAGATTCAAAAAATTAAAAAAAAAATTCCATTCGGGCAAAAATGCTGATATTACCTTTGATGACGTCACCGTTCCAGAAAGGTATCATGTGATATCTGTTGCAGTTGAACATTCCTTCTTCATATTAAACGCACTTAACTCAGTATGGAAATGTGAAAATCAAAACGCGGAAATATACTTTTCCTTCGCTTTTCCTCAAGTGTTCACTACCGTTTCTTACGCACACTGGAAAGCGGTGTTAGTGGAGGTTAGTAGGTATCATTTCTTTAAGTGTTTATTAATAATTCCACAAGATTTTTTATTACAGACTGCAAATATACTTGCGACATTTTGTTGGAATTTTTTGGACCTTTTCATAATATTAATTAGTTTCGCATTGGCGATAAGATTTAAGCAACTGTCAAAGCGAATTGAAAACACAAAAGTAAGTGATAATGCTTTTCGATAGCATTAAATGTGTATGTCCATGCATGTTGTCATTGTCATTTTTAGATGACACACGAAAGCTTCTGGAAGCAAGTTCGAGAAGATTACGACAAGTTAGCTGTTTTATGTGTAAATACTGATAAGCAAATTGGACCACTTGTCACAGTTTCCTACGTCAGCAATCTAATGTTCATTTGTCTACAGCTTTATAATAGCCTCAAGTAAGCAAAATAGATAAGTAGGTACTTTCCTTACTTACATGCATCATTTAGACCAAGATTTGGTGTTATTCCAACAGTATACTTCTTTTATTCATTTGGATTTCTTCTAGCAAGAATATTTACCGTATCTATGTACGCAGCGTGGATAAACGACGAAAGTCGTGAACCATTAAGGTTTTTGCAATCGATACCATCACATTTGTACAATTCAGAAGTAAGCGCAAGCGCTACATTGGTTTATCTTAATGGCCAATTTTGTATTATAGATTGATCGATTTATTCAGCAAATTCATACTACTCCAGTTGGAATTACAGGCTGTCAATTTTTTTTAGTGACAAGAAGCTTTTTGCTGCGGGTATGTTCATGATTTAACTACATGTAGAAGGTACATACATTTTTTTATAGGTGGCCGGTACTATAGTAACATTCGAATTGATGTTGCTGCAATTTGGTCCTATACTAGAAAAAGATTTCATTTCGGAATCATTTTCAAGTTCTGAAATAAATTGTACTTAACATTGTGTGAAAAGTAATAATTAGATTTTTGTCATTTAAGTCTAAACCTAAGTAACTTATAGTACATTAATGTAACATTCTAAGACATGTGCATTTAAAAGCATCTCTATAAAAGAAACAACTCACCAAGCTTTGTAAGAAGAGGAGTCAGTCTTATCAACAGTAAGATCATAAGTGCTCAACTCTTGTCGGCAAGATTTTTTTTTGGATGAGTTGGTTGCTTGGCAATTAAACGAGATCAAATTGACGAAAAGACCCGAGCGCGAAGCGCGAGGGTTCTTTTCCCAAGAATTTGATCGAGTTTAATTGCCAAGCAATCAATGCTCATACAAAATAAAAATCTTGCCTGACAAGAGTTGAGAACGAATGATCTTCGGTTGGAGAATTAACTGAATGAAGCGTTAAATACGTCAAATTTTTTACTTTTGTCAAAATGACATTTGATTTTTTTAAATAGGTTGCTAAAATAATTCTAAAACAATGAGGTAGCGGCAAGAAAAGTACCATGCATTCTTTTCAGTTAAAAAAACTTGTGATTGGTGCATGTGACACTGTTCTTAATGTCTGATTGGTCTACAACACTATGAAGTTAATTATCGCTAAAAATATTTGCCATGAATCCTTGTAAGTGGAGGAGAGGAAAATGTTGTACTGATTCGTCCTTTATATTACATATTATGTATACTTGCTTGTTCAGTGTAATCAGAATTGCGTGATGCCACCTTTCCGAGAATAAGGGGAGGGGGAAGGGGCAAGAAAATCGGCAAAAAATAATTTAATTTTAATATCTACAGGAGCTATGGTGGTATACGAAATGCTTTTGACTTGGTTTCAATACAAAAAACTTACCATCCACCAAAATTCAAAGGTTGATTTACCATTAAATTGATTTGTCCCTTGCCGTGAAGTAACAAGTTTAGCAGTTGAAAAAGCTTAGGTAGTATTTTGAAATGAGTCTCTAATCCACTTGTAACTTGCTACCAAGTTGTCAACAAGAATAACTTTTAAAATTCTTTTCCTTGTCAACACGGGTAAATGATTTTCGGTGGTTCAGCCTCATACATCATTTATCCACCTTTTGAATTTTGCTTTAAATTTTTACTCTACCATTCCAGTTTTCCAACAAAAAGCATTGTCTTTATCACTTGTGTGTCCTTAGAGTTGAAGGTATTTAATTTCTGGAATATTTGGACCGGTAAGTTCAATCTGATCAGTGATCACAAATAAATTAGTACCTCACCATCCAGAAATATGCAACGTGATAACCCCCTCGAGCCACAATAAAAGAGAACGACACTCCTGTTTTAGTAGTTGGGGGCAGTTGACCCCCCTGGAATGACTACTAAGTACCAAAAAAAGTACGTTCAACTTATAAAACTGCAATTATTTGGCAAAATTATCTTCAAAACATAGTCTCTCTAACTCCAGTTATAAGTGGGAGAGTAAGCTCTTCTTTAATCGTGTGAGGCTTTTTTGATCTGGCGGTTTTAGATGAATATTTGGAAAAAGCAAGTAAAACTTTTGCATTCACAAATTTGTTTTACATTTAAAATGATTTCAATTTTAATTTTAATTCGATGCCGTTGGGCCGAATTTGATTTCCGTCCCCGCCAGATAATCTCCGAGGTCTTTCTTTCTAATTGAAATCTTGGACATGCAACCTGTTCAAGAAGACGGATTTGCCAAATTTGCGTTGTATTTACTTAGTTATCTAATTATCTTCCCACCCATATACCTTTAGACTAAATAATGTGCGCATTTAACATTGTAATAAGGTAATTACATTTTATTTTTATTTCACAATTACGCAGGTTGACTTTAAAAATAGTAGACATGATCAAATTTACTGTGTCACTAAAGTCACAGTCATGAAGTTGATGTTACTATGTATCCTTTGCGTTTCCATACAATGCACAAAGGTAACTTAATATTTTCTTTAAATACTCTTAACTAATAGCATGACTTAGATAAAACCAGAACTTGTTAATGAATGGGAAAAGGCAGTTGAACCTTATCTTGATGAATGTGTTAAAGAGACGGCGGCAGATGCAGAAATTGCAAGAAATATTTAGACATGTACATTTTCCAGAAGAAGACAGTTTCCACTGTTACTTGAAGTGTCTGCTTGATAAAATGTCATTTCTCAATGCTAAGGAAGAAATAGATCAAGAACAAATGTTACAGAAGATTTATAAAGCAACTGCTGATTTAATACAAGTGTGTGTTAACTATTCAAGTAATCAAATGGAAATATGCAAGAGAGCATACTCCCTAGTAAAGTGTATGGTTTATGGGTTTGTTGAGAAATGAGTTATGATTTTATTATATTTTAAGGTCCATTATGTACAGTCTTTGACAAATGTACCTAATGTCCCTTGGCTACTGTGACTTAGGCAACCATAGTAGATTTTTTTTTTTTTTTTTTAACGACAAACTATTTACAATCTGCTGGTATTAAGCATTAAGTAAATTCTATAAATGAAAAGGAATAGCGTGCAAAGTGCTCACCCAGTGATGGCACTTTCAGTTGCTTAACTTAAATTAATGATTATGGATTATTACATTTAAAGTAGATCTTCAAGAGCATATTGTCTAATGTTTAACAATGTTACGTGCTACTTAAATCTATACGGTAAGTCTAAGGTGTAGTATCTCTTAAGTCGGCGATTGTCCTCACTATTGTCGAGTAGATTTAGCGCTAAACTATTCGGGTGAATTTGTAGATTTTCTATGTATTTGTCACTTACGCGCACAATTTCACTTTTGATTGTAGGCATTTTAAGGTCAGCGTTTATTTCGGCATTGGTAATAAACTGGGGAGCGTTTGTAATGGTCCGTAATATCTTTGACTGTAATCTCTCTAAAATGGATATGTTCGAGTATGACGCTGTTCCCCATATTTGGATTCCGTAGAGCCAAATGGGTTTAAAGATCATTTTATATATGAGCAATTTATTATCTAGAGTAAGCTGTGAATTTCTACCTAATAGCCAGTAGTAGCTTTTAAGTTTTATATTCAGTTGTAGCCGCTTTTTCCCGATATGAGTTCGCCATGTAAGGGTCTTATCTATATGAATGCCCAAGTACTTAGCGCTGTCAGATGGTAGTATTTCGTTCCCATTTAGTGCTATAGGGGGACATATGCCTCTTCGCTTTGAGAACGGGACGTATACGGACTTGGTATCGTTTAATTTTATGTGCCATTTTTTGAACCATTCCTGCGCTTCATCCAAATTGCTTTGCAATTTTTGTACTGCCCTTACTGGGTTTTCATCGGTGGTTAAAATAGCTGTGTCATCCGCAAATGTGGCAAACATAGCACTGCTGTCAGTCGGCAGGTCGGCTGTGAATATAAGATATAATAGCGGTCCCATGACACTACCTTGAGGAACTCCCGCTTTTATCTCTACCAGTTTTGTCATCTCCTCTTCATGTTTGACTAGGAAATATCTTTCTTGGATATATGATTTTAAAATAACATAAAACGTGTCCGGTAGGCATTGCTTTAGCTTGAGAAGGAGTCCCTCATGCCATACTTTATCAAACGCTTGACTAACATCGATGAAGATAGCAGGGCAGTATTGTTTTGCTTCGAACGCTGCGGTTATGTGTCGAACTACACGATGCACCTGTTCGATCGTCGAGTGCTGCTTTCTGAACCCGAACTGGTGTTCCGGTATTATTTTTGTTTCGTGTAATATGGGCATTAAACGCTTTAGTAATAGCTTCTCGAATAATTTACTTAAAATAGGCAAGAGGCTTATCGGCCTGTATGAAGTTAGCTCGTAGGCTGGTTTTCCTGGTTTTGGGATTAGAATGATCTTCGCTATCTTCCATTGAACAGGGAAGTAGCCAGTCCTTAGTATGGCGTTAAAGATGTGTGTTATCAGCTTGGTCCCTTTATTTGGTAGCTCCTTTAGTACTCGTCCAGTAATCAGGTCGTACCCGGGTGATTTTTTATCTTTCAGGCCTTCAATCATTTTCCTGACCTCGTTATATGAGAAATATTTTATCGGCAAAGATAATTGAAGGGGTGCGTCCAGGAGGTTTTGTATTTCATCACGTTCTCTTACTGTAATAGATTCATTTGGTTGAAAGACTTTGCCTAGATGTTCTGCGAAAGCATCTGCCTTTTCAGAGTCGCTTTTGGCCCAGCTTCCATCGTTTCGGCGGATCGGGGAAAATGTTTGTTGGGGTTGTTTAAGGCGTTTGGTAGCCTTCCACAAGGAATAGTCGCTAGCCTCCGTTGCAGTAAGACCTTCAAGGTAACGTGTAAAGGCTTCATTTTTGTAATCGCTGATTAATTTCTTTAGTTCTCTACAGGCGTTGTTATACCTTCGTTTTTCTTCTGGGTAGCGTCTAATTTGCCATATTTTGCGTAATCTTCTTTTTTCAGAAATTTTATTCATAATCGCATCGGGAAGATAATGTTTGGTTGGTTGCTCTTGTGCTGTTGGGGTAGCATTCCAGGCGGCGTTTTGTATGGTAGTAGTTAAGATTTCAACAGTATTCTCGATATCCTCGATGCTTTTTAAAGAGACATTTAAAGAAAGGTTTCTATCTAGTGCCTCTCTAAACTCATTCCAGTTAGTGAGGTGAGTATGTATTTGCGGGGGTTTTCTTTTTAGTGTAATCGATGCGCCCAGGGTTAGGATAACTGGCGAGTGATCGTAACATCAGTCAAAGTTTTCATCCACCGTCATATTTATATGGGCGATACCGTTGGTGATAAATATATCTATGCAGTCAGGTATTTTTTGCGGGTCGGACGGCCAGTAGGTAGGTTTGCCTGTCGATACGGTAGTGTAATGTTTTTCGGATGTAACAGATTGGAGGACTCTGCCTCTAGGGGTACACAATCTGGAGCCCCACTGGTTATGTTTTGCGTTAAAATCTCCACCAGAGATAAATCTTGATCCCAGTGCCTGGAAATACGCGATGAATCCGTCTCTGTTTGGTTTGTATCGTGGAGGGCAGTACACTGCCGACACAGCCAGAGGACCTCTCCAGTCCGTTACTATTACTGTAGTTGCTTGCAGGTAATCCATTTCATATTTAGGTGCTTCATAATGCTTTATGTTTTGTCTAATAAGTATTGCAGTGCCTCCTCTAGCATTCCCACTGGGATGCTTTGTATCGTAAGTCCTAAATCCCGGAATTTTGAAATATGTACGGTCAGTGAAGTGTGCTTCAGAAATTAGTAGTATATCTATTTGGTTTGTACTTAAAAATACTTCTACTTCCTGACGACGTTGCGTCAAGCCATTAGAGTTCCACGTAGCAACTTTATACTGGTCCATTGTTGGTAACTTTCTCTCTTAGCAGTGTAATTTCTTTAGATAAATTTTGGATTACCTGTCTCATTTCTCTGGTTTCGTTCATAAGGTCTAGTATGATTTTGTTTTGATTTATGATTGTGTCTTGCATGAATTGCATGTTGTGTGTTTGATAAGAATATGAATGCGATTGTAAGGGAGCCCCCTGTTGCACTGTATTCATTGGGATACCTGCTCCCTGTACCAGTGGCGTTATTCTTTGAGGTTGTGTTACTGGTCCTTGTTGGGATTTATGTGGTAGTGGAGGAAACTCTGTTAGTGGTGGTACGGTTTTTTGGTGTTGTACCTGGGCAGTTGGGATATTGGGTTTGCGTTTTTCTAGTATTTCTTTATAGACTTGACACCCTTTGAAATTGGCAGGATGGTTACCTTTACAAGGGGCACATACTGGTGGAGTTTCTTTATTTTTCTTGCAATCTTTGGTGTCGTGGTTTGCACTGCATTTAACGCATCTATAGGGTCGCGTACAGAAGTTGCGTGTGTGCCCATAACATTGGCACCGCTTGCATTGTACTATTGTTTTTTTAATATGTGGTGGTTCAATTATTACTTTGGCATTTAAAAGGTATTGTACATTGAATATTTCTTTGTTATTGTCTTTCGGTTCTAGATCAACAAAGAACAAATTTCTATTTGTTTTCGATTCTCTACTTTTACAGCCTGTAATATTTCTAGGTGTGTGGCCTTCTTCAATTAATGCGTTCTTTATATCTTCTATGGCAGTTGTGTGATAAAGGTTTTTAATTACAATTCTATAACATTTTTCATGCTTTAAAGTAAAAGTGTGACGTGCGACATTATGCTGGTCGAGTGCAGCCCTCACCTTCTTATAATTTTCTACATTATTAATTTGTAATTTAATTTTATTACTTTGCAGTATTTGATAATGGTACTCTGTTTTTTTTTACTGCTGCCTCAACTATTTGTAGTAATGGTGCTAGGTTAGTAATGTAATCAATGTATTATAAAGGGTGGTATCGTCTCTGCTTTCTTGTTTTCTGCTTTATTTTCAGACTCGTCTTGGGAGGAATCAGCTGTAGAATTATTCTGGCTGGCGGCTGCCAATGCTTGAAATCTGTTCTGCGTATTATATAAATTTTGTTTGGGTTTTACTCTTCTTTCCTGCGAGTCGGGACTGATGGGATCTCTTTTCTTTTTTCTTGAGCGTACTTCTTGGAAGTCGTTTATTTTAATAATTGTTTCTTCCTGGTTAGTTTCTAATGGCGTATCTACACTTCTGGCATTTTCCTCTTTACTAGGGATTGGCAGTTTTGGTTTCTGATTTGGTGGGTGATATGTTTCTGTTGATTGCGTGTTGTAAGGTGTTTGACTCAGTGTTTGATTTCTTGAGTCACAAGGAATTGTGGTCGGTGGATTGTTAAAAGTAAAATTACTCATTGGTTCCATTATATGTGATTGAAAGTATCCAAGGTTTGGTTGCGCTGGGTTTATTTGCGAAGGTGCAGGGTAATATACACCTTGAGGAAATATACACGGATGCGGCTGAGGAAATTGTGGTTGCTGTGTGTAATTATATGTTTGTTGGTTTGATGAGAACTCGTAATTAGGAGCATAATTTGGGTTACCATAACCGTAGTTTTGAATATTTTGATTAAGGTTTGGCGGAGTATAATAGAGATTTGATCCGTCACTTGATGTTTGCATTTTTAAGTAATGATAAATTTGTTTATGAGAGTATTTATTGCTATCGCTATCACTTACTTGTCACGGCGAGGTTAAAGATTAACACTGTCAATTTATCAATTTTCGCACACGATTCTTGTTAATTTAATTAACTGGTATTTAAGGTATTTGGCACAATCGCGGGTTATAGGTGCGCACCGTTCAACCGCTAGTACCTACTGACCATAGTAGATGACCATAGTACCATAGTAGATGATAGACGAAGTTCAATGAAGATTTATAGATTAAGAATGGAATTCGTGAATATGCTGAAACTAATCGTTTCGCTTTCTTATTTATAAATATTGCATTGTCTACCTCTACCCATCTACCCATCTACTATGTGATTTGTTGGTTGCCTAAGTCACAGTATCCAAGGGATATTATATTTTTGTCAAAGGCTGAACATAACTATATTTAGTATTGTGACATATAAATCATCCGTGGTATTGTTAATTTTCAATTGATGTTCGATACCAAGTTGATAACAGAATTTACGTTTCTTGAGCACTCTTCGTTTTTGTTGTTCTGAAAATTATCAATTAATTTAATTTTTTGTGTTTTCTACCATTCTTTTATGTTTTTGGCAAGAGCTACAAAATCCATGAGCGCCCATATGGGGGGGGGGGGGCAAGAGGGTGCAGCCCCCCTGGACTCGGACTCTAAGCAGTACTCATTTCTTAAATAACGAAACTTTTAATTTAAATAAAACTGATTGTTCAATCTTCCCCAAATGCCCCCCCCCCCCTCCTGGAAATTACCCATGACTAAATCTATTAGCGATTTAACTTATTTGTGTACTTAGTTCATATTTTACAGTGTAAACATGTACTGCCACCACTAATTCCCGTTTTGCAACAATACCTAAATCTTCAATTTTTACAATTTTTCGTGCTTGTGATTAGCCTGTTAGAATTATTTTAAATTTTAAATGTTACTAAGTATGCGAATCTTTTTAAATAAAATTTTACTTTTAACTTAACCTTCCCTGGCGGATGTTTTAATTAGAAATAATTTTTATCTTGAAATTAATCTTTATTAAAGAGAAACACATAATATTTTCATCTTACATTAGGCACTCTATACCATTTTTGTGCCTCATCGTCGATCCCACGCTCCTGCATATAATTCAAATAATAACAATATGTTTGACGCATGCTAATTTCTAAAAATCATAAGTAGATCTTTTCTATTCACATACAACTTGTTTCTATCATAGGCTCAGTTTTTCCTTTCAACCTTTCAACTTTTTTCAAAATTGTAATTTCGTAACCGGTCCATTTTCATTTTTAAGTAGTCTCTAGACTCAGATAAACCTTCCATTCCATTTTCTGAATTTTTCTTTTTAAGAATTATGAAGTATAATTCTATTTAGGTACATCTCAACCTATTATAATACATAATTTCATGTCCCACAGGGTTTGTAGCTATCTCCGAGACAATTGTAAATTTGAAACGTGCAGAAGAGATCTTATATGGATGGACTCACCACTTTTTTTCCAAACACACTGTTTACATAACATAAACAATAGAATTTCTTTAACAGTTTCTCACACTTGTAATCTTTTAATTACAACATGTCTTTCCCATTTTGAGATTATATTCATTTATAATTACATAATATGTCTAAAATTTTAGAATATCAAGTAGTTTGAGTTTCTTTCTCTCTTTAAGTTATGTAATAGATATGTTATTGTAAAAAAATTGTACCCACATTATTATGTTTTGTGTTTATGTACAAACAAGTAAAATCATCGTTTTAAAGGTTAGTTATTATGTTATTCAATAAAAACTCCTTTGAAATAAAAACTACAGCGCACACATGATATTGTAAAAAAACCCTAACAAAAGCTAATTAAAATTTTAATTAGATTTAGCAATAACAATCATGCAGCGGAAAATAATAACTGTCCCGTAAATTAACAATAAATCAATATATTGTGAACTTACAAAAGTTGTAGAAAGTACTGATGATGCGTGACAATGGCCTTGGCCGAAACCACGTAAGGGAAATTGTATATCAAACAGCTTATTTAAAAATTCGCCCACTTGGCCTTGAATCAATGTTGATGTTGTCAAAATTTTCCGTCTTATTATAGTTAATTAATGCAGTACTTAAAATGGCCATAGCAAATGTGATTACACAACTAATGCGGAAAAGTTTCTTCTAATCTAAATAACCTATAGGTACATTGTGACACAGTGATACCATTTTCTAATTGTAAATTCCATCCTAGTACTAACCAAAGCAGGAGTTGCTTAACTATCAATACTTGTAAATGTATTGCAAATACAAGGTTAATTCAGTGGAATGCATCCTAAGCCGATTTGAGCCGATTGAAAAACCTTGCGTAGCTTAATTTGCTAGCCAGATTACTCGAGCAAAAAGTGAACCATCTCTAACCATCGTGGAAAGACAAGTTGTGTGGTTCATAACTCACATACTGCGGTGGCATTCATACTAATGAAACCTTGAGGTTTACCCCCCCCCCCCCCTTTATAGTGCATGGAAAATCAAATATGTTACATTGCGAATACATGACATTTTCACATTTATATTGAAAGCGTGATTTTCCCATAAAGGTTTTCAAAATTTTAGCGGCAGTAATGACCAAAATCTGAATTTATGTACCAATTTCTATGGGAAAACAATCAATTGGTGTAATTACATTACCTATTCGATTTGTATTGAATCGGTACATAGGGGGCAGTGGCGGCTCGTCAGGTGACGCAGGTGAAGTGTTGCTTCACTAGAGATTTACGGATTTGAACTCGTATGATTTTATATCATTTTTCTGTATAACTTGAGTTTGTGTCTATGTGTTTGTATAAATTCTGCGTCACCTATTTCTAAAGTCACGAGCCGCGAGTGATAGGGGGTAACAGTTGATCAATTTGGTTGTGTTTATCAAAAATTGAAAATGATCATGTGTAGTACCTAGGTTAAGTGAATGACGAGCTGTAAGTTGAACTACGCCACTTACTAAATGGAGGTAAATTACTATTATTATTTTATTTCATAGAGTGTCACCCCTAAAAATCACACAATGACATCGATGAACAGTAGTTCAACTTATGATGACACTATAAACACTTTTTAATGTGCTGTTGTATAGATGTAGTAAAAATTTTACAGCTATCACCTTCAGTACGAAACAGTTGTTTTTTAAAATTATTTGTATGTAGGTACTAGTAGATTGCGCAATTAGGAAATTAATGCGATATAGGTATATGTAATAAACCATTTTATTACGTACATATAAATGTAAATACATACTACTTATATCACATTAATTTCCTAATTGTGCAATCTGTTAGTACATATAAATACAACTCGAATGACGACGATGACATATAAGCTTTACGCACGTGACCACCGGTTTCTTCACATTTTTGACTTAATTTCAAATGTAACACCATGTTCATTCAGTTGCTTGACTAGAGATGTCTTAGCAAATGCAGCTCCAGGTGTATAAACTCCACCTCTAAAAAATATTTTTGTAGGTAGTACATTGGGGAGAAGCTTACATACTCCTCTGGCATATTTTTTGGTTCTGTGAGTAAAACAATCGCCGATAACGTAACACAAATACATGTAAGACCGTATCCTGGGTTCATTCCTGAGACATGTCCTATAATAGATTTATTCGGAGGATTTCTAAAACTCGTATCTGACGGAGGGATTTCTTCGTCCCAACCAACTCCGTGAAATACGATATCGTACGATATTTTGGCATTCTTTTCATCAGAAGGGTTTTCAAAACCAAACATTCCTGCGGTAAAGAAGCTTGGAAACTGAAAAAAAGGAACATGCTGCTGGAAATGCAGTTAAAGTGATATTCTTACAGATAACAGAAGTTTCCTACCATATTTGTACTTAACTAAGAACAAAATGATATTTTTGTAAAAGTTGATAAATTGAACACTAGCAGCTGAACCAACGGCTTTATAAGGGTTAACTTGTATAGGCCTCTTATTTTTATGTTCGTAAAAATATCGTTGTGTTCTATTAACGACGGCACGATCCGCTCCTAGGAAAGGGACAAGCCACGCCTTTGCCAGGTCACTTTTATACATTTGAGGTCTGTAATAAAAAAAGAGGCAAGCATAAAAAAATTCCGAAAACATATACCTTAGTGACAATGGAGGTTCATAATTTGGAATCTTCTTCTTAAACAATTTCTTCCTCAACGTGCTTATTTGGGGCAACTTTCCAATACCTTCTATTGCAGATTCCCATGTAGTAAAATTTAGTAAAGGGCCTGGACTTTTTGGCTCTTTTTCAGCTAAACGTACGTACCATTCCACAGAATTTAATGTACCTGTGAAAACATTTCTGCATTGTTACTACCACTTCATTATGAAAGATAAGGTTTCGAGAGGAAATAACTAATAAAAAAAAACGAACTAAGAAATAGGTACACAAAGTAAATTACATGATTAAAAAGGTTTATGAAACAATAAAAAAGTGAATAATTTAACTTAAATACGATAATTGACATTTATAATATTCATAATTATGTGGAAACATACCTTTAAAATTTTGTTGTAAGAACACAATTCCTAAATCTGCAGGTATGCTGTCAACACCACACGCACTTACTACATAGATTCCAGCTTGTGCAGCTAACCTATTGTACTTGTACTGCATATTTTCCATAAAAAAGGTTTCCCCAGCAACATCTATGTGATGCGTACCTGTTTCTAGGCAAGCAATTATGACTGCCTCTCCATAGATATCAAAGGGTCCACAACAATTAATGATTAATCTTGTTTGGGATGTCATCTTATTCAAGGAATCGCTGTCATTAACATCGGCAACAATTATAGGGATTTTAGTCAAGTCCTGACCTTAAATCGAAATTTCAATATACCTAACGTTTCAAACTGGAGTGATGGATTACCGGTTTGAGGTACGCATTCCTCCAAAACTGTCTCCAGTTTTACTTTGGAACGGCCCGCTACTCCCCATGTCAACGATCGTCCATGTAATTTTGTAAATTTATAAAGATATTTTAGACAATTTTTGCCGGTTAACCCTGTTGCACCGAAAAGGATAATATCTAAACGTTCAGACATTTTGAAAGCGACTAATTTTTTTACCGTTATATTTACTGCTTATATCAACAATCATATTTTTATCATCTTTTAATAAAATTTAATATCAATATAAAATTATGTGACCTTGATAATTACATAATTATAAACGTACATGTTACTACGGAACATATATTTGTACGATGTAACTTACAAACTGAAAAATACGAATTAGATATATTTATTTTTATTTATTTATTAATGTACTAAGGTTTATTGTAGAGAAAAGAAGTTTTCAATTTTCTTCATTCTAAAGTGGGAAAAATGGAAAACTAAAATCCGCAAATATCGATTTTAATAAAAAAAAAAAAAAATTGAAAAGTACAACAATATATTTACAACAAACAGAATTGACAATGATAAAACTGTCGTAAAATTGATTGCTGCCAATTATTAATTTGATATTATAAATTTTGTGGCACTCACTTTGAATTTGAATTTTTAATTTCTCTCAATTTTTTTAATTTCCCCAAAGGAGAAAGTCATTAGGCGAATCAGTGTCCCGCGTAGATCATTCGGCGATGTTGCAAAGTTCTTTTTGTGGTGCATCGGCCAATTCTACACCCTGTATAGTGTCCTTATAATCCCGTTCGTTCACTTTTGTTTTTTGGATACTGTGATCCTGTGAGAACCAACTTATGTGTGGTGTTAGTTGCCCATGTCTTCCAATTTTAAACAATTACTTTATCGAACTGCAAACCATACGAGCTAAATAAAGGCAACTTTTTTGGCCTTATTGATTTAGTTAGCTGTCCTAGGTACATGCAACGAAACTTCATTTAAAAGCTCCATATGGCCATTCATAACTTTACACGGGAACATCAATATTGATAGGTGTATCTCGTCTCATTGAAAGACTGTCAACCTTCGCTCAGTATTCTAGTATACTCCTAATTAAAGCAAAGTACATTAGTTTAATTGTCCTTATATTTTTAGAATCCTTGGTGCATCTCTTTACAAAACCACCTAATTTATAAGAAGAATTTATAATAATCTTAATACGAACACGAGAAGGTTTTTGTAAACATGACACCCAGGCCCTTTACAGAGTCAACCGAATCTAGGACAGAATCATTAATTAGATCTGTTGATTTTGCTCAGGAAATCGACATAACATTTTTCTATGTTTCATAGTAAATTATTATTAGATACTGCACCAGTGAAAAACCTATCAAGATCTTCCTGGAGAATATGTAGGTACATCATAATATTGAGATGAAATTAATCTAAGTAACTTCAGGTCATCGGCATACATTAGACGTAGTATAAACTGAAATATATTTAACAAATCATTTATAATAGATTAAAATTAACAACGGCCCAAGCTTGGAACCTTGTGGTAGTTGAAATGGTAGAGACCACTGATGAGTGAGAAAAAAGTGAAGGTAGATCACTTGCAAATGAAATAAGCAGCTATGAGCTTCTTGTGGTTTAGTCCACATCGGCGAAACTGGTAGATCCACTTGAATTTCCGAGCAGGAGCGTTCGGGATCATCATAGCTCAAAGTCCGCTGTCGCTGAGAATTCTCTTCTACTCCGCCACAATATTCTGTTTCATGAAGCTACGTCTCTATACGATCTACCAAAAGAAAACGATTTCAACCGTGACCAAGGATGGTCACTTTCTCCGTAATGGAATTCTGTTATCCCATTGGCTGATGTGTCACTTTCTCCTGACGGAACAGGTTTAAAAGGCACGTTTAGCTTCGTCTTTTCAGTGTTCCAGCCAAGGGATTGTAGCTAAGCCGTTAAGATGCGCGGATGATAAACAAGGACACACAATACTCTTCCTAAAGTAGAGTCCACAGTAACAGAAATTGTCTGATGATGTAGAATGTTACAATTTTCGTAACAATGCCACAGTAGTTGATATGAAATAGCAATAACACTAAATAAAATTTGAATTACCGTAAAATATTTGTTACAATATAAAATGTAAATAAATGATTAAAATTATATAAAATTCGATAAGATGTTAAAAAGACGACAGGTTTGTGAAGTTTTTAAAATGTATACCTAATCATCTTTTATACAATTTTAATTAATTACCTAAATATGTAATTTATATCTTTCCAAATATTTTTATAGAAATTACATTAAGGCCATTGTTATTTATATGCGAGTCCGACATTTTAATGAGGTATTTATATTCCTCTAGACAACTACATTTACATTCCGTAATTAGGTACCCACATAAATTTAAAATTGAAAAAGGAAATTGTGAATGTGTTGAGGTTCAATGTGTTACCAAAGCCACAGCAATGAGGTTGATGTTGCTTGGTATCCTTTTTGTTGCAGTGCAGTGTAGAAGAGTATTTCATTATATTTTTTAAATACACTTAACTAATAGTATGATTTAGATAGAACAGGAGCTTATAAACGCATGGGAGAAGGTAATTGAACCTTATTTTGATGAATGTGTTAAAGAGACGGCCGCAGATCCAGAAATTGCAAGAAATATGTTTAGACATGTACATTTCCCAGAAGAAGACAGTTTCCACTGTTACTTGAAATGTTTGCTCAATAGATTGTTATTTCTAAATTCTAAGAATGAAATAGACGAAAAGCAAATATTGCAGAAGGTTTACAAATCAACTCCCGACCTAATACAGATGTGTGTTAATTATTCAAGTAATCAAACGGATATATGCAAGTTATCGTATTATCTCGTACGGTGTATGGCACACGACTTTGTTGAGGAATGAATTCTGGTTTTCTAATATTTTAGGATCCATTATGTTTTAGTAAAGGTTGTGGAACTAAGTACTCAGTATGGGAAAATTTTAACACATATTCTATGGCTGGAAACAAAACTTTTCGTCAACACTGTTTAGATGGTTTTGGTTTTCGTTGAATTTCAATAGCAGTTTTCCATAAGAACTTTTGAGGTCCTGTTGCTATTGTGTTCTTTACATATGTTATACATTTATTTAATTCTGGTGCTTTTAAACTATTATTAAACTTACAACAATTAAAGCAACTAATTTTGTAGAGTATAATCATGGTAGCAAGAGATTGCAATAGTAAGCAAGAGGTTGTATGAGCGTATGGATTCAACAGGAAGAAAGCAAGTACAAAATGACCTATACATTCTTTTCAAAACACATACTTGATATACCATAGAAATGGGAAGTCCCGTTCCTATAGAAAAATTGTTCTTTTTAATTCAAAACCACAGATATTTATGCTTCTGCTGCCTAGGGGCACAAGAAAAGTGCCGCCCCATCACATCCCTCACCACAGTAATAGAAAGCATTTTTAGAAAGCCTGTAGCTAAATAGGATAATCCCTCTGATTAGGACCATATTTAAATGAGCCCGACTGAATAAACTGAAAGTGCAGCGTAGACGATGTTTGGGGCATTTCTACTTCAATTTTATTTTCCATTGCTTTCCAATTTAAAAAAAAATTCCTTCTATTAATTTTGGTGCCCCGTAATTTTTCCGCTCCCTAATTTTTGCCGCCCTGGGCACCACCCCTTAAAGCCCCCTCCCCCCCCAAATCCGCCACTGGATATTGGTCAGATTAACATATGGATAGATGCAAAATCAATAGCACTTTCTGTTTAAATATTAAAATCTTAAAATTGCAATATATGAACTACAACAGTAGTGTGAAGCGATTGGAAGTTTAAGATTATCAAAAGGACCCCAGCGCCGAAAAACCATCAAATTTATTATTTATTTTTCATCGCGACGAAAGAGTAGATTGTCTTCCCATAAAAGTTTGTACATAAATAAAGGTTTTGACAGCATTGTTCCCGAGGTTTTCAAAATGTCTAACGGAAAATGACGATTAACGCCATTAACGGAGTAAAACTTTGTTCCAGTTGCCAAACAGCTCTTCAGGATAATTCTCCAAAGAAATGCATGTAGCCAGACAGACCGGCAAACAAATCACAAATAATAAAATACCTGTAATTGAAAAAATTACGAAAACCAACATTCAACTATCGAAGAAATTGGAATCGACCTGTCTAACGTTCAACTTCTGTGCTAACCCTTGTAGAAAGGTATTGCAATTGCAAATGTATGAAGGTAGAAATTTTACTAAACCAGTACAAATTGAAATATTTGAAGGTAAGAAATTTCCAATACCTTAATGCTTAATAGATAAGCAAATTTTTATGACACTTCTGTATTGCACATCCCATGCAGAATATCTACATATTACACTCAAACTAACACAACATATAGGAGAATATTTGCGTATGTGAATATGTCGAGAATGACGCCCTCACATGTTGCTAGTCATCCCATTTTATTTATGAAGATGGAGCGAAAAGAAATAATCGCCTGAAAACACCCGCCACGTGAAGATCGCCAGGGCACGTCTAAAGCCACCGCTGGCCGTTGCAGTATGCAATAGTGGTGATAAGGAGGTGATCAAGCGACCACCCATCTAGAAACTCGAAACCAGTACAGCCGATAGAAGATTAATAAGAGGAAGAAGATTTAAGACAACCGAAGAAGGTACTCAAGATAAAGAAGATGACTTTGTACCTGCTTCTCAACCCTAACGGATCCAGCTCAAAGGAGTCTTCGCTGGCGTATGAAATGGATCTAAGACATGAGTCGATTCATCTTGCGTTTGTATCTGGAAGTAGCGAAGATGGAAACATTACACAAGGTGCACGCAGAAGACAAACAAAAAGCAACTGACGTCTGTGGAGGAACCTTGAAGTTTGTAGAAAAAAACTGCACTTGACGAATTCTTCGGGAAGTTATGTAAATATATAACTCTCATCTACAGAAATGAAAAATTGAACACGTTTCTTCCAATTTTCTTTTTTGATGCAGTTCATTTCATTTTTTATACGTTCCATTTGAAAATCACTATGGCTTGGATGATATTATTTTTTATGTTTCCATTCAACTAGCTCCAAATTAATTCAATTGAGTTGAAGACGTAATAATTGGGTGGCAATTTCACTTTTTCATGGTCGGAATCTATTGTTAAGTTATTAACTATACATATCTACATATAATCCTTCAAAAATGTTGACATTTGACTATGTGTAGTAGTTGTTTCACTGTGTATGTGCTCTTTTGAGTAATAAAAAAAATCCGATTTTTTAACGAGTACCTATTATAGTTCGGAATCTGCTTTTATGAACGAGAGTGATAAGTGGCGTTGCCCATCACTATTACAGAATTTAGAGGAAGAGAAGGCAAGAGTTTTTGTCGAAACCATAGGATAAATCCAATTTTTAATAAAAATTTAACCGCCATTTTTAGCGAAATCGGGATTCTTAATAAAATGTCAATTTTTGAGTATACTGTCAACAGCTGTAACTAGCGAACTATTTGTCGTACTTCCGCCGGCGCTCATTTTACAAGTACATTAATTAATTATCTTTTCCGCCGATCGTTCAAAAATTGTAACATTTCTGACAGAATTTTGAAAGGAAAAGGTCAAGATGTAGGCGTTGCTAGGCAGCCAACGATTATTGTACGGAAATATTCATTTCTGTACTGTAAAGAAATGTTCATTTCCTTATAGTAATTAGCACATTCAACAAGGTATCTACTGAAAACACATTTAACAAGTCATATTTAATTATTTCGTTCTTTTAATAGTCATTGTTATATTACAATTTGTATTACAAGTGTTAATTATTGTGGGGATATACAGGGTGTCCCTGAAATGCGTGGACATCGCTTAACCACAGATTCCTGGTTCGAAAATAAGACGATATAACTAAACTTACCTATATAATATTTCAATCAACGCCTATATACAATTACGTTTCGTTTAGCTAGTATTCAGCTTCAAAGTTCTTTAAAAAAAAAGTTATTTTATCCATAACGACAGAACGCTTGGATCGATTTGGATAATATTCGGTATTGTACTCCTTACAGATGTAGGTCATCTTTTAAGGTGATATTAGTTATTATCAGTGAACCATTAGTGTACGAAACACGGGTAACACGGCATAAACCAGTCAAAAACTTTTTAATGTTAAGGCCAATAACTTTCAAAAAAATAGTTTCAGAAAGAGACATTCCATAGTAATTTTTTTTGTTACTTGTTAATTGATGATATCTGTTAAGGTTTAGACACAAAAAAATAAAATCTGAGGGACGGCGCACTGCATACACTATACTTGCCATAAATAAAAATATCATCGTCATTTATTTCATAGAATATAGTCCAAGAAAATAGACCTTTAAATACGAATTTTGAGGAAATACTTGAATTTTTGATATAAGTTTCTTTAAATGAGTAAAAAACGAATTGTGAAAGTTTTTTTCTAAATCACCCCCGGGGAGGGTTGAAAAAAATAAAAAGAGTGTTTTTTTTTAATTTTGAGGAAACCGTAAGAACTAGAAAAAAAAAGTTGAAACGAAAGTTGTAGAGCATCCAATTTTAGAAAGAAATGATCTCTTTATATTTTTTGCTAAAATTAAAATTATCCGAGATAGGGTGGTTAGAAGGTAGGGAATGATAGTAACAACTTTAAAAAATCATAAGTTGTTAAAAAATTGATATTTTCAATAACTTTTTTTTTTAATTTACTCAGAAAAAAATAATCTTTCATTCTAGAGATACTTTTTTTTTTTAATTATTTATAACCCCTCGAGAAATCTGTCAACAGGTAAATTATTTTATACCTGCTTGGAAAAGACAGGTAAAAATAAAATTTCAACGCATATGGTCAGTTTATAAAATAATAAAAGAATAAATAAAAGAAAAAAATTAATTTCATCGAGTGAAGCTGTTTTAATTCGGTCCTGAAAATTTTGAATTGTTCTAACTTTGTTATAAATAATTAAAAAAAAAAAAAGTATCTCTAGAATGAAAGATTATTTTTTTCTGAGTAAATAAAAAAAAAAAAATATTGAAAATATCAATTTTTTAACAACTTATGATTTTTTAAAGCTGTTACTATCATTCCCTACCTTCTAACCACCCTATCTCGGATAATTTTAATTTTAGCAAAAAATATAAAGAGATCATTTCTTTCTAAAATTGGATGCTCTACAACTTTCGTTTCAACTTTTTTTTTCTAGTTCTTACGGTTTCCTCAAAATTAAAAAAAAAACACTCTTTTTATTTTTTTTCAACCCTCCCCGGGGGTGATTTAAAAAAAAACTTTCACAATTCGTTTTTTAATCATTTAAAGAAACTTATATCAAAAATTCAAGTATTTACCTCAAAATTCGTATTTAAAGGTCTATTTTCTTGGACTAATACCAGACTATTAGGTTACATTTGTTAAGAAATGCAGTGCGCCGTCCCTCAGATTTTATTTTTTTGTGTCTAAAGCTTAACAGATATCATCAATTAAGAAGTAACAAAAAAAATTACTATGGAATGTCTCTTTCTGAAACTATTTTTTTGAAAGTTATTGGCCTTAACATTAAAAAGTTTTTGACTGGTTTATGCCGTGTTACCCGTGTTTCGTACACTAATGGTTCACTGATAATAACTAATATCACCTTAAAAGATGACCTACATCTGTAAGGAGTACAATACCTAATATTATCCAAATCGATCCAAGCGTTCTGTCGTTATGGATAAAATAACTTTTTTTTTAAAGAACTTTGAAGCTAAACGAAACGTAATTGTATGTACGTAAGTTTAGTTATATCGTCTTATCGAACCAGGAATCTGTGGTTAAGCGATGTCCACGCATTTCAGGGACACCCTGTATATTGGTATTAACATTAGTATTGGAATTGCAAATCGCGTCGTCTGATAACTACAATGTTGATACTTCTCCATGGATACCGACGTTCGTTATTTTCAAGGCATCGCTTATTCTTTTCTTCATAAAATAATTTTTGGAATTTCTATGTTTTCAGTCTGTTTTTTAACAATCGGCGAAAAAACAGTTGTGTACCTCGTAGGAAAAGCAACATTCTCCGACTCTGTGTTGCTGCGCTCGGCTGGCGCCTCGCCCAACAATATTCACATCGCCCGGGAATGTTACGCTTTTCCTACTCGATACACAATATACTATTAAAAAACTATAAGACACTATAACTGTCTACAAGAAATCAAAATATAATATTATTTCCTAAGAACGCTTGAAAATGAGAATTTTCCATTATTTCTTCCTCCATCACCTTATAATAGATTAGCAAAATGATATTTCGTGTATAGATTCAAAATTTAATTCTCATTAACTTTCATAATATGCACAATGCACTAAGTAGGTACGTAGAATCAATAGTTTTCGTCTTAGAAAAAGGTTTATTTGATTATATCTCTGTCAATATTAATCGTATAGAAATGTTTAAAAATGGAAATTGTTCGTAATTAAATTCTCTATAACTTTTATTTGAAGCATTTTGCGATACGAATGGCCATTCTCGAGATATAAGCGAAATACGCGCAGGTGTTACCGTTTCGCCGCAAAACAGTCGACATTTAAAAAAAAATCTATCTCGGCTTCTATTGGTCGTAGAGACAAAAATAAAACATAAAAATGTGCGGAATTTTTTCAGCCACAACTTTTTTAACGTTTTTGTTTTTGATAAATTGATACTTTTTCAGTTTTTTACGAAAACCTGTTTAACATACAGTTCAAAAAATATAACCACATATGCAGTAAGAATGCAAGTAGAAAATGTATACATTCTTTTCGAAACTCATACTTGATGTAATAATAATAATAATAATAATAACAAACTAACACGCCAGGTACACAACATCATTAGAAAATTAAACACACACAGTTCACGAGAACCAAACACGAATTACAATGAACACAAAGATACACTCACACAAAAACTTTCAGTATACACAAACAGATTGAGACGGTATAGGGAAGCGGCAAATAGAAAACGTCATAACACACAATTTAAATACAACGAAAAACTATTTTATAGATCACTAACACAACAAAACACTCAACAAAAATACTCATTGCCCACATTAGAATCTCTAGAGCACTACTGGTCCGATTTGTGGTCCAAAAACATTGAACATAATATACATGCACCCTGGATCATTTCGGAAAGTACACAGCACATAATACCGATGCATGATACACAAATCACTTTAGAAGATATCACCAACTCCATCAAACACCTACACAACTGGAAAAGTCCAGGCATAGATAACATTCATAATTTTTGGTGGAAATATTTCACCTGTACACATATACACCTCGCACAACACTTCACAACAATATTAGATGCACCACACACTACACCACCATTCTTCACACAGGGAATCACTTATATGCTTCCAAAAGATAACAATACACACGATGCCTCTAAATATAGACCCATTACATGCCTTCCCACTATATATAAAATTCTAACATCATGCATTACACATAAAATATACACACACTGCACTAACAACAAAATTTTATTTGAGGAACAAAAGGGTTGTACCAAGTATTCCAGAGGCTGTAAAGAACAGCTCATTATAGACTCTGTAATACTTGAACAATCTAGACTCAATAAAAGAAACATACACACAGCTTACATTGACTACAAAAAAGCATTTGATTCAGTACCTCACTCTTGGTTACAAAAAATACTATCGCTGTACAAAATTAGCAACAACATCACACAATTTCTCACTCACATAATGTCATGTTGGAACACCACCCTAACACTTACACTAAATGATACCCAACTCATCACAAACACAATACAAATTAAGAGGGGCATCTTTCAGGGTGACTCCTTGAGCCCACTTTGGTTTTGTCTTTCTCTTAATCCCCTTTCACACATGCTGAATAACACAAATTTTGGTTATAACTTAAAACACAATCACGAAATGCATTACAACGTTACACATCTATTTTACATGGATGATCTTAAATTATACGCCTCTACAAGCACAAAACTTAACCATTTATTACATATCACTGAAACATTTTCACATGATATACATATGGAGTTTGGTATTGACAAATGCAAAACACAACACATCACTGCTGGTAAGAGAGAATTTGTGGATTTTGAGCTCGAACATGGTGACCATATAAGATCCATGGACGAGAATGAAACTTACAAGTATCTTGGTTTTCAGCAAAACACACACATAAAACATACACAAATAAAACGAAATCTAATCACACAATATTTACACAGATTACGCAGTATACTTAAAACACAACTACACGGTAGAAACACTGTCAAAGCTATTAACACATACGTTACACCGGCCCTTACTTATTCCTTTGGAATAATAAAGTGGACCAATACAGATTTAGAACAGGTACAGCGAAACACACGTACATTACTCACTAAACACCGAATACATCATCCACACGCCTCAACAGTAAGACTATACCTTCCTCGTTCACGAGGAGGTAGAGGCTTAACAGACATAGCCCTGTTACACCAAACACAAATACACAAACTACGAGAATACTTTTATAACAAATCACACATTTCAGCACTACACAAAACAGTCATACTTGCAGACAAATCTTATACACCCTTAAATATGAGTAATAGAAACATCACACCACCAATGAGTAGAGATATGTACATCACACATAACATACAAACTTGGACACAAAAGACTTTACACGGACGATATCCACAGGAGATTAACGAAGACTGTGTTGATATTATAGCAACGCATGCTTGGTTAACCAAATGTGATATTTTCCCAGAGTCAGAGGGTTTCATGTTTGCCATACAAGATCAGGTCATTTACACACGAAATTACAGAAAACACATAATTAAAGATAGGACAATTACACATGATCTTTGTAGACAATGTTCGCAAAGACCAGAAACCATACAACACATTATATCAGCATGTACACGTCTAGCACAAACAGAATACAAACACAGACACGATCAGGTAGCTAAGATAATACACCAAAAACTCGCCACAAAACATAACCTTTCTACTGATAACACACCCTATTACAAATATACACCGCAAGTTGTACTTGAAAACACCACACACAAACTATATTGGGATAGGACACTACTCACAGATAAAACTGTATATAACAATAGGCCAGATATAACACTACTTATAGATAAAACACAAAAAATCATATACATAATAGATATTGCCGTTCCCAACACAAACAATTTAGCCAATACACACGCAGAGAAACATCGCAAATACACTGATATAGCTCAGGAACTTAAAGCGCAATGGAGAATGGGAACTGCTCTTACAGTACCCATTGTTCTTAGTGCAAACGGAGTTATACCAAAAACAATACATCACAGTTTGCACATTTTAGGGTTAGATAAGAACATATACATACAATTACAAAAGGCAGTCATTATCAACACTTGCCACATAGTTAGAAAATTTCTAAACATAACGGAAGATACCGCACATCACTCAGAACCACATCACACACTTTCAACTAATACCATTCAAACACAAAATGAAACACAACACTCAATCCTCCCTTCACAAATTGAAACTCTGTTGCATACACAACATAACATTATAGAAAGTTCATTACCAACACACAACACTTCAACAATCACTCATGTAACACCTCTAACTCGTTCTCATGCACTCAAACGTAAACACACAATATACTCACAGTATCAGAATTCGCAATTAACACAAAACACAAACAACACATTACCCACTCGAGTGCAACCTATGCATCGAGCTAAACAACAAAAAACGCTTACACAATAACCATAACACTTTTTCAAAATATACATATTATGTTCATTTTTTCTTTTCTATAAAAAGTCACTAAGTCACGAATAAGTGCCGCCAACGGAGAAGCCTAGGAATATAGGATCTCTTTTTGTTATTGATGCGCGACGCTGCGTTCATGTTAATGCCTTCGCGGAAAGAGGGTCGACGGGACGTGGCTTTTACAAATTGGGATCAAATACACCGAGGCTTCTCAAACAAATACATTATCTAAAATGTGATCAGCGTTGGTTTTATCAACGTCATTTAATTTAATGAACATAATATGTGTATAGTATTTAGTATGTTCACTTTTTAACAGCAACTTCAAATTTATATTGTATAGATATATGTATTAATAGGACTAATCGTTACTTGATTTCGATCCGTGCGATTAGTTAACTAGGCTTGGCCTGAGTATCGATAACAATCGAAGTACACAATAATAATAATAATAATAATAATCAAACAATAAAAATCAATAATTAAATTTTAAATAAAGTGTTTAGAATAAATCGCATGTATGAGTGGTAGTGCACTTTGGCATACTTAAGTATACTTACATTTTATTCCAAAGAGTATCCAAACAAAAGACGTAACTAAAGGGTACAATGTGTTATAAAAGTAAGTAAATCTTCAACAATTCGAATTTTCATGTTTCGTATTAATATTGTTCGATATTGTGTGTGTATTATTATTATTCTCTGGGGGTGGTCATAGGTTCCCGCACTGCGACCTTTTGGTCTATTGTGCTCCCCGGTGTTGTCTACCCTTCAAGAATGCCTGTATCTTTCACAAAGTCCAGGATTTTAGTAGGGCGAATCTTCGTTACTTCCTCTTGTGTAATTTTTTCATTTCCAAGTAGGAGTTCCCTTGCCTTTATGAATGCTTCACATTGGCAAATGACGTGATAGGGCGTTTCATCTGCCTCACCACAACCCCTGCATGTCGGGCTTTTAGTCAGTCCCATGTTGTGCAGGTGTTTGTTCATGCGACAGTGGCCAGTGACCATTTCTGTCGCAAGTTTTATCTTCGTCCTGCTTAACTTATGTAAACTTAAATTTATTGTGTAATCGAGAAGTTTTCTTCCCAGATTCTTTCTTCTCCGTAAAAAGTTGTTGAACTGGACGCTTCCTTTCGACTTGTTAATCGAGTAAATTTTACTCACGAAAGAGCATTGCAGACATTGGTCGAAAATACCAGGACAGAGTCATTGCAAGATCTTTCTGGAAACCCCAAACGGGGACTTAGCAGCGTCCATCTTAAAGTTAAGTAGGACGAAGATAAAACTTGCTACAGAGATGGTCACAGGCCACTGTCGCCTAAACAAACACCTTCATAACATGGGACTGACCGACAGCCCGATGTGCAGGGGTTGTGGTGAGGTAGAAGAAACGTCCTATCACGTTATTTGCCAATGTGAGGCATTCACAAAGGCAAGGGAACACCTACTTGGAAGTGAAAAGATCACACAAGAGGAAGTAACGAAGATTCGCCGTACTAAAATCCTGGACTTTGTTAAAGATACAGGCATTCTCGAAGGGTAGACAGCAAAGGGAGCACAATAGACCAAAATGTCGTAGTGCAGGAACCAATTTTGATCAACCAATTGGGACCACTCCTACCACAATAATAATAATAATAATATTTTCAAATTATTGTTGAAGACGGTTGTAAAAATGGCATTTGGTTTTTCTCCAGTAAAACGTTTAAAAATTTTTGATTGAAAAATTGCAATTCTCGATTTGTTTAATGCCTTAAATGATTAAAATCCAACGTGCAGTGACAATGTGTTCTAACGTGACGGGAGTGGTAAAATCAATAGTGTGTACATTGTTAAAAGAACAAAAGGGTCGGTGTTTAAAAGAACCGGCTGAAGAAGTTTCGATCCCAAGGGCAAAAAATCTTCTCAAAACTTGATTAAATGAAGAAACGATACACCCCATTATAATATCCGTATGACGAACTGTTTTAATTGTGAAGTTGGTTTATAATCCCGTTACCAATATCGTCCGTTTTTCTTAACTTTCACCATAAGGATATTGTTTCTATTTGGGGTATTTTTGTTCAAAAATGTGTTAATAAAAATAAATTAAAAACCCTTTTCAATGAAATCTTATTTTAAAGGAATTCTTTTGTTGTTTTTCACCTGAAATAGTTTCACTAAGTGACGATTTGCTTGAACAGGGATAGTCAACCTGGATTTTTCGGTGAGCGGTAGGATTTTTTTCCGATATAGAAAGATACTTCCTGTTAGTTCAAACATAATTGATTTTTTAAAAGCAATATAATTATATGGTTGAAAACATTACTTATTTAAAAAACATTTTTATTTATCGGGCATATTCGATTTTCAGCTTTTCAGATATACGTTGCGCACTATCAAATGAGGCAATGAAACCAAGTAGATTGCGAAAACATCTGTCTACAAAACATCCAAATGATAAGGACAAGCCGATTTAATACTTTGGGGGCGGGGGGGGGGAGGTGGTAGGGGGAGAATATTTTACTACCAATCGAGGTGAAAAATTGGGCGGTAGGTATGAAAAGGTTGACTACCCCTGTGCTAGAATATCATTATACGCGCGCCACATTTACAGCGCCCTCCAATTTTTCTTCACACTGGTATCCGGTGTGCGTTTCCATATAAAAACGATACACCGCTTATGATTTACTACTCTTTTACTCATTTTTCATAGGTTTTCAATAATAGTACTAAATGAAATTGTTAAAACAACTTCTGTAGACAGTAGATATTAAAGTGTGTAGCAGAGTAGCATATTAAATGAAACATTCACGACGCACATTTCAATGACTCCATCACTACTTACTGTTAAAGATATATTATAAGATATAATAACTAATGAGAACCTTTTATTACTATAAATACTACACCATAAGTATAATTAAAATATTTACACAAATATAGTTAACCTCCAGCGACGGTATCCATAATACATTTGGTAAGTATAAAGATTTTCCGAGTATTATTATTTTCCAAATCGATTCCTGTATGACACACTTTTAGTAATTCCTTAGACATAAAGCTGTCCTTAATGGACATTTCAGTTATGTCCACTTCCCCATTTGATTTTAAAAATCCCAATTCACCATAAAGGCATTTAAGAAATTCAAGGAACGTGATTTCATCTGGAACATTTACGTCCAATAGCATATTTTGTACAAAGATCGGATTGACGCCCGATTCTTGAATGCATTTTGAACTGTGAGGCTTCATTAGACCTTCCCAAGCTGTTACGGCATCAGCAGGTAACTGAAATTAAATAAATTTAGAATACGCTAAACATTTAAAAATTACCTGTTTTGCCAAATTTCCTACAACTAGTATGAGGAATATTATGAAAGCTTTCATTGTGCAATTATGTTTACGGTAAGCAATAATACATGTATTATGAATGTAGTCACTTATAATATACTTACCAAAATGTGCTACGGTGTATAATTGTATATATATATAGTGGCGTAGTAGTAACAAAAAACATAATTAGTGGAAAATTATACTTTTTTAATCTAATGGAAATAAGTTTCTTGCAGCGATTATGAATGAAACTGACAGGAATGGTCAATTATTATTATTGTTATATCATCGTATTAACTGTTTTTTTGTTATTTGAATCCGTCAAATCCATCCAAAATTAAAAACTAGGTACTTGTAATATTTTATTTATATGCAGTCACCACGCAAATAAATTAAAAATATTTATTGTCAAGGGCGCCGCCAAAGAGGGGGTGAAAAAAGAAAAAAGGCAACAGTTATTAAAAATATCTTGAAAAAATAAATAATTTACACCCCCACGAACCCACGAACCCCCAATAGTAGTACTTGTCCCCCTGGGAAAATTTTCTGGCGGCGCCCTTGTTTATTGTCTCTCAAAATCAACGATTTACGTCTTACGACCATCTCATTTACCAAAATAATAGTTGTTCACTATACCATTCAATTTGTGTAACAATTTACGTTAGTTTGACCTTTTGTACATTTCAAACATTTTTTCTAGTCACCCAGATGTGTTCTGAAAACAACAAGAAGCGATTGTGTTAGTTAGTGTGCTATATAAATATTTGCGCAAGAAAAAGTTATGTAAGGTTTTACGAAGGTTATTAAAAAAATTAAGCAAGGTGACACAACATGTTTCGAAACCTAAACTGGTTTCATTATCAATTGTGAGTAGGGTAACAATTATCCTTACATAGTTGTTGATGATGGCTTAAGGGAATAAACTTAAAAAAAAGAAGAATAAACTTTGGAAATTACATAATGATTAAAACTACGTTACAATATCACAAAATTTATACAGAAACAGACCTATACGGCAATTAATTATAAGGATGAAACATTTTTTGATAGTTTTATGTTAACGACCATTGACATGCGGTCTAACAAATCGAACGATTTAGTGTCAGCCCTTTGAGAAAATGGTCACAATTTAACGCCCCGTTCCTTTTGCATTGGGAGCAGTTTCAAATTCTTATATAAAATAGGGAAGTGTAAAAGGGTGATTGTGTTTAGCGCTGGATTAAGGGTGGGGCTACACCTCCGGGTCCCATTAGTTAGGGGACATCCATTTTATAGGGGGACCCCCTTACCACTGGAGTCTACAAAAAATAAATGTCGAAGTGGATTTTCGAAATGCATTTTTTTAACTGTAATAAAATTCAAAAATAGAATGAACTACCCAAGCGGTCAGAACTGAAAAATTAAAGAATGTGAGGAGAGTATACCTTGTCTAAATTTATCAAAAAGTGGTAGACCGAGAATCCTGAACCTCGCCGATGCTGCAAAAGGCAGAGTTGTAGATTCCCAACGAAGATTAGCGCAAACATTTGGAGTTTCAAAAACAACAGTTTTAAGAACAAATATGAAATTTCGAAAGAGAAAGAAGACGCGAAAATATACCTTGGCCCAGTTAGAAAGAATTTCCAGATGTTGTCGTGTGCTAAGACGCGTTCATTTTGTCGATAAATTGATTGTTATGAATGACGAGAAATATTTTACTTTATTTCATTCAGAAATGAAAGAAAACGATGGATTTTATACCGACGACGTAGAAAATATACCAGACAATGTCAAGTTTAAAGGTTGTTGAAGCTCCGAGTTGGTAGATTAAGTGTTTGGGGGTTTGGTTGTGAGGGGTACGCCGTCACTCGTACCAATTGTAGACTGTTCCTCACACCCCCGTTGAGTAATTGAACAAAATCGCTTTCATTCAAAGATTTACAAGTTTATATACACTATTTACTATTACGTATTTTGTCCCAGTTTTACATTTTGCTGGTAATGTTGTCTTACCTAAGCGCTTATAATACCTACTACTATTTTTGGGTTAATAACTAAATCTGTTTAATCCATGATTAAACAAAAGTAAATCCAAATTTGAAGACAAAAATTTTAGTGTGGTGTGCCATTTCCGAAAGCGAATTTATCTCACACTAATCTCACATTCGTCGCGTTAGCGAAGAAGCCCTAACTGCAGTAGACCTTTTTAAACTACTTCGATTATTAAACACACATCATGTCAATGACCTGATCTGACTTCATGCCATTATTTCAAGAGCAACTAGAGGATGGTATAATGCAAATAACTTAATGTTTGTTCCCAAAATGGATAATCCTCCTAATGTACCGCAAGCTCGACCAAAGGAAGATACGATAAGGGATGGGAAGCTGCAAATGAGGACCAATTACGACGTCGCATTTTTCAAAAGATTAGAGAAATTGATCCCGTTGTTGTCCAGGGAACAACGCAACATGTCAGAAGAAAATTGAAAGCAAACTGTTAAATATGAATTTGTTATTGTTATAAATGATGTTAAACTTAAATGACGCTTTTAAAAGATTTCCGAAAATTTTAGGACCATAGGTTATATTAATTTTCAAATTTAATTACATGTTAAAGTAGTTTATTTTGCTGTTACAAACAATTTTATAATAATGTTTAAACATTTAGAAGTTCACGTAGGTACATGAGGAATTGACTTTAATAATTGACATTAGTAATTTATCATATTTATCATATTCTTGAATATTTAAAACTGTTGTATAATTTTTCTCTCAGCAAAATTTATTTTTGCATCGAATACTTGCTACAATTTGTATTCAATGTGGGAAATATCCTGATATAAATCTAGTAGGTACACTTAGTTTTACATAATGATACGCAAAAAGATTTTTTAAATTTTGTCTCATCATTTTATATTTTTCATGTTTATATGAATTTCATTTTTCTGTCAGAAATAACAAGGCTGGCAACTCAAATAAATAAAAATGACTTATTATTAATTCTTTAGAAATTAGTTTTCTTAATTGCCTTCATTTAAATTTAAAACGTTTTGTTTTTACTGAACCGTGTTATCAATTTAAAATTACAAAGTAGCTATTTCTGCTAAGTGCTAATTGGTGTATGTATTTATTGTTAGTCTATTAACAGTAGAAACAAGACGTTTTAAAATTAGAAACTAATTGCTAAAGAATTTATTAATATTTTATTATTATATCATTATTAATATTTTCATTTATTTTAGTTGCCATCTTGTTATTTCTATCAGAAAAATGAAATTCATAAAAACATGAAAAATATGAAATTATGGGAACATGTCAACGTAAGAAAATACACACAACCTTACAAAGAAATATGTTTGCATATCAATTATGTAGAACTAAGTGGACTTAAGATTTAAATTAGGATATTTCCCACATTGAATACAAATTGGAGCAATTATTCGGTACAAAAATATATTTTGCTGAGAGAACAATTATACAATAGTTTTTAAATATTCAAAAGTATAATGATGAACGAAATATTTTAACATGTAGTTAAATTTGAAAATTATTATAATTTAACAAAAATCAAAACAAATTCTTTCTATACCATATACATCATGTCAATACTATATCATCGTATATATCAATGTAATTTTCATGCTGTCTTTACATTGATTATTATTATTGATTATTATTGGTTATTGATTATTGACGCTAGCATGTACAAAACATAAAGTTATTACATTTGTCGGAAACGTGTCGTAGATACATAATATCGGAATTACATATTAAAATGGCGACAATATACATAAAATAACATATCAGACAATACATATAAATAAGTAAAATAAATAAGTACCTAGATATAAAATTTGCACTTTTCTCAATGCGAGGAATCAATGTCTTTCATAATATTATTTTCGTACTCTTCTAATGTATAATATGCTTGTGCTAGGAGGGTGGACTTCATCAGCTTCTTGAAACTGCCAATCTCTAAATTTCGGACATTCACTGGTACTGCATTGAAGAATCTTAATCCATAATATGCAGCACCTGTTCTGGATCTGCTTTTCTTTAATGGTGGTAAACACAGGTTGGTTTTGGACCTCGTATTATGTTCGTGAATATCATCCCACTTACTGTATTTCCTGATGTTCCGTTTTATATGTAATAGACATTGCATGATATAGAGACATGGTAATGTCAACACACTCACCCTGATATACTGATTGTCCCACGTTATTTAATTTGTTAGATTAGAATTTGTTAGATATTTGATAGACGTAGAATAAAGCTATACCGGCCATTTTATTTGTTGCTGTTTCAATACTCGAAGATGGATTTTTTTTGTGATTTATGGATCATTCTCATTATTCCCAAACAGTGAATCAGAGTCACTTTCAACATTTCATTTAAAAATCTTATCCCATATACTGTCACTGATAGAAAGTTGATGAAAAATGTTGATAGGATTGTGAAAATTATTTCAATTTGTATCAAATTCTTGCAGCCTTAGTAAGTGTTTTAACCTATGAAAAAAACTTTAATTATTTATAAATCTTAATATTTTTGATGAATCTTCTAACAAAGAACGTAATAGGTACATATTGCGTTCTTTGCTTCTAATGAAATAATATACGTTCTCTTCGACGAGGCAAAACGACGAGATAAAACGACGATTCTCGTCGTTTTAAACAGCTACGTGTATAAGTTATTTGGTAATTGGGAATATTTCTACTTCAACATTAACCCTCTGCTTTAAATTAAAATAAATTTTCAATAATGTGTAGGTAACCTTTTGTTAAAATCGCGATTGTTGCTTTGGTTTAAAATATTATAGATGTAGTAAATTGAAATATTAAAATAAAAAAAAATAGTCTGAAAAAATGGGATGCATTCCACTCTGGGAAGAGAGTACTAATATTAATAATAACATAGCATTTATTTGCAAGATGTGTTTACAGCGAATACATAGATTCAAGCACATGAAGCAACTATTGTCAAATACCAACCGGTTACAAGGGTTGTATGTGATAACCGTAGTTCAGAAAGTATATCGTTAATAACTAAGAAGTCATGAACTCTTCCATGGTGTATGGTTCAATATCCACTAAGTGTATGCTAATTTATGTATTGGAAGGTTATACGCAGCCACGTTTCAATCTCGGCAAAGATAACTTTACTTGGTGACTTACCCGACCTAACTTTAACTTGTGTTTTTTCGCGTAAATACAACGGCATAATTGGAGTAGTATTGAGGCGAAATTGTAGCAGAATTGCGGCAGAATTGCGTAGAATCGCGGCGGAATTGCGGCAGAATTGCGTAGAATCGCGGCGGAATCGCGGCAGAATTGCGGCATAATTGTGGGAGAATTGCGGCAGAATCGCGGCGGAATTGCGGCCGAATTGGAGCATAATAGCGACAGAAAAGTGATTAAGTGAAACATTTAATTACGGAATACTTGAATGAGATAATGGGGCCACCGAGAATTTTGCCCCAAAACTGTTTTTGTTAAAATAAATTTCAAAATTCACTTACAAATTTAAATTTTAGAATACAAATACTTACTAATTAATAAGCAACAAATGGAATATAAATTCGGAATGAGGGGCTAAGTTTACGGACACGTTAAAATGTTCCTTAAATCTGAACGAGAACCATCTCACGGATATATTATTATATACCTAAATCGTTTTCTTGATTTGGTACTTATAAGAAACCTGCCCTCAAAATGTATAAAAGCGTTTTTTAATCACGTTATCGAATAGGTCGCCCCAAATGAAATCGTTGATATTTTCACTTGAGTAAATACTTGCATTGAAGGACTACCCGGTTTTGGCACTACGTGTCTTTGAAGAGGTGTAAAAATTATAACGAAATAAACCTTATAATAAAAGAAAACTGATGAACTCACTTGAGTACCTTGAAAATATAGATAATGATAGTTCTCAAAAATTGTGCAATGTATGATCATCGGTATAAGTAGTAGTAATTTGAGAAAAAGTTGTAAAACAAATTTTTAACTATAATAGCAGGATCTAACTGCATATTTGAACGTAGTTTTTAGTTCTGATTAACTTTTTTTAATAACAATTTTCGATATTGTCAAAAATAAAGGTAATGCTTTACTCTTGAGCAAAACTCATATTTTTTGACAAACCGCATACACGACTGAAAAAATTTAATATCTGATGATTGTATTTCAGATTTTAGAGCATGCAGAGCTTTTTATAAAGAATAACTTTTTTTCGTTAAATTAATAATAAAAAAGTTTCCCATATGTTGCCAACGGCGGCATTTTCTTTCTAATTTCTTCGCTCAAAGCAGGTTGTTGTTGACAGTTTGCGTTCTCAATAACCCTTCTGATCATATGTTACAAAGACCAAAATACTCGCATCAATTTCAAATTTTGTATGAAAAATATGAGTTACTGCTCACCAGCTAAAAGAATTGATTGTTCGTTTAGCTGGTAACAGTAACACATTTTAGTAATTTAGTAAAATATTTAGTACATAATTATTGTTGTATTTAAATGATCGCTATGTGCTTTCAATATGCCTACCTTTAATTAATAATTTATTTTCCTGATGAAGCTAATAATTCTTTGGCGAAATATTGAAAAATAAATCTGGGAATCAACGTGGTCCTCCGACGTTTCAAGCCTATAGGGAACGGAAAATTGTTATCCGACGAAAATTGAAGCGCAACTCTAGAAGTCTAGACTAGAGGATGACGTTGCTCTTGCTACCCCGGTGTGGTGCACCAGGTAAGCGTTAGAAACTATCCGGTACCGGATTCGGTGTGAGCGACTCAAAATCCCGGGAAACAATTTTCGGTTCCTTATAGGCTTGAAACTTCAGTGAAACTCCGGAGGATGACATTGATGCCCGGATGTGCATCAGGTACCTGGGGGACGGTTGCCGGTGCCTGATTTGGAATAAGCAACCCAAAAAAACCCCGGATGAGATGTCTAGAATCATTTGAGAGTGAATTTTAGAAAAAGCTTCGGAGATGACGTTGCTCAGCCATCCTGAGCTCCAGGTGAGCGATGACCCAATTTGGAGGTCATATTCGGAATCAGTGACCTCGAAAACCCCCGTGCACGCGAATTGAGTCGATTCTACAAGTTTATAACGAAGTTATGAATTTTTTCTATAAAAATGCATTTTACAGGATCCGTTTTCTGCTGCACAAATGCAATTTCGAAAAAAAACATGATCAAAAGTAGGTACAAAGTTTCCTATTGAATTTAGGAAGCGAATACAAAAAACCCCATCTCAATGCGTCTTACTACAAAAATTTGGTAGTTTTGGCTTATTTTAGGGCTTTTATTTCCTCACCTATCATAATCTAAATTTGCAAATCAACATAATGAGATATGCTTTATTTACACATTTATTTCATACATGCATTCTTCCTCATTTTTTATTAGGATGTAATTATATATCTAATGAGATTGATGACACACCAAGGCCACGACACACTTAATGACTGTGACAAGAACTTTATTGTAGGTTCCTGAGGGACCTACTCCAGATACAAAATATTTGGTCGGAGTTTTTCTAGATAATGTATTGACAAACACATATGTAAAAACAAAAATTGAAAAATGTTAATAGTTAAAAAGTTATAGTGGCGCGCGTTTACATTACGCGGTATAGGGAAAATGTAAGCTCCCGTGCAGCCTTAATCATAATAATTAAATTAATAAATGAAAGTTGTCCAGTAAGTGAAATGAACGATAAAAAGATTGATAATTGTCATAAAAATGGGAAGTTAATTATTTTATTATTTGCTCAAAGTGCCACAACTAATTACATATCTATAATTTTAGTCGTATTTGAATTAAAAATATTTACTAGAAGTTTCCGTAAAATCTTTCGTAAGTTAAGATATTAAGAATAATTAGATCTGCAATTTTATAAAAGCACTAGATCTAATGACAAATATTGAATACAAATAAAATCTGAACAATTAGGTGACCGATTGTAACAAGGCGTGCTTTTCAATAACTTGTACCGTCCGCTGCCAGGTGGCAGTATTTTCTTGTACCCTATAAAGTCACTAAATATTCTAAAGTACCGCAACGTTCGCCATTTTGGGGTTAAAATTATGGCGGCAATTTCAAATATTGAAGACCTAGTCGCTAGAAAATTTAATGACTTTATGAAGTGTTTCTTAAAAACTAAACTCACATTAGATACTTATCAATATATTTCTTAAAAATTAGTTGTCATTGTTATTAAAAGGTACAGTTTAATTGAAAGATAAAAAATTTGGAACTTTGCCACACGAACCTAACATACGTTTTTAAAATTGACATTTTATTTTGTCGTGTTAATACTTCATTTAGAATCGTTATTTAAATCACAGAAAAGGATAACTAAAAAATACAGCAAGTAGTGTGTAAGAATAAGAAGACGAGCCTGTCTATGGGAAAACTACAAGTTTATGATGTTTTTCAAATTGCCGCGTTTCAAACCAAGTGTCAAATAAACGTCAAACTTAGTAATAGTAAAATTTTAGACCAATGGTCTAAGAGTAAAATACTAATTTTCATCGTATGTCAAACACAGATGTCATTTTTCCGCCATTTTGGGGTTAAAATTAGCTTTCTCTCTCTAACTCATTGGAACATAAGGTTGCGGTACTTTAGAATATTTAGTGACTTTAGTACCCTATAAAGTCACTAGATATCTAAAGTACCGCAACGTTCGCCATTTTGGGGTTAAAATTTTGGCGGCAATTTCAAATATTGAAGACCTAGTCACTATTAATGACTTTATGAAGTGTTTGATAAAAACTAAACTAACATTAGATACTTATCAATATATTTCTTAAAAATTATTTGCCATTGTTATTAAAAGGTACAGTTTAATTGAAAGATAAAAAATTTGGAACTTTGCCACACGAACCTCAATACGTTTTTAAAATTGACAGTTTATTTTGTCGTGTTAATACTTCATTTACAATCGTTATTTAATTCACAGAAAAGGATAACTAAAAATACAGCAAGTAGTGTGTAAGAATAAGAAGACGAGCCTGTCTATGCGAAAACTACAAGTTTATGATGTTTTTCAAATTGCCGCGTTTCAAACCAAGTGTCAAACGTCAAACTTAGTATGTAATAGTAAAATTTTAGACCAATGGTCTAAGAGTAAAATACTAATTTTCATCGTATGTCAAACACAGATGTCATTTTTCCGCCATTTTGGGGTTAAAATTAGCTTTCTCTCTCTAACTCATTGGAACATAAGGTTGCGGTACTTTAGAATATTTAGTGACTTTAGTACCCTAATACAAGGAAATCCTGGAGCCCTTCTACATCGGCTATTTTTTAGTATAAAAAGCTAAATTTTAAAATGAAGGTTCATGTGTATATGTTCTACAAATCCTTCGGAATAGAATTTTGAAAAGCATCGTAAATACTCTTTAAACCATCGTAAAGTAACAACGTGATTTTTGGTATAGTTTAGGGCAGTTTTTTAAAGAAATATAAAATTATTGTCAAATTTTGTTCCGAAGAATTTCAAGTGAAGTTCTTGTAGATTAATGTACTTTTTGAATTGCTAAGATATCTTATCAAATAAACTCTCCAGAAGGGCTCGCGTTAACATTATATTTCATATGCAGTGAATCGATGCCCAGGCCTCTTAACAAAAACTACATAAACTGTTATAAAAATTCTTTCATTTTCTATTACATTACATACTTGAATAACGCTAAAATTTTCTTTTTCTTTCAAATTACATTTCCTCATACATACTTATATTTCTTTGTCATAAGCGGCAAAAGACTCGATAAAGGACTACGTTTTCAAAGAAAAAAAAAATACACACCTAACCTACGAATGAAATATTTAAAAGAAAAACTGCTACAAATATCTACGAAAAGAAAGTTTTCTTTGATGACACAAAACTTTTTCTAAATACCTGTTATGCAGTATTGCAAGACCGACCGAAACTGTACTAACAAATAGAGAAATACGAGTTCAACAGAGAATAAATAGGCACGAAATAAGAATAGTTTACGTAATAACTTGCTTTGTTTATAAGTAAGCATAAAATATACCGTCCACACTTGACAACGGAATTCGTATTATCTTAAAATTTAAAAAGATATCGACCTACTTGTAGGTATAATTTATTGTAATAAGTAACACTTTTGCACTTTTTTGTATAGAAATATGAAACGAAAATACAGCAATTAGTTACTTCCAAAAAAAAATGTACATAATACCAAGAACTTAATTCATACACTTACAAAATATATTAAAATTTCACTATTCTAATTCAAATTTAATGGTAGGCGTATCTACAAAAACTTACGATGACGTAGCCTTACTCAACCAATCGAAGTAAATCTGTTCATTGAGGTAACCTATTCACTTAATAGACCTTAGACCTTGGACCACCCCTGGAATTACTACTACCAAAGAAAAGTACGTTAAACTTATAAAACTGACAATCACACACCTTTTTCAAAAAAAATTTCCCCTGCGGCGGCCCATTTTTTCCCTTTTTACTATAGTTGCCCCCCCTTGTAAAATACTGAAATGACGTCGCTGCTTACAGTCATCTATTGAAAGTACCATATTTGTTGAGTCTATTTTACACTAATGTAGCAATGTCTCATGATTGAAATTTAACGCCCTAAACAAAGAATAACATGAATTTTAATAATCTTTTCTGTAAACGGTTTTTTCGAAAGAATATGAAACTGTGTATTTATGAAGAGCTTTAACTAATTACAATTAGATTACTAATTAGTTAAGGAAGTAAGTACCTACTTAGATTTATAATATTACTATCCAAAATAAAATTTCAAACAATGTATAATAACCAGCTAAAGAATGTATAAAAATGCCTTAAAAGCATCCTAATATGTATAGTAAAATATGCAAATATGCTTTAAAAAGTAAATATATGCATTTATAACAAAAAACGGCTAAAATATGCATTTGCATATGCAACTATGCAAATGCATAACTATCCGAAGCCTAATGATAATCATGGGTAACATTGAACAGTTAAAAGTTACACTACTAAAAAAGTAAGCACTATAGGAATTTCGTAAGTATTAGCGTTGAGTGAAATTCTTTATTCAATGGGTAACCGGTAAGTATTAGTAATTGTGCTCATTTCCCACCATAAATAAAGTACGAATTACATTATGGTTATTGTTCATGCAAATATGTTAATAAATTGCCATTACACGTACCATTTTTACAAATTAAGACAGCTTAAATATTAATGTACTTTGTAATTTGTATTATCCATGATTAACTACCCATCTTCGAATATCAATTATTTTATGTTTTTTTTTATATTTTTATCTCAAAATGGAAATTGTGCATCTCTGTGAGGGCCCTGTGTTTCAAAACTCATAAAAAACACTACCTATCTTTGCGCGTTTGTCTTTTATGTACCTATGTACTGTCGACTACCAACTAGTATGGTTGCCCAATTATTAATTATTAAGTTGAATGATTAAAAAAATTGCAGAATCAAAAGAAATTTGTTTACTTCGGTAGGATTCGCTTTATGCTTTTTGAGGATAAACACACAAACAAACCAGATAGGGCGATTATATATTTATATATTATCTACGTCAGCCATTGAATTACGAATAAAATGGGCAGATAAAATAGATGATGTTCAATTAATTCAGTAATAGAGCATACATTTAAATAAATTAAAAATTCATTAATTTTTAACTTCTAAATATTAATTTATGCTGTCCTTTTGTGCGCGTATGCTTATATATAAGCCGTATCTGTATTAAATTAAGGCATTAAAGGTGAAGATGAAGTTACTCATCTTAATAGGTCTCCTCTTCATTGCGGTGCAGTCCAAAAAGGTAATATTTACTAACTGAAAATCTGTTTAACCAAAATGTTTTTAGTTGGCACCACAAGTTATAAAGATGTGGGAAGATAAAGTTGCACCTTATTACGATGATTGTGTCAAAATAACAAACGTGGACCCCGAAATACCAAAAACTATGTTTGAACAAGAAGATCTACCGACTGCAGAATCTTTCGCCTGTTATATGAAATGCATTTTTGAAAAATTGGCAATGGTAGATTCGAACAACGAATTGAATCAAGAAGCGATGTTAAAAACCATCTACAAGTTAACACCCGCCGAAGCTGAAAAGTGTCTTAAGGAATCTGCCAGTGAAACAAATATCTGTAAGAAAATTCACGATGTAAGTGCATGTATTATCCATCGTGTTGAAAATGATTAAGTTCATAATTCTTCTCAAATGAAAGGTAGTCTGTATAGTGCAAAAATAATCCTTAATCTATTTTCTATATAATGTACCTATTAACCAAACCTAAAGACAATAAATAATTCACACTTTGTACCCCTATGTTTATTATATGTGCACCTATTCTCTCTTTTTATTGTTTAAATATTACCTAATTAATGTCAGCAAATATGTTTCCTAGCGAATCATTCTAATTACCTATGAATCATGTTACAATCCAGTTGCAATTCATCAGCTTATTGGAAACCTAGTAGGTACAGCACAAAGTCGTGCCTGATACTACTATTATAGGTAGGTTCCTAATTCTCTTCCTGTCGTCGTACTCCTACTCATTCATATTACTTCTATAGCAAGATATTAAAGTGAAAGGATTCAAATGTGTGTAGCAATCCAATACATTGCCACATTCCTTCAAATCTACATTAGTTGCTTTGCTGTGCTGTTCTACGCGAAGATATACACCATCCATCACTTACATTTGATCTAAATGTTGAGTTTGAACTAGACAATTTTCAAATCAAAACATAAGTAAATGGTGTATAACTTCAAAAAAGCAGATGATCATACATTGCAAAATTATTCGGAAATGCAAAAGGAAGATCAAGCATCCCAGTGAAAGTCAAGTTGAAATCCCAAACTGTCCCGATAGTTTCGCTTCAATTTTACTAGCACCTACAGAAAATCGTGCAACCACGAACACCATTAACGGCCCTTATTACCTTTGTCTCTAACAAGACATTATCGAAAACACAAATAAATTTCAAAAACAAGCTACGGCTGGGACTGAGGAAATACCAGCATTTTTAATTGAAAATTCTTTTTGCAGCCTTGCAGCTCTGTTAATATTTAGAATAATGTACTTTCCAACTGCTTGGAAAACTGCCGACGTGATTATTATTGATTATGATTATTTTAGTCTGCAGAATTTCGTTGTGCTCGTACGCCCGGCTCCCGTTAGTGATGAAACTTGTGATTCAGGTTGACCAAGATCGGTTGTGATTCCAAAAAAAAAATAGACGCTGTGCGTAATATGTAGAAGATCGGCACGTAGGTACATTCGATTTTGAATCAAAGATTAGCTGTCAGAATGATCTGTTTCCGAGGGATTCTACATAATTTGACTAAAGTTGAAAAACAGGTTCGTGCCAATTGGTGTAAAGCAATGCTTAAACAATTCGACACAAGAGCTTCAAAATCGTTGCATGTGACGAAACTTGGATATGAGGAGGAAACTAAGAGAAAATCCACTGTTTGGGTGTTCCAAGATGAATTGAAAACCACAGAGGTGGTTCGCTTACGACAATAATATTCTTTACACGTTTGATTACGTAGTAAATATCAATTTATATCTATCTATTTGAGTTCAAAATGTTGAAGCCTCTTTTCAAAATGCATCTTTGGATAGCTGAGGTTTCAATTATGTTAAATTCGCTACTGAACGTAACACTAATATGACATAAATATGCAAATTAAATTAAATATGCGTTGAGTAGTTTCTGCCGAAAAATTAAAAAAAATCTAATTCAGGACTTGTACATACAAGTTGTTTTGAAACACGCAGTACGATTTATTCCAAGTGTTAGCCTCGATATAAGAATCCGATTGAAAATAAGCTTTGAGAGTTGACTAGAGAGATTTGGGTATATAGCCTGTACCATACTTCAAATTCAGCACGGCCAGCATAGGACAATGTATTTCTTATGGGGAAATTTTGCACAGCGTTGTCACTTTTCTTTTACCTGAGGCGCTATTCTGAAAGCAGCTTTTAAGTACAGTATTCCAGGGGTTCTCAAACGTGCAAACACCGCGTCTAATACCTTCGTTTAAGCCCACTAAGAGGATTATATATCGTAAAAGCTAAAGTGTTGCTTTAAATAGAATCCGGTTGAGGCGTAGGTTTGGCAATACAGCAGCCGGTGTATGTGCAATGCTGAATTTGAAGTATGGTACAGACTATATAGGTACCTACATGGCAATGCCATATACAATAACAAATTAATTTAACAATTTCAAAATATGCGACCGTTCCCATATATACATATAACTGTATAAAAACGTAAATATTAAAACCTTTCCACGCGTTGAGTTCCTGTATGTTGCATAAATTTCCTCGTATCATATTAATTATTCGCAAAGGCTATGAATTTGTATTTGGATTAACATGTATCCGCCATATCATTTTATTAGATCCAGGAATAATGGAAAAGCTATGTTTTAAGTTTTGTATGTTTTTTTTTAAAGAAAGCTCTAGGGATACATGCTTACCACTTCTGTGGAGCATAACAGTAGACACCCTGTTCTGTTGGCCTAATGACAACGGTTTGTATAGGCTGCGGTGTATACGGATGATTTACCCATAATAATCACCGGTAAATTGGAGGTTACTCTATGAAGTCTCGTGCAATCTACTCTCAAATTAACTGAAGAATAGTGTAAGGAATGCTCCTTGCCAATTAACCCGACAAGGGTTAGTTCTTTTTCCCAAGCTTCTCCAAAAACACCTCCAGTCAGTGAATCATCTGGGTGTTACACTTGGCAAAAATTGAATTGGAGTAAATGTCCAGCACAAAGTGGAAAAAGCAAAAAAAAGCCTTCGGGAAATTTGAAGCCTTGGGGGACCATCTCCAAACGATGTCCTGTTGGTGTACACTGCTGTGATTGGACCTATGTTTTGATATGGAGCAATTGCCTGGTGACCTAGAAGAACCAAACTCTACACAAACATAGCGTTTCTCAATTATGTGCAAAGACTAGCGTGCTTTGCGCGTATGGAGCAACCCTCACAGCCGTCATGGATTGACCTTCAATGGATCTTCACGTGAAAGAGCAGGCCATGATGGCAGCCTTGGGTTTGTAAACAAAGGGGAGGGATTCCTGGAATTTAGGAGTTGTAATCAAACGACCGCCCAGAACTGGAATATCCACTTGCAGTATCAATTCTAAACAACTTAATAACGCAAGACACCCAAACCCAGAAGAAGGCTAGGTGGAACTTGACGTTAAACTGTCGCCATGCAAGAGAGCTCTTCAGGAGACCATCTCGCAGCCTGGTGAGTTTATACATAGGGTGATCAAGAAAGAACCTGCTTCTACTTGTGCGTATGATTTCTAAGCACTGTAAACTAAACAAGTACATGCACTGTATGGGCTTGTTCGACTCACCATCTTCTAGACGAGTAAGGATGTTAGGCAGACAACGAGACGCCGCACCACATACTTTCTGAGAGTCCAGTAGTTGTCTAACTGAGACGTTTCATGTTGGCTATATACTAGGATTAGAGCTTCTTCCCCTATCCCGTATCATCTCATGTGTGGGATGGCTTGAGTGACGTTGCGGGTTCAGAGGGAGCACAATGGGCCTGAGTATGAGACCAACGGCCGTGTGAACTTCGCAATCCAGAACCCAGTTAGTATAATGGGTAGGTACTAATGATACAAATTAGTTCCATTTTTCAATAATGGTATATGAAACAATGGGTGTAGGTCACCGAACAAATATCATTTCATTACAATAATTGAAAGCAAATACAATAGTTGAAAAATTCCTTTAAACATACTATTGAGGAAAACATTTATAATGCAGTGATTAATACGACGAGTTATTTAAATTTCCATTGATTCCTTTTTTCAAGCTTATGAGCTACACAACATCACTTAAATCACCAATCTCTTATTAACTTGTTTTATGTATACCTACTTCAAATGTTACTGTCGATTTGTATGTCACAAAGACTATATTCTCCACAAAACTGTAGTAACTGCAATGCACGTTTACGTTGAACGTTTTATTTTTCATATATTCTCTTCCAAGTGTTTTGTGTAATACGTACTTGTAGCTACAAATAAAGCAAAAACATTTTCAACATTTAAATGTTAGATGTGACTGCGATCAGGGGTTGGACAAATCCCGGATTACATTAATCCAAAATCCGGGATTTGGATTACGAATTGCAATCCGTAATCCGTAATCCCGACAATCATAAATTCATAATTATTGACCACGTAATCCGTAATCCAGCTTTTACTAAAATTGCGGATTTTGTGGATTACATTCACACATTCTACCAACACGAATAAAACAAGTGGGAAATCATTTGAGCGTGGTTTTTGTCTCACTTTCCCCCCAGACCTGCTTAGTCAGAGCAGTGCAGTGGATTGAGCAAAGCAGAAATAAACAGTTGCATTTTTAGTGTAATACCATACTCCATACTATACGTTCGTTGCGGAGCGTTAAACTAAATATATTAAAATGGCTACAGTTGTATAATGTATACAATTGTTTGATTATTCACAGTATTTACTTTTTTCTTCACCCAAGTCTATAATCTGTAACTAATTTAACATGACGCTAATTGTATGTGTAATCCGTAATCCTTAATCCAACGCGAACCTAATTATGTGTGTAATCCGTAATCCAACATGAACCAAATTTATGTGTAATCCGTAATTCGTAATCCAACATGAACCAAATTTATGTGTAATCCGTAATCCGTAATCCAACATGAACCAAATTTATGTGTAATCCGTAATTCAAACGCTAAAATCTTGGGATTACCAACCCCTGACTGCGATTAACAATCAGCTATAATAGACACAAAAGATCATGTACATTTCTTTGGACGGATTTGTTAATTTGTAGTGATACATAACACTACGTCAGCATCTTTTTGAATTCGCTTTAAAGTATGTGTTGCGAATTTGATGAAATGTTGGGTAAATCCTGATAAAAGTTAGGCATATAAATGCATAAATACAGTTGTTAGAGAGTGACAAAACCAGCTTGCAGATCCCTTTTTTATCCTTTTTGTATTATATGTTGAAAAAATACGCCATTGTGAGAACAGTAAACATCTTACTAGATGATCAATAAACTTACTTACTTACTTACAGAGATGTAAATTATATTTGATAATTGGTACTACTTACATAAACATTTTAGATAAATCATGCTTTCTTTAATGATATCACTGAAATAATTCACATTTTCCCAAGTTTTGGACCTCGAGGACCCTGTGCGAAAAGGGGGGGGGGGGGGGGGGACTGCAAATTTTTCGACATTCCTCCAGTTTTCCATAAATAACTTCTTTTCCTTACGTTCTATGGCAAAATCAGTTCTATACTTTTTTGTAGAGCGTTAAATTTCCTATAATTTTAATTGCTCAAACATCTTTGTATCTTAATTGGTTACCGAGATATGGCGCTTCAAATAAAAGATCATTTTTCAAAATTCGCTAAAAAATGCAGAATTCCATCTTATTTCTTCTGTTACACCCGCATTATCATGAAATGTTGTAATTATGGTACCAGGTTACAATCATCACCAACTTTCGACAACCCCTCCGCCTGCCCACCCTCTCCCCCCTTCCCACACCTAACCCCAATTACAGCTATATAGAAGTATAGAGAATTGAGCTGACAAAGGTGACTTCCGACACCCCGGCTTCACACTACCACAATATTACATTATCGACTTACCACAATTTTCACAATTCAAATTAATTGGTAAGTAGGTGCCTATATTCTCATCAACACATCCGTCAGTCTGCAAGATCGTTAATTGTTTGTTTTTTGTCTTCATCCACTTTTTCTTACTGAGTAAAGTAGATACCTAGGTACTTACTATTACAGTAAGTCAATGTAAGTAGGTAATGTACCTACATTATTACGTTCGTAGTAATATTTATTACGTGTTTTTATGATATCAGTCATAACGTGTAGTTGCTGACCCTGGTGAATCCGAGTTCGCGCAAATTCCAGCAAGTACAGGCGTGGTTAAGCAATGAACTTCTCCCATCAGTTTGGGGCTGGAGTCTAACCACGCGAGGGGTATTACCATTCACCACAACCCGAAATGCTACGCCGGATGGCATCCCCCAGGCGCCGGAAATGCGATAGAATTGCGGGGGACTCGAGGCAGAATTGCGGCACAATTGTGGCATAATTGCGGCAGAATCGCGGCGGAATTGCGGTGGAATTGCGGTAGAATCGCGGCAGAATTGCGGCATAACTGCAGCATAATTACGGCGGAATTGCAGCATAATTGCGGCAGAATCGCGGCGGAATCGCGGTGGAACAAAACGACGAGACGACACGACGAGGTAAAACTAGGGGGTAAAACGACGAAACAAAACGACGAGACAACACGACGGGACAAAGCCATTAGGCAAAACGACGGAGCAAATCGACGAATCAAAACGACGAGAGAAAACGATGAGACAAACCGACGAGGCTAAACGAGGATACAAAACGACGAGACGACGAGGCAAAACGACGAGGCAAAACGACGAGGCAAAACGACGAGGCAAAACGACGAGACAATACGACGAGGCAAAACCACGAGCAAACCAACGAGGTAAATCGACGAGACAAAACGACGACACAACACGACGGGACAAAGCCATTAGGCAAAACGACGGAGCAAAACGACGAATCAAAACGACGAGACAAAATGATGAGACAAACCGACGAGGCAAAACGACGACACAAAACGACGAGACGACGAGTCAAAACAACGAGGCAAAACGACGAGACAATACGACGAGGCAAAACGACGAGACAAAACGACGAGACAAACCGACGAGGCTAAACGAGGATACAAAACGACGAGACGACGAGGCAAAACAACGAGGCAAAACCACGAGCAAATCAACGAGGTAAATCGACGAGACAAAACGACGACACAACACGACGGGACAAAGCCATTAGGCAAAACGACGAAGCAAAACGACGAATCAAAACCACGAGACAAAATGATGAGACAAACCGACGAGGCAAAACGACGACACAAAACGACGAGACGACGAGTCAAAACAACGAGGCAAAACGACGAGACAATACGACGAGGCAAAACGACGAGACAAAACGACGAGACAAACCGACGAGGCAAAACGACGAGACAAAACGACGAAGGAAAACGACGATTCTCGTCGTTTTAAACAGCAACGTGTATAAGTTATTTGGTCATTGATAATATTTCTACTTCAACATTAACCCTCTGCTTTAAATTAAGATAAATTTTCAATAATGTCATAGGTAACCTTTTGTTATAATCGCGATTGTTGCTTTGGTCATAGAACATTATTCTCTATGCTTTGGTTTAAAATATTAAAGATGTAGTAAATTGAAATATTAAAATAAAAAAAAATAGTCTGAAAAAATGGGATGCATTCCACTATGGGAAGAGAGTAATAATATTAATAATAACATAGTATTTATTCGCAAGATGTGTTTACAGCGAATACATAGATTCAAGCACATGAAGCAACTATTGTCAAATACCAACCGGTTACAAGGGTTGTATGTGATAACCGTAGTTCAGAAAGTGTATCGTTAATAACTAAGAAGTCATGAACTCTTCCATGGTGTATGGTTCAATATCCACTAAGTGTATGCTAATTCATGTATTGGAAGGTTATACGCAGCCTCAGCCACGTTTCAATCTCGGCAGGGATAACTTTTGTGCACCTCTGTTACGATATTCAAATTGCGCATGCAATGTCTCGCCCAACGGTTTCACTGAATGTTACCTCTCTCGGCTTTACTTGGTGACTTACTCGACCTAACTTTAACTTGTGTTTTTTCGCGTAAATACAACGGCATAATTGGAGTAGTATTGAGGCGAAATTGTTGCGGAATTGCGGCAGAATTGCGTAGCATCGCGGCGGAATTGCGGCATAATTGTGGGAGAATTGCGGCAGAATCGCGGCGGGATTGCGGCAGAATTGGAGCATAATAGCGGCAGAAAAGTGATTAAGTGGAATATTTAATTACGGAATACTTGAATAAGATAATGGGGCCACCGAGAATTTTGCCCCAAAACTGTTTTTGTTAAAATAAATTCCAAAATTCATTTACATATTTAAATTTAAGATTGCAAATACTTACTAATTAATAAGCAACAAATGGAATATATATTCGGAATGAGGGGCTAACTTCACGGACACGTTAAAATGTTCCTTAAATCTGAACGAGAACCATCTCACGGATATATTATTATATAAATCGTTTTCTTGATTTGGTATAAGAAACCTGCCCTCAAAATGTATAAAAGCGTTTTTTAATCACGTTATCGAATAGGTCGCCCCAAATGAAATCGTTGATACTTTCACTTGAGTAAATACTTATAATAAAAGAAAACTGATGAACTCACTTGAGAACCTTGAAAATATAGATATTGATAGTTCTCAAAAATGAAAAGGATAACAACACCCAAAATAACGGCGTTCTTCATCTTCACAGACACTGACATGAAAATATGGCGATTTTCGAAATAGTATCCAGAGTACCTACATTCTGGATTACGAGTAAGGGTGGATAAATTGCTCGCGCATGCAGTGGGGAAGTACCATTCTTGGGTTTTTAGATTATATGTAGTATATCTTTATACCTACTCTCAACGTTTATTGCCTTTCCGAATAATTGTGCAATGTATGATCATCGGTATAGTAGTAATTTGAGAAAAAGTTGTAAAAAATTTTTTTAACTATAATAGCAGGACGTAACTGCATATTTGAACGTAGTTTTTAGTTCTGATTCACCTTTTTTAATAACATTTTCGATATTGTCAAAAATAAAGGTATACTTTACTCTTGAGCAAAACTCATATTTTTCACAAACCGCATACACGACTGAAAAAATTTAATATCTGATTATTGTATTTTAGATTTTAGAGCATGCATAGCTTTTTATAGAGAATAACTTTTTTTCGTAAAATTAATAATAAAAAAGTTTCCCATATGTTGCCAACGGCGGCATTTTCTTTCTAATTGCTTCGCTCAAAGCAGGTTGTTGTTGACAGTTTGCGTTCTCAATAACCCTTCTGATCATATGTTATAAAGACCAAAATACTCGCACCAACTTCAAATTTTGAAGTATGAAAAATATGAGTTACTGCTCACCAGCTAAAAGAATTGATTGTTCGTTTAGCTGGTAACAATAACACATTTTAGTAATTTAGTAAAATATTTAGTACATAATTATTGTTGTATTTAAATGATCTCTATGTGCTTTCAATATGCCTACCTTTAATTAATAATTTATTTTCCTGATGAAGCTAATAATTCTTTGGCGAAATATTGAAAAAAAAATAAATAAATAGTTGTAATTATCTCGGCAAAGTCTAATTCCCAATAACCTACTTATCATCTATATATATAAAAGAAAGTCGTGTTAGTTACTTCACTTATAACTCAAGAACGGCTGAACCGATTTAGCTGAAAATTGGCAGGGAGGTAGTTTAGAGCCCGGAGAAGGACATAGGATACTTTTTATCCCGTTCGACAGCATTCCCGTGTGACTTGACATGAAACGTCAGTCACTATAAAACGTGGTATAACAAAAAAGAATCAGACTTGGAATAACAAAACGCAAATGACAGCTATGTAATTGACGTATAATGACAGATATATGCGTTGTTTGTTTTTGCGCCTGATAATAAAACAAAAAATGTCGTGTATCACAAGGTACTTAAATGAAGAGCAACCTATGTACTAAAATACATAAATAATTATGAATGATATTTTTTCCAATTAAAAAAAAAAAAATTGCTTATTTATTGCCTTTATTAAGGCGGAACAAAGTTCGCCGGGTCAACTAGTATTCAATAAAGACCAAAAACACTCACATCAACTTGGTTCCTTCTATTCTACGTCTGTTGAAAACATTATGAAGTTCTGTGGATTTTTAATATTATGATTGTTTACATAAAAATAATTTAATTCTATTCAGGAAAAAAGAACTGTACCCTCCAACTTTTTGCAGCTCACCTAAATGTTTACTTATTAAATTCTACATAGCTGCATGTTAACCGTCTGATTTGTGATCTGTATGATAATACGTGTATAATATGTATAATCCTAAATCCTCTTTATAATGTACGAGTTTATCAAGGTATTCATATTGTATTTACAACAATTGTAATGAATATGGCCAAAAAGCTATATCAGATAGGTATAATAAATTAAAAACGGTTCATGTATAGCAACAGTCCCAAGCATAAATTTGGTGATTTGATGATAATTAGGCATCGGATAGTTGTGTACTAAAAAACCTTGAAATATGCATGCAAATATGCACGAAAAATACTAAAAATATGCCCTTAAATATGCATTTAAAAATTTGTTTCTATACGATATCTATATTACAATGTTATAAAATCTTTTATTTATTATTTTTTCTTTTGGCATCCTAGATGACAACACTTTTGATGGTAGCTATTAATTAACTACAAATTTGCAAGTACAAATATTTTATTGATTTTATTCTACTTACGTAATTAGTACGTCCGGTTTAAGATTATAGTCATGGACGTCATTTAGGGGGGGGGGGCAGGGTAGGGCAGTTGACCACCCCTGGAATTACTACTACCAAAGAAAAGTACGTTAAACTTATAAAATTGACAATCACACACCTTTTTCAAAAAAAAATTCGCCTGCGGCGGCCCATTTTTTTCCCTTTTTACTATAGTTGCCCCCCCCTTGTAAAATACTGAAATGACGTCGCTGCTTACAGTCATCTATTGAAAGTACCATATTTGTTGAGTCTATTTTACACTAATGTAGCAATGTCTCATGATTGAAATTTAACGCCCTAAACAAAGAATAACATGAATTTTAATAATCTTTTCTGTAAACGGTTTTTTCGAAAGAATATGAAACTGTGTATTTATGAAGAGCTTTAACTAATTACAATTAGATTACTAATTAGTTAAGGAAGTAAGTACCTATTTAGATTTATAATATTACTATCCAAAATAAAATTTCAAACAATGTATTGTAACCAGCTAAAGCTAAAGAATGTATAAAAATGCCTTAAAAGCATCCTAATATGTATAGTAAAATATGCAAATATGCTTTAAAAAGTAAATATATGCATTTATAACAAAAAACGGATAAAATATGCATTTGCATATGCAACTATGCAAATGCATAACTATCCGAAGCCTAATGATAATCATGGGTGAGGGTGACATTGAACAGTTAAAAGTTACACTACTAAAAAAGTAAGCACTATAGGAATTTCGTAAGTATTAGCGTTGAGTGAAATTCTTTATTCAATGGGTAAGTATTAGTAATTGTGCTCATTTCCCACCATAAATAAAGTACGAATTACATTATGGTTATTGTTCATGCAAATATGTTAATAAATTGCCATTACACGTACCATTTTTACAAATTATGACAGCTTAAATATTAATGTACTTTGTAATTTGTATTATCCATGATTAACTACCCATCTTCGAATATCAATTATTTTATGTTTTTTTTTATATTTTTATCTCAAAATGGAAATTGTGCATCTCTGTGAGGGCCCTGTGTTTCAAAACTCATAAAAAACACTACCTATCTTTGCGCGTTTGTCTTCAACTAGTATGGTTGCCCAATTATTAATTATTAAGTTGAATGATTAAAAAAATTGCAGAATCAAAAGAAATTTGTTTACTTCGGTAGGATTCGCTTTATGCTTTTTGAGGATAAACACACAAACAAACCAGATAGGGCGATTATATATTTATATATTATCTACGTCAGCCATTGAATTACGAATAAAATGGACAGATAAAATAGATGATGTTCAATTAATTCAGTAATAGAGCATACATTTAAATAAATTAAAAATTCATTAATTTTTAACTTCTAAATATTAATTTATGCTGTCCTTTTGTGCGCGTATGCTTATATATAAGCCGTATCTGCATTAAATTAAGGCATTAAAGGTGAAGATGAAGTTACTCTTAATAGGTCTCCTCTTCATTTCGGTGCAGTCCAAAAAGGTAATATTTACTAACTGAAAATCTGTTTAACCAAAATGTTTTTAGTTGGCACCACATGTTATAAAGATGTGGGAAGATATAGTTGCACCTTATTACGATGATTGTGTGAAAATAACAAACGTGGACCCCGAAATACCAAAAACTATGTTTGAACAAGAAGATCTACCGACTGCAGAATCTTTCGCCTGTTATATGAAATGCATTTTTGAAAAATTGGCAATGGTGGATTCGAACAACGAATTGAATCAAGAAGCGATGTTAAAAACCATCTACAAGTTAACACCCGCCGAAGCTGAAAAGTGTCTTAAGGAATCTGCCAGTGAAACAAATATCTGTAAGAAAATTCACGATGTAAGTGCATGTATTGTCCATCGTGTTGAAAATGATTAAGAGCAAAATTCTTCTCAAATGAAAGGTAGTCTGTGTAGTGCAAAAATAATCCTTAATCTATTTTCTATGTAATGTACCTATTAACCAAACCTAAAGACAATAAATAATTCACACTTTGTACCCCTATGTTTATTATATGTGCACATATTCTCTCTTTTTATTGTTTAAATATTAATTAATGTCGGCAAATAATATGTTTCCTAGCGAAACATTTTAATTACCTATGAATCATGTTACAATCCAGTTGCAATTCCTCTGCTTATTGGAAACCTAGTAGGTAGGTACAGCACAAAGTCGTGCCTGATACTACTATTATAGGTACCTAATTCTCTTCCTGTCGTCGTACTCCTACTCATTCATATTACTTCTATAGCAAGATATTAAAGTAAAAGGATTCAAATGTGTGTAGCAATCCAATACATTGCCACATTCCTTCAAATCTACAATAGTTGCTTTGCTGTGCTGTTCTACGGGAAGATATACACCATCCAGCACTTACATTTAATCTAATTGTTGAGATTGAACCAGACAATTTTCAATTCAATACAAGTAAATGGTGTATAACTTCAAAAAAGCAGATGATCATACATTGCAAAATTATTCGGAAATGGAATGTTATAATAATAAATTTAAAGGTTTACGATCTTTAACCATGCCAATTCCATGTAAAAACTTTACATGTCAAGCTGAGCAAATACTTAAAAACAATCAAAACCAGTCTTGGTCCTATGTTCGTAGAAAGAAAGGAAGATCAAGCGTCCCAGTGAAAGTCAAGTTGAAATCCCAAACTGTCCCGATAGTTTCGCTTCAATTTTACTAGCACCTATAGAAAATCAGTGCCAACCACGAACACCATTAACGGCCGTTACTACCTTTGTCTGTAAACAAGACATCCAAACGCCAGATATAACTTAATGAACCAAGTTATGAAGGATAATAATAAGTAATCAAATATTGTAAAAAATATAAACTGTGACTGACTTTTTCACGATGGTTCGATCAAATTCGACATTACGATATTTTAATTGAACGTTGAGTGTCTCAGAAATAAAATGAGCCTTCCACGCAGTTTTATTGTGGGAGTTGTGACGATTAGATTCTGTGTACTAAAAGTCTTGCGCACTTAAGTTAATTATAACCTCTTTAACCAAAATCCTCTAAGTACAACAGAAGAGCTTATTAAACTATGTCAGAAAAGAAATATTGCTATTATCACAGATAAAATACACCTATTATGCACAACAGCAAGGATAAGAAACAAAAAAACATTTTAAACGTTAAGTTTTGTATGTTTTTTTTTTAAAGAAAGCTGTGGTGATACATGCTGTTACCACTTCTGTGGAGCATAACAGTAGACACCCTGTTCTGTTGGCCTAACCACAACGGTTTGTATAGGCTGCGGTGTATATGGATGATTTATCCAAAATAATCACCGGCAAATTGGAGGTTACTTTATGAAATCTCGTGCAATCTACTCTCAAATTAACTGAACAATTGTGTAAGGAATACTCCTTGCCAATTAACTCGGCAAGGGTTAGTTCTTTTCCCAAGGAAAAGGAAGGTAGAAGGCTTTCGAGCTCCTCTGCTTTTCCAAAACCACCTCCAGTCAGTGAATCATCTAGGTGTTACACTTGGCAAAAATTGAATTGGAGTAAATATCCAGCACAAAGTGGAAAAAGCAAAAAAGCCTTCTGGCAATGTCGCCGCTCAATTTTAAGGGTTAGGGGACCATCTCCAAACGATGTCCTGTTGCTGTACACTACTGTGATTGGACCTATGTTTTGATATGGAGGTACTTGTAGCTACAAATAAAGCAAAAACATTTTCAACATTTAAATGTTAGATGTGACTGCGATTAACAATCAGCTAATAGACAGAAAAGATCATGTACATTTCACTAAAGGACGTCAGCATCTTTTTGAATTCACTTTAAAGTATGTGTTGCAAATTTGATGAAATGTTGGGTAAATCCTGATAAAAGTTAGGTATATAAATTTGCAGTAGTTAGAGAGCGACAAAACCAGCTTGCAGATCCCTTTTTTATCCTTTTTGTATTATATGTTGAAAAAATACGCCACATAATTGTGAGAACAGAGATGCAAATTATATTTGATAATTGGTACTACTTACATAAACATTTTAGGTAAATCATGCTTTCTTTAATGATATCACTGAAATTATGTTACTTCATAACAATTTATGCTCGAATTTTGCATATAATAATGAATACGCGATATGGCGAGATATTAGAATTCCCACACATTACTACACACGAGATATGCGCATCTATGGTAATCAGCAACAACGAGAAAATATAAGTAAAGGACGGGAAAAATTTTAAAATGTTCCTAATCTTCTTTTTTAATTTAGAATGGAGATGCCTTTACTTTTCAGACGTATTCCTGGAAATATTTTAATAGAGTGTTACGACAAGAATTGGGTCGCAACGAAATTAAATGGAGCAATGGCCGCAATAGCTCAGTGCTAGTAGACAGGTGGTCTCAGGTTAGAGATAATGAGCGAAAACGTAAGAAATTGGGGTAGTAAAATAGGTAAATAAGTAAAGAAAAGGGCGCCACGTAATTCTTCGAGAAAAATAGGGCTGCTAATCCGAATTACGAAGGTATTAACAGTTAGAATAGTAACGATGTCAATTCTGAAAGAGAACGGGGTAGTTTCAGCAATAAATAGAGAAGTAAATAAATTTAAGGTGATTATAATGAATAATAAAATTCAAATAAAATGTTACAAAATAAAATGACAGTTTTTATAAATACAAAAATGATTATTATATCATTAAAACAATTAATTAAGTTTTGGCAAAAGAAATACTTAAGTCAATTCACCTTTGTGAGGAATGTGAGCAAAAATTCAATTAGTGACGTTAAATTAACAAACAAATTGAGATATAGGGATGCGACTTTAAAAATGCAGTAGACAGTAATCGGTGGTTAAATTGAAAATCCTACCTTTCTTTTGTAAAGTTGAGTCGGATGATGGAACTCCTGTGCACAGTTTTCCCAATTCCTTAAACAAACTAATAAAACAAGGGTCGCTGGGCATTCAGCGGGCCGAAATGAATAATTACACGAGTACTATCTTGTAATTCACAAAATCGGATACCAAATATGAGTAAAATAAGACTTTGAAAGTAAAGTAAAATAAATTCAAGGTAAATTGTTTACAGCACAAAATTTAGTACACTTTAGCAATTAAATTAATAAAGGTTTCTTTAAAACTTCAACTAGGTATGTTATAAAATAAGCAAAATTAAGGGAGCAAAATCTTGAATATTAAAAGTTAAGAGTATGTGGGCTTAAAGTTAAAAAGTTCAAGTAGTAGTAGTACAAATTTAAAGTATTAATTATTAGTCAGAATCAGATTATGAGCAAAATAAGTAAAAAGGGGAAAACTAAAATTGGTTTTTCACTTAGCGACGGTATAGTAAAAGTTGAATTCGATGAGTTTCCAGAGCGGCGATCGAGGGATTGAAGAAGTGGTTTGTGTCCCACGTAGCCGTCGGTCACGATGAAGTTGATTTCGGAGAAAGATGTAGGAAAAATGGTAGGCGAATTGAAGGTAGCTTTTACCGGTGTAAAACCGCTAAAAGGGAAAGCGAAATTAGGTAACTACATTGAGCAGAAAATTCAGTACTAACCTGGAGATAGTTTTTAATCCAGCGTTTTAAAGAAGAACTCATGTACACTTTTCTTTACTGTAAACGTAAAAAGTACGATTTCAGTGATTTCTTAAAAGCATAAGTTAAGAACGTTCAGTAAATTTTGAGATAGATTAGCACAAGATCCGAATTAATCGAGTTTTAGTAAATGCAAATCTTCTCGTACATAAATGAAGCGATGTGACTTGATTATTGAAGCGATGTGAATTGAAGCGAAGCGAGTAGCTAACTGAAGAAATGAATAGAGAAAAGTGGGCTCTTTAAAGTAAAGTAAAGGCAAAAGTTCGGAATAAGCAGAATTAGTACAAAGGACAAAGAAATGAATAGATCTACAGTGCAACATAGTAGCGGACAAAGAGAATTTAGTCATACTTTGTAGCGAACAAAGAGAATTCCGAAGGTTTAGATTACATAGGGCTAAGATGATGCGTCATGAGAGCAGATGCTCTCTACATTGTAGCAATTTTTAAAAGAATACAAACTAGTAATGTAAAGAAGGAAAATTAGGAATATTTCAAATATAAATTAGGAAATTAACGCAAGGGCGTTACAAGAGTCCTTTTAAAGATCTTTTTAAAGATCTCCTCCAAGGAGTTAACTGGATAGTGATAATTTACTCTAACGTTCCTTCGGTCTGCTTTCTTTTTTGACATTTGCGCTCCATCATCTCAATTCCATTGTGGTCAAAAGAGCTACTAAATTTCTTTCATGTAATCTGTTCCTGGTTGTGTCCAGAATGTCAAATAAAGAATACTTATTGTTATTTTGCAAAATTTCTTCCGTCTCAAATAGAACCATCATCAATTTCTTTAGTATTCTACCTTTATTGGAAAATTTGGTTGGTTTAACTATGAAACACTTGAATAAAGAAAATATCACATCGAGAGATTGGCACATTATTCACGAATTTATAGCCTAGTCTTACTTAGTGCGAGCGTTTCCTCAAACTTGATTTAGAAACAATTTTAGTCAATTATTTATTATAGTTATTAATACAACCACATAGGGATAGTTGTCTACAATCATATACAGGGCGGTCCACTTTTTAAAGCATTAATTTTAAGAGGCGAACAATTTTCCAACGGGCCGGATTTTATCGGCGGGGAAATGACCGTAAATCATTAAAAATATTCGTTGTTCTTTTCTTATAAAATACACGTATTTTTATAGTTTGTCTTTATTATATTAATTTGTTCTCATGGTCAGTAAAAACTGGATTACGTTTGAACCCATTCCACAGTTATGTGTATCGGCACTAATTCTCTGGTAAATAAAACTCTGAGCAAGTTGGAGATTCATCCAGTTTTGAACGGTACTGTTATTAAATTTGGTGAAAGTGAGCGTGAGAGCGCGATCTTGGGATAATATTGTTGATAGAAACCTGAGTTTCGAAAAGCACGTTATCCAGAAGTTTCTGCTATTTTAAATTAAAATCTTTGTGGAAATTTAAATATGTGCTCCCTCAAGATGTAAAATGGTATCTAGTTAACACTCTGGTTCTTTGTCATATTGAACACGGTAGCACTGTATATTATAACTACTTATCAAGTACCTTAAAACACAAGCTTCAAGTGGTACAAAAATCTTGTTTACGTTTTGCTTTCCAAATTCACCCAAGAGATCACATAACTTCTCATTTTAATAGACTGGGCATACTAAAACTAGAACACAGGTTTGCACTTCTATACGGATCATTTTTATATAACATTTTACACCATGGTCATATTTATACAATTTATTAGTAAGGCGCTCCCATGTTAATCTATGTAATATGCAGTTAAGAAGCGATGATCATTACGCAGTTCAACACCATAAGAGCTGTAAATACAGAAATTGTTTCGAATATGTGGCTCCTACTATATTAAATAAATTAAAAATATGTTCTATGTAAAATCAAAGCTAATCTTCCAAAAACAATATAAAATGTAATTGCCAAATGTGCAAAAAGGCATGGTAGTTTAATTCCAAGTATAAGTGAAAAACGGCAATGCCGATTTGTCTCCTTTGACCATAACACTTTTTTTGTTTTTTTTAATTATTGTTTTTTAATTTTTTTTATATTATTTATTACTATGATTACTATTATGATTATTTATTAGTATTACATATTATTTACGATGTTTATTTGTTTTTTTAGTATTGCAGTATAATTTATAGTTTTAAAGAATTTTGTATTCGTGTCCTTACTCTTTTGTTCTATGTTCAATAAATATTATTATTGTACTACGTTCTTATCTATACACAGGCTAAGCCCGGTTAACTAGCCGCACGGATCGAAATCAAGTAATGATTAGTCATAGTAATACATATACCTATACAAAATAAATTTGAAGTTAATAAATGTGATACTGTATTTTCCAGGCAAAATGTTGCATTAATCAACAGTTAATTTTCTAAAGGTTCCTTCCAGTCCAAACATATTATCGGAAGTTTTAGGAATCCCTACTCTCAAGTCTTCTCTCGTTCCATATTCTTCATCTTGTAAAAACCAATTTCGGTAACTTTCCACTTTCTTCTTCCAAAGTTCTGGAAAAAGTGATGTAATTATTCTCATTACAGAAAATGAAGCAGTACCTACTTGTTAAATCTTCAAGTGACCCATTATTTCCTCCAAAATCTTTAGGATGAAGACGCTTAGGAAATATTTCGCAAAACTTGTCCATGTTATCTTCAGTATATAAAGACATCTAAAAAGAAACATAATGTTTTTACGGCACGCCGTTTTAAGATTTAGCACACAGGAATATTAGTTTCTTTACAATTTCTCTTATTTCAATGATAATTCCATTCCGCCATTTAAAATTATTTAAGATAATTTTAAATGGGGCGCAGCAGCCATTTAATATTATGTCAGATACTATTAAACGGTGGAGAGGCTAGTTTCCCTCTTCATCACATACAATAGGGTTATTTTCATTTCATTTATTATTCTCTAATATAATTTTAATTATTCAAAACTATCATTAAGATAAAACAAATTATTTAATTTTATCAAAAGGGAATTATAGATTAAGATAATATAATTAATTTGTTTAACTTGTAGATCATTTTCATTCGCTAGTTTAAAATTATCATGTTGATATTTAACTCTTATCTACAGTGTGTCGCAAATAGTTTTATACAAATGGACAAAAAGTTTATCTTACATTTCACAAAAAAAATTATTCTTGATAAAAAGCTCTGCATGACTTGTAAATCCATAATCAAGTACAACATTTTTAAAACATTGGCCGGAATACAGGGAAAATCAAAATTATGATTTGAAGTGAGAGTAAAATACGTTCAAACTGTAGTGGAGAGCAAAATGTTCATTGAAATTGTTATTAGGTAGCAAAAAATTACGCACAAGATTATTTCGATAAACACGTCAGCAATTTTTAGATTAATCCACAGTACGAACACCGTGAGATCCCGTTCATAATAAATGCCTGATTTTGTATTATTCATCCTTATTAAACACGTTCTGGATAGAGTGCTTTGGAATATCTAATATCAACAAATGTTACATCAGTGTGTGTTTCCAATAATTAGAAATTATCATGATCATGTCTTATTCCTTTATTCAATAAATAATCCAATTAATAATATCTTGTAATTTTTATCTGGGAAAATCACTAATCTGCAAGTGTGCGTAATTTTTTACTACTTAATAACAATTTCAACGAACATTTTGCTCTCCACTACAGTTTGAACGTATTTTACTCTCACTGTTCAAACCATAATTTTGATTTTCCCTGTATTTCGGCCAATGTTTTAAAAATGTTGTACCTGATTATGGCGGTACGCGACATTTGGGCGACGGCGTTTGGGCGCCGGGCGTTTGGGCGACAGACTACTTACCGCCGGACGTTTGGGCGCCAAATCTTTAGTTTTACATTCCTGTTTTTGTTTCAATTGAAAAAAAATAATATACTAAACCTATCTTTAACCCCGCATCAATCTACGCTTAGGTTAGCAATCGTTCTAGTTTTAAACGTTCTTTAGTTTCACATTCCCGTTTTTGTTTCAATTGAAAAAAAATATACTAAACCTACCTTTAACCTCGCATCAATCTACGCTTAGGTTAGCATTCGTTCTAGTTTCAAAAGTCCTGTCCCGATGTAAAGTAGCGTTTTGAAAGTGCGTTGGTAAAATTTTCTTGCATAACATAATTACGGCGCCGAAACGCCCGGCGCCCAACCTCCCGGATCCGAAACGCCCGGCGCCCAAAAGCCTGGCGCCCAAACGCCGTCGCCCAATCGCCGGCGCCCAACCGCCGGCGCCCAAACGTCCTGCTCCGTGATTATATCTACAAGTCATGCAGAGCTTTTTATCAAGAATAATTTTTTGTGAAATGTAAGATAAACTTTTTGTCCATTTGTATAAAACTATTTGCGACACACTGTAGATAAGAGTTAAATATCAACATGACTTTTTCTCCATTTGTATAAAACTATTTGCGACACACTGTATATTTAAATTTGTCTTGTAGGAACGAATTAAAATTACTTACTTATCTAAAATATAAAAAAATTGATGTGAATTATCTTGTTGGTAAAAATAATTCCTCTTTGATAAAATTAAATAATTATTATTATTATTTTAAATAATGCAATTAGAATTATCAATAAGATTATTTTAATTGTTACGAAATTTAAAATTATCGTGGATAATAATAAATGGGCGGTTTCTCGAGCTTAAGTGAGATGGAAATAACCGAATTGTATGTGATAAAGGGGGACAAGCCCTAGCGTAATTTAATTTTATCTGAGTATTAAATGGTTGCCTTACGGAATTGAATAAAAATTATCAACAAGATAAAAAGAATGGTTGAAAATTATCATTTAGATAAATAGATTTTTTTAATTTTATCACCGAGATACCTAGTGAAATTGTAAAGACACTTTAGCTTTAAAATATATTCCTGTGCATTAAATGCTAAAACGGCGTACCAAATATTTTTGATTAAAAATTCCATTATTAACATACCCTGTTGCCTATTTTATCACCAGCGAGAGACTTACATAGATGAAAGATACTATCTAGTATAGATGGACAGTGCGTGCAGTAAATATTTTTTATTCGTAAAGGAAAACCTTTCTCCGCAAGTGAATTGATTTTCTTTAATACGGCCGGTGTGGTTTGAGCCACATAACGGACTGATATATTTTTCCCAACTGACCATAATTCGAGCCCAGAGACAACGCAATTATCATCTTCTTGCATGAGAACGTCTAATATCATTAATTCTACCTTCAGAAATAAACTAAAGGGCACTTTATCAGGATTTAAATTCTCCATTCTAAGTAATATAATTCTAGGGCCACCTGGACTTTCTGTATTGGGTAAAGGTAGTATAGCTCTAAAATGTATCCTGCGTTAGTAGGCTTTGTAACAAAATTTGCATTATTTTACCCATGTTTTAATACTTCTTGAATGTCTGGATCGTATGGATCCCTTGTCGAAAAAAACTCCGTTAGTATGGTTTTACTTGTGTAGAAGTAATCAAGTTTCTCTTGTGTGCGTTGTAAACTAAACTTGCATCCACGTAAAAATGTTATTAGGGATTGATCATCTGAAATACGACTGAATGTAGCGCAATTCTTCTTTAGTACCTATAATCAAGTAAAGGTTAGAAATGGATTTTGTGAGGTGGAACTGATCAATGCTTCCCAAAAGATGTTTCAAAATATTAAAGTATGCTGTTAACACTCAGATAAAGGAAAATCAAATTACTAAAGACGTTTCTCATCTTTAGAAGTATTTATAAGTACCTACCTACTTGTATTTTTTAACTTTTTATAAGATGTTGCAAAAAATATGAAATCGATCTTTGACTTGATGCAACAAGGATAACCAAGATGTGACCGTTGGTTCAAATTATTCTTTGTTGGCCCAAAAATAAAAGGTAGGGAATCACAATTATTTAATACAAAAGGTACAAAATTATATCATTCTCATTTTTACGAATTTGTGTCACAACAACAAAAAACCAACGGTCATTAAATTCCTTTTTCAGGTTTTCCAAAATCAACGCAAACCACTAAAAAGTCGCTAATATTAGAAACATACTCTCCACCTTGCAATTTTAACATTTTACAAATTACAATAAAAATTACAATCACATACTTAAAACTAAAATACAAAAAAGACACAATTTTTTTTAATCTAACAATCTTTTAGGCATCTTAACAACTCGCCCCCTACTAGTCTCCTGACTGATATCTTTACATTTATTTCAACAAACAAAGGATCTAGAGTATCAATGTGAACAGTACTCAAAACGTCGTTACTTTTTATTTCTAACTGATATAGTCTTTGAACCGGACGAATAAGTTCCCCTCTTGCGGTTTTTACCCTAGCTACTCTCTTATGCCCGTCTTTACCAGAAAACAATTCGACTACCAGCCCCAAAGGCCAATTAATCCTCTTTGAATTATCTGAGCCTATCAAGACTACTTCTCAAACAGTAATTCCTCTGGATTTGGTTGCCTCCCTTTTTCTAACTAAAAAAGCTAAGTAATCATGATCTAAACCGATTCTTTAATTGAGTTCAAATTTCATTTAAATATTTATATCTAACGTTTAAGTATTTAGAGTCTATTTCATTCAAATCAGGTACATCGCCCACAGGCAGTTCGCTCAAAAACATAAAAGGCGTCAGAAGCACACGCTCTGACTCTTCTGCCTTGTCTGATACATAATATGTTAACGGTCTAGCATTTAGTAAACTCTCGCACTCATTCAAAGCTGTGAGCATCGCCTCATAGTTCAGACACGCTCTCCCTAAACTTCACTTTATTAAATTTTTTAATAGGCCAATGGGGCGTTTCCACCACCCTCCCCACCATGGAGCTGAAGGTGGTATGAACTTCCACTTAATTCTCTTTATTATTATTTTGGACACAATCATGACTGGACAAGTTATACCTATCACATCAAAAATCTTTTGGCTTATAAACAACAATTTTGTTTTCGAAAACTGATCAATAGTGAAATAATCTACTTTACTATTTTGTACAGGGTGGCCCAACGAAAAGGTAACAGACGGGTTTCTGGCCTGAGGGAATTTTTTTTGGGGAAACGCAAAAACACGTCAATTTTTGTATCAAGGGGGACAACTTTCGCCATGATTTTCAACCTGAAGTGATTTCATCCCTTAGCACTGTGAGAACAACCCCTAAAATTTAAATAGGGATGATGGGGCAAGTGATACGTCATTTGAAAGGTCTTTCTTTTCTGATTTCAGTGCACTAGTTTTTTTTATATTTTTTTTATTTTTAACCAAAAAAATTGAAGTTTCAAAATAGAAAATGAGGAAAGAGATTGAGGCATTTAAAAACTCAAAAAAGCTCGGACAGATCAATTGTTTTTTTCTTGGAGAAGCTAGGTACTTTTACTGATATTTGACAACATTGTTTCACCCCTTGGGTACAGGGTAAACAACCCTTAAATTTTTAAATAAAAACAAGGGTTAATTTTTTCTTGTGCTAATTAATAAAACCAGTTTATGCAAATTCAACCCTTATTTTAATAAATTTCCGAAGTGTCTGCCTTCAGCTTCCATGTAATAATGCAGATTTTGATTAACTCGTTCCTCCTGATCTCACCCCATTAGATTTTTTTTATGGGGCTATGTAAAGAGTAAAGTTTTTTCCACTGGTCCGGAATCTTTGGAGGAGTTACGTGACCGTATAGTACATGAATGCCGCCTGATCACTCCTGAAATGTTGCAAAATGTACGGGAACGATTTAATGAAAATTGGTACTATTGCATGGAGCTGAGAGCAGGCACTTCGAACATTTATTAAAATAAGGGTTGAATTTGCATAAACTGGTTTTACTAATTAGCACAAGAAAAAATTAACCCCTGTTTTTATTTAAAAATTTAAGGGTTGTTTACCCTGTACCCAAGGGGTGAAACAATGTTGTCAAATATCAGTAAAAGTACCTAGCTTCTCTAAGAAAAAAACAATTGACCTGTCTGAGCGTTTTTGAGTTTTTAAATGCCTCAATCTCTTTCCTCATTTTCCATTTTGGAACTTCAATTTTTTTGGTTAAAAATAAAAAAAAAATTAAAAAAACTAGTGCACTGAAATCAGAAAAGAAAGACCTTTCAAATGACGTATCACTTGCCCCATCATCCCTATTTAAATTTTAGGGGTTGTTCTCACAGCGCTAAGGGATGAAATCACTTCAGGTTGAAAATCATGGCGAAAGTTGTCCCCCTTGATATAAAAATTGACGTGTTTTTGCGTTTCCCAAAAAAAAATTCCCTCTGGCCAGAAACCCGTCTGTTACCTTTTCGTTGGGCCACCCTGTATAATTCATCTTTGTATCTGTCCCAACACATACCTAAAACGGGAAATTTTATCTCAGACAAATTGCTATCATCCGAACCTACACCTAAGTGATTCATGGACCATAACCAACCCCTTAAATTAAATTTCCCAGTTTTCATTAATTTCTCACTTTGACTAACAAAGTTAGTTAACTCGTTCATGCTGTTCACCGAAGTGACACAATTATCAACATACAGGGATTGCCTCAACTGCCCAGCAGTCTGTTCAAACTCAGGGGGTTGTGATCTCAACATATGGTGGAGAGTGGCTCCTAAGTAATAAAAAAGGGCTTGTCGTTACCCCAAAACAACTCTACGATGGCGGAGAACAGAAATCATTCTCTTATTATAATCCGACCACCACAAAAACTTTAAAAAATGCGTATCTTCAGGCGCGACTGCAACCTGTAAGAATGCTTTTTCGATATCTGATACTATCCCCATCATCCTCCCTGACCTCCTCAATAATTTGCAGCTCCTTCCACTCCTCTAAAACATTTTCATATTTTCTAAACAAATTTCTACGCATTAAACCTTAGTCATTGAAATTAAACATTTCTCAGCGAGCTGCCTGTTAGACTTTAACCTATCCCTATCAATCTTCCAAGGCAATGTTACTTCATACTGTCTCCCCTCATTAAATTTATCTGTGTTTAAAAAATCGGCAAAATCTTCTTCATCAGAAATTTTCCCTATCACTGGATCTTTTATGCCTAAAATTTCAAGTGACCAATAGTCTGGGACACTAAAGTTAAAACTGAGTGCGGTATGAACTATAAGGAAGCTACTTATAATTGGGTCGGTAGGTCTTAACCCCCCCTAGTTTGGTGTCTATCGCGAGTAACCCATTCTCCATGAATAAATAATAAATTTAGAATACCTGCGTTTGAATACGTGTTGTTGTTTTCCATTTTTTTTAATAAATAGTATTCAATTCAACTGTCACTATTGGTGTTAGACTGACAACTAATGACTGGTGATAGAACAGTCGTTTGTTTTGAAGTTCTGTTAAGCCATTTTCGCAAGAAATGGAATGACCTTAGTTGACTGCACGAAAAAACAGTAGATATCTCAAAAACTAGAAGAGATAGCCAGGGAACCATGGTACCGTTTGAAAGAGAATGAAATTTTACATCAGACTACGATGAAACATACAGGGTGTTCCATTTGAAAAAACCAACTTATGATGATTTGAAGTTAACTAAACTCGGCATTAAATTTCCACCACCCTGTATGCAATTAAGCCACTTTGAAAGTATGGATGGGAAGCTTAGGGGTCCAGCTGTCTCTCGTATAAATATGGTTCGTTTATCTTTCTTGCTGTGGAATGGTTTTAAGCTAGATAGTGTTTATTTTAACGTTTATTAAAAAAATTAAATATCTCGGAAACAGTTAATTTTAGGAATAAGAAAACTTGATGAAAGTTTACCTCAAATTTTACGTAGAATCCAAAATCGGAATAATATATAATTTAATAATATATAATATTTAAAATAACAAAGTTGGTGTCATTTCCGGAAAAACCGGAAGTGTGACGTAGACGCCATCATTTTATTTGAGGAGGCCATGCCCGAAAACTCCATTACCCAAATTTTCAAAATTCAGATCATAGTAGTTTCTGAAATATTGTAATGGGTGGCCACCGTGAGACACGCTGTTTAACTTTTGACTTTAACAAGAAGGGTCTGGAGCAAAACTTGTTTGCCAGCACTAGATGCCAAGGTGGTTGAAACATTGGTAGTTGACACCTTTTCAGGAGTGCCCCCTTTCTCCTGACTCTCCCTGTTAATTGGTGCATGACTAACATTAGATGGTAATAGGGGGGGATATCCCTTAAAACCTCCATAGCTCTACACTGGGGCGACATTGACTGTAGGAGATACTGAAATTTTTCCTCGTTAGAGAACTCCGTACTTTCGTGGATACTTTTAAAAACACTCCAAAAATCTAACCATTCCTTGGGATTTCGAGAAAACATGGAACCGTGTTGCTGTCTTCATAATATTATGCACCGATGTAACAGTGCTTGTCTTACTTCTCGATGTCCCATTGTCATCCAGCTCATTTGACTCTTTTCTCAAACTCTCGTCTCGTCTTTCTAATTTGCTCTATATTCTGAAATAACTCCTCAAAAAAGTGTACTCAATAACTCTCAAATAATGTAGGCACTCATAAAAGGGATAAACTCGCTCATAAACACAAACTCGCAAACTCACAAATAATTAAAGTGTCCTGTTAACGGTCGCCAGATATTCTTTGGTCGCCCAAAAATAAAAGGTAGGGAATCTTCAACACAATTATTTAATACAAAAGGTACAAAATTAGGTATATAATTCTCATTTTTATGAATTTGCGCCACTACAACAAAAAAACAAAAAACCAACGGTCACTAAATTCCTTTTTTCAGGTTTTCCAAAATCAACACAAACCACTAAAAAAGTCGCTAATATTAGAAACACAAATATCGGAAGTAAGTAGGATACACACCAGTTGCAGTAGGGGGCACAAAAACCAAAGTTATGCTGGTTAAAGAGATAAAAAGCGATGGGCAAAAGATAGGGGCTTTTTCCCAACTAACGTAGCTCATCTGAATGACATCTAAACTGCACATACCAATAGCATATTATGACTTATTAAAGAAGCGAACCAAATGAAAAGAAAGATGGTACCTAATACCTACTTTTAAAAACGGAATCACAGTATAAAGAATTTATAAGCATTAAACTGTGACGGAATGAAGGGTAGAACACAAAATTCAGAAGTACAAAAACCACGCCTTAAATTGCTACAAAATACTTAAATGTGTGAGTGTTTTATACATCTTTTCCGATATGCAACACGATATTCAGCAAAGATGGTAATATACCAACAATATTATAACATGATTAGCAACAACCATTAACCGAACAAAGAATCAACTTACCACTTCTGACCTTTAGATAAGGTTGTTTACTTAGCCACTCTCTAAGGTGATTTAAATCATCTTGTACTCTTTCAGGAGTCTCGAATAATTCCTTTTCAGCTACTTCTTGTAATTCTGGAGATAGTTTTCTTATGGCCATTTTGATAGACGTATAGAACTTATTCTTTGTAATATTTATACATATAGATGCAACAACTTTGAATGTTCGTGCTGCCTTGTAAATTACATTTAAACTCTCTCTATCTCTCTTTCTCTGTCTCAAGCCAAAGGTGAAAACATGTTGCTTTTTTTTAGTATTGGATTTTTTTCCCATATTTACATAATTATGTATAGTTTCATAAGTTTGTCCCACGAGAGCTCGAGTGTGATTCATTAGTTATTGGTGTGTGAATTAACGCAAATAATTAGGTTGTCTTTGTCATACTTACAAAAAGTACCTAATGGAAAAGAGAGAGAATATAAAAAATATATCTTCTAACATTGTCATTGTAAATTACGTAAACGTACGTTGAGTTTTTAGTTAGCTGTCAAATTGATTGTTATTGTTAACCTATATTTGCTTTATGATGTCGCTTACCAATAAATCGTTAAAAATTCAATCGCAGATTATGCTATGAACGTACTCAAGTATTTTGAGAACGAACGCGATCGCGGTGGATTAAATTTACCGTTAACATGAATATTTTAGGTAAATACGAGGACACTAAATTTATATTTTGGTACATTTGGGGTTAGAAGATTAAAATGCCCTATAGAAGATAGCTAAGACAAACGTTTTAATTTATATCGTTCGGATAGTTTTTAGGTATGAGTCACACTCGAGCTCTCGTGGGACAACCCAGCAAACATAAGGACGTTTTAATGACGTGAAATGTTCGTCACGTTTTACGTCAGAGACCTTAAAACATGACGTGAAAAAGACGTCAGAATTACGGGTAAATGTCACAGCCCAATGACGTCATTTTGGGACGTAATTATGACGTAAATCATTGACGTAGTCATAGTAAAAAAAAGGGGGGTGACCTGGGCCACATCTTACCACTCCGACCATCTTGTCAATATTTGACAACTGTGTGTGCTCCGGTAGGTCCTACGCCAGAGCCCCCCTTCGCTTCTTGTAGAGTCGGAGGAGATCGATAATGCTGAAAAAGACTTTTGCCTGAAGTAGGACTCGAACTTCGGTCTCCCGTTTAGTAGTCAGACAAGTAAACTATCTGCGCTAGCGAGACTTTGCTAAGTGCAGTAATTTGAAGTTGAACACTATGAGAAAGGGAGAAGGACGTGCATATCGCGTAGTATATGAATGTCTATTTTTCCAAATAGAAATTTTTGGTCCCAATTACCTAAAGATAATTGTAACGTCATAATTAATAAATTTGAAATTAATTTATTGTTTGACATAGACGAGTATTTAAGATATAAATATAATTTTGTGGGAATAAATGACATTTCTTTAACAAATGTAATTATTGATTTATTGTTTAAGAAACCAAAAATGCTTTAGAGTGTCATTCAGTTATGATGCTGAAGACAGATAGCAATATTAGATACAGAATTACTGCGTTTTGGTTGAGGTTAAAGGAATAAAAATTGAAGGTAATCAAACAATAAGGCAACGTCGATTGAGGCAAACCGTATTTTGATATCTCTAAATCGGCGAAAGTACACGCTTTTCAAATAAATGAATTAAAAATGCTAAATATTGAACATTTAAAAAAATCAAATTTTAGTTACTAAATAACTACGTATATATACCGTCATATAACTCACGTATTAAAGACGTTCAGAAATGACGTCTATAATACGTCGGAATTTGGGGGTGTAACGTAACTGACTAATTATGACCGAAAAAGTACGTCAAATATACGTCATTTTATAATTAATGTTTACTGGGAAACATACCCTGTTCAAGTGACCAGCCGTTGCACGTCATTATTCGTGTACCAATTCTATAATTATAATTTACTAAGCAACTTTAATAAAATTTGCATTAAAGCCAAAATGTCATCGTAAGTACAGTTGGTATTAAAAGTCATTAATCGTGTAAGGTTAGCGACCATATTTTATCCTTGTCGCACACTTTGCAGTTCGTACTTACAACTTAAAACGTAGTGCGAATGTAAATTCATAAAATATCTCGATGTTGTCACGTCAAGTTTTGTTTACTCTGTTATATTCACCGCTTAAAAACAGTACTTATCAGTACTCTTATATTGTTTATGTCTACATTAGTTGTTGTATTTTATTATTACATAGGTATACAGTATCTATTTGTTCCTAACCTAAAAACGTCAGTCTGACAACACGTACATTTGACAACGCTGATTACACGTCATTGATTAAGTAAGTTTTAAGCTATGACGTGCAACGGCTGGTGACTTGAACAGGGTATATATAAGTGTGCAAAAGGCAGAGCGTTTTATGTTTCTAGAAAGAACAATATATCTAATTATTAGTAGGTATCTAAGTACAAAGTTAAATTAATAGTAAAATAAGTATAACAATTAACATGATGAGGTCCGGTAACACAAAGGGATTAATAGTTTAAGAAAATAAAACTTCCAACCTTCCCTTGATATTTATATAATTAATTAATCGAGAACGATTTTGATGGACGATTAAAATAACTTGTGCGACATGTTTCGAGAACTAATAAACTGTTCCCATTTTCAAGCGAGATTATTTTACATAAATGTCATTTATTTACAGTTACAGCTCTACTCAGCAAACAAGATAGTTGGAGAGGGGATGCCGGCGCTAGAGTAACTTTTAAGGTAAAATCCGAAAAAAAATATTTGGGCGCTTAATTTAAATGTGCATTGTTGGATACACATAAATGTATTGTATGCTGCATGGGAAGTCATCAGAAAGACTGATTTTAACAAACAAGAGTAACACGATAAAAGGATTAAGTAATAAAACGCACGCGGAAAATGTCAGCCGTAAACTGTAATAATTTACATTTAGCTGTGAATGTACACCTTAGAATTCTCAAATATGATTGGCCAAATAATTTACCGCGTCAAAAATTTCAAATAAATTATTTAAGTTGACATATTTTCCGACTATCTTGTTTGCTGAGTGGGGCTGTAAAAGTAAAGTAGGCGGTCTTCGAGCCCCTCTGCTCTTCAAAGAACACCTCACACTTGACAATAAACTCAATTGGAGCAAACATATTGAGATGACCACATTTGCGATGCTACTGAAATTTACGAAATCTTGGCAACATTATATGAAAATCTGCAACACCGGGCAACGTCGGTTTCGGTTTTGGCGCCAATGGGGGGTGTTTGCTTCCAAATGAAGCATGCAAAAGAACGCTGGTATGTGGACTGTATATTTATTAACAAAATCTCCGTGTGTTTGATTGAGTAAGGAATTAAAGAAGTAATTTATTGTAAATACATATACAGGGTGTCCCACTGCTCCGTAATCGGTCGATAACTCAATGTGGGTTGAAGATACAGAAAAAAGTTTCAAATAAAGGTTATTTTGATTTGAATTGCGCATCTTTTAAAAATATTCTTATATCTACAGTATGTTGCATTTTCACGTGGCAGGAAAATGTCACTTTTTTTTAAATGGCACACCCTGTATTTTTTTCTCTTAATGTATCGACCAACCATATTTATATCACGCCTGAAATTTTTTTTAATATTGGATGTGCGGTTGCCAAGTTATTAATTATTTTGTCAAAATTTGGTACAATTCAAGGTCGGACTATAATATTCATAACTAAGTTATTCTTCAAAAAAGGAAAAATTTATTTGACGAATAATATTCCCCTAATGTCGTATTACTCTACAAAAAAAACTAAGTGATTAATTTTATACCGAGTGTTTAAAATGAGAATTCAAACTTTGTGAACTTTAAATAGAATTTATACGAATATTTTAAATGGAACACCCTGTATTTTTATTTACCATCAAATTCTCGACAAAAAACCCTATTCAACGGTGTATTATTTCCTCGCATTATTTTTTGTACTTTTGTTAATATTTACGATTTTTAAAATTTCACGTAAAAAAAAATTGTTAAAAGTAATTTTTGTTTAATTATTATTACAAAATACCGTTTAAATAGTTGTTATCAACGCAAAAGAACAAAACTCAAGTCCTGTGACTATCTTAATTTTTAAATAATTAAAACAAAATTTTTAATAAACGGTGTTTCTCGAAAATTAAAATAGAAAATAAATACAATATCTCTCATTAAAGTAAATGTTCAAAATGTCTTCCACTTTGATCAATGCACTTTTGAGGCCTAACCCTAAATAATCTCACATTGTTTAAAGTCATAGGAGTAATCGGTTGAAACGCCTCTCGAATTAAAATTTTCATGTCATCTCGTGTTGTGGCAGCTGTTGATATATTTGAGATTTAACCGTTCCCCAAAGATAGTAATCCATAAAGGTAAGGTCCGGTGACCTTGGAGGCCAAGGAACAGCGTCTCCTCTACTTTATTAGGGTACAGTAAATCCAATTCTCGCGCGCACCTGACTGTTGTTTTGCTTTAATTATTTAGAACATAAGATAGTCACAGGACTTGAGTTTTGTTCTTTTGCGTTGATGACAACTATTTAAACGGTATTTTGTAATAATAATTAAATAAAAATTACTTTTAACAAATTTTTTTTACGTAAAATTTTAAAAATCGTAAATATTAACAAAAATACAAAAAATAATACGAGGAAATAATACACCGTTGAATAGGGTTTTTTGTCGAGAATTTGATGGTAAATAAAAATACAGGGTGTTCCATTTAAAATATTCGTATAAATTCTATTTAAAGTTCACAAAGTTTGAATTCTCATTTTAAACACTCGGTATAAAATTAATCACTTAGTTTTTTTTTGTAGAGTAACACGACATTAGGGGAATATTATTCGTCAAATAAATTTTTCCTTTTTTGAAGAATAACTTAGTTATGAATATTATAGTCCGACCTTGAATTGTACCAAATTTTGACAAAATAATTAATAACTTGGCAAAAAATACAGGGTGTGCCATTTAAAAAAAAGTGACATTTTCCTGCCACGTGAAAATGCAACATACTGTAGATATAAGAATATTTTTAAAAGATGCGCAATTCAAATCAAAACAACCTTTATTTGAAACTTTTTTCTGTATCTTCAACCTATATTGAGTTATCGACCGATTACGGAGCAGTGGGACACCCAGTATATACACAAAAATGAAAAAGATTATTGACAAAGTTAATGCAGAATGTGACAACACTTGAGATGGTGTGGCGTATGTGCATCACCGGTCTAAAATTATCAGCGCAGGAACAACGGGAACTAATAGGGGAATAAGGACTAAAGCTTCTGGTTGTGGGCAGGCTCGGTGATGAGTCCAATTAATTGACAGGCGATTTGGTACTCCGATGATGTGGTCACTGGTGGTTCCGTGATGGTCTCTGGCAATGATCAATGATGCAATCGATCTATTTCTCACTTCAATAAATGAACAATACACAAACCACTAACGAGCATAAAATGAACAATACACAAACAACTAACGAGCGACGTATGTTCAAATGCAACCGACTCGCAACGGGGTTGTCCACAAACCACTAACAAAGTGATTTGTGGGGTTCTCGATCGACCCTTGTGTGGCAATTGATCGTGATTTTACCCTCTTCCCACACTCTAACTCGCCCAGCTCCGCGCAACGTAACTACTGGGAAAGGGCAATTGGACTAAAACTAGGAAAGTAACTTAAGTAAAAGGAATTAAGGAAAGTGAAATTTAACGACTAATAAAATTTATTCTAGGGACGCAACAGGGGGGAAAACTGGCAATGCAACAGACATGGGCGTACGCAAGGTGGGGCAAGGGGGGGCATCGGCCCCCCCCTGGCCGCGAAACGAATTGTGCTAAATATTGTGAAAGGTTGTAGGAATTACAAAATAAAAACAAAGAATACAAACATTCACACGTCCACAAAGGCCATACACTTTTATTAAGTGGTCATCGTCAATTTTAACTCAAAAGTAACCTAAACAATTTGATAAAGCAGCCAGAAATCGCCAATTTATTACTTACCACTTTAAAAACATACACAATAGTTATCTAGCTAATACGAAACACCCTTTAACGTTGGGTATTTTTCCATTTAACGCGCAAAAGTTTAAAATTTAAAGGAGCTTATTGAAGAAATTAAGCATTTTCTTACCTTCCTTCTAAGTAAATAGTATTTGTACCCAAGGGGAATTATATGATTTTTAAGATATGCTTAAATGTATCTATTGAAAAAAATTGTGGGATAACAACATATAGGAATAAATATATTAAACACGTTTCCAATCATTTTTATTTTTTGGCCCCCCCCTAGCCAAAAAGCTGCGTACGCCCTTGGCAACAGAGTATCTTTATAGTGAGGTCATCGAAGTAAAAGAATCGTTTCGTATTTTCGTTTGTTAGTGTTGCATAACTTTAACTTGTGTTTTATTTCAAAGTAGTATTGATTTTAATTTACTGTTTTGCATTTGTTAACTACGTAACTGATTGTTTATTGTAAATTACGTGTCCCTACATGGAAATTTTACTATTTTATTAGCTTTATTTCCATGAGCCGTGAAAGGTAATGGATATATCCATTAGATCGCTATGGCTTTCCAATACATTGTCTCTTCTAATAATATTATACAAAAAATAAGTTGACATTTTTTTGGTATTAGGTGCAATTCCACTTCAGCATTGGAAGCGTTGCTGAAAAGCATTTGCTTCAATGCTTAATAGTTCCAAGTGGTGTTTATCTTTTGTAACACCCGAAGATTGACGGATTTAAAATGAAATATAAATCTTAACTTACGAAAAAGGAAATATTTTAATGTGGAAAACTAAGTTGACGATAAACAGAAATGCAAATAAATTATTTTCATTAATAAATTATCTAGACCAGAGGTGGGGAACCTACGGCCTCCGTGAGTTTTTTGTGCGGCCTTCATAAAAGGTAGCTCGGTAGCTCTTGGTTCAATTAATATACAGGGTGAACGGGAAAAAGTGGGAAATCTCTCGGATTCAGACAGAGCATGGAAAAATAAAATGACAAGTTCCTATAAAATTTTTCCCTACAGGCCTTCCCTGCGGAAATCAGGGACGGGCTTTACACCAACGGTCGGGGACCCGGGGTAAATTACCCCAAATGGGGTAAAATTGGAATTTTAGGGGGTAATAAGGAAATTTTTCTAATTTGCTATTTTACGAGTATATACGTGTTAGTATTTTTACAAACTATTCTTTAAACTTAAACAATTCAGTGAGATATACGAGCCGGACCATCTCACAATCAGTTCCTACCACTACTAAAACGAATCAGAGGGGAGGTCTGGTTTCCAGATCTTGTTATACATACATACAGTTGGGTTGTAGATCTTTTTAAATGTGAAATTGCTAACATACCAGAAGAACCTCCAGGTTTGGCAGAGGCAATTCTTGAACTTCGATCTAATACTGAAGCACGTATTCAATTTGAGAGCAAAGCATATCTGTCGTCGTTTTGAATGTCAAATGGTGCAAAGGCTTTCAAAATTGCACATGAGGAGGTGGTAAAAAAGTTGCTACCATTTGCAATAACCTATCTTTGTGAACAAGGCGTTTCCACTCAAATGAACATAAAAACGAAGAACAGAAATCGATTAAACGCCGAAGACTGTATTCAAATTGCTCTTAAATCAAAAAGCCCCAATTTTGAAGCTATTGTATCAAACATTTCTCCAAAACGTGAAGGGGAAAAGTTTTCAATTAAATAAAGTTTGTTCCAATATGAATATGAGAATTTTGTTTTTTTGTCTATTTTTCTATTACATACCTACCTACTTACTATTTTTATGCAACTTTTTTTATTTTCCGTGTAAATTAATTCAATTTTATTATAATGGTTAGCGCTATATAATTTATAATAATTAAATATGTACCCATGTTTAGGTCAAACTCTTACTATAATATTTAATTTAAATTTACATTGATTGTCTTCTTTTCAAAATGATGGAGTAATATCGGCTTACGCAAAAATATTTTGGGGTAATAGTTAAAAAAGTTCCCCGACTGCTGCTTTACACATTGATGCTCAAATTTTTAACACCCTGTATGATAATGACTTTAAAGAAATAAATCTGGGGTAGCTTCAACCGTAGACTCAAAAAAATGTGCTCTTATTTATTGTGGATAAAATGAACCGTATTCGAGATAAAGAATAACAAACGAATTCATGTTACTTATGAATTACTTATGAATGCATTTATTAGAGAAAACACGAATTCGTTTATTATTCTTTATCTCGAAAACGGTTCATTTTACCCACAATAAACAAGAGTACATTTTTTGAGTCTAAGGTTGAAGCTACCCATATTTATTTCTTTAAAGTCTTTATCATACAGGCTGTTAAAAATTTGAGCATCAATAGGTGTTTTCTTTTTGCACGTTGTAGTTGACTTAAGTCAGCCGTGTCAACACACCATTCGTTTTATAAAAATAATTTGACTCAGTTCTCAATAACCCTATTCGTTTTAAAAGCTTTATTTAAGTTTTATATTAACCTGAGGCAGAAATATCTTATGACGCAAGGCACTTCAATCACGTGATCATTGTGACTTTACCTAACCCTGTAGCGGTGCAAAAAGAAAACACTTTATGTGTAAAGCATGATTCCCTCCACTTTCGCCTAATGTATTTTCGCCAATCCACATTCGCCAATGACAATTTGGTCTAATCTGTCTTCGCCAAAGGTAATCTTGCCAATACCACATTCGCCAAGGGTAGTTTTGCCAAGTGTATTTTTGCCAAGTAGAATTTCGCCAATGGTATGCTCGCCAATAGCATTTTTGACAAATGGACACTCGCCAATTTGAAACGGGAGTTTTGAGATTCACGAACGGTCCCAAAATGATTTCTATTGCATCAGCAATTAACATTTAAAATTCTATTATGGAAATACATAGTCGAGTTTTCACTTCGCAAAATTAATACTTATAACGCTTTTCGAGCTTGGAATAAAGATTTGTAAACAGATTTAGCAAAGTCAAAAATGATTTTATTTGTCACTGAGTGATAGAATAGTATAACCGCGCACTTGTATCGTTCTTCCACTCATCTCTCAAACAGCGTTGTCGATATTGAATCAAAACTGCTTTTCGCTCACTGATGGGTTGACGTGTTTGAATCATTTTGGCTATCTCAGTTAAAAATGTCAGTTTTGGCGCTTATACTGTTATTTCATTCACCGATTCAATTGCATTTTTAACATTGGCGAAAGTCGATTTGGCGAAAATGCAAAGGGCGAAAATAGTTTTGGCGAGAGTGTTCTTGGCGAAAATGGATTAGGCGAAAGAGGGGGTGGCGAATTTGATTTTGGCAAATTTACATTTGGCCAGATTGGAATTGGCGAAGGAGTATTAGGCGAATGTCCATTGGCGAAATTCCATTAGGCGTAAGTGGCGTATATGGTAAAGCATAGCCCGCCCCTGATCTCCGCAGGGAAGGCCTGTAGGAACTTGTCATCTTATTTTTCCATGCTCTGCCAGAATCCGAGAGATTTCCCACTTTTTCCTGGACACCCTGTATAATTAAGTCACCTTCATAGGTATATCAGCTTATGCGGCCTCTCTAATTACTGCCTAATTTAAATGTGGCCTCTAATGGTAAAAAGGTCCCCACCTCTGATCTAGACCTTGAGTCTTGTGACCAGAACAGCCCAGTAACACCATTTTAATAACAAATTTATTTTCTAAACTGCTACCTTGATAGTGCATGAAAGTTTTCTTCGAATCTGTTTTTATTATGTGAAAAACTATTTTTTTTCCAATACACCGGAAATTTATGTTACAGACAATTAAAACGCTACTTATAATTTTCTCAAGTAGGTATATGCGGAATTAGTTTTATTTGCAAACAATCGTTTTCTCAGTAAAAATTCTGTGGAACATAATTTATTTTTTGTTGAAGGTTGAAAAACAAGCAAAAGTAGATTATTTTCATTTGTTTAAGTACCTATTTAGTATAATTAATAATAATATTACATAACAATTACAACTCCCCTTAGATTCCCTCTGCTTTCGGTATTTCCAAATGCAACCCATAACAAACATAATTATTCCTATGGCCCATTCATACAAACTAATAGGTAAATCTAAACAAAACTAAAAAAATCACAAACAAACAAAAACTGTGGCTATGAAGTAATAGATAAGAATCAAACTGATACAGAAATAAAGCAATCATAAGCTTGCTAATGCTCAGTTAATCAATATCAAGTTTTCGAAATGTTCCTTCTACCCCAAACAAATTAGCCGAGGTTTTCGGTGCTCCAGTCCTCAATTCTTCGTTCGTTCCATATTGCATGTCCTCCAAAAACCATTTACTATAACTTTCAATTTTGTTCTTCCAAATTTCTGAAGAAGAGATAATGTGCTAGTGAAGAATTTTTTTATTCTTACCTGTTAACGTTTTTACAGAACCATTTTCTCCGCCATATTCTTGGGGTTGTAGTTGTATAGGTATTTTCTTACAAAATTGCTCATGGTTAGCTTCACTATACATAAACATCTAAAAACCATACAATTGAAATATTTTCTAGATTATTCGAAGCAAACCTACTCGTTGACTTTGCTTCGCAGGAGCGAGAGATTTGCTTAGATTAAAAAGAGACTCGGCCATAGGTGGACAGGAAGTGCTATGAACTGCTTTCATCCGTAAAGGGTACGCTTTTTCCGAAATTCCTTGCATCTTTTTTAAAAGTGCGGGGGTTAGATGCATTATGTCGCGCATTGACGTATTTCTGCCATCCGACCAGAATATAACCCCCGATACAGTAAAATTGTCGTCTTCTAATAATAAAACATCAAGCATCATCAAGAGTATCTTGAAATACATTAAGTAAAAATTGTTTTGTGAATTCAATACCGAGGATCGTAATAAAATAATTCTGGGGCCACCTGGATATTCGGTGTTTGGGAGTGGCAGTACAGACCTAAAATTATTTTTGTTGAATGGATTTACTCGATAAATGTATTGGCATTTATTACCCGAATCGCAACGCTTCTTGAATGTCTCGGTCATATGGATCCCTATTTGAAAAAAGTTCCGTAACTATAGTTTTAACTGTGTAATAGTAATCGAGTTTTGCTTGAGTACGATGAAGACTGAATTTGCATCCACGTAAAAATGATAACAAGAATTGATCGTCTAAAATATGAATCTAAATTATTATTAGCTTGTGTACAGTGTGAACAAACCAATCGAATGAAAAACGTTCGATTGCTCTATTTCAAAATATTACAATGATCCATCTTACCGGTTCTCGCATTTAAATGCGGTTCCTTATTTATCCAATCGCGGATATATTCTAAATCTTCGCGTATTCGTGAAGAATTCTCATTCAGCTCTTTTTCCGCAATCTCCTGTAGCACAGGAGACAGTTCTCTATAACCCATTTTGAAACAGTCTTTACACCTTACAAGAGTTCCATAAATAAACTACATTAACTGTGTAAGACTGTTTTGCCTTGAGATTATAAGCTATCTATATGATAAATTATTCTCTTGCCATTCTTTTAACTTTATGTGTAAGTTTTATTAACTTTTTTTTATATTTAGTGAACAGAATTTTTTTACATTATGTAATGTTGAGACATCTTTGACATCTTTGTAATTCTATACAAGGGGGAATTCTTTCAACCATTATTCCTTCCATTTTGTATGTAATGAGTCTTTGTACACATTGTAATCACTAGGGCTAACAAAAATATTGATTTACATATAAAATATTTATTTAAATCTTTCGAGCAGATTAAGGGTTTCATCCATATTTTTCAATTTGTATTCTTATTATCAATATTTTTATCTTGTTTATTCCTTATAAAATTTAACTCGTAAATTATAACAACTTATACATAAGTTATACTGACTGATGAGTGAGGAACTGATGACAAATAAAACAAACTTTGATCATCTTAAATTTGTTATAATTCCCTAAGCGTTTAAAACTACCAGGGTTAAGGGTTAATTTTTTTTTTTGCTACCGAGTAATATAATAATATATAATACATAATATAATATAATATTATAATAACACGGACGATATCCACAGGAGTTTAACGGAGAGTGTGTTAATATTATAGCAACTCATGCTTGGTTAACCAAATGTGATATTTTCCCAGAATACTAGAGGGTTTCATGTTTACCATACAAGATCAGGTCATTTACACACGAAATTACAGAAAACACATAATTAAAGATAGGACAATTACACATAATCTTTGTAGACAACGTTCGCAAAGACCAGAAACCATACAACACATTATAACAGCATCAGCTAGACGTGTACAACACACGTCTAGCAAACAAATAATTAATCAGAATCACAAAGCATAGTGATTAGTACATACTATCCTCGCCAGGAGTGTTTACCGCTACGTCATCACATACAATCATATGGTGTAATATGAAAAACACGAATCAAAATTGTACTATATTAGTCAAATGAGAATTAAATTCTTATGCATATAAAAGAAATTAAATTCGCGTTTATAGGTTTATTCTTTCTATAATATTTGCTTATTCAATACCGTATGTCGATTTCGTCAAATGCACTGCGAATGTTCACCATCCTTATTGAATTCACTGTTTTATATGAGATGACAGTATTAATAAATTGGATAGCTAGATTCATACATTAATGACGTAGCGGTAAACACTCCTGGCGAGGATATTAGTAATAATTGTTTCAAGAGCTGACCGCTGTCATTATTAAGCAAGACTTGTTATATTTATGTTAAATATTATGTTTATACCTACATTAAAATATTTTGCTTGCAGACATCTAGGTTTCCATGGTTAGCAAAAGACGGCAGTATGATTTAAACGTAAACCGACAATGACTTAGTTATCTGGAAATTTTTATTAGCTCCAAATATTTTTTATTTGGAATAACAATGTAGGTATTACATGCAATATTGCAAATAATATTTAACATAAATATAAGAAGTGATACATCAAAATTTAGGAAATTTTAGTCTCTTTTCAAAAACCCCAAAATATATAGGGTGGTCCGTATGAAAAAATGTAGTTTAAGGTCGTACACAAAAAACCAAACACCCTGTATGGTAACTATCCATCGCAACGGATTCTACGTAAAAAGTGCTCTAAGAAAGGTTTTGCCAAAATCAATTATCTTTAATAATATGAAAGTTATGATTTAAAGAAATCGACCAAGAAACTCCTCCTAGCGGCCAAACGATTAAAGATAACTGAATTATGTTTGCGGCAGTGATTTTTTCATTAAAATGAAGCTCCATCTTGGTCCAATTTTTTTTACCTCTTAAAATAAAGGATGTTTCCATAAGAAAGTGTCCAATTTGAACCACCCTGTACGTTCAAATAAAAATGTGGTTATTTATGTAGTTTTAATACAAACTACCCACATATTGAACTACACCTATGTTTCTAAATTTCTTGTTCGTTAAATTGTCCTGCCGAATTATACTCGAGATTTGTATTGATACCGGGTAAATTTCTGTTGCTTTGGTAAATTCTAATCTAGGTGGAGCATTTTTAGGTTGACATATTCTTCTCATCTAATTGCTAGACAACAGATTCTTATTAAACAATCCAAATTTACTCGGTAAAATGCAAACCTCTGGTGCAATTATATGTGATAAAACAACAATTTATTTTCGAAAGGTTCATTACAAACAAAATGGAAGGAATAATGGTCGAAAGAATTCCCCACGTATAGAATTACAAAGATGTCTCAATATGAGATAATGTAAAAATTTTCTGTTTACCAGATATACAAAATTTCAATAAAACTTACTGAAAGTAGAAAGTAGAAAACTTAGTAGAAGGTAGATACACGTAATTTTCACATATAGTCCAGGCGCTCGGCAATGTAATATATTTAAGTCATTAACTCATAAATCAAATGTCATTTATAACGCGACCGATAGATGTATTTAATATGCACCTAAAATGGAAAGTAAAAACCACTTACCTTATGGAAACTGGAAAAATATAATACTCAGAACAATTTACGATTTATCAACTTAATGACTTATGTTAAAGGTGGCGTTCCACGGCGTGTGGAGTGGCACGCCAGGAGTGTGAACTGTCGCGCCACACGCCGTGTGACAGGGTCGGCGTGGCGTGGCGTGCCGAGTCCCGTCGGTTGTCGATGGTGCAGTTTTAACACAGCGTGCGAAGTGGCACGCCTGGAGTGTGAACTGGCGCGGCGTGGTGTGGCGTGGCGCGGCGTGCCGAGTACCATCTGTTGTCGGTGTCACACCTGGGGTGTTCACACGGGCTGCAGATGAACTATTTCTTCATTTCAACATGTCTGTTTGTCAAAAACGCATTTTTTCTTTTTTAATTCTCCGACACTGCAATTCATACTAAACTTGTCTTTGATTCGTATCCAGGGATCATGTACCGCATTTCTATCTTTATGATCGGTACATTTAGGGTTCCACATGTTGTCACTAGACTAGCTAAACGTAGACTGCAAAAGTGCAAACGGCATTTTAAATAAAAATATTCTGCAGGCGTGGCAGGCAAGCGGCGCGTCTGCTTTGAAGTGTGCAAAGTTTACCGACAACCAACGGGACTCGCCACGCCACGCCACGTCGACCCTGTCACACGGCGTGTGGCGCGACAGTTCACACTCCAGGCGTGCCACTCCGCACGCCGTGTAACGCCATTGCAATTAAATGAGTATTGGCTCGTCACTCCGCACGCCACACTCTTGGCGTGGCACTCCACACGCCGTGTAACGGCACCTTTACATTGCCCGCCCAGGTGTATGGACTAGAAATACAACACTAATGATGTAGTTATTTACATATTACAACCATATATTAATATGAATTATAAAATATTACAATTTCGCAACGCATTTAATTAAATCATTATTAAATATATTATGCAAATAATAATTATTTGTATGTTAAGGCCGCGAAAACACACTTTAACGTACGATGAGAAGAATTACAGTGACAGAGTCACTGTAAGAAGAATTGTCTCGAGTAGGTACTACGTTAAAGGTTTTCGCGGACAATATATGTATACCTACACAATATTTTTTGGGCAACCAAATATGATTTCGCCGGGAAACCTGTTTTATTAGAATAAGACAACATTTAAATCAAAGTGGCTTTTAATAAGTTGCATTTTTGAGAAGGTGCGTGTACGTCATAGACATTTTTCTTAGTTACAATTGTTGACAACAATATTGTAACTATGTAAAATGTCTATGACGTACACGCACCTTCTCAAAAATGCAACTTTACTTTAACGGCCGCTGTTATAGTAACGGCCGCGAAATCATATTTGGTTGCCCAAAAAATAAATTGCCAACACACGAACTGCCTTTCGTTGTAACTTAAACGTTTAGCCCATAAGCAACAATGACCCTAAGCCAAGATTGCGTAATACACAATTTTAGTAGTGGTGGTGGAAACTTTATTTACAAGTCTTCTTAATAATAGTATATCATACACTAAGGTAGAGAAGACTATGATTATTGACCGACCGTCAAATTATTTCTCGAGATGCGAAGCACCGAGGGAAATAAGGCGGGAGGTCAACAATTGTCTTCTCTACCGTGGTGCATATACTATTTTTTCACTACTAAGTATTTATTTACACTAATATGAAGAAATTAAACACCTTACAACCTCCCCTTAATTAATATATAATAATCGAAGTGAATACGAAGTTATGCGATTAGATGTTAAAATGCAAAAAGTTTTAATAGTCCAGTCATTTTAAACATGAACATTGCAAAAAATCCTATATTAGGTTTGACTTTTTTATGTTGTTAGGTTCAGTCCCAGTAGTAAATACTCAATTTTGCAACTTCGAAAAACTTGTGGAAACGGGGGGGGGGGGGGGGGGGGGGCGCCAAAAACCGCGATTTTTTCGGACTTTTTTCAGTTTTAGCCTCGTACCTCAAAAACTACGAGTTATAGTGCAAAGAATACGATTATCTTTTTTAAAGTAGACTAAATTTTCTACAATTTGAGTCTAACCGGAAGTCTGTAAGTATAATAGTTTCCGAGATACAGCTCTTCAAAAATAGGCAATTTTTCCCAAAATCTTTTTTCAACGTATCATCCATGTTTCGAGCCAGATATTGCCATAACGACGTGCCCTACGACTCTTGTCATGGAGAAAAAAATTGTAGGACATTTTATCACCTTTTATTTAAGCATAGATGCATTCCTGTGGGCCTAACAGTTCTCGAGAAAAAGACGGAAAACCGGAAAACAGTGAAATCCTCCACATATATGTAATAGCATTAGTATGATTAGAAGACATTTTCTGATTATTCTTATTTAGCCTAGCGAACGAACGCTCAAAAAGGGCTTGTAGACAGACTTTTTGATCCTAATGATTTTATTTGTAAGATGTGTTTGGAGGTGTTTGGTGATAATTAGGTATACGAAAAGTCCCCGGCCCTACCGTATGAGCTAATTCCGTAGCGTAACAAAATTTGCGGATTTGTTAAGTTTTCCCTTTGTATCTCTTGAATAGGCGATCGTAGTGGGAAATGGCCAATTATAAAATAAAAGCTGCCTCGAGAAAATACTTTTGTTCTTTTCGTCAAACATTAACCCTATCATAAATGTATTTAGAAAAGACTAGAGACCATTAAACATGATGGCGCATAAGAGTGAAATTGTTTGGCTAAGGATGCAGGTAATCTGTATTTAATACTCACATTTATCAGATTTAGCTCTAAACCTCCCACAATAGTAGTTTACGTAACAAGTCCCGAAAGTGACCTTTTACTGGACAAGTAGGCAAATTACAGGACGAGCCGCAGGCGAGTCCTGCAAGCCTGCGAGTCCAGTAAAAGCACTTTTGGGACGTATTGCGTACAATATTTTTTTTAAAATCGTCCAGAAACGGGAAGAACAAATGACCATTCTAGGCCGGAAAGTAAAAAATGAGTCCGGTAAAGTAAAAAATGAGTCCGGTAAAACTTTTACCGGACTATCACAATGACTTCCCGGCTCAGTCCGTCAAAATGACATTTTCTAGCCTAAAAATAATCCGGAAACTACTACTTTCTGGCCGATTTTAAAAAAAATTAGTTGTTCTCTAGTGCCCTCTATTCCATCTTGAACTCAACGTTTTCTTTAAATAATTATAACATCTAATCTATTTGAGATAAAATATTAAACGGTATATGTATTTTATAGGAAATTTTATGGTCTACAACTTTTATTTCGGCAGTTTTTGCTATAAACCCAATACTTTAGGAGCTAGGACACAATATTTCCCGAAAAACGTCGTGTAAAAGCGATTTAAAAAAAAATGTCAATTCTTGACAGCGAATATCTCTTCAACGGATAGAGATAGAGAAAAAACGCATAGAAGAAAACTTGTAGAAAATTTAATTAGCTTTTTTTTATAATTGGCCATTTCCCCCTACGATGGCCTGTTCAAGAGATGTAAACGGAAAACCAAACAAATCCGCACATTTTGTTACGCTACTTTTCGTATAATCATCACCAAACACATCCCAGAAATAAAATCATTAGGATCAAAAAGTCTGTCTACAAGCCCTTTTTGAGCGTTCGTTCGCTAGGCTAAATAAGAATAATCAGAAAATGTCTTCTAATCATATTAATGCTATTACATATATGTGGAGTCGTATAATAGGGTATCCGGTCATTTCCCCGCCGAAAAAATCCCGCCGGTCAATTGCCCGCCGGTAAATTGTTCGCCTGGTAAAAACCCCGCGCGGTGAAATGTTCGCTGGTAAAATGCCCGCCATGACAAAATCCCGTCGGTCATTTGCCCGCCGCTGTAGGCAAAATGATTCCCCTGATATTCCCCTATTTTTGTGATAAAGATCCAATGTACCTACGTTATGTGCAGCCAGTGGTGGATTATGCGCTCAGGAGGCGTAGGATGAATTTGAGGCCCCTGTTTACTGTAAATTAAAATATGCTAAATTCAAAAAAGAAGACTGTATTAATAAACCAGACATTGCCATGTTTAACAAAAAAACCGTTATATATAAATTTATAAAATATTTTCGACGGCCATTTTAAGCACTTCCCGATGGAATTTTGACATCCTCTACAGACCTACGGCACTATACATGAATACTCGCCTGCTACTATCTCTTGTTTCACCCTCGTTCTTAACACGTAAATGTTGTACCATTTTCTACGCTTATTCCCCCACTAAAGCGCCTAGGTTATTTGCAGGTTTAGTATATTTTTTTTTCAATTGATACTAAAATAGTGGCATGACACACAGGTTTACAAAACTGAAGTTATTTAAAAAAGAACTTTCTTAATTGTTTATTTTTTCAAAAATTACGGCGGGAAATTAACCGACGGGATTTTGTCATGGCGGGCATTTTACCGGCGAACATTTCACCGCGCGGGGTTTTTACCAGGCGAACAATTTACCGGCGGGCAATTGACCGGCGGGATTTTTTCGGCGGGGAAATGACCGTGAACCGTATAATAGCGATTTCACCGTTTTCCGGTTTTCCGTCTTTTTCTCGAGAACTGTTAGGCCTACAGGAATGCATCTATGCTTAAATAAAAGGTGATAAAATGTCCTACAATTTTTCCTCCATGATAACGGTCGTAAGGCACGTCGTTGTGGCTCGAATCATGGATGATACGTTAAAAACAGATTTAGGGAAAATGCCTATATTTGAAGAGCTGTATCTCGGAAACTATTATACTTACAGATTTCCGGTTAGGCTCAAATTGTAGCAAATTTAGTCTAGTTTAAAAAGGTAATCGTATTCTTTGCACTATACCTCGTAGTTTTTGAGCTACGAGGCTAAAACTGAAAAAAGTCCGAAAAAATCGCGGTTTTTGGCGCCCCCCCCCCCCCCCAGTTTCCACAAGTTTTTCGAAGTTGCAAAATTGAGTATTTACTACTGGGACTGAACCTAACAACATAAAAAAGTCAAACCTAATATAGGATTTTTTGCAATGTTTGTATATTTTTGTGTTTAAATTGACTGTACTATAAGTAAAATTAACATTAGAAATCGTCAACATTAAAATTTACACTTACCTAGAACAATAAATTCGCTTGAAAATGGGATCAGCTGTTTCCCGCAACATGTCGCATCTAATCGCATAACTTCGTATTCACTTTGATTATTATTAGGTGTTTTCTTTTTGCATCGCCACAGGGTTAGGTAAAGTTACAATCATCACGTGATTAAAGTGCCTTGCGTCATGTAGACATTTCTGCCTCAGGTTAATGTAAAACTTCAACAAAGCTTTTAAAACGAATAGGGTTATTGAGAACTGAGTCAAATTATTTTTATAAAACGAATGGTGTGTTATTGACAAAGCTGACTTAGGCCTACCACAACGTGCAAAAAGAAAACACCTAATATATTACGGGGAGATTGTAAGGTGTTTAATTTCTTCAATTATTACTCTCTTTGTGTGCCCGGACCTCACCACGATTACACTAATATATTAATTTATTTACAAATTTTCATTTAAAATAAGCACTTTTAAATCTTAAAACATACTTTGTCTTACAACTGTCAAATAGAAGTTAATTCATAATGGCACGGAACTATTCATTTTTGAATGCACGTCATAACTTGATATTAAATTTATATATTAAAGAAATGTTTTTCCTGCACTAAATATTACTAAATGAAATATCTCCATCGTACTAAATAGTGTATGCACGTTAGTTGCTTCAACAATGTGACAGATTTATTAAAAAATGTGTATTTGTTCATTATTAACTAGTAGTGAATAATGAAAAATTATTTACCTCTAACTCGATATTTCATAGTCGTCTGTGACATCAAAAATCCTATGCTGTTTCTGCTAGTAGTGAAAAAAAATAATTGCTTGACTGATTCTTTTAGTTATCACCTCACAGTACAGTTTAAAATTTTAAACGTGTGCAACCCAGCAATTTGGTATACAGTACAACGCTATATAATGTGTTGTTAAAAATGTTATTCAGAAGGCAGTTTTAGTGGAATTGAGTTTATTTTCTTTCTTCCCGTACTGCTTCGTTCGCCTTGGCAAATGCTATGTTTACATCTGTATTAGATCAAATGCGAGTCGCATCACCGGCACATAATAGACAAGACACCCTAGATGGAAGACAACGTGGCATACCACCAATATAAATAACAAATAACAGAGGTCTCTGAATGGATCCTTGAGGTACTCCATTCGTTCTGTAATTTGTCAGGTCCAAGAACATCGCCACCGTGTGCTGCTTGTTTTCAAAGTGACATTTTCAGTCCTTTACGGAAAATCATAAAATAGGTTGTTACTTTCGAAATATTGCATCATTAGCCTGTACAGGATCGAATCTATCTACTATTTAAGAGAAAATAGGGACTAATTATTAGAATAATTAATTTTTAGATTGACTTATAATGACTGGATAAAACTGCCATTGAAGCATTATTAAACTTTAACCGTAAGTAAATTGATACTTATTATGTTCCATGGTTGCTTAGTAACGTTTAACGTGTAAAGTACTGAAAAATGAAAATAACCTTGTCCTGGCGATAATTTCGAATCGAAAATTTGAACGTAATTTTTCTGTACCTGTTAGTATTTGTATTTCATTTATAGTATGGATTTACGACGTCCCTCCCTCCCTCCCTCCCTGTTAATCATTCTCATTCTGAATGGTTTCCGATTAGATTTATAGTATTTTTAGTAGTATATTGAATTAGTATCAAATAAACTATGAACTCCTTCCACTGAACTCAATTCAGTGGCCCCTTCATAAGCCCATGCATTGCACTGTGTAGGTACAGGTATATTATGACACAAAAAACTGTTTTTTTCGTACCCTAATCTATGAGATGATAGAGTAGAACAAATACAATATCCGCCATTAAACATCGCGATTTTGACGTTTTGTTAAAAAGTAATAGCGAAATTCAATACGATTATGTCGACGTCTTTATGGCAATTTTGCTTTTTTATACTATCCCAGTTACCGCGGATCTTTCTCGAAGCTAAAAATAATAAAAAATAACCTACCAAATTCTATGGGGCAAGAAAGGCTTCGAATATTATCACTTATCGCAATAGAAAATAAAGAAGCGTCAAATTTAGATTTAAATGAGATGATTGGTAATTTGCTGACTGAAAAGCGTGTAACAATTTATAACTTTATAATCACAAACAATGGAATTTTATGTGTTTAACATTTACTCAGCTATCATTTATAATCTAAATAAAATTCATGTTTCTACAATACCTACCATAAATATATTCCATAAAAAAATTTGACTTTTTTTAATGGAAAAATCCTGGGTCATGGAAAGAAGAATCATGTAGTGTAGAGCATAGCATGTCCGTTGGATTCACGAATGGACATTCAGGTTTTGAGTTCTCACAAAGTTCAATAATTTTTTTTCCTCTCTGGAGTTTTAACGATAACATTTTTTTCCCAAACCTTATCGTGGTAGTAGGGGCCCATTTTTTTGACTTACACGGGGGCCCTTTATGCGCTAGTTACGCTACTCCTCGTAATGGACACCCCACTACCCGATAATTTTATTACTGCGCATGCGGTTTTACAAGGTTTGTCGTATAAATTGATACTATATTATGTTCCATGGTTGCTTAGTAACGTATCGAAAATTTGAACGTAATTTTTCTGTATCTACCTGTTAGTATTTGTATTACATTTACAGTATGGATTTACGACGTCTGAACAATAAACTCGAAGAGAAGGCCATCGAAGAACTGAATGAAGACCCGACACAAATTCCTCAAATCCTAGACCTTATTAAAGAATGGTTACGTAAGCAACTCCATTTAAATGCTAGAACAGGTAAGACGCGAATTCTTTTATTTAGAAAATAACCATCCGCTTAGATAAATTTAAACTATTATGAAAAATATACATACTGATAAAAAATCAGATTACATATTATTATGTATATAGTGACATATTGCGAATACATAATAATTATCACAACGCTAATCTCACTTACGTATTTCGACGACTCCGTATGTTATCAAATGAATTCAACCCACATTATATCACACATTTACGTATTAATTACGTTTTATTAATCTTGATCATAGCTGTATTATTGCCTTGGATATGTGACCCTTTCTTACTCTAATACAAAATGTTGGGTTCTTAGGATATATGTTGGGATCAAGCATGTTTATGACGAAATATGCAACCTTTAAAACTGCCAATTTTTTTATATCAAGAATGATATCTACCTATATTGTTTATGATATTTACTTGGATCTCATTTAATCTCACGACGATTACCATTCTGCTGTGCTATTGATAAATACTTGTAGGTATCATAATAATAATGCCGTTCGTCTATCTTTCAGTCAGTCTGTCGATCTGTCCATTTTATTAGTAGATAATTTCATTGGTTGATGTAAATAATATGTAACATAAATCATGGACTTTATACATAAAGTCAATGTATAAATGTATATTATGATCGCCCTATCCGGTTTGTTTGTTTGTCCTCATAAAGCAGGGGTTCGAATGGTGCCCAAGTTAACATATGTTTCCTTAATTGGGTAATTTTTAATCATTTAACTGAAGGATATGAGCATCAAAAATTACATATTGTATAATGTCTAAATTCCCAATGCGTTAGAAGCGAGCAACCATATCTAAGGTTAATAATGATACAAAAGCACAATATGTGTGTTATATTATATTCCGTATTTTTACTGTGGAAAATGCTACAACTTTTAACAGCCGTTTACGATTAAAATATTCTCATGGATTTTGGACCCGGAAAGAAATATTCCGCGTTCGTAATTCGTGTAATGTAATGAAGTGATTTATTAAAAAGATTTTATAATTTATTCTTAATGAAACGCTCCATCTTTAGCCTATTTACTATCACTGAGTGGGAATGGATTAATAAACCAATATGTAGGCTAATAACTTTATTTTTTCTGTTTGCTATCGATTTCGGTCGGGGACCATCTTCGGGCATTGCATCATTACAATATGATAAAAGTGAAACTCTATTTTGACTTGAGATGTTGAAAAAATATAAAAATTATTATAAAAACTAACCATATTGTGATACAAAGATTGTCTTTCTTTATCACCTATTAACATTAACTAAACTTGTTCAGACATAAAATTACAAAATTAAAAATTACATGAGCCATGTGATTCTAAGAATCACATGGCTCATGTAATTTTTAATTTTGTAATTTTATGTCTGTCACAATATCGTTAGTTTTTATAATAATTTTTATATTTTTTCAACATCTCAAGTCAAAATAGAGTTTCACTTTTATCATATTGTAATGACGCAATGCCCGAAGATGGTCCCCGACCGAAATCGATAGCAAACAGAAAAAATAAAGTTATTAGCCTACATATTGGTTTATTAATCCATTCCCACTCAGTGATTTATAATTTATATTGTTCGGCCTTCGGAATCTTCTAGAATATCTATTTATAGCAGTTAGCAGTGCCGGTTTTACATGTCATTTAGTAGTACGCACTAAGTAACATTGGGCCCCTCACCATCACCACTCATCCTCACAACAATTTGCCTACATAGCAAAACTTCGAATTTGATGCAAGCCAATAAATTTTTTTTCGCTACCTCCGTTGCTTTTGAGACGATAAAAATGAGAATCATTCAGACTAATATAATTTAAATAGCTTCATAGGATGGGTTCTGGATTACGATGGGAGGTGGTCAGAACTCCACTCGCAAATAGGCCACCTATTCGGGCCCTTTGTGCTGCCTCCCTGATTAGAGTCGTTCGACCCCGCATCATCACTCAAGCCATCCCACACGCAAGATAAACCTGAGGATGCTGGACGGGGAGCGGCTGTCTCATCTTCTGTGTAGCATCCTCTACACTCTACAGAATGGTGATTCAACCAAGCACATGCACCGCATGTGCTTGTTAAGTTTACAGTACCCAGAAAGTATGCCCACAAGTAGCCGCAGGTTCTTTCTGGATAGCCCTGTGCAAAAGCACGCCAGGCACGAGATGGTCCTCTGAAGGCCTCTCTCGGCTGACGGCATTCTGACATCAAGTTCCACCTAACCTTATGCTGGGCTTCGGTGTCTTGAGTTATTAAGTAGTTTACAGTTGATACTGTAAGTGGGAGAGCCGGCTTTGGACCATAAAATAGCTGTTTTGAGGCCAGTCGCGCTAACTTATCGGCTTTTTCATTGCCTGTTGTTCCAGGATGCCCTTTAACCCATACAAGCTCAAGGGTGTTGCTGTTTGTCACTTGCTCTAGTATTTGGTGACACTCGGAAACCAGCCTGGAGGTAATTTTGTGTTGACCTAGTACCTGCAGAGCGGCTCTGCTGTCACTGGAAATCCTGATACTTTTATTCTTTATGCTGTGCATAAGAATTATTCTTGCACTAAGCGTTATTCCTGCTAGTTCTGTCTGAAAGACAGTCGAAATTTGCTGTAATCACTATCACAAATTTCGATTATATTATTTTGCCATGTTCTATTAAATAGTGGTGGAGAAATCTAAAGTATAATACTCTTTGGCATGACATATGTATAGTTCTATCAAAAGAGAATGGTAGGTACCTACAACATGATTGACTAATCAGCCAATTCCCCCCCCCCCTTCTTCCCATACATTAAGTGAATACCTGTATTGATGATCAAGAGTTCTCATCCAGTGTGAGTTTACTAAGAGTACTCTGCGTATTCTGTCAATTTTAAGAACTGCTTTTTTTAAACACGACACAAAACGTTTTCCAAAAATCCGTTCATTCAGTTAACCGTTTCTTGAATAGTACTATACGTATTCTCACAGAACCGTTTTCCACTTCTGTTCTTGACAGAAGAATTTTGCGCGAAGCGTTCAATGATGGGATTGATCACGTATTTTCAAAAATACTGTTTAGTTCCAAAACCTTGTAGTGCTGCTTGCGATAGGAGCCTTGTTCTGTTGCTTCTCTCACACGCATTCGAGTGCCAATTGTTATCGAAGATTTAATGAACAACAGTTACTATATAATTAGAAAAACAAATAAATATACATATACCATCCATTCGATTACTTGGAACGCTTTTCAAAGGCAAGAGGGATACATTGCCTTAGACCTCGATCTTCCTGCTTCTAGGTTTACCCTTTTAACTGTGTGGAGTTTGAAGTTGCCGTGTGGAGGTTTTGGTGTTTATTCGGCGTACCCACCGGCAATCTCGGAATCGGGAGCCTATCTTACGACTACGAATTGGGCCCGAGGTACATGAAGGAACTTTGCATGAAGCTCGTGTTATATTGAAAAAGAAGCATAACCTATCGTGTTTTTGTTTTATACAGGTCGCGCGCGTTAAGGAAAGCTAGTCTTACATGCGTAATGGTCGTATACAGCGCGGGTAACAAAAAAAATTTTTACTTTGACAGGAAGCGAACTCCTGCTTCATGAGGCGTTAAGCTACAAAATGAGAATTTTGTTACATCACCATGTATAAATGTTCTTATATGTGATGATTGCAAAATAACTTACTATATGTATAGCCATGTTCAGCATGTTCACTAAATAAAGTGGACTTCTTTCAGTCAGAACCCATCCAACATGTACAAAAATGTATGGTGACGCGACAAATTTTATGGGCAACCCATCCTACATGATGCAAACTTTTACCTGATTCTAGAACGTCAGGTTTTTTCCTGACGCGGGAACCTCCTAGTAACAGATAAGTTTCTATTTAGCTGCTATTATAATTAGAATAAAACTAATTAATGGAGAATTAATTCTGGAAAGTGTCAAAATCGCAGGAAAACTCTCACTCATGACGGCGAAGCTACCAGAGGAGATAAAATGAGGCTGACTCGTGATTGGATTTTCGAATCATGCCAATAATTCAGGATTCAACACAGCTAGTTGCTTTAAAAAGTCGTGAAAAATGAACCCGAAAATTGATGAGCTGTGTCAACACCTCACGATGGTAAAATTAGGAAAATATCTTTCGGTTCTCTACTTATCGCCCAAAATCCAAAATGAGTTTATCAACTGTTTGGGGGATTACGTTGAAACAAAGATTCTGATATAAATGAAAGAAGCAAAGCATTTCCCCATTATATTTGATAGTATCTCCAATTGTTTCCACAGGGAGCAAACTAGTCAATTTTTGCGGTATGTGAAAATTGACGGTACCAAAATCGAAGGTGTTGAATTGTTTGTCTTCAGGACTGCCGCGGCCAGGCAGTGTTGCAGGATGTCCGGAATCCATACACGAATCAAGTTTGTGAATCCATCAGCTCAGTACGTTGCTTAAAAATTAAAATTGGTTGGCGTACATACCGTTTCTGTCGCGATAAACTCCGTCACATTTTTCGTAACAATTGAGCGGGTGACTACTGTGAGATATTGCAGGTGTTGGGGACTCTTGCAGAATAATGGGACGAAAACCCTGTGACACGAGCTTATTCAGGGCTTCTGCTTTTGGCGATGCAGTTGTTTACCTTTCTTTCGTATCTCGGATTATGGAGTAGGGTGCTGATTGAAACCAACGAGTTGTATTTACAAACGAGAGGGTTAAACGTCCACCAATGCGCAGTGAAAATTTCAGCAAGAGACGAAGAGTTCGGATTTTTTACCCCGAAGAACTACTAGATCCGGAATTCAAATTTGACCTCACTGCTTCGCATTTCAGTTTCCAATATTGTAATCAATAATCATGTTACGTATCTTTCGATTAACAAATTTATCAATTTCGTCAATATATAATTACTGTATGCTGCATGTACCTACAATATGTGGAATGTTTAATTTTTCATTTAGAGTTATTAAAGTTTTGGATTCGTTGCAGATAGTCAGAGATTGGTAGCATTCTGTCGTGGCTGCAAATGGAATATTCAACGTATAAAAGAAAGGCTTGATTATTTCTATACCATTAAAAATATAACACCGGAATTTTTCGAAAACAGAGATCCTCTATCTACTGAACTTCAAAAAGTTCTCAATGCTGGGTGAGCTTTTGTTTACACTCATCAATCATACTCTAATGTATTGCATTATAGATCAATATTTATAATGCCTAAGGTAAGAAACTATTTAGGTCCTCGAATTTGCATGCTAACTTTTGGAAAAATTGATATTAATGATACTCCATTATTAGAATTGTGCAAAGTTTTCTTTATGATGTTAGACATCCTTATGCAAGAAGATGATGACTTTGTTGTTTCGGGAATTACCGTTATAACAGATTATAGTAACATACCTGCGAGCTATTTGTTGCAATTTACTCCGTCAACTGTCAAGAAATACACAAAATGCTTTCAAAATGCTTACCCCGTGCGAATCAAAGGATATTACTGTCTAAATGCACCTACTATACTAGACAAAGTGTACCACAACCTTTGCAAACCGTTTCTAAGCTCCAAACTTCAACAGCGAGTAAGTTTTGCTTTGTTTTACATTTTATTTGCAATTGTCTACCCTTTGACATAATCTTTCCAGGTCAATATTGCAAACACGTTCAGTTCAGAAAAAATTTTTAAAGCCTTCTCTCATCACCTTCCAAAAGAGTATGGTGGAGAAAATGGAACCATAAAAGATGCTGCAGGTAAAAATGGTAATGTATCAATAGACTGTTTAAAATAATAATTCTAGAGGAATGGAAAAATAAAATAGAAAGCTATAGAGATTGGTTTTTGGATGATAAACAATATACAGTTAATGAAAAATTGCGCCAAAGAAATTCAAAATGTTTCCAAGAAGAATTTGGAGTTGAAGGTTCTTTTAGAAAACTAACCATTGATTAAGTTTCGTGTGCGTTAGATGAATGAAGAACAATGAACAACTTTAGGGGAGGTTTTTTGTAGTCGAAGATAGGTATTACAGGGAAACCTATTTTATTTGGTATCCCTTTCCTGCGATAAATTCTATTGTTATATATATAACTACCTACCTATATTTTTGTTGATAAACTATTTGTTTTACATTGTGTTTTCAATAATACGTAAAATGAAATGAAAATTTAGTAAAACTAGCTAATACTTCTAATACACAACATTGGATAGCCTCTTACATTTTGTAGTAGGATTGGTCCCAGATAGCGCTATGGTTGTAAAAACATAAAGATATCAGTATAGATGTTAGTAAGGTTTCTAGTAGACTAGGGGAATATCGGCCATTGGGGTAATTCCGGTCGTCAAGTTTCTCCCACCTTAATAAAATTTTTGGAGGGGTTTACGTCTCTGTTTGCGCACCTCAGCAATCCTAACGGTAGTATCGTTTAGTTAGGCAGTGCAACAAATTGCAATTTGTGTACTTTTTATAGAGAATTTTCTGAAAAAGCACGTGCTACTATAAGAAAGGTGTGTGTTCAAGGTTGCATATTTCAACAACGGGTAAGTTGTAAAATTTGTTTATATGTATAAAAATGAACTACATTCTGTCTTCTTTCACTCAGTTTACTCAAAACCCACATGCATTTAGGAATTTTAAACCTATGTGTTGGGTTTTATACGATTGCTTTAGGGGTAATCCGGCCACCATTGTGTGGGTAATATCGTCATAGCCGGCATTACCCATATAATTTGGTTTCCTATTGTTTTAAATTTTCGTTTGTTTTCAGACGCGGCGGATTTATAAACGAAAAACTACGAGAGCTTCTTGGACTTTCGAGACGCTTCGGGCAGCTCTTGCAGCAATAGAAAATGGGCGTCCTGTTTGGGAAGTTTCAAGAAGTTTTGGCATTCCAAGAGCGACTCTTCAAGATCCACGTAGAGACGGCCGAATATCCAAGCCTCAATTGGGACGACGCCCAGTATTTAGCTACTGAAGAGCAGGAGCGCGAATTATCCGAGCAAATAATTACTCTTGCCAAACTCAGAAAAACGCCTACACTTTTGCTAAATCCAATAATTTGGAAAATCGATTTAACGAGGAAAAAGGCTCAGCCGGGCGTGATTTTTTTACGACGCAATACTCCAATTACACTAAGGAAACCGGAATCAACCAGTGTAAAGCGTGTAACGGCGTTCAACAAAGAAGAAGTAGGAATTTTTTTTGCAAACCTTAACGCTTTAATGGACAAATATAAATTTTCTCCAGCAAGAATATTTAATGCTGATGAAACCGGCATTACAATGGTACAACCTCCAAACAAAATCTACGCTAAAAAAGGTCAAAAAAGAGTGGATTTTTTAACTAGCTGGGAGAAGGGAAAAACCACTACTGTTATGTGTTCATTTAGCTCGTCTGGAATTTACGTTCCTCCAATGTTTATTTATGCCAGGAAAGTAATGGCTGATCACTTGAAGAATAACGGACCTCCAGGCGCTATTTATCGCTGCTCAGATAACGGATAACCGAAGCTTTATTCATTGAATGGTTAAAGCACTTTGAGGATTGTGTAAAGATTTCAAAGGAAGATCCGGTACTGATAGTGCTAGATAACCACTCCAGTCACTGCTCGTTAAATGTTTTCAATTTTTGCAAAGAAATAGGAATTATTATTCTGACGATTCCGCCACATACATTGCACCGAGTTCAACCACTTGATGTTACTTTTTATGGTCCTTTGAAGTCAGCATATAATTCAGAATGTGATAAGTTTATGAGAAATAACCCAGGAGAAAAAATTACACTCAATATCGTCGCTGATTTGTTCAACAAAGCTTACGGTAGAGTTGCAACTATCGAAAAAGCTACATACTAAAGGTTCTGAAGTAGGTAACTGGTATATTTCCTGTCAACCCTGATGTTTTCAGCGCAGAGGATTTTGCCCCTGCTGAAAACTTACAACCTACAAACTTAAATGAGCCGATTCCCAGAAATGAACAAATAGCAGAGAATAGAAAAGATGAAAGGGAAAAAGATATAGGAGAACAAAAGAACGAAAATGAAATAAGACAGAACCTATAATTTGGAGAAATAATACCAGTTCAGTTTATTTTAATTGTAAAAAAAGTGCAATGAAGTGGAATAGTGAACAACTTATTAAGTTTCCAGATATTTATGAAAGTTATGATGTATTATGGGACATTAGAAATAGAAGATCATATGAATAAATTAAAAAAGAGATATATTGCCTCTCTCTAGCCGTAGCCGTAGCCAGAAAAAATATTCGCGGGGGGGGGGGGCAAATTTTAACAATTACACGCCATGTAATTTACATTTCGTTTAAGAAATTGTTATTGTCCACTGATTTTCGGGGGGGGGGGGGGTCTGACCCCCTTGATCCCCCCCCTGGCTACGGCCTTGCTTCCCACAATTTAAAAAATGAGATCGTTAAACGAAGATATTGGTGTCTGCACCAAAATCTTTGGTCTGCGTATTATGACGTCATGTAGGTAGTTCTCATAAACACTTTACTGCACGATATAAATACTCATATAATACAGGGATGCACAAACCGCGGCCCGCCGTTGTTTTTCTGGTGGCCATCCCAATCTACATCCAAATAACATTGAAAATTTTTCCAAACAACAAAGTACAAAAATCTTTATGTATTTCCTGGAATGCCACAACAATTGACCCAAATATTAAAGAAATTGTTAAGTCGATGCAATGTCATCCATCAAATTAAAATATTTAAGTAGTTTTTTTGTAAAAATTGGCACAAATATAATAAATAAACATTTGTTTGATTTGAAATTAAGACCTTTTCTAATTCCTTCATCGATTATGGAGCTTCTAGCTAGGGACTTTCTTAAAATAAATAATTTTTTTGCGGCCCGCCCCTCAATAATATTTAGTATATGTGGCCCTTGGTCTGAAGAAGTCTGTGCGTCCCTGCTGTAATATATGATTCGTTACGATACTTGTATATCGTAAATAACTAATAAATTATCCTGACCAACTTGTATTATTTGCTAGTAGTACCAAAGAGTATATAGTAAAGGTGTGGTTTCGCTGGAGCGTCTGGCGGCGGCGACTCGCGACTGCATCCCCAACGTTTTAGGTGCGGACGTTTTCGAACAAGTCGCAGCATCTGTCTCGACTGCCCGATATAAGGTTGAAAGTGATAAGTCGCAGCATCTGCCTCTCGACTGCCCGATATACCAGTCTAGGCGGGCAGCTGTGCGACTTATCACTTTCAACCTTATATCGGGCACAGGGTTGCAAGGTGTCGACAATGTCACGTCGACAATTCAATTGTCGACGCGTCGACAATTGCCACGTCGAGTAAATCATTGTCGACGTATATTGTCGACGCCATTGTCGACACCAATTATAATCATCTCAAAAATTAATATTAATGTTGCAAGACATATAAACGTCATTTATTTGATTCAAAAATACAAAGTAAACTAATATGTCGATAAAACATAGTAGTGTGTAGTACATTCAAAATCTTTCATTATGGGCATCCAAGCATTTATACCATCGCTGTTAAGATGATTAAGAACTTGTTAAGCTCATTTTTATGATGAGATAACAACTTATTATTATCATAACTACTAACCAGGATGAAAATAGTACCTAAGCTACTAAACTGTAAACGTTGAGAGCCATTTCTTGATGATGTTTAATATTTCACAACAAAATAAAAAACAAACATAACCTCAAAACAACTGGTATTGACTTTGTTGACATACTCGACATTGTTGACGTATTGTTGACATTCACTCGACGCGTCGAGGTCGACTTTAAAGTTGACGCGTCGACAAACAACTCTGAATTCGGGCAGTCGAGACGCAGATGCTGCGACTTGTTCGAAAACGTCCGCACCTAAAACGTTGGGGACGCAGTCGCGAGTCGCCGCCGCCAGACGCTCCAGCGAAACCACACCTTAATACCTATACTCTTTATTAGTACCTACTACCTACTGCCTGGAGTCGTTGAGTGAAAGATATACTTTATTCAATGCTGAAGTGTAGGTACTATTGCCGGTACACGTATTGAAATTCTATGAACAGCTACGTTACAGAAGAAATGTAGGTATTTCTTCTGTGGCTACGTTTCACCTGCGTGAGATTTTCAAGCTGACGAGCGATGGTCGGCTTGTAATGTTAATATGATCATGGTCTGTACCACTTTATAGCGTTCATTCAAGAAAAAGTCTAATTATTGGCTTTAGAATGCAATAGAATACTTAACTGAACTAAAATTTACCTGATGCCTCTGTAGGTACATTTAAAGGTAGATAGGTACCTTTATACGTCTTTGCGTAGCTTTCTTCAAGGGCACGGGTCATCTATACGACCATGTTTTTACTTTGAATGAACGCTATACAGTGGTATAGACCAGCGTTTCCCAAACTTTTTTGACCGCGACCCGGTACGAGGTTTTAAAATTTTTGGCGACCCACCTTATGAAAAAACCCCACTTCTTTACAAAACAAACTTTATTTTTTAATTAAAAATCTAGTTAATTGTTTTATTTCATACACAAAATTTCAAAATAATTATATAAGAAAAATAAAAGTAATTAAAAAATTATATTCATTTAAAACTAGTAAATGAAGTAAACTAGCAACGTTAGCAGCACAACGCGCGTACGCGAGCGATAAAGCTATGTGAAAGAGTGCAAATGCACACTTTTCCACTATTCCTATTGTATAACGTATAACTGATGTAAAAAATCTAATAGGTACTAATTTTTTTTTGTGTTTTTACCATTTTTTTCCGTGACCCGGCAAAATTTTTCTACGGCCCGGTGCCGGGTCGCGATCCACGCATCCAAATTGTGATGAATTACCTACTAAGATGACCTTCATTAGATATTACATACTCAATTTACCAGGTGTCCAGGTCAAAATGATTCATCCCAATTTCCACTACATGGTCAACAAGTTTAGTACCTACAGATTAGTACAGATAAAACCACAAGCACAGAGTACCTAAAAATTTAGTACAAATTCTTACAATAGCATAATTATTAAAAAACGCCAGTTTTGGTTTTTCCATTCCCGTATAACGCATTGCGTAATATTAGAAATGTTTGTAAAAATGTATGTTAAACACCTGTATAAATATAATGTACTTACCTATCTATTGTGGCTTGCCGTGTGATTAAAAGGTAACCTTTCGTTAAATAGGAATACCCCATTATTTAACAATCGTCATACATTTTTGCACAATAATTACGACGGTTTTTACGTCCCAGAGGCTAATTCGCTATGAACTGGTTTTACGTCAGAATTATCATCGCTGAAATACGTTTGGTTCTCTTAAAATCCAAGTAGAATATTGAATCTAATAGTAATCAACCTATGATCGAAGATGGTGTTATTAAGAAAACTATCAGCCGAATTGCAAGAGGTAGCTGAAGGTGAACTAGGTGAAAATTTTTTAAGATTAGAAGAAGATTTAGAATATATACGCGAATGGATAAATAAACAACCCCATTTAAAGGCGAGAACTGGTAAGATAGATACATTTAAATAAATTTTGTAATCTTAATAATAAGATGCCATTAAAATTGAATGTATTTAATCAACATTATTTCCCTAAATTTACACTGAGGATTTTTTTAATTTACCTGCCGTTTTTAGTGACAGTGTAACCAGTGGCGTAGCTGGGGGGGGGGGGGGGGGGGGGGGGGGGGGTAAGGGGGTCGCCACGGATGGCACCATTTTAGAATGGAACCATCCACAAATTCTTACCATTTTAGGGGTGAAACTATTTTGGGGGTGGCACCAATTCGGGGATGACATTTTTATTTCTAACAGAAATGACAATTTTCTGCTATACGAAATGTTTCACTTTTCAGTATTCGTGTGTATGATACCTATTATGTACAGGGTGACCCAGGGCTGTGTGATTGATCCATAACTTTTTGCTATTCAAAATATCGACATGCGGTTTACACCGCAAAGTAAGCAAACTTATACTGCACATTATAAAAATATTTTGATTATATACAGAATGTTCCTATACAGGGTGGTAAACCAAAGTTATGTTTTTTTTTAAATAGGACACCCTGTAATTTGTACATTATTAGTTTCTACATGAAAAAGTAATGGCACTTTGTATAGGTTACTATGGATCTAGCTCTCTTCGTTTCGGCGTTATTCAACGTTTTGTTCGAAAAAAGTCTCATATTTGATGGATCACTGCCCAGTAGGCCATGGATGTATTTCGAAAAACTTGCCACAGAAAATTTAAGAATAACTTGGAATTTTAATAAATAGTCGACTTTTGGTCCATGTACAGGGTGGGCTGAAACGCAAAAAGTCGAATAACTCTTTTTTACTTCCCGGAGTACGAAGTAAAAGGGAAGTACTGTATTAGTGTTCCAAAAAAAAAATTTTACCTATGCAAATTTTTACATATCTTTGCGTTTCTGAATACGTAGATTCAAAATATGAAGAAAAAAATTTTCCGTCTGTCGTCTGTAGTCTGTCCGTACACATTCCTTGCAACGCTCTAAACTCAGAAACTATTAAAGTTATCGAAATGCGGTTTTCGCCAATCGATTACTTATAAGATACAGTTGCAGTTTTTTTATGTAGTTTAAAAGAGTGTTTTTTTCTGAATTCAGCAATATATCTATATTGTGCTATACTTATTTTTTGGAAAAAGTGTTAAAAAAAATAATTATTAAAAAATGACTGCAACGCTCTATACTCAGAAACTATTAAAGTTATCGAAATGCGGTTTTCGCCAATCGATTGCATTCGGGCCAAGAACGAAAATGCTGATATTACCTTTGATTACGTCACTTCCGGTGTAAGCTAAAATGGCGGCACTCATTTTTTTATATGATACAATTGCAGTTTTTTTATGTAGTTTAAGAGTATTTCTTTCTGAATTCAGTAGTATTTATTTTTTAAAAAAAGTGTTAATACGAGGGAAGTCTCGTGGCAACTTGCCAGAATTTTTTATAAATAGAACACCCTGTATTTCTGTTCACGAGTCGATTAAGTTTTTTATAAGCGTTCCACTGATATGCAATTTGTATGGTCAATTCTGAATAGTTACTGAGATTTTCCGGAAAAACTATTGTAATTATGAAGAAGTTGTTGATTTTTGCAAGTAGGCTGCTGTCAGCGAATATCGCAAGTGATGTGACATTTAATTTAGATTTCTTGCAACACGAGTAAAACATCCACTTGAGTTTCTTCATCAATCCTCCCTCCCAATACCTCCTTCTTTCCATATTTAATGCTGCCAGATTCATCAAATCGGTTTCTATGTTTTGAAAAGAACTGACTCGTTGTACTCTTGCATCGCGAGATTTTTGAGGGTAAGTATATTTTACTGGCAAAACATTTCGATCGGCTTCACCAATACAGTAACAAGGGCGTCGCCAAGGGGAGGCCAGGGGGACCATCGCCCCCCTTGGGAAAAAGAAAAAAGGCAAGTTATTAAAAATAAAAATAAATTTTGTACGAAATCTTGAAAAAACGCCAGAGCCACGAACTCCCAATAGTGCCCCCCCCCCTCCCTTGGGAAAATTGTCTGGTGCGTCCTTGTACAGTAAACCATATTGATTAATTCTTGTTGGTTGTGTGAATTTATTTTAGTGTCGAGCAAAAATGTGCAACAGTAGAGTAGTTTCAAAATCTCGTGGCACTCGAGATGTGTGGCGGGATTTATTTAAACGCGATACTACGATACTAATATGAAGTTCTATAAATAATTACACCTATATTTATTTACTCTACATATTTAGGATCGCATTTTACCTACCAATGTTTTTGGACGTATAATGTCGTGCCTATTTTTCGAAATTGTTGTAAATCCCGCCGCGCATTCCGAGTGCCACGAGATTCTGAACCAACTCTAATAATGTAGATTATCACACTAGCATCTAAATTAACTGTCATATCACTTGCGATATTCGTTGACAGCAGCCTACTTGCAAAAATCAACAACTTCTTTATAATTACACTAGTTCTTTCCGGAAAATCTTAGTAACTATTCAGAATTGACCATACAAATTGCATATCAGTGGAAAGCTTATAAAAAACTTAATTGACTCGTGAACAGAAATACAGGGTATTCCATTTATAAAAAAAGAGTTACTTATTCGACTTTTTGCGTTTCAGCACATCCTGTATAGTGTGTGCATTCATGGAAAGTAGTAGTAGTCGACTGTTTATTAAAATTCCAAGTTATTCTAAAATTTTCTGTGGCAAGTTTGTCGAAAAACATCCAGTGGGCAGTGATCCATCAAATATGAGTCTTTTTTCGAACAAAACGTTGAATAACGCGGAAACGAATAGAGCTAGACCCATAGTGACCTATACAAAGTACCATTATTTTTTCATGTAAAAACTAATAATGTAGAAATATACAGGGTGTTCCATTTAAAAAAACACAACTTTGGTTAACCACCCTATATAGGAACATTCTGTATTGTAATGTCCACCGATTTCACACCGATTCTGTAGTCAGATATTCGGATAATCATAATATTTTTATAATGTGCAGTATAAGTGTGCTTACTTTGCGGTGAAAACCGCATGTCGATATCTTGAATAGCAAAAAAGTTATGGACCAGTCACACAGCCCTGGGTCACTCTATGTTACTCTATTCTATATTGTAGAACGCCCAAATACCCATATTTACTTCTTTTGTAGTACCATTTCTTTATTCTGTGTTTTGAATACGCTCAATTCAATGGTGCAGTTTCCTTCTCTAAAGTGTCCCTTTTATGAGTGTTTTTAACCTATTTACGCCCCATGCATCTTTAGAAGTCTAAAATGTAAGACTTTGTTCCTAAATTTAAGTTATGCTTATAGTTACCCTATCGGGTTACGATGTGTACAGATTCCATAAAGTATGTTTGTAGCAAAAGTTTCAGAGTATCTTTTTCCGTATATACTATACAGTGGTCTATTAGTTGTCCAATTGTTTAAGCTTTTTGGTTGGTTGTATGAGACTTGTGTTCTCTCACACACGTACTACCACTGTGGCAGCAACTAGGTCTCTCGTCACTGCAATACAACTCTCATAGTGGGATGATTTTAATGCTTTTTGTTAACAATAATTTATGTCATTGTCTTCGGATATGTAAAAACTCACCCACCTTTTAACGTCGTCAATGCACCTCGTGTGGTTCTTATGTGGCAATTGTTATGGTTCTTTGTATTATATGTAGGTACAATTAAGGCTCCCGTGGCCGGTTTTGAGTAGGTCGTTTATCTTAAGCATATTCAGCGCCCAACATTTGCTAATTCCAAATAGTTACTTTTTTGTTTCCCAATAATGTTGTAGATAAGCCTGAAAAAGTTTAAACGGAAGCGAGGCCTACAGACTTTCTCTAATTTCTCCCAGGAAGCCTGATATGGCCAAGGCTAATTGTTGACTCTTTCCTGCTGACAGTTCTCTAATCTGGAGTGCTCTCTTCTGAATTTCTTTTGCCTAGGCGGACTAGACTCAAATTTAGCCCTATTCCAAGGTGCGTCGTGCTGCATCCGTCTGTACAATTAATCCACTGCGACCGAGTTTTTGGTGCACAATTTTTCTGGTTGGTGGTAGTTTATTTATTCTTGCTTCTTGTCCTCCAGCGTTTTGATCCTGATAACTTGAACATTGGAGGTCCTTGCTTTCTGATTTTCGCTGCCTCGGAGCCACAATTAAATCCTGCGAGTTTACTATCGAAAGAACGCATTTATACTACGATGTACGGAAGGCAAATTTCTGGTGGTCCAAACGACATCGCCACGCATACTTTCTCTTGTATCTGCCGGAAACATTGGAGTTAAGTTTTGTTGATGTATACTCCTCTCGTCACAGAGGATTAAGCCAGGATCCTTGCAGCAACTGGAGTACTCCTGATGCTATCTTTGTATACTATCAGTTATTATTCACTCCTCTGGTACACACACTGTTACTCCAAAGTGGTTCTCCAGCGAAGTCAATTACTTTATCACGTGTCAAACCGTTTTGAATCCTAAATACTTTTTCGCTTTCTGAAAAGTTCAATGTAAAAATAAGCAAGATTTTTACATTGAAATCCCCCTGGTGCATCGGCCAATTCTACGCCCTGTATTTTAGCAAACTTTTATATTTTGGCCGCCATTTTGACGGTGTTCCCGATAAGTTACAACAAATCACATCAATATCAAAGCTTAGCTTTTTGATGCTCTTTTCCTTTACTGTGTTACCAATTCTCGAAGAGAAGTGCGATAAATGATGCTAACTGTTTTTGCAATTACTATGGCATCCACTTACTTTTATAATTAAAAGTATCCTGCCTTTATTGCGCATCAGAATTATATAACGCTTATTCTTGGTGTTCCCTTGGTTATCGAGGGATAAGTCTTGTGTAATACCATAATAGAGGTGTCTTTTGTAGGTCGAAAACCAATTAAAGAATTCTGGCTTTCTTTGTTATTTTAGTGGAGCATGACCTCTGTATTTCTTTTGATGTACAACGTAACATACTTCACGTAAGAAGTCTGCTAAAATTTTAAGTATATCATCTCCACTATATTAAGATAATCAAAAACAGCTGCTAGATGATATCATGTATAACTAACTGTTGAACAGTGTCCTATTAATTAAAAATTCGATATGTTCTGAGAATTCTAATAATTTAAAGCACTAAATTTTTTAACATTATTTCTGTTTTAGATGATCAATTCTTATTAGCCTTTTTACGTGGATGCAAATTTAGTCTTCAGCGAACCCAGGAAAAGCTAGATTACTACTATACCGCTAAAACTATAGTCGCGGAATTGTTTTCGAATCGAGATCCATACGATCCAGATATTCAAGAGGTCCTTCGATTGGGGTAAAATCACTATACCTACCCTATTCAGATTGCTGATAGTTAAAATTGCAGACCTGTGTTACCGTTACCTAATACTGCAGGTCCAGAAGGACCCAGAATAATTTTACTACAATCCTCAGTACTAAATCCAGATAAAGTCCAATACATTGTATTTCTTAAAGTATTTTTAATGATACTGGATATTCTGTTACAAGAAGACGACAACTTCACAGTGGCCGGTGTTGCTTTCTGGTCAGAAGGGAAAAATTCGTCAATCCGTTTCATAATGCAGTTAACACCTGCTCTTTTAAAAAAAATTCACGTAATTATGCAAAAAGCGTACCCTATACGCTTGAAAGGTGTATATAGCACACATTGCCCGCCAATAGCAGAGACTCTTTTTAATCTCAGTAAATCGTTTTCACCTGAAAAGCTAACTAAAAGGGTAAGTATTATTTGAATCATATTTGAAGACAGTTTGCTTGTATCACAGACAATACTTGTGTTTTAGATGTTCCTTTATAGCGAAATTGGCGAAGAGTTTTGTAAACAAATTCCTAAACATCTTCATCCAAAAGATTTTGGAGGAGCAAATGGTTCACTGGAAGAGTTGAAGAGTAAGACTAATGCTCTTTTCTTCTTAAGGTTCTACTACTTATTATAGTAAGATTATAATTAATTTTTTAGAGGACTGGAAAGAAAAAGTGGAAAGTTATCGAACGTGGTTCATAGAGGATGCTAAATACGGCACACGGGAAGAGTTGAGGATTGGGACTCCTAAAAATTCTGCAAATATGTTCGGAGTTGAAGGAACATTTAGAAAACTTAATATTGATTAATCGAAGCAACTGAAATTTATCTCATATTATGTCAATATTTGTTTCAAGGTGTCCTGAATTTTAATGCAGTTTGGCTGTTTCCACATGTTTCTGGTTGTAAAGCGAATAAAGATCATTTTTATATTTCAAGAAAAAATCAAACATGTTCTTTATCATTTCTTATTTTCTCAGAGCATGTTTTAAGATTTGGAAACAGAAAATAGTCGCAAGTAGATAACCGATATTTACGAAAGCACATTCACTGCTTGCAACTTACGAAATGTGGCTTGGCTTGTCCGGTAGTGGAAACCTTTTGTCAATTTGCGTCACATTTTCATTCAGTGGCGTCGTTAGATCCTTTTTGGGGGGGCTCGCGCCCCCTCAATATGCTTTTGCGCCTCCTCAGAATAAATTAACAAAAACACGTATATACGAGGGCATATTGAAAACTAATGCCTCCATGGCTATAACTTTATTAATAATAGATATATGGTTTACATATAAATGTGAAATAATAGTGAAAACTGTCCTCTACGCACTCATGTATTTACTTTTCCACATAATCGCCGTTAGCAGCAATACATTTACGCCAACGTACTACGAGTTTTGTAAGTCCGTCACGGAAAAAGTCTGAAGACATCCCACGGCACCATTTCCGCACCTCCGCTATCACCTCTGCATCCGAAGAGAAACGCTTGCCTTTAAGATGTTCCTTAAGCTTGGGAAAGAGGAAAAAGTCACAAGGCGCAAGATCTGGGCTATAAGGTGGATGAGGTAGCACGTCATGAAACCGAAGCTTCTCCAGTGCTGTACGCGTTCTCTGACTTGTGTGAGGCCGAGCGTTATCATGTTGCAGAATAGGCACTTTGTCTGGACGAACCCTACGCAGCCGTTGCTGTAGATGTGTAAAGGTGTTAACATATCGTTCGGAGTTGACAGTACGACCACGTTCCAAAAAATCGATGTGAACGATGCCATCGCAATCCCAGAAAACGGTAATCATGACTTTCCCGGCTGATGGAACTGCTTTGAACTTTTTCGGGTTTGGCGAACCCTTATGTCTGTACTCCATGGACTGACGTTTCATTTCAGGGTCGTAATGATGCGCCCACGACTCGTCACCGGTCACAATTCTGTGGAGAAAAGCGTCACCTTCTGCTTCATATCGAGTCAAGAGTTGTTCGCAAATTTGTTTCCGATTGGCTTTCATTTCATCAGTAAGCATTCGGGGAACCCAACGCGCGCAAACTCTCCTGTACTTCAGCACATTGCAGATAATGTGATGTACTCTTTCTTGTGAAATACCCACCCTGTTGGCAATGTCAGTTTGGTTACACCGTCGATTCTCACGAACAAGTTCATCCACGAGAGCGACCTGCCTGTCACCACACGCAGACACTGGTCGGCCACTGCGTACCCGATCATGGATATCCGTTTTAACAGGATTTGCGTCTTTCACAGTCCTTACCCACCTCCTAACAGTACTCACATCAACACACGCATCACGGTGTACGGCACTCAACCTTCGATGGATGTCAATCGGCGCTACACCCTCTGCAGTAAGAAATTCAATGACAGCTCGTTGCTTTAACCGTACGTCCATGTCGGTCGCCATGTTTAGAGTTGTTGTGCGCAAGCGCGATGTTGCTGAGAATCTCCACTAGGAGGACTTATGTACTAATATTTAAGGTAAATGGCAAACCACTTTTGACACGGTCTGGCCCGTTATTATAAAAGTTATAGCCATGGAGGCATTGGTATTCAATATGCCCTCGTATGTATTTGATAAATTTATATAATTTATACAACTAGATCAACCGATGATTATCCGCCCCCCCCCCCCCCCCAAAGCACCTTTTCTAAAGACGCGACTGTTTTCACTTGGATATACTCTGATGCGATACGTTAAGCTCACATAATACTCTCCTGTTATCGTGCCACCATCATTGAGATAATCAATCATTAAAATTCTTTCACTATCGCAAAAAATGGTTGGTAGGAGAGAAAGGAATTATTTTAAGGTATTTGTCACTCTTGCCATTAAAAATTTATACACTTTTCAAATTTCAATCTTTTCGGCCCTCTAGCGGGCAAATGGAGCATCGGATATAACTTAACCCTTATGACAAAAAACGACCACCTCATCAAGCTCTATCGAATAGGTCTAAATCCTGTTCCAAAAATCCACTTTTTAACTTGGTGACCTTTGACCCCGGGAAAACCAGATGTGAGCTTGTGTCAATTAATTTCAAGTGGCGGTGAAATTAGCGAACACTTTAATGCGATGTTGGAACTTCTTTACATATACGACAAAAGCGTTATAATCTTAAAATATAAATGAACTATAGAAACATTGGTTCGTGAAGCCAGGACAAGGATAACCTAGCTAATTCAGTCTTATTTATTGTACTTTGCAATGCAATGTTGTCCAATTATCAACATCACAACTAAAACAGTAATTAAAATCTATAAATATCTATAATGTGTTATTGAAAATGATAAACTAAAACATTAAGCGACTGTTACAGCACGCGGCGTGTAAGAAGACGAGCCCGCCAATGCGCAAACCACGAGTTTATGATGTTTTTCAAATTCACGCGTTCGTTTACTTCAGTAGCGTCGCATCGTGCGAATTACCTATTAGACAAATTGGAGAGATGTCTATAAGTACATACTTTCAGGCGTATTATACAAACGTGAAAAAATAAATGTTAAAAAAACTCGTCACCAATGGAAGTATTGGAATTATTCATCTTAATACGTATTCTTCCAATATAAATAAAATTAAACATACAAATGTGATACCCCACTGCTTGATATTTTTATTATAATCGGTACTCGCCGGAGTTCTTCGCGATGCGCCGGCTCCTCGTTTTCTTACGCGCCGCGTGCTGTAAATGTGTACAACCTTGATTAATTTACAATACCTAATTAACCTTGTCATCGCCATTAACTCAAGCAATTTTTAGTGCGAATAAAATTAATTTACTACGTAAAATGTTACTTAAATGTTCTGGAGGTGCATATTCCCTCCCCTTCGTTTCTTATACCATCTTAAATCACCACATCAATTAGAATAATTATAATAAAAAAAAAGACATGAATAAGCTCGAAAATGAGCGAAACGTCGTTAACACTTTCATCTATAATTATTAAATAAATACTAATATTACATCACTAGCTGTTCTTATTTTTCCACCACCAACAAAACCAACCACAGCTACAACATTCGAGATAAAATAAATTCGTAAATAAAATCTTCCATAGGTACAAAGTGAAGGATTTGACAACACAGCCGTAACTGTGTGTGCTGTCAATTATTATAAATTGGTTGCTTAAATACAAGAAGGATTATTTTGATCTACATTTAATTATTAAAACGCAAAAGACAATGTTGCCGCGATGGTGCTTTGTGTGCAAAAGAAGCCTTTTACGGACGTTCAAGGGCAAATAGAAAATATAACCTATGGGTAGTAACGTTCATAGAGGTGGAAAGAAATTTTAATGTGGGAAGTGATTATTTACTTAAAATTTGAAGAAGAAGCTTAGATTATTTTCTATTTTAAGGAGAGATGTGTGTATCTGAAGATACACATATTATCTAGCTAGTGGTGGCAAATTTAATTTTTTTCGTATTCGAATATTCGTTAAAAATATATTCGAATATAGAATTATTCGAATTCGAATAATAGAAAAAAATTCGTTTTATTCGTTGTATTCGTTTTATTCGTTTTATTCGTTTTATTCGTTGTATTCGTTTTATTCGTTTTATTCGTTGTATTCGTTTTATTTCGTTTTATTCGTTGTATTCGTTTTATTCGTTGTATTCGTTTTATTCGTTTTATTCGTTGTATTCGTTGTATTCGTTTTATTCGTTGTATTCGTTTTATTCGTTGTATTCGTTTTATTCGTTTTCTTCGTTTTATCGTTTTACTCCTTTTATTCGTTGGACTAGTTTTATACTACCTACCTAGTAGAGCATTCTCCAATGGAAGTTTCATTTAAGCATAAACATTTGAATAGTAAATTACTTGTTGTTGCTCCATTAAATTTAAGACACTTATTGCAAATTTTGCAAGTAACTACCGCATCACTCGTATTCTTCGCGAAATATTTCCACACTTTACTCATAAATCACAATAATGTAGTCGTCTAGGCTGAGAAATAATTTGAACTAAATTAAAAATTTATATTTAAATGTAATCCTTTAAACTTTTAAAGGAATAAATTATCATCAAAGGCGGGTAAAAAGTATAAACTTAAATAAACAAAGTCCAAGCTTCACAATACCATGAAAATAATTCCAGTTAAAATCACCCTGCGTGGTTGAGGGAGGATTATTGTAGGTTCCTAATGTTTAGAGAAACGTGTTCACTGATTTACCGAGAACCTTTTACACTAAGAAACAATAAATTACAGTTCATTACGACTTGTAAAAGGGTGTTATTGAATAGAGAATGCCTTTAAGCTGACCGAAAAGAAATGCTGAAATAGCGATTTACAATACGAATATCGTACCTACAACGTTTTATCTACTATTCATAAAATATTGTCGGTCGAAAGAAATTTGTAAATGAGAAATAATTCCATGAAATGAAAAGTAGGTAGTAGGCCTACCTGCCGTCTGTCATCTCTCAATAATAAACCAACGAAGTTCTCTTTTTTCTTAATTTAACAATTTTCTTTGTTCTGGCCATTATTCGTTTTATACGTTTTATTCGTTTCATTCGTTGTATTTGTTTCATTCGTTTTATTCGTTTTATTCGTTTCATTCGTTTTATTCGTTTCATTCGTTTTATTCGTTTTTATTCTAATTCGAATAGTGGTATTGTTAAGTATTCGAATAATTCCCGATTATACATTCGAATATTCGAAAAAAATTGCCACCACTATTATCTACCTTGCATGTCCCGTATTCATATTATACAGTATTTATGTACAATGTTTATGGTGTACAATAGGTAATGTATTTAATATTGTTATAATTTATATGACCCTTAAATACAGTACGCCACTAAACATGTAGTCTTGTTTTTTCTTCTCTCTTTTTTCTTGTGCACTCTCTCATCAGTGTTGGCTTCACGTCTTAATAACGTTCGTATATGGAAAGGCGTATCTGTACCTTTCTATAATTTTAGGTTATAATAGCTTAAGTACTGAAAAACTGTTATGTAGACAAGGGCGCGTAACTAGTTTAGAGAATGAAGAGTTGGTGGCAAAATTCGTTCAACATTCCAGTATGGTTTTATACGAAGCCAAGTTTAACTAAAGAAGGTGGGGGCGTTCTCTCTCAGACCATGTCACTCAGAGGACTCATCAAAAAGTACGTCGCTAGATTTCCTCATAGGGGATACTATAATGTACTTCGCATGATTGGGTCAAGACCTGATGTGTTGTCACTCGAGAATTCAACCTCTCAAGACTGGTATAGGTTAACAGGATTTTATGATGCGTAAAAGGAACATTTGGATCGTGGGGTCATTTATAAAAGCAAATGTAATAAATAATGTGAAAGTGATCCTGGCCATGCAGGGGACATTACAAACTAGTTGGTCCACTTCTGGTGTACTCAGCATTTATCTATGCAGGTGGCTGTATTTGCTGGATCAGTCAGCGGCAGTCTTTGGTGGCAAACACAGAAACACAGAAGCTGAGATTGTAGCAGCAAGTGAGGCAGCTAAAGAGGCTGTGTGGCTAAAAAGGCTGATGGCAGACATGGTCGTATTAGAAAGCGTTCCAGAACTGTACATTGGCAATGAAGCAGCTTTGAAGCTTTCATAAAACCCAGAATTGTATAACAGAGCTAAGCATATACGTACAAGCGGTGCAGGTAAATTGTTCGAATTCAATTGTTCGAAATCAATTGTTCGAAATCAGTTGTTCGAAAATCAATTGTTCGAAAATCAATTGTTCGAAAATCAATTGTTCGAAAATCAATTGTTCGAAAATCAATTGTTCGAAAGTAAATTGTTCGAAATCAATTGTTCGAAAAAAAAGGAGAATAATTTAGTTGGGTTTGGGACTATTCGCCGTCGCCGGTTCGCCTTCGCCGATTCGCCGTCGCCAATTCGCCGTCAGGACAGTTGGCCGTCAGTTAAATTCGCCGTAGGGACGATTCGCCGTCGGGGAATGATTTAGAGGAATTTATGAAATTAATTATTAATTAAATATACATTATTATTTGTATTTTCACTCTGTTATCATAGCTAATAAAATGGGTTCTTTTATTTTGTAATTAATGTTTAGTATTTTTTTCAATTGATACAAAAGTGAATATGATACTGAACTGCATTTCAAACTAAAAAAATGCCAACCTAAACGTATATTGCCACTCAGGCGCTTAGGTTAGAGGTAGGTTTAGTATATTTTTTTCAATTGATAACAGTCCCTCAAGATTAAAAGTTAGTTTCAATTTTCGATTTGTACGGCGAATCGTCCCTACGGCGAATTTGACCGACGGCCATCTCTCCCGACGGCGAATTGGCGACGGCGAATCGGCGAAGGCGAACCGGCGACGGCGAATAGTCCCAAACCCAACTAAATTATTCTCCTTTTTTTTCGAACAATTGATTTCGAACAATTTACTTTCGAACAATTGATTTTCGAACAATTGATTTTCGAACAATTGATTTTCGAACAACTGATTTCGAACAATTGATTTCGAACAATTGAATTCGAACAATTTACCTAGACCCACGTACAAGACACTTCTTTGTTCGGGAGCTTGTAACTGGGGGTGACATCATTGTGGAGAAAATCTGATCTGAAAGTTAACTAGCTAACCTTTTGACGAAGCCCCTACGTACCTACTACCGTTGATTGAAATTTCAATCAACGGTACTACCACACATAATAATTATCTGTGGTACTACGTAGGCCTAGACACATAGTGTTGTGTAATGAACTACTTATATAGACTTAGTGATGAATGAAATACTATACTGTAAAATGAAAGGAAAGACTCTATACCAAAATGACGTTAGTTTAATAATTGGTAGATTGTTATTATGACATAAAGTTTAAACCGTTTTAGTTTATTTTTTTAATTGCTGAAATGTCCAGAAACGAGCCTACGCTGATAATCTAGGCAAATTACTTATACCAAAGAGTACTTTATATTCTCTTTGTTATACCTAAATGAAATTTGGACATTTGCTATTTAAGTAACCTAACTAAAACTACAGTTGCTCGAAAAGCAAAATACAATTAATTGAATGAAACATTTCAAGTTAAATTTCAATCTTTGACTTAGTACTCTTAAATTTCATTTGTCATAGTTAAATTCTTGAGGTGTGTCGTGTAGAAGTGATAAACGTTATAAATACAATGGAAAACAATAGAACGTCAGCATCTGCATAGTATTCCATTTACAGGGTACTAAAATTTTGGTAAATATGATTATGTAATTTCTATTCTATTCTATTTGAAGAAACAATCGCAGTCTCTCAAGGACTCTACCTTCCAACCGTACTGTATGTAAAATAAAACATGTTTCTCCTTTAGCAATCTTTAATGGCAATAACAATTTGCAAACATTGTAATAAAATTTTACAATTTTAATTGCTTAATGAAAAAAAACTTATGAGAGTAAGATAAGAGCACATAAAGCGCAAATTTTGTTTTATTTATTCTCATATCAATATTAATAGGTAGCTTAATTTCCATCTAACAACACTACTCACTAATGTTTTATCATAAATTTAATAGGATGTCTATTTAATTCTACTGCTAAATTATTTATTTAATTCAATGAATCCAAAATCATTCAGATATGCGTATTAATTTAGCTCAACGTAATTTTTACCTACATTATTGTACACTGCGATACCTAAGTGTCCTAAGTATCAAAGCCATGAAATTTTGAAATATATGATTCTAGTAATATTAATGGGTGTCAAATTAACATTTAATAAACAGTCTACTTAGGGTATTTTCTCAACATTTATTTGTTATTGTAATTAGTAATTGTGTAAAACGCTGAATATTTTCTCAAAGAAGTTCGTATTCATTGTGTATTTTTGCTTCTATAGAATTGTTTAATAAAAAATACCAAATATATTATAATAATTATAATATTATTATCATTTCGAGACAGAACTGACGTGTAAATGTTTGATTTGAATTATCAGTCTAATACATGTTGTTAATTTTATATACGTAGGTACATATTATATAGAGACATGATGAAATAGTGGTTCGGGACTCAAAATAAGGGAGTATAAATAGGTAAAATCCAAGAAATAAGACACGAAGCCTCCCCTTATATCGTTTAATATCCAATATTTAGTTACGTTGTAAAAAATTTGATGACGAGCGATGAAATGAGATGAAGTTTTGTTATGTTTTTAAGATAAGGTGCCGAAGCACCTGACACGTGAGCTAATGCAAAACTCACAAAGTAAAATTTTTTGAAAAGGAATACCAGGGTTTATTTAAAAACCATCTGGGACCAATTACATCCTTGGGATTGTGGCGATCATCAAACAAATGTTAAAACGTTAAAACCTGATCTTAAAAACATAACAAAACTTCATCTCATTTCATCGCTCGTCATCAAATTTTTTACAACGTAACTAAATATTGGATATTAAACGATATAAGGGGAGGCTGCGTGTCTTATTTTTTGGATTTTACCTATTATATAGAGCTCCATACATTGTTGTAATATATTATAATAATTACAAGTAATTCTACTTAATCTTTCTTCATTCTAAAGTGTTTCGACACTGTATCATTATCAAGGGCTACAGATTTTAATTAATTGAAACTGATAACAAGAGTATAGGAAAATCTGTCTTATCCTTATCAAAAATGCAAAAGAGAACAAGAACAGACTTACATTATTGCTTAGAATTAGAAAGGTTTCCTTGGTAATCTTGTGTAATTTTTAATCAATTCAAATCTGTTGATAGCGGCGAACACAATGTTGAAACACGTTACGATATTTTAAGAAAAAAAGTAAACAGAATGACTTATTACGCACTTTTTATAGTATTGTAAGCATTTTAACATAGTTTAACGCAGAATATTTCAAATGCATAGAAATCTATTAATCTACTGATAAATTTCGGAACAATCCTTCCGTCCCAAAATACTCACTGTGTCCTGTATCGTGTGGGCGAAGGTGTTCCTGGCAAATGTAATTCTCTTCTTCCAAAAACCAATTTCTGTAGTTCACAATTTTGTTATTCCACTCATCTAACAATTGCATGTTATTGCATAAGCATTTACAATGTACTTAATGGAAATACCTGACATTTCCTTTAACGAAAAAAACTCTCCACCGTATTCCTTTGGGAGAAACGATACCATTTCGCTTCCAACAGCTTCCTCCCAATTCATTTCATTTTTTAAGGAAACCTGGGCATAGATTAAGTAATATACTTACTTGTAAGGAAATTCTTTAATAATACTGTACCCTTTGTCTCAGCTTCTCGTTTAGAAATGGTTTTACAATAGTGTTATATAATACATTGACGCCCGTCGGTACATTTCGTCCAATAATGCCTTTCATTCGCATAGGATACAAACTTTGAATCGTAGCTACAAAATTTTTTAGTGCGGTTGGAGTAAATTGTAACATGTATCCCGGATGAACGGCGTCAAAATCGCACAGCAGTTTAAACCCGGAAATCGCCACATTGTCGTCGTCGTTCATTAAAATATCGAAACTCATAAAAAGAACTTTGAATATTGTGATAGGGGATATTTGTACTCCCGCTTCGTTGAAAATTAGTATAATAACTTTTGGTCCAATGTAGCTTTCTTTGCTTGATAACGGGATAATACAACTAAAAATGCAATAATAAAGAATTCAAGCTTGTAAGCTTTATTTTGTAACTTACCCAGCTTTTAAAACAGCTGTTATTTCTTCAGAGAGTGGGTCTCGATTTTTAAAGAATTCGGGAATGTCCGTTCTGTAGGTATAAAAATTATCAATTTTCTGTATGGTCATTTGATACCTCCATTTGCATCCCCGTAAAAATGTAATTAAGTGCTGATCATCTGCAATATTATAGTAACTTATCTATATGCACATGCTTGCTCCAAATAAATGATTAGGTAACTCACGTTACGGACCAAGTTCTATATTTATAGTGACCCAGGGATACTTATCCGAGCGACAGTATCACTATTAATAATAAGATTCGGTTTCTTTAGAATTTTAGATGATAGATATCATTTTTGGGCATAACGTAATATCTCTACATACATACAGGGTGGGCCATTGAAAAGGTAACACGCCTGTTTTGGGACACTTAGACCAGTTTCTTAAAAAAACGCTCGGACACGTCGATTTTCTATTTTTGGGGGACAACTTTTGATGTCAAATTTGACTTTGTCAGGTCAACCCCCTAGCCCCAGCAACCCCTAACTCAAGAATTTAAATAGGGAAAGGGTGTCGAGCGACCCCTCATTTGAAGCGTCTTTTAATTCTCTATTCGACAGTATGACCGAAATTAGTTTTATTCAATTTTTTTCCACCCCCATGAAAAGCACCCTCTAGATAAATTAAGCTGAGGGTGTTGTTTAGGAAAAATCCTGAAATGTGCCGTTCAAAAGGTCAAAGGTGGCGCGTTTCAGGATTTTTCCTAAACAACACCCCCACCTTAGTTAATCTAGAGGGTGCTTTTCATCGGGGCGAAAAAAAAATTGAATAAAACTAATTTTCATTTGTACTGTCGAATAGACAATTAAAAGACGCTTCAAATGAGGGGTCGCTCGACTCCTTTTCCCTATTTAAATTTTTGAGTTAGGGGTTGCTGGGGCTAGGGGGTTGACCTGACAAAGTCAAATTTGACATCAAAAGTTGTCCCCCAAAAATAGCAAATCGACATGTCCGAGCGTTTTTTTAAGAAACTTGTCTAACTGTCCCAAAACAGGCGTGTTACCTTTTCAATGGCCCACCCTGTATATAAAAGGATAAAGTGATGACTGACTGACTCACTCACTGATCTATCAACGCCCAGCCCAAACCAATCAACCTAGAAGCTTGAAATTTTCAGTAAACCTTCCCCTATTGATGTAGGCACCCACTAAGTAGCGGATTTTCGAAATTCATCCCCTAAGTGGGTCAAAATAAGGGTTGAAATTTTAAAATGATTGAAGCGATCTCGGTAACGGGGGCAGATGGAAATCTAAAAATTGCTCAAAAGTACCTGTATTGAAATCCAAGAGACACCTATTTCACGTTTTTTCAAAAGTTGCCCTCTAAGGGTTCCAAATTAAGGGATGACATAGACATTTTACATCTTTATACAGTGTGTCGCAAATAGTTTTATACAAATGGAGAAAAGTTTATCTTACATTTCACAAAAAAAAATATTCTTGATAAAAAGCTCTACATGACTTGTAGATCCATAATCAAGTACAAAATTTTTAAAACATTGGCCGGAATACAGGGGAAATCAAAATTATGATTTAGAGTGAGAGTAAAAAAGTCTTGAATTTATTTATTACATATCTGACAGTGACAGTTGAAAAATGGATTGTTTTATTAGGGTGTCTCTATTATTAAAGATTTATAATATTTATAATACGTTTTATAATATTCTCCAACAATCAGAATAATTTCAATTTTATCTGTAATACTCAATTTTACTGGCATTTTTAATTATTGCAAACACACACTAACATTTGACATTAATTGTTGACAGTTATTAGTTATTAGATATTCCAAAACACTCTATCCAGGACGTGTTTAATAAGCATGAATAAAACAAAATCAGGCACTTATTATGAACGGGATCTTACGGTGTTCGTCCTGTGCATTAATCTAAATTTTGATTTCCCTGTATTCCGGCCAATGTTTTAAAAATTTTGTACTTGATTCTGGACCTACAAGTCATGCAAAGCTTTTTGTCAAGAATATTTTTTTTTGTGAAATGTAAGATAAACTTTTTCTCCATTTGTATAAAACTATTTGGGACACACTGTATATAAAAATGAATTGACGTTTAAGTGTCTCATAAAAACTCGAGAACGGCTGAATCGATTTGGCTAATATTGGTTTTAAAATATTTGTAGAAGCACAAGGAATGTTTAAAAGGTGAGAAATAAGCCCTAGGATTTTAGGGCCTCGTCCCTAACTCCCTACGGGTTTCAAGGTTACCGTGTTTTATTGTAAACAAAAGCGCAATGTTATTACTGTCAAACTTAAAACCTGCAATGTAGCAATACCTTTGGAAGTTCATACAAACTTTTCTTGGCGGTACAAGTTCGCCGGGTCTGCTAGTTTTCATATAATACAGAACGTGCCTACACACACCACACACCGATGACACATATGTCTGTTTCACACTTAGATCATATAATACTCCGTAGATAAAGCATTAGCCTTTTATTTTGTGCCAGCTTGAATGACAAAGAAACTAAATATTGCTTTCATGAAGAGCGTTCGGAACATGCGCATTAAAGCACGCTCGTAATCTGCACCTATGGCCGTCTGTTCTGGAAACCGTGTTTAAAGTGCGCATGTGGGAGCCGCCTTTAAAGACAAAAAAAATATCGTTTCTCTGTCTGGCATCTTGGCTCATTTTCTATACATGGCAAGAAAGGCTAATGCTCTATCTACGGAGTATGATCTAAGGTTTCACAAAACTAATTAATCCAGATACGCCCACCACATAGTCAATTATATTATTCTTAACACTGGGATTAAATGTAACACCGGCTTAACATTGAGTCAATGACTTTTATGAAATCCGCTCAAAAAGTTCAATACAGGTTATGTTTACATGTAGATATCATTATAATATAACAGAAAACCTTTTAAAAAGCAATAACGCAACGCTATGGTCATGCAGAACAAAACTGTAGGAACTAAACTGTAAGAATTATTGTTTACTTGCAAATTGGATAAAATTTATTTGTCCACGACTATGGTATGTGTCTGGGCAGACAATAGCATTCATTACACACTCATTTTCAATTTTTCATTAATCACTGTTATTGTCATTAGCAACGGGAGTAATGAATATTACACACTGTTATTTTATATACTTATTGCCATGGTAACCGTCCAATACAGTCAATCAAAAGTGTCGGTTGTCATGATATCCGTTAAATACATTCAATCAAGGGTGCCGATTTGTAGTGGAGAACATAGAAAAAGAACGTGGAGAATTTTCACATATTTGACAGATCAAAATGTCCGTGTTAATTTTAAATAAAATAAGTATTTGAATTAAATTAAAAATATTTGTAGTCGTGGACAAAGCGTAGTATACAACTCGCATATAAGGGCTATTAATCGCTCGAACAATTGGCTTCACTCACCTGCCGCTCGTTTCGCAAACGCTCGTTCTCTTATATGCTCGTTGTATAATATACTATTATTCAATTAGAGTGTGTATAATAACGTAATAATAGCGAAAAAGTGGATTTGTCGTTAATATATTGGTTGAGTGTAATTGCAATTCACGAAAAGCTGTCGCACTGTATATGCAGAAAGGTATCTCGAATCTCGAGTAAGTCAAACTATATAGGGTGGGCCATTGAAAAGGTAACACGCCTGTTTTGGGACACTTAGACAAGTTTCTTAAAAAAACGCTCGGACACGTCGATTTTTTATTTTTGGGGGACAACTTTTGATGTCAAATTTGACTTTGTTAGGTCAACCCCCTAGCCCAGCAACCCCTAACTCAAGAATTTAAATAGGGAAACGGAGTCGAGCGACCCCTCATTTGAAGCGTCTTTTAATTCTCTATTCGACAGTACAAATGAAAATTAGTTTTATTCAATTTTTTTTAACCCCCATAAAAAGCACCCTCAAGATTAACTAAGGTGGGGGTGTTGTTTAGGAAACGTCCTGAAACACGCCACCTTTGACCTTTTGAACGGCACATTTCAGGATTTTTCCTAAACAACACCCTCGCCTTAGTTAATCTAGAGGGTGCTTTTCATGGGGGTGGAAAAAAATTGAATAAAACTAATTTCGGTCATACTGTCGAATAGAGAATTAAAAGACGCTTCAAATGAGGGGTCGCTCGACACCCTTTCCCTATTATTTAAATTCTTGAGTTAGGGGTTGCTGGGGTTAGGGGGTTGACCTGATAAGGTCAAATTTGACATCAAAATGTGCCGTTCAAAAGGTCTAAGGTGGTGTGTTTCAGGATTTTTGCATCGCATGGTGGCAAAATTAATATACCATCCTATTTCAAAAGTGATCCACGTACGATTGAAATGTTCAAAATTCAAACTTCAAGAAGTATTTTTAAATTAGATTTTAAATTAGCAATTAGATTCCGTGAAACTTTCATTCGAATCATTTTTAAAAATTTTTGAGATAAGAGAGCTATTATAGAGCAGTTCGTCTTAAGAGTGGCACTTTGTATGAGGATCTACCCCTAATATAGAACCTCTGAAATTGTTCAGCGGACAATATGGCCCGAGAAGATTGGTGGATGTTGTGACCAAGTAAATCTAATGATCCGGTTGTGACCGAAAAGAAAAGTAAACATTACGATCAATGTCGGTGGGCGATATAACCAATACATGTCGGTGGAGGTTGTGACCTATTTTAAATGTGGGCGTTATGACCGGTAAAGAAAAGTAGACGTTACGACCAACGTCGGTGGACGATATGAGCAAAAGGCGTCGGTGGAGGTTGTGGCCAAAGTGGACGCTATGATCAAATTTAAAAGTGGACGTTATGACCAGCGTAGCATAGTACCTATGCGGTTGGCGTTATGACCAAATTTAAAAGTTGACGTTGTGACCAAGATGACGGTTTACAAGGCGATGGGCGTTGTCAGGCGCGTACCGAAGGGGGGGGTTCTTGGGTTAAAACCCCCCCCGAAATGTTCATTCAAAGGCTCAATCACTGTTTCTAAACACAAAAAATAAGAATAATAATGTTAATTTTGATATTACAGCTGTCATCCCGAAGAAATAATCAATCGTCTTGCGCGTTCATCTAGACGTCTTAACTTTGTTATTTCGATTATTATTATTTTAAAAAAATGTTTCTTTTTATGTTGTTTTTAACCCCCCCCCGAACGAAAATCCTGCGTACGCCCCTGGGCGTTGTGACTAGTGGACGTTGGTTCCAGAACGCTTTTGTTTTATCTTTAAATTGATTAAGAGAGCCACATTGCTTTAAAGTTTAGGCCAAATAACTGGAAACCTTTACACCAGACGAGGAAGAAGCTTTTGGTTTTATTGAGAGGATGACGCTAATTTTTTTCTTGTATTGTACAAATGAAAATCTGATTTTTTAACTGGCGTTAGTTTTTATAGACAAGGCATAGAAGCTCCAGAATAAAAACATGAACACAAATGACATTTTTACGTTTTTGACGTGTACCAGAATTTATGATTAAATTTAATTATACAGGGTGTCCCACTCTCCGTAATCGGTCGATAACTCAATGTGGGTTGAAAATACAGAAAAAAGTCTCAAATAAAGGTTGCTTTGATTTGAATTTCGCATCTTTTAAGAATGTATGTTGCATTTTCACGTGGCAGGACAATGTCACTTTTTTTTTAAATGGCGCACCCTGTATTTTTTTCTCTTCATGTATCGACCAACCATATTTATATCACGCCTGAAATTTTTTTTGATATTGGATGTGCGGTTGCCAAGTTATTAAATATTTTGTCAAAATTTGGTACAATTCAAGGTCGGACTATAATATTCATAACTAAGTTATTCTTCAAAAAAAAAAAATTTATTTGACGAATAATATTACCCTAATGTTCTGTTACTCTACAAAAAAAAACTAAGTGATTAATTTTATACTGAGTGTTTAAAATGAGAATTCAAACTTTGTGAACTTTAAATAGAATTTATACGAATATTTTAAATGGAACACTCTGTATTTTTATTTACCATCAGATTCTCGACAAAAAACCCTATTCGACGGTGTGTTATTTCCTGGTATTATTTTGTGTACTTTTGTTAATATACATATACGATTTTTAAAATTTCACGTAACAAAAATTTGTTAAAAGTAATTTTTGCTTAATTATTATTATAAAATACCGTTTAAAATTTAAATAGTTGGTATCAACGCAAAAGAACAAAACTCAAGTCCTGTGACTAAATGAGTCACACCGTATGTAATAATATTTTTAAAAGATGCGCAATTCAAATCAAAGCAACCTTTATTTGAGACTTTTTTCTGTATTTTCAACCCACATTGAGTTATCGACCTATTACGGAGCAGTGGGACACCCTGTATATTAGAAAAACTAGCTAGATGTTCGGGTCCTGCAATTATGACCGTAGTTTATCAAGAAACCTTTCTTTGATTAGTTACTATCCTAAAATGATGGTTGCAAATGCTAGGTATTTCTTCAAAATATTTTTTGAAACTCAACTTTGACCTTTTTGATATTTAAAACATTTTTCTTAAACCTTTAAATCGATTAGTACATCTCACGTAAATGTTTGTCAATCTTTATAATGAAAAAAATTAATAAATTCTTTTGAAAGTCAAAGTGAAATTGATAAAAACCAAGAATTGCCGATACAGATACACTTTACAGTGCAGTCAGTAGTGACTCTGACTTAGTGTAAGTTACAAGAATTACGTAGAATTCAAAAACGAAACAATTTTATTTGAAAAATTTGTTTCTGTAATCAAATGTTAACATTTATTATAATCTTGGCAAAGACGCTATTCGGTATGTAAGAAATTTAAAATTAACGAGCGATTGCTAACTAGATTTCTGAGACTAATAAATTTGAAAAATGAGTCGGTATAAATAATTATGCTGTAAATGGAAGAAATTATAATTATTGTTAAGTTAATGAATTAAATAGTACAACATTTAGAGTTCATATTTCTTGCTATAAGAAGACCTAAGTGGGTTTAACCAATGCACGACAGTTTGAAGTAACTCTTAAATGGCTTGTTTTTTTTTATTGTAATTATTGTATGAAGCAAACAACAAAAGGGTAACTGGAATGTCAGCTTTGTTTGTTAATTACGTGCAATATTTTCGGAACTTCTTACTGGCAAACACGGTATGTTAACCTTTTGGGCACAGAACAAAACTTTTACTTATATATCTACTATACTGTGTCTCATTCTCAGTTTGTAGTACAGGCTTTTATGTACAACAGAGGCTCGACTTCTTTAGCAAAGTATTTACAGATTTACTTGATTGTAATGAAAAGTAAAAATATGTACTTAATAGCTATATTTGGGATTAATCTAATCTCAATTGTTTACAATAAGTGTTTATTTCTTGAGTTTTATAATTGAGTAAATAATTCTCAAATTTGAATAGCGGTTGTTTAGGAATATAAAAATTCAACTTAATAATCAGTTATATGTTCACATGGGATGAAGTATAAATATACTCATACTTAATGTATTGAAATGTCATGAGAAATTATTTATATTTAAATAAATATAAGTTGCACTTAGAGTTTCCCAAAAATTCTAAATAAGTATTACGCTGTCTGGAAAATTTTCAGGGTTTTTTATTACTCTTTTTCGTTCGTCTGTTACTGAATTTATTCAGCTTACTTTGCATTTTAACATCGTATCTTGTACAGAATTTTTCGGTCTTTGTTTTTTATGTATTTAATAATTCTACATTTCTTTAGACTTATTGAAGAATATTTACCTACACACTTAGTTAAACAATGGATTTTATATGAAATTTTACGCTGATTTCAAATCTGCACTATTCGATATCTCTAATACTGTTCGATATAATCGACTTCGTGCTCAAAAATATATACGGGGTGTAGATACAACTAAGAACATAGAGCGGCGATAACTCAGAAACTATTTGAGATTGAACAGTGAAATGAAAAATCTTATAATAAATGTGGGCAAGAGAAAATGCTGGAAATTAATTTTCTATCATTACCGCCAGAGAGCGTTTCACTAATTTCAAATTGAAATTCCCATTTTTTGGGCAATTTCCTTAGTAATGTATTTAAAAAAAATATATTTATTGTATATCTACTAGCGATCAATATGTAAAACTTTGTTCAATGTGTTTTTACGGTTGCTGTCAAAATAAAGGGGAGTGTTCTAAAAAAGTTCAAATGGTAGGTAGGTACAGACTATTTTTTTTAATTTTAATAAGGGAGTTGTTAAATGTTATTGGGTATTAGACCAGGTATAAGTATTACTACTAACTAAATTAATAAGGCAGTATTTAAAAAACAAAATTATGTCAATATTGGTCTTATAGTACCGACGATATAGGAAAAAATGTGGTAGTATAACAGGCAATTTGAGGTATAAACATAAAAATAATAGAATAATAGAAATTGTATTTTTTCTATTATTTATTAACTTTTCGCACACATTCGAAAATTCAAAGATCGAAGTTCGTTTTGTAATTCCGCGGATTTCAACTAGTTTAGTTTTTACAACCCGTAACACAGTTGTAAAAAGTCTTATAAGATTTGCATCGGAGTATAGGTACTTTGCGTACTGCAAACTGAGAATGAAACAGCCTTTAGAACATTCTCTCTTCTCACTCACGAAAGATTGTGGAAGCAAGAAATACATGAAACAAAAAAACAAGCATTTTCATTTCTTGACCATGTCGAATAAAAAGAATTAAAAAACATTGTAATATTGTAAATTGTCCAATAAGTCGATTGCATGCTAGATGCTAACAAAGTAACCAATCACACATTTCGTTCGAATTTAGGTGTCAATTAGCATTTATAACAATATTTAGGTACTACACTTATACTTACCGTTTCTAGCTCTCAAGTGGGGTTGTCCTGCTAACCATTTTCGAATCTCGCCCAATTGCTCTGTTATCCGTTCAGGTTCCTCCCCCAACTCTTTCAATGCCTTTTCAAGTAACTTTCTTGAAAGTGGACGTATCGACTGTATGTCTGTACTGCACATGTTCGCAAATAGTAATGGCAAAGATATGCTTGAGCTTATATGCGAAATGGGAGAAGTTTTCTTCTTTCTTTAATTTGTTCCCACAACATCATTTGCAATTTCAAGACACCGATCACAGCATAAATTTAAACCAGACACATAGGTATCGTACATTAATTAGCAGATGTCGTGCATAAAGTATCAGGTAGAAAATTCTATTCTTAAATTAAACACGTTAATCGTACTGTAACTTTATTGGGTAACATACAAAATTAATAAGGAAAACGTAGAAAATATTGCACGTAATCAACAAGCAAACTTAGCAATCACCTTGAGCTGACATTCATCTTTACTCGCTTTTTTTTTGTTCGCATTATACAAAATAATTACAAAAACAAAAAACATCTCATTCGTTAACGTAAACATTGATTACCCAAATGTAAATATATTTCAAATCATCTGTCACTTATAAAACACAGTCTTTGTTTTCATGTTCGCTGATTGCCTGAAGACAGTTCCATTGGTTCTGGTTGTAATTTGTATGATAGGTACTACTTACCGTTTACGTGTGGAAAAGAGTTGGGTTATTTTTAAATAATTTTTTTTAAGAGATTACTGGTTATCACATTGATATAAGGGTCATTCTCCGCGCTGCGTATAATACAAATTAGGCAACTTTGAAATTAATACATTTCGAAAAATAAACTTCTTAATATTAAAAACGCAATAATCACAAGTAGATATAGAGGGTGATTCATCAAGAATGTCCAAATTTTCGGACAATGTGACATGTTTGTAATAAAACAGCTCGTTGTATTATTACAAATAATAATAACTATTATTATTATTATCATCATAATTCGGCCAAGATTCGGCTAAGATTCAGCCAAAATTCGGCCAATATTCGTCCAAAATTCGGCCAAAATTCGGCTAATATTCGGCCAAAATTCGGCTAAGATTCGGCCAAAATTTGGCTAAGATTCGGCCGAAATTCGGGCAAAATTCGGCCAATATTCGGCCAAAATTCGGCTAAAATTCGGCCAAAATTCTGCCAAAATTCGGGCAATATTCGTCCAAAATTCGGCTAAGGTTCGGCCAAAATTCGGCTAAGATTCGCCAAAAACCGGCCAAAATATTGGCTGAATTTTTGCCGAATCTTAGCCGAATTTTGGCAGAATATTGGCCGAATCTTAGCCGAATTTTGGCAGCATATTGGCGAATCTTAGGCGACTTTTGGCAGAATCTTTGCCGAATTTTTGCCGAATATTGGCCGAATTTTGGCCGAATTTTGACCGAATATTGGCAGAATATTTGCCGGAAATGGAATAACAAGAGGGGAGTAAGGAGTAATGGAAGAGTTAGACAATTGTAATAGCGAGAGGGGAGTAAGGGAAGAGTAAGACAATTGTAAAGAAAGAAAGAATTTTGGCAGAATTTTGGCAGAATTTTGGCAGAATTTTGGCATGATTTTGGCCGAATTTTGGCCAAATTTTGGAAGAATTTTGGGAGAATTTTGGCAGAATATTGGCAGAATTTTGGCAGAATTTTGGCAGAATTTTGGCATAATTTTGGCAGAATTTTGGCCGAATTTTGGCCGAAGAAAATGGAATAGCAAGAGGGGAGTAATAAAAAGGAAGATTATAAAAATTGTAATAGCAAAAGGAGAGAAAGGAGAAAATTGTAATAGCAAGATGGGAGTAAGGGAAGAGTAAGAGAATTTTAATAGCAAGAGGGGAGTAATAAAAAGGAGGATTATAAAAAATGTAATAGCAAAAGGGGATACAGGAGAAAATTGTAATAGCAAGAGGGGAGTAAGGGAAGAGTAAGAGAATTTTAATAGCAAGAGGGGAGTAATGGAAGAGTTAGACAATAGTAATAGCAAGAGGGGAGTAAGGGAAGAGTAAGAGAGTTTTAATAGCAAGAGGGGAGTAATGGAAGAGTTAGACAATTGTAACTTACTCCCCTCTTTACTTTATTACTCCCCTCTTGCTATTAAAATTCTCTTACTCTTCCCTTATTCCCGTCTTGCTATTACAATTTTCTCCTTTCTCTCGTTTTGCTATTACAATTTTTATAATCTTCCTTTTTATTACTCCCCTCTTGCTATTCCATTTTCTTCGGCCAAAATTCGGCCAAAATTCTCCCAAAATTCTGCCAAAATTCTGCCAAAATTCTGCCAAAATTCTACCAAAATTCTGCAAAAATTCTCCCAAAATTCTTCCAAAATTTAGTCAAAATTCGGCCAAAATTCGGCCAAAATCCTGCCAAAATTCTGCCCAAATTCTGCCAAAATTCTGCCAAAAGTCTGCCAAAATACTGCCAAAATTCTGCCAAAATTCTGCCAAAATTAGGCCAAAATTCTGCCAAAATTCTGCCAAAAAACGGCCAAAATTCGGCCAAAATTCTGCCAAAACTCTGCCAAAATTCTGCCAAAAGTCTGCCAAAATACTGCCAAAATTCAGCCAAAATTCTGCCAAAAATCGGCCAAAATTCGGCCAAAATTCTGCCAAATTCGGCCAAAATTCGGCCAAAATTCTGCCAAAATTCGGCCAAAATTCGGCCAAAACACGGCCAAAATTCGGCCAAAGTTCGGCCAAAACTCTGCCAAAATTCTGCCAAAATTCGGCCAAAAGTCGGCCAAAATTCTGCCAATATTCTGCCAAAATTCTCACAAAATTCTTCCAAAATTTGGCCAAAATTGGGCCAAAATCCTGCCAAAATTCTGCCAAAATTCTGCCAAAAATCGGCCAAAATTCGGCCAAAATTCTGCCAAAATTCGGCCACCATTCTGCCAAAATTCTGCCAAAATTCAGCCAAAATTCTGCCAAAAATCGGCCAAAATTCTGCAAATTCGACCAAAATTCGGCCAAAATTCTGCCAAAATTCGGCCAAAACTCGGCCAAACTTCGGCCAAAATTTGGCCAAAATTCGGCCAAAATTCTGCAAAAATTCTGGCAAAATTCTGGCAAAATTCTGGCAAAATTCTGGCAAAATTCTTTCGTTCTTTCGTTCTTTCGTTCTTTCGTTCTTTCTTTCTTTCTTTCTTTCTTTCTTTCTTTCTTTCGTTCTTTCGTTCTTTCGTTCTTTCGTTCTTTCGTTCTTTCGTTCTTTCGTTCGTTCGTTCGTTCGTTCGTTCGTTCGTTCGTTCGTTCGTTCGTTCGTTCGTTCGTTCGTTCGTTCGTTCGTTCGTTCGTTCGTTCGTTCGTTCGTTCGTTCGTTCGTTCGTTCGTTCGTTCGTTCGTTCGTTCGTTCGTTCGTTCGTTCGTTCGTTCGTTCGTTCGTTCGTTCGTTCGTTCGTTCGTTCGTTCGTTCGTTCTTTCTTTCTTTCTTCTTTCTTTCTTTCTTTCTTCTTTCTTTCTTTCTTTCTTTCTTTCTTTCTTTCTTTCTTTCTTTCTTTCTTTCTTTCTTTCTTTCTTTCTTTCTTTCTTTCTTTCTTTCTTTCTTTCTTTCTTTCTTTCTTTCTTTCTTTCTTTCTTTCTTTCTTTACAATTGTCTTACTCTTCCCTTACTCCCCTCTCGCTATTACAATTGTCTAACTCTTCCATTACTCCCCTCTTGCTATTAAAACTCTCTTACTCTTCCCTTACTCCCCTCTTGCTATTACTATAGTCTAACTCTTCCATTACTCCCCTCTTGCTATTAAAATTCTCTTACTCTTCCCTTACTCCCCTCTTGCTATTACAATTTTCTCCTGTATCCCCTTTTGCTATTACAATTTTTATAATCCTCCTTTTTATTACTCCCCTCTTGCTATTAAAATTCTCTTACTCTTCCCTTACTCCCCTCTTGCTATTACAATTTTCTCCTTTCTCTCGTTTTGCTATTACAATTTTTATAATCTTCCTTTTTATTACTCCCCTCTTGCTATTCCATTTTCTTCGGCCAAAATTCGGCCAAAATTCGGCCAAAATTCTCCCAAAATTCTGCCAAAATTCTGCCAATATTCTGCAAAAATTCTCCCAAAATTCTTCCAAAATTTGGTCAAAATTCGGCCAAAAGTCTGCCAAAATACTGCCAAAATTCTGCCAAAATTCTGCCAAAATTAGGCCAAAATTCTGCCAAAATTCTGCCAAAAAACGGCCAAAATTCGGCCAAAATTCTGCCAAAATTCTGCCAAAATTCTGCCAAAAGTCTGCCAAAATACTGCCAAAATTCAGCAGAAATTTAAAAAAAGTTCCCAAATAAAACCGTCATAGTTTTGTATGCTCTTTCTAAATGTGCAATAAAAAATAGGGGTTTCCATTTAAGCCCCCCCCCAACCACCCCCCTGGGTGTCGGGGGGTGAAATTTGTTACAGAATCAGACGCTCCCCTCCAAACCATCAAACTTTTATTCGGCAACTTTTTTTGTCAGATGTATTCATTTCGAGAAATTCCCCTGGTAATCTTAAAATGGGACACCCCGTTTGCAGCGCCACTTGTGCAAATTAAAAAAACGTTTCCGAATAAAACCAACATAGTTTTTTACCCTCTTTCCGAATCTGCATAAAAATAGGGTTCCCATTTAAGATTTTTAAGTTGAACCCCTTTCCCACTCCCCCTGGGGTGGGGTGGGGCCATTTTGTCTGAATCCGATGTCCTCCCCAAAACTATGAAGGTTTTGATTCGGCACACTTTTTGTTAAGATGCATTTTTTTCGATATATTCAAGAACGTAATGTTAAATGGGACACCCTGTATATGAATCGTTTTAAAAACGTAAGAATAGGAATAAATTAGATCACCTAAGCGCTTATAATAATGTATTGTCATTATGCATGGGTCATATGATTAATTGAACCAGTGAGTAATGGCAGACCTGCCAACCTAAGAGTGAGAAAATGCGGGAGGCGTTTGGAAAACGTATCGTATGGGGGGGGGGGGGGGGGGGGGGGGGGTTATATTTTTGAGATCAAAATGGGACATTTTTTTATTATTTTTTAGAATTGTTTAGAATGCAAAAATTAATGTCATTAATTAAATTTTAATCTACAGCTCCACTCAGCAAACAAGATAGTCGGAAAATATGTCAACTAAAGTAATGTCTTTGAAATTTTTGACGAGGCAAATTATTTGTCCAATCATATTTGAGAATTCTAAGGTGTACATTCACAGCTGAAAGTAAATTATTACAGTTGACAGCTGACATTTTCCGCGAGCGTTTTATTACTTAATCCTTTTATTCAGCCCTATTCTGGTGATCATTGAAAAATGTCCAACATTGTATTTATTTCAATGTTTGAACCAAGGTTCTTTTGGTTCTTATGATTAGTTTACTTCAGTTTTTGTTTTTCAACCTTGGAAAACGAAAACAGGTACTACTTATAGATACCCTTCAAATTTTTCAAACTTGAGTCAAGTATTGAGTCAATTTTCAATTTTAATGTGGTCACCAGAATTGCAAATCGCTTCCAATATTGGAATATATGGCAATACCCAATATTGAGTCAATTTCAATGGTCACCAGAATAAGGGTGATTGTGTTACTCTTATTTGTTAAAATCAGTCTTTCTGATGACTTCTCATGCAGCATACAATACATTTATGTGTAACTAACAATACACATATAAATTAAGCGCCCAAATATTTCTTTCCGGATTGTACCTTAAAAGCTACTCTAGCGCCGGTATCCCCTCTCCAACTATCTTGTTTGCTGAGTAGAGCTGTAAACAATACAGTAAGTAATTTATTTTTTTAAAAATCGGCCAGAAAGTAGTACTTTCCGGATTATTTTTAGGCCAGAAAATGTCATTTTGTCGGACCGAGCCGGAATACTTTACCGGACTCATTTTTACTTTCCGGCCTAGAATGGTCAATTGTTCTGCCCGTTTCTGGCCGATTTAAAAAAAAATATTGTACGTAATAGGTCCCAAAAGTGCTTTTACTGGACTCGCAGGCTTGCAGGACTCGCCTGCGGCTCGTCCTGTGATTTGCCTACTGGTCCCGTAAAAGATCACTTTCGGGACTTGTTACGTAAACTACTATTACGAGAAACAAAGTTTAGTAGCCCCTTGTTGCTAAAAAAAAATACATACTTCTTGATTATTTTCATGAAATTGTGTATTAAATGAAAACAAGGAAGTTGTCCTGTAAAAAACACACAGGTTGTTTAACTTTGTTTAATCGGTACAGCTCAAATGAAAACAGCTTTCGTCGTTAACCTCTACCTACGGTATTGACGTACAGGCTGATGATGACAGCGAAAAATAAACGCGCTCATCAAAAATTCCCTCGCCAATGATAACTTGGAAATTGCAGGAGTTTATCATTGTAATGTGGGCACTGAAATATAAGCAACCTGGAACGCTTACGCTTAACTTACAGCCGAGCCGACAGAAAGGGAATTACTGTAGGGTCATTCGGTCTCTGTCTTGCTGATTATGTTATTGTATCGTATAAGTAATTTTCCGACAAACGCGAAACTAAATATGTAGTCGTAAAACAATGAAAATGCTTCAACAGCTTAACTGTGAATGAGTACAACAAGGACAAAATGACCCTTCGTTATTGCTATCGCACGCTCGGTTTATTTCCTACAGGTTAAATGCACCGTGCGCGTTCCAGGTTGCTTATATTTCAGTGAATGTGGGTAAGCGGGAGTTTGTACTAAAATGCGGGAGACTCCCGCTTTTTGCGGGAAAGTTGGCAGGTCTGGCTAATGGGCCACTGAACCCGTGAGTAATGAATTTCATTACTCACGGGTTACAGGTAATAGGTGTTATTGTCTATTCAACACTAGCGAATAATAAGCATATTATTAAAGTGGTAGAAAAAATATTTAAAGTAACGTTATCATACATGATACAATTAAAGAGAAGATATGATATGTAACGGTTCCAAATTCGTCAGATCTGCGCATATGACGTCACTCGGTGATTTATTTGTGGCGGGTTTTTAAATCGGCATGTAGGAGTTTGATATAATTTTATTGTTTAGAGCTTTTATTTGGGTGTTATTCAAAATTATTTATTAAAACAAAAATAAGATCATGCAGGCCTGAAAATTTAGGATGAATCATGGTCAGTTAAGCTTTAATATTTGAAGGAAATAGGCTAAACACAGGTATATGAAAATTAAGTTCTTTTGAGATTGTGTCATAAATTCCAACAAAAAATAAGACTGGAATTACCTTATAGTTTTCCAATAATTTAAAAAAGCATTATTTTTCCCACGAAAGGAAATAATGAGTAATATATGCTTTTGCGGTGATGCGGTGTTTTTTTAGTATAGGTAATTAATATAGTATATTTAAATTTATGACATGTCCAAAGATATTTTATAAAACTGTATATTGTGTATTGTCCATTACCTTGTAGTAATACATACAAAAAAAAGAAATTAATGTTACAAATTTTTTGCCGAGGAGAAGTAAGTTTTTTTGGGGGTCGATATTTTTTTGGTATGTATGGAAGCAACTCATGTTTTAGGTTTCGCTCATAATCATCATCACTAAAGTGTTTTGAACAAATCCGAGCACTTCTAACATTAAATTTATTATCCCGTTTACACAAACGTCTCCATATGTCTTCCAATTTCTTGTCTTTTGGAAAGCAAAAAACTTTTATGTCTCGAGAAAAACCTTTTACCTGATTGTAGGCACCACATCCCTATACAGCACACCTCATTTTACTAAATTTATTCACTGATCAAAGCTTAAAACTGTTGAAACAACGTTATTTGCCTTGCCGCAGTATAATAAACTTGACGTTTTACTCACCGAGTGACATCAGCTGCTGAACTTGACCACGCCCACTCCTGCGCGAAATCTTATCTCTCTTTTATTGTATCATGGTTATGATAATTGTCAAACAGTTAACATCATTTCCATGGCAACTACGATTTAAATGTAAATATTAGGTCTTAGGTGTTTTCTTTTTGCATCGCTACAGGCTTGGGCACATGCACAATCATCACGTGATTAAACTGCCTTGCGTCATAAGACATTTCTGCCTCAGGTTAATATAAAACTTAAATAAAGCTTTTAAAACGAATAGGGTTATTTTTATAAAACGAATGGTGTGTATTGACAGAGCTGACTTAAAGCTACCACAGGCTACTATTCTGTTACTTTTATTAAATATTATGTTACTTTAAATATTTTTTTCTCCACTGATAGTTTATTCTAAGAATTATAAAGTTTATTGGAGACCTAATTTATCTCAAATATAAGTACAATATAAAATAAACTAAACGACATAAATAATAGTAATTCTTAATCTAATGATGATTTTTGCTAATTATAATTCCAACAATCACAATGTTAATTAAATATCAATGTATTTTTTGATGTGTTTTTAAAGTGCTACCTTGAGCAAATGTTTTACCGCACGCTTCACATTTGTATGGTCTTTCGCCTGTATGAATTCGTTCGTGGATTTTTAAACTAGACTTTGCATTAAATCCTTTTCCACAACCAGTACAAACGAAAGATTTGATACCCGTATGTGTTTTCATATGGGACTCGACAGCAGTTCTTGTAACAAATTGCTTTGCACATATTTCACAAGTAAATGGTCTTTCTCCTGTATGTACAGATTTTATATGAATCCTTAACTGTGTTGTAGTAATACACTTCTTATCACAAATGTTGCACACATGCTTGGGTTCCTTTTTCTCGCCTGTATGGGTACGCAAATGCTCTTCTAATGTGTGCTTTGCTGTAAAGGCTCGAGCACAAACATTACAAATGTAATTCTTTTCATGTGTATGTTTATATTTTGTATGAGATTTAAGCTGACCTTGCATGGCAAATGATTTATCACAATATTGACAGGCAAAAGGTTTTTCCCCCGTGTGTACTCTCAAATGAATTTTTAATTGGTATCCATCTACAAAACTTTTTGAACACACCTCACATATAAACTTTTTATCGCCTGTATGTGTCTACAATGAATAGGTTACTTACATGATGCCTATTAAATAAGAAAAGAAACTACCTTTTTTACATGATTTCTAAGTAGTAAAGCTCTTGTAAATGTTCGATCACATGATTCACACTTAAATGGTCTTTCACCTGTGTGAATACGCATATGCTCAGTTACATTAAACTGTTTGTAAAACTTTTTGCCACACACTTCACAAGCAAAATTCCTGTTATCATAGTGCCGCCTAATGTGATCTGCAAGCGTTTGTGATTGCTTAAAAACTTTTGTACATTTGGAACATTCATACACTTTATTATATGTATGCCTTTTTAAGTGTCTTTGTAAAGCATTATAATTTGCACATTGCTTCTTACAGTGCGAACATTTGAAGTCGTCTTCTAACGAATTTAACTGTGCATTATTTTGGCCTTCTGCAACAGACATTTCAATAACCTCATTTAAATCACTACGGACAGTATTGGCAAAGTCAACAAAATTGTCAACATTCACAAAGCAACTCCAACTTTCCTCGTTTAAATTTACCCACTTATTTTCTTTTACATCACCTTTGTTATCTTCCACTGTTACATCATCGGTACTAATCTCCTGTTGCTTTTCTTTAATTAAAAGATGACAAATTGCAAAACTTTTAACAACTTGTTGTTTAAAAACATACCAATGCCTGATTTCGCTTTTGCAATCACTGCAAACTAAATACACGCTATCTTCCTGGGGAAACTAAAAATATGATTATATTATAATATCTTGAAAATAAATGTTATTATTACATATACCTACCTGTAGGGAAACACATTCCAAAAGCATGTCTAATAAACCATCATCCGAAAGTAAATTCATTAGTTCTTTCTTTGCCAAACAAATACGGCAAATTTCTTCTAATTGAAGATCTTTATATTCAGGAATAATGTCCATAATTTAAGCGTATTTGACTTTTTATTAATTCGTGTGATAAATGATTAAATAAATGACTGTGGCTATTGGCACTTAATAGTTAATAAACGCGAAACGCGAAACTCGAAAAACTACAAAAACTACAAAAAACGCGATACGCGAAATACAGTGTTGCCGGTGGCAGGTTCGCTACGCGAACCTGTTTTCAAACAAAAACTTAAGAGGTCCTAACAACGATTCAATATGCTTCGCCCCCATGTACACAGAGGTCCGCCCTCACACGAAGGTTTTTACAATGGTCTGTAAGAACCATCGGCGTATTCGCGTATTTTACGCGCCGGAGTAACCCGCAACACTGTATTTCGCGTACCGCGTTTTTTGTAGTTTTTGTAGTTTTTCGAGTTTCGCGTTTCGCGTTTATTAAGTGCCAATAGCCACTGCCTAAATAAATTTCACAAATTTGGCTGTGGTTGCATACACAAACCAGGTTAAGTGATTTGTGGTTGCCATTGAATAAAGAATAGAGAGGAAGGAGAGTATCGTATCATTGCTGCTTAAAAATTGGCGACGGAAGTTCAGCCATTTGCAAACCACTGTTGAGTCATCTTTGTTTACATTTTGGTCGTGTTGACAATTCACCATAACCTGCAAAATTTGAAATATTCATTTGTTGATTGTTACAGTCACTGAACTCCAATTTAAGGCATCTGCATCACGGGACCATATCTTTCGCTTGGAGTACAAACATAACCTTTACTGCCCTTACTTGTTTAAAAAATTTATTTTGTTCGATCGATATTTCATTCAAGTGGATCGCAGCCCTTAAAAGAAGCGATAACTGAATTAAACTTAAATAACGGTCGTGTATGTTCGAGACATTTTATAGCAGGTACATTTATGAGATCATAAATCATAATGTTCTCATAAAATAAAATCCCGAACGTTAAAGGGCCCCATTCATGTTGAGATAGGTATCGATACATGTCGCAAGTATCAGTATAGAGAGACAAATCTCGACGTGTATGTGGAAGTATCAGTATCGCAGTCTCAGTAATCCACTTGTCTAGTTGTTTGTCGCACTGCACTGCGACCGTGTACATATTAGGTGTCGTAAAACACAGTAGTTTTGCATTTAGTTATTGCAAGGGTATTGCAGAAAATCGTGAATTTTGGGAGGACGTCCTCAATGCTTATAAACATCTTCGGCATCAAACAATAATAATTTTGTCCATACTCTCTTTCGTCGACGATTTTCTTATAAGCACTCTATTAATACTACTGATGAAGCTGCTATTACAGCTTCAGGAGGAACCGTTTCACTTCTATATGAAAAACACGAAATATGTATGCACATTTCGAAAACTAGTATCATTACAAACCTGTGTGAATGGAGCTCTCCGTTTGAGACAAATCTCAGATACATGTATCGCTGCATGTCGCGATACACGTATCGATACCAATCTCAATGTGAATGGGGCCCTTAAAACTGCACCATAATAAATATGTGGTTACCTTTCTTTCTTTTTGGTAACATGTCATGACGACTTGCTACTTGTTAATTACCACAATCGACATTTGAGTGTTATCGGTGTTGCACTGTTGGCACTTAGATTTACAGACCTATTTTGTAATTTTTAACAGGACCGTTATTTACCGATTTTCGTTCATTGAGCGAGTTTCGTTAGAATAACGAACAGACCTATTTTGTAATTTTTAACAGGACCGTTATTTACCGATTTTCGTTCATTGAGCGAGTTTCGTTAGAATAACGAAAGAGGTTATTTTGTATGAAATGTCAGTCGTTACTGAACGGCGCTCTCGTTAAAATTGAGTCGTTCATGAACGAGTGGGTCCCGCTATCTCGGTAGGGTGTTTTCAGTTAGTTGTCACAAAGTTGTTATCGTTTTTGTAATGGAAAGAAATGTTCTGATTGAAATTTTGGCTGAATTGGAACGGAGGTAAGAATATACCTACGTTATTAAAATAATATGTATAATCTAACACGATCAATATTCTTTTTTAGAAACCGGTCAAGACAAATTAACAGATACTTGAGAGATGTTGCTGATCCATTTCTTTTCCCAGAAGAAAGCTTTAGAAAACACTATAGATTGACCAGAGAAGTGGCGAGAAATTTATTTCTGAACTTGCTGCCGTATATAAACGCTGCGCGAAGAACAACGAAAATTCCTGCTGTTATTAGTTCATCACGGCTCTTAACTTCTTTGCTCAAGGTAGTTATCAAAAACCTGTGGGTATGCACCAGCACTGCAGTATATCACAAGCTGCTGTAAGCCAGAGTCTCCATGAAATTGTGGACATATTTCTTGTCAATATAGCCGATGAATATATCAAGTTTCCTCAAAACATAGAAGATATTGTGAGAGTGAAAGCAGGATTTTTCAATAAATTCCAATTTCCAGGCATTGTTGGCTGTGTGGATGGAACCCATATAAGAATTTATCCACCAGCAGCTGATCACGATGTCTTGCCAGGTCGCGTATATATTAATAGACATGGCTCACATTCAATTAATTGCCAAATTATATGCGATTCTGACTTGAAAATATTGAGTATTAATGCTCGATATATTGAGGTAATATATGATTATCCGGATGATGGCGCCGATGTACCAGATAATGGTGAAGAACCAAATCTCTTACAGCAAGGACGTCTGATACGACATAACGTAATACAGCAAAATTTTGTGTAGAAATAGATTTAAATAATAAAGTGTAACATGTTTCTTTGTTCATATTTTTTTATTGTCAACTGTGCTTTTATAAGAAAGAAATACATAACACACAATACAAAACTCAAAACAAAAATCTATTCTCTCATCGACTACTGTTAAACTAAACTCACTCAAATGAAACGAGAAATAAACAAAATACAAAATGCTGAAACAACTATGTCTTACAAAAATACTGATTGCAGTCTTAATTATTGCAATACAAATCTTTGGTTTCTGGCAGTACCAGTGTCAATTTAGTTTACTCAGTTTCACTGAACTCGACTTCAACATCTAGATGTTCAAGTCTTAATTTCATCTCTAACAATTGCACTTCTTTCTGTTTTAATGCAACTAACAATGTTAAATTGTCATTGATACTAGTTAAAATGCCCTGTTTGGCGTCAGTCTTATTAATTAATTCCTTAACTGAGGACGTGAGGGTGGGCCTAGATGTTGAAGTGCTTGATGCCTTATTGGATATTATAGTATTGAATCTGTGACTTTTGGACAGCCTGGGTGTATCAGTGAGGTTATGTTCACATTCAGGAAGGGGTTCTCCTGCTGGTAATATATCATTTTGGGCTATAACTCCAGCTTGTTCATCTACAAACACGTTATATACTAAAGTCTTAAAATCTCCAGACTCATGTTGAATTACTTACTTTCAATATTTGCCGGAACTGGTACAACACCGAGTTCTGGAAAACCGGCCCCCTTAGTCACAACTTCACCTGTTATGTCGAGCAACAGTTGTTCTAGATCCGTTAATGCCTTGTCACATATACCTCGGCCTGTTTCCAACCGTGCTACTTGGATTTCCCGAGCTTTCTTCCGTACACTTGACTTCCAGTCAGAGAAGATCTACACAGTATCAAAATGATTTGATAAACTAATATTACATTTTGTATTACCGATTTCCATTGTTTTGTAGAGTGTTGGGGACCTCCAGTCGAGTTCAAATTGTTTGTGAGTTCTTCCCATGTCGTTTCGAGAACATCAGGCTTTTCCGGGTTGTACTTATTATTTCTAAATGCTTTGTTGGTTTGCACTTCTTCTATGAATAAACAATACTGTTGGCGTGTGGTTTTGGCACTTCTCTTCTTCTTGTCTGACATCCTACACAAGTACATATATATTATATTATTATACAGCCTTTACACAAACAACACTCCCAAATTACCTGCTAAACAACTAAACAACACAGTCAGTTTTTCCAAAGCAGCACTGCATCAACTCTTTACCGAACAGCTGATTTGAGTGATTTGACAGAAACAAACCAATTTCTTTCACATGAAGATAGGAGCTATCGTTATTCTACCGGCCAAGGTCATATACCAACGAGACCGTTTACAAAATAGCACTTCCAGCGAAATCGTTCATCATACCTCTCGGTACCAGTTTAACGACGGTCGCTATGTAACGATTCGTTCAGTAACGAGAAATTACAAAATAGGTCTGTTAGACTGTTAGTTGCAATCATACAACAGTATCTAGGATATTTCGTAGAATTTTAGAAATACTATATGAGAAGTTGCAGGTAATTTAAATTAGGATATAATAATATTCTACCATTGAGTAAATGAATTCTACTTTATCACTACAATCAATTAATTTTATTGAATAAGGATTAATCTTTACAACACTTATTTTACTTAAATAACGACTGGAATGTTCACTATCTAATGTCTTATAATAATCACTGTAATTAAATTATCCATGATGAGTACCAAAAAACACTATACTGCTTTATTACAAATGTTTGTTTACTTGCTATTTTAGGTTATATGTGTTGTACTTCAGGCGAAATTCATGACGTCACATGCAGTTGTTTCTGTCAATTTCTATTTAACAGGAAACGTGTTAGTAGCCATTTTGCAACCACTTTGATTTCAAGGTCGAGGGCATATACTCCTTCCTCTCTATTCTTTATTCAATGGTGGTTGCATATACGCTATCGTCGTTGATGTATGTGGATATGTTACAAAAGGTGTTTTCTTTTTGCACGTTGTGGTAGACTTAAGTCAGCTCTGTCAATAACACACCATTCGTTTTATAAAAATAATTTGACTCAGTTCTCAATAACCCTATTCGTTTTAAAATCTTTATTTAAGTTTTATATTAACCTGAGGCAGAAATGTCTACATGACGCAAAGCACTTTAATCACGTGATGATTGTAACTTTACCTAACCCTGTGGCATGCAAAAAGAAAACACCTAAAGTGGTTAGTGACGTCTGTCACAATAAAACATTGAACTGTACGCTATACGCAACTGGAAAGGAAACGCCCATAAGTGACACTGAAGCCACAGCAAAGTTAGGCAACCCTCAACGACTGGGTATTTCTGTCTCTTTCTTTCGCACGCAACGTCATATCTATACGCGATAACACGGGGAATAAAATGTAAGTAAGTCAGGTAAAAATACGTTGATGGTTATCTCTTTCACCAATCATACATCCATTCCAAGTTAATAAAACGTTTACAATTAAATAAATCAATGTTTTATTATGCTACAATTTTTGTGACGCTGGACATACATATTGAGAATACAGACGCGTGTAGAAAACATTACAAAATTAATTCAGTTATTTCGTTTGTAGTAAAAAAAAGTTATATAAAATTTGGTGCTATTTTCTACTAATTGCTATATGAACTATTAAATTGTTAAGTTGACTAATTCCAGGGGTTGGACAAATACCGGATTACATTAATCCAAAATCCGGGATTTGGATTACGGATTGCAATCCATAATCCGCAATCCATACAATCATAATTGACCACGTAATCCGTAATCCGTAATCCCGACAATCATATTATTGACCACGTAATCCGTAATCCAGTTTTTACTAAAACTGCGGATTTTGTGGATTACATTCACACATTCTACCAACACGAATAAAACAAGTGATGTTAAATTGGGAAATCATTTGAGCGTGGTTTTTGTCTCACTTTCCCCCCAGACCTGCTTAGTCAGAGCAGTGCAGTGGGTTGAGCAAAGCAGAAATAAACAGTTGCATTTTTAGTGAATGTACCATACTCCATACTATACGTTCGTTGCGGTGCGTTAAACTAAATACAATAAAATGGCCACAGTTGTATAATGTATACAATTGTTTGATTATTCACAGTATTTACTTTTTTGCTTCACCCAAGTCTATAATCTGTAACTAATTTAATATGAAGCTAATTGTATGTTTAATCCGTAATTCTTAATCCAACGCGAACCTAATTATGTGTGTAATCCGTAATCCAACATGAACCAAATTTATGTGTAATCCGTAATCCGTAATCCTGTAAGAGTTCGAAATTGGTAAGTACCCCTGTTGTCGATTTTTAATATAAAAATTGTAGGAGGTACCCAATTATACCCACTTCCAAATATGACAGCCCACAAACAGCCGGGGGAAGATAAGGACAACAGGGGGAAACTTATTAAAAAGGCCGAGCCGTCGAAAAATAGAGAGAAGCCGGTATTATCTTGTATTCGTGCCTAGTGCTTGCATCCGCTGCAGTACACCGTATAGATACCTGCAACCGATTCGTTTGAATTCCGTTTAGTTTATCCTGCCTTTACCGATTTATTCCTTTAACCCGTGTGTAAATCCCGTTGTGCCGTTATCCGTTACCCAGTGTGGTAAGCAGCCGTTTTCAGTTTTAGTTTTTGCAACCGTTTTGAGTTTAGTTTTGGGGGTTTTGTTAGTGGTGAGTTTTTGGTTTAATTAGTTTTTTTTTCTTTATTATTTCGACATGCACCTGTAAATATTCACATTTAAGACACCGGTAATTAGTGTTGCACCTGCGAATTACCGTTTACAAGCAATCACTCATTATATTCATTCCGTAAGCTTTGCTACAGTAACAACATAAATTCCTAGTTAACAGAGGTAAAAAGGTTTTGTATTGTTGATTGATCCTCGTTGAGTTTATAATTGGAGTCTGAAGTCAGCCCATTATAAAGCACCGTAATCAGCGGGTATTCCTACTCTGATTACACCGCAATCCGATAGTAAGAATTAATTCCTCAGATTAATTAGTGCCTTTGGAAAGACGACCAAAGGGCTAATTACCGCTGTGGTTTTGATCATACTTGTCCTTAAGTGGGATTTAAAGTAAAGATTTTCCACCCACTTAACCGTTTAGATTTGACCTACCCTGGAATTGCTAGACTGGTTGTACCCGATAGAATTCCACTAAAAAGGGTTCTGTTAGACAAGGTAGTAACATTTAGGGAGCTTACTGTTAGCAAAGTTAACCTTAAAATTTGAATCACCGCCTCGTTATTGTAATTTGTAGAATTCCGTAACTATAACCTACAAAGGTGAATGCGAATTAATAAAGACGGGGAATTGTTTCCAGTAAAGACAATACTTACCGTAAAGTAGTCCGATTAGTTTGTTAATCAACGTGAAGACGGTTGATTACAACTTTCCGCTTCCATTTTAATTAAAAGTAAACCTGATACAAGATAAGCTGCAATTACTCCGTACGCAGACTCTAAAAACCTTACTTATAGAAATCTTGTTTCAGGCTGAGTAGTTGGGAGAGCGGACGACAGAGGCCGACCAGTGTCCGGACAGGAATTTAAATTTGATATTTTTATTTAAGTTTGAAATACCGTTTTAGTTTAGTTACCGCATTGTACATATTTATTTTATTATACTTTTCTAATACCGTTGAAAACTTTATTAGCTTGAGCCGCTGACTACCTGGGGCATTATAAGTCAGGGCCTTCCAAATTGGCATTAGAGCAGGCACCTGGTGACCTTATAATCCAACATGAACCAAATTTATGTGTAATCCGTAATCCGTAATCCAAACGCTAAAATCTTGGGATTACCAACCCCTGACTAATTCACCTTAGATCATTGCAGTATATATGATCTAAGACTAAGAGTTCACGAGACAAAAATTATGCAATTTCTACATTGCTTGTCTTTGAAAATACAGTAGAACCCCGCTATTCCGAAAATCCAAAACACGCGCACTATTATATTTCTCTTCACTTCATTCCTGGCCCTTTTATTGTGCACGGAAAAATTACACGTTACGTTATTTATTAAAAACAAAACGTATAAGTTGCGTTGACAACGATAGCAAATAATGTTAGATAAAATTTGTATTAACAAGACTTATTCACCCATGAAATTGTTTAGTAACTGCGTTTATCGCACTGACCTGTATCATAAAGGACTGCCCTACTAACGCAACAAGTTAGAAAGCGACACAGAAATACCCAGTCCGCATCTGTGCTTGTCAGCCAAGCATGGGTTCAACGCCTACAATGCATTGGAATTGGAATAGGCCGTATCCCTTCCAGTTGCGTATAGCGTATAGTTCAATGCAAGAAAACAAGAACTTCCAATACAAAAAGGTACTGCGAGACTGCGACAGAGAATATTAACAAAATATTCTCTGGTAGGTACTAAGGTGCGTATACTACCACTTCATTGATTCTAACTAAAAACGTAACTGAACTTAAATTTAAATTTTGTATGAATTTGAATGTTTTAAGTGGGATGCAACACGATGGAAATCCCTGCAATTCTAACCCCATGCAACTATAATACCATAAAGTGCTCACACTTAAGGGATTTTTAAATTAACAGGAATTGTTAAGGGAATTTCATTTTTAATAACGTTCGTTAAGTATTTTCTCTATAATTAGCATTCATTATGCTGCTTCTTTTATAAATAGGTACCTAATGTCCACAAAAACTTTCACTTTGAATTTGTTTTACGATGAGCGAGGTGTACTATTTCAACTAATCTTTGATTTCAACGTTGTACCCGTTGTACCTACACAACAAATTTATCACTACAGAAAAAAACCCATCGGTATAAGGAATAACCCTAGAAAGTTACCAGAATCCCCTTTATGTTCTAAATTCTAAACTGTGCAAGAGATTGCAGGCTCAAAATCGCATGCATCTGTGGGTGTGGGTATAATTGCATAACCATCATAACCGTCACAAACCACTTAAGTTAAGTGATTTGTGATAACCGTATAACACGAGACTAAATTTAGTACTTTTTAGAGGTTGAGAATGTTGAGATGACGATTACTTTCGGGAAATTAATTACTGCATTTACATTAAACCACAGATTGTACATACTACCAGTGTTGTAATAGGTACTTCTTTTTTGGGATCTAGGTACAGGTATAGGTAGTAGAGAAAAAAAATACCTAGATACAGGTACAGGTACGTTTTTGGAAAAGTATCTAGATACAGGTAAAAATACCTTAAAATAATAGGTAATATTTAGGTACTTTTCTCAAACATAAAATTGAAGAAAGTACAATGTTTATACTTTATTGCAATTTTTTAATAATAACAGATTTTCAAACACATCATCATTTAGTCTATTCCTCCTTGGCGTCAATATGAATAAAATGGAATGACGAAATGCTCCATTTAAAATTAATGGAAAGATGTCTGCATTTTCGCCATTTTCTGTCTCCATGTTAAACACAATTAACACAAAAGGCGCGATACTGGCGATATGATACTTTAGGCACAGATTCTGTGCTTTAGGTTATGTTATGGCATGGTGTAGTGGCTCTTCACCCTGTTACGGTAACATAACCACAATATGCATCATAGGGATTTTGCCTTAGCGTTGTCTTTGTTGCAAATTCAGAAATTCTAACATTCAAATTCACCAAATCGCCATTTAGACGATTTCTATATTTATATTATTATATTATATATTGCTGTACACTTAAAAAATATGTACCTTGTACTTGTACCTATCGTTGTTTAGGTATTTAGGTATCTATTCAAAAGGAACTAGTTATAGGTAGAGATACTTTGAAGTTAATGTACCTGAACGGGTATTAGGTACAATAAAAGTAAAGTACCTAGGTACATTTACCTAGGTACATTACAACACTGCATACTACTCGTGTTATTTATACATTCTTTCAATTCAGTACCTATATAATAAACAGTTATTCAATCTCTTTTGATTATTGTACAATTTCTGGACTTATCGATTAGGTAGGTATGTTTTCGGTATTCTTCATATGAATTTTTTAATAAACGCCGCCTATTGAACAGTAACCTGTAAAAAAATTTTTTAAAAGATAAAAAAAAATAATTGATTAAAATATATGAGCAATCGTCACAAAGCAAACCACTTACAAGAATACAGATTTATATATTTATTGGTTTTTTTATACACAACTACAAAATGACATGACTTGATTATTAGGTACACTGTGTGTTTGTAAGGTTGCATATACTAAAGCCTTTTGAAAAATGCAAACTCGGGACAAAATTGGTGGCAATACAAATAAAATTAGATTTTTTCGAGTTTATTTTGCATAAGTGTTATTTTTTCACGGACTAATAATAAGGGTTTTGTATATAATAATAATATAATTAGAGGGCGGATTATATGCACATGAAAAGTTACATATATGCGCATATATATGCACCAAATATGTAAAAGATATGCAGTCAGTTTGTTAAAATATGCAACATTATATGCAAAATATGCGTACCAAAAAATAATAAACAACCTGTATTAAACAAAAACTGTTATTATGTGAAAAAGGTTCTTAATGAAATTAAAAAAATTAAGTAATTAAAATAATAATAATGTATTTGTTTAATATTAACTACAAATAATCTTACGATCAGTTGGAGAATTAAACATATTATTCTGATTATCGCTTTTCTGCCTATAACAATTTTCAATAAGGTGTTTTTCCAAATTGTTTAAATTAAATCCTTGTCGCCTATCAGCTAAAATATATCTCCGTTCGATGGAGTGAATGTAGGGACGCGACTGAGAAATCTTGGTAAGAAATGCAAGGCAGCTCCATCTAAATCTCGATATGATCGCTTGCTACGGCGAAATTATAGCAGTGATGCTTCTTGTCAATGATTTTAAGCAGCTTACCTTCTACTGGAATTTTTAAAGGCTTTCTTTCTTAGATTTTAATCTTTTCTTTAAACAGTTTCATTTACTGTGTTTGTTTGAAGAGATGAGAGAATTTTTTTTTAGTAAAATGTCAGATTTATTTAGAAATGTACAAATTATGCAATAATATACACATTTTACAAAAATATGAACATTGCTGCAAATATATGCAAAATATGCAAAATTAAATTGGTGTCATATAACTCGCATTAATGTAATTCACCTAGATACGGAAGGGCGTTTTTACAGCATCAATATTGAACAATATGCATTTTGCATATAATCCGCCCTCTAAATATAATAATAAGTATAATATAATATTATATTATACTGCTTGGTAAAACCGTTGAGTGAATCTTTATTCAATGGTACAACTGATTCATTATCGCATGGCTATAAAACGTAGATTTCGAACTACCCTGTATATTAATTTGTTGGACGCCAATTTTCACTTTGTAAATACTAGCAGTGCAAAAATTATGTTTCTAAATTATTATAACTGTAAACATTCGAATTGCAATTACGAAATTATTGAATTTTTGTTGTTCCTTATTACAGCACAGCACAAATTCCCTCTTTCAAACTTGGTTAGTAAAGTCCATAGAAATCTTCTATGGTAAAGTCACTAAATTTGGTTAGTGTTCCTTAACGCCCTCTGCAGTACAGAAAATCGATTAATGTTGCAATGTTGCAAATAGTGCATCAGCGAAATGTACAGCTGATTCTAATAAACAAATATTAATTTAAGCATTAGCTTTATTTATTTGAATTTTGTGGTAAAATGTCGACGCACTAATTTTTATATATTTGCACATTTTGAACTCATAAAATTGGTTTGTTTATTATTTACTTTGTGATATAAGATTTTTACTAAAATTAGGAGAAAAATTGTGTAAAATGTTAACACCCGGTGTGAGAATAGTGCGTGGTCCAGATTGGTCATGGGGAAATCAAGGTATATTTACAGTACCATACTTTTTTTCCATAGTAAATTGTAGATGGTGGCGAAGGGCATGTTGGCACTGTGTGCGAAATTGGTAAAGCAGGCACTGTAGGATCCCCTGATAAGACAGTTGTAGTTCAATGGGATAATGGTACACGAACCAATTATCGAGTTGGTTATTTGGGAAAATTTGATCTACGTGTAATTGACAATGCTCAAATTGGTATTGAATCTCTTTTTATGTTCATAAAAAAGTTACATGTTACGTTTTAGGTGTTAAACATCCAAATATAGTTTGTGATGGTTGCGACAGCCAAGGAATATCTGGTATGCGTTATAAATGCTCCGTTTGCTATGATTATGATCTTTGCTATATGTGTTACCATGGTGATAAACATGATGTGACTCATTCATTCAAGAGATTTGATTCTGCAACTTCTCTGGGGTAATTTTTGTGACTCATTTTTAATTTCTTGTTCAGGGCATGTTATGACATTAATGGTAAGGGAAGTTATTAACAATTAGGAGGCTTGTTCAATTGAAATGTATCTTTAGTCCATAAAAAATTTATTAAGACATATTTACAAGTAATTATCACTACAATTGCTACATGTTCCATTGTTTCACTAACCGATGTATGATTTGGTCATAGAATTGTTGTGGCTGGTGCTTGCAGAATTCTTTCATATGTTTCGCACTTCTGTATTTGACTAAAAACCGTTATCTTTTAAGACCTTTTTCAGTGGTTCAAAGCTGATAAATCTGGGATAGAATGGATGCTCTAAAATCTTCCATTTCTTTTGTTACAGATTTTCTCTTACTGCATTGGCAACTGGAGACTGAAAATTGTCATTGAGCAAAATGAAGCATTCTAGGATGTTTTTGTTTTATTGTGCCACTTCGCATTAATATTCATTTTAGGTTTTTTAAACTCTATTAGCAATGGTGTTTCATGGTCAAAAACATTGTTAACGTAGTTAAAATCATATAAGAGTCCGTCTGACTCATCCCAAATAACTGTATGATTTAATTTTTCTAAACGTATGTCCACGTTAGTATTTAATGATCTTTTTATACAAAACAATACATCAAAATGGTGAATGTCAGAATATTATATGTGTCAACATACGATTATCATATTCGCATATAGTAACACGGCAGACTTACGTTCCTTGATTCTGTTTTATTCTAGTACACATGAATAAAAAAACAGCATTGTAACAAAATTATTGTAATAACGTACATACGCAAGCTTAACTGATTTTTAACTCCATCCCAGTTTGTGTACGATATTACGGACAGGTGGTATACTCTCAGAATGACCCCCCCCCCCCCACACACACACATGGCTGGCTCTAAATTGTTATATGCAATTAAATAAGCACAGGTCACTCATTTTCCTTTGTGTATAGAGGAGGACCCTACCTTCTTAGATAATAACCAAATAATCATACAACCTCCCCCATGAATAACTTTTATTTTGAGTAAATTATTAATAAATCGAAGTGGATAAAATTGATTATGTTGTTTAAGGACACGTTAGTTATTCATGGAGGAGGTTGTGTGATTATTTGGTTATTATCATTATTCACCCCCGTTTGGAGAAAAATCACTTTACACCAAGAATATGGATCCATTCAATTTCTAACTTCTCAGTACAGGTAGTGCCATATTTTTGGTTTTCCTAATTTTAGATTCGCATTTGTTTTGGTGTTTTACACACTTGGTTGATTTGTTATTTGTTACTTTCGAAGCTTGAAGACATATTTTACTATTGACAATAGAGAACTTGCACGTGTATTTTTTTATTGCATTAAAAAAAAGTACAAAAAATTACAAAAATTTTGATATATGACATTCCCATATGAGCTTCCAAAAAAACTGGTGAAAATTTTTATTGAATTTAACGATTTGAATTTACGCTGAAACGCTGCTAGAGCGCGCGCTTTTGGGTGTGACGTCACACGACCCAACTTGTCAAGCGCCTAAAGAAAATGCATTGGAACAATATTGTTTTTAGCCATTGTTGTTACTAACCCCGTTACTTTTAGAAAAATGTCTTACAAATACTGTGTGGTACTTTTGTGTACAAATACAACAGTTAAAACGCCAGATAAAATACGATTACTCCATAGAAAAGTTACGAAATTTATGGTGTCAAATTATGTGTAGAGAGACATGTAAAATGCTCAACATTTTATTCGATTAGATAACATTTTTATTGTACAAAATCATTTCTTTTTATAAATAGCATACTTAAAGCGCAGTAATTAATATATAGTTTATTATTGTCATTTTTATTCATTGTTGTATAAAAAACTGTAAAGAAATTAGTTGGTTACTTGGTTGCTCATTAAATTTAATCACAATATAACACAATGAGGTTCATATTTAAAATTATCTTATTAACAATCTTATTATAGCTTATACTTGTAAGTATGTTAAATAACCATTAAAGTTTAGGTATTATTATTATAGGTATGATTTAATATATTTTCTGCTTTGACGCCTCTCATTTCTGCCGCTACAAAATCCGAAATTCCCTTGTATTACAACACAGAAAACGAGAGTTCATTCTTGTATTAAGTGTTGTAGGTAAACTCAATTCCCTTGAGAACCCAAAAAAATATGACCATTTCCTGTTATATGTGAACATTTCGAATTTATTGTATTGTAAATTATTTATAAGGTAGTTTAATTTTTTTTTGCTAAAATGTGATTAGGTGCATTAATATGAAACTACAGGTTGAATACGCATATTTTTTTGTGAGGCAGAGTTGGAATTATCTAAGTTCTGAGTTTAACTTCTTTTTGAAATTCAATTCACATATTCTTTTAGCATATGCCATTTCTTTAGGATCTTTTTTAGTTTAAGTTGATGCTTTTTGTGAATGTTTTTCTTCATTAAAAATATATTAACGATGGAATTTTCCATAGACATATTACTTGAAGTGCTAACTTTTCCAGTACACTCTAAAGCAGCGGTTCCCAACATTTTTGCCATGACGGCTCCTCAAAAACTCCTTACATATTGCACGGACCCCTAAAGGTAAAACTAGAAAAAGAAAATTGTGTATGTACGGAAGATTGTATAAATGTATTATGTAGAACCTACCCAATGATGATAATCAGATAATTAAAGGTGGATTCTAAAAAAAATTGTTATCTATGCAAGTTTAACGGTACATTGAAATCGTTCTTTACAATTCATATAATTTTATAACAAATATTACAAATATTTTCTTACCTTACCTTACCACAGACATGTGCATTTTACGACGCCGCAACGCGCAAGTATACAATCAGAAACAGTCTGATCCACCACGGACCCCTTACGATAACATCAGACCAGAGGTTGAAAACCACTGGTCTAAAGCATTTTGGGGTACAAGTACCTAATACAGATTGTATGAATGCTTGTGAGTTATCTCCATCTGTTTTTATGGATTTTTTTTCAACACAATATATCTTATGATAGCTGATGTATTGTAATATCAAATATGTGACTTGACAGTTGCGAACATGTAAAAATGTATTTCTTTTTTTTAGAATGGATTTACCAGTACGCAAAAATGCAAAAAAGCACGAACTTAAAGGAATTTTCGTTGGTGCGAAGGTAGTAAGAGGTTTTAATTGGGAGTGGGGGAATCAAGATGGTGGCGAAGGTAACGTAAATGAACTTATTCTTGTTTTTATTTACGAAAGGTGTATTTTAGGTAAGTTGGGACGAGTCTTGGACATTCGGGGTTGGGATAATGAAAGCAGTAGATCTGTTGCAAATGTAACGTGGATTTCGGGTTCAACTAATGTTTATAGATTAGGACATAAAGGAAATTGCGACATAAAATTTATTGAATCTGCTAGCGGTGGATCTTATTATGCAGACCATGTACCCGTTTTGGGTAATATTATTTTAATTGTTTTGGTTTGTACTTATGGAGCATTGTAGGTCATGTTATGGAACAAAGTGTAGTTCGTCCTATACGTACTGGTCCACCACCATTTAGTGTTGGGGATAAAGTACAAGTTATTGTAGATGTAGAAGAATTAAAATCCATGCAACATGGTCATGGGGGTTGGAATCCTCGTATGGCGGAAGTAAGTGAATGATTTATTTTCTGTGCCTGTTTTGAATAGAAATGTTACAGTATATTGGTAAAATAGGTACCGTTCATCGAGTAACAGATAAAGGCGATATCAGAGTGCAATATGAGGGATGCAATAATAGGTGGACATTTAATCCCATAACTCTTTGTAAAGTTAACAGTTTTGCTGTTGGTGACATTATTAGTGTTATAAGTGATGTAGAAAGAGTTAAAGAACTACAAAAGGGCCACGGAGAGTGGATCGACATTATGAAAAATGTAAGTACCATTAGCATTAAAATTTCAATGTTTTAATAATATACATGTAGGCTTTGGGAAAGTTAGGAAAAGTTCTTAAAGTGTATTCTGATGGCGACTTACGCGTGCAACTTGATGGACATGCTTGGACCTTAAATCCACAATGTGTACGCCTTGTTCCGGGTAGTGCAGCCGAATTAGCAAACACAATGCACGCAAACCAAAATCAAAGACAAGAACCGTCAAGTAAATATATGAATGTTTCCACTATTCTATTTTAATACTGTTTATCATAGTGCAATGGCAACCCACAAATCCCGCAAATAATCAAACTAATAGCACTGCCGACCAGTTAGTAAGAGCTGCTGCACAAGGCCAGCTGGAAACTGTTCAAAGATTGTTAGAAGAAGTACCAAGAGGAATGGTAGACATTCGTAGTGGAGGTAAAACGTCATTACAAGTTGCAGCTCATCAAGGACATGTACAAGTTGTTAAGTTGTTGTTACGAAATGGTGCAGCAGTAAATGCCAGTGATTCGGATGGAGATACTTGTTTGCATTATGCCGCATTTGGAAATCAATCTGAAGTACATTTGCCCAATTTCGTATTGACCAAAATTCACAACATGGCTTTTTAGGTTCTTGAGTTGTTAATTCAGAACCGAGCAGATTTAAACACGTCAAATCGCAGTGGTTGTACAGCACTGCATATAGCAGCTCATAAACAACCCGCTAGATGTGTTCAAATTTTATTAGCGGCAGGTGCAGATCCCAATGGTCGAGATCTTTATGGAGATACGGCTTTGCATGACGCTATCGGAAAGGACAGTTATCAAGTAATAGAACTTCTTTGTACAGCTGCCAGTATGTGTAGATCATTTGCATGATATTCTAGTACTTTGAACTCTTCCTATTCCAGATACTGATTTTACTTTAAAAAATAAACGCGGTTTTAATGTGCTGCATCATGCAGCATTGAAGGGAAAAAATTTTGCCACTCGTAAACTGTTAGCACAAGCCAGACAGTTAGTTGACATTAAAAAAGACGATGGGTTTTCTGCGTTGCACTTGGCAGCTTTAAATGGGCACCGTGATGTTGTAGATACACTAATTAGGATCGGTCAAGCTGATATTGATTTAAGGAATAATAGAAACCAGTCTGCTCTGTTGCTATCTGTTAGTCAAGGTATGTTTAACATTTTTGTTACAAATTTTGCTTTACACTTTCCACATTACTTCATTTGAAAGTCAAGTTGAACGTTTTCAAAATATACCCTGTTCAAGTCACCAGCCGTTGCACGTCATAACTTAAAACTTACTAAATCAATGACGTGTACAGTTTGTCCAGCGAATCTTTGCAGATATGGCCGCCGTCCAAAGTGTATGAATCAAGATAAAATATTAAATCAGCAACTACTTTCATGACCTGTCACAAAATATATTAGTTTGTCAACAACAAATTTAACACAAAAAATCAAGGAACAAATATAAACACATCAAACGTCAAAGAATGATAATGACAAATGTCAATTTATTCGGCGGAAGTGGTGTGGTAACACTACTGAAGTCAAAATAGAAATGGTATCCATACAGCGTAAGCTCAGACAAACTAATTAACTTATGCTTCTACACACAAACTAAACTGGTATCAACGTATTTTGACGTTTGAACACACGCATATAACAAATTCTGTAGCATCTATCTTTGTTTTTGGTGCGTAATAAGAACCTAAATTGTGAGGACGTATATTGTTGTATATTTCATACATCGGCAAACATTCGCTGGACAAACTGTAATCAGCATTGTCAAGTGTACGTGTTGTCAGACTGATTGCTCATACTTATTTTTAGGTTAGGAACTAATGTAGACATAAACGAAGTAAGAGTACTGAAAAGTACTGTTTTTAGTAAGGCAATTTAAAAAAAAATAGGTTAAGTGCGTACCGGTGAATTTAACAAAGTAAACAAAATTTGACGTGACAATTTTTTTTTTACAACTTCTCAAATTACTATCTATCTACCGATACTGATACGATTTCCGTTCCGTTCAGAAACCTCACTATCAAACATTTCTTGATGTAATACAAATCATTTGTTTATCAGTGCATCCTACATTTCACGTAACTACACTTACATTTGCATTGTTATTGTAGACAAAAATAGGAAGAAAAATTGTTGTTAAGTATCAGTATCGGTAGGTAGAGCTTGTTCATTTCCTTGTGGCGAAACCAATGTCAGATATGGCGGTTAGTTTACCTAATAACTCCGCCCTTCATTTGTAATCTGGGCATTAGATTTGATTTTAAACGGGTTCAGTTGCCCATAAGTATCTTAGGACAGCCCACTTAGTCTACTGCGCATACAACGTTTTCGCCACAAGGAAATGAACAAGCTCTAGTAAATTGAGAAAAAGTTGAAAAAAAAAAATTTTAACTAGCAGGATGTAATTGCATATTTGAACGTAGTTTTTAGTTCTAATTAACTTTATTTAGTAACAATTTTTGATATTGTCAAAAATAAAGGTACTTTACCCTTGAGCAAAATTCATATTTATTGACAAACCACGTACACGACTGAAAAACTTTAATATCTGATGACTGTATTTTAGATTTTAGATTATGCAGAACTTTTTATAAAGAATAACTTTTTTTCGTAAAATTAATAATAAAAAAGTTTTCCATATGGTGCGAACTTAAGCAGACACACTGTATATTTTAAGGCGTGTACAATTGTCGTTTACACGTGTATAGAAAATGCGTAAAAATCACACCCCTATAAAGGATGGAAATTTACAATTCAATACTATTGCGCATGCGTGGCCTCTTAAACCGAAGCAATTATCAATTGTACAAATTCTTTTTTTCTCTTTTATAGGTTATCCACTCTCTTTTGATTAGTCTACAATTTCTTGAGTTATCGATTATGTACAGCGACACTGTTTCACTTATGTAGAGCTAAACATTAGACACTTCTTGTCTTTATGTATTGATTAGTACTTTACACAAGATCCTCCCACGACCGCTATAATCAATAAAAAAAATTTCATTTTTTCTATCAGGGACCCATTTTTTCCACGAAATTAGGTGGGTTCCGGATACTAAGCTGTTACCGAAAAATCTGAAAAATAAAAATTTATCAGAAATTTAAAAAAGTTCTAAAAAAAAGTGTCGTGGTAATGTGAAATTTTGAAATGTAAAATTATACTAAAAACAAATTACAGATAATTCTCAAAAAATATGTGAAACATAGTCCTTGTCTATGTTTACATGAAAACAAGCCTGTTATGTATTAATTAGTTCATCTGTAAATGCAGCTTATTTTTTTGATTAGAATTCAATTCACTTTTTAATAACCAGTTTTTGTTTTATGCATAAAAATCTACATAATTAGTAAATATAAGAGTTTATGCGACAAAAGAAAATGATAATGTAGATATGTAGAAAAGCCCTTGATTTCTAATATTTAAAAATGTAACTTGTATAAAAAATTATTTTGAAAATTTTGACTCGACTATTGACTTTCAAAGGGCTTTTTTGTAGTAGTGTAACTGTGATACTTAAGCAGTTACATAAAGTATTCAACAAAATAGAAAAACAACAAATTAAAATGTGCAGACAAAGCACTTAAGATAACAATCAATTTTTTAATATATTAATAGAAATATTGGATTACAGTAGGTAAACTAAAATATTTTGATGAATAGTATCAGTATGTATTGAGAATTGTCGATATATTGATATTGCTATGTCAGTGTACCTGTATGGTAAGTATTGATTAATCAATACATTTAATTACCATCAGCTCTACCTATTGACACATTGATATACATATTACCAGTCAATACACTGATAAGTATATTAATTTAAGAAAGGTTTAAAAGAATAATAATAAAATTCTTACCCTAAAGAAACGAAAAACAATTCCAAAAAATGACAAATTTGTAACTCCGCTAGTTTACTTGTTATTAATAATTAAATTTAAAATTTCGATTTCGTTTAGAATGAAAGAAAAAAGATATGGTAACTGTTGTTATTTTTCTGTTACTGTTAATAAAGATATGCTGTATTTATTACTAACAAAAAGTATTTATTTTTTTATTTTTAGGTCATTGTAGCGTAATAGAATTATTAATAAAACTAAAAGCAAACATTAATGCCAAGGATGAAGATGGTGATACAGCTTTACATCTTGTTTTAATAAAACGATCACATATTAATACAGAAGTACAACAAGATGATAGTCCAACTACTTTTACAATACATCAAAATATTTCACATATTTCTGAAAATAGAGTGGCTATAGCAATCGCATGTTACCTCATTCAAATGGGAATAGATATGGACTTACTAAATGCAAAAGGTCAATCGGCTTTAAATCTATTGCAAGATTCAACTTTGCAAGAATTACTTAAAAGCTATAAACCAAATGTAGATAGCAATCAAGTGCAACAAAATATGCAAGAAAATATAAACGTGGAATATTTGGCATTGAATGAGCCACTAAATGTACCTGATAGCTATAATTTAACTGAAAATGTTCCTAAAGGAAGTCCGTATCGTAATGTTGTTAATGAAGATATAAAAAGTACTCGTAAAAGCAGAAGAGAACAAAAGACTGATAAAAGTCCCTTAGAAATTGGCAGTACTTCCCAAGAAAACTCTCCGAATCATAAAAATCATTACCAAAATGAAATAGTGACAAGTAAACCTGTTGAATGTTTAGTTTGTTCAGACTTATCCGAGGAAAATGTAAAATTGGAACCTTGTAATCATAAACCTGCTTGTGAAGATTGTGCCTCACGAATGAAGAAGTGCTTACAGTGTGGTATAGCCGTACAAAGAAGGGTAACAAAAGATGGAAGAATAATTCCCGCAAAAAGTAGACAACCGAGTGCAGAAAGAATGCGTTATTTAGAATGTAAAATTGCCGAAATTGAGGAAAGTCATGCCTGCAGCATTTGTATGGAAAGAAAAAGAAATGTGGTGTTCCTGTGCGGACACGGAACGTGCTCAAAATGTGCAGATACATTAAAAACTTGTCATATGTGTAGAAAAACAATTACCAAGAAAATTCCTATTTATTAATATTTATTCTTACTATATAATTATTGCTGTAACTTTTGTCACATTTATTGGATGGTTTAATTTTGTTATTGTATTGCAATTTAGATGCAACTGTGATTTTATGAGAGTAAGTTTTTATTTTAATTGTATGTGAGATGTTTTCCCGTATTTATATGAATTGCGAATTTTATATCCTCCAGTGTACAATAACTTACACTAATTTATACAATTCCATCCATATTCTTATTGTTAAAGTATATATACTAACTATTTAATTAACATATATATAGATAATAGATAATAGACCTAATATAAACTTTGTAAATTGTTCACTTTGTAAATGACTGATGTATCATTATATTTTAAAGAAGTGAATGCATACTGTGAAATAAAATAATCCATACCATGATTTTTTAGGTAGTAATGCTACAAAACTGCATCTGCCTTATCTAATCTTAAAGTATTTACAGCGCTCAGAAGCAAATTGATCTCCCCGAAAATATGCCAACTAAATTTAAAAACTGGGGGGCGGTAAAACGTTTATCCAATCACGTCAAAAAAGTATTTCTAGTACAGTCAGTGGTAGAAGTAGAGAGTTATTGCGCATTTCGAATTTCGAGTTATTGCGTTACTGGTATTGTGATTACGTTTTTTAAAATTTTACATTTTTAATCGAGTACTTTTAATTACAAGGTCTGAAATTTTGAATTTGTGTAAAACATTTAAATTTGCTTTTTACTTTGACTGTACCTTAGAAACTAAAGCGACACCGGTCACGCCTCCCCAGAAGTACAGTTTGCTTCTGTCAACAGTAGTTGACCTTTTTATTAGCCCCATCATTTTATAAGAATTAGCTATTATGTCAACTGTTAAAAATTATTAGGTATTAGACCAGGTATAATTCAGCAGTTAATTATTTATTTCAATATTTCGCAAGCTAATTGCTTGCTTCTTCAGGAACTAAAACAATTGAATAATAAATTAAGACCAAATATTACTACTACTAACTAAATTATTATGTCAACTATATAATCACGATACACATAAACACGGTATGCTGATGCGCACCGGCTGACGTCATGTGCGAAGGAAAATTGCAAACTCACGTATACTATTTATAAAGCGTAAAGCACTTGCCGCACAATTTGACAGACATTTACATGTACCGCTCACCTCATGCGCTAAGCGAACGCCTTTGATACAAATAATCAGCATACCGTGTTTATGTGTATCGTGTATATAATCATTAAAATTGAACTTTCTATTAAAAATAAGACCAAGATCTTGCATACTTTCAACTCTCTTAAACTTTGCGCCTCCTATACACAATATTTATTTAATACGTACTATACCAGATAAGTTAATATTGTACGATATAGTTTAACATCATCTACATACAAAAAGCTCGGAGATTCAAAAATTTCTGGTAAATCTATAAGAATTAGAAAAAGGAGCGGACCAAGTTAGACCCTTTCCTCAGTTCGTGACAAAAAGGAATGCAACAAAATTTAAAAAAAAAACACGGCATTAACTATTTCGAAGATAAGAGGCAAAAAACAGTATGACTCCTTTGGTTGCTCCCAGTTTATTAAGTTTATCATGCCTAATCAAGTCAAGAGCTTTGCCAAAGGCTTAATATATCACTTCAAGAGATTTGGATACAAATTCAGAAAAAAGTAATAAACTTGTAAGCGAGGAGTAAGAAGAGTGTAATAGCAAGAGGGGAATATGGAAGGAGTAACAAGATTATAATAACAAGAGGGGCGTAAGGGAGGAGTAAGAAGATTGTAATAGCAAGAGCAGAGTAAGAAGATTGCAATAGCAAGAGGGTAGTAAGAAGATTGTAATAGCAAGAGGGGAGTAAGGGAGGAGTGTAAAAGCAAGATGGGCGTAATGGAGGAGTAAGAAGAATCTAATAGCAAGGGGGGAGTAAGAAGGGTGTAATATACAGGCTGTTCAATTTAAAATAAAAAGTTTTTCCTATTACAAAACACCCTGTATAATTAAATCGACAAATATTTGTATATTGACTAAGGAACAACCTTTACTAATTTGTGTACGAAAAATTGACTCAATATTTTAAAACTGAACGAGCCTAAACATTTTTTATTCAGTCCAGTTTTTTCATAAAAATCATGAAAAAAATTCATAACTTGGGAAGGCTGCATTTAAAACAAGAAACAAAAAGGTGGACATAAACCATTTTAAGAGACCAATCAGAATATGACATCAAATATAGGATATTCCATTTAAAAAAACAGATCGGCACTTAGCAACAATTATTCAAAGCACCCTGTACGTTTATAAATATTTTACAAATATGCAATTGTTCGTATCCTACAACTTTTATTTTAATCTGTATGATATTGAATGAAATTTTAAGGGCACACAACAACAAAATTTCCTTGGTTCAATTTCAGGGATATCTGGATTAATGAAAGTAGAGGAAATAAATTGTCAAGATAATGTGAATGTTTTTGGTAATTAAATAAAGAAATTTTATTTGCAATACTAAAATATGTTTTAAAAGAATACAATTAATAACACAAGACGTTATCTTAAAGCATTTTCTATTTTGACAAAATCCATGACCTTTGTCACCCTTGTTGGTGTTTGTCTATTTTTGTAATATCAATCGTGACAAATTTAATACTTTGAGAATTGAAATCAGTTAATTTGTACACAAATCTCACTAATAAATATGTTCGTAGTAAAAACAGTTTTAGTTATAATATGAAAACAGTAAAATCACAACACTACACGAGAAGATTCTTGAACTATAATGTACGTAAACTATACTTCATAAAATACCATTAAATAGAGTTTCTTTGACACTTTAAAAATATACAATTGACTTAAGAAAAGATATAAACAATATTATTTACAACTATCTACAATATTAAAAGCTAAAATTTTTATAAAAAGATCAAAAATAAAATTTTAGTTTAAATCACATTTCAATAATTTATCATTAAGTAAAAGATATATTAAAAGTCTGCAAACTCATTGGTCCTATAACTGCATTTGATAAATCAGAAAGTACCTCTTTCTGGGCTGTAGTACCGGTTAGAGTAGTAGCTTGCCACTCCTTAATGTCGGTATGAACAAAGTTGGTATTCTCTTCGAATTGTGACAACGAACAAACAAAATTCTTATTCACGGAGCAATCATATCCTTGCCTATGTAACACCATTAGTGCGTTATTAGAAGGGAACTGTGAGTAACTTAGATCTGGTTGAGTGCGTAAGGTTAAAATGTGCATGTCACACGGAAATTGTTTATTAAGCAACTTCAGGCTATTTTTAACTTGAATACTATCATCTTCAGATTCCACGATAAATATGTTAACAGGATAATTCAACGCATTAGAAAGTTGATTTGCATATAAAGATGGACGGGAAAAATCTGTTTTCTTTTGAAATTCATTTTGGAAATCAGTTGGGGCATTAAATGATCTTATGATATCGCCTTTTTCAGGTACATCATCACCGCTATTATTTTCATTTTCAAATCTTTTGAATGACTCCTTTTTCACATTAGCATGTTCGATATCTTCCAAAAGTAACCAAAACTTATTTGTAGTCCTCCGATTATCCACTAAACCTTCACCCATACCACGTGCATCATCATACAACGTTCTCCGTTCCAACATTATTTCCAAAAATCCGGGTTGCCAGCTTGCCGCACCTTGAGCGTGATCCGTTAATAAGCTTATTCTTTTCATATTATCTTGAATGTAAGCCATTGTTGTGATGGGAAAGTAATTGCCTTCGATTCCAATTCTCTCTACTTTAATACGTCTTTGCATCTGCAAACCACTTGAATCAGTATAAAACTCTGGTGGATCACCATTTTGGACATCGGTGATTAATCTCATAAATAATTCCGTCTCCCTATTTTTAGGTGGAGTTTCAAAATCTACAGTATTTTCAATGAAAATTCCATCAATTAAATAACTGTCATCGATGTGTAAAATTTGCACTGTGTGAACTAGGAACGGACCATAAAAAACTGTTAACTCACTTGCAACTGAACCAGATGTAATAAGAATGGTCATTTGCTCTTTGTAGTGGTAAAAAACATCTTTTTCGATATCACGTTCATTTGGATCGGGCATGAATAAATAAGCACCTGAATGAAATTGAGCACTTTTGTAGGCGGAAAATTGAATTGCACATTGTGTCACTCTGTGTGTAATTTTCTGAGTAATGGATTTCATGAAACCCGTAGTACCGCTGAACAAAATTTTGAGTTTGGTATTTTCTAATTGTATATCGCCTAGTTGCATTTTTCTAATTTTAAATATTGAATTTACAGTTGTCTTTGCCTCATCTTCAAATTTAAATTGCTGACCAACAGCATTATAACACTTACTGCAGTATACATTAACAAAACCTTCCGGATTTTTGTCTTCATATTGTATACTGTAGGTGACCAGACTAAGTGCTGGTAATTTTGCAACAAACATTAGTTCAAACTCAGTTTTAGAAATAGCTATTTTCGTATTGGCTTCTGAACAATCCCAAACCGGATTCAGTTGAAAGATTACAGGTTTTCCTTCGCTGTCCAACACTTTGACATGTGTTGTTGATACCCTTACTTGCACCAAGTTGTCTCGTGGTTGAGCCAAGGAATTGTACAAAACAATCTGAAAACATGAAAAGATTTTGAAATACTTAAAATTGTTGAAGTCACATGCATCCATCATCGGTTAAACCAAAGTTGAAGATATTTCAACTTTATTCAACATTCGAAAGATGTTAAAAATGTTGTAAGCAATTTTACGCCACATTATTTTTTAATTAATTCGACAAACGAAAAAGTTTCAATTGGTGGGATCTTCAGATAACAAATGCATACGAATCCAATAAGGACACTGACAAATTTCATTATTATTATTATTATACTAGCGATTTATACAAAGTGTTCAGAATAAAATAGGGTAATAGATACAAAATCGGTCAGTTGAATTTATCATTGTTTCAGTAGGTTATTTCAGTTAAAATATGTTTTTTTGTGCTTGCTTTTTATACTAAGTTAAATGGCACCAAGTGAATAGAAAATTATATATTATATTATTATATTTAGTACTTGTGATCAATCCATACATCTATAAATATCGGTATTTTGATTTTATTTCAGAAACATGTCAGTAGTATTAAATATTATAACAATAGTCTCAAACATTGTTTTATTTACTTTGATTACAGGATGGAATTTAGTTGGTCTCTACATCAAATTATCAATATTTAATATTTTTAGTCTATTTACTGCCCTCCTGTATTTGGTACATCAAAGAACTTAACACTAAGATATGTTGGCTAAATATCGATACACCAATAACTATTGCTAAATATTTACATATCAAAAAAATTCCCATCTCTAGCAATTCTTTATTTTTTAGAACTGTATTGTCGACAGAGTACTAACCATTAACCAATGTTCACACTCTGTAGCTTTGGTGATGGATCAATGACTATCTCCTGATTTTTGTTAAAGCAACTTAAAATGGTCACTTGTCATGGGCTTTTATTAAACATAGTACAAATGTAAATAAAACAATTTTGAGTTGTGATTATGCTTTTTTCCATGTAAAGTTGCTGTATATTGCAACCCTCGTGAACATAATAATCCTAATGTAAAATAAGTTAGAATAAGTAATTCTCACCTGCTTTGTTTTTCCAGGTTCCATCTGTATAGTGGTCTTTTTAGACATTTTTTCGTATGTATCCTGCTCGATGTCACTAATTATTACATTTTCTTCCGGTCCTTTCTCTAATGCATTTGTCATTAGGGTTTGAATTGCAAACTGTTGTACACTAACAGCATCTCTAAGACTAGCGAACATCTTTAATCCGTAGTCTCTCATAACAAACGATTTGCTAGTACCAGTGATAGCATCGTGATGTTGAAATAATCCTAGATTACGTCGCGCTAAAATTATTTTCTCAAAGTCTCTTTCTAAAACCTTTATATATGGTAATAAATTATTTTTTTTCGCATTGTTCAGTGCCAGAGTGTATAAGATTTCAGCACCTCGCAAATTATTCTCCAATTCTCTATCTAAAAGTTTCATATATGGTCTGGTTGTAAAATACCCGGACCAATATGCAGGACGGCCTTCAGAAAATATATCTGAGTAAACAAAAAAGTCTCCCTTTAAAGTTGGATATTGATCGAAACGTTTCTGTATTTCGACAAAGTAATCGTGTGGCGTACCAAACATTATTTCAGCTTTGTATGTATCTTTGTGGGAATTTATGTAATTCATAATTTTCATGTAATTTACATACTGTTGATCCCATTCTTCGGGAAAATTGTATCGAAAATCGTCACCCAAAGGCATAAGTACAACATTATGAGGGAATAATGATCCTGTTCTAGAATACTGCTCCAACAATAGTTCACTTTTTTCTTTTACATTCCTATCCGTTATAGGTTGGGCTTTAATCGAGTACTCTGTGAATTCTCCTATAACTTTACGGAAATCAAAGTTTAAACAGATGTATGGATGTGGTCCGCAACTGTGCTTAATTGAGTAAATATCAAAAGGTTGATTGTGTGTTAACATATTTGTGTTTGAAGACCAATTGGGAACCCATTTAAAGTCGCCATATTGTTTTAAAGCAAACCATTGTTTCCACGCATAATGAATCCTCTGGATGACTGTTCCCTTAATTCCAGATTGTGACAAAAAGTAAGGTTGTGCGTTTCCGTGCCCAAATGGATCAATTGACCATCCTGATTGTGGTTTAATATCCAAGTTTCTCAAACACCATTGGTGACCTGCAATAGTAGTTAAATCAGAATACGTCATCACAAGATTGTATATAAAAACAAATAATTAATCATCAATTATTGTATAAGGTTTAACTGCACATAATTGCTGCATAAGAAAAAATTATTTATACTTTATCACTAGGTGTTTTCTTTTTGCATCGCCACAGGGTTAGGTAAAGTCACAATCATCACGTGATTGAAGTGCCTTGCGTCATGTAGACTTTTCCGCCTCAGGTTAATATAAATCTTAAATAAAGCTTTTAAAACGAATAGGGTTACTGAGAACTGAGTCAAATTATTTTATAAAACGAATGGTATGTTATTGACAGAGCTGACTTAAGTGTACCACAACGTGCAAAAAGAAAACACCTACTGTATCCATGAAGTTTTGGATTAATTTGTTGCCTATTATTGTATGATTTATGATGAAGTCTGGCGATCTCTAAATTTAATCAATTGAATTTTTCCTACAATATTTTTTGCATCTGAACTCAAAATACTACGAATTTAACTTGATAAATAGAAATTAATTATGGTAAAGATTCAATCACATTATCTTTATATACACAACAAACTTATTATTATTATTATAAATGAGCCAGCTAACTTCACATAATATGAATTGTACCTTTGAAGATACCGTTTCTTGTGTCTATGAATTGGGATTATGAGATCAACAAATGTGTAAAACACACTTCGAGGATAACTTAACTAAACTGATGTAAAGTTAATTGTAATACTGTGATCATAGTTGACTTTTCTACAAAAATGAAGTGATAATTAGCTGGGAAACTTGACCATGATGTAAGTAACAAAGGGGATCAAATCTTTACTATAAATACAATAAAAAATAAACGACTGCATAGAATAATGTGCAACAATTACAATTGTTATTTGAAATGTTGGAACCATAAACTGAATGCAATTACCTTCAATTAATTGATCAACCATTGCATAGACATGAGAATTAGCTTCATCGGTCATAACCCAACCACCAGTTGTAATTTCTAATCTTCCCGATTTAACTAAGGACTTCAATGCCTTTTGCTTGCTTGGATGAGCTCCTTCCCACCATAAATTCAAGAACGATATTTCTGACCAAATAAAAGTCATGTTGGTATGTTCTTGTAATTTGGTTACCATATTATTCATGATTGCTCGCGACTGTGAGTTAAAGTATCCCTCAAATGTTTTTAGCCATCCCGGATCATTATGCGAATGAGGTATAATTATAACTTTTAATGGAGGTCTTTCCGAGTCCATTGATTGTCTGTCAAAGCGATCTTCGAAAAATTTATCCCAATATTCCTTCGTTTTCATCCATGTAGGCTACATGAAAATTAAATAGGTAGGTATAAAAAGTATATAAACTGGTAATAACATTTTTTATATATCTCACACTAGATATGTAACTAAAAATTGTATTTGTTCAAAAAAATCACGTAAGTTGTGCGGGTAATTTGAAATGAAATGAGTAAAGATGAGAAACAACCTCGCATTAATCAGCCAGTGAATGAATTAAGCAAATTTGATCTACTTGCATAATTGTCATTGTCATAAAATGTCTCTAAGAACCAGAAACAGGGATATAATGCAATAAAACAGCCATTTGGTAAGTTTAACTAGGGACACAAGCCTCATCAAATTACCCTTTTATGTTATACTATAAAAAAGTAAGTAAAGTTCGTTTGTGAAATGGACAAAAGAAAAGGAAATTCATACATTTTGATAGATTATAGTACCACACTAAACATCTCTTTTTTGTTTTAGTTGATGCAATACAATCTTTTTTCACAATCAATTTGCCAATTTAGGTATTTTTATTTGTCTAGGTATTATTAGGTATTACTACTATTTTCCAATTTGGTTTTAAACTAAACATGTGAAACACATTTAGGACTATAAATTATTATGGTTTGCATTCGTCTTTAATTAATTTATTAACATTCTTGAAAATAATATTACATATAAGGAACTGCGAAGGATGTAATGACTAATTTACTTTAATCTGTATTTCTTGAACAGTACATTTTCAACTGTACGTCTCAATTATTGTTAATTGCAAAAGTGAAGCATTCAGAATCTGTCACAGGTAAAGTAAGAATGACCACAAACAAAAATAATTCATAGATTGCTCATAAATGTGAAGCAACAACAAAAGATGTAAATTCACTATGTGATTGAATTAGATGATGGACCACAAGGGAAAAGTGAAAATCACATTGCTAAGTATACATAACGCATCACAACACGTACCTCAAATAGTTAAATGAAAACATGTGGTAGAGAGTTCGAGTTGTGTTAAATACAGAATGCTTAACAAAAATGTTTCAAATGGAATCTATCTTCATTTTTAATACTACTAAGCCATAACTAGAAATTAGTATCAATCGATAATTGTTAAGAATTCAGAAGAAGAATTCAGCTTCTGATAGCAATCAGGTACTTAAATTAAAACAATTTGGTAGCATAGTAACAAATGATGGAAATTTGGGTGCAGAAATAACTAATAAGAAAACAAGTCAAGAAAAATACACTATCAAATATCAAGACGATTCTGGGGTGTAAAGAAATAGAAATGGAAGTGAAAATAGAGATCCATAACGCAGACGCACTTCCCTCATTAACCTACTCCAGCCAAAATCGAAGCAAGAAAATAAGAATTGTACACCAAAAACCAATAGAAGAAAAGATGAGAGAGAAACAACTGAACTAGTATAGGCACATGGTGAGAATTAATCAAGATATATTAAATAAAAGGGGATGGAAATACCAAAGCAAACAAGAAGAAGAAAACCTAGAAGAATATTGTTAATCAAATAGTAGAGTATGGAAGAAAGGAGAAACTATAAACCAACTGAAAATTATGGCAAGAAAGAGGTAAACTTGGAAGAAATGGATTAAAGTGATCCCACTCCGACGCCTGAAAGGAAATTAAAAGAAGCCGAAGAAGAAATTAAAACAAAATAAGATCGCTATTGGACTATTCGAAACTGGTTCAAATAACGTTTTTCAAATGTATTATAAAAACGGTCGACTTTATACGTATAGAAAAAACTATAAATGATTTAAGTGTAAAAATTAAAATTAATGTGGAATGCCATTTAAAAAAATGAACTTAGGGTACCTAGGTATTCAAAATTTAACGTTTCAACATTTTTGACTCATTTTCGACGCAAGGTTTTATTCCCATATACGGCACATAACTTCTTGTGTGCTTGCGATGCGGTCTTGCCTTCTCGGAAAAAATACAATAAAATATATCTGAAATGTGTGTCTTGTTCTTCCATTTTTAAATTGATATAAAAATGAAAGTAAACAACTAATCGATACAAATTTTTTACTGAATAAAAAGTGGAAGTCTAAAAAACAAGAAAACAATATAGGCTCTGATATAGGTTAGGTACTTTGAACACGTTGACAAAACAAAAGGATGACTGCGGTAATACCACCTATGTATTAACAAAATCCGCAATCCCTTAGACCCTTAGTTGCCAACCTCAATACAATGAATGTAGATATTTGCTCTGCTACACTTGTACCACAGATTACAACATTTACAAAAAAAATGTTGTCAAAAAAACACTGACCTGTATCTTAAAGGACTGAGCATTCCAATGATCCCCTCCACTACTTTTGAAGCAAATTGAAAACCGCAATTTTAAGGTGCCAATTAGTAATTTAGGTTTGTTGTGTTGGTGATTATTGGTAACACTGCAACTAATGTTTTTGTTTACATAAACATAACCTTGTTTCATGCGTAGTATAAACATTGAACTATACGCTATACGCAACTGGAAGGGATACGGCCTATTCCAATGCATTGTAGGCGTTGAAGCCATGCTTGCCTGACAAGCACAGATGTCGACTGGGTATTTCTGTCGCTTTCTAACTTGTTGCGTTAGTAGGGCAGATATCTTCCCATAGTTTGAAAGGTGTAAAATAATATTTGAAAGTGATTGTGAAATTTATTAAATCAAAACACGATGGTGAATTGTTGTGTTGCATATGGATGTCCTAATTTAGCCGATAAACGCAGTATTAAAAAATTTCATGGGTGAATAAATCTTGTGTTAATACAAATTTGTAACGTTATTTGCTATCGTTGTCAACGCAACTTATACGATTTGTTTTTAATAAATAACGTAACGTGTAATTTCTCCGTGCCCAATAAAAGGCCCAGGAATGAAATGAAGAGAAATATAATAAGTGCGCGTGTTTTTAGTTCTGTTCAGAATAGGCGGATTTTGGGAATAGTGGGGTTCTACTGTATTTTCAAAGACACGCAATGTAGAAATTGCATAATTTTTGTCTGGTGAACTCTTAGATCATATATACTGCAATGATCTAAGGGCGAATTAGTCAATTTAACAATTTAATAGTTCATAACAAAAACAATTAGTAGAAAATAGCACCAAATTTTATATAACTTTTTTTTACTACAAACGAAGTAACTGAATTAATTTTGTAATGTTCTGTAAACGCGTTTGTATTCTCAATATGCATGTACAAGTATAGCGTCACAAAAATTGTAAGTAAGTATATGTCTCATAATAAAACATTGATTTATTTTATTGTAAACGTTTTATTGACCTGGATCACAATGGATGTATGATTGGTGAAAGAGATAACCATCAACGTATGTTTACCTGATTTACTTACATTTTATTCCCCGTGTTATCGTTTATAGATATGACGTTGCATGCGAAAGAAAGAGACAGAAATGCCCAGTCGTTGAGGGTTGCCTAACTTTGCTGTGGCTTCAGTGCCGCTTATGGACGTTTCCTTTCCAGTTGCGTATAGCGTACAGTTCAATGAGTATAAACTACGTTTATGCATTGCAATAAAATACAATTTTGAATACTTTACGTTTTTAAATAATTATGAGTCTGTAATTATACTACTTTTCACCAGATATTAACCATATAGGTTAGAACAAGATAAGCTGTACTGTAAGCTGTACCAGCTGATACTAGTACTACCAACACATTATAAATACCGAGCTACCATCATTACATAACTAACGCACTAGTTGGCACCTGCAGTAACTAAAATTTAGGTGGGGCTTGTTTACTTCAATGTTGTATTGAACAATGCTCAGTCCTTTATGATACAGGTCAGTGCAAAAAAAGGCCGTTTGGATTGGGAATAGGTACAAATAAGCTTTTTTTTATTGGTGTCCTATTTTAGCCTAGAGTCCCTATATTAACATAGAGACTCTATTTTAGCCTATTAAACCACGCCCCAACGTGTTAAATCGCACTTTCAAAAACGCGCGTGTTTTAAAGTTGCCATGCCAACATCGCCGATTTGGAAAACGTGAATGACAACGAAAGGTATACTCATTTCACATTACGAATTCAACCATTTCACATTATTTAGTTCTTATTTCCATTTTAATACCAGTATTTATGATTTGAAAGTGAACCAATAAAAAAAATAGCGTAAAGTATTAGTGGATAACTGGTCTTTAAAATACTTGCTCTATTTCAAGCACTCCGGCTACGTCGTCGTGCTTGAAAACTCGCGGGTGTTTTAAAGACCTGTTTATTCACTTATACTTTATTATACTATTGTATTCAATCCAGCGTCTTTTCAATACAGTCTAATCAAGCAATTTTATATTTAGTAATTTCCATTTTCTAAATACGGATTCAATTAAATTTAGATAGTAAGTAAATTTAGATTGATGAATAGCTAACATATACTTGCATATTTGAAGATGACGTATTGATTATTTTTTAAATCCTCTTTGCATTTTAGATAACATATGGCAGTTAACAAAAAGAAATGTTCCAATTCCAATCTCTAGATTTTAAAGTAAACGAAAGTTTTTTTCGACTTCCTTTTTAGAAACTTCTTATTTACTTAAGTTTCCTTTCATCTCTAGAAATCTATAATGAAATGTGGAATTAAATTTGAAATATAGATCGCGATCGTTTTCAGTGACGCAAAATTCAAGTATAGAATATCACGTTTAACATAAATATCAATTCCCATAGTAAAAGAAAATGTGGGGTGAAAGATTTCCCTTTTTGCAGTCATATTTTGATAGCAACAGCATTTGCAAATAAAAAGGAATCGAACAAACAGTCCTAAATGACATTGCTCAAATAGAAATTCGGGCATTTTATGACACCTTCATCTTCAAGCTGTAATGTACTCGGTAAAGTACCACCACAAGCACTTAAGTTGAAAATGCCAAACCCTTCAAGAACTGATAATTCAAAATGTTCCAAAGATATTTTACAGACCAATGCGCGTTTTTCTTAAACAAACCAGTAAAAAAACATAATTTTCGTTAATTAGTGAAAACGAGAATTCTCATATTTTTCGAGCCAAGGAACATCGTTAATGACTGTACCTAAAATCTTACGGGAGAAAAAAACTTTAAGGAAAACGTCAAAATTCAATTAATTATAAAGAATGTCCCCAAGGTGGGTGCTGTCACCATTTCTATGGTACATATCTGTAAAAGTCTCTTTGTCTTCTTAACGCAGGGGTGTGCGACTGTGAGAATGATTTATCCCTAGTAATAACAGGCAAATTTGATATTATTCCGTCCAGTTTCATGCAATCTGCTCTCAGATTAATAGAAGAATGATGCAAGGAAAACTCCTGGTCCATTAACTCCGCAAAAACGGATGTCTTCAAGAAGGGTAGAGAGGCTTCAAGCTGCTCTGCACTTCCACAAATACCTCCAGTTAACAAACTAAACTGGAGTAAGAATCTGCAACTTACAGTGGAAAAAGCAATGTGATCGCGCCATCGGAAAAGTATGACGCTTAACCCCAATCCCAAAGGCTATCCTGGATGGTGACCCAGAACCAGACTTTACAATTATACCACTTTTCAATTATGTGACAAAAATTAAGAGTGCCTTGCGTGAATGGGTGCAAGGTTGATAAAACGTGACGAAACGACAAAAAATTTAAATTCTCATACATAATTTCAATCAAGCTATTTTAATGTAATCTGGCCTGTTCACACCGGGAAACTCATTTTTAGTGGGGTCGTAAAGTTGCAGAAAGTGGTAGAATATTTCAGTTGTGGCGGAGAACATGCCACTTGGGGTGGTGATAGTATATCAATCCCTGAATGTAAAGCGGCCGAGACCCCAAATTTTAAGGGTCCCGGTCGCCTGTAATGACGGCATCAAGATGGCGGCCAAGAAAACATACGATTGTTTTAACCTGTTGCTTCTTAATAACGGTTTATATTTTATAGCAGCTTATTTTATACTGGTTAAAGTTTAAAACTCTGTTGTGGTGAATAACAAAGCCCAATTTATCGTATAAGGTCAAATATAGCGGCCAAGGGAAGAAACGTATAATAGGGTATAGTCAAAAAGGAAGCCTATCGGCTCTGTATATAGTAATGTGTGGTATTAAATCGTATGGCTTTGAGATTACATAATTTAGTGGTATAATAGTGGCAGATAATATGTTGACACCCGCCAGTCAAGAGCAACAGGGACTCAGTTCAGAGTAACATCGGCCACTGCAATCCCGAGAAATTTTAATGACTATCTGCGAGTAGATGAGAACAAGGCACAGCTATTCCACTTCTTGTCAACACAACTTACAAGTAGACAATGCGAAGGAAAGACGATCGTGTGCACACTTGTGTATCTGGGATATCACCCTCATGGCATGAAGCCTTCTCCTTCACGTGAAACATGCAGTTGATAATGATCAGACTACATCACCACTGTGGATTCAGATGTCGTCGTCGTGGGGTTGTAGGTATCCGTATTTAAAGAAATTTTAAATATAAAAGAACTTTGGATTGACTTTGGTAGCGGGAAACACCGAAGTATGATTTCTGTTCATGATCTGTGTTCTCGATTGTCTCCTAGATCTGCAACAATCTCCCAATTTTTCATGCAATCACAGGTTGTGATACTGTCTCTGCATTCCACGCAGCTTGGAAAGTGTGGATGGCTTTCCCAAATGTCAATATTCCTTTTGAACAGTTATTGGTAGCAGGAATACAGATGATGAGTTATACAATATTTCACCCTAGGGGGTTCGTCCTAGGGACTTCTTTCTCACAAAACATTACAGAACCAACGGTTTAAAGGAGGTCAACAATTGGATAAAACATAGGATTATATTTAATTTTAATTGATCAAATTTTTTAGTTTGGTTGTTTAATGAAATCTATTATTTCATCGTATATGTTCATATTCCTTGTCGTGAGTAAATGTTGTATAGAAAATGGTTTATCCATTTTGGGTTTATCAATTTTACTCTCAAAATCTGTAATTTGCGTGAGGTACTTTGAACAACCCAAAAATATGTGGTTCAGGTCTGACTCTTCGTAGCCACATTCACACTTAGGAGTGTCTGTAATACCCAGCTTATGTAGATGCTTGGGGTAGCACCCGTGTCCAAATAAAAGTCTTGACATGTTAACTTGGTAAAAACGAGAAACCGCTGCATCCTGATACCAAGGTTTATCCGGAAGTATAGGGAATAGTTTAGCATATTGTGTCTCTTGTTTAGGATGTGATTCTGATTCATACCAGTATTCTCTCCATTCTTTTCGGAGTCTGGACTTAGTTCATGCAATAGCATCTCTTGCAGTCAGAAACGAATCGTAATCTCTACCTTCGAGGACACTTCTCTTAGCCAGTTCATCTACTGTCTCATTACCTTTTATGCTATTATGAGCCTTGACCCATATCAAAGTTAATTCAACATCATTATTTGTCATTTGTTCGATTTGCTTCCTTATTTTTATAATTATTGCATTGTTATGTTTTAAATTAGTCGACACTAAAGATTTTAATATGCTTTTCGAAACAGACAAAATTATTGTCTTCCTACATTTATTTTTTTTACATATCTCAAGGCTTCTAATATCTATTATGCTTCCAATACAACGATTTGTTGTTCTTCTGTAGGACAAAACTTCACACTTTAACAGCGTTAATGACTGCAGACGTGCTCTTTTCATCAATAAGAACTGAGTCCCTGTTCCTCTTGACTGGCGGGTGCCAAAACATATTATCTGCCACTATTATACCAATAAATTATGTAAATTATGTAATCTCAAAACCATACGATTTGTTACCACACATTACTATATGCAGAGCCGATAGGCTTCCTTTTCGACTATACCCTATTATACGTTTCTTCCCTTGGCCGCTATATTTGACCTTATACGATGAATTGGGCTTTGTTATTCACCACAACAGAGTTTTAAACTTTAACCGGTGTAAAATAAGCTGCTATAAAATATAAACCGTTATTAAGAAGCAACAAGTTAAAACAATCGTATGTTTTCATGGCCGCCATCTTGATGACGTCATTACAGACGACTGGGACCCTTAAAATTTGGGGTCTCGGCCGTTTTACATTCAGGGATTGATATACTATCACCACCCCAAGTGGCATGTTCTCCGCCACAACTGAAATATTTTCCTGCTTCCCAACCCCACTATTTAAACATTACAAGAACTAATAAACAAATAAAAAACAAGAAAAAGGTAGACACCCCACATTCTGAAAGAGTTGCTAGGATAATGTAAAATTAAAGAAAATATATAGGTAGTAATTGAATTCGTGAAGTGGAGATTTATGATTAATACAAAACGTCAAAGGACTGTGACTACATTACGGCTAAAAGGTGACATATTTCAAGTCTTGCATATAAGAGACTTAACCAACGTTTACCCGTGCGGCCTCCTACCATCACACCACAATAATGTAATAGTTCCGGTTTTTTGAACATCTGCTGATTTAATTTTTTCTCAGTCACATCTCGAAGGTCTACATGGAGTCGTCTTTACTCTGTATTAAAGTATTCATTTTATGAAAGTTGAGTGGACTTTGAAGAGGAAAGAAACGAAAGTTATTTTAGCGGAATCGGTGTGGAAGTCAGTGCTCTACTATAACCACTAAATAAAAATAAAATCCCGCTACTCAACGTGCGATACGCTTTAGTTACCATTATACAACGGAAATTTATTTAAAATGCTATTCGTGAAGACCAACCTCCCACAAGGCTATCTTTGTTACTGCACTTGTTAGTATCGTGAATGTTGAATTTTATAATTTTAAACAGTAGGCTAACTATATATATATATAAAAAAAAACAATATGTTTTTAAGATCGTGTAAAGATTTTTTTTCCCTTGTGACATTTTGTAAGTTTAATTTCTGTTTGATGGAGAATAATTGTGTTAATGTATTTTAAATGTAATTAGAACATTAAAAACTCAAAAGGTTATGGGCCCAGCACGCTTCCACTACATTACATTGGATGTTGTAGAAGGTAAGGTGACAGCCCCTCAGCCGCCTGGGTTAGGTGCAACGGCATCTGAGAAATCTGACTATGATAAGAAACTTGGAGATTTTCTTAAAATTGACAGCAGTGCTCTGTTAGTACTGACTACAAACATGACTGAAGACATACTAAAACTTGTAATGAGATTCATGAGTTCTGCTGATGTTTGGAATGAACTCAATCGGCTTTTTGATGGGTCTGTTGAGGATAGAGCCTTTGATTTATGTTTACAATTTTTTAGTCACAAGAGAGATGAAATAGATGACATTGCAAGTCATACCTCTAAATTGAAAAACATCTGGAGTGATTTAAATGTTGAACTTACAAAGGATGGAAGTTCAAAATTGCCAGATCTGCTACTAATTTGCAAAATATTAGACTCATTGCCTGAAAGTTATTTTTCATTTAGATCAAGTTGGATGCTTGTGTCTAAAAAAGAAAGGACCTTAGAAAATCTCACTACACAACTTTGTATGTACGAGAGAGCTTTAAATGGGAAAGACAATAGTGTTCATAATCCTGAAGCTCTTCTAACACAAAAACACTCTGGTAGTGGCAAGGCTGGTAAATATGCAGGATTTAAATCTAACCAAAATCAATATATTTGTAATTATTGTAAGGGTCCACATAAAATTACTGTTTGTACTAAATGGAAGGCAGATGGAAAGCCTAAACCTGAAAAAAGTAACAAAACAAATAAGGTTGATAGGACAAAAGAGCCAAATAAACTAGTACTTTTTGCGTCCTCAAATCTTGTGCTTAATACTGAAAAAAGTGATGATTTTTTCTATGTGGACAGTGGAGCAACAAGTCACGTAGTAAATAATAGTGATGTGTTTAGTGAGTACACTTCGTTTGATAAAAATATTTCTCGTACGGTGGTCACTGCAAATGGTGATTGTGTTAAAGCTGTGGGCAAAGGAACTGTTGAGGTTCAAGCATCGGTTAATGGTCGATGGAACAACCTAACTTTAACAGATGTGTGGTACGTCCCTGATATTAAAAAGAATCTGTTTTCTACTCTAGCTGCTCATGATAAACAAATTCATAGTGAATTTACATCTAATGTTGCTGTTTGTCAACTAAAAGTAAATGAGCAGATTGTGTTGTTTGGAAGTAGAAATCGCTCTGGTGGTCTATATAAACTAGCCATGAGAATTGTTTTTCCTCAAGTTTCTGTAAACAATCTATATAATAATAATGTTTTGCAACTGTACCATGAAAGGTTGGGACATCAAAATAAACGGCATGTCAAGGCCACAATTAAAAGAGAACTTGGGATTGAGGTAAAACTGGACACTGAGCTGTGCGAAGGCTGTGTATACGGTAAGACTCATAGAAGAAAATTTGGAACCAGAGATAAACCTGATAAACCAGGTATGCTAGTATCTAGTGACGTATGTGGTCTTTTTCAAACATCTCAATCTGGATTTAAATATTACGCCATTTTTAAAAATGAATTTTCTAGATTTAGATTTGTGTATTTTATGAAGGAGAAATCTGAAGTACCCGAAAAATTAAAATTGGTACTTGCTGCATCAGAAAATGCTGGTCATCGTGTTAGAGTCATTTTGAGTGATAATGGAGGCGAGTATGACAGTAATGCTGTTAGAAAAATATTACAAGAGAAGGGGATTATCCAAAGGTTAACTATGCCATACACACCACAACAAAACCCTTGTGAAAGGGAGAATCGCACTGTTGTAGAGACTGCGCGTGCCATGATGCATTCAAGAAATGATCTACCACAGTCCTTATGGGCAGAACTTGTAAATGCGGCCACGTATGTACTGAATAGGACTGGACCTTCTAGTATTCCAGAGAAAACCCCATACGAGTTATGGCATGGGGAGCGGCCTTATATAAAGCATCTGAGAATAATAGGCTCTGATTGCTATGCCCATGTTCCTAAACAAAAGAGAAAGAAAATGGATAAAAAGGCTGTGAAGGGCATACTTGTTGGTTATGATACTGATGGTTATAGGATTTGGTGTAAAAATGGTACCTTAATTCGAAGTCGTGATGTTGTGTTTCAAGAAAAACCTCTTTCTTCAATTGCTGATGATGTCAGTGTAATACCTAACCAGTTGTCAGAGAATGAAAATGCTGAACCTCCTCAGACGGAAATTAGTGAAGATTCTCCTAATGCTGATGAAGATTTGTTCTCTGAAAGTTCACAAGAAGAAATGTTGGATGAAAAGGAATTGGAGAGTCTTGGAAGACCTGCCACTCCTAGACTTCGTGACAGAAGTACTTTACAACGACCCCAAAGATTTACTGATTTTGTAATGTCCTGCGATACTATTATGAATGATTATACTGCACCAACTACTTATGAAGAGGCTATGCAGAGTAAGCACTGTTCTGAGTGGAAACTTGCCATGGATCAAGAAATGAAGTCCTTATTAGACAACCGTACCTGGGTATTAGAAAAATTACCTGTTGGTAAGAAACCTATACCTTGTAAGTGGGTCTACAAAGTAAAAACGAACTCAGATGGATCCGTAGAGCGTTTCAAAGCCCGATTGGTTATAAAAGGGTATTTACAGAAGAAGGACATTGATTATAATCAAACCTTCAGTCCTGTGGCTAGATTGAGTACTGTTAGAGCTCTGATAAGCGTTGCTGCAGATGAAAAATTGCAATTGAGCCAATTTGATGTATCTACTGCATTTCTGTATGGAAATATTGATAATCAAGGTAGTCACATTTATATGAAGCAACCTGATGGCTACACAGATGGAAGTGCACTGGTTTGTAGATTGCAAAAGAGCTTATATGGATTAAAGCAAGCACCTCGGTGCTGGAATCAGCGTTTTAGTGATTTTTTGTTTAAACTTGGTTTTAAGCGGAGTGATGCTGATCCATGTTTATTTATGATACAAAATGGTACTGAAAAGCTTATGTTGACCGTATTTGTTGATGACGGACTTATGGCTTCAAATAGTTCAAAAATGTTAAATCAGTTTCTAATTTATTAATCTTAAAAATGAATTTAAAATAACTACTAAACCTGCAGAATTTTATTTGGGATTAGAAATTCATCACTGTGAAAATGGAATAAAACTGAGTCAAGCTTCATATGCTAAAAAGATTTTAAAGAATCTTAAAATGGACGAATGTAAACCAGTATCAACCCCACTAGGAACATCAACTACTACTGAAGCAGGGAAAGAAACGAATGAAATAACCATTGCTGGTTATTCATATAGGCAGGTTGTAGGTGCCTTAATGTACCTCATGATTGGATCACGACCTGATTTAGCTTACGCAGTGGGAGTAGTATCCAGATCACTCGAGAATCCAACCACTCAAGACTGGTTAAAGGTGAAAAGGATTTTACGATACGTAAAAGGAACATTGGATCGTGGAATCATTTATAAAAGCAATTGCAATAAAGTGTTATCCTGTTATAGTGATGCTGACCATGCAGGGGACATTACAACCGGTAGGTCTACTTCCGGAGTGCTCATCATGTATGCAGGTGGCTGTATTTCCTGGATCAGTCAACGGCAGTCTTCGGTAGCAATATCGACAACAGAAGCGGAAATTGTAGCAGCTAGTGAAGCAGCTAAGGAAGCTGTGTGGTTAAAACGGCTAATGGCGGATATGTTAATATTAAAAGGCATTCCTGAATTATATATTGATAATGAAGCAGCTTTGAAAATTTCAAAAAACCCAGAGTTCCATAAGAGAACCAAACATATACGTACAAGACATTTTTTTGTTCGGGAACTGGTAACTGAGGGTGAAATTGGCATAGAAAAAATTAGTTCTGAAAAACAACTGGCTGATCTTTTGACAAAGCCCCTACCTAGACCACGACACATGATGCTGTGTGATGAACTTGGTCTTAGTGATAGCTAACTGTAAAATGAAGGGAAAGTGTTGAATTTTATAATTTTAAACAGTAGGCTAACTATATACATATATTAAAAAAAAAAAAACAATATGTTTTTAAGATCGTGTAATAGTAATTTATGTGTCAAGGGAATTATAAGGGTCTTAATTACCGAGGGTAAAGTTTGCGTCCCGAGGGCCTTGCGCCCGAGGGACAGCAATTACCCGAGGTAATTGAGACCTATTAATTCCCGTGATACATAGATAATTTTATTTCTGACCGAGTTTAATAAAATTTGTTCATTTCTGGTATATTTGATTCAGGTATCGTCGATTGCAGTTTTGGTTGTTGCTAGGTTACTGGTTCATAAAAGAGCCGTAGAGGGAATTATAGCGTCTTTATATCCCAAGGGAGTTATGACACTCTTTATTGGTATCGTAACTATGACAATATAAGCTTATAATATCACTGTCAGAAATAAAGATTTTTATTTCTGACAGTGATATTATAAGCTTATAAATAAAGATTTTTATTTCTGACAGTGATATTATAAGCTTATATTGTCATAGTTACGATACCAATAAAGAGTGTCATAACTCCCTTGGGATATAAAGACGCTATAATTCCCTCTACGGCTCTTTTATGAACCAGTAACCTAGCAACAACCAAAACTGCAATCGACGATACCTGAATCAAATATACCGGAAATGAACAAATTTTATTAAACTCGGTCAGAAATAAAATTATCTATGTATCACGGGAATTAATAGGTCTCAATTACCTCGGGTAATTGCTGTCCCTCGGGCGCAAGGCCCTCGGGACGCAAACTTTACCCTCGGTAATTAAGACCCTTATAATTCCCTTGATACATAAATAACTATTTTTCCCTTGTGACATTTTGTAAGTTTAATTTCTGTTTGATGGAGAATAATTGTGTTAATGTATTTTAAATGTAATTAGAACATTAAAAACTCAAAAGTGAATTGCACAATGTCGATTAGCGATAGCAAATGCCACGGAGATACGGAGAATGATGAAAGTGTGCCAAATCATAGACCAAGAATTCGAATTTTAACGTAAAGAAAACGGATTTGACACTTTCCAAGCCAATTTTGACCCAATAACGATTTTGGACCGCCCAGATTTTGAATCGGCATGCCGAAGTTTTCTTTGTTCTTGAACTTTTATCTTGTGACAGCCAAAGAAGTAATAATTTATATATTGGAGTAGGTACTCTATAAGCTACTTGTTTGTTGGAGGTTGCCCTATTTGTTGGGTCAATATATTCCCGACTGGATACGACCGAAAGGTTTACTTTAAAAAAATACGACCAACGGAGGTTTTCAAAATGTCACCCTACTACATAACATACCTACTTTTTAGGATTTGTGAGGAATTTTAAAAACAAATACATTCGTCACCTACATCGTGGGACTAGCTTACTCAAAACATCCAATCCAATTGTAAGGTTAACAAACTAAAAACTATAGCAATATTTAATTAGTGTCGGTAACCGGGTAAAATATAGCGAAAAATCTCATTTGTAAATTAGAACGATTACATTTATGCTTTTGAGAAAGACAAATACAGACATATAAAAATCTCATAAAACTTACCTGAAAATCGAAATCTTTAAAAACATCGACGGTATTAATATCAGCATCTGATCCAACAACGACAGGACATACATTTTCCGCTTTAAGGCTTTGTTTTGATTTTAAGGATTGAGGATCTGGCGGTAGTTCAACTAATTCGGGCCTTCTACCAACTCCCCGATTTCCATCCCCTATATCAGTTGCTTCACTACGTCTAACATCAGTTACATAACTAGCGTAATATACGCAAAGTAGGATTGTTACTACGAATGCACATATGGCAAAAGTCTTCGGAGATAATCTCACAAAAAATTTAGCAACCATTTTAAAATATTAATTTTAAATGTTAGTATATTTTCAGCTAAAACACATTTTCCCTTAAAGCTTGTTGAAACAAAGTTAAATCGAGCCTAACTACTAAAGTTTTTATTACATATAAAAGGTTTACGAGGTAAAACCCAATTAAGGCTCAAGAACATTAAACCAGGTCCCGCTTTTCCTAGACGTTCGCGCACTGTTTTTCCTTTAATGTACATTTTTTCTTGTACATAACTCTGCTACTCGATGACGAGTTTTCCGGGATGTTTCTGTAACAAAAAATGTAAATTACTTAACGATCTTTTTTAATGACTACGCATATTTTTATCATTAGTCGGTACAATTATTCGATTTCAAGTGTAACAAGTCAGTTTTTCCATAAAAGAAGCTTTTAGATATAGAAAAACGACAGTTACGAAATCGATCTCTGAGGTCACGTAAAATTATATTAAATAAAAATTGATAAACGAAGTAGACATGAGATGCTGTATATTATGCTTGTCATTTTGAATCAAGCGTTGCACGTCATCAGCCTGTTCTGCATGTTAATTTTAGTTTGTTTACATTGAGCACTTAATGACAAACATTTTGATTTAAGCAATAAAAGTTGACTAGAAAGCATTTTCGTATCGATTGTCTTAAAAATCTTAAGAATTATAGGTAGAAAGTTTTAAATTAATCTATTTACCTAATGTTGAAAAAATTATTGAATTTTATATTAATGACGTAGGTATAATTTGCAAGGGCGCCACCAGAAAATTTTCCCAGGGGGGGCAAGTAGTATTGGAGGTTCGTGGCTCTGGCGTTTTTTCAAGATTTCGTAAAAAAAATATTTTTATTTTTAGTCACTTTTACCTTTTTTCTTTTTCCCAGGGGGAGCAATCGCCTCCCCTGGCTCCCCCATGGCGGCGCCCTTGATAATTTGAAATCTGAAAATATTTTCATGGAGATAATTTTTAATTTCTCGCACTTGTAAAAATACGTGATTTTTTAAAGGTTGTATTGAAATTAAATCTAAATTTCATTAATTATTTGTAGGATTCGAGGAAGGCCACATCAGTTTCACATTGTAAAATATTATTTTTCGTTATTACCTATGTATCCAAAAAACCTAGATATATCAAACTTTTTTACATCATATTATAGTATAATAGGTAAAATTAAGGTCATAAAAGAAATAGTTTTATTATTATTAAATAAAGGATTATACAATTATATAAAAAACCAATAATGTACTTACAAGTGTTGTATTTATTTTCAGTTAATTTTTTTTAAATAGGACGTCCTATATTGCATCATAAATTACACCTTATGGAATCACAATATTTATTAACTAATTATTTGGCAGTATGATTAATAACTCATCTCCGTTCAAATTTATTTAGGAACTCATTGCGGTACAATTAAAATGCAGTTAGTATCACACAAACAAATAAATACTCGTACTCAATAAATAGATTTCTTTGAGTTTAGGTATGAATGCAAAGACGAGACGAGTACCTACCACTAAACTTTTAAAATCATTCTAGATCTAGATGAATTTAGACACGCGAAAATTTCCTCCCTTTCAAATGTCAATATATTTACAGCACAACTTGTAAGAATACCTACCAATTTTTCTTTAATAAATCGTATCTATTAATAACCACCATAAAATTTTCGACAAGCTCACACCTTGCGATACCCCTAAAAGGGTCTAGGAACTCTAAGATTCTTGGTAATTTCGGTTGTTCCACGTAAAACTAAAAGTAGTCAACCAATCCGTGCGATTCGTTTCCTTTTGTTACCACGGATGATAGAATTCCACTTCATCTGAAATCCACTTATTTTCGTGATAATACTCCAACGTTATGTAATGCATTTTATGCGGTCACTACATCAAATCTTAGAATGGATGGTGGAGGCTGAAAGGGTTATTGTGAAATAAATATTATGCGGAATAGGATGAACGTGATTTTACTTGATTCAACACCTGAAAAAGATTTCATAACAAACAAGTTCAAAAGGTGTGAATTCTTTCAACCAACTTCAAAACTTAATAATATTTTAAATCTTAATATCGAAATTTTGATTCTAACGGCCTCCTGACGGCGAATTCCTCCTGATTCATCACCATGCTTTTGTCTCCAAAACGTACAAGACGAAAAATACAAATTTGGATAGAATTGCAACCGTTACAAAAAACAAATGTTCGAGCTCGTGTCTTACTGCGATCCCGTACTTGGAGCAACATCTGCAAAACACGTACAGATCATCAGAATATGGAGTAATATAATTTCATTATTTATCACCTACAAATCGAAACTGATCCTGCGCTTAAAGGTTGAAACAAAAACTTAGAACAACTAGATGAAGTTAAGATTCCACTGGATCACTGGAGGGGTCGAGAATGTAAGGGCCACATATACACAACATATACACAACATGTAATTTTAATCTTTTAAGTATTTAGTTTTGACGAATGTATGTACCTTCTGCTCCACATGATTAAATTTTATTATTATTATTATTATTATTATTATAAAAAACAATTTTTTCGGAGAAACGCTGCTGCACCTTATATTCTCAGCTGAACTTTAAACCATTCAGCGTCGCAGACAAGGTGAAAAGGGTGAAAAGTACCAAACAATGAAAACATTTTAACCCCAAGGGGATATCAATGGATTATTTAAATACATGAGCATGGTTGATTGGCTATTCATTTGGGAAATTGTAGTTACAAATAAAGAACGGAACGGTCGAAACGCAAACCCAAGAAGTCACCAATGTAAAACATGGCTTTTTTCCGAATAAACCTTTTGTTTGTTTTCAAAGCAAAAGTGTGGGCAAACACATTGGCTTCTTCTTTTTTACACTACAACATCAACCAAACCCACAAGATAATAGACCTCCACCAAAAGTCAAGGATGCATTGTTATTGTCTTGAAATGTTTCTGCCATATCTAAAATCTCAATGACCCTGATTGGGTTTAATTATTGAAGGAAGTCAAAGTTGTTGCCTATAATATTAATTATATTACCTGATAAATTCTAATTCCAAAAGATATCGGAGAGGTAAGTGGTTGATGATGAAGGTGATGAGAATGAGGATAAATGCAGCTACAATTGTGGGCAGAAATCAAAGGAAAATGTTTTATCGAATGGAATGATTTATCATTTGAAATTTAAAAGAAGCACTTCAATGGACTGAACTCACAATGGGCGAAGGAGGGTCAGTTGTCTACGAAGAAAAAGACAGGATTAGGAACTTTCTCTCGAACGTCATGTTACAAGGAGTGACGGATTTGGGTGTAGATATTATGGTAGTAGATAACACAGAATTTTCATTTATCGAAGGTTAATTAATCCAATTTTCCAATCGCCCACAGACAGTAAGGAGTATAATAATTAATAATAGGGTGTCCATTTAGTAGCCCGTTCTTCAAGTAGGGCTTTATTGTTAAATTTACTAAAAAATAAATATACGAGATGGCAATTAGGTTGGATGAAGCACATTTGCAAATTAGTTAGACACATACAGGGTGTCTCCAAAAAGTATGGTGCATAAAACGTATATTTTTTTAAATGGAATGACCCACTTTTTTTAAGCGCAAATGTAGGGGCCTTGGGTGAACTTTTTAGTCGTACATTATTTTTGTATTAACACGCGTCGTTTTCAAGTTATTAATTAATAATATTTTTTTGCTAAATATCAACCATTCCATTATACGCTTGTATTTTTTGAACGTCTTGTTTTTGTTTTTACGTAAGTTCGGTGGTGGACTTGGGTTAAATCAGAGTATTCAACCGTGATGAAACATTAAATTATTTCATACAGGATGTTCAGTTTTTCTTAAAGTGAGGAAATCTTGCACCAAAAGAGTAGACTGGTACAAGACGGTAAACATTTTGAAGGACATATAACAATAAAGCCGTACTTGAAGAACGGGCTACTAAATGGACACCCTGTATATAATAATTATGTACTTGGAAATAGCGGGTATTTCATTCTCTAGAATATGATCGGTAACGAGGTGTATAATTTACTTCATCTCCCGGACAATTTAAAGGAGAATTGTTTATTCATTTTCTGAATTATACATTTCAAAATTTGAATAAAATGTAATGACGAATAGACATTTTTATAAATAATTTATTTTATAAAATACATAATACGTTATTAGAAAATTAGCTTAAATAGGTAAAAAGCTGCAAAATCAACTTAATAGACAGATTTGACAGATATTGGAACGTGTACGACATTATTCGCGTGGGAAACTTCCGATTCATTTGATTTTCCTGACAATGCAAAGACATGATATGGAATTGTTCCATGTTTGACGCAATTTTTTTAAAATAAAATTCAAAAAAAATTTTATAAATTATTATATACATAAACAACTCCTGTATTTCAAAATGAAAAAAATTCTTTACACATCTGTTAGAGTAACATCACAATAATATTATGTATTAGCAAGCCCTTTTACCTTTAAAAACGAACTGAAATGTTTGGGTATCATTTTCATTTAAATTACTTCGTTAAATAAAGTAAAAACGCTCCGAAAAATACTAGCAATGTAGATATCTTTGCACAATAATTTATAAAAACTTTTGCTGCTTGTTTAAGAACATTTTCAATTTTGTTACGCATGAAACTTGATCGAAAATGTTGTAATGTTACACGGTATTTTCTACGCGATATAATGTATATTTAACTTTAGCTACTAGTTTTTTTTTATATAATATAATCGCTCATTATATAGATAGGCTATCCTTGACATTTAATTGAATCCGGAAGCGGGAAGTTTATTCCATCTGTACTGTTTTACGCAATTAATTCATTATACATTGTAATCGAAAAAATTGTTTCTAAGGCTTTTGTATTATAGTATATTATTATAGGAGTGTTTACTGATGGGAGTTAGGTATACAACTAAAAGCACAACTTGGGAGTTGTTGCAGAATGCATGCATTTGTATGGAATTTTTGAAAAAGAATTTCATTTAACCCCCGTTTATATTTTTCATATCAGTAGTTTATTTAATGAACGGTGAGTCATAGAGAGGTAGGGTGAAAAAGCGATTATAAAAGCCATAACAAAGAATCGAATGGTGATATTATTATTTCTCGGAAAAGTCAGCATTCCTCCAGAATGTCTCGAACACATACATAGATATAAATTAAAAACCGCAATCAGATCAAACCACACACAAAACCCCAACGGAACTATTGAGCAAGTCAATGCTTCTGAAGTTACACTTATTTTTTTTTAATTTTTACCACCGATGAAATCCAAAACGAGGGGGGGGGGAGAGTAAAACTGCTCATCTTACGACCGATCCCTAAATCGCTAATAAAATCACAGATGTATAGATACTATGTATGATAACACGTTAAAGTTTTTGAGGTACAACCACTTCATTATTATCAAAAAACCAGTTATGTAACTGGGAGGGAAAACCTCTACGAAACAGTCTTAAAGTATTGCTACGATTCACAAAAATTTTGTTAAACGCATTAGCGATAAATTCCGTAAACATGGAAGCTTCAGGTCCCAAAAAAAGCCTCAGACACTCGCAGATTATTTCCCAGTAGACAGAACTGTGCTGGAATACCATTTCTAACGGTACCACCAACTAATTTTAAATGGCACCATAAGTCGAAGAAGGTATTGTTTAAAAGATTGTTAAAAAAGGAGAAAGTTTTATAGGAAAAATTATTTTATTACTGCCACCTGCCACCCCTTTTGTATGTATGTATTGCTTTTGGTAGGTATATAACTCCGGTTGCGCTAAGAACAATGGGTACTGTAAGAGCAGTTCCTATTCTCCATTGCGCTTTACGTTCCTGAGCTATATCAGTGTATTAATATTATTATTATTCCAAATAGTGAATGTAATACAGGGATCCCAAACATTTTTGCGGAACTAGTGTCGTACGTGAAGGAAACCAGATTTCACGGGATTTACGAAACTACACAGGAAAAAATTTCATAGTGTTAGTACGCGACAGCAAGAACACAAATTGATAGGAATAGATCATAGTCAGGAATCAGCACTGCGAAATTCGATCATTTAATTCATGTACTGTGCACTCGACGATAGATATACGTTTTAAAAAATATGTACAATGTGGAGAATGATCTTACGGATTCAAATCGGGAGGGCTCCATTAAATTCGTGATTCTAAAAAAGAATAAAAAAAGATTTTCCGATTATTTTGAATGATCTTAAAAAAACTATTTTTTGTGTTTAACTCGCAATTGTGACGCCATTTTTTAATATTTGGTAATTATATATTACAGGGGACCATGCACCAACCCGATTCAACTTTTCCCCTATAAGAAAGGATTACTAGACAACTAAGAAAAACTATAACATAATGGGCGCAAGTCACTCAATTGTTTAAAAATGCAATAAATAAATATGTAGTAGCAATTTAATAGCTTGATGTAAAACTTGGCTGATTTCTCTATAGGTGGCGTTATCATAAAAAATGCAAAATACAGTTCCACATTAAAACGGATCGATATTTACAAGGCAATATTATGGCGCATGCACGAAACGCACCGATCAAATATTGTACGAGGTTTAAAATATATATGCGCATGCCTGTCTTACACAAATCGTCGTAGATTGTCACGAAACCGCCTAGGTTATTGCAGGTTTAGTATATATTTTTTTCAATTTTGCGGTCCGATAATACACAAGAACCGTTATTTTTGTTGTTTATTGTTACTAATAAAGCTCATATAAGGAAAAATAGGTTATAGGTTATTTTTGTTGTTTATTATTACAAATAATACGAATTTAAACGGTCACAGTCGTCACCCTACTGAGCCTATCTATGGATTGTGTTCCTGCAATGACCGTCTTACTCACATGTATATGCTACCCATTTTTACAATTCAATTTTGTATGTAAGGTAGTGTAAACATAATATTATACACGTGTGCTTATTAATTTAGTGTCCGACCGAAGCTTCGGCTTCGGCTTCGGCCACCTTCGGCCAAAAATACCACCTTCGGCCAAACCTTCGGCTTCGGCTAAAATAGGCCGAAGTTTTGGCCGAAGCCGAAGGTTTCTAGCAAATACCGAAAATCAACGAACTATATCGAAATGCGCGGGATTGCGATGAAAAAGTGGTCGCGCGGAGGGCGGGGATTGACCGGGATCACCCTGCATCGCCGGTCAAAACAAAACAAATTAGCAGTTAGCACACGCATTTGGTTAAGTACTTTGGTACGTACGACTATTTAACTTTGATTACTAATTAGTAATTATTATTAATATTAATTTTTTTTATGTGATAGTAATTATTATTTACAGTCCACATTAGTTATTCAGCATTGTTTAGCATTAAAAACTTAAAAACTATGAACTTCATCATTAATTCTTTACTTCTAGTCAATCTTGAACTGAATTTCTTGGGGTTATTAAACCTTCGGCTTCGGCTTCGGCTTCGGCCGAAGGTTGTTGCAAAAGCCGATTAATCGGCTTCGGCTTCGGCTTCGGCCAGAAATCGACCTTCGGTCGGACACTTGATTTGATAGCCTTAGAAGTTAAATATCATACCCGATGTCTTGTATCGTTTTACAATCGCAAAGGAGCAACAATGACGGATAGTGATACAACAAAATCTTACAGACAATCAGCGGGTTTCACTCTTGCCTGTATTGTATCACACATGAAAGAAGTGAAAGAAAATAGCTCCAATAAAGTTGTCTTCACATTGCCGGATATCCAGAAGATGTACGCTGATCAGATGAAGACGTTGGGTTACGCAGCTGACATCCACAAAACTCGTCTGAAAGAACGACTACTAATGATGTGTCCTGAAATCGAATTAGGGATTCACAGGCTTGGCTTGGGTTGAATTTTTAAAGCCTGACATAAAATCAAGTCAAGTCTACAAAAAACCAAGTCAAGCTTAAGTATTATCCAAGCCAAGCTTATTTGTGGAGCTTTTCCAAGTCAAGCTTTCTAGCTTTTCCCAAGCTTTCAAGCTTATACTTCTAAGCATCTTTTTACTATTCCATGGAACATAATTTTTAGAAGATCCAGGTGATGATTATCATTCTACTATAAAATATATTCATTCGGTATAAAAAAAGTACCTACGTGTAATTCAGGCATTGTATATGAATTCAGGGTATATTTGATATTGATATTCAATCTCAAAATCGCAATGGGCGCAATGGCACCTTGTACAAAATCTGTTGCACGTCACGCTGTAACACTAGTTTTTAATTGTAAAATGATACGAATATCAGGTGATGTCCGGTTTTTGATTTGTACGAACTCAGAAGTGATAAAAATTATAAATTAGAAAATGTGAATGAGTAGATATTCTGGAAAATGTACGGTCTAAATAACGGTTGTTCGGAATTTTCAGATTCAGTTAACTCATAGTTAACAATCGCTTACTTAGGGCCGGTTGTACATCTGCAGCTTAATGTAAAGCCGATGCTTAGCTGAGCAGTAAACTTGCTAAACCAGTTTTGTACAACGACTTTTCGTGGCTTAAGCTCCACTTAACTTTAAACTTGGCTTAAACTGCATTTGTACAACCGGCCCTTAAGCACTGAAAGGTGACTAAAACCAAAGACCAATTATATGGTCTTTGCTAAAACTAACCACTAACCAGCAGTTGAATAATACTGCGACAGTCCGACAATGAGCTATACACGTATGACGTAATCCGCAATGTGTTCCTACTTCACTACTCTTACGGAAGGAGCAAGTTTGAATAAGCTTGGTAAAGCTTGGGAAAGCTTGATAACCAAGCCAATCTTGCATTCGCAAACATCAAGCCAAACCAAGCTTTTCTTCTTAAAAAGCTTGCATTTTCAAGCGCAAGCCAAGCTATTATATTTCAAGTCAAGCTACTTGGCTTGGCGAATCCCTGAATCGAATGTTCTGGAGGCCCCCGTCAAACATGTTTATTTTCTATCAAGACAGACATTGATAAAACAGTGAGGTCAAGCATCAGCAGAGATTATCACGAAGAGTACAATCAGCTATTCAATTGTGCTCACTCTGTTAGACGAGACATATTTGATCACGCAGCATGCGACTGGGAGGATGTGTCTGACCATAGTCAAGCTTCTAGCGTTCCCAATTCATTGAAAACAGTCGTCAAAGCACTCTCAAAGTCCTTCTTCCATGAAAGAGGCTGAAGATGAAGACCAAGTCATATTGACAAGTTCTCAGCTGATAAATAAAATATCGTTCAATAATTTTTACTTTGCTCTTTCATTTTCAGGTATCTACAAAAATCAAAATCTAGGCCTCTTTTCACCATTTCACTAAAAATTGCATAAGAAACGAATTTCGTAAAGGTTAAAATACGTATAAAAGAAATAAAAAAAACACTCATTTTCAAATTACGTTTTTGGATCTCCTGTCTAACCTATAGCGGCATGTGTGTATATCATTTTTGTAGAGAATTTGATGGAGAACAACTTTTATTTGAAACTTTTCCTCTAACGTTCCACTATCGAGAGATATTTCCAGAAAACCGAATTTTACGGGGTTGAAACCCCTATAAGGGGTGTCCGCAAGGAGTGGAAACCGTGCCCCACATCTAGAATTATTAGATGGAGTCTTGAAAACAACTGTACCAAATCTCATACTTGTATCACAAAATGCACGGTTCACCTTCAATATGGTCGTTAACTGCCGCACTACAATAACTACACAATCATTGACAAACCGGACCATCGCCATTGTTAGAATATTATATTATACATTTTAATTATAACCGTCCTTGAAATAGAATGACTTCATTCCTTCCAATTTATAAATCGAGGAATATTTGAATTTGAAATTCCAATTCCAATTCAAACATGCCGGTTTGATTTTCAATATGATTTTTATTTACTCATTAAATAAAGTTCCAATTGATTTAATAAACAATATTGGCTGGAACATATTTTTGTTCGGTACAGCAGCTGTAAACTCTACGACTTTTTTGGGCGTTATTGTTGGTTGGTACTCTACATTAAATGTACCTAGTCAACCCCTACCCTATTCTGATTAGTTTCCAATTTTTCTCCTCGCATACTCCGATCCTTTAATAAAAAAACATTTTTGCTAAAGAATTGTTTAGACATTATGTTTTTTTTGTAATTTCAGATGGCGTCTACGTTTTGGTCTAAAATTAGGAATATGGAGAGGTTGGCAGTCGTGTGATACAATATTTGTTTTACGTAGTCATTTAATTATTTTCAGTTCTTATGGCAACATCATGTGCACTGTGCAGTGTAGCTTCGTGTTTTAATATTTTAATAACGGAAATCGATTGATTTATTTATTATGAAATTCTTGACGAAAACAAAGGACAACGGACCCTGTTTACAAGGACAGTCTTGTGAAAAGAGATTCGTTCTTCATGCGGGTTGGTATGATATACAGAGACCTCAATGAAGAACGATTAGCGTTCTGGTCTCCCTACCATAATGCAATAATAAATGGGGCCCTTATTTTGGCTACGCCAAATTTCAGTGATATCTCTAAAAAAATATTGAATTTTCGTCATTTGGAAAATCTGACCTGTTAAAAAATAACCATTATCCATTTCCAATAGCCCTTTAGTTCCTCAAATTATTTCTACTTCTATCAAAAAAAATTCCCAAAAGTAAGCAGCATAGCGAGAGTGATCTTAACTGCATTATTTAGGTTGGAATGTAAAATTGGTGGTAATAAGAAACAAATTTTCACTTAATAAAAATTTGCTAATTTCAATTATCAATGCGTTTAATTACAATTAATAAATGAATATACAATTCCAGTACATCATACTAGAGCTTATGAATATAATCCCAAATATCTTGGAATAAAACTGTATAATAGCCTACCAACCAGCATCAAAAATACAAATTATAGACAATTTAAAAAAAAACCATTTCCGAAATTTTATTACAGTGTGTCTGAATATTTAAGTGTTGATATAAGTAGTGACATAAACACTGAATGAGGAACTTTTGTTTTGTTTGTTTTTGATTCAATTTACTTTGTTTAAATTTATTGAGTATATGTATATGTAGTGTTTATTTTGTTATGCTGTATTACGACTTGTTCTATACCATTTTTAAGGTCGTTTTGGGAACAATATATAGTATTATTATGTACTTCGATTGTTATCGATACTCAGGCCAAGCCTGGTTAACTAATCGCACGGATCGAAATCAAGTAACGATTAGTCCTACTAATACATATATCTATACAATATAAATTTGAAGTTGCTGTTAAAAAGTGAACATACTAAATACTATACACATATTATGTTCATTAAATTAAATGACGTTGATAAAACCAACGCTGATCACATTTTAGATAATGTATTTGTTTGAGAAGCCTAGGTGTATTTGATCCCAATTTGTAAAAGCCACGTCGACCCTCTTTCGGCGAAGGCATTAACATGAACGCAGCGTCGCGCATCAATAACAAAAAGAGACCCTATATTCCTAGGCTTCTCCGTTGGCGTCACTTATTCGTGACTTAGTGACTTTTTATAGAAAAGAAAAAATGAACATAATATGTATGTTTTGAAAAAGTGTTATGGTTATTGTGTAAGCGTTTTTTGTTGTTTAGCTCGACGCATAGGTTGCATGCGAGTGGGTAATGTGTTGTTTGTGTTTTGTGTTAATTGCGATATTATTATTATTATTATTATTATTAACGAAACATCTACTTAGTTATCAAATACATTTGCCATGGGTATGTAATTATGTAGCAAGTCTTTCCAAGTTAATTGAAACATAATTTTGACGATTAAAAATTCAAATTAAGATGAGTCAATTTGAACCTTTCCAAAATAATACTTGCCTATTTATTGAGGTTCCCATTAACAGTATTGTTTAACGAATTGTTAATCTCTTGTATTAAGGCCCCTCTAGATAGCTTGACGAAATATAAATCGATCGCAGCGCTCTCTAGTGTAGCTGAGTGAAAGTTTTTGAAACTTCTACCTGAATACTTTGCCACAGGCAAGATGAGGGATTAAATCAATATTCAAAAGAATTAATGCAAACATTTTATTATTTTTTCACTAATTTATAGAAGATATCAACTTGCAATAAAATTGAATTTTTTATTTTTTATAAAAATTTTTAAAACTCGCTATTATTTTATTACCTAAATAGGTACCTCTACTACATCCTTTTCTTTAATTACACGTAAATCAACATAGTGTTATTCAAATAAATTGTATAACAACAACTATTAATTTCTAATTATTAGTTCATTACCCAAATTTAAAGAGATATAGGTAATATGTATAATTAGGTGTAGAAAATGGCTAAATAATGTAGGAGGTATAGGTATGTCATAAATATTTTTAATATTTTGTTAATTTCCGGACAGAAATTTCTGATTTTCTTCTAAAATAATATACAGGGTATGTCATAAATATTTTTAATATTTAATTAAAATATCAAAAATTCATCCCCCTTTCCCAATGGGGAATAAAGAAATAATTGTAGTGCCAATAGTTAACTAGATTAAATGTATAATATTTCAAAAAATAAAGAAATGCGTAGAGCAGATTTTGAGATAATCGATTTTTAATTTTTTACCAATTTTAGGTAACAATAAATTGGTCACGTTAAATTTTTGTTTTTTTTTTTCAATTATAAGTAAAAGTTCTGGCGTTGTACACCAACGCCGCTAGTTTGGGTCACTTTGGGTTGATTTTTGTTTTACCGATGAAGTTTTTTTATAGGCCTTAGTTTTAAATTTCATCAAAATCGGTCTAGTAGTTTAGACTCCACAGACAAACATTTTTTAAAGATTTTGGACTCTGGAGGGCCCAAAACGTTGAGATTCATCAAAACCTCGAGTTCGACTTTTTTCCGATTAGGTACATTACTTTTCCTATGTACATATATACACGTGTGTATATGCACGGGAAAGTAATAATTAGAGAAGAATTTTACTGTAAGTCTTTATTACCGGAATTAGTGGATTCACGCAGATGTAATTTAAATCTTCGAACTGTACATATGATCAAATTTTAAATTGTTTTGTTTGTTCACCTCTATAATTTGTTTACAATATTTTAGAAACCTTGTTTTTTTCTTTGATACAGAAAAAATAATTAAAATACCTTTTATATCTTTGGTATATATTTGTAAAAATGGGAAACCGTAAATAAATAAATAAAAAAATAAATAAAACAATATTAATAATTGTTATATTTTAATTTTTTCTGATACGAATGCATTACAATTTAATAAGGTGCATACATAAGGTATAATACCACTTTCGTTATTTTAATTTAAATAATAGTTCGAACGATAATCTGATTACGTTTGTGTTTCAATAGAAATAGGTACCTGAGCATCTTTGTGGCCCCGGGTCATTTAATGAGCAGACCATGCTGCTACATTTTCTAATGGAATTTCAACCTTATTGACATCAGAATATTTAATGTTTTTATAATGTTTTAAATAGTAAATTATAAATCTACAATTTTTTCAAAATTTAAACAGTTCGTATTTTGAAAAACCTATCCCTGAATATATGGCTTTTTTAAAAATATTAATAATTTAATCACTACTGGGAAAAAAATTCAATAAAAAAGTATGAAAAATAAAATTTAAAAAAACCTATATTCAGATATTTAGGAAGGTTTCGGGACTAATTTGACGTCTTACGCGTTTCTCTAAAGTTTCAGATAACTTCATAATAATATAAAAAGTTAAAACGTTTTTAACATTGCTCTTATGGGGGTTTGATGTGTTGCCTAACTATCTATCGCATAGCCGAAGTCGATAGAAGCCAACTAGATAAAACACCTAGACAAATTATAGTTTATTACTGGCAGAATCCGTAGATGAATAAATCGAAAGTGTCTATACTAATTAACCCGAACTAGTACAGCTATTTTCTAGATTGGTGAACTCTGTTTTTGATTGTTGATGTTCAAAATAGGGTTGGACAATACGAGGGGGTACCCAAAAATAACCGGAATAATTTTTTAAAAACTATAATTATTTTCAAATTTTTTACAAAACAACGTTATCCCCTTCAAAATACTCTCCATTACAACTAATACATTTGTCCCACCGGTGCTTCCACTGTTCGAAACATTTTTTTCTAGTCATCTTTAGAAATTGCTGATGGCTCCTCCCTCGTTTTTTTCTTGATCACCACCCGCTGCTGGTACAAATTTTTTTCTCTTATAAGTGTACAACTTAATTTTATTATCTTTTATTTTCTTTGTATGCATTTTTTTTATTTTTTGGGCTCCTATGTAATTACATCCTTCCTTCTTCCATACGAGAGAGTAACGTCAACAGTGACAACCATCCCTTTCTGGTATTTAAATGATACTGCGCATGATGATGTGATCGTGAGATTGGAGGATGTCTACGACCGCAAATTAGTGCAACTACGTTTTAATGTTTATTCTCCCTTATCACCATGATGACATACCTACCTAATTTTTTCAATTTTGTATTTAACATCATCTACTTCTTATCTTAAGCTTGATGATGATGTCAAGTTTAAATTAGTTACTTTCATGTAATTTTTCCGTCATCAGCATCAATTTTCTAATGAAAATATAATGGGGGAGGTTTAAAGTTTTTCCCTGAAATATCGCTATTTTTATTGAATTTTTTTTAAGTTTATATATTTGAATATTGAATACTTAATAGTTATTTTTACCAACGTGCGAGGCGAGTTAAGGACCATAGTTGTCAAAAAACTTTTTAAGAGTGAAATCATGTGGTTAACTTACAATGACAACTATATAGGTTACGATTGTTTACAGAACAGACACACAAAGAGAATGTAAATGGCCAATCGACATTTTAAGGCTCCTAAGAAGAGGTCTGTAGCTGATATTGGTAAAATGGCCATTTTGGACGTAATCATCTAACAAAAATTAAAAAACCGATGCATAGGTCAAATTCTATGCAGCATAGTGATCAATTCCACAAAACCTTCTGGTTTCAAATTAAATATTTAAGTTACAATCTTGGTCGAAAGTTCTGAAGGAGACGTACTACATTTACGCAACATTCGACCAAGATTGTAACTTAAATATTTGATTTGAAACCAGAATGGTCCATTTTATGACCATTTTAGCAATATGAATTGCAGAGCTCTCCTTAGGAGCCTTAAACATCATTGAGTTGAAGATTGTACTGCAACAAAAAGAACGACCAATACTACAATTCAGAGTAGTATTACAGATTTTTATTGAATCAATTCATAAATCTATCTTGTACTTAAAGTGTAAAGAATAAAGCTAAAGTAGTGAAAAGAATGCACAAACCAGAATGACGTTAAGTGGTGTAATCATTGGTGACGAAACTGGTGTTTATTTCTACGAGCTTGCAAGTAAACGACAACATACTCTTTGGTAAGCTGCCACTCAGCACGTCAAACCGGTGATTTTTAGAAAATGTTTGTGATGATCTCAAAAAAATGTGTACATAGTAGCTGATTTTCGTCTGATGGAGCAGCAGTTGGAATGTTTCACAAAGTGCTTTCGCCAGCCTCGGAGTGGAAAACTACTTCACAAACTGGTTTGAGCGCATTGACGCCAAAGGTAAATGCTTTGAAAAACCATAAACCTATTTACCAAATTACATACGTATTTTTTGACATAGCTCCATAAATATTTTCATTCACCTACTGTAAAAATTTACTAACACTAAACTAAAAGAAAATGGTACTAGTTTGTTTTCAGATCCGCGTATGAAATGAATTATACATACTATCTCTATCTACATTTGTGCCGCGACACATTTATCACTATTTCTTTTACAGTTACCAAAATATGTACTTAATATAAGAGGGTGTCGGGCCCACTAGACATGTATGTAGTTCGAAAGCACAATCGGAAAAATGGGTGCCATTCTTTAGAGTTTCAATATTTCACCACACATTTATTAGCATTTAGCACTTAAACTTTCCGAAACTTTTATATAATTGAATTATTAATTCTTGTGGTTAGTTTAAACAAAGAAAAAATGGGGGTTGCGTGGAAATTATAGTTTCAGGAAGCCAATCAACTACGAAGATGTTTAAGTTAATGTACAAATTATTTTTTCATGTTAACAATAAAGCGAATAAATGGAACGTTCTCAAAATTTGATAAACAAATAGCACAGATAAAATACACTTATCTGTGCAAATAGTGAGTAACTTTCGGTAAATTTGGAGTGATTAAGTTACTACGATTAGGCAACCAACTATAAATGTACGTTCTGGATTCTGGATTGCGATGGGAGGGTGGTAAAGTCAACGCGCACATAGGCCACCTATTCGGGCCCTTTGTGCTGCCTCCCCGATTAGAGTGGATTATTCGCCGCAACGTCACTCAAGCCATCCCACTCGTGAGATAAACCTGAGGATGCTGGACGGGGAAACGGCTCTAATCTTAGCCATGTCCGGCAAGGATTCTCCCAACATGCATCGTATTAATTTGACAAGAACGGGACACTCACATAGTATGTGTTGTGCCGTCTCGTCGTCTGTGTGGCATCCTCTGCAGGATGGTGAATCTACCAAGAACATGTGCTGCATGTGCTTGTTAAGTTTGCAGTGCCCAGAAAGTATTCCTACAAGTAGCCGTAGGTTCATTCTGGATAGCCCTGTACCGAAGCGCGCCAGGCAACGAGATGGTCCTTTGAAGACCTCTCTCGCGTGGTGGCAGTCTAACGTGTAACATCAAGTTCCACCTAGCCTTATGCTGGGCTTGGGTGTCTTGGGTTACTAAGTTGTTTGCAGTTGATGCTGTAAGTGGATGTGGCTCTGGACCATAAACGGTTGTTTTAGGCCAGTCGGGCTAACTTATCAGATTTTTATATGTATGTTACAATGTAGGCAAATAACTAATCACGAACGTTCGTTCACATACATATATAAATTAAACATGTGCTATTCAAATTGATTACTACAATCAGTCAATGTGACTTGTGTCATTTAAGAAAATATAAGAAATTATGAGTATAATAACTAGAAGGTAGTTGAACAACCTATAAAAATGTTGATTGTCGGCATCAAAAATCGTTTAGAGTGAGAAAGAGAGATGATATCAGAATCGCAGTAGCCACCCAGAAGTATGCTTTCAAAGTTCATAATTAGCGCGCATTTCTGATGTGTAATTATGTACTCATAATTAGTATAATTACGTACTTCAATGACCGGCACACCGGCATCATTAACTTAAAATGCTTAACATAAGTAGAATGCTTTAAACTAGCAGTTCGCGAATAAGGAAAATGTTTCCAAAGGAAACAGGGGGGGAATTGCAATGTTTGTACTTACATTTGCCAATTCGGTCGGATCGACATTTCCCCGTGTTAATCTGAAACAAAACAAGCATAAATAATCAATCTTCAATCTAACATGTACAAAGTGAAACTGCGAATTATTCTGACACTAAAAATACAGCAGTTTGAATAAAAAAAGACTTCTCATAACTTTTCGCTATAAATTTTTATTATATGTATATGAATGAAATAAAATGACCTTTCCAAGGCTTACGTTTATGACTTTCGAATTTCTGAAATCGTTTTCAGTTCAGAAATGTTTTTATTGTTTTCTGAGGTTAACCTACATATAGGTTTAAATCGAGATATCTTCTCACGTCCAAAATTGATTTAGACGTAATTTTAAATTCCCAGTTCGATTTCAAAAAGGAAATCCACCGTAATTAATTTTAAACCGTGCGAAAATACATTATATAATTTTAAAAGATGTAATTTTCAATATAATATATTTGGTCTGTAATGCGTAGCTACCCGTACCGTAAATTGTACAATTTTACATCGTAATCCTTGTATTGGTACTATTTTCCCTAATAGCTATATCAGTAAATCGCATGGAGAGGGCCAAATGATCAATGAGTTTCTTAAGTACAGAGGAAAGACGATACAGCAACTGTTTAAAGTCTTATGTAAAAGGGGCAAGCAAAAAAACATTTGAGCCAAACTGCCAAAGATGAACAGGTAAACGTGGCTATAAGGAACTAAGGAAGAAGAAGATACTCTGACGTCTCTGACTGTGGAAAATTATGCAGTTCCACTACAACAGAAACAGAAAAATAATGTTTATATCAAAAAGTACACATTGAACCGTTGAAGAATTCCAAGGGAAATCATGACGAATTAACATTAAAAACCCCGTTTTTTCTCAAAATTACGAAACTTAAAAAGCAGATTTTTGACATTCTAGTAGCAGGATTGAACAAAACGCATACAGCACACGTGAAGAAACAATTTCGTTCACTTCATGCCAAATTCTTAGTTCTTACTCATTCTTAGTTTCTTCACTTGTACTGTAATATACTTTATTTCATACTGACTAGTAATCTGTGTTTTACCAGACTCATACGAGTCTGGTAAATGAAACGTACTAGAAATTTTGTACCCGAATACAAAGGTTGCCATAGCAACATAAAGTGACATGACTTTGGAAACGTCAAATTTTATATAAAGTTAATAGAAAAACTCTTAAGAAATGAATCTATGGCCAGTATGAAATAAAATATTTTACATTATTTGTACGTTAAATCAGATTACGTTACTCGTTTCGAAATTCTTGCCTCAGCTACGCTTCGGCAATAAACATCTCACTCGTTAACGTAAACCTTGATTTACCGTACTCATATGTAAATAACTAATTTCAGTAGGCGAATGGAAAATCAATTTTTCTAGACGGAGGCTGAAAATAGTTATTTTGTACAACTGTCATTAAAAGTGACATTTTTAACGGCTGTCAAGAGTGTTAACACTAGTGTTAAATAGTATATTAAAGTATAAGTGGATAAACAGGCCTTTAAAACACGCGCGAGTTTTAAAGACCAGTTATCCACGAATACTTTACGCTATTTTTTTTTTATTGGTTCACTTTGAAATCTGGTATTAAAATGGAAATAAGAACTAATAATGTGAAATGGTTGAATTCCTAATGTGAAATCAGTATACCTTTCGTTGTCATGGAAATGAAAAAAACGGAAATTAATTTGCAATCTGTCATTTTATTTGACGTAACAAAGTACTCCTGCCAGATCAATAACCAATAAGAATTCACGTTTTTCAAATTGATGATGATGCCATGGCAACTTTAAAACACGCTCGTTTTAAACACACTGGGGCGTGGTTTAAAAGGCTAAAATAGGACACCAATAAAAAAAAATATTTTTAACACTGGCCAACAATAGAGCTGTAACCAATATTATTTGTTTGTAACTACGGTAACACGGCGTCACCTAACACGCCCACTTCACAGCAAATGCGGTAATAATTGTTGAAACGTCAAAAAATAATTAACTGACAAGAGACGTCAAAATGTCAGTTCATAGAAATATGTATTAAATTTTTCTATTTTATTATCAAAATAGAACAGTTATACAAAAAACTTTTTTCTACAAACGTCAAAAAATGACAAGGTTTGCGCATTGATAACAATACGCGAAGTGGCCCTTTTTTTCACTTTCCTACGTTACCATGACACCGTGCGCGAAATGACGACGCCGTGCGCGAAATACTTACTTCGCGCACTGCTATGAGAGTTTTGTATTTTAACGTTAAAATAATTGCCAACTTTTTCACGTTTGTTGAAAAAATTTTGTTTGCAACTCGTGCGCGAATTGCTTTGGTGATCTCGACTATTTTTTTTAACTCGGCTGCGCCTAGTTAAAAAAATCAGTTCTCGATCACCAAAGTGGCATTTCGCGCACTAGATACAAAAATAACTATCTAAAAGTATGTTAAAAGTAACTTTTATTTTGTGAGTGAAAAGTTTGCGAAACGAGCGAAGCGAGTGAAACAATTTCACGAACAAAACGGTAGTACTTATCATAAATAGCTATAGCGCCTCGTTCAAAAAACCATCGATCACCAAAGTGGCATTTCGCGCACTAGATACAAAAATAACTATTCTTTACTGTAAAGACTTTACAAGACGCAAAATATAGTTTGTACTACTTAAGGTACGTTTTCGTAAGGACACAACATGTCGGCCGACTTGTGGGCCGACTTGTCTGTATTAACGTAAACGAAATACATTTGATGTCGGGGTAGTTGGACGACATGTCGAAGTCGGCTGGAAAAGTTATCCCAACACGTCGAGTTGGATGTCATTTGTTGCTACGTAAACAGCCGACTCCTTGATTTGGGGTCTGGACACAACGGCCACTGGGCACAACGGCCACACAGAATTTAGTACGCCCATATCGGCCACACTGGACACATCGGCCAAACGTGATGTGTGGACACAACGACCACCTTGGACGTAACGGCCACAGCTCTAGCTGGACACAACGGCCACCTTGGACACTATGGCCACATATCAGATACGTAGATTGACACTAAAGCGCCTAGGTTATTTGCAGATTTAGTATTTTTTTTCAATTGATACAAAACATAATGCTAAACTTAAACGTAGATTGACACTTAAGCGCCTAGGTTATTTGCAGATTTAGTATTTTTTTCCTATAAATAGAAAACTCCTATTATTTGTGAAATCTTTATCGCAAACATTACCTTACAATTCTGTGTGGCCGTTACGTCCAAGGTGGCCGTTGTGTCCACACATCACGTTTGGCCGATGTGGGCATACTAAATTCTGTGTGGCCGTTGTGTCCAGTGGCCGTTGTGTCCAGTGGCCGTTGTGTCCTAGACCCGTTGATTTTTTGCATTTCCCGAAATTGCCCAGTCTGAACAAAGTAGTGTCATATTGTAAATAATTCAACATGTCTGTTGCAAACAAATGGCAACATAAACACCAGTCAATTTTTCGCCATGTCGGTCGGCAGACATGTCGGCCCAACAAGTCGCAGAGACGTGTCCTTACGAAAACGTACCTTTATAGTTACCAACAAAATTGAAAACTTGATTTTTGTGGAATTTGTAAAAAAATTTTCTAAAATGTGTAAATTTCGTCTTTTTTTGCGATTTCCGAAAACATTTAATACAAAAACGCCAGTAAAACCTCTTACTTGACTCGGCACAAAGTATTTCAATTTAGCTCCTCTTCAGTAATGTGAAATTTTCCTGACTTTTATGTAAATAACTATTATTTTTTAACTCAAGCCCGAAGTAATGGCGGGCCTTTTCGTGTTTTACAAAATGTGGTCTAAAAGTGTATAAAAATTAACCAAACCAAAACATTCTGATATTAACGTAAATCACAATTACGAAGTTGATGTATTGGCACTTTGGACAACGTTAAGTTATAATTAGACGTTTGAATCAAAATTAATAATTAAAATATTTGAAATCAATAATTTTTTAAGTAACAACCAGTTTTAATGAATTGATAATAATATATTACATAATATTAATGTAATAAAACGACTTGAAATCTCCCCTTAGACAATGGTTTTAATAAATCCAAATTTAATGAAGCGAAAGATGAAGAGTTCATGTTTTTTTTTATAACAGTAACAGTAAACAGTAAACAAAAAAAAAACAAAAAAACATAACCTCTTCATCTTTCGCTTCATTAAATTTGGATTTATTAAAACCATTGTCTAAGGGAAGGTTTCAAGTCGTTTTATTATTTTAACCACTACCCCTTTTTGAGCCTCTGACTCCACCATGAACTTAATATTAATGTATCCATTGATAATTTTTTCGTAGAGTAACACTGTTTCGATGAAGAAAATGGCATTTTCTAGACCAATTTATACACAATATAGAATAACGCTGACGTCACACAAGGAAATGATTCCTTACACATCCGTTTTCCTGACGTTCAGCGAATAAATGTATTGAATGTTTATCTTCTGGATTTCGATTTTTATGCCCACTTTAAATTTGAATCAAAACGAACGAATGCTTAATTAAAACCGATCCTGATCACCTTTCATAACTAAAAATAATTTTTATACCGTCCCCAAACTTAATTGTGCGGGATTTAGAACGTAAATGAGGTCAAAAATATATAAAAGTTCGGTTTCCGGAATTGTATGAATATTTGAGAGAAAACAAAATTATTTAACAAGTATTTCTTGAATTTTCCACCTTTTTATACTCTTTCTTCGTACAAATCCCTTGAATTATAACTCCCCATTTGTAGTTTCATCGTTTTATACATAAAATTCCAAGTCGGTCATTAACATTTATTTGTAAAGTACCCCGAAACGGTGTTATTATACGTCTGAGACTTAAACGGAACATTAACATTTTATACTCCATCATACAGAATAGAATTGTTATTATTTATTATACAACTAATAACCCCCAATTTACTATTTAATAAATTTGCTTTATTGTTGACATGCTATAAAATATGACGAGTAGCTTGGTTAAAACTGTCTCGTGTCTGTTTAATAGCAGGTACCTATAGCTTGAGCAAAGACTAAGTATTTTAATTACTAATTATTATTAATTAACAATTGTAAGATCAGTTCCTGTACCTATGGTGGATGATCAAACAACACCTGCATTAAGCTTTCCACGCCCCTTGCTTTGGTGGTTCGTAATGTTTCACTGTACCGGTCACCGTTTTTACTGTTAGGTAGGTACACCTCTGGGCATACATGAAATATATTATTTAAGTGCTATAATTTTTAAAATATTTTATTATTTTGATTTTCCACACTCATGCATCCACCATTCTTCATCATTTTTAATTGTTAGAAACTTCATAAATTTAAACCTGAGGATGATCATTACGGTTCGAAACTAGTCTTAAAAGCATAAATTCAAACTTGAATATCAATAAAAATAAGTATGGCAGGAATTTTGTAATTTAATTATTGTTTAATTTTTCCTTATAACATTCAATTCTATTTGGAGCCTTCATCTACACTCAACCACATTTTGAGGTTAGTAAAACCACGGAAATTCACACAGAATACTATAGCTAGTGTCTTATACGTGAGTCACATCTGCACAAGAATGTATTGCACTTTCATTATTTAATGTTTATCACAATCCAAAACGAATTGCTGAACATTTATGCTCTTGAGTCTAGAAGAGCGTTAAAAAGGTAAAATATTTTCCTTAATCGTAGACCCGCGACTTCTGAGCAATTTCATAATAAATTAGAATGTTATGAAATCGAGCAAATGCTTTTGTGTTTCTCAGTCTGTTGTCACAATAATAGAAAATCAATTGCCACCACAGGGTGGATTTAATTGTAACCCAGACGTAAGGTTCCAGATTCTGAAAACCTTTTATGTTAACGTTAATGATAAAGAATTATAGTAACAATTTAGGAGGCGATCTTTACTTGCTTCTAATTTTGTCACCTTCGAGTAGGTATGCAATTTCTCTGATGCAAAGCAACTAATATGTGACACAATGTGAAAAGGAGCATGTGGACCAGCTTATTGTTACTAAGATTGAATAACTTTGCTTTAGAATGCCTGTTGCGTTGTATAACCAAGACCTTTGAAGATAATAATATAATAATCAAAGATCGTGACATACGAACCTCATACACATGATAAGGATTTGTTTCTGCATATTAAGTGGGCAAAGGTTTACATGGTAGTTGTTAACTTAATGAGGATTATATAGGTACGTTGATAGACGCAACCACATTAGGGGATCTTCCTGCATTCGAGACAAAATAATACCATCAAGATGACATCAATAATATTGTGCTCAGGCTCTACCATAAACCTTAGCTCGTACATGTAACGCAATTTGAAAGTACAATAAGTTTCTTTAAGAAGCTAAATACAATAGATACAAGATTTTAATAATACGAGTACATTGATCTGTAAACGGAACATTAGTTAAACGACCTTTCTAAACATCGGTCCTATGAATTACATTATGAATAAAATAATAGTGCTACTATTTTGTAATGAAATATTACAGCAAAGTAGCTAACGTCCGTTGACATCTATAAATAATTTATAAATTAAGTGTAGGCACATAAATTAACGAATCGATAATATTTAAACGTTGTCAATAGGTCATTTTGCACGAGTACATTGAGGTAGGTAGTCTAATTAAAATATTGTTCTGTCGTTTCCGATTAAACTGAATTCATACCGTTCGTCCATAATGATATTTATATTAATTCTATTATGATATTAATAAATTAACAGTGGGGCTTACTGCCGTTGCCTTAGATCAGTCACAATCGTCAAACTATTTTTGTTGTTTAAAATGTTACCTTACACACTTAAGAAACTCTGTATTATTAAGATTCAAGACACTTTACTGTACAGTTAAGTACAGTACAGTACTTTTAATTTCTTTGCGAACTCAAACATAGGATTAACTCTTAATTTTGCATCACCTCTGCAGTGTCTAAATTCATATTGTTTTATTTTCGAGACCTATAGGTAAGGTAGTGCTAGATTTTTCCGAACAGTAATGGGAAAAGTGACTATCCAGTGTTATTCCCTTACTAAATTATTGTATGGTGCTGGTGCTAAATACTCAAATACCACAACAATATTATTCACAAATTTAATATTAAAAATCTTATTGGGGCTATTCATTTAGAGAGAGGATACGTTCCGCCCCAAGAAAGTAAAAATGGGGGCTGCTAAGGGAAGCTGTTCCAAATATAGGTACATAATTAAAATGTGGCGCTCGCTTGAAAAAATGTGGCATCTTTAAGCTCTATCAAGCATACACAGCGCCGCTCCAAAAATGAGATTCTTTTAGATAGTCTGGAAGTACCGATATTTATGAACCCAAAAAGTAAGATGCGTAGCAAAGGGATCCAATTAATATAACACCCGTCAATACACTTAACACATTCATTGTTGAAGCTTATTGTCGGTGTGGAATATACAAATAACATTATTGAAAGGATTCACAGGAAGCGTTGCTAAAACAAGTATCTACAAACCCTTATTAGTGAAGAAGGTCTATTAAACCTCACACAAACAGAGCAGTCACTTCGTGCATATCAAAAGACTTGCAAAAGATGCATCCCTAGATACTGTCTGCTGTTAAAGATAATGTTTAGTCTACTTCAAAGACGTAAAACGTATGTTAATGAGTTATGGACAAGTGTGAAACAGTATTGCAAAACATTAAACAGGAAAACGACCGTAGACTTAAATACAGTATGTCTGTAAAAGTTGGCAACATATGGGAAACTTTTTTATTATTAATTTTACGAAAAAAAGTTATTCTTTATGTAGGTGAAGCTCCTCGGAATCGATTTCGTATTTATTCCCACGATGGGGACCTTCTAGAGGAGTTGTCAGGAGGTAGTTAAAGAACTTTCTCGCACTAACTTGCCGACGTTTCGACTGGAGCCTTGAGAAAGACTGGACTCTCCAGTCGAAACGTGGGCAAGTTAGTGCGAGAAAGTTCTTTAACTACCTCCTGACAACTCCTCTAGAAGGTCCCCATCGTGGGAATAAATACGTTATTCTTTATAAAAACTTCTGCATGTTCTAAAAATTAAAATACAATAATCAGATATTAAATTTTTTCAGTCGTGTACGCGGTTTGTCAAAAAATATTAATTTTGCTCGAGAGTAAAGTACCTTTTTCGGCCTTCATATAGAAAAACTGATTTTCCATTCACCTAAATCGTCTTGAAAATGGCATTTTCCTGACTAGGCAAGAAAATGAAACAGTGATTTGAAAGATATAGGATTGGTACCACTGACCCACGACATTGACGCTGATTGCTGAAATGAAATGTCAAATGCTTTAATTTTGATTATATTAAGGCCAAATGAATAATAATTCTGTTTCACTGTTTGAAGGTTTCTATCAATTTCATAAATCGTAAATGATATCAAGTAAGTAATTGAGGCGTATGTAACCTATAAAGATGATTCGCAAAATGCATAACTTTTTAGGTTATCGTATGGACTTATCTTTATTGGTACCACATACTACAGACTACAGATACTCGTAGTCAAAGTTTTGTATAAAAGGACAGTAGTGATTTACGTAACCCACCTCACCTAAAACGAATACAGCTGAGTGAGTGAAATAAGTCAAGAAAACAAAATTTAATTAATCTGTTACGAAACGAACAATAACACGAACAACGAAACTGGAAACATTCTAAAAGTAAAACATAAGAAATTATTGGAAGTTAAAATTGATAGTACAATTTTCTAGATGAGAATGGGAAAAGTTAATATTTGGCAAATCTTTATCCTGTAATAGTTGCACGTTATGAATGGTAGACGAGTTTGAAACGTTAAACGAAGAAGAAGGTTGTGATGTTGAACTTCCTTGTGGAATTGATGTACTCGTCGAAGGTTGCGGTTGTGGATTGTTTTGAGGCAATAATTTATTTGCAATGTTTATTTTAGCACCCAAAGAATCTTCAATATATTGTTCAGCGACTGTGCTACTTTTCCAGCCCCCTAGTCGCTTCAGAGTTGTTAAATCTACGCCATTCCCTGACAGAGCTGTAGCACTGCTCCGTCTGAAGCAATGACCCGTGTAATCTTTGGGATTCTCTAATTTTAAATATGTTGCTATTTTTGAGGGCATACTTCCAAACGAATGAATCCCCACGGGTTGTCTGGTACATTTGTTTTTTGAATAAAATAAAAAAAATCTTTTAATTTCTGTGTTTGGTCTTAACGACATGTATTTTCTAATTATGTCAATCCAGTGTACTTCTGTGACGCAGTAAGTACGAGGTTTTTTAGTTTTTGTGTAAGAAATAGTTATGACTATAACATCCCCTCTATCAATGACATCTTCAGTTTTTATGTCTCGTAACTCCTGAATTCGACAAGCGCCACATAAGCCAAATATTAAAGCTGTTTTTATCATGAGGTAATCTTCATTTGGAGCTTCATTTATAAATTTTTCTAACTCCGTCATCTCTAAAATTTTCGATTTTTTTGGGAGATACCCGTCATGTTTGCGCTTTAATAGCGCTATTAATTTAGTATATTTCTCTATATTAATGTTTTCTTTAATGTTTAGAGTTGATTTCAACATGGAGTATACCGACCACAATGTTGACGATTTTAAGTACTTTGACTTTTCTTCAAAATAAGCGACCAAGACATTCATTATATGTAGATACTCCATTATCAGAAGCCCATTTTTTGAATACTTCATATTCTTTCCAATATCGATTGAACGACTTTTCTGGCAATAAATTATTAATTGCAGTTTCTGCTACTTTTTGAATATGTGCTGGTGTATCATTTTTTGTATCCATTTTTAACAAAAATAAAATTGAATTTTGTTAGCAAAAGTTTTAATTTTTACAAATGTCAAAATAATTTAAATTCAAATTACACCACGGATTTAGTACCGCCAATCATAGAAATCGATACAGGTCAGTGCTGCCAATAGAAGAAAATAAATTCCCTGGCGGGAGATATTTTAACAATAAATTAATATTTGTTTTAATTTAAAAGATTTGTCGACCGAAAAAGTTTTGTGCATTACACGGCCAGAAACTGTTTTGCAAGTGCTCGCGTTTTGGGGGCCTCGGCTTCGCCTCTGCCCCCAATATTACTCGCACTTGCAAAAGTGCAGTTTCTAGCCTAGTGATACAAATAACTATTATTTTTGACAATATCGTAAATTGTTATTAAAAAAGTTAATCAGAACTAAAAACTACGTTCAAATATGCAATTACATCCTGCTAGTTAAAAATTTTTTTTTACAACTTTTTCTCAAATAGGTATTGGGGAAAAGTAATGAGAAAGTAATATTAGAAAACTTCGTTTTTTAAAAAAATTATTTTATCCTTTTTAGTCTTCAACAATTCGAATTAATAATGTCAATAGTAGCGAAATAATTAATACCGGGTGAGTCATTTAACCTGGAATTTGAAATATCTCGAAAAATACGCATTTTATAGAAAAATGTGCCGAATCAAAACTTAAATATCTTCGATGGGGAAATTCGTTAGTACTAAATTACACCCTCACCCCCCCCCTGTAGGCGGGGCGGGGGGTAAATTTGAAATTTTAAATAGGAACCCCTATTTTTTATCGCAGATTCGGATTTTACGTCGAATGTTACGTATGATTTGTCCGAAACATTTTTTTCGATTCGCGACAGGGGGCGCTGTAATCGCAAGAAATGGAGCAGAAGTCAAAAAACACATAAACACGTATTTTGTAAAATTCGAGAGGCTATTCAATGATCTTAGGGTTGCCCTCCTCTCTCCTGCAGGTGTGTGTACGGGAGGGGGTGTTTGGTGAATAAACTGTTTTTAACGTATCCCAGGAACAAGAACAACGACGTGGACGTAATAGTTTTATGTTGCATTTGGAGTGCTTCATTAACGTGAATCCCCTTGCCCCTCACTAATCAAGTCAATGCTCGAAATGGTGACTTTGAACTTGAACAACCTGGACACAAGCGTTCGTCTGTCGAATCTTACTAAATACGTGTTTATATGTTTTTGACTTGTGCTCCATTTCTTGCGATTACAGCGCCCCCTGTCGCGAATCGAAAAAAATGTTTCGGACAAATCGTACGTAACTTTCGACGTAAAATTCGAATCTGCGATAAAAAATAGGGTTTCCTATTTAAGATTTCAAATTTGCCCCCCGCCCCGCCTACAGGGTGTGGGGGTGAAGGTGTAATTTAGTACTAACGAATTTCCCCCTCGAAGATATTCAAGTTTTGATTCGGCACATTTTTCTATAAAATGCGTATTTTTCGAGATATTTCAAATTCCAGGTTAAATGACTCACTCGGTATATTAACCTAAAAAATGGAAGAAAAACCACGCGCAAATAACAATGAAAACCGCATTGAACCGAAAAAATATGACGTAGAACATATTACGTATTAACTTTTATACGACGCGCAGTGACGATTGCAATCCACGGAAATTTGGGGGTTTGGGACGGACGATCGCCACCAAAAACTTAATACAATCAAATGTATGTACACCGACTTCTAATATCTAGCCCCATTTCAGCCTTCTAGTCCTTATAGGACCGAAGGAACACACCTCCAAAGATTTGAAAATAATTTGGGGTTTGACCCGGGCGATCGCCACCAAAATTTAATAGATTCAAATGTACACCGAGTTGTAATATCTAGCCCGGTTTCAGCCTTCTACACCTCCAAAGATTTGAAACAAACAATTATTCTAGTGAAGTTAATAGATGCATGTGTAATAAAAAAATAAAAATAAAATTGTAAATCAATTAAACGATAATAGGTAGCAGTAAAGTCCTATTACTGTATACTTTATAATACTTAACACGCATATAAAAACAACATTTAAGATCAATAATTGAAATCGAAATTAATCAAAACTATGTAACAGAAACAAAATTGAGAAAAGCTATATAACCAAAGAGCAATACGCAATTACCTGAAACAATAATAGGAACTAAAATATTATACTGCAAGATATTAGGTCCGTTAAGCTGGCACAACCCCTATAGCACAATCAGTTGAAACGTACCACATAATTTAGTACTCATTTATTACTAATTAATTACCCAAAAGTCAAATTTATTACTGTTGATTTTTTAAAAAAAAAGTGGTTGTGCCAGCTTAACCGTTAAGCTAGCACAACCCAAAAAAAAAAAAAACTATTAAGTAGCTAACACCACACTAATAATTGATTACTAATTAATTACTAATTAATTACTCACTATTTACCAAGGACTTAACCATATTTAAGCTCTCAAGCCCCGCGCAGTCCAAAATTAGACGCGCACAGTAATGTGGGGTAACCTACCTCCGCCAAATCGATATTCGTTATTTTAAACGTTTTTCCAATGATATGTGAACGTACTGTAAGACAACTAAGTGTTTGTAATTTGTAAATTAATGAAGGTGCAGCCGGATATCGGATATTGTTTTTTATGCTATGAATGAATTATACCAGCCCTACCAGATAAAAGGCAGCTTGCGATGCACCAATCAAAATACATCGACATTAATTGAAAATCAATCGTAACATAATGTTTGAACATAGGTTAGAAATTGATTACTCCAGCACAATCAGTTCTAATTAATTTTTACATGTATTAATCGATGTATTAATGCTTTAATATAACTTAGGAATTTATTACTCCAGCACAATCAGTTCAAATTAATTATAACATTGACTAATCGATGTATGAATACTTTAAAGTAAGTTAGGAATTGATTACTCCAGCACAATCAGTTCAAAATAATTTTTACATGTATTAATCGATGTATTAATGCTTTAATATAACTTAGGAATTTATTACTCCAGCACAATCAGTTCAAATTAATTTTTACATGTATTAATCGATGTATGAATGCTTTAATATAACTTAGGAATTTATTACTCCAGCACAATCAGTTCAAATTAATTTTTACATGTATTAATCGATGTATGAATGCTTTAATATAACTTAGGAATTTATTACTCCAGCACAATCAGTTCAAATTAATTTTAACATTGACTAATCGATGTATGAATACTTTAAAGTAAGTTAGGAATTTATTACTCCAGCACAATCAGTTCAAATTAATTTTAACATTGACTAATCGATGTATGAATACTTTAAAGTAAGTTAGGAATTTATTACTCCAGCACAATCAGTTCAAATTAATTTTTACATGTATTAATCGATGTATGAATGCTTTAATATAACTTAGGAATTTATTACTCCAGCACAATCAGTTCAAATTAATTTTAACATTGACTAATCGATGTATGAATACTTTAAAGTAAGTTAGAAATTGATTACTCCAGCACAATCAGTTCAAATTAATTTTTACATGTATTAATCGATGTATGAATGCTTTAATATAACTTAGGAATTTATTACTCCAGCACAATCAGTTCAAATTAATTTTAACATTGACTAATCGATGTATGAATACTTTAAAGTAAGTTAGAAATTGATTACTCCAGCACAATCAGTTCAAATTAATTTTTACATGTATTAATCGATGTATGAATGCTTTAATATAACTTAGGAATTTATTACACCAGCACAATCAGTTCAAATTAATTTTAACATTGACTAATCGATGTATGAATACTTTAAAGTAAGTTAGAAATTGATTACTCCAGCACAATCAGTTCAAATTAATTTTTACATGTATTAATCGATGTATGAATGCTTTAATATAACTTAGGAATTTATTACTCCAGCACAATCAGTTCAAATCTCGGTTCAAATTAATTTTAACATTGACTAATCGATGTATGAATACTTTAAAGTAAGTTAGAAATTGATTACTCCAGCACAATCAGTTCAAATTAATTTTTACATGTATTAATCGATGTATGAATGCTTTAATATAACTTAGGAATTTATTACTCCAGCACAATCAGTTCAAATTAATTTTTACATGTATTAATCGATGTATGAATGCTTTAATATAACTTAGGAATTTATTACTCCAGCACAATCAGTTCAAATTAATTTTAACATTGACTAATCGATGTATGAATACTTTAAAGTAAGTTAGGAATTTATTACTCCAGCACAATCAGTTCAAATTAATTTTAACATTGACTAATCGATGTATGAATACTTTAAAGTAAGTTAGGAATTTATTACTCCAGCACAATCAGTTCAAATTAATTTTTACATGTATTAATCGATGTATGAATGCTTTAATATAACTTAGGAATTTATTACTCCAGCACAATCAGTTCAAATCTCGGTTCAAATTAATTTTAACATTGACTAATCGATGTATGAATACTTTAAAGTAAGTTAGAAATTGATTACTCCAGCACAATCAGTTCAAATTAATTTTACATGTATTAATCGATGTATGAATGCTTTAATATAACTTAGGAATTTATTACTCCAGCACAATCAGTTCAAATCTCGGTTCAAATTAATTTTAACATTGACTAATCGATGTATGAATACTTTAAAGTAAGTTAGAAATTGATTACTCCAGCACAATCAGTTCAAATTAATTTTTACATGTATTAATCGATGTATGAATGCTTTAATATAACTTAGGAATTTATTACTCCAGCACAATCAGTTCAAATTAATTTTTACATGTATTAATCGATGTATGAATGCTTTAATATAACTTAGGAATTTATTACTCCAGCACAATCAGTTCAAATTAATTTTAACATTGACTAATCGATGTATGAATACTTTAAAGTAAGTTAGGAATTTATTACTCCAGCACAATCAGTTCAAATTAATTTTAACATTGACTAATCGATGTATGAATACTTTAAAGTAAGTTAGGAATTTATTACTCCAGCACAATCAGTTCAAATTAATTTTTACATGTATTAATCGATGTATGAATGCTTTAATATAACTTAGGAATTTATTACTCCAGCACAATCAGTTCAAATTAATTTTAACATTGACTAATCGATGTATGAATACTTTAAAGTAAGTTAGAAATTGATTACTCCAGCACAATCAGTTCAAATTAATTTTTACATGTATTAATCGATGTATGAATGCTTTAATATAACTTAGGAATTTATTACTCCAGCACAATCAGTTCAAATTAATTTTAACATTGACTAATCGATGTATGAATACTTTAAAGTAAGTTAGAAATTGATTACTCCAGCACAATCAGTTCAAATTAATTTTTACATGTATTAATCGATGTATGAATGCTTTAATATAACTTAGGAATTTATTACACCAGCACAATCAGTTCAAATTAATTTTAACATTGACTAATCGATGTATGAATACTTTAAAGTAAGTTAGAAATTGATTACTCCAGCACAATCAGTTCAAATTAATTTTTACATGTATTAATCGATGTATGAATGCTTTAATATAACTTAGGAATTTATTACTCCAGCACAATCAGTTCAAATTAATTTTTACATGTATTAATCGATGTATGAATGCTTTAATATAAGTTAGGAATTTATTACTCCAGCACAATCAGTTCAAATTAATTTTTACATGTATTAATCGATGTATGAATGCTTTAATATAACTTAGGAATTTATTACTCCAGCACAATCAGTTCAAATTAATTTTAACATTGACTAATCGATGTATGAATACTTTAAAGTAAGTTAGGAATTGATTACTCCAGCACAATCAGTTCAAATTAATTTTAACATTGACTAATCGATGTATGAATGCTTTAATATAACTTAGGAATTTATTACTCCAGCACAATCACTTCAAATTAATTTTTACATGTATTAATCGATGTATGAATGCTTTAATATAAGTTAGGAATTTATTACTCCAGCACAATCAGTTCAAATTAATTTTTACATGTATTAATCGATGTATGAATGCTTTAATATAACTTAGGAATTTATTACTCCAGCACAATCAGTTCAAATTAATTTTAACATTGACTAATCGATGTATGAATACTTTAAAGTAAGTTAGGAAATTATTACTCCAGCACAATCAGTTCAAATTAATTTTAACATTGACTAATCGATGTATGAATACTTAAAAGTAAGTTAGGAATTGATTACTCCAGCACAATCAGTTCAAATTAATTTTAACATTGACTAATCGATATATGAATGCTTTAATATAACTTAGGAATTTATTACTCCAGCACAATCACTTCAAATTAATTATAACATTGACTAATCGATGTATGAATACTTTAAAGTAAGTTAGGAATTGATTACTCCAGCACAATCAGTTCAAATTAATTTTAACATTGACTAATCGATGTATGAATACTTTAAAGTAAGTTAGAAATTGATTACTCCAGCACAATCAGTTCAAATTAATTTTAACATTGACTAATCGATGTATGAATACTTTAAAGTAAGTTAGAAATTGATTACTCCAGCACAATCAGTTCAAATTAATTTTTACATGTATTAATCGATGTATTAATGCTTTAATATAAGTTAGGAATTTATTACTCCAGCACAATCAGTTCAAATTAATTTTTACATGTATTAATCGATGTATGAATGCTTTAATATAACTTAGGAATTTATTACTCCAGCACAATCAGTTCAAATTAATTTTAACATTGACTAATCGATGTATGAATACTTTAAAGTAAGTTAGGAATTTATTACTCCAGCACAATCAGTTCAAATTAATTTTTACATGTATTAATCGATGTATTAATGCTTTAATATAAGTTAGGAATTTATTACTCCAGCACAATCAGTTCAAATTAATTTTTACATGTATTAATCGATGTATGAATGCTTTAATATAACTTAGGAATTTATTACTCCAGCACAATCAGTTCAAATTAATTTTAACATTGACTAATCGATGTATGAATACTTTAAAGTAAGTTAGAAATTGATTACTCCAGCACAATCAGTTCAAATTAATTTTTACATGTATTAATCGATGTATGAATGCTTTAATATAACTTAGGAATTTATTACTCCAGCACAATCAGTTCAAATTAATTTTTACATGTATTAATCGATGTATGAATGCTTTAATATAACTTAGGAATTTATTACTCCAGCACAATCAGTTCAAATTAATTTTAACATTGACTAATCGATGTATGAATACTTTAAAGTAAGTTAGAAATTGATTACTCCAGCACAATCAGTTCAAATTAATTTTTACATGTATTAATCGATGTATGAATGCTTTAATATAACTTAGGAATTTATTACTCCAGCACAATCAGTTCAAATTAATTTTAACATTGACTAATCGATGTATGAATACTTTAAAGTAAGTTAGAAATTGATTACTCCAGCACAATCAGTTCAAATTAATTTTTACATGTATTAATCGATGTATGAATGCTTTAATATAACTTAGGAATTTATTACTCCAGCACAATCAGTTCAAATTAATTTTTACATGTATTAATCGATGTATGAATGCTTTAATATAACTTAGGAATTTATTACTCCAGCACAATCAGTTCAAATTAATTTTAACATTGACTAATCGATGTATGAATACTTTAAAGTAAGTTAGAAATTGATTACTCCAGCACAATCAGTTCAAATTAATTTTTACATGTATTAATCGATGTATGAATGCTTTAATATAACTTAGGAATTTATTACACCAGCACAATCAGTTCAAATTAATTTTAACATTGACTAATCGATGTATGAATACTTTAAAGTAAGTTAGAAATTGATTACTCCAGCACAATCAGTTCAAATTAATTTTTACATGTATTAATCGATGTATGAATGCTTTAATATAACTTAGGAATTTATTACTCCAGCACAATCAGTTCAAATTAATTTTTACATGTATTAATCGATGTATGAATGCTTTAATATAAGTTAGGAATTTATTACTCCAGCACAATCAGTTCAAATTAATTTTTACATGTATTAATCGATGTATGAATGCTTTAATATAACTTAGGAATTTATTACTCCAGCACAATCAGTTCAAATTAATTTTAACATTGACTAATCGATGTATGAATACTTTAAAGTAAGTTAGGAATTTATTACTCCAGCACAATCAGTTCAAATTAATTTTTACATGTATTAATCGATGTATGAATGCTTTAATATAACTTAGGAATTTATTACTCCAGCACAATCAGTTCAAATTAATTTTAACATTGACTAATCGATGTATGAATACTTTAAAGTAAGTTAGGAATTTATTACTCCAGCACAATCAGTTCAAAATAATTTTTACATGTATTAATGCTTTAATATAACTTAGGAATTTATTACTCCAGCACAATCAGTTCAAATTAATTTTAACATTGACTAATCGATGTATGAATACTTTAAAGTAAGTTAGGAATTTATTACTCCAGCACAATCAGTTCAAATTAATTTTTACATGTATTAATCGATGTATTAATGCTTTAATATAAGTTAGGAATTTATTACTCCAGCACAATCAGTTCAAATTAATTTTTACATGTATTAATCGATGTATGAATGCTTTAATATAACTTAGGAATTTATTACTCCAGCACAATCAGTTCAAATTAATTTTAACATTGACTAATCGATGTATGAATACTTTAAAGTAAGTTAGAAATTGATTACTCCAGCACAATCAGTTCAAATTAATTTTTACATGTATTAATCGATGTATGAATGCTTTAATATAACTTAGGAATTTATTACTCCAGCACAATCAGTTCAAATTAATTTTTACATGTATTAATCGATGTATGAATGCTTTAATATAACTTAGGAATTTATTACTCCAGCACAATCAGTTCAAATTAATTTTAACATTGACTAATCGATGTATGAATACTTTAAAGTAAGTTAGAAATTGATTACTCCAGCACAATCAGTTCAAATTAATTTTTACATGTATTAATCGATGTATGAATGCTTTAATATAACTTAGGAATTTATTACTCCAGCACAATCAGTTCAAATTAATTTTAACATTGACTAATCGATGTATGAATACTTTAAAGTAAGTTAGAAATTGATTACTCCAGCACAATCAGTTCAAATTAATTTTTACATGTATTAATCGATGTATGAATGCTTTAATATAACTTAGGAATTTATTACTCCAGCACAATCAGTTCAAATTAATTTTTACATGTATTAATCGATGTATGAATGCTTTAATATAACTTAGGAATTTATTACTCCAGCACAATCAGTTCAAATTAATTTTAACATTGACTAATCGATGTATGAATACTTTAAAGTAAGTTAGAAATTGATTACTCCAGCACAATCAGTTCAAATTAATTTTTACATGTATTAATCGATGTATGAATGCTTTAATATAACTTAGGAATTTATTACTCCAGCACAATCAGTTCAAATTAATTTTTACATGTATTAATCGATGTATGAATGCTTTAATATAACTTAGGAATTTATTACTCCAGCACAATCAGTTCAAATTAATTTTTACATGTATTAATCGATGTATGAATGCTTTAATATAACTTAGGAATTTATTACTCCAGCACAATCAGTTCAAATTAATTTTAACATTGACTAATCGATGTATGAATACTTTAAAGTAAGTTAGAAATTGATTACTCCAGCACAATCAGTTCAAATTAATTTTTACATGTATTAATCGATGTATGAATGCTTTAATATAACTTAGGAATTTATTACTCCAGCACAATCAGTTCAAATTAATTTTAACATTGACTAATCGATGTATGAATACTTTAAAGTAAGTTAGGAATTTATTACTCCAGCACAATCAGTTCAAATTAATTTTTACATGTATTAATCGATGTATGAATGCTTTAATATAACTTAGGAATTTATTACTCCAGCACAATCAGTTCAAATTAATTTTAACATTGACTAATCGATGTATGAATACTTTAAAGTAAGTTAGGAATTTATTACTCCAGCACAATCAGTTCAAAATAATTTTTACATGTATTAATGCTTTAATATAACTTAGGAATTTATTACTCCAGCACAATCAGTTCAAATTAATTTTAACATTGACTAATCGATGTATGAATACTTTAAAGTAAGTTAGAAATTGATTACTCCAGCACAATCAGTTCAAATTAATTTTTACATGTATTAATCGATGTATGAATGCTTTAATATAACTTAGGAATTTATTACTCCAGCACAATCAGTTCAAATTAATTTTTACATGTATTAATCGATGTATGAATGCTTTAATATAACTTAGGAATTTATTACTCCAGCACAATCAGTTCAAATTAATTTTAACATTGACTAATCGATGTATGAATACTTTAAAGTAAGTTAGGAATTTATTACTCCAGCACAATCAGTTCAAAATAATTTTTACATGTATTAATGCTTTAATATAACTTAGGAATTTATTACTCCAGCACAATCAGTTCAAATTAATTTTAACATTGACTAATCGATGTATGAATACTTTAAAGTAAGTTAGAAATTGATTACTCCAGCACAATCAGTTCAAATTAATTTTTACATGTATTAATCGATGTATGAATGCTTTAATATAACTTAGGAATTTATTACTCCAGCACAATCAGTTCAAATTAATTTTAACATTGACTAATCGATGTATGAATACTTTAAAGTAAGTTAGGAATTTATTACTCCAGCACAATCAGTTCAAATTAATTTTAACATGTATTAATCGATGTATGAATACTTTAAAATAAGTTAGGAATTGATTACTCCAGCACAATCAGTTCAAATTAATTTTAACATGTATTAATCGATGTATGAATGCTTTAAAATAAGTTAGGAATTTATTACTCCAGCACAATCAGTTCAAATTAATTTTTACATGTATTAATCGATGTATGAATGCTTTAATATAACTTAGGAATTTATTACTCCAGCACAATCAGTTCAAATTAATTTTAACATTGACTAATCGATGAATGAATACTTTAAAGTAAGTTAGGAATTTATTACTCCAGCACAATCAGTTCAAATTAATTTTTACATGTATTAATCGATGTATGAATGCTTTAATATAAGTTAGGAATTTATTACTCCAGCACAATCAGTTCAAAATAATTTTTACATGTATTAATCGATGTATGAATGCTTTAATATAAGTTAGGAATTTATTACTCCAGCACAATCAGTTCAAATTAATTTTTACATGTATTAATCGATGTATGAATGCTTTAATATAAGTTAGGAATTGATTACTCCAGCACAATCGATTAATCCATGTAAAAATTAATTTGAACTGATTGTGCTGGAGTAATAAATTCCTAAGTTATATTAAAGCATTCATACATCGATTAATACATGTAAAAATTAATTTGAACTGATTGTGCTGGAGTAATCAATTTCTAACTTACTTTAAAGTATTCATACATCGATTAGTCAATGTTAAAATTAATTTGAACTGATTGTGCTGGAGTAATCAATTCCTAACTTACTTTAAAGTATTCATACATCGATTAGTCAATGTTATAATTAATTTGAAGTGATTGTGCTGGAGTAATAAATTCCTAAGTTATATTAAAGCATTCATATATCGATTAGTCAATGTTAAAATTAATTTGAACTGATTGTGCTGGAGTAATCAATTCCTAACTTACTTTTAAGTATTCATACATCGATTAGTCAATGTTAAAATTAATTTGAACTGATTGTGCTGGAGTAATAATTTCCTAACTTACTTTAAAGTATTCATACATCGATTAGTCAATGTTAAAATTAATTTGAACTGATTGTGCTGGAGTAATAAATTCCTAAGTTATATTAAAGCATTCATACATCGATTAATACATGTAAAAATTAATTTGAACTGATTGTGCTGGAGTAATAAATTCCTAACTTATATTAAAGCATTCATACATCGATTAATACATGTAAAAATTAATTTGAAGTGATTGTGCTGGAGTAATAAATTCCTAAGTTATATTAAAGCATTCATACATCGATTAGTCAATGTTAAAATTAATTTGAACTGATTGTGCTGGAGTAATCAATTCCTAACTTACTTTAAAGTATTCATACATCGATTAGTCAATGTTAAAATTAATTTGAACTGATTGTGCTGGAGTAATAAATTCCTAAGTTATATTAAAGCATTCATACATCGATTAATACATGTAAAAATTAATTTGAACTGATTGTGCTGGAGTAATAAATTCCTAACTTATATTAAAGCATTCATACATCGATTAATACATGTAAAAATTAATTTGAACTGATTGTGCTGGAGTAATAAATTCCTAAGTTATATTAAAGCATTCATACATCGATTAATACATGTAAAAATTAATTTGAACTGATTGTGCTGGAGTAATAAATTCCTAACTTATATTAAAGCATTCATACATCGATTAATACATGTAAAAATTAATTTGAAGTGATTGTGCTGGAGTAATAAATTCCTAAGTTATATTAAAGCATTCATACATCGATTAGTCAATGTTAAAATTAATTTGAACTGATTGTGCTGGAGTAATCAATTCCTAACTTACTTTAAAGTATTCATACATCGATTAGTCAATGTTAAAATTAATTTGAACTGATTGTGCTGGAGTAATAAATTCCTAAGTTATATTAAAGCATTCATACATCGATTAATACATGTAAAAATTAATTTGAACTGATTGTGCTGGAGTAATAAATTCCTAACTTATATTAAAGCATTCATACATCGATTAATACATGTAAAAATTATTTTGAACTGATTGTGCTGGAGTAATAAATTCCTAACTTATATTAAAGCATTCATACATCGATTAATACATGTAAAAATTAATTTGAACTGATTGTGCTGGAGTAATAAATTCCTAACTTATATTAAAGCATTCATACATCGATTAATACATGTAAAAATTATTTTGAACTGATTGTGCTGGAGTAATAAATTCCTAACTTATATTAAAGCATTCATACATCGATTAATACATGTAAAAATTAATTTGAAGTGATTGTGCTGGAGTAATAAATTCCTAAGTTATATTAAAGCATTCATGCATCGATTAGTCAATGTTAAAATTAATTTGAACTGATTGTGCTGGAGTAATCAATTCCTAACTTATATTAAAGCATTCATACATCGATTAATACATGTAAAAATTATTTTGAACTGATTGTGCTGGAGTAATAAATTCCTAACTTATATTAAAGCATTCATACATCGATTAATACATGTAAAAATTAATTTGAAGTGATTGTGCTGGAGTAATAAATTCCTAAGTTATATTAAAGCATTCATACATCGATTAGTCAATGTTAAAATTATTTTGAACTGATTGTGCTGGAGTAATAAATTCCTAACTTATATTAAAGCATTCATACATCGATTAATACATGTAAAAATTAATTTGAACTGATTGTGCTGGAGTAATAAATTCCTAACTTATATTAAAGCATTCATACATCGATTAATACATGTAAAAATTAATTTGAAGTGATTGTGCTGGAGTAATAAATTCCTAAGTTATATTAAAGCATTCATACATCGATTAGTCAATGTTAAAATTAATTTGAACTGATTGTGCTGGAGTAATCAATTCCTAACTTACTTTAAAGTATTCATACATCGATTAGTCAATGTTAAAATTAATTTGAACTGATTGTGCTGGAGTAATAAATTCCTAACTTATATTAAAGCATTCATACATCGATTAATACATGTAAAAATTAATTTGAACTGATTGTGCTGGAGTAATAAATTCCTAACTTATATTAAAGCATTCATACATCGATTAATACATGTAAAAATTATTTTGAACTGATTGTGCTGGAGTAATAAATTCCTAACTTATATTAAAGCATTCATACATCGATTAATACATGTAAAAATTAATTTGAACTGATTGTGCTGGAGTAATAAATTCCTAAGTTATATTAAAGCATTCATACATCGATTAATACATGTAAAAATTAATTTGAACTGATTGTGCTGGAGTAATAAATTCCTAAGTTATATTAAAGCATTCATACATCGATTAATACATGTAAAAATTAATTTGAACTGATTGTGCTGGAGTAATTGTTAGAAAGGGTATTCAGGCATTTCTTGCACAGTGAATTAACATAAACGAAAAATATATTTTATATTGACAAATTAAATTAAACGTTACTATGTTACAATGTTACTTATTGTTTTTTATGAATATGCAACTCGATAAGTATAATTACATAATTAGAAATGGTTAAGCGTGAGTCGCAACTATTCACATCGTAGCTCTAACACTTCCCCTTGAGGCACACGCGATCGAATCAGTTATTGAATTCGGAAAACCCATTAATCTGATACATTCCTCAAATTTGTTTCGTGGTAGTGGCTTCGTAAGAATATCAGCAGGCATCTCACCAGTAGAAACATGTCTTAAGATAAACTGTTTGCCACTTAATGCTTCACGTATGAAATGGTAACGGATATCAATGTGTTTGCTTCGAGCGTGAAATACAGGGTTATCGGCTAATTTCTGGGCGCTCAAGTTGTCGTTGAATATCGTCAATTGAGCTAATTTCTCGAGACCAAGTTCTAACAAAAATTTACGGAGATAAATAGCCTCTTTTGTAGCCTCTGCTAATCCCATGTACTCCGCTTCTGTGGTAGAAAGTGCCACGGTACGTTGCTTCTTACATTCCCAGGTAACAGGACAACCTGATAATATAAATGTAAATCCGGTGAAAGATCTTCTGTCTATAGGACAACCGCCCCAGTCAGCGTCTACGAAACCTTTGAGTGATTCGTTGGTTGCTGTGTAGGTTATTCCTAAGTTAATACTCCCCTTTAGATACCTTAAAACTCGTTTTGCTGCAATCCAGTGCGACTTACGAAAACAAGTATTAAACTGGCTAAGATAACTCACAGCGAAACTTATGTCAGGCCGGGTAGCTACAGACAGGTATGTTAAAGCGCCGATTAGTTCCCTATAGGGTAGTTTCTTCTCTTCTTCTGTTGGAGGTTCAGTTGGTAGAGTTAATTTTACATTAGGGTCCATTGGTGTGCTAACAGCGTTGGAATCTAGCATACCAAATTTGTTCAAACACTCTGTAATATAACTTCTTTGACTTAGTGAGATTTTGTTGTAGGAACGAACAAATTCTATTCCTAGACAATATCCTATCTCTCCTAGATTCTTAACTTCAAACTTTTTGGATAATTTATGTTTCAAATCATTGATGGATGTCAAATTTTTCGAAGCAATAATTATATCGTCAACGTAGAATGCAACAAGCATTAAATCTTCCCCTTGACCAATACGATATAGACACGGATCTGAGTTGGTAGGTTGTATGCCACATTCCTGTAGAGCATTGGTCAATTTTGCATGCCAGCTTCGGCCTGCTTGCTTCAATCCATACAAAGCTTTGTTTAGAAGACATACTTTATCGCCACTCTTTAACTCGTTCAACATATCTCGTGCAAGTTTGTCTAAGTTTGATCTCCCACTCAATGAAATGTTCTCCAAAATCTTGGTTAATTGTTTGGGGGGTTCCATGTAAATTGTTTCATCGAGCTCTCCATTCAAGTAAGCACATGCAACGTCTAATTGATGCATTGACATGCCATATTGCGCCGCAATCGCCGAAAGCATTCTTATGGAACTCAATCGGGCAACTGGTGCAAACGTGTGATTGAAATGGACTCCTGGTTGCTGGTTGAAACCTTGTGCGACTAATCTCGCTTTCCTTCGATCAAGAGTACCATCACTCTTAAGCTTATTGCGTAAGATAATTCTACTTCCTATTACTTGTTCGTTGCACGGTCGATCGACTAAAGTCCACGTTTTATTTTTCAGTATTGATGATATTTCATCTGCCATGGCTTTGTACCATTCCTCGGAATCAACGGAGTCTAAAGCTTGTTTTATTGGAATTTCAGAACTGAAACATTGTTCGGATAATTCATTACAAGAGTTTGCTTCGGGAATCATATTAAATAATTTCGCGGGTCGACCTTTTTGACCTGTTCGTATAAACCTTGGTCTTCCTGGACCTCTTACTAAATTCTGATTCTCGGTTTCCTCATTCGGATTATCATTCGTTTCAATTGACTCATCCCGACTATGAACAGCTGGGGGTTCGTCAAATCCCATATTTTCAACAGGGGTATTATCTATCTTAGTTGTTGGTTCGTCCCAATGATAGATAGCAGGGGATTCCTGATGGTTATCAATATCAATACCCGGAAAAATATCTGACGTTTCACGTATTTGTTCCTTTTCATTAGCTTCTAGAAACTTTACATCGCGAGTAATTTCGGTTTTCTGTTCTAGCGGTATCCATATTCTATATGCTTTCGATTCTTCAGAATAGCCTAGAAATTTACCTTCTTTCGCTCTTTTATCGAACTTCCCTTTATTCGGATTTCTATTTAAACACATAACTTTGCAACCAAATTCCTTAAAATTACTAACATCGGGATGTTTTCCTGTCCAAAGTTCATGAGGAGTTTTCCCGTTCAAACTGTTTGTAGGTACGCGGTTTCGTATGTAATTTGCGGTGTTAACTGCCTCAGCCCAAAATGAGCTTGGTAATCCCGATTCCGTGAGTAGGCATCGAGCAGTGTCAAGTAACGTTCGGTTTTTCCTCTCTGCTATACCATTTTGTTCCGGATTATAAGGAGCAGTTAAACGTCTAGTAATTCCGCGTTTTTTTAACATACAGTCAAACTCATTACTATTAAATTCTGAGCCGTTGTCTGATTGGATGCACTTTACGTATTTACCTTTTTGTTTTTCAACAAAATTTATATACGCTTCAGTTATGTTTATTATTTCCGATTTAGTTTTGGCAAAACGCACTTCGCACCAACGCGAACAATCGTCAATAAAAGTAACAAAATATCTCGCTTTTCCGTTCGACATGACGCGCATAGGTCCGCAAACGTCAGTATGAACAATTTCTAGTAAGTTAGTTTCTCTGCTGGATTGTTTTGGAAATGGTTTTCTTGTCATTTTACACAAAGTACATGTATCGCAATTTAAATTAGCACTTCCGACGGTACATTTTAAATTCACACCGGTTATTGTTCCTTTATTTATTGAATTAATAAGACTCTTAAAATTTAAGTGTCCTAAACGACGATGCCATAATAAAAGATTCTGCGACGAAGCTGTCACTGCTTCGTTTGTCGCAATATTAGACATGTTTTCTAATTCGCGAGTGTAATATAAGTCACCGATACGTTCAGCAGTTAGACCAACAGTTCCATCTTTTCTTACAACTATCGCACAATCGCGTTTGAAAATAACTTCGAATCCGGCATTCGTCATTTTGCTAACTGACAAGAGATTAGTACGTAAGTCTGGTACATGTAAAGCATTATTCAAAATAATATTCTTTGTCTCACCTTCTACTTCGGCAGTAAACATTACAGTACCTTTAGCAGCAATACTTGTAGAAGAGTCATTCGCTAAACTCAGATTACCATTCGTATATTCTTCGAGATCCTTGAAATTTTTGATATCTTTGCATAAGTGTGCGGTAGCACCACTGTCCAAACACCATCTCGCATGGCGAGTCGAAGCACTCATATTGCATACTTCTGAGGATAAACAAACGTCCTCATTGGCATTTTCTGAGTAGTTCGCTGATGATTGACCATGGTTTTTATTTTTATAACATTCAGATGCTTTGTGACCGATTTTCCTACATTTGTGACATCGAAACCTAAATGAATCACTCGTTTTCATGCCCTCATTCGGAGTAGCATTACCATCAGTAGGCTTATTGTTATTCCCGGACACTTTGCTTTTGTTACGCCATTGATTGGATTTTTTATTTACATACATGGCATTCTGTGCGGTACTATTATTTCTAGCATCACTTTCTTCCAGAATTTTAATTCGTAATACATCGGGCGTTGGTAATTCGTCCCGTGATTCAATAGCACATCTAACATTCTCGAAACTCGGTGGTAAGCTGTATAAAAGCATTATTGCAAGCAAATCTGGATTGATCTCAACATTCATTTCAGTTAACTTGTCCACAACATCAAAGAATTTATTTATGTGTTCACGAATATCATATCCTTCCTGCATTCGTTGTAGAGTGAGTTGCTTTAGCAAGGTAGCTTTCCTAGCGGGTCCTTTCGATTGATAAACGCTTTCTAGTTTAATCCACACTTCTCTAGATGTGATACATCCTTTAATTTGTTTCAGTTCAGATGGACTTATAGAAAGTATTATTTCTGACTTGGCTTTACTGTCACCTTTGATCCATTCTTCAACGTCCTTCTTGGAATTCATATCCTGTTCGTTTAAGACTGGTTTAGGGTTATTTCCATTTACGTATGACCAGGCGTCATTTTTAGTTAATAAAGCTTCCATTTGAATCTTCCAAGTGTCGTAATTACTTTTTTTTTAAATCGGCCAGAAAGTAGTAGTTTCCGGATTATTTTTAGGCTAGAAAATGTCATTTTGACGGACTGAGCCGGAAAGTCATTGTGATAGTCCGGTAAAAGTTTTACCGGACTCATTTTTACTTTACCGGACTCATTTTTTACTTTCCGGCCTAGAATGGTCAATTGTTCTTCCCGTTTCTGGACGATTTAAAAAAAAATATTGTACGTAATACGTCCCAAAAGTGCTTTTACTGGACTCGCAGGCTTGCAGGACTCGCCTGCGGCTCGTCCTGTAATTGCCTACTTGTCCAGTAAAAGGTCACTTTCGGGACTTGTTACGTAAACTACTATTTTTTAAAATCGGCCAGAAAGTAGTAGTTTCCGGATTATTTTTAGGCTAGAAAATGTCATTTTGACGGACTGAGCCGGAAAGTCATTGTGATAGTCCGGTAAAAGTTTTACCGGACTCATTTTTACTTTACCGGACTCATTTTTTACTTTCCGGCCTAGAATGGTCAATTGTTCTTCCCGTTTCTGGACGATTTTAAAAAAAATATTGTACGTAATACGTCCCAAAAGTGCTTTTACTGGACTCGCAGGCTTGCAGGACTCGCCTGCGGCTCGTCCTGTAATTTGCCTACTTGTCCAGTAAAAGGTCACTTTCGGGACTTGTTACGTAAACTACTATTGTTTAACATCTCAAGACGCGAAACGTTCGCAAAATTCATCCTGAAAATGTTGGCAAAGTTGTTTCAATACGTTCACGTGTTTCAGCTTCTAATTCTTAACTGTAACTGATCGTTATATCAAATTCTTGTTAAACTACTTTTAACCTGGGCCCATAACCTGTTAGAAAGGGTATTCAGGCATTTCTTGCACAGTGAATTAACATAAACGAAAAATATATTTTATATTGACAAATTAAATTAAACGTTACTATGTTACAATGTTACTTATTGTTTTTTATGAATATGCAACTCGATAAGTATAATTACATAATTAGAAATGGTTAAGCGTGAGTCGCAACTATTCACATCGTAGCTCTAACAGTAATAAATTCCTAACTTATATTAAAGCATTCATACATCGATTAATACATGTAAAAATTAATTTGAAGTGATTGTGCTGGAGTAATAAATTCCTAAGTTATATTAAAGCATTCATACATCGATTAGTCAATGTTAAAATTAATTTGAACTGATTGTGCTGGAGTAATCAATTCCTAACTTACTTTAAAGTATTCATACATCGATTAGTCAATGTTAAAATTAATTTGAACTGATTGTGCTGGAGTAATAAATTCCTAACTTATATTATAGCATTCATACATCGATTAATACATGTAAAAATTAATTTGAACTGATTGTGCTGGAGTAATCAATTCCTAACTTACTTTAAAGTATTCATACATCGATTAGTCAATGTTAAAATTAATTTGAACTGATTGTGCTGGAGTAATAAATTCCTAACTTACTTTAAAGTATTCATACATCGATTAGTTAATGTTAAAATTAATTTGAACTGATTGTGCTGGAGTAATAAATTCCTAAGTTATATTAAAGCATTCATACATCGATTAATACATGTAAAAATTAATTTGAACTGATTGTGCTGGAGTAATAAATTCCTAACTTATATTAAAGCATTCATACATCGATTAATACATGTAAAAATTAATTTGAACTGATTGTGCTGGAGTAATAAATTCCTAACTTATATTAAAGCATTCATACATCGATTAATCCATGTAAAAATTAATTTGAACTGATTGTGCTGGAGTAGTAAATTCCTAACTTACTTTAAAGTATTCATACATCGATTAGTCAATGTTAAAATTAATTTGAACTGATTGTGCTGGAGTAATAAATTCCTAACTTATATTAAAGCATTCATACATCGATTAATACATGTAAAAATTAATTTGAACTGATTGTGCTGGAGTAATATATTCCTAACTTATATTAAAGCATTCATACATCGATTAATACATGTAAAAATTAATTTGAACTGATTGTGCTGGAGTAATAAATTCCTAACTTATATTAAAGCATTCATACATCGATTAATACATGTAAAAATTAATTTGAACTGATTGTGCTGGAGTAATAAATTCCTAACTTATATTAAAGCATTCATACATCGATTAATCCATGTAAAAATTAATTTGAACTGATTGTGCTGGAGTAGTAAATTCCTAACTTACTTTAAAGTATTCATACATCGATTAGTCAATGTTAAAATTAATTTGAACTGATTGTGCTGGAGTAATAAATTCCTAACTTACTTTAAAGTATTCATACATCGATTAGTCAATGTTAAAATTAATTTGAACTGATTGTGCTGGAGTAATAAATTCCTAAGTTATATTAAAGCATTAATACATCGATTAATACATGTAAAAATTAATTTGAACTGATTGTGCTGGAGTAATAAATTCCTAACTTACTTTAAAGTATTCATACATCGATTAGTCAATGTTAAAATTAATTTGAACTGATTGTGCTGGAGTAATAAATTCCTAACTTATATTAAAGCATTAATACATCGATTAATACATGTAAAAATTAATTTGAACTGATTGTGCTGGAGTAATAAATTCCTAAGTTATATTAAAGCATTCATACATCGATTAATACATGTAAAAATTAATTTGAACTGATTGTGCTGGAGTAATAAATTCCTAAGTTATATTAAAGCATTAATACATCGATTAATACATGTAAAAATTAATTTGAACTGATTGTGCTGGAGTAATAAATTCCTAACTTACTTTAAAGTATTCATACATCGATTAGTCAATGTTAAAATTAATTTGAACTGATTGTGCTGGAGTAATCAATTCCTAACTTACTTTAAAGTATTCATACATCGATTAGTCAATGTTAAAATTAATTTGAACTGATTGTGCTGGAGTAATCAATTCCTAACTTACTTTAAAGTATTCATACATCGATTAGTCAATGTTAAAATTAATTTGAACTGATTGTGCTGGAGTAATAAATTCCTAACTTACTTTAAAGTATTCATACATCGATTAGTCAATGTTAAAATTAATTTGAACTGATTGTGCTGGAGTAATAAATTCCTAACTTACTTTAAAGTATTCATACATCGATTAGTCAATGTTAAAATTAATTTGAACTGATTGTGCTGGAGTAATAAATTCCTAACTTACTTTAAAGTATTCATACATCGATTAGTCAATGTTAAAATTAATTTGAACTGATTGTGCTGGAGTAATAAATTCCTAACTTACTTTAAAGTATTCATACATCGATTAGTCAATGTTAAAATTAATTTGAACTGATTGTGCTGGAGTAATAAATTCCTAACTTACTTTAAAGTATTCATACATCGATTAGTCAATGTTAAAATTAATTTGAACTGATTGTGCTAGAGTAATAAATTCCTAACTTACTTTAAAGTATTCATACATCGATTAGTCAATGTTAAAATTAATTTGAACTGATTGTGCTGGAGTAATCAATTCCTAACTTACTTTAAAGTATTCATACATCGATTAGTCAATGTTAAAATTAATTTGAACTGATTGTGCTGGAGTAATAAATTCCTAAGTTATATTAAAGCATTAATACATCGATTAATACATGTAAAAATTAATTTGAACTGATTGTGCTGGAGTAATCAATTTCTAACCTATGTTCAAACATTATGTTACGATTGATTTTCAATTAATGTCGATGTATTTTGATTGGTGCATCGCAAGCTGCCTTTTATCTGGTAGGGCTGGTATAATTCATTCATAGCATAAAAAACAATATCCGATATCCGGCTGCACCTTCATTAATTTACAAATTACAAACACTTAGTTGTCTTACAGTACGTTCACATATCATTGGAAAAATGTTTAAAATAACGAATATCGATTTGGCGGAGGTAGGTTACCCCACATTACTGTGCGCGTCTAATTTTGGACTGCGCGGGGCTTGAGAGCTTAAATATGGTTAAGTCCTTGGTAAATAGTGAGTAATTAATTAGTAATTAATTAGTAATCAATTATTAGTGTGGTGTTAGCTACTTAATAGTTTTTTTTTTTTTGGGTTGTGCTAGCTTAACGGTTAAGCTGGCACAACCACTTTTTTTTTTTTAAAATCAACAGTAATAAATTTGACTTTTGGGTAATTAATTAGTAATAAATGAGTACTAAATTATGTGGTACGTTTCAACTGATTGTGCTATAGGGGTTGTGCCAGCTTAACGGACCTCAAGATATTCATTAAAAAGCGCACTGCATAAAATTAAAGCGGTAAAAAATGCAACTTCTTTTATTAAAATTACCCGACCAAACAAAAATTACAATCCTAGTGGAAAAAGTTGGTTTTATGTAACGGAACATTTTTAGAGTAAATGGATATGTTAATTTTGCAAAGTAGAAACAATGACATTTATTAAAGATTCCATGTCCGATGACGTTCTCCCTCGATACATTTTCAGGTTAACTATATTATTGGAGCGTCAAGAATTTCATTATTTGTTGTAGAAAAATTCGATAAAGTCGAATTTAATTTTCCGCAGTGGAACTAGAACTCGGAATGTCGGCTATTATAGAATGTATACCAAGACTACAGACATAAACTTTGTGCCAGTAAATAATGATGTAGCTTCAACATTTCTACATTTAAGTAAATTATCGAAATGTATTATGTAACGTAATCACAATTCCTAATATAGGTACCCGAAGGTGTAGGACCTAAGTTAGAGGAGCCCGTCCAGTCAAGAACACATACTAATTGTATTCTTTCAGTAATTTCTTTTCCGAAGGTTTTAGGCAAAAATTTGCCCGAGCAGTATATGGATGTAGCAGCGTCTTGTTGAAACCATATACTCTGTAGACATGTTTGGTACAATTCAGAGAAGAGAAAGTGTTTCCAGAGGAAGTAAATGAGAAAAGGACATTTTGAACATTTATTATGAGTTTCTGATTTGATGACTTTCAAACTGTCATTGTGTGTTGAACATGATGTATAATTAACAACTTCGCAAAATGAAGCAATTTTGGGAATGTTTGTATGAAGTTTTTTCTGGTTTTGATACAAAGAACTTGCTCCCAAAGTTTTCAAAAGCACTTCTAAACCGCCCTGTATAATAAACCGATAAGATACCCGTTGTCTATTGAATTATGGAACTTTGATATAATAAGAGAAATATAACGATCGTTCTGTTTACACTTAATTAAAATCATGAAATATCTACCAATGATTAAATTTTAACGATTTAAGCATTTGACTACTAACCAGACAAACATTTTAAAGCAATAGTGGTGCGATTCTAATTATAATATAAAATATAATTACAAATGGAGGAAAGGAAAGAAACAAAGTGTAGGGAATTTTTGTTGAACGGATAATTGCAGTAAATTAAGGATCATTGGAATTGTAGTCCGTTTGACATGTCTTGACCACCTAACAAATTGACTATAGGAATGAATCATTGGTATTTCTTGTTTCTTGCTCCAAACTACATTATTATGTTCTGTAATTAAAATTATATGGCTCTCTTTACATCTGCTAGCCGCACCATTAATGGAATTTAATTAGTAATTTGGAAGTACTTATAACATTTTAACAATTTTAGTTGCCAAGATTATTATTTTAATAATTTAATCTTAAAGGTCTAATGGAATTAATCTTTAAATCGGCACTTTCAATAGTGAGGTAGAGGCAATGTCTTTTATTCGTCTGATGTCGTATTCGAATAGTTACGATCAAAGTGATATAATTACACGGTGTTATTAGCGAACAAATTTACCGACATTTCATTGTTTTCCTATTGCTATTTATAGCGCGAATTATCTGGAACATAGACGAAAATCGGATTACATATTGGTATAATAAGAGTTGTTAAAATTATTAGGTTTAGCTTTACAGATACATAATATAAGTTATTTGCTGATCTATAAAAAATTCTGGTAAGTATGTATTGCCACGAGACTTCTCTGGTATTAACACTTTTTTCAAAAAATAAATATATTAACCCTTTCAGTACGGATGACGCTTATAGTCGACATTAGTGACTTTGCCCCACGGACGGACGTCGACTATAGTCGACGGCAATGGTTTTGCACTCCTTAAACCCTCCCTGTATATTTAAACATTAAATTTTTTTATGACGTGCTGCACAGACGGATGGCGCGTTAATTCCACACTCTAAACTGTTCCGTATAAACGGATGGCGCCTATAGTCGACACATTAAACATTCCCCACAGACGGATGGCGCCTATAGTCGATACATTAAACATTCCCCACAGACGGATGTCGACTTTACTTGCACGTCGACTTAAGTCGCCATATACCGACTGCTGCAACGATTCGTCCATATTGGTCTTTTTGTGAATTTTCGTTATTTTGTGCAGTATTGTTTCCTATGGGCAATATTATTATTATTAAAGTTATGTTTCTTGCTAAACCAATTTTTAATTACTTTATTAATTAGATAATCGAAAAAAAAGTGTCGACTATAGTCGACATCCGTCTGTCCGGTTTGACTACTTGGCGCCGTCTGTGTAGCAATGTTAGGTTAAATCGAGCCGTACGGAAAGGGTTAATAAATAATAAATAAATTGCTGAATATCTACAGAAAAAAATACTCTTAAACTACTTAAAAAACTGCAACTTTATCTTATAAAAAAATGAGTGCCGCCATTTTAGCTTATACCAGAAGTGACGTCATCAAAGGTAATATCAGAATTTTCGTCCTTGGCCCGAATGCAGTCCATTGGCGAAAACCGCATTTCGATAACTTTAACAGTTTCTGAGTATAGAGGGTTGCAGTCATTTTTTCAACATTATTTTTTTTTAACATTTTTTTTAAAAACTTTAACAGTTTCTGAGTATGGAGCGTTGCAGGGAAATGTGTACCTACAGACAGACTACAGGCGACAGACGGTTTTTATTTCATTTTTTGAATATAAAAAATGAACGATAGAAAAATATCTTAAATTTTGATGTTCTACAAGAATCCAAAGTCAGAATGTCAAAAATGTCTACAGGAAAAAAGCACTGGACTTTATGAATTCATCGATAAGAACTTACAAAATAATTAATGCCATTTCATAATTTTATGTATAGCTGGAACTGGAAATGTAGCGACGATTAACAATTTCCATCAATTTCAGAAACTGACCATTTCTGTTCTATAGTGTGACCAAGAACCAAGTAACTGATTTCGTAAATAAGTATCAAATGAGTAACACATTTTCGTTTTAACCTTGAACTTATTGAATATTCATGAATATTATATGTTAACAAATAAATATGTGGTAGTAGGAATTGATTTTATTAATCAATAACTCCACGTCAAGACTGAAATGGAAGTTGTGGTGTATTTATTAACAAAAAAAATGAAAGGTAAATAATTCCTAAAATGCATCGAGGTTGAGATTTAAATCCCGAGACTTGATTACGCAATTTATTGTTTGTTTGCGACCTAAATAGCAATTAAGTTAAATCATTGACTGTTAAATTGTAAGAATATTTTCCATTGTTACGTGTGAACTTGAACATCTGAATTTATTTCTTAGCAATTATATAATTAAATACAGTTTCGGTAGTGTGTTCAGTAATTCTGTATTATAATAATTCTAATTTATACGAAAGAATATTACTGGTACCTACAACAACATTCAATGGTTTTTATTATCTAAATAGGTGGATTTCTGCCTATAATTTTTATTTATTCCTCAATTATAATTGCAAATAAGACAATGGTTACATGAAATTTTATTACTTATTTTTAAGTATACATAGAGTAAATATGTTTTACATATACACTTAAAATGTTTAGATCAACAACAGCGAGGAAGAGACTGAAACTTATAATTTATTGTATTTATTTTTCTGTTCAGACGATTATAAAGAAACAACTTTTGCTGATCCTCACCAGAATAATAAAGATTATTTATTAGGTCTATAAGTTACAAACATCAATATCCAGATCGGAATTTGAACACAAGATCGCTCTGGGGTATTTACTATTATTATTTGAAATACCTCGTTTAATTTTAATTTAACTATGTATTGCAACATCGCATCTAGAAGACTTCGTTTTTGAATTATAAGCCTGCGTACGACATTTTTCCGATTAACGAATTTTATTTCAAAAGTTTCAAGGTACAGCTTAAACTTTGTTACATCTCGTTTGTTTCTAATCTACAAAATGAAACCTTTAAAGTCTGTAATAAATAAAACATCTACGATACATTGAATTTTAGGTATCAGAAATAACTAGTTGAAATCCCTGGATTACAAAACGAACTTCGAATACCGCAGTAACGAAAGTATAAAATCTTGCCTTATCAAAAAGACAAAATTTGATAATTTCTAAATTTCGACTTTAAAGTCGAATATTTCGAAAAGTATTTGAGATATCGAAAAATTGGGACCGGATCTTGAATCAGCATAAAATTTCACATAAGATCCATATCTTAACTCGGTTGTAGACAATACGCATCTCTTGCAACGCACGGACGCACGGACGGAATATTAATTCCAGTAACAACGAAGTTTGTTGATAAGAGTAGAAAGGTACCGACAATTTATTTTAAATAGGTATATATGCATTACTAGAACTAAAACGGGCCCTTCACGCTACGATTTTTGTGAGTTTTGAACTGTGCAGTTCATCGATTCAGTCCAAAACCAAACGTGAAGTGGTCAATCCGACTCACATCTCGCCTTTCCGGCGAGATCTGCGATCTTTCAACATGTTGAATATTTTTAACTGCGCAGGCCACAGTTAATACCGGAACTGTATCGAGAAGTGCGAGAGAAATCCGTGAGGTTCATCGACGACAAAGATAGTGTGTGATAACAAATGTAGCGTTGAACAGAGACAACCAATGCTACCTGTCGATTTGGTTTCGATCAAGTTCATTTCAACAGTGGTGTTCACATAAGAAACCACTACTTACTCCAACACCTCTTTCTCTTCTTTGGATTTTGGGATTCTCTTCATGTTCCATACTTACTTTTTTTCATTGAAGACGCCATATAGTAGGTACGTTTGTACATACGTAATAATCCTTCCTCTTCTACTTTACGGTGTCTAGGACTACTTTTGTTAAAATATTTAATAATAAGGACTAGTTACACTGCGCCTATGAACTTTTCTCTTTCGATATCGTCAAGAAACCTCTTGTTAAAATATGAACGTGAAGGGTGAAACGAGCGCGATCAATTTCGCCTTAAGGTCGGAACTGTGCGTCTTGGCCTGCGAGCCATATCGGAACGTGAAGGGCTACCTTAATCGTTACTTGATTCCGATCTGTGCGGTTAATTAACCAAGCTTGGCCTGAGTATCGGTAAAGGTAGCCCTTCACGTTCCGATATGGCTCACAGGCCAAGACGCACAGTTCCGATCTTAAGGCGAAATCGATCACGCTCTTTTCGCCCTTCACGTTCATATTTTAACAAGAGGTTTCTTGACGATATCGAAAGAGAAAAGTTCATAGGCGCAGTGTAGCTAGTCCTTATTATTAAATATTTTAACAAAAGTAGTCCTAGACACCGTAAAGTAGAAGAGGAAGGATTATGTATGTATGTACAAAAGTACCTACTATAATGACGTCTTCAATGAAAAAAAGTAAGCATAGAACATGAAGAGAATCCCAAAATGCAAAGAAAAGAAAGAGGTGTTGGAGTAAGTAGTGGTTTCTTATGTGAACACCACTGTTGAAATGATCCCGATCGAAACCAAATCGACAGGTATCATTGGCTGTCTCTGTTCAACGCTGCATTTGTTATGACACACTATCTTTGTCGTCGATGAAGCTCACGGATTTCTCTCGCACTTCACGATACAGTTCCCGCATTAACTGTGGCCTGCGCAGTTAAAAATATTCAACATGTTGAAATATCGTAAATCTCGCCGGAAAGGCGAGATGTGTGTCGGATTGACCACTTCACGTTCCGTTTTGGACTGAATCGATGGACTGTACAGTTCAAAACTCACAAAAATCGTAGCGTGAAGGGCCCGTTTAAGAACCAAAGTACAACAACAATAATAAACAAGCTTTATTTATAGATATACAAAATTATTACAAATTATGTACTTCATTATAATATACAGAGTGGGGCACCCCATACGGCACGGAATTTGGTGCCTAAACTATAACAATTTTGTAACAATCTTTTTATATGCATAGGTCAATAAGAGCTACTTTTTAGAAATTTTTATAAATATGCAGGGTGGTTCAAAAAATGTGGGATATCAAAGTTATATTTTTTTAAATGGAACACCTTATATATCAACACATTTTCGAATTATACCTAATAAAATAATGTCTCTTTCTTAACAATTCCCTATATCTATCTTTTATGGTTTTCGAGATATCTCGATTTTTCTCGAAATACAGTAGGTCACAAAAAAAGAATAACGACAAAATGGGAAGACGTAAAAAATTGCTTTGGATCAGTTGATTTGAAGCCTTTTGGTAATATTTACTATTATGTAGAAATGTACAGGGTGTTCCAAAACGTGCGGAATAACATCGACTCCTGCTAACTTAAATAACTTGCTTATTTTAAATAGAACACTCGGTATTTTTTTACCCTATCCCATACAGTAAAGGATTTTCTTTCAAACGATATTAAGAGTTTCCTATAGCCAAGTATAGTATTTTTCACGTAACTAATAGATGTCATGTTTAAAGTCAGCTCTATGTCTATATTATGTTATAAAGGACTAGTACGCTGGGTATTATTGTAAACAATACCTGAAATTATGTAATTAAACAATTCGTTAATTTCATCCAACAAACAACCGGATGGTTTTGCTGAAAAAATCTTCTCAGGCGAAACTCATTTCCAGTTGAATGGGTACGTAAACAAACAAAATTGCCGTTGGAAAATCCACGGAAATATGTTGAAAAGCCTTCACATTCCTCTTGTATTATTGTTTGGTGTTCACATTTTGTCTGGTGCTATCATTGGGCCATTTTTCTTCGAAAATGCAGCTAGAAATGCGCTTACCGTCAACCGATTGTGACATCGTGACATGTTAACATTTTTTTGGTCTATTGTTGATGATATGGATATTGACGATATGTGGTTACAACAAGACGGAGCGACAAGCCACACAACCAACGAAGCAATGAATTTATTGCAAACAAAATTCCCGGTAAGAATAATCTCACAAAATTCTGAAGTAATTTGTCCGCCAAGATCGCCGTTTATGCAAATTAATCAGAAACAATTAAAGCCTTGAAAGACAACATTCGACGCGAAATTGCCGAGATAGAGGAGCTTCAATTATGCCGAAATGTCATCGAAAATTTTACCAAAAGAATCGACATCTGTACACGTGCAGGCGGGGGACATTTTGAAGATATCATTTATCATTCATAAATTGTAGACCGTTTACCATATACAATGTATATCAACAAACAGATGATGAATTTCCATTCAAAATGTGTGTTTAATTTGAATTTGAAAAAGGAACTCAAACTTGAAAGACCCTGTATATTATGGTCGTAGAGTTTCTAACTATTTATTTACTGTCATTGTTTTTATGTTAGTTACACTCACTTTTTATTATTATTTATTTATTTACGAAGGTGTTCATCGACATGTTTAGCAGAAAATAAAATAAACGTGAGATGATAGCTTTATCGTGTTATTTTTGCTTGGTAGGAAGTAAGAAGCAATAAATTTGACATTTCGGTGAAAATAAAACTTCGTTGGTGTTTTTAAACACGGAAAAAATATTCAGCTGGTTCATTTTTCTTTTCTAAAGGTATTAAATCCTTTAAGAATCTTTCATACTTTCCATATCATGACAAATTAATACTGTTTATGTAACTCAATTCAGTATTTTATTAGACGAGTGAAATTTATAACCACATATAATATGTGGAATCTACAAATCTGGTTAATACCATAGGTGAAAAACTTTGCTTGTATAACACCTTGGTTTCACTTTTCGCGAGTTCTTGTTTAATTTGCAATTAAAATTAATTGGACCAGATTCATATCACGCTGATATAATGTTACGAAATTAAAATATTGTAATCATATCGTGGTATTAAAAATGTACCTAAAATTATGAGAAGAATTCTTTTATCACAAAATATTTGTAAATTTGAGACATTTTCACCGAACAACTTCGGATTCTGAAAGAGCATCAAAAAAAGCTTACCGTTAGCTTGATGTAGTTCGCGGTAACACATCGGAAACACCGTCAAATTGGCGGTCAAAATATAACAAATTGTTAAATATAGACGGTTAAATTTGTATTTGCACTGCAATTTTGTTCGGTCTGGCAATTCTCAACTTGGTGGTTATTTTTTTGTTTCAAAGGGAAAAAATCAAGGAAAAAATTTATTCATTTCTAGAACTGGTAGTCTAGTCTAGGCGCTAGAGTGTGTGTCGTGTGCAGTTGTATGTCCCCTAAGTTTTGTTGCGGGGCTTTGTTAAACACCTATAGGAGTATTAAAAAAATTGGTCACGTGGTCCAGATCATGGTCGTTTGGTCGCCATATTGTAAAATGGCGGTCAAATTGCTAGATTATTTGTTTAAGCATATCTCCGCATCCAGTGGTCCGATTTTATTTTTTTAAGCTCATTTTACTCCTTGTTTGAAGGCGAACAAATATTGTCATTACACATTTTTGGTAAATCCATTAGTTATTGAGATACACTAAGGTTTTGAATATTTCCAGTTCGTTAAGAAAGTGTCTTTTTATTGCAGTTACATTATAATGCAACATTATAAGCTTCTTTTTTGTTACAGGTAGATAAACTTCAAGTGAAATAAGATGAGTGACACAGTGAAGCTGGTAAATCCCCAGAAGAGACGTAGAGACGCTGACAAACACATTGACTTGTGCATATTGTGTAAAAAAGTAAAACGTTCTTTGCAATTATGTTCAAGCGAAAACGGTATAAAAAACATTAAAAGTGCTTTTGAACTCATTGGGGATGATGTGTTGGAAAGCATTAAAGATGAAAATAGCATAAAATATAATCTAGTCTGCTACAAACCTTACATATTCAAAGGAAAACGAGTTGAAGAAAAACAAGATGCTGAAGAATCAAACTCGGAAGAGGAGGATAATAGCGCCCAACGACAGAGACAGAAAAGTAGACATGGACCTAGTAGACAGTTAAAAAATGTATAGAGTGTAACCAATTAAAAGTAAAACGAGACTCGAAACTGTTCCTTATTTGTGAGAAGTTCAGAGCAAAGCAACTACTGAAAGCTTTGCGGTTTTGCCCTGATGCAGTTTTTCAGCGAACAGCTACATTGGTAGATGTAAATAGTGTATTTGCTGCAGACATCCACTGTCATAAGAACTGTATAACAAAATACATTTTAAATTATCAAAGAGATATTGAAAAAGATACACTCGAAGAAACTGCTGGTTCTGAGAACCTGAAAGAATCATTTACAACGTTTGTGGCTACACTTCAATTTGAAACCAAAGGATTCCCAATTGTATATACCTACCTACGCATAGAGTTTAACAAGAAATATTTGTCCAGTGACATCCAAATTTCAAACAGAAGGATGAAAAGTTTACTTATAGAGCACTTTGGTGATATATTTACAATTTACTTTACTTACTCTGTATCACAAATGGTAGGTATTTTTAAATCAAATAACTGCGGCACAACTTGCAGACGAAATTCGTAACTCCGATTGTGGTTTAGAAATCCCGACTATTTTTTTCAGTTCTCGATCACCAAAGTGGCATTTCGCGCACTAGATACAAAAACAACCATTTGATATTTAATTGACTGTTTCAAAACCGACCTTCCGATTGTAATGAAATTAATTATGTAAATATGGTATCTATATGCCTTGAAATTAAAGCCGCCCTTTGACCCTCGTTACACGTATAAGTAGCATTTGTTCGCGTTTGCAACTAAGACTAAGACTAAGACTAAGTAGTTTTGCCTTCTTGTTCATTTCGTCAGCTCTCACTCGGTCCATTTCTAAAACTGTCGCCGAATTACGAAATACCTAAAAAAATATTGTCTCGAATACAGAGAAACCTTTCCATTATAGGTATATTCATTTTGTTCTGTTCTTAAATCAGTTTTAAATCTGTAAGTATTTCGCTAAGGTATTCGAAATATTCATTTCGGTATAAGTTATTAAACGGACAAAGTATGCAAACGTTCGACAGCGATCAACTTAATTTTATATTACACACTCCTCACATTTTTTGTAACAGAAATCAAGCGTACAAAACAACAGTGATAAATTCATTTATGAAAAAAAACAACTATAAAAAAAATAGGTAATTGAAAACGTTCGCCGATTCAATTTGCTATTTTTATTATTCATAAATGATTAAATACAAAGTACATACCTATTAGCGCTTATGAATTGTACCTTGGTACACTCTGTACTATTGTGTGACCAAGATGTCATTAAATTAGACTTGTATTTACACTACAAAGAGTAAAATAGAGTACCTCCTCTCCAAAGTCGCGATGGTTGTTTTAAATTCGCAAGTACATACTTATATTAAATAATGATAAATAATTTTCAACTTTAATCTATCACAATCTGTTACTGATAATGGCAATAGTGTTGAAACGTGCTGTTATTTTTAAGATAAAGATTTGAGTAAAATTACTTGTTATTATTATAATGCAACTGAATAAGGAATCCATTTAAATTGTAGGATACCTGTTCCTATTACCTACGGTAAGTTGGTAATAGGAATATCTTTATTCTTTCAAAAGTTAATTTATTCTTTCAATTAGTTACAACGTGTAACAACAATGTGCATTGGGGATAGTGAAACAAATTTTAACGAGAAGAATGAAGTTCAATTCCGATGGGATTAAATGTGTAACTTTCTTATTAGCGGAGATAATTGAAAACGGCCTATGACCTCTTTTTTCATGCTTATTTCATTGCCGTTGACGGACAGGACACTGACTTTGTTTTCCCTAGATAGAAAATGTGAAAAATGTACGTTTCCTTTAATTTGCTCTAACTTATTTATTTATAAAGCTAAAAAAGACTTTCATTATTCAGAATTTTGAACATCACTAGAAATTTTTTCTAATCATTATAATATACGTAATATAGGTAACTAAAAGTTAGTTATTTAAATGAAAACTATAGTTGGCTTTAACTTCAAACGATAGCTTATTTAGCTTACGTCTTGGGAAATTCGTATTTTTCGGGTTTCCCGGTGTGAATACTCGATTTTGCCCGGGGTAAAGTAAAATTTAGTTTGAAAAATTTTATAGCTATTAAAGACCCTATATACAAATTTTCAGCTTTCTAGCTCAATTCCCTGTTAAAAAACCGAAATTCGGGTATTTTTCGGGGTTCCCGGTGAAATTCTGGAACGGGACCTATTCTATGACCTTCTCCTGATCAAGTAAGGTATGTGTGTCAAATTTCGTGGAGATTGGTCAAACGGTGTGGATTTGTATAAAGGATAAACTATCCGCAACTTCGCTCGTGGTCTGGGAAAATGCGTATTTTCCGGGTTTCCCGGTGAAATTTTGGAACGGGACCTATTCTAAAACCGTTTCCTGATGACGTAATCACTTAAATTACTTTACTCGGGGAACAGCACCCCGAAATTCGATCATGTACTGTGCACTCGGCGATATACTTTTTAAAAAATATGTACAGTGTGGAGAATGATCTTACGGATTCAAATCTGGAGGGCTCCATTAAATTCGTGATTGCAAAAAAGAATAAAAAAATATTTTCCGATTATTTTGAATGATCTTAAAAAAACATTTGTTGTGTTTAACTCGCGATTGTGACGCCATTTTTTAATATTTTTTTAAAATTCTTTCACCATTAGAACGCCTAATCATTTTAGATTTTAACGGTATACACAAAAGATTATTTTTTTATATATAGAATTTGTCAGATATTTAAAAGGAGAGACGGTATCGAAACTGATGTGAAAATTTCAGCATCGAGAAAATTTTTGAACGGTTGAAGATAGATACTATCCTCGCCAGGAGTGTTTACCGCTACGTCATCACATACCATCATATGGTGTAATATGAAAAACACGAATCAAAATTGTACTATATTAGTCAAATGAGAATTAAATTCTTACGCATATAAAAGAAATTAAATTCGCGTTTATAGGTTTATTCTTTCTATAACATTTGCTTATTCAATACCGTATGTCGATTTCGTCAAATGCACTGCGAATGTTCTCCATCCTTATTGAATTCACTGTTTTATATGAGATGACAGTATTAATAAATTTGATAGCTAGATTCATACATTAATGACGTAGCGGTAAACACTCCTGGCGAGGATATTATACGATTAATGGAGACGAAATATGCCCAAATGAGTGGAAAAGTTTTTGGTGAAAAGAAATTTTCACTATTTGTAATGGTTTACGAGATACGATTTTTTTTGTGAAACGACGGTGCGCGCCGACCGCATAGCCGTTTCAGCGGCTTGCCAGGGACTAGCTGTAAATAGACGATTCAGTATCTACGGCACCGCCTTAAGAATATGCATATGTGGAATATCAGGGTTTATGGTGTATGTAGACCACAAACATTGAAATCGTCGTTTTCTGTTACGATATTTAGTCATATTTGTAGAAACCAAGTCCATTGTAACATTTCATTCCAAAAGGAGTAGCGATCGAAGTAACCCATTCAGTTGCCCGAGTATCACGAACTGGCTATTAGATGTTGTGGTTGTAGAGTTTTAAATTCTTATCAAAAACAAAACCGTTAAGAAAGTTGTAGCTGACAAAATTTCGCACATTTTCATGTTTTAGTTTTGTCTCTACGACCAATAGGAGCCGAGATAGATTTTTTTAAAATGTCGACTGTTTTGCGGGAAAGCGGTAACACGTGCGCGTAGCGCGCGTATTTCGCTTATATCTCGAGAATGGCCATTCGTATCGCAAAATGCTTCAAATAAAAGTTGTAGAGAATTTAATTACGAATAATTTTCTTTTTTAAACATTTCCATACGATTAATATTGACAGAGATATAATCATTTAAACCTTTTCTAAGACACAATCGCTGCTCGTTTTGCATAATAAAATCAATAATAAGTTGAAAACTATTGATTCTACGTACTTAGTGCATATAAGGAAAGTTGTAGAGAATTAAATTTTGAATCTATACGTATACACAAAATATCATTTTGGTAATCTTTATAAGGCGATGGAGGAAGAAATAATGTAAAATTCTCATTTTCAAGCGTTTCTTTGCAAATAACTAAACACTAAAACACTAAACAACACATAAGTAACACAAAGTAGTGGCTACTTTGTGATAAGTAATGCCCATCGTTAATGCAGTAGGGCTAGATAGGTTGCTATTGTGAAGCCCGTGAAATGACTGCGCGGTCGGTGCGCATCGGCGTTGCACACAAAAAATCGTATCTCGTAAACCATTAACAATAGTGAAAATTTCTTTTCACCAAAAACTTTCGTACTCATTTGGGCATATTTCGTCTCGATTAATCATATACCTATCTTCAACCGTTCGAAAATTTTCTCGATGCTGAAATTTTCACGTCAGTTTTGGTATCGTCCCTCCTTTTAAATACTCTGCTCTGACAAATTCTATATTTAAAAAAATAATCTTATGTATGTACCGTTACAATCTACAATGATTAGGCGTTCGTATGGTGAAAGAATTTTGAAAAAATATTAACATATGGCGTCACAATCGCGAGTTAAACACAAAAAATAGTTTTTTAAAGATAATTCAAAATAATCGGAAAATATTTTTTTACTCTTTTTTGCAATCACGAATTTAATGGAGCCCTCGAGATTTGAATCCGTAAGGTCATTCCCCACACTGTACATATTTTTTAATATTAATATCTTCGAGTGCACAGTACATGATTTAAATGATCGAATTTCGAGGTGCTGATTCCCGACTACTTCTTTCTTATAATAACCGGATGGTAGCCTGCATTTTTACCGGACTTAAATCCGTTAAATTTCATATTTTTGGAGGGCCTTTGCATTTAATACAGTACATAGGTACAGTTATTTTAAATTGCCTTATTTTTATGTCCATGTAGTGCTTAGCGGAAATTCATCTAATATCTACTCAAAAATAAGGGACAATAACAATGCGTTTTCTTTGATTTGTTTCAGCCAATTACGCTTCAATCATTTATATCACTCCTCTTATATTTTCACAACGATTGATTTTCATTATTTGTTTTCATTGAAAGCTTATTACAAATGTCATTAAAATTTTCCGCTGTTTAGATACCTTTACTCATACACGCTTGTAATAATGGTAATTCGATGACCATGACTGATTGTACGCGATCTCCTTCCGGTATACTTCCGTGTAGATACACGGTTTGTATATCACGTAATCGCTAAGTTTTGCTAGATATTGTTCAATAACAGTTTTACTAAAAGAAATTCTTACAGACCAAGCATTGAGATCTACTTATTGAAAAATGAATCTTGCTTTATTGCTGTCTGATCTATGCTTGAAATGAATAATAGTTGAAAGAATAGGTGCTTGTGGAAGCGTTTCACAAAGTTTCTAAGAATAATACGAAACAGTTTTGCTACGAAGTTGATCGTTCTTGGTTAAATTACCGTAGCATTACCACGCTAGAATATAATCCTACTCGTGAGAGACAGTCTTTCCACTTGATAGTTCTGAGAAACTTACCGAAAGAATCGTAAACTTGGATTATATTTCAAGCTCACTCATTTTGAGAATCATTTCATTAATTATCAACTTTAACACATTGAGTAAACAACAATATTGAAGATTGTGTGAATAAAAACGTTAGAGCTGCATTCGCGTGAATAGCAAAATCACATTTAATTAGAAATTTCTCCTTTTAGGAAAATCTAGCCTTACAGCTACATCGGAAATAACAGCTTTTGAAAAATAAAAATAAAAGCGGAGCTATAAAGAGAAATGAGTAAACTTAAAGTAAAGCCAATCATTTACTCTCTTATTACCACTGTAATAATGTTAAATTAGGAATAACTTCTAGTTCCACTTCAGCGCAGGTAGGGAGAATTTTTAAAATAATTCTTTAACTTGGGAAAGGCCCCTAATACATTAACTGTTGTTGCAAAAATTAGACTCCCAAATTCAAATATTTTAGGCCCATAAGTTACAAAAAATAAGTCACTGAACAGTATAAGATATATCTAGTTGAAATCCCTGGATTACAAAACGAACTTCGAATACCGCAGTAACGAAAGTATAAAAAATCTGGCCTTATCAAAAAGACAAAATTTGATAATTTCGAAATTTCGATCAAAAATTGGGACCGGATCTTGAATCAGCATAAAATTTCACATAAGATCAATATCTCAACTCGGTTGTAGACAATACGCGCGCATCTCTTGCAACGCACGGACGTACGGACGGAATATTGATTCCAGTAACGAACGAAGTTCGTTGATAACAATACACGGTGTCCCACTTGAAACTGACACATTTTAAACGTGATTATTGACTAAAACAAATAAGATAGAAATGTGTGGTTTCCACCAATGAGTTTCAAATTTCGAACAGTTTTTTTAAATCACATTAAAAAAATTCCCAGTTATACAGAGCGAGGGAAAAAATCTTCAACTAAAAATTACTTGACTTATTTAAATACTACTACTAATTTTTCATTAATTTCTATATCGCGTGGAGTGAGTGACACCACACCGTACGATCTTAACTTACATGTCTGCGTTCCTCTTCCTCTATAACAAACTTCCAGATGACTTCCGATTATTTACTTACTGAATATGTGTGCGAACTAGTAGTGATTTTTACTTTCTCGTGCATAGAAAGTAATGTCATCGAAAAAAAAATCGAACTCGATATTTTTATGGATCTCAACATTTTGGGCCCTCCTGAATCCAAAACCACCATCTTTTTTTGCTATCCGAATTTTTTTTTAATTAAAGGTTTTAACCACTTGTTTTGATATCGGGACCCCCGCCCACCAACCGCCCAACCTTACTTTAGATTTTCCCGAGGATTTTCCTTTATTTACGATTTTTTAAGCTTGTCATGCATTGCTCGACTACGTAATAGATGTAATATTTGACGTTCTTTACGATCTTTTCGTTAAGAGTTTGGTTACAATGTTTTCCTTCACGCCGACCTTTCTCACAATCCATAAAATTGGGCAGTAGCAAGTAACAAGTTGACACATGAGCAACAGAGTAACGTTCACCAGACAGCGGCTTATGCCTTATTATGCCTTATTATATTACTACTACTATTTGGGCCTTAGGCTATATTAATAAGAAGGTCCCTTTTACTAATAAGTAATAAATAACCATTCTAAAAATGAAAAAAGAAAGTTATTGAAGAAAAAGAAAAATGATTTTATCCGCTTTATTTTAGAAGGAAAGGTCATTTCGTGAAAATACAATTTGAAAACTGTAATAAGTATGCTTTTTTACTATAACCGACATTTTCTCGTCCCGCTGTTGTTACCAATTTGCATAAATGGCTTAATTATACTAAATTAATTACAAACGACAGCGGCCCTTTACACTTTGCGCCCCTAGGCGGGTAATCCGCCGCTGTTACCAGGTTATTTATAAACAAATAGTGAACATTGCGTAAAACGAATATTTAGGTACTCCATATTATTCCTCAGTGTCGAAGTTGACAGAAGTATTGACGTACGAAATGAAATCGATTAAAAAGGGTTTTCACTGATTTTCTCTTCTCAGGCGGTTTTCGTAACTGTCTCCACTTCTAAGTTCAGTTTTAAGGTCGCTTGATGTAATAATAGTACTATAAATCTATCCTCGTATATTGACAATGAAAATGTTTCGCAACTGCAAGGATTTTAAAACAATGTTGATAACTTCTACCTCACTAAACGCATCACTCCACTCAACATTCCAGAGGTTGAGTAAGTATAAATTTAACAATTTGTTGACAACGCCTAATAATTCAAAATCGAATGGCGACCTACAGACATCTTCGAAACGCTTGATGCGTACATACATACAATATTTCTGGCTTTAACTTAACATCCGTGGCGCCTGCACACAGTAATGACATCATCATCGCATTCTTTAACTAGTTGTATGGTGATTAAGTTCATGAATAAAATTGCAACGAATCGTATTAAAACGAATACATCTTCAGAAGTTACCAAAATTTCACTTTAGATTCGATTTAATTTTCTTGAACTCTATCAAAATTCTATTCACGACCGCTTCGGAGCTTATTTGTATTCAATAACTCAACACTTTTCAATGAGATATACACAATAGAGATTCAATTAAATGTCGAACTAACAGTGTTACATTACTTTTAAGTAAAATCGAACTTTTCGTATTTTCGGGAATATGTACAATTACCATTTCAATTTAGTAGTCAACAATTTTACAAACGTAGGTACATGCAGAAGAGAAACTTAATTTCAATGAGTGGAAAAATGGTTCGTATCAGGTGCGTACGATATGAAATGAATTTTAATGACAGTCAACTGCAAAGATCCCTATCCTGCTAATTAAAAGTTGGGGTCGCAGTACACTATGAAATAATTGTGTCACAATAGCTCATCTTTTGTCACTTTTGAACTTTTGGCTGTATTCGATGTGGCACTACTTTTAGTTTCCTTGGCTTACCTACATAACGATATTTGGTAATAATATTGTTAATAAAATTTGGGAAAAAATACTTAGTACCTACACATAATACTGTTAAATATCGTATTTTTAAAACATTATTTTCTGATAACCAATTTTGTACAGGTAGTGTTAAAAAGGTCAAAGAGAGTTTAGCAAACTGATAAATACGTTGTCATGTCACTTCCTATTATAATAATTACCTAATAGCTTTGTCTTGTTAATCTACAGAAAATTCTCATTCACATGTTGGTAACCCTGATTTTAATTTGGGATTTTGTTCTTCCTATCATGATACGTCCATGATTTTTGCAGTGACTGATTCATGCTCAACCAAGCTTCAAGATCAGAAGGCGCTCAGACAACGTGGACACGTTTATTAATTCCATAGGACCTCATACTCTTGATAGCATTAACATCAAAAACCCAAAAAATCTTCTCCAAACAGTGTGAAGCACACAGATACGCATACCTCCAAGTCCAGGCCTGGGAGTAGGAACTTAAACACCGACCAAGTGAAGAATATTAACCACAGATGCCGTTTTGAATTTAGCGTTCTCTAATCCATAAAATTCTATGGTGATGCAAAGTGCAGTTGTAAAGGTGCATCCGCACTATGCCGATCGGCTTTACCGATCAGCAAAGGCCGCATGGCATCACGTCTTTACTGCTTGGGGATCATGCCGAACAACACGTACATACTTGCAATGCAAAGCCGATCGGCATAGTGCGGATGAACCTTAAGAGGGTTGGTATGTGCTGTTTTATGATATGCGAAAACTGCAATATTATAAACTGCTTGAACACTGCTTCATACACCGACGATGAAAATGTCTTTAATTTAAGTCTAGACCACCAGAACCTGGTCGCGGATCACAATCCAAAAGGTTAAGAAAAAATCGCAATATTGAGCTATTATTTTTGCTTTTGCATTTTTCGATTTTTTCCAGAATTGACGTTCATTTATTAAACATTTAGCCCCTCCACGGCTCTCATAATCCTATGATAACTACTTACATTATAAAAAAAAACTTGTAATGGACACGAAATTCAAATAATTAGCAATTTCGTTACGTGTTAAAAATAATTATTGGTGATATAATCATTACTAACCTAATACACAACCTTCGGTAAGTATTGTACCTACTTAATTTATGATGTTTACACAACTTTTGATATGATAAGGCCTTTTATATACATTTTGAAGATTTTATCCTCAGTATCTTTAATTCTGAACAATTTTGCTCTAAAATATCACGATATTTAACGGCAAAAACAGTTCAAGTTTTTACAAACAATGAATACGTAACTACTTTGCGTGTTGGGAACTACTACAGTCCGCTCATCTTCTAGCTAGACACCATGCATTCCTTGACTGAACTACAATATTCTCAATATTCTGCACATTTACGAATTACATTTTACCAATCTTAATTTTCTAAACGACAGCCACAACCTTATTCACGGTACTGGCGCTACGTTGCTAACTTTACGTATGACAGAAATACGTTATTACCACAGAATAATACACTAGTGACCCAGAAGCGACACTCTGCTAAATACGTGTTGCACATTTTCTTATCGCGCGGACTAACAACTCCGCCGTCTTTGATGTAGAATATAGCGCGCACATTGATACATTATACATTTCAGCGTATGTACCTAGTGGTGCCCGGTGCGTTGAACTCGAGGGGTCTGTCACTGACCAAACTGCGTACACTACACTTCCCTTTTCGGTCCCAATTCCCTTAAATTCACCCCCCAAACTTCCTCTCAATTCCCTTCAATTCCCCTTACTTCCCTTCAATTCCTCTTACTTCCCATCAATTCCCCTTACTTCCCTTCAATTCCCCTTACTTCCCTTCAATTCCCCTTACTTCCCTTCAATTCCTTTAAATTCCCTTAATTTCCATACTATTTATTAATGTAAATAATGTGCCATTTTATAAAAACTAGTGTTTAAACTTATATTTACTATATTTGTATTGCCATCTATGCGGTGTTGCAGTGCTATTTTAATTATGTGCTACCCCTTCTTTTTTAATTAAAGTTTTAATTTAATGAAAGTTTTTAAATGAAACCCAACTGCTAACAACTAGTATTTGAAAAGATACTTTTATATTAGTAAATTCACTCAATCTATTCGATTGTGCTTTCCAAATGTTGTGATTGCAATTTCCTAGTCAAAGGTTAACTCATAGGTAACATAAACGGTTAGGTTAAGTGAATAGCGATGCGTAGTTAATTTTTTATGAGAACATGATAATGGTTACGGAACTTGATAATATGTAATATTGTTTCAAATATTTATTTAAAAAAAATGAACTAAATTGAAAATAAAAATTAAATTTTGATAAACATAAAATATACTAACACCTTCGTAAAAGTATTCTTAGTCTAAATTAAACTTCTTAAAATTTTTGTATCTTTTCTTAATACCTATTGTTTAAATCATATTAGTACGTAACAATGTAATGTTGGGAGCGAGGTTGGGAGTTACCAAACGTGTAAAAGTTTGGCCCCCCCTCCAGGATTGTTATCAATGACCCATTGAACAATATTAGGGGGAGAGGGAGTTGAACGGTCGCCATCTTGTCCGCCATTTTGAAAATGCCCGCGAACCTATTTTTGGGTATATCTTAGCAACCGTATATCCAAATCGAACATACGTATTCCTAAGATAAATTGTTATATAACCGAAGTTGATAATCCTAGGGGATTTAATGTTCTTGGGCTTAAAATCTTAAATAATGGAATATGTAAAAAAAACGCCAAAAAACATATCACTTTTTATTTTATTATTATCAATCTTTTAGATCTCGCTTTTATGAATAAAATGCAAAAACAATCCACGAAATCCGAGCACTGGTTACGGAAACATGCAAGATTTAGGAATAGGTACCGCACCTTTGCTGAGCATACAATAATTGGTAGTTACAGGTTAAATTGAAAATTTCATAAGTTTGTTCTCTACAAAATATGCGAATTACTACTAAATAGTAAATACATACATTTAGTAGTGTAATCAATTTTTGAAGGCTTATGCCCCATTCGCGATTCCCTCGCCCTCATAAGAGTAATGAGATGAATCAGATCGGAAAAACCGTACCGGTGAAGAAATCGAAAATACCCGAATTAATACAAATTTTATAAAGTAAGTAATAATTTTTTATAACTCTTTAAAAAGTTTTATGCGTTTCGCACCTTCTCGTTTTTTTAATTAATTAATTATTATATATTATGTATAGCCAAAAATAAGTTCGTTGGCATTTTCAAGATGGCGGCCGTTCGACTTCCCTCCCTCTAATATTGTTCAATAGGTCATTGATAACAATCCTGGAGGGGGGGGGGGGGCAAAGTTTTACACGCTTGGTAACTCCCAACATTACATTGTACTACCTACATATAGGTATGTATTTACCATATCCTAATAATAAGCACTAAAGCAAACTGCACTACACATCATCATGTTTATGCTGAGTAGCGAAGTACTTTAAACATTGCCTTTAAATATTGTATGTATCAACGCATGCTCAGTGATTTCTAAAACTCAATAACTTTCAATTTACGTTCTAATTCCCTTCAATTCACCCTCAATGCCTCATCAGTTCCTTTTAATTCCCCTCAGTTCCCTTCAATTCCTCGTAGTTCCCTTCAATTCCTCGTAGTTCCCTTCAATTCCCTCTAATACCCCTCAGTTCCTTCACAATTCCCAGTAATTCCCAGGAAGTGTACACCATAATTCCCCAGTGACAGGCCCCTCGGTTGAACTCTTATTGCGAGAATTCTATCGGAATTAGTTTTACGGTGAACCGCTTATCACATGCGAAAATGTATGGCAAATATTTTTCGTTTATGACATTTTTTGATACGATTTCAAATTTAGAAAATAATGAGAAAAACTACAAACCACTTCTCTTTTTACTAGCCTTGGTAATGCAACAGACAAAGAAGATTACACTAAAACGGGCGTGGTTGCGGCGAGGAGACCGCCTTGTACCGGCTACGCAACTTCAAAGGTGCCGACGGAGAGTGTCGCTTGTGGGTGACTAGTGTTTTATTCTGTGTTATTACTGTGATTGACATAGGACACTGTTATGCAAAAGACGGAAAAAATGCACATATTACATAAAATTATAACAATTGCCGGCATAAGTATACTTGTATCGAAAAGAGTTCAAATATAACGCAGAATTTTGCAATGAACGTCAATGAGATACGCAGACTTTATTTATTAGTTATAACGCCTGCTTCACTGCAAAGCAAGTGTTAAATTCTGGTGTGGCTATACCAACGGATTGAAAGACAAGGTGTAAACTTTTCAAAAACGATCAATCACACGTCGGAAAACGCATGCACCTTCGACGTCCACTAATTTTACTTGCGGCAATCCATATTTAGAAAGCAGATGAGGTGATTACTACCAATCGACGAATGTCTGACGGTGAAATATCGTATCAAAGACTGTTCGAATACGTGTAGGCGTGGAACAGAATCAAATTTCTTCTAAATGTCTTGATCTGTATAAAAGAGGGAATACATTTCTGGGGTCTACATTGACCAGAATTGACGCATTGCTACGTGATCTACTGAATCCAAAAATGCAAACATTAGGCGTCACCAAAACTTACAAATTGTTTTCGTAGATTTTTGTACATTTTTCTCACAGACGGTATCGTATCCCTATGGTGCATCGGAAAATTCTACACCCTGTATACGGTGATGTGAAAACAATAACACACCGGAACCAATTTCCGATTTTTTAAAATGCCAATTTTGCTTTTTCAGGCGTTGTGTACAATTTAGTGTTGTTGAATGTGTGCCGGGAACATGATTATTGATTACATTCACAAAACCAATACAACTTCAATTTCTATGCAATTTTACGACGCTCGCGTATCAAAATTTGTATTTTAATGTGTTTTAATTTCAAAAGGGATTTGGACAATATATGTATGTGCAATTACATACAGGGTGGGCCATTGAAAAGGAAACACGCCTGTTTTGGGACACTTAGACCAGTTTCTTAAAAAAACGCTCGGACACGTCGATTTTTTATTTTTGGGGGACAACTTTTGATGTCAAACTTAACATTGACACATCAACCCCCTAGTCCCAGCAACCCATAACTCAAGAATTTAAATTTGGAAAGGGAGTCGAGCGACCCCTCATTTGAAGCATCTTTTAATTCTCTATTCGACTGTATGAATGAAAATTAGTTTTATTCAATTGTTTTTTCGCCCCCATGAAAAGCACCCTCTAGATTAGGTAACTAAGGTGGGGGTGTTGTTTAGGAACAATCCTGAAACACGCCACCTTTGATCTTTTGAACGGCACATTTTGATGTCAAATTTGACCTTGTCAGGTCAAGCCCCTAGCCCCAGCAACTCCTAACTCAAGAATTTAAATAGGGAAAGGCTGTCGAGCGACCCCTCATTTGAAGCGTCTTTTAATTCTCTATTCGACAGTATGACCGAAATTAGTTTTATTCAATTTTTTTCGCTCCCATGAATAGCACCCTCTAGATTAACTAAGGTGGGGGGTGTTGTTTAGCAAAATCCTGAAACACGCCACCTTTGACCTTTTAAACGGCACATTTTGATGTCAAATTTGACTTTGTCAGGTCAACCCCCTAGCCCCGGCAACCTCCAACGAAAACATAAATTACGCTAAGGTAGTTGAGAGACCATCATTTTAAAGGTCTCTTGAGTCTCTAAAAATTGAATAAAACTAATTTCGGCCATGCTCTCGCATAGAGAATTGAAAGACGCTTCAAATGAGGAGTCGCTCGACTTCCTTTCCCTATTTAAATTCTCGAGTTAGGGGTTGCTGGGGCTAGGGGGTTGACCTGACAAAGTCAAATTTTACATCAAAAGTTGTCCCCCAAAAATAAAAAATCGACGTGTCCGAGCGTTTTTTTAAGAAACTTGTCTAAGTGTCCCAAAACAGGCGTGTTTCCTTTTCAATTGCCCACCCTGTATATCTAACAAAATTGGGTGTCGAAGCGCACTGGAAATTAAGAATTCGCAAATTGTAGATCATCGCAAAACCATAAAATATAGTTCTTGTTCATAAAAGCAACACGTTTGAAGGTTTTCCCACCGAAATTTGTGTATAAATAGGATGTTGGACGACACTGAACCTTGTAAAACCATAAATTTTGTTGCTGTGAATCAACGTAACATATTCAGATGATTTCGCAACGAAATTTGAGTACAAATAAAAATGTTTTTGTAACTCAGTTACGAAATTTCATAATTTTGACAGTCATTTTAGTTAAAAAATGTAGCTCATTTTGTCACTCAGTGACAGTGGCAGTGAGATTTGATTGCTTGATTTCTTGACATTTGTGCTTATTATCATTGTTGTTATGGTTATCTCCATAAGTCCATAGCAACAAACAAGGATGGCTTTGATACTATCTAGCAGAAATAGGACGACGTTACATAATAATTAAGTAATATGAATTCAAAATGAAAATGAAACGTATGAAAACTTTTTTCTTCAACTGAATTAGAAAAAATCTTGTATATAAACACGATGCAGAAAACACCGTGTTTTTTGCACACTTCATATCTAGTGCGAAAACACGTTCATTTTGCAACTACATACAGTAGTTATATATGTAAATAGCTACATATTTTCAACTGAAATAACGTTATTGGTGTTTTACCACAATAAAGTGGTAGGTATTCAATATGAAGGATCTATTCTAAAGTGATCTCGAAATAATCAAATTTACGTAAAGTGGTTTCAGATTCTAGGAGTGTACATTGCACAAGTTGATAATGGACGTAGTTGTATTAATGAGGGTTTTCCTTTTAGAGAATTTGTCATCTTTAAAGTGTAACAAAAGATGAAATTACATAAAAACATGGTTCAAGACCGGTAAGTGTATCCGCAGCAACAAGAACAGTTTCGGAACAAGGCGAATGAACACTATAGACCGAGAGCCAGTAACGTATTTTGAGTTGTCATTTCAACAGTCATGAAAAGTCCCTCAGTGAATCTCTAATATCTGCTGAAAAATAAAAGTTACTTCTGCCAACCCGCTCCGGTCGGGTTGTACTACCCTAAATTTTCAAAAGGGGTAAAAAATAAGGCTCAATGTAGTTATAGTATCAGTCATGAAATTTCAGGAGGTTATTCCCACTTATATTCTGGATTTATCAGCATGTTGACAGAACATTTCCCCCCTCACCTAATTGCTGCCAGAACGCCCTAAACTCTGAGTATACGTATATAAAACTACATTTACAAAGAGGGTAACAAATAGAGGTTCAATATGGTTAAAGTATCAGTCATGAAATTTCAGGGGGTTATTCTCACTTATATTCTGGATTTATCAGAATGTTGACAGAACATTTCCCCCCTCACCTAATTGCTGACAGAACGCCCTAAACTCTAAGTATACGTATATAAAACTACATTTACAAAGAGGGTAACAAATAAAGGTTCAATATGGTTAAAGTATCAGTCATGAAATTTCAGGGGGTTATTCTCACTTAAATTCTGGATTTATGAGAATGTTGACAGAACATTTCCCCCTCCACCTAATTGCTGACAGAACGCCCTAAACTCTAAGTATATGTATATTAAACTACATTTACAAAGAGGGTAACAAATAAAGGTTCAATATAGTTAAAGTATCACTCATGAAATTTCAGGAGGTTATTCTTACTTATATTTTGGATTTATGAGAATGTTGACAGAACATTTCCCCCCCCTCCTAATTGCTGACAGAACGCTGTAAACTCTAGGTATACGTATATAAAACTAAAGGTCCTGACTGACATATCAACGCCCAGCCCATACCCCTGGACCTAGACGGCTGAAATTTGACACAGAGGTTGGTTTTATGATGTAGACAAGGGATACGGCCGGATATTTCAAAATTCAACCCCTAAGGGGTTAAAATAGGGGATGAAAGTTTGTATTTTAAGTTAAATCCATAAAAATTGTTATATGGCCTTTCGGTTAGAAATTAAGACAGACGTGATTCAGCAATTTCAGCAAATTCAACCCCTAAGGGGGGTAAAATAGGGGATGAAAGTTTATATGGAACATCGTCATTCTTTAAGTTAAATCCATAAAAATTGGTAGGTATATGGCCTTTCAGTTAAAAATTGAAAGACGTGTTTCAGGATTTTTGAAATTCAACGCCTAAGGGGGTAAAATGGGGATGAATTTATTTCTACTTTTCTACGAAGCGTGGTATTTCGACAATCAATTGCAACAAATGAACAAACTCCCCTCAGTTACAATTTATTTCTGCCTAATCGTGACGTTACTATTTTTGTGGTAATTTTCTGTAGGTAATTGCAGAAAAATTTGAGCCAACAACGTATTTCGAGAAATCCTAAAATACGTTTTTCTTAACTTGTAACAGAAGGTCCAAATTCTAATTTTAATGTATGTACCCGAGGGGCTAACCACTCAGGCAAAATTGTGACAAGATTTCACAAATATAGGGATTTCACCTAAATATTTGGGATTTCAAGGGGATTTCAAAAATATCAAAGGGATTTCAATGATTTCAAAGAGATTTCAAGGATTTCAAAGAGATTTCAAAGATTTCAAGGGGATTTCGTAGCAAAATGTGCATGATTTCCCAGGATTTTAAGCGATTTCATTTTTTATTTTCACATAAAATAATATTATTTACGTTTTATCATAGGACGTCATTCATGTTGCCATTAATAATAAAGTGACATTATGGATAAACGTTTTTACTGATCTTCCGAATTTATGAACAAGTGTCGCAAGTGGGTATACTGTTGTCAAATCACTAATTATGAGGTGTAAAAAAATATAAACGTTTATATAACTTTTATTAGTTAAGTATTTCACTTACGAATTAACGAAGAATTGACATTCTTTTAGCATAAACAAAATATAAAAACTCAAAAAAACAATATGTAAGACTCACAAAACAAAACAAAAAACGATAATAGACAATAAAAGCAAATCCGTAACATACAAAAAAACCTACATAAAAGAACATAAAAGAAAGTGATTTTCTGAAAGATTTTCTCTCACCTCATCAGTAATTTGGGTCAATATTTTTTAATACTGCTTTTAATTTATCTTTAGCCCCTTTAAATTCTTTTTCAATGGACAACTTATCGCATCTTTTTAAAGTAAAAGGTCCATTTCCTGAAAGCGAAATAGGTCCGTAAAATATAAAAGTACTTTTTACTATTTGCGTGTCGTCCTTCTTAGGCCATATAAACGTGTCCAATTCAGGTTTTAAAAACTTTATTTTGTATGTTTCTTCATCAAGTTTTTGAATGACACGACCTATATACCACGTTTTGTAACATACAGCATAATAAGACTCTATATGGATTTCAATTCTATTTGCGTTATCAGTTGAGAGTTCTATGTCCGAATTAGTACTTCCATTTTCGTCAGACAAGCTCTCATTTTCAAACTCGCTTTGAACGGAAAAGTGGTCACTTTCCGTACAAAGTGAGTCGTCTGATGTTTCCGGAGATTTTCGAGGAGATTTTGTCCGGCGACGGCGTATTCGAGTTCCTGTTAATTTCTTTGCAGTCGTACTACCCATCGCTCTACATCGAAGAAGCCTATCATTTGATAGCCTTCCTTTTGTTTGTTTAAAGAAAAACCAACAAAGAGTTCCTTTTTTAGCTTGAATTTTTTGGTTATTCACATCAATCCACAACAGTGCTTTATCGTCGGATGATTTCGTTTCAGAGAAATCTTTAATATTTAATGTTCCTGCATTAGCAAGAACTTCAATAGCTTCCGGCTCAGGGTCATCATCTGGATTAACTTCAAATGAAATTACTTCTGGGTGTCCAACCGAGTGTCCAACTTCCTGGTCATCCTGGCTACTATCATTTGGAAATACCTTAAAATCATCTATTGTTTCAGATGTTGGAATAGACAATTCATTGAAGGCTTTGTCGTAATGCATCTCGGTCTCAAGGATCATGCCCAATTTCTTTGCATCTCCGATAACATGTAACTTCGCCCTCTCTAAGGTGGCTTTTAGAGCTTCGATGGTGGGCATTGTGTGACTTACATTCCGTGAATTATCATCAATGTTTGTTCCCAATTTAATATGTTTTTCTCGGGGAAAGTTAAATTTGTCACCTAAAAAGATTGGAAAATTACTATCAGTTTGTGTAAGGGAGAATAAATATTCACACTCAACAAACCTGATTCAGAAACAATGGTGTCTATTGCTTGTATTCTGTTTCTCCTTTGTAAGAGATCTAACATATCGAAGTTTACTATAGTGGACTGAGTAGATGTCATTGAACGAACTTGTCGAAAGAATTTTTCGCATGGTTGGCTGCTAAAAAGCCAAGGTAAAAAGAGTTCAGGTTTGTCTCGATGCTTCTCAATTAGCCAAAGTAGACCATGAGCATTAAGTTCTACGCATGTGTACACATTAAGAGTTATCCAATTTTTCTGAAGCGTAAGCTCTTTTTTCTCTTTGATCCACGTTCTCCATAACCTCAGAAAAAATGCGGAATACCACATGAAGTAAACTCTTTTCTCAACTGTCAATGCCTTGTCCAAAAACGCATCCAGGATATACCTCGTCAAGATAAGCATCTGCCCAGTTCCCATAGATTTATCATTAGCCATTAGCATATCTGTTACACAGATTGCTGATAACTTGTTAATTGCTTCAAAGTTCATTTTGTCCTTTTCTGCATAAAAACAAAAAGTAAGAAATATAAATTCTGTGTTATGAAACTTACCATCTAGAAAGCTTTGGCACAAAAAATGTTTATCTTTGGAAACGTTATCGATAAGATTCGAGAGATGTTTTTTCGATACCTCATAATTCCCCATTTTTAAACTGACTGCGGGATTTAGCAATCGGGTTTTAAGTTTCGTACTAATATGTATCGTGTCTTGAATTGGTACAGGAGCATCAGCAGCTAACTTAGCCTAAAAAAGTTATAATAATTTCATTATGCAATCAAATTAAGTGACGTTTCGTAAATACCTGATAATAAGGAAAATATGCAGACCTCCGTTCTTGTTCATCTGAATTCGCCGAAAGAGACAATTCAGATATGACTTTCATGGCTTTTAAGCAACGACTGTCGCCATCTGATGAAAAGCCTTCAACTGTGATGCCATGTTTTTTGGCCTCCTCATATAAGTAGTTCCAACGTAACAATACGTCTTCCGCCTGGAACGAATTGTTACTGCAGAACATAGTTAGACAAAACGCTGAGGCGCCTTCCACCAGAGGCTGCGCCATATATATGTACGCATTTTGGGCTAATTCGTTGTTGTCAATTATATTTCTTATGTCTGCAACACTATTGACTTCATTTTCGGCGCTTTTGGGAAATCCTGTGCGTTGTGATTTTTTAAAAACATATCCTATTAATTGATTCGTAGCAGGGTTGTATCTAGGGCGTCTAACAATAGCCGTCTGGTCCTCAGAAATAAACACATGTAAAGGATAATTCCTTTGATTTAAATAATCTTTCAATTCGCTCATTGCTACTTCACCCTCAGAAAATTTGTAATATCCGGATAAGCTACGTAAGACAGTGGAAATGGATGGTAATCCTCTCGGTATATTTGCTACTAATGTTTCATAAGCTAACCTTCCGGAAATTAGAAACAAATAGAGGCACAGTTTTTTTAAATCATGAGGGTAACGATTAGCAGAAGGAGCTTTTACGTCACTGTTTTTGGACGCAGCCATCTTAATAGCATCAAAAAAGTCACTTGGCGTATTTTTCTTCGAATCCGTGAATTCATCAATATTTTTCCTCAAGTTTTTTTGTTGGAAAAATAAGTTGGCGGACAAAGTAAATTCAGTTTTCAATGAAGGGCATTCCTGTATCTGGCATTTTATTTTTTCACAAATATCGAAGTAATCTGTCATCTTCAACTGATTAATATCCAATTGCATTTCTCGAGACTTACATGCTTTGGTTGCTCTAGATCTTCGCGGTTGACTACACTGTCGAAGATTTTCTTGAACGTATTCCGCCTGAGATGTTGATGTCAAATCTACGACTTCTAGATTATTGTTAGGTATTTCTAAGGCAGGGTCTATATTCTGGGCAAGTGGCGCAGCGGGTTCCAAATTATCAATTTGTATCTCCTCTTCAGTAGACCCCCCTGTCCCAATATTATCACTTGATAATAAATCTGAGCTTGAATTGTTACAGTCACTTGCAGATTTTTTATTTTCGTTTAATGGTTTAGCGCTAAAGTATGAGTAGATGGTTCGTTTTTTTTCGCAGTCGGTAGTCAATATTTTGGATTTATTTGTTGCATTTAAATTTTTAAAATGCGTTTTAAAGTGTCTATTTACATTTGACAGGACCCACCTTTGTTTGTATCGACCTAGTACGCAATATGCCTTTGATTTAAATCCACATATATGACACAAGACGTATGCTATGTCGTCGCGAACTTCTACACGAGGTGTTTTCATTGTTTCTATCTCGGTTTCTATTTCTTCTTTATTGTTTACATTTTTTAATTGCTTTAAAAAAGCAATTTGATACTTCTTTACAATATTGCATATATGTTCTTCTGATATTCTTTTAACCTCTTCTATTGTCTCGTCGGTTGTCTCATTTGCTTCGCTGTTATGTTGACTACATGATTGACCTTCGTTCTCAATTAAAGTCACTTCATTAACTTCATTCAGTTGCTTCCGTTTCTTTGCAACAGAAATAACTTCGATACTATCGGGATATCTCTCCTTACATGCTACAGAACGAGCTACAGACCTTTTTATAGATTTTCCTCGAGATTTTCCCTGTAGTGGCCGATCTTGAGTATCCAATGCAGAATGGAAATGTTTAATTTTTTTCCTACAGTTACTGACCAGTTTATCTAACGCTTTTTTGTCCCCTTCTACTATTCGAAAAATCGCTGTTTTTTTAAGGAAAACGCCGTAGAAATTTTCTTTTTCATCATTTGATAACAGTTCTGGCAAAGTCTGTTGCGCAAATTCTTCTAACTTATTCCTATCAGTTTCTTCAAATAAACTTAGTGCTTCGCAACTACTGTACCCCGTGTAAGTTAACAGATCTATTAGATAGTTGGGAAAATAATTTTCCATTTTAAATTCATTTAATAATTCAACTAGTTTATGTCTATCTTCTGGGCGCGGAGCCATTTTCCTGTAATGTTAAAACTAACTTTACGAAGAACTTTATCGAGATACGGAGTGTTTCAACGAGGATTAAAAACTAGTGATCGACCGATAAATAGTACATATATTATTTACAGGGTTGGAATGATTAAAATCAAACGATTATAATCAGCTGATTAATTTGATTATTTTAAATTAATCAATGATTATTTCCAACCCTGATTATTTAACAATTAACATATTATTATATTAGCAAAAGTGAGACTTTTTGGCGCAATTTTGAACATCTATACACCTAATGGCTTGTAAAATGACTTTCCCAAAGTCAGTGACTCTGGCAATTTCACGTATAATTAAAAAGAACCAAGATTCTACTTTTAAAATTAAATTCCATTCAAACGTAAACACAAAAATGCAGCTACAGTTTTCTAAAAACCAAAATAAACCCAAAATAAATTCCACAGGGTTCATACACATCATAGGGCACAAAATTCCACACTTTTCAAGCTTCAATATATCAAAATTCCAGGCCGTAATTTTTAAATACAAATTAAAGCAAACATTTTTTATTTCTAATAGTTACCTACATAGTAACCTTGTTTATATACCTTATAGTTAGTCAATGCCTGTGTTAACTTTGGAAACATTTATTTTGATGCAAAACGGTAGTACTTTTGGATGCAACCGCTAAATGGACATATCTGGCGCTGTTTCTATCAATATTACAGATTTCTAACGTGGAAATCTGTAGTTTTTCTTACAGTTGGCTAGAACAATAAAGTTGCAAATATTTGTAAACGACATGCGTTCTTTTTATAAAGTTGAAGGAGTAGTATGCAGTATATCCTTGTTTATATAGGTATACATTACATGCAAAGAAACAAAGCACTATTGTTTTAAGGAATTCTGTATACGTAAGCAACTGATCTTCCGAGAGAATTAAATCATTCTCCTATAAAACAATCAATTTAATTAAATGAACAGTTCTAATTTCTACATAGGTATTTTTTTATAGTTTGACATGAAGGTTTTGATAGGTATATTTTGTAAACGTAGTACATAAACTATTTTGAAGCAAATTATATCGTATACAAATGAACGTTTATGTATACGGGGTGTTTAAAAAACACATGTCAATATTCAAGGGGGTGATTCCTGAGGTCATGTTAAGAAATAAATTTCCTATAAATATGGGTCCAGAAACCATTTCATTTCGAAGATACACGATGTTGAAGTTTTATTATTTTTCAAGTTTTTCCACAATACGAACGATCTGGTATTTTTGAGAGAGTTCGGCAATCGATGAGACGAAGATTAGACTGAGACTCCTGCATTTGAGCTGAAGGTGGTCACTTTGAACAATTTTTGCAATGTTTGGAAACAAAACACTGCTCATTCTTGCAAATATTTACCTAAATATGTTTTTCTTGTGAAGATACTTGCATAAAATTGGTTTTTATTTTTTATTTCGGAAAGTGGATAAGCATGTTCCTCCGAAAACTCAAGAACAAACAAAAATTAGTAATACACAATATCTACCGGGTGATACATTTCCGAGGGAAGGGGAGAGAATAACCGTTTTTTATGTCACTTTGTGCTTTGATGAAATGTCGATGAAAAAGTTTTTGGAGTATTCAAAAGCGATGGATGCAATAGAAGGATTTCAGGATTTAGGCACATTGGGTCAACTTGCGAAAGAGGCGTTTGTTATTGTAGCTCATGGATTATATGCACCTTGGAAAATTCCCTTGTGATATTTTTTATCTACTAGCGCGACCAATCTCAAGTCACTTAAAGACTTAATAATATGTATTTGTAATTGGAACAATGAAGGAAATAGGACTTGTATTAAAAGCTTTAGTGTGTGACCAAGGAACTAATAATCGTAGTGGTATTACGTATTACACGCTTAGGTGTAGTAGATACTAACGAACCATACTTTTTCTATCATGAAAATAAATACTTTGTCATATACAGGGTGTCCATTTAGTAGCCCGTTCTTCAAGTACGGCTTTATTGTTAAATTTACTAAAAAATAAATATACGAGATTGCAATTAGGTTGGATGAAGCACATTTGCAAATTATTTAGACACATACAGGGTGTCTCCAAAAAGTATGGTGCATAAATCGTATATTTTTTTAAATGGAATGACCCACTTTTTTTAAGCCCAAATGTAGGGGCCATGGGTGAACTTTTCAGTCGTACATTATTTTTGCATTAATACACGGACACGGCGTTGCCAAGTTATTAATTAATACATATTTTTTTGCTAAATATCAACCCTTCCATTATACGCTTGTATTTTTTTAACGTCATGTTTTTGTTTTTACGTAAGTTCGGTGGTGGACTTGGGTTGAATCAGAGTATTCAACCGTGACGAAACATTAAATTATTTCATACAGGATGTTCACTTTTTTTACTCCAAACATCGACATTTTCAAACTAATTTTTCTTCATTTTTTTAAATAGCACACCCTATTTATTATTGCATATTTGGAATCCCCGGTAAATTTTAATGCAACTTTATTAAGCTTACCCTATACCTAAGTGCGATAGTTTTTTCGTAAATTGAGATTTTCTATTCCTTACGGTAGTAGATAGTGGCGCGATATAAGGCGCGTGGACGAGCCAACGCATAGGCTGGACACTCGAATCGAGGATGCGATGAAAGAAGGTTCTATTTATTTTTTAAATATGTGCTGTTTATGGACGAATGCACGTTCCATAGAAATGGTTTTGTAAACAGATACAACTTTCACTTTTATGACACGAAAAAATCGCACATTATCCGCGTCAACCAATTGAAAATGTCTTCTCTATTCGGCCCACACACTATGCAATCTGTCGTCCAACAAGTTGTACAACCCAAGGATTATAGTTTATAATCGTTGGTTTCGACCGTCGAAACGATAATTGCATAGTGTGTGTGGTTGCCGTTCAACACATCCAACGACACGGTTGGATCGTACGGAAGTTTGGCCGGTTTAAAAATTTGTTGTACAACCACGTCTGATATAATACGACAGATTACATAGTGTGTGGACCTGTGTTGACTCGTGTCGACACGTTGAAACGATTTCAGAAACAAGTGATATGTTGTGTAGTTGGTATTTAATATTCGGTGGTTGCTGTATCATATTACTCCTATTAAAAATATTGAAATTGGATAGATAATAATCATTTAGTCCAGTCATTTTAAACATGAACATTGCAAAAAATCCTATATTAGGTTTGACTTTTTTATGTTGTTAGGTTCAGTCCCAGTAGTAAATATGTACTCAATTTTGCAACTTCGAAAAACTTGTGGAATTGCCTATTTTTGAAGAGCTGTATCTCGGAAACTATTATACTTACAGACTTCCGGTTAGGCTCAAATGGTAGAAAATTTAGTCCAGTTTAAAAAAGATAATCATATTCTTTGCACTACAACTCATAGTTTTTGATCTACGAGGCTAAAACTGAAAAAAGTCCGAAAAAATCGCGGTTTTTGGTGCCCCCCCCCCCCCCCAGTTTCCACAAGTTTTTCGAAGTTACAAAATTGAGTATTTACTACTGGGACCGAACCTAACACCATGAAAAAAGCAAACCTAACATAGGATTTTTTGCAATGTTTGTATATTTTTGTGTTTAAATTGACTGTACTCATTCATTTTGGACTGAATTTATTGAACTATATACAGGGTGTCCCAAAATTCCTGAGACACAGAGCTACTACGTGTAATAGAGATCAAAATAGTTGATTGGACCCAATTTATTTATATACCAAAATGTACCGTTTGCCGTTTGCCCGTGAGAAGAGTTGAAAGTTTACATAAAAAACACATTTTTGTACGCTGTTCAGACATGAGTGAAAGAAATTGAATGAAATTTGAGAAAAATGCATTTTAGAAGATTAGTCTCCTTTCGGTAATTAAATAAATCCAAAAGAAATTGTAGAAGGGTTAAAACCACCCTCACTCCCTTACATTTTTTTCAGAACTTTCTTATGGGTGGTAATACGGTTCTCAAATTTTTTTAGCGAGAAGACTGATTGATTATCTTCATTTTCTTACTCTTTATAAAATTTCATATTCGGCATAGTTCCAAAGCAAAAATGTTTTCTTAAATAATGCTAACAATATTCCTAGTACAAGTTTAATAAAATTGTAATACAAAATTTAGTTGACAGTGGAAACAAAGGCAGAACGTTTTTTCATAATAAATGTTCAAGGAGAGTAGGTAATCCTCTAAAATGCACTTTTGTCAAATTCCATTCAATTTGTTTCACTCATGTCTGAACAGCGTACAAAAATGTGTGTTTTTATGTAAGCTTTCTTCTCACGGGCAAACGGTACATTTTGGTATATAGAGAAGTCATTGAATATGTGCCTATCTCAATTTAGAAGATTGTTCATTTAAGCACTTACATATTTTGCTGGTTATTTTTATTTAGGGAAAAGATGATTTGATACTTATAGAAGAAAGTCAATGCTTATAGATGTGCCAACTGTGATAAAGAATTTATGATTTTGTTTTATTGTTAAGTAGGTATAATGAGGAATGGTGATGAATTATTTTTAATAAGTCATTGTGCAACCACTGACAAATTTCATATTTAGATTAATTTCCAGCTAATAAAATACCTAAATAAAATGTTTCAATAAATTAGGTACTGATCAAGAAATTTCTCGTTGTTTTTTATTAAACCACTCTTTATAAAAAATATTATTGAAATGATTTTATCCATTAGTGTATAAACACTGATTGTATACATTTTGTTTATGTATTAACAAGGAATGTATCGATCGATCGCACATGCACTCCAAGAATAAAAATAAAAGCTGATACTGATATCCGTCAAGAAATTGTTTTGTACGTATGTCGTGACTAACAGCGTGCGTAATTACCGCCATCGTGTGTAATTTTGTTATAATCCCAATAGGTTTGCAACTTTGCATTTAATTTGCATTTGTTTTTTACTATCGCCATCTATTACGCTTAAAAAATTTGTTTCCAATTAAAGCTATCTCATTGACTAACTATAAGGTATATAAACAAGGATAGTAATAATAACGCGCCGTAGGTATGATACGTACAGAATAATGTCACTTCCCAGAAGCAAAAAACGTAAAAGTCGAATGAAAACAGTGATAAAACCATTCATTTTAAGTTTCATAAAGTTTCATAAATAACTTCCGTCGTCATCATTTCATATTTGCAGTATCGGCGAAATATTAGAATTCCTTTATAAAGCATTAAATTATCTACTTACCTTTAAATAATCCCGAAATAATCCAGAAGAAATCCTACGCGCGCCAATGTTGTTTGTTAACAGCCTTTCTACAAGGAGTTTCAACGTGTAACGGTGTAACTGAATTACTGAGCCGCCATCGCCAGTTCAGTAGTTGCGCCGTCGCCGAAACCCTTTTTCTACCGCGCGCGATGTTACATACGGCCGTGTGAACGAAAACAAGTATTAAAGTGAGTAAGAAATGGGGTTGAAAAAGGAAGGACATATCTTATTTTCCCGTCGTAATAGAAATTTCAAAGGGATTTCACAGATTTCAAAGGGATTTCAAAGATTTCAAGGGGATTTCACAGATTTCATAAGGATTGCAATAAGATTTCAAGGATTTCGTGAGATTTTCAGCGATTTCACGCGATTTCAAAAGGATTTTCACCAATTTGTGACAAGATTTCACAGAGTGGTTACCCCCTCGTATGTACCTTAAAAAATGACGAATTTCCATGTAAAGCTTCATCCCCATTTTACCCCCTTAGGTGTTGAATTTCGAAAATTCCTGAATCACGTCTGTCTTAATTTCTAACCGAAAGGCCATATACAAATTTTTATGGATTTAACTTAAAATACAAACTTTCATCCCCTATTTTAACCCCTTAGGGGTTGAATTTTGAAATATCCGGCCTTATCCCTTGTCTACATCATTGAAGCAACCTCTGTGTCAAATTTCAGCCATCTAGGTCCAGGGGTATGGGCTGGGCGTTGATATGTCAGTCAGGACTTTTAGTTTTATATACGTATACCTAGAGATTACAGCGTTCTGTCAGCAATTAGGTGGAGGGGGAAATGTTCTGTCAACATTCTCATAAATCCAGAATTTAAGTGAGAATAACCTCCTGAAATTTCATGACTGATACTATAACTATATTGAACCCTTATTTGTTACCCTCTTTGTAAATGTAGTTTTATATACGTATACTTAGAGTTTAGGGCGTTCTGTCAGCAATTAGGTGAGGGGGGAAATGTTCTGTCAACATTCTGATAAATCCAGAATATAAGTGAGAATAACCTCCTGAAATTTCATGACTGATACTTTAACCATATTGAACTTTTATTTGTTACCCTCTTTGTAAATGTAGTTTTATATACGTATACTTAGAGTTTAGGGCGTTCTGTCAGCAATTAGGTGAGGGGGGAAATGTTCTGTCAACATTCTCATAAATCCAGAATTTAAGTGAGAATAACCCCCTGAAATTTCATGACTGATACTTTAACCATATTGAACCTTTATTTGTTACCCTCTTTGTAAATGTAGTTTTATATACGTATACTTAGAGTTTAGGGCGTTCTGTCAGCAATTAGGTGAGGGGGGAAATGTTCTGTCAACATTCTGATAAATCCAGAATATAAGTGAGAATAACCTCCTGAAATTTCATGACTGATACTTTAACCATATTGAACTTTTATTTGTTACCCTCTTTGTAAATGTAGTTTTATATACGTATACTTAGAGTTTAGGGCGTTCTGTCAGCAATTAGGTGAGGGGGGAAATGTTCTGTCAACATTCTGATAAATCCAGAATATAAGTGAGAATAACCCCCTGAAATTTCATGACTGATACTTTAACCATATTGAACCTTTATTTGTTACCCTCTTTGTAAATGTAGTTTTATATACGTATACTTAGAGTTTAGGGCGTTCTGGCAGCAATTAGGTGAGGGGGGAAATGTTCTGTCAACATGCTGATAAATCCAGAATATAAGTGGGAATAACCTCCTGAAATTTCATGACTGATACTATAACTACATTGAGCCTTATTTTTTACCCCTTTTGAAAATTTAGGGTAGTACAACCCGACCGGAGCGGGTTGGCAGAAGTAACTTTTATTTTTCAGCAGATATTAGAGATTCACTGAGTGACTTTTCATGACTGTTGAAATGACAACTCAAAATACGTTGCTGGCTCTCCGTCTACTACTTAGAAAAAATGAATATAAGTAATTAAATATTGGCATATATAAAAAACAAATTATATGTATTTGGTATCGCAAAATAGAAAGTAAAATACCTACATCAAACATTTTTTGCTTCGAATTTCTGTAAAAGCATATACCTATGAACATATTATGGGTAAAGAAAACTAAAAAAATTCGAATGCAAATACTCTTCTTAATTGGATTCTAAATAATACATAAAAACTGAAACGAAGCGGGTATCCTTCATTTCATACATATCGTGAAGAATTTTTAGACGTTCAAAAACGCCGATCCATACGACCTCATCCTGTATATCTCGTACCTACGTACGTATTATGATTTTTTATAGACTTTTTTCTAAGAAATTTTGATCGAAAGCGATTAATTGTATCGCATTTAAACCCATGTAGCTCATATAAAAAAATTGAATAGTATTTGATGGAAAATTTAAGCACGTCTGGTTAGATTCTTTAATCAGATAAAAATTTTTAAGTATCTGACACCGACATTTAGTAAACCGCAACCGGTTTGTTTACTGAGCATTGCAACATACAAGTTCAGGGATCTTTTTGCATTAAAAATGTAACGTTTGTTAAATTCTTATTCAAAACTTACTTACTTAATTAAGATTTTAAAACGTGAAATAGGTAGCATTCTCATTTAGTGTTCAACAATTTGATCTTACTCATGATACCTTGTTTATTAACAATAATTTGACAAGCGTAAAAAAAACTATAAATGTGGATGTAGATTAAAGATAATTTGAAATGTAACCTACAAAAATGTTGCTTTTAAAATGGAGAGAAGGAAAAGTGACTATTTTGTCATGGTTCACACAAACACATCACAATCAACATTACACGAAAGGTTCCCGGTTCATTTCATTTACCATCCTCCCAAAGGACTCTCACCGTGGTTTTAAAAATTTTCGTTATCAGAACTGTGGGACGAAATTGCTACTTAACTGAAGCGAGTAATCAACCATATTTCCGTCACGGAGATTGTGTCTTGAAACGTGATGTACAAGAAGTAAGTAGTATACCTTGTGTCCCACGCTAGGGGTACCCCATGGGATTTAACATGGGAAAATTTAAATTATCTTTTTCCTGCTTCCCAAATTAAAAAATCGTAAAAATTTTGACGCAGATTTAAAGTGGCACTTAAAACGTTTCTAAAAACAATTTTTTGATTACAATTTGATAATTAATAAATTAATTACAGGCATTTGAAATTCGAAATTTTGAAGGTTTTTCGCGCATGCGATTCAGATCGTCTATCTTCGGTTTTTAAAGCAATATGGATGCTAAAATTAAATTGTAGCCGAAGATAGCCGAAGATACCCGATCTGAATCGCATGCGCGAAAAACCTTCAAAATTTCGAATTTCAAATGCCTGTAATTAATTTATTAATTATCAAATTGTAATCAAAAAATTGTTTTTAGAAACGTTTTAAGTGCCACTTTAAATCTGCGTCGAAATTTTTGCGATTTTTTAATTTGGGAAGCAGGAAAAAGATAATTTCAATTTTCCCATGTTAAATTCCATGGGGTACCCCTAGCGTGGGACACAAGGTATAACTGCATCAATTAAGAAAAATATTAGTTATAGAAATAGGTATCAACAAGCCAAGAAATTGTAGCCTGGGGCGGCGAGATGCGCAGACCACAACACCAAAAATAAAAACGCATCTATATGACCTTCCGGGTTCCCTAAAATACAATTGACGGCAAAAATAGTTGCCAGGTTTAATACGAAACAAAGTACATATGTAGATTAATGTTTTTAAAATAAATTTACCTATTAATACTTAAGCTGTAAACGGCGGGATCGAAAATCAATATTAAACAGTGTTATTCCCGTTGGTTTTGGTACGATCTGACACCGGAAGTCGAATTTTATAGTGCTGATTTTTGCCGTAGAAGTCTTTGTTCCAACAATAATATATTTAATATACTATTGCCTTTATCTTATTTGCAACTGAATTGCTATTAGCAATGTCTAAAGACCTACTGATTTATCGCCTGTGATCAGATTCAAGAGGCGCTTAAAACTCCATGCTTGGCCTTATCATCTTTTTGACTTGCATTTGTACTATACGTCGAATGTGATAAAACTACAGTACTTCAAAGCCAATACATTCAAATTCAAATCTCTATTGTGCATCCAATTGTATACATTTTGAAACACAAGGTATTAGGCGAGGAAATAAAGCACTAAAATAAGCCAAACCTACCAAATTTTTGTAGTAAGACGGATTGAAATGGGGTTTTTTGCATTCGCTTCCTAAATTCAATAGGAAACTTTGTACCTACTTTTGTAGTTTCATTGAAGTTTCAATTCTATAGGGAACCGAAAATTGTTTCCGGGGATTTTTGGGTCGCTCAGATCGAATCTGGCACCGGATGCTTTCTAACGGATACCTGGTGCACCACACCGGGGCATCCCGTTATCCTTTAGAGTTTCGCTTGAATTTTCGCCGAAAAACAATTTTCGATTCCCTATAGACTTGACACGTTAGATGATGACGTTGATACACGGATGCGGGACACTAGGTACGAGGGGGGGGGGGGTCCAGTGCCTGATTTGGGATCAGCAACCAAAAAAAACCCGGATGAGATGTCTAGAATCAGTAGTTGAAAGTGAATTTCAGAAAAAGCTTCGGAGATGACGTTCCTCAGCCATCCTGAGCTCCAGGTGGGAGATGAGCCAATTTGGAGGTCATATTCGGAATCAGCGACCTCGAAAACCTCCGTGAATCCGAATTGAGTCGATTCTAGAAGTTTATATAACGAAGTTATGAATTTTTTCTATGAAAATGCATTTTTCAGGATGCATTTTCCACTGCACAAATGCAATTTCGAAAAAAAAACATTATCAAAAGTAGGTACAAAATTTCCTATAGAATTTAGGAAGCGAATGCAAAAAACCCCATCTCAATCCGTCTTACTACAAAAATTTGGTAGGTTCAGTGCTTTATTTCCTCGCCTATGTAGTAAATTTAATTTAGTTACATAGGTACTATATTTAAGTAATAATGATCAATGTATACTGCGCTTACATGTCAAAGCTCCAAAGCAAAGGAAGCACTTATAAGTATAAGTACATTATTGCACATGTCAATCGCAAACAGCACATGGTTTTTTTTAAATGTAAATTTAGTTCACGTCATTAATTGTGTGTTGTTATTGCTTCACAATATTACAAAACATACTTATATGGATCCCATACAATTTTTGCAAGTCATATCTAATTATAATAAATTTGTTCAATTAGGTACATAATAACGTAATTTAACGTTAAAATTTCAAAACTGTTCTACAAAACTTACGAATCGTCAAAAAACAAGGAATATTAATATTATTGGAAAGTGAAACAAGCAAAACAATTTCTGATAAATTACGATGCTCACCATTCGTATCTTGCAAAAGTTTTCAACGATGGCTATAAGATTTAAAGTATTTATAAGTTTTAGTTTCGAAGAAAAATAGAAAAAACTATTTTTTAGAATTCGCGTCATTTGAGTACTTTAATAGAAATTTGAGTGTCTTAATAGAACTGGTATAATTTAATTTTACTAAGTTGGTATTACCGATTTAATTCATAGCAAATACTGTAGTTAACCGAAACCCATTGAACTGCGCGCTATACGCAACCGTACAGTTCAATGAGTTAACCTTAAATAAATTTTGAATTGCCAATTTGAAAAGTAGTAAATAAATTTTGAATTGACAATTTGAAAAGTAGTAGTTTCAATCTCTAAAAAATTCCCTAAATTTTTATCATGTCAAATATTTATTTAAAATTGTTTGCAAAAGGCGCAAATTCTAAAAAATAGTATAAAAACTCATTCATAAGGCTTTTATGGTACTCGTTTTCTAAACCTTGATTCGTGCCATAAAACCTACCTTATGAAACTTGTTTTTTAATATACTATTGTAGTATACTTTAATGCGTAATAGTGTTGAAAAAGTAAGATTATCTTTGGCGTGAAACAAAAGATGATCCAAAATGGACATTACTTTAATTCCGTGTTAATTAGTTGAAGATGATACAAAATAAATGCTTGGCACAAACGCGTGTGTAATTTAGACGACAACACCTTAAATGAGAAAAATATCATACATGTAATTACATGTTTTGAGTGCACTGCACAATAAAAGTTATCGTCAAATTGTCAATCATATTAAACAAGTATTCTAAGTACAAATTCTGAAATTAGGTAATATAATCATTATGATTATAATAATCATTATTACATGGTCTTTTTACAGCCGGTCACAATTGTATTGATCCTTAGTCTGTTGGAAATTCATTCTAAGATTTTCAACAAACACTTGAAATAACTAAGTCGAGAACCAAGTATTAAATTCCAAAATTATTTATTTAAACATTTTTAAAAATTATTTCTGCGACATATATTTCGCTTACACTGTAGCTTAATTTAGTACATATTTACTTAACAAATGTCGTAGAAATAATTTTTTTAATTTTTAAATAAATAATTTTGAAAATTAATACTTGGTTCTTTCAAATGTTTATTGAAAATCAAATAAAAGGGTGTAAATTGAGCACAAATTATTGACGAATTTAGAAGATTTTTTTTTAAATTAATGTTGTGTCTATATTTTCGTATATTAATTTTGATCTAGTATGTAAATTTAAACTAGACACACTATCAATTTTTGTTAATTAATCGAACATGTTATTAACCTTTTGATGCGCGACTATCGGCCATTAGACGTTTATGGAGTAGGTACTTATCCGTGAAGATATAATTTTAAAATTGTGTAGTCTTATGATTAATTATCTCCACACTTACTTTGTGGAACTCCATAAATTGTAATAATAAACAAAAGTAAAAATAGAGGAATTACTTGTATTTATTATTAGTCTTATGATTTCATTTTCAAGTATGGCTATATATTCTTTCAATTTTGAGACGCCTGTTAAATTTCATCTCAATTACTTATGTGTAACGTTCCTTATACCTAAATTAGTTATTGCTTTTTGAACCATTTAGATTTTATTAAAAAAATTAACAATTGTTTGTAACAGCAGTTGAACTTTTATACCTGAAGTCATAATACAATTAGTATTTAAAATTACGAATTTAATGGCCACTTGTGGCGTGAACACCCATCTCGCATCTGTTTATTATAATTTGGTTTATTTTAAAAAGGTTTCATCTATAGAAAACAGAAACTTAATGATATGCATTATATATACAATATATTATGTATTATATTGTATTGAAAATCAAAACAATAAATATAAGTATCACAATAACATTCATTTTATACACAAAAGTATCAATTTACTACGCGCTGATTGTTTCTTATTTCTAAATTCTATATTGTTAATGTATCACTATTTTACCGTTACTATTTTGCAAATCATATTAACAAGGATGTGTAACTATCGCTTTGTTAGAAGAGAAATTACCGAAATGTGAATACACGATAACTTTTTTTTGTAAAATCAATAGAAAGCGACACTATGACAATATAATGCATGATAAGCAAATAATTTAAACGAATTTTAGCTAAAACGTCTCCAATGTACGTTTATGTATAAAGGATTCTTTTTTCGTAAAAATTAGGAACAATATCAAAACAAATGTTTTTACCCAGGGGCTATCTACACACTTTTCTATATTTGTCACCGTTTGTCACTCAAAGGTTGTTTTATTACCAACTTCACAGATATGAACAATATCTGGAAGAAAAATTGATTTTCCAAAGAGCCGATGCTTGACTTTGTGAAGTGAATAGGAAGAAAAGGGGCTACTAAATTGCCTAAAACTAATTCATATCTGCCGCCCAACCCTTAAACAAAGGTTTAATCCATTAAAAGATTTCAATTCGGTTCTATTCCAAAACGTATGGTAGGTACTTATCTTCAATATATTACAAACGTATTTTCTCTAAAAACCAGCACAGTTGGACCATTGTATAGGCTATAGGGGGTCGATTAGAATATCTTTCTTTCAAAATTGTTCCCCAATTTTCGAAATTATTAAAAATGAGAGTTAAAATATAACTATTTCAACTCGTAGAATAAGTTATGCGTAATACTGCCATACTGACGAATGGATAAGATTATGGTACCAAAGAAAATTATTTATAAACCTACAAAAAGTCTACTCTACTTTTCTAGTTTACTAGCTAAGCACAAAAAGCATAAGTAAAATCGATGATTTACTTCATGCATATTACTTCCGAAGTATGTAGGTAGGTACCTTCTTCCTTAGTTATAGCATTGCGTGTCAGTCACAATGAAGGTTATATATTTCCTTGATATAGATATTATACGATTATAGAGTCTGTTGGAAGTAGTTTTAACTTATTACCCTGTCAGTTCAAAGTTTATATAGTTCACATAAATACGAAAGATGTATGTGATATCATATTACAGTTAAAGCAATACTTTCCCCTTTACCTAAACTGTGCACGATTGAAACCGGAATCCTATGTACCCTCTAGTAATTAATCGATGAGTTTAATTATTGTATGGCCTCGGCAAGTTAACACGTGTTAAGAGATTGGATCCTATACGTAGTAATCCCCTTCTTATCCCCAAATTATACCTATTTGGTTTTTATGGCGGATAATGAGTGCCGTGCAAGGTTTCACTCTTCAATGCGACTAATGTTTACCAAATGTTAAGTTATTGTAATTACTTCAGTGGTAAGTACTAAGTAGTGTGGAATTGAAACTATCCCGTTCATGTTTTAGTATTTTAATGCTGTTAACGCCCTATATGTACAATATTCACAAAAAATTGAAACACCAGTTTCTTCTTATAATCTGTACAACTTTAGCGATGAATGAGTAATAATGAAATTTTTTTTCAAAAAAACCGTTATTTTTTAAGGTAACAATAACTTGATCTCGCAACCATACAAAGCAAAAATGTCGCTAAAAATGGAATGGAATGTAGATAACGGCGTTCTTGCAAATGCTTTCTAGCTTTATTATACTACACCTCAGTTTTCTTTTTACAGTTCACAGATGATGAAATCAAGGAATGAAACTTTTTGATTTGTTTTGGAAGATATAATATTATGTTTTTCAGCCAAACCAATACATAAATATTCAGTTAAGTATATGTAACAATTTCGAACATATGAAGATATGGATAATTTATGTTTATTATTTCGCCATTGAAATAAAAGAATTGAAATCGTGAAGTTCTAAAAAAATCGAAGCACTTATGCACTCTTAAGTTTAGGTAGGTAGGTATGGATTCGTGTATTTTATAAAGCTAAAAACAAAAATAAGAAAAATCAACAACGAAATAAAAAAGTCAAAAGGGTGATTAACAAACAATGTAGAAAGTTAAGAAAACGGAGCTACTTATACCTACAAATAAATAATTAGGAAAAATACCTAAAATGACTTATGTGACATAAAAATAAAATAAATAATTTAAATTGTAAATATCAGAGATAGATCGCTACTACTTTACTGCTTACTCATACTGCTTACTGTTTCCAGTGAAATTTCATATTGATATTTCATTGCACAGCTAAACTTATGGTTCCTAAATATGAATTTGTATTTCATAATGAAAGAGTATCTACCTATTTCTTTGTACTATTTCAGTCTTATTATTACCTCTTTTTTAACGCATAATCATAAAGTATCATTTAAGGCTCCTAAGGAGAGCTTTGCAATTCATATTGTTAAAATGGTCATAAAATGGCCATTTTGGACGTAATCATGTAACAAAAACTAATAAAACTATGCATAGGTCAAATTCTATGTATCATAGTGATCAATTAATGTAAACCTTCTGGTTTCAAATTAAATATTTAAGTTACAATGTTGGTCGAAAGTTGCGTAAATGCAGTACCTCTCCTTCAGAACTTTCGACCAAGATTGTAACTTAAATAATATATAATTTGAAACCAGAAGGTTTACACTAATTGATCACTATTCTACATAGAATTTGACCTCGATTTGACCTATGCATAGTTTTTATTTTTTTATTAGATGATTAAGTCCAAAATGGCCATTTTACCAATATGAACTATACAGAGCTCTCCTTAGGATTCATCAATTTTTTGTAATTTCCAAATCAACGTGTTTTTCCCTGCGTCCACTCCCGTAGGACCCATTTGTGAACATTTTCGCAGAGGAAAAAGTTTACCGTCTCGTTAAAATAAAGCCGCTCACGAAGTATAAAAAGTATATTAATTGATAAGGTGGCCGGCTCCCGGACTAAATCTGTTTGCGTCTAAATAATTTTTTTTGGTTGCATTGTTGCATATATTTATAATGTTTCGTTGGTTTTTCCATAATCTGTTGATCTTCTCTATAGATTACGGTTAACCTGCCTCATACGTCTGCATTGCACTCGGCATTGCATTAATAAAATATATTATCTAAATTTTATCCTATCTAAACGTGGTTATATTTTAAAAGATCTAAACAGTGGCGGAAATGAGAAGTTGAACAAGTATAATTTATGTTTCCTGCGGTAGCAAATGATAAATGAGATTAATTTTATTTTGCTTTATCTTTTTTAAGCTAACCTAACTCATAAACTGTGCATACATTATAAAGTTTACATGAAAGACATAAATTAAATACTCACAGTCTATCAATACGATACCAATACGTTTTGTAAATAATTAACCAACTCCAAATTCTTTAATTGGGACAATTACTTTAATAAACAAAACTTCTTAATATACAATATGTGAAACCGTTGAGTGAATGTGAAAGATATCTTATTCAATGGTGAAGCCGAGAGTGAAGCTGTTGGCAATAGTTCATAAGGTCTCGCTCGATGAAGGTCTATTGAAACGGCGAAATTATCCATTAAAATGTCTACGTAAACAGATTCCTTTATTCATGCTGTAAGTAATTCCATTAGAACTTTGGACGAACACAAAAATATATTCAGAATTTCAATTGGTGTGAATATTTCATTATGTAAATAGATTTACACCAGGGGTTCTCAAACTGTGGTACGCGTACCACTGGTGGTACGCCAAAACCTTCCAGGTGGTACGCGAGTAGGACTTATACTTCAGTAGCAAAACTGGCCGTTAGTGATGTTGAAAAAGTAACTATTCGTTCTCGAGTACTCGTTACTTTACAAAATACTAAGTAACGATTACTGATATCTCTGATTAATAGTTACTTTGAATACTTTGATTACTTTTGAGTACGAGTATTCGTTAGTTAGTGGAGTATTCGCATTGTAATAATAATTGTACGATTGTATTCGCTATACCTATTGCCGTTACCGATACCGAATACTTTTCGTGTTCTTTCGTTACACAATATCAAAGTGTAATCTTTGACAATACAAGGTTATGGATCCGTGACTATTTTCGAATTAAAAATAAATAAAGCAGTTTATATTACCTACTCTGTGTTTACTTTCAAAATAAAGTTAAAATTATCAAACACGTCCTAATACTCCTAATTTATTGATTTTTTTTTGAAATTGTGTTAACGTTCGCGTCAATAGTAATAGCATGTAATACCAAATTAATCTTTATCATTCTCACTCATCATAATCACTGTCTTGAATGTCACCTATGTCGTCTATGTTGATATGTTGATAATCTAAGGCTGTACCTACCTACTCCTACTGCAATGTCTTTAATACATGTTCATTTGTCAAGAATTCCTTTTGTAATTTGTTTTACTTTTTCAAAAAGTTTTTCTGGGATTTCTTCATAATTTTCACTAAACTTAGAGATTACTAATTGCTGCACATCTCCTAATTTAAAAGTTACATTCTTAACTGCTACCCAATTCTTGATGATAGCCCACATTTTCTCAATTGGGTTTAAGTAATTCTAGGTGATATGGTGGCAATCTTAAAATAGAATAACCGTACGAACGAGGCTAGTAATGTATCATCGGAATCGTACTGTTTTACCCGATTTTACCATGTGGTTTATGCCGTTTTATTATCCCATAGATACAACTCTACTTTGGTCATTGAAGAATTGTTCAAACGAGATGTTTCGTTCATTTAACCACTCTTTGTTTGTGTTTGCAAAAGTTATATTTTTTCAAGAGTACCTAGTGATAGTGATAGGAAGCATTATCTACAACAACTACATTATGCGCCATAAATTTCGTGACAATTTTTCTCGTAACCACCTGAAATAATTGTCGTTATGATAATCTCCAGTCGATCACCTTGGTTGTTTCTAGACGAATGGGATCGGCAATCTCTTTGGGAAGAGTATAGGTGGATGATTCAACAGCAGTAACGATGCGTTGGGAACCTTAGTGGAAGCGACAGCGAAGTTTAAACCTTTTGAAAGGACCGAATGCTCGTCGAAGGACAAGTTAACGATGGTTTCCTTGGGATGGGAGTTAGTGGTAGATGATTTAAGGTTCTTGGACTGAAGGTTTTGGAACCTTGGACGTGGGTGGTCCATTCCAAAGTGACCTGCGATTGCTCAAGAGATCTATCGAAATTAGTACAATGGTCTGTAGAGAGGGCGTTTGAGAGTTCTTTGGACAAAGAATAGAGTTCTGGTCTGGTCGAGGTTCTGGTTTGTTGCGTTCTCAGACAAGATCTAAGCTAGCACGCTGAAGAATAGATATCGAAGAGCTGGTTTGTAAGTGAAACTTGACTTTAAGAAAGGATGGAATTACCTTGTGGTCCCGACAACGAATACAAGAAAGTAAGTAATATAAATGCACAACAACTTGTCCTGATGAAACCCCGTTGAACCATTAACGGGCCAAATAAGAAATTATGTCGAATGATTAGTATTGTATTTTATTAAAAATAAAATTCTGTATGACACCATTAGCAAGATGAGTATTAACTCTGATAATCCTTAGAAAAAAGTCAATAAGAATATTTGCGTTAAATGTTAAATACAAAGGCCTCACCGTCCATAACCTACCACAAGTAATTGAATACACTTTTTACTCACACCTGATACAAGCAGTCGCAATCCAATCATGTTAACTTAAAAATTAAGGTTCAAGGTAATGACGCATTTAAAAAACTTCTAAATATGTATCACCATATTTAAGATAGCTTTTTAGTACTGCAATAAAAATTAACAAAAAACATACTCTCGTTACTTAACTGAAAAATTCAAAGGTAAACGTGAACAATTTAAAAATCACTAACCAAAACCATTAGAGTGCGAATACATAATACAAAATTATTTAAACACCCCGTATGCGGTATGCGCTCAAGTTAATTGAAAGAACACAAGGGCACATAAACACCAAAAAATACATAACGAATAAGAAATATATTAAATTGAAAAAATCGTTTAATTTATGAAGTCAAGATCCAACAATAATAACCGGAATGGTTCAACTTAAAATGTATGGAAAAATACAAACACTCCTTATTTTTGTAAAGGTGAAACTTACCAAAGGTTAAAGATTTAAATCCAATTCACCATCGGCGAGTGTTTTATAAAAAAATAATAGATTAAGTAATTAAAATTAACACAAAGTGTTTAAATAACCATAACACGACTGTAACCGAATATTTAGAAGACGTGCAACACAATCGCCATCTCGAAATAAACTGGATAGCTGTTGTTACTGTTAGAGACACCATTAGACAGAGACAAGAGACAACACTGTAAAGGATAGATTGATTGTACAGAACTTTTTAGAATCAATAGCGCAAGCGGCAAATTCAAATTTGATACCAGTATTTTTGTTACGTAATGTTTATCATAACAACAAATAAATTGCTACTTGTAACGTTATATCTGATTATCTCACGATTGTCATAATAATATGTTATCTATTCGTTATCAGTAGGTAGTGTAGTTGTGATTGTAGCATTCGCCCAACTATTGTAAAATATCTGTGTAACGGTAAGCAAACTACTACTAATTTTGTAGCAATTATTACTTTCTCCAACGAAAATATATTGTAGTGCCAAAACTAATTTTATATAAATGAGCATTTAATAAATTGTAACGGTTTGTAATTTTCTATCACTATTCATAGCACAGAATAAAACACTGTGATTCATAGTATTTTTCTTCATCAGAATCTGAACCATTGCTTCTCCTCTTTCCATGCACACAATATTATCTGTAGCAAATACAATCAAATAGATAAACAACAGATAACTACAGATAGGTAAGTCAAATAATAATTGTGAGTAGGTAGGTATTCCATAAGGGCTCTTTCACACGGGGATACTGTATCTGAGATACTTGGCCCGATATTATAAAGCATAGTTAACTATGTGATCAGCTGACAATGTGGTTAAGTAATGCGATAGGCTAATACGATCAACGACCACACCTATGTAACCCGTATTAGCAAATCATGTTGCATTATTCAAATTTGATCACGTCGTTAGCTGATCACGTATTTAAGTATGCTTTATAAAACCGGGTCACTGTATGCGAGATACAGAATCGCATATTGCCAATACATGCGCTCAAATGAAGCTTTTCACACGTGGATACTCGCCGGATACAGTATCCCTCTGCAAAATTTCTGTATCTTGTCCATTTAGCCGCCCGAGACCGTATCCGCCTCTCGGATACAAAACTAATACCTATATGTATAAATGGAGCCTTTCAGACGGGGATACCGATACAGCAGAATACATAGGCGTACTTATTACTAGTAGTGATTGAACAGTTGAAACACAGTACGTCTCCTCTTCATTTGTTATTTTTATCACCCATCCTACCTTCGCCACTGGCGAGTAACGAATGTCTTGAAAGGCCCTATCTGGAAAGTATGCCGTCAATTTCAACCGCAGATTCGGTATCTCACATACAGTATCTCAGATGCAGTATCCCCATGTGAAAGAGCTCTAAATAAGTAGGTACCTACTACACAAAATGATTGATCCATCGCATGTGACATCCAGTGGGTAGATACTTACTTGATAATGACATATTTACCTACAGTACCTACTACATTGACTTACTTACCAAATTATTTTACAACAAAAAAGTGTTCAAGTTCTATAAAGACAAATGAACATAGAAAAGCAATGTTATAACAATGTTGTGCTGCAACAAATGTACAAGTTGTTTAATAGTTACTCAAATAGTAATAAGACTAGGAAATTATATATGACAGTGTGAAGTAAACTCGGACCAATAATATAAATATTGGTCCGAGGAAGTAAAGGAGAATTTTACGATTAGAAATGTTAAACACTGAAACAGATGAAGCAATAGGGATTCTTACAAAATCGTTTAAACATCGTCATTGTTTCATGTAACTATTTAAAGTTGGCAAGATATTATAAAAGAGATACAAAAGCAACGAAAAGATCACCAAGGCAATTAAAACGAAGAAACCAGGAAAGGGAAAGAAATTTTAAAAAAAGAGATAAGGAAGATGAATATAAGATTGGAAGCTATAGAGGGAGTAAAGAGGAGGAATATAGTAATTCAAGATATAATTTTCTCGTTCATCGTTTTGTTTATCCCTTTTTCTTTTTTCACACCACTTTAACAGTGTGGGACATGGTTTATCATTTTTTGTGTGTCGCTAATCGCCAGTATATCTAGATTTGTCTTTTTACATTCTCTTGTGACTTGTGTATTTCTCCATACATATTTCAAATTCCACATGAGATTATTCATTTTTTTTTACTTTTGGTGTCTTCAATTGACATTTTAGTCTGAGTTCTGTGAACTCAAAACAAACTTAATCTTATCTACTTTATCCATATTTGTTATTCCAATAGAGGTGTGAATAACCATTCTGTGTGATCTTTCATTTTGCTTATTGTTTCTTTCGCCCTTTGAGTTTTTATGTGTTAGGTTGCTAAAATGTAATCGCTATGACATAGTTATGTAATCGCAAATTGATTTTCGCTATATTATCTTACCTATATAAAATATTTAAAATTTCTCCCTTTTAAAATGAACTCAAATTATGAGTTTTATTTTAATATACAATTTGTATTTCTACATATCAAGTCGAATAACAAATTACAAAAAAAACTGTTGTTATTCAATTGGTGTGCCCAAATGGGTCTTAAAAATTTTCATATAATTGTGTAAGGAGTTCCTACATGCAAGTGAATGTTTTTTTTTATATTTTAGGCAGCACTATCATGCTTGTGGATGCCCAATATCTGTGCTGTTTTTTTAAATGACCTTAACCGTTTTCAGTGAAAGAAAGGAGTCGCCTTTAGATAAAGTTGTGTTTGCAAAGAATTTCGGATAATGATGATCAATACCTCTAATTAAAGCTATCTAAGTAAATCGATTTACCATTATGTGCCAGCAGGTGTCATCTATAAGATTTACCACATGCATGCGTAAAAGAGAGGCCACCCCACTTCTTTCCTCTATAATAATTTGAAAGCAAGTGCAGCTGAGGCATGTCAGATTTTTTGTTCTGCAGAAGAAGACCGACACTTTACTTTAAAGTTTACATATCTTGCTGAGCACTTAAAGGTTATACACAAAAAAATAACATGATCTGTGGGTTGTTCTACACACTAGAGAGCAATCTAATACAACTTTAAATCGTAACGTCAAAGAGTATAATATTATATACTCTTTGGTAACGTGTAAACAATTCTTTCCTTCATCGCCCTCTTTGGTGCCATGGTGGTGTCATATTTATAGCAATAGCCACAGCATCTGTAAAATATCCTATTTTTACTGAGCAGTTTCCCTCTTATAAATTGGTTTCTGGAGCGGTACAAAATTATTGTCTCATCTCTTAAAAAAATTTATGAGGTGGCAAAAATTTTCATGCAGCAGCCTACTATTGCCAAATTCATCTCCATCAGTCTGTGCATCTACATCAGACTGAATGATAACGATTTCCGACTCCTCATTTCTGCCAACTTAAAATGCTTAAAATTGACAGCATTTTACGATAGACTTGCTGACCGTTGCTCACTTTATTCTAAATAATACATGTGTGGGTTTTATAGTTTTCCAATTTTCGAACAATATAGATCGAAGAAAATTGAAAACTAATAATACCATCGCTGAATAAGAAAAATTTTTCTCCGCAAAAAACCTTAATACACTAACGCTCCAAAATAGTTTGGGGAGCCTAATCTTAACATTAATAACAAACTATTAATGTATTTAAACAAGGCTATTATAGTAAATGAAATTTATAGCCCCTAGAAACACATGAAATTTGTGTTTCTAGGGGCTATAATGAAATTCTTATTTGGCTACCATCTAGTGGCTCGTGGTAGAGCAACGGTTCCGGATATGTTTCTACATAACGATGTTTCTACGCCCGCTGGAGTTTAAAACAAAATCCTGTAATCATGCATTACTGCAATACAAACACTGAATTGCTACTACACTTGTTTATATAGCTACTTAGGTACTACCAAAGAGAATATATACTCTTTGGTACCTACTACATAGATTCAAGGATACTATCGATGAGTGAATTCTTTATTCAATGATACTACCTACCCTTGTTTATGATTATGATACTACGTATAACCGCTGATTGAGGCTCTCTTTAGTCAATGGTATAACACTTTTTCCTATATTGCGGCACAGAACGGTGACCATTATATTGTAGGTATAATTATTTAAAACACTTTATCTAGACGCTAGACCAGGCGCATTTAATAAGTATTTACATTGTATTTATATGTATACAATGCTATTTAATACCAAACGGTGTAGTACCTAATGGTGTTTCGTGAAGTTATAATGCAACTATTTTCCATAGGTACCTATACTTTTCTTTCAGTTCTAGTTTAAGTATACCATAATAGAAGAGGAAATATTTTTACTCTATGTTGCAGTTGTCTCCATATACACTAGCATGAACAGAGAACAGCTTATATGCTTTATTATCACTAATCATGAAAGTATTTTAATACCTTTGTCAATCAATTACTACTTGAGGGATTCTCAGGAGCCTATTCGGGTTCAAGTAGGAATAACATTGGATCTCAACGTAGTAAACCACAGCTAAGAATTTTAAATCCATCCATCAAGATGAATATGTCAGATATTGGGAACCACTCCGCACGATGTGGTTGCTTTTCTGATCCTACCTCAATACCTCTATTATTCAACAACCCTTTCGTTTTTAGACGCAAGGTTGCCAGCATTGCCTGCCCTCGCACTTAGGGATCCAGTGGCGACAGGCCCAGAAGGACCCTCATAGCGGCTGATGTGGCGGTTGTTCGTATTGCACCCGTGCACGCAAGGCACACTTATTTTTGCATACAATTAGGAAATGCTAAAGTTGTCGTGATCCTAGGCCACAAGACTATTGGCCATAGTAAAACATAGCTCTAATAACAGAGGTGTACAGTCACATGATAGCCTTTTGGGAATGAGTTCCAAAGTATCCGGATCGCACGACGACCTCGTATTTCCCGCTTTACTCTATTTACAGTTTATTGTCCTCCATAATAGGTAGGTACCAGGGGTACCTAGGTATTTCACTGGAGGCAATGGGGTTAGTGGACAAAGAGTATTCCGTACAGCATTCTTCCAATCTGCGAGCTGACTGCATGAGAGTGCACAGAGTTACCTACATCAAATTTACCGGTTATTAGTATTGATAAGTACCTACATTTAACCTCAATAGAGCAGGCTTGTTCAAACGACCCCATAATAAAGTTAGAAAGAACAGGCGCGTGCGCACTTAGCCTTTCTCCAAGGGGATGTTTGTATAGGGGGAGGATTGACTGACCTCAAGTTGGTTTGGCAGCTTTGGCGATGATGCTCTTTCTCCCTTATTAGGTCAGTTGCAACTGTGAGAACTTCTGAGGTAGTTGTATCGAAGTATTCTCCACCACCGGTTGAACAGTATTTTACAGTTGGCAAGTTTTAGAATTTTGGAATTGAAGATGCATTGATTGCTACAATTGCAGTAACATTTTGTTCCTTTTTTAATATTCTTACAATTCATTGACTGTCCTCCGAATTTGCACTAAAACGCGTTCATGAAATGATTAATGGTGCGATATTGAACATTTTTGCCAGTATTATAGCAACAGTTTCAAAGTGGCAGAGTGCATCCAGTGACATTACATCAAATAAACAATTTGATATTAAATAAAATACCTACATGGATATTGCGCATAAAAAAAGCCTTGGCAATGTGTAAATGGGTATTCATCAGGCAAGCAGCACCAGTGCCGGTAGTGTTCGTGGAAAGTGCCTTTTCAAATTGGAAATGAAAAATCACTAAAATGCACTGTGAAAATTAAGTCTGTAAAGGGATGTGAAACAGCGCGTGAAATTTGGATTAAGTTGGAAGAAATTCATCAATCAAAAGGACCAATGAGAAAAGTTGCATTGTTGAATCAACTAACTTCACACAAGGTAAAGGACGGTGATGATGTTCGACAAAGTACACAGGAGTTTCTCGATATTGTTGATAAACTGGCCGAGATGGATATCGAAATAAACCGTGATCTCCTGACGGTAATGCTTTTACGAAGTTTACCCGATTCATTTGAAAATTTTCGGTGTGCGATTACTTCGCGAGACGAACTTCCGAGGCCGGAAGCATCGCGAGTAAAAATATTAGAAAAGTGCAAAGCTCGAAAGGCAACTGATAAAAATGATTTTGTTCAAAACGCGTTATTGGCTCGGAAGTACAGAAATCAAAAGAATGAAAGTGAAAGCGATGAAGATAAAAATCCAAAACAGTATCGGAAGAAAGTTTTTAGGTGTTTTAAGTGTCAAAAACCCGGTCATACTGCGAAACAGTGTAAATCGAAGACAAATCAGTCGAAAGATCAAAGTACTGGGCATGCTGACGACTTAAGTTTGCTTGCAGCGCCAAATTTGCGCGAACGCGACGAAGCTCTCTGTGCGGACAAAATAGTAAAAAGCAGTGAATGGTGTATTGACAGTGGCTGTACCGCACATATGTGCAAAGACATTGACGCATTCACGAATATTGTTACACACGGGGGCGGAAAATTGAACTTAGCGAACAGTTCATGTACAGAGATTGAATCCAGAGGTGTCGTACCAGTGTCAATAAATATTGATGGGTATGAAAAGAAAATAAACTTTAATGATACTCTGTGCGTACCGGATCTTCGTACGAATCTTGTTTCCGTTAGCAAGATAACCGACAAGGGTTATACGGTGGTTTTTAACAAAGAGACAACCGAAATCTTTGATAACGTAGGCAAGGTTGCGCTTGTCGCGAAACGAGCGAACGGCTTATACTACATCCAAGGAGGTACAGGCGATAGTTGTAACTGTAAGGCGATCAACGAAACCGTAAATTCATTAGAGGATTGGCACAAACGACTTGGACATTTAAACCTGCAATCTTTGCGTGATGCGATCAAGAAAAGGACGATGCAAGGCTTGCGCGTTGATAATGTGAATGCGGACTTCACATGTGAGACCTGTATTGAGGGGAAGATGTCACGACTGCCATTTCCTAAAAAGTCTGAAAGAAAAACAAAGCTTGGAGATCTTGTTCATTCAGACATTTGTGGACCCATGCGTGTAATGTCGAACGGAAAGAATCGTTATACATGGTTACTTTTATTGACGATTATTCCGGATGGTGTGAAATAAAATTTATCAATCACAAAAGTGAAGCTATCAAACATTTTGAGGATTATAGAGCAATGGTTGAAACTGAGAAAGGAACAAAAATCAAGATGTTTCAAACTGACAATGGTCTCGAGTTTGTAAATAAACAGTTTGACGAACTTCTCCGACAGCATGAAATAACGCGGCGCTTGACAGTGCCGTACAACCCAGAACAAAATGGCGTGGCCGAAAAGCGAAATAGAACTCTAATAGAAACAGCGAGGTGTCTCCTGATTGAGTGAGGATTATCAGCGTCACTCTGGGCAGAAGCTGTTAACACGAATTTCATCAGGAACCGGTGCCCAACAAGCAGATTGGATGGGAAGACGCCTTACGAGGCGTGGCACGGAATATCTCCAGACGTTAGTTCCCTTAGACGGTTTGGTTGTGAAGTACACATTTTGAATACTAGTCCAAATCGAAGCAAACTTGCACCACGATCAAAGAAAGGATTTTTCGTGGGTTATAGTGAGAACTGAGAATTCAAAGGGGTACAGAGTTTGGATTCCAAGCGAGGGGAAGGTGGAGACGTCACGCGATGTAAAGTTCCTGGAGAAAATTACGGTGCAGACCAGAGAGGGATCGGCAGATTTCCTTCCGTCGGAAAACTGTTCCAGAGAATCAGAAATAAATGACGAATGCACCGAAGTCCAGCTGATCAGAACAAATTCAGATAGGTTGGACGGGCAAAGCGACTACAAGGCAGACAGCGCTAGGGAGCCTGACATCGAAAACGATGTCGAAAATAACGAAGACGAGTTTTCAGAGGGATACCCGTCTACAGATCCAACGCCTGTCGTTAAACGCGGTCCTGGCAGACCACGTAAAGTTTTAACAGGGTTACGAGGAAGACCTTAAAAGAAGTACAACGTGGCCAAACATGCTGATAGCGGAGATGATGTCTACACAGCATTTCACACCGAAGTATCAATTACTGAGGCGCTGTCAAGTCCAGAGTCGGAAGAGTGGCTTCAGGCCATGGCGAGCGAAGTCAAATCAAATGACACATGGGAGCTTGTGGACAGACCAGAGCGAAAGAGGGTCATATCAGGAGTGGTTGATCTACAATATTTACCATCGGAGGAGATGCCTGCAGATATATTGACGAAGGCATTAACCAAGCAGAAGCATTTGAAGTGTGTTGAATTACTTGGTTTCACAAAAGGACTCACCTAATTGTGTCGGTGGTCTCGAGGGGAAGTGTTGGGAATGTTACATTGTTTTTGTTTATAAGTGATATAGAAATTTTCATCGTATGTAACAACGTTTTTCCTTTAGTTAATTAATAGTTACAAACCGTTCTTGTGTTTATTACTCAATGTGTAACTTTCGAACACTGCATATCTCTAACAGTAATTTCTATATTAATATGCACAAAATTTAAAATACGTACTAGAAATTATATAACTTTATTCGTTTTGTTACGTATTACAAGTGCAGTTTCCTCTATTATGTAATTCATAAGAAAATATTGAATATAATTGTATCCAGGAGAGTTGGCGTGCACGTCATTACTTGTAACTGTATGTATTAAGATTAAAATTTGAAGTCAATTGAGCGTCTTTAACATATTTAAGAAATAATGACGTCAGGAATGAAATCTGCCAAATCGTAACAAGGCAGTGTTGCAATTAATACTTTAATTACCCACAGGTAGTTGCTTGTACTACTTTAAAATTGTAGTAGTAATATGTTACGTGCTTAATTAATCCATTATGTATGAAATGTATCTTAAAATATTAGTTAGAGCTTACCAGCAAAGTCTTTGTTACCAGCTTAGTAAAGCTAAATGCGGAATAGTGTAATCAAAATATTAACGTCTGCTGCGATTGGACTCGATGAGATTATAAATAATTAATAAATTTGACATTGACAGATAGAAGTCAAATCAGAATCCGTACAATTATAAGTTGAAGCGTTGATAGAAGTCAGCTGTTGGACATACGGACATACTCACTTCTCTCTTATTTTTACTGGCGATCACCTATACGCATGTCTTTACTTAAAACACATGCAAACTGTATTGTCATCTTTATCACAAACATGTATTAAGCTTTAATGATTGTTTAAAAGGAATGTCGTGCATTCATTCGGAAACCTATGACGTGAACGCCAACTCTTGTGGATCGAACTTTACAATGTTTACGTATAGGGAAAGCCAAACTAAGTTGCGTGCACGTCATCAGCGTTTGATGACGTTTACATTTACAGTATTGTCAAATTGATCAGGAAATATTTAATTTCCCAGCAACTATTTCTTACTAAACCACAAATAAATATTAATTACGATTACAAATTGTTGACGACAAAAATCAATTAAATATGCCTGTCAGAATACTACTGTCATCTGTAACCTCAAAATATCGATGAATAAAAGATGGCAACAGAGCACCATTCCCTGACAGTGGCTAGGTTTACGTCGTTACTTACTGGCCTGTTGATTAAAATTTTATCACAACATTTTACATTGAGAGGCGTCTAAACCAAACAAAAACAAGCTTGTGCACATACATTATTTTATCTAAAAGTCTTATATTAATTGCATTGCCTTTAGAGTTGTTTTTTTATAAATTTTATGATACACTTAGCGATGGAAACTTTGCCACAAAAGACATGGAAATACGTCATTGATGACGTGCACGCAACTTAGTTTGGCTTTCCCTATACTTACTTATTTACCTGATTTATAATTACAAATATTGATTTTTATTTAATTGTTTGATGTATAATATGTGTATTACATTTTTACATTTACATTATACTGCATAATATGTATAATAGGTACTATAAAAAACTAATTTCAAAAACATGAAAGTTGTCAGAATAATAAAAGGGAAGAAGTAGGTATATCTCTAAAATTCTAATGATTTGATTTAACTATGATATATCTTGGAAAATTACTTCCAATATCAATTTGCCTAAAATATATACATTTATAGAGGTAATAGGTATTATATAAAAATAGCGAACATTATGAACATTACATATAAATTTTAAGTTACTCAACTAATCACTTTTATTACATGCACTATTCAGTGAGTATTAATTTATGTATTTCTGTGTTTTAATGGCGTTATTTCAATGGTATCGTTCACCTCAACAGGTTTGGGTTTTGAGAATAAAATTCTGTACAATGCTCCACCAGCAAATCCAGCAAGTATCGGTCCCACCCAATAAGCCTAAAAAAATAATATATCATAATTATACAGTGAAGAGAAAATAAAATAATGTTTTATTCTTTTGACATCGACGTCTATTAGAAATTTACATGGCCGCGTACGATTACGAAAATTCAACAATAAGAAATGTTATCTTATTGGTGCAATTTGGTGATTAAAACGAAATCCATCATTCAAAAAGCAACGCTCATTATGACATAAAAAATGGGTTGTAATTCGAAACAAAGTTGGACGCCCTATAATATTAAGGGGAGAGCGTTTTATAATTTCATACATTGATTCGCGAAATGGTTGGTGGAAATATTAGTCCAGTAGATAACCTTATACTTCAGACTTTGTATCAAATCCGGTAGTTCTGATTTTTTGCTGACTTATTTATGATGTTGGCCCAATGAATAAAATCCAAGTTTGAGACCTCGAGCGCCGAACGCAACCATGGCATAAATCGAAAAAACGGCGCCATTTTCGACTTTATTTCAGTGTTTGGCGATTTTAAGCCTAAACGATTAGTTTTTCGATAATACCTATGGAGTCCGTTTTTAAAGTAGACTAAATTTGCTACAATATATGAGACTGGAATTTCATTATTCATAGCTTATCATTACACATCATCCTTCGCACATCTCAATTTCTTTTTTAACATCCCACCAAGGCATCGATAATATAACAGGGGCATATTTCAGAAATGTGAAAAATGAGGGGGGGGGGGGGCTTTTGAAAAGCTTTATCTCGGGAACTATTGGGTCTACAGGGTGTCTCACGGTGACCATCGGTTAGAAATATATCAAGAACTGTAAAAGCTAGAAATATGAAATTTTGCACATGCGACATGGAGTGTTTAATCTATTAAATAAAAATATTTTCCAAATGGCGGCACTTCCGGAAATACCGGAAGTGAGCATCAACTTCTTTATTTTAAATACAAACCAGGCATTTTTTTTTCACATTCTGATGTGTCATAAAATGTTTAGTAAGTATGCTTAAAATAATCGGCGTAACAATTTTGATTGTTGAGAAAAAAAAATTTGGTCACTGAAAAATGTCAAAATCTTGTTTAGGAAATAAAATTCAAAGTCGAAAGTGGTAAAAGTTAGGGAAATGAGATTTTAGGTTCTCAATGTTAAGAGATTGAGACACAATTGTCTGTCATGGATAATAAAAACTTGCCCGCGGTTACGTATCTATTTGACGTTATTTCCAGACTTAAGAAAAACTTTAAAAATTTTTTGAAAATTTTCAAAGCCAACCATGTTTTGTAAGTATGTAATTAAAAATTTAATTAGAAAAATGTAAATAACTCTGTAATCTTTGATTTTAGGTATAGGAACATGGTATATCAATTTAAAGGAAATTTATTTCTGCATCGAATAGGCTGATAATTAAATAGGCATTCCATTTAAAAAAAGAGACTTTTTAAAGTTTTTCTTAAGTCTGGAAATAACGTCAAATAGATACGTAACCGTGGGCAATTTTTTATTATCCATGACAGACAATTGTGTCTCAATCTTTTGACATTAAGAAGGTAAAATCCCATTTCCTTAACTTTTCTTAGGGTACAAAGACAGCTTTATACAGTGAGAGACAGAGAGAGTTATACGATCAATGAAAAATGGTCATCCTTCCAAAAATATGCTCTTGCATTTAAGAAAGACTATTTTAAAATAAACCACTAATCCGCTTAATTATAATAAACGTTAAATCGCAACATAAATAAAATCTTTAATTAAACTATTTACCCAATGATCTTTCCAATCACCATGCCAGGCTGCAGGAGCAAAACTTCTTGCAGGGTTCATGTTAGCACCAGAGAATGGTCCCTGAAATTAATTATAGTTAATCAAAATACATTTATACAAAATTGGATACTTACACCAGCTAATGCAAGTGCAGTAATAGCAAGACCTAATTTAAGTGGTACAGAATCGTGTTTGTTTGAATTTCTGTAATCCCATACAGAGCACACAATCAAAACGAATAGAAGTGATAACAAAAATTCACAAAACATTCCCTGAATTCCTGTAAGTTCACTGTTAATTTGCGGCGAACAAACTCCAAGAACTTTGACAGTTTCTGAAGCATTTGCTCCTATTTGGCGAATTTCGTATCTTGCTTGATGCTGTTCTGGTGTGATAGTCTACAAGAGGTTGCTATATAAAGTACATGTTTTAAGGGATGTTTGTTGCTTACCATTAGTAATCCATAACCGACGAATGCTCCCACAAACTGACCAAGGAAATAAATAGGAACTTCAATGAAAGCTAATTGTCCTGTAACAGCAGCTGCTATAGTTATTATAGGATTTATATGAGATCCAGAAATGTGTCCAAAAGTCTAAAATCATAACATGCATAACTACTAAATACTTAATTTTGAACGAAAAAGAACGAGTTAACTTGCGTATTATCAAAGCGGGATATAGGTACACTTATATTCAGTATTGTACATATTAAAGTCTCTAAAAAAGGATTTATCTTACCTGAACAGATAACATAACTGCAAGTCCAAAAGCGAGAGAAATCTGCTCATGTGGGACGTGGCCACCTGACAGTCCCACGGTGCATGACATGCATCCCAAAAAGACTAAAATCGCTGTTCCGAACAATTCAGATGAACAAAGGACCACTCTTTCCAGCGTACTTAATTTATCCATTAAAATGAATTTATCACCTGTAATAAAAAGAAGAATGAAATATAGCTTTTGTATTAAGACAAGTCGCATTTATAAATTCGCATTCCGCTAGCATGTGTAAACAGTAAACAGCAAGAGAAAAAATGGTCTGATGTTTGTAAGATAAATTCGAAGACCCAAGGAAGTGGTAGCTGATAAAATGTTTCAAGGTATACCACAGACTACTTGGTATACCTACTGAACATAGCACAATGTAAATTTGATTAACTTTACATTAACGCATAGGGCAGCCCTTACTGCTTGAATTGCCGCATGGGATCGACCCTATGGACTGCCGAGTTAACGTTTTACATTACGTGCTCCCCTGGTTACGGAGCCGCTAATGTAAACGTAAATGTATTGGTTTTGTATAAGCAACTTTTTTGTTTGTTAGAATCAATGAACTGTATACTATACGTACCTAGTATACAGTTCATTGGTTAGAATTGAGAACGGAGAACCTATATAAAAGATGACAAATATTCTACCCCACAGAGATTGATATTGTATAAATAAAGAAAGGAATGGTAAAAAATTTCACTCAACCTTCCCAATAGTTTATATATTAATTAAAATTAAATTGCACAATACAATTTAATTTTACTTAATAAATAAACTATGGGGAAGATTGAGTGATATTTTTTACCATTCTTTAATTATTTCACCCCATTTGGAGCATTATATCACCTATTATGGACCCCATCGACAATAAATAAAGATTGTGGAAATAGGAAAACCACAACTAACGTAGCAAAAGATTAAAAGTTTGTCTGCCTATCTAAGCAAAACGTTTGGCACTTTTTCCAAAGAAATGCAAATTTCCAATATGACTGATAAATATTATTGGCAGGTATAATCACACCTCGTCAATTATATTCCCACAGTTATCCCACTGAGTTATCATCATCTGATACCTAATCCAACTCGGATTATTCACTTCATTATAGTAGCTCCTAGGTAAGGTTCACCATTATTAGTGTTCCAATAATCTGAATCCTCCATTGTCCATTTTTTTCAATAAGCTTCTTATATAAATACGGATGTACCTATAACATTGAAATCCATGGGATACCAGTGGGCAGTGACGTAACATTACAGAGCTTGTAAACAGTAAAAATCGTATCACCAAATCTCATAAATTATTTAGCAAAAGAACGACAGGAGACGTTTTACGACAGTTTTATTGATTAAGGACTCAAGTATGGTTCTTGATCACAATATTATTCACCTATAATTTTTCGTTCGTGTTTATCCTACCTTATTAATTAAGTCTATTGTTTTTTCTATATATTTTTTTTATTAAGTAAATTATTTATTTCGGCATATTTTATATACAAAGCAGCCACAAAAATGTCATTCTTATGGCCCTTTAATGTTATTGCTTTTTTAAATTGGGATAAACATTTTGGTTGTTGTTTTGACACCTTTGAAACACGTAGGTACCTAGTTAATTACCAGATAGGTACAGCTCAGTCACGCAGGGACGATCCGATAGAGGGGTGTTGGTGGGTGCACCCCCCCCCCCCCCCAAAGGTTTTCCAATCGGCAAATTTTTATAAAGCCGTCCGGTTAAGTATTAAGGTTGAATCGGCATTATATTTAGTAAGTCGATTATTAAAAATCAAAAATTACGTTTAGTACATCATATTAATTATAATTTTATCTACTACTCAATAACAATGTAAGAAAATGCAGTGCTTAGAATGTGGCAGCAAATTTGATGATGATGACCGGAAACGGCATTAACATTTAAGCATTTACAGCGAAAACCTTCCACAAGTAAGTACAAATGCTTCAAAAATTATAAACTTTCCGTCCACGTCAAAAATTATGGGCAGAGATACCAATGTAATTACTAACTACAGATTTTTTATTTACAAGAATTTGCAAAGAACTAGTTTCGTTTCGTTTTCAAAGCGGTGATGTAAAAACTAATCAAAAATTGTTTTCAAAAAACAGGACAACATTTTGGTTTCTAATTAATCTCGTGACGTCCGTGTAAATGCCCTGCGACCACGATATAAATATGTATAGGCACTAACCCTGCGACCTACCATTCCCGAGAATGCAATGTGCTACAAAATCGTCCCTAGCGTCTATAAAAATCAAATTTCAACATAGTTGAATTTACAATATACTAAAATTTCGTACAATTTCAGCCAGTAGTTTTGCTTTTATGTCACTCTAAATTTAGCTATGGGGCGTAAACCCCAAAAAACCGGCACTTTGCATTGTGCGCCCGTAGAAATGGTCCAAAAAACAGTTGTTACACCTATTATACAACGTAGAAATAAACAGGCTTTAATTTAACACCAAACCCGTTCGAATGGTCCAACACCCCCCTTAAGTTAAGGTCTTCGGATTGTCCCTGGCTCAGTGTTCCACCTCACGCTCTAATACAATGCGCAAAAAATTAGTAAATGGAAGTTTTAACTACCCAAAAAGTTATTTGTAGTAGCTCATATTAATTGAAATTTCATCTTGTATCTACCAGAGCTTTAAGTCGAAGGTTGAATGTTAGTAAGTTAGTAGATAACGGTAAATATAATTAACTCTGTCAAAAATTCACAAATGATTTAAGGCACACAAAATAATAAAATATAATCCAAATTAATAAGAGAAATAAAAAAAAGAAAAACTGCACAATACTTTTCGAATGCTACATGATATTATAAGTGACGGTATGATTAATAACAAATCTAGATTATTACAAAAATATCGTTTTTTGTTGGTGATGACCCGAAGAAATACTACTTATCTTTTTTTAATTATAGATTAATTTATGAGTAGTTTAAGTTTACTACATTTTCTTACATATTTATTGATAGAGAGAACACTCGTTAGTCGTTACCAAATAATACAATGTAGCGTTTCGATTATACATAATATATGTAATTGACAAGACACTTATAAGTTATAACGAGAAATATTGATATCAAAAGTACAAAGTACCTACCTACCTACTACGAAAACGGCCTGCGTTGCCTTCTGCACTTTTTAAAGATATATTTTTATTTGTACAGATTATATAAATTGTCTCAGGGAATGAGGTCATTTTGATAAACACAGGCATTTTTTGGTAGCCTTCGTTATTTTTATTTACGTTCAGATGAATATTTGTTCTGACAGCTTCGCTATTCCTTAATTATGAACATCTAGGACGAGAATTTTGATTGAATATAATATATGTGACCGAGTATGTCAGAATTTCATAATAAATATTTGCACAAGACTCTCTTATCTGTGTTTTAACGTTTTAACGAAAAATGTATACTGAAATAATGAATTTTGTTGATTCGGTAGAAGTAAATACATATTTAAAATAAACAGTTAGGTACTAAACCTAATTTTTTAGGCATAAGTGAATTCCAGTAAATTTGAAATGGCAGTATGTATACATTCCTTCTCTCTACGGTTTGAATAATGGATTTCAGTTTTTATGATCGAAAACCGTGTGAATAAAAATGAAAAGAATGCAATAAACCATTGTGCTAGTTGTTAGTATTAGTTTTTCTCATCAATTGAAACTAACTTCGGAGAGGAGGCGGGGGGGGGGGGGGGGGGCGACGAAGGTCAACAGTGTAAAATATCATACAAGAGAACAAATATTCATCTTGGCTTGACAAAGCGCATTTGGGGCTGATGAGATTGTACTCAGCAGGACTTAATAATACGCAACTTTATTCAGCCATTAAACTTTGACTGACCCAAGGATATATATCGTTCGCGGTGAAGACTCATATGCTGCTATAGAGGTTATCCCTGCTACTGCTTGGATCCGATAAAGACGCATCTGGATTAGTAAACCTCTTCTACAACAACCATCAACTTCGGTGGAATGCACGTGGTAAAAACTAAAAACCCTCACAGTATCAAACCAGTACCAGTAGGGGACGGCGAAGAAGTCGGCCTCCATTCCGGTTCGAGTTATAGAAATGGCAACAGCGTCTGACACACGGTCTGGGACTCAGAATAGGAAAATTTTATCGAACTTTAAAAAGAAAACACAAAACGATAGGCCATCACAAAAAGTATCTATTTGAAATATACAACTAATTATTATAGGTACAACAATAAAATCAAAACCGAAAATTCCGTTCCCATCATGGTCTTTTAGAGATAGTTCAAAAGCTCCACAGAATTTTAGACAATTGATGATTTTATTTAAGACCTATTTTTAGATATTGTCACTGGAACTTTTAGCAGATTTTCTATAGGCGCTATCTAATTGCATTTGAATGTCAGAACGAACAAATGTGGCAAAAGACATTGAACTTTTCATGTGATTAGCCGATAAAGCATAGGTACCTTTTCATTTTATCTTTAAAGAGTTTTAAATTGTTAACCCCGATTTTGCACTTATTTGACGACATGCTTTCGGAACATCTGTTTCTTTAAAGTTAAACGTTTATTAATTCACTTTTTAGTTGATTATATTACCTACCGACATTTTGAATTACATTAGCACGCAAATGAATAAAAATGATTTTTTTATTAACCTTACCTTTTATTTCGTTTTTTGTAGTTCGAATAGAATTTCATTATAATTTTTTAAAGAAATAAATTTATTATGTCTTCGTTCGACGCAAAAGTGCAAATTATTACTAGAAGGTAAGTAACCCAACGACCTAAAGGGCAACAATAAAATTTTGGAAACCAACATTCTTCCGACACAGACTTGATGAGTGTGGAGAGTTTTGGCATTATTATAAAAGATTTTAAACATTCAAAACCATCAAATCTATTTTCCGTAGAAATTGTTTGTAAAATTTTGAAAATCACTAACCATGACAAACCGTGGATGACTAACGTAGCTAAAGAATCGTTCTTTCCTATCGAGGAAGCACTTGTCCACAGAAATTGACCGAAAAATGCAATATCTAATATGAAAAAAATATGACTGGGCATTAATGTACAGAAGTAAAGAGATAAGTGTAGGACACTTGACTCCAATCGGTCGATGAATGTAGATTGATTTTGTTAATTCAAAGCAATTCGCTAAAAGGCGAAGATCTAGGTACATCTCTCAAGTGGATTAAAAAGAAAATGTTTGAAGGAGAAGCAGATCATTTGATTTGGTTTAATATACGAATAAGAATACCTTGTATGGTTGATTGAATAATTAAATGTCCTGTCCATGTGATGCTAAAGTAATGTGAAATGATACGAAAATGCGGCCATAAAGTGATCCAATACGACCGCTGCCAAGGGAACCTCATTGTACGAAAATGCGGCCGTAAAGTTATGATACAATCGCTGCCAACGGCAAAAATGCCAAAGTAACTTAGCAACGATCTCGAATCAAGCGGCTTAGTTGTCAAACGTCACTGCAAAGACGTCACGCACTTAGCAGGAAATAAAGAATTGTTTTATCCATATGCACAGAAAAATGTAATATGTATTTGCCTCGCCCGTCAAGTGTCAATACGGCCTAAGCCGCCAGCCGGCCTCGGCTTCGCCTCAGCCGGCAAACCGCGGTCGCGCAGTATTGACGTCCTTGACGGCCTTGATAAATAAATAACTATATTCAATCAACGCTTGTATGTACTAATAATTGCAATAAATGATTGATTTGGTTTAGTATAACTGGAACATTGGTAATGCTATTGCAATAAAAATTTGATTATACCATTCCGTTAATTAAGTTAATTAAATTTTATTTTATACAATAAAATGTTACGTTTTTTGTTACATTTCTATTAATTTATTGTATAAAATAAATAAATGGTGCCCCTATGTCTGAAATTTGTTTCAGAATTTTGAAATTTTGACTTTGGATTCGGATTCTTGGTAAAAAAGGATTATAAATATAATTATTGCTATATAGCTTCCTTTATTAGACTTGTATTTCGCAATATTACAGCAATTATGTCAAAATTTCAAAAACATAAACTGGATGTAGGTATAAACTTCCTAACGACCAATCTATTAAAATCTTCTACTTTTTGTAAAAGATCAAGCTAGCGCTAGCCTTTACAAACGAAATCGCGTGTAATGAAAAATCAAAAATCTAATTCATCAAAATTAGAAGTGGAAATGCCACTCCTCATAAATCCCAAAGTTCCAAAATTCTTGGAAGCTAATTTAAATATGTATATGAGTAGGTACATATATGACTATAAAATTTAATTTTCTATTGCGTTGTAGTGACAATATAATTACTATTTACACGTTTTAATAATAATGTATATCGACAATGTAAACGAAACATCCTCACCACGTGATGTAACTAATAAAAAAGGCCAACTATATTTTCTGGAATGTGGATCTCAGCTTTTTGCGCAAGTCAGTAGACTGTGTTTAAAAAACACAAACATACCAGACCAGATCAGACCTTGAAGTTTAAACAATTGTGGAATTAAAATCAAATCAAATGCGATCAAGGTGCGTTCACACATTAAGATAGCTTGTTTTTGAGTTACTCAGATAGCAACCAACCAAATGTAGTTGACCAATAATGATGTTTTACTTTATAGCTCTACTATGCGAATAAATGTTTCTTTATTATGTATTTCAGATGGTTTTCCGAACAAGTGTGTAACCATGTGCAGAACATACATAGTGTTAGTGTACGATATTTAAACTAGGTACTATAGTGTGGGTTCGAGAATATCTTGCAGTAATAAAAACTGTTGGCAGAGGAATTCCAATGGCGTACCATTTTCAACATATTTCTACGATTATTCACTTCCCTTTCCAATGAAAATTTGATATGATGCACTAAATTATTAAACATTAAAAGTACCTAATATTGTAAGTAAAGTATTGAACATGTGAAAAAAAAAGAAATCAAAATATGCATAGTGGAGATAAAATCACAAATGAAGAAGAAACCAAGGGGTATTCTGGGGCGGTGGGGGAGCAAAGAAAATTCGATAATTTTTATTATGCTTTAATAACATCACACAAGATCTTAATAAAGTCGAATCGCCTCTCACATTATGTTACAAAATACGCTAACCATGTTATCTAAATTTAATTATTTAGTCAGGTAGGTACCTATTCGTAATATTTTGAGTTTTATTTTTATTTTTATGGTCGTTTACCACCCTAATTAAGAGCAACGCTATGTATGTAATTTTGATTGTTGATATCCGAATGTGGTTTATTTTACTGAGAAAGCCCGATTCGATTTTGTTTTCAAATTTAAATAAAATAATCTGTTTTTTTGTTATATCAAACCTAAAGGTGATATTAAAAAATCGATAAATTATTAATAATCATCATACAAGCCACAAGGGCAAGGAAATAGGTGGCAAGATCAACGGAAAGGCAGGGTACGGTCAAGGCTGAGGTAATAATGCGTAAGGAACAAAGGAACAACATTTATAGTAGGTAGGTATGTAACATGTTTACAATGTTACAATAGTTGGGAGAAATATCTACTGCTATCACACTAGTTCCTCTTCTTGCGTGTATCTTACTTTAAATAGAATCAAAATAACGCTTAAATCTAAATATAACTCGTATTGCAGGTAGGTTTTGAATTTTCTATATAGTTAATGTTTTCGGAAATTGTCGCTTACTTTATATCAATTAATAACAATTAACAAGAGTATCATCTCATTTTAATTAATTTTTTCGTAGATATTAACAAAAGTACAAAAAATAATACCAGGAAATAATACACCGTTGAATAGGGTTTTTTCGTCGATAATCTGATGGTAAATAAAAATACAGGGTGTTCCATTTAAAATATTCGTATAAATTCTATTTAAAATTCACAAATTTTGAATTCTCATTTTAAACACTCGGTATAAAATTAATCACTTAGCTTTTTTTGTAGAGTAACACGACATAAATAATAAACAAATACATTTTTCCTTTTTTGAAGAATAACTTAGTTATGAATATTATAGTCCGATCTTGAATTGTACAAAATTTTGACAAAATAATTAATAACTTAGCAACCGCACATCCAATATGAAAAAAAATTTCAGGCGTGGTTGGTCGATACATTAAGGGAAAAAATACAGGGTGTGCCATTTCAAAAAAAGTGACATTTTCCTGCCACGTGAAAATGCAACATACTGTAGATATAAGAATATTTTTAAAAGGTGCGCAATTCAAATCAAAGCAACTTTTATTCGAAACTTTTTTCTGTATCTTCAATCCACATTGAGTTATCGACCGATTACGGAGCAGTGGGGCACCCTGTATAGATCACATTAAAACCCCGGATTTCGTGCAGTAAAAAAATTGTAAAACGTGCAAGAAAAACACCAAAACGTGCAATAACGTGCAACAAAAAATAAAATAGTGAAATTTCTACTTACAGAAGAAAAAGTTACATACGTTTTGTTTTTTCTTAATTTGCATTTTTTTAGATCTGTTTAGTTTTCTTTTCTTAATTAGAATTTTTTCATATTAACATTTTATAGGGTGGAAAAAGAAAAAACGAAAAAAATTAATAAAAAATATACCTACAGCGATTTATTTTTATAATTTTTGTAGGAAATACAGATTTTTAGTGAGTGTTCTAATACCATCTAACTACAGCTCTCAATTATCTAAATCCTAAAATATTTTACTGTAAAAAGTTGGAAATTTAATTTATAAAAAAAATGAAAACAAATATGTACCTAAGTATACGTTTTTTAAAATATTAGACACAAGAAAAATAAAATAGTTTAACAAAATTGAATAGTTTAAAACGTAATTTGGTTATTGTTGATCCAACTTTTGGCATGATTGAATTGTAATTCTTTAAAGAAAAGAATATAAAGAAAGTGTCACATTGAACAATAAACGTAGACTGACAAAAGTGACAAAAATTGAAGGAAGGAAATTGTGGAGGGGTTAATTGGCATTCCACGAACTTGTATTTTTTTCCTTCTTCCTTTAATTTTGTTGTAATTTGTTTACAATTCAAGCCAACTTACAAATAACGGTAAAACATGCAATTTTGTGCAGTAAAAACAAAAAACGTGCAATTTACGTGAAAAAGGTCAAAACGTGCAATTATGTGCAGAATTAAATTTACATATGTTAACCCGGAAGTCGTAATTTGTGAAGATAAATTGTCCTCATTAATTTGAAGTTAGCGAACAAAACGTGCAATTGCACGGGAATCTGGGTTTTACGAGTAAGATATTTATAAATATTTGTCACATAATTATGTTGTGTATGTATATTCTGATTCTGTTAAAATTAGAACTGCATTTTTAAAAGATCAATTGCGGTATGTTCGATAGAAGGGACGCGGCTTCAGGCTTGACTATTTCTGAAGAAAGAAAAACAGTAGAAACGGACGAAATGTTGGTGGCGATGCGAAAAAAAGATGCAATCCGTTTATTACAACTACAGAGCAAGAGCAGTTCTTAAGAAAATTGATGAGACCAAAATGGTTTCTAGTAATGGAAATCAATAAAAAAGTATTTTAAATTTTAAATGTAAATGTAAATAGGTTGTTATCTGCAAATAACTTTGATAAAACCTCTTCCGACCTACATTTTTAAATATTTATTACCCATATAACTCATTAGGTAGGTAGATCTTCAAGGTTCATTTTTCATTAAAATAATTTTGAACCACTACTAAAGATTGACCCAAGTTTTAAAATATACCTACGTTTTTTAAGACGCGGAGTAAGTAAGTAATTTGAAGGTAACTTTTTACTTTTTTTAATAATTTTATTTAGAGATGTATAGATTTATATTTAAAAATACCTCCTTTTATTGAGCATATAGATGTAAAAATCAATTTTTGACGAACTTTCATACCTAATTCAAACATTGTAATTTTTTTGACTTCTCGTGAACCGATTCCGATGAAATAAAGCTAAAATCCTTCCCGGCTGCATATTTACATACCCTCCTATACAACGGCACCAGGGTGCTGAAATCTGTTAGTTTTTGTGGCGTACAATTGAGCTACAAAAGGTCATTGATTTAGGCACCTCTCCGAGAGCTGAAATCACTGCAAGCGTGCACATGCATATAGGTACGTACACCATACGTACTTATAAGAATTTGGCAGTTATATTTCCGTTCCTAATTGTTAATAGAGTTACGTGCACGTTTGTTATTTATACGCCACAATGGAGGAGGAATATGTTAAAAACATAAAGTCCCTTTCACATCGTGTGGCTCCACATTTTATGTAGAATACCTTTTTTCCTTAAAATTATTAATAAAAAAGTTTTCCATATGGTTTCAACTTACAGGGAAATAACTAATTATTTCAATATGTGTTTATATATTATTTTACTCTGTCTGCTTTATTTTACCTGGAAGTGTTAAAATAAGTTAAACAATTCGCGGAGGTGCCTAAATCAGTGAGCGTTTATAGCTCAATTGTACGCCACAAAGACTAACAGATTTCAGCACCCTGGTGCCATTGTATAGGAGGATATGTAAATATGCTTCCCGGCTATAACTGGAAAATAATCATTTTTATCTGTAAAGATCTTTTAGACCTAGTGCTAGTGACCTATATTTTACTACATAAGTGTGACAAAATGAATCATGAGATTCTATTTTTAAGTAGATAAAGCGTTACGAAAATTCCTTACGTAACATTCATTACAGTAGCACGATCACACGAATTTTATGATGTTTAAGCGAGTTTCGACCATTGGTATTTAATCTATGAAGCGAATACAGTCAAAAACGTTTTGCAAAACGGACAATGAGCATCTACCATACTAATTAACATAATAGCATAGAGCAATTACATTCTCTATGATAATAGGTAGCATATAATTCAATTGAAACTACTTTGTTATACGATTATTCAAAAGTTTTTTACACTTAACTACCGAATTTTAATGACGCGAATTTCCTTTTAATACGTTGAAGAAGGATAATTATGCTGTTTCCATAAGATGATACCTTTTTTCCTTGAATGTTTCCATTTTCTATTGGTTGTAGCACAGCTGTGTATTTAAGCTGTGGTTGTAGCCATAGCTTAAATATAAACTATGGTTATAGTTATAAAAGCACCAAGCAAGTATTATTACGTCATAAATATACTGTATGACATGTGCTGTGCAGTATTGAATTTTAACCAATTTTTTTACTGCCACGTGGTTATTGAGTTCCTCGTGTTGAGATTAAAAATTAACTATATAGATAGGTACATAGGCGCCCATGAGGGACAAGAGGTCCCTCGACTCGGACTCTATAAGCAGTAATAATTTCTTAAATATCGAAACGCTTTTTTTAATTTGCTTCATTTTGTTGAAATGGCTATTACTGTTTGGGCGCGCATGGGTAGGTATAATTATTGTTTATAGCATTCTACCGTTACATACAGTAGTGTAGCCCAAGCCCATAGGTCATATTCATAATTTATAGGTATTTAAGATGCGTATGACACAGACAATATTTTACGTTCTTCCCCTCTCTTTACATTTAAATGTTCTTACCTAATAGTTTCAGATAACACACGTACACGGAAATTTTATATTGAATGTGATGACAACCCACGCAATACTGCTCCCCGAGTAGGTACTTTCAACAATCTAATTAAATACGTTATCTTTATCAAGAATGAATTTGATTTATGATAACAAGTGAGTCGTTTATGACACTGTTTTCGCGTTTATGACTGAAAGATATGATTGGTTACAAGAATAAGACCGGTCTGTTGGTTGCATTTAAACGTCTGCCGAAGACTGAAGATGATTTTGCTATCGACACGAGTCCTACAATTAGTTACTGAATTACTGAATTGGGGATAGTTGATGACGAACTCTCATGCAGACCCCCCCCCCCCCCAAATTATCTATAGCTGCGCCCCTGCTCTGTGCAACACACATAGTGGCTTTAGTGTTCTTCGCAGCGAAACAGTCATATAAACAAATATACATATAAAACATACATGGCTTATGTTTTACTATCATGATTGGTGTGTAAATAAATATCTTGGATATTATTAAGGATCCTCAGATTTTTTTCGTACGTCTCCCCTTCGTGAGGATGGGGAAACGTTCCAGAATTAAGGATAACTACTTGAGTAGATCACGTATGGAATTCAGACTTTTGCTAAATTATACCTTATGGTTCTTAGATGGAGCAAAACTGACCCAAAATCGTTATTAGTGCACCAATTACGTGGAAACAACAATAAAGGATTACATTACAATAAGCGAGTTTCGACCATTTTAGACTACCACTAGGTTTTTGAGCAAACCATATTACAATTAATCAACTTTGCTTCCAGTAGATAAAGCAGATAAAGGCGTATGGTTTAGTCATTTCTTCAAATTTTTCTCTTTAGAGAAGTGATTTGATTTGATTTGAAAGCAGTAGAATATTCAACGTTCTGATTCTTGATTTAGACTTTCATACAAAATTGCAAATCTTCAGGAAACCAGTGGGTATTACAAACCGTTGAAACCTTTTTATCACGAAGAACTTAAAAAAGATATGAGAAGCAAGAATTACAAAAAAATAAACCAAACTGATATTGCGGTGGCCTCTTAAAATTGCTTATAATACCACCACTACTATCGAGAAGTCTGTTAACGGGATTCGCGCGACTAGAAGTTTTCCATACATAGTCATATCCGGTAATATTTACAGCGATACATGAAGATAACAGCCATTATCAAGTCAACCGCAAAAATACCTTTAACACGTATAATAGATTTTGATTCTTCGGACTCTAACCTTAGGTGAGAAAAAGTCTAGGAAGAAAATATTACGAATGACGGCGAATGAAATGACCTAATCATCACCATTTAAGAAGCTTCCATAGGTACAAAAAAATACCAAAAAAAAAACAACATTGTACAATAACGCAAATACGGCCATTTTAAAAAGATTTTTTCTACAAACGTCAAAAAATGACAAAGTTTACAATGACAGCGTGCCTGAAATGACGACGCCATGTGCGAAGTACGTACTGCACGCAAACTAGATGAGAGTTTTGTATTTTAACGTTAAAATAATTGTCAACTTCTTCACGTTTATAGAAAAAATTTTGTTTGCAACTCGTGCGCGAAATACTTTTGGTGATCTCGACTATTTTTTAACTTGGCTGCGCCTCGTTAAAAAAATCAGTTCTTGATCACCAAAGTGGCATTTCGCGCACTAGATACAAAAATAACTATTCTGTGGGTATCTATTACATTTTTGTGTATTACATAGTATACAGGGTTTTTCAACTAAGAGTAGCCACCCTTTATAACTTCTAACAAAATCAAAATTTGAAAAATCGGCGATACCCGTCTATAATAATATCGAGGGGGACACTTTTTGACATAAGCTTGAGATTTCATACCTTAACACCCTGGGTCCCACAAACATACTCTCAATTTTTTTAAATGGCAACATGGGTCATGTGATACGTCATTTGAAAGGTCATTTTCATTGCATTACTGCGTTTAAAATTTTAAAATCGTTCATTTGGTTTTTGAGATATTTTAATTTAAAGTTTTAGAGAACTGATAAAATTTGTCGTTATAATAATATAATATAAAAATATTACTGACTTTTTAATTTATTTTAAGTTTTATTTTCATGTAAATAAAAAAAAGTTTAATGAATTTCGTATCAAATTACCTTTCCTATAAAACTATAATAAAAAAATAAAAAAGAAACATTTTGAAGGAAATTATATCAGTTCTCTAAAACTTTAAATTAAAATATCTCATAAACCAATTGAACGATTTTAAAATTTTAAACGCAGTAATGCAAGATATAAAATGACCTTTCAAATGACGTACCACATGACCCATTAAAAAAATTGAGGGTATGTTTGTGGGACCCAGGGGGTTAAGGTATGAAATCTCAAGCTTATGTCAAAAAGTGTCCCCCTCGATATTATTATAGACGGGGATCGCCGATTTTTCAAATTTTGATTTTGTTAGAAGTTATAAAGGGTGGCTACTCTTGGTTGAAAAACCCTGTATGTACCTACCTCATACTTCGGCAAAATCAAAGGAACCAAAACGTGTTTGTTTAGCAATTGATACGAACAGCATGTTTTTTTAAATGATCTTCCTTATAACGACGTATTTATTTAACTACAATGTCCTGTTCATCACTTTAATTACTATTTTTACAATTTTGCAAAAGTACTTTGACAAAAATATGTACAAATATGTTAACATTTGTGTAATTATTTAAACATGATTAGGTGTAGTAATTATTACATTTGGGTGCTAATTACAAACTGCTGGGAATGGCATGTACAAAATGTAATTAGCAATTTACGTTAATTAGTCATCAGAATATAGGAGTAAGTTACAATTAGTACAAAATAACGCAACCGCGTAACACCTAATCGTCTCTGTAATTTTATAAATTATGCTGTCACCTGCGAAGAAATCACTTAGATGTAATTAGTTTAAATGAAGCATAAATACGGAGAATGAAAATATTAATATTTGTGCTATAGTCATTTCCAAGGAGATTTGGAAACAAAGGAAGTCATCGTGAATTTCTAATAATCCACTCAAGGTCTTGTAAAAAATCAAAATGACTTAGAGCAAGAAAATTATTACGATTTTTTTTGACAATGAATAATGCATTTTCACAGCTAAGTGAATATAATAGCAAATTAAATTCTGTTGTATTATTATATACATAGTAAAAAGATGTTTTAAACAATTGGTAAATGTAAATGTTAAACTATGAATGGAATAATTAATACCGTAAATTAGCAGTTGAAAGCTTTTCTTATTAAAAATAAAAACCATTTTTTCTCAGCTTATTGTTTTAATTACAATTGAAGTAAAAGGGCATTAAAGATTAACTTTTAATCTCATATTTATCATGTTTTACATTTCACTTTTTCGCAATAATATTGATAGTGGTTTCTGCCTTTATTAAAGTTGATAAATGCATATTGATAGAAGTTGACCACAACCGCAATTAATTAAAAAATGTTATATAGGTAATCATATTTCGTTAAGTAAATCGTTTAAACTTCGGGTTTTTTAAGGAACATGGTGATAATCTGATAATTATTCAATTATCTGAATTTGTTGATTTCTTGCTTGGTTATATCAAAGTGATATCAAAAGGTCATCTGGTATGAAACATTTTAACACTACAAAATTCTGTTGAGTAATTTTTTTTTTTATTAATGACGATACGGTTCACTAATTTAAATGCATTATTATCTTTGTAAGTACTGTTAAGATTTTAGTTTTTAGTACATTGGTACAATGTCTACATATAATATATGGAAGGTTATACGTAGGTACATAAAAAACAATTATTATAATTTATTACACAACAAAAGTTTAAATAATTCATTATTTTTTCGATCTAAAGTTCACAGACTGTAATAGTAGTATAACAACAATTTAAATGACGGTTTAATAATAATTCGGCATTGCTTTTAACATACCGTTAAGATTTAATGCAGAATTTATATATAGGTAAGATAACCTACGCAAGCATGAGTTAATTATAGTACAGTTAGATTTTTCCAACATCCCATTTGCAAAATACAAAATACTTTTAAAAGAGGTCAATATTAATAATGTATAATGAAGAAGCTGCCAAATTACTATTAAATTTAACTTTGTAATACACAATTTTTAGGAAAAAAAATTTCTCACCAATTTTTCCCATGTTTTCACTTTCAAAAACTTAAACCTGTTGGAGCGAAACTAACTCCGATACTCCTTTCCCGAACACTGGTTTTACTGTGACGCTAACTGAAACACCACCTAACTTTTAATTTTCTTTAAGAAAACTGATAGCGGAACCGTCACAACTGAACTATGATCTCGTATCAGTGAAGTATGCTGGTGGGAAGTGTTTACTCAACTGCATGTAATAAAATTAATAATTAATCGAATAGCATAATTAATACGAAATTTACATTTTATTAGGCGGAAAATCAACAAGTTGATTATACATCCATCTGTTACGTGACACGAGCACACATATATATAAGTAAGTTAGTAAGTAGTAGTTATTTGTAAAGTAATCGATATAACCACGAAAATATTATGATCGCAACTTTTCAAATAGGAGCGGAAGTTGATTATTTTGTAATTACAAAATTTGTACGGGAAGTGTTACAATGAGAGAATCAATTAGGTGCACGTAAAGTAGTTACTTAACTTTGTTACAGCAACTGCAGCATCTAGAAATTTTAGAACGAAAAGATCAAACATACAGAAATATTAATCTCTTTATTACGCAATGAGGTTTTCCGATGCGATGGTTTGCTCCAAAACGGGACATGTTGAAAATGGAAAAATTTAATATTTAGGATGTGATAGAAATCGATTTCATTTCCGTCGTATGTTCATTTATAAGGATAATTATGGTATATATTAGAATTGCAAAAGGTAATTGACTCGTGATATATTATTAAAGCACTAACTAGAAATACTTAGGAGCTGATTGAAACTCGTTAATGAGATTGTACGAACGTGTGTTTTCGTTGCTCTGTAATTAATTTATTAATGAATCGCTTTGCCCTGAGAAAGTCTCGGAAAGCCTGCAGCTCCGAACTTCTTTCTTTCTTTTTCTGTACCTATAAACAAACTTCTTTTAAATCTGTTTTCATCTTGTAGGTAAATTTGTGATGTACCTACCGTCGAATAACACCTTGTATATTTCAATTCTTACCTTACACGTACACAGTGGCGGATTTCCCATAAGGCCCACTAGGCCCGGGCCTAGGGCGGCCAGATATTAGGGGCGGCCAATAGTGGGCAAAAATACACCGATGAATGAGAATGAATGATAACAAGAAACGACCCGAAGAAAATAAAACATTGTGTGCAAAAAACGCTGACTAGTTCGGCGTGCAGTCCTGCACTGTAAACAAACAATAATCTTCTGTCGGAATCAGATTACTGATACGTTTACTGCTTGCTAGTATGTAATACTATACTAGCGTTTTAATTTGATAAACGTTCCTCTTCCGGTGATTCGGCATTGTCACTTTCTTAGTTTTACAAGGTATTCGAAATTCGAATCGCTATCACTTGAATAATTGGATTTTTAAAATAGTTTTTTTTTACTGGTGTCCTATTTTAGCCTTTTAAACAACGCCCCAGCGTGTTTAAATCGCACTTTTTAAAACGCGCGTGTTTTAAAGTTGCCATGCCAACATCAACAAATTTGAAAAACGGGAATTCTATCGGTTATTGATCTGACAGGAGTAATTTGTTACGTCAAATGAAATGACAGATTGCATCACCAATTTGAAAAACGTGAATTCTAATTGGTTATTGATCTGACAGGAGTACCTTGTTACGTCAAATAAAATGACAGATTGCAAATTAATTTCCATTTTTCTCATTTCCATGACAACGAAAGGTATACTGATTTCACATACGAATTCAACCATTTCACATTATTAGTTCTTATTTCCTATTTAATACATACTCAGATTTCAAAGTAAACCAATAAAAAAAATAGCGTAAAGTTTTCGTGGATAAATGGTCTTTAAAACACTTGCTCTATTTCAAGCACTCGGCTGCGCCGTCGTGCTTGAAAACTCGCGCGTGTTTTAAAGACCTGTTTATCCACTTATACTTTAATATACTATTATGAATTTATACTTACGCGCGCTGCCACCTTGTACTAATTATTGATTCTGACTGATTGTGTATTTCATGCGTTCCTAAGAATTTTACGTGCGTTTTCAGTTTTGTTTTTTGATTTGATTGATAAGTAATTGAAGAGTGCTATGATGTCAACAGCAGAATGTTGTTTGTATATTTGTAGTTTTCCGTTTTCGTTGAAATATGTTTTGTTTTCTTTTATTAGGTAAGTAGTAAGTACTATACGTGTTCATTTTGTATAAATAAAATTTGTATTCTTAAAAATTATATTGGTTGGGAGTGTTGGGACTTAGGGAGCAATTTGAAATAAAATCATGGAAGCTGAGAAAGGGGCGGCTGGTACTACATGGCCTAGGGCGGCCAAGACTGGAAATCCGCCACTGCACGTACATAACAAACTCGTCAGTTTTTGAACAGTTTCGTCATAGGTTTAGTTCATAGTAGGTACAACAAATTTCAATGAATGAGTTTTAGTTTCTTAATTAGTTGCACACTTGCATGAGGTCTTGGAATGAATGAAATTCAACACTTCTTACGTTCGTTAAAATTGTATACCTAATTATTAATGAAATCTTTCAAAAACCACAAGAATATTTTATTAAAGTTCGCTAATAATGACAGATTTGTTGTTAAAACCACAGAAGACATAATACAGAAGCGACACTCGTTTGATGTTCGTTTGACAAATCCTGGTGACCTTCGCCATTTTGTTGTTAGTACTTTACGTGGGAAATTTAAAAACACTTTAGTTTTCAGCATTAATCTACTTCTATGGATGGCAACGATATTTCGCAAATTTTAACTTAATTTTTAATAGTTTACATTTGCGAAATATCGTTGCCATCCAGAGAAGTAGATTAATGCTGAAAACTAAAGTGTTTTTAAATTTCCTACGTAAAGTACTAACAACAAAATGGCGAAGGTCACCAGGATTTGTCAAACGAACATCAAACGAGTGTCGCTTCTGTATTATGTCTTCTGTGGTTAAAACGCGCACGGTTTAATACGGTGCTAATATTATGGTATGGCTTTTGGTATTTGCTGTGTTTTGTTCAATTGCCACAAGTGTTTCAGATATTTCAATGAAATTTTTATTTAAAATGAAAAAGTCAATAATTAGAATAGAATATTGTTAAGATTCGGGTTATTACACAAAAAATGAATTCCGGGTGCTGCAAATGGTAATAAAGTGCATACAAAAAGAAAATTTTATTTTTGTAAAATCGTATTAAAATTAGATCATTTATGCAGTAATTTGCGGGCGTAAATAGTGTTATTTGCGGCCGTAAATAGTGCCTTTTACGCCCGAAGGCCTAAAAAATCAGCAATTGTAATAGTTATAGCAACCAACAACTTGATTTTTGAGAACGAATCGTGCCATTACTTTTTCAAAGCTTTAATAGTTATTTGTGTATCAAAGTTGTAAAAGTGATCTTATTTGGCCGAATCTGATGATTGCAGCCGAGGCTAACAAATCAGATGAGGCTAAAAAAGAACTTTTAACCGAGGTGCACACAACATTTTTTAGGCGACTATCACAAAAAGATATAAACTTTAATTTAAAAATCAATTTCATAATTTTGATAGTGACAGTTACCTAGTAAATGCGGCCGTAAAGTTGTAAATGCGGCCGTAAAGTTGTTTATGACAGATGTCAAAAAAAAGTTATACTTTACGGCTTTCAAAAGATACGTAAAACAACTATTTGTGTAATAGCCGCCTAAAAAAGATCTTCTTAGCATTTCGAGCGCCTCCTACACGCCCTTAATACAAAGATAGCTACATAATTACTGAAAATTACATAGGTACCTAACTATCAACAACTAACTAAAAACAAAAAAAAACATTCATAATAGGAAATTGATCATTTCAATACTCGTCTCAATTCTCAATCGTATATTCCTAATTTCATTCGTAACATCTTGTCTTTGTGATGCCAATGGTTTTGTTAACATATCTTCTGATGGAGAGTATTTACATGAAATAACGTTTTACCACAGAATAAAACACAAGTGATACAGAAGCGACACTCTCCGTCGGCACCTTTGAAGTTATGTTACCGGTACAAGGCGGTCTCATCGGCGCAACCACGCCCGTGTGATCCTCTTTGTCTGTTGCATTAGCAAGGCTAGTAAAAAGAGGAATGGTTTGTAGTATTTCTCATTATTTTCTAAATTTGAAATCGTATGAAAAAATGTCATAAACGAAAAATATTTGCCATACATTTTCGCATGTGATAAGCCGTTCACCGTAAAACTAATTCCGATACAATTCTCGCAATAAGAGTTCAACGCACCGGGCACCGCTAAGTACCTACATACACTGAAATGTATAATGTATCACTGCGCTCGCTATATTCTACACCACAGAAGGGGGAGTTGTTAGTTCGCGCGATAAGAAAATGTGCAAGACGAGTAGAGTGTCGCTTCTGGTTCACTTGTGTTTTATTCTGTGGTTTTACTTCACATAGTCTTTCGTGCTTTGTTGGGTTAGAAAAATTTTCTCTATTGATCATTTTCGGACAACTTTGACTGCTCTTTTTGATTGTTATTGCACTCAACATTAGCCGTTGTAAATTCTTCAGGAGTCGTTTAAGCCAAATTGCCTCTTGGGATTCTTCACTGAGTGCAACAAATTCTCCAACTGACTGCGCTACCATTTACAAAGAAAACATAACCGCTGTTTCATGCAATATTTGTCTTGACTATTTCAATCGTTCGTTTCCATTCACTTTGCTGCGATTGTCAAATCATCAACATAAACTTGCTAAATCATCAACATAAAGCCACCAACCATCGTCTTCCTTTTTCTTATACAAACACACATCAGATTTGCTTTGTTGAAACCAAATCGGTGAGTACTTTATGCAGTTCCTCATTCCGTAGCCTTACTGATTGTTTCAAACCTTAAAGTCCCATTTTAAACCGGCTTCTTTCCCTTTGAAAACCTGGTGGTTGTTTCATGTATATTGGTCCCGAAAGAAAGAAATGCGATCATTTATTCTCTTGGTGCAACTACCAGTAGCGTACAAAACGTAACTTGCCTTGCTACTGGTGCAAACACTTCATTGTAGTCAGTTCCGAACTAGCATAACCAAATCTCATGTGTTATTGCAATGAACTAAGTTCTTCATTCATTGCATCAATCCATTTATCTCGGCCAGTTCAAGATAATGCATCATCCAAAGTCTTTGGTTCAATTGCAGTAAATACAAATGTAATCATGAACTGATGAAATGCCCTTAGTTTAACGTTATGAAATTCTTTGCGTCAATCGGTTGAATTGTCGAACTAAGTTTACTTGTATCCTCCAAATTTGCATTCTTTTGATTTGCTCCGCTACAGTTTTCTGGTATAAACAAATCAATGCCGGTTCAGCTTCGATGTAACTGATTTTTCACAAAACGAATGTCACGGCTTATTTCCAATCTGTTTGACTTCTCATTACAGCACCGATAATCCTTTGACCTTTGATATCATATCCATCCATTAAAAATCATCGGTTTTACACAATCCAACTTATGACGCTTCTACGGTTGTTTCTTTCAGATACACCGTTTTGTTGAGGTGTATACGTAGCCGTATATTTAATACCAGTTTCTTGTGTTTTTGTTGTACCCTCCTCCTCGATCTGATCGAATTACGACTGACTTGCGGTGGAACTAGTTTTCATTGCCTCAACGAACTCCGTCAACTTGCTTTGAACTTCAGATTTTTGCAGTCTTCGACCTTTTTTAGATTCCTTTGGAAACGGCAACCTGGTCGCTTTAGTTTCTAAGCGTTCCGTTCATCGACATTTTTGGAATAGCTTCCGAATCGCGATTACAAAACAAACGATGCCAATACTGTATACATTTGACATGTTCTTTGATAACACTTACTCGTGTCGGTTGTTGGAGTCTATACAAACCATCTACAGGTCAACTAAGTCCACAACTGCAAGTTCATTCCTCCTTTGTCGATAGTACACATATCCTTTTTGATTCGACTGTAAATCCACTGTTGTACAGTCATAAAGCAGAGGTTCGACCCTGCCAAAGTAAAAATTTTTTTTGATGCAGAAATGTTAAAATATCTATTATAACCTTGCAACAAATTGTATAGGCAACCCATCCTACATTTACCTATGATGACTCGACGAACCCCTTCAAAAGTGCGGTTCGGCACTGGGTGTTTCTTCATATTGCAAATAATGCAAGCAGGAACATTTATGTTCATCAAGAATAATACAAAACTTTGAACCTATAATAAAACAACTAATAGTTCGGCATAAAATTATGTAACTCTTGGCACGAGAAAAATTCTTTGTGAGCACCAGACAAAGTGCAAAAATCATTTGTGACGCATGAACGAAATATCCTGCTCGTGTGGGTGTATTGATATCAATTGTAAGCCAATTTTTATTTGGGGGAGAGTAACCACATCAAAAAATAGATTTTTTCCAACATCGCTTATGAAAATGACACTTTTATCACTCAATGTAGTGAGGAAAATAGGCGTTTGCATCACTAGTGAGGAAAGTTAATTTCCATAGCAACGTTAGAATACAAAATCAGCAACTATATTCTTGAAAAAATAGGAGAGTAAAATAATTATAAAGAAATTTAAAATTGAGACTCATTTTTGCGATGTTGGAAAAAATAGTAGGTATACATAATTCGTGATGAAAGTGCGATTTTTCAACTCGCAATACTATCTTCACTTGCTATCGCTGGTGAATATGTATTACCCGTTGAAAAATCAGTCATTTTCATCATTTGTAATGGTAATAAGTATACAGAAGAAATGCCATTTCTTCTGTGCTATAATGTAGAACTTCGTGTTCGCGATAAAGGAACTGTCCTTAAAATTTGTACTTTGGCATGACGAATATCATATTATTAGATATACTGGAACTGGAAACATGCCAAATAAGTAAGAAGGGTTGGTTATAAAAAACCAAAATTCCAAACATTTCATCTTCATTGCAGTTCTATATTAATCTGTTGCCATTCATTCATTGTTGAAGCAAAGGAAAGGAAACTTGATTCAATGATTACAATAGTAAGTTGTACGATAGTATTTTGTAAACGTTTGACATGAATAGGTTTTGTTTTTACTAAAAAAACGTGACGTAAATTTGTTTAATGATAACAGAGATAAATTGGTCAACAATTTAGGTGTGTACTGACGTATAAAATACGTGTTTGTAGAGTTTATATCAATATATCTAACTAGCATTCATGTAATAATTTAAGCTAAAATAAATCATTACTCCAACTGTTATTGATTCTCAGAGAATCGCGTGTTAGAAAATAGGCATTTTAATCCTAGTATAATTAATGAACGGAATGTGTATTTTTTAATAAAAGATTATACAAATATGTTACTGCAATCACATATTTTACACGAGTAATTCATATGCTTTATGTGTTGCCTACTTATCAGAAAGTGATCTCCACATGACCACTTTGTTTGTTGTTTGTTTACACATTATTGGCTGATTTTATAACTTTTCAATATAAGTCTAATTATTTTCGAATAGGTAAAAGGATTTTTTCTTCTGCAGAAACATAATTTAAATCTATATAAATTCCGAAATTTTTGTGAATGGTACCACCAGAAAACGCTAGAAAGATGAACATTGTCCTTTTAAAGTTATATTGGGTCTCATCAAAACTTCATTACAAGCAATGGCGTAGTACACGTTATTTGGACGCAACAAAATCTACGTTTACAGAAAACGCCTACAAAGCCACCAATTGGTTTAACATAATCATCGATAAAACTCTTTGATAACAAATATTTGGTTCCTACGTCTATCATAATTTTGTAACGTCTGCAGGTTATGTAAACTTTGTACAAAACGAAGTTGAAAATGCTTTAGACAATTTATTATTAAAGTTAATCGAAAATTCTGGTTTTAGCAGGACGGCGCACCAGCATATAACTCCAGCATAGTTTATGACTTCTTATTCATCCATCGCATGAGCGATCACCTTATTATATTTTTTCTTTGCCGTAACGTTAAAAGCTACGTGTAGGTATAATAACAGCAATAATTTCAAAAACGAGGATCAATCGGTATGTGTAAAAAAAAACGAGGATGATAGATGCAACCATACGATTCCAATCCTGTTCGCCATGCACTAATTGGATACCGATATTAGTACAACCATTTTAACATAGGGATGGGATGTGAAAACAATTCAAATACATAGGTTTAAAGAGTTAAAAGTTAAAATCTCCTCAAAAATTTGGACAGCTTGCGTTCTGTTTGAAAACCCCAAAAAGTTTTTCATTACAATACTACCTATACTAATTAAAAGACGAACGCAATGAGTTTTGATGAGTTAACTGTTGTGGCTCCATAATTATAAAAAAGTGATGAAAAACTGAAACATTTTTGTATTTATTGTTCGCAAGATGGACGCCGGAGGTTAAAACGTATTTTGAAATTTTGTAGTACGGATTTGCGAAGTTGCGCAATCAATTTCCGAAGACGCGATACACGCCTGCCCTCGAGCACATGGAACGCTTGACGCCACCCAGGCACCCAGCAGTTGAAAAATGTTTGTCGAAGCACGTGTTTGCAATATCTTGAATGCATTGTAAGCATATTGACGACTTTCTGACACGTGGAAGATATAAGGGCTATCTAAATTATCTTTGGCATTGGTTTCAATTCTTCAAAAAAAAAATTATTTAACTCCGATTTAGACTTTAATGTTGTTGTTACGGATTCTGTTAATTCTGTTTTATGAAAAAAAGATTTAGATCAAATCTACTAGAAAATCATTAGCGTCCACGCCCTTAATATTTTTAATAGTCTTAACACGGTTTCACATTGTAATAAGGGCACACGAGCGGAATTTGCCCGGAACCCGGACCCAATGCAAGGAAAGGAGCATATCCTGCATATCCGAACTTAAAATTAGAACTTCACCCTGTAATAATTGAAATTGAATCGGCCATAACCATCAAATCTACGGTTCGTCTTCGGTGAATTCTAATTTCCATCAATAAAATTCAAATATTTACCGACATACAAGGTGAGTCAAAAAGGAATACAAACTCTTTAGGAGGTCATAGAACTTTAAAAATTAATGTCTGTTTGTTACCATAAACTAGTGTCCGCAATTCTGAAAGAAGGTATAGCCACTCAAAGAGGAAAGGTTTTTCTGTTCTAAATTTTCAACGGAGCAAACGGGGCCTTTAGAGGGGTATCAAGAAAGAACTTTCTGGGCACTGTAACCTAAACAAGCGCATGCACTGCATGGGATTGGTAGAATCACCATCTTGTAGAGGATGTTACATAGACAACGAGGCGGAACACCACATACTTTGTGAGTGTCCCTCATTTGCACAACTGAGAGGATCCATGTTGAAGCTGGAGCTGGTCGCACACGGTTGCGATCAAAGCCGCTTCCCTTTCCAGCATCCTCAGGTTCATCTCACGTGTGGGATAACTTAAGTGACGTTGCGGAGTCGGACGACTGTAGTCAGGGCAGTACAAAGGGCCTGAATGTGAGGCCTACGTACGCGTGGACAATGTCCACCCTCCTATCGCAATTCAGAATCCAGAATCCATGGTTTATGAATTTGGACATCACTTTGCATTTTGCAAATGGAAAACCTCTACTTTGCCGATGTAGTGCGGATGTGCACCCTTTCTATATATTCGTAGCTTTTGTTACTAAATTAATAAGTTTGACAAATATTTATGTTAAACTAAAAACACAGGATTGGTATTTTTATTATTGTTTGAAAACTGAAAATGCAGTAATATAATCATTACATCCTGCATCTTACAAAATCTAAATTTTGCCCTTTTGGCATTGTTAAGTTTAACTTTCTCGATGACCTAAAATTGTTAAGAACACACTTTCGCAAGTATTATTTTTCATTTCGCCCAGGCCTTATTTTAGAGTACGTAAAGGTGGGTAAGTAAATTTTGTGTCAAGCAAGCTTATACTTAGACTCTTTATACATTTCAATTATAATAAACGTTTGATCATATCAAATTAGTTGTCACAAATATGTAATTTACTCAAACACATAGTTTAAACCCTATACCTAAATGACGTAGGTAATGCTGTAGCATGTCTCCTTGTTTTAAATCAAGCACCAAAGCACTTGACGTGTCGTATAATGAAACTTTTGACATTTTTTATTACTTGCAAAGTGTGCTTTGTCGTGAAAAATTTAATTAAAAGAGAGTGTTGTAAACTTCTTTATGAAATATTGCTTTTTATTTGCACTGATTAAATTTCCACATTTTATAGCTAAAAAGTTATGAACAATTTCGAAAGCAACTTTAAGAATATTAATTTCTGTTAAAACGATGCTGCCAATTACGAGTAGGTACATTTAAATGGGCTGCTCGAGACAAATCTATAGGGTGTTTTGGAACAGCACGGCACGATCAATCCATTTTAGATGAAAACCTTCATACGACTGCAATATGCCTTTTCAATAAATGTCTCATGTGGCCTTATTAGCAACAATTTCATATGCCGCTTCATTTTACTATAGAGGTTGGAAATTTCTGTTCGAATAACATTGTATTTTGTCAAGATAACTGATCGTAATTAAAGGGAACAAACGTTATCTCCTCGCCGAATCGTGATGCAACTGCAGAAGAACGAAGGACTAAAGAAGAAATAGATGTAAGTGATCTAAAAATATAAAGAATTTATAAATAGTTATGCAGCAAGTGTTAACCAATTTAAGGAAAATTACGCATAGGGGCTGAGTGCTGTTGTGCTGTACTATATTGTGAATGTGTTGCATACACCATTCTGATGATAGGCAAGCAGAGGAACAAAATATGTGAGAAATGTCAATATGAAATCTTTTTTATGGCTATGAATAATACTTTTCAAAAAGCTACTCCATGTGGGAGATACAGGGTAAAATTTCATTTTTAAAAACTTTAGTTATTTATTTATTGTTATTTTTAAAGGTGAAATAACAGGCAATGGTGATTTAAAAAACTTACTCAGCAATTTTTGGGCCTTCTAGATTGCACTATGCCATTGACTAAAGAGTTTATTTTTCAATCAACGACTATGCATATCCAACCTTTTATGTTCAAATAGGCGGCGCGGCATATTGGATTGCTGTGTTATTAAAATTCTCATGAAAAAGCTTTACATGATTATGTGTAAAGAAGGAAAAAAATATAAAATTAAGATTTCATCAGGACAGGATTAATATAATAAAAAATGCTGTAATAGATATTTATGTATCAAGTACGCAAAATGATGTTTTAGCGGATGAGTCGTGTTTGTCGAAAACTACGACGAATCCGCTAGAGCATTTTGCGTACGTGATGCATACAATATTTTTTTGTAGGAATTCTCTAAACTATCAAATTAATTTCATAAACATTTATTTTGACGCGTACAGAACAGTTGTAAACGTCATAATATTTAGGTTTGACATAGTTGCTATGGTAACAACAGATAAATACGTTTTAGCGTACTAGTACTCTAAAGATGTATTTTGCGGACTATTTAGAGTCCGCAAAACATTCATTTTAGAGAATGAATGAAAAAATAGGTATTTATGTATCAAGTATGCAAAATGATGTTTTAGCGGATGAATCGTGTTCGTCGGACGAGGCGTTAGCCGAGTCCGAAAACTTCGACGAATCCGCTAGAGCATTTTGCGTACGTGATGCATACAATATTTTTTTGTAGGAATTCTCTAAACTATCAAATTAATTTCATAAAGATTTATTTTGACGCGTACAGAACAGTTGTAAACGTCATAATATTTAGGTTTGACATAGTTGCTATGGAAACAACAGATAAATACGTTTTAGCGTACTAGTACTCTAAAGATGTATTTTGCGGACTATTTAGAGTCCGCAAAACATTCATTTTAGAAAATGAATGAAAAAAAATAATTCTTCGTCTTGAGCATTTTCCATTGAGCATTAGCTTGTTTTTCGTTTTTATTCAAAACCTGTTTGTAGGATCGTTATTACATTTTTTCTCGAAAGCCATCACTGTTTGGGGATAAATTCTTTAATTATTCATTCCAGTTAGAATTATGAGAGATCCAAGCGCTAAGCTCGCCAAAGAAGAAAGAACGCCGTCTTGTCGTTGTTCCCACTCCTTTCGAAAAATCGAAAACTTATGTTAAAATGTTAAAAGTTCAGCTTGAAGTTTAGTTTGAAACATGAGGCCCATGATGGAAAAATGGGAGAAAATTTGTAGAAATCGAGGTTTAAAGAGTATCACAATATTGACAATTGCAATGAAATCCTCTGATTTCTCTGATTATTTGCGAGCATCTATTTTTTACCTCATTATACAAACAAAAACTATTTTAGAGACGTTGTCATATGAACTAAATATAAATGAGGGTCGATCTAAGGTATTTTTTTTGGTATCTACTAAATTTCTTAATTACCTACTCTAAAATATAAGAGAACTGTCACCTGCTGGCTGCTGTTTTCACATTGTCCAAGAAAGTTTTGAGTGGAGGTTTTCTTTGGTGGTCGTTAAAATAAAGGAAATTTTAAATGACGCGTAACTTGATACAAACATCGATTTTTCAGAACAAATAAATACAAGTGTGAGATTGTTAAAGAATTTAAATTAATGAGAATGGGTTTGTTTTATGGCAAATATGTATTAACTTATGGCGTTTCAGATTGTTCGGTATAATGATATTTAATTACTTTGGAACAGGCTTTTTTTGTAACTTCTTTTTTGGGAGCACACTAATTCTCGACAGTTGTAAGTCCATAATTTTTTGTACCCCCCACCCCTTGCCACTGTGTTTTGAGGAAAAAATCGAAGTAAATAATTTTTATATTGTTTAAAAACATAACATCTTTGGAAATAAAACGTGAACTTATATTTAGGTGAGTAACAATATAAAAAAGTAACTTTCGTTGTCAATATACTTACCTAATTACTTAGCGCTTAGCCTATGGTAGTGTACATAATAGTAGTAGAGGGGTCTAGGACACAACGGCCACTGGACACAACGGCCACACAGAATTTAGTATGCCCATATCGGCCACACTGGACACATCGGCCAAACGTGATGTGTGGACACAACGGCCACCTTGGACGTAACGGCCACAGCTCTAGCTGGACACAATGACCACCTTGGACACAACGGCCACTGGACACTACGGTCACACAGAATTGTAAGGTAATGTTTGCGATAAAGATTTCACAAATAATAGGAGTTTTCTATTTATAGGAAAGAAAAATACTAAATCTGCAAATAACCTAGGCGCTTAAGTGTCAATCTACGTTTAAGTTTAGCATTATGTTTTGTATCAATTGAAAAAGAAATACTAAATCTGCAAATAACCTAGGCGCTTTAGTGTCAATCTACGTATCTGATATGTGGCCGTAGTGTCCAAGGTAGCCATCGTGTCCAGCTAGAGCTGTGGCCGTTACGTCAAAGGTGGCCGTTGTATCCACACATCACGTTTGGCCGATGTGTCCAGTGTGGCCGATATGGGCATACTAAATTCTGTGTGGCCGTTGTGTCCAGTGGCCGTTGTGTCCAGACCCCGTAGTAGAGTTCGTTCAATCACTAAAGAAGTGTGCGACGAATAAATTCGAAATTTGACGATCATGTGAAATAATTTCTAAGTAAAAACATCAGCTATAAACAATATGTGAACTTCATCTAAGGGTTTACCCTTAATATAACTTTAATTTTAAAAAAGAGTTTTCAACAACTTGTGGAATAAATATGGACACCTCAAACGCTGTATGAAAGTTTAAAAGTGCAAACGTTTTTTGGTTAGGTAATGTATTGACATTCCGAACAAAATTGGTTTCTGCGCCAGTATTCTTTAGTGATCGAGTGAACTCTACGTACACAATCACATATTGCACGGTGACAGACAAGTCTCAAATTGTTGTGAGAATCTCGTATGAGGCGACGCGGTAACTGTTCAGGTTTGTATTTGGATAATTTTTTAAAATAAATAAATAAAATAAAAAAATTAAAATAAATCCGAAAATTTTTGTAAAGGTGTAAATTGATTTTTTCTTCATTTTTTTCAAATTCTTTCAGTTTTTATGGCAATTTTTCGATATTTTCGAAATTTCCTTTGGGAGTACCCCCACAAAAAAGCCCTGATTTGGAACAAACTGATCCCGAATGCACGAAATGACAAAGTTACTGGCTGCTACAAATGAGTTCATCAAGAGATTTCATTAAGTCGAAAATGGAGGTGTGTAAAGATTAATGTCATTTTTAACACAAAAAAGCCCTGATTTGGAACAAACTGATCCCGAATGCACGAAATGACAAAGTTACTGGCTACTACAAATGAGTTCATCAAGAGATTTCATTAAGTCGAAAATGGAGGTGTGTAAAGATTAATGTCATTTTTAACATATTGGTACTGGTTGGGAAAACTTTTTTGCAAAAGCATTACGATGTCAATTACTAAACGTCAAATTACTACTAAAAAGCATGAATACTTACTTATTTTCCTAGGTGGTGGTGTGGAAGGTGTCGTACTAACCGAAATTATACTTGAAACTGGTGCAACAGTTAGCGTCATTTTTCCAGGTACAGGATTTAAAGATCCATTTTGAGTTTGAGTTCCTGCTTCGGCCATTACGATATGTAGACGTTGATTTTTTTTCAATAATAAATAAAGTTAATCCTTTTTGTGTCAATATTTAAATTGCATCACGTAAGTGAAATCCCCCTGAAATTATAATGTTGTATTAGTTTATCTGCTTTAAATTTTCATGGTGATAAGCGCAAAGTTCAGTTAACATAAATGCATTAGGTAGAAATACTGTGTTACTAATGCAAATATGTCCATTTTTTTCCATTATAGGTATTCCTGCATAGTACCTAATTACGAAAGTGTGAATTATTGTTTGAAGGTTTCGCTATTACCATTTAATATTTGCTATAAAAATAAACAATAAGTCAAATAAGTCAAATGTTACAATTTGTTACACAAGTCAATGAATATTATTTAAGACATCTTTCAATTTTTTAAGAGGTAGTGGTTTTACTTCATTCGGTAACATGTTCATAAATTTAGGGCCATAGTAATCAACAACAGTGCGTGTTTTGTTCATTCGGTTGAATGGCACTAACAAATTTTTACACTTTCTGGTACAGTACGCATGTATTGTATTTATGTATCGTTTATTCTGCAAAAGACGTGTTCCATATTAACGAAGATCGTAATCTTAATCAGTGAAGGAGACCGCGGTGTCGTCTGTATCGATTAAAAGTACAGTATTTTGTAAAGTAATATACTTAGATTAAAAATAAAATAGGACCAAGTACTGAACCCTGAGGAACTCCACAATTCATAACATACTCTTTAGATTGATTACTTTTTAATGTTATCGAATTAACTCGATTAGAGAGGTAACTTTCAACCAACCGAACTAATGAACTAAACTAGAGAATGTATAGTTTACTCACTTCTGCAGAAAGATACGCAGTCAAACGCTTTCTGCAGGTCGCATAAAGTTTTGCTTCGAAAGCGTTGTTTATATTATTGATAAGTTCAAGTATGGCGTGCATAATGGCTCTATTTGAACTGAAACCATATTGTTTTCAATTAAACAGATTGTTATTCTCAAGTAATTTATTTATTTATGCATATTTCGTATATTTTACTTAATGTAGGGATGATAGAGATACATCTATCATTACCGATGCTTGAATTGTGACCTTTTCTAGGTACTGGAATTATCATAGTCTTTTTCAAAATAGATGGAAAGGTTATCTCTTTTAGGGACACGTTAATTAATTTAAAAAGGGAATGGTTATTAGATCAATAACGCTTTTGACCATAGTTGACTTTTAGCCAAAAGGTCACAAACTTTTCTATTTTCAAACAGTTTATGTCGCCTCGAATGTCATATATTGATGTTTCCAGTGAATTAAAATCAGTGCCATCAGCAAGTGGGTTCATGAATTCTTTAAAATCTACATTTGCCTGAGGTAAATTGTTTATAATTTCAGAATGTAATAAATCATGTACAAAATACAGGGGCAGTTTCCAAGCAAAACAATCCGACGGAGTAAAAGCTTTGACGTATCTAAGTTTAATTTTGTTTAGACAATTTGAGGAAATTCTTCGGTTTGATGCTGGTGCCACTACTTTACAAACAAAGCAAGGGCGCGCATAAATGATTTGAGTGGTTTTATACAATTGCTGTCGATTTATTATTTTATTTATAATCTGGTCTGGACTCTGGAAGCGTGGAGGTCACGATGCGAGTTTATTTTCAGTTTATGATGTTTTATACAGGGTGTTAGGAAAATATAAGGACAGATTCTACATTTCAAAATATGAAAAATTTCATCATACGGAGTGTTTAAACTTTTCCGTTTTTAATAGTTTCTTTTAAATTTGTTGAAAACCCGTTAAGATATTGAGATGAGTTTTGGTACACACAAATGTATCATGTACAAAATTGTTTCAGTGGCTTGCGCGCCGGCAAGTCTTTATGTTTAGCGGAAAAAACTGTACGCCACTTGTTTCTATAAAAATTAAACGCGCTTTCTTAAACCCAGATTATGAAACGTGCCTTTTAGACTTTTTGGTCTGACGCACCGTTCTCGAAATAAAAATTATTTAATTATTCAGTACAATAATAAGCCATCTTCGGAATGATTTATTTTAACTTTATTCCTTTGTACTAATTTTTCAGGAAGCAATGTAATAAATTAAACCGCCGAACCTATTCGTACCTATTTTTATACACGGGGTCCAATCCTAGAATTTAATTAAGAGCCACATCAAGATCTTTCTGAGGATTTGTGAGAGAGATGAGATTTCTGGGGAAAATAATGAGGGTGAAGAGAGTTACAAAAGTGAGAGTGAGGGTAGTTAGTATTTGAAATTTAACTGGATGATAATAATGCAAAAAGCCAAACGGACAGAGCATCAAATCACATAATGTCGTAAAAACATACCACAATTACAATTTGCATCCTACCTGGGTTAGGTCAGGGACCTTTCAATTCATCCTCGCAAGAATATCTTTACCATTTATTTGAACTTTATATAACAAGATGATTGTCCCACTTCATGTTTTCCCTTTTCTTTAAGAAAGTTTATTAGTATAGTGATTCAAATTTAACTTGTTCGGGTGGACATACTGTACTGTATAATGACGGTATAATGACTATGAAGAGGAAGTGAAAAAGTAATGTGGATCATCTGTATCAATATAGCAGACATTAGTGAAAGTAGGAATTACATTCTGTAAATGGTTGCAAAAATGATGATTGATCCTCATACTCTTGTTTAATCATTTCCTATCAACAGAATTTTTACAATGTGTTTATCAGTAAAATGGAAAATATTGCTACCCCCACCTACCTTTCATTTTCGAATATAATGTTCATCCACCACGTAGCATGCGCTCCTGCAAGGCATATTATACGAACTTGCAAACTCAAATAGGGTTTCATTATTTTTAGGAACAACATAGAATCTCAATACGAAATGTAAGCATTGCGTAAACACTTGTTTACATTATGTTACTGATCTAAATGCGGTCGCTTAATATAGAAACGAAGTATTGGAATTTGCCCAAAAATGTCATTACTTACTGCTTCTAACACGTTTCATCTATTTCAATTTGGGAGAAGCCCTTTAAATATTGATTTAATAACGAAATAGTTAAAAATAGTTTTATAAATGTCTATTTTATTGCGTCAAAGGAAAACCCTTCCGATACTTACGCAGACCGTAAATTAACCGCGAAATTATTGTACGGTTGAAGTAGAATTTGAATTTTCTTAAGAAAATACTATAATTAAAAATTGATGCGCTCAAGTTTATGAACAAAAATATCTAATTTAATCCCAACCTAATAAAAATATCGTTACGTTTAGCAGCGGACAAGATTAAAATTTACATGACTGCATCAGAAATAACGACTGTATAGCTGCCCAATGGAGACACGTAAGTAAGTGGGTACTTTATCAGTCTGTTGCGATAATCGTCAAATTAGACCAATTAAGAACTGTTCCACCAACAACGGTTTTACCTGTGGGGTTCTATAAGCTCAGTAGAACGGATTTTGAAATATAAGCCACAATGATTTTGAGACTCGTATAATGGCATTATGAATGAACAAGTCGTTCAATAAACACATAGCAACGGGTCAAATAAATCTGCATAAATTAAAATTATTTTTGTGCTCTCAAGGTAATTTACCTTGGTTTCCTCCTAACCCCTCTGATTAGTTGCAATCATTACAAAAATGAATATTAAAACCAAGATTCGCAAAATCATAGAAAAACTGTTAAAGCAACGTTTTTCTATCGTTATTATGTCAGGTTGTGGTAAAACCTTAGAACATATAATATGTTCTAAGGGTAAAACCCAATTGGCCTTTGAATGTTCTGCATTTCACCAAGCACGCGCTACTTCGAATACAGTAGCTTTTTGCACAATTTCATTGGAATCTATAATTTGTGACTAGAGTAATAATTGCTCTGTCGGCAATAGAAACATTTTCGTTACATTTACACGTACATTTGCATGCACTTAAATTTCTTTGAAAAACGCTTACATATTCTGCAATTGGTTGCTTAGTGGATTAATTTCGAATAAAAATAAACGTGCAAGGAGTTCCGGTGACGGGTGTTTTCCCAATATTTCGATTAATTGATCGTATGTTGCATCAGCAGGTTTTCGTGGAGCAACTAAAGCGGCTAGCGTATTGTAATTCGAACTTCCCATTGATGCAACATTGTGTTGCAATGATTTTTCCTTATTCGCGTGCAATTCTTTCATTTTAAGATAATTTTCGAACCTTTCTACGTACCTACATACGGAAATCTTTCTGCTTTTTTGAACTGAACACTTCGAAGGATACTGGATGAAATATTTGCCACATTGATAACAGACTGGAGTTGAAGTAGTAGCTTGCGGCTGATGTTGCATGATTTCTTTTATCGTTTGGCTGAATAGTTCAAAATTTTGTTTTACCTACTTCGTCGCCAATTTATGACTTGAGTGGCCGATTAGGGTGTTAAATTAATTAAAGAAACATACCTTTTATTACCTTAGATTTGCTCTCCTTAGTACAGGAGCCTTCAAGAGGAGTTATGTGCGGTACGGGTTAATATAATCTACTGGTGTTTCGTGAAAGGCCGACGTTTCGGCTACGTAAGTGTAGCCTTCTTCGGGGCAACAAAAAATCCGTGGATGAGACCGATAAAATCTTTGGGTCCAGCTTTTTCTGGTTACATACCATATAATGTACAATATATTAGAGTATAATACTTTTTGGTGTTGGGGTAGTTTAAAAAATTATAATGGTTAATAGCAGATCTTAAAGTGCAGTTAGACATGAAATGAGGTGATTATTAACCCGTACCGCCCATAACTCCTCCTGAAGGCTCCTGTACTAGGGAGAGCAAACTAAGGTGATCCAATTAAAGGAGATAAGATTCGATACCTCTTTTATTCACTTATGAATATTTTTGTAATATAGGTACACATTACTACTTGTTATTATATTTTTCATCTATCTATTACCATACTATATGACACCGCCCCTTAATAGATTCAATTAATTCTATTATCATTGCGGATGGCGGATGTCAAAAATCTGAATTTGAAAAACACGTGATACAAAATTAAACGATCTTTCAAAGATTGGATGATTAAAAAATTATAAACGAAGCTGAACAAATGTGGAGCTCTATATAAATATTTGACCAGTGAAACATTCAATATTTACAATACAAGTATTGGTAATAACTTAACCGCTTTTCAGATTGTCAGAGCGGAGGCTTCCACGGCCAGAGTCCGTAACAAAATCGACTTTCGGGGTTGAACAGTGTCAATGTTGATCGAGAAGTCAACGTTTCGCCCACTTTCGAAAGTGACTTCATCAGAACAGGAGCAAAACACAAATAAAAAATAATAAAAATATAAAATCAGCATCAACAACACCCACTACTCCACTAAACTTTACAAGCTGGAACATTGAAGAGAGAAAGCTAAACCTGGTTATTTAAACCTATTGCATTAGGGAAGAGCGAGAATAACGGATCTCATAGCGGAGAATGTTATCATCCTTCGGTCCGGCTGAAATTGTTGAGGTGTTTGAAGATCTCAATGCCCTCGCGGATTTTCCTTTGGTAGAAGAGAGGGGAATGGGATAGAGTAGAGACTTGGGTTCTTGAAACAGAATATTGTAGCTGTTTAGGAGTAAATGCTCAGCAACAGCGGACTTGGAGCTCTGATGAGCTCGAAAATTCGAACGCTAACCAATCTACCAGTTTCGCCAATGTAGACTAAACCACAAGAACAAGGAATGTCTTTGCAAGATTAGGGGTTTCAAAATTATCTTTGGGGTTGGGTAAGATCTCAAGCATCCTATTAGACGAATTGTAGGCGACCTTGATTTCGTGTTTCCAAAGAATCTTCCCAATACCAACGGTGACTTTGTGGACATAGGGCAAGAACGCAATACTCCTGGAGAACCTCTCCTCGGTGTTGCGAGGTTTTGGGACTAGGCGACGATCTATAACCCTGTGAATTTCACTAATTTGACTAATGTGTTGGTGACATGTAACTCGTTCCGAAGGTTAACCTTATTGGAGACGGTTACAGCACGATACACCAACGAATTGATGACTGACCATTTTTGCACAGGATGGTAGTGCGAGGGGGTAAGTAGCTATCGGTGTGAGTAGTCTTTCGATAAACTGAGTGACCAATACTTCCATTCGGATGACGGGTGATTAAGAGAAACCAATTCTTTTGTTTTGGAAATGTATAAGGGATAAATCAGAAAATCTCATTGGCTGTTGACGATGTTCATTCAAATTTTATATTTTCCGACGCGTCTCATCTATGCTTGGTGATATTGTATAATATTGCAATTACAGCATACTAATTGCCTATTATAAAATGAACGACGAGAAATATACGAAGTTGGTAATAACAAAAAAGGTATACTAACACTACTGGAAATTATGCCAAGAAATGTAATAAATTTATTAAAACCAAATCAGTTGTTTGAGCAGATTTGGAGATATTGGAAGAAACTTAGAGAAACAAATAATTCCACTGATTTTTTATTTTAAATTAGTGGAATTACTTAGATTCACAAAAGAAGTTTAGAGAAAATTAATTATAAATATGGCATGATTTCTAAAGGATAACGATTAATACAATCGAGCCCTAACATAAGAAAATAGTAACAATAGTTACAGCAAAGACATAAGTTTAATTTACGTTTAATTAAGTACCTATTACTTTAGTTTATAGATTGCAGAACAATTTTTATGGCGGTTTTTTAAACTTTGTGAATGTGTAATCTGAATTTTGGTTCTTGCAATTGATCTATTAAGTACCTACTTATTATTTCTTCTTTTTCGAATCCCCTCTCCTTTCTCTTTATTGCGTTTCCCAATCCTCGAGATTAGACAGTTTCACGTACAGTAAAAACATAACTTGTTAGCATTCATTTCCATTATATTATCAAAAATTAACAATTTAAAGGAAACGTAATAATTAAACAGTTCAATATCAAACTTTGGCTCAGTGTACAATGATCACCATTAACGAATTAAAATTTAAAATACTCACCTAAACAAACTGTTTTAACAATGAGCAGTAATTAAGTTTGTATACGAGTACAATATGTACAAGGTAAATATATTCGTATTTACAGGTTTTAAGTAAGTAGAATGACTACCGAGATAACCTTATCTGGTGACAGACGACAGGCGTACAAGTCGAGTATTACTATTACCTACTTGGCAAAGAGTATCTCTATTACCACTGATCTTATCTTGCCAGTCACATTTTTTGTAAAATTCCTATTGTAATCATAATCAAATCTTTTTCATATTTTGTATACTATTTTCCATGTTTTCATTTTGCTCCTTTCTTTATTTCTGGTCCTTGTTATTTCGTTCCAATATCTCTGCGTAGTGCGTATACATATAGGTACACAAAATTTGTATCGCAGCTTCTCGAAATTATACAGTAGGTACGTACCTATACTGACATCAAAGAGTATATAATTATACTGTTTGCTAACATGATACTACTGGCAATTAAGCCTCTCCCATGCAGAATTATGTTTCCACCCCCTCCCCTCCGCCGGCCCATTCCTTTATAATATCATTAAAAACAAAAAAAAACAGCCTCTTTTAAACTACTCAACTTTTTCCCATTTGACCGAGTTTGAATCTATTATCACAGATAAGTAATAATTATCGTTGCCGATATCCCTAGGTACCCCATTTTATGGTGGATATACGGTATATATGTCAAAGTTTCTTTCTGATTCTGTGTGGGCAACTATGCGTCTTTGTTTATGAACTGCACGTTTGTCTATGGAGCAGGTGCTTCATACTTAACTATACAATGTTGAGTTTTTTCCGATCTCTATTCTGTCCCATTCGTCAATCATCAACCTTTTAATATACAGGGTGGGGCACCACATACGGCACGGAAGTTGGTGCCTAAACTATAACAATTTTTAAAAATCTTTTTATATGCATACATGTAGGTCAATAAGAGCTACATTTTAAAAATATTTATAAATATACAGGGTGGTTCAAAAAATGTGGCGTATCAAAGTTATATTTTTTTTAATGGAACACCCTATATATCATCACATTTTTGTATTTTACGTTAAAAAATAATGTCTCTTTCTTAACAATTCCCTATACCTATCTTTTATGGTTTTCGAGATATCTCGGTTTTCTCGAAATACAGTAGGTCACAGAAAAAAGAATAACGGCAAAATAGGTAGGCGTAAAAGAAATTGCTTTGAATCAGTTGGTTTGAAACCTTTTGGCAACTATTTTCAATATTTATTATTATGTAGAAATGTACAGGGTGTTCCAAAACGTGCGAAATATCATTGACTCCTGCTAACTTAAATAACTTGCTTATTTTAAATAGAACACCCTGTATTTTTTACCCTATCCGATACAGTAAAATATTCTCTTTCAAACGATATTAGGGTTCCCTATAGCTAAGTATACTATTTTTCACGTAACCAATAGATAACAACGGTAGGTCACAAAAAAAAAGAATAACGGCAAAATAGGTAGGCGTAAAAAAATTGCTTTGGATCAGTTGATTTGAAGCCTTTTGGCAACTATTTGCAATATTTACTATTATGTAGAAATGTACAGGGTGTTCCAGAACGTGCGAAATATCATTGACTCCTGCTAACTTAAATAACTTGCTTATTTTAAATAGAACACCCTGTATTTTTTTACCCTATTCGATACAGTAAAATATAGTCTTTCAAACGATATTAGGGTTCCCTATAGCTAAGTATAGTATTTTTCACGTAATAAAATATAACTTTGATACGCCACATTTGTTTTGAATCACCCTGTATATTTATAAATATTTTTAAAATGTAGCTCTTATTGACCTACATGTATGCATATAAAAAGATTTTTAAAAATTGTTATAGTTTAGGGACCTTCCGTGCCGTATGTGGTACCCCACCTTGTATTTCCAAATTTCACCTTTGCTGCAGTACCTATCCGCTACCAAGTCGTTTTTCGTACAACCAAGAGTGTGAATTGTGAGATTTTGCTACTAATCGCATACTACTATAGCGTTATGTACTATGCAGAATTATTTTTGGAACGTAGGGCAGCATAGGAAGTTTGCTTGGTGTTGGGAAATTTTATTATTTTGTTAACAGGTCGCTTGCCGCCAAACTTCTTTTGGTACTTGCTATGCAATCCATGGTAATGTTCGTCTATTGATTAAGTAAGTACATAATCCTCCTTCTAATTTACTTAGTAACAATAATAATATTAATTGAATTGAACTGAATTAGCTTATTTGTTGATTTAAATAAAATTAGTTGGTGTAGCTTGGTGTAAACTATAACACTTGTTTATTAATACATTAATTAATGATTTTATATGTATACAGTTTATATACAGTACACTATAAACAATAATACACTATAATATTATACACACTCATATACGGTATACCTATCCCCATTATTATCTTTATATGCACAATTTAGGTTAAATTTATTTTTATACATAAAATGACTAAGACAACCTACAGAAACTAATCTTTGCTCGTTTTCATAAGTGTAACTAGACGGAATGGTCAAAAATAGGAATAAATTGTATTTCATTGTTGAACAAATAGGTACATAATTTAAAATTCGTTGTATAAACGTATTTCAATATTATTTAATAGAAATATGAAGTTCATTGAGATTTACAGTAACAATAGCTAAATACCTAGGAAGTCTGCAGAAGGGTGCATATAGTGCATAGGTACATATCTTGTTATTTCTGATATCGCAAATTAAGCACCAAGGATTAACTTTCAAGATTGATGAACAATAATAATTATAGTTGCTACATAAGACTTTGTCCAATATTTTTCAATATTCGGCATGTACTTTGCCCCTTTAAGTACTACATACATGACTTTACTTATACACACCAACGGAACAAATGGAAAATGTATTCACGAAAAAATTTGAAAATCGGTGAATGAAGGAAAACAAACATAAAAAGGCACTATCAGTAAGGTAGATGAGCAGTTCGGAAAGATTATGCAAAAATCTGCTATTCGTGTTACTTGCTAAGGGGGCATCCATTAATTACGTGAACTTTTTTTCGATCAGTTTAGACCCCCCCCCCCCTTAGGTGAGATTTAGTGAGATTTGCCTGGACCCCCTCCCCTTACGTGAGATTGACGATAAAAATATTTTAAATTAAATTTATTTTGATTATTCAGGAAAATAATAAACCGTTCAGGTATACTACAGTTAATTTATTTAAATTAAATAAAATTCAAGGTAAAAACATCTGTAATATTTTATATTTGAAGTTGACGTGAGATTTTCGATTATCCCCCCCCCCCTCGGTTTAAATGAGATTTGGTGAGATTTCATAGCCCCCCCCCCCCATTCGAGCTCACGTAATTAATGGATGCCCCCTAACACAAATTTCTTTTAACCTACTTTACTTGCTGAAATTTGTACTGGTGTCTATGTTGTATCTGAAATTAGCTAAAGTACAGTCGCCATATTTGTACAATGTGCTATAACTAATTGAGTTCGAATTTTTCCACACATAACACAGTCAGTCAAACAACTTTTATTCATTCGTTTTCTTTTAATTAAATTTTTTTATTCATATCTCCAATTTTAATTGAAAACTAATATTACTTTATTGTCTCCACAAACCAGTTTCTGGTAGGCTTAGAAAATCGAATTTCATCATTTTATCTAATATTGTTCAATTAGAATATTACTCACGCATATTGAAATATTATCAGATCACCCTTTTATGAAAAAAATAAATTTAAAGAAGTTATCCACATTTGACGAAGAATATTTCATTTATTTGTATCAAATGATCAAATCAAATCAACGGTTTTTTCTGCTGTCAATACGAAATTGATCTAAATCTTCGAAATCATCTTATCTGAGAATGTACCTATATGCCAATAAAAAAGTTTTGGTATTATGTCGTATTAAGGATCATTTCTGCTGATGAACCACTTGCGTTAATTATTTTGTATCTAAGTATACTGCATTTATATTCAACCTTTTAACGTATTTTCTACTCAAAATTAATCCTTTCAAGGATACCTTGAACCCCATTTGTTTTTGCCTATTAAGTAATTAACAAAATCATTGTTTCATTTTTGAATATCGTTTTTGTATGCAATTTTGAAATCACCTACGATTTTATTAAGAATAACAAATGTATTATAATACAAAAAGTTTGGTAAAGTGAAGCTAATCCTTTAATATTATATTATTTATGTTTGTTTCACGAAAATATTACATGATTCTTAGTGTCAATCAAGCTCTACTATCAGCTCAAGGCTACAATAATCCTCAAGGTAAGAATTTACTTTTACATGAAAGTTAATAATAACTTTACCGAATCTTTTTCTCTTTCTTATTATTTTTTCATAGCGGTCTAATTTCGTTGGAATATATTTCGCATATTATTCTATTAAACATTAGTTAGCAACTTTAGGTACCTTTACACTTACGCTCTTTTCTGCGCGTTTGGAGCGCCCCGTTCCAGTCTTCCGCGAAAGCGTGCTAGTGTAAATGCGTATAATCGCACGGTTCCAAAACGCGTTCAAACCCGCACGCAAATCGCCCGCGATTGTCGTGCAGTTAAAAATTTTTTTTTAATCGGCCAGAAAGTAGTACTTTCCGGATTATTTTTAGGTCAGAAAATCTCATTTTGCCGGGCTAGGCCGGAAAGTTATTGTGATAGTCCGGTAAAAGTTTTACCGGACTCATTTTTACTTTCCGGCCTAGAATGGTCAATTGTTCTGCCCGTTTCTGGACGATTTTAAAAAAAATATTGTACGTAATACGTCCCAAAAGTGCTTTTACTGGACTCGTAGGATTGCAGGACTCGCCTGCGGCTCGTCCTGTGATTTGCCTACTTGTCCAGTAAAAGATCACTTTCGGGACTTGTTACGTAAACTACTATTGTTGAATTATATTTTCGCGTGGTTATTTTGCACAGTTTTTGCATTTTGCAAAAGTTGATAAATTCTATCCTGGTATCTTCATCTGGATTATAATTTATTAATAGCCCTCGGACCCGTATGCACTTAAAAAGATTAAGATGTATGCATTTCTAAAAGGATAATGCAGTTATGTTTGTGAGACATAAGGAAATGCTAGGTACAGATGAAAGCATTTTTCTCCAAAATTATTGCAGAAATGTATAAGGGACCCTTATACTAATAGAATTTCTCCATTGGAATGATAGTATAATACGTTCCATTCTATTTGAAAATAAACCGTAGATTGCAACATTTCCAAAGCGTGAGAATAATAGGGCGTAAAAACTGCAATACTGTATCGACCTCGCGGTTACGAAAATATTTGAAATGATGCGAATTTCCGTAATTCACGGAAATTTTTGAAACAATGGAGTTGCCCACAAACGATCGAAGGGGTTATGCAGGAAATACAATGTTAAGTTAAAATTGAACAAGGAATTCATTATGGCGATAATATTACACAGGGTTTCCACAAAAAAATGATCATGTAGGTACAAGCCAAATGAAATACACTGCATAGTTAGAAATATTTTGGAATTTATACACCACTCCAATTGGTGCCACTTTAATCCAAAATATTCTTTTCCTAAAATCAATATTAAAGGTGTTATGAATGGAGAAACAGAGGACACGCAATCTTTATATAATTGTCAATATCGAATTAAAATACTTACCTAATTTGTTACAACATCGAATAATGGATAGTAAGTACTTCACTTCATACAGATAGAATGTACGATAAAATAATAACAATCGGGGAAGTACATCCTCGAAATGATTAAGTATTAATCCCTTGTTTATAACTCCATATGTCGAGTATAATTAACATCCCCAGCAGTCATTCACTATTGACATTGTATATTGGAAACATAGATAAAAATTTGTTTAAGTTATTAAGTAATTCCAAGAAATACTAAAGTTTAATACCTAAACATAAGTGCCAATACTGCCAATAAAAGTCCTTCGAAATGGGATAAAGGCTACTTTAATTGAATGAAATATCGCGCGTTAAAATAAAAATTGAATTAATTGCCTTCAATGAGACTCATTCATAATCGCATTACCTGTAATATGTTAATACTTAGAATTGATTCTATATTTACTGACCGCGTGCAAACATGCCGTTAATTATGTATATAAATAATTTACTAGGCTTTAACACACATATCCAGATTTAACGAGAACACGTCGTCTCGTTAATTTTAGCCAATGGTAAAAGTATAATGTAACATTCAGTTCGTGCAGATTTAGTATCCCTTCCAGTAGGCAAATGAAAAGTAAAAAAATACTGAAATGAAACATTAAGATAATTAGCACATAAATCAATACCATTTGATTCATTTTTACCTGTTTCCGTAATTAGCGTTATAGCCAAGTAAAATGAGCAAATTTGGATTAAATAATAAATAACTCCTCAAAGTGTATTGTATTTATCTGATGGTTATAGCTTTGAAAATTTGGGAACAGGCTTGTTTTGTGATCCCTTTGAAGTATTCAAAAGTCCCCACCCGCGCGTATTTCGCTTATATCTCGAGAATAGCCATGCGTATCGCAAAATGCTTCAAATAAAAGTTGTAGAGAATTTAATTACGAATAATTTTCTTTTTTAAACAATTCCATACGATTAATATTGACAGAGATATAATCATTTAAACCTTTTTCTAAGACACATTCGCTACACGTTTCGCATAATAAAATCAATAATAAGTCGAAAACTATTGATTCTACGTACTCAGTCCATATAATGAAAGTTGTAGAGAAATAAATTTTGAATCTAATGTATACACGAAATAGTTTGGTAATCTTTATAAGGCGATGGAGGAAAAAATAATGAAAAATTCTCATTTTCAAGCGTTTCTTTGCAAATAACTATGTTTTCACTACTTGTGAATTTAATTCTCTACAACTTTAATTATATGGACTAAGTACGTAGAATCAATAGTTTTCGACTTATTATTGATTTTATTATGCAAAACGAGCAGCGATTGTGTCTTAGAAAAAGGTCTAATGATTATATCTCTGTCAATATTAATCGTATGGAAATGTTTAAAAAAGAAAATTATTCGTAATTAAATTCTCTACAACTTTTATTTGAAGCATTTTGCGATACGCATGGCTATTCTCGAGATATAAGCGAAATACGCGCGATGCACGCACGTGTTACCGTTTCGCTGCAAAACAGTAGACATTTAAAAAAATCTATCTCGGCTCCTATTGGTCGTACAGGCAAAAATAAAACATGAAAATGTGCGGAATTTTGTCAGCTACAACCTTAACGTTTTTGTTTTTGAATAAACTGATTTGATACTTTTTCAGTTATTTACGAAAAACTGTTTTGTGACACTTTTTTGCCCCCCATTTCTCTCGGAGGGGGGGAGGGGTTCGGATGGGGACTTTTGAACACTTCAACGGGATCACAACACAAGCTTGTTCCCAGATTTTCAAAGCTGTAACAATTATTTCATCCAAATCGTTCAATTTCGTCTTATTTTACTGGACTATTACCTAAAGCCAATGATTTAATTATTTATATTATATTATTTAATTATTTATAAGTATGTCATAAATATAACTTTAAATTAGGGGTAATTTTTAGTTATAAATTTATTTAATAGAATTATAGGGGTATTTTTCTATTGTGATTTTCGTTAAAATTTTAAATTAGGGGTAATTTTTCAATTTTATCAATAAATTTCAAATTAACTATTTTTAAGCAATTTTTTTTTAGTAAGCTTATAATATGTGAATATTTTTTGATAATGATTTGTATTGAGGAATATCGTTTTTACTTTAAATTATTAATATGATTAATATTATATTTTATAATAACATTATTTTATATAATTAAATTAATTTAAAATTCAATTTAATTTTAAAATTTAAAATTTCGTTATTTATTTATTTAGTTTATTTAAAATTTAAAATTTAAAGTTTAATTTTAGCTTTAAAATTTAGTTAGTTATTATTTTACATGTGTATTTATATTAAAAATTAATAATTCAGTGATTAGTTTTATAAAATTATTCATTTAATTTTAGTAATTAATTTTAGATCTAATAAAACGGAAAAATGTGTAAATAATAGAGAAAATTTTTTATTTGACTGATGCGTAGGTACATCAGCCAATGAGAAATGAAAAAGAGGCTATTTTATATTCAATGTTATTGCTACAAATGATCAGTTCCAGTAGGTGTTTTCTTTTTTCATCGCCACAGGGTTAGGTAAAGTCACAATTATCCCATGGTTGAAGTGCCTTGCGCCATAAGACATTTCTGCCTCAGGTTAATATAAAACTTAAATAAAGCTTTTAAAACGAATAGGGTTATTGAGAACTGAGTCAAAGTACTTTTATAAAACGAATGGTGTGTTATTGACAGAGATGACTTAAGTGGACTACAACGTTCAAAAAGAAAACACCTAGTGTTTACTTTAATGTCGCTTGATGTAGTTATGTCATCTTAGGCATAATATGGATTCATCAATACAAATCGTACTATGTTTGGCAGTTTCAAGCAACGGCAAGTAGTGGTTCTTGGCGTTCTGAAGGAAATTTTACCTTTTTATCAAGAATGAATAAACCTAATCTAGTTTATCTAGATGTTGACTCCTCAAAGTGTATTGTATTTATCAAACGAACGCGATTAACAGTTCCTTATGCACTGATTCGTACAAATGTATGTTCATTATTTAACGAAAATTTAAATTTTTATTTTTGTGAGTACAAACTAAATTTCATTGTGTTAGAGAATTATACCCTATGCGTTGATGAATTGATGATGATGATCGATTTCATGGCTCTGATTATACCTACAGATGAAATTTGTCGCATTGGGAAGAGGGCGGCAAAAGAGTCATAGAGTAAAAATGTGGCAAGATTTATTATAAAAACAAGTATCAAAAGGCGAAAATTCTTATAGAATTTTAATTTCAACCAACTTCAAATCTGTAACTAATTATGGTATATACTTTATACAATATATATGTATATAACTACCCCCCTCCCCACCTCAGACACAACCACGCCGGATTCTGCACAAATGAGTCATTATTTTTCTTTCCACCCTTAAGGGAGATGGGAGTGGAGGGGGTGACGGACAATTTGTAAATCACGAAAAAATGTTAGAGGAAAAAAAAGTAAAAAAAGATTGTTTTTCTGCGGACGTGCAATTTTCCCCTTTCCATCCCCAAAAAAGGGGTTGCAGTTGGGGGTGAAATTTGCAATTTGAGTATCGTTTTTTATGGAGAATCCAAAAGTAATAAAAAATAGGTGTTCCCATTTAAGTTTTGAAAGCTCACCCCCGCTCCACCCCACAGGAGGGGTGAGGGTGATGTTTACGTATCATGACTCAATAGGTTTCAACAAATAAAGGAAACGCATTTTTTTCTTATTGTAATTGGACGTGTCGTTCTCGAGATATTAAAGGGTGTATATTTTGACTTTAATGGCGTCCCGACGGCGAACGGGTGATCCGATCAAAAAATTTACCAGCGATTTGGAATCAGTGAAGAATTTCCTATAAGATGACACCACTTCCAGCTTTCTAAACCCTGTAACATCGACCAACGCACAGACACACAGACACACAGACACACAGACATCCGGACGAATTTAGTAACCAACTTTTTGAAGTTGGTTGATAATATATTACTGATTATTGATCCTTATTGTGGGTTCGAGGATACGTTTTCTTAGAAGCAAATAAGTATATTGGTTGTGGGTGATTTTAATGATTATAATATGCATCTTTGATTCTAAAGTACTATTCTATATCTTTTATGAAAAACAACTGATTTAATATCAACTCCTGAATTCTGATAGCATTAATGATTTTATAATACATATGTATATAGGTAGTAATTATCTGAGTTAACGAAAAAGGTATTTGTTGCTCAGTAAACTTTCATTACATAAAACCATTTAGAAATATTTACTTTTCACTTGAAACCTATTACATGAAATAATAGTAAATATTATGCGAATATCAATAACAGATATGGTAAGGCTAAGGATATTAATTTAAATGACGTATTTTATAAACAATCGGTATAATAAACAACGTGACTATGCGTATACCTTAAGTAAAACACAATAGGTCAGCCAGCATTCATTATTTTCCTATAATTAATTCCAGAGTTAAGGTGACTCATAAGTCATAATAAATAAATTGAGTAGGTATTGTTCAAAAAATTGCAAGATATGAGGTTAAATACTTAATTTCCACCTGTTGCAGATAAAAAACAATGGACTAAATCATCGAATAGTTCGATTCATTCAATGACTAAATACAACGATGATAAATCTTCGTTGTTCCTCATTTATTACGCACGCAACTAATTTCGCTTGATTAGAAAATACCAAATATTTTAGATATACCAATTTCTATTCATCGTAGAAGTTGATAAAGCTACTGTATTCCTTTTAGACTGTATATGAGAAATAGTTTCCTATAGGTACCTACTACAGATTTCGCGATTTTTGGTAGAGCATCTTGTAAACTACTGAAGAAAAAGGATAGAACAGAAGTGGAGTTTTGGAAGCTATGTTAATTTTCATGGATCAACAGATTGATCTTTTTGTATTTCTTTTAATGTACCTACCGGTTATACAAAACTTGTTATCGATATTCCGAAAGACAAAGACGTGTCAATTTCCCTTTCAATTTCGAAATTAAAATAACGATGGAAATAAATGTTTATTTTCAGAAAGTAACGCATAAAGAACGAGAACAATAAATGGGAGAGCATATCTAAACTGCAAGTTATTAATCATGTTCTAAAAAATTTTGAAAGAGAATTATCAATCCCACCAGTTACACCTTTTTCGAACTGAATTACTCGGTTTTCTGACAGTTTGAAAGTCCCTATCACGGCCTCTATTCTTCACAAGGAAACATTCAAAACACATAGATCAGTGGATGGAGGTGGTCGTGCAACTTCTACCTACCTAAGAAGAAGAACAATTAGATGGTTATGTGGCGGTGAACCGTCATGCCGAAAGCATTGCAGTCTTCAAATTCAGATCATTTTGGAAATTTTCGAAATCATATCGTAGGAAATGTAGGTAATGGGCTCCGATTAACGCACCTTCATTGTATGTACAGACCAAGAAAACATGAGTAGGTAACCAACTTTTCAGCAAAAAATAAATCGAAACTTAATTTGTATTTTCCTATGTTCCAACTGATAAGTATTTTCTGATATACCCGATGATGACAAAAAAATTGTTTGTCGAGACATGTATAGTATGTAATTTCCAGTAATTTAATTTAATCTCGTCAATTTTAACTTTAAATATACAACCATGGGGGAAGGTTTTGTGATTTATTCATTCCAACAATTGGATTATACAATTTGGCTACACCACTTTACCTTTTGCAAAAACGCAAAAACCGTAAAAATATAGAATCAAACACGTTTCTATTGTGTGTCCCCGGTCCACCTTACGTAACTAAAATATTGTTGTTATTTTTGGATATAGGTATTATAGTCACGGCAATCCTAAAAGCGACAAAAGCGTTGCACGTGACATATGACGTAAAAACAGTACCAAATGTAATACTAATTTTTCGGATTGTCATTAAAGGTAATATTCTAGGGTAAAATAATTCTACAAGTTGGCAGCATCATAAATAAAATTACAATGTTGCAACCAAGGACATCTGTCATTTATTGTCTTCCATTTCGTATTTTATTCTATTTCGTTTTAATCCATATGACAACACTGTTGACATGTATATAATACTCGTAACGTGCAACGCTTTTTACTTTGCCCCAACTTTACATATCAAAAGAACCTTAGTACGGTTATTGCGTCACCATATTGCAAGTTACAGTCGGAGCAAGTAGAATATGTACGAACTTTAATTGTACATATAAATAAAAAAAGAATATAGCAGAATTAAAAATTATAACGTCTTTTAACCACAAAAATTGTAGAAAAATATGATTGGACTATGACAGAGAAAAACGACTTTAACAATTTAAATCTAATTCTTCCTGTTATTCACCAAAGAAGGATGATCAGGAAATACAGTCAGTAAATTTGCATTAATAAATTAACTTTAATTAATAACATTTATCATTATAGAGATCCAATAACGATAGGCAATGTTTCATAATCTAAGCAGGAAATTATTTAATTAAAAAAAAATAACCAAGGTTCAAGCTCATGGTCGTTCTCACAATTTTCACTAGTCAATTAAAGGTATTTTAACATGGTAAATGTTTTAGATCGTATCACGCACGCTATTATGGTGATGTTTTGATTAATTGAGTTAAGAAGAAAATAACTTAAGTTACCTCATTCTCTTTTTTTACATCTTAATAAAAATAGATTACAATAATTAATTTAATAGGTTTATTTGTTTATGCTTTCCTACAAGGAAAATTAATGATTTACTAAATAGCCAGTTCTTCATTCAGAACAACAAGGGTGTGAAAGCGTATGCCTAATAACACCGCTTTGTGCAAGCAATGGTATATAATAGTAATTCATACTACTGGATGTTTCCGCCACATCAGCCACTGTATTCAAGGTTGAAAAAAACTGCACGCAAGTGAAACCATCAAAACAGTCATTTATCGCTATAATAGTTACAACGAAAAATATATAAAAAGTATACTTTGGTTTTTCTATAGTTAATATCCTTTTTCCCATCGACATATTTATATAAGATGGGTTCACACTACCAGAGTTCCCTGAATATTTAGGAATTTTTTAATTCCATTGTATTCTTTTTCTCACAGTTACATTTTGTAATTGTATAAATGAGTATAATTGAGTTAATTTGTACACTAATATTTGTATTGTTTACGTAAATTGATAATTATCTGTAACATTGCCAAGATCACGTAATTTTCTGTTTTGATTATTACACATTCATTATATTAGATCCAATTGAATTAGGGGGCCTATAACACTAAATTCCAACCTTCTATAATTAAGGAAACAATGTGAAAATGGAAATATTTTTTTCTTCAGCGCACTCTATTTTAACCTTTGTTAGACCAATAATTTTAAAATTGTTTATAACTCATCATTAGACTAGGTAAAGTTTCATTCAGGAAACTAAGGATACGAGACCGTAAAATTATTGCAAATTTCACTTCACGTTGCATTCAAGACGTATCTGACAGACATTATCCTTTACTACTTACATTTCATGATAACAAATCTTCATGCACCACAAGTATTGTCTTTTAAATCTCCTTGACTGTTTTCATGCTCCGACATGGGACGCAAACATGTAGAAAAGACAACCGAAAAAAAATGAACAAGCAAGATTGTCAAGAAAGTGCTCTACAGTTCTACTTCGGGATTGCAACCAAAATAAGAAGAAAGGAAGACCATAGATAGGCAAAAACGGCCACAACCAAAATTTAGTTTTAGCGCATTGTTTATGCTTTGATTGTTCTGGACTATTAACTTATGCAGTTTTGAACTACTGCAGAGAAAAAAAGGCAAAGCATGGAGTATCGGCATTCCACTTCGACTGGTCTAAAGAAAATCAAAAGAATCAACTCCTGAACGGCATGCGGAAATGGATGGAACGTTGGAAGCGTTACGCAGCCTCTTCGGAAGATTAGGTAGCAAATAAATAAACCATTTTGTAGCTAAAGAATAAAGCCTCCATTACTTCCCTAAATATCTGTACCTGTTACCGGAAAGTGTGCATAAGGTTCAAGTAGTTTGTATTATTTGTGGAAATTGTATTTTAATTTTTAATACTGCACTATTCTTTGTTTTTAATTATGTGGTGGAAGATCATGTGCACAATTTGTACTTCTTTATTGAACCCATGCTGTCCCATCTCTTATATCTGAGTATATTTTGAAAATATGATATTGACATGTCACTTCCTCCCGAAATTTCATCCACCTTGCTTTTATAGAAAGAGAGATATGGAGGATAATGGTGTTGTTGTGGGCCGGGACAAAGTGATAGTCTCATCATCTCATATACAATCTAAACATGTTCAAATTGTAACCACATGACTTGTGTGAGAGCATTTTTTCAAGATACATACTTAATATGACATAAAAATAGAAAGATCCCTGGCTTCCATCCATGAGGATTAGTTCAACTACAGAAATGGCTCCTGACAGACGAAGGGATGCGTAAGCAATAGCATTTTCTGTTTTAATTCCAAAAAATGTTGCTAATAGTGAATCACAGCAAAAAAATGATTTTGAAAACAAGAGAGACATTTTGAAAACCAAATTTGTAACATTATTGACCATGTTAAGAGACAAAAAGGTGACGCGGATTGCCAAATAAAGTATTCCCAATGAGGCTAAATCATCAAAGTTATTTATTTCTCATCGATACATTGCATTGGCCTATTTCCTCATAGAAATTGGTATATAAATAAAGAGTTTAGAGATCACAGTCCCAAAAATTTTGGACATACCTGAGGGAAAACTATAACTCACGTAGCAAATCCTTAAAAATTCTTCTTACCAATCGAGACAATACGTTTGCATTTTTTTCAAAGGGATGCTATCAATGCAAATTTACAATAAGGGGGACAAACCCTCAAGGTGAAATATAACAAAGAACTACCGGATACAATCAAAGACATACGTGTACTGAATTGGACTCCAATTGATCGATGCAGGTAGATGATATTAACGTTGCAATTGTCAAACGGGATCTTCAGGAAATAATGTGTGAAGGGGCTCCTTCTTTAGGCACAACTAATTAATTTCAGCTCTCTAGGATATTTTCTCGCAGAAGTGGGTCCAGAAAAATCGCTAAACAATACCTAGCACTAAAAGTTGAGGTAAGTATAGGTAGTGATCTTCCAAATGCGCGTTTCGGCAAATTTTCTCAGTAACGCTAAATAACCATCTCTTTATTGGATACTACATACTTAATTAAATTTGGTTGAACGCGTAATAAGCGTAATTACCATTTAATGTTGGCGGATTTTCCTACTCATTAGGAGAAAAATATGATGTAAGAAAAATGAAATAAAAAAAGGTTACACTAATGGAACTTGATTACTTTCTGTCTACTTTCAATTATCATGATCGTAGGTAGGTGACTATAATACATTTGCATTTTGCGGTGGATGTTTAAGTTCATCTAAAAATTTCAAATAGTACTAGTGCCGTATTTCTTTCCAGAAAATGAATAGGTAGTGTTGAAGGCGAAATAATTACTAGGTAACACGTAAATACGTTATTCCACTGACCATATCAAATTCTAGTCCTCAATTCTATTATGCGAAGAGAGTAAACCTATTAACTAATATCAATTGAGCAACATTATTACCGAATTTTGAATGCACCATAAAGTGAATTTCTTAATTTTTTTGTTTATAATAGTGGGCGTAATTCTTTGCAATATGTTATCCTGACATGCGATAAATCTAAAATTTTGCGAATTTTAAGTTATGCAATGTGTAATGTAATTTAACCCACGTACCTAGTCATCTATCGAAAGTTTTACAATATAATCAATTACCTACGCTAGTAAGTTTAGTGTTAGGGTCATAAATTCATAATATATTAATGTATTAATGTATAAATGACGCGACATTCTATAAGTATGTGGAAAACTGGAAAAGTTTGATTTGTATTTCAGTTCAGATCAGACATACGAAAATGTAGGACCTAGGACGATCACATTTTAATGCACCAGAAATAAAAAAATATGAACGTTAGTTGATATATTTCCATTATTTCCAAATAATATTGCTCAAAAGTAAAAAACAAAACTTGCGGTTAACATTAAAAATGAAAATAGCTTCGGTTATAACAGTGCGGTTTTTAAAGGATGTACCTATAATGGAAATACCTATGTTTTCCACTTTTAACACAATTTTGCAGTTACCTTAATAAACGTAAACATTAATTTTTCTGACAATTTTTCCGTGTTATTATTAATGAAAAAATGATTTACTTACGAATACTTTTAATACTGTCCAGTAGTAATTCACAAATCACAAAATTTTTATTAATATTAACTCTGAATAAGTACGCGTTCGTTTTAGTTTAAAGGACTTTAAAAGAATACCTACAAACTTAGCAACGTTCGCGGCGATAGTAAACAATACATAATAGTATCGAATGCTTTTATGCTAGCGATAGATACCATTTCTGCTCATGAACTAAATCACTTCACTTTCGGATAACAATCACATTCATCCTTTGGGATTCGGTTCACTTAGGTACTTTATTTATTAACCTATTTATTAATTTATAAAATGTAACCTGTCATTAATAGCGAACATGTTTTGGAAAAAAAGTTGTGGAATTGAAATTCTCACTTACGCAGCAATTATGTAGGTACCTACTTTTGGGAATGTTTTTAGAAAAATACCTTGTTCCTCCCCAAATTGAAAATTTCCAATTTTAATAGCTAAACCTCATAGCCATTTAGTTCAGTAGTTCAGAATAGACCATAAAAAAGGCAAAGAGGGAAACTAATTCGTGTACTTATTACATTACCAATTTCTTCGGAAATGTGATAGGGGCCGGTCCTCTGATGATTGATGAACATAATACCTATAAAGCAGAATTTCGAATTAATGTTAAAATATATGAGATCTTTACTAATTAAAGCTGTGATGCTAAATTTCGTGAAAGGAAATATCTCGTTTTGATTAATTAAATTAGTTATTAAGAAACCTGGCATTATGCATGTTTAGAGTTTGAAAATTATTTTTGTAAATAAAGATAGTGACCGATAAGCTGGTACTATTATTATAAGTAGATATTTAATTTTGATTACGTCACGTGAGGATATTTTAAAGCTTGGGAAGCAACAGACCAGAGCTTTTGCCGATTCACCTGATTTTGCCAGGTCAGTTAAGCAACCCACACAACCAAAAGTGTCTAAAAGCTAACCGAAAGTTATCCTGCTAAGACATGAAAGGTTAACAATATATATCCAAAAACTGTTCTCTGGGTCGACTATGTCACAATTTTTGTGTCTATGGATCGACTTTTGTTCACTTCACAAGTAATCTAAAAGTCGGTATTATAGAAGTGTCCATAAGTTGACTTTAAACGATATTCCTTGATCTACTGTAAAATATATTCAAAGGTTAACCATTACAGTTGATATAAACTCATACTAGAAGAATGTCTTTCGTACATTTTATAAAACTGGTTAAAAGTTAACTATAATTGTTATATAATGATCGACTTCAAAAGGTGTACAAAGAGTAAACATTATGGTTAGAAATAATCCGAACTAGAAGAATATCCTTTGGTTGCTCCTTTCAGATTTCTTAATGCTCACTTTTGAAGATATTCCTTTACCTACTGTAAAATGTAGTCAAAGGTTAACCATTATGGTTGATATAAACTCATGCTAGAAGAATGTCTTTCGTTCATTTTATAAAACTGGTCAAGAGTTAACTATAATTGCTATATAATGATCGACTTCAAAAGGTGTACAAAGAGTAAATATTATGGTTAGAAATAATCCGTACTAGAAAAATATCCTTTGGTTGCTCTTTTCAGATTTCTTAATGCTGGCTTTTGGGAATGCATAACTACATAGAAGTTAATAAAAGTGAAATAGTTTGGATTAAATAACACTTTATTATACGTACATAACAAGAACCTTTAACCGTTGAGTGAAATTCACTCAACGCTTTAACATAAAAAATGAAAAGACTAATAAGAAGCGATTATGTACACAAATATAATTATTATGTTTCTAAACAGTCGAAACAGGTCTCTGCTGCTTTTTCATTCGCTCGGCTGATTTTCTAATCCACACTTTGGTTGCCGAGAGGATGTCCATATCTGTAGCCGAAGGGATTGTTTTCCGGACAGCAACTACAAACAAAAGAAAATACACTTATTACAAAAAGGGTTCATATTGTGAAGTACGTTTCTTCTATGTATGAAACTGCATGAACTTACAAACTAGGTATAGTAAATCGGCTGTTTTAAACTTTTTCAACAGCGCATAGTTAGCTACTTTAAATTGAATTGGTATTTTATTGAGTCTTTTATTGGCTTAAATAATATCTCCTATAAAAATATAGAATTTCGTTTAGGATACTCAATACAACAAATTTTAATTAATGATCAATGTCCCTCATCAAACAAAACATGTATCGTAAAATCGAAATGAATAAGAATATCGTAAAGTTTTCTCACCAAAGAATTGGCCCGCTGAGGAATCTTTGTGTATTCCTCTACCAATAAAAATTCTTCAATTGTTGTGGCTGGAAGCTGAGGTAAGTGTAATTCTTCTTCATGTGGACTGTCAAACGTTCGTTCGCTATATGGCAATTCTTTAATTTCTGTTATGTCTTGCCCTTTCGAATATTTAGTATACATCTATAATATATGAAATGGGAAATAAGTTGCTACTATAAATATATTAAAAAAAATACTTACCCTCTTGAAACTGATACACACACACACACACACTGCAATAGACGAAGTATAAATGACTTTGTGTTTGTATACAGGTACCATTCAATGTCTACGTCTACCTACAATACAAATAAACTTACCTGCAAAAATTACCTGAAATTTTGAGAACAAAGTACCTACGGATTTTTTCTAGAAACCTGTTTTCGATATATATTTTAGGAATTCATGGATTACCGTCATCGTTGGCCATTAATTAATAATTACTGTGTGCATTCACCTACTAAAATTTTAACTGTAATTGTTTTTCGTCAAAACAGATGTATTGGAAATAATTAATGAAAATAAGAAATAATGGAAAAGAACAACTAATTCTTAGATATACACTATCTACACATACATTGCGCACCTAATTCAGTATTCAGTATGTATGTGTTTTCAATTAAAAATGTTATTAAAATATTCTATGCCAAATTAATCTTTCTTTTCTTATTTTTTCTTATCCTCGTTGAAATTGGGCCTTGAAAGAAGAAAAAGTCTAGTAGAGTAGTAGAAAACGTACATCATATAACTGCAACGCGCATAATAACGGTACAACATTAATTTAAAACAAAATCCTTCGCGAATGGGAATGGTCAAAGTCATCCCGCGGGACGGTAATTGTGTAGAGATTTTTTCAAGCTAAGTAGGTACCTATCGAAAAAAAGGACAAAAAAGGACAGGTTTTAAATAATGACGCTGATGCAAATAACTGTCCTCTTTAAAAAAATACAAAAGACGTACTTATGGAACAAAGTAAGGAAGGGATATTTTAATGATTTGGATGGATAAATAAGAATTAATATCTAATAAATAAATTAATTAGTGTACCTATTATGTAAAAGTATTAAATATAATGTACCTAGTTTTGTTTAAATAATAGAAAATAATCTTTAATAATAATAAGGCAAATTTAAATGATTTGTAAAGTTCATTAGTCATTCTCAATTTCAGATGTGCTTATATTACTCGTATTCTCGGAAAAAAGGTAAAGCTGAGGTAGTATCCCAGTATATAGACAATGGCTATACGTTGACGTTGGGTTAAATGCTTACCTACTTTAGTATTTACTCTGAAGATAATAATCTTGGAATATTTATGAAAAAAGTGGAATTTTATTATTCGCGAATTGTTAAAAACTTTCGATTAATTAAGGAATTATTCAAATTTTACTAGTTGTTTGTCTTCGACACACGCAACCGCTTCCTGTGAATACGCAGAGCTGTAAAACTGCAAATTAAAATATGCTAGGTATCTTCTCCTTTTTGTTCTCATGAGCAGTAAAATCATTTTTTTTGCAACTAAACGACTAAGTAAAACATACAGAGATGTATTATAATATTGAAGAACAATACATTCCCTGCTTTTGAATTTTAGAATGTTGCTAGAAAATGCCTGTTTTTAAAATTCGTAAGAAAAATCAAGGAACCTTAAATAACTAGTTTTACCTGAGGGTTTAAAAACAAGTTTTAAATAATAGAAATTGAAATTTATTTTTGTATAGAAAATACGGAACTATCGTGTTTATGCCGTTATGAACGAACGTTTTGCAGATTTAAATATTAATTTCATTTACATCTTCTGATCACATATAATATGACTAGCTTACGTTATTAATAACAAAAATATTACCTATACCTATTCAAACTTGCAATTAGTCTGTTAACAAAGAAGGATATGAATCAACTTCTTATCTTAATAAATACCTACATTGACAATCAATTATGTTGACCAGATAAAAGAAGTAGTGCACAACAACTTAACTTCTCTACCGTTTGTCCGTTTCTTTAGTTAAAATACCTGCTGTATATAAAATTTAAATTTGATGACAAATGAAAATTCTTTAAATACCTATAGAGAGAGAAAACTGATCATGCGAGACAATTTATTAAAATCAGTTTGGAATTTATTTGGTACAAAATAGTTTTTAACACTTCATTCTCTGAAGTTAATATTATGTATAATCAAAGAACGTAATACCTATATCTATATATTACGTTCATTGTTATATAATGTAATTTATTTAAAAAAATTCACACAATTTGTAAAGGACCTATGGATAACGGTTTTCTATGCGACAGTCAAGATATAAGAATAAATGACATTTATTCTGGTTTAAAATAACATACGAAATGATACGTCATTTAACAAACAAACAAAAATAATCAAAAGGCAACTTTAAATGCAAACAAACGTGTATCATTTTAAGGTAACCTTTGGGTGTTCATGATGGGCAATAAAAGGACACATACACTATTATGTATCCTTTATGGTTAGCTTTTGTATATTCGGTAGATTTTCAGCTTTAAATGCTGTTCAAATGTTAAACCCAAGCAGTTAACTTTTGGAAGGCTTCAGGAGATATGCTAAATCATACACATAGGTAAACCTAGATGAATACGTTTAAAAATTAACTGACGCGGTTATGTACAAGATATCTAATAGATATTTGTAAAAGAATGACTTTTATGGATTGAATATGGTTACCTACTATGAAACAAACAAAAATAACCAAAAGGCAACTTTCAGTGCAAACAAACGTGTATCATTTTAAGGTAACCTTTGGGTGTTCATGATGGGCAATAAAAGGGCACATACACTATTATGTATCCTTTATGGTTAGCTTTTGTATATTCGGTAGATTGTCAGCTTTAAATGCTGTTCAAATGTTAAACCCAAGCAGTTAACTTTTGGAAGGCTTCAGGAGATATGCTAAATCATACACATAGGTAAACCTAGATGAATACGTTTAAAAATTAACTGACGCGGTTATGTACAAGATATCTATTAGATATTTGTAAAAGAATGACTTTTATGGATTGAATATGGTTACCTACTATGAAACAAACAAAAATAACCAAAAGGCAACTTTCAGTGCAAACAAACGTGTATCATTTTAAGGTAACCTTTGGGTGTTCATGATGGGCAATAAAAGGACACATACACTATTATTAAAAATATTATTCATTTCTGGATCTTCTCGTGTATATTTTTCAAATATTCTACGTTTCGGGAACTACTTCGTTCTCTTTTTCAAGATAAATGTCAGTAATGAAACATGCCATCTAATTTTTAATAATTGATGTATCGATGCGTGTTCTACTTCGTGTCATGGGTCCCTTAAATGTTGATGTTTGAATATTTTGGACACTACTTGTAGTTGGATGGTCGTTCGAATTTATGTTAGTGGTAATTCTTTGTGGAGGTGTATCTTGTTTGTTAATGATGATTTTCCAAATTGGCGAAATTCTCGAAGTATCATCCCTCTTGTTAAGCGCCAATGGTCTCTTCTCTATTTCAATAGCTTCCCGTATGATACGTTCATTTAATGTATAAGCAGTAGCGAGTAATTTTATATTGCTTGTGTTTATTTGGTGACCAGTATCCATGCGGTGGCAAGCTAAGGAAGAAGATGTGTTGAATTGTTTTATAGCTAAGTTGTGTTCTTGAGCTCTTATGTTTAGTCTTCGATTAGTTTGTCCTATATAGGAGCGACAGCATTCAGAACAGGGAATCTCATATATTCCTTGGCTTTCACCAGGTATGTGGTCTTTAGCGTTTCTTAACAATTGTTGTATAGTTATAAATGGTTTAAAAATTTTTCGGAATTTATCATTAGGAAACTTCTTGGCAATTATGTCTGTTACACCTTTTATGTATGGAAGAATTAACGGTTTTTTAAGTTCAGTCTCGGTGGTTGGTTTTTTAGTAAAATTGTTGCAATCTTTTATAATTTTGTTTATTTTGTTGGAAGAGTATCCATTCTGTTGTAATGCCATTTTTATATTAGCGAGTTCTTCTTTTCTGGAGTCATCATCAGTTAAACGTAATGATCTGATTGTTAGGGACTTAATCACAGCGTTTAATTGACTTGGATGATGATGAGAAGAAGCATTCAAGTATCGATTGGAATGTGTTGGTTTTCGGTATAATGCAAAATTAAATTTACCATTAGCACGTTTCCTTATTAATGTATCCAGAAAAGACAGTTCGTTGTTGTTTTCGGTTTCCATTGTAAATTTGATATTTGGATGGATATTATTCAAATGTTGTAAAAACTCATCTAAAGTATGCGAACCATGTGGCCAAATAACAAAAGTATCGTCGACATATCTAAACCAGCATTTTGGTTTCAGGGTAGCTGTATTAAGGGCGTTTTGTTCAAATTCTTCCATATAAATGTTTGCTATTGCTGGTGAAAGTGGAGAACCCATAGGAGCACCTTGAACTTGTTTATAGAACTGACCATTATATGTAAAATACGTAGTGGACATACAATGTTCTATTAATCTTAGTAGATTAACATCAATTTTGTGTTTTTCTTTCAAAATATTTATGGTTTCTTGAATTGGAACTTTCGTAAATAACGAAACAATGTCAAAACTAACTAAAACGTCACTAACACAAAGGTCTATATTCTTAAGTTTTTCTAAAAAGTCAAGCGAGTTTTTAATATAAGAATTAGCACTTTCATAAACTGGTTTAAGTTGTTTGGCTAGATAGCCTGCAAGTTTGTGTGTGGGAGAGTTATAAGCGCTTACTATTGGTCTAAGGGGCCAGTTGGTACCTTTATGTATCTTGGGTAAACCATAAATTTTAGGTACGCGCGAACTCTTCTCTCTTGGAATCAATTCTCGTTTGATTTCTTCAAACAACCATACAGCAGATAAAATTCGATTAGAAGTTGCCCACGTTCTAAAAAATGCACATGTTCCAAAACAAAACATCACAAAAGCTCAAAAAAAACAATTTAAAAGAATTGAAAAATAATAAGGACATCCTCATACTCCATGCTGACAAAGGAAATTCCACCGTAATTGTTAATACTTCAGATTACAATGAAAAAATGATGGATTTACTCAATTCTAATGAATACAAGAAGAGCAATTCAAATCCTACCACATATTTGGAGAAAAAAACAAAAACTCTAATCAATTCCACCAATTTGTCTGAAGAAATCAAACGAGAATTGATTCCAAGAGAGAAGAGTTCGCGCGTACCTAAAATTTATGGTTTACCCAAGATACATAAAGGTACCAACTGGCCCCTTAGACCAATAGTAAGCGCTTATAACTCTCCCACACACAAACTTGCAGGCTATCTAGCCAAACAACTTAAACCAGTTTATGAAAGTGCTAATTCTTATATTAAAAACTCGCTTGACTTTTTAGAAAAACTTAAGAATATAGACCTTTGTGTTAGTGACGTTTTAGTTAGTTTTGACATTGTTTCGTTATTTACGAAAGTTCCAATTCAAGAAACCATAAATATTTTGAAAGAAAAACACAAAATTGATGTTAATCTACTAAGATTAATAGAACATTGTATGTCCACTACGTATTTTACATATAATGGTCAGTTCTATAAACAAGTTCAAGGTGCTCCTATGGGTTCTCCACTTTCACCAGCAATAGCAAACATTTATATGGAAGAATTTGAACAAAACGCCCTTAATACAGCTACCCTGAAACCAAAATGCTGGTTTAGATATGTCGACGATACTTTTGTTATTTGGCCACATGGTTCGCATACTTTAGATGAGTTTTTACAACATTTGAATAATATCCATCCAAATATCAAATTTACAATGGAAACCGAAAACAACAACGAACTGTCTTTTCTGGATACATTAATAAGGAAACGTGCTAATGGTAAATTTAATTTTGCATTATACCGAAAACCAACACATTCCAATCGATACTTGAATGCTTCTTCTCATCATCATCCAAGTCAATTAAACGCTGTGATTAAGTCCCTAACAATCAGATCATTACGTTTAACTGATGATGACTCCAGAAAAGAAGAACTCGCTAATATAAAAATGGCATTACAACAGAATGGATACTCTTCCAACAAAATAAACAAAATTATAAAAGATTGCAACAATTTTACTAAAAAACCAACCACCGAGACTGAACTTAAAAAACCGTTAATTCTTCCATACATAAAAGGTGTAACAGACATAATTGCCAAGAAGTTTCCTAATGATAAATTCCGAAAAATTTTTAAACCATTTATAACTATACAACAATTGTTAAGAAACGCTAAAGACCACATACCTGGTGAAAGCCAAGGAATATATGAGATTCCCTGTTCTGAATGCTGTCGCTCCTATATAGGACAAACTAATCGAAGACTAAACATAAGAGCTCAAGAACACAACTTAGCTATAAAACAATTCAACACATCTTCTTCCTTAGCTTGCCACCGCATGGATACTGGTCACCAAATAAACACAAGCAATATAAAATTACTCGCTACTGCTTATACATTAAATGAACGTATCATACGGGAAGCTATTGAAATAGAGAAGAGACCATTGGCGCTTAACAAGAGGGATGATACTTCGAGAATTTCGCCAATTTGGAAAATCATCATTAACAAACAAGATACACCTCCACAAAGAATTACCACTAACATAAATTCGAACGACCATCCAACTACAAGTAGTGTCCAAAATATTCAAACATCAACATTTAAGGGACCCATGACACGAAGTAGAACACGCATCGATACATCAATTATTAAAAATTAGATGGCATGTTTCATTACTGACATTTATCTTGAAAAAGAGAACGAAGTAGTTCCCGAAACGTAGAATATTTGAAAAATATACACGAGAAGATCCAGAAATGAATAATATTTTTAATAATACAACTCGTGGAAACCTAAACAACAATATACACTATTATGTATCCTTTATGGTTATCTTTTGTATATTCGGTAGATTGTCAGCTTTAAATGCTGTTCAAATGTTAAACCCAAGCAGTTAACTTTTGGAAGGCTTCAGGAGATATGATAAATCATACAGATAGGTAAACCTAGATGAATACGTTTAAAAATTAACTGACGCGGTTATGTACAAGATATCTAATAGATATTTGTAAAAGAATGACTTTTATGGATTGAATATGGTTACCTACTATGAAACAAACAAAAATAACCAAAAGGCAACTTTCAGTGCAAACAAACGTGTATCATTTTAAGGTAACCTTTGGGTGTTCATGATGGGCAATAAAAGGACACATACACTATTATGTATCCTTTATGGTTATCTTTTGTATATTCGGTAGATTGTCAGCTTTAAATGCTGTTCAAATGTTAAACCCAAGCAGTTAACTTTTGGAAGGCTTCAGGAGATATGATAAATCATACAGATAGGTAAACCTAGATGAATACGTTTAAAAATTAACTGACGCGGTTATGTACAAGATATCTAATAGATATTTGTAAAAGAATGACTTTTATGGATTGAATATGGTTACCTACTATGAAACAAACAAAAATAACCAAAAGGCAACTTTCAGTGCAAACAAACGTGTATCATTTTAAGGTAACCTTTGGGTGTTCATGATGGGCAATAAAAGGACACATACACTATTATGTATCCTTTATGGTTATCTTTTGTATATTCGGTAGATTGTCAGCTTTAAATGCTGTTCAAATGTTAAACCCAAGCAGTTAACTTTTGGAAGGCTTCAGGAGATATGATAAATCATACACATAGGTAAACCTAGATGAATACGCTTAAAAATTAACTGACGCGGTTATGTACAAGATATCTAATAGATATTTGTAAAAGATTGACTTTTATGGATTGAATATGGTTACTATGAGGACACTTAAGGTTAACTTTGGTTGTGTGGGAAGTTATTTGTTTGTTTGAATTTTGCTGTGGATTACTCAAGCTTGCGGTGTATAAATAAGCCCTATATTTATTGAACATAAACAAACTGGCACCTTCTTTATTTTTGACATTTCGCCACATAATTTTATAAACTATCCCATGTGCAATTTGATAGTACACCCACTCCGTGCCACTGAGCTGCCGGCCCATTATCTTTCTTAACTAGCTATTACATGAGATTCTCCGGCAATTTTCGCCCGTAACAGATAACCTGTGACTTTCATTTTCAGACAGTGCGTGGTGATATATTATGTGGGATTCATTTCAAGCAGTTGACATCAGGTATTGGCGATGGAAGACCCTGTCACATCCCTGTCATACCCCTGCTACACCCCTGTCACAACTCACAACCCTGTCACAACTCACAACCCTGCCACCCCCTGTCAAACCCCTGTCACACTACTGTCACACCCCTGCCACACATCTGTCATATCCCTGTCATACCCCTGTCACACACCTGTCACACCCCTGCCACAATCATCTCATACCCCAGTAATACCCCTGTCACACCCCTGTCAAACCGCTGTCACACCCATGTCATACCCCTGTCATACCACTGTCACACCCATGTCATACCCCTGTCACACCCTTGTCATACCCCTTCAACACCCCTGTCACAACCCGGCAGCACCTCTGTCATACCCCTGTCACACCCATATCATACCCCTGTCACACCACTGTAACACCCATCTCACACCCCTGTCACAACCCTGCCACACCCTTGTGACTCCTCAAGTCGTGTGAGTGAAAAAGAATTGGAAGAGCCAGCCTTGGCAGACGCGACGGAAGAGCAGGATATTTTCGAAGGAAGAGAACTAGTGTGGTTTACGTGATTTGCCAGACACGCTACATCAAAGAACTGTGCGCGACACAGAGCGCTGCAATTCATATTATCTACTAAAATGACCATTTTGGACGTAATCATTTAATTTAAAAAAAACTATGCATAGGAGCACATTCTATGTAGTATTATACACTGTGGCCCGAAATAAAGGAGTACATTTTTTAATCTGAAATAACTTTTTTGTTTTTAGGGCGATTTATTTTCTTTTTACAGAGTTAATACCTCAGCATGTCCCCAATATGAGTGCAAATTTTGGTATAAATAAAATGTACAGGGTCGGACTTACAAATTTTTTTTTAATGGTGCATTTGTGATCGTTGCAAATGAAACATGTTTTAGCTAAATTTGAACTGATATGCTCGTTCGGTAAGGTAAGTACCCAGAACACTTCCGTACAAACGAAATTCTCCGAAATTGTAGGATTTGCGAATTATCATTTTTTTATTGAAATAAGGAAATAATACATTTTACTAAATAACACAAATTATAACTAAGAAAATTAGCTAAATAATTTATAACTTAAAGTAAAATATTATGAATGTGGCCACCATGATTGTTCACCACTTCTTGTAGCCTTCTGTGCCATAAATTGATGGCCCCATTTATTGTACGCTGTTCAAAGTTGTTCCATACAAACTGCATTCGTTCGAAGAAATGGCAGGAAAGATGTAATTTAGTGCTAAGGAGCTTCCGTTTTAGTGAAGATATTAGAAAAACATTTAAATTTACATAAATATTAAAATTCGGTATTTTTCTTTAGTTTATGGCTAATGCGCGTAGTACCTACTTAGTACCATTTAAATAAAAAAATGATATTTCGCAAATCCTACAATTTCGGAGAATTTCGTTTGTACGGAAGTGTTCTGGGTACTTACCTTACCGAAAGAGCATATCAGTTCAAATTTAGCTAAAACATGTTTCATTTGCAACGATCACAAATGCACCATTAAAGAAAAAAATTTGTAAGTCCGACCCTGTACATTTTATTTATACCAAAATTTGCACTCATATTGGGGACATGCTGAGGTATTAACCCTGTAAAAAGAAAATAAGTTACCCTAAAAACAAAAAAGTTATTTCAGATTAAAAAATGTACTCCTTTATTTCGGGCCACAGTGTATTATCATGAATCCACAATTACCAACATCCAACATCGGTGTTGGGTTATCATTACTCTAATCAGTCTAATCAAATAACCTCAATTTCTAGGGATAACAACAATCATAAAATAATTGGATTATTCTTAATACATTATTACGATGGGTGTTACACTCATCCTGTTTAACACTTTATTTTTATCAACATGGATTTGTCATACTTTCTGCAACGGTACACTGTATAGTCCTTGATCTTCCAAGCCGATTCTGGCGTTTGGTGTTGGGAGTGCTGACGATATTTTTCGCCGTATAATGAACGTCGTTTTGTTGTACTTATTCAGCATCCTTGCTATTTTGTCAGTTGTCCTTTCACATGTGCGAGTATTACTTTGGCTGCTGGTGTTTCTTCTACGACTGGCTTAGGTTTTGTTGATTTTAGGGCGTTTCGATGTTATTCCTCTTAAAACCGTTCTAGATAAGTGCTGTTATAAGCGTTGACATCTCTGTTTTCCTCTTCCTTTGCCAATATAGTATGAACATAAAATAATTGTAAATAAGAAAAGTTGACCATATGACTCTTGTGAAGTGAAATGTATAAACTTAACAAACATGAAGTCAGTCTATTTTGGATTGGTTGGTTCAGCATAAATTATACGTATTTGGCACACAACCCATTAACTATCACTTGTACAACAAGTAACCTACTAACTATTTTCCTCCCTTTCTGTGTACATCAAATTAATCTTTAAAGAATCTACGTAATTTAACCTTGGCATTTGAAACAATTCCATAATTGGAAAAGTATGAAGATGACCTAACTAAATAGCGTGTGAGGACGTCAAATAAAAAAAACGACCCTAACTTAAAAAATCTACTGTACCTACGTAGGCTCATATAATTAATTATTTCGTTAGCTGTATACGTAAGCGTAAGGCAATTAATAAACTCATTGAATATAATATATATAACATAATATGTTAGATGTTATGCACTTCTTTAATTAATGGTTTGTTGAACGACTTGCACATAAAAGTAATTGTATAATGACATCGTTCTCCATCGATTTACTACAAATTACTCTATTTCCTGTATTCTAATTTAACGTTTTCAATCTTGTTTGTTTGATAAGATCTATACTTTTATTGCGTGACCTGTTCTAAATTATAGTAGTATGCAGATCACACCGGATTTGGATAGAATACTATCTGAAAATATGCAAACTATTAATACCTACCTAAAATCGTGCCAGGTCATGGATAAGTTCAAGGATTTTAATATTCAATATATGTATTTACTTTTGTTTCGTAGCGAAAATCGGCCGGAGTAGGTACAGGTAATTGTATTTACTGCAAGGTATAGGTGACATACAGAGTGTTAATGTGACTAGCGCGCGTTAAAGAAAAATAACCGGCGCATGCCGAAGTCGAATCGGGATTAGACTTGGATGCGCATTGGTCATTTTAGCCCGGGTAATTGAAAATACGTGTTTGAGTACCTACCGGCCATTGGCGTATTTGCTCGTTAGCAACCCGATTCGACTTCAAGCATGCGACGGTTGCTTTTCTTTATCGCACGTGATCTATACATATATGGTAACGGTTTGGGGTAGATGTGATCGTTTTGCCAATAAACCCTATTGAGATTGAGATACAGAATATTGGCTGGTGGGTTCATACTCACAAAGGGGTGTGAATGAAATAAATGAAACAAAACACTACCTCCCCTTAATCTTTTGATGTATTGTTGGATTTGTTGGGAAATCACATAATAATGGGATGCAACATGTTTCGGGCTTCTACTAAACCCATTCTCAAGTGTTGGTGTTCATTATAGAAAAAACATTACATCTAAGAATAAATCTTAAAATGATGATGTGTGACAAATAACTATTTTAATCACAATTAAGTTTAAAAATAAAAATAAAGGGCCCCTAAACAGGAACCCCGGTTTGCCTGAAGGGCTGATGGTAGATGAGGGTGGATGGAATAAATTATGGAAACAAAAACTACATGTGACAGCAAGTGCAAGATGAAATGTTTTTAATGTTTTTAAACTTAATTGTGATTAAAATAGTTATTTGTCACACATCATCATTTTAAGATTTATTCTTAGATGTACCTAATGTTTTTTCTATAATTTTTTTCTATAACATGACTCTTGAGAATGGGTTTAGTAGAAGCCCGAAACATGTTGCATCCCATTATTATGTGATTTCCCAACAAATCCAACAATACATCAAAAGATTAAGGGGAGGTAGTGTTTTGTTTCATTTATTTTATTTGGAGATACACCCATACAAACCTTAAAAATGTCGTTTGCCGTGTTTAAATAAGAATTTCTTTAAAAATATAATAGGTACCATATTTTTCACTTTTTTTTTTGGGTAAAATATGTACCTACCTACCTACGAAGTAGCAAATTGACTTTGTGGTTAAGAAGTATCAAATACATTCTATAGCTTTTCGTGTTTCGAACGATTTTCCGACTATTTTTTCCGGCTTTTTTCCCTACTTTTAATAGGTTATTTCTTTAATAAACCCTATTTGTTTTGTTAATAGATATATGACTCTTGCGAGTTAGTAGAGCGCCATAACGAAAAATTCGAATGTGTTTTAGGTACATTTTGTGTACCTATCTAACGTTTGCATAAATATTTTCAACAACAAACTATACATAATTTAAATTATTCAAAAGAGTAATCTTTGTAAGATCGCATATCCTATTCTAATAATTCATTAGTAATAATTATGATTTATCTTGATTTTATGAAATGAAAATAAATTGCTTTACATAATAATTAGACTAAGCTATTTTTTAAAAAAGCACCGTCAAACGGAAATACGATTGTGAGATAAAGTTGACGTAACATGTAGGTATTATACTTTAGTATTAGAAAATCTATACAATTGAAAGAATCTTCTATCACGAGTCAGAGATGAATCTATTTACATTAGCAGGGATGTGCTTTGTGACGTTTAATCTCCTTCTCCTATACTGTTATAATGAAGCGTTCTCGGTAATGGATATAAAAGAAGAAATGCTACAACTATTGAATTATGTTCTTATACTTATTGCAGTTTCAAAAATCAGTGAAATTTGACCGTTTTGTAAATTGTCCTAAACATAAAAATCTGCCTGTATATTTGGACAGAATGCATATTGTACAGGTGGGAAAAATGTACTACTTGTATGCAACAATCATTTCAAAAAGAGATGTAGGACCAAATTTATCGGTAGGTACGAAATGATTAATTTGAATAAAACTACGAATTCTGAGAGCATACTGTATATATTAAAATGTTTCTATACTTTAGATGGTTCTCAAGTTTGAGCGATGCCGATCCAGGGACAATTTAGATTCTTGCGAACCTTATCCAGATATGAACATTAGAAATTTATGCTTGATGGCTAATAAAAATGGTAACCCATGGAGTCCATTTCTTAATCATTTTGAGCCACCCATTGGGTGCCCTAATCAAAAGGTATACCCATAGCACCATTATAGTTAGTTTAATAATGTTGTATCTATTAGGGTACATACGTGTGTCGCAATGCAACGTTTGATGGTATTGCATTTAGCGCTCTCCCAGTATCGGATTGCTTCTGGAAAGTTGACATATTGATATACGAAGACGGCTTAAAAAATGGAACTCTTTTGCTTTGTTTTCACGCGGAAGGAGAAATTTTAAATGTGTGAAGTTAAGGAACCTGTCTTTATTGTACAATATTGCATCTTCTTGCCAATTGCACGTTAGTCGTATACACCAGGTGTCAATTTGTAAACTTGCCAGACCTCTCATATCTTCGAAACTGTAACAGGTAAGTTAAATTTCTCAAAAACGTTTCTGCAACATGGAGGGCGAACTAATATGACTCATAGAAATCTTCTGCAACTCACACCTTAGGCTCCAGCCACCCCACCCCTATTTCTTTAAATTGTACTCCCCATGTATAATACATCATTGAAAAGCCCTTTAAAAATACTATTCATCAGTATCAAAAAAAATGTAAATTTTTTTATTACCCCATTTTTCTTACAATCTGTTCATTTGGTGAACAATAAGTAATTAATACAGTGTGATTTATTATCTCACCGACAAACTTTATCTCAGATGAAAGTTGATGTACCTAATTTTAAGGAAAAAATGTTATTTAAAATGTTTTGCGATATTGTTTAATTTAGGAATATTAAATGGCCTTGAATTATTTCATAAAAGTAAAAATAATCCTCAAAATCAAGAAAAACACAGATTTAATGAACAATAAATAATAATAATAGATGCTCAAAATGTCCTCCCGCTTCAATGCATGCTTCACAACGAGGAAAAGAGCTAACGAGTTTTTCAATCGAACGATAATGGTTCATTCAGTTCATTGATTCCTAATTTCAGTAGCAGCAATAGTACCTACCTACCTATTTAAATCAATTTATTCAAATTTATTGTTTTAAATGTCAAGTAAGGTACTATTTTCAAAAAAGAGCTTATCTTTACAAATAGGTACCTAGTCAAAATGAACAGGAAAACTCAATCAACAATAACCCATCATATACATTCATGATTTGATTTGATATTACTAGCGTAATACGAAAACATAACTAAAGTTACCTAAAACTATTTTTTTCAACAAAATAATCGTTTAATTAACATTATGTTTAGTATTGATGAATAGCATTTTTAAAAGGCTTTCCAATGATATGTGCGGAGTAGCGCCATTTAAAAAATAGGGGTAAGATGGCTAGAACCTAAGGAGTGGGTATGCAGAAGATCGCCCTGCGGGTATAGTGATTGCCCCTCAATGTTCTTGAAACGGTTTCGAGAAATTTGGTATAATTTCGAAGATAATATGAGGTCTACCAAGTTTTTAAATTGACACTTGGTATATATTAATGCAATAACCACTATTATACCGGGCGAATGAGACCACCCGTATCAGTATTTTATTTAGAGAACGGTGAATCGTAGAGAGGTAGGGTAAAAAAAGTGATTATAAAAGCCATAATAAACAATCGAATGGTGATATTATTATTTCTCAGAAAAGTCAGCTCAATTTTTTTTGTTAACAATGAATTTCAAATTTGATAACTTTTTAGTCGAATATTACTTAAAAGTGGTGGCAGTAATAAAATAATTTTTCCTATAAAACTTTCTTCTTTTTTAACAATCTAAAAATACCTTTTTCGACTTGTGGTGCCATTTAAAATTTTAGAGTTCGAGACATTCTGGAGGAATGCTGACTTTTCCGAGAAATAATAATATCACCATTCAATTCCTTATTATGGCTTTTACAATCACTTTTTTACCCTACCTCTCTACGACTCACCGTTCTTTAAATAAACTACTGATACGGGTGGTCTCATTCACCCGGTATAATACCTATAGAGCAGATATCGAATGCAAATATAAAAATTTAAAAGAACACGATGATAGTTATTTATTTGTGTACCTATCAACTGTATTGACGATGGAATAGTAGGTAGGTATAGTATTTTCGCGGTAGCTTTGTTGTTATGCAATTTATTAGGGATTCCCACTTGCAAACTGTATGGTTTAATATTTGTGAAAGTCAGCAGTACTTTAAAGTTTCTACATAGGTAGCAAAGACCATATTCATATAATAATTGGTCTTTGATAGGTAGGTAGGTATTCAGCATTAAAATTGCAATAGACCAGGGGTCTTATTTTCACTTTCTCTTATAACTAATGACTAATGAGGATGTTATTATGATTAATATGTACCTAGGTAATGATAAAGTAATTTCACGTGTAGGTATTAGTAAGCTACATTACCAACAATAAATTATGCAATTAGACGTCGGTCCCTCGTCAAAGTATTGGATTGCAAGAAAGATGTTTCTTAATTCTTATTGATTACGCGTGTTTATCTTAAAAAAATGGTTTAGAACCCTGACTTTTTACTTTAAAGTTTATATTTTAACAAGAACAGAGCTCATTATTGCATTGTCGGCAAACATTGAACTCTACGCTATACGCCTATACGCAACTGGAAAGGAGGAAAGGTTAACGCTAATGAGAGTAACACTGAAGCGTTGAGTATATTTTTCACTCAACGACTGAAGCCACAGCCAAGTTACTCACTCCGGGTAGTGATGTTTCGTTATATACGTAACGGTATTTTGTAACGTTATTTCATTGGAACGAAACGTAACGTTACACAGATGATAATCGTTTCGTTATTTTTGTAACGAAACGAAACCCAGAGTAACCAAACCAAAAGACGAAACGAACGAAACGAAACGAAACGAAATTAAACGAAACGATGCACGATGCGCGATAAAAGCGCCGTAAACGTAACAAAGAATATTCGAAGGGTTGGAAGATGAAAAGGCTACTAATAAGTCTTCCAACCCTTCGATTACATAATTTATGGCTAAAGAAATAATTCTCAAGTAAAGAATATTGCAATAAAATAAGTTGTAATCTACATATTTTTTACTCCTTCCTATAAACTGTCACTAGATGGCTGTTTTTTAGAACTATTCAATCTGCGTTTGAAAACACAAACAAGTTGTACAACCACAAATTTATTTATTAGTGTCTTTCAGAGTAAATATCACGTGACAGGTATTTTTCATCTTGCGATTGCTCTACTGTTTTATTTAGTTTGTAATTACCAGATAGCACCTGTTAGTACTAGACTATAATTGCTATTTTTAAGTTACGAACGGTACGCAATGCAAAGAGCATACTGGGAAACATTTAAGTATGTATACATAAATTGATTCGTTATAACCACAGACAACTAACCAGACCCGCCCACTGAACTCTATTATATATGGAAGAGCAAAGTTGTAAATTTAAGTGATACAAATTGAATACGCGCACGGGGCTCCCGATCATGCGCCGTAATAAATTAAAGGTCATACAAATAAAACAGCTGTTATATATTATCTAAAACTGTATTTTAATCACGACCTCCATAACACCCACTGTAAACCCTTCTCCCTTGTAACGTTTATAAATCAAATTAATCCACTTGATCACGAAGACAAACCACGTAAAATTTTCTAACCCAACTTCAATTTATTAGGTAGAGTTCATTGACTTCAACACATGATGCATTTTAACGGTATTTTCCACTGCGCAAACGCGTAAGCCCCGTAGTTAAACGATTTTCGACCTTATTATTTTCTTCAAATTTACACACTTTTTCACGCGCATCTCATTTGATTTCAACGGCTTTGCTCTTCCATATATTATTGAGTTCAGTGGACCCGCCACGCTTATGAGAGGAAAAATAAGCAGCTTTGCGCAACTAAACTAGATGTCACTACGGTCACTTGCGCATTACAGTGACTAGAGTCACTGTATTGCGCATACAGTTGTCCAATTGAATAACAACAACTTGTTTATTTGTTTGGTCAACAGAAAATTAGGTCAGGTGCGTGGGTGGTACATACCTAAAACACAAGAAATGTCTTGTCATGTAAAAGATATAATAATTATACAGTTTGCGATCGTTTTATCTACGATAAATTTATAAGTTCATTCCTCAGACCTCAACTGCCATTTAAGCAGTTATACTACACCTGTCGGAAGCATATTATTATTTATGTCGATCATTCAATTATGTACTTATCCTTAATAGCTAATTAAGAATTAGCGTAATAAGAAGTGAAAATATAGGGCCTAGGGCGTGATTCAGTAAATTATGTGTACCCAAGGTTTAATATGTCTACCTACTTCCTCCTTAAATTTAAAAATAGATTGACTTTAATTGGCGTTTTATGCAAACTTCATCAATTTGTTCTGTTTACTACGTTACAGACAACCTTTACGGTTGTAGTGTGTGTTTACATTAATCTATGGCATTGATTACCAGCTGATTTAGCATTGTCTGATGAGAGACTAGGACTATATAAGGGACGCACTGTCGCACTTCTCAATTTCTCATTAGTCACGAAGAAGAACTTCGAATAAAAAGCACACCACGATGAATTTTTTACTTTCCCTTTTTGTGTTTTTTTTTGAGAATTATGTAATTATAATATCAGGGAATAAATACTGGAAGACATCTCAAAATTCTCAAGTATTGTTAATGAATCTCGCAGTGTAATAACATGTAAGGGTTCACTTTATGAACGATACAATGTGTATCGTGACTTTATGCAAACATTTTAATTAGGAGGCACATATTGACATATTAGGCCATTTAATGAATTATTTATTTGCAACAGATGAGGTGTGACACGATGTGAAATCTAAAAGATCACTTTTTTCTTTTTTATAAACTGTTTGTAGTCAAAAAATAATCTACAATAGTAGGTACGGTAGATTAAGGACATTTTTTGCTGGAATCGCGCTATTAATGATAAAAGCACCAAAATTTGAGGAAACGTTCATTTTGATATAAGGAACAAAATAAAACCGGGCGGCATTCTCAAAAACCCCCCTTACGGATTCGGCAGGGGCGGAAAGGGACGGAGGGGGTGAAGCATTGCGTATTGCAAGCAAACGGTAAGAGCTGGAGTTTTCTAATAAAAACCCCAATTTTCGTCTGTCCCTTTTTAATGTATTCATATTTTTGCTAACCACACACATATTAGATTAAATGTAGGAAATGCCATAAGTTCAAACACATATTTAATATGAAAACAAGTGGATATAAAGGTACGTTTTCATAAGGACACAACATGTCGGCCGACTTGTTTGTATTAAGGGTCTATCACCAGTTGGAATTGACACTGATTGAATGGGTTTTTATGTATACATAAAATTGAAATAATACATTGTTGTATAACCACAACAACTTGTAGGGCCCTTCTGATAGGGATTTTTTAATTTTTTACAAAGTTTATCAACGCACTATGCAAATTTTAGCGCTTGCGTGGGTTTAGAAATATACATAAAATTTGTATAATAAATAGTTTTATCGAAATACAAAATATGTCATTGCAAAGAGGAAAGGTAGGGCTCTCCTGTATTAGAATTTTCCATTTTTGTTTGTATTTCTTGTAAAATTTTCGTGAAATTGAATGAATATTAAGCAACTTCAAACAAATTTTACAAAAAACTTTGTGAAAAATTTAAAAATCCCTATCAGGAGAGCCCTACAATAAACCTTCCTCTATCCATTGACACCTTTTTTGTGTTTATACAACAATGTTTTATTTAAATTTTATGTATACAGCGACACCCATGAAATCAGTTTCAATTCCAACTGGTGATGGACTCTTAACGTTAACGAAATACATTTGATGTCGGGGTAGTTGAACGACATGTATAAGTCGGCTGGAAAAGTTATCCCAACACGCCGAGGTGGATGTCATTTGTTGCTACGTAAACAAACGACTCGTTGATTTTTTGCATTTCCCGAAATTGCCCAGTCTGAACAAGTAGTGTCATATTGTAAATAATTCAACATGTCTGTTGCAAACAAATGGCAACATAAACACCAGTCAATTTTTCGTTATGTCGGTCGGCAGACATGTCGGCCCAACAAGTCGCAGAGACATGTCCTTACGAAAACGTACCTTAACATAGACAGATCTACCTCTACACACGACATTCACATATATTAACGAACGCTTCCGATGTGAGTTTCAAATTAATTGAACAATCACGTTGAAAAGCGACGCAATGCAAAATTCAGGGTAAGACCACTTTAAAATAACAAACAATGCAATTCAATTATCCAGATATAATCGTATTAATCAAAAACATATCACCTGCAGATAAAGCACTAAAAATGGAGTCACCAAAATAAAACAAATGCAAACGATGTTTACCTACAATACTAATTCACGGACTGAATTCAAATGACGCTTCAAGTTAAGATGCCTTACATAAAATCCCTCGCAATCATCATACGCCGCCAGATGGACCTACGAGTAAAAACAAGATTCAAGTACATGTTGTCGGATCTAATACATATAGGTAACCCAACTGTGGATACTACAGTACCTTGTACCTTTCTATAATCTAAGGTGTGCTTCTACTTTGGCAAATCATTAATATAAACCCTATGTACAGAATGATGGTAATTTATTAGGTATCATCTTTAGAGAAATGATTTCTTTCACACAAAAATTGCACTAGGTACTTTGGTAATTTTGCATTTTCTAGTAATCAAATTTATATGAAAAATATATCATTCTATACATTGGCTCACCGTCTTCACGTGGTGTAAATTGTACGGCATAATTTTAAGTACTTTAGTAGTAATTCTTCCCATTGAGTGCCTATAATTGGTATTACATTCCCCAGTCTCAATAACAATTTTTCTTACAGTTTATGTATGCAATTAACATTACGGCAGTTACGCTGATTCCTATGGCGTTGAATGTCTTTAAATTTATATGGTCTATGCTTGGGGTGAATTCGGACAAGTAAGCGTCATTGTTATACCCCATAGTGGAGTCCACACCCTTGCGCGCGGTATTTCTATCAAAGAGACCGCCAATGCTCCTTTCACTATAATATAGTTCAGTGGCATCAGCTGAACGGAACCAATAAAAAACTCAATAACAGACAGATGGCTGTCACAACTCTCTAATCGTTTATTTAAAAAAATACAAAAACAGTGACACCTAGCTACAAGTTTTAAATGACATAACCTATAATGCAGTCTCTGCAAATAATACAAATGAAATAAAACATAGGTATAAAGTTCATTATACTAACAGACATATTGTATTTTTAGGTTAAAATATGAAATTCTAATAAAAGTAAATTTCAGGGACTCAATAACGATTGTGTCATCAAATGCAGCCTTCGCATATTTCGTACACAGCTATGTGCAGGATGTGATGATATAAAATTGTTTAAATTTTGTTGTAACTCTTTTAAGACAATAGGCATGTGTTCTTTTGTTATTAAATTAGTAGGTTCCAAACTTAAGACAGCTTCCTCGATATATCTAAAATTAAAACAAATAAAACTATAAATCACCACAAATAATATACTCACTTTTGCTTCAGTTCAGTATTTCTAACTAAATCTGCACTTAATTGTTGAATCAATGACAAAATAACAGGTTGTGCAAGCAAGCAACTGCCAATTTTGAAAACTTCTTGAGGTTTAGTCTTTTCACAAACATGTACCACTAAGGATAAATCAGAAGCAGATAAGGCTTGTTGAAATGCGACATCGATTTGTCCTTTATTTAACAATTGTTGAATGTGTGCTAATTGTGCCTAAAATTAATTTTCTCTTAAAACATTATTCTTATAACAACTTATGTTAAACAACACAATATGTATTGACACTTTCACGACATGACCCATCAGTTGATCTACAATAATACACCTTATTCAAGTGACCAGCCGTTGCACGTCATTATTCATATACCAATACTACAGGGTGACCCAGGGCGGTGTGATTGGTCCATAACTTTTTTGCTATTCAAGATATCGACATGCGGTTTTCACCGCCAAGTAAGCACACTTATACTGCACATTATAAACATATTTTGATTATATACAGAATGTTCCTATACAGGGTGGTTAACCAAAGTTATGTTTTTTTAAATGGGACACCCTGTATATTTCTACATTATTAGTTTTTACATAAAAAAATAATGGCACTTTGTATAGGTCACTATGGGTCTACCTCTCTCTGTTTCAGCGTTATTCAACGTTTTGTTCGGAAAAAGACTCATATTTGATGGATCACTGCCCAGTAGGCCATGGATGTTTTTCGAAAAACTTGCCACAGAAAATTTTAGAATAACTTGGAATTTTAATAAATAGTCGACTTTTGGTCCATGTATGCAGACACTATACAGGGTGTGCTGAAACGCAAAAAGTCGAATAACTCTTTTTTTATAAATAGAACACCCTGTATTTATGTTTACGAGTCGATTAAGTTTTTTATAAGCTTTCCACTGATATGCAATTTTCTAAAGTCAATAATAACAGAGCTATAATAGGCACTAAACAAAAAAACGAAAAAATGATTTTTTTGAGATATCTAGTTAGCCATGCATTTTTTTTCAAAAAATGAAAAGATCATTAAATTGAGCTGGTAAAACTACAATTCCTTCCACATTTAATCGTCTTTTCTGCTAGTTTACAAGATCCCCATACAAATAATGAAAAAAAAAGCTCACCCTGTATAATGAATATGTGTTAATACCAACACTTAACCAAATTGTTACCATCGAAGTTATTAGCTTCTTTTTTTTTTAAATATATCATGCGTAAGGAACAAGATCTTACCTGTGAATCAAGTAAATGTGGAGAAGGTGTTACAGCTCTAGATCGAACTGCACTAATAACACTATCTTCAAATATTGCAGCATGATTTTTAAAGCCTAATTTGACTTGCTCGCTTACCAAATTTGCTAACATAAGGGTTAATCTCTCTTGCATACTAACAAAATTTTAAAATTAAGCTTAGAAAACATTTTGAAAGTGAATACAAACTTTGAAAAGGAAATATTTAGTTGTTTTTCTATTTCTTGAGAAACATTTCCTGGTAGTTTATCAGCATTCTTTTTAATATTATCGGAAACTCTTTGCATTTGGCTTATTAAGTCAGCACCTTTGTCTTGAGCATGCCTTTGTTTATCCATATAACTTTCAACTGATGCAGTATCTAAAATAAATTGTTATATTTATCACACAGAAAGGTTTTTGAATGTCAATGTGGGTATCTCTGTAATCCTCTGCATAAAATTCTGTCGACTGTTCACACAACCATTTATGAACTATGAATTATATCTCATTTGTTTCAAACCATTTTCCACTTACAGTGGAACAAGTCATGATAGGCAAGATGTGACCTTTTGATTACATATCATACTGAACCTCTTGACTGACAAAAGTTATGCAAATGCAGAGAAAGAAACAAAATAATGTGAAATGAATGGTAGGACTGTGAAGTAAATGAGCTTCACATGAGTCACCCAAACAATAATCACTTACACTACTAGATAAAAAGAAATTATGAGATATAAAGGTGATTGCTAACATATGAGTATTTTTTGCAAAAATTACTGAACATAATAATTTGGTAACTAAGTGTATACTCACATTCCTTAGTGCCTTTAGTAAAGGTGTCGTGTATTTGTTGAAACATTGTTCCGCAAACTCTCTCCCAAGACGGAATAAGAGTTGTTCCCATCATTTCTTTATAACATTCTTCCAAACTTGGCTTTATTATATTCACTATAGATAAACTAAGAGAATCTGCCACAGCCTGTAACATAGAAATAAAACTCAGTTTCTTAAAAAAAGTGTACCATAAAATAAGATGGCGCTGATTTTTTAAAAAATATTTTATTTAGGTATCTCAGGAGTTTACAACCATTTCATACCAAGGCGCCATTTTGTCTAATCGTAGTGGGCCACCAACAACTATAATTGAAAGAAGACAAGTTTCCTTATGGGTCGAGGTGGTGTGTGATACTGGTGGGCGGAATCCACGATTATTCAGGACCGTTTAGAGAGGGAGATGGAGGAGAAGGGGGTCATTGGGGATTGGCAGGCAAGATTTAGGACGGGAAGGAGGGCAGTTGATAACATTTACATTGTGAAGCAGTTCGTAAACAGGGAACTGGAGATGGCGGCATTTGATAATGTGAATAGGAAAAGTTGTGGGAGATGATGAGGAGGGAGGAGTTAGTGGAGAGAGTTGAGGAACTATACAGGGTGTCCCTGAAATGCGTGGACATCGCTTAACCACAGATTCCTGGTTCGAAAATAAGACGATATAACTAAACTTACCTATATACAATTACGTTTCGTTTAGCTAGTATTCAGCTTCAAAGTTCTTTAAAAAAAAAGATATTTTATCCATAACGACAGAACGCTTGGATCGATTTGGATAATATTCGGTATTGTACTCCTTACAGATGTAGGTCATCTTTTAACCCCTTCACAACCAGAACGCCAACGGTGGCGTCAGAGCTACACTGCTGCTATAGTCCAGAGACGCCACATATGGCGTTTATTATATTTTAAGTTTATCATCGTGGAATAGTTTTCTATACTCGTTTAAAGCCTGGATTATAACATATGTCTATTGTGTTGACATTTTTTTTGTACTGTTTTTCATTTCATATCAATAAAAAATATATCCCAAAAAAAAAGGATTTTGAAATTTTTTCCTATTCTAGACGCCGCCACTGGATCTACACATATATTTTTTTCTTCGAAAATGAACGTCCAATACATTTTAGAATAAAAATATATAGAAAAAAAATGATTTAAAAAATTTTTATTTTTGGCAAAATCTGGTATTATTTAGCGAACTGCGAAATTAAGCTTGGTCGTGAAGGGGTTAAGGTGATATTAGTTATTATCAGTGAACCATTAGTGTACGAAACACGGGTAATACGGCATAAACCAGTCAAAAACTGTTTAATGTTAAGGCCAATAACTTTCAAAAAAATAGTTTCAGAAATAGTAATTTTTTTTGTTACTTGTTAATTGATGATATCTGTTAAGGTTTAGACACAAAAAACTGCATTTCTTAACAAATGTAACCTAATAGTCTGGTATTGTATGAAATAAATGACGATGATATTTTTATTAATGGCAAGTATAGTGTATGCAGTGCGCCGTCCCGATATCATCAATTAACAAGTAACAAAAAAAATTACTATGGAATGTCTCTTTCAGAAACTATTTTTTTGAAAGTTATTGGCCTTAACATTAAAAAGTTTTTGACTGGTTTATGCCGTGTTACCCGTGTTTCGTACACTAATGGTTCACTGATAATAACTAATATCACCTTAAAAGATGACCTACATCTGTAAGGAGTACAATACAGAATATTATCCAAATCGATCCAAGCGTTTTGTCGTTATGGATAAAATAACTTTTTTTTTAAAGAACTTTGAAGCTGAATACTAGCTAAACGAAACGTAATTGTATATAGGTAAGTTTAGTTATATCGTCTTATTTTCGAACCAGGAATCTGTGGTTAAGCGATGTCCACGCATTTCAGGGACACCCTGTATAAAGTGATGAGGTGTAGGGTGAGGGTTGGGGACAATTATTATGGTGTATGGTGGGTAGGTCATAAAGACAAGTAATAATCAAATACAAAATGTAAAAAAAACAGGGCCACAGGTTGATAACCCCGATTATGCCTTTGCACATTAAAAACCTTACATTCATGTGTGGGAATTATACTGAAAATTTGTTATAATAAAAATTAAACAAAAAGCCTATTTTTACTCACCTTACTAGTAACAAGTTTAGAAATATTATCCTTCAAGAGGTGATCCGTACTACTTAATTTTTGTGAATATTCAACCAATAATTGATGTTTTAAATTTTCAAATGTATTCAAAATAGGAGGTAAAACAATATTCTTTATATCGTGTCCAATAATTATTTGCAATTTTTCTGTTACTTGTTTAGTTAGCATTTGAGTGCTACTTGATATAAAACTTTGAATGTCCTCTTGCTCGACACTTTTTTGTATATTTACATAGTTTTCAAACAATTTGGCCTGTTGAATTTGACTTCTGGACAAAGCTACGTCTAATTCTTTAGCAAACATTCCTCTTAAGTCGTCTTTAAAGTTACTCTTAAAATCTTGAGTTACAAATTTCACCTCTTGTTGTAATTTTTGAATTTGCGAATGTTGTTCCCTAATTAAACTTTCTAAACTACTTAAACGCAAGTTTATTTCTTGTAAATGAGTTCTATCTCCGGTTGCATCGTTTCTATTTTCTGATGCAATGCTTTCAGCTGCAGCCAATTTACGATTCTCCTCTTCGACTATTTCGTTTGCTTTCATGATTGGAATATTTGGCCAAACAACTTCGTTACTATTTTCATTAAACATTAAATTGTCAGTTTGATTACAATTATTTTTTGTTTCAATTTCTGGACTCGGAATTTTATTCAGGCTTTCAAAATATTCTTGGCTGTTTTTAAATGATAAAATTTCTTGAACTTCACGGCTGGGACTTGAACCGGCACTGGCATAGTTTTCTTTCAATGGTCTGTCGTACTGAAGGACATTGTCAGCATCCATTAAATTCTCGATTTTCGTATCTTCGGAAATTTTTTCTGGTTTAAGTAAAATAGGAGAAGTGACATCGCTTCCGCGAGAATTTCTTTTGTTGGTTGGGCTGTTCTGAATTGGCGAACTAAATGCATCTGGCGTCATTAAATTTAATGAAGTTTGATTTGTTTGTTGTTGTATTAATAAATTTACGGAAGTCTGTAAATCGTTCAATTTAGGTAATTCTTGATTGGCGGAATTATTTTCGTGTTCATTATCAACTTTATTTTCATTTAAGTTAATTAATGTATCTGTGGAAGAATCTAATGTGAATACATCATTTTCATTCCTAGACAATAAACTTTCAGGTTGAAAAGTGATATTACATTCTTGCAATTTTTTTGGTTGCACAACATACAATTTTATAACAATGGCACATATATTAGTTTCATCTTCATTCGCTTCACATAAACACAGATCATCAGAACTACTTGTATAACGAAATTTAGAAATTTCAGCGCTTGTAATGCAGTAGCTCAAAGCTGGTGCGGGAAGTAAAAATTCAGAAATAGATACAACAGTTGCAACTCTTTCTGAATCGTGTTTTTCTAGTTGCAGAACGTACATTATTCTGTTATTAATGTCAGATAATAACAAATATTGACCTGTCATATCTAAGCGAACTTTTAGAAATAGTTGCGGTGTAGTACTATTGGGATTAGGTATAAACTTAATAGTTTGCAAGCAGCTCCAAGATTCGCAAGACCAAATTTTCAGTTCCGCATTAAAGTTGGATCCAGTTATAGCAAATTTCCAAAATCTGGAACTAAAATAAAACCACATTATTTTACCAGACAATATGTAAATGGGTAATACAAATACAATTTTTGTGGAGCCATATAACAATATTAAGTTTAAGAAATGACTTGTTTTACAGGGTTAATTAAGATCCACCAAAAAATGAAAATGTTGAGAGTTTCATGTTTTTTTTTGGCTAAAAATATTAAGGCACTTTAATGTAGAAATCAATATATAGAAAGATTTGTTGTAGTGTTTAAATTAAATGAAAGTTGTAGTGTACACCGGACTTTAGGCACCTACCGGTGTATTTTGAGATTAATTAATGACATGTTAAGTTGACAATTTTATGTAAAGTATTTGTGCATTCTTTCTTTTAGATTTCTTTTACAAACGCTTTAAAAGCTTTAAAAGCAATTTTTACAGTATACCAGCTACTATATTTGCTATTACGCTTCCTAAATTGCATTGTTTTGAAAAATGACAACAAAAATCGCTCCAGTTATGTAAAAATAATTAAGCAACCTAAGATGAAGAATTCTATGAATGCTGTCATGGATTATTCATGTAATGCTGCTGCATATATGCAACTAAAATTTTTTCATTCAGAATCCTAAAGTGGCCACGATGTAATTTTTTCATAAGTTTAAATTTCCCAAGCATGGGTATATACTTTTCAAATGAAATTTTACAGAAACAAGGCATAATGTAAGTTCTCCTTTTATTACCTAGCATAGTTTTCCATTGATCACACTGTACAAAATAGCAATGAAGATGAGATGATCAATTATTTGAATACCTTGCAAGAAATTATTAAAATGGTTGCACAGCTATTATCAAAACATGATTCACATAAAAAATAATTAATTAGTGTTAATCAAATAATGTCAATCTGTATATGTTGTGAAACATAACTAAAATTCTCTCAAGTTACGAGTACTCTCTGTTAAAAATTATAAATAATGCATAGAGATTTGAAAAAATATCAGACTGGAAGAACTTGAAAATTCAAATAGAACCCAATGATGTTTCTGTGCCGACTTAAAGGTTTTCACAAATCTAATGAAATGACACATTCTAATTCTACATTAGCAACCCAAAAGGTTCAATGGTTCAACCAAAATAGATAACTGGTCGGTAATTATTCAACTGTACAAATTTAACCATGTTCATTCTCTTAAAATTAATAAGACCCTAAAACTGGAAAAATAGTAACAAGTAGCAACTGATCGTACGATTCCCCAATAACATGAAGAAATAGTACAATTATATTAAAAATAAGCCAATATTTTGTTCTTACTCAGGTCCGTAGGTATGTACATTATCCAAAAACAGTAGACATGATAAAGCATCTCCTTGATGAGGATTCCATTCGTGCAGGCAACGAGGTTTTTCATTTTCAACCATGTACACTTGAAAGAATTTGACAAATCCATCGTAACTAGCAGTTGCTAATGCAGTACCATCTGGTGAAAAAGATGCATCGACTACATCAAGTGCATGCCCGTTAATTTCAACATAACCTTCATAACTAGTATGGGGTTGTAGCGGTCCAGTTCCATAACGATTATTTACTATGCTCACATCCCAAACTTCAACTAAAAGTTAAAATTTAAAATATTTTAAATCTATACTAATTATTTTGCACACCTGTACTGCCATTTAAAAGAGCCAAGAGTTTTGCGGGATCATCTAAAGTGTCTGAGTCTTCACCATACGATGGAACATATGGACACCATATTACTCTGTAATTAGTGGCTTGGGATGTTGGATGAACAACATGCATTAGTAATGTACATCTAGTTGCATATTAAGTTAATACTTTTGAATTATGAAAAATCGATTAATTGGAAAGAATACTCAGTTGGTGTAACAAGTAAATGGAGACAAACAAATTGTGCTTACTTTTATTTAATGTTGCTAATTATAAAAAAATGTACTTGAATAAACATATTTTTTCATTTTTTGTTCTCAATCGATTCTGTAGGTTTTGATTGTGCTTTTGTTATACTTTGACGTATAACAGTAATTCAGTAAGAAAACAAGATGCCTCAAAATACAACCGTCAAGTTCAACAAGACTTTGAATTAAGGGAATATAGATACAATTTTGTTGAGTCCAGTCACAAAACGCACTGCACAATGATTGGAAATAGCTAGAAAAAGAAAGTAATACAGTTTCAGAAGTGATAAACCTTAGATAGAAATAAATGGTTTCTTGAAGTGCCTTATTGGACGACAACTATTGAATTTTTATTTAGACAAAAGGTTCAAACCATAATTCAAAGAAACTGAAGTGGATCAATATGTATATCATGCAATCAAAGAATCTCAAATACCGAAATGAAAGTAACAGATAGAAAAAGGACAACAGAAGAATAACAATTGACTACCAAGTAGAGCCATTTATATGAGAAAATTAACTGAAGCAAAATGGTGAGATAGAGAAGCCAGTCACAAGAATGTGTTTTACTATAGATGAAACAACCTAAATAACTTTTTTTTATTTTAAAAGAAGATGCATCTTCATTGGTAACAAAATTCTTCAAACGTTCAAAATCTTGCCAACTTTGATTCAAATAAAAAGAAGAGCTTCGTGTAAAGTTAAAAGTAGTAGGTAATTAAGATAAAGGAAAAAATATTAAAACATAATAAAATACTAAATTCAACCATAAGAAGATACACAAGTATGCTAGACTACCTACTTACTGAAAGAATAAGATACTCACTGGATACAAGAGCATTGCGGAGGGAGCTAGTGACAAAATTTAAACCATCCTGAGAGAGAAAAAGAGCCCCAAAAAAGAAAAATATATCAAGATTGCATTTATTATAAATATGTATATTTAATTAAGGCTTAGGTACTGGACGGGCGATGATTGTGTTGTAAAAGAAAAATTTTCCATTTTTCTTCTACAACACCCATTATTTCATATTCTGTTCCTACAAAAAAAATAAATGTGAGTTTCGCTAAGGATTAGCTCACTTAAACCATACAGCTTTTGTTTGTGAAAATGCAATAACAATGTTAATGTTTAAATGCTCAACATGTATTTTCTTTGTTTAAATGATATTCACATGGAAGTGTACTAATTGCTTGAATTGTATGATGCACTTGTGAAAAATACAAAGTGTTCAAAAATTAAAGTCGGTGATAACTTGGTTAACCCGCCGTTAGTCGCTATATGAGGGATTCCCTCATCTTATTGAAATATTTCGCGTAACTTTAATTTTTCACGAAATAAAGCATAGAGAATCCATCATATCCTCAAACAATCCATCTTACAACGTCATTGTTTACATTTTTTGATACGCCCTACCATAACGTCATGAGGGCCTATTCAAACGGGTGAGGCGGGGATTCGCTCACTTAGCGACTAATCGTGCAACAACTTGTTTTAACTTAACACATGTAATATATGTAAATGGTTTTGAAAATTTTGTTATATTTTTTATGATTTAGATTTTAGAGCATCAACATTCTATATCATGGTAATATATGGTAGTTAACAGTTTACAGGTACCTACTAAACATAATAATTTGACAGAATATGTGAATGTGAGGGAATCCCTCACGCGCGACTAACCGCGTTACAACTGATGTAGTGACTAACAGCGGGTTAATGTAACTTATAGTTTCCTATACCTAATTTTTCACGTTTTCATAAAAAAATGCAAATTTTCATGATTCAGGGTTTACTTAAACAAATTTAATATGTATCATAACCTATAGTCTTTTGGTAGATTGGAATGGGAAAAAATTACTTATAACAGGTGGTCAAAATGACGACCGCCTACCTCTAAATACAAACATATACTCTTTTTACAATATTCTACAAGACTTCAGGGTTTATCTTCGGAAAGATTTTAGAGGGACACATAAGAGGAGCGTCTCAGGCAAAGAAGTACAGTGAAGACAAGTTGGGTGACATTGGCTACGTTTACATCATGGGTTTAGTCCGCGACCTATACCCAAATTCGACCTAAATAAATTAAGTCCATGTGATGTAAACTCATATGGACCAGGACTAAATGGTATAGGTCAGGTCTTATTTTTGCGTGGACTGACCTAAATTTAGGTTGGACTAAAGTCACAGTAGTGTTACAACTTACAAGAGACAGTAGTGAACGTAAGAGCTTTTGCTAATGGTCTAGTCTTATTAGCTGCGAAGTCTGATGATTTAGAACCCAATACAAGGGTCACTAACTGGGAGCCAGCAAGCTGAATCAGAAATAAGGAAATAAGAATAAGACTAGGGGTTGAAAATTAAAAAAAAATCCATTGAGATGGTACTGATATCTACAGAGAGTATGTAAAGATGAGTAAAGAGCATAATGGAAAATGGTTAATCCGAAAAAGATACAGAGGAAGACTACAACCAAAATAAAATGATGAAATTAACCAGAGATATGATCCAGTAAGACAAGGGTTATCAAGGTATGTTTATAGGTCATGTATAAGAAGATTTATTTAGGTGTTGCTGTCGAAATGGTACAAAATTACCGTGGATATTATAACAAATAAATTTCTCTGTACCGTAAAAAATGAGTGGGTTCTTTTCGTTAATTCACTTGGTGTAACCAGGTTTTCATCGAAGTTGAAAACTGAATCGCAGCGTTCATTTAAGTACCGACCTGAACAAGAGTTGCTTAACATACAATACCTGCCATATTATCATAATGATGTTTAAATATGTGAAAATAAAAAGGATACTCAATTGCATCACTTCTGTCTTCAATGTTATACACGAATAAACTTCCTTCTTCATCTACACACCCTAATACTATTTGTTGCGGGATTAACGCAAATGAAATATCTTGAACTAAACCGTTCATTTCTCTGATTAGAGCCCTACGATTACTTTCCAGATTTGTAACTCGTATCATTCCACCTTTCTTTCCTAAAAAAATAGATAGGGTAACGTAAAACACAAAATTTCATTTTAAAATATACCTTTCATTCCGTAAGCTATAACATGTCCGTTTAAATGAACAGCCAACAACTGTCCAACATAAAATCGTAATTCCCAATTGTAATCGACAACATCAGTTAACTTAACTTTGGAACTACCGTGATTATGATTACCAGAACTGCAATTTACAGTTACCTCTTGTCCAAGTATTTCAATGGAATATTCCTTATCTGAACCATTGAAAACGCTAAAGGAAAAATACATAAACCGTATTTTGGTAAATTGAGAATTTTTGGGTAACAATAACTTACATATTTTGTGTCAGATTCTTCTCACCACTTATTAATGAGGAATCCATTTTTAAAACGAGTAGTTTTCCTTATTTACAGTCACAAGCTAAAAAGTATATCTGGGACAGGTTTTTAAATGTGCACAATTGACATTATAACACAATAGTTAATTGTCGCATTACAATGTTTGGTACTTACAGCATCATTAACATAAGAGTTAAGAAAGTGTGCAAACTATTTTTCCTTTAGAAGATTGTAGGTAAAATATTTGCGATGCCGGCAAATTCGTTGAAGAGGTTAGGTGTATTTCATTTCTATATTGAAGTTGGCACCAGGAAAATATAAAAATAAGTGCAGGTATTACCTAATGGTTAATAATGCAATTAGAAGCTGCTGCAATCAAATCTACCCCAAATATTAATTTTTAATTGCAAATTTATGAAGTATTTTTAGAACAACTCACAAAACACGAACAACTATTTGTACTTCCAGTGGCGTAGCAAACAAGTCCAAAACAAATTGCTTTGATACAAAGGCATAATACAGTGTTGCTAGGTAACTTCTTCCATTAACCCCTAGATGGCGCTGAGTAAACCACTAACTTATAGCCCCTAGAAACACATAGTACCGACAAGCTGGAGCAAACCTGACATCAACATTGAAATACGAAAACTCCCTAAGGCAATCGACGCTAATTTCAAATGTTATGATTTATTATTTGAGGTTAAATTTTCATAACTAATGTGATTAATTGAACCATTCATGGAATGTTAATTCAATAATTAAACCTAGAAAATTTATGAAAAATGTCTTAACAGCCGTTTTCAGACTAATCGGGCCCTCTTATTACCTTTTGTTACAGCCTCAATAGTTCAGCTTCACGGCCTGTCGTTACACAAATAACTTGTAAATTGCAAATTATACAATTTCAATGCGAGCAATTCACATTACTTTAAAGGATGCATTTAATTTAATTACCTAAATTACTGTAAGTATATTTTGTTTATAAGGGGAAAGTGAGGTTAACCATGTTTTTGTCCTACTAAGGCACAAACCACTACTAAGGTTTGCAGGGATTCTAAATAAACTTTGTCCGTTTTTGCAACTGCTGGTGCAACCGCTTGTAAAGCAACCTCGCACTTATAATAATTTACAATTTACATGTTGTTTACGGAAATTTTCAGATGGAAAGATTGCAGTAAAAGCGAAAAAACACATGTGGCGCTTGCGCTGTTGCGCTTTCTCATCGCTTTCTATTCACGCACTTCATCCGCTTAGGGAATTTTTTAGTGTTACCATTGTTACCAACCAATTTTGCTCCAGTCGGCAAGATCAAACGTTGTCGGTACTATGTGTTTCTAGGGGCTATACACTAACTTATAGCCCCTAGAAACACATAGTACCGACAACGTTTGATCTTGCCGACTGGAGCAAAATTGGTTGGTAACAATGGTAACACTAAAAAATTCCCTAAGCGGATGAAGTGCGTGAATAGAAAGCGCAACAGCGCAAGCGTCACTTGTGTTTTTTCGCTTTTGCTGTTTTCTCTATTTGTTTACATTGCAATCTTTCCATCTGAAAATTTCCGTAAATAACATGTAAATTGTAAATTATTATAAGTGCCAGGTTGCTTTACAAGAGGTTGCACCAGCAGTGGCAAAAAAGGACAAAGTTTATTTAGAATCCCTGCGAAGCTTAGTAGGACAAAAACATGGTTAACCTCACTTTCCCCTCATTAGCAAGAATATACTTACCGTAATTTAGGTAATTAAATTAAATGCATCCTTTAAACTTTAAAGTAATGTGAATTGCTCGCATTCAAATTGTATAAAAATTATATTACCTATGTTGTATAATTTGCAATTTATGACGCTGAACTATTGGGGCTTTAACGAAAGGTAATGAGAGGGCCCGATTAGTCTGAAAACGGCCGTTCAACATTTTTCATTAATTTTCTAGGTTGCATTCACAGTTTAATTATTGAATAATATCATTGAGTAATATATAATCTTCAATGAATGGTTCAATTAATCACATTAGTTATGAAAAATTAACCTCAAATAATAAATCATAACATTTGAAATTAGCGTCAATTGCCTTAGGGATTTTCCGTATGTCAATGTTGATGTCAGGTTTGCTCCAGCGTGTCGGTACCAGAGAAATGTTATCCCTACTACTAACGTAGTGTAGAAGAAGCATAATTGAAGCCAAACATAAATAAGGACAGAAATATAATAGTACTCACTAGTGCGCATGTCAAATACCAACATTTGAAATTATGTATCTGGCTCTCTCTACCACCATTATGAATTTTTTAGTTGAAGATTTATTAAACATTTTTACATTTCACATACAAAATAAAACTTTGTAAATTTCAATTCTATGCAGTTAATAGTTAGATACTCGCAAAAATTAGTATTGAAGTTGACGTTAAGTTACTAATAACTCTATTTATCAGCGTATGGATAATTACATCAAGTATTCAAATGTTAAATCTTATATTTGTTGTCACTTAAACTGCATATTTTTTTTCATGATCGGTTAGAAATCTCTCATTATATTCATCGAACCACAATATCGTTTGATTTTACATGTACATACATTTATTCCAAACTTGTAACGTAGGTAGTGGACTTGCTATTTGAGTAATATCTTCTCCTTTTAAAGAAAAACCTTCAACATTAATGTTTTAACACAAAGTGAAATTTATTTATTTAAGCTTTGACAGTTAATTAACCATAAAGAATTAATTACTGCAAAAGTAGGTAATAAGTAACAATAACATTTGGTTTTAAGTTTTATTTCACTGTAAATATTACGGCCGCTAAAATGTAAGGTTAAGTGTATTACGTTGCATAAATAAAAAGAAGCTGGTTAAAGTATCTTTCGGCTGAGTTTCGGCAGTAATCGTTACTTCCGAATTTAATAACACGACACCTGCGCAGATGTGAGTAGTATTTTGCTTACAACAACCCGCACATTCCCCTTAGTTCGGCTTCACACATTCACATGTAAATGTATAGGCTATGCGTCTTCTACCTTAAGGTATAACATTTCTCTGGTCGGTACTATGTGTTTCTAGGGGCTATACACTAACTTACAGTGACTGTATTACAAACAGTGACGACAAGCGTGGTATCGATTTTGATTGGCCGTGGTATATTTTGCATCTTAATGGCGGCCTGACTGTGTTTACCTTTGATCAGCGTGTGATTTTTATTTTGATTTAGCAAGTTGCTAGGATACCACCGTTGAGTTCATATAAACCCGCCCACAATTTTGCCTCTTAATGGCGGATAATCGCCGCTTGTCGTCACTGTTTGTAATAAAGTCACTGTACACTAACTTAGAGTCCCTATATAGAGAGAGTACCGCAATTGGTTTGGCAGAGGTGGGTAAACATTTGAAATAAATCTATTTGAAATGCCTATTTAAAATAGAAGATAGCATTTTGTATTTTATATTTCAAATACTTTCTTGTAAAAGTATTTTATATTTATTATTTGAAATAGAAGACAAAGGTATTTTCTATTTAAAATATATTTTTTCGATTATAGTGCGTATTGAGCATCTGTTGTATAATAATTACGACCAATTACTGAAGCTTAGATCAATTGCAAGGTTCAAGGCATACATATTATGGAAAGCTTCTTCCACATTTAATTCGCTTACATAACATTTTAAAAGCTTTTGAATTAGGTAAAATATTTTAAATTTTGCTCTGTTCTTGCGACAACATTATTAAACAGCTTGCAAAATTGGTTTAAAGATTATCTATCACTCTCATCGACAGTTAATGATGCCTTTTTAAATTGCGTTTGGTTTCACAAGACAATAAAAATACATGAAAAGCATTTTTCATTTAAAAACTTATTTAAAATGCCTATTTTTCATTTTGTATTTTAAATAACAACGGTCAATTCTATTTCAATTTTGTATTTTAAATATGTTGAACTAACCTATCTTATATTTTCCATCTTAAATGCTTTTTGAAAACCATTTTACCCACCTCTGTGGTTTGGGCGTTACTTTGGAGCTAAAATGGCGGCTGCATATTAAGGTTGTCTTGTCAAGGATCAGCTGTTGTCAGTTGTCAGCTGTCAGTTGTAATAATTTTTCTATCACACCAATACCTTTTCATCAATTCAAATTTCCCGCCCTTTCCTGGAGTCAAAATGGCGTCAATTGCGGTACCCTCTCTATATAGGGACTCTACACTAACTAAAGTAAAGTCACTAAATATTCTACACTAAAGTACAGTGACTGTATAACAAACAGTGACGACAAGCAGAGATTAGCTCCACCCATCCGTCATTAGGAGGCAAAATTTTGGGCGGGTTTCTATGAACTCAACGGTGGTATCCTAGCAACGTTCTAAATCCAAATAAAAATCACACGCTGATCAAAGGTAAACACAGTCAGGCCGCCATTAAGATGCAAAATATACCACAGCCAATAAAAATCGATACATCACTTGTCGCCACTGTTTGTAATAGAGTCACTGATCACTAAAGTACAGTGACTCTATTACAAACAGCGACGACAAGCAGCGATTAGCTCCACCCATCCGCCATTAGGAGGGAAAATTTTGGGCGGGTTTCTATGAACTCAACGGTGGTATCTTAGTAACGTGCCAAATTCAAATAAAAATTACAGGCTGATCAAAGGTAAACACAGCATGAAACACAGTCAGGCCGCCATTACGAGGCAAATTATACCTCGGCCAATAAAAATCGATACATCGCTTGTCGCCACTGTTTGTAATAGAGTCACTGCACAGTAAAGACACTAAAGTTACACTAAAGCTACCGACCCTTTCTCAAAGCTACTGACTCTGCACTAAAGTACAGTGACTCTATTACAAACAGTGGCGACAAGCGATGTATCGATTTCTATTGGCCGGGGTATATTTGGCCTCTTAAGAGACGTTTTGGATGGCAAATGTAGTTTTAATTGCGCATTTTTAGTGAATTTGCAGGGATTTATTCCTTGCCAATAGTCAGTTGCGACGTTTGTTTTAAGTTAGTACTTGGAAGGAAATGGAATAGTGGGGAAGCTTATTCTTACATCATGGGGAAGCTTAGGGGAAAGGTGGATGACTGATGAGGGGCCATACACAGAAAAGGAGGTGGCTATCCAACATTCAACAAATTAGTATCTAAAAAGTGTGGTGTTATATGGAGCGGAAATATGGGGGTGGATGGAAAGGGAGCAGCAGTTGGAAAGGATACAATTAACGTATTGGAAATAAGGGAAACTCTGCGGTATGTGGTAGAGGAAGAGATACAGAATTGGCAGGGAAGAGGGCGATGGAATTTGAAGAAAGAGTAGAAAGAAGATAGGAGGGTGGAATCTTGTGTTCAAAGAAATTGCTAGGTACGTCAATTTAAAAAATTTCTATCAAAGATAACTTGTTTGACGGTTGAATCGGATCACCAGCTATTTGGTGATCGTGCCAAATAAACAATAAAGTTTTGGAAGTTGTGAAAACAACTATTTATAAATATGTACAAGTTTTAACAGCGCGGAATGCGGTTAATAATGGAAGTACAGGCAGTAGGCAGGTTGGTCGGTCGCCGGAGGGTAGAGTGGTTCTGGAATGCAGGCTGACGAGTCGATGGTGGGTGTTGGCTGCTTTCGTTGGCGGCTATGACTTCTGACTGATTTCTGTGAGTAACAGCGTTCGCGTATAAAGGATTCTGGCACAATTGTGGTTTAATAAACCAGTGGATTTAAATAGTATAAAAATCTTTAGCTGCAAGGCATATGCTCATGTACGGAAAGATAAAAAATCTAAATTTGATCCAAAGTCTATTGAATGTTGCATGGTAGGCTACACTACAAACGGATACAGACTTTTGCACAATAACACAGTCATTACCACATGTACCTACTTAACGTTATATTTGATGAAACAAAATCATCTTCAGAGACGAAGAATCTGAACTGTCTGAATCTTAAAAGCATGATGAAACTTAGAAGCGGTCTTCAGTAGATGATTCTGAAACTGATAGTTCACGAGTAACGAGAAATATAAGAAAATCAAGATGAATGGATGATTTTGAGGTAAATCTTTATATTCAAAATGAAGGTTTCAAAAATTGGCCAGATGATGAACGTGAAATGTGGTACATTGTCATGAAAAATGAATAGAATCCATGAAATGTAATAATGTTTCAACACAAAGTGGTTCCTAAAAATAAAGTCCAACGATACATACAAGGCAAGGCTGGTGGCAAAACGCTTCGACCAACAAAGAGAACTAGAAGAAAATGTATATTCACCTAAATGTTATGAACATTTCAAAACTAAAATGTTTCGAAAAAATTTAAAAATAGATGCGGTTGGCGTTCAATTTTTGATTCAATTTTATATTGACTTAATTTGCTAAATCACACGTTGTAAAAGAAAGGACTCGGTATATACGATGTTTAATCAATTACAAATAAGCACAGTCTTTATAAATAAAATTATTTAAAATCACACTTTTAAGAGGGTAAATAATACATACATACATAATACCTATTAATACATCACAGTGATTAATCTAAATACGGTAAAATATATCGATCAACTATAGTTTCATTAACATGCCACATATAATGATCAACTCCGGGTACAGTAAGAAGCACTAATTTACCTTTTTTATTGAGTGTTTTTAGGCCAATCTTATCTTCAATATAAATATCACGGTCAACTAAATTAACGACAGTTTCATTCAAATTGAAGTAACCAAACTGGCTAAATATTATAACGATTAAATCATGATTATGAAAAAATGACATAAGTACAAACCTCGATTCCCAAGGAGTAATTACATTATCATCCGGACCACCTATTAATACCAACTTGTTCAGCTTCAAAATGGAAGCCTTAAATTGCTCACTTTTGTTTGTATTTACCTCATTATTAATATACGGTAAAAAATCACTATATGTATAGTACAAACTTTGATGATGAGGGTCGTTCCAATAATTTCCAACGGAAGTATGTTGACCAACTCGTGAATAAAATAATTCGTAGGCGGTTTTTAAAGCTAAGTTTGGAAAAATAATATGTAAAAATTCGGCTAAAATTTAAATGTATATAAGGGATACGATTAAAAAGTGAGTTGCGTGTTATACTTCCGTACTGTCCAGCTTGAGGGCTGCTTAAGGATATAAAATTATGTACATTATGTTCAGGTAAATCCTGTAGTAGAGCACGTCCTAATAATCCACCTTGGGAGTAACCGAGAAAGTTGAATCCTTCGGGATGAGATTGACTAATATTTAATAAATCGACCTTCAATTGTTGAATTTGATACCACATACTATCTAAACTAGACCAGCCTCCGAATCGATCAATGTTATAAATGATGGTTCCGGGATGTTTCTAAAGTTTACAAATAGAGCTAACGTAATATTATACAAATTGTTTACCTCTTCTATTCTATCTTTGATTAATACCATGCTCTCGGCACCAGTTAATATTCCATGTAACAATACAATAGGCTTGTATCCAAGAACAAACGAACTTAAAAGTAATATCAGAAACAAAACTGTAGAATTCATTTTAAAAAAATTATAAAATACTAAGGATACTTAGGTAAATTAATTACAAAAGCACCCTTCTTTTTTCTTCACCAAAATACTTGTTTTTTAGTACATAAGTAATTCATAATTTAAATGAATTACACAAAACTGAAATTTTCTATGAATATGTAAAAAGCAGTAAAGGTATATCACAGAAGAGGTACAATAATTTTTTGGTTTTGCTATTTTTAATCACAGAACAAAGAAATTATTTTTTAAACGTAATATTTATATTAGTGGGCAGTTTAACTTATAATGGTAGGTCCAGTGTCCAGTGTGGTATGGTAGGTACATGGAAGCAATATTGAAATCTTTTGCACTAAAACGTTCAACTGGAACTATACGGAGTGTATACAGAGTGCAACAAAAAACTTATCAAGCTACTATATCGTATTCTACACATTCTGGATTCTGGATTACAATAGGAGGGTGCAGATAGTCCATACGTAGGTAGACCTCACGTATTCTACACATCTAAATAAGTAGAAAATATTCTCGTTCTTTTAAATTTAGTTTAGTTTAGTTACAATTGTTTTCACGTACTTATATTTTAAAAAGGTGGAGTTTCGAGGGCCAAAGTAAAATAGTTTAGGCAATTTAGACTTAAATTTGGCACGAAACAGAAAAAATTATTAAAGTGGTATTCACACTTGTGCATTTCCATGCTGCATTTTTAGTTGCAGCATCAAGATGCACTCATTTCTGTAAAAGTTGCAGCATCACAATTAAGATGCATGATGCACGTAGTAGCACTTTCTTTGGGTCCTCTGTACGTTCTCAGAAAAATCTCAAAAAATCGTATATGGAGAACACCCTTAAATTGAGAATAAACCGCCGCCATCTTGGATTTTTCAACAAAAAGCTACAGGGAGGTGCTGCTGGTGTCCAACGTTTCTGTTTTGGAAGATGAAGTCATTACTGCAATAAAAAATTAAAAATAGAGAGTTGATATAATTTTAAATTACGAAAAAGTTTGAATACTGAAAATACTTCGCAACTCGAATCACATGTGACAAAAGGTCTTTTAAGTTTATTATCATACCACAGCGTACATTTAGGAGAGTAGCAGTTGCTATAATGATAGATTTGGATTATTGTGTTACTTTACTTCCGTTAATGTACGAACGTTCTATTACTTTTCTATCGATCGGCTTTGTCCTCAAAATACAGCACTATCTGTGATAGCACTTTTTCGTGATAAGTAAAGGGTTCATTATTAACTTAGGTTTGCATTCGCGATAAATGTGATAGCCAAAACTTACTGAGGATATGTGGCGGTAATAATATATATTAAGACGAATTTAGACTTTACACTTTCGATGTGCATTACGGATGATTCATCTGCAGTGAATTTGAAAGATGAAAACAAGAGTATACACCATTCAATGTTTGAATTCATTTCATTAGTTCTTAAACTGGCGGTAACTGAAATAGTGAGTCTCGGAATTGAGTTAATAAGCCTAGCCCTAACAAAAAAAAGATTGTCGTAGGTCGAGGACCAGAACAATTGGAAGCATCGACACAACCATTATTGTTCCAAAGGCATTCATAATTTCTATTTTCTATACCTCTCCAAAAATGTTTCCATAATATTCCATGCGCGATGCACATCGCAAGTGTAATGTCTAAATTCGCCTTTAGTAATGGAATGTTGATATTCATTTTGAGAAAAACTTGTATAAACTTTAAAGTTTAGCTTTTTAGTTATAATTAGCATCTACGAATTGTTGTATTCAGTTTCTTTAATGGAAGTATTTTCGAACAGAATATTCCTTTTCGAAATTATGGATCATAACCAAAGAGTTTCAAGGTTTAAAAGTACTGGTCGTACGGAGAAAGATTGCTTCGGGTGCGCAGGTGAACTTCGTGTATTCGGAAGCGATCGGCATGTAAACTGCTTTTTCCACGTTTAACACTGGCGTTGCTTTTTATGAGGAAATAAAACTCGCAGTGTTTTTAAATTTATATGTTAGTAACAAGTAAGAAAAAATACGTGTACATGTAAAATTAAATCACATATACTCATTTAAGACAAAAATCATTTTTTTTAAATATTCAAGCCAGATGTTACTAATTAAACGGAATTTAGCGGCGACACCACTGGTATCATATGATTGCCATGCTTGGAAAATTTACAATTATACGAGTGCGCATCCGACCTTGGGGCAATCTTTCTCCGTACGACCAGTAGATACAATTGTTTAAACATTTCAGTACGTACCAAAAGAATTGGTGAAAACAGAGTTAGATTACATCGTTGCCTCTTGCGTAATTGAGTAAATCAAGGTGCGTAAGTAGTATGGCTGGCACGACCATCTAATGGCAGAAGAATGGGCTTTTCTTGAGTTGCGTGTAAAAACTTTGCAAACTCTTTAAACCACCCACAGTGCAAAAAAACGTTTCTGAAATGTTTTAGAAACGTATCTCTGAAACATGAAACATCTCCGAAACAGCGACAGAAACGTATCATACACATAACATAGATGTTTAATGTCCGCCTTCAGAAACCTAGATTTGAAACAACACAAAAACGTTACCTACATCGAAACATTTTATATGTTTCAAGAAACATATCGGAGAGTAATTTATTGATATTTATGAGAAATGTGTCCTTATAAATGTTTCATACGTGAATATTTGAAATGTTTCATATATGTTTCATTTGAAACATACCTGAGTATAAAAAAATTGAGATGTGGTAGAAACTATGGTACCGAGAGCCCCAACTGCTCTGAGGGGCTCTTTTCACAGTGCGCGGACCCTGCAGAGCCCCATGTACTCCGGTGGCTCGTTCTCCAGGGCCCCCAAAATTCTCTTAGTGTAGACTCGAAGGAGATCGGTGATTCTGAAAAATCCTTTTGCTTCAAGTGGGATTCGAACATCGGTCGCTTGTTTAGGAATTCAGGAAACAGCCACGCAAACTGCCTGAGCTACCGACTCTTTGTAAATAATCCATTTAGATATGCAATATCAGACATCTACTTATGATGAATAAATCTATTTTTGGAAACGGAAATTTTTCGTTACAGCGCTACTAAATACAAGTAACATTAACTTGGAAAGATTACTATTTTGTTTCAAACAAAACATCACATTTTTAATGAAGTTTCTAAAATGTTATAAGTTATCACTAAAGCTAGGATAGTTAGACAACATGAAAGTTTAAAAAAGGCAGGCAAAAGGCATAAAAAATAATTTAAAAAAAGCATCAAAAAGACAAAAAAGGACAAAAATGGCACGGAAAAGCGAAAACTGTCGAGATAAAATCAATACATACATATTCAATTTAAGTATAGACAAACAAACATTTATTTGAAAAAGTAATTACAGTTGATAGATGCTATCTGCTGGTATTCTTTTTCAATAAAGTTTTCTGGCTAATTAAAATACGCTTAACAAGGCATAATGACTAAAGGATGCAGTTTCAACAAAGACTGTATGTAGGTGCAGCTTGCAGGTAGAAATAATACAATGGGAAATATTTCAAAGTAAGGAAAATGACTCATCCGAGTTATTATTGTAAGAGGCTTAAATATTATAGACAAAGTTTGTATTCAGTTTGTATACCAAATTCCTTTCCCTTTCAAACAATTTGCTTTCTTAGAAATTACCCAGAAAAATATACCTATATAAAATCTAAAAATTAAAAAATACTTACTTACATTTAAAAAAACTAAAAAAAATTTACAGAAAAGATAGATACTAAATACTTATTCGAAAATATCAAAAAAAAAAGGTAAAAAACGCAATAAAACTAACAGAAACCAAAAAAGGCAGAATAAAGTTTGCATTTTTGGAAAGTGCGTACTCTAAAACGGATTTTAAATAGGGCCTGCCTTATGTTTGTCCATTTATAAAAAAAAGCATCCTAGCTTTAGTTATCACATTCCAAAAAATATATCACAGAGATATATTTTTGGATACATATCTAAAACGTTCACACCGAAACGTGTATGATGTGTTTCTTACGATATGTTTCAACTGATAAGGTTTCTGGTACAACACTACTAAACACAACTCCGTAACGTTAACTTTGAGATATGACTATTTTGTTTCAAACGAAACATCACATTTGTAACGTTTCTAAAATGTTATTCGTTATCACATTCCAAAAAATACATCACAGAGATGAATTTTTGGATACATATCTAAAACGTTCGTGTTGTAAGGTGTATGTTTTGTATTTTATGTAACATATCAATTGAAACGTTTATTAGACATTACCATTTATTCGCTTTCGACAGGAATGTACCAGTAATGTGTCTTAGATGTTTCATAGGAATGTTTCATTTGTACGCAACATTTAGAAACGTTTCATGGATGTACTGTGTTCAGTGGGCAATCCTTAAATATATCTACATTCATCAAATCAGAATCTCCCAGTTTCACTAGGGACCTTGATGGCTAACCGAGTTCAAGTTTCTACTGCATTTTTGTTCTTGGGAATACAAGTAGAGAAACGATAATAAGCAACCGCTGCCGAAAAACACACTTCAACCGTCGTAGTATGGACTCTTTCTGCAGAAGTTGGAATATCGACTTCTGCAGAAAGAGTCCAGTAAGTCAATATTCCAACTTACTATGTATTGTATATATTTTAGAACGACATTTTGAGTTATTCCCGTTTCGTCGCAGTTATATATGTTGATTTGTAGCTGTCAATTGTTTCTTCGAGCAACTTGAAGAACACGAAACAGCCACTCGTTCTGGTTCTGGTTCTTCCAATATTGTGTAAGCGCACTTAAACTTTCCCAAAGTTTTGTCGATTTGAAAATTATCCGGTTATCTCTTCTTCTTCGCGACATAGCTATCTTATATCCAGTATATCCTATTTGCCGGGACATAAATCAAACCATCTCAAGGCAATCTCGTTTGAGAAGGTTAGGACTTAGTTATACCGGTAGTCTTCAATGCGAAGCACACGCACTTGGGCTTTCGGTTAACCACCAAAAGAACTTCTTAAAAAGCGGATATAATTGAATGGTTAACAAAGAGAGAAGTTACGTTACCAGAATAACAGAATAACAAAGAATCTTTTTTAAAACTGTCTTAGAAAGTAGTATTATTCTTTTGTAAAATGAGTGAGGAAAGTTGCGTTATCCTCACTTGTGATGAAAGTAAACAGTATAGCCAACACCATTTATCTATTGCAGGAAAACAAATGAATTCAATGAACTGTTAACATTTACAACTTAATGTCATAAATGCAAATTTCATAGATATTTTTTTAATTATTATTAGCCCAGTCAACAAACGATTCTAGAAGGAAAGTCAATAAGCGCAAAGACTAACTATGGTACCTACGTTGTTTGGGGCAGCTAGTGTAGTATAAAAAAGTCCTTAACCCTAGTGGGGGCGGAAGAGGGAGTGGAGGGGCTTAAAGGTCCCTTTTTTTGGTAATTTTCGAAAAAAAACCTTTCGCAACACATTTTTCACCAAACTTCTGTCTCCAGCGCCTCAGATCTTCATTCTTAACAGTGGCGAAACTAGGGGGGGGGGGGGGTGCAAGGTGTGCCAGGTACACCCCACGCAAGCCGTGACACACCCCAGAAAAACGGAGCACTTCCCCATTTTTCATTCTTATCTTAAATTCCATCTAACAACTTAATTCGTTAAATCTTATATAAGTATAAGTAGCTTTGAAGAGAAGAGGAACAAATTTGAGGACCTGTGGAGTGAAATAGAAAAATTCTCACGAGAACAAGACATTTGTTTGGAGCCTTTAAGGATTTCAAAAAAAAGGAAGCAACCACAAAGGCTTAATGAATATCTATCTGACTCAACCCTGGGTAAATCATCTCTGATCGACATATGTACCTGCAGGGACTACAGCTCCCGAATACTGGAAAGTCAACATTTACTACCAAGTCATGGACAACGTGATTGGCAATATGAAAAAACGATTTGAAAATCTTCCCCTTGCAAGATCGATTGATTCCTTTATGAAGCTAGATTTGGATCAAGCATTTGAGTTGGTCGCCAATTATCAGAGGGCCTTCAATATCGAAATCTCAACACTTCAATCTGAAGTTTTAGTGATACGAAATTTATTCAAAAATAAAAAGTTTGAAATCACGTTGGAAAATCTAAAAGTTTCAAGTGAAGGGGGATCTGACTCCAAATCTTCACAAATTACTACAAATTGCTGTAGGCCTTCCAATCAGTTCAGCTGGTTGCGAAAGAAGTTTCTCCGCTATGAGGCGGATAAAAACATGGCTGAGAACCACAATGGTACAAGATGTGGAGAATTAAACTTCCTTCAAAATTGGTTTTTGGGTCATCATTTTATATGTATTTAATCAACAGTTTTTTAGATTTTTACCGGGCAGAGCAAAGGTGCTAACCAGTCTGTATTTCTCCACTGAGTTATAGGAGCTGGGCCAAGGCATTCTGCTCGTCCACACTTTCACAGGATGTGATACCACATCAACAGCCTTCCGCAAGAGCGAACTTGCATTTGCCAAACTGTTCAAGAAGGATTCAGATGTAGCATATGCTCCTGAAGGCTTCAACAGTCTTTCCGCCGTGCCACTCAGATTGCAGGGCAGGGCAGTAACTGTTTCCTCCGGTGGTACGGTGCCCCGAAGAAAGAAAAATATCCCTCGATAAATATCGCTACGACACATTCGTCAAGTCTATTGCGAATGTGCAGCCCGATATCTCAATTACCCCATCATCTGAGGTAGCACTGCACCCTACCCCCTACTACCATCCCCCCTCGACACTGAAGAAGACGAAGAGGACTACCCCTGGCGGATGAATTGCCTAGAAGATCCTCAAACTGGTCCCTCGCGCCCAAAACGACTACGACTATGAACGAATGATGACCACGAACGTGATGACCTCTAAGCAATGTTACCACGAATTCCTCCTTTGATTTTATCATCACACACGTTTGTAACTTATGCAAACTTTGTAAACACATTGATTTACTATTTCTAATGAAATAAATAATCCAGACGCTGACCTATACTCCTGTAGGAACGGAGTAGTTGACAGCGTTTCTCTTCTAATCTGTATAAAGGGGGTCTAGACCTAACAAAAAAACTTGGGTAGACATTTGGCATCCCGGGCGTAAGGTCGGAAATGACGTCACAAGATGGCGACTTTCGGTAGTGCTTCAACTCGCAATATCTCCGGATCTATGGGGCAGATTTTGATAATCTTTGAAGCATTCAAAAGGGCTTTTTATTGTCTATTTAACATATAATAAGACCTATTACTGAATATTGCACCGTTTTTAAGATATATCGCAAATAAGCAAAAATTAACCAAATTCAACCTGCTATATTCTATAACGGTTTAAACTATAATTACTTTCAGTACTAACAACTCTATACAAGTATTCTATTCATTTTTTTTACTCATTTTCTAAGTTACTTTAGAGAGATAATTTGTTGGAATTATCAGTTCTCAAAATATTATGTATGGTGTCACGAAAACGTTATTGCAAATCATCTTCGTGTATCACATAGGTACCATTACAACCACACGTAATAGTCATTTCTTGTGGAATTTCGTTGAAATATTTACATGGCCTTAAACATTCGTCTTCATCTAGATACCAGTCATTCTCTGTTGGTAAATTAGCGTGTTTGAATATGTGTAGGTCATAAAATTACATCTCTCCAAGTGGCGCCGGACAGAACAGCTTGTTGGAGGCAAGGAAGATAGTGAGCCCTAATATGTATCATGTAATGTTAAATATAACGTGCATGTTATGAGAACTCCACGTTATTTTGTCCCTTTGGTAAGATGTATCAGCATAGAGGGCACGTTAAGGTAAAGTGCCACGTTATCGCTTTACCTTTACGTACCCTCTGTGCTGATACAAGTTACCAAAAGGACAAAATAACGTGAAGTTCTCATTACATGCATGTTATATTTAACATGACATATTAGGACTCAATATCATTGTCTTAGATTGAGTACACATCTCATATCGGAGTTCATCAAACGTGTTACAATGGCTGTTTACCTTGACTACTTGCACCAGGTATTTCTCCGAATTTCTATGTTGCTCAGCCGTTAGGTGAGGTTGTTGACCGAAGTTTTGTAGGAATTTTTCTGGTTGTGGTTTAAGGCTGGATGCCTTTGTTCCAACCTTTCTAGTTATATCACTACCGGTATTTTACGGTTTTTTACTTCAAAATTTCTTACTTCTCGGTATACCAAAAAGAGCCAAAACGTATTCCTCCTGTAAGACTTTTCTGAATGGAAGAACGTTTGATGATCGCTCAGCAACCGAGGCTATATATCCGTCGCGAATGAAGTTCATAAACACCCTGAATTACTTTCATTAATTTGAAGAGGCAGACCTCAGAATTATTCCGCATTTATTGCATTCAGTAAGTACAAGACGGCATACAAAGAGGCATAGTATTATTCAACGATACAGATGTATGTCTTGCTCCTGCATTAACTGTCCTACTTTCAATCCCAGCATGGACTGGAGGAACTATGGATGAAAAGAACGTCTTCCAATATGGTCCCAATACATATCTTAGGGAAGAAAATTGGAGCTCTAACAAAAGTCATACTTGCTTCCCACTTCCTTACCGGTAGTGATATAATTAGCAAGGTTGGAACAAAGGCATCCAGCCTTAAACCACAACCAGAAAAATTCCTACAACACTTCGGTCAACAACCTCACCTAACGGCTGAGCAACATAGAAATTCGGAGAAATACCTGGTGCAAGTAGTCAAGGTAAACAGCCGTTGTAACACGTTTGATGAACTCCGATATGAGATGTGTACTCAATCTAAGACAATGATATTGAGCCCTAATATGTCATGTTAAATATAACATGCATGTAATGAGAACTTCACGTTATTTTGTCCCTTTGGTAACATGCATCAGCACAGAGGGCACGGAAAGGTAAAGCGATAACGTGACACTTTACCTTAACGTGCCCTCTGTGCTGAACTGCTGATATGTCTTACCAAAGGGACAAAATAACGTGAAGTTCTCATAACATGCACGTTATATTTAACATATTACATGATACATATTAGGGCTCACTATCTTCCTTGCCTCCAACAAACTCTTCTGTCCGGGGGCACTTGGAGAGATGAAATTTTATGATCTATACATATTCAAACAGGCTAATTTACCAACAGAGAAATACAACAGAGCATGACTGGTATCTAGATTAAGACGAATGTTTAAGGCCATGTAAATATTTCAACGAAATTCCACAAGAAATGACTATTACGTGTGGTTGTAATGGTACCTATGTGATACACGAAGATGATTTTCAATAACGTTTTCGTGACACCATACATAACATTTTGAGAACTGATAATTCCAACAAATTATCTCTCTAAAGTAACTTAGAAAATGAGTAAAAAAAATGAATAGAATACTTGTATAGAGTTGTACTGAAAGTAAGTTTAAACCGTTATAGAATATAGTAGGTAGAATTTGGTTAATTTTTGCTTATTTTGCGATATATCTTAAAAACGGTGCAATATTCAGTAATAGGTGTTAGTATATGTTAAATAGACAATAAAAATCCCTTTTGAATGCTGCAAAGATCATTAAAATCTGTCCCATAGATCCGGAGATATTGCGAGTTGAAGCTCTACCGAAAGTCGCCATCTTGTGACGTCATTTCCGACCTTACGCCCGGGATGCCAAATGTCTACCCAAGTTTTTTTGTTAGGTCTAGACCCCCTTTATACAGATTAAAAGAGAAACGCTGTCAACTACTCCGTTCCTACAGGAGTATAGGCCATCGTCTGGATTAAAAAGCAAGTTTGGAATAAGAAATATTTCGTCCTTAATTTTCATGTTTCCTACTTTATCACCCCTCCCCACCAATCTAATTTCACTTTTTACTTTTTACTAAGTGGTTCGATTAAATTCATTTTATAAAATGATGAACCAAAAATACATTTTAAAGCAAATTTAATATTCTGCAACTTTCTTTTTCACGAGTTTTCTGTGGAATGATCGGATGAAGATCTAAGGCGCCTGAGACAGAAGTTTGGCGAGAAATGTGTTGCAAAAGGTTTTTTTGAAAATTACCGAATATAGAGAGCGTATATCTCATTAACGGTTATAGATGGCAAAAAACTGTAGGAATGAAGAATGTAGAGAATTTTGTATACAAATGCAGGGTGTTTCAGACCACCCGTACCGCCCAAATATCTCGCGAAATACAAAACGAATTGATAAAAGAAAAAATACGTCTAAAAAATTTTTTAAAACTCTATTGTTTGATAGTAATAGGATGTCCCCACTCCCACCCCCGGGGGCGGAGAGGGGGGTAACTTCGTAATCTTAAATAGCACCAGAGGCGGATGCAGGATTTATTAAAGGGGGGGGCTATAATTTTTTTAAAAAAATATTATTGTAACACCACCAAATTACTGTTACAGATGACATCATTTATAAGTGAATCTTATGTTGATTGTTTACTTTTTTGTTGCTGAAGGGGGGGGGGCTACAGCCCCCCTTAGCCCCTCCTTGCATCCGCCTATGAGTTTATTATGCAGATTTGAATTCTGCGTTAAAAAATAGGAACTTTTTGTTTGAAACATTTTTTGAAGTTCGTGACAGATGGCGCTATGATCGCCGAAAGAAGTTTGTCCGATTACCTATGCTAATTTGATGTCAGTTTTGTTAAATGATAATAAAAAATGTTAATGCTTTGTAAAAGGGAAGAGAGGGAGCTTTATTACCCCCCCCTCCCTCAAACCGCCACTTCACCCCTAATTTTAGATTTAAACGTATCTCGAATGTCAATGTGTTCTTTACTCGTGAAATCAAAGTATTTCAAAATTTTTTTTCTATTTTCCATCAAAGACAAAAAAAAATTACAAAATTTAACTTCTTCAATCGTGGTATTGAACAATTGTTTAAATCTAAAATGGTTGCGTTTTCCCATCCTAGGTTATGGGCCGTAGGGGTGAAGTGGCGGTGTGGGGAAGAAGGGGGGGGGTTAATAAAGCTCCTCCTCTTCCCTTTTACAAAGCATTAACATTTTTGATTGTCACTTAACAAAACTGAGATCAAATTAGCATAGGTAATCGGACAAACTTCTTTTAGCGATCATAGCGCCATCTGTCACGAACTTCAAAAATGTTTCAAACAAAAAGTTCCTATTTGTTAACGCAGAATTCAAATCTGCATAATAAACTGGGGGGTGCTATTTAAGATGACGAAGTTGAAAAAACATAACTTTCTTCTCTAGTTGTAAAATAAATATTACCTGTCTTCAAAATAAATGATGTTGTATTGTGATGTAATAAACATTGCGCATAATTTCGGTTACCTACATTTAATCATAATTATAACGCGACCGTTATTTAAACTTCTTGCTTTCACTTTCTCCATTGAAATTCGCATTTCGTAATTTACTTCAAAGCAACCTCCGGTCGTTATTTACCCTTAAATCGTTCTAAGAAAAAAATCTGAACCCAAACCTCACTTGCTAGTTTCCCATCAACCTGATTGAAACATTAGAAAAACATGACGGAGCTCCGGATTATTCATCTTCGCCTTCAATCTGATGTGCACGTTAGAACTTATAGATTTTTCGATTAGTTTTATTTAAATAGGTACATACCGTAAAAAGGATTTGGATTTGATAATGTATATAATCGGATTGTTATTTTATTACTTTCGATAGCACTTGAGTGATGTGTTGTCGTATCTGCAATTTGTGTAATGGTTTTTGGTTCTGAAGTATTTATCTACATTTTACAAATTTAAAGAAATTTCATCTATAACTTGCATCACTGACAATGTTAATTTCATGTTTACGATTGCGAATTTTACGTGCTTTTACACAAAGGCGAAAAGCTCGTCAGACAAGGAGTAACAAAATCTAGAGGTGAGTAGTAAATCTATAAGTAGTTAGAAAGTGAATAGAGGGAAGTAAAAATAAGTATATGTCGAGGCGTACTATATATTCAAAATTTGTAAAACAAATATGCGAATAAATTCGGTGTATTTCTTTAGGGAAAACGAGTGTATCCCGTAGGTCTCATCCTTCTTTTAAAATGACATTGCTATCACACATATATACGGATGTGCAACCCTGATTAAATTTGCACCTATTATTACTTCAAAATGGATTTGGGTGGGACCTGCACATAACAAGATCTATGCATGTGATTTGGATAAATGTTAAAATATTTAATTACGCATGTACTTCCAAAGACATTAGTTAACACTATTAGAACGTTAAAAACAAAGTGAGATGGACTTTATGTCGTAATAAAACGTGTAAATTTAATGATTTGATATAGGTCTCAATAGGGAGGTTCAGCCCTGTTACATTGTCAAGCCTAACCCTTTTGGTTTCCCTTAGGTGTCATACCTGCTGACGTGAAATATTAGGGGTTAATTTGTTTTTGAGCGATTTGCTAATTAATAGTGGTTTTTGTAATATCGCGTTGTATTTTGTGTCGTAAACTTCGATTTTTCTATTAAAATGATAATGGCGAAGGGTCCCTTATTAACTAAACTAAGTAAGTATAAATGTTAGTTGACTAATAGGCTTTCATTTTCGATTTTCCGTCTCTATATTTACGTATTTCATATATTCTATAGTCTTTACGCCCTATATTTACAAAGAACAAGGGCCCTGAAGCGTTACATACATTAGTAAAGGGATGTTGTGGTGAACCATAGAGCAGCCTGTCAATCGACAGTGTAATCCTGGATTATCCTTAGGCAATCACAGGACTATTGTTAACGGTGTGAAATGTAAGCTGCTTCCATCATTACAATTTCTATTTGAAGCACAGTTAAGGTTGGGGTGTAATGATACGTTTCGATCTAAGGGTCAAGTGAATATCTCATTTACTTTCTCATTTATTATTTTACGTTTTCAATCAAAAGGTAACTTAAAAAGAAGGGATCATTTTTCATGCGTAGCGTGAGGTTCTGAATAAAATTAATAATTAACAAATCAGATAACGAAAGTATTTTTATTTCTGCTTAATACGGTCAAAATATTGTGACATGCTTAGGAGAATAAATAAAATATTGAGCAATTCACTTAAAATATTTTATATGGGGCAAGGGAAATCGCCAGTAAATAGGGGATATATTGGAATGTCGTATTCGAAATGACGTCTCCAAGGATTGGGTTATAAAAATGAAACAAAATCATAAAACGTCGAATCCCATGCATCTCATCAGGTGTATTTCGTTGGAATATAAGAAAGTTAATAAAAGTCACTCTTCTTTTATATTTACATTTTACGTTCACACACCGTTCATTTTGCACAAATGTAAACTAGATAATACTATTGAATTGTATTTATTTAATTATGGGGACCACAATTCGAAATGGGATCAAGAAAGATCAGCGGACATGTATCCTCGTGCAATAGAGTTAAACCTGGCTATTATTTAATTAAACCAATTCCGTCGGGAGAAAGTGACATATCAGCCAATGGGATAACAGATTTTCATAGCGGAGAAAGTGACCATACTTCGTCACGGTTGAAAGTGTTGAGGTGTTTGAAGATCTCAATGCTCTCGCGAATTTTTCTTTGGTAGAAGAAGGGGGAATGGGATAGAGACTTGGCGTCTTGAAACAGAATATTGTGACCGTTTTGAAGATAATGCTCATCAGCAGCGGACTTGGAGCTATGATGATCTCGAAGTGCTAACTGATCTACCAGTTTCACCGATGTAGACTGAATCACAAGACGAAGGAATGTGATTTACACCTTTGCAAGATAGGGGTTCGAATTTATCTTTGGGGTTGGGTACGAGGTACGACCTTGATTTCGTGTTTTCGAAGAATCCTTCCCGTGCGATCTGCGACTTTATGGATGTAGGAATACTCCTGGCGACCTTCTCCTCGGTATTGCAAGGTTTTGGGATTAGATGACGATTTATAACCTTGTGGATGTCGCTGCTGTGAAAACCGTTGTTGACGTGGTGTAATTCGTTGGGAAGGTATCCTTGTTGGAGATGGTTACAGAACGATAGACCAAGGAATTGATAACCGACCGTTTTTGTGCCGGATGGTGGTGCGAGGTGGCATGTAAGTACCTATCGGTGTGAGTGGGTTTACGATGAACTGAGTGATCAATACCAATTAGGGTGGCGAGTGACTAAAATATCGAGAAAAAGAATTGATCCGTTAGCCCCAACTTCCATAGTAAGCTTGTTGGGTATTAAGATGATCTTGAAATTCCAATAAAGCATTATAGCCGTCTGGCCAAATTACAGATGTATCATCGACGTACTTGTACCAGACTTTGGGCTGAAGATTAAGAGATTCCAAAGCGACCGCTTCGAAGGACTTCATGAAGATATTGGTTACAACCGATGAGAGCGAAGAACCCATGGCAGCGCCAGAAACTTGTTCGTAAAACTTGCCTCAGAACTGACAACTGACAAACACTTGTTCATCAAGATAACTAATCCGACGTCCTTATGTTTATCCTTCAGAATTTGCTCAATGATGATAACAGAATCCTTGATGGGAACTTTGATAAATAGGGAAGTAACATGGAAGCTGACCAGATGATCTTGGTGATACAAGCGAAGATCTGACATACGTTGAATGTCTGATGACGTGTGGCCTGTGAAATCCTTCAAATAATTGGCCAGATACTTAGCAAGTTTGTAAGTGCGTGGGCGAGTTGATGGTACTGACTATGGGACCAAGAAAGATTCCTTGCTCGTGAATTTTAGGAAGACCCTACACCATCGGCGGTTTAGAGTCGCTAGGGACAAGACGACGTTGGACATCCTTGGGAAGGGCAGACAACCTGATAGCAGCTGAGACCTTTCGTTCGATTGTGGACGTGGGATTGCGAGGAATTATGACGTAGGTTATCCTCTTTTAAAAGATCTTCGACCTTATCAACATACTGGGGCTCATCTAGTATGACTGTAGCATTGTCTTTATCTGATGACCAAATTGGAATTATTTCGAACATTTCTAAGGGCGGCATATTCCGATCTGCTAATGTTGGATTTAGGGGTTCTAGACGAATTCAACACCTTAACTGTTTTGTAGACTAGGTAATAGCATCAGCAATCTCTCTGGGAAGAGTGTAGATGGATGATTCAACAGTAGTTCTTGGTTAACCAAAGTTTAAACCTTTCGAAAGCACCGAATGCTCGTCGGGAGTTAGGGTGTAAGAAGACAAGTTGACGATAGTTTTCTTGGGATGAAACTTAGTGGAAGGTGATTTAAGATTTGGACAACGAATCTAGTTCTTTCCTAGTTTGTTGAATCCGTTCTCGGACAAGGGCTAAGCTGAAGAATAGATTGCGAAGACCTGCTTTGTAAGTATCGATTGAAGAAATCTGATGAGTTTCAGTTTTCTTTTTAACATTTTTTGTAAGAATGCCTATTTATATTAAATATATACGACACAGTCGACACATGTTCAAAGGAAACGTCTCGCTGATAGATTAGCCTGGATAACAATTTTAAACACTCAATTTTCGTTTTGCAATACTATTAGCGTTTGTAAATGTCACACTGACTACTTAGTTTATATCGTTTATATCTGATAAACATTTTAAGCATTGCGACTTTGTAATGGTGAACCGTCTAAGTGTGATCAGCGTGCGGTCATTCATCTTTTGTGTGCTAACCCTTGCAAATTCATACGGGAATGCAAGCAGTGTATGGAAATCTATGGATAGCGTATCCAACTGCGAAGAAATGGTGTCGATTATACCTATAGGTGTGCAAAAGAAGGAACCAATGATACGCTGCGAGCTGGTGCATTGCATAAACAGACGACGAGACAACAATATGGCATGTGTAAGAAGACCTGGTTAGGGAAAATCGTCGAATTTCAATCAGAGAAATTGCTTGAGTGAGTGGCTGAGTGCATGATCTACCTTAGCATCGTACAGTGGTTTTCTCTTTATTTTATCGAGGACCAAAAATAATTACGAACGGGCTTGCCTTTTCATCTTAGGAAGTACAGCCAAAATGGTAATGATACATTATACTTGAACGAACTCTTAGAATACTGGCGCACACTTGAAATTCTAAAATATTTTCATATCATATTACGAATAATCTTGGAAATAGTTTCCATCTGTAGGTACTTGGTTGCATAAACTTTTTTAAAGTAAAGGTAACAGTAGACGTGAAATTTATTCTACAAAGTAATGAGTAGATTTTCCAAGAAATCTTCCTATAATCACGAATGTCGCGAGGGTGATTGATAATGAATTCTGTCCTTAGTATTTTATTTACAACCCCCAGAAAACCTTTTAAAATCTTCCTTGCCGAAAGTTTGTTTTATAAAGAAAGTTGTTTTATGATTATGTGCCAGTCACGTAACATGTGCACAAATTCGACGTCAATGCATAAACTTTTTATCATTCGAGTACTCTTCCAGACGATAGAGTTGTACCTTTTAGAGTTATTGAAAAGCCCGATCGCATAACTCGGCTTGATAGTGAAATAAGCGGGTGTCCGCGCTCGAATATGTTCCTGAGGGATTTCCTCATATTTTTCCTTGACTACTAAACTTTTATTTTAGGTTAGGCAAAATGTCTTCATATTGAAAATAAAAGGATGGTCTAAAATGCGTATTAGAGTTATAAGGTTTCTTATTCAACTATATCATTTGGTTTAGTATAGGTAACACGTAACGTACAACATTTTTTATTCGTAAAATAAGGGCATTCATCAAATAATCAGAAGTTGAGAGACACATCTCGATCACGTTTCCATATAATCTATAACTGGCATCCCAAGTCTGTCATCTTAGTTCATGACATATTCAGAACGGAGAACCTACATCAGGCTTAACCGATACATGGTCCTTGCATGAACGAGTCCTTCGGGAATGTACGAAAGCAGGTATTGGTAGAGAGATACAAAGATTATGACAATTTTTGATAACCAACTTTCTTTATATTAGACTCTTGGGAAAGATCCGGGTTTTAAAGTGAACTCTAGGAAATATTTTTGTTTTTATTATTCGTAATCGTATTAGTATATCAGGTTTGTGTGAGTTTAGGACACAAAATACTCGTTTGAATTATTATTTAAAAGAATATATAAGAGCTGAAATCTACATAAAAGCAAATACAACAAAACAAACAGCTCTACTTCAGATTTGCCCAGAGCGAAATCATGTAATATTAAAATAATTTAAAGCGCTGGCGGCACAGCGTGGGTAAAACTGCCATAAGTAATGCATGGAGTTTATGACATAAAATATGTCCCTGCTTATGCACAAGAGGTGAGCTTAGTGAGAAGGTTTGTTTAAAACACTTGGGGATTTGTCGTAAAATGGCTTGGTCGCCATTCGGTATCAGTATAATACTGCGAATTTCAAATATGTGTAGATAACATAATTATGTAATCCTTCTACCGATTTATTGTAAACCGTCAATTCTCTTCCCGTTTTATAATAATTATCCGTTGATAAGAAATTTTAATCAATTCATACAAATGGATGGAAAGGAAGTTACGTAACTTTTACCGTATTTCTAAATTCTGAATTTTATCAAGCAAGAATTTCTTTGGGGAACGAAGCACGGCAAAGCCTTTTTAGACGACATCTCTGAATTATGAGCGCATAATCCCGCTTAGATATACCCACATATTTATAAGGTCGCCACTTTGTCATGTCTGAAGTTTAGATTGGATTTTATGCATATATATGCTTTATTTCAAAGTTTAGGCGTAGCTTCTTGTTACTACACAAACTTTAAAGAAATTGGGAATGCATCATTAATGTAGGTAGGTACCTCGCGAAAGTGTTTCTTTTTTAATAATTGGCAGAGAAAACGTGTAATGGTTATATTTCTATGCTGTATGTACTTTAAGTGATTTGTTAATTATTAGGTCATTAGAATTACATAAGATTTTGCATCTCTCACAAAAGCACAATCAAAATCAATTTAACTGCTTTTCTGTCTAGTCAAGATCTAAAAGTTTTATACAGTATTGGACAGGAACATTTTTTGGCGTATATGATGGCAGGTAGAAAGCATCAATACAGTCCAGTGCGATTATACTCTTTACTTAATACTTTAGAATATTAGCAGCAGAACGTAAAAAGAATGCAGTTAAGGCTCGATTCACACTATAGTGCCGGTCACGGTTCGCTCTCGGTCCAGTCTCGGTTCGGTAAAATCTTACCGTATCTACACTATGGGTTCGCGTTCGATCACGGTTCAGTCTCAATGTGTACATGTTTTGCAGTTGTCTGACAATATTATTCGATTTTTCAATTGAAGAATTAACTGTTATAGCTCGTTTTCTTGATGAAGATGCTGCAAATAAGCAAAGAATGCAGCGCAAGACGACGAAAAAAAGATTTTGGGTTCATCCAAGCTTATTAGCGAGGAAAACGGAAGGCGAATACTACATTTTAAACAAAAACGTATTCACACAATGAGTACAAGTCAGCTCCAGTCCGATCACGCTCCGGCTAAATATTCTTCAAAACATATCGGTGCCGTAGTGTGATTGAATCGAAACTTGAGCGGTAGTATGAATACGTTCATTGTTTCTTGTGTAAGAATCTTTTACCGAACCGAGACTGGACCGAGAGCGAACCTTGACCGGCACTATAGTGTGAATAGAGCCTTAGAAGTCCCGAAGTAGGGCTTACAATACCGGAATTCCAAGATTTCGAACAAAATTGGTGCACCGGTATTCATACGTAAATACCGGTATTAATTTAATTGTATTTTAGTAGAAAATATTTATAATTAGTGCAACATATTTTATGTATACAGGGGCCGCAATAGTGTGTGGATGGAAGATTGTGGGTTTGTTAACCAACATTTCGAAAGTTCGTTGCTGGGATACCTCGCAAAGTTTATACAGAGTGATTTATATCAAAGTTACATTCTTTTAACGGAAAATTCGAATGTGTGTTTTTCATTTTGTCTAACGTTTCCATAAATATTTTTAACAACAAACTATAATTTAAATTGTTCAAAACAGTAATCTTTATAAGATCGCATATCCTATTCACATAATTCATTTGTATAATTTTGGTTAACCTTGATTTTATAGAATGAAAATAGACTACCTACCTACTTTATATGTATAATACCTAGTTATAACTCAATTTGAAAAAAAAACACCGTTCAACGGAAATACGATTTTAAGATAAAGTTGACGTAACATGTAGGTACTTTAGTATTACAAAACCTATTCAATTGAAAGAACTTCTATTGCGAGTCAAAGATGAATCTATTTATATTAGCAGAGATTTGCTTTGTGACGTTTAATCTCCTACACAGTTATAATGAAGCGTTCTCGGTAATGGTTTTAAAAGGAAGAAATGCTTCAACTATTGAACTATGTTTTTATATTGTAGTTTCAAAAATCAGTGAGATTTGACCGTTTCGTAAATTGTCCTAAACATAAAAATCTGCCTGTATATTTGGACGGAATGCGTATTGTACAGGTGGGAAAAATGTACTACTTGTATGCAAAAATTATTTCAAAAAGAGATGTACGACCAAACTTATCGGTAGGTACGAAGTGTTTAATTTGAATAAAACTATGAATTCTTGGAGTATACATGGTGTTTCCTAAGTAATCTAAAATATTATATGGGGCGCTTCGTCACTCAATTTTAAGACGAAAAGTTCATATAAACATGTGTGATAAGTCTTGTCGTTAATGAGATACAGGGTGTTGAATTGTTTGTAATAATATTCGGCAATCAATTAGACATCGAGCAGATGCTTGCATTTTAGCTGCAGATGCAGGGACGATCCGAAGACCTTACCTTTAGGGGGGTGTTCGGTGTTGGACTAAAATTGCCGACTGTTGATATAAGTGCTTCAGAGACTATTGTCGGCGTAAAAAGTACTCGAAAGTGGTAAAAGTTAGGGAAATGGGGTTTTAGGTTCTCAATGTCAAAAGATTGAGACACAATTGTCTGTCATGGATAATAAAAAATTGCCCGCGGTTACGTATCTATTTGACGTTATTTCCAGACTTAAGAAAAACTTTAAAAAGTCTCTTTCTTTAAATGGAATGCCTATTTAATTATCAGCCTATTCGATGCAGAAATAAATTTCCTTTAAATTGATATACCATGTTCCTATACCTAAAATCAATGATTACAGAGTTATTTACATTTTTCTAATTAAATTTATAATTACATACTTTACAAAACATGGTTGGCTTCGAAAATTTTCAAAAAATTTTTATTCAAATATTTCTTATGCTTTTATGATTATTTAAAATTCTATCTATGCAACTTCTTGACTATCCAAGGTCTCTTTCCGCCGAACGAACAGAACTTTCAGGGAAAACATTAAAATATCCCAATACATTGGTTTCTGCAGCGTCATTGGGGACAATTGGCTTTGCCAAACTTCGTGGCGCATTTACTTCGCCCAAATTTAGAAAATTCTTTTCAATCATCCTGATTTTTCGTTCTGTCATTGTAGATAAATGCGGATATCTTTCGTTAAAGTGTTGAGTGATTCTTTATTCAATAGTTAAAAGGTTCTGCAGGTCCGAAAAGTAATACGAGCAGACTCGCCATGAATGTAAAACAAATTTAGAATATCAGCGTTTGTGTATTCCATATTTCCCAATTAAAAACAAATATTAAGCGCAAAAATCAAAATTCAAACAGATAACACTGATAACAAACGTAAATGTAGCGTAAACTTTCAAACTGATAGCTAACTGACAACTGTCATCATAAGAAACAATTGAATAAAAATTTTTTGAAAATTTTCAAAGCCAACCATGTTTTGTAAAGTATGTAATTAGAAATTTAATTAGAAAAATGTAAATAACTCTGTAATCATTGATTTTAGGTATAGGAACATGGTATATCAATTTAAAGGAAATTTATTTCTGCATCGAAGGGGCCGATAATTAAATAGGCATTTCATTAAAAAAAAAGAGACTTTTTAAAGTTTTTCTTAAGTCTGGAAATAACGTCAAATAGATACGTAACCGCGGGCAATTTTTTATTATCCATGACAGACAATTGTTTCTCAATCTTTTGACATTGAGAACGTAAAATCCCATTTCCCTAACTTTTACCACTTTCGACTTTCAATTTTATTTCCTAAATAAGATTTTGACATTTTTCAGTGAAAAAAATTTTTTTTCTCAACAATAAAAATTGATTCGCCGATTATTTTAAGCATACTTACTAAACATTTTATGACACATCAGAATGTGAAAAAAAATTGCCTGGTTTGTATTTAAAATAAAGAAGTTGATGCTCACTTCCGGTATTTCCGGAAGTGCTGCCATTTGGAAAATATTTTTATTTAATAGATTAAACACTCCATGTCGGATGTGCAAAATTTCAAATTTCTAGCTTTTACAGTTCTTGATATACTTCTAACCGACGGTCACCGTGAGACACCCTGTATTGAAATTTGATTTTTATAGACGCTAGAGACGATTTTGTAGCACATTACATTCTTGCAAAATTTTGTCCTGTTTTGTAAAAACAATTTTTTATTAGTTTTTACATACACGCTTCGGGAACCAACAGCAACTCTGTGGCAATTTTGACACAAAAGTCACCTGAGCAACGCACGTACTCAGCCCATGTTACTAGTGTCTTCTTTATTCTAAAGATTTAATTAAAAAAAAGTTACTCAAATTTTCACGGACATTTTTTAACTTAGATTTCTAGTTTCATCTTGTTCTTTCAGTTCATTTTCGCAGAAAATTACTGGGCCATCACTCTTTTCAGTCAATTCTAAATTAGTCTAAAAAATAGAAACTAAACACAGCACAAACCAAACAATTTTTATTTTTAATTTAAATAAATAAAACTAGTTCTTTGCAAGTTCTTGAAAATAAAAAAATCTATAGTTAATAATTAATAAGTACTCATTGGTATCCCTGCCCATAATTTTTGACGTTGACTGAAAGTTTATAATTTCTGCAGCATTTGTACTTGTGGAGGGTTTTGGCTGTAAACCCTTAAATTCCGACTTTTTTGCAGCTCCAAAAGGATTTGAGAATGTTCCAACTACATAATTTGCACTTTTTCCTCCGTGTTTTTTTTAATTTTCATGCTGCTTCCGGTAATCATCATCAAATTTGCTGCCACATTCTAAGTACTGCATTTTCTTTCATTGTTATTTAGTAGATAAAATTATAATTAATGTTTTGTACTAAACGTAGGTAATTACCTATTGATTTTTAATAATTGACTTACTAAATATAATGCCGGCTCTATAAAAATTTGCCGACTGAAAAACCTTTGGGGGAGGGGGGGTGTTGCACCCACCAACACCCCCCTATCGGATCGTCCCTGTGCAGATGGACATTTTGAACATATTCTCTGAAATATACTATTTTTTCTTTATGTTTAACACATGTTGTTGCTTCTAATAAAATAATAAAACACCCTGTATCTCATTAACAACAAGACTTATCACACATGTTTATATGAACTTTTCGTCTTAAAATTGAGTGACGAAGCGCCCCATATAATATTTTAGATTACTTAGGAAACACCCTGTATTATACTGTTTATTCAAATGTGTCTATACTTTAGATGGTTCTCAAATTTGAGCGATGCCGATCCAGGGAGAATTTAGATTCTTGTGAACCTTATCCAGATATGAACGTTAAAAATTTATGCTCGATATCTAATAGAAATGGTAAACCATGGAGTCCATTTGTCAATCAGTTTGAGCCGCCCATTGAGTGTCCTAATAAGAAGGTATACCTATAGCACCATTATAGTTAGTTTATTAATGTTTTATATAATAGGGTACATACGTGTGTCGCAATGCAACGTTTGATGGTATTGCATTTAGCGCTCTTCCAGTATCGGACTGCTTCTGGAAAGTTCACATATTGATATACGAAGACGGTTTAAAAAATGGAACTCTTTTGCTTTGTTTTGACGTGGAAGGAGAAATTTTAAATGTGTGAAGTTCCTGTTGTTGTACAATATTCAATATTGCACCTTCTGGCCACTTGCACGTTAGTTATTTTTCAACGGTAATTAGTATTAATATTAATAAAATTTAATAAAATATCCACGATTATGTAATATAGAGCAGGATCGAATGCAAATATGAAAATTTAAAAGAACACGATGATATAGTTATTTATTTGTTTATCAACATTATTGACAATGGAGTAGATATACAGGGTGGTTCAGAGATATACAGGGTGGTTCAGAGATAAAAATAAAAGAAATCCATCAAACATCAAACCTTGGAATGATGTCTATAACGGCAGCAATGATCGATGCGGTAATCGATAGGCACAGAAATCAGTAGTAGAACTTAGTAATCACAGAGGGTAGGAATAGGTAAAGAAGTTCCATTAACACAATAATCCCGAAGGACACGTTCTATACGAATATAGAATATAGGATGAGTACCCACTCGTGTAATGTTTATAACCGTAATAATACGTAGTTAGAGCTTACTAGGAAAGCATAAGTCTCAATAAACTATTAACACTGACGATTCACACTATAAAACCGAATTATTCGCGTATTTAGTAAAAGTGATTTATCGCACAACAGTACACGATGCTCTACCATATCAGATAAGTACCGTACGCGTACTCTCACAGGAGTTTTTGAGTATATATAGCTGTCATCCGGCTCACAAAATGGAACGAACGAACCTAACAAGTTAGTTGTTATGCCGATGATCACGTGGAAGAGAGTTAATTATAGGTTGGTTGCTGAGTAGAAAATCTATAGCGGAACGAGTGAAAGAGTAAAAGTTATGGGCGTTCCCAAATTTCTAATTTCAGATAAGCAATCAGAAAGTAAATAGGTAAAAAGGATATCCGTCCAGTAGGCAAAATTAATTTTTTTATTGGTGTCCTATTTTAGCCTTTTAAACCACGCCCCAGCGTGTTTAAATCGCACTTTTTAAAACGCGCGTGTTTTAAAGTTGCCATGCCAACATCAACAAATTTGAAAAACGGGAATTCTATTGGTTGTTGATCTGACAGGAGTAATTTGTTACGTCAAATAAAATGACAGATTGCATCACCAATTTGAAAAACGTGAATTCTATTGGTTATTGATCTGACAGGAGTACTTTGTTACGTCAAATAAAATGACAGATTGCAAATTAATTTCCATTTTTCTCATTTCCATGACAACGAAAGGTACACTGATTTCACATACGAATTCAACCATTTCACATTATTAGTTCTTATTTCCATTTTAATACCAGATTTCAAAGTGAACCAATAAAAAAAATAGCGTAAAGTATTCGTGGATAACTGGTCTTTAAAACACTTGCTCTATTTCAAGCACTCCGGCTGCGCCGTCGTGCTTGAAAACTCGTGCGTATTTTAAAGACCTGTTTATGCACTTATACTTTAATATACTATTATACGTAGTGTAGGTAACCAAGGTTATTATGCAACGTCACACTTTTTATAAGTGTATGTTTAATGTTGGCGTTTTGCTGAAAACCAAGATATTTGTAAGTTTAATTCTCATCCATGGATCTTATATGGTCACCATGTTCCATCATGTTTCAGTGATATGTAATAGATGGTTGAGTTTTGTACTTGTAAAATAAATGTGTAATGTTGTGATGTATTTCATGATTGTGTTTTAAGTTATAACCAAAGTTTGTGTCATTCAACTTGTGTGAAAGGGGATTAACAGAAAGACAAAGCCAAAGTGGGCTTAAAGAGTCACCTTGAAAGATGCCCCCCACCCCTAATTTGTGGGTTTCTGTAGAGTTAGGTATCATTTGTGTACGTAAATGTTAGGGTAGTGTTCCAACATCACATTATTTGTGTGAGAAATTTTGTGATATTGTTTCTTGTTTTGTACAGTGATAGTATTTTATGTAACCAAGAGTGAGGTACTGAATTAAATTCTCTTATTAGTATTATTATTAGGATTGGACCAAGTGATTGATTGGCTTTAGGTTTCGATCACAAAAGATCTATAGGAAGTTTCCAAAGATTCAAAACGGATGCCTCTTGAAAGTATACAATTATCAGTGGGGGAAAACATGTACCTACTACCTATTCATAAAATTAGAAGTTGATGTAATGGAGGTATTTTGGTAGAAATGGTGGGGTATAGGATCTTAAACAACTAATTACCACATTCACACAATTTTTTTCCCTTGTGGATGATGATAATGGAACTTTCAGATTTTTCTCAAACCCTCTGCCGTTTTAATTGGAATTTTTAAGTCTTTTCTAATGTTGAAATTTGCCTTTTTCACGCTTTATTCTTAATAAAACATAACTGTGTATAAATTGGTCTCCTTTATTTAACAGCTGTTGCAAGGTTGGCTCCTTTGTGAGGGAGCCTTCTCTAGGACCTGGATGTACCGGTTTAATGAAACACCAGGTGCTTCGTTATAGAAAAACCGTGTATTTTCCTTTTTGTTTGTTTAGATTGTACAACTGTACATCTTTAGAGCAGATTAATTATTAAAAGTAAGATTATTATTGTGATAATTGAGGTTCTATCAGTTACGTATTTATTTCATTGTCAGCAAAACGTTAATTCTTTAATAAAGCCTATTTGTTTTGTTCAGGCCCGTAGCCTGACATACAAAACTAAAGTTGAAATAATGAACAAATTAGGTATATTCAGTGGTGTGCTGGAAAAATGTTAACAATGGGCTCGCTGCCCGGGGCCGGCGCCGGGGAGGGGGGGGGGGGTGATCATGGTTATTTAAAGAAAAATAATTTATATAAAAAATTTCAAGAAACAAAACAAACGCGATGCATGTTATGTTGCACATGTGTAAATTTCAGTAATCGCGCAGCCGTGTCATTACCTAGACGCCTCTAGCGGCCCTAGCACGATACACCGTTTTCATGAACACCTAATAGAAGACCATTTGGGTTGCCTAATACCTAACTAGTTACGCACAAATCATAAATAGCCCGGTAGACGATAGATTGGGATTGTGAAAACCCAGAAAACCTACTTCTTACAATGGGCTCGCAAAGTTTCAAAAAATTTAACAATGGGTTCGTGCGAGCCCAGGCGAGCCCGCTCCAGCACACCACTGGGTATATTGTGTTATAAATTATAATATGAGTCCTCTCGATTTCTTTGCAGCTGAGCTATGATGTCGATTATTCTGTCTGGTTTAACAGTGATGTCCCAATTAATTGATTTTAAATTTCAAAAGAATAATTAAATAATCAGTTTTATAGCATAATTTTGTTTCTTTTGATTTTGTGTGATCATTATCAGACCAGCGAATCGGCGAATTTGATTAATTCTGTAACTTCAGCTTTCGGAGCAGTTAGAATGCCAAGAGAACAATAAAAGTTAGTGGATTAAAATACGATCAACATATTTTTTAAAATAATATGTACCTAATATAGTTTCTATGATAGTGAGTAATCTATTTTGACGTAGTTCGAACTCGACTCTTTCATGGGGGGCCCAGGCCCTGCCCCCCTAGCTACGTGCCTCGTTTTGTTAATAAATTTATGATTCTTGCGAGATAGTAGAGCGACGAATGTGTGTTTTGGATTTGTGTAACGCTAACGTTTTATAAATACTTTTAACAATACAAACTGTAATTTAAATTATTCAAAAGAGTAATCTTTGTAAGATCGTATATTCTATTCAAATAATTCATTAGTAATAATTTTGATTTATCTTGATTTTATAGAATGAAAATAAATTACTTTACATAATAATTATAACCCATTTTAAAAAAAAAGCACCGTCCAACGGAAATACGATTTTAAGATAAAGTTGACGTAACATGTAGGTACTTCAGTATTAGAAAACCTATACAATTGAAAGAAACTTCTATTACCTACGAGTCAGATATGAATCTATTTATATTTGCAGTGATGTGCTTTGTGGCGTTTAATCACCTACACAGTTATAATGTAGCGTTCTCGGTAATAGATATAAAAGAAGAAATGCTTCAACTATTGAACTATGTTCTTATATTGCAGTTTCAAAAATCAGTGAGATTTGATCGTTTTGTAAATTGTCCTAAACATAAAAATCTGTCTGCATATTTGGAGGGTGTGCAAATTGTACAGGCGGGAAAAATGTACTATTTGTATGCAAAAATTATTATAAAAAGAGATGTACGACCAAATTTATCGGTACGAAGTGTTTAATTTGGATAAAACAACGAATTCCTGTAGCATAATGTATATTGACATGTTTTTATACTTTAGCTGGTTCTTAAGTTTGAGCGATGCCGATCCAGAGAAAATTTAGATTCTTGCGAACCTTATCCAGATATGAACATTACAAATTTATGCTCGATATCTAATGGAAATGGTAAACCATGGAGTTCATTTCTCAATCAAATGGAGCCACCCCTTGAGTGCCCTAGTAAGAAGGTATTACCCATCCCATAGCACAATTATAGTTAGTTTAATAATGTTTTATACAATAGGGTACATTCGTGTGTCGCAATGCAACATTTGATGGTATTGCAGTTAGCACTCTCCCAATATCGAACTGCTTCTGGAAAGTTGATATATTGGTATACGAAGACGGCGTAAAAAATGGAAATCTTTTGCTTTGTTTTCACGCGGAAGGAGAAATTTTAAATGTGTGAAGGAACCTGTCTTTTATTGTACAATATTGCACCTTCTTGCCAATTGCACGTTAGTAATGTATACCAGGTGTCAATTTGAAAATTTCTTCGAAACTGTAACAGGTAAGTAAAATTTGTCGAAAACGATATAGAAATCTGCAACTCCCCTCTTAGGCTGCAGCCTTCCCAATCCCCATCCCTATTTTTTTAAATTGCACTACCCCATGTGTAATACATCATTGGAAAGTTCTTTAAAAATGGTATTTATCAGTACCAAACAAAATGTTAAATAATCGATTATTTTTTAAATTGGCGAATAACAACATTTAAATCAAATTATTCAAATTTATTGTTTTAAATATCAAATTAGGTACTACCTTCCAAAAATAGATTATCTTTACAAATAATTAATTAGTTAAAATGAACAGCAAACTGAACAATAACCAATTATACATTCATTATTTGATTGGATATTAGTGGTGATCAATACAAAAACATATTTACAACTAAAATTACTGAAATCTTTTTTTTTGCTTTTTTCAAAAAAACAATCGTTTAATTAACATTATATTTAGTACTGATGAAAAGTACATATTTTTAAAGAGCTTTCCAATTATATGTGACACATGGAGTAGTGCAATTAAAAAAAAATAGAGGTGAGCTGGCTGGAACCTAAGGGTGGGTTGTAGAATATTCCCCTCCATGACGTGGGTAAAGAAAGGGGTAGTTGTTTATATGCCAATATTAAATTACTAATGCCCTTCAAGATTTTATTTATTTACGACGTTTCGCCAACATATCGGCTTTAATATTGGCATATAAACAACTACCCCTTTACTCACGTCATACTACAACCTCAAGTGCCGTTTTACTTAGTACTATTCCCCTCCATGTTCTAGAAACGGCAAGTTTTCAAAGTGACACCGGGCATATTAATATTAATACAATATCCTATATTATATAATACTATAGAGCAGATATCGAATGCAAATATAAAAATTTAAAAGAACACGATGATATAGTTATTTATTTGTTTATCAACAGTATTGACGATGGCGAGTATAAGTACGGAATTGTCTTTGCATCTGAAAATCAGTGGCGGTCTGGTTGTCTAGGGCTTAGTCGGCATTTTACAAGCGAAGCAAGCAAGACCTTATTTTTAGAGGGGAGGGAAATTTTTGGGGCTCGCGCCGGTCATTTATTCGGGAGATGGAAATTGTGTACTAAATTTTAATGTTCAATAAACAATTTTTGTATTATAGTGTTTAAGGGTATATAAGATTGTTTAGAACGATTTATTTATTAAAGTGACAATTCACTTAATAGTAACAGTTTTAAAGTGTTAATGTTTCGATATTAGCTTCATCGGTTGCTTTTGCTGCCCCCGCACATCTCGAGTTCGTGCTAACGGCATAAAGAAAAAAGAAGCCAGAAGTACCAAAACGGCAAAACTTTTAAAAATAAATAAACATTCAAACCCAGTTCGTCAGTGATTTGAATGTTTGCGTCGCAGTTCGCATGTATATAAGATAAGCGCATTACGTACCTACTCAAAAGGAAAAAGGCACAGTCGGCCGAGACCGCCACTGCTGAAGATAAAAGTTCTTTACTTCTCAATGTGCATTTATTGTAATAATTTTCATTTTTTCTTTACCATTTTCGAGATCGGTAACCCATGCAGATAAAAAAATATGCAGATTTTTCTTCTGCTATAGGGCACTCTTATTAAGGCCAATGGTCAAAAACGCCGTAGTGAGGTATGGAGATATCGAGTTTTCATTATAAATACTTACTATTTGCAAAAATACTAATTCTACATAATAAGAATGCATTGCTTAAGCATGCTAAAACAGTAGGTACAAAGTACTGTGCAGTTTGAAGGAAGGGAATATGCAAATGATATTTCAAAAAATTTGGAAACTAGTTCTTACTCTTAAAACTAATAAATCTCATGTAAACAAAAATAAATGGGCTACAGAATGGGAAGATCATTTTAAATACCTATGTAACCCTCCCTTAAATCCCACTAGAGTAGCATATGTACAGGTGTACATATACAACTAGAAGGTGAGGATGTTTACAAAAAGTATCGATATACTTATTAAGCGACATGTAGGTATGCAGGAATCAGGATATCAGTTTATATTTTATATTTATAATAGACGTACAGAAGTATCTAGAAAGCGTCAAAATCATCCTGTTGTCTTCTGATAGGGTTCCCCACAGGTGAAATAAAAAGATACTGTCAAAGATAGCATTTAGCACAAAATCCAAAATAGTTACCTTTAGAAATGGCAGACCGAGTAACCAGAAGAGAAGGTGCTATAAAAAAGGGGATATACAAATTGGCAATAATTATAAATAATTTGTGCTTAATCCCAATTAAAGTTTACCTCTAAACCAATATCTTGAAGAACAGTACTACTTATACTAATAATTTCAGTATTTTTCAAACTCGCGAACCTAAAGTTGTGATAGACTTAACCAGTGTGTCCACACTAGCGTAGTCCAAAATTAATTATAATTAACTTAGAAATTTGCTGTGTTTTTCATACTAGCGAACCCCAATTAGCTTGTCGCTAAGTTTAAACAAGGTTCTTTAATGAAACAAAGGGATGATAGTGACCGATGTTATGTACGCTGGTATTCTTAATGTAAATCGGGAAAGGTTCTCGAAAGAGGACAGGATGTTAAGTATCGGATAGGCCGAGTGGGGAAGGAATAGGTGAAGCAGGTGCATGGTGTGATTGTGTGAATCGTGTGTCTGAAGGTTGTGCTATCTTGCATTTGACATTTTAAATTTTTTACGCGGTTTATTTCAAAAACTCAATAATTAAAAATGTGAAATTTTCAATATCTTACAAGCTCTGCCCATAATCGAATATAGGATTTACATTTTTCTACTCCCATACTTTAATCGACTTATTAAGTGTGCTTAGCTTGTATCTAAATGATATTCATTTCGATACAGATTTTCATTATAAAACGAGTCGAATTAGCCAATAGCTGTCAAGCATTTTACTTGATCGCCATAGTTACAGGGGTTGTTGATATTTGTCAAAAATTTTGTTCGTTCATTGCAAGAAGTTGAAAAATTTTATTTGCATTGCATATATTAATAATAACTTGTAATAATGAGTGATAAAAGTAATAGTGATGATGAAATAACGTCAACACCACCCGACATTACGGAAAAAGCTATGGTGGCAACAAATAATTTGTTACCGGAAAAATCGAGAAAAATTTATGAAAAATTTTACAATCAATTTATGGAATGGAGAACTAAAAACAATATTGCTTCGTATTCTGTGAATGTGTTAATTGTTTACTTTGAAGAACTATCAAATAAAATAAAATCGCCAAGCTTATGGACACGCTACTCAATACTTAAGTCTACTCTGAATATTAAAAACCAAATTAATATAGCACAATATCCAAAATTGCACGCGTTATTAAAACGTAAATCAGAAGGGTATAACGGAAAGAAATCTAAAACGTTTTCACCAAATGAAATAAAAACCTTTATTAATGAGGCACCGGACAGTAATTCTGACAAAAGTAAGTAAGTGAATTGAAATTTGTTACTGATCATAATTTTTTTGATTTACTGTAGGTAGTATTAATTTTTGGTATTATGGGAGCGTGTCGAAGACATGAAATGCATTCGTTGAAATTTAATGATGTAAGTGATTTAAAAACACTCATTTTGGTTACGATACGGGACACAAAAACAAAAACAACAAGGAAGTTTACCATAACAGGCAAATATTATGATGTATGTAAAAAGTACATGGATCTCCGGCCAAAAATCTGTACCACTCAAAATTATTTTAATAATTATTTCCATGGAAAGTGCACAGTTCAAAACGTGGGCATCAATAAATTTGGCAGTATGGGCAAAACAATAGCTACCTATCTGAACCTCCCATATCCGCATCTCTACACAGGTCACTGCTTTAGAAGGAGCTCTGCAACAATATTGGTAGATGCTGGAGGCGATATTACTACACTCAAACGGCATGGGGGTTGGAAGTCGACAACCGTCGCTGAGAGCTACATAGATGACTCCATTCAAAATAAAATAAACGTGTCAGAAAAAATATTAAATTCTATCCAAACTAATCAAACGTTGAATACAATTAATATAAATTCTGCAAGTACTAGTAATAATTTTCCCACGGAGGCAATTCCGCAACTTCATTTCAATAATTGTACCATACATAATATAAATATTGATAAGAAACAGTAGTACCTATAAGTTACATTTTGTTCAAATAAATAAATGTACAATGTTCAATTAAATTTTATAATAATTTTTTTTAATTAACACAGGTCGTAGAAAAAATAGTGTATGCAACTCTCATGTAATGGCTATTAATACACTCGCACAAGATTTACGACACTCGCCTTCGGCTCGTGTCGTAACTTACCTCGTGCTCGTGTATTAATAGCCATCATTACATGCTCGTTGCATAATATACTATTAAAGAAAATACCACTCAAAATTCATATTGTGTTAATATTTAAGGTCTATTAGTACTTTTTCATACAGAGAATTCAGTATAAATTGTTTATTACAAGATTATTGTTTATAAATAACGTTAAAATAGAGTTAGATTCGTGCGGCGCATTTTGGTTGAAGCCACGCCTGATTCCTGACCGTCCAGCCATGCTACAAAAGGCAACGGCGCGCTCGATACTGAATTCTCAGTGTGAAAAGTACAATAGACCTTATTTATATGAATTTATCCAAGTGCAATATGAATTGGTACCTACAGTTCGTGTACAAAATAAAAAGTTCTTGCATGAGACTTCCCTCATATTAACACTTTTTTCAAAAAATAAATATAGCTGAATTCAGAAAAAAATACTCTTAAACTACATAAAAAAACTGCAAAAAATATGAGTGCCGCCATTTTAGCTTACACCGGAAGTGACGTCATCAAAGGTAATATCAGCATTTTCGTCTTTGGTCCGAATGCAATCGATCGAAACTTTAATAGTTTCTGAGTTTAGAGCGTTGCAAGGAATGTGACGGACAGACTACAGACTACAGACGACAGACGGATTTTTTTTTCATTTTTTGAATCTACGTATTCAAAAACGCAAAGATACAGACATACATAAAATTTGCATACGTCAATTTTTTTTGAAACACTAATACAATACTTCCCTTTTACTTCGTACTCGGGAAGTAAAAAAAAATTCCAATATTATATGTATGTTATCTATAAATAATGGCACAATTGGAGTATGGTATTAATACTAAGAAAAACCCTCAAATGCACAGGGCAGCACAACAGGCTACGGAAGGGTTGTGCCATTGATTATTTATAATCAATGGTTGCGCCTACAATCTTTATGAGAGCGTGCTATTGAATAAAGAATAGAGAGGAAGGAGTATATGCCCTCGACCTTGAAATCAAAGTGGTGGCAAAATGGCTACTAACATGTTGACTGTTACATAGAAATTGACAGAAACAGCTGCCATATTTATAATTCTAATTGGAGTTCAGTGACTGTAACAATTAACAAATAAATATTTCAAATTTTGCAGGTTATGGTCATCTGTCAATACGACCAAAATGTAAACAAAGATGACTCAACAGTGGTGTACAAATGGCTGAACTTCCGTTACTAATTTTTATGCAGCAATGATACGATACTCTCCTTCCTCTCTATTCTTTATTCAATGGAGCGTGCAGTCCATGCGTAATATTCACCGCAAGTAATTTGATATGTCTATAGGTAATCTATAGGCGCCTGGATGCTTCGGCCTTACAGTTAATGAAATGTTTGATAAAGTTTCCAAAGATCATTGACTGCAATTACAAGGTAAAATTGCTAGAGGAGAATACATTTCCACGTCGAAATTAAGATGATTTACCAACAGTGCGATATCTATTGTTATTATCATCTGGATGAAATTTTCCCAAAATTTCTCAATATAAACTGATTTATCTTGCCCATAAAACATTACATAGCTGCCTTCAAATGGTTTTTAATTTTGAGTTCTACTTTGGTCATACCTCACGTAAGTTGAGTTAGTGTTGTATAACACAAAATAAAATTGATGGAAAGTATTATTGTTTACGAATATTTTAATGAACTAAAACGAGTCATTGTTATTGAAACCTTGGAAATTACAACACAAAGCTTATAATTGAATATATAATTCAACAAAAGTAATGGCTCTCGGTTGACTTGAATTGTTTTTATTATTATTATTATCCTCATTTTATTATCATTTTAGTGGAGGACAACATAATATAATGATATATGAAATATGTAATGGACATATGATTTTATGATATCTAAAATTTAGATTGGCATCTAAATTTTAATATAAAACCTAATTTTTAAATAAGAAATTGTATTCAACTGTCAATAATGAAAGTAATTGCGTACCTTGTAGGATTGGCAGCTGTATATATTTGCGTTCCTGGATTACCGGTAAATGCATCAATAATTTAGAAATTGTATGTTATTCACTATTTTTTTAGTTCGAAAAGACGGTAAGAATTGATCGTCTTATTAATTGCCCAAAACAGAAAAATCTGCCATTGTATGTTGATGGAGCACAATTCACGCAAAACCGTCGGATATATTACATAAATACAAAAATTATTGCTAAAAGGGATATTGAACCAAATTTAAGGGTGAGTAACGTCTACCAATAATTTTATAATGATGCATCAGATCATAATATTCTCATTTTTTTTTATTGCAACATTTCATTAAGTGGTGTTTAGGTGAGGAATACATGAAAGTAGTAGTTCGTTTAGGTTTTAAGAAAAATAGCTTTAAATAAACACCAAAAGCACAGCAAAATGTTTATAGTTTAAAGTTTTTCAGCTTATTCTTAAGTTTGAACGATGTGCATCAAGAGAAAACCCAGACTCTTGCGAACCTTATCCAGACGTGAATATTAAAGACATTTGCACATTGTCCCATCAAGATCACAAGCCTTGGTCCTCATTTGCGAAGAACTTGGACCCCCCTCTTTACTGTCCCTATAAGAAGGTAAAATCAATGGCATCTTAAATAGATACTGCTCACTATAATTTTATAGGGCGTGTATATTTGTAGAAATGCAACTTTTGATGGAACCGCGTTAAGTGTTCTTCCAATTTCAGGATTTTTTTGGAAAGTTCGGGCACTTTTACTTGAGCCGGGTGCTAATATTAGCATGCCTGTTTTGTGTATACATGCAGAAGGTGAAATTGTTCATGTATAGTTTTTTAAAAATTGTATTGCTTTAGTTGCACCTATTGTAAACTCTTGGCACTTAAGGTAGACTTTATAAAGCAGAAAAATATGTTTCAAGTAGTTTGTAAAAGTTTGGAGTAATAAAGCTTTCTCAAGCATTCTGTACCTCCTTATTTGGTGTATTAAATCTAAAAACCTCTACAATCTATGATAATGGGCGTGTGTCGGTAAGCGTTGCTTAATATGCAAAATTTAACTTATTACGACAAGAGTCAAGTTAGATATAATTAATTTTAATATACAGAAGCCAAGCATGTCGAATTCGTGCATTTATTGATAAAACGAACTGCATAAAGTGTGGCCATTCTTTAGATTAGCCGCATTTATTTTTCGTAACAACAAAATATGTATGGATAAGCAAAAATTACTACTAAACAAGATTTATGTAAAATTCGTATAAAGTAGTGAAATTTATGACATTTATTCACTGAAGCAATTTGTTATTGTATAGGGTGTTCCAGGTTTAATGATCAGAACTTTGACATTTTGTAGAAAAACACATTGTGAGGTGGATTGCCCCTATAAACATAGATCTTACAATTCTTCGTTTCTGAGATACAGGGCATTTAAATTTCCTAAAAATTAAAGTTTTTAGTTATTTATATATAACCTGGGACACCCTGTATATATGTATATACACAATTAAGTGCAAAATAGCAAATTTGTATACTCAAAATTCGAAAAATGATTTCTATTAGGTTTTGGGTCTTCGTCGAATGCATAAGATCGTAAATGGGGCCATTTCCTTTCTTTATAATAGCGAATAACGTGTAAGAAATATTTTTACGTACCTATGCAATCGAGATTGGAGCGATAACAGCAAATTTTTCAAATTTTTTATTTGTGGACAGCATTAATTAAATGGCTTTTATGAATACAAAATGACCTTGCGGAAGTAATTATAGGATGAAATTTAGATTAGCATCATCAATTTTGTCATATATTCTATATAAGAACTAATTTATATTACTTACATCAAACGTTTTTAAATTTTATTCAGTATGAGGCAGTTACCATTGTCTTTTATATTATGTATAGTGACACTTAATAGTTGCATTGAAGGATTGGAGGTAATTGACTGTTAAAGGTAGGTACCAATTTGTAGTATTTTACAATGTTTTTTCGTAGTTTAATCCGCCTGTTAAAATAAATCGTTTCATAAACTGTCCCCAGTATAAAAATCTCTCCGTGTCGTATGATAACGTACAATTGTGGACAGTTGGAAGAATGTACTATATTGCGACGCATATGACTATTTATAGAGATACACCTGCAAATTTAAAGGTAGGCACTGGAGCTCTTTACCATAGTTGTATTGCACATGATAGAAATATTATTAACTCACTCAAATGAAATGAAACATTAACAATTGAAAAAGAACTGTTCTTTACTCCATAGCAACTCTTATACCTATTTATTATTTTTTATACTCCTTAAACTTTACCGAAGTGTGTTGCCGAAGTGTTCACTATTTACGATTCTTCTTGATTTAACTCATCAACTATACCTAAGGGCCAGAATAAATGTTTGGTATTGTTAACCCACAAAAAACAATATTCTGCTAGTCTTTTCAGGTCCAAGAGCAACCCCAGTGATAGTACCCTTCGATTAATTGAATCTTCTGATAAGTACGTCAACGATAACAAAGCTAGTGTTTAAAGATTTTCACAATTAACAGCGTTTTTCTTAGTACCAAACTGTATGTTCCTACCAACCATTCCGTCAACGCGTTACTAATAGGAGATTTATTCGTCAAATGATTTTGCCAAATACGATTTATTGGTAATGTCATTCCTTTTTAATTATTTTATTACGTTATTGAATGTAAAAAGATTTGTTCCATTTTCTGAATACATAACCTTTTGATGATCACCACGTTCTATAAATCGTTTCGTCAGGCTGTCCATCGAAAGTGACGGAATCGAACTTTGAGAGCACAGATAAACAATATAAACCATACGTTTTTACATGTATGTAGCAACAATTGTATTGTAAGCTCCTAATCGGCAGTGCAGGTTCAAGTGCGTTTTGTTGTTGTCTCTTAGCCAATAATCGTTGCTTGGTTTACATGCATTGTTCATTGTTCTATCATTTCATGTTGTCTGTACAATCCAGTATAATACCTTTCTCAACAGATATATTAACTTGTTTACTCTTGCACTCTTTCAAAGGCGTCGCCCGAAACTTTTCCAGGGGAGGGCCAAAAAATTGTCAGTTATTTTTTAATTACATTTATTTCGATATAAAAAAATTGAACACATTTGTAGTCCAAAAACAGAACGAGCCGCGAGTTTATTAGTTCGCCAGGGGGGGTATGGCCCCCTCCTGCCCCCCCTGCCGACGCCCTTGCACTCTTTATATATGTTCCTTGGAAACACCACGATATACGGTATCAATACTGGACAACGGAAATCAGGTGTATTTTTTTACTCTGACATGTTTACTTTAAATTTCCAAGAGGAAGAGTTTTTTGTGTCTAGGATATTCGTATAACTTTGCCATACTAACGGAACAATTCAATTATTGTTTTTAACTATTTTATTTACTTTTCATAGTATAAGTCTCATAATCTGTAGAATATCTTTGATTTTTAGTAAAACATGAAAAGCATTTCTTTTTGGCACATTTACTTGAACAAAATCTAAACAGACTATTGGATACATAGCAAAACATAATTCCGGCATAAAGTACCTTCTGAGATTAGATGATACTCCAAACAGTGTTCTGCAATGGCAAGTTTTCCTTTGATGGTACGTTCCTCCAGATGAAACCATAATGATATTTTGTTCTCATTTGTAATAGTAATTTGAAATAAATCTTTGGTAATTCTTCTTTATCCAAATTTCTACATAAGGTTTGAAACTAATTTGATTAAATTTGGCCCTTTGCACAGAAAGTCATTAGCGATGGTAAACCGTGAGGTTTCTATCAACAAATATACTTGCTACTGAATTTCCTTTCGTGCACTCGACTAAATATTGAAATTTCTCTTCCATTTCTAAATGATCGTCTATATCCAAACAGAATATTTACTCCTGTTATTAAAAGTGATCATCAGGTTATAGTTTCAATTGAAATAGAAATGTTAGTTGTTTTCACAACTTCCAAAACTTTATTGTTTATTTGGCACTGACACGATCACCAAATAGGTGGTGATCCGATACAACCGCCAAAGCAGGTATAATGGCGGAACCTTCAAACCATTTACCCGTAACATGTTTCCGGTCAGATTATAGTTGGCGTTGCGGAATAGTCATAGTGGTTACTATCCTAATATGATTTCGAATGTGGACGCTACTTTAATTGTAAATATTTCTTTTCAGCTTCTTCTTAAAATCGAAAGATGTAAATCAAGAGAAAATTTAGATTCTTGCGAGCCATATTCAGATATGAACATTAAAGAATTCTGTAAAGTATATAACGGAAAGAATACACCATGGAGCCCGTTTCTTGATCAAATGGAGCCTCATTCGACATGTCCCTTTAAAAAGGTAATTGATGAAATATATCTACTATTTTCCTTTCAATGAAACGTCTATAGGGTAAATATACATGTAAAAACGCAACTATAGATGGGACCGCACTTAGCGTTCTTCCACTTTCGGGATATTTTTGGAAAGTTCACGTACTGCTACTTACTGACGTCATCAAACCTGGGGATCCTCACATGTGCTTGTACGTAGAGGGAGAAATACTAAATATCTGGAACTAATACTTTCAAAGATATTAACCATTTTTGAATGATTATTATGAGAAAAATAAAATATATATCAAAAAATATTCTTCTTTTTTTAATAAAAAAAAAAACGAAGTAATTTAATATAGTTGTTGCACTCGACTGTGGATTAATTAACTAACGCAAAAATGTTTATACATTTATCTATTTTTTTTATTATACCTAGTACCGTGCATCGTCGCAAGACTGTCCAAATGAGTTTCTAACAGTACCGTTATAAATTGACAACGTTATCGGGAGAGAAGCAGCATATATACAGGGTAGACCATTTCAATCAATACACGCGAATATCTTGAAAGGGAGAATTTTTTTCAAAAAATTTTTCAGACCAAAGCTTTATGGTTTCGAGGGGGAAACATGATGACATTATCTATTTAATTGCAGATGGCGCCACTTTAGAGATTTCATCATGGCGGCCATTTTTTTAAATAGGAGTGGATTTTTTTCCAAATGAAAGTTGTAGGTGGCAATAAGACGAATACAACGATTTTTTTGCTTTTTTTTAATCGGGTCATTTTTCACTAAGTAACTTTGAATTTTCACATATGGGTTGAATCTTCAATATTAAATAACGTGCCAGTTTGTGCGTTGGAGAGTTGAAAGCGATTTCAATTGGTTTCAGTGGCCAGGTATTTCCTTTGTGTATTTTTGGAAGACCGTATATTTTAGGTACCCTGCTACTTTTTTCTCGCGGTATGTTGGTTTTCTTTGTATCATCCGCTTACGTTCTTGAATTGATAGTTGTTTTGGTTTTCTTCTCCAAGTACGTGGTAACTGGTAGGGTCTGATTTATTAAGCTTAGCATTTGTTCATGATCTGATCTGATGTGTTGATATATTACAGTTGCGTTCCCTTTGTCCGCTGCAAGTACCAAAATATTTTTATTTTTCTTTAGCTTAGTTAACGCGTTAAGTTGTTTTGGGGAAATATTTGGTTTAGGGTTTTTACTGTTTCTGTGAACGTTAATAACATCCAGTTTAATTTCATTAGCATTTGTCTGTTCTACATTAGTAATGTAAGCACGTTAAGTAAAGGTATACTTAATCACAATTTTGTTTGTAAATGGAAGAAAATCATCAAGGTGAGCTTGTACCTATAGTATACTGATTTCTGACAACATAAACGAATTTATCAACAAAACGGTGGTGAGACTTGCGAAAAATACAAGGATTATGTCTCAATTTATTTTCCTTTCATTTTCATCGTTTGTAATACATTTAAATCATTCCATTTGTACTTACATGCATATCCATATTGCGTTCCCCTTGCCCAGTGGTTGGCAACGCCCGCGCCCTTGCTGAGTTCCACCTGTTGTTAATTTCGTGGAATAATATACTTAAGGAAGCCTTTTTCACGCTTCAAAATGAATCACATTCTTTTATTATACTTGTACTGTACTGCATTTCATTATTGGTAGACATGAGTGTTGAGTGTTGAACGTTCGTACAAAAATGACAAATAACAAGTTTATCGTTATCTCTACAGCTATATTGTACATAAACTTTCCATGCTCAACTAGTAAAAGAGTGACTCTAGAAAAATTTTCCTCGTCTCTGTAAGAATAATAATGTATAGATTTTTATCATACAGATCACATCTCTCTAAACTTGATCGAAGTACATTATGCAAAGGGTATTTTAAAATGTAACATTATACAAATGCTATTTATTTATTTGACAATAGGCTCACGTAGAAACGGAGTTTGTGGTAATATAATTTGAGAATACTGAGCGGCGATCTGTCTCCACGGCGTTCTTAGGTCTTAGGGGGTTATAGGAACTTTGCGAAAGGGAACGGTATGCCCCGCCTCTTCGTGGGGTTGGAGGATCAGTTCCGTATTAGCATCTCGAATGTCGTTTGATTCCTTTACAAGTATTTGTTCACAAGACACGAATTCGGCGATTAAAAGTGGGGAATATTTTCACAATTTGTAAAATTAAAACAGACGAGTCAAACCAATATCTCTATTATAATGATGACTGATGAATAAATTTCTCTAACAATTTTTCTTCATAGAAAGAGGAAACGCCATCAAAGTCCCTGCGGAGATTTTGTCACGTCCGAAATGTTCACTTTCTCAACTGGGGCTTCTTGAAAAGCCGCAAGACGAGTCAGTTTCGTCTATAAGGATTGTATATGCATTCGAAAAAAGACTGTCCGCTACTGAATATATTATGAGCGCTATTTTCCAAATGGAAGTTTTATATATTTATATATGAATATCTACTATCTGGTTGCTCTTGTCTTGTTCATTCCTTGTAGAATTTGGATGAGCAAGCAATGTGGTCGTTTTAAAGGTACTCTCTATCTTCTAACGTTCGCTATGCACACAAAGGAGCAGTTTTAGTAAAATAATCATTTTAAAACTAAGTGTCTGCACATAATTGTCAAGGGGCCTAATACAATTTTCAACACTTAAATACGGACGATCACTCAAACACGATAACAACAAGCAAAAGAAATTATATTTTCCGAGCATTTCATAGAGAGCTTACGTATATAAAGAATTAGTCTTAATACAAGTGATTGGTGTTTGCTAATTTGTTATATATAGGAAATGCTTGTACCGTAAGCAATAGAAGAACGTCCATAAAAATTATTTATTTATAAATCCCTCGTCTTTGGTAACCATCAAAATAACCATTAACCGAAGAACTGTAGACTACATTTACAGGTCGTAATGGGAATTTTAAATAATCCATTTATCGACAGAGGACGATAACTTTGACGAACATCAACTTGGAAGTAGTAAAAGGTTAACGACGGTATTTATGGTCCAATTAACATTATATAACGTTTGCTTCCTAATGACGTGGGACCATACGATGATGAATAACGTGACAAACTATTACACGCACTAAATTCGTGCTCGTCAACAATTTACATGCAAAAAAATGGTAGTATGGCGAAAAGGAATATATTCGTTCATATTTACGTTTGAAGTCAAATCTACTGTGGGGGAGCCGACGCTCTGACGGCCAACGTCCGAGCAGATTGACCGTTCGTAGAATCGTTGATTGTATTTCTCTAGAGACGTGAAATGTGTGAGAACACAAAGCGAACGCTGAACCCTGCTAACAGATATGATTTGGAAAAATCCTAACGAATTACCTCTATTTTCTACAAAGATTTTATTTTCAAAAATTCAACCTGCAGTCGTTTAACTGATTGTACTTCCAATCCAATTTTACATTTTACGAAATCTTATTAGAAATGTTTAGACTTGGAATAAAATCAACAATTATTAAGACCACAAAATATTTCCTTTAGGAAATCCACGCCTTGCGTGCCAACAGCTACTTACACGGTGCTGGTGGTTGAAGTTAGAACCACTTGCCACAGTCATGTAGTGGTCTCTCCTCCATAACTCACAATCTGTGTCCATATTAATATTTTAATAGAACTGTCAGCTTTCGAATTGTAATTATTTTCCATCTTGTTTAACAAACCGTTCACTTAGATATATAGGAGAAGTTCCTTAATGAGGTTATAAAGTAGCATTTCTTATTGCCTTTAAATGGATTCTGGAAGTTTAGCAGAAGTAGGTATTATTGCAGTAATTATATTGAGATTCTTTGCTAAACCCCAATATATGAAAAAGGTACAGAATGAACAATTTATAACTACATGACCCTTTGCATACAGGTATGTTCCTTATTTCATGGATGCCGTAAAGTTAGTGGAAAAGTATATTGGGTCTAAATACGAAAATCAAGGTTGTAGATTAACGCTACGTAAGTGCCCGTTAGCTGTGCAACTAAAGCACTAATGTAGAGACCTATGTTAGTGCTTCATGTGCTTCACAACTTGGATAGCCTTGGCGGTCGTTTATGAGAAAATTACACCCCTTTGTGCAGTGCTGACGCTTTACCCCTTTTTAAAACATAATACAAAACGGGACATAATATGTAGATTGTTAGTGCTTACTTAGTGCCTCTTAGCGCTTTATGACTTTAATCAGCACGACCGGCCGTTTTCGAGAAAATAACACCCACTTGTGCAGTGCAGTGCCCCACTTCCATCTACAGGAAATACTAATTAATTTTGAATGGATGTGCATTAATTATAAAAGAAAATACGTATGTTCTTTACTTCTGAGACATATCAACAACGTTCACAATTTGCTGAAATTATGCTCAATGTTTTGAGAGGTAACGCCAATGATGAACGACTCTTGCATATTCCTCGAGTGACGGTCTGGTATGCAGTTGCTAAATGTGGCATAATCGACCCTTACTTTTTTGAAAAACACGGTGCCACTGTTACAGTCTCATCAGATTGCTACATTGAAATGATCACTAACTTTTCGGTGCCAGACTATAGAATAAACATTGGAAATGTATGGTTTCGGCAGGATGGGGTCACAGCCCACACCTTAATGAGAGTTCTTCGGGAGATTTTCCATGAACGAATCATTGCACATTTTGGCGATGTCCTTTGGCCATGTCGGTCGCCGTATCTAAGGGCCTGTGATATTTTCATGGGTTTTCTCAAGTACTGTATCTATGAAGATAAGCTCCGAAGATTGGATGAATTGAAGTATGCCATTCGCCGTGAATTGCAGAGAATTGATCAGGAAATGTTGGAAGACCAACTTCGAACGTAGGGTCGAAATTTGCATTGCAGAAAGAGGCCGTGATTTAAATAACGTTATTTTCTTCTATGGAGCACCATATCGCTATACCTTAGCAGACCAAAGACAAGCCCTGTTTTCTCCAGGAGAGTGTTTGGATGGCCGTCGATCAGTTTGTGTGGTGGAATTGTTCTTACAAGGCGTGCACCAGTTCTTCTTTGTTAGAGAATCGAAGTTTTGGCTCACATAGTGAGAATATATATGGGCTGTATCACTTTTAATACATAATATCAAGGCATTGAAGGAAAATACAAATTGATTTTATTTCCAAATCTCCAAATGTTTTTTCCCTTAAAACTTATGCAAGGCTGTGTGCTAGCTAAATAAGAAATAAGGCATTAATATTCAGCTCAGACAACGTCCACCCGTATGTACCTATGCCATTTTACCGATGTTTGCAAGTATTATGCGATGTCTTTTTCTTAATTGGAGAATGTGTAAAAGTGAGTACTTTGAAACGTAATGATATTTATGTTTACAAAAACCTTGTTGAAGCATAAATGCATAACCAGGTAAGGACGATGTGGTCATGCGGTTCGAAAGTGTGAGCGATAGTTGCTCTTGTGAGAGCAATTTAACAGAAACGAAAGATCGTTGTGAAGGATGAAGAAATGCGTTTTGCATTTGGTTTATTACCACAGAATAAGATTTATATCCTATAAGGTGAACGTAGAACATAGCAAAATAGGTTTTATATACATAATATGTGCTACTCTTGCTACTCATTAAACCATCTAATCTAGCTACATCTCACATACACTTTTTGAAAATACAAATTATTGATTGCTACTAAAATTGTATTCATTTAATCATTTACTCAAAACGTATAAATTTACACACTTTGGAAGTAACTAAAATGTTAATTTTACGGTGGAATGTCGTGGAGGAAAGAATACATTTCGGTTAATATCATGATTTTAGTTTTTAATGGTTTATTACAGTGGAAATAACGGCTTAACTGAAAAGGTTCGTTTGAAAATAAGTGTATGAAATAAGTGTTGGTTGACTAGCGCACGGAATTTCGCGTGCAAGGCCCTCTTGGGGAAGCTGAGCCCTACCGAGTGAGTCCCCTGTGAGCTATAACGCTACGACCGTTGAGTGATAATTATAGGTCACGTGAGGCGTAATTGTGATCATTACTCCACTCAAATGTGCTTGACGACTTCTTAGATATACTAACCTTCATTGCTTTGTGTACGAATTCTGAATGTTTTATACCAAAATGGCATGTCAACGTTAAATTCTACTTAATTTTACAAAGGTTTCATCGGAAAAGACAAAATGATGTAATCTAGATACTTATACAAAATTAATTTTTCATGAATCATGAAATTTTGTTAGCTTTAAACGTGCTGTTTAGTGCGTAGGAAAAATATTTGAATTATATCATTTCCGTGTCACAGTGGTTATTGTTATACATATTGGTATTTGGTCTTCATCCATCTCTATAGGTTGGCGTTACTTAATGTACTCAGAAAATCAAATAAGAAAAGTTTAGATACGATTCTCGTCCTCACGAAGGAGGCATAGTACGTAGGTGTAGGGATGGTACATTTTATAATTTGCGAGTTTCATTTCAAGTAAAACTGTACTTAAGGTATGTACCTAAATGTATCTGCGTGAAGGATTTGAACTCATATATTGAATATTCTTATGATCTTTCACCCCCTTTCGTCTATTGTCTTACAACACATTGGTTAAATGGCCGATACTACGCTTAATCAATGACTAATTCCAATCTTAACTGTATATGGTGTTCTTAATTTATTACTTCACAGTAAGGGGTTCATTTTATTAAGGTTTCATTAGTTTTGTCGAAATACATAATTCCTATTACTTTGCGACACATCTGCATCTGCATTTGTCAATATAGGTACTAACAAAATAATAGTTGATGAAAATGGATTTAATAATCTAGATTCTAGAGCACGTAGTGTGATCTTTTATTGCTACAAACGGCAATAATGACTGCCAAATGCGTTACCATATTGCCCTATAAATACAGGGTGGCCCAACGAAAAGGTAACAGACGGGTTTCTGGCCAGAGGGAATTTTTTTTTGGGAAACGCAAAAACACGTCAATTTTTATATCAAGGGGGACAACTTTCGCCATGATTTTCAACCTGAAGTGATTTCATCCCTTAGCGCTGTGAGAACAACCCCTAAAATTTAAATAGGGATGATGGGGCAAGTGATACGTCATTTGAAAGGTCTTTCTTTTCTGATTTCAGTGCACTAGTTTTTTTTATATTTTTTTTATTTTTAACCAAAAAAGTTCCAAAATGGAAAATGAGGAAAGAGATTGAGGCATTTAAAAACTCAAAAAAGCTGGGACAAGTCAATTGTTTTTTTCTTAGAGAAGCTAGGTACTTTTACTGATATTTGACAACATTGTTTCACCCCTTGGGTACAGGGTAAACAACCCTTAAATTTTTAAATAAAAACAAGGGTTAATTTTTTCTTGTGCTAATTAATAAAACCAGTTTATGCAAATTCAACCCTTATTTTTGATAAATTTTCGAAGTGTATGTCTTCAGCTTCCATGTAATAATACAGATTTTGATTAACTCGTTCCTCCTGATCTCACCCCATTAGATTTTTTTATGGGGTCATGTAACCCTCTGGCCAGAAACCCGTCTGTTACCTTTTCGTTGGGCCACCCTGTATTTAAATTTGATTTACAGTGCAACTTAAAGGACTTCTTATTTTCAGCGGTATGAAACTTATTTCTCAGGGTTATTAGTAAGTAAAAAAAAATCTTTTAATCAAAGAACAATAAAAATTAATGTAGGATACTTGAATAAACCAATAAAACAGCTATACATGCTTATACCACAGAATAAAGCACAAGTGATTCAGAAGAGACACTCTGCTAAATCCGTGTTGCACATTTTCTTATCTCGCGTACTAACCGCTCCGCCTTCTGGGTGTGGAATTATAGCGGGCGCATTGATACATTATACATTTCATCGTATGTAGCGGTGTCCGATGCGTTGAACTCTTTAATTTTAAATTTAAAATAAAAATAAGGACCGTTTTGGAAATTTTTTAATGCCGCACGATGAATTTTACAATTATATTAAATTATTGGAAGAAGAGTTTGTGCTACACTTAGAAAGTGTAATTGTTTCCAATAATGTTGGCAAATTGATGCTTCAATGCTTGGAAAAGATTCTGTTTATCCCTGCTTGCAAAGATTTTCCCACATTGTATTTATTGAAACTATTTATTAGAATGAAACTCTTTTATACTTTAAAATAATATGCTAACAGAGATATAAAAGGATCGCATATTAAAAATTTAAAGCTTATTAAGGTATCAAATTTATAAAACTAACTACTAAGCATACATATATTATAATAATTATACAGGGTGATTCGGGAGGAAATGGAAATATTTCAAAGACATGTCCAGGGAGCTAAAATAAGCAAAATAAGCTCATATGTTCAAATCCGATTTTCATTTGTTTCAGAGATAATTAGGTTTTTCTTTTTAAAAAGTTAATCAAGTTAAATATGACAACGTTGTCCTATTTGCCAATTTGAAACAAAATATTAATTAGGTTGATGTCATAAAAAGTGACAGTTGTAGTTGTTTTACAAGATTTCAAAAATGCCTCATATTTTCAGTCACAGAGAATATGCTGATATGATGCTTGTCTATGGATTTTGTAATAGCAATTTTGTTCAGTAGAAGAGTATCGACGTCGTTTTCCGAATAGAAGAATTCCTAATAGGGAAGTGTTTCAAAATGTCTTTACACGTGCTAGCGAAACTGGAATGTTCCTGAGTGCACGCGTATTGCTCCTGAAAAACTTGATTAACTTTATAAAAAGAAAAACCTAATTATCTCTGAAACAAATGAAAATCGGATTTGAACATATGAGCTTATTTTGCTTATTTTAGCTTCCTGAACATGTCTTTGAAATACTTCAATTTCCTCCCGAATCACCCTGTATAAGTACCTAACCTACATAATCTTTAAATACCTACGTATCTATTTGTAAATTACATGCTAATAAAATACTGCTTTTTTCTGCATTATTGATTTTTGAAGTAGGCATATAACGGCGAATTAAAAATTAAGCCAACGTGAGAGTAGCATGTGGTAGTATGCTGGAGTTACCTTCACTTTGAACTCTTATTGCGAGAATTCTATCGGAATTAGTTTGACGGTGAACGGCCTATCAAATGCGAAAATGTATGGCAAATATTTTTCGTTTATGACATTTTTTCATACGATTTCAAATTTAGAAAATAATGAGAAAAACTACAAACCACTCCTCTTTTTACTAGCCTTGCTAATGCAACAGACAAGGAAGTTTGACTAAAATGGGTGTGGTTGCCCCAAGGAGACCGCCTTGGACCGGCAACATAACTTCGAAGGTGCCGACGGAGAGTGTCTCTTCTGAATCACTTGTGCTTTATTCTGTGCTTATACTTAATAAACCTAAACTTTTTTACTTGTAGTGATAGCAGGCGGCCAACGTTTACCGTGAGGGTATTTTTTTGATGCCTCAATTGCGTTAATCGCGGCGTAGATTGGGTTTTCTTTCTTCTGTGGCCACACGCCACAGTTTGGACACCGATTCTAATTGTCAATAAGAATGGCCGCTTCATCACTTGTTAGAGTCCAATCGTTATAATTTTCCTTGTGATCGGTATTATTATTATTAATTTTCAATAAACAATGTCCAAACCTCCCCTTAACCAATTTAATGCATAACGATGAACGATGAGATGATAGTTGTTATTTTCTTTATATATAATTGAAGCTAGCGGCAATGCAAACCACTAGGATAAAAAAATGATCCTTTTTCCCCCTTTGTGAGATGGAACGGCTTAATTCAATACATTATTATTATTATTAGTCTATTACCTACGTCTACTTTTTGGATAGTTGCAATCATTGGTCGTCATCCTTGCGTTATCAGTTATTATGGATATACCAATTTTTAAATTTATTTCATATTATTTTAGGCACTGTAATAATTTCTTAAAGTAATTTTCACTCAGCCACTTCTCGAGTTTACCTTAAACTGGTATTTTTCCAACTTCAACTAGGTATGTACTTTACAATGTGTGTTTTGTTCCAACATTGTGTCCCTAGTAAATGTAGCAATAATAATAGATAACGTAGCAAGTTATTCTCGTGTAACCAATTACTAACCTTATCCATATGGTTTGATACTTTCTGGAAAGGGTTATTACTGGTAGCCAGGGCCGTAATTTCAACATTTTCATGGGGGGGGGGAGTACGGTACGGTATAAGTATAAGGTATGTCACTCTTTCCACCCGTTCCAAATAAATACTTGAGAAAAAGCGAAGAAACGTCTTAAAAGAACGCATTAGAATTACTCTGTCAAAATTTTTTTCGTCAACTTTTGGGGGACTACGGCCCCCTTGCTCCCAGTGTTTATGCCCCTGCTGGTAGCGCATTTATGCTTTCAACAACAACAACCTCTGTAGTTGATTTGCATCCTCGATCCATGCCTTTCCGTCATTTTTTTCTGATAGTATTTCGGATAGATCTTGTAACGCCCTCCAGCGCAGACCCGGCCCCAGGGGTTTAGCCGCCCTAGGCGAAAGCAGCAATGCCCCCCCCCCCCCCCCCCCCATTGCAATGTTACGTTCCTTATATACTCATGCACAGTTTGTTACATTATGTTACGTGTGTATTTTAACTATATATATTTATGGAACTATACCTATAAGGACAATTTTATATTTACACACTATAGAAATAGTATATTGAAAAATAAGTGTCACAATAATGAGACTTTTTGCCGCACGAAGACCAGGTTTGCAGACCGAGTGTAAGGAGGTCTGCAAAGGGATGAGTGCGGCAAAAAGTAATTTATTGTAACATGTGTTTTTCATACTATTTCTTCTATTTCGCAGGAATTTACTCTAACATTTTTAACAAATAAAGATACGTAATAAAATTGTTTTAGTGATTTTTTTTTAATTATCTTGGCAATTCTGACATTTGACAATTCAAATTAAAACAAGTTGTATAATAATGGTTTGGTTGACAGTTTTAGTGTTGCAAAGTTAAAAACATTAAATTCCTGTACGGAAACAGAGCTTCTTTCCGTATTGTTTTCAGTACGGGTATACAGCTATAATCGCCGCGAAATAGAAAAAATGACATTGATTGTTTTCGGCTATTTTTTAACAGGCTTTTCCGCTTAGAATTGCAGTTTCAGTGAATAGTTAAGCACAAAAGTATTTGATAAATTTACACAATTTGGCCGCCCTCAGATATCTGCCGCCCTAGGCGGCGGCACAGCTCGCCTGCCCCTGGGGCCGGCCCTGCTCCAGCGAGAATCTTGTTGATATAATTTAGTAAATAGACATGTAACATGAATATAATACGGTATAAAAAATGTTCAACAAAAACTACCAGCCAAACCTACAAACTTTTTCATTATATTTAATTACTTAAGCCTACCAGAGCAAATAGTGCCCAATGTAGGTATATTATATTAAAATTAAGACTTAATATTCAGTTTAAAGTGAACATAATAAATTATAATGAGTAATGAATCGCTAGTGAGAGAATGTATCATGTACCATCTCTATATGGGTAGAATTCATGTGGCTTCGGTGACATTCAAATGGTCAATAATTAGTAGATATATACTTTTAACAGACTAGTTTATTGTTGAATCATTAGAGGATGAATTTAGCAACTCGAATAACGATTGAAGTGTTTCCACTGAAGAGAAGGTAAGAAGATCAATACGGTTATTCGAATAACACGAAACCGCCGAACGAAGAAGTTGCAGAAGACTTGATAATTGCAAGTTTGATCTCACCGAAACCTCGTTACAATATCAACACGAAGCAGTCATAAACAATGGACAAGGAACAACGTCCAGACAAGCAGTATAGCATATAATTCTCCTTGAACCCTGAGGGTTACCAATCAATACGGTTGTAAATATTTCATGCTATTATTGATACACATCGATTCGCTAAAAGTACTTCCGCCATTATAAACTCCGTTAACATTGAACAAAATAGCTTTTGTATAATTTTGATCTAACATAGTTATAACAAAACGAAACAAATGGAGTGTTAGAAGCATTAGTAGAAAAGAAGAGGAATTTGTAGAGGAAATGAGAAGTTCCTAATGTTTAGAGACATCAAAACTGATCAGGTAGAAAGATTGAGTAGAGCAGAAGAATGAAACGTTCAGAAGATTTAAGAAACGAAGAGAAAGAATGCTTGTATGAAACATTACAAGGAACAGTAGATAATGAAAGTGATAACATATAATAATTCGATTAGAGAAATGATTATCGGAAAGGAAGTAAAGAAAATGAAAAACCATAATTAAGTAAAACAGTTTTGATTATTTCAAATATTAAATTTAGACATAAAATAGGTACAAAATACAAATACAGAATACCAGAAGACATGAAAAGTCCATGACAGATTATTTCTTGACAAGCAGAATAAATATAATGTCAACAATGTCAAAGTGGATGGAATTAGAATTGGAAGTGAGAATTACTTAGTTACTATGGACATAAACGCAATGGAGAAGAAACAAGAGGAGAAGCATAAAACTGAAGGAATTGCAAATGAGGAACAATACAATATTCCGGGATAAGAGCGAACATAGAAGAATTACAAGAAGCGCATATAATAACTTGGAAGGAACAAAACGGCGGAGGACTGTAATGAAGGAAAAGGTAGGGGAAAAGAAAAGGATTACTAAATACACAAAAATGTATACAGGAAATATAGAAAAGAGAAAGGGGACGTAAAAAGGTCAAAATAAAGGAATTGGGACAATTTTTGACGTAAAATTAGGAAAATTCTTGAAACAGTTGCGACGAATAAAATGAGAAACTGCAAATATGCTTAGCAAGTAAAAAAATTATAGAAAAATGTAAGCAACATTTCGAAGAATTAGCACAAAATGCTGAAGAGGAGTTAAACTTAACATTACAGGAGCGATAACAGATACATCCACACCATATTGGAAAAGGAATTCTATAAAACGATCAGTAAAGTAAAACATGTAAAATGTAAAACATTCCCCATGAAAAGGCCGAATACACAGCAAGAATGCTAAAAAATTTGACATTGAAAATAAAGAAAAAATTAGGGAATTTATGAAAGAATACATTTTCAAAATAACTTGTATTGAATAAAATTTGGCTCGGTATGGCGCTGCTGCGTTGCTTCCATCTGTTTCAGATGTCTCCTTTCAGCTGCTTGATGGAAAAGCTCAGTTGCTTTACGCTTCACTTCACGCTCATTATATACAGCAATTAATAGCAGTAATAGTCAATTTGTTAGAATCCTTATCCTAATTGGCCTCAACGTCATTTGTACTGTTGTTGTGTTCCTCAGTAACATTCCTAAAAAGAAAATTGTTACATATGACGTGTATAATAGAGCAAGCCAATATATTATGTGTTGTTCGGTGAATCGGGTTCCATAAAACGAATAAAATTCGATAAAGTCGATTATCCTGGCCGGACATGGCTAAGATTAGAGCCGCTTCCCCGTCCAGCATCCTCAGGTTTATCTCACGTGTGGGATGGTTTGAGTGATGATGCGGGGTCGAACGACTCTAATCAGGGAGGCAGCACAAAGGGCCCGAATAGGTGGCCTATGTGCGAGTGGACTTTTGACCACCCTCCCATCGTAATCCAGAATCCAGATAAAGTCGATTTATGGAACGGATAATCGTCACCCAGGTCGCTATCTTCGATTTGCGGTACGCACTGCAAATGTAGAAGATTCATAGGCAATGTAATGTTGCCTTAGATGATAATACTAGCCTTAGAATTAAAAAAATGTTCTCGCATTTAATCCGCATCCCGTAATTTGAAAGAGAATCATCCATGGCGGTGACCAAGAAAGTCTAAAACAGGTTGATAGTGTTTAGTATTTCATTTGTCGAAATTCCCAAAAGTTTTCTCGTATTTTAAAAGTGACGAACTCCTCCTCTATCTTTAAGAACTTGCCACTTATTCACCTAATTATCTCACACTTACACGGGGCTCTTAGAGTTCCTTCATCCATCCCCGACAAACTAACTGTACGGTAATAATACGTATTCGATTTTGGTGGTTTTAGGTACCTATGAAATATAATAATAGTAAAAGATAATATAATGGATAAATGGTTCTAGTTTTATGAGAATCATAACGAGATTCGCCATAACAGAATAATGGTATGATCTATACTTTTCAAAGTAAAAGGTTTTAAGTCATACATGATCACATGAGTGTTCGCCTTTGAATATTAGACAAACAGCTTGCGAAAATAATCGGTTTAACATAATTTATGTCATAACATCAGCAATCAATGCGGTGGGTTTTGTTATTTCGCTCCAAGGATAACCATGTTTTACGACCAGGATACCTTGTCGAATTTTTCCACAAATCACCATAAAGTTATAGCTTCGAGAACGTGGTGATCAAAAAAGTTGTCTCTCATTACAAACAGCAAAGTTAATTTGACGTAAAAACACTCTTCCTCAGAGTCAACCATCTTCACTTAAGGTATGACTCAAAACAACATATGATTTTCTATGTTTTGTTATCATTGAGAGTTCATAGTTAACACGTTGTTTTGAAGATCCAATTAAATGAACAAATTCGTTTTGCTCTCTCTCCCCACTCCCATTGATTAATATCCGGACAATGAATTAGAAATAAAATTGCAATAACTTGAAAATGTTCGTAAGCAGGAATTTTACATAAAAATAGTTTTACGAGTAATATGTAAATCCAATAACATATTCTACATCATCTTACTAAATTCCATTTTATCATTCGAAAATCAACGAGATATAATTAGGTTGAGGGCGGTCATTACTATTACTATATACTTTAAGCGAGACTCTTGAACAATTTATATACAAGATCGATATTGAATAAATAATTGGAAGGGCGGATATCCCCGGCGTACACTAAACGTAGTTAGTGTGTTCTCACCTTGTTCGAAACAATTTGAAATTGAGTCTGATTTGATTAAGATTCTCCTTAGCGCTTTAGTTACGGATCTGCGATGAAGGGAGTAATTATTTTGAACTTTATACATTTAAAAGTACTACTTCGTTTTCTACTACTCTTATATTTAAATTTACTTGAACCTTCATATTGATTAACTTTCTTTTAGTTGCATTCTAATTTAAAATTGTGCCCATTGACTGTTACTGCATTTGAATTTAACTATATATAGAATTATGTATGGTGATCCTTAATTATACACATGTTAAAATACAGCTATAGTGACTATAATCCTTTCAAAACTCTCCTAATTTCCGTCTTAACAAAACGGCTATCTTCACCGATTAACTGTGAGAAAGATAAACGCACTTTCCTTTAGAGCAGCTAGGGAGTTTCAATTAATTATTATTTCGAGTTTTAGACTGTATTACGGAAATAGGACTAGTCAAACATAAAGTACATTTTCACCATAATACGCTTTTTAGGTTGTTATACTAATCTCTGTGCCTCATATTATTATCTATAGTTGAAGCGTGTCCGCAGTTAATACCAAGGAAGTGATTCGATTTTTCTGGTGGGAACGTGTGAAAGGAGTTGAAATTCATAGAAAAAGTGTTTTTTGAATCGCAAGAGGCCCTGCGGTGAACAACTCGTAGAATGAAAATTAACAGTGTCAGCGCGAGTTGTAGTAAACTATAGGCAAACTTAAAATAATAGAGCATTCATTAACAAATTTATCTACGTAAGAACAACTCTTGGTTAAAGGTGTTTTTACCCATGAACACACCCAGGAAATTTTCCAAGAAAAGGTAATAATAATAATAATAATAATAATAATTTTATTTTGTGTTTTGTACAATGTACTTACACTCGTCAATAAAATATTTATGCCATTGGTCCCACCCGATGGCACCGATGCGACCACCAAATTATTTCTACTCAAATGTGAATTGATTTGTAACAAATATGGAACTACCAATTGTGTTGTTCGTTTAAATTGAGTTAAGCGTTTCCAAGATTACTTTTATTTATAATACTTCTCCCGTTTGAAGTGCGAAAAAAAGCACAATAGGAATAAGTCCTCATTAAATATGTTCTCAAATATTTGCGAAACGAAAAATGTTCAATTGCAAAACACCTGTCTCGAAAGAAAAGTTAATTATAACGGCCCTTTTATATTTCACGTTCCAAGGTAAAAATTTTATTCCCCCAAGGGGACAGTTCAGATCGGCAATTTCCAGTCACAATCTACGTCGGTACTCATTTTTAACGCATGCACGCGTGATCATGCTTCCGAATACTAGCGGCGTAATTTTTAAAACACTTAATTTCCAATAACAAAACGTCCCCCGATTTGTTTCTAATTTGAGGTATCATTTCATTAATGTGCTCACATTCCCAACGGTTTCACTTTATTTACACCTGCAATTAACCATTTATTTCTTAGTGAAGTAGAAAATGCTCTTATCAGCACAGATTTACCGCCATTGTATTTTTTCGCAGCCGGCAGTGTAAATAGCTTTAGTATTATAGGTACCGTCGGTAAAATCGATTTTATTTAACTGCTACTTATCAAGCACTACATGACTGACTCACTTAACGGCTCTCTTCAAAAACACCTTTTCTCATTTTTTAAAACCTTAAAAGACGTTCTTTACAGCAAATCGGAATGGTTAGAACCAACGAAAGATTATTATTTATTTATTCATGTTATGGGGCGAGTTCTAGGAACAGCGAGAAAGTTTATTAATAGCATAAATAATTTTTTTGTAATTTGTCTCCATTTTGATTCTTTAATAGACGAACGTGACGTCATTATCTGCTGTCCTAATGCCCACTAAGTCACAGAACATTTTACGAAACCTTTAGGTTGGGAATACTTTTGATGCGGAATTATCTTGTTATGCATGACAGTTTAAATTATAAAATGTGTCAAGAACATTCTGCAAAGGATTTATCAGGAAGTAATTTTGCAACCGTTTTTGGCAAGTGCATGTATTTCAGGCGGCGTACATACAACGTTATCTTGATTATCTTCCATATTCGTGCTTTGTGACAGAATTTGAATAAAATAAAAGGCGACTAGATCAAATTTTCAATTTCAAAATTAAAATATTACCTACCAACCACCACAAAAATCATCCCTAAATCGACTAAAGTAAAAATTTTTGTTTAAAAGCGGCTTAAAAAGGACAAATTACAAATAATAGTATAAAAAAAACGTTCCATAAAACGTTGAAGCATTCTATCTTTAAAATAACTTGTGGCTGCCCCACTCGCTTTTGATTGGTCTTAGGAAATTTGTTGTTTAATATACTATTAGGAAAATAACCAAAATATACTAATTAAATTTTTCATGCATTTTTCCGTTTCTAAGACATAAAACCCGTAATGTGTAATATAAGCCCATGCCTTGATAGCTATTTGCGTCATCAGATATTTATTATATTTATATACTACAAATATTAAAATCCAATCGAGGTCAGTTATCCTAGGAAATGCAATATATTAGAAACTTTAATGGCGAAAGCGCTGAACCTACTTATATGAGGAGCATTCAAAAAATTTAACCATTATAAATTGCATGCCCAATATAACCTACTTAAATTTATTCTTACCTACCAAGAATTAAAGAGGAAGTGTTAACAATGAGAAAAAAAGGGTTCACTAACCTTGTGAATTCATGGCAAGAATGCGCTATTAAACCTATATCAGTCGCAGAGAAAACCATGCCTCAATGTGGACTACATTATAAACTAAAAATTGTTATTCACTCGACTCGGAAACCGTCTTCCATTCATTTGCCTGACAAGGAATCAAGCCTCAGGGAACTATACAAAGATTAAAAGGATGATCAAACTTCCAAATGCTAGATATAAGAAAAATACACTGTAGTAACAACCTGACCGAGTGATACGAAGGCCTCCCCATTCAAAACCAATTTTCGATTTGAAGTTGAAATTTATCAACATTTTACTGATGCCCATCGCACCTTCGGGAAAGTCACGAAAAAAACCATTATCAATATTATCATAAAACAAAATAAATAATATCCTATCCTATCAACGCTTCGTCCACTTTTGAGGTTAATTTTCGATTCCTTGTCTGGAGGAGACATCTGAACATTTTGATAAACCCATCCCGCGATATGTCAAGACACGATCCTATTTCTGTTTTCCATTGAGAGAGAGTGGTGATGGAGTTGTTGGATCATTTTCACAGGTTCTATATTTTTGATATGCCCGAAGTCGCAAAACGTCCTCTTTTCCCAATAGCTTCGTTGAGTAAGTAAGTAAGCATTTATTTGTTTCTACAAAGTTTAAACAAAGAATTCGATTCTACATATACATATTCTTCCTTCTCTCCTTCATCCACTCCACCCTTTCTCTTCCATCACCCAATATTTCCATCCTACCTCCTTCCTCCTCTCTCAACTCTCCACATTCCCTCATCCTATGTTCCAAGCTCTCCCACCCTTCCCCACACAGTCTACACATTCTATTTTCGTCCTCCCTCCAATATCTATTCACTCTCTCCTCATTTCCGCACCTAAACCTCGCCACTATTTTTTTCCGTTGAGAAATTGGAATAAAACAACGGATAATTGTTGCATAGACAGGAAAAACACGCTGAAACAAGTCGATTGTAGAGCTTGTTTGCTTTAATAACATTTTGAAGTATGGTTTTCCTGCTAAAACTCGAAATATTGCTAATGCAAACTACATATTATACTTAAGTATTTTCTTTTACAATTAACGCAGATCTATTTGAAACGAATTAGTCTTTCCAGGCAGGAAGCAGCGCCTTTATAAGGAGCGTGTCGTTTCTCAAAAACAGGCGGTTATGCTGATGTGAGATATAAAACACTATGGAGCACTAACGATCTGCATAGTACTTCCAGGGAGGATGGGACGTCAGTACTGTACATTTTCTCTGAATAGGAATTTCGTGCTGATGAAGTTATAAATCACTAAGAAGCACTAACGATCTGCATACGTTAGTGCGACCGCTCGTACTAATACAAACTATAAAGCACTAACGAAGAACTAACGATGTACATTGTTCCCGACGTTAGTGGTTCAATTAAAAGTGCTAATTCCAGGTTAAAAAGAACAGGTGGAGCATTATTTCGTCGGTTGGCCTAAATGGATAATTTACACATGTGCATGGGCTTGATAACTTTTTAAATTCTTGGTAGATAACGTTAATGAACTCAAAAAAAGTGAGACACAATAGTAATATGCTTTTATTATCTATGGTGGCATCCAGCGAACTTGTCAAATTTACCATTTCGATAGATCTTGGAATTGCCTTTTCACTACGATAAAATTGCATCTATGTATTAAATGGGGAAAAAACGACTTTAGGGAGAATAAATAAATACACTGCTTCGGTTTTTTAATTTCTTCTTTAATCGGTGATTAAACATATAAATAAATTTGATATACGCAATAATAACATTTTTTTTATTTAAATAATTACAAGTGACAAGAATAGTAAAATTGTGTTTAAACATGCACGATATAAAGCTATATATACAAAAAATTGATAAATACATTTACAACATATACAGCGCAATTTTATTTGCATTATTTCTTATATTAATTTGGTATTTTAATTGATAATCGTGAATTGTACTAATTTGTTCTTATCATTGCAACATTTATATACAGTGTTTGAGTGAATTAGTTTATTAATTATATCTAGATTTCAAATTAATTCACATTTAGTTAAAAATCTTAAATCTCTTTGGTCATTTAAAACGTTTAAACTATCGTGATATTTATCAATTTTAATTAAAAAACTCTGGCAGCGTTTCATAAATTAATTTATATTTAGATTTCTCTACAGTATCTTAATAGCTAAGTAGTTGGGTATCATAGCAGCAAAATCACACGTTTAACAGAATATAGCTTGACAGTTCAAAGCTTTCAGGACGCTGTAGGGGTTGAAATAGGGCGGGTGTGCAGACACAGAGTGCTGAAACTGGAAACCAGCTCTCTGAGTGTCAAGAAAGACCTCCAATTCCGCTGCTGAGGGAATATGAAGTTACACAATGTTCAACATTAGTGGGAGCTTTACAATAATTTCATTATTAACATTGTTAACATTAGTAGAAATCATGGTATTTCAAAGGTTTTTCTTTCTAATTTCTAATTGCCCAAAGGGAAAAATCTTTCATTTTCGTTATTCTATTTCAATCTCTAGTTCCAAGCGGCTCTGGTTAAAAATCAAGTCGCTCAATCAAGAACCCTGCTTTGTATTCCAAACACGTTCCAGCTCTGTTGTAAATAAAGATATGGCTTCGCGAGAGTTCTCTCGCCTTCGGGTGATATTGTATCAAACAGTACTACAACACTCAGTTGTCACTCTTAATTCAATTATAGAAGTTCTTTATTGACACTTTTCAGTATACATTCCTTTGTTCGCGTAGGAACAACCTTTTACTCTAACGCTTACACTTTTTGGTAGGTAAATATTTGCACAATCACAGCACGTGTGCTACCCAATTAACGATTCGTGCCCTTTTAGATGCTAGTAAAAAATTTGTACCTGAACTATAATTTGACTAGAATATAAAAGCTTACAAAAGTAACAACTTAAGGTACACGCGCTCTTTTATATATACTCTCGTGAGACAATCAAGATCTTCAAAAATAAAATCCTCTCTGCTGTAAAACGTTGCCAGAGCTTTTCTTGATATGTACGTGTGTTGAGATGTGAACATTTTAATTTATAATGTCTTTCTAAGACTTCATGGAATGATAGAAAGAAACAAGTAATGGAATTATGATAACGTGTAGTTAACATTAAAAAAGCTGAATATTTGTAAATTGCACTAAATCCGAGATTGCACATTTAACATATTTTAAACTATTAGTAACATTCAGTACAAGATGAGATATAAGTCGATAGCACCATATCTAATATGATGACTAATTCGATCACAGTTCGATGTGTACACCATAAAAATATTTATTCTTTATATCTACATTTTACTCTTTGGTTGAGTCTATTTGGAATTATTGACTAAATTGTAAACTAGTAATCCAACAACGTTGGAAAAGAAACAGATTAACAAAACCTTACGTTATTACTCCCAATTATGTTAATCTAACTCCAATTTGTGTTGTGATAAACAGAACGAGATGGTATTTGTAAAGGTGTCATAGTTGGTTGATGACTCATCGTGGAACAGTTTAAATTATTTAGAGTTTGTGTGGTTGGGGAATTTCGCAAGTGTTGTAAAGATTGTGCAATTTCACTTGTTTGCACATCGTTGTTCATAACAGACGAATTTTGACTATGAGTGACCGAAGGGGAAGTGCAAATTCCATTCGATGTATATGGAAGTGATACACCTCCAGTTTCTTGACACTATGTAACAATTGATCTTATTTCTGTATGTTGAGTTTCCTTGTGCCTTCTGAGATCAACTTTCCTTTGAAATGCACGCCCACATAAGTCGCACGCGAACGGTTTAAAACCAGTATGTTTTCTTGAATGTGTGATAAGATTAGAAGATTGGCTGAAAGCTTTTCCGCACACTTGACATTTGTGAGGTTTTTCACCTGAAATCAAAGAAAAACGAATTATTGATACTCTTATTTAAATTTAAATAAAAACTGGAAAATTTTCGTGGAGCCAAATATTATTCAGAATCATTTTTAATGGTAATGTTTTATAATTCGTTCCACGCAGGGCCGTCTCAAGCACAAATGGCGCCGGGGTGCCAAAATCAGCCTGCGCCCCCTGGTCAAGAAAAAAAGTAATGCTATGTACTGTTTTATTTGATTTACTCATACGGAAGGTTCCCATTAGTCCCGGGACACCCTGTATAGTGGTCACCTTGCGCCCCTAAAGGTCCTGCGCCCGGGTACCCAGCACCCCTTGCACCCCCTGGTAAAGACGGCCCTGGTTCCACGTTATTCGTTTCGCGCACGTTTATCTACTTATAATTTATACCTGTGTAAGTGTTACAAAGTGGTTATATCTAAGCCGTTGTGCAACACGTGCATAAAGATAAGTTTAAGCGTTAACTGCCTGGAATTGATTAAAGATGTTGAGGTAACATAGATGAGAGCAAGTTATTTTTAAACAGTTACCATTTGATAAATATCCATAAAAACCCACTGCTAACTTCTAACTATAAATTGAACAAAGATTTAATGGACCAAGCTAAACAAGAAAACAAACATAAACATATTGGAAATAACCTCAACGAAAGAATTATGGTGAATCAATGGATTTTGGCACAGTTTTCATCAAAAAGAGGTTAAAAAACATGCAAATACGTGTGCGAAATAATTGAATCAAGCCAAAAGTCATTCTAAAAGGTTTTTAATCCACTGCAATTCAAAATAGTAGATAGTGACATTTCCATGAGGATGATATCGGTTTTTTTGCTATGTAGATCTGATAGTGGTAACAGTAGGTAATGAATTCAATGATGAACTTTAGTTTAAATTAAAATGACATGTTTTACTTTAAGAGAGTTTCAAGGCTATTTTTAAAGAAAAATAAAGTTACATTGAAAATTTTGATTTTGTTTTTCAAAAATGAATCTTAGCTTCTTTCATCTGTACGAACGTTTTAATTGGTGAACGGGAAATACAAATTTGAATAAATTCTATTCACTGTATAATAGGTAAGGCCACAAGTTATATAACCACCTTCTAAATATCTATGTTTAATGCTAACTGACGAAAAAGGGAATATCAAAAGCAGTCAAATTAACTAAAACCTGCTAGCCAAAGAAGATAAAAAAATTAAAGTTGACGGATTAAAATCCCAAAAAACTCAAAACCTTCCCCATGTGTTTGTTTATTGATCGATTAATTAAATTATGTAATGATCAGAGTGTTTCGATATTAGGAATAATATCATCATCAGGCTTAACGATTATAACATGGTGAAAACAATTAATACAAAATTAACCTAGAGATGAATGATGGATAAATCATGATTTTCCACTCATGACTTGTCAATATTTTATTTACGTCGATCTTTTAATCCGGTATTATTTAGCTAATGTTTTCACGTTTCTCGTTATGCGCGCGTTGTGTTTTCACCTCATTGGTTTCTCACCATAACTTTCCTTATATTTTCCCCATGGCACGCCGGTCGTTTTGTGATAGCCAATATCCAATATAACATTAGTGCCAAACGTACCGCCCAGAGAACGAGTTCAATCGCAGCAGACGTTAATATTTTCATTGCACTTATTAGAATTCCGCATTTAGCTTTACTAAGCTCTAATTAATTTTTTAAGATACGTTTGATACATATCTACTGGATTAATTAAACACGTAAAATATTACTACAACAGTACAACAATGTTAAAGTAGTACAAGCAACTACCTGTGGGCAATTAAAATATTTGCAACACTACCTTGTTACGATTTGGCAGATTTAATTCCTGACGGGTCATTATTTCTGAAATTTGTAAAGACTTCAAATTTTAATCTTAATACATACAATTACAAGTGATGACGTGCACGCCAACTTTCGTGGATACAACTATAGTAAAATTGATTGAGCCCATCATTATTGATTCTCCAAATGAGGCAAATCGTAGATTATAGAAATAATAAATCACAAAACCTTTCCCAGCATTCTTTGAATAAGTATTACATTTAATCGAGGAAATAAAGCACTAAAATAAGCCAAACCTACCAAATTTTTGTAGTAAGACGGATTGAGATGGGGTTTTTTGCATTCGCTTCCTAAATTTAATAGGAAACTTTGTACCTAATTTTCATCATGTTTTTTTTTGAAATTGCATTTGTGGAGTCGAAAATGCATCCTGAAAAATGCAATTTTATAGAAAAAATTCATAACTTCTTTATAAACTTCTAGAATCGACTCAATTCGGGTTCAAGGGGGTTTTCGAGGTCGCTGATCCCGAATATGACCTCCAAAATTGCCTCACCGCCCACCTGGAGGTCAGGATGGCTGAGTAACGTCATCTCCGAAGTTTTTTCTGAAATTCACTCTCAAATGATTCTAGACATCTCATACGAAGTTTGTTTGGGTTTCTGATTCCAAATCAAGCATCGGCAACCGTCCCCTGCGTACCTGTTGCCCCACATCCGGGCATCAACGTCATCCTATGAAGTTTCACTGAAGTTTCAAGACTATAGGGAACCGAAAAATGTTACCGGGGTTTTTTTGGGTAGCTTAGGTCGAATGTGGCACCAGATACCTGCTAACGGACACCTGGTGCATCACACCGCGGCGACATCAACGTCATCGTCTGGAGTTTCACTAAAATTTCAAGCCTAGTGAACCGAAAATAATTTGCAATTGCTAGGACGGGGTTCTTCCAGGGCCTCTATCTGGACCTGACCAGCCGTGCATGGTACATAGCCCGCCTGCAGAGGCGGATTCCGAAGTTCTCTACGAGATTTTGAAACTACTCTAACTACCAACCTTATATTAGGAGTTTTACATACAACATACAAGGATTCTTATAATGAACACCAATTTATATATACAGATGGATCAAATACACCGGACGGTACGGGATGTGCTTTCGTAACAACTAACGCACAATATATGCTAACCCTTCCGTATTGGAATACTGTGTATTCGGCTGAGTTGCTGGCAGTGTGGCAAGCACTTTTGTTTTGTGTATCATCAGGGCAACAAAAAAGGTTTGTTATATGTACTGATTCTAAAAGTAGCATCGAAGCGATATGCAATCAAATAAAACGGGATGATCTAACAAATATAATAAAATCGCTACTATATAATCTGAATAAAACAGGATCGTATGTACTGGTAATGTGGATTCCTAACCATATTGGCATAAGTGGCAACGAAAGGGCAGATGAAAGTGCGCGCTTGGCCACAAAACAACAAATATATGATAACGTACCTGGACGACTGAGCGATGTAAGAAGGTTCTACAAAAACCAAATGGGGATAGTATGGCAAAGAGAATGGGACGGAGTCGAAACTAAACTAAAAGAAATAAAAAGAAATATAAATAATACTGAATACCCAAAATCCCTTACAAGACGAGAACAAACAGTACTCACACGTCTTCGCATAGGCCATTGTCGCCTGACATCAATGTACATGCTAAATACAGAAAATAGAAGAGTAAATAGACCGGTCTGCAATACTTGTAATGTAGCACTGGATGTAAAACATATCCTACTAATCTGTCCCACATACGCTATACCAAGAAATGAAAACCAAATTCCGGAACAAATGCAAGATGCTTTAACAACAACTGAAGAAAATTGCCAAAAGATATTAAAGTTTTTACGCGAAGTTGATTTATATAGGGAAATATAAGGAGCGGCAGGAAAACGGGCTAATGATCATAGTTATCGATGCCCAATGAAAAAAAAAAAAAAAAAATCATACAAGTATAATCTGTAATAAAAGGAACAAATTAAATTAAATTAAATTTAAACTAAATATTTTATAATATTAACTTCATACATTTAGATGATAATGTTATTAAACAAAACTTACATTTTTTTATACCATATATCTCAATTTTATTTCACAAAATGAAAATGTCCACATCTATTCAAATGTTCCATTATAAGTTTTACCTCATGATGAAACAAGCATTAGAATGAAAGCATTTGAGCAAAAATTTCAAGCAAAACTCCAGAGGATGACGTTGATGCCGCCGCGGTGTGGTGCACCAGGTATCCGTTAGAAAGTATCCGGGACCAGATTCGATCTAAGCAACCCAAAAAACCCGGAAACAATTTTCGGTTCCCTATAGGCTTGAAACTTCAGTGAAACTCAAGAGGATAATAATAATAATAATAATTTAATTTAATTTAATTTCATTTAATTTAATGAACATAATATGTGTAAAGTATTTACTTTATTGCCCAAACAGTAAAATACCAAACCGGACAAACGTACATAATGTAATGAGTATTCTGTGAGCCGCACAAAAGAAAAGAAAAAAAAACAATAGAACAAACAACAAAATAACTCTATGTTAACATTAACAGAAATTGTCTTGAATAATGACTTACATAAATATATATTATAGGATTTATAGGTACATAGGTAATTTAATAGGACGTTGATGCTCGGATGCGGGGTACCAGGTACGCGGGGGACGGTTTGCAATGCCTAATTTGGAATCAGCAACTCTAAAACCCTCGGATGAGATGTCTAGAATCATTTGAGTGAATTTCAGAAAAAGCTTCGGAGATGACGTTGCTCAGCCATCCTGAGCTCCAGGTGGGGGTGAGGCAATTTGGAGGTCATATTCGGGATCAGCGACCTCGAAAACCCCCTTGTACCCGAATTGAGTCGATTCTAGAAGCTTATAACGAAGTTATGAATTTTTTCTATTAAAATGCATTTTTCAGGATGCATTTTCGACGGCACAAATGCAATTTCGAAAAAAAACATGATGAAAAGTAGATACAAAGTTTCCTATTAAATTTAGGAAGCGAATGGAAAAAACCCCATCTCAATCCACCTTACTACAAAAATTTGGTAGGTTCAGTGCTTTATTTCCTCGACTAATTGTTTAGAGGGTGGAATAGCTTGATATGTAAGAGCTGAGAATCATAGAAATAAAGGTTCAAATTATCTCTGTACTTATACCAATGGTTGATTTCTTTCTTGAGCTAATGGAACCTTCGATGTTCTAATGCCGATTGTGCCCTGATTGATATGCTTTTGATGTTCATTTGTATATAGTTCCGAATGAAGTGTTGTTGCTGTTGAACCAAATCATTCCGCAATATGCTATAATAGGAATCCGCGCTAATGGTCGCAATTTCCTGCCATTGGTCCTCTTAGTTGGACAAAGTACGTGGTACGCTGTCCTATCCTCTACAACACGATGGGCGATTTTACAAAGCATACACCGTGTATGTGCTTGACTAGTTTGTAGCGTCTAGAAAGTACACCCACAAGTAAGTGTATTGATACTGTAAGTGGAAGAGCCGTCTCTGGACCAAAAAAACACTTGTATTGGGACCAGGAACTACCTTTTGTTCCAGCACGTTTTTTAACCCATACGAGCATCTAAATATTGCTGTCTCTTATTCACTCTAGTCTAGTGTGTGGTGGTACTCCAAAACCAGGAGATCATTTTGTAGTGAACTAATGCTGCTGTCACTGGAAACTCTGATTATTTTGTTCTATATGTTATCAATATGAACCTTTTGTGTACTATTAGAAAAAGGCTGCTGTACAGAAGCTTCTGTTCCTGAAGATTTAGAGTTCTTCATGTAATTTCCCTGAACAATGTATAAATGGTCACAGAATGAAGGATGAGACAGTGTAGTGATTAGAGCGCTAGACTACGCGAGTTCGATTTCCGGCTTTGGCAGAAAAATGTTGGCACTTCTCCTCTTCGAGGACGACTCAGCCCCCATAAAATGAGTACTTGGAATAATAATAGGCGGCTAGGAAGCACAGATGTAACGTTTTATAGTTAAACGGTTTTGACCAAACATTTCAGAGTAACTCTTCGCCTTGTCCACATTGACTCCAGTCTAATTTCATCAATCACCTCACTGGTGATCAAAATAAATTCGGCTTTGCATATGATCCAGAAGAGGTATTCAGCTCAGCCAACCTTACAACCAAAATTCCTCGACGAGGGACGAAGAGGATGAGAAGGTTCTATCTCATTTCGCAGTATTAATAATTAGCTGCATAACAGGGGAAACTTCGTGGGGAAAGATAAGTAATTACGGTTCCCCTACAGCTTATCGAAGTGTTTTATATTTCATATTTGAATCAAACTTTATGTTTAATGCCGAACAAATAAGCTTTGATTATACATAATAATATGCTTTTATTCAAAACTGAAAAGCGATGACATGATTCGCCATACGCTGCTCTTCCGCCTACCACAGGGTAATTTTAAATTATTTTGTTTCACACTTGCCACATAAAAAGAAGAAAAATTCGAAGCATAAACGAAAGTTATCATGACTTTGAAAGTAGGTACTTCTTTACGTTACAATGATGACATGTTCGCATGAGTATGAAGTATGTACATTATTGGTGAGAAAAGCTTTTTATCGTTTTATTTTTAATTATTATTAATCTAAGTGTTTTCATTTAAAATTAATTCATACTCCAGTTCAATTCTAGTCCGAAGAATTACTTGGGAAGGTTTAGCATTGTGACACTGTAATTACTTGAGGCTTGAATGCACTACGAATTTTTACTGAGCGTTTGAGTAAAGTCAATTCAATCGGCGTCGAATTTTTCAATTTATCAGTGATCCACAACTTTGGGTGGGTGTGGTGGGATTCCATATTTGACATTTAAATGGAAAAATTTCACTTAATGAGCATTACTTTTAGTAGTCGTTCCAATTATTCCTAACAGGAATTTAATTTATATTGGTGAAGTCCGACTGAAGTGTGACCGTTATCTGTGCTTAGAAAAACGCAATTCCTAACAGATTTCTAATAATAGGATTAGAGTTCAACAGTTTATGACGTAGAATTTTATCTTTTTCAGGTGTCCATTGAATATTATCACCTTGTCTCAGTTATGATTCGCGAATCTGTTTGTATTTGTCTTTGTCTATGTATATTGTGGGGGCGCCTTATCTCTTTTCAAAGCTCAGGGTAGGGTTCCTATAGCAACCTGAAACTTCGGGCGGAGCTCCTCCTGAATTGACGGAACGAATCACGGTTTGCCGCAAACTTAAAGTACCTAATCGATAATATAGCTAACTTCTATAGAGAAATCTTTAAGGCAATGTCGGTGATTTGGACGAATAACGTGAAAGTGCGCAACTAAATTGAATTTTCAGAGAAGTATTAAAAATGACGTTTGAAAGGTTTTTGTTCTTACTGTCCAATAGTGAAATTTTACGCTGTAATTTTTAGGTTTCTAATAAATCAAGGTATCATTTCGTTGGAAATGGCATTTCTCTGGAGTCGTGAAAACCCTTATTTTCCTCGGTATTTCAATGTTTCATACCTAGCACACGTTCAGATTGCTGATGCTATAAAATCTTAGTCCGGAAAAATGTATTACTTTATCTTTTCTCTTTTATTAACCAATGAATCTAAGTGAAATGAAAAAGCGAACTTGTAAGAAATTTTCCGTGATTTTTCTACTTATATGTGGCCAGCGTCCACTAAAGAAACGTCAAGTCAGTCATAAATTTTATTTGTCCTTTGGGAAAAGTCGAGATCTTCCGATTTTTGGCTTATGGCCGCCTTGGAACGCACAGATTCAATCTCTTCGTCAAGACCTGCATATTAAAATCATCACCCATTCATCACTCCTGCGACACTTTTATTTATCGCAAATTAAAGAAAAGTTACGTTACTAACCTGTCTAATATTTGATAAGTTTCAGCATTCTCCGTCGCTTAAAGTTCCAAACGGAAACACACATCTTAATAAAAGAACATTAATTATAATGAATCTAAAATATGGTAGAGACCATCTTCTCAAGTGCATTGTAATATTCGCTTAAACTAAGCTAAAATCTGCAGCCCTCTCGCGTTTTCAACCCTCTTAGAGCAGTAATCGTAAATTCTATTAAAACATAACCACGGCGCGAAATCTGCCGCCATTACTGCGATGCGATGGTTCTGTAGTCATCTGTTTTATATCTAACCTGCTCGGCTGGCTTTTAAAAGGAAATGGGTAAAAACCTGCAAAACCTAATACTTTCACTATTATTGAGTAAACGTGGCAACTGCTCGCTCAATCTTTTCGAAAGCTTTCCCAAAAGCGATAATGTTCAATTATTAAAGTATATTGCTCATATAAGTCGTTTTAAGAAATGATTGCTGTTGTGGGTTGATACTACCCTAGCACATAACTCTAAATGTATTTTTGATTTCGCTTTTTTGTGGGTCTATTGTTTCTAGATTTATTACACTCCCGTTTTATTGGTAGAGTTATAAAGATATTGAAGATTCGTTTCAATATTATTACATTTACATTTACACTGGATTTTATTATTCTTCTTTTTGCCTAATAAAACATAATTCGCTTTTTAATTAAGTTTCTTTACTATAAAACGTAGTAGGTTTTAATTAAATTTTTAACAAAACTAATTTGACCTGCTGTTCATATAACCTCGTAGTGAAGTGATCTAAGGACCTGATGAAAAATCCACAGTTCTCTCTCGAGCAATCCTGTAAGGATAACACTTGAGCTTCGAACTCTCGATACAACCAATCAGGCCCTCCACTTCAAGCGCCAAATTTAGATTGGCCTCTGGCTAAATATTTTCTTTGTTAACCCCACGGGATTAAAGTTTACACAGCGTTCAAAAGCCTGCTACGAACTGAAAATGTACGAATATTTTTTAGGGTTTATTTATCCCAAAATGTTCGCTCTTAATTCCTTAATTAGTGAAACATTTTAATTAAAAAATGTTTGATTTACGCATTTTAGTATTTATATCACAGTTAATTTTTGGAAAACCTTTTTGTTAATCTCGTACAAGTAATAAATTTTAATAGCGCCGAGAATTTAGAATTAAATCTATTTAATGAGAATCAGTACTGCAAGCGAATCTCAATAATGGAGTATAATAAAGAAAGAGAGTGGCGACGATAAATCAAAAGTGATCATTAAGAGCCTCTTCAACGGATTTCGGAGTCAAATTGGAATTCCGGGCCGAGCTTCAATATCGTTGTTAATAATGCGCTCGCACGCGTACCGCTACCAAAGCAATAAATTCAGATTCACAACCAGAGCATTGATGACATGTCCATCCCTTGGAAATTGAAACACAAAATATTAATAAACGTCAATTCAAGTTTAAATGTTAACTGCAATAAATCCACACGCATATAAGCACAACACTTTCATGCTACTCGTTGAATATTAATCACTTACAATCTCTATGTAATGAAGTAGATTTCTTCTGCGAGGGAAGTGAAGGAACTCATTTATGACTTAATTAATATAATATGTAGCACCTTAGAAGCGAGATTTCCTTTAAGCCTTGCTTTTAATTTGAGTATACCTCGAATCCAAACTAGTGATAGTTGTGCAGTGCGAGTAGTCACTCTTTGGTTCAGTTTACTCAATGTATCTTTTGTTCGTCACTCGCGCCCTGCTCGCTAATACAAGTGATCGTAAGTTTCAGATCACAAGAGTGGAGTAAGCTTCTCATTTTTTGCCAATTGCGTTTTAGTGGAAACTTCTTTCATCATGTTTCATAGGATGTACAACCCTTCTATCAGTGTGTTTGCACCTGTATTTTTACGTTTCCACAGTAACGGCAGTTTCCCATTTTTTGCCAATTGCGTTTTATTGGAAACTTCTTTCATCATGTAGTTTTATAGGAGGGTACAACGTACCCTTCTCTCAGTGTGTTTGCATCTTTATTTATACGTTCCACAGTTGTAACGACTAGTACGCCACCCTTGTTTATATATACGTATAGTTAGCTAATGCTCACGGACTATTTGGAAACAAAAAATTGCAAAAAGTAAGTGGCGTCATCTAGCAATTAATAATTCATTTAGATTACAAAAAAGCCTTACCGCAATGGTCCTTGTAACATTGGTAACTATAAACCTGTGGTATAAGGTTCTAGAAGAAATGGTAAATGTTTTAAAAATTATTTCCCTTTAGTTTAATTGCATGGATAGATAATATAATCGTACCCTCTGGTGCCCGTTTCCAAAAGCTGACTTCTGTCTCCAAGAAACTCATTCCAATTTTTAATATTGGATTGACCAATTATGAGTATAGGTATATTACGAACTCTGAACTACTGAACGGTACAAAAAAAATAAATTATTGGGGACGGAGGTAAAAACAGAAAGTGTCCTCGTATGAAATGTAGTTTGTAGTAACGAAACACGGGTTCTTCCAAAAGTATACCTTGATTTGGGAAATCCAATACGTATTACGCCATCTGTTTGTCGAAATAATAAAATTTACTGCGTATGTAATTTTTCACTAAGGGCATAGAGCATATAATGTTCTATGCTAAGAGTCACACATGTAGTGCCTTTGTTGTGGTGCTCGCAAATAGATACTAGATTTCAATTGTGAATGGTGTGATTTTTTATGGTCATTGCTTCATAAATCCAAAGAAATTTTCACGTATGGCCATTTTCACGATATGTAGGTTGTACTTTTGCAAGTCTCTTCGACTTTGACATACACCAGGGATGTTTTAAGACGAAATTAGAACCATGAAGTAAGAATTTTCACTTAAAACTGGAGAGTATACCCGTTCCACAGCACTATAAAATGCTTGACTTTGTTGTTTTTTAAGAAGAAACGTCAAAGACTGGCAGAATGCCACATTTTGAAAAATTGAGAAGAAAACAAATTTTCCTGGCGTTATCGCCTAGGTACTAACGTTAGAAACTTATAGCATTTTTGGGAATTGCCCTAAACGCATTTATAGATAAGTTATCATGGAAAAACGGCTCAAATTTTGATACCGCGCCGTGATAATTTTGTGTTGATGGTTGGCAACACAAAATGTTCCATTACATATTTCAATTACAAGCAATGTTAATGCACCAATGCCCCCTATTAATATTCACCTATCTTTAAAAATTACATTTAGATAACCACAATGAATGTTAATCATTATCTTGAAATACGAACCGGTTTATTTAGCGATGAAAACTAATTCCATTGCATGTAGGCAACTTTATGGAGCAATTGTCTGGTGGCCTCGAACCAGACTGTCCACAACCATAGCACTTCTTAATCACGTGCAAAGACTATCGTGCCTTGCGTGCACGGGCGCAATGCGAACAATCCCCATAGCCTTCATGGAAGCTCTCCTGGGTCCGCCTCCACTGCATCTCCATGTGAGAGAGCAGGCCGTGCTTGCAGCCTTGCGTCTGAAAACTAAAGGGTTGTTGAATAGCAGGGATATTGAGGTGCGCCACTCTCGAATTCTGGGCGAGGCAATCAAGCAAGTGCCTATCCTAGAAGGATGATCTGACTCAGTCATCCCTCAATTTATGCTAGGGAAAAACTATCACATCTTCTTTGATGCGGAAGTGGCATCCAAACCAGAGATATCATCTTCACGGATGGATCTAAAACAATGGAAGGAACAGGCACTGGAATTTATTCCAAAGAACTGAACTTCCATATCCACCAACTACTAGGCACCACTGTCTTTCAGGCAGAATTAGTAGGGATAACGCTTAACGCAAAAACAATTCTTATGCACAGCATAAAGACCGCTCTGTAGGCATAAGGTCAATGTAAAACCACCTCTAGGCTAGTTTTCGAGTGTCACCAAGTACAAGAGCAAGTAATACCCTCGAGTTCGCATGCTGGAATAACAGGCAACGAAAAAGCCGTTAAGTAAGCCAGACTGGCCTCAAAACAACCGTTTATGGTCCAGAGCCGCCCCTTCCACGTACAGTATAAACTGTAAACAACTTAACAACTCAAGACACTCAAGCCCAGCACAAGGCTAGGTGTGACTTGATGTTAAACTGCCGTCATGCTAGAGAGGCCCTCAGGGGAGCATCTCGCAGTCTGGTGCGTAACTGCACAGGTCTATCAAGGAAAAACCTGCGACTACTTGTGGGTATACTTTCTGGGCACTGTAAACTAAACAAGCATATGTACCGCATGGACTTGGTAGAATTCACATCCTGTAGAGGATGTTACACAGAGGATGAGACGGCGCACCACATACTTTGTGAGTGTCCCATACTTGTCCAATTGAGACGATCCATGTTGGGGAAGTCCTGGTCGAACATGGCTAGGATTAGAGTCGCGTCCCCTTCCAGTATCCTCAGATTCATCTCACGTGTGGGATGGCTTGAGTGACGTGCGGGGTCGAACCATGTTTGGCATTTATAATTTTTGTATCTTCAGGCGCATAACATGTGATTTGATGTTCAAATTCTTGTTTGATGGAGGTTTTTGTGAAATTCTTGATTTTCTTTAATTTGTGGTTCAATTAATTTACGAAACATTGTTCCAATTTACTAAAAAACTTACTTAGGAATCACCGCCCAATCCGTGGAAATCCGTCAAAATGTAGATTGAAGTAAAAAGAATGTGATGAGGTTTTTGGCGTTGTCACTACTCTCTCGTAAGAGATGCATGACTGAGGTACTGATTTTTAGTAGGTACTGAAAGAATTTCAAATTTTCCATCAAATAAAATGAGAAATCTAGATATGATACTCATAACCTTTTAAATCTTTATCGAAATCTTTCTTCGTTGTAAAATCTGAGCATTTTTTATTACAGTAAGGATATAAAAGATTCCTTTGTCGTTAAACCATAAGATAAAATAGAAATGAAAAATTTATGTAATATAATCAAAAAAATAATTTCCTCCATAAAATGCTATTCTCTTATCCTATAATACGAATAGAACAAAGTAATGAATAGTTTTCTCCTTTTTCTGTGTGAAGCGACGCAATTGAGTTTCATATCCTCGTCAAACAAAAGTTTCCGAGACCAATATCCTGGGAATCCGGAGCATTCCAGGGTGTCTTGTCTCTGACCCGCAATCCTTTAACTATGCGACTGGTTTAAAAGTCTGAGTCTCGGAATGTTAGTGATAATATTCGGTACAGCGACGCATTAATGTTTTCAACTTGATGAATGAAAACGGATTTGATACAAAAAAAATTACGGAGATTTAATTTATTAATAAATTTCATTTATTATTTAGAAAATTACAGTTAATTGATGGTGGTTCATTAAAGTAATTGTAAGTGTAATAAATATATAATTTCTCCTCATCGTCCTAATGAGATAATAGAACTTTATGGTATTAGCAGACAGAAAAATCTCAAAATTAATTAAATACGAAACGTTCCCTTTCTCTTCTATACATATCTCTTCACGTCGCGCCGCGCCGCCTTTCTGCTTGGACTCCCTAAACAGCCCGCTGCTGATTGTTACCAAATCCTTCGGGACCTTACGGCCCTCCGATGTCACGTATGTAATAATAACACGAAGAGGTTCACATGTCAGATTTTCAATAACAAAGGTCTCTAGGTTATTGCTACACATTGTACCCCTTGCATTTGAAAATTTATTTTACTTACTCATCAATTTTTGACACTCAACGTTCATTACTTTGCAATAAATTAAATTTCCAATAGCTTTCGGATTTCTAATCCTTTTGACTTTTGGCTATAAGTTAATGTACTAATTAAAATCCGAGTGCCTACGGAGTATTACAATTAGGGTCTATTGGTGGAAATACCAAAAGTGTAATTACAGCTCATTTTCCGTCCTCGGCAACAGCGACTTAGTTATTTCTTTCCGTAATCTCAAAGTTTATGACAGTCCTTCTCGGATTTTGGGAAAATCACCGACCCATTTCAACATTTCAAAAGCAGAGCAAGAGGGTTTCACCTAAAACTGTACGTTGTAACTATAAGACAAAATCCCTTTTACCTGTAGGTATTATTGTTCCTATGTGGCTATAAACACAGTCTAGTCTAAACTATTCTAGCACTACAAACAGCTAAAACTCGCCTTCAGTATAGAAATGCCCATCAGACTGTTTCACGAAACTTAATTGAATTTTTTTTTGTTTTGCACTGAAAATATTTTCTGTACAATCGGCATGATAGTATCTAAGCCAATTTTAGCGATACATTTCAATTGTCGGAATCTATCGGCTCAAATGTATCCGATTAGTTGTGGTGTGACGTCATACAAAGAAAATATTCCGGGAACATGTGGCGTGATGTTGGCGTAGAGGGCCATTTGCTGCCTTAATTTGATTAGCACCCCTATAGTAGAGTATGTCACTAACCTAACTTTTATTCTTTCGTATCGTGTGGCAAATCATGAAAGTGGATACATATTAGATTTCGCGTTACATAAAGAAAATTATAAAATCTGTTTTATGATTAGCCAATAAAAAGTTGAATACGGAAAAAGGAAGGAAAAGTTTTTGAGAATAAACTAGGTTCTCTGACGACGTCATCATAGATCACTGGATGAAACTTTTGAATAAAAATGTTGCAAATCGCACCCCTTATGAATATAGAATTATTATGAATGTACAAGTGTAACAAAACAGGGGTCTCTTGGTGGGCTCTTCAGTCCATTAGAGCCACACGTTTCTATACAAAAGAACGCCGAGGTTCGTCGGTGTCGGGTTACAGATAGGATAGAGCCCCTAATATTAGCTATCTGGATTACAAAAGCCAATAATGGTAATTATATTAGTATTGAATTATAATTTAGGTATCTTTCATTCTCACGATCATTGTTTTGTATCAATTTTTGTATTTAAATAATAATAATTTTTGCGACAATTATTTATACGGGTTCTCTGTTTTGAGGTGCTAAGTTCTTGAAAAATCATATGGATAACTTTTTACTTTCCATAGTTACCTACCTGTTTGATACCTAACTATTAATAAAATGATTGTGTTTATCTGTCTCTACGATAAAGTGCAAAATCTAAAGCGATAGAAAGATCGTCTAGAATCAAAGTTTTAAAAATTATAACAAATTAGAGGTGGTGGTGGTACGAGTTTTTCCAAACTTCTATGGCTAAAGTAAAGGGCTTCGTCCAGTACGAGTAGGTACAAGTCAGGGGACCAGTCTCTCGTTCGTATCGTTTGACCTTCTATAATGTGTGTAATCACCGCATGTACAGACACTGTTCCGTTCTTGTTTGGCGGTAATCCACTTTGGGTGGGCAAGGTTTGTACTAGCAATAATGTCTGTAATTAACAAAAAAATCTATAAATATTACGTTTCACTTACAATATATTGCGAAAAATCCTTTTTATCCAATTTGGAAATTTGAATTTATACGTTTTTATTGCGGATCTCTTCGATTAATCAGTTGTCGTGAAAATTGCTCATTTAAAAATTATAAAACGGACACTGCATGGTGAGGAGGTGCTCATCTTGGATATTATCCAAACTCATGTTGCCTCCATCATCTTGCCGCGTTTCTACTTCATGAATAATTAACGGTTCGATAGTAGTTTTCAGTAACAGCAAGTACATATTTCCATGAATATTACGATCAATAAAATAAATAGATCAATAAACATTCAGTTCTTGCACAAATGTTTGGAGGTTCTTGTCCAAGTAATAGGAGCAGCTGTGCTGGTAAATATTACAGTTTTAAAAAATGTTGCACTTGCTCAGTCGTCGCACATTTTGCACGCTTCTGTCGTAGGTCGTTTTCATTTAATTCCTGACTAATTTGTACTTTCTATAGCTATAGCTTGTAGAAGAAGTATATTGTAGATACATACTACAAAACATAAACAATAGGACTTTGCAAATTTTTTTGGAAATCCAAAATTTTCAAAGTAACGCCAATGGAACTCTAGAATATTGTATTACAGGTACAGCTATCACTGCTTTTATTCTTCGCAATCGCCTATTTTTCAAATGAGATTCTTTAAAAGTATAGTTAAAATAGAGACGTAAACAGATATGCAAGAGGAGACGTATGAAGCAATGCTCAGACGGAGTAAACAATCCATAGTTCAAGCCTTCGTCCAAAGGAAGACAATGATGTCGCAAACCAACGTCAGCGTATGGTATTGGTAGCCTTGCTAGCTCGAAAACCGCTTTCTGTTCTCTCTGTGGTGGACGTTAATTCATCTGTTAAATGACACATGGAGAACATGGGTCACGAAATTGGAAGAAGGTGGAAGAAAATATTCGGCTAATTGCAACTACATAGAAAAATCATGAATATTTTAGAAAGGTGATGGTCATGGTAACAGAACTCATTTTAATTAGAGCAAAAGTGATCTATTTGGATAATTCAATATTTTAAAAATATTACGCAATTACTTGCGAAAATTTCAAATGTGCGTACTATCCAGCTTGGAAAGGTTTTCTATTGTAAGTAAAATAACAAATGAAATCTTTAATCGCAATCTTAACATTCAAATGGGTATGTACCATAAGAAATAATTCAAGTAATCATAGCTGCTGTGGTTTGCAACTGGTAAGGGGGAAACACCAATGATTCTCTATAATTAAATAATTTAAGCGTAAAATTTTAAAAAATCCATGGAATTGTGCAACCAATTTCGAAGAAAAAGGGCATAATTTCTCGAAAAATACTACCAAACAACTACCGAGTATACTTAACTCTTGAATTGAATCCGCAGCTTTTCAAAAATTTTGATTGCGCCACTTACAACGATTAGAATATAATTTTTTGAATTGCCCAGATGAAATTAAAAAAAAAATGGATACTCAAAACAAAAGAACTTTATAAAAAAACTAAGAGCATTCTTTTGCACTTACTCGTCAATGCCATCTCGAAATATCCTAAATAAGTCCAACTGTCTGAATAATTTTTTGGACTTCCTTGAGTAGAATACACAACAGTTTTGGACGTTTAAAATGTAAAAGTTCACTTTTTATTGCTATAATTTAATTTAGAAATGTCATTGTAATTGATTCATTTTTAATTGTATTTCCGACCAGTCTCTTTTTCACAATAACGTCGAAATTATATCCTATAATTGTTGTACTTGTTCTATTCTTTTGTTTACGATTTCTATTTATTTACACACAGAATTGAAAGAGTCTTACTTTGTCGGTTTGGCATCGTTTCCATGATTTTGCATCCCACTGAATTCAGTTTATAGGTCTCAACTCTCTTCCGTTTTCTTAATGACCGAGATCAGTACATACAATTTTCAACTTTTGAGATTTTGCATTATGCGGTGTAACAAGTTTCCATTTATTTATTTATATAAATAAATTACATTTTCCCATAATTGCGTGAAGACTTACATTTGAACTGCTTCAATCGAAAAAGTGTTTTTTCAGAAAATTTCAGTATCAATAGTAAAGACCCAAAGAAATTTGTTCGTTCATCATCTCCTGACAGTGCTAAATCAATAAGACGTATCTGTGCTTTCATTATATTGGAATGAATAGAGGGCACTTTCCAATGCATCACAAATTGGAAAAAATGAGCAGCGAGTAATAAAGGAAGTAGTGTTCTTTAGATGTACTGGTCTAGTGAGCGCTATTACGCTAGAGCAGCAGAAGACTATCACATTTAAATGGTATGTCGAACACTGTTTGCCGGAAGCGTTTTATAAAATGCCAAAGAAGGAAATTATGCTACATGACGATAATGCTTTTTCCCACACTGCAGAGCTAACTCGGCAGTATTTGGCTGCAAACAAGATTAATGTAAGCGAACACCCTCCCTACTCACCGGATCTAGCAATGTGCGACTTTTTGCTGTTTTTTGGGCTAAAAAAGAATGGCTTGTCCCTCGGACATATAAAAAGTATCTATAGCCAAATACGTTAAGTACTTTACTAATACAATTTGACAAGTTTAAAGAACGCATGTGAGTTTAGTCAATAATTAAGATTATAAATCATCGAGAATTTCAAATATTTTCAATTGCAACAACGTTCGTGAGTTGCGCCAAAAATTTCCAGAGCTGCGTGTACTTTTTCGAAATTCAATGGATCTCAAGAAATTATAAATTTCTATGTAGCTACTTAACGCATATAATTGTTACATAATTCTTATGCCTTTTTGTCAAGTGTGTGAGTAATTACCGAATGGTGGGGACTGTTCCCGGAATGTTCGTATCAGGTGACCTACTTGCTCTTTTCTCTTATTCATTTTTATTCATTAAGTTTTGCATTTCCACTTTTGTGCAATTACTAACCTTCGACTTAAGAAAAATTTAACATAGATAGTATTAAATCACATGAATCACAAGTAAATAAAAATAAAATAAATAAATAAATAAGTATTTATTCATCTATGAGATGAGTTTGTATGATTGTTAACGTGTTTGTATAATGCCCTATTATAGTGTATTTTAAATGGTTGTTAAGTTGTGTATGTAATTACTTTATAGCGATTACTTCGGCTCTAGAAAATTTAGAATATATTAAGCGTGATAGAAAAAGCAGAGTTTTTTCTTGTGTAAGAAGGGGAAAGGTTAATTTCACTTCGACCATAGTACGTGCCATGAAAGTAATTAGTGATATAAAAATCCGTCGAGACGCAGTAACAAATGAAAGTGCGACGGCAGTGTCTGTAATTGGCCAGGGACAACGATGGAGAAAAAGTGACACTTCGCATGCAGGGCTTTCGCAATTAAAAAACAGAATACGAAGCGAATCTTCTCCCTGTAAAAGGAACCTGTTTTCTCAGACACAATCAAAATTAACCTTCGAGAAATGCCAGCTCTCGAGTAATTTTAAAAATGGAGTTTTTCTTAATTACAAAAAAATCTAATTAAAGAAACTCTGCAGAGACGTTAATTGATTTGGCAACAAGAAGTGATGCAGCATTTCAATTTTTTTCTAAGGGAAAAAGAAGTGTCCTTATTTGACGTGAAAAATTTAAGATTCGTGACGTCCCCAACGTAGAAGTTTTACATAATATAAGTAAATAAGAATTGTTCTTTTAAAATAGCAATAAATCTTAATTTTTCATTAAATGTATACGGTGAAATATCTGAGTGTGCATCAATATTGTATTCGCCTTAACCCTTCTAAGTTCTCTCGCGCCTTTCTGGTAACGGGCGTTATTAATTGCCGGCGTGGCTTACCAGTAAATTATTTACTAATTAGACAAGGCGGAGGGTAATAATTTCATGCTCTCAGCAACCTTGCGGTTTATATGAAACTCGGCTCAGCTCATTGTTTCTAAACTTAATGTTGTCGTTTATGAAAGCCCTTAACCATATTCCACTTAAGACCTTACATGCAAGTTCTTCACTTATTTTTTAATTCTAGCACGTTTCTTAATGCCGCACGTTGCTTTTATATCTGTGTTAGAACTTTCATTTTTAAAAATTATGATTGCATTTTATTAAGAGATAGAGAGACGCTACATTGAGTTCGTTTCTTTTATATCGATTACATCATGAGCATAACTTTGTATGTAATTTACTGTGAGAAAAAATAGAATCCTAAGCTTTTTTAGGTGCACTAATAAGTACGTTTTTTTGATCAGATTTGCAGCGGAAGTGACATCTTTGTTTGATGTAGTAGCTTGGTTCATCAACAATATTAATGCAGGGCAATTTTTCATCAACTTTCGGAGTTTCCTATTCGTAATTTAATTGTAAAATTTGAGTCAACTGGTAATGTTTGTCAAGAATTCAACACGTCAAAATGTTGATACTGGTTAATCACAGTGTGAGTGAAATTCAATGCATTCATAGCTCGCAAAAGCATATGTACGACGTACGTACCTTCTTTGGAAATGTTAACGGAATTTAATTGGAAGGAATTGAAAAACTTTTAATTATGACACCACATGGTTCCAACAAAATGGTACGACATGCAATTCATAAATCAGCTTATCGACAAACGCATTTCCAAATCGTGTTATCCTTGTTTTGATAATGTAAAGGTCATGTAATTTAACACCACTAGATTCTTTCTTATACGCCATTTTATAACCAATCTCATTCGTGTCATTATGTAATTTAGGGCGAGTGGATAAAAATTGGAACCCACTCCAAAATTTACTTTTTAAAAATATCTGGAGGCGGTGATTTACACCCAATTATAACGCTTTAATGTAATATTCAAAATAACATTACTGTGGTATTGAAATTTAAAACGATTGTGGTTTTGTTTCAGTTTAAAAAAGGGCGTTCTCCTCATAGGGGCGAAATTTTTGAATTTGAAAGCTTTAAATTAGTGTCACGGTACACAACCGTGGTGCAGAAATGCAAGAAAAGTACTCACCTGTGTGTATGTACGTGTGCTTCTTCATGTCAGATTTTTGATGAAACCTTTTGCCACAATATTGGCACGGATAAGGTCTCGTATCGGAATGTATAAGAAGATGTGTTGATAACGTAGACGATCTTTTAAACGACTTTCCACATTGCTTGCATTCAAAAACCTTTTCTACATTGTGTACAGCTCTGAAAAAAAACAAAACGGAATAAGTTAATTTGTATATAGGTAACTAAGTACATATATCATAGTTTGAAGTTCAATTTTCTTTAATGATCTCCACAGAATTTATTAATCTAGGCAAAAAGACGTGTATTGTTTCCACGGAGAGAAAGAACAACCAATTTTCAAAAATTGTGGATTCATCTACGAATGCCGCAATTGAAAATATTGTTTTATGTGACTGTGTGGTGGAACATTCTTTTAACAACAACTTCAATAATCTACAAATTGCTCATAAAGGTTTATTCAAGTTACTCAAGTTTTTCGCTTCTTTGGCTGTGCCCATCGTTTTGATCGTAATTATTTTTATACTATCTTGCCATACTTTCCTCAATAGTCTTTTATTTACAATATTTACAACTTCTGAGTGTTTATGTAACAGCATCTTTTGATACTTGCGACCATAGTTTTTGTACCTAATTGATTGCTTGATTGCATTTTGCCATACATAGGGTTTGCGGGAAGGAGATCACAAGGCAGACCAGAATAAGTTGTGGAGAGAATCATTATAAATTTGGAAATAATAGGCTGTAGCCTAAAATACAGCTAGAGGAAGATTGATAGTGAGCTATTTAATGAAAAGAATGGAAGAATAATACCTCTTATTTTTATCTAAAACATCCTAGATTTTGTATTGGATGATATGGCGACATTCTAGATCATTCATCAAGGTCTTGATCATTTTTCTTCCAAATCCTAAGTTTAATTTTTTAATTTTTGAAAGACTGCTAATTTCTAAATAAGTTGTCGCCATTGACAGATAGGAGAATGAGTGCTTTATTACAATTGTAGAAGTGATACATCGTCGTATAGAGTTTATTATTCTTATATTGAGAGGGTTCTGAAAGAAAACAGGATTTTGGATATCATCATCATCTCAAAACAAGTAGATGACCAAGTATATCAATGGCCGTAGGCAATTTGCTCCATCATAATTATATTGGGCATTTCTTGCCAATGCTTCAAATTGTCTTCTTCCAAACAGCTATTTTTTATATGAATCCGATGTATCGTGCGGTGGGCTAAACCAAATAAGCAATTTCTTCTTTACTTCCGTTAAACCTGTAGGGCATATTCGGAGTTTTATCAAAAGAGCAACTTGTTCTATTCTCCATTTGCAGACCTCACTTATTTCATCATTCCACAAACGCATCTCACACCCTTTCAGAACTGACGATGAGTACCGTTCTAGTGAAACGGAGTCTTGCGTGGACTCTATTTGAATACCAAATTTCTTTCCTTGAAGTATTTTATTTTCAATTGATATCATAAAATTTAAATTCTCGTTTTCGAGTTATAGGCCTTCAAAGTTTGATTTTTGAATTTGTTTTTTATTTTTTATTTTGGTACTGGTCTTAGCCAAACGGTTTATTTTATCGAATTCCAACAAGAGTACCTTTTGGTTAGCTTAATGCGTGGGGAAGTCATTTTCGATAATTTCATACAGAGTGTGCCATCCTTGCAAAATTTTTGGACCACTAATCATTGCGAGTAGTCCGTCCCTGGCTTCAAAGCACTACTGTAAATCTGTTTACCTTTCCAAAATAAACATACATGTACGTTATAGTTATGCGGAAAATTTTATAAAGATCAAATAACCAGTACAAAAATAAAAAATAAAAAACAAATTCAAAATTCAAACTTTGGAGGCCTATAACTCGAAAACCAGGGCCTGCATAGAAAAAGTTTATATGAAGTACTAACATTATTTTGGTTCAGACTACACACGGTCCTGACCTTTTTCGCATTAGTCCCGGGACACCTTGTATAGTCTGTACAAATCTCATTTTTTTATTTAGGTAGCAATAAAGGGAATTTTGTCGCAATTTTTGGGGTGTTGCTGCAGTTGCTCGTTTTTCAATTCCAATTTGGGCATTAGAAATTATTTTTCCTTCACTCCATCTTAATACATCATTGCTCCATATGTCTGAGGGTCTCATATGTATGCGTTTTTTTCAGTTTTGTAAAAAATGATACGGCAGAGAGGTAAATGGTCAATTGATAGAAGTTGAATAACTTTTTCTGGCGTCATCTATTTTAAAGAAATGGAGTCTTTGTTTGAAAGCCAATACCATTTTGATTTCAAGAATATGTTCAAATTGCTCATTCTTAGGGTTACTTGTAGTCAATAAATGATGCATTAGGATGGTGTGGTGCGATTTTACCAAAAACTTTAGATATATTTACTTTTGTATAAGGAGAAAAGAGTATATAATAGAAAAACGTATAATATAGTAGGTAAAATTTGTAAATAAATATCGTTCTAAATAGAAATAAATATACATAGTAAGGATATTGACAGCTAATGTACAGGGTGTACAACTAAGAAAGGAGGCCGGCCATAACTCGGAAACTATTTGAGATAGAACAGTGAAATAAAAAATCTTATAATAAATGTGCCCAAGAGAAAATGCTGGAAATTATTTTCAATTTCCTACCATTGCCACCAGAGGGCGTTTCGCTGATTTAAATTTGAAATTCTCATTTTTTGGGCATTGGAAAAAACCGTGTAACTTCGAAACGGGTTGCTTGAATTTGTTAAGATTGGTCTCGATGAAAAGATAATACTTGATATTACCAAAAAAATCAAAAATTACAAAAATTTCTTATCTCCGTCTACCAATGGAGGGCGCAACTTGTTGAAGGAACAAAACGGTCGACTTTTCTAAAAAAATTCAAATGGTACCAAATATTTTTTTCACTGCTATTGGAAGGAAAATTAATAAGGGAGTAATTAAAAAAAAAATTATGTCAATAGCTCTTATAGTACAGAAGATATATTCAAAAATGTGGTAATATGAGGCAATTTGAGGTATAAAAAAATAAAAAAACAAATTTTTAGTTGTACACCCTGTACAAGTATAATTAGGTATATTTAATTTAAAAAAAGTTGAACCCCTGTTATTTTTTCAATGTGAAAGTACAAAATAGGTAACATCATTCGATTTCATTTTTTTTTTAAATAACGAAACTACGCTCCATGTTGATTATTATGAAAATTCCAAATTAACAATATCAATGTGTTCTTGAAATTCATAGCGTATTTGCTCTTAAACATCCAATTTTTCGAAATTATTAAAGTTTCGAAGCCAACATTCATTTCACCCATCTCTTCTTATTTTAAAAGATGGTGCAAGCAGAACAATACATTTTTCCTGTTCTGGACAGTTTACTTTGGAAAGATTTGCGACATATTCTGTTTTTAGATAAAAAATTGTGTTCAGCATTTTCTCTTGAATACTTTTGTAAATAAACATATTGTCCGAAAGCTATATCTTTACTACTTGGCCATAGGGTAGATGTTTTCCATAAAATTTTTACTACCATTCAAAGAGTAAGTCTTAAAAATAAGGAATGGGAAGGAGATGTCGATCATACTTATCGAAGTATAATCGGCGGATCAAATGTCTTGGTGACGAACTCCGCTTTAAGAATAAAATTAATTCGATCTTAAACCTACTTTTTAGCACTTGGACTATAAGAGAATATTATATAATGATAAAAACTTACGAGATCACCGGTTATATTCGGTGAAAACAGTATGCGGGTAAAAAATAGAGCAATATTAATGAAAATTAAAATTTTAAAAGGAATGAGTTCGTGATTATTGTAATTAAATAATTATGTGACTCGTTGTTGTTCAACATTTAAAATGCCATTAACGCCAAAAGTGGCATTTAATATTAATGTTAAAATAATAATATTTACCTGTGTTGACTTAAACTGATTTCATGTCCAAAAGTTTTATTGCAAAGTTCACAAGCAAACGGCCTCTTTCCATTGTGCGATCTTCTTGCATGAACTTCAAGCCCGTGAGGGGTAGAAAACATTTTTTCACATTTTATACATGAATAAACATCACCTAAGGGCATCATTCCAGGTCTCATAAGCAAATGATGGTGATGTGGATGAATCCCGGCTGAATTATTCATAAAATGATGCCTTAACCTGTAGAATTCTTCAGAGTGCGGTGAAGGATATTGTCCTGGCTGTACGCCCGATTGTCCATTTGCCATAGCAGCCGCAACTGCGCTAAAGTACAACGATGTAGGGGTCGGTAAAAATTGTCTTTCCTCTCCTTCTTTAGGCGGATATATTCCTGAAGGTATAATTCCAGGATGTACGAAATGTCGGGGTAGAAAATGATTACTATATTCTTGTGCTGTTTTTAATTGCGCGTCACGTAATAAGTCAACGAATGGAGGATATAAATATGATCTAGTAACGGATATTGTTTCTTGATAATAAGAATCTAATTTACTTTAGGTCGATCTGGTCTTAGTAACGCACTAACAGAAAATGCTTCTGATTTTTTTAGCGGGGTTTTAGAGATTTCGGTCACTTGAGATGGTAAAGGTGATGGCGTCCTTGAGTGTACGGGAGAATCGACTTCTAATTCTGGAGAGGTGCTAGGAGATGGTCTAGGTGGCGACGTGTCCCAGTTATTTTCTTGGTTGGGGCCCGGCGACAGCATTTCGTCCCCACTATGTGCATTTCCGCCGATGTCGTCGTTTACTTCGTAAAACTTTGAATTATTGTTGTTTAAATTTTGAACGTCTTCCGGTTGCGGTGATGATTTTTCCATTAGTCTGTTTACTCCAAATTTAATGGGATCTGTAACAAACGGGTTTATTAAAGACATTAAAACAATAAAAGAGATTAGTTAGCTGTATAATGATGAATGACTGTTTTAGAATTGAATAAAATGTAGACGTGAATACTACACAATATGGGGTGTAGAGGTCATACATCATTGTGTCCCCGCGATTTGTACATTTCACTATTACTACAAACTTGTCGTGAATACACCGCACGGTTTACTAACATCCCTCCGGAGCACAGGAGCGGATTGAATAATGTTGTTTCTATACATTATCGACATTGCGAAATAACAACAATTTTATGGCGAAAAGAACATTATGAAGCATCAAATCCGTTTATCTCTTTTTAAAAAGGTGCAATTACAAATTTATTAATTAGGGGAAATGTTAAAAGGGCGCGTTTACAAATACTACCTTTTTTCATTCATTATCGATAATTTTACATCCTTAGTACGTTCCTGAGTCAGATTTGTAGTCATAAACCTGTATCCGAAGCGTAACCAAATGTGCAATGAGCTGTATCGTGTTGTGCAAAGTGTAAATTGACTGAAGTCTCCAGAGTACGCACAGCAATCCTGCCCCTTCAATTAATGTGACAATCTGCTCTCCACCCTTCGCATTTGCTTTAGTTGACGACAATAGTTATTTAGTTTTTTCTTCTCTCGAATTTAAGTCTAAAGCAATTGGTTCATTTTCCAACTGTTACACGTACATTGACCTGTCAGTTGATTTTATTTCTATTAGAGTTTTCTACTTGTCACGTGTATACCCAATATTTCACTGTGCCTTCATTCCCCCTGACAATAACATTTATTCTCTTCCAAGTCTTAAATAAACTAATGCAGTAAATTTGCAAAAATCCTTGCACCTGATGTACCTACTCCATGAATAAATTGGAAGCTCCAGTGTTCAATCAAAAATCCAATTAAGTTATTCACAGAGAATGTAAATAAAAATCAAATCAAGCATTTCCTCATTTGGAAAACAATCGTTGCGGATTTCAATTAACAACAGTATGAAAATCTGGAAATAACAGGTGTCCATCAGTTGATAATTAACGTTAATTCCATACAGTAAAGCTACAAAAATCCTTTTTTGTTCGACCGAAATGAAATACAAAACCAAAAATGTATATAAAAAAGAGCAATTGATGAAGTAGTAGTCTAATACGATTGCTCATTTATATCAGATGCCGTACAGAGATATGAATTATTCAAAATTACCCTTACGTATTACGTTCCCCTATTACGCGTATCGTGTTGAACTAAATGTGTACTAGAGTATTTACCCAACGTTGCCACCCTAAAGCAGTACCCTCGTTAATTTAGGTCATAACTTAATGATTCGTGAAGTTTTCATTATATAAATCGTTTTTGTACATTTTTATAAAGTATTATTGAATAAAGAGCTTTTATCTATTTTTTATTTAGATACCGTCGCCAGATAAAGAAAATAATATCGCTTTAAAGAGCCACGTCCTGTTTCGGTAATAATAATTTATTTATATAGCGCACTAATTCATTTCCTTTAATTGCAAATTAGTTTACGAGGCACTTTTTGGTGGTGCTCAATTTGTATATTGATTAGATGTAAAGGATTAACCTGAGACATTAAATTGTGCAATGTCAAGGTCCTCCATTAATCTTTGATTGAAATCCTAAAATAATCATGGATAGTAATATACCGTAACGTTTATAGGTGATCTTATCGACGTATCTTGTCGTTGGTGTTATGATTTGAACAATTTAATTCTTCGTCACGCAGGTAGTCCTATTCCGACTCATCCGAAGATAGTCCTAATACCAATACCTACTTATACCAAAGCTTTGCTTATACGAAAAAGTCACTTGTTGGTTAACTTGCGTAACTATATGTATATTTCCACAAGCTGATAAACCTGTAAAAACACTAAAAACCTCCTGCCGCAAACCTAAGAAACATCAATTCTCAAGAAAATCGTGAACGGAAATGAGAAATACTCATCTTAAGAAAACCTAAACATCTAACTTCGCCCTGTTATTCGAATTTGAACTGAAGTTGCCATTAATTTAAAACGACGTCTCAACTTATCACATACTTAAGATTAAAAGACATATAGAAATACCTGAAGGATGATGTTAAAAAACATTATGGAAATTCGACAATAGCTCTTCTGAATTTCTGACACGGTTTGGTTGTTGAGATTTTCACATCTCACGAGAAGGCTCAGAAATTCACCATCACGTGACTACATGCCTACATGGTTACATGAAAAACGAAATTGAATCACCTGAGAGAATTACGTTAAAGACCATGCTGTTAACAGTGTTAACGGTTTGTTACTGCCGTTACTGGTAACTAAGAGCGATGGAGTCTTGACACGAAGTCTGTTGAAGCAGATGAGCAAATGCTGTAAATGTTACCTACGCATATTACAAATTTACATTTTTGTTAGTAGTTAGGGATGCCCGTAATATGTCAAAGTTAGAAGAAAAAGATATCAATTCCAGTTTTATTTCTGTGAAGACGTCAGAACACCATCTAATGGAATTTCTAAACACTCTGCAACTATATGCTTAACTTCTTTAGATCCGAATAAGATACATACACACTTCATATATAACCTTTCATCTTCTTCGAATTCATGTACCATTTACATTCTCCTCCTCTGATTGGTTTTCCAAAATCTTGTAGGTACATATAATATCAATAATATACAAAAAAAGTAAATGCAGTCAATTTGGTTTCAAATTTAAGACTGTGAAGGAAAACATTTGTTTCTTGTTTCGTCTTTGCATCAACTTTTATGAATCCGGAATCATTCATTGTCGAAAGGTCTCAAAAGGTACTGATAGTAAGAGAAGTATCATTCAAATATCCAAAGATAGTCGTTTTCCCAAAGCAGGTTGTCCCCCCCAATGCTTCATTTTTTATTGTACTCATTAAAAGAGAACACATTCACATCTTCGTGATTTCTTCAGAAATATTTTCCTCCAGTTGATTTTCTTGCTCTTAGCTTTTATGGAGTTTTCAATATCACCATCAACTTCCCAGCTTCGTCATGTTAAATTGGTTTAACAATAGTTATAGTAAACGCATGATCCACATAAAGATCCACAGCAGCACTAGACGTTATCGCGCAGTCAAAGTAAACACGGATATACTGTGATCTACTGATACTTTCAAATGGGTAATTTTGGATCGCTTCCTATAGTACTATGGGAGGCCTGTAATTAAGATTTGAACTGCTTGTTTATTATTATATCTACTATTTCTGCGAACTTGCCTCAAGTAATTCACGCAATAAACAGATCAATGCTGTTTCTAATATTACGTGACTATCTTAACTGTTATCCCAGCAAACACATTTATATATAAAATACATATAATTTATATAAAACTGGAAGAAAAATAAGATATATTTAATGTCAGGATGTCAGCAATTTTCAAAATAATATATATGTCTATTAGATGTAAATTCTTCTACATGAATTTATATACGTTTTATGTATATTTTATGTAATATTTACACAAAAAATATTAGCTGTAAAAGCGTTCCGATGACCAAAATGGCAGCTACTCGAGCATAATGTAATTACCCACTGAACACAGTACATCCATGAAACGTTTCTAAATGTTGCATAAGGGTTACAAATGAAACATTCCTAAGAAACATGTAAGACACATTACTGGTACATTCCTGTCGAATGCGAATAAATGGTAATGTCTAATAAACGTTTCAATTGATATGTTACATAAAATACAAAACATACACATTACAACAAGAAACGTTTTAGATATGTATCCAAAAATACATCTTTGTGATGTATTTTTTGGAATGTGATAACGTATAACATTTTAGAAACGTTACAAATGTGATGTTTCGTTTGAAACAAAATAGTCATATCTCAAAGTTAACGTTACGGAGTTGTGTTTAATAGTGTTGTACCAGAAACCTTATCAGTTGAAACATATCGTAAGAAACACATCATACACGTTTCGGTGTGAACGTTTTAGATATGTATCCAAAAATACATCTCTGTGATGTATTTTTTGGAATGTGATAACGTATAACATTTTTGAAACGTTACAAATGTGATGTTTCGTTTGAAACAAAATAGTCATATCTCAAAGTTAACATTACGGAGTTGTGTTTAGTAGTGTTGTACCAGAAACCTTATCAGTTGAAACATATCGTAAGAAACACATCATACACGTTTCGGTGTGAATGTTTTAGATATGTATCCAAAAATATATCTCTGTGATATATTTTTTAGGAATGTGATAACTAAAGCTAGGATGCCTTTTTTTATAAATGGACAAACATAAGGCAGACCCTATTTAAAATCCGTTTTAGATGCAAACTTTATTCTGCCTTTTTTGGTTTCTGTTAGTTTTATTGCGTTTTTTACATTTTTTTTTTGATATTTTCGCGTAAGTATTTAGTACCTTTTCTGTAATTTTTTTTAAGTTTTTTGAAATGTAAGTAAGTATTTTTTAATTTTTAGATTTTATATAGGTATATTTTTCTGGGTAATTTCTAAGAAAGCAAATTGTTTGAAAGGGAAAGGAATTTGGTATACAAACTGAATACAAACTTTGTCTATAATATTTAAGCCTCTTACAATAATAACTCGGATGAGTCATTTTCCTTACTTTGAAATATTTCCCATTGTATTATTTCTACCTGCAAGCTGCACCTACATACAGTCTTTGTTGAAATTGCATCATTTAGTCATTATGCCGAGTTAAGCGTATTTTAATTAGCCCGAAAACTTTATTGAAAAAGAATACCAGCAGATAGCATTTATCAACTGTAATTACTTTTTCTAATAAATATTTGTTTGTCTATACTTAAATTGAATATGTATGTGTTGATTTTATCTCGACAGTTTTCGCTTTTCCGTGCCATTTTTCTCCTTTTTTGTCTTTTTAGATGCTTTTTTTAAATTATTTTTTATGCCTTTTTCCTGCCTTTTTGAAACTTTCGTTTTGTCTAACTATCCCAACTTTAGTGATAACGTATAACATTTTAGAAACTTCATTAAAAATGTGATGTTTCGTTTGAAGTCATCTTTCAAAGTTAATGTTAGGTACTTGTATTTAGTAGCGTTGTACTAGAAACCTAATCACTTGAAACATATCATAAGAAACTAAAAATACACGTTTCAATGTGAGTGTTTTACATATTTATCCAAAATTACAATTCAAATTACAATAGATTTATTCATCATAAGTAGATGGGTAATATTGCACATCTAAATGGCTTATTTGCCAGCGAGTCTGTAGCTCAGGTAGTTTGCGGAGCTGTTTTCTGAATTCCTAAACAAGCGACCGATGTTCGAATCCCACTTGAAGCAAAACGATTTTTCAGCATCACCGATCTCCTTCGAGTCTACACTAAGAGAATTTTGGGGGCCCTGGAGAACAAGCCACCGGAGTACATTGGGCCCTGCAGGGCGTGCGCACTGGGAAAAGAGCCTCTCAGAGTAGTTGGGGCTCTCGGTACCATAGTTTCTACCACATCTCAATTTTTTTATACTCAGGTATGTTTCAAATGAAAGGTATATGAGACATTTCAAATATTCACGTATGAAACATTTATAAGGACACATTTCTCCTACATTTCAATAAATTACTCTTCGATATGTTTCTTGAAACATATATAAAATGTTTCGATGTAACGTTTCTGTGTTGTTTCAAATCTAGGTTTCTGAAGGCGGACATTAAACATCTATGTTATGTGTATGATACGTTTCTGTCGCTGTTTCGGAGATGTTTCATGTTTCAGAGATACGTTTCTAAAACATTTCAGAAACGTTTTTTTGCACTGTGGGTATTATCAATGTAAAAAATTATTTAAGCAGTTCCATACAAAAAATGGAAAAACTACATTTTACGTGCAACTGTACTTTAAATTATATTTAACTTAATTCTTGCACGAATCCGTTTTTACCTGAACTGAAAACCGACAGTTTATTATGATATACTTGCTTGAAAAGTGTCCCTTAACCGGATTCGAACGTTTGGGAGTGGGCGTTGCAAATTCCGAAATCCGACATGTGTTTTCATTGTCTCCAGCATTGTACCACTGCGCTAATCTGTAACATCCCTTTTTTTTATTTCGTACTTCGTAACTTTGCGCTGTTTCGCGTTATTAGTTTAAATTTTGTTTGATTTTACCGTTGAGTGAAGTCTTATTCAATAATTATACCTATCTTTAACTTTATGTTAAAATTGACCAGGATTTAATTTATTTTATATTATTTATTTTCTATATAAATTAGACGCATTTTAGTCGATACAGATCTAATATTAAAGGTACGTGAACTACAATTTTTGGCGTTGTAGAAAACACGCGCGTTCGATAGAAATAGAAACGGACTTTATTTTCGACCATACAATATAATTATGTAATCATAATTTCTAATTATATTTACAGAAGGCATACATAAAAATAAGTAATATTACATAAAATATTTTACATATAACATACATAAATCTAATCATGTAAATATGACAGCACATGAATTTCATGAGTGATATGTAATTATCTATATGTATATATTATATGAATTTCTGTATACGGAATATCCGTAAGTTTCTATACTATTATGTAAAATATACGTAATTGTGTGACATACGGTTTATATAACTTATTAAAGAATACTTACGTACTTGATATATAAGAAAGCATATGTAGGGGTATTTACTTCAATTTTACATATGTTGTATGTATATTTTATATGTGTGTTTGCTGGGATATAACTTTGTAAGTAAATGACTTTTATGCGAATATTTCTGATTATCTCAGCATTAAACCACTTCGGGTAATAATTATTTCTGTTTATTTCTGTTGGAACAAACGAGTCAAATTCCGCATACAGTTTGTTATAAGTTATAATGACAGGCTGTATTTATATCGTCGTGGTTATTCAAAAACTATATTTAAAAGAGCATGATAAAGACAAAAAAAATCAGCCTTGTTGAAATTAAGTCTTCTGTTTTGATTATTATTAGGAAACTTACTGCAGAGTTTGATTGCTAGACAGAATTTAATGGTAAGAGCTGGGTAATGCATATCTTCAAGTATCACGGGAAGTTCATTATGAAAGACTTTCTTTCTTCATTGCTTAACACTAAGTCAAGAAATCGACTATTTGTATTGGCGATGCTGTTTTGTAAGATTAAATAAATTATTTTCGTAAAGGTACGAATATTTAAAAAAAAACCATTTGAAGAAATGCAAGAAAAATACCTAATCTTGTACGGACACGTAGAAAGATGATTGACAGATGGCAAGAAAGCTCTGGAATGGGTTTGTCACGAAAAAAAAACAGAAAGACTGAAATGCAAATGCAAATACAGAACGACCGCTATGAAGATAGAAAAGTCTGGAAGATGAGGGCGAACAAACGGTGCACGTAGTATAAATATAAAAACAATTAAATGAGTTCTTCAGATAATCACTGCTGTAGTGTCTTCTACCACTCCGTTGCTAAATGTAAATTATGATTCACTATAGCTCCCAGTGAAGCTTTATTGGTATTAGGTATGCACTAAAACAGTACTAAATCATTAGGTCATTTTGACAAAAGCTACGCAGCAATATTATAATACAAAACTGTGGTAATAATTTAGTCATTTGAAGGACTTTTCTTTATTTACTTAGAAATTATGATACCGCTGTTCGAAAATTAGTTGACACGAAAATATAACCCCGAACGTTCTAGAACAAATGTATGTAATAAACTTACCAACTAAGTAAATTCAGAATTTTTGATTTGTTCTGCGTGTTCGTAATTTAGTAAGTACACAGAAGTAAAAGAGATTTAATGTTTTTCAAATGAAAATAGAGACAAACAAAATTATACGTTCTACGGAACTAGAATTGAGTTTAACTATGTATGATAGGTTAGATACATAAAACCAAAAAACAATCCTTAATATTTGCAGCGACAATGGCAAACAATAACCTTACTCACGCACCTATTCACAATATTTGTATTTATTTATCATCGATCATAATCTTTTTGAGGAGCGTGGCTCACGGAAGAAGGGCAAACAGCAGACTTCCGGTTTACCGTTAGTTATACAAGATATTTATGAAAATGTCATAACGTTTAATCACGTGACTTGCACCCTTGTTTACCGAATGCAGTTTTTCTTTAAATAAAATGATAGCGTCGCCCATTTTTTTTAAGCGCGCAATTGACGCAAAACACTTATTACGGCATTATTAGTAAATTAGATTTATTTTTAGATTCGATACTGAAAATATCATTTCCTGAGCTGTAACGATTGTTAGACGAAGCGTGACTGCCAATTTTGAGTTATGGGATGTTAATTCGATATTTGAAAAGGTAGAGGTAATTCAAAATCTTAAGAACTGTGACCTTCAGGAAAGATGCGCGAAAGTAGGGGTTATATACTTGTTATATACTAATAAATGAAAGCTAAAAACATTGCTTCATTTTAATGTGCGGGAATATTCAAATAGGTAAACAAGTAGCAAAGCAACTAACCTAAAATTTTGTAATTAAGGATAAGTATTTTCAGCACCAATTTTGTTGTATTAGGGAAAAAACTAGTCTAAATCCACGGATTACAGAACGAACTTCGAATACCGCAGTAACGAAAGTATCAAAAAATCTGCCTTTATCAAACAAAAATTTCAACTTTAAAGTTGAATAGGTATCTCGAAAGGTATTTGAGATACCGAAAAATTGCCACCAGATCTTGAATCAGCATAAAATTTCACATCTAAACTCGTTTATAGACATATAGTACAGCGAATTAGCTACTTAACCTATTGTGCACTTTTTGATAAAAGTAGGTACCAAATCTGGCACAGAGGTAGACTGATATAATGAAAACTGACATCCTCAACAACTTATTTCAGCTAGCAGACAAGGACCTGGTCATCACTAAAGGAGAACAAGTGTTGAGTAAGCCACGACTTCTGGATACTTCAGCACTGGCTCCTTGCAAACACAAGGAAGCCGATACCCGCATTATGTTGCAAGCTGCCCACCCTGCTCACAATGACCCCAAAAAGATACTCATGTGCACAGTTGACACTGGTTTTGTTATCCTGGCAGTGGCTCTGGCACGCACCTTGAATGAGGAAACTGAAGTGTGGGTGTCCTTCAGCTCGGGGAAGACGCACTACTGATGTTTCATGCTTTGATGGGTAGCGACACGTCTCCTGCTTTGCCGGACATGGCACATGTCACAAACTGTTTGCAAACAAAAACAACGTCCAGCTGATCCCACCGATAAGGACAGCCCTGGAGCAGCACGTCCAAAGAGTAGTATATCAGGCCGGAGATGTCCGAGGTGAGGCCCTGGTTCTGCACTAACACTACCATCACCAACCGACTGGGGTTGGATCAAGACCAGCGGCGTGTACGAACCTCTCTGGACAACGATACCCGAAGCACCCAAGATCTGGAGGGAGCTCGTCTCTTGCAGATGCAGATTGTATAAAAAGTGCAAGTGCAAGAAGGCCGGTCTGGAATGCACAGCACTGTGCTTACGATGGAGAGTGCTCCGAGAACTGAAATCTCATTCCTAAAACAAATGTGTTGAACTGGCAGTAGGTATACTGGGACTGTAAAACAGATTTTTAATATTTTTTCTTTTATCAAAAAGTGCACAATATGTTGAAATATCCTAGCTAAACTGCACCACTAATACGCATCTCTTGCAAAACGGACAAAATATTGAATACAGCTACGAACGAAGTTCTTTGAAAATCATACTACTAAGTGAACTATTAAAGCTTTAGTTAAAAGTTAGCAGGAATTAGATAACTACTTGTTTTATATTAGATTTATTTACATTCAAATGTTTCCTAAAAATTGACTTTATAAGTATAGAAACTTAATCGTAAGTTTTTTATTTATTTCATTCTATGAAACAAGTAAATATAACAATCGCAATTAATAAGATACAAACAATTAGATCACAGGACATGCCCAAGATGGTCTACATATAAAAAAATATTGTTATTTACTAGTCTTTAATACAAATTAGCTCCAACATAATACATAATATAATTTTTATTTCTGATAAAAAAAGAATAAATAAATAAATACAATCATAAATTACTAACTAATTACAAGCAATTCATACTGAACTTAAAACATATTCTTCTCCCAAACATTTAGTGATATTATTTTTAAATATATTTGCAGAATTCATATAAATGTTTAATTTATCGGAATGTTTTTTGTTAATCTCATTAAAGAGATTAAGTACATGAATAAATGATTAGGTACAGAGTTCTGATAAGTAGTGATATTGGGTTTTTCTTTTTATACATTAAAAGTATTCCGTGATCGACTGCTAGCTGTTCTAGGTAAATGCAATGAAACCTCATCTAAGAGCTCTCCATGCTACATGACCATTTATAACTTTGTACAGGAACAAGATATTTGCTTGGATCAAACTATATAAAGTCATTATTACTGCAAAGTCATTGACTTGCTAATTTATACTAAAATCAATTAAATGATAAAAAACGATTAATACATTGATAAAACAAGTAGAAAATTGGAAAAATTGGAGTAAAATAATGTTTAGAAATGCAATGCTGTTTGTAACGATTATCTAGTGTTGTTAAACATTGTTCAAAGCTATAAATAGGAAGGTTTACCAAGATGATAGTAGAAACCATTATATACAAATTGCCTTAGCCATTACATACAAATATGATCGATTATATCTTAATATGAGACATCCCTTGAAATGTAGTTTGGAAATTTAATTTTATAAATTTATGTGTCTAAACTTCTGCAACCTAAATCATCATCTTCGTCATCGCTATCTGACCACAAGGAATTTTCAGACTCTTCACCATCACTTTGATTAATTGGAATGATAAGGTCTTCCACAGCATCAATAATGTGTTCTCTTTCTATATATTCTGCTTCAACTCTTTCTACATGAGAACAAACTTTTTCCCACTCAGGTATTCCAATGCTGCGAAATTTTTCTTCTGCCAATACCCGAACATCATTCAACTTAAAGGTGGTATTAGAAGCTGCAACATGATTTTTAACTTGCGCCCATATTTTTTCTATTGGATTCAGTTCAGGGTGATATGGAGGAAGACGAAGAACTGGAATGCCACGTTGACTTAACATTTCATCGACAACAAACCTTTTAAAAGTAGGTTTGTTTGCACATATTTTTGTATATAATTCTGGTTTGGTATCTGTTAATTCAAAATTAATTCCTCTTGCGTTTAACCATTTCTGCATTTCTTCTTTCCTCCAGGAAGAAGTTGGATTTGGTTCTAGAGATACATTGTGGTATGATGCATTGTCTAGCACCAAAACTGAATTTTTATCAACATTTGGAATGAATTTATCTTGTAGCCACTTAGTAAAATTATTATGATTCATGTCGTCATGATAATCCCCTGTTTTAAGACCTGTAAATAAAGTATTATAATACACAATTTACTACATTAACTGAACTAGTACCTGATTTGAAAATTGTGAGGCAATTTGGTGTGAAACCTTTGGCACCACCGGCATGTAGAATTATTAGTCGTTGACCTTTAGCAATAGGTGACTAAACATTTACTCGTGCCATCATCCCAAGCTTTTGGCACAGTATGTGAACTGTGAATGTAGGTTTCATCGCAGTAGATAATGTTTCGACCCTCTTCTCTATATTTCTTTAATTTACGTAAATATTCAATTCGTTTGGAACGTATTTCTTTTTTCTCGATCAATACTTGCCTATTGTCTTGAGTTTTTCTCCATTTAAAGCCTAAGTTACTGACAAGACATCGAAAAGAGGACAGCTTTCCAGTAAAGTTAATGGTATTATCATTTTTGACAATTTCAAAAACAACTTTCATTGTAGGTCGTGTTTTATGTACGCTTGCATAGGTGTAAATTATATTTCGGACAATACGTTCTCCACAAACATCCACTACACTGCACTTGCTGGGTTTTGCAATCGATTTCCTAGGTGAGGTTAATTTTGTACCTGGTGTCAACATCGTTGCTTCTTTCACAATGCGCTTAACTGTTGAAAGTGATACACCGGTAGCTGCAGCCACCCGTTCTTGTAAATTATTAAGTGGCACCGTCAATTCTTGCCTGTCTTTTTCTTCCTGCATGAATTTGTAGACGTTGAAAATTAGTTCACGACCCTGGCTATGTATAACTTTACTCATTTTATCTGAAACACAAGTTAAAAGAATAAGCATCTTAATTTAATTTTAAATAAAATTTAGTTTTGTAGTAGCTTGAAATTAATCTAAGAGTAATTTAATTCAATGAAAATCGTATGCAATTTACAAATATCCTGTAGGTATTTTATTAATTTGTTGGTTTATGGGTTCACTTAATAATTATGTATAAGTACAACCAAGTACAACTATGAAAATATACTTTTGTGAAGGTAATTTGCAAGCTACTACGCTTTTTAATTTTTTTAATTAATATGCATTTTACTTACTCGGTAACGATGTAGGAAAAACGGAGTAGTCTTGAAAAAAACTGATTTTCACGAATTTTAATGAACAATAAGCGTAGATAACCTCAAATTTGTTTAACAACACGTGCAGAATGATCGCTACAATAACAACTCTAAAAGTGACAGTGCGTACGTTTTTAAAAAGGGTGATAGTTTATATACTAATTCATTTTTGTCTTTTGCGCACGTGAAGGTCACAGCTCATAAGATTTTGAATTACCTCTACCTAAGCATTCAAAAGCAGAATTTTCTCTTATTAACGAACCGGGAAGCTTTTCTAAAATAATATATGATTTTTATTAGTAGTAGCAGCGGTTGCAGTCAAATCTGTACAGCATTGCTCTCATATTTTTGTAAAATCACCCGAAGTTTGTCTTGTTCGCCTTCAAGTATAGTCATGTTGATCGTAATGCGCTTCATCCATCATAGTCGTAGCGGTACATCGAGAAAATCGCAAATGTCTGTCAAATTGTGCGGGAAGTGTGAAATTAGGTACACTTATTAATTAGATCAAAATAAACGATTTGACCCGCAGCACTCCTATTTTCAACCCTTAGTTTTCAAAAGTGCCCCGTATTTAGTTTTTTCCATCCCCTAACGATAACTCCTTTGTTTACAACTTTTCGAAAAAAATATATTAATAAAAGTTTTAGGAATTCTTATAAGGAACATTTTATATAAGGATAAAATTTTCACAACTATCAACCCTTATCGAGATATGTGGGAAAAACTGATTTTTGCAGTTTCATTACAAAATCGGTCATAGTTTTCTTGTTTATCGTTTCTCAGAAAAAATATTCAAATAAAAGATGTAGATATTAATATGATCAATATTTTAGGTATATATAATATTTTCACAGAAAGCAACCCTTAACAAGTTATTTCGATATTTCTGAAAGTAAGCAACCCTTAAGTATGAAATCGCTCGTATCTTTTTATTTGTAACTTATGAGGAAAAACATGTGAATAAATATTATAGAAAATTATCTTTTGGGCATTTTATGTAGGTATGAAAATTTCTCAAAAGTCAGCCCTTAACGAGATATATCGAAAAAACCAGAAACTGTCAATTTTCACATAAAATCGAGCATAACTTTTCTATATTTCACTACAGTGACATTATTGTTATATAATTCGGTAGGTATATGGATGTAGAAAATATAAGTAAGGGGTAATTTTTTTACAAAAACTTACCCTTAGCGAGATATTTTGACAAAAACAAACTTTCGGCACTTTTTAGAAAAGTTTTCGTAACTTTTTCAATTACGGTGGTTAATATTATTTCTTCGCGGTTAATAATAGCCAATTACAGTGCGTTTCATGAAATCATAGTGATTTTGCACCATATCACACTGGTGCGGGAATTTTCAACGTACAAAGTGTAGGGTTTATTCGCGGTAATATAATTAAAAAGAAACAATCTAATTGTACCCAAAATGCAAACATAGGTCGATTTTTATATCAAGGAAGACATATTTTGATGTTATTTTCTTGGGGGTGGTTCTCACCTCCAGCGCTTCACAGGGGGTGACATTGAAATTTCGTCGCGGCGTATGGTTTCGCTCGGGTGTCGCATCTCCTTTTTAGTCTTCTATTTGGTTGTTCTCACTAAAATACGAGTCGGTGAGATAATACTAACTTGCTGTTGAAGTGCTTACCTTTTATTTTCGCATGTAAAATGTCTAAAGGAGATGCGACACCCGAGCGAAACCATACGCCGCGACGCCCGGTACGTAACGAGCTCGCGCACCTAAGCCAAATGTGTTTAAATAAATATTTCAGTATTTTACTTAGCTACTGATAGATATAAAGTGAAAAAAATGCAAAAATGAAAAGGCCAAAGGAATTAGCTTTCCAATGATGTATCACATGACCCGCCTTCCGGTTTGAAATTTCAATATCACCCCCTGTGAAGCGCTGGAGGTGAGAACCACCCCCAAGAAAATAACATCAAAATATGTCTTCCTTGATATAAAAATCGACTTATGTTTGCATTTTGGGTACAATTAGATTGTTTCTTTTTAATTATATTACCGCGAATAAACCCTACACTTTGTACGTTGAAAATTCCCGCACCAGTGTGATATGGTGCAAAATCACTATGATTTCATGAAACCCACTGTAATTGGCTATTATTAACCGCGAAGAAATAATATTAACCATCGTAATTGAAAAAGTTACGAAAACTTTTCTAAAAAGTGCCGAAAGTTTGTTTTTGTCAAAATATCTCGCTAAGGGTGAGTTTTTGTAAAAAAATTACCCCTTACTTATATTTTCTACATCCATATACCTACCGAATTATATAACAATAATGTCACTGTAGTGAAATATAGAAAAGTTATGCTCGATTTTATGTGAAAATTGACAGTTTCTGGTTTTTTCGATATATCTCGTTAAGGGTTGACTTTTGAGAAATTTTCATACCTACATAAAATGCCCAAAAGATAATTTTCTATAATATTTATTCACATGTTTTTCCTCATAAGTTACAAATAAAAAAGATACGAGCGTTTTCATACTTAAGGGTTGCTTACTTTCAGAAATATCGAAATAACTTGTTAAGGGTTGCTTTCTCAGAAAATATTATATATACCTAAAATATTGATCATATTAATATCTACATCTTTTATTTGAATAATTTGTCTGAGAAACGATAAACAAGAAAACTATGACCGATTTTGTAATGAAACTGCAAAAATCAGTTTTTCCCACATATCTCGATAAGGGTTGATATTTGTGAAAATTTTATCCTTATATAAAATGTTCCTTATAAGAATTCCTAAAACTTTTATTAATATATTTTTTTCGAAAAGTTGTAAACAAAGGAGTTATCGTTAGGGGATGGAAAAAAACTAAATACGGAGCACTTTTGAAAACTAAGGGTTGAAAATAGGGGTGCTGCGGGTCAAATCGTTTATTTTGATCTAATTAATAAGTGTACCTAATTTCACACTTCCCGCACAATTTGACAGACATTTAGATGTACCGCTACGACTATCATAGGAAATTCACCATTTTAAAGCATTGAAAGTCACTTTCTCCATATTTCATGGAAAGAAGCGCTACGCCGAGGCCTACCTTTAAATAGTAGGGAGGAAAAACATTCTCTGAAACAAACTGTTTTATACACTTGTGCATACGTTGGAACCAAATCTCGACTCATTGACACATTTTTGTTTGAGATTCGGGAACAAAAAAAAGTCGATAAATCAGACGAGATTCAATATGTTTCTTCTTCAAATAATCAATTGGTCGACTTGGTGTGTGGGAACTGACACGTCATGATGGAGAATGATGCAACGGTATTTTTCCTAATTTCATTAATGACTTCAGGCAAACAAATTGATGTATATCATTCAGTGTGAACTGTGTTCCTAAAGAAATGGGTACGACATGCCCAGTACAACCTAAGAAACAGGCGATCATTTTCTTGGAAGTGCTTCGTAAAGGAACATCTGGTGTGGGATTCGGTTAATCTTTGAACACCCAAAGAGTGGATTTTGCTTGGTTTCCGGTTCATACATCTATATTCAGGTTTCGTCATCTGTTTCGATATTTTAGACCGATTTTGCAGTTCCTTGGTCAAATTTTTTAACCATATCCTTACACCAATTAACACGAATCTGTTTTGGAGCTTTAGTTAAATTATGTGGAATCCAGAGGGAACAGTTCTTTCTGACAGCTAATTTTTTATACAAAATCACATGTATATTTATACAGTCTATGATCTGCCAAGGATGTCTCTATCTCGCCGTACGTCACATGCCAATCTTTTACGTAACGTATAGTATCGATGTTTTTTTTCGGAATCACCTTCACTGATGGACGTACGACCACAACGAAATTCTGCCAACCAATTATAAACAGTCTTTTTTGATGGTTTTCAATCGCTTAAGTTGAACGAAGCGATTCTATACATTGTTTTAGGCGTAAATCGTAAAAAATCATCCAATGAAAAACTTAATAAGTAGATAATATCTATTTATTCACAAATTAGTTTCTTCAAAAGCTCACTGTCAAAAAACTATTTTGTCAATTTCTAAAGGTATTCGAGCTGCAGTATTCTTCAATTACAGCAAAATCAAAGGTTTTGGTAAGGTACTTGTAAAATCTCTTGTTCATACCTTTTCTGTTTGTTTCTGGTACTCTAGGCTTCATGTGTATGATCGTATGTATTTTGCATATTATCTCAATTCAATCCAGAAATACTCCCTCCACGTGAACCAATCTCTTTGACATTGGTCTTGAATTCGGTTGGTTTCTTTATGAAAATGCAAAAATTTTTCATTGATTAATGATATGTTTAGCAAGACTGTTTATGACTTCCCCCCTGTCATACGACAGATTTGTATATTGAGTTTTGTCAATAAAACAAGAGGTTTAAGTAAGCTAAGATTTATATTAATTTCTTAGGCGATCGATTTCGACAAATAAATACCAATAGATCGTCAGCTTAACTGACGATCTATTGGTATTTATTTGATCTCCTCTCTTTCAGTCACCTATCACCTCGTTCACTGGACTCTCAGCTTCAATACCCGACGGTAGTTACAATAATTAAAAAATGTTAGAATTTTACTCATAGCAATGTTCTTACAGCTCGGCCTGATGATGACACAAAAAATAGTGTCGATATCGATCGCCTAAGAAATTAATATAAATCTTAGCTTACTTAAACCTCATGTTTTATTAATTAGAGCTAAATGATGGAATACTTCGTAGAAAAGATGAGTTTTGTCAAATTTTGACGGGATTGGTGCCAATTGATTTGTTGAGCCATAGTTTTGTGAAATTTTCAAAGAGATGATAATCCATTGCTACAACATGAGGGTAGTACGGTGGATAGAACTTGCAGAGCTATTTGACCACCACGAAAGGCACAACTTTGGTACTTGGAATTTCGATTCCCACTGGAGTTGAATAGTGATAAAGTACTTCCAAGTATTTGCCGTCCCAACAGTATAAGTGCTCCATTTTGTTTTTTGTCTTTCCTTATATAGCCATTGTATTTAAATAATGAAAAATTTAATAATAATTTCTTGGTGTTAATGAATGAAACCATATAGTAGCCTACAATGCACGATATTTCCTTATTGGACATCGATCCAATGGGTTTAGAGGTTTCCCCCCAAAATTTCTGTATAAATAATTATTTTGGGTAGATTTGCTTCATAACTTTTGAGCTGGTTTACGGATGGGAATTATATTGAATAGTTGTACATCTAAGGATCATTGCTTTGTTTTGCTAGCTTTGTTTACATCAATTATTTAATTTTTCTTTTATTGTTTATATTAGTTATTGTACTCCCTCTTTTGTTTTAGGTTTCACTATGTTTGTTTTGCTTAGCTTATAGTACTAGGTATAAATGTTTATTTTTGATTTTTATGTTGTCTTGTCCTGTAATTGGAATTTTTATTCTGTTGGGCAAATATATATTATTATTATTATTATTATTATTATAAGCCATTAGTCGCTACGTAAATAAGTAAATAAGTTATATATCACTAACTACGGAAAATTGGGGTAAAGAACCCTTATACCAAATTTCGAAACAACAGTTGGGATCTGTTCTATTCTCTAAAACCATTTCAACTTGACACGCATCGTTACAAAATAATCAGCTACTCGATAACTAGAAGTTAGGCGTACTTTCCTTTATTTGAATAACTATTCATTGAGATTCTCGAAAACTGTTTACCGAGTGTAATTTCTCCTTAAAAAATTTGAGGGCTTGCACCCCCTCATTTATCTGCGCATATGATGGAAAGATTACTGCATTGTTAGTAGAATGCCGTACTTATTTTTTAGGAGTTATCAAAATTACTTTGTGATTTATTATGCGAGCGTATATTGCCGATTCTGAGTTACAGAATAGGTGTCCATTTTTGATTTGGGGTAGAGACCTTTTGTACTTTGAGCATAAAAGAATATATGAAGTCCAACACTATAGAAGAACAAGAAAACATCGAAAGTGTAACAGTAGAAATGTTCATGTTCACTTTGAGAACGTAAACATTTCGTGAATGTACAAACTTTAGTCGTTTCAGATCAATTCAACAAACAAAAGTTTGGAAATATTGATTAGTTGTAATCAATGTTCAAATTAAATTAAACAAATTCTTTGGGAAATGAGGTGAAACATAAACAAGATCAATCGCGAGGTTTGTTTCCTTTTATTTTTTCAAGAATATTTTTAACAAACGATTATAATTCAAGTGAAATTATATCATATTTCTTTTAGTAGTAGGGAAACGTGTTATAATAGTCATTCAAAAATTTTCCTCAACCAGCAATTTGGCCACATAACCAACGTACTGAAAACTCTTCCGAAATTAACCCAGATTATACGTTCGCCTTCTTATTGGCCTTTTTAAATCTTTTAATCAAAATCTCCATTTTTTCGGAAATTGTTGTTTTTTTTTCGTACTTGGCACATTTCCTTGTTGGGAGATGTAGACTTCGTGTCACATTCTTTATACCTGCAGCTTGTTAATTCCTTATCATTTTCATGCAATTCCAGTGTAAATGTTAAAAATGTCGTTTACGGCACCAGAAGTTTGTAGGGGAAAAATACTAATGAATTATTAATGCATTAGAAAAACAACAGAACTATTTGCAATTGTTATACTGATGTGTTTCTGCTATTGTTGACATTAGAAAATATTGTGGAAACTCAACCACTTAAGTAAAATAAAAGTTTAATCATGTGCTCACCTCTTGAATGGATGCATAACAGCATGTGAAAGGAAAAGAGAAGCAAGTTGACATCTTCAATACTTCTTAGAAACATGAACACAGAAAAACGCTTATCATAATTTCTTGGTTTCTTGGTTTTCAATGATATGGTGCTGTAGCAGAAAAATACACCAGATACAAGCCATTATTATTGAGAATGAAAGAAATAGTGTAACCTTTTCCAGGCGTCGCTTTGAACCACAAGAGTTTCGTGGGTCCGTTGCGAATTTTCTCCGCGGAACGATTTTCGTTTTTTAATTGGCTACCAGTGTATGTCACCTAATCTCTGATTGGTTGAACCTTTCCTTCTCGTTTTGATTCTTTCACAGCCGTTGAGTTGCCCCAAGGTAGAACTTATTGTTTCATTTCATGTTTTGTTTGTTAAACATTATTCCAAGTGTTAACCGTTATATTTGTTCATTATAACGACGATTGCCGTTACTCCAGTGTAAATATTTACCTAATACCCATATTTTCTTTCAACAATCATATCACTGTTACTACAAGCTGTTAAGATTTTCGTAATTCTGATTACCAGCTTTAATTTTCTAAAGAACTATCGTACTTTACTTAACTTTATTCGTTAACTTTATATAACTTAACTTTAGCTTTGAGTTTTGACGACCCCCATTTGCTTGCTGAATTTCAATTCTATACTCATATCTAGCCTACCCCCATATCGCCCCTTACGTATAACTGAGCTTCCGAGCCATTGCATTACAAAGTTGTCGTAACACTAACACATTTACCTGTGACAGTCTTCTGCTCCTTTAGATTAATAGCGTTCACTAGACCGGTACTTCTAAAGAATACAGCGTACATTCCGTTGTTCACTGCTCGCTGTTTTCTGATTATTGTTGGTGTGACTTCGTCTTCATGGACTCATACGCAGTTGGCATACGAAAAATGGTATGTAAGTATCATCGTCTGTTACAATTTTCGGCAAAATTTGGTGTCTTAAGCAATGTTAGAGTTTCGTGGTAAATTCGTACTCGTTCTGCTTTTTGAAAATCTGTAAGATGACGGGGCACAGAACGACTTACGACTTATTTCAGATGAAGGTGGTCGTGTGCAGTTGAGCATCTATGATTAGCTGCAGTTCTTACACTTTCGAATCCCTTGTACCATCTTAAACAAGTTTCACAGATTGGATAGGATTCGCGACAAAGGAAAACATTGCTGCTGTGAAGAGGATTATGGAAGTAGATAATAGGACTAGTTACGCCGCAATAGAGGCTCAACTGGGAATTGGAACCTCATATGTGAAAACAATAATAGGCGGCCACCTTCATCTGAAAAAAGCCGTAAGTCGTTTTGTACCCCATCATCTTACAGATTTTCAAAAAGCAGAACGAGTACGAATGTCCCATAAAACTCTAATATTTGGTGTACACCAAATTTTTTCGAAAATTGTAACAGGCGATGAAACGTACATACCATTTTTCGACATGCCAACTTGATAAGAGAGCCACATATGGATCCATGAGGACAAGGGCACACCACCAATAATCAGAAAACCAGGGAGCAATGAAGAAAATAATGTACGCTCTAATCTTTAGAAATAGTGGTCTAGTTAGCGCTATTAAGCTAGAGGAGCAGAAGACTGTGACAGCTAAATGGTACGCCGAACACTGTTTACCGGAAACGTTATTAAAGTGCCAAAGAATGGAATCTTGCTTCTTCTCATACTGAAGAGCCAACTCGGCAGTATTTGGCTGCAAATAAGATTAATGTAATCGACCAGTATAATAATGGCTTATCACTCGTATAAGTAAAAATTGTGATAGAAACACCATTTTCCCTCTGATCACTGAACTGTGCGTATCTTTACAATCCCCACCTGTTCGGATGTTCGGTAACACCTAAAGGTTTAGAATTTTAGACGGAAGGTTGACAATTTTCATTAATTTACACTTGTATTTCTGAATCCAAGCATTATAGTATCTTTATTTATATTGTGTAAACAGGACTACGAGAATTCATTAGATTAAAGGGATAGTTTTGTATTTGAACTTGAATTGTAAATGACATACCGTAAACATAAACGTATGCTCGCCCAATGGACACAAGATATCCAAAAGTTACATAGAAAGGGTAAAAGTAATGCAAAAACTAATCCACTAATATAATTCTAACTTCTTGCAATTGATGAGAGGGCTTATTTATTTTGGAATTACTCTAACATTTAAATTCAAAACATTCGGGGGGTGCAGAAGATGCACGTCACTTAAACCAAACGTACTTAGTCTGAAGTAAGTTTTAATAAGAGCTCATTAAAGTTTTCGGTTTACTTACTTCTCTTGTAAACACTTTTATTTATTTTATGTACACTACCAATTTAGTCACTGTGAACTCGGTGGGTGGGCCCTTTTATATTCAATATCCTTCCTTAGTCCTATATGCAGTTAAAGGTCATTAATTGAAATAATTTCAAATGTAACACAAACAGTCCATTTCCCAAGCGTATAAAAATTCTATAAGTAATCTTAACAGCAAAAATCAACAATTTTTGTTAGATTAATAGTGATTTACAATCCGTGAAGCAATTCGTCATGTTGACATCGATATCTGAAATCCCTGCATTATCAACTTTTTCATCAAGCCGCTATCTGAATAGGGTCTAGATAGGTAATCCTACACCATCCACGTATATCAAAAAAAAAAAACGTCTAAAACGACTGTATAAATCCAGCTGACATAACACGCTTCGAATGCCTAACAATCTCAAACAACGCACCAAGCAATTTAGCAAATCTATCGTAATTATGTAACGATAAACGATCGATTTCCCAAACCATTATGCAATGGAATAAATAACCGAGAAATATTTACGAGTAGGGATTAAGTACTTTTTATGGGTTATACTTTGTGGACAAATCCTACCTTTATATAGGTAGGTACGCTAATAAATTAGAACAATTTCGGTTTTTTACAAAGGGCAGATTTCTCAGGTTTTCTTAACGTATTAACGTAATCTTTTAAACCCCTGCAATTGAGGATTTAGTAAATTGTACGTGTTTTTTTTTTATTATTAATCGTGCCATAATAAATTGATTAAACGAATCTTATCAAATTTGCCATATATATCGATATTACTTTTATGACGGTATTTATTTAATTAGTAACGTTTTTTTTATTTTACCGCTGATTATATTTATTACGATATAAGGCCATTTTTATTTACCTACATCAGATTTCTACATGCGCCTATTTACACTTTGAACGTTGTACGCGAAGGGAACCGCAGTTATACTCATGAAAGGAAAGGTGTTAGCATCAAAAATGAACGCACGGGGGTTTGTTAGTAAAATAAGATATATCCGAAAAAACAAATCTGTAAATAAAACCAATCACATAATAAATTACCGGCTAGGAAATGACGTGTACAGCAACTTGTGGGGCCTTTTAAAAGCACGAGTCTCCACTTTATCAATCGGGTACAATTATTCACTTACCCTTTGTCGGTTAATTACTAAGAAACTTAATAATTAGGTCACTATAGTATAATTGAATTATTTCAAAATCATATTCTTTTAATTTCTCTTAGTTGTATAGTTATAATATTAATTAACGTACCGTTGTTAATCTTTTCCGTTGTGTTATCCGATGTATTTTGACTTGTTGAAAGGTATCTAAGACCCCCAGGTAATATTGGCGAATTCCATATACCCCTGCAGTACGAAGAAAAACCAGTGGGTGGATATTCCAATGACGAGTTACTTTCATTGCCCATTCCTGAAACAAGAGGGCAAATGTACAAATAGATTAGTGAAGGTAGCAATATTTTATATTTACCGACAGGAACAAAGGAACAATTACTAAATTTACCCATTTGTTTTGAATTATAATACACACATCATCAACAAAAATGAATATCTTAATCATCTTTTACTTTTTATCAACGTTCTCCCACCTATTAAATTATCGAGCAATAAAACTTGTAATCAGTATTAACATAAAAACAGCTTAAAATTTTGGGAAATGAATTTTCCCCGCAGTTTTGTGGCAATTATATCAGAATAAGAATGAATTTTCATTTTTTATTACTAAAGGTTTGTGCGAGCCACAGAGCAACACACGATCAACAACTTCATTACGTACCTGATTAAATAAGCATTACATTAATGAGAAAGGATGATTAAAGTAAAATCTTATGCTAACCAGTGAAGAAAACATTTGAAAAAATCTTTTGCCAGTTTCTTAAAAAACTCGAAAATCGCTTTCCTCTCATTTTTAATCACAAGCAAGCGCACATACTTTTTTATATTGATTAAAGTACATACTTCTAATCAATTTACTGAAAATATTAAATATGTATTAAACATTCTTTAATAAGATGCAGCTGTAGATTTGCAGTTTTGGGGTAGTTTTTAATTGTTTCATTATATTTATCTATATCAACATTCACTCCTATGAGTAGGTTTTGTTCAGTGAAAAGATTCTCTAAATCGGACTACCTTCTTTCTCAATATACACTACATTCATACTTTCAATTACTTAAAATACTACTAATTAAGACAGTTGTTTCATTCGAGAATTTTAGCATGGTTTGGCATGGTATCGAACAAGTACCTCACAATCCTGATCTATTGCAAATGTTATAGGAGTGGTTATGTATCAGTGCTGCAACCGTGCTTAATTGTTTGAAGCTCCCGATGAACGGAATGGCCGAGTGGGAAAGCATTCGGAGGGAAAAAGATAATACTTCTACGCATGACCGACTGTTGCTGCAATTATTAACTTATATTCATATTCTTGTGGCCAGAAAAACTTATTACAATAATATAAAAGTTTCACTCTAAAGAACATAAGAATTTTTAGGCTATATTAAGTAGTGGTGTGTGTCTGTGTACCTATAGCACGGCCTGAATGCCACTTATTTTTAGGTGAATACAGAATTGCACATTACATGCATCATTTTTCACTTTTGTAAATAAGAGTATGTATTAGGAGAAAGGCTTTAATGTGATGTCAATAATGTGATTAGAAGATAATTAGTGTAGATCTATCTAATTCCAAAGTCAAACGTGGTAGAGGAAATGAATTCTGGTGTAATAAAGGATTCACTTTGGAGTTTTCGATTTATTTGGAAATGTTCGGAAAACTTGGAATAGAACGTTGCCAAAGTTTGTTGTTTGATGTGTACGAGTATGTTTGCAGGGTGAGAGAAAAAATTGCAGGCCGTTGCGTAATGGTAAAGCAGCACTACGAGATTATTGAGAGCATTACCGAAAATTCTCGAAAAACTTCGTAAGAAGTTTAAAACAGACGATATACCTGAAGTTCTACAACACACAATACAAAATATAGTTAGTATCCGGCGAGCTCTTTGTGAACAAACGAATGTGTAAGAGTGCAATTTTTGAAAAAATATTTGCATGATATGAACTCTTCATCGCCTGTCGCCTCTACTAATTGTATCCTTTAGATGACACGTGGGTCTAGAGGATTACAAAAAAGGTCTTGGTAAGACAATAGATACACCAAACATAGCGTACAAACATAGAATAATTCTTCCAAAAATTGCAGACTTCAGTGTTTCTCCAAACTGGAGACCTTCAAGTGGAAGTTACTGGATGGTAATGTTAGAGATGCATCGAGTCGTGCTTCTATCTCGCCGACGTTTCGACTATGCAGGGCTAATCTTTTTCAAGGCTCAGAAGGGTTAGTGTATCGCAAAAACACAGCAAAGTACTAATCATTCGAATCCACTCCCTTTGTGTACAGGGAAACCAATTAGAACAGGCTAGTGGTATGAAAACGAAAAACGAACGAGGACGTTACCGAGCGTATGGACTATACCTTTATACTTTGTTTCTTTTCTTTGCATTAAAATGATCAATAATATACGTCGGTTGCTCGAAGTGCATTTCAAATAGTTTAATTAGCCAGTTGCATATATCGATGATGTAGGAACAACCTTTGGTGGCCGAAATAGTAAGCGCTAATCCGTTTTTGAACCTTTAATTTTTGACATAGCGGGTAGGTTTGCTTATTGGTTGTTTGCATTTTTTATTTTTCAAAATAGTAATATTATAACGTCGGATGGGGCTCCCAGACAAAAGAAAAGGTATTTGAAAACCATGGCACATTGGCAATTAATAGGTATTGAAAAATTGTGTTTATTTTTTGTGTAACTGATAGACTGGTCTACTGTTTGCTACGTTCAGTTCCGGTTCGGGAGACCGTGGGTTCGATTCCCACAATAGCTGACTGTTCTGCACTTTCTTCATATGTATGCAATTTCACATAATGCTTGTCATCATTTTAGGTGTGCAAGATGAATGTGGGAAAAGTTTGTTTTCCTTCTCGTCACTTTTACTCCGTTGACTCATCTCTTATATTCCTGTTCGTCGGCCAAAAATGCTTTCGAAATTGTGAGCGGTTCGTATTCGTTACCTCTGCAGTCAAGAGTCGCGGAGGAACGAAGCAAGGTGCCTTTTTTATTAAGTTTCACAAAAGCGAGTTTAAATTTCAAAAAGATTGCATTCTGGATCTGTGAAGGTATTGGCATGCCTGTTTGCTAAGGAAACAGAAAGATTTTATTTTAGACAGGACATGAATCCTTAGATAACATTTTGTTAAACATTTGACCTGATAACAAGACCGTATTTGTCACCCTATAGCAACTGTAACATGAAAAAATAGTTAGATATGTGTGGTTGAGTTTAGAATACTTTGAATAAAAAAAGTTCTCTCCTGCATTTTACTTCTGTAGTAAATTTTGAAGACCATAAGTCAAAGAAGTTTTGAATGCTTAATTTCTAAATTCAGGCAGGACAAAATTAAAGTTAAACTTTACCAATTGAACCATTTTATAAACATAAATTGGTTTTTGAAAATGTAAAGGTGGCGCCACCTCAATTTTTGTATATTACAAAGAAATGTAGAGCTACAATACGGGAAGAAATTTTGAATACTGATTTTCGGTATTCAATCAAGCGAATTCCGGGATTCCGGTATTGATACCGGTATTGACTTTTCTTACTGCTGAAACTACAAAATAAAAATAAAAAACTCATAGCGTAGAATTTCGTATTCAAAATAGAAATTTGAAATAAAAAAAAATTGAAAATTCAAATTTCAAAATTTGAAACGCAAAATATTACTGCTACTTAAAGTTAAAAAGTTTAAATTAAATTCAAAATTGAAATTTGAAATAATGAAATCGCAATTATAATTTTGTAAATTCATTGTTCAAAAATTAAAACGTAATAAAGAAAAATTGGCAGTGCCATTAGAAAATTCAAGTTACCGTTTATACAAATTTTGTCAATTGACGTAGTAATTTCTCCAAACACGAGACGATTTCGGATTTGACCGTCCGGTTTACGATAGTACATTTCATGTTTTAGTATCGTATCGTCACGACCTTCTAAGCTTTGTGATCCCTGCGATATTCAATTTTTTTGGACACATGGGGCCAAACTATTCGTTTTAAGTACTATATGTGATACATAAAGTCGCACTGGAATTGACCAAGGAATATACAGGGGGTTCCATTAAAAAAATGCAACTTTGCGATTCAAGTGAAAATATTTTAGACTTGTAGCCCTACCATATCCCATGAACGAACTTTCGAAATGTTCGTTAATAAACCCACAGTCTTCCATCCACACAGTCCACACACTATTGCCCCACCCTGTATACATACAATATTTTGCACTAGTTCTAAATATCGTTAATACAATAATATTGTCTACTAAAATAAAATTAAATTACGTAATACAGAAATACCGGTATTTATGTATGAATGCCGGTTTTAAATACTGCATCAATTTTGTCCGGGATCTTTCGAAATCCCGGAATTCCGGTGTTGTAAATTCTACATGTTGGACCTAATTTGAAAGGCGTTTTCATACTCTACACATTTCTCTTGAAAAATTGAATATTCAATTACAATTTTTTTAAATTTTCACATTTTAAATAAGATTATGAAGCAGAAAGTCTCATTACAATTAGGATACTAAGGTAAGGGGCGGAGGGGAATTCAAGCGTGCCTACACTGTATGGTTTCAAATTTAAAATTTCTTCCTTAAACAGTTATAAATAGGAAACATCTATCCATACTATATGTATACCGTTTTTTGATGATTTCACAACCAATTAAGGATTTCACACATACGGGCGACTAGCATTTCTAATTTGCAGCTGATCCACCGTTTGCAACATAAACAGCCCCTGTTTATCCTATGGGAGCTTGGGGCGGGCGCCCAGGGGCCCGGATCTGATAGTAATTAAAAAATATAATCTTATACAATATACACGTCAGGCCCCGGGTGGCCCGGCGTACGCCTATGTTCTATTCCTCTAGCATCGAGCGATCGTAGGTACGCGGTGCTCTCGCCCTTGCCTTCGCGGTACCAGTACCCAGGCACATAGTTACAGAGGGGGCTCGAGCCCCCCCCCCCCCCCCCCCCCCGAAATTTCCTTAAGTTCGATCGATAGAACACAATAGTTGTTTTTCTTAGTCGCCATGAATATGCTTTATTTTTTTCAAAATTTTAAAACAATTTTTACAATAAACATTAATAATTAACGCATGTGTTTACTTGTTATAAAAAACTGACAACGAATAGCAATGAAGGGGGCCCCTAAATCTTCAGCGGCCAGGGCCCGTTAGTTAGGTTAAACCGGCGCTGAACATAAACCCTATAACCTAGTGTTTTTATATTTGGAAAGATAAAACTTCCATTTGCTAGTTACAGTTTTTAGTTCAATGTAGGTACCTACCTAATACCTATACAAAATATCTTAGAGCTTTTCAATTTTAAGTTAAAATTTAATTAATAATTTATAAGACGATTTAAAATTTGTACTAATACGTACACATTGCATTGTGTGATGCTATAATCATTATGGATGTACATACCTATAGGTACCTAATCTTTATTTTCATTATAATAATGAATTTATTAAACGACGAGTGCGCACTCCTTTTTATAGAATGTATTCCACGTTTCTTGAAAAGAATAATTATTGCATATCTACTAGATACCTAACGTCCTTCTGATACAAAAGGTTGATTTCAAATCTCGAAATCTAAAAATTATTAATTATTTAAAAAAAAGGGCGTATATGCAGTCTTCACTGCTATACTCATCTCGCAAATGCTTCTATAATAATCTTGTGGCCTATTTACCTATCAGGCTCAATCATTTCAAGGGACGTAAGCTCATTAAAGCTCCCTTTTATAAGTATTAACTGGATAAACTGTTTAGGAATAATTTATTACTAAATTGCTTTCGATTATCGAATGGTGATTTTTAGTAGAAATTTCTCACATTTATTAGCATCAAGAATTTGGAAATCATAACTGTATGTATAACACATGGGATTTTAATAAAAAGTGATAATAAAAATAATAATATGCTGTCAGATGTGTCACTTGAAGAGGGTAAGTTCGTGTACACAAATAAACGTTATTACCTATTAGTCAATGCAAATAGAACGAAATAAAATAATTGTAGGTGTCCCATTTTGACAAAACAAAATCAAATAGACTTAATTGAATTATTGCAATTGGATATCTGGAAGCAGACACGTGTATGAAGTTATTACAACTGATAATAGTCGTCAACTATTCAATATGCCAACAGATATTACCTATTATACAGTTTTTTCTAAATGTAGGTACTTATTCAAAAGTTTCAGGTTTTTGGGTTTACCTTTACTACTGTTGCTCCACGTAATTATTGACTTAATTTACAAAATGTTCCACAGACATCGGATTAACTGTGGTCCACAATTTCCATTTTCATTTACTTGGCGTAGAACAAAAAGTTATATTTTTGTCAGTCCTTTGTCACCACCTTTTAGCACTAAAAGAAATAGTTATACCCTTCCATCGAAAAGCAAGTATTGCAAAGTAATACACTAGTAATGTCAGGGTTTACAATTACACCCTTAATATATGCTGCTTTTACGAATTGCTTCAATGATTTTTCACCCAACAGCTTAATTGCGTGCTCGAATACGATTATTTCATTTAGGTAGATTCGCCATCACAAATTTTCAAATTCATTGAGTCTACCTATAAACATGATGTTTGCAACGGGGGCATTGCCATAAACAAAATGCAAATATTTGTGCCTATTTTCTCTATATGAAGGGCTTGTTAATATGTATTGATATTATTTCCATTACTTTAGGTACTTATTTTACTCGTCCTCCTACTCAGACTATGTGTCAGGATAAAAACGTTGAACATATACGTTTAATTAATCAGGCGGTTTGCAATATTTTCCATTTTATAACATTTATAATACGTATGTTATGGTTATGGTTGTTTGATTTGATAATATTGTTACTTTGCATTTCAATTAGCGAAATCTTAGAAGTGAATGCACGTATAACGTAAAAGACTGAATCATGCAAAACATTAGCGTATGTAGGAAGGGAACGTGCCTGATGGTAGAGATCGGAAATAACATATTAATGTGTAATTGGCTTCAGTTATATGATTTGTTCTATTAGCCTTAACTGACGTCATTATACAGACGCCAGTCTTCTAAAGTACAACTCTAATTTGAATATTAATGTTACTTTTTACTAAAATGAGCATACTTCAACCACCAAAAGTGTTAACCATATGCCATTTTTAAGTACATTTTGATAAATCTGAATCATAATATATAAGATTGTGCATCCGTTACTCTTACGGAATGAACTATTTAATTAAAACCGCAAACTTGCACCCTTCGCGACGCCTTATTCGTTTTCCTGTTGTTGAAATTATTCCAGAGCATAATTTCAATTTATCGCAATGAATCACATATAACTTGAAATAATATTTGCAATCAGTCTTAAGCGTCCAATTTATTAGATTTACAACTTCTCCATCTCGAAAATAGGATTTAATCGCAGATCGAAATATGAAATAACATCATAAAGTAAACTTCTCTTGTTACACGTTTCTGCCGCAAGGAGTTTTCTCGATAAATTTTAAATCTTTTTACAAAGTTTTATACTGTTTTACAAACTTGATTTTTGTTCATCTTTTTTTTTGAACAACACAAGCCGGTTCGTAATTATGATTTGGTGTCAGGTGATACGAAACTTCTCTTGGGAGATAAAGCACTAAAGCAGCGCAGTCGATATTGGATTTATTACAGAGAGATTTCTGGGGCTCGTTCGTCTACTGAAAGATTCAACTTTCTGAAAATATATCGCCTTAACTCAGATGCTTTACCTTAAATATTTATGATGTTATCGAACTTTGACTACTTTTCTACCATATATTGATTATGGATTAAACCAAAATAATAATAAAAACATCATAAAACCTAAATATATTTTATGAAATTATGATAGCAACGGTAAGAATAAATTTTGTTAGAGTTAATTAAGATTTTATTTACTATTCTCATTAATATTATTAAAAGAAATTAGAAAATACAATAGAAAGATTAATACAAATTGTATGGTCGGCGTAACTTCTAAAGATATTAATGGCTATAACAAATTTTGCCGTCAAAGGATTTATTTAAGTCAGCTGTATTTTGGACAATTAAGAAAGTTAGTCAGCTCCTTTTGATTGCACCATTGCCTCGTCATAAATTATGCTTAATTTTTGGGAACGGGTGCACGTACTTTACACAGTGCAAGTGCATTCGTGTTAATATCAATGAATTGTTTCTCCGTAGACAAGTTTCCACTTCTTTACGACGCTTTCGATCGTTAATGAATCATGTGCATCTTCTCAGTTTTACTTTTTAACCTCTCATTAATTATGGGATGCATAACATCTGTCATAGGATTTTTTTATGAAGAAAAAGTAACCGTCATAATTACTTTATGACGCAAGCAAATAAAAATTAAATCTTAATTTCTTATGCTCTCCGTCTGTACTTTTTCCTTAAATCCTCATCCGGGAACAATGACTTAAACGTATAACATATGGAGCTTTATTGTAGATTTACTTTCCAATTTACATGATACCCCCTGTAACTGTAACTTGCAGCATTCACATATGCGCGTTATATGTATATCATTGACCCGAAGTGTAAAAACTATAGAAAAAGGTTTCACTACATTATTCCACATATGGTAAACACTCAGATTTATTTTTAATAATTATTGCTCGAAAAAATATATAATTTTTTGTACCTATCTCCCGACACCCTCCACTTCTTTAAATATTTCTTCAGCATTTCCTTGTATTTGCATTATTTTGAAGCGCGACCAACTCGGTTAATGTACCTATTATATTTATTTTACCTTCCAATGTACAAGCTTTACACTATCCAGGATTGCTTTCTCAAACAATAACCATACGGTTCGTCATTCTGTACACCTATACGTTATCATGTCACACAAATCCGTATTGTGAATAAACACAACTAAACAAACTTTTTTCTGCAAAACTTAAACCAATTAGAGCTTATGGCAAAATATTGATAATTAAACTCGTCACGAAAAGCATCCAATAGGAAGCGAAATGGAGGTTATGATATAACCAAATTGGTATTCAGTTGCAGGCGCTTAAATGATTAAATAATAATTCTATGACTAATTTTATACATATGAATTACTTAGTAGAAAATGCCTATAATTAATAGCACAAAATAGTTCAAATGTCAGAATGTCAATTTAATGTATTGTATACATCGTTATTATTTCGAAAAGCTGACCATTATTTTTCATTTAAATGAGAAAGTAATCATCAACGAATTCTTGATACGAAAACAAAGAAGACGTATAATATTTGTAATAAATTTTATGATGGGGAATGTGTGCGACTGAATTTAATGTTGTATTATAGAGCACCCTTATTAATATTTGTCAAAGTAGAAGTTCTCTTCAGTATCTTTGATTCATTATTGGTGTAAACTACAATTTCCGAAACTTCCATTCTATAGAATCTTCGCTATATTTGTGTAAGTTGCACACTGAACAGTGATGTTACCCTTGACTTCTTTGGTTGTAAAATCGCAAAGTCATACTACGAACATAGTAACTCGCACAGGTAGCCTAAGGTGAGTGTGTTTACCAAGGTAGACCATGAAGTAAATATTTTACCACGTGCAACATCTTTCACAGCACTGCACTGATATACGCACAATTCATTCTTATTAATCTTGCTAGTTGAACCTCATTTTAATTTCATACCTTTGCGGAAAGAGAGTTCACTGGATGTTGTTCTTTTCGTTCCTTAATGTTGTTTCTCAGCAACTCTTGTTTAATTTTAATCTATCACAATCTATTATTCTTGATAATGGCATATAGTGTAGAAACGCGTCGGGCTACATTTCAAATAACAAAATTACTTACTTGCATTTATTATTACAAATAAAAATTATAATAAGTGTATAGGTCTAATAGTATATGTATGTAGTTATATTATTGTAAGTAATGGTAGGTACTTCATGTGACATTTAATTTTTTGATTTTTCCTGAATATACAGAAAAAAATTTTAATTTTTTCAGAAATTACTTTATGTTTACTTAAATTGCAAGCCCTGTATAATAATTGATTGCTTAAATTCTCCACTTTGTTTTAACAGTTTCCAAAAATTGCATTTCACCAATAACGCATGAAGTATTTCTATTTTCTCTTTTATGCCTTATTTTTCTTTTAAATCCTGCTATGAGTTTGCTATGTTTTGTGTCAACATTTGAAAGGTTATTGGGTAACTTTGAGGAATTGAAAAGAAGTTTACGTGTCTTGCGGATAATTCTCGTCAACAAAGCTTTAACTAAATGAAATTTGCTTGTCAAAATGACCAATATAAATATTTTTCTAAATTATTGCTGCTTTAATGAACAGTTCTCTAATAATATTGAAGGATTTTGTAATATCTTGTGCAATTTCCTGCTTAATGTGGGCATGCTTCTAACTAAATTTTAGACAAACGAAAGAGTAGGAACTATCAAAGAAATCAGTACCCATGTAAACAATACTGGGCTAATCCGGAACAACTGAGATCAATAAATTATTATAGTTATCGTTGAAAGTGTCTACAAGTACCTACATAAATAGAAATGTACCTAAGTATACAAATTGACTCATCATCTCTATTTTGTAATTTATTATAGTTACTAATTGTTATGTAACATGCGCGGGACGAAGAAGGGTTGATCGTACTTATATTGCTTATTATAATTAAATAGTAGTTCAGCGGTTATTGGACCATTTATTAGAATAAAATTATCGTTTACAACTGTGTTCAATAACTTCAAATTTTATTTGGACTATAAGACATAATTAGGTATAGTTGGTCAGTACCTACCTCTATCGTCACATCGTTATTGAGACAACTATACGAATTATGAGTTCATGGTGATCACGATGTTTTGAAGCTACTGGAGAGAGTACCTACTTTGCATGCAAATCCGTAGGTATATAAATAGGCATACATTACTGTAAAAGGTACTCAGAGGGAATGGTACTGGCATTAATGGAACATTTGCTATTCCATATACGTAAAGCCAAATACTTTTGTAAATATACCTTGCTTGAGATATTATCGAAAATACATTGAGCAAGCTTGAAGTGAAGTAAAGAATACATTGATATTGATTGGATAAGTGAAAGTCCCAAATGCTTCTTTAAAATCAGCAACCTATTTATTTCGAAATAAGTGCCTTATATAGGCACCTAGTTGATCTGTACTACACGATATCGTTATGTTGCTGAATATAGACCAATTTTTTATAACTTACATAACTTTACCAACCCTTCCTTACGGAATTTGGTACAATAACGATAGATTTGGTAAATAATTATCTGACTTTATGACTGTGCATTATTACGTCAATTTTGACCTTGCCAAATTCAACAGTTTGTTTGGAACTTGATTTATTGATGAAATAACTTCATCACGCTTTTTGCACGAAAAGCTAATTTTGAGGATTTTACCTTGTTGACCGTTATCCTAAAAAATCCTTGTTTATGAATCCATTTCCAGAAGATTTTGACTTTCTGCCCGATTCTCTACATTTTTACATCCCGAGTAAGTTTTGCTTCTTTGTTTTTGTTTAGTAAGTAATTATTTGTCTCTTATGATGATAGGTATAACAAAGCGAAATAAATAATAATAGCGTGGAGAGCGTTGACTAATCAATTAAAAATAGAATGAATGGGATTAAAAATACTACGTAACATTCAATTTTGCAAAAAAAAGAGTAGAAAATAATTCTATTGGTGTCATGATCGTACACAAACACAAAAATAATCATGTATAGCGGCACTAGAAAATATAAGTGCTCCACAGTGCAAGTTAATAACGGCAATAAGTATAGGTATAAATATGTACGGAAATAATCTGAAACAGTATGTAAGTTGGCTATTTATTAGACTTGTCTCATGGTATCGGTTTCAGCCCGCCGGCATGTCCATTATATTTTTGGGAAAATCATTTTCTCAAGAATTCATGGCCAATAGATTGCAGTTTTCTTCAAAAGTCTATAACACAAAAAAAACTAAATAGGTAGTGTGAACTAAATACACAATATTTGGATATTCCTTGATCGTCCTGCTCTTTTACAAGAAATTTTCCTAAATGTTCCTTCAATGATTAAGGAAGGGGTATTATTATAAATGTCGTCTTCTATTAGGGTTATCACTGTTGTATATATAAATCGCAATATTAAAATTCGTTTAGTTACCTCCTTAGCATTATTTACATTAATTCTTAGTTTGTCTTAGATCTATTTTTATATGCTATGTATTATTAGTACTGTACCTATATGTTTACCTTTAGTTCTTAGTTTGTACACTTTTGTATTATGGTGTCGTGGTAAATTCGGGGGAAACCTTGTGTATTCGAAATAAAATAAAATTAAAATTAAAATAAAATATAAAGCTTAGCATAACTTGCATTATATTTTTTTAGCTGTGATGGTGAGGACTCTGAGCTCAAAAACCTCATTTAACTTTTTAAAAATTATATTTCTAATAGGTATCTATTTATCAAAGATATTTCGCTTTGAAAAGCTTACCTACAGGATAAATTAGAATCTGAATACCTTTTTTCAAAGAAGTTAGCTAAAATCACACATTTTCTATATCCAAATATAGGTAGGTAATAATGAAAGAATTTCTTTTTTTTGCTTGTTATTTTTAATTCATTATTGTTATAGGTATATCTACCTATGTATTTTAAAAACCGTGATCAATAATAAATAAAAAATAAATTAGGTACCTACTTGTCTGTATTATACTATCAAAGTTAAATATTTTTATAATGTTACCCTTTTTCAAGCTTTCACAGTTTCGAAAATTACTAATGGTCCTTCCGTATAGGCATAGATAGGTACCTACCTATCGATGACTATTAGGTTTTAACAAACAACAGGAGACAAGGGAGAGCAAGTTATTTCATTGTACCGAACTACACTACAATAAGTACCAAACTTAAAGGACATTTAAGAACAAATAAGACTGAATATTTATTATATTTTAGGTACCTAGAGGTAGTATAAAAAGTAACTTCAATAAGGCATAATGCCAAAGTAATTCATATGTTAGTAGTAATAATTTATTAAGACACACCCATACATCAGTAATGAGTTTTCGAATACAAAGAATTCAAAGAATTCTATAGAATATTGTTATAGGGTGGGAATGTTAATAAACTGCGGTACTAATGGGTATCGATGAGAAAATGTTCAAAGATTATAAATTACCTATTTGTAATTGTGATTTTTTATATGTGTAAAAAACGGTGAATTGTTTTTGTGGTTTTTATTTGATACTTATTAATATTATATACCTACCTAAAACCAAACAATTAGGTTTTCTAAAAAGTGTAGGCCGAGGTATTTTGTATTATTTTCCAATCAAATTCCCAGGTTAGATGGATTACTATTACGGTACGCGAGATTACTTTAGGTATTTTATTTTATTTATGGTAAGATCATCTCGCATATTTATTTTCCGATCACTATGAAATCAATCAGAATCTATTTTCAATGGTACTTTCAACTGTTTTCCCAAATATTTACATACCTATAATAAAAAGGAAGAATCATCCCCATACTTTAATTAAAGATTATCTGTATACCTAGGTACCTAGGTATATGTTTCAAAGAATTGCTCGAAGATATCATTTCTCATGAATAGGTAGCTATTTTACTATGAAGGAATTGTGTTGGGAGCATAACCAAATACGGTACTAATAGGTAGGTACCTATAGTATTAGGTTTGACAAGCCAAAAGTGTAATAGAGTATTTCGGTCCGCTTACAAAAATAGTTAGCGGTCGCATAACTTTTAAAAAACGTTGACCACAGATCATGTTTTGAAAGTCAAATGTTTAAAGTTTATATTTTTAATGCATAACCGTAATCCGTAAAGAAAAATTTCTCGTTCTATTAATTATTAATTTCTGTAGTACCTACCTATGCGCATAAGGATTATTACGGGGAAGAATTTCTGGAGATATTAATAATAATAAATAAGTAGGTAATATCTACCTAGATAGGTACAATTTCTCTGTTTAAAATTACTAAACCTGTTGTTTTCATCTTGTTCCCTATATTAATGTTGAAACTGATTTAGAACAACACGCATTATTTTATAGGTACGTAGCTATAGGTAGGTACCTAAATAAAACTAATTAACAGAAGAAAATGTATCTAACAAAACGTCAAAAATTATTTTTATTTGTAGAAATATGGTTTAATTATTACCATCTACTTAGGTATGGGTTTAGTGGTCTTTGCTCATTCAATTAGGTATCATAATAACACCTAATGTTTGTGTGTTTTAAAGTGAAATTAAAGACATCTATAGTTATAAGTTAAGGTTTTGATGGATTCATCACTCTCAATGAACCCAAAATTCATAAAGAACTTTTACACTTTTCTTATAAGTTTTATGGAACACTCTTCCGCAAAGTGAAAATGTTACCTATATTTCAATGTAGGTAAGTAATGAAGGATTGGTTCATAATTTAAGATGCGCCTTATTTAGTAAGAATTTTATTAGTGATCATCGACATCAGCCGACTTCGAAGTGCTCAAACCGCCAAACGAACGCACTATGTAGACCTTTAGATCACCGCGTGGAATTTAAGAAGATACCTAGTGATTTTTCTTAGAAAACGGGTTGTTTTTTTATTACCTATTATGCGCAATATAACAATAAATATAAGCGCTTGTTACTCTTTTAATAAGCACAATTTATTTGTGTCACCGCGTCTTCTTTGCTAAGTATAGTGGGCACCAATATAAGTAATACCAAAAATTTTAAATTGCTTATTATGACATGTAAAGCCACTTCAATAATATTATTACGCAATTGACTTCGGATTATAGGTAGGTAAGTAATTGAAAATTTTGGGATAAGTTAAAATATCCATATAGTTATTCTCACACGCATACATCAAGTTGGAAACGTTCCAAGCACGTTGGCAGATTTTTCTAATAACAATCAACGTCTTAATAAATAGCAGTTTTTAAGATCTGTTCATTTACTTACCTTCTCTGCCTTTTGGTGTGACAACTCGAAACGCGCTGCTGTTTGCCGGCGGGCTGGAAGGTGACGAATTTGAAACATTTAAAGGGCTTCTAGAATCTTCACCAAGACGCACTGCTGTGTTGCTATAATCTAAGGGCATAGCCGTATGAGCACTAAGTTCTAATGTCATTCTCACTTATTATATAAATGAAATTGTCAAATATTTAACCCGTTCTCATTAAGAAAAGCACAGTATTTTCGTTAGAAGGTAAACTTTCATACAGTTCATATTTAAATAAAAATGTGTCTAATTTAATATAACTCATTCCTTTTGTCTAGTAAATAATGTTACGCATGATATAAATTGTTGTACCCCGAATTATTCATTTCTGATGATTAATTTACTAAACAGCACCTAAGAATTAACACGTGTTTGAAAAACATGTCTTGTTTTCGGATGACCCAAACGCGTGTAAGCTAAAATTCAACCGACAAGCTACTGTTTGATCAGCGAACGTTCAAGATAAAGTCTGAAAGTTTCATTGTCGATCCGCCTTTTTACTCGATTTTCGTCTTTATGTACTTGTTAGTAGGAAGAAGGGGCGGACGTTTATAACACCAACTCCACCTTTAAGATAAGTATGCAGAGTTATAATCAAACTTCTGAACCTATTAATCTCTGATATGATTATAATAATTAATAGGTGTATAAAAATAATGTTCTTTTTTAATTTTGACCTAATTACAACTAGAAAATGATTTAAAAGAAATGCGCACTTCTGGAAATATGTTAAGGTACAACCAAATGAAAGATGTTCGCAGACGTCGACTAATTTTTTTTCTAGGATCACGAAAAGTGATTTGATAGAAATTAAAAAGCTATTAAAGTTTAGTAACCAGATTGGCATTTGATTAACCATGTTTTGAGTTTATTCGCTACGTACAATGAATTTCTGGTAGGGATAGAAAGTTGTCGGTTGGTTTGAATTTAATACACGCCTCTTTCAGAAACCGCGTAGATATTTGAATTCAAGGTTTCGTATATTGACAACATCCATGAAAGTATTTTCAGCTACTACTTTGAAAACGTGTACAAGTAGATGTAACAGACTATCGATTCATTATCAGATTTAAGCCAATCTAACTAATTAACACACAATTTGAAGGTTTAGGTGCAATACTGATGTCTTTTTACATTGTTACATTCAACGATTCAACTCACCTCACAAGAGGAAATTGAACACAAAAATCTGCATTTGTTTTCATTCCTGCGACGATAATGGTATCTAAGTAAACATCAATACCAATTAAGCTCATATTGGTAGGATTTGACTGTAGGGTAGGTATTATTGGAATGCCCTAATAAAAATAATCTTTTAAAATATTAGTTTCTATTGCCATTGATAAAAACCCCTCTGAAAGGTGAATATTCAGTTATTTGCATTTCAGACCTCTGAATATCGTTTACAAAATCAGTTGCAATTCGAATTCCGCGTTGTATCTTCGACTACCTATTAAAATTTACTTTTTGTTTAAAAACAAGAAACTCTGAAACTCCAGTAGGTACATGAGGCCTGCAGATGTGTTCTACATTGCATGGACTGTATTTTGGACTGCAGAACAACTTCAAGCTGTAATGCCTGTAATTAATGCAATGGGGAGAGGTAATGAATTGTAGCAAAGAGAAGCCATAGGAGAACTATTAGAAACCACCTAAAATTTGGACGATCCAGCATATCAAGTCCCGATCAAGAAACACAATTTTCTGAAGGGATTGATGGTACGTCACTCTGCATACAAATTCTGCGTCGAAAACAACACTCCACACCGATTTGGTGTTGCCAAAAGGGTCGCTGATAAGGACTGGCTCTATGGTTTTCTGTAGCGCAATCCCAATTTGTCAAGACGCAAGGCGTAACTAATGAACCCAGTACGTGCACAAAAATTAAATAAATTTATAGTGGATGATTGTTTAAAGAAATTAACGAGACATTTTCATGAAATGAATCCGCATCAAAATTCACAGAACCTTTTCAATATGGATGAAAGGGGTGCCAAATACTGAACTAATCATCATCAACAAGTTATTGGCCAAAAACGTGACCACTTATGCACGGTGGATTTTGTAATTCGCTAGGAAATAGTAGGCATCCCACCTAATGGTCATATTTAAGGGAAAGAGATTAAAACCTGAATGGGAAGAAAACTTAGCAACAGATACTCTGGTTAAAATGGCCGAAACAGGTAGCATGACTAGTGAATCTTTCTCTTGCTTTTCTTAGGCACATACACTGTTACAAGCGTACAGTTGCTAGTTTTCGACGAAGCTACTTGTTAGGTACTTGTATATCTCCATAAGCGAGATTGCAGATGAGTTGAGAGTTGAATGTAAAGTTGTTTTACTTACCTTCTAACACCAAGCACGAACTCTAACCCTCAGACAAAGCGGATTATCGGTCTTTTGAACATCACTGGGACCGAGAAGTCTTCAGGTTTTTAGAAGCAAATTCAGACTGTTGCGTCGGGTTGCTTCAACAAAAATCTCGGTTTACATTATTAACGGCTTTCGAGCGACAGGCTTATATCCACTTGATCCCACTGTAATTCCTGATTCAGCTTTTGCCCCCCTCACTACCAACTGAACGCCCTGATGGTGCGCAAATTGATCAGAAATCAAAACGGTACTCAGCTTAATAAGTTTAATAAGTCAACCTAATTATTTTAATGATGTGCAATCAATGATCCTGATGATTCGGACGACTCTGCAGATAACATTCCCCTTAGTACGATATAGAATATTATCCAGCAAGAAGTTCCTGATAGAACCAAAAACTCTTCTGTAACACCTGCCAAGACGACACAGACAGAAGCAGAAACTGAATGTCTCGATAGGTCTTTTAATGAATTGCTTCCTACGCATGAACTGTTTAAATTGAAAGGAAGTAAGAGTAAAAAAAAAGTCGCTCACTGTTCTCTTCAACAAGTTCTAATTCCACAGCTACAATATCCAAAAAAGGAATACAGACACAACCAATAGCATCTTCATCGAATGTGTCAGTGAGAAAACGCCCAAAGGTGGCTTTTGGTATTGCTTTGTGTGTAACATCAGGTATGAGTAGCTGTGTTATTTGTGGCACTTGGATTCCGTGTTTCTTTCACGCTCACCTCTGCTCAAGAAATTCAAGGCGAACCCATCGGCGACAAATACATGGTGATCATATTCTGGTATGTTAGTGAACCAGTTTGCGATAATTCTCTTGAGAAAAAGAATGTTTATGCTACGTTTTACAGTGACCTTCTTTGTATAGTTAAGCTGCCCGCACACGAAGTTTTGAGATAAAATACTGGAAGACTAGCAACCGAAAGAATTTTTCTCAACAAAAATACAGTGACTACGTGCACCATTGGAGATACGTACGATGTATCTACCATAAAAGGAATTTATAAAACAACATCCTCATGTTTATCTCACGTATGGGATGGCTTGAATGACGTTGCGGTGTCCGACGACTCTAATCAGGAAGGTAGCACAACGGGCCCAAACCAAATAGGTAGCCTATGTGCGCGTGGAAAAAAAATCATCTGATTATCGAAATTCGCTACTACAGCACATTCAAAAACTAATTATGTACCATTATAGAAAGGTTCGATCACACAAAGGGATGTTGAATAATAAAAGTACAAAACCACTACCTGCCCTTAACTTATTTATTGTTGAACTTGAATGAATGTTGAGAGTTACTCTGATTCTCATGAGATGATTTTTTTTAGCGTTAATTTTGGCATAAATTTGAAAACGACAACATTTTTGAATAAGGAATGAAGAGACCTTTCAAACGATATATGACAAGCCCATGCTTCCCATTTAAAAATTAGGGGTTGTAACTGTCGCTCGAAGGGGGTTGAAGGTACGGATGACATTTTCACGTTGAAGAATGTCAATTTATAATTTAAGTTTGACGTCTTTCGAGATTTTCAATAAATATGTACAGTAACCTAAATAATGAATTTATTCCATTTGGCTGTTCCACACTGTATAGAGCTTGTTCATTTCCTTGTGGCGAAAACGTTGTATGCGCAGTAGACTAAGTGGGCTGTCCTAAGATACTTACGGGCAACTGAACCCGTTTAAAATCAAATCTAATGACCAGATTAGAAATGAAGGGCGGAGTTATTAGGTAAACTAACCGCCATATCTGACATTGGTTTCGCCACAAGGAAATGAACAAGCTCTACCTACTATATCTACTTATTCACTAATCACTGTCATATAATATTAATGTAGAGGTTTTTAGATATAATACACCGAACAAGGAGGTACAGAATGCTTGAGAAGTTTTATTATTCAAAACTTGTGGTAACAAATTTTTTAACTACAAACTACTTCAAACATATTTCTCCTCCCCAATGCTATAAAAATGTCTAACGTAAGTGCCAAGATGTGAACATGCAATAAACGTTTTAAAATATGTGCAACTAAAGCAACACAATTTTAACAAACTATAAATTAACTACTTCACCTTCTAGATATAGACACATAGCAGGCATACTAATATTAGCGCCCGGCTCAAAAATAAGTGACCGCAGTTTCCAAAAAAGTCCTGAATATGGAAGAACACTTAATGCGAAACCATCAAAAGTTGCATTTCTACAAGTATATACGCCCTATAAAATTATAGTGACCAGTATGTATTTAACATGCCATGGTGATTATACCTTTTTAGCGGGACAGTTAAGAGGGGGGTCGAAGTTCATGATAAATGTGGACCAAGGATTGTGCTCCTGATTCGCCAATGTGCACATGTCTTTAATAATCAGGTCTGGATAAGGTTCGCAAGAGTCTGGGTTTTCTCTTGATTTGCATCGTTCGAGCTGAAGAACAACCTGAAAAACCTAGACTATGAGCATTTTTCTGTGTTTTTGGTGTTCAAGTGGCAAATTTAAAGCTATATTCTTCTCAAAACATAAACGATTGAAATGTTATTATGAAAAAAAGTGAATTTATCATTATGAAGTTATTGGTACACGTTACTCACCCTTAAATTTGGTTTAATATCCCTTTTAGCAATCATTTTTGTAGTAATGTAATATATCCGACGGTTTTGAGTAAATTGCGCTCCATCAGTATACAGTGGCAGATTTTTATGTTGTGGGCAATTAATAAAACGATCAATTCTCATCGTCTTTTCGAACTACAAAAATAGTGAACAACACAGTTTCTAAAATTATTGATGTATTTACTGGTATTCCAGGAACGCAAATATATACAGCTGCGAACCCCACAAGGTAAATAATTACGTTCATGATTCACAGTTGAATGCAGTTTCTTATATAAAAATTGGGTTTTATACACTAATGTAGATGCCAATCCAAATTTTAGATAAGTATCATAAAATCATATGTCCATTATATGTTTCATACAAATTGATATCATTAAATTATGTTGTCCTCTACCGAAATGATAATGAAATGAGGCTAATAATAATAAAAACAATTTAATGGTGTATTGTATCTACAAAAATTTATTCATCAATTCTATATAGGTACTGAAGTCAACCGAGCAACATTACTTTTGTTATTGTTGTTGAATTATACATTCAATTATGAACGTTGAGTTGAGTTAATTTTCAAGGTCTCAATAACAATGACACGTTTGATTCATTAAAATATCCTACCATCAACTTTATTTGTGGTTGAAAGTGAAACTCAAAAGTAAGAACTTTTTGAAGGCAAATATGATGTTTCATTATGGCCGAGATGAATACCTACGCTTATATCAATTTTAGGACTTTATTATGACAAATTATAGGAAAATTTGATTCGGATGATAATAACATAGATATATGGTACTTGATAAATCATCTTAATTAATTTCATCGTGAAAATGTATTCCCATTTACTCATTTTACCTTGTAATTGTCGTCAACGTTCTTTGGAAACTTTATCAAACAATTCATTAACTGTAACGCCTAGGCATCCAGGCACCCAGAAGTATATTTTATTTTTCTGCCGTTACCTATGAGCATATGAAAGCTCATTCTTGCGGTGAATACTAGTGGTGACAAATTTAATTTTTTTCGTATTCGAATATTCGATAAAAAAATATTCGAATATAGAATTATTCGAATTCGAATAACAGTAAGAAAAAAATTCGTTTTATTCGTTGTATTCGTTTTATTCGTTGTATTCGTTGTATTCGTTTTATTCGTTGTATTCGTTGTATTCGTTGTATTCGTTTTATTCGTTGTATTCGTTGTATTCGTTTTATTCGTTGTATTCGTTGTATTCGTTTTATTCGTTTTATTCGTTTTATCCGTTTTATCGTTTTACTCCTTTTATTCGTTGGGCTAGTTTTATACTATAAACGTAGTAGAGCATTCTCCAATGGAAGTTTCATTTAAGCATAAACATTTGAAACCACGCTTAACCTTAATATGCGTTAGTAAATTACTTGTTGCTCCATTAAATTTAAGACACTTATTGCAAATTTTGTAAGTAACTACCGCATCACTCGTATTCTTCACGAAATATTTCCACACTTTACTCATAAATCACAGTAATGTAGTCGTCTAGCCTGAGAAATAATTTGAACTAAAGTAAAAATTTATATTTAAATGCTTAGATAATCCTTTAAAGGAATAATTATCATCAAAGGCGGGTAAAAAGTAAAAACTTAAATAAACAAAGTCCAAGCTTTACAATACCATGAAAATAATTCCAGTTAAAATCACCCTGCGTGGTTGAGGATTATTGTAGGTACCTAATGTTTAGAGAAATGTGTTCACTGATTTACCGAAAACCTTTTACACTAACAAACAATAAATTACAGTTCATTACGACTTGTAAAAGGGTGTTATTGAATAGTGAATGACTTTAAGCTGACAGCAAAGAAATGCTGAAATAGCTATTTACAATACGAATATCGTACCTACAACGTTTCATCTCCTATTCATAAAATATTATGGGTCGCAAGAAATGTGTAAATGAGAAACAATTCCATGAAATGAAAAGTAGTAGGCATACCTCTGCCGTCTGTCATCTCTCAATAATAAACCAACGACGTTCTCTTTTTTCTTAATTTAACAATTTTTTTTGTTCTGGCCATTATTCGTTTTATACGTTTTATTCGTTTCATTCGTTTTATTCGTTCCATTCGCTTTATTCGTTTCATTCGTTTTATTCGTTTCATTCGCTTTATTCGTTTCATTCGTTTTATTCGAATATTCGAAAAAAATTGCCACCACTAGTGAATACCACTTATGGACTGCAACGCTTTCCTATAACCATGCAGTCTATTTGACATTTTACAAAATTCCATTTGTATTAGTAATGTGACTAAGTTTCCAACATGAAGTACCTACTGCCAATGCCGTAAGGAATAGAAAATCTCAATTTGCGAAAAAACTATCGCACTTAGGTATAGGGTAAGCTTAATAAAGTTGCACTAAAATTTACCGGGGATTCCAAATATGCAATAATAAATAGGGTGTGCTATTTAAAAAAATTAAGAAAAATTAGTTTGAAAATGTCAAAAAAAAATAAAAGCTTACAATGGAAGGGTTGATATTTAGCAAAAAATATGTATTAATTAATAACTTGGCAACGCCGCATATTAATACAACAATAATGTACGACTAAAAAGTTCACCCAAGGCCCCTACATTTGCGCTTAAAAGAAGTGGGTTATTCCATTTAAAAAATATACGTTTTATATGCACCATACTTTTTGGAAACACCCTGTATGTGTCTCCCCAAATTTGCAAATTAATACTTAATTACTAATTAATTTAATCGCACCACGGGCAAGTAAGAAGGTAAAGTGGAGTAAAATGGTTCCTCTAACAATTATTTGGACTAAGACCTATCACAAAAATAAAATTATTATCTATGTATAGTATACATATTTAAATAAGAAAGTACCTTTAAGAAAGCACAGTATTCCATAGATATAATTTTGAAAAGAGAAATTTTAAATATTAAAAAAAATGTATAAAGGGGCGGAAGGGGCCATTTTACCACACAGTTTCGATAAAAACATCTATGGTTTGGTTAAAATGACCCTATGAATTAAATTTAAAGCTTCAGAATTCGGCTGAAGAACTGTCACTTCCACTGGTCTTTTCTTTCTTATTCCCGATGAACTTGGCATATTTGAGGCGATGGGGGTACTTTTAGTAGGGTGAGAAGAAAAATTTCCGTCAATGAGGGGGTGGTCTGTTGTAATTGAAGGCTTACATTTCTAGTCTGGAAATATGTTAAAATTGGGGGGAAAAATCCAGTCTTTTCAAACTTAGTAAGACTATTAATTGTGCATTGTATCTGACCTTCTATAAAGGGTGGCAATTTTTCCATTTAGTAATAACAGGATTTCATTTTCTTTTGGACATTGGGTATGTGGTTTGAGGTGTCGTAGGAACTGCAAAAACGTCTCCGATACTCACCTTTGTTGTGCAAACATAGTTTTCCAAGTGGGAGGAACAGGTCATTTTCCATTTTCCTGGTGAAAGGACCGACCACCAGCACTTAAACGCAAAACTAGCCCTGCACTAGTTTTTGATAGCTTACTGTCCGTAACCCATTCTTGTCGCGAAAATGCTGTTTTTGCTAATGACATCTTATAAAATAGAAAACACTTTGCTCACCTCTTACTCTGGCTGCAGAGGTAGCTTAATAAGTTCTGGATTCCTTTTCCCTAAACCGACTCCGGCGTTCCCGCCACTTTTCGATGTTTTGAACACCTTTACACCTGAGAGGATTTTTAATATTGCAACAGAAAAACGACAGCGGAGAAAGAGCATTGCGATAAGAGAGGACTATTCTAAACCATTTGGTCTAAATTTTATCCTCCCCCACCCAAACCTTTTACTATTTTATTTATACACACAATTGTGCTTCCTCGTGGGGTGGCTGTTTTAAATGATCAACTTTTTTATTTCTCTAACTCTTTCCAATTCCATGCGTCTTAATCGTTGTAACTCAAAATCAGCTTTATTTACTTTAATAATCAAATGAATGAAATGAAACTTAGAAAAATAGAAGTTCGACACCCTTTCCTGTAGGCAGCTTTGATTTTGGGACAATCTGTCGTATGATATTTTTTTTATTACAACGTTAAACATTTTCTGTATGAAAAGAAATTGCTTTTAACAATTTGCAATTTCCCTTAATGATTATTACGTAGCAGTAATTAGATTCGGGTAATTACTGAAATGCATCCAAGTAAAGGAGTGGAGGAATAGAAAATCATTTGCTTTAGTTCTCGTAATTGAAGCAAATTGCTTGCGAAAACTCAGGAGTATTCAAATAAGTAAAAAAAGAAGTGAGGGTGAAAATGATTTTCATTCGTGTTAGGAAACTCAAATGAATCCCTTTTAAGACTTAGATTTCAAATACAGAGACTTTTATCTCGAACGCCGTTTGATTTCTTTTTAATGGCGCTTTGTAATTTTTCTGCTTCTTGAAGAGCTTTTGACTTTAGAAAGCAGCTTTACAATCTTTTGATGTTGCAAAAGCTCTAATTAAACACGATTTAAAGTATAATTTCTTTGTTCTACTTTATTCGCGAATATTCGCTCACGGATTAATGATATTTGACACCTCAGGATTTCTTTAATCTTACACTTCTGTAAAATAAGTTTTTCATTTACAGAAAATTTTCCCTTAAACCATTCGTTATTGAGTTTTTTTTTCATTTTGTATTTATATCAAAAATATTTTAAAACGTAATGGTTAAAATTTCATTTCCTCGTTTAAAAAATTTATATAAGCGGAAAATAATTCCTGTCATCATATTTTGAAGATATTATGCAAGAATAATACCATTACATGTGACATTTATGACGTTTGTAGAAGAAAAATGTATGACAGCACATTGTGTGGTGACGGTTTGGCGCTATTTTGGTAGAGCAAAGACAATAATAGGGATTAAAGATATAGCAATTAAACGTCAGAGTAAGATAGACAAAGAAACTTGTGCAGTTTCCCACAGGATTAGAATGGTGATTCACGACATCGCCGTTTTCATCGTGCAGGATTACACGACGGTATTATAAAATTCATGCTTTATTATTACTTTTCCTTATGTAATTGACTTTTTATTGGAAATTGGAAAAGTTTGTGATATGATTTCTATTAATGGCATAATGTCGATTAATTAATAAGCTCTTAATGATTTATTAACAGATTTCCCTACATTTCAAGCCGTGTAAGAAATTGTCTACAACATTAACGATCAATTTTAAAGACGCGAAGGGAACTTAAACTCAATTTCCTTTCCTTTGGATGCTGTACATTCGACAACCATCTTTGCAGCTTGGCAACCGTTTACGGTGGACGCATTTATTTCATCGTCACATTCGGATACCAATTTATCCAATTTCACAATTTGTTCCGCAGTATATTTTTTCTCTCGTTTTGCGGATGCCAAGAATCCGTTCTTGTTCAATTTTCCATTTTTCATCATATTTCCTTGGGTCAAGAGACATTCTACTAAACATAAACCACTATCGGTAGATGGCAGTCCGTGATTAAGTACAACGTTCAAATCTTCATCCGAAGCGCCTACTTTTGTTTTACAGTTATTTACAATTATCATTTTCGCATCTTTTACTGGGTCAAAACTATCTGTCGTTATAACCAACACCATCAAACCTGAAACAAGGGACAAAAATTAGCAGAGTTCTATTTGACTTATTTTCCGTTCTAATAACTAAGTTGTTTAAACAGTTGATTTATCATTCGTGTGCTCAGTTAATCATAAACATGTAAGTATTTCTGATTGAATCTAATCTGCGAAATAATCTTTTGTTATTGTTTGAATAGTTATGGTACATTAGCTGTCATAGTCGCAATGAGCAATTTCAACCGGAAATACTATATTGTTATGTAACTTATCGATAAAATTATTAAAAAATGTAGTACCCTTTTGTTTTGTTTCTATGTTCCGATATTATACTCATTGGTTAGTTCGTATCTTAACATTTAAATCGCATTGCACTCTCAGATTATGATGCTAATGAATTTAATAAGCAACGATTTATTTTATTTCAATAATTATAAAAGAAAGTAACATAAATCACATTAAATTTTGTCCTCAATATGTAGTACTTACAATCAGTAAATTTTTCAATGAAAAAGGCAACAAAAATGTTAAAGGGGAAGCGCTCTGAAACATAACGTGCGAAATAGGAACATCGCAGGCATTTAGAACCTCAGTGTTACGTCCTATAACAGAAATGGCAACAGACCTAATATTGCACCTCTAACTAACGGGTGCTGGAAAACTACGTAGGTTTACGTTTCCAGAATTATGAAAACGTCGGTATCTAAGATTTCGTATCCTGTTACCTCCCATTATGTCCGCAGCAGCAAAAAGGATTCAAAGAAGAACCTTTGATTTTACGTAGTGTGGTTTTCATCTTTTCTTTGAACGGCCAGCACAAATCGCTGTGAAGAGCTAACTCGACGTTTTCCAAAAGTTATAGGAGGTATAAGTGGCCAGAGGCGGATTTATGCTTCTGCCGTCTAGGGCCACAAGAAAAGAAAAGAATCCCTCACCAAGGAATGAACTAATACAACTTATTTATGCAAGTTTGGAAAGGATCCATTCTCTAATGTGGGTATTACGATTGGATGGAAGACAGAGGGTTAACAATTCGCGTATCCAATCGTAATACCCACATTAGAGAATGGATCCTTTCCAAACATTCAAGAAGGCGAGTCGGCACTTAAGTTTATAGTTTCTTGTAGGCTTTGAAAATGGCTTTTTTATTGTAAACCGAAACATGTCAGCCAAATAAAGTTATATTTTTAACATTAAAACTGTGGGAAGACAGAGGGTTAACAATTCGCGTATCTTATTTATGCAAGTCTGAAGTCAAGAAAACATTTTTTAATAAAAATAAAAAAAATTTATTTCATTATCTGCGTATTGCAAATCAATATAACACACTGCATCTGAACGATACTCGAGAAGCGGCAAAGGCAAATTTCGATTATTGGTCAAATTCTTAGAAAGCCTGTAGCTAAATAAGATAATCCCTCAAATAAACAGGGCCATAAATAAATAAGACGGACTGAATAAACTCAAATTACAGGGTAACTAGATGTTTTCGATTATTCGAGTACTTACTCACGTAAAGTAATAGCTTGTATTGACGTATTTCTACCTACTTCAATTTTATTTTCCATTGCTTTCCACTTTTTTCCAAAAAAAATCCGTCAAATTATTTTGGTGCCCCGTAATTTTGCTACTCCCTAATTTTTGCGGCCCTAGGCATCGTCCCTTAAAGTCTCCTAAATTCGCCACCAAAAAGATAAAACCCGACACCAGTGTAGTTAAAATTAAGAGTAAGGTTCCTCAATTCCTTCTTTTTTTATTGTACGTACTATTTGTTATTATTGATTTATTTTCAATTGTCTACGCAGTGTACAGGATTGAAGAAACAAATTGTGTGTCAGACAGACAGAATGTCCCTTATTTTTCGACTTCAATAAGTATCTAATTACAAATATAATAAAAAATTCAACTCAAATTTTATTTTTAAGTGCAACCCAACGCGTTTGAAGACATTGGGGAACATATTGATTTTTGCTTTTATTTTTATGTGATCAATGTAAAGCAAAATAATAAAAAAATATTCTGGAATATGTGGAAGAGCCTTTTCACTTTGCATATTGTTGTTATTATTTTGGACCCTACTTGTACAGATTTTATAAGGAAATTGTGATAGCGCTGGTTTTTTAGTACTCTATTCCAAGGGTGATGCAACAAACGTTTACTAAATCAAAATTAATATACAACGCGCCCAAGATATAAGAATGAACAGTATGGGAAACTTGAAAACGGTAAGAGATATGAAGGCGATTAAATTAGAGAAATTGGCTTGAAAATGGGAATAGTGTTTCCCGAAACATGTCCCCACACAATCATCATTACGATTAAATAATTAAGGGGCAGGTTGGGAGTTTTATTTGTCTTAAGTTAGAGAAAAGTTGTAGATATAATTTAGGGCATTTATTTTAAAAGATAACAAAATGTTAAATAAATTTTATTTTATCACAGCCTTAATCGAATATTAACTGATATATGAAAAATGTAAAAATTAAAATCCGAATTTTTCTTAAAAATTGGTTTCAAAACGAAAACCATAAATTCGTAATAAAAAATAGGATTCGTTGGTTGAGGCGATATAAAAATATAAAGTTGATGATGGTTTCTCGGAGACGAAAAGTCGAATAAAAACTTTCAAAACGCCATCTAATAGAATTCAAAAAATGAGAACGAAGAAGTAGGTACCTTTGGTTTTTAAAAATCTTTTAAAATAAATGAAGGAATTACGAAAAAAGAAAAACCCAAAAATCTCATTTTGCTTTAAATCTCAGAACCGATAAACAATAATCAACGGTGTACTGTAGCCCACTACACAAAAAAATACATTAATCACTGTAATCGCATAGTATTGTTATCACGACCGAAGTTCATGAATTAAATGTATGACGTTCAAATCGCATCGCTGGCGCTGTAGTTGCCAAATTTAGCAACTTTTAACTGCCATCAATAGCGCCTATTAATGTGTGGCGACCTTTTACTGAGGAAAAGGGTCAAATATATCGTAAACGTCAGTTTTGGTGGACAGAAAGAAACGAAAAGATGACGAAATCTATTGAACAATCTAAATATTTTTTTGGAACATACCATAAGCTCAAGGATTTTTTTCTTACTTACGTCGATTTTTTACTTTGTGTAAAACAGCCTAAAATTGTTTTTCTTTTTGTAATTTTCATGCCAATATATCCAAAGTGGAATTAATATTGTAAATATTTAAAAGCAACTGTTTTTCGTATTGTATCGTATCGTATACAATAAAAGAAATATATATTAAATTACGACTTCCAAATGGATCGAAGAAGACTAGTAGGTACAAAAATACGTTGATGAGGAGGAAGCACGTAGGTACAAAGACTATGTCTTGAATCGAGGGAAATGCATTGTTGTAATTCACAAAATTTGCAACGAAAATAATTATTGATCTTTTATTGCTACTAATTAAATGAATAAAGGCTAATTGAATGACCGAAATGCCATCGATTTTTCAACGTACTATGCAGTTTTTGCTCGTCTATTGTGTAAGTCGTTACACTAATAACTCCTGTAAAATGTATAAATTTAATAATCACTGTAACACCATGGATATATTTCTATACCTATTTATTGTAAGTGGACTTTAGGTGACCGATTTGTAAAAAAAACACAACTGAAGTGCAGTGCAATTAAGAAAGCAAACACTTACGTACCCAGGAACACTGTTCGATCCATGATGACAGGGAATAAAAATCAGTATGAAAGAATGCTTTATATACAGTAGCGAATAGAGTTAATGATGTCAAACAATTGGATTTTCATTTCCTGCCCATAACAACTGATCATAGATAATCCTAAATTGTTTGCGAGGTAATATTGTATAAAATTTAGTGGCACGGTTTTGTCTATTTTCCAGATCATTTTGATAACAATTTTTTTTAATTTTACAAATAAATCAGAAATAAGTAGGTAGGTATAGATATTAAAATATCTCATCTTTATTTTTCAATATGTATTTTAATAGATGGGACCTTCAGTAACCACCCCTTTAAAGTTTGGCTTTTAAGATATGGTGGGTACGCTTTCAGTTATAACAGAATGTCGGATTTAAATTCTCTTTGATGGCTCTTCCTACATTCTAATCGTACACTTGGTTACTTTTTATACGGAAAGACCTTTTTATGCTTGAATTGTCCCCTATCCTCCTATCTATTAATTCCACTAGGAAGCACAAATTAACATGTGCTTGAAACAAACGGTAATTCTTAAAGGACACCATTAACACCCGCTACTATTAAATATCATGAAAAATATTGATATACTAATTCAACTATAATCTTAAAGTAGTTTTAAACTTTATTTTATGACAAAACATTATACTCTCCCTAATTGATGTATATCTTGTAGTAGGGAAAATGACTCTTAATTGGTACATGCACACGCTTTGACCAAAGAACAACGTTCAGTCGTTTCGAAGCTTTTAATTAAGCTCCCAAAGAAAATAGAACATATTTAGCTTGATTCGTATACTCGAGCTTTGTCTCTTAGATGGGATATTCCGAAGATTAGTATAAGCGCTTTGCTTTTATTACATTTTTAAAATTGGTAGATAATAAATTGACAATTTGTCTTAAACGAAATGATAGAAATCAGTTATCAAGTATGATTTTTAATTAATTAAACTAAATTATGAACCAAATGTTATAATTTTTCAAACTACCTAGTTATTAGTAAAAAATTATCTACTTACTTTTTCTACTTCCTCTTGCGTCTTTAGCGAACAAGCGATATGTTATAATTACGATGATTGAAAATTAGTGCTAAATGTACCATTTAAATTTCTTCCCATAAATAGGGTCGTTCTGATATAATAACGAAAGAAAGAAAGGATTCGTTGAAGTTGGGTTCCACAATTTATATCTGGTAAGACCCATCTCGTACTATAATGGGGGTCGAATTATGGAAGTATGGGGTATTTTTTGGTCACATTATATCCCCTTTTCTTCTACCTTTATTTTATGTTTCATTGTCACCCCCCCCCCCCCCCCCCCCCCGACTGTTACTGCTCCGCGTTCAGGTTATCGCTCCATCTCCTTCGGTGGGCGACACACGATTTTGAAGAGAAGGGGGCTCAAGAAGTTTACCTGGATTTTTAGCCGATATCGGGTTCGCTAGTTCCTTATTTATTTTCGCTTGATGGTGTCCCCTGTATACAGGATGGTCCATCGAAAACAGTTCAGTAAGGTTTCCAGCTTTCTATGAGAAAATTTAAAAAAAATTTCGGACGCGTATAACCGTACTTTTATTTTCAGGGGGGCATATTTACACATTTTACCGTTTAGCGGGAGCGGCATCTACTGCTATTTTTTGAAATGGGATGAGGGAGTATGCAGTGATATATCCTTTGAAAGAGCATTTTTTAAATTCAAGCTATGCAATGGAACATTTTACTGGACCTCTTATCTACAAATAGATTTGTGCGCAAAAGGTGTTTTTAAACTAACAAATATTAATCGACTCGAATTCGATCTTATCTTTAGTAACGTAGTTGATTCCGAATGGTCCGCGAGATCACCCCATCTATTAATACAAATACAAATTAAATGACCAGTAAACTGGCACACAACTTTTACGTGTTTACTACAACTTACTTACTACTTACTACTTATTTTTATTAAATAAAATAGTTTTTTTCATAATAACTCAAAATGACATAGTTTTTGCGTAATAACTCAAACAAATAAAAAAATTAATGTAGAGTGTGCGGGTATAGTTGTAATCAGAAAACGATTTCTGATTTTCTCCTAAAATAATATACAGGGTATGTCATAAATATTCTCAATATTTTGTTTATTTCCGGTTACACCGGAAGTAAATTGGTATAATTATTATGCTCGATTAAAAGAGTCGTATGTTCTCTACTTCACTGTATAATTTTATTTCTTCATCTTTGTTAGCAAAAAAATTATGAATTATTAAAATGTTCAACTTCAAACATTCATCCCCCTTCCCCTATGGGAAATAAAGAAATAAATGTAGTGTGAGTAGTTTTTCATGAACTACATGTATAAAATTTAAAGAAATGCTTGGAGCAGATTTTGAGAAAATCAATTTTTAATTTTCTTGAGTTACACCCTAATAAGTAAAAACTTGAAGAATTGCTGTATTGGCCGCCATTTTGAATTGAGAAACAAACGAAAAAGGACGTTTTATTTGTAACTATGCCTACTAACTTTTCACCAAGGGAAATTAGATTGGGTTACAATTTGAATGTTTGCTCCCAAAATAACGCCTTTAATTTGGGCCCCTTGGGGCCGATTTTGAAGAGAAGCTTGTTTTGCCGATGAAGATTTTTTATAGGCCTTAGTTTTCAATTTCATCAAAATCGGTCTAGCAGTTTATAGGCTGCACAGCCATAACGTACGCACCCACCCATAGAAGACAAATTAAAAAACATTCAAAAAAGAGATGATGCCAAGTAAGAAGTGAAAAAAGCAAAAACCATAACTTGAGAAGAGTATAAATTGGAACACTGAAGAGCAAAAAACACGAGCAAATATACAATATAGAAGATCATAAAACAGAGCTTAATACTGAAACAGAAGAAATATTAGAAGGATAGAGCAGATTCTATGAAGAGGAAATCTAGAAGAATAAATACCAATACGAAATCAAAACAAGAGAAGAAGATATACCTCGACCTCAACGGTATTTAATAGACCATAAGGAAGGTAATAGAAAGCGCATCTGAACAAGGGAGAGAATTATATTTATAGTATTTGTTGATTTGAAAGCTGCATTCGACACAGTACCAAGAGATAAACTATGGCACTGCCTACAAGCAATGGAAGTCACGGAAAAACAAGTGATGAAAAGCATATACAAAACGTTCAGGGAAGAGATTGGAATAATAGGATAATATTTAAGAGAATTTGAGATGCAGAGGTGTGTTAATACCAAGTTCAACTACGGAGCATGTTATACGCAGATGATGACATAATAATAAATTATGGGAAACATTGGGACGAACACACAAAAGATACTAAATCGGTGGGACAAAAGAAGAACACAAATGGATATGGAAATAAACACAGGAAAAACAAAAGTCATGATAATAAATGGAAAACAAGATCAACAAAATATCAAATGTGGCAAAGGTGATTTAGAATAAGTTTCCATAATAGATTTTCTAGGAACAAAAGTAAGCGACGATGGAAAAATAAACACGGACCAGAAAGGTCACACAAGTAATTTATCAGCTTAACAAAACAATTCTAGGAAAGAAGCAAATTAGTGCAAAAACAAAAACAGCAATCTACAACACAGTAGCAGTACCCATCATGACATATGGAAATGAGACCTGGTCAATAACAACAAATGTGAAAGTAAAATAACAGCAACAGAAATGAAGCTCCTCAGAAAATAACAGGAAAAACAAAAAGAGACAGATGCAGAAGCCAATTACCCAATAATAGGAGAATAACAACTGAAATGGTTCCACAATGACTAGGAAGAGTAGTAGAATCCAAAAGACCAAGCAAAATTATGGAACAAAGAATAGAAGAATTGGCAAAGAAAAGGAAGAAAATAGTCACTCAATCAACTAAGGCAAATGTCACAGGATACGAAAAAGTGGAGGACTTGGGTGGACACCTCACCACAGCCGACGCCGTAAGGCATAAGACGAAAGATAAAGAAGAAGTAGAATCTATCGCTCATGTCGTTTTTACTTCTTGAACCACTTGTAAGGTGTCGAATGATTATTATAATTTTTTTAAACTATTACTTCTTGAGAAAGTCCTCGCAAATTTATTTTGTTGTATAATTTCATCTACTTATTACTTTCTATTCTTTTTTTGCCTCTTCCTTTGTTTTTTCTTACTAATGCCGATTACTACTCGTCGTCATCATCTTAATCAAATGGGTTCTGCAAAATGCTCCATTATTAATTCATTTATACATTGAGGGACGGTAGTTAAATATTACACAAATAAGAATTGTTGAAAAACTAAAATTACTTATTTTATCAGACATTTAGCACTCAATAGGAGGTGTTTTCTGAATAAAAATGCTCCAACAAAATGACAAAATTGCATAAAGTGTATTAAGTAATAAAGTAATTCGTATATAAATGCAGCGACGAAATTTAATATTGTTATGAAAATGATGCCAGTTACACTAAAAAGGAAGGAATATATTTTACTTCTTAAGCACATTTGTATCGGAGTAAATGTTTTGCAATAAAACAAGAGATGTCACGGAGAAAAACCCAGGAAGATTTAGTTTCCAGAAAACAAGTTCGGGCAGTAACGGAGTAAGACAGAGTGAATTAATCGTGGACAGTTGCGTTGCAGAGCTGTGTTCTAACAGGTTAATGTCGCGTGAAGCCAGCATCCACTTGTCTCATTTGTCCGCATCTCCCCTATTACATTCTTACCCCGATACCTACTGCTTATGTCCTGCATCAAACTTGGAAAATCGTTTATAACCCGCAATTCTAGCACATCCTTGTTTCACGTTTACTCTTCGCATAAGAAGGAAGTGGAACAGCAAATAAGTTACCCTTCAATCTGATGACAATAAATCCAATGGCATAACAAAGAAAATTTTTCCGTTCGTTAATTTTTGCACTTAAATAAACGTATGTGAGAGCAGGATAGATGTAGAGACCAATCGTAACAAAAATTGATGCATTATACTCTTAATTTGATGAAGCTTAAATGGGTTTAATCACAATGACTGTTCTGTAATTTACAGATTGTCATCACGATATGTCCTTTTTTATATCCGAATAGATTTTTTTAATATATTATATAATTGTCTTCTTGGAAAATGAAAATAATACTTTTATTGTAATCGCCGTTAAGCATTTATACGAACAAATTCAATTTAGAACACATTTCATTGAAGGAAACTTAATTTACCAAACTGATGAACTAAAGAAATCTGTATTGTAAATTGAAATGCTTCAGAAAGAAAAGCAATTCTTTTTTATCATTAAGCAGAGCGGAAATCATCGTCTTTCAGGTTTCCGAAAGCAATTTTAGAAGCACAGACAAAAGAAAATCGCAAGTGATTTACCAATGATTGTTCAGAATTCAATAACCGGAAAAACCCGTTCGACCAATCCAGCTTTTGATTCTGTCTAGATTGTTTTGCTAACGTTCACGTTTTCTATTCAAAGCACCACCACAAGGGATTTCGATTACATCTTTTGAGTTTTTATATGAAATTTGCATATTTTTCTGCGTGTATTCGCTGAATCTTTGGAAGGTACTTTTATCATTTCCATTCGGTTTCTGTCTATTCTATCTTTATTAGTGTTAGATAAATTGAAAGGGGTGTAAATACAGAAATTGGGTTATTTAACGTAAAACAGTAATAAGCACGAATTTTGTTGGCGCATGCATAGGGGAGGGTTCGTATACTGGTGTATCAAAGATGTGATTCTCCAGGCTATTATATCCAACTTCGTTAACGTCAACTGTAGATCATGATATAGATAGATAAACGATGTGGAAAAATTTCAAGGTATAATTAATATAATCAATTCCACCAAAATTTATTTTTCTATTTCGCGACGGTTATAGGGTTATAGCACTTTGGCGTACTGAGAACGATACGGAATACTGTTACAGGGATTGTATTTTGTTTTAAGTTTGCAACACTAACTGTCAACCAAACCATTATTATTTTTGATGACAAGACTGTTTTACTTTACATTACAGTAATTTGGATATTTAAACGCTAGTTTATAAATTGGAACAAAGTTAAAGACTTTTATAGGTAAATATCCGTTGAATTCAGAAACTAACAATAAATCACTACAACTTGATATTTTAAATTTGAATTGTCAAATGTCAGAATTGCCAACTTAATTTAAAAGAAAATCACAAAAACAATTATTTTATTATCATTATTTATTAAAAATTTTAGAGTAAATTCATGCGAAATAGAAAAAATACTATGAAAAACACGTGTCACAATTACTTTTTGCCGCACTCATCCCTTTGCAGACCTCCTTTCAGTCGGTCTGCAAACCTGGTCTTCGTGCGGCAAAAAGTCTCATTGTGATACTTGTTTTTCAATATATTATTATTTCAAAAATCGAACACAACATCAAATTTACTTGAATTTTTGTTTAGAGTGTCACAGTGTTACTTTAGTACGTTACTAGTAAAAGCTCAAGGTGACCTATAACGTGCCAAAGCTCCATATAGGCTTAATTATTATAGACACAGGAAAAGTTATAGGTGCTAACATACACTATCATTTAGATGTTAAAATTTTCCCCATTAAAGAGTGGTTCATAATGTAGGGCCAAACTTTTCTTTTGAATTTTTAAATGGCACACTCAGTACGTAATTGCATTTTTAGAATTTTCTCATACCAGTGATTGTCGTTTTAGTATAATATACTCATAAATTAAAGCCCAGTTTAACGTCCCGTATCTGCTTAAGCAAGCCTTTAGGAAAAATTGTTTCGATAGGTACAAGAAAGTTCCCAAAACCACTAATCTTCCTCTTTAATTTTACAAAACATTTTTCTAACATGTAGAGATATCAAAAAGCAAAGTTAACATTTTTTCGTTATTTTAAAATGGAACACCCTGTATATTACGTCGGAAATTAGAGTTACCCTTAGCTTTTGTTAAGAATACCTACATGCATTCTTTTCTTAGAAATTAGGGATTATGGATTATTACAGAGTTGGTATAAAACTACACCTCCTGCTAACACAATCATGCTTAAACTTTTGCAACCAGAGTTTAAAGATTAGTCAATGGATTATTTTTCTTATCCAATTATCACATCGCCCATTTTCATGTTCTTCATTTCTTTTTTAATTTGAATTAATAGAGGTAGATATTCCTTTCTAAAGCATATCGTTAGATGGACGAAGTTTTTATACATAATGAATACTGTCTTCATTAATGTTAACTTCATGGGAATTGTCCGTATACATCGTCATATAAATACTCTGAAAGAACAGTGTTTGATATTATATACAGGGTGGGCCATTGAAAAGGTAACACGCCTGTTTTGGGACACTTAGATAAGTTTCTTAAAAAAAAAGCTCGGACACGTCGATTTTTTATTTTTGGGGGACAATGTTTGATGCCAAATTTGACTTTGTCAGGTCAACCCCCTAGCCCCAGCAACCCCTAACTCAAGAATTTAAATAGGGAAAGGGAGTCGAGCTAGCCCTCACTTGAAGCGTCTTTTAATCCTCTATTCGACAGTACAAATGAAAAATTTTTTTATTCATTTTTTTTTCGCCCCGATGAAAAGCACCCTCCAGGTTAACTAAGGTGGGGGTGTTTGTTTAGGAAAAATCCTGAAACACACCACCTTAGACCTTTTGAACGGCACATTTTGATGTCAAATTTGACCTTATCAGGTCAACCCCCTAACCCCAGCAACCCCTAACTCAAGAATTTAAATAGGGAAAGGGTGTCGAGCGACCCCTCATTTGAAGCGTCTTTTAATTCTCTATTCGATGGTATGACCTAAATTAGTTTTATTCAATTTTTTTCCACCGCCATGAAAAGCACCCGCTAGATTAACTAAGGTGAGGGTGTTGTTTAGGAAAAATCCTGAAATGTGTCGTTCAAAAGGTTAAAAGTGGCGTGTTTCAGGATTTTTCCTAAACAGCACCTCCACCATAGTTAATCTAGAGGGTGCTTTTCATGGGGGTGAAAAAAATATTGAATAAAACTAATTTTCATTTATACTGTCGAATAGAGAATTAAAATACGCTTCAAATGAGGGGTCGCTCGACACCCTTTCCCTATTTAAATTCTTGAGTTAGGGGTTGCTGGGGCTAGGGGGTTGACCTGACAAAGTCAAATTTGACATCAAAATGTGACGTTCAAAAAGTCAAAGGTGGCGTTGTTTCAGGATTTTTCCTAAACAACACCCCCATCTTAGTTAATCTAGAGGGTGCTTTTCATGGGGGTGAAAAAAAAATTGAATAAAACTAATTTTCTTACTGTCAAATAGAGAATTAAAAAACGTTTCAAATGAGGAGTCGCTCGACTCCTTTTCCCTATTTAAATTCTTGAGTTAGGGGTTGCTGGGGCTAGGGGGTTGACCTGACAAAGTCAAATTTGACATCAAAAGTTGTCCCCCAAAAATAAAAAATCGACGTGTCCGAGCGTTTTTTTAAGAAACTTGTCTAAGTGTCCCAAAACAGGCGTGTTACCTTTTCAATGGCCCACCCTGTATTATATTATAATATAATACCTACAAGCATCCTCTTTGTTGGGCATCTTGGCGCTTGGTACTGCCAAGTCTAGATCTGTTCAAAAGCTGCTGCTTTTTAACTGTGACTTTGGGTAATGTTGCGAAGGTTATTTCAATCGCTTTGACTGTATCAGTTTCTTGAATTTGAACATACAAAATGATATGACTCGTTGCTCAAAAATTATTTCTCATTCATCTGGATCTATAGTTTGACAACTTTATTTAGCCTTTTCAACATTTAGCCCTTCTTTTGTATTTTGTTTTCTTGTTTTGTAAATAAATATTCTTTTAATCAAGAGGACCTTTGCACTATATTTCGCATAAAACTCTTTTTTTCCTCAAACGTCAAAATATTAGGTTCGATTGAGTAATAGATGCCAAAGTTTGACATTTTGGCTAGAGCATATTTAACTTTTGCATATTTAACTTTTCCTACGAAAACAGTATTGTTATGGGAACACACAATTTAATTTTCACTCGGTAATAAGGTTTTGCCACGACCATATATACGAAACCAACTCCTAACGCACAATTACGTATGAGCGAAAATTGACGATATCGTCCGAAGTAAAAAACCTGTGCGATTTGGTTTCGTGCTGTGTGTTAGAAATATAACGCACAGTTCACACTTGAATAGGCGGCTGGATCAAACAACTAAAATGACAGTTTAAATTTATTCGCGCTGTCACTAATTTTGTTAGCAAGTAGTTTATTTATTTTTGTTATGGTCGTGGGAAAAATAGTGTACAAAACTCGTAAGAAAGTGTCTAACTGACTCGCGGGATTGCCGGCACTCGGCTAACGTCTCGTGCGCAACTTTCCCGCTTGTGCGTTATGTATCACTTTCCCTACTTGTTATGTAATATACTATATTTACTGCGTTAACAAGGAAGCAGCACCTTCCTACCTATTCATGAAAACAAACCTACCTACCTACTTCACAATGGCGTTTAATTTAACGAATGCTAATACTTAATATCCCCTAAAAACCTATCATTAAAAATAAATCGTTGTGTGATAAAGGTAATGACTGCCAAAATTGTAAATTATGAATTATTGTATTTATTCGTCTTTTTTTTAAATTGACAATTTGACGACGTCTCGCCACTACTCTCGATTCCCGAAACATGTCGCTGTTTTAACTTTTAACTTACTTCAACAATTAAAAGTTTTTGAAGGGGAAAGTTGCGGGTTTTACTACTCCTAAGTAATATGCCCATAACATGATGTGTCTGATGTGGTCAAGTTAGATACAATCTTATTACGTTGTGAACGAAACGACTCACAATTTCTCATTTACGAAGGTTTCCGTTATTTTTGTATTTGGAATTTGCATTGTACAACTTTTCGTAAACATTTTCGACATGATCTACGCAAGAAAGTGATGCCTGACTGTGGATCGTCCGGAAAATCAGGAAATTGCTATGCAATAGTTTGCAAAAATTGAAATTGATATCGACGATAACTGGTGGGATGTTTCTGAAACTCATGACTTTTTTGCATCAAATCTTTTAGGATTGCCCTATACTCTAACAGCCCTCTAATTCTAACTGCGATATTCACTGGATATTTTCATGATTTGAAGAATCTCTGTAGTTCTTACCTTTGTATTCTCCGATTCATGTTTAGCCAATATCTTTCCTTAGTGTTTCTTCCCGCCAGCCTACGTTTGTGGAAATCCTATGACCTTTTCATCTGTAAATAATTCCCAACATATGAAACATGAAGAATTCTTTAATCTTATTGTTCCAGCTACATCTCACTTCTCTTTCAATATCAATTTTTGTTTTTTTTATATCATACTTATTTGATTAGTCACAAAAGTAATTTATATTGAACGTTGGGCGCGGGCAATAGTTATTTACATATGAGTATGGTAAATCAAGGTTTACGTTAACGAGTGAGATGTTTATTGCCGAAGCAAGAATTTCAAAACGAGTAACGTAATCTGATTTAACGTACAAATAATGTAAAACATTTTATTTCATACTGGCCATAGATTCATTTCTTAAGAGTTTTTCTATTAACTTTATATAAAATTTGACGTTTCCAAAGTCATGTCACTTTATGTTGCTATGGCAACCTTTGTATTCGGGTACAAAATTTCTAGTACGGTAAAGTTTCATTTACCAGACTCGTATGAGTCTGGTAAAACACAGATTACTAGTCAGTATGAAATAAATACGATTTACCAGACTCATATGAGTCTGGTAAAACACAGATTACTAGTCAGTATGAAATAAATACGATTTATCAGACTCGTATGAGTCTGGTAAAACACAGATTACTAGTCAGTATGAAATAAATACGATTTACCAGACTCGTATGAGTCTGGTAAAACACAGATTACTAGTCAGTATGAAATAAATACGATTTATCAGACTCGTATGAGTCTGGTAAAACACAGATTACTAGTCAGTATGAAATAAATACGATTTACCAGACTCGTATGAGTCTGGTAAAACACAGATTACTAGTCAGTATGAAATAAACCATATTACCCACGCAGTGGTCGTGTATTTCGTTTTGATTGTGATAAGGGAGCCAGTTCTGTAAAACCTCAACGTGGCTTAATGGAGCTCCCGGTTAACAACTAAGAAATAACTTAATCCTTAAAAATATTTCTGAGAAAAGTACATTTCACTTCGGGACTTACTGAGAGATCACGGAAAATTTCATCTGGATTACGTTGCTAATGGTATATGCGAATAGGTTTTCCTAATCGCTATTATAGATCCACGTCTTTGTTGCCTATTAAATGGGGACCCAATTAAAAGAAAGAAAGATTGGCCAAATATGTCAAAATAAACACAATGTATTTGAATGTAATTCGAGTGGGATGCTATGAAAAATTATAACACCGGAGTTCATTTCTGTAATATGTATTCAGATACATTCTAATAAGTAGATATTATTTCCTAAATAGAATAACAGAAAATCCTTAAATTTTTTATTCTACGTACGTCCGTCATTTGGGGAGGGCTTGAGGGCTTCTGCTGCAATTTTAGAAAAGGCATTGAAATAAACATTTCAAGATCTTCTAAAAACACTATAATTTGCCATTGTTAGGTATATATGGGTCACTAACGAGAAGGAAGACTATGCGCAGGGTATCCACATAAAATGGCAACCAAAAATCATTCAAGTTGATAAACATTGTAATTCTATTAACTACAACCCTTAAAAGTTTTGAAAGGGAATGGTGTCGAGTATTAGGGATTTTCTAATAAAAAATATGTTGCTTTGTGTATGCAAAGATATGCGAGTTATTTTTCCTACGGATTAACGGGGTTAAAAGCTTTATAAAATAGATGTCTTCCGAAATAGTCAAATTGCAAATTTAAGAAGCTATACATAATTTTCTTGGCACTCTCAATACATGTGTTATGGATTAAATCGCATACCATTTTCATGAATGATTTTTTAAAAATAATACTTATAAAGGTTTTATAAAGAATATCACCAATTTCGTCCCATAAATTTTGTACGCCATAACTAATTCAGTTTTTCCTTATAACCCAAAATAAAAATAATCGAATAATAGTGAGCATTTATTTTTGTTATCCTCAGTAATTTAATTGATGTTCCGAAACTAAGTTTGTTTAACATCCGCAAATTTATGGCATCGCGGGTATAACAAAAAAGTAAAATAAGTTTTAATTCAGACCGTATTTCATTCGCATTGAGACACATTGCGTGTCTTTTCAGAGTCCTTCTGATGCCCGTAACTACTAACAATAACGCAATACAAAGTGACAACCACAAATTTACCAACAACCGTGAACAGCATGAAAGAGGACAACATGTTTAGAAAATTATTCTACGTGAGCAGCTTGCTAGTTATGTTCTATACATGTAATAAAGAAAGATGGACGAAGTTACTAAATCGTAAGATCATAAAACCAGTATTTATAATAGAGAACTCAATTCTACTGAAATAATAGCTCTAATACATTATGACTATTTTTCTTGTATTTACTCGAGATTATTAATCGCTTTCTAATTGATTTATTGCGCGGTCACATACTGTTTGTTCCTTAATTAATCTTTTTATTAGCTTTATTTACTAAAACCACTCGACTAACATAGAAGCTTAAGTGAAATGTGGGAATGCGGTTTAATCATATTTAAAAATGATTAGAATACTCCTTCCGTCAAAATTCATGATTCTATTTTTCAAGAAAGTGGTCTTGATCTGTAGCTGAAAAAATTAACCGATTTTTTAAAAATAATTCTATTATGGACAAGCTATCTTAAATTGAACATCATACCCCAGTAAAATCGGAAAATTTGGATGGAATAATGGTTACAGCTTTGAAAATTTGGGAGCAGGCTTGTTTTGTGCTCCCTTTGAAGTGTTCAAAAGTCCCCAACCGTACCGCCCCTCCAAGAGAAATGGAGGGGGAAAAAGTGTCAAAAAAACAGGTTTTCGTAAATAACTGAAAAAGTATGAATTTTATCAAAAACAAAAACGTTAAAGTTGTAGGTGACAAAATTCCGCACATTTTCATGTTTTATTTTTGTTTCTACGACCATTAGCAGCCGAGATAGATTTTTTTTTAATGTCGACCGTTTTGCGGCGAAACGGTAAGGCCGGGCGCAAAATGAGACGCAGCTTGGTGAGGTGACGCAGCGTGAGTTACGGTGAATTTTTGTGAACCTAAATAAAAATAGTCAATGCGCATATCACTTCGCAGTGTGACGTGACGCAGTTTTGACTTAACGTGATCCTGCGGAACTCAGTGTAGTTGCCGCAGTTTTCGTTCTAAAATCACGGTGAGTGTTAAGAAACATGGAAGAAAAACTAATTGAGGCTGTTCGGATTCGACAAGTTTTGTACGAGACGAGTCATCGGAGTCATGTAGAGTACATGAGGACAAAATAATTGGCCGAAAATAATTTTGTCACGAAATTCTTTAGTTGAAGCAAATTCTCCATGAGTTTTTCTTCTTTTCATGTATATACAAGCTTCTCCCTGACTTTTTATTAGCTCGTCTTCTGAATCAGATTCAGAACTAAAGTCAACCGTAAGTGCAGTAACGGCTGCCATTTTTCAGTACTGTGGTGCAGCCTACTGCGAAGTGAAAACTGCTATCGTATTTGCGCGGTAACCGCGTTCGCAGTTGGCTCCTGTGAGGCCGGGCGCAAAATGAGACGCAGCTTGGTGAGGTGACGCGGCGTGAATCACGGTAAGTGATTCACGGGAGGCAACTGCGAACGCGGTAACCGCGCAAATACGATAGCAGTTTTCACTTCGCAGTAGGCTGCACTACAGTACTGAAAAATGGCAGCCGTTACTGCACTTACGATTGACTTTAGTTCTGAATCTGATTCAGAAGACGAGCTAATAAAAAGTCAGGGAGAAGCTTGTATATACATGAAAAGAAGAAAAACTCATGGAGAATTTGCTTCAACTAAAGAATTTCGTGACAAAATTATTTTCGGCCAATTATTTTGTCCTCATGTACTCTACATGACTCGTCTCGTACAAAACTTGTCGAATTCGAACAGCCTCAATTAGTTTTTCTTCCATGTTTCTTAACACTCACCGTGATTTTAGAACGAAAACTGCGGCAACTACACTGAGTTCCGCAGGATCACGTTAAGTCAAAACTGCGTCACGTCACACTGCGAAGTGATATGCGCATTGACTATTTTTATTTAGGTTCACAAAAACTCACCGTAACTCACGCTGCGTCACCTCACCAAGCTGCGTCTCATTTTGCGCCCGGCCTGAATCACTTACCGTGACTCACGCCGCGTCACCTCACCAAGCTGCGTCTCATTTTGCGCCCGGCCTAACACGTGCGCGCATCGCGTGTATTTCGCGTATATCTCGAGAATAGCCATGCGTATCGCAAAATTCTTCAAATAAAAGTTGAAGAGAATTTAATTACGAATAATTTTCTTTTTTAAACATTTCCATACGATTAATATTGATAGAGATATAATCATTTAAACCTTTTTCTAAGACACAATCACTGCTCGTTTTGCATAATAAAATCAATAAGTCGAAAACTATTGATTCTACGTACTTAGTGCATTAATGAAAGTTGTAAAGAATTAAATTTTGAATCTATATGTATACACGAAATATCATTTGGGTAATCTTTATAAGGCGATGGAGGAAGAAATAATGAAAAATTCTCATTTTCAAGCGTTTCTTTGCAAATAACTATGTTTTGCCTACTTGTAGACAGTAAAGTGTCTTACAGCTTTTTAAAGATAATTAATGTACCTGTAAAATGAGCGTCGGCAGAAGTTCGTACGACAAATAGTTCGCTAGTTACAGCTGTTTGAAGGTATACTCAAAAATGGACATTTTATTAAGAATCCCGATTTTCGCTAAAAAATGGCCGTTAAATTTTTGTTAAAAATTGGTTTTATCCTATTTTCAGTACTTTATTATAATACAAAAGTAATAAAAACTATATATTTTCACAGAATTTAACTAAAATGTATATTTGTGTTCAGTTTTTCTTAAATATCTTCGTTTCCATTTATTTTACGACAAACTTTTATATAAACTAATTGAAAGCTTACAAAATTTCCTATAAAAACAGCGACGAGAAACTGACTATTGAAAATGCAGGTAATGTTTAATTTTTACAGAAATTGTAGCTACTTTAGAATGTACCACAAAATGTGATCCTATGATGAATTTACTCAGAAATGATCAGAGAATAACGTCTGATACTTGGGAAAGTCAAAACAATTTTTTATACTACCTTTTGTTCGTGTCAAAAGTAGTTACAATTTCTGTAAAAATTACAACAAAGTGAGAACCTTAACAAAACAATAAAAACCTTTATCAATATGAAGAAAGGTGATTTTTTATCTCAGTCTAGTATGTAACAAACAAAATCTTAAGTGTTGGTGTTCGCATTTCTTAATAGAATATGCTACTCATTCGTTATTCTTTCGATTTGACTGTGAACATTTAGAAACAGAGGAAATGTGGCGGTTAGGAGTGCTAGACTGAGGTTGAGGTTGGTAAACTTTCCGTCAAAAAAAAGGCACGCTGTTTATAAGAAGGAAGCTGCTTTCGTGGATTAGACCTATTGGATTGGATTACGATAGGGGGTGGACATAATCGACGCGTACCATTTTGGGCCCCTTGTACTACCTGTCTACCCTAGAGTCGTTCGAATCCGCCACGTCACTCAATCCATCCCACACGTGAGATGAACCTGATGATGGTGTCCACAAGTAGAAGAATGTTCTTTCTTGATAGCCCTGTGCAACAACGTGTCAGGCTGCGAGATGATTGTCTGAAGCCCTCCCTCGCATGATGACAATCTAATATCAAGTTACACCTAGCCTTGTACTGGGCTTGCGTGTCTTGAGTTATTAAGTTGCTTATATAGTTGATACTGTAAGTGGATGAAGCGGCTCTGGACCGTGAAAACCTTGTTTTGAGTCTAGTCATAGACTTTCTCATTACCTTTCGTTCCAGCACACCCTTTAACCCATACGAGCTCCACGGTGTTGCTGCTTGCTCTGCGTGGTGACATTAGGAGACCAACTTAGAGATAATTTTACAGTGACCTGCAGGGCAGCTCTGCTGTTACTGGGTTCTACAAGTGGATACTATTTAGATTGGCGTATTTTTTTGTTTTTGGAAGATCGACGTTCGCAGTCCACGTATACGTGATTTCGTGGTTACAACAAAATGAAAATCAAAATCCTAAACCTCGCTTGTATATCATCATACCATAAAGTAGAGGTAATATAGGAACGACGTTCATTTTGCACCATAAAGCAGAGGTAATATCTTTTTAATTTTTAATTTCATTGTGTAGGACACAAAGAAAATCTACTTTGTTAACCTTGCTCAAAGAATATTTTCTCCTTATTCGAAATAAAACTTGATTTAATGCTCTATAAAAGTAGATTACTATGACACACCTGCTTGATTTTCTTTAGCAGATCGAGATATCCACAGCCTAATTTAAAATAAAGTGAGAAGCTATATTTGCAGAACCACACCGACCGTGTTTCACACTGTAACACTACTATTTTAACTATTTTTCTACAATTGCGACAACTTTGATTAGTCCGTTACTCTCCTATGATTCAGCACTCAAGCACTTAACCTCACTAAAAATTAATAACTTAAATTCTTTTTACCTTACACCTACTACTTCAGACGAAATAGCGAGTACCTACCTATAGTTAGAAAATTGAAGAATACCTCATGTACTGGTATTGATGATGATGATATTCCAGTTGCAACAATAAAGGCATGCTCAAATATCATTTCTGGAGTCCTGTCAATTCTCATTAATTCTTGCTTTGATGCTGGATACTTTCCTAAAGAGTTTAAAAAATCAAAGGTGATTGCACTTCATAAAAACAAAGAGAAGGACAACATTTAGCAAAATTATTGAAACCGCCATTAAACAAAGAATATTAACCTATTTTGAAAAACGTAATTTATTTACAGATAGCCAACATGGATTTTTAAACAATAGATGAACATGTACTGCTACACAATACTCTTAGTACCATATTAAATGCTTTAAATAAAAAACAATTGGTTGTTAGCATAAATTTAGATCTATCGAAAGCTTTTAACCTCATCGATCCTGATTTATTGTTGGCAAAAATGGACTATTTTGGCATTCGCTCAAACACTTTGGCACTTTTCAGGTCTTATTTGGCAGACCGTAAACAAGTTGTTGAAATAGATTACTTAAACAGTAATGAAATTGGACGTTGTCAATCTAAGGAAATTACAATCCGTCATGGAGTACTCCAGAGTTCTATACTTGGACCACTACTATTTGTAATTTTTATGAATGATCTTCCCAACATTATATACTACCCTACTACAATGTATGCCGATGACATTAGCATCAATATAATTTTGCTTCAGAATTAGCACTCAACACCGAACAAACAATACTCAAATTGCAAAATTGGTTTTCTGCAAACGGTTTAGTTCTGAATCTAAATAAATCTAATCTTATTTCATTTCTAAATAATATACAGCATGCAGAATTTGTGCAAAATTTTGCAAACGGTATGAAAATAAATTATGTTGTGTCAACAAGGCTCTTAGGAGTTATATTATTGACAATCAATTTCAATGGGCTGTTCAGATCGAATTAATTGTAAATAAATTAAATAAAGCACTTTTTTGTTTACGCAGATTAAAACCAATCTCTAATTTTAAAACTTTATTGAATGTTTTTTATTACGCTTATTTTGAATCCACATTACGATATTGTTTAATTTTTTGGGGGCATACTCACTCCTTGGTGAACATTTTAAAAATTCAAAAAAGAGCGATAAGAATTTTGCTTGGCCTAACTAAGCGGGATAGTTGTCGGCCTTTTTTCTTGAAACACAATATTATGACAGTTTACAATCTACTAATCTATGAATGCTACCTATTTATGGCTAGTAATAAAAGCAGTTACCTTAAAAACTCTGATTTCCACTCATACAATACTAGAAATAATTTATATAGAACTGATTTAAGTAAAAGTGCAATATACCATAGATCGTATATATTTCATTCTGTTAAGCTGTATAATAAGCTGCCGCCCTTAATACGTGTTATTGAGGTAAAAAAAGAATTTAAAAAAGTGCTAACGGAACACTTGACAAAATTTTGTTTTTATTCAATTAATGAGTAGGTACCTTGAACAATAATATATTTAAAATGCTAGGTATATTTTCATGTTTTTGTTTATAAACACTATCAAAATTTAGTCAGCCTATATTTTATAAGGTTATATTTTAATATCTAATTGCTTACTTATTTTTACATACTTTTATATTTACAACTAAAATAACTTATTATTATCATGTTTTTGTCAAATTTGGTTTTTGTATTTTTTATGTCTATATTACTTTCATTTTATGCATATATGTATATTTACAATGTTTTCAATACCACTGGTCACGAAATAAACTACTACTACTACTACTACTATTGTTCCAAAGCTACTGACGTATTTATACTATTTACAAGAAAGTTAAATTCTGGACCTGCAGCATCATTATAAAAAAGCGTTTGTTTTTGTGAATCTGTAAACTTTTGTAGTAGTGGAGTTCATTCTTATTATTTACTTGCTTAACTAATAAAATATTATCTACTTTTGTGTACCTACCATGTTGTATAAATTTCTTCAGACGCGAAACACGTCCGAGTGGATTTTCAGCGATATTTCAAAACTGAAACGGATACCTTCAACTCAAGGTACCTATCACTTTTGTACTTTGATTGTAAGAAGTGATTTATAGATCAATAATGGTTGGCAATTAAAAACGTATAAAAGGTGCACAAAATTTCATTAACGTGATATTAATAAAAAGGAAATGACATTTGTACATAGTGGTTCATAGGAGCGGTACTGATAAGTATAAATATTAAAAAAGACGGTGGTGTAGGTATATTTTCCTTTTTACTCGAATATGAATAAATTATATTGTAACTCGCAAGCAATGTGTACTAAACTAGTTAAACTTGTAATAACGAAACGTAACAACAAAGTAAGTATTTTATGAAAACTGTCAGAATTATATTTGTTATAGAAATAAAATATGGCCTCTTTTAGAATTTTTGTCAGAGTCAACTAAACGTAATCGCATATAAGAGCAGCAATAGAAATACCAATCTTCCAACCGCCGCTTTAAAGATTTCAATGGAATTAAACAAGAGAGCGTGTATAGGTAATATCATCATGCGGGATGTGGGGAAATTCACTCAATCTAAACCCGGAAACCGATTCCAAGCTCCCAAGGGCGCCGTTTCCGGAGGAGTTTTATACGCTCCGGTGTCGGCGCCGAATTGCGGCGCACTTTGCAATGCAAATGAAAAGCAAAGGATCGCAAATCGACAATAGTATGAGAACCCGTCCAATTCTATATTTGCAAATGGGTTTTGAAATGTTAAGGTATCAGACGTTTGTGTATAGTATAGTAAAAGAGGAAACAAATTTATAAAACTACATAGACGAATATCTCTCTGAAGTGATTTTAACCACCATAATGTAAACAAAAGTACAAGCAACAAATTATATTATAGAATCATAAATTTTTATGGTCTATATTTGATTACTTACATCGCTTACGGCTGTTGTATACATTTTATGTAATAGACTTTAGTGACACAGAAACATTATTAATTCATTCGTTCAATCAAAATAATTAATTCTACAATTCAATCAAATCATTTCAAGTCGGTCATATACAAGTAGAAAAACAAGTGACTAATTTTTATTGATGAATGTGCTGCTAGGAGATTTAAATAGCTGATTAAATAGTCTTTCCTTTTAAAAGGAGTATAATTTACATACATCAGTTTTGGAGAAATTATTCATTAGATTTATTGCCACATTTTGGGAAATTTAAATTATTCGAATTAAGCAATTGGTACAAATAACCTGAAAAGTACATTAACATGAATTTACTGGAATGTTTAGCATATTCCTTGTTATTAATTTTAATATTCTTAGAAATTTTACACTGTTGCTTTGATTTTCAATTTGATTCTTCATACAAAACAGCCTTTATCGTCGTGCATTGATCATCGAACCAAAAAATTAATGAAGTTAGGTATTCCGCGTTTTGGTTTGTATTAAAGGCGTTACTTGTACTCAATTCAGTTCTGCTAGATATCAGCATAACTTTGTGGCAATACACAGAATTATTTTCGTTAGTAGACCTAATTAAACACAATTTAGATCTTTCGTTAATTCAACATTTCACAGTAATTTAAGCGCAAGATATGCAAAAATAATGATTGTCAGAAATAATTATCTCATCCCGAAAGTCGAAAATCGTTTTCTTTAGAATGCACGCATTTTGTAGAGTTGATGACAGTTTAATCTAGGTACCAATTAACTTTCACTTGGATGTCGTGCCAAAACTGAGATAATCATTGCTCGATTTTGTTAGAGACAAACTTTTCTGCGAGGAAGGCGACTGAGGCAAAATAAGAAAAAAAAACGATGCCTCGTTTATTTTTGTATCAATTTTGATGAAATAAACTTCCGGCAGTTTGTAATAAGATAAGCAATCAGGAACATTAATTGAATCACAATCTCATAATCTTTTAGAAGAATAATTTGATATAGATTTCATGTGTATTGTTTTATAATCTGTTTTCTAGCTTTTAAATTGGGCTCTGGATATCTGGTTCATCCCAGTGAGATGGTAACTCGCAAATTGATGAAAAGATTAGAGGAAAAACCACGGTTACAAGAGCTCGTCACGAAACGTGACACCTACGTCGCAACGAAACACCAACCTCAAATTCGTAACCATTTTCATATGGCACTACATAGAAATTTTCGAGAACAAAGAAGATGACGCTGGTTTTTGTAATACAATATCATTCAGCAATAAATTGCACATTCAACTTATTGAGTACGTGTATATGCAAAACTTGCGTCTTTGCAGTAATGAAAATCCAAGACATGACTGTAAAAATCACTAGCATGGTATGCTGTAAAGTGTTATTTGAACTGGCGTAGTTCCCTAATCGCATCAGTAAATGAAGATTTTTGCTTCTTCTAAAACCCTCTGGTGTACTTCAAGAAAACTCAAGATCCCAAAAATGTTAGGGAGCTGGATCAGGCTCTGCCGTATACTTCATAAACTACACCAGCAGGGAGGGCAACTGGAAAAATTTTAAAATAAACAGCTGAAGGCAACTAGAGAAAATGAGATTCCCGCATTACCAAAATGGCGCTAAACAATGGAATTATTGATGTGAAAAAATACTTAACCCTGGTTCTGCTGCATTTTTCCCAATTGAAAGTACAAGCTTTTTCTTTACAAACTTCACTTAATTAAAAAATCCTCTCAACTTATGATTAGCAAGGAAAAGCGTATTGTTGGTGGAATGAATTTCTGAACAACCAAACTGCCGAACTAGATATCATGTTGATTTGCACCACTATATCTCGATATTTGCGATGTAACGTTGTTTGTTGCATAGTGTTTAGTGGGATCTTGGTGAACTTGTACCCCCCCCCCCCCCCCCCCCCGAAATTTTGAACAGTGAAGTTATTTTGCCGACAAATACCTTCGCCTTCAAAATTTAGCAATATTGCTGTTCCGTAGGTAGTGTAGGTATACAAAAAAGTTGTTGTATACGCACCACGCACCACTTTGTTTCTTCGATGAAGTTAGATAGTCCGTTTCACTTTTCTCAAATATTTTTGACACCCCCCCCCCCCCTCCTCGAAACAAAAACCTGGGTGCGCCCCTGGGTTTGTGCAGGCGTCACAACCACAACAAATGGGGCGTCTACCACTGTAGGGTGCTGGTCGCATCTTTTGATTATTAATTCAATCCATAACGTAGTTGTAAGGTCAATCCCAAATGGGGTGAATCAATATGGGGCTGAGTAAAATGATCACACAACCATTCCTATAATTAGGTACGTTTATTAAATAGATGAAAAGTTGAAATTTGACGGTGACGCAGATAACAAACAATTAAAATGACTGGCTGTTTAGCCTGATGATGATAAAATAATTGTCGAAAGATGTCGTGTAATATTTTAACGTAGTCATCTTAATTGTTTGTTATCTGCGTTACCGTCAAATTTTAACTTTTCATCTATTTAATAAACGTAATTATGGAGAAGGTTGTGTGATCTTTTTATTCAGCACCATCTTTTGATTATTACAAATTCTAACATGATGTAAGTCTGTCGATGACACCTGTTACATTTGTTGTAAATATTTGTGTTAATTCCTAAGCAATAAGCATATCTACCAATTATCAAGAATGACTACAACCTGGTATTACAAGTATACCAGGTATCATTCTTGATAATTGGTATCATCATTTCCCCAGTCTCATCTTTAACCTGCGAATACTCCGAAACCAGGAGTCTATGGGATTAGTGTTAATCTGATAATATCAAATGTAGGTCTGTATGTTCCGCCTCTTGTAAAATTAATTAATAAAACCCTCTTAAAGGGCATTTTTCCGGTTTGTTTAAAAGTAGCTGCTGTAGTGCCAATTTACAAAAAGGGTAAAGTTCATGATGTAGTAAATTACCGTCCAATTTCAATATTGCCAACAATTTCAAAAGTAGGTATATGAAAGGATTATAGCTAAGCAAATCAGGAGATACTTTGAGAACAATAAACTTTTCAATGAAAATCAATTTGGGTTTAGATCCGGTAGGAGTACTTCTGATGCTATCGCAGCATTCGTTAACCAGACTCTTGATTACTTCGAAATAGGTGAACATACACGTGCTATTTTTATAGACTTATCAAGGGCGTTTGATAATGTATCACATGACATACTACTAACAAAATTGAAAGGAGTGTACAATTTTAATGAGAGAAGCATACCACTGATGAAATCTTATTTATCAAATCGACGACAATGTATAAGAATAAATAATAAAGTAAACTGTCGTTAACCAAAGGTGTACCCCAACATAGCATCCTGGGTCCTCTTTTGTTTTTGATATACATCAATGATATGCGTAGTTATGTATCGCAAGGAAAAAATTGTTTACTGTACGCAGACGATGCTACACTATTGGTTGGTGCAAAGAGCATTGATGATGCTATGAAAGAATCTGAACAACCGTTTAGAAGAGCTAAAAACTGGTGTCATATTAATCACCTTAATATTAATCTAAATAAGACAGAGAAAATGACTTTAGCGCTCAGATATCAGGACCCAAGAAACATATTCCTTTTGTACAGTTTCTAGGTATGTGGAGACGCTAAATTAAATTTTTCGGCTCATGCCGACTATGTAAGCGCCAAAATTAGTAGTGATTTATACATTCTAAGACGATTATCAAATAATATATCACCTATTGTTCTAAGGTCAGCTTCTTTTGCTCTGAATCTTATGCAATAATGGTATGGGAACATTCTGCTATTTGGAAAACAATATTTAGGTATCAAAGAAAGACCGTAATAATTATAGCAAATCTTGGTTATAGATCTATATTTATATTTACCTGTCTCTGTCATGCTAAGAGTAATATTAGTAATTATACTGTACAGTCAGATATTCACTTGTATAATACTCGTTTTAAAAATAACATTTGTGTTCCATACTGCCGTTTATCTTAAAATTCTATAATGCTATTCCGCCACATTGAACTCTTGCTTACAATACTTTCAGAGAAAAAGTTAAAAGTTTTCTTGTTAACAATACGTTTTATTCTTATGAAGAATTTCTAAGCTCCAATTTTGATTTAATATAAATGTAACTGCAAGAACATTAAGGTTTATTATATTCCTAATAATTGTTTGACGAGTGAAGGTACATTTTTGTTACAATAGGCATAAATAAATTTATTATTATTATAATCCCAGTACCTATCCAAGGGGTCGGTATAAAAGGTCACACGTGGGTCTTATTGACCCAAACACAATTTTAAATGGGCTCCTAAAGCAACAGCGGCGACAAGTTCCCATCCACCACCCATGTAAATTCAGTTCGACGCATGCTTTCAATCAGTGCGGAGTGCTCTGATAGTATTTTTTATATTTGCGGTTTATATCTAGAGGTATGTATACAGAAACACTGGATTGGGTCCAAATGACCCACTATGACATAGAGTTAGACGGAGACTAGAATGCCCTCAGTAACCTCAGTTACAGAAGACACTGAAAATCAATATCCGTGAAGTCTTAGGCATAGATGAGACACCAGAACTAGACGAAAATTTCAGTGGGATTTTGGCTAAAAGAGTTCGTTGTAGTTTTTGCACAAAAGACCGTAAAAGAAATATAGCATGTACTAGGTGCAGAAGAGCAACGTGCCAAGAAGACAGATCAAAACATTGCAGATTTTGTAATTAGAAATTAAGAACATTTGTTTTGAATTAAGAGTTTATATTGTTTCTGTTTTTATTTTTTTAATTTAGGGGCCGAATTTTGCAATAAATTATGTTTTTTTGAGCTTTTTCTATTGTTTGGGTCTATATGACCCAGTGTGACCTCTATGTTGGTAAAGGTAACTGTAACTTTCCAGGGTTAACCAATTTTGTTCTGTTTACAATGATGTATGATATTTAATAGGTAAAAGGGCGTTAATTGATGGATATGCCAGATTTCAGTTTGAGTTTAATTTTATATTTGGTATGCACAGATGTTTACAACAGACCTACTGTTTGTGCCCCACCATAATAACGAGTCCCGATCACTGCTGTAACTTTTGGTGTAGGTACAATGTGTGTGAATTTAATTCGGCCAAGTTAGTTCAAGAATCCATTGGGTACTATTTTCATCAGGTGTTATGCCATAAATGCTTTGATTATTTGTGTATTTGATGTAATATTTGAAATTCACCATAACCATTGGGATTCTATGCGTGCAGCATTGAGATTGATTGCAAGTCCTCCAGAAATTCAATTTTGTTGTTATCTTAATATTTTTCAATTGTCTTGTGCTGTAGTTTAATTGATTCTTACGTAATTAATAGTGTGAACGAGAAGTTTTTTTTGAACTGCGCATTCTCCTTTTCGGTTTTATTTAGTTCACTGCCAGCATATTCATGTGTCTTTTAAACAATAGGGAGATGATTATCGTGATCAAGTGCCAGGGTTGTGTGGAGTTTGCCGGCGGTTGTTAAAATTTGGGCGGGTTTGTTTTTGAGGGAAAGTTTTGTTTTAGAGGCCATTTTTAAATATTCACTCTGTGTATAAATGTTGTGTGAAGTTCGGGTAGAACCTGGGGATGGAACACTACAATGTTACTCGATTTACTACTATAGGTTCATTTCTCTTTATATTTGTTAATTGATCCAGTATCCCCAAATTTTTGCACAAATTTTGTAGTGTACTTGGTTTACATTATGTTCAGGATGTAGTTGGTTAAATACTATAGCAGTTCTTAAAGAACATTTCTTTTCAACATTCATGAGAACCATTTCAACCCTTTCTGCCATAGAACTTTTAGACAATATTTTAAATAGAAATCTCCTTAATATTAGTCGCAGCATTGATATATTAATGGATTGCAGATGATATTAGTGATTTGCGTGAACAATTGATCAAGTAGATTTAGTTTTTAACGGCCGGCACAAACGTAGTATTAATACCATTTAATAGCATTTGCACCGTCAGAAACGTGTATGAAGATAGCAAGGCATCTAATTTCGGCCTATTTTTTGGCAAACAGTTTTTAATGGCACAAATCAGCTCAAACGCGGCACTAACCAACAGACGTTGTGCCGTGATTTATGCTATCAATGGCACGCTAACTTCGTCGCAATCTTGTGTTCAAACTGCCAGACCATTTTTCTTCCTAATTAGTAATTACTGTTCAATCTACAATATATCTTTAAATATATTAATACCATAAACTACGTGTAGGTATAATAATGTCACATTCAGGTAATAAGATTATATTTACTGTAACAATATCATCAATCTAGACAATCTTTAATAATTTCAGTCACTGCTAGGTATTCTTTAATTTATTTTTTAAATTATATCTACTCCTTGAAGTTGAAAATAAATAATGGAACAAAATAGTACAATATATGCATCAGTTTTACTTTCTTTTTTAGGCAATGATAACGAAAGTCCTAAAAACCGTATGCAAATTTTTTTACTAAATTGCGTTAGTACATTCCATGTGTCATATTTGTGAAAGTCGCATTTATTTCTGAGGTTTCCCACGCCAACTCTGTGTTGTTGGTGGTTAATTAACAATTAGCACTCTGACTTTATCCGAACGTTAATTGTTATAATAGATTTCACACGCTGAGGTCATTTCGTTTATAAATTTTTTGCTTCCTATATGTCTGTACTTTTAGTAGATATCACATTTCACAAATCAACATAATTTTCGTTTAATTACTTATAAAAAAAAACAACATCCTATTTTGCCGATGATTTCATAAGCTCGCGTTTGACGTCATTTAATGAAAACTAAGAGCGTTTTTTTCCTCTCGTTCACGTTATCTAAAGGAAGATGCATTGAGACCATAAAAATAATAAAATTAGCCGATAGATCTGAATTACCAAAAAAAAGATTAGAGCGATTCGCTGATTTAATAAAAGTGGACTGCATGAGCTTTCACTGCACTTCGAGTAAAAGCTCGAGCTTTTACCACCTGCGACACAATACCCAGCTGCTACTTGAATCTGGCCTTCGTTTACGAGATTACTAAAGTCGGGCAAAGTTCATTTGCAGACCCGGCTTTTCGAAAATTACGTTACTGTACTAAAAGTCTTACAAAAATTGTCAATAATTTACACGAATAAAATCACGTTCCACATTCAGTTGTTCAGTAGGTAGGTACGTACTTAATATGAAAATGGAAAAGAATGCGTTGCTGACTTATAATTCTTATGCAGTCATTAAAAGGAAATTATTCACTGATTTTCCATTTTATACTTTAATTTAGCGTCGTTTTGTACCCCTCAACGTATATTATCATGATCTAACCCTTTTGTAATTGTAAAAATAATAAAACTAGATGTATTACCTACAATTTTTGCTATAAGTATTTATTTCCTCTACGTATATTTGTATACTAAAATGAACGATTTTTAACCGTATTTACGTCATTCTGCTAAATTCTCTTCACTCCAAACGAATACCGAACTTAAAGTTGGTGAAAAGACTAAGTTTCCTTTTTTAACAATTGCTCAGCCACCTTAGGTTGAATCGTTGAGTGAAATCTTTATTCTAAACTAAAAGTCCCCAGTCATCCAATATCTACTCCCTTAAACTACTAACAGAACCATCATCTCGTGAAATTCTGGAAACTGAAATTGAAAAAATCTACATGACCTGCAAAATTAGAAAGATCGGAAAATTATGATGAGGATGCTAGAATATCTATGCTTACTGGTGACTCTGCTGTCAATATCTATCATCGCCTCTACAATTGAGGCATCGGCATCTCCTCTTGTTTGATGAACTTAAATGTTAACCCCTTCCGGAGATCATCATATTGCGTGAATGTGAGCCTTGACTTATTGGTGCTGGTACTCATTGGATACACGTCAAAATTGTATTTTCGACAAATACAGATTTTATTGGACGTACCTCACCTTTGGGTTTGAATTTTGATGTTCAGTTGATCCTCATAACCATAGAAAGCTATTGTGTAATTTATTTATACAAAATAGACTTCGTTGTTCATTCCAAGAAGTAAGATTGTGCCGCGTACCTGCTGTAAACCTTACGACTTACGTTATGTACGAATCCAAGATTTTCTTGAACATGGAAGGACGTGGCCATCAGCTTATTATTAATGGTAACCACTGTCAGCGGTGATTCTGTACTCTGGCAAAAAATGGTCTTAGTGGAAAAGAATGGCCAAATTTCTGCAGTATAACCGAATTTGCCGTTTGCAGCATATATATTAAGCGTTAATGAGAGCAACTTATTTGAGTGTTAGTTCTAGATCTACCGGATCGTCCGCCAAGCTCAGTACACTCCAAATTAATTGTACCATGTTAACTGAAACCTCATTTTGGCTCTGCATCAATGAGTAATTTCAGTGTCTTAAACTTCTTCTTTCTGGTAAGTTTCGCAGTTTCAAAGATACAGCAGATCATTTTTACTCAGTTGAAATTTTAGTTAATTCGGAATTTTGTTTAGGAAAGCATTTTGCTTATTTCGGTCCCTTAAACGAACTTGGGCGTACTTTTCATTTAATGACAGTTTCGTTTTTCAGAAATGATATTAATCATCAGGCTCTCTAACGCATTTCGAACAATTCTGGGGGAATGCATACTCACAAGGGGCGATAATAATGTCTGCCACAGAACTACTATTTCTAAGCGAATATTCCACCCAGAAACGTGATTTTTTTCGATTTAACCAAACAGTTTTTTAACAATTGAAATAACATAGAAATTTATTTAAAGTTTTACGTTTTAAATTGTAATTTCCATTGGTTACAGAGCATCTCTTATACAATTTATAAATTATTCTACAGAAACAATGCATGAATTATTAAGGAAAATCCTAGAAGAAGCTTAATAATGTTATCACCATCACCTACACATTCGCCATCTCAAGTACACTACTGAGTCACGGGAAGAGCATCGAAAGTTCTGTGCTTGCTTAACTCTCTATTTTGTAGCTTGACGATGTTGATGACAATTCTTACTGTCGATACTTGTCGTAATTAACTTTTATTTGTAATTTATGATCAATAAAGATTCTATGGAGAAGGTTTGGTGACATAATTTCTTATAATTTACGGTTTGCCTCATTTGGAGACTTAATTAAACATCAAATATGGGCTCGACCAATTGTGGTACGTTTTTCAAATTCCTTCCCTTTTTGGCAAACAGCGACCGTCTCGTATCGTATATACAAGTCTCCGAACTAAATCGGCCATACACTACGATGCAAGATGCCTATTTTGAAGACGGCAGAAGAAGGGAATACGATGACACATTATTGCAGACCATCAAACGCTTCTTAAAGTGGTGCTCTTGCTTGTGAAACAAAAGTATCGGTGATCTTAGGATACAAATCTCAAATTTCCCAAGCTTCTTCTTGCTTATTGCATCCAAAATTAACATACTATTACATCATGTAATGGAGTGAAAGTAGTAAAGACCTAGTACCAAGAGACCATCATAGGAGCTGAATTTCTTTTTGTAATGTATATCTTTGAAGTGCTGCTGGAGAAGTTGCAGGGGATGGTTTCTGCAGGAAATGCAAATTACTCCTTCGTATTTTCCTCGCACCTTAAAAATTCTGATCAATTCTTCGGCACCCGTACGGAATACGATACTTTGATTCACCTGCCTACCGCCCGGTTTTCTCGTGCATTTTCACCATCATGAATGTATTCATCCCACCTCACATCCAAACTCTTAACAGACCTTAACTGTAATATGACACTAAGGCATCAGCAACGTATGCGTCATCAACTCATCGTGAAATTACAGCTGCCCCATCAAACAATTTCACATTTTAAAGCCACGACTGGAATTCTTACTTATTTCTCTTTTTTAATCCTCCTTCGTTTCAATTCGCGCCACATTGATTTACTGCACGACAGCTCATGACATGTATACTTTTCTTGTTGGTCGAAAAGCCAATGAGTATTCTATCTAGGTGAATGCTATACCTTGCAATCTTAACTTCATGGTAAAAGCTATAAATTATTTGACATCTTGACAACAAGAATCGTGAATGAAATCAAATTGACGAGAGGGCAACCAAAAGGAAGTAAATGAAACGAAATGTAAATTGTTTTTAAAATTAATGAAATGCTTGCTAAACCATCTCGCGAGTCGCGAGATGAATTGGATGCTGGGGATGAAATAATTAAAAAGTAAAGCGATACCTACTGATCTTCCAAATATCAAAAATTATTGATAAACATTCTTCTCTGATTGACTGTATTTACGCTTAGCTATTTTGTGCATTAGGATTACAATAAACAAAAACGCTGACCGACTGCAATTGTTTTAACGCTTGCAGCATCCGTAGTATGACATCCAATTTCACTTCCAGCTCGTTCAAAGGTTTAGCTACATGTGGTCCGTAGCAGTACTTTTTTAATTTTTTGCATGTAGTAGTCCTGTGCTGAGTCCTCTACAACTTCCACAACTTTACTTCCTTTATCGCTGCCCCCATGCATCTGTACTGTACATTATACATTACTATTATTCCTCTGTCACCATATTTTGTCAGCTATCATCTTTCTTCCATTATCTACACTCTAAAACATGGCGTCCAAAGCATAAGTGCAAAGTGCAACTGGTTTCGCGACATGGCCTCATACTGCAAAGTTATAGAAATTCGCTGAAATCGATTTTGAAAGTTAAAAGCCATTCATACTAACAAATAAAAAGTAAAGTGTGAATGGCATCATCGCCCTCATATCATCACTAATTATACCTACCTTAATCAATTGCAATTTCTGCTCATAGCACAATATTCCCATAAAACACATAATTATATAAAGTAATACTTGAATAATACACATATAACCACCCGATACAAATAAATAGTAAAAGTACCACCTTTAGATTTAAATAAATTGAATAAATTAACTTCGGAAGTGCGTATTAATATATTGCATCAAATCAAATGAGTTTTATCAATGAAGTTGCTATGTATTCGTGCCCTACATTTCATTTTAGTCATTTTAATTCATTGTGAACAGTAGTGGTTAATTAAAGCAATTTCCTATATGAAATCTTTGAGAGATTCGCACGATCTTTTGCCCCAAAAGCTAAAAGTTCAAGAATATGACATCATTTCAATCTACACGAATGGTGATTCATATTGTTATTGTTTATTAGATATTCCGCTTTTTAAAGCGACCATCGGTCTTAATTTCTAGACATTCAGTTATATTTTAATTGAAGTATAAATAATAATAATTTTTAAATGTTTTACATGGCCGTTTCAATTTTCCTTAAAGGATCAACATTTTTATTTAGTATAGTAGAAGATTCATAATTCAATCCAATCACTTGCTCTAATGAAACAAAAGCTTTATAAAGGGCTTTGTAAGATTTTATAAATGCCGCATATAAAATTTTATATATAGTTTTCCTTTACATAAATCCTTTTTAATGAATTTTTACACATTAATTAGTGGAAAGGGCGGATCAAAGGGGGGGGGATGGGGGCCATGGCCCCCTTGGGCCATTTTTTATTTGATGATTTCATTCAATTTTCGGAAAAAAATGTATGTGTTTTGGATCGCAAATTGAAACATAGCAGCGCTCTATCTGTTGCGGAAATGTTTAGAATGTGCGACGCACACATTTATCCTAATTGTAAACTACCTGTTAGGTACACATTTTCTTAAGTTTGCCAATTAGCATATGATTTCTGCAGAGAGAAGTTTTCGGTGACTCAGAAGCCACATGACCCAAGATCGTCTCGTGGGACTCGCGTTAATGCATTTTGCATCACTGATACGATACCTGAAATGATAGATAGATTCGCGTCAAAAAATCAACGTTGTTACATAATTAGTTAAATATTCTATTTATAAATACGTACATATATCTGAAAATCTGATTCTTTTAACCCTCTTCTTTTCCCCAGTCAGTACTGAGTACCGACTTAAGAGTCGGCATCGTCGGTACTCGATACCGACTCTAATCAATTCAATATACAATCATTTGAACAATTTTCAATATTTTTCAAAAAAGGTATGTATGAAACCAAACGATACTGAATTAAAAGAAACCGTTGGTACGTAAGGGGTTCAAGTCTTGTTAGACCGAAAAAAAAGTTATTGCCCCCCATCCCTCCATAGACAATTTCTGGATCCGCCTTTGATTAGTCGAGTGAAAAGCACCCGTTGGCGTACTATGGAAGTATGGGTTTTATGTGCAAAAAAAAATAGAAATGAAATAAATATAATCACTGTAAACAAAAATTCCGTCGCTAACCTGTTAGGTAGACATGCGCTTATTTTAGTTATTATTTAAAAAACAAATCAAATTATCTTTATTTAGGTATAGGTACATAATCACAATGAACATGACTTTTGAAATTTTGAAATGTTATTGATTGAGTATGAATGTGCTGTTATGTGCCAAAAAGATTTTCGCTTATATTCCACCCGTTTATTGCTAAACAACCAATTAAAAAAGGGGGACTGGGAAAACGCCTAGCTCCGATTTGGTCAAGTTTTGCAATCTTAGTAACTTGATTTGAATATGCTCCTTACGTACTGCAAAAAGAATGTTTTCTGCTCTTTGTATTTGTTGTTGATTAATCGATTAAGGAAGAGGTTTTGAAGAAACACTCAGCCCCCCTTTTCCTAAATTCGGGAGGGGGAGGGGGCTTCCAAACCAAAAAAATTATTTTTCTAGCACATAACAAGCACGTTAAAATGTCGTTATTACCACTAAAAAAATTTACACAACCGAAGCTGAGCGTTCCCCTGCCAAAGCTAATCTATAGAGTTTGACGATCTTCTTACTTGAGTAGTCTCCTATAGTTTGTACTTGTACTAACGGTCAGTGTCTCCTACAATACTGGTGGAGTCTTCTTGAGGAGTTCGGAGTAATGGTTTTAATAAAACTCGATGCACTTCATTAGGCCGACGTTTCAACTAGATAAGGCCAGTCTTCTTCAAGGCATCTTTATTAAAAATTGAGAATAATAATTTCGTTCAATTGCCAGGTAAAACGTTGAGATTTATAAAAATCTCGAGTTCGATTTTTTTTTCGATTACATTACTTTCCCTATGCGTTTATACATGTGTGTATATGCACGGGGAAGTAGAAATAGTTAATCAACGGGATAGTGCATATTGCACTTCATTTCAGTTCACAGTTATATGAAGCTACCAGTGGGGTACCACAAGGTTCCAATCTGGGCCCATTATTATTTCTCTTATATGCCAACGGTCTGTGTTATTTACTAAATTGTAAGAGGTTAATGTTTGCGGATACTCTAAAAATGTATACTCCTATCTCTGACCTGATCAGTTTACAACATCAGCTTGAAATGTTACATTTTTTCCCTTTTTTCTAAAATTGAGAAGCTGGTCCTGGTATTACTATTTTCGATTTATGGATTATTTTAAAAATGAATCATTCATTCACAGCACACTTCAAAGTGTTATTATCTTGTGTTAGCAACTCATTTTCTAAATTTTAATGGGAGGCGGAATGTCGCCTAAGCTTACCATCTATAAAAAGCAGAGTTGTTTGTCGACGCGTCAACTTTAATGTCGACCTCGACGCGTCGAGTGAATGTCAACAATACGTCAACAATGTCGAGTATGTCAACAAAGTCAATACCAGTTGTTTTGAGGTTATGTTTGTTTTTTATGTTGTTGTGAAATATTAAACATCGTCAAGAAATGGCTCTCAACGTTTACAGTTTAGTAGCTTAGGTACTATTTTCATCCTGGTTAGTAGTTATGATAATAATAAGTTGTTATCTCATCATAAAAATGAGCTTAACAAGTTGTTATCTCATCATAAAAATGAGCTTAAATGGTATAAATGCTTGGATGCCTATAATGAAAGATTTTGAATGTACTACACTACTATGTTTTATCGACATATTAGTTTACTTTGTTGTATTTTTGAATCAAATAAATGACGTTTATATGTCTTGCAACATTAATATTAATTTTTGAGATGATTATAATTGGTGTCGACAATGGCGTCGACAATATACGTCGACAATGATTTACTCGACGTGGCAATTGTCGACGCGTCGACAATTGAATTGTCGACGTGACATTGTCGACACCTTGCAACCCTGATAAAAAGTCAGAAAAGCACTATTACATTACGGTAGACTTCAAAATTTTATTAGAACATTGAAGAAAGTGTTCTTTGGTTTAGTATCAGCCAGTATCTTTGCCCATTATCAAGAAAAAACCAAAAAAGCACTATTATTTTATAACAAACTTCAAAATTGCGCATTGCAGCATGTTACTTGTACGAACTCATACAACGCTTTTAATTTTTTACTTTTGGGTAAGTAGAGTACTGACTCGACTCAAGATCAGGACTCGACTGACTTAAAGTCTTAAACGTGTACCTACCTGTATTACGATCGAACCTAAATGGTGTTATCGAAATATAAATTATCTAACAATTATAAAGATATATAATCCGGTTTTTTTAACAATGATTTATTATATAATTATTAAAATTGTAAAAAGTAAATGTTTCCCGCATATTACAGTTTTTAAAAAGATTATGATGGTAGATACCTACATATAAATTGACGGTTGCACTATGTCTAATAAATTCATTTAAGAACTTAATTGAAATACTAATGAAATGAGCAAACCCACATTGTTTAATGTTTTAATTTTTTAACGATTCGCCTCTAACTGCTTGTGGGATTTTATTTGATACGCAATTATAAAAGTCAATTCTGTTCACGATTAATTTGATGAGTTGATGGCTCTAAAATTATAATAGTGATTTGTGACAAAATATGTATGACTTGCGCTTATTAAATCATTTGTTGTTAGCAGTTTACCTATTTCCAAAATTAGCGCAAAAATTGACGAGAATCTCTACCAAAGTTAGTTCTCACGCCCTCAATGCCCACACGCTGCGTTTGTTAACAAATCTAAATTAACGCAAATTCTAAAATTTACGCGAATGTGCTTTGTTTAGCAAGTAGTTCTCACTAGTAAATAAACGTACTTTCCATTCTTTACAATGAAAAAAAATATCCGTTTAGCCGGCAAGGAAAGTTTACATGCAGGTCACGACCATTTATGATCTCATCTCCTTAGTTTCTGGAGCACGCGAGGAAATCACGATTAGGACAGATTTTAGGACATTAAAACGGAATCGCTTGATGATTCATAATTCACTTCCGTTATCTATCGTTTTTTTAATATTTTTCGCCGAAAATCTGTGAACGTGTTTTAAGAGGTAGGTAAAAGTAGATTGAAAAGTTATTCCTGCTAGACACACATGACGTCACTTAAAGGGGACTGCGATTCACAATAGGACAGGCGCCACCTCAATTGAGGGAATTTGTTTTTATATCCAAGCCTGTTTCTGTATTTACCACTTGATTTATTGCGTGGGAGTTAATTGAAATTGATACTTCCTGTCCACAGGAAATGACAAACTTTAAATATGTTACGAGTTCAATGGTAAAGAAATCTAAGAGCAGAGCAGCCAGTGGCATAATAAACATTAATACTCTTTTCATACTTTTTAGAAAGCTTTTACTATAGTAATCTCATTTAACCCTTAAGTGCTCATTTTTTTAATGAATATGTATGAAAAAGTTATAAACGCCCATCATATCATAATTATAGGGTAAAATGCTTGTTACTTCAACTGAACCCTAAGTTAACCACAATATAAACATTTTTAAAGTACAAAGACAAAACTTAGATGGAATATCTCGACTCCACCTCTCCATTACAACCCCTTAACGATGTAAATGCGTTGCCAGAAGGCTCGCTTTACAACCACGATCGTGTATCTCAACTAAACACCCCTACCATAAGCCAAGTCTACTGACATCAAAAGCTTTTATGTAGATTTACAGTTGAGAAAATAAAACTTTAAAACACTTGCTAATTTCAATTTCAACATTTAAAGTAACCTAAACAGAGCTCACAAAATAAATAAAGGTTCCGAAATGTATCAATGTTGGTATCAAAACTTTAAAATAAGATTCGATGCTAGAAAAATAAACCTTAATTGAAAATGGAAAGATTAGCCTCATTTAGAGTTTGACTGACATTTTGTAAAAAATAAGATTTAATCAAAATGTTCGCGAACTTTTTCACAAAAAGATGGTCAAACGCTTCGAAAATTATAATTTAATAATAATTGCACAAAATTTAGATGGGATTTTTCTGAAAAACTAGTTTTTTTATATCGTTTGTTCATAATGAAGCAGCTAAGTTTTTTACTTTATTTTTTTTTAGATTAGAAGAATAAGGAGTTTGAAATTTTGGGAAAATTTTGTGGAAATATTAACATGTTAGTTTCTGTTTAAATTTATATGCATAAGTACTTACTCAATTATTTTTAATACAGTATCTATTATTTAATTATTTAATATCTTTGTGCAAATATCACGTAGCCAAATAAGTACGTGCGGTTTCTTTTATGGTAAAATATAAATCATACACCACCATTACACTCAATGAACTTTTATAATGTAACACCAATGTTTGTAAGACTCTATAACTATATGAAATGTTGAACAAAATCCATCATGGCAAAATTTTGTAACTCCATAACCAGAGTCAGAAGCATATTATTCAAATTTATTACTAGGATTAGAAAGATTGGTTTATACAGGGTGATTCAATATTCACTCCCCACCCCTCGGATATGTATTCTACAACTAAGAATAAGATAAAAATAAAGAATAGTAAAATCCCGAAAGCCTAACGATTTTCTAGTAAAATTGAAATAAAATTTTGAATTGTTTTATTCTTTATTTCAATTTTACCAGAAAACGGTTAGGCTTTCGGGATTTTACTATTCTTTATTTTTATCTTATTTTTAGTTGTAGAATACATATCCGAGGGCTGGGGAGTAAATATTGAATTACCCTGTATAATAATAGGTAATAATAATAATGCACAGGGTAATTCAATATTCACTCCCCAGCCCTCGGATATGTATTGTACAACTAAAAATAAGATAAAAATAAAGAATAGTAAAATCCCGAAAGCCTAACCGTTTTCTGGTAAAATTGAAATAAAGAATAAAACAATTCAAAATTTTATTTCAATTTTACTAGAAAATGGTTAGGCTTTCGGGATTTTACTATTCTTTATTTCTATCTTATTTTTAGTTGTAGAATACATATCCGAGGGCTGGGGAGTGAATATTGAATCACCCTGTATATCAAAAATTATGTAATTGGTTGAAATCTAGTGTACACTTCCCTATAACTAAAAATTCTTAAGAAATTAGAAAAAACAAATGAAAGCTTTATTATTTATTAGATTCGAGATGGCCTATTTATTCTTACACGTAATCTGTCGTACGGGCACTACACAACGCTCCCAACGTTCAACCCATTTCCGCATGCCGCTCGTGAAGAGTTCATCATCTCCGAATCCATTTGTTTACAGCAGCCCTAATGGAGTATCGACGTTCCACTTCACAGAGGTCAAAACAATTGTCTCAGCGGGCGTGGTTTTCCTTAGTCCTTTTTGGGATGTTCACGGCCCTATGATCCGGTCCTGCATCCCTTGCCTGGAAAAGTTCCTTTGGAGTCAAGGAAGATAGGTTCTACTTTACTTCTTAGCTTCCCTTCGACCTATCTTTCTAGCTTTTATATATGTGTACAATTATTGTGCCAATTGTACCAATGTTGCGATAATTTTAAACCGTTGAAATGATCCTCTTCAGAAATTTTTATCCCCTTCTCTGGGGTATTTTATCGTCTCCGCTCTTACATTATTTATTCTGGTGTTATTAGTTATTATTTAGTTTTATTTATTACTCTTGTCACTTTTCAATTCTTCTAATGTGATATCTTCTCGTTCTTCCATCTGTTTTAAGTTTTTACTATACTGGGTTTGTCTTTTTGTCCATTCTAACACTTTATGAGTTCTATCTATGCCATCTAGCTAATATTTCGCTGTTCTCCAATGGTGTATATATATTTTTACTTTCTACCCTATCTTTAATGGACTTTCGTTTCCTTTAGGTTCTGTATAGAACTTTGTGAATGTATATGTACCATGCGTTACCCATTATTAGGTCGTTTAAGATTAACCACTTTTATCCATTGCAGTATTTTAATTAATTATTATCTGATTACCTCAACTACCTTTAATTACTATGAGATGTTCTTCTTTTTAATTACAATGACTCATTTGCGGCTCAATCTTAAACTTTCTACATATGTTAACAAAGTTATCTATTTTCTGATAATGATTATTCGCCAAACTATTAACACTATACTTACTCGAAAGTAAAATAAAAATATATTTCTTTTAATTTTATTCCTGGTTATAGTTTCCTTAGTAGGTATTTCAATATTTGTTGGTAAATTATTAATTCCTATCATTAAACTTTTTTCCCTTTCTTCCTCTTTTTTTCTTTTTATCCCTATCATACTTTAGTTGTCTATAATCCATGGTGTGTCAGTACACGAAGGGGGTAAATGGTAATAAATAAAATAAAATACTCAAAACCTCCCCTTAGACAATGACACATTAAATTTCATTGTCTAAGGGGAGGTTTTGAGTATTTTATTTTATTTATTAGTTGTCTATAGTGAGTAATTTTTTGTTTGTTGGTTTGGTCATAAGTCATTGTTCAATAAATAAAATAAATATTATAATACATTAAACGTAAATCCCATAGTGATGAATGTCTAATTAGTTTCGACTTCTTTTACAATTGCAAATTGTCCTTGAGCGAATGGACCGGAGTGGAGTTGTGGGGGGGGGGGGGGCGAATTGGCCAAAACCCGATAGTAAGTACTTGTCATCATTTTATAATGTTACACTATTTTGTTACGTTGCTCGATTATTTGCCTAATTCGCAAAAGTCAATCGTATTGATTTTAGTAAGAATTACAGTTACGATGTTTCCTAACTTTCTACTTTGTCATGAGAGTTCGCTCCCGATACTTTTTTTCCATCTCTTTTGTTTTTTTCTTAAGCGAAGCGTCGGTCCTGTACCAGGCGTTTGCGTTGGTTCCGTTACAGATTTTCTACTTGGCGGAGATTTATAATATTCTAATTGGCTATCAGTGTACGTTATTCAGTTTCTGATTGGCTGACCATCCATTTGCGTTCGTTCCGTTCATATTGAAAACCAGATCTCCGAGCTTACATAAATAGTACCCCGATTTTTAATTGGGTTTCTACCTGAATTTATTTCCGTTCTACTTGCTGTCGAACGTCGATGGTTAGTTTCCTGATAAACAACGTTAATTGCTGCGCACCATATCGTCTCCGAATTCCTGAATTAAGAAATCATTGAATTCAAGATTTTCATCTGCTGCCATCTACCGTCAACTTCTGGAAACCATAGCTAAGTTCACCCAAAATTTACTAACCTTACATTTTGTTTATTATTATTTGAATTTGACTATTGTTTATTGCTTAAATTGTTTATGCTGAATTACTTGATCATATCTCATATTTTGATTCAATTTAAATAACTTATTTAATTCATTTTGTTACGTTTTAATTAATTTTTTTCATTAACTTTGTTCATTAGGTACCTTTAAAATTACTTTTGTCAATTATGTTTATTGCCTTTTACCTTGGAGAATCTAATTTGTTGAAAGTTAAAACTCAAAAGCCAAGTGCTATCTAGTTAACTGTCAACACTCGATACTGACTAAAGTTCGTAACTGTTACATTTCAGTCGGTCTGCTTGTCGCAGCCCTAATTTTCTGTTAATTAACTTTTGTTGTTTAGATAATTCAACAGTACTGTGGTTGCGCAATAACACTACTGGGAAGTAAGAGGTGAGAGTTGGTTGATTACATTTACTGACTTTTGTACAGTTACCAAGTCGGTTGCTGATATATTTATATTTTTGTGTTTACCTATTTTGCATTATAATTATTGTTATATGTGAAGTTCAATCGTTCCAAGGTAAAAAGTTAAACCCTTTTTGTTTTACTTAATGTTGTGAAACAGTTTTGTTAAAAATATATTTAATTGTTCATTGTTACCAGTGTTAACTGTTATATTTTGGTTCATTATAACCACCACTACCATTTGTTCAGTGTATTTCTTTATCGAATACCCACATCTTCTTTCAGAAACTGTTACTACAAGCTGCTAAGATCTTCGTAGATCTGTTTACCAGCTTTAACTTTCTAAAGAATTATCGTGGTGCCCTAAATTTACTTAACCACATTCGTTAACTTTTTATAAACTAACTTTAACTGTGACTACCCTCTTTTGCTTGATGCTGAGTTTAAGTTCTATACTCATATCTAACCTACCCCCATTAGATTGCCCCTTATAACTAAGCTTTCCGAGCTATTGCATAATATATTGCGTTACCAACCAATTGTTACCGTAATAATTTATATCACTTTAGTGTATTTTCTAGCTGCATTGAATAGTTTTTAAAAGTAACAATAAAGAAAGATTTTGCTTTCCTTTGTACAACCTTATTCTCTCGAACAATAACGGTTGCACTCTAATACATTTCTTTCTTGCCATACCATTGTGACATTCGCAAGCATCTGGAAAGAATATCTCACATTTAGGAGATGTGTATTACATGAACGAAGTTCTCTGTGATACTAATGATGTACTTAATAGATGAATAATATGGTATTGGTCGGTTTTGATTTATTCCACGGATAATTATCCTGGAAGCAACCTTGAGTGTCTACCAGATACGTTTACTTCTTTGACAAAAGTTCCAAACGTGTTTTTTCAGTAAGACTTTTATTATGGTAAAGTATATGGCACCATCTAAACGGCAATTTCTTGGAACTCTGTCTATACCCTTCCCCGACAGTGGACCAATAATTTCACATTGGCGGTCCCATTGACATCATTAAAAACACAAAACAACCAAGACTAAACTGTAATGATAAACGGCATCTATAGTACTTGTCACAACGAGAATTCAGTATCGAGCCTTACGGAGCGCGCCGTTGCCTTAATGTAGCATGGCTGGGCCGGTTAGGAATCAGGTGTGGCCTCAACTAAACTTCGTCGCTCGTATCTAACTATATTTTAACGTTATTTATGAACAGTAATCTTGTTAATCAACAATGCACTCTAATGTATTTGTCAACCTGGAAACAATTGATACAGTTGTGTAGCTATATGTACATAGTTAAAATAATTATGAATAACATCTGCGGTGCATCCGTGTGCTCTTTGGAGCGAGCCCACCCTGTCACTAAAATGCCAGTGACGGCAACGCTGCCCGGGTTTCTCCCATTTAAAATGCATTTCCTATGCTAGCCATACTATTCTCGGTGTGAAAATTACTATAGATCAGGACAAAACACAAATTATTTGGTTGCATTCAAATACTTCTGCTTTAGGAGGCAGTAAACATTGACTGCGCTATTTCTCTACACCCCGTACATTATAGCTGCAAAATGCAAATTAAAACCTTCTCTAGAAGCTTTCAAGTTGTAACAAACACTGCTATACCTCTCACAGGGAATAGTAAAATTAACTGGCGAGCAAAAAATTTAGGTCACATTAAAATTATTATATTTTTTTGGATTTTTATTTTTTAGGTTCTATTTTCCAATTGTAAATTATTCTACTGTATTTTGTAGCCCAAATTAAGAGGTTCATTATCAAATTTCAACGCATACGTTTTTGTTTAATGATTTATTTTAGAAAACCAACAAATCAATATTTTCAACATAAGTTTGACTTTTTGTTTTTAAAATAAAAACAAATGAAAATAAAATAAAGAAATGCATCACTAATATCGCGTATTACCCCCTCTTGAGTTTATGACTGCTTGAAGTCACCGGGGCATACTTTCGATTAAGTTACGGATTACATTTTGGTCAATGTTGGCCCACTCCTGCAACAGCAATTCTCTAAGCTCCTGGGCAGTTCTTGGAGCTGGTATATGCTTTCGGATTCGCCGCCCCAATTCATCCCAGACATGTTCTATGGGATTCATATCCGGACTAAAGAGGTGGCCAATCAAACCGCCTAATGCCCACTTCATCTAGATATTCTCTGACAGCGTTAGCTGCGTGAGGTCTAGCATTATCTTGCATAAAGATGCCATCGTCTCCCATAGTGACCATAAACGGAATTACATGATCTTGTAAAACCTCCGTAATGTACCTATGAGTTGTCAGAGAACCATTTTATGCAAAGACGAGCTCTGTGCGCGCTTCTGACGAGATTCCTGCCCAAACCATTACGGACCCACCGCCAAATGGAAGTCGTTTGTCAATGCAAGCTTGGGCGTATCTCTCTCCAGGTCTTCTCCATACTCGTTGGCGTCCGTCTGACCCATTGAGGCAGAAACGCGACTCATCTGAGAACAGCACCCTGCTCCAGTCCTCATTATTCCATCCCCTATGATTTCGGGCAAAAGCCAATCTTCCAACTCGATGCCGACGTTGCAATGGTGGACCCGTAGCCATCCTTCTACAAGACAATCCTGCACTGCGAAGTCTTCTCCTAACAGTCCATTCACTAACATTTACATCTCGAACTTCCTGAAGTTGATTTCGCAGCATAACTGCAGAGGCTGCCCTATTCCGCAAACTTGCAGACACCAAAAAACGGTCATCTCGTTGAGTAGTGACTCTTTTTCGGCCGGATCCTGGTCTTCTGGTTAACAGGCCAGTCTCCTCATACCTCCGGTATACATTCTGGACAGCACATAGACTCTTACCAACAATTCTTGCAGTTTCCCGTTGACTTACGCCCTCTTGTATGAATGCTACGATTCTTGCTACAACAACAGAATCTAAAGGCATTCTGACCAATTGAATAAGCAACGCAGACACTAGGTTTGCGACCGATTGATTTTGCAGACAAAAATCAACAAAATAAAACAGCGAAAATTGAATTTTTACTTATAAATAATGCACGCTATTTCGTAAATGTTGAAAACACGACAATAATACGAGATAGATGGCAAATTTGACAGATACTATTCTTAAGAAAACAAATGATTAAACACCTACTGCGGTTTACAGTTAGCAAATATTTTTTAAAAAAAGAAAATCCAAAAAAATATAATAATTTTAATGTGACCTAAATTTTTTGCTCGCCAGTGTATTTAAAAAAGTGCATAAGAGTTAGTTACGGTTACCATATGAAGAGAGTTTGAATTGAATTATAAGTGTTAGTGAAATTGTAGTATTTCTACTTTCTAGTTATTTCTTGCAACTACTAATGAAATTGAATTAAACAATTCTAGTGGTGTAAATACAGTTGTTGCATGACGTGGAGTCGTTGATACATAAAAGCAACCTATCCGTTAAAAATGAGGAGTGGAATACAAACCTTAAATTTGATTGCCTCAAGATGCAAGACTTCGGAGAGTCGGAGCAGCGCTAGCAATAGCGTAGTGCCGTAGTGGAACTATTTCATAATTATGTTGCGTTAGGTATTGTGCACTTATTCTAAATTAAAAATGTTATTACACCGCCCGATAAACAAAATAATTACAATAAAATTGATTTAAATGGTAATAGAGGTATTTTTCAATTAGCCATACGTACAAAAAGGACTGTTAAAATCACTTTAAAGTGTTTACATTGTAAAACAAATCAGATTTCTTTATTTAGAATAATGGCAACATGAAAAGCTCAACGCAAGACGTCCAAAGAAAACAACACCTGTGAGTTCACACCATCCCGACCAAACCTCAGCAGATTTCAAGATTCTTTCCTCCTTGTTTATAGATTGTGAAAATGTATATCTCAAATGTATAACATGATAACTCGAAACATTAGTTATTATTTCAAACGTTTGCTTTATCATGGTGACATTGACATTGTTGTTTCTCTCATTATACCTAATGTTAAAATCTAAACCATTTAAAATTAGAGTAATACACCTCATCAACTGCCATCTACAACTTTGTTGTGCTCTAAGCAATCGTATGGAAAAATTTGCTTATGACCAATGTACCGTAATCGTCACAAACGGTTTCAATGCCAATCTTTTCTTTTCAGTTAAATAATGTTACTGTACATATAAGACTCTATGTAGTTTCCTGCGAAAAATCGATGTGGGCGCAGGTGTTTAGGTCATCTATCGTAGCCTCTGACACAGGATTTCGTTTGTCCCCTTTTATCAACATCCATATTGCGCCATTTCTCATTTCCGAATGCCAAAATATACATACGTTATAAAAATAAGAAACGAAGTAATAGTCATCTACTTTGACAATTAGTTCATAAAAATGAATTATCTACAATAGAAATGACAACCGTGTTGACAAAGTTTCATTGTTCCGTATAATAATAATTAAGCCATAATTACAGTCATTGATGTAAGGGGGTAAATATAAAATTCCCTCGAGCGAAGTAGGGGCTGTATATCACTGAATTTGTTTGATACCATCTGTTTATTCCCTAGATATATTAATTTTGCAGAGAATCGTAATTATTTTATTACATACAGTTATTTACAAAATATTGTTAGAGACCACCAATTACAACAGAGTTTGCCCACTTATCTGTGCTTATAGCGTGCAAAAGTACAGAGTAGAAGGTACCGTAAACTGGGTATATATGGAACGATTTTTACGCATTTTTCTAAATAATTTCGCTTGTGATTGGAAAATTATATTTTTGTTTATTTAGGTAGTTTCGAGAGTGATTATAGTTATATGTTACAATACTGTGAATTGACCAGGGGCCCAATTTGCTAATTATTTTTAAAATAATTAACTGTTCCATATATCCCCATATGTTGGGGATATATGGAACGACAACATTTTTGTATGTAAAACACTTATAAATTTTATAATGACCTATATAACATAGATGTATAACATATATGGAACGATTCTAGACCTAAAAAAATGGCGATTTTCCAATAAAATGCAGAATTTTATCTTCTACAAAGAAATTTGAAGATAATTAAAATGAAACAAACCTTACACTCAAATAAAAGTTGTTAATTGTGCCCTATGAAGTGATTGTACGCAAAAATACGGAATTTAATCTTTTCAAATAAAATCTCAAAATGAAACACCGTAATTCAAATAACATTTTATTGGAATGAAAACGTTCTTATAAACAGACAAGTTCAAAAGGTGCGAATTCTTATAGAATTCTAATTTCAACCAACTTCAAAACTGTAACTAATTATGGCATATTATATATAAATTTTGATTTTAACGGCCTCCCGACGGCGATCAGATCAAAAAATCTACCAGAGATTTGGAATCGGCAAAGAATTTCCTATAAGATGACACCACTTCCAGGTTTTTAAACCCTGTAACAACGTGCTACGCACAGACAGTCACACAGACATCCAGACGAATTAATTAACCAACTTTTTGAAGTTGGTTGAAAATATACTAGTTAACGATTGCGATTCAAAAATGCTGTGATCCAGTCTTCGCCAGGTATGTTGTCTTCAAAAAACCTAATTGTAACACCCTTACGATTCAGATATAGTTGAACGAATTGTTTTATATCTTGCTTTAAAAATGGATATCCATAGTTTGCTACTGTTAGCATACCCTTTATCACATTCTGTTCTTCTGTAACACTGAATGCAGTCCATTTTCCCAGTAAATCAGAATATGTCCCCTATATTTATGGTACTTATAGAATAGTTTTTGGCACTCCAAACAAGTAGCAGCTAGCCCAAATGACATGCCTATCTAACCTAAGTGACATGCCACGTTCCAGAACCGCCTCCAGAGCCAACTCAATATTTTTTGCATTTTAGTTCCTTCGATATGTCGTTTCCAGCACATGTCAGTGTTTTCGCGGGATCGTTCCATATATACCCAGCGGAAGACCAAAATATTTAAAATTACATTTTTTGCCCTTTGTGATTATTTATCGAATTAAACAAAAGTCAGAATATAATGTTAAGATTATGTTCTAAAATAAAGTTCATTGGGGTTATACATTAGCTTGCTTCCCAAGAAAGCTAGAGAGGAGACTATTCGGTATATGTAAATGTCGAACAATTTTGCTTCATAAATAGAAGAGAATAACGAACTTACTGTTCAAATTTTTGGCGCTTTCACAGTCTAGTGCCATTTGACAAATCACTCAATTCAACATAATAGAAAAAAAATCACTAGATGGTTAACCACTGTTAAAATAGCGCGGGAAATTTGAAAAGTCTACCTCATGTTCCATATAACCCCGGCTGTTCCATATATACCCATATTACGGTAATTATTCAGATCCACAAATTTTTACTTCTATATAAGGTGAAAATCTGGCATTTTTACAGTTGCATAGATTTTAAACAAAACTGTTACAAAATCGTTTATTTTGGTTTTATTACGTTTCAACGAGTACATTAGATTTCTGATTTTATCTTTCATCAATGCCGCAATTGTTGTACTCACAACAGCGAGAATTGCAAGATTGTGATCTAAAAGTATTGACAAATTGCTTACGTAACATGGAAAAACTCAAAGCATTTAAGTAAGTTACAAGAAAGTACATATCCTTGGTAAGGGAAATACCTAAGATCGTTTACAATTTTAATAGCGGTTTGCTGTATAAGATTTACCGTTCCGGATTGTTCACTGTTGAGCTTCTGTTCTTATCTATAAGTAAAAATCAGCTAAGAGTAAAGTGAAGGGTTGTATAGGGATAATTTAACCTTGACGTTGATTGGTTAACACTCGAGGCTAAAAATGTCGCAAAAGCGTCATTGCTAGTTTTGCAATATTAAATTGACTAAACTTATTCATTCTGACCGTGGTTTAGATTTGGTGAAATTCAAAATGGACCATTTTAATCACTTATAGCAACTTTAAGGATAATTAAGACACATTTTACATTAATTAGCTAATAAATCTAAAATGTTGGTTAATTTCTAACCAATAAATTACACGTAACGTTTGGCATCACTGGTTAGGTTATTGTTGTGTAAGACATTTGTATGTTACTGAATAAATTTGGATTGTTTCATGAATATCTGCCCCTAGCAGTTTGAGTCGTAAAATTGCCAACTAAATTAGATATTATTTGTCTGTCTGGTAAAATTACACCTTATAAGTAAGTAGGTATGTGAGTTTGTAATAAAAATTTCTAATTTTTGGATAAATTCTTGAAAAAAATAAATGTAAGTGTTTAAATTATTCTCGGGATTTGAAAATTTAGTGGGGTAAATCAGGTAAATGTAACTCAGAGTCAGTAACTTGAATCAAAGCGCCCTCTACTTTACACTTAAGTATTTGATTTATAGTATAGGTACGCTGCGTCGCTGCGCTGCTATACTCGTATTATTTCTGTCTAAGATCTAGTGCCTGGATTCTGAATTTAAAGTACACGCGCACGTCATATACAGGCCTTTCTCACGCGTGAGATAAACCTGAGGAACCGGAAGAGGAACCGGCTCCGGTCAGGATCTGAGGATACCCCTAAAATGAATGTCTCAGTACAGGACACTTGCTTGCAACAAATTCATTATGAGGAGGCCGTAGAAAAATCCCGTTAATTCCCGTTAATTATAAACTACCTATTATTATTTGGTATTATTATTAACTATGCACTACGTTGTTTCCTTTGTGTACAACCTGTGGATGATCGATAAACTCGCCACAAAGACAGAATTGTTACAGATCATAAACCAATTCGCTTTCTCAAAAATCTGAGGAGGCTTCACCAAGACAAATCCAACATAGGACAGTTCAGCACCAATAATATCCTGCACAGTGCACATAAGTGGCAAAAGTAGCATTATCGCTGATGCATTGTCACGAATAAGCAGTATAAACACTCCTCAAACGGAATGGGAGGAATCAGCGCCGCCGACTCATCGCGGCCGATTCATCGCGGCCATCTCATCGCCGAGCCATCTCAGCGCCGGCCAACTCATCGCCGATTTTATTTTCGATAAATTCAGCACATTCTTACCCTATTCTCTTTTACTTGCTTGTATAAATACCGATACCGATCATCAAGATATTACACTTAACATATGACATTAACATTCCCTTAAATCTTAATCAATTGATAATCAGCTTTACAGAGCTTTAAATCGATCATGATAGCGTTAATAGACAATGAATCATACTTACCTGATATTAACATTCATATATAAAAAGTTTGGAAATAAAAGTAATGCTAAACTTAAACGTAGATTGCCATTAAAGCGTCTAGGTTATTTGCAGGTTTAGTAAATTTTTTTTTAATTGATACATTGATGGGATAAGTTGGCCGGCGATGAGATGGCTCGGCGATGAGATGGCCGCGATGAATCGGCTGCGATGAGTCGGCGGCGTTGACTTGTCCTAGACCGTTCTCAAATGATTGACTTTGAAACTATTCCCATACATCAAAATAATGATCTGGAATTACTCCATAACAAAATGACAGCAACAACAGACACTACGGTAAACCACTGTGTCTCATTACTGACCAAGGACGGCATTTTGCAAGCCAACTTTTTAAATTTCTGTAGAATTTTATGGCATGTGCTCATGACTAATGGAAAAATCGAAAGATGGCATAAAACATTTAAAGCAGTAATTACGGCTTTAACTCCATAAAATGGATTGAAAACACAGTTTTACTGGGGTTCCAGTGTACGTACAGTCAGACCACGTAGGATTATCATCAGCAGAAATTCCATTCGATTACCAGAAGATTTCTTGGAAGAATGCCCTACAGAATCAGATATAGCAACATTTATCACTACACTAAAAGGGGAATTACAACCAATCAAACCCATTCCTGACAACAATCATTCCGGTGCTGAATACTTGTACACATGTGTTTGTCAGACAGGATGCAGCCACCATAAATGACCATGACGATCCCTTCTCAATCATCAAACGTCTCTTTATTTAAATATTAACAGCGAAGAAACAAAAATCTCTAAAGGCCCTGTTAAACCCGCGTTCCTGGGTCACCCAAAATGGGGTCAGTAGTAACAGATGATTACTCATGCTTAACAGTAACCAAATTAACAGCTGCCTCGGTAGTCTTAAGCGAATAATGGTGAAATTATTTCGAGCTACAATCCAACATCGCATATGGATCTCATCAACTTTAAGGTAAGCGTGTTTACCTTTCGCCCGGGTGACGCTGGCCAAGGTTTTTCTAAACCTGAAAACACGCCTTTCTTGTCGGATAGGTCCCGTGTCGATACGATGTTCGGCACGATAAAGACCCCTGATTGAGGGTGAAATTCTCTTAGTCAGGGTGCTTGGAAATTCGCTGTTCCTAGATCTTCTGTAACATAAATAAATAAATAAATAGATGTGCATGATCGATATACTCACCACAAACCCTTACAATGGACACTATCAAATCAATAATTATGAGAAGACAGGAGACTGTAGAAAGGGGATCCTCCCAATATGCAGTTAATTTCCAATCAAGTTTTATATCCATCAATTAAGCGGGGTGAGGCGGGGGGCTTCTTGCTACTTGTTATTCTGCGAATGCCAGTTAGATCAGTTTTGAAAATGATGTGGAGCGATTTCTCCTCAGAATGTCATCGAGAAACTCTTCTTCAGAAGATTTACTACTTTTTTTGAAAGAACAGAACAGACCCTGTGAATAATCGCTCTTGCATTTCTAATTGCAGTCAGGATAGATTTTAGATATTTCCTTATATAATTTGGATTTTCAGCCTGGTGATAAACCATTTTGGGAGCATGTAGCATGTTACAGATGTATTATGACCATTTGAATCTGTTGACATGCGCAGTCAACAAAAAGCACACAACACCATAGGTAAAGATACTCCTATATGTACCTAACGTTCAGTTTACGGCAAAAGTAGTTGTAAGGTTTAATATGAAAACAATTAATGGTTGATTGGCAAGGTGCCTTACAAACCAATCTCCAAGTATTAATTTTCGTTCTTCTCTATACTACCTACGAATTCTCTTTTCAGACCCGGTTAAGAAAATGTTCAAGCTACTAACAAGTATTCTAACACTAACCTCTTATCCAAGAAGAAGAATTGCTACCTCAATGACCTTATAAATTGTTAGTGAAATGAAATAATTACTTCTGTAGTTCTGTCAACTCCAGGAAAGTAATAAGGGTCAAAAACCTTTTCTTTTAACTACCGCTCGGATATTAAAGTAGTAAACCATTTGAGAATTTGAGATTGTATCTTAATAAATAAACGGCTGTCTTAAAAATCTGTACAAGCGAAATTGCCTAACTCATTATAACTCGACACTCGGTTTTTATGGTTATCTAACCGAGGTGAGGTTTCTAAAATACGCAAACGATCTTGAAATTATTAAAGATAACATAATTGACCTTGACACTAGGTAGGCGCGATTTATTAGTACATACTTACGTAATCCAATATGAGCTCGGGTTGTCCTGTTGAGTACCTACTGGCAGTGGCAAGAAACTTATTATTAAAGTGATAAAGAGATAAAAAGCGCTTTTGGGATTTTCTACTGATAGCAAATGAAGTTAAGTTAAATTTCTTGTTCTATTTAGCAAAACTATAGAGTATAGATCATTACAAGAAACAAGAATAGAATTTTGCATGAGTTTTCAGCTGAAATTTGAAGCTTCCAACTTTTCTTTCTAGCACGACTCACGAGGTTTCTACACTCCTTGCTGAATGTTGAAATTCGTCTTCCGAAACGCAATTTTGTAATTATAATGAATCGTGTTGGTGAATTTCAGAAATAGGTACCCGTAACACGGTGTCCTTAAAATTTAAAAAAAGTTGACGGTTTTCAATCGCCTCGCCTAAGTTTTAGATCAGGAGACGCCACATTAATTGCAGTTGGAAAATTTGCAAATCAACGTTTTCAGTGTCTTCGCTGTAGAGTCAAATCGTTTAAAGAGGACCGCACAATAAATTCATTATAGAATTTATACTAATGCTTAAAACACCGCTATGAAAAGATGTATTGCAATGTAAACGGTATTCAAACTTTATTAATATTAAATCAAAATGAGACGGTAATTATGATAAGACTCTATTTCATTCGTTTCGTAATCAAACATTGTTTCGAATTGCCAACAACGTCGACAATAAATTCTGTATTAAAAGGTAATGGAAGCATATCAAAGAAAAGTTGGCCGTGGAAGAAGTACAATGCCTTTATAGCTTCTATTTTTTGTTACGTGTTCATAAAATAATTACCAATTATCACGCAAACGGGCAAGGGTTACACTAGTGCTGATTAATCAAACAAAATGACCTGTAAAGTTATTAAATATTCCCGCAAGTAATAATTACTGACCTTTATAAATAAGTAGGTTGTGTAGTTTATTTGAACAATTCATTTGAACATTTCAATTTTGGTATCGTTTCCATATAATAATCAAAATCGATTTTAGTTCAATCTCTTAATTAAACGATATTAAAATAGACCGTTTTATTTACCATTTTGTGAACTTAGTAATTAACTTGTCACCCCATTGTGACATTTCTAACTTACTAAGTTGATTGATTATCGAGTTTGTTGGTTATATAATATCACTTTCTAGAGGTTCTTTAGAAACGTAATGCTATATTAAAGTCATTAATCTGCATAGATACTGATATAAACCTTATCCGTTATCAAATGGTTTATTGGGTTCAATTTATGCTATCCCGGAGTGCAATTTGCAGAGAATGTACATGGTAGAATTCCCATTTATCAAGAGCTGTTTATGAAGCTAGTTATCCCTGGGAGGTATGTCTACACCCACAGGAGCATCGACGATAGCACAATCCAGTAGCGGACATATTTTAGTTTATAAGAGACTTAATTTAAATTCAGAACTTAGTAAATTACGTTTTAAATTAATCGGAGATATTGACGGTCTTAGGTCCTGCAGTATCCTGAAATGTTTCAATACTGCGTACGTACGCGATAACTGTCTTATCTCACTCTAAGCAGAATTAAAAAATTATGCGCGAAGACTAATGACACAAAATCTAGCGAGCATTGAAAATGACATATAAAAAGTTCAAAACTTTCTCGAACAATCAAAATGAAAATGTAATAATGAACGCCACTGTTTTTAGCAGAGAGTTGCGAACTCGTAACCGGGAGAGTGATTAACTACACTTCTGCAGAGGCAGTGTGAAATCAGTCCTCCAAATTAAATCCGGCCTCAGATTATTACATACCTCAGTGACTGTTCATAAATATCATTGCCCCACATAGTAGTGTTCTCAAATAAGTATTGAAAATTGTGCTCTGTCATTTTCACTCCTATTTATCTTTTCAAGAATTATTGCCTACCGTTCCTTCGATATCAAATACTTTCTAAATAGGTGTAAAAATAATAACAGGTTGAAAAATTAAAACAGTAAGTACATTGAAATAGGGGTTTATTCCCTCGTACATGTGAGATTTACACCTAATAGCGTTCTCGTTACGAATTTTATTCATAGACACGGTTTATGAAAGTTCATAATAAATTATTTAAATATTCATAATATATCTTTTTTATGTGTGGGTATCATAAATTTATTTTAAGGGGATACAGTCCTCTAAAATAAAGCTATTATATATTTTAATGGGAAATCATTCAAAACATGATTATTTCTTATAATATTGATAAGTACAACGAAGGAATTAACATACATACCACCTAACTACTGTATGTATAAAATGATGATTAAAATATCGAGGATTCATGAATTTGTATGAAACTTAAAGAATAGATATCAGTACGGGTATGTCAGTATACATATCTTTTCTTTGGTGGTTCTTACACACAAAGAGGTTCGAAGTGAAGATTAATATAAACTCCCAACCTCCCCTTGAAATATTTATTAAAGTTGATGAAATTCGAAGGTGACGATTAAGAATAATATCGAAAGTAACTCCAAACCTTTCCCATAACATTTATTTATAAACATAAATGGCTACAAGTTTCGACACAATCTCAGTGTCATCATCAGGCCGAAAATATGAAAGCGTTAAGACAACGAAGTAACGTAAGATAAATAAAAATTAACCAATAATAGCCACTAGCAAACGTGCTCCCAAGGATCATCACTGAGAAGGGTACATAGGAATACCAAGGTAAAACGTAATTAAACAACAAGTACATTGAGCCAAGATGAATCGAACAGCATAAATCACAAGAAGCTGATAAGGCGGCAACAAACAATCTAAAAACTATCATAAACAAATTAAAACCCCCGTTTTTGTTTTGTTTGATTAATTCAATTTCTCAGTTATCCAGTTTTGTCTGGCTCATCTACGTTTCACTTGTTCCCACTAATTTTTGGGTTGTAATTTGTTTATGATAGTTTTTAGATTGTTTGTTGCCGCCTTATCAGCTTTTTGTGTTAATGAATGAAATAAAGTGCATTTAAAAGATCATTTATTCCTACAAAACGGTGTACAGTTTTAGATTTTTCAAATACATCGTTAATTTTCTGTATCAGTTTATGTGCAAAAAAGCGCTAATTATGACTGAAATCGCACAAGCGCTCGGCTTTAAAAATTAATTACGACTATATTTTGAAACTGAGTGGTAGATACTTATATATTTGAAAAATGTATACTTATTTGTCGATGTGAGATGCTTTTGAAGCCAATTGGTTTATTAGTCTTAAAGTTATAATTAAAAAAACCTCATCTTGTGTAACTGAGTACGTACCTGAAAGTTCAATGTTAATAATATCGACAGTAACAAAAAAAGTTAAACCAATGTGGTCTAACACGATTCAAAAAAATAATGTGTTGCATACAGTCTATTATTTAAAACAGATTTGGAAAAAGGATGAATGCTTCGGTCAGCGCGTGGAAGTGCAGTGCGCGGGGAAGCTACACTATTGCTATGAAGCGATGCGGCGCCGCAATGCATAAGAATAATCACATTGTTGTGGTTTGCCGCTCACTGTGTACGATGTGGTAGACGTAGTCTGTGCGTCTTCCTCTCGCGGTAATCATAGCATTCACTTTGAATTACAAGAAAACAAATGTTGTTTGCAATAAACGAATAATGCAGCTTGATTTCAATACTAGAAATTTACCATCTAAAACAAGATTTTTTTCTTTAGTTTCCGTATACATTTATATGAAAATAATGAAATTTTCGGTTATAGCTCATAAAACCAGTTAATTATATCAATAATCAACATTTATGGTCTTTCGACTTTTGAGAAGTATGTTTGCTACAACATTTGTAAATTTGGTAACAATTTATAGAACAATAACAATTTTATGATACCTAAGTTAAAACGGACCGTTAGCCAGGAAAATGTTAAATACAGTGTTTTTATTGCTGTTATTAAAATAATAGTTAAACAATTTGATTCTACCATTTTGATTTTTACACATGTTAAACATATATGTTTAAATGACTAATGTACTGTCCAAAAATGAAAAAATTTCACCACCCAGTTTTTTTATTATGACCACTCAAAGTCAGGGGCCTTGCATTTTTACTCCGATAGCAGTATTGCCAAACATGTATAAGCACTTTCCAATAATGATTGGAACTAACGTGTAACACCAGCATTATTTTGCGATGTTTTCAGGAAACAATAATCAAACTATAATATTCAATGGGGATGAAACCAATTTTTACTATTATCCCTCCGATTTAATAACGGTTACTGCAGCAAAAGACCAAAGAATGTTTACGAAGTCGATCAAGGAGAAACCAAGCAGAACTTACTATTTACTTTTTCTACCCTGAGAACAACAACCCTTCCTATGATATTATATCCCAATAAAATGGTAGGTCCGTGAAGATGGAAGTACCATAATTTTGTGCTCATTTTGTGCCAATTTTTGCTGTATTAATACAAATTTTGTGCTCAAGCTGTAACGGGGTTATCTAAAATTTTAAAGCTGTACCTCCAACTTCACGGTGGAGGTCAAAATCAAAATACTGTAATGCCATGATTTTGTGATTATTTTGTGACAATTTTTGCCATACAATACAAATTTTCTGCTCAATCCGTAACGGATTAATCGAAATTTTATATCTGTTCCTCCAGCTTTACGTTGCCCTCCAAAAATATGATTATCTAAGAAATTCTAAGTCAACAGGATTTAGAAACCAACTGAAAACTCAAATCCAATTTGGATAAATTTTTGAATTTTTAGTTTTTGAGGTACCAAAGGTTTCCCCGTCTAACACAATAGCTACGTTAAATTTTTCAATATTTACCAAAGGGACAGCCGGAAAAATCAAAAAGTTTTGAAAGAATCATAATATTAAAAACTGTAGTTTTGTTTTTCCATAGATAGTTTTTATCGGTCCTCCTAACTCTTACTTCGGGATAACATTTGTTACAGTCCAAGCTGTAAATTTTAGAACAGATTTTTTTAACTCATAAATTATTTATAATTAAATCTACAGGTGAGATATTCAGCGTATACGTACATGCATTTCGCAAACCATATAGACATATACCTATACCTTATCGGCTACAGGTAGGTAGGTAAGCATAGGCCATACCGCATTCTATTTTTCCTGCCCCCTCCGCTAATGAAAATGTTGTAATTATGCCCCTGGTTGCATGTTGTTCAGGTGTTTATTCATACGGCAGTAGTCTGTGACCACTTCTGTACAAAAGTTTACGATCGTTTTACTTCATTTTAAGAGGGCCGCTGCGAAATCTCCGTTTGGGTTTTCCAAGATGGTTCTGTCCTGCAATTTTCGACCGGTGTCTGCAGTGCTCTCTTAACTTAACTTATTTTATTGCAGTTATGACAGCTGTTACTAAACTAATTCTATACCATCATTACCATCCTGCATGTATTATAATATAATTTTTAAGAATCGCAACTAAATAACAATGGAAGGAAGGGATTCTCCAAAGACCCAAAATTATCGATAGTATGCCACTATTTAGATCGTAGGCAATAAAAAGGCTTGTGTTGTCATTGTTTATGTTTTTGTAGTGTTCTGTTGTGGCTCAGCTGAAAATTGCAATTTTTATACAAACTAAAGTTGATTTAAGATCCGCTTTGAAGAAAAAATGCAGCGCACCATTATCGAGCAATAATCATCACGTTATTGCCGCTAAATAATGTGTCTTATCGTCACTATAAAACGTTACGTCCGTCCCATGAAAATGGTTTACAGTAGATTATGCGATTATAATTGTTAATAGACATTTATGTTCAGTTTATTCTTTAAAACGCAAGAAAAAAGTATCAACGGTAATAGGTACAAGTTTTCATTTCAGAGAAATATTTTTATATGAGAGTCTAATGTTTAGATAAAAGTATGATCACCCTCTTCTAGAAACAAATGAAATTAAAATTTTAAAGTACGATAAAACAGAAGTGAAAGGTAAACGAAGCAAAACCACGACGGTCACCCCATTGAGAGGATTCTCTCTGAACCCACTTACATATGGCAAGGGGGGTGTTAAACAAACATAGTCGACTTCCGATGGCGTTCACGTGAAGCACCACCGGCAAGGGTCGCGCCCTTCTCTGTATAATTAACCTTTTTATTACGCAACCCTTCAGGAAGAAGTAATAATAATCCAGGAAAAGGTTGTGTGTAATTGTTTATACGGCAGAAACGTTTTACTAATTTAATGAAACACATTAGGACCTTTACTGTTTTATTCTAATTTCTGAAACTGGTTAAAAGTGTTATTTCTACAGTACGTATAATTGTCATTATTGTTGTTATTATTATTATTACTTCATTTTGCTTAAACTGTCCATATTTTCCAGAAGTTATTTTGGACTAATGTGGTACACTTTTGTGTTGAAATCTTTTAATAAAAACTTAATTTAAACATAAACACGATTAAAAATGCAAACATTAACGAACACGCGAAAGCGCGTTACCACAAAAGGGATGATAGGAAATAAGTTTACTCGCTTACTTAAATCTTATTGATGTATACAAATTTTCTGATTTTCAATGATATTCGTCCTAGTTCTATTAATAATAATAAAAGCAAAATTCTAATTTAGATCAGAAATTCGAGGGCTCGTTATGTTCTTTATCTAGCTGTGAAAACAAGTTAGATAAAAAGCAAGGCTGAACCATTATCACTTATTTCAACATTGTCTATGCGTTTTAAAGAAGATTTGTTTAGTAATTGTCCAATATAAAATCTTTGGCATTTTCCAAGTCGTCATTAGATTAAAAAAAACATTTTTTGAGTTCTGGGAAGAGATAATAGTTACGGAAGGCCAGGTTGGGACTGTAAAACGGATGTTACAATTTCTGAAAATCTGGTTACATTAGAATTGGTACTTTATGGTCTCTAGTTGTCATGTAGAAGGTTTACTATAGTAGGTATAGTTGTGAGGTTGATCTCGCGTAAAGACTATAGTCTTTGATAACCGCTTATAAGCTTTTAATTGCTTCTCCGCCCTCTTGGGCGGTGGGGAGCCTTCCTTAGTATTCCATTGCGTAGACTCTTGATTCGTGCCGAGGTTGTAGGTCTAATTCCAAGTTACAATTCTATAGAAGTCTTCATTTTGGTAGGTATAATCGTGTAGAATTCTAAAAATATTCGTTTTAAACCAAAACTTTTATTCGGCGATTAGACCAAATCGTAAATGATTGTTATCTCTACTAAGTTTGAACACTCAAAGGTCACCGTCCCTAAATTTACCCCCCCCCCCCCCCCTAGATTTCAATGATGCCAATGTCAACGGCCCACGATGTAAAAAAACGAAGTGTAGAAGTATGTAGACGTCCAAATGAATACCTACCGGGGAAATATCAGGGAGAAGGTTATAAAAGCCCCAGGCGCCAGAACAAGATCTTTCCTTTGATATATTTTGATCCCAACTTCTCCTAGTTTAGTAGAAGTGTTAGATAAAGGTATTGCGTAGAAGTAAAATAATTTGTGGCAACAGTAAAAGCATAAGATTTAATAATTGTATAAAATATGTAATCTTAATTGAATGTATTCAAATAATTAGGAGACGTTAATTGCAGTCGTTTATGTCGTATAATGACGAGTGAGAATAAAGGAAACTTCGTTGTAATACACACCATATCGAGTGCACTACACTTTCGGACAGGTAAGATAAGCTGGGTAATTAAATGGGACAAGTATTAGTGTGGCACAGGGAAAATATACAAATTTTAGGACGGTAATGAGGTGAACAGTTCAATAGCGGTAAAAAATTCAGGAAAGGTTACAGATGTACAAGATGGGAAAAATTGCAAAAAGGACCCTCTAGTCTGCTGTCTGCCGTTTATAAAGACTTCCTCTTGTTTTTGGTAAAGTTACGAACGGATTTCTAAATTTCTTGTTCGTTAAATTGTCCTGCCGAATTACACTCGAGGTTTGTATTTATACCAAGTAAATTTGGGTTGTTTAATAAGAATTTGTTGCCTAGCAATTAGACGAGAAAAACTGTCAACCTAAAAATTAGTTGACAGTTTTTCTCCTCTAATTGCTAGACAACAGATTCTTATTAAACAATCCAAATTTACTCGGTAAAATACAAACCTCTTGTGCAATTATAAGTGAAAATTAAATAGAATCAATCCCATCACTCCAATATAATCGTCATAGAAACTGCACCAATTATTGCTAGAGGAATGATCTGATTTAATGTAACAAGCAAGCTAATTGAAATTCTTAAATAATTTGGACATAATTATTCAATTTTATTACCTTATTGAATGAAGAGCAAGTTGAGCAATGAATTTAACAAGAAGGGGTGTGAATACAAATTTGCAGGGTCTTAGATCACCCTTATATATAGTCGTCGCTCCCTAGAGGCGGACTTTATAGAGTAATCGCCTCGAAACCAATTGAACTATCAATATGTATAAACTATTAACTGGTACCTAAGCATTTACAATCGATCTTATGGGTTTAAAAGATTTACTTAAATTAATCATCATTTGTTGAATATTTAAATGTTTTTGTTGAGTAAAGCGATTAGATTTATAATAGGTAATTCGTATGAGAAAATATGAAATTTCGTGAGCAATGAGAAATTATAACATCATACAAATTTGTATGCAAAATTACATGAAGCAATTAGTTCAGAGAAGAAATCTAGTCGTTTGTTGCTTTAATTTTGAAGTGGTTCGCCCTCGTTAAACCTTTCGTCTCACTTTTATGTGTCGGGATAACAACAAAGCAGTTAAGCTTATGCAAATATGAATTTAGCAGCGTATGAATGAAACTATTGAAAATTTTATGAACTCATTGTTTCTCTCGAACAGTGTTTCTACCTATATTATTTAAGTAAAATCGTGGATCCGTAATCCTATTCGTAATGCTTTTTATTAATTTTTGCACGGTTTGGAATTTCGGAAGTTAATGATTTTGCAAGAAACTTATTTTAACATTTGTGTCATTCAATAACATAATCATTTTTGAGATGACGTATGCCTCAGTATTAGAGTCACATTTTGTTTAAGATGGCATTTCAGCAACAATTACCCACCTATCACGAATTACATGAACTTTACGCGATGATGGGGCCACAAAAATTGTGTAAAAAATGAATGATAGGTACTTTGAGATTATAATTTTATTAAGCGATTCCTCTCTTTATTCTTTTCTGCTAAACGCGGTTTGAATTTGCCGAGATAAATACCTCAAAGTACTACACTTATCAATTAATAATAATAATAATAACCATTTATTGCCAATCTGATCTTGATGACACTAATAAATTGCGTAATTGTACAATAAATGTTTCAGATACTAATAAACATATACTATTTTAGATGATTAATGATTATGAAAGTGCATTGTACAAACTGTGAAACTAAGTCATAAATTGATTTGTTGTTTCACAGTTTGTGCTGTTGTTCTGTTTGAGTGGACAATGTACGAGTGAGTGAGAAGTTCGGGGTACATGAATTAGTGTCTAAGTGTCAACCGAAAGTGTCGAGTCGATATCATCTGGTGATAGCGTTGAAGTAATTTTTTTTATACTAGCCATGAATGACCGTATGTTGTTAAACTCAAAAATGTCGATGTTATGAGTATTGAGCAGAAAATTATAGACTAAATGTAGATGGTATCCAAAGTATGACTGAGTTGCGCTTTTAGATGTATCGGGTTTGTACACACATCCAGATGTTTTGATTCTCGTGCTGTATTCGTGCTGAGGATAGTGAAGATTTAGATTGTATCTATTTTTAAACATATAGCGACCAATAGAGACTAAGTAGGTACAGTTGTAATACGGTGTGTACACCGGACTGACGATAAACTAATTCGCTACAGTATCTCCTGGGTTTATGCAACATTGTTTTTAATAGTAATTTTTGAGCGATTATTAATTTGTTTAAATGTTTTTTTGCAGCACCACCCCACACCAAGATGCCGTATTGAAGTATTGATTGAACAAATCCAAAATAGATAGTTTTTAGTGATTTAAAGTGCATGTAGTTCTTCAAATTGTTGAATAGGTAGGTCAACGATCTAATTTTGTTGGTTGTGTAATTAATGTGTTCGTGCCACCTAAGATGAGAATCGATGATCACACCCAGATAGTTTATTTTGTTGACTCGATCTATGCTTGTATTGCAATCACAAGGTGCCATGTTGCAGCCAATGTCATGAATGAGTATGTTGTTTACTGTTGAATGCTTGCTGTCGTAAAGTGAGAAATGCATGAAGTGAGTTTTGTTAACGTTGAGTGACAAGGTGTTACAATCTAACCAGTGTTTAATGTAGGACATATTTTGCTGAATTTTGTTAAATAAAGCGTCCTGAGATGTATCTGTGGCAACTAGTACCATATCGTCAGCAAATGAAATAATTGTGGAAGTATTTAACTGTAGGTTTAGTAGATCGTTTATGTATAACTTAAAGAGTAGTGGCCCTAAGACAGTGCCTTGAGGTACTCCACATGTTACTGCCCTACTGTCACTTTCTGTTCTGTTGTCTCGATCTTCATTGTCCCTCGTAAATCCAGTATATATTTTTGATACGGTGAGAGATTATAAAAGAACTCGTGAAAACTATAATGCCTGATTGCGTTTCCCCTTACTACATATCTACAGCAAATCAGAAAATACAGCTTCAGAGAGAGAGAGGTATTTTCACGTATTTTTCTTTTAAAAAAATAAGCGTGTCTTGACATTGAGATCCCTTACTGTAACTATAGACAAGCGATGTTTGCCGTCAAACTAACATAATTTCCTGAAAATGTTCATGTTTTCTATAGTCAGAGAAAGGATTTAGAGTACCTAAGGAATTTAGAGCATCGAGGCTTTCGACAGATATCAAATATGAAAGGTATTGTGATGTAACGCACCTGGAAGGTTTGAATTTAAATGTTTCCTGCTTCGAATTTGTTCATTTGGCAACCGGTATAGAAACGCCACTTGAAATTGAAAGTAAAAATCTGCTGAAAGCGCAAAATTATGTAGGCGGGAAGCGATGGTTAGGTCCCGGAAACAGAAGGAAAAGAAGGTACCGTAAAATGGGGATACTTGGGACATATTTTTTACTTTTTTTTAACTTTCACCTGAACCACGCATCCCCATATCTAATAAATAGGAAATGCATATCACATGAACGTCTCTCATATATATAAGGAATATTTCATGCATATTGTTTGGTTCTCAAGGTCTAAGAAGTACCAAAAAAAAATATGATTTATTTTGTCCCAAGTATCCCCCTGTTGGGGTAAAATGAGACAGACTTGATATTTTAAGCAGTAGATGAAGTTACACATTCGCTGGCGTACTTGGGACACTGGACATGTAAAATTATACTATTTACGGAATATATTGGCCTTTGAGAGGCCTTTGTTTCGAATTATTTGCTTCTAACGGCCCTAAACGAGATCAGGTTTTGTTGTACAACTTGATTTTGAGTGAAATAATAGGTAACTTTCTTTCTTAACATTTACTTCTTATAAAAGTGTAAAAATACAAACGAAAAAACATGTTCCTATCAAAGTAGGAACTAAACCAAAAACAAAACACATTTTTAAATTAAAAACTTCAAAAGTAATAATTGCAAACGCTTAGTTTAACATTTTGTAATGCAGCCAGTCAGTACGATTTTCTAATTCCTTGAAAAAGTAGCGGCTTCTAGAAACCTGAACATCTTTGAGAACTTTAACAAATGTTTTTTCATCAACCTCGCACTTATCGACTATGTTTGGATAGATGAAATACTGGAGACTTTCCACCTTTCAGCTGCAATTCTTATAACTGTTCCTGACCTCACATCATCAATGGCACGTCTCATATTTTCCTCATCAAAATCATGATATTTCCTAGAGCCTACTTTCCTCTAGGCATGGTTATCTCCTGGAACAAGAAGTAAAAAATGAGACCTATGTATCTGGGTAACATGGGGCAAGTGTCCCAAGTTGCCCCGAGTAGGTGACTTTTTATAGTTTTTGTTTTAAAACAATTTAATTTGTTATTTTAAGTGTTGTATTTAAGGCATATCCTATGTAAAAGATATCAAAGTAATAACTTTAAATGATAAAACATGTTTATCTATTTTTGCTATGTGTTTTCCAGTTAAAGTTATTTGCACTATATTTTAAACAATTTTTAGTCTTACCGTTAAATATTTTTTTCTGCTAGCACGATTAGTCTTAATCCCACAAATTATTCACTTTAATTGTTAACACAATGTTCTAAGTCACATGTAATTAAAATTTGAGGGTAGGTTCGAAACGGAAGTAGCTACAGCACTGTCAACATGAACGTAAAGTTTGGTCCCAAATTACCCCTTAGTACCAAGTATCCCCATTTTACGGTACATAGTTTTTTAGTCGCTGTCTGCGTAAATAAGTATTTCTTTTGATATATTTGATAATTATGTTGTTAAATGGGTAGGGTTATTTTTAAATGAGCATTGTATGATTTCCTGTTTCATTTAGTAGGTGATTGATGTCACAAACTTTGAATTAGTAGGGTTTAATCATATTTGAGTAAGAATTACTCCCTCTGAATGGTAGTACGCAATTCAGTGAGGTTTCTTGAGTGTAAATTATCGAGATCTGACCCCTCTGTTCGAAGATGTTGGCTAGTTGAATATGCCCGGCAGGGTTTTTCAGAGTTTTTCAGAGTGAGGTCCATAGAGTTAACTGTTGTAGATCGACCTTGTTCTTGAGTTTGTCCACAGGGGACTCGGAAGTCAAGCTATGATTGAATATTTTGTTTTATTTTTCCACTATCATCCCCCCCTATCTTACGAGTACCAAATTGTGTTACTGTGTTATGATCATGTTGCCCTCCATTTTCTACATTATGGCTATACGTGATCATGGTATCTTGCCACCACCTTGTTATTAAAGTATCAAATGTGATTAGAATTACATTTCATAACTTTTTATTACTTCCCGAGTACGAAGTAAAAGGAAAGTATTATATTAGTGTTCCAAAAAAAAAATTGACCTATGCAAATTTTGACATATCTTTGCGTTTCTGAATACGTAGATTCAAAAAATGGAAAAAAAATTCCGCCCGTCGTCTGTCTGTAGTCTGTGTAGTCTGTCGGTATACATTTTCTTGCAACGCTCTATACTCAGAGACTATTAAAGTTATCGAAATGTGGTTTTCGCTAATCGATTGCATTCGGGCCAAGGACGAGAATGGTGATATTACCTTTGATAACGTCACTTCCGGTATAACCTAAAATGGCGGCACTCATTTTTTTATAAGATAAAGTTGCAGTTTCTTTATGTAGCTTAATAGATTTTTTTCTGAATTCAGCAATGTATATTGTGCTATACATTATTTTTTGAAAAGTGTTAAAAAAATAATTGTTAAAAAATGACTGCAATGCTCTATACTCAGAAACTATTAAAGTTATCGAAATGTGGTTTTCGCCAATCGATTGCATTCGGGCCAAGGACGAAAATGCTGATATTATCTTTGATGACATTACTCCCGGTATAATCTAAAATGGCGGCACTAATTTTTTTTTATAAGATAATGTTGCAGTTTTTTTGGTACGAGGGAAACCTCGTGGCGATACTTACCAGAATTTTTTTTAATGCGATTTAAATACTGTTTATGTGATGGGCCCTAAAAACTATAACTACCGTGGGCTTCCTGTACGTGTACACCCTACTGGGCTGCATAATTATAATAACGAAATCTTTTATTACTCCAAATACAAGAAAGGAGGTGAAAGATGAGGCGAACGTTCAGCCCATAAAACAGGACCATTTCTGCCTATCCACGAGTTTGGAAAAATTTCATCTAAGTCTCTTGTAAGTTGCGCCCGATAGTGGGGTGGGGCATCGTCATGTTGATAGCACTGTATGTTTGCACGAGTTTGAAAATTTAATTCATCTAGGATATTGTTCAAAACTTCCATAAGAAATTGCAAATATCGATTTCCAGTTAAATTCCCAACAAGCTGCGAAACATCACCGCACCATCAATTGAAGCCAAACTTAATCTGAGGTCATCTTTCTTGCAAACGGTGAGGATTTGCTTGGACCCACAGGTGTTCATTATGGCGATACCACAATTTCTAAAACTTGTTTGGTCGATTCATGAGATAAGATCTGCACCGGAAAATTGTTATTTTCCTGCCACATATTTATGAACCAAACCAAGTACCAAATTTTAATCTTCTTTCATCATCACCATGGTGCAACTGAATATTTATAAGTTTTATATTTACGTTTTGCTAATGTTCTCACTACTGTGCGTTGTGAGATTGCAGCGTCTTGTGCAATTTGCCGTATTGATGTAGATCAACATTAATCTTTACGTTTTCATCAATATTACCCCGATTTCTGGGCTTCACTAAACTCTCAAACTCTTTTAAATTGTTGTACTTACCTATAAATTCTTCAAGGTGTCTAAAGATGGTTGAGGGCGTTCAATATACAATAAAAAATAGCGTTCACCTCTTACATTTAGATTACCATTATTAAGTAATGAAAGTTTTTAGCATGAGGACATTTTTGGGGTTGACACGTCTGCCCTATCCGCTGTCGAAGTGAAAGTTATTGGACGAAGGCTCGTAGTAAGGATTTGATTCATACTTCGAGTAGAAGTGCCAAAGCTTTGAAAAATCTTTGTTTTTGATTCGACTTTAATAGAAAATATATTGGGTCAACTGTTTTAATAGGGAATAATGGAAAAGGGGTTGGTCCCGTTGTGTCCATGAATAAAAACGGCTTTACAGAAAGAATGTGACTACAATATCTTTAGAAAATATTGATACAAGGCTATATTACATACCAAGTATAGAATACTATACAACATTACATTTACAAGAATAATTCAAAGACAGTTCTGATAAACTGTAAATGTACCTCTACACACGGAATAGTTTACGCGTTATAACGCTTAACACAAACGTAATTCGAAACCAATCAGTTAATACTGATAATACGTAAACACGGCCAACCTGTATTGGTTTATTGCGTTACTGAGTTATCTGTTCTACTCGCTAATGAAATGGGTAATCTGTTAATGGATACTTGGAATCAATACACCATTAAAGGAGTATTATTTCAAACGAATTTTATTCGTAAACGTAATTTTAAGGAAGCGTTAATACACATGTAATAGTTGCCGTCGTGCGTTACTTGCTCATATTAATATAACGTTACTGTTTGATGAAAAATGCGTAGAAGGGTTTTACTAATTAAGTACGTCTAGTAACGATAGCATGTTTTATATACGCCGACAATTTTCCAAACTCCCGTTCAACTTAATTTTTGTAATGGGACCTCATGATCGCCAACTTATCTATATAAATGCGGAAGGATTTTTTTTTCCGGTCCAATAAAAGGAATTAATTTAATTAAATCAACTTTGGACCCTCGACATTTTGTCAGAAAAAGTTTTCTAATCATCAGGTAAATGCATCAGATTGATATCAGTCAGATATCTGGTACTCCCAATCAGTATAATTAGATATTTAAATTGAGGCCCTAGACTAATGGGATTAACCAAAAAGCTCACGCTGTGCACGCCACTCAAAACGGCGATTCGCATTTCGATTAGAAGTACAAATTAACGTAAAATGTGGCATCTGGTTGATCATTTTAAGTTTTCGACTTAATTGAATTTCTATTGTAATTTGCTATTTAGCATTAGAGTCTTTACAAAAGCGGTACATTTTCTAACATGCGATTTTCAGTATGATCTAAGCTAAGCTAATGGAAACTACTGACAGAACATAAATTTCAGTCAAAGCAGCGGTAATATAAAGATTGTGAAAGATTGGAAGCGATTTTTTCTTGTCCGTTTTACTCGAGTTGACATTTAAGGTTTTTACGTTTTAAGGGACAGCAAATATTTCAAAAGTGCTACCAGAATTTTAAAACGTTTAAATTAATCTAGGTACTATTTTTTTTTAAACAATTAAATCGATTTTCATTTCTCTCCATTCCTTTCATTCACATTATTAGTATCTAGAGGTAAGATAAGGTCTCCTTGGCTTATAATTCTGCGGATAAAATTTTTCTCGCGATTTCATCCTATAAACTTCCTTATTTTCTTATTCATATAACCGCTAAATAGAAATGTCAGAGATAAGAAAATGCACGTACCGGGTGGCCAAATAAGCGAGGTAAGCGGCTGTATCTCAGGACCTGCTCATCTGACAACAATGAAATTTTTTTTATTATTATAAATGTGGCCATAAAAAAACTCTGGAAATTATTTTCGAGTTCCTAGGATGGCCGCTAGGGGGCGTATTTGGTATAATAGTTCATAAAAGCTTAATTTTCTCGCTTAACGCCCCAATGAAGTGGGCCTGAAAATATTGTCATGGCAATCTACGATCATTTTTGAATAAAAAACCTTACATCAATTTTTTTGACAGCTGTCAAATAAAGTGGTGGGGGAAGGTTTTACCCCGAAAAAGAAAAATGCTTGTAGTGCCAGTTTGGCTTGGCCGATTTTACTGAAACAACTTTTGATTAAAAGGGCATTTTTGGAAATATTTTTCTATAAAAATAAAACAACAATATATTTTTCCATTGTTCTGCGAGAGGGCGTTGTTTTATAACTTACCCTATTTCTTTAAATATCTTTAAAAAGTTAAATGAAATCATATATTTTTTCTTACGATAATAAGTAGAGCACTAAAAACTAAAAAAAATAGTGAAAACCGCAAAACGATATCTCTATTTATAACGAAGGTATTAACAAAAATGTTTAAATATCGTTTTGCGGTTTTCACTATTTTTTTAGTTTTTTGTGCTCTACTTATTATCGTAAGAAAAAATATATGATTTCATTTAAATTTTTAGAGATATTTAAAGAAATATGGTACGTTATAAAACAACGCCCTCTCGCAGAACAATGGAAAAATATATTGTTGTTTTATTTTTATAGAAAAATACTTCCAAAAATGCTCTTTTAATCAAAAGTTGTTTCAGTAAAATCGGCCAAGCCAAACTGGCGCTACAAGCATTTTTCTTTTTCGGGGTAAAACCTTCCCCCACCACTTTATTTGACAGCTGTCAAAAAAATTGATGTAAGGTTTTTTATTCAAAAATGATCGTAGATTGCCATGACAATATTTTCAGGCCCACTTCATTGGGGCTTTAAGCGAGAAAATTAAGCTTTTATGAACTATTATACCAAATACGCCCCCTAGCGGCCATCCTAGGAACTCGAAAATAATTTCCAGAGTTTTTTTATGGCCACATTTATAATAATAAAAAAAATTTCATTGTTGTCAGATGAGCAGGTCCTGAGATACAGCCGCTTACCTCGCTTATTTGGCCACCCGGTACAATCTACAATTACATAATATCCTAGGAGATTGTTTTTGTTCATAGGTAGGGTATGTCGTCTGACCCTTGGGTTATTGGTGAACTATAAGACAGGGGTAAGTTCAGATCATTCGTGGTAAGATTACCACGTATAAACAACATACGACTTTATATCTCACCGATTTCGATAGTTGGAGTTAAAAATTAATTAAAATAATATAGTTTGGTAAACTCTATTTTCAACCAACAGATGTATATTATAACTGTGTCCCAATTTCGATGCTCACCATTGGTATCTCGGTTATTAGAAGACGTAGGGCAACGGTTAAATGGGGAAAGTTTTGCAGAATTTAATACTCACGACAAATATCATTTCAAATTTGACCTAACTTTTTTAATTTTTAAAATATTTAGAAAAAACCAAAATTTGTCGATTTTTATTTTCCTCAATAACTCTTTAACGCTTAATCTGACCTCTTTTACAGTTTTACACTATTCAGACACTTTTTTAAGACAAATTATTTGATATAATCAGAAGCCCCCGATTGTCTTTTGTTTTTAAGTTATTAGTGCTATCTTTTGTTTTTCATATGGCGGCCATATTGGATTTTTGGTTGGTTAGATAGTCTTTAAAAAGAGCTTTCCAACGATGTATAACATGCCTGAAAAATATTTAGTTATAGTTTATCCCACGAGAACTCGGGTGTGACTCATTAGTTATTGCTGTGTGAATTAACGCAAATTATCTGCGATTGATTTTTTAACGATCTATGGGTAAGCGACATTATAAAGCAAATATAATTTGCGTTAATTCACACAGCAATAACTAATAAGTCACACCCGAGTTCTCGTGGGACAAACTATAACTAAATATTTTTCAGGCATGTTATACATCGTTGAAAAGCTCTTTTTAAAGACTATCTAACCAACCAAAAATCCAATATGGCCGCCATATGAAAAACAAAAGATAGCACTAATAACTGAAAAACAAAAGACAATCGGGGGCTTCTGATTATATCAAATAATTTGTCTTAAAAAAGTGTCTGAATAATGTAAAACTTTAAAAGAGGTCAGATTAAGCGTTAAAGAGTTATTGAGGAAAATGAAAATTGACAAATTTTGGTTTTTTCTAAATATTTTAAAAATTAAAAAAGTTAGGTCAAATTTGAAATGATATTTGTCGTGAGTATTAAATTCTGCAAAACTTTCCCCATTTAACCGTTGCCCTATGTCTTCTAATAACCGAGATACCAATGGTGAGCATCGAAATTGGGACACAGTGTATAAAGCTTCATACTTATAATTCTCTATACGGATTACGGATCATTAAATTTAAACCCCTTTCCACTTTTTCTAAATTAAGTTTAGGCTGTGGTTTGTACTTAATCATGTTAAATTTCTCAAGAATTTCACGAATTTAATTTGCCTGATTAACAAAAATATTTCCATTCTTATATGTTACAATTTCTAAACGTAATAATTTTTCATATGAATTTAAATCCTTTACATCTATCATATTTTTCACATTCGCTTACAAGGCCGTAGCCAGGGGGGGGGGGATCAAGGGGGTCAGAACCTCCCCCGAAACTCAGTGGAAAATAACAATTTCTTAAACGAAATGTAAATTACATTACGTACTTTGTAGTTACATCGGGTGGCGTGTAATTGTTAAATTTTGGTCCCCCCCCCCCCCCCCCCGAATATTTTTTCTGTCTACGGCCTTGTTCGCTTATAATTAACGTCTTTGATGATATCATCAATAAAATCAGGTACATTATCTTAAGCTCAATCTATATAAACAAACATGGATCAATCTTAAATGTAGCAAACTTTTAATTAACACAGAGTTGGACTCTGCCTTAATCCATAAAGCGACCAGATGACGAATTTCACTTTTGGTGTTAACTGCCTCGGATTATTATTCCATTCATTTCAATTCGCTGAAAATTAATGCATCTTTAATTGTTTAATTAAAGTACTTATCCACATCCGAATTGTCTGCAATTTTTTTTTCGTGAAATACGCAAGAACATAAATCATTAACCTGAATTGCAGACACGGTCAAATTACTTTTAAAATCATAAAAATACTACATCTTCAACCCCGTCTGCAGGGTTATTGCACCTCCAAAACCGTCTGCAAATACCTTCCTGACGACGTTTTTCATTTGTCCTTTCGATTCGTACAAGAATTATACGCGCTCAAATCACTTTAAAACAGCGATTTTTTATGCACAAAAAAATTGTTGTTTGACCATGTTATCCCCAGGTTCAGAACTTGCGACCATTTATACTTCAACGTACTATGATTTGCAGACGCACTTTTATCAGTACCTAAAATGACGCTGGACTACCGCCCTATAAGGTTAAATAAGTAGGTTTGTTACAATAATTTATTATGTAATGTCAAAATGTTATTTCTGCTAGTTTTGCATTGCTATACTAGTGGCGTCAGTACTTGGTAGTTTTTATACAAAAAACATAACTCATTTCATTCATTACATTTTCATTGGTTAAGAGGAGGTTGTGGTCGTTTGTTTTATTAAATTGAACCCCTTTTGTGATTTGACCTATTATTATGAATTTACATATGAAAGGTTTGTCATATAACTTTTAGTATAACCTATATAAATTTTGCATATAATCCGTCTTTTACTCATAAATAAAAAACATTTTTAGGCAAGACAATGTATATTAATATGAAAGTGTAAAAGAAGATACAGGAGATACAGGAGAAGATACATACATATAGGTATACGTAACAACGAGGTAACGTTGCAAAATGCAAATGCAAATGTTACGTTAAATCTTAGGGGTTGTTATATTCCTAAGTGGTGAATGGATTGGAATAAACATACAACTGTCAAATAACTCATCTATTACGACACTCACTAATGCACATATAATAATTTTTGGTATATGCAAATGATATATGTATACAGGGTGTTTCAGACCACCCGTACCGCCCAAATATCTCGCGAAATACAAAACGCATTGAAAAAAGAAAAATACGCTAAACAATTTTTTAAGACTCTATTGTTTGATAGTAATAGGATGTTCCCACTCCCACCCCCGGGGGGTGGAGAGGGGGGTAACTTCGTATTCTTAAATAGCACCCCCCAGTTTATTTTGTAGATTTGAATTCTGCGTTAACAAATAGGAACTTTTTGTTTGAAACATTTCTTGAAGTTCATGACAGATGGCGCTATGATCGCCGAAAGAAGTTTTTCCGATTACCTATGCTAATTTGATGTCAGTTTTGTTAAGTGACAATCAAAAATGTTAATGCTTTGTAAAAGAGAAGAGGGGGAGCTTTATTAACCCCCCCCCTTCCCCACAACGTCACTTCACCCCTAATTTTAGATTTAATTTGAACGTATCTCGAATGTCAATGTGTTCTTTACTCGTGAAATCAAAGTATTTAAAAATTTTTTTTCTTGTTTCCATCAAAGACAAAAAAAAATTACAAAATTTAACAGTTGTTTAAATATAGAATGGTTGCGTTTTCCCATCCTAGGTTATGGGCCGTAGGGGTGAAGTGGCGGTGTGGGGAAGGCCAACAAATGCACCCTAACTTTTTTAATTTTTAAAATATTTAGAAAAAACCAAAATTTGCCGATTTCGATTCTCCTCAATAACTCTTTAACGCTTAATTTGACCTCTTTTAAAGTTATACATTGTTCAGACACTTTTTTAAGACAAATTATTTGATATAAACAGAAACCCCCGATTGTCATTTGTTTTTAAATTATTAACACTATCTTTTGTTTTTCATATGGCTGCCACATGATCTTTGTCAGCCTAATGCTATTAATGACTATTTCCTTAATTCCTTATCAACGCCTACTGTAGATAACAATGTACACTATTGACAGCATACGACGCCGTCTAAATGAGCGCATAGCAAATCGTAGCGGAGCAACTCATTATTGAAAAAACTTTTTATTTCTCTTCTTCTTGTTTTCAAATTTCGATCGTTTATTTGTGGTGATAAATTGCAAAAATTTCAATAAAATCGCTTAATTGTAGGTGTTGCGTTTTATGAAAGTCAGTATAATATTTGCTAGAAGAAAATGATAGTGATACTGGTCTTCTTCCCCATCATGTACATGTTTGTCAATTTATAGGTATATCTATTTACACCATGCTTTTCATTAATATCAATGATTATTCCTACTCAAATTTTATGAGCAGACCAGTTTCTCTTATTATTTGACTTTTTGGATAAACGATGGTGGGCATCTGCCAAAGAGATGTGTAACAGGAAACCCACTGCCCGGCTCACAATGGCAGCAATGATTACGAAGTTTTCATTTTATATTTTCTATACCTACACCGTTAATTTCCACGAAATATTTTGGTAAGTTGTCCGGTCCGGGTTCTCCTTCAATTCAAAGTTTTCTTTCATTAAGGTTTCGATTATACCTACCTACTTATTACATTTATTAGAACAACATTAAGGATATCTATACACATAACTACCAATTAATAAAATAAAAGCACCAATAGGTGTTACTTTTATCTTTTAAGGAAACAGCAATGTGCTAGAATCAATTATGCATTTAATGCTTAGTCAGATCGCAATGTATATAACACCCTGATAGATTTCAACTGAAACGACTCAATTTTACTTAGTAAAAAATTCAATTAAGTTTCACGTTTGCGGGTCTACGATTCTACATTTACCCTCGTGGATTGCGAGAAAAAGGTACCCTTGAGGATTAAGAAGCAAGTTTAGTTTCTCTCTATTCTTAATTCAAGCTGTCGATTTTTATTTGATTTAATTTATGATAATGTGTTTGGGGAAGAAGAATACAAACAAGAAACCAAAATAGTTTCTAGTTTCCTTCGAAAATGTGTTCTTATTTATAGATTACATTTTTGTGTACAATAGCCTGAATGGCAAATGATATTAGTCGATAAAGCTACCATACTGGAAAAGATCTTACGCCTATTTTAAAAGCAGTATAATAGTGTGGATTTATTATCTACATGTACTCGTACTTTAAACTAAGTTATGCGGGGTAACATTAATACCAAAGAACGTATACGTTCTTTGTTAATACCTACTGGTAATACGAGAATTTTACTAGATTCACCCTAGATTACGTGTGTTCTTTCGTTTTCCATTATTAAAAGTTATTTATGTAAAGTTCTATTGCTGTGTGCTGTGTGAGGATATAAAAAAGGTAAAGACAAAAGTGTTGTATTACGAAGTTTACAGTACCTATTAGGAGAACTGTGGCCGTGTGGCCGAACAGATATCCAAGATTCTAGTGCAACGGCAATTCAAACGAAAGACGAGAATGCACCACATGAGAACAATATCCGGCGATGGTACAACGGAAAAAGAAAATAACAAGAAAACTTAGAACATCAGAAGGAAAGAATCCAATCTTACTCCTTCCAAAATGTATTGTATATGACGTCGAAGTTACTCCCTTGTGCATACAATCAAACCGCAATGCAAAGAGGTGCAGGGTTGAATTCGCTTATTTAAGAAAATGTCCTATTTGTTGGCACGTCCCCCAAAATGAACTAGTTGTACCTCAACCCCCTGCTCCTGCAGGTAGAGAGGGGATAGTAGTTTTAGTTGTTAGTTGTTATTGGGCTTGTTCAGCAGATAAAGCAGCTTTACAACTGTTGTAAGATTCTTCAATATGATTGGTTCTCGCCCTTGTTCTAAATGTATAAACCAATCGTATGAAATATTTTTACAACAGTTGTAAAGCTGCTTTATCTGCTGAACAAGCCCATTGTTAGTTTTAGTTTTAGATTATAAATAACTGTACAACCCTCGGCGGGTCAGCATCCAACATTTTATTTTATGTTATTTTATTAAACGATGAGAAAGTAACTCGATGGTTTATATTTTTATGAGCCGCGCAACACTGTTCATGGATGAGGCTGCATTTTATGTCAGCGGCCATAGGCACAAAATCCGAGTGTTCTCGAAAAATTGATGCAGGTGGACGCTCAACAGGATTACCCTTCCTTTTCATAGAAACCAGTTAACTTAAGTGTACAGTATGTCCCATTTTCGACACTTTTGTGAGGTATCTACCTATATAATATCGCTTATTATTAGTAGGTAAAGATAGAAGCATGTGGTTTTCACAATACTCCGTGAAATGTAAAATACCGTTATAGTATATTACATAACAAGTATGGAAAGTGATAAATAACGCACAAGCGGGAAAGTTGCGCACGAGGCGTTAGCCGAGTGCCGGCAATCCCGCGAGTGAGTTAGACACTTTCCTACGAGTTTTGTACACTATTTTTGCCATGACCATAAAAAAAAATATTTTTTAAAACGAATTAAACCAATAAACTACTTGCTAATAAAATTAGTGACAGCGCGAATAAATTCAAACTGTCATTTTAGTTGTTTGATCCAGTCGCCTATTCGAGTGTGAACTGTGCGTTATATTTCTAACGGGTCTATATCACAACGGCCACTGATCATAACGGCCACCCCGGTTTTTGCTATTTCATAACGGCCACCTTGATCACAACGGCCACTTATATTATTTGATCATATCGTGAACAAGGTGGCCGTTCACGGGGTGCACCCGTGCTAATACAGATAAAACCACTTCCTTCAAATGCTATTTTAGAGTAAATTTTCAATTTCGGATAGGTACTCAATGTATTTGCTCATTACGTTGATAATAATATTAACCTATTTTACCTATTCACGGGAATTTTACTGTAATACGGTAATACGGTAATATAAAACGGGCAGACATTCCATTTACTGAATTCTTCAGAATCTAATTATCGAGTTTATTTTTACATTTTTTCTATTTCGCGACGGTTATAGCTTTATACCCGTACTGAAAACGATACGGAAAGAAGCTCTGTTTCCGTACATTTTTTTGTAAGTTTTCAAGACTAACTTGTAGCTTCTCTGTACACAATCCTTGTAGAACTTTAAAATCGGCGGTTACAAGGACTAGGGTCGCTTTTCGGTACGGTTTATACCGGAGTAACTTCAGACGTAGATCAGGGTCCCTTTTCAGTAAATACAGTATCGTAGGAAATATTGAACAGTTTATTTTACTAGAATTTGCTTCGTGCCTTTTTGGCACGCAATAAGATTAAATTTCCATGTCAAGCAATTACCTAATTTTGATTTCGTGAAATTATGTATTGTATTTATCAAATATTTACTTAATAAAAATGAAATACTTGAATTTTTATCGCCACTGCCCTCTATGGGTAGACGTTGGCCCTCGTCTGCGCATAAGCAGTGGTTATAGTTCGGTTAATGCTCTAAAAATAATTAAAGGTTGGTACAGGTTAAATTATCACGTGTTGGTATTTGTTATAGTTATTTATGTATCAAGGGAATTATAAGGTTCTTAATTACCGAGAGTAAAGTTTGCGTCCCGAGGGCCTTGCGCCCGAGGGACAGCAATTACCCGAGGTAATTGAGACCTATTAATTCCCGTGATACATAGATAATTTTATTTCTGACCGAGTTTAATAAAATTTGTTCATTTCCGGTATATTTGATTCAGGTATCGTCGATTGCAGTTTTGGTTGTTGCTAGGTTACTGGTTCCTTCTTTATATCCCAAGGGAGTTATGACACTCTTTATTGGTATCGTAACTATGACAATATAAGCTTATAATATCACTGTCAGAAATAAAATTGATTGATCAAACGGGTAGGTGGTTTTAATTACGGATAATCGTTATTACGGTGATTGCAGGAAACTGGAGAACTATCGGATATATCCGAATTAATGTTTATTTACAGGTATGTAACAATGAGGTTAAGTAGGCTTAAATGATATTAATTATGTACAAAATGGATGAATGAAAATGTAATATTTACAATCCGGCTTCGCATTAACGTTAATTATAAAGGTATATTCGTGAGTGTTTGCACAGCTCACGGTTCATACAGGTCTAATTACAGATACTACGAGTTATTAGCACGCTTAATTATTTTTCCAGTTATTGTGAGTGTTTGCACAGCTCACGGCTAACCGAATCAAAAGAAAATCAACACAATCAAATACGATTGTCCCCAAAGGGAGCTAAGGGCTAGTTAGCACAGAGTTTCCACTCTCGCAACCTTTTCTTAGCTGTATAATTATAACTGACGGAATTTACTACTACGATGAATTTAATGACTGGATAAATGTTTGTTAATGAATGACAGTTTGTTTATGAAATGGACGACGCGGTATGAGATTAATGATTTGTTTACAGGTAAGGTTCGGTTCAGGTATCAGGTAATCTGGAAGTTTCTAATAGAGGATCTCTATAGGAATCTCTTGTAAATGCGGAGGTTTTCGTTTATATTGTGTCAGCATCGAGAGGGGATGTTATTTCTACTGAAAGTAGGGATACTGGTATGTTTACTACAGTGACTCTATTACAAACAGTGACGACAAGCAGCAATTAGCTCCACCCATCCGCCATTAGGAGCCAAAATTTTGGGCGGGTTTCCATGAACTCAACGGTGGTATCCTAGCAACGTGCCAAATTCAAATAAAAATTACACGCTGATCAAAGGTAAACACAGTCAGGCCGCCATTGCGAGGCAAAATATACAACGGCCAATAAAAATCGATACATCGCTTGTCGCAACTGTTTGTAATAGAGTCACTGTAATGTTTACTAATGTTTACTACAGTGACTGTATTACAAACAGTGACGATAAGCGTGGTATCGATTTTGATTGGCCGTGGTATATTTTGCATCTTAATGGCGGCCTGACTGTGTTTACCTTTGATCAGCGTGTGATTTTTATTTTGATTTAGCAAGTTGCTAGGATACCACCGTTGAGTTCATATAAACCCGCCCACAATTTTGCCTCTTAATGGCGGATAATCGCCGCTTGTCGTCACTGTTTGTAATAAAGTCACTGTAATGTTTACCTGCTGGTCCTGCCCTCTTGTAACTAAAATTTGATATTTTTGCAGGATTCTGTATTCCAAATCCTAAATGAAAATATGGAAATTTTCTGACCTTACAAACTGTCAACCAAACCATTATTACACAACTTGAAATTTTAAATTTGAATTGGCAAATGTCAGAATTGCCAAGATAATTTAAAAAATCACTAAAACAATTTTCTTATGTATTTTTACTTATTAAAAATTTTAAAGTAAATTCATACGAAATAGAAAAAATGTCAAAACAACAAAAAACACATGTCACAATAATTAGTTTTTGCCGCACTCATCGCTTTGCAGAAAGTCTCATTGTGACACTTGTTTTTCAATATACTATTGTATATATTTAAGTGTTAAATATACTTAATCAAAGGACTGTGTAAATAATTTATTTGTTATAACATATTATTAAATATCATTTAGGTACCTACTAGTTATTTTTTTAATACAAGAATATAAATGCGGTAATAAGTTACTCAGTGCAACTACAGTCGGTCATACGGAGATGTTGCCTTTTTCACTTTGAATGCATTCCCACTTGTTCAATTAAATTATAGCTATATTCACTAATCACTGTCGTATTGTATTAATGTAGGAGGCTTTCACATTTAATACACCAAGTAAGGAGGTACAGAATACTTAAGAAGTTATATTAACTTTTAGTAACAATTTTTTAACAACAAACTACTCGAAATCACAATATGACCAAGTAAACATTGAATAAACGTTTTACAATAGGTGCAACTAAAGCAATACAATTTTTAACAAACTATATATTAACAATTTCACCTTCTAAATGTACACACATAAAAGGCATGCTAATATTAGCGCCCGGCTCAAGTAAAAGTGTCCGAAGTTTCCAAAAAAATCCTGAAATTGGAAGAACACTTAACGCGGTTCCATCAAAACTTGTATTTTTACAAGTATACACGCCCTATAAAATTTATTATAGTGAGCAGTATCTATTTACGATGCCATTGATTATACCTTCTTAAGGGGACAGTAAAGAGGGGGGTCCAAGTTCTTCACAAATGTGGACCAAGGTTTGTGATCCTGTTGGAGCAATGTGCAAAGGTCTTTAATATTAATGTCTGGATAAGGTTCGCAAGAGTCTGGGTTTTCTCTTGATTTACATCGTTCAAGTTTATAAACAAGCTGAAAAACTTAAACTATGAACATTTTCTGTGCTTTGAGTGTTTGATTTAAGTGGCAAATTTAAAGCTTTTCTTCTTAAAACATAAACGAACTGCAACTTTCAAGTATTTGCTCACCTAAACACAACTAATTGAAATGTTGTAGTGAAAAAAAATGAGAATACATCAAGATAAAGTTATTGGTACACGTTTGGTTCAATATCCCTTTTAGCAATAATTTTTGTATTCATGTAATATATACGTTTGATTTGAGTTATTTGTGTTCCATCAACATACATTGGCAGATTTTTATGTTGCGGGCAATTAATAAAACGAATAACTTTTACCGTCTTTTCGAACTACAAAAATCAAAAATAGCGAAAAACATACAATTTCTAAATTATTGATGCATTTACTGGAAATCCAGGAACGCAAATATATATAGCTGCGAACCCTACAAGATAAGTAATTACGTTCATTGTTGACAGTTGAATACAATTTCTTATTTAAGAATTGGGTTTTATATTGAAATTTAGATATACCAATCTAAATTTTAGATACTTATCATAAAATCATTCGTCCATGACACATGTTTCATATAAATTATAATATCATTACCTACATTATGTTGTCCTTTACCAAAATGATAATAAAATGAGTCTAGCTTTTGAAAAGAAAACATTTGTACGAATTGCTTTTTTCTGTATTTTAAGTATATCGTGTATTAGACTTCAATTTGTGTTTCCCCAAGAAACGATTCCATACTTCATCTTGAATTCAAAAAATGCATAGTAAACTTTTGTGGTCTGGAAAAATTTAGACCGAGAAATATTGCAAAAATAGATTTATTTAATATTGTATGTGTTCGTGTCAGTGGAGGTTACAATCAATAGTTGCTCCTAAAAAACTACAAGAAGAGTTTATCATCAGAAATTATAGTAAAATTTAAATCAGATGATAACAGTAGATAATCGTAGCTGTAGCTGATAAATCATGTTAATTTCATCGTGAAAATGTATTACCATTTACCCATTTTACCTTAATTGTCGTCAATATTCTTTGGAAACTTTATCAAACAATTTATAATGTCTTCAGACAAAACAAAAAAAATTACAGCAGTATAGAAGCTGAAATATTGAAGAATTGGTTGTGCCCTAAATGTAGCAAGCAAAAGCGTCTGAGTAGAAGTGGCGAACAAGATACCCGGAACTAACTTCAAATATGGGGAAATTAAAATATGTTAAAATATGAATACCTCTCAAGTAAATTTGGAGAAAAAAATTAATAAATCAATAGAATTTTGTAATGCAAAGTTAGAAAAAAATTCAGAACATATAAAGCAACAGAAATTAAAAAACAGCACGATAATCATGAATACCTGATAAGTAAGAATTCTATCTTAAAAAAAAACAGGTGCGTCAACTAAACAATGAATTAGATGCTGCTCAACGAGATTGAAGATTAAACTCGGTGGAAATTCATGGGTTGCCAGTGGAAGATAAGTAAATTATCCAGAGTGGACGCACCAGATATAATTATATTTTTATAATAATTATTAGTATTTTAATGCAATAGAGTCAATTATATACTTAAAACTTTATTTATGAAAATAATAATAATTATTATAATAATAATTATTATAAGAAGATAGTCAACTAATTTTAATTCTATATTATATTTTTACATATATTTAAGTGTTTGTTAATAGGATTTTTTGATTATTCGCTACTAGCATAGAACATGATAAGGTAAAGAGTTTAATGCTGAGGAAAAACGTGTGATAGGTTTCAAGTTACCCGACCACAAGGTGGGTGAAGTTTTGACACCTAGCGGCCGGGCAAGAAATTAAAACTACCCGGTTCCATTGAACTGTACGCTATAAGCAACTGAAAGGGAAACGGGCTATTTCAATGCATTGTACGCGTTGAAGGCTGACAAAGGCAGATGCGGGATGGGTAATTCTGTCGCCTTCTAGCTTGCTGCGGTAGTGGAGCAGGCGAGAGAGATAACTGCTGCAATATACATTTTTTATCTGTCACCTGCATTTTATGCTCCGTGTCATCGTTTGTATGACGTTGCGTGTAAAAGAAAAAGATAGAGATACCCATTCGTTTGACTTTAGTGTTACTTATGCGCGTTTCCTTTCCAGTTGCGTATAGCGTACAGTTCAATGCCCAGTTCAGAGATAAATGTTGCAGGTTTCTTTAATTTTACCTACTTATTGTATGTTGTCAAAGTGATCAGAAATTTTTTTTAATGCCGTCGTTTTTGAATTAATAATATAGTTACTAGTAGTTAATAATGAATTAACTTCTATTTGACAGTTGTAAGGCAAAGTAAGCCTACTATGTTTTAAGATTTAAAAATCTTATTTTAAATGAAAATTGAAAATTAGAGAAGACCATTGTTGACCTCCCGCCTTATTTCCATTCGCTGCTTCGCACCTCGAGAAATAATCTGGCGGTTGGTCAATAATCATAGTCTTCTCTAGTGTATAATATATAGGAATGTGAATCTTGTAAATTATTCATTTCGTAAAATTTTGTAAAATTAAAACTAAAGAAAGCTTAATAATCATGAATCAAAGGTTAAAACTACGTATAGGATGGGGCATTGTCAGTAGATATAACCCTATACCTATACAATTGTTCAATTAAAATTATAACTTATAACTATACTTAGGTATATTCACTAATCACTGACATATAAAATTTAATGTAGAGGTTTTTAGATTAAATACACCGAATAAGGAGGTACAGAATGCTTGAGAAGTTTTATTATTCAAAACTTTAAGTAACAACTTTTTAACAACAAATAACAAAACACTTGAAGCCACGATATAACCAAACTTGAATGTCTATGTGTCAGCATGTGAACAATGAATAAATGTTTCACAATAGGTGCAACCAATGCAACACAATTTTTACAAACTATACATTGACAATCTCACCTTCTCCATATACACACATAACAGGCATGCTAATATCAGCGCTCGGCTCAAGTAAAAGCATCCGAAGTTTCCAAAACCATCCTGAAATTAATAAAACACTTAACGCGGTTGCATCAAAAGTTGTATTTCTAGTAGTATACACGCCCTATAAAATTGTAGTGAGTAATATCTATTTAGGTGACGTTGATTATACCTTTTTATAGGGACAGTAAAGAGGGGGATCCATGTTCTTGGAAAATTCGGACCAAGGCATGTGATCCTGATGGGCCAATGTGCAAATGTCTTTAATATTCACATTTCCATAATGTTCGCAAGAGTCTGGGTTTTCTCTTGATTTACATCGTTCAAGTTGAAAAATCATCTGAAAACATTGAATAAAAAAAGCTAAAACTCAAACTATGAACATTTTTCTGAATTTTTGGTGCTTAAGTGACTTCAGTGGCAAATGTAAAGCTATTCTTCTTAAATCATAAGTGAACTGCAACTTTAATGTCTTGCTCACCTAAACACAACTAATTGAAATGTTACAATGAAAAAAATAGAGAATATACCTATGTTCTAATACAACATTATAAAGTTAGGAAATTACGAACTCTCAACCTCCCCTTAGCAATATATTTATTATCAATTATTTAATATAAAGTTAGGTATTAGCATAGGCTATATTAGCCTATGGTATTAGTGCGCGTTACTCACCTTTACATTTGGTTCAATATCCCTTTTAGCAATAATTTTTGTAGTAATGTAATATACCCGATTGATTTGAGTAAATTGTGTTCCATCAACATACATTGGCAGATTTTTGTTTTGTGGGCAATTAATAAAACGAACAATTCTTACCGTCTTTTCGAACTACAAAAATAGTGAACAACATACAATTTCTAAATTATTAGGTAATGCATTTACTGGAAATCCAGAAACGCAAATATATACAGCTGCGAACCCTACAAAGTAAGTAATTACTTTCATTGTTGACAGTTGAATACAATTTCTTATTTAAAAATTGGGTTTTATATTAAAATGTAGAGGTCAATCTAAATTTTAAATAACATAAAATCATACGTCCATCACATGTTTCATATAAATTAATATCATTTCATTAATGTTGTCCTCTACCAAAATGATAATAAAATCAGGGTAATAATAAAAAGAATTTAATGGATGTACAAAAGTTAATTCATCAATTCTATAATAATCAAGTCAACCGAGAGACATTACCTTTGTTATTGTAGTTGAATTATACAAGGTGTAGAATTGGCCGATGGGCCATAGGGATTTCAATGTAAATATCTTAATATTCGATTATTTGCTTTCCTAATTATTTTTGACAAAAAACGCTATTTAGGTAACTTTTTTGTAGTTTAAAAAAATCTACATCCGTATAAGTTTGTTTTTATTTTACTTAATATAGCGTGAAGAATAATTGAAAAATAAAAGTGATACTTTGGCAAAAAAATAGTAGTACCATGGAATGGTTGACGTAAAAACAATAGTTGAGCGACGTTGCAGCAAAATTCAATTCGTTATTCTAAAAACGAGAAAGGCGAAATCATGAAATAGATTTATTCTCGAAACTAGTTACCATTAAGATTTGTTAAATGAACTTATTTTATTTATTTAGTTTTATCTATTAATTAAATGATTTTAAGTTTATTTTTTTATTAAATTGATACCCGTCAACAATTTCAAGGTATCACCGACTGTTGAGAAAGTGTAAATTTTTATTTGCCTTAAATATTTGCTTTCTGAAAAATTCAAAGTAAACATAAGTAACATTACTCGATTCGCAAATTTTGTCTCTACAAAAAAATTAAATAGACTTTTTGTATAAAATCATTAGGGAAGGAAATAATCGAATATTAAGATTTTTACATTGAAATCCCTATGGTGCATCGGCCAATTCTACACCCTGTATATTCAATTCTGAACGTTGTGTTGTAATTTCGAAGGTCTCCATAATAACGGCAAGTTTAATTTCAGTAATTAAGATATACGTAAACAGTAATATTTTCTATCAAATTTGATTAAGATGATAATAACAGTAGATATCGTGCTTGATAAATCATGTTAATTTCATCGTGAAAATGTATTACCATCTACCCATTTTACTTTTAATTATCGTCAATGTTCTTTGGAAACTTTATTCATTAACTGTAACGCCTAGACATCCAAGCGCCCAGTAGTATATTTTATCTTTCTGTCTTACCTATGGGCATACCAAATTTCTTGCGGTGAATATTACGCATGGACTGCAACACTTTCAAGTCACTAAAAATAATGGGTATGACATTGGGCTGCGGTTTAATATTATAAAAGTGAATAAATGAATAAACGTTTCGGATGAAACATTTTTTCGTAAAATATGATTGCGACACTCTATTTTTTCTATACAAAACGTTGGTCCATATGGTCTCCAATAATTCTATCAACTTTTAGTCCATGCAATGCAACCGAACTTTAAAGCCCTCCACAATTGCGCCGCTTCCATTGCGGTTGAGGCACCTTTCCAATTCTTATAACAAGCATGGAGCGGAGTTTTTTCTATATTTACTTCATACTTGGCACCAAAAGAACAATACATATTTATTTTTTATACCTAAGTAACGAATTTTTTGGTTCGTGCACCTGTGAGCGTTGGAACACACCAACACCAGATAAAGAATTATAATTCGATCCGTAGGTACGTTTGCTCCACGCAGAATCGGTGATTATGCCAATTTTAGCAACGCCATCTGCGTCTACAGTACCATCCTTTAGTACCTCTTCTTTTCTTGCTGCGAAGGCCGCACTTTAAGTTTTACTTTGCACACGTTCTTCATTATATACATATAATAGTATTACGTTCGGACATTATTGGTATACCTGAGCCACTATGGCCCATTTTCGACACTTTTGTGAGGTACCTATATGTAGCTAATTATTAGTAAAAATTGAAGCATGTGATGTGGTTTTCACAATACTCCGTGAAATGTAAAATGCCGTTAATGGAATTTTCATGGCCTCTGCAATTTTTAGCAACGAGGCGATTGTGAAAATGTGAAAGTCTTCCATTTTCTGATAGTCCTATCTCAGTTATTTTAAATGTTTAAAAAAGTGAAAAGCGTTCTCAGTGTAGCTTTTGTGTACAATTTAAAAATATTTTTTTCCATCATAACTTTTTATACATTTAAGGTACAAATTAAAGTTGTGTTTTTTAAATGGAACGTCTTGTACATTTATAAACTATTCGATTCGTTTTATTTTTAGCGTTTCAAAAATATAAATATTATGCAATTATTTTTAAAACTGTCTGAATACGAATTAGGCTACAATTTCATTAAATCTCGCAAGTGCTTATCAAAACTCTTTTCATGCGGGGTACGTCTGTCGGGAGTTCGTTGCTTATAATTATAGAGCCCGGATTTCTAAGCAAAATGCACTTTTTTTTTCCACGCCTTAAAAGTAAGCAGAAATGTTACACCTTGCAAAGCACGCATTAATAAGTCTATTAAACTATGCTTGATAATGCTTATAAATGCTTATTTCGGCTATTACGAATAAAAATGCTTATTTTATGATTCTTTATTAAAACTGCATATTTCACTCAAAACGTTGATTTTTTACATTCTTTTACCTACTCTTTGGGGCTGCAGGTAAGGTGCAAGTGCGCGTTTATGACGTCATTTTTAAATTTGGAATAACTGTAGACATCGCATCTTCCGATGCTTAGGACTGTAACCCCTTATTAAGATTTTCTTTCGTCAGGTCGGTATTAGTGAGGGACAGTGTATGGTCATTCATGTCATAAATCATACCTAAGATAAATAAATAACAAAAGGGATGGCTTATTTGTTAAACTCCTGCACTCATCACACAGTATTTCAGAAAAGGCTGACAAATTACAATTTTTGCATAGTTTACAACCATGATTCATATTTTAAAGTAATACATTAAATTAATAAATAATAATGCTTAAGTAAGCTTGAATAAAATTGTTGTGCATTATGCTTATTATGGCGCTTATTTTTTGCATTTTACGTGAAAAATCGATTGATGACAAAATGTAGAGGACGTTGAGATCTACAATTAATGTCATTGGGGCAATGCTGTACAGCAAGAAATGCACACGGTAGGTGGCGCTGAAGTTCCAAAAAAAGTGTTTTTCCACTTTTTCGCCATGTAAATATTATTTTAATGCAAAAATTTAAATAGAAAAGTTGTTCCTTTTAATTTTATGAACAACTTTTATTTGAACAATTTTTTTATACAACTTCGATTTTTCTGTGAAATGCATACATTTCGAGAAAAATGCATTTCAAAATTTTTTTGGCACTTTTTTTGAGTTTTCAAAAAGACGCGCCAAGGTAGCACATGCCCATCGCGAAGGCAGCTTAAGTACGTCATTCTTCAACGATTAAAACAACTTTTACCCTTGGGGCAGTTTTTTCATCACTCCATCGACAGATTGACTGTACTGTATACCCTGTTGTACTTAATCAAAGACTGTGTAAATAATTTGTTTGATATCATTGTAATAAATATCATTTACTATAGCTACTTTTTTACTACAAGAATATGAATGTTGTAAGTTACTCATTGCAGCTACAGTCGGTCACACGGAGGGGTTGTCTTTTCTGAGCATTTCCAGCAGTTAACTCTTTACACAATTGTTCAATTAAATTATAGCTATATTCACTAATCACTGTCATATTATATTAATAAAGAAGTTTTGAGATTTAATACACCACGAAGGAGGTACAGAACGGGATGGGACTAGTCACTAGTGGCTGCGGCCGACTAGCCGCGGCTAACTGGCCGCCGGGCCAACTGGCCGCCGAGACAACTGGCCGTGAGACAAGTAGCTGTCAGGACAAGTGGTCGTCGCGTCGCTGCCAGTACAACTTGACTTCAAAAAAATAAATGGCTACAATTATTGAAAACAAACAAACTGATAGTGAAGTCGGTTAGGGACTATTCGCGACACTATTCGCCGCCGTGATGCTAAGCGTATATTGCCACTCAGGCGCTTAGGTTAGAGGTAGGTTTAGTATATTTTTTTTCAATTGATACAAAAACCTGAATATTATGATACTAAACAGTATTTGAAACTTAAAAAAAATACCAACCTAAACGTATATTGCCACTCAGGCGCTTAGGTTAGAGGTAAGTTTAGTATAGTTCTTTCATTGATAACAGTCCCTCAAGATTAAAACTTATTTTCGATTTTCAATTTGTATGGCGAATCGTTCCTACGGCGAATTTGACCAACGGCCAACTGTTCCGACGGCGACGGCGAAACGACGACGGCGAATAGGCCTAGACCCTTTTTAGAACCAGTTGGCCGCGGCCACTTGTCTTGCGGCCAGCTGTCCTGTCGATCACTTGTCTCGCGGCCAGTTGTCCTGTCGGTCACTTGTCTCGCGGCCATCGGCCGCGGCCAGTTGTACTAGACCGGGTACAGAATACTTGAGAAGTTTTACTTACTCAAAAACTTTTAGTTACAATTTTTTAACTACTTACTTGAAAGCACGATGAAACCAAACTTAAATGTCTAAGTGCCAACATGTGAACTTTCAAGTAGTTAAAAAATACGTTTTACAATAGGTGCAACTAAAGCAACACAATTTTTCAAACTATATATTAACAATTTCACCTTCTGCATTTACACACATAACAGGCATGCTACGATGAGCGCCCGGCTCAAGTAAAAGAACCCGAACTTTCCAATACATTCCTGAAATTGGAAGAACACTTAAAGCGATTCCATCAAAAGTTGCATTTTTACAAGTATATACACCCTATAAAATTATAGTGAGTAGTATCCATCGACATATAGAAATGGACTGCGCGTGGTTATGCTAAGCCGGGATACTGCAGGTGAGAGAGAGGGTAAACGTGGAGGCCTAGTTCTAGCTTTATCTGTCGCGTATCTATTGGTTGCTGCATTTTCATGGGAATGCAGCGACCAATAGATACGCGACAGATAAAGCTAGGGGAATGCAACGACCAATAGATACGCGACAGATAAAGCTAGAACTAGGCCTCCACGTTTACCCTCTCTCTCACCTGCAGTATCCCGGCTTAACATAACGACGCGCAGTCCATTTCTATATGTCGATGGTAGTATCTCTTTAAGATGCCATTGATGATACCTTCTTATAGGGACAGTAAAGAGGAGGGTCCAAGCCCTTCACAAATGCGGACATGTGATCCTGATGGGACAATGTGCAAATGTCTTTAATATTCACGTCTTGATAAGGTTCGCAAGAATCCGGGTTTTCTCTTGATCGACATCGTTCAAACTTAAAAATAAGCTGAAAAACTCAAAATATGAACATTTTTCTATGCTTTGAGTGTTTAAGTGACTTAAGTGGCAATTTTAAAGCTTTTCTTCTTATAACATATAAACGAACTGCAAATTTTATGTATCGCTCACCTAAACACCACTAATAGTTGCAATGAATAAAAAAAATATGGTATAATGCATCACTATTATCACTAATGTATCATTATAATGTTATTAGTGGACGTTACTCACCCTTAAATTTGGTTCAATATCCCTTTTAACAATAAAATTTTTGTATTAATGTAATATATCCGAAGGTTTTGAGTAAAACGTACTCGACCAAAACTCAATGGCAGATTTTTAAGTTGTGGGCAATTAATAAAACGATCAACTCTCACCGTCTTTTGAAACTACAAAAATAATATGAAAAACCCACAATTTCATTTCTATACTTTTATTAATGCATTTACTGGTAATCCAGGAACGCAAATATACCCAGCTGCGAACCCAACCAGGTAAATAATTACTTGCATTGTTGGCAGTTGAATACAATGTCTTATTTAAAAATTGGATTTTATTTGGTTTTATATTCAAATTGTAGGTATCATAAGGTCATATAAGTGCCATTAAGCCAATAAACGATCCGGAAAATGTCAACTAATTTCAATAAAACGCCAACAATCAATCAGCGTTTATGATTTACTTAGTGTACACTCTGTAAAATACTTACTATTTTAAATAATTTGTTTGTCAGTTCGTGCTTTTTAATTTTTCCTTAATTTGTTTGGGTGTATTTAATTTTGCTTTCAATGTTATCCCCAGCCTACTAAATCGTCTTTTTAAAGTCGATTGTCATCGATTATAGTAATTAAGGTATCTAAAGCGTTATGAACTAAATAACACCTAAGGTCGATATTGTAGAGCCCAATGGCCTATGGCCCGAGGCATATACGTCGACCGTAGGCGTTATGTACACAACGCCCGTGGTGCCTTCATCATTTTATGTCATACTTGCAAGAAATTGATTAAGATGATTAAAACAGATGATAACAATAAAATCAGTGTAGTATTTTCTTCAATTTGTTTGTTTTTCTTTTGTGTAGAGCACCATCGATTTTGAGAAAGTGGAAATTTTTAATTGCCTAAATATTTGCTTTCTGAAAAATTCAAAGTAAAAATAAGTAACATATCAGTCGATTCAGAATTTTTGTCTCTAGAAAAAAGATAAATAGACATTTTATCTAAAATAATTAGGGAGGCATTGAATACATATTAAGATTTTTACATTGAAATCTCTATGGTGCATCGGTCAATTCTACACTTGTTACGTTCCTCGATTATTCGCTTAATTCGCAAAAGTCAATTCTATTGATTTTAGTAAGAATTACAGATTACAAATTTCTTAATCCAATATTTTGTTAATAGAGTTCACTTTCAATACTTTCGATACTACTTTTCCTCCGCATTTGCTTTATTCTACGCGAAGCGTTATTTCTAACCACTTCGACTTCGTTTGTGCTGGTACAGATTTTCTACTCGGCGGAGAAAACAAGTGATATAATTGCATTATAAATTATTCTATTGGCTGTCAGTGTAGTTAATTAGTTTGGCTGATCCACGGCTACCTAAATAAAATATTTCATCTTTTAAACGGAACGAGTACTTCACTAAGGAATATCTCCGTGCTGATATAAATAGCAGCTCGATTTTCAACCGGGTATCTTTTCATACTTTGCTTCCTAACAAAACGTTATCAAGTGCTACGGAAATTTCACAAGTTTCTCACATCGATATTAATCGTCTATAAGTGAAAGTTTTCCACAAATAGTGCCTATTTAGAATCATCTGCTTATTCTAAGTACCATTAAAACGTGTTATTACGTCTTTCTGCATTTAGTACCGCTACGTTAAAAGTTGCCACGCTCTAGGAATAATTCTCGAGGTACGTACCCAATTCTTTTGTATCAATTACCGCGTTATTCTTTAAATTCCTGACAGTAATTTATATTATTTGTCCTAGCGTTTACTACCCGGTTTATTACCCGGTTTACTACCTGGTTTACCTTTGGATTACTTACTTGTTGGTTAACGCCATTTTGTTAACATCACCTGAAATTATTGCTGATCCGTTGCTGTCGAAATCGATGGTTATTTTGCTGCCAAACTACATATTTGCTGTTCACCAAATCATCTTTAATCATTTCCGCATTCCTGTGTGAAGGAATTATTTGATTTCAAGAATTACATGCTGCCATCTTGTGTCAACTTTTGGAAACAAGATCGTTAAGTTATTATTTGTTAACCTTACTTTTTTGTGTTTAATCTTATTTAAATCTTGTTACTGTTTACTATAAAATTTGCTTATTCTAAATTACCTAATCACATCACATATTTTGCTTCAATTTAAAACATTTACTTAATTCATTTTGTTATTTTCCGATTGATTACTTTTTGCATTAACTTTGTTCGTTACTTTAAAAGTTACTTTTATTGTTTGTGTATTATCTTTTACTTTGAAGATTTAATTTGCTTAAAGTTAAAATTTAAAAGCTGATTGTTATTATCTTAAATATCAACTCTCGGAACTAAGTACTGACTAAAGTAATTGCTACATTCAGTCGGTCTGATTATCGTAGCCCTATTATTTTCATGTTAATCAACCTTTTATTTAGATACTCCGGCATTGTTGGCGTTGCGCAACGACGATAATCGGATGTTGAGGTAAGCGTTGTCTAATTACTACTATCTACTGACTTTTGTACAGCTACCAAGTAGGTTGCTGATATTTATGTACTTGTATTATTTTTGTGTCATTAATCGTACATTGTTGTTTTATGTAAACTTAATTTCCTACAAGGTAAAAGTTAAACCCCCTTTACTGCTTCACTCCTGTGGAGATTTATTTTGTAAAAATTGTTCTGAATGTGTTAACGTTATTTTTTTTCTTTGATTCATTATAACCACCACTACCATTACTTCAGTGTATTTCTTTATCGAATACTCATTTTCTCTTTCAGAAATCATATCTCTGTTACTATCAGCTGCTAAGATCTTCGTAGTTCTGATTGCCAGCTTTAGCTTCCTAAAGAACTATCGTGGCGCCCTAAAATTTACTTAACTATATTTGCTAACCTAACTTGCTAAATTTAAATTCTATACTCATTATTCCCACGCCCATTAGATTGCCCCTTATAACTGAGCTTATCGAGTCATTGCATTTTTCCTGATTACGGTACCAATCATTTGTTGCCGTAACACACTCTGTATATTAACCTATTCACGGGAATTTTACTGTAATACTTTCTAAATGTCTTACATCCTCTGTTTTGTGAAATACTTACTTTAATACCATTTTTTTGGAAGGCGACTTACCCCTAATTGTGACAAATTAAATGACACATACTTGATTTGATCTAATGGTAAATAAAATGCACAAATATGATAAAGTAAATGTTAATAATGACTCCAAAAGGATGAGTAATCACAAAACCTTCGCCATGCACAAAAAACATTTTTGTAATTTTGTTGACCTAGCCTAGTGTCTCGTCTTTCACTGCTAATGGTGCTTTCATTTGGGTTTCTAAAATGTGGCCCCGTTAAAATTAAAGTTTAGGTTTCTCTTAACTAATCATGTGTTAATGGTTTTTTCCCCATGGCACGTTTGAGTTTTAATTAATCTGTATTAATCACTTCCCGTTGATTTTTGGTTTGTCTCGCTCTCCCAGCGTGACTCTTTACGATGATTAATTCTTTGATTTTGCTCTGATTCAAATTTTTCACTTGCATATTCATGTTTCAACGTTTTAATTCAACCGTCCCTACAAATTTTATTTATACCTGATAAATTTTGTGGGGATGGTTTTGTGATTACTCATCCTTTTGGAATTATATTCATCCCCATTTGGAGAAATAACCCTTACAACATGATGGATTCCAATTTACTTATAAAACGGACAGAATTTCCGTTTACGGAATTCTTCAGAATCTGATAGTAAATTATCGAGAGTTGTGTTTATATTGAAGTGTTTGTTAATTATACCTACTTAATCAAAGACTGTAAATAATTTGTTTGATATCATTGTACGAGTAATAAATATCTATCATTTAGGTACTAGTCATTTTTGTAATACAGTTACTCATTGCAGCTACAGTCGGTCACATGGAGAGGTCTTTTTCTCTTCGAATGCTTTCCCACTTGTTCAATTAAATGGGAGTTATTCACTAATCACTGTTGTATTGTATTAGAGGTTTTCAGATTTAATACACCAAATAAGGAGGTACAGAATACTTGAGAAGTTATATTAACTTTTAGTAACAATTTTTTAACAACAAACTACTCGAAACCACAATATGATCAAACTTGAATGTCTTAAGTGCCAACATGTGAACATTGAATAAACGTTTTATAATAGGTGCGACTACAGCAACACAATATTAACAAACTATACATTAACAATTTCACCTTCTAAAAGTATACACATAAGAGGCATGCTAACATTAGCGCCCGGCTCAAGTAATAGTATCCGAAGTTTCCAAAAAAATCCTGAAATTGGAAGAACACTTAACGGGGTTCCATCAAAAGTTGCATTTTTACAAGTATACACGCCCTATAAAATTATAGTGAGCACTATGTATTTACAATGCCATATTGATTATACCTTCTTAACGGGACAGTAAATGGGGGGGTCCAAGTTCTTCACAAATTCGGACCAAGGCTTGTGATCCTGATGGATCAAGGTGCAAAGGTCTTTAATATTAATGTCTGGATAAGGTTCGCAAGAGTCTGGGGTTTCTCTTGAGTTACATCGTTCAAACTTATAAATTTGCTGAAAAACTCAAAAATGAAATTTTTCTGTGCTTTTGGTGTTTATGTGACTTAAGTGGCAAAAAAGCTATTCTTCTTCAAACATAAACGAACTGTAACTTTCATGTATTGCTCACCTAAACACAACTAATTGAAATGTTTATAATGAAAAAAATGAGAATGCGTCAAGATAAAGTTATTGGTACACGTTACTCACCCTTAAATTAGATGCAGTATCCCTTTTAACAACAATTTTTGTAGTAATGTAATATATCCGATTGATTTGAGTTAATTGTGTTCCATCAACATACATTGGCAGATTTTTGTGTTGTGGGCAATTAATAAAACGAGCAACTCTTACCGTCTTTTCGAACTACAAAAATAGTGAACAACACAAAATTTCTATACCTATTATTAATTCATTTACTGGCAATCCAGGGACGCAAATATATACAGCTGCGAACTCTACAAGGTAAGTAATTACTTTCATTGTTGACAGTTGAATACAATATCTTATTTAAAAATTAGGTTTTATATTAAATTGTAGATGCCAATCTAAATTTTAGACATCATAAAACCATACGTCCATCGCATGTTTCATATAAATTAATATCATTACATTATTATATTGTCCTCTACCAAAATGATAATAAAATGAGGATAATAATAAAAAGAATTTAATGGATGTACAAAAATTAATTCATCAATTCTATATAGAGTGGGGATGCCAGCGTCATTACCAATTACAGGCCCATATCGATTCTAAATAATTTTGCAAAAATATTTGAAGTATTCCTGCACACCAAGATCTATGCAAATGTAAAAAGGTACATCTCAGTCTCGCAACATGGGTTCATGGAAGGTCGATCTACGGTTTCCAACTTGGTATGTGCTACTCAATTCATTGGAAGTCATTTAGACTCACATAAACAGGTTGACGCCATTTACACAGACATGGCCAAGGCATTTGACCGTATAAGTCATAATGTATTGATACGGAAGCTACATAGATATGGATTTGATGAAGCTTTGCTATCACTAATTGTTTCCTATCTTGATTGCCGCTTGCAATATGTGTGTTACAACAATTACAATTCAGAAATGTTTGTTGCCACTTCTGGAGTGCCCCAAGGTTCGAACCTGGGACCATTACTATTCCTGTTGTTTGTTGACGACATTACTGAAGTTATATCTTGCGATAAATTGTTGTTTGCAGACGATCTGAAAGTGTTACGAACTATATCGTCAGCTGAAGATTCCAAAGACCTCCAAACACAGCTGAATCGGATCCAGGACTGGTGTTCACTCAACCAATTATCACTTAACATTTCAAAATGCACTGTTGTTTCTTTTTGTCGACGGAAGGATCCAATGATATTCCATTATAAAATTGGAAATGAATTATTACCACGATCAACAGTTGTCAAAGACCTTGGAATATACTTTGATCAAAAGCTCTCGTTTAAGGTCCATATTGATAAAGCTGTAAGTGACGCTTTGCGAATGTACGGTTTTGTTGTGCGAAATTGCAAGTTATTTAAAAATATAGATGCGATGAGGGTTCTCTATTTTGCACTAGTACGGTCAAAGTTAGAATACGCTTCACTGGTATGGTATCCCATTTATGATATACATATCAACAGAGTTGAATCAGTTCAGCGGAAATTTTGTAAATTCCTGCACTTTAAAATTTATGGACTCTATCCAGAGAGGAATTGTGAACATCAAACACTGCTGACAAGTGTGAATATGGTATCTCTTCAGCATCGCCGCATAAGATCAAGTCTAGCATTTCTATATAATATTGTAAATGATGTTGTTGATGCTCCTGAAGTGTTAGCGAAGATTAATTTTCTAATTCCACGCCAAGGCTACCGTGGGAACAGTACGTTTTACTTACCCTTACCCAAAACTAATCTCTTAAAAAGGTCCCCAGTATATGTAATGTGCAATAACTGTAATTTATATACGGAAGCATACGATATTGTGTCTTATACTAAGCATACGTTTATTACACTAGCTTTAAATAGAATGTAGAATGAAATTTGTTAATGTTTTGTATATTGTATTTAGAATTATGACTATTAATTTATACTTGCGGTATGTTGATAATTTGAATTTGTCCATTTGATGGATGCTTTATATCTGTTGGGCAAATAAACATTATTATTATTATTATTATTATTATATAGGTTACCTAATCAAGGCAACTCAGAGACATTACTGTCGGCCCAAAAAGTATATATACTCGAGTTTGAAGGCGAATAAAAAAATAACCATTGGGCTGACTCGAATGACCTTGGTATCAAATTAAAGCCTATTTATTTCTACGTTATTTGGAAGTAACAATTTTTTTTTAAAATGCACTTTAAGGGCCATTTCTACGGTCGAACGATGCAAAGTGCCCGTTTTCGGGGTTTGCGACACGCTAGCTAAGTTTAGAGTTACATAAAAACAAAACTACTCGCTCAAATGGAACAAAATTTTAGTGTGTTGTAGATTCAACCTTTGTTAATATGATTGTAAAATGGTATTCAATGGAAAAATACTCATTCAATTAAATAATGAATAGGAATGTAAGCATAATTACTTACTATTAGTAGTATTAGTGTATTTTTATTTATATTAATAAAATTTCATTTTTTTTAATTTTTTTCATCGTAAAAAAATGGTCACCTTTGAGTACTCCTGACGATGCAGAATCTCCTGTAAAATAGGTAGAGTTTAAGAAAAATATTAGTGAAATTAAGTTTTTTATACTTACCTTGATAAAAAATAGGGCAGTGCGGCACGTGAATTATCGGCGGGCATCGAATGATTTAAAAGTATCCGGATCAGGCGCGTACCGAAGGGGTGGGGTGGGGGGGTTCTTGGGTTACCCCCCCCCCCCCCCCCCCAAATATTCATTAAAGCTCAATCACTGTTTCTAAATACAAAGAATAAGAATAATAATGTTAATTTTGAGATTACAGCTGTCATGGATGGACTGAGTGCCAATTTTTGGCTATATGTATCTGGCTAGCGTGTAGCGTAAACTTAAGTCCTATATCTGAATATACGTCTAAATAATAAATACCTACCCTAAACTAAAACTTCAGGATGTATACGGGTCGATATATACAGAAACTAGGTAATAAAAATGATTACACAGTTCGAACGTTCGTAATAAACCGACACCCATAAAGATAACTAATGATAACAGTTTTATATTACATCATATAATAATAATTGCGAATGAACGGTTAGATTATTATTTTAAAAAAATGCTTATTTTTATGTTTTTTTACCCCCCCCCCCCCCCCCCCCCCCAACGAAAATCCTGCGTACGCCCCTGATCCGGATACTTTAAAATTTGGTCACGGATACAAAATTTGATAAGTATCCGAATACAGCTCTCGGATACATAAAAAGTATCCTGATACTACCCAGCTCGGGCTACTACTAATAATAATTGCACAATTCTAATCTAATATTCCATATATTATACATTGTACAATACTTACCACAGAATAAAGCACAAGTGATTCAGAAGCATTGAACTGTACGCTGTTAGCGTACAGTTCAATGTTCAATGTGTCAGAATTGAGACACTCTGCTAAATCCGTGTTGCACATTTTCTTATCTCGCGTATTAACCGCTCCGCCTTTGGGTGTGGAATTATAGCGAGCGCATTGATACATTATACATTTCAGCGTATGTAGCGGTGTCCGATGCGTTGAACTCTTTAATTTTAAATTTAAAATAAAAATAAGGACCGTTTTGGAAATTTTTTAATGCCGCACGATGAATTTTACAATTATGTTAAATTATTGGAAGAAGAGTTTGTGCTACACTTAGAAAGTGTAATTGTTTCCATTTTCCAATAATGTTGGCAAATTGATGCTTCAATGCTTGGAAAAGATTCCGTTTATCCCTGCTTGCAAAGATTTTCCCACATTGTACCTATATTTATTGAAACTATTTATTAGAATGAAACTCTTTTATACTTTAAAATATGCTAACAGAGATATAAAAGGATCGCATAAAACTAAGCATATATTATAATAATTATATAAGTAGGTACCTAACCTACATAATCTTTAAATACCTACGTATCTATTTGTAAATTACATGCTAATAAAATACTGCTTTTTTCTGCATTATTGATTTGAAGTAGGCATATAACGGCGAATTAAAAATTAAGCCAACGTGAGAGTAGGTAGCATGTGGTAGTATGCTGGAGTTACCTTCACTTTGAACTCTTATTGCGACAATTCTATCGGAATTAGTTTTACGGTGAACCGCCTATCAAATGCGAAAATGTATGGCAAATATTTTTCGTTTATGACATTTTTTCATACGATTTCAAATTTAGAAAATAATGAGAAAAACTACAAACCACTCCTCTTTTTACTAGCCTTGCTAATGCAACAGACAAGGAAGTTTGACTAAAATGGGCGTGGTTGCCCCGACGAGACCGCCTTGCACCGGCAACATAACTTCAAGGGTGCCGACGGAGAGTGTCTCTTCTGAATCACTTGTGCTTTATTCTGTGATACTTACACTGGTTATGAGCAATTGTTTTTTTTTAAACGGTTTCCTACTTCTTGCACCACAAGTTAAATGTTTCTTGGATGGTAAACCCATGTTGAAAAATTGTCACTAGGTACACTATACTGTTAATTAGGAATATTTATAACTCAATTATTATTATATTCACTCCCTCTTAACTAAATGACCCGCTTATTAAATAAAAAATGTAAAAATCTTTGCAAAAAAATGAGAAAACTGTGACTTAGGGATACTTGCAGAATACAAACTGGACATGTTCTACAAAAATAGATTGACAAGAAAAATCAAATTTTAGAAGTAATGTGTTTCCTGCTTTAGGTAGGTACATAACAAAGATGGGATTAAGTTGACAGGTAACAATTTACACCAGTCAAATGATGTACTTTAACACTGTCATGTTGGTTGCCGAATTTCAAAGCGATATTTTTTCAGAGTAAGTACAGAATTCCCATTTTTGACACTTTTATGAGGTACACCTACCTTATGTAAGTAGCTTATTATTAGTAAAGATAGTTAGGTATAACATGCACTTTTCACAATACTGGTGTATGTATTTACTCATTACTGGTCCTAGCAATTGATATAAAACTGACAGAATTTACATTGGATTCTTCAGAATCTGATAGTAAATTATCGACAGTTATGATTATATTTTTCTATATATGTATTTAAGTGTTTGTTAAATATACTAAATCAAAGGGTTTGTAAATAATTTGTTTTATATCATTGTAATAAATATCATTTACATACTAGTTTTATTTTTTTACTACAGGAATATAAATTAAGTTATCTACTTACTCCTTGCAGCTAGAGTCGATCGCACGGGCACAATCACTGACATATCTACTTATTGTATTAATGTAGAGGTTTTCAGATTTAATAAGTACACCAAACAAAGGAGGTGCTTGAGAAGTTTTATTACTCAAAACTTTTAGTCACAATTTTTTAATTACAAACTACTTGAAACCACAAAATATCCAAACTTGAATGTCTTAAGTGCCAAACAGTGAACATTGAATAAACGTTGTACAATATAGGTGCTGCAACTAAAACAACACAATTTTAACAAACTATATATTCAGAATTTCAGCTTCTCCATAAATACACATAACAGGCATGCTAATATCTCCGCCCGGCTCAAATAGAAGCGCCCGAATTTTCAAAAAAAATCCTGAAATTGGAAGAACACTTAATGCGGTTCCATCAAAAGTCGCATTTCTACAAGTATACACACCCTATAAAATTATAGTGAGTAGTATCTATTTAAGATGTCATTGATAATACCTTCTTAACGGGACAGTAAAGAGGGGGGTCCAAGTTCTTCACAAATGTGGACCAAGGTTTGTCATCCTGATGTATCAATGAGCAAATGTCTTTTATATTCACATCTTGATAAGGTTCGCAAGTATCTGGGTTTTCTCTTGATTTACATCGTTCAAACTTGAGAACAAGCTGAAAAACTCAAACTATGAACATTGTTCTGTTCTTTTGGTGTTTAAGTGACTTTAAGTGGCAAATTTAAAGCTATCTATTCTTCTTAAAACATAAACGAACTGCACCTTTCATGTATTGCTCACCTAAACACAAACTACCTACAGTACGTACGGAGAAAGATTACTTCGGGTGCGCAGGTGAACTTCGTGTATTCGGATGCGATCGGCATGCAAATTGCTTTTTCCACGTTTAACAGTGGCGTCGATTTTTATGAGGAAATAAAACTGGCAGTGTTTTTAAATTTATATTTTAGTAACAAGTAAGAAAAAATACGTGTACATGTAAAATTAAATCACATATACTCATTTAAGACAAAAATCTTTTTTTTTTCATATGCAAGCCAAATGTTACTATTTAAACGGAATTTAGCGGCAACACCACTGGTATCACATGATTGCCAAGCTTGGAAAATTTACAATTATACGAGTGCGCATCCGACCTTGGGGCAATCTTTCTCCGTACGTGCTGTACTAATAGGTAATTGACATGTTACAACGAAAGCAAAAGAGAATACGATCTATGCATCATTATAAAGTTATTGGTAGACGTTACTCACCCTTAAATTTGGTTCAATATCCCTTTTAGCAATAATTTTTGTATTAATGTAGTATATCCGACGGATTTGAGTCAATTGTGTACCATCAACATACAGTGGCAGATTTTTATATTGTGGGCAGTTAATAAAACGATCAACTCTTACTGTCTTTTCGAACTACAAAAATAGTGAACAACACACAATTTCTAAATTATTATCTATTAATGCATTTACTGGCAATCCAGGAACGCAAATATACACCGCTGCAAACCCTGTAAGGTAAGTAATTACTTTCATTGTTGACAATTGAATACAATTTCTTATTTAAAAATTGGGTTTTATATTAAAATTTAGATACCAATCTAAATTTTAGTTATCCTAAATTAAATGTCCATCACATATTTCATATACCTAAATTAATATCATTACATTAATGTTGTCCTGTACCAAAATGATAATAAAATGAGGGTAATGATCAAAACAATTTAATGAATCTACAAAAATTAATTCATCAATTCTATAATTCAAGTCATCCGAGAGACATTATACGTTTGTTAAATTACATATATCCAATTTTTTTTAACTAATGACTTTACTACTTAAATTTAATTTAATTGTATGTACCTACAATCTATTTATGACTTAAATCTATACCACTTTTGTGGTCTAACGATCAAATAATATTATTATTATTATTATATTATGAACTTTGTGTTGCAATTTCCAAGGTCTCAATAACATTGGCACTTTTGAGTTCATTAAAATAATATACGAAACAGTTGATAATATCAACTTTATGTTGGGTTACGCAACACTAATCTGATAACGTGAGATATGATCAAGTGAAACTCAAAAACTTTTTGAAGGCAGTAAATGTACCTAATATTTTATGGGCGAGATGAATACCTACGCTTACCTACCTATATCAATTTAAAGAGTTTATTGTGCGAAATTAATAGGAAAATTTGATGCAAATGATAATGCAGTAGATATTGCACGCATTCCATGGCACCAAGGAGTAGAATAAAGTACTCCTTGATAGCACCATAGTGATAGCACTACCTATAAACTGCTTCACTGGTGTTATACCAAACCTGGATGTTGACTAAAGATGAAGTAGGGGTTCGAACATTCCCTTGAAAGGTGAATGCATTAGAAAGGCAATAACGGTGACTTTTATCGAACGAAATAATAAAGTCGAATTTGAAGTCTCTCAGGTAAGATAAAGCATGATGTTCTTTTAATAGTGTTAACCGCGTCTCCGCACATTGTTTCCTTTCGGAGATATTGCGTGTTGTTGTTCAGTTTTTGGTAGCTGAAGGTCGCCCCGCAATGGAAATATGTATACAAAAATGAAAGCCTCATATGGTGACTACAGTGTTATTCTTGTACGGCTATGATTGAATTGTGTCCAAAACTTCGACAAGGAAGACTTGGACAAATCCGAAACATGCACGGTTTGCTCCTTCAGCTGGAAATTGATTTAGGTGCAAATAGGAGCATGATAGTTAGAGATGTTTCTCAGATGATCACTGTATTAGCGTTAGAACTGACCATTCCATACTTTATATAGTCTTGATTATCACAAAAGTTCCGTCTCAATGGATTCCACTACTTATGATGAACAGAAAAATTTGCGTTTTTACACAAAATTGTTGCCGGTGATGAGTCTTGGTGTTATCACTACGAAACAGAGTCTAACGACATACCGTCGATACCAAAAAAATGTCGGTCACAACCTTCGGCAGGAAAAGTAATGGTGACCGTATTTTTGTATCACGACGAGGGTGTGCTGATGTTAGATTTTAAAGAACCTGCTCTTAACATCAACGTTAAGAGATAATGAGATATCCTAAAACGCTTATGTGTCAGCATCAAGAATAAACTTCTTGGAAAGCTCATTCATGTGTATCATATTCTTTTGCATGATAATACTCGACGCCCACGCCATATCGCTCAAATAGTACAAGATCCACAAGATCTGCGTAGGAGTATGAAATGGGAAGTCTTCCCGATTTGTCACCATGTAAAACAGTCTCTAAAAGGCCGTCGGTTAAATTGGGAAGCAGAGGTAAAGATTGCTGTTAGAGAATGGTTCCGTCAATTATCGAAAACATTTTTTTAAATAGATTGATTACACAATATGGGACTCATAACCCGTTGTGATATTGACTTGAGATGAGTTTTGGGTACGTCATTCACAAATCACAATGTACAGGGATAGTCATTATTAATTACCCAATGGATATTTTCGTAATTATTGCAGATAGATGCCTATATTAAATGTAAAAGTTGTATAGGATAATAAGCGAAGTGTCCTAATTTATCATGAAATACACAGAGTGGCTTACCGCAGCTAAGAGATATAAAATATATTATACTTTTTTTAAATGGAACACCCTATATTTTATTTTATTATCATGAAGCCCATATTTTTCTGATTTCAAAAATATACCATATGATACCCATGGCTTGAACCGTTTTAGAGTTATTAGAGGTTGAATGTCGCATGTAGCAGTTAAGCTATTTACTATTGTTATGGAAATAAGTATTTTCCAAGTAGGCTATGAGAATGACATCAGTAATTAATAACAACAATAAGCTATAATATATATTTATTTCCATAACAATAGTAAATAGCTTAACTGCTACATGCGACATTCAACCTCTAATAACTCTAAAACGGTTCAAGCCATGGGTATCATATGGTATATTTTTGAAATCAGAAAAATATGGGCTTCATGATAATAAAATAAAATATAGGGTGTTCCATTTAAAAAAAGTATAATATATTTTATATCTCTTAGCTGCGGTAAGCCACTGTGTATTTCATGATAAATTAGGACACTTCGCTTATTATCCTACAACTTTTACATTTAATATAGGCATCTATCTGCAATAATTACGAAAATATCCATTGGGTAATTTATAATGGCTATCCCTGTACAATATTGTTTCCTAAAGTACTTACATCAGTGGCGTTCGTACCGGCAAGTCTTTATGCTTAGTCAAAAAAACTATACGCCACTGGTTTTTCCAAAAATTAGTGTCGATTTCTTAAATCCAGATTGATTCTGTTTAAAAAGTTCCTCTTGGACATTTTTGTTCTGACGCACCGTTTTCGAAATAAATATTACCTACTCGGAATGATTTATTTTAATTTTATTTCTTTGTAAGTACTAAATTTTTCAGGAAACAGTGCCGTTGTGAGCAGGTTCACGTTCGTGTTCGTGATCGGGCCGTGGGCCGTCGATCTTAGAGAACGCTGAACAGAATCATTTTGGAGAACAATCACAACCTCACACATTATCAGAAACAAATTTAATCGACTAGTTGTTGCACAGTGCTTGGTTATACCATGTACTGTCCTCGCCAAGAGCGTTTACCGCTACGTCATTACATACGATAATATGAAAAACATCAAGAGTAAAAATTCTACTATATATTTAGCCAGAGAGAACTACAAATTAATTCATTTGTGTATAACCTTTTAGATCATACACTCCGTAGGTTTGCATTAGCCTCTTATTTTCTGCTAGCTTGAATGACAAAGAAACCAAATATTGCTTTCATCAAGAGCGTTCGGCACATGCGCATTAAAGCACGCTCGTAATCTGTGCCTATACCTGTCAGTTCCGGAAACTGGATTTAAAGTGCGCATGTGCGGATCGTCTTTAAAGACAAAAAAATATTGTTTCATTCGTTTCTCTGTCTGGCATCATGACTCATTTTTTATATATGGCAATAAAGGCCAATGCTCTATCTACGGAGTGTATATGAACTAAGCGTATACCACAAATTGATTTCGCGTTTACAGGTTTACTCTTCTAATAAGTACATTTGCTTATTCAATACCGTATGTCGATTTCGTCAAATGCACTAGGAGTGTTCAACTGTTCATTATCCTTATTTAATTCACTGTTTTGTATGAGAAAACAGTATAGACAAATTGGATAGCTAAATTCCGACGTAGCGGTAAACACTCCTGGTGATGAGGACAGTATACTTATTGTAAAGCAAAGTGAGATATCTCAACAGGTTCTCGATAATAGACCGCATTAGTGTGACGTCAAAATTGTCTGGGAAATTTAAAATTTTGGACAACTCGTTTTTTGACGTCGAGAAATTGACCCTTATTGCCGCGTTGTTAAAGTTTAGAATAAAAAGGTCTAAGTTTGCGTCATATTTGTGGAGTTATTATAACGAAATAAGTGGCAAGGGGTCTTGAAATGTTAACTACGAAGCTTTTATGTGTGTGTTATAATAACTTTTCAATGTTAAAACACTCACAATTCTTTTAATTTCGAATTGACGATGAGGATGCAAACCACGAAAATTCAAGTTAGTTACGCCATGCGTCGCTTTGTTATGATTTTGCATTTGCCGTGCTTTCCGAACTACATAACCTCCAATATTACCACTATTAACCTAATAAGTTAGTATACAACAATTAACAAAAAAAACGAATATTAATAGAAGGTAAAGAACGATAATAATCTAAAGAATAACGAGAGTAATTTGAAAATAAGTAATATTGGAGGTTATGTAGTTCGGAAAGCACCACAAATGCAAAATCATAACAAAGCAACGCATGGCGTAACTTACTTGAATTTTCGTGGTCTGCATCCTCATCGTCAATTCGAAATTAAAAGAATTGTGGGTGTTTTAACATTGAAATGTTATTATTACACACAAATAAAAGCTTCGTAGTTAACATTTCAAGACCCCTTGCCACTTATTTCGTTATAATAACTCCACAAATATGACGCAAACTTAAACCTTTTTATTCTAAACTTTAACAACGTGGCAATAAGGGTCAATTTCTCGACGTCAAAATACGAGTTGTCCAAAATTTTAAATTTCGCAGACAATTTTGACGTCATCACTAATGCGGTCTATTGTAAAATAAACTATTAAAGACGGAAACTTAAAACACCCCGTACCATGAAAACGGAGCACTAAAATGAACTAAAAGAAGGTTGTAAACATCACAGAAACCATCGTATCTGGCTAAATATAACACATTTATAAAAACTAGTAGGTATATTTTACTTTTATATATTGGACTTTTTAATAAATTCAAATACTTCCTTTTAAAATGTCAGTCTCGCGCTTCATACATCAAAGAAAGCGCCGTAAGTGTCGCTTCTGCATCGTACGTATTTCTTCTGTGGTTACGTTTATCTTTGCGTAGGTATTTCTTCCATTGAATAAAGAATGTGGTGTAGGTATTTTGATTCATTGTAGTTCTCATACATAGAAAACGTTATTTATTTATTTGGTAGTTGCAGCCTTAGAACATTGTTCTAAGGTTGCAGCACAGTCCACAGTAGACGTATACTGTGGTTGCAGCTTGCAGTACAAGTTTTGAATTTCCATAACAGGGAGTTCTAATATAATATTTACCGAATAAAATTTAGGAATGAAAATTGGACATTAAAATGTTTGATACACGTAGGTATTACTATTAATCTTTCTAGTTAAACATTTGGTGCTCATATAGTTAATTTTAGTTACCTAACCTAACAGTGTCAACAAAATGGATCCAAACAATTTATTAGGTAAATAAATATATACATATTATATTAAAGGGACTTGCAATGTTCTGATTATCATGCAGTGTAACGAAATAATTGTTTTTCTTTTATTGGTTTGTTTCATTATAATTCGTCCTACCTATGTTCATGTGGAGGTAATAATTACATATTGATACGACAAAGCGACGTAGGCGCACCAAGCGGTAAAATTCTGAACCGTTGAATGTGAGACATATGTTCATGCTTTATTAGTCTTGTGGTTTGATTTTGTGTAAATTGTGTAGTTTTTTACATTATTATTTGAAATTGATTGTGGATGAAAGCAAAAAACGATCAGCAAAAAGCAATATTTATTGTAGTGTAGCTCATGTTCGTCATATTACGCTGAAAATTGTTCTTTTCATATTTTCCAAGCTGATAAAAGATGAGGATTACTTTTTTAATAAGTTTAATTAAAGCTTAAGAAGTACTGGTTGAGTGGTCTGTCTGTAGAAGAAAAAGTTCCAGTGTTTTTTTTAGTTTCTTAAGATCGTTTATTCTTAATTGTCAATAAATATAACAGTTACGTTTCGCTGTAAACTAGACAGCTTCTTCGGACATGCACATTTAATTTTTATGATTGAGTAAAAGTTAAAATTTGTAAGGGTATACGAAAAAGTGTGATGGGTTTTCATATACCTACCCTTACAAATTTTAACTTTTACTTAATCATAACAATTAAATGTACATGTCCGAAGAAGCGGTCTAGTTTACAGCGAAACGTAACTGTTACATTTATTGACAATTAAGAATAAACTATTTTAAGAAACTATAAAAAAACCACTTGAACTTTTTCTTCTACAAACACATTTTTTAATAAGGGTGCAAAATTTGAATTCCCAATTAGCAAATGATTCATTCTTAAATTTGTAAGCATAATTCGAACGAATTTTGTTTGAAGAAAAACGTGCAGTCTTTAAAATTTCCTGTTAGCAGTCACAACTATGCTCATGTAGAGTTAGCATACAAGCGATCAAGAAGACTAGAACAAAGAAAATAAATGCCAGAAGCAACTTAAGTATTTAAGTAATGAATGAAGATCCCATTGTGGATGACCCACAATAAAATATGTTCCGCATTAAAAACGGCTTTCCTCCTTGTAATGGTCTTAATCCAACTCCAACGTAAGTCATAATATCAGTTAATGATATTAATGGCATATTAAATAGCAACTGAACACAATTAACTTGCGATTCTTGCGAAATAAACCAAGGTAAACAAATAACTAAAAGTCAGCTGTCTCACATTCGACAGCCATCGCGATTTTTTGTGCTGCCATCTATATTTACTTTGTTTCGCGAATATCTGAACTGCATGCTGTATCTACTGTAAACACGATTTTATCATTGAGTAAAATTTTATATAAGGTGTTATCTTTTTGCACGTTGTAGTTGACTTAAGTCAGCCCTGTCAATAACACACCATTCGTTTTATAAATATAATTTGACTCAGTTCTCAATAACTGTTATGTTCGTTTCGTCGGTTTATATTTCACAATAATAAATACATTTTTATTACACACTTAAGTAAACTACTTGTCATTAATTTTTTTTCTAATACACCACACATAGTGGCTCTTGTACCGTAAGTGACATATAACATATATAACACTCTTCCCCAAGGAGAGTAATTCATTACAATTTACAATGTCAATCAAGCAACATGAACAACAACGGCATTGAAACTATCAAATAAAATAATAAGTATTACAAGTTTAATCTGTTCGGTGGTTTCCTTGTCCGAGTAGATCTTCTTAGAGTAGTCGATTCCTGTTGAAGTACAATTGGCACTTCCGATGAACTTGTAGGTATCGTTTCCTCCACAATTGGTATCTCTTCGTTTGACTCATGATTTCGTTGGTGTACTGGTAATTCCTCGGGTTCTATTTCTGAATTAGGTGGTTCGCTACTTGGTTTTGCTAGTGGCACCTGTACCTCTTCGGGTGGAACGTATTGCCGATTCTCTACTGTGGTGAGCTTCATCTGGTCAACATGGTGGTTATGTATAATTCCATCTACCATAACATTATAATGTAAATTCCCAGTTTGCGATGCTACCACTCCATATCTCCATTTGTATGCCTTGTTAGTGTAACACCTAACTTGGACCTTGTCCCCGATGTTGAATTTCCGAGCCATACGTATATTCATGCCTTTATTATCTTGTTCTGATTTTACGTTTCGTTTAACTAAATCAATCTTGGTCCTTATCGGTCTTTTGAACATTAATTCCGCCGGGCTTATACCTGTGCTTGAATTTGGTAATTTCCTATATTGCAATAAAAGTTGACACAATTTAAAATGTAGATCTCCTGGTTCGTTCAGCATACTGCGCAATCCTTTTTTTACAACTTGGACATATCGTTCAGCTTGTCCATTTGTCGCTGGATGGTAAGGTGCGATACATTTATGGTGAATTCCATTTGATTTCAGAAACATTTCAAATTCCGTCGATTTCAATTGACTACCGTTGTCTGATACCACTGTCACTGGTAACCCAAAACGAGAGAAGATGTCTCGAAGAATTCGTATAGTGGCAGTCGCCGTAATATTTTTCATTGGTATTGCCTCAATCCACTTTGAGTAAGCATCCACAATAATAAGTATGTAAGTGTTCATGAAAGGTCCTAAATAATCGATGTGGATACGTTGCCACGGAGCTGATGCATATTCCCATGGATGGTATACCTTGGTAGGTGAATTTGCTACACTAGAGCAATGTAAACAATTTTTGTTCAGTGCCTCAATATCCGAGTCGATTCCCTTCCACCATACATAACTACGTGCGAGTGCTTTCATTTTCACTATGCCAACATGAGCACTATGAAGTTCTTGTAATATTTTGTGTTGCAAAGTTTTTGGTATGACAACCCGTATTCCCTTAAAGATACACCCGTCCAATAATTCAAACTCGGCTTGCGAATAGCCTGTTGGTAAGGTGTTTCCAGTCTGTAAAGATAAATACAAATGTTTAAGTTCTGGATCCTTTAGTGTGTGATTTTTAATTTCCTTCTGTGTTACTGGAAGTAGGTCAATCTGGTGAATTTGTAGAACTGATTCTGAATTAATTCCACTTCGATCTATTTCTGTAGGTAAAGGAAATCTTGAAAGATAGTCAGCATTTGCATGATTCTCACTTCGCCTGTACTCGATTTGGTAATCAAATCCGGAAAGAAAATTTGCGTAATGCAACATCCTGGTGGCGGATGTAGCGGGCATTTCCTTGGTTGGATGGAAAATTGCCGTAAGTGGCTTATTATCCGTAACAAGAATGAATTTCCGGCCGTAACAATATTGGAAAAAATGTTTAAGTCCCCAAACTATTGCTGTTGCTTCTTTGTTTATGTGACTGTATGATTTTTCACTTTTTGACAGGGAACGTGACGCGAAGGCAATTGGTCTCTCGGTTCCGTCTGAATACCTGTGAGATAGTACGGCACCTAATCCCTCCGGTCCCGCATCGGTAGCTAAAACTAACGGTAATGCCATATTAAAATGTGTAAGTACCTTTGGACTGACGATTTCTTCTTTAATGTCACGGAATGATTTTTCGCAGTCTTCTGACCATTCAAATTTTGCATTCTTGACAAGCAATGCATATAAGGGTGCCAGTTTTGAAGACACGTTAGGCAGGAACCGGTGATAGTAATTTATCAACCCCAGCAACCTACGTACCCCCTGCACATCTTTAGGTCGTGGAGCATTTTTGATGGAATCGATTTTGTCCGGCATGGCATGTAGTCCTGATTCATCAATCACATGACCCAAATACTTAATTGATTTCTTGAAGAACTCACATTTCTTTTTGTTTAAATGTAAGCCACTGGCACGTAATCTGTCGAAGGTTTCCTTCAACCTGTGGATTGTTTCTTGATACGTAGAACCTTGGACTTTAATATCATCGAAGAAGCAAGTAACTCCTTCTAATCCACTTAGTAGCTGGTCCATAAAACGCTGCCAACAGTTTGGTGCTATTTTTACTCCAAACATAAGGCGTTTTACCTTGTAAATACCTAGATGCGTTGAAATTGCTTGCAACATTGCAGTTTCTTTGTCGACTTCCATATGGAGGTAAGCTTGACTGATGTCCAGCGAGCAGAAATATTTTCCCCCTTCCATACTGGCAAAAATGTCTTGTATCCTGGGTATAGGATAGTTGTCATTCTGGATATGCTTATTTATTGTGCCTTTGTAATCAGCGCATAGGCGTAATTTCCCATTCTTCTTGATTACTGGAACTACTGCAGAACCCCAGGTTGAGTGTGCCACCTTTTCTATGATATCTGCTTTTTCCAGTCGTCGGATTTCTTCTTCAACGCGAGTTTTTAGTGCGTATGGCACTGGTCGCGCCTTCACAAAAATTGGTGTAACTGATTCATCCACTAATTTTATAGAACATTTGTAGTCGGGAATTTTGCCAATTTCGTCCACAAATAAGTCCTTGTAATCATCGAGCAGAGTGCTTAATTCCTTGCTTGTATCGTAACAGGAAACATTTTTGATATATGACCAGTTCAGCTTAATTCTTTTTAACCAATCTCTGCCAAAGATTGCATCCACGTTCTGGTCTATAATGTAAATATCACCATGTTGTATTTGGTTTTCATAAGCAATTTGTACATTTGCTATGCCAACTGGTTTAATAATTTCTCCGGTATACGTACGCAATTTAATTGAAGTTGGTAATAACCTTTTATTGGGACATATTTTTGTAAATTGTCGTAATGACATGGAAGTAATGGCAGCTCCTGTATCAAGCTCCATTTTTGTTGGTGTACTATCAATATTTACTGTTAGTAAAAATTTATCATTGTTAATGTCGTTCGTCTTGTAAACATTTAACGCCTGAATTGAATAAATATCAGCACCATCGTCTGAATTTGGTTCAACATCAACTTGATGTTGTTTCCGCGTATTTGCCTTTTTGTTAGCTACTTTTTCATGATTGGCTGATTTTAGACAAACAATTGCTAAATGGCCTTTGACCCCACACTTTTTACAAGTTTTTTCCTTAGCAAAGCAGTCATTGGCATTGTGGCTGTGATCGCCACATCTGAAACATTTCCCAAACAAAGAAGCTATACCGAAAGATTTGTGATTTTTCTTTTCAAACTTCTTTCCCTTATTCGAAAATTTACCACTTCCCTCAATTTTACCAACGTGATTTATTTGGCTTGAGGTGCTTTGTATTTGTTTGCTTTCACATTTGGACATTTCTATCGACAATGCTAATTCGACAGCTTTTTCGAATGTAAATGTGGGAGCAGTTTGTTGTAGCAACCGTTCCCGTATATCATTGTCACGAATACCCTTTATGAATTGTGATCTGAGATGAGTGCTTAAAGTAGGTTTGTCACACTCCATACATTTAAAATTACAATTAGTAGTTAATCGTTTTAGTTCTGCAACAAAATTTGCTATGGATTCACCTTCATGCTGTACCCGTAAGGAAAATCGATGCTGTTCTGCAATTTCACTCGGTGGTGGACATATATGCATTTTTAATAATTGCACAACCTCTGTATATGTTTTAGAGCTGGGCGAATCCGGTGATGTAATATTTGAGAGCGTTTGGTACATCTTTGGCCCCAAATAATTTAGAAAAATTTGTACTTTTTTCTTATCAGCCTCTGGAGTTTCATCTGTAATGCCACGTAAACTTAAGTGGTTTTCCAGTCTTTGGATGTAAGTATTAAACGACTCGTTGCTTTCATCGAATGGTTGTAAATTCACCCCATGTAAATCTGGTTTTGTACACCGTAATTGCGATTGTTGTGGATTTGCTTGGTTTAATATTTGTAACTGCGTTTCTTGCATATTTTGTAAAACTGATGTCAAATTTTGTAACAGTTGTTCCATTTTCGTAATGAAAAATGTAGTGGTGTAAAAATTGTAATCTTACCTTGCGGTAATCGGTTCGGTAAGTATACAACAAAAATCTCAATTCTCGTCGCCAATTTGTTATGTTCGTTTCGTCGGTTTATATTTCACAATAATAAATACATTTTTATTACACACTTAAGTAAACTATAGTTTGTCCCATGAGAGCTCGAGTGTGACTCATTAGTTATTGGTGTGTGAATTAACGCAAATTATTAGGTTGTCTTTGTCATACTTACAACAAGTACCTAATGGAAAAGAGAGCGAATATAAAAAATATATCTTCTAACATTGGCATTGTAAATTACATAAACGTACGTTGAGTTTATATCGTAGTGTCAGCTGTTAACTGTCAAATTGATTGTTATTGTCAAGTCAACCTATATTTGCTTTATAATGTCGCTTAGCAATAAATCGTTAAAAAGTCAATCGCAGATTATGCTAATGAACGTACTCAAATATTTTGAGACCGAATGCGATCGCGGTGGATGTAATTTACCGTTAACATGCATAGTTCAGGTAAATACGACTACACTAAATTTATATTGTGGTAGATTTGAGGTTAGAGGATTAAAGTGCCCTATAGAAGATAGCTAAGACAAACGTTTTAATTTATTTCGTTCGGATAGTTTTTAGGTATGAGTCACACGCGAGCTCTCGTGGGACAAACTTTACTTGTCATTAATTTTTTTTCTAATACACCACACATAGTGGCTCTTGTACCGTAAGTGACATATAACATATATAACAATAACCCTATTCGTTTTAAAAGCTTTGCTTAAGTTGCATATTAACCTGAGGCAGAAATGTCTTATGACGCAAGACACTTCAATCACATGATAATTGTGACTACCTAACCCTGTGGCGGTGCAGAAAGAAAACACCTATAGTTACTTATAACAATAGAGAAAATAATTTAAATTATTTTCTCTATGGTTATAACCATGTCCATATTCCGTGGTGCTATTTTATCTTTACAAAATGTTCAAAATAGACCTTCCATTTAAGATTTTATAGGCCATGATGCAAATTAAACAAAATTGACATTATTTTATTGAATTAAACCCATATCAAGTATAGGACTGTCTTCACAAGTTCACACATGTAACCCTATAATTATGATGAAATTATGGCGCATACCTCGTCCAAAAAATTATTCAATGTAACATTGAACATTTTGTATTTGTGGTTCTCACAATTGCTTCCTATTGAATGTCTTGTAAAATAATTGTTCACAAGAAAACTTCTGGAAAAAAGGTATAAAAGATTCAGATGTGGGATTGACAAATCTTCCACCTCGTTGCTTCATTTGGGCAAAAAATTTTCTAATGGGTTGTTTTCATTGATTTGAAACCAAATAATTGCAATAATTCTTTAAAGTTGCCTCAAGAGAGAATATACATCATCTTAGTCAATGTGATGGTGGATTCATTCCATAGTACATTTAAATGTAAAGAATTTTCATGCACTGGCTGAATTACCAAAGTTTAAATACAAAGCGCTTGTTACATAAACTCCGACCGTTCAGCTGTTTTAAAGATTAAAAAATTAATCAATAAACAAATATCTGCGCAATCTGGCACTGGACGAAAAGACAGGGTGTTCATTGTAGAAAGCCACAAAGAAAAAGAAAAAGCCCTATCCAGATATGATAAGGTTAGATCCATAAACTACATATAATTTTACTAAAACAATAATTCAGAGTCAAACAAGAGAATCTTCAAACAGTATTTAGTATAATCACAAAATGGACAAATAAATGGAAGATACAATTGAAATGAACTGAAATTACTAACGAAACCTTAAAAGATCCGATAATAGCAACCGTCAATGAAAATGAAAAACCAAAGCGAAATATCTGGGAATGACTGGAGGGAACTGAAACTGAAAATATAATGTACATCACAAATTATTATTAATTTATAAACAGATGCTGAAATAATACAAAAATTCCAGAACACAATGTTATGGATTATGGTTAACGCATTATGGTATATATGAAACAATGCTTTACCATTACACCAAAATCTCAGAATACCAAAAATGGTCATAGAGGAAATTAAGAACCATGCAAGTCACCACACAGCCAGATTATACCTACACCCCAATGTCAAAGCAACTCAACATACAAGTCACAAAAATTTAGACAGATCAAAAGCATTTGACCTCATGCAGTGAACTGTGCGAAGTAGAGAAAAGTGTGCAGATGATAATGTAAAAAATGTTCCAACCAATAATAGAAACTATTCACCACTGGGTGAACATTAGATTTGGAATACCTAAATAGTAATGGTATTATGGTATTAATTATATAAATAAATAAAATTCATTCACAGTATAACATTTTAAAAACGCTTAGTTCTATAACTAGACCATTAATATAAAGAATAATAATAAATATATATATCGTTTTATTTAGATAATGAGATACCAGCAGAAACTGTGGTATTGACAAGTAAACGTCAAATACAACAAATGCAGATGAAAAAACATAGAGAAAAAAGAATCTTAAAACTGTTCATATGCCATATTCTAGACGATTCTAAAATTCAACCATCAAGTGAAAAAGAAAATTATTATTGTATGGGCAAAATGATATTTAAAAAAATTCAGATCAGGGGTATCATAACAAGTGTAAATATACACAAAAATGAAACACATACATTTTCAGGTTAGTACTATCTAATTGCGTTGCCTAAAAAAGTTTGTTTTTAAATTTACTTATTTAGTCGATGATGGTACTGGAACTCTTGATTGTTTTTTGTTCAAAAATGAAGCATTGGAAGAGTTTCGAACCAAAACCACAGAATTGATTGAAGACAATGCATCACTGCTAAATCAAGAAAACAGTCCTGCACATAGAGTAAATTAGAATTCCCAAAAGTGTTAATACACTCACTTTTATTTCTTAGGCTTCATTAATGATGCTGCAAAATACAAGAGAACAATTCAAGCAGTTCGTCCCCTATTCCGATTTTACATTAGGAGATACGGTAAGTAGAACAGCGACTTTAGAAAACTGTAGACTTCTTTCAGGTGGAATTAATTGGAAAGTTAAATGAATATCGGACTAAACGTAATTGTGTTGTTCAATCAATTCGTAAAGTAGATCCCATTTTTAATTCATCTTATTACGAAGAGTTGGATCTTCTATACAGAACTGTCTATTTATCATATTCAATTGGATAGCAGCTTAAGCAATGCTATGCACTTATATGTAAGATTGCTGAACTCATCTGGCGAAAATTTGTAACTAGAAGATGCAAATATTTTTATAAAAAAAGAGCCTTATTTTATGTAGTTATACTAATCAACGGAATTTATTTTAAAATATTCATAATTATAGTGCATTTTTTCAAAAATACCCTTTAGCAGTATATTTTTAAACGAATTTTTCTTATTTGTATCTTGTATGTTTTAAGTATGTAAATAATACCATACTTACTACTTATCAATCACTAATTTAAAAAAAATCATAGAATATATCCCCTTATTGCTTTCTTTGTAATTAATAGTTACATTGATCTTCATAATTACCCATACATCCTTTTTTTTTGCTAGTGTAATGTTCGTTGCCGGTTTGTTGATTTTACAACTGTTGAGTTCTTATAATCTGGTCAACAATACAGTATCTATATGTGCCAAGTTAGATTTAGTCTTAATATATGATATTGTATTATTACTGTAATGATAATTTAATCAGTATTACTTTAATAACACTTTTTGTTTAGATTTGGCAATAGGTTTATACAGCTCAATCGAGTAAACAAAAGCTCTGAAAAGGCGTCGTCGAGGGAGCTACATGTTTACGAAGTACATTCAAATACAAATTTTGTAGTATACCTAAATAAAGAACCAAGATGTGTAAATTGTCAAAAAATTCTAGAACTGAATGTATCACGCCTATTCAAGAGTTTTTATTGGTCAGTTTACATTATTTCAAATTTAGTTCACATATTTTCCGGGGTTTTTCTTTATTTTGTTGGACTGTATTAAACAAAGATGCTAAAAATATAAACGATGGACATTAGGAATTTCTCGCTGAACAATATGGTATCTGATGGTCGTTGTCAAAAGCGTTTTGTGATGAACCAAATAATAGGCAATATTATTCTACAAACAAGAAACACGTAAACAAAAACATTTGCATTACCTACTTACTGATTAAGTGATTACTATTAAATAAGCGAAGTCAATTTCTATTCAATTGTTTTTTTACATTCATTTTACCGTTATAACTATTTATCTGAGTATACAGTAGAACCTCGGTTTACCGAGCTTTGATTAACCGAGGTTCCGTCTTATCCGAGTCTAAATACATTTGTAAAAATTTTTTTTGTACATACGTGCAATTTATACTACGTGTTTAAATTTGCAATTGTACAAAGCTATTTGTGACCTTGCCACGCGTGCTACCTGCACCATCCTATCGACTTGCCGCTTTCTTCTCTATTCTTTTTCGCTATTGTAGTTAATATTACCAGCGGCCTTCATTCGTCAGTAATTAGTGCAAGTGAAAGTTTCATTTATCCGTCGCTTGTTGAAAATAATAATAATAATAATAAGAAAACATCGATATGAGTGCAAAAAGAAAACGCGTTGTGCTTTCTTTAGAACAAAAACTTGATGCAATTAAACGTTTGTCCGCGTTATCCAAGTTTTTGCTTATCCGAGTTTACGTCGGTCCACATTAGCTCGGTTAAGCGAGGTTCTACTATATTTAGATCAGTATTAATTACTTACTTTTGTTATGTTATTTATAGTATATACTTGTTTGTTATATCAAATTTAAAATATTTGGAGCCAATAAAAATTTCCAGATAACTAAGAAATTGTAGTTTTAAATAATGCTGCAGTCTTTTCTTAGCCATGGAAACCTAGATGTCTTTAAGCAAAATATTTTAATATGTATATAAAATGCAATATTGCAAATATTATTTACCATAAATACTGTTCAAGTGATGCATCAAAATTTAGGAAATTTTACGCTCTTCAAAAACTCCACAATATACAGAGTGGTATGAAAACATGTAATTTAGGGTCGTATGAAAAAACCAAACACATTGCATAAACAATGTCTATCGCAATGGATTATACATAAAAGTGCTTTAAGAAAAATTTTGCCAAAATCAATTATCTTTAGTAATATAAAAGTTAAAGTAATTGACTAAATTCAAGAAATGTCCCCTAGCGGCAAAACGATTACCTGTATTCTGTTTGCGACAGTGGTTTTCTCATTAAAATTGAGCACCAGACACCTAGGTCCATTATTTCTATGTCTTAAAATAATGGATATTTCAATTAGAAAGTGTCAAATTTCGACTAACCGTTACAAACTAAGCGAATTTTTTTCTATACACGCTTAGCATAGTACAGGTCGGGCGCGTTAGGGAAAAAAAACCGAAGTGGAATCAGGATTAGACTTGGATGCGTATGGTCATTTTAGCCCACATGAATTATTGAAAATATGTGTTTTGAGTACTGCGCATTTGCTCAATAGCAACCCGATTCAACTTCGGCATGCAGCGCTTTTTCTCCTTAACGCGCATAACCTGTAGAAAGTTTAATCTCTAGTAGAAATTCCCTGAATTTAAATCCTGATTGGCAGATGAACACACAAGCAATAGCACAAAAACTAAAGATTAATCACAAAACTACTGAGAAATGTTGCAAACAAAAATTATAACTTTATTAAACATGTTGAGAGGCTATGGTGGGTTATTAAAAGGATTGCCAATGATGCAAAACTATCATTTATTTCTTCCTTATCGCCCAATGTTTTCCCATAGAAATTGTTACACAGAGTGGCCCACCAAAAACAATACAGAGCCGTTTTAGCCTTGGCGTAGGTAGGTAGTAGGTCGTATATATTTTTAATATTTTGTTAATTTCTGCCTAGACCGGAAGTAAATTGGTACTCTGTAAAGTTGTGTTTAATTTGTATAGTATATGTATAACATTGTAGTGTATAAAGTCAATGGTATAACATTTCAGAAAATACTGAAAAATCTTGGAGCAGATGTTGAGAAAATCTCTTTTTGACCAATTTTGGACACCGATGAATTGGTCACGTTATATTTTTGTTCTTTATCAATTATAAGTGAAAATTCTGGCCATCATTTGGCTACAATTTCGAATTTTCAAATTTTAGTTAAGTTAAATCGGTTCTTGAGTTACACTATAAAAAGTAAAAACTAGAATTGCTATATTGGCCGCTATTTTGAATTTAATAACAAATGAAAAACGACGTTTTACTTGTAACCATGTCTACTAATTTTTCAAAAAGAGAAATTTGGGTTAAAATTTGAATTTTTGCGCCCAAAATAACGCCCCTAGTTTGGGCCGATTTTGATAAGCTAGTTTTTTATTGGGCTTAGTTTTAAATTTCATCAAAATCAGCCTAGTTAGTAGTTTAGGTCCCCACAGACGCCTTCAATTTTTTTTTCGAAATACAGTACTTTCCCTATGTATGAGTAGAAATTAGAAGACATGTTTAAGAAACAAAAGCCAGTTTTTGGAAAGGTTTTCTGTAGGTAAAACCACAGGTATCACCATTGACTTATAAGTCAATGGTATCATACATCAGTGGAATTTTCAGCAGGTTAAAAGTTACCCTTGCTGTAGGTTGAACTCCCTCAGACAAACTTCTAGTGAGGAAAGTGCTAATAACCAAAATGGTTGATGCACATACAGAGATGCTTGGAAATCTGCGGGTTTTTAGATATTGGAACGCAGTACAAATTGATTTAAAAACTCCCTACTTTCTTCGACTCGATCTCTAATGGTAATGTAATGTTTTTTTATAGGTATCAATATACAGGGTGTCCCACTGCTCCGTAATCGGTCGATAACTCAATATAGGTTGAAGATACAGAAAAAAGTTTCAAATAAAAGTTGCTTTGATTTGAATTGTGCATCTTTTAAAAATATTCTTATATCTACAGTATGTTGCATTTTCACGTGGCAAGAAAATGTCACTTTTTTTTAAATGGCACACCCTGTATTTTTTTCTCTTAATGTATCGACCAAGCATATTTATATCACGCCTGAAAATTTTTTTGATATTGGATGTGCGGTTGCCAAGTTATTAATTATTTTGTCAAAATTTGGTACAATTCAAGGACTATAATATTCATAACTAAGTTATTCTTCAAAAAAGGAAAAATTTATTTGACGAATAATATTACCCTAATGTCGTGTTACTCTACAAAAAAAACTAAGTGATTAATTTTATACCAAGTGTTTAAAATGAGAATTCAAACTTTGTGAACTTTAAATAGAATTTATACGAATATTTTAAATGGAACACCCTGTATTTTTATTTACCATAAAATTCTCGACAAAAAACCCTATTCAACGGTTTATTATTTCCTGGTATTATTTTTTGTACTTTTGTTAATATTTACGATTTTTAAAATTTCACGTAAAAAAAATTTGTTAAAAGTAATTTTTATTTAATTATTATTACAAAATACCGTTTAAATAGTTGGTATCAACGCAAAAGAACAAAACTCAAGTCCTATTATAGTCCGATTATATCCGATTATAGTCCGACCTTGAATTGTACCAAATTTTGACAAAATAATTGATAACTTGGCAACCGCACATCCAATATCAAAAAAATTTTCAGGCGTGATATAAATATGCTTTGTCGATACATTAAGAGAAAAAAATACAGGGTGTGCCATTTAAAAAAAAGTTATCGACCGATTACGGAGCAGTGGGACATCCTGTATACCTACTATCGGAGTAAAAATGCAAGGCCTCTGACTTTAAGTGGTCATAACGAAAAAACTGAGGGGTGAAATTTCTTCATTTTTGGGCAGTACATTAGTCATTTATACATGTTTAACATGTGTAAAAATCAAATTGGTAGAATCATTTGTTTAACTTTTATTTTAATTAACAGCAATAAAAACGCTGTATTTAGTATTTTCCTGGCTGACGGTCAGTTTTAACTTATCATAACATTGTTATTGTTTCATAAATTGTTACCAAATTTACAAATGTTGTAGCACACATACTTCTGAAAAGTCGACAGCCAATAAGTATTGATTATTCATATAATTAACTGGATTTATAAGCCCTAACCGAAAATGTGCTATTTTGCAATATACGGTAAACTAAAGAAAAAATTCTTGTTTTAAATACTAAATTTGTATTACTCAAATCGAGCTGCATTATTCCTTTATTGAAAACAAAATTTGTTTTCTTGTAATTCAAAGTAAATGTTATAATTATCGCGAAAGAAAGACGCACATATTCGCGCGAGAGGTAATCTACCACATCGTAAATCGTGAGGGGCAAACCACAACAATGTGATTATTCTTTAGCATTATACAAAACCATGCGCTTCATAGCAATAGTGTACGACACCATCTTCCGCCCCGTACTGCACTTCCCGCGCAAACCCCACCCATCCTTTTTTCAAGATTTCTTTTTAACAAAACATGCATACATGGTATTATTTTTGTGAATCGTGTTAGAGCACAATATAATTTATTGCTTTAACCTTGTTATGTTACTGTCAATATTATTAATATCGAACGTTCAGGTACTGGAGTTACACAAGATTTCGTTTTTTCATTATAGTTTGAAGACTAATAAACCAATTGGCCTCAAAAGCATCTCACACCGACAAAAAAGTATACACTTGTCAAATATATAAGTATCTACCACTCAGTTTCAATAATACAGCCGTAATTAATTTTTAAAGTCGAGCGCTTGTGCGATTTCGGTCATAATTAGCGCTTTTTCGCACATACATTAATACAGAAAATTAATGATGTGTTACAAAAATCTGAAACTGTACACCTTTTTGTAGGAATAAATGATCTTTTAAATGCACTTTATTTCATTAAATTATGATTGCTAATTACTGAGATACAAGCTTCTAAAGTCAGAGGCCTTGCATTTTTACTCCGATAGTAGTTGGTAATTTTATTGTGCTATTTAAATGAATATGATGATTGTGTTAGTTATTAAGATCTGAAAGTTGTGTTCGATTGACATCCATATTTTTTAAACCATTAGCTTTATTCGATTTAGTTGACTATGTGTGCCATGTCAATTTCGTCACAAATAACCGTTTTTGAACCACAACTTGACTGTGGCTGTCTTAACACTAATCGATTTAAATTTTCAGCGGTCAACTTCGGTCAGGTTTGAGGGTACCCGGGGAACACATGTTAGAGGAGGATGTTCTAGGTGCATCAAGCCATGACTCGGCAACTAAACGTAATTTTGGAGGTTAAAAAACGCATTCTTTTTAGTGCCCTAAACTTATTTTGCCATAAGTACAACCGTTGAGTAAAAAGCATAATAAGAGGCGAAACTATGTACTGAACTGTTGAGTGAGAAAGTGAACTCTCAGACCCAACTTTCAGACCAGTTTCAGACCTACCAGAACTACTTTAAAACGGCTGAAGTTTCATCTCTTACCTATTGCTCAGTACAACACTTCACTTCAAGGTTACTGTTATAAGTTTTGGCTGACGTTAGTTGTGCGACCTAAATTTTTAAAATGAATAAAACTATTGATTCCGTCTGTGGTTCATGTAATAAAACCTTATACTTGATTATTTGAAATAGTAAATCTTTCCAAAATGTTACCACCATATTTTCGTTTTTTAATTTTTATAATCAACTATTTAGTTTGAATTTTACAATCCCTATTATCAAAACCACATAAATGTCATTACTCTCAAAATACAGCTACAAGCTACATGATACATATCCTCCATGGTATAATTTTTCTTTTCTCTCAACTTTAATTATATTAAATTTATGTTGCGTATAATTTTCAATATATAATTGTAAATTGTAGTTAGTTTGCGCACTTGCTCACAGTATAACTCAAAATATTCTGCAAATGTATTTTTTCTTCTCTGTAGAATATTAAATACCATTATTATTACACACAAGAGTGCATTAGAATAAAAGTTTGCTTGTAATGCAAGAGACGAATTTATATACAGCGTTAAATACAATAGCAACTTTTTAAATCTATAATACGTAAATTTATCGAATTAATGAGTCTTCATGTGAGTCGAAAGGGGGCCCGTTTGTGAAAACGATTTGTCACAAATTTGGCAAGTATATGGTTTTTCACCGGTGTGAATACGAAGATGAACTTTTAAGGTAGAAGCTTGATAGAATCCTTTTTTACAAATGCCGCATACATGATTACGATCACCAGTATGTGTTTTAATATGAATTCTAAGATCTTCACTTCGAGGGAATGCTTTTGGACATAAATTACATTGATAAGGCTTTTCTCCAGTATGTATACGCATATGTTTTTTTAACTGTGAGGAGCTAACACATCCACGGCCACAGACTGAGCATACATAAGGTTTCACTCCACTATGCGATCTTGAATGAACAGTTAATCTAGATGGATCGGGGAAACCTTTTCCACAAACTGTACATATGTATGGACGTTCACCTGAAATAGATTTTTGATAACACATACTGAAATTTTTTTCTAATCAGATACCTGTATGAGTGCGTTTGTGAATAATAAGATTACTAGGAGTTGTGAAACCTTTACCACAGTATGGACATATGTGATCTTTAAGACCTGTATGTGTTTTCATATGCATTGCCAAAGAACCAGATCCACATAACCTACAAAATGGTAAATGTTAGTACATCCAATTGCATTATAGAAATATAGTGGGTCAACCTTATTGAGGCAAATTGGTTAAATTCACAGTATTTTTTGTAAAATGTGCACTTTTGTCTGCCTATACAGTCTTTCGGCCAGCATTTGCCGGCAATATTTTAGTAACTATTTGGTTCAGATGTATTGTTGATAGGATTTTTATTTTACACAATTTTTTGCTTTATAAATCGAAGCTATTAAAAACAAAAATGTTCTCTTATTGGATAGATTTTTTTCTGATTATGAGTGTACCTTTACAACAAAAATTCATCAGAAATTGTAATTTAGTGATTTAAGTAGAAATGAAGTGATACATTTAAGTAATACATTTAAGCAAAGCCAATAATATTATAAAAAAAATTGAAAACTACTCTAAGGGTTTATGTTAGATATAAATTTTTTCATTTAAATTCATTGTACTAAATAATTTCTTCTTACTAATGATAATGACTAGACCAAATATGTACCAAGATATTTGAGTGCACAATGTTATCTAAATATAATGTGTAAAAATATTTATTATAATAATTTAAACAAATTTCTTTATGCAGACGATTGTAATTGTAGCTGACATGTTTCATTTGTTCCGTGTTGTTCGATATTTCATGGTTAAGTGCAGTTGATGCATTTCCTTCTGTCCTACAGTCTTCTTCGATGTGTTCATACAAAGTTCCATTGCTGTGTGTTGTTACTTTTTCAAATATTTTGAGAAATTGAAAATTTCTAAACATAACGGAAGATACCGCACATCACTCAGAACCACATCACACACTTTCAACTAATACCATTCAAACACAAAATGAAACACAACACTCAATCCTCCCTTCACAAATTGAAACTCTGTTGCATACACAACATAACATTATAGAAAGTCCATTACCAACACACAACACTTCAACAATCACTCATGTAACACCTCTGGCTCGTTCTCATGCACTCAAACGTAAACACACAATATACTCACAGTATCAGAATTCGCAATTAACACAAAACACAAACAACACATTACCCACTCGAGTGCAACCTATGCGTCGAGCTAAACAACAAAAAACGCTTACACAATAATCATAACACTTTTTCAAAACATACATATTATGTTCATTTTTTTCTTTTCTATAAAAAGTCACTAAGTCACGAATAAGTGACGCCAAGGGAGAAGCCTAGGAATATAGGGTCTCTTTTTGTTATTGATGCGCGACGCTGCGTTCATGTTAATGCCTTCGCGGAAAGAGGGTCGACGGGACGTGGCTTTTACAAATTGGGATCAAATACACCGAGGCTTCTCAAACAAATACATTATCTAAAATGTGATCAGCGTTGGTTTTATCAACGTCATTTAATTTAATGAACATAATATGTGTATAGTATTTAGTATGTTCACTTTTTAACAGCAACTTCAAATTTATATTGTATAGATATATGTATTAGTAGGACTAATCGTAACTTGATTTCGATCCGTGCGATTAGTTAACCAGGCTTGGCCTGAGTATCGATAACAATCGAAGTACATATAATAATCTTTATTGCCGCAAAATCTTTTTCAGACAATGGCAGTGTCACATATAAATAAGCAAATTATTTGTATAAAAACAATTATTAGGTATAGTCAATCTTGGAAAATCTCCTATCAACGATTTCATAAACACACAACATGAGTACACAGATTTGGAGTATAATACACACAATAAAATTATTTAGACAAACTACGCAACAATCACTACAATGATCCGTCGGCCTGAAATTCTTCAAAAGAATAATAACATTTTTGTATGAGCATTGATTTTAATGCTGTTTTAAATTTAGTTATATTTTGAATAAGCCTTATACTTTGTGGCAAGGCATTGAATGCTTTGATTGCTCTGAAATGTGGTCCTTTTTGGACTAGAGTATAATTGTACTTTGGTATACTTAATTCCTCATTTCGCCTAAGAATCATGTTATGTTTATTATAAAACGAATTTGATTTAAATTCGTTATTATTTAATTTAATATACATTATTAATTTATATATGTACAATGAAGGAAGTGTTAAAATTTGTAACGTTCTGAAATGCAGTTTACAGGATTCCCCCGAGGGTAGTTGTAGCATCGTTCTCAGAATTCTTTTCTGAGTAATAAAAACTTTTTTGTTATGAATCGATGGATACCAAAAAATGATTCCATAGCTTATAATACTTTGGACATACGCAGTGTTTACTGAAAGTCTCCCTGTAATATGTTTATATGTTTATATAATTTATATTTATATTTATATGTTTATGTGTTCTTGTTGTTCTCCATTTATAATTTATAATTTGTTAAGAACTTGACTTGTTTATTCTGCACATCTATTATGTTTTTGGCAACCGTGGGTGTGGTATAGACAGTGGTGATATTCGAATTTTTAACAACGAGTAAGCTAAAAATAGTAGTAAAATTGTTGTAGCGCCGCGGGGGAGTTCGGGGAGTGGCAGCCCCCGGAAAAAGCGCCGCAGGGGAAATTTTTTGAAAATTTGAAGGTCACACTTTCCTGACCATAACATTAATTTGTCATTTTGTACCAATATGTATGATAGTAGACTCGTAATTTTCAATAAGAAAATAGAAACATTTGATATATATTCATAAAAGTAAGAGTACTTTAAATTAAATGATACGCCATTAATCTGTCAGCGGCGTCAGCTATTAGTTGTTGTGCTGTTATTTTTTAACTTGCGCATGAATCCTATGGCATAACAAGCAACATGTAATCAGAAATTATTCTATACAGGGTGACATTGAAAAAACTACAATGCATATTACCACGCGATAGAGGGCCAATAAATAATAAAAAAATTCCTATACACTAAGTCCGATCAGCTTTTGTTGTTAAGATAGAGCATCTTGACTACGACATTATGGCACCTGTCAAATTAATATTGTAATAATTTATTCAAGTTTCTCGTGTTCCTGATTACGTTTTTGTTTGATTATTTTGCTTCTCGTTTTTTAAAATTGCTTTTAAAAATGGTTCTCTACACGTTTGAAGATTACAGAAACATGATTATGTGTTAAATTTAATTATTGTTGTTCTTATGTCATATTATGTTGCTGTTTTTAAAGCTCCTGCCGACTAAGTAGCGATTTTTTTTGTTATAAGATGTTGAAGAGCAATAAATTTTCGAATAAAAAATGTGTTAAAATAATTTTCTAAGCGACAAAAAAAACAAAAACCTTTAAGATCCTATATCTTAAAAACAAAAGGCGATCGGACATTAGTGTATAAGAATTTTTTTATTATTTCATGGCCCTCTATCGCGTGGTAATATGCATTGTAGTTTTTTCAATGTCACCCTGTATACAATATAATAAATTAGCAACAATGAAATAAATTTTCAGTCCAGTTTTCATTTCAATTGCGTGTGTGTAGCTTAGTTTAACAAAGCGTACGGAATACTTCAAAAATTTTAACAACGGGTACAGCAGTACCCGTGCGTACCCGCTGAATATCACCACTGGGTATAGAATCGAATGCTTTTTTGTAATCTATGTAGCTGGTATGTAGGTTCTGTCGTGTTATTTCTTCATAATGGTGCTATCTATTACTAACTGTTCCTACATTGCCACATTGCCATAATAAAACAAACGAATTTTTGTGCTTTTCACAATATAAAGTTAATTATTAGGTAGTATTGTTTACAGGTTGTTCCAAATAAATTTAAATTATGTGAAGCAGAAAGAATTAAGTTTCTAATGATGTATGGATATAGTTATAGAACATAGAAGTGATGTGTGCAATCCCTTGACAAGCTACAAAAATCTGTTATAAGCTTCAAGAGCAATTCTATTAAAACAAAATCTCTGTTGTTGAGATTTTTCAACATACCATTTTATTGAAAAATAAAATATAGAGCGTGTTCCAAATAAATTGTGGTAGTATGTCAAAGATAAACAAATTCGTGTCTTCACAAGTGCTCTGTAGAGTTAAAATATGAAATGTTATTAATAAAGTATGTTCACAAGTAGACGCCATTCTTTTTTTTGGGAGCCCTATGCAAAAACGAGCTAGGTTACGCCTCTATCGCATGACGACAATCTAACATCAAGTTCCATTTAGCCTTGTGCTGTGTTAGTGTCTTGAGTTATTAAGTTGTTTATAGTTGATGCTGTGCAAGTAATAATTTCGCCTTAGGGTATGGTGTCATGTAAGTTGCCTAACTTTACATTCGACCATTGAAAATTTTACAAAATATAAATACCTTTTTAGGCGACTATTACACAAATAGTTGTTTTACGTATCTTTTGAAAACCGTAAAGTACCTATAACTTTTTTTTTGACATCTGTCATAAACAACCATACGGCCGCATTTACTTTACAACCGCTTTTACTTTACTTTACGGCCGCTACAATCACTCTGCAAGTGACACATTGTCAGGTAACGGTCACTGTCAAAATTATGAAATTGATTTTTAAATTAAAGTTTATATCTTTTTGTGATAGTCGCCTAAAAAATGTTGTGTGCACCTCGGTTAAAAGTTCTTTTTTAGCCTCATCTGATTTGCTAGCCTCGGCTGCAATCATCAGATTCAGCCAAAAAAGATCACCTTTACAACCTTGATACACAAAGTTTTTTGTATAACTGTTCTATTTTGATAATAAAATAGAAAAATTTAATACATATTTCTATAAACTGACATTTGCTGTGAAATGGGCATGTTAGGTGACGCCGTGTTACCGTAGTTACCAACAAAACAATATTGGATACTGGCCAGTGTTAATTAGCTATTTATATAACAAGTTGCAAAATAAACGTGTTTTTTGCACTACGCTCGTGATTCAACACATCGTGTACAAAAAAGACGGAGTGTTTATACACTGTGTCCAAGATAAGGAGGGCCACTATGGGGATTTCGGAAACGGTAAGAGATAGAGTTTCGGTTAAATGGGAGAAAAGTTGGGCAATTTTGAGTTTAGTACAATGAAATTTTTAAACTTACGAAATTCCGAACCGTTCCGAAGTTATGCGACAAAAAGCGAATTTTCAGGATTTCGTTTTTGACAAATTGTTACTTTGTCGTTGATGTTAACTAAAAAGTAAAAGAACCTTCTACAGGTACTTTTTAACGTTCTTTAACATGGCATACAGCAAATTGGAATCCGACGTTTCGTTTTCGAGTAACCATCATCAACTTTATTTTTTTAAATACGGTCCTGATTTTTTTATGCATAATATTAGAAGAGCTTTTTATTCTGCATTCAAGCATGTATCACACTTTATGGTTTAATTGCGATTTTATACTTATTTTACTATTGTACTTAAATTTACTAGATTCTACTTTGGAAGATGCTCTTGATATTTTACCCTAAGCCGTAGTACGCAATCGTTGGTTTCAGCAGCATGGTGCACTTGCGCACAATTCACGGGTGGTTAAGGATTACCTTTCAAATAGGTTTGCCGAAAGAGTTTTAAGCACCAATTCTGAAACGCCCTGGCCAACTCGTTCTTCCGAAATAACCCCGCTGGATTTTTTTCTTTGGGGGTACGTAAGAAATTATGTTTACAAAGATACCTTTGGAATAGAAGAAGAACTCCGAAAGCTTGTACTTAACCGATTCCAAACTGTAACACCTACAATGTTAAAGAATGCTTTGGAATCTACAGTTAGAAGATGCTATTGACGATTGGAGAACTAAGGAGGGCTTTGCGAGCATTTATTATAATTTTTTTCTAATTATTGGTATGTGTCATGTTTAAATTTTATATTATTATTTATTATTATTATTAAAATTGAAAATTCTGTGTCATTTCATTAATTTGATGAGGAAAGCACAGTTAGCAAAAGTCCATTTATAAATAAAATTCAGTTTGAATGTTATTGAGGGAGGATACAGGTTCGTACTTAGGATTTTTTCCGCTAATCGTAAAGTAAGTATAAAATCGCAATAAAACCATAAAGTGTGATACATGCTTGAATGCAGAATAAAAAGCTCTTCTAATATTATGCATAAAAAAATCAGGACCGTATTTAAAAAAATAAAGTTGATGATGGTTACTCGAAAACGAAACGTCGGATTCCAATTTGCTGTATGCCATGTTAAAGAACGTTAAAAAGTACCTGTAGAAGGTTCTTTTACTTTTCAGTTAACATCAACGACAAAGTAACAATTTGTCAAAAACGAAATCCTGAAAATTCGCTTTTTGTCGCATAACTTCGGAACGGTTCGGAATTTCGTAAGTTTAAAAATTTCATTGTACTAAACTCAAAATTGCCCAACTTTTCTCCCATTTAACCGAAACTCTATCTCTTACCGTTTCCGAAATCCCCATAGTGGCCCTCCTTATCTTGGACACAGTGTATACAAGATTTTTTGCAATTCAATAAAATTCATCTTCATTTTGAATTTATTTGACTTGGTAATTATTTGACATCGGATATTTTCAAAGCAATCCTTGTTTGTTGCTATGGAAATAAACCATCACAACAATGAAATCTCATTTTGTCACTGAGTGACAAAATGAACAACATTTTGTCACTGAAATGGGTGACAAAATAATGACATTCGTGAAATTGCTCCACTCGCTTTGCTCGTTTCGCAAACTTTTCACTCACAAAATAAAATAGTACTTTTAACACTTATATCATAAATACCTATTTTATGTATTTACATTACTATAATAGTTGAAAAAAATATCTTTACACACCGCCGTACAATTTTATTAGAGAAACATATATGTAATCGCAAAAATTTTGTTCATATCAACAAGCGACAGATAAATGAATCTTTCACTTACACTAATTACTGACAAATGAATGCCGCCGGTAATATTAACTACAATATCGAAAAATAATAGAGAAGAAAGCAGCAAGCAGGTAGGGTGGCGCGTATGGCAAGGTCACAAATAGCTTCATACAGTTGCAAATTTAATCACGCAGTTTAAATTGCACGTATAAAAAAAATTCGGACAATACGGAACCTTGGTTAATCAAAGCTCGGTAAACCGAGGTTCTACTGTAATTATTTTCAAAATTAAGATGATTATCAAGGAAATATTCCATTTGACAAACAATATCCAGTATTGAGAATTTCTTTAAACTTGAATGTAACTATCTGAACCTAATAGAAAGTTTTACGGATTATTACACTCGCCACTGGCTTCGACTTCAAGCTCAACTATATTGCATGTACTTGTTTCACAACTTCGTCAATCTAACAAATCGTTATGAAAGAAGGTGTGTGGGTTTGAAGCACAATTAGAAGAGAAAAATAAAGTAATAAACAAGTTATGTGCAGAAAAAGGCCAATGGAAGTTTTCAAGTCAAATAATAGTAAAAGGATAGGCAACGCAAACTACAGTGATGTTGTCAAGCAGAAAAATGTGGTTATAAAGGTTATAACAAAGATGAAAGATTACATTTCGAAGAAATGCATAGACATATACAAATTGATAGCGGGGATGAGGCGACTCCTATTATCATCTTAAGTCAAGTTAAAACAAGAACTCCTTCATAAACCGGAAACCACTAACGAAAAACGGCAAGACTTTCAAAAAGAATCACCTGTTGAATCAAACAGCATAGATTTTTATGGTGACAGTAATGAGGAAGATTTCTGTCTTTCTGAAGAAGGATGGTTCGTAACAAGTAGCATTTAAAGAATAGACCTGCTAGTGTATGGTATACAGGGTGTCCCAGTTGACCCAGAAAGTTATACCGTGTATTCTAGATATCAATAGGTGTTTTCTTTTTGCATCGCCACAGGGTTAGGTAAAGTTACAATCATCACGTGATTAAAGTGCCTTGCGTCATGTAGACATTTCTGCGTCAGGTTAATATAAAACTTAAATAAAACTTTTAAAACGAATAGGGTTATTGACAACTGAGTCAAATTATTTTTATAAAACGAATGGTGTGTATTGACAGAGCTGACTTAAGTCATGAACAAGAAACTTCATATAAACTATTAGTCAATTTCTCTTATGTTTTGGAGATATCGAAGGGAATTGTTAAAAAAAATAAACATACAAAACTATTATCAGCATATTTTCAGTGAATTCATCGAGACAAATTGCCTATTATAAACGAATTATTGTTTGACAGTTTCATTTATGCAATTATGTCTCGCTTTACTAATTTGTTTAATTGATAACTGCTTAATTGTGGAATGAAGAATAGATATGCCAATATGATTTTCGTCTATGGTTTTTGTAATGGGAGTGGACATGCTTTGGTGACGGAGTACCACACAAATATCCAGATCAAGTTGTTCCTCATCATGCAACATTTTCCAATATCTTTCATTGCTTACTTTTTCTCACAATTCCCTTCCATATATCCAAAACACAAAAGTATTGACCATATAAAGAGATTTAGAATACATGGTATATGAGACACCCTGTATAAAATAATTGTGATTACAACAATAAAATTATCAATTACACTTGTAATGACTAATTGAATATATACTATATTTTGTAGTAATTGAGTTGTTTCTTGACAAAGTAATTGTGATCAGTATTTGAATACTTTTTTTGAGTAATCATCTCAGCTCTGTTTATAAGTACCTAGATCATATCAGAATTTGGTTTTTAATAGGTTGACCTACTAAGGAGCATTTTAGAATAATATTACATCTACATAATAATTAAAAATGGCATTACCGAGAATTACCTTTTACCGCAAACTTCACATGCATGACTTTTTATTCCACTGTGAGTTTTATTGTGTGCGGCTAAGCTTGTGTATCGAGAAAATGCTTTTCCACATACAGAGCAAATAAAACCTTTTTCGTTTGCATGTGCACGCATATGTTCCAACAACCGAAATGACTGTGCGAAGGCCTTCCCACACAATTTACACCCAAACGGTTTTTCACCTGTATGTGTCCGTAAATGACGAGTTAAATCATCTGATCTCGCGAAACCCTTACCACATTCACTGCATAAATGACGTTTTGCACCATCATGCACCTGTAACAAAAATTTAATATACTTTAATCTCTTTCATTCGCTTACCTTCATATGCCTACATAAAGTACTCGCACTGGCAAATCCTTGACTACAAATTTTACAAAAATGTCTTGTACTTTTTGGATGACTTCGCCCATGAACCTGTAAATATAACAATTATAATTACTACCTAACTTCTTTCAATAATAAAGTATGTACTTTTAAGTCTATGGAAGTTGTGAAACATGCTGTGCATTCACCACATGCATAAATAGGTTGCTCAGTATCATCTTTGACTTTTTTCTTCTTTGTTTCTTTTTTCTCAGACTTCATGTCAATATCCAGAATTGTTGTATCTAATAAATTGTCATCATTTTCTGAATTATCTATAACTAATAAAACATTTATGTAAACTAGTTTTTACAACGTAAAGGTATCACTGACGTGGAAGCAAAAGTTCGTTTTCCATTGTATTGGGCTTAACTTCAACATTTTTTTGTTCTACTATTTGTAAAGTTTGAAACGTTTCAACTATTGCAGTATCATCTTTGAATTCTGCTATATATGTATTTAGTAAAGGTTTTCCTAAAATATCTCGTAAAGTAGAATCTGATCTTTCACATAATTGTTTAAATGAAAACGCTCTAGTAATGTAATGAACACATTGTAAACACACTTGTCCAGGTAATCCATCACCTTCAACTACCTACAAGTTAAGTAAATAAAGTTGCAGAAATGAATAAGTTAATTAAGACTGACCTGCACTGCAGCACAAGACATAAGCATTTCATATAATTTTGTGGATTCACCAACACTATTGTTTTCTGCACTAAAAACTGAATGCATATTTGCATCTTCTGATAAACACGTTCGACAAATTTTTTCAGTTTGTATATTCTGTAATTCCATTCTACTAATTACAAATTGAAAATAAACAATTTTTGATAGCAAAATAAAGAACAGTTGTGACAAGTAAGTTACTGTGAAGTTAGCAGATTTCGAACGCGCTCCATTTTATCTTGGCGCGCTCATTCAAAACCATAGAATCAATCCTTTAGTCTTTATGCGCTACCTTATAAAAAAGGGCTATAAAGGAATAAAGCGTATGATTTTTCAACACGTTTGACTTTTAGGTCTCTATAAATATTTTATCGTCAATCTGAAATAACGAAATTTGGGAATTAGGTATGTCGCAATACTGTCTCAATCACTGAACTCTAATTATACTGGAACGCTCACTAAGGCCGCCGGTCCGATCCGAGAGAGAGGGCTCGCAAGGGCAATGAATAAATAGTTATTCATTGCGCAAGGGTCATGCCTGTCCTTCTCTCGACAGTACATTTAGGTTAGTGTGTTTTTAGTTTAACGCTGTCTGCTCTCTCACTCACGGTGCATAATGTGTAAAGCGTTACGAAAAGGACAGGAATGACCTTTGCGCGATATCTCTCTCGGCTCGCGACGTTTCTATGGCAGAGATAGGCTAGTGAGCGTTCCAGTCACGGACGTATAAAAAACAAATGGACTGCTAATTATGTTGAAATAATTGTCCCCTGCCTGTGCGGCGCCATACTGTGCTCAATCACAGAATAAGTAAGGGGACTTTATTCTGTGGCTCAATTTTGTATTGGTGTATTTCTAAAGGAGTAATCCACAGACCCACAAACCACTAACAAAAAAGTGATTTGTGTACAGACCATTAAAAATATTAGTGGTCTGTGGAGTAATCTTTGATTATATATACCGGGTGAGTCATTTAACCTGGAATTTGAAATATCTCGAAAAATACGCATTTTATAGAAAAATGTGCCGAATTAAAACTTGAATATCTTCGAGGGAGAAATTCTTTAGTACTAAATTGCACCCTCACCCCCACCCCTTGTAGGCGGGGCGGGGGGCAAATTTGAAATCTTAAATAGGAACCCCTATTTTTTATCGCAGATTCGGATTTTACGTCGAAAGTTACGTATGATTTGTCTGAAACATTTTTTTTCGATTAGCGACAGGGGGCGCGGTAATCGCAAGAAATGGAGCAGAAGTCAAAAACATATAAACACGTATTTAGTAAGATTCGACAGACGAACGCTTGTGTCCAGGTTGTTCAAGTTCAAGGTCATCATTACGAACATTGACTTGATTAGTGAGGAGCAAGGGGTTCACGTTAATGGAGCACTCCAAATGCAACATAAAACTATTAGGTACTCGTCGTTGTTCCTGGGTTACGTTAAAAACACTTTATTCACCAAACGCCCCCCCCCCCCGCACACACACCTGCAGGAGAGGGGAGGGAAACCCTAACATCATTGAATAACCTGTCGAATTTTACTAAATACGTGTTTATCTGTTTTTTGCCTTCTGCTCTATTTCTTGCGATTACAGCGCCCCCTGTCGCTAATCGAAAAAAATGTTTCGGACAAATCATACGTAACTTTCGACATAAAATCCGAATCTGCGATAAAAAATAGGGGTTCCTATTTAAGATTTCAAATTTGCCCCCCGCCCCGCCTACAGGGGGTGGGGGTGACGGTGTAATTTAGTACTAACGAATTTCCCCCTCGAAGATATTCAAGTTTTGATTCGGCACATTTTTCTATAAAATGCGTATTTTTCGAGATATTTCAAATTCCAGGTTAAATGACTCACCCGGTATAATCAAAGGGAGTAATGAACCCTAAAAATTTAGCGGTTATATTTGAAAATTGCAATTTATAATTTGTCATTTCATTATTTCTGAATTTCAATTCTGTAACTATATTTTCATCATCACTTGCTTGGTATCAACGACGATTCTGCTGTTGAAAGTATTTGTAAAATTTCTTCTGGAACGTGGTTTTCGATGTACTCCAAAATGGCATAATTATATGTAACCATTTAACAAACAAAACTTGTTTATTTACACACGACACATAGCAACAATCGTTTCCAACGAAACATCACGCTCTATTCATACTATGTATAAAGTTGGGGCAAACCAAAAAGCGTTGCACGTCACGAGTATTATATACATGTTAACAGTGCTGTCATATGGATTAAAACGAAATAGAATAAAATACGAAATGGAAGACAATAAATGACAGATGTCCTTGGTTGCAACATTGTAATTTTATTTATGATGCTGCCAACTTGTAGAATTATTTTACCCTAGAATATTACCTTTAATGACAATCCGAAAAATTAGTATTACATTGGTACTGTTTTTACGTCATATGTCACGTGCAACGCTTTTAGGATTGCCGTGACTATATAAAAAATGTCAAATATGAAAGCAACGAAAGGTAAGATATAAAACATTGAGGTTAAGTCAAAGACTTTGAAGTTTGGACCACTTTTGATTTGACGTTTGAAATTGCCAACTAAAATCGATTTCTACAAGAAAATAACTAACTAAGAGCACAGTATGGCGGCTCCCATGGTGGGGACAAATAAATGTTGCTGGTACGTACCAATTAGCAGTCAATTTGTTTTTTATACGTCCGTGAAGCCGCCATACTGTGCTCTTAGTTAGTTATTTTCTTGTAGAGATCGATTTTAGTTGGCAATTTCAAACGTCAAATCGAAAGTGGTCCAAACTCATCGACATATAGAAATGGACTGTGCGTGGTTATGCTAAGCCGGGATACTGCAGGTGAGAGAGAGGGTAAACGTGGAGGCCTAGTTCTAGCTTTATCTGTCGCATATCTATTGGTTGTTGCATTTTCATGGGAATGCAGCGACCAATAGATACGCAACAGATAAAGCTAGGGGAATGCAGCAACCAATAGATACGCGACAGATAAAGCTAGAACTAGGCCTCCACGTTTACCCTCTCTCTCACCTGCAGTATCCCGGCTTAGCATAACCACGCGCAGTCCATTTCTATATGTCGATGTCCAAACTTCAAAGTCTTTGACTTAACCTCAATGTTTTATATCTTACCCTTCGAACCGAAGATCTTACCCTTTCGAACATATAACAAAAACATCTTACCCTTACCTTTCGTTGCTTTCATATTTGACATTTTTTATACATATACATAGTATGAATAGAGCGTGATGTTTCGTTGGAAACGATTGTTGCTATGTGTCGTGTGTAAATAAACAAGTTTTGTTTGTTAAATGTTTACACATAATTATGCCATTTTGGAGTAGGTACATCGAAAACCACGTTCCAGAAGAAATTTTACAAATACTTTCAACAGCAGAATCGTCGTTGATACCAAGCAAGTGATGATGAAAATATAGTTACAGAATTGAAATTCAGAAATAATGAAATGACAAATTATAAATTGCAATTTTCAAATATAACCGCTAAATTTTCAGGGTTAATTACTCCCTTTGATTATATCACTGAAATGTATATATTTCAGTGGATTATATTATTGTTTAGGCTTCCACGAGTTGTATTATTTAAAATATGATTCATTTCTGGATCTTCTCGTGTAGGTATATTCAGTGGATTATATATATAATCAAAGATTACTCCACAGACCACTAATATTTTTAATGGTCTGTGCACAAATCACTTTTTTGTTAGTGGTTTGTGGGTCTGTGGATTACTCCTTTAGAAATACACCAATACAAAATTGAGCCACAGAATAAGGTCCCCTTACTTATTCTGTGATTGAGCACAGTATGGCGCCGCACAGGCAGGGGACAATTATTTCAACATAATTAGCAGTCCATTTGTTTTTTATACGTCCGTGGTTCCAGTATAATAAGAGTTCAGTGGTCTCAATACATTACAGTATTTGAAGCAATTTTTAATTGTTTGCAATTAGCTCAAAAAGCGAAACTGTTTTCGCAAACAAATTTACGCTTTGTAATAAATATTAAGGAAGTATAGACAAACCAAAAACCAGGAAAGCAAACCAAAAAAGTTCGTACGGTTTTTGTATAGGTACAGGAAAGTGCCATAAATATGTCTTAAGTTGTTGATAGATAGCAGCGGTTTGTTATGTGCACTGGCACATATACAGGGCTCGCCAAAAAGTCGGCACCAAATGGAATTTTTTTTAATTTTTGATTTTTTTAAAAAACTTTTTACGGCAATAATTTGTGCTAGTCTGGAAACCTATTTAGCCCATATCAGATATACCGAGTGATTTTCACTTAGCTAGGAAATGGCGTTTTTCGAAATTGTCTAAATTTTAAAAGTCCTATTTTTCGTAAATTAAGCAAGATTTCAATTAGATTTATTCATCGTCTGTCAGTTTTAGCTTACCGAACAATCTCATGACCAGAAAAAATTTTTTTTTCTTTAACTTCCCCTAAAACTAAAGTTTTAATTTTTTGCAACATTTTCAAATTTTCACATACCAAGGACATGATTTCAAAATTCAATTTGATTTTGTTAAAAACTTTAAAGATTTATAATTGGAAAAAACAATAGAAATTGTTAATTATTCCTTTAGGTTTGTTATTATTTACAGAAAAGTAATATTGTTGCATAATCTTTACGTTTTTGGTGCAACATACTTTATGGGAGAAACGTTTTTCAGTGATAATGAATATCTATTTACGTGGCTTCTAAAAACTCTAATTTACCCTTGCCGATTAATTACTTTCACAAAAATCCCGTAAATGTTATTTTACAGTTGCCTAAACGAGGAGATTTTTCTTTATTCACTTTACATGTTTCAGTCAATTAAATAGTAAGTAGTAAAACAATCCACAGCCGTCTCATATTCCGTCTACTTGATTGAGGAATAAACTCTTTAGTCAATGCCCTAATATACAGTGTAATTAAAAAGTATGGAGACGGCGATTTATTGTCGTTAATATTCATTTTAGGAAAAATTGTTCAATTTTGTTTATGTAATTTTATCTACATTTGGGAATATTTCAATTTTTGTGATCTGCAGAGTTACGCCGTTTCGCATAATTTTTTTAAATGAGAACATATTACTTTTACCTCACCATTTGATAGAGCATTTTTTTCTCTTTAAAACAGCACTAAAGACATTTTTTTAAAAATTTATTTTCATAACATTTTTTTCAAAAATCCGCCGATTGAAGTATAATTTATATTTACATCAAGTAGGTACCTATTGAAGACAAAAACAATAAACATAAACTCGAGCGAGGTAACTTTATCGGTGGTTATTGTTTACGTCAAATTAATAATTGGTTACTGTTGACATGACATAGCAATGGCGAAATTAAGTGAAAGAATTGAAACACTTATGATGCTGGGTTACGGAGATAGACGCAGAAGTTTAGGTACAATACGTTTGTAACTTATTTAATAATACGCATCCAAATAGAAATCCAATTTCGAAATCCGTTGTTCTAGTTATTAATTTGTTTTTAGTAATAAGACTTTGATTCATAACTTTTTTTTGTCTTCCATATACCTACTTGATGTAAATACTTGAATCGGCGTATTTGTGAAAAAAATGTTATTAAAATAAATTTTTAAAAAAATTTCTTTAGTGCTGTTTTAAAGAAAAAAAATGCTCTATCGAATGGTGAGCTAAAAGTAATTGTTCTAAATTTAAAAAAATTATGCGGAACGGGGTAGGTAACTCAGAAACAATTGCAGATCACAAAAACTGAAGTGTTCCCAAGTGTAGATAATAATTACATAAACAACTTTTGTATTGAACAATTTTTCCTAAAATGAATATTAACGACAATAAATCGCCGTCTCCATACTTTGTAATAACCCTGTATATCGTTGTGGTCTCTCAATAAAACGGCCTCACGTGGAGAATTTTTTACGTACAGTACCAGACTGGATATTATCATAGAGAACATATACAAATAGTGGGAAAGAGAAAGAAGGAGTTTACTGTTTCAAAGGACTTGTACTTTTAATTCGTGCAGTATTGCAATTGTGGGAAAATCTAAAACTAGAAGGGTATCAATTTCTGACAGCTAAACTCAAACAAGACCCGCTTGAGAATTTGTTTGCTACGATTAGACGAAAAGGCGGAAACTGCACAAACGCTACAGCAAAGTCTTCCAGACAAGTTTTACAGTTAAATATGCTATAATTAAGATTTTAACACCATCGGAGAATGCAAATTGTGAGAACGATAATGAGATCAATATTTATTTTATTTTCGACGATCAACCCACAGAAGACATTAGTGATGAGTGTGATGGTGCTCCTTCTGTGGATAAAAATGTTCGGTTCGTCGACTATATCAAATATGCCCTAATATTTGTATATCCCCAAGTTAATGTTTCAACATGGTCACCTTTCGCCTCTTGAAAACCGGGTCAATGGCCAAGGCCATAAACCGCTCCTCGGGTCATGTGTGATATTCATACATAATTTCAGCCCTCCAGCTCTTACGGTTTTCGAGTCTGTTCGCAACATAGAAAAGTGACGGACGGACGGACGGACCGATGACCGCAACGTGCACGTGTGCAATTTTCATCATAGCCAAAAATTTTTCATTGGGCCAGGGGTTATAATCCACAAAAAAACCGATTTGTGTCATTCAACTTTGAGGGACATTAATATGTATCCACGTTAATATCATCATATAGGTAAGTATAGATAGGTACTGTACAACAATTTAATTCAAATGAAGGTAATTACACTACAGAGGGTAAAATAAAGACAATTATTTGCAAAATGGAGTGTATCTTTCTTCAGTGAACACTAGAGATAATCTTGGGTGGCAAACTTATTAGCCAAATAGAAATCTGTCAAGTAACTATGCGTTTTTATAACTCCTTCGATTTCTGCCTTAAAATTGTTTTCTAATAGGATATTTAATTCGTTTCTCATTTGTTCGTTCATAAAAGGCCGTCTTTTTAACATTGTCTTTATTTTGATTTTATCATTTGGCGTAAGGGGCGTATGGACGATCCCTAGGGGTATAATCTCACTTGGAAGTACGCCCAACCATTTCATGGTGGGTATTGCTAAATGTTCTGATACGTGCGCCATATTCTAAAACATAAAGGGTTTATACAAAATTTAATAATTTATTAGAATTACTTACAAGAGAACCATATTTGTATGTGGACATAATGTCTATTCCGTATGGATCGGCATCCACCAAAATAAAAATTGGAATTCGTAAGTGATCTCGTAGTATCCTCAAGAAAAGCCGCGTATTAACATCAGGAACTCCTTTTCCCTAGAAACAATTTGTATATGTTCTCATGTCTGGTGTTAAGTATCATACTATATTATACCGTTACAAGAATAAATGGTCTCGTTAATTTGTTCGGAAAATTTTCATCTACTAGTTTTTTGAATACCGCATCCTTCTCAACTACCAAAACAAAATATGCTTCGCTTACTACTTTGATGATCGTTATAACAGTTTGGGGAATAAGCGTCCCTAAATAATAGTTAATTTAGACACATACGAACATAAATAAAAATCATTGTTACTTACCGCCTATTAGGTCAAAATTTATAACCTCTCCTAAAGATGTGTAAATAGTAAATGGTCCAAATGCTAAACCCTTACTGGTAGCTACTATTGGTAGATACCACGGCTCTATATCCAATAAATCGCTTATTGTAGTTATCGTGTTACGTATATCTTGTTGCGATTGGGTATATTTTACTAATTGATAGTAAATTTCTCTATAAAGATACCATTAATCAGTGTAGATAGTCATCGATTATAATAGGTGCGATGGCATGGCAGTTTTGGAATTTCTGTAGAACTTTTAAGTATAAACCATTTTATATACCTTATGATGAAAATTGCATTTTGAATTGATTTTGCCGTTAACAATTTAGAAAGCAGCGCCTTTTAAATGGAAACCGTATTTTGTTGTACTGTTCAATAATTAATGTATATACTTGAGTGTAGTGTACGTACTTATAGTAGTAGTGGTAGTGTAGATCTTGCAAGAACTAACACTCCTTTTTGAGCTTTGGTTTATTAATTCATTGTTAAGCTTTTTTTATTTTTCAAAATAATGTCATATTTCCCTTATTTATGTGCAAAAGAATAGTATATTAAAGTATGAGTAGATAAAACGGTCTTTAAAACACGCGCGTAGCCGGAGTGCTTGAAATAGAGCAAGTGTTTTAAAAATTTTCGAATTGGAATTTCATATTTTGGGATTCCGCCCTGCTTGGTCTGAAACTTATTTTTAGTTTACTTTCGATTTGTTAAAATCAAGTAGGTCTTTACAGTTGAGCAAAAATCCTTTAGTTGTCAATTTCGTTTCAGATAAAGTACCTTTTGCGTTCATAGTACGCCAAAGTGTCACTAAGAAAAGTTGTTCAGAATGAAAAGTTATGGCGTTATGCAAATTTTCAGGCTGATCGGCCTACTTTGATAATAGAAGTAGAAAATAGGAAAAAAATAAAGTTTTGACGTGTATCTAAGGTAATAACAGTAAATTATTTGCTTTACTACGACGCGATTGTTCGTTCATACAAATCATACATAATAAAAGCGGATTTTATCAAAGTAGGCCGATCATTCTAAAAATTTGCATAACGCCATAACTTTTCATTCTGAACAACTTTTCTTAGTAACACTTTGGCGTACTGGTACTATGAACGCAAAAGGTACTTTATCTGAAACGAAATTGACAAATAAAGGATTTTTGCTCGACTTTAAAGACCTAGGTACTTGATTTTAACAAATCGAAAGTAAACTAAAAATAAGTTTCAGACCAAGCAGGGCCGTATCCCAAAATATGAAATTCCAATTCGAAAATTTTTGGTCCATCTCACCTATTGTGAACTCAATCCGGGGACACATTGTATAGCGACAGTATTTGTTATTACTTATTAAAAATGTGACAACAAAACTTATAAACAATTACTACAACCCAATCTTTATAAACATATTGTCTTTTTGAAATGCGTACCTATAATAAGAAAATATGACACTTTTTAAAAAAAAAAACGAATGAAGTTCGATAAGTTTAAACGAGAAAAAGTTCATGAAAAGATATGTCAGTTATCTGGCAAAGTCAACACTAGATTTGGTTGAGTCCTGTAAATAAATATGCCCTGTCATAGACTAAATACTTTGGTCTATGGCCCTGTATAGTTTAATACGGCGCGATTTATAATTGGACAAAATTAATGACTAACAAATGTACCGACTGCATTAGTGGATGGCATAGGCCAATAATTTTACTGTGATGCTGATGATTGTACCAAATCCATCATCTCTTTGTTATTAAGTAATTAGGAATTGTGCTTAACATTTTTTTTTACTTGTTCCATAGTATTAACTGTTTGAGTTATTTCTCCAATAAACCACTTGGTTGCACAATAGTGAGCAGAACGTGAATACAACAATTCAGCTGCAAGGTAGGTATAAATGGTGCCGTGAAACTCAAAGCGATGACATTATAGTTGGTGTCCTAAAATTTCAAGGAGAGTCATTTGTTCGGGTGACGTGAAAGCTCAGAGAAAGATTTACATACCATTTCGCAGTGTAGTGTACATGTACAGATGTACATATTAGATATTGCCCAAATCTTCATCCGAAATCCATGATGCCGTTGGAAGTCAGTAAGTACCTAATCGCAAACAAGGTAGGTATGTACCTACCTATCTGATTGAACAAAGGTATTGACTCTTAGTTTAACTGTTAACTGTTTCGCAAACTTAAAATTGTGTTGTTGTAGTACAATATATATTGCCGGAACGTTAAAGAATGCTCTTATGTACTCATGCGTGGGTGTCGTAATCGATTTTACATTCTGCTTATCTTTGCATTGTTGCTTGACAAAACAGAAAAAACTACCAAACTGCAAAGCAATGTAACAAACAGATAAATTTTAGAAGAGAAGAGAGAAGAGAAAATTGTTGCGATTCAAATAATACTACTGGCAAGACTAAAAGTGCGATTTATTCTTTTAAAATATTTCTAACTTAAAGTACCTATGACACTTTTTAAATAGCATTCACCTTGAATTGAATTGAATTGCCAGTGGTATTATTTGAATGGCAATAATTTTCTCTTTCTGTTGATACTATTGCCTTTTCTCTAAGTTAAGTAGGCGAGCAACAATTAGCAAAAACGTTCAATACCATGTTCGATTCCTATGTTCGACTTTGAGAACGAACTCCCGGTATATTTCGACAAACGTAGGGTGTAGAAGTGTTCGCTAGGATTGAGGGGTCGTGTTTTTAGCCTTTTTCCTTTCGATAAATTGTCAAAGATACTTAACATTTCTTCAATATTGTTACTGCACGAGATGAAATCATTCGCATGGCGGACATGAAGCCAATTGGCAGATCTTTACAAAGATATGGAATATGTCTTTTTAGATTTCAAATGCCCAAATTAGGGACCTTAATAGCTAAATGAAAATACAACTAAGTTGTTGGTATGCTGTGTACTAGTAGGTATTTGTGAAATTTAGAAAATAGGTACGACTTTTTCTTGATCCAGCACGTAAGCTTCCTTAATTTTTATTCAAGGGAGGTACCTACTAGAACCATATGATACTCAAACAAGGCTTGCGAAAACGCCTTATTATAAATTAAAGTCAATATTTATATTTCCATTACATACGATTACGAAGAAATAATAGTTACCTTTGAGTATATGTTGAACCACGCAACACCAAATTATACATTTTTCCAAGTAAGTACACGATGAGATTAAATCTTTTTCTACCACGTGAGTTGTAACATAGTACCTGAAAGTTGCATTCCCCGGCTTTCTTTAGTTTCAATCTGAAAAACAGTGATGTAAAGAAAAGTTGTTCAACATAATAAATATTTTGTGTTGCAAAAAAATCAAAATAATGAAATTGCAGTAGATCTTATGTCAAACTTATACCATGATAATAATAATTATCTTTCTTTATACAAACAATTAATTAGAAGAGATTATATATTTATACAGGGTGATTCATTAAGAATGTCCAATCTCTGAACTGTAGATTCCAGACCTCGAAATATGATGATTCTGCCCAACATGCCTTATACAAATATTGATAGTTTCCGAGATACCGGGTGTTTAAAGTTTAAATATGAATTTTGATTTTCGCAATAACTTTCTATTTTTTCACAATTTCTTTTTGAAAATTGGCAGTTTTACCTTTTTTTGCATGAGGATTGCCAATTTGGACTCTAATTTAGCATTGCTAATAGAGGGCGCTAGTTATACTTGGTTGTGTTTAGTAAATCTAAGCAAAAATTTTTTTCGGCTGAACTATTAGCAAACTAATAATAAAATATGGAAAAGCGTTAGATTCTACAAAAAAAGTTACTCTTGTTTGATTCGTGTAACTCGATCAGTTATCGAGTTATTTGCTTCTAAACAGTTCAATAAATTTTAATTTTAAAAAAAATTTATTCTCTAAATGTGTAACAACAATAAACTATTATTTATGATCCGTTTTCGCAAAGATCTCTTCATATCAAATAACCCTTGTCTATTATTTTTAATCACATTAATTAATTGTTATTGCGAAAATCAAAATTCATATTTAAACTTTAAACACCCGGTATCTCGGAAACTAGCAATATTTGTATAAGGCATGTTGGGCAGAATCATCATATTTTGAGGTCTGGAATCTACAATTCAGAGATTGGACATTCTTAATAATGAATCACCCTGTATAAATTGATTGTTGTTTGGAAATGATTTAATAATCAATGAAGTTATGTATAATAGGCTCAACTTTACTTCAGCTGGTATGACCGATTTGGACAATTCATACCTATATCGACTGGAAATCACAGAGCACGAAAAAATAGGTCATTTTAAAAGGTACCTAACGTAGCCCAGCAAACACATTTATACAGGGTGTTTAAAAAATACGTTCGAATATTTGGCCCACTTATAGATCTCATCAGTACAAACAAAAAAGTCAAAATAAACATAAGTCCAAAAATCAGCCGTTTCCTAATTACAGCCTGTTTTTCAAATTAAAATAATTGTATGGCAAAGCCATTTTTTTTTTTTTGCATTTGGGGGTATTTAAAGACATTAGTTTATTCAAATCCTGTGAATAATTTAGATGAGTTGCGAGAACGAATTGAACATGCCTGCCAGACTGTTCGTATAAATCCGGGACTCTTTGAGAGAGTGCGGCGTTCACTTTTACGGAGATGTGAAATGTGTATACAAATGGAAGGAGGACATTTTGAACATCTTCTTTAAGAATCATTAATTTGTAATAATTAAAATGTATTTATACTGATATTTGTTCATGTTCTAGTAGAAACCTCGTTGAAATACTCCTACTGAGTGTAAATTATTTTAATTTGAAAAACAGGCTGTAATTAGGAAACGGCTGATTTTTGGACTTATGTTTATTTTGACTTTTTTGTTTGTACTGATGAGATGTATAAGTGGGCCAAATATTCGAACGTATTTTTTAAACACCCTGTATATAAAATACATACAAATTATGTAAGAGCTTGTTAGAATTACATAAAACTGGATGGGCACGCAGAATCAATTTCTGATTTCTGTTGCTTGGGGGATGGGGCGCTTCACTGCCGGCAGCTCGTGGGCGGGTACTCACTGCCACCACACGATTGCTGCCACCATCTCATTTCCATGCCACTATTGTACCTACCTATTGTATTATATTTCCCTTTTCATGGTTTGCATAAATATATATTTATTTGACAATTTCAATCAGTTATGCAGCCCATTCGTAAATCATTTTTTTACACTAATACCTTTACATAATAATCGAACCTGTCTGATGCAATCAAGTAATGATTAAACAATATGTACCTAATAGTAATATGTAAAAGAGAGTGTGACACTAATTCACAGTGATAACTAGTGCTATATAATAAACAATAATTTAAAGCCGACATTAAGTTGGCGTATCAAAGAGTTAGCCGGCAATAAGATGCGGGTTGGCAGAGTCAGAGAGTTAACATGGCGACAGTGAAGTGTCCTAGACCCGCTGCTTGCGAATAGGAAACACTTGTGTAATTTGGGAAAACAAAACCGCCTGCGCCGTACGACTGACCGGTCAACACATTCTCCAGGAATGTGAAGTCTATCCAGACTAAAGGGAAAAGTTCAATATAATATGCAGGATCCTAAAAGAAATCCAAAAAGTTATAAACAGAAAATATTACTAAATTTCGTAAGCGGCAAGACTGAAAATATGAGATACCAAATAATGACCTTAGCAGCAGTGGCGGATTTAGGGGGGGGGGGGGGGCTTTAAGGGCTGGTGCCCAGGGCGATAAAAATTAGGGAGCGGCAAATTTATGGAGCACCAAAATTAATTGAAGGAATCCTTTTTTGAAAAAAATTGGAAAACAATGGAAAATAAAATTGAAGTAGAAATACGTCAATATACGAGCTATTATTTTCGTGATAAAAATCCCAAACATCGTTTACGCTGCACTTTTAGTTTATTCAGTCGGGTTTATTTAAATATGGTCCTAATCAGATGGATTATCCTATTTGGCCACTGGCCACAGGCTTTCTGTTTCCTGGACTTCAGACTTGCATAAAGAAGTTCTATTCCTGTGGTGACGGATGTAATGGGGCGGCACTTTTCTTGTGCCCCTAGGCGGCAGAAGCATAAATACTCCTCTGCGTTATCCGTCGATACCGCACAAAGGAAGAACAACAGCATTAATGCTCATTGTCCAGTGACATCGCAGAGATTAGGACGTCACTATAAGCTCTATAAAACAATAGATAGTTTTAGGTAACATCCAATTTTTTTAATTGAAATGGCGATAAAGGGAAACAGAAGAAATTTCTTAAAATCAGTTAATAAATAATCCCAATAAAAGTCAATGTTTTTAGGTTTTCGGTGAGCCAAAAGGTGTGCACGGTGCTTGAAAATTGTTCATTCAATATGGATTTACAAATGGAAATAATTTAATATGGTTTTGTAAAGTCCGTAAATGAGTCTTTCATATCGACTAAAATCGTAAATTAAAAAAAAAATGAATAATTTTGGTTTTCGCTCTGCCTATAAACCAGTTATTTTTTACCTTTCCTTGTTATTCCATATTCGGACATAAAATACGATAAAATAAAACAGAAATTACTCACATTTCATTTTCAAAGATGCAATTATTCCAGTCTCGTGTTCTGATCAGCAACACAAGAGCTTGTTCATTCACTGCTTCCGTCAGCATCTTATAAAATAGTCGTTCCACTTTACAAATCAATGTTCTCTTCTTTTCTTCTATTTTGCTTTCATATAATGTCTTCGGCCCTTCATATCTCAACTCCCTATCCATTGTTATACGGTTCAAGCCACACCTCAGCCGTTTTTGCGATTCGTTAAAATTTTCATTCGAACCTGTTGATAAGGGGAGGGACACGTCTAAATTGCAGTTGGGTAAATTAGTGAGGTCTCTTAGTGATTTGTCATTTTGTTCCAATGATTGATTGATTTCTTCAATTACTGCAAAATTAGATCTTTGCGAGTCACTAACAGCTAATCTCGGTGTGTGCTCTGTGGTTTGAAAGTTTCCAAAATTCAGTACAATGTCTATCATATCCCTTCCTGGATCATCTGAATAAAGCGCTTCTTCATATTCAGTTAGAGGGTGCGCAGAAACGGTTGGTAATAAGTTACATTCGCGTTGCGACAAAATCTTAGTTTGCAGAACATTAGAACTGCTTGTTGGTGAATGATAACTTCTCTGCGTTTCTTGAATTTCATTAGTAGTGTAACCTAAACACAAGTCAAAGTCCGTCTGCGGTAATTCCATTGTAAACATTTGTGTTACGTTCTCGTAGGATGTTATTATTGATGTACTATCTGTGGTATGAAAGTTCCCAAAATTCTGTAAAACATTTATTATATCCCTATCAGGTTCATCTGAACAAAAATTTTTTTGTTCTTCAGTTAGGGGTCCTGAAGAAAAGGTAGGTAATAAGTTACAATCGCGTTGTGATAAAGCCTTATTTGGGACAGAATTTGCGCTGATTATTGAGTCATTAAAAATATTCGGCTTTTCTTGAATTTTCTTGAATTTATTTGTGAACATTTGTGGTACGTTGTCGTTGGTTGTGGCATGAAAGTTTCCAAAATTCTGTACATCTGGAAAAAGGTTTTCTCGATCTTCAGCTAGGGGCCGTGATGAAAAGGTAGGTAATGGGTCACTTTCGCGTTGTGATAAAATCTTAGTTTGTTGAGCATTTGTACTGATTATTGGTGACTCCAAAGTGTTCGGCTTTTCTTGAATTTTGTCAGCAGTATAACTTAAATTCAAGTCACGATCGCCTTGCGATAAACTTCTTGTAAACATTTCCATTTCAATTTCGTTAACTATTGGTAATTGCAAGTTTTCTTGACTCATTGTTTCTTCCGGTGGTAAAAGTACGGGGCATGAAGGCTGATCATCTTTTCCATAAATTTCTTCAGTTTTATCAAAATGTTTTAATGCGTGGTCAAGTGGTGTCGATTGTCGATTGGCTAGGTTTTTCGACCGGAGGTCGAAAACATGGTCACTGCAATCGAATTGATTAGTTTCGTTACTGGTTTTCCACAAATTGTCTAAATGCAATAATGGTTCTGAAACAAATTCTGATTGTATTGAAGTAAAAGATTGCTCTAGTTGTCTCGATAAATCGAGACACGTATTATTTGCCTTCCATTCACAGTTTTGCGTTTCTTGGGATAAAAAGTTAATAAAGCTGCTGTTGCGTTCATCGGCAAGAGGAAGAAGTTCGTTAAATAAATTTTGGCTTTCACTGCTAACAAATGACCAAGAATCTTCCAAGACGATCGATTTTGTGGCATTTGTCTCAATAGGAGTCGATGACATATTTTCTCGATCCGCTGTTTTATTTAATTGTGCAACATAATGTTTAGAATGATGTGACGAATGTATGCTGCTAATGACCGTACAGGATTTTGATTCCATTTCGCAATGTAACGAAGTACCAATGGAATTTTGATGCGATTCTCTACTTTCTCCATTTTTATAGGGTAAATCGCCGGAAAGATCTTCTAATAAAAACGCACTTAACGATTTTCGATCCGCGCTGTACACATCAATTTGGGAATTACTACTTTGACTGGGAGTTTCACTTTTACTCTTTTCGTAGTTATTTAAGTCGGACAGAAACCTTTCTAACAGGAATCCTTTGTTTTTATCTAAACTATTATTTGGTTTATTTTGGCTTAAAGTTGTAGCTTCTTCATTTTCTGTAGAAGCTTGTGAATCCACCAATTTCAATTTCTTGTCGGAAAAATCTTTACACAAACTTGACAATTGACTTTTCTGTGATGAGGAAATTGTTTGCGAATTTTTATTAATCGAATTTGAACTGCTGAAAGATGGAATCATTCTTTTTCGACTCATCCTAAAAACAAAAAAATTCAAACAGAATCTATTAGATAAATTCTGTATTATCAACACACATATAATTTTCTGTAAATCACCACGAGCTATTTATAACATATGTTTTTAATTTCAGAAGATGGCACTTATACTAACAGTTGGTCGAACAGTTTTGGGCGCATTCCGCAATGATTTAGGGGATAATTTCTGAAGTTTGTTGTTAAACGTAGCAGCCTTGTTTAACTATAAACAAGGTAGAATTGCGCTTTTTAGTTTATATCATAATGCTTAGGTAATTTCTACGTCGTCTACAGCATTTTTTAAATTTTGTAAAGACGTAACTACGAACTTTAGGTTCCCTTTGCCTATTTGTACGGGTTGCAGTTGAACGTGCCTTACACAAACTTGTTTATTTTGAATTGGTTTTCTAACCTAATATTTTAAAAAAATGTTGTAGGAGACAAGAAAAGTTACATAAATGGTTTAATTTAATGAACCATGGAAATGTTTCCGAGTTCTTTGACATGGAGGGCTTAATGTCAAGCAACACTGTAAAACTGCTATTTTTTGACTCGGTACTGTACTCACAATAACATTAGGTATGTTCCAAATGTAAGTGTATGTTAAATTCTAGTCAAAACTGAACTACAGTTTCTTATTTTTTGTTTAATGGCAAATTTCGTTAACCCTTTGTATACCAGGTCTGTGAAATTTAAAGTGTGTACATTATCCCAGCGGTACTTTAAAGTACCAGCACCTTGGATTGCTTATACATTTAGGTGAGAATGTGTTACGTGTACTTAATACCAACGGTACTTTAAAGTCCCAGTCCTAGTTCATTACTATGTAGGTTGCGCCACGCAGAAATGCTGCATTTTACGTATATTTCTTATTTTCTTAGTGACTGTGACATGCGCTTGGCAGTGCAGTTCTTGCATTTAATGAAATATAATACGTGTATTTTTCGGAATAGCTCATAAGTTTATTGAGTGTTTAAGGAGTTTGATGCTTTATTAGGTAAGTTTTAACTAAGGAATAATAAGTATGTTTAATTTTATCAAAGCAATAGTTTTCAGTTACTTGAAATGTCTGGTACTTAAAAGTACCTTTGGCATGTAAACAATAATTAAAATATGTGTCGTAATTTGTACTTTTTGATAACTTTTTGTAAAAATTATTGTAATAGCAATTTGTACATTAGAAAATAATCATGGCCATAAAAAAATACTAAATACTCTCGAGTAGATCGTATTGTAATACTAATAGGGAATTATAAAAAAAAAGAAAATATTTGATTATACTTAAGTATAGAGAATATTACTAACGTTTTATGATATTTTGCAGCAGGAAGATGGATGGAGATTGTAAATTATTAAAATACGAACTAACAAGACCTCTTTTTGACGAAGAGAAACTGATCTTGAATCAGATTACGAATTAGAAATCGAAGAAACCGTTGACACGGAGGAAACTGCAATACCTCGTCTGCAAAGATATGAACTACAAGAAAACATTGAGGAGCAACAACTGCCGCATTTGGATGAAATAGAAAACTCTGAAAATCAAGAAGTGAGTGAAGACAATGAACGACCAGAGAATGAGAAAAGACATAAAACTGCAATTTCCTTAAATTATTCTAAACTTCAAGGGGACAATACGGAAGTGTTTCAAAATTCTTCAACAGCTCTTCATATTTTTTTAGAACTTCTAGGACCAGCTTTGAACAACATTGTCTTTCAATCGAATTTGTATGCAGTCCAAAGGAGTAAGAAATTAAATATAACTAGAGAGGAATAAATGTTGTAATGGGTTACCATCGCTTTTCCCAATAGAACTAGTCACTGGTCAACTGCTAGAGACCTCAATGTTTCATTGATTTCGGAAAATATGTCAAGAAACAGATTTCAACAAATTCTTCAGCATCTACATGTCAATGACAATAGTTTACTATCTAAAGAAAACACCGACAAATTATATAAACTAAGGCCTTTATTAGATACACTAAATGGACAGTTTTTATCTCATTACTACCGCACTAGTGACTAGGGAACCAAAGGTACTTAGAAGTACCACCTCTAAAAAACACTGCGAAACAAGTTTTTGGAGAAAAATCTGTTTTTTACCCGCTACTGTAACCCTTCTATGTCCAAAAATACAAGAAATAATAATTTTTGTATGAATACTTCTTTGCTTGGTATTTTGGGGTATTCAAAAAATGAGGTACTTAAAAGTACCGTCGGTATACAAAGGGGAGAGTTGTGCTTCTCCACTTGACGCTATGACATCGAGTCATGAGATCCCTAAAAACTAATAATATGGAACCTTTTAGATTAGTCCAATATGCTATTCACAAACTATTAAGTAGATTTTAAATACGAGTACAGACTGAGGCTTGGCATAAAATGAGGTGCAGTTTGGTGAATCACTGCGAGTTTTTGTGAATCCAAATGAAAATAGCAAGGAAAATAGTAAATGTGTGTATAGGTGGAAACACACTACCATCACATCACATGAGCTCATGTAACATCACAGTACCTCACGTCACGTGGCACAAGTGTGCGGAAGGTTGTTTTACATAATATGTCATATTGTTTTTACTTATGTAAAGAGTCACATTGATATCACATCACACGAACACGTCATGTCATATTATCATATACCGGGTGCTGATCCGGCCGCTCGGTAATAGCATTTTACATGTAAAATCTTGTCTATGAAATTTCCTGCTCCCCTAATTGTTTTAGGGCCAAAACATAAGAGTACAAAAGTCTTCAAAACTAAAAATACTACCTGAATGGTATATTCTTTCCGACCAAAACTGTACTATAAGAAAGAAAATGAAGAATTAAATGTTGAATTAGAATTTGCAAAAATCACATTGCCATGCTTTTAAAATAATTGCGTTATGAATAAGTGTAGAATCTTGACGTTTTCATTAGTAGGTACTGGAAGTTGCCATGACTACCGTCATGGCAATGCGATTTTTGCAAATTCTTATTCAACATTTAATTCTTCATTTTCTTTCTCATAGTACAATTTTGATGGGAAAGAATATACAATTCAGGTAGTATTTTTAGTTTTGAAGACTTTTGTACTCTTATGTTTTGGCCCTAAAACAATTAGGGGAGCAGGAAATTGCATAGACAAGATTTTACATGTAAAATCCTATTACCGAGCGGTCGGATCAGCACCCGGTATGTGATATCACGGTTTTGTAAATCTGCAGCTGCACACATTTATGATTCACATGAGGTAACATCTTTTCGTAGTTCCGGCACTAGCTTATAAACTTCGCCCAGCTGTTTTCCTTTCTTGTTAATTTTGTGTATCCATGTTCGACGGGATACTTTTCTCTCTGCTATAAGGGCAGACATGGTTTCAAATTCTTCTTCCCATTCCAAAGAACTAGTTGAACTGGCACATTCCATATTGAAAAACCCACTTTGAATTAATTTAAAAAAATAAATACCACGAAGTTCAATATTGCTGACAACTGTTATACTTATCATGATGTCACAGTAGAGATATCATGCATGGTAGTGTGTTATTTCTTCGCAGCGTGATCCTGCGAAACGCATTGTAGTTGCCTCACATTTCGTTCTAAAATCACGGTGAGTGTTTTTAAAAACATGGAAGATCTGTGTGGATTCGATGAGTTTTGTACGATACAAATCATGTAGAATACATGAGGACAGATTTGAAAACTGAAAAGTGGACGGAAATTGCCCAAGAAGTTAGTGGGAAACTGGTAAGTTTATTTATTACATACATACATTTATTACGTACATTGCATTCTCAGTACATCCCTCTAGCAACACTTTCCCTTTGCCAAGGTACCCCTCTTGCAGAGTTAAAATTATTAGTAAAATTCTGTCAAGTCTGGCGTTCATTACCATAGATTTATTAGAATGATCAGATTTAGGTCAAATATGCGCCGTTTCGATAACTTTTTTAATCACCACATGTTTACCGTCAATGGGTCCAATGCAATGTGGGAATTGCAATCTTCTCTCAAAACCAACTGCAACGAATTTCCACCCTTCTTCTGATGGTTCTGGCAAATATATTGGTTGCATCACTTTTCAAATTCCTTGTTAGAGATTGTTTGTTTACCCATGCTGTATGTAAGTAATACTTCTGTAGCTGTCACCTGTTGCCAAGTATCTGTAACATACAAAATCTTATTGATACAATTTTTAGGGAATTTTATTAATAGCGCTCTGAAATTAAAACATTGTTTTAGGATCTGAAGCAAAGGCATTGTGGGAAAAACAACAAAAATATTTCAAAAGTGGAGCACAGGCAGAAGCTATTAATGGATGAAAGTTTCAGAAAGAGACGGGTTCCCCGCAGCCTTACATGGCCTATAAATCGAGAGAAGCGAATCTCCGCGAATACCATGAAAATGAAAACCTATCCGAAGAATTTGAAGAAAATGTAACATCTGCAGAGGTAGACGATCAAAGTGTAGAAGAAGTGGACATACAGCAGCAAGGCGAAAGCGTAGAAGATGAAGCCCAACTGCAAAACTTCCAGGACAGTTGAAACCCCAAAATCAGCTAAAAGATTTAAGAAAGATAATGCCACTTGAAACAAAGTATGTATGGCGAAATATCAGGAGAGAGGGAAAGCATCACAAAATGATCCCCTATTTTACTTCTTTATGTCAATGTACCAAATCTATTAAAAGAATCATATCATATCAGCACATTCTTAGAAATCATGTGTTCAACTCATTTTCAGACGTAGAGGTCAGGTTACTGGACATTCCTGCCCAGCAGCAGCATTACTACCAGTTCGTGTACGCTGGTCCTGCAAGCAGCAATTCAACTGCAGCCTATTCGTATTCGGAAAATTCACTTTTAAGTCTCTCTGATGCCCCTGAGGAACAAGAAAACATAGCAAGATATGATTTTTGTTAAACCTAATAATAGAAAAACGTGCAAGAAAAAAATTCGGCACAAAATTATCTACAAATTGTATTTAAACAATTTTTATCTATCTTTAGAAATAAACGAATTAAAGCGCTGAAACGATTTTGGAGAATTTTACTTTTTTACATAATATATCTAGTAAGCCATGCATTTTCTTAAATCAACATAAGCATACCTGAAGCAAATCTTTCACACCATTTTCAGAAAATATGTAGGTAACTCTTATGGCTTCCGAGATCCCCATACAAATAATGAAAAAAAAAACTCACCCTGTATACTGCTAACAGTCTCAACAGTTGAGATGGTCTGTATTAAAATTAAAAAATCTGTATATAATAATTGCGAATGAATGGGTGTCCTGTCCGTCCGTAACAAATTCGCATTAATTTAATTTAATTTAATCTTGTGCATTAAAGTAGACGTGAGATTAAAGTAGATATACACGTACCACATGTATATCTACTTTAATGCATGCGCTTCGAAATTGATTAAAGTGGATATACATGTACATACTTGATACTACATGTATATCTACTTTATTGCATATACTATATATTATATTTTAACAATCACGCGAAACGCCGAAGAACGCCTGTGCGCGAAGCCTTCTGGTAATAATAATAAAAGAACAACATCCAGTTACTTACCTAAATCTTTTTTTCCCCCCTTTTTCCCATATTTACAACTTCTACTTGTTATACTTAATGAAGAATTTTTAGAAGATTAGGATAGATAAAATATAAACTCAATTGTAGTAATTTATTGTAAACATTTCGCAGTAATACAAAACAGAACATTTAACATGTATCCATACTTTCCTATTATTAACAAAAACTAATAGTTAAATTGGTGTTTCGCACATTATTTTTTTTTTACAAATAACATGAATATTTGCAACAATTATTTATTAGGCAACATTTGTTTTTTCTTTAATGAAAACCAGTATTGCACATATTTATATAAAAATAACAACTACTTAAACCAGATAAAATTTTTATAGGTCCAATTCTAGTACATCAAATTATTAATTTAATTTAGAATGTCTAATATACTTTGTGAACAAGATTTTTATAAGTTTAGGTAGAATTAAACAAATAGATTTGGGTTTAAGTATATATTAAATGTACAGCTGAAAAGCGAGTTGAAAGTTCATAATTAGATATGTTACTTATTTTCTAATATTTTTCAAATAAAATACCAATTAAATTAATCATTCTTTGTCTTATTTGATTTACGAACTGCTTGCTAGGTATATGTAAGGTATTAATTAATCGTAATTAACTGAGATCTTGAAAAATGAGAAATGAATGGGGGTACGTTAGGTATTCTGTGTATGTGTATGTGTGTGCGTATGTGTGGAATGTTTCCTCTCTAGGATAAATTTGATCAAGAATTGTGACAATTGGTATAATTAGATTGATGTATTGCTGGGGAGACGGTATTATTGCTAGTAGGTAATTGTTTTAAAGAAAGGGAAAAATTTTCAAGATAAGTAAATTAGTTCTCTGCTCGCAAAAATAATTTGATGTGAATTTACGAACTTTCAACTGAATAGTATATAGATTGTCTTTGCTGACCTTGTGTAAGCACAGGATCTATCACTTAAGCAAAAGTTACATTATTTAACATAGAGTATTATAATGATCACGTGTCACAACCTTGCTTGATTATTGGAAATTATGGAAGTTTGAATGTTTGATTTACCCCATCTTACTTAGTACCATGCCTTGCTTTAAAATTGATTTTGTAATTGACTTAGTAATTACAATATTATTTATAGAACCTCAAGCACTAAATAACTTCGAATACTTGATGAAGGTGAAAATTGAAGTCATCAACACATTCAGACAATTTTTAAACGGGTGATATCACTGTACATTAACCCACTAGTTAAGTAAAAACGAAGTCTTATTAACAGAAAATTAATTCGTAGTCCTACAGCAACTATCGGTTTTGTCCAACTATTTTGCACTATAAGTAATTGATTATTGATTTGTTTGATTGAATTAAATCGATCCCTGCCGATTATTATTTCACTTGCACGACATGCACGTGTTACATCACATTTTTTAAATTAGAGGATGTTATCGCACTTGTATCCACGCAGGACGACGTATTGCATGGTGGCTATGATTATGGAGTTTTTCGAAGGCTGTCACGTGATGTAACACGTGCCTTGCTAAACTTCAGGTATCAGGAGAAGCCTTGGGGTCGTCCGTATCTAGACTAAGGCACTCCTGGAAAAAGTCCTCCATGGACTGATAGACGTGTCTTATGACACCTATTAGGTCATGACCTTCATCAGCATAGCTCTAAAAGACGACATAATTACAGGTTGAGGAAGAGTCACATCCACTGTCGTGTATCAATTGCAATTCAATATCACTAATATCTTAATACCCAACAGAAATAGTTAAGCTCCTCCCCAAAAAATACCGGCACCTTTAAATGCAACTTGTTTATTGGTCGAATTTTCGAAACCCAGAACACAAGCAATCACTTAGCTTTTAATTGTTGTAGTTGGCGTAACTGAATTGACATAGGTAATCTGTCATTCCGTTTTGGTGTTTGAACGAGTGTTTATAGTAGGTACCTATTTAAATAGTCGTTACTTGCTTCAATTTGCTGTTAATCTTATTTATTTTTTTTTTATAATTTTGTGTAAAACTGGTCGCTGCTTACACTGGCCAAAATTTAGTGGGAGGAGTTTAACTATTTCTTTTGGGTAAACGGATAGTAGATTTTAAATAAAATATTTCAATTGTGTGATGTTTCAAACTTACATTATATCTAAAAAGAACACCTGCTTCGGTAAGAGCTCTCGCTAAAGATATTCCATGCTCATATGGAGTTGTAATATCAGCCAGTCCATGAATAACAAACATAGACTTGGATGGTATATTTTTAGCTCTTTGTGTTGCATCCGCTTCAACGTAACCCTTATAATTTTCAGCTGGCATCCCGAGTATCCTTTCCGTAAAGGCAGAATCTGCAGGATATATTAAATGAATAGTTTATTAAATGTGATAGTTTCTTACTGTAATAAAGCCAATCAGCAATAGGACTAACTGCAATACCGCACTTAAATACTTTTTGTTGAGAACCTAGAACCATTGAAGTCACATATCCGCCATAACCCCAGCCCCATAATCCTACTCTCGTTTCATCAAGGAAAGTGAGGGTTTCGAGTAGGTATTTTAAAACAAATACTTGATCCAATACCTCTATACCACCTATGTGACGGTAAAGGGCATGGTTACTTTGTCCTAAGGAGCCTCGTACATCTAAACGAACATATACAACATCACAATGACTTGACATATACGTTCCCCAATCAACTCTAAATTTTTCAGTAACTGCTTTACTACCGGGTCTTCCATTACTAAACAAATTAAGTATGCGTAGCTTTTGTTTTATATGCAAATGAATAACTTACACTTCTACAACAACGGGATATGCAGCATCTCGAAGTTCTGGCCTCCAACTTGGGGGAAGTAAAAGTTGAACTTGAGCTTTACTACCTTGGGACAAAGGCACCTCAAAAGACCACTGCTTTGGCAAAGCAAATTGATTCAAAAGCGGCCCTTGTTGGGGCCTCGTATCATAAAGTAGCCTTAATAATTTGTTAGTTTTTGCAGAGTGCACTCCTGCTAATGGAAGCCCTGGTCCTTCGCACACAAGGACATAATATAACATGTCCGTCGTATTACTACTAGGACTTATCTACAAATAATCTGTGCACAATTTAAATAATACACAAAATGTACATTACCGATGCGCTAAAATGAGTGCAGTTGCTGTAATAATATCTACTACTCCACAATTTTCCTAAATCGCAGGTTATACACTCGGGTGCAATTCTTCTGCTGTCCTCCTCTGTAGAAGGGTTTCGAATAACATAAAGATGGCGTTGTCCCGGTTTATTTTCTTGGGTGCCCAAATAATATCTGTAAATTTAATTTAACGACTATATGAAAGGGGTAAGTAGTTGAAATGCGAGTGCTTACATAGTGTGATTGTAAGAATTCCACCCTAGTATTTCAGTTACTTCCAAACGACCATGACTTAATACCGCAATTCGCTGTTGTGTTAACATTACATGCTTAATATGTGTATACGTTTCAATACTTCCTTCTTGGACTGGTGCTAAAAGAAGAAAACTGTTCCCGTCAGGAGAAAACACTGGATGTTCTTGAATATCTAGCCACGCGTCTTCCGCTGCTCGCTCTGTGTATTTCTGTTAAATAAGAAATGGTTATCAAATTATGAAGTAACTATACTAATAAGGTATTTATTTACTGTGGCCATATTTTCAATATAGAAAAAAAACACCCTTGATGGAGCTCAATTACGATTATAAAAATATTTTTTTAGATAATTTATGATGTTTCTATCTTAAACATCCTAAAGGCAGAAGGAGTAGGTATTGTAAACAATCACTTCCTCAAAGTTACGGGGGTGAGGCACGGGAAGTGTTTTTTGACCGGCTAGTATCGACTATTAGAAAAGGGAGGGGCGTACGACAATAACAATCAATTCCTTGATTCATAGAATGTATCTAATTCTAATACATTTTAAACAATAATAATGCAAATGAGACGAGTAAATGGAAAATTTGTTTTCAGATTTTTGACTGACGAACAAAATGAAAATAGTTTGTACCGAATTGAACGACCGTTTTGAAGTAGAAAATTTATAGTTCGCAATGGAAAACAAAAGGTCCATTCGCCCTTAGAAGTCACAGACAAGTCAAACGTTAAGGTCATTCTCATTGGTTCTTGGTGAGGATCTAGTTTTACAACTTTAAACTAGAATATTACAAGCGTACTGTAAACTTTGTGAAATGGTGTACGGAGAAAGAGACTAATGGTTCGTCCTTCACCACGAGAATACGCCTTCCACATTCTCCTTACTTTGGTTTAGTACCATGCAACTTCTGGCTCTTCCAAAACTGAAAGCTTCTACTAAAAGAAAAAGGTTTTGATATCATTTTCTATATTGAGAGAAGCAGCTGAAGCCGTTGGGATAAGTACGCATCATTATCAAGGTGACTCATTCAAATTTGATGTAAGCTTATTACCTTTCCGTACATTTTCGTGACACCTCGTTTATCATCATTCCCATGTTATTTATGCATAGGTAATGTTTGGTCGAACATTCCAGGACAGTCATTCCAAGATCTTTCTGGAAACCCCAAACGGCGACTTAGCAACATCCATCTTAAAGTTAAACTAGGACGAAGATAAAACTTGCGACAGCGATGGTCACAGGCCACTGTCGTCTGAACAAACACCTGCATAACATGGGACTGACTGATAGCCCGTTATGCAGGGGTTGTGGTGAGGAAGAAACACCATACCACGTCATTTGCCAATGTAAAGACTAAAGGCACTGGAACGCTTACTTGGAAATGAAAAAATTACACAAGAGGAAGTAACGACGATTCGACCGATTCGAAGGATAGACAATAGCGGGGAGCACAATGGATCAAAAGGTCGCAGTAGGTATAGGAACCAATTGGGACCACCCCTAGAAAAAATAATAATAATATTGCATTATGTTTGCATGATACTCCATCAAATGTTAACAAATACCTATTATAGTCCTTTGAAATCGCTTAAAAAATAAACTTATTTATCTGTTATCGATAAAGGTATTTTGTTTCCTCTTAACTAGAGGTGCTTGGAAATTCGCCGTTCCTAGATCTCGGCCCATAATATAAATAAATAAATAAAAGTTACACATGCAATATCTAACGAATTTACGGTAGAGCCCGTAATAGTAGTTTACGTAACAAGTCCCGAAAGTGATCTTTTACTGGACAAGTAGGCAAATTACAGGGCGAGCCGCAGGCGAGTCCTGCAAGCCTGCGAGTCTAGTAAAAGCACTTTTGGGACGTATTACGTACAATATTTTTTTTTAAACGGGCAGAACAATTGACCGTTCTAGGCCGGAAAGTAAAAATGAGTCCGGTAAAACCTTTTACCGGACTATCACAATAACTTTCTGGCTCGGTCCGCCAAAATGAGATTTTCTGACCTAAAATAAACCGGAAAGTACTACTTTCTGGCCGATTTAAAAAAAAAATATTTACCAACCTCCAAACAATTCCAACTGGGCGCACTACACTCGGATATTATACTGAGGTTTTGAGCACGGTTCATCCAAACCGCAGACACTTGGGTGTTACCCTGTCCAATCCAACCGGCCGATGTTAAATAATAATCTCTGAAATGCATAACTGTGCGAAAATGTTAATGGCAGAGATGAATGGTTTAACGTACTGTTTTGAAATAGCTGCAGGCGGAAAAACCTGCCATCTACGAAGATCAGTCAAATTATTAATATCTAATACCCATAATTGCACTGTTGGATTAGGCGTTCCAGGCTAAAATGTCCTTAGGTTATGTATAAAACGTTTAATACAAAAAATTGTTACTTACTGTAGGATATCTCACAGATCGATAAGGGGGAAAGGTAGGTGCACTTAATACTGCTCCTCCGGCGGTTAAAATGCTTCCTGAAGTAAACCATGGGTAAATCAACGTTCTTACTTCACTGTCGTTGAAAGAGGCGTAGAGTAAATGCGTCGAATCATGAGAAGCCCATAACGACTCGGGTTTTTTTAATACATCCTCTATTAAAAGTGTTCTTTAGAGTGGGTAGGTACATAAAATTGTAGATTTTACCTTGATACAACCAATCCGGTAGACCATTGTATACAATATCGGGTTTACCAGTAAAAGTTAACCTAATATCCGTTTCATCTGAAGGCGACTGGCGATAGTAGATATCGTTATCAAAAATTATAAGTAAGGCGGTAGTTTGTCCCAACCAACTAACACGTTGCAGTCTTTGACGCTGAGTTTTGGAAGCAGTCGACAATCGTACTGGGATGTGATGACTGTAACAAATTTCAATTTAGCGCTCTTAAAAGGTGGGATACGATTTCATTCAGAAACTTTTTAAACTGATAGGTAGGTACTAAAGTATTCAAAAGAGATACGTACTCATTGCTGACGTCATAGACGGTGTAATGTGCCGTATAAGATTGTCGGAATACCTGAAACAAGGAAAAATGTTACAAGAATATACGAGAAAAGTTTCGTTAATCCTGCTTCTATTTGGCTTTGAAATATTTACGATGTTCATGTAACTTTGATAATGAATTTCCATCTAAAGAAAATGTATTCGTTTTCTGCTTATTTTCTTGTACGTCGGAAAGGAAAAAAAAACATTATTTGCAGTTGTTACAAAATACCTAATCGAATTTTGCCTGTAATGGTTGAATCAACCCAACACATTTCCTTCCGAATATACATATAGGTAGGTATTTATTATTTATAGGCATCCATAAAAGCATTTTGCATACTGAAACTTCTTTTTTGTTTTAATCCATACATTAAAAATACCGAAGGTACTTTACCGCCGTACTTTATTTCATTTAATATTTGGTAGTACCTTTAGGTTCAAGCTTTGAATATTCAAAGGTTCAAGTGTTCAGCTTTAAAGACTCTGCTGACACGTTTGTATTGCCATTCCTTGGATATTTTGGAAGATGCTATGAAGCGTGTGCTTAGGTACTACTACGAGATACAGATACCTATATGTGTCTACCTTTTAACAGGCCCGTGCGCAGGATTTGTCCTTGGGAGGGGTTGGGTTGGGAACAGGGAAGACCTCAAAACGTTGATTGAATGATTTCAATCAACGCCTCAAAGGCTCAAACATTCATAAAACATAAACTAGGTTGCGATATTCCCAATAATAAAATTAGGTTAACATTTTCTTTAAAACATTGAAACTTGAGTAGGTATTCAATATTTATCTATTTTTAAATACATAATTAGGTATGTATTTATAAAGTTCGTTAATAATTACATATATATTATTATATTTCCTTATATTTCAACGGGTTATGGGAGGGGTTTGACCCCCCCCCCCCCCCCCCCCTTGCGCACGGGCCTGCCTTTTAATGCTTATCTACATTACAGCACAAATTTTCAATAGATTGCACAGTAACATACATACAAAAATTATAAGTACCATTATCGTTACTCACTATGGAATGGGCGTGGGGAATTAATTGTAAAATCCTGATCTGCTAAGGGTAGTTTTCGTAACTGTCATGACTTTTGGCTTAAAACTAATTAGGTAGTTTATTAAATGGCGCCACCTTATCCGATTTTTGTCTAACGAAGTTGCAGATAAATAGGAATTCTACAAATGCTGATTAGGTAATTAATAACATATATTCTACTCAAAATCTATAAAATTTGTATTTAAGAGGGCATTTGATTATTTATTTGTATTACGTCCAGTTTACTACTCCTAAGTTACAAAACAAAATAAGAGCACATAGCGTTCTTAAAATGTATTAGGTAGGTATCCCTATTAATTAATTTAGGCGGTGAAACCTAATTTAAAGGTAACAAGATTTAGACACATAAGCTAGCCCGAATAATGCTTTATTACACTTTTGCTAAAAGTTTACGGTAATTAAGGGGTTCTAATGCACTCTTTACACAAATTCTTGCCGACAAGCGCAAGTAGGTACATGTACAAGTTCAAAATGCACTTACGATTTATAATTACGTTTTCCTCTAAGTATTAAGGTTTTAGAGAGATCATTTAACTATGTTCAGTTTTGAGCTCCTTCAGAAGAGATTAAATTAATCAGATACCTTTTTTATGTCAAAGTTCGTAATATGACTATTACGGATTAAAATTCCGCTCCAATTACTTTACTCTACATTAAATAAGCCGATTAATTTTCTTGGTTAATTTTTAACTGTACGATAAAACGTCGCAAAATTTCTGTTGGTCTTAATATTAAGTAGGTATAATTGGGCGCTTAAAAATTTCAAATTCTTTTTTTTTACGTAGCTGAATGATCAAGCGAGCAGCGACCAGAGTTGCTCATAGTTGTAAACGCAAAGAATTGAAGCTAAAACGGCATCAGCAGCATGCTCGATAGCTTTCTTCAAAGGATGTTAACTTACTAGCTCTAGTCATTGTTGTGGGCTTCCAACGTCAGAAATATCTACCACCATAAAGGACGCAGAGAAAATATGGGATGGGTGCAATACTCCACCAACATCTATTCATACTTTCAGGTGGTGCAATTCTGTCTCTTTCTGGTAAGGAAACATTTGGCATCTTTTTCCAGAAGAACTTAGTACTTGTGAACCTACTTGAAATATTTCTCCAGCATGCTGTCACGGCAAGGTACCTAATATTGACAGCTCGAGAGAAGTGCTTCGCGTGTATGGAAAGCAAGTTGAATCAAACGACTTGAGAAATCTGCTTTACAATCTCTAAGGCAACTCAAAAACAGCATACCTTTTGCACCATCAGGCGAAGAGGGCTTGAGGGTGAGCAAAAGCACTCTTGACTGAGAACCGACGTCGCACTGAATCTGTTCCTCACATCCTCCTGAGCACGATACGGTTATCGCAAAGCCATATGAAAATGTTCTGTCAGAATTTGTCCTAACTACTTCTGGAAGTACCGAATCTGAGGACGAAATCGACGAGGTTTTATTGTTCGCCATTTTTCAGAAAACCATTGTCTGCGGGCACTGTTCTGTTGATTAAACATTTTGCAGTTTTTCGTCCACTACGCAGCCCCCACAGATCTTTCGTGGCTGCAAATTTACACTCTATTGTTACTGGGCTAATTAGTTCCACACGTTCCAACGATTTTAGTTTTTGTATTCCATTATAAACAGTTGGTTTTCATTTAAATTTTAATAACTGATTATGAACGAAATATTGCCATTGACCTACACGACTAGTAACATGCAGTGACAATATAAGTAAATGTAATGAGCAGTAGTTTAATTTTTTTATAATTTAAGATACTATACAATTAGGTACCTACATCTCTAAACCTTCATCATGTCGAAAAAATTGTATTAGTTTAAGTGTGTAAGTATGTGTTAGGAAAGTTGATAGCAATACGGATATCAATTTAGAGCAAAATGACGGCAGTAATCAATTATATTTCGTTCTGACATACGTGTACGTCCTGCAGTAGTTGCACGATGCCCCCAAGGCACTTTGCCAAATTTCTAAAACTCGCCAAACTGTCTCCATTCTGTAGTGGAACTATTATTCAAAGAGAAATTTCAGAGACTTTAAAATAGAAATCTCTTTAATATTCGCTACACTCTGATACAATATATTGGTTATAATAAACGCAGTAGCGTTGAGTGAATTCGTTATTCAATGGTAGTAGCAAAGAGATTCTTTGGTAGTAGGTTACGTATGTAGTTTGAAGGAAATTTGATCATTCTTAAACAGGTGTTTACTAGATTGTAATTAAATCACGTTCATTTCCGTTTAGTTTACGAATAACAATTGCTCTGAAATATCAGTACGTCAGTAACATTTCTAAACAAATTGAAATTCGCCAAGAACCTAATTGGAGAGGAAACCTTATCACATCCAATTAAGCGTGACAAATTCCCAAGTTCTGGTAGCACTAAAAATTATTTGATTGTTTCCAAAAGTTTATTGATGTAGAGGTCGGCAGAATGGTCTAATACGTATTTGGAGTGGACGAAAGAAAAACGAATTTGAGAGAAGGAAAAAAAAAGGTTTACACAACAAAATATAGAAACACTGGAAAAGAAGATTAGAAGACAAGGGAAGCATGCTAAGCGAGATAATATAAGTAAGTAATAATAAGAGGAATACACGTCAAGAACAATACACAAGACGCAAAATAGAAAGCAGCAATTTATTTAGAGATAAAATGAAGATTGATGTAAGAATTCAAGACGCTTTCTCAATACCAAAACGCCACATGGTAGGTAATTGTTAAATTAAACAGCTTCGAAAATAAATGAGAACTATTGCGCAACAAAAGGAAGATCTACTCGGAAATAATTTATATTAAAAACGACCTTACAAACATTGAACAGAAGGTCCAAACAAAGGTAATAATTTAATAAAACTGGGAAAGGAGAAACGGCAGAAGGGTATATCCCTTAAAAACTAATGTCTCTTTCGAGCGACTAGCATAAATTCATAAATATAAAGGATAATGAAACGGGACGCACGACGGAAATACACAAAAAGAAACAAAAAACCAGTTACGCAATGCCGAACTAAATAGGTACCTACCTACATATTAGATTTTGTTTATTTGTTATATAATTTTTAATATAATGATTTACACAAACACACATTTTATTTTAAAATTACTTTTATTTCGAACTGAACAAGACAAAGACTTTATGACAACAACACATTTCTTTGTAAAAATTTAGTCAACATTATATGAAACAAGTATCAAAAGGTGCAAATTCTTATAGAATTTTAATTTCAACCAACTTCAAATCTGTAACTAATTATGGCATATACTATATACAATATATATGTATATAACTACCCCCTCTCCCCACCTCAGACACAACTACGCCGGATTCTGCACAAATGAGTCATTGTTTTTCTTTCCATCCTTCAGGGAGATGGGAGTGGAGAGGGTGACGGACAATTTGTAAATCACGAAAAAATATTAGAGGAAAAAAAAGTAAAAAAAGATCGTTTTTCTGCGGACATGCAATTTTCCCCCTTTTCACCCCCAAAAAAGGGGTTGCAGTTGGGGGTGAAATTTGCAATTTGAATATCGGTTTTTATGGAGAATCCAAAAGTAATAAAATATAGGTGTTCCCATTTAAGTTTTGAAAACTCACCCCCGCTCCACCCCACAGGAGGGGTGAGGGTGTTGTTTACGTATCATGACTCAATAGGTTTCAACAAATAAAGGAAACGTATTTTTTTCTTTTTGTAATTGGACGTGTCGTTCTCGAGATATTAAAGGGTGTATATTTTGACTTTAATGGCGTCCCGACGGCGAACGGGTGATCCGATCAAAAAATTTACCAGCGATTTGGAATCAGTGAAGAATTTCCTATAAGATGACACCACTTCCAGCTTTCTAAACCCTGTAACATCGACCAACGCACAGACACACAGACATCCGGACGAATTTAGTAACCAACTTTTTGAAGTTGGTTGAAAATAGAAAATACTGTCCGATGCAACGCAAACTGACTGTCTTAAGAGCATACGATTATTCTTTGATTGGTAGGAACATATAGCTACTGAAGGACGACATAGAACTACCAGATACATTTAATGATACAATAAATTACGTTGTTTCTGCAGCTACAAAGGAAAGAAGTAGAAGGTGCTGGAGTGGCGGACTTGCAATTTGGTATAATAAATGTATCAACGTAATAGAGAGACGTAATAGAAAAAAGGTTTAGGTGTGGAAATGAGGAGAGAGACAATAGATATTGGGAGGAGGATGATAGTAGAAGATGTAGACTGTGTAGTGTGGGGCGGGAAAATTTGGATCACATGTTAGGGGAGTGTGACGAGCTGAGAGCGGAGACTAGGAGCTGGAAGAGGGTATTAGGAGAGGGTGGAGAAGGGTTAGGCTGGATGGAAGAGGTCATAGAAAGAAGAAGATTTATAAGGGAGTGTTATGGAAGGGATGAAGGTTAATGGGGTGTCTTAGGGTTAGGAAGGTTCTGTTTATTTTATTTTAAGTAGAATGTTTATTTCGTTTATTGGTTGATTAGTTAAATGAGGTAGATTTCAATTTTTTGTAAAATTAAATTTAGACAATAAAAAAGCAATACATACATAATTTGTCGATAACCGTTCAAGTAAAGGAAGAAAGGGAAAGACCTTATTATTACGGGCTAGGGCCAATTACTGGAAACCAACTGCGGATATTGATTTTTGTACAAACGAGTTAGATGAAGCAGTAAGTAAGTAAGAAATTTAAAAGAAGCCGACGAAGCCGACTTAATTATAGGCGGTGATTTAACGCAAGAGTAGGAAATATGAATCAATGTGAAGCAAACTCTGTACGTAACTCAAAGCCATAAACGCATACGCAGTACAAGGCGACCCAATAGTTCATAGAAGAGGACGAAAACTAATGGGAATAATGGAGGGTATCAAATAATCCCTTCTTGTTTCTCGCCATACACCAGTTTGTAGGAGAGAAGAACTGCAAGTGCAAGTACAAAGATTATCTACAATAGGGACCGGGCAGATGACGTCATTAACCTATTTTTTTACAGCTCTGAGGGCAACATTTTTTCTATTCGTAATAGCACAGCCTATACTGTTCACATGTACAGGTTGCGCGCGTTAAGAGAATGTGAGAGTTGCATTCACAATTGTAATTTTAGCCCCCGTAAACTGAAAATACGTGTTTTAAGTTAGCGTTTTTTGCCCTCACAGCTGTCAAAGTCAGCTGCTGCCCGGACTCTATAGAACGGTGAAGACAACCAAAAAGAATTCACATAGCAACTGACGACAGTGCCTCATCGGATTATATTACTATAATAGCTGCCATCACAGTGTAGGTATTCACACAAACGTAAACCCGAAAATGATCTTCGATACCAGCAACCTGTAGGAACCAGAAAAGAAAGAACACTAAACGGAATTAGCTCATACTAATAAAGCATAAGAAAAAGAACTTCAACGAAAATATGTGCAAAAACATACAAAATGTTCACAACCCATCTGCATTTTGGGAAACAGTTAGACATTGTACCTACCAATATCCAACGTTCACACAGATATGGTATGATTTCCTGTGCGCGGCAATTAGTATGGAAGAAATACTATGGGGTGGAGCATTAATGACTTTGGGTTCAACAAAAGCTCTAGACCAGATGGAATTCCAAACGAATATTATAAATCTTAATCTTTACCAGGTTCATTACCTGGAAACTATTCAATTAGGACATTAGGTATTGCATACCTGAAATGTACCACAAAGCTGGGCAAATGTAAAAGTGCAAATGGTGTACAAAAAAGGAAACAAAACTGATCCACAAAATTATCGAGGTATAGCACTGCTAATGCTAAATAATATCTATTACCAAACTATATACAAACTTCACGGTGTAGCTGTAAGTTAAAGAATAAAGGTTATCATTCACAATATACAGGGTGGCTGCCAGTTCATGTTGATACGATGGAAACAGTAAGAGATAGAGAATCGATTAAATTACGATAGATAAACGATGCGTTTTTAAAAGTACAAATTGCGTACGATTTTATTTTTTCGAAAAAGTCAGCTTGCCAAATATTAATGAAAAACAGAAATGGGATATTTCCTTAGAAAGTAAATAAATATTTTATTATTATAGATAGAAAAAAAATCTTTCGTATAACAATTGTACATAACAAATACTTTATGGAGAATGCCCATAAATATTTATTATTTTTGTATTAGTTATTATTTGACAGAAGTAGGTACCTACCAAAGTTGGTTACCATAAAGAGATTAAAGTTGAAATAATCGACATATTTTTATTCAGTACAAAGTAATGTCAAAATATTGGGAAAAACTTACAAGGACTGAACTAACGTAAGTAATAAATAAAACTTTATACGATGTAAAAATTAAACTTTCCATATTTTTGAAAGATGTTTAAATTGACCATAAATCTTTTCACTGCTCTACGAATTGCTGCACTCGTAGTATCGTTTAGTAACTGAGCGCCAACTTCCCTACTATTTTTCTCTTTCAAATGATCTAAGTAATTAGCTAATATATGGATATACGCTCCAACCCAGTTTTCTCCTGGATACAGTGCTTGATTAATGTGCGCTTTGTAGGGGGAAATAAGCATTTTGGAAAAATCTTTTTATATAACATTTTTTCGTTGGGAAATTTGTCTTCTGAAATTATGTGGATCATAAGAACTCTGTGAGGAGGAGAACTACGTTGAGGACGTTTGGTAGGTACGTAACGAACCAGTTTTTCTTAATTTTCTTTCAATTTTTGGAGATAAAGTTCTGTGAGATGCGCGTCTTTTATGTGGCTCAACCGAATTTCTATAGTTTCTGAGGTATATGACGAGCATATTGTCATTTGTGTACCTACTTATCTACGTTAATAAACTTATACATGGGGTATGGTTGTGTGAATTTCTCCTAATTGGAATTGTTATAATCACCCCGTTTCGAGTTCTATCAATCAACATCCATACATGGACCAAGTCAACCTACCTACTTATCCTTTATTAATAAATATTAAAACTGGTAGATATACCTATATTAAACACCGAACCAAAAAATAACTCTTCTATTAATTGTTAATAACATTTTTAGAAAACTCATTACTCAAAGAGAAAGTCCGTACACAGTTGTCAAAACCAGAGACGGATTTAAGGTTTTGCCGCCTATAGGCGAACTTCGTATGCCGCCTTGAACACACTGTACCGGGTGGGCCAAATTGGACACTTTTAGGGTAGGTATACATATATCATTTATCTTAAGAGATAGAAAAAAATAAACCTATGTGTCCTCAGCTCCATTTTAATGAGAAAATCACTAGGGTAAACAGAATTCAGTTACCTCTAATTGCTTGGCCACTAGGGGGAGTTTCTCGAACTTAGTCGATTTCTTTAATCCTTCATAACTTTCTTATTGTTAAAGATAATTGATTTTGGTAAAATATTTCTTAGATCACTTTTTTACGTAGAATCCATTGCGATGGACAATTTTTATACAAGGTGTTTTGTTTTTTGTGTACGACCCTAAACTACATTTTTTGATATACTCTATATATTTTGGGGTTTTCGAAAAGAGAGTAAAATTTCCTAAATTTTTGTGTACTTATCTTTGTTATATTTATCTTAAATATTATTTTTAATCATTAAAATATTTTGCTTGCAGACATCTCGGTTTCCATGATTAGCAAAAAACGGCAGCATGGTTTAAAACGACAATTTGTTAGTTATCTGGAAATTTTAATTGACTCTAATGCAATATTGCAAATAATATTTAACATCTTAGAAGTCAATGCGCAACGTCTAACAAAAAAAAACATCAAAATTTAGGAAAATTTACTCTCTTTTTAAAAACCCAAAATATACACCCTGTATAAAAATGTCCATTGCAATGGATTCTACGTAAAAAACTGCTCTAAGAAATATTTTGCTAGAATCAATTATCTCTAATAATAAAAAAGTTATGGAGGATTAAAGAAATCGACTAAATTCGAGAAACGCCTCCTAGTGGCCAAACGATGAGAGATAGCTGAATTCTGTTTACGCCAGTGATTTTCTCATTAAAATTGAGCTCAAGACGCAGGTCCATTTTTTTCTATCTCTATAAAGGATGTTTCCATAAGAAAGTGTCCAGTTTGGCCCGCACCCTGTACTTAAATAAACACACACGTAAAAATTTAGAATAGTTAAATCATTAGAGTTAAAAAATATGTCACCGTCTAAAATTTGCCGCCGTCCAAAATTTGCCGCCGTAGGCCTCGGCCTATTCGGCCTATTCGGAAATCCACCACTGGTCAAAACTAATTCATTCACATTTTTTTCGGGGAACTTAAACGATGCTGACAACTGTGATCTACTCGTGAGAGTCATGGATTATAGTATGAATTGACGCAGGTTACAATGCTATAACTATAATAAATAAACATTAACGATCTACACTACACCATTCTCGTGTTTAGGAATTCCAATGGCCATGTTAACTTTACGAACTTGGAAACACTTTTGCATCAATCAAAGTTAAGTTTTTTTTTACAGAACTCATTCCAAATTGAACTACAACGTCTAGGTATTGAAACACGGTTTGCCGCAATGAAATGAAATTAAGGGAGGATTACTCTTATAATCTCAAATTAATATCGAACGGGATTTTGTGTGTGAGTGTATTAATTTTCATGCTGTAAGCGTTGTTAAATAAATTAAAAATAAACTAAATTACAGCTGACGGTAGTCGCTTAACGTAATTAGATGAACAACAGTTTTTCCTAATGAAAAACATCCCTCTTCACTTTTTTTGTTGCAAGTTCGTTGTTTCTTTGATTTGAAATAAAATTTACTAACTTTTTAATACAGAAGCAGTTATAGAATGAGAACATGGCTCATTTTGAAATTTCATTATGTTATTTTTCATGCCTTCTCATTATGTCATAATGGTTTCACGTACCTAAATTGAATAAATAAGAGTGAACATGTTTCATTTCATTATTTTCTTAATTACTGCTATTGTTAATTTGTTTGGATTGTTAATTTGTTTCATATGTTACATACTCGTTGAATACCTACTTTCACTTTTGGTTGTCTCGGTGACACCTTTCAACAAATTGGTATTGTTCAGAGTGCTTACTATTTTTCAGAATTGAGCACGATCATCCATCTCTTCAAAACTTAATTCTTCCTCCGCTGAATCTATCTTTGGTTTTCAAAAATAAACGAAATATATTCTGCTGAAGTTGTCTTCCAAATGTAGAAATTATCTGATACCTCTAATGGACATCATTATGAATAACCTTGAACAATTCAATTGCCCTTGGAAAGGTATTTTTTAAAGATAATTTTGACTGGTTTTATTCACATACGAGGACAGTTTTAGAAGTATTCGACCTAAGAAAGAAGGTACCAAAAATTTTGGAAAACGTAATCTCTTGAGAGTAACATTGAAAATAAATAATTTAGAAGAATTCCTTGTTACAATGTAACTACATAGGGTGTACGAGAATCTATTGAGAATGCCCAATCTACGTCTTGTCAGAATTAACATATTTTTCCAGCAACTTTTCCCGTTTGAGCGTTGGTTAATTATCCAGCTTCTTTTGTTTTTCAATATTTACGTTTGATTTCAAAAAGGAAATATATTTTGCAATAGGTTTTTAATTATCTATAATTTTGCAAAATGTGTAATAACAAAATTGTGGTGTCAAAAACATTATTAAGAATGTAATATTGCAAAAATGATTCCATGGATTTTGGAAAACGTTTGTTTCTTCTATGAATTGAAGCATTATGAGTCAATTTTACTTCAAACATTTATGGTTTGTGGCACTGTAAGTAAGGCTTGACTTGAGCAATTGTACTCAACTATTATTGTTTAAATTAATTGTACTTATGGTTCCTTTTATTGCTTCTTTTGTAAAGAGAAATTTCTTAGGTTATTTTGATTAATTAACCACCTGTAAAAATGTACCATGAATTGAAAATGGACCTACACTGCATGGGTAGGAATATCTAGGGTTGGGCATGGTAAGCAGATACACACTGTTTAAAGTGCCCAACGTAAGTGTTGATAAAATTAATTACGTACATAAATTATTGCACGTTTTAAACCGCAATTTAGCATAATTGTGTGTTTTTTTATCATTACTTTTTATCGGGTTTCTCAAAGTCTGGTAAGTTACTCAAAATTTATGTTGATTTCTCTCTTCCTTTTTCACTCGTCGCCATTGTGTTGCGTTTAAAAAATGTTTACAACTTTTTTTTATTAATCAATGACTTTTATTAGATCAGCTATTGAAATTTTACATAAAATTGTCCATGTCCATATAGACACTGTACATACTTCTGAAATTTTGTACGATGCGTAAACAGTAAATAAATTTCCTTTTATACGTCACACTACAAGGTATTCTATAGAAGGGAGACAATTAAAACAGTTGATTCTATCGTTAGATGTAATTGAATACATATTATAGAGACATTTTAGTAGAAGGTATAACAAAACGTGATCAATTAGGAAGCTATAAATGACTATCAATCTCGTTACCTTTGTAATGTAGAAGGGTTTGTTCGTTGATGTTTACTTAACGTCACTTTGTCAGTTCATTTGGTAAAAGGTGAAACGGAACGTCCGTTTGAATACCTAAATTGAAAATATCCCCTGTTTCGAATTACTTACGCTATTTAATATTTCTTTTCAGAACTACATTTCAATAAAGTTAATGAACAGAACGCCACAAATTATTGAGTTAATATGTTACATAGTAATGAAATGAGTAGGTACTTTTCCAAACAGGTGTGTCGAGTTCCTAAATGAAAAAGTATCTTTACGAGAAATTTTATGGGTATAATCAAACGTATAATCAAACGTCCGTGAAAGTATATCGCGTGGGTGCAAATTTTAACAAAACCATCTCCAAATTTTGGGAATTACAGGAATTTCCGCGAGTGATGATGATGCCAGAAAAAATGTTCTGCGAACAATACTTTGGAAGCACATCACCACCAGGGACAAGATCGGCAGATTATTATGGTAACATAATAATAGGTGTTTTCTTTTTGCATTTTGTGGTACACTTAAATCACCTCTGTCAATACACACCATTCGTTTTATAAAAATAATTTGACTCAGTTCTTAATAACCCTATTCGTTTTAAAAGCTTTATTTAAGTTATATATTAACCTGAGGCAGAAATGTCTCCATGACACAAGGCACTTTAATCACGTGATGATTGTAACTTTACCTAACCCTGTGGCGGTGCAAAAAGAAAACACCTAGTGGGAAAAGCTTAAACGACGTCTCAACCTGACATAAATCGCAATGTATTCCGATATCCTCCAAGATCACATAATATTGGTATTTTCTACCATATCATTGCGTAATAAACGGGTCTAGTAGAACTACAATTGCGGGCTATGTTTGATATATTAGCAAAAGTAACAAACTGATTATTGCTAGCAATAGGCGCGAATTAGCAAACTAACCAAACTCAATGACCAATGTAAGGGCACTGTAAATAATTCACCGAGTAATGTTTACGTAGACGACTTAATTACGGAAATGCATTCAAGAGAGGAGACCGAAACTAGTGAAGAGCAACATTACCATAATGTGGACAATCTGCGAGAGGGCGACATAGGTACTGCACGCAGTTGAATCCAATTCCATTGCAAACACCGAGAAACCTAAATTATCCGCCGCTTGAAATGCAAGAGTTTTGTGATCTCACCTCGAACTTTGTAGTGCGCAACACAACTATCAGTATTTACAGAGAAAATCCATGACGGGTTCTACCTTGAGCGGTGGAACTCCAAAGATGTTGGCTACATTATTTGACATTAACAGTGCGAGTGAAATTCAGGAGACGATCATAAGACCCAAAACCGATATCTCTCGTGGAATGATACAAGCAGAAGTTTCACTTAAATCAAAAGAAGTGATAGCCATCACACCCTCCACCTTAATTGATAAGTTCTGATTTATCAGAAAATTAGAGCTTAGTTGTCACCACAAAATCATATTTGTCTTATTCGTTTTTCCAAGAATGTTTGGAATGAACAGGTACGGACAACTTCATAATTGAACATGATCAAATAGGTGCACCACATTTTATCACTCATTTCGGTGGCATGTTTAACTATCAGGTTTTGTCCGAATTTTTTCAAGAATAACAGCCGCAAGTTCTCATTTTGGAGTAACAAATTAGCACCAAATTGGCACCAATTTATTGTGACATCATTTGGTATGTACCTAAGAGCGTTCGAGATGCTTCGAAGCGTTTTCGACTAGAATCTTTCTATCTCGAGGTTAAAGTCTAGATGGGCTTTATAATGACTTTATAAAGGAAGGGTTTGTTCCCGAGTAGGTAATAGTTTTGATTTGTGGTCCAGGAGCCACAATATTTCTCTGTAGATGAAGCCGAGTTGCTTCCGTTTTCTCAAATATTCTTTGTATGTTAGAGTTTGTCCAAGTGAATGCCAAGATACTTTACCACTTCCGTCTGTGGCAATTCCTTACCATTTAGTGTTACGGGCGGACAATTGGCTTCAACTTAAAAATTCTTGGACAATAAAGCGGCAAATTTGATTTTGGAGTAACAAGTAAGTATCAAATACATATAACGTACCGACACATTATTTCCGTACCCTTATTGGGTAAATATCCGTATAACACTGTACTAACTTTAAGTTAAGCTCACACAACCTTAAATTTTTGGTTAGCAATGAAGGTACCTACTGAAATTGTTTTTAGGGTAAAAATTTAGCACAAAGTTTTGGTGTAGGTAAGGGTGTCCATATTTCCCCAGGACACAACCGGGATACATGATTTAAAATTGTCGTTGACAAAATTAAAAAAGTCAATTAAAAATTAAACATAATTCCAGTACCTACATATATTCATTTTTAACATATACCTATAATTTACAAAGATTTAATCTGAATTGCAATAAAAGAAATAATGACGTTTATTCGTACAAAACACAATGCACTACAATGACTGTAATACGACTGATATCTATAAATTCATAACTGTTGAACGTCAAGTATTTGTCGGGACACCGGGACAACAATGTTAAAACAGGGACAAATCCGGGAAAACCGGGACGTATGGACGAACACCCTGGTATAGGTAGGTACAATTCATTTGACTATGCAGCGTTGGGTGTGTTAACTTTTGTTATATGCGTATTGTAACTGCAACGTTATTAGAATGACGTTCATATGTATGTATAATGAATATAACTACCTATATACAAAATTTCAAATTTTACGTAATCAAATTTGTAATATGGAAAGTTATGTAAAGGGTTGGCTATACTTAAAAGAAACAGATTTTGTTCAATAAAAATAATTCTTTTCATTGCATTTCATTTTACAAAAGAAATATGTATTTAGAATATTACTTCATTTTCGTTTTCCACGAGATCCGATTCAATTATGAAATTATGATCTATAAATATTCACACAAACAACTAAATGATTTAGAGCCTCAGCTTACCATAAAAAAATATAAGTTACGCAAAAAATTACCCTGGCAATAGAAACTTCAAAGGAAATAACACATAATGACAGAAGGCGTGTTAAGTTACTAAGTGACGGTGTTTAATTTTGAATTTTCGCATTTTCGTGTTCTTGAGTTCTCGTGTAGTAATGGGTAACGCATTAAAATGGGGTGAGTTTTATATTTAGATTTTGCAACAAGGAAAACACTTAACCCACCTTTAAACCTTTCCCCAAAATAGCTTCCCTGTCACCATAAATTATATTTAACTTTATTTATAATGTTTAAGTAGTCAAAATTAGAACAATAACGTGTACCTAATGTTTGTTATCGCTAAAGGTGCACATTCGTGGGGATTTACAAAGTTACACGCAAAGTGTAATTTCGAAGATCAATAGTTAATATCTACATGCCATTAAACGCTTTTGATTACATTCAATTTTAATTTGTAGATAACTGTGGTACCTATCATTAAATGAGAATTTTGACACGCTACTCCGATGATAGAAAAGGGATGAATGAAAATACTTATTATAATAAGACAACTGAATAAAACCTTGACTTTTAAATTTAGAATAATGCTTTTAACATTAGGTATTAAATTAACAACAAAGCGCATTTTGAGATTAAGGAAGTTATGTAAGGTCACATTATCTATAAATACTTTAGTTAAACTATATCTACATCAGCAAAGGGGATGTATATTCCACTCCCGCCCATTACTAGGGTACAGAAGGTATTTGCGTGACTGCACGTTGTTAGTTTGGTGTACCCTACGGACATCCATAATTCTAAAATCTGATCTGAATAGAGAACGAACAATGCCTAAGCATTGCTTTGATTTATAGAAATAAAAGCTTATCCTTCCACTATCTTTATGTCAAGAAGAAAAGTAATTTTTTTATTTGGATATCTATTTTTAGAATTATAAATTGAAACGTTACTTACAGGTTTAACGTTATGTTGGAAGAGCACATATTTAAGGTCCTTGGAACACTGATAACTTTTAACGTTTAACTGCCTCTGAAAAATAATAGAAACAATTAGATTCTTTTAATCTTATTTATTAAACGTACTTACCAAAGTATGATTAGTAACTAGAAGTGTAACTGTAAAATTTTTTGTATCAAGCACAGCCAGTCCTCCATCGTCTCCTTGAAAAACAAAATAAGTTTCGGAAATCCATGAATGCGGTAATCTAAGTGGATTTAGCTGCCCCTTTAAGAAAAACACAATGTTAGTAGGTACGTAGTCGTTCACTATGTAAAAATTAACTCTTCACAACATTGAACATTCGCTAATATTCTGTTATTAGCACCTGTAAACGTAGGACGTACAGTATAGGTACATGAAATCGTTATATATTGTGGAGGTGAAGTTTAAAAACGCCTCATTTTCACGAAATTGCGGTGTGCAAAATTTGGAATCCTTTAAACAGTTACCAAATTGACCGTTTTCAGATAAGTAATGTTCATTACTTTGGCGAAATTTTTCAAAGACAGTTGCTCAATTTTATTCACATAACTCTTACAAACGAAAATGGTGAAAAACAGTTTGCGGAAACTGCAATACAGAGGACGTTATATTGGAATAGTGATTTGGAATATGGGGATTTATAGGTTCTGAGGTTTTCCAATGCAGTGTACTAAACTGGGATAGATATCGTGGTGGAATCAGGAATGACTTGTATTTTCATGAAAATTGAAACGAGTTTTTCACTAATCATCCCAATTGTTGAATCTGGAGCTGGTTGTGATTTTGGGAACTAGCACGGGTTTTGCTAAATATTTTATCTATACTAGTTGACAGAGATAAATGTACCTACTCGCAAGGAGCCCAACTTTGCCATTAGGGTATAAAGCTCGTTTCTTAGAGTTCAGAGAACAATGCGAACGATGACGACCCCTCAATGATTAGGCGACGAACGGCAGATATACCTAGATATAAATAATTAACATAATTTTTTTTGTAAATAAAACGTGACGAAATCTAAAAAAAGGGGAGAAGCGACTACCTTGTTCATTGGCCCAGAAGTTTGGCGTTAAAGTAGTTTCCGAACCCCCTCCCTTCTACGTCACGGCTTGAAAAATGACGATACTTTAATGTTAATTAACCGTATCGAATTTTATTTAAAATAAACGATTAATTTTTAAATATGTATTTCTGAAACGTGTAAGATTTGGACTTATGTTTATATAGGTAACCTTTTTGTGTTATTTAGATGCGAAAGATCTGCACACACCTTTTGAATCGCCCTGTATACATCACGTACTATTACTAGAGCTGGAAGCTTCTACAATTGATTACAGAGTAACTCAGGGAGATACAAACCCTAGGTTCTGGATTCCCTCAACATTGATCGTCTCAATTGGACAAGTACTGGACACTCGCAAAGTATGTGGTGCACTGTCTTGTCGTCTGTGTAGCATGCTTTACAGGATGGTGATTTTACCAAGCTCATGCGGTGCATGTGCCTGTTTAATTTACAGTGCCCACAAAGTATACCACAAGAGGTTGCAGGTTCTTCCGTCATAGTGCAGAAACGCGCCAGGCCGCGAGATGGTCCCCTGTCCCATGACCACATTCTAACATCAAGTCTCACCTAGCCATGTACTTTTTTTTGGTGCCGTGAGTTATTAAGTTGTTTACAGTTGATACTGTAAGTGGAAGAGCCGGCTCTGGACTATAAAACGGTTGTTTTGAGGCCAGTCGGGCTAACTTATCAAGCCTTTTGTTCCAGATGCCCTTTGAGCCTTGAACCCATACGAGCTCAAGGTTATTGCTGTCACTTGCTCTAGTAGGTACGTGGTGACATTCTGAAACTAGCCTAGAGACGAGTTTGCATTGACCTAGTGCCTGCAGAGCGATTCTGCTGTCTGAAAATTCTGATAATTTTATTCTTTATGCTGTAGCTGTACATGAGAATTTTTCTTGTACTAAGCGTTATTCCTACTACCTAGGTTCAAACTCAAGTCGTTGGCTAAAGGTAGTCCATATGAAAGCATTGCAGTAGGTACCTAGGTACTAATGATTTTAATGTTCCAAGTTTTTGAATTACCTAAGTATCTGTTTGTAAAATACTACAGCGATTAGGAAATATGTTAATTTAATTAGAATATTTAATGTTTTATTGTAGATTATTCTTTTTCACTGTCAACATTAAACGACTGAGTTACAGCCAAAAGTGAACGGTATATTTTATCATCATAATAGGTAGGTATATAACAAAAAAACGTAAAGAGCTAAAACCTAAATTTCATTGTTTTGTATAAAAGTCGTGTAAAGAAGTTTCAAATTAATCACAGTAATAGTATAATTATCACACACTGTCGGCGTTTAAGCCTTGCATAAAAAAGGAAGAGAGTTAACGCTCATCAAATAGATTAAATGAATGTTTTGGTTTAAATGTAGCATGTATACTTAACGTCTGTGATTAAACCGCAGACCGCGTTGTAGTTGACCGTTGTTAAATCGAATTATCTATAGTGGTTAAATCTAATATGCTTTACCAATTTTTTTATTATGAGTTTATAATTTATTTCAAATGAATATAATACAGGGTGTCCCAGTTGAAACTGACACATTTTGAACGTGATTATTGACTAAACGAAATAAGATAGAAATGTGCGGTTTTCACTAATGAGTTTCAAATTTCGAAAAGTTTTTTACCAATCATATTAAAAAAATGTGCCAGTTATACAGGACGAGGGAAAAATTGCCGATTTTCAACTAATCGATTTCTTGCACATAACATTCTCAACTGAGGATTTTACCCCAGTATCATCAGAATTGTAGCGCATTAATAGAACGCTGCATCTAGTAACAACTACATCATTTGGCATATGATGGTGCTGCTCTGCCTCAAACCACAATCTACCTTGTCAATTGACGGTTTAATGCAGCGTTTCCCAAACTTTTTTGACCGCGACCCGGTACGAGGTTTTAAAATTTTTGGCGACCCATCTTATGAAAAACCTCACTTCTTTACAAAACAAATTTTATTTTTTAATTAAAAATCTAGTTAATTGTTTGTTTGTTTTATTTCATACACAAAAATTTCAAAATAATTATATAAGAAAAATAAAAGTAATTAAAAAATTATATTCATTTAAAACTAGTAAATGAAGTAAACTAGCAACGTTAGCAGCACAACGCGCGGACGCGAGCGATAAAGTTATGTGAAAGAGTGCAAATGCATACTTTTCCACTATTCCTAGTGTATAACGTATAACTGATGTAAAAAAACTAATAGGTACTAATTTTTTTGTGTTTTTACCATTTTTTTCCGTGACCCGGCAAAATTTTTCTACGGCCCGGTGCTGGGTTGCGACCCACACTTTGGGAAACGCTGGTTGAATGTATAATTATAAAACAAACAGATCATGGTACATTTTTAGCACAAATACATGAGGTGTTATCTTTTACGAAGACAAAGTAAGTTAAAAGAGAAAAGTAAGAAAATCGATTAAACAGGAAAAGTAAAAAGGGAAAATAAAAAAATTTTGCTGCATTACTTGTAGGTATTAGTCGTTAAAAATCAAGAAGTACAAAAACAAAATAAAATAAATGTGTGAACCTCTAATAATTCAAAATGGTGAAATCAGCAGATTTTAGAAAGGTCATGTCGCCTGCTCTGCTACTGAACCCTTTTCAAATAGTTACTAGAACTTTAATCGCTGTAACTTAATAATAAACTATACATAATGCCGTCTAAGGATCAGCAACTTATGAAGGCACTCCTTAAACGTTTTTAAATGAGGACTAAGGTCTAAGAATGATATGTATTTGTTTAATATTACAACTATAGCATTTTCAACGAGTTTTCCAATGCACGTCACAAAATGTATGACGTTATTTTACTACAATGTTGACAGATATTCTTTGTACTATTGGAACGATCCACTGATTTAGGACAGAAAAGTAAGCAAATTCGCGAAATCGGAATATATAAATGTACGTAAACAACAAAAGAACAACAATAATATAACCTTAAATTTACAACGCAAATATTAAACAAAGAGTAAAGCAGGTTTGGCATCGTTGGTTTTCAGTAGCAACACTAACATTGAAAATTTGTTAATCGTGAATAACGTACCTGGTCAAGATTTTTATTTTGGTATGTCATTTTATTTCGTTAATGAAGTGCATTGGCGAACTCGTTGAAAATATTATACTATAGGTAACTATTGTTTAAATAATGAGCTGTTAATGCTATGTACCTACAGTGTGTTCAATTTTGGACATTTTTGTGGATTATCCCCCTTATTAGCAAAGACAGCTGCTCGGGTAACGTAAAATACTATTAATAGAATTTTGTATGACCGTCCTAGTTTTTGGGCCTCACCAAATATAGGTAAACCGCAATTATATAAAAGCAATACAAAAAATCAGGTGAAGTATCATAGGTTACGAGTTACCAAAAGAAAACCCGAAATACTAAACATGGAAGACGATAGTGTGAAAAATTCACTCTGCATAGGATGGTTACCGCACGCAGACGGCCTCCGAAAATGCGTATGGTGCGTACATTATGGCTGTGGAGCCCAAACTGCTACACCGATTTTGATGAAATTTAAAACTAAGGCCCATAAAAAAAATTCATCGGTAAAACAAGCTTCTCATCAAAATCGGCCCAAAGGGGCCCAAACTAGAGGCGTTATTTTGGGAGCAAACATTCTCTCCAAATGCTTCCAAACGTAAAAACAAAGTAATTATTTATTATCCTATGCCGCCTATATTTTTATTATATTCCCTAATCGGGTCTGGCGGCAATTTCAAATACATAATATAACGACAGTTGTAACAAACGTTTAAACATATCCAACAACCTCGTTTCGATATAAAATTCACGAGATCTATGTAGATGTTCATCAAAAGATTTGAGCATTACCTACGTAAAATTCTACTTCCCTTGTTTCGTTTCGTTACTTTCTCTGGAATTAGTGAATTTCGTCTGTTGGTTACTCTGGGTTTCGTTACAAGAATAACGAAATAATTATCATCTGTGTAAAGTTACGTTTCGTTTCATTGAAATAATGTTACAAAATACCGTTACGCATATAACGAAACATCACTGGTTCCCTTAGAAACGTTATCCAACAATGGAGCAAGAAAAATTTGTTAAAATTAATCGGGAGCTCTACAAAAATGTTGCCAAAAAGTAACTGCACGATCCACTTGTTTGTCATGCAAATTTTTACTTGATTAATATGTTTATACCACGCCCAAAGTTTGCACGCATGCAATGCTATTTATAGGAATAATTAAAAAGTTGTATTTTGGTAACGTCGCACCGATTTTATGCTTTTATAGTAGAAACTTCATAGAGACAGGTATTTATTTGCCGCACTCATGTACAGTAAGGTACACGGTTCAAGTATATACATATTTAGATGAAGAGGAGTAAACGACATAACTGTGATGGCAGACAAGACAAGTTTTGAGTAGAATACCGGCACATCACCTCCCCACGCGTAATTGGTATAAGAAACAAGGGTGATGGTAATGAATCACCTTATCGTGCATACGGCCTTAACCAATTTGAACGTCATGGCTTTGATTTCAAGGTCGCTTAGGCAATCTAACAGTCTCCAAGGTTGTTTACGAAAACTAAAATTGTCCAAGGTCGTGTGAGTAACCGAAAATTTTCTAAGGTTGTTTGCGTAACTTGAATATTTTTCAAAGCTTTTTCAACATTGATACGATTCTACCCCGGAAGTCATCTTTATCTGAATATGTCAAGGTCGTTTATGTAACCAATGTGTCATGTGCAAAAAACAGAAACCGTGTTGGGCATTTTGAGGAAACATACATAAAACAGTAGGTAGTAAATGTCTTGATGTTTTGTCCAACCGCGGAAATTGTTTTTATCTTACTTACTCTGGTCGTGGAAGCGTCTGAACACTATGTTACATGATATTAGAAAATGACCTAGCAGCCATTATTACTTGAATTAGAAGAATGCATTTAAGATCATCGCCAACAAGTCATTTTTGAGCTGCTTTATTCTCGATAAATTATTTATAAACAATAAAATAGGAAGGGTCCGAGGTTAAATGCTTGCGGCACATCTAAGTTTGTTATACCAATATAAGGAAAAATATTATGTGACTTTATTTAAGAATAGGTGAGAGGTAAATGAAGGCTGCAAATTATTTATAAGGAGGTATGTGTATTGTGTAGGGAGGAGAATGGATAATGCAGGGATTTGGAATTGTTTTTCACCATGGGACGCTCGTTTTTTATTGCGAAATAGATATGTTTACAGTGAAGGTTTTTGAATGTTTAACATTTCGCACTATTTGCACCAAATTATGTATGGCAAGTGGTAAACGTTCGAAAGATTTTTTGTATATTTTTGCTTTTAATAACTAAAATCCTACAATTAGGAAAAATGCAATAAGGGTGCAGGGGTTACTAATGCGAATTAGCAGTTTATAACATGCGAGGGATATTTAATTAAAAAATTCTAGCTCAAGAAAGTTATAACAAACATCTACATCGCCATCAACGTCATTGAAAGAAATTTACGTACGTGCAACTACTGTAGCTCATCAAATAATCGTATAGGTACATATAGCTAATATTTGAAATATTCAAACTCGACTCATACATTTTCAAAAAACAAAGTACCTACCTCGAGATATTCATCCAACTGCATTCTCTTCCCATGCCAATACAACAGTTCATCCACATAACCCAAAAGAAGTATAGCAGCAACTATTCCAGCGATCACCATTCCGATTACCAAAAGGGAAAGTATGATAGACCACCAGTTGTGACCTTCATAGCTATGGTATGCTAGCTCCTAATAATTTATAAGAATAAATAAATTTATCTGTATTATAAAAATGCCTATACTAAACTATAAAGGTAGGTACATGACTAACGAATTACTTTTAATGGAAATTTAAGGTTGAGTTATTGCCTAAATCTCTATAGATATCTAAAATTGGTGATCCTATAGTAGATGTTTTATGGGTGACTGAATGTATAGGTTGTATTGTAGATAGCAATTTGATTGATGTAGAAGTTAATATAAAATCAATAGGTAGGTACACGATGCAGAGATCTTATCTAAGAAGAAAATGTGCATTATAACTGCGTCACTAATATACAATGTGATGGAAATGTAAGGAATAAAATTTTCAAGTAAGGTAAGTTTATGGTTACTACGAAACAAATTTATTCATTACTGTTTCCCTACACTGTGTAGTAAAGTGGGAGTGCTCACTAGCTATCTAAGCTTAAAACAGAATGCAATATTATCTATGTCTAATTAAAAGTGTAACTTTAACTGTGATATCTATTGGTTAAAGTTTAGTAACAATTTCACTAAGTTGCTAATAACTTGAAATCGTGCTAATACCCACTGCGAGTTCAGTCAATAATCAAATCGTTTCCTTAATCCCATAGCGCGATTCGACAGCCATTATCTTTTCCATTTAAAGTTCTGAATTGGATCTATTCATTTAGGAAAGAAATGTCATTGGTAAACACAAAAGTATTCACGCTCGAGAAATCCTCCAGCTGTATTTGATAGAAAAAAACTTAGTTAACACAATTTGGCGATATCATCTATACAAAAAGGCTGTTTTCAAATAATAACGTCAAACGTAAATTTTTTGTGAAAATCTTTCCGCGCTTTTCTTACAAACACGCTTGAAGAATTCTGAATAAATTTATCATATTGAGCGAAGTGTTCTTGTCTAGATGGCTCCACTTCCTCAGATCCCGTGTACAATACCCACTCTGTGGGCCGGTGTGTCTATTAACCCCTTACACCTTTGGGTATTATAAGGGAATGGTTATTTACTTTTTTATATTGATCCCGCTTTTACTTGTAAGTCTTACCCATGACAGCATTGCTCACTGAATTATGCTGTATCTATGTGGGAAAATATTATCTGAAGAGGTTCTGTTATCGCACAAGTTTCAGGAATATATAATAATATATCTCTGTGTAGGTACATGCGGGTTGAATGAATTTAGTGCTGTTTTAGCTGGGGGTAAATTTAACATTTGTTAAATGAGAGAATTTTTTGAACGTTCCTCGTATAAGTTGATTCATGTACGTTCATTGTTGAAGTTTTTATACGTTGCGTGTCCCAAGGTGCGTAATCTCAATCGAGATTTAATATAGTAATAGTCATACATTGTAATAATTGGGATTGTTAATGATGCAACTCGTCATTTAGGCACCCGCTTATATTGCAAATCTCGGGATGTTTATCTGGATAACGACAAATCCGAGGGAAGCTGAGTGAACACTTCTATTATAACGGACGCCTTTTGAGTTAGTGGAAAATGTTTAAGCGATTAGAAAAAAAGGAGCAGTCAGTCGGTTGTTAGGATACAAATTGCAGTTGAAATTTCCAAAAAAAAGGGTCGTAGTGGAAATAAGTTCTATGTTTTGTGTGTGTGGAAAATTCGCTAAGCCGTTGGAATTGTAAGATGGTAATTGAAAATTGGTACGAAATCGGCGAAATATTAGTGAAAGGAGCTGAGATTCCTTGAAAATTTTGTGTGTTAAAAGTTCGGCCACTCACATTAGAAGCGTGGGAAAACTTTTGCTGACTATCATAATTATCGACCGCGAATAAGACTGCTAAGTTAGACTGGCCGTTCTGTAAATGAAACCTTTTATTTTAAAGTGCAAATTGTAAAAATAAAAAGAGCCGTTATAGTGAGTTCTTTCTTCGAAACACGTTACTTGCAAGTAATTGACAATATTTGATTAATTGCGAACCAACCCACATTTACTGAAATTATTAACATTCTTGTACCGGTCTCGGGTTTAAACTGAAAAATGTTTATCTATTATATTTCTAATCGTTTATACAGGGTAGCCCATTAGTGCGAAGAAGTCCAATATTTCATTCAATATCATACGGATTAAAAAATGTTGCAAATAAAAAGTTGTAGGATACGAACCATTGTATATTTGTAAAATATTTATAAACATACAGGGTGCTTCGAATTGGTTGAATGAATGGTTTCGGCCCAAAATCGTCACGATATTCATACATTCCCAGAGAGATGGGAAAAATGTGCAACTAACGAGGGACGATCCTTTGAATAAACCAGTTTTTGTATTTTCCTTGAAATTTTTCTGTTATTATTGACAAAAAAACCCGGAAACTTTAATAGAAAACTGGCTTTTTAAAGTGAGTTCGATGTTCCTACACGATTTAAAAAAATGTCATGTTGTGAAGAAAATAATTTGGTAATAGTGGCTGAACTCGTTAGGTGTCGTGCATAAATGTGTATCTTTCTATCGACAACATATTTGCAACGGCTTCAATTTCTGCACTGAGACTTTTGTTGTATATGTATACTAATAGTCAGTCAATACTTATGGACAAGTTGGAAACCACAAACTGCGATAAGTAAGTGGTGCCATCCAGTAATGAATGGTTTATGTTTAACAGATTTAAAAAATAACCTTTCTGCAATGTTGCTTATGAAATTGATGACTATAACCATCTGTGGTACAATGTTCTAGAATAACTTTTAAATGTTTTGAAAATATCTTCCATTCATTTCAATTATATAAATAAATAGTAAATTCGGCCTTCTGGTGTCCATCTCCAAAAGCTGGTTTCTGTTGGTATTTCATTTTATAATATTGCATTGACTAACTATAAGTATATAAGTACATATAAAGAAAGCTACCTTTCATTGATATTCGGTAACAATTTGCTGGAGATATAGTAATTGTAGCGCTGCTGTTATGTTGTTACTATCGTGTAATTTATTAAAGTGTGAAACTACCTGCTTTAACTAGGTATCTTGTGAAGTATCTTTAAAAAAATGCAAAAACTATCTATGAATACAAGATTCTGATTAAAGTACTAAATCTAAGTCAGTACTCATTCCTCAATACATACCACTATCTCATTCCAGTGATGCACTATATAGATCCTTGAAACCTTCTTATGCATAGAAAACATGCAATTTTTAATCTACAGCGTTCAAAAACTTTCTATATATAAGAAAATTTAAAGTCTGTTAAGAACAATGAGTGCAGTGGTATAGTTACCCTTCGAGTACTGACCTCTTCGCTACCTACCTCGGCCTTTTTAGCTTTTGGATCAGCCACCTGGAGAGTTTCATCGGGCGGTACGCGCCAGGCTGTACGATCCGTGTGCACATTAGTGTGCATTACGCTATCCGCCCCTTACTCTTACCTGAAATTAAAAATAGACAAATGTAACAATCTATTTTCCTTAACTTGTTATAGGTGCGCGGTTATTACCGAAATTATTAATATACCTAATTGAAATACTTTTGTAATTGTCAATTAGTAGACGTTTTCGTCACTACTTTTGTATACTAGCTTTATTCTATTTTTGTTTTGATATAGTTTGAGCTTTGCACAAAGTACTCACTGATAAACTCTTAATGATCATAGGAAAAAGTTCTACGATGAGGTTGTTTTTCAGTTTGTGTCAAAAAAATTCATTGAAATAAAAAAACTCCCTCCCCACCTCTTCCACACATAGTCACTACTACCTCTATCCACCATCTCTACTTCCTTCATAACCAACTATCCCGACCTACCATCCCCAAATCTAAACGCAAAAAATCACGAATTCCCTATATTCTGTACTATTCGAATCCTTCCCGTACCTACTTCATTTGAATACACTGAATTCATGAACCTTAATGCACAAACTGTGGAGAAATGGAAAATGCCTGCTTAATTACGTAGAACTTTTGTTATACAATGTTTTCTCAGAAAATTTAATTTAATTATGAAACGTAAACTTAAGAAGGATATTAGAAAATATGTAACCACGTTAGGGGAACGTTCCAATAGATCAGATAAGGAATATATTAAATTACCGAATTATCCTTCATATACAAAAATCTTTTCCAAATTGAATTTGCAAAGGGTCACAAGATAGTTTACCAAAGCTTTTAGGTAACTCGAAAGATACAGTGGATATGAGCGATAAGTCGGGAACATTGAATTCTTTATTCAATGGTCGGGAATATTATAAAATCAACTGTAGAGACTGTAACCGTTGAGTGAAAAACTTTTCACTCAACGCTGTAACCAAGCGTAGGTATATTGGTCAAACTAAAAGATCACTTCAAAATTCGTTTCAAAGAGCACTTGGCTCCCCCAAAATATCAGAACTAGTAAAATTTCACTCACTACTATCGGAGTAAAATTGCAAGGCCTCTGACTTTAGAAGCTTGTATCTCAGTAATTAGCAATCATAATTTAATGAAATAAAGTGCATTTAAAAGATCATTTATTCCTACAAAAAGGTGTACAGTTTTAGATTTTTGCAATATATCGTTAATTTTCTGTACATATTAATTTATGTGCGAAAAAGCGCTAATTATGACTGAAATCGCACAAGCGCTCGACTTTAAAAATTAATTACGGCTATATTATTGAAACTGAGTGGTAGATGCTTATATATTTGACAAGTGTATACTTTTTTGTCGGTTTATTAGTATTAAAACTATAATGAAAAAAACGACATCGCTCTGTAATTTCGTCTAATTAAATTGTTTATTTTTTAGTTTATTTAAATAAAGACAATATTATTATGTACTTCGATTGTTATTGATACTCAGGCCAAGCCTGGTTAACTAATCGCACGGATCGAAATCAAGTAACGATTAGTCCTACTAATACATATATCTATACAATATAAATTTGAAGTTGCTGTTAAAAAGTGAACATACTAAATACTATACACATATTATGTTCATTAAATTAAATGACGTTGATAAAACCAACGCTGATCACATTTTAGATAATGTATTTGTTTGAGAAGCCTCGGTGTATTTGATCCCAATTTGTAAAAGCCACGTCCCGTCGACCCTCTTTCCGCGAAGGCATTAACATGAACGCAGCGTCGCGCATCAATAACAAAAAGAGACCCTATATTCCTAGGCTTCTCCGTTGGCGTCACTTATTCGTGACTTAGTGACTTTTTATAGAAAAGAAAAAATGAACATAATATGTATGTTTTGAAAAAGTGTTATGGTTATTGTGTAAGCGTTTTTTGTTGTTTAGCTCGACGCATAGGTTGCACTCGAGTGGGTAATGTGTTGTTTGTGTTTTTATTATTATTATTATTATTATCTTGTGTAACTCACTACCTGAACGTTCGATATTAATAATATTGACAGTAACATAACAAGGTTAAAGCAATTATATTGTGGTCTAACACGATTCACAAAAATAATGCTATGTATACATGTTTTGTTTAAAAGAAATTTGGAAAAAAGGATGGATGCTTGCGTTTGCGCGGCGAGGTGCAGTACGGGGTGGAAGATGGTGCCGTACACTATTGCTATGAAGCGCATGGTTTTGTACAATGCTAAAGAATAATCACAGTGTTGTGGTTTGCCGCTCACGATTTACGATGTGGTAGATTACCTCTCGCGGGAATATGTGCGTCTTTCTTTCGCGATAATTATAACATTTACTTTGAATTACAAGAAAACAAATTTTGTTTTCAATAAAGCAATAATGCAGCTCGATTTGAGTAATACAAATTTAGCATTTAAAACAAGAATTTTTTCTTTAGTTACCGTATATTGCAAAATAATCAAATTTTCGGTTAGGGCTTATAAAACCAGTTAATTATATGAATAATCAATATTTATTGACTGTCGACTTTTCAGAAGTATGTGTGCTACAACATTTGTAAATTTGGTAACAATTTATGAAACAATAACAATTTTATAAGTTAAAACTGACCGTCAGCCAGGAAAATACTAAATACAGCGTTTTTATTGCTGTTAATTAAAATAAAAGTTAAACAACTGATTCTACCAATTTGATTTTTACACATGTTAAACATATATAAATGACTAATGTACTGCGCAAAAATGAAGAAATTTCACCCCCCAGTTTTTTCGTTATGACCACTTAAAGTCAGAGGCCTTGCATTTTTACTCCGATAGTATCACTTTCACTTTAGATAATATAAATAAGTAGGTCACTATTGTAATTTGAATTTAGTTGTTCGTTGATGATGACAGCTTTGGTATGGAAACGAGTTCGATGTAATATATTTTTATTGTGGTTTTTGTTTGTACATTTTAATATAAAAATTCCATTGAAACACACTTCTTTCGGACAAACTTAAACCGATCTTCAAATACTAGATTATATCATTCCATTACAAAAATCGGACGCATTTTTTCCAAGAATGCTAACCATCTATACCTCCTGCATGGAATGAAACAAAACGGGAAACTCGAGCTATAGGCCTCTGCGAATAAATACGTCAATTTTATTGATAAATCCGTCCGCTTTGGTTATTGATTCTAGAGAGGTATTATCAAAAGTCCCTCTATATCGAAAAACTCCCCTTAAGCTAGGACCCCAGTTTCTTCTGTCTCCCCTTAAGAGAGACTCCAGAGTTGTTGGTTCGCCTACACTACTTTCAGTGAGGATTGATGTTGGAAACTGTGATTGAATCAGAAACTGCCGAGTTTCCTTCCAGGTCTCTGTATAACACCCCTTATATCTAAAGTTCTTTGGAGTCGGACACCTGGAATTTGTTCAATTTACAGTATTTCCTCTGTGAGCTTCGTTTTCCCTTTCTTATGGACTTATTGTATTCGGTGAGGTAGTCTGTACCCACAATCGAGCAAGTTCCCCCAAGTATATCATGAAGGGTACCTATTCTCTGTTCAATGCCAAATTTTATTGCGAATTGGGCATAAGATTGGCATCAAACTGTGTTCAGTGAAGACTCTTGAGTATGTTTGTGGTAGGTATCACGATGGCCAAACGGGTGGGCGAGGACACAAAAATTCAAAATTTCACGTAGAACGCAACACAGTCCTCACAGAAAGAGTAATGATATGGGAGGCAATATTTTATCTTCATTGACGGTTACATTGCCAATATGCTGCAGTTTCTTGCACTTGCATATCTTCGGTGTTTGCAAAATCAAATTTTCCAAAAGAATACAGCACGCTTTTTGCAAGATGCTAACATTTTCGTCCTCCCATGGCTTGCTTGGTCGCCCATTCAGCATGAATGCGATATGATCTGTAGGCGGCTGACCACACCCACCAAACGACTAGCACCATCTTCGGCTACGGATTCGGGATGCCTGGAATGATACACCACAAGCAAAAATTGTTCACCTGCATCATATGGTGAAGATGGTCTTTGGGAAGGAAATTTTAAAAGAACACCTTTCTGTATAATAAAATCCAAAAAACTTCTTAAATATATACCTACTTCTATCAATTTTATGATGGCTTCGACCCTTCGGGGGAATGTTTAGACACTATGTCGTTGATAGCAAACTTTAGGATCTGCAACACAGTAGTAAAACTCCTATAAGATATACATTGGGCTGTTATGCGTACCTACTGAAAACTGAAAGTTGCACAGACTTTAATCATGTTAATAAGATTGTTTCTTTTTCTACACGTGGCAGCCACTCTTGCTCTATACATAATATTATCCCTTCCCCTAGCAAACTCTCATTTACGCACTGTTCCTTTGAATAAGGATTTAGGATTATTAACGAAGCAATGAACTTTGCCATCGTATGTTAAAGCCTAAAGTCATATTTATGTAGTAATAGGGAGAAACTGTGTTGAGGATGCACGTTAGTTACATATTAGGACACGGCGTAACAGATATTTTGAACGTTAATATTGGTTAAGCAAAATAATTAATACTCTCAATTAAGGTACTCAAACTGTTTTCAACTTGTTGATTACATATTGAACTTCATTCCAAATTGAAATACGTTAAATTACAAATTCATCACCATGAAGCGTAATATACATAATATTACGGCAGCACATCAACCACGTATTTGGGAATCAAAATTAATAAATTTACCTAAACGATATCAACAAATTTCGTGTTCGATCTTTTCCATCAATAAAACTGAATTTATGTATTTTGTTAATTTTATTAACTTCACTCACGAATATGGAAATTTAAAATTGTAAAGGAAATTTGAAGATATCGACGTATAGTAAATATTAAACTTTACAATATCATCGTAATAATATATTTACGATTTTCTGAAACTTATTTCATTGTGAAAAATATTTTTTTACACACGCCATCACAACTCAAATGCCATTTATCAATATAAAACTAAAAACCAATCGGGGTTACCCAACATTTACCGATGGAAAGATAAATTTTTGCTACAAAAAAACGTGTATTTTATAAGATTACTGTTTTTATGGCCCTTTTCCAAACATTATTTTCAAACGTGATTATCATTAAGCCCCTGTAGACAGTTTGGGGTGCTATACATCCACGAATTAGGAAAAAGAGTAAGATTAGTATTTAAAAGACACGCAACTATAAAAACTGACCATTATTAGAACGTAGATTTGTTTATTACACCGAGTGGGGGAACGTTTCAACATTTCATTAGATGGAAATGTGACGAAAATCGAAAGGAATCGCTTTCAATAAGAATCTTTCATCAGTGCCGCAACTAGACTTTTTGGCGCCCGGTGCAAGATTTGTAGATGCGCCCCTATTATAAAACTTAATTGTGCAATTGTTGAACGCCTGTGTGAATATGTATTGACAGACTATTTTAGTTGACAATTTGACAATTTGCATTACGTATCTAGTATTTATAAGCTCGAAAATCTTAGTACCTACTTATTAAAATTAAATGACCAGTAAACTGGCACACAACTTTCCTGTGTTCAGGGGCGCCGGAAGAAAATTTGTTAGGGAGGGGCCCTTACATTTTTTCAAGTAGAAATTAGAATACTTGAACATTTTTAGCTATTTTTAAAGTGGTAAATCAATAGGCTATGCAGAGTCACCGATGGAATAGAACATTAGATATATTCCAAAAGTGGTTATATTTTGAGATTTTAACAGTTTCTAAGATGGATTTACGCGATTTATGAAATTCCAGGGGGGGGGCGGGCCCCCCTTGCCCTTTAGTAGCGGCGCCCATGCCCGTGTTTACTACAATGAATTATTAAATAAAATAGATTTTTCCATAATAACTCAAAAATAAAATAGTTTTTGGGTAATAATAACTCGAAAAAATAAAAAATTTAATGTATAGTGTGTGGTATAGTTGTAATCAGAAAACGATTTCTGATTTTCTCCTAAAATAATATACAGGGTTTGTCATAAATATTTTCAATATTTTGTTCATTTGTTGTTCGTTTGTAAATTTGTGTACTAAAAGAATGTCCTCTACTTCACTGTACAATTTTATTTCTTCATCTTTGTTAGCAAAAAATTTATGAAGATTTAAAATTTTCAACTTCAAACATTCATCCCCTTCCCCTATAGGAAATAAAGAAATAAATGTAGTGCCAACATTCATGAACTATGTGTATAACATTTCAAAAATTAAAAAAAAGCTCGGAGTAGATTTGGAGAAAATCTATTTTTAATTATTGACCCATTTTGGGCACTAATAAATTGGCTACGTTTAATTTCTGTTCTTTACCAATTACAAGTAAAAGTTCTGACTATCCTTTGGCTATAAATTCCACTTTTTAAATTTTAATTAAGTTAAATGGATCTTAAGCTACACCCTAAAAAGTAAAAACTGGGAGAATTGCTATTTGTCGCCATTTTGAATTTAAAAACAAACGAAAAACGGCCTTTTACTTGTAACCATGTGTACTAACTTTTTCACGAAGGGAACTTAGATTTAGTTAAAATTTGAATGTTTGCTCCCAAAATAATGCCCCTAATTTGGGCGCCTTTGGGCCGATTTTGAAGAGAAGCTTGTTTTACCGATACCGATGAGGTTTTTTTATAGGGGTTCTAAACCATTTATTTTTTTATAATTGATACATTATATTGATATCTCCTCATTATGTAGAAATTTTAAGTACCTCTGACTTTCACAAATATTGAACCATACAGTTTGCAAGTGGGAATCCCTAATCACTTACCAACAAAGCTACAGCGAAAATACTATAGTTGGCGACCATGAGCTGCCACCAGGATAGAGACCGATTAGATGATCCGTTCTGGAGGAATGTTAGTGTGCTCGGTTAATAGTAATTTAGGTGCTTTAATGAGTTGTAGGGCAGGTTACGCTCAGTAAGGAATAATTAATTTTATCTAGTTGAATCGGAATATAAATCGTGGTTAAATATTCGCTGCATTAAAATACTAATTTACTTGAGAGATGGCCGGCGGTGTTTATGAATTACGGATGTACGCAGGAACAGCTTGTTTGTAGCGGTGATTTTATTCGGTTAAAATATTATAATTGTGCGAATTTCAATACCTATATAAAATAAAGCCTGTGAGCACACGATAGTATTTTTTTATTTCTCAATACACGATTTACAAATATAAGATAGTATTCACTCCAGTTACGTATTGGGATCGAAAAAGATGCCGGATGCCGTACACTTTCTGCAGTACCCAATCTTTTATAAGTGGTGCAGGTGGCGCCTCTGTACCTGACTTTCTTTATTCAGTGTTGCCACAATAATATTTAACTGCCTATAATATGGCGACACTTGATCTAGTTATTTTGTTATTAAATAAGTTAGGGCTCTTTTAATAGTTATTTGTATGTCAAGGCCGCGAAAACACACTTTAACGTACGATGAGAAAAATTGTCGTCGAGGCACAGTCGCTCCCATATTTTGTGGAAGATCTTCCCCGTTTGAATTCCGCAGGACACTTTACCGTTGCATTCGAACTACTAGTACAGTCAATTTAAACACAAAAATATACAAACATTGCAAAAAATCCTATGTTAGGTTTGCTTTTTTCATGGTGTTAGGTTCGGTCCCAGTAGTAAATACTCAATTTTGCAACTTCGAAAAACTTGTGGAAACTGGGGGGGGGGGCACCAAAAACCGCGATTTTTTCGGACTTTTTTCAGTTTTAGCCTCGTAGATCAAAAACTATGAGTTGTAGTGCAAAGAATATGATTATCTTTTTTAAACTGGACTAAATTTTCTACCATTTGAGCCTAACCGGAAGTCTGTAAGTATAATAGTTTCCGAGATACAGCTCTTCAAAAATAGGCATTTTCCCTAAATCTGTTTTTAACGTATCATCCATGATTCGAGCCAGATATTGCCACAACGACGTGCCCTACGACCGTTGTCATGGAGAAAAAAATTGTAGGACATTTTATCACCTTTTATTTAAGCATAGATGCATTCCTGTGGGCCTAACAGTTCTCGAGAAAAAGACGGAAAACCGGAAAACAGTGAAATCGCTACAACTCCACATATATGTAATAGCATTAATATGATTAGAAGACATTTTCTGATTATTCTTATTTAGCCTAGCGAACGAACGCTCAAAAAGGGCTTGTAGACAGACTTTTTGATCCTAAAGATTTTATTTCTGGGATGTGTTTGGTGATGATTATACGAAAAGTAGCGTAACAAAATGTGCGGATTTGTTTGGTTTTCCGTTTAAATCTCATGAACAGGCCATCGTAGTGGGAAATGGCCAATTATAAAAAAAAGCTGATTAAATTTTCTACAAGTTTGCTTCTATGTATTTTTTCTCTATTTCTATCCGTTGAAGAGATATTCGCTGTCAAGAATTGACATTTTTTTTGAAAATCGCTTTTACACGACGTTTTTCGGCAAATATTGTGTCCTAGCTCCTAAAGTATTGGGTTTATAGCAAAAACTTCTGAAATAAAAATTGTAGACCATAAAATTTCCTATAAAATACATATACCGTTTAATATTTTATCTCAAATAGATTAGATGTTATAGTTATTTAAAAAAAACGTTGAGTTCAAGATGGAATAGAGGGCACTAGAGAACAAGTAATTTTGTGGGAGGTTTGGAGCTAAATCTGATATGTGAGTATTAAATACAGATTACCTGCATCCTTAGCCAAACAATTTCAGTCTTATGTGCCACCATGTTTAATGGTCTCTAGTCTTTTCCAAATACATTTATGATAGGGTTAATGTTTGACGAAAAGAACAAAAGTATTTTCTCAAGGCAGTTTTTATTTTATAATTGGCCATTTCCCACTACGATCGCCTATTCAAGAGATACAAAGGGAAAACTTAACAAATCCGCAAATTTTGTTACGCTACGGAATTAGCTCATACGGTAGGGCCGGGGACTTTTCGTATAATTATCACCAAACACCTCCAAACACATCTTAGAAATCAAATCATTATGATCAAAAATCTGTCTACAAACCCTTTTTGAGCGTTCGTTCGCTAGGCTAAATAAGAATAATCAGAAAATGTCTTCTAATCATACTAATGCTATTACATATACATATGTGAAGGATTTCACTGTTTTCCGGTTTTCCGTCTTTTTCTCGAGAACTGTTAGGCCCACAGGAATGCATCTATGCTTAAATAAAAGGTGATAAAATGTCCTACAATTTTTTTCTCCGTGACAAGAGTCGTAGGGCACGTCGTTATGGCAATATCTGGCTCGAAACATGGATGATACGTTGAAAAAAGATTTTGGGAAGCTGTATCTCGGAAACTATTATACTTACAGACTTCCGGTTAGGCTCAAATTGTAGCAAATTTAGTCTAGTTTAAAGAAGATGATCATATTCTTTGCACTATAACTCGTAGTTTTTGAGCTACGAGGCTAAAACTGAAAAAAGTCCGAAAAAATCGCGGTTTTTGGCGCCCCCCCTCCCAGTTTCCACAAGTTTTTCGAAGTTGCAAAATTGAGTATTTACTACTGGGACTGAACCTAACAACATAAAAAAGTCAAACCTAATATAGGATTTTTTGCAATGTTCATGTTTAAAATGACTGGACTATACAATGGGGCGGATTCATTAAAAGTTTCTTGCGCGTCATCACATAGAGATATTTTATAACTGCAGAGATCTCATTTTTGTCCATGTCTGCAACATCACTGAACAAGTTTGACAATCTTTAATACCATTTTGGGTTGTCATGGCTACTTTGAAACGTGGAAGGTGAACATGTTGATAAATAAGCAGACAAAAGTTAAAATCTGTATCTTGGTCTCAGCGAACTTGAATGTTGATACACCATGCTGTGGGTTTCTCCTCCGAGTCTTAATGATGCGCCCAACTTTCATCACCTTGTCGTCGATAACTTTCCAACAGCTGCTCACAAACTTCCTTTCAATTGCGTTTGTGCTCGTCGATAGGCTTGGGGAGTACTTATCGGTAACAAATTTGAGAGAAACGTTTTCCACGTGTTCGGGGCTGTAACGATCGAGTTTTGTTATATCATGATCAAGGCCACACACTTTAAATAGTCAGTCAGCAGGTACGCCAATAATAATGATAGATAACAGTTAACGTCGCTGTAAAGGAATGAATTCAGAGTCTAGATGAACGGAATGCCAAAATGGGTGGAATGTTATTTTGTAGTTAAAGAATATCGCTTTCATTTCTTTTAAATATCTCTATTTGTTCTTGAGTTATGGGCAAGTTTATCCACGCCTCGTATTAAGAAATATGTACATTTCCTAATAATTACCACTGCAATTAAGGCACATACCGCATTATTTCACCAACCTTGCTCATAGAATTTTACCACATGGTTTTGCACTTCTGCGTTTCACCGAAAACGGTCACCTTTTAATACCTTTTCCGATGGCTCAAAGGTATGGTGTTCAATCTGCAGCTGAACATGCACTTTTCGGCCGGCAGAATGTTTAATCACCAGATTAAACAGATTAATCCGGTCATCCAAAGAACCCAAATTAAGTTAGAATTAGGAAAATGTTGCAATAAGGAAGTAGAACAAGCTTTAGCTTAATAATATAAAAGCATGGGTAAGTCGGCAACGGTTGCATGATAAGTAAGCATGTGTAAAATGCAACGTAGTCGTAAAAGCGCTTAACCTGCAAAATAACTGGAACAAACAACAAACTGCGTCACATTATTATTGTATATAAACTTGTAAATATTATAGAATAAATTAGTCTTTGAATGAAAGCCATTTTGTTCAATTACTCAACGGGGGTGTGGAGCCATGGTCTACAATTAGTACGAGTGACGGCGTACCCCTCACAACCAACCCCCAAAGCACTCAATCTTTCATCTGGAGATTGAACATGGTCCTTCGAGCCGGAAATCATAAAGTGATAAATATGGGCTAAGGCTGTAGGATTTTTTCTTACAATGTTGACGACAAGAGGTAATGATTACTTTTCAATTGAGTCTCGTATTAAGGATAAGGATGAATAAAAAAGGTTTGAAAATAAGTTGTATTAAAATATTGCAAATTTAGCGGTAACATATTTCACCTTGTTTTAAGCACCGAAATAGGACGAGTATCCCTGAAAGTTTCTTTACAAGAAAAATATAACATTCTTGGATCAAAATCAACATGGAAAGGATTTGAATTGATTTCTTATAGCTTCCACTACATTAGTAAATTCACTTTCATTGAATTCGAAACATCAGTTCAAAAAATGATTTATATGAATCGTTGCATAACAACCCTTAAATCTTTTCTTATTTATATGGGTAATAAAATATTCAAAAGTTGAAAAAGTGAGAATGATTTATATTAAAGCTGCGGTTTAAGATGTTTTTCTTCAGATTTACATAGCGTTATGGAGATTACCTGATATTTGTCGACTGTATGTTGTAACACTTTTATAAATTGGAGTGTCTTGTTATTTGCCAATTGTAAAAAGGAGATAAATAAACGAAAATAATACTTTAGGATTGAAAAAAAATATTGACGGGGATACAAATAACGCTCATAAATTAATACATTGCGATTTAACCTCCAAAATTCATTAGCGTAAGTGGTTTTTTAATACAAGTTAATAGGAAATGGAACGCTACTATTTCTAATCTCTTTTTGGATTGAAATTGTGTCTAATACGAGAATTTGGAAAAATGCCATCATTTGAAGTGATCCATTTAATTTAAGAATAGACAGTGCAATTCTCAATACGAAACGTCAGCAAATTACAATTGGCATCACAGTGGAAAAGCATTAGGTACAAGAGGTAGCTGAAATTGTTCAAGTACTAAAAGTGTAGAGTTTCTTTTCAATTTACCGTAAAGAAACTTGATATAAAAGTTCCATCAAAATATTCGGTTCGAAACTTTATTAGCATTATTTGATATTCATGAAATTTAAACTGTTAAAGGTTAATATTTGACCCTCGGTTTACATCACTTTTATGCGCATTTTTCTAAAACTAACTGCGTATTATTTAGAGATCAAAACGCCATTTCATTAGCGTTATTTCTTATTCATTTTCGTAATTTGCTAATCAGATCTTATCATATTTCTATTATAATCAAAATATAAAACGCTTGATATGCAGATTTCCTAATATGTATAATAGGTCATAGTACGCATGTATTTACTTTATGGCAAAGCAATTAAAATACTAGTATTGATCTTTCTTTCATTAGTTATCTGGATTTTCAGCAATTAATTTCATAGTGTCAAGAAAAATTTCTTTTATTAACATTTTTTAAAAATTTAAAAAAACAAGTATAAAATAAAAATTTTTAAACAACTTTTCTAATCTTACACACAATTTTACGAAAGAAAGTGTGTGGCTTGGCCAATGACTAATTCAACCCGCGGATGTTTCTAATTTATTTAATACGCTATTAATTTTCTATTATGAGTAGGTATTCAGAATAATAATGCTATATTATCAATATTATAGCCAACAACAATATCTGCATTAAGGGCCGACTTTCTTTCGTAAAATTGTGTGTAAGATTAGAAAACTTGTTTAAAAAATGTTTAGTTATACTTTTTAGTGCATGAGAAAGTGTGTAAGATTAGAAAACTTGTTTTTTAATTTTTTTTTCAATTCGTTATTTATTATTATTATACAACACCACCACCAATGCTTTCTCAAATATTTAACTTACGAAAATTTTTTCAACATTTTCTTGTGAGATTTACATCTGAAACCGAAGACATACAAGAACAGAGCTTTTATCGATCGCGTCTGTCCTACCTCTATCTCATTCATGCAGGTTATTAAACACCAGACTTCATTGCTTAAGTCATGCTGCCTATATCAGCAATGGTAGACTTCAATTTGCCGAAATTTGGGGTTTGGCTCGGGTGATCGCCACCAAAATTTAACACATTCAAATTTACACCGAGTGATAATATTGTATAACCCGGTTTCAGCGTTCTAGCCCTTGTAGGACCGGAGATCCACACCTCCAAAGATTTGAAACAAGCAAAAAATTATTCAGGTGAAGTTAATAGAAAGTGTGTAAAAATGGTTATAAATGAATCGAATTTACTACAAATGGAATCACATTCCCAACACCTAATTTTAGTAACAGCAACTTTGTAATCAAGAATCTTTAAATAACAGGAGTACCCAGAAACACGCCCATAAATGTATTCTCATGCAAATATGTATGCACATTACATTCAGAACTCGATTTACATTAGTGACTGCTGTGGCCTCCACTTTTTTGCCGTCCGTTCTACACCCTAACGAAAATTAACATTGAAATAATTAATTCATACAAAGCATACGATTAAAAATAAGCTGTCACACTGTCACCGTCAAGTAACATTTTAATAAATATGTACAAAAATGTAAACGGAATTAAAGGTACACAAGATATTATGAATATTATCCAATTTTGAACTTAATATCCTATGGAAACTATTTTCTCCACGACTATATAATAATGCACAAAAGACATAAATTCTTCACACCAGTGAAGAATGAAAAAGAATTCACTCTCGTTAGCCAATCACATTCTATGATTTATCAGAAATCACGCTAAAATGAATAAATCAAATCGTCTCTTTTAAAACGTCAAATAAATAACTACGCAAATCGCTTCTGACAGCGCGTCATTTGAAATGTCAAAATAATCATATATTCATAATTTTACGTATGTATTTTTTTATGCATAGTCGTGGAGAAAGTATGGTCTTTTACTTGTGTAGAATTGATATTATTCACTTGGATGATTCCAAAACTCACTCGCTGCGCTCGCTCGTTTTGGAAACTTCATCCGCGTGAATAATAGCCACCATTCTACACTCGTTAAAGAATATACTATTCATCTACATTCTCTTTGATAACTGTAAGTTAGTATTGATGCTATGAAGAATGTTTGTATGCGCTTCATTGCCGAAAAGTGTAATTTCTTGAGAAAAATGGCATATAAATTGTGTTGCCCGAATTACATTTTTCATTTGGTTATAATACTTTTTGGAATTCCAACACCGGTGCTCAAATATTAATTTACATATTATTATTTAAATTCTTATTTGACAGAGAAAAATATTATTTAGTACATAAGCAATAAGCAACAATAAAATTAAATACAATGAATTTATACCCATTAAATTTCTGAATTCTGGGAAGAATTTAATATTACAAAAGCTCCTTATAGATGGTGCCATGAAGTACTTTTTTTCCTAATATGTATTGAAACAGGCGGCCGTCATGTAGAGCACTTGCTGTAAAATTTGTTGTATTTTATATAACTTGACATAAGAGTAATTTAGTTAAATAATTTAATAAATTAGTAATTTATTTAAATTTATTTTTCTCGAGAAGGGTGCATCCTAACGATTTGAAACAAGAGCACATTATTTTTAGAAAAGACCCTAAAGAATTCGAATTTGACACAAATAATGTCAAAAAAAGAAATGTAAAAAAAATACCATACAAAATGTCTGCGGCCCCTCCACATGGGACGCTAATGGCCGCAGCAAGGAAGTATTATTTACAGCGACCGATGTGTGATCAGAAGAATTGTGCAAAGTTTGGACATTTTCGATCGAAACGTTTTTGAGATATTACAAAAAAAAGTACTTCATGGCACCAGCTCGCTTAAGAAGCATTTTTGGACTAAGGTAATTTGGGTTAAATCGACATAAAATAATGTCTACTAATTGGGATTTTCGTTTGGCACCTTCATTTGTGGACACCCTGTATATTATATATGGACCGAAATGGACGTTTTTGGTTTTCCGCGGCTGCTGTATTTCTCTTTGGTTTCTCGGGTATTGATTCGGAGTCACATTTGTCATCTTCAGGTCTGTAACTTTCTGCTTCTACTCCTTGTTACTCGAACTGTACCGAGTGGTCTTTATTATGCAAACACTCGCTTTATTTTAAGAGATAGAAAAAGTGGACCTAGGAGTTTGGAGCTCAATATTAATGAAAAAATCACTGGCGCAAACAGAATTCAGCTATCTCTGATCGTTTGGCCGTTAGAGGGCGTTTTTAAAATTTAGTCGACTTCTTTAATAACTTTCTTATAATTAAAGATAAGTGATTTTGGCAAAATCTTTCTTAGATCACTTTTAATAATAATAAAGTTATCTCATCAAAATTGAGCTCCAGACCCCTAGGTCCTTTTTTCTATCTCTTAAAATAAGTGTCCAATTTGGTCAATTTGGACTAACTGGTACAGTCTATTTGTATTATTTTCAAATTATTTTGCAGCGCATGATTAATCAACATTTTGATTTTTGGCATATTTGCCACAGGCGAATATAGGTTCTCATAGAATCCTCTTCTTGCCTATTTGCCACTTTCTTTACTCCATCTTGTTTTACTTTAAAAATCCATTTTGTATCATTGGCATTATGATCTTCTGGTAACTCTGCATTTTTCAAGTCCCCATCATCTGATCAGTTTATGTAAGGGTAGGTTAATTTTGTTATGTATCAGCGTTCGATATCTGTTATCGTAAATTGGAGTTGATAATAATTATTCTCTTGATGCGTGTTTTCACGTTAAATATTGAGCTGTGAAAATTTTAATGAGATTTTTGAACAATAAATGAAATGGATAAAGAAAGCGTTAAACTCGACTAAGGTTTAAAAGGACCCATGTATACAATTTTTGTGGATCTCGAACTAATTAATGTCAATAAAAAACATTGTTTTGCTTGCGGTAGCGAAGTTTAAATAAGTAGAATTCGTTTGATTAACATTGACATTTCAAATAATAGAAGATAAATTTGATCCGTATCAATCATTCTGCGAACTTTTATTTAGGGAAGGTATCTGATTAAGAATGATTGTAAAGGAATCAATCATTCTGCGAACTTTTATTTAGGGAGTGTATCTTATTAAGCATAATTGTGAAGGAGTCAAATTTCCTTAAGATGGTAAAAGGAAAACTAGGCGCAAATAAGTTTTTGTTAACGGAGTGTAAAATCTGCAAATTTTCTTAAACATGAACTTCAATTCCGTCCACTTACATCGTTAGTGCAGCGTAGATTTACGAATGTATCGATTGTAATTTTGTAAAAAAAATTTGAATCCGTATATATTTAACGTAAACTTCATTTTCCATCGGAGAGGGGCAAACCTTTGAAAAATTTGATTATATTCACCCTGTTTTTCTGTCCGGTAACTGCCACTTTTAAAACTAAGTTAATCGGCTTATATGTACTTTGTAATAATATGCCAATTGTATTTTCGTAATGAAACGGTTTGTTCAATAGAAGTAAGTTTAACCTACCAGATTTTTCCTTTGTGGTTCATATAATCAGAAATATATTTTTATCGAATCAGCAATTGTAGAATTCCTGTTTATTTGTAAGTAAGCGACTTCTTTCAGAGTAGTATTTGAGAATAACACTTCACGCCCATTACTGTGAGATAATTTGAGGGTACTTTTCCCGTTCATATGTTACGCGTTACGGCATACATCCTAACATGAATTCGTGCTGTAACAGACTTAGGTAATTCTCCTTATAAAGCAACAATTTCTTGTTTTTGTTGGCGTTTTTTTAGAAACGCATCAAATGAATCAAAGTTTCTCTCGATGAATGGATTCATTGCGTGGTAAAACTTGGATCAATCATAATCCATGTGCGGTACGTCATACAGTGTATTGATATGAAAGCGTACCAAATATGTCAAGTTTACTTAGGGGAGACATTATTCATGCTGCGTTTCGATTAAATTACATCATTCCTCTAGCTGTAAACAATTCCTAAAATTTAAATAGGAATTCAAAAATACTACATAACTGATTTTTTTTTGGTATCTTTGAAGAAATCTAGCAAAAACCGTCAACGTATTATTTCCTAAATATCGCTCTCCCTCTGATCCCTAACGTTTTGAAAATCTTTTACGTGGGTTTTTCTATACGAAGTTTTCATCAAATCTTGAAGGATGGGTAAACAACCGATTTAAGATGCCTCCATAGGAGGAAATCTAGTGGCATTAATCTATCATTTAGCAACTTTCGAACTGGAAGAAAGTAATGTGGTTGAGGTCTTTTGGTGTGCATTCATAAAACTGCAGTTGTTCAATTAAATTCAATTGCTCTGTCGAAATTGTTGTCATAGAGCATGGATTGATTTATAGCAAATTGACTAATTTTCAGATGTTGCATTCAGTCGTGATATATCGCGATAGAACGAATCTCCATGGATGAGTTATGAAAAGAGAAATATCTCAAATCAATTAGTGGTAACTTGAATTCAAACCATTTCCTTTTTCTTTGAAATGACATTGAATTATAGTTATAAATTATGAAACATTCCTTTGATTTCAATGACAACATACGTTTGTTCTCTAACACTCTCACGCAAAATTAAACTTTTTAATGCGGTATAATGAGTTCGATGCAAATTTTTAAGACATAAACTTTCCAAGTAAAGGGTCAAAACTTTTTACTTCGTCGATGGCATATTTAAATTTCTTAAAAGGAATACATTAAATGGGGATATTAAGTTTTTTAATATCAAATATAAAATGTATAAAAGTAGGGGAGTTTCCTGATATTCATTCCCCTTTGCAATAAAGTAGGTGAGAAAATCCATTCCATATTCAATCCAAGTAATTTCTTAGAAAACGAAAATTCTGATGCAGTCTCGCGGGAATATACCGGAATTCTGATTTAATTTTCTTTGTTGAAATGTTGAGTGTTATATTTATGCCGTATGTAGTATGCAAAATACATATGTATATAGCTTATTGTTATGTTGTTCACTTATCTAATCACATTTATTGCTTAATTCCCGAGTTTATTTCCCTTTCGTGTAGATACTGAGCCATTCAATCTGTGAAATGACTTTACTATTGATTTTAGTAAAATTGTAGATACAATCCGTTTCCTTTTCCATTTAACGCTGTAATACGATTTTTGATACAACGAAAATGCTAGAGGATTTTCAAGCAAGCAGCAAATTAATTTCGATGTATCTACTTAATTTAACTTTTCCGTCGTTTTATTTGAATGTTCACAGCATTGTGTTTCTTGTTTGAAGAGGATTTTTTCCTGCCGAATCCTTTTTTTATCCCTTACACTAATCCAGCTTTGTATTGTGTATTACATGTACTACTTATTTGGAGTAATTATCCTAAAAACGTAAAAAAATTCCTTTAATTCACGTATGAAATATGATCTTAAATGATGTCATGATAAGTTACATATAAATTACGTACGATTAAGTCGATGGTGACAATATTATATTTTGAGCTCTGTAGATATTGAGTTCCAGCATTGAATAAAGAATTCACTCAACGGCCTCAGTTGCAAAAAAACGCGAAAAAATGACGGATATTAGAGATCAAATACGATAGGAATTTATCACTAAAATTCATGGAAATACGTTCGAATTACAACAACTTTTTATCGCAATGAAATAAATATTACACACGAGTAGGTATATGAACAATTTCCAAAAAGACATAACACTTTTCTTAAGTATACAAACCCTGACCATCATAAATTGACAGCGTAAAGCACGTCATGTTTCTATTTGCATTCACGCCATTGGAGGTATCGTGTAAAAATTATGATTGCATGACTTGTCTGTACACATATTTTTAGCCGAGGGCGTCCCACACTGAAAAAGATGACCTTGATACACAATTTTATATTAGCTTAACGTATCGGAGAGAGTACCAAAATACCATGTCCAAAGAAAATTGTAATAAACAATTCTCCAGTTCTGAACAGTGCAGTTTGGTCGTTCGTTAGGTCTAAAGGCGCATTGACACGATGCAAGTACGCTGACGCCAGTAAACCAAGGGCTAGTTAACTACTCGTCGCTAGTGAATGTTTACACACCACTGTTACATTCCTTATGCCAGTAGTATTAAAAATGGCGAATTCATTGCACGCGGGAATTGATTACGTAGTTTGTAACTTCATTATTGAAGATAGAATAAAAGAACACCGAAAAAGATGATCCAAGTACATAAATTTCATATGCGAATACCGATGGCTCTTTTTGAAGAATTATTATTCAACATTAAAAATTCAATCACTGAACGTGACACCAATATGAGACAAGCATTTCCCAGCAGAATCAAGTTAGAAGGAACATTACGTTATTTGGCTGATGGAGATTGTTTTAGGACTTTAGAAGCCACATCCACTACATATATGGTGTATGGGTATGCCTTACTCCCCAACAAAACAAAAGGTACATGCAGAAAGCTGTTGGAAGAATTAAAACGTATTTGTCCTGGTTTACAACCAACACAATTGTTAGTTGATTTTGAAATGGCTGCAATGGAAGCGTTCCAGGAAGAATGTCCGGAAATTGAAGTTTCGAGATGTTTCTTTCACTTGGCACAAAATATGTGGTGAAAATTTCAGTGCAGGGGATTGCAGGTACCGGTCTTAATAATTCTTCATTATCGAATTTTCATAATTTTCTTTTACAGGTTAACTATCAAAGAGACCATGTTTTCGCTTTATGGGTTCGAATGATTGCCTCTGTACCGCCTGCACAGGTCCCAGATATTTTTAATATCTTGGAAAATTTTCCGGTAGAAGCTCAGGTGTTGGTGGATTATTTATTATTATTTATAATTATAATTATAATTATATTGGTCGCCGTAGATGTAGGTAAAGGGGGTCTAGGACGTTTGGACGCGACCGTTTGAACGCGACCGTTTGAACGCGGCCGTTTGAACGCAGAGACGGTTGAACGCAGGGACGTTTGAACGCAGGGACTTTTGAACGCAGAGACGTTTGGACGCAGGCCATTTGAACGCAGGGATGTTTGAACGCAGGGACGTTTGAACGCAGAGACCTTCGAACACAAAATTTAAATTATTTTTTAAATTATTACCGTTTAAGTTTAGTTTAGAACACATTACCAAAAACTGAGCACCTGTAAATATGTAGTCTAAAATGATTGTTTTTGTTAAAGACTTACAGTTAGATCGTCGAACTTTCGCGATAAAGACAAAATTCTATTTAGGAAGTGCTATCTTACTCTTTTATTATATTCTTGACATTTTCTTATGTATTAGGTAGGTAAGCGTTTTACTTGTTACATTATAAAAATCGATTGTGTGACGTTTCATCCATTCCATTTCGTCCATTGGCCGCTACGTCCACTAATTCTTTCATCCACCGCCTTCAAATTCCATTAATTCTTTTGTCCACTGGCCGCTACGTCCACTAGTTCTTTAGTCCACCGCCCTCAAAATCCATTAATTCTTTTGTCCACATCCCTTAAAATCCACTAATTAATTGATTATTATTAGGTCAAAAAAAAGACCTACGTCTTAGTATTAAAAGTATTTTTAGGTGGCAGGTTCGCTATGCGAACCTGTTTTAAAAAAAAACTTAAGAGGTCCTAACAACGACTCAATATGCTTCGCCCCCATGTACACAGAGGTCCGCCCTCACACGAAGGTTTTTACAATGGTCTTCTTTTTTTCTTTTCTTTTCTAAATATATAAATACACAAACTTTTAACACATATTTACAGGTTCTCAGTTTTTGTTAATGTGTTCTAAACTAAACTTAAACGGTAATAGTTTAAAAAAATTTTAAATTTTGTGTTCGAAGGTCTCTGCGTTCAAACGTCCCTGCGTTCAAAAGTCCCTGCGTTCAAACGTCTCTGCGTTCAAACGTCCCTGCGTTCAAAAGTCCCTGCGTTCAAACGTCCCTGCGTTCAAACGGTCGCGTTCAAATGGTCGCGTTCAAACGGTCGCGTCCAAATGGGCCATTCCCAGGTAAAGGCGCCCTCAAATCATTGCTTTATGGAATATATTTAAGCGCACAATACAGAACCGGCATCGTACAAATAATTACGTAGAAGGATGGCGTCGCCAATTTCGTGGAATATGCGATGGTTTCCCAAACGTTTTTAAATTTGTTAGTGCCCTAAAAAAAGGAGCAAATACTAAACAATTATCAATTGAACCAATTTAGAGCCTGAGCACCTGCACCCAGCCAACATAAAACTTATGCTGCTGTGGCTGAACGCTTAAGACGAGTAGTTTTAGATTCCTTGGATTTTCTGCGAGGAATCGCGCATAATCTTGCGTTTTAAACGTTTAATAATTTCTTTTTACAATTTCATAATAAATAAATATTATTTTTGTGGTTTGCATCATTCTCTTTAGAATGTACGGGGGCGAATTGTCCGGATCGAATTGTTCTCAGGGGCGAATTGTCCGGAGGCGAATAGTCCAGGGGAGAATAGTCCAGGGGAGAATTGTCTTAGAAGCACTTGCGCTTATTATAGATGTTGCGCACTTGATCAAGACTTTCCGATTTTTATTTTCGTTGCCTTGCAAATTCATGAAACTCTTAGGCATATATTTTTTTCATTGGTGTCCTATTTTAGCCTTTTAAACCACGGCCCAGCGCGTTTAAATCGCACTTTCAAAAACGCGCGTGTTTTAAAGTTGCCATCACCAATTTAAAAAACGTGAATTCTATTGGTTATTGGATCTGACACTTCTGACAGGAGTACTTTGTTACGTCAAATAAAATATTAGGTAGGTACTAACAAATTCAAAACGTTTATTCAAATATTATTTAACATAATATATTATAGATATTGGAATTCATTTTTAAGCATTTCTGTGACAACAATCAATCTTGGATGAATTAATTTCCGTTTTTCTCTTTTTCATGACAACGAAACGTATACTGATTTCACATTACGAATTCAACCATTTCACATTATTAGTTCTTATTTCCATTTTAATACCACATTTCAAAGTGAACCAATAAAAAAAGTCGTAAAGTACTCGGTACTCGTGGATAACTGGTCTTTAAAAAACTTGCTCTATTTCAAGCACTCCGGCTACGCCGTCGTACTTGAAAACTCGCGCGTGTTTTAAAGATCTGTTTATCCATTTATACTTACTTTAATATACTATTTTGTACTATTACCTTTTCAATTTAACTTCTATTAAATAATTTACAAGTTTAACTTGGAACGAAAAACAGGAAAGATCCGTCTCCGCAATTTTATTAAAGCAAAATAAATCCCCAATTAACTTTTGCTGTAAAATGACTACATTTATGTTGTTTCCACTTACTGGAATTTTTTATACTTACTTTGCTTTAGTTTCTCTAAGAAAAACAACGTCGCTTTTAAATAAATTGTAATAACTAATAAGTAATAACGCATCAAAGAAAATAAATGGCAAAAGAAAAATTGTATGCTCAGTGCTCACCCATCTGCAAATACGTCTTCGTGACTAAAGAAAACTCTTATGACACGCAAGGCTTGGATTAATTAATTTTTATAAGTTTATACAACATAATACAAAAAAAACTTTGCATACGAAAGCTCTACTTATACCCACATAAAAATGAAATTAAAAAAAATAAAGCAAGAAATGTTAAAACAAACTAAGAATGTTTTTAACGACGTTTCTGAATTCGAAATTAAACTGTTACCAGATTTCATTAGTTTTTGATCTAATTAAAGTTTTTTTAATTGATTTAATTTAATTAATTGATTTATTAAATATCATTGTCTAAGGGGAGGTTTTAAGTTGTTTTATTAATTCTCCCTTTAAGGTTCAAACTGTGGTGATTTTTGTATTAACAATTTGTTTTCCTTCTTTTATTTGTTGTAGGTTTCGATCACCATGGTTCGTTGGTTGAAACCTTTTTCTCTGAGAAGTTTTTGTTTCTTGAACAAATATACTCAGTTGATATACGTCTTTAACTTCGCATTCACTTATCAACATGAATGGAAGGTCGTCATAATTTTTTTTTCATTTTTATCATTTAGAATTGAAAGGTCCCAATTCAATCCAACTAGGATACAAATGTGCGTTGTTATATCGCTTCATGTCTCATCACTCTCGTCATGGAATAATAATAATAATGCTTTATTGTGAAATATAAAGTAACATCACAAATGGAATAGGGTTCGCTTAGTAGCGATCTTCCACCCTTCCAGTAATCACTGTGACATGCAGATAAGGTAATAATAACTAAATGAACTTATTTTCTTATTATACAGGTATGGAAAAATATTTTCGGTGGATTGACTTATAATAAGTAAAACAAAGACAGTGCAATGAATTCACTAGTGCTAAGTGAGATAGAATACACAACAAACTAAAAGCGCTGATGCCATACATGCGTCTGTTGAGTAGGCTGGTATTAATAACACATTTAATTGCTACTGTCAAATGGCAACATCGGTAACGTTATGTCTCTCTCACATTCATATAATGCTTATTGGGTCCCTTTCTAGCTCATTATAAGTCAATCCATCGATAATATTTTTCCATACCTGTATATGAATTAATGCACCATATTAATAATTCTATTATATTGTGTAACCTAATGAAACATATTGACTGTAGTAGTTGTACGTTAAACAAGTTAGTTACTAATATCTAATTGTTTTAACTGATTCTTAAATGACACCATTTGCAATACACAATCTATTATATCAGCTTTAGTTTAAACACCATGTAACTTAATTTATATATCTATTCTTATTGATGATCATAGTTCTAAAGAAAGGTAATAGAATCACTATCACAATAATAAAAAAATAATAATAACGAAAACAAAACAAAAAGAACGAAAAAGTAGGTAAAGTATATTAATTTGTTGTTTTAACATTGACGTTGCACGTTCAAAACACATATCCAGTATCGTTTTTTTAAAATCGCATAATGGATACGCCAAATACTTTGAGATCTTGTTAAGCGTGGAAACCAACATGGAATAGCAAAAGTGTCTGTCAAATAATAATTGTTTATCAACCTGTCATATTTCATAAAGTTGTACTTGTTGTAAGGGATGCAGTTAGAGCTTACAATACCGGAATTCCGGGATTTCGAAAACCGGGATCCCGGATAAAATAGATGCAGTATTTAAAACCGGTATTCATACGTAAATACCGATATTTCGGTATTAATTTAATTTTATTTTGATAGAAAATATTTTGGATTAACAATATTTATTTAAGTGCAAAACATTGTATGCATACAGGGTGGGCCAATAGTGTGTGGATGGAAGACTGTGGGTTTATTAACGAACATTTCGTTCATGGGATATGGTAAGGCTACAAATCTAAAACATTTTCACTTGAATCGCAAAGATTATACAGGATGATTTATATCAAAGATGCATTTTTTTTAATGGAACCCCGTGTATATTCCTTGGTCAATTCTAGTGCGACTTTATGTATCACAATTTAATTTAAATTTTTTAATAACAAAAGAAGTAAAAGCTGAAGTAATCGGCACATTACATGAGTAGAGTACCTACCTTTACAATCCAACTTTACAGCGGACTTTAAACATGATAGGAAGAATGTGGAAGGTACACCATGTTCAGAAAGCTCAATAACCGCTACTTCAACAGAAAATGGCAAAAAGTTCACAAAGTCGTTTTTAATGACCTGCGATGTAAGTTGGTGGAGATACTGTAGGTATAATTAATCTTATATAGGGTGTTTTTTTGGGAGCTTTAGTTAGACGTTTCTGGGAAAGTTGTATAGGTAGGTTTTTGAAAATGTGTAGGTACTTAGGGGTTACTCTGAAAGCTGAATCGATCTAAAATATTTTCAAAATGGCAGCACTTCCGGAAATGCCGGAAGTAGCTACCAACTTCGTTATTTTAAATTGCAACCCCTATTTTTTATTGCATTTTTGGATTCTACGTGAAATTTCATAACTTTTGATACTAACATGTCAATATCTACAAGTTATGGTTTTTAAGTTATTTCCATTTATTTAAAAAAGATGGCGGATGCAAACGTTACTTTAAGAATTCATTACTTGAAAACGGTTGTAGCTATGGCAACCGAGTTTTCACCAGCGCTTTCTTTTGGTGTACATAAAAAAAAGTTATGTTGCGTACGTCGTCACCTATGAGGCTCCAAATTTAAGAAAATTCAAAGACTGAAAACTCAAATTTTTTAAATGAAATGACCACTATTGTATTTGATTGAGAATCAAAATGGGCATATTTTGGTATTACATGTTCCTATCCCTATCTTTAATAGTTTCTGACTTATTCTCATTTTATCGCATTGATACCATTTTTTTCGAATTTGTTGTAGTAGTCGACTATGACATGGACCATGGCAATCCAGTTTTGAACAAATCAAGTGATACTAAACCGTCACCTGTAATGGGTTAACATAAGTTTTTCAATAATCGAAAAAAATGAAAAATGGCTCGCAATGGTTTTACATATTAAGATTTTTGGAATCTTATTGTTATTTATGGTGAAATGAACAGAATCGCGTCACGTGCCTGTCATACGTTCATTGAGAGATATCCAGAAAGACCGCGTTCTAGTGAACGTACCATCCGAACACTGGAATGAAATTGTTTGAATTTTGGAAGCTTTGTACCACCTTACCTACAGTAAGAGTTTTACGAATAGGCAAATGTTAAGGAACCAGGACTATTTTTTGGGGAACATTACTTGGTCAGATTTGGAAATTTTACGCAATATTGTTGTTCCTGCAACAGAAGAGCTGCCTCTGCAAGAATATGCTCAATACTGAATCACAAGTCATACAATGCTCCACACGAGAACATTCACGAAAAAGAGTTTGTGTTTGGAACATGAAAGGCGCCCATTTTGAGCATGTGTTGAAGAAGACAAGGTTTTAAATTGATTTGAAACTAACAGGTGATGGATTGATTGGTTTAAAATTCGTTTGCCATAAGGCCAACTACTAAAAAATCCGAAAAAAATGGTATCATTGCAATGAAATGAGAATAAGTCAGAAACTATTAAAGATAGGGATAGGAACATGTAATACAAAAATATGCCCATTTTGATTCTCTATCAAATGCAATAGTAAGAAAATGGTCATTTCATTTAAAAAAACTGAGTTTTCAGTCTTTGAATTTTCTTAAATTTGGAGCCTCATAGTACACCAAAAGAAAGCCCTATTCTTCCTTTAAGCGCTGGTGAAAACTCGGTTGTCATAGCTACAACCGTTTTCAAGTAATGAATTCTTAAAGTACCGTCTGCATCCGCCATTTTTTTTAAATAAATGAATCCAAAAATGCAATAAAAAATAGGGGTTGCATTTTAAAATAACGAAGTTGGTAGCTACTTCCGGCATTTCCGGAAGTGCTGCCATTTTGAAAATATTTTAGATCGATTCGGCTTTTTGAGTAACCCCTTAGTACAAATTTTCAAAAATCTACCTATAAAACTTTCCCAGAAACATTTAACTAAAGCTCCCAAAAAAACACCCTGTACAGTGAAGAATTTTACTGCAAGTGATTAATTACCACTATAATAATGACGTGTACGTATTTTATGTATAAGGTTTATTGATTGCTTATACATACAGCATATTGTTTTGCTTAACCTAAATCACGTGTAGCGTTAAGTATTTCAGCATCTGTGTAGTATAAACATGTAAAGCAGCTTTGATAAATTTGACGTTTTGACACATAAATAAGCTCATTGTAATGCGAACTTGTATTAGAGTTATTCTACAATGATTCCAAACGGGTAAGTTTCACACAGTGATTAATGCTTTCCATTCAAATAATAACAAATTTTCTCAGAATACAGAGTTTTCGTAGTAAAGAAATTGTTACCATTTAGAATAGGAACAGCTAGAACGCAAATGCAAATGTTTATTCAATCGACACAGGAAATACCTACTAACCTACCTATTATTACGTGTAAATGAAACGAAGTATGTAATGATAAACGATGATGGTATCAAATAATCTGAATTGTTATAAGAATATATCTAAGTAAAAAGGAAAGAAATTAAGTTCCGAAATGAAGTTGGATCAAAAGGAAGTCGTGTTGAATAGAAATGTTCTAAAACTTTAGCTCGTTGTCTTGAACATAATAAATTTGAAAATGGTTTTTATAGTAGTTGAACTTTCTAGAGCTTTTATACTGGTCTTAATAATCAATTTTACATTTACACTTGTGCATGTTTCTAAGTATAAGTGTAATTTTACATGTTCCAACACTATAAATGAAATGCATACCTAAACGTTCATCACATTCCCATTCGAAACAAACACATCACAATATTGTAATATTTTCCAGCCTTATAAGACCTCCCGTTTTACTGCAAATGCACAACAATGCGCACTCTCATTATTCAATACCCAAAATGCGAGTGGGCTTAATTGAAAAAAATTGAGAACTTATATGAGAGCCATTTAACTTGAACAAATAAACTCTTCACTCAAGGATTGTAATTCAATTAGGTAATCGACCTATAGATCAATGTAGGCGCCAAACCTACATTCCCATGTCATCCTATGAGGTGATCAATGGGAATAACAAGTTGTTCACTGTCCAACTGCGGAGGATGAGTTTAGAGTAGATCGAGCGACATAACATATCAATTCCTAATAAATCCAAAGTAGAATTCTCCGAAACTATAAGTTATTTGCGTCGAAGTAATGCCTCGTTTCGGATAACATTCTGCTTTATAAATTACAAAATGTTTCATTTACAATTGTTATTCTACCCGGCCTACTTTAACCTACGAAATTCCAAAATGATACAACCTTATTTCAGAGCTTCAGAAAATTTGGCACTACCTTGGGAAGGTAATGAAAATGGAGGTGGAGGAATGAGAAAGAAATATTTTTTCCACGTATCATGCGGCATCAAATGCGAACTTGATGTTGTTAACATGTTTATTGTTGCAGCTTATATCGTATCGCTCATTAACAAACAATAATGGAAGTGGTCAGATCAGGATTATAAAATCTGAGATCGAAGCAGAAGGCGGGTAACTGCATCCCCTCTCCTGCTGTGACGTCACGATTGCCGATCCATTTCGGTATAACAACAATATTGCTACGTGCTTAATTTGAATGTTTATAGCTTTTTCAGTCAGTCGTGAGCGTTTGAATGCCATGGAAATTGAAGAATTGTGTAAATAATCTTAATTATTTCGCTTTAGTACGTGGCCAATGGCTTGGTGTGAACAGGCACATACACACACAAAAGTTTACTTTCGGACTTGTTCTAAAAATCAACCCTCAATTGATTCCCTTCGAGCCGCGTCTATAACAGTATCAGTTTTGCGACAATTTTTCCCACTGACTTTCGTATTTGCACGCGCGTCTAGATATGTGCAGGTAAGTTTTAACACTTGCATCTCTGTGTGTGGGGCGCTAAGACTAAATTCACAAATTTTCAAAAGTTCTCGGGCTTCAATAACATTTGGTAAAACGTCCTTGTTAACATTTTAGATGCCTACTTTGCTTGAGCACGAATTGACTTTATAACACTGCATAAAAAAACTGGAAAAATAATGGCTCTTATTAAAAAATGAGTGCCGCCATTTTATCTTATACCGGAAGTGACGTCATCAAAGCTAATATCACCATTTTCGTCCGTGGCCCGAATGCAATACAACGGCGAAAACCGCATTTCGATAACTTTAATTAGTTTAGAGCGTTGCAAGGAATGTGTACGGACAGACTACAGACGACAGACGGAAATTTTTTTTTTCGTATTCAGAAACGCAATGATATGTAAAAATTTGCATAGGTCAATTTTTTTTGGAACACTAATACAATACTTCCCTTTTACTTCGTACTCGGGAAGAAAAAAGGTACCTATAGCTGACTGTAGTTACAAAACCTCACAGATTCGTATCTTACACAATGCCAAAGGTTCTGTTTTCTGTGATGATGTTTGGCGTTCCATTGTCTTACTTTTTGTTTTTCATATACAATATTTAAATCTCCCAGAATTAAAAATTCTGTCCCTTTGAGAATAAAATGGAAGTTTTATGAAACTTGCCGATGTATTAAAAAAGTTGGTCGATTTTGTGCAATAACAACGTGATCGGAAGTTACCTATACTAAAAACCGTATATCTTCATCACTCTGTGCAAAAATTCCCGACCCTCTACAATACCACACTGATGAACCTACTGAAAATAGTATCTGTCATGCATTTCGCGAATACTGAAACACCGAGGGTATAAATAAATGCACGCTATAAAATATACTTTTCATTTACCCTGAAAATTCTTTAGCAAAGCGAAAACAATATACAGTGTGTTTCATAAATATACCGGCAAACTTTTAGGAGACATCAAAACAAACACAGACTCATTGCCAGGGGCGCACCCAGGTTTTTGTTTCGGGGAGGGGGGGGGGGTCGAAAATATTTGAGAAAAGTTAAGCGGAATAGCTAACTTCATCGAAGAAACAAAGTGGTGCGTGGTGCGTATCCAACACTTTTTTGTATACCTACACTACCTACGGTACAGCAATATTGCTAAATTTTGAAGGCGAAGGTATTATTTTGTCGGAAAAATAACTTCATTGTTCAAAATTTCGGGGGGGGGGGGGTTGAACCCCCAAAACACCCCCCTTGGGTGCGCCACTGCTCATTGCTTTATTCGAGGTACAGGTGGTTAAGTTTGAAATGTATTAGTTTACAATAAATAATAATTGTAGCAGACAAAGAGCTCCAAGATAAATTTATTTTTGACTGGGACCTGTCAAAAGATAGAAAATATTGATGATGAATAATTGCACAAAATGATGACCATTTTCTTCAATGCAAAGATTGTACCGCCGCGCCGCGCCGCGCCTGTTCATTGACACGCGGATCCAATGGAAGATTCCAGGAATAGCTTCTACTTGTGCACAACCGGCCATTATTTTTGCGATAAGATCTTCCTCATTACGAATTGGTGTCTCGTACACTAAAAATTTCAAATAAGCCCAAAGAAAGAAATCAAGGGGGTTTAAATCGAGAGAACGCGCAAGTCAGGCCACCCTCTTTCAATCCACCGGTTGCCAAATTGCTGACGTACATTCAAATCAGAATAGTCGATGTGAATAGTCTTCAGGTTTTAAAACTTGTAACGGGTTTTCCAATAAGAGGTGTTATTTTGATATTCAAAGAAAAATGGAATTTTTTGAGATAATTGATCATATGTTTATTTCATTATAAAGAGGAAGGTATGCCGTTAATAATGGAAAACAATATCAGCCAAATGGCCACCACTACCACGCTTACAGGACAATATCCTTTTCATGAAATTTTCCATAACCAAATCGCAAAGTGGCTGCCCTATGTCCTCGATAGCCTCACGAATTCCATCTTTTAGGTCTTGAATCGACGCTGGGCTGTTGGCGTAGACCTTATCTTTCACGTGGCCCCAACGAAAGAAGTCGCAAGGTGTTAAATCACAAGATCTCGGTGGCCAATTGTGATCACCTCTTCGAGAGATAACACGGTCCGGAAACTTTTCCCGTAAAAGATCAATGGTTTCGTTGCTTGTGTGGCACGTAGCGCCGTCTTGTTGAAAGTAAACGTTGTCCAGATCAATACCATCCAATTCCGGCCATAAAAAATCATTAATCACCTCTCGATAGCGGAATCCATTCACCATAACTGTTGCTTCAGCCTCATTTTCGAAAAAGTAAGGTCCAATGACCCCGCCAAACCATAAAACGCACCAAACAGTCACACGTTGAGGATGGAGAGGACTTTCAACAATAACTCTTGGGTTTTCCGAGCCCCAGATGCGATAATTTTGCCTGTTGACGTACCCACCGAGGTGGAAATGGGCCTCATCAGTCAAGATGATTTTTCGATGGAATTCCGGATCATTTTCATGCATTTGAACGACCCAATAAGCAAAGACACGACGTTGTTGATGATCGGGCGGCTTGAGTTCTTGTGTTAACTGAACTTTATAAGCCTTAAGACCCAAGTCTTTATGCAAAATACGGTGTAATGACGTTTGTGGAATGCACAATTCCAAAGAACGACGAGGAATGGACAAACCTGGGTTTTCTTCAACACTTTGGGCTACAGCAGCAATATTCTCAGTTGTTCTTGAGCGACGTGCACGGGTTTTATTCTTCACATCATTAACTTGTCCCAACAGCTCAAATTTTTTCACCAATTTCTGTATTGCGGTCCGACAAGGTGCTTCACGACGACCCAAAAATGTTTTAGTTTTACGAACCGTCTCTGCCAAATTTTCACCATTTTTATAGTGAATTTTAATAATTTCAATGCGTTGTTGAAGCGTGTATCGTTCCATTTTTATTAATCGCGTAATTTTTACTTATACATATATCAAGTGTAAAAAAATGATAGCTTCAAAAGTGACATCTACCGAAATAGCGGGCTATTCAAAATAACACCTCTTATTGGAAAACCCGTTAGATACTCGTTTTAAGTAGTAGGGAGTTAGGGACACAGCAACTGTTGATGCAAAACACGCAATACTGTTGCACCGGGGAGCCCATATGATGTGCAATTACGTGCAGACCTATAGATGGCTTGTCCTGCACACGTTGTAGAACTTCTTCAAAGTTTACCGTACGGCTTATTCTTGGACGACCAGCATCACCAGATTGCCACAGTCTCTAATACGACCGTCGACCATGTATGGAACATGGAAGAAAGGGTTGTAACAATTTGCTGCACCGTAGGCAAGGTGCATATCGGCAAGTTGTTCAAATAAGTAATCGATTGTAATAAATTTGAATTAAGAATCAACAAGTTTTATAATGATAAACTACTCAACAGGATAAGTTTTAAACTGAAGTAATCACTGTTACTATGTATTAATTTATCGCAATCAATGCATCGATGGTAACTAGATTTCAAGAATAAAATTACGGAGAATTATTTATTGAACGGTTCAAATTTTTTTTCTCGAAAACAACATACACAAAACACTCAAGTGAAAAAAACTTGTGTTTTAGTTGCTTTACCTAAAGAAAGTTACAAAATTGCGAAAGAACACTGGGGTTACTAGTTTTATGCAGGAAACAGGTTGCCCCGTGAGCACGCCCCTGTATCAACTGTAATAAATCTAAAAGATGCCTCATAAAGATACGAAGTTCAACCTTTGAAAAGGTAATTAAAATCGGCAGAAGCGTTTTTGGGATATTAATAAAAAACAATTTTAAACTTTTACAACCTTTACCACGAAAACGAATCGTTTTCGGACATATCTTTATAAACCAACAAATGTGTCTTTTCATGTCCCCTACCAACCCTAAAAGTTTGTCGGTATATTTATGAAACACACTGTTTATATCTTATATCACTCATATGAAGGTGAAATGTGGTTACATTATACTCATTGCGTAAAAGAGTAATTGAAAAAAAAATCAATTAAAATACTTTTTACAACCCCTATACCTATTTTAGGCTCGATTTACATAATTTCCAACATTCACGCAATTTTGTGAGAAAGTAATTTAGTGACAGTATCACTCAAGGTAAAAAAACCTCTAAAGTAATTTCACAAAAAAAAAAGGAAACAATTCCAAATGTCTATAACACTTTCCGAGAAATTAAATTAACCTCTTTTAAAAATATATGCTTGGCTTTGAAGTGAGGTCAAAACTTTTTCGTTGACTAGTAAAGGTGATTATTTTAAATTCACTTAAATTAATGTACCGCTTAATTGTTATTCATTCTTTCCCTTTGCGCATTTCTGTTATAAAGGTTGGTACACGGTACACGTAACTATTTCGAGGTATAAGGGTATTATATTTACGTATAGAAAGAACAATATTTAAATAAGGAACTAGCAGGGTCTAAATTAGATGAGCTTATTATCAAAGTGTACACTTCGCTTCACTAACACCTTAAACTAAAGTTCCTTTTCTGTACGAGATCAGCCCACTTATTATTGATTGCACACGTATAAACAAGCGACAATTATTGTAGAAAAAATAGGAGTAATAGAATTTTGCAATTTGATATTTTGAACGATATGAAAATAAAAATTAGTAAACGATAAGGTGAAGCAATTGCCGAGCTTATTAAACCTCTTAGTCTTGGCTAAAAATATGTATCTCGTAATTTTATCGGAAATGATCTACGATGAAAGTAAGTTTTTCAAATAAGAGTCACTTTTAACGTGATATGCTTTATAGAGTAATTTTATATATTATTACACCAAGTTTTCACCTAAGAATGAGAGTTAAAGCTGTCCTTTCGAGATTTTGTCGGAAACGGTTTACGACAAATTATTGATGTACGAAATAAGGGCGAGGGAAGCGTTTTGCGACTTTATTACGCTTGATATCTATAAAGTAACTCTCCAGAGTAATTCCGTGTCAAAAAGCTCATTTCGAAATTTCCTAAAAGCGGTATCTGCGAAATTTCATATTTTCAAAAAGAATGATACGTATAGACTTTCCGGAACGGTTTATGGGAAAATAAATAACAACTAAGAAAGGAAATAACAATAACTAAGGGCAAAACACAAGACAATTATTAATGGCAAAAATTCATTTGCGATGAAAATTACTGCTAAGGGTGTGGTCGGGCACCTGATTTTATACGGTCGTTTGTTGGGGTTCAGTCATTATTTTCTCTTCTTGAATACAACAGTTGACTGGTTACTGGCCAACTCCATAGGAGCTAGACGTGAATCAACATGCAGTAACGAGTTTCAACTGTCTTCAAAGCAGTCGTAGGAACTGCGTGAACGTTGATTATCATTTAAATCAAAATCGGCCCCTTTAAAACAAGAAAACTCTTTTGTGCGTTACCTACAACCGTTGATTGAAGAATTTACATTCTTTCAATCAACGCTACAACGATAGTATTTTCTCGGTAAACGTCACAAATGCTTCTAGCACCATCCGATACTTTTATTACTCTGTTAAACTCAAAAGGATATGACGGAAATGTTAGTTTTTTTCTACTACTACTACACAGTACTCTTACAGTAAAATTGTAGTGACGAATTTCAGACGTTTTTGTTTCCAACGCAATTTTTCAGTAAAAACCAAAAATGCTACCAATACTTCCCGTTAAAGTGATGGTGGCTTAGCATTGATAACGTAATTAAGCGTGATTCCTAATATTAAGATCATCCTCTACCAAATTACACTAGGGGCCATTTTTTAGAATCAACCGGGTTAACCAGGTTGGTAAAAATTGTCATGGGAACAATTGTTGGGCCAATTATTTCTACGGTAATTTAGACTGATTGAATTTCCGAAAAGATTTTAGACTAGTGGGCAGATACAGAGTTCATAGTACTGATCACTTTCAATTACTAGTTCATGGACACATAAAGTAAAAGCAGAAAATTGTTCATTCGATCATCTGGTAACAGCTACACCTATTAATTCAAACTCACATGATGCATAAGTCTTGGCACAACCAATGTGCAGTTGTGTCAGTGATAGAGATAAGGTATTAACGTAAAGGCAATCATTTCATAATAGTGCATACATAAAACCGTTGATTTATTCAATGATAAAACACACTTACCTAAATACAGTGTCTTTAAGACACCTTCATAGCAAAGTGAATATCATACTCAGATTACAAAACACGATCCCGTTTACTTATTAAAGGCAAAATAATATCGATTGACGATAATGAGTGTATTCATCCTAAAATCTTAATTACCGCAGTTCTGAATTCAATTGAGGTTTCCCAATTTAATAGCAAGTTTCCAAATGCGGAGAAACCATTCATGTGACAACTGTTTCAGAACTTTTAAAGGAAGTTGTCATTGGCAAGGAATATAAATTGGTTAGATTGAAAATGTATAAAACAAAATATATAATCTTAAACGAATTCCTGTCATAATTTAAGAAGGCTCGATTTGTTTCAAAGAAAAACCCAAAATAATTCGCACATTCAACGGTTTTTTAAATCTCATTTTTTGCTTAATCCGATATTAAAATTTTGCTATCAAGGGGGTTTCCGTATTTAAAGAAATATTACTATGATAAAATCAAATCCTTTAATGCTTTCAGAATCCGAAGTTCCTTACAAATTTATAACGAATTGTTATAGTGCATATGCACAAAGAGAAAATACTATCTCCTATAGCCATACACTAAGGACTATTTAGTCTATATAGCATTAAGTGAAGTAAAAAGTAAAAAAAAACACAGCAAAGACAGTGCGATCAATATGTAAATGGTAGTACACCAGAAACATTTATCCATCATTTTTCAACTATCTCCATCTGAAACTTTATGGCATCAGCTGCATCCGTTCTTTATTAGTTAGAAAAATATTTGGCAGTTTAATTTAAACGTCTATGGGAAATCCTGTATTGGAGTACCGCGTGCAAAATTGACGACTCAAATTGTCTACCGTAGCGAACCTTTGCATCAGGGAGAATTTGGATGAACAGACTTTTTCTAACGAACATCCAAAACCAAGGTTCGGTTAAAAATGTGGAATAGTAGCGGTACTTGTGCCGCAGTCCTTTAAACACAAACTGAATAGTGGATAGGCAGAGAAAAGGTTTGTCATTTTTCTGTACGTACGCTATAAGACTTTATATGAAAAGCAGTGGAGTGCCTCGGAATTATTATTAATCCTCTGTGCCGCCTAAGTATGGTGGAATTTCGGTGGTTATAATTTTATGGTGCAGTACAGATGAGTGGTTCCAACGGAGAAGTTGCTTCAATAATTTTTGGCGCAACGTGTTAATATGTAACTATATCTCATAAATGTATTTTATTTTAGGTAGTTAGTAAGCATCTATTGGAATATATATTCTTACCCTAAGAATAGAGAGGTCCCACGCACGTAACCATTAATATGACCTTTAAATCTTAGTTGAGTGTAATTTGATTTTGACAGAAACCATTGCATTAGTTCCAGTTTGACTTTCACCAAAAGAGAGTAATAGATTCGCGTATTATCGACATTTTGCAAGTTTATCTAAAACTTAACAGATATTAGTATGTAGAATATACTATAAATTTTGACGCTGTTCTCACATACCTATAATTGGAAAACCAAAACAAGCGATCCTTTATAGCAATTTAATAGCTCTTTAGAGAGAAACTAGATGCACTGATAACACTGCATATGATATTGAAGTTGCCATTGAGACCGCTACCAAAACTATACAAACTGCAGCATGGCATGCAACTCCATGAAAATACTTGACAAAACCCGTGCAATATTGAAGGATAAGCTTGTCGACAAAAGAAATGCTACAAAACGACGGCACCTAACTAGAGCACCAACTGATAGGCCCAAATACAACAAACTTGTGGCAGAACTAAAAACATTGTTAAAGGAACTGAAAAACAATTTAATACAAGAATATCTTCCATGGATTAAAAGCTACCGAATCTACGGATTACTAGTTGTGGAGGGCTATTCGAAAATTAAAACAGTCTAAACAGCATTATACCTGTAATACGAAAACATGACAACACTTGGGCAAGAACCAACCAGCAAAAGACGCTAGCATTCACAGCTTTCCAACCTAATCCAACTCAACTTCCGGAATGCGAAGAAGAACTTCTACAGCAATTAGAAATTCCACATCAGATGGCAATACCAATACAAAGAAGTGGAACAAGTAATACAACACAACATCAATCCTAAAAAGGCTTAGGGATATGATCTGATAACCGGCAAAGTTCTCAAAGAACTCTCCCAAAAATAATTTAATGCGCACTAAGGCTAGAATACTTTCCGAGTCTAGCTCAAATAGTTATGATATCAGAACCAGGTAAACGTCCATATAGGCCTATTAGCCTCCTACCGGTGCTTTCAAAAGTGTTTGAAAAATTCCTGCTGAAACACATAGAGCCAATCACATCGGAAGACCAAAACATTCCCTCACATGATGTTTTTTAACAAAGGTTTTAATGTAATAGGGAACGTATATTGTATTGGATGAATTTGCGCCATATTTAGTTGGGAAATGTCTAATAAAATACAACCGGATGAATGAAATGAAATGAATGAACACAAAATAATGCTTACACCTCTACTACTTACTGAGATTCAAAATTAATGCCAAATAGACTATAGAGTAAATTGGATTTCAGGATTATGTTGGTAAGGATCTAGCTAGGAGTATCTTCTGCTAGATATGGAGCGGTAAATATTGGTAGGAAATGCTCCCGCTGCTGGCGTCGGCCGGCGTCTAGTTTGTAATCTTCTCCCGGCTATTTTTCCCGGTACGTTTCACCAGAAGGGAAGGTAGGATAAACTTGACGTCCTTGACGAAGTGACCTCCGCATACATACAACAGATAATAATTTGATTTTCGGTTTTTAATGAAGTTTATTGACAAGTTACCACTTTCCGATCCATGTCAAAGAACTTATACAAGATAAAAGAAAAGCTCGCCGAAGAAGGCAAAGTACACGAAACCTCATGGACAAAACTCAACTGAATAGAATAACGCATAAACTTCAAAAATCTCTCCGTACATCTACATTTACTGCAACATTTCAATCATATATTACCAACCTTTCTTCTGACGATCACTCGCTCTGGAAGGCGACTAAGAAATTAAAAAGACCTACTGTAACTATACCGCCAATTAGAAAACCTAACAGAACCTGGGCACGATCAAATAATGATAAACCCACGGAATCGAGATATCTCGAAAACCATAAAAGATAGGTATAGGGAATTGTTAAGAAAGAGACATTATTTTTTAACGTAAAATACGAAAATGTGATGATATATAGGGTGTTCCATTAAAAAAAATATAACTTTGATACGCCACATTTTTTTGAACCACCCTGTATATTTATAAATATTTTTAAAACGTAGCTCTTATTGACCTACATATATGCATGTAAAAAGATTTTTAAAAATTGTTGTAGTTTAGGCACCAACTTCCGTGCCGTATGTGGTGCCCCACCCTGTATGAAGAGATCTTTGCGAAAACAGATCATAAAGTGTATTGAAGTAAATGGTGGACATTTTGAACATTTATTTTGAAGTTTTTTATTTTTGTTTTTTCATTCATTTCATTCATTAATTGGCAATCCTCATGCAAAAAAAGGTAAAACTGCCAATTTTCAAAAAGAAATTGTGAAAAAATAGAAAGTTATTGCGAAAATCAAAATTCATATTTAAACTTTAAACACCCGGTATCTCGGAAACTAGCAATATTTGTATACGGCATTTTGGGCAGCAATCATCATATTTTGAGCTCTGGAATCTACAATTCAGAGATTGGACATTCTTAATGAAAACTAAAAAGGCACTAGATTTAGTAACTTTTCTAGTAATTTTTCTTAGGTTGGTAGTACTGATCTCTAGAAAAGTCACTAGATTTTTAAGGCCACGCCCTGGTTTGCAACTTGGCTATGTCAAGGCCAAATGTCTGGTTTGAAACTTGACTGAACAGGGGTCTGATCCGCTTGAACAGGGGTCTGATGCGATGAACAGATAAAACAGATCCGATGAACCGGTAAGAGATAAAACAGATCCGTTCAAATGTTGAGCCGATCAGACTCCTGTTCAAGCGGATCAGACCCCTGTTCAGCCAAGTTGCAAACCAGACACATGGCCTTGAGACAGCCAAGTTGCTAACCAGACATTTAACCTTGACATAGCCAAGTTGCAAACCAGAGGCGTGGCCTTGAAAATATAGTGACTTTTCTAGTGAGCAGTACTACCAACCTAAGAAAAGTGACTAGAAAAGTTACTAAATCTAGTGACTTTTTGGTCCAGAACCCCCCTTACTACACTACTGCAATTATATCACAAACCACTAAAAATAGACTGTCCACTTCTATAGAAAAATAGTTGGTAGAGAAATGCGGGACGGCGACTTCACAAGAGGAAAAGGGTAGGTTGAGTGACGCCCACAGCACCTTATTGGTTAATGCTTTATTGGGGGAAAATTTGAATTGAAATAAAGTAAGGTTATTGTTTTAATAAAATCATATTTATGGTTATGTTTATCATTTATGTATCTATTGAAAATGAAATAAGACATTAAGTTACAATTTACATTATATATAACAGTGAAAACAGTACCTATTCTACAAAGTAATACATCTGCCGGTGAATTTGTTGAAATTGTACAATGCGATGCTGGCATAACACTTTTGGAACGTTCAGCAACAGTTTTTTCTTCATAATCCTGAAATAAATGTGGATATAATCAATTAAAAAAATAATATTGTATCAAGCTTACTTTATACATCTATTGGAAATGCATCATTACGTAATAAAATTGTGCTGAAGTCTTTAATAATGTCACTTTATAAAGGGAAACCCATGTCCAATTTTTAAATTCTCCATTAATAAATTCAACCCATTTGTTAAAAATGGGCTTTAAATATAAATGTTTTGGGTTTGGAAACCTAAATCTACGGACTTTTCTATTCCTATTCTTCATATTACACATGCGGGGATCATGTTATGTTCTAAGTCTAACAAATAGCGAAAGTAAATATAGGTATAGGTACGCAAGTTTAAAAACTTACCAGAAAACTATAAACTTTAATACACAATAAGTAATAAACAACAAAATATAAACGCAAATCCCAATAATGAACGATTACGTGACGCTGATGATGTACCTACTTCACATATTTTAAACGAAAAATACCGCTATAAAATCAAACACTTATCGCTTTCGTTTGAATCAGCAAATGTCAATTTAATTTATAATTCTCAGTACCAACTAATTTTGTGAACAGGTTAACCAACCTACAAATCCCCTTTCCTCTTGTGAAGTCAACACCCGCATTTCTCTACCAACTATTTTCCTATAGCAGTGGACAGTCTATTTTTAGTGGTTTGTGAATTATATAAAAAGAAAATTGACAAGTTACAATGTGGAACGTCAGACGGTCAATTTTGTTACCGCAATTACGTGCAATTAATTAAAAAGTGCAATACTAATGGTTATTGAAATCATTTAAGATTTGAACCCAATACAAGATGGAGAATCTTTATACAAATTTGTTAACTCCGTCGAGGAAATAAAGCACTAAAATAAGCCAAACCGACCAAATTTTTGTAGTAAGACGGATTGAGATGGGGTTTTTTGCATTCGCTTCCTAAATTTAATAGGAAACTTTGTACCTACTTTTCATCATGTTTTTTTCGAAATTGCATTTGTGCAGTCGAAAATGCATCCTGAGAAATGCAATTTTATAGAAAAAATTCATAACTTCGTTATAAACTTCTAGAATCGACTCAATTCGGGTTCAAGGGGAGTTTTCGAGGTCGCTGATCCCGAATATGACCTCCAAATTGCCTCATCGCCCACCTGGAGCTCAGGATGGCTGAGCAACGTCATCTCCGAAACTTTTTCTGAAATTCACTCTCAAATGATTCTAGACATCTCATACGAAGTTTGTTTGGGTTTCTGATTCCAAATCAGGCATCGGCAACCGTCCCCCGCTTACCTGTTGCCCCACATCCGGGCATCAACGTCATCCTCTGAAGTTTCACTGAAGTTTCAAGCTTATAGGGAACCGAAAATTGTTTCCGGGGTTTTTTGGGTAGCTTAGGTCGAATGTGGCACCTGATACTTGCTAACGGTGCTAATGGTGCATCACACCGCGGCGACATCAACGTCATCCTCTGGAATTTCACTAAAATTTCAAGCCTAGTGAACCGAAAATAAATTGTAATTGCTAGGACGGGGTTCTTCCAGGACCTCTATCGTGACCTGACCAACCGTGCATGGTACATAGCCCACCTGCAGAGGCGGATTCCGAAGTTCTCCACGAGATTTTGAAACTACTCTAACTACCAACCTTATATTAGGAGCTTTACATACAAATTTAATCTGTAATAAAAGGAACAAATTAAATTAAATTAAATTTAAACTAAATATTTTATAATATTAACTTCATACATTTGGATGATAATGTTATTAAACAAAACTTACATTTTTTTATATATATCTCAATTTTTTCACAAAATGAAAATGTCCACATCTATTCAAATGTTCCATTAGAAGTTTTACATCATTATTTCCTGATATGATGAAACAAGCATTAGAATGAAAGCATTTGAGCGATAATTTCAAGCGAAACTCCAGAGGATGACGTTGATGCCGCCGCGGTGTGGTGCACCAGGTATCCGTTAGAAACTATCAGGGACCAGATTCGATCTGAGCGACCCAAAAAACCCTGGAAACAATTTTCGGTTCCCTATAGGCCTCAAACTTCAGTGAAACTCAAGAGGATGACGTTGATGCTCGGATGCGGGGCACCAGGTACGCGGGGGACGGTTTCCAATGCCTGATTTGGAATCAGCAACCCTAAAAACCCTCGCATGAGATGTCTAGAATCATTTGAGCGTGAATTTCAGAAAAAGCTTCGGAGATGACGTTGCTCAGCCATCCTGAGCTCCAGGTGGGCGGTGAGGCAATTTGGAGGTCATATTCGGGATCAGCGACCGCGAAAACCGCCTTGTACCCGAATTGAGTCGATTCTAGAAGCTTATAACGAAGTTATGAATTTTTTCTATGAAAATGCATTTTTCAGGATGCATTTTTGACTGCACAAATGCAATTTCGAAAAAAAACATAATGAAAAGTAGGTACAAAGTTTCCTATTAAATTTAGGAAGCGAATACAAAAAACCCCATCTCAATCCGTCTTACTACAAAAATTTGGTAGGTTCAGTGCTTTATTTCCTCGAGTACCTATGTGCTTGACTACGAATTCTCCTAGTAGGTAATTTTCCAATGATTTAATTCTTTGCAGTTCTGTGAATTCGCCATACTTGAAATCGCAACTTTTCATTTTCAATTTTGCACATCAAAAAATGATGCACTATAGTCGCATACCTATAGTCTAACAATAATTATGGCTTAGTTTCGGAATACACAACGAACTACTAAGTGTAATGAAAAATAAATTATAACCGAATAGTCAAGTAGTTCACATTTAAAAATTAAATCAATTACATCATTGTGCGAACAGTTTGTTAATTAACTTTAAAAATGCAATCACTCACAGAAAGCAAACAAAATTGACTAATTACAGTATAATATCGGCCAATTTGAACAACATTAATTTTACAATTATTCCACTAATGATTAAATTCAACACTCATTCTCGCTTTAGGTGAAACGTTAAGAGAAACCGAATACAAAGTAGTAAAACATCTTCCAAACTTCAGTATTTGTGTAGAAAGTAATTTGTATTCTATCTGGGCATTGACATTGGCGGTTTACTTTTCAGCACCCAATTTAGAATTCGCCGTGAATAGAACAATAGCGATTATTCTCCATTTTCAGTAATTGAAGCTCACATTCAAATCTGATAATTTTCAAAATATTGGTGATTTATTCATCGCACGCAGCAATTTTATGGATTAATTGAAGTAACTGAAAGTAGGGGAACCATTTCATATACCAATGTATGTATCTAAATGTGATCGTTAATTCAAATTTTATCTTCCCTATGTGATGGAAAGCTTAATTGAATTAAAGATTCTGGTAATGCGATTTGAATAAACTTTATACGTACAAAACAATAGACTGTAAGGACACGTCTAAACTTTTATTCGGTTTTAAAAGTACTACTTTCTTAAATTGAAAAACGCGCCTTGAATGCATAAAAACACCTTTATTACTTTATAGATCAGACATTGGTTAAAAACGTGTTACCATTTGTTCTCGCTTCCCTACTGATTGCGTTTAAGTGATAAAGTAGGAAGATACAATTAGGTCATAGCTTCATATAAAAAGTATAAACATAAGACAAAAATGTAACTTTGCCTACCATCAATACATAATGCTTGGTACTACAAATAAGCCACAAATTATGCATTTAAAAACGAAGGGAAGTTTTAAGAACAAATTTGCCCCCCCCCCCCCCCCCACTAGCGATGGGGTGGGTAAATAATCCGCTAGAGGAAAGAAAGTAGGATAAACACATAAATATTATAGGGTGGAGTGAAATAACCGTATATGATCGTTATTTACTTGAGACCGCACGAAAAATAATGTATTATTAAAATTATGCTGATAAACTATTATTTTAAGGAAAACAAATATACACAGTCCTGCGGCTTTATTTGGTTTTCTCGCAAATATAAACACTTATTCCGTGCCCGAGGCGACTGTAATTTTGAAATTTTGATTCCGAAAGTGCACAAAACACACATAAATGTACTGCCAAATTGTTCAATATTATAAACTAATGGCTCCCAATTTAATTTACGTACTGTGACACTGTTTATTTATAGCAGTCGTCATTGACGTTTAATTTGTTGTATATTATCTTTTTTGTGTATGGCTACAAAGATAACGAACAATACGCTGAAGTGACTCTGATGTTACAGGAAAGAGCAATACCTTCATACCTTCATATTAATTAGATACAAATAATTTCGAAAAACCTTGACACATTTTAATAATTTCACTCGTATCGAAACAGTACATAAATTGCTGAAATAAGAGAACGTTTATCCTCATATGCGAAGTAAATCAAAACAATGCGACTACATTGTTCAGTAAATATAATATTTTGTTTTGTTACAACGAAAGGGATTTACGTAATTGCATCTAAATCCGTAACGGGGCTGTAATTGAATGTAAAGGGTGCGAATTCAGTCACGCAAAATTTCGATTGTCTCGAATGAGTGTTGTATATGTTTTTGACATTTCCTTACAAAGTTGAAATTTCAAAGTGCGTTTTACAAAAAAAAAAGTGGAATAAATAAGTAAGCATTTCTATTACCCGAATTGAACATCACAACGTGTGGGTCCATTATTATTAAAATATCACAAGGAGAAGGTAAAGGAAGGTCTGAATTCCCACAATCTTTTATTTTTAATAAACGGGGGTACACGCGATTCTCGTGTTTTGCGTGCTTGGGGGGGGGGGGGTATTTGTGATTGTAGGTTGTAATAGCTTTTGTTTTAAAATATCACACCTTGCTGAGCTGGCTTAGTTGCTTGAAAAAAGAAAAAAAATTTACATTTTTGTACCTTTTCAGATTTTTGACCCTGTAGGTATCTGTAATTTAGCAAGTTATTAAAGTAACTAAAATAAAGGATTACATTTACTTACATTTGATGTAAAAATCACAAAAATGGGTTGATATTTGGTAAAGATATACGAATCCGTTCCTACCTATAGTAAATTTTTACCAATTATTAAAAAAAATGTAAATAATGCAAACTTTTTGGATTAGATTTGAGACCAAAAATACATAATGGCCCTTTGACAATGTTAATTACGTCTTTGCACATAGTCTTTGCTCAAAAATTAACGAAAATATAACAAATTCCGTGTGAACTTCATAAGGATAGTTTACAATGAATTTTGAATGTAAAAGAACTCAATTTGGACACTGGCAGCTTTTTGGGAATACGAATGGCCTTAGGGAGAACGTTTTAACATTCATCTTTAACTATAGTAAAATTAAAAATACCATAAAACATCAAATGTACAAATAGAAGCTGGTCTAACGCTGTATAACATCTGTTTTATAGAAAGACTTTCTCTACCTTAAAAAGTTTCAAATTTTTGTTTATTTCACTAACTAAAGGCATCATTTACACGTATATGTACAGCAGTAAATATGGATTTTACTTCCTCTTAATTACAATATAAGTTGTATATTTAGAAGTATAGTCAAAGTATAGGTATTCTCTTTGGTATAGTGTAACGTAACAATACATTTGTCACCTACTTTCATCAATAGATATTAAGTTAAATATGTAGACAAAAGTAGTCCATCGTTCAAAATCTCTAAATTCGAAATAAGCACACAAACATCTACATTTCGAAAGTTACCGAAAGAAGGTATCGGGACACATAAATTAGTCTATGATGAATGCTGTTACTACTTTTGACATCATTTTAACCATGAAAATGTTAACACGAGGCATAACAGAATCATTTTTCATCATTTGAATAACTTTTCAACTTGAAATAATTAAATTTCCATGTTACCGAGAAAAAGTTTCCGATACTTGTCATTTTGAAAATTTTCGCAAAAATACTTTCTACCATTGTTTTAATGTTCGAAATGGGTTAAGGACCTCGAGCAGACAAACTTTGCATGTTTACACAAAATTTTCACCCAAAAATAAGCACAAATAGCGAATTCTATTTTACACGTACCTACCTAATCTCCATAAGGAAACTTTGAACGTATTTTCTAAATAAATTAAATATATAAAATATAAATATAAAATAATTAAAAATAAAAAGATTGTGGGAATTCAGAACCTTCCTTTACCTTCTCCTTGTGAGATTTTAATAATTTCTATTACTTACCTATAGGTTTGTTCTTTCTCGATAATATTTCAAATAAACGGAACTTCCGTTTGTACAGGAAATAATTGGTATTTTGAATTTTTCACTAGCTGTTAAAAATTCCTCTTACCATTCAAAATGATGACGTAATTGGTTTCTAATGGGTACCAGGGTACGCGTATGTACCTTAAATATTTCGATTTTATCAATGTTTGTTGCGTTATTACTGGCAGATTACCTCCATATTTTATTTACTAGTAATATTGCTTTCTGCAAACAGCCTATAGCAATCTAGCCTAAAGTTTAAATTTAAATACATCACATTCATGACAAGAATTAATGGGAAGTTACAGATTAGTTTATGATTACATGGTTAGTTTCCAAAACAATTTACGTCGTCATTGCAATGTTATTAGGTACTCTTAATCTCCGAAAAAAACAAGGGAACCTCTTGTTCATTGAAGGTTTGAGGTTTGACGCGCGTTTGCGTATGAACGCGCGCGTTTTAGATTGAGCGCGCGTTTTAGTTCGAGCACGAGCGTTTTCGTTTAAGCGCGCATTTTAGTTTAGGCACGCGCTTTAGAACGAGCGCGCGTTTTAGTTTAAGCCCGCGCGTTTCAGTTCGGACGCGCGCGTCTTACATTGAGTACGCATTTGTGTATGAGCACGCGTTTTAGTTTGAACTCGCGTTTTAGATTAAGCGCCCGTTTGAGTATGAGCGCGCGTTTTCGTTTAAGCGCGCCTTTGAATATGAGCGCGCGTTTCAGTTGGAACGCTCGTTTTAGTATGAACGCGCGTTTATGAGGGCGCGTTTTAGATTGAGCGCACGTTTTCGTTTAATCGCGCGTTTTAGATTGAGCGCGCGTTTTCGTTTGAGCGCGCGTTTGTGTATGAGCACGCGTTTTAGTTCGAACACGCGTTTAGTGTGAACGCGCGTTTGAGTATAAGTGAGTTACCGTCTTTAAGATTTATAAATGTATTATCGTTCTTGGCGCCCTTTTAATTATCTTTTCCAGGAATTGGTGTTTTGACGATTCCATGATCTAATCATACGCACGAGATTAACGGATTTAATCAATTATATTACATCTATTGAGATTTACGGTAGTTGCATGTAGCAAGTTTGAGTGTGGGTTTTACATTGACCGCGCGTATGAGCATGAGCGCGCGCTTGAATATGAGTGCGTGTTTGAGTATGAACGCACGTTTTAGTTTGAGCGCGTTTTAATTTTAGCGCGCACGTTTTGGAGTATGAGGGAGCGTTTTAGTTTTTTCCACATTTCCTTCTTTTAATCGCGACGCATTCACAAAAAATGTTGTTTTGAACTATGTAGTTCTGCCTAATCAACCGGCGCAACAATAAACATCTCCGTGGTTTTCCTATGCTGAAAATACTTGCCTATGGATGTTTTATAATCCTTGGTTACATCTACCATATGATTCGTTCCAAAGTTATCGCTAACACCCTCTATATACGGCCGATAAATATGAGCTCATAACTGACACAATTTAAGGACTTAGGCATTTCCAAGGTTAGAAAAGTGAATGAGTTACAGCTCTACTCAGCAAACAAGATAGTTGGAGAGGGGATACCGGCGCTAGAGTAGCTTTTAAGGTACAATCCGGAAAGAAATATTTGGGCGCTTAATTTAAATGTGTATTGTTGGATACACATAAATGTATTGTATGCTGCACGAGAAGTCATCAGAAAGACTGATTTTAACAAACAGGAGTAACACAATAAAAGGATTAAGTAATAAAACGCACGTGGAAAATGTCAGCTGTCAACTGTAATAATTTACTTTCAGCTGTGAATGTACACCTTAGAATTCTCAAATATGATTGGACAAATAATTTGCCGCGTCAAAAATTTCAAATACATTATTTTAGTTGACATATTTTCCGACTATCTTGTTTGCTGAGTGGAGCTGTAGTTTGAGATAGGGTAGTATTTATGGCAAATACGATGACTATGGAAGTGAACATTTTTTTCAAATGTCAAGTTCTCTGAAAAGCTAACTATTACTGTTTATTAAATAAAAACAGTTTCTCAAATTTTTGTCAAATACAGACGTTACATTTATTTTATTTAACTGATACCAGCGTCAGTTTTATGTTACTTTTTTCATGTAAATATCCTAAAATTTTCAGTGATTTATTCGGTCGATTGCCCTAAGCATAGTAGAGATGTTAAAAGAGAAAGAATTTTTTTTCGAGAAGACTTCCATAAATTGTATCACAAAACGCGTGAAATTTGATTTGTCTTCTTGCATACTATGTTGATTTTCAACTTTTCAATGTTGGGTTTATCATAAAGGATATCTTTTTTCATTTGAGATACTACTGATAAAAAAGGCGATCCTCTATGATGTAGGGTGACTTCCAATTATGTCGGTCATTCAGATACCTTGGGGATGTCGATCGTAAAATCCCTTTTGTCGTTTTAAAGTGAAAACAATATTTCACAAATGTCACCTTAGAATGGAATACGAAAACGATAAAATTTGCGAATGTTTGTTGATAAAACGTTTTCATTCTCTATTTGCATTATCAGTGTTTTTGTGTGTTTTTATGAGACCGTATTCACTTAAGATTTCCTTTCATGGACTAAAAACATTAATGCGGATTAATATTATTTAAAGGCAAACATCGTCTTATCGTTTAAAATATCTTTATTTCTTCGGTCAATGCTGCATATTTATAGCAAACAAATAATGTCGTATACCTACCTACCTATTTGCTGCTCAAAATGGAAAAATTATTTCACCCAGCCATTAGAGTAAACGTTAATTTAGCTCTTCTCTCTTATATTGTTAGATCACGAATTTTTATTAGACTATGTCAACAGTTAGCTGTTTATTATTTCTCGATTCTAGTTCATCCTTTCTACAAATTAGATCACGGGGCAGATTACACACAAGTACAATGATTAAACAAGAAAAGACACCTCTGGTTTTGAAATACGTTTTGGTAGACTTAAGTTTCACGGAATGCTGGATGTAGATGAAAATGGTTTTCATATTATGAAACAGCGTAAAACGTCTAACAGTTTCTCTTCAAATTTTACACTCCGCTGACAAAACTTGTTTACACTTAATTTGTACAAATCCAAGGACATTGGGCTTCTTCACAAGCGTTCTTAATCAGATACTTTCTCTAAACGAAAGTTCGTAAAATGACTGCTACGGGCTGAAATTTATCTTCAATTACTTGAAAGTCTATATATTAAATAAGCGAATTTGTAGGTTAATTTTTTCTTTGTTAAAGAAGCAATTTGCAAAAGGTAAAATCAATTAATCGATGCTCAATGAGTGGTGAACATGGCAACATTAACGACACACAATTAGACCCCGAATAAGGCATCTTATTGAAGTACCAAAGCAACTAAATAGCAAAGTTATTGACTTACGTAATCAATGTGGCACTCATATGAAAGTATGTTCCTGCTACTTGAAAAGTAATCGAAGATGATTAAGTAATTGAAGATGATTAAGTAATCGAAGATGATTATTCTTCAAAACCAGAAAAACTATCAAACGATATCAAATCACGTTCAATAATCTCCTTATGATATCCAAGCCTTTTGAACAACTGTTACCTAAAAGAATAAAGACAGTAAGGAACCTGATTTCATTCCTGCTCATAAATTCGGTTCAGAAAGAAACAATTAACTGTAGACCAGATCTGCAGGATGGCAAAAAAAGCTTTGTACAGCATTATACTAATACTTTAATGTGACCAAGGGTTTGAAAGGATGTGATATGAGGATCTAATCTACAATTTCTCCGCGGACGTGCTGCAGGACAGTGTTTCATCTCCTATGCACATGTGATATTCCAGAAACAGAGAATACCACTCTTGTCACATTTGCTGATAATACCGTAGTTGTGGGAGCGATTAAGTAAAAACCCACCACTGATATAGGACAGGTATTGAAATAGCTCAAAAATCACACACGCCAATTTGGCTAATAAATAATTAATAGACATACCTCAAATAAACGCTAATGGAACTATACTAATTCGTACAAGAACACCGCATCAAGAAAAATAGAAAAGAAAGCAAGATACAAAAATGACCACTGACAGTTAACTATCAATTAAAAATGAAATCTTTAAAACCTTTGTGGTCATCAACTCTGGGGACGTGTCCAAAAATCGAATACTAAAACCATCCAGGCTTATCAAAGCGTAGTTTTGAAAAACGCAGTAAATTTCCCACGATATGCCAGGATATTTCACTAATATGATAATGATACAACGCTCCATCATAATACAAACGTCGCTGTATTGACACCATATTGCTCAAAGACTGAGGAGAACAGAATCAAAATGTTATGAGAGGCTTGTTCAATTGGTACATATTACCTAACCAATCTAATAGACTTTTTAATTAGCATACGTACTTCAGCATAAAATGATTGCCAAATCTTCCGGGAACTCCAAGAAAAGCTTCGAGTAAAACCATACGCCAAAATCCAGCAAAATGTGTATCAAAATCAGAACACCTAAAATATGCATTCGATTTTTAACCAGAATTGCACAAAAATCGTGTGCTTTACTATTCGTGATAAGTCACGTGTATTTTCAGTAACACATTGTTTTCAGCCCTCATTAGTTTAATAAGTATCGTTAATATATAAGCTTGAAAATTGAACCAGTAAGGATTCCGAAACATGTTGCTGTAATGTATGTTGTTCTAATTTAATGAATGCTACTGTGGTCGAAAGTAACGCCACAACTGTAGTGATAACCGTCAAAATTTCACCCCACTAATTTGCATTGTTAGCAGTTTAAATACTACAAAAAGTATAACTCCATCATCGTTCATTAAATATTGGTTAAGGTTATTTAATATTATTTCAAATAACCCCTTTCAGAGACCGAACCTGCTGTAAGATGTCAATGTGAAACTTACAATATACAAAATTCCTTATTTTTTTAATTGAAACAAATGACCACCATGGTTAAAAAAGTTTTTTTTTTCAATTCTGGTTGTCAATTTTCAGTTAGGGAAAAACAAAATACAACACTTCTTAGCATAATGCTAGCACAATGTAGCACAAATTTTATTTTTTCATCTAATATATAAAGTTGAATGTCACAAATCCGTTTTTTGCGAATTATGAACCCTTGGCCCAAAGTAAGATTTTTGGCTATGATGAAAATTGCACACGTGCATATGGATCCGTTCGTCCGTCCGTCCGTCACTTTTGTATGACCCGAATAGACTCGAAAACCGTAAGAACCGGGGGGGCTGAAATTTTGCATGAGTATCACCAGGCCCCGACTTATTGTTTTGCGCCCATGGGCATGATCAAAATCGCCGCCCCTCCAAGGCACCAACCACCCTCCACAACTAATTTATGATACTTGTGTGTACCAGTGGCGTAATTAGGCGTTTTTTCAGGAGGGGTGACAGACCAAAGGAAGGGCTTGCGATTTTTAAGTGCCCTTTCATGCATCTAAAACACGGGAAATACCTATGTCCTATAATGCTAAAAAACAAAAACTGTCATTAAAATTATGCTGCTGTACACAGTAAAATGATTAAGATTTAGTAATTTAGTTATCTGGGAATGTTGATTCAGCTGTAGGGTAGAAACAGAGTGATAGTAAGCCGTTGCACTTAGACCTTTTGCAATGAGACTCATAGATGGCGCTTAAAATTACGCGGGCGTTTTAAGCAGGTTATATAGGTACTTAATGTTCCCTAGTTTTATTGCTGAACATAAAACAGTTTTACCCCATTACCTCTATCACTATAGAGTAAACAATGCTCATTTTGCTGCCCCCACAGTCGTTCAAGGGGGTTATTAGCCCCCTCCCCCCATTACGCCACTGGTGTGTACTGTCATATAACGTGGTTTTTTTTACATTTTATAGTATCATCAAAAATGTGCCGCCCCCCAAAAATGCCCGCCTTGGGCAGGTGCCCAGTCTGCCCATTGGTAAGTCTGGGCCTGAGTATCACACACCACCCTGTAGTGGTTTATGACCATTGACCCGGTCAAGGTCACTTCTGGTTTTCAAGGGGTCATTGTCAACTATGCTGCCCTGTGCTGAGCATCAATAAGGGATATATTATAATTTTTTCTGTTGCGACACCCCATTAATAATTATAATAATAACAAGTAATTCCATTAATGTTTTTATTTTAAATTCATTTCAACGGTTTCGATAATAATTATAAACAGAGTCATCGTCATCACAAAATCAGAATCCCACTACAATACAGTCTAGGTTTTATGGAAACATCACGTATTTACAGGACTTTTGTGGGGACAAAGGGAAACTGGCGTTCATGGAGTTTATGAAGAAATCAACATGATATTTGTTTCAAAAAACATTACAAGTACGTCTAATCAAAGATTTTTCGAGTTTCAGTGTTGATTAAAACCCTTTTTTGATGTTTTTCACATGCTCATCAAGTTTATTATTTTATGAAAAATGGGTCTCATCCTCTACTGACACGATCATTTTTTGTATTTTCCACATACTTTTATTGATGTTATAATACAAACCGCGAAGGATCGATCGATTCTTACCATTTTTTTCTCTTGCTAGTTCTGCCCTTTATACTTGATTATCTGTATTAGTACAATTCGTCCCGGATGAAGAATTTACATTCCATCACAATCACAAAACAGATTATGTTACAACTCTAAATTATAGACATGAGGGAAGGAAAAAGAAAAGAATTAATGGCACATCTTTCTCATAAATTATTTATATTGTCATTGTTGCAGTTTTTAATGATGGCTATTGCCATCGGATACTTTCAGAAATAATAATAAATTAATTTTAGTTATTCGGTAACAGTTCAGTAGACGCATCTCCTTTGTTCGAATGATATGATAATATTGTTCACTTTACTCCAATTACGTAGGACTTTGTAAAATTATAATATAAAGAGGTACTAGATAATAATTACGGAAACTGTCCGTTTAAAAGTACATATATTTGTTAAAATACAACAATGTACATTGATCAAAGAGAAATTTAATTCGGTTACAACTCATATTCTCATTCTCTTTTACATTGTTTCACAAGAGAAATTGGTTTGAATTGAAATTCATGTAAATCTTTATTTCATTTGACTAACACATGAATGATTTCTAATTTTTTTCTTCCGACACTAAATTTCATTTATTTTCGGATAGACCGTAGTAATTTTTTCCTCTCTAACTTCGAAGTTAGTAAATATATCGACAAAAACGGGTACATTGTCTTTGTCAATTAACAAAGAGCACGATTCCATTTTACCATTTAAGAATACAAACTTTTTAACGAGATTGCCATTAAAAGACGTATTTAATGAAATTCAAAGATTCTACTTAACTTAAAAGTATGCGAATGGGAACGACATGCCTTCTTTTAGAGTTATTTCCAGTACTAGTGCAAATGAATAAAAAGAAAAACTCCTTTTAACGTATCAGCACAGAATCGTCTTTATTCTGTGGTATCAGGAAGTTTTTATCTAACAGGGCGCAATCACGTAAGAGTAGGTACCTACCTACGTCAATTAATTTCGAATTCAGTACCTACAAAGTCTTGCAAATAATAATCTATTAATATGGAAAGCTTTCGAATCCAATTTTATCAAGAAGCGTCGTTCTAAATGTACGGATGAAATTCTGAAAACGCGGATTTTTATCCAATAACAGATACTCAGTTTATTTCAACGAAAAGTCGAAAAGTCACATTACACTCTCCGAAAAATAAAGAATTCATCAAAGGGATTTTCATTAAACGTCAAACTAGCAAAAATTCCTCTAGATACAAGCGTAGGTGCACTGATTGTATAATACATCCCAGAACGTCTACGCCACTTAACTCAAATAGTAGTTTACGTAACAAGTCCCGAAAGTGATCTTTTACTGGACAAGTAGACAAATTACAGGACGAGCCGCAGGCGAGTCCTGCAAGCCTACGAGTCCAGTAAAAGCACTTTTGGGACGTATTACGTACAATATTTTTTTTTAAATCGGCCAGAAACGGGAAGAACAATTGACCATTCTAGGCCGGAAAGTAAAAATGAGTCCGGTAAAGTAAAAATGAGTCCGGTAAAACTTTTACCGGACTATCACAATAACTTTCCGGCTCAGTCCGTCAAAATGACATTTTCTGGCCTAAAAATAATCCGGAAAGTACTACTTTCTGGCCGATTTTAAAAATAAACAGTTACTGATATTTCAAATCAAACTTTTCAATAGTAACACCAAAACGCATGTTAAAAAGATGTACTAACCGAAAAACCTTTAAATAAAAATTGTAATTTGGCACATTAGTGTAATAATAGTAGAATATAGTAGAAATGTTAGTATACTCAAAGGAGAAAACATCATTAAAAGGTAGGACCTTTTGATCCTTATTTCCGCTGGAAAATCCCTCTATGATAATAAATTGTGAGTACCTTGTTGAAAATTCAAAACAAATTCAGCGGATTTATTTATTTATTATTTTGTAATAATTTTACCTAAGTACATATTATTTGACTTACATATTCCTTCATCTTCAGGGATTAGTTATCTGTAGGGTAGTTTATTTCGTTATTTTGGGGTATGTATAAGAAGACTTTGATTTCAATTAAGGATGTACAGTTATTGGACCTCGTACTAAAATTAAATTGTAACTTTTCATTGAAATATCAAAAAAATTATACAGAATCACCGCCATATTCAACTGAGGCTGAAAAATGAGCTGGATTCCCTAACCAACAATTACCTCCACGAACGACTGCTGCCACGGGATCATGTTTTTAAGATGATTTTCAGTCACTGCATAACCTTAACCGTTTGCCAAAACTGATACGCCATCTGTCTTTTTAAAAGCGAGGAGAACGGGAAGCAAAACTTTGTAGGAATAGAATATTGAATTTTGTTATATAACCACACTTGACGTATTTTGAGTTAAATATTGAACAATGGAAATTTTAATGAGATATTTTGAAGATTAAGTGAAGTGAATGAAAAAACATAAATTCTTCTGATGTCGAATCATTTGATAAAAGATATGTATAGAGTCCACCATCGAGAGAGAGTTAGAATTGTCGTTCATCCCGAAATTATTACAGATTAAAGAAATTAAAGATAGGTTACTAATTCTGCGAACTTTTATTTGGTGAAGGTATCTGATTACGAACAACCAATATACCAACTTCAGAGTGGGAAAAATGTTCCAAGAATTGGTTCGAACGCATGCACAAGCGTGTAAAACTTAAAGATGAATATTTGGAAAAGCAATAAACGGTTTGAAACATAAAACACATCAATATAAATAAAAAAGTCAGAGGAACTACATTTTTGTAGCGAATGCGCACGCAGGGGCTAGCTCACATCGTATAAAGAGAATGGAGGTTTCATTACACTGACCTGTATCATAAAGGACTGAGCATTCTTCAATACAACATTGAAGCAAACAAGCCCCACCTAAATCTTAGTTACTGCAGGTACCAACTAGTGCGTTAGTTATGTAATGATGGTAGCTCGGTGTTTATAATGTGTTGGTAGTACTGGTATCAGCTGGTACAGCTTAGCTTGTTCTAATCTATATGCTTAATATCTGGTGAAAAGTAGCATAATTACAGACTTACAATTATTTAAAAACGTAAAGTAGGTATTCAAAATTGTATTTCATTGCAATGCATAAACGTAGTTTATACTACGCATGAAACAAGGTTATGTTTATGTAAACAAAAATACAGTGAACTCTATATTATATAACTGGAAGGATAACGTCGAATATAAAAATTGACCGGTTCTGTTAGAGCAAGAGGGAAATTAGTGCGGGGATCGCTATCCTTATCTTACTACATTTCTCTTATGGATATTAAAAATAATGTTTGGTTATGACACTTATTTCATGATTAATTTTTAAATGTACATTTATAACATAAGTGTACGATAATTATATATACAAGAGTGAAATTCTTAATATTTTGTGTTTATTTCTCATTATTAAGTATTAACCACGCCTTCGCATCGTTTATACAAATACGTTAGAAAGAAATAGGGATCCACTCACGCAGTAGCGGTGCTTGTCTAACAGTCGAGGACAAATTACGAACGCATTTGCAGTAACCGTTATCCTTCCAGTTATATATAGAGTTCACTGCAAAAATATTAGTTACAGTGTTACCAATAATCACCAACACAACAAACCTAAATTACTAATTGGCACCTTAAAATGACGGTTTTCAATTTACTTCAAAAGTAGTGGAGGGGATCATTAGAATGCTCAGTCCTTTAAGATACAGGTCAGTCTTTCATTACTCGTCATCCCTCACCATAATGACATCGTGGGCGAAGTCATCAAACACCTCCCAGTCGTGATTGAGGCGCTTAGAATAGGCAACGTAATGTTGGTAGATGGTAACAGTTTATAATTTTACGAATTTTTCCTATCGTCGATTTAAGTTTTGTTACCCACGCCACTGAATTCAGGAAACAATATCTCCGCCATCTTAGGAAGGCATCTCCGCCATCTCAGACAAATGTAAGCAGAATCCTTATCCATTTTGGGTGTCCCACTGCTCCGTAATCGGTCGATAATTCAATGTGGGTTGAAGATACATAAAAAAGTTTCAAATAAAGGTTGCTTTGATTTGAATTGCGCATCTTTTAAAAATATTCTTATATCTACAGTATGTTGCATTTTCACGTGGCAGGAAAATGTCACTTTTTTTTAAATGGGACACCCTGTATTTTTTTCTCTTAATGTATCGACCAAGCATATTTATATCACGCCTGAAAATTTTTTTGATATTGGATGTGCAGTTGCCAAGTTATTAATTATTTTGTCAAAATTTGGTACAATTCAAGGTCGGACTATAATATTCATAACTAAGTTATTCTTCAAAAAAGGAAAAATTTATTTAACGAATATTATTACCCTAATGTCGTGTTACTCTACAAAAAAAAACTAAATGATTAATTTTATACCGAGTGTTTAAAATGAGAATTCAAACTTTGTGAACTTTAAATAGAATTTATACGAATATTTTAAATGGAACACCCTGTATTTTTATTTACCATCAAATTCTCGACAAAAAACCCCATTCAACGGTGATTATTTCCTGGTATTATTTTTTGTACTTTTGTTAATATTTACGATTTTTAAAATTTCACGTAAAAAAAAAATTGTTAAAAGTAATTTTTGTTTAATTATTATTACAAAATACCGTTTAAATAGTTGTTATCAACGCAAAAGAACAAAACTCAAGTCCTGTGACTATCTTAATTTCTAAATAATTAAAACAAAATTTTTAGTAAACGTATTTCTCGAATTTTTAATAAACGATGTTTCTCGAAAATTAAAATAGAAAATAAATACAATATCTCTCATTAAAGTAAAGTAAATGTTCAAAATGTCTTTCACTTTGATCAATGCACTTTTGAAGTCTAACCCTAAATATTCTCACATTGTTTAAAGTCATAGGAGTAATCGGTTGAAACGCCTCTCGAATTCAAATTTTCATGTCATCTCGGTTGTGGCAGCTGTTGATATATTTGAGATTTAACAGTTCCCCAAAGATAGTAATCCATATAGGTAAGGTCCGGTGACCTTGGCGGCCAAGGAACAGGGCCTCCTCTACTTTATTAGGGTACAGTAAATCCAATTCTCGCGCGCATCTCTGACTGTTGTTTTGCTTTAATTATTTAGAACTTAAGATAGTCACAGGACTTCGCGTTTTGTTCTTTTGCGTTGATACCAACTATTTAAACGGTATTTTGTAATAATAATTAAATAAAAATTACTTTTAACAAATTTTTTTACGTGAAATTTTAAAAATCGTAAATATTAACAAAAGCACAAAAAATAATACCAGAAAATAATACACTGTTGAATAGGGTTTTTTGTCGAGAATTTGATGGTAAATAAAAATACAGGGTGTTTTAAAATATTCGAATAAATTCTATTTAAAGTTCACAAAGTTTGAATTCTCATTTTAAACACTCGGTATAAAATTAATCGCTTAGTTTTTTTTTGTAGAGTAACACGACATTAGGGTAATATATTATTCGTCAAATAAATTTTTCCTTTTTTGAAGAGTAACTTAGTTATGAATATTATAGTCCGACCTTGAATTGTACCAAATTTTGACAAAATAATTAATAACTTGGCAACCGCACATCCGATATTAAAAAAATTTTCAGGCGTGATATAAATATGGTTGGTCGATACATGAAGAGAAAAAAATACAGGGTGTGCCATTTAAAAAAAAAGTGACATTTTCGTGCCCCGTGAAAATGCAACATACTGTAGATATAAGAATATTTTTAAAAGATGCGCAATTCAAATCAAAGCAACTTTTATTTGAAACTTTTTTCTGTATCTTCAACCCATATTGAGTTATCGACCGATTACGGAGCAGTGGGACACCCTGTATAACGCTATTCATACAAGCGCCGTTGTTTTGATGTGTGCTTACGCTGCAGCACACGTGTTTATTTAATCACTGACCTACGTCAGTGTAGGTATTTAATGCACAAAGAGTTTTCTCCATAAAACTCTATTGAATTCATTAGAGCCATTACATTGATTACAAAAGAAATAATTTGATTCTTTCCACATTAACCGCTGTTCTCATTTCAGGACCTATGCTAATTTGTTTGCTTAATTTTTCATTTAAGTAACAAATGGTTAATAAGCACGAAGAGAGTACCTACCTATCAAATTTCGTTTCATAGAATAAATTCTCGGTTTATGAAGTATATGTAAACAAAGGATACAACTTCTTTTTATTCAACGCAACTTTGCATTTTTTATTTGATTTTTTTGTGTTAACACGTGCTTAAATGAATTTCACGGGACCTTAATCATGCTGATTTGTTTTCTTTGCATAGAATGATTAAGTGGCGGGCAGTATGGTTAGTTGAATAGTTTAATGATACGTAGCGGAATAACGATTAACGAAGTTAAATTCTAGGTTAACTTGCCCATCTCGGTTCATACCTATAATAAGCATTTTCATACGATTTATTAAAAAATAAATAAATGAGAATTATAAATTCGTTATTTAAGTCTGGGCCTTATGACCTACCAAGTGAACAATAAGCTGTCAATTTAATAAGTTTAAAATAATGTTTATTACATAACTTACCTTTTATGAACACTACCTTCCTCTAAATTCAAAATCACACCACGGTACAGAATGTTTTATGAAATTACTATTTTAGTCTTTGATTCGCTCACTCCAAAAATTACCTTATAATCACTCTTCTAAAATCAAAGTCCTTGTCCATGCTAAAATTAAGATAAAAGTTGTGATGTAACGCACCTGGCAGATTTAAATTTAAATGTTCTTGAAAATAGAATAAAACTCTTGATCAAATGAGTTGGCTTGAATGTCTTAAATAAAAATTTATCCGTTTCGTTTTTGTTTCAAAAAATAAAAAAAGTAAAAAATGCCATGAGAATCTAAGAAATTAAGTACCAAATAACTTTTGTTTGAAATACTTTTCCATAAAATGGATATTTACGATATTCCATACTTTTGGGACAATCTGTGTAATATCTACCTAATGAAATAAAATTCATGCTTTAGTGGACGATAGACGTCCGATTTTCATATCGCCGCTTCCTTAACACATTAAAGGTGCATGTTACGTTGATTTATGTATTACTAAAGCTCAAAGCGTAGAAAATTTCAACAATTTAAAATTATGTACACGCAAATTGCTGATTAATTTTTATTATCTGGCTTTCCGCATTTTTTCTCGCAATTAGTAAACCGCCCTAGTGCTTGATTACGTACTTTGCAACGAAATAGAATTGCATTCTAAAATCCTTGACTTGATTAAACAAAGTGTATACCTATATCTACTACCTCCAGTGACCTACATTCATACTAATTAACCGGAAAATTCTCTCGGCCATCCCTTTGACCGCGAAGCACGCTATACAAACTAATCTACATCTTCCTGAAATGCGTTTTCTTGGTAGAGTTATTTACAATTCGAATCGATACTAGCACTTTAGATGTCCGTTTTTTAGGCAAGGACACGCACGAAACTTTGTTTTCGCATTAATAATACGATTTCTGAAAGAGTATGAGATTTAAAAATAAAAATCCATTTCTACAAGACCTCTTATTTACTGTTTAAGGTACCTACTTTCATATAAACACTTTACACAGATTTTATTGTTTTCGAATTCTGATAATGATAATAATAATTAAATGAAGCAAAGTCAAATTAATTACGATTGTGATTTCTACATTTTGTTTTATTTTATTGCTCTGACCTCAATGGTGATTTATAAGATTATTCAAAAGTAAGCTTCCAGTTTGAAATGGCAATTGCCTTGCTAATATGTGAGATTTTGAAAAACTAAAAGCACCTTTTGATGACGCATCCCACTCACATACACAATCCTATAAAAACACTATTAAGAACACATTTGGTGATCATGTAATTAGCAGACACTTTTCAAACGGATGGCCTCATTCTACTTAAGAAGGTAGTGAAGGAAAACATAGGGCAGCTTCATTCTCATTGGTTAATATGCAAACCAGTTTTAAACACACAAACGTATTTTCATAAAATAGTGATATTTAAAGTAAAATTCAAGTTATATTGGTAAAATTGTTTGTCCTGCTGTCAGATACAGAAAACTATCTGAAAACTTTTGAGCTTTACACAAAAACCGCTTCCAAATTAACTGTCATAATGCTTTCTCATACACGCAAACCAGTGAACTCTATATATAACTGGAAGGATAACGTCGAATATAAAAATTGACCGGTTCTGTTAGAGCAAGAGGGAAATTAGTGCGGGGATCGCTATCCTTATCTTACTACATTTCTCTTATGGATATTAAAAATAATGTTTGGTTATGACACTTATTTCATGATTAATTTTTAAATGTACATTTATAACATAAGTGTACGATAATTATATATACAAGAGTGAAATTCTTAATATTTTGTGTTTATTTCTCATTATTAAGTATTAACCACGCCTTCGCATCGTTTATACAAATACGTTAGAAAGAAATAGGGATCCACTCACGCAGTAGCGGTGCTTGTCTAACAGTCGAGGACAAATTACGAACGCATTTGCAGTAACCGTTATCCTTCCAGTTATATATAGAGTTCACTGACGCAAACAAATATAATACAAATCGCTCCATGAATAGAAAAATCCATCATTTTCAATTTTTAAATTTGAACAAATGATTTGTACTTAGCGATCTTAAAAACCCCCTGCACCCCACTTTGAAAAAATCGGCTACCACTGCTCGTATATTTCTGCAGCTGGGATGAATCGGCTCTCAGTAGCAGCTCAGGTTATGACTAAACGGTATAGCGGGCGAAAAGTGCAACGGATGCTTGAACTTGGTCGGTTACACTTGATATACTTCTCCTTGCCGATTTTCGCGGTGTGTGAAGTAGGATAAAGATGTGCACATTATTTTTATGAATAATCACTATATAATAACCGAAAGATGTGTATATGTGTGTGTTGCTGTGCACTTTTCCGACAGTCGCCGAATCCTGACGAATTCGGATGTGATATTTTAAAACCAAAGCTATTATAAATTTATAACCTACAAATTAATGATACAATTATAGATACCCCCGCAAACCACGTAAATATCTGCACTAATTTTTTTCAAAGTAAGTTTTAAACATTTTAGTATTAAAGTCCGTCATCTTATTCAAGCGGTATTTGTGTCTAAATATATTTTCTTTATTTAGAAAATACGTTCAAAGTTTCCTTATGGAGATTAGGTAGGTACGTGTAAAATAGAATTCGCTATTTGTGCTTATTTGTGGGTAAAAATTTTGTGTAAACATGCAAAGTTTGTCTGTCCGAGGTCCTTAACCCACTTCGAACATTAAAACAATGCCAGAAAGTATTTTCGCGAAAATTTTCAAAATGACAAGTATCGGAAACTTTTTCTCGGTAACATGGAAATTTAATTATTTCAAGTTATTCAAATGATGGAAAATGATTCTATCATGCCTCGCGTTAACATTTTCATGGTTAAAATGATGTAAAAAGTAGTAACAGTATCGTAGACTAATTTATGTGTCCCGATACCTTCTTTCGGTAACTTTCGAAATGTACATGTTTGTGTGCTTATTTCGAATTTAGAGATTTTGAACGATGGACGATGTTGTAGGTAACATATATATTATATAGTCGAATGTTTTCACCGAGAAAAATGTTTTTGTCTACATATTTAACTTAATATCTATTGATGAAAGTAGGTGGCAAGTGTATTGTTACGTTACACTATACCAAAGAGAATACCTATACTTTGACTATACTTCTAAATATACAACTTATATTGTAATTAAGAGGAAGTAAAATCCATATTTACTGCTGTACATATACGTGTAAGTGATGCCTTTAGTTAGTGAAATAAACAAAAATTTGAAACTGTTTGAGGTAGAGAAGGTCTTTCTATATAACAGATGTTATGCAACGTTAGACCAGCTTCTATTTGTACATTTTATGTTTTATGGTATTTTTAGTTTTACTATAGTTAAAGATGAATGTTAAAACGTTCTCCCTAAGGCCATTCGTATTCCCAAAAAGCTGCCAGTGTCCAAATTGAGTTCTTTTACATTCACAATTCATTCTAAACTATCCTTATGAAGTTCACACGGAAGTTGTTATATTTTCGTTAAGTTTTGGGCAAAGACTATGTGCAAAGACGTAATTAATATTGTGAAAGGGCCATTATGTATTTTTGGTCTCAAATCTATTCCAAAAAGTTTGCATTTTACATTTTTTTTAATAATTGGTAAAAATTTACTATAGGTAGGAACGAATTCGTATATCTTTACCAAATATCAACCCATTTTTGTGATTTTTACGTCAAATAATGTAAGTACATAAATGTAATCCTTTATTTTAGTTACTTTAATAACTTGCTAAATTACAGATACCTACAGGGTTAAAAATCTGAAAAGGTACAAAAATGTAAATTTTTATTCTTTTTTCAAGCTACTAAGCCAGCTCAACAAGGTGTGATATTTTAAAACAAAAGCTATTACAATCTACAATGACAGATACCCTCCCCCCTCCAAAGCACGCAAAACGCGAGAATCGCGTGTACCTCCGTTTATAATAATAATAAATAAGAAGCTTTATTTATATACAAAATTATTACAAATTACTTCATTATAATAGATGTATGTAAGCTTAATAAGCATGGCCCTTTTAGACCGTCCGCTTGGCTCACCATTAACAACTAGGTAATTATGAAAAAAAACGTTTGTTTTAAGGAAAAACGAAACAAATACTTTAAGATTCAAAAGAAATAAAAAAATATAATTTTAAGCTCTCTCGCTGTACTTGTTTATGAATATACGAAAGTTAACGTACTACTACATTCGTTTCTTTACAGAGTGTCGGAGTGAAAGGATGATGACACGTTGAGGCGAACGAAGGGACAGAAAAATTGGAGAGTGAGGTATTGAAGAAACGAGAAATTGCAGGAAAACGGAGAACAAGGGTGCGAAGAGGCGCAGAGATGAATCAACGAAGGGTGGATGGGTGCAGAACCAAGGAGTAGTAGAGAGGGCGAAGATATGAAAAAGGGCGAAGGAAAGATGGAAAGAGACACAGTGGAACGAAGAAACGAGGAAATAAATGAACGAATACAGATGTGAACGAATGAAGGGATGAAGAGGTTAATTGGGCAGAAAGATGAAGGAATGAGGCGACGAAGGAACGAAAAGACAAAATAATGTTTATAATGTAAAATACCTATGTGTCGACAACGTGCCTTGGCTACGTCATTGTAAATTATATCAATTTGGCATGTGGTTTCAAATACGTTAGTGGTATATTTTATGAAGAATTGGAGGAGCTTATTTATTGAATATTGAATTGAAATAATTAAATCCACCAACTAATTTTTCAGGTGTCCCTGTACTTTTATTAATGCAATATTGTGAAGAGATACCTTCATTGTATGTTATCGAAAAACTATAACGATATCCCAAGAGCTATTAAATGCAACAATAAAATACCCAACTTAGAATTAAAGTAGAACCATTAGAAGACATATTTTATTCACAACTCAAGTCGAAACGGGTAGTAGGTAATTGTGCTGTATGTGTCTAATGGGTGTATTTTTCTCATATAAACGATATAATGAACGAATAATAAAAAGAAATTAGGTACATCAAAATGAATTTTGGTGCCTTTGTAAAGTAGAATATGTTTTAAACTTTAATGATGTAATGTATAATAGGTACTTTTAGAGAAAATGTTTTACAGCTACATTTATAACATTAATGACTACGATTAAGTACCTACCTACCCCAATTTGAATATGAATTGAGCAAAAAAAATATGAATGAAATCATTCGTAAAATTCGACATGTTGTATGGCCAATGCTCAGTAAAAAATTGAATTTGGAATCAAGCCCAACCACGGCGCGGCGTAAGGTTTATGTTGATTTTATCTTAAAAAATGGGCATGTTTTAGTAATGTATACAGCAGTAATATGAAGGCGTGCAGTATGAGCTTAAATAACATACATTCGGGTAAGTGATGCGGCATTTTATTATACGTTCCGCCGTTTGCTATTTATTATCATTTAGTAACGTTTTATATACATATCTTTTTAGAAACCACGATACCTTTTTTTTGAAAATGTAACTCAGCTTGCAGTTTGTTTCAAATCCGACTGATTGCTATTTTCGAAGTAATTATTCAAAACAATTGATAATAGAAGACCTTTCTTTATAGTTGGACTATCTAGAAGCCTTGTTTTTGTTCAATAATGTGAGAGGAAACAGTTACCTACCTCAAGTTACTCAGTTGCGCAACGTATTTTATAATCAAATTTCTAGCAAAAGAAGATGTGAATTGAAGTGATATTTTGAGGAGACCATCTGCACAGTTTGAAGAAAACACTCGTTCAAAGAATAAAGTCTTTCCTTGGTGTTAATAATTTCATGTAGGACAGAAACACTTAAGGTCATCATGTAGAATGCGGGGCCATGAACCAAGCCGTTTCAACTTTTTCCCTATAAGAGAGTATTACTAAGCAACTAAGAAAAGTTATAACATAACGACTGCAAATCACTAAATTGTGGAAAAATTCAATACATAAATAATAGGAACGAGTGGCGAATATGTCAAAACTTGGCGTTATGTCATAAAAATGCAAATATCGTTCCGTAACACGATCGCTTATTTAGAAGTAATTCTCAAGCGAGCGATATTGAACTAACGGAAACAAATTCTGTACATTGATCTGTGTCATAGGTTGAGAAGAGGATTCCGCAATTCCTTTTTTATCCGACTCCTTTACTATTTTAAATTAATTACTAGCTGGGTATGTGACTTGCAATACTTAAGTGCGTTTTACATTGGACAACCCCCATGTCAATGATACGTTCTTTCAATTCAGGAACAGACAACAGTGGGTAAGGTATATTATAAATAGATATCCACTCTCTTTTGATTATTCAACAATTTCTTGACTTATCGATTACTTGTTGAGTAATGCTTTTTTTTCAATTACAAATTCATACCTATAACGCCACCTATTGAACAGTAGTCTGTAACTCTACAATTAAGTGCATAGTAAAATAATTTCTTTTAAGGTCGTTTTCCGGGCCAATTTTTTTTAAATTTTTACAATAAGGAACCCCTTCCCTATCATTCCTAAAATTCCTTCTCGAAATTGAGATGGACCCGCATACTCAACTCCTTGCAGGCAATAGTAAACAATCTAATAGCAATGGATCCAGTTTTTAGAAATAGTATTAGGCCTCTACATAGTGAAGCGGATAGGCCTTTATGGAAAAGAAAAATAAGCTGAACCACTGAGTGGTCTTAGTCTCGGTGCTCCAGCGTGTGCAGTTTGTGTGTGTGTTGTTCCCGTTGGTACATGGCTATGATTAGAACCGCTTCCCTTTTCAACATCTTCAGGTTTATCTCACGTGTGGAATGGATTGAATGATTGCGGGTGGGACTACTCCAATCAGGGAAGTAAGTATCACAAAAGGCTCGGATATGAGATCGACGTGTGCGTGAACTTTGTCCAACGTAATACTGAATCCTGAATCCAGAAGGTGCGTTCTTTACGAAGATCGATATACTTTTCCATTTGTTAAAACCAGTCTGTAGTTTGAATAAACAAAATGGAAATTTTGAAGTCGTCGATTGCTTCCTCTCGAGACTGGAATCGTCCATTGTGCAGTCCATCCCTTATTTTAGGGAAGGTAACGAAATAATAAATTAGGACCAGTTGTGAGTGACCGTCATTATCTTAATGAGGGATAATTCTTGCTTTTGGATTTGCTCTTTGAAATTCAACAATTTACTTTTGGCAAAGAAACGGTGGTATATCAATCTGCATTTACTGTTGTTCGATCTTCTAACACACGTGTAGTTGCATGGTATGGTTTTGAAACAAACGTTGCAACCACTTTCTTCGAAACACTACAGGAACGGATTGCTATCGTCAGATGTTGTTCTCCTTGAAACACACAAATTGATTGTCGCGATAATTCTATAGGTACTCGTGGTAAATTTGCAACTGACAGCTGCATTGCTTCCAGCGGTTATTACTTCATCGTTAACTGCTGTAATAAGGTAATATTTTTCCACAAATACTGGTCACAGTTGCGCCACTGTCAACTTACTAGTTCTCGAAATCGATCGCTAACACTAATCGGAATTCATTCCTGCGTCTTGTTTTTCTGAAAAGTGCGTTCTCCTTAGGTGGCCGACCTCATCCCAGCAGCAACACCCCTTTTCTATTCCTTTTCGATTGTTACACGATTCAGAACGATTTTCCCCGTATTTATTGCTAGTGCTTTTTCCTCTGTTTCTTTATTTTTATAAGTAAACGCTTTCTCGTATGCACTTAACTGACCAATCTACCGATTCTGCTCTCTTTGACAATAAAAGCCACTTCGAGTGATTGTAAAGTGGGTTTCTAGAGTGTTGAAAATTTATTTATCGACTGTCATAATCGGCTGTGATAGTTCCCCCTCACCACGCTTTATCTAATTAAAACATGTTTCATCTATAATTCCCATTAAGTATCAAAATCATCATTTAAAGCTTGAAGATGACTTGAACATCTCGCTACCTTCTAATTAATTTATTTTGATCGTTCAAACTGCCATACCGTACATCAACAGTAATTATTGACTAATAAATAAATGAATAAAAGGGGCAGTTTTGTGCTTTATTTCTTCGAATGCTATTAATATACCTTAAACGTTTACGATGTCGCTTTTGTGCAATTTTCGTTACCAAATTGTTACGTTTTACAAGTTTCAACTCCACAAACACAAAAAACAATCCCTTATCACAAACACAGTTTCAGAGTTACAAACAAAAGTTTTGCTTTATTATTACACGTAAACACAACGTCACTGGCCCCATAACCTATTGGGATTTTGGCAATAACAAAAAAGCACAAATTAAAGAAAGGTTTTATAATTAAACGTAAAATGCTTTATATCGGAAACAAAACTTTTTGTCAAAAATAAACTTATTAAACTGTTGATTATCTGTTACCACGAGAACAGAGTAGGTACTATGGTTGCAATCAGGGCATCTAACCAGAACGAAACCGTAACCGAAAACCGGAGAAAACCGCTATTTCATGCAAACCGGAAAAGGTTATTTAACCGAAACCGGTCTCTTGTAATAACCGAAAACCGAAACCGTAATCGCTATATCAATATCAATTAACCGGTTTACAAGCGGTTAAATTTCGTTCATCATGTTCAATCCTCCTGTCTGCCGTCACAAGCGTGGGAGTTGTCAGTTCAGCATATTCACTTACTCGCAAGCATGGAACGTGGAAGGGTGTTTATCAGCTTCCGTCATTGTTGCACTTTTTTATTTAAAATCAATCTATTCATTATCTTATTTTGTATTATAATGAATTATTATTAGTACCTATAAAATTTCCCAACTCTCCATTTGTCTTATTCGAATTAGGTATTTTAATTTTATGGCAAAATTTAAAATACGATCACTTGCTTTTGAAGCAAAATTTCAGCTAAATAAATAAAATCATAAATAATCAAATATATCTGAACTAGTTGTTATAGTTTGCAAACTTCATTGTTCTGGTTTTCTTAACCGGTTTATATTCGATTTTCGTAACCGGTTTATAACCAGCTAACCGAAAACCGTAACCGAACCGAATTTTTTTCAGTTAGATGCCCTGGTTACAATATAAATATGTATAGAAAAACTCCCGCTAAGTTCAAAACTGTCTTTGTTAACTTCAACATAAATAAAGTGGTGTCAAGATAGCACTGACTCACATAGCCATAACGTAGTAAATGTAGGGCGACGTTACCGTAACATCGTAACATAATTTGGTGCTGGTAGCTAAAGAGGGGGAGGATAGTTGGAAAATATATTCACCAATAGTTTGACTTCCGGGCCACGGCGAAGGCCAATCCATAACTGAGTTCCGTAGCATGAACCAATCAAGTTCTTTTTAACTTTGACAATGAATGACAATGCAATGAGTGACATAGACACAAAGTAATCCAAACGAAGAATTTGCCAAAAAGTGCTTTGTTTTGGCAGTAGATGAATTTAGAAATCTGTAAATAAATTTGAAAAACTATTAATAAATCGTCAATCATTGTAATTGGGAACCTAAAACCTAAAAGACTACAGTTGTTAATTGTACACCTGTGGTTAAATTACAGTTGAGACTAAGGGTAGGTACTTCGTTGGCTACGAGCGAAGTGTACGATTCTTCTGTTTCTATCGTTTTACTTAAAAGCTCCCAGCATAACAGCATACTAGCATAACGTCTAGAAATAAATTGAAAATCTTAACGAGAAATATTAATAAATGAGGAATATCTTTCATTAGATTAAGGACTGCTATTTAATTAATCGCGGTAACCTCGTTTAAGGTTACAGATTTTTTATTAACCTTTTGATGTTCAATGGGCGTAGGTAATAAATAATAAGGAAGAGATTAACAAGAATATCAAATATCATTTAATTATAATTTAAAAATTTCGTATTTGAATTTTGAAATATAAAGTAAACGTAATATGGTAATAATTTCTCCATCTCCAGACAACTAAACTTTCAACTAAAAGAGTTGTTTATGTGTAGTATAAAGTAAAATGTTCATGTAATTGCCATACTTTAAGTACTTAGGTGTGCTACAAAATGTGTGTGTGTTATTCATGCGAGAGTTTAACGAAAGTTTGTAAAAGAATCTTTGAGATAAATATATTACGTTCTCAACTTGGGTGCAGGTAAAGGGATTCAAACGCAAAAGCGGCTGTATAGGTATGCTGATTGCCTTTCCTATAAATATTTCCAGAACTTAGTACTTTTGTACTCAAAACTTTCAGACCTGAAAAAAATACACTTTTATGTATACCAATCGCGTACCTAAAAGAATATTACCTCATTGTTTGAAAGTTTTCAAATTTTCTCCCTTCGTTATCAATATTAACTGAGGGGAGACAAAAAAAACTTATATAAAAGTAAACCTATTTAAAATTTTCACAAAACTTGTTAGGTAAACAAATACATATAATATACTCTTAAGGTAACAAAAGTTAATCATTATATTTTTTAATTTACCGCATCTAGAATTATTTAGAAATATTACCTAAGCCGTCCAAAAAACATTGGAGAAATTACATCCGGAACAATTAAAAAAACGACCGCTATTAGGTATGGAATTCCATTGGCGGCACAACAGTTTTAACTAAAAATTCATCATATTAACGGGGGATGAAGAACTAACAATCTGGGTTATTGACAGTCAAATTAAAGCATTTCCAAAAAGACTTTTTGAATGCGAGTTTAAGAAAAACAACTTCCCTGGAGAAAAATGGTACAAAAGTTTTCTTAAACTCTCCTAAAACAAAGAAAAGCTGAAGCGGTAACACCAGCGTCTGCAAGTGTTTCCGAACACTGTTGCATTGCCCCTGCGATTTAAGAAAAATGATTGACTAAAAGGCACCAAAAATCATGAAGACGATCAAGAAGATGCCAAGCAGAACTTTTCCTTTTTCTTCTTAGAGAACATCAACCCCTTCTATGATAATCTATTCCAATAAAATATTACCACAATCTGTAAAGAATAGCGTACCAGAAGATTGGCCGCTGAACATTTTCATAACGTTAAATTCGGGTAAGTCATAATCGGTATCAAACTCCCAATTTCCCTTACACCCTCCCATTCGCTCAACAATTGCTCTTACAAATTGTTTAGTCCTGTTCCTTACCATTGTTACCATATACGTTTCTCCTGTCGTCTTGTTTTGCTAATTTTTTGGCTTGTCGGTGCTACTTTTCATTACTTACAGCTTCTCCATGTTCATGTTCCATTTTCAACAGTTATTATTCATAAAGATTTTCACTTTGGCTGTTTTTCCCTTTCCTCTTTCGGATTGTGCTAGATCCCTAGGTCTTTTGCTCCCGTTTGCGTTGTCTACAAAATGCTGTGTTCCCTTTAGTTTTCCTTTGTTTTTCATTATCGCTTCCTTAGACTCTCACCTATCTACTTTAACTATTATCGTTTGTAATTTTCCTTGTTTAACCTTTCATTTCTGCACCTCATTTTTACATTAACTTCCAACGTTTCAGCTAGAAATCTCGCCACTTTAGGTGCTCCTTGTCCTTAAATTCATATCCCTTAATTACTATGTTCCTTTTCCTCTGTTGTCTTTCCATGTTTTCTATTTCCCTCTCCAACTCATTTATTTTCTCTTTCAACTTAATTTCCTCCAGGTATTCTTTTTGGTCCATTTTTATTGCCCTGATATCTGGGGATCTGTCATCATGTCGTTCATCATTCTTTCCAGGTTGTTCTCTTCTTTACCTTCCTCTGGTGTTCTTCCTGATTTTTTAATTTTTCTAGAACCCTCACTACCCTCATCTTCCACTTCGCATTTTTCCTTTTATCTTCTGTTGAAGATTCCTTCCTTTTATACTTTGGCGTCCGTGGTAAAGGCATCTTGTACTTTCTGGCTTGTTTATGGTTGTCTCGCGTCCTCCTTTATTATACCTTATACCGTGTGGTACTACTAATTTCTCGTATATTACAACGGATTGATATCTATGCTACCTCACGTACAATATTTTGCCTACCTATCCGACAGCATTACAGCTCAAGTCGACCTTTCGGAAGTGATAAGCTTATCTGTAGGCGTTTCAGTTTATCTGCTTATTTTTGGTTACCTTATTGCTAGTGCTTTAAAATTAACACTTAATTTTTCTTATTCGTTGCCTATTTTTCCTCCCTTGTCACCTTGTGAAATGCCCGAAATTCGTACTTATTTACGAACTTGTACTCAATAATAACTCAAATCTCTATACAAATGTAAATTACCATTTTTAAAAGCTTTAGTAATAGAATCGCCTTGAGCCTTTCGAATGGAACCTCTTTTCGCTCTTGTAGAGAAATCGAAAGTACGTACAATAGGTACATTTTCTTAGTTCCAGCAAAAAAAAAATACCTTTATACACCGGCTTTGGTTTAAATTTGATACTTTAACGTAAATTGAAAATAAATACTCAACGGGCAAAGTTTTAGTCGTTATTTACAACAAATGCGTTAGTAGAACTCGGAACGTAACTAATCATTATCTTTGCGTCCTACATTTAGGAAGTTTTAGCATTAACAAAGTTCATAACCGTGATTTACTGAACTCAATTTAGATGTAAGTATATTTCAATAAACAGTAATACTGTTGTGTACCAGTGTACCTACATTATCTAAAGTTTAAATAACATTTTTTTGGAACTGATTTTTCGCAGATTATTATTAACGCTTAATTCAAATTTAACTGTTTGATGCTGGAATCTGGATTGTAAAACAACCCCATCACCAGCCATAACTTACTCATTGGAGAAAATCATAATTTTTCCTCTAATATAACCTAAATGCATCTTAGTGAAACCACTTTGATGAATTTCTGTGTGAAAAATATCGTAACTGCTGAGAAAAAATGCCTCCCATTTTTGGGACATTGGTTGATAATGTGAAAGATTCATCAAGTTGAACATTAACAAAAAAATATCTTTATTGGGAAACTAAATGGTGTTAACAAATGATTATTTTAATAATATTATTACTTATTTTGTATGGAAAGGGGCAAAGCATACATCATGTAGTGGTTTTACATTTACTACAAGTCCTTTTGATTTTTTGCCACACAAAGCGCATCTTCGTTGTGTTTTTGTCATTTTTCTGGTGATACTTTGGTGCACTATATAATCAATAATATTCTGGCTACAACATTTCAACTACTGTTTTTCCATGCAACGCTGTTTTAATACCTTCAAAATTATTTTCGGAAAAGCTGTAAACAGGTACATTTACATTAGCGATTTTTGGTTTGGAACATGTTTGTGAAGTTGACTTTACAGATAAGTTGTTATGTTCTGATGGGCCTAGGCTATTTTCTGAACATAAGTTACGTTTTTTTACAGATAAGGGTTCATCGTCATTGCTATCAGATTCTTCATTTATAGGACTAAATAATTCTAGAGTATCCGCAACATCTTCTACTTCTTCTCCTTCGAGATTATTGTCCTCCAAATCCTCTGTGTCAGTCAGTTCATCAAGATCTGGAGGGATAATTGCAACATCGACGTCGTCGTCATTTTGTAGATCCTCCCAAAATTTGGGATCTTCAAATAATGCCTCTATGTCTTTGACAGTTAAGTATTTTGTAGTATAAGTAAGTAACCAACGTAAACCGAGAAATTTGGTTCTATAACAAGAAATGGAAATAAGCGAATGAAAACGTGTTCGCCGCTGTACCTGTCAACCAATACAATTAATTAGCTTACCTTTTTATTGTGTTATATTTCTGCTACACTCACTAAATTGTGTAAACAATAGTACATTGTGTATCGAGTAGGAAAAGCGTAACATTCCCGGACGATGTGAATAAGCCGAGCCCAGCAACACAGAGTCGGGGAATGTTGCTTTTCCTACGAGGTACACATACTATTTTTCCGCCGATTGTTAAAAAACAGACTGAAAACATTGAAATTCTAAAAATTATTTTATGAAGAAAATAATAAGCGATGCCTTGAAAATAACGAACGTCGGTATCCATGGAGAAGTACCAACATTGTAGCTATCAGACGACGCGATTTGCAATTCCAATACTAATTTTAATACCAACAATAATCAATAATTAACACTTGTAATAATTGTAATATAACAATAACTATTAATAGAACGAAATAATTAAATATGACTTGTTAAATGGGTTTTCATTAGTACCTTGTTGAATGTTCTAATTACTGTAAGGAAATGAACATTTCTTTACAGTACAGAAATGAATATTTCCTTACAGTAATCGTTGGCTGCCTAGCAACGACGACATGCACCGAAATCTTGTCCTTTTCCTTTCAAAATTCTGTCAGAAATGTAATAATTTTTTTACGATCGGCGGAAAAGTTAATTATAAATAATTTTCAAACTTGTAACACGTGTTTGCTTGAAAATCAACAACTTCGCGATGGTGTGCAATTTTACCTACTAATGCGCCCTTTGGTGGTAAATATAATAAATATAGGTGAAACTAATACTGCATTGATGGTGATAATAAAATTTGCAACATTTATAGTTCAGATATCTGCTAAATAAGAAGCGTTTTATCAACTTATCTTATAAATAGGACGTTGGCTGGTAATGGGTTACAAGACAATTGCAATTTTGAATACCGATATGTGTATCATTCAAGTACTTCACAAATGTACATATAAATTAAAAATGTTCAGGAAATAAGTTATTTTTTTATACTACGTGGTAACCATTCTTGAGTGCTCTTTTTATTTGTTATATTTACTTTTATTGACACCACATAATATGTAATTCATAAATCCTAAGTTAGGTACCTACTTTTGCATCTATGTATTACTTATTTTCTTTCAATAAAACATGTTAACAATTTCAATAACTTACATATTTTCATACAGGGTAAGGCACATAATCCACTACCGTTTCCCATACACGTAAATCAACTAACTTCGATTAACAAAATTATATGATAAAGGTAGTCGAAAATGTTAATTATTTAACGAACTTAACCATTCATACTTTTACGTAAACAGCTTACAGTCATCGTAAAATAACATTACTTACGGAAAATTTATCATTCTTCCCCCCTAAAACATAATCTCTATTATTTATAAAACGTCACTGTAACAAATGAATTATTTTCATTTAGGAAGCTTGTAATATATAAAGGGGGTTCATTGAGAAATTGGTGATAAATTTGTCGTGTACGAATATTGTGTTCCTCTTGCCAGAGGTTCGGTATAACTTCATTTGTTACTGTCCGCTTTTTATTACGGTGAAGAATACCTCGGGCTTTGGAAAGGTGTCAGAAGCTTTTTCTTAGATTACATTGTGGCTGCATTAAAGCTAACGTACATCTCACTTGCACAAACAGAAAGCTTTGCTCCCGTTTCTTTAATAAACTAGTTTTACTATTTGTTAACATAAGGATATTTCAGATTTAGTTTACGGGTCTATCAATCACTTTTCAATTTGCGGTGGAGATTAAATGTGAATTGTCCGTTTTTAGGATTGTTATGGATTTGCTCAAGATAATTTAAATGAGGCAACCTTGTATAAGTATTTTTAATGTCTACTAGGTGTTTGTACATTTCGTATTGTGCGATTCAATTCTGCAATAACATTATGGGTGAACAAAATACTTTTAATAAGAAATTTACATTTTTTACATTGTGTAATGGGAGGATTTAGCTATAAAAAATTGTTTATTTGAGATGTGCATTACGAAGGCACCTCGTACCTATGTTGTTTCCTTGTGTAAGTAGAAGTTAAATCAGTTCACAAAAAATTATCTTATTTTAAAAGTCCAAATACTTGCTATTTATAGTATAAAATATATTTACAAATATAAATAAGATAAGCTATTCAGCACTGACACAGAGTACTGCAAGTGTACTTGATACAAATGAAACCCCTGTTCTTGAAAGGGGGTTTAAGATAGTTGAAATTGACTTGCCGAAAGGGATCGTCCGTACAGTGCAGCGTATTTGTAAAATTTAAACGAAATTGTTTATTGAGGGATAGGTAATTTGCCAAATTACCGTCGAATATCTTGGAAACGGTAGGAGATACGAAATCGGTTAAATGGAAGTATATCATCTGATGAGACTTTTTTAAAAATCATTTTTTCTCCAAGACGTTTTATAAAAATATTTTTTTACTAGCATAATTCTCCAGATATGTGACACAAAGTTGTTGTTTTTTAAATAGAAACCATTTGATTTTAATATACAGGGTTATTAAAAAGTATGGAGACGGCGATTTATTGTCATTAATATTCATTTTAGGAAAAATTGTTCAATACAAAAGTTGTTTATGTAATTTTTATCTATACTTGGGAACACTTCAATTTTTGTGATCTGCAATTGTTTCTGAGTTACCCCGTTCCGCATAATTTTTTTAAATGAGAACATATTACTTTTACCTCACCATTCGATAGAGTGAAGAAAATTTTTTTAAAATTTATTTTTATAACATTTTTTCAAAAATACGCCGATTCAAGTATTTACATGAAGTAGGCATATGGAAGACAAAAAAAGTTATGAATCAAAATCTTATCACTAAAAACAAATTAATAACTAAGTAATTTAAAGTAAGTGTTCAAATTGTCCCCCATTTGTCATTTGACAATGGCTCAGTCGATTTATAAAACCACCGCGGCCTTAATGTGACGACGAGCTGCCGAAATAGAAGGAAAGTCTTCAATTGAAATATGGCTATCTAATAGGTTGTAGGTGCCGGTCCTGCGAAGGAGTCTTACGCAGAATAACATGCACAGGAGATGTTTTACGCACAGACTATCTACGGGTACCTTTTTGTATAGCCAAAGGTAGGTCTTAAGGAATAAGGGCTGAAGCGTGGCTAGTTTCCTGACCACGTGTGAAGGGTCTATATCACAACGGCCACTGATCATAACTAATATTATTTGATTTTATAACGTGAACAAGGTGGCCGTTATGATCAAATAGTATTAGGGGCCGTATGTGATCAAAGTGGCTGTTATGAAATAACAATAACCTAGGTGGCCGTTATGATCAGTGGCCGTTGTGATCAGGTCCCGTGTGAATGTCTAAGTCGGTCATACCAATTGTCCAAACTAACGGTAAGTGTTGGAGGTACTGCACAATTAAAGATCGTCTCTCTACGGACTATCCGGTTGTATAAGTGCAAGGTTGGATTTCGGGATACATTGCGACCAAAAACCATGTCTTTAGTTTTGTCGACTGAGACGGACAATTTGTTATTGCCCGCCCAGTTCGCCAGACGGTTGAGGCCGAGAGAAGCTTGCGGCTCTAAATCGAGCATGTTGTTTGCAGAAACAGTGACAACAATGTCATTCGCATAAGCGAAACCGTGAATTTTGTCGAGAAGTTCTTGTCCAAGGAAAAAGTCTAAAACAATGTTCCATAATAGCGGTCCGAGGACCGAGTCTTGTGAACATCCCTTTGTTAGGGTTTTAGTAATTGAAAACTAGATACTCTAGAAATGTATCGAATTGAGCGATCAGATAACTACGAATGACGCGTGTAGCGTCTACAGGCAATCTCTTAACGACGAGAGCATTTATAATTGATGGCCACCATACGTTATTGAATGCCCCCACGAAGATTGCCAACATATATACCTGCGAGCATTATTCATTCTAACATTTCTTACTAGTCTTATCGGTCTACTAGTGTAGAGATGTTGTGAGTGGTTTTTCGTCCGGGGATAAAAGCATACTGGTTAGGATGGAAAAGTCGTTCGGAAGGAATGTCACCGTACAGTTTTTGGAGAAGTACTCTCTTGTATAACAGCTTTCCAAACTCAGGTCTACACGAGTTTACGTCGGTGAAATCCTTTTTACCACCCAGTGACCACCCAGGCTTGCCTGGGAACTAAATTAAGAGGACGGGAACGAATTACAGTATGGATAGGTTCGTCGGTGTCGGGATCGTCGTCAAGAAAAGGACTTGCAAAATAACGTTCATGGTCTCTTCTTGTGAAACAGTGTCGCGGACGTTGGAACAAAGATCCACGGGAACTTTTTGTGGGAAGCTAACCTGTAGACAACCCCCCCCCCCCGGGTTCACCACCAAGTTAGTCTCAACTCCCTATATCATAAAACAAGTTTTGGATAACGACAGGTATGGAATAACTGACCTACCAGAGTCACATACCAGAGTCTATTGAAACAATTCGATCATGCACAAAACGAGCCACACTTAAATGTCCTCTATCGGATGAAACGCTCAGAAAGGTAAGATAAGGTAAAACGTATATGGTAACCTTTTCTTCCTTATTAGGGATACCTACCTACCATTCATTCATTCCACGTTAAATGCTAGGTATGCGTAATAAGGAAGAAAAGGTTACCATATAATACGTTTTACCTTCTCTTAACGTTACGGGCGTTTAATCCGATAGAGAACATTTAAGATGGTATAGCTATAGAGTATATAGACTACAGTAAAACTTCACTTTTCTAAACTTGTTGCGTAATGCCGGTTTTCCATTAAACGGACAGTTGAGTTCATGTTTTGTTTGTGTTTTCTAGAACCTGTAAAACAAAAACAAAACTGAAACAAACCCAAAACTCTTGTTTCCATCAAGCGGGGTAAATTGTGTCCGAGTTTGGTTTTTGTTTTCAGTCTTTTTCCACTGGTTGTTGCGAGAAAGTCTGAATACGTTTTTCAATAACTTTAACCAACATGTTTAGAGAAGAAGATTTTTTTATTCTTAGTTATGACTGGTTTACACTGAAGTTCTTGGAAAAAGAGTAAGTGTATATATGTATGGTTTGGTGCAAAATTCGTGTTCAGATTAACAAAACGAAGCAACACAACATGACCGTTTCCACTAAACAGACTCGAGTTTCAAAACACGTTGAAACCTTTTGATGTTACCGCTTCCGAGCGGGACCCGAAAAACAAAACTACAACTGTCGCAAAACAGGCAAGTCCTCAAAAAGTTTTCAAAAAGTTTCAGTTTTGTTTTATTCGACACGAGTTTGTGTTTTGTTTTTGTTTTGTCCGTTTAATGAAAAACCGGCATAATATACTATCTATTACAAATATCTTACTTTATACTAAATATAGCGATAAAGACTTTGAACTACTTAAAAACATATAAAGTACTTATCGAATCATTTTTCTATTGAATATGAAGATAAGTGTCCACTTATTTACTTATTTGTAAATAACAAATTGGTTTTAGTTAGTAATTGTTTTTACTTAAATCAGCAACGAAGATCTATTTAATATTATAGAATAAACATTCACCTTTGAAGCCACATCAATTTTTACTGAGGTTTTGTAAAAATATTATCACATTTTAGAAATTTATTTTAAGCAACAGTTTTAGCACAAATCAAATTACTCAATAGCTTCGCACATATTTAATGTATATTGTTTGCAGGCATGGTGTTTTTTGAAGTATGTATTCTAATTGTGACACTTGCAATTTTTGTAACCCCTTTTTTTCAATGGCGGTATACGTATTGGAAACGAAGAAACGTTACCTACCTTCCTCCAAAATTTCCATTTGGTAACTACGAAAATACATTTACGAGGAAATACAGTTTTGGAGAATGGGCAAAAATATTCTATGACGAATTCAAAAATCGTGGAGTAAAACAAGCAGGATTATATATTTTCGTAATACCCGTGCTACTCTTAATTGAGCCTCAGTACATAAAAAATGTACTGCAAAATGATTTTGGATACTTTGTCAACCGCGGAACGTATACTAATGAAAAGCACGATCCTTTAAGTGCTAATATGTTTCATATCGGCGGGCAAAAATGGAGAGATTTGCGTACTAAACTAACACCAACTTTCACGTCGGGAAAAATGAAAATGATGTTTAACACGGTACTTCAGTGTACCATACCAGTGCAAGAAATAATGGCAAAACATTGCCTCGATAACAAACCAATATTGATTAAAGAAGTAATAGCTCGGTTTAATACAGATGTGATTGGTTCATGCGCTTTTGGGTTAGATTGCAATAGCTTTAAAAGTGAGGATTCCGCTTTTCGTTATCATGGGCGAAATATATTTGACACAACGGGTATGTGGTATCGATTTCGAAGAGGACTTATCACTATTTGTCCAACAGTAGCGAGAGCACTTACAATATCTATGTTACCAAAGGAAAGTAGGCGCTTTTTCTTAAATGTGGTAAAGGATACAGTTAAATATAGAGCAGAAAATAATATTCAACGAAATGATATGTTACAAATTTTAATTGAACTCCAAAAAAGTAATCGAAACAATGGTAAACTCCCTCTGACTATCGAGGAGATGGCAGCACAAGCGTTTGTATTTTTTACCGCAGGATTTGAAACATCATCGTCGGTGATGTCATTTTGTTTGTACAAGTTAGCCGAAAATATGGCCATTCAAGATAAAGTTAGGGAAGAAATCGATAGCATTTTGAGAAAATATGATGGAAAAATCAATTACGACTCAATTATCGATATGAAATACATGGACCAAGTTATTAACGGTTAGTATACGTGGTATTGCTATTTTGAGTACGGTTAATCTCATATATTAGAGACCATGAGGCTGTATCCATCTTTAACAACTTTAACTAGGGAATGCGTCAAAAATTACAGTGTGCCAGACACTAATGTGGTGATCGAAAAGAATACACTAGTTGTTATACCTGTCTTAGGTTTACATAAAGATCCAACATATTTTAAAGATCCCGAAAAGTTTGATCCTGAGCGATTTTCCGCAGAAAATATCCATAAAATTAAACCCTTCACATATTTGCCTTTTGGGGAAGGTCCTCGGATGTGCATAGGTAGTACCAACGCTTTGAACTATATAAGTATGGTTCCTTATAATTCTTTGTAGGTATGCGGTTTGGAATGATGCAAATGAAAGTTGTGTTAACGTGCCTTTTAAGAGATTATTCATTCTCTGTGAATTCAAGAACTAAAACTCCTGTTTTAGACAAATACGCTTTCGTATCATCTTCACAAGATCCAATATGGTTAGATGTTAAAAATATATAATAATATTATGTTTGTTGACCTTAACAAATACACTTTTGTGCAGTCAATAGGAAGCAATCAGCAAAGCTGGTTTTCATTGCATCCCATTTAACATAAGTATAACTTTCTTTTCCTACAATAATTTGTTTTTAACGTTTAACTTAAAAATATGTATTGAATTTGTGTTCAATATTGTATAATACTTATTGAACATAAATGCGCCTTAGTATTGAAAAGAACCTTTGAATTTTTCACAGTGGTGCCTAGGGATACGCGCGGTTAGTTTTCTTTGCCCATGTTCGCGTTTTATAGAATCGATGGTACAATATAAATAGGCTGGTGTTTTTGACATAGGAATTTTATATAAAAGTTTCAGAAATAACAAAATATATCTATCACTTATTCTAAGTATTTTGAATCCATTATATGTATAATATGGGGTAAAATGTAAGTCCATGGTGGAGTCAATGGGGTAATATGATTATGCTTAGGTATAAAAAAAGAAAACCTGAGACAATTATTTTGAACCTTTAGTATCCTTTCTCAAAGTTTTGAACAACTTGCAACTTGTTTTTAAGCTCATTTGTCAAGTGACCGTAGTATGTTATTAATCCATACTCGATTTGGCTGAGGACTAAACTGCATGTTAAGTTATCACTTATCACCGATATAATAACCGAGAGCTGTGTATATGTGTGTGTTGCTGTGCACTTTTCGGTCCTGCGCGTGCGCGACAGTCCTGATGAATGCGGATCTGATATTTTAAAGCGAAATATTATCACCACCATGCTCTGACCTCATGTATAAAAGTGCACTATTATTCCATTGAAAATCAAATTGATGCTATCACTTGAGTATTAAACGGCAATGTCAAAGATAAAGTTGCCCTTTTATTAAAAATAAGATTTTTGTTGGAACCAGGTCATAAAAAATCAAGTAGCGATATGGTTGTGATGGTAATAAAGTAAATAGTTTCAGTTTTTGTAATCAATTAAATAAAAAGTCATATTTTTTCCTCGTTAATTTTGTTAAAGTGCTATCTTCAGTATAATATATCTATTTATAAGTAGGGAAGTGTAATTCGGGTAGAATTTGCGTACCCTAATAAGTTCATTTGGAACAATATTGAATGTTTCTATTTACAATACACTTTCTCGACAGATTTTTACCTTAATAGTTATTTATGTATCAAATACGCAAAATGATGTTTTAGTGGATGAGTCGAGTTTGTCGGACGAGGCGAAGCCGAGTCCGAAAACTTAGACGAATCCACTAAAACGTTTTGCGTACGTGATGCATACAACATTTTTTTGCATGAATTCTCTAAATTATCAAATTAATTTCATAAAAATTTAATTTGGTACGTACAGAACAGTTGTAAACGTCATATTTAGCTTTGACATAGTTGTTATAGCAACAACAAGTAAATTCGTAAAAAGTCAAACTAAAGATATCGTAAATACGTCAAAACGAATGAAAAGGTTGTCATAGCGACTTTAGCGTACTTGTCCTTTAAAGATGTATTTTGCGGATTGTTTTCACTCCGCAAAATGGTTACTTTGGAGACAGAATACAAAAAAAATTTTTACAAATATCGTAAGATCAATAGTCTAACGAATCTCTCCGGCCATAATTTGTTCAAAGAACGGCAGTGGGGAAAGATAATAGAAAATATTTGGTGTTACGTGGCGAATATTTCATTTCTTTACAATTCATATTCCTCTGGGTGAAGAAAATACGAAATACATCTTACTGTAATCCTTTTCCAGTTTAGTATTTAGTCTTTTAACGAAAAAATAACACCTTTCATCATAAAATTCAGCCTTTCGTACGAAGAAAAATCTCTTTAGCAGATTTAAAAAAATGATATTTTAGTTTTAGATAGAAGGTACTGAATTTTTTGCATTTTAAAAGTTTGCATAGAAGGATATTGAATAATTTAATTTATCACAATTAAGTACGACGAATTGGGCGACTTCTTTCGCCTAGATTTAGACAAATGGAATGGATTTAAAGGTCATCGTCTGATTTAGATTGCATTGTTTGTCATTGTTGTCTTATCGGGGCATTACTATCAAATCTTCTTATTTAATTGCCTATTATTTTACAAAACCCTTCATTGTCTTAGTAGAAAATAGATAATAATGATTAGGTCTTCGATATCACCAGATAAGTTTATTTACGTCGCGATTATTGTAACGATTTCAAAAGGTTCCTGCCCTGTGATTTACCCCAGAGGCCTTCAACTAGGTACAAAAAACAAAAAACATAAAGCGGAAAAAATGACCCGACCATGTAGCTCCAATAATAACGGAGATAGCAATGGTGAACGTTTAACTTTGGACACGATGTATACTACAAAAGCAAAATTTATTTTACTTTCAAAGACCGTCCATATTGTGGTGAAAATATTCATCAAATTCATAAAAAGCATTCTGCAGAAAAAAACCTTTTTAGCTGAGAGTTTAATAATTTTTGTTCTAATAGCTTTATCGAGTAGAATATGATTAAAAAAATTTTGTGCAATAACGTTTGGACCATTCTGACACTGTTAATCTGAAGAAAGGTCATTCAGCGAAATGTCCAGCCCCCTTTAGTACCTGGGAAGTCCACACTAAAGTATCCTGAGGTCATATCTATGTCATTTTAGGTCATTGCTCGCCATTTACCTAATGTGACCAAAAATGCTCGTCATAGAAACAATGCTATTCATGTAAAGCCCACAGACTGTATTGATAACACCAGTAGGTGACCTCAGGGTTACTAGGAAATTTTTTAAGTGGAAAACAACTTTCACTTCATCGTCGATTCTATTCCGACACTCTCCTAAAAAGTGATACGTTATTTGATAATGTTTCTGTCTTTTGCAGCTTATTGTTAAGTTTAACTTTGCTTTTCACATTAAACTTTGCAACTACTTTCACCGTGTATTGTACTTTAGCGACATATAGGTACGTGTATCTTCATCTTTGGCGTTGTGTCCTTGTTTATCGTCTGCGTATCTCGTCGGTAGTGATACAGTCTGTTACGTGTGACAGTGTGACTGTCTTGCAAACATAAGTTAATTATTTGTTTACCCTTAAAAATATTCACACTTCAAATGGTAAAAATAAGACACCTAACTAAAAACAATTTGTTTTTCACACTTTATTAAATTTAACCTGTTGAACTCGTTTCCAAATTATTCATTAATTTAATGTTTCATTTGGCTTTTAATTAACTCAGTGATAAATTCCATATCTGCTTGTTTTCGAAGAAATCATCGGGAGGTGAGTTAGCTGTGGAAAATTGTAAATGAAAGAGAGAAAAGTGTTATGGCTGAGTCAAAGTGAGGAAAAACCTTTTGGTTAGGATATAAATTCTTTTTTGTAAACTATTTTATTTATTTAGGCCGTTGTTCATTTTGCATTTTTGATAAGAATAAAGATTTTCTGAAGGTTGTAACTTACCAACTCTTGAGTTATATTAAAATAAAGATCTTAGTAGAATTACGTGTTATTATTATAACATAATCTTTATCACATTACATTACGTCATCTATCTGGTCTACGATTTATTTTTTAAAGTTTCTGTAAAACCTGTAATTTTTGGGGAGCGGAATTCATTGTCCGATACCCTTAAATGTATGGTTTAAACGTGCCCTTGAAAGGACTAATACGGAAGCACGCATAACAATGGTAGTAAATGAATAATTAAATAATCAAATACGCGTAAAGAAATTGTTAGGAAAGAACAAATGAAATGTAGAATGGTAGAATGTGTAAAATATACGAAAAAAGAGCAAACATTTTGTAGCCTGATGATGACCCCAAAAGGTTGTCGAAACATGTCGCATCCTTAAACAACTTAATTAATTTTATCCACTTCGATTTATCAATAATTTAATCAAAATAAAAGTTATTCATGGGGGAGGTTGTGTGATTATTTACTTATTAGGAATTATGTGCCCATTATGGAAAAATAATGTGTTGACTATACAGTGAGCGAGTGATTGAGCAAGTGTTGAAAATATCTCCGTATCACATAAAGTTGACCAATATTTTCAACAGCAATGGAGATAAATATGCGATAGTCATGTTATGCGACATACTTTGTTGTAGTTTATAACTGATAATTATCGAATTATTAATAACTTCAAATCGGTATCAAAACATTTATTTATAATAATGAATATCGACAATTATATCATGTTTAGTACAAAATCTGTAAGCCGACACCGATTGGCACAGTAGTTCCAGAAAGAAATGAAAAAAAGTGTATCACATTTTTTTAAATCAGTTATTTTGCCTTTTTAAGTACTTATAAACAACATTTAATGTAAAGAAGCAACACTTACTAAATATATTTGTGCGTGATATTATTACGAACATGGCGTATTTCGTGTGTGTGGTTGTATTGACACTTTTATTTCTTGCAACCGCTTTTATTCAATGGAGTTTTACATATTGGAAACGAAGAAACGTTACTTATCTTCCTCCCAAATTTCCATTCGGTAACTATGAAAATACATTTGCGAGGAAATACAGTTTTGGAGAATGGGCAAAAAATTTATATGACGAATTTAAAAATCGTGAAATAAAACACGCGGGACTATATATCCTTTTAACACCTGTATATTTTTTAATTGATCCTCAGTATATAAAAAATATAATGCAAAATGATTTTGGATACTTTATCAACCGTGGATCGTATATTAATGAAAAGGGCGATCCTTTAAGTGCTCATTTGTTTAATCTTGGAGGAGAACCGTGGAGAAATATGCGTACTAAACTAACACCAACTTTTACTTCCGGAAAAATGAAAATGATGTTTAACACGGTACTGCAGTGTACGATACCGATGCAAGAGATGATGACAAGAGAATGTCTGGACAAGAAACCGATCATGATCAAAGAAGTAACAGCTCGGTTTACTACAGATGTGATTGGTTCGTGCGCTTTTGGATTAGATTGCAATAGCTTTAAAAACGAAAATTCCCCTTTTCGTAATCTTGGACGGAATGCATTTGAAAAAAAGAGCAAGTGGTATCGTTTTAGGAGAGGGCTTGTTACTATTTGTCCAACAATAACGAAAACGCTAGCAATAACTTTTTTATCAAAGGAAAGCACTCGCTTTTTCATAAATGTGGTAAAAGATACAGTTAAACATAGAACAGAAAATAATATTCAACGAAACGATATGTTGCAAATTTTAATTGAACTTGAAAAAAGTTGTCTGAATAATGGAAAACCCTCTTTGACTGTCGAACAAATGGCCGCACAAGCCTTTGTATTTTTTGGTGCGGGATATGAAACAACATCAACAGTGACTACACTTTGTTTATATGAGTTGGCTAAAAATGAGGATATTCAAAATAAAGTTAGGGAAGAAATCGAGAGCGTATTGAGAAAATACGATGGGCAAATTAGTTACGATTCTCTTATCGATATGAAATACATGCATCAAGTCATTCAAGGTGAGTATATAGGTTAAAATTCGGGCTGCTTATTTCACATTTTAGAGACATTGAGGCTTTATCCCTCTTTAACCACCTTAACTAGGGAATGCATCAAAAATTATTCCGTACCAGGCACTAATGTGGTGATCGAAAAGAATACGCTAGTTCTTATACCTGTCTTGGGTTTACATAAAGATCCAACGTATTTTAAGGATCCGGACAAGTTTGATCCCGATCGATTTTCTGCGGAAAATATTCAAAAAATACAACCATTCACATATATACCATTTGGGGAAGGTCCTCGGATGTGCATAGGTATACTTCAAACGTATTGTGGAATGTTAGTTGACTGTTTTGATAATATTTTTTAGGTTTGAGGTTTGGAATGATGGTAATCAAGGTGGGCTTAACCTGCCTTTTGAAGGATTTCTCATTTTTTACAAATTCGAAAACTAAACCCCCCGGTTCAAACAAATACACTTTCATATCAATTCCAGAGGATCCGGTATGGTTAGACGTAAAGAAAATCACGTAACAAAAACAAAATATAATATGCAATAACACAAATTAGTAATACTTATACATATATTGTTGTAAATGGAGAATGGTTATTTTTTGCGACCGTGTATTTATTTATTCATATACTACGAGTATACAAGGCGTGTATAGGTTTTGATCCCTGAGATCACTATTAACAATCCGAATAAAATTAAGTAAATATATCAGCAAAATTCTAGAAGTTTACATGACATAGCACTACAACAAATTGGTTTGTCGTATAGAACATGACCTGATCATCAAGATCACTTCATCTAACATCATTGAGTTACTTTTTGTTTGGATCCATTGTTGTGGGAACCTTTGGTATTCAAAAGGTTGAAATGAGGTATTAGCGACCATCTGCTCTCTTCATTATTCATCCAATTGCAACTGGAGGTATGCATCCAATGCGTCTATTTTAATAGCTTGGTATAATACAAATAGGCATTTTAGAACATTGTAGTATATTCCAAGATATTATAGTAAGTTCTTAAATATAAAATAATCAATCCCAATGAGCTTTCGAAGATTATACATATACTCGAATAACTGTGTATCGCAACGCTCCTGAAATTGTTAATTGTTCCCCAGATTATTTTCGTTCGATATGCGAGACTGACAATAGTAACATAATAAATTAACTTGACTTTACGCAACAGGTGAACTAGTAAAGGCGTGAAGGGGAACCTAGACAACACTGGTAGCAAGGGAGGTGGACTGCGCAACCTGCGGTTGGCTTTGCAGGTTGTCTATCTATAAGGTGTTGCACTCTTGCGGGTTCGTGGTTCCTTAACACGTTAAGTGCGTCGCTTGGTCATCTGTTTGAAATTCTTCCACCGTTGAAAAAAAATCTGAGCAATAGTTCGACTTAATTCGAAATCATTTTTTAGTTTGTAACCGCTAGAATAAACTGTGCCCAAACTTAGGGTGCTATTGAGTTGCTTACGTAATATGCATTCCTCATTGTTGACTTAATTCTCATTAGTTGACATATCAATGTTTTACTGCAGTTGAATTTGAATTGAAAATAGCTCTAATGACGGCAGAAGAAGTTTTCTTAGTAGAACTTATTTTCGCGCATACGGAAACGGTCGTAGTGAAGGTCCACGTTTACAACAGGTGTCAGTGAGATATCGACAACAGTTTAATAAAGTAAAAGTGTGATATTAACTGAGAAAATTCGTCGCACTGGTCGTACATTGTGTCAACGTAAAGGTTCTTCAGGTCGTCGAAAAACAGGGTGTACCGACGAAAACGCAGGACGTGTTTTTGACCAAGTTGTGCTTGGTTAGACAAAAGCAGGATCTGAACAATTACGGTGGCTCAATTAGAATGTTTTGATTATGTAAACGTTGTAAACTGATTAACTATAGCTTTCATCCTGCGATAGTTAATTGGTTGAGCTCTTTCTTAGAAAATCGTGTTCAAAGCGTGATAAACAAGAAAATTTTGTTTCTGAAGACACCGTGGTATTCATCAAGGCTCCCAACATCTTTGGGAATGTGAAATCTATAAAGGATTGAAAGGGTAAGTGTAATTAAGGATCGTGGACAAGCCATTATTATTATTGAAAATGAAGAAATTCAGTAGGCCATAGAAAACGAAAAATGTAGCCTCAGTTAAGAGCAACTCTTTACTTGACATTTGCCGTTTTATTTGTTAATTTATCTTAAATAGCATTTGAAAAAGATAGTTTTAAGTTTCGCAAGTGTAGTGAAGAAATGGAATTAATACGAGAACATTTTCCCATAATGATTTATTATGACTTTAAGAAACGTTTAAGTGCGTATGATTGCGAAGAAAGTTTGAATCAACATTCTTTGGTAACAATTTGTAGATGGTCAAGGAATTCGAACGTGGAGGACTATAGTTGATCACCATAAAGGTGCAGGCAGGCCCATTACCGCTGTGACAGAGGAAAACATTGCTGCTGTGAAGAATATTATGGAAGCGGATAACAGAACTAGTTACGCCGTAATAGAGGCTGAAATGGGAATTGGATCTTTATCTGTAAAAACTAAAATAAACGACCACCTTCATCTGGAAAAAGCCGTTTTGTACCCTATCATCTTACGGATTTTCAAAAAGCAGAACGGGTACGAATTTGTCACGAAACTCTAACATTGCTTACGATTATTGGGCACCAAATTTTGTGAAAAATTGTACCAGACGTCAGACGACGAAACTTACATACCTCTCTTCCACATGCCAACTCGATAAGAGAGCCCTGTATGGATCCATAAAGACGACCCCACACGCCAACAATAATCAGAAAGCAGCGAGCAATGAAGAAAGTAATGTACGCTGTGTTATTTAGAAGTAGCGGTCTAGTGAGCGTTACTAAGCCAGAGGTGCAGAAGACTGTCAGACACAAATGGTACGTGTTTAATAAATACCCAAAGAAGATAATGTTTTCTTCCAACACTGCAGATCTAACTCGGCAATATTTGGCTGCAAACAAGATTAATCCAATTCCCAACTTACCTGATCTAGTAATGTGCGACTTTTGGTTGTTTTTTGGGCTAAAAAAGAACTTACGAGGAAGAAGATTTTCTTCAGACGAAGAGATCGATGCTGCTGTTTGGTGTTATTTTAATAGTATTCCTAAAGCTGCTTGGTTTCGAGCATTTACGCAGTGGAAGGAAAGAATGGCTAAGCGTATTATAGCAGAAGGCAACTACTTTGAACATATTGAAAATAAGATTTTGAAAAAGTTACACTGTCTGTTTTATCTGGATTTCTGGATTTTAGAAATAAATGCCGAAACACTTGATTTTAGGACGACATTTTTTGGAGCCAGATTCATCCCCTCCCTATTCGAGATACCCCTTCAATTTTTTTAAATTACTTTAGGTATCAAATCATACCTCTTTTAAAAGGTCTGGTAAACAATATTACAATAATCAAACAAATAGAATTGTTAAATTAAAAAATGTATAAACAATAATAATAATTGCAAAATTCGTTTCATTCCCATACCTCTTAAAAAATGATCACTGAATTTGTTACTAGGAAGAAAGGTGTAAAACTATCCTTTAACAGCCAGAATTACTACAGAAAACAACTTACATACAATAATAACGTTGAGTGAAAGATATTTCAATGATAATAATAAATTGCATTAAATTATATTGAAACATCTCAACCACTAAAAATATCGAACTTTATTTAATTTATTCGTTTTTTTAATGGCTGGCGGGACGTCTCAATATACATCTATACAGTTTGACATGTTTTGGAATCCAAAACTGAGTTATACTATAACGAAATCAAAATTTAAGATAATAGAAATGTTATGCATCAAAACTGATGGTCATATTCCCTGCAAGGTTGTTTTACCAAATTTATGATAATCTGGCGTCTACCAAATTTCAAGCACATCATTTTTCACACTTACCAGACTTTATTTGACACATTTCAACTTGTTCACTTCATTATGCTGAAGGAGGCTTGAACGGTAAACGAAATATGTAGGTATTTTACAAAACATAGGAGTGAACGTTTTCATGTAAGACAAACACAAAAAAACAAACAAAGAAACGTTAAATAAATATACCTATATAGAAATATAAAGTACAACAAACAAATCGAAAACGAATGTTATGTCACCCCATTCCGAAAATGTAACTGGGATGATGACGAGGGATCTATTATATGGTTAGAAATGGATGATTCTAACAGAAAGTAAAGATTCAATATAAGGTAATAATTTCTTATACTTCCTATGAACACGTACGCATTGATAGCTAAAAGATCTCTTCCTCATGACCCTACTTCAGTTTTTATAAGCAGAAATATATTTTTACCGAACTTACTAAAAATTGTATTTTATTATTATCTACACAATCTCAGTTCCAGCAGGGGTTTCAATTTCTCAATTTGTAAATAAATTATAGACTCTCACGCAAGTGTGTAATTTTCGCATACCTAGAACGAGTTTGAGCGTTACCTAATGAAAGTAGTTAGTAATTAGTGAAAGCTTATCGGGAATTTTAAGCTTCAACAAATTTTTAACTACCGGCGTTCAAAGGAAGTGCGTAATTATTTAAGTGTATTAATTTTTAAAAATTTGACAGCGTATTATTATGCATGATTTATCAAGGGATGGTTAATATTTTAGTTAATGTAATCCGTGGTTATTGTGTTATTTTTCTCATAATGCTTCGGCACTCTAATTAATACGCAAATAAAGTGCTCTAATCTTTAACACATTACAATAATTGTGAAAATTAATAAGTTAATTGCGTGTGTATTTCAATATAAGTAACGAACGTGAGTAAGAAACGGACTGTACTTTGTCTGTCAGATGACAGGTGCTTCACACTTATTTTTCACCTATGTCATCTTCGTAAACGAGGAAACAGTATTGCATTGTACTTCCCTGCATCATTCCCCAGTCTTTGAATATAAAACACTGTATCCAAGACAACTGTAAACTGCAAGTCTGAAAAGGATTCCTTTCATATAGAATTTTTCTTCTGGCTTTCTGGCGATTACTCATTATTAAGAGCCGGATTTCTACAAACGAGTCTTTCTCTTTCTTACGTGTGTGCAAGAGATAAGATGCTGTTACACATATAGTCGAGGAAATAAAGCACTGAACCTACCAAATTTTTGTAGTAAGACGGATTGAGATGGGGTTTTTTTCATTCGCTTCCTAAATTTAATAGGAAACTTTGTACCTACATTTCATCATGTTTTTTTTCGAAATTGCATTTGTGCAGTCGAAAATGCATCCTGAAAAATGCATTTTCATAGAAAAAATTCATAACTTCGTTATAAGCTTCTAGAATCGACTCAATTCGGGTACAAGGGGGTTTTCGAGGTCGCTGATCCCGAATATGACCTCCAAATTGCCTCACCGCCCACCTGGAGCTCGGGATGGCTGAGCAACGTCATCTCCGAAGCTTTTTCTGAAATTCACTCTCAAGTGATTCTAGACATCTCATCCGAGGGTTTTTAGGGTTGCTGATTCCAAATCAGGCATTGGAAACTGTCCCCCGCGTACCTGGTGCCCCGCATCTGAGCATCAACGTCATCCTCTTGAGTTTCACTGAAGTTTCAAGCCTATAGGGGACCGAAAATTGTTTCCGGGTTTTTTTGGGTCGCTCAGATCGAGTCTGGTCCCGGATACTTTCTAACGGATACCTGGTGCACCACACCGCGGCGGCACCAACGTCATCCTCTGGAGTTTCGCTTGAAATTTTCGCTCAAATGCTTTCATTCTAATGCTTGTTTCATCGTATCAGGAAATCATGAGGTAAAACTTATAATGAAACATTTGAATAGATGTGGACATTTTCATTTTGTGAAATAAAATTGAGATATATATAAAAAAATGTAAGTTTTGTTTAATAACATTATCATCAAAATGTATAAAAGTTAATATGTATTATAAAATATTTAGTTTAAATTTAATTTAATTTAATTTGTTCCTTTTATTACAGATTAAATTTGTATGCAAAACTCCTAATATAAGGTTGGTAGTTAGAGTAGTTTCAAAATCTCGTGGAGAACTTCGGAATCCGCCTCTACAGGCGGGCTATGTACCATGCATGGCTGGTCAGGTCCGGATAGAGGTCCTGGAAGAACCCCGTCCTAGCAATTAAAATTATTTTCGGTTCACTAGGCTTGAAATTTTAGTGAAACTCCAGAGGATGACGTTGATGTTGCCGCGGTGTGATGCACCAGGTGTCCGTTAGCAAGTATCTGGTGCCACATTCGACCTAAGCTACCCAAAAAACCCCGGAAACAATTTTCGGTTCCCTATAGCCTTGAAACTTCAGTGAAACTTCAAAGGATGACGTTGATGCCCGGATGTGGGGCAACAGGTACGCGGGGGACGGTTGCCGATGCCTGATTTGGAATCAGAAACCCAAACAAACTTCGTATGAGATGTCTAAAATCATTTGAGAGTGAATTTCAGAAAAAGCTTCGGAGATGACGTTGCTCAGCCATCCTGAGCTCCAGGTGGGCGGTGAGGCAATTTGGAGGTCATATTCGGGATCAGCGACCTCGAAAACCCCCTAGTACCCGAATTGAGTCGATTCTAGAAGCTTATAACGAAGTTATGAATTTTTTCTATGAAAATGCATTTTTCAGGATGCATTTTCGACTGCACAAATGCAATTTCGAAAAAAAACATGATGAAAAGTAGGTACAAAGTTTCCTATTAAATTTAGGAAGCGAATGCAAAAAACCCCATCTCAATCCGTCTTACTACAAAAATTTGGTAGGTTTGGCTTATTTTAGTGCTTTATTTCCTCGACTAATACTGATTTTGCTTAACAGAGTATTAATCGTAATCAGGGGCTTAGATTACTAAACAATTACAGGAAATTATATTATAATAATTGCGAATGAACGGGTGTCCTGTCCGTCAGTAACAAATTCGCATTAAAGTAGATATACTTTAACTTATGCATTAAAGTAGACATGAGATTTTTCGAAGCGCATTCATTAAAGTAGATGTACATGTAGTACATGTATATCTACTTTAATTTCATGTCTACTTTAATCATTGACTTTATACACTAAGTCAATGCTTTAATGCACGAGATTAAAGTATATTTACTTTAATGCGAATTTGTTACGTCAGTCACTACAGTAGCAGATGTTTATTGATACGTAATTTTTTAAATACCAAGGCGCGAAACGCTGAAGAATCGCCGGCGCGCATCCGCGCGCGTAGCCTTCTGGTATAATAATAAGTTAAAGAGAACATTAATTTAATTAGGCGTATGAAAAATATTGAACCTAAATAATATAGGTTGGAAAAAAAAAATAAAAGCAATAATTATTAATTTGTTTTCATTAAATGAAGTTCGGAAGAAAATGCCTGCCGCATTTGCACCAATTTAACCGATTTAATTAGAAAAAAAAGTAATTACTATATTTCGGTAGATACTAATTGAAAATTTACAGAACCTACAAGGGGGTTATTACACATCGTTTTCATGCAAAGCTCTCATGGATAAAAAAAGAGTTCTTTCATTACAGCTTGAACGGGTTAAACGGCATACATAAACCATACTGGTCTAAAAACAAGCGTTTAGTGGTGTAGAGCTGGTTCTTTCACTTGCAGTGTCAACCAAATACCTACCACAAGTTTAGATGGAGCTTGTAGTTAAATTGTCGTCATGTGACAGAGGCTTTAAAAAAAACCCCGCAGTTTGGTGCGTTTCTGCACTGAGCTATCAGGGAAAAACCTGCGGCTCGTTAGAATAATTTCTGGACACATGCAAAGTTTGAGAAGAATACTACACAGACGACCAGATATTTTACTGTGGCTCGAGTAACGTGGGTTTGGACAATTCTAAGCATGGAGGTGACACAAAGGAGTCAAGTCCACGTGGACCACGTTTACCCGTACTATCGCAGTCTAAAATCCAGTTTCCGCTTAGCTTCTTGTAATACTACCGCAATAATGTCAGGTCAGGAAAAAATCAACAACAATGCTGAAGATTTGGGGATGATTACTCTTCGTGTAAAAAATATTTGCTAGAGAAATGGGAATGTCAGAAACCATGCGAAGGTTTGAGAGATGGATCCCAAATTGCTCAATCCTGAGACTATACCAAATTTGTGAGAATTTAATTGCACTATAGCATAATGAAAATTTCTTATGTAGAATTGTGACTGTGAATGAAGCCTGAAGTACACCGCTGCGATTCCTTCACGAAGCAAAGATCAATAAATTGGGTTCAAAAGGGCACCACCCAAAAAGGCCAGGATCCTCTGTGAGTCCCGATCTCGTGCTCTTGTGACTAATATGTTTTTCTAAAGCTTGACAACTTAATGCAAAATTGCCAAAAGAATCCCTTTTCGGAAAGCATACCGTTACTAGAAAAACGTGTAGGTTCATGGTTCTTACATGGAAAAATACAATTTTTCCGTTCTTTAACTTGCAGATAACATACAAAATTCTCCCTCAATATGCACAAATGTGATATTTTAATTTCATAGTGCAAATACATATAGTAATTGCTTCACCCTTAAGGGTGGAAGAAGTAGATATTAATTTCCTAATTTTAATACGGGATTTAGAAGAAAGTGTGTAACCCTTAATGCAGATATAGTGGTTGACCATAGTATTGATAACATATAATTATTATTCTGAATACCTACTCGAAATAGGAAAGTAATGGTGTAATAAATTAGATACATCCGCGGGTTGAATTAGTCATTGCCCACACATTTTCTTTCGTTTTGTTAAAAAATATTATTTATTTCAATAAGAAAATAAATTATTTTATACTCTTTAGCGCATGAGAAAGTGTGTAAGATTTAGTGGTGGCAATTTTTTTCGAATATTCGAATATTCAAATGTATAATCGGGAATTATTCGAATACTTAACGATACCACTATTCGAATTAGAATAAAGACGAATAAAACGAATGAAACGAATATAAAACGAATAAAACGAATAGAACGAATGAAACGAATAAAACGTATAAAACGAATAATGGCCAGAACAAAGAAAATTGTTAAATTAAGAAAAAAGAACTTCGTTGGTTTATTATTGAGACATGACAGATGGCAGGTAGGCCTACTACCTACTTTTCATTTCATGGAATTATTTCTCATTTACAAATTTCTTACGACCGACAATATTTTATGAATAGTAGATAAAACGTTGTAGGTACAATATTCGTATTGTAAATAGCTATTTCAGCATTTCTTTTCTGTCAGCTTAAAGTCATTCACTATTCAATAACACCCTTTTACAAGTCGTAATGAACTGTAATTTATTGTTTGTTAGTGTAAAAGGTTTTCGGTAAATCAGTGAACACGTTTCTCTAAACATTACCTACAATAATCCTCAACCACGCAGGGTGATTTTAACTGGAATTATTTTCATGGTATTGTGAAGCTTGGGCTTTGTTTATTTAAGTTTATGCTTTTTACCCGCCTTTGATGATAATTTATTCCTTTAAAGGATTATCTAAGCATTTAAATATAAATTTTTAATTTAGTTCAAATTATTTCTCATCCTAGACGACTACATTATTGTGATTTATGAGTAAAGTGTGGAAATATTTCGTGAAGAATACGAGTGATGCGGTAGTTACTTGCAAAATTTGCAATAAGTGTCTTAAATTTAATGGAGCAACAACAAGTAATTTACTATTCAAATGTTTATGCTTAAATGAAACTTCCATTGGAGAATGCTCTACTAGGTAGGTAGTATAAAACTAGTCCAACGAATAAAAGGAGTAAAACGATAAAACGAATAAAACGAATCAACGAATACAACGAATGAAACGAATAAAACGAATACAACGAATAAAACGAATACAACGAATAAAACGAATACAACGAATAAAACGAATAAAACGAATACAACGAATAAAACGAATACAACGAATAAAACGAATTTTTTTTCTGACTATTATTCGAATTCGAATAATTCTATATTCGAATATATTTTTAACGAATATTCGAATACGAAAAAAATTAAATTTGCCACCACTAGTAAGATTAGAAAACTTGTTTTATAAAAAAAATTATTTTATCCTTTTTAGTCTTCAACAACACGAATTAACAATTTAGATCATTGCTAGCGAAATAATTAATATATTCAACTAAAAAATCGAAAAAGAAACACGCGCAAATGACAAATGGAAACCGCATATAACCAAAGAAATATGACGCAGAACAATATTATTAACTTTTATACGACGCGCAGTGACGATTGCAATGCGCGAAAATTTGGGGTTTCGCCCGGGTGGTCGTCACCAAAATTTAATACATTCAGATTCAAATGTACACCGAGTTCTAATATATAGCCCGGTTTCAGTCCTCTAGTCCTGATAGGACCGCAGATACAGACCTCCAAAGATTTCAAAGAAAAAAACAAGAATTCAAGTGAAGTTAACAGAAAGTGTGTAAAATATATCAATTTCACAATGACAAATTACTCTAATTTAACCAGCTTAATAATGATTGTTTGTTCCAAGATCTATTCCTGTGTCTATATGCTATTCATTCTATTTGTAGATTAAGTAGTATACCACAACACACAAGAACAGGGTAAACTATCACCGCTTATAAATGTGAGACAAATATACCTATTAATTAGTATCATCATAAACAAGGTAAACGTTAAACTAGGTCAATTGCTTACTTAATTATAGCCAAATCTGCTACGTACCTGAAACAAAAAGATAAGATTAGTAATATTTTTGCATAGAAAGATACAACGTTATGGCAGATATTGTTAACTTCAGTCATGATCCTTTATGGCACGAAGCTCATTAAAAGTTTCAACAAGAGCGAAAACTGTGCAAAACATTCTGAAAATATGCACTTGAAAATTCAAAATTCTTGGGTAGTGTATAAGTAGATCTTTTATCATCATAAATCATAGGAATGATAAATGGAGTGTGACTTGCACTTGTTAGAATTTTAAATGTACATTTTTCGAGGATATCGACTGATTTCAAAAGCACAGAATTAATGTGGGTAAATGCTATTATTAGATGCCTTTTGTTCTGCAAATGCATAAATATGAATATCAATGAGGGATTGCCATAAAATTATGCGGGCAGCACTAAATTAATGCTAGCAAATAATCTCAGCTTAATAGATTAATCGAAAAAATATATTACACGAAATCTCATTATAGGATATGAATAAATAAATACCTATTACTTATTTTATCATTTAGACGAAAAAGCCTTTTTTTCAATGAAATGAATAATACTTTACGTACCTACTTAAAAGATACCTACGTCTTCCTAATGCGGAAGGACTAAAAGTAATAACTTCGTAAGTAAGAAGTGTTAACGGTAAAAATTTATATCATCTAATAAAAAATTGTGTACCTACCTATTATAGCCCAGTAAAATGAGACGAAATTTAACGATTTGGATGAAATAATGGTTACAGCTTTGAAAATTTGGGAACAGGCTTGTTTGGGTGAAATGGGGGAGGGCAAAAAAGGGTCAAAAAAACAGGTTTTCGTAAATAACTGAAAAAGTATTAATTTTATCAAAAACAAAAACGTTAAGAAAATTGTAGCTGACAAAATTCCGCACATTTTCATGTTTTATTTTTGTCTCTACGACCAATAGGAGCTGAGATAGATTTTTTTTAAATGTCTACTGTTTTACCGCGAAACGGTAAAGCGTGCGCGCATCGCGCGTATTTCCCTTGTATCTCGAGAATGGCCATGCGTATCGCAAGATGCTTCAAATAAATAAAAAGTTAAAAATTACGAATGATTTTCTTTTTTAAACATTTCCATACGATTAATATTGACAGAGATATAACCATTTAAACCTTTTTCTAAGACACAATCGCTGCTCGTTTTGCATAATAAAATCAATAATAAGTCGAAAACTATTGATTCTACGTACTTAGTGCATATAATGAAAGTTGTAGATAATTAAATTTTGAATCTATATGAATACACGAAATATCATTTTGGTAATCTTTATAAGGCGATAGAGGAAGAAATAATGAAAATTCTCATTTTCGAGCGTTTCTTTGCAAATAACTATGTTTTAACTACTTCTAGACAGTAAAGTGTCTTATAGTTTTTTAAAGATAAGTAATGTACCTGTAAAATGAGCGTCGGCAGAAGTTCGTACGACAAATAGTTCGCTAGTTACAGCTGTTTGAAGGTATACTCAAAAATTGACATTTTATTAAGAATCCCGATTTTCGCTCAAAAATGGCCGTTAAATTTTTGTTAAAAATTGGTTTTATCCTATTTTCAGTACTTTATATAATATACAAATGTAATACAATACAATAAATCGTTCGCAAGTTGCAGTTTATTGTAAAAATACATCTTTGAAAACTATATAGGTATTTTCACAGAATTTACTAAAATGTATATTTGTATTCAGTTTTTCTTAAATATCTTCGTTTCCATTTATTTTACGACAAACTTTTATTTAAACTAATTGAAAGCTTACAAAATTTCCTATAAAAAACACTTTGTCGCGTATGTTTTTCTGTAAACAGCGACGAGAAACTGACGATTGAAGATGCAGGTAATGTTTAATTTTTACAGAAATTGTAGTTATTTAATTATCCAATGTCTACACTCTACACCCTTAAACTTTAGAGCCTTCATATGCCGAAATTCTGGAAATTGACATGAAAGAACCTGCATAATGTGCGAACAATTCGTTATAGGTACAAAGTTGAGAATGGCTCAAACAAAATTCGAAAGATCGCAATTTATTCTTAGATACCAAACCAAATAAATCCAAGTACCATCACAAAACCTAAACTACCTATTATATAGTAACGCGATTACTAGAAATTGTGATGTAACATATTGCGCATCTAGCAATGAAATATGGGAAAACCATTTGCGGTGTATAAAAAGAAGTCGTGTATTTACTTCATGGTCTAGGGAAAACGTAGCTAAAAACCTAAACATACCCCACCAAAGGACCTTAAAAGTTCAGAATTTTTTTACAACCAAGAATTTGAAGTAATGGCCAGTTAATAAGGTCAACTTGGTCTTTCCTTTACTTTAATTTGAATATGTATATCATAATCTATTACCCTTGATAAGGACACGTAGTGTCGAAACGCTTTGGATTAGATCTAAAATAAAAAATAAGAATCATGTTACTGGCTAAATAATGTTCTACCGGTTCTACGTTACATAAAGAATAAAGAAGTTAAGGATGGTATTATCTCAAGATTTGAATTTCATGCTGTGGATGTAGATGTTATAAGATCATCTCTCTTCTTCATTAAATCCAAAACAGTTGGTGAGGATGGGGTGAGTATTCAAATACTACAGCTGTGTTGTCCCGTCGTACTACCATATATCACTAACATAATTAATACATGTCTGTTAGACGGTGTGTACTCAATACAATGGAAAATTGCCAGTGTTCGACCTCTTTGAAAAGTCAAAACACCCGTAGGTCTCCAAGATTAGTAATTTACCAGTATTGTTGAAGATTCAGGAGGGAATCATGGAATGGCAAATCAAGGCTTACCTAGATGAAAATAGGCTGATAGATTTCAACCAATCTGGATTCACGAAAAATTATAGTTGTGTAACGGCCTTGTTAAAAATAAACGATGACATCATACAAGCTTGGGAGAAAGGCCAACTTACTGCATTGATTCTGCTGGATTTCTCCAGGGCCTTCAATACTATTAAACATGAGGTCCTTATGGCAATGCTTCATAATTTTGGGTTTCATCTCAGCGATTAAACGACAGAACTATCTGTTGGATAGGAAACAATATGTGAGATTGGGCAATAATACGTCTTCTTCGTTTCCTATTAGTAACGGTGTTCCTCAAGGTTCCGTTTTGGGACCGCTTTTGTTTTCAATCTATTCGTCAAACTTATGTAGCTTTACATTAAAGTACACCTGTTACCACCAGTATGCGGATTACACCCAAATATATCGATCCATCAAACTAGAAGATACCAGCCATTCTTGCGATCTAATAATTGAGGATTTCAATAGGTTAGTAGAATTCGCCGAATACCTCATTTTTTTTAAATCAATCCCTCTAAATCAGCTGTAATTTTGTTTGGTCGTTAGTATTATCATTGTTTAATTACGGCGACATTCCTTATGGTCCATGTCTAGATAAAGCTACTGAAAAAAAAGAATTCCATTGAGTCCAAAATTCATGTTAACGGTTTATTTACGGTATTGAAAGACGTGAACATATTTCGCAAAACTGATGGATGCTAAATGGTTAAATATGAAAAAAACGTCAGTATTCGCATGCCGCGGTTCTCTAAACCTAAGAAACAGAGGTCTATTAACTGTTCCTGCACATAAAACTGAATTTTTTTAAACGTTCTTTCTCTTACAGCATTGTAAGTTGATATAATTTGTATCTCAGAAATTGCTCTAAATTATCGTGTAAAGTCACTGTCGAGTCGTGGTTGTCTGAAAGCAACATCTAGTTTAAACTATCTACACGAGTAAACATTATTGTAGCTCCAAATATCCGTCGCAAAATGTTCGCTTGGTTCATCGACCATTGTCATTCACATAGTTGTAATGTAAGTCTTTTCTTTGCTGCTTATTCATGGATGTAATTTTCTTATTCCGATTTCATTGTCATTTATTAGTGTCGCGTGTACACTTGCTCTGTATTTTCATTTCATGTTCTTTTATGCGGAAATATGGAAGAGCGGAAGTTTCCACGGAGGCATTCCACTTTTAACGAATGCCTCTACTACCTAAATCTAGTACTTCAATTTAGTTACTTTCATCTTTGCTACACCACTGAGACACGGTATGTTTTGCTGTAGGTGGGGAACGATCAAAATATTGCCGATCCCTAGAGTTAGTGTTTATACTACACAAATTATTGCGCATACTCTCTGTTTTCAATATTGTGCTCGAGTTTTTCCTATTAAGAGTTCATTTTTAGTAGTTAATAAAATTTTATTTCTCGATTTATTACTTTACGTATAATTATTTACCTCTTATTCTTCTTCTTTCCGTACATGAACTGAAGTTCATCTTAGGACGACCCCAAGTCAGAAAACGTTTTTATATTCTAATAGTTTACTTCTAGACGCTTTGAATGTTAAATAATTTCACAATTTGAAATCAGAAAGAGGAAAATTAGGAACTTGTGTTTATACATTATGAAAGTTGAAATGTTGTCGTAAAAGAATGTACAATAGAAACTTAGCCAGAGACGCCCGTTTCATATATCTAATCGTACAATCCTGAAACGATACACCGCAATGACTACAATTTTCCGCACGAGTACTTTACCAAAACTTCATTGAAAACTATCGGGTACGTAATTAAATAGAAACTGCAAATAATATCGTAAAAGCTGTAGGTTCTCATACATACATATAAAAAAATTTTATTCTCATTCCCTCATTATACTATAATTATGATTTCTCAGTTTACTGATTTTAGTGATTCTATTATTCTTATTAATTGGGCGAAAAATTTAGTGGTATGTTAATGCCGTTGTATGAGGCAAGTATATAAAGACATAAACGACATGTCATTTACAACAAAAAACCCAACACATAATAATACATATACTATAGACCCATCAAACACACATATAAAATATACATACAACATATGTAAAATTGAAGTAAATACCCCTACATATGCTTTTTTATATATCAAGTATGTAAGTATTCTTTAATAAATTATATAAACCGTATGTCACACAATTACGTATATTTTACATAATGGTATAGAAACTTACGGATATTCTGTATACAGAAATTCATATAATATATTATACATATAGATAATTACATATCACTCATGAAATTCATGTGCTATCATATTTACATGATTAGATTTATGTACGTTATATGTAAAATATTATATGTAATATTACTTATTTTTTATGTATGCCTTCTGTAAATAAAATTAGAAATTATGATCGTATATATTGTATGGTCGAAAATAAAGTCCGTTTCTATTTGCGCCGCATAAGTAATCGAACGCGCGTGTTTTCTACAACGCAAAAAAAATCCTGGTCATTTTTAACATAAAGTTAAAGATAGGTATAATTATTGAATAAGACTTCACTCAACGGTATAATCAAACAAAATTTAAACTAATAACGTGAAACAGCGCAAAGTTACGAAGTACGAAATAAAAAAAAGGGATGTTACAGATTAGCGCAGTGGTACAATGTCGGAAACAATGAAAACACATGTCGGATTTCGGAATTTGGAACGCCCACTCCCAAACGTTCGATTCAAGCAAGTATATCATAATAAACTGTCGGCTTTCAGTTCAGGTAAGTTAAATATAATTAAAAGTACGTAAAATGTAGTTTTTCCATTTTTTGTATGGAACTGCTTAAATAATTTTTTACATTGATAATAATTACATTATGCTCGAGTAGCTGCCATTTTGGTCATCGCAACGCTTTTACACTTAATATTTTTTATGTAAATATTACATAAAATATACATAAAACGTATATAAATTCATGTAGAAGAATTTACATCTAATAGACATATATATATATATATATATTATTTTGAAAATTGTTGACATCCTTACATTAAATATCTCTTATTTTTCTTCCAGTTTATATAAATCTAAAAAGCTCTTACATAATTTATATGTATTTTATATATAAATGTGTTTGCTGGGAGAGACATTCCATCAAGCTAGCCTCACAAAAACTAGGAAACGCATCTTTGGTCAAGTTACATTAGTAGATAGTGTTCTAACTAATTTTATTAAGAAATATATTTAGAAGCAATTAATACCACAATTAAGACACATCAACCGATGTACCTACACCTTATTGCTAGAATTCGTCTATAAAATCTAACATTTTCAGTTTCGGATTAGCGCTTTATTTATCACCGACATATAATACACTATTGCCGTTTCCTTCCTGCATGTAGGAAATGTAGGAAACGGCCATAGTGTATATATGTCGGTGTTACATAAAGCGCTAATCCGAAACTGAAAATGTTAGATTTTATAGACGAATTCTAGCAATAAGGTGTAGGTACATCGGTTGATGTGTCTTAATTGTGGTATTAATTGCTTCTAAATATATTTCTTAATAAAATTAGTTATAAAATGTTAGATTTTATAGACTTATACCGCTACTGCTTGAAGAATTCTTTCCTATCATTATATGCCCTTCTGCTTCTAATTGAAAACAGTTACTTTTTTCATTGGCCAAAAGAATAGAAATCAGAACGCAATGAACCTTCGCTATAAAGTGAATGCTCTAAAAATCTTACCTATCTTTTGTTGCAGAGTTTCTCTTACTACTTTGGCGATATGAGGACGAGCATTGCCGTGGAGCAAAATGATACCACGTTAAAGTATTTCTAAAAGTTCTTGTCTTATTGTTTGATAAAGTTTCTTCACAGTTTCGAGCTACGGGTTTGAATTAAAAATTTAGCCTGTGAGAGGGATTCGATTGGAGGTGTGTGTGTTAGCATATTTTCCTTTATGTAGAAACAATTATAATTATATTTTCGTTAAGGTTTTTTTTTTCAGAAGAAAATACAAACAATTATAATTATACTTAAATAATGAAACAGTCATTATACTTATCAAAAAATGACGTTAATATACCTAACTATACCATTAAAATGTAGATACGTTTATTAAAAACGTACGTTTCATGTATGAAAAACAATAAAAATAATATTATTAATTTGTTACGATAAATTAAATTAAAAATCCTTCAAAGGTTTTATATTGAATTAAGTAATTAATTCTATTTTTCCACGAAAATCGTGCATTGAAGAAAAGGAATGAAAGATACGAGATTTGCTTGTGGAAATTAGTAGGAATTTTAAAAATCCCACACTAAGATCACTGGATAAAACTGTAGGTACATTAGAAAATGTATATTGAAAAGAAAACAGAGTAATATACCTACTATAGGAAGTGAGTAGCTGATGTGCTTTCAATGAAAGCAGAACACGTGAAAGTTATCCTAACTTTTTTGTAAATTCAATTTAGTAACGCTGGGTGTAAATTTTATTGCCGTATTAATAACGTGTTCATGCTAAACCTTCATCAAAACTTTGGTTGGCTGTTTACAACCCTAATAAAACTCATTGTTTTCATTCGCGATATTTCACAAATTGCATTTCATTTTAAAAATGGATTAATGTCATGAAAGAGCAATTTTAAATAGAACTGTTACAGTTTTCTTTGGATTGATCACTTTGGAACAAATTTAATACTTGCTTTGGGAATATTAATAAAATTCTTAACGGATCATTGTTGAAAACGTAGGGTGTTACTCGCAGTCTTGTGTAAATATAAAATAAATTGAAACCTCTCCTATGACAATATTTACTTAGATTATACGATATGGATTCTAGATTTAGATCGGAGGGTGGACCCAGTCCACTCGTATGTACTGTACACCTCTCATACGCGTCCTTCAGTAGTGTCGTTGGCAACGTTACTCAAGTTATCCTTGGCAGAGAATGTGGTGCTCATGCATTGCGAGTTAGGATGCTCAAAGGATGGATGTTCTCGGTGGGAAAAGTGTCGGACACTTTATCTTTGTCGGCCCTTTTCTTAGTGGAAAGAGAAAGAGATTCCTTTTTTTTTTATTAATAGACGAACCCTTCTCTCTGCACCATGCTTCCACTAGATTTAAAACTCAATGCATCACAACAGACTGATACGGTCTCTTCAAATCTGCCAACTTAGAGCCAACAGGAGATGGCCTTTTCGGCTATGTCTACTAATACGTTGTGGATGGCAAGTTCACAGGATTTACCTGGTTGATAGGCACATTGCTATTTACTGATGGACTCAAGCCCCAGTACCTCGTCCCTAATGAGTTTCTCCAATACCTTAAGGAAAAACGACGTTAGACTGGTCGGTCTGATAGACTTGGCCTGGGCGTATGAATCCTACCCCGGTTTCGGTATGGATACGACTTTTACGTTCCTCTACGCCATTTAGATATGTATCCCAGGGCAATTAGGTACTTGCCTCTAGTAACGTATATAGGTTGAAAGCTAAAAGGTCGAGGCCTTAGTAGATCACGGAAAATTCCATCCATCCCTGGGGATTTATACGGATCAAAATTCTTCACTGTCCACCTAATATTAGTTAGGTTCACTATCTGACCGGACGAAACCCAATTCCCTATGTTCTCCCTCAAAAGGGGTTCCACGCTTGTTGATTCACCTGCGTCAGTTTTAATGAGGGTCTTTGTTCCGGGGGAGTGTGATTGAAGTAGAAGTTCCAAGGTCTCCTTCGCGGTGCCGGTATAGCTCCCCTCAATTTTCATCAAGGAACCTAGTCTACATTCTCTTCCTCCTTGTAAAGCTCTTTGGAGTGTGGTATCTCCTGGAATTTGTTTAATTTCCTCCAGTGCTTCCTCTACGAGTCACGGCTTGCTTTTCTTATGGCCTTATAGTACTCGGTGAGTGTGGTTCGGCATGAACCCCATTCCACCGTGTTTTTTAATTTATTATTAATAAAAAGCTTTCTAGTCTGTGCCCGCAATGGCGAAAGTCCCTCATGCCACATGGCACTTTACTCGAGGTTCTCTTCTCTTTCGTGGGATAGCTTGCCTCATAAGCATCTTTGATGGCCATGCGAAGGTTTGCTTCCCTGAACTCGTTACGAATAGTAATTGACCTCGGCGAGACAATCGCCGAGTTTGACCTTCAGGTTCTCTCTAAAGAGGTTCTAGTTGGTTCTCCTCGGATTTCTGTATACGGCTATAGGCACTTCATTTGTCAAAACGAATATATCTATGGTCATATAGCGATGGTTCTTCTGACACTGAGCTGCAGGCAGTCGCAGTTCCAAATATTATGTCAATTACCTCCCTTCGTCGATTTATTGATGAAGGTTGGCTCATGGCCTACATTAGCTATCTATATGTAGAGATTAATTATTATTGACAATATAAAGTAGGAGAGATTCACCTCTTTTGTCCGTGCTGTTTGACACAGTATGGTGCGCACTGACATCACATCCGAGAAGGACTTTCCATCCTTTTCACTGACAGTGTTCCACCAGTTTGACAGCTTCTCTGGTTGGTGATGAATATGATTAATCATAGGGAAGATATGAGGATCCGAGCACACGATCTGGGATTCATTTCGGTTGGCTCAGCAACGAGCCGCGCCCCTTTCAGTTGCAGACCTCGTGTTTTCCCTTCGCAGGTCCAAGGCTCTTGTACCATAATATGATGTTTAGGTACTTATGTATGCACAGAGGGTGGCAGATGCCGTTCTGCTGTGATGCAGATTAAGTTTTACGTGAGGTTTAAGTACGGTGGTTGGCGCAGTTGGTTGTGGTTCCTCTGAGGGACCCTCAAATGCTGTTGACACTTCGCACTCCATGCTGGTTACCTCCTCTCCACCCACTTTCATCGTAGAGTTGAACGTCAAAGTTCCTGGTTGCAGCTCGCCCCCGTCTTGTCCCAGAAAGTTTGGTCCATAAGGACAATCAATGTTTGTCCTTTGGGATCCTCCTCCCATTTTCCATTTTAAACAACGATTAAATAACAATGGAAGGCTGCGTTATCAAAGGCAAAAAATATGAGTAATAGAGATTTGCCAAACATGTTATTTAAGAGGTATCCTCAGTAGGCAGGAGGTGAATCTGACGTTTTAGCGCTAAAAAGTGCCCCTCTCAAGTTAAAAGTGGTCGTGTTTGGGAATTTATTTTTAACGAGGCGAATTTCTGAAATATTAAGGGTGGGTCCTTTTCAAATAAATACAGTGTATTTGATTGGACATTGGAAACTAATTTAATAATTTGCAAATCAACATTAATTACAATCTAATATCAATTTATTGTTCTTCGGTGATTAATCGCAATTGCACCAACATAAGGACTATGCTATATTAATAAACAGCAAATCTATTATTTGTTGAACATCTCATTTAGTAATTTAGTGCTAAATGGAGAACAAATACCCCACATATGCACATCATTAAAAATGATTTACCATTACCATATCGTTAACAATGTCATCGTTACGATAATGTTATACAATAAATCTACCTAAATCTCAAAACGCCACGGGAATTCTTCCACTGAATGGAATTTTAGCTGATATCTTCTACGTTTACTGTATAATATACCTTCATATTGATGGATCGTTGCAATTTTGGTTAAATGATGACCACTACATATATATGTTATAATGACAATGAGAGGTAGTGAATTGAAAAACTTGTATCTTATACGAAATACGTTCTTAACGAAAATTCATTCGTGTTGTAATGCTGAGACTACGTTATTTTTGTATTTTCTTTTCATTTTCTTTTCATTCCTTAATTTCTTATTTCGGACGAATGATTAAAGTTTTGTATAAAACTGCTCATAAAAAAGTCATTAAATAATGTAAATATCTTTTGGAAGGGAACTTGAGAAAAAGTTATTAGCTCAACACACAACGTACCATTATAATTGGTATTTTTTAGGATTAAAGAGCTATAAAAGTTTGTTCGCGTAGTACTAGTTAGCCTTTATTGTCCCCTTCTCTGTATTTATGATGGGGATTTAAAATTAAAACAGAATTAACAAACAAATGCAGTATGTTTTGTAGGTAGATACAACTTGCAGCTGAAAATCCAACAAGACATATAATTTATGAAATATGTCTAGTTAAGCTCCGTCATTTTGTTTTACGGAGTGAATTATTCCCTTTTCATTAGTTTTTCGTACAGGGGAAAAGTTTTAAAGGTGTTGACAGTGAAACTGCCGCATTTATTTGGCGTCATAAATTGCGTTAGAGAACGAATTGTTAAAACTCTTTTCGGAGGTTATATGAATGTATATCATTTCACAAAAAGCTTCATCAGAACAAACAAGAATATAAATAAAATCAAACACGTGTATTTTGCGTGCGCAAAGTCTTATGAAATAAATAACATTAAAAAAATATTAAATAAGTCTTTTTTTAAGAACTACAATTTTATAGCATCTAAGTACTAATGCTTTAACATAGATTCGATATAAACACGATGTCATTAAAAATAAGCGTTCAAATAATAATGGGGAGGAAGTCGCTAGTTTAATAAACCTAATATAGTGAAATTGGGAAGGAAATTGTATTATGTTACATACACTTTGGGTAATTATTGTTCATCTCTTTCTTACATATCGTATACACTCTACACACTTCAATTAATTTGCATAATTACAATTCAGATTTAGTAACGGAAACTTTTGAGAAACAACGAAAGCGATTTCCATGCAGTTTGTGATCCACTGTTTAAGTAGAGGGGGGGGGGGGGGGGGGGGGGTTACAAATATAAACGGAAGTATTGCTTGTGATCTGCCGTTATCGTTACCATGGCTTCTGTTGAATAATTTTGTTTAAGAGGTTGCCCAACGCATAATCAAATTTCTAAATGTAAATCGAAGTGAAATCCTTCTCAAAAACAGTTCGGAGAAAACACTCTTACAAAGCCTCCGTTCTTTTCGTGATGTAAACATTTTTGTGAAGGGTGAGAACGTACAGAAAACTTCACGCTCATCGGATGTGCTCGAACGTCCGTAACTCCGGAAAACATCCAACGTATTGATTAGTTAATTTGAAATGATCGACGGATTTGTACAAGCAACATCTCTTAGGTAAGTATGAAAGTGTCGAACCAATTGCTCATAGAGTTCAGATTGAGTAACGTTTACGCACCATTTCATTTCTGAATCCAAAAGGTGAAGCATGGATTGGCGACAAACTCCGTTTCAGCCTCGAAACACAAAAGGTACTCTTCATCAGGCAACACTATGGCTGTCGTGCAAGGTGTTATTGTAAGTTGCTTTCTTAATAGAAAGATGCTCCTTACTGTTTCCAACTTCTCTAAGAGTGTTAAATCCCAGCGCTTCGAACAAGAAGACTGAATCAATCCATCAAGCGTCATCCTCTGCGCTCCCACGTTTTACCTACTTGACTCAACAGATACTTGAAAACCGCTTTCTCGTCCCCCATATCCTGATCCCTATCCTTGTGATTTGGAACACGCGACCAGAAAGTCTTTATAAGGTTGTCATCTTCAAGTTACCAAAAAGATGGCAGAAGTACATTGATGTACGGAGGGAACCTGTCGAAAAGTATGTAGCATAATTATATTGTTATTGGATTATTTGTTTAAATAAAATGATGCCGTGAGGGAGCTCTTGTAGCCATTTTGATAAACAATTCCTTCATCTGTGCCACCTTTAACATAAAGGAAGATTCGTTTTACTTGATTCCATTCATTAGTATTTGGGTTGATACTACACCCTTAGCAAATGCGATGTCGGGTGTAGAACCAATCATAGGATGCATCAGTGTCTTTACAATGTCCTTTCCCTAATTGAAAATTCTCATGAACATTGAGATTGAAGAGGATTGCATTTGAAGGTCATCAAGAAAGTTCCTATGAAAACCCAATTAATAACAAGCATTTTCCATATTATTTAGAAATTTGAAAACCGGAAGCATCGCTACAGGCCAGGCTACAGTTAATTATCAACAAAAATAGTTACTGTAAGCTTCTTTTTTCTTTTTACACTTTCTAAAATAAAAAAAATCCGTGGTCTATTTAACAAATTTGAACGAACTGGTCAAGTAACACGTACCAAGACAAGAACCTAGTTCGTTCGGCCAACCGAGAACATGGCAGCTGAAAGTGTTGATGAAACCCCAAATTCACAACAAGTACAATAAAATGGAACAAAGCTTACACATCTTGCGCTGAAAATATCACGCTTTGAATACTCCAACTCCAACTGAGGAGTGCAATCAAATAAATGTACTGAAAGCTGTAATTTAGGATTGGATGAAATGGATTTAAGGAATGAAATGTGGTTTTACGAAAATGTAGATACCTCTAATTCGTTAGGAGCAGCAATTTTATGACGGTGGCTGGTAGAGTAACCTGATTTTCGATTTGGGAGAGGAATCAAAATTTCTAAACATTTAGGACGGATTCCCTGAATTTTTGTTACTGTACACTCTATCCTTACCTTCCCTTTTTTCTTCTTCTCTTCAACAATAAGGTCCTTTTAGCAATAAGCAATATAGAAATTTCAAGAAGAAGAATTTCAATATTATTTTTAAGTGTGATTGATCCAGCAAGTAAAATTTAAACCCCACTAACTTCTTTTTACAAATAACTGTAGTGTGTATAGTGCATAAAATTTTAATGTTGCTCTTTACTAAGTAAAAGAAAAGAATAAATTAGTCCATAAAAATCCTTAAGAAACCCATACAAATTGCTAACAAAGTTAATGCAGCTCATTTTTCGGAATTTACCTTCCAAAAGGTTGCGTCGTTAGGATTTGGAGTATAAACAATGAAAGATTCCTTGCCAAATGTGTAATACGTACAAATTGATTTCGGTGATTGTACTATATGGCACTTGTTGATTATGTTTAACGGAGGAAACTGGCAGACAATTTCCTCTAAACATTTTGGTGTAACATTATAGGTTTTTTTAGATTCACTCATGTACTCAGACGCTCACATTCAAGTTAAATGTACCAACTTTGTTACATTACAAGCAGTCATGACCTTTAAATGAAGTGAACAAAATTCTGTATTTTTCGTCTCTAGAATGTTGAAATTTAGTGGGAAATTAGTTTCTTTATGATTTTCTTTTGTAATGCTATTTTGCCAATCCTGAAAAAAATGTAATGTTGTCTAAGTTGTATTAAGCGTGTTCCAAAAAGCTGTTGCTTTTCTAATTAAATAATTCATTTATTCTCTGCAAGTTATAAAAGGTTATGGGCCCAATTACGTTTTTATAACATTATAAAAAACCAGAGAATGAACAAATATCAAGGTTAGTGATATTAGTGTTACGAATGTTGTGAAAAAACTCATCAGTCATCAGTGTTTTTGGTTAGAGGAAGCGTTTAACTTTATGATATAAGTTGTTTTTTGCTATTAATAATAATACTTTCGAGTGTATTATTAGCTTAAACTACGACTGAACACAATAGTTGATACAGAATACACATCAAACCTTTCACAGGTGAGCCAGCTTGGAAAGGTAAGACAAGAGATCTTTTGGATTACCATGAAGGTGCTATAAATGTTACAGATGGTAAGTTAATTAATCCTGAAGAGCTCAAAGCAGGAGCTTCAGAAGTCGAAGCATAAGAGCACAAATCCAAGAGTGACTTATTTAGAAAGTCCAAGAGTTGTACTAAGTCAATGATCGCAAGTTCTGTTAGGTACTGAAATAGTTTATCAGAAAATTATGGATCAAGAGACGGCTTTGGACGATTGGAATATGTAAAAAAGAGCAGTTTGAGGCATCGCCAAAAGACCAGATATTTAAAATTTGTACAGAATATTCTTTTCATCTAACTGGATTGACGGTGAGGATCTATCGATGCATATAGCTAAGCTCAAGTCACTGCGTGCAATGAATTAAATAATGGTCTAAAAGCAAAAGAGGAGAACGACCAGAATTATCACTATAGCGTGTAAGACGCTGCATATTGTGCCTAGTTCTTTCATTAGTTTTAAATCAAACTGGATTATATTAAAAGATGATCAAAATAAGACTTGTGACGATTTAACTGTTCAGCTCTGTTCTCTTGAAAGAACTTTTATGAAACAAGAAGGTAAACGCTCAGTTCCTCAGGAGAGCCAAGAGGCATTAATAGCTGCTAACACAAAGCATAATCAGAGTAATGCTAAAATAAATCAGAAGAAGTTTACATGTAACTACTTAGATCAGGGTAGATATTGGATTAAAGATGGTCATAGACAGAATTTCTGACGGAAGACCAACAGATCCAACAGACTTTAGCAGTTGATGTTGCAGGACGTATGTTTGTCGAGGTAGAGGTTATGTCAGCAAATTCGTCTACTCGTCCGTGAAGGTGATCAATAGGCAATAGGCCAACGAGACATGTAACAAACACTGATTTGTGGTACATTGCTTTTAAGAAATTTGAAGCTCCGTCTGCCACAAAATCAGTAGGAAAAAGTCCTTCCCACCAAACGCACAGGAACAGTAAGAGTAAAAACCTTGGCAACTGGGGAAGAATTTTTGGTATCTGCTATGTACCAAATTTGTGTAGAAATTTGTTCCCTGTTCTCGCAGCACAAGACAGAAATCCAGAGAGTGCTACCAAAAGAAAACCCTGACCCTTTTATTGATAATAAGTTGCAGTTGTACCACGAGAGGTGGAGTCATCAAGAAAATCAATTATGTGAACCTTGAATCTATGGCAAAGCGCATAGGCCACCATTTGATAATAGGGAAAAATCAACACCGAAGCCCAGATAGCTAACATCATATCATGACCAAGTCACTTTTAAGATCACGAGTAGTGAGTTTGAACAATAAATTAGGACTTTTCCAAAGTATGTGAAAAATATATTATTATTATTGTTTAATAATTTTGCATTTAAGTAGCTAAAGTTCAATTGTTCATTGTTCAATTTTTTTGTTTGTAGTCAAAAGAAAAAAGGGAATGTTTTGAGATTTAGCAGTTTAGTTTTTTATGTTTCTCTTTTGTAATACAATTTTGGCAAATAGTACTGAAAAAAAATGTAATGTCATCTTATTCGTATTAAAAACGTTTTCCAAAAAGCTGTTGCTTTCTAATTAAATAATTCATTTATTCTCTGCAAATTATAAAATAGAAGACGTACCAATTCAATTTTTTTCTTCAAACTAGCAAAACTTATTCTTTAAGCACCTGTTACTATACTATAGATTAAAGTGGTCACCTTTACGATAAAAAAAAATTGAGCGGTGAAACACAAAAGTAATCTACTCGCTCGAAGAAATCATAATAGGATCGGGAAAAAAAACTTATAAGACTGACACGTAAAGTTAATAAAGAAAAGGTCAACTGCAATAACCTTCCATCACGTCTCGGTCTTCGTCTCGGTAATTTTCCAGTTTTCCTTAATAATTTCCCGTCGCACCTTTACACAACGTTGTTAGGTTGTGGTATTGATTTTAATTAACGTCTTAAAAACTAATGTAGGTGAAAGATATATTTTAATTAAATTATCCTTACGGGTACTTAAGTTAACAATTACCTCATTTCTTCAAATAATACGTTTTAAGTATGAAACTTTTAAATTGTTGCGACTTTGTTCTATCAAATTTTAACCCGAATTACAAACTGAATAAAAATTTTTAATTAACTTTTTAATTAAGTTAGGGATATACCTTTAGCATTTGATATTTTCAAAGCTCTTTTACTCATTTTCGCAATGGTCGTTATTTTTATCTTCCATAAGTTAGTCTTGAAGGATCACTTTCTTAAATAAATGGGCAGATTGGGAATTTTCTATGAGACTAAAGTTATTTACCGCCCTATTGTTTAGTTCGTTACTTTTGAAATGATGCATCTAAAAAAAAGTCGATGCAGTAGGTTCTGAGCAAAAAAGTCAGCGATCAACAACGGGATTTTTAAACTTCAGAGATGTCAAAAGTGTGATGGTCTGATACACAAGAGTTACACTGATGCCGAGTAAACAACCACCTGATTGCAGAGTAGTGTGAATTTTTTTGAGTGTTCGAATTTCATTCGCAAAATAAAACGAGTGAACCTTTCTTGGAATAGCTGAAATGTTAAACAAATTTAGACGAGTCGACTTATTAAAGTTAAGCTTCTTACGTGCATGGTGTACTTAGTAATTCCCCATCATATTTTCGCTTTAGACATATTGGAAATTGGTCAAACGTATTTCCTCCGTGGGTAAAAATAAGATGTATCATGGTCTTACGGGGTCTGTGGTGACTCAAATTTTAATTACATACCAATTTCGATGGGAAAACCCATTGTTAAAATCGAATAAACTTATTATTAACTACATGATAAATGTCCTTTTAATTTTGCATTTATGTGTTAAAGACCATGCCAAAAAGGAAAAGTCAAAAGTCAGAATTTATATCAATATTGAGTTAAGCCAAATTCAACTTTTCGTTAAGTGGTTCAGATAAGTGAATATTTAAAGTTTACAACGCAGTCCAATTGATATGGAATTGAGTCGAGAACATTTTCGTAGCATAATTTTGTACACTTTCGAAGAGGATGAATTCAACAAAAATCTTTACGTATTTCTAAGTCCTCAATTCAAAAGATTTTTTGTATGATGAATTGAGTGCAAGAAAATTATTTCCTCGACGAACTCTACATTTTTGACTGAAAAGCAAAATCCGGTCGGGTCAATTCACGTCAAAAACTCAAGAAGCTTCAACAAAAGTCAAAAGAAGCGTTTGAATGGTGATGATAAAGTTATTTTTATGAATTTGGATGCTTGGGAAAAATTGTCTGAAAATTAAAGATCGATTACAGCTGATTGACACACAACGGTTTATTTACCAGAAATAACTACTGAACTCTGAAAAACTAATCTTCAAAGCGGAATCGTTTTTGATGAAAGCAGTACGAGTAGTACCTATAGCTTCAATTTAAGTTCCAAAGATTCGTTCACAAGAATCAAAAAGAGACTGCGAGTTCAATGGATCGTGGAGCATACCTTGAAAATTAGTGAATCACGTTTAATTGATCTACTGCTTGTTTTTGCTTATATTTATGTAAAATTCTACGACCAAAGCATCAACCCAGACATGTGATTATAAATGTTAACCACAATTCTATTATCAACAATTTTCATTTTCAATAAAAAAAAGTATATTTTTACATTTTCATTAGAAATTACTACAAGTAAGTTTAAATAAGTTTCACATTCGGTCTTTCTCGCTATATTCAATTACTTAGTATTCAAATTTGAGGCTACACGCCCTGGTTTCCTAATGCGCCCATTATTGATTTACACATAAATCTTTACGTAAAATAATTATTACCTACTCATAAAGATTACACACACAATTATTACCGAGACGTTAAGATATTAAGTGCAAACATATGTACCTATCAGATCGTATGTGTTAAATTTAGTTAAATCTACGTATGTTATATGCTTTTAAAACGTTGCGTACTTGTCAAGCTTTTAATTAATTAATATAACCCCATTGTACATATAGTTCGCTAAATTTATATTTTAATTAAAATATTACCTACAGGGTTTTCGGATTCCACCATTAGAATCAAATCGGTAGAAAAGACAAAAGTTAGCCCTGAAAGTAGGTATAAGTTATCTGTTAAAAATCACTGAAAATATTCCTTTTTACGCAGTTATTCAGCAATAAGCCATGTCATGTGATCCGTGGTCTAAAATCAAAATTAAAACTGCTGTGCGATTAGAGGCGAATTGTACTCAGTTGACAATCATTAAATTTCGCAAAAGTTTTTTCTTTTCTCCGTAGTTTACAGTTGCAAATTTCCCTAATACTACGTGAGGGAGATTTTTTATTTTATTACTGGTGAACGTAATAATTGTGACCCCAGACTGGAACAAATACTCGATTTTCTCCACCAATTCATCCCAAACTGGCAGAAGATAATACTCCAGAGATTTTTGTTAATCTTCTGATCTGGAACGTCTTCGGACAAAGGCAATTCGGGCTTCCCAAATTATCACAGAATAAAATCTTCTTTTCTTTGCGAAGGTCATGCCAGTGGTATGAATAGTTATCGAGACCATCAAGATTAAATCTTTTTCCGTCCCAAGTTTGATGAATTCTTACTCATTGAAGTCGACCATCTTTGTGGTGTTTCGTCAGGACTGGTTTTCTCTTCAATTCCTTTCTGCTTTGGGGCATTTGATCAAAACTTTTCTGATGGTTTCCCTGGAGGCTGAAATTCCAGTGTTTTTCTTAATTTCATTAATTGAGATGATCTCGTTGCTGGCCTCATTCAAAATCCGACACATCTCTAAGTTAGTTTTCTTATTTTTCTTTTTGTATATAATCTGTACTATTATTACTTTACAATTTAGGAAAACCATCAAAAAGTCTTTGCTTTCTCAGACGTTTTATAACCATGACGAGTATTATATATGTTTCTCCTAATTTTTATAAACTTATCAATAAATCAATTGTGAGACACAATTTTTAATATGTGATATTTTTATTCCTGTTGACGAGTGTAAATACAATGTTGTATAATTACCACACACAAATAAATATTATTATTATTATTATTATTTACGACTATTTTGGCCATCGCACGTAGCTATTTTATTGTACAAATAAATTGCGATGAAATGAAATGTAATGAAATATTATCATTAGGCATTAACGGTTCTAATATTTTTGCATTATTTTTTTTATTATCATACTCTCGTCAAAAATGTTGAACTTGAACAATTCTACGAATATGGGAACTTTGGTTTTACAGATACGTCCCATTAACCAGCTGTCCTGGTGAATAGTCTATATATATTTTAAGGGGGAATTTCGATATTGCATTATTCTGTGAAATATGAAAAAAATATGGACTCCTATTCTCTGCCATAGTAATAATCACTATACAATAACCGAAAGATGTGTATATGTGTGTGTTGCTGTGCACTTTTTCGACAGTCGCTGAATCCTGACGAATGCGGATGTGATATTTTAAAACCAAAGCACAGCATACTGTGACCAAAGCTATTATAAATTTCATAACCTACAAATTAATGCTACAATAATTATAGATACCCCCGCAAACCACGTAAATATCTGCACTCATCTTTTTCAAAGTAAGTTTTAAACATTTTAGTATAAAAGTCCGTCATCTTATTCAAGCGGTATTTGTGTCTAAATATATTTTCTTTACTTAGAAAATACGTTCAAGGTTTCCTTATGGAGATTACGTGTAAAATAGAATTCGCTATTTGTGCTTATTTTTGGGTGAAAATTTTGTGTAAACATGCAAAATTTGTCTGTCCGAGGTCCTTAACCCATTTCGAACATTAAAACAATGGCAGAAAGTATTTTCGCGAACATTTTCAAAATGACAAGTATCGGAAACTTTTTCTCGGTAACATGGAAATTTAATTATTTCAAGTTGAAAAGTTATTCAAATGATGAAAAATGATTCTATTATGCCTCGCGTTAACATTTTCATAGTTAAAATGATGTACAAAGTAGTAACAGCATTCATCGTAGACTAATTTATGTGTCCCGATACCTTCTTTCGGTAACTTTGGAAATGTACATGTTTGTGTGCTTATTTCGAATTTAGAGATTTTGAACGATGGACGATGTCGTAGGTAACATATATAGTCAAATGTTTTCACCGAGAAAAATGTTTTTGTCTACATATTTAACTTAATATCTATTGATGAAAGTAGGTGGCAAGTGTATTGTTACGTTACACTATACCAAAGAGAATACCTATACTTTGACTATACTTCTAAATATACAACTTATATTGTAATTAAGAGTAAGTAAAATCCATATTTACTGCTGTACATATACGTGTAAATGATGCCTTTAGTTAGTGAAATAAACAAAAATTTGAAACTGTTTAAGGTAGAGAAGGTCTTTCTATAAAACAGATGTTATGCAACGTTAGACCAGCTTCTATTTGTACATTTTATGTTTTATGGTATTTTTAGTTTTACTATAGTTAAAAATGAATGTTAGAACGTTCTCCCTAAGGCCATTCGTATTCCCAAAAAGTTGCCAGTGTCCAAATTGAGTTCTTTTACATTCAAAATTCATTCTAAACTATCCTTATGAAGTTCACACGGAATTTGTTATATTTGCGTTAATTTTTGGGCAAAGACTATGTGCAAAGACGTAATTAACATTGTGAAAGGGCCATTATGTATTGTTGGTCTCAAATCTATTCCAAAAAGTTTGCATTTTACATTTTTTTTAATAATTGGTAAAAATTTACTATAGGTAGGAACGAATTCGTATATCTTTACCAAATATCAACCGATTTTTGTGATTTTTACGTCAAATGTAAGTAAATGTAATCCTTTATTTTATTTACTTTAATAACTTGCTAAATTACAGATACCTACAGGGTCAAAAATCTGAAAAAGTACAAAAATGCAAATTTTTTTTCTATGTTCAAGCAACTAAGCCAGCTCAACAAGGTGTGATATTTTAAAACAAAAGCTATTACAACCTACAATCACAGATACCCCCCCCCCCAAAGCACGCAAAACGCGAGAATCGCGTAGTGTACCCCCGTTTATTTTAGAATAAACATAAACAGAAATTCATTTTCTTTCAAAATATGTAAAAATATACAGGGTGTTCCATTAAAACAAATGTTACTTTGTTGAGTTTTTTTGATTCGACCATTACAATCGTGAGACAAAGTCCTTCATATTTGCTAATTTAACCAACTTCGTATTTCCAATAATAACAAAATTGCCAATAGTGTCGACTTCACACCATTTCCAATATCTTTCTTGTATCTTCTCCAAAACCTCCCGTTCATTCCACCTTCCATACATCATCACACCATTTACTAACTTATTAAAAAGCCACCCTCTTCTTATCACATTCTTCTCAAATATTCTTTCTCCCAATCCCCATACCCACCCTAATATTTTGTTCCACCTTTTTCCTAACTCTTTAACATGTGCGTCATATGTGTTGTCATATCTCATTCTATACTCCAGATATTCCACTTCAACCACACTTTCAATTTCCTCCTCTCCATTCCACCTTTCTTCACCCCCCCCCCCCCCCCCCCCCCCCCCTTCCCTTTTGAAAACTACCATTTTTGTCTTTTTTACATTTACGTTACATCTAAAAACGCCTTTATTGTCTTTATCATTCTCCGTTTTCTTTTTGCAATTACCACATCATCAGCATATGCTAAAGTCCATAATTTCAACCCCCGCTGCTCTGTTTTTTCCTGTCTTCCAACTTCCTTATATACATCGAGAATAAACTCGGACTGAGGTTGCCTCGAACTCCTCGCTTAACGTCCCTTCTATTTTTACTCCGCATCAGGTCTCTGTATATATTTCCTCCATTCTTTCTATTAAGTCCCCCTTTATCCCTTTCCTTCCCAGCGTTTTCCATAATTTCACTCTGTTCACATTGTGTAAGGGTGCTTTTATGTTTTAACCAACACTAAATTATATGCAGTAGAATGGATTAATTAAAACCTACACATGGAAAAAAGACGGCAATTTTGGTCAAATCTAGTCGGATTTAAGTGTTTGATGAAGCTACTCTATATAAGATAAGTAGTAGTTTTACGTTATAACTTTACTTTCCCAGAAAGTTGAAAGTTAAGATGCCGTTATAGGGTACACAGCTGTGATGGTAACTATAAACTACCGAAAGTTGGAGGACAGCCTGCGTAAACCAATAAACACAAAAATATAAACCGCTTTGTAGCTGACAAAATTGATCCTAACACATAGTGAAGAGATCTTAAAGAACAAGGTTGCAATAAAGACAATCAAGCGTGCTTTATTGTTTAAAAACGTTAATAAAAGGAAAGCACGCAATAACAATTGAGAAATGATTTACGACCCACAAAACTTGATATAATTACTAAGGTTTCGTTTGTGCTTTAAGACATTGTAATCGAAATTTGGGGAAACTTCGTATCTATAATAGATAATCACTAAGTTTCAACAACGTTTTCCATACTTCATGTTTAGCAAGTGAGACACAAAAGCTTTGTTTTACGATTGTATCTATTTTAAGTTAAATTTAATACACACACTTTGGAAACTTTTAACTTTTAGTTCACCACCTTTTTATTAGATATTTATTTCTACCGAGCAGAGGACATGAAATAAGTTGCCTTTATCATAAAACTAGTTCTGAGATTTCAGAATTCACTTTAAATGTTTAATATTTTGCTCAAAAGTGCTAACAGATAATTCGAAAACTGTAGGTAGTAGGTAATTATATTTAGTAGTACATAATAACATGAAAGGAACACACAGGAAGTGTATCAACATTGAACCCATTAAAAGTTTTAGAAGTAACAAGTAAATCGTTTCTTTTCAATTATGCACGAAAGGTATATGTACAGTGTGCACTGCTTTTAACAAAAATACATTATTTTTCAACACAAGCACCAGGAAGCAGTTCTCCCAATTCCCAAAAACTCGAGATCCTTCCTGCTTTAACAGCTTCTATCATCGTCTTAGTGCTCGAAGTACCTCTTTAAGTTTTAAGTATAAATAATCCCTAATAGTCACTTGAGACTAAGCCTGTGTGGAGTAGGGTGGATATCTTTTTTTTTGCTACCATCAAATTTGTACGGATCAGATTATTGTCCTGAAAGAAGGGTTTTCTTCGCCTTTTTTCGTTGATGCAATCCCATTTGCCCATTATGTTAGTAATTTGTTATTAGGTCATTTGTGAAAAAAATTCCATGAATATCTAGGAAAATTGTGCCCATAATAGATACTTTTCAATGATAAGGAAATTTTCAATGTTGTCTCTCTACTCTCTCTAGGTTTCATCGACAGTCACATACCGATAAACAACTATAGATGTCAGGTGTCAGTATTCGGTGGCCTCATCACACCTACAGTAAAGGGCGTAAATAATAATGATTCAAAATAGTTACAATCGTACGACAAAAAGTGCCTGTTATTAGTGCAAATCGTGTAGTTGTCGCAGTCGGCGAATTTTCATGAACAGGTTATTAACGCAATCGATATTTTCTTCGTACACACCCCTTACACGTTGACATATTCTTTCACAGCCAAATCGTTAACGCCAATCCTTTACTAGTTGATATGCAGGGAAACCTTCCCTCAGCTCATTTTTCATATTTTTAGGCGATAAATCCTTTTTCGGAAAAAACTCACGATTGAAACTTAATAACATTGTTATTCCAGCAATACCTTCTCTCAAAATTCGAAACTATTATCTTAAAATTTCAAAGAAATAATTAGACGAATTGGCGTTGATGTTCAGTCACCGTAATGTGGCAACAGCTATAAGTTTAACTTAAAACCCTCAGAATTATTTTCCGAATCCATTTGTCTTACTACTTGAAAATAATTTGCAGTTTGTCCGTATTGTTAACCCTCTCGCACCCTAAAATCCCTATTTATGGCCACCCACGTTAAGCGTTTTCTTTTGTACGCTCCAGCACCGAAATCAAACTCGGAATTTACCTTGCTACTGTTTTCAGCAAATGTACTCTTTGGTTGCAACTTTTGTTGTGACGTGAGGCTTCAAAAAGTTGCAGTAATGAAGCTATTGAATTATGTTAGTTAAAAAAAAGTAGAACAAAAAACTGATAAACTGGAGTAAATTTGGTTAACATAAAAGAACGGAAACAACCGTAAAATAAATTAAAAGAAATTTATTGTGCTTCTGAGAAACTCGAAGAAGAAAGCACTTTCTCAAACTGCTATACAATAAGTTAGAATCGTATAAAAATAACGCGCCACTACCGTATTCTAGATAAGCAAAACATTCTCTAACATTCATTTTTTGCTTCCGCTTTACGCTAATGACGTCGTATTGATTCAGTTTTGGACTTTTCAACGAAAGAGCACAAATATTTTCAAGATCATTCGTTTACTACGAAGACAGATAACCGATTTCTGGCGATTCCAAGCTTATTTTCTGAGTTGTCTACGAGACAAAGTGAAATTTTTTGTTACCTACATTAAATAAAAATTAGAAATTAAAAGGTTCGAGAGGTTAAATCGTAATTATACGATTTTTACGGGAAAACCACGATAAATTCCCATTTATATATAGGACGCCTTTATTCCTTGGGGAAGTGTTGTTTAGATCGATCTCTGGCAATATTTCTAATATCGCCCCTTTTCGTTTCAACGTCGTTTTGTTTCCTTTCGTTTGCTACTGATCTATTCCTTTATAGATACATTGTGAAAATCTACTAATCCTTTATTTGATCAGAACTGTTCACAAGAGATTGCGTGGGGCTTGATTTTCGATACACCGAAATCTAAAGTTTCGTACCCATCCTATTTAAATGGAATTATTTTAGGCAGACAAACTGATAAAAAACACTTTTAAAAGTTTTAAAATGAAACTTAAGTTGTTATATAATACTCACGTCACGTGTTATTGTTGGTGATGGAGTATAATCGGGTCAACAAGAACTTTTTTGTGTAGTAATTTTTCTTTGGAACGTCTTTATGTCAGTAAATATTTTTGTCGTTAACTTTTTACTTCGTTTAGATTTGGCAAACAAAATGTAGATTATATTCAAAATAATTTGAAAATTTTTATTGGTAAAAGTTAGTAAAAAATAAAAAAAGAATAACTTTCATGACTGTGTTTATTACCAAGTTGTCACATCTTGTACGAAATAAATATTCGCCATTCGGTCTTTCACAACACGTTAAATCGATTTGTATCAAGTAGCACATTTCATTTTGAAGACTTGTGTACCTACTCTGATTGTACAAACATTTTCAGTTTCAAGACATAGATAAGGATATACAGGGTAGCCTAATAGTGCGAGGAAGTGCAATATTTCATTCTATATCATACGGATTCAAAAATGTTTCGTAAAAGTTGTAGTATACAAACCATTGCATATTTGCAAAATATTTATAAACATACAGGGTGCTTCGAATAATTGTGACTCCGTGCCGACCTGTTTTTTTAAATGGAACAATCTTTATTTGATGTTATATTCCGATTGCTCTCTTAAAATGCTCTATGTCAATATTTTTATTTTTTGTTTTAAATGCAGCGTTCCCAAGTTATAAATTTTTTTCATGATTTTTCATGAAATACAATGGTCTGATTCAAAAATTCTTAGGATCGTTCAGTTTTAAAATTTTGAGTCAATTTTTGGTACACAAATTAGTGAGCAATAACGCTTGTTTTGTGAGTTCACATAACCGGAGAGGTGGAAGCATGCTTCGTCAGAATAAAAGTAGAGATCTGGATCAAGAAATTTCGAAGCCATTTCATTTTGTACTCAGTTGCAGTATGCAACCCGTGTTGGAGCATCAGCAGGTTTCAGTGACAGCACTTAGACATATGGAGGTCCTCCTTAAGAATTTGCCTGCATGTCCAAAGGCTGATTCCAGAATTTGATTGGAGTGATTAGACACATTCTTATTCTCCAGTGTACGACCTGTTTTTTGCGGTTCCTCTTTCTCTTCAAAACTGAACCTGTTTCACTTCACTTATCCCGTATCATTATTTTGCTTGTTGCTTTACGTACCTAAGTCTCAACAATAAACACACGCTGCTTGACTGACAGCACCATTTTCAAAAGGACACAACCTTCGCCTTCTCCCACTGATCAGTCACTGGCTAATTTATTGATAGAAAGCGGAGCAGCGGTGCAGTAAAACATGCGCACTGGCGAAATAAAAGGCGAACACGATTGTTAAGGGGCCTGGCCATCGATTCACTGTATATGAAATATAATGTTAACGCGAGCCCTTCTGAGTTTATTTGATAAGATATCTTAGCAATTCAAAAAGTACATTAATCTACAAGAACTTCACTTGAAATTCTTCGGAACAAAATTTGACAAAAACCTTATATTTCTTTAAAAAACTGCCCTAAACTATACCAAAAATCACGTTGTTACTTTACGATGGTTTAAAGAGTATTTACGAAGCTTTTTAAAAATCTATTCCAAAAGATTTGTAGAACATATACACATGAACCTTCATTTTAAAATTTAGCTTTTTATACTAAAAAGTAGCCGCTCTAGAAGGGCTCCAGGATTTCCTTGTATAGGGTACTAAAGTCACTAGATATTCTAAAGTACCGCAACGTTCGCCATTTTGGGGTTAAAATTTTGGCGGCAATTTCAAATATTGAAGACCTAGTCGCTAGAAAATTTAATGACTTTATGAAGTGTTTCTTAAAAACTAAACTCACATTAGATACTTATCAATATATTTCTTAAAAATTAGTTGTCATTGTTATTAAAAGGTACAGTTTAATTGAAAGATAAAAAATTTGGAACTTTGCCGCACGAACCTAACATACGTTTTTAAAATTGACATTTTATTTTGTCGTGTTAATACTTCATTTAGAATCGTTATTTAAATCACAGAAAAGGATAACTAAAAAATACAGCAAGTAGTGTGTAAGAATAAGAAGACGAGCCTGTCTATGGGAAAACTACAAGTTTATGATGTTTTTCAAATTGCCGCGTTTCAAACCAAGTGTCAAACGTCAAACTTAGTAATAGTAAAATTTTAGACCAATGGTCTAAGAGTAAAATACTAATTTTCATCGTACGTCAAACACATATGTCATTTTTCCGCCATTTTGGGGTTAAAATTAGCTTTCTCTCTCTAACTCATTGGAACATAAGGTTGCGGTACTTTAGAATATTTAGTGACTTTATAGGGTACAAGAAAATACTGCCACCTGGCAGCGGACGGTACAAAGTTATTGAAAAGCACGCCTCGTTACAATCGGTCACCTAATTGTTCAGATTTTATTTGTATTCAATATTTGTCATTAGATCTAATGCTTTTATAAAATAATTAACTTTCCATTTAACTATTATTTTTATGACAATTATCAATATTTATCGTTCATTTGACTTACTGGACAACTTTCATTTATTAATTTAATTATAATCAAATTTTAAGGGTTTTATTATCTTTATCAGTGCGTCTTACCCGAATTAATAGATCCCCAACATATTAGAAATATGCCTATTAGAGAATCTCCGGATTCAATTATAACTAAAAAAAAACAAGGATGTTACAATAATTTTTAATTTTGTATAAACCATTTCGTGTAAATATTAATTAATTGTATTGTATACATTATAAATACGAATAATTTTGACCTTGTCAGGTCAACCCCCTAGTCCCAGCAACTCCTAACCCAAGAATTTAAATAGGGAAAGGGAGTCGAGCGACCCCTCATTTGAAGCGTCTTTTAATTCTCTATTCGACTGGATTAACTAAGGTGGGGGTGTTGTTTAGGAAAAATCCTGAAATGTGCCGTTCAATAGATCAAAGGTGGCGTGTTTTAAGATTTTTCCTAAACAACACCCCCACCTTAGTTAATCTAGAGGGTGCTTTTCATGGGGGCGAAAAAAAATTGAATAAAATTAATTTTCATTGATACTGTCGAATAGAAACTTAAAAGACGCTTCAAATGAGGGGTCGCTCGACTCCCTTTCCCTATTTAAATTCTTGAGTTAGGGGTTGCTGGGACTAGGGGGTTGACCTGACAAAGTCAAATTTGACATCAAAATGTGCCGTTCAAAAGGTCAAAGGTGGCGTGTTTCAGGATTTTTCATAAACAACACTCCCACCTTAGTTAATCTAGAGGGTGCTTTTCATGGGGGCGAAAAAAAATTGAATAAAACTAATTTTCATTGATACTGTCGAATAGAGAATTAAAAGACGCTTCAAATGAAGGGTCGCTCGACTCCCTTTCCCTATTTAAATTCTTGAGTTAGGGGTTGCTGGGGCTAGGGGGTTGATGTGTCAATGTTAAGTTTGACATCAAAAGTTGTCCCCCAAAAATAAAAAATAAAATATGTTTTATACTCACAAAAAGTAGCACAATTTTCCCATTTCTTTCGGTATGGTTTGAAAAAGACCACTCTGTATATAAAATATTATTGCAGCCCAGATGAAGTGTAATCCTAACTAGATGAAATGGTCTGAACAATTACGATTATTCCAAGGTTTATTATGAATTACCTACCTATAATAATAACCAATAATTCCACTCAAATTTAAAATATAACCCAACGCGTTTCGACAGTACCTATATATCATTATCAAGGATAACAGATGGAATTACTAGCTATTATTATAATTATTTACGGAGTTCCACAACGCGATATTCCATCCAATCATTGAATATTCGATGATCTAATATATTGCCAAGTTAAAAAAATAGAAAATATATTTGTATTTGTTTCACTGCTTGACTCGTTTGTTTAATTGTAAATTATGTTGTACATGTAACGTTTATCTAAATGAGGGTGTAATAGTTTGTACTTGTATTGAAATTATACGTGTAATTATATGTCACTTGCTTGATGTAGGGCTGTAGGTATCACACCTGCTGCATTCATTTTAAATATTTGATTGAATTCCTTGGCATTTCCACCAATTATCAAAAATAACTGTAAACTGTAATGTTTGTAGATACTAATTATTTCCTTCGCGCAGAGTTTCAATCAGGTGAAGAAATTAATTAATTATGTCCTGGTTGGTTGCATCTCAAGTTTCATCTGAATATAGGCTGGAATCCCGACAACCAGGGGCCAGTTATCCCTCGAATCTGATTAACTAACACATTTTCTATAATTTTTATGTAAAAGTGTATTAATTAGTGATGGACGTGCCATATTTCAATTTTGCGTTCAATTCTTTGTTATGCACAGATATTGACCATTACAACCAACCCTCCGGAATATCGGGTCCTGTGTCAGATATTATGCGTAAAGCCTTCAACAATTCAAATTTGCATGTCATGTCTTAATATTTTTCAATAGTCTTGTGTTTGTATTGATCTTTATTTAATTAATAGCGAGAACGAGAAGTGCTCTTGCCAGTTCTTTCATCTCGTTAATCGTCGTCGAACTGTGCATTTCTCCTATTTAAATAGCTTCTCTAAAGTACACCTAGCAGATTCATACTTGGGAATCGCATCTTTGAATAATTTTAGGCCAAATTTCGTAATAATAACGAAAAAACAAGCTTTACTATCCCCAAATTCATCTGAAGAAAAGAAAACAAGGGGTTGTGAAATTCTGTCTACATTTCACTTCAGTAAACATTGTACAAAAACAACAGATACCGTAAAAATATTTTGATAATCAACACGACTACGAATGGCGTAATTTAATTAATTACATGCATTCTTGACGTACCTATTTACGTGAAACTTAATCACAGTTGACGTAAATTTCTTTAGCGTGATCGAATGAATTTATTTTTCATAATAATTTGATTAAAACAAATATTTTGGCAATTTGGTGTTATAATTTATTAGGTAACGGAAAATGTGGTACCTAGTTCAATAAATGTAAATGACTTAAATCTTGAGCGTCATAAATAATCATAAAGTTTCAATCATCTCATGACAGACTACTTGAATATACGCTTTCCTATGTTTCTAATTCGGAAGCTCGACTTCGAAACCAAATAATTGTTGACAGCACTCCCTTAGGAATTCGAGAAGTTGTCTTCGATGTATTAGAATTGGTTCTTGTATATTTGTTTAGGGTAGACATGGGTAATGGAAGAGTGTCTTTTGTTTCACTTAAACTGTTTTTAATCAAATATTAACTTCGTGTTGCATTTATGTTTGTTTACATTTCCTTTGTTACCTAAGTTCTCCTTAAACTTGAGCTACAGTTAGGTTAATTGACTGATACGTTGTGGTTAAGTGCTACTTAAGGGTAAGTGCAGACTACTTTCCATTTAAATTATGACCCTTTCCTCTCTCTTTCCCATTTTTACTGTAAAAATTTTCAAGCACAACTGCATTCTATAAGTCGGCGAAAATTACTTCGTTTAGCAGGTACTTACCTATACATTTTTTACAGTATCACATTTACCTGCAAATCTTATCGCAGGCTGTCACCTGTACTATACTGTACGCTAATCCCGCCGAACGACTACTTTATAACTTCATTGCCTCTTTAAAATCTTTCACCACACAAAAAGCGTTTACTACCGAAACACAGAATGGGTCAAACCAATCAATCTTCTTACAATATGATAAATAATTTTTAACTTCACTCTCATTGGTTCAAAAAAATAACCGAAAAGTGCAAGGTAACCTAATAGAAATAAAAATCTTGTAACTTTGCACTATTAGCAGATGCCTGATTGACTATTTGCGTCAAGATCCTTTTAATACAATGCCCTTTCATATTAACAGCGATAGACGTAACTGACTTTACTTATACGATGAGGATTCCGAAAATTCCTTTATTTAATCACTGCAAATTTGACTCCAACTGTAACATACTTAAGTTCACACTTATCTGCAACAAAGTGAAGACGGAGTGGCAACAACGAGAAGGAAAGGGTCAACTAACGTTGCCACATTAAGGTGATATAGGAATGCGGCACTAAAGCGCTATCACTTGGAGAGAAAATTCCGAACTTGAAAAACGGGGACGGTAGTGTTCTGCCCTTCGATTAACACTGGATTGTCTGAAAGCAGCACGACCTATCCGAGACCGACCAGTGGGAAACTCTGCTTTAAAAAATCATTTAAAATATGTCAAGAATATTCCCCACACCTAGTCGTTCGATACAGTGTAAACACACAGAAAGGCGGTGGAATAAATCACAAAAAACGGTGTTAATTTTTATTCAACCTGCATACACAATGGGCAGAATTTATATTCCCTTAGGTTTTAGACACTAATAACAATTTGGCAGCGAAATAATCCACTATGGACAAATACCGAACCTTAGACAAGAATTACTCAAGAAATGCAAAAGCAACAACTAAACCTTAACCAAGAAACAGATCATCATCTTACAACTGAAACGATTTTGGAGATTTACCCACGCCATTTAGACCATGTGATCGTTTTTCTAAAATATTGACCTTAAAACAGTTGAAGGTAACGTAAACGACATTGGAATTTCTGGTAATGTAAACGGCCTTGAGTTCTTTAGTGACCTTGAAAATATTCAAAGTAACCTAAACGACCTTGACGTTATTAATGGTTACGAGCTTGAAATTGTTTGGTGTCACGACGAGTGACATCAGACAAAGTCGGAAACGAAGTGTCTGACATTCACCGAGGATGGAGTAATGTGGATCAAGGTGCAGGACCAGGTCCTAATTTGAGGAAAATGAGTTACCTACTCTATTGGAGACGTTGGTATCTTGCCTGTGAACCGATAAATATTGCAAGTATGCGAGTCGTACTATTTCGTATTTGGAAGAATATGGCGATCAAACTCGTCCTGAAAGTACAGTTTACTAAGGTGACAATTTGTAGTCCAAGATAATCGATTAAGTGTACCTAATCGGTAAAAAGTGACAATTATTTCGTTTAAGTCGCTGTTATTCAATGAAAACGTATTTGAAATTGTAAATAGCTCTAAATAACATTTTCGGCAAGTCGTTTACAACTAGACGATAGCAGATAACTTCAAGCGCCAATATTTATGGTTTTGGTTATAGCGGGGACGTCGAAGTTAAATAATTTATTGATATACGTTATACACAACCCCAACTACTTGAAGGCCCATTTTTTGAGGCGCAAACACACTTTAAAATATTTTTCTAACGTATATTTGTGTTTATTAGGTACACATTTAACTGTACACGTATTCCTACTTCCGATTAAAAGTTGACATAAGGGCGAAAAACATAAAATTCAAGCGGTAGTCGTTCAAGTGTACCAAAAATATAGCGATGTGAATTGTGTGGGTTTATCTTCGAAACTAAATGTATAAGATTTGTGTAAACGCTTTTCTCTTTAGAAACAACAATACACATAATGCAAGCGAAAGTTTGTTATACTCAAGCAATTTTCTTGATTATTTTTGACCATTTATACGGAATCACAAATGACTTAATCAAGTCCGTAAAGCACTTTAAGTGGCAAATATTCGAGGTTAGGTCTTCGTAGATGGATATGAGGTTGACTCTGTTTTGATTTATTATAGAAGGCATACATTACACGCAGACTTGGCGACATGCAAATTTGTTCTTGAACATTAAACTAAAATACTTAGTACAGTTACATGTAAATTAAACCCCTTTGAACCTTAAGGTTATTTTATAAGTGTAGCTGGACTAAAATCCTTAACGGGACAATAAACCAGAAGCTGCTAAACAAGAGTCAGGACTATTGCCAGGAGACTAACATATAGTTTATGTGGCTCCAACCCGTTTTAGCAGCAAAATCTAGACTACTATAGTTGTTTTGAGAATGAACGTTGTGTTTATATGAGATGAAATTGTAAATAAATAAGGGATAAACCCAAGAAATACAATATAATAATGTCAAATAGTACTCACCCGAATATAGTAAACAAAGTTACTGAATCCAGTCATACCAAAGAGCGGTAACCGACAGACTGAACAGATTTATTCTCCATTGTAAAAAAACCTGAAAGTAAAAATTATTTAGGATAAATTTGACACTGTATAATAACAAAATTTCATTAATACTACAGGATATTTCACGATTAGGAGAAATAATTCGTTTGATTTCAAACATTATTTACAGGTCAACATTTTGTAACGGATGCGCACTATTTTATAAGTACCTACCGATAAACGTCAATTTTTAATTAATGCCTGTTTTCAGCAGAAAAATTAATATATCTAGGTAATAAAAATTGATTAAACATTCTTTACAGATGCAGCTTTAGTGTTATAGTGTTGTACATAGACCAAGTTGTGCAACCTTCCAATTGCTATAACGACTACTACCTTTTTGAAAAGTAGTTATTTATGGCTTTAAATGGTTTTACACCCATGAGCTACGTTTTGTATTCAAGTTTCATGCTTTTATTATCCACAATTGTATTACACTGTAAAAATAACGCAATCCCAATTTTGTTGTTACGTTAGGTAGGTACGTTTTTTTTAATCAGTGGATTAATGGATGATCGTGATCAAAATTTCTGATCCATTGCAATTCACAGGCAGGTGACATCAATCGGGATGTAATGTAGTCACACACTGTATTTGAATAAGAATTAATGACCTCAATAATAATTTAGACGCCCGTTTACATTGTAAATTCCAGGATGTTTATCTCGGCAACAATAAAATCGGTTGAAAGTTTACACAGATACAGGGTGTAAGGAAATAGCGGACTAAAAGTTTACTGCAGAAGTATTTGAACGAAGTCAAATAATTTTTGTTTTAATGAATTCTTCACACTTTTTAATCTAAATAAAATTTGTCACTATTGCTTGTTTCGTATCTTTAATGATGACAAACAAACGTCAAGGGTAACGCCAATATCCGTCTGTTTAATATGCCTCAGCAGACTGTTTCCAAAGCGACTAACAGGTGCAAAAAAGTTGGTCACGAAAACGACTGTTTAGGGCGGAAAAGACCAGGAACAGGTAGATCATTCGGAAGTGTGTGCGCCAAAATTCGAGGATCTCCATGAGATGAGAGACGTATTAGTAATTGGTCAGTGTGACAAATTGTTGAAAAGAAGCTGAAACTCAAACTTTATAAACGACAAAAAGTACAGCTCCTCGCGGACGATAACAAGCGCGTACGATTTCAAATATGTCGTCCACTTCAGATATGGACCGAAAATCAGCAATGGCAACGAATTCTTTCCATGGACGAGAAGTTGTTCACCGTAGAACATATGCAAAATCGGAAAAACGATAGGATCTGGTCTTCCAACGCTCCTTATATCTCAGTAACTATCGAACACTGCCAAAACCGTCATAGTGTAGGACGGAATTTGTGCCAGTGGAAAGATAGACCGAAATCAACCATGACGTGACGATATTCTTGAATCGGTGGTTCACCGATGGGCCACTATAGTGATGCGTAATACGTAATAGACTTTCCAACATGACTCTGTTCCGACCCGTAACAATAAAGTGATTCAGGAGTGGTATCGGTCACACTTTCTAGATCTTACCTTCCGAATGGCCGCCCTACTCGCCGGATCTCAATCCTGTGTGTGGTCAATTTTGGAAACCAGAGCCTGTACTAAGGCGCACAAAAGTTTAGAGTAGCTGAAGAAATATCTGCACCGTGAGTGGGATCGTGTCACCGGAGGTTATAGCCGAAAATATCAAGAAACGTTTGAGGTTCTGTATTGACGCTCAGAGGCGCCTCTTCGAGGACAATTGTGTATTTTACTGCAAAATAATAATGATAAAACACGTAAGTGTTGTCTGTTTGAAAATAGTTTTCGTATTGGTTTACACTAGGTAGCTAGACGATTAAATAACTAATTCACTATATAGGGAGTTTCGTAAAGTTGTTCCATTTCTTTAAAGTTCTTTATCAGTTGACAATCAATTTCTCTTGTCGCCTACGGACTGCTTTAATGCTACTGTATTTATAACTCTCTTGCACGTATGGGTTACTAAAGGTGTTTAAGGTTCCTTTACTACGTTATATGACCAGAGCTCCTCCTAGACTTAATGGTACCCATTCCTATTCCCTGTGTCGAGTGTGTGGAGGCTTCGTGTCTTATTTACTTCCTTTTCGAGTGTCGCTCAGTCTAAATTCCCGTGGCCCCAATCTGTTTCTATTTTGACCTAGCTTACCGAGCGCTCTTTCTCTTGTTTTGCTTATTTCGCACCTGGGAACATAACATGTAACCAAACAAAGCAATAATTGTAGGTATGAGGAGCATTTATTGAAATTCATATCGCTATTGTTTGTAAACCATTTCCAAATATTGTACATATACGTTCCACATTTGGCAAACGTGAAGGAAGTCAAGAATTTCATACTTCGAGATAATTTTGTTGTGGCTCATTATAGCAGAACATCTCCAGAGAAGCAAGAGAGGTAGAGTGGCTGGCATAACCGACCATTATTACCTCGGAGATAACCCCCAAGTACTAAATCTGATATGAACCCGAACAGAAAAGTTTTCCTGTAGTTGGAGAGAATCGAATCCAGGCCAACGACGTTGCAGTCTAACACTGTAACCAAAGTATCCAATTTCGTAATATCCATAATGTCATGTATAGTTATAATAGAGAATGTTAATTTTCTAAAGTTGTTTGATAAAAATACCAAAAGTAGTGTGTTGCAAGACCTTCATAATAGTGTATTATCAAAATTTTACCTTAACCCTTTCCGTACGGCAACATCGGCGGAGTTTTACTTCCACACAGACGGGAGTTTTTTCCGTGCCTCACAGGCGGCTGTCGTCTATTTCCGTCACTACGGAATCTTGCGTTATTTAGTAGTAAAATAATAAAAACGTATACGATTTTAGAAAAATTTATGTTTTAAACCACAGTGGTCACTATATTTTGGGTTTTTGCACCGTTCAGAGGTCCTAGAGGGACCAGCATGAGCTTCTGACAACATTCTAAGCAATACTGGCGCGAATACCAACCGAACTTACCGCATCGCCGGATGTCGGCTATGAACGACGGTGTCGGCTATACCCGACAGCCGCCTGAGTAGAAAGTGCTTTAGTGACGGAACGTATACGACAGGCAGTCTGTGTGTAAAGTATATAATTTATACATGTCATATACGTACCGACAGCCGTCCAGGAAGACAGTAAATATACTGTCGTGTATACACGACAGCCGCCCGTGCGGCACAATTCTTCAGTGTCGCGTATACACGACAACCGTACGGAAAGGGTTAACTGAGGTAGTTCCACCCAAAACAACTTCCTATCCCAGAAGAAAGTGTGTTGTAATTTTTCTTTTGACTTATCGCGTTGTTCACGCGACTTTGCTATTTTTCATGAACAGAATATATTTACACACGGGGTACAATAACATAAAAGTAGGTACATGAACATAAATATAAAAATTAAATACATGAAATGAAATAATAGATAATTAACGAAAATGAACAATTTATTCTAAACAAGAACTTGAACGTAAAGTTATGGTGCGTAACACATTGCCTTCTGGGATCCAGCGAATGCAGGGGTTGTCTTGGAGTGCTCGCATAACGGGGCCTGCTCTCGAGCTCAATCGGTACCAATCTCCACGGCGGCCTCTTGGTCGACGTTGGCTGCAGCGTTGAGACGACGCGACGGATAGTACCGGCGATCGATGCGGTATACTGTACCGTGACTGCTTATCCTAGCCGTGCTTTTATCAACGTAGGCGTAGGATAGCTGACCCTGGTCCGTGCTATTATCAACGTCGGATAGGGTAGCTGACCCTCTGCCCGTGCTATTATCAACGTCCGACAGGGGTGCTTATTTCTTTCGTGCTATTATCAACGTCGAAAGAATAAGTCAGTTCCTTCATAGCGCGTGCACGCTTTTATACCCATTTGAGCGGGCGTGTCTAACCCTAACGTACTTATGTTTAGGTGAATTCTCATTGGCGCTTGTACTTGGCGTGGGAAAATAATGTCAGCCAACCGCGCTTCGGGTATCTCCTGCGTCTTCGTGTACGTACGTGGATGCTCGTCCCTACAGACTTTTTGACGCAGATGACGGTATAAAATTTTCCGAGCGAAGGATTATATGAGAGTACTGCCCTTAAAGTTGCCTTTTCTTGATATGTTTCGGCCAATTGTCCTGTCCAAAGTAGACCAAATGGGGAAGACCATAAAATTCAAGCGTGGTGTATAAGCAGCTGCTATTACTCTGAATAAATCAACAATAAATGATTTTCTAAAATTATGTCACGATACACAAGCATTTTATTCGTAAATAAATGTTGATTAATTATTGATGGTTCAATACGAGTCCTAGCTCTAAAATCAGTTAGGAATATTTCTTATCACTTTCAATTTGAACAAATAACTCAATACTGACATTTTGCCAAATATTATGCTGCCATCAACACCTTGATAACTGCAGTAATGTAAAGTTGGTATGAAGCATCTAGACATCTAGAGAAGATTAACAGTCACCTACAAAAATTAACGGGAATAAAGAATTTCTTACGTTCATACTTCCAACAAGAACAGCTTAATCATTTTAGTAACAAGTAACTGTTTAAATTTAAATGAAACGCATTAACTTTACATTTTCTAAAGTCTTTATATCCCAAAAGATATTTCAAGTAACTTGATTAAAATGTAAGCTGATTCGTGAAAGTTAAAACTTTTACCATTATACGGATGTTACGTGGAATAAATTTGAAATTATTGTAATTGTTAAATCAAACTACAGAAATTAACATAACAAACGTGAGTAGGTTATCACAACATTTATATAGTTTACATCTCAGGGTATGTATTAGAAATTAGATAGACATATGTAGACCTCACTAATAATGTGAAATACCTACGCAGTAACTGAAACAAAAAAGGATTTCGATGTAGGTACCATAGAATAAACTATACTGTTTATTTGTGATATTATTACGTATTTCCTGAATTGAGTTGTTTGACAATATGGTAACTGTATGTATTTATTCATAGAATTTTATCGGAATTTTCGATATTACATATTATTAGATACGAAAGAGCTTTCTATCAGATGAATTTTCGATAACAGAATAGGGTTTTCGAGCTAAGGAATTCTAAACTTAGGAATATTATTTACACCAAAAGAACGAGTTAAACATGAAATCTGTAGACATCAACATTATAATAATATACAGGGTGTCCCGGCACTAAAGGGCAAAAAGTCAGGAGCGTGTAGTCTGAGCCAAAATAATGTTATTACTTCATATAAACTTTTTCTATGGAGGCCCTCGTTTTCGAGTTATAGGCCTCCAAAGTTTGAATTTTGAATTTGTTTTTTATTTTTAATTTTTGTACTGGTTATTTGATCTTTATAAAATTTTCCGCGTAACTATAACGTACATTTATCTTTATTTTGGAAAGGTAAACCGATTTACAGTAGTGCCTTGAAGCCAGGGACGGACTACTCGGAATGGTTAGTAATCCAAAAATTTTGCAGGGATGGCACACCCTGTATGAAACTATCGAAAATGACTTCCCCACGCATTAAGCTAACGAAAAGGTACTCTTGTTGGAATTCGATAAAGTAAGCCGTTTGGCTAATATTTACAGTTTTATTAATGCACGTGTACCAACTTACTCGTCCTATGGTTACTTGATAAACCGTAAAAACACTTTTAAACCATTTTTACCAACTTTCGAATTAAAAAGTCGTTAGTGTTTTTTATCTTCTACTATCGTTAAATTATTTTTTTGTACTGCAGTAGGTAAATCTTGGACATAGTATTAATAAGTTAGTTTTACCTCGTTTTGTACTTATAAAAATGGTGAATCCGTAAATTGTTACGCAATAAAACTGTAAATATTAGCCAAACGGCAAACTTTGGAGGCCTATACTTAACTCGAAAACTAGGGCCTGCATACAAAAAGTTTATATGAAGTACTAACATTATTTTGGCTCAGACTACACGCTCCTGACTTTTTTCCCATTAGTCCCGGGACACCCTGTACATTTGAATATTATTTACATTCAAAAGCTCAGTGCTTACTGGGCTCTTGTAATAGAGCGTGTATTATCATGGGCTATGGGCATCTATTCTACTACTTAATTAATTAAAAAATCTTTACTTTCGATTTTACAATGTCCAACCCAGATGCAAAAAAACCTGATCTGTTGTTCGTGCTCTGCATAGTGAATTTTGCTTCAATCTGATGATGATAGTGATTTTCAGCATAGCAATAATGAAAATTTTGATTGATTAAATCAGAGTTTGACGTAAACGACTCTATTGATGTATCACAAAAATTGTCTCAAGTTGGTTAAATGTGAGACAATGGCGATCTATAAGATATTCAGTGTGTTGCTTGAACATCATTAGTTAGAGGTAGTACAATGAATTTTCACGAATTTCATGTAGGGTACCGTAGAAACCTAACTACTTATTCAATTTCTGTAAATTTCTACGTGCACGCGTCGTGATAGATTCATGATTATTGTGCAGTGTCTTCATCCATTACTTAATTGACCTTTTAGAATTAGGCCCTCAAGTCGTAAATTTCAGAAATGTATTATCCGTTAAGAAATTTGACACTAGATGAGTCGATGATTTTATAGGATAAAAAGCACAAATATGAAGTAAAATGAATCAGCAAACTTGAAGATATTATGATCAAAGTTACCTTTGTTGGAACTTTAGATAGGTAATTACAGTGAAAAGTGCCATGAGGCAAACGTAGTGCTACATTTAGCAAACGATAAGCTGAATGCCGGGAGCAACTTTTATAACAGTTACAACCTTCCTCTCAAGCTTTTGCCATGAAATACGTTATAGGTACTTCACTACACTTCATTCATATTGTTATTTTTGACATTGCCCTCCAATACAGTCATTGTTAAAGTGATAATGTACACTTTATCTTGTCTTCCTTACGTATCCAAAATCGATAACCAATAAACCTAAAGAAACAATAATAAAAAACTCTCAACCTCCCCTTTACCGAATTTTTTAATTACTTCAGAATGTCAACCCGAAAGAAAATGAAGTGTATCAATTTTGAAGCGCTGCTTTGTCGGAATAATGGGTATTGAGATTTTGATTTAAAACCATTAGATTAACTTTGTTAAAATAGATATTAGATAAGATGAATACCCAGTTGTGAAATAAAACTCACTCGATCTTTCTTCACTTCCGGAGTTTGCAAAGTTATCTCTGAATATTGCAATGCTAATTACATGGTCCAAACAAAGAACAATAATCTCAAAAATCTGTATTTTTGCATATTTACCACATAAACTCAGGCCGTTTCTTTAATAAAAAAGATTTCCAAATAATGCACATGTAGTAAACTAAACGGGAAACTAAAAAACCGCTTCCTGTCCTGAACAGAGTCCTCAATACTAAATCACTTTAATCGCCCTTACCTTTTATCCCCACTTCATGGTATTTGTATCATTTGGTTTTGTATACTTTTTACTCCCATCTCTCTCGAATTCCTTTCACGAGACCGGCTCAGTCTGCTTTCTTCATCCAGTCACGTTTATTTAAGAATCACAACTTTGGTAACCATGAAACCAATAGCTCGTGTCAGTTACTTTGCACTTTGCATCTCAATTTTTTCCTGTATAGTTTTTTCACCCTCTGTCAGTCTTTCTACTTATTCAATACTTATCCATCAGGAAATTGGGAAATACATTTTATAAAACTTCTCCTAAACCGATGATGACGAATGTCATGCGCCGACTAAAAACCTTATCCCTTCCTTCCATTATTTATCAGGGCCGTTTCTCAGTGGCATTTTTCCCGCAGGTGAGGTTGGGGGCCTACGTTGCGTAACACTTCCTGTTACCTAGGGACTCCCTCGCTCTGAATTTAATTATGATACTTGGGCAGCGAAGGAGTGTGTCCTTTGCACTTTACTCCCGCTTACAGCATCTCATGTATGTTACAGCGTACTGGCAGCTGGAAGCCTCCTCTACTGTTCTCCTACAGCACACACTCCAGGACCGCAGGACTCTCCTGCTTCTCTTTTTCAAACTTCAGATATTTCCCCAGCGACCCGTTGTAAACTGGGTCAAGAGACATTACCTTCTCCGAACGCTCTTATCCGTACTTCACTATCGTGGAGTTTTACAACATATTAATGTACCTACCCCCTCCCCCCACATGCATCTCGATTCACTCCGCTCTTTATATTGTTGGCCGGGGGCCTTCTTCTCCCCACTATAACAAGTGCCTTAGATAAGATTACGTAGTTTGTCAATCGACTGGAGACGATCCGAGAACCTCTTCGAAAGCCGTGAAGAACATGTTCAGTCCGCCAGAACCCTCTTTAGGGTTGTTATCACCGCTATCCTTATTTCGTCTCTCAGCCTCCAATGCCCTCCTCTCCTTATTCGGACTTTTCGTTTTTTCCTGTAAGGGGACGAGAGGGATACCCTTATCCAACAATTCATCGTAGGTATGACTGCCCTCTATTTTGCACGTGTATGTATTTCCCCTTACATTTTGGTAAAATTTTGCACAAAACCGTCGCCAGCATTCTTTGTAGTGTTAAATGTAATCATCTGGTGTACAATGAACCCTTCTTCTTGCTGTCCTTGTTTTGTCACCAACTTATCGTCCCAGTTCCTCTTTTGAAATTCTGCGTGATACAATAATACTAAAAAGTTCTTTCCTAACGTTACGTTAGCAGTGTATCCATTACCAAATCAAAGATTAATACATGGTTTTACAACCCATAAGAATAGTTCGACCATAGTGGAGAATCTGGTAACCTTGTAGTGTTTACGGGTAGTTTTATTTCTTATTGTAGAGAAACTCATAGAAATAGTTGCCTGAAATAGTGAATCTCACTGTATAGAAAGAATTTTGATTCAGTTTTCGATGTGCTTTAGTTGATAGGAAATTGTATCTGCCAATACACGTATTATAACGAATGAGGTTAGCTAATGAACGTTGATGATCAGATAAATTACATTTAAATTTTGAACAAGAGTGTACTGCGAACTATTGTCTCGGGTAATTAAAATTGTAATCTGATTGACAGTCTAAATAAGCGCAGAGAAGGCCTTTCTGAATTATTGATAATAATCCACCTATTTAATTAAACATCCTGGTGGTTTATTAGGAGACTGTCAAATTGAACGAGAAAGACCTGAAAAATTTCTGTATAGCAAATGTCATTGTAAATGTTTACTCTAGTAGCTCTCTTAACTTTCCATCACTAATGAGTTATATTATCTAAATCGATGTTGTAAAGTGCAAGTATTTAATGCATGCTTTTCACACAATTCTCACTTATTTTCAAAAATATATGTTAGATGGGAAGTGTCTGAATCCAAGCTTCATTTTAACATGAATGAATAAAAACTGATAGAACATGTGACGGATTAACCACCGTTTTGTTCCATATAAATAAATGTCACGTCACACTCTGCAATTTGAACCAGTAAAAATCCGAAAAATCAAACTAATAACTGAGATCCCTAACACAATCGTCATCTTAAAGCCTTTCACAAAATATAAAACGTAGGTAGTTTAAAATAAATTTTTAAATGGTTGTAACAAGTTCAATTTAGAGAAAATCTTTCGTCGACAGTTTTTATTGATAAACTGTCAGAGCTTCTTGTTCTCAATCTTAACGTACTCGCTTCATCTCAAATTAAACAACAATAATATTGTGAATTACTAACGTATTTTGCACGTTACCTAATTTGGATGGAAACTTTCACATCAATTGATTACTTTAGTTAATTCCAGAATGCGATCGAGCTTTTTTTCCAAAGGAAATGAATTGAAAAGAAATTCCTTCAATAAATCTTTGTTAGTAGGTATTTTAACGAAAATTTCAATTTGTATGCTAAGGCATATACAGTTAGGCACGTACTGTTTAATTTACTACTTCATTCCGGTAATTTATGAAATTGCTATTGTGGTATTAAAATTTTCGTGGTTTTTTTTTCTAATTCCGGCAGTATTAACGCTTCAATGAATTACGGTCTGTTTATTGCAGCACCAACAAGCAAATATTTTTTAAAAAAACCTATGCTTTCAAGTCATCCCATCCCATCTTTCTATGTTTGTGTTCAAATAGTATCTGATACCCATTTTTGCGAGCAATTTAACGTTTTCGATTTCTTCACTTTATTCAGTCTCTCGAGTTCAGATATATTTATTTAAGCAAGAAAGGTTTGTGAAAATGTATGCATAATATGAGCATGATTGAGACAAATTTTATGGTAGTAGTAAGAGACTTGTTCATCTGAAACGTCACAGTGATCAGTTTATTTTGTTTATGTCATAATACCTTATTATTTCACCATAACAACTGCTGAAACAAAAAACATTAATGACTAAAATAACGCCGACAACCGGATTTTAGATAGCAACGGGCGTTATTTTTTATAACGCCTGCTTATAAGGCTCGCAAATGTAAAATTAATTAAAATTAAGGATGTTAAATGTGGGTCTATAGGTACTGATTTTATTGTTATCATCTGTTTTAATCATCTTAATCAACTTCTTGCAAGTATGACATAAAGTTATGAAGGCACCACCTTAATTACTATTATATCTGATAGAAATTTTAAAGCATTGTGACTGTGAAATAGGTTTTGTTGGCAAAGATCCGTGCTGAAAGTGTGCAAACATTGCAAATTTATACGCGAATGCAAGCAGTGTATGCAATGCGTATCAAAGAGTGACGAAATGATGCCGAAAATTTATGAATGGAAAAGACTTATTATCCGGTAGTATAAAGGTAAGCGCCCGGATTCGAACCCGGTTCCCTTATCCGTTTTTCTAAAACGGAGAAAACTGAAACGCCTTTAACTCGAATAAGAAGCAAAGCCGTAATTATGTATGTTACATAAAGTGTTTAGTACTTGTAAAATATGTTAAATTTGAATTACAAAATTTATATTAACCTACAGATTGTAATATAATACCCTAAAAATCAAATGTACAAGGTGACATGTTCCTATCATCTATAATTTTTAGGATACCACGTCCATGAAAGCACGTTTGTAAAACAGCCCATTTAATTTGTGATTTATTTCAAATACTTCTAAACAATTAACAACATAGAGAAAATATACGTCGAGTTAATTGAGACATGTCGAAAGTAAATACATAAAATGCACCATACAGAAATGATAATAATAATGTGTGAAAGTTTATGTGTAAGAGATTGTAGACGTAAAGATGTACATTGAGCAAAACTTGTTATCAATGTAAATGCACTAAGACAGTTTTCACGTTCAGTTTGAAATGAAGCATTGAATTTAAGCAATTGTTATGCTTCACCGGAAAATGCACCATTTTAAATACTTTATTAGAAAATTTAGATATAGATTTAACATATAAAGTGGACAAAGCAAGTTTTCTTCTATAACACAATTGGTTTCAAAATGACCTAAGGGTTCTGAAATTGGCAACGTTCCATTTCTACTTCCGCAGATTCCTTATTTGTGTGCTCCGATTGTATTTTTTCAAAACGTATAATAACTTTATAGACCAATGATTGATAAAAAATAAATTAAACATGATTGTATCACACAAAAATTTAAATGGGAATGAAGGAAGTTAAATAAATTCATGAATGTGCGAATTAGGTTACTGTTAAGTTTAGGGAATAAAAATAAATTTAAAGCGTTTTGGGCTAAATTTAATCAAGAAAATTTTATTTATCTCGGCTTCTTTCAGATTGGAAAAACTGCTTAAGAGGAATTTAGACAATTTAATTTTGTTTTGTATTTTCTCTCATAATTTTGATACATGCTTGAGGTATTATGAGCTTTTGAGTATTGAATTCTCGATCAGTATTGACAATACAAGCACATAATTTTAAAACTGATTCAAATGCAGAAAGTAAGTTAAACCATGGTTAAGGTGATTATGAAATATTCAAATAATGACGCAACTGCTCTGATTGAATAAATAACCCATAGCAAATGAAATTCGCTGCACGTAAGAGGAAGACGTGAGGAGGAGCTTCACCGATGTTACCGCAATTTGAAGTCAATAGAACATTTACAATTTACACCCTTAAGGGCTGCAGTATGAAAAAAAATTGTTTATAACTTTTTATACGATTGATAGTTCTCTACATTATGTTTTTTTTCCCGACCTTCTACAACAAATATTAACGAAACTACAGTTTGGCCCTTTGGCCCTTTTCATGCAATATGGCTGACTAACGAACTTAACCTTCATATTTCGACAAGAAATCTATCCCGAAAATTTGAAATCGATATCTTAATCCGTTCTCCATTTATCGTGGCGACAACCACACATCCACACATCCACACATCCATACATCCACACATCCACACACACACACAGACACCAAAATTTTTTTTACGGAAAATGGATACAAATGCTCTGAAACGTCGAGAAATGTGAAAATTTTTTTGTTTTATTTTTGGAAATTTTTTCATCGTTGCAATAGCTTCCCGCGAGCGGTGAAGCTAATCCTGTTTACGGATTTATGTACAAGTAAGATAAAAGTTTGTGCTGTTGATATAAGTGAACAAATAGAATTTAATTAATGATTTATAACTATTTCCTCATTACGAAGTATCCGGCGTTGTTAAGGGAGTTGTTCAATGGATTCGGGCTTCTACACGGACTCTCGTTTTAATTTCCACCAATCAATAAAAAACCATTACCTACACAGATTAACCCAAGATAAATAATTTTTACTTAAAATGAACAACTGTGGAAGTTTTCATTTTTATATTTTGTTATGATATGTGTATATTCTCTGGTTTAGTACTTAGTTGTGATCGATATTATCGACCCTACCTGATTGTGCAACAGGTGGCGCAACACTTCGCCTTTTACACTTAATTTTCTGATTGGTTGAAATATTTTTCGTCTCGTAAATAGTCCCGAACCTCGTTTCCGGCGTCTCTACTCATCTATCTCTCTTCGTTAAACATCATTCACTTTCTACTATCTCTTTTTATTTCTTAACCCTCTTCGGTTTCCGTTCTGATGAAAAAGAAGACTTGTTTTCTAGTTCTCAAGCTGTACGTACACTTCATTTCTGTAGTGAGAAATATTCACAATTTTCTTAATTTAACGTTATATAAAACGGTTATAAGTGAAATTTCTTCAATTATTGGTTGTGTAGAAAACACCTGCTCATTTCTACCACTTCCAAACGTATGTAATTACGGTTTTTAATACATTTATTGTGTGTCGTATCTGAGAATCGTTATCAAGTGCTACTTGGCGTCAGTGATTGAAACTCATTGGGTATGTACTTATTCGTTTACTATATTAAAAATTACATTCTTTCCTTCAACTTCTCGTCTCTAATTTGTCATAATTGTCCTAGCATTCAGCGTACCGTTTACCGTTCAACGTATAGTCTACCGTTTACCGATCCTATCAACTGTAATTATCTGAAACCACCATTACTGCATTCACGACTCGCCGCCATATTCTAAACTTCATCAAGACTTCAACTTCATTTACCTTTTCTGCTTCCTTATAAGTTACTTTACCTTCCTTTTCTTTAAACTTATTAACTTTATATAATTTAATTTGTGGATACTTTGCCTTACCGAAATTACTTATTTTAGTAAATTGTTTTACATTTAACTTCAATTTTGATGACATCATTTATTTTGTAAATACCTCATTCTAACTAGATTTGTTCCTCATTTACTATTTTTGTTACTTAAAGTTAAATATTTTTTTTTTCTTTAATTTACTTGTACATTAAACTGTATTAGGTACTCCCTTTTACCTTAACTTTTAATTGTTGATAAAGTCAAAACTCTTTTGCTAATATATGCTCAGTGTCCGGTCCTTCAAATGAATCGTGAGTAATTAAGTATTCTCATTGTTTGGGACCGAGCCATTATTTCTGGTCCGATTTGTACTAATTTTCTTTATTTAGATTACATCGCTTCGGCAGGCTCTTTGCGCAAGGGATCTCCACCGAACATTACTCAGGTACCATTTGTTGTTATTACTTGCTTACTTTGCTCATTATGATTGCATCGTATTCTGAAAATATTGAATTTGCATGTTAACGTAATTCACTACAAGTAGTTTATTGCAACGCTACTTAAAAGGTAAACCGGATCACTAGTTATTATTATAACCATTTAGTAAGTCACTACAATTTTGGGATTATTATCCAGTTACATTTATTTATTTTGTTTTGAACCAATTACCTTATGTTATAGTTATTTGTATACATATTTTGACCGAGTCTTTATTATACTCTCGTCAAATTACTTTTTATTCTCATTATTGCTCCATCACCATATTTGTCTTTCAGATTACTACGTTTCCTCATCTCCGAATTGAGACTATCTTCGCAGTTCATACTCTCAATTTTAGCTATTACCTTTAGAACTTGCGTGGCGCCCATTTTCTTTATTGAATATTCTCTGCTCATCCTGCTTATACTACATACAACTCACTTTCCCTCATTCTTACTAATCCACCCCCAAGTTGCCCATATAACTGAGCTTACTGTGCAATACCTATTTATAAATTGTGTTACAATTCTCAATTCTTGCCGTAACAATTTACTAATTTTGTCTCGTTAATAGTTTAAGTGAGCCGTTTTGGGATTTTTTTCTGTATCGCAATACATTGTTGTAATCTATAATCAAATAAACTAATAAATAAATTTCGTAAGTTCAAATTATTGGTTTGCACGTGTTTCAATAACATAAGTTTTAAGTGTTTTTATCGACTCCAATAGTGTATATTAGGACACATGCTACCCTAATTTCACTAAAAACGTATTTTTACTCCTTTAACACGTTAAAGCAAGTGTCTACAATACTCACAAACTACTTTTATACGTTTTCTTCTACAAAACAAGTTTTGTGAACAGTTCTGTGCGTCGCATTTCTTTTACTCGAATTTACTTCGACTTTTGTGACCATCGAACACTGGAACCTTCTTGCTAGGACAGCTGCTCCCCTAGTTGGAAATCCTCACAGAGCGAAGTTTTACCTACTTTCTAAACGCTCAAAAACTTTTGAGGTAATACCTTTTGTTTCTATATAACTTCCAATGCTCATATCGTTTTCGAACCCTTTAGCTGTTTTCGTCTACCTACGTTTCCTATACTGTCAACTATACTGTCTCCTATACCATCATCTATACTAGGTCACTGGATCATCGCTATTCTACAAATTGCTGTACTATGAAGTTTTTCTTATCTTATCTAAATTCTCTAATTTCAACATCCTGTTGCTGTTCCCTACCCTGCTGTTGATTACGTCACACCGGAAACATTAATCTTCTCTACATTCTTTAGATCAACTTTAATCAACTTACGTTAAATGAAAACCACAGTTTCTATTTTCTTTTAGTTCCTATCTCTCTAATTACTTAATTTAAATCATTTTCCTATATGCATATATTTCCTTTACCTTAAATTACCTAATTTGCTACCTCATAAGTCATAACTTTACTTAAATTCATTTTTGCTAATACAATTATTTACTTGCTATTACTTAAATAAGTTTTAATGACTCATTTACTTATTAGTTTTCTAATTTCAAAACGGTACTGATAATAACTTGTACGATCTCTTTTATCTTGAACCCATTGTTTTTTTTTAACTTAATACTCACATTGTTAATAATTTGTTTTAATTCTGCATCCGATTATGAACCGCGAGTTAGTGATTGATTTAACTTTCATATTTGGTCTGCAATATCTCGCAGCCCTTGTTTTGTATTTCTTTGTTTAAGGAATTGGCTGCTAACTGCTTTGAAGCTATGCATAGCGTCCAACTTTGTCGCACAAGGTAAGATATTAAATTTACTATTCGATTACTTTCTTGTGAAATAATTAATCCTATTCTGATATTTTGTGTTTTTTTATAGTCATTATTCTAATTTGATCTCACGTTTCTCACCAAATTTACGTCACTATATTTATTGGTTAATCACCCCGTTCTCTTTCAGTTATAAAACCATTGTTTCCTACGATACTGAGAGCCCCTTCGGAGCTCTAGTTTTCAGTTTCGAACCACACATCTCTTCAGAACGGCGTGGCGCCCTTTCTTTCTGAAAATTCTTTCCATTTTGATTACTGAAATTCTTTTATTATTACTTACCAAAATCGATCCACCCCATCAGCCCCTTATAACTGAGCATACCGTGAATTACCTTCAAGATTGTGTTATAAAACCAAATCTTACCGTAACAAAATATTATCACGTCTATAATAGTAAAACCGATGTAAGGGGAAACGGAACATACCGATACGCAAAGTCGCCATACTCACACAGTAGGTCTTAGGAGTATTAAGGCTCATCCGGAGAGAAGAACCCTGCGCTCGTGTATCTTGTTCTGAAATATACCATCACCCATACCAGTACTGATCAGACCAAGGAGTCTAGTTCGGTTTTTGGCTTACGGAACAGATTACATTTTGAGTAGTTACAATGTAAAGCAGTCATCAGGGAGATTAAATAGCATCTTGGAATAGGAGTACTGATACATTCCTTGTGAGAAACCTTGATGCACTACAAATTAAGTACCTACTGTGGTACATTTTGGTAATTAACCGCTGCCTCTTTTCCCATGTGTAGATTACTTAATTAAGTCAAAAGATTACAAACATAAAGTGTTGTAGATGGCTATTTACAGAATATTTCATACTATGTTCACTTAAAGAATGAGAGATAAAGCACGTATTGACCTTTATACAGACGGTTCAATTTCTTCTTACTAATAAAAGTGGGAAATGAAAACCAATAATCCTGAAAATAAAGTTCGTGGTCAAACAATACTAGGCGATGTTCCTTATATTGATTTTAACTTTTCTTACTGTTTACCATGTTGCTTTGATTGAATTTTCTGTTCAACTTTTACTTTATATTTCCATTCGAAGTTTCCCAATATATTTGTACAAGTTTTTAAGGATTCTGAATTTGAAATATAGGTATAGACTTTAAGGTGTCGTAAATGAAGAAGAGATAAAATAGGTAATACATAATACTTAAACGATCGAAAATATTATCTACCTACTTGCACGTTTATTGATCGACGCGAACGAAGAATGAAAGTGCAAAGAAAAACAAAGAGGTTTTTGGGAACAATGCTGGGATAGATTTCGCGTATTTACTTTCTATTGCAAGCACCCGAAATTTAAAAAAAGTTACCGGCGAGTCATCAGAAATTTAGATCACCCTCAAGTACCTACTAGAATTCTAAAATGACAAAAAGAAGACGTAGGTTTTCTAATTTCGTTCATTTCCAGTTTCTTTTCCATGACGTATTTTCCTCATTTTATGTCTCCTACCTTACATATGGTAGAGCGGGGGATTTAAAATATGCACCGAGGGTGAAATGAATCGATAGCCCTATCAATACACTTTGGTATGTTGGTTTAAAGGCGACTTAGGAATTTAATTTTTTATAAGGGATGAGAAGAAGGACGACCGTAGAAATAAATGGTATTGGTAACGCTAAATTTTATTATTTGTGAACGAAAATCAGAGTATAAAAAATTCTCGGACGCGCCCTTTTGAGGTAATAAAATAGCGAACTTCAGCACCTTTGCCGCATATAACATTTAGTAACAAGTGTCACGTAAATTTTTCCTTTTAAATCCTTGGACTACATAAAACTTTAAATCAATTCTACCTTAAAGAAGGATCGTAAACATTTTACGTTACGCAATCAGTATATTAAATAATAATAGATTTTTACGTGTAACAAATTTAGGAAGACAATATTGGTTGCCCTAAAATTATTCCTTTGAGTTACTTAAAAGTTGATTGAATTGAAAAAGTATTGTAGGAGTAATTATCCATAATCAAAACTGTTCCCATTTTGGAAAAAGAGAGACAAACGACAATCCACCAATTAGAACTGCAAACAAATACGTGAAATTGCTTAACGTCCGCTTGACCAACAAACGGTTCGAAATGATCAAATATCTCCATCGTCTGTAAAGCAATACAATATTTTTGAATTTGGTACGTATTATACAGGATGGTCCAGCAGGACTTCCTCAAATTTGGGAAAAATGTATATGACTTTAAATAGTACTAAAACAGCTGCAAGAAAATATGTTTCACAGTATTTTAACACAGGGATCCTTCATAATTTAAGGCTTATGGTGAAAAAGGGGAAACCAGCGGTGGAGATATGGGTAGATATAAAATATATCCATTAGAAAAACTGGAGAAAACGTTGAAAGTGTGATTCATTCATAACTTCATAGTGATATATGCGTCGATCAACAGAATTTTGATCAAATTTCAAGAGTGATCGCTCTAATTGGTGTTCGAATACGATCTTTTAAGATCTTCTGGCATGTCTACGTAAACTTTATTTCTGATGTGGATGCACTTAAACCAGGCCAACGAGGTGGCCATTCTATTACAGCCCTTCGACCTATCCATTAATTACGGAATGTCTCGTAAAAATTGGCGAACTTGAACTTCAAAGTTTATTTTACTTATTCATTTATTACCTAATTTATTATTAATAGAAATTTTACTTATCTGTTATAGTTTCGAACATATGAGATCTGGCAAGTTTTCACATTGACAACTTGTATAGTGGTAAAGTGGCTGTACGTTTGGCGCGAACACGTATAAAGTTATTTTTAATGATTTGGGTGATGTAGCACGGTAACTCTGCCACTCTCATACGACTCGCCAATCTATAACGTCCACATATTGCTATACGGCTACCACAAAAAAGGAAGAGGTGTATGTGCATTTCTCTCTGAGGAGCAGTCACTACATCTTTCAGTAAATCGAAATTAAAACAAGAGATGTCAGGGGTAATAGAAAATGCAATGCAGAAATATAATTCAGCATCCTTCTTTTAGAAAGAAGGGTTACAGATAACGTTCGTAGAAAGGAAAAAAATCGATTAATATAGACAATTTTGCAATCATCCATGGAATATTTTTGATCACGACCATTTCTTCTAGGTGATTAATACGTTTTCTACGGACACATTTATAAATAAGTCCAGTTATTAATTTACGAGCTGAACATTTTTTCCAATATTGAAGTTCCTGAACTTATTCCGACGTAGTTTGCTAAGATGATATACTTAGGTATGTCAATATGTAACCGGAATTTTATATAGAAAATACACGTTTATACCGGAATTTTATATAGAAAATACACGTTTATTATATGAAAATTTCCAAGTTGCTCATTTTATAGATTTTCCCACCTGTTAATCACTCGAACGATTTGCTTCACTCACCTGCGGCTCGTTTCGCAAAAATTCGTTCTCGTGATTTCATCGGGTTTAGGTGGAAGACAAGTCGTTGGTTCGCCAACATTCTGAACCTCACCCCAAGGTTAACCATCTCTGTACTACCTGTAGATACATAATGGTTAATAAAGAATTTATTTACTTGTATTTTTCTCAGTGAAAGATTAATAAGTACAATTGGTATTGTATCTTGTTGCAACCTTAATTTTTTTAGCGATTAGCATTTGATTAATTGTTTTCACTTCACCGTCATCGATTACATATATCATTTATCATAGGGGAGGTTTAGATCCCATCATCCCCGAATCATTTTTCCCACATTTGGAGATGCATTAAACCAATCATAGTAGGTAGAATATTGCTTTTAAATTTAAAAAGCGTATTTTTAGTCACCGAATAAAGATAATATTCCCATACTCAAAAGTTCACAGGTATACCTACTTAATTTATCATATTCATAACTATTCGCCATTTCAATCATTTTCAGTACTACCTACTATTATTAATTTCATCCAAGAACCTGTCAATACGAAAGAAGAGAGAAATTCCTTTTGCGGCAACTAAAGACATGCGAGTTTCTCTCATTCATCTATGGTTGCTTCACAAATGGTTTTAGTTCGTCAGAATTGTTCGGAACCGATAAACCGAAAGTATTACCGTGGATTTTTTGATCTGTTAAAGAAAAGGTTCTCTCATTCGACTCCTTTCAATCTCTTGGCTTCACTTCTTGCCTTCTCTTTTTATCCCAATCTCCGTTGGTCGGTCATTTGGTTCAATAAAATCAACGTATAATACAGTTAATTTAGTTTTCTAAATCTGCCTTGGAAGATAGTATTTTCTTTAATAAAATTCGTAAAAGTAAATTACATTTTCCTCTCTAGAGATGAAAATAAACAACACTGTCAGCACCATTTATCAAAGTAGAGGAAGCAAAAGAAAGTTTAATGACAGACAACGTTCAACATTTACACTAAATGCTACTTTCATGAATATTTTGACAGTTTTAGAAAAACTTGCGCTCTTGCGGCAAACTTTGAGCACGAGTTAAAAAAACTCAGCTTTCTTCCCTAGTTGTACAAATAACTATTAAACTTGATACGTAAACAGAGTTTCGACAATTATTATTGCCTGTGTAGCAAAAATGAATACAGTCTTTTTTTGTGACAACTCTTAAGAGTACGATCAAGAAAACAGGCGGAAATATTACGAGGGGAGAGGTGCAAAGGAGAAGAAATATGGGGTCGGAGGTCACCACGAGGGAAGATATAGTGGAAAGGGACAGAGATACGCAAATGCAAGAATGAAGGGAAGGAATAAGAGAGGGGAGATACAACAGGAGATGTGAGGAAATCATAGCAGAAGGGTTGCCGAGATACCTAGTCAGTGGACTGAGTATCAAGAGGAAGAGGATAATTAGAAGGTATCGATGTGGCCATGAGGAGAGAGACAACAAATTCTGGAGGGAAGACGAAGAAAGAAGATGCAGATTATGTGGGGATGGTAGGGAAGATATTGAACATACGTTGGAGGAATGTGACGAACTGAGAGTAGAAGGGAGAGGCTGGAGGGAAATTCAAGGGGAGGAAGTTGAGACAAGAAGTAGGGACGAAAGAAGTGGGGGTGGAATTATAGGGATATTAGTTTTTAGAGGATTAAAAGATTGTGTTTCATTTAGTATTTTGTTATTGTTAGCTTGTAAAATGGGGAGAAATAAGAACCATTCATAAAAATAATGTATTTAAAGCAAATAAAGTTGATTGATTGATTGATTGATTGAACTCTTAAGAGCTTTTTTGCCTACCACCAACCGTTTGTAAGATATTTAAAAGAAACGACAAAATATATCCCTCAAGTTGCGGCTATAATTCGTCTCTCTATGACAACTTTTTATGTAGACACCAATTAAAATACGTTTACCTACTCTATTTTCAACTACATCAATGTTTTTGTCACATTTAGATTTCCATTATCATTATATCGTAAAGGCCTATCTCGTTTGAAACCTTCAACTCATTAATTACTTTGTTCTGGCCTTCATAAACAGTTATTCCTACTGTAATTACACGTTAAAATAAAAAAAAAAACTGTAATAAATTAGCAATTTATGGCAACATAAATTTAAAAAATGCGAGATAGTAAATCAAGCTTGAATCAACTTAACAAAACGGTGAATGCAAACAAGCTTATAGTAGACCCTGTTGCTGAATTTCTTTTTTGGATTAAGTACCAGCTACCTTATACCTTTCAATTTCAACAGGTAAGTATAAAATGTATCCTACAACACCGTGAAACAATTTTATGTCATACAAACACGATCATTTTTAGATCGGTATTATAGACAAATTACAATTAACCTGTAGCGTAAAATGTGAATATAATATAACATGAATCTGCAGGGTGAAGGTGCGGGCCGAGTTGCTGGGATACGCGAGTCGATCGATATCATCCCCCGAAGAACGCGAGACCCAGCAAAAAACAGGCTACCCTGTATTGTTACTATTTATTATAAAACGTTTTTAAAATTTGAATTTAAGTAAACGTCTCGAATTGTTAATTAAAAGCTATTATTAAATATTCATTGTGGTTTTGAGATCACGCGATGCTGCAAACAATCGCCGTTGAATATTACGTAATTATAAAGTTTAAAAAACGTGCTTAATTGCAAACCGGAGTTAACAATTCACGTGCACTACTTAAAGTAGACTGTTTTTTTAATAAAGTGTAGCTTGACCTAAATATATTATTCTACCTCAAGGATAAAATAAAAATCTCAGAAAAATAACTCTCTTGTTTTGACCTTTTGACTTAATAGATTCGCTTTAGTTTTATTATCACCCATGAAACGTTGTTTACGCCAGTTTGGTAATTTATCACCTGAAAACAAAAGTGGAGTTACTCATAATCAATTCACTCACCATAAGCAGAAAAGTTGTTGTTATGCTTGTTTTTGTGGTACAATGAAATTCAAATATGCGAAGCATTTATGACATTTAATACAATTGTAAAATTTCCCTTTACATGTTAAACCACATTGGGTTTAATATACAAAAGGACTTTATAAAGTATTCAAAGGACCATTCTTTCCTTTCTACCCTTTTATTTTAGTTTCAATTCGTGAGTACTTTTTATTGAGATGTGAGATTTTGATAACTGAATGGTTTTATCCCCAGTCCATGATGATGATGAAGCATCTCGTTAATATTATTATAAGTAAGATTTTCGAACTTATTACGTATGAACATTCAAAAATTAAATTGCAATCTTCTGTATCCTTGTGCCGTTGACTAGCTTTAGAGTTCTTCCACTTTCGGGGATGATTTCTCAACCTCAGGACAAAAGTGCCCTTACCCTCATTAGTTCCTCCACACGAAACTGTGGTCATGTGAAGGAGGGTTAAGTTATCAACAAGTAAGAAGAGAACGAGGAGTTTATACGTACCTACCAGGAAAATTAACCAATGCAACAGAAATGGAAAGATTAAAGCTGAGTGGACTTGGTATCAGCGAGGTACAATGGCCGATCGAATAGAATCGAATAAAAGAAAAATTAGGTAACACTGTTAACAATCCCGCAGTAGCATAAAATGAAGAAAACTAAAACACAAGAAAAACAGAGGCAGAAAATTAACGTAAAAAGGTTAAATCAAGCAAATATATTAAAGACTGCAAAAGGAAAAATTAATCAAACATCAGCGAAGAAAACAGGGAAAGCAAAAAACGCAAAGGCAAATAGAAAGGACGTTACTAAAAGGGAAGAAGACACTTTAGCTCGGAAGAAGGTTAAGAAGAATGGATAACAGATGAAATTCTGAACCTGATGGAAATGGCGTAAAATACGAAGAACAAAATCAATGGATCAAAAGAAAAATTTAAAAAACCAAACAGATATCAAAAGGTCAAAACAAGCTTCCGCAATAAAAGACGAAAAAGGTAAAATAATTACGGGCATAAACGATAAGCTGATAAGATGGACAGAGTCCATAGAAGTTTAAGGTTAAAACACCAGGCATCGACATCGTAACGAATGGAACAGGAGCAGTTAATTTTAAAAAGTAAGTAGAATATGCCTTGAAAACCGACACGGCGAGATACCAAGAGATCTGCCAAAACACAATTAAACCTCGTTAACACAAGTTATCATTCCAAAAGTATTACTTTGACCAAGCTCTCGAAAAGGAATAATGCATGAGAGTGCTCTCACCATGGATTATAGCACTAATAATAGCTATTTATGATATGAGTGTTAAAAGTATCTACTATTTTATTTTGTGAGTGAAAAGTTTGCGAAACGAGCGAAGCGAGTGGGGCAATTTCACGAACAAAATAAAAGTTACTTTTAACACAAATATTATACAAAGTTTTTTGTATAACTGTTCTATTTTGATAATAAATTAGAAAAATTAATACATATTTCCATAAACTGTCATTTTGACGCCTCTTGTCAGTTATTTTAAGGATAAATTATATATTTGTCTATGGGGAAGGTTTTGTGAAGTTATTTCCTACATTTAACGTAACTATTTTGAAGATTAAACTAATCAATATTTGGTATCCGATCCCCGTACTACAAGCTAGTGATTTGTTTATTTTGTTTTGTGTTATTACTTTTGTTTATATCTCATCACATCAAACTTATTTCTTTTTTTCTATTTATTGCTCAAACTACCCCGTTCTCTTTCAGCATTGACATCGCTATTACTATACCTGTTAATACCTTCGTAATTCGGATTAGCAGCCCTATTTTCTCGAAGAATTACGTGGCGCCCTTTGGCTTTACTTAGCTTTACCTATTTCCTGCCCCAATTTTTAACGTTATTCGCTCATTGTAGCTAACCTACGACCACCTGCCTACTAGCACTGAGCTACTGCGGCCATCGCTCCTTTTAAATTTCGTGCCGTAACAAGGATGAGTGTTTGTTTTGTTGTAATGTATAGCTCATAAAAGATCTTGTTTTGAAATTATATTCCTATCAAACCCGCAGTTGGTATAACCTGTTTTTCAGAAATTCATATAAAAGTTTACGAAGAATCTGAAACGTCAATATCTGGTATACGATGTCCTATTTAAAATATCAATATAACGTAGCAACGAAACGTCAGTATTTACGAAAATTTAATTTATTATTGCGTTCATACCATCAGATTTAATTTAAATTACTCGTATACTGTTAACACCACTTCACGACCTCGCGTCGTACAAAAGCCTATTTAATTTTTCGTAAAAATCTCCTATTAAAGAAGAAGTTAAAATGTCATTAGCAAATGTTATAAATATTTATCAGAGGTTCGTGGTGTAATGATTTACGTTAAATTAATATTAGGTAACAGTCTTCTTCGCTATTACTTTCATTTCTGCGAATTTCAGTTTTAATTACGACCTTTCCTGTAGATAAAGTGTTTTCGCACGTGCTACTAAACTCTAATAGTGAGACGCATTGTATTACTTTTATTATTGTAATAAAATCACGTACCTACCTTTGATATTCTATATTGCCTATTTGTCTTTATTACACTACCCGCGCATTAGTCAAGAGCTGAGTAATTGTTTGTGATTATTACCTGCAATACGAACAACAATAATAATAATAATATAAATACCTTTTCAATTACAGTAACGTAACATTTAAATGGTTTGTCTGTAAACTTCCCTAATAGAAGCACTTCTGCTATATCTATCCAAATAGTGATTATCATTGCCTTCAGGTGATGAAGGAGCCAAGCAAATTTGATTACCGCCTGTAACACGTTTCACTTCAATTTATATCGATCCCCACAATTAAATATTCATTTCATACCTACTAATTTTCCACTTACTTAACAAAAATTTTTCTTTGCCTTTATGAACATTTATTTATTATACACCAACATTCATCTCATACATGCTGTCCCGAAGTTCAGTGCCATTATGTTACACATAGTTTTCGTCTTGTGAATCTACATCCGTTCTGTCCGTCGCGTTCATAAATCCGTTGTTAGAAAAACAAAAACTGTTCAATTTCTTTCAAGTACTTGCGCCAGATCGGGTGACCCCTACTAAATTACAAGGACGTTTTAGGCCGGCCGCACATTGAGCGCAACACAGCACAGCACAGCATAGCACAGCGCAGCGGAGGATTTTGTAACCCATGGAATTAAATGGAAATAATCCTCTGCCACTACTACGTCTCGGCTGCGTGCAATATGCGATGTTCGCTTTAATTCCATGGGTTACAAAATCCTCTGCTGCGCTGTGCTATGCTGTGCTGTGCTGCGCTCAATGTGCGGCCGGCCTAAAGAATTTACAAACGGCAAGTCGTGTCAATATTATTGCCGCTTCCCCTTCCAGCATCCTCAGGTTCATTTCACGTATGGGATGGCTTGAGTGACTTTGCGGAGTCGGACGACTCTAGTCATGGAGGTAGTACAAAGGGCCCAACTTGTGGTCTAAGTACGCGTGTACTATGTCCACCCTCCTATCGTGATCCAGATTCAGACTTCTCGTGAATCGATTGCGATGAAATAAATAAAGACTTCAATAGTTTTTTTAAATGGAAAGCAATATTTTTTATTTTTTATTTTTTTAGAGTTTTTCAAGCTCTTTTCGACGATATAAAATGTTGAATAGTTTATTACATAAAAAAAATTCAATAAAAACGGTCATACAGTTAAAAAAATAAATTAATTACGAAACGAAACGCAATATCGTAAGTTGATCGTAACCTTACGTGCTAATAACATTGAGTATTATACCTATTAATGAAGATAAATAAAAAAGACCTATAAAAGTCATGGCTAGAGGCATACATCTGACATGCCCAATAAATACGCACAAATGGTTAAAAATAACTCACACCAAAGAATGCCAGAGGGAACAAATCTAGATGCAATAAATAACACGTTGCAAACAATTCTAGATAAATTGGACAACCAAGAAGAGTCTATCAAAACGATCTTAAACAGAGTTGTAAAACTCGAAACCAGCAGCAAGGCAGTAGCAAAAGCAAGAAATAAAAATGGCGACTATTAGAATAATAGCCTGGAATGCAAATGGACTCCTCCAACACGCTCATGAACTCGAGCACTGCCTCTAGCACCAAAAACTAGACATCTGTCTAATCTCGAAAACACACTTTACTAAAGAAAAACACCTGAACATAAAAGAGTACAAGCTACATCACACCGTCCACCCAAACAATACGGCTAGAGGTGGATCGGCAGTTGTTATAAAGGTAAACATCAAGAAAGATGTCAACTACAAAACATGCAAGATGCAAGCAACAGCTGTAAAAATCCACACAAAATGTAAAGATTGTTGCAATATACCTGCCCTCCTACGTACACGTTAGAAAAAGAGGATTACCTTAGGCTCTTCTTAGGAGACTACTTCATAATTGGAGGCGAGTTCAACTCCCAACATACATTTTCGCCTCGAACGCTGCGAAAACCACTATACATATTTTTACACAGAGAAAAAATGAATTAAACCCATTTTGCAGTGCACAAAATTTACGACAAAAAAGTCCGGTGAGAGTCTAACGATCTCCAATGTTCTGGGAAAAAGCGGTGTGCACAGTTGCGCGAATAAGTTTTGCATCATTTTGGACGCCTGTAACTCTTAAACTGTCGAAGATCGTGACACCCTCCCACGGACTTTCCTTTAGTACATTTTGTGCTCTACAAATTTGTTCATATGCAAATTTTCCTCTATCTAGCACCGTTTATGGCGTTTATGTGCCTTCATGGCGCAAACACCATCAGACTTAATTATGCTACTAATATACTTACAATTATTTTTCAGCTTAACTGAGAGAGATTGAGTTACACTATTATTTTTAAGATATAAAAGACATCACAAGGAGCATATTTGGTATTATGAAATTTTTGTATCTTTAAAAATAAACTCGGTACAGACGAAAAACGCATTAAATGAGCATGTCGAAAATGTAATTCACTCTGTGAGTGACGTCACGCGTCACATTTGCGGACCGCCCACCATGCGTAACATCCTATCTTTAGTATTATTTATATCGTGGTTATTCACCATCAACTTTGTATACGTTAACATTAAAGAGAGTGGGATGGGGGGAAAATTATACAAAATTTCAAGTGCTTGCGAATATTTTTCACCTTTAAAACCTTATAACGCCGTTTCTACATGTAACTTGCTTAATCAACTTATAAAGCAATGGAGGAAACGCTAATAAAACCGAAGGTTTTAGAAACTTTTAGTTCTCTTACAGCTAAGCTGGGTTTCTAATAGAAACTGGTATTGAGACAATATTAGGTGTTTCGTAAGCTCATAAAGTGTGTACATAAAGTTTAATAAATTTAATTAAAGTTCTGCTGTCAGGTTGAACGAGCGTATACAGTTTCCCGGTAAAGAAAATTCTGTGGGATGTTGCAACTTGATTAGAATAGAGATAAATTACATTTTCCTTGTGGAGTTAGTTTCATTATATCGGTGGTTTAGTTTTTATAGGTTAATCCTTTTGCCCAACTTAAGTACGTATTCGAGATCCTTTGTCTGCAAATTTCGTAAAGAAGGTTAGTAACATTTTCATTAATCCAATTCGGAAGATGCACCTATTTCTCTCGCATTTAAGAAATAAAATTAAGGTAGTCTTATTAGAGATTACGTTATTGGGATAAAAATTGTTCATAGTGGTACTTTCAGGTGGTGGTACGCGGTCACCAACAAAAATATTGTAAACCCGTACAAAGACATGATATTGCAATAAGACTAGGTATAATTTTAGTTTTCAAATGGTGTAACCAAGATATTTTAGTTATCTTGGGTGTAACTTATGCAATTTTGCTTAGCACTAACCTATCAGAATAACAACAAATAAAGGCTCTAAAGATGGAATAATTAGGTACCTACATAAAATGTAATTAAAGCGCAAAGATGCAAGCGGCAAATCATGTTTGTGGGTGCGAAAATTCCAAATGTTGCAAACCTATTTAATAAGTACTTTAGATACATAAATCTACAAATGCATTGTATATTAGAAAATCATATACACATAATAATATAAAATTAATCTAAATGTAGATGAAAAATTAAGTGCCTCTCTCACATTCAGAACAGTTGAGTTTTGTTTTTTTCAATTTCTCTATGATACGTTTTATTGGGGTAGCTCGACTGTACTGTCAACGCTGTAATCAATTCATTAGTGTTGTGTGTAAGGCATGAAATGTTTAAAATAAGTGTACTGCAGATATGTCACTTTTAACACTGACAGGCTTAATTAGGAATTGACGATCTAATTGAAATTGGGTCAGTTATTAAGTTTATCAACAGTTTATCGTTTACACTAGCGCAGTCTAATTAATCTGATTTAAGGACTCCGGTAGTGTTTGCACAGCAGCAGAGCCTAATTAGACTGATATAAATAAAACAGATCAAACCGACGCACTGACGTCACCAATGATCGCATACTAGCGCAGTCTAATTAGTCTGATTAAAATTAAACGCGGTTACATAAGGGAAGATAAGTATGAATGAAACTAAAGATGAAGTCGATCGATGAAATTAAATGCGGCCGGTTTCTCGCTAAGAAATAGGTTGTTCTGGTAAGGATAGGACGAATATTCGCTGTTACAGACAGTTTAGGGATTGCGTGTTGGGATGTCTTACTCTTTTACTAATATTATGAGATTAATATTAAAAACCTTTACAAATTTGGCATAAAACAACACGCAAATCACGATTTTTAGTAACTTGTATTCCTCAAATCTGACATAACGGCAAATTTAGGGATATATTGTGTGCGTTATAATGTGTTGCATATTGTATAAATCAAGTAGTGCTTAGGATATTCAAAATAAGCTTTCATTTTTGAAGTCGTGATTTATAACGAAATTGTGAATTGTGAAAATGTTGATATTAGATGCGTCTCTGTTCCTGTTCCTGTTGCAACCCCTATCACTGTTGAAGCTTTCCCGCTACTGCTCCTGTTACTGTTACAAGGCTATATGTAGGTACTGATTTTGCCCCGATCCTGGTTCTGTTTCTGCTTTGTTACAGTTCACGTTGCAGTTGTTGTTATTTTTCTGTTACACTGTTACTGCTACTGCTTCCGTAACTGTTCCTGTAACTACTACTGTTCCTCTCCCGTCATTATTCACATTACTGTTCATGTTACCATTCCTGTTCCCGTCACCATTCCTATATCTGATCAAGTTCCTGTTTCTATTTCTGCTCCAGTTCCAGTTTCTGTTTCTCAACCTGTTTCGTTTCCCGTTTCTGTTTATGGTTCTATTCGGTTTCTGTTCATGGTTCCGTCCCTATCTCTGTTGCTGTCCCTGTTTCTGTTATTTTCTGTTCCCGTATTTGTTGCAGTTTCTGTTTCTGCACCTGTGGCACATCTTGATTTTGTGAAGTGCATCACTTTGAACTATCTATTGAGGTGATTGTAGCCTATTGTGATACATGATCTATTTGTCACTTTGCCAACCTGTTTTACGTGTGGTGTAAAATTCAGTGATCAACATTTTTCTTTTTGCATGTTGTGGTAGACTTAAGTCAGCTCTGTCAATACCACACCATTCGTTTTATAAAAATAATTTGAATCATTTTTCAATAACCCTGTTCGTTTTAAAAGCTTTATTTAAGTATTATATTAACCTGAGGCAGAAATGTCTACATGACGCAAGGCACTTCAATCACGTGATGATTGTGATTTTACCTAACCCTGTGGCGATGCAAAAAGAAAACACCTATTAAATTCATAATCATTTCCTTCCGTAAATATGAATTCGAAATTTCTCTTGGGCAACAGGTAAAGCTTTTTTTACTAGCTTGACTCACTATACTAGAGTATTTTACACCAATCTCAAGAGTTGGTAAACTTCTTGCGCTCGTAAAGATTGCATTATTGCTGCACTCATTTTCATAGTTAAAACTCTTTTTTTTTCATTTATATTTGCAGATATAAATGCTAAAACGAGCTTGGACGTCTTCATATGGCCCACATCTGGCTCCCCTCGTGAAATTCGACTACATTTAAACGAAATCACTTTCTTGAACTAGGGCAAAACCGGAAACCCCCTGCTTTATTGGACAAGAAACATTATCTTATTGCTTATTGTCGCCTCCCCTCCCACTCCGACGGTGTTTTCTTTTGACTTAGCACTGTTATGAGTCGTTTGGTCTGATCTAAGTATAAGAACAGCTAAACAATACTAATACCGCCGAATTTAATAAAAATCTATATCTATACAGAGTGTCTGTAAACCTCCTACCATAAATTTACCAGCCGATTCCTGACGCAAAAATAAGCCGAAAATGTCAGTAGGTACAACTTTTGTCGTAAACGGCTTCCTGAGGAAGATACACGTCTTTGAAAATGGTGTTGAAAAAACGGAAAACAATTGCATTTTTAAAACGGCTTGAGATAAAAAATTAAAATTTCTGAGGCAGCCTAAGCTGTTAAAGGCCTACATTTTCTACTATTTTGTTTTTTAAAAATTAACCATGGGCGGTGCGAATGGGGGTTATCACCTTCTTATTATTACCCGCTTTTTTTACCTTTTGTTTTTTTGCATTTTATTTTGCAGATTCGGATTCTCTGATATCTAATTAACAAAAAAGGTTCTCTTGTTGCAACTTGCCTAGACTAACCGTTTCCTATAAAATTCAGGTTTTCTGTTTAACGAAATTCAATTTTAAAAAACACTGAATTTGCGCAAATTAAATTAATTTAAACACTTTTTTAAGTTAAGTTATTGAAAAATAAAGTAAAATTAATACAATTAAAGTAAATGTTGGAAGTGTTCTCCGTTAGTCTCAAAGTTTATCTAAAATGCAGTGATTATGATTTTAGAAATAAGGTGTGCTACAAACATCTGTCGAAAGTTGTTGCAGATGTTTTTGTATTGACAAATTGTTCAATTAATCGTTGTCATTATTTGTTTAAGTTAGTTTCAACAGTCAATTATGGCTGTAGCATACACTTTTGAAGAATATGCAGATATGCATTTAGTGTTAGGGGAATGTTTAGGTAACGGTGCTCGTGCTATTGAACGATACTCTGAATTGTATCCTCTCCGGAGAGTTCCCAATAGAAGAACGTTTATTGCTGTAGATCAGCGAGCCCGAGAAACTGGATCATTTGTCCCAAAACAAGGTACCTACTGGAGGAGGCCGCAATCGTACTGTTCGTACTCCACAAATGGAACAGAATATTTTGGATGCTGTGGAAGAACAACCCGGTGTGAGTGTTAGAAGACTAGCAAACACACTTGGAACTTCTAAAGACGTCGTTCATGTAACACTTAAAGAACAGCTACTGTATCCCTACCATTATCAAAAAGTTCATGCAATTTATCCTGAGGATTCGACAGCTAGACTTCAGTTCAGTAGATGGATATTGCAACAACGTGTCAACAATCCAGAATTTTTAGTGGACTTGTTAACAACAGATGAGGCGCAGTTTACTCGGGATGGGATTTTTAATTACCATAATGAACATCGGTGGGCGGATGAAAATCCCCATGCTATACGAGTTGGGAACAATCAGAGGAAGTTCTCGATAAATGTTTGGGCGGGTATTGTGGGCGACCATCTTATAGGACCATTTCGTTTACCACAGCGCTTAAGTGGAGCAAGTTATCTAAATTTTCTCCAGAATGATCTACTAGGCTTGTTGGAGGATGTACCATTGCAACAATGGAACAGAATGTGGTTTCTTCATGATGGGGCCCCTCCCCATTTTTCACGTGCCGTCCGAATGTGGCTACACGAAACATTTCCAGAGCGCTGGATAGGACGGGGTGATGATGCTCCGGTAAGATGGCCCCCAAGATCACCAGATATGAATCCTTTGGATTTTTTTTTCTGGGGTGCCATGAAAGCTGCAGTTTACAAACAGAACGTCGATACCGAGGAGCAACTTTGGGAATGTATCCAAAATACGGCTAATCACATTCGCTTGCAGCAGGGAGTTTTTGAACGAGTTAGGAATTCTTTAAGAAGGCGTGCTGAAGGATGTATTCAGAACAACGGAGAACACTTCGAACATTTACTTTAATTGTATTAATTTTACTTTATTTTTCAATAAATTAACTTAAAAAAGTGTTTTAATTAATTTAATTTGCGCAAATTCAGTGTTTTTTAAAATTGAATTTCGTTAAACAGAAAACCTGAATTTTAAGGAGACGGTTAGTCTAGGCAAGTTGCAACAAGAGAACCTTTTTTGTTAATTAGATATCAGAGAATCCGAATCTGCAAAATAAAATGCAAAAAAACAAAAGGTAAAAAAAGCGGGTAATAATAAGAAGGTGATAACCCCCATTCGTACCGCCCATGGTTAATTTTTAAAAAACAAAATAGTAGAAAATGTAGGCCTTTAACAGCTTAGGCTGCCTCAGAAATTTTAATTTTTTATCTCAAGCCGTTTTAAAAATGCAATTGTTTTCCGTTTTTTCAACACCATTTTCAAAGACGTGTATCTTCCTCAGGAAGCGGTTTACGACAAAAGTTGTACTGACATTTTCGGTTTATTTTTGCGTCAGGAATCGGCTGGTAAATTTATGGTAGGAGGTTTACAGACACCCTGTATAACTAAAACGGGATTCAAAGCGTACGCATCCAAATAAAATAATCATTCCTTAAAAATAAACAAAGTAGAGGGACTTAAGCCTTATTCACAGATGAAATGTTGTTTCGGCCGTCAAACGTTAAAAAAAGAAATTATGCCCGTATCGCTTATTTCTGGAATTAACAAAAATCGGGGGAAACTCCGATATTTATTGGTAGTCGCTAAGCCCCCCCCTCTAAACTGGCCGTATATGAGGTTGGCACCTTGCGTGCCTTAACACCAGCGTGATGCTGATGCTGTCATGTCTTTGTTTAGGCAAATCACTAGGTAAAAGATTCACGTCAATTTGGCTCCGTGATATTCATAAAAGAATCTGTGTGTTACAAATTATAATAATGGCAATTATGACCGTTCTTACGAATTATTGCTTCATCTGAACACATCAAGCTCATAGAAACTTGATACCTTGAATAAGGATAACCGTCTTCAACATAACACTCTGGCCACATTTTAAATGAACTAACACATAGAAAATCAATATTTTAAGTACCTATTTGAAGGATAGTTGGAACGTACGTTCTGAAGCACGAAATAGGATTTGATGCACTTGAATTTCAGTTTTTACTAAAATATCATTATTATTGCACTTCCTCAGGCCAGGCCTGGTTAACTAACCGCACGCATCGAAATCAAGTAACGATTAGTCCTAGTAATTATTATTATTATTATCCCTACATACCTAATAGCCATTTGTAGCAACGCGTATACGATGTATCAGACTATTTCCCACAATTCCACATTCTCCAGAATTTGTAACTTGAATCTAAGAAGGCTTTCAATATACAGGAGATATTTCCCCAAGGAAAGTGAACTGTAATCGATTTTTACAAATGAAATTGACACTTCGCTGTAAGAATTCCATTTTTAGGGGATTCTGTAGACAAAACGCTTGCTTCCTGAATTAATATAACGTTTGTAAATAAATGAATGAAAAACACACTCGAGACTCGAGTATCCATGAATTTGCCCCAAAAATAAACAAAGTGTAATTCCATCCAAATACTTCGGTATTAGTATTCATCACAGTTGAATACTTGAATATATTACAGAATTGGATCGAATTGATGTTGAAATTCAAGGTTGAGGTGACCGTTAACGATTAAAAACATTCAAGTAAATAAATATTCATTGAAAAAGGTATATTTACTTTATACTTCACATGAACTAACCCCAAAGGACTTCACCAAGCAATTTACGCTGATGCCTATTAACTCGAGACCCATTTCCTTAAAATAATTTCTACAAACATTTGGCAATATACTGCAATTACAGCGAACGTATAAAAGTACCTCAATAAATTTTAATATCTAGGTATTCTAGGTCATTTCTTCACGTTTTTAAATGTCAAACCGAAACCATTGAATTTACTTGCAATATTATTGATTCACGTAATTACCGACTTACCTGATCACAAACTATTATTGGATTCCCTTTCTTTAAAATTAAACGGTTTACTGTAAGTCTGTTCTGTTCTGTACCATTATTTTATTTCAAAAATTAAAAATCGGACTGTTTCACTGTTCCCGACACAATCATGTCGATATCGCATGAGCAATCGAAAATTTGGTGCCTACGAAGTTGGCCGCAAGGTACAAAAACGAGTAGGTACCAAGTCTGTTGCCAAATAGAAGAAAGAACATGGGGCGAAACAATAGAGGAAAAGTCATCTTGAGCATATCTTTTGGATACAGTAAGCTTATTAATTGAATTTTTTCCTTCTGTATAATCATTCGATCTAAATAATTTACAGTCGAAAAAAGAAACAGTTCATTATGGGCCAAATATTCCATGATAAAATCTATGTCCCTTCTTCAAGGAAATGTAAACATAAGTAAATTTTGGGAAAAATGCAACGTTGGATATTAGCCAACGCTGTCCAAAACACTCACCAGGGAGGAAGTAAATCAATTATTGTTATGCAGCTGCAGATTTGGCAGTGTTAAAGCGTCATGGGTCATGGAAAAGCTCATCAACAGCTGACAAATATATGAAGGGCGCAGTAGAAGGAAAAATTACGATTTCCCATATGATACAAGGTGGTAATAACCCCGGCGTTAGTGTTGCGGACAACACAAATTGTAAACAGTAAATGTTATGTTCCTAAATAAGTAATTATGGTCAAATTTATGTTTGTGTTTTTAATAATTGAACATAGGAGTCCCGTAACAACACTTACCTACCTGCTCTGATGCTGTAATAACTCATCGGCTAAATACACCAATAAATAAAAATGAAAATGTGAATAGTCATATAGCGTTGAACATTAAAATTAAGGGTAGCAAGTTTAGACGGGTTTTGAAATAAACAGAACAATTAAACTATTCCAAACTAAACAAACAGGCAATCGGTAATGAAATTAAATTTTACATCACTTTCATTCTCCAATTTAAATGCGGGTAAACAACTGTAGTGAAGTTACTGTTGTTATAGAAGGATCTGTGTTGTATCTCGACTGCAACAAGTGTTGCTCTTCTCTCTTGCACTAAAAACAAATAATGGAAGTTATCACGTGAAAGCTTAAATGTAATTGTCTATAGTGTAAATTTAAAAAGATTGCATGCATTGCTGTGCCAATTCTATACCAATCGATTTCCATGGCGAGATACCATTACACATTCTTGTGTAACAAAAATATCTTTACAGATATTTTTATTAATATAGAATAATTTAGAAATCTCTGAGATATTTCAAAAATATTATACTCTGTATAGTGTATGAAGTTTTAATTAGAAATAATACTTTTACAATTTCTTTATTTATATGATAATATCTCTGCGATATTTAAAAATTCCTACATTTAAAAATATCTTAGATATTTAAAAATATATGTCATATCCAAGATATTGGATATTACCCCCATCTGCAATAGAAAATACAAGTTGGAACGTAATACGGTCGAAATAGATAGGGTAACCTATCGAAATTACTTTTTACGTCCGCAGAAGCCGAAGAGATGTCCCCCTATTGGTCCTGTTCGCTTATCACACTGCTGCACTACCGTTCTAATTCTTCCCTGATTAGAGTCGTTCAGCCCCGCTACGTCACTCAAGCCATCCCACACGTGAGATAAACCTGAGGATGCTGGACGAGGAAGCGGCTCTGATGTTAACCATGTTCGGCCATGTTGCGCTGTCTGGTCGTCTGTGTAGCATCCTCTACGGGACGGTGATTCGACCAAGCCCATGCGGTGCATGTGCTTGATAAGTTTATAGTGCCCAGAAAATACATCCACAAGTAGCCGCAGGTTCTTTCTGGATAGCCCTATGCAAAAACGTGCAAGGCTACGAGATGGTTCTCTGAAGCCCTCTCTCGCGTGACGGCAGCCCGGCATCAAGTTCCACCTAGCCTTGTGGTGGACTTGGGACAGTTGATGCTGTAAATGGAAAAGCCGGCTCTGAACCATAAAACAGTTGTTTTGAGGCCAGTCGGGCTAACTTATCGGCTTTTTCGTTGCCTGTTGTTCCAGCAAGCCCTTTAACCCATACAATCTGAAGGGTATTGCTGTTTTCTCTTGCTCTAGTACTTGGTGACAGTCGGAAACCAGCCTAGAGGTGATTTTGTATTGACCTATTGCCTGCAGAGCGGCTCTGCTATCACAGGAATTTCTGGTAATTTTATTCTTTATGCTTTACATAAGAATTGTTTTTGCACTAAGCGTTATTCTTGCTAGTTCTGTCTGAAAGACAGTACGAAAAATGTTCTTTGGAAGAAATTCCGGTGCCTGTTCCTTTCATTGTTTTATATCCACCCGTGAAGATGTATATGTCTGGTTGGGATGCCCACCTCAATACCTCTGCTGTTCAACAACCTTTATTTTTCAAGCGCAAGGCGTTACGAAACACGTCGGGTTACATTTAAAATCAAAAATTTGTCCAATTTCTTATTTTATTGTTACAATTAACTGGTTTTTATTTAAAATATTTATAAATTTAGAGACGTCTTTTAAATGTACATAAGTATTCCTAGGCATACCTATATTAAATTCGAATTATTTGTTCTACATATAGGATATTTAAGATATTTTGAATTACTTAAAAATATCTATCTGTAAATGACGAAATGACATATCTCTCTGGGTTACTCAGATATGCATAAAAATATCTTTGAGATACGCGAAAATGCAATCCAGAATATACAAGACAACTGTTGTAGTTTAGTACTATCTCTGAAATGTCTTACATTTAATATTGAATTTTGCGCAAGACTTTGATTTGTTGATTAGCAAAAAGAATTTTTCTGTTGGTACCTATATCACCTTCAGTTGAGCGGAACCCATTTCAATTGCATTTAAAAAGATGGAACTTGTATCTAGGTAAGATCCAAATTTCTGACAAATAATGCGTAAACGGATCATGCAGGAATATTACGTAGTAGAAAAGGAAACAGCATCATTTGCTGCCTTTCTAAACTTTATACTGGGATATAAAATTCTTCTTTCGTGAAAACGTTGAGACGATTACAATCTTGAAGGCAGCAGCCTGAAAAATTCACATAATCGCCCTTATTTATCCACTGTTAAGCATTTTCAACGTTGCTAAAAATATATAGCCTTTTACGACGAAATTAATTTCCCTTTTTTTCTCTTGTTTAATTAAGTCGTTAAAAATGAAATACCATTTTTTTTTGTCTTACCATTCATAATATTTGGAACTTCTAATTAATTCATATACCTTGCAAAATTGTTATTTAACTCTACAAATTCTTAAAGTTCGTCATTTTCATAAATCTCATAAGTAGCTACGCAAGAATGCGGCAAAAGTGAGGGACTGAGGGAGATGTAAGAAAGAGGAAGAGTTAATCACTAAAGTTTCATACAAGACAACTTGAAAACAATTAAATAGAAATCAGTAAGAAACTTTACCGCATTTTCTGTGAAAATAATTAGAGAGAAGAAGGATTAATACATCATAAAAGTTGTAGTATCGTATCAAGTGGTCTTTATGTGTCTTAACAGAAACGTGCTACAAATTCTGCTAGACTAGACGGTGTAAACCCTGAAATATTAGCTCTAGAATTTCGCTAGAGATCAATATTTTGTTTACTAAAGTTGTTCGCAAATGTTATGCTGCACCCGTTTTGAGTTTACTCTCCTGGCAAACTATAATACAAGCAAATATATGATATAGATGTATAGCAAAACTTGAGGCACTAAATATTTAATGTTCTTATCATTCACACCCTAACTATTTCATAGAAACAATTTAATTCACACGAAATACGTTGTCTAATAAATAGTTTCACGGGTTACGTATTCGTTAACTTTAAAACCTTTAACCGCTTAAATGAACAACAAAAAGTGCGAATTTAATTTCCTACAATTGTAGTTGCACTTCTGCTATTTACCAAACTACATTTATATGTTTCATGAAATTGAATTTTCCAGACTGAAGAAATTTTCATTTTATTTGATGCAACAAGTCTATTAAAATACTTATTACGGTTGTAATTGGATTTTTAATGCCAACGTTATACATATCTACATCTTTATCGGTCGCATGACCATTTTGCAAATAATCTGTATGTTTGCAATGATATTACAGATCTTTTTGTGGCAAAGACGAATTTTTAGCCACATAATTTGCAGATTTATCTTTCATTTAACCGATAATAATTGTATAAGACATTGGAATATCTTTTAGTCACGTTACAAATTAGAAGCAACATGACACTGTAAATTTGTAATAATTAAGGACTTGGGTCGATATAGTTTAAACATTCAAAAAATATACGATCCAGAGTAGTCTACGGCCTTCATAAGTACCATTTGCTAGAACAGTGGTTTTCAACCAGTGCGCCATGGCGCCTCGGTGCGCCGCGGACAATTGTTCGGGGCGCCGCGAGTGAACGTGATTTATTTTTTTTTTGTTCATATGATTATAAGATTATAAGAAATAAATAAATAATGACAAATCTGATGTTTCAAGGTGAACTTTGCTTATATTTTTTTTCAAATTATTCTTTTATTATTTAAAATTGTTTTTCTTTTCTTTTTTTTCAACTTAGCAAAACAACATATAACAGGGCAATGAATGAATAATTTTTTAAATCATTTTTAAGGTTCGACAGCTTGCTTAAAAATTAACAGGGGCACCGCGACAAGTTTTTAGTTTGTCAAGGGAGCCGTGCATTCAAAAAGGTTGAAAACCACTGTGCTAGAACATTAGAGGCCGGAAACAATATGAAACCAATCACGTGGTAACTACCTCGTTTTGATATAAAATTATAAAACAAAAACTTAGTTGTTGATATTTTTGAAGGTATTTTTATAGGGTTTTCAAAAATAAAAAATATACAGGGTGTCCTATTTAAAATAATGAAATGATAGCATTTCCGGCTAAACCCAAAGTAAATTTTGAAAAAAAATGCCCTTCGCACTCGCATACACAACGGAGATTTTTAACGCTCCCGAGACTTTTGGTGTATCCTGTATACCTTTGGCTAATACTAAAATCTTATATCTTACAGGGAAAGGATAACAGCATTTTAGAATGATATTTCAAATTTAGAATTTAATCTGACAATTCCAGGAGCCAATTAAATTGCCCCGTAGTACCGTTTAGTGATGTGTGTTCATGATAAGTTTGCAAATGAGATCTGAATCGTACAGATGATTTATTCCATAGATCTGTAACTAGAAAACGCGTTAAGATTAAGGCCAAAAATAGTGGAGTTCTAATGTGCAAGAGTAAGTCTTCTAATATGAATGACAAAATAGAAAACTCGCTCTTACCAGAGGTGTAAGATACCCTATACTCCAAATTAGGATATTTAAGGAGAAAAATAGCGGCTGGCTACAAATACAATGAAACAACGATGGAAGAGCTTAGTTTTTTTTGCTTCCGAGCTATAGAAACAAGGAAAAAAATCCCAGATTCACATAATAGTATACTAGAAACCAATCTTGAAGCACGAATTCAAGTTTAAAAACCGAGTGGCATAGCCACAAATTATTTTAAAGAATGAGTGCTTCAAGGTCTTATGAAACGTGTTTCTTATACTATTTTTTGTAATTAGCCCTTTTTATGTTGCTGCCTTTTAAAAATTTTTTTTTACTTTAGTCGATTTAGGGATTATTGTGGTGGTTGGTATTTTTATAAGTTTAAAATTGAAAATTTGATCTAGTCATCTTTTGTTTTATCCAAATTCACAAAGTCACAAAACGGACATGATGTGTGGTTCCAAATTTCACAAAGGGGGTTGATGCAAGAATGAATCAAGAAAACCCACAGCCTCCCCTTTCAGTAGTAACTTTAATTGAATTACTTAAAAAAATTAATTGATGATACATGATGAACATTGCGACATGTTTCGGGGGCCAACTGCTCCCATTATCAAGCGAAATGCGACAAATTTAATTAACGTCACTTATTAATATGAGCTTCTATGAAGCATGAGGAGTAATTATAAAATTAAAAACATCACAAAAAAGATAAAACATTTGAAAAACTGTGAGACAGAAACTCAAACGGTAAAGCAGTTGAAGGGGGTCTCAACATGAGAACCTCCACTAAAACTGATGATCAAAAACATTATGGATTAAAATTAACATTAACCAGAATTAAAACGGACCTCCAAATCGAACAAACAGGTGGTGAACAGGTTAATAATTACTATGAAAGTCACAAAACACGAATATGGATGTACAGGATGCGCCAAATTGGACACTTTCTTAGTTTATGGAAACATCCTTTATCTTAAGAGATAAAATTGACCTAGGTGTCTATGAGGATAACACTGGCGTAAACAGAATTCAGCTATCTCTAATCGTTTGGCCACTAGAGGGCGTTTCTCGAATTTAGTCGATTTCTTTAATCCTCCATAACTATCTTATTATTAAAGATAATTGACTTTGGCAAAATATTTCTTAGAGCACCTTTTTACGTAGAATCCATTGCGATGGACAATTTTCATACAGGGTGTTTGGTTTTTCGTGTACAACTCTAAACTACATTTTTCCATACGGACCACCCTATACATTTTGGGGTTTTTGAAAAGAGAGTAAAATTTCCTAAATTTTGATGTATCACTTGTTATTTTTATGTTAAATATTATTTGCAATATTGCATTTAATACATTGGTATTTCAAATTAAAAATATTTGGAGCCAATTAAAATTTTCAGATAACTAAGATATTGCCATTTTAAAATATGCTGCCGTTTTTTGTTAACCATGGAAACCTAGATATCTGCAAGCAAAATATTTTAATGCATAAAAATAATATTTAATATAAATATTATTCCTTCATATGTCTATTAAACAATCAAAATGGAGACAAATTACAAAAAAATTATTTTGTGAATCTTGTGTTTTATTTCATATCAATATTCCGGCATCACGTATGATATTTAGTAGTTGCGTATGGGTGGCCGTACATGGTGTAGTACTGTTGGTATACCAATAAACTACACCTGGCGGTCTCGAGTTCGAATCCCGACCGGTTGGTGATAAAAATACCTCCGGACATGGATGTTTGTAAGCGTATAGGGCTACTGGCCACAGCTTTGATGCCTTCAATCTCCCTTCGTGGAGCGGAAAGTAAAATAAAAAAAAGGTTGCGTGTGGTAAAAAAATTATCACGTAATGCATACGTTACTTGTATTAATACCTTCCACCTTGCAAAAATAGAGGCAGGGGCGTTTAATATTGTCACCTTTTTTTCGAACATTCAATTCATGACAATCAAAGACCGAATTACCCACCCAACAATGCAAAATATTCCATAAAAAACGTAAGAATTGGTTTGAGCGATTTTATTGAAATTTTTACAAACGATTAAAATGTTAAAAGAAGAGAACAGATTCGAAGGGAACCACTAAACCTTCCCCATGAATTATGATTTATTATGATGTAAAGACAATAGTTGATACAGTTGAATTAAAGGTTACTGGTTACATTCATACTACGACATGTTTCGATAATATAAATTAAATTATCATCATCAGGTGCTGAAATTTTTGAATACATAAGTAACGCTTAAACTCTTAAACTCCTTAGAGTTTAAGCGTTACTTATGTATTCAAAAATTTCAGCACCTGATGATGATAATTTAATTTAACTTAAACTCCTTAGAGTTTAAGCGTTACTTATTTATTCAAAAATTTCAGCACCTGATGATGATAATTTAATTTATATTATCAAAACATGTCGTAGTATGAATGTAACCAGTAACCTTTAATTCAACTGTATCAACTATTGTCTTTACATCATAATAAATCATAATTCATGGGGAAGGTTTAGTGGTTCCCTTCGAATCTCTTATAACCCCATTTCAAGCCTCCAATGGACCAAACGTATAATTAAGAGAACAGAAATAAAAAATGTTTTTTTCGTTAACGTACGTTGCTCCGCTAGGATTTTCTATGCACGCACTGAGATGGCATGACATGTTGTCAATCCAGTGATCAATGCTTGTGGTATACTATTCCACGCATCCTCAATCCCCATACGAAGATGCAAGTCGTTTGGTGGGTGTGGTAAATCAGTCAACTGCCTACCCATCATGTCTGATATAATGGGTGATAAATGATAATGTAAGCTTCTTGCAAAAAGCGTGTTGTAGTCCACATTATCTTATTCGTGCCATTCTTGTGCGCAACTCGCTCTTTCATTGCTCCAATCTCGTTTAAGGATACGGGGAAGTGGGGTGAGGAGAAGACACAAAAATGGACGGTACGAGTGCAGCCCATAAGATTTTGTCCGGCGAGTAACAAATGACATTGACATTCTGGGCCCTACACCTCACATCCAATTTATTGCAGTGGCGGATTTGGGGGGGGGGGGGGGGGGGCTTTAAGGGCTGGTGCGCAGGGCGGCAAAAATTAGGGGGCGGCAAAATGACGGGGCACCAAAATTAATTGAAGGAATCTTTTTGAAAAAAAAAATGCTAAACAATGGAAAATAAAATTGAAGTAGAAATACGTGAATACGAGCTACAATTTAGATAAAAATCCCAAACATCGTTTTACGCTGCACTTTCAGTTTATTCAGTCGGGCTTATTTAAATATGGTCCTAATCCGATGGATTATCCTATTTGGCCACTGGCCACAGGCTTTCTAAGAATTTGCATGACCATTTGCCGCTTCTGGTCGTCCAGATGTAGTATGTTTTATTGTTTTATTAATGAAATAAATTCTATTTATTTTTAATAAAAAATGTTTTCTGGACTTTTGTGATGGGGCGGCATTTTTCTTGTGCCCCTAGGCGGCAGAAGCATAAATACGCCTCTGAGTTGACCGAGTTGTAACCAAAAGTCTTAAACGGCATTTTCCACAATTTATCGTCCATGGGAATGTTCAGATCCAGGGCGACGTTTGTTGAACCTCTTCTTTAAACCATCTGGACCAGCGTCTTATTACCGTCGCAACATCACGATTTACATGGCCAACAAATGACGAAAGCATTCAATGTTGTAGTAGTGAGTCAATGTAGTAGCACAGATAATTACTTATCTGTGGTAGTAGGTATAGCTTTGTTTACACGAATAACAAAAAATATTGCCACAAGCTGTAACTTAGTTGATATGGGTAAACAAAAGTAACAAAACATTAAAAAAATATCGACACGCCGAATCATTTAGGTATTAGGTACTACATGTTATTCACATATTATTTTACTGTAATTAAGAAGGAGAACTAAAATAAATGTTCAACCCACTTCAAGTCTCTAATTTCTAGGCAGTACTTTAAGCTGGAATTAAATTTTACTATTTTGAATTTAAATTGTGTGAAGAAATTGCTTTAATATTGCATAGTAGGGGATGTATTTTCATTACGTGCGCTATTTCAGTTCTACACCCTACTCCGATGCAGACAAGTTTCGCTGTAAGAAATGTATTGACGTGAGTAAATTCAGCTGCATACCTCACTGCTATACAGAATGATGATGCTCTGCTGCATTGCATTTGATAAAGGATGTATTTACGTCGCTCGACATAGGGTTAATTAATAGCTCAGTTTTGTTCCATTTCTAAATGGTGATTGGTATACAGTGATTTTGATGATGCATATTATTGTGAACGCGTTTACGTGAAGAGTTCCGGTATTTCAAGCAGGACTATATTGTATATTTCATTTTGATAACTGGATGTTGAACATACTTTAAAAATATCTTAGCGAATGTATAAAATAAAGAATACGTAAAGATTAAAATGGAATTCTGTAACGTAATGCTGCGTAAAATTAACTTTGTACGAATGCCGTTAATAATTAAAGTAAATGAAATAAGCGATAATGGCATATTTGATTAATATGTATATTCATGCCTGTATTAACCTTTATTTATTATTAAAGTGAAATGTACCCTTATAGTGCCTGCAGATGGCACTCCAAAACGCACCCCCTTGTCACGTTCGCCCATTTCTCAGTATGCGAAAATCCTTACGCTTCTCAGTTTACATAGATATAAGATATTAGAGTTATTTACTAATTGTTTTCATTCTCTATAGTGAGCTTAAGTAATATTGGTAATATCCATATTACTCGTAACTTATTCCTGTAAGGAAAAAATATATATATACCTATAAATTTGTTTGTCACAAATCTGTCTGATGGATGTGCCTGAATAAACTGTAAGAGCTAGAAGTCTAATATTATGCAGGGAGATATGTTAGGTACATTGAATGGCTTATGGTCAATGTATTTGTGCTTTACATCCATCTTTACTTTGTGTTAAGTTCAGCAAGCCCGCATATTGAACTGCTCCTATTTGCTGCAGTCGCATTGTCCTACCTCTGATGGACTTTTGGCCAGATTCAATTTTTTCGAATGCACAAACTTATTCCATCCGAAACGCTACAGGACATTTTACCTGCCATCCTCCCATGATGTCTCATGCCAGCCTCACATTTGATCAAACCCGAGGTCGTTTCTTTATAAAATATACTGCGTTATTCTTCACATAAACCGGTTTTACATATCCTCGCCCCAAAGGGCCATTGTCCCGTGATTTGAAATTTTTTCCTATTCCTTCATATGCGTATGAACCAGGATTCTTTGGTGTACTGAAACTCTTAGACCAGAACATTTATTGCACCTCACTCCACTTTACTCCATTCTTCCCAGAAACGACTTAAATTCAATGTTTCCATATTTTCACTTTTACGGGAAAAAAAATAAAAAATGTAAAGAATTTCCCATCTCTACTCCCACTCATACAGTTTTCCAAACCTGGCTCATCGCCCATTGTTATTAGCCCAGTAAAATGAGAGGAAATTTAACGATTTGGATGAAATAATGGTTACAGCTTTGAAAATTTCGGAACAGGCTTGTTTTGTGTTTCCTTTGAAGCGTTCAGAAGTCCCCATCCGTACCCTCCCTCCGAGAGAAATGGGGGGCGAAAAAGTGTCAAAAAAACAGGTTTTCGTAAATAACTGAAAAAGTATCAATTTTATCAAAAACAAAAACGTTAAGAAAGATGTAGCTGACAAAATTCCGCACATTTTCATGTTTTATTTTTGCCTCTACGACCAATAGGAGCCGAGATAAATTTTTTGTAATGTCGACTGTTTTGCGGCGAAACGGTAAAGCGTGCGCGTATCTCGCGTATTTCGCTTATATCTCGAGAATGGCCATGCATATCGCAAAATGCTTCAAATAAAAGTTGTAGAGAATTTAATTACGAATAATTTTCTTTTTTAAACATTTCCATACGATTAATATTGACAGAGATATAATCATTTAAACCTTTTTCTAAGACACAATCGCTGCTCGTTTTGCATAATAAAATCAATAATAAGTCAAAAACTATTGATTCTACGTACTTAGTCCATATAATGAAAGTTGCAGAGAATTAAATTTTGAATATATATGTATACACGAAATATCATTTTGGTAATCTTTATAAGGCGATGGAGGAAGAAATAATGAAAAATTCTCATTTTCAAGAGTTTCTTTGCAAATAACTATGTTTTGACTACTTGTAGATAGTAAAGTGTGTTATAGTTTTTTAAAGATAATTAATGTATCTGTAAAATTAGCGTCGGCAGAAATTCGTACGACAAATAGTTCGCTAGTTACAGCTGTTTGAAGGTATACTCAAAAATTGACATTTCATTAAGAATCCCGATTTTCGCTAAAAAATGGCCGTTAAATTTTTGTTAAAAATTGGTTTTATCCTATTTTCAGTACTTTATATATACATACAAATACAAAGGTAATAAGTACAATACAATAAATCGTTCGCAAGTTGCACTTTATTGTAAAAATACATCTTCGAAAACTATATATTTTCACAGAATTTAACTAAAATGTATATTTGTATTCAGTTTTTCTTAAATATCTTCGTTTCCATTTATTTTACGACAAACTTTTATATAAACTAATTGAAAGCTTACAAAATTTCTTATAAAAAACACTTTGTCGCGTATGTTTTTCTGTAAACAGCGACGAAAAACTGACGATTGAAAATGTAGGTAATGTTTAATTTTTACAGAAATTGTAGCTACTTTTGAGACGAAGAAAAGGTAGTGTAAAAATTGTTTTGACTTTTCCAAGTATCAGAAGTTATTCTCTGATCATTTCTGAGTAAATTCATCATAGGATCACATTTTGTGGCACAAAGCAAGCCTGTTCCCAAATTTTCAAAACTTTAACCAATGTTTCATCCAAATTTTTCCATTTTACTGGGCTATACGTATAGCTGAACCCGATGAAAACAAATATTACGTTTTCTCTGAAAAGAAACGATTATAAAAAACCTTGACATTGAACTTGACATTGATTGGCTTTAGAAGTGAAACTAATTTATTGTTAGTTTCATACGCTCGGATAGTTACAAACTAACAACAGATATTAGTTAACATGCAATATTTGAATAATTTTGCTTTGTACAAATATATTGCATTATGCAAATTATAATGGTGTATCGTGCACTTTGGTGTAAGTTATTGGACACGAAAATTATTTGCATTTGTGTTTTTAGTATTGCGATAAGGAATATCATGTTTAATGTCAAATTATGTTTTCTTTCCGGAATATTCTTTATAGTCAACTAAAGGTTGTCATGTTATACCCTACCTACTTAAAGAAAACGTCATTTGCATAAGCTTTTCAACAAATTTTCAAACGGATTGAACGTGAAGGAAATTAGGTGTGCACTTTATTTTCATTTTTTTGTGTGAATGTCAGAATTTATCGGTTGTCAAATTGGTTTATTATGAAGTTTCCTACTTGTTTAACTATTAATGTCAATGCTTATTTCACTTTTTGTCTTTTAACACAAACTTGGATTCCTTATCTGTTATCATTTTGTTCGTCTTCTATCATTTCGTGGTTACTACCTAATCCACATTTTTCACAGTAATAAATCTTCTGTCGTTTTCGCTTTTATTCTTTTCCTAAAAACATCGGATTACTTACTTATATCTTGTGCTGCTTTTTTGACATTATGTACATATAACATTTGATCTACACATCGAAAAATCCATTTAATTAGTTGTACATAAATAACAATTGAACAATTCTGGCGTGAATGAGGGTGAAACGTTCCCAAGAACAGCAGGTCATGTTACATTTGTCATAGTTTGAACACCAAAAAAAACGAGGGCATTTCTTGCCTTTATCTAGTATTTAAAAGGTAGGTACCTAATCGTAAAGTCGTTTATTAATCGTTATAAAGCATTAGGTATACATGTATGATTCAAAAATCTTTTCCAAACGTTGCCTCATCTGTAAACAAAATTGAAGAAATTTGTGCATTAAACCATCGGCAAAAGTTCTCCCATGGCGAGTTATGAGAAGGAAAAGTGATCTGCTAAGGATGGATTTACGAATAAAGAACTGGAGAGGAAAAATAAAAGGAAGATGCAAATGAAAGAAAATATTAAAGGCTTATAGACAATGAAAAAATATCAACAAGTTTTTCCGAACTAACCGTGAAGTAACAAATAAAAAGTTTCAAGAAATTCCACAGACATTAGGGGTTCAAAATAAATGGAAAATATTTAGAAGAATTATGCTAGAAACTGCAGAGAGAGCTGTGGGACATCTAAAATGCCATATGGAAATATGAAATGAGCACGGTGGTGGAACAGTAGGATATACAGGGTATACCACGGAACCCGTTCATTAGAAGTTTCTGGGGTCCCTTATTAGTTATGAATTTGAAACTTTCAGGTTAAGGATAACCCATAGCATTCTTTTGTTCTAAAATATTGTCGATGTTGTACAACTTCCGGAAGGACCGGAAGTCGCCATTCATCTTCTTATTTTAAATGGAACCCCCTGTATATGATTGCATTTTTGGATTGTACAATCGATTCTGCGTAACATTGTATTAGATTATCCTATACCTATCTTCAACTGTTTTTGAGATATTATGATTTTTTTGAAAAATTTGCGCTTTGCGGAGGGATGTTTAATAGCCCACCTTTTGCTCTTCTTTGAACGCAAAACATTCATACTTTACAAACACGAAGTAAAACCATAAGGGTTCACAAAATGCATTTGCAAACCTATCACAGATTATACAGGGCGTTCAAAATTAGTGGCAAAGTTAAAAAACTTCAAACACAAAAAAGTCATTTTTTTCAAATGGAACGCCCTGTATATTTTTACATATTTGGAAGGCTATTTAATTTACGCATCGATAAACTATAGGTATCCCTATACCTATCTTTAGCGGTTTTGTAGTTATTAACACTTTTTATCTAATATTGATTAAAACTGCACTCAAAACCTATGCACATTTGAAAGCAGGCTGTGAGTATGACAACAGGAAAAACAATTACTTTTGCAAAACGAATTTAATGATCTTATTTATACAACAAACAAATAAAAATGACTTTAATGGATATAAAATAAATTCAAAATATCAGTATTGGAATATGCGTTAACTGCTTCCATTTTATAAAATTATTTACTGTTTACCACCTGTTTGCTTTAATGAGCATGACATCCAGATAAACATTCGTTTGTCTAATCATACTAATAATGATAATAATAATAATAATTATTGAGAGCAAACTATTAAATTACATAAGATTGTTCAAAATACGTTAAAACTGCACACTTGTTCTCAAAAGAAGGGAGTTCAGGTGTCTACAAAAAAAGTAGAGGCCTGTTCTTGCACTCAACCCTGTTAGACGACAAAAAATCTCTGGTTCCGACGATGACGCTATAACCGAGTTCTACTGTATCTCAAAAACAGTTGAAGATAGGTATAGGATAATCTAATACAGATTAACGCAGAATCGATTGTATAATCCAAAAATGCAATAATATACAGGGGGTTCCATTTAAAATAAGAAGATGAATGGCGACTTCCGGTCCTTCCGGAAGTTGTACAACATCGACAATATTTTAGAACAAAAGAAGGCTATGGGTTATCCTTAACCTGAAAGTTTCAAATTCATAACTAATAAGGGACCCCAGAAACTTCTAATGAACGGGTTCCGTGGTATACCCTGTAGAACATACAATAAGAGAAAATATGAAAACATGAACAAAATATCTGAGTAAGAAAAAACCTGGAACTATAACATATAAACAAGAAAGACTAGAAGCAAAGAAAGCAATTAGAGAGAGTAACAAATGAATCATGATATCATGAAACAATTTGAAGAAACAATGAACTACTACTAAGATAACCAAAAATTATATAATGGAATATTCAAAAAATTAAAAGCAAAGAAACAATACACAATGCTGAACATAAAGGACAAAGAAGTGAATGTAATTACTAAAGGAAATCATGGAGTGATTGAAATAATGACACTTCCAAAAACTGAACAAAGCAGACAAAATACCTAAACAAGAAGATCATACTAATAACAGAAATTAAACTTTGGTAAAGCACATGGGAACGATGAAGTAACATTAGAAGTGATAAAATGTGTGAGACAAAGAGGAACCGAAGAACTTCACCAAATTACAAATGTGGTAATAAGATTGAAAATTATCCCCCTTGACTGCAAAACTGAAATAATCTTACCATTTTATAAAAACGGATACACGTATAACCCTATCTTTAGCATACCAGGTAAAGTGTTTAAAAAAGCAATAGAGAAAGAATGAGAGACAAATTTGATCAAAGCTTAGAAGAAGCAAAATATGGATACAGAAAAGAATGAAGTATTCGAGATCTAATATTCACAATAAGGCAATTCAGTAAAAAAATTAAAGAAAAAGAAGTGCATGTTTGCGAAGTAGATCTGTAAAAAGTTTTTAATAAAATAAAAAGAGAAGGTATTTAGAACACTTTAAAGCAAAGAGGTATAAATAAGAGAACTATAGAAGTAATGAAAGAAATGTGTAGAAACAATATAAAGAGTGGCAGCACCAGTAATGAAAAATCAACGCGTTTCTAAACTGAAAAAGAAATGCTCTATCAGCTCACTATTTGTTCGCAACAGTAATACATAGTGCCGTAAAAAACATAAGCTAGGGTTTTGAAAAATGAAGCAAATAAGCTTATGATGTACAATACAATAATACTGGAAAACAATTTAACCTAAATATTCTCAATGAAAGATTAAAAAAATTAATATGGCAATAAATACAATTAAAACTAAAAGAATCATAACAACAAAAACATGATGTACTATTGTAAAAGAAACTGAAAAAATAAATTAAGAAAAATGGAAAAAAATATTCAATGCCTTGAAATAACTTTTTAAAGGATAACGAGAGATGAAAATAAAAACAAAAGTTGTAAAGATAATCCTCAGACCGGTATGGTAATGAATCAAGTACAATTTACATGTAAACAGAAATTAAGGATACCTACACGAGATGAGGTATGAGACAAAGACTAAAAATTGAAGGGATACAAGAAAAACTTGGAGAAGGGCAACTGAGATGGTATGGACAATTGGACATGTTAGCCACACGAAGGAAGGTAAGCGCACAAAGATAATCCATGAAACAAAAGTACAGGGGCGTGAAACAAGGAGAAGATTCAGAAAAATAGAAGGAATAAAAGAAATTAGAGAAGAAATTAAAATCAAATTGGAAAAAGAAGAGAAAAAAACCAGAAAATAGTGGAGAAATATAATTATGCAGAAATAAATAACTCCACTGATATGTACCTAGTGGTAAAAATGCAGATAAGATTAAGAAGAAGAAGAAATAGAAATTTTGTATTTTCTTATGTCATCCATGCTTAAGTACCTACATATATTACCACATAAAGTATTGCTGGTTCCATACGCAGAGTAATTGTATAACCTATTAAGTTTTATATTACTATGTATAACCTATATGTAGTTTTTTGTCCTAATTTCAATAATTAACATAAAAAGAGAAAATCAAATCTCCTGTGCGAATCGCGTCTCTGGTGGGATATTAGATTAGTGCCAGAGAAAAATGAGAAGAACAACATTTTGTGTCATTCAATTTTGTTTTATTGAAACACTCAACCGCAGTGAATGAGAAATGTATCATAAATGTGGATGTTCGGTCTCATGTAAAAGGGAATTAATCTGCCACATCCAATTTGCAGAATCTCTGTATTCACCTTGGAAGTACGAAGACATAAAAAGAACTATTCCTTTACATCATTTATTACCATTGTATAAACCCGAGAGATTTGCGACTACTTACAACCCGTTATAAGCCTCACATTTGCATAATGTTTGTTTTTGGCCATTTTGGCGTAATAAAATATGGAATTTGGAATTGTTCAAGGCGTCGTTTCAAAACACAAACATTATAATTATCAGTTGTTTTGAAACTATAAAAAATAATATATAAATAACTAATTTATAACGAAAGATGAAGATGGCAGCGATAAAGGAATTTATATTACAAGAAAAGCTTCAAAAACTTAAACCAGATGGTAACTACTGCAATAAAAAATAATGCTCCGCTAGGTATAAAAAACTTTAAGAATTGTATTGTTCATTAAAATATTAGGATATTTAACCCAAAGCAGTAACGTAAAATTTAGTACTTCGTGGAAAGAGAAAAAGATACAAGAATGAATTTAGGCAGACATGGAACGAGAATTTCAATAGCTTTAATTAAAATAAAACAGATTCTGTAATTTCGTACGTCTAAATTTAGAAAATAAATTGTATCGTACTATATTTTAGATGAATAATAAATTTATTTTAACGTTTTAAATTTAATTAGTGTTCATACTCAAACGTCCAGCACCTTTGCTACTTTTGCAATTAAAACTATGCAGCGTGAGCGTGATTAATGGCTGAATAAATTTAAATCTACAAATAATCCTACTCAGTGGGGAATTTACAAAATGTTAAATTTCCTATGTGTTATGTAATAAAATGCAAAAAGGCGTATTTTTAAAGTTACAATGAAACGAAAATGTTTACATGAAACGTTAATTGCAAGTTTGATATGTGTACGAATTTTAACGGTCGCATTCACAAGTAACCCTTCATTTTTGAATTACACTCATCGTACAATCGTACTAATAAATATGTATATAATTTAGCTGAAAACTAATAAATAAATAATTTACCTTTATCTATACATATCTACAATGTTATTTTTCAGGTTTCCGCGAGTTCTGGATATGAAGTTGGTGAACTTCCGGGTTCAGTCTCTCGTAGATTCTCCTCCATGTTGAAATGATGACGTTTCGGATGAATCTCATTTGCCATTTTCAAGTTTCCGTCTTCTGCTCCTGGTAACTGGAACTGAATTGAGGTCCTAGCTGATGGTTGGCGGTATGTCTATGCCAACTGTCTTGGTCGATGCGCTGGTATTGGTTGTTGAGCTGATACCCTCACTTTCACTTCTAGTTTCTTCTATTCTTCTCCTTTTTTCTAACTGACTTCTCTTATCTCTTTCGATCCTGACTGGGTGTTTTCTAAGAATTGTGAGTTCATATTTTTCGATCTTGATAGCTTCTCTGATAATCCGGTCTAATAGATACTGTATATGTTTGATATCATCCTGGTGTTGTCGAAACCAATCGCGTGTGAGGTCTCCTTTACATGGTGAGCCAGTGAAGATGTTTTCTGGTCTTTTTGTACCGCGTTACAATGTTCCTCTCTTCTCCATTTGATGCCTCTGTTTGTTTGTCCTAAGCAGTGGCGGATTTAGGGGGGGGGGCTTTAAGGGCTGGTGCCCAGGGCGGTAAAAATTAGGGAACGGCAAAATTACGGAGCACCAAAACTAATTGAAGGAATATTTTTGAAAAAAATTGCTAAACAATGGAAAATAAAATTGAAGTAGAAATACTTCAATGCGAGCTACAATTTAGATAAAAATCCCAAACATCGTGTACGCTGCACTTTCAGTTTATTCAGTCGGGCTTATTTAAATATGGTCCTAATCAGATGAATTATCCTATTTGGCCACTGGCCACAGGCTTTCTATGAATTTGCATGACCATTTGTCGCTTCTCGTCGTCCAGATGTAGTATGCTTTATTAAGGAAATAAATTCTATTTATTTTTAATAAAAAATGTTTTCTGGACTTCAGACTTGCATAAATACCTATAAGGTCTATTCCTGTGGTGAGGGATGTGATGGGGCGGCACTTTTCTTGTGCCCCTAGGCGGAAGAACCATAAATACGCCTCTGGTCCTAAGTATGTTCGTGAACAATAATAAATAAAAACAAAACATACATGTGGATAACGTGTTTATCCTGCCAAGGGCGTAGGTGGTTGATATTTGTTAGCTAGCATGCCTTATACAATCTCGCATTTTGCAAGCGTAAAGCAAGAGCCCTTCATGCTTACAGAACGTAGCGTAGCAGGTGCCCTATTGAAATCGGGTGCTGTAACTAGTAACTACGTAAGTACTTGATCAAAGTAGTAGCGTTGAGGACTTGAGTCTTGTTCGTTTGCGTTGATACCAACTATTTAAACAAAAAATAATACCAGGAAATAATACACCGTTGAATAGGGTTTTTGTCGAGAATCTGATGGTAAATAAAAATACAGGGTGTTCCATTTAAAATATTTGTATAAATTCTATTTAAGGAGGGGTTCAATTGTCCTAAGTAATAAAAATTTCATAATCGCACTCCCATATAAAAGCCATGTTAAAATTGGACTTTGGCATGCATTTCTGGACAACTCGCTCTGATCATAGTTTTGCTTCGATCATGGAGTTTTATGTCTCAAAATGACCCTAAGAACATGCCACGGCTCATATGCCTAGTTTTAGCAAAAAGTATAATGTTTCAAGCTGTCTAGGATGTGTCAAAGTGAAACAGATATTGTTTTCTTGCGATATTTTGCGATTCTTCCAAAGTTACAATAGAAATAGCATACCCCAATGCGATATCGATAGGCATAACTGCCGTGAGGGTTCATTGGGGTCATTTTCAGATATAAAAGTCAACAATCCGACCAATACAGTGGTCACAGCGAGTTTTCCAAAAAATGAAGTCCGAGTATTTTCCAATGGCGAGTGAACTTTTGGCGTACTAGCAGGAAAAATTGTCGTTCCATCACAACTCTTTACCTCAGGCTAAATTTCCTCGTAAATTGCTCTCATTATTCGAAAATTTCGGAATTCATCAAACAAATTCGTAGAGATTTCTTCAGTGGAATGGGCCAACGTAAACCAAGATCGGTGCGTGCAGGTGAAAGAAAGGTGGCTAAGAAGAACACCAAACTGGGCAGACGTAAGAGAGCTTTTCAACGCGATAGAAATCAGGGTCAATATTGGACCGAAAAAAGTTCTTGAACCCCCCCTTAAAGTTCACAAATTTTGAATTCTCATTTTAAACAATCGGTATAAAATTAATCACTTAGTTTTTTTTTAGAGTAACACGACATTAGGGTAATATTATTCGTCAAATAAATTTTTCCTTTTTTGAAGAATAACTTAGTTATGAATATCATAGTCCGACGTTGAATTGTACAAAATTTTAACAAAATAATTAATAACGTGGCAACCGCACATCCAATATCAAAAAAAATTTCAGGCGTGATATAAATATGGTTGGGCGATACATGAAGAGAAAAAAATACAGGGTGTGCCATTTAATAATAATAATAATCATGTGAAGCAGAAGGTACATACATTCGTCAAAACTAAAATACTTAAAAGATTAAAATTACATGTTGTGTAAATCACTTAAATAAAATTCCTCCCACGAGTAGAAGGCTCTACTTAGGAGAAATGCCTTAAGTCTGTTTTTAAAAGCACTGTACATTAAACATCTTATTTCATTAGGGACGCAATTTAACAGCCTTTTGGTAAGGTACTCAGGGCCATTCTGTGACTTTCCCAATCTGCAAAAAGGAACGCGAACATTGTTTTTACGCCTTGTTTCGTAACAGTGGATTTCGGACTGTAGTTTGTAATTTGGTAGGTTTTTTTTAGCTTGACATAAGCATGCAAGAATAAATATACTGGGTAATGTTAGTATTTTATATTGCACAAAAGCCGATCGACAATCTGCTCTGTAGCCTAAATTTGCCACTAATCTCACCGCGCGGCGTTGAAGCTTGAATATTGTTTTGCTGGTAGAACAATGTCCCCACACAATTATCGAATAGGCGATTTGACTGTGACATAATGCAAAATATGCCATCCGTAGAACCTCCTGAGATACGTTACTGGATAGCCTGCGTAGTACAAAAATATTAGTGCTAACTTTCGCAGATATGTGATCAATGTGAGAGTTAAAGCGTAATTTAGGGTCGAAATGAACTCCCAGGAACTTCACATGAGGTACATTTACGACTCCGTGATGTCGAAGTGATAGAATCAATTTTTCTGTCTTTTGAAGATTGATGTTCAGCTTATTTGCAAGGCACCAGGTAGTAGCCCGCTGCAATAGCCTATCCGATTGAACGTTAATTTGCTCTATATTAGGGTCTCTAGCCAGAAGAGTAGCGTCGTATGCGTAAAGTATGCAATGGTTAACTTCAGATTCCGATATGTAGTTGGGCAAATCGTTGATGAAAACCAAAAACTTAAAAAAATGTGACATTTTCCTGCGAGGTGAAAATGCAACATACTGTAGATATAATAATATTTTAAAAAGATGCGCAATTCAAACCAAAGCAACCTTTATTTGAAACTTTTTTCTGTATCTTCAACCCACATTGAGTTATCGACCGATTACGGAGCAGTGGGATACCCTGTATAGTGTATACATACCGTGGACACAAACTGAAGTTATTTAAAATTCAAAACCCACTTTTGCGACAATTGGCCTTCACATAAATAATGCTAGAAAGCATCCCCAATATATTTCATACGAAAATAAACGGATTGTGTAGCGTACTTTTCCTTCAAATTAAAAAATGAAGGAAAACGGCAAGGTTTATTTAATAAACCTTGGGAAAACGGTACCTGATCATAAACCAACGGATGTTAGTATAATTGATATGGGATTGCAATAGGACTATACTCTAAACAACTAGAAATACAGGGTGTCTCAGTTGAAACTGAAACATTTTAAACGTGACTAAACGAAATAAGATCGCAACCAATGAGTTTCAAATTTCTACTCGTTTTTTCACAATCACATTAATAAATTTTCCCAGTTAAACAGGGCGAGAGAAAAATTACTTGCCATATTTTTTTTCTTAATTATTGCCATGATGTTTAAATTAGCAATAAATACAGAAAATGCGTAGGTATGTATTTTAAAAAATTGAAAAGCTACTGACGATACTGAAACTAATGAGAGTGCACGCATTCATAAAAATTCGCGTATCTTCTTTATTTGTAAAAATTAAATACTCACGTTGACATTTTTAAAAGCTAAAGAATACAGATTTCGAACGGTGTAAAATATATAGGGTGTTCTAATTAAATAAGTTAAGTAATTTTTAGTTGAAAATAGGCAGTTTGTTTCCTCGCCCTGTATAACTGGGAAATCTTTTTAACGTAATTGGGAAAAAACTTTTGAAATTTAAAACTCATTGGTTGAAACCGCACATTTTTACCTTATTTCGTTTACTCAATAATCACTTTTAAAATAAGTCAGTTTCAACTGGAACACCTATTATCGGCAATCAGTTAAAGAGAATGTGTTTTGTTCGATAAGTACAGTATCCCCCAGGATAAACAGTACCGAAATTTAATTCTTTCTACAATAAGATCAGGACGTTCAAATCCACGGAATCGAGTTGTTTGTCGCGCTAAGATGAATGTGACTCTCGTCTGAAAATCATAATGTTTTTAAAGAATTGGGGATCGTTGTAAATTTAAGCACAATCTGCGACCACAGTAAATAAAATTTTCTAAATATATAGGGGAAATCCAAATATTAATGATATGATGAGGTAATGTTAGCCGATAAGTAGATGCCGCCACCTAAACTGAACAAAACATGGAACATACAACCGTAACCTAATTTCAGAATACGAGTACATTAGCATAACAATAGACTCTCCAAGCGATTTATTTTAATGACAAATACCTACGTTCAAGATATCTACTTACACAAATCTATGAAATTGATAAACGCGCATGGTACCCCATTAATCTTGATTTACTTTTTTATACCCATTACAGTTTCAGTGAGGAAGCTTAAAAAAGGAAAGAAGCCTTATCTTTCACAAATTTGTTACGAGAGCATGCAACTTCTGAAATAAATTTAGTACAGCACTTTATACTTACCTGTTAAGATAACGATAGGAAAGAAACACTAATATAAATTCTAAATAGGAAGACCGTATAATAAGGTCGCGTGTTGTAGAATATTGTAAAAATTTAATGAAGTAGGTACACTTGATAAATTTTAATTTAAACGTATCTATAATAGTGTTGTATAGGTATTTGGAGAGGAAATTTAAGTACCTACTGCATTCCAACGTTTCAGATTTATCTAAGATTTACACCTTCAATGTACTATATTAAATCAGGACAATGTGCTCTTGTGTCTATTATATTATGATCTATAATAGTTAGTAAATTAAATGGATACGGCTTCCGAAAAAATTCAGTTTCCTACATCCAGTCATCCACTGATAAAATTTTATTACAAAGATTTGTTCTCTTTGCAAAATAATTTTTAAGTCGAATAATTAAGACATTAGTAACGAGTTGATATAACCATAAATTGCAATTAGCTGAGAGTTAAAAATAACAATTTTACTAATTTTAGGACTCATTTAAACAACATATTTATCCAAACATAAAACAAAGACACCAATTCAGTAAAACGTGCGATCTGGACACTGGGCAGTCCTCCATTTTAGGGAGAGTGCAGCACACACATTAAATATATACGTCAACCCAATCTGAAATCATTATTACTGTATTGTTAATGCTCCCCTGCAATTTTGCATTAATAAAAAAAAAAAAAAATTCGAACAGACAAGTATCAACAGGCATTATAAAGATATACCTAGAGAATATACAAATATATTTAACAGATTTTTGTGATACTTAACGAATCAATAACCGATTGAAACAAATAGGGGAGGAATTTGGTAATGAACGAACATAAAAATTTAACATAAAAACGTAATTCCCCCTACCCAATAAAATAGTTGTTATACATAATGTCAAGGGAAAGAAATGCGTGATTTTTGTGGACTGCAATTTGTGGCCCGAAGCACATACAAGCTTCTGCACTCTTCAAGACTGCTGTTTATAAAAAATATGATTCGCAGAAAATGTAATGTAATACTTTACTTTTGTGAAAAAATTAAATATTCAATAGTTGGCTGTGATAAGTATTGAAATAAGCAATACGCAAAGTGAATATCCCTTTAAAAAGTAATTCTGTTGGATATTTTGGCAAACAAACGAGATAACATTAAAGGAAATGGAAACATGAAGCTCATGAAAAAAGTAAAATTAGGTTTATGTAAAAAAAAGCGTAATCATTTGAAATTTTAGTAATAGCACTAACACCCACCCTAAACGTTAACAACTTTGGAGATGTAAGACCTGGTGTGCAATTTGTAACGCTATGCAAAAAAAAAACAAAGAAATTCGGAAAATTTATGTTTACAAATGATGTAAAACCGTTGGTTTTTCGTGCTGTTTTAACTTGGACACTATCATTTTCTTGTATTACCACTTATATTAGTTTAATAATAGTCATTTTTGGGACATTAATCAAATTAGTAAGTATGAAATCTTGAGCACATGTCACTTTAATACCAGCCGAAATTAATTTTTCCAATGAAAAGGCTTTGCGGGCTAGTATGTTATTGATGATTTCTTGGCAAGAAAATAGCGAAGGTTGTAATATGAATTGGGTCGTAAACGTTTTATCACAAACTTTTTCATAATAATTGCAAATTCTCCTCGCTATAAAAAAATCTATTAATTTAGCATTAAATTATTATTATTATCAATAAAGTATTCAAGGAAGAATGACTTGAATTAATCTTAACGTGTAAAATTAATTTAATTACGGCGATTTTAATAAAAAAAAGTGACCCAAAGCAAGGATCTATCCTACACCTCAGTTTTATATCTTCTCTATGCAGTTATGTACTATTAATTTAAAGGTAAGGTAATGAACTTTGGAGCCGAATATAAATTTTACCTGTGACAATTCAAAGATTGCGATGTGCTATGAACTTTCAGGTTTCGCCCATATATTCATGGGCGCCGCAGCCGCTACTAAAGGGCAGGGGGGGGGGGCTCCCTGGAATTTCATAAATCGTGTAAATCCATTTTAGAAAATGTTAAAAGCTCACAATATAATCACGTTTGGAGTACATATAATGTTCTATTCCATCGGTGACTCTGCATAGCCTATTGATTTATACTAATTTAAAAATAGGTAAAAATGTTCAAGTATTCTAATTTCTACTTGAAAAATTGTAAGTGCTCCCCCCTAACAAATTTTCTTCCGACGGCCCTGCATATATTAGCAGAGTTTTTGAAGTAAGATGTCTTCCACCAAAGAATTATGAAACAAGAAACCCTTTACTAAACTAATCACAGAATAAGAATTTTCAGCTGTACTGGGTGGTCCAAATTGCACACTTTCTTATGGACACAACCTTTATTTTAAGAGATAGAAAAAAATGAACCTAGGTGTCTGGAGCTCAATTTTAATGAGAAAATCACTGGCGTAAACAGAATTCAGCTATCTCTTTGCCCGCTAGGGGGCGTTTCTCTAATTTAGTCGATTTTGTTTAATAATCATAATAATAATAATAATATGTATTTATTGGCCAACAGATCTACATCCAATAACAGGCCAGTTTGCTATCTAATGATAAATAATAGTAATGACTAACTGATAATAGTAATAACTAGATACTAAATTAGAATTAAATTAAATTAAATTTAAATTTGTGTACACTGCTGATGAACAGAGAAAGAAAAATGAAAAATAAGAAAGAGAGAAAAAAAGAGGGGTTGCGTTTCTGAACTTAACTTAACTTGAGTGTGTAACAAGTAGATGATAGCGAACAAATCATTGATAGTCCTGGCACTAATATTAAGTTTATTAATTTATTAAAGTGACAAAACTAAACTTTTCAATTGAGACATAAGCTGAGTTAGGGTGCAATTGAATATATCGCACCTTTGTGAAACTGAATTATAGTTTATGCACATGGTGCAAATTGGAGCTTTTACCAACACATTAGTTCGATGTGTTGAATAATAAAAGGTTCTTAAGTCTTAAGTAGGTTGGTACATTGAAGTAAAGTGAGGATAATAAGACGGGCGAATCAATATAATTGTGAAGTATTTTAAAAAGAAAGATAACGCTGGCCTTATACCTCCTATCTGCAAGAGACTCTACTCCGAAACTCATCAACAAGTCCGTTTGCAGGTAGCCTCTTGGGGGGTACACACCATGCTGTTTGAAATATAGCATCTTTAAGAATCTTCTTTGAACCAATTCAAGTGACAGCTTCTGTTTGTTATAGTGAGGATTCCATATTAATGAGCAGTACCCTAGTTTAGAACGAATCAGCGACACATAGAAGGCGTACAACGCACAAGTGTTCGAAAATGATTTGCAGTTGCATTTAATGCCTAATAACTTTCTTTTTATTAAAGATAGGTGAGTGATTTTGGCAAAATCTTCTTCGGGGCACTTTTTTATGTATAACCCATCGCGATAGACAGTTTTTATACAGGGTGTTTGGTTTTTTGTGGGACCTTAAACTACATTCTTTCATACGGACCACTCTGTATATTTTGGAGTCTTTGAAAAGAAAGTAAAATTTCCTAAATTTCCACTTTTCTATATTTACATGGGGTTTATTGTTGGTGCACCAAAGATCTTTTTGAAGGCATACCACCTTTAGCGGCAAATGTTTATCTTGTCAAAACTTCTTTGTAATATTGACCGGTTATCACTTTCTTTGCCATTTAGTGTAGTGTTATTACTAACAATTAAAATCAATCAAATGGTACATTGTTGTAAATAATATTATGCATGGTAAAATATTTACTCCATGATAATAATAAAGAAATGAAATTAGAAAGAAATAAAGTTGTCCAATTTGGAGGGTAATACAATTTTACTGTAATTCCATAACCGTACCGTCTATCCTAAGATTGGTTAAACGCATTGAATTCAGACCTGGAAATTTTAATTTTCGTTACACATCCTGCTCTGTAAAAGTGCTAATTCAACATTCCTTTCGTGTCTGTGGATCCTGTAAGAAACCCCGCTCCCTTACGTTGAATTTCTACGTTTAGTTCAAATAAGCGAACCGTCGCCTACACAACTCATTACAGTCAAAACCTTTCCGAAATTTCCACACAAGTGGAAATTTGGTCCGGAGTATAATTGGATATCGTTTCCACGGCTTAACGTGAACACGGGAATTGATTTAATTGGCAGTTGAAAAATATTTTGACAGTTGATGAAACGATGCAATAAATACACGACTGTGGAAGGTTCTTATGTAGATAATTAACCTCATAGTGTTGTAGACCAATCAGACATTAAGAACAGTGTCACATGCACCAATCACAAGTTTTTTTAACTGAAAAGAATGTATGCTACTTTTCTTGCCGCTACCTCATTGTTTTAGCAACCTATATTTAAAAAAATCAAATGTCATTTTGACAAAAGTAAAAAATATGACGTATTTAACGCTTCATTCAGTTAATTCTCCAACCGAAGATCATTCGTTCTCAACTCTTGTCAGGCAAAATTTTTTTGTATGAGCATTGATTGCTAAAAGGTAATTAAACTCGATCAAATTCTTGGGAAAAGAACCCTCGCGCTTCGCGCTCGGGTCTTTTCGTCAATTTGATCTCGTTTAATTGCCAAGCAACCAGTGCTCATACAAAAAAATCTTGCCGACAATAGTTGAGCACTTATGATCTTACTGTTGAAAAATAAATTTTTCAAAGTTCTACATGCTTTCTGTCATTCCTAGATAGATTACATATGAATTTGATCCCGTTTTGACTAATTTCCTATTATTATCTCCCAGTTAATCACAAAATTATTATACTATGTGACTCATCACACACTTAACTGTCTGTTTATAATATATCGTCTCTTCCAGTGTATAATGTTCATTAAAAGCGAAACTATCCCTAACACATTAAAAATATAATGGATCCATGTTAATATTATATGTGTATGTTTTTACGCATTTTCGTACAATGCGGTTCCTTTGGCAACGGTCATATCGGATCACTACACGGGCACATTTTCGTATCATTCGCATTGCTTTAGCATCATATGGAGAGAAAAGTGTATTTATTGATCCATTTTCAGGAGAAATAGGAGCCGAATATTAATATTCTATTGCAATTGCCTGCTAAACACTTTTTACCCATGCTATTTTAGGAATTTGGTCTTTTATCACTTCTATCACAATATTTGTTTTTATTTTTAAAACCTGAATTCAATCATTTTCTGTATGACTCTTCAATAAACATATCACTTGCATACAAAATTGAGGTATTTCAGATTTTGTACTAATACTAACTATAAGCGCAAAACTATCGTATTTCTGTACGTAACGTTTTGAGAAAATCGCGTTTTTATTTGATGTATAGTGAATTTCAATTTAATATTTACAAACCCCGTAATTAAGATCATAAAAAGAAGTTTAAAATTGTTCAGAGGTGACTTTTATCCTGGATTTTAATGATCTAAATGACTTTGTACACCCTTTTAATAATTAGACATTTTTGAAGTTACGATAGTTTTGTTCTGAATAAAGACTAACTCTTTTGAGATACACATCAGTAACCAAAATTATGGAACGTATAAATAAAAATAGGTAATCAAAGTAAAATCCATTTTAGGATTGAACTTTTTCATTTTAAACAAAATATTACGTTTTTATAGTCTAAAATAATTAAGTTTTTATTACAATTTATTATAACGATTTATAAAACCAGTGTATTTTTTTTGGCTAATCCCTAGTGGACGCCGACAAGCATTCATTAGTTTAGAGCAGACATAGAAATGATAGCTCGCCTCTGTTTGTAATTTACAGATATCTTTTTAAAATTCTCTTCGTCGTAATCTGTTTTGTAGTACTTACATCATCTTAGGATCTTCTTTTTTAACATGAAGAATTTTAATTTGTGACCAGTTGACCTTATCATCTTCTGTGTTTATTTAAAAGTTTTTCCCTATATCAGCTGTTAAGGATTTCAAATCAAAAAGGTCACTTTGCTGAACCTGATGGATGGTGTAGGGTTTTCCAGTTTTCTTAGCCAGTGCTATAATGGGAATCCATTGGGCGGGCAGATAAAGAGCATTATTGCTCTTAAGCCTTTTTCTTTTCTCTCTTTCTATTGTGAAATGGCTCTCATTTTGGCTATGACCAACAATAAAAAATTTATGGATTATGGAACTAATGTCATGTCTATGTATTTATAATATACAAATAAGTTGCAGCTATAAATTTTTTTTATTCTGCCCGCAGCAGTTATTGGAATAGAATATAATTTCCTTCTTGTTGCTGTCAATATTTTTCAAAAAATGTATAAGAAAACTTCCAATTTCGTTGCTTCCTCTTTTACCAATTGATTCGTTCCATACATACCAAATTCCCACTTTGGATTCAATGTCATAAAGGGTAAAATTCATCGTTGATACGTTGATAAATAATTTACCAACATAATAGAAGTCTGATGCTGTGGCACATGGAGTAGGTAATATAGCTTGCATGTCATAGACTGCGACAACAACAGATTTGTTTGTCGCAGCATACTTAATATCTATACTTTTTTCTTCACGGCAGAGAGATTTATTCCGTTGATGCTCTTCAGATTTTAAATGTTTTTTTCCTTGTCTTCCAATGATGAATTATTATAAGATGTACAGTAATTGCATTGATCTTTTTTAGGGCTAAAGAACCCAATATTATACTCGTAGCTGAAAATGTATGCATAATGGAAATATTTGGCCGATGGTTTACCGTCTTTTTTACATTTTGTATCATACATGCGATATAATTTAGATTTCCTTGAAAAAATAAGAGAAATTATTGGTGAAAAAAATTTAAACATAAAAATAAATTATTCCCTTCCAAAAATTTCCGTTTGGTTCGATGGTAGAAATTGATTCAATGTGCTTTCGAATGCCAGCCTTCACTTCTTCGCTAATCTTTCTTTTTTTCACATTTTCCTCTTTTGTCAGTTTCCAGCACTACATCGTTTGTTACTTTTTTCATTGAAGTTCTAGTCATCATATCACTTATACAAAGTGTATTATGGAACATTTTTTTGCACAATCTAACAAAGCTAAACTCATAATTGTTACTTCGATTTGACTTTGAATAGCGGTATTTTGGTTCAACTTATTTCATTTGAAGCATTAAAAATTCTCTTTGACGATTAATATTCCCGAGCTGCCAAAATAGCTACGTTCAAGATATTCTGTCGTTGATGTAGATTCAACATCATCAGCAATATTAAACAATTATTGGTCAATGGTACATTTTGTAAGTTGAAATACTGCTTATCAGTCTTATCACCATTATCAAGTGGCTTCTGTATATTTTTTACTAGCTTCATGGATGTAGCACCAATTTCAACATTTTAAAATTTGAAACTTTACCTAATCATAATAATTTCAATTTTCTTACCTCAAGTGAAATGTCACTTCCAAAACACAGTGCAGGATCTTTTTCTTCAATTCTTGTCCTATTGTTGTTATTTATTGCTAAATTTACCAATAATTTTCCGCGCGAAAACATTTTTAAGAAAACAAGTTGGGTTAAGAAGAGTATTAGCGCACGCAACTCAGATAACTAATCAACATTAATTCAAGGCATTACTATCGCATATTGAAATGCAAGGATTTATCTCTACTTTTAATACAATACTAGCGCATCTCAAATGCGATCGTATTACACTAAGTAAATCTTGCAATTTCAGTATTTCTACCTATACAAACCTATTTCCTAATTGACAACATAATAGACAGTTTGCATACACAAAAGAACACTATTATACAGCTTCTTAGGTTTTCTTCATTTCTCAAAATCTTGACTTGCGATACTATTGCACTTATAGTGCGACTTGTTGGTAGGTACACTATCAATTAAACCCGACTAATAGCTAGCATTGCATGGAACTTTTTAACATCTCCTTTACGAAGTTTTGGAATTGACCAAAATGCAAAGAATTCCGCATCCTAATCTTAGATGTGTTACGGAAAACATTTATTTCTTCTCTCGACCACAAAATTATTCCAATTACAAGAACTACGAAACTACACATTCTTGATGGTAAAGGAGTGAAGAACAAACTGGTCAAAGGTTTGTAACCTTTACAAAAGCGTTCAACTGAAGTATGTAATAAGAAGTAATATCCAACATAAAATGTATGATGCATCCTTCGATCGATCACACAACAATTTTCTGAAAACCGTCATAGGTTTGTATGAGTTTTCTAAATATGCAATAAAAATAGGGGTTTCCATTTAAGTCACCCCCCCCTATCCACCCCTGAGTGTTGGGGGGGGGGGGGAGTGAAGTTCGTTACATAATCGGACATTTCCCTCCAAACCATCAAACTTTTATTTGGAAACTTTTTTTGTCAGATGTACTCATTTCGAGAAACTCCCCTGGTAAGATTAAAATGGGACACCTGGACATCCCGTTTGCGGTGCCACCTGTTGCAAATAAAGAAAAAGTTCCCAAATAAAACCGTCATAGTTTTTTATACTCTTTCTGAATCTGCAATAAAAAATACGGATTTTCATTTAAAATTTTAAAGTTGCCCCCGTTCCTCCCCCCCTGGGAGTCCGGGAGAGGCAAGGTTAACATCATCAGATGTCCCCCTCAAAACCGTTAACTTTTTATTCGGAACATTTTTTTATCCGTCGCAGTGTTCTATAATTATCGCAGGTGGGAGATTAAAATGGGACACCCGGTACCTATATGATAATACAATACAATACAATAAGTGTAAATTTGTGGGTGTCGGATTTTGTTCTTTACCTATTTTTCCCACTCTTTCCGGTCCGGTGCTAAATCTTTCATCTCCTTCTTCGTCTTCCCCTTCGCCTGCCCACTTTCTCTATATTCTGCAACCAGTTGTCCTTTGGATCTTCTCTTCCCAGTCCTACCTGCTTCCATGATTTTCTTCACTAGTCTACTCTGGTCCATCCGCAATATATGGCCATACCAATATAGTTGTTTCCTTTCTATCTTGTTTGTAACCGGTTCTTGATTTATCATATATCTTATATGTTCGTTTCGCTCTCTGTCGAACTTGCTCTTTCCAGTTATTTTCCTAAAATATTTCATTTCCGAGGAAATTATTTGACTTTGATGTTTCTTCTACTCCTTACCTTTTATTTCTATTCTTCTTTCTTCTTCTCGTGCCTTATCGTTAATTATCATCATTTTGCATTTATCCTTGTTAACCTCCATTACCAGTTTATCTATCTCTTCAGTCAATATTTTCGTTAGTTCTCTCATTTTTCTGTGTGTGTCTGATAGGACTATGTCATCCGCGTACATGTGAAAATCGACTGTTACTGGTACTAATCAGTTATATCCTATCTTCGTATGTTATTGTGAGGATTTCATGACTATATGACTATATTAAATCTTGCTGATTCCTCTTCATTTATCTTGACTATTCCCTTTACGTCATTATATGAAACGTATCATGACTGAATAGGTTTCAAAAAATAAAGGAACACGGGTTTTTTGTCGTGATCAGATGTGTCGTTCTCGAGATATTCAAGGGTTTCCATACTATTTGGACACTCGGTTTATTCTTCATTACTCGTATCAGCTTTGCTGTTCAGACACTTATAAAAGAATGTGAGAATTTCGAAATGGTGACTTCAGTTAAGAAGATCAACCCCGTATGGGATAGCCCCTTGACGAAATTTTGTGTGCCTTAGTGGATAAAGCCAAGATTACAATGTGGAGGTTGCTAATAATATGATCATATTTCAAAGCTCAGATTTATATGCTTCCAAGCTCGATACTCTGAAATGAATAAGTTGAACCGTGTGAAGGTGATCATTCCTGTCCTTTTTATATTAATTACTAACAAAGGATGAGAAGTGGATTCTGTACAACGATGCACCACCAAAGGAAAACTCGAAAAAAGCAAGTGAAGATTAGCAAACATTTCGAAAACTGCAAGAACTTCGTTGATGAATTCTCTGGCGTCCAACATATTCACCAAATACTACGTCATCAGATTTTCATAGTTTGAATGGCAAAAATCTTACGAACCTTTTTCGGGGAATATCACTCCTTTTCTTCAAAAATGCTTATGAAATTGTCTAACGTTTCGTAACATGGTTTCCATGACTTCTAAGATTTAAGACGAGTATCACTTTTGTTCATAAAACTAGATAAACCACTTACCTATGTGATTTAGCGCACATGCATTCAAGATTTCTAATCCACGATTAAAATAGGGACATATGTAAAGAGGACAACCGTGTAAATTTGAATTGAAATTTTTTTTGTACGGAAATACATTTTTCTAAAACTGTGTTTTATAACTCTCTCATTATACTATGATCGTACCCTAATTCTTAATTTAATTCCGTAATTAGAGGATACAAACAGATAAATAAATAAAGAATTTAAGTCTCTTAAACTTGTTATTTTTTTATATTGCGCATTTGCTAGTTTTACCGAAAATCGATATCCATAGAAGAAAAACAAAGGTTGCCTTATGGTCTAAACGGTTTTTAACCTAATTGGTGTTGATTTCATTTCTGTGCATTTTGTAGACACTTAATCATTAATGTATAAGAAACTCGAAACCACCCCTAGGCTCCATACATTTCTTGTCGATTATGTGTAAGTAAATACTCTTGTATCTCTCGGTTCTATTTTAAAATGGCCACCTCGAATACAAAACAAAAGTTAAATATATTGATGGAAATTTAAATTCGCCAGTTTGATGTCAACAAACTGGCGTACCTAACTTAAATTGAATTTTAGCCTTTTCTATCTCGAGCTCATATCTCGACATCCCATCAAATAATTTACAGTCGGTAATAAAAAAAAATTAACACTTAACAAATTTGCATATTTCTGTTACCTAAAATGCAAGATTTATTTCAAGATATCCGTAATACGTTGTTGGAAGAAAATTAATTCTTGAGAGAAACCACCGCCAGAAGTGAACGTAATCCCCCTAAACGTTAAATAGGAAAAAATCGCTGAATTCAATTAAGAAAAAGAATGAGTATAAGATAAATTGGATTTACGTTAATGGGTTTGCAGAGAAGTAGTGATATTTATTAACCAGCCAACTTTTTTCATAAATGTTAATTTGTATTGAATAATATCTAAAGGTTCGTTTTACCTCAATTAGTTCGACTTAAAAGTTTAACTGCTTTCAAAGTTTTACCTCTCCATTACAAGTTACAAATGTGGAAAGTTTTCAGTTTTAGCTCCAACTTAACATTTGCGAGTGACAGTTAAACAAAATTTAGGACCACTTGCAAAGATTGGTTTTTATACTTAAGCCCATGAAACGACTCGCTGAATTATCTCTTGGATTGACAGTTACATTTTTTTTTAATGTTATTGTTCGATGAAAATGTAGCGAGATCAGATCACAGTATTAAAATGGTATAACGAGCCATCGGTGTCAGGATGTTATCTCTCGTGGTCTCAAGACAGTGCCAAGAGCGTATCGAAAGGGGGAATAAACGGAATCCTCTACGGCAATTTCATATTCCCAGTGTGGTCTCGGTTTAGAATCCCAAATATACATTGTTGTATTAGCCACAGCGGATTCATTTTATATGTGGTCTTTGTATTAGAGGCTCTGTCAACCGACAGTGAACCTTTTTGTAACGATATATTACAATTGCCGAAAGGGAAACAACGTCTTTTTAAATAGAAAGATAATTTGACATCACAAATTATTTGCAAAATTGCCTAAGTTAAACAAGTGTAGACACAGCATGAAACAACCTATAAAATGGCATCAGACAATTGGCGACCTGAAAGTGCGCCATCTTCTGTATAGTCTCTCTAAATTAAATGCATGTTTTAACGAATGCCCAAATTATAATCATAGGAACCGAACTGAAAATAAAGACATCGATAGTCTTTTAAAAGTGAATATATCCCAAAACAAAACAAAAGAGGAAATTAATGACTTGAAAGTTAACATTACAAACTTTTCCATTGGTTTAATTAAGCAACAATAATTAATCCTTATAGGTCATACGATACAGTTGTAGAAATGCTTGAAAATACACCGTTCCTAGGCCTCAATCCACAATACGTAGACAACAGTACGATGAAATCGCCATTAAAAGAAAATGGTCTCCAAATTAGGTATCAACATTTCTTGAACGTGGGACGCCGGTTTCCGACTGGACATTTTGTGCACCAACACAAACCCACATTTAACGAATTATAAAATACTAGCGTCCGACCGAACCTTCGGCTTCTGCTTCGGCCACCTTCGGCCAAAAATACCACCTTCGGCCAAACCTTCGGCTTCGGCTAAAATAGGCCGAAGCCGAAGGTTTCTAGCAAATACCGAAAATCAACGAACTATTTCGAAATGCGCGCGAGTGCGATGGAAAAGTGGTCGCGCAGAGGGCGGGGATTGATCGGGATCACCCTGCACCGCCGGTAACTAAATCAAAACAAAACAAATTAGCAGTTAGCACACGCATTTGGTTAAGTACTTCGGTACGTACGACTATTTAACTTTGATTACTAATTATTATTAATATTAAGTTTTTTTTATGTGATAGTAATTATTATTTACAGTCCACATTAGTTATTCAGCATTGTTTAGCATAAAAAACTTATAAAACTATGAATTTCATCATTCATTCTTTATTTCTAACCAATCTTGAACTGAATTTCTTGGGGTCATTAAACCTTCGGCTTCGGCCGAAGGTTGTTGCAAAAACCGATTAATCGGCTTCGGTTTCGGCCAGAAATCGACCTTCGGTCGGGCACTATAAAATACCCACACTAAACTTAATTAATATTAATGAGTCTCCTCGTATGTCAAGATATTTCCAATAAAACATTCCTTAACATCACAAAATAATCATTTTGTTGAGGACAATTAGTTGCCCTCAACTGAAAAAGGACACAAATTAACTCGGTTAGTACAAGCCGCAAAGGAGTAACCTATCTTATGCATTTTTAAACCGCGATTTTAACAGTTATCCGAAGTAAAGCCCACAGTAACATCAACGAATGAAAACGGCTTAATATTCGGTGGACACATTGTTTTGAAACAACGACTGCAGGAAGAGGTCTGTCCCATTCACGGTCAAGAGTCACAGATGCATTAAATGTTTTTCAAGGAAAGTCAAAAATAAAAATACCAATGGATAGGAAATATGTGCAACATCCAACAAGATTCTTCTTTTGGACATTGATTCGAGCGAGTGGTAACCGAGCAAAAAAAGAAATCATCATTAATCGATTCCTCGGGAAAATTAGTTAGCGCTCATCTCGGCACTCGCAGAGAAATTACTTGATGACTTGTTCAGTAGATCATAGATACAGATCTCCTCTTGCTTGATAATTTTAGTGGCAGTCAAAAGAGGTAGCCATAATCTGCAACAAGCTGACGACAGAGTGAATGAGATAAAACGACGAGAACGACACACCGTATGTGACTGTATTTAAGTCATATTCCTGTAAAAGGTGTTCGACAGAAAACCGCAAAAAAGATGTAAACAAAACGTCAACCTATATTTGACACTTTGGTACGGCACATAAAACCTACTAAAGTACTTCAATGATCTAAAAACGACGCCAGAGACATATAACGTTGCATGTTTTCGAAAAATATCATTTTTAGTAATATACTTACTATCAAATGACCTTCCCGCAGAATTATTATTACAAATGAAATAACGAAATCTTGTAATCAACATACGCATAGAAGCTTGTGATGTAACGTACCTGGCAGATTTGAATTTAAATGTTTCCTGCTATACATTTAACCGACTTGTAAAAGGTAGAGAAACGATGGTGTTACGCCACTGCAGATGTAAAAAGCAAAAAAAAACAGGAGAATTAGCACGACGCGACGTGCGATTAAGTAGGTAGTAAGCAGGAGTTGGTTCCCGAGTACAGAACAGAAAAAGACGTGGTTTTGTGTGTGAGCGTGTATAATAATTAAGTATTTCTTTTGTTTTATATACAGGGTGAGGCATTTATAATGTCGTGCCCATTTTGCTCCGAAACGAAGCTTTATTAGGTATTAGATTACATTACATATTTATTATTTATTATTACAGTCTTAAAATAACGATTCAAACGAGAAGAGAACAAGAATTGGTGATGATTTTTTAATGTTTGACTCGAGATCCGCAGAGAATCGTATTTTAACTGTTTGCATCAGACGAATATAATTGCTTCAAGTTTAATATGCCTCTTGAGATCACGTTTAAAACCATCCGCATCTCTTTTACCAGCTTTATACGGTACATAGTAGCCTTAACCAATTACAATCTACACTTACAATATTTTTAACGGATTTTGAATATACCATGGAAAAAGGCAATAAAAAGTGAGTTTTCTAATTCCAGATGTCATGGCTATTTTTTTCTTATTTTTCACAATCCAATCACATGGGTCGGAGATACGAATTTGGCTTTATATATCTTAAGAGGCTCAACGGAACTTGATTATTTTGAAGACCCATGTATAGGACGTACACATCGGTGGCGGTCTCCTCAATAGCTATGATTTCTTTTTACATATGCAACTGCTTTGAAGGTGTAAGGGAAAGTTTATCCAACAATAATAACTCCAAGTCCATTGAAGTTTGGCATCGAAGTTTCGAAGGACAACTTTGTGTCGAACACCCTAATATCAAAGAATATATTATATACTCTTGGCTAATATCTCGAAATTCATCCCCACATTGCGGAAACAAATTCGCTACGGCTATATGAACGTTTAGTAAATTTCATATTCAACAAACAGCACCTTAAACAAGTTGATTCCGACCCCTGTTTGTTTATTACAGAAGCTTTTAATTGTAGTTGTGTTAACAATGGGAACTAATAGAGAAATTTTATTAGTGATCTCAGAAAAAAAGATTTAGCATAATTGTATCAACAAATTAACAGCTTAGTACGTTACCTAATAGCTTCCATTATGTCCGAATAAACCACAGATGTGTTTAAAAACATCACAGCTACATTCACCTGTTACGGTCACCAAACTACAGAAAACCTTGGTGCTCGCTGGATCCCAAAGATGTTTCCTGACAACCACAAAACTCGCCGAATGATTGTCGCTTTAACGTTTGATGGAACTGGAATACTGAGGGAACAAATTTTTGAAATCCATTGTAACGCAGGTGATGAGACCTGGGTTCAATATCACACGCCTGAAATGAAACGACAGTCACAACAACGGATATACGCAAATTCGCCAAACATACAGAACAAATTCAAACAACATTTCAACAACCGTAAGGTTATGGCAACTGTTTTTTGGAACCAAAAAGGTGTATTGCTTGTGGATTTTACACAGTCAAGGACAACAATAACTGCAGATTCTTACTGTGAAACTTTACGACGCTTACGGAGAGTTTTTCAAAACACAAGAAGAGGCTTGCTGACTTTTGGCATTGTTCTGATCCATGGAAATGCCCGTTCTCACTGCTCCTTGAGTAATTTAAATGGGACATTTTCGAACACTCACCATAAAGTCCCAACTTGGCGTGGAATGACTTCCATGTTTTCTCTGAATTGAAGAAGTGACTTGGGGAGGCAGCGCTTCCAAACTGACGAGGAACTCAAACAAACCCTCACAACCCACTTCAAATCATTTGCGCCAACATTTTATGAAGAGGTTATTGCAAAGCTTGTTCACAGATATGACAAATGCCTCAATTATCAAGGTGATTATGTAGAGAAGTAACCTTGATTGTACATTACTTTTGATAACAAAATCATTTTTTTGTATTCACTCGTCTTTCCTTTAAGCCAATCGAAAGTTGAAAAAAACAGCCCCTTAATAATGGTAAAAATGGTATGACGTAAATAAAACAAAAATATGCGCCTTTATTGATGATATGATACATGCTAGAACACCAAAGAACAATAGTGAAGCCGCATGGATGCTGTGAGATTCTATAAAACATAGAATACAGCTAGAATTAAAAGAAAAAGAAAATATATAATGTATTTGAGATGTTTGAACAAAATGGCAATCAATCACAATTTAGCTTGCCAAATTAAATATAAAAGTATTATCTGGTACACTACAGAACGAACTACATTGACTAAAGTGTCGTACGAGCCAAAAGTATTTATTTACTCTAAAGCTAAACTAACGTCTGGTTCTCCCTTTTGAACATGGAGCTGTAGCTATTTCTGATAACGAAACAAGGTCGGAGATAACACTACACTGCAATACCACTAAAGATCGATGGAAAGCCATGACAAAATGGTCGCAGAATATGGTTTCAACAGATGGTCTAAACGGTGCCCAGCTGTATTGTTTCGGAATTTGGTTGACATTGCGGCCATAAATGGTTTGTTTTATAGGAGAACGCCTATTCAGGATGTAATCGCCTTGGGAATGAAGGCTTTTTCTCTTGGTATGAATCAGTCTGGTGGCCCTTCGGGCTCTCGGCTGGCTCTGTTCGAGGGCCCCCTTCCTCCGATAACAAATAAATAGCGATCTTCCCACCAACAAACTTTCCTTTCAAATTTCGACCCCTGAATAGTTTCAAATTTCAACTAAAAATGATTATAAAATAAAAAGACATGAATAAACTCGAAAATGAGCGAAACGTCGTCAACACCTTCATCTATAATTTTTAAATAAAAACTACATCACACCACTAGCTGTTTTCATTCTTCCACCATCAACTAATAACTAATAAAGTTTTAAATAAATTGATCAAATTAATAATTTTTTTTAGTTCTTCATTTGATGCAATTTTTCCTATAATGTCGTGTTTACTAATGTTATGAAACAAATCAAAGTAATTCCTAACACAAAGTAGATCTTAATTTATGTTTGATCAGTTTGATCTGAATACAAATTATTGAAAAGTCCAGACTGAGATGACAGTTGATATAAAACACTAAAAGCACAGGATAAGCATGGAAAACATTTTTTTATGGAACTGGCACTTCAATATAATTTAGTTGGAGCTAGATTGGCCCCTTCGGACAGTCGGGGTCCCGGGCCCTCGGCGGTCGCCGACCAGCTAACCTCGCCAGACCGACGCTGCTATGAATAATTAGAGCCTGCAAAATGGAATCAGCGCTCCTGACATAAGATCCAAGATTATCTACAAAAACAAAAAATACACCCCCCCGGTGTTTTTAAATTGCCCTGGTATTGGGAAGAATAAGGCAAACAGTAGGAATTACCGGTTTAGAAACGAAAATACAGTATGTGTATAAAATAATGGATAATCAATTTAAAGCTAGGATAGTTAGGCAAAATGATTTTTTTATAAATGGAGAAATTTAAGGCAGACCCTGTTTAAAATCCGTTTTAGAGTATGCACTTTCCAAAAATGCAAACTTTATTTTGCCTTTTTTACCTTTTTTGGTTTGTTTTAGTTTTTTTGCCTTTTTTACCTAATTTTTTGTTATTTTTGCCTATTTCTGTCAGCTAATAATAACTCTGATGAGTCATTTTCCTTACTTTGTAATATTTCTCATTGTATTATTTCCACGTGCATTTTGCAACTACATACAGTCTTCGTTGATACTGCGTCCCTTAAACATTGTGCCGTGTTAATCGTATTTTTAAATTAGCCAGAAAACTTTATTGAAAAAGAATGCCAGCACATAGGCAATCAAAAAGTACTAAGTAGGTGTAACCAGTGGATAAAGTCGGATTCGCATCTATCAACTGTTTTTCCTTTTTCAAATAAATGTTTTTCTATATCTACCTAACTTGAATTTGTGTGTTGATTTTGACGCTTTTTTCTCGATAGTTTTTGCCTTTTTTGTCGATGTTTTGCTTCTTTAGATGCCTTTTTTGATTATTTTTTATGCCTTTTTACCTGCCTTTTTTGAACTTTTATTTTGCCTAACTATCCTAGCTTTAAAATCATATTCTGTTCGGCTCTCATTTTAGTTTCCTTATATGCACCAAGGACAAGTAATAGGTACAGATTATGTTTTATGTTCCCAAACTTCCTACGTCTGTCTAATATCATGGCTCCCTCATGCTCATAATGAAGCAAGTAACAGTATTAACAATATGAGTTTGGTAATAACAATATTACATTTAAAAACAGAAGTTTGCAGTATTTGTTATTACCTATTAGGTAAATTACGTAGGTACCTACACTTCCAAAGGTATAGCGAATTTTTCCATATCTACAACTCTTTTCAATTTTTCATACATAACTAAGTATACAAAAAGGAACATGTTCATTACTCATACAAAGCTTGTAATTTTATGGTTACAAATAGTTTCACAAAAACCAGCCGCACGATGGAATTAAAATCCGGACGCTATATTATCTCTCTATAGTTAGTATCTCGCAACTTTTAGAAGCTTACAATTTGATCAATAACTAAAAGTAATCTGGGTTAGTTCAGAATTTATTTACTACTCCGAAGATGAATGGTAGAACATGATTTGAAAAATACAATAGAAAGTTAGAATTCCGTTTTAATACATTCTACAAATATAAAAATCTGCTAATTACATTGTATTCTAAGTTTAAACTATCCGTCTAATATTTCGAAAGCATTACATAATCAAAAGTATTAGTAGTAGTTTTGTGTCGAAATTTTAATTTATTCGCAACCATTGTAATAGAATTTCATCCATTTTACAACGAAAACTCTGCAACAGGGTGGAATGTCAGCTATTACTTTACCTAATTACTTGCTCAAAATGTTGAGTTAGAGTCGTGACGAAAAATGTATTGTTTCGTTAAACTTTCAAATTATAGTCATCTTAATGTATTTTCACTTGTTCGTTCGTTTTCGGTCATTTGAAAAGTCAACTTTTAATTATTGTTCGTATTTTGCGAAAAAAGTTAATCAGGAAAAATTGAAAAAATGGCGCTCCGAGCTTTTATAATCAGCGTTTCTTTTAGAATATAAAGTTTGTTTTTCTATTTCTATCTTTGAAAGGTTTTTTTTTATTATTCGTTGCTTTCCTCATTTGTGTTATTTCTTGCTGCAGGCACTTCATTATCTCAAACTTTTTATTTTCCCCATTCTTGTTAACTCTGTACAAGTCACTCCTAATATCTACTCCGTTAATTAACACGACTTATCTAAATAAATACAGAAAGCAAGAATGTTTTATAAATTATCAATTACCAGCTACAAAGTGATGAGAGAAAACATTCCACAAGTTCTTTACCTTTCTCACTATCCAATATGAAGCACATAAACATCAAGGATTAGAACAACAAGAAACACAGATAAAAACGCTTTGAATAAGCGCGGTTAGACATAACGAGCTGTAGCTTGCACTGACACTGTAAGAAAAGTTTTTCCGACGGCTGTGGTTTTCACGCGGTGCATCTTGATCTAATTCAAGCCGACCACTGCAGCAGTTTTCGCCGGGACGCTAGCACAGCAGCGCTCCTTGCGGAAAATTTCGCTACTGTTTGCTGATAACGAAGCTCGAGTACTATAAAAGCTCAAATATTAAGAGATATACGAACTAAAGACCCCAAACCTTAAAGACTTAAATAAGATTTCTAGATTTGATTACTCGAGATAATAGCATCTTTTCTCCCACGTCAAACTTTCCCCTAAATATAATCATTGCACGTATCTTCAAACATAAACACTCCAAAATAAAAATGCATACCTCCCTTTCCATAAATTAAACATGAGCACGTCGTGCGTGTGTGCTTATATTTATAACTGGTGAATACAGTTACTCCAAAGAAAATTTTGCTCGTATTCTACAACGTAATTTAGACGTAATAAAAGTTGAAATTGTACTGAAACTACCTTTTACAATTTTATTAAAACTTCAATCGCAAAGGTTTTCCTACTATTGCTTATTCTTTCTTATTAATCAAATTTTCACCTTATAAACGTTATTCGCTCAAATTATTTTCACAAAAGTGGTTCTCTTTTCAGTGACCATGTGCTAAAATTAAATACAGATATGATTTAATCGCACGAAAATATATGTACATTATTTCATTTTGCGAGAGACCTGATAAAAAATTGTCCGCAATATTTGCTAACATTGTGATAATGTCAACAATGATAATAATCAACGCCGCGCAATGGAAAAAAAACGAAAATAACGTGAAATGGGAATATCAGTGTGCTTACATGTTACGGTGGTAAAAGGATCATTGACTACCTATATATATTAGAGATTTAAAGTGAACCGGTTAGGCAGAGTTATGTTATTTAAAATATAGTGATGTAGATACTGACAATGCTGAGATTAAGTGCTTCATGTAAGTGTAGTTACAGCCCTCTTAAGGGAAACTCCATAATACCACTGAATTCTATACAAATTACTTCAAAATTAATTTCATTTCTGGGTGATAGGTAGCTGAACATTACGCTGTAAAACTTGCTTCTCTTGACAAACCGTTTGATTTTTTAGCTTCAACTTATACGAGAGACAAGCCATCATGATTGAGAATAAAAGAATCAGTGTAATGTTATGTACCTACCTCTATCTAAATTCGCAAAACTATAAAACACTCACTACGTTTATAAAATTCAAATGCGGGCGGGAATCCCTAAACATGGCCGACAAAATTTAAACTTTCCCTCCAAAACAAACCAACCCAAAAATGACACAAGCTCATGATCGTCTAACAGGCCCTCTATCGTGTAAAAAGGTACGAATACACTGGTCGTGAACTAAAATTGGGAAGGAGAATCAAAACCAACATTAACTGTACCAAAATAATTCATTTATTGACAGTTCTGGACGATTAGGAGGAGAAAAGTGGCAACACTAAAAAACTCCTCCTATGACATAATTACATACGTGACATCAAATCAATTACAATTATAGCTACAAGACTGTTAAATAATATCAAGGCAAAACATTTACAATTTCATTGTTGATACTCTTCGATCATATTTAAATACTTCATGCAGCAGTTGATAAAATAGCACAATAAATAATCAATCAAACAACAAAATCAAATCAAATACATTGCATATCAAAATAAAAGGTCAAGAAAGTTTAAAAAGATAAATATGTACACAAGCTACAAAAGGTTCAACTTCAGTTACTTACATAAGTATGTAATACAAAAAAACCCACCTGTGTACACTCGGCACTCAAGCCACAAACTAAACTACCCACTATTTATATTCCCTCCCCTTGTTCGACAACTACCACATTCACTAGACATATAAATAGTTAGTTATTCGGACCCCTCCGAATGGTACAGACTGACCTGAATTCGGACTTAGACCCGGTTTTATAAAGCATACTTAAATACGTGATCAGCTAACGACGTGATTAAGTTTGAATAATGCAACATGGTTTGCTAATACGGGTTACATAGGTGTGGTCGTTGATCGTATTAGCCTATCGCATTACTTAACCACTTTGTCAGCTGATCACGTAGTTAACTATGCTTTATAAAATCGGGCCTATATCTGCTAAGCTTTTGTTAATACAGCCCAACGTTCAACTCTGCACGGGAGAAAAAAACACATCATTAGTTACATCCACCAAGGCTCTTACATAAATGAGGGAGTACGTTAGCAACTCTAAGTTTAAGCTTCAACAAGTGTCCCTTTACTTAAGTAACGAGTGTACAGGATAAAACACAATAAATAAAGACAAATCAAGATGGACGCCAATGGTAATTTCAATAAACAGTTTATAATAAAGTCATTTCATTGAATAACAAGTTATTAGAAAATATAAATGGTTCATTTAAACAATTAACATTAGTAAAACATATCACCTGCAGATAAAGCACTAAAAATGGAGTCACCAAAATAAAACAAATGCAAACGATGTTTACTACTTCACGGTTTCAATTCAGATGACGCTTTTAAAGTTAAGGTTAAGACGCCTTACACAAAATCGTCAGCCAGATAGACCTACGAGTAAAAACAAAAGTATCGACGTTGCCGATGCTTTTCAGATTTTTGTACATGTTGTCGGATCTTAAAAATATAGGTACTGTGGATACTACAGTAACTTTTTCAAAATTTTAATTTAGATAATATGTTCAAAATAGTTGCCTTCTGCAATAATTAACGTGGTGACCATTCTTTCCATGTTCCAAGCCAATCAGCTTTAGGAATACTATTAAAATAACACCGAACAGCAGTATCAATCTCTTCCATTGAAAAAAACCTTGTTCCTCGTAAGTTCTTTTTAGCTAGCTCTGCAGTGTGGGAAGAAGCAATCTTGTGATGTAGCATAATTCCCGTCTTTGGCACTTTATTGAACATTTCCGACAAACAGTATTCGACGTACCATTTAGCTGTGACAGTCTTCTGCTCCTCTCTACTTCTAAAGCATACAGCGTAGATTACTTTCTTCATTTCTCGCTGCTTTCTGATTATTGTTGGTGTGACCTGGTCTTCATGGATCCATACTCGTCGAGTTGGCATGTCGACAAATGGTATGTCAAATTCATCGCCTATTACAATTTTCGACAAAATTTGGTGTCTACCATTCTTAAGCAATATTAGCTGTAGTGTCGCACGACGAAAATAAATTAACTAGATTAGTACAAGTCGACTTTTTCTCATCATTGATGATATTCTTGAAATATATAGAATTTGGCAGTAACGCTATTAGGCATGAAAACAGATATTATGGGACGTTTTATTGCATGAATGCTGACAAGGACGAAACCTTCCTCCATTCAGATTCAGGGGAAGGAGCGAGAGTTCCAATTAAAGTATCCTGAATGCCACCTTTAATAATTCAAAAACACACCGTGTATTTATGCATAGTATAACAAGTTACGCACCATGGTCACATGAAACGACTGTATCAGTGATAGACGGGTACATCCGATTAACTGATGGATCGAAAATGAAATGTGGGGATAAACCATCTTCTGCAATAAGGAAGGCAACTAAATTTTGTTACTTGACTCCGATGCCATGCGCTGCCTTAAGTCCTTGTTAAATTCTAAGAATGATCTCCTCGATTGATTGGCTCACTCGGGACCGAATAGTTAAGGTGGAATGAGCAAGGCGATCTAGAAGCTCATATCGCTATATAATCGGGTAAGATCGACGTCACGACTCTTTGTTCCGCTGATCTCCACGAAGAAGTCCTTCAAATCGTAGAAGCCGAGTAGGTGAGATACGAACACCAGTAGAAGCGGTACAATGAAAAGTTTCCGGGTACAGAAGTGGTTGCCGTTGCCTAGAAGGGATCATACGAAGGCAAACATTTATCTGAACTAAAACATTTCATACCACAAAGGCTTGGAACAAATACTTTTACGTTGCAAAGGGGCTTAATTGTACCAGACAAATAAAATTATATTATTTACGTACGAATCTATATAAATTGCCAGGAAACTAGTACTGATTAAGCTAAACTTCATTCATATTCATGATGAAGACCAAGGGCTTCATTTGGATTATTTCTCAATCTATAGGTTTTACACAATTTTTCACGAGATTGCACAGGTTTCACCCGATAAGAAAAGTTTTATCAGTGTTAACGAAAACTATACCAGTTTTATTTTTACGATTTATCTTAATGTTATGTTGATCTTGCTGTTTGATTATTTATTTAATCTCAAAATTGTGAGTCTATATGCCAGGGGTGGCCAACCTGCGGCTCGCGAGCCACATGCGGCTCTTTGAAGGATTATTTGCGGCTCTCGATAAATTTACCCGAGTTCCCTTTTCATTTTTGTGTTACTGTATTTTAAAAAATTATTATCGTTCCGTATGTGTTTCAAAATGTCTTTTAAATTACTGACAACAAATATAAAAGACTAAGTGCAACGTTGTAACAAATTTCATTTTCCGTCCAAGTTAGGAATGATATGAGTCATCGAAAACTGGGCGAACGAACATAAACAGTGGCGTAAAAAACTTGTACATATTTTTTCTAAATTTGTTTATTTTTGTTTGTATTTTAATACCTTTTTTTGCATACTTTTTAAATACGTATTTAATTGAGGCTCGCGAAAAATTGCAAATTTTGAAAGATGGCTCGGACTATCAAGGAGCTTGGCCACCCCTGCTATATGCGATAGAACGTTTCTCAAAACTTTGGGTAACGGTTTAGGGGGGAAGTGGTAAATCACGAATAACTTTCATGTTTATCGTCAGAAAGTATTCAAGATGTCACTCAAAATTTCGATAATTTGAGTAGATTTTAGATTATTTAAGCATATAATGGATATTTGTCAGATTAGATAATTTTAATACTATAAGTAGAAGTGTTCTATTTACTGAAATTACTTTTGTACACACACGTTTAATTGACACAATGTTCGCAAAGGTAAGTTTCTTTATATCTTCTTTTAAATGTAATATCTAATTATTGACATGCTTTTGTTCTTCTTCCATCTGACAAACATGTATTTATTATGTTTATTATGAAATTTAAACGGAGTCCTTATCTTTTGGATACCCTGTATTCCATATACCTATGTATATATTTTACATCAGTGCAAGTTTTCAACTATGGGCATGGTGCTTCCAAAGTCTTTGAACGTTACCTATATTCAAAATGTATCGATAATCTCTAATTTGAAATATTCAAAGTAACAATCAAATGTCGTTTTATACTAAAACTCAAATCTTCGCATTTTTACTGAAAGGCTCGCTTTCTTATCAAGATTGGTAATGTAGATAAATCAATTGGATTGATTCCTGTTTAGTATGTACTCGCTACGACAATGTTCAAGGGGCTTATCTATTATACAGGGTTTTTCAACGAAAAGGAGCCACCCTTTATAACTTCTAACAGAATCAAAATTTGAAAAATCGGCGATACCCGTCTATAATAATATCGAGGGGGACACTTTTTGACATAAGTTTGAGATTTCATACCTTAACCCCCTGGGTCCCACAAACATACCCTTAATTTTTTTAAATGGCAACATGGGTCATGTGATACGTCATTTGAAAGGTCTTTTGATATCTTGCATTACTGCGTTTAAAATTTTAAAATCGTTCAATTCGTTTGTGAGATATTTTAATTTAAAGTTTTAGAGAACTGATATAATTTTCTTCAAAATGGTTGTTTTTTATTTATTTTTTTGCTTTTATAGTCAAGATAAATTGATACGAAATTCATTGTATTAAACTTTTTTTTATTTACATGGAAATAAAACTTAAAATAAATTAAAAAGTCAGTAATACTTTTATATTGCATTATTATAACGAAAAATTATATCAGTTCTCTAAAACTTTAAATTAAAATATCTCACAAACGAATTGAACGATTTTAAAATTTTAAACGCAGTAATGCAAGATATCAAAAGACCTTTCAAATGACGTATCACATGACCCATGTTGCCATTTAAAAAAATTAAGGGTATGTTTGTGGGACCCAGGGGGTTAAGGTATGAAATCTCAAACTTATGTCAAAAAGTGTCCCCCTCGATATTATTATAGACGGGTATCGCCGATTTTTCAAATTTTGATTCTGTTAGAAGTTATAAAGGGTGGCTCCTTTTCGTTGAAAAACCCTGTATATGATAACTTGTTCTGAATTTCATATCAGATATCCTGTAATGACTTTTGCGACTTAATTTCCTAGATAAACACCAATTTACCATAATGCTATCGCTGAGATGAATGATAATTGAGAAATTAATTGCCAATTTCAAAAAACGAAAGTGAATTTGATTTCATCTTGAAAAATTGATTTTGTAGGGGCAAATTTTTGAAATTTTGAGACCAGAACGAGTTTTTCCTTGGCGGCCTGATGTTCATAAAGACGTATTCCTGAGTGGTTGGTTCTACTTGCATATGGAATCCCATTTTTGGGATTCCGATATTCTCTTCGGATTTTAATCATAAGCTACTAGTATATTCCCTCAACTTTTTCATACAATCTCTCAACGAAAATACAAGGGCGAAACAATTCTTTTGTTTAAGAATTCAATTTTTGTCTGAAACTTGTACTGAAGAATTTGAGGGCGCAAATGTAACATTCTTCGTGATCCATGAAGGGTAGTTGTCAAATTTTTAGATAAACATATGAGCGCGCTTTTGAAGTAGGTACTTGAGCTTGACAATTTGTACTGAATATCAACAGACAGTTAAAGCCTTTTTTCTCCAAAATTCATACTTGATAGATAAATATTTTTCATTGGTTGGGGCTGAATTTTAAATAGGGTAACTCAATGCGAGATACACTGAGAAAAGTTGTATGGATTAAGTTTACAAACAATTTAAACTATTTTTGTTGTATCATACCTATTAGGTAACGGCCTTTTCAACAGAATGGGACAGATATCAAGGAAAAGTGAAAAGGCATTTTGTCTTATAAGCCACGCTTCGTTTCCAAATCGCTCAAAAACTGACAGGTTTCAGGCCTCAAAAATAAATTCTGGATTACATGGAAAACTTTCAACTTTACTGCCTGAACCGAGGGGTAATTCACTCGACGAAAAATGAACACGTATTGCCGCAATCGGGGTGATTGCGGAGATTTCCTAAGGGTTGCGAAGATTTCCTAAGGATTGCGAAGATTCCTTAAAAATATGCTTGAGAATATGAATATTGATCGACTGACATGATTTTTTTACAGTTGCAGTAGAAATTAATGGGTTTCTGACCCCATTCAGCTATACACTTTTGTTTCTGATGTAAGAAACTCCACTAAAACAACTACATTAAAGAAAAAAAATTTATTTCGCATGTGAAAATCATCGACATATAGAAATGGACTGCGCGTGGTTATGCTAAGCCCGGATACTGCAGGTGAGAGAGAGGATAAACGTGGAGGCCTAGTTCTAGCTTTATCTGTCGCGTATCTATTGGTCGCTGCATTTTAATGGGAATGCAGCGACCAATAGATACGCGACAGATAAAGCTAGGGGAATGCAGCGACCAATAGATACGTGACAGATAAAGCTAGAACTAGGCCTCCACGTTTACCCTCTCTCTCACCTGCAGTATCCTGGCTTAGCATAACCACGCGCAGTCCATTTCTATATGTCGATGGTGAAAATACACATTTTAGTGTCTACAGGCTTTAATAGGTTTTATACATTTATTTTTTTCAAACTTTTGTATTTCTTTTCTACTGCCAAGGTATCAGATCTTTTGGGGGCCAGTCCCACTCCCAATTAAAGAAATAGGGTCATAAAAAATATATTTATTTTCTACCGTCTGTACATCGTCTTGCTTTGGCCACATGAACTGGTCAAGTTCAGATTTCAAAAATTTTATCTTGCATGTAGTCATTAATGATAGACTAAGAGGCCTAGCGACCGATTTGGTCAAGTCATTTCCAGATGAAGAATTGTTTTTTTTTCACATTCGATACGCTACTCGAAGATACCGAAGGTAAGTCTGGCACCTTGGACCGGCCGGATTTGGGGGTGGTGTGCGCTTGAAGTAAAATGGAAGATGGCCTACTTTACCCAACAGGGTATCGACCCAGATAGTCGATTTTGATCTTATTTATTTCGTGGTCACGTATTGTGGTAGGAAATGGCAATGCCAGACGTTTTAGTGCGCACGGACCCATTGACAGACCTCAATAACATATTCTCTTCGCATAAAAGCGCTTCATATACATGCGTAGCCTATTTGAACTATCTCGAAAAATATACAATATTTGAGTAAATATGAAGAGAAATATTTTTTGAGCATATCTAAGAACGTATTGGCATCGCATGACTTTTTCAGATGTGTTGAGTATTATCATTCGTTATTGGTATCAGTTGATCTTGCAATAATTGGTTAGCAGAAACTTGCTCTATGATTTCATCATATAAGTGGTAAAAACGGTGACTTTCGACGAGTTATTATTGAAATTTAGAAAAACACTGTTCAGTTTACGCATAGAACGAGGAGTAGATTGAGGAAATTTTCTTTCAGCGACAGAATTACACACCGTTGAGATCTCCCCCGAGATTCTGTCTTTCGAAAAAGACGTGCCTGGAAAGAACGGAGACTATGTTTCGCTTGTTGAATGTGTTATAATTTCTGATTCAGCAGAATCGAAGGAATTTTGGTTTTCGATTGACAGAATTACATCACAGAGAATCATTCAAAGTTTCCAAAAATTTTCTCTGGTAGTTTATTACAATTTGTTTAATATGTTCAATTATTTGATTGACATTTTCAGTTGAGCCAACAATCTGTTTTCAATTCACCACAGGAATGTTCTTTTCAGATGAAGGTTGTGTCTTTTTTGTGGTTTTTTCTTTTTTGGCATGTGAACTTTCCTCATCTAGGTTAAGGTTCATTGTTGATGCTTTTCTTTTTTTAGATTTTGCTCGTATATAAGATCTACAATGCTGTGACAATATGTTTAGAAGCTTTTTCACCGCCCATATTTTCGAATCTATGAGCGATAGAATTTTTTAATTATGTTTTTCATCATTTCCCAGTAAGTGTTTACGTCGTATCATTGAGTTCCGCGAATTTTAGGACACCGTGTATAGCTATACTTCCATATTAAACCCCCGCACTGGAACTGTACGTCGAAAACACATAAGTTTCATCGGAAACTGGTATAAATTTTAACATTTCAAAAATATAGTTACTTTAATGGAAAAAATGATCCATTTTCTGAAACTTGTGAACTGCACATACATTTCACGTGACATGTGAAGTTATAATGGCTTAACTCTATGCGCGTCTGAGATTGCGTCCGATTTCTTCGAGGATTACGAAGATTTCCAAACGACTGCGTGGATTTCTAGCGATTTCAGTTGATTTCTACGCGATTTCGTACTGATTTCGGGGATTTTCTTTATGATTCCGGCGATTTCGTGTCAATTTGTACACGTATTGCGGGAATGAATTACCCCTCGACCTGAACTGTATAGGTAAACCTTTTTTCACTATTTGTGTGGCAAAGAGCACAAATATTTTCTAAAACTTGATTAATAATAAACTTCTTGGTGGAAAAATCTGGTTGGCACAATTTTCACAAAAGAAGGGTCACCGTGGCACTTTTTTGCAGTATCTTCAACCTTTAGGTACTAACAATTGGGGTCCATATCGCCCGGTTACTATGCTCAAAACTTGCTTGATTGCTGTCGAAATACCCTCCTTCTGCAGTTACACGGGTATTAACTCAAGGAATGAGGCCATTAAACCATCTTACCAATCTTTCATGTTTACATTCACTGAAACAGCTTCGTAATGATTCCCTCGATAAAAAATCCCGTATGTTATTCCCCTTTTCTACAAACACGATGTCGTTTTAGTTGAAGAAACTTCATTGTCGATTTAGTTAATTTTATCTAAACATATAATACTACAAATTAGCGCGTGATTAGCATCTAGGTTAAACCCAATAGTGTGAAAACAGATGGTGTTATTCAAGACTTGAACTATCAGCTGGAAAGTAATTAAATCGAACTAATTCCCCTCAAATTGTGTAAGAGTAAAAGCTCGAGTAAAAGCCAAATTCAACCTATAAGCGCATTTATAAATAAATTACAATATTAAAATCTAGCAAGAAATCGATGTTAAAATACACAAACAAAATATTACAGGGAAAGCTTTCGGTTATAAATATAAAGGGCTACGTCACAAAAAACAAAGCTAAACCTCGGGACAGGGCCGGATTTACCAACAAGCAAAACAAGCAACTGCTTGAGGCCCCCACGCTCAGGGGCCCCGCGCCGCCATAGCTTCGCGACTAAAAGAATAAACGTAAAACTAAATGTTATATGTTACTACAAGAATCGCAAAGCAATGGTTACTTAGAAAAGAGTAGCAGCGCTCTCGTGCGTGTGCGTGTTAAAATAGATAGTTTCTTAAAATTTATGTTCCAATTGTACTTCATTTTTTTCTCATTAAGTAATTTGTCTTTCGGAGGGGAGGAGGGGTCATTTTAGAGGGGCCCCATCACGATGTTGTGCTTGTGGCCCCTCAATATGTTAATCCGGCACTGCCTCAGGAGCTTGTCATACGCGTAGGTAGTTCGACATACTCCTACTTGGCGTATATTGGTGGTATATTAAATAAAAATATCATGTAAATTTTCCATGTAAAGAAACCACACAAAGCTTGAATAAATAATCAAATCTACACCAAGGAAGACGACACGTGTCAAGTGGGACATTTTAAAACAAATTACAACTACAGTTAAATAGGAAAACGTAATAGAACATAGAATTCCATGACTCGATTAAGCTTTTTACTGTTTACTAATATTTCTGCTATACAATAATGGAGAAGTTCGAAACAGGCTCGCCGATAAATACCTATCTTCTTTACTAAGAATATTTTCTTCCCGAGTAGGTATAATCTGTTGACGAAGACAGATATCATCCGAATATATTACAAACTATTTTTATAACCTCTCTTCAGGTTAGGCTGCAATTGTTGTTTATTCATTTACCTAACCTTAAAACTATGAGCCTATGCACTTATCATGGGGAATTCCTTCCTTCAAATTTTGCGCGGTGCCATGGGTGGGGAGTGGCGAATGATTAACACTTTTACGGTTTTATCACTGGAAAGTATTCAAGATGTTAGATTATTTAAATATACATACTATATAATGCATACTTAGTTGATTAGATAATTTTAATAGTATATGTAGAAGTGTTTTGCTTGCTTAAACCAGTTTTGCTCCCTCAAGTTTAATTGTGACAATGTTGGCAAAAGTAAGTTTCTTTGTTTCTTCTTTTAAATATAATTTTTAATTATTGACACGCTTTAATTCATTTTCCATCTGACAATCATTTACATATTACATTTATTATGAAATTTTAAAAAAAACTTTATCTTTGTGATAACCCCTGGTTCATGTATACAAAATGAAAAGTATATTCCGAATGTGCGTACGTATATTCTTCATTCTAAGTTGCACAAATGCGCATAAGTCCTACTACGAGATTATCCGAATGGATTAGTACAATCATTATCTAGGTGCATGCTACTTGAGAATAAAATTTTTGAACGTTTCTAATATTCAGAATGAATGCAGAATACATTACAAGTCATATTGGAAATCTTCAATGTAACCCTCATATTGAAACACAATTTCTTCATGCTTGATTTCCTACGAGGAATAGTTATAAAATTTGTAGGCAAACTAATTGGATTAATTCCTCTTTGGTATGTAAGTATTACAAGAGGTTCGCTTATCATTTCTGATAAATTATTCTATATGATATGAATTGATATCCGATATCCGGTGCTAACTTTTGCCTTTTCATTTTCCTGTTTAAACATCAATGTACCGTAATGCGGGATGGGATTAGTGGCCGCGGCCGACCGGCCGCAGCCGACTAGACGCGGCCGCCGGGCCTACTGGCCGTCGAGACAACTTGACCAACGGCCAACTGTCCCGACGGCGGAACGGCGACGGCGAAACGACGACGGCGAATAGGCCTATTCTTGTCTCGCGGCCAAGTTGTACTAGACCAAGGTTTATTAAATAAACCTTGGTACTAGACCGCCTGATGCTGTAAAGATGTCCTTTGTCTTTCATGTTCACTTTCATGCTCAAATGCCCTTCCACCATGGAGTTCAACCAAGTTGAATTTCTAGGTGGAGATACCTGAAATTATGAAAGTAGAGCCATTTTTATTGATGGTTTTGTCTCCTTATTGAATTGGGAATAAATTAAAAGAAACTTTAGAGAGCGCCTATTTAAAACAGAACTATGTCTCATTATGCATACTTTGTACTTGTGGTTATCAAAGATACATATCCAGTTTCCTCTTCCTTATGAGCCTTATAACGGAATTCAGGGCTTTCACTTCTTATTTCTCTTGATAGTATGCACAGTAAGCATCCTGGTTTTGCGAAAAAGGTTGGAAATCATAGAAATTCTAAATTCTTGTATAGGTTTATCCTCCAAGGACACCGAGCTTTTGATGTAGTAGCTATAGAGCATGCATACATAACGGTTTACTCCAGACTCTTACAGAGTTTTCCAATTTTATCCTTATAGGAATTAAGACACAATACTGCACAATTGAAAATCATTATGTAAGGGTTTACATTTGTAAGAGGTGCTCATATACCTAACCGAAATCCTAAATCATGGCGAATGCACAACGAATCATTCCCAAAAGAGCTTCGTCATTCAGTTATGCAGTACTTTTCACGTTGAGAGTACAGAGTACACCTTTGATCGTTACATAATTAAATATAGATACAGCTGGCTTATGCAGGAGAACAGTACTGGTGATCTTTTCATTAGTGGCGGCGCTAGCCACTTCTCTGCGCAGATTGAGATTTGCGAGCCCCTCACTTCCGGAGGTCTGGGTGGTATGGAATACCCACCTCTATATCTCTCTACATCTGACTATATTATACGGGTCTAAGTGTGTTAGAGTCACTTAATTTTGGCCCGGCTATATCTGAGATATATCGCGGGAGTTTTGTAGTCGTCCAAGAGATAATTCAACGCTGACTAACGCTAACTTCTTCATGTACATAATCCACACGCGCATCGCTTGGCTTGGTCATTCGTTGGATGGGTAACTGGTTCATTAGAGTGAGGGAAGAGAACACAATGTTCTTATTCAAACAGAAAGCCTCGCTTGTGTAATATGTACCCTTGAGCTTCTTAGACCTTCACGTACCAAAAGGTTGTAATTACAATAAATTAAAAGAATTTAAGTCAGATAGCGATGAGATGTTTTTCTGTTGTACAGTTGTACTATTTTTCACGAATCGTTTTTACATAACCTGGTTGGCCAGCGTCTAATACCCAAGATTCCCTATAAAAATTATTGCTATACTGATTGTAATCAAGAAGGAACAGTGATACTAAGATAATTCATAAATTACAGATTGCAACATTGTCAATTATTTTAAGTATATTATCATGGGGCAGACCGTCACATGGAGAAAAATTAGAGCCTTTTCAGCTAGACGAATACTTGAAACGATCCTTTTCAGCAGCCGGTTGGAATGGAACATGGATATCTGGTACAAATTTGGTACATTTCCGGCTAATAAATAAATTTTTTCTTCTCTAGATTCGACCTTTATTTTTAAAGATCATGATGGCAACGTTTATAAAATGAACCCCACCAATCATAAATCGGATTTATTTTTGGAAGCGAACATATTTGTAAGTATTATAATTTGTATTCTTCTTGAGTGTGTTAACCTTAATTTACTTGTAGAAAGATTACCGTTCTAGTTCTCTGAGTTTCTCTAATGACTTAAATTTTGTTTTAATAAAGTACAACCTCAAAGCGGTAAGTTATACAAATTAGATAAAAATAATGATTATCTCGATCAAAACCAAAATTTAGATTTTCCGACATTCTGTTACCGCCCAATATACTATTTACGATATCCAAAAACGGTGAGTTGTTTACCATCACTTTTTGCAAACTTACTCCTTTTTTTGGCAGGGAATATCACCACCTTCACAATCAAGAACACTTGCAATATGCGGTTTGGGCTCCTAAAGGTGTAGGTGTGGCGTATGTGTTTCGTAACAATATTTACTACGTACAGGACCTCCTAGACATAACAACTCCAAGACAAATAACGACTGACGGTGTGCCCGGTATAATCTACAATGGTGTTCCCGACTGGGTGTATGAGGGTAAATATTGCCTACAACCATTGCTGTAAGTGTAACAAGTTCTTTGCAGAAGAGGTATTATCTTCGGGTTCCGCCCTTTGGTTTTCTCCAAATGGAAAAAGGCTAGCGTTTGTTTATTTCAATGACAGTCTAGTACCCGATTTCCATTACTTTATGTACGGAAACTCGACGAACCAATATCCAACTTTGGTTACATTAAAATATCCCAAGGTACTTCAAAGGTATATAATTCGGTATGTTATCAAAATTCTTTTGTTATTTAAGGTAGGGATGACAAATCCAACAATCGCTGTAAAGTACGCGGATTTGGTAAACAAAAAAAGTAAAGTAATGGACATTTCGCATATAATTCCAGTTGAGATTGTGTCCAAAGATCACGTTTTGCAAGACATAAAATGGGTTACTAATTCAGAGCTCGTTGCGGTTTCATTAAATCGCGTACAGAACATAGCTGCTATGGTTCGGTGTGATGTTATTACTAATAAATGCGACAATGTAATGTATTTACTCTTTAATCGACCAAGGAGTTCATGTAATGAAATCTATTTTTAGTTCTATAAAGAACACCTCACAAATGGTTGGATAATATTACAAACTCCCATTTACAATAGCAAAGGCACAACATTTCTTGTGCTACTTTCAGAACCCGAAGGCAATGACCATTATAAACATCTATCTTTAGTTAAAGGTAATGATATTTCTCAACGTGTAAGGCTCACATTCGGTAAACGTGTAGTAACCACCGTGTATGGATGGGATGAAGCTAGAGATTTGGTGTAAGTGTTCGTCAATTACTTAAATCCTACCATTACATTACAACTTTAGATACTACGCTGGAACCGTAGAAGGTGATCATGCTCAAAAACAAGTCTACGTATTTGATCTGAAGACTTACACCGATCGTTGTCTTACTTGTGACGTTGCTACACCTGAAGGTCCTTGCGAATCTGCAAGTGGATCTTTTAGTGACGAATTTTCGCATTATGCCCAAACATGCAGTGGGCCAGGGCCCCACATTGTGCAGATTAAGAGTTTAACGGTAATTTACAAATTAATAATGATGAACCTGAAGTGGATAAAAACTTTTTCAGTCTCCTGACTCATTCGTTTGGCAAGACAATGCTGCTTTACGGGAACGACTTTCCAAAAAATATAAACCGGTGCGCAAAACTCTCAAAGTTCCACTCTCCAGTGGCTACACGGCTAATGTACGTTTACTATTACCACCCACTTTAGACGAAGAATCAGATGAAAAGTATCCGATGATCGTAAAAGTGTATGTAGACCTCCGATATTTGATATACCTACTGTGTGTACATTGAATTCAATCTCTAGCTACGGCGGACCTAACTCCAACGAAATATCAAAGTCGTATTCTGCCGGCGAAGAAAATTATTTTGTAACTAATCGCGAATATATTTACGCCTCAATTGATGCAAGAGGTTCAGGAAATAACGGTGACAACCTCATGTACGAAGTTTATCGTAGATTGGGAACGGTTGAGATGGAAGACCAAATTGAGGTTACTAAGTACGTGTTTATCGTTCCTAAATACTACTTTCCTCAATATCTTTTTGTTTCCAGATTCTTACAAACACATTATAAATTTATCGATGCCAATAGAACAGGAATTTGGGGGTGGAGCTATGGTGGATTTGCAACTCTTTCCATTTTGGCAAAGGATACAGAAAATGTATTTAAATGGGGATTAGCTGTAGCATCTGTAACGAACTTTATGTTTTATGGTATGAAAGCAAGTTATCTTGTGCAGTTTGATAAGGTTCATTTCACTTCAGATTCAATTTATACTGAAAGGTACATGGGACTCCCAACCAAAGATGATAATGAAGCTGGATATAATCGCACAGACCTGTCAAGGTCAGTGGAAGCTTTTCGAAATAAACTATTCTACATTATTCACGGTAACGCGGATGATAATGTACATTATCAACAATCGATGATATTAGCAAAGGCACTGGAGAAAGCAGATATTATGTTCCTACAACAGGTAACGAAATCAAACAATCGATACTTTCAAAATGCAAACACTAATCATTTCAGAGTTATCCAGATGAAAATCATGGAATAGGATCCGTACTTCCACATCTTTACCATACCATTGACAAATTTTTTAATCATGGATTTCAAATTGAAATTAATGGTAGCAAACGAGTGATGCGAAAAAGTAAGAAAGCAAAACATCATTAACGCGTCGTTTAATGAATACCTATCTATTTTTTTTCTTGGAATATAGAGACTAAAGAATAAAAACACACTACTAGCTTTTAAAATTTGTTTAATTTTATTTTAGTCTGGATTTTAAATAATTGCAGTGATTCCATAAATCCAGGTACCAAGTAGGGGATTTCTGATTGTTGTGCAGTGTTTAAGCCACAATTTTAATGCGACATTATACGTACAACTGCAAGCCTCCACTTAACTTTGCATGGCTTCACTATATCAGAACTCTATGTCTTGATAGTCATTCTTGCCTACCATAATTTCTTTGCTTGCAAGTCGATAAGTTTTACTATTGATTCCAATAAAAACGGTTGAGCGAAGTGCTCGAAACTGTCCAAATCTATCAGAACTCACATTTTTCGCTGTTGTCTTGATTTTGTAATAAAGAGCGGAGGGTGGACGATGTCCACGTGGAGGTAGACCTCGTATTTAGGCTCTTTGTGCTACCTCCATGTTTAAGGTCATCCCACCCGCATCGCTACCCAAGTTACCTCAAATGTGAGATGTACCTTAAGATACTGGCTAGAAATTTCGCAACTGTTGGATAGGTACGGATCATTCAAAAACGAATGTATTGCTCCGTCTGTGTAGAATCCTCTAGAAAATGGTAATTCGATTAATCCCATGTCTCGCATGTGCTTGTTTAGATTAAAATGTTCAGAAACTACTCCCGGCCAAACAAAGGTTATCTCTTGGTTGCCCTGTAAAGATAGCAAGATAGTCCATAGTAGGTCTCTCTTAGATGATCATAATCTAACATCATTGCTCACCACAGCCGTATGCCGCCGCGGCGGCCGCCGTACCATCGTATACCGCCGCGGCGCCCGCGGCTGCGGCCGCCGTATCGCTGTATACGCAGTTGCCAAAACCCCAAATCAACACTACGTTACTCTATCTGCTTCTTATATGCCTGCAGTTCTCAACCTCTATTACCAGAATGTTCTATCACCAATTTTGACTGTTACACCTATTCTACGTCCAAAATAGGCATTCATCTTTTTTTTATCGTGTTTGTATTCTGCTTTTTCCAAATTATTATTTATGTGCAATACAGCGACTCTTACAGGTTATCCTCGAGTATAAAACACCAGGTAAGTGCCACTGTTTTAGTTATGTAGAGCGAATCTTCAAGCGATATTAAGCTGGTGATGTACCGCCTTTGGCAGCTCGATTTTAAACGTTTCCCTCCGTAATTTGTCCGTTTTTAAAATTATTTCGAAATGATGGTTATGCAACTGTCCATTATTTATAATTCCTTTTTGCTGATCATAACGTAATGTGCAGATGCTGAAGAATTAGGGTAGCAAGGGGAAAAGTAGTTAGTTCCCAGGACAGAATGAAAAAGAACATGGAAGTAGTAAGATAGATTGTCCAATGCCGTCATCAGAAAATTTAAGTAGGGATATTTTATTTATTTGTAATAACTAACTGTTCATTTAGTTACGGTGAATTGTACGTGTTCCTTTTTTTTGTAGGTCTTTTATATTTTTGAATTTACAGGATTTATTCAGGTTGCGCAATATTGAATTACTTAGCTTAAGCACAGAAGACATAGAAGCGACACTCCCCGATCCCGCCAAAACAAATTTCTTGGCGCATGTCGCGTCGCCATACTTTTGTTAGTACAATCAAAGAACGTATTATACACCGTTCTTTGGTACAATTTATAATACCATAACGGTAACATAACATGTAAAGTCTGCCTCAAAGTATATCGTCTGGTAATTTACCTCATTAAAGGATTTATTTTCTAATTTGCATTGTTAGTAGATAAACACGTTTTAAATGCCTACCTGATTGTGATAACAAACGATATACTATGAGACAGACTATACCTACATAAATTAATATTACACGAATCATCATTTATTTATTAAAGCTGTTTATTTAAATTTAAAACATCTAGAAAAAGAAATTTTAAATTACAAATTTTATGTAGGTCATCCTTAGTAATAGGAGTACTTATTGTATTGTATTGAAAATAAATATTTTTTAAAAAGTACTTATTTTTTTTCCAATGTGAACTATTAAAAATTAAGTTATCATTTGCGAAATATGGTTGCCATTCAGAGAAGTAGATTAATGCTGAAAACTAAAGTGTTTTTAAATTTCCCACACCTACTAACAAAAAGATGGCGAAGGTCACCCGGATTTGTCAAACGAACATCAAAAGTGCCGCGATTTATTTTCTAATTTGCATTGTTAGTAGATAAACACGTTTTAAATGCCTACCTGATTGTGATAACAAACGATATACTATGAGACAGACTATACCTACATAAATTAATATTACACGAATCATCATTTATTTATTAAAGCTGTTTATTTAAATTTAAAACATCTAGAAAAAGAAATTTTAAATTACAAATTTTATGTAGGTCATCCTTAGTAATAGGAGTACTTATTGTATTGTATTGAAAATAAATATTTTTTAAAAAGTACTTATTTTTTTTCCAATGTGAACTATTAAAAATTAAGTTATCATTTGCGAAATATGGTTGCCATTCAGAGAAGTAGATTAATGCTGAAAACTAAAGTGTTTTTAAATTTCCCACACCTACTAACAAAAAGATGGCGAAGGTCACCCGGATTTGTCAAACGAACATCAAAAGTGCCGCCACAAGTGTCGCTTCTGTATTATGTCTTCTGTGGCTTAAGTATGTAACATCAAATTGGTTCTTACATTTTTCATTTAGGATAACATTCTTTTACTTCCTAAATATTGATAGGATTGACTTATTAGGGTGTTTAGTAGAATTAGTTGAATTTTAGGGCAAGCATGATTATTTTGCGTAGGTGTTTGGTTAAGCAGGAATTTTTAATTTATAATAGCGTTTTATACCTATTCATTACATTTTGATACGTTTTGTGACATTGTTGCACAGCTTGCCTGATTGACGTCATGGCTTTCTGGTAGGGTTTTTTATGTGGGGCCGAAATGTGTTCTTATGTGGGTTGGTGGTATTCTGCCACCATCTTATTTTGAAGCGTCGAATGTGATTAAATTTTACATCCCCTAATTTTATGCATTTAAATACTGTTGATGTCATGGATCCTAAAATTGATCTTTATAAGACTAGCACACATACACACATCTCGAGCAATTCGTTCACGAGTCCTACCCTTTGACAGGTTTGTTATTGACGATCACGCGCCTTGGGGTTTCAGTTAGTTGGTGGCAGATTTGGTTTTTTGGTTTACGAGTTGCGCAGTCGTCTCACGACGTTGCACAAGGGGTACGTTACAAGTTTACGAAAATAACTGCAACTTCTTAATTTATGCTTAGGTTGAGAAGAGGATTCCATTCGCTAAAATCTTTTCTATTTATTGGTCGCATTTACTCGCATACTTAGACACGTGTCTATATGTAGTGAAAGTACATTACTGCCACAGCGAAGGACCACACGGTCAGTCGGTAAGGTAGAACGACTTCCGGAATTGCACAGTGTCAAACAAAAAGTCGACGTTTCACCTCCTCGGATGTTGTTTAAAAATTGCGAAAGTAATCCGTCGTTCATTTTGTTATTTTCTTATACTCATCGCCACAAATCAAGATAACGTTTAATTAACTAGGTATCAAAAATTAAGTATTATTTTAAAACTCAATTAGTCATTTCTAGCACAACTACATCAGTAGTATAGTAGTGCCGCTTCTGGATCACTTTGACCTTGAGTAACCCCACCTCCTCGAAACCGCTGATCGCCGGTTCAAGGACATCAACCTCTGTCCGCCGTTCCCCAAGGTCAAAGTGATCCAGAAGCGGCATTACTATACTACTAACTACACAACATTATTTCTTATTTTTCTATATTATCGCGAGTTTTTGAACAACAAAAAGTTACCTAGATCTTAAACTGCTGTTTTATTGTTTAATAATACAGTTGAATTAGTGTCGGTCATTTTAGTTTTACGTAATTTCCAAGTCTTCAAATGTTGATTTTTAAAACCATAATCAAAGAACTTACTAATGGTGTGGAAAAGATGTCGATGTACGTGCACTAAACTATGACTCTCATCGGGGTAGCTCTAAAAACAGTGAATCATTAGATGTGAAACGTTGTTTCATGGTACACGAACCTGTTGGAAGAACCTGATATCGGCCCTTTCTAATGCTTTAGATAACATCATGGATTGTTGGTAATGAACATTATCATCAGCGTTCCCGTGAAAAATATAAAACAATTTATGTCTTAGGCCTTCAATTTGGGACATTATTTCGGCATTTTGATAACCTATTGCATTATCTTCCTCTGTTGGCAAGCCCATGTATCTTTCAGTGTAGATGGAATCTAAAAAGTTTTATTTCTCATTACCTACCACTCTTTGATGTTCTCTAACCAGTTACCGTAGTATATGAAACTAGTCACAGGTGCAACGGCAATTCCTAATTTGAAGACGTTACTTGTATCACGGGCGAGTGCTAAAAGGGCCGCAAAGCCTCCGTAGCTCCAACCCCAAATTGCTGTTTTATCGGCATCGATGAACTTATAGTGTTTTTGTAAGTATCTAAAATTGCACACGTGATAACGTTAAAATCTAAACCAAAATTTATACCTTGTAACTTCAATTTGATCTTCAATCTCTACCGTTCCCAATTTTCTGTAAATTTGGAATAATAGTTTATTCCCATTCTTTCCTGAGCCTCTTCCGTCTATAAAGGCGTAGATATAACTGTGATTTGTAACAAAGTAGTTTTCTATTCCGTGGGAATATTTATCGGAGACTCTGTTTGAGTTAGGCCCGGCGTACCTGTGATACTAATTTTGTTCATTAATTCAATGGTTTTTAATAGCACCTACACATTCACAATCAGAGGATACTTCTTATCTTCATTTTCATTTAATGCTGGTGGTAAGAGTAAGCGCACGTTTGCATGTAAGCCACCTATCAAAGGGACCTTTAGAGTTTTTTTTATAGGTTGCAATTTCTTTGCCAATTTTTCTCTCACAATGTTATTATCTTCCCAAACGAAATACTTCCGCGTCTGCGATACGTAAATTAGGCAGGGATTTAGTTACGAAACATACGTACCTCGAGATGCTGCACTTGCACAAGTTTTGGACCTGGCCCGCTGCATATTTGAGTAATGTAAGAGAAATTTTTACTGAACGCTGCACTAGCAACTTGACATAATCCTTCCGGCGTTTGTATATCGCAAGTTAAACAGTTCTCTGTATTTCCAGTTAAGTTGTAAACATATACGTGTTGCTGGTACGATTTATCCTTGACTGTACCGACATAATATCTAAAATGTTGTCATTACCATCATTAAAATACATATTTAAGATTACATTAAACCCCTTTCTTCATCGTAACCATATATTGAATCAACAACTCGCCTTCCAAACGTTAGTCTTTTTCTTAGTGATATATTCAAACCGTAGACGATTGATAGATGTTTGTAAAAATCTTTCCCCTCTGACTCTGGTGACAGAATGAGATATTTTGACCCTTTGTCAATGATAATTGGAGCCTTTATTTCTAACCAACCGCCACTTTGTCGTGAAGTATATACCTCGTAACAAAATTCCTTGATAATGTTACACCCAAATACCGCTGCTACATTCTGTAATCTGTTTAACGAAACTGCTACAATGTTGCTATCATTTGCCCAAGATACATCTTGGAGTATGTAATCCGAACTGACTACATCAATAGGAATAATTCCTGGCAAACCCACCACTTTACTGGAAGGTTCGTCCAAGTCAACATACTTAACTTTAACAGTGGGATTACGAGTGCCCGCCTAAAAAAATTTTTAGTCTCGCAATATCACATGACAGAAAATACCTTCGGATATTTGAGTGACACCACAGCCGGATATTGATCCTTAATATCTCCTGGGTTACCATAAACCATATAATGATAATCAATTACATATTGATCATCAAAAGTAGCGAATGCTAAGTATCTTCCACTTGGAGAAAACCAGAATGCTGACCCTGAGCTAAGCACTTCTTCTACAGAAACAGAGTAAGCGTAAAAGATCTTAAATGAGAAGTGTACCTTCATACACCCAATCGGGGATGCCATTAAATAGAATTCCAATCTTTCCATCTTCCGTTATTTGCCTTGGTTTCAAAATATCTTTAATTGTAGCGGCGTAATAAATATTGTTCTGGAAAATGTAAACAAGCCCAGTGCCATTTGGAGACCATTGAGCTATTTGGAGGTGTTTCTTGTTGTGTAAGTGGTGGAACTTTCTGTAAATGATTATTTAATTTGTAATTTAAAGAACTATTTCTTTGAAGAATGATTGGAAAAACACTAATATGGTAGTTAAATCGCGGAACGAGTTCCTCTCACTTGAGTCTCGATTCTCAAGAAATATTTTAGTGACCTGTGCATGTTAGGAGGGCTAAGGAGAATGAAACCAGGAATGACCTTCGAGGCAGTGATTGCTAGAAAAATCATGTCAATATCAATTGTTTAGAAATCAAAAATTCATCATGCAAAATCGTACCAAATGGAAACTGTATCCATTCCTGTACAAACCAAGACTACGGAGGTATGACTGCTTCGTGCAACAACGAAGCCGTCAACGTTGAAACGAGGGGCCGAACTTGCCCGACTGTTCGAAAACCTCGGAAAATAGTGAGCCCCTACACCGCCAGTGATATAAAAAAAGTTGCAACTTGTATTTATTTCAAAATTTGTATTATACCATTGAGTAATATACGCATTTTGTAGGGACAAGTTTGCTTAGTCCATAATAGTTTCCGGAAACATGTGATAACTAATTCAAACTCCAGCATATTCGCCAGTTTCCAGTAAAATATCTACTTCCTATTGAAAAACGAATTTTGTAAATCTCATCGTGCGAGTGGTCAGTACGAAGCTCTATTCTTTGACTAACAGCAGGGCACATCCCGAGAAGCATAGGGATCCACTAAAGGCCAAAAAAACAAATTTGGAAAGATGGCGGGGGGAGGGGAGGTACTAACGATGAAGACTATTCGGTAAGCAGAACTCGATCTAAATTTTATTATTATTTTCTTATAGTCTATGTTGTCTAATAAAAATTAAACATAATTTTGGGGTTCCAAACTGTGGTCATCTGGGACACAGACCAATAGCAAAAAGGCACTGAGACCTGTATTCCTCTCTAGAGAACAGGAGAAGGATTGTGGCAATCCACATTAGAATACCCTTGGATCCCTCTTACACCTTAGGTCACTTCTCCTAAAATGATGATATCCAGTCTCTTGGAACTACGCGCTGAAAGCTTTTGTTCTCTGCTGTAATGCTCTTGCAACTGGAATTGGGGATGCATCGAGTTTTGAAACTCGAAATGTTCATTCAAAGATTCTCGATTTGAATTAAATTTTACTGCCAATATCCTTTATTTCTTTATGTAAGTACGTGAATTCTCGGAAATCTATGAAGGCAAGTGCACCAGGTAGGTTTGGTAGGTAACGTAATTAAAAAAATAATAATCTGACTCGAGGAGCTTAGGATGGATCAAAGTGAAAACATAATGATTCGACACTTACTTACACCTAAGTTATTTGCTCAATAGCGTGCCGTTTTTTTTTTTAATTAATTTAATTCTCCTTGAGGCTCTGAAATGATGACAAGCATTTCAAATGTCGCCAAATTTGTTTAGATATTTACTAAATTACGTTATGTAATTTAATACCGGATTTTTTAAAGGTTAAAATCGCTATAATAAACTTTCTCGCTTGCGAAAATTTAAATAATGTGGAATAACCTGACAATACGCATAAATTGCTAGAGGCAGCTCACGAATTTATCGAAATTATCCTATTTGCACATTTTTGCAGCACTTTCAAGATTTACGGTAGGTACTTACCCATAATCCTTGACGTAAGTTTAAAAATCAAGGTTCACTTACTTGTTCTCAATGTCATATACTGTATATTGAGCAGTTCTCGAATGTCGAAAAATCTACAAGCGTAAATCGATTTATTTAAGTGATAAGTATAAAAGAAAGTGACTTACCGCTTTGGTATTATACTTAATTAAGGCATATTTAAAATCGCCTCTTACAGATATTGAGCTACCGCGATATTCTTTCTAAAAACACTTATAAGTACTTACATTTTCGTTTCCTATAACTAAATTTAATTACTAACAATTACACCAGCGTCTATTAGTATTTCCGCCTCATTTCTTTGAACATTAACCTTATGAATGTTATTTTCCGAATCCTTAACTATGAAATCAGAATCTAGAAAAAAATATGTTCAAAAATGTCGCAAAATGTTTTTCTAACGTACCAGAAACCCAAGTTCCATTCCATCCTTTATCTTTAAAAATACCATCTAAATAATCATCCAATCCATACGCTTCCAAAGTTCCATTCGAGGACTTTCCCTTCTCTACGCAGGAATACAAGAAAACTAGTAGCAATGTAATCTAGAAATGTTTAAATTGATGCACCAAGTTAAGATGACCACTATCACCTAATCTTACTTTTAAAACCATTATACAGGGCGTTGGGTTACATCAACAAACAGATCAACACCGATTTATAAAATAATTCAGATTATAACTATGTATAAAATTTCAATGTCATTATATGGTATTCGCCATAAAGGTGGGATTAACCTATAAGTAAACCGGCTGTGGAGAACACACATCTACTACTAACAATATTCAAAATTTTTGTCATATTTCTTAATCAATTGCCTTATTCGCGTAAATTATAAATATTTAAAATTTTAATTAGTAGCAACGAAAATCCTTTGTTTGTTAACCGTATACCTAAGTAATAAAATTCAAATATGTAAGTATTTGACCCTGATTCAAACACTGTAGTACATAGGTAGGTAAGTAAAATAACAATATAAAAACGCACATATTGTTGTGCAAGTTTTTTTTTACATATTTGCACATAATTTAAACGTAAAACCACAAACCTATATAAGCGCAGTGTTAATTCTTACACTAAATTGTGTATTATGTGTAAAAAAAATAATTTTGTGGAGTAGATACTAAATAACAAGATTTAAGTAATCAATAATAAATTTCACTGCAAAGGAATTTCCCTTGGTTGTCCAGGTTGCTCATCGCCCCAGTTTGTTGGATTTGTTTTTTAAAAATGATAGTTTTATTCGTGCAGCTAAAATAAATCAACCTTCCGGAGTGTAGTATCTATTACCTATTTAATAAAGCTAATTTGTATACTTATGTTAAATACTTCCCGAAGTAAAACGGAAGTATTGTATCAGTGTTCCAAAAAAAAATTGACCTATGGAAATTTTTACATATCTTTACGTTTCTGAATACGTAGATTCAAAATATGAAAAAAAAATTCTGGCAAGTTGCCACGAGACTTCCCTCGTATTAACAGCTTTTTCAAAAAATAAATACTACTGAATTCAGAAAAAAATACTCTTAAACTACATAAAAAAACTGCACTTTTATCTTATAAAAAAATGAGTGCCGCCATTTTAGCTTACACCGGAAGTGACGTAATCAAAGGTAATATCAGCATTTTCGTCCTTGGCCCGAATGTAATTCATTAGCGAAAATCGCATTTCGATAACTTTAATAGTTTCTGAGTATCGAGCGTCGCAGTCATTTTTTATAATTATTTTTTTAACACTTTTTTCAAAAAATAAGTATAGATTTTCATATTTTGAATCTACGTAAAGATATGTAAAAATTTGCATAGGTCAAATTTTTTTTTGGAACACTAATACAATACTTCCCTTTTACTTTGTATTCGGGAAGTAAAAATGTTCCGTCTGTTGTCTGTAGTCTGTAGTCTGTACGTACACATTCCTTGCAACGCTCTAAACTCAGAAACTATTAAAGTTATCGAAATGCGGTTTTCGCCAATCGATTACATTCGGGCCAATGTCGAAAATGCTGATATTACCTTTGATGACGTCACTTCCGGTATAAGCTAAAATGGCGGCACTCGTTTTTTTTATAAGATAAAGTTGCAGACTTTTTATGTAGTTTAAAAGAGTGTTTTTTTTCTGAATTCAGCAATACATATTGTGCTAAAGTTTGATTTTCGAGAAGGTGCGTGTACGTCATAGACATTTTATATACCTAGTTACAATTGTTGTCAACAATATAATAACAATAGTAACTAATAAAAATGCCTATGACGTACACGCACCTTCTTAAAAATCAAACTTTATACTTATTTTTTGAAAAAAATGTTAAAAAAAATAATTATTAAAAAATGACTGCAACGCTCGATACCCAGAAACTATTAAAGTTATCGAAATACGGTTTTCGCTAATGAATTACATTCGGGCCAAGGACGAAAATGCTGATATTACCTTTGATTACGTCACTTTCTGTGTAAGCTAAAATGGCGGCACTCATTTTTTTATAAGATAAAGTTGCGGTTTTTTTATGTAGTTTAAAAGAGTATTTTTCTGAATTCAGCAACTTATTTTTTGAAAAAAGAGTTAAAAAAATAATTTTTAAAAAATGACGCCAATCGATTACATTCGGGCCAAGAACGAAAATGCTGATATTACCCTTGATTACGCCACTTCCGGTGTAAACTAAAATGGCGGTCACTCATTTTTTTATAAGATAAAATTGCAGTTTTTTTATGTAGTTTAAGAGTATTTTTTCTGAATTCAGTAGTAGATATTTATTTTTTGAAAAAAGTGTTAATACGAAGGAAGTCTCGTGGTAACTTGCCAGAATTTTTTTTATAAGATAAAGTTGCAGTTTTTTGGTACGAGGGAAGTCTCGCGTTTCAATGTTTTGATCGCTATGTTCCTAAAAGGGAATTTAATTTTGAATTGAAGTTTCCAACTTGGTTCACAAGTGAAATAATTCCATTAATTAAAGTTAAGGACAGGTTAACCAAAAAGCGATTGCCTATAAAGGTAATTACTACACTTACGCTTCTTTAATCAAGCTTCTAACAAGACTCCTATTGCTTGTTTAAATTGACTTTCAAAAGCCATGAACACGTAGAACGCTGGAAAACGTTTGTTTTTCCACTTGAAATCGCTTTTTCCAGCGAGTGTCAGGACTTGTGCGAACACTCTACTCGGATTACAAAAGGCAGACCAAAAAACCAAAACAAGTTCAATTTTTTCTCCTAATTAATTTATATGTATACAGAGAGCGTATAAACTTTCAAAACCTTTTTTTTCTTTTTTCCTGTATAGTAGGAATTTGCGAAAAACGCTTGAACACGTCAAACTGATTTGTTTTGAAAGAAGTATTTTGAGACCATTTTCATTTTTCCACCTCCCTCCGTTTTCAAGTTATGACGTCAGAGCCATGTTTTTTAAATACAACCCCCTCCATTTTTTAGTGGATTTGGATAGATCATATAATTCTGATTTAAGTAATTTTAGCTTTCTGGCCAATAGTTTCCGAGATATTAATTTTTGAAAGTAAAAAATGTAGACTATTAGTGATAATACTGATTGTGCTATTTTGTCCCTAATAATCAATATTTTTCCGTTATTATTATTTTTGTGACTTGTTTAGTACCTACGTATTAAAAAGAAATCTTTGGTAGGTATTTTTTTCTCGATAAGGATTTTTTTTGGTGATGATAACCGATTCCCCATTACAAAATAGCACAATCAGTATTACCTACCACTAATAGTCTACATTTTTTACTTTCAAAAATTATGTATTTGTAAATTGCAACATTTAGTATTAATATTGATTGAAGGCCTTCAACAATTTGAACTTTCATGTTATATCTTTTATCAATTGTCTGGTGCTTAACTTAATCGATTTTCATGTAATTAATTGTGTAAACGAAAAGTTTTCTTCGCCAGTTCTTTCTTTTCGATATTCGTCGATTGAATTGCGCTCTCTACTAAACAATTACATTTTAATACTTACTCTTTGATTTTAGTAAAGTCAAATAAACGCCTTTTGATGTTTATTGTGTGTTTTGATACTTCCTCCCGATTATAGTTCACTGCCAGTGTATTCTTGTTACTTATACAATAGGGGGACCTACTAGACGATTACGATCACGTGCCAAGTATTGGTGGTATTTTGCCGGGTTATTTAAATTGTACTGCGTTTATTTAAATTTGAGGTAGATTAGTTTTGGAGGGACGGTTTAGTTTAGCTGCCATTTTTAAATATTTCCCTCTCTGATTTGAGTTTTGAAACTGTAATGCGAAGTTAGCGTATGACCTGCGGGGGGTGGGGGGGAGAACATTACAATAGTGTAATCAATGCTTTATAATCCATGTATAAAGGAAAGTTCTTCTTGAAAGAAATAGATCTAACTGTATTCTTACATGTTACATCATTGATTATAACATGATACGACAAAGAGACGTAGGCGCACTAAGTGGTAAAATTTTGAACCGTTCAAAGTGAGACATAATTATGTTCGTGCTTTATTAGTCTTGTGGCTTGATTTTGTGTAAATTGTGTAGTTATTTTTTTGCATTATTATTTGAAATTAATTAAGGATGAAAACAAAAAAACGTTCAGCAAACAGTTGAATTAGCAAATGATTCATTCTTAAATTCGTAGAGCATAATTCTAAAAAATTTAGTTTGGAAAAAATGTCCCGTCTTTAAAATTTTCTGTTAGCAGCACAACTATGCTAATGAAGAGTTAGCATACAAGCGATCAAGAACACTAGAACAAAGAAAAGCAATGGCAGCAGCAACTAGTTTAAGCGTTGATTGAAAATGGTTTAAGTAATAAAGTGAATGAAGTGGACGATCACATAACGAAATATATTTCGCATTAAGAACGGCAACGGCTTCTCCTTGTAATGGTCTTAATCCACCTCCAATATATAAGTCATAATATCAGTTAATGGTGTTAATGGCATTTTAAATATCCACTAAACACAATAATTAACTTACGAGATAAACATACAGCGTGTCTCACGGTGACCACCCATTAGAATATTTCAGAAACTATTACGATTTGAATTTTGAAAATTTGGGTGATGGGGTTTTCGGGCGCGGCCTCCTCAAATAAAATAATGGCGTTTACGTAACACTTCCGGTTTTTCCGGAAATGACACCAACTTTGTTATTTTAAATGCAATACCCTATATATTATTCCGATTTTGGATTCTACGTAAAATTTTAGGTGGACTTTCATCAAGTTTTCTTATTCCTAAAATTAACCGTTTCCGAGATATTTAATTTTTTAAATAAAAATTAAAATAAACACTACCTAGCTTAAAACCGTGTGAATTCTACAGCAAGAAAGATGAAGGAACCATATTGATACGAGAGATAGCTGGACCCCTAAGCTTCCCATCCGTACCTTCAAAGTGGCTTAATTGCATACAGGGTGTTTTTGTTTTTTGTTTTTGAGATATCTACTGTTTTTTGTGTAGTCAACTAAGGTCATTTAATTTCTTTCGTTTGTTGTTTTCAATTTTTTTAATAAATAGTATTCAATTTAACTGTCACTAGTGGTGTTAGACTGACAACTAATAACTGGTGGTTTGTTTTGAAGTCCTGCTTAGCCATTTTCGCAAGAAATTGAATGACCTTAGTTGACTACACAAAAAACAGTAGATATCTCAAAAACTAGAAGAGATAGGTATAGGGAACCATAGTACCGTTCGAATGAAATGAAATTTTGCATCAGACTACGATGAAACATACAGGGTGTTCCATTTGAAAAAACCAACTTATGATGATTTGAAGTTAACTAAACTCGGCATTAAATTTCCACCACCCTGTATGCAATTAAGCCACTTTGAAAGTACGGATGGGAAGCTTAGGGGTCCAGCTATCTCTCGTATCAATATGGTTCCTTCATCTTTCTTGCTGTAGAATTCACACGGTTTTAAGCTAGATAGTGTTTATTTTAATTTTTATTAAAAAAATTAAATATCTCGGAAACGGTTAATTTTAGGAATAAGAAAACTTGATGAAAGTCCACCTAAAATTTTACGTAGAATCCAAAATCGGAATAATATATAGGGTGTTACATTTAAAATAACAAAGTTGGTGTCATTTCCGGAAAAACCGGAAGTGTTACGTAGACGCCATTATTTTATTTGAGGAGGCCACACCCGAAAACCCCATCACCAAAATTTTCAAAATTCAAATCGTAATAGTTTCTGAAATATTCTAATGGGTGGTCACCGTGAGACACGCTGTAGAGTAAAGTGGGGGAATATGGCGCGTTGGGTAATACCAATGAATAAATTAATAGTGTCATTCATTGGGTAATACCATAGAGAATGTAATTACATGCTCTATGGTAATACCATGTAATACGCACTGACCTATACCAGGGGCGGCTCTCTATAAAGAGCCAAGGAGCCATGGCACCACCTCAACAAATCAGCTACCTAATTATCAATTCTTTAAATATAATTAACATCTTTAATTTTGTTCACTAGAACATATATTTTAAAACAAAAAAAAGTAATTGATTTGATAATTTACTAAGAAGACTTTGGTGGAATTAACGTGTCCCACCGTGCCAAATAAAAATTGGCTCGGTTTTCTAGCAAGTGTGGACTTCCGCGGAGAGTGGAGGGGTGGGAGGAGCTAACTGGTGTAGCGTTTTAATACGTGCAACTTGAGCCATCAGAACTTTGGCACATTAGCACAATTTTCTGTGATTGTGTGATTGACTTTGCCATTTCCGTGTTTCATTCGTTATAAGTACAAACAAATTTTTCTATTTTACTTATACACGGACTAATTTCTACGTAAAATAAATACAATAAACAATTAATCTTTTAAGTAAGTATGTACCTAACTAAACTTAAGACCCGGTTTTATAAAGCATACTTAAATACGTGATCAGCTAACGACGTGATTAAGTTTGAATAATGCAGCATGATTTGCTAATATGGGTTACATAGGTGTGGTCGTTGATCGTATTAGCCTATCGCATTACTTAACCACATTGTCAGCTGATCACGTAGTTAACTATGCTTTATAAAATCGGGCCTAAACCTTTTTCCATGCATTTTACGTACTAAAGTTGGGTACATATGGAAAACTTTTTTATTGTTTTATCCAAAAAATTAATTCCTTATAAAAGTTCCGCATGTTCTAAAACCCAAAATCCAACCATCAGAGATTAAAGTCGTATACGAGGTTTATCATAAAAATAATTTTTGTAAAGAGTAAAGTACCTTCATTATTGACCATATTATCGAAAGTTTTTATTAAGAAAAGATATTTAGGATTAAAATTAATTTTCAAATATATGGAAACAAAAGATTTGTAATTATAAAACCGTTGGGGGGGGGGGGGGGGGGGGGGTAACAGTTTGGCACTACCTCCTACGAAGTTTACGAGCCGCCACTACAGGTCAGTGGTAATACGCCACAGTTTGTTTTCTTCCTTCTAAGCCAACATTTGGCAACAGTGTTCATTTAAACATGATAGTGTAACATTGGTGTAACCATTGTAACTGTAACGCACCAGGCATTTGTGAATATTTCAGAAATCAAATTAATTAGTTTTTTAGTGAATATAGAATATCGTCGGTGTAAATGTATGGACCGTTTAAAATTTATAATTATGTCGAAATTATAGGAAGGGGTAAAAGAAATTCTAAGTGTTTTAATACAATTTTATTAAGAGAATACCAAAATACGATTCCTAACCTAACTCTTTATGGCGGAACAATCGGTTAAACGTATCTAGTATAGGTGTTGCCACTTTTTGAATTCATAAGGTACAATGTGAGGTAATATGCCTCATGATTTCTAACTGCGGCATATTGCCCCGAGAGGCGGCGTGTTCCAAAATTTTGTTCATTTCTTACGAGAATAGCATGTTGCCATATTCCCCAACGCATGATGCCATATTACCCATGAGTACGGGCAATACGGCCATTGTGTATCATTCGACATTTTTGTTTCTAACCATCTTTATAGTAGGAATATGGCAACGAGCATATACACGTCACATAACCATATATACACGCTCTAAGATGTCACTTATTCCTTGCGACTGGGTCGGTTGTTAGTTAGAATGTGAGCGTTTGAAATTTATGTTGCCATATTCCATGATATTCCTCCAATTTTATACAAATAAGCAAATAACTAAAAGTCACATTCGACAACCATCGCGATTTTTTGTACTGCCATCTATATTTACATTGTTTCGCGAATAATCAATGCTTACATCATGGATCTGACAACAGTGACAACTCTGTTCGAAATGTATGACAACCTTGCGAACTTAACCTCAAAACTGAAATTGTTTTAAAAAATTAAAAAATTTGTTGATTAATGGAAAAGTACACATAAATCATGAGTGATAACGATATAGAAATTGGTGAAAAAACTCAAGATGAAAATCTAATAAAATACATTCGCGATTTAAGCAAGGAAATGAGTAAAAAATCTAGTATTTTTCTAAATAATTTCATTTAAAGTTACCTTTTAGACGTTGAAGGTGCCCATGGAATTTTAGGGAATGAACTTGAACTTATTGCCTTAGTTCGCAATTGTCCTTTCTTATACGATAAGAATCTTTCAGATTTCAAGGATACTCGGAAAAAGGAAGTTGTATGGAGTGCTATTGCCAGTGTTCTTCACTGCAAAGGTAATATGTATTTCTACACATTATAATGTAACTATTTCAAAGTACAATTTAGTACATGAAGTCAAGCAAAGGTGGCGACGCTTAAGAGAAACCTATAACAAATATAAAAAGGATGTAAAACATCAGGATGGAGAGTCGATATGTTCGTGGGAATATTATGAAGACATGAAGTTCATAGAACCTTTTATCCATCATCGAAAGTATGTCACAACTCATTTTTCAATGTATTATTATGTAAATTCTTTTAGTAAAATGCCTAAAACACTAGGAAGTGAAAATGAAGATGATAGCAACGATGGTAAGATCTTCCAGATTAATTACCTTTGATATTGCTTATATTATTTTCTGTTAAACACTAGAAACATCTTATGCTTCCGAACTTCTGCAGTTCATATTAACAGTTAAATCACGGCCTATATTATATGATAATAATCATCCACATTATAAAACTAAGGAGTTAAAAGTGGAAGTGTGGAATGAGGTAGCGGAGGAGACAAATTTAACAGGTAAAAATTTTATATGATAATTATGTATACGCCATCTCGTTACATTTCTTTAGTAACTGAATGTGAACAAAAATGGCGAAATTTGAGAGAACGTTACGCCAGGGAGCGTAAAATGAGACAGTCTCATAGTAATAAAAAAAACTGGGCATTTTTCGAGGTGTTGAGTTTTTTGGATGTTCATATTAAACCACGCAGGTATGGCACTCTAACATTGTTACTCGATTAAAATTGGCATTTTTGTAGACACTTATATCGTCCTATCTTACCAAAAATGGACGATAATACAAACAATTTGGCAATAATTAGTCCAATGAATAATCATGTTTCGTCAAACAATACTACTTTCCTTTTAAAACATTTGAATACGTCTCCTACATCTAATGAATCAAAGGAAGATCACTTCGATCTACAACATGTTGAATTTGTGGAAGCCTCAAATACTCCAAAATCTAGCAATGCATCAACCACAAATGTTTCTAAAGTTCACTCCAAAGAGTCGCCTATAAATTCTCTTGAACATCATATTGTCATACACGACGAGGATGAATTATTTGGACAGTCTATATCTGCCGAATTAAGACGTATACCTAGTGGGAAGAAAAAGATGAAAATCAAAGCAGAAATTTATAAAATTTTGTACGAAAATGAAAGTGATAATTAGAAACCTATTAATCATAATATTATGGTTGCTTATAGTCTTAGAAGTCAAAAAATAAATTATTGCATATCAACATATATACCTACATACTGTATTTATAGTGCAGTCGGAATAGGAAAAATAGGGGAACTAATTCGTTCAGAAAACGTGTAGGGAAAGGTCTCCTGATCAACATGAAATAAAGTCCCCTTGAATTATCAAAAGTTTTTTACACTCCCAAAGTTGAAGATTTAAAAAAAAAGCTTTCCATCTCATGTTTTTCATCGCATTTCTTCTTTTAACTCCACACTCATTCTTTTTACACTAGAATCGATAATTAGAATATTAAATTTCCTTCAAGGAGATACAACATACTATCTTTGTTGTAAGGGAATAGACCACAGCACAAAGGGCCCAAATAAGTGGCCTAAGTGCGTGTGGGATTCCCCACCCTCCCATCGAAATCCAGAATCCAGAAGGGAATAGAGTAGACCTACTTCATAAGCCACTAGTGTATGCTTTAATATGAAAACAAGTATTCAACCAACTTCAAAGCTTTAACCAAAGAGTATAATCTCTGCTTTAACTAATTATGGCATGTACTATATATAATCCTCGCCAGGAGTGTTTACCGCTACGTCATCACATGCAATCATATAGTGTAATATAATAAAACATGAGTCAAAATTGTACTATATTAGTCAAATGAGAATTTAATTGATATGCATATAAAACAAATTAAATTCGCGTTTATAGGTTCACTCATTTGCTTAATCAATACTGTATGTCGATTTCGTCAAATGGACTACGAATGTTCACCATCCTTACTGAATTCACTGTTTTATATGAGAAGACAGTATTAACAAATTGGATAGCTAGATTCATAAATTAATGACGTAGCGGTAAACACTCCTGGCGAGGATTATACAATATATATCTACCCCCCCCCCTCCACTTCTGACACAAGCACGCCGTATTCTGCACAAATGAGTCATTGTTTTTCTTTCCACCCTTAAAGGGAGATGGGAGTGGAGAGGGTGACTGACAATATGTAAATCGCAAAAAATGTTGGAAGAAAAAAGTAAAAAGATCGTTTTTCTGCGGACATATGCAATTTTCCCCCTTTCCATCCCCAAAAAAGGGGTGGAGTTGGGGGTGACATTTGCAATTAGAGAATAGTTTTTTATGGAGAATCCAAAACTGCAATAAAAAATAGGTGTTCCCATTCAAGTTTTCAAAACCCACCCCGGGGGGGGGGGGGGGGTTATGTTTACGTATCATGACTGAATAGGTTTCAAAAATTAAAGGCACGCGTATTTTTTGCTTCTTGTAATTGGAAATGTCGTTCTCAAGATATTCAAGGGTGTATATCTTGACTTTTAATGGCATCCTGACGGCGAATGGGTGATCTTATCAAAAAATCTACCCGAGATTTAAAATCCATAGAGAATTTCCTATACTTCCTTTCTACACCCTGTAACAGGCGAATTTAGTAACCAACTTTTTTTTAAGTTGGTTGAAAATGAGTCAAATTACATTTATAACAGGGTATATAATCATAAATACAGTTCCCGTCACGACTGAAGGCGAGCAGCCGGCGCATCGCGAAGGTGTTACGACAGAACACGTTGTCACAAATCACTTATTTGTTAGTGGTTTGTGCACGTTGTAGTTGAAAAGCTACTTCAGATAAAAATAGATAATATTTTATATTTTTAACTTAAGTGGTATGACTACAGACAATTGTAACTACGACTTTAAGCGCGGGAACCGCGTAAGAAAGACTACTGCGCATCGAACAGAAATTGGCGCGCTCGCCTTCAGTCGTGACGGGAACTGTAATTATGCTCAATAATTAATCAATCTTCTCCTAGATGGCGGTAATATAAAAATAGGGGTATAAATAGGGGCTAATATTGCGACGTTTATTAGGAAAAATATTGAAATAAAGATATGGATGAAGTTTGAAAAGATCCATTTTAAAAGTATACCGGGAGTTCTGTCTCAAAGTCGAACATAGGGATTTAACATGGTATTGAACGTTTTTGCCATTTGTTGCTCGCCTATTTAACTTAGAGATAAGGTAATGACATCAACAGAAAGAGAAAATTATTGCGATTCAAATAATGCTACTGGCAAGACTAAAAGTGCGATTTATTCTTAAAATACTAACTTAAAGTATGACACTTTTGTATTGTAGTACCTATTAAAATTAACGGCAAAGAAATCTCGAACTCTTCTGAAATTAGGGCCACAATGAAAGGTTTTCACCATAAAAACTCTTTCTTCGTTGGTATAGGTATTCATTATTAGATAAATAAACTTTAATACGTGGTTTAACGTCAAATTCGTATTGACAAACCAACAGTACAAAAAACAATTGCTGTAAAATTTTAAAATCAAGGGAATGCTATTTACACAATTTCATACTTTAAGTTAGTATTTTAAAAGAATAAATCGCACTTTTAGTCTTGCCAGTAGCATTATTTGAATCGCAATAATTTTCTCTTTCTGTTGATGTCATTACCTTTTCTCTAAGTTAAATAGGCGAGCAACAATTGGAAAAAACGTTTAATACCATGTTAAATCCCTATGTTCGACTTTGAGAACGAACTCCCGGTATAATGAAATATGGGAACGGAAATAGGAGAAAAAGTAAACAAACAAAGGGAGGTATCAGGTATGTATTAAGAAAATAACAATGAACTGTATACAGTTTGGAAAATAACAAACTAAGGTTTGTCACAAGGACAATGTTATTAAGATATCTACAAAATTAGCATATGTTTATAGGTCATCTCTTTTCATTGCATTGAACTCTAGTTGATAACATACGTCCGTTGCTCCAAATATGCACTCGACATCTTTTGGTGTACTTATACTTTAATTTGTGATTGCAAAATAACCATATTACCATTTTATTCAATGATATTATACTTAGATAGATGCATACGTCGATGATGTAGGGATGGACGTTTGGTGGATGAAATTACGCGGGGGGGGGGGGGGGGGGGGAGTAATGTGACGAAATAAATTAATTTTTGAATTTTTATTCTTGGAGATAGGTATCAAAAAGTTCCTGCATGAGCCTCAAGTATATTTGTTTTGAACCGATGTATGTATCTATGCGCATGAGCTAGAGACTATACCGTATTCTATTTTCCTTCCCCCCCCCCCCTCCCCCCATGAAAATGATGAAATTACGCCCTGGCCGTGATAGTATATGAATGTAGGTATATACCTAAGTATACTATATGGTAGGTCGATTGCTCCAAATATCCACTCGAAATCTTTTTGGCGTATGTATACTTTAATTTGTGATTTTGTGATTGCAAAATAAACACCTAGGGCAATTTACATAAAATGTTCCGTGAATTAATGGCCAAAGGAGATCGCAGATGACGTCGCATTTGTTAATATGTCCATTAAAGAATCAAAATGGAGGCAAATTACAAAATACATAGCTATCTTTATGAAGGGCGTGAAGGAGGCAATTTGGCCCGCGACGGAATTGTAAAAACGCTAAAGGGACAAAATCGTCTTTCATGCCCGAAATGCAAACAAGTTTTTTTGTAACATCGTTTAAAATTTAAATCCATCTTAAAGCTTTAAAAAAATAAATGTCACGATATTCGTTCTCAATAATCAAGTTGTTGGTTGCTAATGTGATGCAAATAAACAAAGGCAAGTGCCTGTATGTCTATGAGTTCATACCCACCAAAGAAAGCAAAATTGGAAGAAAATTTACCTACCAGTCCTGTTGTTATTATTATTAACGTCCCTGCTACGGGCCAAAATAACTACAGCAAAGTCAGTTGTTAACTTTGAATAAGATGGACATAAATGTGAATGTAAACAAGTGATTTTGTTCATTTTTTCAGTTATTTCCTAGCTTATTGTTTGTAATTAGATACTATACTATTAGATACAATTGCTGGTTTGTTAGGCCTTAGAAGGCGCAAAAGGCACCATTTACGCCCTCAAATTACTGCATAAAAATGATCTAATTTTTTTTATGTCATACTTCGTTATTATTCCACCATAACAACTCTGAAACAAGACACATTTAATAACTAAACAACACCCTTTCAAATGACGACCGCATTTTCGACAGCAACGGCAACGGGCGTTATTTTTTATATCGTCCGCTTATAACGCCTGCAAAAAATGTAAAATAACGAATTCTACACACAAATATGAAAAAATGGAAAACACAAAAAAATTGAAGAAAATAGAGATTTGAACGTCATCAATACGGTTAAATAATGTTAAATGGGAGTGATTTTATTGTTATCATCTGTTTTAATCATCTTAATCAACTTCTTGCAAGTATGACATAAAATAATGAAGGCACCACCTTAATTTACATAATGCTATTTTACCATCGACATGATTTTACAAAAACGTTTTTTAATGTTTGAGAATATATTATTTACAAATACTGATCTTTGATTTCACATACGTACTTAACCAAAATAGTAGGCGACACTTAAATTTAATAAATGTTGCCAGCTAAGTTTAAAAAGGAAGCTAAAATTACTCGTTTTCTAATTCAAAACTTGATTCGCTGGAATTAGAGCCTCTCCTTCTTGATCGGCGCCTGTTCATCTCTTGACTGGTGATAGGTAGTAAACCTATGGCAAATTTGGTTGTTCTTTTCTTAATGTCTACAGCAAATGTCTCAACACCGCATCTGTAAAATGCGAAATGTAAGAATTTATGGAACCCTATAAACCATTTATTCTAAAATTCGCAACAGCTAAGATATGGTCCGATAGGGTATTACTTCGGCAGTGGTGGGGGAGGGGGAGTTTTAATCATTTAATACCTAATTATTTTTTGTGACGGGCAAAAAAGGAAAATACAATAAGATAGTAGGTAACTGGTGACTACTTGATTTAGCGATGTCATATGACTTGACAAATATTGATACCTATAGGTAATAACTAATAATAATAATAATAGGAAATAATAATAATTTTAGATATATGTATATATTTAATATGATCATAAACTGTAAGTAATTGATATTGAATATACATAAGTACATATAGGAGTTTTGTTCTTGTAAATGACGTAAATAGGCACACAGGCGACCGTTGATACAGCAAAATTGCATAAATTTTATTGTGAGAGCGTGTAAGCTACGTTGCACTTACAGTGTGGTTTTTTCTCTAACCAATGAAAATAAGCTAGGCACTAAGTTTTGATTGATTCTCACCATTCTCGCCATTTTAAAATTTTCTATTTAAAACGCCCAGAGAGTTTCAAAAAGGAAAATATGCAAAGGAGATAATAGACCTTAATACCTACAAGAATTATTACTTACACTACTATTTTTCACGGATGTTAATAACTTGTAGCTTTTAACTACTGCGAGTAAGTAAAAGGCAAACATTTTCGTATTTATGTGTAGACAAACCTTATGAGCCGAGCTTATATAAATAGAAAATTAATATAAGAAATTAAGCGGCGAATTATGGTGAAAGGTAAGTGGAATTGATTAAAGAAAAAAAATCGTGTTTTTTAAACTTATAATTAGCTTGGTCGTTTACGTTGAGTACGTATACGAACCGGTGCGAACACTCGTCATACGTTGGAAAGGAAAGGAGAGTAGGAGACACTCACCGTATAGGGCAATTATGGAAGACTGCTCAAGTAAGAAAATTACTCCGTTTTATTGAGGGCGGTTCGAACTTTCATTGCTTTCGTTTAGAAAATTTGAAAAGCTGCAACTGTTGAAAAGGTTAAACAATTTTAGAGAAACGCAGCTGTAAACTCTGAGTCTACAATTCAGTGTATTTGGAGTCATTTCTCGACGGTATAAAATGAAAAGTCATAGTTAATGAGGGGAATTTTACCGAGTTGCTAGGATAAATGAAATCCGGTAAATTGGTTGGTAGAATAACCCTTAAACAAGTGCTGTTTTGAAGTAGATAAGTTTGTTAACTGTATGCGCCATTAGTTTAAGCATTGTTTATTGTTTAAGCTATAGCTTAGGAACGTTAATTTAAGAATCATTCCGTTGCTAAAAGGTAGGTATTTAATTTCAATATTGAGCAAATAGACACTCGCTAATATTTTACTAGTTGACTCAGTGAAATTATTCGATTAAAAGTACCTAAAAGGATTGGGCGAATAGAAATAATAGACTGATGATTGCCTTCGAAACGACGGATTTATTTAGTTATGTGGGTAAGTAATTATGGTGACAAAATACAACTTTTTATGGTTGTCATGCACTATCAAGTGCGGAGTGCACATGTCCGATGTAGTAAAGTCCTTATATATAACAAAAGGACTCTATTATGTAACATGTAGCTAAAATGATGTTTCTTTGCCAGCAAACTTACCTAAGTAATCTATAGTCTACTACTCTGCATGCATGTAAAATCGACAATAAGAAGAATGCACTCAATGTGTAGCTACTTGCGATTAAAGCCTCTTCTGATTTTAGTATCTCTAGGTAATCTGTTACGTTGCCAGCGTCAACACCAATTGTATTCATGGCATCATTTATATAGTCTGGTATTTTTGGAACAAAAGCCACAAATTTGGCTTGAAGGGGACACCAAAAATCTGCCATAAGAAATTCTATCATGACGACCGCTACAAGAAACTGTAAAGTAATAAGGCTTTTATTATGATCCTTTTTGGCTGCTTATGTATTTTACCTCGATAATTACACTAACGGGTTTGACAAGACCACGAAAACACGATGGGTAAGGATTTAAAGGTATGTCCCAGAGCAAATAAAACACCGCCAAAAGAAACATGAAATAGGCTTGAGTTGGGAAACATTCTATATTTTCGGGAGCCCTGAATATGTATATTCCATTGGCGTTCATACAAACTGCGAGAGTTACTGGCAACAATCGACCCATATTTTATAGGAAATTTCCTTTGAGGAAGAATACTTAGAAATTTCGGTTAATATGACTTTATCAATTACGTCAAATTTGACATTAACGAAAACTTGCATAACGACGCCTACTAAAGAGATTATCCAAAGAAGATGTACGACCAACATTTATTTGTGCGTTGAATGATAAGTTTGTAATGTTCTTACCCCCAGGTCCTACGCTAACTTCACATTACAGTTACAAAAATTCAAATCATGAAATATTTAAAAAGGCAGCTAAATTAAGCTTTCCCCAGTGGCGGCGATAACGGGCCCGCAGGGCCCGCCGCGCGGTGGGGCCCGGCAATACTCGGGGCCCCCGACAAGCACCAACTTTAATGCTAGTAATTTTTTCAAAAGCATTTTAATGATATATAATGTAATTATACCTATATATTTACCACACATAATATTAAGTAAGAACGAGACCAAAGCATACAATGAATTATATTATGTTCACTCTCCGTCTCTCCGGTATTTTTTGTCATTCCCCCTCTCTAGCATTTTCGCTATAATCAAAGTCATTTATTTGTATCAGCTGATGTTGATGTAGGTATATAAAATAAAATTGTGTATTCCGTAAAAAATAAAAATGGCAAAGTATTGTGCTGTGTACAAGTGCGTTAATTTGAACTCGATTGAGTACCGACAGAGAGTTGACTTTGTATTAACCGCCATACAACCACGAACAGGTTAACCCGTCGTTTTCACCCTATTCGTGATGGTATACCAGTTAACCCTTTGTTATCTATCCATTCCCACCACGTTAACCCTTCTATTGTTATGTAATAGGTAATTAATTAAACATTGTTTTATTGTTTTATATTATAGGATTTGATTTTATGAGAGTTTATGTTTAAGTATTTTATTAAAGAAAGAAAAAGGGGTTACCGATAAGGGCCCCAAAAATTTGTTCGCGGGAGGGCCCCCTATTACTTACCGCCGCCACTGGCTTTCCCTCCAAAACTAACCTACCTCAAATTTAAATAAACGCAGTACAATTTAAATAATTCGGCAAACACTGCCCACACCTGGCACGTGATCGCAATCATTGAACTGCAGCACACGCAACTGGAAGGGATACGAACTATTCCAATGCATTGAGGCGTTATTAAGAAGCACAGTTTAATGCTTATAGATCTGTCTTTATACTGTTCCAGAAGACAGATGCGGAGGGGCATATGACACTACGCCGAATGCCCACAACGCCGACACGCTTTTTTGATGGCCCATATCGCCGACTAGGGACACTACGCCGACAGTGCCTACATCGTCGACAAGTGTACAAGGGACCCAACGCCGACCATGCCCACATCGCCGACGGACACTACGCCGACAGTGCCCACATCGTCGACAAGTGTACAAGGGACACTTCGCCGAATTTTTCTCTGTGGACACAACGCCGGCAATTTTAATTGCAATTACCTAACGTAATATCATTCTTTTTAAACTTACTCGCGTAATTAAATGTTGCACTTGACTATGAAAAAGATCAATTGAAAAAAATATATACTAAACCTGCAAATAACCTAGGCGCTTTAGTGGCAATCAACGTTTAAGTTGTGCATTTTGCATTCTGCAATAAAAATAAAAATTCGGCGAAGTGTCCCTTGTCGACGATGTGGGCACTGTCGGCGTAGTGTCCGTCGGCGATGTGGGCATGGTCGGCGTTGTGTCCCTTGTACACTTGTCGACGATGTGGGCACAGTCGGCGTTGTGTCCGTCGGCGTAGTGTCCCTAGTCGGCGATATGGGCCATCAAAAAATCGTGTCGGCATTGTGGGCATTCGGCGTAGTGTCCCGCCCCCATGCGGAGTAGGTACTTCTGTCGCTTTCTATATCTTTTGTGGTAGTAGGTAGTAGAGCAGGCGTAACTGTCAACGTATTTATTTTATTTCCGTGTTACGGCGTTGAGTATGACTTTCCGTCCGAAGGAAAGAGATAGAGATACCCATTCGTTGAGGGTTGCCTACCCTGGCTGTGGCTTCAGTGTTACTTATTAGCGTTTCCTTTCCAGTCGCGCATAGCGTATAGTTCAATGATCGCAATTGTCGAGTGTAGGTCCCCCATTGTGTAAGCAACAGGAATACTGCACTGGCAGCGGATTATAATCGGGAGGAAGTATCAAAACACACAATAAACCTTTTAAAAATGCATTTACTTAAAGTTCCCTAAAAATTAGTTAATTAGCAACACAAATCCGAAAAAGAAAATGTACGATTAACAAGAAAACAGAACGGTACAAAAAAAAACTTCTCGTCTAAACAATTAATTAAATAAACATTGTGTTAGTTATTTGGACCTTTAATTATATATAACTACTGGATGTATAAAACGTGACGCTTAAAAAAGAGATAGACAGTGTTTTGCGACTTCATAAATCATAAGCTTGCGTATAGTTTTTAGTAGAAACTACTCTGTACCCATCTCTCTCTCATCAATACCAATACTATTTCTACTTCACAATTTGGCTTCAATCGGATCAATGTAAAGTATTACGCCTTGCTACATCCAGTAGTTCTATATAATCAAAGATTCCGGGGGTTTCTTAAAAAAGTGGTGGTACGACGTACCCCCGCGTCCCCCCCCCCGCCCCCACTACACCACTGCCTATAATTACCTAGTTGAAAATCAGAAGGCAACCAAGATTCAAGGGCGCCCCCAAGGGGGAGCGGCCTGGGAAATAGAAAAAAGCAAAAATTATTAAACCAAAAATAAATTTTGTACGAAATCTTGAAAAAACGCCAGAGTCGCGAACCCCCAAAAGTGCCTGACATACAAAGGTAATTAAGGTCCAAATGTGCCTACTATGTACCTGCTATGTACCTGAAAAATTGAAGAAATGGTGTTGATAGTTATCTGAAATGATATAGAAAAACACCAAAGAAGAAATCTCAACTGTATATATCCTCTTACAATCCCGATGTAGTTCGATCGTGTTATTATCTCTTCTCTAAGTTGGCAAAACTTGTCAAAGGAACAGTTTTCTTCCTATGAAAAACCAAATAATTCCTGTTTTGTTTTTTGAGGAGCCACCCAAACCGATTTTTTTCGCTTTGAAAGGAGTCATCTCGTAGCCTGGCGCGTTTTTGCACAGGGCTATTTAGAAAGAACCTGCGGCACTGTAAACTAAACAAGCACATGCCCATACATAGGCTTGATAGAATCACCATGTTGTAGAGGGTGTTTAGGTGTTACACAGACGACGATATGGCACCACACACATTCTTTATGAGTGTCCCGCACTTGTCCAACTAAGGGCCGGTTGTACAAATGCAGTTTAGGCCAAGTTTAAAGTTAAGTGCAGCTTAAGCCACGAAAAGTCATTGTACAAAACTGGTTTAGCAAGTTTACTGCTCAGCTAAGCATCGGCTTTACATTAAGCTGCAGATGTACAACCGGCCCTAAAACGATCCATGTTGGGGGTATCCTGGCCAGACATGGCTACGATTAGAGACGCTTCCCCTTCCAGCATCCTCAGGTTTATCTCACGTGTGGGATGGCTTGAGTGACGTTGCGGGGTCGGATGACTCTAGTTAGGGAGGTAGTACAAAGGGCCCAACTTATGGCCTAAGTATGCGTGGACTATGTCCACCCTCCTATCGTAATCCAGCAAATCCATTCCTCTATATATTTTTTGTAGTATTTTCCTCTCCCATATATTCAGCCTCTCTTCCTCTTATGTTTATTGAGAGAATCCAGGTTTCGCACTCACAATAAAACTGTCGTCTCAAATCATTAATTATGCATTTCTAGATCAGCTTTTAGATTGTGAAGGCTGCTACTGCTCTGCTAACCTTTTTCTTATTTTGATTTCTTCATGGCTAGTGTTCGTTATTATTGTTGCTCCTAGATATTCAAACTGTGTTACCTTCTCGAAGATGTATTCTTTTGTTGTCCACCGACTTCCATTTGGTCTGATTTTGTCTCTTCCGTATGTCTCCTGCTTTCATTATTCCATGTACTTTGTCTTATCCTCACTTATTGTCAGTCCATACTCCTTTGCTTTTTTCTCTAACGCCTTAAACATTTGTTCTCAGCACCTTCCTTTTTTCTTCTTCTTGTCATCATCGCTATTATGTCATCTGCGTATAGGCTGTCTGTTGTTGTAGATTAGTCTGTTTCTCTGGATTCCACTTCTCTCTCCCCAATTAATTGTCTTTCGCATACTTAGTTGCGTGTTGTTCGTGTGTAACCTCGTTTGTTTTTTTTTGGTTCCTGGTAAAAATTCCTTACCTATCTTTTTGTTTACCTACGTAATATTTGTGTCCACACCTCTACTGTAACTTCTCACGTCTTTTGCAGATCTTGCATGTTACTTCTCCATTATCACGTGGTCTATCTGATTCCTTGTTCTGCCATTTCAGGTGATGTCCATGTACCTTTGTGATTATCCTTGTGGTCGAAGGCAGTGTTTACTATCTTCATGTTCATTTCCATTGCAAATTGTGCCACCCTATTCCCATTGTCATTACTTTTCCTTCCGTTACACAGTCTGTATACTTCCACTTGCACGTTTAGATCCCCTATCAGCATTTTAATATCGTATCTAGTTATTGTTTCTATAATTTGCACTATCCCGTTGTAGAATTTGTCTTTACAGGACCTTATACTAGTAAATAAAATATAAATTTTCATTGCAATTCATTTATTAGTTGTTTTTCTTGTGTATTCTACGAATTGATACACTGTTCCGTAGATAAAGCATTAGCCTTTTATTTTGTGCCAGCTTGAATGACAAATAAATTAAATATTGCTTTCATCAAGAGCGTTCGGCACATGCTCATTAAAGCACACTCGTAACCTGCGCCTATCCCTGTCGGTTCTGAAAACCGGGTTAAAACTGCGCATGTACGGATCGCCTTTAAAGACAAAAAAAATATTATTTCTCTGTCTGGCATCTTGGCTCATTTTCTATATATGGCAAGAAAGGCTAATGCTCTATCTACGGAGTGTATATGATCTAAGGTTCATACTCAACTCACAATGTCAATGATTCTTACAAAACAAATCAAATAAAATGTAAATTTACATTGTATTTGTCGGTTTAGTGACAATAATATGTTTATTATTTTTAAAACTACAAAGAATCAGCATCTGATCCATGTGCTGATATAGTTCAAAGTTTAAGAAAAAATGAAGGGAAAAAGCCAAGTACAACAGTGGTCTCTCAATAATCTGACAGATATCGGACCAGAGCACTGCCAGATTAATGGAAATTTTTAATAAAAAACTCCATATTCTTTAGAAAGACTATCTAACGTCTCGCCTTTTTCAGGTCTTTTCAAAATCTTGTACTTTTCCACAAGGGTTAATGTTTTGTTTACGTTTACACGGTTGAGACATGCTCCTCACAATGCTTGATTACTGGCAGGGCCAGATCGGCGAAGTGCCGGATTACAGAGGAACCGCTGACCATAGATCAACAAATTAGGAGAATTGTCTTACCTATATGGCGATAACGTTTCCGATTTTTAAATAAATTAAAAATTAAATCTAAATGTAGAAGCTTTTGAATTTAAATTTTAAAACGTTCACAAACTAAGTTCACCAATATGGCCACATATTTAGTAGGTACTGGTATTGTAAATACTCCTTCCATATCTTTCTAATTCATTAGCATAGATCAAATAACACCATCACAGTTAATTCTTTCAAAATACAAATAAATACAATTAAAAATGTATAAAACTGAGAAAATAAATAAAAATTAGTATTAATTGGCAATACCACATATTAAATAATGGTAGGATACTAACATGGTTTTGTATATTAAATTTATTTCTTGGATTCTCATGTACTTACATTTAATATTTCCTGCTTCAACAGATGTTTATATTGGAATTACTTTGGTTGATAATGAAACCAGGCTGGTTTTGAAACATGCTACATTAATAATAAAATTTGGATTAAGGGGAGGTTGTGTGTTTATTCATTACACATTCAACCCCTTTGTGAGCATCGAACTGTTTAGGATGTCTTGTGAAATAACATTGGTGGTTCTGCTGTACAAGAATCTAAAACTGACTCTGCTCTTTACATTACGCATTATCTGGACCTTTAGTTATTATCCAGGTCTTAGAAATTAGTTAAAATAAAAACTTTGTAAAATAAATTTACGAAATTTATAGTAATCTAACAATCAAGTTTTTATAATTTTATGAATTTTTATCCTAAACAGTTCTATGCTTTTAAAAAAGTGGTTATTCGTTGAGATACATCCAAATATTACAGATATTACAGATACAAAACCAATATCTTTTAACTACAGGTATTACGACTTTTATTTAGATAAAAAATAATTAACTCCACAAAAAAAAAGGATCACAATGTCTCTCAACGAGTCAGTCTCTTAGAATCAGTTTAACATTGCAGAAAAGTATAGTGAAGAATTTAAGTCGAGTAAGAAATTTAATTTAGAATTAAAAAGGAACTGTGTATCAATTCGTTAAAACACATACAATTTAAACACTATGAGTTTTTGTATGTCTATTGAGATCATTAGCTCTAGAATATCTTTTATCACACATGTTACACCCAAATGGTTTATCACCACTATGAATTAAAGAATGTTCCTTAAGGTCTGCATTCGTTACAAACGATTTATTACATGATAGACACACGAAATTTTTTTCTCCATTGTGTCGTTTCATATGAACTACTAAACAACTAGACTGTGCAAAACCTTTATTACAAATTTGACAGACGTACGGTCGTTCCCCAGTATGAGATCTTCTATGAACAATTAAAGTACTGGATCCATTAAATCCTGTAAAAATAAAAATAAACATTATGTACAATTTAATACTTTAAAGCGATATATTGTGCTATAACTTTTATAAACATTAAATAGTAATGAAATCCTGATTGCTATGTAAAATGACACTAGGAATTATAAACTCCATTGTAACAATAATTGCAATGCATCTCATATTGATTAATAGTTTAAAAAGAGAAATCTTAGATGGAATAATATAGACATTAGGTGTTTTCTTTTTGCATCGCTACAGGCTTGGGCACATGCACAATCATCACGTGATTAAAGTGCCTTGCGTCATAAGACATTTCTGCCTCAGGTTAATATAAAACTTAAATAAAGCTTTTAAAACGAATAGGGTTATTTTTATAAAACGAATGGTGTGTATTGACAGAGCTGACTTAAAGCTACCACAGGCTACCACAAAATGCAAAAAGAAAACACCTAATACAGGCAACTGAGCTAATGAGACTTATGGCTCCTAACTGATGACAGTTTTGAATTTTTAAATAATTTTTACTATGTATAATATTTATTTCGTTTGTTGATATCTTGGCATGTCATACGTAGGTAAGTCATGCTTTTATAACATGTGTTAGTATACAATACAGTTTAATATATTGTAAGTTTCCTTGGTTTTACAGTAAGGAATGTGATTTCTGAAATAATAACATTATTTGAAGTGGCAGAGCCAATTTTTACCAAAAACAGAATACATAACAGCAAACAAAATATTTTGAAATTTTGTTAAAATAATAATCATAAGTATTATTTCTTCTATTAATTTCATTTACTATTTGTGTATTTTCTATTTAATGATTATATGTTTTAACATTTGTTATTTTATACATATATCAATCCATGCTTATTAACATATAATGCAAATTGTGCATTCTCGATTGAGATACATATACATAACAGATTATGCCCGCGAACAAACAGATTCTTCTTCCTGTACATTCGCGACAGAGTGTGAAGTCCCCATTTTTTATGAAATTGAAATAATCAAAAACCATTAACGTTAGGTATAGGAAATATACAACATTGACAGAATATTTCAAAATTCAAAGAATAGTATGTTAGATGAAAATAATAGTTTTGGTCAATTTACAGTTAAATTTTATGCTTTTTACATTTTTCTAATAATTTAGTAGAGTCAATGATACATAGATGGAGAAGATACGAATAAAGTCTTGATTATTTTCCTACTACAATCCATAATGAAACCAGATGAGAGAAGAAGATTTCTGAAGTATTAAAGTAAAAATAAAAGATTGCTGTGCTAAGAATGAGAAAGCGCAAAAAAGTTCGCCATGTTGGTTTCTGCTATCAAGATTTATATAAAGCAAAAAACGACCGCCAACGAAAAAGGCAATGAATATATTTAAATAAAATTTAATTTGATTTAAAAATGTAATATTGTAGTAATTTTCGAAAAAATGGGAAAAAATTATTCAAAAGCATATCAGACAATTTAAAACTTGTATAGATTCCAAATAAAAACAAAATTTCCCATAATCTGTCAAATAAATCTATTTAGTGTGGTTTTTAAGAGAAAATGACATTTTTGACAATGGTTGAATGTCATGTGGCCTCATATGTATACCGGGTGGTCCAAATTGGACACTTTCTTATGGAAACACCCTTTATTTTAAGAGATAGAAAAAATTAACCTAGGTGTGTGGAGCACAATTTTAATGAGAAAATGACTGGCGCATACAGATTTCAGCTATCTGTAATCGTTTCGCCGCTAGGGGGTGTTTCTAGAATTTAGTCTCGAGATTTACTTTAATCCTCCATAACTTTCTTATTATTAAAGATAAGTGATTTTGGCAAAATCTTTCCTAGAGCACTTTTTTTGCGTAAAATCCATCGCGATAGCACAGAATAATCGTCTTTTATTCTGTGGCGATAGACAGTTTTTATACAGGGTGTTTGGTTTTTTGTACGACCTCAAACTACATTTTTTTCATATGGACCACTCTGTATATTTTGGGGTTTTTGAAAAGAGAGTAAATTCCTAAATTTGGATGTCTCACTTGTTATATTTATGTTAAATATTATTTGCAACATTGCATTTTATACATTGATATTTCAAATTAAAAAAATTTGGAGCTAATAAAAATTTCCACTAAGACTAAGACATTTTCGTTTTAAATCATAATGCCGTTTTTTGTTAACCATGGAAAGCAAAATATTTTATTGTATAAAAATAATATTTAACATACCTAAATATAGCAAGTGATACTTCAAAATTTCGGCAATTTTACTCTCTTTTTAAAAACCCCAAAGGATGCTCCATATCAAAAAATGTAGTTTAGGGTCGTACACAAAAAACCATACACTCGGTATAAAAACTGTCTATCGCGATGGATTCTACGTTAAAAATTTGTGTAAGATTTTGCCTAAATAACTGTATAACTGGGTTTTTAATGTGATTGGAAAAAACTTTTTGAAATTTGAAACTCGTTGGTTGAAACCGCACATTTCTATCTTATTTCTTTTAGTCAATAATCACATTTAAAATGTGTCACAGTTTCAACTGGGACACCCTGTATAACCCAGATCCAAAACGAACAAGAGAATAAGTAAATAACAAATAAACTAAACCAAGAGGTAAATTAAGTACTACGAACAATAAAATGACATTTTTGAAATACTGTTGTACCTACCCTTATGACATATATCACATATATGAGATTTTTCACCCGTATGTGTTCTCATATGCTTTGTTAATTCATTTGATTGACAAAACGCTTTTTGACAAACACAGCATACGTAAGGCTTCTCACCGGTGTGTGTTCGTATATGGGCGATTAAATTAGAACTTGTGGAAAATGCTTTACTACACAAAGTACACTGATGCGGTCGTTCACCAGTATGAGTTCTCATATGCTTCTCTAAATCTTGGGCCTGACGACACCCTTTATCACATACAGTACATCTGAACGGTCTCTCGTCAGTATGCATCCTTAGATGTATTTTAAAATTTCCACTGTGAGAAAACGCTTTATTACACACTTTACATTTGTAAGGCATATCGGTCGAGTGCGTCTTCATATGCCTACTTAATTTCGTCGAGGTTTGGAAAACTTTATTACAAGTTGGACACTGTTTTACCGCATTGTCTTTCACTTCACGTTTAACTCTCACATTACGTTTTACTTTATCTTTTGGATCACACGTAATATTATTTGTTCCGTTATGTAAAATTGATTCATCAGGTTGCTGCTGAGGTATCGGCTGCATTTGAGGTAATAGTTGTAACGGCGGTACTACAACCTGATTTTGAAGATCATTTGTTGTTTGTATTTGTTGAACTGGCATCGTATATGAGCCGTTATATACCTGAACCTGTCCAAGAGGTGGTAAAGTATAACTCGTTATGGGTAAATGATTTTGTGATTGCACATTATAATTTAATTGTGTTAGTGGTTGCGATATCGAGCCTAACCCATCAAATTTCTGTTCTTGAAGGTCTAATAAGGGTGCACATTCTATGTAAACACAATTTTGTGTCGGTTGAGGTTGAGACGCTTGGAACGTCATTGTGTGTTGCTGTTGAGGTTGTTGCTGTTGCGACTGTTGAATTTGTGGGTGATGGACCTGTTCTTGTTGCGGCTGAATTAGTGTTTGTTGCTCTTTGGTTTTTAGTGGCTCTAGCATGTATTGCCTAAGTTTTGCATCAGATTTTTCACATTGTTTTTTGAACTGGAAGGAGATATGTAATTTTGCTAAACATTTATTGCATATTTGTCCTGGTAAACCGTCATTCTGCCATACCTGCAAACCATTACAATTTATATCTATTTTAATTCATTGGATTATACCTGTACTGAAGAACAAGCCATCATCTTTTTTGATACATTTACCTTAAAAATGGACATCATTATTCCTTCGTTCAAACAAACCCTACATATTTTTGAAAAATCTAACTCCATAGCAAATTTTTTTAATGCTATATTATTATTAATAATATTACATTAATATAATAACAAAATAACCTACATTATAACAAACTTTAATTTCACAAATGTAAACACCAACACCTAACTTTAGAAATATAATCAATAGATGGCAATGCTAAATGATTAAATCAGTCAGTGACGTACCATAAAATTGGTAAAATTATACTTTCATGTCAGAATCGGAATAGATATTTTAATTGATTTTGTAAATCACAATTATTGGTTATTGGAGCTCAAGTAAACAATTTCTACAGGCATATTACATTACTTTTTAAGTTACAATTCCTCTTATGTCAATAATAAAATTAAACAATTTCTGTTATATTAATGATAATTCTTTTTTTATCTATTGTAAATACTTCCATTCTGCGCAACTTAAAATTATCTCAGAAAATTTCAAAATCGCACTTAAATCATTTATTATTATCTCAGATAAATGATGTAAGAGACCTGTTTTCCTTCCTTACACTGAGAAAAATGTTTATTGCTGATAAATATATATTCACTGTTCCTAAATGAAAAATACATTAAAATATGGGACAATAATACAGTTCATTTCTAGCCAATAAAAAATTTTATCTGACATTCAAATATTTGTGGTTACTATACTATATATTGAATTATAAATTATTTGTTGCAAATAAAAACTTTTATTTGGCTCTATTATTTAAGTATTAACCATGGATTTCGCGTTTAATTACGCTAAATGTGTCGAGTTATTACTGTTAATATGCGGCTAAATGACTGCAAATGGTAATAAGTTGATGATAGATAATTATATATTACTTCCAGATATGTGCCATATTTGCCATGATCACCAGTGTTTATTAACACCAAATAGCTGGTGTATTAGTACCTAATAAAAAATTGATTTACAGTAAAATGTATATATTTTTAGCTTGTGTACAATTTATGCATTACAAGGGTGAATTAAATCTACATAAACATGAAAAATATAAAAGTATAAACATAAAATATATATCGTACATGACACCAGAAAAGATAAAGAAGACCAGTATTTTATTAAAAAACGAAGTTAAACCCTGTATATAATTTAGTTTGAATTTAAAGAATGTTTCATAAAAATATATACTTACTTAAACGTAAATACCTATATATAAAAAAAGAAAACTCAAGTACATATTATTAAAAAAGAAGTTAAACACATTATGTTTTATAAAAATTATAAACAAAAGTAAATATACCTACAACCTACAACAATGAAACAGATATAATCTATAACATAATATAAACTATAATTATACCAAAATGCCCCCAAACAATTAATGTCACATATTTGTTGTTTGAAACAGATGAAACTGAAACCCTATACCAAATTATCTGCAAGAAGAAAAGTAATTGTGACGTATTACCTCCATTTTCAATGAACACAAGTTCATCATATGAATTCACAAAGTTTGGATGTCCGTTAATGCTTCTTTCTTCTAGACATTTTTGACATTCTCACTTCGGATTCTTGTAGAGCATCAAAATTGAATATATTTTTGTAGCGCTCATTTTTTTGTCTCATTGGGAAAATGGTCAAAATGGTCGTCGAAAATTTTGTTCATCATGGCAATGCAAGCTTGCGCATTCTCAACTGGTTTCTAATGAGATAATTTAGTTGTGAACAAAAATAATATAAGGATAACTTACCGTTACATTGTGGAATATTACCATCGACATATAGAAATGGACTGCGCGTGGTTATGCTAAGCCAGGATACTGCAGGTGAGAGAGAGGGTAAACGTGGAGGCCTAGTTCTAGCTTTATCTGTCACGTATCTATTGGTCGCTGCATTCCCCTAGCTTTATCTGTCGCGTATCTATTGGTCGCTGCATTCCCATTAAAATGCAGCAACCAATAGATATGCGACAGATAAAGCTAGAACTAGGCCTCCACGTTTACCCTCTCTCTCACCTGCAGTATCCGGGCTTAGCATAACCACGCGCAGTCCATTTCTATATGTCGATGAATATTACAGATAAAATCCCACTCTTGTAATACATTTTCGAACAAACACATTATAAAAATAAAAGACTGCCGTAAAAATACAGCAGTCGTACACTACATACATGAATATTGAATACTGATGACTGATGCCTCTTGAGTCGAAAACGAACCGAATTCATAACGATGTTTCCGGACTTTAACCAATAAAAAATCATTCATGTTTAATATCCCTGTATCAGTGGCTAATATGTTAATTATTGCTGCCAAAATATTGTATATTTGTGGTAAATAGTTGGCTATTTGTGCTTATTATATGTACATTAGGTAAAGAGTATTGCTCTGTTACGAGTAATCTTATATTAGCGCTTAAGATGTGTATAATTGTCCCAAAAAACACAATATTTGTCCCGATTGACTTGTGTTAGAATTTTTGTTTGTTTCCCTACAATTAACCAAGTCATTTCGTTCTAACAAAAAATGTAATATCCACAATTAAAATAGTGTTAATTAAACTGTTTATTTGAAAGATTTTTCTCAGTGTATCACATAAATGTCATCGACTATATTTCATCTTTTACTTCGAGAAGCTAACCATATATCGTTATTTAAAATAATATTTTAAATAGCGCAAGAATCAAAATTCCACTATCTAAAATTAAAATAATTATTTAATTTTATGAAAGGGGAATTGTAATTCTTTGTGTCATGTAGATATGATTTTAATTCGCCGGTTTAAAATTATCTTGTTGATAATGTTTAACTTTCAAAACGTGTTCCGCCTAAAAAGTCTTATGTATTTCTGTGTTGGGGAAAGTGGCAATCGCTCATCACTATAATACTTATCAGTTACAACAACCGCGAGGGTTTATGTGAGCGGTCTGCATCGTAAAGATTCGTTCGTCGTCATTTAACTTTAACGGGGTGCATCATTTCGAATAAAATGTTCGTTCATTATATGTATCTAGATTATTTTAGTCAATAAACGAATCATACTACGTACTGAGGTATCCTACTATTATATCAGTTAGTTATGTTATGATAATAGGTGAAGTCTGACAACACTGCGTACAACGTGTCTGTTTTAGACAATGAACTGTATACTGTGTACGTATAGTATACTTACAGTTCATTGGTTTTAGATACTGGTTTGCAATCCTTACATTAATAGGAATCGTTTATCTTGTTCCAGCCTTGGAAGTGTGATTATCTCTATTTTGTATTGTGAGTTTTATACAGGTACCGTAATCGTTTTATATTTGCCATTTACTTGTGCTACATTGTTTTAATTCGCGATCTTACGTTAGGCCCACTGTATTGCTCAGTGGCTGTAATTTGTTTTAATGTGTCCTCTGCCAACCTCGTTGAAGTAGATTTAATTGTTGACTCAAGTTTTGTATAGGCAGAGCTGGGCAAAATACATGCACTAACGTATTTCAAACACAAATTACAAAATATTCCTAGAAATGTATTTGAAATATAAAATACGAGATACTTTTATATTATTTTTAAAATACAAAAAGCAAAATACAATATTTGAAATATAAAAATACAAAAATTCCTATACGCATACGGGGTGTTTTTTTTTGGAGATTTAGTTAGACGTTTCTAGGAAAGTTTTATGGTAGGTTCATGAAAATGTGTACTTAGAATTCACTCTGAACCTGTCGTTAACATTGCGGTGGGCAAAATACATAGGTACATTAATGTATTTCAAATGCAAAATTCAAAACACTCATAAGAGAGTATTTGAAATACAAAATACTTTAGGGGAAAATCATCAAACACAAAATACAAAATACAAATGTATTTCAAATATGTACTGTATTTTCAATACAAGTATTTTGTGACTGCCCGACCTTGTCAGTATACTTTCCTTTTTTATATTTAATGCTGCTTTTGGGCTAGCAAGTATATCCAAATCCAAGTATGTTCTGTCTTGTTAAAAGGATTTAGGATGAGCAGAAATACTACTTGCTGATGATTTCCTCAAAATTCGATTATAGCTTAGATTTCGCCTCTACAGAATAGTTAGCTACAGCCAGGCTGCGGTTAATTAATAATTCTTCAGTTTTGTATGTTTTGTGCTGTGCGAATAAGTAATGGCTCGAATTTAAACGCAGCGGATAGTCTCCATGTTAGAGTTAATTTAAACATATAATTTTGCTATTATTACGCCAAGTACGTCGAACTACCCGTAGAACAGGTTCGGCTTTGTCTTTCGTGACGTAGCTTTTATAATCGATGACTTCTCTATGTTCATTTCTGTTATATTTTATTTGTATTATACTATTTATAGTGAGATAGGGTTTTCTTTGTTGGATTCTTCCTCTTTTAGGGGCATTCTTTTAATTTATAAATATTTTTGTAATTATGCAAAGGTCTTTTTTTAATTTCTTGCCCATGAAGGGGGGTTGAGGTCATCAACAGCTGTTGTCATTAGTCCTGTACGCTTACAAACATCCATATCCGGAGGTATTTTTATCACCAACCGGTCGGGATTCGAACCCGAGACAGTCAGGTGTAGTTTATTGGTATACCAACGGTACATCCAATCCACTACACCATGTACGGCCACCCTATGCAAACGATGTTTACATTGTTTTGTTACATACACAGAGTTGGGACCGGGGTGGGGGTGCGGCGAATTAGAAGTTACGCATTTGCATGGGTCCAATAACGGAAACGTTACACAATCAATTTAATATTAAAAACCTCTGGCATGTATTGCCACGAGACTTCCCTCGTACCACAAAATTCTGGCATGTATTACCTATCACGAGACTTCCTTCGTATTAACACTTTCCCAAAAAATAAATATAGCACAATATACATTGCTGAATTCAGAAAAAAATACTCTTTTAAACTACATTTAAAAAACTGCAATTTTATCTTATAAAAAAAATGGGTGCCGCCATTTTAGCTTATACCGGAAGTGACGTCATCAAAGGCAATATCGGCATTTTCGTCTTTGGCCCGAATGCAATCGATTGGCGAAAACCGCATTTTGATAACTTTAATTGTTTCTGAGTTTAGAGCGTTGCAAGGAATGTGTACGGGCAGACTACAGACTACAGACGACAGACGGAATTTTTTTTTTCATATTTTGAATCCACGTATTCAGAAACGCAGAGATATGTAAAAATTTGCATAGGCCAATTTTTTTTTGGAACGCTAGTACCTACAATACTTCCCTTTTAAATTAAAAACAAACTCGAAAGACTGGATGTGACGTGAGGCAAGTTATTGAATCTGTTGCGTGTTGCTTGCTTAACAATTTTGAGAATCTTATAAATCTTTTGATCTTGTGAACCTTAATTTCTCGATCGTGTTCCTGCTCAATCCATCAATAATGGTGACATTTACGACCGTGATTGGGTACTGAATCTGCCATTGTGTCTTTCGGGACGATCAGTGATGTGAAATCTGATGAAACTATATAAGTAGGTATGATCTTTAATTTGGAATAGTTCAATGCCTTTCCTTCACCTTTACTAATGAAAAATAAACAATTTTACAATAATACTTCCATGATGAGATTTGACGTATCAGATTCTCATTGCGACAAATGTCAATCTGTACACCTACCTGTTAAATCGTACAATTGAACCTTTCTGTAGCATGCGGGGGCATTTTGTGGTATAATTGGAATGTCCTGTATAATAAATGAGTACGTATATGTATAATAGAATTATGAGTGTTTACTATATACATGATCATACATGAAGTAAAATCTATCCTTGATATTAAGCAACCACCATGTAAATTAGAAATTGTTACAAATAGAAATTTATTTCCAATGAATAATGTAGGTAGGTAATTGAGGAAGAAAATTACAAATTCATAAATATTATTAACTTTTAACGGTTTTCATTTCACTAACAACACTACATGATTCATAGACAAGGTCACAATGGCAAAATCTTCTCTTTCCTTTATGTTTTGTTCTTAAAAAGGCAAGACCGCTTTTAACAAAGTCGGTTAAACCGTTGCAACGATTTTAAAAACACCTACATAAAAACCGTCATTGAATAATTTCCTTTGATTTACTTATATTTACATTTTATTGTTCATAATATCAATCTCGTACAAAACGGCGATTGGCGATATTATTAAGATTATCGGTAACCAATTAAATATTGTATTCAAAGGTCATGGTGGACAAATGTAATTGTTGTATCTAAATGTAGAGGGTTGTAAAGATTGGGAGTTTCAGGATATTAGAATATCATCTTACTTATACAGTGTTACATCATAGCCTTTAAACCCTTAAAAAGGAATTATAATAGTTATTAACTTACTAGTAGACCCGGCGAACTTCGTACCGCCAATAAAAGTTGTCTGAACTTCCAAAGGTATTGCTACATTACAGCTTTTAAGTTTGACAGTAATAAATAACATTGCGTTTTTGTTTACAATGTTTACTAATAAAATCAAAACTCCATAACAAAAACACGGTAACTTTGAAACCCATAGGGGCGAAGCCCTAAACTCCTAGGACTTATGACTCACCTTTTAAACCTTCCTTGTACTTCTACAAATATTTGAAAACCAAAATTAGTCAAATCGATTCAGCCGTTCTCGAGTTTTTATGAGACACACAAACGTCAATTCATTTTTATATATAAAGATGTAAAATGTCATCCCTTAATTTGGAACCCTTAGAGGGTAACTTTTGAAAAAAGGTGAAATACGTGTCTCATGGATTTCAATACAGGTGTTTTTGAGCAATTTTTAGATTTCCATCTGCCCCCGTTACATAGATCGCTTCAACCATTTTAAAATTTCAACCCTTATTTTGACCCACTTAGGAGATGAATTTCGAAATTCGCTTCTTAGTGGGTGCCTACATCATCAAGGGAAGGTTCACTGAAAATGTCAAGTTTCTAGGTTCATTGGTTTGGCCTGGGCGTTGATAGATCAGTGAGTGAGTCAGTCAGTCATCACTTTATCCTTTTAAATATGTAGAGATGACGGCTAAAAGTTACAAAATGGCGGCTGAGCGCCATCTTGAATCGTTTTTTTAAATAGAACACCGCGTATATTGTCACTGTTCTCTAATACAACACGCCTAAATTTTATTGTTTTCGAAATATTAACGTTTAAAAAGGTAACTCTTCATAAGCGATTATAAACCCTAATAAACCTTCCAACTTCATACTTTTGGTTCAACTCAATTTTGACATATCTACATGTCAACCGCGAATTGTTTCCACAGTCAGTCAATCTGTCCAATTTATAGTACAAACGTTACGATTCTGTTTACAATATTTTAAATTAGTCATCTTCAATTAATGGCTTTAAACCCTCCTATGGTTAATCTGAACCACTATGCAAAATTTTATTAGTACTTTTCGAGTTTTTGCGAGACTACGTAACGCACAGTAATTGATTTTGAACTGATTAGCTTACGTTCATTTCCCGTCGCTCTCGAACGTAATTCGGACATGCTAACGCTACTATTTTCATTATCCTCCGCTCGATTTTTAATTTTAATACTAAGCGGGATTGCGGTGAACTAACTGCGATAAACAAACACTTATCAAAAAAAAATCACTCAAAAAACTCAAAACTGGATAAACGTTCAAATCGAATGGACTGTACACCAAGAAATGAATACTTTTAAATGAATTTTTTGATCGATAGATGCCGACCGATGCAGATGTTAAACGACATTTGCGACGCGTGAACTGTCAAACGCGCGAACTGTCAAATGGGCGAACTGTCAAACGCGTTAAGTTTTCTGAAATTTACCAATTTTCTGGGCAATTTTCTTAATTTTTCTTTCCGTAAGAACCTTCTACAAAGTATTAGAAACATTTTAAAAAAAAGATGACTAAAATCGGTAAAGTCGTTCTCAAGTTATGGCGTGACCAAGGAAATAGCGATTCATTTTTATATATATACAAGTAGACCCGGCGAACTTCGTACCGCCAATAAAGGTTGTCTGAACTTCCAAAGGTATTGCTACATTACAGCTTTTAAGTTTGACAGTAATAAATAACATTGCGCTTTTGTTTACAATGTTTACTAATAAAATCAAAACTCCATAATAACAAAAACACGGTAACTTTGAAACCCATAGGGGCGAAGCCCTAAACTCCTAGGGCATATGTCTCACCTTTTAAACCTTCCTTGTACTTCTACAAATATTTTAAAACCAAAATTATTCAAATCGATTCAGCCGTTCTCGAGTTTTTATGAGACACACAAACGTCAATTCATTTTTATATATAAAGATGTAAAATTTCATCCCTTAATTTGGAACCCTTAGAGGCTTAGAGGGTAACTTTTGAAAAAAGGTGAAATATGTGTCTCATGGATTTCAATACTTTGCAATACTTTGACTCTTTGAGCAATTTTTAGATTTCCATCTGCCCCCGTTACATAGATCGCTTCAACCATTTTAAAATTTTAAACCTTATTTTGACCCACTTAGGAGATGAATTTCGAAATTCGCTTCTTAGTGGGTGCCTACATCATCAGGGGAAGGTTCACTGAAAATTTCAAGTTTCTAGGTTCATTGGTTTGGCCTGGGCGTTGATAGATAGATCAGTCAGTCATCACTTTATCCTTTTAAATATGTAGAGATGACGGCTGAAAGTTACAAAATGGCGGCTGAGCTCCATCTTGAATCGTTTTTTTAAATAGAACACCGCGTATATTGTCACATTTTCGAAATCTGCTCATGATTATTAACACTGTTCTCTAATACACCACTCCTAAATTTTACTGTTTTCGAAATATTAACGTTTAAAAAGGTAACTCTTCATAAGCGATTATAAACCCTAATACACCTTCCAACTTCATTCTTTTGGTTCAACTCAATTTTGACATACCTACATGTCAACCGCGAATTGTTTGCACAGTCACTCAAGTCAATCTGTCCAATTTAGAGTACAAACGTTACGATTCTGTTTACAATATTTTAAATTAGTTAGTCATCTTCAATTAATGGCTTTAAACCCTCCTATGTACCTGAACCACTATGCAAAATTGCATGACTACTTTTCGAGTTTTTGCGTGACTAAGTAACGCACAGTAATTGATTTCCCGTCGCTCTCGAACGTAATTCGGACATGCTAACGCTACTATTTTCATTATCCTCCGCTCGATTTTTAATTTTAATACTAAGCAAACAAATACTAAACAAACTCAAAACTGGATAAACGTTCAAATCGAATGGACTGTACACCAAGAAATGAATACTGAAATGAATTTTTTGATCGATAAATGCCGACCGATGCAGATGTTAAACGACATTTGCGACGCGTGAACTGTCAAACGCGCGAACTGTCAAATGGGCGAACTGTCAAACGCGTTAAGTTTTCTGAAATTTTCCAATTTTCTGGGCAATTTTCTTAATTTTTCTTTCCGTAAGAACCTTCTACAAAGTATTAGAAACATTTGAAAAAAAAGATGACTGAAATCGGTAAAGTCGTTCTCAAGTTATGGCGTGACCAAGGAAATAGCGATTCATTTTTATATATATAAGATAAGAATATAAGATATAAGATTACAGTTTTGATATACATAGGTATCTACTACCTACTTAGATGTGAAATAGTTTTTTAGGCTCGTCGTAGGCCTTATCTACCTAACCTACATTATCCTTTGACGTAGAATGTAAAAATAAAAAAAATTAAGGGGGTGAACATTATTATGTAACTTAGGCATTTAAAGGATGTAATCTCTATAGTTAATAGTATTAAAACAGATGTTATTTGAAACATTTTTGCCTAAAACTATTATGTGTGCCGGTAGTAGGTACTTAAATACAAATAACGGAAATCAAAAAAATTACAAAGTTCTGTTCAGTAAGAAAAAAAGTTATTTAAGTAAAAAAAAGTATGAATATGAATGCGAAAAGTGCTGATGAATCAACTTATAGTTTTTCGACGATAAGTAGAATACGGACACCTGTGACGTCACAAGCCCCGCCCACGTGGGCGACGTCATTTGACCTTGGAGGCCACGTAGAGGGCATTGTTTTGACCTTTGGTATTTCCAAGGCCACGTAGATGGTGCTATTTGACCTTGAGATCTGATTCTGAACTTTGCTAATTTTGGTTCTGAACTTTGCTAAATCGATTTGGTTCTGACCGTTGGTAGATTTAGTTCTGAACTTTGCTCACGTAGATGGCGCTATTTTGACCTTGAGATTTGGGTCTGAACTTTGCTAATTTTGGTTCTGAACTTTACTAAACCGATTTGGTTCTGACCGTTGGTAGATTTGGTTCTGAACTTTGCTAAACCGATTTGGTTCTGACCGTTGATAGATTTAGTTCTGAACTTTGCTAAGGTAGATTTAGTTCTGAACTTCGATATCATTGGAATTTCCAGGACTGATTACGTCATCGGGAAAAATATAGTATAAATACGTGTAATTGAGACTAGTTAATTAAGTTCTGTTTGAAGATCGTTGTATTTGGAAGATTATTATTAATTATCGAAAGTTTCTAGTTCTATTTGAAGTGTGTTACGTTTGTTTGTTTTTCGCCGTCATCCATGGAGTCTTTAAGTGCATTTGTCGATTTACAGGGGTTCCGCGGTGAGGATAAAAAATTCATACCAAAAGAGTTTGCTGTTGTTACGGATGATTGTAAGTTAGTTGTTTTACTGATTAAACCGCCTATTACGTATTCGGTATTGTCGGCATCGGCAAAGAAAACTGTAAATTATCTCGAGAAACGTCACCACGGTATTCGTTGGAGCTCGGGATATGTCCCGTTTCAAGATTTTGAACGAGAGACTGCAAAAGTTCTGGAACCTTATCGTAAGATTTACGTAAAGGGCCTTGAAAAGTGTCAAGTGTTGAGATTTCTTAACAAAGCAGTCTTAAATTTGGAAGATGCTGGCTGCACATCGCTTACAAATCTGAAGAACGAAACGCAAACTTATCGGTGCGTGTATCATAATATCGAGGAGCCAGTGTGTGCATTAGAAAACGTTCTACTGCTTCAAGATTGGGAACGTGCAAATTCTCAAGATGTTGTACGTGGATGTGAAAATATATAGAGTTTTTGTAAATAGGTTTTGAAAACTGTATAATGATTGTTGTTGTTTTTATGAAATTGTAGCAAAATAAATTCCTTTTTAAATAATTGTATGAATTTCTAAAACATAATGCAGCAGCGGCTCCTACACATGTAAGGGTATTTCACCATCTCCCTTACACCCATTACTTTAAATTATACAAGATCCGTAATAAACAAAAAGGCCTATAATTCTAACTAAGTAAGCATAAGTGGGTACTAAAATGCAAATTTTGAAGTATGCATGGCTGTATATTTGAAATGGGGAGTTCTGATTGGTGGTAGATTCGGACGATTTCGATTTAATAAGGAATTGGTGCTCGTTAATTTCCGTCGACCTATGTATATACAGAGTGATACATGCTCAATCTTATACAGCAATTTGAGATTTGATTATGAATAAGATGCTGTAGTGTCCTTTTAGATACGACTAGCAATTTGAGATTTATTTAAATAAGACGCATTGAGATTTGCTTAAATAAATAAATAAGATATGTTGTACCTACTGCCCTTTTAGATACGAATATATTGAGATTAAGTTCTATAATGTTGTATTAGCAAAAAAATTGTGTACAAAAATATTGCGGATCAACAAGTTTCAATTAAACAATTGTTGTATCAATCAATTGAAGGAGACACATTATGGTAAGAGCGTGTGGCCAATACAAATGTCCGATGTTCGTTTTCTAATATTGGTGAAATAGCTTTGCTGACGATTTCAACTCGTCTTGCGAAACGAACAGAATCTCTAGCATGTTGTTCCCACTTCCCTTTACGGGGCTTGCTTATAAGCATATTGCCAGACAGTCATATAATGCACAGAATTACGAGTATCGTTAAACCATACCTTACGCATGCTGGCTGGAATGAAAAAAACAATAACAGTTAAGCTATTTAATATCGTTTTCGATTAAACATTTTTACAAAATATAGTGTGAGAGTTTTAATGTACAATATGAATAAACAAATTAAATCTGATGTTTGTTTCTGTATTCACGCACGACTTGTATATGCAATCGGTCCCAGTAGATGTAGTTGGTACATTTTGAGTTCTAGATAATGTTGCATCTGGTTTAAGGTCTCCAGACCATTCAAACTCAGATAAACTTCCATTCCATTTTTTCTCTTCAAGCTTGCAAATACCGTTTTCAAGACCATAAACTATGATTTCTTTTACATCTATCCCTGTGTGCTCCATGCCTATTGAAAAATATCTTCTAGCACACCACTAAGTAGAGGAGCTAGTAGAAATGGTAGAAATGCACCTCCGTTTTGCACTAATATCTGTTTCTTCTCTTCTATAGGTTCGTCGTGTTCGGCCAGATTCCTTAGAATTGTTTTATGGTAAGAGAGTTGTCGTTTCTGATACTTTGATAACGGTACATTACCCTGCAAAGTATTATAGATGCACTCACAAATGCAATGAACTTGTTTATCGTCTAAACATTCTAGCAAGGCGATTCTTTCCTTATCACCTAATTTTGATAATGCTCGGAGCAGTTGCACATTGTTTTTATTTAGTGTTGTTGTTGCTTCAGCCATTATGTTTTAAGAAATGATAAATTTTTGTCCATTTTGCGTTTTATACTTCGAGTGCGCACCGAAAATTTGGTGTTGCGCACCGTAAATGGTATTGTGCGCACCATAAATTATGTCGTGCGCACCGTAAATGTTGTTGTGCGCACCGAAAGTATTGCTGTGCGCACCGAAGGTATTGTTGTGCGCACCGAAAGTATTGCTGTGCGCACCATAAATGATGTTACGCGCACCGTAAATTATATTGTGAGCAACGTAAATATTGTCGTGCGCACCGAACATTGTATACAAAAAATGACTGATCAAGACACTTTAAAAATTGTTTTCTCACAACATTGTCAGAAAAAAGAAGTAAGTATGCAACAACATAAAAGAATTCCAAACATTTCGCAATTTAAGGTGAAAATAGAAATAGATTCCGACTTAAGTATTTTTGTTTCTTAGTTTTGATTCGTGGACATACTTCTAAGAAAACTAATTCAGTAGATATGATGTTTTTGTTTCAAAAATGACAAAATGTATACAAAAGCATAAAATGGTTTGCAACAGAAGGGCATCCAGAAAAGCCAAAAAGACATTAAGGAAATCATCTGGGAAATCCAAAAAGGCATTCAGAAAATTATCCGGAAAAGCCAAAATGGCATTAAGAAAAAACATCCAGGAAAAGCTAAAAAGGTATCCAGAAAGCCAAAAGACACTAAGGACGTTATCCAGAAAAGTCAAAAGGGCATCCAGAAAGGAATTTTAGTAATTACCCTACTATCATTAGTCTCAATTCAAATTCATTAAATCAACTTGTATGTTAATAGCGGTAATTACTAAAATTCCTTTCTGGATGCCCTTTTGACTTTTCTGGATAACGTCCTTAGTGTCTTTTGGCTTTCTGGATACCTTTTTAGCTTTTCCTGGATGTTTTTTCTTAATGCCATTTTGGCTTTTCCGGATAATTTTCTGAATGCCTTTTTGGATTTCCCAGATGATTTCCTTAATGTCTTTTTGGCTTTTCTGGATGCCCTTCTGTTGCAAACCATTTTATGCTTTTGTATACATTTTGTCATTTTTGAAACAAAAACATCATATCTACTGAATTAGTTTTCTTAGAAGTATGTCCACGAATCAAAACTAAGAAACAAAAATACTTAAGTCGGAATCTATTTCTATTTTCACCTTAAATTGCGAAATGTTTGGAATTCTTTTATGTTGTTGCATACTTACTTCTTTTTTCTGACAATGTTGTGAGAAAACAATTTTTAAAGTGTCTTGATCAGTCATTTTTTGTATACAATGTTCGGTGCGCACGACAATATTTACGTTGCTCACAATATAATTTACGGTGCGCGTAACATCATTTATGGTGCGCACAGCAATACTTTCGGTGCGCACAACAATACCTTCGGTGCGCACAGCAATACTTTCGGTGCGCACAACAACATTTACGGTGCGCACGACATAATTTATGGTGCGCACAATACCATTTACGGTGCGCAACACCAAATTTTCGGTGCGCACTCGAAGTATAAAACGCAAAATGGACAAAAATTTATCATTTCTTAAAACATAATGGCTGAAGCAACAACAACACTAAATAAAAACAATGTGCAACTGCTCCGAGCATTATCAAAATTAGGTGATAAGGAAAGAATCGCCTTGCTAGAATGTTTAGACGATAAACAAGTTCATTGCATTTGTGAGTGCATCTATAATACTTTGCAGGGTAATGTACCGTTATCAAAGTATCAGAAACGACAACTCTCTTACCATAAAACAATTCTAAGGAATCTGGCCGAACACGACGAACCTATAGAAGAGAAGAAACAGATATTAGTGCAAAACGGAGGTGCATTTCTACCATTTCTACTAGCTCCTCTACTTAGTGGTGTGCTAGAAGATATTTTTCAATAGGCATGGAGCACACAGGGATAGATGTAAAAGAAATCATAGTTTATGGTCTTGAAAACGGTATTTGCAAGCTTGAAGAGAAAAAATGGAATGGAAGTTTATCTGAGTTTGAATGGTCTGGAGACCTTAAACCAGATGCAACATTATCTAGAACTCAAAATGTACCAACTACATCTACTGGGACCGATTGCATATACAAGTCGTGCGTGAATACAGAAACAAACATCAGATTTAATTTGTTTATTCATATTGTACATTAAAACTCTCACACTATATTTTGTAAAAATGTTTAATCGAAAACGATATTAAATAGCTTAACTGTTATTGTTTTTTTCATTCCAGCCAGCATGCGTAAGGTATGGTTTAACGATACTCGTAATTCTGTGCATTATATGACTGTCTGGCAATATGCTTATAAGCAAGCCCCGTAAAGGGAAGTGGGAACAACATGCTAGAGATTCTGTTCGTTTCGCAAGACGAGTTGAAATCGTCAGCAAAGCTATTTCACCAATATTAGAAAACGAACATCGGACATTTGTATTGGCCACACGCTCTTACCATAATGTGTCTCCTTCAATTGATTGATACAACAATTGTTTAATTGAAACTTGTTGATCCGCAATATTTTTGTACACAATTTTTTTGCTAATACAACATTATAGAACTTAATCTCAATATATTCGTATCTAAAAGGGCAGTAGGTACAACATATCTTATTTATTTATTTAAGCAAATCTCAATGCGTCTTATTTAAATAAATCTCAAATTGCTAGTCGTATCTAAAAGGACACTACAGCATCTTATTCATAATCAAATCTCAAATTGCTGTATAAGATTGAGCATGTATCACTCTGTATATACATAGGTCGACGGAAATTAACGAGCACCAATTCCTTATTAAATCGAAATCGTCCGAATCTACCACCAATCAGAACTCCCCATTTCAAATATACAGCCATGCATACTTCAAAATTTGCATTTTAGTACCCACTTATGCTTACTTAGTTAGAATTATAGGCCTTTTTGTTTATTACGGATCTTGTATAATTTAAAGTAATGGGTGTAAGGGAGATGGTGAAATACCCTTACATGTGTAGGAGCCGCTGCTGCATTATGTTTTAGAAATTCATACAATTATTTAAAAAGGAATTTATTTTGCTACAATTTCATAAAAACAACAACAACCATTATACAGTTTTCAAAACCTATTTACAAAAACTCTATATATTTTCACATCCACGTACAACATCTTGAGAATTTGCACGTTCCCAATCTTGAAGCAGTAGAACGTTTTCTAATGCACACACTGGCTCCTCGATATTATGATACACGCACCGATAAGTTTGCGTTTCGTTCTTCAGATTTGTAAGCGATGTGCAGCCAGCATCTTCCAAATTTAAGACTGCTTTGTTAAGAAATCTCAACACTTGACACTTTTCAAGGCCCTTTACGTAAATCTTACGATAAGGTTCCAGAACTTTTGCAGTCTCTCGTTCAAAATCTTGAAACGGGACATATCCCGAGCTCCAACGAATACCGTGGTGACGTTTCTCGAGATAATTTACAGTTTTCTTTGCCGATGCCGACAATACCGAATACGTAATAGGCGGTTTAATCAGTAAAACAACTAACTTACAATCATCCGTAACAACAGCAAACTCTTTTGGTATGAATTTTTTATCCTCACCGCGGAACCCCTGTAAATCGACAAATGCACTTAAAGACTCCATGGATGACGGCGAAAAACAAACAAACGTAACACACTTCAAATAGAACTAGAAACTTTCGATAATTAATAATAATCTTCCAAATACAACGATCTTCAAACAGAACTTAATTAACTAGTCTCAATTACACGTATTTATACTATATTTTTCCCGATGACGTAATCAGTCCTGGAAATTCCAATGATATCGAAGTTCAGAACTAAATCTACCTTAGCAAAGTTCAGAACTAAATCTATCAACGGTCAGAACCAAATCGGTTTAGCAAAGTTCAGAACCAAATCTACCAACGGTCAGAACCAAATCGGTTTAGTAAAGTTCAGAACCAAAATTAGCAAAGTTCAGAACCAAATCTCAAGGTCAAAATAGCGCCATCTACGTGAGCAAAGTTCAGAACTAAATCTACCAACGGTCAGAACCAAATCGATTTAGCAAAGTTCAGAACCAAAATTAGCAAAGTTCAGAATCAGATCTCAAGGTCAAATAGCACCATCTACGTGGCCTTGGAAATACCAAAGGTCAAAACAATGCCCTCTACGTGGCCTCCAAGGTCAAATGACGTCGCCCACGTGGGCGGGGCTTGTGACGTCACAGGTGTCCGTATTCTACTACGATAGTACCTATAATCTGGGAGCCGGCCACCTTTTTTGCAATCAATTAATATACTTTTTATACTTCGTGAGCGGCTTTATTGTAACGAGACGGTAAACTTTTTCCTCTGCGAAAATGTTCGCAAATGGGTCCTACGGGGGTGCACAGGGGAAAAACACGTTGATTTGGAAATGACAAAAAATGGATGAATATCATGGGAAAACGGCCCAATTAATTTGTGGGACAAAGTGGGCATTTAATTATGCAAATATTTACTAAGCTACAGAAAAAAAATCAGCTTGATATTCTACCTACATGTCTTCAGATGGGGACACTTTTGATGGACTCATTTTTGTTGTAGGACAAATGTTATTTTGAATTACTTACAAGAAAACTTCACAGTTGTTAGCTAAAAAATTAAGCGATATTAATCAATTTTTGTAATTCCCACATCAACGTACGTTTTACCGCTGCGCACCCCGTAGGACCCATTTGCGAAAATTTTCGCAGAGGAAAAAGTTTGACGTCTCGTTAAAATAAAGCCGCTCACAAAGTATAAAAAGTACTTATATTAATTGATTGTAAAAAAGGTGGCCGGCTCCCGGACCACTAGATATTAATTAATTTTAAGAAAGGTTAAAGAGCTATGATGCAGTGTTTTTTAGATACGAACTATTAACCTCACACCATGGCAGAAGAGCTTCTTGTACCCCGGCCACTATTGACATAGTTATATTATTATGCTTGGAGAATAAGCGGGAAAATTAATTTCAATCGCACCTTTGCCACTATTAGTTTAAGAATTCATCGTAGGTATCGCTCTAAATCTAAATGATCAATTAATAAAAAAACGAAAGGCTCAGAATCTGTTCTGCAACTTGATGAAGCTACTGACAGCAACAGAAACGCACACTTTATCAGTGATAAGATTATCGTTGAGACCTTCTGTTTCACGTGGCGGTGTTTAATCCCATGCATTCGAGCTATGTCAAGAAATTCACACTTCTACATAAAAAATTAAGATCATAAAAACTCCAAGCAGTTTGCTGAACTCGCCTTTTTGCTGAAACTATTATGGTGTGTATACCCATATACCTGTGCGATATATTTGACAAGACTGAATGTCTTCAATCTATCTCTGCGTCATACACACTTTAAAACTTTTGGAGAAGGTTGTGACGTTTAGAAAAAATTCGCAGTTGTGGACAAAAAAAAACATTGTTTCCATCAAATGGTTTCCATCTTTGAGAAAGAATACTATTCTCATTCTCAAAGGTTTCCATGAATTGCACAAAGACGTAGGCTGTAGTAAAGTCGTTGTTACACAAGACTTGTTGTCTCTTTTCAATGAACGTCTTTCAAAGCACACTGATCTATTTTCAAGATACTTTGAGAAAGGCGCAATGTTAAAAATTGTGTATGGATCCAAGGTTCTCACAGGAAAAAAAGGCTAATTGAACAGTCTGCTCCTTTTGCGGAGTTTTAGATATCAATTAAAAATGAATATCCAATAGTGAGTTCAAAAGCTGTAAAGATCCTCATTTCCTTTACGGCATCCTATTTATGCGAAGTAGGATTTTCAGCTGTAGCTATAATAAAAATCAAATATCGCTCACAAATCGATGTCGACTGAGAAATAAGGATAGACACAGTATGAAATCTTATTCCGTGTTTTGAAAAAAAAATGTGTGGCGGGGTCAGCAAGCTCACATTTCGTTGAAGGTTTCCATCATTTATTTCACATTTTTTTGTATTTTCATATTTTAATTTGAGACTTTTGTGATTCAATTTTAATTAATGGGTCGCTTGGACAAAATGCTAAACAACCTGTAAGTGTGCTGTTGGTAATGGAATTTTAGAACACCCTCATCACAGATGAAGAAGCAGCGATTATCAATCTTTTCCCTCTTACCATGCCTTCACTTTAAAAATAAAACGTAACTCTTCGCCTTCATCATTCAAAGGTCGAAGCATGTCGCTATATCAAAATTAATACACACTCACTCACCATCACTACGTGTAGTTGAATAAGTTAAAGAAGAGGTTTTGTGACTTATACCTTTGTTTGTCGGTAAATAATGGGTAAGCAAGTACGAGGGTGGATTTATATGTAATCTACCTAGCCAGTAGCCATGAAGCAATCGACACAGCAGGTCAAAAATGTAGCAGCAGAAAATCAAATTTATTCGGTCTAAGCAGTTCCGATGAGGCAGGGAATCAATCGAGGATGATCCGAAGTGTGGGCGTGGCCGGCCCGTAGCAAGAAAAGAAGCAACTGTGTAAGAAATAGTGCTTCGAGTTCGTCGTATATAGTCGTGCAGTCATCGCATATGAAGCCAAGACATCAGATCCAACAATCTTAAGGATTTTTCACGATGATTTAGGTAGGTATGGGAAAGGTGTGTGCATGATGGATTGCCAGGCTGGACGCCTGAACAGAAACTGTTCAGAAGAGAAGTTTGTGCAGAATATTTTACTGCTTCCGAGTAAGATGAAGGACTTCCCGTTGGACATTGCTACCGGAGACGAAACTTGGGTACACCGTAGGGACCCTCTCACAGATGAGTTCATAAGAGCCTTCCTGCGCCAAAAAAGGCAAGAACGCAATCTTCGTACCGAGAAAATTGATGGTGGCGATTTTTTGGGACTCTGTTTCGTTTGATTTTATGCAAAAGGAAACAACAATAAATGGAAATACCATTAATAATTTAAAGAAGGTTGTGATAAAGAAAATTCGTGGAAGCAAAGAACGCTATTACTGCATGACAATAATTGCTGGGTGCATAAAGCACACAGAGTCCAGTAGATTGTTGTGGCTTCTCAAAGTCCACTTACAGCACCGACTTGGTCTCGTGCGATTTCATTCTGTTCAAACGTTTAAAACATATATACCTATCAGAGAAAGATGTTCTTGTAATGATAAAGTGAAAGAAGAATATTTTGCAGGGCTGACGAAAGAATTTTTTTGTAAAAGAATGAATCAGTTGGTGAAATGCGTAGCTGTGAAAGGTTCTTTTGTAGAAAAATAATTTTTTCCAAAGTTCTTTCATGCCCAGGTATGAATTTACCCTCGTAAATAGAATATTTCTGCAAAACGAGCAATTATAGTTTTCAATAATTTGCCCAGAAATTACCTCAGAATAATATATAATGAATCAGCAAATTGTTATTTACGTTGATACTCTCATGCAATATGACCTTCCAGAAAGAAAAATAGGAGTATTGAAGCACAAACAAAAAGGAATAATAGAAATGTTCCGTGTATTTAATATTTTAAATAAAATAATCATATGACACTGGGGAAATTTTAAATGAAAAGGGGCACCTGAGGTCCGTAAGTCAATGACTTCAAGATCGAGCTAAAATAATATACTTCACACCAATTTTACCCACTTAAAACTATCTAAGCGAACTTATCCAAGAAGGGTTCTTGAAATAATTTCCGGCAACCCCATATTAAAATAAACACATCCCTAAATAACATATTTAGGAACTGTGTAACATTTCTCATTAAGTAACGAAACTTTTCGTCTTTACAATATTATTATTTCTCTGTGTCCTTCTAAGCTCGATGTTCTAAAAATAACTAAATTGGAAAATTAATTTGCATGAATCACTAACGTCTAAAACTGGAAACAAAGAGCGGTTGGTTAAATAATATTTCTGGATTATCGCAACAGATCGAAGAAATTTAAATTTGGTTCGTCTTTGTCCCACTACAAGTTCGTTTGAAATTTTGAATATGAAAACCAATCAGATTGCTTATATTCCCTCCTGTTGCACGAAAAGCCGTTGTGTACATTATGCATTTATATAAGAAGAAGCTGTATCTCTTCAACACAACATCCACTGTCGGATTTTTAGTTTGTTGCAGTTGTGTTTTGTGTACTTTAATTTATTTGAAGCTTTTTTTGTAGAGTAAGTTTCCTTTTTTCTTTTTTTTTTGTTATTTGACAATCCATTTAGTGCTATTATTTATTTATATTCACGTGCCCGCTTTTGTTTTGTTCATAAATTATAATCCGTGTGTCCTTATCCCTTGTTGTACTTCAGTTCAAGGTTATGAGACAAATCGAATGTATTTACAATCTTCTAAAATGGTACGTTATTGATACAAAGAAAAGTCGGTTATCATATCTAGTGACTTCAAGGTCGTTGCTGTTTGAAAGATTGAACATTGAAGTACGTACTTCCCTTCAGGGGTTTTAATCTAAAGTTAAGTTCTTTGTAACAAAGGTTCCTTATAAAAAATGAACTCCCACTCATTTTTTAATTCTCCTATTAAACTCTAATTTAGTTTAAGCTCGATGGATGATTTCCACTTTCGTTGGGTAATTTATATTAATTTAAAACATATTTGTCTGCATTTTATTTTTACACAAGTTCATTCAATTCTGTTGGGCTCGTTTATTTTTCTATTTGTTAATCAATATTTTTTTAGAAAATTGGTTGTTTATTATGGATTTCTTAACTTTTCACAGTTTTAAGAGTAGAGTTGATGATTTCCATAATAAAAAGAAAGTGAGTGTCGACATTTACCTATAGTAATTTAGGATCTTGTTCGTTTTGCTCACTATACAGGGTGTTAATACTAAGTTGTAACACCCGAAAGCGACAGTTAGAACTCATTGAAACAAATAACTTTTTGTAGTTCAAATTTTTGATTTGGAGCCACAGTTCATAGTGTTATTGGAGTTTTTTTTGTTTTTCGAAAAATCGTCATTACTCCATTATTTTAAGACATATGTATTTAAAAACTTTCAGCATTTGCTTTCGGTTCTCTAAAACATTTATTATTTTCTATTTTGTCCAATAACAAAATGGCGACCGATCAAAAATTTCGAAACAAGATATTTTGAATAGCACTCAATCGTAACATTTCTACTATAACATTTGTTTGAAACGTTTTCTTCGTACAAAAAAAATTTTTTTAGGCGGCTATTACATAAATAGTAGTTGTTTTATACGTATCTTTTGAAAGCCGTAAATTATAACTTTTTTTTAACATCTGTCATAAACAACTTTACGGCCGCATTTACTTTACAACCGCTTTTTGTTGTCCAGGTGATGGAGCAAAGCACTCTGTAAGTGACATGAATAATCAAATATATGATTGTATTTGTCAGGTAACTGTCACTATCAAAATTATGAAATTGATTTTTAAATTAAAGTTTATATATTTTTGTGATAGTCGCCTAAAAAATGTTGTGTGCACCTCGGTTAAAAGTTCTTTTTTAGCCTCATCTGATTTGTTAGCCTCGGCTGCAATCATCAAATTCGGCCAAAAAAGATCACTTTTACAACCTTGATACACAAATAACTATTATTCACATTGAATTACAGATCAATTTTAACAAACTGCAACAATCATTTAACACAAAGTTTTCGAGTGTTACAACTTAGTAGGTATTAAATAAACACCCAGTAATGAAGTATTTGAAATACTTTTTAAACCAGAGTATTCGAAGTAATATAAGCGACTTATTGACGATGCAATGAAAAGAGCGGTCTATTCCCCATTCAAAAGACTCGTTAGTACGCACCTTGTGAACAGAGCCCAAGTTACAATCTCTTCCTGTACTCTTCTCTGTCCGTGTGCACGATATCTCTTTTTAAAAGCAGCCATTCGTTTCGAAATTATACTACTACAGGGGTTCTTTATAGATCATGAAAGAACGCCATTGATTTTCAGATTCATAGGTCAACAGGGTCAAAAGATATAGGATATAAAATGCCGCTCGCTCATACTTTCACAAATAGACCTATATTTTTGAGAAATAATACATTTTGCCCTAATTATGTATTTGGAACCATATAGGTTTTTGGGGAGCTTTAGTTAAACATTTCTGGGAAAGTTTATAGGTAGGTTTTTGAAAATTTGTACTTAGCGGTTTCTGTGAAAGCCTACTCGATGTAAAATATTTTCAAAATGGCAGGACTTCCGCAAGGGCGGAAGTAGCTAGTAACTTCAGTATTTTAAACGGCAACCCCTATTTTTTTATCACATTTTTGGATTCTACGCGAAATTTGAGTAGGACTTGATATCCCACATGTCATACATTTATGGTTTTTAAGATACATATTTTCATTTTTTTAATGGCGGATGCAGACGGTGCTGTGGAGAATTCTTACCTACTTGAAAACCGTTTTAGTCTCGGTTTTAGTTATGGCAACCAAGTTTTCACCAGCACATAGAGGAACAATAGAACTTTATTTGGTGTACTTAAAAAATGTTAAGTTGCGTACGAGACTCCAATTTCAAAAAAATCAAAGACTAAAAACTTTTTTTTATTGAAGTGACCATTTTCTTACTATTGCATTTGATAGAGAATCAAAATGGGCATGTTTTGGTATTACATCTTTAATATACAGGGTGTCCTTGGACTAATGGGGAAAAAGTCAGGAGCGTGTAGTCTGAGTCATAACAATGTTGGTACTTCATATAAACTTTTTCTATGCAGGCCCTCGTTTACGAGTTATAGGTAGACCTCCAAAGTTTGAATTTTGAATTTGTTTTTTATTTTTAATTTGTGTACTGGTTATTTGATTTTTATAAAATTTTCCGCATAACTAACGTAGGTACGTGTATGTTTATTTTGGAAAGGTAAACAGATTTACAGTAGTGTTTAATAAAACTGTAAATATTAGCCAAACGGCTTATTTTATCGAATTCCAACAAGAGTACCTTTTCGTTAGCTTAATGCGTGGGGAAGTCATTTTCGATAATTTCATAAAGTGTCCCATCCCTGCAAAATTTTTGGATCAAGGCACTACTATAAATCTGTTTACCTTTCCAAAATAAACATACACGTACTTATGTTATAGTTATGCGGAAAATTTTATTAAGATAATAACCAGTACAAAAATTAAAAATAAATAACAAATTCAAAATTCAAACTTTGGAGGGCCTGCATAGAAAAAGTTTATACGAAGTACCAACATTGTTTTGGTTCAGACTACACGCTCCTGACTTTTTTCCCATTAGTTCCGGGACACCCTGTATACTTTGTGGCTTATTCCCATATCATTGCATTGATAGAATGTTTGTCGAATTTTTTTTTAGTCGTCGCCCATTACCTTAGGGCTTCCATTTTCAAAATTTTTACATCGATTCGGTTTTCACAGTACCTAACGCCTAAATTCAAATGTTCAAAAACCTACCCATACAACTTTCCCAGAAACGTTTAACTAAAGTTGCCAAAAAACAGCTCGTTTGGTGTGATAAAAAAATATAGTGAATAATTTTATTGCGAACAAAGTAATGAGCTTGAATTAATCTCCTTTAAAGTATTCCTTGGCTAGCGATGATGATTGGAATCATTTCGGGAAGGTTTCTTTCGGGAGGGATTTCAGTTGCTCCGTCGTGACCCTCTCAATGTCGCGAATGAAAACGCCTCCGATGGGAGATACAGAACTCCACACGGATTTTTTTAACGACGACACGAAAACAACAATTTCGTCCTTGTCCTTGTCATACGAGGGGCCCGCGGGTAAAAACCTTTTTTTACGAACTTTTATACCTATACATCAATATTGGTTTTATCGTCCAAAATATTCCTAATCAGTTACCAAGTTTCCTTGTCTTTTCATCGTACAGTTTCGACGATTTCCATTGGATAACACCGTGGAAGTATTTTAAAAATCTCCACCGAAGACTATGTACTGTATTTCTGTTTATTTAAGCCGTTTTGTGCCATTCCCAGAAATCTAATTACATTCATGGTCACATGTTTGAAATTATGTTTCCTTGTTAAATGGGAGCAACTGAAAGTTAATAATTATATTCATGGTAATAATACCAATCGCGTACATTTACGGTGGCAGGCTTAGGTTAATATTTAACCTAAGGTAATGTGACAGGTTTCATATTGATACATTCATACATTGACAATTCTTTTTTTATCACCTCATCCTTTGAATGTAAAATTATATTCCATTGTATAATCAAAGCCTAGGTTGTATCTTCACCTTTTGAGTACTTTTTAGTACGTTTTAATGTCTGTTAACTTTTAATTGTGTTTTTGCTACGAATTCGATTAGTGTCATTCGATATTTTCAGCATTAAAGAAAATTCGAAATTTCTATGACCTTACTAAATCGTGAATTTAGTTTGATTACAATTTTAGAGAAATCGTGCCCCACTTTGTCATATACAGGGTGGTCAGAAATTCACTCATCGACGGGTAAGGGTAGTATTGGGGACGTTGCTCTAACGAAATAAATGCAAAAAAAATCTAGTAAAAGTCGTACCGTTTCTGAGTTATCCGCAGGTGAAGTTAGCCAATAAGAGCGCTGCGCGGGCGAATTCAAACAGCCATCCACAGGCGGTGTTGCCATGCATACTCGAGGCATGGATCCGCCAAAGAAATCGAAAAGAAAAACTCTCTTCGGAAGCGGGGATCTAACCCGCAACCTTCAGATTGAGAGTTTCGCGTCTTACCGTCTACGCTGCCGAAGTACTACAATTATTCATAAACAAAATATTAAGTTGTTTGTACTACAATTCCTTTGATTTTAGAAGCCACTAGGGCGGACTGTTTGTTAGTAATCATAATTAATCGGTAATTCACGACATTTTTCGGGAAGTCGGTGGTGGGACCAAAGGAATTTTTTATGGGGATTGGTTTTGAATTAGTTGATAATGCTTGCTAGATAAATCTTTAATTTTTGTACAAAAATCGTTTACATAGTTACTGGTACAAAAAAAAAACACCACCGACTTCTCGAAAAATGTTGCCTAGAAACGTTTAGGAATGAGCCAATGACTATTTACATTTCCGTTTTGGCTCCACGAATTTCTGAAGCAAACCGATCATCCTTCTTTAAGAACTCGGCCAACATAAAAACGTCTACTCGAGGAAGGGTATTCGACTTAGCTTTTAAATAAGTTCCATTTACCATCGTAAAAATTACTTTCGCAACGGCATATTAAATCAAGCTAGCCGGACTGACAGCAAACGATACCAGCATGTGACGTCACTATCTGTTTCAAACTGATTTAGCGCAAACGCTCATGTTTGAACACTTTAATTCTTTTTTTCTCGAAAATGGTTCGGGTTATTTAACTTTTTTGAACTGCTACAGTTTACACACACGAGTTTTTCTTTTCGCTTTCTTTGGCGGATGCATGCCTCGAGTACGCTTGGCAACACCGCCTGTGGATGGCTGTTTGAATTCGCCCGCGCAGCGCTCTTATTGGCTAATTTCATCTGCGGATAACTCAGAAACGGTACGACTTTTACTAGATTTTTTTTGCATTTATTTCGTTAGAGCAACGTCCCCAATACTACCCTTACCCGTCGATGAGTGAATTTCTGACCACCCTGTATAAAAGTTAAATTTATAAAAAAATTAGAAAATTGTACATTTGAAATGAATTTGTAGAGATATAGTGTAGTGAGGGAGATAATGTCAACAGAAAAATCGAACTGTAAACAAGCGGCGGTGTGCGGAGTACTTTGAGATGTAAGGACAATTTAATTGGGGTTAGTCAGTGGAAAATTACTCATGATGAAAGTATATTCATTATATTTGCGCATTGCATTTCATGTCAGGTTAACGATCTTCCTAACGTAAACAACGCAGTTTATTGTTCTCTGATTTTTTTTGGATTTTACTGAATTTTTTCCTATGAGTCATTATAACACTTTCTCATTGTCAACGTGACAGCATTTGTCTGTGCTTGCTTTTCTCATTCCTCAAAGTGTCATATTTAGGGACGGGAATAATAGACCTCTGAAGCAAAGCCGAACCGTTGAGTGAAAAATATATTTTCACTCAACGGCCGAACTATGCAACCAAAAGTGATGAATAATTTTTCGTACATTGTCGATTAGGCAAACTCGCTTCACCTTTCCGAAAAAATCCTACATTTTATAATTTATATTATTGTTTAATAAACATAATTAAACAACGATTTTTCAGATTGAAATGTTGAAATCAGTTTTCTAGATTGTTCGGTGAAAACGCTAAATGTAATCCTAAATATTTGGAAAAGCACAATATTCAAATAAGTACAAATTCTACACGTGATATGTGGAGATTAAGTGCATCTTTTTCTTCGACACTAACCCGGGTTTGATATATCCGATGCTGCCAGAAATTGGGGCACATTTCTTCCTCGAAGTCGACTCATAAAATTAGTGCTTGGGCATTGTTTCTGGAGTAATAAATACAGAGCGGCTGGGAATTTTCAAGATGTGGCTGGGCTGAAATTATCCTTCTAGGAAAATTTCCTGAGTATTAGTCTAAATCCACAGAAATGAGTTTAAGTCTTAAAAATTCCGCTAAAAGTAACAACAAAAAACGGTTTTAAAGCCACAAGAAGTTTTGGGAAAAAATTACAATTTGAAGAACTACGTTAGATAAAAGGATAGAGATATTTGACATTATCAAGAGGATTTGTAACGATACATTACCATCAAATTTATTTATTTTCCATCGTGGGTTATTTTGCCATAGGCATTGTTGCGCAAATAAAGATATTTTTACACCATTTCCCTTAAGTGCTTTGATACCCCGAGGTGAAACGATGGCTAAAGTGGCAAATGCCTTACAAGGTTCGATCTTGCCAATCGGGGCAATACGTTTGGCACTTTTCGTAATTACTGGGAACAACCAAAAAGATGCGCCTAGAAAGTTCAGCTCCAATCGGTCGGCACGTATTAGAGGTGTCGATATTATTAACGTTCCAGTTGTCAAATCAGATCTTTAAGAATTATTAATGTATGGCGGAGCCTCCTTTTTAGATCTGGTACACATGGAAGGTATAGGCTCTCTACTGCAAACAGTTTCAGCTCTCTATACCCCGCAGAGCAGTTCAAATAGCAGAGGTGGGTTCAGACGGACGGACAAAACGCAAACAATAGCACATTTTTTAATTGTTAAAAATTCACTAGAAACTGTTGTAGTGAACAGAAAGTAGCTCGACCTCTGACGTCACCATGCGCGCCAACAAATGTTTAGAGTGGGGTTCGAACCTACATCGTCGTTCACTTAGTTGTTACCTTGTATAAATTTTCGTTTGAAGGGAGGCTGCATTTACTTTCATCCTTACTTACTTTCATTCATCAATTGCTTATGTTTCTTGTTTCTTTTGGAATTTAATTTTGTCATGCAGTGTATAATATAGGTAAGAACTTTGGCTTTCCTCAACAACTGATGCCTCCAGATTCACGACGAAATTTGGCTCTGATAGCAAATTTTCGAGCTCATTCCATTCTCCTCATGTTTCTCGATGACCACACCAGCCCTGGGCGCCGGAAATGGGGGGGGGGGGGCAAGGCATTTGCCCCTCCCTGGATACAAATTGCGACTATAAATTAAACTAAATAAAATTAGTTCAAATTAATTTTGATTTTATTCTACAATTAGTTGCTAATTCTTAATTGAAAAAAAAAAACGCTCCCATAAACATTTTAAAGAAATATGGGGTGCCTTGGAACATTTTGTCGTATATGTACAATGGAAGGAAACGCAAATACAGGAGCGAAAGTTAGCCAGTTATTCACCCTTATTCTGGTGACCATTGAAATTGACTCAATATTGGGTATTGCCATATATTCCAATATTGGAAGCGATTTGCAATTCTGGTGACCACATTAAAATTGAAATTTGACTCAATACTTGAGTAAAGGTTGAAAAATTTGAAGGGCATCTAAGTAGTAGGTACCTGTTTTCGTTTTCCAAGGTTGAAAAACAAAAACTGAAGTAAACTAATCAAAAGAAATGTAATATGAAAATAACATTGAAATAAATCCAAATGTTGGACATTTTTCCAATGGTCACCAGAATAGGGCTGATTATCTGGAAACTGTTCTGGTTCTGCCTCCAACGACAACAAATATTGAAAGATCATTTGAAACGAGTGAAAACATGGTTGCGTTGCGATCCACTATGTTCGAAGAGAGGTTGACTGGGCTTTGTAAAAATAAAAAATGTTTTATTAAAAAGGTTATTAACCGATTTTCAGAAACACCCCCCCCCCCCCCCCCCCCCCCTAAATTTAGGACTTCCGGAGTGACCACCTCTTGGAATGGAATTAAATATCTGATTTACACTATTTCGAAAAATGTTACTGCTTCAAGACATTTAGTAGCCATTTCATAACTAACGTACGCAAATGTGTCTTCGAAAAATCCCATCTTTGGCGCAATTGTTTATCAGTTCGTTTTGAATTATTACTATATATTTGCTTTAGTGAGTTCCATTAATCTAAAATTAATTATTTGTTACAGATTGTCGTGAACCACCATGGCAGATATCACAAGTGAACCCCCAACTGTTATTGTCAGTAGTGAATGTAAGTATTAAATATTCAATCGGCACATTATATGTATAAATGGACAAATATAAAAATGATATCCAACTCAAGCAAATAATATGTGAAATTCACAAGTTTATAAATTTAAATGATGGTAATGACATATTTGCAGTTTGACAAGATAAAAATATAACAAACAAAATAATTTTATCATCACAAAATGTCATAGGATTCTGACTACCTCCGGTTAGAAAGGCTACTTGGTGTTTTTGGCCAATTATGATCTAACGCAATAATAAATTCACACTTTTCAAAATATATCATCACATATCTAAACCAGCTTCATTTATCATTATACGGCTGGATAATATTTAGGGCTGTTGACATCAATACATTGAATTTACGAAAAGTTGCCGTCATCGCAGATAGTTATATTGTTATAATAACTATCTACATATTTAATTTGTTTTTTAAATGAAAATGATAATAAATGAACAGTTTATGAGTGCAGAGAGCCGCACAAGTTTCAAAATCTACAATTGTTTATTTGTTTTTATTCGGTTGATCGTTTGTAGAAATGGGCTATTTTGTTACGATTATACGGTCGAAATTAACAACAATTAAAAGTAAAACTGCTGTGTACATAAAATTTGATTAATTAATTCAGAAAGTGTTATTTTGTATAACATAGTGGTGGGCAATAAACACCGACAAAGATCAATAAACCATTCTAAATTAAAAAATTCATTAATTATTATTAATAATATTAAAAACGGACACCTCGCAACGAACAACAAAAAATTGTCAATTTTGAAAATTGAGAGGGATGAAGGGGCTAACTTCACTCCGTATATAAGCCGCGAGTTCATCACTTCATCTATCCCTTTCGTATAAAGCCATAAAGGGTTTGTGCAAGCCTACTAGGATTAAAGAGCTCATGTTATGTCTGGTAGAATTTGACGGAACAAAGAAGGGGATTTTCTGGTAAGTTAATAAATATATCTACAGAAAAAAATCGCATGAAAATATGTATCTGATACGCAAAGAAGGGAGCAGGAAGAGACTGCCAATAGGCAATACTTATAATAGAATAAGAGAAGCGACTAGTAACAATAAAATGCGGAGAATAAAAGGATCTTATACCGAAGGAACAAAAACTACTCCAAAATATTTACGAAAAAAGAACCGAAACTGGGCAAAAATGTACACAGGCTTTTAACGAATAAAGTAAGATTTACAACAAGCTATTTAATAAACTATAACTAATGCACTAACAGAACGTAAAGGTGGAAACAATGTTTGCGTATCCTTTTCAACTCTAAATTTTCATTTTTATGACTGAAAGAAAGGCACAAAATTAGTCAGACATTACCATTTGCATTATAATAAGTTAGTAGCTATCTCTGTTTGCTGTTCAAGTTTCGAAATCTGATATTATTTCTGTAGTAATAGAAAGTAACCCATCTTTAAACGTCCTTGATAGGTTCGTGGCCTGTGTAAGGTCAGGGTGTGTCTCTAACCCTTATTCTATTTTTATATGTTAGCTTTACTTAACAAGGTTAGTATGTTGATAATAATGTATAAACGTTAGTGAAGTTCTCCGGTTTGTTACCCTTCATTAAGTTTCAATTAAATTCAAAAGTTTTAATGATATCAACATGCATTTTCCGCCCATTTTTTTACCATGCTTAAGTAGTTTTTTTACAAGCATTATTAATGAAGTGACTTTGTAATTTGCGGTATTGTAGTGTTATTACATAATGGCATTGGGACTTTCTGGGAAAATTAATGAAGCATTATAGCGTTGAAACATGTAAAGCTAGCGCTTCTGTTAATAATCTCAAATTTCATTTAAGGGAGGTGAGGGTGTTTAATTCATAACACTGTGTCCCAAAGGATATAGTGTATACATATGGAAACCGACGGCGTCGCGTCGTCGGTGGTGGCGGCGGCGTCGCCATAATATCGATTGTGTGGTGCGCGACGTCGCAAAAGCTGGCCGTCACCACACCTGCTACAGTAAGTTTTCGCGTTCTGCCGGTTCCATCGTAAGTAGCTTTTGGAACTCTCGCTGTTCCAGCAACATACCATATTCTTATCACTGCCATTTATTCTGTTTAGTGCAATTGAAAGATACCAAAATGATTATCGGACTGGTAAGAGAATCTGTAATGCAGTGTTTCTGTCATACCTGCAGAGCACCGCTACCACCTGCTGGTAAGTATTTCAAACTTCTGAAATACCCTTAAATAATTTTTGCCGTTTTGCTTCTTTATTGTATTTTCATGTCAAAGTCTCATTCATACATTCGATGAATAGAAAATGTATTGAATGAATCTTCCAATATTCAAATAATTGAGATAATTGTGGTAATTCTAATATGTTTATGTGTAATGTTTTTAGATACACTAAGATGTGTACCTTACTGATTTATTTTCAAATTTGTAGTTTGTATTGATTATGCGGTCTTGAAAGCTTTATTTAAAGGCGATAGCTTGAAGCGTGTTCAATTGTTTCTCTGCGGTTAAACTGCCTCCCTATAATATCTTGTTGGGAAGAGTTCAAGGTTTGGGGACAGTTTTATTTTCTCCCATCAGAAACCTTTCGAATTACATTTTTATTACAATTCCAACCTTCAAAATATGGAATAGTTGAAATCGTTACTTTCACTTCACAATAATCAATGATCGTCTGAGTCGTAGACGCCAATATTGCTACTGAAAGTGTTTCCCGAATTAACGGAACGGGATACACGTACACGTAGTCCCACACGGAATTTCCTTGTCGATATGAGGTGACTCATCGGCGTCTTTGTTGCTGGGGCTGGAAAATTGAATGAGGATCGGGTGCGGATTTCGTGTGGAGGGGATGGAAAACTCGATTCATATTTAATGAAGTGCATTCAATGTTAAACTATTAAAACTGCATTTTTAAGATTTCAATTTTTTTTTGATTCTCGACATAAATTTATTGGTTTTGAATACTTATTATACATTTATGGTTTACAAGTTCAATTACACTGACGCCTTAACCTTGCAAAATTGACAAATCGTTAATTCAATGTCCTGTTCTGAATTTGAATTTTTACCCAAGCTTTTGTTAATTATGATTTCGGAGGATTTTCATTTTACATAAAGAAGCAAAACTATTAATTTATTTAATGATAACAATATTTAACCATCTTTTTCAGTACATAGACGACAAGCTTCTATTGGTAAAGTTAAAACGAAACCACGAACACATCAACCAAAAAAAGTAAAATTTGTATGTAAGTATTTTTATCCTTCTATCCAAATACCACAAGACACATTTACATAGTATCTTTGTTTTATGCTTTCATTAGCTTGTATATAATAGAAATAAAGAGCGCAATAAATTTTTTTTAATTATTTTGCTTCAATGTTTTATTTACTTTTATTGTATCCACAATTTCTATTTCACATGCTTTCAAACATTCCTTAGTAGATGGAAACCTACAATGAACATTATCCTAGTATCCTACGTTTAATCGGATTAAAGAAATCCATCTCAACTCATTGGGAAAAACTAGATTGACTGCAAAGATTCCGAACTTAAACCGAAGGCGTTTTCTGGAATTATTGGCTTTATTTGCAGTTCATGCATCAGTCCCACAAAAAAATGGTCAATTCCCTTTTTTGCGATACTGAACGCTCCTTGGACGTGCAAATGTTTTTTTGTCAACAGGGACCTCTTTTGGTATTGCTTTTTACTAGGATTTCGTTTGAGATCCGCTCAACTCTCAATTTGAGAAATCCTATTTCTGGATACTTACCAATTACAGTTTTTTCAAGCAATCGTGACTTAATTTGCGTTTTGATCGATAGGGCAAACTTTTCGTCAACTTGTTCGTGTTTTCGGTTAAAATTCCAACCAGAACCATAGCACAAATGCGTCATTCACTGACCGATCAAACAGCGTTCCGACCACGTTCATAAAAACGGTAATACGAGAACTTTGAGTTACAAAGTGTTTGAAAGCATTGGAAAATGAACATAGCTTTGTCATTATCCTGCACCGATTTAAACTATACATATTTCAGTGGAGGTTAAATTTATTATTTAGAGTGAATCAAGTAAACTGCTTCAAAATACTGCAAATCGATGGCACATCGTTCCCTTCTGGAAATGCGAAATGCGATTCTAACGATATATCGAACATTAGAATTCACTTATCTTGACTTTTATTCGTGTCTAAAATGTGATCCCGAACATCTGCATCAGAACGGCAAAATATGATATATTTAGTCAGGGAACTTTCCATAGTTGGGTAATGAACATTAAATGTATGGCGAAGAATTTTACGGCCACTTTGAAGACTACATTCAATATATGGCTAACTTGTGTCGTATTTCAATCAACGCTTGTGTGTTGTCTGGTGGCCATGAAAGATGGCGGATTCTGTGACATTACGCCTTTCAATCCACACAGTCTATCATCTTTGACCATGAAAAGTACTCCTTAAGTTTCCTATTTATCTAGGTTGTCAAGGAGATAATCATCAATTATACCTTCATGTTTGAATACAATCAAATTACATATTTTTTTGTTTTTCTGCGTTCTGCTTAAGTATCTGCGAATTTTGATCGTAATTTTTTACTCGTCAACAACGTTGTTTTTTAAAACTCTGAAATGCAGAATTTAATGTTCAAACACTGCAGATTTTTTCTGCGTTACACTTCTGATTTAAATAAAAAACAAAATAAACATTAAAAATTTATTGTTAGAAGAGAGACAGTGTGCGAATTTTTAGTGTTTAATTTCCAAAACTTCACAAACCGTTTGTTTATTTTATTTAGGATATCCTTTTTCTTCTACCTCGACGTCCATTAAACACGACATTTTTATGTCGGGTCGATTAAAAATTGACTCAATTGCGTCGCGTGCCGTCCTTTAATAAAAATTGTGTTACTCCCTAGGGTCATAATTTTTTTGCTTTAAAAGCCTTTCTTTTCCTCTAAGGAAAATAGTTCATTTCCTTTGAATTATGGTGGTAAAAAATAGTAAAACGAAAATTCTCACATTGATGTAAAAGTTTCATCTGCCATTTATCTGTACGTTTTTGCATTTCCCGTGATTATGTTATAAGAAAACTTTGCGACACTTAAATGGAGAATGATATGCACTCATTTTCCTTATGACACGGAGACGAAGTATGTAGGTGAAACACCATGTTTACAAACTTTCAGAAGGAAATTTCCATTAAATAATTCATTCGTGTAGTTACTCCTTATTGATCCTTCTCATTTGACGCCATCCAGTCTGTGCCCAATATTATGACGCATAGCAGTAGATAATCATTTCCTATTTTGACCTTACTTTTGTAATTATTTACTCTGTTCTTTAATTAATCACCGGATTAATGGAACCATTTCTTTTTTTCTCCTTTTTCATTACTTTCCTTAGATAAATGTGATAAATGAGAATTTCTTCAAGAATTTCAGTGAGATAATTAAGTCAAATACCTTAGCGCGTTTCCGTTGTCATTGAATAATTACCCTCTTTTTTTTTTTTCATTTTAAGCGAAATATTTGAGCATCCATTGTACATATAACACCCTTGTCCACAGACCTCCCTCCCCTCAATTAATAATAACTATGGGCAAAAATTTGGTACTTATGTGTCCTTCAAATTTGTTCGCTTCTACTTTAAAAGCAAATGAGATTAAAAATGGAGGGGACTTTCTTCATAAAGTGTTTTATTTGTATAATTATCTGGTGATATCTTCCAAATTGATGGTAGGAAGGCGACGGAAACCAACCCGATTGTTATTCGTCGAACTTCCACATTTTCATTTTTTCCATAGTTTTTGTGATGCTGAAGTTGGAAGAGGAAAAGATGTGGACATGACTCATGTGCTTTCAGGCACTTTAAGAAATATTTTATCGATCTTTCTTTGTGTTTCTTTTTCTACAATGCAAGGCGTTACAGAACTCGCCAAGCAACAGAGTGTTGCTGTACACGGGTTTCTTAATCCAAGTACTAACTTGCGCAAGAGTTGTTTAACTTTCCGTGCCTGTGATATAAGCTTTATGTATATCTGTACTCTACCTTTTCCTGTTACTAACGGATAACATTTCAAGTGCAGAATTTTACATGCATAGTTGCTTTTAACAGAAATGCATTTTTTTACCAGAAAGGAATATGGTCCAACAGCCAATTAATTGCCCGACGTTCGTAACTTGGGCCAGCAGCATGATAACCACTTTCATACTTTTACAGCAAGTTTTTGCTTGAGTTCTTCTCAAGATATCGTCACAAAACTATGGAAATCTGTTTAGTATAGTTGGTTTAACACATTCCAAGAAATCGAAAGATACTGCGTACATAGGTACCTTGTGTTCACTGATTGTATTACTGATGATAGAAATTGCAAATTAGGCGCCGTTTTCTTCCACATACTTTTACCAAAATCTTGGTGTGCCATGACTCACCTGTTGCACTTTTTGAGTCTGCACTGCAGGTAAAAAATTTTACTTGAATTTATTAATTACTGTGATGAGTCCTTATTCTATTCTATTGGTAAAAACTTATGTATGTAGCTGAAAAAATCATTTATTATTGACATTTGGAAGAAGACTAATTTTTTTTTAATTTTTTCAGCAACTGAAGTTCGTTGTCAAGAAAAAACAAGAGGTGGATTGTGTTACGAAGTAATTCTCAGCGAACCAGAGATTAAGGCGACTCCACCTAAAAGACCTAATTCTCCTGCTAATAAAAATGTTTCAATTCAAGATATTGAAGATAAACTTCGAGCTGCCGAAGAACGCAGACAAGTAAGTGAAATTTGTTATAGATTTTTTTTGTATTCTAATTAAATCTTCTCAAGCAATTGGAATTGAATAAGGTGGCAGCTCTTTCTGCTCAAATAATGAAAATTGAGGAAGCTTCACGTAAAAAGGATGAACAGACCAATACTTTTATATCTACCACTCGTGACGCTCTTGAGCAGAAAATGGAAACCCATATTGGTAAACGTGAAGCATATATTAATGAACTGAAAACCAAGATGAAGGTATTGTGAGTAATATTTTTACTAATATATTTTGACCAATATAAATTTAGGATCATATTGATACTGTAGAAAAAACCAGATTATCTTTGGAACAACAATGTGATGAAGTACGATCTGCTTTAGAAGATAAAATGAACTCTGCCTCTACTCAACGTGATGAGAACATTAAGAAGATGTTAGAACGCCTGAAAGCTCATGTAAGTTAAAGCTCATTTGCACCTCAGTGTTTTATTTCGCTTTTTGTGTATTTATGTGCTTTGCATGCCATTATATGTATTAGGAGGAGCAAGTCCGACGTGTAAAAGCTAGTAATACAGAGAAATTCCAACAACTTGAAAATACCATACAAGAAAAGTTAGATCAGGCGAAACTAAGACGCGAACAACTTGAGCAAGAGCAGAAAGATAAATTACGCACGCATGTAGGTTTACGCACTTTTATTTTCCCATTTTTTTTTGGTTACTTTTGCACACGCTTTTTAGAACACACGTGCTGTTGAAATAAAATCATTCCAAGAAGTTCGCAAAACTGAAGTTTCTACAAAAGTGGAAACAAAATTAATGTCTGCCGAACAAAAGAGAGAGAAAGAACTTCAACGGAAATTAGAAATTGTTAAAAAAAATGTAGGTTTTTATTTTTGATTTCTTGTAATTGTATCCCAACTCTTGGTTACTTAATTTAAACCCTTAGAATGAACGCCAAGAGGAAATCAAGGAGACTATAGAAGTAACTGGAGAAGTTTTAAAGACTGAAAGAAGTAAACGTTTAGAGACCAAGCTTACAGTTGCCGAACAAAACCGTGAAAAAGAAATTCAGCGTAAGCTCGAAGTAATTAAGAAAAATGTACGTATGCATGTTATTGTTGCTTGCTATTACTACCTATTATACGTTGCAAAATTGGCAATAATGATAACAACAAGTCTACTTTTTTAGGAACGGCGAGCAGAAATTGTTCGTCAAAACAAGGCAAATAATATTAGTGAAAATCAAGCCGTTGCTTCATCTGGTTAAACATCAGTAAACATTTGTAGTTTCCTAAATACTTACAGCTTTTATTTGTTAAAGTTTGGCAAGTGCTGTCTTCTTAATAATAATTAATATGTCAACAATATATATATATTATCAAACATTGCATTAAGCAGTATTGTTTGTAGACTGAGAATATTAGTTTTTTTTTAATAATACCGTTTTTTTTAATAAATATTAATTACTATTTTGTTTTCGTTTATTTTTTTATTGTTACATTTTTTTTGCTGTTGCTGATGTCCACGTTACAATAATAATCAAACAAGGTAACTATCAATACCATAGTAAATAATGCGTAAGGATTGCTGTTGGTGTTTGTGTATGAAAATATGCATGATGTTTGGGTTAGATGTCTGAAGGCTCAATGCTTGGAAAAAATGTTTCACGCACTTATCATGTATAGGTAGGAATGTAAATTAATAATTAATAATCACTAATTTTTTTATAAAATTAGAAACAACATTCTAATGGCTGGTTTTTTTAAATGTTGAAATAAAGTGTTAAATCAAAAATAGTTTTAGTATGTATTTCAGTGGTTTTTATAAAAGAAAACAACTGCCGCTGTACTGCCTTCATTGTATCTGAAATGGTCGCTAATTTAAAATAATACATAATGTGCTTTACGCAAAATATTCAATTTGAATTTTGATCAAAGTATAGCAGCCAAATAATGTTAGATTGATTGCACATTCATAACTTGTAGTTTCAAAATTGTTAATCAATCTGTAGATTTGCTTGAAAACTTTGTTTAAAATTAATATTGAATACCTAATGCTAGCTTCTGTGATGAGTTGTTTTATTACATAATGGAAATTTAATATGTACTTGAAATTAAAATATTTAGCTGAAAGGTATATGGTAGCATATTTATGTAAAGTAGTGTGAAATACGCACCAATTATATTTCATATGCTTTAACATGTTTAAAAAAAGTATTTAGACATTTCAAATATGCTATTTAACTATTTGATGGTATTTTATACTTTGACTGGAACAGCCTTTTGTGACTATTATAAGTTAAATAATATCTGTTGCTTTTATAAATAAATAAAATAATTAAAAAATCTGTTTTTGTTTGTTAACCTTACCTAAGTGGCAATACAATTTCGTATCAAGAGCCTTAATCAACATTTTTAAGTTTATCTTATACGTTATGCCGGTAGAAGAACTGGAACCCTTGAACCGTTGATTGAAATATTAGTACCTACTTGAACACAACACTGTAATTTTCAAAAACCAGTAAAAATTTATTAATATCCACACGCAGTAGATAGTAAATCACCAGGATTCGACAGCATAATACCAGCTTTTCTACCGGGGATTGCATGTTGTTGTCCACCTGGGAAACGTGCTGTATCACCTTTAGATGCATACCAAAACAATGGACAGAGATAAAAATTGCTTTTTATCCCCAAACCTGCCAAAGGTGATTACTCCACACTTAAATCATATCGCCCAATCAGTCTGTCTTTTCTCCTTAAGATACTGAAAGATTGTACAACAGACACATAAGGTATACGTCGCTTGTACGATTCCTGCTGTACCCTAATTAACATGCATACTCTCTGTCTCTCCAGGAAGATCCACAGAATCAGCCCTACATTCCGTCGTGAGAGATCGCTGGACCATAAAGACTCCACCCAGCTAGCATTCAGCCATAGAAGGGGGGAGTTTGACAAAACAACATTCGAAAACATAGAAGCTGCATTACGCCACCATGGTGCAAGTGAGGTCGTACGAAGCTGCATTATGCAACTGCTGAAGCTCAAGACAGTGCACATCAGCGTAGGCGACAAATGGTGAGATGCACAATAGTGGGAGGATGGCCCCAAGATGGGGTGCTGACTTGCTTTTACCACTTCTGTGGAACATATTTGCACCAATACACCACAATTTATAAATTTATTATTTATGCCTAAATAGTAACATACCTACATGCTATTACCAAAGAGTATATAATATTATTCTTTGTTATTACAAAAAGCAGTCATCATCAACCCTTTCCATGACTTTAGTAATGTCCATTCCCATTGCACAAATCATTTAGTCCTTTGTGGTCCCTTGGATACTGTGACTTAGGCAACCAACATATCACATAGTAGATGATAGATACCAATGAACTCTATTTAGAGTTCATTGATAGATACAAACGCAAACACCTTAGAGACCAAAGAGTATACTCTTTGCTTAGACCATAATATATGCACAAATTAGTTTGTGCATATATTGTCTAAGGCCCTAAAGGCAAACACACAATACATACATTATATTTAGTATATCAATAACAATAAGTACATACAGGGTAGCCATTGGCCATTAGTGCGAGGAAGTCCAATATTTCATTCAATATCATATGGATTGAAAAATGTTTCAAATAAAAGTTGTAGGATACGAACAACTGCATATGTATTTGTAAAATATTTATAAACATACAGGGTGCTTCGAATAATCGTGGCTCCGTGCCGACATGTTTTTTTTAATGGAACGCCCTATATTTGATGTTATATTTCAATTGCTCTCATAAAATGCTCTATGTTCATATTTTTATTTTTTGTTTTAAAGGCAGCGTTCCCAAGTTATGAATTTTTTTCATGACATCCCGTAACTACAACATGAAGCAATGCGGGAGCCGGACAGAGTTAATTTCTAACATAGGTATCCATATTCGAAAAAGCTTCCAAACACGATAATTACCTACAAACTTTGTTTGAAAGTAAGTTATACTAGTGGAAATGTCAATCTGCTCCGGGTCCCGCTCTCCTCCCACTCTCGCTCCTCTCCGGCTCCCGCTCTGTTCTGGCTCCCGCTCCGTATCCTGCTCGGCTCCGGCTCCCGCTCTGCTCCGGCTCTCGCTCCGCCCCCGCTTCGCGCCGGCTCTCCTCCGGCTCCCAGTATACCACCGTTTGTTTGCCAAAAGTAATTGCTGAACTTCGTAGCAAGAATTGTCCTTCAGTAAGACGATGCAAGTTCACACACAGCTTCAAAGACACTTACATTTTTTAGAGGAGCAAACCAAATCATTACAGAAAACCTTAATTCAATTTTAAGAAATATAAGAACGAATAAGAGTTATTTGAATATCTTCTAATGAAAACCACAGCCGATTCCCAAAAACTCGAAAAGGAAAAAAAAACGATTTTTTGAATAGGTAAGTACCTAATATGAAAGAAAGAACGATGAAATTGCGATGATTTAAAACAAAATTTTAAAGTTGATTTTTGCTATGCTACTTAGACACGGTCATTTTATCTTTGAGTACCAGATTTTCACTGAGTAAGTACTTGAAAACTCAAAGCATTGCTCAAAGTAATGATTTTAAAATAATTCACAATCTGAATAAATTAAATGAATTTAATGATTTTGTTTAGTGTCTAGATTTGGACGATAAATTCAGTGACACTGATACTCTTTGCTTATGATTACCAAATTGATGTAAATTATTTGAATATCGATAAGTGAAATATATGGTCCGATTGAAAATTTCGTTTCAACGAAATTAAAAAAAAATTAGGTATAATTCGTATAACTATAGTTTTTAAGTTCATTAACAATTATTTATGTTGTATTATGCACATTGTTCTACGAGGGTCGATCAATAAGTACCCGGCGTGCTTGGAAACACAACGCAGGTTTTTCACACAGCTTATTTTTATTTGCCAACATAATCCCCTTTTAGTTCGATACACATTTCCTAACGTTTCTGCCACTTCTTTAATCCTTCTAAAAAATAGGATTTGTCGAACTCCTCAAAATACGCCCCTGTCTCAGCGATAACCTCTTCGTTCGAGCTGCGAATCTTTCCCCCGAGCTATGTTTTCAGGTTGGGGAACAAAAGAAGTCACAGAGAGCTAGATCGGGAGAGTACGGTGGGTGCGGCAGCAATTCGTAAGGCAATGTTTCAAATTTTGCGGCGACAATTTTCGATGCATGTGCATAGGTTCGTTATCGTTGTGGAAAAGCACTTTTTTCTTAGCCAAATGGGGCCGTGTCTCCTTCAATTTTTGATCGAATCGGTCCAATAAATCACTGTAGTACTGCCCCATGATAGTTCTTCCTTTCTCCAAAAAATCGATGAAGATTATTCCCTTCGAATCCCAAAAAAATTGCCACCGATGGGACTGTCTTTGCCTTCTCTTCAAGAGGTCTAAACAATGTCTCGACATTGACAGTCGGGTCCGTTTGTTGTCGTCACAGTGAGCAACCGCGGCACCCATCGGGCCGGTACCTTTCTCATACTTAAAAAAAATGACAAGGTTTGCGCATCGATAACAATACGCGAAGTGGCCCTTTTTTTCACTTACCTACATTACCATGACAGCGTGCCCGAAATGACGACGCCATGCGCGAAGTACGCACTGCACGCAAACTAGATGAGAGTGTTGTATTTTAACGTTAAAATAATTATCAACTTCTTCACGTTTGTAGAAAAAAATTTGTTTGCAACTCGTGCGCGAAATACTTTTGGCAATGTAAATCATAGTTTGCTAAAAAAAATGGTACTTCAATTGTTTAATTAACAGACCTACTTATCCACATCCGAATTGTCTGCAATTTTTTTTTCGTGACATACGCAAGAACATGAATCATTAACCTGAATTGCAGACGCGCTCAAATCACTTTAACACAGTGATTTTTTATGCACAAATTTGAACATGTTATCCCCAGGTTCAGAACTTGCGACCATTTTTATGCTCTTATATTTTACATCATCTTCAACGTAGTATAATTTGCAGACGCGCTTTTATCACTACCTAAAATGACGCTGGGCTGCCGCCCTATTAACATTCCCTATGATAATGCAAAGCGTGTATTATGATCTGCATTATTTCAAGGATTATTTTACACTTTTTCACATTATAAAAAAATGTAATCTGTGTAATGAAAAGATACTTCAGTTATCATTCTATCTTCTTATCTTTGTCATGATAGTTCAATAATGGATCAATTACAAATTTATGCTATAAAAGCGTCGTTAAATATGTTTCAATTCGAGTGCTCAAGCTGGAATTGTTATTCCTTAATTACTTCATTTGCGATATCACATAAAATTTATTTGCGTATGCGATAAGACTGAGTACTATGTATTTATATTTAAACTTGTCTAGTAAAATATTTAATTGTATGCCATTAACACGTTTGATATCCCCTACTACAACCAATAATAATTTATTTAACATTCCAGTTTTTATAATTTTTCCTTGAACGCAGTAACTCCCATTGGAATTCAATTTTTGCGCTCACTTCGGTCTGACAACCATGTCTTTAATCTACAGAAAATCGATGTTAATGGTGGAGAAAGTGGTACCGAAAAAATGTCTACCTTTTTGGAATCATCCAGCAGGTGCGATTATTCAAAATGTTTTAATTAATTCAGTGTAAAATAATCGTAGGTCCAAAAACTGTGTTCTTCTGGGCGCCCACCTTTAAATGGGTAAGACTGTCTAAATATATATTCTTATAATTTCAATGATGGATGTATTTGTAGGGTTTGGTAATTGCGGGAATTAGTGATTTGGCACGACCGGCCGATAAACTTAGCATGCCTCAAACCATTGCACTGGCATCATCTGGATTTATTTGGTCGCGCTATTCTTTAATAATAATACCGAAAAATGCTTACCTTTTTAGTGTTAATTTATTTGTTGGTATAACTCAACTTTATCAACTTGTTCGCGCGTTTAGGTAAGTTATGCGTTTAAAGTTAAATAAACTGAATTTTATCTTTGAAGGTACCAACAAAGTTTGAAGGACGGAGACAGTAAAACGACATAAATATCTATAACTAACTGTATAATTATTCAGTATTATCTATTAATGAGTCGTATTAAATTATCATACTTATTATTTTAAATTCTAATCAATATAGATCCACTTCATTTGTTGATAAGCACATATATTATGCCTCGTGTCAGTGTGTATTTTTAATTATAATTTTTCTATATGTATAAACAATTACATACCTATAATTAAAAATACACATACAGTTCATTTTACACATATTATTTGATACTACCTTGTTTTCATCAGTGTACAGCAGCGTTTAGAAAATTCAAAGAATAATTAGTGAGAAACACCAAATAGGCAACACATCCTGAACAGTAAAAAACATCCCCCCACTTTTTTCCACCCGCTATACTAAATTGTCTTTAGTCAGTTTTGTCGTTGAAACTATAACTGAAAATGCCATCTCTGATTACAAAATTAATCGAGTTTTTTTTTAGAACACCATGAAATATTAATAATTTTTTCTGTAAAATGTCAAATAATATTTGAGATTTTTGTAAGAATTGCTGTGAATAAATTCATAAAAGTCATATGAAACCCTTTGGCACAAATTTGTGACCCCTCATCCCATTCTTCCTCGTTACTTTGAATAGGTGAAGAAATTTTGAATGAACTGACGAAATGGTTTCGACTACCAAAACTGAAAACATCCATTCTAAAAATAACAGACGGTTTTGAAGATTTCGAAATAATTATTTTATAGTGTTTGTTTTTCTCTACGGACCTAGTATTGGACAAAAACCAGCTTGTACTTGTTTCGTACTAATCTCCCAACCAGGATAAACATTTTAAATGTAATTGGGAGTTGCGATTTGTTTGATCCGTGCTTTCTTCTAGAGGGACGAAGGCACGCTCGGTCAATTTGACCGAGAAGATAAACGGACAGGACAAGACAAGAAGAGGCAAAACTCGGACAATTGAACCAACGAGAACGAAGGGTCGACTGTTGTCGGTGGCCCAAGGCCCAACCAAAAGCGGGTAATGGTAAGGCTGGAACTTACTGCAGCTACACGGAAACTGTCGAAAGATAACTCAGAATAGCAATTACAGATACTATAACCAAAGAGATACTCTTTGCTATAACAATAATCTAGTACATAAGCTAGCTATCACGGTAGATATTTTATAAAAACACTTGTCCAAGTATCTTGACCAGCATCTTTTAGCTTCAATAGGCACAACTCTAGTACACACTATCAAGGCCTGTAGCCCTGTAGGTACTTTTGCGAGATCCTAAAGATTTCGTATGAGAGCCCATTCCTTTGTCTGGTTGAAAGCTTCATTCCATTTGGGTTGTTTTATGTTTCTTAACCGTACCTAAGTGGCGATACAATTAATTTCGTATCAAGAGCCTTAATCAACATTTGTAAGTTTATCTTATGCTCTGATGGAAGAACTGCAACCCTTGAACACAACACTGTAACTTCCAAAAACCAGTAAAAATTTATTAATATCCACACGCAGTAAATAGTAAATCACCAGGATCACCAGTTTAGTGTCTAGATTTGGACGATAAAATCATCAGTGACACTGATAATGACCGTGACAACTTTATTACACCAACTGCGACTCACTGAAACCAAGGAATACTCCTTGCTAATGATTACCAAATTGATGTAAATTATTTGAATATCGATAAGTGAAACAGCTGACACGCTAAATACAAGGTCTGATTGAAAATTTCGTGCCAACGAAAATAAAAAAAATTAGGTATAATTATAGTTTTTATTTCTGACAGTGATATTATAAGCTTATATTGTCATAGTTACGATACCAATAAAGAGTGTCATAACTCCCTTGGGATATAAAGACGCTATAATTCCCTCTACGGCTCTTTTATGAACCAGTAACCTAGCAACAACCAAAACTGCAATCGACGATACCTGAATGAAATATACCGGAAATGAACAAATTTTATTAAGCTCGGTCAGAAATAAAATTATCTATGCATCACGGGAATTAATAGGTCTCAATTACCTCGGGTAATTGCTGTCCCTCGGGCGCAAGGCCCTCGGGACGCAAACTTTACCCTCGGTAATTAAGACCCTTATAATTCCCTTGATACATAAATAACTATTATTTCTGACAGTGATATTATAAGCTTATATTGTCATAGTTACGATACCAATAAAGAGTGTCATAACTCCCTTGGGATATAAAGACGCTATAATTCCCTCTACGGCTCTTTTATGAACCAGTAACCTAGCAACAACCAAAACTGCAATCGACGATACCTGAATCAAATATACCGGAAATGAACAAATTTTATTAAACTCGGTCAGAAATAAAATTATGTATGTATCACGGGAATTAATAGGTCTCAATTACCTCGGGTAATTGCTGTCCCTCGGGCGCAAGGCCCTCGGGACGCAAACTTTACCCTCGGTAATTAAGACCCTTATAATTCCCTTGATACATAAATAACTATTAAGTTCACTAACAATTTATTATTTATGCGGTATTATGCACATTGTTCTACGAGGGTCGATCAATAGGTACCCGTGTTTGGAAACATGACGCAGGTTTTTCACACAGTTTTATTTTTATATTTCAACATAATCCCCTTTACACTTTTCCCAACGTTTCTGCCACTTCTTTAATCCTTCTAAAAAACAGGATTTGTCGAACTCCTCAAAATACGCCCCTGTCTCAGCGATAACCTCTTCGTTCGAGCTGAATCTTTTCCCCCCGAGCCATGTTTTCAGGTTGGAGAGCAAAAAGAAGTCACAGGGAGCTAGATCGGGGGAGTACGGTGGGTGCGGCAGCAATTCGTAAGGCAATTTTTCAAATTTTGAGGGCGACAATTTTGGATGCATGTGCAGATGCGTTATCGTTGTGAAAGAGCACTTTTTTCTGAGCCAAATGGGACCGTGTCTTCTTTAATTTTTGATCGAATCGGTCCAATAAATCACTGCAGTACCTACTGCCCCGTGATAGTTCTTCCTTTCTCAAAAAAATCGATGAAGATTATTCCCTTCAAATCCCAAAAAATTTCCGGCCGATGGGACTGTCCTTGCCTTCTTCGGAGCAGATTGATCCGGAAAAATCCATTGTTTGGATTGCCGTTTGGTCTCTGGCGTATAATAATGGATCCACGTTTCATGAACGGTGACGACTCGGCGGAAAAACTCCTTAGAATTTCTCTTCAAGAGGTCTTAACAATGCCTCGACATGGACAGTCGGGTCCGATTGTTGTCGTCAGTGATTCTTAAGTTAACATTCCCTATAATAAAGCAAAGCGTGTATTATGATCGGCATTGTTTCAAGGATTATAATTACACTTTTTCACATTATAAAAAAATGTAATCTGTGTAATGAAAAGATACTTCAGTTATCATTCTATCTTCTTATCTTTGACATGATAGTTCAACTTCAATAATGGATCAATTAGAATTTCATGCTATAAAAACGTCTTTATATGTTTCAGTTCGATTGCTCAAGCTGGAATTGTTATTCCTTAATTACATCATTTGCGATATCACATAATTGTAATTAAGGTACCTAGGGCGTTATGGACTAAATAACGCCCGTGGTGCCTTCTTTACTTTATGTCATACTTGCAAGAAAACATAGCAGCGGGCGTTATAAGCGGGCGTTATAAAGAAATAATAAGGTAGTAGGACATAAAATTTATTTGCGTATGCCATAAGACTGAGTACTATACTATGTACTAAGCTCCCGTCACGAAACTTGGCGAGAGCAATTTATGCGTGGAAGGTGCTTTTGTGTTCGGATTCCATAAACGTACTGTCACTACGGTTATTAGGTACTTTTGGACTTTGTTTAAAAAAAATCATGGTTAATTCGTCTTTATTTAACTTGGCATCATTTCTCTTAAGTCCGGAATGCATCGGCAGTCGCCAGGTTTCGTGACGGGAACGTTAGATATATATTTAAACTTGTCTACTATAGTAAAATATCCAATTGTATGCGATTAACACGTTTGGTATCCCCTACTAAGTACATACCAATAATAATTTATTTAACTGTCCAGTTTTTATAATTTTTCCCTTGAACGCAGTACTTAACTCCATTGGGATTGGAATTCCATTTTTGCGCTCACTTCGGTTTGACAACCATGTCTTCAATCTACAGAAAATCGATGTTAATGGTGGAGAAAGTGGTACCGAAAAAATTTCTACCTTTTTGGAATCATCCAGCAGGTGCGATTATTGAAAGTGTTTTAATTAATTCAGTGTAATATAATCGTAGGTCCAAAAACTGTGTTCTTCTGGGCGCCCACCGTTAAAGGGGTAAGACTGTATAATATTATTCTTATAATTTCGATGACGGATAAATTAGTTATCCTATTTGTAGGGCTTGGTAATTGCGGGAATTAGTGATTTGGCACGACCGGCTGATAAACTTAGCATGCCTCAAACCATTTCACTGGCATCATCTGGATTTATTTGGTCGCGCAATTCTTTAGTAATAATACCCAAAAATTATTACCTTTTTTGTGTTAATTTATTTGTTGGTACAACTCAACTTTATCAACTTGTTCGCGCGTTTAGGTAAGTTGCGTTTAAAGTTAAATAAACTGAATTTTATCTTTGAAGGTACCAACAAAGTTTGAAGGACGGAGACAGTAAAGCGACATAAATATCTATAACTAACTGCATAAATATTCAGTATTATCTATTAATGAGCCTTATTATATTATCATACTTATTATTTTGAATTGGCTAATCAATATAGATCCAATTCATTTGTTGGCAAGTACATATTATGCCTCGTGTCAAGTGTATTTTTAATTATAATTTTTCTACACGTATAAACAATTATAATTAAAAATACACATACAGTTCATTCTACACATATTATTGATACCTGCTATAATCTCATCAGTGTACAGTAGCGTTTAGAAAATTCAAAGAACAATTAGTGAAAAACGCCAAATAGGCAACACATCCTACACAGTAAAAAACATCCCTCCACCTTTTTCACCCGCTGTACTAAAACCAAAGAGATACTCTTTGCTAAAACGTCTTTAGTCAGTTTTGTCGTTGAAACTCTTTCATTGTTCATCAATTTCCTCAAGTATTTGTTGTTTTTTCTACTATAACTGAAAACGCCATCTCTGATTACAAAACTTAGTGAGTTGTTTTTAAAACAAAATGAAATATTAATTTTTTCCTGCAAAATGTCAAATAATATTTGAGATTTTTGTAAGAATTGCTGTGAATAAATTCATAAAAGTCATATAAAACACTTTGGTACAAATTTGTGACCCCTCATCCCATTCTTCCTCGTTACTTTGAGTAGATGAAGAAGATCTGAATGAACTGACGAAATGGTTTCGACTACCAAAACATGCACCTAAAAGTAGCAGACGGTATTGAAGATTTCGAAAGTACTTTAGCTTGTTTGCTTCGTACTAATCTCCCCACTAGGATAAACATTTTAAATGAAATTGGGGTTGCGATTTGTTTGATCCGTGCTTTCTTCTCTCCTCTTCTAGAGGCACGCTCCTATAGAGTCAATTTGACCGAGAAGATAAACGGACAGGACAAGACAAGAAGAGGCAAAACTCGGACAATAGAACCAACGAGAACGAAGGGCCGAAAGTTATGTCTGTGGCCCAACCAAAAGCGGGTAATAGTAAGACTGGAACTGCAGCTACACGGAATTAACTGTCGAAAGGCAACTCAGAATAGCAATTACAGATACTAACAATAATCTACTAGATAAGCTACCATCTATCACGGTAGATATTTTACAAAATCGCTTATCCAAGTATCTTGACCGGCATCATCATTTAGCTACTTCAATAGGCGCAACTGTAGTACACACTATCAAGGCCTGTAGGTACTCTTGCGAGATCCTAAGGATTTCGTATGAGAGCAACCATTCCATTGTCTGGTTGAAAGCTTCGCACCATTCCATTTGGGTTCTGGGGGAGGTGGTTATGCAGGTATAGAATCCCTGGGAAACGGAAAGAATAGGCAGCTGGTGTGTTTTACATACTGACGTAAAGTCGACTTCAATGGCGACGCTGATAGTTTTCGGCATTGAGGAAGAAGACTATACCAATCTAAACGCCGCTATGCTTTTCCCCTCTGAAGGTGAAGGTTATAATCACACTTTAGATCCAGAAGTTGCAAGTAGGTTCGTCAGTAGAACCACCAAGCAGTTGATACAGGAGCAAATACCTGATGTTGAAGAAGCATCGCCGAACAGGATGTCACGGCAACTTGTGGCCAGTGCATATTCCAGCGCGAGGAACTCGCACTTCGTGCTCCATAGTCAAAGTACTAAGTGTAAGCAACTTAACAACTCAAGACACCTCAGCAAAGTACAAGGCGTACGTTTGGCACTCATGTTATATTGGATAGTCAAAACATGCTGTTTTGTGGTTAAAAATATTGCAATTTTCGTAAATTCGTTCTAATAAGAACTGTTATTAACAATTTGATAATTTGAACAAAATAACTACTTATAAAGAACGAGTAAGCAAAAGGGCAAAACAACAACGGACAGAAATAATACGAGACGGCGTCAACTAAAAGAAAACGAGGAGTTTAACATGATACACATAGAAAATTATGATATAAAACATATGACATTGTAAAGTCACTAAATATTCTAAAGTACCGCAACCTTATGTTCCAATGAGTTAGAGAGAGAAAGCTAATTTTAACCCCAAAATGGCGGAAAAATGACATCTGTGTTTGACATACGATGAAAATTAGTATTTTACTCTTAGACCATTGGTCTAAAATTTTACTATTACTAAGTTTGACGTTTATTTGACACTTGGTTTGAAACGCGGCAATTTGAAAAACATCATAAACTTGTAGTTTTCCCATAGACAGGCTCGTCTTCTTATTCTTACACACTACTTGCTGTATTTTTTAGTTATCCTTTTCTGTGATTTAAATAACGATTCTAAATGAAGTATTAACACGACAAAATAAAATGTCAATTTTAAAAACGTATGTTAGGTTCGTGTGGCAAAGTTCCAAATTTTTTATCTTTCAATTAAACTGTACCTTTTAATAACAATGACAACTAATTTTTAAGAAATATATTGATAAGTATCTAATGTGAGTTTAGTTTTTAAGAAACACTTCATAAAGTCATTAAATTTTCTAGCGACTAGGTCTTCAATATTTGAAATTGCCGCCATAATTTTAACCCCAAAATGGCGAACGTTGCGGTACTAAAGTCACTAAATATTCTAAAGTACCGCAACCTTATGTTCCAATGAGTTAGAGAGAGAAAGCTAATTTTAACCCCAAAATGGCGGAAAAATGACATCTGTGTTTGACATACGATGAAAATTAGTATTTTACTCTTAGACCATTGGTCTAAAATTTTACTATTACTAAGTTTGACGTTTGACACTTGGTTTGAAACGCGGCAATTTGAAAAACATCATAAACTTGTAGTTTTCCCATAGACAGGCTCATTCTTACACACTCACTACTTGCTGTATTTTTTAGTTATCCTTTTCTGTGATTTAAATAACGATTCTAAATGAAGTATTAACACGACAAAATAAAATGTCAATTTTAAAAACGTATGTTAGGTTCGTGTGGCAAAGTTCCAAATTTTTTATCTTTCAATTAAACTGTACCTTTTAATAACAATGACAACTAATTTTTAAGAAATATATTGATAAGTATCTAATGTGAGTTTAGTTTTTAAGAAACACTTCATAAAGTCATTAAATTTTCTAGCGACTAGGTCTTCAATATTTGAAATTGCCGCCAAAATTTTAACCCCAAAATGGCGAACGTTGCGGTACTTTAGAATATTTAGTGACTTTAGCGGTACTTTAGATATCTAGTGACTTTATGACATTGATGACAATTCAGTCATCTGTCTGTCAAAAATGATAACTAACCTTATCACCCTCTTCTATTATGCTTATCACCTTATAAATTAGAAAACGAGGAGGTTATAAATAATGAATAAATTTGACAGATTGAAGTCAAATCAGAATCCGTGCAATATTAAGTTACAGCGTTGAGTGAAATCAGCTGTTGGACATATGGACATACTCACTTCTCTCTCATTTTCACTGACGATCACCTATACGCATGTCTGTACTTAAAACACATGCAAACTGTATTGCCATCTCTATCATCGTACCTACATTAATTCGGAAACCTATGACAAGGCCGTAGACAGAAAAAATATTCGGGGGGGGGACCAAATTTTAACAATTACACGCCACCCGATGTAACTACAAAGTACGTAATGTAATTTACATTTCGTTTAAGAAATTGTTATTTTCCACTGAGTTTCGGGGGGGGGTTCTGACCCCCTTGATCCCCCCCCTGGCTACGGCCTTGACCTATGACGTGAACGCCAACTCTCGTGGATGCGACTTTATCATTGAAGTTATTCAATGGTTATATAATACAATTAACAACTCATCCTGTATATTATTTTTTTATCAACGCCTGGTGGTTATACAACCACAGCTACATGAGATATATCAACAGCTGCTCTCTTTTGAAATGTTGACGTTTGTTTGAAAGTGACTTAATTTATAGGTTAACTTACGTGGATCTTTAAATAAATTATTAAACACTAAAAAATGCCTCATACAAGAAGAAGTTTCGATGGCTTGTTAGCGAAAGTGAATTTTCCATTGTATACTGTACAAATGTTGACAAATAGGCACGTTATTGTTGGTGGAGGAGGAGGATCTGCAAAGACGGGTGTTGCTAATGGTTTCGTAAGTGAATCTTATATTATGTACTGATCACCTTTTTCTAAACTTTCATTTATCACAGGAAATATACGAACTATCACATGATGGTGAAAAATTCATAGTTGAAGAAGTGATACGACATGAAACTGGCCCTAGTGTAGTAATGAATTGTTCCACATACAATGACAAGAAGCATTCGTTTTTGGTGGCGGGACAAGAGAGTCATTGTCAGGTGTATAATGTTCAGACTGTACTAATAAATAATAATGTTGAAGTAGAAACTCTGAATCCTCATAATGATATTCGTAATCGTAAGAGTAAAATGGTACATACGGAAAATCACACAAATAATATCAAGAAACTCAAATTTGTGATTAAAGCGAGTGATAGTGTTCAAACAGATTTCTTAGAAGAGGAACCGTTACAACGAGTTGTAAGAATTAGTCGGCTGAGTAAAATTATGGCAACAGGTGTTAAATAATACTTTTTAACTGTATATAGGTTTTTAAGTGTTATTTGTAGGTGGTACAGATGGAATTGTTCGATTATGGGGGTTTCCTAGTTTAAAACCCCTACATACTCTAAAAGCCCATAAAGAAGAAATAGATGATATAGATTTTAGTCCATGCCAAAATTATTTAATTAGCATAGCTAAAGACGGTTTAGCAATATTGTGGGATTATACCAAAGGCAAAGAAATAAATAGATTGACGTGGCAACAACCCGAAGGTTCCAAATATTTATATAAAAGATGCAGGTAGGTGTTGTTTTGAGAGTAGAGTGACCATATGTCTTAAAATGATTATCGGGATTTTCTAATGATATATGAAGAAGGCAAGTTAAAAGATAGCAATACATTAACAGTTTTGCTCTTTTGCTCCATGTTTGTTTATATCCATCTGACGTTTTTACCAATGTCTGGAGTGCTCTTTTCTGAGTATTGCTTGTTGAATCTTCTTTTTGGCTGTGTTATATGTAGTTCTCCAGTCCAGGCTGATTCGGGAGGAAGAGAATGAGACTTGTTTTTGTCGGATTAACTGGTAGCTCCTCCTCCACTCTACACCGCTTCCACAAGACTAGGATTCTTACCTTTACTATCGTACATAGTGTGGAAGTTATCAGTTCGAAGCCTTGTTACAGTAGAGCAGGGTAAATTCCATCCATCCTTGGAGATTCATAGAGTTTGAAAATCTTCACTGCTCATTGTAGTTAGGTTAACTATTTGATGAGCTAGAACCCATCTCTCTCTTCCCCCATTCCAGATTGTTGTCTCGCTTTCATCATTTTAGTGAGTCTTTGATCCCGAAAAGGGCGCTGAAGCAAAAGCACCACAGTCACCTTCGCAGTCAGTATAACTCTCTTCAGGATTTTTCCAAGGAATTAATTCTTGTAAGGTTCTTTGGAGTCTGGTGTCCTCAGAATTTTGTTGAATCCTAGAAGAGTCTTGTTTTTGTTTTTCTAATGACCTTATTGTATTTGGTAACCCATAAAACCGGAATGAACTCACTTCAAGGTTACTCGTGCTGTTCTCGTAAACTATGTTTAAAAAGTAAAGTAGATTGTGGGTTAAATAACCGCGAGTTCAACGACCTCAAGTTCAATTGCCCTGAGGTCAACAAACCCAGAATTAAGGATCTCGAGTTCAACGAAATAGTTCTTTCTACAGTGCATTAAAATGAGATAAAAGGCGTTGATTTGCTATAAAATAATGTTTCAATATGAATCTCGAGGTATTAAACGAAAACACTTACTTATTCCAATCTTGAAGCAGTGAGTTCGTTCTGACTTTGTTTATCTGCTACAAAAGGTAGGTATGTAAAAAAACAAGAAAAAAAAACAAAGCAACAACAATTGGAATTTCACAAAGACATCAGTACAATGTGAAAAGTCTCAGCCATGTAATTATTAATAAAAGTTTGTAGGCTTTTTGTATAAATTATTGTAAAATATTAGTACATATATCATAGTTTTGTTGGAGTGTAGGAAAAAAAACCCCGGAAAAAAAACCCCAGGAAAAAAACCCCCGGAAGAAAACCCCCCGAAAATTGAAAAAAATATATACTAAACCTGCAAATAACCTAGTCGCTTTAGTGGTAATCTACGTTTAAGTTTAGCATTTTTTTTTACTTCCAAACTTTGTTTAGTGTCATGTTGCCATTTTGTATCAATTGAAAAAAAATATACTAAACCTGCAAATAACCTAGGCGCTTTAGTGGCAATCTACGTTTAAGTTTAGCATTTTTTTTTTACAGCCATCTATAATTATTTTTCGGGGGTTTTTCTTCCGGGGGTTTTTTTCTGGTTTTTTTTTCTGGGTTTTTTCCCGGGTTTTTTTCTGGTTTTTTTTCCAGGGTTTTTTTTTCCGAACCCCGTTTTGTTGCTACTTACTGACATTTTCTGTCATTGTAATTTTGATCTCTATTTTTCAATTAGTTTATTTTATAGAGGATTCAATTACAAAATTTTACCGTCTAACGTTTTTCATTTGGATTTTTCGCCATTTAACAAATTAGGGAAATGGAACTTAGCACATACAATTAGTGAAATAGTGGAGCTCTTTTTCTGGTAAATTGATGCCTATAATTTAAATTACAGATTTGGCGTCGTTGAGGGCGAAAAAGGTTTAAGTTCGCTGTATATGTTAGCAAATCCTACGGGCCGTGCTGGCAAACAAAAATCGTACCTTCAAAAATGGATACCTAAAGATGGCTTACTTTGTAAAGTTGCAGCTCTCGATGAAAGTTTGTCAGCTTTAGCTGTGCGAGATGATGGTAGATTTGTAGCTTTGGGAACTATGTTTAGTGGTTCTGTGTCAATTTATATTGCATTTAGTTTACAAGTAAGTTGTTGTGATTGCATGACATCTATCACATAGGGTGTGATTGTCTCATTGTTAATAAGGTTCTTTTAAATTTAAATGATAGATAGCGTTGTTATGCAAGACACAAAAACAGGGTGTTTTTTAAATGAACCATCTAATTCTATTATTGCATTTTTTTGGTTACCCAAAAAGACCTCGAAAATGTTGAAATTGTACTTTTAATGACCTTTCAAGAAGAGATTTTGATTCTGTAATTTCAGTAGAATATTGTGTTGAATGTGAGGATTTTAACATTTTAAAATATGATATTCAATAGAATTTTTCATTGATTTAGGTAATCTTGCCTGAAAATCATTTATGTTTAAGGTAGTTCCTCCGCGGCAATCTCAACCAAAAGTTTCGTCCAATGTAACCATAGAAACTTCTATTTGTAACCATTTTTGTCACGCCAGTGCATTGAACTGTACGCTATACGCAACTGGAAAGGAAACGCGCATAAGTAACACTGAAGCCAAACGACTGGGTATCTCTATCTTTTTCTTTTACACGCAACGTCATACAAACGATGACACGGAGCATAAAATGCAGGTAACAGATAAAAAAAATATATTGCAGCAGTTATCTCTCTCGTCTGCTCTACTACCGCAACAAGCAAAAGGCGACAGAAGTACCCATTCCGCATCTGCCTTTGTCAGCCTTCAACGCCTACAATGCATTGAAATAGGCCGTTTCCCTTCCAGTTGCTTATAGCGTACAGTTCAATGCGCCAGTGGAAGTACACTTTTTGTTAGGACTGTCCGCGTTGTCATGGAACAGATTGCGTATACAATCATTCGCTTGCCTAAACATATCTAATAATACCAAAAACGTCATGGCTCAAGGCTATAATAAAATTATCTTCAAGGTAGACGGTAACCAATTCTCAAATTTTTTCAAAATATTCGTATAATCCCTCTCCAGCATTCTTTAGTTTTTTATTAGATTCTGACATTCAGTTTTGACAGTACAATTGATAATGTGTCATTACTCACATAACACGAGATCTGCAAGGGATGTCCTGTAGACTTATGCGGACATTTAGAAGTTCTCAGAATTTCGTTCTGATGTCCTGGGGACTTATGTGGACATATAGAAGTCCTTAGAATGTCTTTGGGACGCCTTTGAAAGATATGTGCTACGTGGGCGGTGTTTTTTTGTATATAGGTTTATGTCAATTACGCCAATTTTAAGTCTAAATATCTCGACTTAGGGACGGTAAACCTCATTTAAACTCCACAGATGTTTGGATAACGTATTTAATAACGTATACGTCAAGTTTGAACAAATTCTGTCATAAATCGTTCCTCGGAGGAACTACCTTAAATGTAAAAATAAATAAAATCAATTTTAATCATTTTGTTCCAGGCAACTTTCCAAGCGTCTCATTCTATGTGCTTAACTGTCAAATACTGTTGAAACAATTTGAAATAGATACTTACATGAATTTTTATGGACACTAAGAAATGTAGTAATATATTGGCTGTTTCCTTTTAACTTTGGTCCTATATCCTATATAAGATGACAATATTTTTATTTTATTGCATAAAAATGCTACCATTTAAAAAACTATTTCAATATACCTAACTCACCCTATGTGCTTCTTGAAGTAAAGCATTTAGCTGTGATAAATATGATATTATTTTCAGAGAGTATTACATATCCCTGGTGCTCATTCCATGTTTGTGACTGGATTAGAATTTTTACCAGTGTCGTCAGATACACATACTGTTAACAGCATTGCCGAAGCTGCTGTTCTGTCTATTTCTGTAGACAATCAAGTTTGCATTCACAGTCTGCCTTTTCGAAGTGAGTGTTTAGATACTTTTAAATTATATAATTATCTAATTCAATTTTTATTCTATTTTTAGGTACTTTGCCAGCATGGTTAGCGATAATTGTGATAATACTGACAATTTTTCTAACATTTGTGTTGTGTTCATATTTGGATATTTAGATTAAATAATAATCTCTCTCATATCTACAAGTATTTACTAATGTGTATAAAAAATATACATTTTCATCATACATATTTAGTTTTATTCGGCAATTTGTAATTCTAATTTCTATCATAAAGACAAACTATTTTTTATCATAATATGTTTTCTGTTATTTATTGCCAAACTAAGTTGCGTGCACGTCATCAGCGTTTGATGACGTTTACATTTACAGTATTGTCAAAGTGATCAGCAAACATTTAATGTCCCAGCAAATATTTCTTATTCAACCACAAATAAATATTAATTACTATTACAAATTGTTGACGACAAAAATCAATTAAATATGCCTGTGAGAATACTACTGTCATCCGTAACCTCAAAATATCGATGAATAAAAGACGGCAACACAGCACCATTCCCTGACAGTGGCTAGGTTTACGTCGTTACTTACGGGTCTGTTGATTAAAATTTTATCATAAAATTTTACATTGAGAGGCGTCTAAACCCAACAAAAACAAGCTTGTGCACATACATTTTCATCTCAAAAGTCTTATATTAATTGCATTGCTTTTAGAGTTGTTTTTTTTTACAAATTTTATGATACACTTAGCGATGGAAACTTTGCCACAAAAGACATGGAAATACGTCATTGATGACGTGCACGCAAGTTTGTTTGGCTTTCCCTATATGTATATAAATTGGAAATATACAGGGTGTCCCTGAAATGCGTGGACATCGCTTAACCACAGATTCCTGGTTCGAAAATAAGACGATATAACTAAACTTACCTATACAGGGTGTTTCAGACCACCCGTACCGCCCAAATATCTCGCGAAATACAAAACGCATTGAAAAAAGAAAAAATACGTCTAAAAAATTTTTTAAGACTATTGTTTGATAGTAATAGGATGTAGTTACCGTTTTGATTGTGTCAGTAAGACGTTCGCCCGTCAGGTTTTTAATTTGTTTGCAAGAAGTTTGTTGGTTATTTAAGCCTTTTTAAGGTTTTTCAATTTTTAAATTACTGGTGAGAGGGCCCCTTCATGTGAGGCTCTCTTTCCTATTTACTCGAAATTATTGGTATGTGACCAGTTAGTTGCTTGTTCCCTGCTTTAAAGTTATTTAATTTAAGGTTTGATAATGACCGTAGCTGTTCGGTCAAAACTAGTTACCTGGTTCCACTCTAAAATATACAGGGTTCGCCATTACTCCGGCCTCGGCTTCTAGTGCCTTTGCATAAATGTCAGCATAAAATGTTTAGTAATGTACTCATTTCTATTGAAAAGCTGCATGTTTTAAAAGATTTTGGTTTATACAGAGTGTGTAGTTTTCGCTGGGCAGTGTAAAGTTACACTTTTTTAAATAGCAACCCATCAATTTTTTATGCTGTTCGATGAAGGCTTAATTTAGATGAAAAATATTTTTTAAATTTTTTAAATTGATCGCGGCGTTGCCATTGTAGAGCAATTTCTTTAAAAATGCAGCATCAGAAAGAAATGGTCACAACACTGGTGTTTTTTGAAATTTTGGAATTTGCTTTTGTCAATTCGTAGATGAAAGTCAGAAGTACTTAAATAGTCTAAAAGATATTTTTAATTCGCCATACTTTTTTGTATGAGAACGCTACTTTTCAAATTTTTCAAATTGCTGAAACTCATTTTTTTTAAATGGCACCCTAGATTTTTTTCAACTGTTTCTAATGTAGTTTTTAATTCTCTATCGATTTGCACTAGTACTTTTTTTCCTAACATCTACAGTTATGGAGATATTTATAAAATTTCAATTAAATCGCAACAAGCATTATTTTAATCAAGCGGGTTTATTCTAGTAGGCTTTGCTTCTATTAAACAAAAAACAAATATCCAGTAGAAGTTACTTATTGTGTTTAGTTGTCACATTATTACCTGTTATACTACTTTCTACTTTATTAACTTTCGTATAAAATGAATTTTCCACACAACGAATTAGTGGACATGGTGTTTATTTTGGGTGAATGTGAAAAAAATTGTCTTTTGGCTTCTCGTGTCTATAAACAAAGATATCCTGATCGCCGTGCTCCAAGTATCCGTGCATTACAAAAATTATTGGTTCGATTCGAACAAACAGGATCGGTAAACTACAAGCCACCTGTTCAAAGAAAAACTGTCAGAACGGAAGAGGCAGAATTTATGGTATTGCAGGCTGTAGTTGAAAATCCAAATGCTAGCACCAAACAAATTAGTGAAGAACTTGGTACAATTAGTGCTACTTCAGTGAGAAGAGTACTGAAAAGTCATCAATATCACCCTTATCACATTGAACTGCATCAAAAGTTGACTATAGGGGATTTTAACTCAAGAAGAACTTTCTGTGTGTGCATGTTAAATAAACTTAATGAGGTGCCAGGCTTTATATCCACTGTTTTGTTTACCGACGAAGCTACCTTTCACAGTAATGGCCGAGTAAATCGTCGTAATTTTCATTACTGTGATAATGTAAATCCTCGTATTTTAAGAGTTTTGGATTATCAACATAGATGGACGGTCAATGTATGGGGAGGAATTGTGAATAATTTTATCATAGGTCCTTACTTCTTTGATGGTCATTTAAATGCCGACAGATATTTGGAGTTTTTGAATAATTCTTTGCCACAATTACTAGGCAATGTTCCGGAAAACACAAGAAGGACCATGTGGTATCAGCATGATGGTGATGTGGTATTTAAGTACTTCTGACTTTCATCTACGAATTTACAAAAGCAAATTCAAAATTTCAAAAAACACCAGTGTTGTGACCATTTCTTTCTGATGCTGCATTTTTAATGAAATTGCTCTAAAATGGCAACGCCGCGATCAATTTAAAAAATTTAAAAAGTATTTTTTAGAATTCGCGTCATTTGAGTGCTTTAATAGATCCTATTAAAGCACTCAAATGACGTCATTTGCGTGCTTTAATAGACATTTGGATGTTTTAATAAAACCGGTACAATTTAATTTTACTAAGTTGGTATTTACCGAATTAATTCATAGCAAATGTATAGTATATAGTTCATTGTAGCAAATACTGTAGTTAACCTTTAAATAAATTTTAAATTGACAATTTGAAAAGTAGGTAGTAGTTCCAATCTCTACAAAATTCCCTAGATTTTGATAATGTCAAATATTTATTTAAAATTGCTTGCAAAAGGCGCAAATTCTAAAAAATAGTATAAAAAACTCATTCATAAGGCTTTTATGGCACTCATCATTAAGAAAACTCGTGGCTGCGCCACTCGTTTTCTAAACTTTGATTCGTGCCATAAAACATACCTTATAAAACTTGTTTTTTAATATACTATTTCATCTAAATTAAGCCTTCATCGAACAGCATAAAAAATTGATGGGTTGCTATTTAAAAAAGTGTAACTTTATACTGCCCAGCGAAAACTACACACTGTATAAACAAAAATATTTTTAAAACATGCAGCTTTTCAATAGAAATGAGTACATTACTAAACATTTTATGCTGACATTTATGCAAAGGCACTAGAAACCGAGGCCGGAGTAATGGCGAACCCTGTATAAGAAGTTGGGATTAAAAGACTGTGAGAAACTCGAGTTTTTGTTTTAATCTGCTGAGGATGTCCCCATTCCCACCCCCGGGGGGTGGAGAGGGGGGTAACTTCGTAATCTTAAATCCCCCCCCCCCCCCAGTTTATTATGCAGATTTGAATTCTGCGTTAACAAAAGGAACTTTTTGTTTGAAACATTTTTTGAAGTTCGTTTGAAGATGGCGCTATGATCGCCGAAAGAAGTTTTTCCGATTACCTATGCTAATTTGATGTCAGTTTTGTTAAGTGACAACCAAAAATGTTAATGCTTTGTAAAAGAGAAGAGGGGGAGCTTTATTCCCCCCCAGAGGGGGTTAAGGGGAATTGGTTTCTAATCCTTTAGAGTTAACCTAACTAAATGTTAGATGGCCGGTGAAGAATTTCCATCTGTACAAATTCCCAGGGATTAGCCTCAACACTATGAATGTTACCATTGCATAATGACGTTACTATAACGGTAAGCATTTCCCTCAGATACGTAAAAGTTGTATTAGGTAGGTGTACCTATACTTGAGTTGAGCCCATCAGCAAATATCAATTTGTAGCACGTAAATCCTGTGAATTTGGCATCCCCAGGGTAGTGGACACAGAAGAGTGATCTCTTAAGGGGGTGGACCTAGGGGCGTTTTAGATGTAGAGGAGAGGGGACTTTTGACAATAGTTCTCTAGAATCAATTAAAGGTGCACTGCTGCGGCGTTTGCTATACAAGGTGTTTAAAATAATGTGTGCGCAGCCTGTATAACAGCAGTTCTCCTCTCATCGACATAACGTTTTGTGCAAGGTATTCCCAAAACTCATTTATTTTAGATATCTCTAAGGAAAAAAGGTGTGTAGTTGGTACGATTATTTAACATTAAATTATCTTACTTCATGATGATCATCAATTGTCATTTTTCAATAAGGCAGTGACGTAGAAGAAAAGCAATTTTTACCCCAAACCTGTCTATGCCAATGTGAGAACTGTGGCACAGAAGAAATACCTACGGATGCAGAACGGCAGCGACGTCATTTCAGTATTTTACAAGGGGGTGCAACTAGAGTAAAAAGGAAAAAAATGGGCCGCCGCAGGCGAAATTTTTTTTGAAGAAGGGGTATGATTGTCAGTTTTACGTACTTTTCTTTGGTAGTAGTAATTCCAGGGGGGTCAACTGCCCTACCCTGCCCCCCCCCCCCCCTAAATGACGTCCCTGCAGAACGGCGGTTTCTTTGACGTTTGAAGCGCTAGACTGCCATCTTAAAAGGAAGTAAGGATTGTTGTTTTAGTTCATTTGAGTTTGACAGCCACCTTAAAAAAGAAGTTTCTGCAAGTTCAGAAAAAGTGCAAAAAAAGTAGTACAAAAAAGTCTAGAAAAAGTGCAGAAAAAGTACAAAAAAGATGCAGGAAAAGGTGCAGAGAAAGTGAAAAAAAGGTGTAGAGAAAGTGCGAAAAAAAGTGCAGAAAAGGTGCAAATAAAGTACAACAAAAGTACAGAAAAGGTACAAAAAAGTGTTGAAAAAATACAGAAAGGGTGCAAAAAAAGTACAAAAAAAGTGCAAAGAAAAGTACAAAAGAAGTGCAGAAAAGTGCAAAAAAGTGCACAAAAATGCAGAAAATGTGAAAAAAGGCGCAGAGAAAACAAAAGGTTAAAAGGTACCTACCCTTTCTATGTTGATTTTGTTCAAAAAGACCTCTTTGAAACTAACATCATTTTTACTACCTAGTTCGTCGAGGTTGAGGCATATTTGTGTAGTCAGTAGTTCGGTTGTTAAACGAGTTTGTTAGGTAGGTACTCTTTCGATGTAGGTGTTCGCTGAAATTAATTTGTATAGCAGCACACATGAGTTGGTGGACGAGTAATCGCTGACCCGATTTGACAACTAAATGCGGAAGAAAAATTTCATTGTAATTAAAATAGTGAACCAAACAACCTCAAACAAAATATTTACAATAATACCTATTCTATTTCGCCTTGATTCTGCCTTTATCTTTAGCGCTAAATTATTATTGTTATTTGTACAGAAATTTAAACAAAACTCTATATTTAAATAGTGATCAATGTTTAAACCTCACTCTACACACCGATTTCTATCGAAAATATGCTTGATGTAAAACAAACTAAACAAATCACCGTTTGTTATTATTATTATTACGTAATTGATAAATTGGAAAAATCATAAATAGATCTGGAAAGTAAATTTAAATAAACGTGAAGTAAGTAGGTACCTAAATAAATGTGGGTGCTGTTGTTTGTCAATGATATGTACCTACCTAATGCAAAATGTTAGCTGTGAGGTAAAATAGGCAAAATTTGGTTTTGCAGAAAGCTGCGTCATTATAATGGGTAGGTACAATTTTCCCGTTACTCCATATTATTTTCTAGTAAAAGCTTCCTTGCGTAATAGCCGGTTATAGTTTATATATTGTGTGTTGTTACCCCCTTCTCAAACCTTAACGCGCTTTATTTCAAACTTGATCCTTCGGAGCCGCAGTTCTAATTTAGATGTGGTGATGATAGTGTTTAAGTAGTTTGTATAGTGTGTGGAGATGTTTCGCTTACACGTGCTTGCCTTGTATTTAATTTATTTAAATTATTCCGAAGCATTTATAGAGCAATTAGTTTATAAAAATGAAGTTCCTAAATGTTGTGCTGAAGATGAAGCTTTAGCATTCGTTGGTGGCAGTAATCGTATTATTCCGTATCAGTGTGTGTTTGATGTTAATCGTACTTCGCACATATTAATTAATGAATCACTTTCATCTTTTCCTTGGGGTTTAATTGAACGTTTATCTTGTATTGATGATTATATTGATGAATATTCTGATGAACGAAAGGTGGCGATGATAAGTGGAGAAATAGCTGAGATGAGTTTTCTGCGACTGAAACAATTTTCGAAATGTTGTCCCGTTGATAAGGTATACGATGCAATTACACATACGTGTGTTTCAATAGAAAATGGGACCGATTTAGGCTTGGTTGAAGATATCTTGAATCCCCATTTGAGGAACCACTTAATTTATTTGAACATAGGAATGTCCCACTGTACTTCAGTGTTGGCGGATTACGAAGTTCCTTCATTTGATGACATTCTTTATCAAACTGATGATAGTATTACTTTAGAAAAGTACAACAAAAATTTACCTTATAAAAATTATTGTATCGATAAAGTTTTTAATGGGGATAGTTTTATTGTTCGTGGGTGCGAGGACTTGAGTGTGTGTAAAAAGGAAGAAAGTGACGGAAGGCCTAGTTGTATTCCAAAATGTTGCGCCGATGGATATTCTTATAAAGGAGGATCTAAATGCAAATTTAGCTTTAGTACGGGGATGAATTTATTTAACGATGATAAAGTGATTAACCCAAATGGTAATTTCAATACTTTTATTGCACTAACTTGTCAAATTACCTTATAAATTTTAGAATCGTTTTCAATTGTACAAGGACATAACTGCAGCCACTACATTGTACAGCTCGACTGGAATTATACTTTAGATGAAATGGGAACCATCAACTTAGATTTAGACGACGAAATTGGTCATTATTCTGGTGTGGACAATACTTATTGTTTCGAAGAAGTCGATATGGGAGCAACTCAAGGAAGACGGCTCTTTTTATGTTTCGGGGATGATACAAACGAATCTATTAAATTTCAAGTATCCAGAATTTGTTTAGTGTTTTCATGTGTATTTCTTATTTTAACGTTAATGGGATACATCTGCTTACCAGAAATGCATAATCTGCATGGAAAAACTTTAATGTGTAACTGCGGCAACTTGTTGGTTGCATTTATTATTTTAGCTGTCCTTCAATTTTATCCCGAACACGAAGGCGTTTTTTGCAAAACTATGGGTAAGTAAGTGTCAATTTGTTTAAAATAGGAAGTTTCATATTTGTCAACACGCGAGAACGTAATGTTTTGTAATTAATAACCTACAGATTGCTTAAAAATTGTATAACGTCATAATTACAATGAACTTGAACTCCAACTGTAAACTTGCCCACCTTGAAGACAGTTTTTATTTATATCAGTTCCATATATCTTAAAGCATTGTTATAAGGAACTTAATAAATCAAAAAGGCTTGTAGGTACCTAATTATAAAACGTCATGCTTACACGTAAGATTTCTGTAGAAAAAGATCTTTTCTTCCTTTGTGATCAGTGATTTTCAATCTACATTCGATAATCGTCACCATACTTGCAATATTTTTTGCCTTAAAAGTGACGCATTTGGTTCTCAGTAGCATGTGTTGAACAATTGGAATACAATCTATGAGATCATTCATTTGGTATATGAAGAAGTAAGGTTTCGTTTCGTCGTTCACCGTTTTGTTGCATCTCATGAATCCAAGAAAACCCACCCTATTGGAATAGGTAACTGCCACTTATTACACTTTGAAACCACATTTGTTTCTGGCAGCCTCTTTAATTTGATCTAACATAGCCCACAGGTCTGGCGATGTGAGAAACCTTGCATTGTTTTTGAATAAAAATGAATCTATCCGCTACACATTTCACAAATAGCATGAGTAACGTCTTTCAGATAGATTCTGGAGGCGAATGGTGACTAATTCCTCTTCGACACATATCTGATCCACAGCAACCAAATGGTTTCTTTGGAGAGATGATGCAATACCGTTCTCCATGTCTCTGCCATAATCTATCACAACTATCTGCAGATATTAGACGCACTTTGGTTTCAATTGTGAACAAAACACTCCTCCAGTCGTCGATAGTCTGGCGAACCTTAATCTACGCGTGTTCTGCGATAAACAACAGTGCGAGGGCGGCTTTTCTATTAGCCAATCTAGGTTTTTAGTCTTCTTCTCGCGGTTACGTCGACGCATACTTCTTCTCTCTTGTAGCAAAGTTGCAGCTCTTACACATTCGTTGTCATTGCTTAAATGTCGAATTATTCCAGTGACGTGAGAAAAAGAAAACATTCACAGCAACTTTAAATAAAAACTGAACTGACAGAATCAAAATAAATTGGAAAATTGAGTGGTGCTATAATTTTGAACAGGGAGTTAAATCTTAAATCTAAAAAAAAATGGTTTTGTCTTTGTGTCATAGAAGATTCGCCTGAAAATGCTATTAACAATATTAAAGTAGACGCTACTGTTGTAGATTAATACAATTATGTATGTTGGCAAATCACTCTAATATTTCGTATATGTGCATTTTCAGAAGATTGACGACCGCCATTTTTTCAACAGTGACCGCCCGAGTTCTATAAGGTAACCATTTCCGGTTTAGGGTTTACCGATCCCTTCTGCTGAGTACAAGTGCGTGTCACAGATTATTCGACGAAACACTGTGTGTGATTGGTCGCCTATGATGTACAAAGATTATTTTCGAAATATTAGATGACGTATTTTCTGAGGAACCCAGCGTAGTTGATGCCTTTTTTTGGGCCGAAACTACACTCTGACAATTGCTTCTACTCGTTGACTGACAAGGCCAATCCCATCAACTCTTCTTAAACTGATTCAATTGATTCCAAAAGCAACTCATTGTTAGATTTCTTTTTTGTGAGACCCCCCCCCCCCTCCCCTCCAATTCTAAATCAACCCCCGAATCAACTAGTGTAGTCGATTCAGCCACTCACTTTCAGGAAATATAAAAACATAAAACAAAAAACAAAACATACGCAATGTATTCAAAATGCATTACTTAGTGACAGTTAATCATGAACTGATTAACTTACAGTAAATAAATAGAATAACTTAACAATGATAGATCACTTTTTTTAAGAAAACTACAATGTAATTATAACTTGACATTGAATAATAAAGAGCCAAATAACAACGACACAGTTTATATTTTTTGTTTTCTGGCCTTGAGCTTAGCAAATGTTGAAACCATTTAGATCGGTGTTTTGTGCTGTTCGACTGAAATAGCTGCCAGTCCTACCAATCTCTCTTGTGTCATACATGACCTGAAGTAGGTTTTTATGAGCTTAAGCTTTGGGAAGCTCCTCTCTCCTGAGGCTACTAATAAGCGTAGTGTTAGAAGAACTTCCAGTAGAACCCCCCTCTTAACAGCGCCCGGAGTGGACACCCCCTACGCTCCAGACGCCCCTCGGTCCCTGGCGCCCTAGGCGGTCGCCTACTAGTTCGCCTAAGCGGTCGCGCCGGCTCTGCCAAGACAAACTAAAGTCCTCTCCGTAATTTTCCATTAACTTCTAAAGTTGTTACATAAAAAATGATGTTTGCCTCCGGAAGCTTCTTAAAGAAAAAGTAAAGAAGCAGGTGTTTTACGTATTTTGTAAAGTGAGAGTTTTAGTTCTAGTATACAGGGTGTTCGAAAAGTATGGAATATCGTATCTTTGTAAATATCAATTTTATGGAAACATATTTCAAATAAAAGTTATTTGGTATTTAATTTCTCATCAAACGGCTTTTTTTATTTTTCTAATACAAGAGAGCAGCAGATAAGAATTATTATGTTTTTAATGACAAGATATATCATCAAACTTATTTGATACTTTGCGTCGGAAACATTTTGAGAGAACCAAGAAAAACTGCATTTGAATTATCATAATCAAATTTGTTCTAATTAAGATTCATGTGAACATTTAATATTCTTATAAAACTACCACTTGTATTTTATTACAGGATACATTACAATGTATACATTCCTTGCTGCATTCATGTGGTCAAACGTTATGTGTTTTGATATATGGTGGACGTTTGGGTAAGTTTTATTTATTACTACATTTTTTAATATTAAAATAAGAAACATCTGAACATGAATTATAACGGTCGTCAATTCTATTAGTTTTTTGAGTTTGTTGTACACATAGGTAGGTAGGGTACATTACTTTTCCATTACGCGAATTATGCGTTAGACACGTGAATTTACTTCACCTAATGAATTGCATGAATGATACGATGTTTTTTTGACACGAAAATTGTAATGGTTAGTTGAATGATATTAAGTAATGATTCCACTATCGCTTTTAAAATTCATTCATCACAAAGTGCGCGAACAACAGATTCTTGGGATCAATGAAGTGTAAAATTTAAAGCCGAAAATTTTGAGCAGGAAAATGAGAGTAATATTCTAGTAGGTAACTTAAAAAAATCGACCGTTAATGCTTCAAATACATTGCACAAGCAATATTAAAAACAAGCAACTTCACTAATTTTAAATGTCACCCAATGAATTTCGGTACTATGTGTCATTAGCATTACCAACGGTAATAGATTGTAACCGATACAACGTTAAGGATATCTTTGGTATATTTATTCTCATCAAAAACACAAAAAAGAACAACATCCAACCTTTTTCCGTGGAGGCATAAATGAAAATGAGGTTCAATTAGCAAGATTAAAAAGAATCAATAGTGCGTATATCAGTACAGTGCTGTGAAAGATATTGCACGTAATAACGGAGCAAAATATTTTTTAGCCATCTACTCTCCTTTCTACAATAGTATGTGGCTCTGGTGGTACAAAATGGTTGATGGTGGAAATTTGATAGTGAAATGTTTAAATTAATGATGTTTATCGTAACCCTTTTTTTGTGTATATTATTCAATGCAAAAAATAAGTTACGAACCGAATCGATAATGACATGTTAGACGTTCAATGTATTTTAGGAGTGGAAACAAATACCAGTAATTACCTACATTTTGTACTCTTTTGAAGGTTATAACACAAAGTGATTGTTAAGGTATTTACGTATTTCATTTATTATTTATTTATGTTGTGGGCCGAGATCTTGGAACAGCGGATTTCCAAGTACCTCTACGCGCATCAACTACTTTGGTTATAATCACTACCCTTACTAGAATTTTGCCTGACCGCGAGAGTTCCACCCTCAACTAGGGATCTTCTCTTATACATATATTGTGTCGAACATCGGATCCACACGGGACATACAATTTTACTTCCTATCCTAGAAGAAGGGGTGTTTCAGTTTTTCTGCGCTTAGGAAAACGACTGCCTTGCTCGGATTTGAACCCGCGTCATCTGGGCCCACAGTTATTTCAGCAATAGTGTAATATCTAGAGACAAGCATGCAATTGGTATTGTTCGCCAGATTTAACTGAATGAAAGATTTTTGAATAGCCACAAGTGAATGTTAATCTGAATTCATAAAATTTTGCAAAGGTCCGACCACGAAAGCTCACTTTTAAACAATGATCTTCTGTTAACAATAACCCGAAATACTGCAATATTTGAGCGCGTTAAAGTCCACATTTTTTTGGAAACGGAAAAAAGCTTTCTGGTACAGATTTCAGATTTGATAATACTACCTTTCACCTAAATCGCAAACATGTTCAGATGAATTGTTAGCATATTGTAGTTTTTACAAGTCCTTGAAATTCGTAAAACTTTATTTTTATCTTGTTTGAAGATAAATTGTATACTGGTACCCTACTTTTCCTTACATTGTTAACATGGAGACAAATTAATGTAACCTTTCAATTTCGTTATATAAATAGAATTAAGTTTTACAGATTCTACAGTATCTAAGTGGAAATGATTCGCTATACATACTTTTATCAATTTTAGAAAATACTATAACCACTATTAATAATTCTAACTTGCTTGTCAATTGATTTATTAACACATTTCTCTCCTTTATGAAATTTTGGCAGTTTTCCAAAGTCGTTTGCACGGATTCAGCTTTAATAATTTTTCAGATCTGATGCATTTTCTGAATAAAAGAAATTAAATTTTTATATCCAAAAGTTACTAAAATATAACAGAAACCGCCTCATTGACCTCATTATTAAATTTAGAAATTTTGTATAAAATTTTTTTTTTCGCTATACTTTCTGTGAATAGACAAATCTGTTGTTATTATTATGTAAATTTCGAATTAACTCATTTGTGTAATGACTTGTATTGAAAATTATTTTATGGAAATGGGGAATTTATAGTGAGGAGCCGTGTTTACTTGTCAGACAAAACCACCGTGATGCTATATGACACAATCTTAATAAGAGCTTTTCTGGATTTTGGATTACGATAGGAGGGTGGACATAAACCACCTACCTATGTGGGTCCCATAATAGGGCCTTTGTGCGACTTACCTGAGTCGTTCGACTCCCCACGTCAGGTAAGCTATTCCACATAGGAGATGGTGGAAGGGGAAGTGGCTCTAATCCCAGCTATGTCCGAATCGAGGGAAAAGACGAGTTATGGAGACAGAGAAGCTCTAATCTGTCCCCTTCTTGGGAGAAAAAATATTAACGTATGGGACATAGTACGTAAATAAATCGTGGATTGTTGTTATTATTTAATGTCAAATTGTTGCAACGATTACGTTTAAAATGTCGTAGGAAAATCCACAGCTTAGTTGGACGGTCACCAAAAGACCAAAATGTTAGCCGGGCGACCATTTATAGGATCTTGCTTTAATTTCGCCAAAAATCCATCCCTCCTTCTTTTAAAGTCCGGACGGTAAGCAAGGGGCGAATGTTTGCCATGTTCTCACAATTCACCTTCGAAAACAGTTACTCTTTAATCATCGTCGTCGATGACCTCTTCTTCTAGATCCTGGTGGGTGACCTCGGCAGCCAGAACAGTCTGCGAATTTGTTTCTGTCAAGAGGAAAGATACCTGTAGCGCGAAATATGTTGGTTTTTCCCGCAAATGAATATAAAAGAAACCGAAGAGGCTTGAGAGTTAGGTCAAAAATTCGCTTGTCTAAGGCTGTGCAATATTTTATCAACTGCTTTTCATTTTGCATGGAGAATTGCGAAATTTTCATATCTTTCGTTAAAGTGTTGAGTGATTATTTATTCAATAGTTAAAGGTTCTGCAGGTCCGAAAAGTAATACGAGCAGACTCGCCATGAATGTAAAACAAATTTAGAATATCAGCGTTTGTGTATTCCATATTTCCCAATTAAAAACAAATATTAAGCGCAAAAATCAAAATTCAAACAGATAACACTGATAACAAACGTAAATGTAGCGTAAATTTTCAAACTGACAACTGCCATTATCAGAAACAATTGAATAAAAATTTTTTGAAAATTTTCAAAGCCAACCATGTTTTGTAAAGTATGTAATTATAAATTTAATTAGAAAAATGTAAATAACTCTGTAATCATTGATTTTAGGTATAGGAACATGGTATATCAATTTAAAGGAAATTTATTTCTGCATCGAATAGGCTGATAATTAAATAGGCATTCCATTAAAAAAAAGAGACTTTTTAAAGTTTTTCTTATGTCTGGATATAACGTCAAATAGATACGTAACCGCGAGCAATTTTTTATTATCCATGACAGACAATTGTGTCTCAATCTTTTGACATTGAGAACCTAAAATCCCATTTCCCTAACTTTTACCACTTTCGACTTTCAATTTTATTTCCTAAACAAGATTTTGACATTTTTCAGTGAAAAAATTTTTTTTTCTCAACAATCAAAATTGATACGTTGATTATTTTAAGCATACTTACTAAACATTTTATAACACATCAGAATGTGAAAAAAAAGCCTGGTTTGTATTTAAAATATAGAAGTTGATGCTCACTTCCGGTATTTCCGGAAGTGCTGCCAGGTGGAAAATATTTTTATTTAATAGATTAAACACTCCATGTCACATGTGCAAAATTTCAAATTTTTAGCTTTTACAGTTCTTGATATACTTCTAAGCGACGATCACCGTGAGACACCCTGTATAAAATTAACAAATGGTGCTCATGAAACATAAAATCGACACAGATGCCATAGGTATGATATATATAAATTATGAAAATAATATGGGAGAACCGTTATATTTGACTGTGCCATACAAAAATAAATAAGTAAATAATTTAACTCGTTGAAGTTGAAGTTTGACGGTATAACATAACATGCTAATAAGTTTTCATACCCGACCGAAATATCTGATTTTTGAAAATTATGTGCTTGTTATTTCTGCTATTTGTGTTATTTCTCGATCGCGGTTGATGAAATATTGGTATGTATTCTGCACATAAGTACCATCCTTCAAGGAATATTTTCCGTTAAACCGTATAATTTTGTTGGGAAATTTAACAACAATCTAAGTCTCAAACATTTGTTGCAAAAATAGTTTTCCGTAACTCGTAAAAGGCGTTTATTGTCTTTAAAATCTGTTTGATTGTTATTACTACTTTTGAAATGTCGCTCAGTTTTAAATTAACAACTGTATAGTGAAATGTAATTAATGTACGCGAGCTTGCTTTTATGAACCCATTTCCTCTTGTGGGTTCCAAAAATAAAGAGTTCTCGGTTTTATGTTATACGAAGGAAAAACTGCAAAAAGCATTATTTATAGACAGTGGCGGCTTTAGATTTGTGCTACTTCCGGGAATTATGTGAGGAATTGAATTAATAATTATGACATTGATTTGAGCTTGAATAGGGCGTTTCCTCCTCTCCAAAACCCAAACCAATATTGGCTCTTGTCGCCCACGACGTTTTCCTCACATCATCGTCAAATTGTAACCATTTGTTTAAGTATTCATTAAATAATTAAAGAGGTCTAATCTGAAAAGTCCTTCGCACTACATAGTTCCCCCCCCCCCCCCCCCCCCGTAATCCTTACATCTTCATTCAACCCTCATATAGGTACTACCTTTGCCCCCCCCCCCCCCAAATTGATTAGTCCCTCTTTACGACAAGCAGTCCCCCACGGTAGTATTATTCTCATCTCCGCCCTTATACGGGGATGTTGTAATTTAATATTGAATTAAAATTTCAAAGATTCAAAAAATTTCCACCTTTGTAGCACGCCATGGTACACATACAAACGTATTATTAGAAGTGGTTGTAGTATGTTTGATTAATGTTTTGTACATGTTGGATATTTTGGTAAATTCGCATTTTTATCTGAATTACACTACTCTGTCATAGTAAAGTACACTGTTACGCTATACTCTGAGATTAAGGGTTAAAATTAAATGACGTCGCGTCGTTTTAAGTGTTCTTTATGGTGGTTTCATAAATATATGTAGGTACATACTTTATAGATAGTTATAATTATAGGATAGTATGTTTTGATACAAATGAGAACAATAGCGAAGAAGCAAAACTATATTTTCATATGTGAGAAGTGCGGTAAACACATGTATAGTATGAGTACATGGATGATGGATGAAGTTATTCATGGGCTACTCCATCGACATAGAAAAACTGAATAATTGCATTTGCATTTAGTTGAACAAATTAAGCTCTTATTGTCATACTCTGGACTTTGAATTCGTTAAATTAAATGTACTTTCATTACTTAATAGAAATTTGTGCCAAAAGATTAAATCAATTCAAAATGTACTACACTTAAATGTTTGGCAGTGCTTTCGACACTGATTAGTTGCTTAGTGAAATTTATTGAACATTAATCCATTGTCATGTTATGCATAAATCGGGGGCGTTTTTACGCCAAACATAAAATAATATCTATCATACGAATTATACCTTTCGATTAAATAATTCGCGGTGAAAGCGAAATCAAAATCTGCATAACAATTTTGAAATGGTGAAATTTTTATTTCGCTCAGTAAATTGAAAATTTCTAAGAAAGTTCCAAACGGTAAAGATTTATTTCGTACAGCCGTATAAATTTTATTGTTATCCCAATTTACATAAAAATAAAACTAATTCTTTTTTATATTCTTATATATACGTTTTTGCTGTTACATTAATACCGTTGAAACATTTTTGAGATGTTGCCAAAAAGAATGATTTAATTTCCAATAAAATAGCCTAATTTCGCGTTTTATAACGGTATTATACATTTCTTATGCTGAAGTGTACAAAGTAATAATGTTTTGATAATTAAAATGATATGTACAGGTTGAGTTATAAAATTTGTACGGAATTGTCTTGATAAAATACATAATACAGTTTTTGTCGCTGTCTGAAAACTGAAAAAACTGAAAACAATATTCTTATATTATATTAGAACAATATTTCACGTGTACGGATATTCAATTTTTGTAATATAATAATGTTTAGTAATCCATAATATCGTTAATAAATTGACTGAAGAAATGACGTGAAGTTTTTCGGTATAAACAATTCTCAGCAATAAAGTCGAATGTTTATTTTCGTAATGTTTTTTGTCACAATACGATATCCTGTTACACTTTTGAAAGAGTTAAATTCTCACAACGTCTGGATGGACAAAGTTGCACTAACTTTTTTATGTGCAAAGATTAATAAATAAATCTGATGGTGATTGATATGACGTAAATACAGGATCTAGCTAAAATCATAAAACAGTTAAACTTTTCACACTGATTTATTTTGATAAAATTACTTCAAATATTTAGGTCTGGTTTACACATCTCTATATCAGTTCCTTCTGCAAAGACCGGGGAACATCTTTGAGGAATTTTTTCAACATTTTTTCGTAAACATGAAAGCTAGGAGACATAATTCATGCTCTAGTGTGCTATTATAAAATAATTGAAAATAGAAGCCCGAACTACCTTTGGGAAAAGATCACTTACACCACCTAAATCTCAGGCTTATTTCCATACCACCGCATAGGACAAATCTATATAAACGATCGTTCCAATACAGGGTTGCCCACTTGCCCTTCGTTCTTCGTTAGTACCTTTAATATTAACTTTAGGACAAAAGGTCAGATGTTCCTTGTTTACAACCTAAAAATATTTTGTGGCCCATACTGCTCTCGGTTTCGTCAGTACAGGATCGTACTCGATTATTTTAAATGGAACACCCTATAGATTTTTATATTTTTGAAATCCATATTCGATTTTAGACCAAGTTTGTTTGGCCTTTCACCTACTTAAGTCAACTCATTTAGGAGAAAATAAATGTTTTTTAAAAATGGTTGTCGAAATCAATAATGAGTAAAAAAATCATAACTATTCAATCATTGTAGTCCAGTCAACGAACGGCTGAAATCGAAATTTTTAATAACCCCTGCAAACCAGATATTTAGATTTAGGTAGTACCCCAGGTACTAAATCCAAATTTGCAGGAAAAGAAACGTCCGGGAAAGGTGAAAAATTGATAAGAAAGTGTGGAAATTCCTGTGTATTTTGCTTCTTTCACTATTATTTAAGAAACGGTAAATTATATCGAAAAATTTTCAGCATAAAAGTTGTAGAGCGGAAGATTCTACGTTTGAACAAATCATTATGTGATCATTTCGGTACGGTATTTCCGACGTAAGAACGAATTTCCCAAACTGTCGTCTTAAAAGCATGCTACGACTGACAACTCCAAAGCGGCAACGGCGCTACCCTACTGAACATTCTATCCTTTTCCATGCGACGGTTCTTTCTCGCTTCTTCAAACAGTGTCGTATAACGTATAGAAAAGGATAGAATAGCGCTGCTGCCGCTTTGGAACTTTCGGTCGAGATAGGCTTTTAAGACGACAGTTCGGGAAATTCGTTGTTACGTCGAAAATACCGTACCGAAATTATCATATAAGGACTTATTTCAACGTAGAATCTTCCGCTCTACAACTTTTATATTGAAAATTTTTCTTTTTAAATAATAGTGAAAGAAGCAAAATACACAGGAATTTCCACACTTTCTTATCAATTTTTTACTTTTCCCGGACGTTTTTCTTCCTGCAAATTTGGATTTAGTACCTGGGGTACTACCTAAATCTAAATATCTGGTTTGCAGGGGTTATTAAAAATTTTGATTTCAGCCGTTCGTTGACTGGACTAATAAAATTGGTAGCAGAGCAACAAAATTGGAGATTATCATATAGAAAAGAACGTTTTATTTATCGATATGCTGATTTTGAATGAAATTTTGTTGCAAAAGGGCCGTACTGAATTTTTTCTAACGTCTGAGTCTGTCTGAAAGGGTTGCTTCTGTGTTAATATTTTTGTGAGACGTCAATATCGTCTGCAAATGTGACCGTCACGAGCAAAAACCGAATTTGGGGATTTAAGCAATTTCATGTATAATAAATTGGTATGCAGTTCCAATGACACGATGTACGTGTTCGATTTTTGTACAGTCCTGTCCGAAATGAAACTCTTGCTCTGGGACTATAGTGTTGATTTTTTATTGCAATTGTTGCATTCATGCGTAACTGTTAGGTTTACCATTTTAAGATGTTGTCATTTTCCATTGTGTAGTAATCTCCCTAATTTTTGAATGAGGTTTATTTCATTCATTAATGACCTATTAAATTGCCATTCATCTCTTAGATTACAGTTTATCGCTTTTTTTTTCGTTAAGGTGTACGTTTGGATTGATGTCGTTATGCTAGCTCTACTTCTGAGCCTATTTCTCGCGATGCTTTTGTATTAAGGCTATCGTCCGGTGGCTGTGTTCAGTAGTAATTTGATTATTTATGAAGAATATGCCTTCGTTATCGCTTATCGAGACTATCAGTGTTCGAAGTAATTATGACAGACCGCTGTAGGATTTTGTCCATAAAGGTATGTTTCACTTCCTGTATATAAAATTGCAGTCTATATTGCTTATTAACAGGAAGTTAATGATATATTTTTAATATATATTAAATTAGAGTAAAGCAAGCATTTTAATTGCGATAGAAATAATTGTTTTCGTAATAGGGGATTAACAGTAACAGCACAGCATAGAAGGGGATGGAAAACTCTGGATACACTTCAAATATGTGCTCTAATGAACCAATCTCAATTTATTAAGTTAATATCGTCCTGAGACATTTATTGCCCTGTTCTGAGGATAGTGACAATATCATTAGGAGTTTATAAATCAATATAATTAACAGAAATGTACACAAATCATCCTATATAAGTTTATTTTCGTTAGTTCGCGAAAAAATACTTGGAGCCATTGAATCTTTTGAATATGAAATATTAAAACTTTTCTGATAAATGTTAATTGTCCATGCATGTCTGTTTAGTATAATCACAGAATATTGTCTCTGGCATAATCAATTTTATACTTTAACACGTTCAATGGCATTTGACATTTAGGCAGAACGACAGGTAATGTAATACGTGGCTTCCGGACATTTCGCCCCACACATTTCGCCCCCACACATTTCGCCCCCGTACATAGAAAATATACAGTAGGTACAGAAACTGTTATTGCTCTGGTGTTAGTGGTGTGTATACTTAAACAGCACTTGAAACTAAAAAAAATGCTAAATTGCCACTCAGGCGCTTAGGTTTCTACATTTTTTTTTCAATTGATACAAAAACGGAAATTGATACTATATAGCAATTGAAAATTTGAAACTAAAAAAAATGCTAACCTAAACGTAAATTGCCACTCATATACTTATTATTTAAAATACTGTTTATTCATAACAATCATAACCATCTGTAATTATTTGTCAGTTTTTTTTCCGCGGTCTATTTTCCTAGGAGTTTTTCTTTCCGGGGATTTTTTTACCGGAGGTGTGCACTATTCATATATCCGGGGGCGAAATGTGTGGGGGCGGAGTGTGTCGGGGGCGATATGTGTAGGGGCGAAACGTGAGGGGCGAAAAGTCCTAGAAGCGTAATACGTAGAACTCTAGAATGTACACCGAGGTTAAGCCTTTACAAGATTTTTTATTTTCGATGATCAGTAAAAAGAAGTAACTGTGAAACGTTATATGTTTCAAGAAACCATATTGACATACCTAGATTCCCAACAATTTTTTGAAATACATGCATACAGTGCGTTTCACTTTAGATCAAGACACCTAAATAATAATAATAGTTCTGATTTAGAACATATGACGCTGTTATACATACATTGTGTTGCAGCCACTCAATTTTAGTCCGGCCATATATGAAATATATCCAAGGAAGCGTTATTGCTATCATTTCACCCGTTAGCCGCCCATTATTACCCCAAAGACCCCCAAAGTACTCATTTTATGGAGGCTCAGTTGGTCTCAAGGATGAAACGTTCCAAAGTTCCTTTGGCGGGCCCGAAAATCGAGCACGTGCCATCGGCGACGTAGTCTAGTTCCCTAACCACTACCCATGTTCTTTTTCTATGCCACTACCATAGACTAAATTAGTCTATGCCACTACACTACTGATCTCCTTTGCAGACAAGTACATAACTTTTTATTTTAAAAGCAATCAGTACAAACAAAAAAGATGCATCTTTATTAGTTCAAAATTTGTAAACGTCCAAAATTTTTTAATAATAATACACGCACTTTACTTTATTGACGTTATACAATTTGTCATGTCGCAGTTATTTGTATTTTATTTGTTTCATAGCTACGGATCCTCACGACTGTGTGATTTTTTTAAATAAAATAATTCCAATTATTGTAACACAAAGTTACAGAGTCACTTTCTAAAGAGGTATCGAACAAGATCAAATACAGCACTCGAGAGTAGTAAGGTCACATTCGTTCACTTGAATTGCATCGTCCACTCGCTGCGCTCATGGACGAACACGCAATTCGCCTGAACGAAAGTTGTACCTTCCTCACTCTTACTGTAAATAACTAATCATGCGTTTGGTGTATCTACATTTTATTTTTTTCTGAAAAAATTATGTGTTGCTGAAGTTGTCTGCTAGTTTTTGACTTATACCACGCCGACATATTTGTTCCACAGCCTGCGTTGAAAGGCTTGCCTTGTCTTTTATCTCCCGGTGGTGAGCTGTTAAATCTAGGTTTGGCAGGCCTGACTGCTGAATGGGAAACCAAAAGTTATGACGTTTCGCAAGACATTTCATCTTTTACGGGCTTCGGTTATGTTTCGGAATTAATTTCGGTAATCTCGCTGACCGCCTCAATCCTGATTGGTTGTCACTTTCACTGATAATCAGAGGGAGTGGTTCCTGATTTCTATCGCCTCTCTAATTATTCAAGAGGGAACTCGTATCAGTGCTTTCGTGTCCTCAAACGTAAGTTTATACTCGCCTTCCGCTAATGCGTGCCTGATTGGTAAGTAGATGACCTCATTGTAGAGGCGTATGATAAATAATTTGAGGATTTCGCGGTTCCTTAAACTGCCAAGAAAAATTGTTTTCGGCTTATAGCACGTCGTTATATTTGATCCACAGCCTGCGTTGAAAGGCTTGCCTTGCCTTTTGCCTTGTGGAAACAAGGATTTTTGGGATGATTATCCGTCCTATTAACTCTCGGTGGTGGTGAACTGTTAAGTCTAGGTTATAATAACGACGCGGTATAAACCGAAAACTAGTTATCTTCACAGTTCGAGGAACCGCGAAAATTTCAAATTATTTATAATGTACCTACGTTCTATCAGAAAATCTGTGAGTAAGATTAACGCGAGTCACTCTATTCATCGTGAAGTTGTTGCACATTTTTAGTGTAGTGTAAAATATTGCAATGTAATTTACAGATACAACGAACATACCTCACACAACACTTTTCTAATAGTGTAATTACACAGCAAAAATGGCTGATGTAGGTTATATCTTCGCTACATCAAAAATTTGTGTAGTTGGTATAATCATTGACTTTCTAAAGTCAATGGTATAATTTACCTATAGGTACCTCTACTTGCTTCCGCTGTTTAGTGCAGTGCAAAATGCTGTAGTGTAGTTTAATATTTATGGCGATCACTTGTTTTTTGAGGTGGCTTTTTTAATTTTTACCTTTCCCCAAGAAGCCTGTCAAGATATATCTCCAGAAATGTTAAGATGGAATGTACTGAGTAACAGAAGACGACTAGAAAAATGCATTCGCTTTCAGGGAGAGTTAATCGAAAAAGATACTATTTAAACTTTCTTAATATTGTTGATATTTTCGTTTAATAAAGTTTATGTAAGTACTTCAAACAATGTACAATTTTATTTTCGTTGCGACAAAATATTGAGGAAATCAAAAGAATTCAAATAATTTCCTTAGCAAAATTGCGTATTTGGAGTTTCTTCATGATTTGTAACAATACTTTTTTCTCTGCCATGACTGGCTGTAACGCTACTTCTTATTTTAATCATAGTTGGTAAGACGTTGGTCGTTCTATTCTATTCATAATAAAGACGAATTTTAATGTCCTGCATAACGAGTAAAATTGTTGCACTCATTTCTGTTGAAATAAAAAAGTTACTAAGATGTCTTCATCTACAGTGAAACACACTATTGTACATGTTACAACGAGAATTTTTGCAAGTTGTTAATAGAAACGAAACTTTCTGTAAGTAAAACTTAATTACTTTTCAAAATATCCCTAATTTATTTCGAGACCTTGGTATTGGTGCAAATGTGACAGAAAGAAAAAATCTAACGCATTAGAACTAGAAGTTCAACATGTTGACACAAAGTGTTCAACTATCGTTCTGCCACTCAACCGAGTTGAAAATTATTCCGCAAAAGTTCTACAGCTATCGTATTCACAAATTGTCTGTTACTGTATATTTCAACACTTGAAGGCACTTATTTTGGGAGTTCTTCAACTAATGTAGAACTGATGCTTTCCTTAACTAAACTTTCAGTGATTGAAGTTGAAATTGAAGATTGTAATCAAAGACAATTTTTAATGGCAATCTTTGTTTAGCGCTCATTAATCTGTTGAAACAGTCGTTGTAAGTGTTTGTGGCTTATAAACATATTTGCAAGACACACAAACATTCATACATAAAACAGAAAACCGAACAACTGTAAGATAATTTGGTGATGAATAAATAAATAGAGTGGTTGTTTAAGGATAAATAAATATTAACATTTTCGATATAATATTTATTTTACATAAGTTTTTTATAATAACATGTAGAAGTGAGCTTTAGTTAATAAAAGACAGCCGCCTCTTTATTTATGGCTGGCTTATAAACAATTGAAATCAACAGTGTTCTATAAAACGAAACGTAGTTCCGCTAAAATTCGTTTTTTTTGTCACACAAGACACATCAGTTGAAGTAAAGATTGTTAGTATAAATTGCTCGATTTGTAATGTAATTTTCTGTCTCTAGGGATTCGTAATACAGTTTGAGGGTTATTCCTCGAAGGAATGTTAATTAGGTTCTGAATTCGGTCAGGGAATTAACACTTCGATTTATTTAATGATAAACGACGTCAATTGGTAAACCTATTTGATATATTAATTATTCCCATCGAATGGTACGTTAATTCTATTTGATTATGTGGTGAAAAGTTCAGGAATAAGAATTTTTTTTCGAAATCTCATTAATAGAATTAATAATCTTTTTATTATTACAGGTATTTCTATGTGCAAAGAAAGGCTATTTTAATATAAATTTTATATACTTCTTAAAGGAACGCGAATACATTGCACTGTATCTGGAAAAGTTACGAGAAGGGACATAATATTTTATACAGGGTGTTTCAGGAGGAATAGTAAATATTTTAGCAGGTGCTAGTATAGACGAATTGCAATACAAAATTCCATATAACATGTGTCCAATTTTTATTCAGTACAGAGAGGGCGTACTAAGGGCGTATTTATCGATTATTATCTATTGCCAACAGTAGTGTGTTGATTTGATGTTCAGGTTGTGAAGTTGTGCTTTAGTGTACATTGCATTTTCCAACTGTCATTGTGATTTGTTGGCCAAGTCTTCTGTATCGTTGAAACATGCCATGCCGCACGTATTTACACATGCTGATTATGCCGATATGGTATTTGTGTATGGGTTTTGTAATGGAAACGCTGCTGCTCCTTGTAGAGAATACGGCATACGATTTCCCAGTCATATTTGATCTGAACTTGTAAATGAACAGACTGTGGATGAAGTAGAAGACATTCAGTCGGTAGAACGTAGTCCTCCAACAAGCACACGTAGAATTTCTTCACGTATCGGTTATCCCCATACAAGAGTATGGCCGACATTACGTATGCACGGGTTCCATCCGTATCATTTACAGCTCATTCAACATCTTCGAGTAGGAGATACAGATAGACGATTGTAATTTTGAGGTTGGATACTTGAATATCGCCAAGTAATCCCATTTGTAATCTTCACTGATGAAGCCACTTTCACTCGTGACGGTATCAATAACACCCGTAATTCACATCAGTGGTCCGAAGAGAACCCACTCAGTTTCAAGAACGCTTCTCTGTAAATGTGTGGTGTGGTTTTGTAGACCATCAGTTGTGTTACCGCTTCGTCTTACAGGACCCCTTTATCTCTATACATTCTTGAAAATGAGCTTCCAGCATTATTGAAAGAGATTCCAATGCCTACAAAAATGCGTACCTTTCTAGCATGACGGGGCTCCTCCACATTCTACTCGTCAGGTAACACATCATCTAAACCTAACATTCGCCGGAAAATAACGCTTCGTATACAATTGAATAATCGGTGTAATATAGAAAATATTCAACAGTCTGTTCATAAATGTGAGCGTTTTCCATTATAACAATGTTCTAGTTGAATTTAGATGATTTAAAAAGAAAATGACTGAATCATTCCATCAATAAGTATATAAAATAAATAATAACAATTTTTGATACTAGTAATGGTAGTTTGCACCTTCGAACATACATATAACAAAAGGAAGGAACATGTATATGGCAAAATGAGTAACATTAATGGTTTACCAATATGGCTACCTACTGTGACGTATTCCGTCGAGTCATTGGTGTACTGTTAAGCAGGGTCGTAAATCCAACATTTGTATGTTTACGCGCCTGCTGTAAACAAAATAAAATGCATAATTTTTTTTTAAATTTTATTGCCCTTTAAACATAATGAATTTGGTATGCATATTTCTAATTTTTTGCACATTCTCTATGTTCTTAACCGTATAATGAATTCTACGCTACTGGTAATTTTATACTTTTAAATCGACAAACTGCACGCTACACCCGTTTGACCAATCATAAATGGTTTACTGTTACGTCACTGTGACGTAAAGCCTGCGTAACTTCCGTTACATTCTACCGTCTACTAAACTATAGGGATATTCCTTCCTTTTGTTATATATTCGAAGGTTTGCACTCCATTTTGGTTAATAATATTGTATTTTATTGTCCTCTTGTCTTATTCTCCATGTAACATTTATTATAATATTATAATATCTTGTTATTGGCCTGGTTGAGATAAACAGTTTTTAGTTCTTCACTAACATAAATAATGTTTATTTATTCTTACCTTATTGTTGTTATTAAATAGTAAATATCCTGAATATGTGACTAATAAAAATAATGATACCTCAGTGTTATATAATATATATTGTTGTGCTAGTTGCGGTAAACTTACTTTATATTAAAGATATTGAACTTAAAAACTAATAAAATTGGGGAAACGATTAACAAATAAGCAGCTATCATAGAAATTTCAAAATATCACTCGCCTAATTGTGTTTGGGCTGTGTATTACTTTGATTTATAGCGAGATTATATCGGCGAACCAGCACTCTAATCTTTTGCCTCATTAAGTAGTTTTCCTTAATGTACTCAGAGATAGGTTCTTCACACATGAGTATTTATTCCAACGATATGGGGAAGCGGCTCTCCCAATAGCGAGGTGCTGGCGTTTGGAGTATGTACCATGAATCTACCTTACAGGGAACCTAGGGTCGCTGATACGCTTTAAATCGAATCTCCATCTTTCCGAATAATATAGTAATAATATAATAACACTTGATGTAACTTCGAGATGTTTCACAGTTACTTTTTCTTATCAACCTCGTAGGCACAGATTATTAAATTTTAATTCAAAATAATTAGTAATTTATAGTGAGAGCGCATTCGGCCCTTACTTTTAAAGGATTCGACAACGAGTGACCAAGTAAAAGCAAGATAATGCTCTTCTTTTTCCATATCTTAGCGGAGAAAAACGCTATACCCAAATGTAGTTCTAAATACATTCATAAATTATTTAACAATGCACATAGGTACATACGAGGGGAACAAAATGTAGTTTAATCTTCTGCATAATCCAGTTGACACTGTATAGTTATCTAGCTGTAATAAATTGCTATTTCTGTTCGTCATTCAACATTGAAACCAGCGGGTATCGATGCTGAAATAGTATCTCTAAAAAATGTTTTACCAATCAATAGATTTTAATTTGAGTGTTATGATTAAGACAATTGATTTTATGGGAATAGCTCTTTCTTTGCTATTTCTGAAGGGAAAAGTACAAATAAATACTTATTATCCCATAACAATAATTACTAATTAGGATAATGTTTCAATTTAGCTTACGCTTACGTCAATGAGTTGTATTTTATATGAGTTTACTTATCGCTTACGTAGTAGAATTAATTATGACATGGAATTGTGAATTTAGTATCATCTTTAGTGTAGTAAAAATTTTCATTATCTAATTACTCTCGGTGTGAAAAGTCACGCAATGTGTGTTCTTTTTTTGTAAACTTTGGACGTAATTAATTAGATTTTGTAGCTTAATTAGGTCAATGCTTTACGCAGATATTCATCCAAGTTTAATATACCGTATGAATAACACAAGTTTGTCCTTACATTGAATTTGATTCTCTATTATTAACTGAAAAATGTCCCAATACCTCTGTAAAGTGCTCCTTTGCTTCGATGTTTTCTTGAGATTTGCTAAGTTTCATTATCAAAATGACGCAAGTCTGTGAAGAAAATGAGCAATCGATCTATTTGTCTACCCATCATGCTTCATAGATTTTTTACTAAATTAAATGACCAGTAAACTGGCACACAAATTTCCTGTGTTTACTACAATGACGTATTAAATAAAATAGTTTTGTGCATAACTCAAAATAAAATAGTTTTTGCGTAACAACTCAACAAAATAAAAAAATAAATATATACTGTGTAGTATAGTTGTAATCAGAAAACGATTTCTGATTTTTTCCAGAAATAATATACAGGGTATGCCGTGAATATTTTTAATATTTTGTCCCGGATAGACCGGAAGTAAATTGGTATACTTATTATACCGAGTAAAAGAGTTGTATGCCCTCTACTTAACAGTAACATGTTATTTCTTTATCTTTGTTAGCAAAAAAGTTATGAATTTTTAAAATTTTCAACTTCAACAATTCACCCCCCTTTCCCTAACACAATATTGAAATAAATGTAGTACCAATAGTTTTTCTTGAACTATATGTACCTACAACATTTCAAAAAATAAAAAAAAACTTGGGACAGATTTTGAGAAAATCGATTTTTAGTTTTTGACCAATTTTGGGTTCCACTAAATTGGTCACGTTAAATTTTTGTACTTTATCAATAATAAGTAAAAGTTCTGGCCATCCTTTGGCTATAATGTCCAATTTTCAAATTTTAATTCATATTATATAAGTACCGCGATGTTATGTTATTTCATTTCATGTGTACGAGTTTTGAAAAATGTCATTTTAAACTTTAGATATAATACATACACTAAAAAATAGGTTGTTGGGAAAAAGACCTTGCAGAGAATTAACTTATATATTTTTTTAATCAATATTTCGCCACTTGGAAATATTGATTAAAAAAATATATAAGTTAATTCTCTGCAAGGTCTTTTTCCCAACAACCTGTTTTTTCGTAACGCTTGTAGACCAAAATACTCGCCTTGTTATAATACACTAATCACTATATAATAACCGAGACGTGTGTATATGTTTGTGTTGCTGTGCACTTTTCCGACAGTCGCCGAATCCCGACGAATGCGGATGTGATATTTTAAAACCAAAGCTATTATATTATAAATTTATAACCTACAAATTAATGCTACAAGCTACAATTATAGATACCCCGCAAACTACGTAAATATCTGCACTAATTTTTTTCAAAGTAAGTTTTAAACGTTTTAGTATAAAAGTCCGTCATCTTATTCAAGCGGTATTTGTGTCTAAATATATTTTCTTTACTTAGAAAACACGTTCAAAGTTTCCTTATGGATATTACGTGTAAAATAGAATTCGCTATTTGTGCTTATTTTTGGATGAAAATTTTATGTAAACATGCAAAGCTTGTCTGTCCGAGGTCCTCAACCCATTTCGAACATTAAAACAATGCCAGAAAGTATTTTCGCGAAAATTTTTAAAATGACAAGTATCGGAAACTTTTTCTCGGTAACATGGAAATTTAATTATTTCAAGTTGAAAAGTTATTTAAATGATGAAAAATGATTCTATTATGCCGCGCGTTAACATTATCATGGTTAAAATGATGTAAAAAGTAGTAACAGCATTCATCGTAGACTAATTTATGTGTCCCGATACCTTCTTTCGGTAACTTTCGAAATGTACATGCTTGTGTGCTTATTTCGAATTTAGAGATTTTGAACGATGAACGATGTCGTAGGTAACATAATATATAGTCGAATGTTTTCACCGAGAAAAATGTTTTTGTCTACATATTTAACTTAATATCTATTGATGAAAGTAGGTAGCAAGTGTATTGTTACGTTACACTATACCAAAGAGAATACCTATACTTTGGCTATACTTCTAAATATACAACTTATATTGTAATTAAGAGGAAGTAAAATCCATATTTACTGCTGTACATATACGTGTAAATGGTGGCCTTTAGTTAGTGAAATAAACAAAAATTTGAAACTGTTTGAGGTAGAGAAGGTCTTTCTATAAAACAGATGTTATGCAACGTTAGACCAGCTTCTATTTGTACATTTTATGTTTTATGGTATTTTTAGTTTTACTATAGTTAAAGATGAATGTTAAAACGTTCTCCCTAAGGCCATTCGTATTCCCAAAAAGTTGCCAGTGTCCAAATTGAGTTCTTTTACATTCAAAATTCATTCTAAACTATCCTTATGAAGTTCACACGGAATTTGTTATATTTTCGTTAATTTTTGGGCAAAGACTATGTACAAAGACGTAATTAAGATTGTGAAAGGGCCATTATGTAGGTATTTTTGGTCTCAAATCTATTCCAAAAAGTTTGCATTTTACATTTTTTTTAATAATTGGTAAAAATTTACTATAAGTAGGTAGGAACGAATTCGTATATCTTTACCAAATATCAACCCATTTTTGTGATTTTTACGTCAAATGTAAGTAAATGTAATCCTTTATTTTAGTTACTTTAATAACTTGCTAAATTACAGATACCTACAGGGTCAAAAATCTGAAAAGGTACAAAAATGTAAATTTTTTTTCTTTCTTCAAGCAACTAAGCCAGCTCAACAAGCATGCAAACAAAAGCTATTACAACCTACAATCACAGATACCCTCTCCCCCCAAAGCACGCAAAACGCGAGAATCGCGTGTACCCCCGTTTATATTTCAATAAATGTGGGTATTTTTATTTCAATATACACACAACCAAACTTATATGGAATCATCTATTATTTTACATAATTTTTGAGATGTATGATCATTTGTGGTTTATGAATAAAACTCATTCCTTACTAAAGACTTTTAATGAAAAATAACCCACATATCAATAAAAAAATTAATTAGTTGACATAATAAACGCAACGGTAATTTTTTTTGATTTCTGAAACGAAATGAGATTTAAATTTTGAATGGTCAAAAAGTAAAAATAAAAAGAAAATTGGTAATTTTAATAATCCGTGTTGCCACCTCTAGCCTTTATGCAAGCTTCTATTCGCGTTGGCATACTTCTTATTAAATTGTCAACATTTTCTTGGGGTATGTTTTCCGATTCTGCTAATGCTGCATCAATAAGCTGTACGACATTTCCTGGATTGTTTCGACGAGCTCTAACCCTTCTTTTGAGCTGGTCCCACAAGTGTTCAATAGCATTTAGGTCTGGTAAACACGCAGGCGAGCCTAAAACTGCAACATCTTCCGTTTCAAGACATTCTCTATCCACTCTGCTGGTTTGGGTAGGTGCATTATCGTGCATGAATATAAAATTATCCTCAATTGCAGCTCTCCAAAGCCTAACGATTGGTTCTAGCACTACATCAACATACCTCCGACCGGTTAAAGTTTGTTGAAGTGGTAACAATTGAGTTTTTGCTCCCAACATAATACCCCTCCAGAACATTACAGTTCCTCCTTTATATTTTGGGACAGATCTGGCCGCTTGGAGTCTTGCTCGTCTTTCTGCAGCTCTTAGAACCCCAATTCGATGGTCATCTGATCTTAGGCCAATTCTGGTCTCATCCGAAAAAAGAACATTTTGCCAATTCTCAATTCTACAGTTTTGGTGTTGAAGGCACCAATTTAGTCAGTCAATTTTATTTTGCCTAGATAACTGTGGGACCCGTAATTCTCTCCTACTGTACAACCCTCGAGCGCGAAGTCTTTTTCTTATGGTTTCAACTAAAACGTTCACACCTGCAGCTTCTAGAAGTTGTCGTTACAGCTCTGGATGAGAAACACTGGGATTTCTTCTAACAATTTGGCACACAAAGCAGTCCTGTTGTTCAGTTGTGACTCTTTGACGAGTTTGTCTGGGCCTGTTCTTGAGAGTTCCTAGTTCCAAATACCTTGCACATGTTTTCGATACAACACCCTAGGTAACGCCTACTATCTCTGCTACGTCTCTTTGGGACATTCCTTGTTCAATGAGAGCAACAATTCTTCCCCTCTGCACATCTGTTAGTCCAACATAAGGCATTTTTTTGCTTTTTTGGATCGAAATAAAAATACCGAAGAATCGGGATTTTACAACTGAAAACAAAAGTCACAAGATTAATAAATCTCAGCAGTCGTTTCTTATTTATTATTTATTATGATGTTTATTTACAACAAGAAGCCTTATCTTAAAGTTGAATACCAATTTTTGTCCTTACAAAAAGTTTAGTAAGAAATACAGAGTGATTCCATATAATTTTGGTTGTGTGTATTACATTGCAAAATACCTATATTGGTTATCTCTGCAATAAAATATCGGCGAAATGTCTCCCTTGGTTCTTATGGTTTAACACGATCGTTTTTGCAAAAGTCGACGTATTTCGACAATTCTTCAAATATTCTCTTCCATTTCTGAAGTTGCATCCTTGTCATTGGCATCTTTTTTATGTAGTTCCACAGGAAAATGTGTAGAAAAGTACAGTTCGACCATCAGCTCATGTCGTCTCTTTAAGAAACAAGAGCAGAAAATTTCTAACGCAATAAGTCGCAAGTTTCTAGCACAGAGCTACATGTCATACAAGTCCACAGAATTTAATTTTGGACAAAAAATGCTGACTTCTGTGTCGATTTTATCTTAGAAAAAACAATTCTTTGATTTGCAGTCATTTGTGTTTGACATTATTTGTATTTTGGGTCGAGATCTAAGAATTACGGATGTATAGTCCTTTCATCTGCACATTAAGTACTATGGTTGGTAGTAACACCGTCCCAGAATTTTGTCTGAACTGAAGGAATTTTAGTCTGAACCAGGGATCTTTAATATGCCAAATATCGCATCGACAAGGGACTTTCGGTTTTGGTTTCTATCCCGCTTTAGGAAAACCTTGGTTGCGTTGGAATCCGTGCGGCCAGGCGGAAGGGCCATTTTGACAACTTTCCTGATGAAATTTTGATGTTCTACAAGAACCCTAATGCCAGGATGTCAAAAATGTCTACAGGAAAAAAACAACTGACATCTAGACATCCAGACTTTGTGAATTCATAAGATGGACCTTTGTTCATCGAATATAACCTCGTAGGTACCCAAACTGTGTCGCCTACACATTCTGGAGTCTCGAGGAATGTACAGTTTGTTCAGACCAAAGGGAAGGTTCAATATACACGTAATTCCTAAATAAATCTTAAATGTTGGAAATATGACATTACCAAATTTGGTGCAGCTCGAAAATAAAAAGTGGAGTGTGCTTTTCAAAGATGGGGGAAGACTACATCAGTTAGACTTTGAACCATATCTCAACTATTTATAGAGCTATACGCAATATGGCAAGCATTGTTTGTAAAACACACAAATACAAATTCCTTCTAAGAAAATATATTTTCCAAGAATTTTTCTCATAACACACGAAATGACAGCCGAAGCTACTCTTAGATTCCTACATTTCTTTCTTCGTGTTATTTTGTATAATTTCACTACACTTCTCGACGTCAATTATTCTAAATTATGTTAACTATTAATTTACTTTAAAACTCTAACTGCATGTATAATAATGTAATACTATTATACACAGTAACACAGAAGACAATTAAAAATAGAGTAGGTGTAGCTGTGCAATTATAAATTTTCAATCCACCTTTTGACACATTTCGTGAATACGTCGTACGTGATATTTTACGTAAAATATCACGTACGACGTATTCACGAAATTGACGAAATTGGTCAATATTGAATTCATTTTTATCGTTTAACATATTCGATTTTCTAAACCAACATTCTCCATAATTGTCACTTAATGGATTCTTAATGGGAAGTATGTATGTACTATATAATGAAAACGATTTTAGTGTCGCTAGGAAATTGGGATATGTTGATTAAAATAATACGAGAAAAGTGGAATTACCTCTTCAGTCTTCTCGCAGCTTGATTTGGATATTTTATCATCTCAAAAGGACTGCATGGTTAGATAATCTTTATTTGGACCATCGCACAAAATATGTAATGGCAGATGTGAAAATTTGTTATTCAGTTAAACAAACATAAAATAGTGTAGCAAAGACGTGATTTTATTAAATATGCGGGGTCGTCCGCAAGTGTTGTGTAAACATGTAGATTGTAGGTGTCGGTTACGTAAAATTGCGGTAAGTTTTCATTTTACACCCGTACTCTTTGAATTACAGGCTCCTATTTACAGTTGGACAACCACAGCCAAACCATTTTCATTCTATACCCTTTTGTTAAAGTTATCAGTTCCCCAAAATTACTGATAATTTAGAGCCCCCTCTGAATGGTTCAGTATAATTAATAGAAGCTCGCCTGACTGATTATATTTCGATCAAATTAGCACAGGCTTTCCTTTGACTAATTAATTCATTTCACCTCCGAATTACCGAATACGCTGAAATTCACTAGATTTTACATGTTTACATAAGTAAAGGAGTTATTACTTTTTAAGCATCATAAAGGATAATATTCTTTATTTATTTTAATATAAAATACTTAACTGTGGTTTACCACTTTAAGAACCGACGATTAATTCCCTTCTTGATCCTGACGCCTGCAGTATACAGGAGTAGTTAGTTGAGCTGATTAAATCTTTTCTGTGTAAACACTCTCTTAGATATTTTGAAATTTTGTCACCTCACTTATCCCACCTGCGCTCCCATGTAGTTATTATTATAACATAACCACAGAAGATATAATACAGAAGCGACACTTGTGGCGGCACCTTTGATGTTCGTTTGACAAATCCTGGTGACCTTCGCCATGTTTTTGTTAGTACTTTACATGGGAAATTTAAAAACGCTTTAGTTTTCAGCATTAATCTACTTCTCTGAATGGCAACCATATTTCGCAATTGTTAACTTAATTTTTAATAGTTTACATTGGAATAAAAAACAAGTACTTTTTAAAAAATATTTATTTTCAATACAATTAGTACCTACTCCTATTATTTTAAACTAAAGATTCCATAAAATGTTTAATTTAAAATTTCTTTTTCCAGATGTTTTAAATTCCCTATTCGCAAATTTATCTGAAACCTAATAAACAGCTTTAATAAATAAATGATGATTCGTGTAATATAAATTTATGTATAGTTTGTATCAGTACATATGTATATCGTCTTGAAATTGCCCTGTCATAAAATACCTAGAGGTCTCCTTTGTTATCACAATCAGGTAGGCATTTAAAACGTTATCTACTAACAATGCAGATTAGAAAATAAATCCTTTAATGAGGTAAATTACAAGACGATATACTTTGAGACAGACTTTACATGTTATGTTACCGTTATGATATTATAAATTGTACCAAAGAACGGTATACAATACGTTCTTTGATCGTACTAACAAAAATATGGCGACGCGACATGCGCCAAGAAATTTTGTTTTGGCGGGATCGGGGAGTGTCGCTTCTGTATTATGTCTTCTGTGACATAACTAACTTTCCACACGCCGTACACACGTTGCCGCAGGAACCATCTGCGCGCCCAGTTTTTGGTTATTATATTTTCTATTTGAAGCATTTTGTATAATCCGTTAATAATAGAATACAAAATAATAAGGTTATCAATATAATCCTCGGATGTGTTATTGAATACCCAGGTCTTACGCAGGTGAACTATCCCTATACTTCATTTACAGTTGCGTCGCGGTCGCTTTTCTCAAAAGATCCACTATAGTAGTATACTAAACACTAACACAATGGCTGTGAAAATGAGCACTCGGTGGTAGTAAAACAAATATTTCAATTTTTACTGTTTTGATTAATACCTATGTTAATTGGAGAAACACTAGAGAGAGTTTGGTTTAATTATGTGTATTTTTATGGCTTTCAAGCATACAATAACGTGTATAAAGTAATTTTTTTCATAAGTAACAATATTTTGCCCTACCTACAGAGTATTACATGGTCAACATAATAATCTCTCGGTAAATATTATTAACTAAAAAATTATGGTCGTATGCAAATATAATGAGGATTATCATTTATTTGCGTATTTCTAGTTTATGATATTGGCACTAAGTATATGGGCTGAAATTTTTGTACGTGTTAGTACTTTATTTTTGTATATTGTATTATACTCCATTTCTACTGCACCACAGTACACTTTGTTTCAATTTTTGTATGGAACATAAACTGTAGGTAGAGGCGTAAAGCAATAAATTACAGCGTATGCCTGCAAAGTTCGTATGTAATTTTCCTATGTGTACATACCTACGCCACATTTGGTGAATTAGTGTAATAAACGGCAGAATTAATTAAGGCAAATTAATTAAAAATATTTGTATGGTTTATTACTATAGGTATCTGTTAAACGAATTACATGTATACTAATTCGCCTGAGAGAACTGATATTAATTATATAAAATAAATAATACGACCCGTGTGAAATATTTCATTGCCTTTAAATAATAATTTTATTTAAGCTTCACGTCTGCATCTGTGTGATGCACGAATGCATTTTCATAACAAATACATAATAAATACAAATTGATCATCATCAATTAACCGTATTTCTCTAACTGTTCTACAGTGAAAATTACCGAGGAAGGCTTATTTATTTCAAAATGTTAGGTTGACGTCTGTATGTCTGTATGTATCATCGCCCTGTTCAATTTTTTAGTCCCTTTTTCGTTTGTAAAGGTCGTTTATTATATCTGCGAACCAAAACAAAAACTGTTAGCTTAAATTTTTTTTAAACCTACGAACCCCTGGTGCAAATGGTACTGTATCTCCTAGAACACACCTTAAGTGCCCTGAATTGCCGCATGTTTTGGGTCCAATTTTGTAGTCAAAGGTTGCTGTCCAATAGCAAAACTGTGAGCAGCCTTGAAAAGTGTTGGTCACGACTGGGAGGCACCTTTACTACATCACTAATAACTAATAAGTTTATTACTACAAATAGAGCGAAATTTGTCTTTAATAACTCACTGCACGAATTTCAGTATTTGTTTATTTCTTCACTCAAATATGCTTTGGGTAAGTTTAACTTAATCATTTGATTCGCGTGTTTTTGAAATATGACTCGTTTCAAGGCAGAAATCGGCGAAATACGGTGCATGTGCGTGTAATGTTAAGTTTAATGAAAGTAGGTGGTGTAGTGTCTGCCATTTAATTAAAGCAATACGAAGGGGATTCTTGTCCTACGCGATAATCATAAAGTTTAACGGATTGCGATCGAAATGCAAATTAATCAACTGATATAAACAAAAAAGATAGCGATTTAATACAGTGAACCAAGAGGTTAGGCATTTACTACTGGATATTTGTTGCGCACAGTAATAAAGTAAAAAGGATTCTAACTATATTCAGCCAGAAGTAACAGTGAAAGAGAGACATAGACAATATATAACATATTTAGACTCGTGTCTTCAAGCAATCGTGCATAGGTGAGACAATGGTACTTTTACCTGTGCGGTCTCGGATGATTCACCGTGATAACAAATTCATACTCATAATATGGTACATTACCAGTGTCCCTTATTATACGACGAGATAAGATGGAAAGATGAACATGAATCTAAGATACACTTTATTTACTTAATCAGCACAATCTCTTTATAATCAGAAATTATATTGGCTCGGGCTGTTTCACTACCACTCCCACTGAATTACAGTTTTATGTATTTTATAATAAACTAGCAATCCGCTCCGGGTAGGAATCGAAGCCGGAGCGGATTGCTAGTGTTTCACAAATAAAAGCCAAATAGCAGGCTAGAGAGTTGACTTGGACCGTGCGTCTTATACGAGTATATTACACATGCAATGGCGAGTTCTCGCGCAATTAGAAACACAGTTTAACATCTTAATATATGTCGCCGAGCGGAACTAATGTTATTTATAGTTACTTTTTTGTGAATTTGAGCAACTTTTAAAGTTTTCCTTGTTTATTATGTTATAGTTTTGCTACAGTTTATTAGATCTTTTTAAGAGGAATAATTCCGTCATACATTATTTGGATGATATTTTTCGACATCTGCAACAATAATCGTCATACTTCAGCCAATTTACACAAACCTTAATGAATGATACACTTAAACATTCCTCATGAATCACCCCGTGCATTAATAAAAACCGCATCAAAATCCGTTTGATAGTTTTTGTGTTTATCGCGTTCAGACAGACAGACAGACGCGGCGGGGGACTTTCTTTATAATATGTAAGGATGTAAGAGAAAAGATATTCTCGCCGTCACGGACAGCAAGAAAGGAATGTAACCCTATCCTCCTTAAATTTAATAAATTTTAAAGCAAACAAGAGCATTTTGAAAGTTATTCCGTTATTTTATTGATAAAATAATTCATGTAAACTTGCCGGTCGCGGTATAATCGCTGTACATTGATTTGACAATACGCCGAAGAAAATAAATAATAATTAAAATTTTGATTTTTATTATAGGTCTATGAGAGTTGATGGAATTAATCAAAAGAAGAGAGAATGGAAGAGATTTATGTGGTACTGTCTGTACTCGTGGAGCATTCCACTGGTCATAACAATGTCGGCCTTTACAGTTCAACAGGTTCAATCATCACTACCCGATTCTATACAACCACTTGTACCGAATCTTGGCGAGTTTTCCTGTTTTTTTGAAGAATGTAAGTAAACCGTTTAGATGTTTCGTATCGCAACAGCTAAAACATTTTGTTTCAGCAACGAATCTGGTAGCCTTTTTGATTTGGTTTATGCTGCCAATAGCAATACTGTGTACCTGTAATACATTCTTTTTTATTAAAACTATAATATACTGCTATAAAGTAAAGAATGAAATTGAAAAAATGAAGGATTCAAACCTTAGTAAAAATGAATGCAATAAGATTCTTTCGGCCGACAAAGAAAGGTGCTCGTTGATAAAATGCCGTGGTAGAAAATAATCTGAAAATTGTAGGTTGAGAATGGTGGTCAAGTTATTTCTAGTGATGGGTGTTCCATGGTTGTTTGAAAGCATATCGGGTGCATGTATACCTCCAAATGCAGAAGGAACATTAGAAATTATAGAGATAATATTTGATAGTATAAACTCCTTGCAAGGTAACCATCACTATAATATTCTAAATGAGTAGTTAACATAATTTTTTTTAGGATTCTTTATTTTTTGTGTTTTTATTCTTAAAGTGAAATTTTTAAAAGCACTACAAAGAAGGTTTAGGGGTAAAAAGCGTCCGCATCGAATAACACGAAGTAATTATTCTGGAGTTACTGCATCTTCTTACATTACTGTATCATCACCTAAATTAGCTAACATTAGCACTTAACTACTTTTGGGTAAATGTCTTAAAACAATTCTAACACCGTTCGCTTATTTGTTATTTATATTCACAAATTGATGTAGGTGTAGACCGAGAAGTCTTTATTTTTAACTTTAGAACTTCTTGTAGGTGACATTCTGTTTTATATTTGGAGCATTTGAACTGAACTGATAAGTCTGATAGTACAAAAGTAGGTAAAGTGTAAGTGTTTAGTGTTAATGTGTATGTATAGTCGCTTGTGCGCTTAACCATTCCAATTTATGTACATTATACATATTAATCAAATGTTATACATACATAGTATTTTAAAGTAGGTAAGCAATAGGCGGAGAATAACTATCTAACTGTTATAATATGCAATTTTTTAACCACACGAATAATGATACAGATGGAGCGAACATGTTCGTAATTGTAATACTGTCAGAGGCGGATTTACGAATTTGCCGCCCCTAGGCTGGAAATATTTTACCGCCCCTCATCTACAGTAATTTTCGCTAAAATATTATATTTTTTCATATGATGTGAATTTGTCTAGATGTCATTTTATTGTTTAAACTCTTGAACTGCAACATTTGCCGCCCCCTAAAATTTGCCGCACTAGGCTATAGCTTTTCTAGCCTTATGGTAAATCCGACTCTGAATACTGTAACTCCTGAAGCTTTTCACATTATTAAGAAGAGGTGTAATATTGAAACATTTCGACATAACAGCAAGCGCTTCGCTTTATATCTAACCAACAATTTTGCTAAGTAACTAAGTTACTTTATTATTATATGCACTATGTTCGTAGATTATTTCAAGAGCTCGACATTTCATATCAAATATTACTTTAAGCAAGCTGTAATCAAGCACCAAAGCTTTGCCACGTATATTCATAATATAATTAACGTAATACAAGTATTATTTAATATCTAAGGAGACTATATTTTTCTACATAATAGCAGATTTCGAAAATATTTTAGTGCTAACTGTACCTACACAGCATAAACAAGAACTACAGTTAAAGCTATTTTCGGAACAATAATGGTAAACTTGATGATGTATATTAAACAATCGTCCTCGTTGGCAAGAGTCAGTGCGAAAACACTAATATTTAAAATTTAGATAAGTTTATTTATTTTATAATTATCTACAACTACCTCTGAGGTAAAGCTTTAGTCCTTCAAATAAGAAATAAACGTGTATTTTTAGACATAGGTTTAGTGCACTTTTGCAAAATTGTATATTGTTATAGTACCTACCACTTATGTAACGCACTTTGATCATAAAACATTCATGTATTTGTAAAACAATAAATGAAAGTTGGATTGTGAATTGATGTATCCAATGTAAGATATTTAAATTTAAAGAGTTCATGGACAAAGTATTGAAAAGTATATTTGACTCAACGGAATAACTAATCCGTGCAAGATTAACGCCAAAATCGCCATCTTGACGCTCCTAATACAAAATAATCTATTTTGTAAAATCGTATTAAAATTAAATCATTTATACAGTAATTTGCGTGCGCATATATACTGCCCTTTGCATCCTAAGGCCTAAAACCAACAAGTTGATTTTTGAGAACGAATCGTGTTATTTTTTTTAAAGCTTGAACGTGGATTTAAACGATTTTACAAAAATCTTGTTTGCATTTCGGGCGTGAATGACTATTTTGTCCCCTTGGCGTCTTCGGCCCTCGTACTTATACCAAAGAGAATATTACTCTTTGCTTATACTTCCATCGCCTTTTTCATGCTCTTAATACAAAAAAAACTGTTTTGTGAAATCGTATTAAAATTGGATCATATACTTACAGTAAGTACCTAAATTGCGGACGCTTAAGGCCTAAGGCCTAAAAAATCAGCCACTGTAATAGTTATAGCAACCGTAGCAACCAACAACTTCATTTTTGAGAAAAAATCGTGCCATTTATTTTTTCAAAGCGGATTTAAACGATTTTACAAAAAAAACTTGTTTGTATTTCGGGCGTGATCGACGATTTTGTCCCTTTGACATCTTATAATCCCTCGGCTCTCCGGGCCTCGGACTTATCATTCCGACGCGGGCCAAAATCGATTACTTCACACCCTTAACCCTTTGACTGCTCAACTGTGTTTAGAACAAGCTGTCCCCTAGTGCGCACAAAATCACCGCATGCGAGAATATACGCCTTGAGCACTGCAAATGGCGCGCGAGATATCTCGCCACCACTTTTCTTGGCACCCACTGCTCAAGACGAGTACACGCAGATGGTTTTCTGAACAAACAAACTGTCCACTACTGCTAATGACGAGTCAGGGCGGGTACAAATTTTAACGCGCTGCGCATTAAAATTGCTTCTAGAACAATGTGAGTCACCATTCATCGCATGCGAGACAACACAGACTCAGCAGATCACAAATAAACGGCTTGCGAGTATTCTCGTCGCGAGCACTGGCGACGCACAAAATTCGCGACGAGTATACTCGGGCATAGCAGTTTAAGAGTTAATACAAAAGTATGGGACTTTAATAACGTCTGAGACCACCATATCGGCATATTTACAATAAGTGTTGTGGAAATCAAACACAATCCTTATTGAACTAAAAATGGCGGTTGTGGCCGTGGGTAATTTACCCAACAAGAATTTATATCTGTTTGTAAACGTTCACGGCAATACAAGATAATGATGGCGTGAAGAAAGTACGACAGAACCTCGTGGAAAGCAAATAATGGGGAAGCTGGGTCAACTCAATTTTAAGAAAGTACAGTTTTGCAGGACATATCCTTCGTAGATCTGTTAAGGAGAACATAGTGAAAGTTGTACAATGTACAGATTGGTGATCTCTATACCTATCCACCTACAAGAAGAACTAATAATTATGTTATTAATATTAATAGTGAGGTTTAAGAAAAGGCCAATTTAGAAAATTGCCTTGGTAACATAGGATCTTCGTCCTGCGTTACCTTTGCAAAGGACGAGCGTTACAGCGTTGCTTCCAATGAGGCAAAGTATAAAATATACAAAATATTCGCGTAAACATTTTGAAACGGACGGCATTAAAAATGCAAGAAAATGAACGGGTAACAATGTATAGTTAAGAAGAACAATATGAATGAAAATATGGAACGGTAAAATATATAAATGATTTACCCTACTAACACTCTGTGATTTATGCCCAATAAACAATATGGGTTCAAAAGAGCAAAATCATGGAAGGCGGAAGTGAATATCAAATCCGGGTCATTTACACATTTAAATCATTTTATATCATACTAGCTGCTTCCCCGCAGCTTCGCCCGCGGTCGGGGGAAATGCGTGTTTTTCGGATTTCCCGGTGAAATTTTGGAACGGGACCTATTCTATGAGATTTTCCTGATCAAGTAAGGCATGTGTGCAAAATTTGGTGGAGATTGGTCAAACGGTGTGGATTTGTATAAAGTACAAACACACATACACACACACACAAACTTTCTACTTTATATACATATTAATAGAAATAGTTTTATTATTGATTTCTTACAAATATCAAATTGTCATCCATACGTCATTACATATCTGTCATTATACGTAAATTACATAGCTGTCATTTGCGTTTCATTATTCCAAGTCTGATTTTTTTTTGTTATACCACGTCACGTTTTATAGTTGTGGCGAGCGCATTTAAATATTCGCGCCTGTCGCATTATATCCGTTGCCCCCACTCAACAGGTACGGGAGAGAAGACAAGCTTCCTCCCGGGCAGTGTGAATGTAACTTCAAACTTCATACTAGTTAGTGTTACTCTGTTACTGGTTACACAAACACCCTTGGTTAGTTGTTGTTTAGTGATCATACAGTTAATAGGTATTATTTGTAAATACATTATTTTATGCACCAAAGCAAAGTGTCTTATTATAAACCACGCGAGCCAACGAAGCCCTAAAATGGTGACGCCGACTGAGTCGAGAAAACTTAAATTAGACTGCAACGCGTGCCGCGTGGCGGGCGAATTTACTACATGTATATAGGACAATAGACAAAACCGTGTACCTAATTGTAAATATAATCTTAGTGCTAAGTGCGGGAGTAATGTCGTATTCTCATGTAAGTCTGTAAATAATTAAATATAATAAACAACGCAAGTTCTGTACATAAACATCATGGCGACCAGTGAAGCCACGCCTGATGACGTCACTTCCGGAGATAATGCGCAAATAAGCAAAATGGCCACTAACTTCAAGACCCCGAAGTTCTGGCGGGAAGAACCGGCGTTATGGTTCATTCAATTGGAAACACAATTCAAAATTTCTAACATTAAAAGCGATTCCACTAAATTCAATTATACGATAGCCAACTTAGAAAACGAATACATCCAGGAAATCAAAGATATCCTTTTGGCACCTCAAGATCAACAAACGTATGAAAAACTGAAATTTGAGTTAATCTCTCGCTTGTCGATTTCCCAGGAACAGAATATCCGCAGGCTACTGGAGCACGAAGAAATGGGAAATAGGACACCATCCCAGTTCATGCGCCACCTGAAGAACTTAGCAGGAAGTGATGTGAGTGATAAATTGTTGCAGAGTCTATGGCGTGGGCGATTACCCCACAATATGCAAGCTATCTTGGCAGCGGCTGCCATCGACAAGAATCTTGAAGATCAAGCCATACTGGCCGATACAATATTTGCAACTATAGCAAAAAGCAGTGTCCAGGCTGCGTCACTTACAGGACCACCTAGCAGCTCCCATGCACAACTGGAAGCCAAAATTGAAGCTTTAACATTGCAAGTTGCAGAACTGGTGAAATCTAACAACTTTGCCCCTCGTAGAGAACGTAGCCAGTCTCGATATCGAAATCGTTCCAAATCGAGAGCGAGAACTCCAATATCAACCTCAGGTATGTGTTGGTACCACTTTAATTTTAAAGAAAAGGCCGAAAGTGTGTTAAACCATGCAACTTCGAAGAAGAAAAAAACTAATCCGGAAGACAGTAGCGGCCACCAGTCTTCCATCGGTTAAACCGTGCCGTTTGTTTGTGACTGAACAGAGAACAAAAGTGCAATATCTTATTGATACCAGGGTCGGATTTACCATAAGGCTAGAAAGGCTATAGCCTAGGGCGGCACATTTTAGGGGGCGGCAAATGTTGGAGTTAATGTTGGAGTAAATTCTCATATAATTCTAATTTCAACCAACTTCAAACCTGTAATTAATTATGGCATATACGATATAAAATATATATCTATACACCCCCCCACCCCACCCCCCAGATACAAGTACCAAATGAGTCATTGTTTTTCTTTCCACCCTTAAGGGAGATGGGAGCGAGGAGGGTGGCGGACAATTATAGTAAATCACATAAAAAGATCGTTCTTCTGAGGACATGTGCAATTTTCCCCCTTTCCACTCCTAAGAAAGGGTTTGCAGTTGGGGGTGAAATTTATAATTTGAGAATAGTTTTTAATGGAGAATCCAAAAGTGCAATAAAAAATAGGTGTTCCCATTTAAGTTTTCAAAACTGACCCCCGCTGCACCCCACAGGAGATGAGGGTGATGTTTACATATCATGACTCAATAGGTTTCAAAAAATAAAGGAAACATGTTTTTTTCTTTTTGTAATTGGATGCGTCGTTCTCGAGATATTCAAAGGTATATATTTTGATTTTAATGGCGTCACCGTCGGTGAACGGGTGATCCGATCAAAAATTTACCAAAGATTTAAAATCGGCAAAGAATTCCCTATAAGATGACACCACTTCCAGTTTTATAAACCCTGTAACATCACGCAAGGCACAGGCATCCGGACGAATTTAGTAACCAACTTTTTGAAGTTGGTTGAAAATACAATATTTTAGTTTGTGAGTAGGTATATTAAATATTGTCTAACAGCAGCAGAAACAAAAAGCGAAAATAATCGTATATGAGGGGCGGCAAAATATTTCCAGCCTACGAGCGACAAATTCGTAAATCCGCCTCTGATTGATACAGGTGCCGATATTAGTGCCTACCCAAAGAAACTTATTAAATCATCCCTGTGTAAAAGTGACTTTGCATTATTCGCTGCAAACAACACAAACGTTTCATGTCAAGTCACACGGGAATGCTGTCGAACGGGATAAAAAGTATCCTATGTCCTTCTCCGGACTCTAAACTACCTCCCTGCCAATTTTCAGCTAAATCGGTTCAGCCGTTCTTGAGTTATAAGTGGAGTAACTAACACGACTTTCTTTTAGGTATATATACAGGGTGATTCATTAAGAATGTCCAATCTCTGAACTGTAGATTCCAGACCTCGAAATATGATGATTCTGCCCAACATGCCTTATACAAATATTGATAGTTTCCGAGATACCGGGTGTTTAAAGTTTAAATATGAATTTTGATTTTCGCAATAACTTTCTATTTTTTCACAATTTCTTTTTGAAAATTGGCAGTTTTACCTTTTTTTGCATGAGGATTGCCAATTTGGACTCTAATTTAGCATTGCTAATAGAGGGCGCTAGTTATACTTGGTTGTGTTTAGTAAATCTAAGCAAAAATTTTTTTCGGCTGAACTATTAGCAAACTAATAATAAAATATGGAAAAGCGTTAGATTCTACAAAAAAAAGTTACTCTTGTTTGATTCGTGTAACTCGATCAGTTATCGAGTTATTTGCTTCTAAACAGTTCAATAAATTTTAATTTAAAAAAAAATTTATTCTCTAAATGTGTAACAACAATAAACTATTATTTATGATCCGTTTTCGCAAAGATCTCTTCATATCAAATAACCCTTGTCTATTATTTTTAATCACATTAATTAATTGTTATTGCGAAAATCAAAATTCATATTTAAACTTTAAACACCCGGTATCTCGGAAACTAGCAATATTTGTATAAGGCATGTTGGGCAGAATCATCATATTTTGAGGTCTGGAATCTACAATTCAGAGATTGGACATTCTTAATGAATCACCCTGTATAGATTAAGGAATGAATGGAATTTCGAATTTTGGGCTAAAAAGCTTAGAAAGAATGCCCAAGACGTGTGATAATTCAAAATCAAAAAACCATAAGAAATGGAATTGTACATATACCTTTCTAAAACAGGAAAAACCGATAATTAGATGTACTCTTCCTAATGGCGTTGGAAGGGGATGCGTTCACTGCGCTCCTTCTTTTTGTTTTCAATTTTTTCTCTGTTGTGCTAACCAGCACATTTATTTACATCCTTAATAGATTTCGAAGCACTTTTTCTTGTTGTGGTGGTCATCAGTAGTGTCCGTTTTCGAGGCTTTGTACTACTGTTGTACGAATTAAGGTGTGTTTTGTCATAGGTATGGTGCTAATCCATGAAAATAGGAATAGCAGAGATCTTTTCCAAGGCTAAATGAAATCGGATTTCGAAATTGTGCCGAAGCCGACATTGTGATAAACATTTGGTGTAATTAAGTTGGGGAGTGGCACATTAATTTGCAGCAAAGTTGCACTTTACCGATAGTCATATTCGAGATTCTTTTTTATGTTATTTATGCTACGAAATCCTCCCACATTTCTCCACGTAGTAATCCACAGGTGGTAGATGAGAATGATGGAGATGGCGTGTGAAGGGAAATGGATTGTATCTATATTATGATGTTTTAGCGGAAATTTGAAATCAAAGACAAACGGTCACGCAAGAGAGTGACAGAGCTTCACAAATTCATTTTTATCTGCTGAGGAGGTGATTCGAACTATTTCATCTCATCGATTAAATATCTAAGTTACCTTGGCGGTAGGTAAGCATGTCTACCATAGAAAATGAACAAGAGATGTCTACTTTTTACCTGAATGATACATGTTTCAATCCACTCGCCGTTTTTTTAAAGCGGAGGAAAAGTGTAACATGCTTTTTTCCAGATAGCAAGTAAATCCTCAGAATTTTTTGTGAGTAGTTTCCATACTTACACAACGGGGTGTTTCAAAATGGTTGGCTGTACCATACTTAGTACTGCTCTTCTCATCAGTCCTTATACAATGTGGTCCGCAAGTTCGACCCATCTCTATGAAAGATCGTTCTCTTATAATATTGTTAAGGTATGTAATGCTTTATCTTTCCATCTAAGTCATTCAAACAATCGTGCATTTAAACGCCAAGTGGTTAAGGATCTTTTTAATAGTCAAGTAGCCTGAGTTTTTCTCTTTATTTTGTGACATACCCCGTATTGGTTGAACTAGCTACTGCATATATTTTTTTCTTTTTATTTTATTTTTTCTTCTAGTTTAAGATTTTGATTCCATCTTGCTTCGTGTTGAGATTTTGTTTTAAGCTCTAATGTAAGAAGTTAAGGTTAAGTTGAAAAACAGTTCCATCAAGCGAACTGAACTTCGCCTTTTGTGGATATTTTTTTATATTTTCCTTTATTTTATTATTATTATTTTTTGTTTTTATTTATCTGCAATAAAGTCCTATTATTATTATTATTATGTACTTCGATTGTTATCGATACTCAGGCCAAGTCTGGTTAACTAATCGCACGGATCGAAATCAAGTAACGATTAGTCCTACTAATACATATATCTATACAATATAAATTTGAAGTTGCTGTTAAAAAGTGAACATACTAAATACTATACACATATTATGTTCATTAAATTAAATGACGTTGATAAAACCAACGCTGATCACATTTTAGAGAATGTATTTGTTTGAGAAGCCTCGGTGTATTTGATCCCAATTTGTAAAAGCCACGTCCCGTCGACCCTCTTTCCGCGAAGGCATTAACATGAACGCAGCGTCGCGCATCAATAACAAAAAGAGACCCTATATTCCTAGGCTTCTCCGTTGGCGTCACTTATTCGTGACTTAGTGACTTTTTATAGAAAAGAAAAAATGAACATAATATGTATGTTTTGAAAAAGTGTTATGGTTATTGTGTAAGCGTTTTTTGTTGTTTAGCTCGACGCATAGGTTGCATTCGAGTGGGTAATGTGTTGTTTGTGTTTTGTGTTAATTGCGAATTCTGATACTGTGAGTATATTGTGTGTTTACGTTTGAGTGCATGAGAACGAGTCAGAGGTGTTACATGAGTGATTGTTGAAGTGTTGTGTGTTGGTAATGGACTTTCTATAATGTTATGTTGTGTATGCAACAGAGTTTCAATTTGTGAAGGGAGGATTGAGTGTTGTGTTTCATTTTGTGTTTGAATGGTATTAGTTGAAAGTGTGTGATGTGGTTCTGAGTGATGTGCGGTATCTTCCGTTATGTTTAGAAATTTTCTAACTATGTGGCAAGTGTTGATAATGACTGCCTTTTGCAGTGGCGTAACTTCAAAATTTGGACCCGGAGGCGAGAATTTTTTAAAGGCCCCTTTTTGGCAATTAAATAGTAGAATAAAGGGTAGCATGATAATAAAATAATCAACAACTTTCAACTTGCTAATTAATTTAATTGTATCACAGAATAAGTACCTATCACCAAATGTTGCAAGTACAAAATACACAAGCGAAGAACGCCAACAAGGTGTAACTTTTGCTTATACAACTAATATGAAGATAGGGATAGGAATGACCAACTACCGACTAGACTTAGTGCTTAGTCATAAATAAATTAAAATTATACATATAAACAGTAAATACTGTAACAACCAACGTTAAAAATTTTAACGTTCATTTTTAAATCTTCAAAGAAATTTACGATTTTATTTCATACCTAGGTACTTGTCCCGAAAGTTGGATAATGGCATTACTTACGGGTTAATTATTTCTTCTTAGAAAAAAAAAACACGAAATCGGAGTATTTTTAATGCGAAAGTATGGTATTTTGCACATATCGAAAATACAGCAACAGTTCAGGTCTCGTACGTCGGAATTTTGCAATCGTCGGGCCCTTAGGCAAACCGGGCCCGGGGGCGATTGCCTCCTCTGCCCCCTCGGTAGCTACGCCACTGGCCTTTTGTAATTGTATGTATATGTTCTTATCTAACCCTAAAATGTGCAAACTGTGATGTATTGTTTTTGGTATAACTCCGGTTGCACTAAGAACAATGGGTACTGTAAGAGCAGTTCCCATTCTCCATTGCGCTTTAAGTTCCTGAGCTATATCAGTATATTTCCGATGTTTCTCTGCGTGTGTATTGGCTAAATTGTTTGTGTTGGGAACGGCAATATCTATTATGTATATGATTTTTTGTGTTTTATCTATAAGTGTTATATCTGGCCTATTGTTATATACAGTTTTATCTGTGAGTAGTGTCCTATCCCAATATAGTTTGTGTGTGGTGTTTTCAAGTACAACTTGCGGTGTATACTTGTAATAGGGTGTGTTATCAGTAGAAAGGTTATGTTTTGTGGCGAGTTTTTGGTGTATTATCTTAGCTACCTGATCGTGTCTGTGTTTGTATTCTGTTTGTGCTAGACGTGTACATGCTGATATAATGTGTTGTATGGTTTCTGGTCTTTGCGAACATTGTCTACAAAGATCATGTGTAATTGTCCTATCTTTAATTATGTGTTTTCTGTAATTTCGTGTGTAAATGACCTGATCTTGTATGGCATTATTATTATTATTAAGATTATTATTATATACTAAAGGTGGAGTAGATTTCAGTTTTTATCTATCCACTGGACGCTTTGAAACATGAGTATGAAATTTCATGTAGACCGTAGACTCAAAATTATGCCGCTGTTGGCAGTATTTCAAAAAGTATTGAGGATTCTTAGGAAAAGTGTGGTCTTGCATATTCTGCATGTCGTGGTCGTCCATGGTCATTAGTTGATCGTTTAAAACTACTTTCAGTAACTTGCAAACGCCTATGCGGCCTTTTAAAAATTTTTACATTAGGTGAACGTTGGTGTGAAACTTATCGGCGCATAACAGTCGGAGTTTTAAGTCGAATAGTGGTTTTCCAAGCACTTGTAAAAATCTTTTAACCGTAAGATAAGTAAAATATAAGAGATTGAGATCACTGTTATACCGGTGCTGATCCGGTCGCTCGGTAATAGTATTTTACATGTAAAATCTTGTCTATGCAATTTCCTGCTCCCCTAATTGTTTTAGGGCCAAAACATAATAGTACAAAAGTCTTCAAAACTAAAAATGCTACCTGAATGGTTTGTTCTCTCCCACCAAAATTCTACTGTAAGAAAGAAAATGAAGAATTAAATGTTGAATAAGAATTTGCAAAAATCACATTGCCATGATTTTATAATAAATGCTTTCATTATTATATTACAAAGTAAACAGTTAATAAATTTAAACTTAATTAATACCTAATACTTAGGTAATAATTTTTGAAGTAGAATTTAATTTAAATAATAAGAATCAAAGAAAATAACAATAAAAAGCTAATTCGAACACATTAACGGGAATTTTTAAGATCAAAGTAAATGCTCAAAAAGACCGCCGTCATGGCAATGTGATTTTTGCAAATTCTAATTCAACATTTAATTCTTCATCTCCTTTCTTACAGTACAATTTTAGTCCGAAAGAATATACCATTCAGGTAGTATTTTTAGTTTTGAAGACTTTTGTACTCTTATGTTTTGGCCCTAAAACAATTAGGGGAGCAGGAAATTGCATAGACAAGATTTTACATGTAAAATGCTATTACCGAGTGGCCGGTTCAGCACCCGGTATAATTTTGTGTCCGTAATGCCTACATCTCCAGTCTCCAGTACAATATCATACTGGTTTTAAAGCGTGTGGTACATAAATTAAAAAGGCGAAATTTACCCCACCCCTTTGAAAGGCTCTATTTATTTATGAACCACAGGGTATAGGGACTGTTTTGTTTATTTTGATGAGAAGAACGCAACTTTTTTGAAACACCTACACGCTTAACACGCATCCACACTCCACAGGTATCCTATAGTTGTAAACTATACTCGCCCTCGTCCTATTAATTACAATAAGAACCACAATTAAATATTTAAGGTTTTTTGAACTGAACAGAAACGTCAAGAATAAATTAATATGTCAAAACCCTTAAGATCTTAGAGTTATAAAGTTCTGATAATATACTCGATGTTAAAGAGAGAATCACTTAATTTCAGTTTAGCGAACAGTCGCTGAATTGACATAATGGTTGTAAGTTATTTCATTTCTGGCGCCAATTCTAAATTTATTGGCCAAGATTATACATATTTATATCTAAAGTTTAGAAATATTGTAGTCTTATCGATTTGAATCATACTTCTTGTCGAGAAAATCACCTTGCAACAACTTTACAAATGCACTTACAGTGTAATCTGTAAAAAATATGAAAACTGTAAAAATGTACAATTAGATTCTTATGAAGGAAATGCAATTTACAGTACGTTTTACAGATGGCGTAAGGTATTCTAAAAATATTCAAAAACAACAAAGAAAATAATTTTCTTTAGCCAGTTTTCTTTCACTTTATTAATTATTTGTATAAGTGTATGTCAATCATAATAAAAAAAAACTATAAATGAAAAAGAATGCTTGAAAATATTTCATTAACTTGTTTTCTTGACAGTTTTATTGCCTAATCCATCCAGTCGACCGTTTAATGTCCTGGACAGATTCCAATCCACTACTTAGCGAAGGTTTCATTAGCAATTTCAAAGCGTCGTCCTCGTTAATTCATTTTATACCGTGAAAGTGCATTTCAAATTCTTAATTTAAAAATTCAAAGTTCGTCAGCGCATTCACTTAATTCTAGAAAACATCTTTCTAGGATGATTTAGAACGCGAGTTAGTTTTGCCATTAATTTTACTTATTAGAAGGGTAGCATTTATAGAAGTGCTTTTATTAAATTTTTATGGTAGTTTGACCAAGATTTTAAATTAAATTTCGAATAGGAATGCCGCTTCAATTAATCTTCTTCATAGATAATTTATACCTTTCTCTAATTTGGGTATCTTTTCAAATTAATTGAAAGTTGTTTTTCATAATTTTAATTAACGAACATAGGGAATATAGTGGATAGTATTTCTACGATTATTTCAAATTAGGGGATTACGTAAAAGCGCATAGTGTTCCTACATTAATATCCTCCTAAAGTTACTTTATTCTGTATTCTTGATTTGCTTTTCATACAGTTTAGAATCTTGTTCAGTGATTACTTTGGTGGCAGATAACTAGAATCTACACTGCCCTGCCAATTGTGATGTGGAACATAAGCTTGATAGGTATTACAGCTGCCAATTTGTATTTGTGAGAGAGACTTTATTTGTGAGGAAACTAACAAATTAACTGGTGTCATTGAAAAAATAAGTGTTGTGTAAAACATTTATAGTGGATTTGTGCTCAAGATACCCTCAACAAAACGTTGTCGAATTATTATCTACAATCTTATATCGTGTAGGAGGCGAGCCGTTGAGCTTTCAATATTTATAGTAATTACGTTGCGCACCGAAAACTACTTTCTTTAATCTACAGTGCTCGCCAAAAAGTCGGCATCAAATGGATTTTTTTTTTATTTTTGATTTTTTTTTAAAAACTTCTTACGGCAATAATTTGTGCTTGTCTGAAAAAGTGAAAACCTATGTAGCCTCGATACCGAGTGATTTTCACATAGCTAGAAAATGGCGTTTTTCGAAATTGTCGAAATTCAAGAAGTGCTATTTTTCGTAAATTAAGCAAGATTTCAATGAGATTTTTTCATCGTCTGTCAGTTTTAGCTTACCGAACAATCTCAAGACCAGAAAATATTTTTTCTTCTTTAACTTCCGCTACAACTGGAAGTTTTAATTTTTTGGAATATTTTCAAATTTTCACATACCAAGACATGATTTCAAAATTCAATTTGATTTCGTTAAAAACGTTAAAGATTTATAATTGAAAAAAACAATAGAAATTGCTCATTAATCCTTTAGGTTTGTTATTATTTACAGAAAAGTAATATTGTTGCATAATCTTTACGTTTTTGGTGCAACATACTTTATGGGAGAAATGTTTATCAATGATAATGAATATCTATTTACGTGGCTTCTAAAAACTCTAATTTACCCTTGCTGTTTAATTACTTTCACAAAAATCCTGTAAAATAATGTAGAGAGTAAGTTGTTACTTTAGTGGTGCCTCAATGTTTATTTGTTAAGAAAAGAGTTTGGTAAGGAAATTCTTTATAAAATTGCATTATACGTTTGTTTCGATATTGGAATGACAGGAGCATGTTTGTTTGATTTTATTGCGTCAATATTATGGCATGATAACATATTCAGAGAAATATAACGCCAAATTAGAAAGGCTGTGATAAAGGTTTTCATATAAATTCACACATCTTTCAACAACGAATAAGAAACGTCTTGATATCGTCCAATATATAGAATAGGAACGAAATGTTCTATCAGCTGGCTATAAAATTGACCTTATGTTTGGAATATACTGTCCTCAAATTTACAATTCAAACTTTACTGAAACCAAGCTGTAACGATACAAAAAAAATCGTCAAGTTTTATATTATATTTTCATCTTATATGTACCTATACGGCGGCATGCAAATTCTTTCGACAACTTTCAAATAAAACGATTACGTTTCGTTCAAATTTCAATTACACGGTACGACGAAAACATTAGTGAAACTTGACTACTTCTACTTACATTATATATACATACTAAAGACGTAACGTTGAGAGAACTTAGATATTCTAGGTTTTTACAGCGCGGTTGTTTATTTTAGTGTTCTTTCCTTTTTGCATTGCTCATTAGAGGTGATGCTGTCTTCGAAATGAGATCTTTAAAGAACTCATTGTGAAATATTCGTGTTCCGTACTTAACCATTTATTGATTACACTCTTCACCTTATGAAAATACTAGAAAACCGACTTACTTCAGCATAATAATAATAATTTAATAATAAACCTTATTATTCAAAATACTATACAAGTTGGTGTAGCACAAATCCCTGTAAATGTAACAATTGCGTACAATACTATAATTAATATTCATAAATGTACCTAGGTATATATGCAAAGCATATGCAAAAGAGCGGGAAAACAAAATAATTCAAATGGAAATATTCGAATTTAAAAGTGCATGTAAACTATGCCTAAAAGCTGCATGCAATAAAACTTGTGAATAGTTTTACTCATATGTGATCGGCTTAGATCTTTTCTCTGGTAATTTGTTACATACAATATTGTCCCTACATCTGTTTGAGTTTGAGGGAATAGAATCGAAGTTAAAAATAGATTAGAATCGTTGTATGTTAGCAATGTTGGAGTTACTTATTGTTGCTCTCCACAGTTGTATGCCATACATCCAGATTGGCTTAATTACGACTATAAATGAGCACCTTACTTTACAGAGACCACTGTGAGTAACGATTCAGCAACCATTTGTACTTTCTAAAGGTGTGACCAAGTTGAAGTCTCTTGTTCCAGACATGTTAATCATCCGTCCAAATGCATTCCAAGGTACTTAACTTCCACTCTTTGTGGTGGTGTATTTCCGTTCAGATGGACAGGTGGGCATGTGGGCATTTTGTAGGTAAGATTTAAGCACCGCATAGAAATTACGTGGTGGGTAAGATTTGAATTTAAATAATAGACCGATATAACATACCTTGTCGAAGGTCTGGGCAACATCAAGAAATGCAGCTGAACAATATCTTTTGGTCTCTAGATCTTGCTTGACGTTATTAGCAATTCTGTGAACCTGTTTGATTGTGGAGTGTTGATATTGGGATTCGAATTGATACTTGGGGATCACTTGTAGTTTCTTAATCACAAGCATCGATCTTCTTATAAACAGTTTCTCAAATATCTTAGATAGAATGTGGAGTAAGCTAATTGACCTATACCTTCCAGTTAGAGGGAAATACCGCACTTTTAAGTCGAATGGAAATGAAATTACAATGCAAATAGACATCGAATTGAAATAAAAACACTAAACGGGAATCTCAAATGGAAATACGGATTCATAAGGCTTTAAAATTAATATATCGTTAGAACATTCTTACTTTTTAAATTAAAATGAAAATACACCAGTGTCATAATAAATTCAAATAGAATTAAAAATGGAAGTTATAACGAATGCGAATAGAATTATCATAACAACAAGTCAAAAGATATAAAAATTCATGTTCAATAGAAATTAATATTACAACTGTAGGACATAAGAAAACATTTTAATTTTTAAATTAAAATGCAAATACACTATATGTCATAAGAAATTGAATTGAAATTAAAATTGAATTGTAACAAACATGAAGAAGACAATTAAATTAAAAATGGAGAAAAGAAACTTATATCTCATGAAAATTGACCCCTACATCCGAGTTAAAAGAGGAAATGGTATGATAACAGGTAAATTAATTGGCTAGGTTATCTTACCACCTAAATAAGTAAACGAGTAGTTAAGTTCTACATATTTAGTTGTATCTATTTAAAAATTAAATTTCATTTTTCTTAAGGAAAAATGAATTTACTTTTCAAATAAACATAACAAATTAGTTTATGTTGACATCAAATAAGTTAAGCATTTAAATTCTTATTTAAACTTTAAATTTATTATTTTGCTTACCTTAAAGTCGTTGTAACAAAACAGTTGTTTTAACTATGAATAAATATTTGCAGTAGAACTTAAATTGTAATATTGTATAAAATCATTTTTTCAATTTTGGTTAATGAAAAATATACTTTCGTTCAGGTAAATTCCTAAATTTTCCATAAGGAGCAATAGGTTTTATGTATTTTTTTTCGTAATTAGAATGAAAATATGTATTTCAATTTTAATTAAGAATAAAAATTGCATTCTTCTTAACGAAAATAGCGTAATTTTCATTATACCAAGTGACATGGAAATAGATTCGAATTAAAATGACAGATTAACGTCTCAAGCGAATAAATGGTAAAACGGCTTGCTATATGAGGGGCAGTAGACTGCAAATATCGTTGTGGTACGTCCATTATTTTCTTCAATTATTACATTTGTAGCTTGAGATCCAATAACTAAGAAACCAAAATTGTTAAGCATATAAGAAGGCAAATTATGTTTTCTATAACCTATATTCTTTAAAAGTCAAGGCAGTATTATAATTATGTATATATTATATAATACATATTATTGTATTAAACGTAGAAACGATATTGAAAACGTACCTAATTTAACACGAATTATCCAGAAGATGTCTTCTAATAATTATATAATACATATATTATACATTCTGCGAGTTTGTTTAAAGGGCTCTAAAAATAAATTTAATACAATATATTATCACATGTATGAGAAAACCGGCCGTTAATAATAAAATACAGTGTACCTTTAGGCTTGTGTAAAAGTAAACGAAAATGATGTAATGGATTACAGTAAAATATTTATGAATTTCTCATGAGTGATGAAAGCAGTTTCAGTTCACCTGATTTCCCTTAAGAGTAACAAAAAATAATTTATTACTGTCGAAACTATTTTTTAGGAAACAAACTCTTAAATTAATTGATAGTTCTCAACGTAGGTACATCATTTCAGTTTAGGAAGATGAAATGTTTTCGTAGTATTAAATTGTCACGAATCTTTATTACAAAGATTTGTTAGTTACGTACCTTCATCAAGACGATACTTGTCAAGGTGCCAGATTCACGTGCACGGTTACTGTCTTCAGTCTTCTGAACGAACATCAGTTTTACAGTCGGTAGTTACGAAAATATTTATTTTTATTATTATACAAAGCACGTATACCTACAAAAGTAAATAGAATTGAATTTGTAAAGAGAAGCAGAAATGAATATAAGTGATGATATGCGAATTTATATAAGGTTTAATTATGGTAATTTAATATAGTACTTGTTAGCTCTTTTTGGGTAGAATTAATCATGAGTAAGCATCCACAAAAAATGTTTACTTTGTTGATTGATGATGATCACAGGATGGCTGTTACAATGTGTAAAGTGAGTAATATGATAATTAATCCCAAGAGTCGTTAATGGTGCAGTAGGTAATGTATGCCATTTTTATATACAGTGATTTTACGTAAATTATAATCTTTATTATACCTACCCTCGAAAAGTAAGAACACGAAGCTTATTGCGATAATTACTTTCACGCATTAACGTAAGACGTTCTGATATGACAATGAAATGTTAGCCATCACCGAAACAAGACATGTTTCAGTATCAGAGAGGGTGCATACGACAGCTTTCTCAACGTGCGTGAAAAGAAGAAAATGTTACATATAACGTACAGAACTATTATGATTGGCAACGTTTGTACAGAATGGGTGAAGTTTCCCAGAACTTGTATCACGAAAAGCTGCACGTAAGTTTACAACAATTATAATATAATCAATATTATTAGCCACGCTGTCCCGACTGGTGTGACCAGTGGCGTTAGACAGCTCCGGGGGAGTAAGTCGGTCGACCAAGTAAGTGCCAAAACTTTAAAATTACCGATGAACTTAAAGAAGGTTCTTCAACTATTGCCAGATCGAACAAAATTACAGTGCAAATACCGCAAAGGTTATGACTAAAGCAAGGACAGTTAGGAAAAATGCCTTTTCTTATAAATGGAGAAACTTAAGGCAGATCCTAATTAAAATCCGTTATAGAGTATGAACTTTCTAAAAATGCAAACTTTATTGTGCCTTTTTTGGTTATTTTTAGTTTTTTTGCCTTTTTTACCTACTTTTTTGTTATTTTTGCCTATTTAGTACCTTTTCGGCCATTTTTCTTTAGTTTTTCTAATGTAAGTATTTCTTAATTTTTAAATTTTATATAAATTTTTCTGGGAAATTTCTAAGAAACCATATTGTGTGAAGAACAAACTGAAGACAAACTTTCTCATATATATTGTGTGGTGTTAAGCGTATTTTTAAATTAGCCATAAAATTTTATTGACAATTCAACTCAGAAAATTTCAACCAATTAGTTTGCACAATTTTGAATCATTCGACCAATTAGGAACGAATTATACTGACAATTCAACTCAGAAAATTTCAACCAATTAGTTTGCACAATTTTGAATCATTCGACCAATTAGGAACGAATTATACTGACAATTACACTAGTGGTTTTTTCACTTTCAAATTCTAATCAACTATCGCAGTATCCGTGCCCGCCGTATAAATACATAGTTTGACATTTGCGAATAATTTATTGCATGATGTTTGTGTTATTTTAAGAATGAGTCCATTTACGAACGGATTTCTAAATTTCTTGTTCGTTAAATTGTCCTGCCGAATTTCACTCGAGATTTGTAGAGGAAAGTACCCGAATATCGGACAGGTGCCCAATACCGCACACTAGGTTTTCTTCTAAACTAGTACATGTTTAACACAGTACTCCGTTTAGTTCGTCAAGCAAACGCCCTTAGAGTTTCCTATTCAAGTTTAGAACCAGTGCGAGCAAGTATATGGCGGCAGTACAAAAAAACATTAATTCGCGCGTTTGGAGTTTTGTATAGCCATCTCCATTTGTTCGTATTTTAACAAAACAGGTACGTGGAACATTTTGATCTTTAAGTGTGTTCATGTATAGGCATTGCTTTTCTCATTTAATTACTCAGAAAATCTTATAATTAATTTTAAATTTGGTTTTTACCCTTGTTATCCTCAACATATCAAGTGCCCTAATATCGCACAGGTGGATGTTCCCAATATCGGACTGTCGGGTATTAGGCATCTAAAAGATAAATCCAAATTTGATGCCAGTTTTTGGTTCAGATAAAATGGGTCCACTAAATAAATGGAAAAAGTGGGATAAGGAATCAATGGTAGTTCTGAACATGATGAGGTCTCCTACTATGCGGTATTAGGACACCCTCATCAGTTATAATAAAATTCTTCCTTTTGTTTATTTTTTTATGTTGTAAAATAAGTATTTGTTTAATAAATGTGATTGACTCATATTTTGTTTTGTTGATAACCACACCCCCTTAAGAGCCGACCACAACATCCCTAAAGTGATTTTTTCTGTATATAGTATGCGTCAGAAAAAAAGTGTCCGATATTCGGGTACTTTCCTCTATTTATACCAAGTAAATTTGTGTTGTTTAAATTCTAATCTGTTTCCTTTAGCAATTTGACTCGAAAAACTGTCAACCTAAAAATGCTCCACCTTCGGTGTCGCATTTTTATTAGTTGACAGTTTTTCTCGTCTAATTGCTAGGCAACAGATTCTTATTAAACAACCCAAATTTACTCGGTAAAATACAAACCTCTTGTGCAATTATAAGTGAAAAGAATGTCAGCAGATAGGCAATCAAAAAGTACTAAGTATAATCAGTGGATAAAGTTGGATTCACATCTATCAACTGTATATTACATTTTTCAAATACTTAAATGTTTATTTTTCTATACATAGCTTTAATATGTATGTGTTGATTTTAAGGTTTTTTCTCTACAGTTTTTGCTTTTCCGTGCCTTTTTTGTCCCTTTTTTGCCTTTTGGATGCTTTTATGATTATTTTTAGTGCCTTTTTGCCTGCCTTTTTTGAACTTTTATTTTGCGTAACTATCCTAGCTTTAGATGACTAACAAATGTTGACGCAAAAATTCAAGAATTGTTTTTATAAATTACGTCAAAATAATTTTTAAATGTTATATTCGTTTTCAGCGTTCAAAATCACATAGAAATGATATATCATATATGTCTATATTTATCAAATTTTTATATTTTGACCGCCATTTGGACGTTGTTCCCGATGAGTTACAGCGAAACGTATGAAGACCTGAACTTACATTTTGATGGTTTTTCAGAATCTGAAGGCAGAATTTTAAAATTGCTTAACACAAAAAAGTCACACGGACAGATACACTTAACGAATTCATGTATTATGACGAACATTTTGTTCCTTGAACATTGATTAAAATTATTTAAGCACGGTACCTAGATGATTGCATCGTGCCTACTGCCAAATTGAAGGTGCAATCGGTAACAGAAATTTCCTTTTGAACGTGGAATTTTACCCAATACGATGTGTTCCATAAAGTCACAGGCAAATGTAATTATTATACCAATACTGCCACTGACCTGTATCTTAAAGGACTGAGCATTCTAATGATTCCCTCCACTACTTTTGAAGCAAATTGAAAACCACCATTTTAAGGTGCCAATTAGTAATTTAGGTTTGTTGTGTCGGTGATTATTGGTAACACCTTAGATTAATCTAAGGGTAACACGTACTGTAACCAATGTTTTTGTTTACATAAACATAACCTTGTTTCATGCGTAGTATAAACTACGTTTATGCATTGCAATAAAATACAGTTTTGAATACTTTACGTTTTTAAATAATTATGAGTCTGTAATTATACTACTTTTCGCCAGATATTAAGCATATAGGTTAGAACTTAGAATATGGTTAGAACAAGCAAAGCTGTACCAGCTGATACCAGTACTACCAACACATTATAAATACCGAGGTACCATCATTATATAACTAACGCACTAGTTGGCACCTGCAGCAACTAGTGGGGCTTCTTTGCTTCAATTAGTCCAGTCAACGAACGGCTGAAACGAAATTTTTAATCACCCCTGCAAACCAGATATTTAGATTTAGGTAGTACGCCAGGTTCTAAATCCAAATTTGCAGGAAAAAAAACATCCGGGAAAGGTGAAAAATTGATAAAACAGTGTGGAAATTCATGTGTATTTTGCTTCTTTCACTATTATTTAAAAAACGGTAAGTTATATCGAAAAATTTTCAGTATAAAAGTTGTAGAGCGGAAGATTCTACGTTGAAATAAGTCATTATATGATAATTTCGGTACGGTATTTCCGACGTAACAACGAATTTCCCGAACTGTCGTCTTAAAAGCATACTACGACTGACAACTCCAAAGCGGCAACGGTGCTACCCTACTGATCATTCTATCCTTTTCGATGCGACGCTTCTTACTCGCTTCTGCAGACAGTGTCGTATAATGTATAGAAAAGGATAGAATAATGTACAGTAGCTAGCGCTGCTGCCGCCTTGGAATTCTCGGTCGAAATACGCTTTTAAGACGACAGTTCGGGAAATTCGTTGTTACGTCGGAAATACCGTACCGAAATAATCATATAATGACTTATTCCAACGTAGAATCTTCCGTTCTACAACTTTTATACTGAAAACTTTTCGATATAACTTACCGTTTTTTAAATAATAGTGAAAGAAGCAAAATACACATGAATTTCCACACTGTTTTATCAATTTTTCACCTTTCCCGGATGTTTTTTTTCCTGCAAATTTGGATTTAGTACCTGGCGTACTACCTAAATCTAAATATCTGGTTTGCAGGGGTGATTAAAAATTTCGATTTCAGCCGTTCGTTGATTGGACTAAATGTTGTATTGAAGAATGCTCAGTCCTTTATGATACAGGTCAGTGAATACTGCATATAACAAACATAAATACGTCCAAAAACTAAGTAGGTATATAAGGAGCATAAATTTACAGGAAAAATGACGGTAGTGCTCGTACCTATTTTGAGCTGCGACCACTGAAATTGTATTATAATTCAGTGGCTGCGACAAGTCAAGACATTCTACATTTTATGGATTTATTTTTTATGGGCATTTTTAAAAATGGCAACGAGGTGGAGGCCCTTGGTACGAATCCCTGTCAGTTTTAAATCTATGAAATTTGTATGTGAAATACTTATGACGTTTGACATCACATGTCAACGGTTGACGTTACTATATTCTTGATGATCTCTTCTCGCCATTAACTTTTAGCCTCTATGCTTCTATGAGCAACCTCTGCCCAATTACTAGGTTAGGGTCGTTAGAGAGACCTTGCGCTGCACGTTGGTATAATTTGTCCAAGCATTTTACTTCCCCCACTATCTGCAGTTCGGCGTCGAACACAATTATGGTCTTCAGCTTTGTCCGCTCTTCCCTTGGTGAAAAGACAATGCAATTTGTTTCTGTCGGTTGAACAAAATAACCCTCCATTCCGCTCCACGTTTGTATTAGATTTACCTGCTCCTGCCACGTAGGTATAACAATCTTTATGTCATCGGCATAGTTAACTGTGGTATAACCTACCTCACTTGTACTCCTCAGCAGTTCGTGCACAACCTCGAGCAGTTCGGACTGCTATAAAGTCGTTATTGAGTGAGGCCATGATGGTCTCCTGTTTCAGCATTGCATGGATCCCCCTACATACGGTAGGATGTACTCACCCCTTGTGTTGATGTTAGCTTTGCAGGGTGTGCTCATTGACTTAACATAGGTACAAGAATTATCTACTACTCTTTTCGTTCACACTGTTCTGCGGTGGACGAGGTTGGTTTTACTTTTTTTATATCTGCACAATCGCCTAATTTTGGGAGCTTGTGGTAATCGGTTGACTTACGAGGAACTATGCACATTCAAGCGGTCCTGAATTCCCACTCGCTATATTATATGTCCTCACACCCGAAGGATATGGAAGCATGTCCAGGGTACTTCTTCATTTGACGCCAAGTAACATCCTTACTAGGACTGAATAGAAAATAAATCATGCGAAACGTGATCAACATCTGCAAGTGATGGGTGAATATTTTTGGTTTGTACTTTTTTGAATAATATTTCTTTCCATTTTAAGCTAGTTGTTTTTGTAAGTGACAGTACACTTAAACATATTTAAAGTAGGTACATAAGTTACAATATTTATGTTTATATAGTCAGGCATAAAAAGGCATAGGTATGATTCTGCATGCATTTCCTCAAATTTTATTATTTGTTCAGAAAATCAGTTCTCGTGTCAATTTTCTGTAGAACATAGTCTTTCAGTACCACCGTTTGCAGTCGAGGTACCTGGAACCAAAGAGAATATATACTCTTTGCTTTAACATATCTAACTAGCGTAAAAATGGTACACAAAGCAATGTTAACTAAAAAATATATTTTTAAGAATCAGATTTATTACCAAATTTAGACTGGACACTGGTATAATGAACATGCTTAAAACTTATGCTATTCTTAAGTTTGGTGTATTTAAGATCTATGACGTTTCATTTTGCGTTTTTTGGTTGTTCGCCTTTCTACACCAGCATTATCTTGCAATCTCTTTAATCGAGGTAAGTTATCATTACTTAATCTTTCTTTCTTAATCCAAGGAAGTTCAGGAGCTACGTCCACATTTGTGGGTTCACCATCTACATTGGGAGCGTTTAATTGTTCTGGTTCAACTCGACTGCTTGAAGGTATTTGGATGTCTTCTTCAACGCCTTGTGTTGGATTTGGTTCCCCGTGATTGAGATACAAACCGGGTCCTTTCTTGGTGATTATACCGTTAGCAAGCCCATATTCAATGGCGGCGTTAACAATTTTAGTAGCTTTGAGTAAAGATCGCGGTTGTAATGCGGCGCCTCTGTGTTTACGACGTTTATAATCCAAATATCGTTGGTGCAAGTCGTTCGATGGGGCGTCAACGTCGGAGTTAGACTCACCACCTTTCTCTTCACTGCGGTGACCCGTAAGAAGGTACATATAATGTAACACTTTATTTTCGTATTCACTGCCTGAAAATAATTGTTTATCAGTGTGCCAAGCTAATGGAATGCTAATGGAAAGTACCCTCCATTGGAAACGTTTTAAATATAAAATAAAAAACGTAGGAACGAACTTAAAATTTTTTCGTTGACAGTTCAAAAAAATTGAGCCTGCCAAGTTTTCGGAAAAAAATCATAAATTAAAGTGTGCCGAAAATAATTTACTTAATTATAAATAATATAGAGGGCACTCACATGGCTCTCTTCATAGTTCTCTGCTTATGTACACTGTCATCTTAATTGATACAGTTGGGCCAGGGAATCAATATTTCTGAAACTACGTTCAGTGTGGCTGCCGTTAATAACATAAAGGTTCGGGCTCCTCTCACTTTTCTTATTTTTGTTTCTTCTCTTAGTTACTTCATCAACGGTGTTCAATTTGTTGGCAAACGGTGGAGTCAATATACCTAGTTACCAAGTTACCTACAATGATACTGCTTAGCATCGATAATGGGGCCTAATTGATTTAAGAAAATAAAAAAATAGCATTCATTACATTTATATTAAATGAGTTTATTAGGAAGTTAGTTCTCTCAATTGCCTCAGGAAAATTATCGAGGAGGAGGGGTACACGGTGGACCTCATCTGGATTTGGTGTTGATTAAGGCCATTTCGTTGCGGAACCAATTTATAGACCATCATTTTTAATGGATCGAGTCACAGTTGATCAAAAATAAAGTTCGCTGTGTTTGGTGATGGAACATTCAAATGTCAAATTAAGATTTTATTACGGACGGACGTGTTTACAACCGCTCCGTGTAAAATTTCAATTTTCGTGCGAATAACAAGTGCAAACAACTTCAAAGTTATACTAGTGTACGGAGAAGAACAAATTACGTGTATATACATAAGTCCGGTGTTTTGTTTCGTGATCGTTTTCTAATTAATCCCCATATAATGACAGATTAGTGTAATAAGTTTAGTTCATAGGCCAAAGGCCAAACAAACAAGTGATAGTGGTGCGTGTGTTAAAAGATTAGGACCTGATATAACCTAGTATAGAATTAGGACAACGGGCCACAACAACCAATAAGAGCCTGAAGAAGGCGGAGTCTGCAAGAATGTCTGACACAGATTCGTCATCGGCCTTCAGCGGCAGACATCTTCTCCGGTCCCCCACCTTAGCCATCAGCCGTTCAACGGAACCTATACAGCAGGCTGAACCCCCAGACCAAGTAGGTGCGCACGACGTCGCAACGAGGTCTCTTCCCTCCCCATCCGCTGGCTCCCATCAAATGGAAATGGTACAGCCCACAACCCCGAAGCAGTCATCCAAACGGAGCCGCAAGGAAACGCCTAAATCTGCCACGCCTCCGGAGCCCCATAGACCCCATCCCTTGGGGGAAATGTACACGTCCATTGTGAACACTCACCACCCCTTGATAAGAGCCTGTGCTGAGAAGATGGTGAAGTGGGCGAACTCGCTTCGCAAGTCAGGCACAATCCGGTCAAACCAGAGAGACGCAGTAAAAACAATGGTGGACGACGTGATGAATGCGTTGCTGAAGATGGAGGTGGATCTCGCTATGCAGACCGGGAGGACCATACAATCGATGGAAAGCCCGCCTGCCGACACAGACGCGATCGTCGCAGTAATATCCGACAAGATGGACGTGATGCAGGCCCCACCAAACACCGACCAAATCGCAATCGCGGTGACGGACAAAATTGGCAAGACCATGGCCCCGCCTCCGATAAACCTACAAGACCTAGCAAAGGCGGTAGCAACAGCAATCCCCCCCCTTAGTCCGGACGACATAGCGACGGCAGTTACGAGAAAGATGGAAGGATTCCAGGTTACGCCCCAGTTCAATGCAGAAGAACTAGCCGAAGCCGTAACGAACAGAATTGCCCAACCTGCGATACCACCCAACACACTTTCCTACGCCAACGTAGTTAAGGTACCCACGTCTATGCAAATCACACCCAATATCCCCCCACGCCAGCACTCCATTGTGGTGTTCCCCGAGCTCCCGCCTGGAAAGGACCCGCCGCCATCTTCAGAAACACGGAAACGTATCATGGACACTCTGAGACCACAAGAAACAGGTATCCAGATCGCGGCGGTCCGGAACATGGGGAGGTCCGGGGGCATCATGATTGCAACCACTTCGGCGGACGCACAGGCCAGGCTCCTCAACCATCCAGCGCTTACTTCCGAAGGGCTCAGGACCGAACTGGCGAAAAGAGAACTTCCAAGACTCAAGATCTTCGATGTTCCCAAAGAGATGAACGGCGCTGCAATCGCACAAGCGGTCCGACTGCAGAATATGGACGACGTTAGCTCGGAAGAGTTCGGGAGACAATTCAAAATCGTCCACATGTTTGCCTCCAAAATCCGGAACAACATAATTATCGCGGAGTGTACCCCAGCAGTGAGACAACGCCTACTACACCAAGGGCGGATCTACATACAATTCGAGTCGTGCAGAGTATTGGATTACATCCAGGTGACGCGCTGTTTCAAGTGCCAAGGATACGGACACCCGGCCAAATACTGCACAGCAACCGCCGATACATGTTCCTTGTGCGCCGGTCCCCACTTTCATACGGCCTGTCCGCATAAGGATAGCCCACAGACGCATAAATGTGCAAATTGTGCAAGGGCGAAGTTGGAGGATCAAGCCCATCCCGCCATAAGCCTGAAATGCCCCGCGTACATTAGAGCACTCGATAATTCTATCAGGAGAACGGACTACGGGGATACGTAAACTAATCAACAACAGCGGAGCTAGGATGGCTGGGCGGGGACACGTAACGACGACATGGCAACGACACGGTTAAGAGATGGATTCGACAACAAATGTAGAACAACTAGTTGGACACGACACGGCGACGACGCGGACCTGAATAAGAGCGAACACCGAGACACCATTGTGATGACGAGTGCAAGTGGTGGACATGGAGACTGTTGTTTAATGTTACCTGTGACTGTCAATTGTAATTGTAATTGCTATTCGTATATGAGATTGTCGGTTATAAGTTATAAGTGTTACTGTTATGTTAAATGTATGAGAGGTTGTAACTCACAATAAATCGTCAGACGTCACACCCCGGAAGACATAACTCCCGGTTATTAGCTACTAGCTATCCGGGGGTGGCGATCTGACTTAATACATGATGGAACATTCAGTGTTATGAGTTGCACTTGATCAAGTGGTACCGATCACCATCCAGTTCATAGATGAATCTCGATGTTTTGAGTCCTCCTGAGTCCAAAACCACCATCTTTGAAAAATGTTTGTCTGTGGGCGTGTACGTGACGGCTGTGGAGCCTGAACTACCTAGACCGATTTTGATGAAATTTAAAACTAAGGTCTATACAAAAACTTCATTGGTAAAACAAGCTTCTCATCAAAATCTAAATATGGTTAGAAGTAAAACGCCGTTTTTCGCTTGTTTCTAAATTCAAAATGGTGGCCAATATAGCAATTCCCCAAATTTTTACTTTTTAGGGTGCAGCTCAAGAACCGTTTAACTTAATTAAAATTTGAAATTATAGCCAATGGATGGCTAGAACTTTTATTTATAATTGGTAAAGAACAAAAATTAAACGTAGCCAATTTATTGGTCCCCAAAATTGGTCAAAAATTAAATATCGATTTTCTGAAAATCTGTTTTTTGAAATGTTGTACATATAGTTCATGAAAAACTATTGGCACTATTTATTTATTTCTTCATTTCCCATAGGAAAAAGGGGATGAATGTTTTGTACAGTGAAGTATAGGACATACGACTCTTTCAATCAAGTATAATTAATAAGTGTACCAATTTACTTCCGACCTAGCCGGAAATCAACAAAATATTAAAAAAATGACATACCCTGTATATTATTTTAGGATAAAATCAGAAATCGTTTTCTGATTTTAGATTTAGATTTAGATTTAGATTTATTAGATACGTATATACACTATACAGACATACCTATACAACAAGGCGATTTACATTACCGTTGGTGGCGCCACTGTGGTCAACAATGTGGCGGCGCAGAGTAGTATACCCATGAGGTGTTTATGTAATTACACATGAAGAGTAGGACTTGCGGTTAGTTTTACAGTCTGTCTTTATGTTAAATACAAGATATGAATATAAATATGAATATGAATACAAGTTCATTACTATCATTTAATATTAAACGTGTTTATTAAATGACGCTCTCTTCCTTTGTTTGTATGACATCCATACACCCAAAAATTCACATTAGACTTATTACTACTCATAATAGGTACAAAATAAAAGAAATGTCAATGTAAGAAACACAAACTAACGTTTACATTAACGTTTTAGCGTGATATTTAACTGTCGAAGGCAATGCGAAGCGAGGGTATACTACTTACAGTAGTTGCATATGCTGCCACTGACTGGCGCTTCAGTTAATGTAAATCGCCATATTGCTTTTTTATTTTTTTTTGAGTTATTACGTAAAACTATTTTATTTTGAGCTATTATGCAAAAAACTATTTTATTTAATACGTCATTATAGTAAACACGGGAAAATTGTGTGCCAGTTTACTGGTCATTTAATTTTAATTATATGCCGTTTTAGGAAAAATGATTAGTAAAACATAAGAAGAAAATTTTTGTTTAATTCTCGCTCAATAGACACACTCACTATCACCGTTGATTGAACTATCACTACGTTTATGTGTTTGTGTTGAGCTTGAGTTGAAAAAAACATAACTTTCTCCTCCAGTTTATAACAATTTAGTTTTGATACCTACCTCCTTGCGTTTATGTTATCCTGAAACGAATCCTGAGAAAAATCAGTTTTGGAAGTTGGAAGTTTGTTTTCTACATTATCAACTTAGTTCCTGCATCCCGTAGCACTCCCGTGATCTAATACAATTTCTCTTTGGATTAACATTAAAAAGCTTTGTTCAAGTCTGTTATACGTTTATGTGATCATGATACTAATGCTGACAAAAATAAGTCTTTCGATGCTACTCTAAAGTTTGTATTACACAGGACTAACTTAGTTACTGCATCTTCTGCCACTACTGTGATTTTAATAAAGATTTCTCTTTGGATAAAGTTTAAAAAGCTTTGCTCAAGTTCGTATAACACGTAAACAGTACTACAAATAACTATTAATTATATTTGCCGAACATACTGTAATGGTACAGCATTTGGTAACGTTACGTAAATTATTTATAACAGCGATGTAGATTTGAGAACTGAATTATATTCTTTTCGTGCAGGATTTCCAGACTTTTTTGTTGCTACATTTGTTTTTAAAAATAGACCGAGAAAGGGATTCCATATACCTATTCAATTTCCTTTGGTTTCCTTGCCATAAGCTGTACATTATTCATTCTATCGGACATCGGAGTAGTTAAATCATGAATTGCATAACTTCTAACCAACTAACTATACTAACCTTGTATATTCATATAAATAGAAATTTATTTGTTTTTCGGTCAAATAGGAGTATTTAGAAATTGTTGAGCTTGCATTGTATAGTTGCATTTTATTATCGGCGCATGTCAACAATGTGATAATAAAGTAGGTAAACTAAGTTACAAAAATGTAACTATAGTTGGATCATCGTACACATGGGAGGGAGGGGGTAATAAGATAACGGATATTACTCCATGAAATGTATGTTATATTTTAGCAACTGATATATTCAAGTTAACACCACCGAAATATCAAGTAATTGAAGCTACATAGTTTATGTTATATTTTTTTTGAGAGTGAATCACAGAAGCCCAATCAGGTAAAAGTAGTAATGTCTCACCTACATGATTGGCCAGAAACAACAAGTAGGTATTTTATGTGTTTCTTTTTTGATAATATGCGGCACAGTAGTCAGAATTTGTGTTAATTAAATTATACGATGTTGCTACAATGTTATCTTGTAAAAAGGCTATTACCATGCCATATGAATTTATATACAGGGTGTCTCACGGTGACCGTCGGTTAGAAGTATATCAAGAACTGTAAAAGCTAGAAATTTGAAATTTTGCACATGCGACATGCCGCGTTTAATCTATGAAATAAAACTATTCTCCAAATGACAGCACTTCCAGAAATACGGAAAGTGAGCATCAACATCTTTATTTTAAATACAAACCAGGCAATTTTTTTTCACATTCTGATGTGTCATAAAATGTTTAGTAAGTATGCTTAAAATAATCGGCGTATCAATTTTGATTGTCGAGAAAAACATTTTTTTCACTGAAAAATTTCAAAATCTTGTTTAGGAAATAAAATTGAAAGTCGAAAGTGGTAAAAGATAGGGAAATGGGAGTTTAGATTCTAAATTTCAAAAGATTGAGACACAATTGTGTGTAATGGATAATAAAAAATTCTCCGCGGTTACGTATCTATTTGACGTTATTTCCAGACTTAAGAAAAACTTTAAAAAGCCTCTTTTTTCAAATGGAATGCGTATTTAATTATTAGTCCATTCGAAGCAGAAATAAATTTCCTTTAAATTGGTATATGTACCATGTTCCTATACCTAAAATCAATGATTACAGAGTTATTTATTATTTTTCTACCATATACACTTATACAGTTCATTGCTCACAACATAGAGTTGCCGTTGCCACCCACTTTAGATTCACAAGATTAAATCACTAGTCCGTCATTTCTTGGTAACGCGGGACGAGGATGTATGTGCATTGTAATATGTTGCCGCGTAACCATGGTACGCTACACGATCATTGTTTTTGTTTATATTAGTTCCTTAATTTGAATTTCGAGTTGCGAAGTTGACCTGAGTACATTAGAATACCTAGAATAATAGGATCAAGTTGGTTTTCTTATTTGAATTTAAGTTAGATTAATTCGAATCTGATTACTAACTCTTACCCAATTCACTACTTTGATACAGCCAATAAACACTCCCTTTCCCTTTCTTTGTTCGCTTCCTATCTGGCAACGTAACATACTAATTAATTTTGTAAACAAAAGGTGAGTTGGTAAAGTAAAGTGGAGGTGTTACCCTTCTTTGTCAATTACCGACACATACAATGTGTATTGTGGTTTTGTACGGTTTCCCCTTGCTGCAAGATTGCCAAATTTGTTGACAACTTTCCGTTTGTTTGTAACTACCCCTGCATCAAAACCGTTTTTAGCCAAGTTTACTCTTGATATTTTGTACAACCACCATATTAATATCGCATTGTATTTTGTTCTACCTATACTAAATGGAAAACATAAAAAAGGACTGACGACTTGCAAGATTGTTAACCAAATTTGTTATCTATAAATACATTATAGAAAGTTAAATAAAAGTTGGAGTCGTGCATTGTTATTTTCTGTCGAAGTACCCATTCTCGTTAATTGAATATTAAAACTCTAACAGGTGGAGAATTTTTTGAGCAAACAAGTTTCATTTTCACACAACTGTACTGTATTCGTATATTGAGGCTTCAAAAATCGTTAAAGCGTAGGTTGTTCTTGTTCTTTTTTAAATTACTTGCAATGTCAGAGCGTTTGGAAACGGTTGAACACTTCCATAAATGAAACTAATTGAATTAACTTCAATTAACGATTCTTAAGCAATAGTTATAAAGTTCTACATTGACTTTCATTGTACTGGCGAAGTTTAAATTCTTGCCAGAATTACTGATAGTTGGTTGTTGCATTATAAACTTTTAATGCTCGCGGTAGTAAGAATTTTATAATGCAACTTTTATGATAATAAAATTTTGTTCCTTAACTTTCATGCATACTTTCGCATCTTTTGCAAATGCGGTGGTTTGCATTTTTTTTTTGGATCAGTTATTGTTTTGGGATGTAAACTTTTTTTGGTACATTTTGTCAAAGGGTATGTAATAGATAGAAAAAAGTCTAGAAAAGCTCGACAGCTTTGCTAGACAATTGTGGAAATACTATCATAAAGCTGATAGTATCGATTGACGATTTGCGCTTGCGTCAGGTTAAAAGTATGCGCGTTGAAATTCACAGCATCCTGGTCCAGCCCGGGCTTTGCAGTAGTCAGGGTTTTCTATCTGAAAATCGTGACAACGCGTTCACGCGCCGTCTGGCGGGAAAATACGAAGTTTCCAAGTATTACGCGGATTGAATTGGATTTTTTAGAACTTTGTAATTAATTTTTAGTGGTGTGCCGAAGCGAGTAAAATTGTTCTTTGGGATACTAATATTTAAGGTAGGACTTTGTTAACTTGTAAACTTTAAGAAAAGTTCGCAAATTTTAATTTTTTCTGCATAATTCGTGTAATATTATCTTCAAATTTGAAAAGCTTAATCGCAATTTGAAAGACTCAACTATATTAAAACCTCATGTGTAAAATATGCAGGCTTTCACCTTTAGTAGCTGTTAAAACGGCACTTAAGAATAACTTTCATAAATCGCCTTTCATAATCTCTATTGTACGGTGTTTATGAGTATCGTAAAGATTTCAAGTGTTCAAGTTTAACAAAATTGTACTAAAATAGTTAATAAATTGTACCTTTCTAACTTTTATATAACGATTTAATCGTTCAACATTCAAAATATGTTTCATTCATTTTAATTAACAAAACTGACGGACGAATTTAATTAAGCAAAATGTAGAAAGAATTCCTACAGAAATTTGTTAAAACTGTATGAAGAAATTAAAATTATGAAATATTTAAAATGCCTTCTTTTTCTTACTTGAACTTAAAATTTCTTTTAGAATGACTCTTTATCATCTCTTTTCAAATTAGTCGCTTTAATTAAATGATAAATTTCAAAAAAATAAAAAATAACTTTCCAGCTTGACGAAATTGCAATCTTACATTACGAGAAATATTGTTACCATTTTGTATATTTTTAGGTAGGTAATTAAATGAAAGAAATGCAAATTATCATAAAACCCTTATGTATTCCATTCCCGATAAATTACTCAACTGCGTCCTTGTCCCATTTAAGTTACAGGCACGTTATTGTCGGATTAATTTCATTCAAGAGATTTTGATAAAGTTGTTCACTTCCTTATTTCCTAGCGGAGGTTAAGCTTAAGTTTTCGACCTGTATTGGTCAGATGGTGATTGCGGTGCAGTATCTTGTTCGGGAATCTTTCTAATATGATTGGGATTGATTTTACATGAACCGTCGAATATCTTAGTCATTTAGAGAGTAAGATAGAAGTTTAATGCGACCAAAAGGCCATTAAGGTTATATTAGACGTAGAATATTGTTTGTAGACATACAGAATTCGAACTCTGTTTAACTATGGGTGAGGTTCACTTATTTACTGGTTAGTGTACAACGTGTGGATGTTACCATTGTTAGATAATGAAGTAAGTAAAATCTCCGCAATTGATGTAACGATTTTGTCATTCCAGTATTTTCGTAAAATCACCTACGGAAGTAGGCCAATACATGCATAAATTCCGCTCAATTTATTCAAATTGATGGAAACTCTTATGGTTAATTTTCAACTTTAGTATACGTATTGTGCCATTCTCTAGTTTCCTTTCAATTACGTATTTACTTTGGTTCAGTAATTTCATGATGCACTACAATTTTGTCTTTAATCGATATAAGTATGGGATTGTGACTTTAATTACGGACCAAAGGAATTAATTTTTTTTATAGAACTATTTTGATAGGAAAATGAAATCTTTCTTTGTTGCGGATAAAATACTAACATTAAAGTATCTACGCACGTACGACCGTGCGTATGAGTTATTATTTTACACATTAGGTGTTCTGAAGGGTGAAAGGACGTCTTAATTCCCATTTTTGACCAATTAAAACTAACTTCATATTGTTCCATCATGTCATTTTCAAATAGTTCTGGGTGACGCCTGTTTAACAAATTAAAATGTGATTAGGACCCTTATTACTAAACAGTTCTATAGAAACATTTAAAGTTTAAAATGTCAATTATTTAAATTACAAATAAACATTCATCTTCAAAAACAAAAATGAAAGGAATATATTTATCTGGTGTGTTAATTCTTTTCATCGCTTATGTGTTTGAATCGCATGTGGATTCATAATTTGATAGTTTAAAGCTTTGGAAGTTTCCTTGGCGATTAGGTTACGATTTCAAAATAGTTTTGTGGTCGAATCGAATTTGTTCCGCATTGTAATTTTTACCGTCAGTATCATTAAAAGGCTAACCCTTTCTTTATTATCTATAGGGGGTGCTTCCGCTCACTTTTGATTTTACTAGCCTTTTGTCACCAACAGTAACAGTAACAGACAATATTTACCTTTACATAATTTCAAATTCGCATGCACTTTTTCTGTTACTAACGCGCTTTAAGTGAATTTTGAAATAAAGTTAATAATGTATTTGTCAAGGACAATCCTTACATTTTCCCTTGTATTCTGGATGCTGTGCAAAGGCGTATTGAAAAGAAAGTTGCAAAAAGAGGAATAAAAGTAGAAATAAATTTATGGTATAATAGTATTGTAATTGTAATAGTAAAAACAAGTAATTCCACTAATTCTTTATTTTAACGCCGATAAAATAAGATATTAGTGGATATTATTGTGGCAAGCCGTTTTACCATTTATTCACTGCAGTCGTTATATGTCATTTTAATTCAAATCTATTTCCATGTCACTTGAGATAATGAAAATTACGCTATTTTCGTTAAGAAGAATGCAATTTTCATTCTTAATTAAAATTTAAATACAAAAATTATTTTAAATTAAAATGAAAATGATTATGTTTTTCCTTTAAAGATTTTCTTGTAGCACATGTCACGATATTCTTACATCATATTAGTTTTCAGGACATATCTAATCACAAAAATTCATTTTCTTGGGATATGATATCCTTCTAATAATTTTTTATTGGAATGCATTCTTAGAGTTCGTTGCAATTCAATTTTAATTTTAATTTAGTTTCTTATGACATATAGTGTATTTCCATTTTAATTTAAAAATTAAAATGTTTTCTTATGTACAGTCATAAAATTAATTTCTATTAAACATGAATTTTTATGAATAACGAAGGGGGGTGGAAGAATGAATTAGCTGCTAACTGTTGTTGTAGTTGGTATTTATATAAATACCATTGTTTTTATTAATGACTTTACATAGTGAATAAGTGATGAGTGTAACGACGTTTCGCCTTTTTTAATTAGTAGGCTTTTTCAAGTTAATTCTGTAATCAATAGTGCACATTAAAGTAGGGGGCGCTAGCTCATTTTTATTTATATTTCTTATGAGTGTGCTCAACACCTTCATGTCGAATGGAACTGAAATTAGAATGGAAATAGACATCGAATTGAAATGAAAACACTAAACGAGAATCTCAAATGGCAATACGGATTCATAAAACTTTAAAATAAATATATCGTTAGAACATTTTTACTTTTTAAATTAAAATGAAAATACACCAATGTCATAATAAATTCAAATAGAATTAAAATTTGAAGTTATAACGAATGCGAATAGAATTATCATAACAAGTCAAAAGACATAAAAATTCATGTTCAATAGAAATTAATATTACAACTGTAGGACATAAGAAAACATTTATTTTAATTTTTAGATGTAGATAATAAACTTATTATTCCTTATAATTCCTTTGGTTAATGAAAAATATACTTTCGTTCAGGTAAATTCCTAAATTTTCCATTAGGAGCAATAGGTTTTATGTATTTTTTTTTTCGTAATTAGAATGAAAATATGCATTTAAATTTTAATTAAGAATAAAAATTGCATTCTTCTTAACGAAAATAGCGTAATTTTTATTATCCCAAGTGAGATGGAAATTGAATTAAAATGACAGATTAACGTCTAAAATTGAATAAATGGTACAACGGCTTGCCATATTATTATTATAATTACTTATGAAGTCCCACAAAGAATGCTTCGAAAAATTCAATTCTCTAGTGTACAAATGTGTCTTTTTTTACCTCTTTATGTACATATTTTCTCCAAACGTAAGCAAAAGTAAATTAGCTACGACGGAGAGGAAAAGGTAACACAAACATTATTTAAGTTTCTAAAATTGGCATGTGAATTTTGGCGGCACTTAATATAAGTTAAAGTGAAGGTGTCAAACATTGTGTTAAATTTATCAAAATATTTATAATTACTTTAAGAAGTAAATTCTTTAAAGTGTTTAACGCATTTCCCGAATTTAAAGTTGCATTATTTATAGATTATTTACAAAATTTGGGTATTACATGCTGTTAACAAGAAAGTAACTTACCTTTTGGAATAAAAAAAACCAAGTGAAAAGAAACGTTTTTTATTATTTAAATTTGAAAGCCACAATCTTAAACTATTTTTCAACATAGTCGCCGTTCAAATTCGTGCACTTATCATAACGGTGTATATTAATTCCATCGTCCTAGAATTTTGCCGCCTGAGACTTCAACCACTCATTCACGCCTGCGTGCAGTTCCGCCTCGTCGTCGTCGAAGCGCTGCGTTGCGACCAAGGTCTTCATGTTTGGAAGTAAGTGGTAGTCGATCGGCGCAACATCCGGACTGTACGGTGGATGAGCAAACACCTCCCATCCAAAATGATGAACAAACCAAACCTTGGAGCTCAATTTTCCCCGACGCTTGTTTTGAATCGCTCTTCTTAACTTTTCCAATGTTTCACAATATCTCTCAGAGTTTATTGTTGAACCACGTTCGAGGAAATCCACCAGAAGCAAACCCTCCCTGTCCCAAAAAACGGTCGCCATGATCTTTGTTGCTGACAAAGTTTGCAAACCTTTCCTTACTCTTTTGGGAGAACTTGTGTGCCCCTACTCCATAGACTGTTTTTTGGTCTCACAAGTCACATGTTTTACCCAAGTTTCATTCCCAGTTTCGAAACGATCGAGAAGTGAGTCACCACCTTTCTCGTAGGCTTCAAGAAATGTCGGCCATGCTGTCATGTGCTGTTTCTTGAGGTCTTCTGACAAGAGTTTCGGTACCTATCTGGCACAAAATTTATGCTAGCCTAGAGTTCCGTCATAATCTCATGCAACAAACTTCGTGAAATTTGGGGAAATTTAAGCGAGAACTCCGTGATTGTGAAGCGACGATTTTCTTGAATCTTTTCATTGATTTTCGCCAGCAGTTCATCAGTCACAATGGTCGGTCGGCCACTTCGCTTTTCGTCGTGCACATTAGTGCGGCCATTTTTAAACATAATGCACCACTCCGCCTTCACTCATTACGTTGTTTCCATACACCTTACAAAGTTGCCAATGAATTTCAATTGGTCTGTGGTTTTGTGCCAACAAAAACCTAATCACCGAACGCGACTCGCGTGATTTTCTATTGCAGCAGACATTTTAAAAATGCACGGTGAACAAAGCAGAAGCAGCACAAACCGCACGCTACCACAGCTGGATGCGTACTGAGTGAGGAGGCGCTGTGACACCAAGATGGCGGCGCTAGAGTGCGTAAGAATGCCCATGTCTTCCTATGTTTTGCCAGCTTGAAACCAGACGAAACCGAACGAGACTCTCGAAACTAGACCCGACGAGACAAAGCCAACAAGATTCGAGACCGGTAACACTATGTACTTGGTCTTTGTCTCTAGCATTACTAAATTTGGCAAGTACATTACATTTTTTTGTGTTCTTCTTCCTAGAGAAAACTGATCGGGAAATTCCTTAGTGATAGGATGCTCAGCATTGAAATACGTTAAGAAAAATTATTTATAGCTAACTTCATTTTCCGTTAAATTTTTCAATTTTGCCGAGGATTCTGCTTCACGGTTGGAACAGGGGGAAGCATTGTTTAATTACATTACTTATAAAGAACTGCACCGTGTGCACATTTGATCACCAAATTCATCAACAAAATGGGCACTATTTTATCATTATGAGGAAAATCGTTTTACGTACATTGCACATAACCAAATCACTTGAAATGTTGGAGTTACTATTCTGATAAAAGAAGAGAATACTAAAAAATGAATGAATGATAAAAATAAAGGTATGATGCAAAAAAGGGAAAAAGGAACATCTTTTTAAGAACTGCAACATTGGAGATATAAACGGAAGCGCAGCAGAGAATACAAGCGAAACGGTAGATGAATGTATGGGAAAACAAGAATTTAAACGGAAATATGTAACGGGCGTTATTTTTGGTTAAATTAAAATAATTATTTTTTACTTTTCAAGTTTGTATATATGGAAAATGTTTTTAGTAAAGTGCGTAGTTTCATGTTAGAGTTAAGGAAGTTAAGCAGAATGGATAGTATATAAGAGCGCAAGTGTCTTATCTGGAATGTGCAGAATAAGATAACATTTTATTAAATTGTATATGAGGGTAAGCGGGGAGCGAGTGTTAGTGGACAAAGACAGTCGGAGTAAGGCTCTAGTAGCGAGAGGTGCTAAGCTAAAGACTCGCACCATAAATTTGATTTAATTAAGCGAATTTGCTAAACCAAGCGTTGTAAGGTACCAAAAAGGTACCATTAAGTGCGGTTAAGAGTGTCACTAAGGTGAATTAAAAGCGTCAATACGTTTTGATAAACAATTTTATATCGGCGTATATAAACCAAATGTGCATTTACTGTGCGTAAAGTGTGAATGAACTCGAAGAAGTGAAATTAAATATCGAACGAGAAAAGGAGCTACATCAATAAATAAGGGTGAGCTTCCGAAGTTAGTTTACCAGTGAAGATCCTCGAGGGGGTAACGGACTCGCTTTGTTGTTTGAGTATCTGCTTTGTTGTTTTAAGAAAAGTCGCTGTGTGGTATTTAATGAAAGACTCGCTTTGTTGTGAATTGGAACTTTTCTAAGTGAATTTTACACAAATTGGAAGAAGAATTTTAAGGCAACTTGCCGTCAAGCGACCCATGAATCAAGCTGCCGTTGGAAGGTACTACGAAGATCGTCGACGCTATCGCGATAAGGTAGAAAAACATTAAGGTCCTGTCTCAAAAATTTTATTTACGTATTGATTTGAACGGATAGTGAAGAAAAACTGAATTTTATGCATAGTATTTTTATTATTGCGTTCGAATTAAATTAAAATATAAGCGAAATTAAAGTATAAGCGGATGTAAAGCAGCATTTTTTAATCTTGATGTCAACGTCTTGCTAGCAAGCGATAAAATTTAGCCAGTTCATATTTTGTGTAGGTAGAAATTAAGGTTATTTTTTCTAGGACTCGTACATTTTGTTTGATTTTTATTAACTTTGTAATAAATTGATTTTGAATTTGATTTTATGGGATTTTTCACTAATTATTGCTTAACTGTAAGGAAAGTAAAAACGTATTTTGCATAAAGTTCGACGCTAAATGAAAGGTTAAGGACCCCGTCCCATGTACTTGAGTTATCATAAATAAGCGTTTGCATTTAAATAAAATCATTGTTTTCCAAATTAATCGATGAAAGCATTCTTTAATGATATCGAACCTGAGTAAATTGAGAAAGTTTTACCAAATTTATATTTAATCCTTTTCATCCCCAACTGAGCTAGCCTGGGAAGGAAAAGTACGAAAAGGTAGGTCCAAGCGTACTGCCAAGATAGAAAAATTATCGAACATTTTAACCACGAACCTGAAGAATTTTATCAACATGTTTGTAACTTCCGTTACAAATACAATAATACAATTCAACGAAAACGAGCTTGAAAGTAACAAGAAAAGTAGAAACAGAAAATTCATTAATGTATTTCCTAGTAAGGAAGGGAAAGCAGCATTGAAAAAACAAGGGACGTCTATTTGATAACAATGACATTGACGCAAAACAAAGAGAAAATGGACAACGAACGAAAAGATTTTGAACTTATATGTCACCTGAGTTAAAGAGTGCAACTTGTGCCCGTAAAGGGAATTATCTGGACTGCGTAATTAGGAACCTCTAGATCAGCAATGCATGCAAAAATGTATTATGGATTTATGTAATTTTTTTTTTCCTTACTTGGTTGCCTTTGCATGATCAGCAAGTTTCCACATACCTACAGTAAATAAGTGGAACAATTCTCGTAGATCCTATAACATTTTACGGTAAATGCTACAAATTGGCTTACAACGAGAAGCTACGCGGTTCTCTTGTGAGAATCTTTACTTAAACGTCCCAAAATACACATTGATAGGTCATTAAAACATTTTTTTTCTCATTAAGGGTAATCGTGACATAAACGTGACGTTCAGGATTTTCAGTTTAGTTTAAATAGCTTTATGGCTTTAACTTATCGTCAATATATCACAATATTACGTTATGACAGTGCTTGGTATGTGAAGCAATTTATTTGGTTTTTTTCCAACCTCCTACTTACATAATTCTTGAGCTGAAATTGATTGAAGCTATTAATATAAATGGCAAATCGTGTTAAAAAGCACAATGTTACATCTATTTTACCCTCATATGCAATTAGAGACATTTATCTTCTAATTGACTTCGCTTATTAATGTTCGAACGGACAAACCTCTCCGTTGAAAATGGCAACTTGATCGCGATTAGAGGAATTCATCAAATTTACTTCGATATAGCACACCTCAAAATTAATAAACGTAGAGAGACCTTCTCTTACATTACATAATTAGTAAAGGATGCGATTTTAGAAAATTAGTACACTAACTAAAGGAAAGTTACGAATTACATCTAGGTTAGAGGCATTGTGTATGAAATGAAAATCTTAATTTGCATCTACAAATTCGGAAGACAATTTTGTAACATACCAAAGTTAATAGAGAAAATATTTGCGAGAAACATTTAATGCACGATCGTTTTCTCAAACCGTGTATAACAATATTAGTGAAGTTTGAAATGTTCATGCAAACTGTGTTATATTATAATTGCAAAATTCAAATAATTTAACTTTGTAAGACTCTAAAATTGAATTTGGTATACGCATTAGTCTTATACACAATTATGAAACGTATCAAACAAAATAATTAGTTGATGTAGGAAAACTTTTGACTGTTAGCATTTGTGTCAAAGTGCTTAGTTTCTGTTTAAGTACTTGTTTTATAATAATAAATTTATTCACCACTCTAGTTTGAAAAGCAATATTTTAATATGAGTATGTATCAAATTTTTTATTTTACGATTACAATAATTGTTTTTAACCCTCGGACGGCCGAAATAATTTTAGTAACGCGGAAGGCCGAAATGGGTCACTAGTGACCCACTGTTTTTTTTATTGTTTTTACATCAATTTAGTAATACAAAAATGTCTACGTTGCTAATAAAAGCTTTGACGTGTTATTTTAATCATAACTCCTATTTATGTTTTATAGATATTTGCAGTTATTTTCCTGCAATAAGAAAGATAATAAATGCGACATCCAGAAAAAAATGTTTTTATTCAATATTCAAAAATTCTTCATACAAATATCGCAAAAATTAGTTTTTACATGCTATGCACTCTTTTTGCTAGTAACCTGGCCATGTACCTTACAAATAAATTTAGAACAAATATCACACTTATTAGTATATTTGTTTGAATTTCCTACACAACATAACGCGAAGAGCCGAAACCGGGTCTCGGGTGACCAAACCGCTTTATCTCACGTACAAGTACATTTTTTTCCACGAAATTTATTCTACAGAATCTTTATAACAGTTTCCAGGAATACATAAACGCTTAATCCGGAATTTGCAAGAACGGCAAAATTATATAAAAAAAATTAAAATGTGGGTCACTTGAGACCCGGTTTCGGCCGTCCGAGGGTTAATCTAGACTGACATAATTATAAATACTAGTATCAAAGGATAATTTTAACCAATGTGACAGACGTTTTGATATACAGTTACCAATTCAATGAAATTGTGAAATGTTGATGACTGTCACCATGAAAAGAACAAAGCTATTAATTACCGGAACTGATCAAAACATGAAAACATTAAAGTAGTTAAGAATGACTACCCTTTATTACAGCAATAATGTTTTTTTTCCAACATTGCTTATGAAAATGACACTTTCATCATTCAATGTAGTGAGGAAAATAGGCGTTTGCATCACTAGTGAGGAAAATTCATTTCCATAGCAACGTTAGAATACAAAATAAGAAACTAGATTCTTGAAAAAATAGGAGAGTAAAATAATTATAAAGAAATTTAAAATTGCGACTCATTTTTGCGATGTTGGAAAAAATAGTAAGTATACCACTCGCAATACTATCCTTAGTATATAATGTATTGCTCGTTGATAAATCAGTCATTTTCATCACTTGTATTGTAATGACTAATGAAACAGGCTGATGTAGAAAATAAGGAACAAGTTAAAGACGGTGTAGTAGAATTTGATTAAAATGTAGATTATGGACTAGGCCAGCTACATATTTCTGCAACTGTATTCTTGGTAGCATAACAACTTTACTATTAACTAAAGCATTGATTGGACAACCAAGCCTAAAGAAAATTAACATTGGAATAGATCAAAGAAGAAAAACCGCCCGATCGATAAACTCGATCTTGTGAAACAAAACGTTATAAAATAGCGGATATACAGGAAATGACGAATAGGAATAAAAGCAAACAACGGATTACCATAGGAAAAGTCGTGGAATATTTAAGTTAGAAAATAAAGTATTTCGAAAAACACACAAGAAGGATTTATTGCCAAAAGAATGAACAGGGAGTGGTGGGCAAGAAGAAGAAGCTAGAAGGACAATGTGGACGAGCTATGAAACAGATTTAGAAGAAAACATGTGTAAGAATGCAAGGTATTTGCGAAATCTCAATTTAAATAACTTATTTAATTCATTTTGTTACGTTATTAATTAATTTTTTATTACCTTTGTTTGTTACCTTTAAAATTACTTTTGATATTTATGTTTGTTACCTTTTACCTTGAAGAATTTAATTTGGTTAAAGTTAAAACTCAAAAGCCAAGTGCTATTTAGTTAAATGTCAACACTCGATACTGACTAAAGTTCGTAACTGTTATATTTCAGGCGGTCTGCTTGTCGCAGCCCTAATTTTTCTCGTAATCGATTTGGTGTTTATTCCCACGATGGGGATCTTCTGGAGGAGTTGTCAAGGGGTAAGTTAAATTACTTCGTCCCAGTCGAAACGTCGGCAAGTTGAATGAAGTGCTGGAAGGTTCTTTAACTTACCTCTTGACAACTCCTCCAGAAGGTCCCCATCGTGGGAATAAACACCAAATCTATTACGAGGAGCTTCACCTACATATTATATCAACAACCTAATTTTTTTGTTAATTAACCATTTTGTTTAGATAATTCAACAGTACTATGGTTGTGCAACAAACATTACTGGGAAGTAAAAGGTGAGAGTTTAATTCCATTTACTGACTTTTGCACAGTTACCAAGTCGGTTGCTGATATATATTTTGATATTTTTTTTTTGTTACCTATTTTGCATTAAGTATAATTGTTATATGTGAAGTTCCATTGTTCCAAGGTAACAAGTTAAACCCCCTTATTGTTACATTCAATGCTGTGAAACCTTAGTTTTGTTAAAATCTACTTAATTGTTCATTGTTACCAGTGTTAACCGTGATATTTTGCTTCATACCCACCACTATTCCAGTGTATTTCTTTACCAAATACCCACATTTTCTTTCAGAAATCATATCACTGTTACTACAAACTGCTAAAAATCTTCGTAGTTCTGTTTACCAGCTTTATCTTTCTAAAGAACTGTCGTGGCGCCCTAAATTTACTTAACTATATTCGCTAACTTGATATAAACTAACTTGAGCTTTGATTACCCTCTTTTGCTTGCTGAGTTTAAGTTCTATACTCATTACCTACCCCCATTAGATTGCCTCTTATAACTGAGCTTTCCTAGCCATTGCATTATAGATTGCGTTACCAACCATTTTTTACCGTAACAGGGTTCCGTTAGTAACCTTGCTGTAGTTACCTATCGAAGTATTTAAAATCACAGAAAAATATAAGGGCGTAAAAATGATGCCAAGTGGTCCCTCCGAATTGCCTTATCGCATAGTCATCGGAGATCACCATACGCATGCATCGGAGGGCCTGTAAGCTATAATCTGCGTTAACCTCCCCGGTTTATTCTTTCTTCACGTTCGGTTGTACCCATTATTCTTCCAATTAGCGCCCCCATGGCCGTCCATATATTCGACGTGTCCAGTATTTCTTGTATAATGTGTTTATCTATCACCACGGTCGTAGACAACATGGCCCTTGTGCGTTCCATTCTCTCCATGACCCGTGATGAACTGGATGACTTCATATGTTACCTCCAAACCCAAATTCTAAGGTCTGGAATCAGTGTACGGGTCTATGGCATGAGGCCCTCCCATTCGTCTTGCTACTCCTCTCATTCCTTGCTTTGACCAACAGCCTCAAGGGTGGAGTGCTAGGCCTTGTGTGGATACAGTGCGGTAACTCAAAGGACATCATAAAAAATTATTGGAGAGAAAGATGCTAAACAGGTAGCAAAAGTGACATCAGGTTTAGAGGGGACACTAGTAACAGCGTGTTTCGCAGTAAGGTGGTTGTGCTAATCGTGTTCCCCCGTTTCATAAACTGGCAAGGCAAGACCGCATGCTTCTATGTTCTAGAGCAGTTACCCACCCATATGACAAAAGACAACTTTTTGAAGTACTTGAACACTTTCAGAGACACTCCAACTGCAGTCCGGACAACAAAAATTTAATTACTCTCGGTAATCATGACACTCACACATAAAAAGAAGTGATCAAAGTCTACGAGATTTTGGATTTTTAAGGATGAAAGAAGAACACTTTCCAGTAATTAGAGACGAGGGGCTTGTGTTAAAGAATAGTGTGAAAAAAATTTTATCAGGGCCTTATTGGTACAGGACGTGTGCACTACAATCTATACCTACTATAAATTTCTTTATGGCCTTCGAGCCATAAAGAAACGTCAATTAATTATTTAATTCTGATTTTTCGGGTATCAAAGCACTACTTCTTGCTGTCTCAGCCAGCTAGTTAATTTCGGCCTCGCAAGCCATCGCATTTTCTTCATCGGATGAAAAATCCATCTAAAATACTGGATCTCACAATGGAAGTAAACAGTTTTTGAACAAAGTTAAAACAGATACCATTGTTTATTGCTTTTACTATAGCAATGTATTTTACTATAGCAACGTATTTCAAGCGGCTTGATACATCTACTCAAGTTTATGCGATATTTAAATTATTTGAGATAAATACTTAATCTGTGCATAAAATAGTATACGTATTTCTGGCGTAACTTGCTTTTATGGCCCTACAAACTTTTCCTAGCTCTCGCTACCCGCTCGGGCTTGAAATAAGGCTTCGGGTCATAAAAGCTTCTTTACGCCCTTAATGCATAAATAACTATTATTGTCATTGACCTGATCCAGGTCATACTCGGTTTCCCCGGGGTTAAAGGTCACCTAGTAAAAAATTGTATTTTTGAACGTGGTTTAGGCCTCTCTGATAGACCTTGATGAGCTGAACTTTTTTGGTCATAACGGTCAAGTTACCGTGGTGCACCGTTGGTCGGTAGAGGGCTGAGAAAATTGAAATGTTAAATGTTCATACATTTGTAATGGTAAGAGCCGCCATACAGTGTGTTTTTTTACTCTTGTTTCAAAATAAAATACCCAAATGTTTCCATTGGTTAAGCTTCTTTTTGCATTTTTGCGTATTACATTCTCTTCGTTCACTAAAAATATGATCGTTAATTTGCCAATTTCATTCCTTCCTACAAATTAATTTAAAAAATAAACTCTGGAAACCCTATCACGGAATCAAGTCTCCCAGAAAAGAAGAACAACTCTTCCTGACGTGGGGACAATTGATCGCCGTTGAAGCATGTCTTTGTTCTCTGTAAAAAAGAAATATTTTACGGCCGGAAGAGTATGAATGTTTGTGTAAATGTAGCTAGAAAGAAATAGCGTTCATGGAAATCGAGCAGTTCCGTTTTGATTTGAAATTTATTCAAAAAATAGACATTTTTTACATCTTATGGTGATTTGTTTTGATTTTATTTAAATTTATATAAAATATAAAGGAAAATTATGGTTATAATTACATTGGGAAATTAAAATTTTGTCCTACTGGATGGAATGAATCTGGTATACTTAATGCTAAAGATCAGTAAGATTGAAAGTACCTACCTACTCTAAAAGAAGTTATCTTTAAAATTCTGTAATAAACGTAACAAATCGAAATTTAAGCATTTCTGAACTTTCAAAACTTTTCAATGCACGAAATACGAAGCTCGCTCAAAGTCCCCTTAATTTCTAATTGTTTATTGTTTCTTGCTTCATCTTTCCACTAATTAAAAGGGTTTTGTTACGACGAAATTGAAATCTTTTAATCTAAGCGCTTGTACAAGCTAATTTCTGATGTACAAATTAAATCGGTTTAAAGAAATGATGATGACGTAACTGAAGTGCAGCGAAAATGGATACTTCAGTAAAAACCGTAAGCCTTGATTTGATATGACCGGACTACGCCCATTAGATGTAGTACTGTCTGACCAAGTAAAACTGTCTTGCACTTTAAAGATAACGTAATTCGGGAAAGGATATTGCAGAAAAGCTTACTATTTAGGTGCCATATTGCACCGCATATCTGAAATAAGATCATCTATATGATGATTGCAACAGAAGTGTGTTACTGAAACCAATTTTGATCCCTTAATTTTATTGAAAGCTTTGGCTTCGAATTGTGTACATTTCAAGTTTCGATTATGCCACGAAAATTTATTCTACTTGTGGATACTACGTAAATGAAATTCCAGTTGGAAGCATTATAAGGACTGCGGTTTTCTTAATATTCAAATATGGAAATGGTCGGTTTGCAAGTTTACAATCCATTACAATCTCACCTACCTTTAGTTAAATGGAATTATGCAATAAATTTTCGTTTCATATCGATAATACGTCCGTTTAAATAATATTAACGTGTCGTCTATTTTATTTTTATATCTGAAATAAAATAAGTTATAGTTTTATATATTTATTAGGAAGCGTTATAATTAAATCCAAAAAGATAGGTAGTTAACTATAACAGGGGCGCATTGGTACATTTTTTTAAACTAGGAATACTCGAATTCGTTTATGCCTTCAATCAGATAATGACAAAAATTCTAAGCACTTGGTGCACATTCACAGCTATAATCGATAAATCGAACTTTAGTTCGCAATTATTCTTCTTAAGATACCCTTTTGTGAGTACAGTCTAAAATTGGACTAAAGCCAAAGATCCAAGTCGATACTTTATGCATTTCCTTACATTGGTTGCAACAATTTCAATTTAATAAATTTGATTTTGAATGTAGCTAACATTTCACAAATGAAAATGATTGTTACTATGTGATAAATCTATCAATTCATTTCAAATCGCCACATTTGTTTTCCGTAAAAACTAGTTTTTTTGTGGAGAAATGTCGTCAAGTAAAGTTTATTATAGTCATAAAACTATCTGTTAAAATTCGTAAACTGCTTAAAATGTTGGTTGCAGTATAAAACAGAAATTCAATGTTTAAGGAACATTGTAGGAACAATTTTACATGTGTTTCTAGCCACAAAAGGCGATTGTAATATTACCACGGGAACTATTATTATTATATGGTCTCCTTTCGGCAGTTTCTACGAAATTCATTCAATACACGTTAAATGAAAATAAAATTCAAGTTCGTCAAAATGAATCACTTAAAAGTCTCATACTAAGTTAAACTATATACTTAATGGTAGAATTTAACTATTTCGTTATTATCATAAACTGTGCTATTAAATTAACATTACGATTAACGATAACACTTCTGATTTCATTAAATAATAACATTAATAACCATTCGGGCGTACCAATTAACAGGAATGGGTATATAATTATCGGACTCTCAGATGTTGATTCAGTTTAAATAATTTACATTTACAACATTTATAGAAAAGGATGGGGGCGGGGGACTGGCGGTAGGTATATTTAGCTGTTACATTTACCCTGTTACATCTCTGTTACCCGTTTATGCGATTCATAAAGTTAGATCAAATCGCACCCTCAGTGTGTACCTGACAACTTATTTAACCTTTTCTCTATCTATAGTAATAAAGCCGGTATGGAGCTTTGACACACTAATAGGCTACCCTGTACATCGATATTTAATATTTATTAGTCTACTTATCGAATTGATATATCTATACTTCTGGATCTCTGCCGCATCTATTGTTAATTGATATAACGGTAGCTATCGCCAACTGTCAATATATCAATACTTTTTGTTTTGTATCGATTTTTCTTAGTGTACCAATTGTTATTCTGTTGATAGCTATGTATAAATACCCAGCTAATACTACAACTGCTTATGTAAATTCTTGGACTAACACCCCCAAATATATTAGTCTAGTAGTAATTAAAAAAATAGATTAAGCAAAAGGAAACTCTTTTGGTTTTAACTAGTAACACTTTACTGAGCCATAGATCAACGAGTTTTCATTATTATTAATGAATATGGGTCGTATGAATGAAAAAAAAAAGCAGAAACGTGGCTTATACATGGGGTTAATTATTCATAAACTTTCTTTGTGAAACTCCATAAATTGTAATATGGGTTCAAATGGAGCAAGTGCGCAAAGAAATAACGTCAGTGGTGAATTAATCATATCACAGAATTCTAACTGCAATTTAAAAGTCGACACAAACATGATATTTCTTACTGTTCTTTTGGAGCTTTGAGGAGTAATTCTAATTGGGTTTCTTGAATCGTATGATCCAATATCATAAGGTTAACAATTGATCAGGATCACAATAGCATTGGTCTAATTGGAGCTGTTCTGGCTACTCATGTGGGAATAATGGGTGATGTATGATACTAATCCACATTGCTTTAGGGATGCTCATACTGAACACCCTCAAAAACTCAACGTATGGGGCGGAATTTTAGGAGATCATATTGTTACACCACGTTTCATTGATGACAATGTTTTTTTGCAACTTTTTCTTAAATTACTACCTACCGGAGAAAAAGTTGTAAAAAAACATTTTTTACCAGCAGGATGTAATTGCATAGTTGAACGTAGTTTTTAGTTCTGAATATTATTTATTATTATTGGTTCTGGGGGTGGTCCCAATAGGTTCCCGCACTGCGACCTTTTGGTCTATTGTGCTAACCCGGTGTTGTCTACCCTTCAAGAATACCTGTATCTTTTACAAAGTCCAGGATTTTAGTAGGGTGAATCTTCGTTACTTCCTCTTGTGCAATTTTTTCATTTCCAAGTAGGAGTTCCCTTGCCTTTATGAATGCCTCACATTGGCAAATGACGTGATAGGGCGTTTCATCTGCCTCACCACAACCCCTGCATGTCGGGCTTTCCGTCAGTCCCATGTTGTGCAGGTGTTTGTTCATGCGACAGTGGCCCGTGACCATTTCTGTCGCAAGTTTTATCTTCGTCCTGCTTAACTTTAAGATGGACGTAGCTAGGTCCCCGTTTGGGGTTTCCAGGAAGATCTTGGAATGACTCTGTCCTGGGATTTTCGACCAATGTCTGCAATGCTCTTTCGTGAGTGTTGCTTGAATCTCATTTTTGACTGTGTTATAAGTAATCCCACAAGCCGGTTCGGGTCCTATGAATGGTTTTGCGCTTGCCATTCTCGCAAGCTCGTCAGCAACCTGGTTACCTGCGATTCCCGCATGCCCAGGTGCCCACACTAGTGTGACTGAGTTGCACTTACCTAGTGCGTTTAGCATTTGTGTGCATTCAAGGACTAGCCCTGAATTTACCACATATGAGTCTATTGCTGCAATCGCTGCTTTGCTGTCTGTCACTATAACGATTTTCCTTTTGATGAGGTTCTCTTTATAATAGTTGAGCAGCCGCCGTCAGGATTGCATATACCTCGGCTTGGAATACGGTCGCTTGTTGTTCTAGGCTTACAGCCCCGTTCATTGCTCCCGTATACTCCAGAGCCGGTGCCCTTTGTGGTTTTCGAGCCGTCTGTGTAATACATGATTCCATTCAGCTTCGCTTTACTGGAATTGCTCTTCCAGTCTTGCCGAGTGGGGATTGTTGTCTTAAACAGTTTGATAGGGCAAACTGTTTTGGGTATCCTCTCAGTGTTCATACTAAGGGTTTTGTCTTTGGAGATTTCGTCAAAGATGACCGAGTGCCCCGCCCTTGACGATCCCTCCTCGCCGTTAACTCTCAGCCGGTATGCCCCTCTGAGAGCCTCTGCCCTAATTGCTAGGTTTAGTGGCGGTAAGTTCAGGAGGGTCTCCATAGCTGCCGTAGGGGTGCTTATCATTGCCCCCGTGATGCCAAGGCAAGCCCTACGCTGCACCTTGCTAAGTTTCTGTATGTTCGTCTGGGTGGAGGTTTTATGCCACCACACCAGTGAGCCATACGTAATGATCGGTTTGATCATTCTGGTGTATATCCAGTGGGTCATCATTGGAGATAAGCCCCACTTGCTCCCGAACGCTCGCCTGCAAGCCCACAAGGACTTTGTGGCTTTGTTCGCTGTCTTCTCTAGGTGCGGTTTGAAGGTTAGCCCTTGGTCTAGCGTTATTCCCAAGTATTTGCCTTCTCCCACAACCTTCACCTTGGTGCCATACATTGCTATGTCTTTTAGCTTTGTCGGCCCTTTTCTTCGTGAGAAGAGAATGAGGTTCGTTTTTGTTGGATTAACCGAGAGTTCTGAATAACCTTTTTTAATAACAATTTTCGATATTGTCAAAAATAAAGGTACTTTACTCTTGAGCAAAATTCATATTTTTTGACAAACCGCGTACACGACTGAAAAAATGTAATATCTGATGATTGTATTTTAGATTTTAGAACATGCAGAGCTTTTCATAAAGAATAACTTTTTTTCGTAAAATTAATAATAAAAAAGTTTCCCATATGTTGCCAACTTAACTAGGCACACTGTATAAAAATCTACGAGTAGTATAGCTAGACCGATTCTAAATCCACTTTGACCTTGATCGCTTACTAACTCAGTTTAACCTTGAAGCAGCTATGACGCGTCTGGATCCGATTCTGAACTTGGCCAAGCTCACAGGTCCTGAACTTGGTCAACGTCGCAGGTTCTGAACTTGACCAAGTCACCGGTTCTGAACTTGACTAGAGCAGATTTCCGGCTCTGAACTTGGCTAGGATATGAACAGCTATACTTGCTTGTATAAAGCTGTTTGAAATTGAAACTGTTTAAATCGAGCTGTTCTGATTGGAGGGGGAGCTGTTCCCTATAAACAGGTTACAGAGATGGAACAGGGCAAATGTAAGAGCTGAACAGCTATACCTGTTTGTATAAAGCAAAGTGGATTTAGAATCGGCATAGATAATACTACTTCGACGTGTTTTTGGATTTGTTCCAAAACGTTTATTTTGGATTTTACAGGGGTACAACTTTTCCTTGGGATATCGTGTATTAGTATTTGGAAAGCAACGGTCATCATCTTGAATATTTACATTAAATACGGATATATTTTTTAATTGTTTTAAATGTTCTATGTGATATCATTAACGATCATCTTTATACCCCTTTAAAATCATGTATCGAAAGCATGATGTTGACGTTTAACATTTTGGAGTTGTGGTTGCTGGGACCCAAAGAGTTAAGTGGGGCCGGATGACTAACACTGCGTTTGTGATAGGTACCCTTAAGAATTGTATAGAAACGGTTTTCACCAGTTTTTTCATTTCCACTTTCCAATTTAGTCAAAAATATAGACAGTGTAAGTTTTCAAAATGTCACCCTGTATAAATTTTCCCAAGGTATAAATGATAAATAATCGATAACCACCTTCAAATTGTCTAAATGCTATTTTATTAGATTGAAATTACCAATTCGTAGCACAAATGAAAATATAACGTTATGCTACGACCAATATTTTCGAATCTGGCGATAACCTGGGACTATAGCTTTACAGTAACAGAAGGAAGACAAGGACTATGATAATGGCTTACACTCGGGCTTACAATAAAAGATGACAAATTATTTACTGATCGATAAGAATGCATACAATCACGGCTACCAAATTAGAAACTTTAGTGTTGCCAACGAGGTTATTACTCTTTAATTACACAGAGTGAACAGTTATTTCATCGCCCTTTTGTTCATATTAAAATCAATTTTCAAGGTGTTATTCGTGATTTACGCTAGTATTTATGATTTTACAAGTAATTAAAATTAGTTACAATAGCTAGTAATTATATTTTTAAATGGATGTAAGTAAATAGAAGTTAATATGTTAAAATAAATTTATGAACGAATTGGTTGTGACAAATGAAGTGACCGAGTACAATATTGCGTGTAATGATTAATTATACTTTTAGTTAATAATGCTTTGAACAAGGAAGTGCTTAAATGGTCTAAATCACACTCCGTTTTCATAAAGTTGTAGCGGCATTAATAATTTACATGTTTACCGGAGCTTTTAAAGCTTTCTGTATGTTAGAAATTAATAATAATTAAGAATTCAAAAGGAATTGAAAGTCTCATAATATAATATTCTATGCTTCGCGGTTTAGAAAATTAGGGGTTACTGTAGTAGTTGTTTAAGAACTATAATTATTAAATAAACACTCGAACACCTTTCTGAATCTTATGATTTTAATATACTTACATCTGCAATAAATCCATCTTATTCTAAAATTCCAAAAATGTCAGTTGTACACATTTACATTAAAAAAAATTCTTTTCAAAATGCAAGTGTTTTTCATAGTTCTTTAGCATAATAAAAGAATTATTTCTGCTATTCTATTCCGGAATAAGCATAATAAAAGATGCCACAATAAAAGGAACGCTACATAAATATTCAAAGAAATCGCAAATTTCCTTGTAAAGCTTATTACTTGCTAAGAGGTACTTGAATTTTAACTACACATTATCCCGTTACCAACTTGCGATCATAACAGTATAAAGTAGAAAGAATGCAAAATTACTTTGTTATCTAATTAAGTTTTCTGCAAGTAAACGAAAATAAGCCTATCAATCTCGTAGAATTATCACAATATACTCAAATGTTGTGTAATATCCGTAAAGATATGGCCACAGTTGGATCATGGCTCCATATTTACATGAGAGTGCCCCAATTCCATAATGTTTACTACAAAAAAAAGGAACTCGTACACTGCAGGAGACCGTTGTTTATAAGAGGAACACTAACTATAATACCCTTCGATTATTATACGTCGAATGTTAGTACCGCCATTACGAGATAAAAATAATATATCAATTTAAACTTAGCTCTCTTATCTAATATTAATATTGACTTTTACAAATAAGCTCTAGTTTATACGCGAGAAAATAACTTGAAAGTTTTGCAATAAGTACTAAAGAAAGTGATATTAAATTACAAATAAAATTATGGATTCTTTTTAACCTTGCAAAACTTTTATTACTTACTGGAATTACTACAGAAGCGACGTTTGTTTTATTACTAACGGCTATTCAATCCTTTGTTTTTCTACAGAAGGTCGTAAGAAAGGGGGAATCCATAAATGCTCTATGAACCTTTTTTTTTGTATCCCTCAACTTCTGTTATATTATGAATTTCAAATATTTCTGAGGCATAACTAAAGCGGATGAAGAGAATATATATTTTAAAAATTACAAATATAGTCAGATATTTATTATTGAGAGAACAACTCAAATATGTATATCATAATATTATGTATCAATTGATCCTAGTGCTAATACCCGTAGCTGACAAATTCAAAAAGCTCCTATCTCAGCTGTAGATAGAATAATGGGGACTTCTTCTGACTTGATCATCCTTCTCGCAAATTTTGTGAATATTCTCGTTTTTTGTTGAAAACAGGAAACAGCCACATTGAAGCCCTTCTGGGTGGCCATGACGTCAAGGCATTATAATTTAGATGTGACATACAGGGTGGTGAAGTGGATGATTAGATAGGGGGTTTGGCGACGAGCATCCGGGTGGCGAATTCGTTCTCAGTATAAAAATCATCGGGATTGGACATCATAATACCGGTTCTTCAGCGGATGTTATACGCGGGGGTATGGGGATGATTCCGCACTAATAAATTGTACTCTGTGAATCTGTTCTTTGGTTAGCCAAAGACTGGTTGCAAGCAACACTTCTTGTCCAATAACCCGGCAAAGACGGAAATAGTTCTTTTCAGTTCTCAGAGCCGGCGAAATACCTAGGTATTAGGGATGGTAACAAACTGAAGTGGAGTGAGTTTAAAGCGGAAAGGGAAATAGGGTCTTCTGGCAATGTAGCGGCGGGATCGGATGACTTTGCGGTTCGTCCCCAAAAGTTATCCTGTTAATGTACACTGCTGCTGTGATTGCACTTATGTTTTGCTATGCAGAAATTAATTGTCTGGTGGTCCAGCAGCAGACTGTCCAGAACTTTAGCACTGTTCAATTATGTTCAAGGACTAGCGTGAGGTTACAGGCGCAATGCGAACAACTCCCACAGTTCTCTACGTGAGTGAGCGGGCCATGCTGGCAGCTTTTTGTGTCTGAAAACGAGGGAGTTGTTGCATAACAGAAGTATTGAAGCATGAATTTTCGACAAAGCAATCAAGAGATTCTGGAGAGGGGATCGGACTCCCTCGTCCATTAATTTATATTAGTGACTAACTACTACATCTTTTCCGATGCGGAAGTGGCATTGCAACCTGACATATCCACATTCATGGGTAGATGTAAAACAATAGAAGAAACAGATACTGGTATTTATTGCAAAGAACTGATCCTCCATGTTATCCAACCACTAGGCAAATTTCCAATTGCATTCCAGGTAGTAAGAATTATGCTTATTGCCAGGGTCGGTGCTGAGGTCTTGGCGCCTGCCTGCCATTTGTACTGAAGCACCCCCCCCCCCCAACTATGCGCACATAAAATCATCGAGAAATTATCAACAATTTCAGCAAATTCTCATTGATTCAAATCTGGGACCAAAATGATCACCTACAATACAAATTCCCTTTTAGTAAAATAAAAACTTTAGATAAGGAAAAAATTTGAAAATAACTAGAAAATGTAATTATAATTGAGAATTGGTATGTAATAGACATTGTTAATACATTTTCAAATGTTTCAAAATTTTTATTTAGGGGTTACTCTGAACGCCGAATCGATGTAAAATATTTTCAAATGGCAGCACTTCAGGAAATGCCGAAGTAGCTAGTAACTTATCGCTATTTTATACGTCAACCCCTATTTTTTATTCCACTTTTGGATTCTACGTGAAATTTTAGTCCTTTTGATAGCCACATGTCAATATCTACAATTTATGGTTTTCCAGTTGTTTTCACTTTACAAAAAATTATGGCGGATGCAGACGGTATTTTGGGAGTTCTATAGATACTTGAAAACCGTTGTAGTTATGGCAACCGGGTTTTCACTAGCGTATACAGCATGAATAGGGATGTGCTGCCGTTTCGAAAATATTTTACATCGATTCGGCTTTCAGAGGAAACATCTACGTTAAAATTATCATAAACCTATCTATAAAACTTTCCCAGAAATGTCTAACTAAAGCTCCCAAAAACCACCTTGTATAACCCTGTTAACGAATAAATTAGTTTTTTAATTTTCATTTTTGAAATGTTTTTTTTTTTAAATTAAATCGTGAACAAAGCCCTTGTGGCGGCGCCCCTCTTGTAGCGGCGCCCGCCTTCGCCGTATCCCTTGCAGGCCCGTTTCCGCCGGCCCTGCTTATTGCAAAAAAAACTTATATCTTGTGTCCCACGCTAGGGGTACCCCATGGGATTTAACATGGGAAAATTGAAATTATCTTTTTCCTGCTTCCCAAATTAAAAAATCACATTAATATTGACGCAGATTTAAAGTGGCACTTAAAACGTTTCTAAAAACAATTTTTTGATTACAATTTGATAATTAATAAATAAATTACAGGTATTTGAAATTCGAAATTTTGAAGGTTTTTCGCGCATGCGATTCAGATCGGCTATCTTCGGTTTTTAAAGCAATATGGATGCTAAAATTAAATTGTAGCCGAAGATAGCCGATCTGAATCGCATGCGCGAAAAACCTTCAAAATTTCGAATTTCAAATGCCTGTAATTAATTTATTAATTATTAATTATCAAATTATAATCAAAAAACTGTTTTTAGAAACGTTTTAAGTGCCACTTTAAATCTGCGTCAATATTTTTGCGATTTTTTAATTTGGGAAGCAGGAAAAAGATAATTTCAATTTTCCCATGTTAAATCCCATGGGGTACCCCTAGCGTGGGACACAAGGTATATAGGTAATAGCACAATATTACCAGAATTTCCAGTCACAGCAGGACTGCCCTGCTGGCGCTAGGAGACTACAAAATTACCTTTAGGTTGGTTTCTAAAGGTCACCATGTATTAGAGCAAGAAGCTTACTCTCGCGGTCATATAGGTTAAAGAGATGCTGGAGCAAAATGTAATAGGAAGGCCGATGCACCAGCCCGATCGGACTCAAAACATGCGTTGTTTTGGTACACGGTCTATACAAGGTGTCCAAAGTTAAACGTTCAACATTGCCATCTCCGTTATTATTGGAGCTGCAAGGTCGGTTAAATGGGCAAAGTAATGTCATTTTTTCCGCTGGTTACAATGGTGACAACAGAACAACAATTGAAGGTCCCGTTGTCAAGATATTCACAAAAACAACATTTCTTTAAATGGAACACCGTGTATATTTTTAGAGATTTCGAAAGGAAATTTAATTTTGAACAAAAAATTGTTAATACATAACCACCCGAAACTTAAAAATAAACAAATAATCAGCACTTAAACTTTTAATGTTAAACGTTGCAAAATTCAAGTAGTGACGTCAGATAAATGAAATCTGTCAATAGTTGTTTCACAATATTTTCGTTTGTGACAGCTTTAAAATGCCTTTCACTCATTTACAAAAATGTCACATTCGGAAATCTAATCTGCTAATGTTGTAGTGCTTCTGCAGATATTTTCTGCACACATCAAGTATGTCAAGATTTTCCGAAATTTTGTGTTTAACATTTTTTTTTTTTAATTTCCTATTACAATACGATCTACTCGAGAGTATTTAGTATTTTTTATGGCCATGATTATTGGCATGAGGGAGTGCGGCCATTGCCCTATCTCCCGTTACAAGTTATATTGGTAAGTCTATTGGTATTTCATAAAGCTAGAACCTTGTTGTCAAGTCTACAGTATTGAATCTCTTTAACCTACGGCCGGGATGATCTTCGAATAGATTTGCTACCAATTGGTTTGGGTGCACACTTAGTCGCTCTCTATATTTAACACTATAGTTTTTAATTTCATTTCTTACACTTAGCACTTTAGGTCCCGATGAATTATTTCGTTAGGCACGTACCATGGGGCATTCACTACTAACTGAAGCATTTTGGATTAGAATCTTTCTAGAAGGTCTATATTAGAATTTGAGGCCGTTCCCCATAGTTGCACTCCGTACGTCCACACTGGTTTTATTATTGTTTTGTAAAGTAGCAATTTGTTTTCCATTGATAATTGGGATTTTCTACCAATTATCCAGTAGAGGTTTCGGAGTTTAAGACTCAGCTGTTTCCTTTTTGTGAAAATGTGTTTTTGCCATGTTAAGCGTCGGTCAAGATGTATGCCCATGTACTTTGCTTCTTCAGCCTGGGGTATGTTTAGGTCGTTCAATTGGATTGGAGGACAAATTCCTCTGCGCAGTGTAAAGGTCACCTGAACCGACTTTGTCTCATTTAATTCGCCATTTCTTCATCCATTTTTGGAGCTCATTCATATTGTCTTGCAGGATGTTAGATGCAATTTTTGGGTCTTTATGTGTGACCAGAACTGCAGTGTCGTCAGCAAATGTTGCGGTCATACAGTTGTCGTTGGTAGGCAGGTCGGCCGTATGCAATAAATATAGCACAGGCCCCAATATGCTCCCTTGCGGCACGCCCGACTGTATTGGTCGAAGTTTTGTGTAGGCTTCTCGGAATTTCACTCGAAAATGCCTATTTACAAATAAGATTTCAGAATTTGGTAGATGTTGTCAGGAAGAGTTTTTCTAATCTTATATAGCAGTGCGCTGTACCAGACTTTATCAAAGGCCTGGCTTATGTCAAGAAAGGCCGCTGTACAATATTTTTTCTCTTCTAGTGCCCTACTGATCTTAGACGTTATGCGGTGTACTTGCTCTATTGTTGCATGCTCTTGCCTGAATCCGAATTGGTGGCTAGGGATTATATGTTTTTCTTCCAGGATTGGTTTGATTCTCCTTAGGAGCAGCTTTTCAAATAACTTGGACAATAGTGGTAGTAGGCTAATTCGCGGATAGGATTTTGGGTCTTCATTAGGTTTTCCCGGTTTTGGTATCATTATAATTTCCGCCACCTTCCATTGGCTTGGGAAATGTTGTATTCTTAAGATAGCGTTAAACAGTTGCGTGATAAATTTTATGCCAACATCTGGAAGTTCTTTCAGGACTCTTCCTGTAATGAGGTCAAACCCCGGAGCTTTTTTAGGGTTGAGATTTTTGTGTTTAACATTAACATTAAAAGTTCAATTGTTGTTCTGTTGTCACCATTGTAAACAGCGGAAAAAATGACATTACATACTTTGCCCATTTAACCGACCTTGTAGGTCTAATAATAACGGACATAGCAATGGTAAACGTTTAACTTTGGACACGGTGTATAGACCGTGGTTTTGGTATAGCACAGATATATCAAAAGGCAGAACCTGCGACTGTTTGTTTGCATATTTCTTAGGGAATGTAAACTAAACAAGCACATAAACCCTATGAGCTTGGTCAAATCAGCATTTTGTAGAGGATGCTACACAGACGATGAGACCACATACTTTTTATGAATGTCCTGTACGTGTCTAATTGAGATGATCCATGTTGCGAGTGTCTTAGCTTTCTCCTCCAGCATCCTCAGGTACATCACATGTGTGATGTCAAAATTGTTTAATACGAAAAATCCCGATACTTTAGTAATAATTTTAGTCATGTTACTTATATTCAAATTACAGAAAGGTCTTTTACAGGGTTTTTTCCTAAAAACGTGTCATTATTTAAGCTTCTCCTTTTGCTTTCTTTTGGAAGTTAGGGAATAAAATAAAAATAAAATAAAACACTCTTTATAATTTTGATAACAAAGAAATTAACAAAAAAAGAGCTATAATTACAAATAAAATCACCAACCATCTATTTAAAGAAGATAACAAATATTTTCCAGATCTTAAAATATATAAAAAAACAAAAAGATTTCTTAACCTTCGGATGGCCAAGGTGGGGTCCAATCGGACCCCAGACCTATTTTTATTGTCGTAGCTATTTTAGTAGCAAGAAAATCGGTTTGAGGTTGTTTCTAGCTGAATATTTATCATTTATACATACCCTCATATAACTATTTTGCGTCAAAATTTTCTCGTTTTTTAGAAATGAATTAATTGTTGGATGGCCAAGACCTATTTTTTGTGTCGTAGCTATTTTAGTAGCAAGAAAATCGGTTTGAGGTTCTTTCTAGCTGAATATTTATCATTTATACATACCCTCATATAACGATTTTGCGTCAAAATATTTTCGTTTTTTAGAAATTAATTAATTGTTGCTTGGGGTCCGCTTGGACCCCACCTTGGCCATCCATGTAACGAAATATTTGTTTGTTTGTTTGTGTAAAGGTTTATTCAAATTTTCGCTATTCTTTTTAGTCTGATATATTTTGATGCTTATTATAAACAAATATGTACTTCAATTTACAATGAACAACTACATAAAATAGAGGCACAGGGCGAAAAAACCTTGGGGTCCGCTTGGACCCCACCTTGAGCATCCGTGTAACCAAAAATAGGTTGGCCATCCGAAGGTTAATAACCACAAAGATATTCTAATTTTAAGTGCGGATAAGGGTAATGTCACAGTAGCTATGTCATTACAAGACTATAACAACAAATCTCTTGACTTACTTAATGACAAAACCATTTACCTGCCATTAAAATCAGATCCTACAAGTATGTATGAACGTAAATACAACAAACTAATTTCTAAATTACAAGAAGATAGTTTCATTGATGAAATATTAGCCAAACAATTACGTAATTATAAAAGCTTACCCGCTAAATATTATGGATTACCCAAAATACATAAACCAGGAATCCCATTAAGACCAATTATATCTTCTATTAATTCAGTTACACATAAATATTGTAAATTCATAGCCAATATCTTAAAAAATGCTATGTCAGATCAATTTACACACAGGATGAAAGATTCTTTCACTTTTGCAACTTTCGCCAACAATTACAAATTACCTAAAAGTTACGTTATAATTTCACTTGATGTTGTTTCTTTGTTCACTAATATATCCATTGACCTTGTTAAAAAACTACTTAAGAAGAATTGGCAAATAATTAAAACACACACTAACATTCCAGAAGATAGATTTCTTCAACTAATTGACTTTATATTTGAAGCAACATATTTTAGCTTTAATGGTAATTATTATAAACAAATTTTTGGAACACCAATGGGTTCTAAACTTAGCCCAATTTTAGCAGATATAGTCATGAACGATTTAATAAAAGATAGGATAGATAAATGCAACCTTGAATTTTCCTTTATTTTCCATTATGTAGATGATATTATTTGTACAATAAAAGAAGACCAACATCAGTTAATACTCAACAGCTTTAACCAATATGATCCACACATCCAATTCACAATTGAAAAAGAAATAAATTCAAGTGTACCTTTCTTAGATACAAGAGTTATTAGATTAAAAGAAAACATCATTATTCTAGATTGGTACAGAAAACCTACTAACTCAGGTAGATATCTCAACTTTAATTCAAATCACACTTTTAAACACAAAGTTAATTTAATTACAAATTTAAGATATAGAATAGAAAATATCTGTCACACCACACTTATTAAAAAAAATAAAAGATTATTGTTTCAACTTTTACTTGATAATAATTATCCGGCAGACTTACTCCAAAGACTTATTTTCTTTCAAAATCAAAATAAAACCAACCATAACAACAATGTTATTAATGGACCTATCAATTATTGTCAGTTACCTTACATTTCTGATCTTACTTCATCCCTCATTAACAATTTGAAACACTCTAATATTAAGATCAGTGTCTTTAATTTTAATACAGTTAAATTTCTATTCAGTCAACTCAAAGACAAAACAAATACTTTACAACAAAGTGATTTAATTTATAAAATACCATGCAAAGAATGCAATCTCATTTACATCGGACAAACAAGCCAGAAGTTAACCAAACGTATTTCACAACATAAAAATGACTGTAAAAACAAACCATCTTCAACAGCGTTAAGTACACACTTCAATAATTATGATCACCAAATTGACTTTGTTAATACAACAGTTTTAGACTCATGTAATAATTTAAAATTGAGATGCTTTCTTGAAATGTGTTATATTAGAAGTTTACCTTATACTATGAATTTTAGAACTGATGTTGATAGACTTAGTGATATTTATTCACTTTTAATTGACATAGGTAGTTCTTAGTTGATTATTCATTATTCTTAAGTTTTACATATACACAATTTTAGTTTTATATCACGTTAGCTCATAATTATGACAACATCATACATCAAATTTTAATTTATATCTATCAGAAAAAATTTAATGTTTGTTCCTTATATTAATTTTAACTGTTAATTTACCAATAGTAAGTTTTAGTTGTATAACATCATATTTTAACTTTTATTATTGTAGTAATCCTGATGAAGATCTTAATACAGATCGAAATATTGAGATTGTAATAAAGGTATTTACATTATTTAATAATATTAGCCCTTAAATCAACCGATTATATCCAAAAAAGTATAACATCTTAAAATTTTATATACATATATCTATACGGTTGTAATAAACTTAATCACTTATGAATAAAGCAGCCCGCACATAGAGAACGGAGCGTACCAGCACAGCACGGAACGTCATAACAACACCCGCACACTGAGAACAACGGCATTCAGCAGTGTACTTCTTAATAAATAATAACAATGGATAATTTTTTAAAGTTGCAAGGACTGGTTGTTTTTAAATTTGCAATGTAATGTAAAATACCTGATAATTTTACTTTTTCGGAAATGTCTTCACATGAATTTCCTTTACGCTGATTATCATGATACTATTTATTAGAGGGATCGTAGATTATGGGATATTGCCAAACTAATTCAATGATATTTTCGTCTATTGAGCACATTTAGCACGTTTTACTAGTACTGAAATGAAAGTGAGTGTTTGTGATTCATCTGTAATCGATCCGACACCGGCAAAGTTGCCCTCTCGAGAATATTTGCCGTTGCCGTTCCCTGCAGGTCGTTGCTGTTACGCTACGTGCTGTTCTGTATGTGCGCTTCCCCATTTGATTCAATGTAAAGCAACTCGACCAGCAGTGCAGTGTCTGTCCGTTCCGTTCCGTTCCGCTCTCTATGTGCGGGCTGCTTAAAATAGATATGGAATACTTACGAAGAAGTACTGATTTGATCTTAAGGGAATTTCTATGAGTATACCAACTTACAATGGCAATAATTGAGAGTGCGTGTCACCACAAATACTCTTTGTATTTTTTATCGTACATTTGTTTTTTTCTTTTTTTGGTAAAAGCGTATCAGAAAGAAGGAAACTTTAACCTTTGCATAATGAATAATGTAATTCTAATCTGAATGATTTTAACTAAGCATATCTAAAATCATCTTTAGCATCACATGAATAGAAAAACAAAAAAGAAAAACCTTTTGTTCATACAATTTTAATGCGATGCGGGGTAAGCCTTCAGGCAATTAACAAAAAAAAAGTGTAGCTTTTGGTTCACTCGCAGTGAATTTTGGTATAATGCATTTTTATGTTACAGAGAAAGCAAAGTTTAAAACAAATAAACAATATAACATGGTGGGCGGAATAAAGGGACGAAACATGACTTTTAATTAGGGTGATTTGCAATTGCGCTACCCCTTTATATATATATTAACTATATAAGGTACTCACACAAACCATTAATAATTAATTGAATGGTCTATTTGATTGTACAATTATAAACCGTAACGGCGTAACAGCATCTAATAATAAGCCAATGAACACACAATCATATTTACAAATAACTAGTTAATGCCTGACAAATACGCAATGTAACTTAAACTTTAAGCGCGCAGTGCACTCACTAGAAGTAGTAATATTTAATAATGATTTAAAGCTCTAGAGTTATTACGGTCCAAATGAATCAAACAAAATTTATTAAAAGGAAAGTTAAAACAAATGGCGGAATTAAATGGGCAGCGTAGCATGCTTATCAAGGTCATACAAAACCCTTTGAACATTTAATTAAATGCTGCTCTAAATTTTAATTACTTCAAGAACAACGTTTATTAGAATGGAAAATTAAGGATATTGGATAAAAACTTCATTTTAAAGAATGAGCAAACATTTCTTTTAAACTAACCACATTAAACACACATTAATGAGGAAAGTGTTCAGATTTTACAAGTGTTTTAACAATGTAAGCGTTCAGGCGTTTATACTGATTCTGATTGAATTTTGATTAAGGATCCTTGATAACTCATGGGAATTTTACTAATACCGATGGCTCGTAAAACTTGCTTCTTATATTCAAAATTTATGTAACGGAGATGAAATTAGTTTGGACATTAGCGTTGTAAGTTAAAACAGCATCGTAATTAAGTGTTTAATTCTTATTAAATTTATGCCGAAGTAGTGTAGAGAGTGTATGAGATTTAATCGTTATTAAAATTTGAGGATGCGCGCTATATGTTTCGTATACTCTACGCTAGGATGATATAATTTTTACAATACATGTTCTTGAGTAATTCAGAGTGTATAACTTGAAGAGGAGAAAATTGCTGGTTATGAGGACGAGTGTTCTCTCATTAATAATATTAGTAAGTCGTTGTTGGCTTAAGTTTTCCATCTTTCACGCAGAGGGAAGGTAGCTAGTTAAACTTACTATTAACTATTATGGGCGTTGGATTGATAGAGAAAAGTAATGACAAGATTAATATAAACCTGCAAGTTTTCCGATTTAATAAAAATTTCCAAGTGCCTCGAAATCGAAATTCGTCTGTACCGCCGTGGGTCTCGTTCTGACGGTTTTGTCGCGCCGGTGACAAAAGGGCACTTTTCCGTCGAAATTTCAGCACTCCCGAGACGGTACGGGCTCGCCTCGATCACACCGAGGGTCCTCCTTGGGAAAGCATAAATCGCCACGGTACCGTTCATTTGCAAAAAGGGCCTTCCGATTTTGCAGAATGAAGAACTTTTTGGCCGTTTATCTCGAAATCGAAAGCGACAACTACAAATTTTTTTCACAAAAAATGTAAGGGGAAATCCTTGGCTCTCTTTCTATACCAAAATCGCCGGGTTACTCGGAAAATTGAGCAATTTATTAATGGCAATTTAACTCATGTATAAAAAACCTCTTTAGCCGCAATGCAATATCACTTTGACAGCGGCAAAAGTTATCTACAACTTTTACTTTTTTCGCCTAGTCATTTTCTAAATAATTATCGTAGTATCCGTGTCTATATAAATAGTTTGACATTTGTCAATAATTGACTGTATCATTGTGTTATTTTATGAATGAGCCGATTTGATGAATCTACTAGCCATATTTTGAACTACATACATTGATGTTTCTAAATTTCTTGTTCGTTATATTCTCCCGCCGAATTACACTCGAGGTTTGTATTTATACCGAGTAAATTTGTGTTGTTTAAAATCTAATGTTTCCTCTAGCAATTTGACTCCAAAAACTGCAAAATTGCTAAGGCAACAGATTTTTATTAAGCAACCGCCATTTACTCGGTAAAACACAAACCTCTTGTGCAATTATAAGTGAAAAACGGCGGAGATTTTCGATGACAGTGTCGAAAAGAACGGTCGCACGACGACAAAAGTACAACTTTGACGCTTCCATTTCTCTCAGAAAATTTGAACCAATCATATTAATGCATATTACAGAAATCACCTAGCAACAAACGAATATCACCGAGTATTCGATGCACCATGAAATATTCGGGTATTTGCACATGTGCATACTGTGAATATTTTTTGACATTTTAAAAATATTCGGGCTATTAAGTATCAAAATAAATTTATTGATTTAAGTTACAATTAGTATTTGAACAATAATAGTTATAGTTATTATTAAAAGTACAATTGTTACCTACAGTGTGACTCATTTAGATTGGAAACACACATGTAAAATCTGAAGTTATTTACCGATTTTAACCAATTTTTTTTTTAAAGTGTCAAATAATGAAACATCTACTTCGGGACAAAATTTTACATGTTTATTCCAATTTTCAGGGCATACTACGATAACTTTTTCGTACTCGGAATGGAGAATTGTTATTAGCGATTTGTTTATAAAAAAAATATCTACGCCACTGGATTCAGAATGCTTCCAAATAGCTGTCACCAAAATTTTACAAAAATATATTTATTAATAACAAAGTTATGACAACTTAAAGTTCGAAAACTTTCTACGCTAACAGTTACAAAACAACACCCTGTATCAATAGATGGCCATTGAAATGATGTTAATAATTCTTAAATTAAACTATTTAAACCATCAGTGGAGAAAAAAATATTTAAAGTAACGTAATATTTAATAAAAATCTATCATAACTGTTAAGTTAAACAGTAACATAATTTCCATGGTAACTAAGATTTAAATGGAAATGTTAGGTCTTATTATTTACTCAATCGCGCAATTCCGTTACTTTTATTAGAAAAATGTAAATAACTCTGTAATCATTGATTTTAGGTATAGGAACATGGTATATCAATTTAAAGTAAATTTATTTCTGCATCGAATAGGCTGATAATTAAATAGGCATTCCATTAAAAAAAAGAGACTTGTTAAAGTTTTTCTTAAGTCTGGAAATAACGTCAAATAGATACGTAACCGCAGGCAATTTTTTATAATCCATGACAGACAATTGTGTCTCAATCTTTTGACATTGAGAACCTAAAATCCCATTTCCCTAACTTTTACCACTTTCGACTTTCAATTTTATTTCCTAAACAAGATTTTGACATTTTTCAGTGAAAAAATTTTTTTTTCTCAACAATCTAAATTGATACACCGATTATTTTAAGCATACATACTTACTAAACATTTTATGACACATCAGAATGTGAAAAAAAATTGCCTGGTTTGTATTTAAAATAAAGAAGTTGATGCTCACTTCCGGTATTTCCGGAAGTGCTGCCATTTGGAAAATATTTTTATTTAATAGATTAAACACTCCACGTCGCATGTGCAAAATTTCAAATTTCTAGCTTTTACCGTTCTTGATATACTTCTAACCGACGGTCACCGTGAGACACCCTGTATTAATATTGGGTAATACAATATCCACGATTGTGTAGTAATATAGAGCAGATACCGAATGCAAATATGAAAATTTAAAAGAACACCATGATATAATGATTTACTGACAATTGAGTGGGTATACCGAATTATCTTTGCATCTGAAGACAAAATTTCCTTAGTTCGCAATGTGCATTTATCAATCAACATAATAAAACAACGATTTTTCAAATGCAAATGTTGAAATCAAATTTGAAGTTGTAGATTTTTCGGTGAAAACACAAAATGTAATCCTAATAATATTTGGAAAAGCACAATATTCAAACAAACATTGGTTTCTTCGACAAGATCTAACCTGCGTTCGATTTCTGATGCGGCCAGAAACTGTGGCAAATTTCTTCCTCTTAGTCGACTCAGCCTTCATAAAATTAGTGCTTGGGTATAATTCTGGAGTACCTAATAAAAACAAGGCGGTTAAGCAGCACACACTGCTTGTCTGAGAATGTTGCAGGTATGGTTGGGCTCAATTTCTCAAATTATCCACATGTAATATTTTGCTTGCCTAGCATTCACTGCTAGGGTGCCTGGTAAGGGTTTGTTTATATAAACTTCCCTGGTTTGCTTGAATTAGGCTGTATGATGTTTTGCCTAACCTCCAGGGGTTTACAAACACTTTTCCTCGGGTAGCAAATAGTCGGAGACCAGTTCGTTTACTCAATAATAAAACGGTACCTTGTACTAATTTATATAATGAAAAAAATAATAAATTAACAAGTAATTAAATAACGAAAATAAATAAATAATTCTGGTTCGGTTGCTTGAATGCGACCCAAAGACGTTGCTCGCTTCACACCAGTTAATAATTGTAAATTGACAGGTGATTCTGTAATTGAATATTAATCGTTTACAAAATGTGAATAATTATGCTGTGAAATAAAATTCAATTAATACATTGGTGAGTATTATTTCTTTAAATGGGTTCGGTCAGTTACAAGTAAACGGTTTGAATTTACAGGTTCTTCAGGAATGCGGTTAATTTCAGGGTTATGGTTTCAGGTGAATTAAGGTTAGTTCCTTTGAGCGCAGCCCTACGGCTATACAGAAAGGTCCTATGGTAAGTTGTAAACTTAGCTCGGTTTGTACTACCGTACGTAAGTTTTAGGCTTGGAATGGATATGTATAATTAGCTCGGTTCTACTACCGTACTAACTACAACAGAACAGGTTAAACAATCGGAATACAATTAGCTCGGTGTTAAACAACCGTACGTAATTGCATTTATTAACAGGTATAACGGAAAACGGAATACAATTAGCTCGGTTCTAAACAACCGTACGTAATTGCATAACAGGTATTAGGTTAATCGGATTTCAGATCTGAAGGATCTCTCGGTAAGTTCTTTAGTTTTATTGCGGTGCAATTCCTTATAAAGGTATTTTCAGGTCAGGTGGGAGTATTAGGAGGGAGAGATATTTGGTGGGAATGATGTTTACGTTTGCTGGCGACCCCTCCTGGTAGAAATTTGTATTATTTAAGGAATTCCTACCAGGAGTTCTAAAACAAATAATATGTACAAATTTCACATCATTACATACCACCCCTTCCTCGGATTAGGCCGGTACTCTTCGTAACCCCAGTTCCTCAGCATCGTTTCTTTTTAAGTATAGCCTCTCTCCTGTCCCGATTAAAATTGTTGCTCTTCTTTTATTCCGTCTCTGCTTCCTTTTCATTTTTCTCGTTAACTCCTCTATTCCCTCTTGTCTTCGAGGTTCATTTCCCATTAATCGCCTCGACTTCTTTCTTCTTGAGCACCTCTTACTTTTCTTTTCTTGTTTTGTTTTGGTGGCTGGTGTCATTCCAACCGAACTGTTTTTAGCCTTCACTGCTACTTCCTGTAATGTTTTCTTACCTAGCACTATCGGTGAACTCCATGGGCTCTTTGATGGTTCTATTACCTTGTCAACCAACATCTGTTCTACCTCTTCGTTAATTATCGCTTGCATCGCTGGATTGCGAGGGTAGTACCGTTGCTTACATGGTTCGGCATCTTGCTTTACAGTTATGTTATGCGTTACCATATCCGTAAGTCCCGGTGAATCTTTAAATTGCTGTAGTTCTTTTTCTAGGAAATCGTTTAGTTGGAGCAACTGGTCTTCCTGCAACCCTTGAATACCGTCTAACCTGGATGAAGAATCTGTTTGTAAAGAAATTGTTTCATTTCCTACCTTCAATGTCTTCTGCTTGATATCTATCTGAGCATCATATTGCAGCAAGAAATCCATTCCGAGGATCACTTCTGACGTTAATCCAGGAAGATATCTGCATTCTAAGTCTATACAATGTCTTCCTATCTGGCTGGGGAATCGACACATCCCTTCTGTGTGTACTTCAGTACCATCCGCTAATTGTACTTTAGTGGCTTGGCTTGTTACAGGTAAAATTTTGTTTGCTTTTACCCTATTGAATACTTGATTTCCCATATAGGAGCGTGCTGCACCTGTATCAATCAAGGCTGAAAACGTTTCTGTGAATATATTCACCGGAAGAAACAGGCGACAATCTTCTACTGGCTGTGTTACTTTCGGTAACTGGCTGTTTTGACAAGCACAGTTCTGTGTAGTGGCAGGAGCTTCGGCCATGTCGTGTAAGGACTCCTGAGTTTCCCTTACTGGCGATTCCCATTTCCCGACTGCTGGCAATTACAGTTTCGAGAAAGGATTCCGGTACGTCCACATCTAGAACAAAATAATTTTGCCGCACCCCTACAATACTTTCTTTGGTGTCCTGTTTCTCCGCATCTCCAACAAACTGCTGTTCTTTGGTAAGTATCACTTCTATCTCCCGGATTACTGTTTTGTCTTACTGTTGTTTCAGCTCCTGTTGGTTCTACCGGTCTTCTTTCTGGACTTTTCTCCCGTTCCACCGGTGCTGAACTGGACTCGAATCTGACTCGCTGGTTACTCCAAGCACGATTTTCCGGATGCGTAGCCTTGGGTAATCTCTCAAATTCGCTTGTGAGTTCCAATAACTCGGGTAAACTGTTGAAATCCCTTGGTCGAATATAGTATTTATATTCTATTCGCAGGTTTTCATATATGCGGTCTAATTGATTGCTTCTAGACCATCCTCCATGTCTACGAATTAGCGTGAGGATTTCAGTAATGTAATCGGAAGCTGGCTCTCTGGGACGTTGCAATCTATTACGGATCTCTTCTTCTAATTTAAAATGGTACCTGTAGGGTAGGAAGTATAACCCTAAACTGTCAACCACATCAGCCCAATTTCTCCACCATTCTTTATGATTGCGGTACCAAAGCAATGCTTTACCTTTCAGCATCTCGGGTAAGGTACGTAGCAAGTCATCCTCCTCAAATCCATAACATTGCCTTAACTCTTCTATTCGTTCTAGGAATGCCATTGCGTCTCCTGTTCCATCGAATTTTACTCCCCATTTTCTCACCTTGTCACTCAATTCAGCAGCGGAAGGTTTGTTTGTGACTTCTGGCCTCGGGTCATGTATCGATTGGTGGATTGAAGGTTCTCTACCATACGGATTAGCATAACTCACTTTCGGTATCGCCCCTTTGGTACTTAAGGGTTCTGTTAGCTTTGGGGTCTCCTGTTCCATCTCGATCTCAGTTGCGGAAGCTTCTCGGAGGTACTGTATTAATCTGGCCCTCAACTCCTCAACTGTACCAGTTGAATTTAATCCCCTTTTGTTTAATTCCATAATTAATGATTCTTTCTTTAAGGTGTATACCCAACTAATTTTCACCTCGGCTTCCAACTTGCTTACTGGCGGTTCAGCTGTAGCCATATTGTGACTGTTAAGTATACTCTTCACAACACTTCACTAAAATAAAATCTTTCAGGTTTTGGAAACTGCTAAAAATAAAAATTATCCTGGAAAATAAAATTAAGTTCAAACTGGAAAAGAAAATTAAATTCAAGCTGGAAAATAAAATTAAATTCAAAACAAAAGTAAAATAACGAAAATCTTCTGGAGCTCTAGAATTAATTAGAATTAAGTAATTTATACCTGTACTTGTAATGGTTTCTAATTGTCGGTATTTATTGCCATGTAATGGTTTTAAATCCTGGTTATTCTCACGGCACGGGCCATGTAATAGGCTTTGAATCCTGGGTATTTCACTGATCGGGCGCTTTGTAATAGGCCTTGAATCCTGGGTATTTCACTGATCGGGCGCCATGTAATATTTTGCTTGCCTAGCATTCACTGCTAGGGTGCCTGGTAAGGGTTTGTTTATATAAACTTCCCTGGTTTGCTTGAATTAGGCTGTATGATGTTTTGCCTAACCTCCAGGGGTTTACAAACACTTTTCCTCGGGTAGCAAATAGTCGGAGACCAGTTCGTTTACTCAATAATAAAACGGTACCTTGTACTAATTTATATAATGAAAAAAATAATAAATTAACAAGTAATTAAATAACGAAAATAAATAAATAATTCTGGTTCGGTTGCTTGAATGCGACCCAAAGACGTTGCTCGCTTCACACCAGTTAATAATTGTAAATTGACAGGTGATTCTGTAATTGAATATTAATCGTTTACAAAATGTGAATAATTATGCTGTGAAATAAAATTCAATTAATACATTGGTGAGTATTATTTCTTTAAATGGGTTCGGTCAGTTACAAGTAAACGGTTTGAATTTACAGGTTCTTCAGGAATGCGGTTAATTTCAGGGTTATGGTTTCAGGTGAATTAAGGTTAGTTCCTTTGAGCGCAGCCCTACGGCTATACAGAAAGGTCCTATGGTAAGTTGTAAACTTAGCTCGGTTTGTACTACCGTACGTAAGTTTTAGGCTTGGAATGGATATGTATAATTAGCTCGGTTCTACTACCGTACTAACTACAACAGAACAGGTTAAACAATCGGAATACAATTAGCTCGGTGTTAAACAACCGTACGTAATTGCATTTATTAACAGGTATAACGGAAAACGGAATACAATTAGCTCGGTTCTAAACAACCGTACGTAATTGCATAACAGGTATTAGGTTAATCGGATTTCAGATCTGAAGGATCTCTCGGTAAGTTCTTTAGTTTTATTGCGGTGCAATTCCTTATAAAGGTATTTTCAGGTCAGGTGGGAGTATTAGGAGGGAGAGATATTTGGTGGGAATGATGTTTACGTTTGCTGGCGACCCCTCCTGGTAGAAATTTGTATTATTTAAGGAATTCCTACCAGGAGTTCTAAAACAAATAATATGTACAAATTTCACATCATTACAAGTATTATTCTAAATCCACAGAAATCAGTTTAATTGTAAAAATTTCGCTAGTTAATTACAAAAAACGATTTTAATGCAAGAAGAAGTTTTGGGAAAAAACTGCAGCTTTATGAAACTGCGTTAGATAAAAGGATACATTATCATCAAATTTAATAATAATAATCGATTTTATTGATTATATACGGTTGCTACATCATAATCAATAGACATAGGCTCAGATAAACCTATTGGCTCTCTGTTCTTCTCCCTGAACCCCATTTACTTAGATTAATGAATTTCTGCAAGTTAGAGTAATTACAAGAACCATTATTTTGCTAACGCAAACATTATTGAGCACAAAAAAGATATTCAACAATTATCAACAATATTACATCCATATTCGTTCCTTAATTATTTGATACTTCATTCTTCTTTTAAAGGCAGTGGCAGACCAAGACAGTAAGATTGTATTAAGTATTAGAGTTGTTACAAAATTTACAATTACTGTAAGAAAACGAACGCTTGAACAAGGACGAATATATGTATAGGTACATTAGTATAGACAATAGAACCTCTGTGTCTCAAATTCAGATGATGTGCTACACCAGTAAGAAAAGTAATTTTTTTGTACAGGTACGGAGGCATCTTTTTAGTTAAAATTTTATGAAAAAACGAACACGAATTAAGAAATCTTCTTTCGATCATAGTGCGCCAGCCCAGCTTAGGTAAGGCATGAGAGAGACTTATTTTTCCATACGCTCGGGCCCAAATTTATTGCGGCTTGCGGGAGGCGATTACAACAACAAACACCCCATCTGGCGCTACAAACTCATTACAATTAAAGTCAGAGAACTGGCTAAGGCGCTCTATGAAAAAAATACAATTTCCTATCTTCAGGCACTCCAACCTACTGGCCGAATGATCCAAACAAAGCACCAAACTTTGTGGACTTCTTTGTGGTATCTGAAACTTCTACTTGGACTTCTAATAATGATCTTCCATCCGACCCTTCATCATCATAGCAACAATCAGTACACAGGGCCGTCTCAAGCACAAATGGCGCCGGGGTGCCAAAATCACCCTGCACCCCATGGCCAAGAAAAAAGTAATGCTATGTACTGTTTTATTTGATTTACTCATACGGAAGATTTTTTAACTACAATATAGTTTATTGTGTACACTAAATGCTCACTCTATCTATGCAAACGATGAAATGAAATAATAAAATCTAATTTGACCCTCCAATGGCTCCAATAATAGCGGTCGGCCTCGGTGGCGAGTTGGGTATCAAAGCACGGTGTTCATCAGTGGCTTTTGTCAGAACTAAAACACCAAAAGCAGACAGAACTCTTTGTAAAAAAATATCCAGAATTATTTAAATAGATTGTTAATTTTAAAACCCAAATAAATAGCCTAGTCCGTGTATGCTATCGTAGGTCCGGTATGTAAATAATGTATTATTTTTTAATTTGTGACTTCAATACAAGATAGTAGTTATAGGTATAGTGGTCACCTTGCGCCCCCAAAGGTCCTGCGCCCGGGTGCCCAGCACCCCTTGCATCCCCTGGTAAAGACGGCTCTGAGTACAACTATAATAAATACATATTAAGCGAGTACCTAGGTTCTACAAATCGAAAACCGACTGGTACACATACGGAAACACAATTAGCACAATATAAACCTAAAAGTAAGACTCAAAAACCTCCTAGAGTTAGACGAAGCTATGAATAACCTAACCTCAATTCTTCAAGAAGCGACTCAAGAAGTCACACCGCACATGGAGCCACAAACAGAAACATTAAAACATCCTATTGGAAATCAAAAAGAGAATTGCTGAAAAATGGAAAGCCAGAGCTAAATGACAACGTAGTCATGCACCAACAGATAAATTAGTATACAACCAACTAACTAACAAACTAAAGGCCAAACTAAGAGACGCACGATACAGATCCCTTCAAAATTATAATCTAAACCCTAATCGATATCGCAATTAAATAATATCGATTAAAGCAAAATCTAAACCTGTACTCCAGAACCCCCCAATTGGTAAACAAGAACGTGGGCAACGAGTAACCAAGAGAAAGCGAACCTTTTTGCTGAGTACCTTGCTGAAGTTTCTGCATTTCATGGCAACATCTCACAATTCTTAAAGGACAACCCACCTTCCACAGAACCTTCAAATGTATTAACACCATCAAAAATTAAAAAAAAGCAATAACTCGTTTAAATAACAAAAAAGCTCCTGGCCTGGACCAAGTAACGCCTAAGATGTTGAAGGAGTTTCCTAGAAAAGACATCGTGATGGCTCGCATACATAATTCACTGCCGTCCTAACGTTACAATACTGGCCTAAACAACATAAAACAATCAGAAATAATTATGATCCCCAAACCAGGTAAAAATATAAATCACGTACAGGCCCATAAGTTTACTACCAAATTACTCGACAATTGCTCCTCATACAGACTCATTTAGATTGGAAACACACATGTAAAATCTGAAGTTATTTTCCGATTTTAACCATTTTTATTTTAAATGTCAAATAATAAAACATCTACTTCGGGATAAAATTTTAAATATTTATTCCAATTTTCAGGGTATACTACGATACTTTTCGTACTCGGAATGGAGAATTGTTATTAGCGATTTGTTTATAAAAAAAATATCTACGCCACTGGATTCAGAATTCCTTCAAATAGCTGTCACCAAAATTTTACAAAAATAAATTTATTTATTATAATGTTATGACAACTTAAAGTTCGAAAACTTCCTAAGCTAACAGTTACAAAAGGACACCCTGTATCAATAGATGGCCATGGAAGTTATTAAAAATCAGGACCGTATTTAAAAAACAAAGTTGAAGATGGTTACTAGAAAACGAAATGTCGGATTCCAATTTTCTGTATACCATATTAAAGAACGTTAAAAAGTACCTGTAGAAGCTTCTTTTACTTTTTATTTAACATCAACGACAAAGTAACAATTTGTAAAAAACGAAATCCTGAAAATTCGTTTTTTGTTGCATAACTTCGGAACGGTTCGGAATTTCGTCACTTTAAAAATGTCATTTTACTAAACTCAAAATTGCCCAACTTTTCTCCCATTTAACCGAAACTCTATCTCTGACCGTTTCCGAAATCCCCATAGTGGCCCTCCTTATCTTGGACACAGTGTATATGGAAATATTATATCGCATACGGTTTTCCGTTAATATTTTTCAATAAAAATGAATATTGTATAGATTTGTAGAAGAATCCTTCACTCTGATCACATATACACCCTAACACCCTTCTCAACGTCTCTTAAAATAACCATTACAAATTTTTATCGACGAAAGGAATGGCATTTGTCGACTTTAAAAAACTTTATCTAACCCTCTTATGAATTTTGTTGGGCATATGGCACGTCGCATATCGTCTCACACTCATTACTGTCAACATGGACACGAATACGTTGTCACTCCGTCCTTACATAACCTCTGTACGAAAAATGCGAAATCTTTCTCCCAAATAATTTTCCGAACATAATCGACAGATTTTAGGACACTTGAAATGCGATGCATTTTAACAAACACCAAATGCACAATTTTGTGAAAAATTGTTTGGTCCTTCTCTCCGGATCGAAATGTTCATCTTCCAAATCGATATTCGGCCGATTTGAAAAACTACGTGTGATGCGAAAATGGCGAATGATGCGAAAACGGCGGCGAGAAGACACATCATTGTGAGCAAAAGGTTAATTCTTTAATAAAGCCTATTTGTTTTGTAATTAAATTTATGACTCTCGCGAGTTAGTAGAGAGCCAAAAATTCGCATGTATGTCTTGCATTATGTGTAACGTTTGCATATTTCAACAACAAACTATAATTTAAATTTTTCAATAGAGTAATCTTTGTATGATCGCATAATAACGTATTCATATAACCATTAGTAATAATATTGATTTATCTTGGTTTTATACATAGAATGAAAATAGACTGCCTTACATAATAATTATAACCCAATTTATCTTAAAATCATATTTCCGTTGAACGGTACGTGCCTTTTTTTTGACATAACATGTAGGTACTTTAGTATTACAAAATCTATACAATTGAAAGAAACTTCTATTACGAGTTAGAGATGAATCTATTTATATTAGCAGCGATGTGCTTTGTGACGTTTAATCTCCTACATAGTTATAATAAAGCGTTCTCGGTAAAGTACATAAAATAAGAAATGCTTCAACTATTGAACTATATTCTAATATTATAGATTCAAAAATCAGTGAAATTTCATCGTTTTGACAATTGTCCTAAACATACAAATTTGCCTATATATTTGGACGGAGTGCAAATTGCACAGGTGGGAAAAATGTTCTACTTGTATGCAACAATTACTTCAAAAAGAGATGTACGACCAAGTTTATCGGTACGAGGTACTTAATTTGAATAAAACTACGAATTCTTGAAGCATACTGTGCATTGAAATATTTCTATACTTACTTAGATGGTTCTCAAGTTTGAGCGATGCCGATCCAGAGACAATTTAGACTCTTGCGAACCTTATCCAGATATGACCATTAAAAATGTATGCACCATATCTCATACAAAGGGTAAACCATGGAGTGAATTTGTTGAGAAGTTTCAGCCACCCATTGAGTGCCCTAGCAAGAAGGTATACCCATTGCACCATTATAGTTATATAGTTTGATAATCTTTTATATAATAGGGTACATACGTGTGTCGCAATGCGTCGTTTGATGGTATTGCACTTAGCGCTTTCCCATTATCGGACTGCTTCTGGAACGTTCAGATATTAGTATACGAAGACGGCATAAAAAATGGAACTCTTGCGCTTTGTTTTAGGGCCGAAGGAGAAATCTTAAATGTGCGAAATTAAGGAAGCTGTCTTTATTGTACAATATTGCACCTGGTTGCTAATTGCACGTTAGTAATGTATACCTAACCTACATATTAATATCAAAACAATATCCACGATTATGTAATATAATGTAGAGCAGATATCGAATGTAAATATGAAATTTTTAAATTTATTTATTTGTTTATCAACGGTACCTATTGACGATGGGGTATAGGCTTTTTCATCTGAAGACAAGATTTCCTTACATCTCAATGTGCATGTATTAATAAACACAATAAAACAACGGTTTTTCAGATGGAAATGTTGAATACAGACTTGAAGATTTTTCGGTGAAAACATAAAATGTAATCCTTAACATTTGGAAAAGCACAATATACAAACAAGTACATTTTTGCCTTCGACAGTAACTCGGGTACGATTTACGACACTGCCAGACACAGTGACAAATTTCTTCCTTGCCTTTCAAAAATTAGTGTTTGGGCGTTATTTCCGGGGTAATAAAAACAAGACGGATAAGCAGCACACACTACTTCCCTCTGAATTTTCCAGATGTGGTTGGGCCGAAATTATCCTTTTTGTGTTAGTCCAAATCCATAGAAATGAGTTTAATTCTTAAAAATTTCGCACATTGATACTCAAATAAAGAAACTTTTACACCACTGTCCTTAAGGTTTTTGACACCCCGAGGAGAAACGATGGCTAAAGTATCTTAAAGGTTCGATCTTGCCACTCGAGGGAATACGTTTCGTACTTTTCGTAATTACTGTGTAAAACCAAAATCATGCGCGTGGGAAGTCCATTATTAACGTTCCAGTTGTCAAATCAAATCTTCAAGAAATAACGTATGGTAGAAGCTTCCTTTTTGACACAAATGTGTCTGGTGCACATGGGAGGTATAGGCTCTCTACTGCAAACAGTTTCAGCCCTTTAGGACTATTCCCGGCAGGTAGTTCAAAATAGCAGACGTGAGTACAGACGGACCGACAAAACAACGTAAACAATAGTACATTTTTTAATCTTTAAAAGTGCACTTGTAATACCATTACTTTAACGTTGCCTCGAGAAATGTCATTCAAACTCAAAATTAATTTTATTACAACAATTGGAAGCTTCTTCAGATATTTCACATAGTCAATCGGTAATTATTTGGTTTTGTATCTTAGCAATATATCGATCTCAACTCCGTTTACACTAATTGAGTTTTTATATTGACTTCATGGATTTAATTTTAAATTAAACATGCACTTTTCGTAATGATATACAAAATAAAAATGAGCGTAAAGTGTACAACAAATCGTTGCTCATAGATAACCTATTTAGTTATTAAATTTTTTTAAAAATATAATACAAAGGGGCTTGTAGTTCATTCTTCAGGGGCCAAAACCGCCTCATTTCGTAAGGTTAATTAAATACAAATTTAACGTTACCTTCCTCTTTAGTATAATACTTTCATTGTATTTACCTTACGCCTCCACCTTTTGAATTTGCCCTAATTCTTGTTTAGGTGAAAACTGTTGCGATCTTGGACGATAGTTTTGGAATGAGAAAGCTGCGAGCTTGTCGGTAACTCACTGCTGTCAGGTCTATCGATATATCTCAGATGTCATTATGTATGGAGATGGTGGAGTTCAGCGTTTTAATTCTTTCCTCTGCCAATTCAATGTCTTTGTAGTTTCTTTCAGTAGGATCCGAAGGAGCAAAATCGATATTTTTGTTGAAATGCTCTGACTTATCGCTCACAGTCACGTTTTGCAAATGAGTGCGTCGCAGTTTCCATAGCTACAACCTTGTTGAACGTGGTTCACAATTCAATGTTGCGACACACACCGTCTATTAGATCTCAGCCGAGGTTTTCATGAAACCAGTGATCTATAAATAAATATCTATACTGGAGGGCGCATGCGATGAAGTGGTGAAGCAGTATGAGATGGTCGCCATCTAATGGTGGCTTTAGAGAAGATTAAACCATGACTTATCAGTGAAAGGATATTATTAATAATTGTGGGTATGTACTTTTAGAGATTTTTTAACATTTGAATTCTCTTAATCTTTTATTTCCAAAGCAACACCAAAATTGTCTCACCATTGTGTGCGAAAAACCGTCAACTATAAAAAGATTTTTTTATGTATGGTTTGGACCTACCTAGGTTTATAGAGCAGTTCCGTTGGCCTCTGCTGCTAGGCGAGGTTCCACATCCAGCATCCTCCATCTTTGCAAAGGAATAGATAAAGGTGTTTAATGTTATTAGATAGAAAGGTGCGTTGTCTAAGATCAGTTCTATTTCTTCGGGCGGAGGATCTTCAAGCAGTTGTGCAGGGCCGATAGGAAGTCCTTTAAGTTAGCTTGAGCTCTCCGTGTACCGTTAGGAGACAAGGATGATGATTTTAGTGTGGAACATTCAGCCGAAAAATGTTCTGCAATAACGAGTTCTACAAAACTAAAAACACATTAATGTTTATTTTAAATGGAATAGGATATAAAAAATTCCTTTGTTTCTTTTGTTCTTTGCACTTCTTTCTATACACAACATACATAGTAAAATAAATACTTAATTTGATATTTTTGAATCGTAACATTCCGTCAAGTTTTGTGGCAAGCAATTGAATATTGAAACTGTCTTTACAAGACACTAATTAGTTAACACCGAATTTGATTGGAATATTTATTAAGTGTCCTGCTCTGCCCAATTAGATGAACAGATTTTGCATTTAAAATATTAACATTCAAAAGTATCATAAGATGGAATGGAGATGTCGAAAATTACGTATCCCTTCGAAATTGTGTGTCGCCATATCTAACAGATAACGTAACATGATGGATTGCCAAATGAAAAATAAATTTATATTGTCGAAACTGAATTTACTCCTAATGATAAAATTATTAAACGCAGATCGATATAGCTTGTCAAGATAGACGATGAATTTTTAACGAACGACATTATTTAATCTAAAATTTATTTTTTGTTGTTCATCTAAATTGAGTGGAAACGAACAAAATCTTCCTTACGATCAATTAATTTCCGATGTCAGGAACACGAGTGTTAACACATTCTGTAAGTTACGATCTATTCACATTTTTGTCTTGTAAATATTCGTTTATAGCTTCACACCAACGACCTGATGTTGCAATAAATTCTCTTATCAGAATAACACGCCACTGAAACTAAAATGAATTAAAAAGAATATCACTAAACTCAACATTCACGTCACGTAAAATTTATGCAGGGATTACCTCCATTTGCCAAAATAAATCAGCCATGTCCAGTAATGAACAAAATAGGAGCAAATTAGCTATTTAATTAATACACAACAACCTCTTACGTGATAGGTCTCTCGTTAACGGCCAAGATTGATAGATTTTACGTACAATGGTGTCATAATTAATTCACTTAGGAGTAAATGGATTAGAATGCTTCTGGGATACTCAGTGGTGCGTTTGAGAGGTTAGCTCTCAATATTTATTTCTATTAAGTGTTAAGTTTATGCGACTTCAAGTTCGATTTCTTACAGAGATCGGTGTTTGGAACGAGGGGAGTATTAAAAAATACGAGGGCAAGTTGGAGAAAGAGCAATGGATAGAAGTGGGTAGGGGTTGAAGGAATTGATAAGGAAGATGGAGAATGCAACGGAGAAGAGAAGGTTTGTGATAACGCAGCAAAAAAGAAGGAGGAGGAGGACGTAGTGAAGTAAAGAATGTAGAGAGGCAAAGAAAGAGGTTCGAAGAGGAATTAGGAGATGAAGGAAGGACAAAATAGACCCAACAGACTATAAGGAGTTAAAGGGAAATTATCGTAGAGAAAGTGACAAGGGGAGGAAGATATAAGCAGTAATACAATAATATGTCCGGTGTATATACATACAAAGGAGGAGAACTCAAAGAGGTGGAAAACTATGGGGGGATCAGTGTAACAAATGTAGGATACAAGATATATGATACTGTGGGGGCGATTGGAGAAGGAACTGGAAGAGAATCAAATAACAGGGGATTGTCAAGCAGGGTTCAGAAGGGGGAGGAGGGCTATTGATAAAATTTATATAATAAAGCAGATTGTGAATATAGAGCTGGAATAGAAGGGAGGAAAGGTGTATGCGCTTTGCTTCGATATAAAAGCAGCTTTCGAAAATAAGTTGAGCAGAAGGAAATTATGGGCAACGCTGCGAAAGAAAGGGATAAGGTGGCACTTAGCGGAAAGAATAGAGCAAATGGAAAGAGAGTGCAAAGGAAAAATAGAAGGCAAGCTAAGTGAGCCTCTTGAGACAACCAAATGTTTGCTGCAAGGATGTCCACTCAGTCCGAGTTTATTCACGGTTAATGGGAAAACAGAAGAAAGGAATGGTGGGGAAACAAAACATTGAACAAAATATTGACGCAGATATTAGGATTGGGGAAAAGGACATTTGGGAAAAAGGTAATGAGGAGGGGTGGCTATTTGATACGCTAGTGAAAAGTGTGATGTTATATTGTTTGGAAATATGAGAGTGGACGGAATGGAAGGTTTTAGAGAGGATACAAGGAAGGTATTGGAAATGGGTACTACGTTTAGAGATAGAGATATCCCGGGTTATATAGCACAGGAACAAGTGAAATGGGAGACGATAAGGATAGAAACTGGGAAATTGGCGATGAGATATGAGAAAGGGATGGATAGGGGGGGGGGATAGGATACTGCAAAGTTGTTGGAAAGAGGTGAAAGGAGGGAGAATAAAATACGGACAGGAAGATAGGAAGGGGTATTATAAAAGGGAAGATGAGGTGCAAAGGAGCAGGGAAAGTGGATGGGGGGGGGAACACAAGAGAGGAGATTATAAGGAGGGATAAAGATATAAAGATTCAAGAATGAAGGAGCAAGATTAGGGAGGGTAAAATATAATGGAAAGTATGGGGAAATAAAGACGGAAGGGATACCGAGTTACTTAAAGGGAGTGCTTTGTATGCGAAGGAAGAAAATGGTGGCGAGGTTTAGGTGCGAAAATGAAGAGAAGTGAAATAAATACTGGTGGGACGACGAGAAGAGAAACTGAAGGTTATGTGACAACGGGTGGAAGAAAATGAATAATATACTCGGGGAGTGTGAAGAGGTTGGGATGAAGTTGCAGTAAGATTTTAGGGGGGGGGCGGGAAGTAATAAGATTGATGGAGGAGGTATAAGAAAGAAGAAGAAGGATGGGGGGAAAGAAAGGAGGCTTAAAAGTAAAATTGGAACAAAAGGAAATAAATTGTTTTAGTTAGTTAAGGAGAGAATACGAATTATTTTGTAAAAAATGTAAATATTTAAAATAAAATAAAGAGACTTATAATGTGTGACTCATTTAGATTGGAAACACACATGTAAAATCTGAAGTTATTTACCGATTTTAACCAATTTTTTTAAAATGTCAAATAATGAAACATCTACTTCGGCACAAAATTTTAAATGTTTATTCCAATTTTCAGGGAATACTACGATAAATTTTTAGTACTGGGAATGGAGAATTGTTATTAGCGATTTGTTTATAAAAAAAATATCTACGCCACTGGATTCAGAATGATTTCAAATAGCTGTCACCAAAATTTTACAAAAATATATTTATTAATCTTTTAAAGTGACTATTTGGTCTCATACTGATCTTTGCCCAACACACATAGCTTCGGTTTTCGTAGCATTTAGTAGCAAACCATTTTTGTCCGACCATGTTGAGATTAAATTAAGAGTTTCATTAAGATAATTTATACATCCATTAACAGAGATAATTTCACAGGACGTGTATAATTGTGTATCATCAGCGTACAGGTGCACGCTAATTTTGTTAGGTATCGTATTTATGATATTAGATGTAAAAATCCAAAACAATATGGGTCCAAGGATACTTCCGCGCGGTACACCACGTAAAATTTCAAGTTTTTTAGATATCTGCGCCCATTTATTTTCACCTATTGAGTTCTGTAAGTTAAATAGTTTTCGAACCATTGGATTGCTTGCTCACTACATTTGTAATATTTCAATTTTGCCAAAAGTAACTTGTGATGAACACTATCAAAGGCTTTGGTATGGTCTAAAAGTACCAGAAAAGATACTTTTGAATTATCATACAAGGTCATTTGTGACTTTAAGTAGTGCAGTAGCTGTGGTGTGGAATTTCCTTTTCAGTAATACATTGGTATAGAAACGCGTCTCGTGATAAATAGTGCATGTGAATTTTCGCAAAATATTACATATCCTGTGGCGATTATTGTTTAAAGCTTAGATTAGGAAAGAGAGAGGATAGCGCACACACAAGTTCCAACTGTGGTGAATTGACTCCAAAGCAAGGTCACTATAGGTGGCGCACTATCGGTCGTTAAAAAAGGGCCTTCAAAATAATTTTATGCAATTTTGATTTTTTTGCATTTGTAGTTAGTAAATGAACCATAAAATGAAACAATTTGCAGCGTTTATTACTGTTGTAGAGGATTTGAGAATGTGACCTATGCCACTGGAAAAATGGCGTTCGAAACTGCACCGCATCAGCTTCTGCAACATAAATATGTATTCAAAATATCACTTTCTTTATCGTTAGCATATTTATTCGAATCCATACATTCTAATGATAATTATATTGTGTGTATGTTTCATTTAAACTTTTGGTTTTGGTGATAATCTAGTTGGAATGAAAACATGAATTAATGTCAGATTGATTTTTACCTGTGAAATAAAATCCCTGGCTCTTTTTTCTCCGTACGATTGTTGCATGATAACCATGCACATACAGCCATTGTCTGGGGATCATTTTCACTTCTTTATTTAAACACTTTTGCAATAAAAACACCAAAATTCACAATGACTCCTACGCGTTGTTTGACTCCAAAGTAATGGCGGCCGCTTGGATTCAATCACACTTTAACTTAATTAAAATTTGAAAATTGGAAATTATAGCCAAAAGATGGCCAGAACTTTTACTTATATTTGGTAAAGAACAAAAATTTAAGGTGGCCAATTTATTGGTGCTCAAAATTGGTCAAAAATTAATAATCGATTTTCTCAAAATCTGTTCAGAGCTTTTTTTTATTTTTTGAAATGTTATACACATAGTCCATGAAAAACTATTGGCACTACATTCATTTTTTTATTTCCAATAGGGAAAGGGGGATGAATTCATAAGTTTTTTGCTAATAAATATGAAGAAGTATAAAATTGCACAGTTAAGTAGAGGACATACGACTCTTTTAATCGAGTATAATAAGAATACCAATTTACTTCCGGTCTAGCAGGAAATTAACAAAATATGGAAAATATTTATGACTTACCCTGTATATTATTTCAGGGGAGCTTCAGAAATCGTTTTCTGATTACAACTATACTACACAGTATATATTTATTTATTTATTTTTTCAGTTATTACGCAAAAAGTATTTTATTTTGCATTATTATCTAAAAAACTGTTTTATTTAATACGTCATTGTAGTAAACACGGGAAAATTGTGTGCCGGTTTACTGGTCATTTAATTTATATTTTCCGTCTCTCCTTCTTAGATCGTAATTTCTTGCTATCATTTAAATAAATCACTTGCTTGTTGCAAAACTGCTTAATTTATATTATTTGAAGCTCGTGTAATTATACTACTGAGTACTGCTAGCTTTTATGTAATTTGGAGCCGTATTGTGCTATTAATTATCCCTTTAATGACATAACATCCTATCGAACATCACTCAATCAATACAGTACGATGTGTTTCTGTACTGAAGTATACTACGTAATGTGGTACGTGTGTAAAAAAACAATTAAGTTCTAAACTATTACCAGGGAAGTTATCAGGACTTTAACAAACAAAATGTTAATGAAAGGAGAAGTTTCTCTATACGCACCCCAATAAGACCTGTTTAATTATAAATCAAACTTTATCTCGATGTTTCTCGCATTTCTGAAAAAGTTGCAATAAGTTAAATTAACACTTTATAGAAAGTTAAATGCGGTTAATTGGTAAAATTGAAAAATTGAATTCACAGTTTAAAAGCCAAATGAGTTACTGACTGATGAAGTTTAACTTTTTACTTAATGTTAATTTTCATTTGAGTCTGTGACAAAAATGTAATAATTAAGCAATTAGACTTTCAAAGAGGAAAATCTGATTAAAAATCCGTTGTTAAAACATCAAATAGAAAAGATTTTCTATATTTAATTACGAAAATGAAATACGATATAATTTTTTTATTCCCCTTTTTAATGCTCGCCGTGTTTGTATAAAACTTAAGTTTCGTGCCACCCAAAAATAAATTCACGTTAAGGATTTGTATTTTATGTCTTCGCCTAACTTAGTTTTAAAGTTTGCGTAGGAGATATTGTTTCAAATCTTCCAAAATGTAAAAGTAGGTCAAGTATTTAACATTTGAAACACATTTCGTGAAATACACATAAATCATTTTATTTTTGTAGATTCAAGACGTAATCTTGTAATTGTCAAAATGCTTTCCCAACGCGCATGTAAAGTTGACGATTTTATTTGGTTTGCATTTTATCGAATATCGTTAATTATTCGTAAATATTAAGTCATGTGTATCTTTACCAAGTTGCATGTTTGCCCAAGCTCGTCCCTAATTGGCCATGTTGTAAAGCCGGAGGCTTACAATTGAAACTTAAGGAACTGAGTTTTCCTACGATGTGTTTTAGATAATCACACTCGTTTGCATCTTAATTAAAAAAAAACACGTCTTAGAAAAATTACAGACCGACGGTAATAAGCAGCGTACATTTAAGTACATAGAATCGCCAAATACAATGGAAAATAAGTCAAAGGATTAGATTGAAATTGTGACAAATGAATTTGTGTGAACTTCTTCGGGAAACCCATCAAGGGTAAATATTTCCGCATATCTGTTGACACATTAAACAAATATTTCGGGTGACAGTAGAGCTTTCATTCTCCATTTCTCCATATTTCAATCAACATCTTCATAATTTATTTATGATCGTACTGTTCCCTCTTTGTTCGCCATGCCCTGCCATTTGCCTCTCAAAGTTTACTTTCAATCGCTTAAATTTTTTATTATAATGTCCGTTTAACTTTAACTTTGAAACTTGAACACAGATGCGTCATCAAATGTCGAAGCGAGGCAATAACCGTAAGGATATTCGTAACAGATGGAGAAAGCAGATCGTTCTATATCAAAGTGAAATATTACTACTGTAAACGGTTTAAATAAAACACAGAATAATGCCGCAAAGTGTGGAAAACCTCTGCATTCAAAAATTGAAGAAAGGATCCGAGGTGGAGATTTTGGGTTGCAAATAATAACCTATAATTAAAAAGATTTTACAGTGCAAGGTAGAAGGGTACAGAAGTAAGAAGGCCAAGAAGAAGAAGGCCCAAAAAATAATTAGACGGTAGTAGAAATGAGACGCTTTATCTTTTAGTTTTGTGATTTTACTTGACCTTGGACTTTTTTGAAGGCTGTGACCTTGATTTCTACGTTGTTCATCAAAAGTCGTTTACGCAACAGGGAAACTATGGCTTCGGAACTAGATTCTTGTCTTCACTGTGGTACATTACAATTTAGTTCACAGTTCACAGCCCCACCATTTCACTCGACAGTCAGCTGAGTGGCGAGCAGCCGGTGAAAGCCGTTCAAAGCGACCAAAGATACAACAATCAGCCGACAAGGTTATAGCCAAAATCGCCAACAAGAGGTCACATTTGGCGAAAAAAAGTCTTGGTTCACCAAGACAATGCACCGTGTCACAAGTCACTGAAACCGATGGCAAAAAAGCATGAAGTTAAATTGGTTCCGCATCCACCGTATAGTCCAGCGATTACCACTTGTTTTCCGAACTCAAAAAGATGCTCCGTAAGGCAAGAGATTTGGCTCAGATGAGGAAGTCATCGTAGAACTTTTTGAGGCCAAAGAGAAATTGTTCTACACGGCATCGGAAAGTTAGAAAAGCGTTGGAATGATTGTATCGCCACCAAAGGAGACAATGTTGAAGAATAAAGAAGAATTTTCGCGAAAAAAATGCTACTTACGTCCGGAATTTTTTGACCCATGTTTGACGTTTTTGTAAAAGCATTGAGTTTGTGTTATTTTGAAATTAAATAAAGTCCGATAGTTAATAATACCTAAAACCGTATTAGTCAAATGTAAATTTTGCGATTGTCCAAAGAGTTGTCTGTAATAATTGTACCTGAAAAATCTTACTTTACCGTTAATTATACAGTCCTATTTGAAATCATTGTTATGGTTTTGATAATAAACATTACATAATAGAAATAAAACACGAACTAAACGTAAATACGAGTAGAATTGCATTGTGTAATCCAAGATTTACGTAGAGAGTTTTAAAATTTAACAGCTTACACAGATTGGTACTCAAAAACTAATAATGCCCCTATATTAAGTAAATTCGATGTAATGAAATACATTTTAAAATGAGTTTTTTTTAAAGGAACTCAAGATAAAGGAGAACTGCCAAGTGAATGAATTTTTTTAAAGGCAATTAAATTTGTTAGAAATGTCTATGTGAAAAAGGTTGAAATAAAAATTTTCGCTAATTTTTCAATTTTATCGCAACATTTTAATTTAAAATTCAGGTAAAACTTTTACCTTACTACATCTTCCTTTTGCTATTATACGATTTACGACGTTCGAGGATTCGCTAGGGATTACAAGCGTTTATGGATTTTCCCTTATAACTTTGCATATAAATACTACACAATTTGGTGTTTTTTTTATAGAAGGCTTTATAAAGCTATAAAACTACTGAAAGTAATTTTAAATGCTTACAAATTTAAATTTGTCTATTCAATGGCTCCGTTAATTAATCATGCAAATTTTCACAGTTTCAAATTGTGTATGACATTGGAAAACGTTTTAAATTAGATGGCTAAAAATAAACCACTCTTATAAATAAATTTAGTCAAATCAACAAAGGGTATCTCCTACAATTTAGATAATGTTGCTTGGTTTCCTTTGCTTTGATTTACGATTACATTTGAATTGAAAGTTTAATAAAAAGAATACAAATAGCGATGACTGTATGAACATTAAGGTAAAAGCTTCAAAACGTTTTTATCTAACTCAAAGGTGATTCAACTTCGTTAAAATGAGTGCGGCTTTATTGATTAACATTTTATTTGGAAATTAACATAGTCTATTGCCATTTTGTTAAAAAGTACCTACTGTTTCTAAATGAACTGGATATAATATTAAAACGTTCACGTGCAGGGATTCACCAAGCCAAGTAGCTTGACTTGAAATACATGTAATAGCTTGGCTTGGGCTTGAAAGGCAAGCTTTTTAAGAAGAAAAGCTTTGCTTGGCTTGATGTTTGCGAGTGCTGGCTTGGCTTGGTTATCAAGCTTTACCAAGCTTTATCAAGCTTTTTTTAGTCACCATTGAGTGCTTAAGTAAGCGATTGTTAACTATGAGTTCTAACAAATTATCTGAAAATTCCGAAGAACCGTTATTTAGACCGTACATTTTCCAGAATATCTATGCATTCACATTTTCTAATTTATAGTTTTTATGATTTCTGTGTTCGTACAAATAAAAAACCGTTGCAGGGCATCACCTGATAGCCGTATAATTTTACAATTAAGAACTAGTGTTACAGCATGACGTGCAACAGATTTTGTACAAGGTACCGTTGCGCCCATTGCGATTTTGAGAAATATAATATACAGGGTGATTCATTAAGAATGTCCAATCTCTGAATTGTAGATTCCAGACCTCAAAATATGATGATTCTGCCCAACATGCCTTATACAAATATTGCTAGTTTCCAAGATACCGGGTGTTTAAAGTTTTAAGAATTTTGATTTTCGTAAAAACTTTCTATTTTTTCACAATTTCTTTTTGAAAATTGGCAGTTTTACCTTTTTCTGCATGAGGATTGCCAATTAATTAAAATTAATTAATTAAAAAACAAAAATAAAAAACTTCAAAGTAAATGTTCAAAATGTCCACCATTTACTTCAATACACTTTAAGATCTCTTCATATCAAATAACCCTTGTCTATTATTTTTAATCACATTAATTAATTAATTAATTGTTATTGCGAAAATCAAAATTCATATTTAAACTTTAAACATCCGGTATCTCGGAAACTAGCAATATTTTTGTATAAGGCATGTTGGGCAGAATCATCATATTTTGAGGTCTGGAATCTACAATTCAGAGATTGGACATTCTTAATGAATCTCCCTGTATATGTAATTTTTTTACAATGATTTTAAGTAAAATATTCTTTTCTTACTAAATCGAATCAACATACCTACCTACTAATGGTATATTTTGTTTGAGTAGAGCACAGACTATCTCAAATATACGTGAGTACTTCTTTTATACCGAATGATTATATTTTATGGTAGAATGCAAAATCATCAGCTGGATCTTCTAAGAATTATGTTCCATGGAATAGTAAAAAAATGCTTAGAAGTATAAGCTTGAAAGCTTGGGAAAAGCTTGAAAGCTTGACTTGGAAAGCTTGAAACCTCAAGCTTTTCCACAAATAAGCTTGGCTTGGATAATACTTAAGCGTGGCTTGGATTTTTGTAGGCTTGACTTGATTTTATGTCAAGCTTTAAAAATTCAAGCCAAGCCCGTGAATCCCTATTCACGTGCACGTTCCCCATCATAAAATAATAGAAATAGACAAACTTGTGTAAGTCGTATTTTCTAAAATCTAAACCAAATATTTTACAATTCGTTCAAATACCGTAATATTGCGGAATTGGCTCCATGGATTTTGAAAAAGGTGGCTTGAATCATTATTGCGAGCAAATTTTCTTTAAATTTGAATTATCCTCTTAACGTTATGATACATGAACAATATAACAAACAAGTAGGTACACCACATTAAAATTTCTATTGTTTAAAATTATTATTGTTTAAATTAATTGTATTTTGGTTTAATAGATGATCAAAATTATTTCCATTTTCCCGAACATACCTCCGGCAACGTGTTGATTTGCCTTCATTTTCCGTACTGACAACGCTTTGTGTCACACCACGATTGTCCTTATTTTGGTCAGCAGTTCCTCTTTACACGTGAGACGTCAGTGAATCCCACAGAAAGAACCCGATGGGGTCTAAATCTGAAGATCACGAGGTTCACCCAATATCTGTATCTATTATTATTATTATTATTGTACTACTTCGGTTCTTATCGATACTCAGGCTAAGCTTGGTTAAATAACCGCACGGACCGGAATCAAGTAACGATTAGTTTTAGTAATACATATACCTATATAAAATAAATTATTTTTATTATTATTATTATTGTTGTTGCTGCTGGAGGTGGTCCCAATAGGTTCCCGCATTGCGACATTTTGGTCCATTGTGCTTCCCGCTGTTGTCTACCCTTCAAAAATACCTGTATCTTTCACAAAGTCCAGGATTTTTGTAGGACGAATCTTCGTTATTTCCTCTTGTGTAATCTTTTCATTTTCCAAGTAGGTGTTCTCTGCCTTTATGAATGCGTCACAATGGCAAATAACGTGATAGGGCGTTTCATCTGCCTCACCACAACCCCTGCATGTCGAGCTATCGGTCAGTCCCATGTTATGCAGGTGTTTGTTCATGCGACAGTGGCCCGTGACAATTTCTGTCGCAAGTTTTATCTTCGCCCCGCTTAACTTAAAGATGGACGTAGCTAGGTCCCTGTTTGGGGTTTCCAGGAAGATCGTGGAATGACTCTGTCCTGAGATTTTCGACCAATCGCTGTACCTTGGTGCCATACATTGGTCCTTTAGTTTTGTCAACCCTTTTCTTCGCGAGAAGAGAATGAGGTTCGTTTTTGTTGGATTAACAGATAGACCCTCTTCTCCGCACCATGCTTCCACTAGATTTAAAGCTCCCTGCATCACATCTAATACGGTCTCTTCAAATCTGCCACGTACCACAATCGCTAAGTCATCGGCATAGCGAACGGTGGTGTAGCCTGCCTCCCTTAATTGCCTCAGCAGACCGTCCACTACTAGGCACCACAATAGAGGAGAGAGAACTCCCCCCTGTGGACATCCTCGTGCGGCCCTGACCACTACAGAGTCGTTATTAAGCGAGGCTGTAACGTTCCTATGTTTTAGCATGGTGTGTATCTACCTACGCATGGTAGGTTGTACTCCCTTGCTTTCCATAGCAGTTTTGATTAATTCTAGAGAGGTATTATCGAACTCTGTGTCTAATAACCGCTCCTAGACCCACCTCCTTACATGAGATCGCCCTTTCGGTCATGCCCACTACTCTGTGGATGGCGAGTTCACAGGATCTACCTGGTTGATAGGCCCACACATTGGTATTTGCCGATGGGCTCAAGTCCCAGCACCTCTCCCCTAATATGTGGCTCAATGAGTTTTTCCAATAGCTTTAGAAGAAGCGACGTTAGACTGATAGGCCTAAAAGACTTGGCTTGGGCGTATGAATCTCGCCCAGGTTTCGGTAGCAACACAACTTTTACGTCCCTTCGTAGTAATGTACAGAGCGTGGTGGCTACCAGGTTGATGCCTTGTTCTAGTAGAGCAGGGAGAATTCCATCCATCCCTGGGGATTATTGTTTAAATTAATTGTATTTAGGTTTAATAGATGATCAAAATAATTTCCATTTTACCGAACATACCTCCGGCAACGTGTTGATTTGCCGTACTGACACGTACGTGTACACACCACGATTGTCTTTATTTTGGTCAGAAGTTCCTCTTTTCACGTGAGAGGTCATTGCATCCACATAAAAAACCCGATGGGGTCTAAATCTGAAGATCACGAGGTTCACCTAATATCTAACTATACTGAGTGACACACCAAGAAGGGGTTGAAATTTTTTATTGAAACTTGATAAATTTGTTGAGTTGACATCGCCCTTTCCGGTTTGTTAAGAACACTCCTCATAAAGCAGTGGTTCGAATGATGCCAAAGTTAAAATTTTTGTTTTGATTCGCCAATTTTTGTAATCATTTTTAACTTAAAGATACGAGCATCAAAAGTTACATATTGCATACTGTTTAGTTTCCTTATGCGTTAGAATCGGGTGTAATAATTGCTTAACTTTTGAGAGCAAGTGGTAATGTTTATATTTTTTTTCTCTATGGGTAATGTGATAACGTCACATTTGACAGTTCTTATTCTTTTATAACCTTCCGCTCATTCTTTCGGCCTGTGTTTTCCGTATTATTTGTTGTCCGTTTTCATTGTTAATTAACATTATTTTGGTTATATTTGCGTTGTTAATTTTAATTGTAATTGCAATGTCTAATCTTTTAATTGGAGGTGTAAATTCCCTCCATTATGGAAATTCACAAATTTTATAATTATCCTGTATATTTCTTCACCCATGTGATTGAAAATTATGATTAAGCCTAAATTCATAGGCGAAACGTCAATGTCTAATTTATAATATTTTGACTCGGTATTTATAAATACCCGAAATTGTTCAACATTATTAGCCTCTAGAATAGGCGGTTATCAAACTGTTTCTTGTTGAATTCAACTGCTCGTCTCAACTTAAATCTACCATAGCTAACGCTAACATTTGTCTGTACGAAAATCTGCTCAACGGTTGATCGTTAAAGAAAGAAATTTATATATTTTCCCTCGTACATTGCTCTGTTTAAATTACAACATATATTTTACCTCATTTATGTTTCATTTGTTCCGTTCCGTTTGTTTACTAAAGGCAGTGGAAGAGTAAATTTCATTATAATGATGTGCAGAATTTGGAATATTTTAATACGATTCCTTTTGTGTACGTGTCGTAATGATGATAAATGATAATATAAGCGCCTCTGCAAACGAATAAGTAAACGGCGTCCCATATAACCGCATTTTTTCGAAAATCTTAACCGCAAAAATGAAACTATTTAAAGTTAATGAATTGTAACGACAAAACTTTGTGAGTTTTGATGATACGTTTTAGCATTACGACGATGTGTCTTACTACGTTGATTGTGAAAACAAATTCGGTCGAGCGTGTAAATTGCACTACAATTTTCCCGCTCCTGTAATCTTAAAGATAACAAAAATAATGATGTCCCAGAAGCAACAAACAAGAAAAGTAATATTTACTAACCACAGTGCTTTCCGCATTGTTTCAAAACTTCTCTAGGCAAGCTTCTCTATCTTAAATATAAACTTGTTGTGTTGAGACAGCAACGGATATTAAGTAATTTATCAACAATATATCGCAGAGTATAATGTGGTTTCCCTAGTTTCTAATTCGTTAAAGCTTTCAGTTCGGGAATAACGTCTCGACCTTGTTAACGATCATCCCGTAAATTAGGTCCCAGGAAAATTGATAACATCCCCAGATGTTATGAGATAACTGTGTGTTTACTTGAGTGGGAAATATTTATTCCCACTTATAAATACGATTTCAGTTTTATTTTTCTAATCTGCTTTACATTTCAAATAATTATTGGCACTACGACTTCAATGTACTCTTATTAAATTTTTCGTATAAATTTAAAAATATATTTAAGAGGAAAATAGTTCAACAGACATGGTTGAAATATTATTTTGGGATTTTTAGGGTTATTTGATAAATGAGATAAACACGCCCAGTTTTTATATCACTTCTAAGTTATTATGTATTAACCGAGTTTGATGCATTTAGAAACTACTTCTTGAATCGTAATAGTATAGTTATTATGAGCTTTTACTGATACGAATTGAACAATGTACATAATACTATTAAACTCATCAATCAAACAGTTTTTGAGATAAGATATGGGATTCTCTGATCTTTTGGATAGAAATAACATATTTTTTAAGAACGGAGGTTTTATCAAAACTAAACACTGACTGTCTTTAGTTTATTGCTGCCAAATTCCTAAAGAAGTTATGGAGTAAACTTGTTATCAGAATGTTCAATGAATACGTTTTAGGCCCGTAAGAAAAGCACACATTTCCGTTTCTGTCTTTCATTAAGTATTAAAGTATGGTCAATAGAGTTATTATTATGCATACTGAGTCCTCAAAAATTACATAGGTACATCGTAAATAGACGATAAGTTCTAACCCTCAATTAAAAATGGTGTAATTTCGTTATGAATAGTGCACAAAAAAGCACAAAACAGGTACAAAAAATGAGTTATGAAGTACTTGGTTCATGGTTTTGGGGGTACAGCTCAATATACGTGATAATAGATGATGAAATACACCCTTTTGTACGACGAAGGTAAGCATCACCTCAGTTTTAATACTTTTAATAAATATCTGTCACACTTCCTCTAAAGCACAAAGCTAAAACACCAAAAATCTACAAACACGTTTGAAATATCGAACACATTTCGACAGTATCAGCGAACACTTTCGCTGGTTGTCACGTACGTAGCAAGGTCGTATTATTTTTCCAGTTGGGCAGTTTCGTTTGAATCTTCCAGTCCATAGACAATAATTTGCCCTAAATAATATTTTTAGGTAAAAGTTCGCATCGATATTGCTGGTAACTTAGAAAAGTGCGTGGCGCTTGTCAAAGTGACCTTTAGTGTCAGTGGCGGCTCGTGACTTTAGAAATAGGCGACGCAGAATTTATACAAACACACAGATATAATCATTTCTCAAAATAATGTACATTTAATATTAAAGATGATGGTAATACATTTAAGGGAGTTATGCAATCCATAAATCTCTAGTGAAGCAACACTTCATCTGCGTCACCTGACGAGCCGCCACTGCTGCAAGTTAACCGTACCTTTAAAATAGAAAAGCGGGTTCTGGTTCAGATTTTCCCAACTTCCACATATCCATCGAAACACTGTAATTACTCGAGGCGGCGTAATTTTATAAATTAAATTTCCGTATCACATTCCTTTTGTAAAGGAAAAACATCAGTGCATAAATTTGATCACCTTTTGAATTATTAAATACAACTTTGAAAGGTAATCATCCATCCTCCATTAAAGTGGGTGTAGAAAATTGAATTTTCATTTTTAAAGATAAAAGTCAGCATTAATGTTTACTTTTTTATGCTTTTTATTTTCAATTCAAAGGAACACATCATATTAAGCGCTTTATTGAATGGCGAAGGGATTTTCTGTGTTCATGCCCAGACTATATTAAACATACAAAGCAACAAAAGTGATTAAAAAAGTTATTTTTAATTGTGTATTTTATGTGCCAATGCGCTTTAGAATTTATAAATAATATGGATAATTATCAAGTTTTCCAAAAGTGGCAATTAATAAAGTGACTATACAGGGTGTTTTTTTGGGAGCTTTAGTTAGACGTTTCTGGGAAAGTTTTATAGGTAGATTTTTGAACATTTGTACTTAGGGGTTACTCAAAAAGCCGAATCGATGTAAAATATTTTCAAAATGGCAGCACTTCCGTAAATACCGGAAGTAGCTACCAACTTCGTTATTTTAAATAGCAACCCCTATTTTTTATTGCATTTTTGGATTCTACGTGAAATTTCATAACTTTTGATACCAACATAAGAATTCATTACTTAAAAATCGTTGTAGCTATGGCAACCGAGTTTTCACCAGCGGATAGAGGAAGAATAGGGCTTTCTTTTGGTGTACTTAAAAGAAAGTTATGTTGCGTACGACATCACCTATGAGGCTCAAAATTTAAGAAAATTCAAAGATTGAAAACTCAGTTTTTTTTAATGAAATGACCGTTTTCTTACTATTTCATGTGATAGAGAATCAAAATGGGCATATTTTGGTATTACATGTTCCTATCCCTATCTTTAATAGTTTCTGACTTATTCTCATTTCATTGCAATGATACCATTTTTTTCGGATTTTTTAGTAGTTGGCCATGACCTTATGGCAAACGAATTTTAAACCAATCAATCCGTCACCTGTTAGTTTCAAATCAATTTAAAACCTTGTCTTCTTCAACACATGCTCAAAATGAGCGCCTTCATGTTCCAAACACAAACTCTTTTTCGTAAATGTTCTCGTGTGGAGTATTGTATGACTTGTGATTCAGTATTGCGCATATTCTTGCAGAGGCAGCTCTTCTGTTGCAGGAATATTGCGTAAAATTTCCAAATAACGTTCTGTATTCAAATTTTCTGGATAAATGTGGAAACACAAAATATTGTTATTTTTAAACGCACAAAGCACATTAAAACTCCAGCACTCTTAAAAGTGTACATCTCCATTCAAACAAGAATTTTAATGGCACCAGCAATGCGAATTATAGCGATTAAATTTTTACTAAATTTGGCCTCGTCTGACCAAGTAATGTTCCCCAAAAAATATTACTGGTTTCTTAACATTGGCTATTCGTAAAACTCTTACTGTGGGTAAGGGGGTACAAAGCTTCCAAAATTCAAACAATTTCATTCCAGTGTTCGTATGGTACGTTCACTAGGATGCGGTCTTTTTGGATATCTCTCAATGAACGTATGACAGGCATGTGACGCGATTCTGTTCATTTCACCATAAATAACAATTAGATTCCAAAAATCTTAATATGTAAAACCACTGCGAACCATTTTTCATTTTTTTCGATTATTGAAAAACTTATGTTAACCCATTACAGGTGACGGTTTAGTATCACTTGATTTGTTCAAAATTCGATTGCCATGGTCCATGTCATGGTCGACTAATACAAAAAATTCGAAAAAAATGGTATCAATGCGATGAAATGAGAATAAGTCAGAAACTATTAAAGATAGGGATAGGAACACGTAATACCAAAATATGCCCATTTTTATTCTCTATCAAATGCAATAGTAAGAAAATGGTCATTTGTTCGATACCCCCTTAGAAAATCGCCCGTAACTATGGTTACGAGTGAGAGAAAGTTGTACTTTCGCTCACGCATTTTTCACTCACGCATATTTGAAAGTATTAACGTCACTTGTAATTACATTTGTTTCATAGCAACGGATCGTCACGACTGTGTGATTTCTTTAAATAAAATAATTCCAATTGTAATACAAAGTTACGGAGTCACTTTCTAAAGAGATATCGAACAAAATCTAATACAAAACTCGTGAGTAAGGTCACATGCGTTCACTTGAATTGCACGAACACACAATTCGCTTGAACGAAAGTTGTACCTTCCTCACTCGTATGTAAATAACTATTCATTTAAAAAATCTGAGTTTTCAGTCTTTGAATTTTCTTAAATTTGGAGCCTCGTAGGTGACCTCGTACGCAACATAACTTTCTTTTAAGTACACCAAAAGAAAGCCCTATTCTTCCTTTAAGCGCTCGTGAAAACTCGGTCGCCATAGCTACAACCGTTTTCAAGTAATGAATTCTTAAAGTACCGTCTGCATCCGCCATTTTTTTTAAATAAATGAAAATAACTTAAAAACTATAACTTGTAGATATTGACATGTTGGTATCAAAAGTTCTGAAATTTCACGTAGAATCCAAAAATGCAATAAAAAATAGGGGTTGCTATTTAAAATAACGAAGTTGATAGCTACTTCCGGAATTTCCGCAAGTGCTGCCATTTTGAAAATATTTTAGATCGATTCGGCTTTCAGAGTAACTCCCAAGTACACATTTTCAGAAACCTACCTATACAACTTTCCCAGAAACGTCTAACTAAAGCTCCCAAAACACCCTGTATAATGAGTGCACAAAACTTCCGGCATTTACTCACAGAATTGTTTTGTAATTTACTTTAAATTTATTTCCTTCAACAAACTTGTTTCAATACACGAAAATACACTTGTTCCGACATTTTTAAAACAATATACGATGTTTTCGCCTTCTTTTCCGTTCCACATCGAAAAAGACGTTTCAAGCTTTCCTCTCGATTCGCTCAGGTGGCGACAATAAGGGCCGCGAAACGTTTTTCCCCTAAAATTTGCAAAAATTCAGTCAAAAATGTTAAAACGCTCAGATATTCGTTAATAACAAATTAGATTTAGGAGAATTCGTTTGGATTTAATCACTTTACAGTAACGTAAAAAATATTCGAAATTATCCAAGCGAGTGAAAATATATGTATAATGGCCAATGTACGCAAACACAAATAGGTATTCAACTTGGATAGCTCAGAGGTGGCGAGTAGGCTTTTCGAACCTCCCATTTCGAGCATTTACTTGAATAGTGTGAGGCAAGGGGAGTCACGTCAATCATGCACCAGAAAACCTACAGTCCGCCCCTCAAACGAAAGTCCGAAACGTCTTTTACGATGTGGAATGGAAATAAACAGCGGAAAAATCGAAAAAAGCACCGAAGTTTTGGCGGTTTTCCCTTATTAATTTCCATAGCTTTCGACGTAGAATCCGAATGTGAGAGGTTTATGGAGCGTATTGTTAAGCAAACGAAGTATAAATGTAATTTTTGAAATTTTTAGATATACAAAGGTGTGTGCAAGATAGGCACCGCGATGTCTGACATCAATCACAAATCTCAAATAAAAGATACCTCTTGTTGTAACCTTTTGAAGCTGAGGAATCAGCAACTTAAGCGGTTTTCGTTTAAGCTCGATCTCGAGCCCACAGCAGTTTTTGATCAATTCTGAAGACACTACAAAGTCGGGTTATTTAATTACCTTACCGCATTTGGGGGTGTTTAAGCTTCAATGCTCGGTTCAATTGCATCAATTGTTGTTGGTAACGTTAGGCCGGAGTAGCTCATAGTAGATCACTCCAAACTGATCGAACCAGATGTACAGCATTAGGTTCTTGCCATATATTCGGTTTTGCTGTTGAAGTTGATGCATGGTCGGGCTTACCCAGGATTTTCTACGCTTTGGGCTGTCGTAGTGGATCCACTTTTAGCCCCCCGTCACGATCGACGCAAAAAAACCCTTCCGGTTTGCTTTTAGAGCAGTTACCCATGGAATTGATGCGGTTTGAAATCACTGTTGAGTCACTTCCAAGGTTTCAGCAAGTTGCTTTTGAGTTTGGCATGAATCTTGGTCCAATAACACCTCCAACTCAGCGTCTTCAAACTCTACTGGCCTCGCTTCGCGTTCTTTGTCGCTGGTATCAAAGTCACCACTTTTAAAAGGGCCGGAACTAGTTCTCACATGTTTTTATTGGAGTATCTTCCACATACGCTTCATAAGTAAAGAATGTTGGAGAGAGCCATCAGAACTCACTGTGTGCATGGGTATTTTCTATCCATGCAAATAGCATGATACTCCGATAAAAAGTAGGTAGAAGTTAAACTAGGGTTAAACTAAGAACGTAAAGTTAATAAGTCTTGGAAATAGAATATGGACATGATGTTTAATTAAGAATTTACTAACAGAACACATGAAACGAGTCATGTACATGCCGTATCATGGCGCACGAACCCTACAAGATCATTAGCGCTTTCCTGTGCAAGTTTAAGCTCTTCTAAATTATTGATGAACGAAACTTAAAAGCATTACATTGATAAATTCAGGCAAGTGTTAAATATTCAAAAAACATAATTCTTGTTTAAATAACGCAACAGGCTTTACTACGATTGCCAAATCACAAAATATAGATATGTATTATTAAAAAATAAGGTTAAACGTTAAATAAGAAATCATAATGCTACAAAACCGCAAGACTGCGGTATTTTTTAATTTAGAACTTCCTTTGTAACAAAATAGGACCCTCTTTATGACACAATCTATAGAGAATACCTTGACACTTTGTAAGGAAAGCATGAAGCTGTATAACAAAAGTTTACTTCCTTTAATTAACTTATCTGTTGGGGTAGCTTTCTATTGCATTTTAATGTGTATTGTTAAGTAAAGTTTACTAATAAAGCGAAGAAACTTCGATATCGCTGTTCTTGTAGTGTGGCCGTTGAGTAAAATGAACAAGCATAAGATGGCTCTTATAAATTTGACTAAAAATAGGTTAAATAGTTAAACTTTTGTATTAGTAGATTGATTTATAAACTTTTTACTTATATTTTTCACTTGAGATAGTTAGTTCTGTAGAGAGGAGACATCGAATAATTTGTCAAATTTAGTTTACACGACTTCTCGTGCATTCCGTTCCTTTAAAAATATTTTCCCAACAATCTCAAGCAAACATCCAGACAATAGACAATATTTTTCGAATAAACGTCAGAAATTTTAATAGAGTTAGAACTTTGGGAAAAGCTTTACGTTTGAATAAATAAACTTTATTGAATGCGATTCAATATGAACAAAGCCATTTACTTACTCAAAGGCTTTCACATTTTTGGGTTTTCTTGAGCATTTTTAAATAAAAAATATTGTTTTTATTGGTTTTCTTTTCATATTCCTTCTTTTTTTCTTTTCAGTTAGATCTACAGAATAATGGTGTTCTAAGAAGCATTACTTATGATAATTTTACGCTACCTTCCGTTAACTGACGTAAATGATGTTCTTATTACTTGAATCCATTCGTTTTACGGCCACCTCATAAAAACATCTAAGTAATAACAATAAAGTAAAATAGATTATGTCTTGCAGTCTTTCTTTTTATACTTCATTGCAAAAATTAACAACCTCGTTAAAGAGTTCTAAAATTTTTGTTGCATTGTTTAAAAGAAAGTAAAAGAATTTTACTATAAAATTTATATAAAAGGTTATAAAATGCTTTAATACTGAAGACTTTGATAAATGCCGATAATAAAGTTAAGAGTAAGATGACGATACCTTAATAGGGGGAGGGGGGGTGCCGTTTAAGATAATATCAGGGCAATGAATATATCCAATGTAAATTTCGAATTAGAGAACATTGGTGTAGTAATCATATGATGTTGCCTCACAGCGTTGATTGATCAACGCTCACAGGCAAACAAGCGAATCGTTGAAAAAGCTTTTTTATACTTTCTCAGTTTCCTTGTACATATAAGAAGTTGCCATCAATAATATTCAGGTAGTTATAAATTAATTGGTGTGTTGCCAATTTGCTTTAGGATAACAAAAGGTCAAAATGATAAGTTCTTGATACAAATCAATACGCTAAAGTCATCATAAAGTGTGTTTATTCCAGGGTCTAGCTCAGCCTAAGAAAATTTTCCTACCAGAGAAATTGGAATGAAACACAAACATCAAACATATAAAAATGGTGTCTTTTCTTTTTTGCAACTGTAAAAGGTTTTCATTTCATACAATTTATTCTACAAGAAAATTCCTTTTATTACGAAAATAAATTTTTGAAAACTGCCACACACTAGTTAAGTTAAAATAATAAAACATACAAATAAACAAATTCGCAAACCATGTAGCTCGATCAGAATTTTACACTTCACATTTTTTTGAAATTTTATTTACAGTTCAAAATTACTAATCCAGTTCGCGAGGATAACCAGGCTTTTAAATTGAGCGGCGCAACAAATTTTAAAAAACACCAAATTCAGCTTTCTGTTACTAATCTTTCCCTGATTTCACTTCAGCCACAAATTCACAACACAATTTTCCACACACAAATACGGAAACTTTGTACATTACTCTCAATCGTAGTTGAGAACTAATTTTTTACGTAAGCGAAAGGTGGCTCCGAATAACTAACGACGCTTAAAAGTTCCTTTTTTACAGTCCACAATGGTCTTATGCTTATCTTGGCTACTAGGACACTGAATGAATTCGTTCGTTTTTAAATTTTTTTGAAATTATCCACTAACTATTCTATTCTATTCTATTTATTTGTTATGTACATATCATGTTTTAACAAAAGATTCGATTCTAACTAAGTACATAAACAATTTATTTTCCCCCATACAATTCCTCGACCACCTTCCTTCTATTTAACACCTCCTTCATCCAGTTCTCTCCTTCCCCCTTTTCCCATAATACGTGCTTCCTTTTTCTCCCTTCCCTCCGCACCTCTTCACACTCCACCGCCATCTGCAGCCATATTCTTCCCCACACAACCTGAACCTTCTTTGTTTCTCATCCCTCCAGTAGAATTACCCTACCCCCCCCCCCCCCAAGTATTCCGGTACCAACTCTCTATACCCTTCACTTATTATCGCTCTCTTCTCCTGCGCTTGGGTGTCCTCATCAATTCTTACTGTTTCCTGTTTCTCCTCTGTTCCCGTTTCCTCTTCACTTCCTCCCTTGCGCATCCTCCTTTTTCATACGACAATCTCCTCTCTTCCTGTACAAATTTTATTTTCTGCCTCCTCTCACCTTCCCTACACTCCTTCAACATATTTACTTCTCTTTTGTCTATCCCCTCTTCATATTTTATCGCCCTTCTCTCCGCCTGTATCCTTATTTTCTCTAACTTCATTTCCTCTTCCACTATACATATATCTCGGAGTCTCTCTTTCTAACGCTAACGTCCATCTCCCATACTTTTCTTGCACACTCTCCAACTTTCCCACTCTTTCCACTTCCACACCTCCGCTCCATACATCATAACGCTCTTCACTAGTTTATCGCCCACCTATTTCCCTTTTTCCATCTCTTTCCCGAACACTCTCTCCGCCATTCCCCACACCCTATTCGCCTTCTTTGCCATTTCTTCAATATGCTATCTTTATTGTCGTACCTTATCGTGTACGCCAACACATTGTATCTCTTCCTCCCCCATTTCCATTGCTCTACCTCCTTCTTTTTTCTCCCTCTACTTCTTTAGAATAGCGTAATTTTCGTTTCCCCACATTAGTTCTCAGGTCCTTCCTTTCCATGTATTTCTTCACTACTGCTATTACTCCTCTCCTTTCATTTTCATCCTCCGCTAACACCGCCACATCGTCCGCATACGCCAGTACCCAAACCTTTGACCTTCCTATTACCACCCCTCCTATCTTTGCTGCCCTTCCATCTACTCTATTCTATATCTACTATATAACGAAAACAGACTCGGGCTTAAAGGGCCTTATATTCGTCTAGAACACTTCTCGCAACTTCCCCTCCCTTCTGGTCCTGCATCTTGTCTCTTCATAATATATCTCCCTCTATCGCCCCCACTAAATCCTCACTTATGTCTTTTTTTCTTATTTCCCTCCACTGTTTCTGTCTATTAACACCGTCAAAAGCCTCTTTCAGGTCAAGGAACATTGCGTATAATTTCCCCCCTTTTATTTCCAGTTTCGAAATGTGAAGTATGTGTACTACTATGAAATCAGAAAATTCCCGTGGGTACTACAATTTGGAAATATAATTTTCACTGGAGAGAGAGCAAACATTTTCATTTTGAGTTCTCAGATCCAAGTTCACACGATGTAAAACTTTTCTTCAATAGTAAAAGCTAAATTTTAAGAGTAATTTGAAGCTGTTACTCGATGGGTACAGTTCATATTCAAAAAATATTCAGGAAACAGGATATGACGAATTTCTCCACAAGTTCCGCCCAGGCAGCAAAAGATTTTATGGATGGTCTGTATAAGTACTAGCTTTTAAAGATCATTTCATGCTGTTACTCGATAGGCCAGCTTTTTTGCAGCCACCTCTTGGACCTTGTTGAATTGTGCTCGAAGTCGTCCTTGTACAGTCCCAGGATGTTCTTGCATATCCCAAAATGCAAAAAGATTTTTGACGTTTATTTAGCGCCATATTAACTGGTTGTTACTTGTTATTGTTACCGTTTCTAAGGAACTACGTAATTAATTTTAAACCTAGCGGTAAACTGAGGTAACAAAGAAGGCCTTCTTAGGTGGCCTTGTAACAAAGCGATGCTGTTTTAAGAACAAAAACCTGGAGAGCTTCTGCGGTTGTGTTAGCAAAAGAATTTGTAATGATTCGTTGTATAGTTTGCTTATAATTAAATTTTAAAATGTTTCACGGAATTATGAAAGACGGTGGAGCGGTACATTGTTGCACGTTTTTGATTTACATGGTTTACTTGGACCGTCTGAATCGTGAACTGTATCGACCACCATTTTATTACATATACGCAATTTAATTCTGCGTTTGCTCCTTTATGTACCTACCGTAATTCATGTAGGTACACATTTCGTGAAATGTGATGTAATTACAACATATTACTACAAAGGAAATACCTTTTTTTTTTGTTTTATATTCCTATCTGGGGAATTAGGGAATGCTTAAACGCACACCCCCGCCTATGAGTCAACGGCGGAGGTAGTGTGGGGCTCGCACCCACTAAACCCTTTCTCCCTAATCCCCGCCGTATATATACATCCAGCAATGTCAACAAGGCATCACCTAGGGTATTCTTCTGGTTGTCCTGCCATTTCGGGTTTCACATGCTACCCTGTCCTTCTCGTTCTCTTGTTCCAATTATCATTTTACAGTACCTCTCCACGGCCTGCCATTTGTTCTCGTCCTCGCACATTATCCTCACGGTGTTATATGGGGTTAAGGTTTCCCCGACTTCATTATATAGCTTGTTTCTCTCACCGTGCCATCTTGGACACTCATATACGGCGTGTCCCTTGTCGTTGTCGAGGCCGCAGTCCACACATTGCCCGTTCTCTCTACTCCCGATCTTACAGAGGTATTCCCCGTTTTCCCCGTGGCCGGTAAAAAACTGTGCCATGGTGTAATTGACGTCCCCGTGATTTCTGCCTAGCCACAGCCGCAGGTCGGGTATCAGCTTCCTCGTCCAAGACTGTCTTCGATCCCATAACATCTGCCACTCCATTATTTTGTGCTGGCGGCCCCACCGTCTCGCTCTGGCCTTTACTGCTATTTCAGCAGGCGGCACTCCGGCCACTGCCAGAACGTCCTCCGTCGCCACCGCTCTGTACGCACACACCACTCGTATTGCTAACAGCCTTATCACTTTATCTATCATGTTGCGCACGCATCCCCACTGTATCGCGCACTCCCACACCTCACTCGCGTAGAGGATGACCGATTGTATCGCGCTCGCAATTACTTTCCTCTTCGCCGCGCTGGCCCCGCCTTTATTTGGCATCACTCGGCTTATGGCCGCATAGCTTTGTAGAGCTCTGCCTACCATTTCCCTCACGTGTTCAATGTATGTACCATTTTTGTCTATCGTTATACCGAGGATTTTTATGGCTCTTGCCGTCATTATCGTCTGCCCTTGAAACTCTAGTGTGGCCGCTCTTATCCTCCTCCTACCCGTTAGGAGGGCCACCTTCGTCTTCTCGGGGGCCAGCTGCAGACCCTTTTCTTCCATCCAGTCACTTATTATTGTGACGGCTCTCTGTAACTTCAGCGTGGCGTTCTCCATAGTTCTATCTTCGACCGTCACCGTGAGGTCGTCGGCAAAACCCATTATCTCAACTCCTTGTGGCACCTCCAGCCTCAGCACTCAGTCGTAAACGATAGTCCAAAGCGTGGGTCCCAGCACCGATCCTTGTGGGACACCGGTTTTGGGGCTGAATTTATAGATGCCTCCCTCAGGCTTCTCCACCTCTATCGCTCTCCCTGTGAGGTAGCTTCTCGTCACTGCTGTTAGGTAGGTTGGCACGTCCATTTCCTCCATCGCATTGATTATGTCTTTGTGCCTTACGGTATTGAAGGCATTTTTAACGTCTAACGATGCCATGATGCAAATCTTCCTCGTGCGATGTGTGCCCTTATTGGCCCTGCTCCTAATTTCCGCCAAGGCCTGGACCGCCTGGGTCGTTGACCGTCCTTTCCTAAAGCCGTATTGGTTTGGAGAGACAAAGGAAACACCTGGCGGTTGCTTATTTTACACTACTGTTCATGCACTGCACACATTTTTACAATAATCCACTTGATTGGGAGTTATGTCGTTTTGAATAGGTACCTACGTAGGTATTTACAAAATTCAAGGAAGCCTCATTTGATACACAAATATTACCGCAATTCAATTTTTAATTAAAATTGAAGTTTTAATCAACTTGAGTATTGAAAAGTATAAACGTGTATCCATTGAATTATTGATATTACCGCTTTATTCATCTTCGATGCAAAAATTTGGCTTAAACACGCCGTAATAAATTTTTATTCATTCAAATAAGAGTATAAAACTTTGAAAAAAATATATACTATATTCAAAGTTAAAATTAATTTACTTCTGTGTAACTTTTATCGTAGATTCCCAAAACAATTTACGAAATCGATGTCTTTTGAGAATAAAATTAAATGATTCATCTCTTTAAAAGCGTCTATTTTACACAAACAAGAAGGATTAATGTTTTGCAATTATTGTCGTTTAGAGAGATATATACTGCCTAAGATGAACAAATTAAATTCATTTGTCTTACAGACGTCAACTGCCACCGGCCACGAATATATTTATCAACAAGTGAATAGGCACATCTACAAATGAAAGTAAAAATCATTGAGGTAATAACAATAATTATTCCTTTTTAACCGAAACTGGTATCCTGTTGAAATAAAGGAAAGCAAAACAAAAGCTCGCTATACATTACTTTATGTAAATTTATTTGCGCTTTTTATTTTAGACTTTCACTATAAAAGGACTTTATAATTAAGCATCACCGACGGAAACCTCTAACGCAACAAACAACGCGGGTAGGTCTAATTTATACCTACGATGTGAGGTTGTGTTAAAACCATAAATCAAGCAATATGCCGTGGATGATATTCCCAATTATAATCACCCTTTCAGAAAAGGGACTACACGCTGACCAATATGGTGAATTTTGAATCCAGTTTATTGCTGTTACACGCTTTACCCGATTCTAATGTACATTGTGAAATTATTCGAAGATCTTTTCTTAATACTCCAATGATAATTAATTCCGTAGCAGCTGGGGGTTAAAATGAGGATTAAAATTAAAGTAAAAAAATCATACCGCTAGGGTACTTTTTATTAATACGCTAATGGAAAAAATGATGTATTACCTACTACTAATGTGGTATTACATATAACCTTAATTCGTATATTTCACAGATGCTTCGAAACATTCTATGTAAATTACCAAATATAACGGCAGAGTAACGTTGATAGGTTTTTTAATTTAATTTTCCCAACACCACTTAACAAAATGAAACTTGTAATTATCGAAATCGTTTTGGTTTAATTTAGCTTTCAACGTAAGTCGCTAGTCGTTATATGTAACATGCTGATGTGTAATATTCTAATTAACTCTTTGACGGAAGGATTACAGTCGATAAGCAGTACACACTAATTCAATTAAACGCTACTGGCATATCCGTGTTTATAATAATGAATTAAGTATAAGAATTGGCAAAACAACGCTTGAATTTATTACAAGCTTTGTTAAGCTCCAAACACCGTATCGTATTGCAATTTTAGTTAGTAAATTACATTGCGTGAATGGATATTATGTAAGAAACAAAGTCAAATTTATATTTAATTACTCTTCAGATAATTCAACGTTGGGCACATTTCTCGAGGGAATACCATGTAGTACTGCTACCTCTAAGGGTATAAACTGCTATTCGATGATGGCCAGTGAAGTGGTACTGCTATTACTCCTAATGTACTTATTCTAGTTTTCATACTGACAAGTGTTGTATTTTTATTTTCAAAGACAAAATATTAGTACGTTATATTCCTTGTCTGCAGATTTTCATCGGTATACGCTATTAGTATTCACAGGATCTGTGAATTGTAGTGTCTTTGCCCCCCATTTACTTACTACCGCTAAAAAAATTTCATGATCTATAACTAAGGGTAATTTCAAAAGAAAGGTGCAAATATTTGTCATATTGAACAATAGTGAATAGTTTTAACTGTGAACCATTCTCTCAAAATACGAAAATTGCATACGTGATTTCAGTTATCGATAAGTAATGAAAAAGTATTTTTTTATAACAATTTAATGATAAAGCTGCATAAGTCGTATTTGGAAAGATTACCTGGTTGTAAGGGTGGCAATGATCAGACACCCTTCGGATTTCAAGCACTGTTTAAAATATAAATTACGTACTATCAGCATTGATCAATTAAGATTGCTTGATGTATAAGTTCCTCCAATATACGGGGTTTATCCACATAAATTAGAAATTTTAATGTGGAATTAGAAAGGTACTCCGTAGAAAAGTTATTATGGGATATGAACTGTTGCTCCATCCTGCTGAAGCCAAATTTCGTTTGTGTTTAGTCTCCTCCTTAAGAACATGTTTTTTATCCTTTCCAATTAACTGTCACCGCACGCTCACGTTTCAAAAAAAAACAATCGATAAAATAGCATCGCGACATCGCACGCCACACTGTGACTCGTTATGATCTCAGCGGGCGTTTTTGTGACTACCTGGGATTTCTTTCTGTCAGGCACTTCTCTATTCAAATGAAAGTGAACCTCCTCTGGTAGAAATTTAGGGCGTCGTTGTTTTCTTCAAGAAGTTTCCACATCTACATAGTTCCAGCGTTTTCTAATCATCTTCCTTCAATAGCTGCTTAATCAAGATTTAGTTAAGTTTTAGTTAAGTTTTTAAAATTTTCCTGCAGATTCACGCCCCATATGGAGTGTATGTTCACACAAACAATAGTGCTTTTTTATATACCTACCACCACCAAAATTGCACCAAGGACTTGACAGTTGACACACTACTCAAGATAAGATCTAGAACTTTGATTCACCTTAGTAACTTTACCCGTGACTTAATTTAGATAATATCAGAACCGTGTGTTAGTTACCTTGAATTATTGAATTCAAAACCCATCAACATGACCCCACGAGGGTATCGTTAGAATCATTATTATATTGTTTGACCTTCCAGTTTCCCATATGAATCGACACAATTTATATAAGCATCCATTTGGCCTTCAAGCTTTAGACGACCTCTTTTCTTTAGATTAGAAACAGGCCCATTGCTATGTATTGTACTAATTTATCCCATTCTATCTAATCGATACATATGGTTCAAATTTTTGTTAAGTATGTCAGGGAAAAGATTATTAACAATTTTAGCAACTCCATTACTGTAGTGGGTTAGGTAAACTTGATTACACTTAATAACAACAGGCCCGATCAAACCCGATCGAGCTCCATGCATCTGTATAATTGACGACTTCTCAAAATAATGCCCAGATTCTTTGCAGTGTACAGAAAAAACTATTTGAGCATATAAAGTGACCACCGCAAGCACAATGGAAGTGATCGATTCTTTGGAGCCAATTTTTCACCACTCTTCCAGACATATCAGCCGGAACGTTGGAAATTTCGCGTTCGATATTGTTCCTGAGTTGCTCTAACGTTGTTAGCTTGTTAACACAAAGCAACAACTTAACGTGACCCCATAAAGATTACCTTAATTTCATGATAATCACATATTTCATTTGTATTTATATCCGTGAAACTATAATTTAGCTTAATCGTAATTCATATGATGTTTAATGCCTGGTTACACTCAAGGGCGGTAGAATGTTTCAACATTCTGTAGTTACCATCAGGGACAATTGGGTTATCGAATAGAACAAATAATATTCCCCTGTTTTTGTGTGACGGTAAAATTAGGAATGTCTGTAATATTGTAATAAATAGTTACGAGTATTTACCGGCTTATCATTTCATCAATAATATTACCTCACATTTAGCACCACGGTCATCACCGCATCAGTTAATCTATTCATTACATTAGGACATAGTTTTCATGTAATGTAATTTTTCTACCTTTTCCGGAAATCGTCTTGGAATCAACATCTTCCTGCTTATTTACGCGCAAGAAAATTGAATTTTCCGAACTAGTACTCTAAAGACTTTACAAGACGCAAAATCAAGTTTGTAACTAGTTACCAAGAAAATTGACAAACTTGATTTTTGTGGAATTTGTAACAAAAATTTCTGAAATTTGTAATTTTCTTCTTTTTTGCGATTTCCGGAAAAGTTTAATACAGAATACGTCAGTAAAATCTCTTACTTGACTCTGAGTTTTAAAATACTCGGCACTTCAATAGCTCCTCTTTAGCAATGTGAGATTTTCCTGCCTTTATATAAATAACTATTTCCGGAAATCGTCTTGGAAACAACATTTTCCTGTTTATTTACGCGCAGGAAAATTGAATTTTCCGGACTAGTACTCTAAGACTTTACAAGACGCAAAATCAAGTTTGTAACTGGTAACCAAGAAAATTGAAAAACTTGATTTCTGTGGAATTTGTAAAAAATATTTCTAAAATTTGTAATTTTCGTCTTTTTTGCGATTTCCGGAAAAATTTAATACAAAACACGTCAGTAAAATCTCTTACGTGACTCTGAGCGTTAAAATACTCGGCACTTCAATAGCTCCTCTTTAGTAATGTGAAATTTTCCTAACTTTTATGTAAATAACTATTTCGGGAAGTCGTCTTGGAAACATTTTTCTCCTTATTTACGCACAGGAAATTTGAATTTTCCGGACTAGTACTGTAAAGACTTTATAAGACGCAAAAATAAAGTTTGTAACTAGTTACCAACAAAATTGACAAACTTGATTTTTGTGGAATTTGTGAAAATAATTTCTAAAATTTGTAATTTTCGTCTTTTTTGCAATTTCCGGAAAAATTTAATACAAAACACGTCAGTAAAATCTCTTACTTGACTCTGAGCTTTAAAATACTCGGCACTTCAATAGCTCATCTTTAGTAATGTGAAATTTTCATGACTTTTATGTAAATAACTATTTCCGGAAATCGTCTTGGAAACAACATTTTCCTGCTTATTAACGCGCAGAAAAATTGAATTTTCCGGACTAGTACTCTAAAGACTTTACAAGACCCAAAATCAAGTTTGTAACTAGTTACCAATAAAATTGACAAACTAGATGTTTGTGGAATTTGTAAAAGAGATTTCTAAAATTTTTAATTTTCGTCTCTTTTTGCGATTTCCGGAAAAATTTAATACAAAACACGTCAGTAAAATCTCTTACTTGACTCTGAGCTTTAAAATACACGGCACTTCAATAGCTCCTCTTTAGTAATGTGAGATTTTCCTGACTTTTATGTAAATAACTATTTACGGAAATCATCTTGGAAACAACATTTTCCTGCTTATTAACGCGCAGGAAAATTGAATTTTCCGGACTAGTACTGTAGAGACTTTATAAGACGCAAAATAAAGTTTGTAACTAGTTACCGACAAAATTGACAAACTTGATTTTTGTGGAATTTGTAAAAAAAATTTCTAAAATTTGTAATTTTCGTCTTTTTTGCAATTTCCGGAAAAATTTAATACAAAACAGGTCAGTAAAATCTCTTACTTGACTCTGAACTTTAAAATACTCGGCACTTCAATAGCTCCTCTTTAGTAATGTGAAATTTTCATGACTTTTATGTAAATAACTATTTCCGGAAATCGTCTTGGAAACAACATTTTCCTGCTTTTAACGCGCAGAAAAATTGAATTTTCCGTACTAGTACTCTAAAGACTTTACAAGACCCAAAATCAAATTTGTAACTAGTAACCAATAAAATTGACAAACTTGATTTTTGTGGAATTTGTAAAAACAATTTCAAAAATTTGTAATTTCCGTCTTTTTTGCAATTTTCGGAAAAATTTGATGCAAAACACGCCAGTAAAATCTCTTACGTGACTCTGAGCGTTAAAATACTCGGCACTTCAATAGCTCCTCTTTAGTAATGTGAGATTTTCATGACTTTTATGTAAATAACTATTTCCGGAAATCGTCTTGGAAACAACATTTTCCTGCTTATTTACGCGCAGCAAAATTGAATTTTTCAGACTAGTACTCTAAAGACTTTCCAAGATGCAAAATCAACTTTGTAACTAGTTACCAACACAATTGACAAATTTGATTTTTGTGGAATTTGTAAAAAAAATTTGTAAAATTTGATTTTTTCGTCTTTTTTGCGATTTCCGGAAAAATTTAATACAAAACACGTCAGTAAAATCTCTTACTTCACTCTGAGCTTTAAAATACTCGGCACTTCAATAGCTCCTCTTCAGTAATGTGAGATTTTCTGGACTTTTATGTCCGGAAATCGTCTTGGAAACATCATTTTCCTGCTTATTTACGCGCAAGAAAATTGAATTTCCGGACTAGTACTCTAAAGACTTTACAAGACGCAAAATAAAACGTGCCCAAGGTAAGGATGAACAGCATGGGGATGTTGAAAACGATAAGAGATACGAAGGCGATTAAATGAGAGAAAAGTTGTATCATTTAGGGCATGTTCACATGTAGTTTGTAAAAGTTCATTATTGTTCGTCGTTTCTGAGACTTAAAACAAAATGCGATTTTTGGGTTTTCCATTTTTCGTAATTCCTTCGTTTATTTAAAAAAATTTTTAAAAATCATTGTCACTTTTTGAATTCTATTAGATGGCGTTTTCAAATTTTTTATTCGACATTTTATCTCCGAGGAATCTTCGGATTAATTTTAGTATTGGATAATATTTTTTTATGTACAAATTTAACAACTCCAATCTTTTAAACCTATTTAATTAAAGTTAAATAATTACAATAAATGTTCAAATAGGTTGCCGTTATTTTCTGGATACAGGTTTACTGTATTTACTGAAATTTTTTTTTTAAATTTGCTTCAAAGCCATAATGTGTAATACATCGTTAAATTCGTAATAATAAATACTATCAAATACAGGGGGTTTCGTTGGTTGCGGCGATATAAAACAATAAAGTTGATGATGGTTTCTCGGAGACGAAAAGTCGAATAAAAATTTTTCTAAAAGTTGTAAATTTCGTCTTTTTTGCGATTTCCGGAAAAATTTAATACAAAACACCTCAGTAAAATATCTTACTTGACTCGGAGCTTTAAAATATATTATATATTATATTTCAATTTAGCTCCTATTCAGTAATGTGAGATTTGTCTAAGTTTTATGTAAATAACTATTAATTGCATGACCATGTGTTTGATATTTGTGCTTCTACGTGATGTATCTATATGATTCTATACGCCAAGGGCTTCAAATCCATTAGTTGAAGTTCCACGCTACTTAACCTCCATAGATTTCTTATATTGTAATGTATGTACACTTATAATCTCATTGAGGCCTTTGGGGTGTTTGTATTTTTCGTTTTGGAATTGAGCGTGACGTTATTGAGGGAATTCTAATAATTTGTGTACAGCAAATAGCAGAATACAGCAAATTTGAATGAAACATATATTATATCTGCTAAGTTTCAATAGTCCATTATTTTGCTGTAGAATAAGAAAAACTACCTTTATCTCTATTCCCATATTTTTCTAAACTAACATAAATACTCGATGAGAAAACATTGAGGTCAAAACATCAAAGCGAAATTGTATACAAAATATAGAAATTTATCTTGACGTCCTTTTTATATTTATGTATATAATATAACAAGCATGATCACAAAAGATTTCCTTTTCCAAAACGCATTATTGTAATTTGTTTTAGAAAATGTATTAGTAATAACTTTAGAATTTATATATGGAACAGATATCTACAATTTAAAAATCTAATAATACATCATCGAATTTCTCATTTGGATTCAATTCAATTCGAAAAAGACAAACAAGATTACCTATTTCGATGCGATATATTCAATACGTCAAAAATATCTAGCAAAATCTCGTCAATTTATTTATGGCATTGTAACATAAATTTACTTTTATTCTTCCGATGTAACTGCATTATTTATAAATAGTCGATGAAATTGCCCTTCAAATTGGATGTAGTAGGTACTTTTTTTTACAATCTACGTAACGAATTACATATCAACTTCTCACAATTAGGAACGAATAGAAAAGCTGAAACACTGATTTATAAGGGTTTCAATAGAGGGATTGTAATTAATAATTAACGAATTTCCTTTACAAAATTATAGTAATTGTTGCACAATTCATTATTTTCTTTGTGTCTTTAATACAGCTCCACTCAGCAAACAAGATAGTCGGAAAATATGTCAACTAAAATAATGTATTTGAAATTTTTGAGGCGGCAAATTATTTGTCCAATCATATTTGAGAAATCTAAGGTGTACATTCACAGCTAAAAGTAAATTATTACAGTTGACAGCTGACATTTTCCGCTGGCGTTTTATTACTTAATCCTTTTATTGTGTTACTCTTGTTTGTTAAAATTAGTCTTTCTGATGACTTCTCATGCAGCATACAATACATTTATGTGTATCCAACAATACACATTTAAATTAAGCGCCAAAATATTTCTTTGCGGATTGTACCTTAAAAGCTACTCTAGCGCCGGTATCCCCTCTCCAACTATCTTGTTTGCTGAGTAGAGCTGTAGTCAAGTATGGCCTCATTTATGTTGCTTCACTAAGTATGTATTTATGTACCTATAACTAAAAGGTTACACAGTAAAAACGTTAAAGTTGCTACAGCACGAGTTTTTATTAAAATATGCACCGTAAATGGCACGAACTAGATCACTATGGAATGAGGATGGGTTATAACTAAGGCTAAAATTCTGGTCCACTGGTGTTGTTTTTGAGTAATAGTTTTCTAGCTCAACGTTAGGTAGTTTTTTAAACGACACCTCCTGTTTCTGTGTGTATCACCCAGTGGAATTCTTCACATGATGATTTGGCGAAAAACCGATTTCACTCGGTCTCAATAATTTGGTTTTAACAGGGTATCTGAGTGTTTAAATCATAAAAAAAAATCTGTCAAGTTACAAATTTACTTTGTTAGTGCGTTAAAAAGAAGTGGGTCTACCACGTTTTACAATCGGTTGATAGGTTTTTTCTTGGTGATCACCTAATTGCACATCCAAGTGTTTAATCTGATACTTTCTTTAAGTAAAAGTTCGCAGAATAACTGTCACGGATCCAAATTTGGCTTTATTTACCTACTTTACGATCTGTATTTAATAAGCGAGTCTACCGAATAACTTTAGCGTCGCAAAATTTCTGGTTGCCGACTATTTTTTTAATTCAAATGTAATGTAATGTTAAAATCTGTTGCCCTTGATAAAGACAGATACTATCGAAACGCGTTGGGTTACATTTAAAATAAAACATTAACGGAATTACTTGTTTTTAGTAGTATTACAAAGAAATGCGATTAGCGAAATTGCTTGCTTGAAATTCTTTCTCGAATATATAGAAGAAATCTACCTTTGACAAATCTTTACCAAAAAAAAGGTCGAAAAGGGTAATATCACAAATGAACTTTTTCCTAAAGATTATATTTGGTGGTGTATAGGATTAAAGCGAATGTAGTAGAAGAGTTTTATGTGGAACGGTTGTTAAAGTAGAAGACCCTTAGAAACAAGCTTACTTGTTAATGTAATTACAGAGACCACGAAAATTGCTTCAGAAGAAGGCGCACAAAAACTGTTCTTTAATGGTTTAATATCCAATAAATTGTGTTGGAAATTGAACAACGTCTTCAACCTCACAATCATTTTAATGAAATCTGTTTGCCTTTTTGGGAAACACGCAACTTCGGATTTGGTAATAAAAGGAAACTCTATTTCACATTCTCATATAATATACTTTCGATTTCATTAACTTGTTACTTCTACAAATTTAAAAATATTGTAGACGAAAGTGTTCATTGCTATTGCGGTCTAATAAAGGTTTATTGGATTGTATGAGGCGCCGTTTGTACCATAACTATTCTTTAGATATATATATTAAATAAAGTCAATATATTTAAAATTTTGAAAAAATAATATATATCTTCCAAATAAAAAAATATATCAGGTAGTTAGAGTACAGATATATATAAAACTTGAGGACGAAATATATAAAACTTCAGCTTCGAATATCAACCACTAGTGGCGCTGTAACTAGAAAGAAAATTGGCAACAGCGTGATGCTGAACCATTTGTCATTGTTTTTGTTTACGTTTTCATTTTTAGTGATTTGAAATGGATATAGATGTAGAAGTGTTTATGTTGGAATTGGTGCGATGTCATCAACTGGCATATAGTTATCTATATGAACACCCTCAACCGGATATACGCGTATTATCCGAATATGCCTATAAATTAGAAAATAACTGCCATACCTTAATAATTGTAATACAAAATACATCTAATAATCTTCAGCAACTACTCCTAAGGATTTATAACATTAATTTAAATCTGTATAGGTCAATACAAACAATCTTACAAGATGGTAAGTTATATGTAATGTGGCACATTGCAGTGTAAATCACACTGCTTTGTAATTATCTGTGCTAATATCAATCTGTATTCAATACAACTTAGAGTAGGTACTTATGAAGTACTTATTGCTGACTTCTTCAAATAAGTACTTACTATAAAGATTGAATGAAAACTTCAAATTTACATAATCGTGTACAATTTCTTGAGCCAGTCTTACTGCAGAATGCAACCATAAAAAAACTTTTTATTACGTACCTTGTACCTAACTAAACGCAAATTCACACATAATTTCTGTTTCTAGATATAGTTCAACCAAGAAATGTAAACAGTTTAACTGTCAGTAATGGCCATACAGGGCGACCGAAATATAATATTAGGAATGAACAAGTTGTTCATTTAAGAAATCTTGGTTTCAATTGGACAAATATAAGTAAAATGTTACACATATCGAGAAATACTCTATATAGAAGAAAACGCAATTGGAATCTTCAACAAACATTTATTGATGATGACCATTTAACGTCAATCATTCGTGATATTAAATCAGATACACCTGGTGCCGGAGAAGTATATGTTCTAGGCAGTTTACGATCCAGAAATATACATGTAGCACGAAAAAGGGTAAGAATTATTTTAAGGAGAATTGACTCCATTGGCAGAGCATTAAGAAGAAGAAATACAATACAGAGAAGAGTGTACCGCGTGAAAGGGGCCAACTACTTATGGTAAGCATACTTGAAGTCTGCCTAATGTACTTAAGAAATTTTTTAAGGCACATTGATTCTAATCATAAATTAGTAAATTTTCGTTTTGTTTATCATGGATGCGTTGATGGATATAGTCGAACAATCATCTATTTGGAATGTATGTGCAATAACAAAGCCGAAACTGTAATTTCATTATTTCAAAATGGTGTTAGAAATTTTGGTTTACCCAGTCGTGTGAGAGGGGACAGGGGCACTGAGAATATAGGTGTTGCAAGATATATGCTGAATGAAAGAGGTCTAAATAGAGGTAGCTTCATTACTGGAAGGTCAGTTCATAACCAAAGGATAGAACGTCTTTGGTCAGAAGTAAATCGAGTTGTTACCAAACCATATAAAAGTCTATTTTTGTTAATGGAAAGTGAAAACGTACTTGATGAAAATGATGAAGTGGATTTGTTTTGTTTGAAATATGTGTATCTACCTAAAATACGCAAGTCAGTAAGGGAGTTTGTGTTACAATGGAATAACCACAGTTTAAGTACAATGAATGCAAGATCGCCACTACAATTGTGGAATACTTCAGTACTTGAAGGGAATGCTCATGAAGATTCAAATTATTGGGAAAATACTGATCAATATGGAGTAGATAATTTTGGACCGCTTCCTCAAATTGAAACTGAGAATAATGTAATCATTCCAGAGACGGAAGTGCACTTAAATGACCAACAGATTCAACAAATAAATGATCTTATTCCAGACCCACTTGCAAATGATGATGAAAGTACTGGTATTAATCATTATTTAAGGATACGTAATTTAGTAAATATTATGGCGAGATAAAAAATGTAATAGTTTTATCAATTCGAAGTGTCCATGCAAATGGCGCTAGTACCTGTACATGTTTACGTGCTGCACTCAAAATAAAACATATCCCTGAATGACCGTATCTGTAATTGGTATCAACGCACAATACAATTTACATTTCATTGATTGGGTTAGTGTTGGAAAAGGCAGGTATCTGTCCTACCTAAAAGGACTGTGTTCCATTATACACACTTGTTTCCAATGTATGTTTAGTTTTGTAAAATGATCAAGCCTGTTAAGTAATATTGCTCTGGTAACAGCACTGTGGCATCCAACGTATGTCTGGAAAAGTGTAAAATGTACAACAAAATACGTATATTTCAGTATCTCATAATTTATTGCACGATTGAAAACTTAATTAATTAATAAAACAATAAAAAAAGGATTATTATATAAAAAAAACTATTCTTAAAACATGTATTGCACTTATGGAGCAGTATGTTCCAATCTCACTGTGACTATTACAACAATAAAATAGAAGGAATAGTGTAAAAATAATATTACGAAAACTACATTAACTATGCAAATGCAAAATCGTTGCAATTGCTAATCCCAAAGCGCATATAATAAATAAATTCGTTATAGGTCTTGTGGCAGGTAGGCAATCGTAATTGCAGAGCACAGGTATTTGCAGTAGGAAATAAACTGTCTTCGTGAATAAAACAAAGTGTAGGATCATGTTCAAATCCTAAAGGAGGAATTGCATCTGCTCCTGTGGAAAACACCAAAATGTTCTTTAAGCTGATGTTGTCATCATTTTCTAAAACAAAAATGTTAATTACAATGATTGTAAACCTCGTATAATGCAAGAAATGTTATTTTCTTGAATGTTAGTTGGTATACGAAAAAAGCCACTGGTTTAGGTTTACTAAACACTGAATCAAAACAGTTTGGTGTAGATAGTAGAGGACAGGCTTGACACTCAGGGAAGGGAAGGGTCGAATACAGCTGTCAATTTCACAGGGTTTCTCAACCGTAGCCTCACATATGGTAGCATTATGTGGAGGAGTATGAGGCTAATGCTGGGGTATGATCCCCATCCCCTCACTATCCCAACACTGTTCCTGAACCTACCTTCAGTATCTATTAAAAAGTCCCTCCAAAAGGCAATAATTCGATTTTCATTGATCCTTTTTGAGCTGCCAACTTCGCTGAATTCTGCTTTAAACATTTGTTCTAACATGTTGGCAGTAATGGATATCTGATCATAGCACATTACAATTTTAAATAGTTCTGGATGACGTTTCATCGAGTCATAAATTGTACCAATTTCCAGGCCTTCCCTTAATTGCTCTAAGGCTGACCTAACTCGGTGATAGGCATAAAATTCAACCATATCTGAAATACATATTTAAACCTACTTTTAATTACAAAACGTATGACTTACTAATATAGAGCTTCTGCTTCTCATCAATATTTTGAATGAGATAGCACCCAGCAATTGAAAATATTGCTTCTTCATTAACATATTCTTGCAATGAAGGCAAGTCTTCAAATTCTAACAGTTTAATAATTTTTTCTTTAATGTCAGTCTCTACTTCATCAATTGTAAGTTTTGTTTCAGAAAACCCAAATACAAGTATTGAAAACAATGTTTCGCTGAAGAAATGAGGTCCTGTTCCCCCATGAATTAAAGACAGTCCTATTAAACGACCTGCTTCAAAATAATCTCTATTTTTTAAGGAATCATTGTTTAAGGATATATATTTTTTATCGTTTCCAAAAAACATTTTACTGTGTTTAATATGGTTTATAACCATACGAAACATCTCCCTGGTGGGACCTCCTATATCTACAGCTCCCTCGGAGTTTCCTTCAATGTCACTGAATTTTACCGAAATTCTATCATACTCATTAAAGGTCTTTCGACGCATTGCTCTTATGCAGCAATTAAATATATCTTCTCGATATATATTAAAATAGGAAATTGTATCGGTAATTTGACCTCTAATGCTTGACAGAATGTCTTTCAATGAAACTTCCTTATCCATAGAAAGGCTTTCAGTAATTGCGATTGCAGTGTCATTTTGAAATTGTTCCTCTATGTCATCCTGATCCTATTTGAAAATTTCATTAATAGCAATTATATTATATTATATTATTATATTGATATAGCAGTATTAATGTGAAAATTAGTTATTTAATGTAGGCGTTTTAACATAATTTTTAGAATGAGTGATGCAAGAAGTTGAAATTAGCAGTGTAACCAAAGTTTAGAAATCCATTATCTTTGTTTCTAGTATGAATTGACAATACAATAAATGTATAGGATGAATTTTAAAACATGTGTTAAGGTGACTGTGTTGCAATAACATTACACTCATATTAATGAAAATTGAAAATTATGACAAAAGTCATTGTAGATTGTATAAGAAGAAAAATCAGGTAGATTTTTAAATGGCATGGCTTTAAATGATTGTCGTAATTATTTTGTTTTTGTTTTTAATCCATTTCAAAATCAAATTTGTATTTTTTGTGTGAAGTTCTCTGCCAAACATGGAATTTTTGTATTTCTTGTTTGGCATGATTGTTGGCGTCTAATAAATCAGACTACTGTATATGAAATTTTTGATAATTTGTTTACCACTATAACCTACACCCACACCTCAATGAAACTGTAACTTACATTAATGATATTGCTTATATCAATAGTGCTGGAATGAAGGGTATGATCCTCCTCAGTTTCTGGTTCCTCACTCACATTTTCGTGCAAGGGTCTCACATACACTACTTTTTGCCGAAAAATTTCCTTTAGCGATTTTCCATTCAAATTCTCCCCTTTTGGCAATGATACCTTAATCAGTCGACGATTCATAGGTACCATTAATTCAAAAGGTGTATCATCTAAATGTGGTCGAAATATTTCTTTAAGATAATTATAAATCTCTTCTTGAGACCAATTGATATTAAACTGGGCATTTGATAATGCTAAACCTAAAAATCAGTAATACATGAAATGTTTGAAATATAGTGCATTTAATATGTGCTAAACATGTATAGCATTCTTTCTTTATTACAATCTATTTATCCATTGTTTAGATAATAATAATAATAATTTTTATTCATTTGTTAATAGAAAAAACTATTTTAAATATTCCAAAAATCATCAGGGTTAAATTCAATAAAGCTCTCGAAACCTCCCCTTAACCAACTTAATTGGTTGAAGGGGAGTTTTCGAGAGCTTTATTGAATTTATTCCTTTCCCCCTTTATGAGATGGAACTGTACAACACTGTGGATCACCAGAGTTGTCATTCTGGATTGTGGATTTCGATGGGAGGGTGGGAATTCCCACGCGCACCTAGGCCACTTATTCGGGCCCTTTGTGCTGCCTCCCTGATTAGAGTCGTTCGACCCCGCAGCGTCACTCCAGCCATCCCACACGTGAGATAAACCTGAGGATGCTGGACGGGGAAGCGACTCTAATCTTAGCCATGTCCGGCCAGGATTCTCCCAACATGGATCGTCTTAATTTGACAGGTACAGGACATTAACACAGTATGTGTTGCGCCGTCTCGTCGTCTGTGTGGCATCCTCTACAGGATGGTGAGTCTACCAAGCCCATGCGGTGCATGTGCTTGTTAAGTTTACAGTGTCCCGAAAGTATGCCTACAAGTAGCCGCAGGTTTCCTCTGGATAGCCCTGTACAGAAGCGCGCCAGGCTACGAGATGGTCCTCTGAAGGCCTCCCTCGCGTGGCGGCAGTCTAACATCAAGTTCCACCTAGCCCTGTGTTGGGCTTGGGTCTTGGGTTATTAAGGTGTTTGCAGTTGATGCTGTAAAGTGGAAGAGCCGGCTCTGGACCATAAAACGGTAGTTTTGAGGCCAGTCTGGCTAACTTATCGCCTTTTTCATTGCCTATTATTCCAGCATGCCCTTTCACCCATACAAGCTCAAGGGTGTTGCTGTTTGTTACTTGCTCTAGTACCTGGTGACACTCGGAAACCAGCCTAGAGGTGACTTTGTATTGATCTGGTGCCTGCAGAGCAGCTCTGCTGTCACTGGAGATTCTGATGATTTTATTCTTTATGCTGCGCATAAGAATAGTTTTTGCACTTATCGTTATGCCTGCTAGTTCTGCCTGAAAGATAGTTGATATTTTGCCTAGTGGTTGGCTGATATGGAAGTTCAGTTCTTGGGAATAGATACCTGTGCCTGTTCCTTCCATTGTTTTAGATCCATCCGTGACGATGGATCTGTCTGGTTGGGATGCCACTTCCACATCAAGGAAGATGTGGTAGTTTTTCCCTAGTATGAATCGAGGGATGAGTGAGTCAGATCGTCCTTCTAGAATAGGTAGTCGCTTGATTGCCTCGCCCAGAATTCGAGAGTGACCCACCTCAGTGCCTTTCCTGTTCAACAACCCTTTATTTCTCAGACGCAAGGCTGCCAGTGTGGGCTGCTCTCTCACGTGGAGATCCAGTGGAGGCAGACCCAGGATGGCTTCCATGACGGTTGTAGGGGTTGTTCGTATTGCGCCCGTGCACGCAAGGCACGCTAGACTTTGCACATGGTTTAACATCAGAGCTTTGGTTGTGGATAGTCTGGTTCTAGGCCACCAGACAATTGCTCCATAACAGAACATGGGTCTTATCACGGCGGTGTACAACCACAGGATAGCCTTTGGGGATGGGCCCCAAAGTCTTCCGATTGCGCGGCGACATTGCCAGAACGCCCTGTTTGTCTTCCCGCTTTAAGCTGGATGTGCTTGCTCCAGTTCAGTTTATTGTCGAGTGTAATACCTACATACTTCACTGACTCTGAAAACTCAAAACTGGAGGTGTTTTCGGAAGAGTAGAGGAGCTCGAAGGCCCTCTATCTTCCTCTTCCTTGTGAAGAGAACTACCTCCGTTTTTGTCGGGTTTATGGACAGGGAGTGTTCCTTACACCATTCTTCGGTCATTCTGAGAGCTGATTGCATCAGACTGCACAGAGTAGCCACAAATTTGCCGGTTATTAGGATGGATAGATCATCCGCATAACCTAAGGTATAGTAGCCGTTGTCGTTAAGGCGACAAAGGAGGCTGTTTACAGTAATGCTCCACAGAAGTGGTGACAGCACCCCACCTTGGGGGCATCCTCTCACTACTGTGCATCTTAGTGTTTTGTCGCCGACGCTGATGTGCACCGCTCTGAGTTTCAGCAGTTGCACAATCCAGCCGCGTACGACCTCCATTATGCCATGGTGGCGTAAGGCAATTTCTATTGATTTGAAGGTTGTTTTATCAAACGCCCCTTCTATGTCTATGAATGCTCCCAGTGTGGACTGTTTAGAGTCCAACGATCTTTCAACCAGCCCTACAACACAGTGCAGGGCTGATTGTGTAGATTTTCCTGGGGAGTATGCGTGTTGGTTAGGGTGCAGCGGAAATCGTATTAGCGCCGTATCCCTTATGTGTCTATCGCACAATCTTTCAAGTGTCTTTAGAAGAAAAGACATTAGACTGATTGGGCGATATGATTTGGGTGTGGAGTAACCTTTGCCAGGTTTGGGGATAAAAACAATTTTTACCTCCCTCCATTGTTTTGGAATGTATCTGAAAGCAATACAGCCCGTATAAATTCTTACTAGGTGAACGACGATAACATCCAGTCCCCATTGTAGGAGAGCTGGTATTATGCCGTCCAATCCTGGCGATTTGTATGATGAAAACGATTTCACTGCCCAGGTGACCCTCGTCACGTCCACCATCTGTTCGGCATTCACCCAGTCAGCCCCCGTGGGGGCGGAGAGGGTTTCCTCCGGCCAGATGGGGTATGGCGTAGTGGTGGCTCCGGGAAAGTGTACGTCTCTCAGTACCTCAGCTGTCTCTAGGAGGTTGCGCGTATAAGAGCCATCCTCCCTTCTGAGACTAGCTGGGTTGTAGCACGGATCTTTGGTCAGGATTTTATTTAGGCGAGATACAGATGAGGAGGATTCTATAGAGCCGCAAAAGCTCTTCCACGCCTCTCTCTGACGCTTCCTAATATCCCTTTTGTATTGCCTTAGGTTTGCCTTATAGGCTTCCCAGCCGGCTATGGTTTTGTCCTTCTTTGCCTTGTTGAACAGTTTTCCCAGCTGAGTTTTCTGTTTATCGAGCGCCTTACACCACCAGGGGTGGTGATGGGGCGTCTTGGCAGTTCTCAGGGGACATGCCTGTTCAAACGACCCCATAATGGAGTTGGACAGAAGGTCAACTTCGTCCTGCAGATCAGCAGAACTTAAGAGACGTCCCTCAGAAGGGTGTCCTTTTAGTTCTCCCCAAGGAGATGTTTGTATAGGGGAATGTCCGTTATTTTGGGGTTGCGATAACTCCGTTGGACTTCACCCGGTGTGGTTCATTTCAAAGGAAATCATTCTATGATCTGACATTGTCGCTTCTGGAGTGACCCGCCAGTTCATTATGTGGTCAGAGATGCTCACTGAGGCCAGACTGAGATCAATCACAGTCTGACTTCGGGTAGTTACGAACGTCGGTTCACTGCCCCGATTGAGTATCTCTAGGTTAGTACTTGTCAAATATTCAAGTAGTGCTTTACCCCTAGGGTTGACGTTAGTGCTCCCCCACGTGGTGTGGTGAGCATTTGAGTCACACCCTATAATGAGGTGTTTGTTGTTTTTCTCACAGTGCTCTATCAGCTCTACTACCATCTCGTTGCTGGGAGGTAGGTTGACAGAATCTCCTGGGAGATATATTGACGCAATGACTAGTTCAGCCCTTCCCTGTATATTACCACTTACCTGTATGGCCGTGATATCACGTCCACATAGGTGCGGCAGCAGGAGAGCTTTAATGTGGCTGGGAACGTATATACATGTCCTAGGTTTTTCTTGCCGTTTGTCGAAGAAAACGGTTCCTTTGGTGCCCCCAAGACCGGAAACCCTTGATTTAACAACCGAGGGCTCCTGGATGAGGGCGATGTCCTGCTTCACAGTGAGGCGCCTGCTTAGGGTAACAGCAGCCGCCCAACAGTGTTGCAGGTTTATTTGAATAAAATATTCTGTCATACTTAAGGTATGTTAAAGGGGGCGGAGCTACCTTTATTTATTCGGCGTCGCTGGATTCTGACTCCAGCAACGCCTCAAGGTTAGCGAACTCATCCCAGTTCGTAATCGGCCCGGGTGAGCTGCTTAGGTTAGAGCATTCACTTACCATAGGTTGCCGTGGCAGCCTGGGTGGTGATGCCTCCTTTTCCTCTGGCAGTTGCACCTGTGGCAACTGTTGAGGTTCTTTTTGTGGTTGTGCCGAGGTGCTAGCTCCAACCGGTTTGGCAAGGTTCCTAACCTTCACCTTAAGAGAGGAAAACCTATAATTAAGATTGCCTCCCCTGGCGTTAAGGTTAGCCTGATCGCCTTCCCCCATTCCGAAAACTATCAGCCTCCCTGGAGGTTGACCGTTCACGGCTGTGTGAAAGACACACCAGCTGCCTACATTTGCCCAGGGATTCTGCCACTCAAGTCGCTGCTTAACCACCTCTACATCCTCGGGTTCTTCCAGGATCCAGATGGCAGCCTTGCGGAGCCTTGGAAGGCAGTCTTCCTGGACCACCTTCAGGTGTGCAGCCTCCCATAATGGTGGGAGGTTGCCAATAAAACCACCTTCTTAAACCACTCAAGGGAGTAGTTGTTCTCGCACGAGATCCGCAAGATCTCGCCCGAGTACCTCCAGCCCTTGAAAGTGGGTGCAGGAGTTGTGCTCTCTGTAGCATAAAAGAGCTGGTCAATAGTTTTGGCCAGCTCTTTTTCACCATCTCTGCCTGGTTAGCTGACAGCTTGCCCAGGGGATTGTTGGTGTCGATTACTGCTACCCTGAGTTGCCTTTCGGCAGCTTCTTTGTAGCTACGAAGTACGTACCTACAGAGTTGTCATGCAAGACAGGCGAAAGGGAAGCATTTATTAAAATTATGGAACCATTTTGGTAATGTTTACATAAAACCGTGCAAGTTCACATTAAAAGGTCCTTGCAACTGAGACTAAGGTTCGATATTTGTCACAACGCAAATTTCTTACCTACCTATCTACCTCTGCAGTTAGCAATGGATAGATATATGTGGAATTATTTTAACATTATATTGACATGGATAGAATTATAAAATAAATTTACCATTTTCAAATGCACGTTCTTTTTCCAAACCAGTTAATACTTTCACTGCATTAGATTTTACAATGTTAATCTCTTTACTAAAAACATCAACATAAGATGTAGTTTTCTTCCTCTTCGAAGAAGTCCTTTGGGTAATGGTCGAATTATTTGGTTGTCCTGCTCGGATACTTGGAAAAAGTCTGTGCAATTCCTGCGAAACAGAACTTGAACTATTTATTTCACGCTGTAAGTTCGGTCTTTGATCTTGTTGTGGAGGTTGATTATTGCTAATACTCCGAATGGTAGTTTCTAAACTGTTCCTTAATTGAGGACTGCATAGCACTCGTTCAACAATTTCATTTACGGATTCCATAATGGTATAAAAGATAATCTACAATAATGATAATTATTGCTATCAAAATTTAATTACAAATAAACATACTACCTACCTTGTAACATTCGTTGATTACACTCGATCACTGGTTAGGTATACACATACAATATACACAATACACAGCTACAGTTTGTTTGATATAATTGTGACCACCTGTTGCACTATGAAATAGGTAATTAAAATGAAAGTGTAAACCACAAAACACTTATGATGTAAGCTTAAGTCGCTTGCTAAAAGCACAGTCCAATACAAAAGAGGGAGGATTAGGGAGGGAAGGTACAATGTGAAATATGGGGAAATTATAGTTAAAGATTAAACGACTAAAGATAAAAAAAGATTTCAATGGCGTTGTTCTTGTTCTAAAAAAATTCAAACAAGTGTTTAACAGCTGATGTCGTTGCGCGGTTGCCAAACATATATTCCCGAAGAGAGCCATCAGTGGTCCACGTTCGAAGTTCAAATTTTATATATATCAGTACACTCGTCAATGATGATATATTTTTAAATTTGGATGATATATATTTTTTTTTCAAAATTGTTAATATATTGACTTTATTAAATATATATATGTGAAAAATAGTTATGGTACAAACGGCGCCTCATAGGATTGCTCCGTGAAATCTGAAAATGTTTGTTCTAGTCCTTTTTTTTACATTGATCTTGATACAAAACTACCAATTAGGATTTCCTGTATTGGGCGTGCTTAACTGTAGTTATTTTTTCATGTGTGTCGTCCTACTCAATAATTTTAGGGACAATGTCGAGCAATACGTTATTGCATAACTAGATTATTCATTTCTTTAACAGAAATTTTATGCGCAGTGGAATTGATGATAATTATTAACGCGTAACAAAGCTTGATATGATTACATACCCGTAGATTGTTACGGAAATGCATTACCTACATCTAATTAATTGGACTTTTATAATACTTATGTTGATATTAAGGGCATCAATGGAAAATCATTCCAAATCACAATCACCGAATAGAATAAGACCATAGGAAAGGTAAAACATGACTAAAGGAAATACTGCAAGGAAACTGAACAAATTCCCGAAGACTTCAAAGAGCCTTACCAGGGGGAACAGAGAGTAGAATAGGTTCCTTGAAGAAAACTGAGGCCACAGACCGCAAAGGAGACCTTGAAGCTTCTGCTTTAATTACACTTTCCGTACATGTAGGTTATTAAGGGCAAGCCTTGGGATACATACCCATAGGTCCTGGAGGGAGGTTAAAGTAGAATTCATATCAAAACCTGGGTGAGATTGATAGACATAAACCAAGTCTAACGTTGTTTCTAAATTTTTTTCTTAAGGAGAAACCCATCGAGTGACGAGGTGCTGAGGCATGAGTTCATAGGTAATACCTGCGAACTATTCACAGGTAGTGGACGTAGCGAAAAGAATGATGTAAGAGCAGGGCTTGTCTTGGAATAGCAGGGGCAATGATAACGATTCCTGCAACAGTTATTGTAACTCTTTTGAACTTATCGCCACTAAATCTAGTAATGTGGGCAGATGCGCTCTGAGGGCCATACCGGTTGAGAGTCAACGGAGAGAAGTGATCGTCAATGGTGGATGTTCGATCATCATCGACGAATTCTTCAGAAAAAAAAATCTCACCATGATAACTGAGATCAGTGTCTGTAATGCTTCCTTGTGAGTATTGCTATTCAGTTTCCAGGGCAGCTGTGTCGTGTGTATGTGTGGCAATGAGAACTTCAGAGAAAGAGAGATCTGCTGTGTATGAGGAATATAGTACTGAACTGGCAACACTTCCCTTAGAAACGCTCGCCTTTATTTGAGATATTGTTTGGTATTATTTGAGTAATACTAATTAAAATTAAATTAAAAAATTAAAATAATAAGTAAATACTATGGGCATGGAAGAGCGGCTTTCAGTTTCTGGGGTAGCCTCCTGTACCACACTTTATCAAAGATCTTTGTGAAAGCGAATAAATGGTAATGACTAATAAACTTTTCAATTGATATGTTACATAAAATACAAAACAAACACATTACAACACGAACGTTTTAGATATGTATCCAAAAATACACCTCTGTGATGTATTTTTTGGAATGTGATAACGTATAACATTTTAGAAACGTTATAAGTGTGATGTTTCGTTTGAAACAAAATAGTCATCTCATATATATCTCAATAAATTAACGTTACGGAGTTGTGTTTAGTAGTGTTGTACCAGAGAAACCTTATCAGTTGAAACATATCGTAAGAAACAAATCATACACGTTTCAGTGTGAATGTTTTAGATATGTATCCAAAAATATATTTTGTGGAATGTGAGAAATAAAGCTAGGATGCTTTTTTTTATAAATGGAGAAACTTAAGACAGACTCTATTTAAAATCCGTTTTAGAGTACGCACTTTCCAAAAAATGCAAACTTTATTTTGCCTTTTCTGCCTTTTTTGGTTTCTTTTATTTTTTTTTGCCTTTTTTCCCTAATTTTTTGATATTTTTGCCTATTTAGTACCTTTCTGTAATTTTTTTTTAGTTTTTTGTAATGTAAGTATTTCTTAATTTTTAGATTTTATATACATTTTTCTGGGTAATTTCTAAGAAAGCATATTGTTTGAAAGGAAAAGGAATTTGGTGTACATACTGAAGACAAACTATCTCTTTAATATTTAAGCCTCTTATAATAATAACTCGGATGAGTCATTTTCCTTACTTTGAAATATTTCTCATTGTATTATTTCTACCTGCAGTCTTTGTTGAAGCTGCGTCCCTTTAAATTAGCCAGAAAACTTTATTGAAAAAGAATGCCGGCAGATAGGCAATCAAAAAGTATAACCAGTGGATAAAGTTGGATTCGCATCTATCAACTGTATTTAATTTTTCAAATAAGTGAATGTTTGTTTGTCTATACCTAAATGGAATATGTATGTGTTGATTTTAAGGCTTTTTCTCGACAGTTTTTGCTTATCCGTGCCCTTTTTGTCCCTTCTTGCCTTTTTAGATGCTATTTCTTATTATTTTTATGCCTTTTTGCCTGCCTTTTTTGAACCTTCATTTTGTCTAACTATCCTAGCTTTAGTAATGACGTATAACATTTTAGAAACGTTATAAGTGTGATGTTTCGATTGAAACCAAATAGTCATCTTTCAAAGTTAATGTTACAGAATTGTATTTAGTAGCGTCGTACCAGAAACCTAACCACTTGAAACATATCGTAAGAAACTAAAAATACACGTTTCAATGTGAATGTTTTATATATTTATCCAAAATTACAATTTAGTGTTTAGTTGGAACGAAAAATTTCCGTTTCGAAATAGTATATTAAAGTATAAGTGGATAAACAGGTCTTTAAAACACGCGCGAGTTTTCATGCACGACGGCGCAGCCGAGTGCTTGAAATAGAGCAAGTGTTTTAAAGACCAGTTATCCACGAATACTTTACGCTATTTTTTTTATTGGTTCACTTTGAAATCTGGTATTAAAATGGAAATTAGAACTAATAATGCGAAATGGTTGAATTTGTATGTGAAATCAGTATACCTTTCGTTCTCATGGAAATGAGAAAAATGGAAATTAATTTGCAATCTGTCATTTTATTTGACGTAACAAAGTATTCCTGTCAGATCAATAACCAATAGAATTCCCGTTTTTCAAATTTGTTGATGTTGTCATGGCAACTTTAAAACACGCGCGTTTTAAAAAGTGCGATTTAAACACGCTGGGGCGTGGTTTAAAAGACTAAAATAGGACACCAATAAAAAAAAATAGATTTATTCATCATTCATCATAAATAAATGTGTGATATTGCACGTCTAAATGGCTTATTTACCAAAGAGTCGGTAGCTCAGGTGGTTTGCGTGGCTGTTGGCCGAGTTCCTAAACAAACGACCGATGTTGGAAACCCACTTGAAGCAAAATAGTATATTACAGTACAAGTGAAGAAACTAAGAATTTCGCTCACGCATATGCCGTTTCGCAAACGAGGCGTTAGCCGAGTTTGCGAATGCATAAAGTGAGCGAAATAGTTTCTTCACGCGTGCTGTATAGCGTTTTGTTCAATCCTGCTACTAGAATTTCAAAAATCTGCTTTTTACATTTCGCAATTTTGACAAGAGCAGAATAATTTTATCTGTCAACACGTTATTCCAGTGGGCGAAATTTTTTTTCACCCACAAGTGAGTGAAATAACTATTTCGCCCACCCGTTGCTATGAGTGAGGAAAACAAACGCTTTCGCGTTCCGTATCCACGTAAGAAACTTCAAGTTTCCATGGTAGGATTGAACAAAAGGTTTTTTCAGCATCACCGATCTGCTCCGAGTCTACACGAAGAGAATTTGGGCGCTGGAGAACGGAGCCACCTGAGTACATAGAGCCCTGTAGGGTCTGCGCACTGGGAAAAGAACCCCTCAGATCAGTTGGGGCTCTCGGTGCCGTAGTTTCTACCAAATTTCAATTTTTTATACTCAGGTATGTTTCAAGTGAAACAATATGAGACATTTCAAATAGTCACGTATGAAACATTTATAAGGACGCATTTCTCCTACATATCAATAAATTACTCTCTGATATGTTTCAAGAAACGTACATAAAATGTTTCGATGTAACGTTTTTGTGTTGTTTCAAATCTAGGTTTCTGAAGGCGGATAATAAACACTATGTTATATGTATGATACGTTTCTGTCGCTGTTTTGGAGATGTTTCATGTTTCAGAGATACGTTTCTAAAACATTTCAGAAACGTTTTTTGAACTGTGGGGATGTTTAATATTATTTCCGATAATTATTATTCTTTCCCAATGAACTTTGTGATCAGGATGTTTGGTGTTATATGTTATGTAGGAAGGTATCCATATAATGTGTTTGAGAGAAGTATGTGTTGTCGATTTTATGATAATTTAATAAGGTCTTCAGTTCTTGCATATGTCGAGGAAGACGATTGCAATTTTGTATTGCTGTTGGTTCATTAGAACAGTTTACATATTATGACTGCAGTAAATAAATTATGTGTTGCCTTTTTTGTGGGCTATTTCGACTATAAAGATGGAAAAACGCGATATAATTCAAATATGGTAATAAAGCCTGAACAGGGTTAGATTTTCTGTGCATATAACTGATAATCTATGGCCTGCTTTCAATTATGTGCTGCCGTTATATTTTACACTAACAAGGCCTGAAAAAATGCAAACTTCATTATTCCCTGGAACCAAAATTAATTTCTAAAAGACTTCTAGTAAAATAACCAAGATTTACAATATTGAAATTGTAGTCCTTTCTATACAGGGTGTCTCCAAAAACACCTTACAACGCTTTAGGGTAGACTTATGGGGTAATATTAGACCGATATAACCCAATTTACCTCTATGCAAAAGTGCACCATTTCAGAGTTACAGCTCTTCAAAGTTGGTGTTTGAAAAACGTTTATTTATCATAAATGATAAACCGTTTAAGATAGGAATTTGAATTTTGGAATAATAATTACCCTTATCAAAAGCTATAATTGTACAAATTTTGGGGAAAAAAGACATTCAAGAAATAGACCATCTGCATTATCGTTACTGTTAACAGTAGAATATTTTTTTAGTTCTTTACTAAAATGTAAAATTCGCTACACCAGATGAAAGGAAATTTCAAAATTAATAACTTTCGCCTCTTCACATTTTATCGTAAATTATTTGGTTTTCCAGATAACAGGAAAAATTAACGCTAGGTTTTTCTAATAAAAGTGTTTAATTGCATATTATCTAGTAGCCGTAGACGCAGAACACTTTCGGATTTGAAAGATTTTTGTGGTTTCGTATGAGGAAAGCGATAAGGGCGAAATAAAACGCACTTTACGGGAAAAAGACTTCCGGCAAAAAACCCAATTTATTGTTATTCAAAGAAATTCAAAATCAATCCGTCGAACTTTTATTTGTTACTATGTCTACGGCTGCTAGATAATATGCAATTAAACACTTTTATTAGAAAAACCTAGCGTTAATTTTTCCTTTTATCTGGAAAACCAAATAATTTACGATAAAATGTGAAGAGGCGAAAGTTATTAATTTTGAAATTTCCTTTCATCTGGTGTAGCGAATTTTACATTTTAGTAAAGAACTAAAAAAATATTCTACTGTTAACAGTAACGATAATGCAGATGGTCTATTTCTTGAATGTCTTTTTTCCCCAAAATTTGTACAATTATAGCTTTTGATAAGGGTAATTATTATTCCAAAATTCAAATTCCTATCTTAAACGGTTTATCATTTATGATAAATAAACGTTTTTCAAACACCAACTTTGAAGAGCTGTAACTCTGAAATGGTGCACTTTTGCATAGAGGTAAATTGGGTTATATCGGTCTAATATTACCCCATAAGTCTACCCTAACGCGTTGTAAGGTGTTTTTGGAGACACCCTGTATATTTATATTTTTATTATTTAAATTTAATATTATTATTATTATTATTATCATAGTCTTTCGAAGGGACAAAATCGTCGTTTTTTTGTTGCTGGTTGCTCATGTAATGCAAATAACCAAATTTTTATGCCAAAAAAGGGCGCAATTTACGTCGACAAATTACTACATAAATACGATTTTACAAAAACGCATTTTTGGGGTAATTTTTCACATAAAAATTGATTTTAATAGGGTTCTGATCAAGAGACCAAAGTCAGCCGTATAGAAAGTGTAGCTCTGTTCATAAGCTTTCAGGCGTTGTTGTCAGATTTCAATTACATCGCGTTGTTTCCATTTTACAGTAAAAAAAGGAAAAAAAACTTTGTTACGTCTCCTGGTCACGACTTGATCACTTTTTGACACCTAAAAATCCAAAAATTTCGATTTGGTCTCAATAACTGAGACAAAATTTAATTTTCTCGAGAAGTGTATTATTGTACCTACCTATTGTCCACTATGCTGCTTTGAAAATTCAACAACATTCCCCGACCTATAACAATGTTATAGTTATAACATGTATACTATCCTTAATATAATAACGGAACTTTAATGCTACTGTTTATTACAGGTATATTGGCGTTCGTCAACAGATTGCATTTTTACCACTGGAAGGGCAGCGTTTGGAGTGGTGAAGTGAGTAGATAAGATTTCTTTGGTTTAAGCTGAAAATTGCGTGTATGTTATCCAGTGCCTACGTGTTAAATATAATAAAATACTAGCGGCGTAGTTATTTCGATGGTCCATAGCTAATCAAGTCTATAAGGTTTGTAGTACGAAATCACCAGAGGAATTAACAGCAACGTGGTTAACATACCTATAATTATTTTAAAAATATACTCGTAACATTAACTTGCATTTAAATCGGTCACTTTTTTGGTTATAATTATAAAATACAGATCTTTGGATGGGTCACAGTGTATGAATTAAAAAGGTAAAGACTGAGAACTTACAAAAAAAGTATTTTTGCGTATTAAATGTCATCCATAAAATTAATTTCTTTAAAAGATGGGTTTCCATTGTGTAAATAAGCCCGATTTTTTCTTCGAATAAATTTCCTCATTTACTCTTTAACTAAAGTAGAAAGAAAGTTAATGGCGTCCTTCCTTTATAATTACAAAACTGGATGTTTAACTAGCACTTTAGTTAAAAGCTACTTTTAGACATTTCTGTTCTCATCTTCCTTAAAGAACTTTAGTTTGAACAAAACATCTATCACTTTCAACGAGTAACAACGGACCAATCAGTTTTCCTTCAACGGAAGTCGTTAGAGTATCCTTGTCCTGTTAATATTTTCCTTTAACAAAATAGGAAAATGTTGGAAATCGTAGCATTTATATAATGACGAAAGATTGATTGTAAGTATTTAGTTCCGCTCAATTTTTATGCCGAGAACTGAAATATGGCTTTGAAAAGTCATTCAAGGAAGAGTATCAATTACCTAGGTTATAAAGAAGCCAAGAAAAGTGATCACGTTTCTAAAATCGAAAACGAATATTGCAAAAGATATCTTCGGTTATCTCTCATATGTCCGGAATTTTATATTTCTACAAAGTGCCGTTGTTAGTCAACTTGATACATCGTCTGACCTTTTCCATTATTAACGTTGACCATATTTAAAATTTTTCACATTTTAATTACATCCCGATGGTAACTTTGAAACTAAATTTTAGAAAGTACAATTCCCCTGTATAATTTATGCGTCCCAGACTGCCAAATAAAACAAGATAAGTGACAGAGCTTGTAATTGGGTGATAATTTTTTCACAGATGATAGCACCTTTAGGATAACCAAAATTGCTCTGAACAAAGCTCTGAAACAAAAGTTAGCTTTGTTTGCATTTTACACCATAAAGGAAATTCTAAAGCTATGTCATGCAACCGAGTGTCGCACCTCATGCATGTTCATGTGGTTCTACGATACCAATTAAATCAGTTTTGCATCAAAATAAGCTGTTAAAGGAGATTTACAAATCTCAATAATGCTAATACGTGGTGGAGCTTTGATAATCCAATAACCTAGCCTTTACTAAAACTTAACGTCTAATAGAATAAATTTATTAAAGCAACATTTTATTATATTGTATCGTTTAGTGGTCGTATTAATTCCAATCAATACACATGAAAACTACACTTATAATATTTTAATCGGATTTTCAACGCTAATTGTAACTTAAAACGCGCATAAATTTTCTCGATTTACTCACATTAGTAGCAGATGCAGGATGTGATGGAAGATTAAATTATTGATTATACATTTATGGAGGGTAAACTGCTTGGGATTCGACGATCCTGTAAATTAATTGTTATAACCAATCGGCGGTGGATTAGGTGGATATTATTATCTGTTACAACTCAGCTTACTAGTGTTACCAATGTTCGATAGAATACAACGGCTGTAATTGGGAAATATAAAACGCACTCGACCGTATAGGTAACAGTAGCAAAACGTAGAGATTAAAATTCCAACAATATAAAAATAAGCTTCAATTCGGTGAGACTATCGAAACGGGTCTATATTATATTTTCCTATTGATTGTAATCAAATTTAAAGACCATTTATAATATAGAAGAAATCCAAGCAAACTAAAAGATATAGGTACAATTTTCGAAAATCGAAAGGGTTAGCATAACTTTACTGATGGAGCAAAAGTAAAGAAAAATGCAAGTTTTATACAGTAGAGCGTCGATAATCCGGACGTCAAAAATCCGGATCGTCGATAATCCGGATTCACGTTTTTCTCCTGTTTTGTATTTCAGTTTCATTAAAGTGAAGTATACTACGTAATATACAACAGCTTTAACTGTATTTACCTACTACATATACATATGTACATACGTATGTAATTGTTTACACACATATGTAAGTGAATTCTCAAAGTTTGAGTTACGTTTCTATAAAATAGCCTATTTTCGAAAATCCGGATTTTTTAATAATCCGGATGAGGTTCGGTCCCAATTAATCCGGATTATCGACGCTCTACTGTATTATGATTTAAAAAGGTCAATAATTCTTGTTAAGGTTTCTACACCTTTCGTCGGTAGTTCCTTTTTCCATTTGAATCGTTTTATACAGTTATTAGATAAATAATTTATTCCCTTGCTACGATTGTAGAATTCCAAATTGTACCTACAATTTCCAAACAATCCAAGTAGAGGATCCGGAATATATGTACATATTTTTATTTACCAGATGTACAAGTATGAAATGCGGATTTGAGACAACAAATGGTACACCAATGCAGTGTACTTACTGAGAGACCCTTTAATAAGAGTCTGGCCAAAGCAGCCATTTTTCGTCACAATACCTGGAGCCAAATTTGAAAAATTTAGAAATGCCGATTTTTCTTTATAAAAATAAGAAGTAAAAGTCCAATAATTACTAAACAATTTATTAAGCAAAATATAACAGTTATTTATGACAGAAGTGTGTGAAATAAGGCTTTTATTTATGCATAGCCATATTTTACTGTCCTTGGAAGTCGTGTTTTTGTTGTATTTCGTTTACAACTTACTTTCAGTCTAAACATTATAAATCTTTTTATTATTTTAGTTTTTAAATCATGGCAGCTCAAAATGTGGGGGGCGTAAACAATACTAAACTTGTTAAATAAAACTTTCTGTGGATTGGCAATGACCTGTCTATTGGTTATGTTCTCTTTATACAGGGTGGCCCAACGAAAAGGTAACAGACGGGTTTCTGGCCAGAGGGAATTTTTTTTTTGGGAAACGCAAAAACACGTCAATTTTTATATCAAGGGGGACAACTTTCGCCATGATTTTCAACCTGAAGTGATTTCATCCCTTAGCGCTGTGAGAACAACCCCTAAAATTTAAATAGGGATGATGGGGCAAGTTATACGTCATTTGAAAGGTCTTTCTTTTCTGATTTCAGTGCACTAGTTTTTTTATATTTTTTTAATTTTTAACCAAAAAAATTGAAGTTTCAAAATGGAAAATGAGGAAAGAGATTGAGGCATTTAAGAACTGAAAAAGCTCGGGCAGGTCAATTGTTTTTTTCTTAGAGAAGAAGTACTTTTACTGCTATTTGACAACACTGTTTCACCCCTTGGGTACAGGGTAAACAACCCTTAAATTTTTAAATAAAAACAAGGGTTAATTTTTTCTTGTGCTAATTAATAAAACCAGCTTATGCAAATTCAACCCTTATTTTAATAAATGTTCGAAGTGTCTGCCTTCAGCTTCCATGTAATAATACAGATTTTGATTAAATCGTTCCTCCTGATCTCACCCCATTAGATTTTTTTATGAGGTCATGTAAAGAGTAAAGTTTTTTCCACTGGTCCGGAATCTTTGGAGGAGTTACATGACCGTATAGTACATGAATGCCGCCTGATCACTCCTCAAATGTTGCAAAATGTACGGGAACGATTTAATGAAAATTTGCACTATTGCATGGAAACTGAAGGCAGGCACTTCGAACATTTATTAAATTAAGGTTGAATTTGCATAAAAGGGTTTTATTAATTAGCACAAGAAAAAATTAACCCTTGTTTTTATTTAAAAATTTAAGGGTTGTTTACCCTGTACCCAAGGGGTGAAACAATGTTGTCAAATATCAGTAAAGTACCTAGCTTCTCTAAGAAAAAAACAATTGACCTGTCCGAGCTTTTTTGAGTTTTTAAATGCCTCAATCTCTTTCCTCATTTTCCATTTTGGAACCTCAATTTTTTTAGTTAAAAATTAAAAAAATATAAAAAAAACTAGTGCGCTGAAATCAGAAAAGAAAGACCTTTCAAATGACGTATCACTTGCCCCATCATCCCTATTTAAATTTTAGGGGTTGTTCTCACAGCGCTAAGGGATGAAATCACTTCAGGTTGAAAATCATGGCGAAAGTTGTCCCCCTTGATATAAAAATTGACGTGTTTTTGCGTTTCCCAAAAAAAAATTCCCACTGGCCAGAAACCCGTCTGTTACCTTTTCGTTGGGCCACCCTGTATTATATATATTCTAATTCAATCATAAACTTGAATGACGTGTTCCTTAGTGAAAAATAGAGTGTTACCCTTGTAACATCGTAAATGCACCAGTTATGAATATGCATACATTAAAGGTTGCCTTGATCCTACAGATGCAATGCAACTTACACAAACAGTGGTACCGCCACAGTTTTGGTGTGCTGCTTATTAAGTATCCACACACATTATACAAAGAAGTTTTATGGATTTGTCAGAGTCCATATATTGTGAGCTATCCGCTTCAAATCATTTTTCAATTTCAATGCGTTTGGGATCACATTTTTTTGAGGAATTACGGAAAACAAATTTTCCACACAATCTTAAGTAAATCTACCTGTCAACACAAATTCAAACTCTCTTTCATTCAATAGGTACTGGCTCAATTCTATAATTGAACGTGTGGACATTAAAACACTTCCTCTACAAACGTTATGGTTTCATTAAACTTTTTCATGTTTAGTTTTCCTAATGCTGTACTAGGATGTCGTGAAATCATCACACAAAACCATTTTGCTACAGTTTTTATGAAAGAGGCTGTTGTGTTTTCATCAGCTAACGGTTCAAGGGCCGCCGCCACGTCTCTACTTAGATGGTTTTTTGCTCTGTTTACTCGCATTTTTGTGAAATGATTATTACCTATCTGAAGGTCTGCCATGTTTAGTCGGGGTGCAATCGTTGGTGGGTAAATTGTATTTTACCGCAAATAAAAAATTTTGTTGTTCATCAAGCATTCTAGAATATTTTTCAAAATATGTGGAATATCGGCATTAAAAAAGAGTTTTCTCATAGGATCATGGATATGTTGAATCCAATTTAAGTTCTTACAATTACGTCCCGCCACAATTCCACAGGTTCTCAAAGAGGCTTGGTTAATCGGCCTCATATCCGAAGTGATGCTGTTGACCTGCAATCCAATTGATAAAGTAAATATCTGATACAAATATTGTTATTGTTTGTTGGTTCCTTTAATTTTATTTTCAGAATTGGGCGAAAAAACAAAATAATTCAAACTAAAGTTATTATCTCGGAAACTACTACCTTTAGATATAGGACATATTTAACAAAAATCGAAGCTAACTTAAAAATCAATTAATTCATGAAAAAATATACAGGGTGTTCCATTTAAAATAGTCGACTTTTGGCAGGTCGTCTGTGGTCGTTAGAAAAAATTCAGTACGTCCCTTTTGCAACAAATTTCGTTCAAAATCAGCATATCGAGAAATAAAACGCTTTTTTGTTTATGTTAATCTCAAATTTTGTTGCTCTGTTGCCAATGATTAAATAGTTATGATTTTTTTACTGCTTGTTCATTTCAGCGACAATTTTTAAAAAACATTTATTTTCTCCTAAATGAGTTGACTTAAGTAGGTCAAAGGCCAAACAAACTTGGTCTAGAATCGAATATGGATTTCAGAAATATAAAAATCTATAGGGTGTTCCATTTAAAATAATCGAGTACGATCCTGCATCCTGTACAGACGAAACCGAGAGCAGTGTGGGCCTGAAAATATTTTTAGGTTGTAAACAAGGAACATCTGAATAAGAAATGTCTCTTGACCTTTTGTACTAAAATTAATATTAAAGGTACTATCGAAGAACGAAGGGCAAGTGGGCAATCCTGTATACAATATAGGTTCCAAATGAGTCGGCCGGAGTAATTCGGTCTTATACAGTTGATTAATTAGTCGTTATTTGGGAATTAGACCAAAAACGCGTTGCGTTAACTTATACATATATTTAATCAATATTTCGCAGAAAACACCTGCATTTAAACGTAAACCGTCACCTTATATGGCCTCAATTAGCTTCAACAACGTGTTAACAATTATCATTGTAAGTAATCACCCTGAAATTAGTCTTACGGTCATCTGAATAATTTGTTAAAATTTTTTAGATCCTGATGAAGCAGAAATTTTTTCTGCGAAATACTGATTAAATACATAAGTTAACGCAACGCGTTTTTGGTCTAATTCGCAAATAACCACTAATTAATACAATATATAGGTAGGTATGTAATATAACACCCCCCCCCCCCCCCCCCCCAGACACAAGCACACCGGATTCTGCACAAATGAACCATTGTTTTTCTTTCCACCCTTAAGGGAGACGGGAGCGGAGAGGGTGATGGACAATTTGTAAATCATGAAAAAATGTTGGAGGAAAAAAAAGTACAAAAAGATCTTTTTTCTCTCCCTTTCCACCCCCAAAAAAGGGGTTGCAGTTGGGGCTGAAATTTGCAATTTGAGAATAGTTTTTATGGAGAATCCAAAAGTGCAATAAAAAATAGGTGTTCCCATTTAAGTTTTTAAAACTCACCCCCTCTCCACCCCACAGGGGGCGAGGGTGATGTTCACGTATCATTACTCAATAGGTTTCAAAATATAAAGGAAACGTGTTTTTTCCTTTTTTTAATTGGACTCGAGATATTCAATTTTGACTTTAATGGCGTCCCCACGGCGAACGGGTGATCCGATCAAAAAATTTACCAGAAATTTAGAATCAGTAAAGAATTTCCTATAAGATGACACCACTTTCTAAACCCTGTAACATCGACCAACGTACAGACACACCGACATCCGGATGAATTTAGTAACCAACTTTTTGAAGTTGGTTGATTACACGCTGATCAATGGTACAGTGGCTTTATAGAGACAGTGGTGACATTAGATGGTGTCGCGGTTGATTGGTTGCGCGTACAGTGACTTTATACCGCCACGATGAGGCTAATATGTTGCCTGTTTTTTTCCAGTGTTTTACGAAGAAAATCTTGTTTTTTTTTTATAAAATTCCCTATGCACTACATAGGCAGCATACTTATTCTTATTTGGATTTGCCACAACATGGGCGATGGGCGGGGCTTAGGTTCTAATTGTCACCACTGTCTCTTATAAAACCACTGTAATCATAAACACAGAAAATTTGCCTCTTATGATCACGTGTATAGTCAGGTCGCCATTACGAGGCAAAATATACCACGTGACAGCCTGACGTCAGGCCAATAAAAACCGATACATCGCTTGTCGGTACTGTTTGTAGTAAAGTCACTGTAGTGTACTAATACGGTTACTTTATACTGACATTGTGGCCATAGGGTGATCATGTTTTCTATTGGCTGCGCCATGTTTCCTCCAAATTTATTTGTAAAGATGTTATCTTTGGTTGTTATTAGTTACAGTTATTCACAGAACGTTATCATGTATACACGTTGCTAATGACAACAAAGAGCGCAACAAAACACATGTACCTACTTGAATTATTTTTGCACATGTTTTTCGTCATTTTGCTTCATACAAGAATATCTATTTTACTGTAATTTACAACATTAAATGTTGCATTCATTTAATAACATGAGTTATCATCCGAAATATTTTCTTCATATTCCACATGCTGCTACATTTATACATTCAAATCTGGAGGAAATATGACGGTCATGGCCACACTGTCAGTATAAAGTCACTGGTAGTGTGTAATATAAAGAATTGTATGTCATTTTGTTGTGTCAACAACAAGAGTAAACGCGCACAAGTGATATATTGAAAAAGTGTTTGCCGTGCCAAAATGTCTAAATTTGTGCCAAATAAAGAGCATTCGCTGACAGTGTTAATGTTTTGTTTTCATTTGAAGAAAACTGTTGTTGAATCATACCAATTACTTCGAGAAGCTTATTAGTGAACATGTTTCATCGCATGATACGTGTGAACGATGGTTTCGGCGATTCAAAGGTGGTGATTTCGATGTTGCAGGGAAATAACACGAAAAACCACCAAAACGATACGAAGACGTGCTTTACTGGGGATGAAAAGTGGAAATCCCAAGTACAAAAATCATGGGTATATCCATAGGGAGCATCCACATCAACCGCGACAAGATCGACTCGTTTTGGCAGGATTGCCCTGTGTTTGGTGGGACCAGAAGGATGTGGTCTGTAACGAGCTGTTAAAGACTTGCCAAACGGTTAATCCCAAACGCTTCCAACACTAATTGATCGATTTGAACTGTTTGCTACTCAAAAAACTATCAAAATATCGAAAAAGGCAACACAAAATCCTTTTTATCCATGACAATTCTGTATCGCATACGGAAAAACCGGGTCGCGACCTTCGAACATATAACAAAAGGAAGGAATATCCCTATAGTTTAGTAGAGGTGAAATAAATACACGACCTTCCCCTTCAATTGTATTTGATTAACATGTAAGATGTAATTTAATCACTAACGTGATTGATTGACATGTGTTGGCGACATGTTTCGAGAAAAACTTTCTCATTTTCAAGCCCAAAAAACAAACGTGTGCTTAACTTCTAGTAACATGGGTTATCTAAAGGGGTCCAATATTTGTGGTAAAATTTATAGGTTAACAATTTTGAACCACTAACTATTAAATTAAAATATTTGGTCTTAATTAAAAGGGTTCTCACAAAGAGAAACCCGCAGTTGTACTTGAAGAGCCAGGGAAAAGGGGGATGTAAATGGATAAAATTATGGGAGAAGTTAAATGACCGCAAGTGAAAAGTGAAAATGATTTTCACTTTTAAAGTTAAAGTTTAAAGTTAAATGACCGCAAGTGAAAAGTGAAAATGATTTTCACTTTTCACTTGCGGTCATTTAACTTCTCCCATAATTTTATCCATTTACATCCCCCTTTTCCCTGGCTCTTCAAGTACAACTGCGGGTTTCTCTTTGTGAGAACCCTTTTAATTAAGACCAAATATTTTAATTTAATAGTTAGTGGTTCAAAATTGTTAACCTATAAATTTTACCACAAATATTGGACCCCTTTAGATAACCCATGTTACTAGAAGTTAAGCACACGTTTGTTTTTTGGGCTTGAAAATGAGAAAGTTTTTCTCGAAACATGTCGCCAACACATGTCAATCAATCACGTTAGTGATTAAATTACATCTTACATGTTAATCAAATACAATGAAGGGGAAGGTCGTGTATTTATTTCACCTCTATATATTCACCCCTTAGTGTTCATCGGATTGTACATTATGATATAGTTTAGTAGATGGTACAATGTAACGGAAGTTACGCAGGCTTTACGTCACAGTGACGTAACAGTAAACCATTTGTGATTGGTCAAACGGGTGTAGCGTGCAGTTTGTCTATTTAAAATTAAAAAATTACCAGTAGCGTAGAATTCATTATACGGTTAAGAACATAGAGAATGTGCAAAAAATTAGAAATATGCATACCAAATTAATTATATTTAAAGGGCAATAAAATTAAAAAAAAAATTTATGCATTTTATTTTGTTTACAGCAGGCGCGTAAACATACAAATGTTGGATTTACGACCCCGCTTAACAGTACACCAATGACTCGACCGAATACGTCACAGTAGGTAGCCATATTGGTAAACCATTAATGTTACTCATTTTGCCATATACAGGGTGTCCTACTGCTCCGTAATCGGTCGATAACTCAATGTGGGTTGAAGATACAGAAAAAAGTCTCAAATAAAGGTTGCTTTGATTTGAATTGCGCATCTTTTAAAAATATTCTTATATCTACAGTATGTTGCATTTTCACGTGGCAGGAAAATGTCACTTTTTTTAAAATGGCACACCCTGTATTTTTTTCTCTTAATGTATCGACCAAGCATATTTATATCACGCCTGAAATTTTTTTTGATATTGGATGTGCGGTTGCCAAGTTATTAACTATTTTGTCAAAATTTGGTACAATTCAAGGTCGGACTATAATATTCATAACTAAGTTATTCTTCAAAAAAGGAAAAATTTATTTGACGAATAATATTACCCTAATGTCGTGTTACTCTACAAAAAAAACTAAGTGATTAATTTTATACCGAGTGTTTAAAATGAGAATTCAAACTTTGTGAACTTTAAATAGAATTTATACGAATATTTTAAATAGAACACCCTGTATTTTTATTTACCATCAAATTCTCTACAAAAAACCCTATTCAACGGTGTATTATTTCCTGGTAAGTATTATTTTTTGTACTTTTGTTAATATTTATGATTTTTAAAATTTCACGTAAAAAAAATTTGTTAAAAGTAATTTTTGTTTAATTATTATTACAAAATACCGTTTAAATAGTTGTTATCAACGCAAAAAAATCGTAGTAAACATTCCGGAACATTACGAATCTGACTTTTCATCGTTTACCATTATCATTTAATACTAAACGGTTTCTTTTCTGGAAGAACTGGACCTTTAAAACGCCAAGAATCATACTAACAGTTTATCAAATCGAATGCTGATGATGACAGCTTCACTGTCGAAACGCTTTCGATTTGATAAACTTTTATTGTGCTTTTGGTATTTTCATGGTTGTGCGTTTCTTTTCGCATTAGCCTGGATGGACTTAATTAGCAAGCAAAGCGTTGGTACCTTGTATAAGGTTTATACAAGCCGGTGGGTTATAAAGAGGAGGCCGGGGTAGTCAGCGAGAACTTTGGAGAATAATATTGGCATAACCAAATATTTACAATCTATAATAAATAAGAGCAACCGTACCTGTACAAAAATTAAAATCAAAATTGGCTCCTTTGACGGTGTTGAATTGTCGGCGGTATCTCCTCATGGTCGTGGCAGGAAATTAATCCTGTAAGCTCGATATAATTGAGTTCTTATCGGGAGTATGCACTCATCAGTGCGCCAGAGCTTCTAACAGGATAGTTCAGTAATGGCGGCATACATTTAATCGGTAGGTACATTTCAATTTAAGTTCCAATTTGTTCGGTTAATGTCATTCACAGGTTTTTCGAACTTTTTACTTGCTTAACAATCACCAACCTTTCTTTATACCCGGACATCATCCACTTATCAATACTGTAACGGGGGTTACAAAGGTTGTTAAAACTCGTAAGGTTCAGTGATCCGTCGTATCAAACACTCTTTTGTAGGCAGTACAATTGAACTTTACTTACTTTTGTACTTTTTACTTCTCAGGATAGCTCGGAAAAAAGGAGTTAATTACGGAAAGGGTTAACAACTTTATCGGTTCAACAAGGTTAAAACATTAATCATAATTACTTTTCATCAATTAATTTGGAAAATTAATTTATCTAACTGCGAAATGTTTGTTTTATGAAGACTCCAGTAAGTTTGAAGAGGTTCCTAACTTTCAAATAGCATCGGTTTGAAACAAATTACGTTGTTACTCGCCTTACAATTGGGTTATAAACCTGATGAAGGATTCTATAAATTCAATCCAAACGAAATACATTTATTGCAGTTACTTACGAAATTTAACAAATTATAATGATAAAACAGTACCTTATTCCTCAACACTCCTCAACACCAAATGAATGCACACGTAGCGGTTTTGACATTCATCAAACTACGCAAGCTCCGTAGTCGATATAGCAGCTTTTAGTTTCTTTCTAATGGAATTAAACCTCATTGGTTGAATTTTAATTACCATGTATTTCCTTTAACACTTCAGTGAAAGTATTCAGCGTCAAATGCTTAAATTCCGTCGTATTTTCACTAACTGTAATTAAAGGGACATCTACCTTCACAATGCAGATAAAAATATTGCGATCGCACTACAACAACTCTTAATTAAGTGACAATTAACTGGCACTCTTAATTCGTACATTTAGTACCCTTTCATTTACTAATTTCTATTTAGAAATCGGTCCTACTGTCAAAAGAAGGACCGTACTTCTTCAACGTTAAACCTCACCCCCTATATTTCATACATTTATTTGTTTCACGGTCAAGTATAATCGCTTATCGCATATGCAGGTGTCTCTAATGTCCTAGATTACCTCTACATTTTTCTTTTAACAACAATTAAAAAGGTAAAAAGAATTCTTCCTAATGAGAACCAAAAATAACGACCGTTGATGAAGTATCTTACCTGAGTAAACGCGAGTATAATTGTACATCGTATGGAATAACCTCCCCTTTTAAAGGATACAGTTACTCGTAGGATCTTAACGTAGTAAACCACAGTTCAGGATGTTAGATTAAGTAAATAAAGAAAGATTATCGTTTTAGGTATTCCCAAAAGTAATAATTCATTTACTTTTTTTGATAATGTGGGAACGCGTCGTTAGTTCAGCTTATTTCTCAAGTCGAAGGAACGAATTAATTGGTCAAGGAAAGTCTGTACTAATTTCTAGTTAGTGACACAGTACCTTAAGCAAAACAGCACCAATTACACTGAACAAATTTAATTGAACTTTTAAATAACAATGAACGGTTGTGGCTTATTATCTTTTAATGGAAGTTTGAATGTGAATTGAATGCAAATATATTGTATATAAAACTGTAATTAGGAGTTTCCTAACGACGCGACAGGATGTAATTGTATAAAATTGAAGCTTACTCCGGTTACGCTTACTACCAAAAGGTCTAATCTCGGTTTATAGAAGAACAAAATAGAGTGTCACTACATGGAAGAGATCAAAATGAACAGACCTACTGAAATTTCATTGTGAGGTGATATTAGGCGGTAATAGGTGAAGGTAAAACCATTATTTAAGATCAACCATCGTCAATAACACTAATTCGTAAATAAGTTAAATCTGAGATGGCATCACTTATGACGCGTAGACGTCCATATACGTCGTATGCACGATATGAGATTATCTAATTTTGTTATACCACGATTCCTACGAGTTTAGACTCAATTATCGTCAAGTGGAAACTCGCATCAAAAATATAATATCCACGTGTATTCGTTATTTCCAATCAGTAGCTTGTGCTCCGGTCTTGCAAATTGTAGTTGTATCACACTCGTTTACGAGTACGTAAACATTTTCATTGTATCTTTAGAATCTGTAACGCCCCTCAGTTAATTTTCTAATTTCTATTGGAAATATTCCTAATATTCTTTACATTAATAGTTAATATTCTTTTAAAATTGCTACATTGTAGAGCATCCGCTCTCATGACCCGTTATCTTAGCCCCTATGTAATTTAAACCTGTAATCAGGAGCCTTCTATAACTTTCTTTGTTCGCTACAAAGTGTAACTATGTTGCACAGTAGACCTATTCATTTCTTTAACCTCATTCCCTTTATGTTTTGTACTAATTTGCTTATTTTGAACTTGCTGATTTACTGCCTTTAGGCCCATTTTTCTTCATTTTATTTCTTCAGTTAGCTCTCGCTCTATAACAGTTCACTTCGTACTTTTTCTGTGCTCGAATATTACACATTTCTTAAAATCGATTAAAATCGACTTTGGCGTATATTTGACCCTTAGTTAGTGATATTTCGGAACCATCTGCTTTTGCGAAGATCTAAAAACGTGTTTTTACGGCTCTAACACAGTAAAAAGAGTTCGATAAACGCTGGAATAATTATCTCCAGGCATGTTTTCTTTAATTTTCTAATTGCGCACCTAATTTCGCTTACCCTTTTTGGCGCTTCCTCGTATCTACCAAAATTGCTCTTATTTTCGACATAACTCCATGTTTTTCTGGTGCAATATCTACATCTGTACTTTTCTTTTCCTTCATCACTCCGACGTGAAGATCGTGGAAAACCATTTCTCTAACGCCAATCGACGCTACTCCGACTTCCGACGGATCCCGGTAATCAAATTCTACAACACCGTCGCTAAGTGTGAAAACCACCAATTCTCTTTTGTACAATATTCTAGCTCATAATTGATTAAATTTTCTAAATTGACAACTACGCGAATTTTAACTTTAATTCTACCTACTCAGTTACTTTTTTTATTATTTTAGTTACAAGATTCTGTTTAAACCTTAACGATTTTGTCACTTTAAATTTGCTTTATTTGCTCTTGCTATAACGTAACTTTACCTTCGTATTTCGGCTAAATTATTAAAGTTTACATATTTGCTAATTTAATTTTTACTTGTACAAGATTCATTTGTTATCTAATTACCTTGACTCTTTTTGCTTAAATTTAACGTAACTATCTAAATATTAAACTCATCGATATTTGGTATCCGATCAGGTACTACAAGCTAGTTTATTTTTGTTTTGTGTTTATAATTTTGTTTAAGGTACTTCTCAACGGAAACTTATGTATAAGGATCCTGTGAAGGTAGGTAAGGTAAATTTCGATTTATCATTGCAATTACTGCCTTGTAAAATTTCGATCGTTTCCCCAATATTTTGTTTGCTCATTTAACGCCTTTCAATCATTTTATTTACGATTTTTCATTCACTTAAAGGTAATTTAGATCCCGTATTTTGTGCTATAGAATTCAATATTTGTTTGTATAAACCACCTTTTTTTGTATTTATAAAACCTGTCATTTTGTTTTGTTAGATATTTTATTTGAATTTTTATTCATTATAATCACATCAAATTTATTTACTTTTCTATTTATTGCTCAAACTACCCCGTTCTCTTTCAGCATTGACGTCGCTACTGCTATAATTAATACCTTCGTAATTCGGATTAGCAGCCCTATTTTCTCGAAGAATTACGTGGCGCCCTTTGGCTTTACTTAACTTTACCTATCGTACCCCAACTTTAACGCTATTCGCTCATTGCAGCTGACCTACGACCACCTGCCTACTAGCACTGAGCCATTGCGGCCATTGCTTCTTTTAAATTTCGTTACGACCCATTTTTGCCGTAACAAATCTTTCACAAGATTTTCCATTATGTTTAATAATTCTTTTCCGACTGAACAGTTTTCCATTTTCTTTACTTATCCCATTCAAGATTGAGATACGTTGTTGAACCAACGAATCCAATAGACCGGAAGGAAGGATTATTACCCCTTCGTGAGTAATAGCCTTTATTGTCTTAAATACTTTCATAATTGAAGACTCTTTGTTTTCCCTAACGAAACATGTTTTAGTTGTTGAAGAATACAATTAAATTTCAACCACTATGAGCTTACTTTGGCAGTCTTGTTATGGGGCTGAAAAGCAACCATGTATTTTGGTGTTAGTCAAACTAACTTTCCAACATTTTTTCATGCAATTGTTCAGTTGCCATACCTACTCATCTTGGGCTTAATTTGACGTGGGATATTTGTGTGCATGGAACATCTTGTTATTTCAATTTATTTCAAACTATAGAGTGCCAGGGTACAGTAAAAACCTATAACACAAGCAATTTAGGCAAAGTGCACTTTTTAGAAAAAACGAACAGTGATGTACGTCTTCCTACAATGACATTTGCATAAACTATGGTGAAATGGTTGAATTCTATCGTGTAAAAAAGGTTCAGTCCTTACTCGGATGCATCCTTTATGTTATCTAGATCTGAAACGTAGTCTAATCCTAGCGATACAGTTCGGAATTTATGCCCTATATCTATATGCAAAACAAGTGTGCGTTATTAATTGTCTTTGACTATAATTCGTTTGCTAAAATTTCGCGATAGTGTTAATTTTCAGAATATTAATCGATTTTACGCAACCGACTAATGTAGTTGTTAACTTACAGCTTTCAGCGATATAAATTCATTTATAAACAGTCTATCTAAGTTAGCAATTCTAATTATCAGCAGCAAGCAACAAAATTAGTCAACTTGATTTATTTAACTACAATCTTATGCTTTAACTTTACTCTTGAACATTTCATATATAATACCTAGAAACAATATTTCGTTGCAAATTTATCATCGATGATTGACAAATTAAATAATGTCGGGACAGCTATCATTATTATTCTACATATTCCATGCAAATGATGTCCTAACGAAACCGCTACCGGTATCAATTAAATTAAATACACGGGAATTTAAACCATTATTTCTAGATTTAATTTTACATTCCCCATTTAGGCATAAGCTAATGTCAATTAGTCTCGATTACGTTTCATCGTTGATTTGCATTTTGTAAATTGACCATGCAATTTCAGTGCAGTTGATTGGTTGATATGTTATTGTCGTCAAATGTATTGAATAGCTTTAATTTTGTAGTCGTAATCTATGTTCGCATAATGAACTTCGTGTTGTCATAAAGTTGTCAAACATTTCTTTTTACGATCAATTATAAAAATCAATGCATTTCTTGCACAGCTAATCACTATAGGTGTAATGACAGGTATATGTCACAATTAAGGGTGGCAGTAACGAAACATCTCGCGAATTTTTCCAAATCCGTCATTAAACTAAATAACACACCTTTCTTACTTCACGAGAAGATAAGAAAACACCAAAATTATATGGATATGCTGTTATCCAAGCAAGTACCCATCGTGGATCTAAGACATTAACGCGGTACGGATACAACGAAGAAGTTTCCGATGCACCAAAACTATGCTATGTGGGATTTGGTTTAGAATGTATCTCTAGAAATAAAACGATTATATTAGTCCATCCGTAAAGTTCGGTGAATGGTCCCACACAGTTTACAAACCGAGCTGGTTAGGATAAAGTGTCGAGGATGAGCCGCGTTCGGATCGACAGTCCACAAGCACAAACCCAGAGAACATCGAACGAATGCGACGGATGATTACGGATGATCGACGGCTATCTTTGAGAATGGTGGCAGACGAGTAGCAGATCAGCAAAACTTGTCTAAGTACTATTCGTCACGAACATTTGGGAAAGCAGAAGATTTGTGCCCGGTTTATACCGCACATGCTGACAGACCAGCAGAAGCAAACTCGGATGGACACGTTTGGAGAGTTGACCGGAATCCGCCATTTTTGGAAACCATCATCACAGGAGATGAGAGTTGGTGCTACCAATATGATCCGGAGACCAAGCGACAGTCAATGTCCGCTTCACAAAAAAATTCGGCTGACCAAATACAAAATTAAGACGATGCTGATGCCACTTTTCGACAGCAAGGGCTTGATTCATCATGAATTTGTACCCGAGGGTAAAACTGTCAAGGGGGAGGTTTACGAGGAAGTTCTGAAACGGTTGCTTCAACATGTCCTGTCCAGCGGGTTCGGTCTGAAATGTACCACGGTGGACAATGGCATTTACAGCACGACAACGCCCGTCCGCACACTGCCATTCGCGTGCTCAACTTTCTCGTTCAACTGTCCTTCTACACCCTCCTTACTCACCGGATTTGGCCCCAGCAGACTTCTTTTTGTTTCCCGCCTTAAATTATCCTTGAAAGGCTTACGGCTTTGTAGGCGTTGCGGGTACAAAACAACGCGTGACCACATTGCTTCGAGCTATTCCACAAGAAGCGTTTGCTGACAGTTTCCAACAGCTTTATAACCGATGTCAGAAGTCTATTGTAGCTAATGGTGATTACGTGTTTAACTGCCATTTTCTATCCTTTCAGTTGCGCGTATGAACATAAATTTAACAAATTGGGCACTTAGGACTTTCCACGATACCTCAGTTTATATCGAGCATTGGATGCCTTTGAGTTTCAATTAATTAGATTCTATGGACTTCGCTTCAGCCGTAAGGGAGCTGAATTGCAGTAGAGAAATGTTGTGTAACTAGGGGGGAATCCCCAAACACCTTAACCCACCCAGTGCGTTAGAATGGAACATGACATGACGAATACATTCATTTCGTGACTAGCCTTATAGAACCGTCTAAGGGTGCTGTGTAGCCTTTCGTACAGATAATTCAAAATTTGTTCTACGTCAGTGTTAAAACTTGTCCATAAAGTACCGGTTTTCAGTGAATGCGTTTTTCTGAATTTAGGTTACAATAATGAACCCCAATAAACCTTCAGGAACTCTGTTTATATCTGATCAAAATAGTCGGTACTAGTGTATCCATCCTCCACTCTGTATTACTGTGGGTGTAATTGACACAAGTGGAAATGTAGTTGGGGCATTGTTCCCACCACCAACCCACTGAACACAGTACATTCATGAAACGTTTCTAAATTTTGCGTAAGGGTTACAAATGAAACATTCCTAAGAAACATTTAAGACACATTACTGGTACATTCCTGTCGAAAGCGAATAAATGGTAATGTCTAATAAACGTTTCAATTGATATGTTACATAAAATACAAAACATACACATTATAACACGAACGTTTTAGATATGTATCCAAAAATACATCTCTGTGATGTATTTTTTGGAATGTGATAACGTATAACATTTTCGAAACGTTATAAGTGTGATGTTTCGTTTGAAACAAAATAGTCATATTTCAAAGTTAACGTTACGGAGTTGTGTTTAGTAGTGTTGTACCAGAAACCTTATCAGTTGAAACATATCGTAAGAAACACATCATACACATTTCAGTGTGAATGTTTTAGATATGTATCCAAAAATATATCTCTGTGATATATTTTTTGGAATGTGATAACTAAAGCTAGGATGCCTTTTTTTATAAATGGACAAACATAAGGCAGACCTTATTTAAAATCCGTTTTAGAGTACGCACTTTCCAAAAATGCAAACTTTATTCTGCCTTTTTTGGTTTCTTTTAGTTTTTTTGCCTTTTTTACCTAATTTTTTGATATTTTAGCGTAAGTATTTAGTACCTTTTCTGTAAATTTTTTTTTAGTTTTTTGTAATGTAAGTATTTCTTAATTTTTAGATTTTTATATACATTTTTCTGGGTAATTTCTAAGAAAGCATATTGTTTGAAAGGGAAAGGAATTTGGTGTACAAACTCACTCTATAATATTTAAGCCTCTAATAATAATAACTCGGATGAGTCATTTTCCTTACTTTGAAATATGTCCCACTGTATTATTTCTACCTGCAGTCTGCACCTACTTACAGTATTTGTTGAAACTGCATCCCTTAGTCATTATGCCGTGTTAAGCGTATTTTAATTAGCGGGAAAACTTTATTGAAAAAGAATACCATTATCAACTGTAATTACTTTCTCAAATAAATGTTTGTTTGTCTATACCTAAATTGAATATGTATGTGTTGATTTTATCCTTTTTTTCTCGACAGTTTTCGCTTTTCCGTGGCTGCCGTGGGCGAACGTACGGCAATGCACCAAGTATGGCAGGGCAGTACAATAGGTTGCAAGCGAAACTTAACATGTTCACAATCCACTGTAAATTTTAAAACAATACTAGTGACGTCTGCGTTTAAAATTTTATGCCCCACATATGGGTCGTAAGTATAAATTTATATCAAAATATAGGTTTTTCTTTCCTCTAACGTCCAATTAAGAAACAATAATTCATACTGCCACGTCCTACGTTTAATCGAGCCATTTCTATCCGAATCTGTGTGAACCATATGTGGTTCGTGGACGTGCTGGTACATGCTTTTATGACCCATATGTGGGTCGTAGACTGTGAACCTGTTAAGGAACACAGTACATGGGCACAGTTTGAACCTTGTCGTCGGGCAGACCTCTGGGTGCGTCATGTAGGTAACAGAGTACTTCCAGTTTCTGCAAAAACTTTACACTTTCTTCGCAAGTTCTGCTCACCGTTGAAACGTGCTGAAAGAGTCTCTCGGGTTAGGCATAGTAGTGAAACGTCTTTCGGATACCAGATGGTCTGCATGCGCGGACACTGTATCAGCGTTACAGAAGAGTGGATGACCAACAAGAACTGCCGGAAACGTGGAAACTAAGGGTGTTTTCAAGAAATTGCAAATGTTGGATACTGTTTTGCTGACCGAGATGTGGAGCAATATTTTGGTCAGGTGCAACGAGACGTCGAAGAGTCTACAGAGTGACAGTCTTCCTCTCGATTTAGCGCTCAAGTTGGTGGACTCCCTGACTACGTTTGTGAAGCACCAACGCGACAAGTTCGAGATCTACGAAGCTACTTCAAAACAGATCTATCCGAACGTCGAATACAAAACTAATACAACCTGTTCAAGACCAAGGTGCTCCCGTTTGTCTTTCTTCGATGGAGCTACAGAAGATACCCCGTTCAGAATTGAGGTCTATCCATATTGAGTGTTTTGCGAAGAGAAGAGCTGGAAATTCATTGTCAGTCTTTTACAGAGTTTTATGTAAACGATGTCAATGATAATGAACTGATGGTGGAATGTGAGCATTTTAAGCATTATTTGTTACAGGAAAAAATGCTTGGTGATCACATTCACATACCTATTTGCGATATGTATATGCTTCTGAAAAGTAACAATCTTGTGGAGAAATCGCGTTTAGCATTTTCTTGTCCTTGATGATTACCAACGCCAGTGGCGAAGGATCATTTTCAAAGCTCAAGCTAATCAAAAATGAACAGTATGAGCGATTAAAATGTTTATCTTCTAGTAAAATAATTAGTGATTACAAGTAAAATTTATTACATAGTTAATTCTATTTTAGATACCAACGTTGACGTATAGATTTTGTAGTTCGTTAACCATGTAATTAATGGTTTAGAGAGGTTTAGACACTTAAAGCTTTTCTTCTGTGAATAGCAACTTAATAAACAGTTAGTTGTGTGTGTATGCAGTGTTTCAAACTGTGCATGCATATCATTCATGGCACCCTTAAAGTATACACTAATTAATTTATTGAAACCAAGAAATCCCTTGTGTATAGGAACCCATTTTGCCTAAAATCCACATGTATCGCATCAATCTTTAAGAGAGATCTCCTTAAAAGCAGATTTAAATATTCAGATTTTACGTTAACTCCAACCCCGTAACGCGTTCCCTAAAGAGAATTCATGTTTATTAGATTTATTTATTATTTATTAGCATTGAATGTATCAAAAATAGAAATTAAGGAGCGCTTTAAACACTTTACCTATGCAATTTATTAAGTGTTACGAGATGATTAATAATAATCGTGTTTTATTCTGTGATAATAATGTTATAGGTGTTAAAGAGCGATGTTACCAAACTCTTAATTCTCCTTCAAAGGTGTTGTGTATAGGCATATATAAGGCAAACAAAACCTGAGAAATGTGGGCGATAATGAATAATACTATAAATAAAGTATATCTCTTTTCTCTATAATAGATGTGGTCGTAAGAGTGGACCTTTCCATTTCCTTCCTAGACTCTTGAATATTGAATCAAAGTGTCTAAAATCTGTTTTATAACGTACAGAAAAGTACAGAAAAGTGAGATTCTAATACACTACTGACTACACTGTATGGCAGATGTAGATACCTAATGATATGAGCCTCGCTCTATTTTAAATAAGAATTTTACTGCATTTCCATGTTTATTGCACTTTTTGTATTTTTTACTACCCTATATAGGTCTGAAGCTGCGATAAAAGAAATTCTTAGTGTGGATGCGTGATGTACTTTTGTATTCGATAGGAATTGAATTACCTTAGAAACGGTCTGGTTGCTTTTATTTTTCAATTCATTTCAGTAAACAGTAATAAAATAAATTCCCAACTGTCTGTTAAATCGTATTTCGATTCTAAAATGTTATGCTAAAAATCATTGACCACAATTCAATACATATGACATCCCTTTAACCGAACTAACCGAGTTATCTTGCATCGTTGAGCATATCGTTTTCTTTTATTATAATGGCACAAGAGACCGCCGCATCATTAACTTCACAAACGTTACCGAAAAGTCGATATTTATTTTATAATCGCATTAATTACCATGTTATTAATTATGAATTTCTTTAAAAAGGCCTACGTGCAGAGTTTCTTTACAATATAAATGTATAAGCTTCCTAAAATGTGATTTATTTCGTAACATCAGTCGTGAGATTAATTAAATGCTACCATATTGTTCGACTAAGTACCCATTTCTAAAAACTTTGGTGTAAATGAAGTGCTTCTAAGTGCGTCTTTGTACTTTATATGCAGTGTAAAGTTTAAGTAATTTGCTCCTACTGCGAGCCCCATTTTATATTAAATTGCTATGTTAATAACTCCGTCAAATTTGAATAGGATTCAGTAGGGGTGAATTTATTTAGCTGATATCTCCTTGAATGTACGCAGTTGAGTGTTGGTGATATAGAAACACATTAAGGGTTTTTGGCGTTTCGTGCATCATACGAGAATTTTTTTTTATAAAAATTGAGATGGTAAATTAAATTTTCGAATTTCCGAACTTCAAGCGTGCCATTCCCTTTATAGAAGTTAGCATTCGCGTAGCTATTATCGACTTGCACACAATGAAATGTACACTTAAACGCATCTCATCCCTTAACATTATGCTGCCTACCGCTCAACTTTATCCCAGTGGTGCTAGCAGCCAGTCTCACAGACACAGGGTGTTATTTTTATTGCCTGTGCGAGGGTCACTGAAGATTTTCTAAATATTACTACCCTCATCTTTAATATTTTAGTGATAAAAGTATTTTTGTTGAGATTTCATGTATTTTAGGATCTGCAAATACGGTGCTTTGGTTCTGTGAGTGAGTTACTATACACTTATATTCATTTGTTGTTTAAATTTGATTATCGTTTATTAACTGTATTAATTTGGAATTGAGTTGTTTAGTTCTATAAGTTGAACATCGTTTTAGCTTATTGGAGCATTGTCGCATTGATATGAACGAAAGAATAAATAATGTACGTTCGTGAAGCTAGCACGGTCCAGAAAAGCAATAGCGACATATCGATGTTGATCGTTGGTGCTTTGTGGCCTGCTCGATGCTTCCAATCAAAGATAGCCTCTTGTGCCGTTACTACCCTTATTGTAAGTACCAAAGGGGCATACTCCGTTAGTGCTTTTTAGTACATGATTTGCTATATAAACTACCTACCCTAACAACAATCAAATGATAGAAACAAATCGATTTGTTAATATTATAAGTAGGTATGTCTATTATTGAGAACGGTTTCCTCAATCGATGCAGACAGACTTGTGTGTAAAATGAACGTTTGGCGAAGGGTTACTAGCGCTTCATTCGGTTTACGTATTGAAATATGTATCATTATGCAAGTTTAGTGTAGTACAAGACAATTGGCCATTGGCGTTAACCACTCTTAAGAATACCCTTTTTTTAAATAATATCCTTTAAATTAAATACTCCTTACTTAGTGTTTTTAAAGGAAATCGAATCCAATTAGGGAAGGGTAGGTATCAAGACAGTGCAAGGTATTATTTTCTTAGAGATAGCTGGTTGCGTACAAACTATATTTAATTGCCATGTACTATCGGAGGGCCAAGGGCTGACCTTCAAACCGCACCTAGAGAAGACAGCGAACAAAGCAATAAAGTCCTTGTGGGCCGGTAGGCGAGTGCTCCGAAGCAAGTGGGGCTTATCTCCAATGATGACCCACTGGATATACATCAGAATGTTTAGACCGATCATTACGTATGCCTCACTGGTGCGGTGACATAATGAAACGACCCCTACTGCAGCTATGGAGAAACCTAGCAATTAGGACAGTGGCGCTGAGTTAACGGCGAGGAGGGATCGTCAAGGGACAGGCACTCGCTCATTTTTGACGAAATCTCCAAAGATAAAAACCTTAGTATGACAACTGAGAGGATACCCAAAACAGTTTGTCCCACCAAACTGTTTAAGACATCAATCCCCACTAGGCACGACTGGGAGAATAATTCCAGTAAAACAAAGCTGAATGAAATCGTGTATTACACAGATGGCTGGAAAATCACTAAGGAGACTGGCTCTGGAGTATACGGGAGCAATGGACGGGGCTGCAGAATTTCTGTAAGTCTACGACAACAAGCAACCGTGTTCCAAGTCGAGGTATATGCAATCCTGACAGCGGCTGCTCAGCTATTAAAAGAGAACCTTATCAAAAGGAAAATCTTTATAGTTACAGACAGCAAAGTAGCGATTGCAGCAATAGACTCATATGTGGTAAATTTAGGGCTAGTCCTTGCATGCACACAAATGCTAAACGCACTAGTAAGTGCAACTCAGTCACACTAGTGTGGGTACCTGGGCACGCGGGAGTCGCAGGTAACCAGATTGCTGACGAGCTTGCGAGAAGGGAAAGGGCATAACCATTTATAGGGCCCGAACCGGCTTGTGGGATTACCTATAACACAACCAAAAAGGAGATTCAGGCAATACCCACGAAAGAGCATTGCAGACATTGGCCGAAGATCCCAGGACGCAGTCAATCCAAGATCTTCCTGGAAACCCCAAACGGGGACCTAGCTACGTCGATCTTAAAGTTAAGCAGGGCGAAGATAAAACTTGTGACAGAAATGGTCACGGGCCACTGTCGCCTGAACAAACACCTGCATAACATGGGAATCACCGATAACCCGACATGCAAGGGTTGTGGTGAGGCAAATGAAACGCCCTATCACGTTATTTGCCAATGTGAGGCATTCATAAAGGCAAGGGAACACCTACTTGAAAATGAAAAGATTACACTAGAGGAAGTAACGAAGATTCGCCCTACTAAAATCCTGAACTTTGTGAAAGATACAGGTATTCTTAAAGGGTAAACAATACCGCGGACCACAATAGACCAAACGGTCGCAGTGCGGAAACCTATTGGGACCACCCCCAGCAATAATAATAAATAAAAACTGGGAGTAAAAATGCAAGGCCTTTGAGTTTAGAAGCTTGTATCTCAGTAATTAGCAATAATAACTTAATGAAATAAAGTGCATTTAAAAGGTCATTTATTTCTACAAAAACTTATACAGTTTTAGATTTTTGCAACACATCGTTAATTTTCTGTATCAGTGTATGTGTAAAAAAGCGCTAGTTATGACTCAAATTGCAGAATCGCACAAGCGCTTGAATTTAAAAAATAATTACGGTTACATTATTGAAACTGAGTGATAAATACTTATATATTTCAAAAATGTATACTTATTTGTCGGTGTGGGATGTTTTGAGGCCAATTAGTTAATTAGTCTTAAAGGTATAATAAAAAAAACGACATCTTGTGTAACAGAGTATCTGATAGTTCGAGATTAATAACATGAATAGTAACATAAAAAGTTAAACCAACTATGTTTTGGTCTAACACGATTAAAAAAAAATGTCCGTATACATGGTATTCTTTAAAAGAAATTTGGAAAAACGATGGATGCTTCGGTCCACGTGGTGAAGTGCAGTGCGCGGAGAAGCTGTTGTCGTACACTATTGCTATGAAGCGAAGCGAACGGTTTTGCACAATGCAAAAGGATAATCACATCGTTGTGGTTTACCGCTCGCTGTTTATCATGTGGTAGATTACCTCTCGCGGGAATATGTCTTTCTTTCGCGATAATCATATACCATTTACTTTGAATTACAATAAACGAATAATGCAGCTTGATTTCAATACTAAAAATTTACCATCTAAAACAAGAATTTCTTCTTTAGTTTCCGTACACATATTTGAAAATAATGAAATGTTCGGTTATAGCTCATAAAACCAGTTAATTACATCTATAATCAACATTTATGGGTTTTTGACTTTTGAGAAGTAAGTGTCCTACAACATTTTTAAATTTGGTAACAAATTATTGAACAATAACAATTTTATGATAAGTTAAAACTGACCGCCGGCAAGGAAAATGAAATACAATGTTTTTATTGTTGTTAATTGAAATAACAGTGAAACAAGTGATTCTCCCATTTTGATTTTTACAAATTTTAAACATTTATAAATGACTAATGTTCTGTCCAAAAATGACCCCCCTCCCCTCAGTTTTTCAAGTATGACCACTCAAAGTCAGGGGCATTTTTACACCGATAGTAGCAAAGTAGGTACTAGTGACGTGATAGACCGCTTTCTTTTGTAAATAGTGAGATGTTGGTGCTATGTATACAATATTAAAAGCATTGAAAAAGTATTAACGATCTTAGAAATGGTAATGGAGAAAGCTATTAAGTACGACCGGTTTGCCGTCAATACTCTTTACAACACCGACGAGGGTCGCGGAAGGTAATGTTTCTAACGGCAGTTAGAAACCATTCACCTTCGTCCTACTTTTCAATCTCATTCTTGCAATCAATAATATTAAGTTTTTATTTTAATATGCCACGGTTAACTCAAACTATAAAAAGAATAGAAAAAGGTAGAAAAAATGAAATCAACCGCTGACTTACTATGAATCTATTAAATTAACCAATGCAAAAGATTAACGTCCTCCTTTTTACAACTGTAAAATAGTTATCATTATCAAATTTATTTGACGAGTGAATTCTAATTATTAAGGAAACCTTTCGCTGAAGAACTACAATATTGGAAACGGTTACAAAGAGTAAACCCGACACGCCAGAGGAATTGAAGAAAAAAGTACATCATCCATCCCAACATGACAAGCCTTTCAAAAGGAAGGGAACAAACCGACGACAATTCTACCAAAAGCGCCGTGGATAATGCCGACAAACTCATCCGCGAGTACACATGCGCACTACGTACTATTAGATGGGCCTCTAAAGTTATTGCATACGACCGCACTGAATGTCTATGTCATTTATACGACGAAAAATCAGGAATGAATGAAAACCTGTTCATTCAGATGACGATATCTTTTAAAATGTTATAGTGCATTTGGTAAAGAGTCGAAGTAATAAATCAACTACTTCAAGTATAGTATGGTATTTTTGCTATACGTGCGGCACATCAGTTTTCAATAATAAATTTTGCAAATATCGGAAACATAAAATGAAAATGACACTTCTTCGTACTAAGATCACCAAACAATAGAAGACTCTTTAAAAATGATCGCATTGACAATAGGAAACCCTCATTAAGCTTCCAGCTAAATCCTTCGGCAAAGGGTTTATAGGAGTAGAAAGTGGGTAATTTGTAAAAGAGTGAACAATAACACTTCATACAATTAATAAATTAGAATTTATTTACAATATATAGTTTTCTCATCTACTACACTGAAATCTGCCTGACAGGCTGATTTATTACTTCGGCTCTTTACCAAATTAGGAGGACAACTGAGGGAGAAAGACGTACTGGAGTCCCAAGGCCCTACCGACAGAAACATTGATGTCAAATGTAATTCTTGTCAAATGTTAATCTGTTGAAATCACCAAGAACGTTTACCGCTGCGATTATGAAAACCCATGAATGTTGAATGGCTTGAAAGTGATTTTTTTCAATTTTGCATTTAGTTTAATTCGAATTGTTCATTATATTGATTATCTTCTGTTTCCCAGCTATAATAAAAATATTAAAAACACTTGTTTTGTTACTAAGGTGTGCTTTGCTTCAACCAAAGCTGGCGCGACATCGTGGATGTAGCACACGGCTTCGGTTTTAGCCTTAGAGCCTTAGAGAAATATTTCATGAGCAATTTATTTATATAGCTGTGTTTTAATATTTCCACACACATTTGCAACCATTTATCTTAAAAAAGTGTGCGGTAGTTGAAGGACACAATGTCGTCGTTTACGCAACAAGGGTTAACTTACTTACTCGCTTCAGGTTACACTTTAAACAAACGTATCGTAATAGGGAAATGACCTTTGGCACTTAACAAGAATAGATTATATATGTACAAGGCTTGCTCTCTATGAAATCAGAAAACTGCCCCAAAAAAGTCGTATCGCGGAACTGAATTTTCTTTTTGAAGATGAAGAATAATCAGAAGCAGCAGTGTGCCAGTGGTGGATATATGTCTGTTTTTGGAAATGTTGAAATCTCCATGTATTCCAACTGTTCTGCTTTATTTAACTACGACTGGTTGTATGACATTTAGTTTTTCGAATTTTCCTTTTCTCACCCTCTGCTTCTTTTCGTAGCATAAATGAGAAGTTTCTTGGTTTTGAAAAATTTAGTAGTGATGTCCTTAAATTTAAATTTTAATACAGTTTTGAAGTTTTTGAACTTACCCAGTTACGTTGAAAATATTTAAACATTTTAATTATTATTTCATCAATTTCGTGCGAGCAATGTTTCAGTAATAGCCAACCACCTATAAAACTTTGCCAGAAAGTCACTCTCCAAAATAGGTGGACCACCATCCTCCATTCCTCTATAAACTTGCATAATATTTAGATGAATAGTACTGCAACGTGCCCACCCACTCTATGGGTTTTTTATTATTACGTAATTGGGGTGAGCGATTTTTACTGTTGTTGCCAATGCGGGTTTCTCAGTCGTAGACCAGGGTGGAAGAGCAAATACGGGTTTAACGCTATGTATAATTATTTTATATATATTTACAACACTTGTTTTATTTAAATATTATAATACGGTGGCGGTTGGTAGTTCCAATTATTTCCCTCCTGGCCGGTAGTTCCTCCGTTTATGTTCATCCAATATGTCGGTCGTCGTGTTTTATCCTGAAAGGCTAAAAGAAAGTGATTAAACAATGAGTTATTTACCTCTGTGTTGCTGTGGGAAACTTCAATTGACTTGCTACTCAGCCTGGATTATAATTGCAACAAATCGGTGGTATTATTGGAAGGTGTTAAGGCTTAACCTCTAATACCTCGCCCGTTTCAGGTTAATGACTGGTTTCTTCGCGACCACCTGTAGCTGCTGTCTAACTACAAGATTATTATGGTGCTGGCTGGTCTCTCGGTGGAATCTTTACGAACGGGATAATGGTATCTGCAGGTATTTACAAGGGGGTTCCGGTATCAGGATGTTCGGCTGGGATTTTAATTAAATATCTTTACAGGGGCCAAAGCAAGACCGTTCGGTTTTCAATTGATTTTGACTTGGTCAAACTGGTATTAGGCACGGTTGATCCCCATACGCTAATATCAGGACAACGCGGACGTCTTTACACGTAGTATCCCTTTAATCAGGCTCGGTTCTTAAAAAGACCCCGTACGCTGATCTTAGAAACACTATCTCGGTTGTAACGACGATTATTAATTAGGTCAGGCACGGTTACTCCATACACCGACAATATGAATTTACTTTAACTGCTGTATTACACAGATCGGGCACGGTTCCGAAGAATCCACACGCCGGTCGTAGTATTACATTTAATTCACACACAATTTAAGGAACGGTACTTACTTGGTCTCGGATTGTTACTAAAATAATTATTAATCAATGATTCAGGTTCGGTTCAGGATCGGAAATCGGTTGGAATCTAAACCAAGTTCCGTTTTATGGCGCTCCCGCTCTCTTTTATGTCTGTTGGTTTAAGAGGGGATTCCTTGAGTGGGAGTTCTTCGTCCACCTTCCAACTACCGCCATCTATTGCCGTCTTTATAACGATTTTAAGGACCCTACAGAGTCCTTTCTAGAAATACTATAAAGCGGTTCCTTACAGTACTGTTATACAAACACGAAGGACGAAGGTAGCTACTACGCTGTAACTTGTACCGAGGCAATCTTCCAATTTTAATTCTTTGGATATTTCAGATAACAGATTCTACTATCCGAGTAAAAATGCAAGGCCTCTGACTTTAGAAGCTTGTATCTCAGTAATTAGCAATCATAATTTAATGAAATAAAGTGCATTTAAAAGATCATTTATTCCTACAAAAAGGAGTACAGTTTTAGATTTTTGCAACACATCGTTAATTTTCTGTATTAATGTATTTGCGAAAAAGCGCTAATTATGACTGAAATCGCACAAGCGCTCGACTTTAAAAAAATTACGGCTATATTATTGAAACTGAGTGGTAGATACTTATATACTTGACAAGTGTATACTTTTTTGTCGGTGTGAGATGTTTTTGAGGCCAATTTGTTTATTAGTCTTAAAACTATAAGGAAAAAAACGACATGTTGTGTAACTGAGTACCTGATAGTTCGATATTAATAATATTGATAGTAACATAACAAGGTTAAAGCAAATATATTGTGGTCTAACACGATTCACAAAAATAATGCCATGTATACATGTTTTGTTTAAAAGAAATTTGGAAAAAAGGATGGATGCTTGCGTTCACGCGGCGGAGTACAGTGCGGGGTGGAAGATGGTGTGGTACACTATTGCTATGAAGCGCATGGTTTTGTACAATGCTAAAGAATAATCACATTGTTGTGGTTTGCCGCTCACGATTTACGATGTGGTAGATTACCTCTCTCGGGAATATGTGCGTCTTTCTTTCGCGATAATTATAACATTTATTTTGAATTACAAGAAAACAATTTTGTTTTCAATAAAGGAATAATGCAGTTCGATTTGAGTAATACAAATTTAACATTTAAAACAAGAATTTTTTCTTTAATTACCGTATATTTCAAAATAGCACATTTTCGGTTAGGGCTTATAAAACCAGTTAATTATATGAATAATCAATATTTATTGGCTGTCGACTTTTCAGAAGTATGTGTGCTACAACATTTGTAAATTTGGTAACAATTTATGAAACAATAACAATTTTATGATAAGTTAAAACTGACCCCGTCAGCCAGGAAAATACTAAATACAGCGTTTTTATTGCTGTTAATTAAAATAAAAGTTAAACAACTGATTCTACCAATTTGATTTTTACACATGTTAAACATATATAAATGACTCATGTACTGCCCAAAAATGAAGAAATTTCACCCCTCAGTTTTTTCGTTATGACCACTTAAAGTCAGAGGCCTTGCATTTTTACTCCGATAGTAGTATCTAATTGACCACCGTCAAATAATATATTTACTTATATTGAATTATTTCTTTATTACAATTTTCCATAGATTTATTTACATATCTTGCCATCAACTAAAAGGGGGTTCCCATGTGCAAAAAAAATCGCTCTCGATTTCCTAGATTTAAACTTTCTACAATAAGTGTATGACCGTAAACCTTCTATAGTAGTTTTACCGCAGAGGATTAAGGCTTGGCTCAAGAAATAGGTATAATTTACGTAAGCGGTTACTTTGCAACTACGTGTAGATACTTTATTACGCGGGAACTGTAACCGAATTTAAAAAAGGAGAATATAGGTCACGAAATCTGATTGATGACAGAAATTGAAATTAATGTACAATGATTACCTGAAGGATCCATCCATAACATTATTCCCAATTCAATTCTGCTTTTAGAATATACCTCACTAAACGATTAACTGTCAAGGGTTGTAATTTATGCGGTTTGCTTTAATTTCATACGTCAATCTTAGGTTCTTAGTCCTATAAGTGAGACATATAATGGAAGTAAGTGAATACTTAGACAGTTTTATCGTTACTATACAAGATTTGAACTCGAAATTAATGCCTTACTTTTCCTCTCCTTCGTTATTCGTTCAAACTGTACTTTCTGGAATGTGTCAAATAAGTTTCGTTTATATGACAGAATTTTAGAGAAAATTTAGCTGCCGCGTCTAAAATTGTAAATTGTAGCTAATACAAACGAATAGCCAAAATCCAACATTTTTGACATAATTGCTTGCAAAATTTATCTTTAGTACAATCAATTAATATGAGGAAATACGGGAAAATGGCATTCGTATGGGCTCTACGATTAAAGCTGCCATTCTATACTTTAGTAGAAAATACATTGCACTTTGAGATAGCCGTATGCCTTTGTCGTTTATTACAATGCAGTACAATTTTACCTACAGTATGGACAATAAAAATGATCCTAATGGGGCATTTATGAAAATTGCTGCAATATACATTGCTACGAGTTGCAAATATATTGTGCAAATGCGTTAAACCGCAATATCCGTTAGCACTAAATTATAGAGGGAATGTAAATTATTTTAGAAATACCTTCCAAGTAATAAAATGTTGATGGGGTTTTTGTAATATAAATAAACATTAGGTGAACATTTTCCTTTTATTCTTTTTTTTATAGGCGAGCACAAGTATACTATCAAATTATTTTAAATTTTACTTTCTCTCTTTATAACTTATGGCGTTGAGTGGAAAGTATAATGGTATTTATGAAATGAAAAGTGTTGAGCTGTTTTGTATATACTTCAATTTTTATAACAGTGCGTGTACGTCATACACATTTTGCTTACTTATTATTATTATCATATTGTTGACAACGATTGTATATACATAATCATTTGTCTCATTAAGGTGTAAGGCGCTTACATTCTGTAATAATACAATACATAGACACACATACATTTCTTACACTATAAATAAACTTTGTCCACTCTTTTCTTTTCGCTATAGTTGATGCTTTGATCATAGTGAGTCCTCTATCTTTCATTATCTTCTTTATAATTTGATTCCATGTTGCCTTTGGCCTTACTCTATTTCGCTTTTTATACTTTTGGCCTGCCATACACTTCACTGGTCCATTATCGCCCATTCGTTTAAAATGTTCATACAATCTTAACTGGCATTCATTAATTCGCTTTGCTACTGATTGAACCTTCAGTTGTTCTCTGATAGTCATTTCTTATGAGATCTCTTCTTGTAACCCCCTATACCCACCATAGGTATTTCATTTCCATACCGTTTACTAAAAATGTTGTAATTAATTAGAAATTAACATAGTCACAGGACTTGAGTTTTGTTCGTTTGCGTTGATACCAACTATTTAAACTATATTTTGCAATAATAATAAACAAAAATTACTTTTAACAAATTTTTTTTACGTGAAATTTTAAAAATCGTAGATATTAACAAAAGTACAAAAACTAATATCAGCAAATAATACACCGTTGAATAGGGTTTTTTTGTCGAGAATCTGAAGGTAAATAAAAATACAAGGTGTTCCATTTAAAATATTCGTATAAATTCTATTTAAAGTTCACAAATTTTGAATTCTTATTTTAAACACTCGGTATAAAATTAATCACTTAGTTTTTTTTTGTAGAGTAACACGACATTAGGGTAATATTATTCGTCAAATACATTTTTCCTTTTTTGAAGAATAACTTAGTTATGAATATTATAGTCCGACCTTGAATTGTACAAAATTTTGACAAAATAATTAATAACTTGGCAACTGCACATCCAATAATATCAAAAAAATTTCAGGCGTGATATAAATATGGTTGGTCGACACATGAAGGGAAAAAATACAGGATGTCCCATTTAAAAAAAGCGAAATTTTCCTGCCAGGTGAAAATGCAACATACTGTAGATATAAGAATATTTTTAAAAGATGCGCAATTCAAATCAAAGCAACCTTTATTTGAAACTTTTTTCTGTATCTTCAACCCATATTGAGTTATCGACCGATTGCGGAGCAGTGGGACACCCTGTATACTTAATTTTGCTTTTACGGAAACTATTTCTGAAGCAGTGGTACACTTTCGACGCATTCTCTATTCTTTCATTGATTTCTATTTCTGGTTTTCCTTTGCTATATTTTTTTTTGATTTGATATATTGTCTTTCCATTTAGCTTGATATGTTAACTTTTGTATCGGTTTCCCCATGACCATAATCTTAGTTTTCTCTTCATTTATTTGTAATTTCTTCTTTGCTAATCTCTCATGCAAATCTCTAGATTCTTTTGTGAATTCTATCTTGCTTTTTGAGAATATAACAAGATCATCGCCAAACGCACATTCACTTATCCGCACTCACAGAAGTCTTCGCTTCTTTTATTACATCGTCTAACACACGGTTGAATATGCTTGGGCTTGTTTTCTAGATCAAGAAAAGCTAAGTAAACTTCTTCTTTTGTTTTGCTTATTTTCCCGCCATGTGTTTGATCGTAAATATGTGGTTCTGGGTGCTCCTGGCCTTCCTGAAACCGCTTTGAGACTGTTCAAGCTGTGGTTCTATTTCCCGACTCAATTTAACTTCTAATCTCTCGTATACCTTCGATACTATGCTTAACAGGGTGATTCCTCTATAATTATTGCTGTCTCTCTGGTCTCCTTTTTTATATACTGGTACCCCTATCTCCCAGTGTCTTGGTACTCTTTCTTCCTCCCAGGCCATATTAATATACTATATATTGAATTAATAAAACAACTTAAAATCTCCCCTTAGATAATGAATATTTAATGAAATCAAAATTTAATGAAGCGAGGGATGAAATGTTTTGTTTTTTTGTTTTTTTTTATAAAAGTATACCAAAGTACTGAAAAACCAGCCCCATTAATTGGCAATACTGGCCCATAATGAATGAAATGAATAACCGGAATCAGCCTCGTTTTCATTAACGTAGAAACCTGAGTTAATCCGTAGGGGGCATTAACACCTAGTTATTTAACCTTAAACTTAGGTGTGCACAAACCGCCAATTAAAATTTGACTGAATTAAACAATGGAAAAATATTAGCGACATGTTTCGATTCCCACTGGTCTCATTCTCAAGCTTATTAAAAGAATATCGATGATTATACAAGATCCAAATGGATGAAAGAAGGGGCAAAAATTTTTCTTAATTAAGAGTGACGCATGATTACAGATGAGAACTAATTAACTTAAACATACTGGGTACTATACGGCCTGAAAGACCCGTAAGTAGATATAAAATAAAATATTTAACATTGTTATACAAATTTAACGACATGTAGCCATATTGGAAAAAGTAAGATAGCGTATCAAATATTATATATTGTTGTTAGCAACTGGGTTCCTTTTCCTCCTATATTTTTCAGCATTTGTTATGTTGTCATATCCGGCGGCCTTTTCGGTTTTGAATTTCGCTATGACATTTTTCGCCTCTTCTATTTGAATATAACCTCTATGATGTTGTGTTTCCTTTACGTTACAGGGTTTTTCATTATTGTGTTATCACTATTCAGCAGCTTTTCAAAGTATCTTCTCCATATTTCTATTATATCTTTCGTCGTTGTTACGTTGTTTGAATTGTTTCATGTTCATCTTTGATGCGTTTGATTACTTCAGGCTGTATTGTGCTGATCTTATAGTCTAAGATACGTTATTAGAAATATATACCCTCATCTGTTATTTGACCATGACAAAGATTATAAGTTAGATAATATATAGGTCGATAAATTGCAAATGGGTTGCCTAGCTAAATCTGGGTCCGATGCTGTTAAATCCGCTTTCTTTCAGAAGAATGCTCTGCATCCCTGTCTGCTACATGGAATGGCGGATGCAGCGCTCTCTGTCACTCTCCACGCTCGCGCTGAAAAGATAATATGTAAAATCTAAGCAACCAGGAATGTGATGGTAGTGACAGAGAGCGTTGCGCGCGCCATTCCATGTGACAGACAGGGATGCAGAGCATTCTTCTGAAAGAAAGCGGATTTAACAGCATCGGACCCAGATTTAGCTAGGCAACCCATTTGCAATTTATCGACCTATATAATCTAACTTATAATCTTTGTCATGGTCAAATAACAGATGAGGGTATATATTTCTAATAACGTATCTCCTACTATTAGGTTTTTCAGTGTTTTGTAGAGAACAATATTTGGTTTGATGGAGATCAGTTTGCATTGTTCTTCCAAATTCCTCCCAGGATTCCCTTTTGGCTCCTAGTATAAAGTACAACCACTTTTACTCTGTCTTTTGTAGTCTTTGTGATATTATTTCTTTGCGCAGATACGCTTTCCATTCGCATTTCTTTAATTTAACTTCATTCTTAAAATGAAGGTAAACTTTTAAGATTCTATTTCCTAAACATTTTGTATCGGGGCACGCTGCATAAGCGGAAATATTTATTTTTTAGTTGTTTTAACATTGAAGTTAATCGTCCCCGTGGAGGAGCGGGTTATTAATAATAATCCTACCACTGCATATCGCGAGACTAATCTTGGAAGAATAGAAGTGGTGTGAATGTAGATAAGGGTGAATTAGATGTGTTATAGTTGGGGAGATGAAATTTACCGTTGCTCAAATAGGAAATTTTTTTAATCTTTGGTGCAATGGTAACGGATTCTTTATGAGGCCGATCTTTAGGTTTTGAAACTAACTGGAAAACTATAAATCTGTATAACCGAAGTAATTTAAAAGGTTTTTTTTTCTACAAACGTCAAAAAATGGCAAGTTTTGATAACAATACGCGAAATGACCCCTTTTTTCACTTTCCTACGTTACCATGACACCGTGCGCGAAGTAACGACGCCGTGTGCGAAATACTTTTTTGACTAGGTATACCTTTGAAAACATGTTGTGCAAATATTACTGTGCAAGGATATTTGCGCAAATATGACTGTGTAAACATGTTTTCGCAATATGCCTGTGTAAGTGTGTTTGCGTAATATTACTGTGCAGACATGATTTAGCAAATAATGCTATGCAGAATGCTTGCCTGCTCAAATTGTGCAGTGCAAGCATATTGCGCATATGCAAGCATGTGCGCGTTAATATGTATAACTGCGCGAGATACAAAATCGATCAAATGAGAACTCATTAACAATCCTGATATATATTTTCGAAAATTACTGTCGTTTACATACATGTTTGCGCAAATATAACTTATGAAGTATTCTTACACAATTATAACACTGTACATTATGTGAATTTTCGTAGAAGTAATTTAATCAAATGGTGTTGTACTGTTTCGTCTAAGTGATGATATCATCTAATCAATAATAATATGTTGAGTTTGTAAGACATCTGTCCATTTTGTATTACCAATAACGATTATAACTGAAATTGATATTTAGTTTACTTCAGGACGAGCTTGAAAGCTTCGTTGTAACATCGGATTCCGCCGCGCTACGGGTAATTAATTTATCATTATTTTTCGAATGGGGAAAATGTAATTTTCGTCAGAACCTTTAAAAGTGCAATGCGCCCCTTTCCAAGACAACTTACTTACTCAGTTTGTTCGATTTCTTTATCATTTACCTTGGCCCTCATGCTGTCTCCCTAATTGGATTTAATAGGGCCAAATGCAAATAACAATGAATTCTTTCAAAAGAACTGAAGTTAGCATGTTCATTATGGAACGAGGGTAACGATCATTCCTCATAATCACTTAGGACTGTTATATTTCATCTCAAAGAATGCTAAGAAAAGGAATTATAACTTTAATGTTTATGCCGTGAATTCTAAGTGATAATAAGGTAATTGCTGCGCAATAAGCTCCTTACAAACAGCAATGAAAAAGGATTTAATTCAATGAAGCGTGTATATCATTACCATGATCTAAGGCGTTCACCTTCCAGTTATATTCGTGCAATACTGTTTCTATTACTATTTTGTTTCACGTCTACTGGACGAATTAATTGTTCGATTGCCATAAATTAGTTTCTGAGGATTCCTGAATTAGTTACGTGCCTGTATAGCCGACCTCCTATCCATTATTTGTCAACAAGGTGAAGCAAATCAGAAAGAGCTAATTTTATATGAAGTTACGAAAGTGGCCACTCTGAAATGTCGAGATGTATGAACTCGTAGCTGCAATTGTCTAATTTATAGAACTTTGAAGCTTAACTGTATATACGGTTAAACAAGCAAAACTTTAATTTCTACGTTGCTCATATAAAGGTTGTTGAGTTTAGCTTTTCATTTTGTTGAATATTTAATGTTTTAAATAATGCATACGGCAAAACCTCAATGTAACCTTAACTATGTGCGAAGTTTAAAAGCCCTTCGTATTTATAAATCAGTTATTAATCGTAAAATATTACTATTTCGAACATGGTTTCAAAATACATTACTTGCGTAGGCTGTTATTTATTATTAACCGGAGAAACAAAAAATGTCAGTTTCACGTAATTGTGTAGGATTAAATAGCAAATTGATTACGTTCTTGAAAAGCGTAACTAAGATAGGAAATTCCTTTACAAATTGTAATGACGTAACCGCTTAACGAGGTTGCTTTAACTAATTGCAATCTTGCAAGTTAATATTAGTTATAAAACTAACCACATTTATGTTTTCATGACCATGATAGAGGGGAAAAAGAATTTCTTATACGTTATGAATAATTTATGTCCTTAAACTGTTGACGTGAGCAAACAAAAGGAGTGCTCAAAGTTTGGTGCTTAACAACAACTCATTAGAAGTTTTAAATAGTAAGAACTTACTAATCCAGTACAGCTTATAAGAGTTTTGAAAACATTTTCATGAAATTATTCATGACACTGCCCTATTGGGAGTCGAGGTTTTGTAAGGCGTCCTTTTCATAAACAATTTATTCAGTTTATGACATACCGGAGAACGTAATACAAAAATTATTAGCGTAAGACTGAATGTTACACATTTTCCTTTATTTGTCCCTTTAGCCTTTCCCTGTGCAATATTGTATTCTGAAGAAATCTCAACAGAACTATTACTAATAAAGTGGGAATTACAAAGCTCACTCCTACCCTTGCTCTTTTCCTGTGTAGGTAAGTACAAAGTTATCTGAATCGTAACACAATTAACAAAACCGCTGAAAGTTGCATGCGTTTTCACGTGAAAGGATTTTCTGAAGTCATCCAGTTCTTTTTCAGATTACATCTTTGTTCTGCTTTAAGTTTTAGGGTACTTTAAGTAACCAAGCATTCTTTGCCGTTGACAAATTTTTTACTCAGAGAATAAATTAATTCCATGTTGTTTGACGTAAAGTTTGTTTTATCTACCGGTAACGTACTTCAGTGTTTCCTATATGAAATAAGCACTTCATAACTAGTACCCAATTTAACGTTACATTAACTAATTAATTTTAAGTACATAGTTGCTAATATAATTGTTAAATATGTTCACCATCCAATTAGGTATCGTAACTTCAAGATTTATAATGTTCAAATTAGAATTTGTGCATTTTATTTATATTTGGTATGAATTCGCTTCGATGGAGCTTTGATTGAAGAACTTATGAGTGACGTTTATGAATTTTACCCTTCACTATTGTACGCTGCCCATTATAAATGTTGAACATGAGCAATTTAGAGTTGGCTTTAATCTCTAGGTATAAAGGGCAAATGTTTGAAATTCCTTGTTTAATGTGCGCAAATCATTACATTACCTTCGCTTTTAGTAAAATAGTTTAAAGATGCTTTAAATCGTAATAAATTGAAGAGTGGAAGTAACAAAGGGGGTAAGTGCCATTTTTTGAAAATTTGGGTTATTGCTATAGAAATGTGCTATAATGTGCTATAGCACATTTCTATAGCAATAACCCAAATTTGCAAAAAAATGGCACTTACCCCCTTTGTTACTTCCACTCTTCAATTAGTCTTTCGTTAAAGTATTTTCTCTTGCAAACCGAAACAGTTGAAATTCCTTAAATAAAATTAATACCTACTTAAAAAAGTATATTAAAAATGATGCACGGATAAAGTATCGATAACATCTTTGTATTCCCTATCGAATTTAGAACCGTCTTAGATACGCTAACGAGGCGTTTCAGTTTACACTTTTACAAAATACATTTTTTTTTAGTTTCGTGTATTTTGTTCTAATCTAAATGAAAGTAAAGATACCAAGTTGCCTTTTATATTGTTACAAATCACCACTGGATGGCGCTATTGAAATTTGTACAATTTCAACTGTTTCGTTGGATGATTTTTACGATTTTCGTAAAGGTTTAATTCAACAACAATGGATAGAATCGCTTTGTTCAACTTTTGGGAATGAATACCATAAGAAAATCTTGTTTATAGTTGGTTGGCTGATTTTCGTTACGGTCGTACGCCCCTAAAGGATGAATCTCGTAAAGTTCAGCCAAAATCTGTTGTGATTTCAACTAGTGGTGGCAATTTTTTTCGAATATTCGAATACTTAACAATACCACTATTCGAATTAGAATAAAAACGAATAAAACGAATGAAACGAATAAAACGAATGAAACGAATAAAACGTATAAAACGAATAATGGCCAGAACAAAGAAAATTGTTAAATTAAGAAAAAAGAGGACTTCGTTGGTTTATTATTGAGAGATGACAGACGGCAGGTAGGCCTACTACCTACTTTTCATTTCATGGAATTATTTCTCATTTACAAATTTCTTTCGACCGACAATATTTTATGAATAGTAGATAAAACGTTGTAGGTACAATATTCGTATTGTACATAGCTATTTCAGCATTTCTTTTCTGTCAGCTTAAAGTCATTCACTATTCAATAACACCCTTTTACAAGTCGTAATGAACTGTAATTTATTCTTTGTTAGTGTAAAAGGTTTTCGGTAAATCAGTGAACACGTTTCTCTAAACATTACCTACAATAATCCTCAACCACGCAGGGTGATTTTAACAGGAATTATTTTCATGGTATTGTGAAGCTTGGACTTTGTTTATTTAAGTTTATGCTTTTTACCCGCTTTTGATGATAATTTATTCCTTTAAAGGATTATCTAAGCATTTAAATATAAATTTTTAATTTAGTTCAAATTATTTCTCACCCTAGACGACTACATTATTGTGATTTATGAGTAAAGTGTGGAAATATTTCGTGAAGAATACGAGTGATGCTGTAGTTACTTGCAAAATTTGCAATAAGTGTCTTAAATTTAATGGAGCAACAACAAGTAATTTACTATTCAAATGTTTATGCTTAAATGAAACTTCCATTGGAGAATGCTCTACTAGGTAGGTAGTATAAAACTAGTCCAACGAATAAAAGGAGTAAAACGATAAAACCAATAAAACGAATAAAACGAATACAACGAATAAAACGAATACAACGAATAAAACGAATACAACGAATAAAACGAATAAAACGAATACTACGAATAAAACGAATACAACGAATGAAACGAATACAACGAATAAAACGAATACAACGAATAAAACGAATAAAACGAATACTACGAATAAAACGAATACAACGAATAAAACGAATACAACGAATAAAACGAATACAACGAATAAAACGAATAAAACGAATACTACGAATAAAACGAATACAACGAATAAAACGAAGACAACGAATAAAACGAATACAACGAATAAAACGAATAAAACGAATACTACGAATAAAACGAATACAACGAATAAAACGAATACAACGAATAAAATGAATAAAACGAATACAACGAATACAACGAATACAACGAATAAAACGAATACAACGAATAAAACGAATTTTTTTCTGACTATTATTCGAATTCAAATAATTCTATATTCGAATATATTTTTAACGAATATTCGAATACGAAAAAGTTAAATTTGCCACCACTAATTTCAACCGTGTACAACGTATTTGTAGAAGTGGCACGCGATGTACCGGGAGGTAAAGGCATCCTTTGGCATATCATGGGCTGTAAATATATTCGATTTTGCATCAACGAGAGCTGTTTCCTATAGATTCCGCATAATTTGACTGAAGTTAAAAAATAGGCTTGTATTAATTGATGTAAGCCAATGCTTATAAAATTCAAACGAGCAACTGAAAAATACGTCTACAACATCGTTATAGGTGATGAAACTTGAATATACTCGTATGAATCGGAAACTAAGTAACAATCCAAGATTCCAAGCCGAACCGGATCCCAGAAAAGTTATTCGTTCACGAAGCACTTCCGAGAAAATGATCGTTGTTTCTTCGGTTGCATTGGGCATGTCGCCACCGTTCCTTTATAGTTAACGTTCAATGGTATATAATAATTTGTTTGCGAGAAGTCACCGATGAAATTAGGAAAAACAACTGAAAACGTTGCATCATTCTCCATCATGACAATTACAACTTCTAAACAGTACGTCGAGCAATTGATTATTTGAAGGAAGAAAACATTGAATTACTATCGGAGTAAAAATGCAAGGCCTCTGACTTTAGAAGCTTGTATCTCAGTAATTAGCAATCATAATGTAATGAAATAAAGTGCATTTAAAAGATCATTTATTCCTACATAAAGGTGTACAGTTTTAGATTTTTGCAACACATCGTTAATTTTCTGTATTAATTTATGTGCGAAAAAAGCGCTAATTATGACTCAAATCGCACAAGCGCTCGACTTTAAAAATTAATTACGGCTATATTATTGAAACTGAGTGGTAGATATTTATATATTTGAAAAATGTATACTTATTTGTCGATGTGAGATGCTTTTGAGGCCAATTGGTTTATTAGTCTTAAAACTATAATGAAAAAACTACATCTTGTATAACTCAGTACCTGAACGTTCGATATTAATAATATTGACAGTAACATACAAGGTTAAAGTAATTATATTGTGGTCTAACACGATTCACAAAAATAATGCCATGTATACATGTATTATTTAAAAGAAATTTGGAAAAAAGGATGGATGCTTGCGTTCACGCGGGAGGTGCGGTACGGGGTGTAAGATGGTGCCGTACACTATTGCTATGAAGCGCATGGTTTTGTACAATGCTAAAGAATAATCACATTGTTGTGGTTTGCCGCTCACGATTTACGATGTGGTAGATTACCTCTCGCGGGAATATGTGCGTCTTTCTTTCGCGATAATTATAACATTTACTTTGATTTACAAGAAAACAAATTTTGTTTTCAATAAAGCAATAGTGTAGCTCGATTTGAGTAATACAAATTTAGCATTTAAAACAAGAATTTTTTCTTCAGTTACCGTATATTGCAAAATAGCAGATTTTCGGTTAGGGCTTATAAAACCAGTTAATTATATGAATAATCAATATTTATTGGCTGTCGACTTTTCAGAAGTATGTGTGCTACAACATTTGTAAATTTGGTAACAATTTATGAAACAATAACAATTTTATGATAAGTTAAAACTGACCGTCAGCCAGGAAAATACTAAATACAGCGTTTTTATTGCTGTTAATTAAAATAAAAGTTAAACAACTGATTCTACCAATTTGATTTTTACACATGTTAAACATATATAAATGACTAATGTACTGCCCAAAATGAAGAAATTTCACCCCTCAGTTTTTTCGTTATGACCACTTAAAGTCAGAGGCCTTGCATTTTTACTCCGACAGTAGTGTCTTATTCGGCGTAGTGGTAGTTATTTAAGACCGATTTCGACATAATTCAAGGCCACTACGCCTCTTTGAAAACTAAGTAGAGGTCATGTGGCGGGATTTTTGCCTTAAGCTCGCATTTTAGTGAGGCTGGCCAGCCCGGCTGGTCCAGGCGGGCTTGACCAGCCAAGTTTGAAATGAATTATTATATTAACACATTGACAATCACATAGGCTGGTAAGACAAGGTGGTGCCCGCTTGGGTCTGGCGGTACCCGCGCGAATTGTGAGGATTTACATTTTTAAGCGGAAAGAGTCTGGCTGGTAATCGCATCAACCAATAGATTGCAATTTTTTAAACCACGTGATCACGTGAAATCTGCCGTCTGCATTCATTGCTGTACAGTCTCAAATCAGTTTCTTTAAAATATCATGCACCCAATATCTTTTACTTTTCCGCTTTGTTCTCAGTTTGAGAATAAGGTAAGCAACAAGCGTATCATCTTCACTACTGCTGCTACTCTGCATGATTACTTTAGCACTAAATTATTCTTCAGAGTGTATCTGGTAACAATACTTGCAAAGAACCAGGCCAATGTGCGTATAGACATACATGTCCCAGCCACCAGCCGGGCTGGACCAGGCGCAGTGAAATGCGGGCTTCAATGAAATGAAATTAAATTATTAAGCGCCATGAAAAGTAATACTTCTCCTCTACATAAAATAAAATTTACTATTATTTGCATATAAAACAAAAAGTAGCATGTTGTCGGAACATTAAAACAAGAAATGTAAATGAACGTTATATAAATTGGAAATGTAGTTCAATAGTAATGACGGTAAAACGACCAATCCAAACGCAAAAGTAACCTTTCAAATAAGTTGAATTTTAATGGTTTCTACATAATAGTGGGTCCGGCAGTGAAACGGAAGGATGTCGTAAATAATTTTATTGTTAAAGAATATTTGTTTAAATAATTTTTAATACATTAATGGAAAATAAGAGAGTACCCATTTGGTTTACAATGTCAAAAAATTATTTTTTGAATACTAGATCCGCCAAATGTCCTCCGTTACAATTTATGCATTCTTGGAGTCGTTCCTGAAAGTTTTGTATAACACTGCGCAGCATATCGAAAGGTATTGCTGGTATGTCGTCACGAATCCGTTGTTTGAGAGCTGGGGTTGCCCTGGGTGGATCATTTGCAAACACATTTGTCTTTAGGTATCCCCAAAGAAGGAAGTCACAGGCGGTTAGATCGGGAGACCGAGGGAGCCAACTGATATCGCCGTTTCGGGAAACGATACGCCCTGGGAACAATGCATTTACAGCAATCATTGAAATTCATGCAGTGTGACTTGTTGAAAAAGTGTGTTTTCATTCACTGGAAGTTGTGGTGTGAGAAAATTCTGAATCATTGCAATGTATTAACGGTAACGGCATTTTCAACCTCATTCTCATAAAAATACATACTCACCCATCCAACGCCCCATTGTAAACTAAATAGCAAATCATGCAGGTCTTGGCAAGTGGGCTACTTTCTTCCCCACCACTTCGCGGCGCTCTGCAAACCGTACCTCAAATCTTTCCGTTTCACTGCCGGACCCTGTATATTAGCAGAAAAATATTACCGCAACACTAACGTATGGAATAGCAATCGAATACAAATCATTAAAATCATCGAAATGTTTATAAATATTAACAGTAATGGTATTGGGGGTATTTTTCCACATTTTAGAGCTTTATATCTCGTGAATTAAATCACAAATCCAAGTGCGGTTTTCAATGAATGGCTTTAAATGGGAGTAAGTGTTGCAGGATATTAGTAAACCGAGAGCCAGGTGCAGTAATAACAGAATTTTTATTTGTAAAAAAAACGTTTTATTTAATTCTATTTTTGTTACAATTGCTTGATTGTATTCGCCTTGGCAAATATTTTCTACTTTATCTCAATCAACTCACAAAATGTGACCGTTTGTTGATATACCAGAAATCTACTAGAATCCGGTTTCATTAAATGAAAATGCTTGCTGATAATCACACTTGTAAGGGTGACAGAATAGAACTAGGTCTGACAGCACTTATAATACTGTGTGAAATTGCTTACACATTTTTCTCCATTTACTACTGTCCCCACGCTTCTTCTTGAGTAGCAGCGTTGATTGAATAAATTAAATTATTCAATCAACGGTATCAGTCTTTTAATTGCATACGCCAGAGATCGTGTCTCTTCAAGTAATACGCCCGCCGCTGCCTCAACTAAACGAAGACGAACGTTTTTCAGTGTACCACGCATCTGACAAAATTTTATGTACTGTGCGTTTGAAGCATACAAAGGTACCATGTTTAATTTTTTTAATGATTACATCTTCCCCATACCTCTCCAGTAAATGCTTTATTACAGTTTTTCTTTTGGGATCACCCTTGATCTGAGATATTAGTTCATCCAATGAAAATTGACATTCGTCATCGTTGTTTTCCGTAAACATAAAAATGTTCTCCTGCCACTATCAATATCTTTAGTAAAAGGGCCAACCTTTTTTTAACATCAACCTTAGGCCTACACATCTGTAAGACATTCATCATGGTACTCACAATCAGCCGCAATCATATCTGTTATGGGTTGGATTATGTTAAGATCGCTTTACTAAAATCATCATGTTAGTGCGTAAGTAAACCTAGCAAGCACTTGACGGCAAAACGACGTGCACTATATACCAAAATTATCGGCTTTTTATCGGCTATTTAAATGCCCAAAATTAGATTTTTCCGCTCCGATAATTTTTTTTAAATGTAAGGTTCTGCTAGCTTTACAATAAAGTTAGCAGAATTCGCCAAAACGACATCTCTATATACCAAAATTATCGGCTTTTTATCGGCTATTTAAATGCCTAAAATTAGATTTTTCCGCTTCGATGGTTTTTTTAATGTAAGACGTAAGGTTCTGCTAGCTTTGCAATAAAGTTTGCAGAATCCGTCAAAAGGAATACCAAAATTATCGGCTTTTTATCGGCCAGTTAAATGCCCATAATTAGTTTTTTCCGCTCCGATTTTTTTTAATGTAAGGGTTCTGCTAGCTTAACAATAAAGTTAGCAGAGTCATATAAAATTGCACTACAATTGAAAAAAAATAGTCTCATGACGAAAGACAAATTTATCGGCTATTTAAATGCTCCATAATTGAACGTTTGTTCATGTTAGAAACCGTGTTAAATAAGACTTTGTCAACTTACAGCAATGTTGACAGAACCGTTCACAAATACAAAAAAATCATTACTTATGTATAATATTGTCCCCAACTGATACAAAAATTATCGGCTACTTAAATACAAATCATCATCATAAATAATTTTCCGGAGTAGGTAATATTTCTTATTACCTATAAGGTGCTGCTAGGTTTACCTAAAAGTTAGCAGAATCGCCCAGAACTGCATTCAAATCGCAACATCCGAGTCCATGATTATAAGAGATACCAAGTAAACAAAAACCCTGGAAAATATGTGAACTAAGTTTAAAATATGGTCAACAAAAAGTTTTGAAATGGGCTTGGTACATTCAGCTCTAGAATTTTTTGACAGTTTACACATCTTGCTTCTTTATTTATACTACAAATCTATTTTCATTTGAATGTACTTCGTAAATATGTAGCTCCCTCGACCTCGCCTTCTCAGGGATAGTGTTTGCTTGGTGGCACTATATTATAATCTTCTTCTTCTTATATTCTTCTATTAGGACGTTATATCGTTGTAATCGTTATTATACAAAATTGTGTTTTTTGTTATTATGCAAGGACTTCATTTCATTAGCAGAACTGCACAGAATGGAGAGATAACGGGATAGCTAATTTCGTGTTTTTATTTACATTTTTATTTTACAATGGAACTAATTAATAACTGGAATGGAACTAATGAATAATTTTACATGGAAGTTTTGTTTACGAAGATAAATAGCAAGGGATATATAAATGCGTCTCCTCCCTCTTAATTGCTGTCCTCTTTAGATTGTCATAGTATCGAAGCGGAAAAATCTAATTTTAGGCATTTAAATAGCCGATAAAAAGCCGATAACTTTGGTATATAGAGTATGTCGATTTGGCGGATTCTGCTAACTTTATTGTAAAGCCAGCAGAACTTTACATTAAAAAAAAACTATCGAAGCGGAAAAATCTAACTTTAGGCATTTAAATAGCCGATAAAAAGCCGATAATTTTGGTATATAGAGCATGTCGATTTGCCGGGTTCTGCTAACTTTATTGTAAAGCTAGCAGAACCTTACAATAAAAAAAAAACTATCGGAGCGGAAAATCTAATTTTGGGCATTTAAATAGCCGATAAAAAGCCGATAATTTTGGTATATAGTGCACGTCGTTTTTCCGTCAAGTGCTTGCTAGCTTTACTTACGTCATGTTAGTCACCTGAAGTACCAAATTACGCTCATGAGGAGGAACTCGTTGTTGTGACCTTGAATAATCTTCCGGGATTCCACTTATAAAACAATGTGTTTTGAAAGAAAAGACATTGTCACAGGATGACCGCAACTGTCCAAAAGAAGTGATCGGTTTAGCAGCTTTCTTTAGTTGGCAGCTATCATTGGTGTATCCTTTCTGAAAGCTTACATGGACGTTGATTGATATTTTCCCCACCAGAGAGCTCTCTTCTCATCATATTTTTACAGTGACTTTATACAAAGTCACTGTACATATTTTTAGCTGGTTTTGTTGTCATTTTCACCCCCTCCCCCTGTCTCCGCTATTCACTCGTAGTACTCTATGGTTAAGGTTGCGAAAGTACTAAATAAATATCACTAGCTAGAAATGCGGGTTTTGCTTTGACCCTAAATTATCAGATTTCCCCCTATATTTAAGGCTTCCTTCCACATAAACTATAGCTTTTACAAAAAGCTTTGAGATTGTGAATTGTAGGAAATCTTATGCTCTTTATTTTACTAAGCTTACTTTGTTAGTTATGAGCTAAAAACTGGGAAAAATCGTGGTTCTCTGCGGTTTTTGACGGTTTTTTATATTTTCCGAACAATTTTTTGTTGGAAAGCTTCAGATTCATGTTCACCAACCCCAAAAACAGAATAAACAAATAAAAACAATTAATCCAGGACTTTCCACATCACGATTACTGTTTTTTATGTTTTGCAGTTTGTCTTTATTCTTATCTTATCTTATCTTTATCTTATATAAAATACTGTTCGATGTACCTACTTTTTTGTGTAGTGTTTGATTTGGTATCCCGCTATTTCACAAATCTAAGGTATTATTAAATTAAATATATTAACAACAACAAATTCCACTTCAAGCTTTATTTTTAAAAGAGCGTTTCGAGACTATTAGAAAGATGTGCATGTTTTATTATGAAAAAGGTATAACCTGGTCAACGAACGTAGGTACTGATTAATTGTTTTAAATCAGAATAAAAATCAATAAGGTAACAATCATATTTACTTTTATGCTAATATAGGTATTATATAATCTCCTAAATATGTTGCATTATTACAGAAAAAAATATACATTTTGTTGTGCTTTATATTTACTTAAAAATATTTCTGCATACAAACGTAAAGCGGTAAATACTATGTAGAAATGATGTATGTAGAAAATCATGTCCTCCTTACTTTTTATTTATGTATGTCAAGCCTTTATCTTGCAAAAGCAGAAGCCATATGAAACATTCTTTTCCTAAAATATGTCGAAAATTTTAAATGGCTGAAAATAGAATTTCAAGCATCTATGCTGGAAGTACATTCTTGTAAGAGCGACAACGTAGTCTAACATATCGATTTTTGATAAAAAAATGTCGAAGTTTTGTCTTGTTAACTATCAGTCGTAGTATATGTCTACGTTTTAATCAGTTTTTCAGCTTTTTGATTTCATGAATAACTCATTGAATTGAGATTGTGAATTTTGTAGCTAGTATTTTAATACAATTACTGCAAGTATCAGCTCCAAAAGAAAGCATGTGGTAATCGTCCTGATTGCTCACGATACTTTCAGATAGAACTGAGCTTTTGGAGAAATGGAGTAGGTAGCCTTACCGCTATGAATTCTTTGAATGAAACGTACTATGCAAACGAATGTGTTAAGTAACACATTATGGTGTTATCAAAATAAGGACAACCTCCGCTTATAAAAACGAACAATATGTATCGTTGTATGTTTATGTTATCCCTCGTGTAAAAAATTGGTTATATTAGAACAACTTTTACACCAATTTAAACAGGTATACTGTACGCTACTGGTTAGATGAAATCAACTTTACACTGATTATTACATTAGCACCAACCAACTAACATGTTCAATTACTACCCCCGTCACATCCTACATATCGGAAATGAAGTGTACGGGCGAATAGAAACGACGAAATTTACTTGGGGTTCTACGTATTTTCCAATTCGTATTTTTTATACGTGTGTGACATTGTTATTACTTTCTTTGATAATAAAATTAGGTCGACACCCTAAAAAAAATTCGTCGATATACTAAATGTATAGATAATCTCTTGCCGTTCTTTGATACACCACCTTCATGGATTACATAAAGAGTACGTGAACTGAATAAAGGTAAAATTATGTTAAAAAATTCTGTTCGTTAAAACGAACTAGAAATTTAAATGTGAACAAAGAATTCTGTGGGTACATTTAAACGCATATTCTGTAATGGAGGTAATTACAGCACCTAACGGAATGACTTAACAACCATAATTACGCAATTATAAAAACTACAAGGAAATTTCCTTTTTTTTGTAAAGGCATTGCAAGTGAAATGGTTTTAAGCTACTTATCCAAACAATTGAAAATTTATTCTAAGATCAATTAACCAATTAAAGCAAACTACAATACAAGGATCAAACCTAAATATAATCCCAAAGTTATATTTTAGCCGAATAGGGCAATTTCCTCTGGGAAACCTTAAATTGCAATTAGGTTGATTTAGAATTGCAGATAATACAATAATGGGGCGCAAACTGTGATATACAACTTTAAAGGTAGGTGTATACTGCTATTGTTTCAATTTTTTGGTGAATACAGGCGCATTTATCATGATTATCAAGATTCGTGAGAATATTATATGTAAAACGCACGTAAACGATTCAATTTTCATCTATATCTAGAATTACAGTTTTCAATGCATTAACACGTGCGACCTATCATTCAACAAAACGAAATAATCCAATTTAATTTATTCAAATTTGTATTCATAAGTAATCTCGAATTTATAACAAAACTGTGTAGCTTTGCATTTTTTTTTGTTACAGTTAATTATTGAAGAAAATGAGTTACATTTAAATCTCATTATAAGCGTTCATCTAAATGTTAATTTATGTTTAAAAAGGTCTTCTGATATAAAAAAAAAACGTGATCGAACAAAAAAGTATTTAAACTGATTACGCTTTATACGATAATGCATAACTGTTTTTAGCAGGATTTCACTTAATTAAACGAAAGGGCTAAAATATAATAGTCGTTCTTTACTTTTAATGTTAATCGAGGGAAGTAATGATCAAAGTAATATAACCTTGTTACGTGATCTACAAGAACTAGCAAATACTTTAGATGTTTAATTATTACGTACAGAAAGACTGACGCGAATGCGCTACGGCACTCATTATATCGTTAATAATACTAGGTATGTAAGGGACTGTGGAGATAATTGAAAATCATGGTGTATCCATACGAGTTAGTTTTCGTTCCATCATTACTCACAGAACGCAGAAAATGAAGATTAAGGTAGATTGTAGGGCATTCTGTGTGTCGATAAAAATTGAAAAAGTAAACAAAACTTTGCATATACTATGTCCTACATGGCATCTTGGAAAGAGTAAGAGATACGAAGTCGGTTAAATGAAAGAACATGCCTCCATTTATCGGATCTGCTCAGGATTTTTTTATTTTCCTATTAAAATGAATTGTTTACTGGATATAACGAAAACATTGTTTTTCCTTCAGACTTCTCCAGATATGACAAAGTTTTTTTAAATGGAAACTACATTTGATTTTAATATGGTCAAAAAAGCATTAAAGTATTTATCTTATTTAGTTTATGAAAAAAATAGAGAGAACGTGGTATACTTTACGCGTAATATGTAGCGAAAAAATCAAATAATTTTTGAAGTTGAGTGTGAAACAGAAGATTGCATATATTTCAATTAAATCACTAAAACAGTGTTACGACAAAAATGGATCGTAACGAAATTTAAAAGGAGCAATAGCCGCAATAGCTCAGTGCTAGTAGACAGGTGGTCGCAGGTTAGAGATAATGAGCGAAAGGATTAAAATAGCGGTAGTAAAATAAGGAAAAGTAAGTAAAGCCAAAGGGCGCCACGTAATTCTTCGAGAAAATAGGGCTGCTAATCCGAATTACGAAGGTATTAAAAGTTATAATAGTAACGATGTCAATTCTGAAAGAGAACGGGGTAGTTTCAGCAATAAATAGAGAAGTAAATAAATTTGAGGTGATTATAATGAATAATAAATTCAAATAAAATATGTAACAATAATGGCAAGTTTATAAATTCAAAAAAATGATTATTAATATTAAAACAATTACTTAACTTTTGGCAGATTAAATATTTAATTCCGTAGCACAAAATACGGGATCTAAATTACCTTTAAGGGATTCAAAAGTTGTAAGTACAATGACGTTAAATTAGCAAACAAAAATTATTGGGGAAACGATCGAAAGTTTACAAGGCAGTAATTGCAATGATAAATCAAAATTTTACCTTACTTATATCTTCACAGGATCCTTATGCATAAGTTTCCGTTGAGAAGCACCTTAAACAAAATTAAACACAAAAAAAATACAAATCACTAGCTTTTGGAATTAGCTTTACGGGTGTAAAACCGCTAAAAGTGAAAGCGAAATTAGGTAACTACATTGAGCAGAAATTCAGTACAAACCTGGAAAATAGTTTTTAATCCAGCGTACACTTTTCTTTAATGTACAAATAGACGTAAAAATACGGTTTTCAGTGATTTCTTAAAAGTATCAGTTAAGACGTTCACTAAATTCTTTTAGAACGATAAGCACAAGATCCGATATTAAATCGATTTTTAGTAAATGCGAATCTTCTAGTACAGAAAATGAAGCGATGTGAATTGAAGCGAAGCGAGTAGCTAACTGAAGAAATGAAATGAAGAAAAGTGGCCTCTTGACCCTAAAGGCAGTAAATCAGCAAGTTCTACATAAGCAAAGTAGTATAAAGGACAAAGGGGATGAAGGTAAAGCAATGAATAGGTCGATTGTGCAACATAGCAACACTTTGTAGCGAACAAAGAGACTTCAGAAGGTTTAGATTACATAGGGCTAAGATGATGAGTCATGAGAGCGGATGCTCTAGAATGTAATGTAGCAACTTTAAGAATATTACCTACTTATTAATGTAAAGGAAATTAGGAATATTTCAAATAGAAATTAGGAAATTAACGCAAGGGCGTTACAACAGCATCAGGATAAGAAATAGCTTCCATATTGTTTCATTTAACCAACTTCGTATCTCTTACCGTTTTTAAGGTTCGATTGGTGAGAATCGAATTTGGGACATATATCTTGATACTTCAGGTACTAAATTTGCAGTTTTAAGACCAATTATTCTTTAGCGCAAGGTACACAAATTCTCTTCCTGTTCTTCCAATTATACCTTTTCAAAGGAAAAAATCACTTTTAAACGCCTTTGGTACGAGAAACTTTGTTTTGTTATGTCACAGAAATGAAAAAAACAGATTTATCGTGAAGTTTACTTTTGCTATTACAAGACGGTTGGAAATGGAAACTTGGAAACTTAAAAATCGTGCCATTGTGTGCGCAAAAATCGTATTCTGCCTTAAAATAAAGGAAAACAATCGATTGAGGAAATGATGGTTTCTTATAAAGGGAGGAAGGTAAAAAGGAACAAAAAAATACAAGCACAGTGCTAATAAATAAGGGTAGACAATGTTTGTGCGAAATGAAATATCAACGATGCTACGAAATGATGAAGCCGATATCGTGGTATCATATCAATTTTATAAAGAGCTTTGTATGCCAGCAATAATTTAGCGCAAGTATCAACAAAGTGTACTTACTTAATGCCCGACTTCTGTACATTACGTTCCAAATGTATCATAGCAACAGTTCCTCTCTGTAGGGTTTGCTTTTTCACATAGTCATCAGAATTGTATTTTCCCTACTCTTCTACTACACTGTACCATGAATGTTATCGTCAATGGAGTTCATTGCAACTTCTTCAGTACAAAATACGGATCACCAACATGAGAATATACACATTTATATAAACACTAAACTATCCTGTAGATGTGCTAGTGTGTGTATCTTTTTTCATCTAATTTTCAGTAGTTAGTTAATAATATTAGGAAGGTATTAGTGTCATAACTTGGCGATATAACATAATGAACACATTACATACTTTGGCTGAACAAAATACTAAACAACTTGCTAGAAAGGTACATTTTGCGTTTAGCGTGTAGGTACTGTTTTGTGATGAAAGGAAGTGAGTGTTGCAGGGCATAATTTCTTAGTGGAAATCTGAATTGCTCAAACCCTCATTCTTCGTTGTTTGATGATCTGCCAAGTTCCGGAGTTTGGTCCTGGTTCTACGAGCAGTTATGACGTTAACCTAGCCTCAGCACCCTTTTCCTTCATTTGAGATTGAAATCGGCAACATTACTTCTGACCTACTGAATCTAGCAGGCAGTCACGTGGACAGAGTTTCATTGAAAATTATCAGGAGGATTGAAGGCAAAATAATCCTGTCAACGAAGCTCAATATTGGGGGGAAGAAAAACAAAAAATGCAATGGTTTTTTACTTTCGCTTAAAATGTCTATTAGTCCTTCCTGTCAAACATACTAAAAGTTCCCTATGATGGGAGACCGGGAACCGGCCGCCATCTTGGATTTTAGCTCCCATTTTTCGGTTTTCTCGAAATACTTCGAAAACAATCAATTTTTTTAAACATGAAATTAGGAAAATGAAGCCAGTTAAATTCCCTACAAAACGGTGTACTTATTCAATGTTTTGTTATCTGTTACCGTTTTTGAGAAAATGGCGCCTAAACTCGGGGAAATGTGGAAATTGGTGTGTCGGAGGATGGAAAGCTGAGGTATTCCGCAAGTTATGTCACCGTACCCAATGTCACTGTCACAAAATCGTCCTTGTACGATATATTCACTGTCTGAAACTGATATACAGGGTGGGCAATTGAAAAGGAAACACGCCTGTTTTGGAACACTTAGACTAGTTTCTTAAAAAAACGCTCGGACACGTCGATTTTTTATTTTTGGGGGACAACTTTTGATGTCAAATTTGACTTTGTCAGGTCAACCCCCTACCCCCAGCATCCCCTAACTCAAGAATTTAAATAGGGAAAGGGTGTTGAGCGACCCCTCATTTGAAGCGTCTTTTAATTCTGTATTCGACGACAGTATGACTGAAATTAGTTTTATTCAATTTTTTTTTCGTCCCCATGAAAATTACCTTCTATATTAACTAAGGTGGGGGTGTTGTTTAGGAAAAATCCTGAAACACGCCACCTTTGTCTTTTGAACGGCACATTTCAGGAACACCCCCACCTTAGTTAATCTAGAGTGTGCTTTTCATGGGGGCGAAAAAAAAATGAATAAAACTAATTTCGGTCATACTGTCGAATAGAGAATTAATAGACGCTTCAAATGAGGAGTCGCTCGACACCCTTTCCCTATTTAAATTCTTGAGTTAGGGGTTGCTGGGGTTGACTTCAAGGATTATAAACTAGATAGGATGGCCGAATCCGCCGTATTCATTCGCACAACCTTGAACGTACGTGACGTCACCGTGAGTCTCGTTAACACTTATATTTTGATCGGTCGCCATTTTGTTATTTGATAAAATAGTAAATAATTGTAACTACAATGTTTTAGAGAACCGAAAGCAAATGCTGCAAGTTTTTGTATTTTTTCAATATTCCTTAAAATAAGGGAGTAATGCCGATTTATCGAAAAACAAAAAAACACCAATAACTATGAACGAGGGTTCCAAATCAAAAATTTCACCTAAAAAAAGTTATTTGTTTCAATGAGTTCGAAGTGGTGTTTTCGGGGGTTACAACTTATTAGTATTAACACCGTGTATATCAGCGCCTGTACGTCACCACAACCAACGCGTCGGATAACATTACAGCATAGGGATTCGGCCATCCTTTCTAGTTTATACCCTTGTGTTGACCTGATAAAGTCAAATTTTACATCAAAATGTGCCGTTCAAAAGGTCAAATGTGGCGTGTTTCAGAATTTTTCCTAAACAACACCCCCACCTTAGTTAATCTAGAGGGTGCTTTTCATGAGGGCGAAAAAAAATTAAATAAAACTAATTTTCATTCATACTGTCGAATAGAGAATTAAAAGACGCTTCAAATGAGGCGTCGCTCGACTTCCTTTCCCTATTTAAATTCTTGAGTTAGGGGTTACTGGGGCTAGGGGGTTGACCTGACCAAGTCAAATTTGACATCAAAAGTTGTCCCCCAAAAATAAAAAATCGACGTGTCCGAGCGTTTTTTTAAGAAACTAGTCTAAGTGTCCCAAAACAGGCGTGTTTCCTTTTCAATTGCCCACCCTGTATATCAGTTTCAGACAGTGAATATATCGTACAAGGACGATTTTGTGATTTTCCGCATTCCGCAGTCGTCAAACAGTGACATTGGGTACGGTGACATAACTTGCGGAATACCTCAGCTTTCCATCCTCCGACACACCAATTTCCACATTTCCCCGAGTTTAGGCGCCATTTTCTCAAAAACGGTACCAGATAAAAAACATTGAATACACCGTTTTGTAGGGAATTTAACTGGCTTCATTTTCCTAATTTCATGTTGTTTAAAAAAATTGATTGTTTTCGAAATATTTCGAGAAAACCGAAATATGGGAGCTAAAATCCAAGATGGCGGCGGTTCCCGGACTCCCATCATAGGGGACTTTTAGTATGTTTAACAGGAAGGCCTAATAGCCATTTTCGGCGAAACAAAAAAACCTTTGCATTTTTTGTTTTTCTAACAACCTTCGTTGACTGGACTAAAACGCTTAAAAACAGGTAGGTAAGTACCAATATAGGAAAGAATTCTTCGAAGTTAATGACTGGACAAAGGAAATGGAACATAAAATGAAATGACTACCTAATCAGAATTACAGCAGAACGCAGTCGAATAGTTACATACCAATTATCAAGGAGCCAACGATCACCGGATATCTCAGAAAATGTGACTTCATAACTATGGCAACATGAAGGAAAACATGCAGAATTTTGCATACATATGAAAGAAAAAAGTGGTCGTATGAAGTTTTCGCTTGTCCGAAATAGGAAAAACGTGCATTTTCCTTTAACGGTCTGGATCAAACAAAAGCAACACTATTGGCTTTTTGCATAATTTAAAAATCAACGTTTATGAATTTGGGAAAGTATCATTTTGCGGAGATCTTGAACTGAATTTAAATATTTCCAATTTGTGCATCATTTGCATAGAAAGATTAATTATTATACATATTCATTAAGGAAATTTCACCTTTTTGCAATAATCTAGTAATCACTTTTTAAAATTGTATAGGTAGGTATCTTTTCCCTCAATTTGGGATAGGATTGGTTAGATGCGATCGTCGCTAAAACAAACCAAAACGAACACAGTAAATTTAAAAATGGTAATTTTGTTAAGATCAAGAAATGAAAATGAAGCAGACGTTGCAAGTAAATAAAAGTCGAGGTAATTATTTTCTGCTGAAAAACCAAAAGAAAAACACATTAAATAGGTTAACGCTTTACATTTATGTGCGGTTCAAAATCTGTTGCGTAAAACGTAATGAGATTGGGACCGAATCTGTCCCACAGTTACGTGTAGACCGTAGACCTCTACATGTAATTAGCAGATATCCAGACGTTTGCAATTCCCAGATTCACGTTAGGAGAGTCTTAGTCCTCTCCTTACTTGATACAATTGTAATTTATGTTATAAAGTTTTGTATAGAAATTTAACGTGCATAACGTTACTTATCTTGAGAGTCTAATTTTCAATAAAATTCTAGGGTTTGCATTTAAATTGGATATAATTTTTCGCTGGAAAACTAAAAATACCAAGAATAACGTATGGAATTTAATTAGTTTGGATTTCAGAGAATTGTCCGGTTTTTCCATTATCTTTTATTTTTAGGTTGATGGAAGTAATTTTATATTCCATTGGTAATGTATTAAGATTATCCATTCTTTTACACAGAAGAGAAAATTTTGTTAGGTAGGTATCTCACATCACATAATCCATGTAATATTTTCATAATCTGTTATCTCGTAAACACTAATATACTGCACATAAAAGGATTATCACAATATCATTAATGTCGAAATTAATAACCATAATTACAATTTTCAAAAGCATTACTTTTAATTAACAGAAGTAAAGTAAATTTAATAGTGGGTAATTTCGTGTTTATTATCAGAATTCGTTACATTCCATTATTTTTGGACATTGACAAACAATCTAAGATTTTTTAAATTAACATTAATGTAGGTACCTATCAAGGAGTTAAAAAAAAATGTTTGTTAATGGCGGTTTTCTAAATTTACATCTCTGTTGTTCTTAGTTAAGGGTATTAAAGTGTAGAAACCTTTAGGTGCATGTTAAATTATTATCGATGGGGTGGTTTTTCCTTAGGGTATTTGTCCCCGGAGACCTTCTCTGGAGTTTTAATGGAAACGGCTTAATGAAACATCGTGCATTTCATTGTTACCGACGATGTTTCGACCAGCAGATAGGTGGTCTTTTTCAAGGCTCTTTATTTTGGAACACACGAGAATGTAATTAGTATAAATCTTATTGGTTTATCAGTGGTTATCTTATATTAATTCACATTGTATTTTAGTGTACTGAGAACAAACTCTCCTGAAGAAATAGTGTTTCATTAACTGTGAAATGGTAATCAATTATTTTGGACCAGCTTACTGGTTAAGGAGGAAAGATTGGACCCAGTATCGAGGGAAGGTCTCCGGGGAAAAAATACCCTAACGATTCCCGAACTTCAATAGATCAATTGTTTGACCAGTTGTGTGACATGTGGCGCAATCTCGTTGGAACCACTGATGTCAAGTGCATTCAATTCTGGTCAAAAATAGTCGTGCAACATGGCACGATAGCGAACTCCATTCACAATCCTCCGGTATGAAATCCACACCACAGAGTCACCTTTTGTGGATGTAATGGAGTTTAATGAGGCACATGTGGGTTTATTGCTGTGCAATAACGCATTATTATGTTTATTGACAAAACTATTAAGTCAAAAATGAGCTTCATCACTGAAGATAATTTTTCGATAAAATTCAGAATTTTCTTCAAACTTTTGCATAGTCCAATAGGCGCTTCAAATGATCAACAGACTTCAGTTCTTGAGTTAATTTGATCTTGTAATGGTGTAGGTTAAGATCTTTACGCAAAATTCGCTACAATGTGGACTGAGAGATTCCCAATTCCTGTGAACGGCGTGGAATCGACTGATTTGGCTCATTTTGAACTGAAGTACTTACGGCTGCGATATTTTCGGTACTTCGACTGGTGCGTTAGTCTTACTGGCACATGGTGAATATGTTGACTCGAATTTATCCATTATAGCACGCCCATGGGGCGATTATTACGAAGGAAACTTGGATTAAGCCCTTTTAAACTTGGGACTACCGACTCATAATCGCCCCCCTCCCCCCGCCCCGGGAAAAAGAAAAAGGCAAGAGTTATTAAAAATAAAAATATATTTTGTACGAAATCTTGAAAAAACGCCATAGCCACGAACCTCCAATAGTCCTTGCCTAACATACTCGTATTTTAAATTGTTATAAGTTATAACTTTTTAACAAATTAAGTTAATAACAAAAAATAAACGAAATCTAATTGCTTAATTAACTCAGGTACCTAAACGTAGAGTTCAAACGACTCAATCTGTAATACCATGGATTTACAAACAATAATTACAAACAATAATTGGTTCAGTTCAGTGTTATTGTGAATGCGACAGAAATTTCACCACTAGATTACGAAGATTTCGCACGTGAATGGGTTTGAGAGCGGGGCCCTGTCAAATTAAAGCCTACCGCAATTTGATACAAACATTTGAAGGAAAGGTTACTGAGCTACCAAGATCAGGAAGACCAAGAATTAGTGATGTCGAAGTTGAAGAGGTTCTTCATGAAAATCAGGACATAACCAGAGGTAATCCACTAGCAATCAGCAGTGCAAATGCGATATCAAAGCGATTGCAAAATTCTAAAAATGTATCCATATAAACTGAAAATGCTATTTGAATTAAAAGAGGCAGATTTGGCTACTAGGTACGGTTTTCTCTTTGAGAGAACTCAGATGGAAATTGAACCCGAATGGGTTATCCAGTATTTTATGGACAGATGAGGAACATTTTACTCTGAATGGTGGAGTCAATACTCAAAACTGTAGAATCTGGTCTGCAGAAGATCTACCAAAAATTGTTCAAGAAGGTCTTCGTAACAAGAAAGTCACGGAGGAAGACGATCACCGTACGTTTGCTTATGGAGTTCGCAGAGCATCATCGTGTGGCCCAGATAAATAATAACTCAAATATAGCGTGAGTCCGTCAGTTATTCCACTGGTCGAATTTACAACCCCTTTCGAGAATTGCCAAGTATTAATTTGCTTATTTTAGCTGGATGACATAATTTAAATTTAATTATTATTTTTTTGGAAGCTTTTTAATTTTTTGGGAGCTCTGCGCTTATACACCAGCCGCCACTGTGTTATTCCACAGCTGCAAAACGAGCACCACGGAATTGAAAACATCATTTTTATGCAGGATGGAGCACCCCCGCACATTTTCCGACCAGTCAAAGAATTGTTGACCCACGTTTTCTAGATCGTGTGTTAAGCAGACATTTCGCAAATTCATGGCTACCAAGATCACCTGATCTTAACCCAAAAGATTACTGGCTGTGGGGTTATTTAAAAAGTTTAGTGTTTAGAAGACGACCACTACAAGAATTAAAAGGCAATATTACAGAGAAACCCATGTAGCATTGAATATTGGTGTAATGTTGGCATTTCATTGTAAATGTATTGGTAGAATATTAATGTAAAATATTGTTACGGCATTGAAATGTGAACAATTTTACATATTGGCTAAATATTACTAACCTATATTTTTTTAATATTGAGGAAAATATTTGTACAATATTGGCCCATTATTGTTTTGTAATGTGTCCCAAAGTAGTAAGCAAAGAGGGGGTGACCTGCGCCACCCCAAAGTCCTAACTGTTCCCAGGGACTATTTTCCAGTGCGCAGCGCCTGCAAGGTTCCATGTGTTCCGGTGATTCCTCCCCAGGACGTGTAGACTCGGAGGAGATCGGTGATGCTGAAAAAGGCTTCTGCTTCATGTAGGACTCGAACCATCGATCACCCGGTTAAGAAGTCAGCCCTCACACAAGGGCATATGACACTACGCCGAACGCCCACAACGCTTTTTTGATGGTCCATATCGCCGACAAGGGACACTACACCGACGGACACTACGCCTACAGTGCCCACATCGTTGACAACTGTATAAGGGACACTAAGCCGAACGTGACCACAACGCCGACTATTAGGAAAAAATTTAATAGGGACACTACGCCGACAGTACCCACATCGTCGACAAGTGTACAAGGGACACAACGCCGACTATGTCCACATCGCCGACGGACACTACGTTGACAGTGCCCACGCAGAAGTCAAAAACATATAAACACGTATTTAATAAGATTCGACAGACGAACGCTTGTGTCCAGGTTGTTCAAGTTCAAGATCACCATTTCGAGCATTGACTTGATTAGTGTAGGGCAAGAGGATTCACGTTAATCAAGCACTTCAAATGCAACATAAAACTATTACGTCTTCGTCCATGTTCCTGGGTTACATTAAAAACAGCTTATTCACCAAACACCCCCCACACACACCTGCAGGAGAGGTGAGGGCAACCCTAACATCATTGAATAACCTGTCCAATCTTACTAAATACGTGTTTATCTGTTTTTTGACTTCTGCTCCATTTCTTGCGATTACAGCGCCCTCTGTAGCGAATCGAAAAAAATGTTTCGGACAAATCGTACGTAACTTTCGACGTAAAATCCGAATCTGCGATAAAAAATAGGGGTTCCTATTTAAGATTTCAAATTTGCCCCCCGCCCCGCCTACAGGGGGTTGGGGTGAGGGTGTAATTTAGTACTAACGAATTTCCCCCTCGAAGATATTCAAGTTTTGATTCGGCACATTTTTCTATACAATGCGTATTTTTCGAGATATTTCAAATTCCAGGTTAAATGACTCACCCGGTATATCCGTTACTTTATGATAACCCATTATATTATAATTTATAATTCTGAAACTTTAAGTATTAATAAATTCGCGAGGATTGTAAATATTAGGAGAAAACCCGCATATTTATATTCGCAAATGGATTAATATAGATTTTTCGAAGAGATGAATGAGATTTCAGTGTATGTTTCAACATTGTCGATAATTTAACATTTCTCGTTTGCATTTGACTTATATCTAAGGAAATACATAGAGACACTTTATTTAGTAAGTAGGTATATAACTGCTTCTTATTCGAAACTGCGTTAACTTCAATTTTCTAGTAACCTGTCCAAAAATGAATGATGAGGATGTTAACATGTGCATAAAAAATACTACTTTTCCGGTGTTGGAGGTGCGCAAATTTAGTCAGTAAATGAGCTAGAAAATATTGATTTTGAAGGAAGCATTAATTTTATCGAATTCTTAAAAGTCGAAAGGTTATTTTTTTTCCAAGTAACTGTTCACGTTTCCATGAAAGGAAAGCAAAAACGTATAAATTGCGAAACTTTATTTTCACAAGGTATTATACTTATAGGTAAAAATGATGTATCGTTCACAGCCAAATGCCGTCTGAAAAAGTTTCGCAAAAAATGATTGCTTAATGGGCATTTTATAACTTCTGAAAATTTTGTTCAACGATTACAGTTGAGTTTTGATTTATTGTAATCATTGTCGATGATTGATGTCACTATTATTTTTTGTAGGTGAAGTGGATGAAAAACTTGAACATTACATAAACCTGTATCTATCAACCAAAACATCATTTTTGCTAATATAGGGTAGGCCGTAATCTTTTACTTTTACGTTTTCTCTAGATCGTGATTTGAAATTTTTATTGTCCTATTACTTACAGCTAACTTCCGTAGTTGAAGCACTTTATAAAAACTTATAGAATTTACGTTTATATATATTACGTGAATCCCATGTAATTTTCCTTTTAAGAGCGAACCAAATTGTACCATCTAATATATGCATCTTGTGAACCATTTTATAAATTGACTAAATAACGTTAGAATTCATGCATTAAATTCTACGTTGCTTTTTATTTATTATTTCTTATTTACTTACACAGATTGCTTCACGCAACGTGGGCGGCAAAAGTAATTTAAATTTGCATAAATTTTCATATTGTAGAAGTGCACAGACTCTATGCATCTCTTGTACCCAACAAGAAAATAAAAAAAACCTAAACTAAAGTGGCTTAACTAAAAACAAATTTCTATGGAATAGAAATACAATATAAAATGGATCCTGCGTGGAAACGAAATTTCAATATATCTATTGGTCATAAGGGGCTCTGTGAGTAGTTTCTACAACTGTTAAATAAAATCGATGTTTTAATCAGTGATAAAGTTTGTATTGGCTATAAATAAGCTATCAAACTGCGAATATAATTGTTGTTGAATATAAATTTTATTGACAATAAATTCTTAAACTTAGACATACTACCACATACCGCTAACGTAACATATGATCAATACAAACGCCATTTCAATGATTGCCCTCATTAAAACGAACCGATGTTACCGACTACCCAATTGCAAATTTCTTTCGTATTTTACTTGTTCTGCATTAAATCTTGTGGTCGATTCACTTTGAAATAATCGTCGTGTACATAATTCAACAAAGTATTCGCAATACCGCCAATATCCACTATCATGCACGAATCGTTGAGAATTGATAAGCAAAACAGTAACAAGAAGTTATGGATAGAGTGCGCTTAGTGTTTACGAATTCTTCAAAGAGAAATGGCGCAATAACTCCGTAATTCACTAGGCTAAAAACCAAACGTTGCCAAACTGTTGTTGCCTATCTTCAGCTTAATGAGCAACACTAATCTGTTCCACTTATGAGCACTTGTGACATTATGCAAAATGATCATCTTGTATGGATACATATGGATATCACTTTGAAGGATCAAGTTGAACAGGGCTTCAGTGTCCAGGAACACAAAACTTCGGTCCAGGACGTCGAAACGTCGCGTCGCGTCGTCGACAACCTAACCAAAGGGATGGATTGGAGAAACAACAACGCGGACCAACACTCGGAAGGATAATAATAGACAGTAGTGTAGGAAGGGGGGTTCTGAAACAAAGTGACTAGAAAAGTCACTAGATTTAGTAACTTCTTAGGTTGGTAGTACTGGTCACTAGAAAAGTCACTAGATTTTCAAGGCCGGTTTGCAACTTGGCTAAGGTCAAATGTCTGGTTTGCAATTTGGCTATGTCAAGGCTATGTGAAACTCGGCGGAAACAGCTCAGAAACAGGGGTCTGTTCTGTTTTGAACAGGGGTCTATTTCTAAGCTGTTTCTGAGCTGTTTTGAGCTGTGCCTGAGCTGTTTTGAGCTGTTTCCGCCGAGTTTAACACGCGACCTTGACATAGCCAAGCTGCAAATCAAACATGTGACCTTAGTCAAGTTGCAAACCTGCCTTGAAAATCTAGTAACTGTTCTAGTGACCAGTACTACCAACCTAAATCTAGCGACTTTTCTAGTGACTTTTTGTTTCAGAACCCCCTTCCTACACTACTGCCAGATGCAAATCCAATTGACTTTTCCATTTGGGCCATTTTAGAGGCCACAGTTTCCACTTAAAAATATGGAAGCTTGGATTCGTTAAAGCATACGAGTCGATTTTTCACAGACTTGATCAAATTATCAAAGCAAGAGGTGGATACACCGAGCAATAGGATGTTTTATGAAAAATATAACATGCTTAAAATATTTTTGCTTTTGTAGTAAATAAAAATATTGAAAAATGAATTCTCTATCGCGTTTTGAATTGGTAATACTTCATACGCCGGACCCTGTATATTAGGGTGGAGCGAAAAATCATTTTTTTGAAATCGAAAATGCAATAGTTGGCAGAAGTGGGCATTTTATCTCAATAGAACGTGTACAAAAGGAAAAAGGTCTGAGTTTACTTTTTGAGGTGCCCCGGACCACTAAAAGTTGAATTTTTTAACATTATCTTAAATATTTTTTTATATAACTACCTCTTTATTAAAACTAATTCTAATAGTCAACAAAATAAACCTAATGATACATATTATTACGAAAAAAAAAATGACAACCATAGCATATATTCTTTAGGTGCCCCAATATGCTCCAATACACGATCTTAAACGCTAGACACTATACGTTATAAAATCGTATCCGTCCTACCCTTTCGTGTTGCTCCGTCTTTCTAAGTATTTGAATATGAATATTCTCATCGAGATTACGCTATTTCAGTTTCAAATTGCCGCTGCTAAATAGTTTTCGTGCCATACCTGAAGTAGTGCCTGATTTCGAAGCAAAAGATATCAGCACAGATCAAATGTATTTGGTGCAGATGATGAAGGCCGTTGCAACAGGAAATTGTTCTTCGGAATTGGCTAACACAAAGCCTGGCCAACTTTCCCATTCCAGGTGGTTGACAACCGCCAGTAGAATTTTGCGTTTGTATGTAGCGACATCATTGCCAAATACAAATCTAGAAATTGTAGTTAATTTCGTACACGGCCCTATGTGGTTTCAAATAAAGAGAAATGAATCTTGTACCAAAGGAGCCTGTAATTTATTTAGTACCATTGAAAGAACACGGTACTTTCCCGATGACATTAGGAAAGTGATTGATCTAGTGATACAGCGAAATGGTTACTTTAGTGATCCGGAAAATGTCTTACTGGCTATGTTAGCTGACAACTCTAAAGTATTCAGGGAATTAGCTTGCCGAAGAATACTAAAAGCACGCTTGTCAAGGAGTCCAGTGGTACGAACTTTTAATATTCCATTAATTAAATTTGACGCCAATAATTATATGGAAATGATAAAATGGAAAGACTTGAAAGTTACTGATCCCCCTCTGACCGCAAATTTGTGTGTAGAGGAATTATGGTCAATTGTTGAGGTTGGATTTGGACCAAAAAATCCATAGTCGAGCAGTGGAAAGGCACGTAAAATTGGTAACCGAAGCATCGCAAGCAGTATGTGGACCTGTCGCGAGAGATGGATTTATCAGGGGAAAATTGCTTTCTAGGTAAAATATGCCCTTTTTTGAAACAAAACGCGAGACTTTTCGGTATAGCAATAAAAAAGTGTATTATAGAACAATAAATGATTTGATTTAATTTCAGAGGACAATCTTCTTTATTCTAAAATATTCTAATAGAGTAATAATTGGATAGTAGATGAATAAGCGATTTCTCGTTTAAAGTTTGCTAATTTCAGTATATCTTTAACCTTGGGGTACCTCAAGATATTATCTTATGAAATTTTTATTTGTTCTGTTGATAATATGCGCCTTCAAATATAATATACTGACTATTTTATTCACTCTAGTCAGACTACAAATTGAGTATAAAAAAATTGAATTTTATTCAAAAAATTTACAACTTTGAGGGCCCGGGGGCACCTCAAAACGTTAACGCTGTGAGTTTTCCTTTGACAGGCTTTCTATTGACGTCAATTGGCCACTTTTTGCACCTATTGCATTTCAAGTTTCAAAAAAATAGAATTCACCAGGTACAAAATCGATCCACCCTACTGTATATCTCCTTCCTTCTATATTATGTACTCTTTTGAAAATGTAACCAACTCTGTTGCTAAACTGTACATACGCTCCTCTCCTCCTGACTCTCTTTCTACCTTTGCGTTTGCATCTCCTAGAAGTATTTTTAATTTTTTCATTGTATTTTCACTGGGACCAAAATAATGCACCTTCCACTGCTTAAATGCTCCCAGCTGAGCACCTTTAGGAATATGTACTATTAAAATAACACCGAACAACAACATCGATCTCTTCCTCTGAATAAAAATTCTTTTAATTGATGGGTTCAAGACAATTTCACACTCAACTGTATTTTTTTAACACCTTGTGGTAATTTACATTAAAAAAAATTCTGGCAAGTTGCCACGAGACTTCCCTCGTATTAACACTTTTTTGAAAAAATAAATACTACTGAATTCAGAAAAAAATACTCTTAAACTACATAAAAAAACTGCAACTTTAACTTATAAAAAAAATGAGTGCCGCCATTTTAGCTTACACCGGAAGTGACGTAATCAAAGGTAATATCAGCATTTTCGTCCTTGGCCCGAGTGTAATTCATTAGCGAAAACCGCATTTCGATAACTTTAATAGTTTCTGAGTATCGAGCGTTGCAGTCATTTTTTTAACAATTATTTTTTTTAACACTTTTTTCAAAAAATAAGTACATCACAATATATATTGCTGAATTCAGAAAAAAACACTCTTTTAAACTACATTTAAAAAACTGCAACTTTATCTTATAAAAAAACGAGTGCCGCCATTTTAGCTTATACCGGAAGTGACGTCATCAAAGGTAATATCAGCATTTTCGTCCTTGGCCCGAGTGTAATCGATTGGCGAAAACCGCATTTCGATAACTTTAATAGTTTCTGAGTTTAGAGCGTTGCAAGGAATGTGTACGTACAGACTACAGACTACAGACTACAGACGACAGACTACAGACTACAGACGACAGACGGAAATTTTTTTTTTTCATATTTTGAATCTACGTATTCAGAAACGTAAAGATATGTAAAAATTTGCATAGGTCAACTTTTTTTTTTGCAACACTAATACAATACTTCCCTTTTACTTCGTACTCGGGAAGTAAAAACACTTGGTACCTGTTGATTTTTCCTGATTTTTCACGCACGATCCGGAAGTGATTTTTATGCTATTTCTTGTACTGGTTCACTTTGAAATTATAAATACCGCTATTATTAGGTACAAAAAATGGAAATAAGAACTAATAATGTTAAATGGTTGAATTCCTGATGTGAAATCAGTAATCAGTATATGTACCTTTTGTTGTCATGGGAATGAGAAAAACAGAAATTAATTTGCAATCTATCAACGATTGATTGTTGTCACCGAAGTACTTAAAAATTAATTCTAACTGTTGTGTAGGGTGTTGAAAAAATAGAGTTGAGGGCGAATTTGTCTTGAACCCATCAATGAAATTACCCAGATCGCCCAACGCTTTCGCCTCGAACGCTGCGAAAACCTCTGTATTTTTAGACAGAGAAAAAATGAACTGAATCCATTTCGCAATGCACAAAATTTACTTCATAAAAGTCCGGTGAGAGTCTAACTATCTCCAATATTCTGGGAAAAGCGGTGTGCACAGTTGTGCGAATAAGTTTTGCATCATTTTGGACACCTGTAACTCTTAAACTATCGAAGATCGTGACACCCTCCCACGGACTTCTTTTTAGTAAATTTTGTGCTCTACAAATTTGTTCATATGCAGTTTTTCTCTATCTAGCACCGTTTTTGCGCGTTCGTGGCGCAAACACCATCAGACTTTATTATGCTACTAATATACAAGTATTTTTCAGCTTAACTGAGAGAGATTAAGCTACACTATTATTTTTAAGATATAAAAAACATCACAAGGAGCATATTTGATATTGTGAAATTTTATGTATCTTTAAAAATAAACTCGGTACAGACGAAAAACACATCAAATGAGCATGTCGCAAATGTAATTCACTCTGTGAGTGACGTCACGCGTCACATTTTTGGACCGCCCACCATGCGCAACGTCCTATCTTTAGTATTTTTATATCGTGCATATTTAGTATAATAAATAGTAACATGAAATCGCGAAAGTATTTTGTAGTAATGACTGCGTATTTATCGCTAGACAAGGAAGGCACAATTAGCTGTTTTCCTGCATACGTACACCTTCATAAATAGGAACAAAAAAATTTGTGATTTTAGCCAAAAAATTAGAAACCGACAGCTCAAATAATAAGAAAATTATATTCAAAATTGACGGCGAGATGTTAAATATGATTTACCATTTCGTTACGTACAAATTGAATGTAAGATGGAGCTTTTCATTAGGAAAGAGGCTCTTCATTTTAATTATAACACTGTTCTTTCTACTCCAGGGGATATGAAATACATACATTCATTTTCATGAACAATTCGAGTAAAAGCAGAAATAATTGTAAATTTGTGAACGTGAACTAAAATTTATTGCGGAAAAAGGCTATAACAGTTGATTTGTTATCTATTTAAATGACGATTGATGGGTATTACATCATATGTATAACACTTATTATTAGGTATGTGAAAGAGTATAAATCTACCTCTCTTTTTTTATCAGTAGGGAATAAAAATGTTTAAAGTGAAATCATCCTCGGGTTTAAAAATAATACTAACTTTGTGGAAGAAGTTGTAAGGTATTTCTCATAAAGTCATAAGTATTTTTCCTAACCTGTCGACAACAGCCTGCCAAATTAAAGCTTACATTACGGAAACGTGTTGTGAAGCAATAAGAGTGAAAAGACATGTCAACTGTCATTTACATACATCTTTTCCTATCAGTAGGTTGAAATACATTTGTGTAAGTAGCGTGCCAAAGGGATTTCAGTGCGTCATATATCCCTAAATTATATATACGTAAGGAACAACTCCATATAAATAGTACCTAGCTCAGTTGATATGGAGCGAGGTTATTGAGTGTCTTTTTTAAATTATAGTAAATTTTGAGAGAAACGTAAGTTCCTGAAAATTCGACAATTGCAATATGTTAAAGATAAGTTTCATTCATTTACAAGCTTCAGTTGTGCTCTAAGTAGTCATTATTAAAATGTTGCATGAAATCTAATCTGAAAGAAAACGCCGGTTTTCGTATATTACAAAAGAAGTAGAAATATTCTTAATTTTATTTAGGTTAAAAAGGGGTGATTTTTGCCAATTTCTTCATTTTATTCGTTATAATTTTTACATTACGACGTTTCGCCACAATGTGGCTTTTTCAAGTATTTCCATGGAAATTTCCATCTCGAAATTGATTTTAATTAAAATATATGTACTTGTTTGTTTTTTATTATGGTAAGTAGTAAGGAAATGTTTCTTCTCACCACCTAATCAGTCTTTTCTCTTTATTATATAACCGTAACCTAATGTAAAAAATTTTTTTATTGTAGAAATACTTGAAAAAGCCACATTGTGGCGAAACGTCGTAATGTAAAAATTATAACGAATAAAATGAAGAAATTGGCAAAAATCACCCCTTTTTAACCTAATTAAGAATAAATGCCGTAGTCAAATCAAAGTAAATTCTTAATTTTAATTCCGTTGCGTACTGAACTTTTGTATTCAGAGCGGTTTAATTTAACGTACATAGGTATAGGTCAAAAGGTTCACATTTTTTATGGTTTGAAAAGTTCGGTTTTGAATTGCTGGCAATTCTGTAATGGCCTACAATTTCTGATTCTGAAAGATAAGATTATACGTTTTATACTGATTTGTAGAATCACCATCCAAGAAGTAAGTTATACATATATAGGTACTCCGCCGTTTTATATTTTCACGCAGTATAATATTATTGAAATCGATTAAAATTAGGGTCATCAATCACTAATTACTAAATTACTAATCTCAAGGGGGCTATGCTATAATATATAGGGTGTCCGTTTTCGCTAGTAATAATGTCCCGAAAAGATTGGTCATAAATTATATCACATATTCTGGGGTCACAAATAGGTTGATCGAACCTCACTTACCTATACACAAATAACAAAAGTGAGGAGGTTATATTGAACGATTGTTGAGTTAAGGTTTATAAATTGTAAATGATAAAGAAGTTTTTAATATTTGTGAAAATGGAGAGTTTACTTATTCAATATTTTGAAATTGACATTTTACAAAGTGGCTGTATCTTCCAAACTAAAATGTTTACAAGAATATTTCGTATAAATTTTAGTGAGGTTCAATCAACCTATTTTTGACACCAGAATACGTGGTATAATTTATGACCCATCTTTTCGGGACACCTTGTGTAAACAACCAACATCGGCCCATATATGGCTCAAAGGTGCGCGTATGATACTATTTTTTATTCCGACTAATCGATTATTATCACGGCACCACTGTAGGAACTGTTCTACATAAAGAGGATTCTAGATCTGATATAGTATTCGCACTATTAACAAGTATCATCAGCATATAAGACACAACAATTAGCGTGGACATTAGCCGCAAGTCGTTTATGTATATAAGGAACAATAGAGGACCACGTAATGAGCCCTGTGGAACTCCACGGTATACATTTCCCATTGCTGAAGTTACGGTACAACCATTCGTCAGTGACAAACTAGTATATTGTTGCCTTTCACACAAGTAAGATGATAGTAAATTCAATGGCTTTGCCTGAATAATAGATGAATTTGCCTAGTATAATAGATGCCCAATGCCCTTTCCTTTTATGAAGCCATGCTGGTTTTTATTAAAAATTTTATGTTTCATAAAAAGGACGACTAGTCTATTGTAAATTAAACGTTCAAAGATTTTGGCTACACACACAAGTATGGAAATTGGTCGGTAATTATCCTAAACTTGACGGATCTCCATTTTTGAGAATTGGTATTATCTTAAAACAGTTTTTGCCTTCGTCAAGAGCTAAAATTAAAAACAATAATAATAGTTATTGGAATATTATAGTCTCCATGGGAAGCTTTATTTTCAAATAAATTAATCGAGTCCACAATTTCTTCTACAAGAAATATTGACATAGAAATAGGCGGGCACTATTAGCTGTTCATCAGACACTGAAACTATAGTAGCATCAGAAAAAGTAAAATGACCGTTAAATATAGTTGCAATTTCAACAGGGGTTGTCACATAGCAATTGTTATATCGGAGACACGTTTATTTTTACCTAATTATATATTAATAATATCCCATACGGCAGCGGGGGCCAACCCGTTTCGAAGCAAGTGAGCAATGAAAAATTTTTACAGCGCGGTGGGCGCATGTTTTTTTTATGTGGGTAGGAGAGAGAATAAAAATATACATCTATTAGCGTTACAATAATATAATAAAATGATTACAGTAGGTACATGGTAAATGGTAATAATAATACATAAATAGTAAATAAGAAGTAAACATAAACATAACAAAAGCTATTATCTTCTTTAATGAAAAGGTTGATATTGTATTCCTTCCCACAATTTTTCATAATTAGGACTAATTTGATACTGCTATTTTTAAGCAATTATTCAAATTTTCATCCGTAAGACTTTGTCTAATCTTATTTTTAATAAATTGCATGGATATATAATATTTCATTTATGTTGTTCGTTTTTTGGACTCTTGCCTGTAGAACAATAAAGTTATTATTATTATTATTATGGATGAAAACGTGGGTTCACTTTGATAAGTCGATCCGAAAAACGATTTTACCTTCAGAACGCAATTTTTTAATTTTAGATATTTATGTGAATTAACAAATTTCCAAAATGTGTTATCCATGTTAACAGCTTTTAAAGCGATGTCATTTTGTAATTCTATAATTTCTAATTCAAAATTTTCTATATTTTTGTTATAAAAAAATTTATTTAATTCCGCACTTAAAATAGTTATTCATAGGATTTTGAAAGAAAAGTAAAATCAATTCCAAATCGTCAAATTGCTTAAATCTCTCATTAAAATCATTACTTAATTTACTTAGACAATTAACATACATCGGCAATCTATAGGTTCTGATTCAGCTGAACGCAGATGATGTTCAGTAATATAAATTACATCATAATTGTCATGGGAATTGTTAAAAAACAAAGCTAGATCTAAATATTTAGGAAATCGTAATGACCTTATATTTGGATGGAAAACATTAAAAGTATCAGTTATAAAAAAGCCTTAGCTCAGAGTGCTGCATATCTATTATAGTTGAATCAATTTTTGTTACTTGCGCTGCTTTCGCCAGAATTAGCGGGCATAGCCATGTTTGTGCATCCCTTACGATTATCAGTGGGACTACCCACTTCAGTAGTATATTTAAGACCATCCTCACCTAACTGATCATTACAATATAGATCTATGTTGATTAAATTGTTAAAATTAATAGTAGTTCTAGAGATATAATCTTTTACTGTCTCACTTAAAACATTGCCTAACTTATATTTGCCGCGTTTGTTTACATGTAATCCATCTTTGGAAAAATGTTTATCTTCTAATACTGTGTTCAAATCTATAAATATGTAATTATAACTTAAACTATTTTTATACAATTTAACATTGAATTTGCATATTTCATTATTTAAATACACATTTTCCGATCTTGGAAAGGGAGCTGATATTACTATTACATTTGTATGCATAAGCCTATCAAAATTAGATTTAATATTATTGTTGTTCACATTAGTTCCATTAAGTATAATATCATTTATTCCAGCAATAATTACAACATAATCGTTATAATTGTAGTTTTTCAGTAAGGCTTGAGCGTTTGATGTTACGTTAACAAAAGACGTACCCGGTTTTACAAAGCTTTGTACAATGTATTTTTCACTTAACAGAGGTGTTAGCACATTTACTAAACTTTGTTCAAGACTATCAGACAAAATTAAGACCTTGCCTTTTTTAGGTGCTAAATGCATATCTTTTTTCTGCTCAACCGGGTTATCATTAACAGTTGTGTTTGTTATCACTTGCAAAGTATCGGATTGATGTACCTTTGCGTTTGCCAATGGATTATTAGGAACATTTTTTGAAGAATCAGGGTTTTTTTGAAAGTGCGGTTTATTAAAAATTAAGACCTTGGCTTTTTCAGGTGCTAAATGCATATCTTTTTTCTGCTCAACCGGGTTATCATTTACAGTTGTGTTTGTTATCACTTGCAAAGTATCGGATAGATGTACCTTTGTGTTTGCCAATGGATTATTGTGAACATTTTTTGAACAATCAGGGTTTTTTGGAAAGTGCGGTTTATTAATACCGTTGCCTTCTTGTAATTCGAGTTGAGATAGTTGAGACCATTTTGGGAATATTCTAGCATGAGACAATTTTTTATTGGATTTCTCTAATTGTCGCACCCTAGGTTCTAGGCGCCTTATTTTTTTGTGCATAATAAGAATTTGAGGATCATAACAGAATCGTGCTTTACGTTTAAATGTCTCTGATCCTGCAGAATTGGGTTGCACATCCTTAATGGTACTATTATTAACGAAGCTACTATTTAACGCGGATTTTAGTTTTCTAATTAACTCAGATTTGTTACCTGACTTAGATACACTTAGTTTACTTAACTCGTTCTTAAGTTCACACACTGTGAGGTCACATACTCGTCTGGCCATTATGATTAGATACGGCCGATTTTCCACAGTTTAATACTTAATGTTTACAAAATTTATAACTATCACTTACACTTTATATAAACTACTACAAAATCTATTAAAATAGTAATTTTTCAAAATAATAAGCTTTAATAAAAGCAAAGAGCGAACGTCAACGTCTGTTAACGTCAACGTCTGATGATAAGTATAGAAGTATACAGATATTTCATCTAAATGTGCAATACATCGCGAGTAAGTTCAATTTAGTGGACTCGTACATCAATAGTGTGTTTCTTAGAGTATGGCTGTAAGGATAATGAGTTTAACAGTTATGATTTATGAATTATCAAATTACAAATTCAAAGCCGCTGTAACTAATAGAGACATCAAAGAGAGACATAGAGACAAAAAACTATATTAAAAACCTTTATAATCATTATACAAGTAGCAACTCAATCCTGGTGAAATAGAAGTATATGCTTGAAAAGAAAAGGTATAAAAATTTGTAAATATGCGGAAAACATCGTTTAATGGGGAAAAAATTTTTTCTTCAAAGAACAAGGCAGAAACTGTTTGGAATTTTATGAATTCCTTGTCGGGCAAAATAAGAGAGAAAAGGAAACAAAAATACAAGTAAACCATATATCGTCATTTGTAATCCCAACGAACTAGTAAACGTGTTCGCAGAAAAATTTAAATATTATCAGTGATCATAATAACGTACACACAGAATCCTCTAATTATTATCAATGTAATTTTAGCTATGATAACTTTAAAATAATTTCGGTCATAGCATCAAAATACAATTAAATGGAAACTAATATCACGATTTCAGTGCAAATAATTGCAATAATAATAATATTACAATTAATATAGAACCTACTTTTAGCGCCTTAACGTGATTAACTGTCTCGAAGGAAACCACTAAACCTTCCCCATGTATTGTGATTTATTATGATGTAAAAGGTAAAACGATGATAATAGTTGATGAAGTTACATTAAAGATTACTGATTTACATTCATACAAGGACGACATGTTTCGATAATATAAATTATCATCATCAGGTGCTAAAAATTAGAATACATAAGTAACAGTAATTCGAGTTAAACTCTAAAGAAAATCTTGGATTGTAAGGGTTAAAGTTGGAGAATAAAATTTAATCAATTATTCCATTGTGATAAAGCACCGTCGAACCCAAATCACCAATGTAACAGGACAAGAATCAAAATTTAAACATTATTTAAAAAATTGTATAAACCTTGCTGTAAAAGATAGGTTAGGTACCAAAAAGGAGGAAAGAAGATACTTATACACTTGTACAGGAACAACAGGTGATGTAAATTTAAGAGCAACAATAACCAAAATCGAAAGTGATGAAAACTACTGGAAAAGCCAGAGAAAAAGAGGATTAAACTCTTAAATGAGAAGCAAAACGTGACGGACGAAATGACAATGACAATGGTAATATCAAGGAAATTGAGGGACTTGTTGGTTTCTTTTTCCAGAGAAAACGTGATGTTGGGATGCAGGTTGTTAAGGGCTGTCAGCGATATCTAGATCATTGCCTTCGCTGACTGTTTAATAGCCCTTAAAAACCTGCATCCCAACATCACGTTCACTCTGGAAAAAGAAACCAACAAGTCCCTCAATTTCCATGATCTTACCATCACAAGACAGGATCACTCCCTTGACATTCCCATTTTTCGCAAACCTACCGCCACGGACCACGTTATCCCTTTTCACTCCTTCCACCCCCTTTCCCATAAACTTGCTGCCTTTAGACACTTTTTTAACCGCCTATTTGACTTGCCTCTCAACCGTCAGAACTATCACAAAGAATTAGACCTTATCTACGAAATTGCCGTTCGGAACAGTTACCCCCATAAACTCATCACCCAACTTTACACCTCCATCAGGTCTTCCACCAATATTCGTCACCAGACTACCCTTCAACCCTCACAGTCTCCTATGCCCGTTAAATTTTATTCCCTCCCCTTTATAGGCCACTCCTCTTACTTTTTTAAAAATCTTTTGCGTAAATCCGATATCAATATTTCGTTTTCTTCCAAATACAATTTAAGCAGCTCGCTAGTCCATACCAAGGATAAATTGGACCCCTTGGACAAATCAGGCGTGTATAAGCTCAATTGTGGGAGTTGCAATTCTTCCTACATTGGCCAAACCGGCCGAAAAATCAGAACGAGAATTTCGGAACATTATTCATGCATTAGGAAAAACAACCTTTACACCAAATCCGCATTCGCTCATCACATACTCGAATCAGGGCACTCCTTCGACCCCAATTCGAACTTTGAAATACTTCACCTTTGTGATAAAGGCATTCGCCTCAACCTGTTGGAAAATAGTGAAATAATCACCCACTATAATAAAAACCCCTCTGGTTCCCTTAATGAAATGATCAACACCAACCATCATTTGCTCCTTTGATTGTTTCCTTCCACTTCTTTGCACCTCCCTGTATTTTAGTTTCCCCCCCTCTCCCCTTTTTCCTCTTCCCTAACTTCATACCTTGAGACAGCTGTTTTAGCTTGTCATTTCGTCCGTCACGTTTTGCTTCTCATTTAAGAGTTTAATCCGCTTTTTCTCTGGAGTAGTTTTCATCACTTTCGATTTTGGTTATTGTTGCTCTTAAATTTACATCACCTGTTGTTCCTGTAAGTATCTTCTTTCCCCCTTTTTGGTACCTAACCTATCTTTTACAGCAAGGTTTATACAATTTTTAAAATAATTTTTAAATTTTGATTCTTGTCCGGTTACATTGGTGATTTGGGCTCGACGGTGCTTTATCACAATGGAATAATTGATTAAATTTTATTCTCCAACTTTAACCCTTACAATGTAAGATTTTCTTTAGAGTTTAAGTCTAATTACTGTTACTTATGTATTCTAATTTTTAGCACCTGATGATGATAATTTATATTATCGAAACATGTCGTCCTTGTATGAATGTAAATCAGTAATCTTTAATGTAACTTCATCAACTATTATCATCGTTTTACATCAAAATAAATCACAATACATGGGGAAGGTTTAGTGGTTTCCTTCGAGTCTCTTATGACTCTATTTTGAGTTATCTGCAGCTTCCACACGGACCAAACGTATTGTGTTTAACTGTTATAAGTTGTGCTATTTCAAACCGAATGTGTTGCTATACAAAATTTTTTTAAAAGTAAATGTCTTTCATAAACATCTTGGATTGTGTTACACAAACCATAATTTTCTTGCCCTTAGAATACGAATTCGACGGCAGTGGTAGAGTATGTATATGCATATAAAAGAAGTCTTTTCTAGAAAATAGGGTTAAAGAACCAAGGCAAATCCAATTTTATGGCTAGACATAAACCTTTTAAATATGAAATTTTAGCTGACGTAGTCAAATTATTACGTACCTATGGTTCTAACCCTTCTATCCTTTGTGGTGCATAACTTTATTAAATGAATGTATTACTCCTACATGAACACATATTTCAATATTTTTGTTTCGCCCACTTAAGTTTTAATAGAATTTGTACTGTTTTAGAATAAATGAGATTTGACGTTCATTTTCTTTTCAGATCAATCTGGAGGAGGAAGGACAAAGGGAGGCACGTGAGAGGAAAAGATGAATTGCGATTCAATTGTAGAACACAAAAGCAGTAGTGATGTAGATTGATTATTTAATTTCTCATTTTCAACGTAAATTAATTTGAAATGGCAAAGGAAAAGGCAATATTTAAACGAAAATGAAATTTTGTGCAGAATAGAAATTAAGGAGACAAAAAGAACCGGTACAATGGATTTAAGAAACGTGCCTGTGCAAAGTTTGAGATGGAATGCAATAGGGAAAAGAGAGACTGAGATAACACTTTACCAAAACGATTATATTTTGATATTCTCCAGAATAATATGAAACGGATTGAAACATGGAATCTGCGATAAAATAGTGAAAACTCTATTAGAAGGGTTTGTCAGTCAGTTTCGGGTTTTTCAACTGCGGAGATGTATCGGTAACAGATGTTGTGAACCTTCATATTCAAAAACAAAATTAATAACGATAAAGTTTTTGTGATCTGCAACTTTTTTAAATTAATTTTTCGTTTCGAAATAATTACTTTCGGTGAGCGCGGTGAAAAGCTGAACTTTTTTTTTGTAGTAGGTATAATGTTAACGAATTTAAAGTTTGTTGTTAAAGCGAATAGTGCTGATAATGACGGCGGGTGAATGGAAACCACGTCGTCTTTTGTGACGTCATGCGTGTGTTAGATAGCTTATTAGGACACGCAATTATTACCGTTCTCGCGTTTTTTTGTGCTATGTGGGTGGTTATACTTTTGACTATTTGTGACGAGTCGGAGGCGTCTATTCCGGTCCATAAGTATAGTACTCGCGTTGTAAGAACTAAATACGGTTCCTTAAGAGGCATTATTGTGCATAGTCATCCACCAGTTGAAGCTTTTTTGGGGGTTCCGTATGCTACCCCACCAGTTGGAAGTCTCAGGTTAGTACTATGTAATCTGTAAATTTGCATGATTCTGATAAGAAAATGTAAAATATGTGACGTAATGAGATTTTGTGCGCCCTGTGCAACTGAACAACATTACGCCTCTATTAACCTTACGTTTAATTCACTCATATTATCTATAATAAAAACGTTATATGGTACAAATTTGTTAAAAAAATTGTAAATAAACCGAGAGATTTATTGATTATCCCTTTCTGTTGAAATCTTGTTCAATGGTTAATCCTAAATATTTTTTTATTAATTTTAAAAGGTCTTTCTCATGAGGCCGAAGTCACTGGCATAGTTAAAAATATACGTAAAGACACACTTAGAAATTTAAGAGATTGACTCCATAAATATTCTTAGTCAGATACCTTCCTTAGATAAATGTTCGCAGTAAGACTGATACATGTTCAAATTTATCTTCAGTTACTTAACAAAACTTAAACAAATTTCGGTTACTTTTTTACCTTAAAAACAATAGGTATTTTAGAATCCATATTCTCTTTGTCCTTGTATGACATTCTTGAATAACTCGATTAATGAATTTGTTTGTTCTACAGTTATGGATCCGTTTTAAAAAACTTGGTTAGTACGATCCATTAAATAAAGGATTTTAATATATACAGTTACGTAAAAAACGAATTTATAGTTAATTTGTGACCAGAAGCTTGGCCCTTATAGAAGGGTTTCCCAAAGTGTGGTCCTTGGCCTTTAAGGAAATCTACCAATCTTTTAAACGGAAAAAAATTATAACGGAGTAAAATTCGGCCCTGTTTGGGCTTAATTGTGTTCCTTTTTTTCTTGATCAAACCATTCTTACACTAAAGTGGAGAAAACGTTCAGCGACAACGTAATACATGCGTTCCCTTCGAACACGAGATGTCATACAGTGACTAACTACAGCTAAGGGATTGTAGTTTAACCTTTGTCGAGATGCTCACTAGCAAATGATTTGAGTAGGGAGCGCATCGCTTTTTCCACTTTATCGGCGAATCGTTTACTTCGGACACTCAATTCTTCATTTGATTAATGTTGATTTTCCATTTCGTCTCTTACAGCTTATTAAGTATTTTTAAGCTGTGTATTACCAGTATGGAATTTTACATTTCCTTAGGAATTCAACATGATGAAGTCCGGAATCACAAAGGGATTAATAGTTTAAGAAATAAAACTTCCAACCTTCCCTTGAAATTTAATTAATCGGGAACGAATTGATGAACGATACAATTAACTTGTGCACGATGGTGATGGACGATTGATATAACTTGTGCGACATGTTTCGAGAACTGACTGTTCTCATTATCAAGCGAAATTATATAAATGTCATTACTTAATTATAAATAGTTGATAACTAAAATAAACACATTAAAACATCATCATTAAAAGTTCAACTTACCTAGAAACTAATCTAGCATAACGTAGGTTAGGTTAACATAATATTCTTACAAATCTTAACAAGTCGACAAAAATCGTCAAAATTTCATAAAATTGAAAGGGCCCTGGCAACGAGGAACCCAGAATGGCCTGAAGGGCAATGGAAAATGGGGAATGAGTAAAATTATGGAAAAAAGGGGTGAAAGCAAGTGAAAGGAATGAATGACGATGGACGACGACAATGCAGGGTAACCAACCAACTAAAATGGACTAGGGGAAAATCAAAACAACTAAGTGGGGGATATACAGTGTGTACTAATAAAAGTATTGTTAAAGTCGACGACTTCATTGAGTAGACCAGGGTTCTGATGTTTATTACGAAAAATCTCTAAAATCTCTAAAGTGTTAAGGAGAGGGCCCTTCTTGCATTTGTGAAGAATACGATAATCTCACAGCCTACTTTCAAATGTGCATAGGTTTTAAGTGCAGTTTTAATCAATATTAGATAAAGAGTGTTAATAACTACAAAACCGCTAAAGATAAGTATAGGGATACCTATAGTTTATCGATGCCTAAATTAAATCGTCTTCCAAATATGTAAAAATATACAGGGTGTTCGATTTGAAAAAAATGACTTTTTGGTGTTTGAAGTTTTTTAACTTTGCTACTAATTTTGAACGCCCTGTATAATCTATGATAGGTTTGCAAATACATTTTGTGAACCCTTATGGTTTTAGTTCGTGTTTGTAAAGTATGAATGTTTTGCGTTCAAAGAAGAGCAAAAGGTGGGCTATTAAACATCCCTCCGCAAAGCGCAAATTTTTCAAAAAAATCATAATATCTCAAAAACAGTTGAAGATAGGTATAGGATAATCTAATACAGATTAAAGCAGAATCGATTGTATAATCCAAAAATGCAATAATATACAGGGTGTTCTATTTAAAATAAGAAGATGAATGGCGATTTCCGGTCTTTCCGGAAGTTGTACAACATCGACAATATTTTAGAACAAAAGAAGGTTATGGGTTATCCTTAACCTGAAAGTTTCAAATTCATAAGTAGTAAGGGACCCCAGAAACTTCTAATGAATGGGTTCCGTGGTGTACGCTGTATACCTACACTGAACTGTGCAGGTTACCAGGTAGTGTGCGTAGTACTCGGGCGATTTAGGTTTTATGATAAGAAAGCAGGACTGGAAATCAACTTCGATCAAATGTTTAACAACATCTGAAGTGGAAATGGAAGATTTATACTGATACAAGAAAATGTAATGATAAATGGAGGAGGAAGAGGAAAACGTAAATACCTAGGATGTATCATAACAACGAACGAAACAGTGAGGAAGAAGTAAAACAAATACTAGGACAAACATGATCGGAAATAAGGTAACTGGTCCCCATTATTTGGGACAGGCCTATAACTACAAGCACGAAACTAGAACTCATTAATACGTACATATGGGGTTAAAAAATACAAACAAAAGAAACAGCAATAAAGTAATAGCCACTAAAATGGAATACCTATAGAAGAAGCCGCTTTGAGAGGATAAGAAAAATGAAATAAATCAAAGAATAGGAGGAATACCAAAAGGTATAACAACTCTCACTGAAGAAAGGAGGAATGAGGAACGAGGATAGGAACAATCGATTGAGTCAAGGAAGACAGTGAAAACTGTAAAACCCTGATACCTATAAAATAAGGAAAGTTAACATAATTTTGTGCATCTTTGTAGGTTTACCTACTCTTGTTTTCGTTTTCCTTACAGTAGGGTGTATTCTACTTCCGCGTAACGTGACATATAATTAACACATTCACACACTAAAAGCCCTTCACCATGACGTTCCACAGCATTCCTTCTGACTTTAAAGGGTTGCCTTGTTAAAGAATAGATTGGACCTTGGTCTGACAAAACACCGGAAATTCTGATCTAACGTAACGGAAGCATTTAAAAAAAATTCTGGCAAGTTGCCACGAGACTTCCCTCGTATTCACACTTTTTTCACAAAATAAGTAGGTATAGCACAATATATATTGTTGAATTCAGAAAAAAATACTCTTAAACTACCTAATAAAAAAAGTGCAATTTTATCTTTTTAAAAAAACGAGTGTCGCCATTTTAGCTTATACCGGAAGTGACCTCATCAAAGGTAATATTGGCATTTTCGCCCTTGGTCCGTACACATTCCTTGCAACGCTCTAAACTCAGAACCATTGGATTGCATTTGGCCCAAGGACAAAAATGTTGATATTACCTTTGATGACGTCACATCCGGTATAAGCTAAAATGGCGGCACTCATTTTTTTATAAGATAAAGTTGCAGTTTTTTTAAGTAGTTTAAAAGAGTATTTTTTTCTGAATTCAGCAATACATATAATATATTGTGCTATATTTATTTTTTGAAAAAAGTGTTAATACGAGGGAAGTCTCGTGGCAACTTGCCAGAATTTTTTTCATATTTTGAATCTACGTATTCAGAAACGCAAAGATATGTAAAAATTTGCATAGGTCAATTTTTTTTGGAACACTAATACAATACTTCCCTTTTCCTACTCGGGAAGTAAAAATACAATTTCTCGAACACTATAACGTTGAATATGGCAGAAAATTGCCAGAGTTGAATTTGATTAAACACTACCACAGTGCAATTTATTTCGTTCAAAATACTTAATCAATTCTATCGTTATAATGTCGTGTGAATGGAAACGTGACCCATTTGGATGTAGGAGTTAGAAGTTTGCGCGCAGCGGCAGAAATACTTTCTAATCGTGAGTTATTGCGAAAAAGCTACAACTGTAGGAAATAAATAAGAATTGAAATTCGTCTACCCTAAACTAGTAATGCGAAAAGTACATTTTGAAATCCAGTTAATGGCCACCGTTAATGTATATGTACCTACCCATTTTTAGAAATATTGTCGGTCTCCGGAGAAAGAATAAGTAGCAAGTTTGAGAATACATATAAAATTTGTTTTTCTTTTCATACACATAAAAAAAAGTTTGAAAGTTAACAATTGACTTATTATCCTTTTTAAAATTTCTTTTGTTGTTATTCCCTATGATCAAAAAGAAAAAAACATGTACTTATTGTATTATACTGCCATTCAATTTTGGAAGTAAATCTGCTTTGCAATAAATCGTTAACAAAGGGAATATTACACCGAATTTTAAGTACCTACCTAAAACGTTTTTTTCTTAAAGGGAGTGGATGTTAACAAAGACTGCAGTTCAACAATAATAATTTAAACTACACAATCAATCTAAGGCTAAAATCGTGTAAGAAAACAATTATCACACAAAGCATTGTTCATAAATATTAATAACCATGTTGAACCTACTGAAAATGGAAATAGATGTTGTAGTAACTGCAATTTGTGAGCCAAAATGTAATACTTATTCAAAAAATGGAATTTGGTAACTAAAAAAACCATGATATATCAATCCAATACAACAGATTGAAATTGAGAAAAAATAGACAACATGACAAAAGCGACAAGAAAGGCGCTAATAAATAATAACCGCGAATTAATGAGATATCAAAAGACTTTGGTTTTATTAAACATTTTGTAGACAAATGTCACTGTAAAAATGGAAAAAGTTGAGAAGAATAACGAATAAGGTAAATTAAAGATAAGAAGTACAAATCAGGAATATCGCTACAATTTCGTTCCAAAACGAGAATAGGACTTCTACGGACGCGAAAACAATATGGCGGTTTATAGGAAACCCAAAAAAATTCGTGACAAAAGACATCACATCAAGATCTATTGAAACTGAATCACTGCAAGCACAGAGCCAAAAGGCGAACAGGAAGCCACCGAAGGAAGGTGGTGGAAAACTGTTGAAATATGGAGCATAACTGTACAAAACAACAAAAAAAGTAAAATACCGCCAAAAAAGTACAGAACGAACATGGCGTTTGTAATTTTGAACGGGGTGAGATAACCTGGCTCACAGAATAGCGTCTGGAACTTCTTTGTTAAACAATCACTGGCTCAGTTTTTACTGTGAAGCTAATTTCCATTTGACTATCGTAAGCTCCCAGTTTTAAAGAAACTGCTATAGTGAACCTACATTCTCTTCTTCTTTTATCAAAGTCAGTAGTTCGCAATGTATCTGCTATACTCCCGCTCTCAGAAACGTTTGGTCGAACATGTCTTTCTTCTCGACGCTGAAGTTCACGCAATCCCAATTATTTTTTCTTCCTTCAATATCATTTCTAAATTATTCACTTTGGTTATTGGTATCATCTATTTCTCTTTATTATCAGCTCTCAACTGGAATTGCATGTTGATCACAGTTTTTCGTTTGTTCGTAGTGATTATTGTTGCTTTTTTGAAGCATTTGCGCATTTCCTTTTTTTTCTTCTTAGTAGGATACGGAGATTCAACAAGCGCCGTACATTTATTATAGATTCAGCGGGAAGTACGAGACAGACGCCTTAATGGTAAAGTCTCCATTTCATGAATTGACCGAAGTTAAATCCATCAGACCAGTGTGGGTTGCATATTTTCAACATTCTCGATTATAGCCGGCTGTACCTAAGTTGTCATGATCGATGCCTAATCTTCTATAATGACGTGGTTTCAGCATTAAAGACCGTTGCCACTTTATGGCGCAGAAGGTTCCTCTAAGGATAGAAACTTTGATACACTATCTATATCATATCTATCAATATCTGCATTCTTTCACTTTTCAACGGTGATATCAGTACCTGTCGATTAGTCTTAGCATGAGTATAAAATTTTAGACATTAGTTGGGGGTTGTAAAATCAATTTAATTTCTAGAAATTATATCTTTGGCCTGCATTGGACTAATGACAAACTAACAACAAAATAATAATCAGAAGAAGTGAACTGCAAAATAACCATATTTTCCAAAGTACCCACATTTTATATCACACATCTGTATCATTTAGGTTATGTCAAAGGTTATAGAATGTTGTGTGTTGTGGGATGAGATCTAGGAACAGAAGGATCCCGTGAGCATTAAATAGTTTGGTTATACCACCGTTCAAAGAAATTTTTCTTTAACTAGTGGATTTACGTTCTCAGATCTCAGGTGCCAAACCGACAGTTTTACTTTGTATCCGAAAAGAAAGCGTACCTCAGCCTTCTTCGTTTTTAAATTGGCTACCTTAAAAATATTCGAAACGGCGTCACATGAAAGTCGGTACTATACAGGGTATATCACGGAACCCGTTCATTAGAAGTTTCTGGGGTCCCTTACTACTTATGAATTTGAAACTTTCAGGTTAAGGATAACCCATAGCCTTCTTTTGTTCTAAAATATTGTCGATGTTGTACAACTTCCGGAAAGACCGGAAATCGCCATTCATCTTCTTATTTTAAATGGAACACCCTGTATATTATTGCATTTTTGGATTATACAATCGATTCTGCGTTAATCTGTATACCTATCTTCAACTGTTTTTGAGATATTATGATTTTTTTGAAAAATTTGCGCTTTGCGGAGGGATGTTTAATAGCCCACCTTTTGCTCTTCTTTGAACGCAAAACATTCATACTTTACAAACACGAAGTAAAACCATAAGGGTTCACAAAATGCATTTGCAAACCTATCACAGATTATACAGGGCGTTCAAAATTAGTGGCAAAGTTAAAAAACTTCAAACACCAAAAAGTCATTTTTTTCAAATCGAACACCCCGTATATTTTTACATATTTGGAAGGCCATTTAATTTACGCATCGATAAACTATAGGTATCCCTATACCTATCTTTAGCGGTTTTGTAGTTATTAACACTTTTTATCTAATTGATTAAAACTGCACTTAAAACTTATGCGCATTTGAAAGTAGGTTCAAATTCATAAGTAGTAAGGGACCCCAGAAACTTCTAATGAACGGGTTCCGTGGTATACCCTGTATAGCCTCTCACGTTATTTGCCAATGTGAGGCATTGATAAAGGCAAGGGAACACCTACTTGGAAATAAAATGATTACACAAGAGGAAGTAACGAAGATTCGCCCTACTAAAATCCTGGACTTTGTGAAAGATACAGGTATTCTTGAAGGGTAGACAACACAGGGGAGCACAATAGACCAAACGGTCGCAGTGCGGGAACCTATTGGGACCACCCCCCAGCAATAATAATAATAATGATAATCACATGTCGTATGAGATATGTATCTCGTGGAAAGACGCTTTTCAGGAATGGGCTTAAAGAGAAGCTAAGCTTTTTTATTTATTAGTTAAAAACATCACTTTAATTCAAACGTAAAGGCTAAATATTATAATATGATATTGCTTCCATCTTGCCAAGACGCCATTCCCACTTGTAAATAATAAAATAATTATATTGAAAATGTGGCACTTTAATTTATAATTAATCTCGCGTTTAGTTTATATAAGCAAATGTATTTCCTTTTGCCTTATCCTGATGTATGAGACGGGCTGGCGTTGTCTATGATGTATTGATTACGGGCAGGCTGAAGCACTTAATTTCAGTATCTTTGAGATATTAATTAATAATAATCGTAATTCCAAATACAGCTGTGGACTAACGTCAAATTTGATTAATTTTAATGAGATCCGTATTCATAGAGAACGGCATGTTTAATAGTTCAATATTGGTTTCATGTGAGCGAGGGTAACATAAAATGCGATGAAATTTAATTTGTCTTATGTTATATTCCTATTACCGCGTGTATAAAAAGGTAATCTAAATTTATGGGAGCGATTGAAAAAAAATACCTTTTGTGTGTCTAAGTCTAAGTCTATACTTTGCAGCATTTAAATTGTGTAGCATAGGCATTGAAAAGCTTATTCAGGAATTGAAGTCCGTTTTTGATATGGTTCAAAGGACCAATAAAAGGTTATTATCCAGGAACGAAATTGCTTTAAGACGGCCGTATTGATACCTTACAAATCCAAACTTATTCTTGATATTATCTGCGACAAAGGTAAAAGCTTCCTTCAGGGACTGTAACTTTTAAGTTTCAAATTTTGACCATCTAAAAGGCGGTCAGTTGTCCTAAAGTACACTTCATAAGAAGGTTGAATAATTTCTAAGAATACTAGAAAAATATTTTACAGAAGCGTCAATGAAAACAAGGGTAGTCAAAGCGTAGTAATAATGGTTTGAAAAAGTCACCCTTAAAATGGTCGAGCTTACACAAATTATTACTGTAAAAATCCAAATATTGATCACGATATTGAATTGATAATTATGACATTTTCATACATAGCTTTACCTTAATTCATTTTTTCGTCTGTTAAGGTGTGTTGAGCAATTGCATTTATAATAAATGACTTATTAACTCATTAAAACCACATAAACAATTACCACATATAAATTATTAAGATATCATCGGTAAACTTAACATTTTAATTGTTTCAGTATGTTCCAGAAATAGGTACCTATTCTTACCAAAAGAACATACAAAATTCTGAAGGTACAAGAATTCAGGAACTTTGGTGCATTAAAGCAGTATACAACTGGAATTTACTTCTTAATAAATTCTATACTTAACCAATTTTTTAATTAAATCTTTTAGATCTAACAATCATGCGTGGTACTTTTCCCAGTTTATCTTTTTAACTATTTAGGAAAAGCCATTCTGCTTTGGTATAGTTCAAGCAGTTTTTTAGATGAAATGAGAATTTAATTTCCCAACACTTTTAGTTGATAAAATGCCAAAGTTTTCAGTAATATGGTCGATGGTGAGACCTTTCAATAATGGAGGAATTGGGAGGAAAAGTGTCTGTAATCAACACTGGTGAATTAGAGCATCACAAATCTAATATTTGCCTTGCATTTATTATTTGTTTATTTAATCAAATAGAATACCGCCACCCACACACCCTTCTTAGGACTCTGATTCTGGTCCTTGTCCAGAATCGGTATCTGACTAAGGTGCTATTTCATCTCGTGGTCACTGGTGTGTAAACTTCTTTTCCATTATCTCATCTGGAAAAAAAATTCAGTTAATAAACTACCTCCGTTTACTTTTGACTGTCGAGCGTAACTGTGAGCGTTGAAAGTAGGTGCTAGGAGCCTCTCGTTGATACCTTTAGAAGGGCGCAATCCCGATAAAGACATTTTGTGTACTATTCTTTAATGTGTTGCAACCCTCTCCGTGCCATTACTACTGATTTATAATAATAATAATAATAATAATAATAATATGAGTAATAGAAACATCACACCACCAATGAGTAGAGATACGTACATCACACATAACATACAAACTTGGACACAAAAGACTTTACATGGACGATATCCACAGGAGATTAACGAAGACTGTGTTGATATTATAGCAACGCATGCTTGGTTAACCAAATGTGATATTTTCCCAGAGTCAGAGGGTTTCATGTTTGCCATACAAGATCAGGTCATTTACACACGAAATTACAGAAAACACATAATTAAAGATAGGACAATTACACATGATCTTTGTAGACAATGCTCGCAAAGACCAGAAACAATACAACACATTATATCAGCATGTACACGTCTAGCACAAACGGAATACAAACACAGACACGATCAGGTAGCTAACATAATACACCAAAAACTCGCCACAAAACATAACCTTTCTACTGATAACACACCCTATTACAAATATACACCGCAAGTTGTACTTGAAAACACCACACACAAACTATATTGGGATAGGACACTACTCACAGATAAAACTGTATATAACAATAGGCCAGATATAACACTTATAGATAAAACAAAAAAAATCATATACATAATAGATATTGCAGTTCCCAACACAAACAATTTAGCCAATACACACGCAGAGAAACATCGGAAATACACTGATATAGCTCAGGAACTTAAAGCGCAATGGAGAATGGGAACTGCTCTTACAGTACCCATTGTTCTTAGTGCAACCGGAGTTATACCAAAAACAATACATCACAGTTTGCACATTTTAGGGTTAGATAAGAACATATACATACAATTACAAAAGGCAGTCATTATCAACACTTGTCACATAGTTAGAAAATTTCTAAACATAACGGAAGATACCGCACATCACTCAGAACCACATCACACACTTTCAACTAATACCATTCAAACACAAAATGAAACACAACACTCAATCCTCCCTTCACAAATTGAAACTCTGTTGCATACACAACATAACATTATAGAAAGTCCATTACCAACACACAACACTTCAACAATCACTCATGTAACACCTCTGACTCGTTCTCATACACTCAAACGTAAACACACAATATACTCACAGTATCAGAATTCGCAATTAACACAAAACACAAACAACACATTACCCACTCGAGTGCAACCTATGCGTCGAGCTAAACAACAAAAAACGCTTACACAATAATCATAACACTTTTTCAAAACATACATATTATGTTCATTTTTTTCTTTTCTATAAAAAGTCACTAAGTCACGAATAAGTGACGCCAACGGAGAAGCCTAGGAATATAGGGTCTCTTTTTGTTATTGATGCGCGACGCTGCGTTCATGTTAATGCCTTCGCGGAAAGAGGGTCGACGGGACGTGGCTTTTACAAATTGGGATCAAATACACCGAGGCTTCTCAAACAAATACATTATCTAAAATGTGATCAGCGTTGGTTTTATCAACGTCATTTAATTTAATGAACATAATATGTGTATAGTATTTAGTATGTTCACTTTTTAACAGCAACCTCAAATTTATATTGTATAGATATATGTATTAGTAGGACTAATCGTAACTTGATTTCGATCCGTGCGATTAGTTAACCAGGCTTGGCCTGAGTATCGATAACAATCGAAGTACATATAACAATAATAATAATAATAATGTTTAATTGTCCAAACAGTATACTCCAAAATAGGACAAACTTAAGGCTAAACAAAAAATAACTACATTGTCGAGTAAAGCAATTTAAACTTAATAATAGATACAAAATAAAATAAAACAAAACAAAATAAACATTTACTCTATGGCGCTGACTATTTTTTGTAGTGAGTCATTGAAGATGTCTACATTTCTAGATATAGTGTTGAAATTAAGACACATAGTATGAATTGGCGAGTATTGCAGAAGGTTAGTTTTGCATAATAGTTAAGTAAAATGTCGCTGAGCATCTTGAAGACGCACGCGGTATTGCAAAGTGTAGCCAATCCAAGAGCGAGGTACAATCAGCATTGTGGTTCAGCAAGTCATACAAGAATTTGACGCTCTGCTGTTTTCTTCTCGTGTGCAAAGATACCAGATCAAACTCCAAGAGCAGTGAACCCTGTGGATCAATCCTGTACGTCATTAGGCGCCCTTTTACTATCATCAGCAGTGTAATGACATTATAAAGAAAGAAAGTAATTAATCTTCACTGCTTGATAAGAGATCTTTCCCATTCGACCGTACAATAGAGAGTCCTGGTAACTTAATTAGTTATCTGGAACCGTCGAATTACATTTAATTTAATCTTCACTTGTAGCTGTATTAATTCCGACCACACCAAAACTTCGATATGGAAACAAGGAAATAGAGCACGTTTGTTTAGGAATATTCAGACCCTGTTACAGTTTTGAGTAGGCGCAAAACGTATCAAAATGATGATGATTCAACAGGATTGAAAACCTCTTCATTTTTGGGGTACCTACCCCTTCTAGTACTTGCATTTACTTACTAATAAATAGATAGCGAGGAGGAACAATGCAATAGCCAGAATGGTCTAAAAATGTGTGTGAGATCCATTTGGAACGGAAATGTAAAATATCTCTCCACGAAATATCTGTAAATACATTATCATTTTATGTAACTATACGAAACTCTTGTCATTTTAAACTAACACTGTACATTATAGTGGAACCAACCAAAATGAAACGTTTGCATTACATGGTCAATGCAACTGTCCCATAGAGTACACGTCTCTTGGCACTGTTTTGGTCGATACTTCGATGTGCCTGCTGTCTTCTTCCTGACCGAAAATATAAACTTAATGGATCCATATTTACTTTTTATCTTGTACGGTAGTCAAGCACAGTCCCGTAAGTAGTCAGCATCCACATGGTACCAATTTTACCTTCACATTTGCTTGGATTTTGACGTATCATATGATGTTATAATAATAATAATAATAATCTTTATTTGTGCTTGACTACACAAAAAGGATAGAGTTTGGCGTAAGCCATTCTTCCACTCTTCCTTACAGATAAATAATAGGTATTATAAATTGTACAAATTCATATAAATTCAAGTGCATAGAAGGAAAACATGCTATACATAATGAAATGTGAGACAAATGAAACTTAACATTGACAATCAGCCAAATTTCAGCCTGCAAGTTATAGAAACAATTAGAGTACAGTATTTTTATATTATTTCCTTTAAGCTACGTTTAAAAAATGTTGTGATACTTTTATTACTAATAAAGCAGTTCAAGAATCTGTTTAACAAAACAGGAGCAGTGTAAGAAAAGCTCCCTTTAAATAATATGTTGTTACGATGTAACGGTATGACATAACTATTAAATCTAGTAATAATACTGTTTGTTTCAGAAGTTCTTCTTAAGCAGCACATTAAATGCTCGGGAATTTGACTATTGAGTAGTTTAAACAAAAATATACAATATAAATAGTCATTTCGCTTTTTAATAGAGAGTTCTTTTATATTTTCCAAAATTGGAGTTATGTGCTCTGAATACTTAATTCTATAATACATATCTCATACAAGCATTTTGTATTTTTTGCAATTTAAATTTATTACATTCAGTAAGACACCTGAAATAAACCGTCGCACAGTAATCAATGTGTGGATACACTAGAGATTTCACTAATTTTAACTTAACTGCACTATTCACTTCATCTTTAAATTTATATAACCCTTTCAATTTCATCAAAGAAATTTTATAAATATTGTTAACGTGTCGTTCAAATGAAAAGTTAGAGTCAAAAGTGACACCTAAGTTTTTTGTTGAATTAGTCCATCCAATTAGAGTACCATCCAGTTTAATTTTGTGTTCTTCAATATCAATTGACTTTAGTAATCGTTTTGTTCCGATGCATATTGCTGTCGATTTACTAGGGTTTAGTCGCAAACCATTATCTTTACACCATTTCGAGATCATCTCCAGGTTTTTATTTAGTAAAGATACACCTTGAGCCATACCATCGATAGTAGTGCTAATGTATATTTGTAAGTCATCTGCATAGATATGATACTCACAGTTTTCCAGAACACTTACGAGATCAGCAGTAAATATTGAGAATAGTATTGGGCCTAATATGCTTCCTTGAGGCACACCATTCGTTATTTTCCGAAAATCTGAGTATACTCCACTGATTTTCACAGACTGCACCCTATCTTTTAGATAGCTGCTAAACCATTTTAAAGAGGGTGTATCAAAACCCATGTAACTCAATTTAGCTAGGAGTAAGTCGAAATTGACGGCATCAAACGCCTTACTTTGGTCGAGTAAGACAATTGAAGTGACCATTTTCTTATACATTGCCGAAAGAATACTGTTTGAAACATTCAGCAGAGCCGTTGCAGTACTATGTTTTTTTCTAAATCCCGATTGAAATCGAGGTAATAAATTATTGACCTCTAAATAACTTTGTACTTGTTTAGCAACGATTTTTTCGACGACTTTGGAGAATACCGGTAACAAACTAATCGGTCTCAAGTCATTGTAGGTTTTAGACACCGGCACCTTAGGAAGTGGTAATATTAGAGGCCTTAAAGATCGGTTTTTAAAATCGGTTCATCCTATATGAGGTAGACTAGTGGAAACATTTGTAAAGTGGTACTTGTGGCCGAAAAGAAAGTACGTCAGTTCGATATAATTATGCCTACTTAATAAAATATTTTCCCCTCCTACAGTGGGTTCCTTATACTCCCTGGTAATTTTTGGAAACACTCGGAGTTTTACATATGGTGAGGGGGGCTTTTAGAAATATGTCATTAATCATTGTATTGCAACTTCTCAAAGTCCGGAAGAATCGGCAATAATGTATAATGAGTAATGACAGATAGTGATAGATGACGATTATGACGTGTATGGTAGCGTAGTTGCTGGAAGTATCGTTGTTTCATATTTTGGAACACAGTTAAGTTCCGTTACGCGCCAGGATATGGTGTGGGTTGAGTATATTCATGTCAGCCTAAATGAAGATGCACGGACAAACAGATGAGTAGATGGAAGAATCAAAGTCTCAGATTGCGCATCTATGTCGAGGATTGGTCAAAATTCTTAAGGTGTAAGGAAGATAAGAACGAGTTGTGTGTATTTCTTGCAAAAACCATCCACTGAAACCTGTTGTCCAGAAGTACCTACTTCAGAAATATACTTTACAAAAGGAAGTTCTGTTCTTAGCAACTTCCTGCGAAGATCTCTGGATAGCGAGTCTTCATACAATCACTAGGAAGTTGATTCACGGTTGCTACTGCACAATGCGGATGGATAAAATGATTTGGACTGTGTAGACATCTGTGCTGCTTGTGTCCTTCAAAGCACTCAGTTTTCTATCGTTTCACACCTTTACAGAATGTGATAATGCGTCATCTTTTGGAGGGGAAGACAAGAAAACTGCTTGTGTATTTTGAATTCACTGACACTTTCCTGCACTAATGAGGGGGTCACTTCAAGAAGCGTCTGCAAAAATTTGTCATTTCAATTTATGATCAATCTAGTTTAACGATTTGTGTGGATAATGCGAAGTGATCGATGTTTGTCAAAAAAAAGGAAAAAAATTGCAAAAGAAACCCCCCAATTTGTCAGTACGCCCTAAGTGCCGCATACCAGGCAGGTGTGGGGTGGGGAAAGTACCTCATCGTAAATTTTGCCCACCCAAGTCCATCGACGTGGAGTTGGATAATAGATGATGTAAGTATGGACAACTTTTAATGTAGCTTAAGAGTCTATAATCAACTGGTGTTGCAAATGCAAAGACTGGGATACCGGTGTGAGTGCAACAAAGCTGGTCTTTCTTACACTCGGATGTATCCTTGTGATGGTAAATGTGTAGGTAATGGTGATAATTAAACGAAATGCACAAAAAATATAGGTCCACGGGTGTCTATAATTATTAGATATTAATTTACTGTGTAAATTCATATTACCTATTAAATCATTTGTGTAATTCTTTCAATCTACCGACAAATAGACATAGTGTGAGAACTTACAATATCGGAATTCCGGGATTTCGAAAACCGGCATCCCGGACAAAATGGAAGCAATATTTAAAACCGGTATTCATACGTAAATACCGGTATTTCGGTATTAATTTAGTTTTATTTTAGTAGAAAATATTTTGGATTAATGATATTTATTTATAGTGCAAAATATTTTATGTATACAGAGTGGGCCAATAATGTGTGGATAGAAGACTGTGGGTTTATTAACGAACATTTCGTTCATGGGATATGGTAAGGCTACAAATCTAAAATATTTTCAGTTTAATCGCAAAGTTTACAGAGGATGATTTATATCAAAGTTGCATTTTTTTAATGGAACTCGCTGTATATTCCTAGGTCAATTGTAGTGCAACTGCAACTTTATGTGTCACACAGTACTTACAATGAATCGTGTGGCCGCATGTGTCCAAAAATTGAATATTGCAGGGATCACAAAGCTTAGAAAGCCGTGACGATGCGATATTACTAAAACATGTAATGTACTATCGTAAACCGGACGGTCAAATCCGAAATTATCTTGTGTTGGGAGAAATTAGTACGTCAATTGAGAAAATTTCTATAAACGGTAACTTGATTTTTCAAACGGCACTATCACTATTTCTTTATTACGTTTTAATTTTTGAACTATATGAATTTACAAAATTATAATTGGGAGTTTATTATTGCCAATTTCAATATTGAATTTAATTTAAACTTTTTAACTTTAAGTAGTACGTAGTAATATTGTGCGTTTCGAATTTTGAAATTTGAATTTTCAAATTATAATTTAGGATTCATTAGCATTAATATTTTGAGTTTCAATTTTTTATTTCAAATTTCTATTTTGAATACGAAATTTTTGAATTTTATGTGGATTTATTTAATTTACATTTTATATTTACATCTTTGAATAACTTGAATACTTTGAATTTGGAATTTTGAACTTTAAATTTCTAAGCTATGCGTTTTTATTTTTATTTTATAGTTTCAGTAGTAAACAAAGTCAATACCGGGATCCCGGGATTCACTTGATTGAATGCCGAAAACCGGTATTCAAAATTTCTTCCGGTATTGTAAGCCCTAGTGTGAGAATAGTAATAATAAGTTTATGCACATGAAATAATAATGAGTTTTATGTTTATTCTGTAATTTTCCATTACCGTAGATTGATTTAAAAATTTGTACGACAAGCTCCGAAACGAATGGAAATTAAAATTTGAAATGTGTTTGCCATGTTGAGAGCCAGGATGTTCCTCGTTTTCTAACGGAAGGAGTTAGGGCTCACACATTAAAAATTATCTTTCCAGCACATTATTAACTAAATTTGAAACTTGGACAATAGTGAAGTTTCCTTGTAAAATTGAATATTACTCAGTTTGTGAAGCGAATTGAAAACGAAAACGAAAACGAAAACGAAACACAATCAAAATTCTGTTTCTCTTATGTTGTAATAAATGTATGGAATCAATTTAGCAGAAGCTTGTTGTATAATGATGATACGCATAAAATAAAATTTGGTAATTGTGCTAACTAGCTAAATAATTAAAATAAATTTAAATTGTTAATGAAGGGTTTATATTCAAGCTAGTTATTTGCGTAACTAACTTGCAGCGTTTGCCTTCGTATACTTTAGGGAATAAGTAAGTATTACCTAACATTGTGCGGTGTAATGCATTTTATGGCTATTTCCACGGCTAGATTATTTTTAATGTTATTACGTTAAAATATCGTTACTTCAACGGTTGAGTTTTGAATAAAATAAAGTAAAGGATAAAACGCAAATCTCAAAACTTCACCTAGGCATAATAAAACAAATTGCGAGATTATGTTAAGTTAAAATCCTTTCAATGGAAGTCTCCTTACAAAATTAAATTAAATTAAAGAACGAATGAATTTACCTACCTTTTGTTGGGTATAATATGTACTAATGAAATTATTTCTATACAGATATATGCCACCTGTGACACCTTCCTTATGGAAGACGACACGTTTGGCGGATCGCTTTAGTTCCGTCTGTCCGCAACGACCTCCTGATATCGGTAATCGTACCGAAGCCCTATTGGAATTTCCCAGAGGAAGGCTTCTGTTCCTAGAGAAGCTACTTCCTTTGCTTGCTAATCAAAGCGAGGACTGCTTATACCTTAATCTTTACGTTCCTCGGAGGGGTAAGTTTAGCTTATTTTTTCCTTTTATTACACAACGCGTTTAAGACACTTAACATAATAAAGTGAAACGGATAAACTGTCTGAAATCCGAACATTTTTTAGCGCTGAATTGTTGAGTGGCCGTAATTAAAATTTTTATTGTTTCAAAAGATAAGCCTGTCGACTTTTATTCACAATAATTCTAAAAACGAAACAGAAAATCTAACCAATTTAGGTTGATGCCACTGAAGGATGATCTGTTGAATGTATAACGGCAAATAAATTTCATTAAAAATCTTGTGTGTATCAAATTAAATTGTATGCTACGGTATAATACTGCTCTCCTTCTCGTAATAAATTGGGGTCGTGCTAGCACGATTTGCAAGAACATTTTCACTCCTTACAAAGAGGGGAGGTTAATAAATAATTTTCAGCCTAGTTGTTTTCCATTTAAATGATGAATAATTATTTACGTGCGAGCAATTATACAACGTCTTTCATAGTTTCGTGAAACATTTAAAAATTTAATTATTAGCAAACTATGCAACGGATCATTATAATTCTTATGTCATTAGAACCAGAAACTCTCCAATTTTTTTCCATACATCACAAATAATGCTCAACCAAATTCATTCCACACACGTGTCAGCATGTCACGGTCAATCAGTGCCACAGTGGCGATGATAAGGCGGCGAAGTTCATGGAAGATTAGCGGGTAGTGGAGGTACAAAAACAGTGCCCTTCACAAATCCACACAAGAAATATTCGCAAGGTGTTAAATCTGGTGATCTAGGTCGCTAACGCATTGGCGCGACATTTCTTGTCCAAAGGCCTATCCGCAACTTTGTGTTGAGATAATCTCGTACGTCATGGAAATACAGCGTACAGCCAACTTGTTGAAAGACGTAGTCATCATTGTCTTCATTCATCTGTGGCATCAGCCAACTCTCCAGCATATCTAAATAAGTTCTTCCAGTGATGGTCCGCTCCATAGTCCGTACACCTTTATCTTAGAAATTGCGCAGAAGAAATTCAGCTTAGTCGAATCACACACATGTTCATTTATGGCATGTGGATTTTCAGTCCCCCAGATCCGAACATTGTGCCGATCTTCCGGACACGTGAAATGTTGCTTCGTCGGAAAAAATTAGCCTGTCTGCAAAATCATCAACTTCAAACCTTTCCTGCATTTCACTGCAGAAGTTGGTACTGGCTTATTTGTCATCAATGCTGAGGCCTGATTTAGCTGAAGCTTGTAGAGTGTACAAAACGGCTTCTTGCGCAGAATTCGCCACACTTTTATGTGTGAGAGTGAGAGGCCAAGTTGTAAGTTCCCACTTTTAATAGACTTTTGGGGGCTAGGCTCATATGTTTCTCTGACGCGATCCGCTGTGTCTTGAGATAGTCCTGGACGACCTGGGCGATGATTGACGCATAGACAGCTTTCATCCCTAAATGTCTCACACTATTTTCTTATGCTGTTGGAATTGTTGAATTGTCCTCGAAATCGACGTTGTACAGCCACAACGGGGGATATTTATACATAATTCTAAAACGCAAAAAATTTTTGACGTTTATTTAACGCCATATTGACTGTTCCCGTTTCTAAGGAACTATGTAATTAATTTTAATTCGGCAAACTGCGGCAACAAAGCGATGCTGTTTTGATAACATAAACTTGGAGAGTTTCTGGTTCTATTGGCAAGAAATTTATAATGATCCGATCTAATGAAAGACGGTGTATATTACAGGCTACATTGATAATGGTCATAGATATGTATAGATGAATACCTACATAGTCAGGAATTATTGGGATTTATGTGCGTTCTTCTAACAAAGGAAATAGATATGGTGGTAACTACCTACACGTGTTATTTCATGTTGGCTTGATGTAGCCATTGATATTTACATTATTGCATGCATATATGTATACTAATTACCGTTACAACATTCAGAAACCGATCCACCGCGTGTATTTCCTACGCAAAAAATGAGTAAGTATTATTCTTTCCGTGTCTGGGGCTATTACTAATAACTAATTAATTAATTAATCAATTACTACAGAAAGGCAGTTTTCAACAATTGCAAAATCCTTAGGGTCGTATAAGCGTGTAGATGGAATAATTTTAACAGTGCCCGTGAACAAATTGTACAATGTAATTTTATTGAACAAAATAATTAAATTTAACCAAACAACAACGAATAACAATAACGCAAGTGTTTTCCAGTAAAATTCTCATTTGGGCTTGAAGTGGCCACCATCAACGTCATACAGAGCTCCAAAAGTTTCTTGAAAATTATTTGGCTATGTTCAAATGCTTCTGCTCTAGGATGCAGTAAACTTTAAACTCAGTTATTCTTCACACCCTGTATACATTTTTCTTTGTCGATCTCGTTGCGTAGACGATTTAGAGATTAAAATTTGTTTACTAACAATTATTTAATGACACAAAGTGAATTACTTACTGACTAATAAAGATATTAAACAAAAAACTTCTAATCACATCTACTCTCTTTACATTTATTGGATATAAACAGCTTGAATAAAAAAGATGATTTAAGTAAACACACAATTTTACTCTATTGTTTATAGCAAATTAAAGCCCACTACTGTCAACGATTTGTCCGTCTGTCCAGTCGCCACTGCTTTTGCCCGTTCGTAGTCGTTTAATACAAGGAAATTTCGCTTGTTCGTTGCAAGTAACCAACCACCATAATGATTCAAACTTTTTATGGTGTACGCGTATCAAGCTTTGGTTTATCCACTTTATGATGCCCCCACCCCCCAATAAAAGTTCTTTCCATAGTATTGGGGTATATTGAAGTATTTCGTAAGAAAACTGGTTAAAGTTGAACCACCAATCTGTTAGGAAAGAGTATCAAAGCTTCAGAAGACAGCGTGGTGTAGTTATACATGATTTACCTATTATGTTGAAGATAGGATGTTTTTGTTACAGCTACTTCAAATTTATTTTATATCGGTATATGTATTACTAGAACTAAATCGTTACTTGATTCCGATCCGTGCGGTTAGTTAACCAGGCTTGGCCTGAGTATCGATAAGAACCAAAGTATAATAATAATTCTTTATTAGTCACAAAGATGGACTAAAGGTTAGAAATCAGAATGACACAAGGGTGTCTTTTGCTCTACCTTGCGAGCGGGAGGTGGTACAAAATACAAAAATATCAACATTTTGAAAATTACCTACTAACATAAGATGAATAGTATGGTTACATTATACATTCACACTATTCGTTTTGCTTATTTCTTACTTTGCTGAGACTGCAACTGAAGCCTCAACCTGCGCCTGAACCCAAATAGCGTGGTGGCTTGGAAGGTACAGAACCGGCTTTTAAATTCCCTAGCGACATTGTAAGAGAAAGATGTCGCGAATAAGATTCTTTTATATAGAGGAGGAGTCAGTAGACCCTTCCCACTATGCAAAAATTCGTCGCAGTAACGGCTTAGTAACGTCATCCAGTACACTGCGACGTTAGCATTGATGTACTATTAACATCGTGTTAACGTCGCAGAGGCATTACATGTTCGCGCCAATAACGTCGGCACTGTAACATCGCAAACGCGACATTCACGCGATATTGCGCAAACGTTTACGTTTCTTGTTTATTCAATGTCGACGTTAATACGATGTATACCTATTGCTTGTTTATTCAATGTTGTTTGTGAACGTCCTGACCATATTCTATCAAATATTCACACAGAATATTCATTGAACACCAAAAAAGGGTAAAAAACTACATTTTTACGTTCAACTGTACTTAATTATTTTAACTTAACACAATCCGGATTTTTACCTGAACTTGAAAAGGCGACCACTTTATTATGTTACCTTACCTACTCTTGTCTTGTTTGAAAGTTTCCCTTAACCAGATTAGAACCTGTGGAAGTAGGGTCTTTATAATTCCTAAATATGACATTACCGCTGAGCTAATCTGAAACATACCTACTGGTTGACTTTTCGTGCTTTGCTTTATATTCGTGTTAACAGTTTAAATTTTTTTAATTTTTCTTACAAGTTGATAACTTAAACTTCCCAGAAGGTTATCAAATAGACTTTATATAAATATCAGTCAGAAAACATTTCACCTACAACATCCTTGAGAAATCTCTGTGATTTGTTCAAAATAACGTTGCTTGAGTGAAAGTGTGTTGGCATCGATGAAACGTTATATGCTTTGTTAGAGTACAACCTTCTTTTCCTATATATTAAATCAACGTTGGCTAACGTTGATGTTCACCGACATTTCACTTAAAACGTTTTTGAGACATCTTTGTGACTTCGTCAAGGTAACGTCGCTTGAGCGAAAGTATGTTCACACCGATGAAACGTTATTATGCTTTGTTAGAGTACAACGTTGTTTTCCTATACATTAAATCAACGTTGGCTAACGTTGATCGTTAAATGCTTTGTTTGATTACAACGTTGTTTTCTTATATATAAAATTAACGTTGGCTAACGTTGATGTTCACAAACATTTCACTTGTAACGTCTTTGAGACATCTTTGTGACTTGGTCAAAATAACGTCGCTTACCTAAAGTGTGTTGACATTGATGAGACGTTAATGCTGTTTGGTTACAACGTTGTTTTTTTACACACTAAATTAACGTTGGCTAACGTTAATATAACATCTCTTGCTTAGTAGGTTAGATCTGATGTTTAAATTGTGAACATCAGTTCTAAAACTTAATCGATCAAAAAGATGCTTGGGAATTCTTTTTTAATAATTCGATAGTATAGGGAACGTGACTGTAAGGTACGTCGATTAGACATGTTCAACCATTTGGCCTCAGATAATTTAGCAGAAATTCTGTCTCTTTTTCTCAAGGCGTAAATAAATCTTAAACATGAATTTTGAACGCTTTGATTACGTATTATGCAATCGTTTTGGTCGAGGCAAGAGTAGTAAATTGGACTGCAAAAGTTAAAATGAGATAGGACCAGAGAGTTAAAAAAAATGATTTTTAAATTAATGTTGAGGATGGAACGATTTGCATAACGCAAAACCTAAGTTTTTAACTACCTTAACAGGGTGGATTAGATTCCCGGCGATTCTATGTTGAGCTCATTTTCAACATTTGTCGACCACGAAGTGTTTCCAAAGACCAAAAATCAAGACTTCGTAGGGTTGATGCTTAAGCAGTGGTTTTGTGATGTAATCGTGAGGTTATGTTCGTCGCGGTTTATTTTTAGAGAAGCCATCGCAATTTGATTAGGACGAAAGGTATGATAGAGTTGCGTATTTTTGGCATAAAAATGATAATTAATTACAATACTTAATAGACATACAGAGTTGAAGTGGGATAATAAATTATATTATTATATTTTCAATTACGTTTTAATTTCTTTACATAAATTGAAGGAATATAACATATTTTCAGTAGTTGTTACAAAAAAGCGAAAATAACTTTTGAATACCACTGTCAAAGGATTACAACAGGCAATTCAGTCTTTAAAGAGACGCCTAAAATAAACCTTACTATCTCCTTCTAACACACCTGACACATATACAGATGTTTTAAACGTATAGTGTCTGTGTTAGTTCACCACCCGTGGCGACGATAATGCAGCATTCCATTTTCTCTATTTCCAAATATTGCGTGTTAGAACGAAATAGACACAAACTACGAATGTGTACGCCAAATAAAGCGCTAAGCCGAAAATCGCAAACATTCATTTTACAGACTAATATAATTCCAACCGTTTACCAGGTTAAAAGTTATGGAGTAAAATTTACCCATAATTACAAGCATTTTAGGCTACCATATAGTTTTTCATCAAGGTACGTAAAAATTGTTACTTACTTTTGGACCGGGTATGTACGTTAATAAAATGTCAAAAACCCATTACATGGGTGCATTTTATTCGTTTTTGGTGATCACACATGGACTTACGAAGCTATTACTAAGTTATCAAAACCGTTATTTATGCATCAATCTCTCGAGAAAAATATTACCCAATAAGCGAAATCATGAATTTTACGCTACCACGTAAATTTTTTGTCTTAAATGGCTACCTATTTTATCGGTAAAACGCCCAAACACATTAGATCGTTATTCAACAACTGAATTGTTTGTAACTATTTATATATTTTCTAGACTAAGAAAACTCATTACGCTTATAGGAATTAACGTTGTAAGGGTTAAAATAAATGGTCATGAAATAAGTGATGATAGTCAGAGGATCCTTTTATATTCCGTCGTATCGGTTTATTTTTTCCTAATGGTAAATTAATTGTGTTTAATTGTGTTTGTAATGGGTTTTCCAATAAGGACATATTAATTTTGTATTTAAATAAAACACACATGTTACATTTAAGTCGGTCTCGCTCATATGACCACGGTGAGCACGATGGGAGTGATCGATTCTTTGAAGCCAATTTGTTGTATTGTTTTATTATTAACATTACAATTCCAGGATGACTTTAAAAGTTAAATTACATCCCTCTCTCCATCGATCAGTTCACGTAAATTAGATCCCTCCAAATATAATAACTTAAATTAATCTAATCCTTTTTCTAGTCGTTCAACAAAATTAGTTAACATGGAATGCGGTTTCAATATTACGAAATTAAATCACATAAATAAATGCTCAAGCTCAACCTGTCTACCTTTATTGTGCATTTACACATTTCAATAAATAAGGGAGCTTCTCTTTTCACATGAGACTGAATAGCTTCCTTTATATTCATTATTCAATTATTACAGTACTCAGGGTACAGGTATTTGTAATACCTTTTAGTATGCACAATGTTTAAAATCCCTTTATTTGAATTCGTTATAAGGATTTACCCTTAAATAAAATAAATCCGATTACTGTACGCAAATATGTATGTTTCATTTGAAAAGGAAGTGGGAAATTTCAAATCAGCTATAGGATATACCTACTGTGTTACAAAGGTTGAAAGAGTAAAATAATTAATATTTGTGTCCTCATAACGCAGAAGACAATGACATGGCAATAATTGAAAAATATGAGAATGTGCTTTACATTAATTTGATTTAAATTTTTCTGTTAATAGACTTACTTTTCTATCAATAATATATCGATTTGCTGACGGAATAAAAACGTGTTGTTAATTTTAAAATTTTTATTGTGTGTTGTTATATTGTGTTGTGCTTGTTATGGAATGAAATTCGCCTAGTAGTAGTAGTAGGTACATTTAAATAGCTCTAATTTAGACACCGCAGTATCTTTGTAAAAAAATCCATTTACATTTCAATTTATACTGTTGAAGTACCAATAAAAACTTTAAAAGACACTTGCATTTTCTTCGATGTTGTTCGAAGGCAGTAATACATGGATTTCCTTTCAGATTCGGGTGTAAACCTCGTATAAAATAAACATGTTTATCTTATTTTGCCCTTAGTTTTATAATAATATTTTTTTTGTATTTGAGGCTGAATAATAACGTATATTAAACCAAAAAATGTTTAAGAAGTCAGTTTTACCGACATTATACGCCCAAAGTTTCAGCCAAGTTTTATTACGTTTTTATACCCTTCAAATGCAGGAAACGTGAGACATGTAAAATGCAACACTATAAAAGAACATTTCAACTAAATCCAATAAAGGCTCAAGCTCGCGCCTGCATCAATTTGATATTATGACAGATTGTGAATTCTACGATGTTGTTTATTGCTCCTTCACATTTATCTACTTTTTGACACTCGGCGACAGTATAAAATACATTTACAAATAAATTACTCACGCTATGGCATTAACTTTATGATATTCATTTAATAGGTTAATTTAAATTCATTTGTTTTTTTTTCTTCAAACTACAATCTTTATTTTATGTTCTACTACGTTATAATATTTTCAATAATAATAATACCTACCTGTAATGCCCTATAGTAAAAATGCCTTTCAAAAAGACGTGGTTGATATCACATTATAGCGCATAGGTGATTAAAAGATTAAAAGATCTGGGTAATTGATAATAAAAAGCTTAATTATTAATTAACTATGCATCAGGTCTCTAGCATTGAACCTAAAATATTAAATGTTTTAACTTAAAATTAATTAGAAGTACAGTATAACGTTTCAAATTAACGAGTTGAACTATCGTATCGTAGTTTCATGTTTCATGAATCATGATATATGTTCCGATCATTAGGTTTCATATATTTTAATGGTCTCCCAGAATATATCTACTGACAACAATTTCTAACTTGCTTCTACTTGTACTTCTACTTGAATGTGAGTTATTGTTGCTACTTTGAGCTTTGAAATCAAGCTTCAAGTTTCACACCTTAATCTTTTAGTTTCATTGTCAAACTTTTAATTCTCGGATATAGAACCTAAAGCTTCATGTTTACAATGTCAGGTTACAATTTTAAATTTTTGATGTAATCCTCATTTCAATTTAAGGTTTATTGACGACTAAAGCGTACATTTTCAAATTTAAGTTTCAAAATTATAAAATTTAAATTAATTTAACTATATTTAGTGGAATTATTTGCTATTGTTTAAATATTACTTCACAGTCCAGAAATCTTTTATGACTTTTAAGTTGCAATCTTATGTTTCATACATAAAAATTGTCATCAATTCTAAGATTTGTAAATATAAATCGACAACTACACATTTAAGCTAAAGATAAGTCCGCAAATCTATGAATTTGTAGTCATTGAGAATTCCTGATAGAAGTTTAATTTCTCTCCAATGTAAGTAAATATAAAATCCGAAAGTGTAGATTAAATAAAACCTGGTTCCTTGTCTTTAACGTGTAGCTAGAAAGCATGAAATTGTAGACAGGACAAACTCGAAACTAGAAAGATGAGAACTCTGAAACTTGAAGTATGAAACTTGAATCCTTAGTAATAAACCCTACACCTTGAAACATAAATAGTGAAATATAGAACTTGAAATTTGTTACCTAAATGCAAGCTTTGGAAAAAGTAATATCAACATATACCCCCAAAAACGCTTATAAAACTTGCTATAGAACATACTTTTGAAAAAGAGAATTATCATCATTTTGTATAATAGTCTTAAGACTTTGAAAAAGAAAGGAGTAGTGTCATTATGTCTGTTACTTGAATTTTGGTGTATGAACTTTGAAATTTGCAAATTGATTCTATAAAAATAGAATCTTAGAAATTAAACTTGAAGTGACCATTTTCCATCAAAGATACTTTAAAAACAATTTTAGTTAACAATAAAGATCCTCGTTCTAAACTAAATAATTCCGGTATTTACCAATTGATCTGTAACTCTTGTCCCTCCTTTTATATTGGGCAGACCGGGTGATCCTTTCTTACCCGCTTCAATAAACACTTCATCTCCATCAGGAAAAACAACCTCTTAATACTGGTCACAATAATTTCAATCCTAACCTGGATTTTCGCACACTTCTTCATGTTTGCAACAAAGGTCACCTCCTGAATGTTCTGGAGATGTATGGAAATATCCAAAAAGCAAAGAGACCCTGGTTTACTTAACGAAGTCGTGGTGGATTTTTAGTCTGATTATAGATTGGATCATAGTTTGTTCATTTTTCACCATTATTTTAGTTGGTATTTCTTTGGTTGGCTATGTGTTTAAGAAAAATTTTACTCACCTACATTCATAGTTTCAATTTTAACCTGTTGGCCACCTGTTTGTTCTATTTGGAGGTCCGTTTTAATTCTTGTTTAAGTTTTATGTTTTGTATGTATATTTTAACTAAAATGGTTATCAAATTTACTAAAAAAAATTTAGTTGTGAAAATATGTTATCAGTTTTTAGATAATTTGATGTCCCTTTTAAGGGACGTTGTCCATAAGAGTCAAATGGAAATTAATAAACAAAGAGAAGAAAATAACAAATATATTCTCAAATAATATTATTTTTACATCACTTATTATTAATTAACGAACATGATAATGTTTAAAACATTCTTTTGGGTGTAAGGCAACATTACACTTTTCGCAAATAAATTGACTTTTTTTGCCGCAACACCCACATCGGCGGTCAGTCTCATTATAAATAATAATGTGACCAATATTGTCATATCTAACATCGGCATTTATTCGGGAGATCCGACCCTCTTGAGGCTTGACACCATAAGATTTTAGAAAGCACTGCGCAATATAACGTCGAAAAACTAACAAATTTTCCGCATCTGAATGGTTTGGTTGTAATTTTCGCATCAGAAGCCATCCATTTACAACAGAAACATCTAACAGATAAGCCACCAAAGGCCAGTACCACTTTCGTTGTCGAATTCTTGTCCTATAAACGGCTACTAAAGCATCGACCTTGTCGACACCACCCATTGACTTATTATACGAAGCAATAGTTTTGGGCTGAGGCAACATTTTTCTTGTTTTAGAAAGTCTGTCCCAACGAGAAGTAGTTACAACATCGTTATTTTTAAAATTCGTGACAACGGTAACTACTTTGTTGTCTTTCCATTGAACTAACAATGTGTGGTAATTTCTGAGAAATTTATAGCTTCCTCTTACCTCTTTGTTCCAATCTTTTTTTATTGGAACGGGACACTTTTCAAGTCGATTTTCTCGTATTGTCCCGGTAGCACAGTATTTTTGATCTACTAGGTAGGAAAGTAATGGAAGGCTGGTGAAGTAATTATCGAAATAAATTTTATGCCCATTATTTTTTGGAACTCCTACTTGATTTAACAATGAGACCACAACATCACCTCCAACACCGAATTCCTTGACCTTGTTTGGATCTTTTCCCGTGTATATTTCGAATCCGTACATATATCCTCCACTTGAACACAAAGCCCAATTTTTGTAGCCGAAACGTATGGGCTTCCCTCTGATGTATTGTTTCGCATAGTGCTTACCATAATAAGGCACCATGCTTTCATCGATTGACAAATTTTCGTCCTATCCCCCATGTCTCTTAAAATTTTCATTTAGTTTGTCAAGGAGAGGTCGCAATTTGTACAACCTATCTTCTTTTACTATTTTGCTGTTATCGTTAAAATGCATAAATTTGAGAATTTTTTCAAATCTTTTGAGCCTCATGCTGTTCTGGATAATTTTTGGGACGTCGTCCTCACTGGACCAATATAGTCTTTTATTCGGATATTTTCCATATCCAGACAGTAAAAGTACTCCCCAAAAGACATAAAGCTCATTGAGAGTCAAATCAAGATTTATATTTTTTTGGAGAGCGTATCTATTACTTTCTACTAATATCAAAGCCATTAAATCATCATCAAAAAAAGCCGGAAAAAGTCAACTGGACTAGATGCATTCATTGCATCAATAGAAGGTTGAGACGGAGTACAAGTGGTAGTAAGATTGTTATCAGGCAATTCTTCAGGATTTTTAACCCATTTTGATTTTTCGTACTGATGTTTTCGTACCTGAGTACTTTCATTATTTTTTAAAAGTTTTTGTAATTGAGACAAAGGAATAAGGTCTTCATCTTCATAGTCGCTACCATCATCTTGAGATACGGGAACAATTTCACAAAGTTGATTCAATATTCCACGTGGTAAGTGATTTACATCGCCAACGTGTTCATCGTCAGATTCATCACTATCACCCTGAGTTTTATTTCCATTTTCTGGAGGAAGAACATATATATCTGATTCTTGCATATCAACATCGTCGTCTAAGCAGTCCATAAGCTGAGCTAAAGTGAGCCTATAATTAGATTATAACAATGTAAGAAAGTCATACTGGATAGCGTCCCTTATAGGGGACGTGACATAAATGTCAAGATTGAGAACAGTGAATGACAGAAGTGGATGAATTATATGTCAAAATCAACAAAATAGACACTGTTCTTTATGCATTTGTGGGAAATAATCTTACAACTACTTTTAAACTTGCAATAAAAATTTATTCTTACCCCCCCACATCTAGTAGAATACAACGAGGGATCCATATTACTTGTATCTTTTACTTTACTTGCGTAAACTCTGCAGTTGATGCATACACTGATTTCTACAAGTATGCGCAAGAATGTCTCACTGCAACAACACGTGATTTCCCCACCATTTTACGCAGGTACCGAATTTTATAGACGTCCCTCTAAAGGGACGCTGCCCACTAATGTTAATTTAATCCATCATGATTATGAATTATCGGTTAAAGTGGAGGTTCTCCTGTTGAGACCCCCTTTAACTGCTTTATTGCTATTGTTTGAGTTTCCGCATCACAGATTTTCTCAATTGTTTAATTTTTTTATGATGTTTTTAATTTTATAATTACTCCTCAGTCCTCATGTTTCAGAGTAGGTGAGGGTGCTGTGAATCTGTAAGTTTCGCTCTAATTAAGTTTCTTTTTAGCTCACATTAATATTGACGTTAATTAAATTTGTTCAATTTGGCTTGATAATGGGAGCAATTTGCCCCCGAAACATGTCGCATTTTTTATCACTTATCATCAATTAATTTCAATGTAATTCAGTTAAAGTTACTACTGAACGGGAGGTTGTGTTTTTCTTTTGATTCATTGTTGTTAACACCTCTTAGTAAGGAACCTTATGTATAATCATAATAGCATTCATGAATGACTTATAACGCCCTTGCGTTAATTTTCTAATTTCTATTGGAAATATTCCTAATTTTCTTTCTTTACATTAATACTGAATATTTCTTTTAAAATTGCTACATTGTAGAAATGGTTTCCAATGAATTCTCTGAAACTGCAAGTGGGCAGTTTTAGTGTCTGTCTCTCTATTTCCACGCAGATGTGCTATTTTTAATGAATGCTGCTTTGTTCTTATTTGCGTCATATCCGTTGATAACGCGATGGCTTCGTTTTCGCCGATTTAGCAGAAGCGTGTGAATGGAAATCTTCCCCCTCTCAATAGTTTTCTTGGATTCAAAATGTACTTGTGCCTTCTGCAGTTTAAGACTCGCTTTTGTACCAGTTGCTTTATCTTTCTGTAAATGGTAAAACACTGTTTCTAAAAATCGTTATTTTCGTGTGTTTTATCGACCAAATTAGTGATATTGTGGAACTTCTGCTTTTCCGGAATATCTACTAAAATCGTATTTTTACGGCTCTAACATAGTAAAAAAGTGTACGTGAGTTTCTTAAATCCCCTGGAATAATTATTTCCAGTTGTTTCTCTATTTTTCTAGTTGCGTCACCTAATTCGCTTTCCCTTTTAGCGCCTTTTTACGCACCTGTAAAAGCTAATGCTATATTTTTTTCTATTTTACTGCTCCGTTTTGCAAATTCCTTCATCTTCAAACATTTAACTTACCTACCTGTAACTTCTACTCCGAAGACCTACCGGCCGACCTTCGAGGGAATCCCAGCTCGTTGGTAATTGCCGTCGCTTGACCTCCTGGATTAAACAGATTCTACTATACCGCCGCTAAGTGAAGAAAACCAACGCTAATTTTCTTTTCTACAATTACTACTCATAATTTATTAATTTTCTACATTTACAACTACGTGAATTTTAACTTTAATTCTACCTTTTTGTCATTTTAAATTTTCTCTTGCTATAACGTAACTTTACCTTCGTATTTCGGCTATAAAAAAGCCTTTTATTTTTCTAAATTATTATAGTTTACTTATTTTTTAATTTATATTAATTTGTTATCTAATTACTTTGACCCCTTTTCTTTTGTTTGAATTTAACGTAACTATTTGATTATTAAACTGATCGATATTTGGTATCCGATCCCGTACTACAACCTAGTGATTTGTTATTTTTGTTTTGTGTTTATAATTTTGTTTAAGTATGTACTTCTGAACGGAAACTTATGCATAAGGATCCTGTGAAGACAAGTAAGGTAAAATTTTGATTTATCATTGCATATTACTGCCTTGTAAAATTTCGATCGTTTCCCAAATATTTGTGTTTGCTGATTTAACGCCACTTAAATCATTTTATTTGCTATTTTGATTCACTTAAAAGTAATTTAGATCTCGTATATTGTGCTATAGAATTCAGTATTTATTTGGATAAACAATCTTTTTTTTTTGTGTTTATAAAACCTCTCATTTTGTTTTGTTAGATATTTTATTTGAATTTTTATTCACTGTAATCACATCAAATTTATGTACTTTTCTATTTATTGCTCAAACTTCCCCTTCTCTTTGAGTATTGACATCGCTACTACTATAACTGTTAACACATTCGTAATTCGGATTAGCAGCCCTATTTTCTCGGAGAATTACGTGGCGCCGTTTGGCTTTATTTAACTTTACCTATTACCCTACCCCAATTTTAACGTTATTCGCTCATTGTAGCTGACCTACAACCACCTGCCTACTAGTACTGAGCTATTGCGGCCATTGCTTCTTTTTAAATTTCATTACGACCAATCTTGCCGTAACAGACTATTCTTTGTAACATTAAATGTTGATATTTGAAGAAGTTGACTTCATCAAAATACGTTAAGTTGAACTTAAAGAAGACTTTGTAGCTAATTTATGATGCCGAATAAAAATTGGTAAAGGTAATGTATTTTCTCGTGACTTATGTGTCATACCGTCGCAGTAGTCGCAAATGTGCTAACAACACACCAATCCAAAAATACATTTATGTATAACCATTTATATAACTTACGTCGATGTTTTTATGTTTTGGAATTTCACTTACAATATCCCTCTCCCTCGTAAATAGTCACGCCTTCGAGCAGATTTCTTCAATAGTCGTAGCGGTACATCGAGAAAATCGCAAATGTCTGTCAAATTGTGCGGGAAGTGTGAAATTAGGTACACTTATTAATTAGATCAAAATAAACGATTTGACCCGCAGCACCCCTATTTTCAACCCTTAGTTTTCAAAAGTGCCCCGTATTTAGTTTTTTCCATCCCCTAACGATAACTCCTTTGTTTACAACTTTTCGAAAAAAATATATTAATAAAAGTTTTAGGAATTCTTATAAGGAACATTTTATATAAGAATAAAATTTTCACAAGTATCAACCCTTATCGAGATATGTGGGAAAAACTGATTTTTGCAGTTTCTTTACAAAATCGGTCATAGTTTTCTTGTTTATCGTTTCTCAGAAAAATTATTCAAATAAAAGATGTAGATATTAATATGATGAATATTTTAGGTATTTATAATATTTTCACAGAAAGCAACCCTTAACAAGTTATTTCGATATTTCTGAAAGTAAACAACCCTTAAGTATGAAATCAATCATATCTTTTTTATTTGTAACTTATGAGGAAAAACATGTGAATAAATATTATAGAAAATTATCTTTTGGGCATTTTATGTAGGTATCAAAATTTCTCAAAAGTCAACCCCTAACGAGATATATCGAAAAAACCAGAAACTGTCAATTTTCACATAAAATCGAGTATAACTTTTCTATATTTCACTATTGTGACATTATTGTTATATAATTCCGTAGGTATATGGATGTAGAAAATATAAGTAAGGGGTAATTTTTTTACAAAAACTCACCCTTAGCGAGATATTTTGACAAAAACAAACTTTCGGCACTTTTTAGAAAAGCTTTCGTAACTTTTTCAATTACGATGGTTAATATTATTTCTTCGCGGTTAATAATAGCCAATTACAGTGCGTTTCATGAAGTCATAGTGATTTTGCACCATGTCACACTGGTGCGGGAATTTTCAACGTACAAAGTGTAGGGTTTATTCGCGGTAATATAATTAAAAAGAAACAATCTAATTGTACCCAAAATGCAAACATAGGTCGATTTTTATATCACGGAAGACATATTTTGATGTTATTTTCTTGGGGGTGGTTCTCACCTCCAGCGCTTCACAGGCGGTGACATTGAAATTTCGTTGCGGCGTATGGTTTCGCTCGGGTGTCGCATCTCCTCTTTAGTCTTCTATTTGGTTGTTCTCACTAAAATACGAGTCGGTGAGATAATACTAACTTGCTGTTGAAGTGCTTACCTTTTATTTTCGCATGTAAAATGTCTAAAGGAGATGCGACACCCGAGCGAAACCATACGCCGCGACGCCGGCTACGTAACGAGCTCGCGCACCTAAGCCAAATGTGTTTAAATAAATATTTCAGTATTTTACTTAGCTACTGATAGATATAATGTGAAAAAAACGCAAAAATGAAAAGGCCAAGGAATTAGCTTTCCAATGATGTATCACATGACCCGCTTTCCGATTTGAAATTTCAATACCACCCCCTGTGAAGCGCTGGAGGTGAGAACCACCCCCAAGAAAATAACATCAAAATATGTCTTCCTTGATATAAAAATCGACCTATGTTTGCATTTTGGGTACAATTAGATTGTTTCTTTTTAATTATATTACCGCGAATAAACCCTACACTTTGTACGTTGAAAATTCCCGCACCAGTGTGACATGGTGCAAAATCACTATGATTTCATGAAACGCACTGTAATTGGCTATTATTAACCGCGAAGAAATAATATTAACCATCGTAATTGAAAAAGTTACGAAAGCTTTTCTAAAAAGTGCCGAAAGTTTGTTTTTGTCAAAATATCTCGCTAAGGGTGAGTTTTTGTAAAAAAATTACCCCTTACTTATATTTTCTACATCCATATACCTACCGAATTATATAACAATAATGTCACTGTAGTGAAATATAGAAAAGTTATGCTCGATTTTATGTGAAAATTGACAGTTTCTGGTTTTTTCGATATATCTCGTTAGGGGTTGACTTTTGAGAAATTTTCATACCTACATAAAATGCCCAAAAGATAATTTTCTATAATATTTATTCACATGTTTTTCCCCATAAGTTACAAATAAAAAAGATATGAGCGATTTCATACTTTAGGGTTGCTTACTTTCAGAAATATCGAAATAACTTGTTAAGGGTTGCTTTCTGTGAAAATATTATATATACCTAAAATATTGATCATATTAATATCTACATCTTTTATTTGAATAATTTTTCTGAGAAACGATAAACAAGAAGACTATGACCGATTTTGTAATGAAACTGCAAAAATCAGTTTTTCCCACATATCTCGATAAGGGTTGATATTTGTGAAAATTTTATCCTTATATAAAATGTTCCTTATAAGAATTCCTAAAACTTTTATTAATATATTTTTTTCGAAAAGTTGTAAACAAAGGAGTTATCGTTAGGGGATGGAAAAAACTAAATACGGGGCACTTTTGAAAACTAAGGGTTGAAAATAGGGGTGCTGCGGGTCAAATCGTTTATTTTGATCTAATTAATAAGTGTACCTAATTTCACACTTCCCGCACAATTTGACAGACATTTAGATGTACCGCTACGACTACAAGAGCACGGGTCACCTCTACATTTCTAATATCAATGATGTCCATTAGCGGACAATGATTGGATTGTAATCAAAGTATTTATGTGTTAATTTATACCTTTCAAGGACTTCATGATACTAACACCGCTTATTTTAATTTTTTTTTACAAAGTATAGACGATAAGTTTTTGAAAAATAACTAAATTCTCTTTATATGAAAATCTCCTAGAGTTTCACATCACATTCTGCGTCAAATCCATATTCTTTCCTTATGAAAACACTAATTATACTGTTTCCCCTTCTAGCACGTACCTATTTTAAATCCTTATCTGAAGATGAAAAGCAGTTTCGAAAGTTATTTTCACCAAAATTCTTGTTCATCCTCATAGGAAAACTTATATCATTAAAAACTGTTTCAGTAGTCAGAGCAATCAATCTTATTTTGGTCAATGTGCTAGCTAGATAAAGTAAGATCGCTCTAAAACGTGTATATAAATGGTCATTTATCTTCCATATTAAGTATTTGAGTCTATAAAGTTGATCAAATTTTATAAAAAACTATAACTCATTCTCATTCATTTTGTATTCAAAAGCCTTTTGTTTGAAAAACTTAATTATCTTCTTTATGAAGTTTTTCTAATTACTGTAGGTTACAAGGCTTTGTTTTCCCTTTTTAATTATCTTCAAAGTGTAATAAGAAAACTTCAGTATTCCTATCTCTTAGTTTGGGGTGTAATTACTGCTAGAGTTTAAGTAAATTTAACTTATCTCACAGTTTTATTTATAAACAGATCATTACTTTCAAATAAATATAAATTAAATAGGAACGTGTAAACGTCACCTTGTGAAGTTTAATTAAACGTAATTGCGGGAATATCAGAAAACTTTTCAAGCAAAGAGGCTAATGTAAATGAGATACTTTTGGTAATCGATTTTTGTTAACTTATTTTTTATTGGCCTGTCAACAGTAAAAGATTTTTAATTGGAAGTGTTTTAAGACTCAAAAAATGTGCAAGTGGGTTCATTAACTACGCAAGTATGTTCTCAAACATTTAATTAGTAATAAACTTAAGGTAGTAAATTTTCTTGCTATGTAATACAATTCGCTAGCGGTAATCATTAACGTAAATTAATTTTCTTACCTATTCCTTTTGATTACGCTACACCGCTTATGATGTTGCTTTAGATATTGTTTACTAACACATAAGTATACAAAGTAATTAATTTAATAGCGTTATACAGTTTGGCTTTGACGACACCTTTATACGGAGGGAATTTACAATTTTATAAGCTCCACAGAAGGTCGTTATTAATTGAAAAGCTTAGAAATTTTAAAATCGTTTTACAAGTTTCCGAATTTCATTCACATAATTGATTGGCGCTTCCTCTTAATCATTTTAAGGTTTGTGAATTGGCAGGCAAGAAAATAGCCGTCTTACTTTATATTAAAGATATCTTTTACGTTTATTACTATTATATTTTTTATGTTTGTGCTTCTATAGCTTCTTTGTGCCACGCGCGAATTAAATTTACTTCATCTTTGTGAGTCCTTTTTTGGTTTCATAAAACGTAGATTTGTACACACTGTAGAGATTCGAAGCATGTTAATCCCAATTTAATATGAAGATTTCAAATTTCTTATGTTGAAATATCCTTTGTTAAAACCTTAGTAATTTATCGTAGGATACCTCATTAAGTATAAACCGATTTCTTACTTTTCTTTCTGTCGGTCTCACAGTGTAATTGGTATTGCTACATAGGTACTGTCAACTTATTGCTGAACGTTTTCGGCTAATTGTTCAGCTTGTATCGATTTTGGTATATGACACAACACATTAACAGAAATGGGAGAATGTAGTAACGTTTAATTACATTTATTGCCACACGAAACCTTCAATGAAACAACGAGGGTGTTTCATTTAAGCAATGAGCTTGCGCCGCGCCGGTAGTAAAATATAACTGTAATGATGAGTTCATTTTAAATAACGGATACAGCTGTTTACAGGTGGGTGACGTGGATATAAATTTAATTTATAAAATTTCCATACGGTAGTAATTGAAATGGTTCATATGTATGTATTTGTTGAAGGGGGCGGTAAAGGAAAAATACAAAAAAAAGGGAAAAATTGAACAGGACTATAGTAAATAAGTAAACAACAGTTTTAATTTTATTAACCCTTTAATTATTTAATATTCATAACGTTTAATTACGATATTTAATAATATGATGTATAAGAAAATATAATTGACATGAATTTAAAAGGTGATCAGAAAACTGAAAATTTGGCGAAGTAAAAAATAGTAAACACTGATATCACTTCATTTTAGTTAATGTGAGCAGTATAGTGTTGGTTATATTGGACTGACAACAAGAAATTACAATTAATTCTTTACTTCAAAATTGACCAACGTGTTTTGTTATTTTCGTTTATTTATCCGTATAAATGCATATATTACGGATAGAAGCGAATTAGTAGGCGGTGGAAGGGCATAGCAGTTGAAACCGCGAGACTAGGTGAAATAATTTAAAGACTGACATAACAACTAGGGATTCCATAGAAATTCAGTTGACGAATGAAAATGGCTGGTTATATGGTGTTCTTATCTACCCGTAAATCGGAGATCATCTTGTTGACCTGAGTGCGAGGTAGTAGGAAAGATGTTTCTAAGTGCTTTAAGCTTAATGAAATGGTAGCTTATTCGACAAACCAAAAAGCATTTTCAACACGATGAGGAGCGGTAACTCATCCTCTTCTATCCCAGCAAACACATTTAATTATAAAATACATACAAATTATATAAGAGCTTTTTAGATTTATATAAAACTGGAAGAAAAATAAGAGATATTTAATGTCAGGATGTCAGCAATTTTTAAAATAATATATATGTCTATTAGATGTAAATTCTTTATATCTGTAGTACATGAATTTATACAGGGTGGCCCAACGAAAAGGTAACAGACGGGTTTCTGGCCAGAGGGAATTTTTTTTTGGGAAACGCAAAAACACGTCAATTTTTATATCAAGGGGGACAACTTTCGCCATGATTTTCAACCTGAAGTGATTTCATCCCTTAGCGCTGTGAGAACAACCCCTAAAATTTAAATAGGGATGATGGGGCAAGTGATACGTCATTTGAAAGGTCTTTCTTTTCTGATTTCAGTGCACTAGTTTTTTTAATATTTTTTGTATTTTTAACCAAAAAAATTGAAGTTCCAAAATGGAAAATGAGGAAAGAGATTGAGGCATTTAAAAACTCAAAAAAGCTCGGACAAGTCAATTGTTTTTTTCTTAGAGAAGCTAGGTACTTTTACTGCTATTTGACAACATTGTTTCACCTCTTGGGTACAGGGTAAACAACCCTTACATTTTTAAATAAAAACAAGGGTTAATTTTGTCTTGTGCTAATTAATAAAACCAGTTTATGCAAATTCAACCCTTATTTCAATAAATGTTCGAAGTGTCTGCCTTCAGCTTCCATGTAATAATACAGATTTTGATTAAATCGTTCCTGCTGATCTCACCCCATTAGATTTTTTTTATTGGATCATGTAAAGAGCAAAGTTTTTTCCACTGGTCCGGAATCTTTGGAGGAGTTACGTGACCGTATAGTACATGAATGCCGCCTGATCACTCCTGAAATGTTGCAAAATGTACGGGAACGATTTAATGAAAATTTGTACTAGTGCATGGAAGCTGAAGGCAGGCACTTCGAACATTTATTAAATTAAGGTAGAATTTTCATAAACTTGTTTTATTAATTAGCACAAGAAAAAATTAACCCTTGTTTTTATTTAAAAATGTAAGGGTTGTTTACCCTGTACCCAAGGGGTGAAACAATGTTGTCAAATAGCAGTAAAAGTACCTAGCTTCTCTAAGAAAAAAACAATTGACCTGTCTGAGCTTTTTTGAGTTTTTAAATGCCTCAATCTCTTTCCTCATTTTCCATTTTGGAACTTCAATTTTTTTGGTTAAAAATAAAAAAAATATAAAAAAAACTAGTGCACTAAAATCAGAAAAGAAAGACCTTTCAAATGACGTATCACTTGCCCCATCATCCCTATTTAAATTTTAGGGGTTGTTCTCACAGCGCTAAGGGATGAAATCACTTCAGATTGAAAATCATGGCGAAAGTTGTCCCCCTTGATATAAAAATTGACGTGTTTTTGCGTTTCGCAAAAAAAAATTCCCTCTGGCCAGAAACCCGTCTGTTACCTTTTCGTTGGGCCACCCTGTATACGTTTTATGTATATTTTATGTAATATTCACATAAAAAGTATTAGTTGTAAAAGCGTTGCGATGACCAAATGGCAGCTTCTCGAGCATAATGTAATTATTACCAATGTAAAAAATTATTTAAGCAGTTTCATACAAAAAAATGGAAAAACTACATTTTTACGTGCAACTGTACTTTTAATTAACTTAATTCTTGCACGAACCCGTTTTTACCTGAACTGAAAGCCGACAGTTTATTATGATATTATATACTTGCTTGAAAAGTGTCCCTTAACCGGATTCGAACCGTTGCGGGTGGGCATGCCAAATTCCGAAATCCGACATGTGTTTTCTTTGTATCCGACATTGTACCACTACGCTAATCTGAAACATTCCTTTTTTTATTTCGTTCTTCCTAACTTTGCGCTGTTTCGCGAGTTTAAATTATGTTTGATTATATCGTTGAGTGAAGTCTTATTCAATGATTATACCTACCTTTATGTTAAAAATGACCAGGATGTAATTTATTTTATATTATTTATTTTCTATATAAATTAGACGCATTTTAGTCGATACGGATCTAATATTAAAGGTACGTGAACTACAATTTTTGGTGTTATAGAAAACCGGCGCGTGCGATTAATTATGCGGCGCAAATAGAAACGGACTTTTATTTTCGACAATATAATATATGTAATGATAATTTATAATTATATTTACAGAAGGCATACATAAAAATATGTAATACTTCTTACATATAAGATTTTACATATAACGTACATAAATCTAATAATATAAATATGACAGCATATAAATTTCATGGGTAATATGTAATTATCTATATATATATATATATATATATATATATATACATCCCGCTATACACTGGACGTCCTTTCATAGTCAGAACATGAGACGTCCACGAGATATAATAGCAATTCGTTAATATACATTGAAGTATATACAACTAACCGGAATTACCTATAACGCACGCTAAAAAGTTGACCTAAAAAAAAAATTTACGTTTCATCGTGACATCCATCGAACGTCATTTTACTGGGGAGACATTCAACGTCCAGCGATATTCATTTGTTTTTATGACTTTAAGAATTTGCTATTCATTCGACGTCCAGCAATGTTGCAACATTTAACGCGTGTCTTTACCCTTGAGTAAGCGTTTTGTATTTAAATTTAAATTTAAATTTAAAAATAGGAAGTTCCGCATGCACAGTAGAGGATATTTTATTATGCGTATTTAAACAACAAATGAAAAATCGGAATACACCTAATGTTCAAGTCTATTTATCAGTGTGCTTGAACTTTCGCCTGCCGGTTCCAATAACAATTTTTTTAAGATTTAAGATCCGTTGATCATCCAAAATTTTGAGTTAATCAAAAGACAAAATTGTAAGATTCAGTACCAAATTTCCTCCAGCAAGTCGTCATAATTATTGCGCTGTAGCTCCCCATCGTTTATAGTCAAATTTCACACCTTTCGTCTTTTTCCCAAGTCAGGTATTCACGGTCAAAACTATTGGAAAATGTTGCAAAACAAAAATTCTTTCAAATACATGCACAACCTATTTGTTTACGATATAAGATGCATTGACCAAGTTGATCATCCTAAATTTTGAGTTAATCAAAAGACAAAATTGTAAATTTCAGTAACAAATTTCCTCGAGCAACTCGTCATAATTATTGCGCGGTGGCTCCCCATCGTTTATAGTCAAGTTTCACACATTTCGCCTTTTTCCCAAGTCAGGTATTCACGGTCAAAACTATTGGAACAGATTGCAAAACAAAAATTCTTCCAAAAACATGCGCAACCTATTTGTTTACGATATAAGATGCATTGACCAAGTTGATCATCCCAAATTTTAAGTTAATCAAAAGATAAAATTGTAAGGTGGAGTAACAAATTTCCTCGAGCAACTCGTCATAATTATTTCGCTGTGGCTCCCCATCGTTTATACTCAAATTTCACACCTTTCGTCTTTTTCCCAAGTCAGGTATTCACGTTCAAAACTATTGAAAAAGGTTGCAAAACAAAAATTCTTTCAAATACATGCGCAACCTATTTGTTTACGATATAAGATGCATTGACCAAGTTGATTATCCAAAATTTTGAGTTAATCAAAAGACAAAATTGTAAGGTTCAGTAACAAATTTCCTCCAGCAACTCTTCATAATTATTGCACTGTGGCTCCCCATCGTTTATAGTCAAATTTCACACATTTCGTCTTTTTCCCAAGTCAGGTATTCCCGATCAAAACTATTGGAAAACGTTGCACAGCAAAAATTCTTTCAAATACATGCGCAACCTATTTGTTTACGATATAAGATGCATTGACCAAGTTGATCATCCAAAATTTTGAGTTAATCAAAAGACAAAATTGTAAAGTTCAGTACCAAATTTCCTCGAGCAATTCTTCATTATTATTGCGCTGTGGCTCCCCATCGTTTATAGTCAAATTTCACACCTTTCGTCTTTTTCCCAAGTCAGGTATTCACGATCAAAACTATTGGAAAATGTTGCAAACCAAAGATTCTTTCAAATACATGTGCAACCTATTTGTTTACGATATAAGCTGCATTGACCAAGTTGATTATCCAAAATTTTGAGTTAATCAAAAGACAAAATTGTAAGGTTGAGTAACAAATTTCCTCCAGCAACTCTTCATAATTATTGCACTGTGGCTCCCCATCGTTTATAGTCAAATTTCACACATTTCGCCTTTTTCCCAAGTCAGGTATTCACGGTCAAAACTATTGGAAAAGATTGCAAAACAAAAATTCTTTGAAATACATGCGCAACCTATTTGTTTATGATATAAGATGCATTGACCAAGTTCATCGAATATCATCCAAAATTTTAAGTTCGTCAAAAGATAAAATTGTAAGGTGGAGTAACAAATTTCCTCGAGCAATTCTTCATTATTATTGCACTGTGGCTCCCCATCGTTTATAGTCAAATTTCACACATTTTGCCTTTTTCCCAAGTCAGGTATTCACGGTGAGAACCATTGGAAAAGGTTGCACAGCAAAAATTCTTTCAAATACATGCGCAACCTATTTGTTTACGATATAAGATGCATTGACCAAGTTGATTATCCAAAATTTTGAGTTAATCAAAAGACAAAATTGTAAGGTTCAGTAGGTAACAAATTTCCTCCAGCAACTCTTCATAATTATTGCACTGTGGCTCCCCATCGTTTTTAGTCAAATTTCACACATTTCGCCTTTTTCTCAAGTCAGGTATTCACGGTCAAAACTATTGGAAAAGATTGCAAAACAAAAATTCTTTCAAATACATGCGCAACCTATTTGTTTACGATATAAGATGCATTGACCAAGTTGATCATCCAAAATTTTGAGTTAATCAAAAGACAAAATTGTAAAGTTCAGTAACAAATTTCCTCCAGCAACTCTTCATTATTATTGCGCTGTGGCTCCCCATCGTTTATAGTCAAATTTCACACATTTCACCCTTTTCCCAAGTCAGGTATTCACGGTCAAAACTATTGGAAAAGATTGCAAAACAAAAATTCTTTCAAATACATGCGCAACCTATTTGTTTACGATATAAGATGCATTGACCAAGTTCATCCAATATCATCCAAAATTTTAAGTTAATCAAAAGATAAAATTGTAAGGTGGAGTAACAAATTTCCTCGAGCAACTCGTCATAGTTATTTCGCTGTGTCTCCCCATCGTTTTTAGTCAAATTTCACACATTTCGCCTTTTTCCCCAGTCAGGTATTCACGGTCAAAACTATTGGAAACGATTGCAAAACAAAAATTCTTTCAAATACATGCGCAACCTACTTGTTTACGATATAAGATGCATTGACCAAGTTCATCCAATATCATCCAAAATTTTGAGTTAATCAAAAGATAAAATTGTAAGGTGGAGTAACAAAATTCCTCGGGCAACTCGTCATAATTATTTCGCTGTGTCTCCCCATCGTTTTTAGTCAAATTTCACACATTTCGCCTTTTTCCCCAGTCAGGTATTCACAGTCAAAACTATTGGAAAAGGTTGCAAAACAAAAATTCTTTGAAATACATGCGCAACCTATTTATTTATGATATAAGACGCATTGACCAAGTTCATCCAATATCATCCAAAATTACATGCGCATCATTTGTTTACGATATAAGATGCATTGACCAAGTTGATCATCCAAAATTTTGAGTTAATCAACAGACAAAATTGTAAGGTTCAGTAACAAATTTCCTCGAGCAACTCGTCATAATTATTGCGCTGTGGCTCCCCGTTGTTTTTAGTTAAATTTCAAATACATGCGCAACCTATTTGTTCACCATCAAACAAATATTAAGCAAGACGGTAATCCGTAATGTTGAACCCACCAACAATGACTTTTGGTCTATCAACACCATCAACTCGCCCACCTAGACACTCGCTAAGTATCTGGCCAATTATTTGACGTATTACATGCCGCACGTCATCACACATTCTGAACTCCGGTCATTCAACGCATCTCCGATCTTCGCTTGAATCCCCAAGATCTTCTTGTGAGCTTCGATGTTACGTCTCTATTTACCAAAGTTCCCATCATGAATTCTATTTCTGAAGGGTCGCATTAGTTTTCTTCTACTTATTTTCAGCTGCGGGGTAAGTGTAACGAACAAGTTTCTGGCGCTGTTGTGCGTTCTGTGCTCTCACCGGTAGCTAACGTCTTCTGGTGGCGTTTTTCGTATCGGTCGTTCTGGAATCTTTTCATCTTCAGTTAAAAGTGTGCTACAATAGACATGTCGATGATACATTCTTAATTTGATCACACTGTTATGACGCTTTGTTGGAATTCCAAGATCATCTTTAAATACCCAACATCGCCCGACATCAAGTTTACCATGGAAGTTGAGGCTAAAGGATCACTTCCTTTTCGCGATGTCTTGGTCACACATGTTCCAGAGTGTACAGTTTAGTATAGTGTGTGTGTTCCCGTTGGTTCATTTGGAAAGAGTTTTTATAATAACCAAATAATCACGAATCTTCCCCCATGAATAACATTTATTATGATTAAATTGTAAATCGAAGTGGATAAAATTAATAAATTGATTAAGCTTACGACATGTTTCGACTACCTATATGGTGTCATCATCAGGTCTAGTGTAATGTTGATGTAGTTGATGTAGAAATGGAGTAATGGGCATGAATGAAGCGAAGTAAAAATTTCAAAAAATTACAAATTGATCATTGAAATAGATAACGTCGAGTCAGTCCATCAATGGTTGCTGAAAAACGGAAGCCAATAGGAAGGTCAGCCGCAGGTTATAATGGGGAACGAATAATAATAAGTTAAACAAATGGCGAAGCCCCAACTTATTTGGTTATTATCAGTTCACCCCATTTGGAGATATATCACTTTACCACCAGAATATGGATCCTATCAATTTAAAGAGTTTTTATATTTTATTACGTAAGTAATAAAACTCGACTTTTTCAACATGAAAACGGTCCTGGCCTGCAGAAGATCGTTTTTATTTTACCGAATCTGGCCGTGGAAGCCTCCGCTCTGACATAATTTATTTGTTTATCACTGATAATAAATTTATTATTATATTTGGAAAAAATAACGTAACAAACTATTTGCATTAAATAAATTTTAACTTTGATGTGTCTAAGAGTATAATTGGGTTCAGGCATGACATTTGATTTTGTTTGTTTTTACAGTTCCGCAAAGAAATAATATTGGTAGTACTTATTTCATTATTTGCGAGTTAATTTTAATTGTTAAACGGTATTAGGCATTAGACCAGGATATTATAGTTCAGCAGTTAATTATTTATTTATTCGATATTTGGCAAGCTAATTTTAATGTCGCATTTCTCCTCAAATGATTTAGGTAATTGCAATTGATACGACCAAAAATCTAAAAAGAAAGGCGCAGTACAAATCGTCGGTTTCATAAAACATCGGTGTTGATACTATTTATATCATGTAGAATAAAGTTTGCGGCGTTGCCATGTTTTCGGACGTCCGATTCCCTTAACATCGTAGCTGAATGTATAATGACAATATACGCGAATCGAATTTAGCGCCCTCTTTATAAAATTTTGTGAACTCAAATCGTATATTTTTTTTCATATAGGCACCATCGGACGTCCATACGAAATTTTTACAATCGACTTAGATGGCGGTACATGGCTCAAAAAAAAATTATTAAGGAATTCCATCCGACGTCCGTATATTGGACGTTGTATGTCACATGGACGTCGGATGTATAGCAAATCGCCAATGTAAGGACGTCGGATGGATAGCGGGATATATATATATATATATATATATATCCAACCGACGTGACCAGACCCATCATATGCAATAGACTACCACAGACCCACCATATATATCATATTTACACGTGTATACAAACCTGTGAATAGGTCACGGTAGTTAGCACTCTAATGGCAGCTTTTGAGGGGTAAAGAAATTTCAATGATAAGAAAGTATTATCTTTACTAAGCGTTACCAGACCCGCTATGTTGAACAGTGTCATCAGACCCATTTGTGTTAAAGTACAGTGATTCTCCATACCTTACCGGACCCTGCGATGTTGTCAAATCAATGGGTCTGAGGAAGTAAGTGCTATACTACCACGGATTCATTTTCAGTTAAAAGTGAGCGTTCATTGCAGTTAAATGTTAATGTTTACTTTCCTTGTTTTTTTCAGATATAGGTACAAAATTTAGCTCCAAATAGTGAATAAATGATACCTTATTGAAAAAAATACTTTTAATAAACGTCGTAAATAATTAATGAAGCTTTTCTTTCACAATTTTTTTTGTAGGTACCTATAATTACCGTTAGTATTCTTGAACTAGTGATTATCACCATAATAAAGCAACCGGGCTGGCCGGTCGTTTGTGAACACGATATCTACTGGTACGATTTCGATCAAACTTGGTATATTGAGTAAAGCCCGCATTTCACTGCGACTGGTCCATCGACATATAGAAATGGACTGCGCATGCGTATGCTAAGGCGGAATACCGCAGGCGAGAGAGAGGGTAAACGTGGAGGCCTAGTTCTAGCTTTGCCTGTCGCGTATCTATTGGTCGCTGCCTTGTCGCTGCATTTTCATGGGGATTCAACGACAAGGCAGCGACCAATCGTACGCGACAGATAAAGCTAGAACTAGGCCTCCACGTTTACCCTCTCTCTCGCCTGCAGCATCCGGGCGTAGCATAAGCACGCTCAGTCCATTTCTATATGTCGATGGGCTGGTCCCGCACAGGCTGGTGGCTGGAACAAGCACATTGGACTGGTTAATTGCTACTATTGTTATCAGATACACTCTGAAGAATAACTTCGTACTCGCCAATCAAATGGACATATTTTTTTTCTCAGTATTAAAGTAATCATGCAGAGTAGCAGCAGCAGTGAAGATGATTCGCTTGCTGCTTACCTTATTCTCAAGGCCCGAGCGGGCACCCGCTTGTCTTACCAGCCTGTGTGAGTATCAATGTGTTAATCATAATACATTTCAAACTTGGCTGGTCCAGCCGGGCTGGACGATCCTCATAGTGAAATGCGGGCTTTATACTGGAGATTTGATTAGATTTTGGACAAGTCAAAAGTGTCCTTAAGAGGACAGCATTTTTAGTTTTTTTCAAGGGTGCTTTAGAAGCGTAAGATTAACCTAGAGAATGCAACCAAATGGAACCGGTTTCTCAAATAGAAAACAATGGCCGTTTTCACCAACAGTGTTAAGCTATAGGTACTTAAAGCTAAATAAAACTTCATTAACATAGAAACAATAAAATTACTGTAACAATTATCTCTATAGCAATTAAGTTTTACTTAACTTTTGTATAGCTTAAAAGTCTTGGTGAAAACGACCAGAAGACAACAAAAAGTGAAAAAAACGAAAGGTGTGAAATTTGACTAAACACGAGATGCAGCGCAATTATAATGACTGTTTATTCGAGGAAATTTAGTACTGAACTTTACAGTTTTGTTTTTTGATTAACCCAAAATTTTGGATTATCAACTTGGTCAATACCTCTTAAATCGTAAACAAATAGGTTGCGCATGTGTTTGAAAGAATTTTGTTTTTAAACCTTTTTTAATAGTTTTGACCGTGAATAACTGACTTGGGAAAAAAACGAAATATGTGAAATTTGAATAACAAACGAAGAGGGACACAATGCAATTATAATGACGGTTTATTCGAGGAAATTTAGTACTGAACTTTACAGTTTTGTTTTTTGATTAACCCAAAATTTTGGATTATCAACTTGGTCAATACCTCTTAAATCGTAAACAAATAGGTTGCGCATGTGTTTGAAAGAATTTTGTTTTTAAACCTTTTTTAATAGTTTTGACCGTGAATAACTGACTTGAGGAAAAAACGAAATATGTGAAATTTGACTAAAAACGAAGAGGGACACAATGCAATTATAATGACGGTTTATTCGAGGAAATTTAGTACTGAACTTTACAGTTTTGTTTTTTGATTAACCCAAAATTTTGGATTATCAACTTGGTCAATACCTCTTAAATCGTAAACAAATAGGTTGCGCATGTGTTTGAAAGAATTTTGTTTTTAAACCTTTTTTAATAGTTTTGACCGTGAATAACTGACTTGGGAAAAAAACGAAATATGTGAAATTTGAATAAAAACGAAGAGGGACACAATGCAATTATAATGACGGTTTATTCGAGGAAATTTAGTACTGAACTTTACAGTTTTGTTTTTGATTAACCCAAAATTTTGGATTATCAACTTGGTCAATACCTCTTAAATCGTAAACAAATAGGTTGCGCATGTGTTTGAAAGAATTTTGTTTTTAAACCTTTTTTAATAGTTTTGACCGTGAATAACTGACTTGGGGAAAAAAACGAAATATGTGAAATTTGACTAAAAACGAAGAGGGACACAATGCAATTATAATGACGGTTTATTCGAGGAAATTTAGTACTGAACTTTACAGTTTTGTTTTTTGATTAACCCAAAATTTTGGATTATCAACTTGGTCAATACCTCTTAAATCGTAAACAAATAGGTTGCGCATGTGTTTGAAAGAATTTTGTTTTTAAACCTTTTTTAATAGTTTTGACCGTGAATAACTGACTTGGGAAAAAAACGAAATATGTGAAATTTGAATAAAAACGAAGAGGGACACAATGCAATTATAATGACGGTTTATTCGAGGAAATTTAGTACTGAACTTTACAGTTTTGTTTTTTGATTAACCCAAAATTTTGGATTATCAACTTGGTCAATACCTCTTAAATCGTAAACAAATAGGTTGCGCATGTGTTTGAAAGAATTTTGTTTTTAAACCTTTTTTAATAGTTTTGACCGTGAATAACTCACTTGGGAAAAAAACGAAATATGTGAAATTTGACTAAAAACGAAGAGGGGCACAACGTAATTATAATGACGGTTTATTCGAGGAAATTTAGTACTGAACTTTACAGTTTTGTTTTTTCATTAACCCAAAATTTTGGATTATCAACTTGGTCAATACCTCTTAAATCGTAAACAAATAGGTTGCGCATGTGTTTGAAAGAATTTTGTTTTTAAACCTTTTTTAATAGTTTTGACCGTGAATAACTGACTTGGGGAAAAAACGAAATATGTGAAATTTGACTAAAAACGAAGAGGGACACAATGCAATTATAATGACGGTTTATTCGAGGAAATTTAGTACTGAACTTTACAGTTTTGTTTTTTGATTAACCCAAAATTTTGGATTATCAACTTGGTCAATACCTCTTAAATCGTAAACAAATAGGTTGCGCATGTGTTTGAAAGAATTTTGTTTTTAAACCTTTTTTAATAGTTTTGACCGTGAATAACTGACTTGGGGAAAAAACGAAATATGTGAAATTTGACTAAAAACGAAGAGGGACACAATGCAATTATAATGACGGTTTATTCGAGGAAATTTAGTACTGAACTTTACAGTTTTGTTTTTTGATTAACCCAAAATTTTGGATTATCAACTTGGTCAATACCTCTTAAATCGTAAACAAATAGGTTGCGCATGTGTTTGAAAGAATTTTGTTTTTAAACCTTTTTTAATAGTTTTGACCGTGAATAACTGACTTGGGGAAAAAACGAAATATGTGAAATTTGACTAAAAACGAAGAGGGACACAATGCAATTATAATGACGGTTTATTCGAGGAAATTTAGTACTGAACTTTACAGTTTTGTTTTTTGATTAACCCAAAATTTTGGATTATCAACTTGGTCAATACCTCTTAAATCGTAAACAAATAGGTTGCGCATGTGTTTGAAAGAATTTTGTTTTTAAACCTTTTTTAATAGTTTTGACCGTGAATAACTGACTTGGGAAAAAAACGAAATATGTGAAATTTGAATAAAAACGAAGAGGGACACAATGCAATTATAATGACGGTTTATTCGAGGAAATTTAGTACTGAACTTTACAGTTTTGTTTTTTGATTAACCCAAAATTTTGGATTATCAACTTGGTCAATACCTCTTAAATCGTAAACAAATAGGTTGCGCATGTGTTTGAAAGAATTTTGTTTTTAAACCTTTTTTAATAGTTTTGACCGTGAATAACTGACTTGGGGAAAAATCGAAATATGTAAAATTTGACTAAAAACGAAGAGGGACACAATGCAATTATAATGACGGTTTATTCGAGGAAATTTAGTACTGAACTTTACAGTTTTGTTTTTTGATTAACCCAAAATTTTGGATTATCAACTTGGTCAATACCTCTTAAATCGTAAACAAATAGGTTGCGCATGTGTTTGAAAGAATTTTGTTTTTAAACCTTTTTTAATAGTTTTGACCGTGAATAACTGACTTGGGGAAAAAACGAAATATGTGAAATTTGACTAAAAACGAAGAGGGACACAATGCAATTATAATGACGGTTTATTCGAGGAAATTTAGTACTGAACTTTACAGTTTTGTTTTTTGATTAACCCAAAATTTTGGATTATCAACTTGGTCAATACCTCTTAAATCGTAAACAAATAGGTTGCGCATGTGTTTGAAAGAATTTTGTTTTTAAACCTTTTTTAATAGTTTTGACCGTGAATAACTGACTTGGGAAAAAAAACGAAATATGTGAAATTTGAATAAAAACGAAGAGGGACACAATGCAATTATAATGACGGTTTATTCGAGGAAATTTAGTACTGAACTTTACAGTTTTGTTTTTGATTAACCCAAAATTTTGGATTATCAACTTGGTCAATACCTCTTAAATCGTAAACAAATAGGTTGCGCATGTGTTTGAAAGAATTTTGTTTTTAAACCTTTTTTAATAGTTTTGACCGTGAATAACTCACTTGGGAAAAAAACGAAATATGTGAAATTTGACTAAAAACGAAGAGGGGCACAACGTAATTATAATGACGGTTTATTCGAGGAAATTTAGTACTGAACTTTACAGTTTTGTTTTTTCATTAACCCAAAATTTTGGATTATCAACTTGGTCAATACCTCTTAAATCGTAAGCAAATATGTTGCGCATGTTTTGAAAGAATTTTGTTTTTAAACCTTTTTTAATAGTTTTGACCGTGAATAACTGCGAAATGTGTGAATTTGACTAAAAACGAAGAGGGCCACAATGCAATCATAATGACGGGTTATTCGAGAAAATGTATTACTGAGTTTTATTAAACGCGCCTTTGTTATGTGATAAAGAAATTCTCTGTTTTATACCGGGTGTAGAATTGGTTTACGCATCATAGGGATTTCAATGTTAAATTCTTAATATGTTTGTATCATCTCCCCTAATTATTTCAGTGTTAAGGGTGTAAATATATTTCTTGTAGAGAAAAAAATACTTTTATTTTTCATACAAGGGTGAAAACTGTAACTGGCAATTCAACATGAATTGTAGTGCCTCGGAATCGTCGAAACAAAAAACAATTGTTAATTAGCTGTCACACTTTCAGTTTACCTATTTTTAAAATTTCTAAGAAAGAAAAAGAAGCTTTCAGCACTAGAATCCGTTGTCTAAATGCAAAAAAATTCTTAAAATGCGTTTAAATTAGCGATCAAAACATAAAAAACATTAACATGACAACTATCGATTAACGGTTTTTTGTTTTAACAATTCCAATGCACCGTCTAATTTTGATCAAATTGTATTCGATTTTCACTCTTACCTGAAAAATAAAACGATAAGTAATGATATGGTTGTAAACAGTATTTTTTTCTTTACAAGAAATATATTTACCTACACTTTTGCTCTAAAATAATTAGGGGGGATAATACAAGCATATTAAAAATGTTGCATTGACATCCCTATGGTGAAATATTACTAATCGCTAAACAGTGTTGCAAGTTTTTGGGTCCGTTTGAGTAGCTTCTGTGAGACGGGTCCTGAAACGTCGTAAAACCGAAAGAACGTTTTATACAAATGTCGCCGCAGCGCCCCTCAACAACGAACACTGCAAATAAGTTTGTATATGTATAGATACAGTACCTACGTTCGCAGACCAAAAAAAAAATGGAAATAGTGACACAACAACCATTTAGATGGCTCTAGAAGACGAAATAGCATGAAAAACGTTCCCAGACCCGACACCGGGTCTGGAAACGTCTACCTGGGTCTGAGTACGAATGCAGCATCTAACGTTTTGGGTTTGTGTAAGCGGTATAATGACTATATATATATATATTATATGAATTTCCGTATACAGAATATCCGTAAGTTTATATACTATTATGTAAAATATACGTAATCTGTTACATACGGTTTATATAACTTTATTAAAGAACACTTACATACTTGATATATAAAAAAGCATATGTAGGGGTATTTACTTCAATCTTATACCGGGAGTTCTGTCTCAAAGTCCAACATAGGAATTTAACATGGTATTGAACGTTTTTGCCAATTGTTGCTCGCCTATTTAACTTAGAGAAAAGGTAATGACATCAACAGGAAGAGAAAATTATAGCGATTCAAATAATACTACTGGCAAGACTAAAAGTGCGATTTATTCTTTTATGTACACGTTCTGGATTCTGGATTACGATGGGAGGGTGGTCGGGAGTACACGCGCACACTTGTATACGGTCATCACTAATGCACTTCTTAAACCCATATTTCAATATCCTTTCATTTGGTCTCCAAGGGAGAGATTGGATGGTAACCACACGATTAGTGCACAATGTTTAGGTTTCAGTCTCGCTTCGCCTCCCATATCTGATTGTATTGTTCATGTAAACGAATGTAGTAATAGTGATTTCATGGGATAAAGAGGTACTGGACCGTAATTTCAGTTCTTTAACACATAGAATTACAGTATTTTCCGTAAGAGTAGTAGATCTCAATAGCGTGCATAAGATCACGAATTTTCAAACGTTACTTGGACGTGATTATTATATATGGTAATGTTATGTTGTAGGCAATCACTATATAATAACGGAAAGATGTGTATATGTGTGTGTTGCTGTGCACTTTTCCGACAGTCGCCGCATCCTGACGAATGCGGATGTGATATTTTAAAACCAAAGCTATTATAAATTAACCTAAAAATTAATGCTACAATTTAGATACCCCCGCAAACCACGTAAATATCTGCACTAATTTTTTTCGAAGTAAGTTTTAAACATTTAGTATAGAAGTCCGTCATCTTATTCAAGCGGTATTTGTGTTTAAATATATTTTGTTTACTTAGAAAATACGTTCAAAATTTCCTTATGGAGATTAGGTACCTACGTGTAAAATAGAATTCGCTATTTGTGCTTATTTTTGGGTGAAAATTTTGTGTAAACATGCAAAGTTTGTCTGTCCGAGGTCCTTAACCCATTTCGAGCATTAAAACAATGCCAGAAAGTATTTTCGCGAAAATTTTCAAAATGACAAGTATCGGAAACTTTTTCTCGGTAACATGGAAATTTAATTATTTCAAGTTGAAAAGTTATTCAAATGATGAAAAATGATTCTATTATACCTCGCGTTAACATTTTCATGGTTAAAATGATGTAAAAAGTAGTTTCGAATTTAGAGATTTTGAACGATGGACGATGTTGTAGGTAACATATATAGTTTCACCGAGAAAAATGTTTTTGTCTACATATTTAGCTTAATATCTATTGATGAAAGTAGGTGGCAAGTGTATGGTTACGTTACACTATACCATAGAGAATACCTATACTTTGACTATTATACTTCTAAATATACAATTTATATTGTAATTAAGAGGAAGTAAAATCCATATTTACTGCTGTACATATACGTGTAAATGATGCCTTTAGTTAGTGAAATAAACAAAAATTTGAAACTGTTTAAGGTAGAGAAGGTCTTTCAAAAAAACAGATGTTATGCAACGTTAGACCAGCTTCTATTTGTACATTTTATGTTTAATGGTATTTTTAGTTTAACTATAGTTAAAGATGAATGTTAAAACGTTCTCCATAAGGCCATTCGTATTCCCAAAAAGCTGCCAGTGTCCAAATTGAGTTCTTTTACATTCAAAATTCATTGTCAACTATCCTTAAGAAGTTCACACGGAATTTGTTACATTTTCGTTAATTTTTGGGCAAAGGCTATGTGCAAAGACGTAATTAACATTGTGAAAGGGCCATTATGTATTTTTGGTCTCAAATCTATTCCAAAAAGTTTTTAATAATTGGTAAAAATTTACTATAGGTAGGAACGAATTCGTATATCTTTACCAAATATCAACCCATTTTTGTGATTTTTACGTCAAATGTAAGTAAATGTAATCCTTTATTTTAGTTACTTTAATAACTTGCTAAATTACAGACACCTACAGGGTCAAAAATCTGAAAAGGTACAAAAATGTAATTTTTTTTCTTTTTTCAAGCAACTAAGCCAGCTCAACAAGGTGTGATATTTTAAAACAAAAACTATTACAACCTACAATCACAGATACCCCCCCCCCCCCCAAAGCACGCAAAACGCGAGAATCGCGTGTACCCCGTTTATATTACAATAAACCAGCAAAGACTACTATCCATAAATTAGTTAATTCGTGTATGGTGTTAATCTCCAAATGTAACTGATACAACTAATGCTGCTCAACATAACATAAATCATTAAATGAAACAAGGAGTCGCATCCTTCCACAATAGAATATAATAAAATTAATAATAGTCAAGTTTTGAATTCTAGTAAATCAAATTCCAGTACCAAAAAATAACATTTCCATTTAAAATTAAGTAGCTAGGGAACGAGAATGAATCTTTAGAAGTAATTCTCGGTACGTGTCTTCATTCAAATCCCATTCACTTTTTCAGTTATAAATATAAAACTTACGTACCGCAATATATTACTGAATTTTTCCGTTATAAGGCAGTCATAAGTTTCAAGATATAAATCAAAAGATAAAGTAAAACGCTCACTACTCATATAATATGTAGAATTTTTCAAGATAATACAATACGTGAGATACAATATTAGGTTTAGAGCTTTTCATCCAATAAAAATATTCTTTGCGTGCAACGTATACTTACAATAGACAGTTATTTTAAGATTTGCAATATTTGCGTGTTGAATTGGTTTCAATATTTTGCGATTGCATTTATTTACACTAATAAATTTTATTCATGTTATGTATATTGTTGTGCAATATTGTAGTTTGACCTCATGTTTTCTTGATCTTTAGATATGAGCAAAACTTATAAGGACACATTTATCATAAAATCGATGGAAGGTATATCATACAATGAGTCAAAAGGAGAAAAAATGTCAGTAAATATTTATGAACTTCATCATCTATACCTCAATCGATACAAAAAATAATGCGTTGTTGTTCATCTAAAATATCAAGTATGTTATACCAAATGGGTCATCCATTCTCGTGTGCAAGTAATGGTTTATCATAAATTATTGTTCCAGTAATGCACAAACGGAATGAAAAATTTTCCTGTTTAATATTATATCGGTTTTCATAAACAACAAAGTACACAAACTATTACCTTTCATTTTTTAACCTCTGTATAGGAAATGAAATGCAATCTGCTGAAAATAAGCGACAAGCACAAAAGGTTTAGCAATATTTGCCCTCAATTTGAGACATTTTTCGTAGAGGATTAAGCAACTAAATTAACATTTATGAACATATTGTGTTACAAATACATATTTTATTACATCATTTCTAGCATACAAAAGAGTGCAGTAGAAGTTGTTGGATGCTAACAAAATATTTAAACAAAGTTTAACAACACGAAAATATCAATCATTTGGTATAACGGTACTCAAATCTGCCTACAAAGTACTTCCCACACTGATTTGCAGAAGACTGAAAGAATAGACCCAAAAAATTGTGGGAACATATCAGTTCGTATTCGCCGAGGGCAAATCGACGGTAGATCCGATACACATTGTAAAAGAAACCTTGGAAAAAATGAAGGAAAACGAAATGGAACTGCACATGATAGACGTGGACTTCGAGCAAGCTTTCGATAGGGTGAAGAGAGGAATACTATACAAAGCGTTGGAAAGAATGAAGAGCCCCCATAAACTGATGAAAGTAATAAAGATGGCGATGGAAGGTACCACGGTATACGTTAGAACGTTAGAAGATGAAACGGAGGGATTTCAAACAAATAGTGTAGTGTGACAGGGAAACGCACTGTTGGCACGACTTTTCTTTATAGCTGTGGAGGAAACCTTAAATGAGCTGCAGGTCAAAGAACCACTAACAACTAAAAAAGGACAGATAATTGCTTATACCGACGACATCGTCATCATGATGGAGAATGCAGGAGATGTTGAAGAAAATGAGAACAGTTGCAACAAATATGGTCTATCGGCGAAAGAGAAACAAACAAAATATAGGAGATGCAACAATTACAATACTCGTCAACAAAATGTTGTGCTTATAGATAAGATAGCAAGAACATGATGGAGAATGCAGGAGATATTGAAGAAAATGAGAACAGTTGCAAAAAATATGGTCTATCGGCGAATGAGAAACAAACAAAATAATATAGAAGATGCAACAATTACAATACGCGTCAACAGAATGTTGTGCTTATAGATAACCCTCCTCTTGAAGAAGTAAGCAACATCAACTACCTCGGAATGCACATAGGCAAGAACCGTGGGGAATAAACTATTTACGAATAAAACGCTGCTTAAAGATGGAAATCTAAGCAGAACAACCAAAATGAAGATAATACCTTGATCGGTGCGGTGGTTGCCTACGTGACAGAAAAGATTTTTTTTCACAGCGAGAAACATAAACATTGAAAGCATTTGAAAGGAAGATAATACGCACCATTCTAGAACCAAGGAAGGATGAAAACAATGAACAGGGATTCACCAAGCCAAGTAGCTTGACTTGAAATATAATAGCTTGGCTTGGGCTTGAAAGGCAAGCTTTTTAAGAAGAAAAGCTTGGCTTGGCTTGATGTTTGCGAGTGCAGACTTGGCTTGGTTATCAAACTTTCCCAAGCTTTATCAAGCTTTTTTAGTCACCATTGAGTGCGATTGTTAACTATGTGTTCTAACAAATTATTTGAAAATTCCGAAGAACCGTTATTTAGACCGTACATTTTCCAGAATATCTATGTATTCATATTTTCTAATTTATAGTTTTTATGATTTCTGAGTTCGTACAAATAAAAAACCGTTGCAGGGCATCACCGGATAACCCTATCATTTTACAATTAAGAACTAGTGTTACAGCGTGACGTGCAACAGATTTTGTACAAGGTACCGTTGTGCGCATTGCGATTTTGAGAAATGTAGGTATATGAGAAACATATCTAATTTTTTTTACAATGATTTTAAGTAAAATATTCTTTTCTTACTAAATCGAATCAACATACCTACCTACTAATGGTATATTTTGTTTGAGTAGAGCACAGACTGTCTCAAATATACCCTCAATTACACGTAGGTACTTCTTTTATACCGAATGAATATATTTTATGGTAGAATGCAAAATCATAAGCTGGATCTTCTAAGAATTATGTTCCATGGAATAGTAAAAAAATGCTTAGAGGTATAAGCTTGAAAGCTTGGGAAAAGCTTGAAAGCTTGACTTGGAAAAGCTTGAAAACTCAAGCCTCTCCACAAATAAGCTTGGCTTGGATAATACTTAAGCTTGGCTTAAGCTTTAAAAATTCAAGCCAAGCCCGTGAATCCCTAACAATGAACCCAGACCTCTAATGAATCACGAGATTATCACGGCGAAGATATTGTAAAATATATGAAGTTCATGAGGATTAGATGACTGGGACACATTCTGAAGAAAACGACAACGACATACTAAAGAAGATAACGCTATGGAAACCACAAGAAGCTAGAAAGAGATGAAGATCGAAGATCAGGTGGTGACAGATGAGAGTACAAGAATGGAAGACAGAGGGACACAAAATAGGTAGAATTGGAAGGAATTTATCCGCTACAACAACGCATACAAAGTTGTGAACAGACAACAAGAATAATTACAATGATAGAAAAGCAAACATGTTTTGGCGAGGATTGATACACCTCTTCAATCTTCAGTCCACTGCACTTTAGAGTAACATATCTCTATAATATGCTACCATCTGCATTTGTGAGAGTTTATCGATACCGTTGCCCACCTCTTTTGCATTATACAAAACACTGACAAAAATAACACAAAATCGATTTATTTAAAAATTTTGAAAATTCACTCAAATTTCTCAGATCAATGTTACTTTATATTATAGTCATGACAATATAATACAATGAAAACATTTTTATTTTATTTTATTTTGTTATTAATTATTTTTAAACCTTTTGCGTTAATTAATTAGAATAATTGAAAGGTAATAAACAGAAAAAAGTAAATTGCTTTTGACTGCCATTTTATATGGGGGCTACTTTGATGGGTCCATTTTACACAGTCTGTTTTGACAAGATGTTTGGAAGGTCTATACATCTTTGTATGGCTGTACCATCGCAATACATATCCAGATCGCTGTGCAGAACTTTTTTATCAAATAGCCTTAGTACAGTTGCTTGTTAATGCACAATTACTCAGATATTACTGAATCGACATTTCGAAATTTAGGCATATGCAGATCCTGATGTAGTCTGAGAACGACTGGGAGTTGTCTCTTTCAAACGGTTAATCGTTTCCTTGTCAGGACGGAACGCATGCTGTGTTGCTACAGCCGACGTGCCATTTTTTATAAACTCTCAACAACAAATGTTTGATGTTCTAGGAAACACACTACGGTGCATACCAAAAAAAGACAAGTACACCACCATTCGAAGACCGCTCCCTAACATTGTGTAAGTACGTGTTTCGTACCTAAAGTTACGCTCTTCCGAAATTGGGCAGTTTTTCCAAGTACAAAATTAGATTTCCTTTAAGTATCCAACATTTTACGTTGAAATAAGTGGAAATGAAGCCTTGGGTGTATTTTCAAAAACAATACGTATGCTGTAATTTCCAATTGGTAGATCAAAAGCAATGAGAGAGCAATTTCGCACAAAAATTTAAATTTCTCTCTGAGATGTGGAATTTATTATCAGTTATATTATACAAAATAATGAGCAAATGTGCCATTATAAATATCAAAAACAGACATTAGGGAGACATAGATCAAATTGAACACTTAGTACAGGGTACTTCCATTTAATTCTCAATTACGAGCTTTATTAAGCCATTAGCGACTGAGGCAAACTAATCGATGCAAAATTCATGCACTTGCATAGCGGTTAATGGTTAACATAAATTAGATAATTACTATAGATGCGGCAGGTAAATTGGTATTCATTACTATTGAAAACCAAAAATAACAATACGTTGGAAATTATTTTTAAAATTTGTGCTAATTTGGCCTAGAAAATAATATTCTGCTCGGTTATGAACTTGAGAATCCTGCCCATTAGCCATTAAGTGTGTAACTGAGAGAAACCCCAGTTTTTGTTAATTTGGTTAATTTAAATGTGCGATCATGCACGTTGGGGGAATGTAATAATATTTAATTACATACTTACTCCGGCAAGCGCGGAAAGCACTTTTTCTAGTTAGAAAGTTGAACTTTTGGCTCTCACACTAATGGACAGAATTTATATAATCATTTTTTTCTCTCTGACTCATTTACTTTGTCTTAACTAATTGTAAGTAGGTTACCACTTGCTGACATACACATTTCTATAACAAAGACGCGGCAAAAAAAATTCGATGACAATAATTATAATGAAAGGCGCAATTAAATAAGTACTTTCCTTCTCAAGGACACTTGACCGCGTTTTTTAAGAAGTCGTACAACACTACAACATCATATTGATTATTTAAAAATGACTACCCTTTGCAAGATAGAAATCTCGTAGAGATTTCGAAACCTCAAGTCATTACTTAGAAATTAAATGGAGTATTATGTTCCTTTTTATACAAAACAATCATTCCTGTTTCGATATTTTTTTATGATTGAATGGATTTATAAAGGCGTAAGAGGAAATCCTTTAATATACTTTCACTGATAGAAATTAAACTGGCAAATAAAAGATAAAAATGCATCAAACTTCCTCAATAACTAATTATTTAAAAAAATTCGGCGACTTGTTTCGCCTACAATTGTCATCTTCAGGCTAAAAAATTTTAGACATCTTCTTAAAAAGCATTACTAAACTTATACTTTTAGCTTAGCATGTCGTCATTGAATTTTAATATGTAATTTTGATCAGTTTCTATGTATTTATGACAGTTCATCTTGTTACGATATGTAAGGAGGTATTTCAAGACGTTTGTTAACAGCACGATTAAGGTGATAGGTAAATCTAGGGTTCTTTACTTATCAGTCAACGTTAACTATTTACACATCTAATCAAGGTTTATTCATATAATCAAAATACAAAAGGGGGAGGTTAGGTGAATTTTCATTTTCTTAATATTTACGAGGTTCAGAAAAGATGCGGCTTACCGCAATATTCCCTCTTGTTTATTTCAAATGTACTTTGTCCCTAAAAAAATTGTACAGCGCTCTTTGTTGCATTGTAATGAGACATTATCTCACATTTCTTTTCTTTATCATAAGAAACCGCTATTTTCAAACGATTGTTTGGTATTGCGGGTTTTATGCGGAGATAAAAAAGATTAATTCGCTTCAATTTCTAACTCTAAAATTTGTTTGATTATCCCTATGGTGACCACACAATATGATCACGGTACACAGTCGCTTAACGTACTGAGCAACGATTGATTATCATTGGCCGACAACGCGTCGACACCGGCCAGAATCCTTTATAAGCGAACGATGTTAGCCACAGAAATCAGTCGCAGTCAGAAGTCGTAGCCGCCAACATCGACCAGTCCGTCTACATCGACCCGTCAGCCTGCATTCCAGAACCAGTCTACCCTCCGGCAACCGACCTCCATTATTAACCGCATTCCGCGTTGTTAAAACCTGTACATATTTGTAAATAGAAATGTTAGTTGTTTTCACAACTTCAAAAACTTTATTGTTTATTTGGCACGATCACCAAATAGCTGGTGTTCAACCGCCAAAATCCCCAATAAAAGAAACAACAGTACAGGGTGCGGCGGCATAACTTCCTTTTTTAAAATGTGCGCCATTTAGTCAGTTGATGTCGTAGCGGAGCGCTAGTGGTCTCGTTCGAGAGGCGGGACTATAAAGTTTTGTGCCGGCACAGTTCAGTCGTCATCATGCGTTGGAACAGTGAGGAGCGTGCGTTTGCCGTTGAGGTCTACTTTTCGAGCGGATGTTCTGTGAATTTTTTTCCCACGGCTAGATGAGTTGGACTTAGGGGACACTTGGTTCCAACAAGACGGAGCAACGGCACACACTTCAAGAGCATCGATGACTGTTTTGAGGGAACACTTCCCAGAGCGCCTTATCTCAATTAGGGGCGATTTGGAGTGGCCGGCCCACTCTCCCGATTTGACCCCTTGTGATTTTTTCCTATGGGGTTTTTTGAAATCCCGTGTTTATGTGAACCGTCCAAGGACCCTACAAGATTTGAAGACCAACATCCAGGAAGAAATTGCCAACATAACGCCTGCTATGCTGGCAGGAGTCATGACAAATGCCAGAAATCGGTTTACTCAGTGTATGGAGAATGGGGGACGTCACCTAACTGATTTGATCTTCAGAACCGAGTAAAACAAAACTTTATGTATGTGCCTGTATTATAAAAAACGAATAAAAATTTTCTGATTCATACAATGGGTTTTATTAAGTTTTGAAAAAAGGAAGTTATGCTGCCGCACCCTGTATAATTAGAATAAGAAGTACTAGTACTGTACGCAATAAACTTAAGTGGAGGGCGCTGCCTTGATGGGTGTCCCTTGCTGCTATGAGTTTTGTAGAAGATGGTCAACCATATGCTTTTGCGGAGTAGGCCTCTGTACAAAATTGTTGCTTTGTGATTATAAAAGGTACAATTTCTGACCATCCATAAAGTTTCATTATGTGAACCCATCAAATTTCCTGTAGAGTACAAAACATCAACCTGTAGTTTTTCAACTCAATTAGGTACCGGCGGTTCTTATAGTAGACCTATATGTAGATGTGTTGCGTTCGACTTCGAAGTATTCTTCACTTTGCTGCCAAAGCAATAAACAATAATGTTTGCTAACCAAAAAAGAATACGGCCAGTATATCATTTAAAAATGAACACGTTAACTCTATTCCCAAGAATGAGATTGACATACCTATGTGAAACTGGTGTCAGTCCCATCAAACGCTCCTTCAGACTTTCCCCATTGTTGAGAGTGGATTTTTAATTAACTGTATTTTCAAAAATCTTCTTCCTCCCAAAGCGATACTTCCTGAAAATATTAACAGATAATTTAATATTTGCCCAAGTTCTGTGTTACCTTTACACAAAATCATTAAATTTTAAAATGACTCACATTGTCTCATAATTATTTCCTTCTAAATGTCAATTGTAATTTTACCGGAATTAAATCATTACCAACAAGCCGATCCTGCGTACAATCATATTGTAATTGTATGGTTAATCCGCACTAAATAACTTCGGCTATGTTTAAAGTAAATTAACATTAAAATTTGGCCAGTATTTTACCTACTATTTACAGTCCGGTTCACTGGAAGCTTGATAATAGATAAAAGTAGTTACTCCTTACTGTGGATAACATAACCGTATAGTTCATTACATGACTTAAATTACTATGAAAGGAGTACATTAACATTCTGTTACATTGTTGTCAGCACACGAAACCATCAGTTGAACGATCTCCTCTAGAAAGTGAGGAAAATTAAAATTTCAAATTAATTATTGCCATTATTCCATGCAGTTATCATTTCCATATTGTATTATCTCTCTTTTACGAACCAAAACTAAGCAATGGCCCTTTTAATATTTAGCAAGGGGCGAGAGTTGCAATTGTACAATACCATAATTATATGTATACGAATTTTCTACCGTGTTTCCGATATTTATTTTAAGATAAAAGCTCTTTAAGTTTTCCAACCGTAAGTGTACCGGGAAAAATTGAAAATGCTAGAAGTGCTGCCCGTCTACTTATTTTTTTGATTTTTACTTAAAAATCGGGTTTTTCCCCTAGTATTTGCACTCTTACCCTCTATTTTTTTAGTTAGTTAGAAAAAATGTTCTCCTATTTCAATACCTTCGTCTACCGCAACAGCGTTGTAGAAACGCTTTGCAATGAATGACATGACTGTATATTATCGCGTGTCCAATTAAAAATTATACTATAAGCAATATAACTCGAGAACTTTTCTATAGTTTGAAAATTAATTTGAAATGTTGGAAAATATGCAACGGTAGCATTCCTATAATAAAAGTATGTGCATTTGCAACGCCAAACATTTTAATTGTAGCAGAAGAATTGTAACATCCTTAATATTTGCTACCCTTTACGTAAGAATCCAAGTATTGCTCTATTACTATGCAAGGAAATGCTGCCCCTAAAATCAAAAAGTATTATAGTTTTATTTTATTTATCTTTCTTTACTCAAACGTTGAACAAATTCGTTTTCTTTAGTTCTTTCGTCAGGTGAATTGTCCAAACTTCACTTTTGCAAAAGCAAGGGAATCAAAGCAAAAACGGCCCGAACATTGTACTTTTAGCCAAGGTTGTGGTACGTTGTTCTCAAAACTGCACGTGGACATCCACTGCACCGTCCCCTTTAATTCCAGTTGCATCAACATTCGGTGAGCTATTTGGAGTTACACACTGCTTTGCGCAATACGAATCTCCTTCATTAATGTTCGCAACTAGGCGAATTGCTTAATTGATAAACCATAAATAAATTTGATGTTACCAGGACCAAAACATCCTATTAACTCCTACGGTTTCATTAAAGTTCATCCTAACCGGATCTCGCTAAACAAGAATCTTCCATTTTAGAATGAGTGATTATTGTCAAACTACTATAGCGGTTATTTAATCTCTTGTTGAATCCCTATTATTAGTGATAATAGTTCCCTTCACAAGCTAATAGACGTAACATTAACTTAACGCGTGTGTTGTCAACTTTTGGACAACTTAGTACTTAAACTCTTCGAGAAACAGAAACGTCTTTACTAACTTCCTTTAGAAATAGGATTGCAGAAGTTTCCAGCGATCATAATAAGAATAAGAACGTTATGTAAAGTTATACCAAATTACGTATGCAAGACGTACTCTAATTGAATATTAATTTCATTATGTAAACCTATGAGCTAAAGTTTTCCGAATAATTTCCAAGATAGCTGCTTTACTCGAACAGATTCATTAAGGAAAATGCAAATAATTGCAATTTCTGGTTGGATTTTAAAGGAAACCCTCATACCTACTCCTTGAGGGTATAATTAATTGTGTAATCATTTTTGGTAGGTAAATTGTATAATATGTTAAACGTGATCTACATCACTATAAATAAGTTATGCATGCTATGTGTCGATATTACCAGTTGACTGGCTGCATGCATACTTAATTGAAATGTTACGTTTGTGCAATTGGGCGTAATTTCGAACAATAGAATTTGCAAATGCTTTTACTTTAATCCAAGTGGGAAATGCGCCAAATGTTAGTGCTGAAAGCAAATTATTCAAAAATGTATGAAGATTTACACCATTAAAAAGGTATCTCTAAGAGTGATCCTATTAATAAATACTGAATAGTGCATATAATCTATTTTTTTCATTACAGTGTTGTAATTTTCACTGTAAGTATCTTAGTTAGGTATAAATTTTTGTCAATCGTGAAGACGCTGCAGTTTACCTCATTCTCTCGCTTGCACCCAACTCGCTTCAAAACCTGGACATTAAGGAAAAAAAAACGGTACTCGTTCGGACTTTAGTTCCGGGAAATCCTGTGTAGATGGCGCTGGTCCATAATTAGTCAAAAGCTCCGGTGGCATTCCACATTCCAAACTGTATCATTGCGTGTCGTAACAGTTGCCCGCAAACATAGATCCAAAAAACCGCACGTTTTAAGTAGGTATTTATATTGCACCATTTGAAATAAGTGACAATGATCCGAATCAGTTCTCACGATCATAAACGATGGATCACATTTGTAACTCTTGTAATAAAACAAACTAAAGTACATTTAAACCTGTATCGCGTAACACCGAAATCCTCAAAAATCAGTGCCTACAAAATTTTCTCCGCGGTGCTCCACTTCACTTAATAATAATAATTAATAATAATAATAATATTATAATAATAAACACTTGCCACATAGTTAGAAAATTTCTAAACATAACGGAAGATACCGCACATCACTCAGAACCACATCACACACTTTCAACTAATACCATTCAAACACAAAATGAAACACAACACTCAATCCGCCCTTCACAAATTGAAACTGTGTTGCATACACAACATAACATTACAGAAAGTCCATTACCAACACACAACACTTCAACAATCACTCATGTCACACCTCTAACTCGTTCACATACACCCAAACGCAAACACACAATAAATTCACAATTAGCACAAAACACAAACAATACATTATCCACTCGAGTACAACCTATGCGCCGAGCTAAACAACTAACATTTACACAATAAACATAATACTATTTCAAAACACATATATTTTTTTTTACAGCTACTTCAAATTTATTTTATATAGGTATATGTATTACTAGAACTAATCGTTACTTGATTCCGATCCGTGCGGTTAGTTAACCAGACTCAGCCTGAGTATCGATAAGAACCAATGTACAACAATAATAATAATAATTAATATTAATTAATATATAGATATTGTTATAATTAATAAAATAGATAAACATGCTGTCATTATTGATGTTGCTGTGCCATTATCCACGAATATTATAAAAACTGAAAACGAGAAACGCAGAAAATATGAAGCATTGGCAATTGAGATAATGGCAATTTGGAATTTGACTAAAATCTACATTACCCCAATTGTTATTTCGGCAACAGGTGTAATTTCTTGTAAATTTGAATCTTATTTAACATCACTAAATTTAAATCCAAAATTATTTGTAATAATACAACGAGCTGTTTTATTACAAACATGTCACATTGTCCGAAAATTCTTTAATCTCAATTAATTTAATTTCATTCATAATCATAAATATTAGAAAATATAATTTTGTTTTAATCTTAAGATCCCTAAAAAATAAATTTATGGTTAGATGTTATCCCCCATAAATTTAATTATTGTACCACTAAGTAAGTGTGAATGAATAAATAATAATAATAATAATAATAAAAATACTATCGCTGTACAAAATTAGCAACAACATCACACAATTTCTCACTCACATAATGTCATGTTGGAACACCACCCTAACACTTACACTAAATGATACCCAACTCATCACAAACACAATACAAATTAAGAGGGGCATTTTTCAGGGTGACTCCTTGAGCCCACTTTGGTTTTGTCTTTCTCTTAATCCCCTTTCACATATGCTGAATAACACAAATTTTGGTTATGACTTAAAACACAATCACGAAATACATCACAACATTACACATCTATTTTACATGGATGATCTTAAATTATATGCCTCTACAAGCACAAAACTCAACCATTTATTACATATCACTGAAACATTTTCACATGATATACACATGGAGTTTGGTATTGACAAATGCAAAATACAACACATCACTGCTGGTAAGAGAGAATTTGTGGATTTTGAGCTCGAACATGGTGACCATATAAGATCCATGGACGAGAATGAAACTTACAAGTATCTTGGTTTTCAGCAAAACACACACATAAAACATACACAAATAAAACGAAATCTAATCACACAATATTTACACAGATTACGCAGTATACTTAAAACACAACTACACGGTAGAAACACTGTCAAAGCTATTAACACATACGTTACACCGGCCCTTACTTATTCCTTTGGAATAATAAAGTGGACCAATACAGATTTAGAACAGGTACAGCGAAACACACGTACATTACTCACTAAACACCGAATACATCATCCACACGCCTCAACAGTAAGACTATACCTTCCTCGTTCACGAGGAGGTAGAGGCTTAACAGACATAGCCCTGTTACACCAAACACAAATACACAATAATAATAATAATAATAATAATAATCTTTATTAGATCATTGGACCATGTCGTATATGGTATTGATCAAGTCAATCAGTACCTACATAAATAGCATAAAATATGACAACACAATAATTTGAGTAGTACTTAATAACAAATATTATACATAAATCAACGTACAGAAAGATAGTCAAGTATGGGAATCTGCCAAATACTCCTTTACTGAGTAGTGACAATGGGACAGTAAAAATTTCGTTACCCCCATCTTAAATTGATTACGTCGGGTTTCAGTCTTTAAACTCTGAGGTAATTTATTAAAATCAGTGTGCCCATATATTTGGGATTGTTTTCTGACACACTTAGCCTATGAGAAGGGATGCAAAACTGCTTTCCACGCCGTGTATTGTAGTTGTGATTTTTGTTATTTACAGAAAACTCTTTTGGATTTTCTTTGACAAACATTAGAATTTCTAACATATAAATTGCAGGTACCGTTAAAAGTCCAAGTTGCTTAAAAATATTTCTACATGATGTTCGTTTTTTTACCCCTACTATAGTTCGAACTACTTGTTTTTGTATTAAGAAAATCCGATGTGATAATGTAGAATGACCCCAAAATAAAATTCCATATTTAATTTTACTGAATATGTGCGCATAATAGAAACTTAACAATACTTTTTCACTACTGAATGACTTTAGTTTGAGTATGGCGTATGCGCTCGATGCTAAACTTTTGGATAAGCTGTTTATGTGATGATTCCACTTTAAATTAGACTCAAGATGAATGCCTAAAAATTTTATATTTGTCTCATGTGGAATTGATTTCCCGTCTGTCCTAACTAAAATAGATTCATTCCTTACGTTTTCACGCAAATTAAAATTAATAATTGATGATTTGGCAGTGTTGAGGACTAACTTATTCCTACTGATCCATTCAACAACTCTATTCGCTGTAGACTGAGCGTTTTCGATTGCCTCCCTTATACTACCACCAGAAAAAAGATAACTCGTGTCATCAGCAAACATAACCATAGCATCACCTTCCTTTGTTGTAATTTCATCAGGTAAATCATTTATGTAGTATATGAATAACAAGGGACCTAGAACCGAACCCTGTGGCACACCAGCTATAAGTTTTGATTTTTCCGACCTTACGTTGTTAACTTCGACAATTTGGTTCCTACACAAACTACGAGAGTACTTTTATAACAAATCACACATTTCAGCGCTACACAAAACAGTCACACTTGCAGACAAATCTTACACACCCTTAAATATGAGTAATAGAAACATCACACCACCAATGAGTAGAGATACGTACATCACACATAACATACAAAATTGGACACAAAAGACTTTACACGGACGATATCCACAGGAGATTAACGAAGACTGTGTTGATATTATAGCAACGCATGCTTGGTTAACCAAATGTGATATTTTCCCAGAGTCAGAGGGTTTCATGTTTGCCATACAAGATCAGGTCATTTACACACGAAATTACAGAAAACACATAATTAAAGATAGGACAATTACACATGATCTTTGTAGACAATGTTCGCAAAGACCAGAAACCATACAACACATTATATCAGCATATGTACACGTCTAGCACAAACAGAATACAAACACAGACACGATCAGGTAGCTAAGATAATACACCAAAAACTCGCCACAAAACATAACCTTTCTACTGATAACACACCCTATTACAAATATACACCGCAAGTTGTACTTGAAAACACCACACACAAACTATATTGGGATAGAACACTACTTACAGATAAAACTGTATATAACAATAGGCCAGATATAACACTTATAGATAAAACACAAAAAATCATATACATAATAGATATTGCCGTTCCCAACACAAACAATTTAGCCAATACACACGCAGAGAAACATCGCAAATACACTGATATAGCTCAGGAACTTAAAGCGCAATGGAGAATGGGAACTGCTCTTACAGTACCCATTGTTCTTAGTGCAACCGGAGTTATACCAAAAACAATACATCACAGTTTGCACATTTTAGGGTTAGATAAGAACATATACATACAATTACAAAAGGCAGTCATTATCAACACTTGCCACATAGTTAGAAAATTTCTAAACATAACGGAAGATACCGCACATCACTCAGAACCACATCACACACTTTCGACTAATATCATTCAAACACAAAATGAAACACAACACTCAATCCTCCCTTCACAAATTGAAACTCTGTTGCATACACAACATAACATTATAGAAAGTCCATTACCAACACACAACACTTCAACAATCACTCATGTAACACCTCTGACTCGTTCTCATGCACTCAAACGTAATCACACAATATACTCACAGTATCAGAATTTGCAATTAACACAAAACACAAACAACACATTACCCACTCGAGTGCAACCTATGCGTCGAGCTAAACAACAAAAAACGCTTACACAATAACCATAACACTTTTTCAAAACATACATATTATGTTCATTTTTTCTTTTCTATAAAAAGTCACTAAGTCACGAATAAGTGACGCCAACGGAGAAGCCTAGGAATATAGGGTCTCTTTTTGTTATTGATGCGCGACGCTGCGTTCATGTTAATGCCTTCGCGGAAAGAGGGTCGACGGGACGTGGCTTTTACAAATTGGGATCAAATACACCGAGGCTTCTCAAACAAATACATTATCTAAAATGTGATCAGCGTTGGTTTTATCAACGTCATTTAATTTAATGAACATAATATGTGTATAGTATTTAGTATGTTCACTTTTTAACAGCAACTTCAAATTTATATTGTATAGATATATGTATTAGTAGGACTAATCGTTACTTGATTTCGATCCGTGCGATTAGTTAACCAGGCTTGGCCTGAGTATCGATAACAATCGAAGTACATAATAATTGTGAACCAAAATTAAATTTTGAACTAAATTGGATGAACAAAATCTTGCATGGAAAATATCCAACTGTATTAAAATCCTCAGAAATAAATAAAGACATGTCCATAAGATGGTTAAAAGATGGATTTCTACATTCAGAAACTGAAGGATTCATATAATAATAATAATAATAAATAATATTAAATTTATTGCAATGGTTTACATAACGAAACATACAATACGTCAGGTGGTAATTATTATTTAAATTTAAGTATTATTTCTTATTTTTGATGTTGAAGAATTCATCCAAATTATAAAAGTTATGTTTGAGTAGGTGATTCCTTAGATCCTTTTTAAAAATATTCAAATTATTTTTTTTTTTTTATTTATCCATGTCGGTAGCTGGTTGAATACTTTTAATCCAAAATAATTCCCTGAATGTTGGGTAATATTTAGTCTACAATGTTTAGGCCGTAGTTCACTTTTGCATCTAGTATCATACTTGTGGTTGTGTATATGCGCAATTCAAGATGGTGTCATTGCAACAAATAATTACAAAAGACACATAATGAATCTGGAAGTCTCTGACAAATGTAGAAAATGTCTCTCCCAAAATGAAACCATAGAGCACATTATAGCTGGTTGTTCTAATTTAGCACCGATTAACTATAACCAGAGGTTTGCAAAATTTTACATCAACAAATAGCGAAATATTTAAAGTTAATAAACAGTATTAAACCTTATTATAAATAAATTCCGGAACCAATATTAGAAACTGATTCATACATCTTATATTGGGATAGAATAATTATAACAGATAGGGAAGCCTCACACAATAAACCCGATATTGTAACATCACTAAATTTAAATCCAAAATTATTTGTAATAATACAACGAGCTGTTTTATTACAAACATGTCACATTGTCCGAAAATTCTTTAATCTAAATTAATTTAATTTCATTCATAATCATAAATATTAGAAAATATAATTTTGTTTTAATCTTAAGATTCCTAAAAAATAAATTTATGGTTAGATGTTATCCCCCATAAATTTAGTTATTGTACCACTATGTAAGTGTGAATGAATAAATAATAATAATAATAATGTAGTCGAAGAGTTCAAAAGAAATCGCGTGCGTATGTTCCCGTCATTTCGGTTGACGATTGTTTTTCTGCGATGTGGAAGTGCCTGGCATGCAGGAACAGCGATCTCCGGCTAACGTGTTTGGCACAATATATAATTGGTCCTTCCGGCAGATTACCTCACAACATTTCTTTCGACGAGCATTTGGCGTCCTTCAGTGTCAGTTTGATGACAATGCCCATCCTTAAATATCCCGTAGTGTACTGAACTATGTGAACTGAAATGGTTTCATACATGGTGTCGAATATTTCTTCGATTTGGGATCTGCAGTTATATTTCCCATCCGAGAAGAGAGTGGACATGACTTTCCCTTCACATTTGGTTACAGATGCTATTTTTCCTCAGTGACATCTTGCTTCACCCTTCGAGAACTGACCAGAAATAATCCACTTTATTCCACATTCGTGTCCTTCAATGGCGAGCTGAGTTCCTTTTTCGTCATTAAGGCGTACGTGTGGAAATTTATGTTACTGGAGTGTACATTGATAGTCTTAAGCGAATATAATTCTCCACCATGCATGTTTCAGTATCAAATGGTATAAATTCGTCAGTATGTAAAACAAATTGACAACTTGATGAAATGAAGTTCGTGAAAGTTATAATACAGACGTAAATGAATTGAATTGTAATAAAACATGATCCATTAACGCATTCAATATTCCGATGGCAATGCAACTCCCCCATGAATTCCATTACAAATTATAAATGGGAAATGTACGTTTAGCGGATGTATTTTTCAGCACGCGTTAATTTAAAAATCAATTTTGCAATGTCTACTGGCATATATCAATAACTAGGTATAATGAGATTGTCAACCAAACCGTCTAACACTATCTTGATGGGTTTAAATGTCACTCATGGACGTGATCAATACTAATTTTACTTTCTAAAAAACAGAAGGAGCTTTAAATGGAAAGTTCTTGGAAGTTTCAAATAAAACCGCTTAACAAAATAGATATCTTTTCTCAACGGGGTTATATTTCAGTCGGTTAAAGTATTCTGTGCCACCCTAGTCCTTCTTATAACTAATACTACTTTGTGCAAAATAGATGGCCAAATTCACGACAGAATATTTGATTATTCTTGAGAGATTTATATGAAACAAAATGAAAGTGTTACGCCTTTAATTTGAGTAGATTTTTTTCGTTTGGTGCTATATTTGAAAACGCAGCGATGTAACAGGAAAGCGAAACACAATAGAAATAAAGATATATTTTACAATTTTCCACACAATTGGTAGAAAAGGAAAAAACGATTTAATTGATTTATATTCCTGTATAATGGTTCCAACAACAAATTGCACGAAGGGAAATAATACCCGTATTTTCAGGTCATCGAGGAGTTTCGGTATCAATTTGCATGTTTTTATGTCGAAAAATGTACGATAGTGAATCCGATTTTCCAAAATATATAAATATCAATAACTTATTAATACGTCTTCAATTTTATTACAGTTAATTCTGTTTTTGTTCTTTGATTTAAAAGTGCGAGGATTTCCCATTTTAAAGAGATACAAATTGGTTAAGCAGTACCTACGGAGGAAACATAAATGTGCTAAAATTGATTAAAATAGCTGACATTCAGCTAAATGGAACAAATATGTAGAAGATACGGTTAGTCGGTTACTATGGTGATGCCCTGAAAATAAATGCCAGTTTTGTTCGTAATGTATGAGTAACAAAAACCCCTTTACTTACTATAACAAAAGGGTCTATATTAGTGGTGGCAAATTTAATTTTTTTCGTATTCGAATATTCGTTAAAAATATATTCGAATATAGAATTATACGAATTCGAATAATAGTCAGAAAGAAATTCGTTTTATTCGTTGTATTCGTTTTATTCGTTGTATTCGTTTTATTCGTTGTATTCGTTTTATTCGTTGTATTCATTTTATTCGTTGTATTCGTTTTATTCGTTTTATCGTTTTACTCCTTTTATTCGTTGGACTAGTTTTATACTACCTACCTAGTAGAGCATTCTCCAATGGAAGTTATTGCAAATTTTGCAAGTAACTACCGCATCACTCGTATTCTTCACGAAATATTTTCACACTTTACTCATAAATCACAATAATGTAGTCGTCTAGGGTGAGAAATAATTTGAACTAAATTAAAAATTTATATTTAAATGCTTAGATAATCCCTTAAAGGAATAAATTATCATCAAAGGCGGGTAAAAAGCATAAACTTAAATAAACAAAGTCCAAGCTTCACAATACCATGAAAATAATTCCAGTTAAAATCACCCTGCGTGGTTGAGGATTATTGTAGGTAATGTTTAGAGAAACGTGTTCACTGATTTACCGAATACCTTTTACACTAACAAACAATAAATTACAGTTCATTACGACTTGTAAAAGGGTGTCATTGAATAGTGAATGACTTTAAGCTGACAGAAAAGAAAAGCTGAACTAGCTATTTACATTACGAATATTGTACCTACAACGTTTTATCTATTATTCATAAAATATTGTCGGTCGAAAGAAATTTGTAAATGAGAAATAATTCCGTGAAATGAAAAGTAGGTAGTAGGCCTACCTGCCGTCTGTCATCTCTCAATAATAAACCAAGGAAGTCCTCTTTTTTCTTAATTTAACAATTTTCTTTGTTCTGGCCATTATTCGTTTTATACGTTTTATTCGTTTCATTCGTTTTATTCGTTTCATTCGTTTTATTCATTTCATTCGCTTTATTCGTTTTTATTCTAATTCGAATAGTGGTATTGTTAAGTATTCGAATAATTCACGACTATACATTCGAATATTCGAATATTCGAAAAAAATTGCCACCACTAGTCTATATCACAACGGCCACTGATCATAACGGCCACCCCGGTTTTTGCTATTTCATAACGGCCACCTTGATCACAACGGCCACTTATATTATTTGATCATAACGTGAACAAGGTGGCCGTTATGATCAAATAGTATTAGAGGCCGTATGTGATCAAAGTGGCTGTTATTAAATAACAATAACCTAGGTGGCCGTTATGATCAGTGGCCGTTGTGATCAGGTCCCTAACAAAATAGTTATAATCTTACGCTTTAATGAATTATTTAATTTAATATCTATTGTTACCAAAAAGGTCAACTTGTTCTCGTGACCCAACCCCTTTTTTTTATCATTTTATGACTTTCAGTCATCCTCAATCGTTAAGAATTTTTAGTCAATGTACTTATACTTGCCACCATTTCAATAATTATTAATTTAGTAATATTTTTATTATCTCAAACAAAATGTAACAAATTATATATTTTTCATAATATATTATTAATTCATTCTATTCCAAAAACGTGGCATTTTAAATTATTCACATCTTATTCAAAACCGAGAATTCGTTAAATTCAGGTCAATATGGGACAACCTTTGACGTAAACAAATTATCTTTTCTCCATTGGTAATAAAACTAGATTCATTAAAATAAATCGAATAGTATTTCAGGAATGTAGCTGATAAAGCATTATTTAATATCAAAAGGCCTATTGGTATTATTCATGTAACCAGACTTGTTTTGTTGATCGTTATTTGCATGTTACACATGGTACCACGTTTTGCTGTGAAAAAGAAGAAACTGAGGTAATTCCGAGAATTGTTTTTACGAGTGATAGGGCTTTATAGAAAAAATGAAAAAATTTTTTCGCGAAAAACGTTTTTTTTTTTAATTTTTGTGGTAAGTATAGGTATATAATTACTTAATTGTAGAGCTACATTTTACTGTTCTAATAGGTGTCGTTATAGGTATGAATCTGTTACATATGAAAAAAAATCTGGCAAGTTGCCACGAGACTTCCCTCGTATTAACACTTTTTTAAAAAAATAAATATAGTACAATATATATTGCTGAATTGAGAAAAAATACTCTTAAACTACATAAAAAAACTGCAACTTTATCTTATTAAAAAAATTTTTGCTTATACCGGAAGTGACGTCATCAAAGGTAATATCCGCATTTTCGTCGTTGACCCGAATAATCAAAAGAGAGTGGATAACTGTTTATAACATACCTGTTGTGTATGTCTGAATTGAGAGAATGTGTAAATAACATGTGGATAGTCTAATGCAAATGCACAAGTCACATGCCCTGTCAGTAAGTAATTTCAAATAGTAAACGAGTAAGATAAAATCGACTTCCGGGGTGAAACGTCGACTTTTTCAACTTTGAGGCGGTCCAACCCCGGATGTCGTTTTAATCTTACTGACTCTGGCGGACGTGGGAGCATCAACTGTGACAGTAAAGCAGTACTCAATACACAAAGAAACGTGTCTAATGTATACAAGTAATAAATGGAAAATATTTTAGCGAATTGAATCCTCTTCTCAACCTAAGCACACATAAATGAGAAGAATTTATTTTCGTTAGCTTAACATCGCTCGCTTGAGAATTAGCTCCAGATAAATAAAATGGTGGCAAGTACCTAGCTTTATATAATAGATAATAATAAAAATAGATAACCTGTAAGAGTCGCTGAACTTCGGTCAGGAACTGGGATGGTGAAGACTTTCTTTGTGCCAAGTTCGAAGCCTTCAAAAATCCATTGGTAATCGATGGTTTCGCTTTCCAATCTCCGCTCCATCGATTTCCACTGTGACCTTCTCCACCTAAAATTACAGACACAAACTGGCAGGTGGTGGTGATATCCCAGATGGGATCCATCGAAGAAATTACATCGTTTAGTAGCTTTTTTCTTATAAACTTGGTAGATGGTTGATCGCTATGTGACGAACCCTTATCCTTTTGTAGGCTGTGTTATATTTTTGGCTGTACAATAAACATTATTATTATTATTATAAAAATCGTTCCTTTTTTTATGACGACGTAAGTTATGATATTTTGCTATTATTTCTTTATTATTTTACCCATTTTGTTATAGCTTTTCTTAGTTGGCTGGCCATCCTCTCATATAGGGAAAAAGTTTAAACGGTTTGGTGCATGGTCCCGCACTCTAAATCATTACCAAAACTCATATTGCAGGTTAAATATTTAAATATTCTTGTTTTGTAAGGTGCTCCCCGGAAAATAAGTGAACTAATTTAGAAATATGTAATTCAAACTGACCTATATAAAGTCTTTAAAAGGACGTGGTACATTCAATTCTATAATTTTTTGACAGTTTACTCTTAGCTTCTAGTTTTCGCATTATTTTACGTTTTCTGTGCCAAAATATAGGTAATACAAACCGTTTTTTTTTTCAAACCCATATTGTTTTGATTTATGACGTTATAAGGTATGCAAATTGTTTAAATCGTCTTTAAAATAAGATTAAGATTGTTAAATTCTGTTTTGGGTAAAATTAAACTGGATGTTAGATCCTATCATCTTCTGAGACCTACTGTTTATATTGTGATTCAAAAGTTTACAAGAAAAACCTTTACAAGAGTAGCATTTTGGATAGAACGTAGGTAAACAATAATAAAAAACGTACTAATAACATATTTAATTGATAAGTCATCCTTTTTAATGTTTAGTGACAAATAAGAACATTTAAAAAGCCGACATAGTGAACTTTAATTCTATGGGGTGACAAAAAATTTTAATTTAAATTTGTTTTGTTAATAAGAAACGATATTTAGATAGGAACGGTAGGGTTTAGGTAAACCAGGATAATGCTGTCTTATAAGTCTAACTAATAAATTATAGTTGTTCAGTTTAAAGTTATATTATTTCAACGCAAATGAATTGCATAATTATAAATCACATTTTTGTATTTATCTTTGTCAATGACAAATGCGGTAATAATATTTGTGTAATTCGAGTTATTAATAGAGTAACGGTTGTTGATGTTTCTCGTTCCGGATTGGCTCAGTTGATTATTGTGGGCACTTGATTTTATTATTTTGTAAATGACTAATGATTACTCAGAGTATTCACGTCCGAATATGAAATAAGCAACTTTATCCTCTATCCGTCTTTGCATTATACGCTTATGAAAGTGTTTCGCTTAAATTTTAATAAACCGTTAATTTACATTTAGCCCTTTAATACTTCGCCATGATTAAACCTCGAAGTTTTACAATTAACCTTTTTCAATCCGTAGACACATATTATTAAATTTTGCCTTCGAAGGTGAGAATGTATTTGCATAAATTTAACGTTAGCTCAACACCAACAAGCCTTGTCCTTCAAAGATTCCTTAACAAATGCATAAACCAAAAAGATATCTTTGCAAGGAGGTTTAACGAAATAATCACTGCGTACATGTTCATATAACCCTAAATGAAGGAAGCCCTTGGCGTTTTAAATTTAATAAATATTTCCAATCGCTAACTGTTTTGGGTATAGGTAGTAGGATAAATAATTTAAGGAAAGCACCCATATGAAGATTCCAGGAAAACATAATTAATATTCAAAGGGGAAATCCAGGCGCGCAAAGTCTAAACATAAACTAAAATACATTCACGAATCTGCTGTGCGGAAACTGAAATTATGTACGCTTATTTTACATAGGTAGTAGTAATTTTATACTGTGAGTATAATTGTTATAATGACTTTATTAAATAACAATTTATTATATGAGGGGTGCCGAAATATGCTCAAATGATATTTCTACAGATTTACTGTGAAAGTTAAAATTATGTTGAATAGTACGTATTTTACACGATAATAGGTAGTAAAAATGCAAGGCCTCTGACTTTAAGTGGTCATAACGAAAAAACTGAGGGGTGACATTTCTTCATTTTTGGGCAGTACATTAGTCATTTATATATGTTTAACATGTGTAAAAATCAAATTGGTAGAATCAGTTGTTTAACTTTTATTTTAATTAACAGCAATAAAAACGCTGTATTTAGTATTTTCCTGGCTGACGGGCAGTTTTAATTTATCATAAAATTGTTATTGTTTCATAAATTGTTACCGAATTTACAAATGTTATAGCACACGTCATACTTCTGAAAAGTCGACAGCCAATAAATATTGATTATTTATATAATTAACTGGTTTTATAAGCCCTAACCGAAAATGTGCTATTTTGCAATATACTAAAGAAACTAAAGAAAAAAACTCTTATTTTAAATGCTAAATTTGTATTACTCAAATCAGGCTGCATTATTGCTTTATTGAAAACAAAATTTGTTGTAACTCAAAGTAAATGTTATAATTATCGCGAAAGAAAGACACACATATTCCCGCGAGAGGTAATCTACCACATCGTAAATCGTGAGCGACAAACCACAACAATGTGATTATTCTTTAGCATTGTACAAAACCATGCGCTTCATAGCAAATAGTGTACGACACCATCTCCCACCCCGTACTGCACTTCACCGCGCGAACGCAAGCATCTATCCTTTTTTCCAAATTTCTTTTAAACAAAACATGTATCTATACATGGAATTATTTTTGTGAATTGTGTTAGACCACAATATAATTGCTTTAACCTTGTTATGTTACTGTCAATATTATTAATATCGAACTATCAGGTACTGAGCTACACAAGATGTCGTTTTTTTCATTATAGTTTTAAGACTAATAAACGAATTGACCTCAAAAGCATCTCACCCCGACAAAAAAGTATACACTTGTCAAATATATAAGTATCTACCACTCAGTTTCAATAATATAGCCGTAATTAATTTTTAAAGTTGAGCGCTGGTGCGATTTGAGTCATAATTAGCGCTTTTTCGCACATAAATTAATACAGAAAATTAATGATGTTGTTGCAAAAATCTAAAACTGTACACCTTCTTTTAGGAATAAATTATCTTTTAAATGCACTTTACTTCATTAAATTATGATTGCTAATTTACTGAGATACAAGCTTCTAAAGTCAGAGACCTTGCATTTTTACTCCGATAGTAGCTAAGTTTGTATTTTATACATAAATGATGTAAGACAATTATACAAACGAGCCGGTAGTAATTTCTTTTGCTTCTCATTGTCATTTTCCTGGTTTTCGTCATGACCACCTTTTTATTTAATTATATTTGCGTTGGCGATATGACAAAGATGTAACTTTCCGAAACTCACAATAAACATCCTTTCCAAAAAAAAAGAAAAATGAAATAAAAATCGTAATTGTGAAGGAGGAAGATAAATTTGAACCAATTATAAATGATTTATAAACCTTTAAAGTTTCTGTTCGCTGTTATTCAATATTCCTTATACAGTGGACAGGAAAGATGCAAGTTGATTAACGACAGACTCTTGGAATGTGGTTGCCGTTCATCAAAGGAAAAGGACAGGCAACTAATTTTTGTTTAGTCTATAAAGGAAATTCCTGGAATAAATATATATCTTTTGGCGAGCTTTGCTGCTAGTACGTGTTATTATTAAATAACCAAACGCTGGTCGAATGATTTTATTTTAGTTTATATTTTAATAGTTTATTTATTTACAATATTGCAGTATATTAATATTAATATTTATTAATTATTAATAGTTTATTGGTATTCATTGTAGTAACTATGTAACGATTTTGTTATAACTGATGTTGATAAAGATGAAATGTTCAGGAAAGGAGCCTTAGAGTATCACTATATAATAACCGAAAGATGTGTATATGTAGGTGTTGCTGTGCACTTTTCCGACAGTCGCCGAATCCCGACGAATGCGGATGTGATACTTTAAAACCAAAGCTATTATAAATTTATATTTATAACCTATAAATTAATGCTACAATTTAGAAACCCCCGCAAACTACGTAAATATCTGCACTAATTTTTTTCAAAGTAAGTTTTAAACATTTTAGTATAAAAGTCCGTCATCTTATTCAAGCGGTATTTGTGTCTATATTTTCTTTACTTAGAAAATATGTTCAAAGTCTCCTTATGGAGATTACATGTAAATAGAATTCGCTATTTGTGCTTATTTTTGGGTGAAAATTTTGTGTAAACATGCAAAGTTTGTCTGTCCGAGGTCCTTAACCCATTTCGAACATTAAAACAATGACCGAAAGTATTTTCGCGAAAATTTTCAAAATGACAAGTATCGGAAACTTTTTCTCGCTATAATGGAAATTTAATTATTTCAAGTCGAAAAGTTATTCAAATGATGAAAAATGATTCTATTATACCTCGCGTTAACATTTTCATGGTTAAAATGATGTAAAAAGTAGTAACAGCATGCATCGTAGACTAATTTATGTGTCCCGATACCTTCTTTCGGTAACTTTCGAAATGTACATGTTTGTGTGCTTATTTCAAATTTAGAGATTTTGAACGATGGACGATGTTGTAGGTAACATATATAGTCGAATGTTTTCACCGAGGAAAATGTTTTTGTCTACATATTTAACTTGATATCTATTGATGAAAGTAGGTGGCAAGTGTATTGTTACGTTACACTATACCAAAGAGAATACCTATACTTTGACTATACTTCTAAATACACAACTTATATTGTAATTTAGAGGAAGTAAAATCCATATTTACTGCTGTACATATACGTGTAAATGATGCCTTTAGTTAGTGAAATAAACAAAAATTTGAAACTGTTTAAGGTAGAGAAGGTCTTTCTATAAAACAGATGTTATGCAACGTTAGACCAGCTTCTATTTGTACATTTTATGTTTTATGGTATTTTTAGTTTTACTATAGTTAAAGATGAATGCTAAAACGTTCTCCCTAAGGCCATTCGTATTCCCAAAAAGCTGCCAGTGTCCAAATTGAGTTCTTTTAGATTCAAAATTCATTCTAAACTATCCTTATGAAGTTCACACGGAATTTGTTATATTTTCGTTAATTTTTGGGCAAAGACTATGTGCAAAGACGTAATTAACATTGTGAAAGGGCCATTATGTATTTTTGGTCTCAAATCTATTCCAAAAAGTTTGCATTTTGCATTTTTTTTAATAATTGGTAAAAATTTACTATAGAAACGAATTCGTATATCTTTACCAAATATCAACCCATTTTTGTGATTTTTACGACAAATGTAATCCTTTATTTTAGTTACTTTAATAACTTGCTAAATTACAGATACCTACAGGGTCAAAAATCTGAAAAGGTACAAAAATGTAAATCTTTTTTCTTTTTTCTAGCAACTAAGCCAGCTCAACAAGGTGTGATATTTTAAAACAAAAGCTATTACAACCTAAAATCACAGATACCCCCCCCCCCCCCCCAAAGCACGCAAAACGCGAGAATTGCGTGTACCCCCGTTTATTTATAATATATCAATAAATGCAATTTGTAGGTTAACTTTAATTAATTTAACAAAACTTGGCAAGAAAATAATAAACATAGCTGCAAAGGTGACTGTTGTAGAAACCATATTTTTTTCGATAAAGTACCATAATGAAACATATACATTTGAAAGAGGGACGTGACAAAAGACAAAGCCGCATCAGTTCTACCGGTAGGTTGACGTCCTTAGCGGAATAATATTGGAAAAATTATCCCTAGCACGGCGGCTTCGCTCGTTGCCTTTCATGCCTTTCGGCTTTCACAATTACACTTCATTTATTTATCTAGAATAAAACAGATAAAACTGAAGAATGGTTAAGTAGCTTCACTACCGCTGTAGCTCTATCTTCTGTATAGTTGAATTTCGAGGCAATTTAACTGGTGACATTTTCCATCTTTGGTCAATCCTTTTGGAAGGGCTAGCGTCTTAGTATTTACTACACATAACATTTTAGTGAATAATCAAATCTACATCAACGAGATGAACACGTGCAAAAGGGGACACATTAAAACAAATTACAACGACTACAATGAAAATCAATAATTGCAATAATAAAAACATTTGTTTGCTTAGTAACGATAATAATTTGTTTAATTTCGAAAATATAAATTTATTTAGTGTGGACTGTTTCTGTAGAAGGTTTTTCAAATTTATAAGTGACAACTTAATTTGTTTCAAAGCGATTCTGTTGGAAAGTTGGTAACCTGTTCAGGCTTGCTACAGTATGAACAATATATAATTATTTGACAACTACCGGGCCGTAGCCAGGGGGTGGCGAGGTGGGGCTCAGCACCACCTACAGCATAGTCTATCCATTTAGACAATATGGTTTAATGGTTAATACAAATTTAGCAAAACATCAACATCTTTAGAAGCGTATTGCTATCTATCGAAACAAAATTGCAGAATTGCACACAGACACAGGCAGGACGAGGACGAGAATAGGTAAACCCCAAAGACTAGCAATGATATTTCAAAGGCTGTCCAATTTGTCAATTCTAGCCTTAGAAAAAGAAGGACCACAAAAATTGATTTGCAGAGGGTACTTTCGGTTAATACTTTTTTTAAGCCCCGCCTAGAAAACTGTTTGCCACCTCTACTATACCCTGTTCAAGTGACCAGCCGTTGCACGTCATTATTCGTGTACCAATGCTATAATTATAATTTACTAAGCAACTTTAATAAAATTTGCATTAAAGCCAAAATGTCATCGTAAGTACAGTTGGTATTAAAAGTCATTAATCGTGTAGGGTTAGCGACCATATTTTATCCTTGTCGCACACTTTGCAGTTCGTACTTACAACTTAAAACGTAGCCCGAATATAAACTCTTAAAATATCTCGATGTTGTCACGTCAAGTTTTGTTTACTTTGTTAAATTCACCGGTACGCACTTAAGCTATTTTTTTTTAAATTCCCTTACTAAAAACAGTACTTATCAGTACTCTTATATTGTTTATGTCTACATTAGTTGTTGTATTTTATTATTACATAGGTATACAGTATCTATTTGTTTCTAACCTAAAAACGTCAGTCTGGCAACACGTACATTTGACAACGCTGATTACACGTCACTGATTTAGTAAGTTTTAAGCTATGACGTGCAACGGCTGGTGACTTGAATAGGGTATACTTCACCCTGGCTACGGGCCTGTACCTATGCTAATATTTTTCCAATTTAATTGATGATGAAGAATTATGATTAATAATTTAACCTTGGTGAAAGGATAAATTTTTGAAAGCTGTCCTTAATTAACAACCCTCTCACTTTGAGCTAGCCTGGGAAGTAAAAAAGTCCCAAAGGTAAGTCTAAACTATCTGAAAAAGAGATTTTTGTGGCTATTTTTAAATATTTCCTTTGTGATTTTAATTTTTTTTTTGTATGTAGCGTGACAGCGTGGGTTCTAGGTAAAGTATAGAACACTACAAGTTGCTGCGCGAATTCTATAACGATCCATAACTTTTGTAATTTCAAAAAAAGACCCGTAACTGGTGACGAAACATGGGTGCATGGGCATGACATCGAAATATGGTTCCAATGGATGCGGCCTGAAGAGACAAAAGTGATACGCCCAATCAAATGTTGTTCACACTGTTTTCTTGAATTTCAATGGCGTGTGGTGCACCAACAACTCGTGTCATATGGTGATATGGTCGTATGATCAAAAATCTTGGAGTTAGACAAAGAAAACTATGAAAGGATGATGTTTTCCAACCCTGAAGCGATAAAATCCGAATCACTGAACGCTGTACCAAAAGTGAGTTCTAAATAACTAATAAGATTAAGCTAACCATAGTTCTAAATCTAAATGTAATTTACGCCTCTTCCAAATTTTCTGAGACGTTGCCTATCATTAATAATAATTAGACTCCAATTAGAGGAATTTTAATAAGCGTTTATAAACAGAAAATGTGTGTTAATATAAAATACGCGATTTTATGAAATAATGTCATTGAAATAAATATTAAATGAATCTTGAAAACAGTTTAAGCTTATTCAGTTCAACTGGGATTAATAAATTTCCGTTCTTTAAATAAATAAGAGGAAAACTTGTAAAACTTTATCCTATCGATTTCATCCTTATTTAAAATCAGTTCGGCATGGTGTAAGGAAGATAAATGAGATTTTTGATAATCGATGCCACACTTACTGATCATCAGCCTCAAATCCTTGAAATATTAAATTTCTCAAGATTACCTACCGAACTCGTACATCAGTCACCACCGTTGTATGCGTCGTATCGTACATAGATTATTATGTCTAAATCCAGATACAGAATTATTATCTCGCTTAATTTTTAATACATAAACACAAAAGCATTTCGCAGCAGTATATGCGAAGATAGATTATATGAGTAATGAATATTTCAAAACATGTTTGGTTTCATAACTTTGTCCCAGTGGTAATATTAATGCAAATAGTTGAAATATAACGTTATGTATTTTCATAGAATATTCTCGAAATATAACTTTGATGATCATGGTTATTAGTTCTCGTTGCAAAATAAGGTATGCATTGCAGTGTTCTCTGCAGTACGTTAAAACGTAATATATTGCATGAAATGTAACCGTATTTTTCATGTGTAAAAATATACTCGTTCTGATATTTACAGTATCTTAAAATTTTATTTACCCGTGTGCTTTATATCTTAACAGTGGCGCCGACTTCGTGGGGGCAGCGGGGCGCGTGCCCCCATGTAGGCAGATTGCGTGGGGGCATGGCCCCCATGCACTTCACTGGCATGTGAACATGACTATGAACAAAATTGGGATTTGGGAAAGTGAGGCACATTAATTTTATACGTAAAAATGTTAGGAATAGGTCTATATCTATCTGTTTCACGCCATGAAAGTGAGAATTTAAAAATTTTCAGAAATATCAGAACAGGACCGATCCAGAAGTAAATAGTTCTGTATGTTTATGATGCAGATGTTTAATTATGTTATGACTGGCTCAGTTTACCTGTTTGTATAGTGTATAGTGTTAGTGTATGCAGATTTATATCAAAATTACGTGACTATACACTATACCACAGTCTGTGACAATACTGACCGGAAAAAATGTTTTGTTTAGTCTTTTCCTAGGCTGTCGCTGTTAGCGTGTTAGCATATCAGTTATTTCGTTAAATCATCATTCACAACATAGAATAGATGGTATGTCGTACTCTATTACAAACAAAGAAATACATTGTATGCAGTTTAGATGTTTTTCCAAAATGTTGTCTTCTATGAATAAAAATGAAACTGCAATAAAGTATTTTTTTTATCTTGATATTTCAAAAATACCTACACCGTTGCTCCTTATGATTTTAAAAGATGAGCTTTTCCTGTAGTGCTGCTGCCCCTTGCCCCCATGTAGATCTTAAAAACCCGGCGCCACTGTATCTTAACCAGTTTCTAGAGTTTTATTCCTTACTTTACTAGAATTTCGATATTATTTGCAACAAATAAAATGTTAGTCAACCGAAAGTTTCAGATACACATGTAGTGTGATATGAGTTCCGTCTCTTGAAAATAGGTCGTAAAAAAATTTCGTATTTGACTGTGTGAAACAAACGCTTTTATTTGATTCTTTGCAGCGTGATCGACTTTTTTTTTAGGAACTGTGGATCGTGATAAAACATAGTTTATAAAGACGAAAAACATTTTACTATAACAGACAACACACAATATTTTTTTTATGTATCATTGGAACTTACAACTTGTCATTATACAGAAAAGGATATGATGCAACATACTAGCTTCTGGAACAACTACATGTGCAACTAGTACCAACTTTTTCTTATTTTAATTTCTTTTAAATCAGTAATTTATATTTATTTGGGAGGCGTAAAAGGGCGAATAATATAATAATAATCGAGTTTATTTTTCCTAGCCGAACAGAATTATTGATTGTGATAAAAAAGAAAAAAAAGAAAAAAATAAAAAGATCACATAGATTATAAAAACGAGCAGTTATACCGGAAAAATCAATAGGCGAGGTTCTGTTGGGTAACAAAATTACCCTCTGATAACAAAATTACCCTCTGATAAGTGAAATAAGGGGCGAAACGGTAGTTTGGGGTCGTTCGAGGAATTTTTGAGGTGGAAGGGAGAAAGTGGAGAAAGGGACAATTAAAAGAGAACAAGGAGGAGATTTTTCAAAGGAGTAGAGTAACAAGGAGGTCACCGAGTAGGGGAAAGAAAATTCCATAGAGAGCGAAGAAACGGAAATAACCGGTAAAGAAGAGAAAGGGATAGAGAGGATACTGAACAAACTACAAAGTGTGAAGGAAGAGATGAAAACAATAAGGAAAGAGTTGGGGAGCATAAGGAAGGGACCAAAGGAAACCAATGAGGGTTTTAAATATGTACTTAAAAGAAGAAATAAGGAAAAATAGAAAGAGAAGCAAACAAAGAAAGGGATGGATAGAGGGAGCAAAAGGAGAATTAAGGAGGGAGATAAACAAAATGAAAGGGCTGATGGAAAAGCAAGAAGGAAATAGAAGAAGAAGTGGTGTAATAGTGAGACGAATCAAAGTGGAAGAGCCGGTGAAAGAGTTAGGGAAGTATATAGAAGACAAAATGCGGGTGAAAAAGGCAATGGTGATTAATAAAGGTTCAAGAAATGAACTAATAGTGGCAGAATTGGGAAAGTGGAAAAATAAAATGGGAATTATTGGGGAATAAATGGAGACTAAAGAACACGAACATTTACATAGATGATGATTTCACACAAGAAGAAAGAAAGGTTCAGAAGGAGTTAAGAACGATTGCAGTGACTGAAAGAAAGAGGGATGAGAACTAAGTTTTGCTGAAAGAAGATATGGATAGGTGAGATTAGATACAAATGAGACGATGAAATGAAAGAACTTAGAGACGAATGGGGACAAAAACCAGATAGAAGAGGAGGGGAAAGAAACAAGAAAAGTGCAAGAGAAGGTAAGGAAAATACGGGAAGGTGTAAGGGGGCGAACTTAGTTTCTTGGAATGTGGCAGGAATAAAGAATATGGGGGAGGAGTTTTAGAGGAACATAGAAGGATATGAGATGCTAGGGCTGACGGAAACATGGTTAGAAGGCAAAGACTGGAGTATATCGGAGGAAAAATTGCCAATGGGATTCCGATGGAGGGCACAATTCCGACAAAGGAAAGAAAAAAAGGTATAGCGAAAGGGAGCATAATAACGGGAGTAATCGAAGAGTGCGACGCAGGAAGGGGGGATTATGAGACCAAAGAGAGGGGGTCGTGCCGAGATATATGAAGGGAAAAGAAGGAAAAGAGTACCAGTAGATAGTTGCAGTATATGCACAGGGGATGAGACAGATGAAAGAGAGCATAGCGTAGATGGTAGGGGAGGAAAAAGGAGTGAGATTTGTGAAAGGTGGAATCTTGATGAAAGAATAGGAGAAAACGGGAGAATTTCGATAAATGGGGTGGAAAGGATAAGGAAGAGTCTGGACAGAAAAATAAATAAGGACGAAAAAGAGCTATTGGAACTATGTGAAGAAAAGAGGGTGGAGCATATTAAATGGAAATTTGGAAGAATGGGATTGAGGGAATTTTACGTTTATAGGGAGGAGGGGGAATCGGTAATAGATTATGTGTTGGTGAATGATGAAGGATAGGCGGAAATAGGTAATGTTAGGGCAGGAGAGGAGGTGCAATCAGATCATCTTCTATTGGAGATAAAATTAAGGGGAGAGGGGCAGGAGGAAAAAAGTAAAGGAAAGGAATGGCGAGATAGTGGTGTATGAAACAAGTAGAGTATTAAAAAATTGGAGAGCAATTTGAAGAATACGGACAGAAGATCGGTTGGTGGAGGGGTTAAGGGAGTTGATAGAGAAGCGTCCACTGAACATGAATAGGAAGGACTGAAAAACTGAAAAATATGGAGAAAGTGAAAGTTCAACAACAACCACTCCCTCTGATTTGGAGTGAAAGTGACAACCAATTAGGATTGGCGATCAGCGAGATTGGAGAAAAAGAACCATATAAATTCCGGAACGTAACCAAAGCCTTCATTCCTATCACTCTGAATATGCAAGCTGTAATGTCATGCGAAACGTCAGAACTCTTGGCTTCACATTTAGCAATCACACCTGGCAAACCTAGACTTAACGGCTCACCGCCACCGTGAGCTAAAAGGATGGATAATCATCCCAAAAATCCTTGTCTTGGCTCACAAGCCTTGCAACGCAGATTGTGGAACAAATATAACGACGCGGTATAAGCTGAAAATCTTGACAGTTCGAAGAATCGCGAAACCCTCAAATTACTTCTTTTTATTTCCATAAGTCTCGATTTAAACAGTTTCTTTTTCTGTTGACCCTTTGCAACGAAAAGGTACAACTCTCTTTTGCCATTTTAGCGTGGCTATAATTATTCCTACTTAGGGATTTTTAGCTTATGACGTCGTACCTTCAAATTTTAAGTACAATAGATATACGCTTTTTCGTTCATTTTAAATTGCCAATCTACCTGACTTTCGTCTGTTCCTGCCACTCGATTATTAAATGAAGGATTGATAACCTTAAATTATCCCGTACATATAATACTGATGATTTTATTATCTATTGATTGTATCTGAAGTTAATTTTAATTTAGTTTCGTGCTGAATTATAAAAACTGATACACTTCTATGCCTAAGCCTATGCTGTATGAATATTTAAACAGTTTATAAACTTCTACAAATTCATTACACATTTATTGTGAGGAAAAGCTTTTGTAACTAGGTAAAACGGTATTTTCCTAATCCCTGGTTTAATATTTTTAAAAGTACTGTGTAGATATTACTTTATTTATGATGTAGACAGGTGTCTTTATACAATCAAACAAGGGTTACTTAATGCCAATTTATTATACATTTATTTATAATTCGAACGACGACGTTTCGCCTTTTCGAGTCAATATACAATAATTTTGCGATAACATTTATACAGGGTGGCCCATTGAAAAGGTAACACGCCTGTTTTGGGACACTTAGACCAGTTTATTAAAAAAACGCTCGGACACGTCGATTTTCTATTTTTGGGGGACAACTTTTGATGTCAAATTTGACTTTGTCAGGTCAACCCCCTAGCCCCAGCAACCCCTAACTCAATAATTTAAATAGGGAAAAGGAGTCGAGCGACCCCTCATTTGAATCGTATTTTAATTCTCTATTCGACAGTACAAATGAAAATTAGATTTACTCAATTTTTTTTCGCCCCCATGAAAAGCACCCTCCAGATTAACTAAGGTGGGGGTGTTGTTTAGGAGAAATCCTGAATCACGTCACTTTTGACCTTTTGAACGGCACATTTTGATGTCAAATTTGACCTTATCAGGTCAACCCCCTAACCCCAGCAACCCCTAACTCAAGAATTTAAATAGGGAAGGGGTGTCGAGCGACCCCTCATTTGAAGCGTCTTTTAATTCTCTAGGGGTGAAGTGGCGGTGTGGGGAAGGGGGGAGAGTAAATAAAGCTCCCCTCTTCCCTTTTACAAAGCATTAACATTTTTTATTGTCACTTAACAAAACTGACAACAAATTTTGCATAGGTAATCGGTAAACTTCTTTCGGCGATCATAGCGCCATCTGTCACGAACTTCAAAAAATGTTTCAAACAAAAAGTTCCTATTTGTTAACGCAGAATTCAAATCTGCATAATAAACTGAGGGGTGCTATTTAAGATTACGAAGTTACCACCTCTCCACCCCCCGGGGGTGGGAGTGGGGACATCCTATTACTATCAAACAATAGGGTCTTAAAAAATTGTTAAATGTATTTTTTCTTTTTTCAATACGTTTTGTATTTCGCGAGATATTTGGCCGGTACGGGTGGTCTGAAACACCCTGTATATGTATACAACGTACCCAAGATAAGGATGAACAACGTGGAGATCATGAAAACGGTAAGAGATACGAAGGCGGTTAAATTAGAGAAAAGTTGTATAATTTAGGGCATGTTCACATGTAGTTTGCAAAAGCTCATTATTGTTTATCGTTTCCGAGATTTAAAACAAAATGCGATTTTGGTTTTTTCTTTTTTCGTAATTCCTTCGTTTATTTTAAAAGATTTTTAAAAACCCACCATTTTTCTTCATTGTCACTTTTTGAATAAATTGTATTAGACGGCGTTTTCAAATTTTTTATTCGACGTTTCGTCTCCGAGAAACCATCATCAACTTTATTTTTTTATATCACCCCAACCAACGAAACACCATGTACTCGATAGTATTTTTTATTACGAATTTAAGGGTGTATTACACATTATGGTCTCGAAGCAAATTTAAAAAAAAAATCAGTAAACACAGTAAACCTGTGTCCAGAAAATAACGGCAACCTATTTGAACATTTGTTGTAATTATTTAACTTTAATTAAATAGTTTTAAAAGATTGGAGTTGTTAAATTTGCACATAAAAAAATTCTGGCAATTTCTGGCAAAGGCATTTTCGCGTTATAACTATCATGAACGTAAAGACAAAATTGAGACAAGATTTAAACTATCAAAATTTTGTTGAAAACAAAACAGCGTTGACATTTTCTTCAAAGCGCTCTGCACGCAAAATGAAAAACTTTTTTTTTTCAAACATGTAATAATGAAATAACATGTGTGATACATCGGTGTAAAGAGAAAAATAAACGTAACCTAGAAATGGAAAAATTCAAAATGGCGCCCATAAGAAACAATTTATTGTGGCATGTATTATCACGAGACTTCCATAGTATTAACACTTTTTCAAAAAATAAGTATAGGACAATATATTGCTGTATTCAGAAAAAAAACTCTTAAACTAAATCAAAACTCCAACTTTATCTTATAAAAAAAATGAGTGCCCCCACTTTAGCTTATACCGGAAGTGACGCCATCAAAGGTAATAGTCAGCATTTTCGTCCTTGGCCCGAATGCAATCGATTGGCAAAAACCGCATTTCGATAACTTTAATAGTTTCTGAGTATAGAGCATTGCAGTCATTTTTTAAAAATGATTTTTTTAACACTTTTTTCAAAAAATAAGTATGAAAAAATAATTTCCGTCTGTAGTCTGTAGTCTGTCCGTACACATTCCTTGCAACGCTCTATACTCAGAAACTATTAAAGTGATCGAAATGCGGTTTTCGCCAATCGATTGATGTCGGACCAAGGGCGAAAATGCTAATATTAGCTTTGATGAGGTCACTTCCGGTATAAGCTAAAATGGCGGCACATGCTTTTCTGAGATTGTTATCAAGTATTGTGTATCTTTGTTTATTTTGTTGATGGTACCTCGAATTAGAAAGAATGACGGTCGCACTGTAAAGCATTGATGCACTAATGGCTTCACTGCAAATTGATAAGGTTTCTTTGTTTTAATACCGTTATTGAGTTCTTCTAAGCAAAAAACAATGCTATGTAACTTCTTTGTAACGCAGAGTACATATTTTGGAGCTTCACACGCGCTTCTTCAATATGAGCTCTATTTTTATTTTATTGGCTTTATTGTTCAAGTTGATTTTTGAAAGGGTTCTCTAACGTTGAGAGATTGCTATTTGAGAAAGTTCTTGTTTGGGCGGTTTGAGGATGGGGTGGAAGCGAGCCCTACTTGTAAAACATCAATTGTGTTCCCTTTCGATGTCCTCGAAGCGTTTTTAAGAATTATTTGATATCTATTTTTCTTTTTCCTTTAACATATTTTAGTGACGTTTAAAACATGGAAACCATTAAGTATGTTTGCTAATCTTTCATAAATTACACAAGCAGACGTCGCTCCTTAGTGCTAAATGTTTCCTTGAAGAACTAAATGCATTTGTACATGAGTCGAGGAAAATGTTTGTTTATACGAGGTACGTTCAAAAAGTAAGTTGCGTTTGGTAATAAAAAAAAACACAAATACAGATCATACAACAATATTATATAAAAATCTACAACCCTTACACTATTTTTCGCCGTTATTTCCAGGCATTTGTCATAGCGTGGTAGAAGTTTTTGTATGCCTTCTTGAAAGAATGTTGCCGCCCGTGTTCTTAGCTATAGTAGTAACATGCTCTTTCAGCTCTTCATCGTTGTGGAAGCGTTGAACACCAAGGAAAGACTTCAAATGCAGGGAGAGGACCGTGCGACCGACGAAGTGTACCTCCAGGCTCCAGTGCCGTTGTAGTTTCAGGGGTGTCATAAGTAACGCAAGTTTCATCCGCGGTTATTATCTGACATAAAAATTTATCGCCCTCCTCGTTGTACCGTGTCAAAAAATCAAGTGCTCTGCCCATGGGTAGTTTTTTGTATTGTTCAGAAAGAAGGTTAAGCATCCAAGGTGCGCAAAGTTTTAGAAACGACAATTTTTCCGTTACAATCTCGTAAATTACTGTCGAGAAATCTGCGGAAATTCAAGAGGAAGAGCACGAACCACAGATCTGATTTCAAAAACGGCGTGACTTTCGATCAACGCCGTCATTATAAACCACCAATACGCTACCAACAGCTGACTCACAATGGCGTCATTTTGTTCTCCTTCACCCAGAGAGAGAAAAATGAAAACGGAACTTACTTTCCGAACGCCCCACGTATTATTAATATAAGATGCCAGCGCGCAGTAACTATTTTAATATTTGTATACAGATTCATTGAACACATATTCTGTATTGGAGTCGACGACGATAAAGATTTATATGCTTGAAACCGGAGATAATGATATTGATTCTTTTGCTGAAACTTAAGGGGAACGTTGCCCTGCTTGGGTGTCTATTTTTTTATTCTTTAGATAATGTCGACATTCTAATTGAATTTTTGAAACATTTAATTATAGTTTTTGAACGAATTGTGGTATTGATTAAGAATTTGTTACACACGCTTAGATAACGCAGGCAATTATAACGCGCTTTTAATAAGGACTAAAGAGTGAATCTAGACAAATGAATGTTTAAGATATATTAAATACCAGGAAAGTTTAAATCACAAAAGTGGGTAAATAAGGAAAACAGCCTTCAACACGGTTAAAGACTATGACTCGTCATATAATTTAAGGAGCTTATTGCAAGGAGATTAGTTTCATTCATTCTAAGTAAATAGTCCTTGTAACTATGCCGATCGAAGGTGTTTGTAAATCATCCCGTTTTAAACCAAATAAGAAAGAGGGAGAGAGAGGAAGTGTACCTAACATGATGCTAAATAAATTTCACAAGTTAATATTTAAAATAATAATACATTGGTTATGCTAATAGGTACTAACTGCAACCAAGAACATTCTTGTTCTACTACTTTACTATAGAATTTTGTAAAACGTGTCCTTAATAATTGACGCCCACTTTGGAAATATGGCTCCCAACGATGAACATCATCTCGTATCTCCTTTGGGACAAAAGTAGTTATCTTTCGGTCTTAAAAGTCTCCAAAATAACTATTTGACATAAATCAAAATGTTTACTGTTTAGGAACAAATCGACATTATAAGGGGCTAACGCTATCAATTGGCTAAGTGCAGCTTCAATGGAGGAAGTGATAATATACGAAATGCGAAAAAAGGAACAATTCAAAAAATTCATAAAGACATTTCTCTCATCATATGGCACAAAATGGCAATAACTATAAGAACATAATAATTTGTGTGCGAATATTTCAAATTTTTTATTCCTGGTAGGTATAGTCGCGACATTGCAGTCTCATACCGAAAATCGGTGTACGAAGCTTGTCCAGAAAGTCAATGTACATCGCTTGTATCTTTGAATGAAAGTGCGTTCGAAAATTGTTTCGAATTTTGACTTTAGATTTGGGATTCTTGATGAAAAAGTATTAATTGAAAGTTTTAGATTTGTGATATCACCTTGGTAACTTTGTAGCTGAAATTTGGAATTTACGGGAAAAAATGGAAAAAAATAGCATCTATTAGAAGAAATAATTAGTTCATATATTGTAAAATAGTCCAGAAATGCTCATTAGGATTGCCAAAAGGAGTTGGTTGCATTGTCAAAGTTAATATGAAAGAAAATGAAATTTGCATTTTTCCCTTCAAGGATTGTGGAAGCTAAATCCTGTAAAAATGTAAATTTAGGATAATAGAGGGCAGAACCGTAAATTAAGGAGGGGTTCAATTGTCCTAAGTAACCAAAATTTCATAATCACACTCCCATATAAACGCCATGTTAAAATTGGACTTTGGCATGCATTTCTGGACAACTCATGGAGTTTTATGTCTCAAAATGACCCTAAGAACATGCTAGGGCTCATATGCCTAGTGTTAGCAAAAAGTATAATGTTTCAAGCTGTCTAGGATGTGTCAAAGTAACAGATACTGTTTTCTTGCGATATTTTGCGATTCTTTCAAAATTACAACAGAAATAGCATACCCCAATGCGATATCGATAGGCATAACTGCCGTGAGGGTTCATTGGGGTCATTTTCAGATATAAAAGTAAAAAATCAGACCAATACAGTGGTCACAGTGATTTGTTCAAAAAATGAAGTCCGAGTCTTTTTCAATGGCGAGTGAACTTTTGGCGTACTAGCAGGAAAAATTGTCGTTCCATCACAACTCTTTACTTCAGGCTAAATTTCCTCGTAAATTGCTCTCATTATTCGAAAATTTCGGAATTCATCAAACAAATTCGTAGAAATTTCTTCAGTGGAATGGGCCAACGTAAACCAGGGTCGGTGCGTGCAGGTGAAAGAAAGGTGCCTAAGAAGAACACCAAACTGGGCAGACGTAAGAGAGCTTTGGAGGCCTTCAACGCGATAGAAATCAGGATCAATATTGAATCGAAAAAAGTTCTTGAACCCCCCCTTAATTAAACTACCAACGCGTATGTACATTGAATACATCCCCAACTAACACCGCAGCATTTATAAACAAGCACAAGCCGCATTTTAAATCAATCTTGGATTTATCTTCAGTTAATCTTCAGATCAGTTAATACTTAATAAACCGTATGTAATTAAAATTTGTTGAAACAAATAACATATCATTCCACATTTATCGTTCGTATTGTATTAAATAATAATTTCAAACCTCCATTTTAATAACGGTGACCTCGTTCCTTCATTCTCATTAAATCTAGTAGGTATTCATATAATTAGTGTGGCAATCCGTCCCCAGGGGAATTATTAATACAGTTCTCATTGTAAATATTATAAGATACCCTGTAATTATATTTATTCACTAACGGTAGGCATGTGTTCACATTTTACCACGTTGAATCGGTTTGGAGTTGGTGAATTAGCTATGCTTAAACCTTAATCGACAGACCAAATTGGTCATTATTGTTGAAGCATAGAACTCGGAAATCAATGTACATGTAAACCATTTATTCTGATGTTACATCAAACAAGGCATTAGAAGGGAGGTGGTCACTATGTATTGATTAACTTCGAACTATCTACCCACTTGTGTAAGCATAATAAGCTCTGATTTGCTAATAGGAATTAGAACCCATAAATATCAGATAGTAATAAGCAAATATTTGATATCAAGTTACGTATAAAGATGTGAAGGGTTAAGTATTTTCCGAATCGGTCACTAGAAATATTGGGGTTGACAAGACACATGTTGGAAAAAATATCAAGATGTTAAATGAGACAGTCGCTAGGAAAAATATGTTCCTTCAAGTTGGCTCAAAAGAAATATTACAGGTTCTATAATAGAAACCTTTGAAATACGTGTTCGACGTGCTTTTTTTTGTATAAATCTATTGATATTCGTTTCAAGTAACTTCGAAATGCAAAATTAATTTCTCTGGAACGATAAAATTTTTACTACATAGAGAGTGTATCAGTTTCAGATTTCAGATATACTGGAATCGATTGAAAATATCAAATCAAAAATTTCATTTTTATTGCTGTTCGGGATGATTTATATGAAATCCGGTTTAAGAATCTCTAAATACAAACCGAAATTGAATTGTGCTCGGGGTAGAAGTAATAATAATATTTTCACGATTTGATGTTAATTTGGTTATATGATTACAATGTATCCCGTGAGATTATCTAATTCGTGCCGAATTATGCTTTGTTGTTTAAATACACAACAGTGTTCAATAAATACGGAGCGAAATGTGATGATGTTGTTCAGATTTGTAGCACCTATTAATTAAATATATACTTATCAAAAACAATTACCTAGTTATTTATAATTTTCAACGGTAGCAAAAAATGCCACTATTCAAATAACAATACATTTTTAAGAGTGTTCGTTAGTAAAAATTTGTAAAATAGTAAAAATATTGTACAAGCGGGAAGCAAAATAAGAGAATCTACAATATTTGTTTAGTATAGTTGAAAAATACCCGGCAGGATGATGAGAAAACAAACAACTAATGCACTAGAAGAAACGTTAGGGAATCAAAACGTGATTCCTGTCCAAACAGAAGAAAGGGGCAACAGATACAAACTTTGTAGTGGTTTACGATTACAACTCAAAACCTTCCCCATGAATTATATAATTGAATTAAAGTTTGATATTAATGGATTAATCTTAAGTGGTTAGCGACATGTTTCGATAACAAGTAGCATCATCAGGCTAAGAATAGCCTGATGATGATACTTGTTATCGAAACATGTTGCTAACCACTCAAGATTAATCAATTCAATTATGTAATTCATGGGGCAGGTTTTGAGTTTTTTGTAGCTTTGAAGTAAGTTATAGATTTTCTCCTACAGATCATCTACGTGACTTGCGTATATGTTGTCCTATTATACAGTGTGACTCATTTAGATTGGAAACACACATGTAAAATTTTTTTTTTAAATGTCAAATAATGAAACATCTACTTTGGGACAATATTTTAAATGGTTATTCCCATTTTCAGGCCACACTATGATAACATTGATAACTTTTTCGCACTCGGAATGGAGAATTGTTATTAGCGATTTGTTTATAAAAAAAATATCTACGCCGCTAAATTCAGAATGCTTCCAAATAGCTGTCACCAAAATTTTACAAAAATATATTTATTAATAACAAAGTTATGACAACTTAAAGTTTGCAAACTTTCTAAGCTAACAGTTACAAAACAACGCCCTGTATCAATTGATGGCCATGGAAATTATGTTAATAATTCGTAAATTAAACTATCAGTGGAGAAAAAAATATTTAAAGTAACGTAACATTTAATAAAAGTAACGGAATGGCGCAAATTGAGGAAATAATAAGACCTAACATTTTGGAAGCATTCTGAATTCAGTGGCGTAGATATTTTTTTTATAAACAAATCGCTAATAACAATTTTCCATTCCGAGTGCGAAAAAGTTATCGTAGTATGCCCTGAAAATTGGAATATACATTAAAAATTCTGTCCCAAAGTAGATGTTTCATTGTTTGACATTTAAAAAAAAATTGGTTAAAATCGGTAAACAACTTCAGATTTTACATGTGTGTTTCCAATCTAAATGAGTCACACTGTATATCTTACCATCTTATATAATGAAAACCACGTTTAAGACAAGAAAGAAGCCATTCAAGATAACAAAACCATTCAAAATAGAAACTTGTAAATGCGTTCGGGGTTGCAAGCTCTTAGAAAATCTTCAAAGTTTAAGACAGAGGCCTTTGAATTATTCTGAGTTACGGTCTTGAAGAATTTCCAAAATCACGGCCTTGACCACTGGCTGCTAGGAAGGTTAAAGGAAAATAGTAGAAGATGTGAATGATCCTACCTTAAACTTATCAATTGAGAAGCGGTTGGAATACTAAACCCTTTTTGAAAGCAGCCTTACCTACAGGATAAGATTTTAGGCACAAGGTTATAGCCAAAACGAGCCATTCGAGCATCTATATAATTCTTAAACATCTCTCAGTGGGCCGAGGATCACAAGGTAATAAAATTCAGCTATGGCGTGGATGCTGTAAAATTCCACATGTCTGATATACATTTTTTTACAACCTTAACCACATGAGAGCGAGCATTGTCATGGAGTAAAATGACACCACGTGAAAGCAATCTTATTACTTGATTAATATATTCAGTTTCATTGCATAGCTTTGCAAGAACATTCATTTCAGGCGATCTAAACTCTCTCATCAAGAGCCCGTAATGGTCGAAAAAATATGTCCATGCAGAAGGTGCTTTAAGCTTTTTAGTGGCGATAAATTTGAATGTCAGTTTACTGAATCGTTCAAAATTATTACATCAAGTTTCGTCAAGAGCAGTAATTGGGGGGAGGAAATCATTTCCATTTTGACTGTACTCCTTGAGGTGTTGAAAAGGTAAATTCAAGCGGAAGTGATTTTGATCCACAAACCAAAGACGAAGAATCCACTGTGCACAAACTTTTGTGTAATCCAATTTGTGTACAATATTATGGGCAGATCTTACACTCACTGCACCGTTTTCTGGAATTTCTCTGATTTAAATTTAACGATTTTCTCTAATAATCCCTTTTGTACATGGTATACAACATTTAACAGCACAAAACATTCACACTTAGAAGAGAAACTTAAAAGTTTTCGACTGCAAAAGAAAGCGCGTGTAACGTTTTTAAAACAAAATATTGTCATTGTGACCATATTGTGACAACACCTTACTCCGTACAATAATGTTTGTTTGGGAAAGGTGGCCATACAATATGAAATGTTGTGGTCCTCCGTGTAATGAAAAATAAGTAGCTGCATTCGGTTTCCAAAAGATGAGTAATATTGGGGTCCAGGAAGTTAGCCACCGATATGAAGCACAAATGACGTCACCGTGCAAAGCCCTTAGTGCCTCGTTAGTGCTTCATTGTGCTTCACATCAGAACTCGGCCACACCGACGGTTCGGGAGATATCCAGCCCCAAAGTCAGAGGTTGGAAGTTAGCCACAACTTTTTTATTATTGAAGCACAAATGTCGCGACCGGGCAGAATCCTTAGTGCTTCGATAGTATTCATTTGTGCTTCACACCAGAACCCAGCCACACCTACGGTTCGGGAGATATCCAGTCTCAAAGTCAGAGGTTGGAAGTTAGCCACAACTTTTTTATTATTGAAGCACAAATGTCGCGACCGGGCGGAATCGTTAGTGCTTCGATAGTATTAATTTGTGCTTCACACCAGAACCCAGCCACACCTACGGTTCGGGAGATATCCAGTCGCAAAGTCAGAGGTTGGAAGTTAGCCACAACTTTTTCATTATTGAAGCACAAATTTTGTGACCGGGCAGAATGCTTAATGCTTCGACAGTATTGATTTGTGCTTCACACCAAAACCCAGCCACACCTACGGTTCGGGAGATATATATAGCCCCAAAGTCAGAGTCAGAGGCCACAGCATTTCTTGTTATTGAAGCACAGATGCCGCGACCGTGCAGCATCTCACGGTATTCGTAATTGTATATACTTTACACCAGAACGTAGTCACGTCGAGGGTTCAAAACATGTAGGACCTTAAATTCTATGGCCGGAAGCTGGCCACAGCTTGTCTTGTTACTGATATTTAATATGGCGAAGAACATGGAAGATATTGAGTGGGGCTCTTCATGAAAACAGAGACACGAACAACGAAAAATATATTTTCCTTCTGGTTATAAGAAATAAACGTTACTAAAATGTAAATATAAAAAATATAGATGTTTTTATGTTTAAGGTAAGTCGTCTCGTCAGTCATATTTAGAGTTGAGCAGTCAGCATTATATAAAATAAGACAATTGTAAATTATGGCAATATTATTTGTTATGCTGTGCAGTGGTGAAATACAACGTTTAATAAAAATACAGTCCACTACCATTTATTTATTTCTACACCAACCGGCCCAAACACCTACAGAGCACTCTAGGACAAGTAAACCAAAACTTTACTACACTAAATTCTCGTTTATCCGAGTTTGATGGGACCGAGCCCTTTCTGGATAAACGAAATTCCGGATAAGTCAACCTAATTGCATAAATATTACGAGATCCTTAGATTCTAAGACGAGATCGTAGTTCGTAGTAGCATTGACTAAAGAGTTTTTCCTCAATCAACGGTAGTAGTCTATTATTTTTGGAGGTTATGCAGTAGGGTATAGCGAGAAGAACAATAATAAACGCACATCATGAAATTAAAACGTAAAAAAGGTTAGTACATAAAGATAAATTAACTGTAGATAACGTAGATATGCACACGTATAATGTAACATACGTCTTCCGGCGCCAGTCTAAACAGTACAGTGACAGTCTCTTCAATCGCTTACCGTAATTTTTTCGTTATTATTTTTTCTAGTCATTTTTTTGCCGATTTTTATAACACGGGATAAAGCGGAATTCCGGATGAACGAAGCCCGGATAAACGAGAATTTAGTGTATTTAATTGTTGCTGTATATAAACCGATATGGATCCTTTTGTATTCCTAATATACCATTTGTACCATTCAAAAACATTTTAAAACAATTTCTTTTAGGACACTGCTTCTATAGCATTGACGAATACTTACATCACCAATGTAATGTGCATAAGTGTAATAGTCTGTACTAGTTGTAGTATTGTTAGTATACAATGTAAATTAACATCTGTGGTAGAATCATTTGACTTAACCAAACAATATTAGTCTATATTGAATGGTTCAATAAACTGATTGATTGATTGATTGATATACCCTAATTGAAAAGAAGTAATTAAATCATCGTTAAGTATACTTTTTCTTTGTGAATGTCAGAAATCTAAAATTTACCTGGCACTGTTTGCGTCCGATATTATCTTCAATTAGCTATTCAAATTTACAGTTGTTTGACGTGCATTGTTGTATCCTGAATTATTTATGAAAAAATTTTCATCTAAAATAAATTGACAATGGAATACAACATTTAATCTCTAGCTTAGTGAGACCGTAAAGTTAGTAAGATCGCGACATTTGTGCTTTAATAACAAGAAATGCTGTGGATAACTTTCCCGAACCGTAGGTGTGGCTGGGCTCTGGTATACAATTACGAATCCCGTGAGATGCCGCACGGTCGCGACATCTATGTTTCAATAACAAGAAATACTGTGGCTAACTTCCAACCTCTGACTTTGGGGCTATATATCTCCCGAACCGTAGGTGTGGCTGGGTTCTGGTGTGAAGCACAATGAAGCACTAACGAGGCACTAAGGGCTTTGCACGGTGGCGTCATTTGTGCTTCATATCGGTGGCTAACTTCCTGGACCTGTAATATTGTATTTTTTAAGTTGAATTGTATATTTTTAATTAAGGGTTACAATATTTAAGTTTTGTTTTACTACTGTTAGCAATTATGTGTCATACAGTTTTGTCATAATAATAGTATATTATTTTATGTGGCGGAGAAGTACAACTTTTCATGGCGCGCCTGTGTGTAATAGAAGGCAAGCCATGAAAAGTAATTTCTCCGCCAAATAAAATATGCTATTTTTTCTTCAAACTTCCGCAAATTTATGCAAAACATTTATTTTTAAATGGTTTTAAGGGATATTATTAGCGGCGTTCGCTAAATTAAACATCATTGTCAAATAGGTAGGTATTTGTTTTCACGAATAGGTAGGTGAAAGTGCTGTTTCCTTGGTAACGCATGAGAATTAGGTACATTATTTTACCTCCGGCGGCGGAAAAGTGTTTCTATGACAACACTTTTCCCTCCGGCGGCGGAAAAGTAAAAGTAAAGTTTGATTTTTGAGAAGGTTCGTGTACGTCATAGACATTTTACATAGTTATAATTGTTGTCAACAATATAATAACAATAGTAGTGTTTTGTATTTGAAAGTTTGATTTTTGAGAAGGTGCGTGTACGTCATAGACATTTTACATAGTTATAATTGTTGTCAACAATATAATAACAATAGTAACTAAGAAAAATGGCTATGACGTACACGCACCTTCTCAAAAATCAAACTTTAAAATCTGCTCTAGCGATAAATGTCAAACTTTTGCGCCTACTATTCGGTCGAATAATGACATAATTTCTTGACGTTTGAAGAAAAAATAATTTACTGTAACTTTAGAATTTCACTTGTGTTTTAAGTAAAGACTGTTGAAGTTATTACTATTGATTATACACACACGTACGTATAATAATCAACGGTACCTGTTACTGAATCTGTGTTTTATGATGTAGGAAAATCAGACAAAGCGCCATCTAGTAACTGGAAGGTCAACTAAAACTTACTGTCGCTTGTCTCTAAGTGGAGTGTTTTGTATTTGAAAGTTATATAGATTTATTCAAAGTAAGTTGGCTGTGACTCATCGATGTAAAACTATAATAAAATTTTTTTTATTGGTGTCCTATTTTAGCCTTTTAAACCACGCCCCATCGTGTTTAAATCGCACTCTTTAAAACGCGCGTGTTTTAAAGTTGCCATGCCAACATCAACAAATTTGAAAAACGGGAATTCTATTGGTTATTGATTTGACAGGAATACTTTGTTACGTCAAATAAAATGACAGATTGCAAATTAATTTCTATTTTTCTCATTTCCATGACAACGAAAGGTATACTGATTTCACATACGAATGCAACCATTTCACATTATTAGTTCTTATTTCCATTTTAATACCAGATTTCAAAGTGAACCAATAAAAAAAATAGCGTAAAGTATTCGTGGATAAATGGTCTTTAAAACACTTGCTCTATTTCAAGCACTCGGCTGCGCTGTCGTGCTTGAAAACTCGCGCGTGTTTTAAAGACCTGTTTATCCACTTATACTTTAATACTTATACTATTATCTCTCGTTATCAACTACATGTATTAGAGAAGGATGGCTATAAAAACATAAATCTGCTGTACTATTCATATTAGCGCAATAAACGTGTGTCGTGGATTAAGGAGCAGTATCTGTCACTCCTGTCACTCTTTGATATTGTTTACGCGTTTTTTATAAAAAGACTTGTGACTATTAATATAACAAGTGGATAGAATGCATCATTTTTCTAGTTTAAAATATAAAAAGCATGCAATAATTTTCCACTTTCTTTAACATTTTATAGAAATTTATGTGGAGACATCTGTCGATAAAAATATTAACTAAAAGGTACTTTGCTGATTTAATCGAGACTTACGTCGCCTAAATCTAGTTCGTGTAATTTTAAGAATGAGTCATACCAAGGCCTCTGGCCTTGGTCATACCCAACTTTATTTGAATTAAACTATTTGAGCGATAACAATGCTTACCTGAGCAAAGATTTCAATTTAACAAGCCTCGTACTCAATGCTCTTGTTCCGCATTGAGTTTAATAATTTAGGGATAGCGTTGACAAAAAGGTAGAAATTCGTTGAAACATCATTCCAACATTATTAGGTATCTACTAATACTTTGTAATGGCTAAAGTTTCAAGCGCTTTATGTCATGTATATCGTCCCCAACGACCCCAAGTTACTCATTTTGTGTGCGAGGAATGCATTCAGTCAATGTGAGTATAGCGAGTTTATTCCATGTTTGTACTTAATTACTAATGCACCTTTTTGTCTGTAGAATTGTTTATATTAGAGCTCGGGGGGATTCTAATAGCCAGTCAAATCGCCTACTACATGTCGATGTCCTACCTGTGACACTCTGTAATGTGATTACTAAGAGTAATGATTAGGATCTTCGATGACTATTATACTTTTTCATAAGCAAATAACTACGTTGTTTACATTTTACTGAATGTGCTCATATCTTAAAGCGCCTTCCTTACATCGTTTATAATGTCTAAGACCGGGTTGGACCTTTTATTTCTTAAATCCTATTTTTACTTATAACCTTGTTTTGAGTAATAGATGGCCCCTTTCAGCCTATAACTCTAGTTGATAAATTGTATGTCCTCTAGTTTTCAGGTTTTCTGACTCGCCTTATGTATCCATTTATATTACCAAGTATTAGGTTAGACTGAAGATGTTAATCAATTGAACCATGTAATTTTTAGTTTTTCCGTAAAGAGATTGTTGTAAAAAAAGGATATAAGTATAACGAAAATTCATTAACAGTAATAAGTTAATATGTGAAATTAATTGGTTTCCAATGACCAAATCATTTAAGCAAATAGAATATTACGATTAAAATTTGAACTATAATGATTTAATGAAATGACCGCGTTTATAATATCATCAAATCATTACGGTGAACTCAATTCCATTATCCGTTCAATAGGAAGTTGTCTATTCATTACAAATTGGTGGCAGCAAATTGCAGTGCATACATTATTTATATAACCCTGACATTTGCGTCATTATTTCAACAATAATGTATGGACATTAACTGCCGCCCACACTTCAAACCCTCTTTATATAATTGTTGTAAACTACGTACGCAGTTAATCGCATTCGCAGCAGTTTGCTACGTTGCATCTCTGTTCTTTACCCTAATAAAGTTGACACTGTTCAATTTTAAATCTCCAGATATTAACTTTGAGCAAGAAAAGGTTTCAAGTCGCTTTATCAAGGTACGGGCGGTAACGACATAGTAAAGCTCCTACAACGTTTTTTACATAATATGTAACAGCGGTTTTTCATTGCATTAACTATTTCAGTGTCCGTTTAAATTTCTACCTTCCAATGTACCATTTAATATTGGTGTAATATTGGCGTTTCATTGTAAATATTGGTAGAATATTAATGTGCAATATTGTCACAACATTAAAATGTGAACAATTTTACATATTGGCAAAATATTACTAACCGATATTATTTCAATATTGAGGAAAATATTTATACAATATTGACCGATTATTGTTTTGTAATGAGTCCCAAAATAGTAGTAGTGACGTGCGCCACTCCAGAGCCCTAACTGTTTCGAGGGACTTTCCCAGTGCGCAGCTCCTGCAGGGCTCGATGTGCTCCGGTGGTTCCCTCCCCAGGACGTGTAGACTCGGAGGAGATCGGTTATGCTTCAAGTAACACTCGAACCACAGAATAAAGCACAAGAATCACTTGTGCTTTATTCTGTGACTCGAACCATCGGATCACCCAGTTAAGAAGTCAGCCCTCACACAACTGAGCTACGGAAACTTATATAATTTTGGAATTTAAAATTGAACGCTATAAATAATATTGAAGAGGGCGCGCATATTATATTTTGATTATTTTGAAAATCAACATTCGGCGGATTTTTAGAAAGTATGATAACGTTAATATTTATGAATATTTTTTCTATGCAGCCTAAATATATCACTCTAAATCCTAATATTGAAATCACAGTATTGTTACATGTTATTGATAAATAAATATTGACTTTATATTGTATAGCAATATTTACTAAATATTGTAAATATGTATGCTATATTGCTTAAATATCGATTTACATTATTTAGTAATATTGTACACGCAATATTGGTAGATTGTTGTATGTACAGGGTGTACAACTAAGAAAGATGGTCCGCCATAACTCGGAAACTATTTGAGATAGAACAGTGAAATAAAAAAATTATAATAAATGTGGCCAAGAGAAAATGCTGGAAATTATTTTCACTTTCCTACCATTATTGCCGCCAGAGGGCGTTTTACTGATTTCAATTTGACATTCCCATTTTTGGGCAATTTTCCTCAGTAAGGTATTTAAAAAAATATATTCATTGTAAACTAGTGATCAATATGTAAAACTTTGTTTAATGAATTTTTACGATTGTTGTCAAAATAAAGGGAGGGGGAACTAAATTACGTGTTACTAGAAAAAATCGTGTAACTCCGAAACGGGGTGCTTGAATTTGTCAATATTGGTCTCAATGAAAAGGCAATACTTGATATTACCAAAAAAATTCAAAACCATAACAATTTCTTATCTCCGTCTACCGCAACTTGTAGAAGGAACAAAACGGTCGAGTTTTCTAAAAAAATTCAAATGGTACCAAATATTTTTTTACTGCTATTGGAAGGAAAATTAATAAGGGAGTCATTTAAAAAAAAAATATGTCAATAGCTCTTATAGTACCGAAGATATAGTCAAAAATGTGTAATATTAGAGGCAATTTGAAGTATAAACAAATCGTAAGCTTAGTATAAATAAAGTAGGATATGAGAACTTTCATTTCTTTCAAAATTTCAGTGGTCCTGCAACAGTTGCATTTTACATGCATTCAATATACAGGGTAGGTATTTCAGACCACCCGTACCGCCCAAATATCTCACGAAATACAAAACGCATTGAGAAAAGAAACAATACGTCTAAACAATTGTTTAAGACTCTATTGTTTGATATAACAGTGGTGTGGTCCATTTCTCGCAAAGGGGTTAGACAGATAAGGCCAAATGTGAACTCACAACCTCCCCTTGGAATTATATTTAATAACAACAGTAAGTTTATTAATTTGCTGTTAAATTGCTACATGTTTCGAGATACTCCGATCCCATTATCAAGCAAAATCGTTGGAAATGTCCGTTAAAAATAGTTGTATAAAATAATTACATATCTAAAAGTTAACGATATAAAATTACAATGTAAAGCTTAGATATAAGACTCACCTAATTGCGACACATGAAAATTAACAAAATCGAGTTTAAATGATAGGTTAAGAACTGATCTAACTGAACTAGTTCAAATCGCCATAAAATTGATAAATTTAAAGGGTCCCCCAGTGAGGAACCCGGGTATTGCCTTAAGGGCCAGGGAAATAGGGGGATGAAAGGGGATGAATAAAATTATGGGGAAATTAAAGGTGATAGCAAGTGAAGGAAATGAATGAATATGGATGACACGATGCGCGCGACCCCTTCGTTACTTTAGCGGACTAGGGTAAAAGCAAAAAGCACTAAGAGTTAAGTATACACAGTGAACAAATAGAATTGGTCTGAAAATCAACAAGCTCATTCAGCAAACCGGGATTCTCTTTGTTGCGTGTGATTTCTAAATTCTCAAGCGTGTTAAGTAGAGGGCCCTTCCTGCATTTATGCAAAATGTGAAAATCGCTGCTACGATCAAAACAATGACCAGTATTAAGAACGTGTTCTGCAAACGCAGATTTGCGGTCCAGGTTGTTGTTGGTAATACATTTACAATGTTCATTAATACGGGTAGCAAAGGATCTCCCTGTCTGTCCAATATAAAAGGCTGGGCAAGATTGACAGTTCAATTGATAAACGCCGGAAGAGTCTAAAATGTGGGTGCTGTCTTTATTTTTGACAATGGATGAACGTAGGGTGTCAAAGCTGGAAAATGAGATCTTGATGTTGTGATGTTTAAAAATATTTTGGATAACATGCGAAATTTTGGGGTAAAATGGAAGAGATCTGTATACGAAGGTGAGTTTGTCTGGCTTGGTGGGAAGGAGAAGGGTAGGGTTGATAGAGTTTTTAATTTTCCGAGCCAAGCTGTCCACTAGGCGAATCGAGAAACCGTTGTTGTGAGCTATTTGTTTAATAACGTTATATTCGTTGGTGAAGTGTTGGGGGGACATCGGAATGTTAAATAATCTGTGAATTAAAGAATTAAGGCCGGCCAACTTGTGAGAGAAAGGATGGTCTGAATCTATAGGAATCAAGTTGTCCGTGGTAGTCGGTTTCCGGTAGATGCTGAAGGCGATGTTGAAAGGACTGTTATGAAGACACAAATCTAGGAAGGGGAGCTTGGAGTTGGTTTCTTTTTCTAGAGTGAATTTGATATTAGGGTGTATGATGTTAAGATCGTGTAAAAAGACATTAGTATCATTATCAGTGCCCGAATGGACACAAATAATGTCATCCACGTATCTACCCCAATATATGATGTGGTCTTTAAAAAATTTATTTTTAGAAATGAAGTTGGACTCTAGATGATGCATAAATACTTCCGCGGAAGTATTTATGCATCATCTAGAGTCCAACTTCATTTCTAAAAATAAATTTTTTAAAGACCACATCATATATTGGGGTAGATACGTGGATGACATTATTTGTGTCCATTCGGGCACTGATAATGATACTAATGTCTTTTTACACGATCTTAACATCATACACCCTAATATCAAATTCACTCTAGAAAAAGAAACCAACTCCAAGCTCCCCTTCCTAGATTTGTGTCTTCATAACAGTCCTTTCAACATCGCCTTCAGCATCTACCGGAAACCGACTACCACGGACAACTTGATTCCTATAGATTCAGACCATCCTTTCTCTCACAAGTTGGCCGGCCTTAATTCTTTAATTCACAGATTATTTAACATTCCGATGTCCCCCCAACACTTCACCAACGAATATAACGTTATTAAACAAATAGCTCACAACAACGGTTTCTCGATTCGCCTAGTGGACAGCTTGGCTCGGAAAATTAAAAACTCTATCAACCCTACCCTTCTCCTTCCCACCAAGCCAGACAAACTCACCTTCGTATACAGATCTCTTCCATTTTACCCCAAAATTTCGCATGTTATCCAAAATATTTTTAAACATCACAACATCAAGATCTCATTTTCCAGCTTTGACACCCTACGTTCATCCATTGTCAAAAATAAAGACAGCACCCACATTTTAGACTCTTCCGGCGTTTATCAATTGAACTGTCAATCTTGCCCAGCCTTTTATATTGGACAGACAGGGAGATCCTTTGCTACCCGTATTAATGAACATTGTAAATGTATTACCAACAACAACCTGGACCGCAAATCTGCGTTTGCAGAACACGTTCTTAATACTGGTCATTGTTTTGATCGTAGCAGCGATTTTCACATTTTGCATAAATGCAGGAAGGGCCCTCTACTTAACACGCTTGAGAATTTAGAAATCACACGCAACAAAGAGAATCCCGGTTTGCTGAATGAGCTTGTTGATTTTCAGACCAATTCTATTTGTTCACTGTGTATACTTAACTCTTAGTGCTTTTTGCTTTTACCCTAGTCCGCTAAAGTAACGAAGGGGTCGCGCGCATCGTGTCATCCATATTCATTCATTTCCTTCACTTGCTATCACCTTTAATTTCCCCATAATTTTATTCATCCCCTTTCATCCCCCTATTTCCCTGGCCCTTAAGGCAATACCCGGGTTCCTCACTGGAGGACCCTTTAAATTTTATCAATTTTATGGCGATTTGAACTAGTTCAGTTAGATCAGTTCTTAACCTATCATTTAAACTCGATTTTGTTAATTTTCATGTGTCGCAATTAGGTGAGTCTTATATCTAAGATTTACATTGTAATTTTATATCGTTAACTTTTAGATATGTAATTATTTTATACAACTATTTTTAACGGACATTTCCAACGATTTTGCTTGATAATGGGATCGGAGTATCTCGAAACATGTAGCAATTTAACAGCAAATTAATAAACTTACTGTTGTTATTAAATATAATTCCAAGGGGAGGTTGTGAGTTCACATTTGGCCTTATTGTTTGATATAGTAATAGGATGTCCCCACTCCCACCCCCGGGGGGTGGAGAGGGGGTAACTTCGTAATCTTAAATAGCACCCCTCAGTTTATTATGCAGATTTGAATGCTGCGTTAACAAATTGGAACTTTTTGTTTGAAACATTTTTTGAAGTTCGTGACAGATGGCGCTATGATCGCCGAAAGAAGTTTTTCCGTTTACCTATGCTAATTTGATGTCAGTTTTGTTAAGTGACATTCAAAAATGTTAATGCTTTGTAAAAGGGAAGAGGGGGAGCTTTATTAACTCCCCTCCCTTTTCCCACACCGCCACCAAAGTAATTGATTTTCCAAATATAATCATTAAAAAAAAACCTAATTATAAGACACAACTACACATTTGCAGCTGCAATAAGGATCAAAATCTCTAACTTTTCATTGTGGTTTTCTCTCTTATGAATGACGATCTCCTCTTTACCATAAGTTTATATGATTATACCATAGTCACTATGGCCCTTTTTCTTTATAGATACGTAACTTACCCCAAGACATCATCGAAAGTGACAGTATGAGTAAGTGCCAATTAAGACCAAACCCAAAACCTAGTGAACGTACAGCAAACTAAAGTGCGAGCGAACCCTATTTTTAATTCAAGCGGCTATTATTTGCCACTCATATTACTTCATTCTGTTATGTACCATTTTGTTAGCAATACCTTGTAACAAAAAAAAAAGATTTCGTGTGACTCAATCATTCACGCGCTTTTGCCTCTTGCGTTAACACCTGGTTCAACATTTCATCAACTTGTGAAACGAAGCGAAAGTCAGACCAGACAACTATGATATTTACAAACACGGCCCTTAGCGATCAATTCCAATCCAATTTTTTTTCCTTTTCAGAATAATTTTTCAATCAGAAAAAAACTATTGATTGCAACACGGGAAATATGAACATATTTCCTTCGGTTGATTATACGTCCCTCGGGCATTGTGCTCAGGATGTAACTAGCCAACCTCGTCATATTTGCCTAATTGAAATAACAGCTATTAGTACATTTATTCTTAATAAAAATGCAACATAGAACAACATTTAACTCTGGTATTTTCTGCAATGGTGAATACTAAAATGAATTTGAAATTGTTAAGTATTAACTTTGTAAAGATCAGTGCACTGCTCTGATTACTATTTACGTTGAAAGGTATGTACTTTATGATGTAGGAAGCCTAGGAGTACCATACCAAAGATTCCAAAGTTTATATATTTCTATCACTATCAGGGATGGAATGTTGAATGAATAAGGTTCATTTGCTCATTCATTTAAGATATTGTTCAGTGATTCAAACACTATTTATAACGGCTAATTTGGAATTCACATTGAAGATGTCAAAACTGAATTCATGGGATGGTAATGTGTTAATAAATTATATCGCGTTTTGACTTATTAGTGTGCTTTGTTCGAATTGTTTAACTAATAGAATCAACTAAATGCAGGTCTTAAAGTTTATCTGCGTTCTTACTTCTTGGACCCTTAATTTAAGGTTCTAATGTCTTCGAATATTAAAGCTGTTGTAGGTCGCAGATGTTTGCTTGTGACGAGCAAAATGATTCAGTGATGTGTAAAAGTTGGTGGACTTGCGAAGGCGTGAAATTTAAAATTATTCATACAAAATGGAGCTGTTGTGAATTTTCTGATTATGTTGTAAGTTATTGTGCTGAAAATTTATGAAATGGTATAGATTTAATAAGCCACCTTAAAAATGTCCCTTTCAGGACAGAGTTGAACTGTACAAACAAGGATAAGGTTTCAAAGTTTCCACTTCTGGAGATATACCAGTGCCCAGCTATGACTGAAGGACAACGTTGTATAAAACTATTAAAAAGTTAATTGCGTTATCATAGGAAACAAAAAGGTACGAGAAGCTCCAGAAAAACACTTAGAAACGCGAAAACAGTCTTCTGTTAGTAGTTATGTGTATTCACTAAAATTACAATTTTGGTTAGCTACTAATTACACTTTCGTATAAAATTAACTCAATAATTTTTATGAAAATGGAAATTAGTAACACGGCGATTTCAGCTATAAATTTGAGTAAATTTTACAAAGTTGAAATACACGAATTTAAAATAGCTGTTAATGAGCATTAATAGTAGTGATTGTTATGAATGATAGTATTTTCCCCAACATTTGTTGTATAAATAGAAACAGGCGATAATAATTAATTTATTACAGGGGTGCGCCCTTCAAGCTATTTTATCAGATATTATGAAATATCGTTTAAACGACCCCTATAGTAGATATGTATACATAACAGTATAGTAACCTGGGATTTCATCCTCTTTAAGCTGACAATGCAAACGTGGAATAGTCGTTGCAGGAATAACTGCCATCACATTTTAACGGAATACTGACATTAAGTAGCAATAAAAGCTGTTGCAGATTCAGTACACATCGCCGCTTTTTTTCATTGTATTTTTAAATGTTACTTTTTAAATATAAATTCGTGTAAAGATATTAAATTAAATCGTATTTTGTTAAACACACAAAACTACCTTAAGTTGCAACTCAATCTAACAAGTATGAAATTAACTTTGGGAAAACCTAGTCAAGTGGTAGTTTTTGGACATGGGTGCAACCCTTGTTGTGGGCTAGAAGAAGGTTTGCATTTCACTGAGATAACAACGTTTTAGGCGATTTTAGCAAAACCGGAATCGATTGTTCGTTGAAGAGGTTTATTTGGATAGGCTAATAATTAGTTTGTAATGGGTTACAAATGAATTTCTATACAACCGCAAACGTTTTGTTTATTTCCGATTGAACGATAACAATATTGGTTTGTTTAATTATTTTATTATTATACACACGTGGTAAGGATTTTCACATGAACAACTCAGAACTTTAAGTATACCAAAACAATATTATCCTATACCGAGTAAATCATTGCCATCATAATTATGCATCTGATCATTGTACTATTATTGTATACAGGGTGTCTCACGGTGACCGTCGGTTAGAAGTATATCAAGAACACTGTAAAAGCTAGAAATTTGAAATTTTGCAGCTGCGACATGCCGTGATTAATCTATTAAATAAAAATATTTTCCAAATGACAGCACTTCCGGAAATACCGGAAGTGAGCATCAACATCTTTATTTTAAATACAAACCAGGCAATTTTTTTTCACATTCTGATGTGTTATAAAATGTTTAGTAAGTATGCTTAAAATAATCGGCGTATCAATTTTGATTCTTGAGAAAAAAAAATTTTTCCCCTGAAAAATTTCAAAATGTTGTTTAGGAAATAAAATTGAAAGTCGAAAGTGGTAAAAGTTAGGGAAATGGGATTTTAGGTTCACCATGTCAAAAGCTTGAGACACAATTGTCTGTAATGGATAATAAAAAATTGCCCGCGGTTACGTATCTATTCGACGTTATTTCCAAACTTAAGAAAAACTTTAAAAAGTCACTTTTTTCAAACGGAATGCCTATTTAATTATCAGTCCATTCGATGCAGAAATAAATTTCCTTTAAATTATTGATATACCATGTTCCTATACCTAAAATTCCGGTATTTCCGGAAGTGCTGTCATTTGGAAAATATTTTTATTTAATACATTAAACACGGCATGTTGCATGTGCAAAATTTCAAATTTCTAATTAATTGTATAAATTTCTCCATTCCTAATTTAGCTCAATTATATTAAATAAAATACTTGAGATGTAGTTAAAAATTTTTATTGAGGTTTTCTATGGCTATCGATTTCGACATTCTTGTCATCATCAGGCCGAGCTGTAAGTATATGATGTATAATGGTATATTAGGCTTAAAGTATGGGAGTTTACCGTCTGGGTGAATTTTTGAAAGCATGAATGATCAATATGGTATATTCTTGGTCAATCGCAAATTTCTAACTTTTACAGTTCTTGATAAACTTCTAACCGACGGTCACTGTGAGACACCCTGTATTACTTGTACGTAAACAGAGGACTGACTTTGAAGTGGTTACCTACTTGTTTCAAACGGATTTTTTTTTAAATAAATATCTACTGTATTTCTTTGTTCTAAAACACTGGGCACCTTTTTCTCTTCTAGTATGTAAAAGTGTTCAATCAAAGGCAGGTATTAAAGTAATTGAAATATACGGAATCCTGATGTGTTCCCCATTCTAACAACATTTTTGTGTTATTTTGATCTGAGTATCCCTAAAACGTACTGCCCGAAAAAGGTAAGAATGTCTGAATATCTAAACGCAACAACTTGTTTTGGACGCGGCTCAAATATAAACTCGGACCGTAATCCACTTAAAAGCAGTTTTAGGCTGACATTTAAAATAATAGGAAAAAAGTATAACCAATACAATATAGAAACAAGGATCACATCAAACATGAAATTTTAAAAAGTCGAAAACACCCAGAATTTCACAATAACTTAAAAACACTTTGGAACACTTAGCCTCATGAGTACTAAAAATTCATCAAAGTCCTTGCATAGTCTGTAAGGAACACATGGTCTACTCTGAATTCGATTTTAGGAAGGATACAGGCACCCGAAAAGCACTATTCAGCACGGAGGTCTGGGGTGCACTGCACAGTACACGACGTACACGAGTGTTTTGTTGACCATCAAACGGCGTTTGGTAGAGTACAACATCATAAGCTCATCGGGATGTTACAAAAGATAGGAATAGGCAACAAAGACTTACACATCATAAAAAATCTACACTGGGAACAAGCAGCACACATAAGCATTAAAGGGGAGATCTGGGAAAACATACAAGTCCAACAAGATGTGCGACATGGCTGTCCTCTGTCTCCGCTATTATTTAATGAATATGCTGAGGAAAATGATAACACATGATAATCAGTACAAACCAGTGAGTTCTCAAGGCATTAAACCTCAAGCAGAAAAAACGCAAGCAGTCCAATCGCGCGGTACTATAAGTTCCAACATTTAAATTTGGACATTGTTGGTCCTCGATCTGACAGCATCCGAGGGGTATACTTACCTAGTTACAATGTTTCATCGATTTCTACGATGGCCAGAGGCGATTCCAATCAAGAATATTACAGCGGAGATAATGGCACGAGTAGAATAATGTCAACTTGGATACTTCACTTTCGGATTCCAAGTCGCATAACAACACAGTTTGAATCCTCACTGTTCAAAAATTTCACACAGCTGCTAGATATTCATCTCGTTAAGACCACAGCGTCTCTGTGAACGGAAAAATCGACCGTTGGCATAGAGATTTGAAATGTGCATTAAAGGCCCTCAGTAGACAACTGGACCACTACTTGAACTGAGATCTGAGTACTGGTTCCGGAATTGCAGACCAGCCCAGCGGAGGATACACATTTGTTTACCTGCGGATTTATGGTAAAGTAATCGGAGTTTCCTGATTCAGAAGCTTCCATTATTTCTAGCAAGGCTAAGAGAATCGATGAGGCTGATTCGTCCCACGGTTGCCAAATATCGTGCGAAACTCTAAATGTCTAAATATTCGTCCATGAAGTGTTATCTACTGCAAGCCACGTCTTCAACCAAGTATTTTACTATACAAACGTCTCATGGATCACAAACAGTATCCATCGACCTGCCTAAATGCTCTACACTCTCGGTCCTATGGACCAACTACCGTATAAGCAAATCGCACCACCTTTCACGGCGGGAGTGCCAGAGCAGGCAGAGCATCAAAAAGAACAACCTCGGATAGAAAACGGAAAGACTGCTTCGAGTCCCACGCCCATTTTCCGCGGAAGCATCTGAATGCTACCACTGGAAGGGGTAGTGGATAATCTTAAAAACATTAATAACGTAACCATATGGAATCTTAAAAAAGTATAGTAATGTAAATCTTTATTGTTGTAGTTAGTGTTATTCTGCAAATAGAAGACAGTTCTTATTAAAAACCTAAACCACCACTATGAATTTATTATGGTTAGACACCACGTTGCGACCTGACTCATAAACTTATGTTGCTACGCTGACCTGTAGATCAATTGCAAGTAAGACATACTGTCGAAGATTATGATACGATCAGAAGTGTTACAAGTGAAACTTTGTGTGAATTTAGTTGCACAAAACAAGTGGGGATGTTTTGTATTTAGTTGTTTATTTTTATAGTAATTAAGGTAACTAGGGCTTTCTGTTCATAACGCCCGTGGTGCCTTCATAACTTTATGTCATACTTGCAAGAAGTTGATTGAGATGATTAAAACAGATGATAACAATAAAATGAGTATAGACTCACATTTAACATCCTTGACTGATTGATTGATTGATGGGGCATAATTTGACATTTGCGAGCGCGGAGCGTTATAAAAAATAACGCCCGTTGCTATCTAAAATACGGTTGTCATGTAAAGAGACGTTATTTAGTCATTAATGTTTCTTGTTTCAGCAGTTGTTATGGGGAAATAATAAGGTAGGTAGTATGACATAAATATTATAAAAAGTGTGGCTTAATGCAGTTCGTTATTCATAATTTTGTTTAATTTACATTTTAAAACAATAAATGTGACATATCAAAACTAGATTTTAACGCACAGTTTAACGCGTATCAAAGGTATAAATGTCGCTGGTAGTATAGTCTCTACGCTAATAAATTACGCTGTACGGAGATGAAACCCGCCGAGTATAATATAAATTTCATCTGCTTGAAAAGGTAAGAAGCGACATTTCATTATTCGTAATAGTGAATATATTATGTATAATATTATAGGAACGTTAAAAATTGATCGCGAAAGGAAAATAGAAATGGGAAAATGAGTAGTACAAGTTTGAAGTTCACTAAGCGGTCTGATGCATTAAAGAAGAAAAGGAATCTACAACCATCCGCTACTTATATCTAACAAGCAGAAAATTGCTGCAAATAATATAGTTCACTAACAACTTTGTGATGTATTTTATATAAGATCAGACATTCTATTGTGCATGTTACACATAAGATAAGTTTAATGCTCCGCTTGAAAATGCTACACATGTTGTATTACCTACCGTGTATTTTATATCGCCAGATTCGCATCTTTTAACGGAAATAGAATGTTTTTCTTCAATTCCGTAGTGCATTGCAGTGTTTGAAGCAGCAGTCTGCAAGCAGTGCGGAAGTGAGGAGACGCTTCCTATATCTGCATTTTCTCTAAATGAGATGCACACACATAATAAATATTTCATTCTTTATAGGTATGAAATATAAGGAAACTGTTGAACTTTTTGAACAATGTTAATATGGATTAAATGTGTATGTAATATTTAAAAATTCTATTATAATTTTGATGGTGATTGTTATTTAGAAGCTGAAAATGTAATTAGATTAGATAGTTTTTAAATATATTTTGTTTTTTATTTTTAATTTTTAAAAGAAAAATTTATTACATAAGTACAATAAAATCATTCCGCATAATTTGATCCAGAAGTATGTATTTGAGTAACAATATCCCAATTAATAATAGAGGATCCTCTATCTTTTTGGTGGTTACCTTATAGGTACAATTATAATTATCTAAGGTAAAAAAGGAACAGAATTGACATAATAAGCAGAAGGAGTCAATTACCATTTATTAAACGTTTTATGCAGTTGAAAGATCTTTACAAGTTAGGTGGTGAAACATAGTGAAAGATATTTTTCATACGCCTTGAATTCAATGAAAGAAATATGGAACTTTATACAGGGTGTAGAATTGATTTACGCACCATAGGGATTTCAATGTTAAATTTTTAATATGCTTGTATTATCTCCCCTAATTATTTTAGAACAAAAGTGTAAATATATTTCTTGTACAGAAAAAAATACTCTTTACAACCACATCATTACTTATTGTTTTATTTTTCATACAAGGGTGAAAATATGGAAATTACAAATTCAATTTTATCAAAATTAGGTGGTGCCTTGGAATTATCGAAACGGTCCTTCATCCTTTCTTATTCGTTTTCTACGAAAAACTTCTGTAATGAGAAGTATGCGAGGAAAATGCATAGTTTGCCAATTATCCATTTGTAGTCTCTTGTCTCTTGTCACAGTTGTCACTATCTAAGTCCTATTGTTTTATTAGTATTTGAAGAACTACTTTAAACAATTTTTATCCCTTAAAGTTCAAATCTTTTGTACTTTTTGGTTCCAAAGGTGTCTTTCTTGCCCTGAGTTCGTACTCAAAAATCCTTATGGGTTTGGTCATCTTCAGAAAGACTATTTACATTGTTATATTTGGACAATTTCGCTAAATGAAATACCGGTTTACATCTTAAATTAAAGGTATAACCTTGTAGGTAGGAATGGTAAGGCAAATTCGTCAGAGAGTATAGCTAGAAAAAGAACGCGACGACAGTATAACTTCACCGGCCAGCGTGAGGGTAGAAGAGAGAATAGCGAACTTTCATCGGACTGCCAAGCAACAAGTCCTAATTAAATTGTATTACAACTGCGTATTTAAATTGTGTTGCGTCGCAAACCTAAATTGTTTCATTATTGAACTTTAATTAGTAGATTTTAAGGTAATAGATTATTGTGTCAATTCGTTTATTTTAGTTAAAAGTTCGATTCGGGACTTCCTCTCGTTCATGTACAGGGACAAAATTTCTATCTTGGTTATCTCTTCATTCTGTAATTACCTAACCTTTTCAACTTAATTACGCAAATCTGAAATTTTAAAGTTTCAAAATTGCGATAAGTATTATATGTAATAATTTTCTAAACTACTGATTTATTTAAAGATTCTATGACATTTAAGGAATTGCCAAAGCTTTAAATAATTTCACCAATCAATTAGAACAACAGAAAGGCAACTGACCGTAATCAACATGGAGATAGCATGTCTAAGGTGTTTGATAGTTTTAAACTAATGAGAACACTTACATTATTGTATAACTTGGAAGTAAGGAGTATCAATATTCTGTTGTTTTACAGCTGTTATTGTCAAACACACGCTTGTTTGCACCAATACACAAATCTTCATAATCTAATTAGTAGTCCGAGTGAAGTTACTCGCTCATTAGAACCCCAAACTCGTCAACAGCAGGACACTGCGTTACGTAATTTCCAAAATATATGTATTCTATGGAGATTCGTGTCAAGAACAATCTCGTAGTATTAGTCTTTGGGTATTGTTTGGAGTGCTGAAGGAAAACATTTGATGCCAAACCCAGTTACATTAGCAACATCGGAAATAATGACACATTACTTCGATACACTGAAATAGGTACCTGTTTATTTAATATATTATTGAAAATGTACGCCACATACATTATTAATTTGTATTTACAACAAATACTTTCTATAAAAAGAATCATTTAAGATAACAAAAGGTTTTTTATTATCAAAAGTTAGGGATTGAACGCTTCCGGATGTACGTATGTATTGTTCAATTTAATTCCGCTCTATCCCTTCTCGGCGTCCTATTCTTTGATTGCATATTTCGTTCCTGTTTAAACACGCTGCCAATTCCTATTAATCCTCCCTTTTTCTAGTACATTCATATTATTGATTAACCTATATAACCCATTATTCTTCGAGTTTTAATTAATACTTTTGAAAGTACGTAAGTGTAGGATTTAATTATATTAATGAATTTAATTATTATTGACACACTGATAAAATATAATGAGCATGTGATTCTTTTAAATAAAGTTTTATATCATTGACTTTATTGCAATTAAAAATACATGGATACTGCATTATATAAGAAGCAGCAGTCAAATAATATCTAATTCTACATACAGAGTAAGGCAGAATAAAGTAGGTATCCACTTTCCATAATATACTAGGTGTAATCATTAATGGACAAAACTAGTCTAGCGCGAAAGTTTTGCATCACTCGCTGCAACATCTCAATTGGAATTGCATGGATCTCTGTTCGAATATTTTGCTTTCTTTGTTACAAAGTTCGAGGTCGATTAGCGAATATTTTTGTTCTTCCCCACAGAAAAAGAGCTGACAGATACGGTGAGCGAAAAAACATTCATCGCAGAGTTGCCATAGACTCCCTAGCAGTGTGGGAAGTGGCTCCGTCCTGCTGAAACCACATTCTTCTGATATTTACAACATTACGAAGTAAATTGCAATAGCATTATCGAATTGGTTCCATACTTCAAGATCTCTACCTATATTCCGGCAGTGATTTAAAATGCATTCTTTAAGCAAATATTCGCCGACTACATGAGTATGAGTGAAATCTTTTCAAGTATAAAACAACGTAAATTACCTACACTTTTATGTCTGAATATCTTGCAAAACCTAATTAAAGATTTTGCAAAGAATTTTATTATGATCAAAGTCAATACACCCCTTCAGCTTAGTCTGAAAACTACAACCCCTTCATAATATATTTTTAAATTTAATCCTTTGAAAGGTTCCCAAGAAACGTCAATCTAATTAAAAACGCACAAAGGGTGGATGGAATAAGGATCTGTATTTAATCAGCACCCTTTGACAACACTTTCTATTATTACTACAGAAGTAGTTTATTTTAACACAAATTTCATCTCGATTGAAGCTCTTAAATTATTATTATAAAGATGCAATTCTTTCATAATCCAGTAACAATTTATTTTTGGAAAGGGATGGGGATTAATACAGAAGAGAGATTTAAGATCAAGCCCAACCTGCAAATGTGACACTAGAAGATCAATTATTAGTGTCGTTGGATGGAGTTACGTTTACACCAAAAAAGGTTAATTGTCAGACATTTAAACCTATGCAGAATTTTTGCACAACATGGAAATATTTTGGTATCTTTGTTTTCACACACCGTCCTTATCTTTGGCTATATTTGAACGTGGTTTGGTGCAATGGATGACCGATCCCTCCCTTGAGCGTTAGTTGCCAAATTGTTGATATTCACTGACTTGCGATATTTCTACCGGATAGTAATTTGTATAATTAAATTCATAGGTACTGCATACTGATGATAAATATTATATTTGTGGGCGTTGATCCTGTTTGCCACTATGCTGATGGTACCTAAGATACCTCTAGGACTACTTAGTTTCTTAGTCAATCTGTGCATTCCTTGAGCGATCGTAAGAATATCATTTCAGAAGCTTCAATTTGCCTTCTGTGATCTTGCATTACGACTCGCCACCGAACGCTCGAGTTTATAAAATTTCATTTGATCGTCTCTCTTTGTTTGCGTTTTAAAATTTTTCCACAGATAAATTTTCCTCCTGTCTCAATTTTGACTTTTAAACTCCAGATTTGCGTATAAAGTTTGATTTTTGAGAAGGTGCGTGTACGTCATAGGCATTTTTCTTAGTTACTATTGTTATTATATTGTTGACAACAATTGTAACTATGTAAAATATCTATGACGTACACGCACCTTCTCGAAAATCAAACTTTATAAGTATTTTCAACGAGTTTTCCAATGCGCGTCACAAAATTTATGACGTCATTTTACTACAATGTTGACAGACATTCTTTGTACTATTGGAACTATCCATTGACAGTGCAATTTAGGACAGAAAAGTAAGCAAATTCGAAAAATCGGAATATATAAATGTACGTAAACAACAAAAGCACAACAATAATATAACCTTAAATTTACAACGCAAATATTAAACAAAGAGTAAAGCAGGTTTGGCATCGTTGGTTTTCAGTACCAACACTAACACTGAAAATTTACTTTTTTTACCCGTGAATAACGTACCTGATTAAGATTTTTATTTTGGTACGTCATTTTATTTCGTTAATGACGTGCATTGGCGAACTCGTTGAAAATACTTACCTATATATAGTTGGATTCACCGGGTTTTAGGTATGACTCATTGCAGTACAGTATGATAATCGACGTGACATTGTTTTCTGTTTCTGTAAATAAAAGTATCAGTAAAATGCAATTGAGAAACGTATGTCGTTCCGTTTATTTTATGTGCAAGCAATGAAACGTATGTCCGTGCGTTGAAACAACTGATCGAACTGGATTGACAGATTACACAAAAATTGACAGTAGGAACTATTTATTAGTTACGACATACCGAGCGTCTGCATTGATGCATACGATTTGTAGCGATGAGTCATACCTAAAAACCGGTGAATCCGACTTTAGTCACGGCAATCGTAAAACCGTTGCACGTGACATATGACGTAAAAACAGTACCAATGTAATACTAATTTTTCGGATTGTCACTAAAGGTAATATTCTAGGGTAAAATAATTCTACAAGTTGGCAGCATCATAAATAAAATTACAATGTTGCAACCAAGGACATCTGTCATTTATTGTCTTCCATTTCGTATTTTATTCTATTTCGTTTTAATCCATATGACAACACTGTTGACATGTATATAATACTCGTGACGTGCAACGCTTTTTGGTTTGCCCCAACTTTACATAGATTACGTGATTATAAAATTAAGAACATGTGACAAATAAATATAAGCAAACTGGATGTGAATAAAATATTGAGAATTTTTACAAGCCAATTGATTTAGTCAAAATGCTCTCCTTATTGATCCTAAATATGTTTATATTGTTTTATTATATTATTTATTTTTAATTCAAATTTGATTTTACCCTGTACGTAAACGCTTATATTAAAATAATCAAATTCACGCAAATATATGTAACATAAAATTAAAAACATGGCAAATATGCACGACTAAAGTTCAAATAAACAACGTAAATATTCGACGTAACAAATCGAAATGTAAGTGTATATCAAAATTTAATTTAATAATAAAGTGTACCCTAATATTGTAGAGATTTTCACTGTTAAACTTTCTTATTAACTCATAGATGAAAACCATTGACTTTATCGTCAAATATGATATTCTATCAAGCTCCGGGCGTTTTAACTACATTTATAAGGATACAGCTTTTAGAAGCAGCTTCCATTTATATTTAACTAAAGCTTTCGGAAAACATTGTTTCCCTTATCATTGGCAAATGGAAAATCTTTATAAAGGTAACAGAAAAACTAAATTAATTAACTTACTATGTAAGACTAAAAATAAAAGTGAATAATAAAGTAGGAATTGTATCCATAATATTTTATCCTGTGATTAACAGATTACATGGATATTCTGCAACTCACTTCCAGCTTATTGCAATTGACCAAGTTGTGGAAAATCTGTCTGTTATGTCCAAAAGTCCAGATTGTTGAATCCATCCCTCGGATCATCTGAACCAACATTCTACCACTGTTGCAACATTAACATTTACACGGCGAACAATATTTGTAAGCGAAGGTCATAAGGTCGAAGGTTCAAAATCATTACAAATTATTTATGTGTTGATTTATTTTTTTATTTATTTATGCCATAACTTACATTTTGTTTATGTATACATGTCTGTTTGGCAGATTGTTTTGTTGTGTTGCGTGTGAACGGTAAGGTATTCTTTTGGTGGTTCCTTCATAAAAAAGCTGGAAAAGAAAGTTAAAGGGGAATGCAACTACTATCAAAAGCTGCGTTGTAGATCGTTCCCCCGTATATATCCAGCATGAGTCAATAAGTTCATATTCATAATATCATAAGGAAGGGCAAATCGCCCCATGATACATCGCCCCCGGACTTTTCGCCCCGTCACTTCGCCCCCCGGATAGTTCGCCCCCGGACATTTCGCCCTCCGGACAGTTCGCCCCTGGACATTTCGCCCCCTGACACATCGCCTCCAAGATATATCGCCCCCATACACTTCACCTCCCAGGACATATCGCACCCGACAATTTTGCCCCCAAAAAATATGGCCCTCACACAATTTCGCCTCGCGGGAAACCCAACATTTGATGTTGCAGACTTGTAGAGTGCTAGATTTAAACATATCTTATTGCGAACATTTTTTCACAATTATGAACTGTTAACCCTTTTTTATTCTTAGAAAAGCGTTCCAATAATCCAGTTTAAGAAAATAATAGCGTATACATATACGCATACATATAGGGTCATCCGTGTATGAATTTTATATTTTACGTAAAAAAGGTTGTAGAGGTCGTCTACTAGCGTTTGGCGAGACTACCTGACTGTTGGGACCCTAAATACTCATTCTTGACAAATATTATAATGACAGTGATTAACGTGACAACAGTAAATGTTCATTAGATGTCAATAAGTTAATGTCAATTATCCTAAGAAGCTTGATATGAGTATTTGGGGTCCCAACAGCCAGATAGTCTCGCCAACCGCTAGTAGACGACCTCTAATAATAGTCAAACTGTTTTAACAACTGCCACATTAACGAAGGGAACTACGAATATTTAAGAAGAGTATTGGTAAGTTACATTGACATAAAAATGTTTGTATTACAAATTAAAGGATGTGACCATCATTATATGGTATATAGCTTTTCTCAAGTAAACTTCATCGATCATTATGAGTATTGGGTCCGTGAAGTTACCAGAACATCCAAATTGATTATAGTTTTGATCCTTATTGCCGCTGAGAATCTCCCGTAATTGTATTTTATAATTAAATATCTCATACACAATTCGGATCCTCAAGATCCGAATCCGTAGATCCGGATTTGTTTAATCGGATCCGAAATTCGATCACACGTGAATTCGGTTGTTGATGTATGAAATTAACTTCATGATTCTTTGTGATACCTATAAAATTTATCCATCGGAATCTCAAAATGGAGGTATCTGGATCAGTAAATGAAATTTACTGTAATCTGGTAATCTCCTCCACGAATTTATTCAAAAACGGATACAGCTACAGACTTTAGATTCGGATCCTATGTAAATTAATAGTAATGCAGGTCCGTATTTAACTCATAAACCCGTAGATCCGTGCATCCGGATTTAACCTTCGGATTTTCGATCCGGATCCACAAAAATCTGATTCGGATATTTTTGGATCCGATATCCGGATCCATAAAATTTGCGGATCTTTACAGCCCTATATTTTACATATTAAATGAATATTTTTACAAGTTTGAATTTTTCTCTAAATACATGTCTTTTTAATGATCTTTATCTTCTTTAAATTCAATGCCAAAAACTTACGCAACTATTTTGGGAAGTGATACCTACACCCAATCTTCTAACGACTTTTGACGTAATTGTACTATGAAAGTGAGAAATAATACTTTAAATTCACCAATTAAAAATAGAAGAGTTTCGAATTCCATTAATGCTTACCTTTGTCTATAGCTGTCATAATGCGCCAGTTTTTTTCGAATACTGTACAGAACTAGTTATTTTTGTGTCTAGTGCGCGAAATGCCACTTTGATGATCGAGAACTGATTTTTTCTACAAACGTCAAAAAATGACAAGGTTTGCGCATCGATAACAATACGCGAAGTGACCCTTTTTTTCACTTACCTACGTTACCATGACAGCGTGCCCGAAATGACGACGCCAGGCGCGAAGTACACTGCACGCAAACTACTATCGGAGTAAAAATGCAAGGCCTCTGACTTTAAGTGGTCATAACGAAAAAACTGAGGGGTGAAATTTCTTCATTTTTGGGCAGTACATTAGTCATTTATATATCATTAACATGTGTAAAAATCAAAATGGTAGAATCACTTGTTTAACTTTTATGGTAATTAACAGCAATAAAAACGCAGTATTTAGTATTTTCCTGGCTGACGGTCAGTTTTAACTTTTCATAAAATTGTTATTGTTTCATAAATTGTTACCAAATTTACAAATGTTGTAGCACACATACTTCTGAAAAGTCGACAGCCAATAAATATTGATTATTCATATAATTAACTGGTTTTATAAGCCCTAACCGAAAATGTGCTATTTTGCAAATTAAAGAAAAAAATCTTGTTTTAAATGCTAAATTTGTATTACTCAAATCGAGTTGCATTATTCCTTTATTGAAAACAAAATTTGTTTTCTTGTAATTCAAAGTAAATGTTATGTTTATCGCGAAAGAAAGACGCACTATTCCCGCGAGAGGTAATCTACCACATCGTAAGCAGCGCGCGGCAACCCACAACAATGTGATTATTCTTTTGCATTGTACAAAACCATGCGCTTTATAGCAATAGTGTACGACAACAGCTGCCCCGCGCGCTGCGCTTCACCCCACCAAACCGGAGCATGCATCCTTTTTTCAAAATTTCTTTTAAAAAAAACGATGTATAATGACATTATTTTGTAAATCGTGTTATACCACAATATAATTGCTTTAACCTTGTTATGTTACTGTCAATATTATTCATATCGAACGTTCAGGTACTGAGTTACACAAGATGTCGTTTTTTCATTACAGATTTAAGACTAATAAACCAATTGGCCTCAAAAGCATCTCACACGAACAAAAAAGTATACACTTGTCAAATATTATAAGTATTTACCACTCAATTTCAATAATATAGCCGTAATTAATTTTCAAAGTGGAGCGCTTGTGCGATTTGAGTCATAATTAGCGCTTTTTCGCACATACACTGATACAGAAAATTAACGATATATTGTAAAAATCTAAAACTTTACACCTTTTTGTAGAAATAAATGGTCCTTTAAGTGCACTTTATTTCATTAAATTATGATTGCTAATTACTGAGATACAAGCTTCTAAAGTCAGAGGCCTTGCATTTTTACTCCGATAGTAGATGATAGTTTTGTATTTTAACGTTAAAATAATTGTCAAATTCTTCACGTTTCGTTTGCGTTTGTAGAAAAAATGTTGTTTGCAACTCGTGCGCGAAATACTTTTGGTGATCTAGACTATTTTTTTAACTCGGCTGCGCCTCCTTAAAAAAATCAGTTCTCGATCACCAAAGTGGCATTTCGCGCACTAGATACAAAAATAACTATTTTTAACGAGGTGCAGTCGAGTTAAAAAAATAGTTGAGATCACCAAAGCATTTCGCGCACGAGTTTCAAACAAGATTTTTCTACAAACGTGAAAAATTATTTTAACGTTGAAATACAAAACTCTCATATAGTTTACAATGCGCAAACGTTGTCTTTTTGACGTTTGTAGAAAAACGTATTTATCTGTTGCATTCTATAGATATCTCGATACCTAATTCGTAGTCTTTAAATGCAGTTCAACAGTTTTTGAAAATGCCTTGGACGTTAATGAAAAATTTTGATATTTCGCTTTGTAAATAATGTAAATGAGGTAAAAATGAAGTCGTTTGACATTAAATATTTTCTTATTACTCGGAAAGCATAGCACATCTCAATGTTTTCGTAATAGAATAACGTTACCGAAGTGGTAATTCGAAACAAGGTTAATCGATGAAAGGAACAGCGGGAATATGACACAGGGAAGGCGAGTTTTTCCACTTACTCTTTGCTCACGAAACGTATGTAGCTTACTGGAATGCAATGAAATAAAAACTTCCTGAGCAGAATATTAAGTTGGTCCTTAAATTTATAGGCAAAAAACTGTTATAATACAAATTATGAAAGAACCGTGAATAGAAAAATAACTATAATCTTGAAAAACAATTGTATTATAAGGGATAGGTCTCGAAAGCATTGAATTATTAAGAAATGTCGATGTATTTATTATTTCAGATATTAGATATTCTGTTAAAATTTCGTTATTCATGCGCATTCATGTATAATGCTTCGCATTAGAAAATCCCATTTTCCACATAACTTAACATTTAGATGAATACATTTAATTGAGATTTAAACGATTTCAAAAGTAGCTAATTATTTTCAACAATTAACCGTTCAAGAAAGCTTTTTCATTGTACAGATTTTTTTGCCATTTTGGAAGATTGAAAATGAGTACCTACTGATGATTTAATTAAATTGAATATTTGAAAAGTGAAATTTTATTCTTAAAGCATTACATCACAGTCCCTTATATCTCTATATAAATATAATAAATGGTACGTAAGAAACCTAAACGAATTTCTGTATTAAAATTTCGTTTCGAGTCTATGCACACTCATCTTAAAAGCTGAAAAGCGTCTTGCGTATGTAATGGAATTTAAGAATAACTTATATTTCTATCTTTCTCCCGCTCTGCATATTGATTTTGTTATATCCTTGTCGCCTTCATGTTATTTAGATTTCTCTGAAAGCACCTAAAATAGTTTTTATTCTTATTGCTCGACCAATTCACTTAGAATATGGAATAGTAGATAAGATTAAATGCAGGATAAAAAATGTGCACGAGCAACTAGATGATTTCTGCAAATTCGTTTTTGCGAATTCTGTTGCAAAATGTAACTTCAATTTTGAAATAGGTAAGGTCGATTTTATCAGTTTTCATATACTTATACATGTTGCGTTTTATTAATTTTGTTGTGGGGTAGACTTAAAAAAAATAATAAAATCAATAACAAGCAAAACTGGATATATTGGTTATCATTGAAACAGAAAAAAGGAGGCAAAGATAAGAAAAATTAAATGGAGTACATTTAGTATTATACAGTGGGGTACAAAAAACGGAGAGAACATAGGATGTATAATAAGAAAAAAAATGTAGATAAACTTGTGAGTTGGGAATTCATATCAAAAAGAAACTTAAAAGCCGATGTAGAGTGAAGGGAGTGAGAGACGCCGATATATCACACTAACATATGGTCCAAATGATAATGCAAAGATAGAAACAAAAGAAAGATACTGGAATGAAATAAATAAACTGCCGGAAAATCCAAAACGATTAATTGGAATACTTGGGGATACAAATAGTGAGCCGGAAAAAATAACGTGGAGTAGTTAAAGTGCTGGGCTTATTGAGAAATCACAGAAAAATGATTGATTTCTGTACTGAAAACGACCTAATGATAATGGAAGGCAATGACATCAATCATTGCAGTAGAGAAGTAGTAAAAGGAGAATAAGTGTCAAATGAGGACCAAAAATACAAATACATAGTTATACCTATAGTAAGATTGAAAATAGAAGCAGGACAACAACAAAAAAACAATGGGAAAGGAAGCAAAATCGCAACTAAAACGTATAGACTAAACGAAAATGAAATAACAGAAAAATTCAAAAATAAAACTGAAGAGGAAATAACAGAACTCCAAAAATTGACTGAGAACCTAAATATAGAAGAGCTGTTATGAGGAAATTATGAAACAAATAAACATTTAAAAAAAAGTGGAAAGCATACCTAAGCAAGAAAAACGAGAATAAAGTATAAACCATAAAAAATACGAGTAAAAGAAATAATAAACCAAGTTTTCCAAGAATTTGGACAAAAAAAGTAAGAAGATAGCAAAAGAAATCGAAAACTATTTGAAAAATGAAAAAAGACGAAACACCGACGTAATTAAAGACCACCAATAACAGAAGGAAGCAAAATTATGGAAATTACTGTAATGTACCCCCCCTTTAGCCCTATCTAAAATTCGAAAAGCTATCTTCACACCCTACACTTACATAAACTTCAAATGAAGGAGGGAATCCCTAAACATGGCCGACAAAATTTAAACTTTCCCTCTAAAACAAACCAACCCAAAAATTACACAAGCTCATGATCGTCTAACAGGCCCTCTATCGTGTAAAAGGTACGAATACACTGGTCGTGAACTATAATCGGGAAGGAGAATCAAAACCAACATTAACTGTACCAAAATAATTCATTTATTGACAGTTTCGACGATTCGGAGGAGAAAAAGTGAAAACACTAAAAAAACTCCTCCTTTGACATAATTACATACATGATACATCATAAACGAGTGGTTCGGGACTGACAATAAGGGAGTATGGGTAGGTAAAATCCAAAAATAAGACACGCAGCCTCCCCTTATATCGTTTAATAACCAAATTTTTTTTTTAGTTACGTTGTAAAAAGTGATGGCGAAGGATGAAATGAGGTGATTTTTTTTTTTAAGATAAGGTGCCGAAGCACCTGACGCGTGAGCAGATGCAAAACTCACAAAGTAAAATTTTGAAGTTATAAAGGAATACCAGGGTTTATTTAAAAACCAACTGGGACCATTACATCCTTGGGATTGTGGTGATCATCAAGCAAATGTTAAAACGTTAAGTGATGGCCGCTGATTAACGCAGATTAAAAAAATTTACAACCACCATCACATTATACGATGGATATGATAAGACAATAAGGAAAGCCTATAGATAGCGCTTAAAAATAACAACATTTTTCAATGACCTTGAGTGAAAAGTGAACAATAAAATTAAATATACAGAGGGAACGTTAAAATTAATAAGGCCAAAAGAGCAAGCTAACGAATGAAATAATAATCATTATGAAAATCCGTGATTTCATTTAACAGTTCAGGTTGATTTTTACGTTTAACAATTTCAAAAATTTCAAGGGTGTTCAGTAGGTGGCCTTTTTTGCAACTATGGAGAATATTGTAATCGAAATTAGGATTAAAGTTGTGACCCGTCTTGAGGATGTGGTCCGAAAAAGTGGATTTGTGATCGAGATTGTTGCAACGGATAGACTAGAAATGCTCTTTGATTCTAGTAGCCAAAGCAAAAACAATGTTCACTTGGTACTCAAGGCCACAAACTAAACTACCGGCTACTTATACTCCCTCCCCTGGTTCGTCAACTACCACAAAAGCACATATAAATAGTTAGTTATTCGGACGCCTTCGAAAGGTGCAGACTGACCTGGTTTCGGACGTAGTCTGCTGAAGTTGTAATTTCGAGAGGAATGCTGATGGCTTTTGTTAATACAGCTCAACATTCAGCTCTGCACGGGAGGAAAAAAACATCATTAGTTACATCCACCAAGGCTCTTACATAAATGAGGGAGTACGTTTGCAACTCTAAGTTTAAGCTTCAAGCAAGTGTCCCTTTACTTAAGTAACGAGTGTACAGGATAAAACACAATAAATAAAGACAAATCAAGATGGACGCCAATGGTAATTTCGATAAACAGTTTATATAAAGTCATTTCATTGAATGACAAATTATTAGAAAATATAAATGGTTCATTTAAATAATTAATATTAGTAACACCAAATACTTTACTACTATAATACGGGAAACTCTGAAAAATGTTGGGTGACGACACATCAACGCCCTCTTTAGCGGTAGGAGTTGATAACTAAACCGTTCTTGCTAGTGTTTACATTATTGTGTCTGACGGTTTTTGGTCTTTAAATCGATTTTATACTTTGAAATGAGTCAAAACGCGAGAATCGCATGTACCCCCGTTTGTCTATAATAACGTAGTGTTTGAATTTGCCATAATGTGCTTGTTAGTTATCACCTCAAACCAATAGATGGTGCTGCAATCGCTGTCGCCCTGAAATACTATGCTAAACACAGAAGTTTCCCGTATTATAGTAGTAAAGTATTTGGTAACACATATCACCTGCAGGTAAAGCACTAAAAATGGAGTCACCAAAATAAAACAAATGCAAACGATGTTTACTACTTCACGGTCTGAATTCAGATGACGCTTAAAGTTAAGGTTAAGACGCCTTACACAAAATCCCCCGCCAGATGGACCTACGAGTAAAAACAAAAGTAGCGACGTTGCCGATGCTTTTCAGATTTGTATACCTGCTGTCGGATCTTAAAAAATATAGGTAACCCAACTGTGGATACTACAGTACCAATAAGCAATATTTCGAAGAACTACACTGCACGGAAAAAACCAACAGAATCCAAACCAAGCAAATAACAGAAAAGGGGAATCGATTTAGAAGATGAAAATATAAAAATGGTAGAGACAACAATCAAAGGACTTAAAAAAGGAAAGGAGGTCGGACACGATGAGATAGTATCAAAGTGATGACAAATTTGCGGGAAGCTGGAAGAAGAACTTACGGAAAGTTTTACCTGTGAAAGTGGAAACAGGTCTGATGACTGGAAATTAAGAATAGTCATATATATACAAGAAAGGAGACCCCAAAATATGTGGAAATTACAGAGGGATTACCTTGTTAAGCATAGTATTAAAAACGGACCAAAATTCTAGAAAACGGATTAAATAGAATAGCAATTGTAAGAAACACAGAGCGAATTCAGTAAAAGTGCTAAGCGTACCATAAAGCATATAATAGGAAAAGCAATGAAGTATGGAAAACTCACAAAATAGAAACGCTGGTAAAAAGTTAACAACGGGATTCAAAAGTTTATACCAATAAATAGGTAGGTTCTCATTGCCTGGAGGTGAAAATGCAGTATTAAGTGGAAAAAGTTTATAACAATCTTACCCTTTATCGTAATTTACTTCCTTTTAGGAAGAAGTGAAGAACCGGAGTGGTATTATATCACACGCTCTGTGATATCCTCTAAAGTTTACAGTTTTTCTCTACTCACTCAGTAGATAAACGGTTCCAGAACGGGGCAAGTATGTATTTACCAACAGTGTAAAACAAATTTCTACAAATACCTACCGAACATGAAATTTTGTCTGCCGCTAAAATTAAAAAGGGGTCGTCCATTTTTAAGCGAACGTTACCTTAGAGAGTAATTTGTACGAGGAGTAAACATTCTCATAAAAATTGTACTTTTACTTTAAAAATGTTATAGCGATTTACATAAATATAATTTAACATCTAAAGGGCATGTCGAACTAAAGTAATAAACATCAAAATGTAAACAACGAAAAAGCATTATCGTTTAGTTCCCGAGGCTAATAAGAAGGTACTAAAAATGTGAGCTCTCATTTGAAAGGTTCCGAAGGCCTTTATCTCACTATATCTGTAGAAATAGTCTTGTAAATCAAGCTTAGCTTTATCTCGAATGGTGCATAAAAGCACACTTCCATGCCTACTGGTAAACTCGACTTAAAGCTGTGGTCAGAATGTGAAGCTTTAACTCAGATATTCGACCAGTTGTGTGTGTAAATTTAAGGGTCGGAGCTGTTTCCGCACTTGCTTCTAACTTCAAATTTAACGGTTCGCTTTTTTGCAATTTCTCTACTATGTTTACAGCTTTATATAGAAGATTCTAAAGATATATTTTATACGCCTGTAAATAAACTTTTGCATTTTATTACAGTGGTGAAACGTGGATAATTTATAGACAATGGTTTTATCCTACATTACCAGTATCCCCAGAGTCGACACGCTCGCTTAATTTAAAGAAAATCGATTATTTCCAATTGATTATAACAAGACTGTCGAAAAATTTTATTGCCTTTTAGTTAGAGCAATAAACGTAGTTTTATTATCTTGGAGGTTTTTTTCCCCATTTTATAAGCTATCTCAGTCGAATTTTATTGATAATAAAAATATTTCAATTTCAACGGGAATTGTTAATTCTTTCAAAAACATTCTTCTAACTTTTACATGCGTCTACTTTCTTGAATACCATTTTGATTCACGTTAAAGAATGATGTGTATATTACAGTACGAAAACTGGGTACTGTGTAAATTATTGAAAAATAATAATTACGCTTTCTTTTTCATAATGTAGTACATTCTTATGTGACTAGACGACCAATCCTCCCAACCCAATGTATTTCATATCAACCGACTTATTTGCTCCCCCTCATTTGAAGCTTCCATTGTGTATTGTGTATTTCCAGGTCGAGGTGTTCTGGGTTCTTTCACAATCCACAATACCAGATCCTGATCTTTCAGAATGTTATCTACATGTGAACAACACGCGTTTTGTCAGTCAAATCCAAAAAATACCTTCTGCAATGATTGCATTACCGTCAAAAAGAGAAAATGCCATGTTCACCTGTAACTAGCCGAAGGAAGAACAGACGAAGAAACCATTAAACAAAGCACAAAGAAACGTGATGCAGTGAGGGAGACAATGTAACGGATGTTACATTTGTTGATAAAAGTTTCAGGTTCGTGGTAAAAGGTTCGGTAAAATTTCCTTTCTTGGTAGTACGTTTGGACCTACCTTTCGTACTTTTTTCTTCCCAGGCTAGCTCAGTAGGGATAAAAAGGGTTAATTCTAAAATAAGGGCAACTTCCTCAAGTCACTAAGGTGCAATGTTATTAAAGATTGCTTTCATCAATAATTAATTTAGAAAAGATGACCTTATCTAACTATAAATGCTTATTTATGACAACTCCAGTAAGTTTGAAGAGATCCTTAACCTTTCATTTAGCGTCGCCTTTAAACAAATTACGTTTTTACTTTTCTTACAGTTCGGTAAAAATGTTAGTGAAAAATCTATTAAATTCAATACCAAAAATTCATTTATTACAAAGTTAATAAAAGTTAAACAAAATGTAAAATCCCTAAAAAAACAAACTTAATTTCTACATAAATAAAACAACCTGAATGGCCAATTTTATCGCTTGCTAGCAAAACGTGACATTAAGATTAAAAAATGCTGCGTTACATCCGCTTATATTTTAATTTTATTCAGACGCAAAAATAATAAAATATCCATAAAATTCAGTTTTTTGTTCACTATCAGTTTAAATAAATAATAGTTTAGAACGGTACCTGATTGTTTTTGTACGATACCTTGGTACGATCACGTTGTTGTTAACAAAGGTGGGCGGCTGGCACCAGGACTGTGCTGGTCGGCAGCTACTTCAAAGGGGTTGCAACTCGTGCTTTGCTCCCAGTTGAGTTTCTTCAAATTTCTTCTCTATTAGTGTAAATTTTTTCTATATTACACACTACACCGCGAATTTAAGTTTGCCAACGACAAGGCGAATGTTTTTATATATTAACGACACAGCAGCTTTTTTTAATTATCCCGGGGCTAGGCACAACAAGGCGATAAGCTGATTTCTGTTGCCCTCTAATAATGTTCGTGTTAATTTATTAGGATACTCACACGTTTTACTTCGTATGGTTCCTCTTTTCGTTGCTAATAATGCTAATAATTAGCCTTACTTATTTGAGTTCATTCACCCTTTAAGCATCAACTGCACATGTGTTAATACACGTAGATAAAATATTGTTTATTAAACCTATTTACGCTTTTATTTCACCGTAGTGACACTCTTAAACGCACTTAATTGGTACCTTTTAGTACCTAAACCCGCTTTGTTCAACTAATTCGCTTAATAATTTCCAAATTTTTGTAAGGAGCGGACACGCAGCTCACGCTTACGCGGATCTCAACACTCTAATGTCCCTTCACCAAAACCGTCTGCCTTTATAAGCAATTTTATAAATGTTATCGCATGAATGTCTGGCCGATAAGAACACAAGCTTGCACTTTTATATTTTTATACTAGCCGTCCTGCCTTTGATTTCGCTTAAATTATAAATTCCAACTACATACTAACTCAACTAAAAACATTCAATTCTTTCTTCAAAAAACTTAAAAAGTAAAAAGTAAATAAATTCGATTAGTGAAAATAACGCCCGTTACAACAACAATCACATTGACAATACGAACAACGAAAAACAGATATAAAAGGGTATTTCAATTCAATTATTTAAGTAACACAAATATTAAAAAGGCCGACACTCGGCACTCAAGGCCACAAAGCTCTAAATGCTGTACTTATACTCCCTACCCTTGTTCTCGGACTACCACATTCAAAAGACACACATAAAGAACATATAAATTGTTAGTTGTTCGGACCCCCTCCAATCCGAAAGGCACCGACAGGCTTTGATACGAAACCTTGTCGGCTAAAGTTGTAACTTCGAGAAGAATGTTGCTAACTTTTTGTTATTACGGCCCAACATTCAACTCTGCACGGGAGAGAAAACATCATTAGTTACATCCACCATACGAAAGGGAGTACATGGCCAAATCTGAGTTACACTTCAGCAAGTGTTGCTTACTTGAGCAACGAATGTAGGTACATGATAAAACAAAGTAATTAAAAGTTACTTAAAATAGCTGAACTCTCACCCCTCATTCAACAGATGCTACTGGAATAGAAATATTTGTGATACAAGATCAAAAGGGAGAAGTATTCATTATAAAAACAAAAGAAAACCACGAGACAAAAATGACCGACAATAGTTAAACAGTAATAAAGTTCGCAGGTATTTAGTAAAAATTAAGGGTTGATTTAAAAAATTAACATTTTATAATAAAACAGATGAAATATATGTATTACCTTTAAAGAAATTGAACACACACACAATAAAAAGAACAAGAATATTACAATAAAAGTGAACACGCGTTGCTGAATGCAAAGGTGGCGAAAGATAGCTCTCCCATCCCCTGATTTTCACCCTCTTTACTTTCAAGAATCCCCCACCCCTTTCTGTGGTTGTGCCTCCGCTCACGCTCGGGTTCCCGCGCTTTCATTTAAATCCGGACATTTCAACCTTATTTTTTAAAGAATCGAATGTGTTTAAATTTTATATTCCTTATTTTTTTATGCCATTAAATACTGTTTATGTGATGGGTCCTAAAACCAATACTCTCATGTCCCTCAAAACTCTAACTACCGTGGGCCGGGAATGTCCAAGCCAAAGGTTGGCACCCTAAGCGAAAATACTAATATACCAATATAACTACCATGGGACAGGTTGTGTTGGACCAAAGGCCGGCATCCTAAACCAAAACACAGCCCTGGTGTGAATGTTAGGATCTGTTACATAACAGCCATAGACAATCCATTCCTTCAAAGGTTGTTGGTTATAATAATATACTTTAGAGAAATATAAATAATGTAGCACCGTTTATTGGCGTTAGCTTGGCGGAATATTGGCCTAATATAGAGAGATTGGTGCAATATTGTCGGACTGCAGCCAATATTGGGTGAATATATTTTTGTAATATTATACGAATATTGGAAATACAATATATAGTGAATATAAGAACAATATTTGCAATATTTAGTAAATATTGGTATTTAATGTAAATTCAAATATTGTACACACAATAATGTACCAATATTGCGTGTACAATATTACTAAATATTGAAAATCTATATTTAAGCAATATAACACACATATATACAGACATTTATTAATATAAATGGCACCTTCTCAGCATATTGAGTTGCATAAAATACAAAGGATACTAAACAAATGAACATCAACGTAAAAAATAAAATGTAACAAAAATAATAGAAAATACTATAGATAAACACTAGGTAAATATAAATTTACAAAAAAATAAACATGTATAATCAATTGTAATATTTAGTAAATATTGCTATTTAATGTAAATTCAAATATTGTACACACAATAATGTAGAAATATTGCGTGTACAATATTACTGAATATTGAAAATCGATATTTTAACAATATAACATACATATTTACAATATTTAGTAAATATTACTTTACAATATAAAGTCAATATTTATTTATCGATAACATAACAATACTGTGTTTTCAATGTTACTGGATATTTAAATGATATATTTAGGCAATATGAAAAAAATTTTCACAAAAAATAACGTTATGATATTTTTTTCAACATCCGCCGAATGTTAGTTTTCGTCGATTTAGAGATATCAAAATAATCAAAATGTTATATGCACGCCCTCTTCCACATATTATAGTGTTCAACTTTAAATTCCAAAATTATATAACTTTCCGTAGCTCAATGGTATAATGACTGACCTTCTAACCGGGTGATCGATGGTTCGAGTCTTACTTGAGGCAAAAGCTTTTCCACTGCACGAAGTGAATGGGATTTCTGGGGAAGGCCCACCGGACCACATGGAGCCCTGCAGGTGCTGCGCAATGGGAAATTGGTCCCCGCAGCAGGGCTCTGTAGTGGCCCAGGTCACCCCCTTTCATACTATATTGGGACACATCACAAAACAATAATTGTATAAACATTTTCCCCAATATTGAAAGAATATCGTTTGGTAATATTTAGCCAATATGTAAAATTGTTCACATTTCAATGTTGGGACAATATTGTACATTCATATTCTACCAATATATTTACAATGAAGTGCCAATATTACACCAATATTAAATGCTACATGGGAAAGATCTTTTATCGAAAGGTAAACAGTTCCCCCCAGATCACGTAAAATTAATGGCATCTTCTAATTGCCACAACACAATTGACGCTGGCTTGCCTGTCCGATTATATTACGATCTAATTAGTACAGGCCTTTCCGTTGCTAATTAACTATTTTTGACGAATTACCGCCTTACCTGCAATTCAAGATAGTTTGCCAGTTTATACCAACAACTTAATTTTTAAAGTAGCAAAAAGTATAAATAATAATTTTCTTTATTTATTGCTTTTAACGCTAAACGATGGTTACTACTTTAAACCGACAATTAATTCTATCCTGTAACAGATCAGATTAACCCTTTTTTACCACGATTCCAGATTTAGTAATTTTGTTAATTTTTAAAATATCAAACAACCTGCATACCGTTTATCGCCCCAAAAAGCTGAAATAAAGGAAACGATAACTAACTACAAAAAAATATTTTTTTGGTAATGACCTCTGCACTGTTTTAAAAAGGACAAAACTCGTTGAGATCGTCTTTCTTACATTATAAGATAATTTCCCATTCAAAAAGGCAAATTATTTAATATTTTCGAACTGACCTTACAGTCGATGCGATAATGTAGCGGAACGTCCTTTGCCAAATTAATTTACCGAAAAGTATAAAAGCCTAAAGTATGTGTATTAAATTAATTTTAAATATAATAATAATAATTAATACACCTCCTCCTACTACTTGTGGTAAAAAAAGTTCATTGCCATATCTGTTCATTAATTTACACCACAAGTCCATTTATTAAATAAAGACGTTATATAACAACAGAGGCTGGGAATTTAATGTCATAATGCAATGTAGATCCTTTAGTCATTGTCTCTCAGACCATTAAGCAAACCGAGACTCAAACAATAAACTTCGTCTTAAAATTCAATGAGGTGAAAACTGTATAGAGCAGGCATGAAATTGCTGTCCCATCACCTTACGAACTTACAAATAGTTTAGAAACTATGTCAAATTTCCAATATAAGCTCAAGTTGTATTCTTTCAATTTCTTTTTTTTTCGGATAAGAAATCGAATGCTTTATCGCAATCTAAATTCCTTCTCATATTCAAAAGCTTCTCCACCGCAATTTCCCTAATGAAACGTTTAAAAAAGTTTTCGTTGTCAAACATTCTTAAAAATCGTTTAACAATTTTATGAAACATACGGAAAAGTTTTAAACTCAAATTGAAAAGCGTTTTACAAACATTCAGAATTTAAAGCAGTCACATGAAGCATAAAAATTCCTCGTTATAAATTTGCCATGTTTTATTTTGTTTCAACATTGTAATTATGCCCAGAATAAATAATTCAACAATACGTAGCGTTGCGGCTGAAAAAGAACGAAATAGAATTATTATTCAGTTAAGTCTTAATTGGAGGAGTTGAATTAAAAGTTGAGATACAATGGTAGGTATACAGAATTGTAACTGGAATAGCCTTTTAGTATCATTTGGAAGTTTTATAATAATTAATATGCAACTCGATTCATTGTACCTTAACATTCTTGAAACCTTCAACATTGTAAGTTACTTCAATTATATTTACGTTTCTTCGCTTCAGTACCATTAACAAGCACTCTTTGGATGCCATACCCTTTAATATCGTTCAGAAGACATGTGACTTGTAAGATCCTGCATGAAGGTGGATTTTCTGAATGGTTCGAAAACATTACGAACAATGTTATTCACCGTTCAAATTAAAGAAATTCAAAGAGCCGAAAATAAAGTAATATACTTATTACTCAAATTACTTGACTCAGACACAATATTATCTTCTATAAACGGGGGTACACGCGATTCTCGCGTTTTGCGTGCTTGGGGGGGGGGGGGAGGGAGGGGTATCTGTGATTGTAGGTTGAAATAGATTTTATTTTAAAATATCACACCTTAGTTGCTTGAAAAAAGAAAAAAATTACATATTTGTACCTTTTCAGATTTTTGACCCTGTAGGTTTCTGTAATTTACCAAGTTATTAAAGAAACTAAAATAAAGGATTACATTTACTTACATTTGACGTAAAAATCACAAAAATGGGTTGATATTTGGTAAAGATATACGAATTCGTTACTACCTATAGTAAATTTTTACCAATTATTAAAAAAAAATGTAAAATGCAAACTTTTTGGAATAGATTTGAGACCAAAAATACATAATGGCCCTTTCACAATGTTAATTACGTCTTTGCCCAAAAATTAACGAAAATATAACAAATTCCGTGTGAACTTCATAAGGATAGTTTACAATGAATTTGAATGTAAAAGAACTCAATTTGGAGGACACTGGCAGCTTTTTGGGAATACGAATGGCCTTAGGGGGGACGTTTTAACATTCATCTTTAACTATAGTAAAACTAAAAATACCATAAAACATAAAATGTACAAATAGAAGCTGGTCTAACGTTGCATAACATCTGTTTAATAGAAAGACCTTCTCTACCTTAAACAGTTTAAAATTTTTGTTTATTTCACTAACTAAAGGCATCATTTACACGTATGTGTACAGCAGTAAATATGGATTTTACTTCCTCTTAATTACAATATAAGTTGTATATTTAGAAGTATAGTCAAGGTATAGGTGTTCTCTTTGGTATAGTATAGTGTAACGTAACAATACACTTGCCACCTACTTTCATCAATAGATATTAAGTTAAATATGTAGACAAAAACATTTTTCTCCGTGAAAACATTCGACTATATATGTTACCTACAACATCGTCCATCGTTCAAAATCTCTAAATTCGAAAGAAGCACACAAACATGTACATTTCGAAAGTTACCGAAAGAAGGTATCGGGACACATAAATTAGTCTACGATGAATGCTGTTACTACTTTTTACATCATTTTAACCATGAAAATGTTAACGCGAGCCATAATAGAATCATTTTTCATCATTTGAATAACTTCAACTTCAACTTCAACTTGAAATAATTAAATTTCCATGTTACCGAGAAAAAGTTCCCGATGCTTGTCATTTTGAAAATTTTCGCGAAAATACTTTCTGGCATTGTTTTAATGTTCGAAATGGGGTAAGGACCTCGGACAGACAAATTTTGCATGTTTACACAAAATTTTGACCCAAAAATAAGCACAAATAGCGAATTCTATTTTACACGTAATCTCCATAAGGAAACTTTGAACGTATTTTCTAAGTAAAGAAAATATATTTAGACACAAATACCGCTTGAATAAGATGACGGACTTTTATACTAAAATGTTTAAAACTTACTTTGAAAAAAATTAGTGCAGATATTTACGTGGTTTGCGGAGGTATCTATAATTGTAGCATTAATTTGTAGGTTATAAATTTATAATAGCTTTGGTTTTAAAATATCACATCCGCATTCGTCAGGATTCGGCGAATGTCGGAAAAGTGCACAGCAACACATACATATACACATCTTTCGGTTATTATATAGTGATTACAATATCTTATGATTTTATCTGACTAGTAGAATTTTTCGTTTAAGGAATCATCCGACCTTTTTAAAATTCATTTTAAGTCTATAGTACAAAAGGGGTTTAAAATTAATCAAAAAATCGATACACACTAATTGGCTATATTTTTTTTCAATTCTCATGTTTTGAGAGGTTATTCCGTTTTAACAGATGCTTTTCAACGAATTACAATTTTTTCCGGTCAGTCATTCGTTTTAATTAAATTTTCCTCATTCAAATTTTTCAATATTTTATTTAATATTCTTAAACGGGGAAATTGCGATTCATAATCGTACTACCTTTCTCTGACAAAAGTAAAACCGACAAAATAAATATTTTACAAAAATACTCTTAGTTTAAAAAAGGATGTCAAATAATTGCACATAGTGTGTTTCCCCGACGACCTTATACTAATTGCAGAAATGGAGAACCCACGTCTAGTGTTAACTAACTCCCTTGGCAATGCTCTCTCATCAGCAAGCCTGATATTGCTTTTCTGCAACAGTTTTTACAGTAACTCGAAGAGTTGAGAAAATATACGAAACACTCTTCTTATCTTTTTTAACATCTTTTAAGTTTATTCGATTTTCCGGAGACTCAAATAGTTGATATTTATTTCACGAGTATAAGGTTAAGCTTCATGTGCAGATGACTACTGCCACAGTCATTGTTGATTTTTTCTGGATATACATCACATTGGTCCAATACGCTTAAACTTGAGGTTCAGATGTTCTTCTGGTGCTGCGAATTCTAGTTTAAGCCACTTAACCCCAATCGGTATACTATACGTAATTAGAGGGAACATGCCAGTAAATAGACATTAGAATGAACAAAAGGATCAAGTACCAGCCACAATACGGCACAAAGGTGGGCTAATTGGTGCACTATTATGTTTGAATGCTACTGTTTTATACCTGAAAGTCTATTAGAATATGAACGTAATGAACGTAAATAAGGCTCAATTTTAATTTAATTTTAATGTATGATATACAGGGTCCGGCAGAAAGAACTGTCCGATTTGAGAGGCAGTGGGAAGCGAGCAGCGACAGAGTAGAGTGGTGGGGGGCGTCTTTGAACCGTTTTCAGTGTACGCCATGGCTTGGTCCGGTGAACATCGTTCTTTTGTCGTGGAGCAGTTTATTAAAAATGGCGGATCGCCAATGGTATTGGATGGCCACCAAGATCGCCAGACTTAAAACCATGTGACTGTTTTCTGTGGGGCTATCTCAAGCCAAGGTTTACCAGCATCTCTCTCAAAGTTTAGAAGCCCTCAAGGAAATCATAGTGCAAGAAGTTACAGCCGACACGACCCGCAGAGTAATGGAAAACTACCGTGAACGGCTCAACCAATGCGTCAACAATGGAGGCCGCCATTTGAGTGACGTTTTGTTTAAAACACGTTGATATTGCATTGTCTTAAACGGCATTATGCGTGCTTTTAGTTAATAAAAATAAACATGTTCTATCTTATATGGTTTGATTTTGATTAGCTTTTCTAATAGGGTATTTCTTTCTGCCGGACCCTGTATTATTAGGAACAGTTCCAATAGTCTGAATCTAAATTTGCAGTCCCCAAAAATCTCTGAGAGCGAGAAAGTGGCCGGAAGCATGAATTTGGAAAAGGACCCACCCTTAATGCCGAAACACTTCAACTTTTAACTTGAGGGAGATACTTTGGACGCTAATGTCATAAACGTCAGATGAAGTCATCATAATCTTGGAAAACATCCGCTCAATAATCTATGACACCTCGCTGGGTATCCTCCATCAGATGATTTCGTGCATAATCTTAATTCTGGCATCCCGAGTGTGTACAACGTCTTCGAAATTCGCAAAGAAGTACAAATAGAAATCACAAATACTATATGGAGGATGAGAGAGCGACTACCAATGCAAATCTGCAAGCGGCTTTCGAGTCAAATGAGTAGAGTGTAGGCGAGTGTTGTCGTGGAAGAGTATAGCGCTCCTTTTTATCAAAGCGCTGGTTTAACACTCTCTTTTAGTTAATAATGCATCTTTCCCTTAAAAGATTAACCACAATCCGACCTTGAACGCCCCAAATTGTAGTAGCTATAATGTTGCTGAAGAAGCATGTTTTTGTGGATTAGCCGAAGTTGTGTGTCACCGTGTCATGCTTGAATTCTTGTTTTCAAAAGCGAAATTATGAACCCTTGTTTCATGACACGTCACTATACGCTTAAAGTTCATAACGGAGGAGCGCACTTTTGCTTTTGAGCGACGGTAAGAAACTTCGGGCACTCTTCCTGTACAATACCCACGGAACTTTATCTCTTTATGAACAATGTGTTGGATACTTTCCCCATTTACCTCAAGATCTTGCAATTCCTCATATCCATCAATTCGCTCAATGCTTTCCGGAGTTGTGGAAGTTCAACCACGCCTGATTTTGCTACAAATTTGATTATAATGCGTTGCTCAATTGGAGTTTTTTTCGTACATAACAATAATTATTGAACAAAAGCCACGACAACGGTAGAAACAGATTACAGAGCTTCTAAATGGTCTATTGCACAATAATGTTCATCGTTTTTTTAAATTTTATCATGTACAACGGTTTAAATTTGAAGCGTCCTCATATAAAAGTACATTGTTACTGCCAAACATATAAATTTGGTACTCCATCCAATATTACGCAACATGTGCTTAGTCATCATCTATCAATAAAGAAAAAAATAATTAAATGTGTAACGTTCTTTTCGAAATTAATGCAAATCACGACTCACCGATTTCCTATTGCTGACATAGTATTAAAATAACGGGCCTGGAAAGTTATAAATCGTATGAATTGAAAAATATTACATTTTAATTCTAGAGAGCTTCGAAGAAAATTTGTATAATACATGTAAAAAGAAAACGCCGAAATAGCACTGTTTCAACGGAAATTCACGAATATATTTTACGCTCTGAATTGCAACGCTTAAAATCGATCCCCTTTACAGCATTTGCGAAGTTTTAGTATTAAACCTTGATAATAATTGTAAATTTCAGTTATATGCAACGATATGAAAAAGTAACAATAACAACAAATGAGATTAACACAACAAACGTGGAAAAAGGCAATTCGGAAGGGTTTGACACTCAATGATAAGGGGTAAATCTGGTATAACGGGAAAAAGCGCATAAAGGCATAATTTAATGAATGTATCTTTTAAAATCTCTGAAATAAAGTGTTTCATATTGCACAGGCGAAGCGTTTAAATACTGTAAATTGTTGGCAGGAAAAAAAAATAATATTGGTTTAAGTTTATCTGGAATCCTTGGTGAGAAATAGATACTTTGATATATCAATGAAGTGTTAAAAGCATACAACAGTTAAGCATAATACTATCTCGAAAAAATGTTATCTGATCCGTGATTTATGCTCAAGCTTTGTTCTTCTTTTATACAAGCGATAAAGCTATAAGGGAAATAAAGCTGTGTTGTTATACTTGTATAATTTGTCTCTTGACAACATCTATTTTTTTGTGTGGTAAAACTTACAGCTTTAGAGATAAAACGTAGTCATTTATTTGGAAAACAGCAAATATGGCCGGCCTGAGAAATTGTATGTCTACTCATTACAGACGAAAGTAGTTTCCAACCTCGTAAAATGTACCGAAATCTGTAAATGAGAGTTTGCTGTCGTATTTGTAATCAACGATATTTGTTATAAAAGTAGTTCAGAATGGTGGAAAATACTTTATTGCAAATGGCCGCCCAATTATATTTATTTAATTAACTAAGTAAGGTAAGAAAAAAAAAAGGATTTATTTAATGTAAAGTTAAGGTAATAGGTCTGCTGAATTAATTAGTGGACAATGCAACTCAAAAACTGGAGAGGGCAATTTCAGTACATTATGATAATGGAAATTCGATAGATTTCTCGAATTGTAGGAAATACTTGCGAATTTATGTATAAATAGTAATATCTAAATGCAAATACAAAGGGAAATTTATAAATGATGACGATTAAAATAAACATCTGCACGTAACTTAGGTTACATTGCAAATTAAGTGAATAAAAGAACATGTAATTAAAATAGCGCTTGTTGAAATTAATTTGCCAAAATGTACCCTGAAACGCAAACTTCTACAAAACTATCAGAAATAGACATGGTTTCACCCCACATTTTCAGTTTTAGTAACAATTCTGGTAGTTTCTAGAAATCGATACACAGCGGGTTTGTGGGCTATACAAAATCTAATTCGTTAAGGAGGCGTCCCCGCAGGTTTTACGTTGAACGCCAATCATTAATTTATAATGATAAGCTACGTCGTTGTCTTGTGAGAATCTTCACTTAAATGCCCCAAATGGTAAGTCAATTTACCAGTGTAAACCATAGTGAATGCTTTAAACGTGAAGCAGCGTTCTTCGTCTATATGTATAAGGTTTTCAACCTAACTTTCTACGAAAGTGGTACAAGAAATGGAGAAGGTAAAAAAGGCTCTAATAAAATTTGTTGTTTTAAAGTATTTTGAAGTCCTTGATGAAAAAGAAATATTAAAGAAATTTTTTTTCTGTGACAGTCATTTCGGGCAGCAAAACAAAAAACAGTCAAATGATATGTGCCTTAAATTGATTTAAAAAATCATTTCCAAATTGGTTTTATACTTTTTACTCTCGGGTAACAGCTACATGTCTGCCGATTCTCCCCATGCGACCATAGAAAATCACGTTAAAAAGGAGGTAATTTGAGCTTCTTCCGAATGGCCCACTTCACTTAGAAATGCAAGGTTAATTCATATACCCTACGCAGTACACAGACTAAAGGATCAAGACTTTTTTGGACTGGAGAACATTTCCAAATTCTTTAGAAAAGGAGGACAAGACCACCGTTTCACTAATAGAACTTCGTCGTATTATTTTACAACCGTAACTGATGAAGTTTAATACCAAAATTTTCATTGTAATGCTGCTTGTATTACAGCATTAAGCGAATGTGTCATTATTGACAGAAAATCATTGAGGGAATAATTGAGAAGCAAAACACTTTATTTTCTCACATTCCTATGTGTTGTTACAAGGTTATAAGCCATTAAAATAAACACACAAACGGAATGTGTTACGATTAGGTATGAAAAAAATGTTAAATAAATAATCAAAGCAAAAGAAAAACGAAGCACAAAACCTTTATAACAAAAGCAACAATAAAAGAGAGAGGACGCCATGGAACAAAAGAAGTAAGTAATCAACATTATTTGTTTGATTTTTTTTACAAAATAATTAACTAACCATGGAATAAAACATGTAACAAAGCTAACTAAATTAAAAAAAAAAATGAACCTCCGATATAATGAATAGAAATGTAGCATTGTGGTTATTATAAAATAAAAATCCTGTATCGGGGCTATTACTTCCAAAACGTTTTTATCTTTTTAACTTGACCTATTAAGAGCTTTTACAGACGAAAAGATTTATAAGAAGAAAAATAAAATCTTAAACGAATTATCGAAGAGTAACAAATCACACCCCATCACGGAAGATGCTCTCGTTTCTAACTTGGCGGCGTTACCCCATTTTATAACAATAATCTCTTCATCGGTTTCCTCAACGAGCAATCATGAAGGTAATAGGTAAGCTTGACCTAGATATATTTTTCAGTAATATTACATCTTTACTCAACGTGTTTTCAACCAAAAACGACATTTTTTATTTCCCCTTGTTGTTTATGTGTATGTGTAGTGTACGTCAAAAACACGATAAAAGCTTACTTCATTAAAGATTTGCGTCATTCTTTAATTTGTATTCGTGCAGATGTTAATATTTCGAATCAATGAACCGCAACAGTGAAGTAGAAAGGATTATAATAACCTCTACTAAAACTTAAAAGTTATCCAATTTAAGAGAGACATTTTTATCTATTTTAAATTACACCTGAATAAGTTTCAATCGGAAACACCTTTATACTACATTAACTCAATATGACAAAAAATCTTTTATGATATATTATTTTCAGTTTCAGTTGCCCCTAAGGGCTGATTTTCGATTTCAACTTCGAAGAATCTATCGGAAAATTTACATATTGCAACAATTCCACTTTTTAGATTCCTTTTTTTAGGGTAGGTCGAATTTTCTTCTTTACGCGTCAGATCGGTTTTCATTTACATTAGATTTCTTTTTTTGTGTGTGTCATATGCTATATGTATATGCATCTATGCAGCTTTTGAATTGCATCGGAGCGCTTTTATTGCATGATATTTCACGTGTAAAACAATAAATGTTCCGAAGATATATTTGGTACCGAGTGCAACATATGTGCGGTGTTTCGTATCAGCTGTTATTTGTCAAGCAGAACAATATTGTAGGAGTTACCAAGGAGACGTATCCCGGGAATTACTTTGCAGCGTGATCTTAAAGACGTATGGAAACCGCTGCTTCGCGGTTATATCGACATAAGAGTGCGGCTGAGTATTTATTTAAAATCAATACCTTGAGGAAAATAAAAAGTTTTGCTTTCACATTCGGCTTTATCCATCTAATGACATTATCTTACTCCTATTATTATACAATCCTTTACACTATGAACAATATAGCTCCTAACAAAGAAGTAAATACCAGGCGTCTAAAACTTCCCAACTCCATTCAAAGCGACATACATTCCTGGAACAATACCTCCGTAAACAAATTAAGCATTCTTATACTCGTATATACATTGTTTCGGCATACACAAAATCGTCCTGAAGGTATGTACTATAATGAAGATATACGAGTAACAAAAGTAATTGATATTAATTTCACGCCTGCTTTGCACGTTTACCTACTCCTTAAAGGAGGCACACTTTAAATGAGATTTCCCACAATGACGGAATTTGATAAAATGTTAGTATATTGTAGATATCGACATTCCAACAAAAAAGTCTCATGGGCCCAAAGGGATCCTATGACTGGTTTCCTAGATACAGTATATGGGGTATCTTGAAAAACACGAATTAAATAAAAAATACTATAAAGATTGGTATTTTCTTCTCAAGGAAGGCCGATCATTTTGAAAATTTGCATAACGCCATAACTTTTCATTCTGAACAACTTTTCTTAGTGACACTTTGGCGTACTATGAACAGAAAAGGTACTTTACCTGAAACGAAATTGACCAATAACGGATTTTTGGTCAACTGTAAAGGCCTACTTGATTTTAACAAATCGAAAGTAAACTAAAAATATGTTTCATACCAAGCAGGGCGAAATCCCAAAATATGAAATTCCAATTCAACAATTTTAGGTCCATCCCAGCAAACACACATATAAAATATACATACAACATATGTAAAATTGAAGTAAATACCCCTACATATGCTTTTTAATATATCAAGTTTGTAAGTATTCTTTAATAAGTTATATAAACCGTATGTTACACAATTACGTATATTTTACATAATAGTATAGAAACTTACGGATATTCTGTATACAGAAATTCATATAATATATACATATAGATAATTACATATCACTCATGAAATTCATGTGCTGTCATATTTACATGATTAGATTTATGTACGTTATATGTAAAATATTATATGTAATATTACTTATTTTTTATGTATGCCTTCTGTAAATATAATTAGAAATTATCATTACATTACATATATTGTATGGTCGAAAATAAAGTCCGTTTCTATTTGCGGCACATAAGTAATCGAACGCGCGTGTTTTCTACAACGCCAAAAATTGTAGTTCACGTACCTTTAATATTAGATCCGTATCGACTAAAATGCGTCTAATTTATATAGAAAATAAATAATATAAAATAAATTAAATCCTGGTCATTTTTAACATAAAGTTAAAGATAGGTATAATATTATTGAATAGGACTTCACTCAACGGTATAATCAAACAAAATTTAAACTAATAACGCGAAACAGCGCAAAGTTAGGAAGTACGAAATAAAAAAAGGGATGTTACAGATTAGCGCAGTGGTACAATGTCGGAGACAATGAAAACACATGTCGGATTTCGGAATTTGCAACGCCCACTCCCACACGTTCGAATCCGGTTAAGGGACACTTTTCAAGCAAGTATATCATAATAAACTGTCGGCTTTCAGTTCAGGTAAAAACGGGTTCGTGTAAGAATTAAGTCAAATATAATTAAAAGTACAGTTGCAAGTAAAATGTAGTTTTTCCATTTTTTGTATGGAACTGCTTAAATAATTTTTTACGTTGATAATAATTACATTATGCTGGAGTAGCTGCCATTTTGGTCATCGCAATGCTTTTACAACTAATATTTTTTATGTAAATATTACATAAAATATACATAAAACGTGTATAAATTCATGTAGAAGAATTTACATCTAATAGACATATACAGGCCGTTTCATTATGGATGGCCACGGGCAATATCTTCAAAACCAAAGGTGTTAATTTAATGGGATAAAAATTTTTATAACTAAATCAGGCATGATAAATTCAAAGAAAATATTTTTAAACTATAAAAACAACCGCAAGAGGGCGTAACTGCTACAAGAAACATTAAAAATCGTTTTTTTCAGTGGAAATGCCTTACTAAGCTACAATTTAAAATAAGTTCTTTTAAATCTTAGTTCATTTCAAACAACTTTTGTTTAAAACATTTTTTGATGTTTCAAATAATAAAGCCAGGGGGCGCGGCCAAACCTTACGAAACAAAAACCACTGTAACTTCTATAATTTTTAGCCGATTTGAATGAATTTTTGCTTATTTGAAAGGGCACTCAACGCAGATTCTGGGCTTATAATCATACTTGACAATAATCGTTTAATACATTTGATAGAGGTGGTTATCTTCAACTGAAGTAGTTTTTCCAAATTTTCTCTAAAATTTTAAATGGAAAGATATCATTCTTTTGTGCTGGTTTTGTAGAACTTTAATGGTCTAAGATACTGGCGAAAACCCCGTATTGATATCTCTTGTCGTTTTCGAGATATGACCAAAAATGTCTTTTTCTGGTAATTTTTCACTACCCCATTTTTATTAACGTCAAATCTTAATTGAAATAATTTTTTTAAATAATTATTTATTTTACCTTTTCCAATAAATTCTTTTTTTGTGTTTATTTTTTATTTTATTTTTAATGGCATTTTAATGGCAAATAATGTGGTTTCAGCGTGATCGATGCCCAGCAAATTTTTCTCAAATTGTTAGAATCTTTTTGGATAACACATTTCCTTGACTTTTATTTCTGAGGAAGAATAAAGGAAATTGTTTACCAAACACCACCCACAACACGGTAAGATATAATAAATCCAATAAATGATGCTATTTGCGAGCTTGCCCTAATCTAAAATCGCGGCAGCAGTCTTTAATACAAAACGTTTTTCTTTGAATAATGACGGCAAACAATTTGAACATTTGATATAGTTCAACTTATGTTTTTTTTGTTTTTTGCTTACTAGCCCAAGTTTGTTTTCTAATATAAGTGTTTGTGTTTCGTGAGATTTCCTTAATTTTCAATTAAAAAAAAAACACACTAAACTCGTGTGATATTTAATAATTACTTAAACATAATAAATTACACGGCCATCTAAGATACCGACAATATTAAAAATGAAGTAGTGAAAAATTACCAGAAAAACACATTATTGTTCATATCTCGAAAACGACAAAAGATAATCATTATGGGGTTTTCGCCAGTATCTTAGACCATTTAAGTTCTACAAAACCAACACAATAGAATGAGATCCTTCCATTTAAAATTTTAGAGAAAATTTGGAAAGCAACTTCAGTTGAAGATAACCACCTCCATCAAATGTATTAAACGATTATATTGTCAAGTATGATTATAAACCCAGAATCTGCGTTGAATGCCCTTTCAAATAAGCAAAAAATCATCCAAATCGGCTAAAAATTATAGGAGTTACAGTGGTTTGTGTTTCGTAAGGTTTTGCCGCGCCCCCTGGCTTTATTATTGGAAACATCAAAAAATGTTTTAAACAAAAGTTGCTTGAAATGAAATAAGCTTTAAAAAATCTTATTTTAAATTGTAGCTTAGTAGGGCATTTCCACTGAAAAAAATCGATTTTTAGTGTTTATCGTAGCAGTTACGCCATCTTGCGGTCGTTTTTATAGTTTAAAAATATTTTCATGGAACTTCTCATGCCTGATTTAGTTATAAAATTTTTTATCCCATTAAATTAAGACCTTTGGTTTTGAAGATATTGCCGGTGGCCATCCAAAATGGAACGGCCTGTACCTATATTATTTTGAAAATTGCTGACATCCTGACATTAAATATCTCTTATTTTTCTTCCAGTTTTATATAAATCTAAAAAGCTCTTACATAATTTATTTGTATTTTATATATAAATGTGTTTGCTGGGATCTCACCTATTGTGAACTCAATCCGGGAACACACTGTATAAAGAGGTTCGTAACTTTCAAATACCGTCGCTTTGAAACAAATTACGTTCTTACTCCACTTGCAATTGAGTTATAAATCAGACAAGAAATCTATAAAATCAGCCCATATAGTTACTTACGAAATTAAACAAATTATTATCGTTATTAATCAACTGAAAAGTCAATCTCCGACCAAACGCAAAAATCTAAACTGGCTAGTTTGTTATTTACTAGCATAATATGAAACTTAAATAGTTTCTCCATGAACCATTGTTGTTATTTCTAGTAGAAACGCGTATTACATGCCACATTAAAGACAGCGAAATTGCAGTTCCTACAAATTTGATTCGCTGCGATGTAGTAATGTATGTTAAAAATTGTGTTGAATTTAATTATGTGAAAAGCCAGATTTTAGATAACAATGCATGTCTAACTATAAGGTTTGCCCAAAGGATTCTACACGTAATTATTTCATTATCCCAGCGCGAGTGAGGCAGTATTTTTTGAATTTTTCGAAAATTACTGCGAGGATAATGTCAACTCACTAGAAATGATGACAAAGGGTTAGGTACAACAGCAAAAAATAATGTTTACTAATATTCAGGTCAAAAAAGACAAAACCAACTTATGTAATGAAACTGGATCATACCATTCATATGTGATGTAAATACTACGGCTGCAATTCTTGTCCAAAATCTGCAAGACTGTTTTTGAAACAAGATCACCACCTCGTATAAATCCATGGTTTTTAAAGTAATTAAGGAGAATACAAGAAGATCGCAACAGACCAACAAGCCAAAAGAACGAATAATGAACAGAATTGGTTAAATTACAGAAATTGGAGAAACTATTATAATCGTTTAATTAAAGAAAGAAAATGCGAATATATTCAGTAAAAAATTAATTCGACGAAAGATGTGGAAAAAACTTAAACAAGTGATAAATGGCAACCCAAAAATGTTTCTTAATGTAGAAATTGATGAACCGAATAAAATAACCGAAGCATTTAACAATTATTTTATCTATAGCGTAATAGAAATTAGTAGTAGTTTATTTTAAAACTTTGGTGTTTACCTATACATAAAATATAAAAATATGTTAGTAGCCAGGTACATGCAAAAATTTATTGTTCTTAATAAGAACGTTCATCATTATAATACTAGAGACTTAAATAGTTTTAGGGCTACATTTAGTTAGGAAAACTTTCCCGCAGAATAATTTATACTATAAGGGTTTGAAAATTTATAATGAACTGCCTGATGAAATTAGAAAGTCGAGTCATTAATGAATTTTATGAAAGCGTGCACGTTGGAGGAATTATTATTATTAGACGATATGTAAACATCTTATTAGATGAATAATAATAAGAAACCTTACTTACTCTGGATTGGGAAATTATACTCCCAAGTGTCTTAAGGTGGCGAGGCAACTTGCCTGAAAATGGGTTAACAGAGTAGGTTTTTGTACTATTTCACAGAAGAGAGTTAGATTTTCTTACTGATATTGAATTAAATCGGAATTTTAACAAAAATAATCGAAATAAATCCTCTTTTTATCGAATGTTTTAGAATCTTGCAAATGTTCGATAATTATTTTAAGTGGACTTAAACGAGTATGCAAATGTGCCTGAGTACATCTTACATTTTAACATCAGTTGATTTATTAAAGAACTTAGGTCTTACGTTGACAATTTTATTTCATGTAGGATCATTTTAATATAAGTAGACATAAAATTTCTTAAATCAACATCGAATCTCGGCAAGCCTCTGTTTAAAAATCGAAGTTATTAATTTCCACAAAAATTTCCAATACAAAGGGTTTCACCCTTACCCCATTATACTTTTTCACCAACTTTATAACGAGTTTTTTTATCGTTTTTGTATGCATATTGAATGTGGAAATTTCTTATTTACAAAGCAAATGTTTTCTATCGTTGTTTCCCTAATCACCAATTAACAAATACTGAGTAGATCAAAAACGGTTTATTTAGATTTATATAAAAATTGAATTTATTTTTATTGAGATGAATTATAAGTATAAATAATGAATAAACGTCAGCTTTCACATCTGACTGAACATCTGAAGGTTCTGAATTGAATTATAACAAGCAAAATACTTTATACATAATATAGCGAGACTTGTTAACGAATTGAAAGATTTACAAAGAAATACCTCACATTAACGAACTTGTACAATATGAACGTTACGTATTTAATTTGTTAATACATCGTTTAATTTTGGAATGGCATAAATATTTCACATTAACTCGTTAAGAAAGTTATTTTGGTTCGTATTTGCAATATTGTACACACATAAATCTAATTGAATTAGGAAATGATCGTGAATTAGTACGTAGGTATTTAATAAAATTTGAATATTACAAAATATTAGAAAATAGAATGGTGCGCAGTAGAACAACATATGTTCAGCGTTAAACATATCTCAAATTAATTAACCCTTAAGTAGGTAGTTCCTCCGCAGAACGATTTGCGACAGAATTTTTTCAAACTTGGCGTATACGTTATTAAATACGTTATCCAAACATCTGTGGAGTTTAAATAAGGTTTACCGTCCCTAAGTCGAGATATTTACACTTAAAATTGGCATAATTGACATATAACCCATATATACAAAAAACACCGCCCACGTAGCACATATCTTTCAAAGGCGTCCCAAAGACATTCTAAGGACTTCTATATGTCTACATAAGTCCCCAGGACATCCGAACGACATTCTGAGAACTTCTAAATATCCGCATAAGTCCACAGGACATCCCTTGCAGATCTCGTGTTATGTGAGTAATGACACATTATCAATTGTACTGTCAAAACTTAATGTCAGAATCTAATAAAAAACTAAAGAATGCTAGAGAGGGATTATACGAATATTGTGAAAACATTTGAGAATTGTTTACCGTCTACTTTGAAGATATAGCCTTGAGAAACATGACGTTTTTGGTATTATTAGATATGTTTAGGCAAGCGAATGATTGTATACGCAATCTGTTCCATGACAACGCGGACAGTCCGAACAAAAAGTGTACTTCCACTGGCGTGACAAAAATGGTTAATAATAGAAGTTACTATGGTTACATAGGACGAAATTTTTGGTTGAGATTGTCGCGGAGGAACTACCTTAATCGGAGACATATCAGTTTTGGTACGTAAGCGGAGAGGTATCGTCTGAGAGACGACTTTTTTTTAGTGGGTAAAAAATATAATATTCTTAAAGAAACGTGAATATTTTATTAAAATTGAACAAACATAATCCTTTTGAAATAAATTAATTAAAAATTGAAAGGAAAATTAATTATAAGCAAAGAAAAATAGTAATATTAGTAGAAACGCTGAAAATGGGAAATATTACAACAAAAATAATAAACAAACATTTTTGATACCTATAATCTTCGAAACAGAAGAATTTCCATACAGAGTAGTTGACACGAAAGTAACTAGATCTAAATATGTCAAAAAGCAACGAACATAATGTTTCTTGGGCACTTTTTGCAATTCTCAAAGTTTATTGCTTTTCTTCAATACACTTGTCACAAATTGCCTTAGTACACTGTAGACATACTGGTTTTCGACACTTAATGCATAAATATTTTGTCATTCTACGTTTCGCTGAAGGACACAGATGACATATTTTTCGTTTTTCCAGAACAAGAATATTTGGGTGTACCGTTGGTGCTGCTGAAATACCGAGGATACGGCTTATGGCAACACGTATTTGTAGTGGTATATGTACATTTGCCATTCGCCTATCCATATGTACTTGCACTAGTTGTTTAGCCAATTGTTTGGCAAAAAGACTTTTCTGTTTCATTTGTGGATTATTTTTGTAACACTGGTGTAGAATATACGAATTTACCACAGAGATATCCAGAATACAGAAGAAAATTGCCATTGGCCACCTACGAGTTCGGCGACTCGAAGAACTCTTTGAACACTTCTTATCCAGACTATCAACTCCTCCCTTATTTCCGTTATAATAGGAAATTATTTCAGGTTTTTTTATTTGGTGATCAGTGGCAGCCCTAATGTGCATCGAGGATACCAATATTGTGGCTTTTCCTTTTCTCCCTACAAAAGATATTAGAGTTTTTCTTCTCTAAACCCATAAAGTGTAGATCCTGCTTCTCGTTTCTTATCAGGTTGAAAATTGGGTGGAATGTCGATCTTATTTTTTTTCATTGTGCCGACATACGTCAATCCATTTTTTAGCAAAATATCCATTAGCTGTATGGAAGTATAGGTACCAATAATTGTCGGTCGTGATATTTCTATTGGTATTAAAAAGTGGTTTGGCGAGACGTAATGCTGCTTGAGTGGGTTTCAAAAGTTTATTTTCTTCATTGGTAAGTCCAATGCCGTCCGAGTCTCTACCGCATTATATAAGTATCCATTCCAAGCATCTGTCAGGCATTGTACTTTGATGCCATACTTCGTCGGTTTATTGGGCATGTACATTTTGAAACGACACCTTCCCTTGAAACTCACCAGAATTTCATCTACGGTGGCAGACTGACCTAGTCCATAAGCACTTAGGCAATTTTGTTTGAATATTGAATACAAAGGAAATTGTCGATGCGGGATCATTTCTCTTTCGCTCTTCCCGATCTTCCGGATTATCAAATCGTAGAGCAGACAATAAAATTGAAATGCGTTTTATGCTCATCACGCATCTGAATATATCTCTACCGGTACCATCAGTAGCGAATATGGTGTCTAGATTTTCACGATTAGAATCAAATACCGCGGAATATATCAATAGACCAAAAAATGCCTTTAGCTCAATAATATCGACATCTCTGAGGTCGATTTTATCATGTATTTTATAGCGTACCTATACGAATTGGTTTTTTGTTAGTCCACGCCATAACGTGTTGTAAAATATTTTCACTCATTAATAAACTCCAAACAGAGAGAGGATCCGCTTTGTGACCCAAACTACAAACAATGTAGGAATTTTCGTAACAATATTATGTTTTCGGGTTCTTGATGAGGGGCGAACTTCTGAAGAAGACCATCTATATCGATTCTTGCCATAAAAGTAAGCTGAGTTATCTTCTCCAAGCGTTCCGTCATTTTGATCATCATCACTTTGCTCTGAATTTGTATCGGGCTCAGATTCTATACGGTAGTCTTCGGAAACGTCGTCTATATCACTATTGTCACTAAAATCCTCTTGGTACCATTTTTGCAACGTCTCTTCGTAATCCAAATCTCCTAAACCAACGCGCTTTGACGGCCCGGCCATATTCGTGTTCACAAGCAACAGACTATTTTCAAACACAAACGGAGACGTGTCGCCTGCCAGACTACGCGAAACTTACTGACCTTATAAACTTCTAGGTAAATACTGTACTGCTTTAGCAAATTGGGCTACCTGTTAAGCTCTACTAAGGGAAGGATTAGATAAAGTGACAGGCCAGTAGGCGGTCTCACCTGTTAATAATATCCCTTTATTTTTTTGGCGAAGTCTGACAGACGAGATGTCTCCGGTTAAGGGTAGCTCGGGAATGTGCTTCTAGAATTTTATAATGTTGGAGATGATAAATATCATACAGTCTAAAACAAATTGCCGTTTCTACCTTCAACAGACTTTGTTCCTCTGCCAGATTGCTGTTCCGAATACTTGTATTCGGTACTTAAGTCTCTGGTCCTGTGTTGTGTTTAGTTTTTGATCAGCTATCTGGAAAATCCAACATTATTACTCAACTACGCGATTTCAGTATGTAAGAATGTAGCACAGCACTACGCTATAATGAGACAATATGTATACTTATCGAAGTAAGCAAACCGTAAACGACCTTAAGTGATGTTTACTTCCATTTAAGCAACCAAATACTATTTTCTACAAACGCTTCGCCTAAAATAGACCCACTCGACGATATTACAGTGCTTGCGCATGATGAGTAATAAAGTTTCGTATCGTTAATAATGAGCAATTTTATTTTATTTATTTCGGCGGTGCTGTGCATTATGAATGAAGAAAAAACTCGTAAGCCTTGATCATTATTAGATTAATATAATTTAGTTGGACCTTAGAAAGATGAACGAAGATGAAGATTGCGACACGAGCCGAAGGCGAATGTCGTAATTCATCATAGCATGTTTGTTTTTTTGGTAAATTAATTTTGTTTATTTTTCTAGTTAACTTGGTTTATTCTAGTTCCTTATCTCATTTTTATTTCTTTATCTCACCTTCAGCTTTTCTAATTTTTATACTTTTTTTGTATTTTCTATTACTTCCCGAGTACGAAGTAAAAGGAACATAAGTATTGTATTAGTGTTCCAAAATAAATTCACCTATGCAAATTTTTACATATCTTTGCGTTTCTGAATACGTCGATTCAAAAAATGAAACATAAATCGAAATGCGGTTTTCGCCAATCGATTGCATTCGGGCCAAGGGTGAAAATGCTAATATTACCTTTGATGAGGTCACTTCCGGTATAAGTCATCTAGTAACTATAAAAAATCAAATCAATTGCAGACTTGCAAATTCAAATACTACGCACAGAAACGTAACAATTTCTAATTAATTTGTAACATATCAGAACCAGTTCATTGTGTTAGTTATTCATGAATTATAACCCAATTTTTACTTTCCCGTGCATTTTGAGTTTGAGCAGTCTTATATTCGAAGTTGAGCACGACTCTGGATCGAGCAAGCTGTTTTAAGCAAACACACGTGTGTACAGGGTGTTTCTACTCAAAGTGGACAACATAATAGAGGTTATTCTGGATTTTGGATTTCGATGGGAGGGTGGGAAAGCCCACGCGCACCTAGGCCATCTATTCGGACCCTTTGTACTACCTCCCTGATTAGAGTCGTTCGACCCCGCATCGTCACTCAAGCCATCCCACACGTAAGATAAACTTGAGGATGCTGGACGGGGAAGCGGCTCTAATCTTAGCCATGTCCGGCCACGATTCTCCCAACATGGATCGTCTTAATTTGACAAGTACGGGACATTCACACAGTATGTGTTGCGCCGTATCGTCGTCTATGCAGCATCCTCTACAGGATGGTGAATCTTGCAGGCCCATGCGGTGCATGTGCTTGTTAAGTTTACAGTGCCCAGAAAGTATACCTACAAGTAGCTGCTGGTTTCCTCTGGATAGCCCTGTACAGAAGCGCGCCAGGCTACGAGATGGTCCTCTGAAGGCCTCTCTCGCGTGGCGGCAGTCTAACATCAAGTTCCACCTAGCCCTGTTGCTTGGGTGTCTTGGGTTATTAGGTTGTTTACAGTTGATACTGTAAGTGGAAGAGCCGGCTCTGGACCATAAAACGGTTGTTTTGAGGCCAGTCGGGCTCACTTATCGGCTTTTTCATTGCCCACAACGTTTGTTAAAAACTTTTTTATAAAAAATTTACAACAGAAAAATGACGGTCATTTTAAATTTTTAAAATCGATTACCTATCACAAAATCTACTCTACAACTATAATTTAAAATGACGCCATTTGCTATTGCAAATTTGTTATAAAAAATTTTAACAAACGTATTAGGTATTAAAATGTTGATTCCAAAAAACTTTGATTTTTTGAAATCCAACTACAAATAATGGGGATACAGAGATTTGTAACAAAACAAAAAAAAGGTCCATAATTCGAAACCAAAAGGCAAAATGAAAAACTTTAAAAAATTGTTAGTTTTGACGAGTTCTATAACCTCTATTACGTTGTCCACTTTCAGTAGAAACACCCTGTATACACATAGGGAAATAACGCAATCGAAAAAAAATCGAACTCGAGATTTGGGTCCTCCAAAACCACCATCTTTGAAAAATGTTTGTCTTTGGGTGCGTTAACTACTAGGCCGATTTTGATGAAAATCTAAGGCTTACCTATAACAAAACTTCATCGGTAAAACAAGCTTCTCATTAAAATCACCCCAAAGGCCTTATTTTGAGAGTAAACATGCAAATTTTAACCCAAACTAATTTCCCTTGGTGAAGTTAGTAGACATGGTCACATGTAAAACACCATTTTTCTTTTGATATTCAATTCAAAATGGCGGCTAATATATCAATTCTCCAAGTGTTTACTTCTTAAGGTCTAGCTCAAGAACCGTTTAACTAAATTTGAAAATTGAAAATTATAGCCAAAGGATGGCCAGAACCTTTGTTGATAATTGATAATCAACAAAAATTTAACCCTTGCGTGACCAAGGTTTGAAATTTTACGGGATTGTCCAAGAGGGGTAACCAAGTAACCCCAGTAGATTTCGAGTTATTATAGTTATGTGAACTAGAAATTTTTGTTAATATATTTTTTATAAAATAAAATTACAAGTGCAAGTTTGTATAATTTATTTTGCAAGGTGGAAATACGGTTTCAAAAGTCAAATATAATTGCTCTCTGTCCTGTTAAAAAAAAATTAAGTTATTCTTAAATCTCTAGTTATCATTCTGACTAGGTAACCCCACTCACAAAATTCTTAACTATGGGAAAAGTAACTTACACAAATTTAATATACTACCAAAAAAATGTTTATTGAAGTGTTTTTGAGGATTAGCTAAAACATGGTAACGCCAAAATTTTTTTTTACAAAACAGCGCTAAAAAGATTTTTTTTGGGGTAACTCAAATACCCCGCTGGGTCACGCAAGGGTTAATGGTGCCCAAAATTGGTCAAAAATTAAAAATAGATTTTCGTAAAATCTACGGCGTGCATTTTTTTTATTTTCTGAAATGTTATAGATGTATTTCATTCATTAAACTTATTTCTTCAATTTCCATAGGTTAAATTTCTGAAGTTCATTCAAAATTCATAACTTTTTGTTAACAAAGATGAAGAAATAAATTTTTATAATGACTTATATGACTTATACTTGAAATCAAATAAGTATAAAGTAGAGGGCGCTTGAATTCAAGTTATGTTTACACTGCTCCAATGTATACATGGCGGTAAATTTGAATAACAAATTCTTTACGAAAAACTATGAAGACTTCTTCTTTCACCGCAAGAAATTAGAAAACAGTATTAATTTCCTATATTTCACACAAATAAAATATAACAAAATGTGTAAGTATAGAATATTGGTGTAAAAAGCCATTTCATGTTGATAAAGTGTTTATTTCCATATCTTCATCAACACTATCATCACTCGAACTATCTGATCCTACATTAATAATAATCTTCTCCACAATATCTTCTACGATGCCATCTAAATTCCACATGCGTTGTTCTTCATCCAGTGCATGCTGAACGCAAGTTCGCCAGTGTTCCGCAGTTACTGTAGCAATTCCATCATTAAGAAGCCTTTTCACATCACAAATTTTATACGTAGTGTTATTAGCAGCCACATGATGTTTCACTTGTGCCCATACCAATTCAATTGGATTTAAATTACAATGATACGGCGGTAATCGTAATATGGTTCTTCCACTATTTTTCACCATTTCATCAATAACGTAGGTATCAGGATGTGAAATGCGATGACGTTTCACCAATTCCAATAATTCCAATTTTAACAAATCCCCACGAGTTTCAATGCCTTTATAATTAAGCCAATTGACAATGTCATTTTTTCTCCAACTTTGTGTTGGTACTTTCTCAGATTTTACGCTATGGTAAGGTGCATTATCCATTACTATAACAGAATTTTGTTCCAAATTTGGTAATATACTTTCTAACCACTGTTTAAAAACCTCGCCATTCATATCTTCATGATAATCCCCTGAAAATTATTGATATAATAAAATTACATATTATAGAAATTATAAAACTTACCAGTTTTTTTCGATTCAAAGTTCAATAAACCCCCGTCAACAAATCCTGCGTCGCTACCAATATGAACAACAATTAAACGTTTCCCTTTGCCTGATGGATCCCTTATACCTGTAGATAGACCTTGAAGTAGTGCCTGTCTTGCAGTTGTAATTGTCTTATCTTGCCACACTTTAGTTTTCACATGTCCCGCATTAACCCACGTTTCATCAGTGTAATAAATTGTTCTTCCTTCTTCACGATATTGTTTAATTGACGTTAAATATTTTCTTCTCCAAAGAACAATTTCAGGTTTTTCAATTAACATACTTTTTCGTGATCGTTTGTCATATTTAAATCCTAACTTTAGGAGTATTCGATATAACGATGAATGGCTGAAGTTGGGAAGTGAATCGTCATCATTAATTACATTCAATAATTTTAGTACGGTTGGTAATTCATTTCGAAAATAAAATGCATGAACATGTCGTCGTATAGCACTTTTTTCAAATTCTTGAAGTTTGTCATATTTTGTTGAGCATTTTCTAGACTTCTTTGGTGAACGTGCAGTACCTGAACCTTCAATTTCTTTAATCAAACTCCATACAGTGTTTTGTCCAATACCAAGTTCGGTAGCAGTTAGTTTCACAGCTGCGGTTTTGCTCATACTTTCAGCATTTTTCAAATAAACATTATAAGCCATTAACTTCTGGCCACTTCTAATAGCTTTCCCTTTATGGTTTTTAAAAGCCTGTGCTTCTGCCATAATAAACTTTGATCTGAAGCATTAATATGTAATGTTTACTTACAATGAATTAAATTAATGTTCTTATATTATACCTGTACACTAACAAAGGACAAACGGAGTGTTCTGAAAAGAACAGTTTCTACAAGACTGAAGACAATGATCGAAAGAAAGCTGTGAAGGATTGTTTAACGTAAATATTAATTATAATGTGAAACTTTATGAAAGATGAATAACATAACCACAAAAACAAAATAAATTTTAAGAACACACAGTGTTGTCAGACGATATTAGAAATTGATGTTCCAAATTTTTATTTTTAAATACATTTCAAAAGTGTTAAGGGAAATTACTGCTATTGTTAAACAATAAACGTACGTTCTTATCAATGTTAGTTCGTTTTAACGACTACTTTATTAGAATTTTTGTGCTTAATAATAATGTCATTGTTTCATTAGAATGATTTTTTTTACAACTGGTAACATTGCTATTTTTAAATTTCTCTGCTAAAATTCTCTCTTTTAGTGGTGTAAATGATTCTCTTGTTTTAACCAATCAACACGAAGGTCAAATATTCCCTATCTAAGCCTTCGCTTTATTCTTATATGAATTTAAGTATAGAGTCTTTTAATCGAGTATAATAAATATACCAATTTATTTCCGGTCTATCCGGAAATTAACAAAATATTAAAAATATTTACGACATATCCTGTATATTATTTCAGAAGAAAATCAGAAATCGTTTTTTGATTACAATAATTCTACACACTATATAATTATTTATTATTTTATTTTGTTGGGTTATTACGCAAAAATTATTTTATTTTGACTTATGCAAAAAGATATTTTTTCCACTCCCATACTTTAATCGACTTATTAAGTGTCATTAGATTGTATCGAAATGATATTCATTTCGATACAGATTTTCATTATAAAACGAGTCAATTAGCCAATAGCTGTCAAGCATTTTACTTGATTGCCATAGTTACAGGAGTTTTTGATATTTGTCAAAAATTTTGTTCGTTCTTTTATAATAATTTTTGTTTAATTAACACAGGTCGTAGAAAAAATAGTGTATGCAACTCTCATGTAATGGCTATTAATACACTCGCACAAGATTTATGACACTCGCCAAGGCTCGTGTCATAACTTACCTCGTGCTCGTGTATTAATAGCTATCATTACATGCTCGTTGCATAATATACTATTATTTAATACGTCATTGTAGTAAACACGGGAAAGTTGTGTGCCAGTTTACTGGTCATTTAATTATATCCTGTAATATAATATCCTTTTCGTTTTTAACATCTGCAAGCTTAATATCCAAATGCTGACAGTATTGAACACTCATTAACTACAATTTTGGACAAATCTGAATTAAGTATGTAAGCGTAAGGCCACACTTCTGAAACATTATTTGTGATGAACGTGCTATATCCCATATGCGTACGACAATCAATCGCCCTAGTTACAAGCAGGTTTAACGGAAATCTATGTAAGTGGATTTCTTAAAAAGTCTTTCATTTTAACATAAATTCTACGAATGGCTAAATTCGTGAAAAAGTCTATGCAAATCTTAGTAGTTGGAACCGGGAAAGGTTATTAAATTACATTCAACCTAAATCTCCTTGTACGGCCATACTACCTAATCTCCGGCTGATACCTTGAAGTGCACGAATTTCAAATACTATGAGCACTAATTTGTAAAAAAAACCAAAAATATATGTGTACTACGTGTAAAAGAAACGAAAGCGAAACATAATTACGTGAAATTTGTCAATTTTATTCTAAGCCAAACATAATTTTTAAAGATACATTGGATATAAACTCAGCTCCAGGTCTGTCACACTTGCTCTTTAACTAATGGCTCTTTGACATTACGTGTTCCTAAAAGGCATCCGTTCCTCCTTAAACGTGTCGAAAAATCCAAGCCTCCTTTAGTAAACTTCAAAAGTATGTGCTACAGTTAGATACGATCTTATAAACGAGAAATAAAAAGCATTCCTTCAATAAAAATAAACCTTAACTCTCCTCAAAGGAGGCTTTTAATTTTAATTTACTTCAGTCTTCATTGTAGTACTACTTCTTATTTTGACAGATAACGTTTCTAAGAGTTTTTGATCATTGTCTTTGTATCATCTGACGAAGCCATTGTCTAAAGTGGCCTTTGAAAACCAGACACAAAGATAAAATAATTGTCGTATTTGTATTGCCAAAGAAAATTTTGAGTTTCAAACCATAACTTATTGTCATGTAACGGAAAACATTCCGTTGAATTACGTTCTGTGTAGGTGATGAAAACGGACATATTTCCGTTTAATTAGGAAAATTAATAAAAATGTATTAGAAAAATAATAACAAAGTATCGATCACCCTTTTTTTTACATGATTCTAAAAAGGATTCAGCAGTACGTTAGGACTAGGAGGATATATCAAATGAAATCCCTCGCTATTTTTCACTTTGTTGGTATTTGCTGAATAATTTCGTACGGGATTTTCAAATCCTACGTATATCTCAAATTCTTTTTTTTTCGTATAATTTTGTGGTCACAGATATCTTTCTAGTTTAAATGAGGAAAGTTTTACGATTATTATCAATCAGCGTTTATAGAGAAATGTACTAAATAGATATAATGTCATCGTTAATGGATTGATCCCCTAACGATGCGTAACCGTATTGAAGTTGGGGTGAAATAATGAGTTAAAAATAGAAACTCAATTAATTTAAAAGGGATTTCATGCAGCGTATGCATTTTGGTAATGTAAAGCCCATACATTTCATTTCGTTGCTGTGTAGTTTCATTACCACCACATTAAATAGTCTTTTTTTTTAATTGTAAACTTTTCTGAACCGTAAAAAAGGTAAAAAAATAACTTACGGCTGCGAATATAATTTCTTTCAAAACTTTTCATTGTGCGCCTTCTAACAAATGAACCGAAAAATATGTTTCATCGGTTGTTGCACAATACACTGTGCTGGAGATACGAAGTCGACTAATGCAAGAAAAGTTGCGCATTTATGTGCCCAAAAATAATCTAGGTTCAATTCACTTTAAATAGAATATACCGTTACACGTAGACGCACAGTGCAAAAACCCAAAATTTGTATTTTCGTAAAACCACAATATTTTCTTAATTATAGAAGATAAGGTCATCAAATTCTTAGGGTATAGGTAAGAGAACACGGCGAATTTAAAAAAGGTGTCATAAAGTTCTAGGCCTACTAAGTTGCGTACGGCCAAAGTCAACTTTCGTTTTTCTTGTGGGCGCCATATTGAATTTTTGCTTGTATAACATGTTTAAGGTTGGTCAAGATAAACAATAAAAAAGAACCAAATTAAGATATTGTGGTTGTTGGTTGATATTTCCATTCAATTTTACTTTAAATTAGCAAAATCTTCAGCGTCAATTTGCTAGCCAACCGTATTGTTATTATTATTTTTAAATAATGTGTGAGCAACATTCATACAACGAATATTGAAAATTAAGAAATTAAAGGCTTAAAGTAAGTGTTCAAATAGGCAACCGTTTTCTCACACGCACAACATACATCGTCTCAACACTTCTTCACAGAATTGTCGTATAGCTTCCATAACATCATATCTTAATTCTTCTACGTTTTCATAGTGTTAAGAGATAGAAAGGAGTAAGTTGTTTGATAAAATTTAATAAGCAAATTGTAGGTGTGACTCCTTCCCACTCATTTTCAAAAACTGCCCGCCTCACTCAAAATGGGGGGAACAAGAATTACGAAGGGGAGAATCTTTAAAAAGGCACTGATGACTATAGATAGCAGGGTCTTTTGCATATTTTGCTCCATTGAATTAACTGATTATCCGTAACCGTTCTTGTAACCTCCTGAAAACATTATTATTTGTCACTTCCGCTTATATTCCTGCTTCATTTACCTGAAAACCTGCTATTCCTGAACCGTTATCCTGCTTATCCCTTGTGTAAAATCCCGTGTGTGCGTTTCGGTGTACGTACCCACCTGTGGGTTAAAGATTTAGTTCTTTTTGGTAAGCCCGATTATATTTTTTCTTTTACCTTTATTATTAAATTCACCTGTACATAAATTAACATTTAAGACACCGGTAATTAGTGATTCACGTGATTTACCATTTACAACCGTTCATTTGCATTCATTCAATATTAACTCTATTTCACCCTGTATACTTTTCGACAGTAAGAAACAATCCGAAATAGCAATAGTATAAAAAGGTTTGTGATCCTACGTTGTTTTGGTATAACCGGAGTGCGACTGTTCAACCCGTTATACTGCACAGTAGTTTAGCAGGAGATTCCGTAAGAGAGTAATTACCTAACAGTTGTACAGGTAAATTGGTTCCTTTCGAGGGCGACAAAAGGGCTAATTAAACTGTATGGTTGCGGGTAGGAGCTCTTAAGTGCAAGTTATATTATAATCACCGGTATTAAACAACCGACTTAGTTTAGCCCTGGAACCCTTATTCTGACAACGCAGATAGAGTTCATTTAATTAGGGTAACTGCTAATTGAGGTGGAAAATTGCCGCTTACTGTTAACAAGTTAACCTTGTTTAGTTATTGAGTTACCTTAAAAATTTCCCCTTAATCAAATTAGCTCCTTTAGACGCGGAAACCTGTAAGGTGAATTTAATTAATAAAGGAGGGGAATAAGTATTGGGATTAAATACTTACTTGTAATTAACGGATGCGTGAGAACGGTGACGTAACCACACAGCTGGTGGTACCCCATTTTGTAATAAAAAGCCGAGATAAAGCCCCCTGTATTTTGAACCGGCAATATTGCTTTGTAACAAAATCTTTAATTTTATTTGCAGAGTGACTAGCGGACCGATAGAGGACGAGGAAGATATTATATTTTTATATGTTATATTCCACTATATTTTGAATTGTTACTGAGAATCTTGTTTTTGTTTTAGTTTTTTCTGTACATATTTCATTTGTTATAATTGCTTTATATAACCCCTTGTTGAAACTTAACTAACAGTGCTTTGCCGAACTACCCTAGCTACCACAAACACTCGGTACCCCTATAATAGGACTTGATTTTTGAGGTGACTCCATGTTGGTTTCCTGTCCATCTGTTCGTAAATTGTTCATTCAAAATGTTCGTGATGATCTGTTCATTTGGTGACGGAGCACAGTCTTGATGAAAGAACATATTTTACAGGGTAGCTAGTGGAAGTTCCATAATTTCTTCCTCTACGTTAGCTTGTACACACAATACCTAACCAGACATTAAATCTCCACCTAACTTGGTGCTTAACTTAACAAACTAGCCGTGGATTTACATCGGACCACAGTTAGTAAATTGGCTCTCATCAGACCAAAGAACTTTAAAATGCTATCCGCTGTTAACCGTGCAACGCCTGTTATGTCTTCACTTTAACATGCTAACATAATGATGTTCGAGGTGTGTTAACCACGCTTTGCATAACCAAATTCTTTTTATTTTCGTCTGAAGATTTCCTCCTCTTACTCTTAGCAACACATTTCAGAGAATAAAATACTCCGACATATATCATATTTCTCATTATTTGCAAAGTAATTCATTTTAAAACTTGCAGTTCCATGTACTCGTACATCATAATTATTATTATACTGTGTCCCACCTATCTGGGCCTGGAAAAAACGTCGATACTGTTCATTTAAAAGAAAAATCTAACAACAGATTATAATAGTCAACAATGAGGAACATCTTGTAAAAATATAGTTGTATATGTATACAGAATTGCCCATTAACGAGCACTATACCAAACTTGTGTTTTTTTAAATGGACCGCCCTATATATTTTGATAGGTATATTTGAATTCCCTGTTAAATGCTCAGCAAAATGATATGAGGTGCTATGGGTCTACTACTAACAGTTTCCGAATTATTGAAATTTCTATGTAAAAAATTCACTTAGGTAGGCTCCTGTTCTACCATCTTGAAATACATATATCGGAGTGAAATATTGAGATGTGCCTAGTTTTAACTTCTATATCCAAATTACATGCTCTATTCTCAACATATACCAGGTGGTCTTACAATTACTACTTTGCACTCCTAAGAGTTATTGAATTAATTATTTAGCAACAAAGTTGAATATTGTAAAATTTTGGTACCCCTAAAGGTTGGATCCGTGTTAACTACTTTTGGTTCATATTGATTATGTATTCACACAATCGTCACTATTAAGGCTTTACATTAATTTATTTGAGATTTGCTTTGGGTGTTCACTACAGGAAGGAAAAAACCCTCCAGGATTTTAATTACATCTCAATATAAATTACAAAATTACATTGAATTTTCCTCTTCATTATTCTCATCCTGAATGATCATCGTCTGGAATTTCACTTCCCTTTTCTTTTTAAAGTTTAAAATATATAATTGATGACCTTTTGCCATAACTCCTCAGGGAATAGTATCGTACTTTCACTACGACTGTTGTGTAAAATGATTTTAACATTCACACCAGGGCCGAGTAAAGGGTTCAACGGGTTGACATGATATTTGGGTTTATATTTGCTTTTTTGGCTTGGAATGTCGCCCTTTGATCGAACATATTTATTTCATAAGGTGGTATTAGGGAAACCTGATTAGTATTGACTTTAGGTCCCATCACCGAAGATTACGGGCTGTGAAGTTTAACATCCGATACTTTAAAAATAAGATCGTGACAGGAGACCACTAACTCACATCAAAATAGTATATTACGTAACAAGAGTTGTAAGTAACCCATTACGCACGAAATGAAAAGTTTACGCACGAAGCCGCGCAGCGGCGAGTGCGGAAATTTCACGAGTACGTAATGGGCTTACAACTCGTGTAACGTACTATACTTTTTCTACGTAGATAAAGTTGAGAAAATGTTCGGATACAATAATATTTTGTTAAAGAAATTGACAATATAAATGACATGACATTTATTTCCATAGCATTCTACTTAAGAAAAGGTGTCCTATTTTTAAAGAAATTGCATAATATATCTAACAAATGCTAAAAGTTTTTATGTTTTTCAATTGACTAAATTTGTGTAAATAGACCAAATAAAGTCTTACGTAGATAAAAATTTGAGTTTAAGTTTTCTTCTCAAAACGCACGTGTATGTTATGAGATCTCATTACGTGCATGTTATTGTTAAATGTCATTTACAAGGAATCTTGACAGTGCGATTTTTGACGTTTACAGACGCGGGTGTAGAAAATAGTAGTTTACGTTACAAATCCGGGAAATAAGATTTTACAGTAACGAGTGAGATGTTTCTGGACGAGGCGACGAAGGAGCCGAGTCAAGAATTTCGAAACGAGTACTGTAGAAATATTTCCCGGGCGAATATCGTACAACGTTTTATTTCATCCTGTGAACAAATTTCCTATTAATTTTATATAAAATTTGACGTTTCCAAAGTCATTTCACTTTATGTTACTATGGAAACCTTTGTATTCGGGTACAAAATTTCTAGTACGGTAAAGTTTCACTTTCCGGACTGAAATGAGTCCGGAAAGTGAAAGAAAATGACACAGGATGAAATAATAGTAGTTTACGTAACAAGTCCCGAAAGTGATCTTTTACTGGACAAGTAGGCAAATTACAGGGCGAGCCGCAGGCGAGTCCTGCAAGCCTGCGAGTCCAGTAAAAGCACTTTTGGGACGTATTACGTACAATATTTTTTTTAAAACGGGCAGAACAATTTACCGTTCTAGACCGGAAAGTAAAAATGAGTCCGGTAAAACCTTTTACCGGACTATCACAATAACTTTCTGGCTCGGTCCGACAAAATGAGATTTTCTGACCTAAAAATAAACCGGAAAGTACTACTTTCTGGCCGATTTAAAAAAAAATATTACGTTCTCATAAAAAAAGTCATGACAATAGTTACACAATGTTTTGCAATATTATGAACCTCCTGTCAGTTCTGTATGTTGTAAATAAAAACGCCAACACGCACATACATTTTTCATCGAAGTTAATTACCCCGTAATACCAATAAATACCTACTACCCCAAATTATCGTGCTATCACGTAACTCAAATCGTACTGATTACAACTCCAAAGCTCCAATACGTACCCCCAAATAAATAACAATGATTTAGTTATGGCAAAAGCGTTCCGAGTATAAAATAAGATTCGCAGACAGAAAATACTGAATTATGACCTTTTCTGAACATTGTAAACGTATATATCGACCATCTACAATATTACCTACTCATAATAGTGTTTAAACGTACTAGTACGCTATGCATACATATAAAGAATTCATTACATTTTCTTAACAGTTGTGTGTTTTGTAACAAGAAGTATGATTTATTATGTCTGCTTCCAAGACTTGGTTTCACAATTGCTTTTCTCTAGTCTCATTGTTCTTATCGCAAAATCCAGTTACATCAATTATTAACATAAATACATGTGTAAAGTATATAAAAAATATATATTGCCCAATCCAAAGGTTGTACATCCAAATTATGGTGGATTCTATTAGTTACACTTGATATTAAATAAAGTTGAAATTCGCCCAACTTGTATATGAATTAGATCTGTTAAGGCAATTTAATTGACTTGTGCCCTTCAAGAGATTATTATAACGAATATTTTCACTGGAAAGATTATCAATTCTTAGCTAAAAATAAATTAACAGAAAAAGGAAGGTTTTTTAATAGCAATATTGGCTGTATACATTCCACTTCCTTACTTACTCTTTAACATCATACTATGAAATGTAAAGGCATTCTTCAACTGTTCCTATAATGGATTATCACATTTCAAGCTTGACGTACCAGGTAGAAGGGAAATTTAGACAAAATATAAAAAAACCAATGATAAATATGCTTAGTGATTTTTTGCAACCGAAAAAGAATGAGACAATTTAACGTTTGCCCGTGCAGCCTCCAATCAACACAATAAGTTCACACTTCGTAAAATATGTTACCTTACTAGCTGGAATTATCATTAACCGATGAGATAGTAATCAGGAATGTTGACTTCAACTCAGCTAAGATGGCATACATTTTATTTTCAGAATTAAAAAGGTATCATAGTAATCATATAGCAAAATAATGCGTGACATGTACAAAATTGGAAACCAGTTTCCTAGTAACTAAAAATGACGTTAGCAATTAACATTATTGTGATGTTTCAGTTAATTCTGTTTGTTGCTTTTCGATTATCGTAAGTTAATAAAGCGTTCTTTTGGATAGGGATTTAATTACTTTTTCTTGTCGACGTTATTATCTGACGCACACAATTTATGGTTTATAAGAATATAAAAAGGTAGGTTAAGAATTTATGACGTAGTAGTGGTTATTCTTGAATCCATGATGTTAATCTCCCGATTGAATAAATAATGTATGTTAAATTAACAATTATCGATGTAATTTTAATACATAAATCGTTAGCTATTTTTTTACTACAAATATCACTACGACCGAATAGCCAAAACCTACCCTTACAAAACGTACGCTTATTTGCCACTTTCTATAATCTATTTCGAAAAGTACAAGTTAAAAAGGTTTGTCGAAGACACGGTTAAAAGAATTTTATTCCATTTAAAATTACAGAAGACATAACTCGACGTTTGATGTTCATTTGACAAATCCGGGTGACCCTCGCCATGTTGTTGTTGTTAGTACTTTACGTGGGAAATTTAAAAACGCTTTAGTTTTCAGCATTAATCTACTTCTCTGAATGGCAACCATATTTCGCAAATGTTAACTTAATTTTTAATAGTTTACATTGGAATAAAAAACAAGTAAGTACCTACTTTTTAAAAAATATTTATTTTCAATACAATAAGTATGTACTCCTATTATTTTAAACTAAAGATTAAGTACATAAAATTTGTAATTTAAAATTTCTTTTTCCAGATGTTTTAAATTCCCTATTGACAAATTTTATACAGCTAAAAATCTGAAAGCTAATAAACAGATTCAATAAATAAATGATGATTCGTGTAATGTAAACTTAAGTATAGTCTGTCTCATAGTATATCGTCTTGAAATTGCCCTGTCATAAAATACCTAGAGGTCCCCTTTGTTATCACAATCAGGTAGGCATTTAAAACGTGTTTATCTACTAACAATGCAGATTAGAAAATAAATCCCTTAATGAGGTAAATTACGAGACGTGTTATTACCTAGACAAAACAAAAAAAAACCCTCAAATGCCGTACCGAAAATTTCCCAAAATGTAATAACAAACTGTACTACTCCCGGACTAGTTCTAGGTCGTGGGTCAAGGAATCCAACAACCATAAATTCGACAAACAGGTGACTATAAGGGCGCCAAGAACGATACTGAAATTTTTATTACAGTAGCCAGTTTCAAGAGCTATAGTTGCTCTCGCTCTAGAAGCAACAACGAGTTGAGATTCGGCAAACACTAAAGGTACACAAATGAAACCTAATAAAGCTACAAAACAATTCCAACAAAATACCAGTAAATATGTAAATATATTGTAACCCTCCAAATAACAAACAACATGCATAAATGTATATATATAAATAATTAACCTTTGTATAAATAAGTAAATCTATAGGTGAATACGATAATGAAGGATGATAACGATAATGCAGATAATGAGGCTGATTACACAAAATCGGTATGAAAATAAATGAATAATCACGGTAGGACGCTAACAAGATTACCTTGTCTTAAGGTCTGCTAAACAAAAAAACAGTGATTAAATTGGCCAAAATTAAATAGTGTTAATGCAAGGGCAAGGGGCTAAACGAAGCGCTTCTTTTAGTTCTACCCAATGTTGTACTTTTTGCAGTACTGAATAAATCAAATAATTTTATGGGGTAGTTCTTGTTCTTTTCCCACCTTACACAGTAGTTATGGTTCGAGGTGATAGTTCAAATGTACTGAGTAACATAATTTCTAAATAAATGCTTGTGCTACTAAAGTTGACTGTACAGGTAATTATTAATGAATGACTATAATAAATTATTATCTTTTAGATATGCATGCAGAGTCTTATGGACCTAAAAGGTTGCTTTATTTAATTGAAGGTGTAATTAACTATGAACTGCCTGAAGGGCCAATATTTAACTACAGGTACAATTTAGTTAAGGTGACTTCTATTTCTAACCAACAAATTCAGACCTGATGAATGGCTATTACATTTACAGAATTCCCCAAAGATAATGTTCATATAACGGCAACTGGACGACACAATGATAACACCTGACCTTAATTTTGATGAAGGTACCTCTCCGCTAACAGCTGTTGATGCTCGAGGGGTAACGGAAGGCTTCGGTCAATATTGATAACAATAATGATGAGACGAACTTTACAGATGACGTGGACAATCGATGAGTGTATTCCCCACAGCTATACACGAACGGGGCCACACGTACTTCCCAACGGACAAACCAGGTGGCTTCCTGACGGGACTTCTCCAACACGGACACACGCTCGCAGGGCTAGTAATATAACGGTAAGCCAAATTTAACGTTGGTCCTTAGACGGAACCATAACCGCAGAGCGCAGACGAACACGACATATGAGGGATGAAGCGCGAAACGAAAAAAATGTGACCATGTGCAAAAACGTAATCATGTAGAAAAATGGAACCGTAACAAAAAAGCTGAAATAATACCCAATATTAGGGGTTTTATATAAACAAAAGGATGGTACAAACCTCTTTGATGGTAGACGAGCTTAGCATGTGGTTTGAAGGCACAGACCATAAAATCCGCCGAAGCGTAAAAATCTTCCCCAAAACACCAACGTCACGAAATAGGGAGAATAATTTAATAATAATATAGCACCGATTCACTATGATCCTTTAAAATTTAAAGAGATTCAAAATCTAACGTGGATCGGCACGATCGTATGCTTCAAACAACTTGTTGAAAATGAATGCCAAAAATGGCTAACAACAGGAAACGAAAAACTGGGCCTGATAATAGATAAGCGAACTGGAAAATCAAATTTGAAAAATAGGAAAGTAAACAAGGTCACTAGATTTCTCAATAACATGCAACCAATCATACACCCGAGCATTCAAACTTCACACATAAACATTTAAACCGTAACAACTCCCCCCTACCAAGAAGAGAGCGTAGCGAAACAAAAGAAAAATGATAGATGAAAGATGACATGAACTAAAACCCAGGAACAAAAGGGTAACAGGATAAAGAAAGGACAATAAGGATACCAAATGACAACCCACCCCTCAGGATTCACCTTCAACAAGTTAGGCCAGGTTCACTGGGCAACCAAAAACTGGACGTACTTGGGTGTTGAACAGGCCCTCGCGTCAAGATGAAAAAGCGCGCCGTCGGGAAACCTGCCAACAACACTCCCTCCTACATCCACCAATCAGTCACCCAATAACCCCCAACGTCACTTGATTCAGTGCCCACCCCAGGAAAAGGAACCCTACAGTTTTAAGTGATGCAGCACTAATGACCCCAAAGGAAACCCATCCCAACCCTGACGTATACCCCAAAAAAACCCAAAACACAAAAGCCTACAATCTGAATAAAGGAAAACTAAGGAAAAAAAAAAAATTATAGGATCATAGAGACAACCAGGTCTCTTGAGAAGATGGAAAACTCGACCCTCAGACTCCACCCCCTTTTCCCAACCAACCGCCCGAAACAGATGCCTCTCAAGAAGACAACAACCTCACACTAACGATTCTACCTCAATTTCTGGAGTAACATATGCCTTTAAATCTTTGGAATGCCAAGTACCGGGAAGTAGGCGATTATCGGGATCTTTAAGCTGATAAATCCACCTAGCAAGTTTCTTATGAACCTTGAAGGGTCCTACATACCTTGGTGCAAGTTTTGCAGAAAAATGACTACTCGCATCCGATAGTACATAATTTTTCCGAAGGACAAGTTGATCAACCGTAAATTCGTCCGGACGTCGCCGCATATCATATCGGGATTTTGATTTCTCGTACGCGAGCTTAAGGCGCTTTTGAATGTCGCGGTACAGTTCGCGATAGGCGCGTGATCTTTCACCAACCTTTCCCTCCCTATTGAATTGTAATTCTGGATTACCATGCTCATTGTTTTGTGTCGTTTCATTAGATAAAGGCAATTTGATCTCCCTTCCGAAATTAATAAAATATGGGGTATGACCCGTAACTTCGTGTACTGCCGTTCGTATCGCGCACGCTACTTTTGCAAGGTGCTTATCCCATTCGCGGTGATTATGGGTAATATAAGCTGACAGCATAGTTTTTAGGACACGATTAATGCGCTCGGTGGGATTCGCCTGCGGATGATATAAGGCCGTATAAGATATTTCCGCCCCATAAGTTCTTGCTAAGTCTCGAAATTCGTTGCTTTTAAACTGAACTCCGTTATCGCATATGATTCGGTTTGGTACGCCAAATAACAGAAATAGATTTTCTTCGACACGTTCACACACGGCTTTTGCAGTCGCGGTTCTTAACGGAATGACTAATGGAAATTTACTAAAGCAATCGGCGATGACTAAAATATAAGCGTGACCTTTAGAGGAACGCGGTAGGGGTCCCATTAGGTCCATGGAAACCACTTGCCAGGGCCGTTCAATCAGGGAATGTCCTCCCATTAAACCTGCAGGCTTTCTTTGTTCAGGTTTGGTCGTCTGGCAGACGTGACACTGTCTAACATATCTGCTTACATCTGCAAACATTTTGGGCCAATAATACTTCTGTGCAATGCGCGCTAGTGTCTTTGCAGTCCCAAGGTGACCACAAGTTGGAGGATCGTGATGCCTGCGAAGGATATCCTTACGTTGTGATTTGGGAAGCACTTCCTTCCAGTAATCTCGTTCGTCAGCGAGATCCGAATGGTAAACTTTGGTGTATTTGTACAACTTGTTGTCGTCGACACGCCATTGGCTATAGCGGTTAGGATCACTAATAACGGTACGTACCATTCTCCGATACCAGCCATCTTTGTTGACTGTGTTATTTTCAGTGATGACCTCTACCACCGGGACCGATCGAGAAAGGGCATCGGGCACCAGATGTTCTCGTCCCTTCCGATGAATTATCTCGTAGTTGTACTCCTGCAGCCGCAATGACCAACGAGCCAATCGACCAGATGGATTTTTCATTTCATTGAGCCATTTGAGACTATAGTGATCGGTGATTACGACAAACCTGCTTCCCTCAATGTATGGTCTGAATTTCTCTACAGCAAACAGCACCGCCAAACACTCCTTTTCCGTGGTGGAGTAGTTCTTTTCCGCCTTGTTGAGCGAGCGGCTTATATAAGAGATCACCCTTTCTTGGTCTTGTATGGTTTGAGTGAGAACAGCTCCTAAGCCGTAACCAGAAGCGTCAGCCTGTATTGTAAATGGCTGGCTAAAATCCGGGCATGAAAGAATGGGTGCCGAAATCAAGTTCTCCTTGACAGCGACAAATGCCTTTTGACATTCTGGGGACCACAGGAACTTGATGTTTTTCCGGGTTAATGCTGTTAATGGTGCCATGAGAATTGAAAAGTTAGGGATAAACCGGCGATACCAGGAACACATTCCCACTATACGTCGGACTTCAGGTACGCTGGACGGAACTGGTATATTTAATATGGCCTCAATCTTTTCAGGATCCACCAATAGGCCTCTAGCGTTCACCACATACCCTAAATACTTGAGCTCGGATTTGCAGAAGCAACATTTCTCTCTGCCAAGGGTAAGGCCTGCTTTAGACAACCGCTCCAGGACTTCAGTGAGTATATGTAAATGCTCTTCAAAGGTGGAGGTACATATCACAATGTCGTCTAGATAGGCAAAGACATGGGGTTCTAAATCAATCCCGATGACCTGATCGATAAATCTTTGCCACGTAGCTGGGGCATTGTGAATACCAAACGGCATCCTTTTAAATTGATAAAGCCCGCGGTTTGGGATCGTAAACGCGGTGTAAGGACGTGAGGACTCGGCCACAGGGATCTGCCAATATGCAGACTTGATGTCGAGGGTGGTCAGAAAGCGTGCATCGCGAAGTTTGTCGATGGTATGATTGATGTATGGCAATGGGTATGCGTCTGGTTTGCTGACTTTGTTCAATCGGCGAAAATCGACGCAGAACCGATAGGTCCCATCTCGCTTCCGGACCATCACCACTGGCGATGACCAGGCTGACACCGATGGCTCGATTACATCTGCCTTTATCATCTTCTCCAGCTCTGCATCAATTAACTGCTGGATGGCTGGGGAGACAGGGTAATATCTCTGTTTAATTGGAGGAGAGTCAGTGCTAATGCTATGTTCCACTAAGTTAGTACATCCTAACTTATCCCCCATCTTCAGAAAGGTGTTGGTGATCAGTTCTTCGAGTCTCTCACGTTCAGAGTCGGATAACGACGATAAAGGTTGAATGGCGTCAAGACGAGGAGCTTCTACAACAGTGCTGGCAAACTTCCAGGCGCCATGGCGGAGGTCGGGCACTATAGCCATTTTCCGCCAGAAATCTGCTCCTAAGATAAGGCCTTGATGGATTGATGGAATGACTAGGAGTTCTAGAATAATGGTCTTCCCCTCGAGAGTGATCGGGAGCGTAACCGATCCTAATGAGGAACATTCGGTTCCGTTAGCGACAATGCACTTGACGGAGTCATCCTTGTTTAGCGGACCAAGGTCTTGCAATAGTGGCCAATAATGGTCACCAATAATGGTTCGTGAAGCCCCTGAATCTAATAATCCGAGAAGTTGTTTACCCATAATTTCAACTTTCAGGTAGGGCCGTTCGTCCCCTTCGGATTGGCTCAAGATAAAGTCCAAAATGGCTTTGTGTCGGATATTAATATCGGCCTCTTCAGATGGACAGCGCGTGGCGAGACCTTTCACACACGCTGAGTCTCGTTTCCCGAGCACTTTGGACATGTGGCCTTGGTGACATTCGGTTGTCCACATCGGAAGCAATGTCTACGACGAGGGCTACGACAAGCTGAGGATCTGTGCCCTGGTTGTTCACAGTTCCAGCAAACGAGGGTATCAACGACAACAGGAACATTTGGAGACTGAGTTGATTCTGGTGTTTCAGTAGCATGTATTTTAATACTTCGACTGGGACGATATGCCAGATCTGGTTCAAGACAATATTGATTCACGTTCGGAGGTGGACAAAATCGGTTGGCGCGAGTATGCGCATCTTCAATCACTTTGCACTGCGATCTCAGCACCGCCATTGTCGGAAAGGTAGTAGTGGCCATAGCCTTTTGCAAATAAGGGAGTAAATTACGTGTTACATAGGAGATGCGCGCATGTTCAGAGGGTACACTCGAAAGACGACGGAATAAATTTTCCATGACCGCAATATAGATTAAAACTGGTTCATGAGCACCTTGGGTGCGTTTACGGATTTCCTCCCAAAGAGTTAGTTCATAATCGCACGGTTGAAACGTATTGCGTAACGCTAGGACTAACTCGTCCCAACTGGTTACCGTATCCTTTATCGCACGATACCATATTAACGCGTTTCCAGTAAACAGCTCGACCGCGGACATGTGTAATTGTTCCTTTGGAACCCCTCTGGAGATACGCAATTCCTCCAGATGCTCGAGGAAACTAGCAACCCCCCCTTCGCCATTGAACTGAATATTCCATTTATTAATGGGTAAGTTATTAAAAGGTCTCAATGATTCATTCGTAGGTAATCTCGTACTTTCCCAGGTGGAGAACCTTCGTATTCGTTCCCGTGACGATTGCGCGACCGGTGCGTCTTCATTTTGCGATACCGAATCAAGGTCGGGGCCTTCGATGGGCTCATCTGGGACTCTCGCGTTATCTGGTTCATCGATTTGAAATTTCGCATCTAAATCGTCTAACAATTGCATGCATTTACTGACTAGGATTTCGTTCTCGGGTAAGCCTACTACCTCTAACCGATTGTATATATGTATTAATCGCGACTTGATACGTTTATGCTCGTTCAGGGAGAGAGGTGGACTCATTGAGATAATCTCATTGTTTAAGGTTACTAATTTACCATTACAGATGTCTAATTGCTCTTGTTTATCGAGCTCTAATTTAGGGAATGAAATATTGACTTCGCGCTCGACCCGCCTTCGTGCACGTAACTTAGCGCGTTTCTCTTCGACCGTCCCCTCTATAGGGATACCACGACGCCGTAACTCAAAATCTAAATCCTCACTCAACAATCTATTAATATCCATAATGTACTTGGCACTCTACCAAAATAATTGTAGGCACAAAAAGGCAAAAAGCTAAATTAGAAAAGACAAGAAAAAATACACAACAATAAGGCTCACGCGTTGGGCGCCAAATTTTGTTATTACCTAGACAAAACAAAAAAAAACCCTCAAATGCCGTACCGAAAATTTCCCAAAATGTAATAACAAACTGTACTACTCCCGGACTAGTTCTAGGTCGTGGGTCAAGGAATCCAACAACCATAAATTCGACAAACAGGTGACTATAAGGGCGCCAAGAACGATACTGAAATTTTTATTACAGTAGCCAGTTTCAAGAGCTATAGTTGCTCTCGCTCTAGAAGCAACAACGAGTTGAGATTCGGCAAACACTAAAGGTACACAAATGAAACCTAATAAAGCTACAAAACAATTCCAACAAAATACCAGTAAATATGTAAATATATTGTAACCCTCCAAATAACAAACAACATGCATAAATGTATATATATAAATAATTAACCTTTGTATAAATAAGTAAATCTATAGGTGAATACGATAATGAAGGATGATAACGATAATGCAGATAATGAGGCTGATTACACAAAATCGGTATGAAAATAAATGAATAATCACGGTAGGACGCTAACAAGATTACCTTGTCTTAAGGTCTGCTAAACAAAAAAACAGTGATTAAATTGGCCAAAATTAAATAGTGTTAATGCAAGGGCAAGGGGCTAAACGAAGCGCTTCTTTTAGTTCTACCCAATGTTGTACTTTTTGCAGTACTGAATAAATCAAATAATTTTATGGGGTAGTTCTTGTTCTTTTCCCACCTTACACAGTAGTTATGGTTCGAGGTGATAGTTCAAATGTACTGAGTAACATAATTTCTAAATAAATGCTTGTGCTACTAAAGTTGACTGTACAGGTAATTATTAATGAATGACTATAATAAATTATTATCTTTTAGATATGCATGCAGAGTCTTATGGACCTAAAAGGTTGCTTTATTTAATTGAAGGTGTAATTAACTATGAACTGCCTGAAGGGCCAATATTTAACTACAGGTACAATTTAGTTAAGGTGACTTCTATTTCTAACCAACAAATTCAGACCTGATGAATGGCTATTACATTTACAGAATTCCCCAAAGATAATGTTCATATAACGGCAACTGGACGACACAATGATAACACCTGACCTTAATTTTGATGAAGGTACCTCTCCGCTAACAGCTGTTGATGCTCGAGGGGTAACGGAAGGCTTCGGTCAATATTGATAACAATAATGATGAGACGAACTTTACAGATGACGTGGACAATCGATGAGTGTATTCCCCACAGCTATACACGAACGGGGCCACACGTACTTCCCAACGGACAAACCAGGTGGCTTCCTGACGGGACTTCTCCAACACGGACACACGCTCGCAGGGCTAGTAATATAACGGTAAGCCAAATTTAACGTTGGTCCTTAGACGGAACCATAACCGCAGAGCGCAGACGAACACGACATATGAGGGATGAAGCGCGAAACGAAAAAAATGTGACCATGTGCAAAAACGTAATCATGTAGAAAAATGGAACCGTAACAAAAAAGCTGAAATAATACCCAATATTAGGGGTTTTATATAAACAAAAGGATGGTACAAACCTCTTTGATGGTAGACGAGCTTAGCATGTGGTTTGAAGGCACAGACCATAAAATCCGCCGAAGCGTAAAAATCTTCCCCAAAACACCAACGTCACGAAATAGGGAGAATAATTTAATAATAATATAGCACCGATTCACTATGATCCTTTAAAATTTAAAGAGATTCAAAATCTAACGTGGATCGGCACGATCGTATGCTTCAAACAACTTGTTGAAAATGAATGCCAAAAATGGCTAACAACAGGAAACGAAAAACTGGGCCTGATAATAGATAAGCGAACTGGAAAATCAAATTTGAAAAATAGGAAAGTAAACAAGGTCACTAGATTTCTCAATAACATGCAACCAATCATACACCCGAGCATTCAAACTTCACACATAAACATTTAAACCGTAACAGACGATATACTTTGAGATAGACTTTACATGTTATGTTACCGTTATGATATAATAAATTGTACCAAAGAACGGTATATAATACGTTCTTTGATTGTACTAACAAAAGTATGGCGACGCGACATGCGCCAAGAAATTTTGTTTTGGCAGGATCGGGGAGTGGCGCTTCTGTGTTATGTCTTCTGTGTTTAAAATGATTAAATTTCAAATCAAACGAGTAAAGGCGTATTCTGAAACGAACTCTTAATTTTATCTACCCGTCTAAATATAAAAAATGTAAAATTACCGATCTGCGTAACAATTTCGTGAAAAAGGTTTTTCAACGACACACTTATTTCATTATAGGTAGGTATACTCTTTGCTTTAACTATTCTTCCTCTATGCTCTGGTCAAACTCGGTTGCCGTACTTACAAAGGTTTTCAAATAATGAATACTCAAAATACCGTCTGCATCCGCCATTTTTCGTTTAAAAGTGAAAATATCTTAAGAAATTGTAGAAACTGTCATGTGGATACCAAAAAAACACAAATTTCACGTAGAATCCAAAAATATAATAAAAAAAGGGGGTTGCCGTTTAAAATAACGAAGTCGCTGTCTACTTGCGGCATTTCGGAAAGTCATTTTGAAAATATTTTACACCGATTCGGCGTTCAAAGTAAGCCTTAAATTCAAATTTTCAAAAGCCTACCTATAAAACTTTCTAAGAACTGTCTAATTAAAGCCCCCACAAAAACACCCTGTAATCACAGGAAAATTAGTTACAAGATTATAGACGTTACAATAGTGACAAATTCAGATATTTTTGAGATCCAAAGAAACACATTCAAGTAATTTAGAACAGAATATTTTTAATTTGGGATTTTTAAGTTTACTGTTGCTTCATTTTCTCATTTTGCAGTTAAAAGTCGTGATTTGTTGGAAGACAAAGTACTGCCGTATTACTTACCCTAACCTCGAAATTAACTTTCCTCGACGAAATTTGATATAAGAGATAATAGCGTATCAAGCAACTCGTACAAGCTTCAAAGTAAAATAACGAATTTGAATTGCAAGTAATAGAATAAATTTGCGGCATTTTAAAAATCTAAAACAGAAAATGTAGTAACGTGCAGGGATATGTAAATTCAAGGTGGTGCCGTTATTTTCTACTGTTGTTATTTTAGCAGTTACATTAATTATATCGTAACTTCCCTAATATTATATTCTACTAAAAATATCTTTAATATAACACTTGTTGCGTGCTTCTCCGGTTAAAGCTTCCTCGGCACGTAATTTATTAGAGTATGCTGTTATTTATACTGTTTTAATTAAGATATACTATGAATGAGACGTTAGAGTAGGTAGAGATTTTTTAATGTGATTACTCGAAACAACAAATCCTCTTAAGAGTAGGTACTAAAAGAAACGTTATGTACTACAAGCTTTTAGCGTTAATTATAATAAAATTGGACACCTTAAAATAATCGAGTTAGTATAAGTTACGTTTAATTTGCATACTTTTTACTTGTTAACATAAAGGATTTTAATTAATTTATGAACCACATTTAAAAAGAAACAAGTAACCCTCGCCTCGGGTCCCTTGTTATTTACCCGGAAAGTACACATAGGAATAATTAAAATGTTGTTGCTAATAGAACCAAGAATTGTACGCGAACGTAATATATAATTAATTGAGATAGATTTGAATTAATATTGTACATAATTAAACAATAGTTATTTACGATACAAGTGTCGTAACGTATCATTTTACGATACGAGACGGCGGTTTAGTAAACGAGGCCGCAGGCCGAGTTTAATAAGTCGTTGAGTATCCTAAAATGATGTTACGATACGAATATCGTACAACGTTTTATCTACTATTCATAAAATATTGTTAATCGAAAGAAATTTTTAAAAAATTAGAAATAATTTAGTAGGCATATCTGTCATCTGTCACCTTAATAAATGAGTGCGGTAAAATAGTTTATTACGATACTCATTTGAGTGTCGTAATGAACTATTTTACCGCACTCATTTATTAAGGTGACAGATGACAGATATGCCTACTAAATTATTTCTAATTTTTTACAAATTTCTTTCGATTAACAATATTTTATGAACTTTATATATGAATAGTAGATAAACTGATTAATGTACAGTGAATGTTCTGTTAACACAAACGTAGGCAAACATATTGGCAATAATGAAACCGCATTTACCGAAACATTCCGTATGTAACTATTGTACTGGGTAATAAGATTGGACGTAATCTTGTAAAGCAAATAACCATAAAACTGTAACAATACTACACTACGATCATCAAGAAACCGTAATACTAGCCGTATTAATATGATACAGCGAAACCTACATTGTATAATTAAAGAAAGGTCAGAACTAACATTGTACGTTTATGTCAGAGAAGCGTACCGTTTTATTTCGTTATTAGAAGGGTGAGAATACTTTCTATGGATGCGATGTTAAAAACTATAGCGCCGTTATGTATTCATATTTTAGGAGTTTATATGTATGTTAAAGCGTTCATATGATGTTACATACTCTCGAGTCGTATACGAAGCAACAAAACTTGTTTAGAAAATCGTGAAATTTTACCTGAAATTCAGCTAGTTACAATCTGCTATTCCACTGAAGCGTTGAGTTAATCAACGACTGAAGCTTAATTATACTTTGTTAATACGCCACGTTGTAAGAACCTAAAAGGGTAATTTAGACTTTGTGTTGCAAGACCTACCTTTTAATATTGCCGACCTCTTCATATATTTTGTGAATTTGCCCTTTCAACCACTGTCTCTCCCTATCTGATCTCATAATGAAGATGGCAAAAACTGTTGGTATTAATAAAATCCGTCATTGCTAATCGTCCTATAAACTGCAGGTGAAATTAATCGCAGCAAATACTGGAATTTCTGAAGTTCAGCTCATCCGATTACCTACTAAAAAATTCTGGCAAGTTGCCACGAGACTTCCCCCGTATTAACACTTTTTTCAAAAAATAAATACTACTGAATTCAGAAAAAAATACTCTTAAACTACATAAAAAAACTGCAATTTTATCTTATAAAAAAATGAGTGCCGCCATTTTAGCTTACACCGGAAGTGACGTAATCAAAGGTAATATCAGCATTTTCGTTCTTGGCCTGAATGCAATCGACTGTTGAAAACCGCATTTTGATATCTTTAATAGTTTCTGAGTATTGAGCGTTGCAGTAATTTTTTAATAATTATTTTTTTAAACACTTTTTTCAAAAAATAAGTATAGGACAATATATATATTGATGAATATCAGCATTTTCGTCCTTGGCCCGAATGTAATCGATTGGCGATAACCGCATTTCGATGACTTTAATAGTTTCTGAGTATAGAGCGTTGCAGTCATTTTTTAAAAATAATTTTTTTCACACTTTTTTCAAAAAATAAGTATATCACAATATATATTGCTGAATTCAGAAAAAAATACTCTTTAAACTACATAAAAAAAACTGCAACTTGATCTTATAAAAAAAATGAGTGCCGCCATTTTAGCTTACACCGGAAGTGGCGTAATCAAAGGTAATATGAGCATTTTCGTCCTTGGCCCGAATGTAATTCATTAGCGAAAACCGCATTTTGATATCTTTAATAGTTTCTGAGTATCGAGCGTTGCAGTAATTTTTTAATAATTATTTTTTTAAACACTTTTCAAAAAATAAGTATAGCACAATATATATTGATGAATATCAGCATTTTGGTCCTTGGCCCGAATGTAATCGATTGGCGAAAACCGCATTTCGATAACTTTAATTGTTTCTGAGTTTAGAGCGTTGCAAGGAATGTGTACGTACAGACTACAGACTACAGACAACAGACGACCGACAGACGGAAATTTTTTTTTCATATTTTGAATCTACGTATTCAGAAACGCAAAAATATGTAAAAATTTGCATTGGTCAAATTTTTTTTTTGGAACACTAATACAATACTTCCCTTTTACTTCGTACTCGGGAAGTAAAAAGAAAATATAACCGTTCGGAAATTCTCAAAGTTTCTCCCATTAAAGATATCACAGAAACGTTATGTCATTCCTACACCGTTATACCCTTTCGTACAACGTAAAAGTGACGTAATCTGTATTAACCTTTGAAGTAGCTTTGCCTAATGGCATTAAAGTTTGTCCCACGAGAGCTCGAGTGTGACTCATTAGTTATTGGTGTGTGAATTAACGCAAATTATTAGGTTGTCTTTGTCATACTTACAAAAAGTACTTAATGGAAAAGAGAGCGAATATAAAAAATATGTCTTCTAACATTGGCATTGTAAATTACATAAACGTACGTTGAATTTGTATCGTAGTGTCAGCTGTTAACTGTCAAATTGATTGTTATTGTTAACCTATATTTGCTTTATAATGTCGCTTAGCAATAAATCGTTAAAAAGTCAATCGTAGATTATGCTAATGAACGTACTCAAATATTTTGAGAACGAATGCGATCGCGGTGGATGAAATTTACCGTTAACATGAATAGTTCAGGTAAATAAGAATACACTAAATTTATATTTTGGTACATTTGAGGTTAGAGGATTAAAGTGCCCTATAGAAGATAGCTAAGACAAACGTTTTAATTTATTTCGTTCGGATAGTTTTTAGGTATGAGTCACACTCGAGCTCTCGTGGGACAAACTATACCGCTATTTAATGGTAATCGAGAAACTACTTCACAGGTTATTGTAGGCTGTATGTTTCATAAAGAAATAAAAGCACAGGTACAACTAAAGAAAAAAACATGGAGAGAGTACTTGGCGAACAGAACAGAAAATAAATATAATAGTTATAAAGAACAAAGAATAATATATGGTATTGGAAGCACAAGAGAAAGCATGGCAAGAATTCGAAAGGAAGATGGAGGAAGATAGCAGACAAAACCAAAAACTTTTCTACAAAATTCTAAAAACGCTAAGGAAAGGGAAAACAAAAAGTGTCACAAGAGTGAAAAATAAACAAGGGGAGATAACAAAGACTAACTTGGAAACCATGGACAGATGGAAGGAGTACTTCGAAGAATTATTGGAAGTAGGCATGGAAGAAAATAATATAAATAGGGATGAAGAGGTACAAAGTTCGAGGGAGAGGCAACACGAAGACGATGACAAGATCACTCGAGAAAAGATGGAAGAACGGGAAAGCCCCGGGCTACGATAAGGTTACATCTGAAATGGGCGAGGAAGGGAAAAAATGACTGTTGGAAGTATACAACAAAGCCTGGAGAGAAGAAAAAATACCGTAAAATTGGGAAATAGGTCAAATAGTCCCCATATACAAAAAAAGTGACAACAAACAGTGTGATAACTACAGAGGCATAACATTGTTAAGTATACCACTCAAAGTGTATGAGAGGATACTAGAAATGAAACTAAGATGCGCAACAGAGCAGACATGGGAAGAGGTGCAGAATGGCTTCCACAAAGGAAGAGGCACACAAGATCATAAAAAGCGTTCGACAAAGTACCACGAAGAAAAGTATGGGAAAACTTAAACAATAAGGGAGTAAACCCAAAGCTGAGTAGAGTGATCAAAAGCTTGCACAACAATACACGAAACAAAGTCATAAGCAACAACAACAACTCCAAGGAATTCACAATGAGGAAAGGATGGGGTGATGAGCTCAACACTATTTAACCTCTTCATGGACGAGATAATAAAGAAATGCCATGTAGAATCCAAGGGAATGTTTGTAGGATATAGGAAATTACAACCAATATATGTATCACAGTGGGAATTTGCAGATGATGTGGTGCTTCTAGCAGAAAATGAATAGAACCTATACAGAGAAACCTAATCATATGGGATAAGATATTGATAGAACATAAGATGGAATTAAATATGGATAAAACAAAAATACTGGTGATAAGCAAAGAACATAGAGATAAAAGTAAATGACAAACAAATAGAACAAACACAAAACTACAATTATCTGGGAGTGACAACAGACGAACAAGATAAGCAAGAAGTGGAAATAACAGAGAAATTGGAGAAAACAAACTATTCCAAGCGAATTGCTTTTATAAGCAAGAGGGAAGTGTCTCGAGAAACTAAAGTGAAAGTATAATAAAACAGTATTCAGACCGATATTGAATTATATGATATATGATAATTTCGAACAGAATGAAGAGGAAAGTGGAAGCGGTGGAAATGAAATTTTTGAGAAGAGTCAAAAACTCAGAGACAGAGTAAGGAGTGCACAAATCAGAGAAGAGCTCGAAATAATCCCAGTATCAGAAGTCATAAAAAAATCATTTTACACCAAGAATATGGATCCAATCAATTTCAATACCTTCTATACCTATTTGCGTTGTTTGTTGTATCTATATTGTTTTGCTTTTTGTATTATAATATACCTATAAGTATAGAAGCAGCAAACAAATTCTAAATTCACCATTTGCTATGGTAGGTCGGAAGTTGTGGGGCATGTAAACGTTACATACATGCGTCATGGGTGCCGCCAGAAAATGTTCCCGGGGGGGGGGGCAAGCACTGTTCGTGGCTCTGGCGTTTTTTCAAAATTTCGTACAAAATTTATTTTTATTTTTAATAACTTTTGCCTTTTTTCTTTTTCCGGGGGGGGGGGGGGGGGGGGGCTACATGTTACCTATTAGCAAATCTTACCAAGATAAATAAGAATGAAACTTCCTCTTACCATTGCTCTCATTTGTACCTTCATTTTGGTCTGCATCACAATAGGAACTGCGAAATTATTCATGGTTTTCTTGGTGTTTAGTGCCACGACTACATAGGGAAAAACCATAGGAAACTGTAAATAAGTAAGGAAAGCAAATTTGCAAATATCTCTTTGGACCAATTTGAGCGATTTGGCTCGAAGTTCTATCGTTTCAAAACCTGGTTCTCAATTTGGAGGGTGAAGTGGAAAACTTATTAAAAAAATAATAAAAAATAAATTACATATTTCCGTCCAATATTTGGAAATTTTGCCTATTAAGGCAAATTTTTGGGGTTCTAAAATTGTCTGTGAGCGTTAAAACACAATAAAACGTAAAGAGTGAATGAGAGAAACATACGTGCATATGTGCAGTGATATAAAGTAAAACGCAATAAGTAAACTAATTGCTTTAATACTGATAATTTAGGTGGATGAGATTGGGGATTGTCTTTTTTCATCATACTGTGCACAGCCGATGTTGGCCGAGAACCCATGACGTTGGGCTATTGTCTGAACGAATGCTTAGTCATAAAAATTCACTTTGGGACGAAGTATAGTAAATTATCTATGAAATGGTTTCGTTTGATGAAAGTAATGTTCATAGTGTCATTAATTTCTTGGTTTTCTGTCAGGAGATACTGCTTTGTGAGTTAACGGCGAACGTACACATCTGCATGTAAGTGCGTTAGACAATACAAGATTAATTTGCTTTTATTAAATCTGGTGACAGTTTGTTTGATTAGTAGACAACGTATCATCTTTGCATTGTACACTACTTGCCAAAAGCAATGCGGAAGATTTGTGCGGAAACATTAATTTGCCTAAATAATTACGTTTATTGATGGAGAGATTCCAAATGCACTACTTTCGTCTTCCCAATACTGCAGCTATCCTTGCATGTGAACGGATTGGCGTTGCGTGGGATCTTTACTTTCCTTCGTGTCTCAAGGTCGCCATCAGGAGTGGTGTGCGCCGTCAGAGTCTTTCAAGCAAAGGAAAAAAATGATTCTGATTAACGCATACGTATTATCATGAAAGGAGGTCGGTTTTGTAATACCCGGCCGCACATTGAGCGCAGCACAGCATAGCACAGCGCAGCAGAGGATTTTGTAACCCATGGAATTAAATGGAAATAATCCTCTGCCGCTACTACGTCTCGGCTGCGTGCAATATGCGGTGTTCGCTTTAATTCCATGGGTTACAAAATTCTCTGCTGCGCTGTGCTATGCTGTGCTGTGCTGTGCTGCGCTCAATGTACGGCCGGCCTTAAAGCGGTCATAACAAGTAACATCAAATGTCAAAACAGAAATTTTCTCTGTGCTGGGACCCACCCGCCTTACAATCACCTTGATAGAACAAGCTGATTGAAGGGTAATCTTTATTCTTTAACCTACAGGGTATGATAATCCAAGGAAATAAAACGCTATTTTCGTTAGCACCCACTGACACCTGTTGTTTTAGCCATGTAATTTTATCATATTTTTAATAGAAAAAGTAACAGGTGGCAACCATAGATGCTTCTTTTTTTTAACCGGATAACATACCGCCTTTCTATTTAGAGGCAAAAAGTGGTTTAGTGTGGTTGGAAAACCACTGATGCTTTCACTCGGAAAAAGATTCAAAAGAAGCCTATCAGTTTTTAGACATAGCATACCTCAGAGAAGCCGCTTTCAGACATAATGAACTTCCTTGTTGTTTTGCTTGCACAAACTGCAAGGTGAATTATGGAAACAATTGTTACAAACCTAATAAATAAAATATATTGAAATTAACGAAATATAGCGGCAATGTTATCTAATGATGTGTTATTTTTCAACAATCGCTAGGTGAAGGCGAAGATGATGAAAATGATCTTGAGCAATTCTAAAACTCGTAAAGTTTCTTTTTTAATGATAATAGTTTACTTGATCACGATCATTTATGTCGTAGCTATTCAACGATGATTTGTGAAGTTACGAACAGATGTATGTGTGCCTCATAAAATCCGTCTTAAATTCTCGTCTTTTTTCACCATCATCCGATGATCTGAATGTGTAACGGAAGTTACATTTGCTGATAAAGATTTTCAGGTTCGTGGTAAAAAGGTTCGGTAAATTTTCTTTCTTGGTAGTAGGTTTGGACCTACCTTTCGTACTTTTTTCTTCCCAGGCTAGCTCAGTAGGGATACAAGGGTTAATTCTAACTTTGGTGAAACTTTAATGGTTCACAAAGGTTAAATATTATTAATTGTTACTAATCATTAATTAATTTGGAAAAGTAATTTTCTCTAGCTGCAAATTGCTTAATTTATAACGACTCTGGTAAGTTTGAAGAGGTCCTTAACCTTTCATTTAGCATCGCTTTTAAACAAATTACGTTTTTACTTTCCTCACAGTTCGGTAATAATTAGTGAAAAATCTACTAAAATCAATACCAATAATCAATTTATTACAAATCCAATAAACTAAACAAAATATAAAATCCCTAAAAATAAAACAACAATTTCTACCTAAATAAACAATTAAACGGCCAATTTTATCGCTTGCTAGCAAGAACGTGACATTACAATTACGAAATGCTACATACATTCGCTTCTATTTAAAACTCAATTCAAACGCAACTAATAAAAATATCCATAAAATTCAGTTCTTCCACTGGTAGTTTAAATTAAATAATAGTTTAGGACAGTACCTTAATGTTTCATACCTCAGTACGATAACGTTGACGATAATCTGCGTTGCGCCGCTTGCTAACAGGACGTGCTGATCGGACAGCTCCTCAAACGGTATCTCAACACGTGGTTCGCTCCCAATAGAGATGCCTTAAAATTTCTTCTCTAATTGTGTAAAATTCACTTATAAAAGTTCCAGTTTACAACAAAGCGAGTCTTCTTATAACACACTACACAGCGATTTTAGTTTTCTCACACGACAAGGCGAGGTAACAAACAACAAGGCGATTTTCCGTAACCCCCCAATAGTCTTCGTTGATAAAATAAATTAGGAAACTCACACTTTTTACTCGTGCGGCTCCTTTTTTCCTTGCTACGATTTAGCGTCACTTAAGTTCATTCACACTTAAGCGCATTAAATGCACATCTGGTTTATACACGCCGATTTAAAATATTGTTTATCAAACGTAACTTACGCCTTATTATTCCGTTGTGAAATACTTGACGCACTTAATTGGTACTTTTTTAAGTACCTAATACCGTTTTGTTCAATAAATTCGCTTAATAATTTCAAAATTTGGTGCCTAGTGTGTAGCACCTCACGCTTTATGCGGACCTCAACACACTATAACGGCCTTACTCAGACTCTCTGTCCAACTAAAACTTACACCCCACCTGCCTTCATATCCAATTTTATACATGTTATCTTAATTTATGCACGTTCATTTCATACTATTCGTCCTACTACGAAATTCGTTTATATTTAAAATAAAACCTACGTATGTATTAACTTAACTAAAAAGTAATTAATTTAATTTAACCAAAATAACGCCCGTTACAAATGATCTTTAAGCACAACTGCGGGGTTCTCTTTAATTGGAAAACCTCTAAACGGTGCCGTCATGTGGCTAACGTCAGCTATTCTGGATGTTAGAAAAGTTCACCCAATTACACACTGGGAAAAATAGAATAGTACGTAGGTATATTAAAGGCAAAAACAAGGAAGGTAAAGTGCGTAACCTCACAACGGATGTATGTTTTACCTTTTACCTGACCAATCTAACAATGAAACCTAGTGTGCGCAGAATAATCGTTTCGATCTTTGTATAGGAGAGGGCATATTAATGCGCTATTTATTTATTTTTATATCATAACAACTTTAGATTTAAAGAAAGAATTAAGTTGTTTGTATTTTGATGAAAATATTAACTAGATTTTATCCTACGGTCTCCATCAAAATGTAGCCTTCTTAGAGCTTTGCTACCAGGTTGATAAAATTTGTTGTTTTTACAGATGTTTATTGTTTACCATATTTTGTTGTGTTTTTAAGATCAGAACTTTAACTTAAATGAATAACTGTTTTTGAAAGGTCAACGAATTTAGTAGTTACTTTTAGATAATACACCATCCTTATCTCCAATTATGTGTTCACATTTGCTGAAATATCTTATCTCATTCCTGTAATAAAAACAAGAAAAATAAATTGATATTACCAGTACGTATTCAAATTTGGTAAAATGTTCGACGTTTCTGGAAAAATTGGTCTAATAACAGGTGGAACTCAAGGCATTGGCGCGGCAATAGCAAAAGAGTTTTTGCAAGCGGGATTAAGGGTACGACAGATTCGTTTATTATTATAATTATTGTTGACCTTTCTAGGGAATTGCTATTTTGGCGAGGACCGAAGGGAAGGGGCTGCAAGTAGTAAAAGATCTAAATGAGGAGTTTGGTGATGGAAAGGCGATATTCATCCAAACCGATGTCGCGGATAAAAAACAGTTTGACGGTATTTTTACATGTATACAACTTGCGTTACATTGATAATTTCATTAGTGCATTTTAGATGCTTTCAAAAGAACGATAGAAGTGTTTAAAAACATAGATATCGTTGTGAATAATGCGGTAGTAGATTCAGGTAGGAACTGGGAAAAATATATCGCTGTGAATTTGGTAAGAAATTTGGTCAAAGTCATAAATTTGTACTATTTTTAACATTGACAGACTGGACCCATTACAGGAACGTTTTTAGCGTTCGAAAATTATATACCGAAATACAGAACTGGCCAGGAGGGTGTGATTATAAATATTTCCTCTGTAGCTGGGTTGTACGGTAACGCAGGCGCTCCACATTACGCCGCGTCAAAGGCGGGTGTAATTGAATTGTCGCGTAGTATCGGAAATGATATTCACTACAATCGAGTAAAGGTTAAAGTAATTGCCATTTGCCCCGGTTATACAGATACACCTGGGGTGTTGGTAACGGAAGAAAACTACCTTGGAGCGCCATACTTCAAAGCCTACCAAGATAGGGTAAAAGATCTTCGGCCTCAACCGTAAATATACAATCATATTAATATCGTTTTTGTAATCTTTTTTGACAGATCAACAACAGTCTCAAAGGCGGTAGTTGACGTTATAAAGAAAGGCCGCAATGGGTCTGTTTGGATTGTAATGGATAACCAACCACCATATGAAGTGCGTCTTGAAATCAATAAAGTAATTAATATGTAGTCAGTTCCTTATACTAGGAGGTTACATTAAATGCAATAGAATGCAATTGTCTCGTAGTATCTTATGTCATTTTAATTTTAATCAAACAAAAATTAAGGTGATTGCTGTTTTATTATTATTGGTTGAATCACAAATATATCAATCTTAGAACAAATATTGTTTGTTTTTTCAATTTTCGTATTGTATTCTGAGTGGGTGCGTACATTATGGCTGTGGAGCCTAAACTACTAGACCGATTTTGATGAAATTTAAAACTAAGACCTATAAAAAAACTTTATCGGTAAAACAAGCTTCTTATCATAATCGCTCCAAAAGGGGCCCAAACTAGGACGATTATTTTGGGAGCAAACATTCAAATTTTAACCAAAACTAATTTCGCCTTGGTAAAAAGTTAGTAGACATGGTTACAAGTAAAACTCTTTTTTTCGTTTGTTTCTAAATTCATAATGGCGGCCAATACAGTAATTCTCCAAGTTTTTACTTTTTGGGGTCTAGCATCTAGCTCAAGCATCGTTTAACTTAATTAAAATTTGAAAATTGGAAATTATAGCCAAGGGATGGGCAGAACTATTACTTATAATTGGTAAAGAACAAATATTAAACGTAGCCAATTTATTGGTACCCAAAATTGATCAAAAATTAAAAGTCAATTTTCTCTAAATCTGCTTCAAGCTTTTTTTTACTTTTTGAAATGTTATATACACTGTGTCCAAGATAAGGAGGGCCACTATGGGGATTTCGGAAACGGTAAGAGATAGAGTTTCGGTTAAATGGGAGAAAAGTTGGGCAATTTTGAGTTTAGTACAATGAAATTTTTAAACTTACGAAATTCCGAACCGTTCCGAAGTTATGCGACAAAAAGCGAATTTTCAGGATTTCGTTTTTGACAAATTGTTACTTTGTCGTTGATGTTAACTGAAAAGTAAAAGGACCTTCTACAGGTACTTTTTAACGTTCTTTAACATGGCATACAGCAAATTGGAATCCGACGTTTCGTTTTCGAGTAACCATCATCAACTTTATTTTTTTAAATACGGTCCTGATTTTTTTATGCATAATATTAGAAGAGCTTTTTATTCTGCATTCAAGCATGTATCACACTTTATGGTTTTATTGCGATTTTATACTTACTTTACGATTAGCGGAAAAAATCCTAAGTACGAACCTGTATCCTTCCTCAATAACATTCAAACTGAATTTTATTTATAAATGGACTTTTGCTAACTGTGCTTTCCTCATCAAATTAATGAAATGACACAGAATTTTCAATTTTGAACACAAATTTTATAACCAAGTGTACATAATTACAAACAATCAACTAACACGTCATAAATGAACAGAAAACATTTTATGAAACGAAAATTTAAACATGACACATACCAATAATTAGAAAAAAATTATAATAAATGCTCGCAAAGCCCTCCTTAGTTCTCCAATCGTCAATAGCATCTTCTAACTGTAGATTCCAAAGCATTCTTTAACATTGTAGGTGTTACAGTTTGGAATCGGTTAAGTACAAGCTTTCGGAGTTCTTCTTCTATTCCAAAGGTATCTTTGTAAACATAATTTCTTACGTACCCCCAAAGAAAAAATCCAGCGGGGTTATTTCGGAAGAACGAGTTGGCCAGGGCGTTTCAGAATTGGCGCTTAAAACTCTTTCGGCAAACCTATTTGAAAGGTAATCCTTAACCACCCGTGAATTGTGCGCAAGTGCACCATGCTGCTGAAACCAACAATTGCGTACTACGGCTTAGGGTAAAATATCAAGAGCATCTTCCAAAGTAGAATCTAGTAAATTTAAGTACAATAGTAAAATAAGTATAAAATCGCAATTAAACCATAAAGTGTGATACATGCTTGAATGCAGAATAAAAAGCTCTTCTAATATTATGCATAAAAAAATCAGGACCGTATTTAAAAAAATAAAGTTGATGATGGTTACTCGAAAACGAAACGTCGGATTCCAATTTGCTGTATGCCATGTTAAAGAACGTTAAAAAGTACCTGTAGAAGGTCCTTTTACTTTTCAGTTAACATCAACGACAAAGTAACAATTTGTCAAAAACGAAATCCTGAAAATTCGCTTTTTGTCGCATAACTTCGGAACGGTTCGGAATTTCGTAAGTTTAAAAATTTCATTGTACTAAACTCAAAATTGCCCAACTTTTCTCCCATTTAACCGAAACTCTATCTCTTACCGTTTCCGAAATCCCCATAGTGGCCCTCCTTATCTTGGACACAGTGTATACAGTTCATGAAAAACTATTGGCAGTATATGTATTTCTTTATTTCCCATAGGGGAGGGGGGATGAGTGTTTGAATTTGGAAATTTTATATCTTCATAACTTTTTTACTAACAAAGATGAAGAAATAGAATTGTACCTACAGTGAAGTAGAGGACACACGACTCTTAATCGAGTATAATAAGTATACCAATTTACTTCCCGTCTAGCCGGAAATGAACAAAATATTAAAAATATTTATGACATATCCTGTGTATTATTTCAATTATTCTAAGTGCTTAATTTATGCCGACGATGTTAAAATATTTAAGACTATTCAATCTTTTTATGACGTGGTGTTCCTTGAAAAAATCTACATGGACTTGTCTTTTGGTGCACCAGCAATAAGCTGCATTTAAATATAAATAAGTGTAAAGTAGAATGTCGATAACTCGTCAAAAATCTGTTCATATGCCCACATATTCACTATGTGGGAAGATTTTAGAAGTAGTGACCAATTTGAAAGACCTAGGTGTTATCAAGCAACTTCAAAAAGTTGGTTACTAAATTCGTCTGTGTGTCTGTGCGTTTGTCGATGTTACAGGTTTTAGAAAGTTGGAAGTGGTGTCATCTTATAGGAAATTGTTTAGTGATTCCAAATCTCTGGTAAATTTTTTGATCGGATCACCCGTTCGCCGTCGGGACGCAATTAAAGTCAAAATATACACCCTTGAATATCTTGATAACGACACATATCTACAATTACAAAAAGGAAAAAAACACGTTTCCTTTATTTTTTGAAACCGATTGAGTCATGATACGTAAACATCACCCTCACCCTCCTGTGGGGTGGAGCGGGGGTGAGTTTTGAAAACTTAAATGGGAACACCTATTTTTTTGCACTTTTAAATCCTCCATAAAAAACTATTCGCAAATTGCAAATTTCACCCTGCAACTGCAACCCCTTTTTTGGGGGTGGAAAGGGGGAGAAGAACGATCTTCTTTTTACTTTTTTTTCCTCCAACATTTTTCGTGATTTACAAATTGTCCGTCACCCTCTTCGCTCCCATCTCCCTTAAGGGTGGAAAGAAAAATAGTGGCTCATTTGTGCAGAATTCGGTGTGCTTGTATCTGTGGGGGGGGGGGGGGGGGGGAGTAGTTATATAAATATATATTGTATATAACACAGGCCATAATTAGTTGCAGATTTGAAGTTGGTTGAATTCTATGAGAATTGGCGCCTTTTGATACTTGTTTTAATAATAACTTTACTTTTCGCGATCATTTGGATTACATTGTAATTTCAGCTAATAAAACGATAGGGTGTATTAAAAGGTGCACTAGAGGCTTTAAGAAAATTGAGGGAATTTTAACTCTCTTATGCCTTAGTTAGAAGCAAATTAGAATATTGCGCTATTGTCTGGATGCTCTACTTAAAGAAGGATATAAAAAAAGGTGAGGTAGTTTAAAAATCAGTTATTGATATACAGGGTGTTTTTTTGGGAGCTTTAGTTAGACGTTTCTGGGAAAGTTTTATAGGTAGATTTTTGAAAATTTGTACTTAGGGGTTACTCAAAAAACCGAGTCGATGTAAAATATTTTCAAAATGGCAGCACTTCCGGAAATGCCGGAAGTAGCTACCAACTTCGTTATTTTAAATAGCAACCCCTATTTTTTGTTACATTTTTGGATTCTACGTGAAATTTCATAACTTTTGATACCAACATGTCAATATCTACAAGTTACGGTTTTTAAGTTATTTCCATTTATTTAAAAAAAATGGCGGATGCAGACGGTACTTTAAGAATTCATTACTTGAAAACCGTTGTAGCTATGGCAACCAAGTTTCCTCCAGCGCATAGGGGAAGAATAGGGCTTTCTTTTGGTGTATTTAAAAAAAGTTATGTTGCGTACGACGTCTCCTATGAGGCTCCAAATTTAAGAAAATTCAAAGACTGAAAACTCAGTTTTTTTAAATGAAATGACCATTTTCTTACTATTGCATTTGATAGAGAATAAAAATAGGCATATTTTGGTATTACATGTTCCTATCCCTATCTTTAATAGTTTCTGACTTATTCTCATTTCATTGCAATGATACCATTTTTTTCGGATTTTTTAGTAGTTGGCCATGACCTTATGGCAAACGAATTTTAAACCAATCAATCCGTCACCTGTTAGTTTCAAATCAATTTAAAACCTTGTCTTCTTCAACACATGCTCAAAATGAGCGCCTTCATGTTCCAAACACAAACTCTTTTTCGTAAATGTTCTTGTATGGAGTATTGTATGACTAGTGATTCGGTATTGAGCATATTCTTGCAGAGGCAGCTCTTCTGTTGCACGAACAACAATATTGCGTAAAATTTCCAAATAACGTTCTGTATTCAAATTTTCTGGATAAATGTGGAAACACAAAATGTTGCTATTTTTAAACCCACAAAGTACAATAAAAAATGTACTCTTGAAAGTGTACATCTCCATTCAAACAAGAATTTTAATGGCACCAGCAATGCGAATTATGGCGATTAAATTTTTACTAAATTTGGCCTCGTCTGACCAAATAATGTTCCCCAAAAAATAGTCCTGGTTCCTTAACATTTGCCTATTCGTAAAACTCTTACAGTAGGTAAGGTGGTACAAAGTTTCCAAAATTCAAACAATTTCATTCCAGTGTTCGGACCATAACTTGTAGATATTGACATGTTGGTATCAAAAGTTATGCAATTTCACGTAGAATCCAAAAATGCAACAAAAAATAGGAGTTGCTATTTAAAATAACGAAGTTGGTAGCTACTTCCGGTATTTGTGGAAGTGCTGCTATTTTGAAAATATTTTAGATCGATTCGGCTTTCAGAGTAACCCCCAAGTACACATTTTCAGAAACCTACCTATACAACTTTCCCAGAAACGTCTAACTAAAGCTCCCAAAAAACACCCTGTATATTTATTTTAAAGTTAAAAAAAATGGTGTGATCGAGATACTCCCTCTGCTGTCCTTAGAGAAGTGTCTGGGGTAGCTAGCTTGGAAGTAAGGAGGGACGTTGCAAGCCTAATGTTCCTATATCAACGGCTTGGTGGACTGCCCTCACCTTCTTGAATTGTTTAGTTTGTCCGTTCCTAGATCTAATATAGTTAGATATCATGCTCTTTTTAACTTAGTTAGGAATAATACTCAAGCTTACCAATATTTTTTGGTTAATCGAGTTGCGAATTTATACAATGAATTGTTTCAAAATGAACCTAAAGGTATTTTTTCTTATAGTCAAATTTCCTTTAAAAAAAATTTGTGATTTATTAACAACCATGAGATTATTTTTCTTTTTCTAGTTTAAGAGTTAAGTTGTTTATACTATTTCTCTTTAAGTATTAGGTAAGTTATTCATCTATAGCTGAACTGTTTTTTTAATTATAATATAATTAAAAATGTTTACGACATACCCTGTATATTATTTCAGGAGAAAATCAGAAATCGTTTTCTGATTTCCAGTATACTACACACTATATATTAATTTTTTTGTTGAGCTATTACGAAAAAACTATTTTATTTAATACGTCATTGTAGTAAAGACGGGAAAGTTGTGTGCCAGTTTACTGGTCATTTATTTACATATATGTAGAACGAATTACAAAGTGCAATTGCAATGACATTTTGTTATTATTACGGAATGTCGTTACAGATCGGTCGACTGTGTGATAACTTTTGTGTTGTAGGGTTGTTTTCGCAGTAAATTATATAGGCAGCTATATCAAACATATTGAAAAACATTGCTTGTGTTCAACGAAGTATCTTTCTTGTTGTTGAATAATTGACAATTTTGTCCACATTGTCTACACCTCCTTTGGTTGCATTGTAGTATGTGATAACTTGTGATTTTTGTTTAGATTCGGTGTATCCATATCATTATACATTGTTGACAGTACAGTAACTATGCGATCTTTCTTTAGGACATAGGAGCAAATGGTATCTTTGCCATCTTCACTGAATCCAAATATGGAGGACTCTTCCTCTTTATCTTTACTCTTCGTCACCTCCTTTGGGATGTAGGGCTTGTTTTGCTTGAGTGCTTGAACCATTGAAAGTCTCCAGCTAAGCAATAGAGAAGTCAAGGGTAATGCCGTGAAAAAATTGTCCATGGTAACGTTTCGTCCCGATCCTTTGACCAAGAAATTCTAGCTACTTTTGAGACGAAGAAAAGGTAGTATAAAAAATTGTTTTGACTTTTCCAAGTATCAGAAGTTATTCTCTGATCATTTCTGAGTAAATTCATCATAGGATCACATTTTGTGGTACTTTCTAAAGTAGCTACAATTTTTGTAAAAATTAAACATTATCTGCATCTTCAATCGTCAGTTTCTCGTCGCTGTTTACAGAAAAACATACGCGACAAAGTGTTTTTATAGGAAATTTTGTAAGCTTTCAATTAGTTTATATAAAAGTTTGTCGTAAAATAAATGGAAACGAAGATATTTAAGAAAAACTGAATACAAATATACATTTTAGTTAAATTCTGTGAAAATATGTATATAGTTTTCAAAGATGGATTTTTACAATAAAGTGCAACTTGGGCGAACGATTTATTGTATTGTATTACCTTTTTATATATATAAAGTAGATGTTATATTGTTTTACCGCTAGATGATGTTCTTATATTATATTATAACGCCTTCTCCTCCTTGGTTCCTTGGCTAAGGAAATGTCTGAACAACTATGGAACGCATTAGCTGACTTATACGTCTGATTACTTTGTTACAGAAATAAAATTGCTTTTTTGAAATTCGAAAGTGCTTTTTTTTGAAAATTTTGTTAAAATGCGTTCCAGAAAGGAGAAAAGTGACGCATTGAAGAAAAATAAAAACGGACTTACCCTTAAAAAAGAACTAAAAACGGTTTTCTAAACCCACAGGTGGGTACGCACACAAGGAACTACACACACAGGGGTTTACACCAGGGATAAACAGGATAACGGTTCGGGAACTATACGGTTTACAAGTAAATGAATAAGGAATATAAACGGAAGGTACAAAATAAGGTTTTCAGGAATCAAAAACCGAAATCGGTAAACTGGAGAAACGGTTATAAGCAAAATGAGCAAAACTAGACAAAAGACCAAAAGACTCAAGACCCCTTTTTCTGGTCTGCTATCCTTTTTAAAGCTTCTCACCCAGTTTTAGATCTTGTTTCCCCCCAGTTTGACTGGGTGGGAAGGAGTCGCACTTACAATTTGATTATCAAATATATTATACAACTTACTCCTTCCCATCTTTTTACAAATTTACAACTTTTATTATTTTTAATCTTATTTACTTCAACCTCTTTGATAAATATATTACCTTCTGACCTTCAGAGAACAAAAGCGTTCTATTTATATATACAAAAGAGGATTAAAGATACAAGATACTTAAATATTGCCGCAGGGATGGGTCGCCGTATTTTCAATATTTGATTGCGTACGAAGAAAATTTGGTCCTTTTGAATGAAATTACAAAAAAAACGCATAAACTTGAAATCAATCTGGATGCATTTTTTTATTCCACTTACTTGCCCGGTGAAATGCATACATTTTGTTTTTTAATATCTTCCAAATTAATGCATATATTATGTCAAGAAATTGGTATAGACATATTTGGCCCTATCATAAACTTGAAACAATTTTTGAGAAAAAAAAATGCATACATTCAATGGCCTATTGTAGACCACTATAATGAGATGGGGAATGCACTTTAAAATTAATTCTTACGGCCATAATATTACTTAAAAGTTTTGAGATTTAATACAAATTTCAATAACAAAGGTGTGTTGCCTCCTCTATTCCTATCCCCTTTCATTTTTATATTTGTTATAAAATTAGTAAAATTACTTCATATTATTATAATAAAACTTAATAAAACTACCTCTAGAGTTCGTAGTGTTAAAGTTGATAATAGGTTGCTTATTATTTTAAATTCACATAGTGTAAAGTACTAAATATTGCCAATGACGATCCATGAATTTCTTCTGAACCATTCTTACTACAATTTCCTTGATTAATTACCCTTTTGCACTTCATGCAAGTCTTCACTTGCGTACTTATTGTACAGGTGGATGCGGGGCGAAAAGTAACCAAAGGTTACTCTCACATTCACAAACCACTTTTGCTTGTAACTGAAACTTTTACTAAGTATTAGCAAAAACCATATAATATTATTATATGGTCTTTGGTATTAGTATGTCCTAGGCCAGGCAAATTTTGCATGTATTGAAGTTTATAATTTTATATGTATATTACATTATTTATGAATGAAATTACAATAGTTGAGTATGAATCCATTGAGAAAGGTGCATTTTTAATCCGGTAGTTTTAGAGTGCTAACCTAAGAAAGTGAACATTATTTCTTTTATCGATTAGATTTTTACACCCAAACGCAGGACAACAAATCACCATTATGATTTATATACCTAATTTGAATACTTCACAATGTAAAATTTTGAACTTGAACTGCCTAAAATCAAGATTTAAATGACGTAAATCGATTAACTCAATAAGATTAAAAATAACCACAATTGACAAAATGAGCGAAACAAGGTTAGAGATACTACTATCGAACAATGAACTGTTAGTATACAGTTCATTGCCACCCAATGAACTGTAACTACCACCATAGTCCGTCCTTTTCTCGCACCTCTGCCTCAACCGTGTCTATACCACTGAAATCTGTTACATATTGAGTTCAGTGGTCTATACGTTTACAAGCCTTGCGTCTGTTCCAGTTAGTATATACAGTTCAATGCTTCTTTGACTTCCTTATCTCCAGTTATGTGTTCACATTTGTTGACATATCTTATCTCATTCCTGTAATAAAAACAAGAAAAATAAATTGATATTAGAACAGTACGTATTCAAATTTGGTAAAATGTTCGACGTTTCTGGAAAAATTGGTCTAATAACAGGTGGAACTCAAGGCATTGGCGCGGCAATAGCAAAAGAGTTTTTGCAAGCGGGATTAAGGGTACGACAGATCCGTTTATTATTATAATTATTATTGACCTTTCTAGGGAATTGCCATTTTGGCGAGGACCGAAAGGAAGGGGCTGCAAGTAGTAAAAGATCTAAATGAGGAGTTTGGTGATGGAAAGGCGATATTCATCCAAACCGATGTGGCGGATAAAAAACAGTTTGACGGTATTTTTACATGTATACAACTTGCGTTACATTGATAATTTCATTAGTGCATTTTAGATGCATTCAAAAGAACCATAGAAGTGTTTAAAAACATAGATATCGTTGTGAATAATGCGGTAGCACGTTTAGGTGAGAACTGGGAAAAATGTATGGCTGTGAATTTGGTAAGAAATTTTGTCAAAGTTATTAAGTTTTACTATTGTTAACGTTGACAGATTGGAACCATTACAGGTACGCTTTTAGCGTTCGAAAATTATATACCGAAATACAGAACTGGCCAGGAGGGTGTGATTATAAATATTTCCTCTGTATCTGGGTTATACGGTAACTCAGCCGCCCCAGATTACGCCGCATCAAAGGCGGGTATAATTCAATTATCGCGTAGTATCGGAAATGATATTCTTTACAATCGAGCAAAGGTTAAGGTAATTGCCATTTGCCCCGGTTATACAGATACACCTTTGTTGTTGGTAACGGAAGAAAACTTCCTTGGAGCGCCATACTTCAAAGCCTACCAAGATAGGGTAAAAGGTCTTTCGCCTCAAGCGTAAATATACAATCTTATTAATTGTCATTCTTTAAATCTTTTCTTACAGACCAACAGCAGTCTCAAAGGCGGTAGTTGACCTTATAAAGAAAGGTCGTAATGGGTCTGTTTGGATTGTAACCGATAACCTACCACCATATGAAGTGCGTCTTGAAATCAATAAAGTAATTATGTAGACAGTTCCTGAGGTTACATTAAAAGCAATAGAATGCAATTGTCTCGTAGTACGAGGGTGGTTTGATAACCAACTTGGTTTGATATTAAAGAAAACAATTTGAGTTTTTTAACGTACTTTATTTTTCGACATAGTCCCCTCGACGTTCAACGCACTTGCCCCAACGTTTCTCCAGCTTGGCGATGCCATCGCGGAAATCAGCTTCTTCGAGGCTTGCAAAATACTCATTTACTTCCTGTATGACCTCTTCATTGGACCTGAATAATTGTCGTCCTGCCAGGAAAATTTTCAATTTCGGGAAGAGATGGTAGTCTGAGGGAGCTAGATCTGGCGAATAGGCAAGATGCGGAAGCAGTTAAAATCAGAGATCGGCCAATTTTTGCCGAGTGACCAGTGCGTTGTCGTGATGAAACAACACTTTCTTTTTGGCCATTCCCGGGTGTTCCTCTGTTATTGTCTCTTTTAATCGTCCTAAAAGTGATGACTAGTATTCTCTGGTGATGGTTTTTCCTTTTTCCAAGTAGTCAATCATCAGGAGAATTCCTACTGCGTCCCAAAAAACTGACGCCACCACCTTTCCAGCCGATGCCACGCATTTCGCCTTTTTTGGTGTCGGTTCGCCATGTGCAATCTATTGTCTTGACTGCTGTTTCGTTTCAGGGATATGGTGATGTAAATACACGCAAATTGTCGGCAGATGTTCGCATGCAAATTCGCATTTGCTCTGCATTCAATAAACGCGGCACCCATCTTGCGCAAAGCTTTTTTATATGCAATTCATAATGCAAAATGAAGTGAACTCGTTCAGTTGAGATGCTTGTGGCTTCTACTAACTCGCGCACTTTTAATCGTCTGTCGGTTAAAATCAAATCATGGACTTTATCAATGATTTCGGGTGTCACAGCTGATTTCGGAGCTCCAGGACGTGGTGCATCTTGAATGCCCGTTCTGCCACGCTTAAATTCATTTACCCAAAGTCGAACCGCTTCATAGGAAGGACATGAGTCACCCAATGTTGGTAAAATCCTGTCATGAATTTCCTTCGCTGTTTCCCCTTCCAGAAAAAAGAATTGAATTACACCGCGAATTCCAATTTTATCCATTTTGCACTTTCACTCAAAATACTTCTGTTTAAACAACTGTCAAACAAAGAATTACGGTCAGAATGACGTGAGCTCATAGAATATGTATTCACAGACATCCAACTTTATGATGACATATCCAGCAGAGTCAGTAGATTAATAGAGTACCGCAAGCCTTTGACGGGACAAATGCCGCCCTGGCGGCCATTTTTAGTCCATATACGTAAAATATACTTACGAAGTGCGTAATTTTTAATAAAATGCCGTGTTGTTGTGCCGTTAAGTGTATTTTTTTTATTATATTCCGAAAAATTTAGTCAAAACATCATCTACTTTACTGAGCGTGTAGTGAGTGAAGCGCGGAAAGGACTAAAAATGGCGGAGGTTGCGATACTCTATTAATCTACTGACTCTGATATCCAGATGACGTTAGCGCCATCTATTAAATCACGAAACAAGTTAGTAATCAAACCACCCTCGTATCTTATGTCATTTTCACTTATATTTGCACAAGAGGTTTGTATTTTACCGAGTAAATTTGGGTTGTTTAATAAGAATCTGTTGCCTAGCAATCAAATTGCTAAAGGAAACAGATTAGAATTTAAACAACACAAATTTACTTGGTATAAATACAAATCTCGAGTGTAATTCGGCAGGACAATTTAACGAACAAGAAATTTAGATATCCGTTCGTAAATGGACTCATTCTTAAAATAACACAAACATTATGCAATAAATTATTCGCAAATGTCAAACTATGTATTTATACGGCGGGCACGGATACTGCGATAGTTGATTAGAATTTGAAAGTGAAAAAACCACTAGTGCAATTGTCAGTGTAATTCATTCCTAATTGGTCGAATGATTCAAAATTGTGCAAACTAATTGGTTGAAATTTTCTGAGTGGAATTGTCATTTTAATCAACAGTAAGATCATAAGTGCTCAACTCTTGTCGGCAAGATTTTTATTTTGTATGAGCACTGGTTGCTTGGCAATTAAACGAGATCAAATTGACGAAAAGACCCGAGCGCAGAGCGCGAGGGTTCTTTTCCCAAGAATTTGATCGAGTTCAATTACCTACCTTTTAGCAATCAATGCAAATACAAAATAAAAATCTTGCCTGACAAGAGTTGAGAACGAATGATCTTCGGTTGGAGAATTAACTGAATGCAGCGTTAATTTACTTTTGTCAAAATGACATTTGATTTTTTAAATATTAATCAATACCTACTAAAACAATGAGGTAGCGGCAAGAAAAGTAGCATACATTCTTTTCAGTTAAAGAAATTTGTGATTGGTGCATGTGACACTGTTCTTAATGTCTCATTGGTCTACAATACTATGAAGTTAATTATCAACAGTAATATCCCTAGTGCACATAAAATTGTCGATAAAATGTTGACGTTTCTACAAAAATGTTTTGCTAGGAAATATTTTGAGTGAATTTGCCATAGTAGCAAAATTTTGATGGCAAATGCACGAAAAGTATTTCCGTTTAGCAAAGAATTTTAGTAAAGGAAATGTCAACATTTTATCGACAATTTTACGTGCACGTGAGGTACCTATTCGGCATGATTATTTTTCGAATAGCAATAACAGTAGAAGTATTTCCAAAACGCTGCATTTTTAAAAAGATCTTCAATCAAATTACGATTTATGCAAACTGTAAACAAGTTGTTTACATGTAAGCAGGTGTAGCTAAGTAACCAACGTTTTCACTTATTTCAAAGCCACATACATTTAAAATTTAAGAACGTTTACTCGCGAATAAATTTTGACGTTTAGGGTAAATTTTGACATATTCATCTATTCACTCTTAAATATTTATTCGCGTCTGTCATTGGAATAAGCCTAAAAATAGACGAAACGTCGTCAATTGTATAAACAAGATCATCAATAAACTTGTAATTAAGTAAATACCACTGTTCATCATCACTAGCTGTTTCTATTCTTCCACCTGCGTTAATAATTTGTAAACACCATAAATTGAATATGCGAACTACGATTTGATTTGGAAGACGAACATTTCGATAAGAATCAAAGGACCAAAAAATGTTACCCGAAATTGCGCATTCAGTGTTTGTTGAAATCCGTCGCATTTCAAGTCTCTATAGAATCCTTCGATTTCGTTCTCAAAGTTATTTGAGCGAAAGATTTCGCTTTTTTCGCAGATAGGTGACGTAAGGGCGGAGGAACAAAGAGGTGTAAAAACACAACGAATTCGACAAGGGTGCTTATAAAATACTATACATTTGTATTGAAAAAAATTAACTTAACGGTATGCGATATGATATTTACATATTATGTATGTATAATGCTAAAGCGGGAGGATACACATATTATGGGATGGAGGGGGGAGGGACATGTTGGGACATGGTAACATTATTCGAGTGCAAAAAACCTCACAATCCTAACTAATCGTATTCGTCCTCTACTTCACTGTACAATTTTACGTCTTCATCTTTATTAGTAAAAGAGTTATAAATTTCTAAAATTTCAGCTTCAAACATTCATTCCCCTTCCGCTATGGGAAATAAAGAAATAAATATAGTGCCAACAGTTTTTCATAAACTGTGTAACGTTTAAAAAAATAAAAAAAATGCTTGGAACAGATTATGAGAAAATCGATTTTTAATTTTTGACCAATTTTGGGCAACAATAAATTGGCGACGTTTAATTTTTGTTCTTTACCATTATAAGTAATAGTTCTAGCCATCCTTTGGATATAATTTCCAATTTTAAAATTTTAATTAAGTTAAACGGTTCTTGAGCTACACCCTGAAAAGTAAAAACCTGGACAATTGCTATATTGGCCGCCATTTTGAATTTAGAAACAAACCAAAAACGGCGTTTGCGTGGATACGTAGGTGGGTGGAGGAATGGGTGCGTACGTTATGGCTGTGGAGCCTAAACTACTAGGTCGATTTTGATGAAATTTAAAACTAAGGCCTCTAAAAAAATTCATCGGTAAAACAAGCTTCTCTTCAAAAACGGCCCAAACGGGCCCAAATTAGGGACGTTATTTTGGGAGCAAACATTCAAATGTTAACCCAATCTAATTTACCTTGGTGAAAAGTTAGTTATAAGTAAAACGCCGTTTTTCGTTTGTTTCTAAACATTTGTTTGTTTTTGAAAGCCTTGTGAAGTATCCGTCGTGATAATTGCTCTTTTAGAAACTCACGTTATTTGACTTTGTATTGCCAAAAGATCTCGTCCTGAACTCTCTTACATTCGAAGATACGAATTTTTCTATGAAAACGTGCGAAATGGTTATTTTTGTATGTAGTGCGCGAAATGCTACTTTGATGATCGAGAACTGATTTTTTTAACGAGGCGCAGCCGAGTTAAAAAAATAGTCGAGATTGTTAAGAAATGTTAATCTTTATTAAACTAAAAAATGTAGATTTACAGGCAACACACTTGCGACATACAAGTTTGACAAGTCCCAATTTAATTACTATTATGACTACTAGGTGGCGCTGTGTCCATAGAGTTCTCAGAGTCCTACTGACTCTGAGAGTTCTTATATTTTTACTTTCAAAACATTACTTTAACACTTCCTCCAAAGGAAAAATATAAAGAAAACACAAAAACTATACATACAACTACTCAGTTTTACACAGAATCCACCTTCTATACTTCTGTACTGAAATTCCATTTTTAACACTGCCATGAATTCTTCAATTTCTGATCTATCGCTGCCCACAACTAGACCATCATCAACATATATTGCAACATACAAACACTTCATTCTGCTCCTGCGATAGAAAAGACATGGATCAGCATCACTGTTTTTGAATCCAGCTTTCTTCATGAAAATTACAAAACGTTCATTCCAACAACGCGGTGCCTGTTTGAGACCATATAGACTTTTCTTCAGTAAACATACTCGTTCAGTACCGTCTTCAAAACCTTCCGGTTGTTCCATGTATACAATTTCTTTAAGTACACCATTCAAAAAAGCAGTTTTAACATCAAATTGATCAAGCTTCATTTTATCTGCAGCGGCTACAGCAAGCAAGGTTCGTATAGTATCATAACGTGCAACAGGACTGAATGTTTCTCCGTAGTCGATTCCCTTTCTTTGAACATATCCTTTAGCCACTAATCGACCCTTGAAACGAACTTTCCCATCATCTGCGACTTTCTCACGTAGAACCCATCGGTTCTGCAAAATATGTACATTACTTGGACGCTCAACTAGTACCCAAGTGTTATTCTGCTTTAAGGACTCCAGTTCTTCATGTATAGCTTTCAGCCACCGATCTTTGTTGCTAGACATCAATGCTTCAGAATATGAACACGGATCTTTGTCTTTAATGATAGGTTGGGCCATGTACACATAAGTTCCACTGGTCATCCATTTCGGCTTTTTATTCTCACGCTTCTGCTTCTCATCATCCTTTTCTGTTGGTACTTCTTCTTCTTCTTTTTCATTTTCACTTGACACTTGACTTCCTCCGAAACTGTGCGCTGTTTCAGAGTCTTTGTCTTCAGTGGTAATTTCTGTTCTCTTCTCATAGCTTTTATTCTCTGGCTCATTCTTTATATCGAAATTTGAATAAGACAGACTTTGTTCTATGGCTTCATCACACACAACCTTGAGCTCTCCAAAGTTGTTGTTCAAATTGCATGTAACTTCAGGTTTGAATTTCACATCGTGACTTAGAACAATTTTCTTCTGAGATGGGATCCAGACCCTAAATCCATCCCCATTGTTCACGTATCCAACCAGATATCCACGAATAGCTTTGTCATCAAACTTTGAACGAAACTGTTTATTCACATGCACATAACATTCTGTTCCAAATATTTTCAAGTGACTTAGATCTTTCACTGGTCGATCATACCACATTTCGTAAGGAGATTTATTTTGAACTGATGACTTGCCAGTGCGATTCAGGAGGTATGCAGCAGTATTACAAGCTTCTGCCCACAGTTCTTTTGATAATTTACATGAATTCAGCATAGAACGCGCGCATTCCACAATGGTGCGGTTCTCTCTCTCTGCAACACCATTCAGCTGTGGTGTATACGGTCGAGAAATACATTGCTCTATTCCTCTGTTTCCAAGCTATTCAGAAACCTTTTTGTTATCAAATTCTTTTCCTCCATCACATCTGAACTGTTTCACTGTATGACCGATTGTCTTAGCTTCGTTCAGGAACTGTTCCAGGACGGTGCAAACTTCATTTTTCTGCTTCAGAAAAAAAATCCTACGAAACCTACTGAAATCGTCTTTAAAACACACATAGTAACGTGACTTTCCAAGGGATTCCACAGTCATGGGACCATTAACATCCGCATGGATTCTTTCACCAACAACCATCGGTCGATGTCTTTGATTTTTGAATGGCAACCGGTGCATTTTTCCCAGAGCACATTCATCACAAAATTCATCCTTGCAGTCATCCACATTGATGTTCATCAGCTTCAAGACACTTTTTACATGTTGTTTATTTTGATGGCCGAATCGTTCATGATAAACTTGCAGCGTATCCGACGACGTCACCAAATTCACTTGAACAGGTTGTACTGGTCTGATTACACGTACGTCAAGCACATATAAGTCACAATTTACATATCCAGTCATCACTAGTTCCCCAGTGATTTTGTCTTCAAGTTTTACACTTTTGTTATCGAATCTCGTACAAAAACCTTCTTGTGCAGCTGCTTTTATTGAGAACAAATGTACACTTGCTTCAGGAACGTAGAGAACGTTTTTCAATTCAGCATTTTTCCAGGTATTGTTCAAATGCGTTTGAATTTTCACGGTTCCCTTTCCATGTGCATACATACTTATACCTCTCTTGCCCAGTAAAATTTCTTTAGGCACGACGAATGTTGTGTATGACACAAAATATTGTTTATTCGAGGTAACGTGATTAGTAGCACCACTGTCACAGTACCATTTGTCCGCTTCAACATAATCATTCACAGAAACGCCAAAAACACACGATAAAAATGCAACTTTCTTTTCAGACTGATCTTTACCAATGCTACCATCTGTCCGTTTCATTTGACACTCTGCTGCCCAGTGACCAAGTTCTTTGCATTTATGACAAGGAAACTTTTGTTTTGCACGGTTAACATCCTTTTTCGATTTTTCATCCATGTTTTTTCTATTTTGCTTGTTTTTTCCTTTAAAATTATCACGTGCAATAAACGCAACTTGTTCTTCTTTACTTTGATCACGCAATTCAATTGTACACAATTTTTCAATCAACAAATTCACACTTTGATTTTCCGATGAAATCGTATCCCACAAATCTTTGAAATTGTCATATTCTTTCCCTAATGTCGACAAAATTCGACCGTTTAGAATTCTTTCTGACAGAACACTTTCATTATGCTTCTGTAATTCGTCATTTAAATCTACGAAAAGTTTTTGTAACTTCGCGACATGAGCACTTATATCTTCTTTATCGTCACGTTGAACACGAAAAAAGGCTTCGATCAACATGTTCAATCGCTGCGTACTGCTGCGTTCAAAACGCGCATGTTACTTTTCCCAAATTTCATTCGCGTGGGTACATGTTAATACGAGCTCGGCAACGGATTTCCCTAGAGCACCTGCTAGTAAACTTGCCGCTTTCGCATCATCCTTCAACCATTGCTGACGCGCTGTCTTTTGTTCTGCAGTTTCATTTTCCACAGATTTCGGACCTTTTTGCGTACCGTTGACGACATCTTCAAGCACACACGACCGTAATAACATCGAAACATGCCATTTCCATTTTGCCCAGTCTTCAGGTCTTTCCAATTTGTCAACTTGTATTTTATAGTCACCCATGCCTGCAGCCATTTTTTTTTTTAATCTTCACGAGTAATTTATGTCGAAATTACACACTAGTAATAAAAAAAAACACTTTTAAATAATTCACACGCGATCTGGGCCCGTAACCTGTTAAGAAATGTTAATCTTTATTAAACTAAAAAATGTAGATTTACAGGCAACACACTTGCGACATACAAGTTTGACAAGTCTCAATTTAATTACTATTATGACTACTAGGTGGCGCTGTGTCCATAGAGTTCTTAGAGTCCCTATATAGAGAGAGTACCGCAATTGACGCCATTTTGACTCCAGAAAAGGGTGGGAAATTTGAATTGAAGAAAAGGTATTGGTGTGATAGAAAAACTATTACAACTGACAGCTGACAACTGACAACAGCTGATCCCTGACAAGACAACCATAATATGCAGCCGCCATTTTAGCTCCAAAGTAACGCCCAAACCAATTGCGGTACTCTATCTATATAGGGACTCTAAGAGTTCTCAGAGTCAGTAGATTAATAGAGTACCGCAACCTCCGCCATTTTTAGTCCTTTCCGGTTTCCGCGCTTCACTCACTACATTACACGCTCGTAAAGTAGATGATGTTTTGACTAAATTTTTCGGAATATAATAAAAAAAATACACTTAACGGCACAACAACACGGCATTTTATTAAAAATTACGTACTTCGTAAGTATATTTTATCAATTTTATGTATATGGACTAAAAATGGCCGCTAGGGCGGCATTTGTCGCGTCAAAGGCTTGCGGTACTCTATTAATCTACTGACTCTGAGTTCTCAGAGTCAGTAGGACTCTGAGAGTTCTTATATTTTTACTTTCAAAACATTACTTTAACAGAGATCACCAAAAGTATTTCGCGCGCGAGTTGCAAACAAAATTTTTTCTACAAACGCAAACGAAACGTGAAGAATTTGACAATTATTTTAACGTTAAAATACAAAACTCTCATCTAGTTTGCGTGTAGTGCGTACTTCGCGCATGACGTCGTCATTTCGGGCACGCTGTCATGGTAACGTAGGTAAGTGAAAAAAAGGGTTAGTTTGTTTTATAAAATGTGGATGAATTTAAAAAGCGATTCGAAATCAACGTTAAAGAATGTAAAAATATATTTAAAATTGAATTGGCATTAAAGAACGACAATTACACTCACAAGAACAGAACACAATCAGCACATTATGAGCTCGATTGCAACCTATGCGCCGAGTTAAGCAACAAACACTTATCCAAACATTCCAACTAAAGAACATACGTTAACTTACGCCAATCAAGTCTATATAAAACTATATAAAACGTGGTAAGGAGTTCTTAAAAGATGACAAAAATAAAATACGCTGATAGAGATTGGAAGAACATGAGAGGTATAAAAAGGGAAAGAACTGGTACTATTCAAGAAACCAATAGATAGAAAAAGAAAATTAAGACTGAGGAAACGATAGTTGGATAGGTCTGAACTAGGCTTAAGAATAAAAAACGCAAAGGACAAAAGAAAGTGCAAGAGAATTGTGGCAAATTTTATTGAAAATGCTTGTATCCCCAACTCGTAATGGCCAGTTTCCGGATTAAAATAAATAACAAGAAATTTGTGTTTTAATGTTTAGCAGTTCTTGACACATTATACAGTCAAGACTATCATTAAACCTCTAGAAGTTTAATGAAATTTTCCGGTTTTATTGATAACTTGGAAGTTCTTATTAGGTCTGTCACATTTACTTTATAGATGGAAGGTTGAACAACACCTACGCCTGAATGATAATTCACAAAATGGCCATAAATCTACTTTCTGCAACAGCTCACATTTTGAGAACCCCTTCTGGCGTTATTTCTGCATTTTCTATTGCATTTCTATGCATTAGTGCAATTTGAAGCATTGTTTTTGGAGAGAATTCTTCAGTTACAATGCCTAAAATGTGACATCTTAGCAGTTCAGCAGTATAGAGAATCAATCAAAAAATTGGAACAAAAATATCTCAAACAAACGCATGAGTGAATGCGGTTACTCTATAAAATTGACGTCATCTCAATGTACTTACACTTACAAAAATTTCCAATTCTAAATTATGAGAGGCTCAGTTCCTACCTTACCTTTCGAAAGCAAAATATAGCTTGCTTTGAACCTTTAGTTTATTTTAAGATATTCTAAAAGAAAAAGAACGGAACGATTATGTAGAATCGTAGATCAATTTGAAAGTCTCTTGCTGCTCTCTTTTTGTCTATGTTTCGTATTTTATTTTTGTTGTCTCCTTTGTAATGCATATTTATCCTAAATGTAACTGTAGATATTTTCTTGTCCTTGTACACAAATCGATGCCGACACGACGCCAAAGCTTTTTACAATTCAACCCTTAAGGTGATGTATGCGTATATTAAGTTGCTTTTTTGTATTTTGTCACATTCATTAATAACATTTTAACGCGAATCTCTCATAGGCATTGAGCATCCGTAGATAAATGTGAAAGTTTAGTGGAGTGTAAGGGAGACTGCATTACCATTAACTGGAGTTGAAGGACTACTTGCTTTAACTTTAACTTATAATCCATAATATCGCTCTTGACAGAGAGCCAGATAACCTAGTTTAGGTTAATGTGGGTTGTATTAAGAAAATTTTACATCACGACGTATTCCAGAGGTAAGTACGAAAATTTAATGTGATGTACAGGAACTAATTAAGTAATTAACCAACAGTGTAATTAAAATTTATGTTTATTTATTTACTCTAAAGTCCTTTTACCTTTAAGGTGTTGGATTGTGCTTATACATTTTGTTATCTGTACAATATAGGTACATAATTATTATTTATGGCTTCTCTATCTTGTGCATGTGTGACTTCCTTTTCTTTGCTTGTCTGACTTGTCCTTTCCATCTTCTCCGGGATCTGCCTACTTCATTTCTTCTAATTAGCCTATCTTCATATACTTCTTTAGCTATTGTTCCAATGTTCGTCCATTTATTTTTATTTTATGCTCTTTCAACTCATTCACAACTATCATTGTTCCACTTTTGCCTATATTAATTTGCTTGGATTTGTTCTTTTTGGTATTTGTTCATGTTTTTTTTTACAATTCTTTTCATTTTTGACCACATCATTCAGGACCCATAGGTCTCTTAGTTGTAGGTACGTTTTTCATTTTCTAGGATATTTTTTCATATCTAAAATATATTTGGTGTATAACGGTGATATTCAACTCAGCAAGTCTCCCCCTTAGGGTTTTATTAATTTCTTTTGCTTAGAATAAATAAAACAACTCGTAACCTCCCTTTAGATAAATGAATGAGTAGATGGATTGTTATGTTTTTTGAGGTAAGTACGTAAGTACTGAAACACTAGCCCTAAAGCGGCAAAACTAGTGGTGAATGAATAAAACGATTAAGTGGAATACAACCTCGTTTTTAACTGTAACGTAGGTGAAACCTTAAGTAATCGGAAGGGTAGGAACTACATCTCGAAATAAACTTAGACGAAAGTGTGTCCCAAACAATTAAATTTGGTTATGTTATGTTTTTAGAAATAAGTACGAGAGTACTGAAACACTAGCCCCAAAGCGGCAAAACTAGTAGTGATTGAATAAAACGATTAAGTGGAGTAAACCTCGTTTTTGACACTAACGTAACTGAAAACCTAAGTAATCGGAAAGGGGAAAAGGAAACAACACCTCGTAATTTAACCTAAACGAAGGTGTGTCCCGAACAACAGTTAAAATTTTGATAATACATATTTGGTGAAATTTTGCGACATGTTTCGAGACCAACTGGTCTCATTTTCAAGCGATTAAAGATTAACGATAATTAAGAATCCATAAAAATGAATATCTAAAAATAACAAAATTAAATACAAACTAACATGTGGTTCAAACTGACTCACGAGAAGCGAAAACTTAAACAATGAACAATAGAAGCGATGAAAACTTAAGTCATAATCACAATTAACAAAAACTAATTAAAATAAACTAAAACACTTGCATGAAGGGCTATAAATACAAAAATTTAAAGTTGGGAACGAAATTACACACGTTGAATTTGGCCATTTTTGTAAATGGATAAACTATTAATAAATTAACTAGAGATGGCTCAAATCAATGAACAACCAATAAAAGCAAGCGGGAAAAGTAAATTAAAACGGGGTGAAATAAAAAAACTAACCGTTAAGTGTTAATGAACTTATATCTAATCAGATCACTACCAAGGTCGGTAATCTCATTCACTAAATCCTTATTATGTTTATGTTTAGTAATTTCCAAGGATTCTAGGACAGTAAGAAGGAAACCTTTGTTACACAAGTGCAGAATTTGGTAATCGAGGAGATGATTGAAATTGTCACCAGTAGACAAGATATGATCCGCGAAGGCTGATTTATGGGTGAGGTTATTGGTTTTTATAGCTTTAAGATGTTCTATTGATACGGGTGGAAAAAGATCTCCCCGTTTGGCCAATATAAATGGAAGGACACGATTGACAAGATAATTGATATATACCTGATTTATCTAAAACGTTGATAGGATCTTTATTATGGACCAAAGTGGAGCTGAGAGTGTAGGTAGTGGAAAAAGAAATCGAAATGTTGTATCTGTTGAAAATGTTCTTAAGTTGGTAAGCTAGATTCGGGGCGAATGGGAGGGAGCGGTAACACAAATTATTCTGAGAAGCATTCTGGGACACGAGGTTAGTAACATTAAAGGATCTATTGATTTTGGTAAACAGGGTCTGGACCAAGTCTCTAGTGTAACCGTTGTTCACGGCAATTTGACAAATAATATTATACGCCTTCTGCAAATTAGTAGTTCACATGGGGATATTGACCATTCTCCTAATGAGTGAGTTAAGACCTGCCATTTTGTGGGAAAAGGGGTGCATCGAATCATAAGGAATTAAGGAATCTGTGGTGGTAGGTTTGCGGTGGATGCTGAAGTCGATATATGATGAGGATTTTTGGTTAAGAGGACGTCAAGGAAGGGTAAAGTATTGTGCTCCATTTCCACAGTAAATTTAATATTCTGGTGGATCTGATTTAACGAGTTAAAGAAACAATTGAGTTGAAGGTCGTCAGCAGTGTGGACGCAGATGATATCATCAACATACATGGTGTACCAATCTTACGACATTGTTCGGTATATGGCTAATTTCAAGAGATATCAAAAAATGTTGTTAAGGAAAATAATAGATGTCTTTAAGGACCATATTTCTAAATTATGTTGAACTATACAGGGTGTTGCATAACTCCGTTACAAACCAAACATATGATTTTTTAAATGAGAGCCCCTGCATATTATGCCAAATTCGGATTGCCCACATTTTTTCGAGTCTTTTGATATAAGATTTTGCTACGTTATACAGAGTCCTTTAAAAGTTATGGGCACGTTTATGTTAAAATCGTAGCTAAATCAACGCCCTCTAGCTTACTGTACGTTACAGAAAAAGACAATTTCTTGGCTAATCGAGTTTCGTAATATGATGTAATATCTCCTCATTCGATTACATTTCAATTATTTTCTCTCTTTGTGTACAGGGTGGATCGAAACTCGGATCATTCATTTTCTTTCTTCTTTTAAATGGAACACCCTGTATTTTATTGCATAAATAGAATCTTTGATTATGTAGCTTTAATTTTTTTTAAGCATTTTTTAAATTTAATATTACAAAATAACTCTGTTTTTATAAACTTTAGGTATTTCTTTGAAAAATTGTTTGGTAATAATGTGAGTGGTTTCTAAATGATTCATAAATAAAGGATGGGAGAGAGGCTAGACCCCATGGCTAAACCTTCCAGTTGAGAATAGTAAGTTATTATTAAAACGAAAGAAGTTTTGTTTGACGCTAAGGTTAAGTAAACTAATGACAGTGAGAACTTGAGAATCAGGTAAATCAGATGAGTGAAGGTAATCAGAGACAATAACAATACACTCTTTAGGAGGTATACTGGGGAACAAATTGGTAACATCAAAGGACACCATGGAAAACTTATCCGGGAGCGAAATAGAGTTGAGTTTGGTGGTGAGGTCCACCGCGTTTTTTATAGAAAAATTAGGTTGAAGGATGATGTGGGATTTCAGAAAACAATTCAGCCAAGAAGTAAGTTTGGAAGCGGGGGTGTTGAGGAAACTGACCACTTTTTCTTAACTAGGGGAATCATTAATTAAAATGGGTTTTGAGTATGAAATTACGAAAAATTACAGATTCAAAAATTGACGAAGCATGGTAAGGTTAAATAATGCTTAGGATTATTTTTGATTATCGTAGAATATTTGGTTAATTGTCTAACATTATTAATTTAAGAAATTTATAAAATTGGCTTACATAAATTAATCCTTGAGGTTGGAGGTATTGCTCTAATATTGGGAAATTTCATGCACGTCATTGAATGCGAAGAACTTTAGCGAGTATTGGTCTTTTTGTGAACTTGGTAGAAACCTAACCCAGCTTACTTCAAACACTGCTAGCAACAACCGTCAAGCAAAGAATGGCACTATACGGTGGGCACGCTCATTATGGAAATGGACACATTTGCGTATTCATTATACATATAACTAATCACTCAGTACCTCTCAACCCGCCTCTTCGCTCTTCAAATTTAGAGACTTCTTTCTACCTTACGAGACGCACAAAACTGTTACCTGCAAGCAGTATTAGAGCTGGTGGTAAGGAACTTCCAGATTGTACCTCCGAACTGAATTTTGTATGGACTCCTGAGTGAGTTACCAAGAGATTCGTAATAGCCATCCGCCAACAAGAACAAAGTTTTTGGGGACGCTCTTCACCAAATGACGGACAAGCTATTCTGTTGCGGTCTGAAAGTCGAAGCCCTGTAGATCAAAGAGAAGCTTTACTGTGCTTCTACCATCATTTGGAGAACATACTAGGATGCGCCATCGATTGTACCATGAAGGTTGTATGTAATATCTGTGCTGGCGGTTTTCCATTCAGCCACTGAGGTTTGTTTGTCTACAAAACTAAATAATTAGGAACGCTATCTCTCGGAAAAACGTTGCCTAAACCAGTCTCTCCATAAAACTTCTGTCTTAGAATCCAGAATCTAAGTTTTGAAAATTGTGTGAATAATGTTTAATGGTTTCCTCGAGCCCGTCATTGTTCTAAATGAGATATTATGGTCAAACTTCACTTCAGTAGGTATAGTAATCGATATTCTTAACGACGAATGAAATTACTATCCTCAAGAAAAATGACAAAGGGAAGATATTGGAGAATTATACGAGATATTAGCACAAAATAAGAGGCTCCGTCTATTGGAATATCGACTAGATCGTGATCTGGTTTTACACAATTTTTCGGATCAAAGAAAGTTCCACAAGGACCGAAAACCAAATGGGCAGAGTAAGAATTTGAACTGTTACGGAGCCATATCACAGGGGTGTGTCAGCTTATCTAACAAACGTTTAGTTACCCTTTGATAATTAATAAAGAGTGAAGGGTGCTCGAACATATACCAATGATCCACAGATCCGGAAAAACATCCGTTTGGTTTCTACATAAGGTTGGTACTTACGTCCAGCCGTGCGGGATTGCGAGTATACAATGTGTTCAATGTGAAGTCGGCACATTGCCAATTTTGTTATTGTTGGAGTGACGAAGTTAGTTAAATTAGCAAATATGAAACGCTTTGAACACATTGTATAGGTAAATGGATTGGAAGTAGCATAGCCAACGATTCTGAAACAGATACTATATTGTTTAACAAGCATGCAATGGTGACTATTACTCATGAAGATGTGTTTGCGATACGAGCCATAGGCAAATGCAGTAATTGATCCAAAAGTTAAAAACAGAGTTATGTTGTTCTGTTCCCGAATCTTAGTAAATGGACGATAGTCGTTCTTATTCCACTAAGTTGATGCCGGTTATATATTATCTACTTTTGTGCTGCTAAGGGTATGGACTATGTCACTCAAAATTGTTGGCGGAGACGCAAATCCTCATGATTTACATTGTTGTGCCGTCTGTAGTGAAAAAAAAATAGGTATTGATAAAGTAACTAATAGGGATCACTGAAAAACTTCTAATAGTAAAATAATGTCGATACCGATATAAAATACTAACAGAATACGACAAAAAATCACTATGATAATGAAGTGTGAGAATGAGGTGGAGTGTGTTATAAGATTTAATCTAAACAATGAACCGTCTTGAAAAATATATGCAGTACGTGGGGCATTCTTTATTTTACATAAAGCTGAAAAATCTGACACATTTCATCAAATTGTAAACACTCTTGAGTTCTATTTTTAGATGTTACTTAGTTTGTCATAACATCCATTTGTTTGAATACAAAAGGAAGCTTTCCAGATATCATATTTTCTTCATAATTGCATCATAAAAGACAGCATTTTCCATCTCAAAATTACGTTCATATAGATAACAGAATAAGAAGGATCCTTTGTAGTTGGGTCATTTTGGTATTTGCTACGAATTTAATACTTAATGGTAATGCAATAAACAATGCAACATGCATGAAATATGGGGAGTTTTCATTTTGTTCCTTAACGTAATTTTCTATACGAATTTAAATTCTTCTATGAAAACTTTATTAAAGTCTTGAAGTAGATTCACGCAATTTCTGAAATGAATAGCTGCAATTTCAAGTCGACGTCTCCGGCAGATCACTGAAAGTTATCTTTGTAATGAAATCAACTATACCAAAAGTATACGAACCTACCCTTGTCATTTTATTGTAGGTTATTAAGCCTTTGGAGAGGAAGCGGTATTGAAACCTAATTCTATGCTTTTTTGTGTATGAGTAGATATTTGATTTACTTCTCTTTATTGATTTTTCACAATATACACCTACATTCTATCTAAATTGAATCTTGAGTATTTCTTACATGTTTATTCAAGTTTTAATTTGTCAAATGGATGCAAGTTTGGCAAAATAAAGTTTTACATTATAACGAAATGGGGAACGTTTAGGTTTTCTTTTCAGTTTAAAAGAGTTCCTTCTAGACTTTAGTATCAAAAGGAAACGTCTCCCTTTGACTAGTTCACCATAATAAATACGTTCAAATTCAAGTTATTATAATGAACTGTAGGTAGAAAGGAATGTATTTTACATTTTGGAAGTTTTACTTATTCCACAATGCAAAATGTAATCGCAGTACCTATTTAATTTAAGTTGGTAATTCCATTCCATTTCCTTCACAAAATGTGTTTGGTTTATCAAATTGATTTAAAGTTTTAATTGAAAATAAATTTTTCCGTTTCCAAAACTTTCATGGAAACTATTGCGAGGTCTACAAGTTTTCCTTTTAACTTAACTGTGTTAGAAATCAAGTTCTTTACAACGTGCCTCTATAGTATAAAATTCGCCGTCGTTTAAAAAATTTAATTTACTTTAAATCTAGTTCCAATGGATTCCTTACTGTTGTCGTTGTTCTTCTCTTATTCTCATTACGACTTACAAATCTATGAAGTTGGCAAAAAGTTCAAAACACTAACGTGAAGCTTTGAAGTTTTGACTATTTAATGCCTTTTGGCGTTTCAAATGAAGTTCACTAGAAGACCATATAGATCATGCTTTAACTCTTAACTGGTGGGTCTAGAAATTTTAGCACCCAATCCGTCGCGGAGCCCTCGGGACTCTAAAAGAAATATGGTCTGTATCTTAATGTTAAAATACAAAACTGAATCTTTTTGTCCTACAAATTATCGAAGTATATAAGAAAAACTTTTATTGTTTTAAATAACTTTCGAACAAAACAAAAAATCAAACAGCATAATAATATTATGTTCATTTGATTCTTATTTAAAAAAAAAACTAAAATATACTAAGTTTCCGTACTAAAAACATGTTTTCTATCGGAGTAAAGGTCCCTGACTTTGAGTGGTCATAATAAAAAAAACTGGTGGTGAAATTGTTTCATTTTTGGACAGTATGTTAGTCATTTATATGTATCATGTTTAACATGTTTAAAAATCAAAATGGTAGAATCAATTGTCTAACTATTATTTTAATTAATTAACAGCAATAAAAACACTGCATTTTAACATTTTCCTGGCTGACGGTCAGTTTTAACTTTTCATAAAATTGTTATTGAACCATAAATTGTTACCAAATTTTAAAATGTTGTAGCATACATACTTCTCAAAAGTCAAATGCCCATAAATGTTGATTATTGATATAATTAACTGGTTTTATGAGCTATAATCGAAAATTTACTATTTTCCAATATACGAAAACTAAAGAAAAATTCTTGTTTTAAATGCTAAATTTGTATTACTGAAATCAAGCTGCATTATTCCTTTATTGAAAACAAAATTTTTTTTCTTGTAACTCAAAGTAAATATGAATTATGATTATCGCGAAAGAGAGACGCACATATTCCCGAGAGAGGTATTCTACCACAGCGAGCGGAAACCACAACAATGTGATTATTCTTTTGCATTGTACAAAATCAAGCGCTTCATAGCAGTAGTGTACGACAACAGCTTCCCCGCGCACTGCATTTCACCGCGCATACCGAAACATTCATCCTTTTTTCCAAATTTCTTTTAAAAAACGATGAATAATGACATTTTTTTGAATCACGTTAGATCACAACATAATTGGTTTCACTTTTTATGTTACTGTCAATATTATTAATATCGAACTTTTAGGTACCAAGTTACACAAGATGTCGTTTTTTCATTATAGCTCTAAGACTAATAAACCAATTGGCCTCAAAAGCATCTCACATTGACAAAAAAGTATACATTTTTCAAATATATAAGTATCTACCACTCAGTTTCAATAATATAGCCGTAATTAATTTTTAAAGTCGAGCGCTTGTGCGATTTGAGTCATAATTAGCGCTTTTTTGCACATACATTGATACAGAAAATTAATGATGTATTGCAAAAATCTAAAACTCTACACCTTTTTGTAGAAATAAATGATCTTTTAAATGCACTTTATTTCATTAAATTATGATTGCTAATTACTGAAATACAAGCTTCTAAAGTCAGGGGCCTTGCATTTTTACTCCGACAGTAGTATAATGTCTAAGATAGATAAAAAGAAAATATAGGTACTAATTTATAAATTGAAACTCCAAAAAAAAGGCAAAGGTCCAGAAATGGATATAAAAGGAAACAATATATTTAATACTAACGTAAGTATTCTCTATCTTCAATGCACTGAACACACAATTTTCTTGAGCAATGTAGCAAATTGGTTTTTTGCATTGAAGACATAGGTAACCCGTTTTTCTTTTTAACTTTGGGTCGCAAATAACAGTGGTTCCTCTGATGTCTAGGCAAGAGGTCTTGAGCATCGGCTCTCGGCGGCTTGTGCCTCCGGTGTCTTCAAAATTCTGAAAATATCGGCTATCAATTCTCTCGGCAAAGCCTTCGGGTATCTTTCACGTAGAAATGGTTCATACAGTTGTTTTGCTAATAATTTCAAAAACACTACGGCAATATTTCGTTGTTTTTCATCTACGACTTGTACTATTGTAAAATGCATTGATTTCAGGCAAACCCTTGTTATTTTGTTTGGAGTGATGCATCGAAGAGATCAGAACAACAACTTTGTTTTTCTTTGCCACTCTGGATATCAATGTTTTGTTATTTGTAAAGCCAAGGCTAAACACATAGTGGAGCGGCGAGCAGAACGGTGAGGAGAGCAGACAGGAAAGCGGTACGGTAATAAGAGAGATTCATACAAATACTGGAGCGGTGAGGAGAGCAGAGTGGCGGCAATAAAAGAGCTATGCGCATACGTGTTTAATACTATAAGCCATGGTTTTGTTACTACTAGAAAATTCTTCTTTGAAAATTTGGTACTTAGTACTAAAAAAGAAACGAAGTTGCACTGTGCATGAAATTAATAAAAATAGACATGGTGAATTTCCCATAATTTATCTAAGACAAAGCGATTATGATGTTGGGCATCTCTGTTATCCCATAAGGGATTTTTTACAAAAATACTACTAATCAGGGCTTCCACATCCATATATTACTGTTAATTTTATCGTCGAGGAGAGCAGAGAAAACAAACTAGCTTGAACGCGCTGCTATCCTCCCTTATCACCTCATTACCACCTCGCGGCTCCCCACTCCACTATGTTTTAGTTAACTAGATTTTATTTGTTTGTTTTCGCCTCTTTCCACTCTTCTCTCCTCATCGCTCTGGTTACCGCTCCACTATGTGTTTAGCCAAGGTAGATACCATCTCTCTAGTGTTGGAAGGTACAAATTATTTGGTTTTTTTTGCCATGCTTCCAGAGGTTCAATTTTTTTCACATTTACGTAAGTACCATTAGACAATTTTTCCCAATACAGTAAGTAGCTTTATATTGTATGATAGCAAAAAATATTTTTTTTTATTTTATGAACGCTAGAAGGATCTCCATTTTAATGACATAATAACATGATAAGAAAATGCTTTACAACTTTGAAGTTTTTCTTTAAAGCTTTTGTATGAGAAACCTATGCTAATTGCTTGACGATGAGTATAAAATGATTCATTACAGCAAATAGAATAATAATAGTAATTAGTCGCAACGATGGGATGGTTGAAAAAGAAAATTTTATTTCTCTTCAGTAATAACGTAATTAACGTAGTTCCTAAAACGAAACGGCAAGTTACTCGTTTTGTAAAGACATTGACAACCATATTTCATTAGTGGAACTATTCACGTAATTCATTCAGTAAAGCTCATCTAAGAATTTGAGCGTTAAGATCAATTGAGATTATTATCGGTCCTGTAAAGCAGCAAAGCGGTAACATCGCGTGTAAACATGATGAGATAAAGTGCCTTTCTTTACGTTTGTTCACTGTCAACACATTCAATGAAATACTGTAATTAAAGGCTTAAACTGATAAATGTTAAATGTTAACAGGCAGACATAAGGCAGATTTAAATGAGATAATTTAAGAGCGTCGATTTTTAGCTTAGCAACCATTAGTCGATTAGAAGAGTAGCATCTCAGTAGAACTATTGACTAAAGCTCAATCAACGGTAGAACGCAACCGTATATCAAGTTATAAGACCGAACAAACATTAAACTACTTTTCGTGATATTTCTTTTACGCTCATTTATTTTTTGAACGAATCTATAGACCATACGTTAATGGTAACAACGTAATTCTTTCAGCATTTTTGCGCACTTTGCAACCAACGAATTAGGAAGGAATGAAATAAGAATAAGAATAGCATAGTTGAAACTTAGAGGCGGAAATAGGTTCACCAATACGGCGTTAACGATGCTTGTAGACTTGTAGTGTTCAAAATTATTTAAACTTTCAAACTCGACAAACAATTTAACGTCACCCGTTACTAATGAAGACAAGAATATAAAACGTAGGTATGTAAGCAGGTTCATACGTTTTAAATTTTCAGTTTACAAATTAGGTTCACTACGTTGGCATGTATTAGTATTGAAATTGCCTTTCTAATGTGTTGGATCGTACACTTCTTTGTATAGGTATTAATTTTGGTACAAATTATAGGGTGACAGTTTTTCTTAGATTGTAGAATTATATTCTAAGCAGTTTTTCGAGTCAAATTGCTAAAGGAAACAGATTAGAATTTAAACAACACAAATTTACTTGGTATAAATACAAATCTCGAGTGAAATTCGGCAGGACAATTTAACGAACAAGAAATTTAGAAATCCGTTCGTAACTTTACCAAATGGACTCATTCTTAAAATAACACAATCATCATATACAATAAATTATTGACAAATGTCAAACTATTATGTATTTATACGGCGGCCACGGATACTGCGATAGTTGATTAGAATTTGAAAGTGAAAAAACCACTAGTGCATTTGTCGCTGTAAAAGTGACAATTACACTGCGGCTAATGGGATTTTTTATACATGAGTTGAATTGTCAACAGTAAGATGATAAGTGCTCAACTCTTGTCGGAAAGATTTTTATTTTGTGTGAGCACTGGTTGCTTGGCAATTAGGGCTCTGTGTGAAATGTTCATATGAAGAGCGTTTTTTGAGCGTTGAGTATGCGTGGCCACAGTTCAGTTTTATTTCTGCATTGCTTCAATATGAACGTGAAAACACCTATGTGTTTGGGGATGTATCAAATATGTAGACAGCGGCGCAACACATGGCGGCGATTTTGGGTCCATATAATTTTATTATCCAGGCTCACCGAAAGTGATATATATCACTCTATATCCTAAACTCAGACGATATGAACCCAAATTATTGAAATACTTTACAATGTCCATGAAATCATTTGTCGACGTGCTGACTTAACGCATCGACAGCGCGCGTTCAATTGAACAACTTTACGGAAAACCAATGATCTCAAAGCGCGCGCTAATGCGCGTTGACAAGTGTCGGGCGCTAGTGCAGCGTTTAAATTAAACGCGCGTTAGCATGTGGACGATTTCAATAAAATTTCGAGTATATGTTAACGCGCGTTACCAAAACGCGCTCTTAACGCCTTTCATCTGAACGAGGCCTTAGACGAAATCAAATTGACGAAAAGACGCGAGCGCGAAGCGCGAGGGCTCTTTTCTCAAGAATTTGATCGAGTTTAATTACCTTTTAGCAATCAATGTAAATAAAAAAAATAAAAATCTTGCCTGACAAGAGTTGAGAACGAATTATCTTCGGTTGGAATGTTGCCGAAGCGCGACATTTTTACTTTTGTCAAAATGACATTTGATTTTTTTAAATATTAATGGTTGCTAAAATAATGCTAAAACAATGAGGTAGCGGCAAGAAAAGTAGCATACATTCTTTTCAGTTAAAGAAATCATTTCTAACTTGCGACTGGTGCATGTGACACTGTTCTTAAGGTCTCATTGGTCTACAACACTATGAAGTTAATTATCGTATATAAGTAATATAACAAGTGGTAGGAATATTGCCGGTAATAATTTTTGTCAGTCAGATCACGAATACAGTAAACGCCAAACAAAATCCGTTGCACGTCAGCAATCAGCTGATAATTGAAGTCCCTGCCGTAAATGTAACACGAGTGTCTCGCAGCAGGAATATTTTTTGGATCCAGGACGTCATCTTGTGTGGTTTGTTGCATATAGGGAAAGCCAAACTAAGTTGCGTGCACGTCATCAGCGTTTGATGACGTTTACATTTACAGTATTGTCAAATTGATCAGGAAATATTTAATTTTGTCAGAATACTACTGTCATCCGTAACCTAAAAATATCGATGAATAAAAGATGGCAACACAGCACCATTCCCTGACAGTGGCTAGGTTTACGTCGTTACTTACTGGCCTGTTGATTAAAATTTTATCACAACATTTTACATTGAGAGGCGTCTAAACCCAACAAAAACAAGCTTGTGCTTTATCTGAAAAGTCTTATATTAATTGCATCGCCTTTAGAGTTGTTTTTTTTACAAATTTTATGATACACTTAGCGATGGAAACTTTGCCACAAAAGACATGGAAATACGTCATTGATGACGTGCACGCAAGTTTGTTTGGTTTTCCCTATATATAAAAATAGCAAGCTTCTTATAATATAGGTTGGCTAGTCATGTTTACAGCAATCAGATCACAAATAACATTGTGATTTTAATTATAGTTATCATCTAATTTTCTGATTACCGTGTGTTGTTTTTTTTTCCTTTCTTAGAATATGTAAGTAATTAACTTTCGCATTGCGACATTACAAAGAACAAGGAAACCCAGAAGTTGGGTTTAATGGTAACAATTTTGTATTAATAAATAATGGATTGAACAGTTATAACTCTCAATTATTTACAATAGTTTTTGATAACTTTGGGGGTGGTGTACCTCTCTGTACCTGGATTTTTTTGTTTTTCAAACAGAGCGGATAGGAACAAAGGTTTTTATGTCCGACCGTTGAGTGAAAAGTATAATCTCACTCAACGGTCGTCGGACATGCGTGTATTGTATTTGTATATAATGGGACCAGTTAATAACCAATTATTATGTACTTACACCTGGTATACCTATTCAAAGAAATCGGCTCTAAAATATTACTAAAATAATTTTTTCGTTTTGTTCACCTCGTGTCGCAGTCTACTATTTTATAAATTCCGTAATAAATATTTCAAACTTTGAATTTATTTTAGATTATCAAAATTTACTGAGATAAAGAGAATAAGAGATTACTCTGCTTTCGACAAATTATGTATGTATTATTTCGACATAATAGAAGTCGGTAAACATTAGGCCATAGATGAATAGGCAACCCATCATGCGTTCTTGTTAATGTTGCAACACGATTTCTTTCCTTCTCTGGTTATGACTGCAAATGACGTCATGGATCCAAAAAATATTCCTGCGGCGAGACGCTCGTAATGTAACGGCATAAAAATCGTGAAAATTCGACCTGTAAAAATTAATTTCATCAGAATTTTATGATCGCCACGCTGGTAACAATGGATTGTTTTCAGCAACGTTGCCTATGCCAATTCCATAAGGTATCAATTTTCTAATGTTTTGTTGTGGTTATGTTTTGACTGTCACAATTTTGAAGTTTTGATTTTGTTTTTTATTTATTATAACTAAAGTTACGAGTGAACTCAGAAGTTTTATTTGCGTTAGCTTCTTTCAATTACAATCTCGCAACATTGCCCCCAATCTACGTCACTCACATATATGACGTGCAACGGATTTTGTTTGGCGTTCACTTTAGTTGTTGTGACGAAAATGGCCACGAGTGCTTTAACACGAGTGGCGATTTTCTAAAGACAACAACTATGAGTGGTACTGATTGACAAAAATTACCAAAAGATTCCTACCACGAGTTGTATTCGTCAAGACAATCCAAAGAAAATAAAGAGGAAAAAGTACAACCGATGGTGAATAATTCTTGCATTCAAAACGAAGCAAGACCAAAAATTGTTTATAATAAATGTGTTATTATTATTAATTATTGTTAATAAAGTTTATTGTTGAATTTTTTACCTTTATACTCACCTGTATTATCGCTGTAATCATCTGCCCTTTAGTATGAAAAAATTGCCAATGTAATCAAATCCTAACTGGCTCAAATTCAAAAAATAGACAGTTTCGATCGGTTGTTAAATTTTGAGTTGGATTTTTTTTCATGGCATCAAGTGTACCTACCCATGCAGCCAGCAGCAATATGTATACCTATATGTATAATAGTCATCTCTCTCCGTGCACTATATTCTAAGTCCCGTGTTGTTTATAAATGTTGTAATTAGTTGGTAGATTACCGGATTGTTAAGGCTTAGGATATGGCTTATGTTCATCGGAGCAAAAACATCTTGGACATTTACTAAATTATTGTAGAGTGAATCACACTGATGCCTGAAATTGCTACAGTTAAAAAATATGTGATCCAGATCTCCTATTTCTTCGCAAGATTCACATTGGTTACAATTTACTATATTCAACCGATTCAGGTGGACTGGAATGGAACCGTGGCCAAACTTCATTCGATTAATAATTTTGAGTTGGATTGTCGCTGTAAAAGTGACAATTGCACTGCGGCTATTGCGATTTTTTATACATGAGTTAAATTGTCCTGATAAAATCTGTTATGTGCACATAATTATGGTTTCTGCGCAACATAAAGACAAAAATCAAGAGCTCGAGATGTTGAAAAACCTTTACACTGAGCGCATTATCTAGTAGTTAAATAATATTATAACAAGTAATACAAAACTGAGTACAATACGTGTAAAAAACCCATAAACAAAATAAATTTGCAATAGTAAAGCGAATATGTAGATATTTAAAATTCAAAGGCTATAAGAAGATGTAAGTAAAATGATGATGGGGCTGAAAGTAGAAGAAGAAGAAAGAAACATATGTATGGACTGTCAGGTTCTTTATTCGGTATTTTGACTTTCGTCATGCTCTCGTAATCGGTGATAGGATACTTCATCGACAATAATATTTTGTCGAAAATACACATGATTAGGCTAGAAAAAGATGAAAGTAAAATGATGGTGGGGCTGAAAGTAGAAGATGAAGAAAGAAACATACCTTCATCGATAATAATATTTTGTCGAAAATACGCATGATTCACCCTTCTGGAAATTCCAGTCAATCTTCAAGATGAATGTAAAGACCCCAAAACTCTACATACATGCCTCCACAAATTCGGAACGATTTAATCCTAGATTAGTTTCAATAGGTAATGTTATAATCGTTGTTGAAAGGGTTGATGCAAAAACATTTTGTGTGTTGCACATACGTTGTGAAGATCAGCTTCACCTAGGAAATCGTTCTTCTTTTTTTTTTGAGAACGAGATATGGAGAATAGCGGTGTTTATTGGGTTCACCGAATAGTGACAGTAATTGACATTTTTTAAGTGTTTCTCCAATTTACTGGAGACCTTCGAGTGGAAGTTGCTGGATGGGTTATGTTAGAGATACAACGAGTCGTACTTCTATCTCGCCGACGTTTCGACTAGACAGGGCTAGTCTTTTTCAAGGCTCAAAATGCACCCTGCTTTTTACTTTTTACTGTTTAATTGTACATTAAGTTATTATAAGTCCATGGTGGAGTCAGAGGCTCAAAAAGGGGTAGTGATTGAATTAATAAAACAACTTAAAACCTCCCCTTAGACAATGAATATTTAATGAAATCCAAATTTTTAATGAAGCGAAGGATGATGGTTTATGTTTTTTGTAGATAGGTACCAAAGTACTGAAGGACCAGCCCCATTAACGGCAATACTGGCCGATAGTGAAATTAAATGACTAATTAGGATTCAAACCTCGTTTTTGATTAACGTAGGGGAAACCTAAATTAATCAGTAGGGGGCAATCACAATGTTATTAAAATACACTCACATCAACAAAAGTAATCGGAGATTTTCTTTTGGTAGAAGAAGGGGGAATGGGTTAGAGGCTTGGTTCCTTGAATACTGAGAACGTTGTGGCCGTTTTGAAGAGAATGCCCAGCGGCAGTGAATGTAGACTTAACCACAAGAACAAGGAATGCGATACGCCCCTTTGCGAGACAGGATTTCGAATCCAACGTTGGGGTTGGATAAGATCCTATTGGACGAATTGTAGGCGACCTTGATTTCGTGTTTCTAAAGAATCTCCCCAATGCGATTTGTCATTTTGTGGGCATAGGGCAAGAAAGCAATACTCCCGGCGACCTTCGCCTCGGCGGTGTTGCGAGGTTTTGGGATGAGATGACGATGAGGACTTCTCTCCTGTGAAGTCATTAACCGTTGTCGAGTAATGCGTTGGTGAAGTTCCGCAATACGTTTCCGATGATTAGCCTTATTGAATACGGTTACAGAACGATGGAGCAGGGAATTGGAAATCGACCATTTTTGGGCAGGATGATGGTACGACCTATCAGTGTGAGTGGGTTTACGATAAACTAAGTGATCATTACTTCCATTATAGTGGCGGGTGTCTAAAACATCGAGAAAAGGAACTGATTCGTTGACCTCATCTTCCACGGTAAACTTGATGTTGGGATGTTGGGTATTAAGATGACCTTGGAATTCCAACAAAGCGTCATAAACGTGTGACCAAATTACAAAGGTATCATCAACGTACCTCTATACCAGACTTTGAACTGAAGAGGAAAAGATTCAGTGCGAAACGGTTTGAATTGATTCCAGATGTAGTAATTCTGTATCCAAATAACAACGATCCCTATTTGTCTCATCACCTCAGCTAATATTCTACCCGATTACGTAACAAAACAAGAAAACTTGTGGTAATCCATACACCATGTCATTATTTTGTGGGCAACACGTTAGTAAACCGCAAAATTATGGTATGATGCAGTCTAAATTGCCTTTTACCACTTATTATTGTACAGGGTGGTTCAGATTGGACACTTTCTTATGGCACCACTATTTATTTTAAGAGATAGAGAAAAATGGACCAAGGTGTCTGGAGCTGAATTTTAATGAGAAAATCACTGGCGCAAACAGAATCCAGCTATCTTTAATCGTTTGGACGCTATGGGGCGTTTCTCGAATTTGGTCGATTTTTTAATGCTCCATAACTTTCTTATTTTTAAAGATAGGTGATTTTGGAAAAATCTTTCTTAGAGAACTTTTTTGCGTAGAATCCATCGCTATAAACAGTTTTTATACAAGGTATTTGGTTTTTTGTGTGCAACCCTAAACTACATTTTTTCATACGGACCACCCTATATATTTTTGGGGTTTTGAAAAGAGAGTGAAATTTCCGAAATGTTGATGTATCACTTGTTATTTTTCTGTTAAATATTATTTTTATACCAACATTAAAATATTTTGTTTGTAGACATCTAGGTTTCCATTGTTAACAAAAGACGGCAGTATGATTTAAAACGATAATGTCTTAGTTATCTGAAAATTTTTGTTAACTCCAAACATTTTTAATTTAAAATAACAATGTATTAAATGAAATATTGCTAATAATATTCAACATAAATATAACAACAGATACATCAAAATTTAGGAAATTTTATTGTCTTTTCAAAAACCCAAAAATGTATAGGGTGGTAGTTTAGGGTCGTATACAAAAACCAAACACTCTGTATAAAAACTATCTATCGCGATGGATTCTACGTAAAAAGTGCTCTAAGAATGATTTGGCCAAAATCAATTATCTTTAATAATAAGAAAGTTATGGAGCATTAAAGAAATCGACCAAATTCGAGAAACGCCCTCTAGCCGCCAAACGATTAGAGATAGCAGAACTCTGTTTGTGCCAGTGATTTTCTCATTAAAATTGAGCTCCAAACACCTTGGTCCATTTTTTTCTATCTCTTAAAATAAAGGGTGTTGCATAATAAAGTGTCCAATTTGAACCACCCTGTACGAGTACGTTGAATATTTCCTTCTGTACATACTGGAAAATATTCAAACTAAAGGATTAATTATCTATCTAAGTTCAAATAAGAGTAAATATCGAAGTAAAATTTATTTGTGTTTAATACGTCCAGAAGAGTAACGAAGAATCATTTTTTATACCTGAAAATAACATATCGCACCCTGCTCGAAATATATTGTCAGCATAAAGCGTTTTTACAATACATTTGGTTTTCTTTATCTGAACTCATATTTCTAAAGAAAATGTACAAAAGATGACTTCTTTAAAATTGAAAGTCACAGCCCTGTTATTGCGTATATTTTTCACTTGCTCGCTCCGACAGTACATTTGAATTCCATTTCAAGATAATCCCATATTTGAGGAATATGAATACACAAAGATACTTTTCAGTAAAGTGATGGGAAAGCATAAAGAATGAGGTAGCATGTGTCGTTAATTGTAAAAAAAAAATACAATTTAAAAGCGACGCGCCTCACCGTTTCGAATTTGAATGTTCAACATTAGCTTCGAAAACAATCTTTTGTACTTGTTTTCCTATTCAAATATTTTTACTATATTAGTACTAAAACAATGAACTGTTCATTTAAATAGAACAGGTGTTTCTTTTGGAATTACATCAGAATGTGCTTTTATATGGCGGAAGTGCTTTCATTAATGCACCCGCTGAAGTACTTTAGAAGCAATAACACTCTTTATTCAACGTTAAACTAATTTTTAAAATGGCCGAATCCCTTTTATTTAGATTGCAAATTTTTATTTACACATAGAAACTGCACTAATGGAAACAGCGATGAAACGACCACGTTCAGCCTTAAATTTTATTACCAGTATTTGCCTTTCATAATACAATATTAGTATAAAGAATCTTCTATTAAGTAGGTAGTCATTTCTCATTTTCGATTTAGTGGGATTGGGTACCTAATGTTTTCCTGCAGTTCATGTCGTATGTTTATTATTGCACCTACCTATAAAATATGGAAACCCACGCTCAATAATAAAGTTTCAAATGAAAATTTGAAACTCGAAGGAACGTAAAATAAGTTTTCTAAATTCGCTTCGTTAATAAATTTCATTTTTAGTTTTAGTTTAACTTTTCGTTTTTTGAGAATGCTTACGTTATTCAATATTCTTCGGTTTGGTGGGTAACGCACAAGCGTTTGAATTATACCTAAATAGCTCATTTGTCAGAGTTTTATAAAAAACTATACAGGGTGACCCAGGGCTGTGTGATTTGTCCATAACTTTTTTGCTATTCAAGATATCGACATGCGGTTTTCACCGCCAAGTAGGCACACTTATACTGCACATTATAAAAATATTTTGATTATATACAGAATGTTCCTATACAGGGTAGCAAACCAAAGTTATGTTTTTTTTAAATGGGACACCCTGTATTTCTGTTCACGAGTCGATTAAGTTTTTTATAAGCTTTCCAATGATATGCAATTTGTATGGTCAATTCTGAATAGTTACTGAGATTTTCCGGAAAAACTATTGTAATTATGAAGAAGTTGTTGATTTTTGCAAGAGGCTGCTATCAGCGAATATTGCAAGTGATATGACAGTTAATTTAGATGCTAGTGTGATAATCTACATTGTTACTGTTGCACATTTTTGCTCGACACTAAAATGAATTTCACACATCAAGAATTAATCAATATGGTTTACTGTACAAGGGCGTCGCCAGAAAATTTTCCCAAGGGGGGCAAGCACTATTGGGAGTTCATGGCTCTGGCGTTTTTTGCCTTTTTTCTTTTTCCCAGGAGGGCGATGGCCCCCTGGGCCCCCCTTGCCAGCGCCCTTGTTACTGTATTGAAGCCGATCGAAATGTTTTGTTAGCCAGTAGAATATACCATCAAGAATCTCCCGATGCGAGAGTACAACGAGTCATTTCTTTTCAAAACTTAGAAACCGAGTTGAAGAATCTGGCAGCATTAAATATGGAAAGAAGGAGATATTGGGAGGGAGAATTGATGAAGAAACTCTAGTGGATGTTTTACTCGTGTTGCAAGAAATCTAAATTAAATGTCATATCACTCGCGATATTCGCTGACAGCAGCCTACTTGCAAAAATCAACATTTTCTTCATAATTACGATAGTTTTTCCGGAAAATCTCAGTAACTATTCAGAATTGACCATACAAATTGCATATCAGTGGAAAGCTTATAAAAAACTGAATCGACTCCTGAACAGAAATACAGGGTGTTCCATTTATAAAAAAAGAGTTATTCAACTTTTTGCGTTTCAGCACACCCTGTATAGTGTGTGTTTACATGGACCAAAAGTTGACTATTTTAAGTTTTGGGACAGTACCAGAATGTTTTTTGTACCTTAGTACGAACCGCGCTGATAATAACCTGCGTTCCACCGCTTGCGACGATGCCCTTCGGATCGGGCAGCTCCTTCAACGGTATCTCAGCTATGGACGTGCTCCACGTCGAGTTGGCTCAAATTCTTCTTAATTGGTATAAAATTCACATATAAAAGTTTCAATTTTACTACAAAGCGATTTTCCCATAACACACTACACAGCGATTTTCCGTTTTCTCAAACGACAAGGCGATTTTCCGTTACCCTCCCAATAGTCTTCGTTGGTAAAATAAATTAGGAAACTCACACTTTTTTACTTATGCGGCTCCTTTTTTTGTTGCTACTATTTAGCGTCACTTAAGTTCACTCGCTCTTAACTGCTTCAAATGCACATCTGTTTTTACACTCAGATAAAATATTATTTATCAAACGTATTTTACGCCTTATTGCCCCGTTGTAAAATACTTCACGCACTTAATTGGTACTTTTTTAAGTACCTAATACCGCTTTGCTCAATATTAAAATTTGGTACCGAGTGGGTAGCACCTCACGCCGTAGTGGACTTCAACACTCTATGACGACCTTACTCAGACCCCCGTCCAACTAACCACTAACCCCCACCTGCCTTTATAACCAATTTTATAAATGTTATTTTACTCTTCCTATCGTCTGGAGAGAACACACTTGCAGCACTTTTAAATTTATACTATCCATTCTGCTTCGAGCATAAAATAAAACCTACGTATTAACTTAACTAAAAACATTCTACCTATATACAAACTTGAAAAGTAAAAAGTAATTAATTTAATTTAACCAAAATAACGCCCGTTGCAATCCTATACACTTAAGTGCAGAAAAAGTTAAAGCTATTACATTAGCATGTGTAGTTCTTCATAATTTTTTATGTACTCCAACTTCAACATATACCAATGGTAACAACTCTGAAGCTGAAATGACACCACTGAATATAATTCAGTGAATGACACAAACACGGTATGCAACAAATTTCTCATCAAGGTCTACAACTTCTGCTAGGATTACTCGTGAAAATTGGAAAGAATATTTTAACTCAGATATTCGTTCGATACCTTGGCAAACTGAAGCAGTTGCGCGAGGTAATATGTAAAAACTGTAGCTATGACATGTATCTTATCACATTCCATAATAAAATTACAAGTTCAAACTGAATTATTTATTATTTCGTGATTTTAAGGCAGGCAGTGTTATATTTTATTTTATTTTTATTATTTTACTAATCACATTTTTTTTATTATGTATAAGTTGATATAGGCTCCGCAAAACAAAAACAAAAAAAAAACTGGAGTAGATGCTACTCTGTAGTGATTACATGTTAAAAAAAAGCAAAGATAAATAAATAAATTTTTGTATTGCTTGCTTGGTTAACAATAGATATAGTTTTCTCTTTTGTTTGATCCCTCAGCTCCTCATCGCTAATTCTTGCAAGTTATCCGGAAATATATTCGCTGAAAGTTTGTGTGATGCTTCTTGGTGGCATTTGAGGTTCATTTAGCTTTTTCGTAAGACTTGGCAAGCTACCAGTCATACTTTCTAAATATGCATCATCAGTGTGTCTCCTCTTTTGTTACCTCTGTGGTGCAAGTGAAAACTGACAACCACTACTATTACTAGATGGTCTGTGGGGAAGGTCAACATTTGCAGATTCACGTGGTCTGCGGGGAGGATCCGCAGATTCACGTGGTCTGCGGGGAGGATCCGCAGACTCACGTGTCAAAATAAGATTTCCATTGTTACCAATTTCGGCTTCGTACATTTCATCAACGCTACTCTAAATATGATGATGCTTATATGATTTAAAATAATACTGTTTTAACTTACACTTTGTGTTTCTTCATAATCTGAAGCTTTCACAGGTTCGTTTGACATTTGAATATCGTCTTTTTCAGACAAAGTGTCTATTGCATGCCGTATTATTGGGCCATGATTAAATATATTGTTGTGTTTTTTATGTACACAACAATATATTATAATTATATTGTCGAAATACCACAATGATGGCACATATGAATGAAATGCAATAGTATTTTTATTATAAAGGAACCTCTACCTCGTCTTCTCCTGCTCCACTTTTTTTTGAGTTCAGAGGCTTGAACTTTGATTGAATTTTGAGCTGTAGTTACATCTGGTTTAATTAATAATAGTGAAGCCTGAATTGCTTCTAAAGCAGTTCGTCGCAAGTTTCGATTTTTATATGTTGAACATGTTACGCGAAATAAATTGGGCCATCTTTGGTACTCTTCCAACAGTAATCCTACTTACTCCCGAGACCAAGACATTCTTGTTAAATGTAATAAAAGACACTGCTTCTGAGTATGTTCAGATATGAATAATACTAAGTGCGAAAAGAACCTTGATCACGTTAGTGGTACCTACTAGCTATTTTGGAGACTTCGGCTAGCTTCTGAGCAAAATCTTTGTCTATTGCATTACAATCGTACACTCAAGCAACCAGTTTTCAAGTAATTACTTTCAATCAACAGTTACAACCTTCGGATAATAAACAACAAACCGCCACAAAACATAACCTCACTAAAATAATTTCATATTGGTCTATTATGCAGTGTCTTTGCGCATTTTCTCACCAAAATATAGAACATGTTCAATATTTTTTTATAACAATTTTCGATACAATTTTCTAAGGAAAGGTACTGTATGACACACAACACTTTGTACCTACTCCGAAAATTTTCAAGTTATATTTCATAATAAATTTGACAATAATTCTCAACCGTGTAAGACGGCTCTTAGTCCATGTAATCAGTACCATTCCTTCCCGAGGTATCCCTTCTTTTGCTTTCTTTGTCGATTCCTGTTCCGAAAGACATTGGAAGGAAAATTATAGTAACTTTTTCTAGTTGTTGCTTTCCCGTGCATACACACATGTGTATAAATTATATGTACACATAGGGAAAGTAATGTAATCGAAAGAAAAATCGAATTCGAGATTTTCATGAATATCACAGTTTTGAGTCCTCTTGAGTCCAAAACCGCCACCTTTGAAAAATGTTTGTCTGTGGGTGCGTGGGTACTTGAGTGTGTGGGTACGTACATGTTGGCTGTGCCCGATATTGATGAAATTTAAAACTAAGACCTATAAAAAAACTTCATGGGTAAAACAAGCTTCTTATCAAAATCGCCCTAAAGGAAACATTTTTAATAATAAGACAGTGCTATTGTACATCTCCTTTTTGGTTCTATTTTCTTTTAAATATGCCTGTAAGTTTTCTTAGTTTCTATTTATTTTGCAACAGTCTACATGTAATTTGCAGAATAATAAAATATAATAGTTAGCGCTACCTTTGTCAGGAAGGATTTTCTTTTACAACTCTAATTCCTTACACGAGACCGGTTTCTTCCTTTTTCATAAAATTGAAGTTTTGTTTTTGTCGCGACATGTTCATTACTTCATATCTCTAAACCAATCAGCCCTTAACTTTTCTGTTGCACATTCCCCTTATCTCATATTTTCAATCGCAAATCCCGTGTTTAAAAGCACGTGTAGGTCAAAGCATGTCCGCGTGTAATATATGCAAATGTGTTTATCCCTATATCCATTTTGTATATAAAAGGTTTATATCCACTCATTTTAGTCCAATGACTTACAAAATAAACCTAGTCACAAACATTTGATTTTCAGATAAATCCTAACGTGACTGTATAAATGTTATTTATAGAAGATCTAGAGTTTATATGGATATTTCCTGTTACAGTGCTTTCATTCATATTCTTAGAACACTCAAATTGATTAAATTTACTTTAGCTACCTAATAACCACACTTAGTAAACATACACGATCTCATAAATATTTCTCGCTTGGGAAGGTTATTATCTCAAACATTGATTTTAGTATACATCTTGTTAATTTTAGTTCTGTCAATTTGAACATACGATTATACCATAACATTACCAACTGCATTAACTGCACTAATTTTACAACGTTTAAGCAAATAAAAGAGTCTTCATTTTAAGGCAAAGAAAAAAAAGAACTACGATTAGTTTTTTTTGCATGGAACTACTTAATTTCCTAATTACCTACGTAACAAATGAAAAATAAATTTCCTTAAGTTAAAATAGATCACACGAAGTATCTCGAAACCAATTTGTAAAAGATAGTCTCAATTGACTGGTATGAACCAATTTGAAGAAGTAATGTTCACTTTAAATTAGGAGTCTCTGGTGCAGAAAAACGTACAAAAATGTATCATTGACTTGTGTACTTAGTCGCCTACACGTCGTAGATAGATGGAACAATTCTTGAAATTTGTATAAGTCTATAGCTAATTTGTTTCATTTATGTACCTTTTATGTTCAACGGTCAAATTGGCTTAGAACGATAAGCTATGCGGTTGTCTTGTGAGAATCTTTGCTTTAACGCCACTAAAGCGTAACCAATTTATATAACGAAGGTTACGACACAATGGTACAAATTGGACACTACTGACTCTCACTCGCGATGTATAAGTAACTACTAAAAAAACACGTAATGTACAACGACTCGAACGAAGGGAAAAGCAATTCCCCATTCCCGTAAAATTTATACAGGCCGCTCCAGAAGCGATTACATTCAACTGTTGAATATGGTTCAAAGATCCTATAACTCCACATAACATAACATTTTAACATTCTTATAAGGGAATTTTCCAGCTACGATTTATGATACAAGTACAGGTGTCAGGAGGGCGTAAATTCTCAAATATTGGATCTTGATCTTGCTCGGTCGATACACGCTAGTTGGTGGGTTCAGGTGCTATCTTTGAGACTTGAAGTGCTATCTACAATCTCAAGCAAGAATATTATAAACCACTGGTTTTAGTTTTCCGTGCATATACACACATGTAACTAATGAATCGAAAAAAAAAAATCGAACTGGTGATGTTTATGAATCCCGACGTTTTGAGTCTAAAACCACCATCTTTGAAAAATGTTTGTCTGTGGATGCGTGGGTGGGTGGGCGGCTGGGTTGCGTACGTTATGGCTGTGGGGCGTTATTTTGGGCGCAAACATTCAAATTTGAACCCAAACTAATTTCCCTTGGTGAAAAGTTAGTACACATGAAAACAAGTAAAACGCCGTCTTTTGTTTGTTTCTAAATTCAAAATGGCGGCCAATATAGCAATTCTCTAAGTTTTTACTTTTTAGGGTGTAGCTCAAGAACCGTTTAACTTAATTAAAATTTGAAAACTGCAAATTATAGCCAAAGGATGACCAGAACTTTTGCTTATAATTGGCAAAGAACAAAAATTTAAAGTGGCCAATTTATTGGTGCCCAAAGTGCCTCAAAATCTGCTACAAGCATTTTTTTTTTTTAATGTTTTACATATAGTTCATAAAAAACTATTGGCACTACATTTCTTTCTTTATTTCTCTTAGGGGAAGGAGGATGAATGTTTGAAGTTGACAATTTTAAAAAGTCATAATTCTTTTGTTAACAAAGATGGAGAAGTAAAACTGTACAGTGAAGTAGAGGACATACGACTCTTATAATCGAGTATAATAAGTATATCAATTTACTTCCGGCCTAGCCGGAAATTAGCAAAATACTAAAAATATTTATAACATACCTTGTTTATTATTTCAGGAGAAAATCAGAAATTGTTTTCTCATTACAACAATAATAATAATAATATTAATAATAATTTATTAATGCTTTGTTATCAAAAAGAAAAACATTCACATATGTCACACTCTGATCCTTATATATCTATGGTTCTAATACTAATTTCGAATTTTTGCAAATTGTAAAAAGCATTTTTGAATAAGAGCGCTTTAATCTTGAATTTTTTTGTTCCTAAATCCAGTTTTCTTACTTTTATTGGAAGTAAATTAAAATATTTGGTGGAGGAAGATACAAAACTCTTATGTGTTTTTTCTAAACGGTAAAAATTTACAGAAACATCGTTGCAATTACGAGTGTTATAATATCTGTCACATCTTAGTATACAGACTGTTTCAAATTAATTCGGCACTATTGCTATCTTTGTTATTACTGATTTTACAAAGTAGGTTAAATTAGCAAAGTAATACATAGTGTTTTTAGCGTTGATTAATATGCAATTAATAAAAAAACAATTGAATAACGCCAAATTTAGTACTTTTTTAATGGAACACCCTGTATATTTTTATTGTAAACGAAAGAGAAATGAATTCTCGACATAAATTCTTATACACTCTTACATCAAAATACTTAAGATAAAGTAGATATTGTATTATTTAATCAATTTTTTCCAATTCTGGAATGTTTAATCGTAAAAACATGCATTACTGGTCCCGAGAAAATCCGACGTTAACTTATCCATCACATTCACAAACCAAGTTTAGTTTAAATTATTAATGTATGGTGTGGTTTGATTGGTAGTATAGTGTAGTTGGTCCTCTGTTTTATTCTGGATCGCTTACGGGAGCAAGATATATTACCCTTATGGAAGAAGAAGAAGTTTTGGCAGAATATCTACATGATGTTAATTTAGAAGATCCCAAATCATTTATTTCCAGCAAGATGGAGCCCCAGCTCATAATTTCCGTGAACTTTTGAAGCAATGCTGGGTGCAAAGCCTGCAAAGACTTTTTGTAGACCGCTGGATGACTACGAAAGGTCCCATTAAGTGGCCACCTCGTTCACCCGACTTGTCACCTTTGGATTTTTTCCTTTGCGGGTACGTTAATAATAAGGTTTGTGAAAGAAGATACGCCAATGTAGCTGAATTAGAGAATAGCATTCGTGTTATGTATTAATTCAACTGACGGTAGAAGTATATCGAATGCTACAAGGAGCTTTCATAGGAGACCTTTAATGTGCATTCATGAAATTGTGGTATTTTTTTGAAAAGTTAAATAATTGATGTATTGGAAGGTCACGGCTACCTCAATTAAATAATACAGTTGTCAATATCTACTTTATCTTAGTATTTGGATGTAAGAGTGTATAAGAATTTTTGCCGAGAATTCATTTCCCTTTCGTTTACAATAAAAATATACGAGGTGTTCCATTAAAAAAGTACTAAATTTGTGATTTTCTCGAAAATGCGTTATTCAATTGTTTTTTTATTAATTGCATATTAATCAGCACTAAAAGCACTACTACTTTGCTAATTTAACCTACTTTGTAAAATCAGTAATAACAAAGATAGCAATAGTGCCGAGTTAATTTGAAACAGTCTGTATAGTCAGTGGACACCAATTTAGCATATAGTATACAATTTAAAATAAATATACTAGGAATTGTTAATATTCTGTGTTTTATAAAGAGATGTCGGCATTCATCTCTATACCCAATTCCTCCTAAAATTCTCACAGCTCGTCGCTGTATTGCGAAGATTTTTGCCGAGCTCGAGCAATTCCCCTAGATAATATTACAGTACCACAGATGGCTTTGTATAAGTGAAAATTACACTAATTTTAGTGTGAAAGTGGAAACATTTTCAGCGAGTCGACGTAAAAGTAATTTAGCAAGAGAGTCACAATGATCTCCAAAGGTTAGTTTGGGATCTATTTTTACTCCCAAAAATTTCACAAACGTAGAATTGTTGTAAGTATAATGTCTTAAAGACAAAATCATGTGTTCCGTTTTATTTTTATTTAAATTTAATTCGTTCGAATTGACCCACTCTTCCGCCGAATGTAATCCTTTTTCCGCATTGATTAATATTCGACTTAGGCTATTGTTTCTACTAGGTAATGTGGTGTCGTCCGCATATTGTATACCTACATTCGGATGATTCTATGATCTGGTGAGAGAAATCATTGCTAAAATTAAGAAAAGAAGTGGGCCCAGTATTGAGCCCTGTGGTACTCCTGAGCTTAACTGTTGAAGATTAGATATGCTGTTGTTCACTTTTACTGCCTGGTACCTGTTTTTGAGATATAAGTTTACACCTATTACTATTGAACTTATATTATACATAGTGATTATATAGATAGGAGTGATCGCCAGCCTCGAAGCATTCAAAAGTTTTTTTTTTAGTGAATTATAGCGTCGCATGTATTTTTGTTCTTTCGAAAACCAAATGGGTATGAGAAAAGATGCAATTATCTTCAAAATAGCGAGTAATTTGCCTATATAATGCAAGTTCAAACACTTTGGATAGACTTGGCAATATTGATATTGGGCGATAGTTTGACAGATTATACTACACACTACATATAATATTTTTTTCAGTTAATACGCAACAACTATTATATTTTGCCTTATTATCCAAAACACTATTTTATTTAATACGTTATTGTAGTAAACACGGGAAAGTTGTGTGCCAGTTTCCTGGTTATTTAATTTCAATCCGGTTTGGAATCATGGAATAATTGAAATTAAACATTTCATAATCCAGTGCAAAAAAATCTTTTTTTATTGGTGTCCTATTTTAGCCTTTTAAACCACACCCCAGCGTGTTTAAATCGCGTTTTCTAAAACGCGCGTGTTTTAAAGTTGCCATGCCAACATCAACAAATTTGAAAAAAATTAAATTCTATTGGTTATTGCTCTGACAGGAGTACTTTGTTACGTCAAATAAAATGATAGATTGCAAATTAATTTCCGTTTATTGGTTATTGATCTGACAGGAGTACTTTGTTACGTCAAATACAGTGACAGATTGCAAGTTAATTTCCGTTTTTCTCATTTCCATGACAACGAAAGGTACCTATATTGATTTCACATTACGAATTTAACCATTTCACATTATTAGTTTTTATTTTTTTTATTAGCATTTATTTGTTATTTACAACATTAACAAAGAATTCAACATCCCCGCCATCTCTCTACCCCTAATATGTACATTGCATGAACTACACCAAAAAATAAAAAATAAAACAAAAACAAAAACAACCCTTCACTCCCCTTCTCCACCTCTCCTTTGCCTCATCCACCTCCTTCTCTCCTCGACCTTCTCCATCCATGCTAATCCATTCCCTCTCTCCCCCAAAATCTCTCTCCATCCTCTTTCCTCGTGCCTCAATTCTTCGCAATTTTCCAAAATGTGCCTTATGCTTTCACCTTCCCTCCCACACAGCCTACATCTTCTTTCCTCCTCGTCGCACCAATACTTATTGTCCTTCTCCTCATTTCCGCTTCTGTATCTCGCCACCATTTTTTTTTCCCCAAGCTCAAGTTTCCCTTTAGATACTCCGGTACCCCCCTCTGTCATGATCTCCCCATACTTTTCATTGTACCTGCCCTCCCTTATCCTGCTTCTTCTTTCTTGCACCTGCACATCTTTGTCCCTTTCAACTATCTGCTCTCTTGTTGCCTTTCCGCCCCCACTTTCTCTTCTTCTCGCCACCTCTTCCCTTGCAAATCCTCCTCGTTCATAGTACTTCCTCCTGTCTTCCTGCCCGTATTTTATTTTCCCACTCTTGACCTCCTTCCAGCACTCCTGCAGTATACTCCCCCCTCCCCCACTCTCCATCCTTTCATCAAATTTCATCGCCATCTTCCCTGCCTGTATCCTTATCTTTTCCCATTTCATTTCCTCTTGGACGATGTACCCCGGTGTCTCTCTTCCCAGTCCCAACACCCATTTCCAATATCTCTCCATTATCCTTTCTATCACCTCCCTTTCCTTCCATCCCCATATCTCCGCCCCGTACATCATCACGCTCTTCACCAATTTTTCCCCTAACCACCCCCTCTTCCTCACGTCCCTTCCAAATACCTTTTCCCCCAATCCCTACACCTGACCCACTATCTTACCCCCCTTTCTTGCTAGCCCCTTTGCCTGTTCTTCATCATTATTATTGCTTCTCAATCTGTAGCCCAGGTATACCACCTCCCTCACAGCCTCTATGTCCTTTTCTCCCCACTTCCACTCCTCCTTCACCCTTCTTCCCACCCCTTTTTGAAAAACCACCATTTTTGTCTTCTCGGTGTTGCCACTTAAGTCCCTTCTGTCCATAAATCCCTTCACTGTCTTTATCATTTCTTTCATCCCCTTCTCCGTCCCTGAAATCACTACCACATCATCCGCGTACGCCAGAGCCCACACTTTCACTTTCCCTACCACCACTCCCCCACTCTGCCCTCCCCTTAACACATTTTCCAATTCCCCTATGTATACTGAGAATAAGCTCGGGCTCAGCGGGCACCCTTGCCTTAACCCTTTCGTGGTCACATATGCCTCCCCCAACTGCTCTTCTACCTTTGCTCTGCACCTCGTCTCTTCGTATATTTCTTTTATCCTCTCAATTAAACCCCCACTTATTCCCCTCCTTCCCATTATTGCCCACAGCTTCTTCCTGTTTACGTTGTCAAACGCCGCCTTTATGTCTAGGAACAGCGCGTATACTTTTCCTCCCTTCTTTTCCAACTCCTTATTGACCACTTGTTTTAGTATGTATATATTGTCCACAGTCCTCCTTCCCCTTCTAAATCCCGCCTGCCAGTCCCCTACCACTCCCTTCTCCTCCAGTTCTTTCTCTAATTTATCCTGCAGTATGGCTGCGTATATCTTGTAGCCGACATTCATGAGGCTGATCCCCCTATAGTTCTTAGGCTCTTTTCTATCGCCCCCCTTATACACTGGGACCACGATGGCCTCCCTCCAGCTCTCCGGTATCCCCTCTCCATTCCATATTCTCTTTATTATTTTCCCGAAATTTTCTCTCGCTTTACTGCCCATATACCTCCAGTGCTCCCCTTTTGTTCCATCCGTTCCTGCCGCCTTTCCATTTCTTAACCTCCCGAGCACCCTTTCCAGCTCCTCTCCCGTTATTTCTTCACCCCTTTCCATTCTACCTTCCCTCTCCTCCCCAGTACTCCCCACTTCTGCCGTCCCTACCCCCTCCATCCTCTTACATTGCTCTTCCCATTTTTCCAAACATATGTGGATCCTTCTTTCCTTCCCTTGTCTTTTCTCCTTATTTAAGTATTTCCATATTTCATTCTCCTTCCTCAATCCCTGTATCTGTTCCTCCACCTCCCTACTGTGCTCCTTTTTCCTCCTTTCACATTCCCTTCTATATCTTAACTTGATCCCCTTATACTCCCCTATGTCTATTTGGCCCTTCCTCCATCGCCTGACTCCCCTTCGCACCTCCCTCTTTGCCTCCCCACATTCCTTGCTCCACCATTTACATTTCCTTCCACCTCCTTTCCGTCCAATCTCCACTTTTCTCTTTACCGTTGCCATTTCCATCTTTTCTATCATCTCCTTAATTCCTTCCTCCACCTCTTCTTCCCTCCACTGCACCTTCTCCATACTCCTCTCATATTGCTTTATACTCTCATCATTCCATATACCCATATCCCGCCATTTCCTCTCCTCCCTTTTCTTCTCCTGCCCCATTTGCCTCATCCTTACTTCCAGGGGGAAATGGTCCGACTCGACTTCCTCCCCTACCTTAAATCCTTCAACTTCCGCCAGCCCCTCCTCGTTCACCAGCACATAGTCTATTACTGATACACCCCTGCCTCCCACATACGTCCAATTACCCTTATCCCCTTCTTCCATATTACCGTTTAGGATGTCCCATCCCCTCTCTTCACACATTTCCACTAACAACTTCCCCTCCTCGTTTATCACTTTATCCATGCTCCTCCTTTTTACCTCCACTCCGTTCACTACCATCCCCCCCCTCTCTCCTATTCTTGCATTGAAATCTCCCCCCACCAACAATCCAACTTCCGTCCCTTCCTTGACTACCTCCTCTATATAGGTTCTCATTTCCCTTATTCCCTTCGCGTATACCGTCAGAATATCATACTTCCTCCCATTCCTACCCCTCATTTGGTTTATCATTAACCCCTGCCTTTGCACTATTTCTTCCCCTACGTTCCCATCCCATTCTTCCTTTATCCCGGTCAACACTCCCCCACTTGCTCTGCCTTTCTTACTTCCTCTCGTGGCAAACTGTGCCCTCCACTTAAACCCTTCCGGTAATTTCCCCTCCCAAGTCCCCCAGTCTTTTTCCTCTAACCACGTCTCGACCAGTTCCACCATGTCGAAACTTTTCACATACTCCCAAAAATCCCCACTTTTGTTCCTAATACCCGCCACATTCCAAAACATTATTCTAATATTTTCCTCTTCCTTTATATTCCCTTCCTCACCTACCTCCTCCCCACTCCCCTTATGCCCCCACTCTGTCCTTGTATTTAGTTTTTTGACCCGTTACCCCACTTTACGAACTTCGCCACTTTCTCTTCCCATCTTCTTTCCTCCCCCTCCACCCACACTTTCTGGAACCCAATCCTCACCCGCTTTCCCTCACTTTCCAGCTTTCTTGCCTCTGCCCTTGCTTTCTCCTGTATACCTCTTTGCTCTTTTGTCAGGTCGTCATCTATATATATCCTGGTCCCTTGCAGCTTCCTTTTATTCTTCATAATGCTTATCTTCTCTTCCAAATTCTTAGCTTTTACTAACACCAACCCTCTCTGAATCACTGTCACCTCTTCCACCGTTTCCTCCACTCCCAGTGTGGATTTCAACATCTCCTCTACCTGTCTCTTTACTTCCTCTCTTCGTCCACTGACTTCCATCCCCCTTATCACAAAATTTCTCTTCCTTTTATCTTTTTCCATTATCTCAATTCTTTTTTCCAGGTTTCCTACTCTTGCCTCCAATCCCTTACACTTTTCTTCCCACTTCCCGCTCACTCTACTTATTTCTGCCTTCATTTCTCGTAATTCTTCCTTTACCTTTTCCTGCCCCATTTTTATTTCCTTTATCTCCCGCAACATCTCCCTGCACAACTCCATTATATCATCTTGCTCCCTCACCCCTCCTCCCGCCGCTGCGCTTCCTTCCCCCCCTTTCGGCGATCTGACCATTTTTTTGCTCCTCCTGAACGTCTCGTGCACATCCTCTTCCGCCCCTCTTTTCCTTGTATCTGACCCCGTTCCTTCCGACTCTGACATCCTTTCCGCTTTCACCCCTCTGTCTCCTAAACTAGCAACTCTGCCTACTTTCCCTTCTTACACTCGTCTTGCAACCGCTATCCCTACGTGTCACTTTTGCCCCTAGCTTAACTCTTTTTCTCCCCGCACTGCTAACCCGTAATTGTCTTGCGTATATTTCACTTTCGAATGAAAGTGTCCTATTCCTTCTTTCAGTTTTCACTCCTTTTACTTTTTCCTTTTCCGACCGTACTAAACGTTTAAAACCGTGGTGGAAATGCACGAGATCGTATTTATCGTTCTCTATCTGTTGGGGGTTAAAGGTCACCCGCCACAATGGGAAAACCTGTGTTATTTCACTTTCAACTTAAGAACCGACAAAATTAATTAAATCTTCTTTAAATTCACTTGTATCACATCACACAAAGCCCACAACGAGTGGGGTGACGAGACCCACCCGCTCGTACAAAAAAAAATGGAATTATCCACAGTTCTACCCTTTTACGCTAACTTTTCTTAAGACACCAAAATACCCGACCTCACCGGTTAACATTATTAGTTCTTATTTCCATTTTAATGCCAGATTTCAAAGTGAGCCAATAAAAAAAATAGCGTAATATGCGCCGTCGTGCTTGAAAACTCGTGCGTGTTTTAAAGACCTGTTTATCCACTTATACTTTAATATACTATAAACATTAATTGAAAAGTTGAAAACCGTCAATTTTTAAGTTGCAAGTATTTGGTTTAAAAGATAATATTTCAAAATATTATCGGGAAGTGGTGTATCAGAAATTAAAAAGAATTTGCCCTAAGTCAGTTAATCAAAAATAGTCATTAAAAACAGAGCATGGAAAACCTGGAACCTACGGTGGTATATAAATTAAGCACCGTAACGTATTTACTCTCGCATCTGAACCAGATCTGCTGTTATATCGATTTGTACTTACGATTTGCCAGAATTGCTCCAGTGATTTACAGCACGTAAAGCTCAAGAGTTGTTCAATTACTTACAGTAACACTAGCAAATCTTATGAAAGCAATTAGTACTATGTATATCGTATAAGTAAGTTAGTAAAGATGCAGGATCCAGGATCCAGGATATGTAAGTAAAATGTTTGGACGTTTTGTAGATCCAGAGATTGCCCTAACATTTTAAATTCTATAATTTTTAACAACTTTTGTAGCAGTATAATGTATGTTGATGTTTAAAGTGAACATTGCTTTTTGAAATTGGTTTATACCAAAGAATATCGTTTGAGACAACTGTATGAGATATTGATACTTATTGCGCCGTTTTTAAGTTAAAGAACCCATTATTTTAAGCTATTAGCCAGCATGAACTAGTGCTTCCTCCACTTCGGATCTTGGGAACTTGAGAAATTTTCGAATTGAGCAAGAGGTGTTCTAACAGTGTCAATAAGAACTGCGACTATCATTTTAATTTTAGTATGTGTATATTATTGTAGAAAAAGCAAATATCGGTATTAATTATTACAAGAACTCAATATAAATCGCTGGTTATGTCACTGGAATTTACCTGTTAACATGATTTACTGTCCCCATGGATTATAGCAACTTTTTAATTTCGGAGTCCTTACATGGATCTTATTTCCTTATACAATTTATGTCAACGCGGTTGGACATTGAATAACGCTTTCCCATTGGAATTTAATTATTTACACTGTAATATTGGGATAAACAATGAAAAACTAATAATTATAGCATTCACACAGTATTTCATAAATGTAGACTAATGAGAAAAGTTTAAATGAGAAGTCTGAACGAAATCTAATCAACTTCAATATTTCGCCTATACATCCCTTTTACAATTTCTTTGTGTTGAAAGGTATGGGAAAACTTCATTCAGAGCGGTTTACTGACGAAATTGTTAACCACTTGTGATTGGCTTATCTAAAGCAAGTTAAATGAATTTCCCAAGGTGTTTTTATAACAAGTTCGCTTTGGATTTGTTAGATAGATATATTGAAGTTAGATAAGTTCGAGTAAGTTATTATTAAGGTGTTAATGTTTAATCTATGTTAGGAAAGTTTATCAGAACTAGATGGAGAATAAAACAAAAAACTAAGAAGGTATAGAGAAACTTCAATTTGGTGACCACGACATTTTATGTCAAGCTCTTGAATCGTGTGACAAACCGAGTGCGAAGTTTCATTTTTTCATGGTAACTTTAATGATGTGTAGTGTGCTTTATAACCTCATAGTTAAAGTAACTATATTGTTAAAAATATTTGCATACCGCAAAGGAAAGTTAGTAGCAGAATCTAAAATACGAGTACAACACACAAGGGAATATTGGAAACGCTAACCACTTTTACGGTATTACTGAAACTTGCTTGTAAACGTGTTTTACATAAGAAAATTATGTGAAACTATTATAAGGCCTCCGTTATGTGCGATTAAAGAATAATTTTTATTCATCACTTTAATAAGCTCGAATAAGTATTCAGATCTAAATTTTTGCATTGGTTATTGCTATACTTCCTTTACTTTACAATGGAATATACCTTCAGAATAAAACCTTACAGAAACCTACTATTTGATTTGCATTGGAAATGTTTCAACTTGACAAAGCTTTAACCATTTGCATCATTTCTTTTGTCGCTATCCACCTTTTCTCATGTTCCGTTTAAATTGTTTTGAACTTGCAAAGCTTTTGTAGAAAAATTTCCTTTATATAATATTCATCAATATACACGAGTTTGATTTTTACATAGAGAGTGTTGTAATGTTTGATATGTCATCCTCTCTTTCATAAATTATTTTTTCAACAAACTTTTTTCAACTCTTAGAAAGGGTTAGGTAGTTTACATTTCGTAAAACAATATACCTATAAATTTGAAAAATTCATTCCTCTCTTACATATACTGGTAAACCACCTATTCCACAGTTTCATTTGGCATTGAATTTGGCATTGAGACGACAATCCCCATTTTTATAGATTTTTAAGGGTTTGTTATACTCCTTTATTTGGCACGGCAGTTAGTACTTCAAGAAACTACACCACAACATTTTAATCCTTTATTATATTCCACTAAAATAAGTGGCTAAACTAGCAACTTCATGGTATCAAAAATAACATATCGTTACATAAAGTTTATGAGTGTCGTGTTCCCAAGTAATTACTATCAACTTTATAATTTTATTGTAAAAGTGACTTTGAACTAAGTTTGATTACGCATCGTTTACCCAAATTTACGACCGTCTATCAACTTCAAAGGATTTCCATCCTTTATAATTACTAAAACGAAATACATATTTAGTTTTGAATTGATCGAGAACAAATTTTAGTAGTCTCTTGATTTATTTATATTATAATTGGCACTTCAGTTTTGAATAAATTATGATGAGGTTTTGATCTGTTCGGCACTTTAATGTTTTCATTAATTAAAAATTTACTCATTATCAAGGGTGTGGAAGTAGCTGAAAGTATATACATAAATAAATAAGCTTCATTTCGAATTTAACATAGAAAAACAAGCATATCCGTAATGAGGTCGTTTTAGTTTCGCATGAAAATTTTCGTAGTCCATGAAATGAGATTATACACGGCTCTTAACTCGCTGTTTCTGGTGCCTTCGTTTTAGATTTCATTCGCTTAATGTTAATTAAGAACCTCAGTAGCCGTTTTTGCAGTGACAAAAGTATCTTAGTGGCCGAGAACATATAAAGATTAAAAGGGACCGCTTTTAAATTAAATTTATTAATATAGCATATACGAAGCCTTGTCTATGTGACTACCTTTCGGGAGATTTCAAGCAGTTAATACTTGTGTGAACCTTTTGCGGTATAGTCGTTGTACAGGTTTTCATCATCCTTAATGTTGTAAATGTATACAGGGTGTTTTTTTGGGAGCTTTAGTTAAACGTTTTTGGGAATGTTTTATAGGTAGATTTTTGAAAATTTGTACTTAGGGGTTACTGAAAAAGCCGAATCGATCTAAAATATTTTCAAAATGGCAGTACTTCCGGAAATGCCGGAAGTAGCTACCAACTTCGTTATTTTAAATTGCAACCCCTATTTTTTATTGCATTTTTGGATTCTACGTGAAATTTCATAACTTTTGATACTAACAATATCTACAAGTTATAGTTTCTACAAGTTATTTTCATTTATTTAAAAAAAATGGCGGATGCAGGCGGTATTTTAAGAATTCATTACTTGAAAACGGTTGTAGCTATGGCAACCGAGTTTTCACCAGCGTTTAAAGGAAGAACAGGGCTTTCTTTTGGTGTACTTAAAAAAAAGTTATGTTGCGTACGAGTTCACCTATGAGGCTCCAAATTTAAGAAAATTCAAAGACTGAAAACTCATTTTTTTTAAAAGAAATGACCATTTTCTTACTACCTATTGCATTTGATAGAGAATCAAAATGGGCATATTTTGGTATTACATGTTCCTATCCCCCTATCTTTAATAGTTTCTGACTTATTCTCATTTCATTGCAATGATACCATTTTTTTCGGATTTTTTATTAGTTGGCCTTATGGCAAACGAATTTTAAACCAATCAATCCGTCACCTGTTAGTTTCAAATCAATTTAAGACCTTGTCTTCTTCAACACATGCTCAAAATGAGCCCCTTCATGTTCCAAACACAAACCCTTTTTCGTGAATGTTTTCGTGTGGAGTATTGTATGACTTGTGATTAAGTATTGAGCATATTCTTGCAGAGGCAGCTCTTCTGTTGCAGGAACAACAATATTGCGTAAAATTTCCAAATCTGACTAAGTAATGATCCCCAAAAAATAGTCCTGGTTCCTTAAAATTTGCCTATTCGTAAAACTCTTACTGTAGGTAAGGTGGTACAAAGCTTCCAAAATTCAAACAATTTCATTCCAGTGTTCGGATGGTACGTTCACTAGAACGCGGTCTTCCTGGATATCTCTCAATGAACGTATGACAGGCATGTGACGCGATTCTGTTCATTTCACCATAAATAACAATTAGATTCCAAAAATCTTAATATGTAAAACCATTGCGAGCAATTTTTCATTTTTTTCGATCATTGAAAAACTTATGTTAACCTATTACAGGTGACGGTTTAGTATCACTTGATTTGTTCAAAACTGGATTGCCATGGTCCATTTCATAGTCGACTACTACAAAAAATTCGAAAAAAATGGTATCAATGCGATAAAATGAGAATAAGTCAGAAACTATTAAAGATAGGGATAGGAACATATAATACCAAAATATGCCCATTTTGATTCTCTATCAAATTCAATAGTAAGAAAATGGTCATTTTATTTAAAAAATTTCAGTTTTCAGTCTTTGAATTTTATTAAATTTGGAGCCTCATAGGTGACGTCGTACGCAACATAACTTTTTTTTAAGTACACCAAAAGAAAGCCCTATTCTTCCTTTAAGCGCTGGTGAAAACTCGCTTGCCATGGCTACAACCGTTTTCAAGTAATGAATTCTTAAAGTACCGTCTGCATCCGCCATTTTTTTTAAATAAATGAAAATAACTTAAAAACCATAACTTTGTAGATATTGACATGTTAGTATCAAAAGTTATGAAATTTCACGTAGAATCCAAAAATGCAATAAAAAATATGGGTTGCAATTTGAAATAACGAAATTGGTAGCAACTTCCGGCATTTCCGGAAGTGCTGCCACTTTGAAAATATTTTAGATCGATTCAGCATTCAGAGTAACCTCAAAGTACACATTTTCAAAAACCTACCTATACAACTTTCCCAGAAACGTCTAACTAAAGCTACCAAAAAAACACCCTGTATAATAGGATACAATAGTAATGGCTTCTAAACCACTTTATTTGTGTCCTCCGTTGAAAAGGAACTAACGTTCTTGTTCTCATGTCAACTAGGTACTACAACTAAATATTTTGAGTTAAAATTTCATTAACCGTTATTAGGTATTCCTACTTTTTTATGTTTTGGAATGATCTGTAGAGCTGTCATAAAGAACTATTGCAACTACCTATACTTGCCCAAATTTTAGGCGCTGATTGATTTTCCCAAAAGCGAAGTTCAAGCTTTTCATGTAGATTGAACGAAAATATTACAGAAATTATACCAATAAACCCTTCTCTATCTCTTGTAATCCAGAAAAGCTTGTTTAGCCTGTAAGGAACTCGAACTGTACGAACAACATTTGTAGGATTATAACTTTGATTGTGGCGAAGACAGTACGGTTCTTACGTCACAAAACAATAGAATAAACTAAAATGTTTTGGTCTCTTAAGTTTGGCAAAGATAATTTATCTCCAGACTGAAATCATATCATTCCATCAATATAATGTCTGTGGTTCAGAGATACATCCTAAGCAGAGGTGTGTATTCGCCAGGAAGATCTGCTCAATTAGCTCTTCACCATTTTGTGTATTAGAAAGTGTCCCGCTGCAGAACATAACGCTAAGCATCATTCTCTGTCGTCTGCTATTATATCCAACTATACGGACGATCTATCGATACCGATATTGGACAAATTTGAGGCAACTCCATAAAAACTTCCCTCAGAGATATTTTTCTTCGCAAAGAAAAGGAGGAGAGTGGGATCTCGCATGATCTTCTAAAAAAGTAACATATAAATTATGATAGTCTGTTATAATACAATTTACGTAGGTACTGCCTTTATTCTGCCGCTGACACGAAAGTTAAATTATAGTTTGTCGTCCATAATGAACCCTAAGTTGCTAACTTCATTAGTCATAGAAATACGCACGTTGTTTAATACAATCTTAACATGTTGCGTAGTAAATTCTCTGTTTAAATCGGAGCTAAATAAACTAAAATATGGCTTATTGGGATTAATTCTAAGAGCTAATTTAACAATGCAAATAACGCCATTATTAACTGTGAACGCTAGCTGACTATCGCCTTTATTAAAACTATAATAATGATGTGAGTCATGAGTGTAGAATACTCCTGAACAACTTTTTAAAACATTATTAAAGTCGCTCCTGTATTTAAATAAGAGTGTACCCAAAATGGAACCCTAGGGGACACCAATATTAATTTTAATTTGGATAGATCGCTCATTATTAGATCGAGCTAGAGGTGAATGAAGAAATAAGTTGTAGGGAAGTCATCATATTTGAGCTTGGATTATAGCAAAGCATGTTTAATGGTGAATATATCATTAGTCACCGCACCATGTCCTGGTCCAAACCCAAATTGGTTATCGGGAATTATTTGACTTGTATTATTATAAACTCGGTGATTTGTCGGTGAATAACTTTTTTAAACACTTTCGTCGTAGAATCTGTGAAAAACGAGTGAAAATGTCGACTTTCGGAAGAGGTCTAATTAAGGAAACTTTCCTTTTTTCAGAGTAAGTTTTAAACATTTTAGTATAAAAGTCCGTCATCTTATTCAAGCGGTATTTGTGTCTAAATATATTTTCTTTACTTAGAAAATACGTTCAAAGTTTCCTTATGGAGATTACTTGTAAAATAGAATTCGCTATTTGTGCTTATTTTTGGGTGAAAATTTTGTGTAAACATGCAAAATTTGCCTGTCCGAGGTCCTCAACCCATTTCGAACATTAAAACAATGGCAGAAAGTATTTTCGCGAAAATTTCCGGTAAAGTATCGGAAACTTTTTCTCGGTAACATGGAAATTTAATTATTTCAAGTTGAAAAGTTATTCAAATGATGAAAAATGATTCTATTATGCCTGGCGTTAACATTTTCATGGTTAAAATGATGTAAAAAGTAGTAACAGCATTCATCGTAGACTAATTTATGTGTCCCGATACCTTCTTTCGGTAACTTTCGAAATGTACATGTTTGTGTGCTTATTTCGAATTTAGAGATTTTGAACGATGGACGATGTTGTAGGTAACATATATAGTCGAATGTTTTCACCGTGAAAAATGTTTTTGTCTACATATTTAACTTAATATCTATTGATGAAAGTAGGTGGCAAGTGTATTGTTACGTTACACTATACCAAAGAGAATACCTATACTTTGACTACACTTCTAAATATACAACTTATATTGTAATTAAGAGAAAGTAAAATCCATATTTACTGCTGTACATATACGTGTAAATGATGCCTTTAGTTAGTGAAATAAACAAAAATTTGAAACTACTTAAGGTAGAGAAGGTCTTTCTATAAAACAGATGTTATGCAACGTTAGACCAGCTTCTATTTGTACTTTTATGTTTTATGGTATTTTTAGTTTTACTATAGTAAAAGATGAATGTTAAAACGTTTTCCCTAAGGCCATTCGTTTTCCCAAAAAGCTGCCAATGTCCAAATTGAGTTCTTTTACATTCAAAATTCATCTTGAAGGGATCCGAAATGATCACAAAGGGGTGAATGGAATAATGTAATAAAACCACACAACCAACCCCTTACTTTTCCGTATAATTAAGTGAAAACGTAATTATCGGTTATAAAATTGGCGACATGTTGCGGGAAACATTTCCCATTCTCAAGCCTTTTCGAAAAATCGTAATTAAAGAAGTGTAACATTAAAGTGAAGCTAGAATAACAACATTAAATACAAAAACCATCATAAAAACAAGCTTACCTGAAGGGAGTAAAATTAAGGTTATAAAATAGCGAAATACTGATAATACATAAAATCGCACAAAATTTTTATATAAAACTAAAGGGTTACTACAGGGTTACTACAGGGTTACTACAGGTTACAAAAAAGTCATGATGAATAGATGAGATGGTCTTGTTGGTTACCTTGCGCTGTCATTTTCACTGTCATTCATTTTCATTAGTTTTGCACTTGCGGTCATCTTAATTTTCCATATTTTATTTGCCTCTCATCTATTCATCATGACTTTTTTGTAACCTGGGTTCTCTCTTCTAGAGAACCCCTTTAGTTTTATATAAAAATTTTGTGCGATTTTATGTATTATCAGTATTTCGCTATTTTATAACCTTAATTTTACTCCCTTCAGGTAAGCTTGTTTTTATGATGGTTTTTGTATTTAATGTTGTTATTCTAGCTTCACTTTAATGTTACACTTCTTTAATTACGATTTTTCGAAAAGGCTTGAGAATGGGAAATGTTTCCCGAAACATGTCGCCAATTTTATAACCGATAATTACGTTTTCACTTAATTATACGGAAAAGTAAGGGGTTGGTTGTGTGGTTTTTATTACATTATTCAAAATTCATCCTAAACTATCCTTATGAAATTCACACGGAATTTGTTATATTTTCGTTAATTTTTGGTCAAAGACTATGTGCAAAGACGTAATTAACATTTTGAAAGGGCCATTATGTATTTTTGGTCTCAAATCTATTCCAAAAAGTTTGAATTTTACATTTTTTTTAATAATTGGTAAAAATTTACTATAGGTAGGAACGAATTCGTATATCTTTACCAAATATCAACCCATTTTTGTGATTTTTACGTCAAATGTAAGTAAATGTAATCCTTTATTTTAGTTACTTTAATAACTTTCTAAATTACAGATACGTACAGGGTCAAAAATCTGAAAAGGTACAAAAATATAAATTTTTCTTCTTTTTTCAAGCAACTAAGCCAGCTCAACAAGGTGTGATATTTTAAAACAAATGCTATTACAACCTACAATCACAGATTACCCCCCCCCCCCCCCCCAAAGCACGCAAAACGCGAGAATCGCGTGTACCCCCGTTTATACTATTAATACTTGTAATATAACGTTGTACCTGAACACCAGTTCGGTTTTAGGAAGAGTCACCCTACCATATAGCATGTTCATCGTGTGGTAGATGTAATCCTCGAAGAAAAAAAGTTCTGCACTGCCGCTTTTATAGACATTTCCTAAGCATTTGACAAGGTCAATTAAATTCAATTCAAAAACGTTTATTCTTATAAGAAGTATTTACAATTCATTTTGGATTAGTAAGTTTTGTTTGGGCTGCTCAGGATTATTATCCTCGTCGGTTGTTTTATGTTAGTGGTTACATTATTTTTGGATGTAGGTACATACATGGTAATTAAAATTATTTACAAAAAAAAATAAAGTTTTTGAGATAGTGTTTGTAAAATAAATATGTTTAATCGTTGTCCTTATCATTGCTGTGGTCGTCATCGTTCGCATAGTCGCGAATAGGAGATTGTGAAGTGGGTTTCAGGTGACTGGTTAGGCGGTTTTCTGCTAACGCAGTAACCTGTTAGTAATGCATTTGTTTTCCGCGCTGAGCTAACAGATGTTAGCGGATAGAGTAGGGTGCATTTTCTAGCAGGATTTCGTATTAGGGGGGGGGGGGGCTCCTGGAGGAGTTGTGTTAGGCGGAGGGGGCGATATTTGAACTTCTTTTTAGGATACCAGGAAGGATTCCCCCCGTAAGAGTGTAATTGCATGGGTTTAAGAGGGGACATCTCCATGTATTCTGCGAGACGTGAATGTAGTTTGTAGTGTGATGATTCTGTCTCTGATTAGAATAATATTGGAGTGTTGGATTGTGAAATATGATTTGTGATGATGGCTTATTAATAAAAATCAAGCAAAAACTGCCTAACACATACCCACTGCCAAAATCCTACATTTCAGAGAGAACGTTTCGAGTTAAGTGTGGAGAACATGACTTAGTCTTTGCCCTATAACATCTGGTAATGCCTCAAGGTAGCATTTTGGGTCCATTGCATCAAATTTAGAAAAATGTACTGGCTAGTAGGACCCAAATCCCAATTTTATTGGATAATAAAGTTTTATTGTGTAAGTGCTTAATAAAACCCATATGGACGTACGGTATCCAACTTTGGGGATCAACTAGGAAACTCAAATACTGCGATAATCCAAAGATACAAATCTCCCTAATAGATTTGTGTAATAGTTTTTAGTGATTCAAACTCAACAATACTGTATGCGGTCTAGGACATTAGGGCGCCGCCGATAGGGCGCGACCGAAAGGGCGCGGCCGAAAGGGCGCGGCCGTTAGGGCGCGAGGACATAAGGGCGCGAGGACATAAGGACGCGAGGACATAAGGGCGCGGGGACATAAGGGCGCGAGAACAGTAGGGCGCGGGAAAAATAAAACCTGTAAATTTTGTAAATTTTTCGTTGTTCAGACGCAAACTGTAAGTGCTGTAGTAAATGATCTTCAACATAACAATAAAAAAAGTAGGCACCTACTTAATAAAACCATCATCAGTAAAGTAAAAATAGTTTTATTCAAAAATATTATTAGTATTATATACAGGGTGTCCGAGAAAATGTGGGAAATCTCTCGGATTCAGACAGAGCATGGAAAAATAAGATGACAAGTTCCTATAAAATTTTTCCTTACAGCTACAGGCCTTCCCTGCGGAGATATGTGCTCATGAAGGACGCCGTTGGTAATCCTTTTTTCTTGAATAACTTTCAGAGAACTCAATATAATTTGATAAAAATTTAATATGATGGACACTAGTAAAGACCTCTTAAAATGGTGTCCATGAAACATTATTACCTTTTCTAGTTTATCAGGAGCGGACTAAGCTTTACATGTTGATGCTCAAATTTTTAACACCCTGTATGATAAAGACTTTTAAGAAATGAATCTGCGTACCTTGAACCTTAAACTCAAAAAATGTACTCTTGTTTATTGTCGATAAAATAAACCGCTTTCGAGATAAAGTTCGACCTACGTTCGCAAACGTCAGGAGAAAGACGTAAGATCATTTACTACAGCACTTACAGTTTGCTTCTGAACAACGAAAAATTTATAAAATTTACAAGTTTTATTTTTCCCGCGCCCTACTGTCCCCGCGCCCTTATGTCCCCGCGCCCTTATGTCCTCGCCCCCTTATGTCCTCGCGCCCTTATGTCCTCGCGCCCTAACGGCCGCGCCCTTTCGGTCGCGCCCTATCGGCGGCGCCCTAATGTCCGGCTTCGATACTGTATGACATACTATAGTAAGTAATTTTTTGAAGAAGTCAATTCGCTGGACACGATCTTCTATAACTTTGTAAAGATAACCATATTTACTGAATGTTGTAAAACAGATTGTAAATAATATAGGATGTTAAATTAAAAAAAAATTGTAATATGACCTCGGCATAAATTGATCATCGTTATCGAAAAATTATCAAGTCCTACCGCTTCAAATTGATGCAGTTCAGAACCTTTCCTGTCGGGTTGAAGTTGAAGGTAAAATTATTACTAAACGATTTTAATAGTTTAGCACATTCTCTGATGGATTTACGATCAGATTACTCACCGAGTCTCGAAAATATAACGATTCCATACAGAATTTAACACTAAATAGGAAAATATCGGAGTTTTTTATGGTTATGCACAGCATTCCCAGATGTGTTACATTCATCAATTCTATTTCGTACTTTATTTTGCTCTATATCTACAAATTCCAACACGAAATTTTCCTGCAGCACAACACTGACATCGTTTCACCAGAGGGCGCAGATTATTTCCTTCACGCGTATAAGACAAATTTTAAATCAAATAAACGAAATAATTTGATCCGGTACCATTCCCTGAAAAATCTGAGTACCAAAACTTTCAACATTTTATTATTCAAAATAAGTTATTTATTCAGAGGAAAGTTACCTATGGATAATTGAGATCAACCGCACAAAAGAATCGTATACGTTGCATTAGAATTCTCGAGCCCACAAAGTTTCTCATAATTCAAGCTTATTTTTTATAAACGGGGGTACACGCGATTCTCGCGTTTTGCGTGCTTTGGGTGGGGGTGGGGGGTATCTGTGATTGTAGGTTGTAATAGCTTTTGTTTTAAAATATCACACTTTGTTGAGCTGGCTTAGTTGCTTGAAAAAAGAAAAAAAATTTACATTTTTGTGCCTTTTCAGATTTTTGACCCTGTAGGTATCTGTAATTTAGCAAGTTATTAAAGTAACTAAAATAAAGGATTACATTTACTTACATTTGACGTAAAAATCACAAAAATGGGTTGATATTTGGTAAAGATAATATACGAATTCGTTACTACCTATAGTAAATTTTTACCAATTATTAAAAAAAAGTAAAATGCAAACTTTTTGGAATAGATTTGAGACCAAAATACATAATAGCCCTTTCACAATGTTAATTACGTCTTTGCACATAGTCTTTGCCCAAAATTAACAAAAATATAACAAATTCCGTGTGACCTTCATAAGGATAGTTTAGAATGAATTTTGAATGTAAAAGAACTCAATTTGGACACTGGCAGCTTTTTGGGAATACGAATGGCCTTAGTGAGAACGTTTTAACATTCATATTTAACTATAGTAAAACTGAAAATACCATAAAACATAAAATGTACAAATAGAAGCTGGTCTAACGTTGCATAACATCAGTTTTATAGAAAGACCTTCTCTACCTTAAACAGTTTCAAATTTTTATTTATTTCACTAACTAAAGGCATCATTTACACGTATATGTACAGCAGTAAATATGGATTTTACTTCCTCTTAATTACAATATAAGTTGTATATTTAGAAGTATAGTCAAAGTATAGGTATTCTATTTTATAAGAAATCAGGCGCCAAATATGAGCAAAGTGGGGCTAGGCGCAGTGAGACTATGAGGCTACCTGTTTTACTACCTAATTTCAATATATTCTGATAAATTGTCGATGACACGAGGATATCACATTAAACTGGCATTATACACACCATCTCACAAAAATTCAGCTTGATTAGTAGGTACGTAATAAACAGTAAGGGTCATTACGTTATTTGATGTAATCCTATTAACACCATGAAAGACATAAGTAGGTAGTTGTAATTTCACTACCTTGAATACCTTAGAGAAATTACAGCACCTGTTTTTGATAATAATGCTGCTGAATATTGAGCTATTCCACCTTTTACAATGCATCATGTGCATTAATCGTACATCTATACAGAAATTCTGCATTCATAGTACGTTTCACTACACTACATCACCCCCTATTCAATTTCAATTTGAAATAATAGTTCCCAGCCATTGTGCTAGAAAGTTTTCAAGAGGTTACAAATGCAAACTTGTTTGAAGAGGTAATGCGTTTCCTTACACAAACACTATACTTGAATCTGAAAGGAATGTATCTATAATTATTCAGCAAGTTGACGTACATTTCGATGATAGAACAGAAACGCGTACTTGATGACCTTAAATACCGTTGCAACCCTCCAGAAATTTTTTGTTTAAAAAACATGATTACATTCAAGCTTCATATTTGCACGGAATTCTAATATATGCACTAAAATTCTTTGGTCTTGCTAGAATTATTAAGCGATAAAATACGAGTTGAATAGGAAGAATTTTAATGTTACTTTTATTATTTTTCGGGAAAGCGTATACGAGCGAAAAGTTATATACATTATAAATTTCGTTTACAGTTTCATAAAATGTAGGTTAGGGAGAGATTAATAAAACCTTTTAATTTTGATTCTTTATGTTAGAATATTGAAGATCCGTAATTTCGCTTCAACCAATCCATCAATATGAAGGTTTTATATAAATAATTCATTATAACATTATCTTTAGAAGCCATTAAAGATTCCTTCTCGTTTTTGTAGTATTTCAAGTGATCATTAACATATTTCAAAATTGGAATAAGAAAGAGATTTTTTACACGAATGCTTTGATATGGATACAGTGCCTAAAGCATAAATTACAGTAATTCAATAAACGTCATTTTTATATATTACGTTTGACAGATGTAAAATTAATTTAGGTACACATAATTATGCTTTTTTAACGTTAAATTAATCTTCACCTTTATTCCCATAAGATTTATTTTCCCACTGTGTGAAATGTGAAGAATCATGAGGTATCAGAGAATTAGATTTTGGATGGAGGGTTTTACAATTAACAATCGCTCTTTTTTCAACTCGGAGAAGATAATTTAGTCACTGTATTTAGCGATTCATTTATATAAAATACAAGTGTGCCAATTTCTAGAATATGAAACCAGCAAACATTGATACTGTTTTGAGATAATTATGAACAAAATATTCGGAATGTAATTACTAATAATAATATTGATATTTATTAAAATTACGAACTTTTACGATCTACAAAAGAGAAAGCATTTTATTGTTTGTTGGTTAATTGAAAAGGGTTATATGTCATAGCCCGAGGATGACCTTTGTCGAAACTAGTCGCTGCTACCATTTTATCTCATTAATTCTCATTCGTAACTAATCAAGCAACAACCAAGGATACGGCTAGCGAGAGGGTTTCTAATTACCTTCACAATTAGAAATTTGATTAAATAAATAAGATGCTGTACTGTCAACTGTCCTTTTAGATACTTCTGTAATGTTGTATCAACAAAAAATAAGTGTTTCATTTCGGAAATTTTATGTAGGTACCTAAACGTGTATAATTTAGATGGTATTTATAGACCTGTATTTCTGTTTTTCAACTTGTACAATTTATAAACAAAAAGAATTTATTTTGCTAAAAAGTCTTCAAAATCGGTATAAGGTACTTCAATACGAAAAAAGGATCTAATTATCACAAAAGAAATCAAGGTATCCTTTAAAGAAAGCATAAATTTACTGTACTATCAGAGATGCCATAAAAATACGACTAAACATATCTTAACATATCCTTTGATTTTAGCGATTCAGTGTACGTGTATGACTCATTTCGGTCCTTATTTGCAGATTTTTGTTTATCAAATTGCATCGTCCACGTAGGTATTTCCTTAATAGTAAATGTAAAAATGTCCGTTAACATAATTAATTAATTATAAAACTAAAATTTGATATTATAGTTAGAAAAAACACGTGGCATAATTTACGAGAGGTAAACTAAAAGTGCCTGCCAATAAAATCAACAATTTTAAAAAATTTCCCATATTAAGGTAATAACAAGAATGTAGTAAATATTCTAATTTTACTCAAGTACGATGCGTTATTTTTATTTCTTTCTCTCTATCATTATCTCTTATATACTGTAACGGAAGTTACAAATGTTGATAAAAGTTCTCAGGTTCGTGGTTAAAAAGTTCGGTAATTTTTCGTACTTTTTCCTTCCCAGGCTAGCTCAGTAGGGATAAAAACGTTTAATTCTAAAATAGGGGCAACTTTTTTGATTCACTCAGGTTAATTATTATTCAAGATTGCTTTCATCAATTAATTTAGAAAAAATGATATAGTTCAACTGCAAATGCTTATTTATGACGACTCAAGTAAGTTTGACGAGGTCCTTAACCTTTCATTCGCGTCGCTTTAAAACAAATTACGTTTTTACTCTCCTCACAGTTCGGTAACAAAACAGTGAAATTTCTATAAAATCCTTACCAATAATTCATTTATTACATATCTAATAAAGTTAAACAAAATATACGGTTCATAAACAAAAAACAAACTTAATCTCTACCTAAACAAAAGATTGAATGGCCAATTTAATCGTTGTGCTAGTAAAAGTGACAAAAACAACGCTACCTAAATTTCGGTTATACAGTGTGTCTGCTTAAGTTCGCACCATATGGGAAACTTTTTTATTATTAATTTTACGAAAAAAAGTTATTCTTTATAAAAAGTTCTGCATATTCTAAAATCTAAAATACAATATGTCAAAAAATATAAATTTTTCTCAAGAGTAAAGTACCTTTATTTTTGACAATATCGAAAATTGATATTAAAAAAAGTTAATCAGAACTAAAAACTACGTTCAAATATGCAATTACATCCAACTAGTTAAAAAAAATTTTTTACAACTTTTTCTCAAATTACTACCTACCGATACTGATACGATTTCCTATTTTTGTCTACAATAACAATGCAAATGTAAGTGTAATTACGTGAAATCTACGATGCACTGATAAACAAATAATTTGTATTATATCAAGAAATGTTTGACAGTGAGGTTTCTGAACGGAACAGAAATCGTGTCAGTATCGGTAGGTAGTAATTTGAGAAAAAGTTGTAAAAAAAATTTTTTAACTAGCTGGATGTAATTGCATATTTGAACGTAGTTTTTAGTTCTGATTAACTTTTTTTAATAACAATTTTCGATATTGTCAAAAATAAAGGTACTTTACTCTTCAGCAAAATTCATATTTTTTGACATATCGCGTACACGACTGAAAAAATTTAATATCTGATTGTATTTTAGATTTTAGAACATGCAGAACTTTTTATAAAGAATAACTTTTTTTCGTAAAATTAATAATAAAAAAGTTTCCCATATGGTGCGAACTTAAGCAGACACACTGTATTTAAAAACTGAATTCAAATTCAAATAATTAAAAATATCTATAAAATTCAGTTTTTCGTTCACTGTTAGTTTAACTTTTAAATAAATAATAGTTTTGGGACAGTACGTGAATGTTTTTTGTACGTTAGTACGAACCGCGCTGATAATAACCCACGTTCCACCGCTTGCGACAATGCCCTTCGACTCGGACAGCTCCTTCACCGGTATCTCAGCTATGGACTCGCTCCACGTCGAGTTTCTTTAAATTTCTTCTTAATTGGTGTAAAATTCATACATAAAAGTTTCAATTCTACTACAAAGCGATTCTTCTTATAATAAACTACACAGCGATTTTTCGGTTTCTCACACGACAAGGCGAGGTAACAAACTAACAAACAACAAGGCGATTTTCCGTTACCCCCCCAGTAGTTTTCGTTGGTAAAATAAATTAGGAAACTCACACTTTTTTACTTGTGTGGCTCCTTTTTTTTTCGTCCTACGATTTAGCGTCCCTTGAGTTCCTTCACCCTTAAACGCGTTAAATTCACATTTGGTTTATATACGCCGATATAAAATATTGTTTATCAAACGTAATTTACGCCTTATTATTCCGTTGTGAAATACTTCACGCACTTAATTGGTACTTTTTTAAATACCTAATACCGCCTTGTTCAATAAATTCGCTTAAAGGTGCGTTTCCATCGAAAAGAACGAACAGGAGCAATTATTTACTTGCCCTTTTGTGAATTTTCTCGCGAGCATCGGCTTGCACGAGCTTTTCAGTATATTCAAACGAGCGCGCAAAATTTGCTCATATTCGCGAATGATCCAGGTGTGAAGAAAAGTTGAGTTAAAGACGAATAAAAATGGAACAATGTAATAATAATTTAGCGTTAGTGAATTGATTTTTCTTTTAATTTCGACCGTGTCTGTTTTAAACATCCAAGCATCCTCCTTTTTGTTACGGTTTTTAAATAATTCACTTGTCGGATCCCATAGCACAGGCCTTATGCGGTATTCGTCAATTAATCTCAGCATGTCCTCATTACTCCACTCCATAACAAAACCGAAAATAAAACTTATAAAAATAATATCTTTGTTAATTCTTTTCGATTACAATTTTGCTCGAAGGGATTTTCTGAACTCGTTTCAACCAAAATAAGTGCGAACAGAATATCTCTTTGTAATTCCGACACCCTCCCGATCACATTCGAGCACGAGCAAGCAAGTGTTTGCGCGCTCGTAAGTCAGTTTCAACCAAGCAAGCACATATAAAGAATGCGTGTATGCTCTTGCACGCTCTTGCTCGCTTCTTCGGTGGAAACGCACCTTAATAATTTCAAAATTTGATGCCGAGTGTGTAGCACCTCAACGCCGTAGCGGACTTCAACACTCTATTACGGCCTTACTCAGACTGTCTCTCCAACTAAAACTAACACCCCACCTGCCTTCATATCCAATTTTATAAATGTTATCTTCCTTTATGCACGTTTGCAGATAAGACACACTTGCGCTTTTATACTATTCGTCCTGCTTAACTCTCTTAAATTATAAAATAAAACCTACGTATTAACCTAACTAAAAACATTTCCCGTATATACAAATTTGAAAAGTAAAAAGTAATTAATTTAATTTAACTAAAAATAACGCCCGTTACAATACATTACTTATTAATGAGTTTAATCTAAATTACTTAAATTTGTACTATATTATAAATGCACACAGGACTATTGTACGTAAAATTTCAAAGTTTATTGGGTTGTAAATTTTTTTATTTTCAGTGTTTCTTTTTATGCAATTCGTAAGTTGGTATGTATTGGTTAAGATTATGAATTGACGCTATTAACGTACAAGTCGATTGAATGAATTTGAATTGAGACTAATGATAGTAGTGTAATTACTAAAATTCCTTTATTTCTAATTCTACGTTAAAGTTTGAATGTTTTTGAGATTTGGGGGTATGAGGTAACCACATTATGACAAAAAACCATGAAGCAGGGTGGATTGTGCAGCTACTGAAATTCAGAGCAGTGCACATCAGCGTAGGCGACATAACGGTGAGGTGCACAGTAGTGAGAGGATGCCCCCAAGGTGGGGTGCTGTCACCACTTCTGTGGAACTTAACAGTAAACAGCCTGCTCTGTCGTCTCAACGACAGCGGCTACTATACGCTGGGCTATGCGGATGATATATCTATCCTAATAACCGGCAAGTTTGAGGCTACTCTGTGCAGTCTTATGCAAGCAGCCCTCAGAGTAACCGAAGAATGGTGTAAGGAACACTCCCTGTCCATAAACCCGACAAAAACGGAGCTAGTTCTATTCACAAGGAAAAGGAAGACTCAGGGCCTTCGAGCTCCTCTACTCTTCCAAAAACACCTCCAGTTTTCAGAGTCAGTGAAGTATCTAGGTATTACACTTGACAATAAACTGAACTGGAGCAAACACATCCAGCTTAAAGCGGAGAAAACAAATAGGGCCTTCTGGCAATGTCGCCGCGCAATGGGAAGACTTTGGGGTCCATCCCCAAAGGCTGTCCTGTGGCTGTACACCGCTGTGATTAGACCTATGTTTTGTTACGGAGCAATTGTCTGGTGGCCTAGAACCAGACTCTCCACAACCATAGCACTTCTTAACCATGTGCAAAGACTAGCGTGCCTTTCGTGCACGGGCGCAATGCGAACGACCCCCACAGCCGTCATGGAGGCCCTCCTGGGTCTGCCTCCACTGGATCTCCACGTGAGAGAGCAGGCCACGGTGGCAGCCTTGCGTCTGAAAAATAAAGGGTTGTTGAACAGCAGAGGTACTGAGGTGGGACACTCTCGAATTCTGGGTGAGGCAGTCAAGCGACTGCCTATACTAGAAGGACGATCTGACTCACTCATCCCTCGATTTATACTAGGGAAAAACTACCGCATCTTTTTGATGCGGAAGTGGCATCCCAACCAGACATATCCATCTTCACGGACGGATCTAAAACAATGGAAGGAACAGGCACCGGAATTTATTCCAAAGAACTGAACCTCCATATCAGCCAACCACTAGGCAAAATTTCGACTGTCTTTCAGGCAGAACTAGCAGGAATAACGCTTAGTGCAAGAATAATTCTTATGCACAGCATAAAGAATAAAAGCATTAGAATTTCCAGTGACAGCAGAGCCGCTCTGCAGGCACTAGGTCAACACAAAATTACCTCCAGGCTGGTTTCCGAGTGTCACCAAATACTGGAGCAACTGACAAACAGCAATACCCTTGAACTGGTATGGGTTAAAGGGCATGCTGGAACAACAGGCAATGAAAAAGCCGATAAGTTAGCCCGACTGGCCTCAAAACAACTGTTTTATGGTCCAGAGCCGGCTCTTCCACTTACAGTATCAACTGTAAACAACTTAATAACTCAAGACACCCAAGCCCAGCATAGGGTTAGGTGGAACTTGATGTCAGAATGCCGTCACGCGAGAGAGGCCTTCAGAGGACCATCTCGTAGCCTGGCGCGCTTTTGCACAGGGCTATCCAGAAAGAACCTGCGGCTACTTGTGGGCATACTTTCTGGGCACTGTAAACTTAACAAGCACATGCACCGCATGGGCTTGGTTGAATCACCATCCTGTAGAGGATGCTACACAGAAGATGAGACGGCGCAACACATACTTTGTGAGTGTCCCGTACTTGTCGAATTAAGACGATCCATGTTGGGGGACTCCTGGCCGGACATGGCTAAGATTAGAGCCGCTTCCCCGTCCAGCATCCTCAGGTTTATCTCACGTGTGGGATGGCTTGAGTGATGCTGCGGGGTCGAACGACTCTAATCAGGGAGGCAGCACAAAGGGCCCGAATAGGTGGCCTAAGTGCGCGTGGACTTTTGACCACCCTCCCATCGTAATCCAGATCCAGATCCAGGGTGGATTGTATAGTGGTTACATTGATAATTTCCTGAATATTTCATTTACTTCTTTATTTACCTATTCAAATAACTCTACATTTTTACAAATAATTTCTTAGGCAAAAATATATTCGTATCATACCTACACTTAATTTCTTTCTAATAATAATTGTATGTATTTTATCTCTCTCTCCCGGATATGTAAGGTATTGGACTATCTCTCTCTTACATCCATTAGTTTAAATTAGATAAGACCGATACATGCAAGTATAATTCAAAGTGAACGTAGTTTGATGATTACAACTAGGATTTACAATTAATAAATTTCTTTTTTCATTTTTCTATAAAATTCATTAGAAAAGAAAAGGCATTCGTTTTAGCATAACGACTTTAAATTTGGTTAAGTTCATGGGTTAATACGCAATTTTAGATTTTATTAAATGAGATCCTGTAGTGTAGAGCCCTTTTTAGCTTTGGATACTGAAATGAAGTTCTTTTACATTGTATCATTAATTCATTGCCTTTTTGTTTATCAAATTATGTTTGTTTTTCTGTTTGTACAATTTATTATTTGAAAATAAGGAGTTGCAAATTCTTTACAAATTCAATCATATTTTCAGTACGAGAAATGGAAAGTCAGTTTCAGTATCCTTTTCTGCAATTAGATTGGGGAAAAATCTTATTTCATCGTTAATCTTCATAAAAATATGTCAAAATTGTTTAATGCTGCCACTACTTTTAAAAACGTTTTTGGCAGCCATTTTGATTTTGGATGTAATTTTGATTCTGGTAGCCATATTGATTTTTTGTCGCTTCACCAAAACGTAAATTATGTTGTGCGCACCGTAAATTATGTTGTGCGCACCGTAAATTATGTTGTGCGCACCGTAAAATATTTTGTACGCACCGTAAATTATCTTGTGCACACCGTAAATTATGTTTTTGCGCAAACGTAAATTGTGTTGTGAAAGTTTTAAAAAAGAAATTCAAAATTGTTTTCACGCAACATTATAATAACTTTGTTATATCAAGTTCATTAAACATTTTTACAAGATCTTAAAATGTTGCGGGAAAACAATTTTGAATTTCCTTTTTAAAATTTTCACAACACAATTTACGGGTGCGCAGACACAATTTACCGTGCGCACAAGATAATTTACGGTGGGAACCAGACAATTATCGAAATGAGTCGCACACGTACACTATGAATCGCTAAAATCAAAGGATGTGTTTAGTCGTATTTTTATGGCATCTCTCATAATACAGTAAATTTATGCTTTCTTTAAAGGATACCTTGATTTCTTTTGTGATAATTAGATCCATTTTTCGTATTGAAGTACCTAATACCGATTTTGAAGATTTTTAGCAAAATAAATTCTTTTTGTCTATTTCTCTCTAAATTGTACAAGTTGAAAAACAGAAATACATGCCTGTAAATACAATCCGAAATCAAAAAATGATTCTATTTATTTAATCAAATCTAATAAATATTTTTCTAGCCTCAGGCTTTATTGCTATAAACAATTCCTGCCCTTAGGTATTAGTATTATATCGTTATTACGAAATTGAACATTTCCATACTGTTCTCTAAATTATACACCTAAGTTACATCAAATTTTCGAAATGAAACACTCGTTTTTTGCTGATACAACATTACAGAACTTAATCTCAGTATATCCGTATCTAAACGGACAGTACAGCATCTTATTTATTTAATCAAATTTCTAATTGCGTAGGTAATTAAACACCCTCACCTCATACATGTTACGCTAACAGCTTCTTATTTAAGCAAATTTCAATACATCTTATTTAAACAAACACATCTCAAATTGTTAACCGTATCTAAAAGGACAATACAGCACCTTATTCATTTAATCAAATCTCAAATTGCGTAATTAAAACAAACAAATCAAATTTACCGCCACAAAATGGCTAACAAATTCAAAATTACCACAAAAATAACAATAATGGGCGACAAGTTCAAAAAAACCGCCACAAAACGGACATAATTGCCGAAAATTTCAAAACAAGGTCAACTCCAAAGGCCATCCTCAAGGTGAAACCCAAGGCCAAGACCAAGGACGTCTCCAAGACCATCTTCAAGGTCAGTTCCAATTCTCACTCACGGCCCCGAGATCATCCTCAAGGACAGAACCCAAGCTCGCCCACGTGACCTTGGAAACCCACAAGGTCAAACCCCAAGGTCGTCCGCGTTGCTTTGGAAATCCCCAAGGTCAAAAATACGTCCCCCACGTCGGCCTTGCCCCCCCCCCTCAGTGACGTAAAAAACGGGGTGGGGGTCTCCTTTCTACTTTCGACTTTGAGAACGAACTCATATTTATATCAAACGCCTTAAAATGTAGATGTAACCAACATCAATTTGGATCAAAATGAATAGCAGTCAAAACGGCCTTTGTCGAAAAAGCCACCCCCAAATAACCGCGTCAAAACGAAAACGTGTCACCCCTTTCCAGTGAGCAGGAAGCTAAAAAATCATTTACAATGAGGTGTTACTATTATCTTTAAGGTTTAACCGCTAATCTGTTTTTTATTTTGTAAATAGATCAAAAATGAACGAATAGGAATTATGCCAAAGTATTTTTATTCTTTGTATATGGTAATATAGGAAATAAAATAAAACATTTTAGCTACGATTTTTTAGGGTTCATTCCTGAATGTTTGGTGCTCATAAATTGAATTTGAAAAGTAGTTCACAATTTTCAAGTGACATAATAGGCGTACGATAAACTAAAAAATAACAAAACTGGAACAGAAAAGAGTTAAAGGGTCTATAATTCGATAGACGATATTAAATTACTACGTAAAAAATTCCATCGTTTCGATTAATAATAGCAATGGGACGCAGACACACTACGGTCCATGGAAGAAATTGTACGTAAATTCAGTCAAATGTAAACGTTAACTTCTAGACACTGCCCTTTTTTTATATTACTTTATCATAAACATTTTATAATCTTGAGGAAACAGTTTATTTTAGTATGAGATTTGACAGTTAAAAAAGTAATAAAAATTTGATTGCTGCATTTCCTATGAAAAGGAGATATCTTTGTTGGCTATCACTTTGTACCCTATTTTCTATTTGTGACATAGTTTCAGTCCAGACAATTATTACAGATAGCGAAATTATGTTATTTGACTAACTTTATTCGATAAATGTTTTTCATAAGTATGTCGATTTATATGTATAATAAGTATATTTAACTTTTAAGCGCCATTAGATCCAGGTATTGAAATAATATACAGGAGCAATTCACTTTTAAATAAAGGAACGAAATCATGTGCAACTTCGGCGCTATCGGTTCCCATGAATGTCCATCTCCAGCCCCCCCCCCCCCCCCCGCCGCACGACTTTTCGGTCGCTGAGTAGCCTTTTAACTGTGTTTACTTATTGAGATTTAATAAGTGTGATAATGAAGGGGTTATTTGATAGTGAAGTGCGTGAGTTGCTTTGTGAAAAGGATGATAGATCGTCAATGCAGAGAGAGAATGCTGCAACAAGATAAACCAATTTCAATCAGTAAATTGCTATAAAATTGGCAATTGTTATTTGTTGTATTATTTTTCATAGGTAATCCGAAGATTAGTATCTAGAGAGCGGTGGTATGCTGAAAAACTTGTACACGGGAAGCCTCGCCATTCATAGAGTCAAAAGGATCGGTAGAAAGAGCCAACAAAGACGTGCGAGACAGCCTGGATGCATGAATGGCAGACAACAAGACACAGATTCATACAGTACTCTAAAAACGTTAGTTTTCACACAGGGATCTAAAGAACACCTTAGGACGCCATGTTTGGGGTCAAAACAAGAAATGGTGTGTTTTACTCTGCTTTACCTGAAAATATTGCCAGAAAATTAGTCATCGAGGAGAGAAGTTTAGCTGATCAGGGCACAATGAAAAGTCAGGTGGAAGATGCGACAGAAGAGGAAACTATTGGAAAAGAAGAAAATTATATGATACAAATAACGCAATTAGAGTGCAGGACTGGACAATACTGCTTTGTATGCTTAGAATACTTTTATACTTTCCGTTCTTCTGAAATAGTCTTGTGTTCACTTTGCGCAAAGAAATTGGCTGTTGAAGCTCAACGCCAGGATTCCAAAAATGAGAATAAAAGCCAAGCAAAAAGGCTGGTCTCGCTCTCCGTAACGTTTTGGGAGTCGTAATAGAATCAGAGGAACCTGACATGTAACACATGGGTGGCTTCATTTTCTGCGATGACTTCCTCGTCTTAACCAAATCTCTTGCCGCGGAGCTCTTTTTGAGTTCGGAAAAGAGCTGGTAATCCCTGGGGGCCATATCTGGATTATACAGTGGGCGCGGAAGCAATTCAAAGCCCAATTGATGCATTTTTTCCCTCGTGATCTTGCTAAAACAAGATTTTTTCTTCACCAAATGTGTCCTCTTTTTGGCGATTTCGGTCTTCAAACACTCCAATAACCCAATATGAAGGTCACTGTTGATTGCTCTTCCATGTTCAAGGTTGTCAAGAAAAATTATACCTTGCGCATCCCAAAATACAGAAGCCATAACTTTGCCGGCTGATTGCTGTGTTTTTGGTCGCATCGGACGGCTTTCACCAGCTCCTCGCCACTGACTGTCGATTTGATGCAGTGAAGTGGTGGAGCCATGTTTCATTCATTCTGATGTACCGACCACGTTTAAAATCAGAAAACCAATGTTTGATGGTTGTTGTTAATGGAATAGAGTCCGGGTAACACATTTGAAGCCATTGCTCAGCTTGAACGGTGTTTTTTCTCACTTATAATTGCACAAGAGGTTTGTATTTTACCGAGTCAATTTGGGTTGTTTAATAAGAATCTGTTGCCTAGCATTTTTCGAGTCAAATTGCTAAAGGAAACAGATTAGAATTTAAACAACACAAATTTACTTGGTATAAATACAAATCTCGAGTGTAATTCGGCAGGACAATTTAACGAACAAGAAATTTAGGAATCCGTTCGTAACTTTACCAAATGGACTCAACATCATGCAATAAATTATTCGCAAATGTCAAACTATGTATTTATACGGTCGGCACGGATACTGCGATACCTAGTTGATTAGAATTTGAAAGTGAAAAAACCACTAGTGCATTTGTCGCTGTCATTAAAAAACAATGATAAATCAACACACAAAATTGGGTTGAATTCATTGTTTCTGAAATAACAAACATAGCGTCACTTAGACCACTGTAACTTTTAAACTAATGATCGGATTGCAATGACGTTTCCACCCAACTGGCTTGACGGGGGGGGGACCGGGGAGGGGAGTAATTAAAAAAGAAGTTTCGGGTATTGGTCCCTTCCACGACTCTCCACCAGTTTTGGAAAAATTCATCGTCATATATCGCCACTAGATTTACCATAACTTAACTTGTTTGTTTGAAATGTTGGTAGTTTTTTAAGAATAAAAATAAATAAGCTAACAAAAAATTCTTGGGTGCTCCCCCCCCCCCTCCCGAAACCGCCACTGTCGGATTGTCATAAAATTTTGACATATACCTTAAAGGTGGACACTACTTATTGATATATCATACGAATATTTCGCCATCTAGTGGTTAGGGCCGGGACCTTTTGACACATGTGATTTAAACAAATGAGATGTAAAATGAACAATGAAAATGTTACCAGTTCATAAAAATCACAGACAATTTTACTCAAACCATATGTTACTAACTGACGTGGAAATTTAACTTTTGTGCTTGTACACTTGATGTAGGTTACGTCAATATTTTTGTTTGTTATATACAGTGTGACTGATTTAGATTGGAAACACACATGTAAAATCTGAAGTTATTTACCGATTTTAACCAATTTTTTTTTAAATGTCAAATAATGAAACATCTACTTTGGGACAAAATTTTAAATGTTTATTCCAATTTTCAGGGCATACTACGATAACTTTTTCGTATTCGGAATGGAGAATTGTTATTAGCGATTTGTTTATAAAAAAAATATCTACGCCACTGGATTCAGAATGCTTCCAAATAGCTGTCACCAAAATTTTACAAAAATATATTTATTAATAACAAAGTTATGACAACTTAAAGTTCGAAAACTTTCTAAGCCAACAGTTACAAAACAACACCCTGTATCAATAGATGGCCATGGAAATGCTGTTAATGATTCTTAAATTAAACTATTTAAACCATCAGTGGAGAAAAAAATATTTAAAGTAACGTAATATTTAATAAAAATCTATCATAACTGTTAAACAGTAATATCATTTCCATGGTAACTAAGATTTAAATGGAAATGTTAGGTCTTATTTTATTTACTCAATTCTGCGATTCCGTTACTTTTATTAAATATTACGTTACTTTAAATATTTTTTTCTCCACTGATGGTTTAATTTAAGAATTATTAACATAATTTCCATGGCCATCTACTGATACAGGGCGTTGTTTTGTAACTGTTAGCTTAGAAAGTTTTCGAACTTTAAGTTGTCATAACTTTGTTATTAATAAATATATTTTTGTAAAATTTTGGTGACAGCTATTTGGAAGCATTCTGAATCCAGTGGCGTAGATATTTTTTTATAAACAAATCGCTAATAACAATTCTCCATTCCGAGTACGAAAAAGTTATCGTAGTATGCCCTGAAAATTGGAATAAACATTTAAAATTTTGTCCCAAAGTAGATGTTTCATTATTTGACATTTAAAAAAAATTGGTTAAAATCGGTAAATAACTTCAGATTTTACATGTGTGTTTCCAATCTAAATGAGTCACACTGTATAGCACAGCACCTCAAATATCTCTTATTGAGGGTGTAGATGGAATGGCCCTTCTTCTCGCTGCATGGTATAGCTCATTGAGGATACAATAACAAATTATGTAGTTTCACTTATACAGGGTGTATCAGTAAAGCTTAACATACAAAATTTTATTTTTCCTAAATGGAACACCCTATATTTAATAAAATTTTTGGATACTTACATATTGTTACGGTAAACCGTACTTAATAAAGAAGACATGGGCTGCATAAAACGCATGTAGTGGATCGTACCAAAAATGAACCGTCACCGTTCCAACGAAGAAGTACTGTTTTTTACTTTGCCGTATAGGGAAAGTAATGTAATCGAAAAAAATTGAACTCGAGATTTTGATGAATCTCAACGTTTTGGGTCCTCCTGAGTCCAAAACCACCACTTTTGAAAAATGTTTGTCTGTACGTTATGGCTGTGGAGCCTAAACTGCTATGCCGACTATGATGAAATTTAAAACTAAGGCCTATAAAAAAATTTATCGATAAAACAAGCTTCTTATCAAAGTTGCCCCAAAGGGGACCAAACTGGGGCCGTTATTGTGGGAGCAAAATTCAAATTTTAACCCAAACAAATTTCCCTTTGTGAAAAGTTAGTAGACATGGTCACAAGTAAAACACCGTTTTTCGTTTGTTGCTAAATTAAAATAGCGGCCAATATTGCAATTCTCCAAGTTTTTACTTTTTAGAGTATATCTCAAGAACCGTTTAACTTTATTAAAATTTGAAAATTGCAAATTGTAGCAAAAGGATGGTTAGAACTTTTAGTTACAATTTATAAAGAACAAAAATTTAACGTGGCAAATTTATTAGTGCTCAGAATTGGTCAAAAATTAAAAATCGATTTTCTCAAAATCTGCTGCAAGCATTTTTTTAATTTTTTGAAATGTTGTACCTACATGGAGTTGACTTTTTGAACAGAAAAATTTTAAAAATTCATAACTTTTTGCCAACAAAGATGAAGAAATAAAATTTTACAGTCAATTAGAGGACATACGACTATTTTAATCGAGTATAATAAGTACACCAATTTACTTCCGGTCTATTCGGAAATTAACAAAATATTAAAAATATTAATATTTTTCAGGAGAAAATCAGTTCTTATAAAATTTAAAAGTAATTATTATTTATTGTTAAAAGTTTGAAAAGTATCGACACTATAATACACACACATGCCTCAGTTCGTCACTTTATAAAGGACAATTCGGAAAGTAAAACTGGAAATTAGTAGCTATCACGTTTGATTTATTACATTTTGAATAAGCAATCAAATTAAATTAGAATTCTACCATTTTATAAATTTACGAATAATATAAAATATACAAGCTATACAAAATTGGTTCTTCATAAATTTGAGTTTATTAACTCAAATCCATTTCAGACTTATTTTAGGTTTCTTATTTAGAAATTCGCGCTTCGAAGAAATTTCATCTTATTCATTACAGAGAAGGTTTTCAGCTAGAACGTAAATTCCATTGATTGAGAGATTCGAGATTCATCGAACTAGTTTTCGACTTACAGCGTGCCTTTATTGAAAGGTAGGCTTTGTATGTTATGTGCACGCAAGGAAATAAGCCAATCAAATCTCACAATACACCGATATCAATTCTCAAGGTGGAGTCGGTATAAACTTAAAATTTTAGGCGTAGCTAGTACTTTTAAGAAAAAAATTCATTCGCTGAAAGTAAAAGAGCTTTAAGTTATAAAATACTTAAAATAGCTCTCATAAATTTAAGCATTAGGTAAATGCAGATGCTCTCCTGGAGTTAAAGAACACAATATAATTTATGGTAATCGAATCATTACCACCCTTTATAAAGTCGAGCAATCTGCACTCGGTTATTTAAACTAAAAATTCTGTTTATGGTTTTACACTTCTGAGATGAAATTTTATAATTAAATTTGTCGACACCCTTCTTGTACGTTTCATTTAACGTATAAAAAATGTAAAGACTTAATTCTTCCTCTATATATTATACTTTGCACGACCTGCGTTTACATAGGTATGTATGTACATTGTACATATATGTTTGTGTTACTAGTTTATTAATTACTTCCTTTGCATTTATTGTTTACCGGTAATGTGGAGAAGAAGCATTTATCATTAAACCACTCCTAGCGCAATAATAATAATAACATTAAACCAACCGTTTTGAGGATTTGCGACGAAATGGAAATTAAGGGCAAAACTCTCCTTCCCATCTTTCCTACTCGCTAGTGAAACTCGGAAAAGGCATGCTCCAGCTCCACCAGGATTAAGAAAAGTTGCGGGAAACTTATACCTACAACCTATGGTACAAGGTGAAACCATACAAATTAACTGTTATTATGCATTCGAATATTTCGAAGTGTACGGACGTTGAATTTGTTGTGCTCACAATTTAATTAAGTCTGCATTGCATTTAATTCAATGTCAAAGTTCATCATATGTGATAAATCAATTAGCCGCAGTAATGACCTGTTCTGGCTGTTCTGCGATAAATGTCGATTACCGGTGCACTTAACATGTTTGTTCTGGTCTATCTGGAAGTGCAATCCAGCAACTGACCTCTCACGATAAGCGGCGTGGTGTTCAACTTTTGATTCTGATGGATACGTAATGTAAAAATATATCATAAAAAAAATGCAAAATATAGTATATTATACACCAAGGTGGTGAAGACTGTTATTATTGACCGAGCACCAAGATTATTTCGCGAGGGGCTTTGCCCCGAGCGGAATAAGGTGCGAGGTCTATAAATGGCTTCACCACCGTGGTGTATATACAATTTTTTCCACTACTAGTCAAATTTAAGACACAAATTAAAAATAAAAAAATTTCTTGTAAAAATCAAGTAGGTAGCACAGGAATGCAAATTCACATTATTAACCTAGGTGAATAATATAATAGATTATTGACCACTAGGTAGTGAAATTAAACTTCTCAGTTGTCTGTCTAGGATACGCAATAATTGTCAACTTCACAGCTAGTAGTGGAAAAAATTTATTATCTTCGCTTGATTACAAATTTAGAATTCATAAACCTGGTAATTAAGAACTGTAACGGGCGTTATTTTTGGGTAAATTAAATTAATTACTTTTTACTTTTCAAGTTTGTATATACGGAAAATGTTTTTAGTTAAGTTGATACTTACTTAGGTTTCATGCTAGCATTTAAGAAAGTTAAGCAGGACGAATAGTATAAAAGCACAAATGTCTTATCTGCAAGCGTGCATAAACTAAGATAACATTTATAAAATTGGATATGAAGGTAGGTGGGGAGTTAGTGTTAGTGGAAAAAGACAGTTGGAGTAAGGCCGTAATAGCGTGAGGTGCTACTCAATTCAGCACCATTTTTGAAATTATTAAGCGAATTTGTTGAAGAAAGCGGCGTTAGGTACTAAAAGGTACCAATTAAGTGCGTTTAAGAGTGTCACTACGGTGAAATAAAAGCGAAAATACGGTTTAACAAACAATATTTGATCTACGTGTATCAATAGATGTGCAGTTAATGCAAAAAGTGCGAAGGAACTCAAATAAGTGACGCTAAATTTTATTAGCAACCAAAGTTTAAAACGAACATTATTAGAGGGCAACAGAAATCAGCTGATCGCCTTGTTGTTTTACCTAGCCCCAGGTTTATTTAAAACTGCTGTGTCGTAAATATAAAAAATCAAACATTCGCCTTGTCGTTGGCAAACCTAATTTCGCAGTGTGGTGTGTAATATAGAAAAACTTTACACCGTTAACAAAAGAAAATTGAAGAAACTCAGCTGGGAGCGAACCATGAGTTGAGACCCCTTGAAGGAGTTGTCGATCACCACATTCCTGGTGCCAGCCGCCCACCTTGGTTAACTACAACGTAATCGTACCAAGGTACAATTACAAATATCAGGTACCGTTCTAACTATTATTTAATTAAACTGATAGTGAACAAAAACTGAATTCTATGGATATTTTTATTATTTGCGTTTTTGAATTAAATTAAAATATAAGCGGATGTAACGCAGCATTTTTTAATCTTAATGTCACGTTTTGCTAGCAAGCGATAAAGTTGGCCATTCAAGTTGTTTTATTTAGGTAGAAATTAAGTTTTGTTTTGGTTTAAGAACCGTATATTTTGTTTAACTTTATTTAGATATGTAATAAATGAATTATTGGAGTTGAATTGATGGAATTTTCACTAATTATTACCTAACTGTAAGAAAAGTAAAAACGTAATTTGTGTAAAGGCGACGCTAAATGAAAGGTTAAGGACCTCTTCAAACCTACTTGAGTTGTCACAAATAAGCATTTGCATTTAGATAAAATCATTGTTTTTCCAAATTAATTGATGAAGCAATCTTTAATAATATCGAACCTGAGTGAATCGCTAAAGTTTCACCAAATTTAGAATTAATCCTTTTTATCCCTATTGAGCTAGCCTGGGAAGGAAAAGTACGAAAGGTAGGTCCAAACGTACTACCAAGATAGAATAATTACCGAACCTTTTAACAACGAACCTGAAGACTTTTATCAACATGTTTGTAACTTCCGTTACAGAACGATGGTAAGTTGACCAAACCTGATCCAATTAATGTAGAAAAGATAATGTTTCCAATGTGTCGTAATCAGCAACAAGATTGAAATTACAGAATGATTGTAGACAGGAGAAACTTCGTAGTAAAGCAATTGGGTAGAATAGTGATGAACTGATGATATAGTTGATACGATCTCTGCCGCTAAAGAGATCGAAGGCGATATGAGTATTGAGAGAAATTTTAAAAGCAAAATGACTTACCTCAAAGGTTATGAGCAATTAGAAATTAAGATAAACTTCGTTTTGTTAGGATTTTCAACCAGAGAAGCAGATGTCCTAGTTAGAAGAGACTCTAACTCGAAGATCACTCAAAACCGAATAAATTCGCGATAAAAGAAATGCGACGCAACGAACGTTCACAAAACGTTGTTTAATAGAAGAAAACGTTTAAAACAAACTTTTGAGTAATTGTAGACACTTGTTTTAATGTATCACAGTCGGAAAAATACGTTTTAACGAATATTATGGGTAGCAGATGTCCTAAATATACATTAATATTATTGTCAATAAAACACGTATAACCGATAATAAATCGAACTAAATATGTGTTTAAATCGAGCACAATTCTGTACTTAACATATTTGCGGATGTAGCTGCATTTTTGGCTCCTATATTGTTTATATATTATTACTGTCTATATACTATCTTACACTAATACTTTGTAAACATTTGTTGAGTTAATTGAAGAATGGTACTTACTTCACAATAATAACAATTTTCTCTTGCTCTGCGGCTTTAACTGTCCTAATTTCAATAGCGCTACTGTCGTTAGCCATTTTATTGACGTTTACGATCTTCAACAGTTCAACGGAAAATTACTTTAATTATTTTTTAGCGGTAAATTAAAGTGCAACATTACTAAGGGATGATGTAAGGTAAACTTGGTTTACTGTTGATATTATAAGCTGAGCTTAAAATTAAGAATAGTTATGTTATCTATAAGCATAATATAAGCTTTTCAACTTGTCTTGATTTAAATCAGTATAAGCTCCTGCGTGTCTCCATTAAACGAGCTATTTCAAAGGATCATACATCATACAGGTGTAGCAAAAATTCAGTCAGTGATTACCGTTGATCCTCAGCAACTTTGGAATTTTATTCAATCAAAGGAATGTTAAAATAAATAATTATGAAGTCTATGCCTAAGCCTAATACAGCTTTAAAGAGTATTTTAGCAGTGTTTATGTAAATCCAAATTGGAGCAATGATGCTCCAAAATCGCTTAAGCATCCACCTTATAACTGAATAGGGAGTGGAAGTGGCCTTCAAAAAATGAAAAAAATAAGAAGGCCACCGAGGATGATCAAATTCTGAGCTTCTTAATTCGCGACTGATATCAAGTATATTGTCAGCCCTTATGCGGCATATTTAATCTGGCATTGCAAACTCGTACATTTCCCGAAGTGTGGAAAATAGCAAAAAATTTTCCCGCATTAAAGAGTAGCGATTCTGGAGAAGGTATCGTCCTATCAGCATCCTGTCAAATGTCTTAAAAAATATTTGAAAAGATTTGTCCGCTGGTCAAGCATCGAATTTGGGATGATCAACTTTATGGAAAAATGATCCACAATCACGAATCTCATGTGCATCACTCAGTTTGCTTGGATGCTGTAGGGTAAGTTGACGTTATTTACACGGACTTTGCAAAGCTTTTGATCGTATTATTCATGGGATAGTGGTAAGTAAACTTAACTCATTTGGTTTCTTGGAAGCTTTACTGGAATTCTTCACTTCTTACAGTTCAATGTCTGCTATAAAACACAAACTTAATTTCTACCTAAAATAAAGATTGAATGGCCAACTTTATCTCTTGCTTGCAAAACGTGACATTAAAATTAAGAAATGTTGCGTAAAATTCGCTTATATTTAAAACTCAATTCAAATGCAAATAATAAAAATATCCACAAGATTCAGTTTTTCTTTCACAGCTAATTCAAATAAATAATGTTGATACCTGAATGTTTTTTGTACCTTAGTACGATAACGTTGATAATAGCCCGCGTTGCGCCGCTTGCAAACAGGACGCGCTGATCGGATGGCTCCTCTAAAGGTCTCTCAATTCGTGGTTCGCATCCAAGTTGAGTTGCTTTAAATTTCTTCTTTAATTGGTGTAAAATTCACATATAAACGTTCCAAGTTTACAAGGCGATATTTTTAATATAAACAACACAGCGGTTTTTTAAACCCAGGGCGAGGTAACAACAAGGCGAATTTCTGTTGCCCTCTAATAATGTTCGTTTTAAAATTATTATTACTCACACCTTTTACTTGTGCGGTTCCTTTCTTCTGCGCTAATAATTAGCGTCACTTATTTAAATTCAGTCGCACTTAAACGCATTAAATTCACATCTGGTTATACACGCAGATAAAATATTGTTTATTAAACGCACCTGTTTACGCCTTTCTACACCGTAGTGAAACACTTCACGCACTTAATTGGTACCTTCTAGTACCTAACACCGCTTTGTTCACTCAATTCGCTTTTTAATTTCAGAAAATTTGGTACGTAGTGGACGTACCTCACGCCTTCGCAGATTTCAACACTCTAATGTTCCCTTCACTAAAACCACCTGCCTTTATAACCAATTTTATAAATGTTATCTTCCTCAATGTCTGGAGATAAGGCACATTTTTATACTATTCGTCCTGCCACGAAACTCGCTTATATTTAAAATAAAACCTACGTATTAACTTAACTAAAAACATTCCCCGTACCTTCCTTTTCCTTCCTTTAACAAACTTAAAAAGTAAAAGGTAAATAAATTTAATTAACCAAAATAACGCCCGTTACAATTACGGGACGCTTAACTTCATTAATACACATATCACAGAGTAAAAAATAAATTTTACTTAAAATCACAAATAGGGTAACAAACTTGAAATCATGAAATATTTGTCATTTTATTTTATAAAGAAAAGTAAGTGCATAAAACAATTACCCTAAAGCCTCAAATGCTCTTTGGTTCATAATAGATTTTTATCAAAGGGATTCGGTCTTTGCACATCCCTGATGAAGCAATTTCCCTCAGGATATAATTTAAGCATCAATCCCTAGGTTGTCGTTACATAAAGACTCAAACGCCCCACTGATACTTGGGGGTTAATCTAAGTTCAGAACGTGGTATCGTAAACCTCTTATTATTAACTTATTTGTTCTAAAAACTAAAACGTTTATGTAATGATTATAAAGTTTGCTAAACTGGAAAATTTACTTACATATTGCTACAAGAAATGCGCTCATGCTCGTATACTAATAGGCCGTTTCTACTTAAATGTCAAAAGTTTCTAAAGTAATTTGTCTTTACAACAAAATTTGCGACAACTTTCTTAAATTGGAACAGAGTGGGATAAAAATGAGGTTTATTATAGCATAAACCATGTAGTCAGCAATCTTCTATTAATACTTCAAAGGTGCTCAAACTTTTTTGAAATAGCTTTGTAGAAAACGCTTGTAACGTATTTGTTAGGTACGCTAATAAACGCTTGATACAAACTTGATTGAAACTCAACATTCCTCTTATGCATTCTACACCCCTTTGATCTTTTGCGACCCTTCCTTATGTGCAACGGTAAAAAGTTTACGATATTAAAGTACTTGAGCCTTATTGAAATTAAAATGACATAATTCGTTTTTGGTGCCGGTAGAACGCGCGATAAATGATATACTTGTAAATTTATAAATAAAATATGGGATTTCAACGAAAAAGTGTTATCGTAAAGGTAAAGTCGAGGTTGATCTCTTTTGTATTGTTGTCAAGATAAACCTACCCAATTTATCTTCTTACTAAACCTATAATAAAGAGTAAAAAAAGTGTTGCGCGGCTATTCTTTGTTTTTCCACGATAATAATCCGTTTGTAAGGACTACATCACAAAGAATTACGTAAACTCAATGAAAATTTAAAAACTTATTATATTACAAGGGTATCTAGTATCTACCTATGTTCTTTCGGAAAAGTTCATATTTTCTATTATCTACTTATAAATCTTGAGTAACGAGGCTTTCAAAATTTTCTTAATTCAATGTAAACAAAATCAGTGTTTTGTTTTAAAATTGCTTGCTTCAATGATACGATAAAGCTTTGAATATAACTCGAATATTTGTGATTTATAACATTGCCTCGTCGTCTAGCAATGTCCACGATTATTATAAATCGCATAATATTCTCGTTATATTAATAGCTAATAAAGATTTCAATTTATACGAATACCTAAAAAGGCTATTTTGGTTACTAAACATGGTCACCGAAAGGCCATACCTTTTAATAAATTTCTGATATAATACTTAGTAACTCCATTGAAATATTAATAACATTGACGCAAGGAATCTAGGAAAAGAAACCCCCGGAAAAGAAATCCCGGAAAAAGACCCCCGGTAAAAAAAACCGGAAAAAACCCCTAGGAAGAAAGACCACCGGAAAAAACCCGACAAATAATTATAGATGGCTGTGAATAAATTTTGTTGTTGATGATGATTGTATCATTTGTGCCAAATAAAACATAAACGCTGAATAAATGATATAATATCATATACTTTAGATTTATAGTGCATTATATTTTACATCAATATTACAAAATCATACATAATATATAAGGTATCAAAGAATAAAAAAGTATTAATTGAAAAAAAATATACTAAACCTGCAAATAACCTAGGCGCTTTAGTGGCAATCTACGTTTAAGTTTACCTTTTTTTTTACTTCCAAACTTTTTTTAGTGTCATGTTGCCATTGTGTATCAATTTTAAAAAAATATACCACTCCTGAAAATAACCTAGGCGCTTTAGTGGCAATCTACGTTTAAGTTTATCATTAATTATATTTCCAAACTTTGTATATTTATATAATTTTTTACAGCCATCTATAATTATTTTTCGGGGGTTTTTCTTCCGGGGGTCTTTTTTCCTAGGGGGTTTTTCCGGGTTTTTTTAACGCGGATCTTTTTTCCGGGGTTTTTCTACCTAACCCCGATGCAATACGGTGATGATAACAGGCAGAATTGGTTAAGAGTTTGTTTGCACTTTCGGTAGACGGAATAAGGAAATAGACTTTGTATGGCAATGTTAACCGTAGAAGTTGAAAAATAAATAACTTACAGGGGAGGTAACTAAAATTTTGACAATTCAGAAATAATAACTTTTCTACAGGCCGTGCGCGATAAGGAAGAACAACCGTCGCATGCCGCAGTCGAATCGGGTTGCACGCCAATGGGCGGTACTCAAAACCTGTATTTTAAATTTACGCGGGCTAAAATGGTTACTGTGCATCCAAATCCAAGCCTAATCCCGAGGAAATAATGAAGACAATTAATGAAACGGGAGAAAAACTAATCGATAGATATCACATTTTTATTCTTATCGCATAGTTACGTTTCAACAGAAGAATTTGCGTTCCGCCTACAGCTTTTGATGCGTTATCAACAAGAAAGTAATGCCTTCTTATACCAAATTGTTGCCGCTTGCCGGTGTTAACAGTAACCATAGTCTAAACGTCAGTGTATGCAGTGGAAGCATCGCCATAATTTCCGAACACAAAAAAATTTCGGTCTTAGGCAGGAAAAGAGATGGTGACCATATTTTGTCATGATGAGAATGTGCTGGTGTTAGTATGTGAAGAACCTTGTTAACATCACTCTGAGGGATATTCAGGTCTCTTAAAACGCTTACATGTCAACATCAATAATAAACGCCATGGAAAGCTCACAAGTTGTATCATTCATTTGCTGATTAGTTATGGAAAGAGAAGATACTAGGAAGTAGATTATTAAATTACTAAGCTGGAGGATTTTCATTAATTATGCCATGACTGTGTGTACCAAGCGTACCCCTTGGTGTTTGAAAAGGTAAGAGAAGAAATCACTTCTGGTAAGGAGCGTTTCTTTCTTTCCACATGAAGCTTGTGAACTGTTTTCCTTCAGCTATTTTTCATATAAGATACCAAATATAGTTATGAAACATAGTATTTAATGTAATCCTTTTGAAGAAAGTTTCAGTTAAGAATTTTCAATACAACCTTTAAGAAATTTAATTTCCGCAAATCACGACGTTTTTCTAATCTCGGCACATAAAATACATAAGACGATTTATATATCTCACGAATTTTGACTGCATGTAGAAACACGTACACAACAAAACTTATAATCGAATAACATCCCCAAATCACGAAAGTGTCTCTAAAGTTTAATGAAACTTTGTTAAGCGAGTATATGTCGAAAATGAAGTTATACACTTTCTATTGCAACAAACAAAAATATTATTTGCTGCAATCACCGAAATTACTACATATTTCGAAGGATTGTAATATTTTGAACGCAACGTATAAGAAATAAGTATTGCGATAATGCCCAATGAATTCACGAATTCGGCGTACTAAATAAGTAATTTGCCTCCACAACATTCAGTAGGGTAGTATTAGAAAAGGTTGGTAATTATCGCGGCCACAAGAATTGTCACTCTATGCCCATGAATTATTATTTTTACCCCAAGAATTATTTTCCGACCCCAGATTTTTAATTACTTTGGTCCCAAGATTTCTGATCCGAATAATTATTATTAGCCCCCAAAATTATTATTTTAACCCACAGAATCATTAATTTTACCCCATGATTTTATTCATTGTACAATTGAAAAAAATATATACTAAACCTACCTCTAATCTAAGCGCCTGAGTGGCAATATACTTTTAGGGTGACATTTTTTTAGTTTTAAATACTTCTATAAGTAAATAAATAAAATCTTGTGGTGAAATTAAAAAAATTTTATGGTGAAATGAACAAAATCTTGGAACCAAAAGAATAATTATGTGGGCTAAATTAATAATTTTGAGGCCTAATATAATAATTCTTGGGAACATAAATCTTGGGACCAAAATAATTAAAAAGCTAAGGTAGAAAAAATCATTCTAGGGGTAAAAATAATAATTCTTGGGGTGAGAATGACAATTCCTAGGATGTACAAAATAATAATAATTGATAGAAAAATAATATATTGAAATTTCTCACAAAAGACAAGGTTTTTCTAAACAATCTCAGAATAAGTCAAATAAACATGAAGATGTATTATCTGACCCTCAAACTGAAACAGCGCAAGGAACAGCAACAAATATTTTATTTAAAGTAACGTTCCAACAGCTGCAAGGCTATAATCATTAATGAACAACAATCAAATTGTGCCCTTTATGTTTCTCTGGAACAATTTTGACATCCGACATCCTACCTTTTTGGACTTATTGGTAGTAACGCAAAATTTTTGTCTATTTAACCAGGTTTTTTGGATCGTAGTTTTCCGGAAGAGCCTCAGATGTTCTTTCCTAGCTAGAAATACAAACTAAAAGGACAAACTTGTATAAACTTTCAGATTGAACATAGTAACTTTTTAGCTAGGACGCACCTTTTTCCACATATCAAGGAACAACCGAAAAGTGGAACTTTTTATCCTCAAGTCATCAAACATTTCCGTTCCAAAAATTCTGGTTTGTACTAGTTGACTGGACTAATTATAAGAAACGTTTACATGTTAAAAAAAATATCAAGCTGGTTGAGTGAGTAATAGGAAAATGGATTATTTTCGCATGTTTTGCGGCTTTAGCTTTATATTAAGAAAAAATTAAAAAGTTTATTTTGAATTTAATTTTGTGGTTAATTATTTACAACTATAATGTTCACGAAATGGTGATTTAGCAATTAATTGCCCGACTTAATAACTTTTTGACTTAATTTCACGAGCGCCTCGACCGATTATAATTTCCTTTGATGTAAAATATTAAGGGTCGCTCATTACAATTTTTAGGCTCTGGGGCGAAGATGGAAAGTATTTGATAATTTTTCTAATTAAAGAGTCATCCAAGGTAAGAAGTTTTCAAATGAAAACTGTTTCTATTTTAATGTAAGTTATTCCTACATTCATGGCAGTGCATATGGGAATGTGGAATTATTTCTACATACATTTTAAGTTTCCATTCCTTCACTTTTTAGGAATCTCCCTGTTTGTTTATAAGACACATCATAAAAGGATCACTCTAATAATTGTTAAATTATATGATCTACTGAGTAATATAATTGGCAATATCTACATACACTAAAATTTTTACAACTCTATATTATAGGCATAAACTTTTTATATTGATAATTAACCTCATAGTGTTGTAGACCAATCAGACATTAAGAACAGTGTCACATGCACCAATCACAAGTTTCTTACACTGATAATTAACCTCATAGTGTTGTAGACCAATCAGACATTAAGAACAGTGTCACATGCACCAATCACAAGTTTTTTTAACTGAAAAGAATGCATGGTACTTTTCTTGCCGCTACCTCATTGTTTTAGCAACCTATATTTAAAAAAATCAAATGTCATTTTGACAAAAGTAAAAAATTTGACGTATTTAACGCTTCATTCAGTTAATTCTCCAACCGAAGATCATTCGTTCTCAACTCTTGTCAGGCAAGATTTTTTTGTATGAGCATTGATTGCTAAAAGGTAATTAAACTCGATCAAATTCTTGGGAAAAGAACCCTCGCGCTTCGCGCTCGGGTCTTTTCGTCAATTTGATCTCGTTTAATTGCCAAGCAACCAGTGCTCATACAAAAAAATCTTTCCGACAATAGTTGAGCACTTATGATCTTACTGTTGAAAAGAATGCATGGTACTTTTCTTGCCGCTACCCTCATTGTTTTAGCAACCTATATTTAAAAAAATCAAATGTCATTTTGACAAAAGTAAAAAATTTGACGTATTTAACGCTTCATTCAGTTAATTCTCCAACCGAAGATCATTCGTTCTCAACTCTTGTCAGGCAAGATTTTTTTGTATGAGCATTGATTGCTAAAAGGTAATTAAACTCGATCAAATTCTTGGGAAAAGAACCCTCGCGCTTCGCGCTCGGGTCTTTTCGTCAATTTGATCTCGTTTAATTGCCAAGCAACCAGTGCTCATACAAAAAAATCTTTCCGACAATAGTTGAGCACTTATGATCTTACTGTTGATTAAATCTAACTACTCTAGATGCAGAATTTTATGCAGTCCATTACCATCAGCTTTATGTAGTATACATACATATATAAATAACAATTTGCCGTATACATTAACTTTAGCATATTTTCTGTTTTATAGGTAAAGTAATTTTCCATTTTACTGTTATATTGTATTGGTTAGGGAAAGAGCATTTCAATTTTTCTAAGTGGTCGTAGAAAAAATATGAAAATAAAATAAAATAACTGCGGGTTCTTTTATCAATTTCATATAGTTAAAAGGTGTTTTAGGTAGTAGGTACCTCGTTTAGTTAAAGTTTTAGCATCAACCCCGAATCGAAATTGTACCATTACTACAAATTGTATATATGGGTGTAGGAAAGGCCCGTCGAATATGCGATTGAGCTGAATTCATAGAAACCGAAATTGATATTAGTAATAATGATGACAATAAATTTACTTTTACCTACTTTTATCATCTCGTTCATTAATTGCTGTTCCACAATTTTAGGATGACAATAATATATTGAATTAAAGCACAACTACACAGCAAGCATAAAAAATATTTCAATCAACCGAATGGTCTTGAATATGATAACGACTACTTTGAGGTTGCAGTATCCGATTAAAGCTCAAGACTGTATAATTTTTTCTTTTACAAGATCTCATTACTAGTCGAGTCTTAACGTAGCAAACCACAGTTAAGTTTTTTTATATTGTGCAAATAAAGAAAGATTATCCTTTTAGGTACTCCCACAAGTAATAACTTCTTCATTTTATCGCTTATAGACATTTATGATCATTGCTGCCGTACACTAAAGAGCCGATGCGATTACCTTATAGAGACATTTCTGTAATACACGATTCCATTAACTTGTACTAGAATTATTCTCCCAGTGGTATCGAGCACGCACCAGCAGATAAAACAGTACTAAATAGACTAAGTAACCAACTGCAACGACAACTAAAAGAAATGAAGGATAAGTCATTCCATGATTATGTTACCAATCTCAATGGATACGATAATTCCATATGGAAACCTATGAAACATAAAAAAAACCTAAGACGTCAATACCTCCCATCCGTAACGCTGCAACAGCATATCCAATATGGGCCAGAAGTGATAAGGAAAAGGCCGCCCTATTTGCAGACTACTTAGCCGAAGTATTCACCCCAAATGACGACATAACAGACAATTATATAGACAGACAATTATCCGAGATCCCTACCAACATACCAACAATTAAATCATTTACTCCGAAGGAGGTTGAGAAAGAAATCGGCTTATTAAATCCTCACAAAGCTCCTGGAATAGATGATGTGATCACAAAAATGTTAATGGAGATCCCTAGGAAAGGATTAGTGTTACTTTCCTATATTTTCAATGCTATCGCAAGACTAAACTACTGGCCAAAACAACTAAAAAATGCCGAAATAATACTAATCCTTAAACCTGACAAAGAACCCAATGACGTATCATCGTACCGCCCTATAAGCCTGTTACCAATTATCTCAAAATTACTCGAACGACTCCTCCTGCGAAGAATAAACTCTGACCCAATGACAGAAGAGTGGATACCTATGCATCAGTTTGGCTTCCGCAATAATCATTCCACAATACAGCAAGTACATCGAATCAGTCACCAAATAAATCAAGCATTAGATAAAAAAAAATACTGCACATCAATTTTTCTAGATGTCAGTAAAGCCTTTGATAAAGTATGGCATACTGGATTATTATACAAGATCAAAAAACTACTACCCTTCACTTACTTCAAACTGATACAATCTTACTTAAGTGCTAGAGAATTTTGCATCAAAATCAATGACGAGGTTTCGGCCCAATGTCCAATTAAATCTGGAGTGCCCCAAGGCAGCGTCTTGGGACCCCTACTATACGTGCTTTACACAGCCGATCTTCCCACCACTGAACACACAACAATGGGTACGTTTGCCGATGACACTGCCATCCTCTCAACTGCCACTGACCCACTCATAGCATCGACCACTCTACAAGACCACTTAGTTAAAATACAGACATGGACACATAAATGGAAGATCAAAATTAATGAGACAAAATCTGTGCAAGTAAATTTTACGCTACGAAAAGGGGTATGTCCACCGATATACTTTAACAATATACCCATTCCGCAATCTACAAGGTGCAAGATACTTGGTAATACATTTGAACAATAGGTTGACGTGGAAACAACTAGTGGTGGCAATTTTTTTCGAATATTCGAATGTATAATGGGGAATTATTCGAATACTTACTAATACTACTATTCGAATTAGAATAAAAACGAATAAAACGAATAAAACGAATGAAACGAATAAAACAAATGAAACGAATAAAACAAATGAAACGAATAAAACGAATGAAACGAATGAAACGTATAAAACGAATAATGGCCAGAACAAAGAAAATTGTTAAATTAAGAAAAAAGAGAACTTCGTTGGTTTATTATTGAGAGATGACAGACGGCAGGTATGCCTACTACTTTTCATTTCATGGAATTATTTCTCATTTACAAATTTCTTTCGACCGACAATATTTTATGAATAGTAGGTAAAACGTTGTAGGTATGATATTCGTATTGTAATACTTAAACAGCTATTTCAGCATTTCTTTTCTGTCAGCTTAAAGTCATTCTCTATTCAATAACACCCTTTTACAAGTCGTAATGAACTGTAATTTATTGTTTCTTAGTGTAAAAGGTTTTCGGTAAATCAGTGAACACGTTTCTCTAAAAGTCTAAACATTACCTACAATAACCCTCAGCCAGCCAGGGTGATTTTAACCGGAATTATTTTCATGGTATTGTGAAGCTTGGACTTTGTTTATTTAAGTTTATACTTTTTGCCCGCCTTTGATGATAATTTATTCCTTTAAAGGATTATCTAAGCATTTAAATATAAATTTTTACTTTAGTTCAAATTATTTCTCAGGCTAGACGATTACATTACTGTGATTTATGAGTAAAGTGTGGAAATATTTCGTGAAGAATACGAGTGATGCGGTAGTTACTTGCAAAATTTGCAATAAGTGTCTTAAATTTAATGGAGCAACAACAAGTAATTTACTATTCAAATGTTTATGCTTAAATGAAACTTCCATTGGAGAATGGTCTACTAGGTAGTTACGTAGTATAAAACTAGTCCAACGAATAAAAGGAGTAAAACGATAAAACGGATAAAACGAATAAAACGAATACAACGAATAAAACGAATAAAACGAATACAACGAATAAAACGAATAAAACGAATACAACGAATAAAACGAATACAACGAATAAAACGAATACAACGAATAAAACGAATACAACGAATAAAATGAATACAACGAATAAAACGAATACAACGAATAAAACGAATTTTTGTCTGACTGTTATTCGAATTCGAATAATTCTATATTCGAATATTTTTTTAACGAATATTCGAATACGAAAAAATTAAATTTGCCACCACTAGAAACAACATGTAGTTAAGAAACGCAAACAGATAGACTTGAGGATAAAAGAACTCCAATGGCTAATTGGATGGAAATCTAAGCTCTCTCTTGAAAACAAATTACTACTGTATAACACCGTAATTAAACCAATCTGGCTGTACGGAGCAGAACTATGGGGATGTGCAAGCAAATGCAATATAGACATAATCCAAAGATGCCAATCAAAAATATTACGTATGATCTCAAACGCACCATGGTACGTCTCCAACCTGACGATTCATAATGACCTTAAAATTCCCTACGTGAGGGACACCATAAAAGAAAAAAGTACAAGACATCATAACAAGCTGGAAACACACGATAACGCTCTGTTGCACCCACTGCTTGATGCACAAAATGATAGAAGAGTCAAAGGAAACTGGCCAGCTGATCTGAAACAGGATTAATGAGGGCAACTCACTGGAGAAGTCCTTTACACGCCAATCACTGCTACCTTTGTAATTAAAAATACAACACATTAGCTTATAGAATGACAAGTAATTCTGATTGCTAATTAAATGTTATAATAATAAAAAAAAAAGTGGTATCGAGTGGGGATTGCTGACTAAAACAGTTTATTAGGACAAACTGTTTTGGTTATCCTCTCAGTTACCATGCTGAGGTTTTTATCTCGTGAGACCTCGGTCGAAGATTACCCACCTTTGACAATCCCTACACGCAATTGACATTCAGTCGCTGCCCTAATTACTAGGTTTAGAGGCGGTAGATTTAAGAAGGTCCCTATAGCTTTTGTAGGGGTCGTTATAATTGCCGAGGTACGCCATCTGCTTCACCTTGCTAGGCGTCTGCATGTTCTTCATATCGTTTAATCATTCTTGGACTTTGTAGCTTTGTTTCTACTATCAGTAGAATGAAACTGCACTTTGTATTGAAGACTTACTACAAAACATCCAAATTCTTGGACTAAACGTAAAATCCAAAAGAAACAGGATTCAGTTTGGGATCGTTGGTTTTCATTACCAACCTTAGAGTAAAAATGTAACTTGATTTAGCGGTTGGCAAACCATTATTGTTAGTGGAATGTTACTTATATCAATTTATACCTACCATTTTATGATGTGTATCGCAAATTTCGTTGGATAAGCTGTATAAAAGTTTAGCAACTACTATTATGAACAATTGACTATCAGGTAAAGTAGCGGTAGTTAAATGTAATACTGCTTCATGTCTTATTCCTATAAATTACTACACTAACTAAGTGCTTGAATTAAATGGTAAAGTGTATCGTAAACCTACATTTGTATATAATGAATTTAATAGAATTAACTAAATGTAAGCAATCCACTGGATGTTAAGCGAGCTCAATTTATTTTGAACAAACACGTATATGTATATCTAGCTGTAATTTAAATGTAATAAAATTCCCTAATCGCATTCTCATCTGTGACATTTTAATTTTTTTAAAAGCACAAAATGTAAATTATTAGCAGCTACCTTTGTTACATACGCGCTTTAAATTTAATTTTTAGTGTCCCCTAAACCCACCGTCCACATCATTTGATTATAATTAAATTTAAAAAATATACAAGCAAACCGTTAATGGCTATACACTTTTGAAATCTGTACACGTCAACTTTTATTTTTTAATTTGTAAATTGAGAAGTAAATCAAGACAATTAAACGCCTACTGTCACAAATTAATTTTCTTTGCATGGAAATTATCCTTGCTCTTGTTTTCATCAAGTTAGAAGGATAATGATGTATTAACGAAAACTTGTTTGCTTCTGGCAGCTTTTCATTTTTTGTTTGTTTCGAGTCAAATCCTATTTATTATTATATGGAAATTCTTATCTAAGGGTTATATAGCTATTACTTGAAATCGTGTGTTGAATTTAATTTCCAAAGGTTATTTAGATAGATTTTTCTAAAATCTATTAACTATCTTCTATCGAAGCATTTTCATTTGACGCATGTTCTTCTATAAGTGTTATTTGCTCATGTTCTTTATCTAAATCTAGCTTTAAGTTTATTATTCTTTCGTTAGAATAGCGGCCCTTTTCATTTCTTTTTTACAATGTTCACACTTTTTGTTTACCTGTTTTTCGTTTCTTCCAATTAATTACTCATAACATTTTCCATTGCATTTTTCGTAACCACTGTTTTGTATTATTTATTATGATAATATTTTCGTATAATATTTTATAGTGCTCTGTATTTTTGGGTTAACACTATTGTGACAGAGTGCTATTTACACCGTTACTATCGTCTACTGTTGTGAGGAGGTTGAGGTGAGTTCTCCAAACTTTTTTTGTATTTGTATGTTTGCGCGTTGGTTGCGTATATTTTCCCGTTAGTTATCATGGAAGAGTTTTGCTCATACCACGCATGAATCGACATACTAAATTACGTAAGTTACCTTTTATATTTTGATGCAGATATTAGATATTTTAGCAATGTCTTCTTCTAAAAAGATTCTATTTAGCATTGGATTACAAGGAGCGCACAAAGTGTTCTTCTGGAATGAACAGCAAGACAATTCTGGCTTTAATTTCGAGAATGAATTTAATTAAATAAATAAAACTTGTATCCTTGTTTTCCACCAAAGATCTTGCTTTATGAGCTTGCAAGGTCCGGCTCGTACAGGAACCGAAGCCGCGTGACCATCATGTGCGTCGAATGTTCGGCGAAAGTGCCGAAAATAAGATTGTTCTTGGTCCTCATTTTCACCAAAATATTCTGTTCAGCGATAAGGGTCGATTTTGACTGAATGGCTACGTGAACAAGCAAATTGCCGGATTTGGTATGAAGAAAATCCAAAAGCCTTTATTGAGACACCGTTACATCCATAAAAACTCACGGTTTGGTGTGCTTTATGCTGGTTGAATCATTGGCCCATATTTCTTCAAAGATGATGTTGGCCAAAACGTTACAGTCAATGGAGAGCGCTACAGGGCCATGATTACCGACTTTTTTCATTCGTAAGTTGGATGGCATTAATGTAGAAGCGCTATATGGTTCCAACAAGACGGCGCTACATGCCACACGGTGCGCGACATTGTAGCTTTATTGCAGGAAACATTCGCTGACCGCATGATTTCGCATAATGCACCTGTGAATTGGTCTCCACCGTCGTGTGATCTCACCAATGGATTACTTTCTGCGTGATGATATGTGAAGTCGCTAGTCTACGCCGATAAACCAGCGACGTTGAACCATTTTGAAGCCAACATTCACTGAGTTATTGCAGATATATGGCCCCAGTTACTCGAAAAAGTATTCGACAATTGGATTTTCAGACTGCGCTTCGTGGCCCATATGCCCGAGATCATATTTAAGCACTAATGGCATAAAATTATCTGTCCAATAAAGCCAATTCCATGGCCGTTAGCATGATTTATATGTATACCGATGGCACGGGTTCCATTCTTGGTGCCGTCAGAAAAACTTCAACGTCTTTTCACCTCGTAGGCAGCTTTCACAAATATGAAGGGTACCTTTGGAGTAATAAGAGGCAGCTAAGTAGCGCATAGTGCTAGCGACACTACCTTTCTGATAATATTCCAGAATTCTAGAAGTAAATTTAACACAATCTTGATTCATATAAATTCTTTAAAAGGGCGACTTATTACGATTAAATATATGGTTAATAATGATCTCCAAAACATCTGGAATGATTCAAAATAATAAAATTGAGCCGACATTTATTATGTAGCGTACCACCCCCAGGTGCAACGTCGAAAGACTGTCGCGCAATTCGAAAACCAAATACAAAAACTAAGTCTCCCGCCAACTAACTGAAACCCCCTGGCACGTGATCGTCAATAACAAATCTGTCAAGGGGTAGGACTGTACGTTGTGTAAAGAATTGCTCGAGATGTGTGTGTGCTAGTCTTAGAAGGATCGATTAGGCAAATATAAATAAAACACATGAATTGAGGAGCACGAATTAAATTTAATAAACTTCAAGGGTTGCCCTCTCAAACTCAGTGTTTGAGATTAGCTCTGGGTCTTCGCTGATTACAAGGAGGGAAAAGAGCTACAGAAAAGCCCTCCAGGATAATTACGTCTCCTTCAACCTTCAAATCTAACTATAAAATTACACTCAATTTTACTATTGGTTGCGTTCAGCTTATGCGATTTTCGTCAGGAATTTCATCCCCTCTTTGAATATTACATAAATAATAAATTGGTAGCTTCCACCATCAACTTTCAAGGTAAAGTCTAATTACGGCTGTTATGTAACAGATCCCAACCTTCACACTAGGGTTCCATGTCTTTGACACGTTAAGAGGTGGTTTACTATTAGACTCAGGGTGCCAGTCAGTAGCTGATCTTAAAACCCTGCCACGGTAATTGGAGTTTATATTTTGTTATTTGGATAGTCACCCTAGGGGCTCACGGACTCACAGTCGCACGGGCGAAGCGTGTACGCTGGCCTATGGTGCCATTGTACTGTACTTGGCTTAGGGTTCCATAGTACTGGTACCTTGCCTAAGTGCGGCTTCGTCGTGTACTCGCCTGAGTGCGGCGGTACTGGTACCTCACGGTGATTGGGGTTTATAGATAATTGTAATATTAGACTCAGGGCGACAGCATTAGCTGAACTTAAAACCCTGCCACGGTAATTGGAGTTTATGGGTTTATATTTTGGTATTTGGATGGTCCCCCCCAGGGCTCACGGTCTCACGGGCGAAGCGTGTACGCTGGCGTAGGGTGCCATTGTACTGTACTTGGCTTAGGGTGCCATAGTACTGGTACTTTGCCTGAGTGCGGCTTCGTCGTGTACTCGCCTGAGTGCGGCGGTACTGGTACCTTGCCTGGCTGCGGCATCGTCGATATGTGGTTTGGCGAGAGAGGACTTTGACTGAGGGGGAGGGGGGTGTTTTTTGGGTTTCTGACTTATATTTAGATTAGTAAAATATTGATTTTAGGATCTGTCACATAAACAGTAGTTCATTACATAAAATTAGGGGATGTAAAATTTAGTCGTGTTCGATACTTCAAAATAAGATGGTGGCAGAAAATCACCAACTCACATAAAGGGTCATATTACGCCCCCACATAAAAGCAACCCTAACGGTAATCGCATCCTTTTTAAAATGTAACTACATGATAATAATTATACCTAGGTTAAATTTATGAAACTGCATAATTGTGTAAAATTTTGCCAACGCCTTAAATATCATGTGATGCCCAAATGCATACTAAAATTCTACTAAAGCATCCCCTAACAACACATTCAACAAATAATAAAGCATTCGCAAATTAAGCCGTGATACCTAGGCTAGTCGTCCATTGAAACCGTATTCGTGCGAGTTATTAGTCGGCCGAATAACGGCCGATTTTAGACGTCCGATCTGTGCTCGTCTACTGCACCCGAACTACATCCGAGTTGTTATGACGAATTAATAAATATCATTAAAAAATGGATAGTGGTTTATATTTCTTAGAAAAGGCATATCTCATGAGACGACGGTTGAATAGGAAGGCAAAAAGAAAGTGTTGGGTCCAACTCTATTTTAAGAAAAAGAAAAACTCTAGGTGAATTTCATCATTTACACGATCAATTAAAGAGAAACAGTGAAAAGTGTGAAAAGCACACAAATAACAGCGTCAACAAATCAATTTCTTGACAGCCGAACGGTAGAAAACGTCCGACTAATCCGATCAAAATGGGATCCAGTCGTTAGTCGGCCGTGTTCGGTCGCATTCGACCGACCAGGTCGTTTGTAATAGACGCACGTGAATACCTACGTTTGTCTTAGGATTAGTCGGCCGTGGTCTGACATAGGTCGGCCGACTAACTACTCGGACGAATACGGTTTCAATGGACGACTAGCCTAAAACGTCTCAGTAACTTTCCATTGCATTGCGCAACGTTACTTAACTTTACCAATTTTAAAGTTTATGATGGTACATAGTTACATATTAAATAAAGCTGAAAATCACATAATGCTACCCTTAAAATACACCCTATCTATTAATAGAATAATTCATACGAAAGAATTAACGAAAATATACCTGAGTTCGTGCGTTACAAACACCAAAACTACTGACTAAAACAGATCACATTGGCAAATTGAAACAACCCCTAAATATTAAATCGAACAATTAAGTAAAGTAAAGAGATTATACCTAATTATCGGGAACTTCGCAACACAAGAAAACTACCACTTTTTATGCCGATACCCCGAGAACTGTAACTTCCGCCGTTCCCTTATTTTTCTTCTCGCCTTAGCCCTTCATTTTCCACCCCGCTGATCCAGCTATATACATTCGTCGGCCAGAATTTATACATTCCACCACGTACATGATTTTTTTAATTAACAGTAATCAGTGGCGTAACTTTTGTTCAATACCATCCACCAAACGGACTAAAGTCTAAGCGGAATCATTTAAAGTCGGGTACATCACAATTATAATCAGGTAAAATATACATAAATGTTTCATTATTTCCTATAAACACACCTACGAGTATATAAGTGAAATGTATAGCCAAAACGACTAAACACGTATCCACGAAGAAAATGTTTTAACACTTAGCAAAGTATAGGTCATATTTTTTGTTCCTCTCTGTATTCTCTTCATTTTCTAATTACCATGTTAAAGTCTCGAACCAACAACATTTATTGGTCCGAGGTTAAAGTACTTGCTGTTCTGTTCATTTACAATACTGAAAGAACCCTTTCGCTTCAATGAGTATGAATGTAAGTTAGTAATTGTGGCAAACTATTGACAACACTGTAATATAATTTCAATCGTTCATTACTCCCTTTTCCATTTTTACAACTCTGTGAAAGTCTATCACCACTTGAAATCTCACATTTACCTTATTGACGTTCCAGATTAATTAAGGTATGCGTAAAATTTGATTGAAACTCACTTTCAGGTACCTACTAATACATTTTATAAATAAAATAGAAATGTAGGTAAGTTCGATACAAAAACGGTTAAAGTTTTAATTATATTCATTATTGATACACATTGTATTCTATTTTTGTCACATTGTATTACTTTTTGATATTATAACTGGCGTTTCCCCAATTACGTTTTCGAAATTTGTATCAATTATATTTTGTATACCATGTAAAATTTTGAAACGGAAATGAACAAAAAAAGGAAACTCAATGTTTTGTTGTTAACTAATTAGAATTCCGAGACGGCGGTCATAACACGTTAAGTATTTTACTCTTTTTAGCAAACTTTTTAATTAAAATTTTACTTTAAATTCTCTTAATATGTTCAGCTTCGAGAAATGTGTAAATGAAAAAAGTTATTTGTTATCTATTTTTACCCTTAACTCCTTAAAAATAAAGTTCAAGTTTAAAGTAAAAGATATTGAAATAAATGCCTTATTTTAATTTGTGTATAACCCCTGACAGTATCGCCATGCGTGAAAATTAAGCATTTCGATTAACAAAACGATCTGTTAGAAGTTTCTTATTATTAGAGCCCGGAAAATATGCAAAGAAATTTTGAAAAATATGCGCATATATATGCATTGTTTTTAGCGAAAATATGCCGAAATATATGCAAAATATGCCGATATATAATGCAAAATATGCTTACTGAAAAGAGAAAAAATTAAAAGATGTATTTTTCTCAGTCCGAAGAGGATTTTATTGAAATTAAATTATTAATTAATATTAAAGTTCTTTACAATACAATAATATTTATGACGATACTCGATACTTGTACAAACTATTGCGTTACCGATAGTCCTATACTTAAAAAATATCGCAATACTTTTGATTTAATTTAATTTACGACAACTTGAATCTTAGGGTTAAAATAAATTTTAAACAACCATTCTTAATCTAGGTAGGTACTTTAGCTAAAGATAAAAGGATAAAAATAGATACCTACGTAAAACCCTTCGCGTAGATTGCAAATATTTTCAGGTAGTATCTACATCTAGTATCCATAAAAACAATTAACTAACTAATTTCCTTGAAAAAATAGTCAAAAGCATTGAATTTCAATACAAAATAGGTACACAATAACTGCAATTTATTTATTTAAATGGGTACCGGTTTGGTCTTACTGTTTCTTGTTTTGTTACTTAAGCTGACGTTGACAAGACTTCAGAATTATGAATTCATTCTTTGGGTTTTTCGTGTATTTACTTTTAAATTTAATCCTCATGGAATTTGTTTTGCTTTTTGTAAAAATGTGAGACGCATTTTATTATAGGTACGAGTACGAGATGCATAAATATGCCAAGAAGGGAAATTTTTACGAAAAAATGCAAGAAAAGTACAAATATGCAAAATATGCAATATAAAATTAGTGTCAATCGGTTCGTAATCGTGAAAATCGTAAAGATTTGACGACATACAACTAGATATGCTAAAAACAAAGAATATGCATTTTTCATATTTTCCGGGCTCTACTTATTATCATGCTGGTGAAAAGTGGTAAGTAAAAGACGGGTCGTTTGCTATGTCCTTTATGCCCTTTCGGCATTAGTCTCTGTACGCATCTAGTCTGTAAACATGTTCTAATTGCTCATTTGGTATTATCTGTGCCCTAAATTTGTAGTCAGGTCTTTCCTAAGCCATTGTTTGTTGTTTTTGGTGTAGCTGTCCTATATCCGAATAATTAATGCACCACAACATTCTACATTAACTACCATCAATTCAACACCCACAAATTTGTTCAAATCGAAGAGGTCTTAAGTTTACCTACACATGTTCAAAAAAAGTTAACCTCCGGAGCGCCGTTCGAAAAATTGGACCTCGTTATGCAACAGAGAACCAAGTAGCATAACTAATGTTTTGAGATAATTTAAAGTATAAAATTTACTCTTTACTGAAAATTTTTAAATATAAAATAAAATTATTAGTGGCTACATTATACATGTTTTAATTAAACAGAAATTAGAGCATGCGTTCTAAACAAAAAATACTTGAAAAATGTACTGTGTGTATAAAAAAAATCACATGGTTCCATGTTGCAATTTACCAAAGTACTATGGTGGGAACTTCTGGCACCTCGTCAGCTATTGAATGTCGCGTATCGCGTTTACATTTCTCCGGTTGTTTCATGCAGTCTCAGATTAAGAACATTTATAATGTATGGTGTATAAAACGCTTCCTTCTACAAGTCTTTATAATATTTACGTAATCACACACACGCATAGATAATATGCAACAAAGAACCAAAGAAAATTGGTTGCCATGATGTGTTATGTTTCAATTCCACAGATATCTGCAATAGTGAACCAAGTGACTTTGGTTCTTTGTAGAAATCTGTATTTCTCACTTGCTAGTTTTTCAAGATGATTCTACTGACAATAGATGGTTCTGTTGTCACTTTTACTTTGGTTCCTTATTGTAAAACGTTGGAAACAATTATTTAGATTTATTCAGAACAATATCTCATATTTTCAAAAAATGTTGGTTGGTTCTCTGTTGCATAACGGGGTCCAATTGACCCTTCACCTTTTGTTTAAGAAGATTTTATTTTTTCCTTGACCAAATTCTATTATACGTTCAAATCGCCTTTCAAACGCAACCATAATAACTAAAATATCTTAAAAATGTACAGCACCAAAGATCTAACGAGTGTAAGATAATTGTTTGCATGTGGATGACCCCTTTCCTATAATTTATCACTTGCGTTAGGTAGTGAATTTAGAAAATAAGATTTAATAATCATCTTCGTTCGAAATACGCGGCGTTAAGTGGAAGAAAAAATTGTTGTCTACGGCACTTTTATGTTTCGATGTTACTTTGATAGCAAAGGAATTGGTATTGTTATGTAATTGTCGTTTTAATAAATGGGCTGTACATTCATTTTTCAAAGGAAATATCGATTGGTTGATTTTTGCTATGCTATAAGATTTCGTATCTCAAAACAAATTCTGAATAGTTACAAATTAGTATTCAACGTTGTCTCCGTTTCCAATAAAATATTCAGGTATTGTATACTTCCTTCAACAAAAACTGTTCAGGATTCGGAGTCTTGCTTCGTAAAAAATGTGATTTTTAGCCGTAAAACTGTCTCTAGGCGAACGGTTTTGTAGATGAACAATAAAAGTTTATAATATATACAGGGAAGAGGCAACAAAAAGTTACGTAATTACACAGTGTGTTGGGCGCTTACATTAAGTGTATAAAATGATTTATTAGTGCACAACTTTTTTTGATGGAATTCAATGCGTTTGATCGATTGTCAGAATTAATTATTGTGATATGCACGAACTTTATAACAGACGGTTTAAGTTACGAAATCTTTGAAGGTCCAATTTTCATTTCAAGGCATGCAATCTTTTAACTGCATTGGGAATTTTTCTCTGTCGCACGTTTTCCTTTAAAATAAACACAAATTCATTTGTAACCTCAAAACTCAAAACGTTTAAAATAGGGACGGGATAGCTGAATGTCACGAAGTAGGGATCAAGTATCGGGTACAACAGGGTCTTCGATAAGTGGTCGGTAAATGGAAATAATTTGTTTTTCATATTGTGTGTTGCTACCGTATACCGCGTGAAAAAGTAAGATAGGTAAGTGACAGAAAAAGCAATTAATTGTAATGCGTTGGTTTTAAACACAATTGCTCTTTTCTGTTATACAGGGTGCGTCCAAGAAATTTCCGGAATTATTTTTTACCGACCAAGCGAAGCGCGAGCGGGCGGCCGCTCCTGTCGGGATTGGTGGTGGGGGATCTCAGACAACAGGAAAAAAATATTAAGTTGCCTCCGAACCGCCGGAGAGTGTGGATTGCTTGTACAGTGAAGCGTCACGACTCACGATGGAGCGAAATGTTGAACAGCGTGTGAACATCAAGTTTTGCGTTAAACTTGGAAAGACTGCTGGTAACTTTACAAATGCTTCGGCCAGCTTACGGAGTGAACCAATCAAGTGTGTACGAGTGGTTTAAAAAGTTTACAGACGGCCGAGAAGACGTCCAAGACGATTCTCGAGCAGGACGCGGACAGACGGTAAACGGAGTTTTTTACAAAGGAGCCATCGAGCGTCTAAGAAAAAGGGTCGCCCGCGTCCGCCTGGAGATCGTCTCTACCTGGGTTCTTCATCATGACAACGCGTCCAGCCACACATGCCTTCACGTGATTGATCTGTTGATCAAGTACCCCAACCCCCCTATAGTCCGGATGTGGCTCCAAGCGACTTCTACCTGTTCCCCAAGCTGAAAAGATCACTCATTTTGGGACCACCTATGCGGTTCAAAAGGCTGTGACGAATCAACTCAACAGCATGTCAGAAAACTACTTCAAGGGCGCGTATGAAGATTTGAAAATTCGGTGGCAGAGGTGTTACGATGCCGATGGGAACTACTTAGAATTTTGAATGCTTTATTTGCAATAAATCGTGTTTTATAGCCTCATTCCGGAAACTTCTTGGACGCACCCTGTACATATACTACCACAATTTAAGTACATGCATGGACTTTCAAAAATTGTACAGATAGAAGTAGGTAACTGGAGGAAAGCATTAATTACCGCAAACTGCGAACAAACAAGATTACAACTTATCAGTCCGGTGAAGCTTAACAATGTATGGTCGGTACATTTAAGATCCCCTCTTAATCAGTCGCTCATCTTTAGGTTATAATCAACAACAAAAATAAGGATTTATGTCAAAAATAGTATTACTAAACAAATTAATTAGAGGTTAAGCTGTTGGTTGCTTTCATACAAATAAAATCTATTGTTCCGGGCAGACATTTTTGATCTAACGTGGATTCTAAATACAAAAATAGCGTGTGTTTGTTATAATTACAAATGTTAATTAATATGGGGAACTTGTACTCATACCAAAATCAATATTTTTCCTGCTGGTTATCATGATACTCAACAAAGTAATATTTTTTTAAATGGAACATGCTGTATATTTTTACATATTTTGAAAGAAAATGAAATTCTGAATCAAAAATGTTTAACACATAATTACTCTAAAATTATTAGTAAAGAGGCTACAAGCCGTAAAATATTTTTTGTACAACTTTCATTAAAAGTGACATTTTTAATGGCTGTCAAGGGTGTTAAAAGATGACGTTTACAGAGTAACGTGTTAAAAATACTTTTGACACTAGCCAATAGTAGAGCTGTAACCAATATTTGTTTTCTTTGTAACTAAGGTAATACGGCGTCACATAACACGCCCATTTAACCTCAAAATGCGGTAATAATTGTTGAAACGTCAAAAAATAATTAACTGACAAGAGACGTCAAAATGACAGTTTATGGAAATATGTATTAATTTTTCTATTTTATTATCAAAATAGAACAGTTGTACAAAAAACTTTGTATAATATTTGTGTTAAAAGTAACTTTTATTTTGTTCGTGAAATTTCTCCACTCGCTTCACTCGTTTCGCAAACTTTCCACTCACACAATAAAATAGTACTTTTAACACTCATATCATAAATAGCTATTATGCACAGATACATCAAAATGAGGTTATTATAACCTTGGTTACCTGAACATAAACAACTCTTTATGGCCGCGGGCCTCTTTACAGCCCGCGGGCCATAAAGAAACGTCAATTAAAATGACATTAAAAGGACAATGGAAATAGCTATTATGCACAGATACATCAAAATGAGGTTATTATAACCTTGGTTACCTGAACATAAACAACTCTTTATGGCCGCGGGCCTCTTTACAGCCCGCGGGCCATAAAGAAACGTCAATTAAAATGACATTAAAAGGACAATGGAAATAATACAGTTTTTGATCAAAATTAAAGTGGATACCCTTGTTCACCGCTTTTACTATGGCAACGTATTTTAATATAGCAACGTATTTTAATATGTATCTATAGCAACGTATTTCATGCGGCTTAATAAATCTACTCAAGTTTATGCGATATTTAAATTATTTGAGATAAAGAATCAATCTGTGCATAAAATAGTGTATGCATTTCTGGCATAACTTGATTTTATGTCCCTAAAAGCTTCTTTACGCCCTTGATGCATGTTATACAAAAAACTGAATTTTTCCCTTGAATTATTTCCATGACTTCTAAAGATTAACTAAATTGAGAAACAAACAAAATATTATAAACTATTATTTAGTAAGCAATTCATTGAATAATAAAATAAATTTATGTCATAGCAAATGTTCAAATACGTCTTCTTCTTGCTCCAGACATTTTTGAACCCATTTATGTTCCGTCCATGGATGTTATTTATGGCGTTAGTAATCGTGTGTTTCAGCTCGTTTACGTTTTGTTAACGCTGTTTCTGAACTTTCAGAAAACACCAAAAATAGAAATTCAGAGCATTAATATCGGCGGAACGATGTGGCCATAAGATAGCAATCCAACGGTTTTGTAAGAGTTCCCTTAGAAGGTTCTCAAAATTCTAACAATTATGTGGGGGAGTCCCATCTTGCTGAAAGATAATTTCCTGCCAATAAGCCAAGTTTACGTTATCTAGGAACCCCTCAATGGTTTCCTCAATGTATTCTATGTAACGCTTCGTAAAATACAGGCACTACGACTTTTGATTTAATAAGGCCACATCAAACATTGATACTGAACTGGCCTTGGGGATTATGAGGATAATATGATGAAGCAAAGTTACTTTGTTGTGTATCTTGATAACCTGATGTGTAATTGTTTTTTTGATTCCACCATTACAATCGTGGGAAAAATGCTTCATATTGTCTAATTTAACCAACTTCGTATCTCAAAGTTGGCAATAGATCCGACTTCACTTTGAACACATTTTATAGCGTACGACTGTACAGTGTACAGCTGCTGAGAGTTTACTGTCACTATTTTCAGCGAATAGTCACGAACTCGAGGCTTGTTTGAGTCACTACCATACCTTCTATTTTCAGTTTCATTTTGTAAATGGCCGTTCTCTTTTCATTTTCGATAACCGTTCTTCCTATCCCATATTCGTTCCCATAGTTATCATTATCATCACATATGAAGCCTGTTAAGGAAGAACCTCTCTCCTAATAGTTAGTAGGTAGATTTTGATTAACCGTAAAATAAATTTTTCTATGTCGCGTTCATCTTGTATCATTTAGGACAGTCGTGAATGAACATGTTGTTCACCGTATGTTATTTTACTCCCAAGAAACTCTTCGGCAGTTTCACGCACTTTAATGTAATAAAGAATCCCGAGTATTATTATGTATTTTCTCATTGAGTGAATATACCTGCTGCAAAAAGTTTAACTACAACGTTGTTCATCTGTTTGAAATTGCAAGTGCGATATGCATCTACAAATGTCATTATCGAATAACAGCCTGTCCTTTTAAAGAACAGCCTGTATAAATTTTACTAAGTATTATCGCAAAAACGAGTTTATTGAGGAATATTTTTTCCCCTCGGGCAGAGAGAGCATTATTTATTTACGGTGAAACTTTAAAACTGATAAATCGTGAATAAAATTCGACAGTATCGAATTTGTAGCGCACCCTTCGTTATATGTATTGACTAGCCTTGTATGGGCGTTTGAGCGAAAGGTTTTCTCACAAAACAGTCAAGCAGTTTATTGTAAACCAAATTTTGGCGCCCATACTTAAAACCTCCGGGGATACATAAATTAAGCATTTCAACGTATTAGCTCTCTCATATAGCAAGAAGTAAGTACATTCAGGAACTGTACGATCCATAGACATTGTTTTCTACACTATTCGTATTGTAATTTAATTTATTTACCGACAGATATATGACTAACGCGTTCTACAGAGGGGTCTCAATTTTCTATGTGCGATACCTCCGATTATCTTTAAGGCTAAATAAAGGTAGTTACGAGAGAAAACCGTTTGGTTCTTAATATTACTTTACCAAAGTCTTAAAAGCAAAATGTTTGTAAGTAGTTTATGTTATGTGGAAGTTCATAAGTGGTTATGCCTTATGTTAACAACAACAAGTAATTATATTTTAAAATAACCCGACACGCTTGGCACTATTGAGGTTAATAGATTGTAATAAATTAAGAATAATTCAAATAAAACGAAAAAATTTAGTGAAATTCCTTGTTATTTTTATAACATAACTAAAAAAATGTTTTTCAACAAACGTCAAAAAATGACAAGGTTTGCGCATTGATAACAATACGCGAAGTGACCCTTTTTTCACTTTTCTACGTTATCATAACACCGTGCGCGAAATACTTACTTCGCGCCATGTAAACTATATGGGAGTTTTGTATTTTAACGTTAAAATAATTGTCAACTTTTCACGTTTGTAGAAAAAATTTTGTTTGCAACTCGTGCGCGAAATGGCACTTTGGTGATCGAGAATTGATTTTTTTAACGAGGCGCAGCATTAATAATGAGCGCATGAGCGCAGAAACACAATTAGTTAGTAAAAGATTTTAAAAATCTTTAGATGAAAAATATTAGTCTTCACTTCTTCAAACATCGATTTAGTTTTCAACACTAAAAGTAAATTATATTATATTTAGAATGCGGCACAAAGTTGAGTATTAAGTAGAGTAAAGGGTGGTTGATTTCCAATACCATTTTATTTATTTATTCACATTGTATGTTACATTTATATTGAACGACGTTTCACTATATCCAATGGCTTTTTCAAATTTCAGATTAATGTCAATATGTATTTGCACGTGTTGAATCATTTGATAAAGTATTTATCAAATGATTCAACACGTTTTATACAGGGTGGGCCATTGAAAAGGTAACACGCCTGTTTTGGGACACTTAGACCAGTTTCTTAAAAAAACGCCCGGACACGTCGATTTTCTATTTTTGGGGGACAACTTTTTATGTCAAATTTGACTTTGTCAGATCAACCCCCTAGCCCCAGCAACCCCTAACTCAAGAATTTAAATAGGGAAAAGGAGTCGAGCGACCACTCATTTGAAACGTCTTTTAATTCTCTATGTGACAGTATGAATTAAAATTAGTTTTATTCAATTTTTTTCGCCCCCATGAAAAGCACCCTCCAGATTAACGAAGGTGGGGGTGTTGTTTAGGAAAAATCCTGAAACACGTCACTTTTAACCTTTTGAGCGGCACATTTTGATGTCAAATTTGACTTTGTCAGGTCAACCCCCTAGCCCCAGCAACCCCTAACTCAAGAATTTAAATAGGGAAGGGTGTCGAGCGACCCCTCATTTAAAGCCTCTTTTAATTCTCTATATGACAGTATAAATGAAAATTAGATTTACTAAATTTTTTTTTCGCCCCCATGAAAAGCACCCTCTAGATTGACTAAGGTGAGGGTGTTGTTTAGGAAAAATCCTGAAACACGCCACCTTTGACATTTGAACCTCACATTTCAGGATTTGTCCTAAACAACACCCTCACCTTAGTTAATCTGGAGGGTGCTTTTCATCGGGGCGAAAAAAAATTGAATAAAACTAATTTTCATTTGTACTGTCGAATAGAGAATTAAAAGACGCTTCAAATGAGGGATCGCTCGACTCCTATTCCCTATTTAAATTATTGAGTTAGGGGTTGCTGGGGCTAGGGGGTTGACCTGACAAAGTCAAATTTGACATCAAAAGTTGTCCCCCAAATATAGAAAATCGACGCGACGTGTCCGAGCGTTTTTTTAAGAAACTGGTCTAAGTGTCCCAAAACAGGCGTGTTACCTTTTCAGTGGCCCACCCTGTATACATTTTTGTTTTACTTCTTATTAATTAATAAAATACATATTAACATTAATCTGCATCTTGTAAAAGCCATTAGAAATGGCGAAACGTTCAATATATCGTCGAGGAAATAAAGCACTACAATAAGCCAAACCTACCAAATTTTTGTAGTCAGACGGATTGAGATGGGGTTTTTTGCATTCGCTTCCTAAATTTAATAGGAAACTTTGTACCTACTTTTCATCATGTTTTTTTTTCAAAATTGCATTTGTTCAGTCGAAAATGCATCCTGAAAATTGCATTTTCATAGAAAAAATTCCTAACTTCGTTATAAGTTTCTAGAATCGACTCAATTCGGGTTCGCAGGGGTTTTCGAGGTCGCTGATTCCGAATATGACCTCCAAATTGCCTCACCGTCCACCTGGAGCTCAGGTCATCTCCGAAGCTTTTTCTGAAATTCACTCTCAAATGATTTATACATCTCATACGAAGTTTATTTGGGTTTCTGATTCCAAATCAGGTATCGGCAACCGTCCCCCGCGTACCTGTTGCCCCGCATCCGGGCATCAACGTCATCCTCTGAAGTTTCACTGAAGTTTCAAGACTATAGGGAACCGAAAATTGTTTCCGCGGTTTTTTGGGTAGCTTAGGTCGAATGTGGCACCGGATACTTGCTAACGGACACCTGGTGCATCACACCGCGGCGACATCAACGTCATCCTCTGGAGTTTCGCTAAAATTTCAAGCCTTGTGAACTAAAAATAATTTGTAATTGTTAGGACGGGGTTCTTCCAGGACCTCTATCCGGACCCACCAGCCGTGCATGGTACATAACCCGCCTGCAGAGGCGGATTTCGAAGTTCTCCACGAGATTTTGAAACTACTCTAACTGCCAACCTTATATTAGGAGTTTTACATACAAATTTAATCTGTAATAAAAGGAACAAATTAAATTAAATTAAATTTAAACTAAATATTTTATAATATTAACTTCATACATTTGGATGATAATGTTATTAAACAAAACTTACATTTTTTTATATATATCACAATTTTATTTCACAAAATGAAAATGTCCACATCTATTCAAATGTGCCATTATAAGTTTTACCTTATGATTTCGTGAAATGGTGAAACAAGCATTTGAGCGAAAATTTCAAGCGAAACTCCAGAGGATGACGTTGATGCCGCCGCGGTGTGGTGCACCAGGTATCCGTTAGAAAGTATCCAGGACCAGATTCGATCTGAGCGACCAAAAAAAACCCGGAAACAATTTTCGGTTCCCTATAGGCTTGAAGTTTCAGTGAAACTGAAGAGGATGACGTTAATGCCCGGATGCGGGGCACCAGATACGCGGGGGACGGTTTCCAATGCCTGATTTGGAATCAGAAACCCTAAAAACCCTCGGATGAGATGTCTAGAATCATTTGAGAGTGAATTTCAGAAAAAGCTTCGGACATGACGTTGCTTAGCCATCCTGAGCTCCAGGTGGACGGTGAGGTAATTTGGAGGTCATATTCGGGATCAGCGACCTCGAAAACCCCTGCGAACCCGAATTAAGCCGATTCTAGAAGCTTATAACGAAGTTATGAATTTTTTCTACGTTACCCTACTGGTACACCACTAATCTAAGTTTTGCCGCTCCCAAATTTGAGGTGTAAACTACCAGCAAACGTGGTTTTTTCTAAGTGCATAAGTTGATTGCGATATTTTTCAAAATGTTTCTCATCAAATGCTTCGGCTTTATTCATTCGTCTCGCTATCGAGAAACTAAACATTGATTTATTTTTATCATCTCATCCCTTTAATTCCATTATTACAGTTGGATTCAGTGGCGTACCGACACAGTTGGGGGCCTGGGGCGGCACTAGATGAGGGGGCCTATATATATTTTGTCGGCCTGAACTATTGTGAACTACCTACTATACGTCCACGTCAGCCACAGCGGGGGAGTCGATTTGTTTCTCGTGGTGAAGGGGTGACAGCGGACAGACACCAAAATCTTTAACCTAAGTTGAATTCGTAAATAATTATACAAATAGAAAACATTTTCACGATTAAAAGTATTTTATTACAGTAAAACCTCTATAAACCGGAACCATATGGTACAAAATTTGTTTCCGCCTTAAACGGAAATCTGTTTATGGTGGAAAGTTATCTTTACAAAACCAAAATAATTTCTATTTTAGGTATATACAGGGTGTCTCAGGTTTAATAATCAGGACGTTGACATTTTGTCATTTTGTAGAAAAACAGATTTTAAGGTGGGTTGCTCCTATATAAACACAGGTCCTAAAATTCTTTGTTTCTGAGATACAGGGCGTTAAATTTGTCTAAAAAATAAAGTTTTGATTTATTTATTTCCGGGTTTATTTCCAAACTGTGGAAAATATTCAAACCAAAATTGGCACACAAGATACATGGACAGAGGGTCATAAGATTGAACAACATGAATTTTTTTAATCAACCAGTGGCGGAAATATGGGTAATCCGTTCTACTAATTTGATAAATAAAAATAGTACGGCTCTGAATTAAATATTCTCAATATCTTTTTCGATAGAGCATTCAATTCTTAACAAAAAATGACTTTTGACTTTTTTCGGTTCGGTCAATGTCAAAGTCGTGATCATTCAACCCGGGACACCCTGTATACTAATCATGTACAGTATGTACTTAAAAGTCTGTGTGAAACGGTTGTCGTTAATAAATTAAACTTTTTTAAAACAGTTTTCTATTATTAATTATTTTGCACATTTTGAAAAACTGCTTTTTCCAATTTTTTTACAACTGGACAAAAGAGTCGTTTCCTGTACTGAAAAAACGGGACTAACACAAACATTGGTAATACGCAGGCTTCCTTCTTATTCTAACTCAGGGTCCACCCGTCCACCTTAGACAGTTTTTAACTGTATTTAGAACAAGTATAAGCAGTTGTCTAACATTCGGGGGCCTATAACGACGTAGGACCTGGGCCGATTTTTATTATTGAAAAAATAAAATAAAGTATTTTCATATTTGGGGGCCTATGGCGATACGGGGCCTGGGGCGGACCGCCCCCACCGCCCCACCCTCGGTACGCCACTGGTTGGATTTTTATCTAATTTACTAAAAAATGTTACCGTAGGGTTGCGAACAATATTTTGAAGTTTATTTGATACTACACCTTAGACTTACCGTATAGATTTAAGTAGCACGTAACATTGTTAAACATTAGACAATATGCTCTTGAAGATCTACTTTAAATGTGATAATCCATAATCATTAATTTAAGTTAAGCAACTGAAAGTGCCATCACTGGGTGAGCACTTTGCACGCTATTCCTTTTCATTTATAGAATTTACTTAATGCTTAATACCAGCAGATTGTAAATAGTTTGTCGTTAAAATAAAAAAAAAAAAAAAAAAAAAAAATTTGATTTTTAAAAAGAAATGAAAACTCTAGAAGAAATTTGAGTTCAACTACATAACATTTATTAAAACTGAAATGTAAAAAGAAATTATCTAATATTTTATTTAATTAAAATTCCATTTGTAACCTTAATTCTTTTTTCAGCAAATGGAGAAGAAGAGCCTAATCCTCTTCCTTGTGTAGTCTACGTTCACGGTGAAAGTTACGAATGGAATTCCGGTAACCCTTACGACGGAACAATTCTAGCTTCGGCTGGAAGAGTTATCGTAGTTACTATCAACTTTAGACTTGGTGTTTTAGGTGAGTTAAAATTAATTGCTACCCAAGGCTTTTATACAAGTGAACTGTCCATCGTGACTATTTGCGTTGCTCTTTTATTCAAGTTTAAGGGCAATTTTAAATGATTTACGTAATTCGGCGATGAACGCTTATGTGTCTTAAAATTACCCTCATTTAATTAAAACATTTTAATTAAAGCTTTGTGATAAGTGAAATACATCTGTCATTCCGGATAAATTTTAACATCGTTATTACAAGTTGAAACGAAGATAACTCACATTTTCACGTTTCCGCCTATGTTGCTGCAGATTTATTGTACTACACGTTTTCTCACATTTTACGCACTACATAGAACAGTTAAAAAAATTGTTTTAAAGGTAGCTGGTAGTTTAAGTGGAAGATAAATTGGCCACACGACCGATAGAAGCTGAAACAAGAGAGGAATTTGTATTCATTGATTACCGTATTCTAAATCATACTTATCTACACTTACTACGTACCTACATTACAAACACTTCCTCATAAAAAAAAAGGTGAAAATCTAATGTAAAGCTTACATGCTTTATACAACATTAAGGTTTAGTAACCTTCAGTGCAATAGTCAAAAACCGACACAGCAGAAGAGATGCAATCAGTTTCGATCATACGGTCCGCTAGCTTCTTCAAAGAATCATATCTTACAGTATTTTTAATGGTAGTGCAGTCAAATTGTCAGCTTCTCCATTATATCGCCTTACAAATGACATAAAAATCTATGTTTTTTTCTGGGGTGTGGGCCGTGGGGGGTGGTTTGAAAAGGATAAATCGAATTTTGCTAATTTCTCTGTCCTTAAGAAACCAAAATAATTTTGTTTTTGTAATAACTCGGATTCTTTTCATCGGATTTTAACGGCTCATTTTGTAGGTCTTTTCAAGCCCTATAACTTTATCTTGAGCGGCCATAACCTTAAATTAACACATCTCGAGTTATTGGGGAAAAATGCGAAAAAAATTGACACTTTTCGGTTTTTCTTCTAAAACTCTTTTCAGTCACAAAATAGAAATTTTTGCTTCATGAGAAAGTTGTAGAGTTTGAACAAATGAACAAAATCACCGTCTTCAAATTTTAGATTCGTAAAAAATTAAGGTAGAAGCAAAGAGAATACTCCTTGGTAGAAGGCAGCGTCCGAAGTTGCGCACTCGATTCTGTCGCGCATCGAGCGCGGCGGGACACGGCAGCACGCGTACTGAAAACTTTTCGTTTTTCGCTTCTGTCTCTTTTCCCATAAATGCTAGCGAATAATGACTAATATGAAACATATACAGGATGAAAATAATAAACATTGGATGAAAATACCTACCTTTAGCCGCAAATTACATTAAAATTAATTGAAAATTGAACACAGTAATGAGCTTAAGTCATTATGATCGCTTGAAATAGTCATTTTAACTTAACAAATACAGTTTCTGGCAGTATGTAACTGAATTTTCTTGCATTTTAAACATGTAAATTATATAATAAATAATGCTACACAATTGATATGCAATAATTAATGCTGCCTGTAGCAATAAAGTTATATTCATTAAAGAAATGTTTTTTGTTCATTTTTTCAAGCTCTACAACTTTCTCATGAAGCAAAAATTTCTATTTTGCGACTGAAAAGAGTTTTAGAAGAAAAACCGAAAAGTGTTAATAACTCGAGATGTGTTAATTTGTGGTTATGGTCACTCAAGAGAAAGTTGTAGGGCTTGAAAAGACCTACAAAATGAGCCGCGAAAGCTTAAAATCCGATGAAAAATATCCGAGTTATTGCAAACACAATATTATTTTGGTTTTTTAAGGGCAGAGAAATTAGCGCAACCTTAATCAATTCGTACAATTTGATTTACGCTTTTCAACCCCCCCCCCCCCCCACAACCCAGAAAAAAAATCGCGTTTTATATCATTTCTAAGGCAAAATGACAGTTTGATTGGACTATGGTTGTTATACAGAATCCAGCAAAATCTACAATGTTTTAATAGCCTCTATAGGTACATGCTATAACTTCTTATTGACGTAGGTAACGAAAAATTGTACACGGCTAACTCTGACAGCGTATTGCGTGTTAACCATCAGTGTGGGGTAGTGCTTCTATTGTCAATGGATCCTGATTTAAAGCTACACATGCATATCTTTTTTCTTCTCCATCTTCTTCATTATTGCTCCTTAAGCGACCTGCTCGAGGCCTCAGATTTACAAAATTACCTGGAGAATTAAATGAGCAATCAATGCTTGGTTCATAAGTTAAATCTTCATCTCTAGATTCGTAACTTTCACCTAAAGTTGTATTAGTATCATCCTCGGGGAGTCAGGAATCGGTACATTTTCGGTATTTTCTATAGTAGTCACATATACTGGCATAGGTATCTGTAGCGGAGTATTAGTGTTAAATAATACTTTATTATCTTCCTGAATTCTTCTAAGAATATGACATTCCTGCTCTTAGTAACTCTCTGAGTGTATGGATCCATCAATCGGTACTCTTTTGTATTATCACAATATCCAAGAAATATCATTTCTGTGGATTTCGAATCCCACTTTAATCTTTTCTCCTTTGGCACGAGCACCATGGCTTTACAACCAAAAATTCTTAAATGTGAAATATTTGGTTTCAATCCTGTCAACTTCTCCAGTGGTGTCACATAGTTAAGGACGCGAGTCGGTGAACGGTTAATTAAATGAGCAGCAGTTTCCACTGCCTCTGCCCAATACTTCTCAGGTAAACCAGCATCCTCCAGCATACATCTAGTACGCTCTACAAGTGTACGGTTCATACACTCTGCCAGTCCTTTCTGCTCCGGTGTATACGGTGCTGTAGTCTGATGCTTGATACCATAGTCTGATAAAAATTTAGACAATTCATTATTAATATATTCCAGACCATTATTTGTTCTGAGGGTTTTTATCTTGCAATTGAGCTGATTTTCAATTTCAGTTTTGTAAACTTTGAAAACTTCTGTTATACTGGTCTTATTTTTCAAAAAATATACGTTTACCTTTCTTGAAAAATCGTCTATGAAAGTTATGCAATAGGTACCTGGCTCCACTCATGGAGGTAACTTCCATAGGACCACATAAATCAGAATGCACGATTTCCAGTGCCTTTGTTGCACTTGAACCAGCATTAGAGAATGGAAATCTGATTTGTTTACCTTTTAAACAAAGAATGCAATTATTTTTTATATCTTTGTTGTCCACTAATATTTTTATCCCTTCAGTACACAATGGCAATTTCTTAACATCATTATAATTCAGATGTCCCATTCTTCGATGCCAAATATTCAAACTACTTTCTTCAGAACTTGCAACAAATGCGTTCCCATTATATGTCTTCAATTTATACATGTTGTTTACAAGCTTAGCTGTTAGTAGCCACTAACTTATTTTGTTTACTGAATATTTCACAACCAGTTTTGTTAAATATTACTTGACAACCATTATTCACCAGTTGACTAACTGACAATAAATTAGTATTTAATTGTGGAACATACAAAGTGTCTTTCACTTGTATATGGTTTATGTTATCATCTTTACTCAAGAGATCCAAGTCAACAATACCCATATGCTGTACAGTGATCGATGCATCATTGGCAAACGTTATATTTTTTATCGGAGGTTCCCGAATATCATACATTCCATCAGAAACATTTGTCATGTGCAAAGATGCACCAGAGTCCACAATCCATGTCATTTTGTCAATTTTCTCTTGATTTGCAGAAAAAACAGCTGCAAAACCTTTCTCATCATTACTTTCCTTTACTTTTTCTTTACATAATTTGCTTATATGACAATATTGGGTACAGTTGTAGCAACGGGGACCAGATGTTTTGATACTTTTATTAGTCTTGGTGTGCTTTGTGTAAAGAACTGATATGTTAGTATCTTTTACTTCTTGAAGTAACTTCGTCTTTATAGAATCAGTGGTTATCTTTACACCCGAGCTCTCAAGACCCATTATCATAGGTTTGTATTGTTCCGGCAAACCAGCCAACATCAAAGTACCAAGCCATTCGTCATCAACGCTAAATCCAATATTTCTTAGCTTGTGAGCGGTGGTTACTATTTTACTAACATACTCTTCTATGCTTCAGCAGCATTCTAAAGTGGTATTCACCAAATCTCGGAGTAACCCAACTTTTCTTGGTAAACCAGCATACATCTAACTTCATTCGTTACTGGAATCAATATTCCGTCCGTGCGTCCGTACGCTGCAAGAGATGCGTATTGTCTACAACAGAGTTAAGATATGGATCTTATATGAAATTTTATGCTGATTCAAGATCCGGTCCCAATTTTTCGATATCTCAAATACTTTTCGAAATATTCGACTTTAAAGTCGAAATTTCGAAATTATCAAATTTTGTCTTTGATAAGGCCAGATTTTTTTATACTTTCGTTACTGCGGTATTCGAAGTTCGTTTTGTAATCCAGGGATTTCAACTAGTTGAAATTAAGACCTATTTTATTACTTACAATAAGAAATGTCACGTGATGCGAAACTAAAATTGTTAAATCAATAACACACCCGCACCCGAACAATATTGTATTTTAAATAAAATGCATCCCTCCTCAACACATATTTCCTTTACGAATTAGTTTCCTATTTTTATTGTTTCTTTCCGCACTTAGTTTTCCTTTCGTTTGCTTAAAAGATTAATGCTTCCTATCGCTGTTCTCAACAGAACTTCTTAGCTACCCTATGTTTATGGCTGGATTAGCGTACTTATTGCTTCGTACCGTTTTATTGTCAAAGCATCAATTCGTTGGGAATGCCATGATCGTTAGTCGAAAGGAAACATTTACTTACCAAACTATTTGTAACGTAAATTTTGATGACACAAAATTTAAACAATGTTGCAGTAAATGCTAAAAACCTAAAATGTCTTTCTTTTTCTTTACATACATTACGACGAATAAAATGTGTTTTGATAAGTGCGGCTACTTACCGAAACTGTGAGAAGTTAAAAAAATATTTTTATATAACAAACTTTTAGAATCTACGTAGGTAGATTTTTACGAAAGCATCAGGAGAAGCTTTTACAAAACTAATTATGTGTTGTGCGATCCTCTAAGTGTTAATAGCCGTGGTTAATTTGCACGTTCATTAACAGTAAATGTAGCGCGAAGCTTTGCAGTTCCCGAAACCTCCTTTGATATTCTCAAAGAGAAAAACAGAACTTTTTATTGAATTGTGACTTCTCCGTTTCCTACTAAAAAAGTTCATTTTGCAGATCGTATTATTCGAGAACTTTATTTTAAACTAAGAATCAATCTCAATACTGTTTACTACTCGCAGACTGTCTTTTAGTAGAGTATACCGGGTGAATGAGACGACCCGTATCAGTAGTTTATTTAAAGAACGGTGAGTCGTAGAGAGGTAGGGTAAAAAAAGTGATTATAAAAGCCATAATAAAGAATCGAATGGTGATATTTGATATTATTTCTGGGAAAAGTCAGCATTCCTTCAGAATGGCTCGAACTCCAAAATTTTAAATGGCACCATAAGTCGAAAAAGGTATTGTTTAAAAGATTCCCACAGTGCAAAAAAACGTTTCTGAAAAGTTTTAGAAACGTATCTCTGAAACATGAAACATCTCCGAAACAGCGACAGAAACGTATCATACACATAACATAGACGTTTAATGTCCGCCTTCAGAAACCTAGATTTGAAACAACACAGAAACGTTACATCGAAACATTTTATATATGTTTCAAGAAACATATCGAAGAGTAATTTATTGAAATGTAGGAGAAATGTGTCCTTATAAATGTTTCATACGTGAATATTTGAAATGTCTCATATATGTTTCATTTGAAACATACCTGAGTATAAAAAAATTGAGATGTGGTAGAAACTATGGTACCGAGAGCCCCAACTACTCTGAGGGGCTCTTTTCCCAGTGCGCACGCCCTGCAGGGCCCAATCTACTCCGGTGGCTTGTTCTCCAGGGCCCCCAAAATTCTCTTAGTGTAGACTCGAAGGAGATCGGTGATGCTGAAAAATCGTTTTGCTTCAAGTGGGATTCGAACATCGGTCGCTTGTTTAGGAATTCAGAAAACAGCTCCGCAAACTACCTGAGCTACAGACTCGCTGGCAAATAAGCCATTTAGATGTGCAATATTACCCATCTACTTATGATGAATAAATCTATTGTAATTTGAATTGTAATTTTGGATAAATATGTAAAACACTCACATTGAAACGTGTATTTTTAGTTTCTTATGATATGTTTCAAGTGATTCGGTTTCTAGTACAACGCTACTAAATACAAGTACCTAACATTAACTTTGAAAGATGACTTCAAACGAAACATCACATTTTTAATGAAGTTTCTAAAATGTTATACGTTATCACTAAAGTTGGGATAGTTAGACAAAACGAAAGTTTCAAAAAGGCAGGAAAAAGGCATAAAAAATAATTTAAAAAAAGCATCTAAAAAGACAAAAAAGGAGAAAAATGGCACGGAAAAGCGAAAACTGTCGAGATAAAATCAACACATACATATTCAATTTAAGTATAGACAAACAAATATTAATTTGAAAAAGTAATTACAGTGGATAAGTGCTATCTGCTGGTATTCTTTTTCAATATAGTTTTCGGGCTAATTAAAATACGCTTAACTCGGCATAATGACTAAGTGATGCAATTTCAACAAAGACTGTATGTAGGTGCAGCTTGCAGGTAGAAATAATACAATGGGAAATATTTCAAAGTAAGGAAAATGACTCATCCGAGTTATTATTGTAAGAGGCTTAAATATTATAGACAAAGTTTGTATTCAGTTTGTATACCAAATTCCTTTCCCTTTCAAACAATTTGCTTTCTTAGAAATTACCCAGAAAAATATACCTATATAAAATCTAAAAATTAAAAAATACTTACTTACATTTCAAAAAACTTAAAAAAAATTTCAGAAAAGGTACTAAATACTTACGCGAAAATATCAAAAAAAAAAAAAGGTAAAAAACGCAATAAAACTAACAGAAACCAAAAAAGGCAGAATAAAGTTTGCATCTAAAACGGATTTTAAATAGGGTCTGCCTTATGTTTGTCCATTTATAAAAAAAGGCATCCTAGCTTTAGTTATCACATTCCAAAAAATATATCACAGAGATATATTTTTGGATACATATCTAAAACGTTCACACCGAAACGTGTATGACGTGTTTCTTACGATATGTTTCAACTGATAAGGTTTCTGGTACAACACTACTAAACACAACTCCGTAACGTTAACTTTGAGATATGACTATTTTGTTTCAGACGAAACATCACATTTGTAACGTTTCTAAAATGTTATACGTTATCACATTCCAAAAAATACATCACAAAGATGTATTTTTGGATACATATCTAAAACGTTCGTGTTGTAATGTGTATGTTTTGTATTTTATGTAACATATCAATTGAAACGTTTATTAGACATTACCATTTATTCGCTTTCGACAGGAATGTACCAGTAATGTGTCTTAGATGTTTCTTAGGAATGTTTCATTTGTAACCCTTATGCAACATTTAGAAACGTTTCATGGATGTACTGTGTTCAGTGGGTTGTTGAAGAAGAAGAAAGTTTTATAGGAAAAATTATTTTATTTCATACTGACTAGTAATCTGTGTAAATGAAACTTTACCGTACTAGAAATTTTGTACCCGAATACAAAGTTTGCCATAGCAACATAAAGTGACATGACTTTGGTAACGTCAAATTTTATATAAAGTTAATAGAAAAACTCCTAAGAAATGAATCTATGGCCAGTATGAAATAAAATGTTTGACATTATTTGTACGTTAAATCAGATTACGTTACTCGTTTCGAAATTCTTGCCTCAGCTACGCTTCGGCAATAAACATCTCACTCGTTAACGTAAACCTTGATTTACCGTACTCATATGTAAATATCTATTATTACTACCACTCGACTAAAGTTGTTAAATTTGAAATTCATTGTTAACAAGAAACATTGAAAAGTCGACTTTTAAAATCCAGTTACCAATGTTACATGTGTTCTTCCCTTTCAAGAAGTACTTATTAGAGCCACTGATAGTGTACCTAGAAGAGCTCAACACTTCAACAGTGCTTAGCAGTAAATGGAAAACGTTTTTAACACATGTAACATTGGTAACTAGATTTTAAAAGTCGATTTTTCAATTTTTTTTTTGTTAACAATGAATTTTAAATTTAACAACTTTAGTCGAATAGTACTTACTTAAAAGGGGTGGCAGTAATAAAACTAGTTGAAATCCCTGGATTACAAAACCAACTTCGAATACCGCAGTAACGAAAGTATTAAAAAATCTGGCTTTATCAAAAAGACAAAATTTGATAATTTCGAAATTTCTACTTTAAAGTCGAATATTTCGAAAAGTATTTGAGATATCGAAAAATTGGGACCGGATCTTGAATCAGCATAAAATTTCACATAAGATCCATATCTTAACTCGGTTGTAGACAATACGCATCTCTTGCAACGCACGGACGCACGGACGGAATATTGATTCCAGTAACGAACGAAGTTCGTTGATAATTTTTCCTATAAAACTTTCATCTTTTTCAACAATCTTTTAAACAATACCTTTTTCGACTTATGGTGCCATTTAAAATTTTGGAGGAATGCTGACTTTTCCCAGAAATAATAATATCACTATTCTATTCTTTATTATGGCTTTTATAATCACTTTTTTTACCCTACCTCTCTACGACTCACCGTTCTTTAAATAAACTACTAATACGGGGGGTCTCATTCACCCGTTTTGCTTTTCGAGATAAAATTTTTATCACATGTAAATAGTACACGGTGTTATGTAAGTATCGAACTTTGATTGAGCTTGCAACCTTATGAAGGGTAAGCTACATCCTGAAATTAAGAAAATATGAAAAACTAAAGTTAATTCTATACCATACTAATTCCGACGTTGGAAGATTCGCGCCACAAAGTCACTAAACAAAGGAATCTAATTTACGTGACTCAGATGAGTGTTACAATTTTTTAAATAAACCCTACGAAACATTTAAAAAGTACCTACCCATAAGATTAAGTTCCATGTAAAGTAAAGGGGTTTAAGTTCAAATTTTATTTAAAAATATAACAAGATTTCTGTCAGATTTAGTTTTAATGGTTGCAAAACAGCGTTGCTTTTTAAACTTTTAAACTTTCGTCATTAACGTTTGTAACGTTTCACTTTAGTTTGTTGTATGTTATGAGAATTTATACGTGTTTTAATGAGTCACGTTCTCTATCTGTATGGTTTGACATTAAAAAAATTCTGTGTCAATTATATTGGTGCCTTATTTATTCCCGAGATGGCGTCGTGCTTGGAAAATTGTCGTTCTTTTTGAAAAACAAAAAACTAAATTTAACTTCCGCTTTTTCTTTTCTTCTTCTATAGATTTTGCCCGACTATGGACCACTTCTGATGATTATTTTTCTCCCTTCTTTCTTCTTTCATTCTTTCACGGTGTTGTTTCCTTCTTTCTTTAGTCCATTTTGTTCCAGTCTTCTTTCTTTTCTTGAACTTGAAAACTGAAAACTCTGATCTTCTCTCTGAATTCTTTTTTTCGCTCCATCTCCTCTCCATCTATTTTCATTTCTGCCATGTCTTTTCTTACTTCCTTGATCCATGTTTTTTGTGTCTTAGGGTTTCTGTCGAAGTAATTGAATATTCATTTCTTTAACACGTCCGTAGAAAGTCATTCTTCTCCTTCTCATTGTGTCTGTTATTTTCTCTGTTCTGCAATAAATCGCCTCATTGCTTCTTTTTCTTTTATTAGCCGTTCACCATTTTTTTTACTTGAGAAAGCGTCGAAAACAATCTTACGGACGTGGTAAATACTTGATTTCAATTGCTGTAAAATAAGTACACATTTGACGCCCTTCTGAAACTCAAGTTGTTCGAAAATAGTTTCGAATCGTTTAAAAATCGGATTTGACAACGACATCTGAATGTATTTTTTGGAGTAAATCGATTACACCCATACTACTGGTACTGTTTAAGGAGTTTTTTTGTGACATTATTGATTATTGTCAATTTAGTGTCCACAGGGCACAGAGTTTCAAAGCAACTTTCCACTAATTACAACTTAATGTAGAATTTTGTAATATGATTATAACAGTGATGACCTTTTATCACCCATTAGGCCTAATAAAAAATATTAACAAGGCTTTATCCAAATGATCTCAATATTTTCAATCGCAATGTGCAATCAACCTGTGGTAAAGTTATGGTGAATGTATGTCTCACCCTCAATATAGTTCAGATGATTACCATATCTGTGAACCTGTCAGCAAGTTTTTGGAATCTAAGACCGAAAGGTTTTTATACAACGAGAATACTCAGGAGATATCGGAGCAATGGCGCAAGTGTATCTTAATGAAAGGTATATAATAATAATAACGTCTTTATTGAATATTTCAAGTATCGTACTTGCTACTTAAATTAAATACAATATTTCAATCTCAAGGAGTAGTTCAGCTTCCTCTATTGATAAGAGCTTGCTGGTCTACCACTTAATCCTTGATAGTCATTCCATACTTAAGATGTGTAGGTATATTCCGCCCGTCTATCAATCGGTCCACGGAACTACTAAGTCCCTAGGCAACTTATCGCGAATCTTCGCCATATATTATCTTAAACTCTCTAGGTGTGCAACTGTCGAAAATAATCTCTCGCGCTGCTTTCAACAACAATTGCTATTTTTTTGTTAAACAATTTCTTCATCAGAACACACGCGATTTCTTGACAACAACCAACGCGTGATGCTCACCATTAATAAGATACATTTTAACGGAAAAACAAAAGATGGTCAAAGCAGATGAGATAAAAGCCTCTGCACTTACCTGACTGCTCCTCTCAAGTTCAACTCAAATAAAATAGTTTTTTACAAAATTATTTTCTGTGAATCGATTTCATTTCCTAAATACGAGGGAATAATATACGAGGTGCGCAGGAAATAGTTATTTACATATCTATGAGTATGGTAAATCAAGGTTTACGTTAATGAGTGAGATGTTTATTGCCGAAGCGTAGCTGAGGCAAGAATTTCGCAACGAGTAACGTAATCTGATTTAACGTACAAATAATGTAATAGTATATTATTTTATGTGGCGGAGAAGTACAACTTTTCATGGCGCGCCTGTGTTTAGCCGCCGAACGAAGTGAGGCGGCTAATAGAAGGCAAGCCATGAAAAGTAACTTCTCCGCCAAATAAAATATGCTAGATTGGCTCCATAATAGGCCTTATCAGTGCTCCAAATTAGGTGAAATAATAAATGAAGGAATGGTAATAACCAATAAGTCACTAAACCTCCCCCATATTTTTTATATTAAAGTTAAAATTAACTAAATATACATAAATTACATGTTCCCATGCGACCCATCGTCTCCTTCACAAATACCTTGGCGGTGGTGTCCAGGTTTTCTGAATGGCCGATCCCGACTGAATTTCCAATTCCCTTAAGCTTTCCACTGAACTTTCAAAATTTGAACGAACCCAAGATCATCAAGTTTATCCATCGACATTCTTAAATTATTTCCGAGTGTCCCCTTCGACGAATGTTTAAACGTCGTTAATGATTACCTCTCCTCTTCAAAGTTGTCCGATAAAGCGTGTTCCTTTCTTGGAGATAGCTTAAAACTTGTCTACAAACAAAATTTCTTTCAGTTTTAATAATACCACTTATTTACAATGTTTTGGTCTACCTAAGGGTAGCAACCTGTCCTCTCTGTTAGCCGAACTGTGCATGACTTCTCTGGAAGTCAACCAAATTTTTAGCAATCACTGGATCTTGGACCGTTTTTCCTTCTATAAGCGCTATGTAGACGATATATTAGTTATCTTCAAAGGCAGTGACCATGACATCCCCACACCACATTCACTTTGGAGAAAGAACAGAATAAATCCCTCAACCTTCTCGATCTTAAAATCCCAAGGGTTAACAACCGTTTAGTCATCGACATCTACAGGAAACCCACCACTACTGACCAGTTATCCCTTTTTGCTCGCACCACCCCCTTTCTCATAAATTAGCCGCCTTCAGGTTCTACTTTAATAGACTTCTCAATCTACCATTCACCCGTCTCAATTTTAATGAAGAATATAATTTAATCTTCGACATTGCAGCTCGCAACGGCTACCCCAAAGCGCTTATTCAGAAATTATTTCATCGCCTTTCCCGTACCCACAATGCCAAATATTACACGACTTTACATCCCTCTCAGGCAGAAAATAATTTTTATTCCTTGCGTTCTCTCTCCCACTTTTTCAAAAAACTTTTCCAATAGTTTGATGTTAACATCTCCTTATTTTCATCAAAACACAATCTCAAACATCTCCTAGTTCACACAAAAGATTAAATTGAAAATCTTGACAAATCAGATGTTTACATACTTTCTTGGTGGCACATGTGGGGCTTCGTATATTGGCCAAACGAGGAGGAGGTTAAGAATCTAAGTCATCTTTTACCAACCACATTTTAGAAAATGGACACTCGTTTGACCTGAATCTGAATTGTAAGATCCTGCACATTTGCGACAAAGGCACGAGGCTTAACTTCCTTGAAATTATCACCACGTTCAATCCTCAATATTAACAAAAAATTACTTACCCTATAACTTGTCTTTTCTTTCACCCCGTATATAGTTCCCCCCGTATTCTTTGTGCCCCCCCCCGTTTGTTTTCACTTTGTAGTTGGCTTCCATTTTACCCTGCCAAATGTTTTTCTTAGATAGTTTAAATTTTGTGTTATTTTAGTTCCTTTTCCCATATAAAAATTTTTTTCCCGTAAGTATTATTTTTCGCTTTTGTAGTAGGTTTAACCTCAATTTTACAAAATGGCTTGATGGCCGTCAGATTTCCACCTTAACCATTTAAAACCAGGCTTGTAAGTTGGTTAATTTTTGTTGTTTATCTTATAGCTTGTATTATTGTTCGTTTTAGTGATTTATCAACTTCAATTTTTCCTTTTCACTCACACACCATTACTTCATTCACCTATTTATTACATGCTACGATAGTAAGTAATACTTAGAAGTGTTAGTTTTATACTTATGTAATCTCTTTTTAGTCTGATGATGACTCTTTTGGGTCGAAACATGTCGTAAATTTAAATCTTAATCCCTTTGTAATAATTTGTGTCAACGTTAAGCAACTATAGTCAATTTTTACTTTAAAGGTTTAGTGACTTATTACCATTCCTTAATTGTATTCGATGATTACAAAATGGAACAGCGACTTATACTAACCCGCCTTAAGACAAGTTGTTATTATATGGTAAGAACAAAACTCGTAAAGCTGATTCCCGCATTGTGAAATCAATAATAGATGTATCTGCTTAAGCCTAAATCTCACAGAGTAATAGAATGTAATGAACAGATTCTAAAACTAATGTATACAACTAAAATAAAATAGTCCAAATACCAAACCTGCAAATGAAGAGATGTGCTGAAACTCACATAAAAACGTACGACGATTTTGTGAGAAAACTAACAGAAAAGGATGACTTTTTCGTCCACAGTAAACTGAACCCTTTGCTTTATTTGTTATTCTGCGAAAGCTCCATCACTGTAATGTACATTTGCAATAAATTTATCCTAAATCCCATCGGTGTAAGCGTTTGGCCCTAGTTTAACATTGACACCACATATTCTCTTAAGTGTACCTACATTCTGAAATGTCTCTTGAGTGCACTTGAGATATTTTAGTTATGAAAGCTTTGAAAAGTTCTAAAAGAAAGAATTCCGAAAACTTTCCATTTACTTGCATGTAAGCAGGCTTCGTACCAAGTTTCCCGTTTTAAATAATATTGTAATCCTCGCATGAAATTTGTTAGCCTGTTATCCTATATAAGATTGTGATTAATATTCATTTTGTTTGAGGCAATGGGTGAAGTACAAACTTTAAGCTCTAACTACATAAACGAGCGAACATCAATGTCATACTTTAAGGCAACCCAACAAAGCAAAACCCTTAATCTCACCGAAAGTTCATTATAGGTAAAGCTTGTTATCATAAACACACCAACGTATACAACTTGTCGATTGTCATTTAATCCAGATTTACTTTATATCAAATTAATTATCCCCCCCCCCCCCCCCCATACCAGATTATGTCAATTTTCACGAATAAAAAACTATCCAGTGCTAGTTACAATAAATTAATATAAGAATTTTGTACGTGATCAACTTAACGTGATTAAATTAATCTAACAGCATCCTTGTCGAGTTTGACAGAAAATACGGCACTGTATCAATTTAACACGTTTACACCACACGAGATTTACGCTGACGGCATTATAAATTTGACGTGATTTAGGCTGGTCTAATTCAAAAATTGATCTTTATTCTTCGGACTTTTCAATCGCAAAAGTGATTTAATCACTTGTAATAACTCGAAAACTTTGAATAGGGTTTGAAAACTGTATTTTTAAACACGAATAATAAATTTCGTGTTTAACACTGATTTTACTAATTATCAAACTCAGTTTTCATAAAAGAGTTATGTAAATTTGCACGTGCAGTAAAATTAATGTAGCAATGTGAAAATAGTTTAATACTTTTTTTTGAAGTAGGTACTTCAAGATGGAGTGAACTCGTTCACAAAATAATCAAATCCATTTTAATTTAAATTAGATTGTGTTACGTTATAGTAAAAACGCGTCCCTTGTCACGATAAATCACAAACACCATAAATCATGTATAGGAAGCAAGCAATGATAAATTTAAAAAAGTTTGGCAGTACCTAATAAATCTAGAAGAGAAGTTTTGACAAATACATATATATTTTGGTTAATATTTTATACATATTGTTTGAAGACAGAGCGTTGAATGTGTGCTTGAACCGACAACTGTTGAAAAAATTAACGTATCTCCTCAATAATTGATAAAATGAATTAGATAGACAGAGCTGGCAAATTTGTAACAAACTCAAAGCTAGTCTATTGCAAAATATTTATTATAGGATGATTGATGGATGATTTATTAAATTAAATTTAAGAAATTAATTTAATAAATCATCTATGGGGAAGGTTTAGAGAATTTTTCCCATACAACTTACGGTTTTACTCCATTTTGAGTCATTTTTCACCTATAAATCAACTATTATGGACCCAACCTATTTGTAATAGTAGATAAAACCTTAATACATACAACTATTTAACCAAACACAACTAACCAACAATAGCGAAACTGTAATGCAAATTTTGTTTCTATCACAAAACTGGGTATCGTAAATAAACTGCTAAACGTAAAGATATAGAAACATTTTCGTAAAAGTTGTTTCCTAATACGGGTGTACGCTAATATTCGCCAATAATATACTTTTTTTAAAATCGGCCAGAAAGTAGTACTTTCCGGTTTATTTTTAGGTCAGAAAATCTCATTTTGTCGGACCGAGCCAGAAAGTTATTATGATAGTCCGGTAAAAGGTTTTACCGGACTCATTTTTACTTTCGGGCCTCGAACGGTCAATTGTTCTGCCCGTTTTAAAAAAAATATTGTACGTAATACGTCCCAAAAGTGCTTTTACCCGGACTCGCAGGCTTGCAGGACTCGCCTGCGGCTCGCCCTGTAATTTGCCTACCTGTCTAGTAAAAGATCACTTTCGGGACTTGTTACGTAATAGTAGTTTACGTAACAAGTCCCGAAAGTGATCTTTTACATAGTACCTAGTACATAGGCAAATTACAGGACGAGCCGCAGACGAGTCCTGCAAGCCTGCGAGTCCAATAAAAGCACTTTTGGGACGTATTACGTACAATATTTTTTTAAAAATCGGCCAGAAACGGGCAGAACAATTGACCATTCTAGGCCGGAAAGTAAAAACGAGTCCGGTAAAGTAAAAATGAGTCCGGTAAAACTTTTACCGGACTATCACAATAACTTTCCGGCTCGGTCCGACAAAATGACATTTTCTGGCCTAAAAATAATCCGGAAAGTACTACTTTCTGGCCGATTTTAAAAAAACTACTATTTTGGGCAACCCAAATATGATTTCGCGGCCGTTACTATAACTGCCACTTTGACATATTTTAATACATCGAATTTCAAATTTTGTTTTAATCTAATAAAACAAATTGCCCGGTTGCCCAAAAAATGTTGTGTACCTATATCGTACTCGAGTTTGTTCTGCCTCAGCCGCATAATTTTTCTCCTTCTTTAAAGTGTTTTCGCGGCCTTGACATACAAGTAACTATTAAATGTGTCTAATGACTCTAACGGTACAATCTAGTAATTGTGTCCCTAATAAATTTGCATCAGCTAAGCAAGTTATGCGGTTGAAAGATATAGAAACTACTGGATGCGTTTGTTCCACAAAATGCTATCGAAAGAAAGACTAATATGTTTCACAATTAAATATGAAATTGACGAGTTTTCTATTTTATATTGTTTTGTAAAAAATGTACCTCAAATGTTTTGAAACATTACAGTATTTCATGGTGCTTGATGCCGATTCATCACATTAACAGAAATTGAAAAGATATACAATAGTGATACATCCAAAGAAACCTTTTTAAGATGTTGCAATTAAATGGTTTGTCAATAACATAACTTTTACCTTCAAATAAAAGATAATTTGAAAACGGCAGAAATCTGTTATTTGAACTCTACAAGGAGTGTCCGTGTCAGATTCCCAATTTATATTGAATTTATTAGTAAGCTAAAAATTTTAATTTGTCAGTGGGTTTTCGAATTCAATTTAACATTTTTGGGGCTAAATTTTCGCGATATCAATATCAAGATTTCAGTATTATAGCATCATTAATTGGCAAGTCATTTGTTACAAGTTACCAGAATTTGTAACCAAACGGTATTTCCTAATTAAAATGAAACTGCCGTGTGGCACACTTCTCGTATGCCGCACCATTTTGAGAAGCAATATTTTTTTTGAATCAATATTTACCCATGTAGCACCGTTCGCGTTAGCTTGGCGGAATATTGGTCCAATATAGAAAGATTGGGCCAATATTGGGGGAATATATTTTTGCAATATTATACAAATATTGGAAACACAATATATAGTGAATATAAGAACAATATTTCCAATATTTAGTAAATATTGCTATTTAATCTAATTCAAATATTGTACACACAATATCTACCAATATTGTGTGTACAATATTACTGATTATTGAAAATCTATATTTAAGCGATATAACATACATATTTACAATAGTAAATATTACTATACAATAGGTGTTTTCTTTTTGCATCGCCACAGGTGTGCCACAGGGTTAGGCAAATGCACAATTATCACGTGATTGAAGTGCCTTGCGTCATAAGACATTTCTGCCTCAGGTTATTTGTATTTGTATTTGTATTTGTATTTATTGTTTCATGTATTTGTAATTAAAACTACTTACAATCGTCAGGGAAAAGTTAAAAATTTAAAGGAAATAAAATTATTACATAATGTTAGGTACCTATCTATACAACATACATATAAATCTATACAAACAAACAAACATTTAATTATTATTATTTATTTTAATTATTAATTAGTTAATATAAAACTTAAAATAAAGCTTTTAAAACGAATAGGGTTATTGAGAACTGAGTCAAATTATTTTTATAAAACGAATGGTGTGTATTGACAGAGGTGACTTAAGTGTACCACAAAATGCACAAAGAAAACACCTAATATAAAGTCAATATTTATTTATCAATAACATAACAATACTGTGTTTTCAATATTACTGAATATTTAAAATGATATATTTAGGTAACATGAAGAAAGTATTCACAAATAATAACGTTGTGATACTTCCTCAAAATCCGGCGAATGTTAATTTTCGCCGATTTAGAGATATCAAAATATGTTTTATAGTGTTCAACTTTAAATTTCAAAATTATATAAATTTCCGTAGCTCTGTGGTATCATGGCTAACCTTCTAATCGGTCGGTGGTTCGAGTCGTACTTGAAGCAATAGCTATTTGAATTACTGGGGTGGACACTGATGCTTTTCCTCTGGAGTGCAAGGTATTCTGCGACTCGAGCAGCAAATTCACAAGAGAGGAATCGATAATTTACTCCAGTATAATACATATAATTTTTTTCAACAACCCTAATAAAACATCTAAGGATTTGATAATAAAACCAGAACCTAGCATATAAGTGGTTTTTATGATTGTAATCAAGGTTGCAGAATAACAAGCATTCGATTTGAGAATTGACAATTTTATGAAGTTTTGCAATTTCGTCTCCCACATTCCTCAAGAAAATGGAACATATTGAAGAAAATGGTGCAAATTCAGTTGCTGATATTATGGAAGAGGCTAAATTAATGAATGTAAGTTTGTTACCAGAAAAATCACGATTGCGGTATGAAAAGTAGTACGATGTTTTATTGTGTTGGATGAGAGAAAGGAAAGTTAAAAGGATATAATTACAACGATTTAATAAATTTTATGAGCGAGAGGCAAAATATATTGGTCACGAAGATTAGGGAGGAAAATCGAATTTTCTAAAGAGGTGTTAAAAAAACTTGTTCCAGCATCACCAATCTCCTCCTAGTCTGCACGAAGTGAATGGGGTTCCCTGGGGAAGGAGCCACCGGAGCATAAATGGAGCGCCTTCAGGCGCTACGCCCTGGGAAATAGTCCCTCGGAGCAGTTAGGCTCTGAGGTGGCCCAGGTCACCCGCTTTCTTACTATTTTGGGACACATTACAAAACAATAATGGACCAATATTGTATATACCTATATTTTCCCCAATATTGAAATAATATTCGTTATTAATATTTAGCCGTATTTAGCCAACATGTAAAATTGTTCACATTTCATATTCTACCAAAATATTTACAATGAAAAGTCAATATTACACCAATATTAAATGCTACATAGGTGATATCATAGGCTAATAAATACATAGACGTCTGACCAATGTATTCATTTTTTTGGTTAGTGTGGGGTGCGGACTATGTACGGCGCCACCGTCGCTCACAATGTTGTAATAATCAACGTGCTACGTCCTGCTAGGGTGACTAACTAAGTGAGAACGCTGCCGTCTAAGTAGGTCTTTTCTCAGCCCGGTATTTTAGCATTAGCCTGTTGTAATAACATTTAAGAAGGAAGAGATGTATTCAATGGTAATAGATAATGACACAAAAGCTACGTATATCGGCAACAGCTTTTAAGGGTTTACCTACCTTTAAATTTACAGTTACAGAAACTGGTTGTTATGGTTGTATACAAAGCAACTTAAAGATATTTTATTTCTGACCGTGATATTATAAGCTTATATCGTCATAGTAACGATATCAATAAAGAGTGTCATAACTCCCTTGGGATATAAAGACGCTATAATTCCCTCTACGTCTCTTTATGAACAAGTAACCTAGCAATTACAAGCAACAATCAAAACTGCAATCGACGATACCTGAATCAAATATACCGGAAATGAACAAATTTTATTAAACTCGGTCAGAAATAAAATTATCTATGTATCACGGGAATTAATAGGTCTCAATTACCTCGGGCAATTACTGTCCCTCGGTCCAAAGGCCCTCGGGACGCAAACTTTGCCCTCGTTAATTAAGACCCTTATAATTCCCTTGATACATAAATAAAAAATAACTATTAAATTGTCTATGCGAAGGCCTTAGTTTCATCTGTGACTTCTCTACGGATTGTTACATAATTTTAAATGAAATGTTAATAAAAATATATGTTCTTATGAAGTTTGCATATTGTATTGTGATATACCTACTTCAAAATTAACCTTACAATCAGCTCAACAACAATAATTTTATATGTATAGTACCTATTATAGTACCTATATGATTATCATAAATTCATATCTCGTATCTGCCCTTAACTCATGGTGTTCTACCGCTTAGGTAGAACCCCTCAACTGGGTGACAACCCCATTATCCTAAATACTAATAATAATATTAATGGGCACTACAAAGTATGTACCTAACCATATTTCTTATATCGGTCTTTGTGGGTAGCCGAATTTAATAACTTTTGAGTGATTAGTTTTATTAAATTAATGATAAATAAAGATGTAACACATCTAAAACTTAAATAAGAAACTACTATTTTTTTAAACAAAGCACACTCGTTCATGTTACAAGTAATCATACTTCATCATACTATGCAAAAATGTATTCTTGAAGAAACCGACGGTACTTTCAAGTGCGTTCATTGTTGTGTTAGTAGGATCCTTGTTTATAAACAAGGGTAGGATTAACTTGGGACTTTCCTACCTGCTTAATCTATTGTGTCCCAGATAATTGATGCAGTGATTTGTATTTAAACGCGTTTGGTCCACTGTGGACCGCAATAATAATAACTTGTGGCGCCATCTTTTGCCGCCACCCCAGCTGGTTAAAAGTGAAACGGCTTTCTCATTCACGTGAGAGGTCTATGTATTTATTAGCCTATGGTGATATGTAACAATTTGTCCCATAATTTGTAAGTTACCTTACTGCCTACAGTCCAACAAATGTTTTTCCTAGTTCCTTAAATTCTAAATTGCCAGGACGTTGGATCGATAGATACAACCTTACAGTATGCTCCCGAGATCGGCTGATTTATCGATTAACGATTAACGCCTTTTTTCTTTGGAAATACCTTAGAGCAACGTCAACATGGAAAGCTTAAAAGAATAAAAAAACGCCATACGTACTTCATATGCTGGTATACAACAGAACTTGTGCACAGTGTTTATCACTCGGTAGGTTATTCCCTTGAACACATGTTGAATTGTTGAGGCATTGCTTTTTTTTCTTGTTATAAATACTTTCTTCCGTATGTATAAATTAAGTGGTAAATTCGCTTATTTCAGTGTTCATTTACACGAATCGCTTACCGATCAAATTTTTTCAATCGTGAATATTTAGAAATGAAAATGAAAGAAATGTGGTGCCAGTGAAAGCAGTTTACTTATTATTAAGGCCCGGATTTATATTTTTTTTAAAACCTGTAATATTTAAATAATAATAAAAAATGGCAAATATTTTCATAAAAACCTGTAATATTTTTTAAATATTTCAAACTGAAACCAAGAAGTTAAACACATTTATTCATCAAATCATCATATTCATAATCAATTAATCATTAAGTTATTTATTACAAGAGGAAGAACCTAACCCTTAGCAAGTATAACAGGTATCCATCCTAATCCTTAGATTGTTTACTGAACAAACAACTGACCATTTATTTTAAATCCTCCTTTACAGGTGGTATTTCAAAAATACGTATAAATTATGAGTCAGAGAGAAATGCACCAAACATTTTCTGTAACGTTCAATATACGTACCTAAAAAAATAAACGTGACACGTTCTCACCACTAATTGGGATAACTGGGCTCTACCAATGCACCTTGTTTTCATGTTGTAATTCTTACAACCGTTCACAATACAATAGGGCATTTGAAAATCGGCAAAATATTTTAAGAAAAATATGAGAAGTGCGAAATATTTTTTTTACTTTCCAATATTTATTAAAATTTTGTGTATTTTTTTGTACTTAACCCTTCGTTCACACACATATAATTTTGTTTCATAAAACCCACACTGGGGTCCTCAGTACCCCAGGTACATAAGTACACTAAAAAAACATTTTTTTTTCAAATTTTTTGGAAAATGATGAAGTAAGATGCGAGTCGTAAAGTTATAAAAAAAACCATTTATGAAAGTTATATACCTATATATTTGAGGCTTTGACGCAAGAGGATTTCACTAATAGCACATGTTAAGTTTTTTGGCATTAAATATTAAATCAAAATATATAATGTTAAAACAAATAAATAACTCCGAACTTAACATTATTTAAAACATAGAAAAAAAACAAAAAATTTTATTTTCGCAAAAATCAGTCTTAGCTGTGATACTAAACTTATCCAAATATTAATCATAAAACCATGGCTGTGATCAACCATTTGAAAGCCATTTGTATTCAGAAATTGCTGAAATTTTTATAAATGTTCATTGAAATATTATCTGTAGTAAACGTAAACATTCCTCTATAAAATATGAGTCGGTACTCCACCAAGAATTATTGTCGACGCTCACTGAAAATAATCACGCGCAACACACACTGGGGTTCAGCGGCCCCCAAGTGAATTTCAAAGGGCCCTCAATAGCGTGTCGATGATAACTGAACCCATTTGAGATAATCTACAGTTGGTGCGGGACATAAACTGAATTTACGGCGAATGCCTGAAATCTACCACCACACATTAATATATTATAGGTAATCAAAGATTTGTGTGTACGAAGGGTTAAAAATATTTCGATATTTAACCCGGCGACGGTATGGTGGAAAAATGTTACATCAATGGTATGGTGGGGTATTAATATACCCCATATTTAATTAATAAAGTTCAGGAAGAAATAAATTTGAAAAAATTTTTTTATAAAATTTTATCAATTCCTAAACATATTTCAAACTACTGATATAGTAAATACTACATTAATAAAATAGCATATTTCATATTTATAGAAACTAAGAAAAACGTAATTTGTGATCAAAAGAAAACCCAAGAGCAAACTTTCAAGTCTCAATGTTTTAATTAAAAGTTTAACAAAATATAACTGAAAAACTTATTTAGTTTGATAATTATTACAGCTATATCTAAAGGGAAAAATTATATTGCTAGTCGTTAGACACTATTTTACACTCATCACATATTGGTATTGTGGGGTAAATATTTACCCCAACAAACTTTGAGAGCAAATTTTTCACGTGCGGTCAGTTCAATAGCTGTAACCCAACTGAGGCAGGTTGAGGAGTGTATCATTTGAAGGTACAGGGCCGCACTCAACAAATTATTGACAATTGCGGAAATTGTAGAAGTTTCAAATCGGCTGGGGTATTTTTTTACCCCACCATACCGTCGCCGGGTTAAAGAAATATAAATCCGAGCCCTACTTATTATAGACATGTGTCTACAAGTCACGGATTATGTTTCCATGCATTAAAGTAGTCAAGTATGTATGCACCTAATATGCTTTTAAAAGAAAAGCTCTGTATAGTTGGTGGACAATTCTACATCAGTATAATGTGGAGGGGATGTGAAAAAAGATAGAAAGGAATTTTTTAGAAGTAGGTGAGCATTTTGTTCACTTTTATTCTTTGAAGAATTTGCCATTCTATTACATCTATGCAAACATAGCTCGTGAAACGAGTTTACGTCTTTCCATTTTTAATTCAATTTTGCACAACGAACGAAAATACATATCGATGCCAACACACTTCTTAGAAACTCCATTAGACACTCTACGTAAGTGTTGAATCGACAGCTATTTAAATAAAATCCGCGTCTAATTTGTATAACATTTCGCGCGATTCTAAATGTGTCCGATAAACTTAACTTTACAAACATATAACTAAAGGAAAACAATATCTTTGAAAAAATAAAAATGATTTGTGCAGGTGCACTTGCTCCTTATAAACTTACATTCGTATAAATGAAAGTCAATAACACGACAAGTTTAACATACAATCTCATAATTTTAATCCATTTTATTCACGTGGCTGTTACGAAAGGTAGGTAAAGCAAACAGAAATAGCCACAAACGACGAATGTTGTGATAGGTATCCCCTTTCTTTATTTATCGAACATCCCTTTATGCTGGATGTATTATTGTTTCTGAAATGTGTACCAGTTAAAAACATTATTCTCTCCCCGAATATGGATATTTGGTACAAACGTATCACTTGAATTAATGTCATATCGAAATTAAGCGCTAAAAATGGTTCACAATAAATTTTTATATTTTTGTAGGGTTAACAATGTTTTTTTTGCAAATTTATTGTAAAGTTTCTAATTTGGCTTTCTAGTCGTAGAAACCGTTTTTGGAGGAAAACATAATAATAGTTTTTGAGTAAAATGAAAGATATGAAGTAGGGATGTTTAATTCCAATGAAGTAGACGCTCATGTGAATATAACCAAGGAAAAAATAAGTTCACTTAATGGGAATAGCATAGTGTTCTCATCCCTATGCTGCTTTCATATTACCTAATCGCGGACTGTAGTAGTTCTGTAGAATGCCCTTTGAATTAATTAATGTCTTTGTCGTTAGTCAGCGTATCATTAACAACATTTTGGTCCTAATAACTTCGTTTACCTGAACGGTGTTTCCGAAGATTTTGATTGCCATGGGCAACACACTGGAAATTTTCATCATTTACATTCCATTACATACCTGGAATATGTATTAACGAGATGTATTAGAAAAACAGCAACGTTTGAATGTGCAAGAAATTGCAAAGAATCCTTCCCACATTTGAATGAACTCTTAGGTTATTGTTCTAATATTGAAATTCAGTAATTTTTCAATTGCACGCTAATGCATCCATCTGGTTATGGCCTTGGCGACGCATCAAGAAAACTTAATTTCTACCTAAGTCGGTATTACTATGATAAAATAGATATGTTTTTTAGAGATTTTCGTAGATTTGGTTTGAATTAATGTTATGATTAGGTACATAACTTCTGGTCACTTAAGGGTTTGTGAATCCTTTTGAAGAATTCATCAATGTTATTAACGGCGTAAAATATGACGATAAACACTTTGTGTTCCGATGTTGAACCTGTGCTCAAAATAAGCCTGAACAACTTTAATCGTACCCTAATGGATAAAAGCTATAGCAAATGATTCTTTTGGTCTTTTTCCACGATCTACGCAAGAATTGCCTCACATTTTGCTTGTAAATCATTATCATTCCCATGCGAACGGCGAATATCCAAACCTTAGTCAATGCTATAGAAGAATCTCGTATTCGGTGTACCACAACATATTCTGTTATAACAGATGGTAAATGCGGAACCGTGTACAATAAGATCCTGCTGAACGAGTTAATCGCGCGATCTTATAATAATCATAGTCACTAGAATATTCATCTATAGTATCTTCAATTGCTTGCTCTTTGAACCGCTCATTCACTATGATAGGGTACGATCGGTTTTCACATAGTATAGAATGTCACTCACCTCACGTGATGATTTGGTTTCATCCTTTTTGGTGAACGAATGAGAGCTTGAGTAAGGTATTATTCTCTCGCTCATTTTTGACGAAATCTCCAAAGATAAAACCCTTAGTATGAACACTGAGAGGATACCCAAAACAGTTTGTCCCATCAAACTATTTAAGACAACAATCCCCACTCGGCACGTCTTTGAGAACAATTCCAGCAAAGCGAAGCTGAATGGAATCGTGTATTACACAGACGGTTCGAAAACCACAAAGGGCACTGGCTCTGGATGATACGGGAGCAATGGACGGGGCTGCAGAATTTCTGTAAGCCTAGGACAAGCGACCGTGTTCCAAGCCGAGGTATATGCAATCCTGACAGCGGCTGCTCAACTATTAAAAGAGAACCTTATTAAAAGGAAAATCTTTATTGTGACAGACAGCAAAGCAGCGATTGCAGCAATACATATGTGGTAAATTCAGGGCTAGTCCTTGAATGCACACAAATGCTAAACGCACTAGGTAAGTGCAACTCAGTCACACTAGTGTGCGCACCTGGGCATGCGGGAATCGCAGGTAACCAGGTTGCTGACGAGCTTGCGAGAATGGCAAGCGCAAAACCATTCATAGGACCGGAACCGGCATGTGGGATTACTTATAACACCAAAAAGGAGATTCAAGCAATACTCACGAAAGAGCATTGCAGACATTGGTCGAAAATTCCAGGACAGAGTCATTCCAAGGTCTTCCTGGAAACCACAAACGGGGACCTAGCTACGTCCATCTTAAAGCTAAGCAGGACGAAGATAAAACTTGCGACAGAAATGGTCACGGGCCACTGTCGCATGAACAAACACCTGCACAACATGGGACTGACTGAAAGCCCAACATGCAGGGGTTGTGATGAGGCAGATGAAACGCCCTATTACGTCATTTGCCAATGTGGGGCATTCATAAAGGCAAGGGAACACATACTTGGACATGAAAAGATTACACAAGAGGAAGTAACGAAGATTCGCCCTACTAAAATCCTGGACTTTGTGAAAGATACAGGTATTCTTGAAGGGTAGACAACACCGGGGAGCACAATAGACCAAAAGGTCGCAGTGCGGGAACCTATTAGGACCACCCCCAGAAATAATAATAATAATAATAAGGTATTGTTGGAAAATTTTTGACTTGCCCTCTTGTCGAAGGAGAAAGGAAAAGTGTGTACATCAAGAACTATATACTCCTATTAAAAGGAGACTATTTCATTTAAGCAGACGTTGGAGTTTGATTCCCCTTCATCTATTTCGTTGAGGGATGTATAAGGTGTATCACATTTGAATATGTCATTTTCTTTACGATTAATATGCCACACTTTAGTACTTCTTAGGAATGCTTCGCTGTTCTGCCACTGGAAGTCTGTTTGGTCTTTATTTTCGAGCCCTCTCATTTTCAAGGAATTTCGACCCTGTATTATCGTGAATTTAACCATTTCCCCTCTTTGTAGGATTCTTGCGCTCGGGCTGGCGTTAGTCCTAATATTGGGGTGAGCAATTGAATTAACGAGGTCCTTTTGTAAAGATGAATGTCTTCTTATAGAATCGGGGGAAAATTCATTTAGAAAAAAAAATAGGGCACGAAAGTAAAGAATCTGAAACATCTGAAACGATGCGATCTTAATGGCATCGAGTGGTAAGCGCCTAAATGTATACTCGCTAAATTCCTATAATATAACATTTATATCTATGTTTTGGAATTTGTTATAGATTTATACACATAATTATTTTTCGTGTGTATTTGTGTGGAGCTGTTAGGAGTAATTCTTGAATTTGAAATCTAACACTTAATTGCGAGTAAAATTTATGTAAAAGTATTCATGCAGTACTAATGTTCAAATTAACTCAATTTGTTAACTGAGCAGAAATTATCGTTAATACGTTAAAATAATAGGTACTAAATTTTGCTGGAGACACTGAAGTAAATTTAGATAAATAGAAATTTTTTATTCACAGCATAAAATTGGTATCCATCCCATGATTTACTTCAGAGCAACAGCTAATTAGCTGTTTCAAATTGTTCCGTAAATGTAAAAAAAAACTTGTACAGTTATTAAAATGTCTTCCTTGAATTTAGTAACACATTCCATTAGGTGTTTTTGAAGAATTGATAATGTTAAGAAATCGCACTGGTCTAGGAAGAAAATGAAATAAAATTTTCAAGTATACTTTGAGATATAAAATAATTGTCAAAATTTACTGAAAATATGGTACAATAATTGCTCAAAAAAATTCGAATAACCGTGTTAATGTGTCAGTTAGCTGATATCTACAAGTAATGTTAAGAGATGCATTCGATAAATTGGAACACAAGCAAGTGAAGAGTTGCAGCTAGGGCAAGGAGTGGCTTTCATAAAATTTCATAAAAATTAGTAAGATCGATAATGTGTTGAAGTAAACAACATGCAATCAATGGAAACTGAACGGATTTAAAATTAGTTAATATCAAAGTTATAATTACAGCTCCTGCATCGTCCAGAGAATCTACAAAGTAAAATTGTATTCCCAATAATGTATCAAGTTCGCGATAGTTTTCATTTTTCTTAGAGAAGGTTATTTACTTAAGATTGATGAAATAGATCTCTTGTAGTTATATAATAGAACAGTAGTGGGTCTACATCGGATGTCTAGACAAGTTTATAAAAGGGGTTTGCAATGCAAAGCACATTTAGGAATACAATTTGACGTATAACGACCCCACGTTAAGCAAATGTGCGTAAAGTTTTGCGAACTGAATGATTAAACTGTTTCTCTTAGTATAACGTGTTCATTTTGTGTGTTAAAACAGAATTAATTTTCTTACCATTATTATTTCACAATAAGTTGTCAAACAGTTAACGTCAACAGCCTTTTCAATTTGTTGTTCCATTGGTTGGTAATCACAGATTATAATCTATTAATATCTACTATATTTTAGGTAGCAGGAATCGACTGAAATGAAATAAAAATCCCACCAACAAAGCCTTACTTGTATTATATGATGGAGCGCTTTATCGACTACCCCAAATCTACAGGGAAATTATCTTCGAACATATGTGTTACTACTACAGTAGTGCGAATGAATGAAATAAACATAGAATCATTTGTACTAGGTACTTCAGAATTCGCATTCAAGATGGGCTGAAATTGAAATTTCTGTTGTTTGTAGTGTTAGATTTTAAAATTATTTAAGAAATGAAAGTTAATTACCTACTGAATTAATTAAGAAGTTTTAGAAATCCGAGTTTATCAGTTCATCAAGTTCTTACTCTTGCAATTGGAACAGGTGGCCTCTGATCCCTTTCTATTACAAGTTTTGTATATGTATAGCTTTGCATCAGCGTTACATTATAAAATTAAATGAACGTTTCAATTAAATTCAATTCAAATTCAAATTCAAAAGACAAACGCACCCACAGACAAACATTCTTCGAAGATAGTGGTTTATCCCCCTACCCGTCCTCTTTCCTATTACCAACACCTCCCTAATCTCCAAATGTACCCCCACTTTCCCGGTTAATAAATTTCTTAAGTCTTTCACCGGTTCCCCCTCTTTAAACCCTTCACCACTATATTCCTTCTCCCCCCGTTTCTCTCCTGCTCCTCTACCCGTCCCCCAATTGCGTGCAACTCTTCTCTCAGTTCTTAGCTTTCCTCTTTCCTTCCTATCATGTTCTTCCTTTATAGCACTCATCTCCCTTTAGAAACTTTATTTCTTCGTTAGTCTCCCCCTTCCCAAGATTCTCCATCCGCAACCTTAATCCCTTCACCTCCTCCACACTACTTTTCAAACTATTCATAGCTTCCTCCATATCTACTTCTCCACTTATACTCTCACCTTCGCTCCCTCACGGAGATCTCTTACGGTAAGAATTGGTCGTAACGAAATTTAAAAGAAGCACTGGCCGCAATAGCTCAGTTCTAGTAGGCAGATGGTCGTAGGTCAGTTTCGATGAGCAAATAGCGTTAAAATTGAGGTATCAAAATAGGTAAAGTTAAGTAAAGCTAAAGGGCGCCACGTAATTCTTCAAGAAAATAGGGCAGCTAATCCGAATTATGAAGGTATTGACAGCTGTAAAAGAACGGGGTTGTTTGAGCAATAAATAGAACAATAAAGAAATTTGATGTGATTATAATGAATACATATATGTAAATAAAGTATGTAACAAAATGACAGGTTAATAAATACAAAAAAAAGATTGTTTATCCAAATAAATACTGAATTTTATGGCACAAAATACGGGATCTAAATTACCTTTATATGAATCAAAATTTTAAGTAAAAAAAGATCGAAATTTTATAAGGCAGTAATTGCAATGATAAATCAAAATTTTACCTTACTTATCTTCACGGGATCCTTATGCATAAGTTTCGGTTCAGAACTACCTAAACAAAGTTATTAACACAAAAAATTAACGAATCACTAGCTTGTAGTACGGGATCGGGTACCAAATATCGGTTAGTTGTACAGTTAGATTAATTCAAGCAAGGAAAGAGTTAAAGGTAATTCGATAACAAAATCAAAAATTAAGGTAACAAACCGAGCAAACAATTAAATTAAAGTAGCAAAAGTTGATTTAAAATTTTAATACGGAGATAAAGATACGTTATGATAAGAGCAAATTTTATGTGACAAAGGTAAATGAGTAAGTAGAATAAAAGTTAAAATTCACGTAGGTGTAAATTGAGAAAATTTATAAGTAGAATTGTAGAAAAGAGAGTTTGCTTTGGTTTTCGCACTTAGCGACGGTGTTGTAGAATTTGTTCAACACATGAGCTGAAGAGACGGCAATGACTAACGAGCTGGGATTTCCTCGAAGGTCGGTCGGTCACAATGAAGTCGGAATTTCACAAGGAGCAGAAAAATGGTAGAAAATATAGCGTTAGTTTTTACAGGTGCGTAAAACCGCTAAAAGGGAAAGCGAAATTAGGTGACGCAATAGAAAAGTAAAGAAAACATACCTGGAAATAGTTAATCCAGCGTTTAGCGAACTAAAATACACTTTTTATGTGTTAAAACCGTAAAATGCGCGTTAGATCTTCGGACAAGCAGATGTTTCCGAAATATCACTAACTAAGGGCCAAATATACGCCAAAGCCGATTTCAATCAATTTTAAGAAATGCGTAATGTTCGACCACAGAAAAAGAACGAAGTGAAGGGTTCTCGAGCGAGTAGCTAACTTAAGGCAGAAGTGAATTTTTGTATCCAAGAAAACTATTGATAAGGGGAAGATTTCCATTCACACGCTTCTGCTACATCGGCGAAAACTAAGCTGGAATGCTATCGCTATCGCTATCGCATTATCAACGGATATGACGCAAATCAGAACAAAGCAGCATTCATTAAAAATAGCGCATCTGTGTGGGAATAGAGACACAGACACTAAAACTGTCCACTTGCAGTTTCAGGTTTCTGATAGGAGAATTCATGGGAAAATACTTCTACAATGTAGCAATTTTAAAAGAATATTATCTACTAATGTAAAGGAAGAAAATTAGGAATATTTCCAATAGAAATTAGAAAATTAACGCAAGGGCGTTACACATCTCTCTGTCACCTTACTTCTCTTGAAAACTTTCCTTCTTTCCTCCTTCGCCTTTTGCCTTTTATGTAAAATCATTTGAACAGGGAGTGAAAACGAAACTTAGATGATCATTTATTAATCAGCTTGTAAAGATGACGTACCTCCTGTAATACACTCATTTGAAGGCCCGTTCTGTGCACACGTTTCCCATTCGGATGCTCGGCAAAGATTAAGCAGTCGGTATGACGTTAGCGTTCCACTGAGCTTAATTCTACATTTAGTTCTATCTTCGAAATTCGGGATATGGTGAGACTGTAGTTCTTCAAACGCATCAGGCTGATTGATTTTTCCTTTTCGCCCTACTATTTGATTCGGATGAGTATCGTACGATTTTTGTTAGACTACATCGTGTAGGTTATTTGTGCTGTTGGTATAGTAGTTATTTTCGTTTTTACTGCTTGGTTACTTCCTACCTGGTATACTACAAGGAATTCTGCCAGTGCCACTGTAGATCAGTAAAATAAGAGAAAGGAGACTACCGAGTATTTTGTCTGACGATAGCGTTTGTGCTTTATTTAGGGTGGCTGATGTGGCTACCTTTACTTTTAGATGTGGTAGCAAGGCTCAGTTGTGTCTCGTACACTTTGACTTGTTCTTTGTTTAACGGCCCGTATGTCACTTGGTATATTTGGTATGGCTCAGTTGTGTCTTGTACACTTTGACTAGTTCCTTGTTTAACGGCCCGTATATCACTTGGTATATATGATATGGATCATGAGTCATGGTGCAGCGGGTTGAGAGTTGAAGTATATGAGGGCGATTTTCTGGTGTGCATAGTGCTAATAGTGATACGATGCCCCATTATCATCCGTGTAGTGATAAACAGTTGCTAAGCTGACTTCTAAGGTAAGCTGGTGGATTTGGTGCACTTGGCTTTGTTCTGAGTAAAATATACGTGTCGAATATTATTGACAATGTAGAAAACCTTCAATTACACTACATCACGCGAAGTCAGACGAAGTTAAATAAGATCTCATACGAGCGGTTTTATGAGTGTGCAGAGTAATTAATCTGAATCTGATACGAGGCGAAATATCCCGGAACGAACACATCTTCCTACTTTAAGAACCGAGTCATTCCAAAAGTAATACCACAGAATAAAACATTAGTGAGACAGAAGCGACACTCTCCGTCGGCACCTTTGAAGTTATGTTGCCGTCACAAGGCGGTCTCCTCGGCGCAACCACGCCCATTGTAGTGTAACCTTTTTGTCTGTTGCATTAGCAAAGCTAGTAAATAGAGGACTCATTTGTAGATTTTCTCATTTATTTTCTAAATTTCAAATCGTATCAAAAAATGTCATAAACGAAAAATATTTGCCATACATTTTCGCACGTGATAGAATGCTCGCAATAAGAGTTCAACGCACCGTGCACCGCTGAAATGTATAATGTATCAATGTGCTCGCTATATTCTACACCACAGAAGGCGGAGCTGTTAATTTGCGCGATAAGAAAATGTGCAACACGTATTTAGCAGAGTGTCGCTTCTGTTTCACTAGTGTTTTATTCTGTGGTAATACTAACTAAAGAAAGGTGTGATTGTTCTTACACTCATGTTGTCTTTACTGAAAGTTATTTTTGTCCAGAACCATATGTCATGAAAGATTATCTTCCAGAAAATGTTATAGAGTAGCAAATAAAAAATTCTGCTGTAGCGTAAACGAGTTCGAAGCTGAAAATAAAAATTTTCACAGAAATGTTTATTATGTACACTATTTCAAGCAAAATAATCTCTGTATAAGGTTATCTATTATAAGAAATTTATGGATAAGTTGTAGGAAGGAGCACTAAATCATTATTGCTACTTGTAATAACAGTTCGTAAATAGTCAATGTCTGCAGGACTTACATCCCATCCCGTAAGCTGTCCTAATGATTTCAGATTAGGGCAATGACCCATTAACAATTGAACGGACGTTGTTGTTAAATATTTAGCACACGAAAGCCATAATTCTTCTAAATACAGAAACTCGCATTCCGCACAAAGTCTAAAAAGATCACCATCAGTTATCCTTAATATATCACCAACAATAAAGCGTTTCAGAAAAGGACAGTTCGTTAATATATACCGCACAATAACATCTTCCACATTGCAATAAAGAACGTCAATTGATTGTAAGCACATAAAATATGAATCCGGTTGTGAGACTGTTAAACTAAGTCTATACAAATCTAAATGTACAATATTTGGGCACGTTAAAGATATATAACTTAGGTCTACTGGGACATGCCTCATGTTATAAAGCTGAAGTGTTCGAAGCTGGTCACCGGCTTCTTGCAAATAATCAACGAGTTCATCATATTCGAAACGAGATAGCTTTAGAGAGATGATGTACTTCAGTTGCTTTATTGAGATCAACACAGTTTCTTTAGGAAAATCTAAATACAGCGACTCCAAAAGCGAACACATTGCCACAAGTGCCACTCCAGCATCGATCGTAGTTTGAGTGTCATGAAGATACACTAGTTTCGATTTAAACGAGGGATTTCTTTCATAAATATTACATAAACTACACCCAACAAATGAATACGTTCTTATTGCGGTCAAATTAGGTAAATTTTCAATTATACTAGCTAAAACTTCGAAAGATTTTTCTTCTGGCTCGCAAAAGAACTTCTTTCCATAACTTCCAATTATTAAAACTTTAATTGACGAACTTTTAAATGAGGAGAGTTCGTTCGCAGAGAAATAACACTCACCACTAATGTCTAAAACTGAAAGTTGACTGCACTCTGCTATCGGTTTTAGTATAAAGTCTGCTGCAATATGAGGTATTATAAGAACTTTTAAGTTTTTTAATCTACGTATTACTTCTTCCAACAATTCTGGTTGGTCATGTACCCATAAACCTTTCAAATTTAATTGCTGTAGGCCCGTTCCACTTTTAATAATCACCCGTAATATTTTCACGTAGTACGAGTATGGAAAAATTCCCGTTTCCAGAACTTGCACGTTATGTTTTAAGAGCACTTTTAAGCAGTTAAATCTTGTAGCAGCATCCAAGTTTTCAGAATTTAATATATATTTTAATAAATCTTGAAGAACAAGAAAAGTGGAATTTGAGAAATATTTCTCTACATTTTTATTACGCTCACAATTTTCTTCAGACAATGCATGGACTATGATATTAGAGACACGATGAGTGCAAATACTTTGTAACTGATTGACAATCTTTTTGGGCGACATCACAAACATGAAGGAAATAAAACTGTATGTGATATGATGTATACAAAGCACGTTTATGCACAAAAAAATGCGAAACGTTCGATTTAGTTTCGGAATCTAAAATTAGTTCAACTTTTGGGCAGTTTGCCATGACATCAAGGATACAACAACATAATAACGTTATCTCAATATCTCCGTTTTTTATTTATAGTTTAATTGTCCGAAGAGGGTCTTTTCATTATAAGCTGATAAAAAAAATCACTTTCTAAAGAAAGACAGAAATTCACTTTTGCTTTTCACGACGAGTGTGCGGTTAACGGATATACTCGCATGACAATGAATGCACTGGTGCGGTTATACATAGTAATGCCAACTACGTCGGCTAGAGCTATTTGTAAAGTTTCATACTAGACTTGTTTACTTATTTACCAATTAGGGAAATTGTGCTTTGTATTTTCGAACGTATACCGCCAAGTGCTCATAACGAAGAGCCTGCATGTAGACATAATCTTACCAGCAAGGATTAGAACAACATGATCAATACAAGAAGCTCTCCTTCTAATCCCTTATGTTATCATCACACAATAAAGCGGATTTTGAAATTAATACGCGATGGACCACACTACATTTGTTATTCCAACCTCATTTTTTAAGAAAGACAGTAACTCTTTGCTACACCCAATCATTTACGTTTATCCTTTGCCTCATTTTACTTCATTCTAAACCTTGCAATAAGTATGCCGTGTTACACAAATTGCTTGGTCCAGTAGCTTCTACTTTTATATTAAATCAATTGTAGTGACTAGGAAAATACAGTCTTATTAATGAAGGTGTAGATCTTGCCAGCACTACTATCGGAGTAAAAATGCAAGGCCTCTGACTTTAAGTGGTCATAACGAAAAAACTGAGGGGTGAAATTTCTTCATTTTTGGGCAGCACATTAGTCATTTATATACATAACCGTTTAACGGTGTGCGGTCAATTCGCCCCGGCACTTCGCCCTCGGACACTTCGCCCCGGACATTTCGCCCTCGGACATATCGCCCCCAAGACATTTCGCCCCCTGATATATCGCCCCCAATATATTTCGCCTAAAAACATTTCGCCCCCGAAACATATCGCCCCCAAGACATTTCGCCTCCGAACATTTCGCCCCCTAAACATATCGCCCCCAAGAGATTTCGCCTTTATATATTTCGCCCCCCAAACATCGCCCCAATATTCCATTATCCATTGTCTATTAGCTTATATAGTGGTCCAAATTTCGACGCTCACCATCGGTATCACCGTTATTAGAAGAGGTAGAGCAGCGGTTAAATAGGAAATGTTTTTTAGAATTCAATTCTCGCGATAAATCTCATTTCTAATTCTCTTCAATGTCTTTAGATTTTCGAAAACATTTTCAAGACAAACTTATTGATGTAATCAGAAAACCACCGTTCTATTTTTAATTTTTTAAGTAATGTGTGCCAGCAATGGTTTTCATACGGCAGATGTTATAGAATTTTTATTAGTTAATTGCCTTTGAAAAGAGATTTTCAAAAATGTATAACATGCCTGAAAAATATTTATTTATGGGAGAGATATTAACAAAAACATGTATTTATCTATAGCCCATGAGAAATATAACCTTAAAGGTATGCAAGTGCTAAGTAAATCTGTGAAATACAGAAACCAGAACTGTGTTTTGAAAATCTACGAAAATTATGGAGAATTTGAATGTCACGGGTATTAAACCCTGAAAAACATTCCCTAAGTATTTAACCTCTGCTCTACTTCTTCTAATAGCTCTACAAATGGTGAGCATCGAAATGTGGACACACTGTATAACGGATGAAGGCGATGTGAGGGGGATATGTTTTGGGGGCGAAATTGTCATGTCCTGGGAGGCGAAGTGTATGGGGGCGATATATCTTGGAGGCGAAGTGTCAGGTGGCGAAATGTCCGGGGGCGAACTGTCCGGGGGGAGAATTGTCCGGGGCGAACTGTCCGGGGGGCGAAATGTCCGGGGGCGAACGATCCGTGGGGCGAAATGTCCGGGGGCGAACGGTCCGTGGGGCGAAGTGACGGGGCGAAAAGTCCGGGGGCGATGTGTCATGGGGCGATTTGCCCTACAACCATGTTTAACATGTGTAAAAATCAAATTGGTAGAATCAGTTGTTTAACTTTCATTTTAAATAACAGCAATAAAAACGCTTTTCATTATTCATATAATTAACTGGTTTTATAAGCCCTAACCGAAAATGTGCTATTTTGCAATGTACGGTAACTAAAGAAAAAATTCTTGTTTTAAATGTTAATTTGTATTACTCAAATCGAGCAGCATTATTCCTTTATTGAAAACAAAATTTGTTTTCTTGTAATTCAAAGTAAATGTTATAATTATCGCGAAACAAAGACGCACATATTCCCGCGAGAGGTAATCTACCACATCGTAAATCATGAGCGGCAAACCACAACAATGTGATTATTCTTTAGCATTGTACAAAACCATGCGCTTCATAGCAATAGTGTACGACACCATCCTCCACCCCGTACTGCACTTCGCCGCGCGAACGCAAGCATCCATCCTTTTTTCCAAATTTATTTTAAACAAAACATGTATACATGGCATTATTTTTGTGAATCGTGTTAGACCACAATATAATTGCTTTAACCTTGTTATGTTACTGTCAATATTATTAATATTGAACGTCAGGTACTCAGTTACACAATATGTCGTTTTTTTTCATTATAGTTTTAAGACTAATAAACCAATTGGCCTCAAAAGCATCTCACTCCGACAAAAAAGTATACAATTGTCAAATATATAAGTATCAACCACTGAGTTTCAATAATATTGCCGTAATTAATTTTTAAAGTAGAGCGCTTGTGCAACTTCAGTCATAATTAGCGGTTTTTCGCACATACATTAATACAGAAAATTAACGATGTGTTGCAAAAATCTAAAACTGTACACCTTTTTGTAGGAATAAATGATCTTTTAAATGCACTTTATTTCATTAAATTATGAATGCTAATTACTGAGATACAAGCTTCTAAAGTCAGAGGCCTTGCATTTTTACTCGCTATAAAAACTTTATAACGAAATATTACAAAAATCTCGCTTTCGAATTTGAAAAAAGTTTCTTTATTGCATTACTTGGAGGATGACTAGCAAACTTTTTTTCAAACATTTTTTTTTATTTGTCCGTGCAAGACACATTTCGGATTATCTGACGTTATCCTATGAACAATAATGCCATTATTTTAATTTTTTTGAATGTTTGCTGTAATTCGTAGATCACGTTACAATTTTCGGGTATGCACGTTTCCGAATGCTATAAATTGGAAGATGCAACGTTGTGAAAATTGTGAAATGGTTGATATGCTACTAATATACGACAAAGCTAGATCAACTGAACGTATTTATCAAGAGTGTTGTCCTAATAGAAGAACACGTGATCATCGATAATTTTATCCCTACAAACAATAATCTCAATTACTTTATATTTTAATATGCCACGATCTAGCTCAACATATAAAAAGAATTTCTATCTAACAGAAAAATTGAATTAAAACAACATCGTTGATTTACTCTAGATCTATTAAACTAATCAATGCAAAGAAAAATAGCGTCGCCTTTATTACAACTGTAAAATCGTTCCCATTTTATTCTGCAAATAAATTCCTTTTTATTAAGACAGTAAATCTTAAATGCTATTACTTTCCACCTTAAAGTACTAACGTACACAAAAAACAAAATTATCTAGCTGAAAACAACACTTATTTAAGTGTTATTTTGCTAATAAATTTATTGCACTTTATTTGTGCTAATAATCCGGTAAAATTCCCATCGATTATACCTTTAATGATTGAAGTTTTCTTCACTAATATTCCAGGAAAATATAAGGAAATTTATGACAATGTAATGCATTTACACTTAACGATAAAGAACAGAACATTTTTAATATTATAATAGTCCACAACAACAAAATTTGAATAAACGCAACAGAACAGGATTCTGCATTCTGGATTACGATAAGACCGTGGACGTAGTTCACGTGTACTTAGGCCACAAGTAAGACGCTTTGTACTACCTCCCTGGCTAGAGTAATCCGATTCCGCAACGTCACTCAAGCAATTCCACACGTGATATGAACCTGAGGATGCTGGAAGGGGAAGTGGCTCTAATCGTAGTCATGTGTGGCCAGGATACCTCCCAATATGGGTCGTCTCAGTTGGACAAGTGCGGTACAGTCACAAAGTATGTGTTGTGCCGTCTCCTCGTCTGTGTAACATCCTCTGCAAGACTGTGACTCTACCAAGCCCATGCTATGCATGTGATTGTTTAGTTTACAGTGGCCAGAAAGTATGGGAGAGCCGGCTCTGGACCATAAAACACCTGTTTTGTGGCTTTTTTTTTCTCGTTGCCTTTCATTCCAGCATGTCCCTTAACACAAGGTCGAGGGTGTTGCTGCTTGCTACTTGCTCTGGTGGTGGCATTCAGAAACCAACCTAGAGGTAACAGAACAACAGAAGGCACAAATACGAATGGCACGAACTAATAAACTTCTAATCAGTTCTAGAGAGACTTGAAAACAAGGTTTGAATTTGCACTCACTGCACCCACTTTCACATCAATATTCCGCGTCATGGGCGGTACCGTCTATTCACGCAATTAATTGCTGGGTACAAAAGTTTTAAGAAGGTAGATAGATCTACATTAAAACATAAAAGAGTAGCAAGATTGCAACAAGTGTCAGAACGGCAGAAAACACCAGAGATCGAACTGCCATAACATGTATACCTAGTCACCGTAACATCCTCTATACGTCGAATCTTACATAAGGACTTAAGTTTTCACCCCTATAAAATTCAAATTCTGAATTTTTGTCAAGAAATATTGCAGCGTTTGGATATTGAAGAAAACTTAATCCACCATATCTTTATGTTAGATTAAGCCCATCTTCATCTTAACGGCTATGTAAATACATAAACAGAATATCCGATATTGGAGCACTGAAAACCCGCAACACTTGCATAGTTCTAAGGTGACAGTATGGGTATACTTTCTCATCATTTGGCATTATTGGGCCATTCGTTTTTGAATATGATTGAGGAAATGCCACAACCGCTACTGCAGTTCGTTACAACATTTATGAAGCAAGTACTGGTTCGATTTCCAGAGGTTTGTGGTTCCAGTAGGACAGTGCCATCACAGTCATACTGCTCAAAAAATATTGTTTATTGCTGATTTAAGGTAACTCCCCCCGAACCACATCATATCCAAAAGTGGAGATCGTATTATATCGGAAATGTTAACGGCGAGTATTGGAAAATGTTCGAACAAGACTACAAGAATGCGTAGATCGTAATGGCGCCCACCTGTCAAGTATTATGCTTTTAAAAAATAAATTGGCAAGTCTAAAAAACCGTAAATACATTAATGTTTAAATAAAAACTTATTGCAGTTTTAAATTTTCCTGCCCTATATTATTCAACTTGAAAACGTTTCAATGATTAAACTGGTTGAATAGCTACTTGCTTGTATTTCCCTTTCAATTTTAAATAATGGCTCCCTTTTGCGATTGTTTATTTTAATTTCAACATTGTAACTCATCCTGTAATGAACACCAAGCGCGCGAACGCCCCCTTAAAACACGTATGTCGGTGTAAAGCAAATGATTTTTTCATAATTTAAAAGTAATTTAGATAGACATATAAGAAATAATCGGGCACTTACATTACGAAATGGAAGCGCTTCCAGCTAAGTGTTGTTTTCATCTTTAGTTTACTTTTCATCAAAAAAAACTCATTTGCTTTCGTACTTTTCTATAGGGTTTCATTTACTGTAAATAATAGCACCGCCGCTGATCTTGTTCTATTTATATCATATAAAAGATTCATATGAAAAGCACTTGAGGTTATTGCAAGGTGGTTTTTGTCTAAAGCTTCATTCAAAACTTTTTTGTTGTATCTGCAGGAGAAACACATAAATTTTTTTTATACGCTTTTATTATGTAAATACGAAAATGTAAAAGGTGTGTAACGACTTTGTTTGTTTAAATTACACGGGCGGGTGTGTACTTTTGTATAAACATTACATGATTTATATATTAGCTCTACAGAACTTTTTCTATTCACCGCATCTTTAGTACGTTTCATATACCGTAATTATCCTTACTATTATCTTTTCATTTAACCTCACAATATCATACTGAATGAACCATTTTCTGCATGTAAAAAAAAGAATTACATTTCAAATCATCATTAAAAGTTAACTAAGTATATGTATGTTTATTAATCTTGATTTTTGCTTTTGTCAAAAAATCAAATATGCAAACTCCATTTACATTTAATAAACAAAATGAATGAGAACTCGATTATATTAATCTTTTATATATTTAATATAAAGAACTCTATTTCTCAGACATTAAGTTTTTTTTTAGTGACAATTATAATTTTTTTACATATATAAACAAAAACTAACATTGGGTAATATGATAAAGTAATTATAGATGAAAACTATAGTAACAAAAAATAGGTACAAATTAATTAACACCGCCGACCTTGAAAGGACGTAGGTATTTCAACAATTTATAAAGTTAAACATCAAAGAAAAATGTACAAATACAAACAAATTACCTACTTAATAAGTATATCAGTTATAACTATACTAAAAAACTCAACAAAATTTAAAAAAAATATCACTCAACATCAGTAGGCAATACACATATTCGATGAATGGATCTTTTGACAACACTGCCATTGCTTAATTTTATGGTTGTAGCTCGAATTACATGATCTTTTCCACGATGAATTTCTATAATGCGACCTAAAGGCCAGTGAAGTGGTGGAGCATTATCCTCTTGAATAAGAACTATGTTCCCCTCAGCTGCAAGATCAGGCAATCGCTTAAACCACTTTACTCTTCTTTGATAACCAGGCACAACTTCCCTTGACCACCTTTTCCAAAAATGCTGCACGATTTGCTGCATTCTGTTAAATATGTGCAAACGACAGGCATTGCTCTGTGTAAAATCATGCTCAGGTAGGGAAGTAAGAGAACGAAGGATTAAAAAGTGACCAGGAGTCAACGGGTTTAAATCTCTAGGATTATCAGGTAAAATAGATAATGGTCTGCTATTCAAAATAGATTCGATTTTTGTCAAAACGGTGTAAAAATTTTCAAAATCCAAATTAGTATTTCCAAGAACACGGGTCAAGTGAAACTTAGTTGACTTTACTGCACTCTCCCAGAGACCTCCCTCGTGAGGGCTTCTAGGGTTGATAAATTCCCATCTTATCTGATGTTGACTTAGCTTATCAACAATAGTGTCTCTTACATCTTTTTTGTTAAAAAATTGATATAAATCTGTTAAGTAATTCTTTGCACCCACAAAATTTTTCGCATTATCGCTCGTAATACTAAAAGGTACTCCCCTTCTAGCTATAAATCTACTCAATACATCAATAAAACATTGAGTTGTCAAGCTGGTAACTAGTTCTAAATGCAAGGCACGAGTTGTCATGCAGACAAAAATACAAATATAACCCTTTATTAACTTAAAACCTCTTAGTTTTCGATCCTTTATTTGTATAGGTCCAGCATAATCTAACCCTACATGGTAAAATACAGGTATATTTGAATTTATTCTTTTTGATGGCAGATTACCCATATGTGGATGATTGAATTTAGGATTTACTTTAGCACATATGACGCATTTTCTTACAACTAGTTTGGCAATACTTTTTCCTGATATAGGCCAGAAATATTCACGCACTAATGATAATAATTGCTGAGGACCACAGTGCAAATAAGTTAAGTGATAATGTCTAAAAACTAATAAAGTCAAATAATGATTTTTAGGAAGAAGTAAAGGATACTTTTTATCATAATGAAAATTGGAGTAACCAATCCTACCACCTACTCGGATGCAACCATCCTTGTCAATAAAAGGATTCAAAGATTGAATAGTAGAACTCTTTAAGTTACTACCTCTGATTAACAACTCTTTTTCCTGTGCAAAAACTTCTTGTTGACACATATATACTAGGTCTTTTGTCGATTCCCTCAACTCTTCAACAGTTAAGCAAGAAATTATACGATTACTTGTGTTTTTACAATTATAAATGAATCTTCTAACATATCCAAAAACTCTCTTTAATTTCAGGAAACATGAAAATTTATCAAAAACAAAAATATTTTTAATTTCTCTATTAAGGAGACAAAGTGAAGAATTTTCTTTGGCTTCCAATGGTTCATCTTCAATGAGAAGAAATGAAGTTTCAAAGCTGCTATCTATAGAATTTAAAAAATTTGGACCACTTAACCAAAATTTATTATTAATTAAGTCTTTGGGATTTACTCCTCGAGAAATTAAATCACTAGGATTATTTTCAGAGCTTACATGTCTCCAATTCTCTATAAATGTCAACTCTTGGATTACAGCAATACGGTTAGCTACAAAAGTCTTGTATCTATTAGGAGCTGAGTTAACCCAATTCAAAACTACTTTGGAATCGCTCCAATAAAATGTCTTGTTAAAATTCACATCAAAGTTTTTCACAACATCATTTGCCAATTCCGCAAGTAGAACGGCAGCACACAGCTCTAAACGAGGGATACTAATTGTGTGAAGAGGAGCTACTCGTGATTTTGCTGTTACTAAATTACAACATACAGAATTTTCAGTTACGCATCTTATATACAAACAAGCACCATATGCTATAGAGCTTGAATCACAAAACCCATGAATCTCCAAATGGACAAAGTTAGAAGGTATAAGACAACGTGGTACCGAAATTTGGTTGATGAATTTAAGTTGGCTCTGAAATTCTCCCCAAATATTACTCAAACTTTGTGGAATCTCCTGGTCCCAGTCAATTTTTTGTTGCCAAAGAGACTGTAAAAGTAATTTCCCTTTTACAATGATGGGAGCTAAAATACCTAAAGGATCATACAGTTTTGCTAGAGTAGATAAGATTAACCTTTTAGTGTAAGGGGCCTCTGGACAATTGAAAGAAAAATTAAAGAATATTCTATCCTCAATAGAATTCCAACTGATACCTAGAGCTTTAGTATTAGCTCTCTCGCCAAGAGGTACGGTAGTGAAAATATGTTCTGTGTTGGAATCATCTAAAACATCTACACAGTTAGATAAGAACTTCCTTAGAAAGAAACACCCATTTTCTAAAATGTTTGAAACTTGCTCTTTGATTAAGAACAGTTCCTCCTTTGATCTGCAACTGTACAAAAGATCATCCATATAAAAATTCTTTTTGATGACTTGACAAGCCTTGGGATATTGAGCTGCAAATTTATCAGCCAAATAAACGAGACATCGTGTGGCCAAAAAACTTGCAGAAGTAGTACCAAATGTGACTCTATTCATTTCATACATCTCTAGAGGTTCTTGAGGATTATCTCGCCAAAAAATAGTTTGAAATTTTCTTTCTTTTGGGTCAATTTCAATCATCCGGTACATTTTTGCTATATCACCTGTGAGAGCAAATGGAAATTGACGAAATCGCACTAAAATATCAACTAGCTTGTCCTGAATTAAAGGACCGTTAATCTGAACATCATTGATTGAAATACCGCTTGTAGTCTTTAAACTACCATTGAAAACGACTCTAACTTTAGTGGTTAAGGAGTCATCCTTGAAAACACAGTGGTGAGGTAAGAAATAGCGAGGTATGTTTGTTATAGATACCCTGCCGTTCAAAGTTTCTATATAATTATTAGAATCATTTTTTTTAATTCTACTCATATGCCCTGTTGAAATATATTCTTGCATTTGTTTAACATACTCACTCCTCAAATTAGAGTTTTTACTAATCCGCTGCTCTAAGATAAAAAATTGTTTCTTAGCAAATTGCTCAGATTCACCAAGGTTGGTTAAATTTCCTCTAAAAGGAATAGAAACTACTAACCTTCCATCGCTATTCTGCTTTACAGTAGTTAGAAAGTGCGTTTCACAGAATCTTTCATCTTGAGAAAGAAGTGACAAATTAGACATTGGTTTGGTTTGATTAAGATCCCACAACTTCATCAAGGACAAGTTAATTTTGGACAAACTTTCCTTGTCATCGAGAATAACATTATTAACACTAGTTGTAAAAGAATTAGAATAGTTTGAACTATATACTGGTAAATTTCCTGATATTAACCAACCCAATTTAGTATCTTGCATGACTGGCAAACCTTTACCCAGTGCAAGCTGGTTTGGCTTAATCAATTTAAAATAAGAAGATGCTCCTAGCAAAATATCTATTCTACCAGAAACATTAAAAGAATCATCAGCAAGAAGCAAATGAGATGGGATGTTCAAAGATTTTGTTTGGAACGAAACAACTGGTAAATGATCTGTTATCTCACTCATGACTAAACAATTAACAGAAAATAGGTAATTACTTTTGTGAGACTGAATCCTAACAGATGTCATTTTTGACGCCTGTGTAACTATACCGCCTACACATTTCACGGAGACGTTAACTGGTGTACAGCTTAATTTTAAAATTTTACATAAATCTTCTGTAATGAAGTTACTTTGACTTCCGCTGTCCAACAAAATACGAATGTGCGATGTGTAGTTACCATTAACAGCTATAGCCTTTGCAGTCGACAATAACACATTAGAATGAATGCTAAAATTACAACTGGTGGAACCACTGGCAACCGGTTCAAAATTGGGTTCTGTATTTGACACTACAGAATGATCAATAGTTGTATTATTACATTCCTGATTACAGGAACTTGAACTTGAAACAGTCCCCTTCCTAGTTTTATGGTCATTTGGCTTGCCGCTAAAACAAAGTAGAGTATGATGCTTTTTGTTACAAGTTCTACAGCTAAATGCTGAAGTACAGCTTTCCTTGTAATTGTGATGCATACAATTAAAGCATAATCGTAACTCCTTTATTTTATTATACCTATCCCTTGGAGATAATCTCAAGAAACTCTCACATTTACTAATGGAATGGTTACCCTTACAAGAAGGACAATTGGAGGAATTGGTGGTTAAAAATGTCTTAACTGGATCTTTTTTGAAAGTCCCCTTAAATCCCTCCTTCGGGTTACTATCTAATCTAGAAGGTAAACCTTTTTTCAAACACACATTAATGTCATCGATTAATCTACATCTATCACCTAAAAATTCAAGAATTTGATCTATACTCGGTATTTCATCAGAATATTTTTTAGAAAATTCAACAATAGTTCGGTTATCACTCTTTGACTTTACCAGATAGGCCATAATAGCATTTTTATACTCAGCATCAGAAAAATTTAGATTCTCGATAGTTTTAAGATGTTTTGTTATTGAGTCATGAAAGTTTCTCAAACCAGACTCTCTACTAATCTTAGAACTTTCAAATAACGCTTCTAATTGTTGAAAAATTAAAAGACGTTTGTTTTGAAATCTGTCTTTCAGTAGATCCAAAGCAACTTTATAATTACTGCCAACTATTGGCAAACCTATCAAAATATCAGAGGCTGGTGCTTTTAAACATGACTGCAAATATGTTAATTTAAGGTCATCTGTTAAGTTAGGGTTTCTGTCCACGCATGACATAAATCTCTCAAGAAAATTTGCAAACTCGGATATCTCTCCACTAAAATTCAACAAACTAATTTCAGGGAGTTTAACACACAATTGTGAATTTGATGGCATTGTGACATTAGAGACATTACTCTGATTTTGCATTTGACTTTTTTCAAATTGTTTAACAAGAAACCGTGCTTTACTCATAGAACTCGCAAAAGAAGACTCAAATTCACTATTTGTAGCTAAATCATCTAGTGACACATCTAAAGCAGTAAATTCATCATACAAACTCTCGTACTCTTTTAACAAGGATTCAACACATTCCATTCGTGTAATTAATTCACCTATTCGTATCTCGTTCATTTCAATAACACTACTATTATGAACAAATTGGTTAAAACTTTCTAGTTTTTGGATTCTGTTGTTTAATTTACAACGAATTAATTTTGCTTTTTCTAAAGTTGTTTCAACCATTTCGCTATTATTTGTTTTTGATTTAGTCATCGTTTCCTTTTTATAAAAACGACAAACGTTAACTCGTGATATGCAAAGAATACTCGATGTGCAAAAACTTGTACAAACTGTATACTTACGAACTGATTGTTATCATCAAATAAGATTTGGATTAAAGTAAGCAGATTGATCAGTTTTCTCTTAGAGTTCAGCAAACTCTTCTGATCCCTTTCACAATGAATCCGTACTCTGTTATATCTGTTAATAGAATCACTTGATCTGATTTGAGCAAAAAACTTGTGTTCTGACGTCAATCCACTCTCATTAAACTCCAACAGAATTTTTTTACGTTTTCTGTTTTCTACCCGTTTAGCCTAGATACTTGGATACACCATTCTCTGCACTAGGACCATGTTTGTTACTGGTTTAATCCCAGAATTCTTCTGATCAGGCTCCGAAGGACCAATTATGTTTATTAATCTTGATTTTTGCTTTTGTCAAAAAATCAAATATGCAAACTCCATTTACATTTAATAAACAAAATGAATGAGAACTCGATTATATTAATCTTTTATATATTTAATATAAAGAACTCTATTTCTCAGACATTAAGTTTTTTTTTTAGTGACAATTATAATTTTTTTACATATATAAACAAAAACTAACATTGGGTAATATGATAAAGTAATTATAGATGAAAACTATAGTAACAAAAAATAGGTACAAATTAATTAACAATGTATATCCTTCATTTTTTGTGTATTAGCTCCATTTCCTTTGGTCACTATTTTCTCTGTAGACTTTTTAATGTAAAAATTCTTAATGTAAACGTATGTTTCAGAAAGATTAGATTTTAAACTAAGGATAATTTTTGACCTCCTGATTATACCCCAATGTAACGTAAATTTTGTTGCCCAATTTCGGTTTTTCAGTTGATTGTTAAATCACATTATTGCGTCTCATTAAACTGTAACCTCATTTCTTCGACACTATAACAGATAAGTAAGATTTCTCGAAACTGTTTCTAGAACTATGACCCTCAGGGCAGTCTTCTGTAACCCACTCTTAAATTGCACTACCCCAAGTGTGACATATCATAGGAAATCCCTTTAAAAAGGCTATTCATCAGTACTAAACAAAATGTTAATTAATCGATTATTTCGTTGGAAACACAAAAAAAAAAATGTTTAAGTTTTAAAAATGAAAAATCAAAAATATTGTTTATTTATCAGAGGATTTCAGGATTACGTTTGCTTGTAGAATTCGCAATAGTAAATAGATTGGGTTCTCTTTAACATAAATGTATAATTCACAATGGGTTATTGAGTTTTTCTGTTTATTTTACTACCTATTTGTAAGGATAAGCTGTTTTTGAAAAATAGTAGCTAATTTAACATGTAAAAAATAAATTTGAATAAATTGATTTAAGTACATACCATTTTTTGTATTATTTAAAAAATAATCGGTTAATTATCATTTTGCTTGGTACTGATGAATTTGTCAATGATACATTTCACATTCGGTACTTAGTGAAATTTAAAAAAATAGGGGTGGGGTGGCTGGTGCATAAGCGTAATAAAGAAAGTTAAAAGTATGTTTGTGACATTATGAGGAGGTTGCATTGCGATATATTTCTGCTAAACAGAACATTGACGTTATAACAATGACACTTGTAATGCATTTGTTTAAAACCAATACAACGATGATACTGTATTAAAGTTGAAGAATGTAAAAGGCTCACGTTTACAAATCGGTAATTTATGTTACGTCGACAAAGTGGATGTTATGGCAACGACGCATTTATTATATTTTGATGTTTCTGTAATGTCGATACTGAGTTGGTTATGACACCCTTGAAACTGCAAGCCAAATAGATGGAATTGATGCACACTTCGCCCTCTGCAAAAGTTAAACCCAAGCAAATTTCCACACCTCGAAAAGTCATGTGGACAGTGTTTAGGGACAGACAAGGCAATTTACTGATTGAAAGTTAAAATATTAGAATTATTCTAAGTTAAAAATCCAATTGAAATGGTAAATTTCGAAATTCAAATTTCAAAATTCGAAGCGCAAAATATTACTGCTATTTAAAGTTAAATTCAAAATTGAAACTCGAAATAATAAACTGCAATTATAATTTTGTAAATTCAAAGTTCAAAAATTAAACGTATTATAGAAAAATTGGCAGTGCCATTTGAAAAAATCAAATTACCTTTAATACAAATTTTGTGAATTGACGTAATAATTTCGTTTCGGATTTGTCCATCAGGTTTACGCTAGTACATTTCATGTTTTAGTAATATCGCATGGTCACTGGCTTCTAAGCTACTAAGCTAATCCCTGCGATATTCAATTTTTTTGGACACGATTTGTTTTAAATACTAAGTGTGACACAAATACCGGTATTTACGTATGAATACCGGTTTTAAATACCGCACCAATTTTTTCCGAGATCCCTGTTTTCGAAATCCCGGAATTCCGGTATTATAATAATAATAATAATAATAATAATTTATTTTGTGTTTTGTACAATGTACTTACACTCGTCAATATAAATATGTATAGGTTAATAAATAATAATAATAGGTACACATAATAATCTAAACATATAAATTGTAAATATAAGTCTTATGTTTCCATATAAAATTCTTCAAAATTGTAAAATGATTTTGAGAGCAAAAAATTTTTTATTGTCTTTTTAAAAGTTAAGTATGGTAATACTCTAACATTTTCTGGCAATTTATTAAATAGCTTCTGAGATTGAATGTTAGGACCATTCAATGTTTTATTCAGCCTGCAGTATTCCGGTCTAATATTGTTTTTATGTCTCGTTGCGTAATTGTGGAATTCCGATTGTACATGAAATTGAGCTAAATTATAAGCCCTAATACAAAAAAATACCACAAAACTTGTCCAAAATGATGAACTGTTACGCATGTTTCTGTTTATAAATACCTTACGAACCATGCATCACAAGGCCAATGTCATCGTGCCCAGATACATTTAATAGATCGGCATTGAACTCCGTACCAAAGGTCTTGTACTGCAAAATTTTTAGAAACCATGAAAAGAGCCAAACGTACTGCTTCCAGTCTTATAATTATATATAAAACGTAGAATAATTTATAAAGAAGTTTTATTTCAGTAACTATTATCTTACTCCATTTTCTCCAATGTTGGGGTGTACAGGGAGTTTTAAATGGACGTTCATTTATAATGACATTTTACTTCCCGAGTACGAAGTAAAAGGGAAGTATTGTATTAGTGTTCCAAAAAAAAAAATTGACACATGCAAATTTTTACATATCTTTGCGTTTCTGAATATGTAGATTCAAAATATGAAAAAACATATCCGTCTGTTGTCTGTAGTCTGTAGTCTGTCCATACACATTCCTTGCATCGTTCTAAACTCAGAAACTATTAAAGTTATCGAAATGCGGTTTTCGCCAATCGATCGCATTCGGGCCAAGGACGAACATGCTGATATTACCTTTGATGACGTCACTTCCGCTATAAGCTAAAATTCATTCTCATTTTCTTATCAGAGTTGCAATTTTTTATGTAGTTTAAAAGAGTATTTTCTTCTGAATTCAGCAATACATATTATATATTGTGCTATATTTATTTTTTGAAAAAAGTGTTAATACGAGAGAAGCCTCGTGGCAACTTGCCAGAATTTTTTAATTACGTATGCGTATCCAAATTTAGCCAGTTCAACTTCCTTGTTAAATAACAAGTTTCTATTTATTTAAATAATATTGATACCTCTCCATCGTCATCGCTATTTGTTTAACTAATGCACTTCCTGCACATGAAGAGCTAACCAATTCATCGATGTTTATCCATTATAACGTTTGATTTCACTAAATATGTGTATGTGTACCCTCCTCACGAATTATTTTGTCAAAATAAGATCTCCATACAGAAACTGTAACATAATTTGTATTAAATCATGCTTGTGTACATGACTGTGGTGCAGTGGCTTACCCAAGGGGGAGGATAAGGGGGATATATCCCCCCCCCCCCAGCGTCCAACCCTTTCATTCTATTTTACGCTTATTCTTATTAATCCTTAAAAAGACCTATCTTAGAAATTCAAGCTCACAGATCAGACTAAATAGACTGGCAATGATGTCAATTCATATGGTACTACCCATTTCAGAAGACGAAATAATAGTAAAACTTGCAAAACAGCCAAGGGCATTGGATTTTGTATTATAATAATATTTATTTATTTCATACTGACTAGTAATCTGTGTTTTACCAGACTCATACGAGTCTGGTAAATCATATTTACCGTACTATAAATTGTATTTTTTTAAAATCGGCCAGAAAATAGTACTTTCCGGTTTATTTTTAGGTCAGAAAATCTCATTTTGTCGGACCGAGCCAGAAAGTTATTGTGATAGTCCGGTAAAAGGTTTTACCTTTACCGGACTCATTTTTACTTTCCGGCCTAGAACGGTCAATTGTTCTGCCCGTTTTAAAAAAAATATTGTACGTAATACGTCCCAAAGGTGCTTTTACTGGACTCGCAGGCTTGCAGGACTCGTCTGCGGCTCGCCCTGTAATTTGCCTACTTGTCCAGTAAAAGATCACTTTCGGGACTTGTTATGTAAACTACTATTACCGTACTAGAAATTTTGTACGCGAATACAAAGGTTGCCATAGCAACATAAAGTGACATGACTTTGGAAACGTCAAATTTTATATAAAGTTAATAGAAACACTCTTAAGAAATGAATCTATGGCCAGTATGAAATAAAATGTTTTATATTATTTGTACGTTAATAGTAGTTTACGTAACAAGTCCCGAAAGTGATCTTTTACTGGACAAGTAGGCAAATTACAGGGCGAGCCGCAGGCGAGTCCTGCAAACCTGCGAGTCCAGTTAAAGCACCTTTGGGACGTATTCCGTACAATATTTTTTTTAAAACGGGTAGAACAATTGACCGTTCTAGGCCGGAAAGTAAAAATGAGTCCCGGTAAAAGGTTTTTACCGGACTATCACAATAACTTTCTGGCTCGGTCCGACAAAATGAGATTTTCAGACCTAAAAATAAACCGGAAAGTACTACTTTCTGGCCGATTTTAAAAAAATCAGATTACGTTACTCGTTAACGTAAACCTTGATTTACCGTACTCATATGTAAATATCTATTTTATAACTAACATTTTTATAATTGGTAGATCACACCGCACTTTTTATATCCCCTCCCAAGGCTGTAGTCTGTGTACGCCACTGCTGTGGTGATTTATATTCTAAGGGTGATTTAGATCGACAGTACTGAAAAACCAGAAGTATCTCGTTTCCATTGAAAATGACAGATCTAAGAATGTACATTGAACGCATGCAGTAAAGAAATACTATTGAGTAACCAAGGCAGTGCTCTTCATTAGTATTTAGACGTAATTTCCAATACCCTTTTCGAACAGATGTTATTCCTGAAACTTTCACAAGAGCGAGTATTACCTGAAGGTACCGGCAATCAGTAACTTTTTCTTATGAAATTCGCCATTTAGGTATGTACAAAGAACTGTATAAGACGGGTAGGTACTTATACACTATAATCACACTTCCATAAGTTGAGTTAATTAGTTCATAATCTCGCACGCCATTCGTTGATTCCCTACTACAAGACTGACATATTTTAACTCCTTTTAGTAAAGGATACATTTTCGGTGGAGGAAATCTATTTTAAGAAAAAGGATGATAGAGTACAACCAATATATACTATTTGCCGTAAATCTTTTCACTAGATGAGCATCATTTTCAACGAGTATTTTTGGAGGGTTTTTACGTTTATCACACCCCAGCAAATATTTTATGAAATGTAAGTAATTTCCTGAAATAGTAAAAATTGACGGAATTTCGCCGTTTAATCAACTTTGCTATATTGAAACCTCATAAATAATTTAGAAGACACTTAAGAAACGAAAAGGTAACAACGTTCGGTGATGTAATGAAATGTCCAAGTTCCTAATTTTATTATCAATGATTGTATACATTTCGAATAAAAAGTAAACAGCAGGCATTTTATTAACGTTATCAACCACCTAAGTTGCGGAAAATGTAATTCATTACTGAAAATATGTTCCCCCAAATATTCCCAATGCCCCTCTCAATTCTGTATTTTGGCATAATTTGTATAAGCTGACGTTAATTTCAAATTCGCTTTAAGGCATGCTAGTGCATAATAATGAGATTTAACTATTGTAATTACAGGTATTCATATTTACGAACGGCTTACGTAATAAATTGAACATGATGCACATATTAATTGCATGTAACAGCTTCTACATATTAATTATTCCAATTTACACCTTCAAATCGTAATTCCTGGATTACATTTCAAACGTTAAATTACAAAAGCGAATAATGACTATTCTCGGTCTCCAATTACACAACACTAAAAATTACCAAAAACCACAATAGAAATTTATAAAATTGAAAGCGAAGCTGTCATCAGCTGTCATTTGCTGTTGAAACACGTTCGACTTATAAATTTCTATTGTAGTTTTTGGTGTTTTTAGAATTGTTTAATTCAACGGCCACACGATAAGAAGAGAGCCATGAAATTTGGTCAATGAATTAATTATTTTTAAAGTATTTATTACTGGTGTCAATGAACTTGTATAAAATTTATAAAATCGAACGCGAAGCTGTCATCAGCAAGTTGTTCGCTGATGATGAGAGCTTCGCTGTTGAAACACCTTCGACTTATAAATTTCTATTATGGTTTTCGGTGTTTTTAGTGTTGTAAATTTGGTCAATTAAATTATTTATTAATGAAAGTATTTATCACTGGTCTCAATGAACTTGTGTAAGCAAATACTAGGTTCTGAAGAGGTTCTGAGAGCCAATGTTGACTTTTTTCAGTATAGCTTCGCTTGCCCGTCATCAAGAGAATAAAAATTATTTTACATTATTATGAAACCCGTAAGGGCACGATAAATTATAGCAATCCTTGTTTTGATTTCTGATGTTCCGTTTCCTTATTGGTGCTTTTCCGTACTCAATGTTAGATTTTCGGTTTAGTTTTAAAGAATCTCATTCTTTAAGGACGCTACCCAAACGTATCTACGTGAACTTATTCTAAATTTTGTACAAAATATTGAAGGTTACATCTGGAATTAAAATTGTGCTACCTTGGACTGTGGAACATTGTCAGAACTGGTTACAACTGTGCAATTTATCTTTAGTGAAGAGTCTAGATTTCATTTAGCCAAACACGACGCGATGGTCGTATGAGAATCAGGAGAAGGCGGGGTGAACGACGGAATTTTCAATTTACGGTTGAGAGACACGTACACCGCACTGTGGGTGTTATGATTTGGGGTGCCATTACTTATGGCAGAAGGTATCCCTTGGTTTATTATTATTATTATTATTATTGTTACTAGAGGTGGTCCCAATAGGTTCCCGCACTGCGACCTTTTGGTCTATCGTGCCCCCCGGTCTTGTCTACTCTTCAAGAATACCTGTATCTTTCACAAAGTCCAGGATTTTGGTAGGGCGAATCTTCGTTACTTCCTCTTGTGCCATCTTTTCATTTCCAAGTAGGTGTTCCCTTGCCTTTATGAATGCCTCACATTGGCAAATGACGTGATAGGGCGTTTCATCTGCCTCGCCACAACCCCTGCATGTCGGGATTTCAGTCAGTCCCATGTTGTGCAGGTGTTTGTTCATGCGACAGTGGCCCCTTGGCCATTTCTGTCGCAAGTTTTAACTTCGTCCTGCTTAACTGATGGACGTAGCTGGGTCCCCGTTTGGGGTTTCCAGGAAGATCTTGGAATGACTCTGTCCTGGGATTTTCGACCAATATCTGCAATGCTCTTTCGTGAGTATTGCTTGAATCTCCTTTTTGGCTGTGTTATAAGTAATCCCACAAGCCGGTTCGGGTCCTATGAATGGTTTTGCGCTTGCCATTCTCGCAAGCTCATCAGCAACCTGGTTATCTGCGATTCCCACGTGCCCAGGTGCCCACACTAGTGTGACTGAGTTGTACTTTCCTAGTGCGTTTAGCATTTGTGTGTATTCAAGGGCGAGTCCTGAATTTACCACATAAGAGTCTATTGCTGCAATCGCTGCTTTGCTGTTTGTAACTACAAAGATTTTCCTTTTGGTAAGGTTCTCTTTTAATAGCTGAGCAGCCTCTGTCAGGATTGCATATACCTCGGCTTGGAACGCGGTCGCTTGTTGTCCTAGGCTTACAGAAATTCTACAGCCCCGTCCATTGCTCCCGTATCCTCCAGAGCCAGTGCCCTTTGTGGTTTTCGAGCCGTCTGTGTAATACACGATTCCATTCAGCTTCGCTTTGCTGGAATTGTTCTCAAAGTCGTGCCGAGTGGGGATTGTTCTCTTAAACAGTTTGATGGGACAAACTGTTTTGGGTATGCTCTCAGTGTTCATACTAAGGGTTTTATCTTTGGCGATTGCGTCAAAAATGAGCGAGTGCCCCGCCCTTGACGATCTCTTCTCGCCGTTGTCACTCAGACGGTATGCCCCTCTGAGCGCCTCTGCCCTAATTGCTAGGTTTAGTGGCGGTAGGTTCAAGAGGGTCTCCATAGCAGCCGTAGGGGTCGTTATCATTGCCCCCGTAATTCTAGGGCAAGCCCTACGCTGCACCTTGGTAAGTTTCTGTATGTTCATCCCTTGGTTTAATATGGCAACACAACGGTATATTGCAGAGGTGGTTGGATATCTTCTGCCATGATTACAAGAGCTCGAAGATTCTTTATTCCGGCAAGATAATGCACGTCCTCATGTAGCAAAGTACTGAACAGGCTCAGATTTGTTTTTGCCTTGACCTCCTGGATCTCCAGATCTTCTTCCTACCAATCGTGTAGGAGACAAAATGAGTGAACGATTACAAAACTTGCAACGTCCTCCTTTGACTTTGCAGGCTTTGAGACATGAGGTGCACCTTGCATGGCAGCAACACCCCACGAGATAAACCACTCGATCAATGCCACGGTCGGCGTATAAATGAATGTGTAAATAAGAGAAACCGCACCACACATTAGTTACACATTACATTATAAAATTTTGCTTCACTAATAAAAATTTTCCTCTCAAATTTTGATCATTTGTTCCTGCCAAACTTCATCCGGAAATTCCAACATCTTCTTGTGTTATGTTTATATTGTGGGCCGAGATCTAGGAACAGCGAATTTCCAAGCATCTCTACGCACTTTGGTTATTAGCACTACCCTTACTAGAAATTTACCTAACTCAGAAAATTCCACCCTCAACCAGGGATCTTTATAGTGTCGAACATCGTATCGACACGGGACCTACGATTTTACTTCCTATCCGAGAAGAAGGTGTTTCAGTTTTTCTCCACTTTAGAAAAACGGCTACCTTGACAGGGTGGAACCCGCGCTACCCTTACTTAAGACCAGCGGTTACTTCGGTGGACCACTTCATGGTGTTGTGAATTCTGTCACGCAGGTGTCAATTTGAAAACTTGCTCATATCTTCGAAACTATAATACAAGTAATATTTTTCGAAACCGTTTCTAGAACAGGAGGGGGAACTACCCTTTAGGTTCCAGCCATCTCGCCCCTATTTTTCAAATTGTACTACCCCATGTGTGACATATCATTGAAAAGCTCTTTAAATACTTTATTCATCAACGTTTGCGAAACGTTTTCGAAAAATTTTACTTGCCTGTCTTAGTTTCGAAGATATGAGGTCTGGCAAAAACCTGGTTTAAACGTCCTGAATCGTTGATGAAATGGAAGAAAATAACAACTGCTGTTTGATTTAGTCTTTCCTTAAACTGCACGCATCAGTTCATCACCAATAAAAGGTGGGCGCCTATTTCGTATCTCATCAGCACATTATCACGTTTTTCATTACACTGTCTAACTCATTCAATCGGATATTGGATTATCTATGAACTTTACAAATTTGTTGATGAATGTGTACTGTTATTCCCATTGAGGCGGTATTTTGAGTTAACTTCGCAAGGTATCCCAAACAAGCACTACAAAGCGTACACAACACTCAGATAATTCAAAATGGCAACAATTCCATCGCGTTTAGTCCTATCAAATAGCGCCCATGCGCGAAACTGGGATCGCGGCTCTATGTCGCACAGAAATACAAACATATTATAACCAAAGAGCTCTTTGGTATAACTCTTGACGTGTCTCGTGATTTCTTATTAGTGGATAGTACAGAATTATATTTGGAATCAATTCGTTTGTGGGGTGGATCACGAAGACAACGTCATAAAAAGCGATATTATGATTCTATGATTTTAAGTCATCATGGGCTACGGAGTAATGAAAATGTTAAAATTCAGTTTTAGAGAAAGCATAAAGTTTGAAGTTTGAAACATTTCCTTTCGTTATTGTATGTAAATATTAGTATAGCCATCATTATTATATTATTAGGAGGTAATACAAGATTTGTATCCCAAACATCGGTATTTGTGTGTGCATTTACCCTTAAAGTTAAACGGACAGCCATGAGGGTGCAACATGTGATTTGCGGACTCTATGAGTGGGGGCATTCTCCTCCTTGTTATCCGTAATACCCTTTGAAGCCTTGTACTACTAAGGCGCAATGTAATTAATTGAAGCGTGTTACAATTTTAATTAAAGCTCAACCTCAGAATGTGACTAAATATTTCGGAAAATACCAATAGAAGAACGCAAATTTAATTTTTTCCTTAAAATTTCATCGCAAAACACAAGTCGATTTGTTTTCGCATCCTCCAGAAAAATAATTTTGATAGTCAAGATCGCTACCAATAATTTTCTTTTGGTTCGAAAAATTCCTTGCTATGGGATGGGGTAGCCAATGTAATAAATAAAACCCCATAAATAATTCATATCTGATTTAAATCCCAAATTTCTTTTGAAATATTGCATCCCTAATTGAAGAAGAAGTTGAAAATCTTTTCTTTTGTAGTAGATAACGATATGCAGAGTTTGAAAACTCTACTAACTAATTAATTTTATGCCGTTGAACAAAGTTATAATAAAGTTGCTTATTTCTTGTCTTCAAATTACGAACGAGAATCGATTACTGTTAGTTTCATTTTTCGTTTCGTTTCAATTACAGTGAATAGACATATTTCAGTGGGAATCGATTATTTGTATTACGATTTGGATTAAGTCGAGTGGAAGTTTCCTTCTCCGCAATATCATTGACTTTTAAAAATTGTCTCTTTATTAATTTCAGTCTACCAATCTATTTCAAAACTATTAAAACTTTTGTTCCTCAATGTTTTACTACTGTTATAAGAACATAATTATTATTACTGTTGTAATAAAACTTGTAATTTATTATTTCTAAAACTGCTTAAAAAAATTAATATTTTCTAGAATTTAAAAAAAAATTGAATTTTATTACAACCTTTCGATGCCATATGTAACGGAAGTTACATTAATTGTTGATAAAGATTTCCAGGTTCGTGGTAAGAAGGTTCGGTAATTTTTCTATCTTGATAGTACGTCTGGACCTACCTTTCGTACTTTTTTCTTCCCAGGCTAGCTCAGTAGGGATAAAAAGGGATTAGGTGAAACTTTATCCGTTCACTAAGGGTCAATATTATTAATTGTTACTAATCATCAATTAATTTGGAAAAGTAATTTGATCTAACTGCAAATCACTTATTTATAACAACTCCAGTAAGTTTGACGAGGTCCTTAACCTTTCATTTATCGTCGGTTTTAAACACATTACGTTTTTCACTTTCCTTAAAGTTCGGTAAAAATTATTGAAAAATCTACTAAAATCAATATCAATAATCTATTTATTACAAATCCAATAAACTAAACAAAATATAAAATCTCTAAAAAAAAAAACTTAATTTCTACCTAAATAAACAATTAAACGGCCAATTTTATCGCTTGCTAGCAAGAACGTGACATTAAAAATAAGAAATGCTACATACAATTCGCTTCTATTTAAACCCAATTCAAACGCAAATAATAAAAATATCCATAAAATTCAGTTCTCCCACTGGTAGTTTAAATTAAATAATAGTTTAGGACAGTACCTTAATGTTTGTATCTCAGTACGATAACGTTGATTCTTGACCGCGTTGCGTCGCTTGCAAACAGGACGTACTGATCGGACAGCTCCTCCAACGGTGTCTCAATTTGTGGTTCGCTACAAGGCGAGTTGCCTTTAAATTTCTTCTTAATTTGGTGTAAAATTCACACATAAACGTTCCAATTTTAACAACAAAGCGAGTTTCTTATAACACACTACACAGCGATTTTCGTTTTCTCAAACGAAAAGGCGAGGTAACAAACAAGAAGGCGATTTTCCGTTACCCTCCAATAGTTTTCATTGGTAAATATATTAGGAAACTCACACTTTTTTACTTGCGCGGCTCCTTTTTCCTTGCTACGATTTAGCGTCACTTGAGTTCATTCACACTTAAACGCGTTATATGCACATCTGGTTTATACACGCCGATATAAAATATTGTTTATCAAACGTACTTACGCCTTATTACTCCGTTGTGAAATACTTCACGCACTTAATTGGTACCTTTTAAGTACCTAATGCCGCTTTGTTCACTAAATTTGCTTAATAATTTTCAAAATTTGGTGCCGAGTGGGTAGCACCTCAACGCTTTATGCGGACTTCAACACTCTAATACAGCCTCACTCAGACTCCCTGCCTTTTATAACCAATTTTATAAATGTTATCTTCCGTCTGGCCGATAAGAACACACGGCTTGCACTTTTATATTTTTATATTAGCCGTTCGGTCTTTGATTTCGCTTAAATTACAAAATAAAACCTACATACTAACTCAACCAAAAACATACAATTCTTTCTTTACAAAACTTAAAAAGTAAAAAGTAAATAAATTTGATTAGTCAAAATAACGCCCGTTACACATAAAAACATTAACCTGGTTAATTTTGGTAATGGGCACACGATTTTGTGACACCGTTTATTTTGGAGGATGGGAAGGAAGTGACGGTGATTTATTTGTAAAATACCTGTAAAATAAAAAGTTTGGAAACAAAATTAGGATAGTTTGAGAAATAAAATCCAAGTGGAGATAGCCTGAGAATTAAAACTATGATAAAACTACTACAACGTGGAGCAATACATACTTCGATTATGATTTCAAGGAAGCCAAACAAATGGAGATAATAACAAACCAGTTGAAATCCATGGGATTACAGAACGAACTTCCAATACCGCATATGTGAGAAAAGTTAACAACTAACAGAAAGCTATACAATCTATATTATTTTTGGGCATGAAGTCAATTATATCGAAAAGTAAATTAGAGCTATCGAGAAGCTGAAATCTGAAATCAACGTAAAATTTCACATAAAATCCATTGTTTAACTTTGCTCTATCACACTGGAAACCATGCGACGGACGCACAGACCGAGCGACGAACGGAATATTGAATTCACTTAACGAACAAAGTTCTTTAATGACATGTTTATTGATATCAACTTAATTTATACCTCCCAAACTTTGACGTAAAGAGGTTCTGAACAAAATATCGAATAAATGACATCAATGTAGGCTCAATCTGTAGTTTTTCATCACTTCCAGGTTTGTGTTTGTAGCGTTAAGATAACCCCGGGGAAGGAGTAACAAGGAGTTATATCTGGCGATTGAACCGTCCATTAAACATCAAGCTCCACTGAAATGAGCTTCCCTGGAAACATCTATCCCAAAACTTCCATTGATCGCAGTACTATATGAGCTGTCGGGCTGTCGCTCTGTTTTGTTAAACCCAAACATGACAAGGTACAGACCACTCAGGTTTGGTCTCAAAACGTTCTTTAAGATGTCAACCGATCAAATGATTGTTATTTCTACCTCTTCAAAGAAATAGTGACCAATGATTCCATGACTGCTTATATCACAGTACCTACGTGGTTGCTTGAGGACTGTACAACTCCATTAGGTTTGTGGCACTGCAATACCTGATTTACAGTGCATGACAGGTGGAATGTCGCTAAGAAGCTATCAACACATTCCCACATTTTCATCCCTCCCTTTTACTGGCCTTGAGTTAGGCAATAAAAATTTTTGCATGTAACATTGACCTATTTTCGATGGTAATTGAAATACTCTAACGTAATTCTGTCTACTTTTATGTTATACAGTTTTAGAGTTTATGTACAGTTCAAGGTCATTATGTTCATTTCTGACCCAGCGAGAATTAATTGTTGATATTTCTCTTCTGAGATAAGTTTTAGAGTTTATGTACAGTTCAAGGTCATTATGTTCATTTCTGACCCAGCGAGAATTAATTGTTGATATTTCTCTTCTGAGATAAGTAAGCCTACATATATGTTGTAGCCTCCTTTGTAACCGACTCAATCGCTATTTATAGTTGCTGCTGTATTTCATCCATTGAATGACTGATGTACTATCGGAGTAAAAATGCATGGCCTTTGACTTTAAGTGGTCATAACGAAAAAACTGAGGGGTGAAATTTCTTCATTTTTGCCCAGTACATTAGTCATTTATATATGTCTAACATGTGTAAAAATCAAAATGGTAGAATCAGTTGTTTAACTTTTATTTTAATTAACAGCAATAAAAACGCTGTACCTATTTAGTATTTTCCTAGCTGACGGTCAGTTTTAACTTATCATAAAATTGTTATTGTTTCATAAATTGTTACCAAATTTACAAATGTTGTAGCACACATACTTCTGAAAAGTCGACAGCCAATAAAATATTGATTATTCATATAATTAACTGGTTTTATAAGCCCTGACCGAAAATGTGCTTTTTTGTAATACCTATACGGAAGCTAAAGAAAAAATTTTGTTTTAAATGCTTCATTTGTATTACTGAATCAAGCTGCATTATTCATTTATTGAAAACAAAATTTGTTTTCTTGTAATTCAAAGTAAATGTTATGATTATCGCGAAAGAAAGACACACATATTCCCGGAGAGGTAATCTACCACATCGTAAATCGTGAGCGGCAAACCACAACAATGTGATTATTCTTTAGCATTGTACAAAACCATGCGCTTCATAGCAAGAGTGTACGACACCATCTTCCACCCCGTACTGCACTTCGCCGCGCGAACCCAAGCATCCATCCTTTTTTCCAAATTTCTTTTAAAAAACATGTATGCATGGCATTATTTTTGTGAATCGTGTTAGACCACAATATAATTGCTGTAACCTTGTTATGTTACTGTGAATATTATTAATATCAAACGTTCAGGTACTGAGTTACACAAGATGTTGTTTTTTTCATTATAGCTTTAAGACTGATATACCAATTCGCCTCAAAAGCATCTCACACCAACAAAAAGGTATACACTTGTCAAATATATACGTATCTACCACCCAGTTTCAATAATATAGCCGTAATTAATTTTTAAAGTCGAGCGCTTGTGCGATTTGAGTCATAATTAGCGCTTTTTCGCACATACACTGATACAGAAAATTAACGATCTATTGTAAAAATCTAAAACTGTACACCTTTTTGTAGGAATAAATGGTCTTTTAAGTTCACTTTACTTCATTAAATTATGATTGCTAATTACTGAGATGCAAGCTTCTAAAGTCAGAGGCCTTGCATTTTTACTCCGATGGTAGTCTAATGCACTTAGTGCACTTATGCTCGTTTTCACCGTACAAATTAAGACATGCTTAAAGTTAAGCAGAACTTAAATGCTATGGTAACGATTATTGAGACAATGGTTGCTATGGTATTTAAGTTCTGCTTAACTTTAAGCATGCCTTAATTTGTACGGTGAAAACGGGCATTAGTTATTAGAGCATCTATTGTTATAATATACGCCCTTCCTTTTCTAGCTCGCTTAAGCGGTTTCGATGGTTTATTTTAAACATTTATATGTCTGCCTTTAGATTTTTTTACGGTGAACACAGCCCATTTAAAAACTATGTTGTTTTCGATCGTGGAGATCTTGTTCGATCTTTTCTGCATATCCTGATGAGATAGCAGACGTCGCAACAATGATTTTTCAAGTTCTTCTATTCTCCAGCAAATTGCTGTTTAGTCGGACATAGAATAGTCTAGTGTTAACTGGATCCGAATTTTCGGATTTTCATTTTCCTTTTCATGCTCGCTACAAAAGCGCAAAATCATTTTTTGAGTCCTTGAGATTTATTATTCCGATATTGAATCTAATTATCCCTGTGTAGGGGTGTAGGAAGAGTAATCCTTTCGCGAGAACACTTCCTGTCGTAAAAGGTGGCTAATCAATGGCCGTAGGGGAGTGAAAGTAGTGTGAATTTGTACTGAATTAAGTTAAATTTGAATCGTTGTGTGGTAAAATTTATAGTTATTGTATGGTACTCGTACAAATGGATTCAGGTGCGTTAATCGTATTTAGTACGTTGCATTTTTCAGGGTGTGTTACGCCAGTCGATATTTAAGAAAGTCGCACATTGTAATTGAATAGGAGTTTTTCTGTTACGAATGACGTAAATGGCCATACAGGCGCTCGCTGAGATATCAGATTTGCAGAAATTTTACGTAAGATAGGAGCGAGTGAACGTTACGTTGCGGTTTGGCGATTTATTCCAACCAATAAAAATAAGTTAAAAATTATAATTCCGATTTTCCGTAGAGAACGCCTTCTGAGTAGTGAAAAGTTTTAAAAGAGGAGAAAAGGGATATTTTATAAGTCGGCCAGAGAGATTTGGCCAAAAGTTAACGTAGTGACTGCTGAAAGTGTGAACGACATCAGCCATAAGTTTATCAAATTTATTAAAGAACGAATCGTAGTACACCGTAGAAGATATATCAAAACCTAGCGGGTTTTACTGCATTTTGTTACCATTAACAAAGTGTATCCATCCGTCTGCGTTGCATTGTTTTTCTATCCTGCTTCAAGGGTGTCATTTAGCCATAAAGTGTGATTTATCAATCGAGACCATCCGAAGAATAATTATAATTTACTGGGTTGTAACTGAGGGCGAAGGTAAGGCGCAAACCGTTCTGTTTGTATGTGGAAAAGGTACCGTAAGCTTATGGAAGAGTTAGTTGAGTAGATTGAAAACTAAATGAAAAAATAAAAAACATAATCAATAAAATTTTACAGACGAAATAACTAAAAATGAGATGAAAGGTTGTTTATCGTTGGCCCTGCTCACCTGTATATGCATAGAAGAAAGTTCATTTTTGTTGCGTTATCTACACGCTGACACAAAGTTCCACGTTCCCATAACTGCACTTACAACTTGAGATTTAAAGAGGAGTAGATAGGATTTAAGGATAGTATAGATAATGAGTGGGAGAACTGACGGAGGATTTAGAAAGACGTGTAAGTTGATGTTGTTCATTGATCGTTTCTTACAATCTCTAGAGCTGAACACGAATGAGAAAAGCTAAAGATTATAGTGATTCAATTGAAACGTAATTTCAAAAGGAAAATATTAATTTAAGTGAATACCTTTAATTAGATATTTAAAGGTGAATACATTGAATTATTATTATAAAGAAGATAATAATTGAAGCAACATCACATCGTTAATTAGTTGGAAAGAGTCAATTAAACTTTACCGTTTATAGTTAATATCTTCCTAAATGAAAATAATGGGTACATTAAAAACACATTTTCTTCAATACAAGTATCATATTTCATATTATTAAAGCAAATAAATGAAAAGCCCTTTTTAATTGTTTATTATGTATCCTTGCAGTTAAAAGTATATACAAATCATGCATATAGATTGCGTTTCAAGGACATAAGTAACTCAATAATGATCCTTTCGCTGTTTTCCTTTTATATTATTTAATGAGATCCCTTTTTTTCAACATATAATAAAACAAATGAACAAATTCGTCAATTTTTGCTTCCCTTTTAAGGAAGTAGATGAGGAGATTTTAGAAATATCAATAGCGTATTCATTGTAGCAAGTAATTCCAAAGACCCTTGGTTGTTCAAGTTCAAGGACCGAGATGCTGCGACGAAATTCATTAGCCGCTTTCTCTCGAGTAAAAATTTATTCTTGTCGATGTCATCATCAGAAGCGTTGTGAAGGAGAATGTCGATTCAAACGTCTAACAGTTGTGTTGGAGAAAGGAAGCCAAACTTGTTAACAACCTCATTGAGTTGTTCAAGTTTTGATGAAATCTGCTGATTCACTCTGTCCATGGAGTTTCCAATCGAAGTTCATTTTTGTAGCTTAACCCGGCATCGGCGGCTTCTTCTCCAGGCATCTAATTTTCACGACGTATTCGACGCTGTAGCACCGTGGGGATTCTAAGCTCAGAACACACCGACTGACCATACCTCAAACTCGCAACGGCTGCTTTTTCCCTCGAAGTGGTGAAGAATTCACTCAAACCTTTCATTTTTGTCTTTCTTCTGCATACAGGGTGTCTCACGGTGACCGTCGGTTAGAAGTATATCAAGAACTGTAAAAGCCAGAGATTTGAAATTTTGCATATGCGACATGGAGTGTTTAATCTATTAAGTAAAAATATTTTCCAAATGGCAGCACTTCCGGAAATACCGGAAGTGACCATCAACTTCTTTATTTTAAATACAAACCAGGCAATTTTTTTTCACATTCTGATGTGTCATAAAATGTTTAGTAAGTATGCTCAAAATAATCGGCGTATCAATTTTGATTGTTGAGAAAAAAAATTTTTTTCACTGAAAAATGTCAAAATCTTGTTCAGGAAATAAAATTGAAAGTCGAAAGTGGTAAAAGTTAGGGAAATGGGATTTTAGGTTCTCAATGTCAAAAGATTGAGACACAATTGTCTGTCATGGATTATAAAAAATTGCCCGCGGTTACGTATCTATTTGACGTTATTTCCAGACTTAAGAAAAACTTTAAAAAGTCTCTTTTTTTAAATGGAATGCCTATTTAATTATCGGCCCATTCGATGCAGAAATAAATTTCCTTTAAATTGATATACCATGTTCCTATACCTAAAATCAATGATTACAGAGTTATTTACATTTTTCTAATTAAATTTATAATTACATACTTGACAAAACATGGTTGGCTTTGAAAATTTTCAAAAAATTTTCATTCAAATGTTTCTTATGCTTTTATGATTATTTAAAATTCTATCTATGCAACTTCTTGACTATCCAAGGTCTCTTTCCGCCGAACGAACAGAACTTTCAGGGAAAACATTAAAATATCCCAATACATTGGTTTCTGCAGCGTCATTGGGAACAATTGGCTTTTCCAAATTTCGTGGCGTATTTACTTCGCCCAAATTTAGAATATTCTTTTCAATCATCCTGATTTTTTGTTCTGTCATTGTAGGTAAATGCGGATATCTTTCGTTAAAGTGTTGAGTGATTCTTTATTCAATGGTTAAAAGTTCTGCAGGTCCGAAAAGTAATACGAGCAGATTCGCCATGAATGTAAAACAAATTTAGAATATCAGCGTTTGTGTATTCCATATTTCCCAATTAAAAACAAATATTAAGCGCAAAAATCAAAATTCAAACAGATAACACTGATAACAAACGTAAATGTAGCGTAAACTTTCAAACTGATAGCTAACTGACAACTGTCATCATAAGAAACAATTGAATAAAAATTTTTTGAAAATTTTCAAAGCCAACCATGTTTTGTAAAGTATGTAATTATAAATTTAATTAGAAATATGTAAATAACTCTGTAATCATTGATTTTAGGTATAGGAACATGGTATATCAATTTAAAGGAAATTTATTTCTGCATCGAATGGGCCGATAATTAAATAGGCATTCCATTTAAAAAAAGAGACTTTTTAAAGTTTTTCTTAAGTCTGGAAATAACGTCAAATAGATACGTAACCGCGGGCAATTTTTTATAATCCATGACAGACAATTGTGTCTCAATCTTTTGACATTGAGAACCTAAAATCCCATTTCCCTAACTTTTACCACTTTCGACTTTCAATTTTATTTCCTAAACACGATTTTGACATTTTTCAGTGAAAAAAAATTTTTTTCTCAACAATCAAAATTGATACGCCGATTATTTTAAGCATACTTACTAAACATTTTATGACACATCAGAATGTGAAAAAAAATTGCCTGGTTCGTATTTAAAATAAAGAAGTTGATGGTCACTTCCGGTATTTCCGGAAGTGCTGCCATTTGGAAAATATTTTTATTTAATAGATTAAATACTCCATGTCGCATGTGCAAAATTTCAAATTTCTAGCTTTTACAGTTCTTGATATACTTCTAACCGACGGTCACCGTGAGACACCCTGTATATGCCTGCGCGTCGGTTATTTCTGGAGCCCAGAACGTAAATGACTGGGGATCTAGTTTCCGAATTTTCAGTTCTCTCAGTTAAAAGCCTTTTTCCAGAATCTTCAGATGTTTTTCCCAGCTAGGTTTAAACTACCTATGGTTCGAACTGCACTTTTGGATTTATATGATACATCCGTTTCTGAGCTCCCTAATTTCTCGTTTCATCACAGCAGCGTTATCGTACCCTTGACCTCGGCAGTCCATGATTTCGAGGCCGTCCGCCTCTAGCTTCTTCAAAATCTTTCTTGCAATCTTGGCAGCATTTATTTATTTATTATTTATCAATTTGGTTTACGTGAAAATAGCTCTTCAGTGCCCAACATTTTTAGTTCATAAAAACCTCTCCTGTAAATTTTGATTTTATATCTTCAATCATTCTCTCCAGCTCTATCTTTTCGAGCATTCGTTGATTCTCATGACCATTTTCACCTTTCAAGATGGTGTATTTCCCCTATTGAATCTTTCAATCTTCAAGAAGCACTTCCTTTGTCTAATGCATCACTAACATTTCGCGTTGAATCAGCCCCAATACGTTCAAGTTTTAACTCGTAAAGCAAAATGGTTAACATGCTTGTTCATACAAAATCGGAGTAAACGGTTGAAAATAATGAAAATATGACAGATGAATAAGGGAAATTTTTAAAATAACATTAATTTAATTCTTAATATTGTCTCTAAATTTCGTTAATTATTATTAATTATCAATAATAATTGCAATGTACTTACCTACATTCCGTTAAGTGAAAATTGAAAATATCCTATTTCCATTAATTGTATAGTTTGATAATTTTTGCATTTTTGGAAAATCTATTAGGTAACGAGACAAAGAAAATTCTTCTCGAATTTTAATAATCCATTTTCCAAATCATTATTAAGCAGAACATAAATAATAGTAAATTGTTTCAATTTCCAAATAAACGTAAAATTGGAATAGGATCATTAACCAAAACCGTCATGACACCATTTTGGAAGCTAATGTATGTCTTTCTAAATACTGCACGATCAATAATTTCTCATTATTTTATCTTCTTGCGAACTTGTTCTTAGGGTAACCGAAAGAAAAATTGACGCATTACTTCAAGGCACCGTCTATATTATCATAAAATTAATTTACAAGATATTCCAATTTTCATAATTACTACACCATTAAGATGATGTCTTGTTCTTTGTGTTTACCACTCAGAGAGGAATTCATTAACGTCATTTAAAAATACATTTTTAATAAGCATGTGATGTAAAAGCACTTTTTGGAATGAAAAGTTTTGTAATCTTTGTTTAACGTTTGGTTAGTCTGGTAAAGCATCTAAATTGGAATTTGAATTATTAAAAACCTTAACGCGGCAGTACTGTAAGATAATCCTTTGCAATGCTTTTTTTTCTAATACACGTGTCCTATTTATACGGTTCACTCTAGAATATTTTATTTTTAATGAAACCATAATTCAAGTTCAGTTTTTTTTAAATCCTATTGATTAATACGTGTTATACATAAAAACCTCCAAAGAGCCATTGCTTTCGTTACGTTTTACAGTCTCTTTCTCTTTCATTTTTACGTAGGTTTTTACCGCAAAAGTTTACGACTTAGAAGTTTTCCTTTTGGACTGATAATTTTTTACGGTCTCGTAGATGTGAAGCATTGTTCACTTAACGCTCTTTCGTTTACATTATTGATGTTTGTCTTTTAATAATAAGTCGAGCTTTAGGACTTGATGCGTATAAAGCTATAAAAATATTTTACAACCAACACTAATATAATCTGCATTTATATTTCATGAAATGTTATTCATACACGATTGAAAAATAAAGAAATAGTAGAAATTAGAAACAGAAATGTTCATTGGTTCGCCTTGGTGTTTCCTAGAGGACGTGTATATAAATTACATTACATAACCATTAAAGTAACGCTTCCCATACAATGTTCTCCCGGAATTTGTAATGGTAATATTTTTTCATGGATGACAAATTTACATAATGTGAAAAGAGTTTGAAAAGTGGCAAAGCGAGGTGCGATCGTGCTTTCATTTGATTTTCTAATATTATGCCCGTTCAGGCAACACAGTTCGCTTAAAATTTAAGGATAATGCACCAGGGTTTTTCTAAAACAGAAACAGTAAGAAATAGAAATTTATAAAACTTATGTACAAAGTCGCTTTTTGTAACTTACTTAAGGAAGAAGAATCGACCACCAAATTAAAAAGTATTAAACTCCTGTAGAAATCTGTATCTAATAGAAAATAAACAAACAACTTTCGAAAAAAATTATTAAAACACTTGCTCAAATAAATACCATAATATAAAAATGAAAGCTTCCACAGTTGTTCATTTTAATTAAAAATTATTTATTTTGGGTTAAACTGTGTAACCCACTGAAGAAGGCACCTGTAAGTGGTGTCCGAAACGTTTGGATTGTTTTATCAATAAAAAACCTACACAGTTTAACCCAAAATAAATAATTTTTAATTAAATACCATAATGCTTCCACGAACCCTATGACATCTAACAATTCAAATATTAAGCCTAATAGAGTGAGAGCTGGCTGCAAAAAGCTGACCTATCGAGTAACAGCATGAAATGATTTTTAAAAGCTAGTACTTATACAGACCATCCATAAAATCTTTGGCTGCCTGGGCGGAACTTGTGCAGAAATTCGCCATGCCCTCTCTCCCGAATATTTTTTGGCACGTTACTGTACCTATCGAGTAACAGCATGAAATTACTCTTAAAACATAGCTTTTATACCGTTAAAACAGAAAAAAATTGTCTGTCTTGTTAAATCTTGTGCTATACCTAGGCAGAAAACTTTTTTAATTTTTTATTGGCACGTTTCTGTACCTATCGAGTAACAGCTTCAAACTATAACCAAATTATAGTTTGAACATAACTCTATAAGAAAAATCATGGCTGCCTCGTTAGATCCTGTGCTAATGCCTAGGCAGAAAACATTCTCTTTCTCAAAGTCTTATGACACCACCAACACAACTATCATGGAAGTGCTTAGGAATAAACAAGGAATCGTCCAATGAACAATTATAATGAATTCGATCAAATAATTTTATAATATAAAATATTTAGTGATAGTATACAGGGTGCTTTTTGGGAGCTTTAGTTAGACATTTCTGGGAAAGTTTTATAGATAGGTTTTTGAAAATTTGAGCTTAGGGGTTACTCTGAAAACCGAATCGATGTAAAATATTTTCAAAATGGTAACGCTTCCGGAAATGCCGGAAGTAGCTGGAAACTTGGTTTCTTTAAATGGGAACTATTGCATTTTTTGATTCTACGTGACATTTCAGTTCTTTTAATACCCACATGTCAATATCTACAAGTTATGGTTTTTAAGTTATTTTCACTTATTTAAAAAAAAATGGCGGATGCAGACGGTAATTTAGGAATTGATTAGTTACTTGAAAACTGTTGCAGCTATATGGCAACCGAGTATTCTCCAAAATACAATAAACCTCGAGCACTCTTGAAATACATCTCGATTCAAAGGATTTTAATCGCACCAGAAAAGCGAATTATGGCGATTAAATCTTTACTAAATTTGGCCCAGTCTGACCAAACAAGGTTCTCAAAGAATCTTCCTGGTTCCTCTACATTAGATATTCGCAAAACTCAATTCGTCTTGAGAGGCCAATTGGTTGCATCAAATGCCCATTATGATGAGAAAATGAGCGATAATGGCAGTTTTTTAGGGTTTTTTAGATACAACTAATATTTACGCCCAAACCAATTACCTAGTGAAGCACGCCGTGAAATATTAATAATTTAAGCTTCATCTTGAATATAGGGTCTTAATCTAAGTAATTGTTTTGGCGGTACAAAGCTTCCAATATTCGAACAATTTCATTTGGTCGGTTGCAATTGTTGGTACGTTCACTAGGACGCGGTCTTTCTGGATATCGTTCAATGAACGTATGACAAGCATGTGACGCGATTCTGTCCACTTCACCATAAATAACAATTACATTCCAAAAATCTTAATATGTAAAACCATTGCGCGCCATTTTTTTCCATTATTGAAAAACGTATGTTAACTTATAACACGTGAAGGTTTAGTCTTATTTGATTTGTTCAAAATTCGATTGCCATGGTCCATGTCACGGTCGACTACTAAAAAAATCCAAAAAACTGGTATCAATGCGATGAAATGGGAATAAGTTAGATACTATTAAAGATAGGGATAGGAACATTTTGTCCATTTTGATTCTCTATCAAATACAATACTAACAAAATGGTCATTTCATTTAAAAAATCTGAGTTTTTAGTCTTTGAACTTTCCTAAATTTGGAGCCCAATAGTTGCGAGCTCATACGCAACTTAACTTTCTTTAAGTGCACCAAAAGAAAGCCTTATTCCTCCTCTATGCGCTGGAGAAAACTTGGTTACCATAGCTACAACGGTTTTCAAGTAATGAATTCCTAAATTACCGTCTGCATCCGCCATTTTTTTTAAATAAGTAAAAATAACTGAAAAACCATAACTTGTAGATATTGACATGTGGGTATTAAAAGAACTCAATAGTTCCCATTTAAAAAAACCAAGTTTCCAGCTACTTCCGGCATTTCCGGAAGCGCTACCATTTTGAAAATATTTTACATCGATTCGGTTTTCAGAATAACCCCTAAGTTCAAATTTTCAAAAACATATCTATAAAACTTTCCCAGAAATGTCTAACTAAAGTTCCCAAAAAACACCCTGTATAGTGTATACTATTACTAAATATTTTATATTATAAAATTGTTTTGTCGAAATCATTATAACTGTTCATTGGATGATTCTTTGTTTATCCCTAAGTACTTCTATGATAATTGTATTAGTGGTATCATAACACTTTGAGAAGGCACAGGATTTAACGAGACAGCCATGATTTTTCTTATAGAGTTATGTTCAAACTATAATTTGGTTATAGTTTGAAGCTGTTACTCGATAGGTACAGAAACGTGCAAAAAAAATTTAAAAAAGTTTTCTGCCTAGGTGTAGAGAGAGGGCCTGGCGAATTTCTGCACAAATTCCGCCCAGGCAGCCAAAGATTTTATGGATGGTCTGTATAAATACTAGCTTTTAAAAATCATTTCATGCTGTTACTCGATAGGCCAGCTTTTTTGCAGCCAGCTCTTGGACTATTACAACTATGCCCCAAATTATAGTTACACTACTATGTATCCTTATGACAGAATCAGATAGGGTGAAGGTTTTCCCGATTCCCGAACTTCCCGAAAGAATTCAACACAATGTATCAACCGATGCCTCAAATGCACAAGTTTTAATAAAAGAATGGTGCATACAACGCAACCTGTGAAGATGACGAAAGACTACAAACTAAGTATTAATCAGGGGTTCATTTTAGAGAAACACATCTTATTACCAAATACTGGATCGACTTTTTTTAAATAATATTTTACACGATTTATGACAAACGTCCCCCTACATCCCCCCCTACATCTCCTGTGCAAATATTTTTGTTTCATATCTTCACCCTTCCCACAAGTGGCTCAAGCCGCCTACTGAGTTTCACGATAGAGTCATCTAGTTCCCCTCCTCACGTTTCGTACCTATCCATTCTCGGAGATTGAAGATTATTTTCGTTCTCCAAGATTCTTTTCCTGTTTACTCTCTTGTGTCCTCTGCTCCTAACCGGTAGATTTTTCTTCCGTTTCATAGGTAAATTTAACATATTTTTTATTTGATCTTCTCGAACATTCCCCTAACGTAATTACATTTCTGATATTCTTCGTAAGTATGTTTCCTAATTCAATTCATAACCAAATTTTCGGAGAACCTATTATACAGGGTGTTTCAAAAATGGTGTATAAGCTCTTCAGTACGTTATAGGGAATAATAATTGAAGTGTAGGAAAAATAGTAAAAAAAATCTTAGCTGCTGCATTTTTTTTTTTCAAAGGACTTGAAAGGAGGGCTTGCTTGGTACCAAAATATTATATTTTTGAACCAGATACGTACGTGAGTTAAAGCTATAATTTGATTAATTTACTACAGTGACATAAATAAATTATAATCAAAAATTTATAGTAAAAACATCTCATCCAACTGAGCAGTGGGTGGTAAAGTTCCAAGCACGCTTGCATAGTTCCCTCTCTGAATAGTAAGGCTGATTCTCTGACTCAAATATAAACGAGACCTTGCCTCGCCAGTTACTTGATGTAATCTTCTTCCCAAATCATTTAAGAATTCCACAGTTTCGGAAGTAAATGAACCAAGGGACTCTACACTTATGGCAACGAAGTGGTAGCCCTGTTGGATAATCTCTTCGTAATGACAAGCCTTCCGTTTTGACGCCACATTAGCATAAGCAGCAACTTCCTTTGAACATGCTAATACATGAGATGGGGCTAGAGTATCCGAGCAAGTGACATCCCATACTAGATTGCGACCCTTAGACCAAGGAATTAAGGTAACTCCGTCGGGTCTCTTTCCATCGGAACGTGTAAGACCAGGTGGTTCCAAAAGGGAAGAAACCTTGGCAGATGCTAATGCTTGCTGAATTATACGATTTAGTTCCTGATGTCTAGAATATCTCCAAGTACTTCTCGTGCAAGATAATCCATGGAATCCGGTTCGGTCTACATGTTCACCACATGAACATTTATGAGGTTCACAAATGTTTAATCCTAATCGTAAGGTAACAGCAATTTGAAAACAGTTATCAGTCATGAGAGTTCCTAAAGTAGAGCAGGGAATACAATTCAACCAAGCTCCTGAATAAGGAAATTGTGATGCAAGGAATCTAGCCTTATCTCTCAGCGTAGTAAAAGTCATTCCATTTAAAATCCTTGAACAGTTGACTTCATCCCAACTTTTTTGGAATTGAGGTTGAGTAGGAGCTCCGCTATTACCCACTATGAAAAAGTACTTAAATTATTATATGAAATGACGAGAAGTTACAAAATCCGCATGAATTCAAAGTTGAGGTCTCAACTTAACTTCTTCATTTCTCGGCAAATTGGCGGCTAAGATTTTTTTTACTATTTTTCCTACACTTCAATTATTATTCCTTATAACGTACTCAAGAGCTTATGCGCCATTTTTGAATCACCCTGTATACATATAGCAGTTTCCTTGATTGTACCTCATTCTTTAGCATAATTCTGTTTTGAATCTGAGAAATTGATCAATCTGTGCACCAAAGGTTGAAAGATATCTATATATGCTGCATGCAATGATTGTACTCATTAGCTATATGAACGCCCTTACGGTAAACATCTATGTCTAAGTGAGATGCTGTACTCAACCCCTGTAAAGCTTCACAATGGACATGTTGCTCATTTGTCAGAAACTGACCGAATGTGAATTACGCTGAAAAGTGAGTAGAATGTTATGGATCAGTTGGTTGACAGTCTTGTCACTGAATCTCTTTAAGGAAGACATTATTTTTTTTAGTTAATCTAGAGGGTGCTTTTCATGGGGGTGAAAAAAAATTGAATAAAACTAATTTTCATTCATACTGTCGAATAGAGAATTAAAAGACGTTTCAAATGAGGGGTCGCTCGACTCCTTTACCCTATTTAAATTCTTGAGTTAGGGGTTGCTGAGGCTAGCGGGTTGACCTGACAACGTCAAATTAGACATTAAAAGTTGTCCCCCAAAAATAAAAAATCGCCGTCTCCGAGCGTTTTTTTAAGAAACTTGTCTAAGTGTCCCAAAACAGGCGTGATTTCAATGGCCCACCCTGTATGTTATGTGCTAACAACTGGAAAGAATTCGAATTCGTTATGTGATGAGGAGGAGGTAAGGAGAAGTCTTCGAATTTATTATGGTTTTGTGTTTACTTCAGTAAAAGTAATCCTTATTGATGAGTAATTATTCAAAAAAATGGTTTCACTATACAGGGTATACCACGGAACCCGTTCATTAGAAGTTTCTGGGGTCCCTTATTAGTTATGAATTTGAAACTTTCAGGTTAAGGATAACCCATAGCCTTCTTTTGTTCTAAAATATTGTCGATGTTGTACAACTTCCGGAAGGACCGGAAGTCGCCATTCATCTTCTTATTTTAAATGGAACCCCCTGTATATTATTGCATTTTTGGATTGTACAATCGATTCTACGTAACATTGTATTAGATTATCCTATACCTATCTTCAACTGTTTTTGAGATATTATGATTTTTTTGAAAAATTTGCGCTTTGCGGAGGGATGTTTAATAGCCCACCTTTTGCTCTTCTTTGAACGCAAAACATTCGTACTTTACAAACACGAAGTAAAACCATAAGGGTTCACAAAATGCATTTGCAAACCTATCACAGATTATACAGGGCGTTCAAAATTAGTGGCAAAGTTAAAAAACTTCAAACACCAAAAAGTCATGTTTTTCAAATGGAACACCCCGTATATTTTTACATATTTGGAAAGCGATTTAATTTACGCATCGATAAACTATAGGTATTCCTATACCTATCTTTAGCGGTTTTGTAGTTATTAACACTTTTTATGTAATATTGATTAAAACTGCACTCAAAACCTATGCACATTTGAAAGTAGGCTGTGAGTATGCGAAAATAAAATACGGTAATGAACGTCTAACAGGGTTGAGTGCAAGAACAGGTCTCTACTTTTTTTGTAGATACCTGAACTCCCTTCTTTTGAGAACAAGTGTGCAGTTTTAACGTATTTTGAACAATCTTATGTAATTTAATAGTTTGCTCTCAATAAAAGGTATTATTATTATTATTATTCGGTTTTTATCGATACTTAGGCCAAGTCTGGTTAACTAACCGCACGGATCGAAATCAAGTAAGTATTATTATTATTATTATTATTATTATCATTATTAGTATGATTAGACAAACGAATGTTTATCTGGATGTCATGCTCATTAAAGCAAACAGGTGGTAAACAGTAAATAATTTTATGAAATGGAAGCAGTTAACGCATATTCCAATACTGATATTTTGAATTTATTTTATACCAATTAAAGTCATTTTTATTTGTTTGTTGTATAAATAAGATCATTAAATTCGTTTTGCAAAAGTAATTGTTTTTCCTGTTGTCATACTCACAGCCTGCTTTCAAATGTGCATAGGTTTTGAGTGCAGTTTTAATCAATATTAGATAAAAAGTGTTAATAACCACAAAACCGCTAAAGATAGGTATAGGGATACCTATAGTTTATCGATGCGTAAATTAAATAGCCTTCCAAATATGTAAAAATATACAGGGTGTTCCATTTGAAAAAAATGACTTTTTGGTGTTTGAAGTTTTTTAACTTTGCCACTAATTTTGAACGCCCTGTATAATCTGTGATAGGTTTGCAAATGCATTTTGTGAACCCTTATGGTTTTACTTCGTGTTTGTAAAGTATGAATGTTTTGCGTTCAAAGAAGAGCAAAAGGCGGGCTATTAAACATCCCTCCGCAAAGCGCAAATTTTTCAAAAAAATCATAATATCTCAAAAACAGTTGAAGATAGGTATAGGATAATCTAATACAATGTTACGCAGAATCGATTGTACAATCCAATAATGCAATAATATACAGGGGGTTCCATTTAAAATAAGAAGATGAATGGCGACTTCCGGTCCTTCCGGAAGTTGTACAACATCGACAATATTTTAGAACAAAAGAATGCTATGGGTTATCCTTAACCTGAAAGTTTCAAATTCATAACTAATAAGGGACCCCAGAAACTTCTAATGAACGGGTTCCGTGGTATACCCTGTATAAAATAAGTTTATAGTAGACGTACTGTAATCCTTATTATATCATCGCGAAAGAGATTTGAAGTTATCGTAATTTCTTCATTTCCACATTCTTACACCTTTGTTTTTTTTTTCGAGGGAGCTTTATGAAATGAAAATAAGTGGATACAATTTGCGAAAATGTCATAACAGAAACATGAAGGTTTATGTCTTTTCCTTCCACTTAAAGTTGAATACGAATACGAAACTTTAAAATTTAAATTATGTTGTCAACTTGTAGAGATCCAAAGTACAAGATATTTAATAAAAGACTCCGAGTTAAACAATATTTAAAAAGCTCGCAATATTGAAATCTGTTTTCCGTTGCCACAAGTAGCAATGTACAGACTCGGTTGGCTTAGGTATATTAATATTGATTTTTGTTGCCCCAACCGTTATATTAATATTAAAGCTAATATATTACAGAATATTATTAGGTTTCAGGCTATTTTTTGTACAAAATTATATTTTCAAATTGACGTTTAAATTTTCAAAGGAAAACTTTTACATAATTTTAATAAGTACAAAACTTTTTTCAACGTATTTTATATAATTGCTTTCATATAACAGGCACGTGACATTCTACGATATTAACTTGCATTAATCAAGTTACACTATTAAGTTTATAGACGAGTTAATGTTCTAGATGTTTGAAGCTAATAACTCTGAAGTTCTACATGGAATATCTAAAGCATTGGCGACATGAACAGATTTCTGTGTTGCATGTAAATTAGTTGTTTCGGTTAAAATTTATGCAAAATACTGGTCACTATAGCAAGAGTTACACCAAGTTAATTATTATTGTTCACGTCGATCATATTACAAACTTTGGATACATGAAAACTTGTCTACTACATAATAATATCACTTTCAGATCTCTGAGTGATTTGACAATCTTAGATCTCCTCGCATTAATTACTTGAAATGTGAAAACTTACTATAAGTACAGGCGAAAATTTCACTTTTAATCAAATCGTTTTTCCACTGAAACCTATCAGTAATAAACTTTTTGTGACTATTTCCAATTTTCAAGCTGTATGTTATGTTGACGTTCGAATAAATTGAACGAAAATGAAAAACAATTAAGTAATGCTATGAAGGGTCTGAAACACTATTTGGACCACTTCACACGACAGAACGCACGGAACCATTATAAGCAAACGTAAAATCATGGTCGAAATAGTGACTTCATAAATTGCAAAATTTTATAATCAATTTTGAACAACAATTAGATGGTATAGTTCCGGATTAGATGGCCATAGCATCCAAGCTACCCGCTATTTTTGTTAGTGTACCGCAACCTGTGGACAAGCTGCATCTACTAAACTGTGAAATTAGGTAGGTTGTGCATGGCAATAAAATTTATTACCTTCTTATGTTCTACTTGTTATATAACTTGTCATTTACTCAGATTTTACGAATGAAAAATTATGTTTTCTTGGTATAATAATATGTTGATTAAGTTGATTCAATATATATAATTGTTTTAATCATTATAATTGGTTGTCTGAGTACAAAAGAAAACATCTTAATTTGACATGTCATGGACACAAGAATCAATTTAAAAATTCCTGTAGACGCAGTTCAAAGCGGCAAAATGGGTGTAAATGCTGCCTCCAGAAACTTTGGGGTCCCGCCTCCTACGAGGGTGGTTTGATTACTAACTTGTTTCGTGAGCTAATAGATGGCGCTAACGTCATCTGGATATGTCATCATAAAGTTGGATGTCTGTGAATACATATTCTATGAGTTCACGTCATTCTGACCGTAATTCTTTGTTTGACACTTGTTTAAACAGAAGTATTTTGAGTGAAAGTGCAAAATGGATAAAATTGGAATTCGCGGTGTAGTTCAATTCTTTTTTCTGGAAGAGAAAACAGCGAAGGAAATTCATGACAGGATTTTACCAACATTGGGTGATTCGTGTCCTTCCTATGAAACGGTTCGACTTTGGGTAAATGAATTTAAGCGTGGCGGAACGAGCATTCAAGATGCACCACGTCCTGGAGCTCCGAAATCAGCTGTGACACCCGAAATCATTGATAAAGTCCATGATTTGGTTTTAACCGACACACGATTAAAAGTGAGCGAGTTAGCAGAAGCCACAAGGATCTCAACTGAACGAGTTCACTTCATTTTACATAATGAATTGCATATGAAAAAGCTTTGCGCAAGATGGGTGCCGCGTTTACTGAATCCAGAACAAATGCGAATTCGCATGCGAACATCTGCCGACAATTTGCGTGTGTTTGCGAAGAATCCAGTAGAGTTTTTTCGTCGTTTTGTCACAATGGATGAAACCTGGATACATCACCATATCCCTGAAACGAAACAGCAGCCAAGACAATGGATTGCACATGGCGAACCGACACCAAAAAAGGCGAAATGCGTGGCATCGGCTGGAAAGGTGATGGCGTCAGTTTTTTGGGACGCAAAAGGAATTCTCTTGATTGGTTACTTGGAAAAAGGGAAAACCATCACCGGAGAATACTACTCATCACTTTTAGGACGATTAAAAGACACAATAACAGAGAAACGCCCGGTAATGGCCAAAAAGAAAGTGTTGTTTCATCACGACAGCGCACCGGTGCATTCAAGCCGTGTCACTCGGCAAAAATTGGCCGATCTCAGATTTGAACTGCTTCCGCATCCTGCCTATTCGCCAGATCTAGCTCCCTCAGACTACCATCTCTTCCCGAAATTGAAAATTTTTCTGGAAGAACGACAATTTAGGTCCAATGAAGAGGTCGTACAGGAAGTAAATGAGTATTTTGCAAACCTCGAAGAAACTCATTTCCGCGAAGGCATCGCCAAGCTGGAGAAACGTTGGGGCAAGTGCGTTGAACGTCGAGGGGACTATGTCGAAAAATAAAGTACGTTAAAAAACTCAAATTGTTTTCTTTAATATCAAACCAAGTTAGTTATCAAACCACCCTCGTATGTCGAGGAGAATAATACGGAATAAGGACGTGTCTAAGAAAAAGGTGTGACCGCCTAAGGACCGCCTGCATAGATGGGAGGATAAAATGAAAAGAAATTGAAAATGTACATTAAAAAGTTGCAAAAAGACGCGGCTTTACACCTACTCGCGATGATGGTAGATCGATGGCATTTCGTTTGGCTGACAGTTTAGGCATAAAGCATAAATTCAACAGAGACTAAGAGTTAGGCTGATATGATTGGTTAAACTCAGTTTTGAACGACACCAAGACATTAGTCATAAAAAATCCGCAGATGTTTCACTGGCTCGATGCCAAGGAACGAATAAGTTAAAAGTTGGGGCGTCCTTCGAACTTTTGGAGAGAACCTTACGAACCTAAGAATATTGCAGCTGTGAAAAGGGAAAGCATAACCGTAATCTTTTGTTGTAATGCTGACGGTTCGCTTTTACCGCCTGCATGCATTTATAAGGGCAAGAAGCCGAGTTTGAAAATGGAATGCTCTTTTCCTGAATTGGTCAAAGGCACCGAGAAAGTCAAGTGGAACTGTACTTTTGATTTTGGATGGTCACTCAACTCACTGCAACTCTTTGAAATGCTGGAATATGCAGGGAATATTGGAATAATATTATTGTGTCTCCCCAGTCACACCACGCAATTTTTGCAACCCCTGGACTGAGCCTTTTTTAAAAGCTTGATGCATAGTCGAAATCAGTAACTGTCAAGAATGGAATATCTTCTTTTAGAGCAACTGGAATCCACCGGTTCAACCCAGATGCCGTTCCAGATTACAGCTTCTTGAATAAAGATCCTCAACCCGAAAAATATCAACAACTGAAGAACATCCAACTCCCACAGTGCAAAAAAACGTTTCTGAAATGTTTTAGAAACGTATCTCTGAAACATGAAACATCTCCGAAACAGCGACAGAAACGTATCATACACATAACATAGATGTTTAATGTCCGCCTTCAGAAACCTAGATTTGAAACAACACAGAAACGTTACATCGAAACATTTTATATATGTTTCAAGAAACATATCGAAGAGTAATTTATTGAAATGTAGGAGAAATGTGTCCTTATAAATGTTTCATACGTGAATATTTGAAATGTCTCATATATGTTTCATTTGAAACATACCTGAGTATAAAAAAATTGAGATGTGGTAGAAACTATGGTACTGAGAGCCCCAACTGCTCTGAGGGGCTCTTTTCCCAGTGCTCACGCCCTGCAGGGCCCAATGTTCTCCGGTGGCTTGTTCTCCAGGGCCCCCAAAATTCTCTTAGTGTAGACTCGAAGGAGATCGGTGATGCTGAAAAATCGTTTTGCTTCAAGTGGGATTCGAACATCGGTCGCTTGTTTAGGAATTCAGAAAACAGCTCCGCAAAGTACCTGAGCTACAGACTCGCTGGCAAATAAGCCATTTAGATGTGCAATATTACCCATCTACTTATGATGAATAAATCTATTGTAATTTGAATTGTAATTTTGGATAAATATGTAAAACACTCACATTGAAACGTGTATTTTTAGTTTCTTATGATATGTTTCAAGTGATTAGGTTTCTAGTACAACGCTACTAAATACAAGTACCTAACATGAACTTTGAAAGATGACTTCAAACGAAACATCACATTTTTAATGAAGTTTCTAAAATGTTATACGTTATCACTAAAGTTGGGATAGTTAGACAAAAGACAAAAAAGGAGAAAAATGGCACGGAAAAGCGAAAACTGTCGAGATAACATCAACACATACATATTCAATTTAAGTATAGACAAACAAATATTTATTTGAAAAAGTAATTACAGTTGATAAATGCTATCTGCTGGTATTCTTTTTCAATAAAGTTTTCGGGCTAATTAAAATACGCTTAACTCGGCATAATGACTAAATGATGCAATTTCAACAAAGACTGTATGTAGGTGCAGCTTGCAGGTAGAAATAATACAATGGGAAATATTTCAAAGTAAGGAAAATGACTCACCCGAGTTATTATTGTAAGAGGCTTAAATATTATAGACAAAGTTTGTATTCAGTTTGTATACCAAATTCCTTTCCCTTTCAAACAATTTGCTTTCTTAGAAATTACCCATAAAAATATACCTATATAAAATCTAAAAATTAAAAAATACTTACTTACATTTCAAAAAACTTAAAAAAAATTACAGAAAAGGTACTAAATACTTACGCGAAAATATCAAAAAAAAAAAAGGTAAAAAACGCAATAAAACTAACAGAAACCAAAAAAGGCAGAATAAAGTTTGCATCTAAAACGGATTTTAAATAGGGTTTGCCTTATGTTTGTCCATTTATAAAAAAAGGCATCCTAGGTTTAGTTATCAATCACATTCCAAAAAATATATCACAGAGATATATTTTTGGATACATATCTAAAACGTTCACACCGAAACGTGTATGATGTGTTTCTTACGATATGTTTCAACTGATAAGGTTTCTGGTACAACACTACTAAACACAACTCCGTAACGTTAACTTTGAGATATGACTATTTTGTTTCAAACGAAACATTACATTTGTAACGTTTCTAAAATGTTATTCGTTATCACATTCCAAAAAATACATCACAAAGATGTATTTTTGGATACATATCTAAAACGTTCGTGTTGTAATGTGTATGTTTTGTATTTTATGTAACATATCAATTGAAACGTTTATTAGACATTACCATTTATTCGCTTTCGACAGGAATGTACCAGTAATGTGTCTTAGATGTTTCTTAGGAATGTTTCATTTGTAACCCTTATGCAACATTTAGAAACGTTTCATGGATGTACTGTGTTCAGTTGGCTGACGCATCAGAAAATATAAACAAACATAATGAACCAGAATATCACTTACGTGGTTGTTTACATGCTATTGATGAGTTAAGTCATGTTAAAGACACGCGGGGCACGATACTTACCAAAATAAATCCTATTCCATCACTTTTGACATCATCCCAGCACATTGAAAAAAGAAAGTGTCGAAATGAGAAAATTGGGGTTGGAAAAATTTAGAGCAACAAAACGACTCAAAATTTCATACCCAAAAATGTTGTGGACGATTGAAAATTTTACTCTACGAGAATAGTAGAGACCCTTATTTGTTGGAGCTTTTTTCAATCGTCATTAATATTGTATAATATTGCCGCTGAAGCTAAGACTTCTTTGGACTTTTGCGGAAGATAATAATTTATCTTGGATTACAGAACGTATTCAATTGGTTTTGATCGAAGAATTATTGAATTTTCCGTTTGGTTATTCTTTGCTATTAACCCTTTAACGGCTAGCGTACCCATATGGTAACACCGACAGGCGCACGTATTTTCACTTCCTACACTTTGTTTACTCCGAATAAGAACTGCATTCTTGCAGTTTATTGCGTGCAAGTGGTCCATAGTGTGAAGTGATATTGTTGCAAAGTAATCAGAAACCATAGAAATCTATTATCAGTGTGTTGTTTTAGGACAAATTTCTACCTCTAGAAAATCATGGACATAAGATTTGTGTAAGCATATTATTTTTTGTATGAGTAATTTTCTCCGTGGGCTACTTCTAAATTCCGTAGAATATACTCTAATCTTCATGTATTTGTTTTCAAATTAGTTGTTCCTCTTATAGTTTCCCGGTAAATCGCCCTTATTTTTGACTGTTACCGTACGGTAACGCTAGCGTAATGTGATATCAAAAATGGCAATTTCCTGTACAGGCGAGAACATACACTAGAATAAGCACTGATTTGGACCCAGATGAAATCTTCATAGAGCCACCTGCTGCGGAAAATGTTTTGACGGACGAAGACTCTGGGGATGAAGATGAAGGTGGTTTGCTAGACAACCTGAGCAGAAGGCAGCTTACAGCACTGGCTGAAGTTCGTTTCGTTGATGGTGAGGATGGTGAAAATGCAGCTGCAGGTCGACCAGGGAAAGAAGACATTACGTGGGTTGACGGAGATGTGATGCCTAGAACAAACGTATTTCCGGTTAGGAACTATGATGAATTCAAAAACCTAACCCCTCGTGAGTTGTTCGAAAAGTTCATTTATGACGACATAATTTCATTCCTCGTTGAAGAATCGAAATTATATGCATTATTTTGCAATCAGCCAGACCCAAAAATTACTCCTGATGAAATGCGATGTGCTATAGCCATTCTGATTCTCAGTGGTTACAATACACTGCCAGGCAGAGATTTCTACTGGGATTCGAAAAATGATTTAGGAAATATCATGGTCATAAGTTCAATGAGGAGGGATAAATTTAGGCATATAAGAAATCGTCCAAAGTTATCTGGCCATGTTCGGAAAACCACTATGCGGTGCTGGGAGGCCATCCACATGTAGGAGTAGGAGCAGCGTTAGTGTCAACAGAGTGTCTGACGATGTGCGCTATGATGAAAAAACCACCTTCTGGTCCATACTGAAGGTAAAAAGAGACGCAGATGTGCTGGGGAGGGTTGTTCATCAAGTGTCCCAAGCATGTGTATAAAATGTGGCGTTGGGTTATGCATAGAATGTAATCTCATATTCCATACCAAATAAAAGATTGATTTTTGAGAATCTCATATCTTTGACTCTTCATCTGGCTAGCGTTACCATATGGTAACGCTGGTTTTTTGTAAATAAAAATTATATTACTATGAAATTTGAATTTTTTTTGCCTGAATAATAAACATTGAACACATACAATTCCCATAATTATGCAATTGCACTTGACAAAAAAAATTTCGCCGTTAATGGGTTAAGTGTACCAAAAATATCAAACATTTACGCTAGTGTGAAGGTTGGCCTAAACCATCACAAGTATTTGAATTTTCCTTTGGACTATGATGGGACGCACACGATTTATTGTATATTCAAAGCACCTTCCTCAATACAGCATAAAAATATTATTGTCAGAATTTGCTATAGTCTTATAAAAGAAATAAAATAATAATAAAAATACGGTTCACGTAGGCCGATGAAGTGTCATTCAATTTTAGTTTCGCGATGGCTATACCTTTCTATAAAATAAGGTTTTCCAATACCAAAATGCAACATTAATTATTCAGATATAAAAGTCTGATCCTATAAAGCAGTAGTTACAAGAAAAGTATGGCATTAAGGAAAAATTTAAGCTCCTTATTGAATATAATTCAATTGTTTTTATTACCCCTTTTATCGATATATACACGCTCAATAGATATGAACGGAACATTGAGTCACGGCGCTTTTATATGTTCGAGAAATAAACGACTTTACTTTAAAATAGCGCAACTAACGCAATTTTACGCTAGTTGAGAACTAAACGAGCTACCACAAAGTATTCGACTCTATGACAAATATTTGTCGTTTAACTGACTCCTTTCTCTTTGTTGTCTAACATTTATTCCTTTTATCAGTCGGGGTTTCTACATAAACCGCCGTATTTTATAGGGGTACATTTCATCTGTTTTAAATATCACTCGCCCTTGTAACTTAACGACCCTTGAATATATTAATATGTAAAAATGAATAAAAGAAGATTCAATCAGCCCTGTATCGATGAAAGGAAAGTAAATATGTCAATTAATATTTCTCTAAGGCTGTAAGCAACTCTTTAATTTACCATAATCTATTTTTATCGTTGATATACGGCATATAACGGTTAAGCACAATAGATTGTCTAAAAATAAAGATTTAAGTGTAATTACTTGTTATTTTAACAATATTTTCAATGGATTAAATAACTTTGATGAATGAAAATCCAACAGTGACTATTCTGGTAGGGAACGTGTGCACTTGCGCGAAATGTACGTAGTGTCATTGGTGTACGTTATTACTCTGTAAAACCTTAAGCTTTCATATATCCCTTTCTATGAAAATACGCGTTATTATTGATTTCAATTCTTTGACATATATACGAGGGACAAGCCATTGTTATTGAAAATGAAAGTTTTTGCTTTAATGCACTTAGGCATTCATCCCTTACATTGCTTAAGTGCCACAAGCGAGGCAGCTTTAGGAATACTATTAAAATAACACCGAACAGCAGCATCGATCTCTTCCTCCAAAAAACCTTCTTCCTCGTAAAAGTCGCACATTGCCAAATCCAGTGAGTAGGAAGGATGTTCCATTACATTAATTCCTTCTTTGGCACTTTATTAAACACTTTTCAGTTAAAGGTGGTCGTGTAATATTGTTTTCACAGATGAAGAACCGATCCCCAGTTACGCCTCTATTATCGCGTAACTAGCTCTGCTATCTGCTTCCATAATCTTGGCAGCAGCAATGTTTTCCTCTGTCACAGCGGTACTGCGCGTTTCTGGTGATCAACTGTAGTTCTTCCACGCTCGAATTCCTTGTGCCATCTCTAAATTGTTGCCTGATCGCCAAATGTTGATTTCAAACTTTTTTCACAGTCATACGCATTCCATTTTTTTACTACACTTCCGAAACTTAAAACTATTTCTTTCAAATTCTATTTAAGATAAATTAGCAAATGAAGCGGCAAAGTGTTACGGCAAGAATTGGTCGTAACGAAATTTACAAAGAGCAGTGGCCACAATAGCTCAGTGCTAGTAGGCAGGTGGTCGTAGGTTAGCTACAATGAGCGCATAACGTTAAAATTGGGGTAAAAAAATTGGTAGGGTAAGTAGAGCCAAGGGCGCCACGTAATTCTTCGTGAAAATAGTGCTGCTAATCCGAATTACGAAGGTATTAGCAGGTATAGTAGTAGCGATGTCAATGCTGAAAGAGGACGGGGTAGTTTGAGCAATAAATAGGAAAGTAAATAAAGTTGATGTGACTATAATGAATAAAAATTCAAATAAAATATCTAACAAAACAAAGTGACACGTTTTATAAATACAAATAAAAGGTGGTTTATACAAACAAATATTGAGTTCTGTAGCACAAAATACGGGATCTAAATTACCTTTAAGTGAATCAAAATAGCAAGTAAAATGATTTCAGTGACGTTAAATTAGCAAACAAAAATATTGGGAAAACGATCAAAAGTGTTACAAGGCAGTAATTGCCATGATAAATCAAAATTTTACCTTACTTATCTTCACAGGATCCTTATGCATAAGTTTCCGTTGAGAAGTACCTTAAACAAAAGTATGTAATAACACAAAACAAAATAACAAATCACTAGATTGTAGTACGGGGATCGGATACCAAATATCGATTAGTTTAATCTTTAAATAGTTACGTTAAATTTAAACGAAAGGAGTCAAGGTAATAACAAAACAATCTTGTACAAGTAAAAATTAAATTAGCAAATATGTAAACGCAATTAGAAAATTAAAGAAAACATACCTGGAGATAATTATTCCAGCATTTAGCAAACTAAGTACACTCTTTTTACTGTGTTAGAGCCGTAAAAATACGTATTAGATCATCGGAAAAGTAGATGGTTCCGAAATATCATTAACTAAGGGATAAATATACGCCAAAGCCTATTTTAATCGATTTTAAGAAATGCGTAATATTCGAGCACAGAAAAGTAGGAAAATGGACTGAGGGCAAAAGTGAATTGTTGTATCCAAGAAAACTATTGAGAAGGGGAAGATTTCCATTCACACGCTTCTGCTAAATAGGCGAAAACGAAACTATCGCGTTATCAACGGATCTGACGCAAATCAGAACAAAGCAGCATTAATTAAAAATAACGCACCTGCGTGGGAATAGAGAGACAGACACCAAAACTGTCCACTTACAGTTTCAGGTTTACAATAAGAGAATTCATGGGAAACCATTTCTACAATGTAGCAATTTTTAAAGAATATTAACTAGTAATGTAAAGAAAGGAAATTAGAAACATTTCCAATAGGAATTAGAAAATTAACGCAAGGGCGTTACAAAAGGACAAGTAAAGAGTTGCTCTTATTGAGTTATTTATCAATGTAGCCCACTACCGTGTAAAATGGGGAAAATAACGTTTTTTCTGTGACGGGAAAAAGTTTGACCAGTTTTATCTCTGTTGCCAAGTAACAAAACATCACTTTTTATAAAATTACTTTTTTCCCTTTCTTTACTTATGTGTCCGGAAATGTACTCACGTTTTCCCCGGACACATAGGTAAAGAAAGGTTTCCCTTGCAACGCAGGTCTTATTGTCGCCGCTATAAGTACAACAGGCTACCAGTTTAAAACTTCAAATTTCACATCGATAATTTCTGATTTTAGTAGTTTTTCCAGTCACAGAAGAACTAGTGTATAATACACGGGAAAGATATTAGATTTTAGCTCTCGGTTTTTTTTCCTCGAGCTAAAATCTAGTACTTTTTTCCCTTGTTTAATAAACAACTATATTGACTAGTGGTGGCAAATTTAATTTTTTTCGTATTCGAATATTCGTTAAAAATATATTCGAATATAGAATTATTCGAATTCGAATAATAGTCAGAAAAAAATTCGTTTTATTCGTTGTATTCGTTTTATTCGTTGTATTCGTTTTATTCGTTTTATTCGTTTTATTCGTTTTATTCGTTGTATTCGTTTTATTCGTTTTATTCGTTGTATTCGTTTTATTCGTTTTATTCGTTTTATTCGTTTTATTCGTTTTATTCGTTGTATTCGTTGTATTCGTTTTATTCGTTGTATTCGTTTTATTCGTTTTATTCGTTGTATTCGTTTTATTCGTGATATTCGTTGTATTCGTTTTATTCGTTTTATTCGTTTTATTCGTTTTATCGTTTTACTCCTTTTATTCGTTGGACTAGTTTTATATTACCTACCTAGTAGAGCATTCCCCAATGGACGTTTCATTTAAGCATAAACATTTGAATAGAAAATTACTTAAAAATTATTTCTTTTGGGTTAACTGTGTAGGTAATGGTTTTTATTAATTATTTCCAAACGTTTCGAACACCACTTACAGGTGCCTTCTTCAGTGGGTTATAATTGTTATAAATTAAAATTAAACGAAAAGAAAACTGACAAATTATACAATTCAAACTAAATTTGTATAATTTGTCAGTTTTCTATTCGTTTAATTTTAATTTATAACCCACTGAAGAAGGCACCTGTAAGTGGTGTTCGAAACGTTTGGAAATAATTAATAAAAACCATTACCTACACAGTTAACCCAAAAGAAATAATTTTTAATTAAAATGAACTGTGGAAGCTTTCATTATTATATAGCAAATTACTTGTTGTTGCTCCATTAAATTTAAGACACTTATTGCAAATTTTGCAAGTAACTACCGCATCACTCGTATTCTTCACGAAATATTTCCACACTTTACTCATAAATCACAATAATGTAGTCGTCTAGTCTAGGGTGAGAAATAATTTGAATTAAATTAAAAATTTATATTTAAATGCTTAAATAATCCTTTAAAGGAATAAATTATCATCAAAGGCGGGTAAAAAGCATAAACTTAAATAAACAAAGTCCAAGCTTCACAATACCATGAAAATAATTCCAGTTAAAATCACCCTGCGTGGTTGAGGATTATTGTAGGTAATGTTTAGAGAAACGTGTTCACTGATTTACCAAAAACCTTTTACACTAAAAAAGAATAAATTACAGTTCATTACGACTTGTAAAAGGGTGTTATTGAATAATGAATGACTTTAAGCTGACAGAAAAGAAATGCTGAAATAGCTATTTTCAATACGAATATTGTACCTACAACGTTTTATCTACTATTCATAAAATATTGTCGGTCGAAAGAAATTTGTAAATGAGAAATAATTCCATGAAATGAAAAGTAGGTAGTAGGCCTACTTGCCGTTTGTCATCTCTCAATAATAAACCAACGAAGTTCTCTTTTTTCTTAATTTAACAATTTTCTTTGTTCTGGCCATTATTCGTTTTATTCGTTGTATTCGTTTTATTCGTTTCATTCGTTTTATTCGTTTTATTCGTTTCATTCCTTTTATTCGTTTTTATTCTAATTCGAATAGTGGTATTACTAAGTATTCGAATAATTCCCGATTATACATTCGAATATTCGAATATTCGAAAAAAATTGCCACCACTACTATTGACTCATAGTGCTGAAATGTAATCTCGATTTTAGTGCTAATAGTAACTCCAGAAAAATCCTTACGTATTATTTGTATTTTAAATCTAATTTATGTACACTTTGAATAATTGAATACCCTTCCAAATCAGGTAGTAGGTACTGCTTACTTAAAATTCACGTAAAAGTTGTCAGATGCTTAAAATGTCTCACAGAAAGCAATAAAAAAGTTTAAAAATTCATATTTACTTTGAAATTTTGTACATTTAATCTATTACGGTCGTAACAATACAGTTTTAAAACTTCCTACGTGCTTCACACACAGTCATGCACACACACATACAGCGATGATATAAAACTTTTTTTAGGGACGCCCTCATTCAAACTTTTGCATATTTATTGCCGAAAGAAGTGTAATAAAATTGCAAGTCAATACAAAGTTTAGAATTTTTAAACTGTAATTTCTATTGGATGAATAAAATGGCTTTGGGTTAGCTAAAATTAATTTGTGAATAAACGGAATTCGGTAGAAAAGGGAATAACAACGAGTTGTTTGCGTTGAATGTTTGAAACCGCTAATCGTCAGTGAAATAGTGCAAGTAACCAAATTGGGTTAACTGAATTTTAGTTGCCTTTTCGTCAGGTAACCTAATGTTTGTTTTAGAATATTATATTGTTACATTTACAAATGTTCTCTCATTAAAGCGTCTTTCATTTTCAATTTCCATTTCTCCATGTGAAAGCGCATTATTAGGTAGAATTAGTTTGTTATCATAAATCAAAAAAATTCACAACAGTTATAAATTACGTGGCTTTTTTGGATTATTGATTAAATTCGTATTTGTTACTAAATTTACAATGACAACATAAGATTGTCCCATTTTATTTTTAATTGTCCGGTATAGTACCTACGTATTCTTATCACTGCTTTATAGATAGCGTTAATAACAAAAAAACAGGAAAAATAAACTCAGATAATCTAAAAAAACATTGGGCGAATTTAGATCAAAAAAAGGCACAAGTGTTGAATTCCAAAAACGACATTACAGTTTCGGCTTGGAAATAAATTTTAAAAAACTTCGTGGTCCTACCATATTAACGGAAGATGCAGAGATTAACTTAAAAAACTGAGAGTCTAATCAAAAAATTTCCAAGAAAAAGAATTGATCTCCAGATTTCAGTGCAACCATTTATGAAGTCGACAAAGGAGATGCCAAGTGGAATTGAACTATTACGTTTACTTTTTCTGCCTCGGCGATAATAACCCCAGAATCTGTGAAGGGTAACCTACCAGAAGATTGGAGTTATGCACTGACAGTCAGTCGCTGATATACCTACTCCAAGAGGCATGTCTTATATCCTAGCCTGCTGAAATCTGATGTCAGCTTCCCGATTGTGCTTTCTGTTTACGATCACAAAAATCACGTTACATATTACGTAAGCAACTTGTGCATTTTACCCGAATTCGACTGGGATACTGCATATCGGCTGACTTTGCAAGCTTTAGACCCTTAAAAAGCTTGTGGTGCTATGTCGTTTTAACTGGCGGAAGCAACATCCATTCACAAAACTAGGCAACATTGATTTTGCACCTATTCTTAAAGAAGAGTAGTCATATAAGGCCGATCCTAACCCAAAAGTCACTAGATTTAGTGACTTCTTGGGTTGGAATCGGCCTTGATATTTTATGACTCTGGTGGTGACTTTCAAAAGTAAATAGAGGTCATAATGTATGATTGTAGTGACCTTGAAATGCCGTTGTTATATTATGACCTCTAGTTATATTTAAAAGTCCCCACCAGTGGGGAGATTAGTAACTTTTCTAGCGAATGTAACTCCGATCCTAACTCAAAAATTACTAGAATAAGTTACTAAATGCATGTGAACCGATCCTAACTCAATAAGTCGCTAAAAAAGTTACTACATGAATACGCAAGTGGTGGTGACTTTCAAAAGTAATAGAGGTCATAATATAAGATTGTAGTGATCTTTAACTGTGTTAGAAATGTCGTTGTTATATTATGACTTATATTTAGTTTTGAATGTCGCCACCAGTGGGGAGAGTAGTAGTGACTTTCAGTTTACCCTTGGTATAATTATATAATTTCTGGAGCACTTCAAGGTCACGACACCCTAGTGGTGACTTTTAAAAGTAAATAGAGGTTATTCGTAATGTGAGACCACTCAGTTCAAGGTGACGACGCATCCTGATGGTGACGAATAAGGAGCACTCGTTGCAAGCGCTGGAACGGCGGTACTAATGTAAAATTTGTGTAAATAAAATATTGTAAATAGACAATAAGGAACTATGTAAATAACACATGTTAAAACATAAATATATGCCAGTTCCTCGAAACCGCTTAAGTGAGCTAGTCCCTTCTGGATCACTTCAAGACCATAACGAATCCTGGTGGTGATTTTTAAAAGTAAACAGAGGTTATTCGTAATGTAAACCGATTCTAACTCACTTCAAGGTTACAATGGACCCTGGTGATGACTTACAAAACTATATAGAGCTTATTCGTAATGTAAGACCGATTAGGTGAGTAGTGGGATTGTAAGATTACTATACAGTGTGTCTACTTAAGTTGGCAACATATGGGAAACTTTTTTATTATTAATTTTACGAAAAAAAGTTATTCTTTATAAAAAGCTCTGCATGTTCTAAAATCTAAAATACAATCATCAGATATTAAATTTTTTCAGTCGTGTACGCGATATGTCAAAAAATATGAATTTTGTTCAAGAGTAAAGTACCTTTATTTTTGACAATATCGAAAATTGTTATTAAAAACAGTTAATCAGAACTAAAAACTGCGTTCAAATATGCAATTTAATCCTGCTAGTTAAAATTTTTTTTTACAACTTTTCTCAATGCAGAGCTTTTTATAAAGAATAACTTTTTTTCGTAAAATTAATAATAAAAAAGTTTCCCATAATGTTGCCAACTTAAGTAGACACACTGTATAAGGTAATGTATTGCGTGTGATGTAACATGTGGAGGAATCATGGTCGAATCCGATAGATATTCTAACGGCAGTGGAACGCCTCAAGAAGCTGTTTTCGGCGTTAATTTAGGAAAATAATTTAACTTGTATTACCACAACAAGCCTGAGGGGCGATTAGTTTTGGAAACTGAATATATTTCATTTATATATGAGCCGAAAAAGGTGCCAACAACGAGATATTAAGCATGTTTAACATAAATATAGTACCTAGATGTTGAACATACCAAAAAAATATTGGTACTTACAATAACGAATAGGCCTATCCCACATTTTAATTAAAAGACTAAGTAGCTTCGCGATGAAAACCAAATTACGCACTTCCCGGATTTATTTGAAACTTCGTTGCCTACAGACATTTGTCGCTTGTAATGTGGTTTCCTTTGTGTGACAATGCAAACGCTGTTCCCATGTTACAAACGTAGTTTGAATAAGAACTGCAGATTGTACATACGTATACGTATGAAGAAATGTTGAATTTGTTTGTTCGTTAACTCCCCAGAAAGCTAAACTGTACGTTAAGTAAGTTATAATTGATAAAAATTAATTTTCGTGGTTCGGTTGTTTAGCAAACCTAACTATATTAAAGTGGTTATATATTCTAAGGGTTATATTAATATTTTAGACTATGTAGTATACTAAAATACGAAAATTCTATAGTTTGCTTGTGGGGAAGTCAACGTTCCATGTTTTAAACGTGTTGATAATGGTGTTATACATGCATTAATCTGAACAAAGTGGTTTTGTTAACTCATTTAATAGCAGTTATTGTGTTACACTCGTCCTTTTAGTAAACCCTTAAAAGCAAATAGGGACGTACTTTAACATGCTACATTTATTTCAATTCCGGTTATTTAGGGTAAACTATGATGAAATTACGTGAAACCAAGTTTGACACATTTCAAATCTCACACTACACTATATGTATACAAATATCGGTTTCGTAACATTTCCAAACATACAAACTCCATGTATTAAATGGAAGGTCATGAACCTCGTTTCTGCGTACTTCAGTGTCCATGTGATAAATAAAATATAAGAATAAGTATTTCAAACTTCCACTTCACGTACAAGCTTTTCTTTAATGTTTGAATGTGATTATTGAAAATGATTTCCGTAAAAACCAGGAAAAGTACTGATGATCAAGAGGAAACTATTGTTTCGTTATACAAGGCAAATTATGCCTTCAATCTGGGCTAAAGTGCAATAGAAACTGGTTAATCGAGCAAAATCGAGTCAGAGAAATGCACAAAAAGTACATATCTCAAAGAGATTTTACCTGTCATTTATGAATGTTTGTCATTTAGACATATTAACGAACGCGGTGTCATCATCTGCGATGTTCTTATGACCATTAATTCAAAGAACATTTTACGACAATAATTGTTAGGTTGGCAATCTTTTGATGCGGAATTATCTTGTCATGCATGACAGTTTAAATTACAAAATGTGTCAAGAACATTCTGAAGGGTGCTTATCAAGTAGCAAATTTGCGACCGTATTTTTGGCAATTTAACGTATTTGAGAGGGCATACATACAAGATTATCTTCCATAATCGTGTTTTGTGACAGAATTTGAATAAAACAAAAGGCGGCTACATCAAAGTTTCAATTTTAAAATTACTACAAAAATCCATAAATCGACTTAAGTAAAAATTTTTGTTTAAAAACGGTATATAGAGGGCAAATTACAAAAAATACTATAAAAAACACGTTTCATAACACCTTGAAGGACTCATTCTTTAAAATAACTCGTGGCTACGCCAGTCGTTTTTTAAACTTCTATTCATCTTATGAATCTTGTTTTTTAATATACTATTATTCAATCATTTATCATTAGGATGTTCGAAATGTTGAAATAGGAAAAAAGTTGCATGCTTACGAACTTTTTAACAAGGAATTTTCCAAAAGTAATCCTTTTACTGAGATACAGGGTGAATACGAAAAATGTGCTACAGATCTTATTTATTGTAATGTATACATTCACCACATTTTAGGACAAAGGTAATGAATAATGGGGACTAAAAATTATATTGAAGTTTTGTTCTTCTTTTAGGCGCTATATTGTATTTTTACATTTTTGAAATCATAAAAGAGGTTTTCAACCATTTACAGCATCCCTGTCATGACAAATAGCGACATTTCAATTTAGCAAGGGTTGGCTCTGACAATAGGATGTTCTTTTATTTAACAATTACAATAACCTTCTAATTAATCAATGGTTCTCATACACTATAATAAATTTGAACTCATGATCAATTCTTTACGAATTTTCATTTCTGAACGAACTATTCTGCTGGCATGATGCACACATAGTTATAAAAGTATTCATCATTATCAATAGGTACATTGGCGTATTGTCGAACTTTCAGTCTTTTACCTGTCTAATAGCGAGGTGAGCCGCTCCAAAATCAAAAATTTCATCAGCAGGAAATCAAAGGGTTCATGTTCAATCCTGGAAGTAATTTTTTTTGTTTCATCAAGCTCAATAACTCTATATCGTCTATTTTGTTGCGGTGTTTTGTTGCAGCCATTTCGGTTATCCGTATTTCGGTCAACAAGTTCTTATACGTCATGTTGGCTTTTTACGGCAACACGTGAATGCATTTTTGAATTTTTGCATAATCAGCCAAGATATAATAACTTAAGGAAACGAGGTGGGAAAGTTTTCGGGAAATCTTATACCCAATGTTTAATAATCCTCAATGCAAGTTCCATTTCTCCGATGCCTGAACCGTTACATCTCATCTCCTATAAAAGTCGCCTTAATGGGTCCCTAGGCGTGAACTTGAAATTATCTTAACTATAGTTAACCGTGTTAGAGACATGATCTAATTTGGTCACAGCCATAAAAACACTCTGAATAACACCTTTGTTTATAAACACTTAGTCAATACAATATTAATAATTGAAATTCGCTTTTTGGAGTTGGAGGCGAACACCAGAGGGACATTTACAGTAATGAAAGCAATTAACAAAAAAACATTTAAGGTTTTCCCTAGAACGTGTAAATTTCCAAGGGTTATTACTAGCTGGTAGGTACAACTTACTTATTGCAATTTGTGTTTTCCCCATCATCCATAAACATTGCCTATCTAAAAGTAAATGTAGACAAAGGTAACACTTGTGCCAAATTTTTCCAACTAGTGACTTTTGGTTGAAGGTTCCAATAATACGATATCTTCTCCGAACAGTATAGGATGGCGTGAATTAGCCTCATAGTAGTGCAACATTGACTTTCATCTGCACATATGGGCAATTCATTTATCTTGGTAGCGGAAAAATGTCGCCTCTTCAACTGTCTGGTGTGCCTCAAATAACTTTCCTTGGAAAAACCAAAATATTACCTAGCATTAACTTTCACACCTTATTGTTCTTGATGAAAGTCTCCATTTTTATAGTTTTTGTTTATAATGATAATCATTTTTTCACACCTTACTTGATGAGAAAGGTTTCCTTTATGTAACTATTAGTATGAAGAACTTCCTTCTTACTAAGGTATTGAAAATGAAGCAACATTTTGTGAGGTTACCTATAGTACTTGGACTTATGAATAGAGAGGCATGTAACCCCCCCGCGTAACCACGTCTGGCTGTGTGCGGTGTCCCCTGACGCCTTCATGTGTTGAAGGGAATAATGTTTGCGGTTATGTTACCTTTGTTCGATACCTCCTTAGAAAGTCGCCCGTAACTATGGTTACGAGTGAGAGACAGGTGTACTTTCGCTAACTCATTTTTCGCTCACGCATTTTTCACTCACGCATATTTGAAAGTATTAACGTCACTTGTAATTAAATTTGTTTCATAGCAACGGATCGTCACGACTGTGTGATTTTTTTAAATAAAATAATTCCAATTGTCACTTTCTAAAGAGGTATGGAACAAAATCTAATACAAAACTCGTGAGTAAGGTCACATTCGTTCACTTGAACGCAATTCGCGTGAACGAAAGTTGTACCTTCCTCACTCGTATGTAAATAACTATAACGTACCTATAGAACATATTACATAACACTACAATGTCATGTGTAATTGTCAATGTATGTGATAATTTGTAGGTCTCTATACAACCCTAAAATTACCTGAAACTTCTATAAACTGGACTTATTAAAGTACTGAAAACATTCACAAATAAAGAAAGAAGTGTCGCACAAAACTTGTTTCCTAAAAAGAAAACAAAACGATCAAAACTTTTTGTGTAACTAATTTAAATATAATCCTGTTTTGTGTAAACGAATATTACAATAGTGATTTGTTTCAGGATTTCTAAAAACTGGTGCTAAAGGAAGCGCGCAAGGGAATTTTGGCCTAATGGATCTTGTAGCAGGTTTACACTGGCTTCGGGAGAACCTCCCAGCTTTCGGTGGCGATCCCGAGAGGGTAACACTGATGGGACATAGCACAGGAGCTGCCCTCGTTAATTTCATAGCTGTCTCGCCGGTTGCTAAAGGCAAGAAAAACATTCTATTTTGTCTTTTTTTTTTAAATAAAAATAGGATACTAATGCGAAATGTGTTTATTTAAATTTTTGTTTTTTAACGTACTTTTTTAACTCGCTATTTCGCTGTGAGGCATTGTTAATTAAATGAGATGCTTTTGTTTGTCACAAAAAAGTATGAGAATCCTAAACTTAATCTAGTGAAATCAAGTGATACGCTCAAACTTATTGTGTCTCGAGAAAGAAAACTTATTTACTTCTTTCCCATTACAAACGTAATACATAATATGCACGTTTCCTATTTTAATTTATTAAAATGCTTTTTTGTTCAATTAACAGTGTGCTCTTCGGCTGAGAACTGCAGTTTCTGCGTAATAATTTACATAAATTACACAAGGAAATGTTCCGTTTGCTCTTATAGTCGAATTTTCTTTATACGATTATTTATACAAACTAGTTGAGATATTATTGCTAACACACGAAACGACTATAAAGCCGATACTCGCACTTTATTACTGTTGTAACTATTTTCCACTTATTCAAAATGTATACAGGGTGAATAATTTAGGGGAGTACGCAATGGGATTCCGTATTATTAACGTGAATGTTACACTGCTCATTATGCGACTAATGGTTAACTTCTTGAGGCAACTATGCAACTCCCCAGACACAAATTGCTCTTATTTCCAAGTTCAAAATGGTAAATCTTGGCTTTGAAAGCATTACGTAAGATACGTCACTCGACTAATTGTTGAATATGGGTTGATTTATATCAAAGTTGCATTTTGTTAATGGAACCCCCCTGTACAAATATTCCTTGGTCAATTCTAGTGCGACTTTATGTATCACACATAGTACTTTGAATAATTCACTCAACGTTAAATCGAATCGTTTGGCCGCATGTGTCCAAAAAATTGAACATCGTAAGGATCACAGACCTTAGTAGGCCGGCCGTGACGATGCGATATTACTAAAACATGCAATGTACTATCGTAAACCGGACGGTCAAATCCGAAATCTTCTTGTGTTCGGAGAAATTACTACGTAAAACTTGATTTTTCAAATGGCACTGCCAATTTTCTTTATTACGTTTTAATTTTTGAACTATGAATTTACAAAATTATAATTGTGAGTTTATTATGTATTTCCAATTTCAATATTGAATTTAATTTAAACATTTTATCTTTAAGTAGCAGTAATATTTTAGGATTCATTAGCATTAATATTTTGAGTTTCAATTTTTTATTTCAAATTTCTATTTTGAATACGAAATTTTTTAATTTCATTTGAATTTATTTAATTTCCATTTTATATTTACATCTTTGAATAACTGGAATATTTTGAATTTGGAATTTTGAACTTCTTGAATTTCTAAGCTATGCGTTTTTTATTTTTATTTTCAGCAGTAAAAAAGTCAATACCGGTATCAATACCGGGATCCCGGGATTTATATACCGAAAACCGATATTGTAAGCCCTAACCAAGTTCATTCTATACAAAATACTTAGAACAACACAACCCTTTTCTGTGGGCACGTTAGCGGTTCCGCGAACGACCTGTAAGTCAAGTGGATAAACTTGAATCTTATAATCAAAAGGTTAGTTTCACTATTACTACAGACTACATGTGACACAAAATGATTATCAAGACGGAGTAGGTACAATAAAATACTTACTAAAATACCTAGGTAATTATTAATTTTATTTTACCTTTATACTTCAGGGTCCTCACACGGTATGTAACTTTTACGATATTTCAAAACAGGTGTCCTAACTTACTACTTACTAGTAGTGGTGGCAATTTTTTTCGAATATTCGAATATTCGAATGTATAATCGGGAATTATTCGAATACTTAATAATACCACTATTCGAATTAGAACAAAAACGAATAAAACGAATAAAACGAATGAAACGAATAAAGCGAATGAAACGAATAAAACGAATGAAACGAATAAAGCGAATGAAACGAATAAAACGAATGAAACGAATAAAACGTATAAAACGAATAATGGCCAGAACAAAAAAAATTGTTAAATTAAGAAAAAACAGAGCGTCGTTGGTTTATTATTGAGAGATGACAGACGGCAGAGGTATGCCTACTACTTTTCATTTCATGGAATTGTTTCTCATTTACAAATTTCTTGCGACCCACAATATTTTATGAATAGGAGATGAAACGTTGTAGGTACGATATTCGTATTGTAAATAGCTATTTCAGCATTTCTTTGCTGTCAGCTTAAAGTCATTCACTATTCAATAACACCCTTTTACAAGTCGTAATAAACTGTAATTTATTGTTTGTTAGTGTAAAAGGTTTTCGGTAAATCAGTGAACACGTTTCTCTAAACATTAGGTACTTACAATAATCCTCAACCACGCAGGGTGATTTTAACTGGAATTATTTTCATGGCATTGTGAATCTTGGACTTTATTTAAGTTTTTACTTTTTACCCTCCTTTGATGATAATTTATTCCTTTAAAGGATTATCTAAGCATTTAAATATAAATTTTTACTTTAGTTCAAATTATTTCTCAGGCTAGACGACTACATTACTATGATTTATGAGTAAAGTGTGGAAATATTTCGTGAAGAATACGAGTGATGCGGTAGTTACTTGCAAAATTTGCAATAAGTGCCTTAAATTTAATGGAGCAACAAGTAATTTACTAACGCATATTAAGGTTAAGCGTGGTTTCAAATGTTTATGCTTAAATGAAACTTCCATTGGAGAATGCTCTACTACGTTTATAGTATAAAACTAGCCCAACGAATAAAAGGAGTAAAACGATAAAACGGATAAAACGAATAAAACGAATAAAACGAATACAACGAACACAACGAATACAACGAATAAAACGAATACAACGAATAAAACGAATAAAACGAATACAACGAATACAACGAATAAAACGAATACAACTAATACAACGAATAAAACGAATACAACGAATAAACGAATAAAACGAATACAACGAATAAAACGAATTTTTTCTGACTGTTATTCGAATTCGAATAATTCTATATTCGAATATTTTTTTAACGAATATTCGAATACGAAAAAAATTAAATTTGCCACCACTAGTCCTAACCTATTTTCTACGCCCACAATATTTAATGAGATAAGCTAATTATTCCTGTATTCTCCAAGCGTGTCAATAAGAGACAACATTTTCTTTTATAGTATTCAACTAATCGTAAGATCTTAACTTAGTAAGCAAGAGTTAGGAATTTTATTTTGTATTAAATAAAGAAAAATTTCTCCAAAAAGTAATAACGCCTTTATTTACCTGAAGCACGTATAATCCTGGTGAGCTTCCGACTAATCGGTAATTCGGCGAAATGAATTAATATTAACCAAGCAAAAGTCTTTATTATACCGAAACCATTGAATAGAGGTTTTATTTACCCTTGTTATTTCAATCCTTTAATAAAAGTTTTTGTGTACATAAAATGCAAGTTATTTGAATGTGATTGTCAAATTGTAATTAGACTCTTCTAATTGCAGTGCAATCCAAAGTGTACGAGTATTACCTGACAACTTACTCCCAATTCTATTTAACTCATACCAGTAAGATTGCCCCTGATTGGTCTGTATTCAGAACAAGTTGGGTCTGCTGTCGGTCTGGTGCACAGGCACAAAGGATCAAAAGCTGTAAATAGGAGAAATAATGGTGAAAGCAAAGCTGCTGTTGATCTGTTTACTTACATCTCCCTGTTAATTTTCCGCCCTGTAGGTGTGGTCTGGATATAGTATATTAACAGAGGAAGGAAAGTAGGGCAAACCTGCCCAAATAACTTAATGCATATTCGCTTTGGTTTCTTCACAATAGCCATTACTGTTAAGCTTACGATAATTCTATTTACCATATTATTTATTTCCTAGCGTTCGATTACTACAGATAAAAGAAGGAAAAAAGGAAATGAAAGTGTTTCTGTATGAATCTTTGACCAACTCTCTTCTTGTGAGTAACTTCATTCTCCAAAGTAAATGATTTTAACTTGAACCACCTTCCATTGATCTTGCAATAAGCCGATCCTATTAGCGCCAATGCTGGACTGGAGCTACCCCGAGGAGATGTTGAAAGTAAAATTTGAAACCTGACTGGAAGGATTGCTTACACGCAATGGGCTTTAATAGCTTTTCACAAGATATTAATAAAGATTTTCTCAAGAGATATGAACAGTCGTCAAATGACAATATGAAAGGCGATAACTTTGAAAGCTTTCATCTCCGTTTTAGGCATCGTACCTAAAGACTTTTCTAAATCGCAAAATATGAAACACGCAATTGTTTTCTCTTTCCTTGATTCTTCTATCATCTACGTAATCGTACATATGTAATTTGAACTTTTTTTTCAATTTTTAATCTTTCTTTCAGATTTTTTTAATACACTTTCGTATATTTTTGACTTTCGTACCGTAAGGTAGTTTTTGCGCACCTGTTGCTTAGCGCCGTTCTTGTATGAAGAAAAAATTATTGCAGTGTTACAGTAATTTTGAAACTCGTCGATGTTACAGCCCAGGAAACCCACATATAAAATATACATACAACATATATAAAATTGAAGTAAATACCCCTACACATGCTTTTATACAGGGTCCTGCACCTCACCTCCCGTCTTCTATAGCTCAGTTATTAATTAAGTTAGGTTTTTGATATTTTGCAGACGTTTCCTGTACCTCAGATTATATTTCAGGAAAATATTTTTGATTATACAGGGTGTCCCAACAAAGTGTGACGCCATAATGATATATTTTTTTAAATTACGTGCTTTACTTTTTTTTACTTATTTGGTCGTCTTTTATGCTTGCCTACATATTCCTAAAATTCTATTGAAATCGGTTGGATGAAACCAGAGAAAAAAAATAAAAACGAAAAAATGTCGGTTTTGCATCACTGGTTTTAAAAATTAATAAAAAACACAAATAGTACCTGGTTAATGAAATTTTACGACACGCTCATTAAATAAAGTCTAGTAGTCTCGTTTACCAAGTTTCATTGATCCAAATTATACAGGGTGATCAAAATCTAGTGTCAAACTTCTCAAACTTTAAAGCACTTTATCTTTCTTATTTTAAATTGCAACCCCTACATATTTTGATGTCATTCGATGCGGAATTGAAAAACAAAATTTTTTTTCTAATACATCTCTATGGCAATTCCTAACATTGTAAAAGTTATTCAAGAAAAAGTCATTTTATCAATTAATTATTGCATTAGCCATTTTAATTGATAAAAATCGAAGGCGCCTTTGAAAAACAATTTGTGGGGGGGGTTATTGGTGAACATGTTATTGGTCCTCACTTTTTTAACGGACATTTGAATGGACCAATATGGATCTTGATTTTTTTAAAATCAATTGCCAAATTTATTTCAAAATTCGCCAATAGCTGTGAGAAATGGAATGTGGCTGCAACACGATGGAGCTCCAGCACACTATTCATTAGAAGTCAGGGATCATCTTAACACAGCCTTCCCCAATCAGTGGATTAGAAGAGGAGGATCAATTGCTTGGCCTCCTCGATCACCCGACTTAATTAAATTAGATTTCTTTTTGCGGGGTTACGTTAAGGAAATCGTTTATCACACCAGAAAACATGCAGCAAAGAATCCTGAACGCATTTCAAAGCATTACACCCGACCTATTAAAAAGATTGGCAACATCATTTCATACTCGTCTTCGTTTGTGCCTTGAAGGAAACGGAAGACATATCGATTGTCTTTCAAAGGCGCCTTCGATTTTTATCAATTAAAATGGCTATTGCAATAATTGATAAAATGACTTTTTCTTGAATAACTTTTACAATATTAGGAATTGCCATAGAGATGTATTAGAAAAAAATGTTTGTTTTTCAATTCCGCATCGAATGACATCAAAATATGTAGGGGTTGCAATTTAAAATAAGAAAGATAACGTGCTTTAAAGTTTGAGAAGTTTGACACTAGATTTTGATCACCCTGTATAATTTGGATCAATGAAACTTGGTAAACGAGACTACTAGACTTTATTTAATGAGCGTGTCGTAAAATTTCATTAACCAGGTACTATTTGCGTTTTTTATTAATTTTTAAAACCAGTGATGCAAAACCGACATTTTTTCGTTCTTATTTTTTTTCTCTGGTTTCATGCAACCGATTTCAATAGAATTTTAGGAATATGTAGGCAAGCATAAAAGACGACCAAATAAGTAAAAAAAAGTAAAGCATGTAATTTAAAAAAATATATCATTATGGCGTCACACTTTGTTGGGACACCCTGTATAATCAAAAATATTTTCCTGAAATATAATCTGGGGTACAGGAAACGTCTGCAAAATTTCAAAAACCTAACTTAATTAATAACGGAGCTACAGAAGACGGGAGGTGAGGTGCAGGACCCTGTATATATATCTAGTATGTAAGTATTCTTTAATAGAGTTATATAAACCGTATGTCACACATTACGTATATTTTACATAATAGTATAGAAACTTACGGATATTCTATATACAGAAATTCATATAATATATACATACAGATAAGTACATATTGCTCATGAAATTCATGTGCTGTTATATTTACATGATTCGATTTATGTATGTTATATGTTAAATCTTATATGTAAGAAGTATTACTTATTTTTTATGTATGCCTTCTGTAAATACAATTAGAAATTATCATTACATATGGTCGAAAATAAACTCCGTTTCTATTTGCGCCGCATAAGTAATTGCACGCGCGTGTTTTCTATAACGCCAAAAATTGTAGTTCACGTACCTTTAATATTAGATCCCTATATCGACTAAAATGCGTTAATTTATATAGAAAATAAATAAAAAAAGGTCTTGCAAGGTCTTTTTCCCAACAACCTGTTTTTTTCCCCCAATTCGTAGACCAAAATACTCGCCTTGTCTTCATTCTGAAAATAAATAATATAAAATGAATGAAATCCTGGTCATTTTTAACATAAAAGTAGCTATAATCATTGAATAAGACTTCAATCAACGATATAATCAAATAAAATTTAAACTAATAACGCGAAAAAGCTCAAAGTTACGAAGTACGAAATAAAAAGAAGGGATGTTTCAGATTAGCGCAGTAGTACAATGTCGGATACAACGAAAACACATATCGGATTTCGGAATTTGTAACGCCCACTCGCAAAGGTTCGAATCCGGTTAAGGGAAACTTTTCAAGCAAGTATATCATAATAAACTGTCGGCTTTCAGTTCAGGTAAAAACGGGTTCGTGCAATAAATTAAAAGTATAGTTGCACGTAAAAATGTAGTTTTTCCATTTTTTTCTATGGAACTGCTTAAATAATTTTTTACATTGATATTAATTACTGTGCTCGAGTAGCTGCCATTTGGTCATCCCAACGCTTTTCCAACTAAGATTTTTTATGTAAATATTTATGTGCTACAGATATAGAAGAATTTATATCTAATAGACATATAATATTATATTATGCCAAATTGCTGACATCCTGACATTGATTATCTCTTATTTATCTTCCAGTTTTATGTAATTCTAACAAGCTCTTAGATAATTTGTATGTATTTCATATATAAATGTGTTTGCTGGGAGACTGCTCTGAAGATCTTCATCATCATACCTTGGGCGTGGGTGCTTAGGATATTCACCTCTCGGGAGCTAATTTATAATGGCCAACAGCCAGCATATTTTTATTCCTTTGACTGTTTCCGAAATCTCTTTTGGCGAAATGCCCTCTTCTATTAGTTTTCGTGTTCGTCCCGAGTTTGGTTTATTACATTCTCTAGCTAGATTGTCTTTGTTTAGAAGCCGAATGGAGCATTTTGCCATTATTCCATGGCTCTCCCGTCTATTACAGGTTTGCAATTATTGGTATTATTTGTATCTGTAAAAGAGATTTTGGACTCGACTGTTTTATTCCATTTTTTCCCGAACTCATTACCTTGTTGTTTGTACGTTAAATAATTGGTTTACTCGCTAGGTCCCTTGTTCTGTCTTACCGTGGAATGCTCTTGCTGTATTCTTATCGTACAGGCCGTTTGATCAGATTATGTACACCACACGAGATAACAAAAGAAGACATTTGTATCTAACTATATGAAGCTCTTGGTGTAACTACATTTATAATTTATATGAATTTGTTTTACAATGTACGAGGGAATAAAACGTACAAGGTGCGCCTAAAAAAATGAAATATTTATTATAAGTGTAACACAAACTTTTCATTGCAGCACTTGCCTTAGGTAACGATTAGAAGACTTACACTGGCTTCCTTGAGGTAACAAAATGAATTATGGAAACTAATTACATCTATCAAATAATTTCCATTCTCTTCCCATATTGCTCCCCATTACGTCTGTAATTTTCAAGGTATTTTAACAGTTTTTTTACGTATCTTTACAGATATCCGCAAATTAAAAATTTGCATTTTAAATTAACCTCTAAAGATAATTCGCTGTGGCGATGTGTCACTTAAACCTTCAACAACTTTAATTTAGATACTTTCTAGAAATATGTACTTTATAAATTTTAATACTTAACACCTACAATTTATTTCACGAAATATGCAAATTATTCATTTTAATCCTCGCAAGTTGAAAATATCTGCACTTGTAGAATAAATTCATTTCATAAATTCTCTTGTCCAAATTTATTAATTTAATATTTAACGCAGATGAATTTTTGTTATGGCATGAATTAATTTATGCAGAATGTTAAACGAACTAAAATTTATTTCAATACGGTTAATTCATATGATTCTCATATCATTACAATTAATTAATTAAAACCAATTGTCAATATACTCGTGGCAAAGTTTCTAGAATACATGTGAAAATTTATAAAAAGTTTTTCAAACCTCGATATCATTGGAACCGTGTGTTCTGCTGACAAACCTTTAGCGGCACTAACCAACACGCACAACCCCAAGATTTGTGCCGTCGATGTTCTGCTAACTTCAAGGGCCCACTGTACAGCTGTATAAACAGTGTACGGGCGTACTTACAGATAGTTCAACCAATTCAACTCTTTGGTTCAACTTATCGTAACAATAACAGCTGCCTTATAAAAGCGGAAATGTCCAAACCGTTTTCGATAACAAGAACAGTATAAAAGGAAACGAAGAATTATGGAAAGATTTCGCCATTAGTAAACGCATTATTTAGATTTTTGACTCGAATTCAAAATTTGCCTTGATTTACTTAACCTTTCAAAACACCAATGAATTTTGACGAAATCGTAAGCCGTGTTTATTGTAATTCTTATACTTGAATATATCTTATCTTAAAATCTAGCCAACGCACATCGTTTCAGATTTAAGTTAACAATAAGATTGCAATAAACCGACGACGGAATATTAATTAATTCATTAATTAAATCCAAAGCTACTGCCAAATTGTCTCAGAAATGTAAATTAAATTCAATTGGGAAGGTTTACTTACATAATTTATTTTGTTTCTTTTGATTATACAGCTTTGGGTAATATTTCTCCTTTAATTAACGGTTTTTACAAGAAGTGAGGTTGAATAAATAGCGTCGGAAATAATTTCGACGATTTCTTAGTATGTTTCTTTGAAAACTTCCATTGAATTATTATTTTAATGTCAGTAAATAATAATAAGCTTTATTCGTGTTTTGTAGCATAACAGTATATTAAAAAGCAATTTCGTAAGACCAATCTTGAAGCACGAATTCGAGTTTAAATAACGAGTGGGGTAGCTACCAGTTATTTTAAAGAATGACTGCTTCAAGGTCTTATGAAACGTGTTTTTTATACAATCTTTTGTCATTTACCCTTTTTATGCCGCTTTTAAACAAAATTTTTTGTTTTAGAGATTTTTGTGGTGGTTGGTAATTTTTTAATTTTGAATTGAATATTTGCTCTAGTCGCCTTTTGTTTTATCCAAATTCTGTCACAAAACACGAATATGGAATATACTTTTGTAATTGAAATACGCGAACTTGCCAAAAATACGGTCGCAAATTTGCTTCCTGATGAATGTTCTTGACACATTTTCTAGTTTAAACGGTCATGCATGACAAAATAAGCGCAACTAAAAAGGTTTTCATACATTCATATATAGTGAGCTGTAGCAGACTCGTTTCTGGAGGATTCTGAGTCTTAATATGAACTGTTATTTCTATGTATTGGGAACGCAAAGTATCTCGGCCTCTGACGTCAGGAAGCGCGCGGACAAATGCATAAAGTAGAGGTCGTACTGCATTTCTTACTTTGTTGTTTTCATATTAAACTTTTGTCGTGAATGGTATTGTAGGAAAAAACCTTTATCTTTTGTGTTTGTTTGTCTCAAGGGCCGAACTGCTTTGTGGTGACTGTATGTGCGCTCCCGATGGTTATATAGGTTCTTATTCATACAACTTTAAAAGAGATTAAGTTTTGAAAAACTGCTGGGTTATTCTTTGTTTAACGATAAACATTTGAGTCTTTTCTTGAGAAAGCAGACATTTTGTACGTTCACTTATAAACCAACATCTGGGTTATAAAGAAAGTAACCATCCAAAATTGTTTGGATCGCATTTCAAAATTATGTTTTGAGTACGATTTTGATGTATGGGAAAATATCAGGAAACGTTTGTTAAAATTTGCATTAATCCATTAATGAGATTATAAGATTGCAACCATTCGTAAGTATCACAATTTGCAGCTACGCAGAGATTTTCTTGGAGACAAATAGTAACATATGGGGTTAACCGGAAACTAATACACAAAATGAAAGATGATGATGGAACAGTGATACAGGTAGAAATAGAAACGACCTGCTTTACGGTATATTGATCAAATGTTCCGACTCTGACATTTTAATTAACATCAAACATGGAGGAAGTCTTGGCACAGGGAGCCGTTCGAAACATCCATAACTTGAAAGCCAAGAACAACATTTAAAATGTATGTAACGGACTGTCTGGATAAATGTTAGATAAATTTAAATTTTCTTTGCTTTAGAAAAATATTTTCCGTTTTTTCCAAAGTTCCGCCATTTGAGGAGTTATTCGACGTTAAACCAATTCCGTCCCTTTGCTATATAGTATATAAGGTTATTCGTTTTAAACAAAAGATATGAATCGATGAGTGCACGGCCCAATTTGGGTTCTGCACACAAATCGCGAAACACTCATTGCCAATTTCATGAACTCCTGCACCCCTCTTTCTATAAATCTCCTTTACGCCTTCTTACAAAACATTTAATAAATTATTTCACAAGGATGCTTACTAAATGGATACAGAAGTGCACTGCAAATATGGGCCATGAGTTATTAAAAAATCCACGAACGATTTTGGATTAAAATTTCGAGTCAACGTTTCAAAATATAAAAATTTTATTTTGAATCTCTCAATATTAATATAATAAATGCATAATCTACTATCGGAGTAAAAATGCAAGGCCTCTGACTTTAGAAGCTTCTATCTCAGTAAGTAGCAATCATAATGTAATGAAATAAAGTGCATTTAAAAGATCATTTATTCCTACATAAAGGTGTACAGTTTTAGATTTTTGCAACACATCGTTAATTTTCTGTATTAATTTATGTGCGAAAAAGAGCTAATTATGACTCAAATCGCACAAGCGCTCGACTTTAAAAATTAATTACGGCTATATTATTGAAACTGAGTGGTAGATACTTATATATTTGACAAGTGTATACTTTTTTGTCGGTGTGAGATGCTTTTGAGGCCAATTGGTTTATTAGTCTTAAAACTATAATGAAAAAAAACGACATCTTGTGTAACTCAGTACCTGAACGTTCGATATTAAATAATATTGACAGTAACATAACAAGGTTAAAGCAATGATATTGTGGTCTAACACGATTCACAAAAATAATGCCATGTATACATGTATTATTTAAAAGAAATTTAGAAAAAAAGATGGATGCTTGCGTTCGCGCGGCGAGGTGCGGTACGGGGTGTAAGATGGTGCCGTACACTATTGCTATGAGGCGCATGGTTTTGTACAATGCTAAAGAATAATCACATTGTTGTGGTTTGCCGCTCACGATTTACGATGTGGTAGATTACCTCGCGGGAATATGTGCGTCTTTCTTTCGCGATAATTATAACATTTACTTTGAATTACAAGAAAACAAATTTTGTTTTCAATAAAGCAATAGTGCAGCTCGATTTCAGTAATACAAATTTAGCATTTAAAACAAGAATTTTTTCTTCAGTTACCGTATATTGCAAAATAGCACATTTTCGGTTAGGGCTTATAAAACCAGTTAATTATATGAATAATCAATATTTATTCTCTGTCGACTTTTCAGAAATATGTGTGCTACAACATTTGTAAATTTGGTAACAATTTATGAAACAATAACAATTTTATGATAAGTTAAAACTGACCGTCAGCCAGGACAATACTAAATACAGCGTTTTTATTGCTGTTAATTAAAATAGAAGTTAAACAACTGATTCTACCAATTTGATCTTTACACATGTTAAACATATATAAATGACTAATGTACTGCCCAAAAATGAAGAAATTTCATCCACCAGTTTCTTCGTTATGACCACTTAAAGTCAGAGGCCTTGCATTTTTACTCCGATAGTAGTTCTAACATAACCTTAAATTTATTGTCTAATGATCCATCGTTACATTTCCTATTATGTAACCTGCACTGTTACGTACCTAAATTGTAAATAACTCCAGGAAAATGACAGATTCAATGTTTTCAATGGATGTAGTCATGCTATTATAAATGGAGCAACTGCAGTTCGTTGTGGTACAGGGCACATTTTCGCTAGGGCTAGGAATGCCCATGCGTCGTGGTGATATGCAATGAAAGTACTCAATAACTCAAAGCTTCTCGCTTGTTAAACTAAACCATGACAATGTAACTTCTATTGGACAAGTTCGCCTCAGCGTGTTGAACTTGTAAATTGGTTTTATCCTTTGCGGTATGTGATTTTATGACATCCATTTATCTACCAATTCGTCCTTTAAATCCAAGTACTTAATATGTCATTGCGAAACACTTCACGTTTACATTCATTAAGACATTTGAGTGATTTTAGTAATTACATTTTTTCATTAACACCGTTTACGAATTACGAGAAATAAATTAGAGCGTGCCGCTGTATATCTTTTTGATTCGGAACTGAAAAGCAGAATTTCAAAGGGTTTATATTTAGAGCAACGTTTTTGTTTATAACAAACTTTTTGCCACAAATTCTAAAGTATGTCAGCAGATTTACAGCAATATTCAAAGCCTCGGCTTTGCTTTGAAAGCTTTGAAAGCACGAAAGTTACCTTCGCTTTTTGCGTACATTCCGATTTTACCCACATATCATTATTTAGTCTAATCTTGAAAAGCGTCACCTACCTTCCGGGTCGATAAGAGTGAGTAACTTCTACAATCCTACCATGTGAATGTTTTTGTATATTAACTAAAGAAGAAACTAAACTTATTGTATTCACGAATTTAAGCCTCAATCACGAAGTTTAACTGCCAACACAGCGAACACTTATAAAGTTATCGACTATTTTTTCCCACTTTTGGGGTTACAAAATTAAAATTAAATCATCGTTATATTTAAGATCTAAGAAAGCACAACCATTAATAGCACGAAATGAAAGTTATATTTATCGTTGGAGAAATGGTACTTATTATAAATCCTTTCAGGTTGTTTGTTATGTAAAGAAAGCCAACTAGAAATGCCCAGAGGCAAAGCTGTAATAATTCATTTCTCGTTTTCACAAAGGGTATTGGTTGGCAAGAAGTTGTAAGTCTTAATTATCTTCGTTTAAGTAAATAATATTAAAGTTGAAATAAAAATATTGTGTAAAAAGTGAAATATTTCTTGGAAATGGCTTTAGAATTTTTCTTTCTAAAGAGTTTCTGCAAATATTCATCATAATAACACTTTTTTTTCGCCGTAATTTAATCCCTTGTTCAATATTATGATATATCGGAATATTATGAATTGTGGACAGATGCAAGCATTTTTAAAAAATACAAGCAGTGCAGCTAAAGAGGTTTTATTGCTTTTCAAAACAGTCTCCCCTTTACGATTTATCAAACTAAATGGAAAATCAAATTTTCTGCTACAAAAGATATAGGTACAACTGTTAACGTATACTTTTTATATAATGGGTGTTTATCTTTGGCTTCCACCCTGGTTGACATTTGTCAAAGTTGAGTATTTAGTTTTATTTATTAATATTTTAGCTGCGTGAAAAGGTTTAATAACGGATGACAAAAGTGACATAATTAAATAGAATTTTTTGTGGTTACGACCAACCTTTCTACCATGTAAAATACTGTAGCAGGAATGAGATGCAGTGCATAGTAAGGGGATGTAATTAAAGCAGGAGAGGGAAGTGCAGGGAATGGTGGAATAGGGAGTGATTAAAGGAGAGAAAGGAAGTGAGGAAGAGAAAGAGATGGTGGAGGAAAGGCGTTCCAGAATTGATGGAATGCAAGAGATGGAAGAAAAGATATAAGGAGATATGTAGAAACAAAAATACGAAATAAGAGAACTAAGGGGATATATGTAAATTTCTATATAAAGAAACAGAGGAAAATATGGAAAGACTAGGATAGAAATGGAGAAATGGAGGCCACGCTGCATGGATTTGATGGAGGGTGACGAAGAAAAGAGAGAGGACGCGGAAGAGAGTGAAAGAAGAAAAAGAAGGCAAGGGGAGATAAAAATGGAAGAATTGGAAAAAGCTTTACGAAGAATAAAGAGAGGGAAGGCGAAGGAGACAAATGGAACATAAGGGGAATAGTGGAAGTATACGGGAAGAAAGGCGAGAGAAAGAATCCTGAAAAAAAAGGTCGTATGAAATTACAGGGCGATAAGTATAGTAAACTTAGGTTATAAAGTGTTTGCTATGATAGTGCAGAAAAAAATGAAAGAGGAAATAGAGAGGAGAGAGCTAATTCCAGAATAGCAAACGGGTTTTAAAAGAGGAGGAGTACACTAGATAATATATTTTAAAGCAGTTGGTGAATAAAGAATTTTTCAAAAAGTACGGAAGGATGTTGTACGCCTTGTTCGTTGATGTAAAGCCTGCGTCTGGCAGTATTAATAGGGCAAAGTTATAAGAAAGATTGATAGTGCTAAATACGGAAGAAGATCCAGTGGGGATGATTGAAGAAATGTATAAAGAGACACGGTGGAGGGTGTGGATGGAGGGGGATATAAGTGAACCATTTTCGACGCAGATAAGGAATGGAATAGTAAGGCAGGTATTTAGCTTAAGGGCAAGGGCAGCGTATTTTAGTGTTGGAAACGGAAACTCGGCGGTATGTAGTAGAGGAGATAAAGTTGGGGAAGTTTAGAATTGTGGCAAGGAAGAGAGCGATGGCATTTGAAGAAAGGGTAAAAAGAAAGGAGGAGGGTGAAATCATGAAAATATGATGGAATGAGGTAAAGAAAAAGGGGATAATATATGGACAAGAGGAAAGAAGACTATACTATAAAAGAGAGGAGTATGCAAGGGAAGAGGTAGTGAGGAAGGGAGAAAAGTATAGAGGAGGAAATAATAAGGAAAGACAAAAACGTACAAATGCAAGAATGAAGAATGAGAATCAGTGAAAGTAAATATAATGACAAGCATAAGGAATTAGTGCCATGGGGCATACCGAGGTATGTGAAGGGCGAGGGAAGTATAATGAGGAAGAGGATTGTGGCGCGGTTCAGAGTTGAAAACCAAGAGTTAGTTAGTTAGTTAGTATTGGTGGAAGACGAAAAGAGGATAGGTAGATTGTATGGAGAGTGAAGGGAAAGTATGAAGCATGGTGGAGGATGTGTTGACCTAAGAGAGCAGGAGGGAGGTTGTGGAGGGGTGTTGAGTGAAGGAGGCGAAAGGATAAAATGGATGAAAGAAGTGTTGGAGAATAGAGGATTCTGGATTTCTAGATTTCGATGGGAGGGTGGGAAATCCCACGCGCATCTAGGCCACTTATTCGGGCCCTTTGTGCTACCTCCCTGATTAGAGTCGTTCGAACCCACAACGTCACTCAAGCCATCCCACACGTGAGATAAACCTGAGGATGCTGGACGGGGAAGCGGCTCTAATCTTAGCCATGTCCGGCCAGGATTCTCCCAACATGGATCGTCTTAATTTGACAAGTACGGGACATTCACACAGTATGTGTTGCGCGTCTCGTCGTCTGTGTGGCCATCCTCTACAGGATGGTGAATCTACCAAGCCCATGCGGTGCATATGCTTGTTAAGTTTACAGTGTCCAGAAAGTATGCCTACAAGTAGCCGCAGGTTTCCTCTGGATAGCCCTGTACAGAAGCGCGCCAGGCTACGAGATGGTCCTCTGAACGCCTCCCTCGCGTGGCGGCCGTCTAACATCTAGTTCCACCTAGCCCTGTGTTGGTCTTGGGTGTCTTGGGTAATTAAGTTGTTTGCAGTTGATGCTGTAAGTGGAAGAGCCGGCTCTGGACCATAAAACGGTTGTTTTGAGGCCAGTCGGGCTAACTTATCGGCTTTTTCATTGCCTATTATTCCAGCATGCCCTTTAACCCATACAAGCTCAAGGGTATTGCTGTTTGTTACTTGCTCTAGTGCCTAGTGACACTCGGAAACCAGCCGAGAGGTGACTTTGTATTGATCTAGTGCCTGCAGAGGAGCTCTGCTGTCACTGGAGATTCTGATGATTTTATTCTTTATGCTGCGCATAAGAATAGTTTTTGGACTTGTCGTTATGCCTGCTAGTTCTGCCTGAAAGACAGTTGATATTTTGCCTAGTGGTTGGCTGATATGGAAGTTCAGTTCTTGAGAATAGATACCTGTGCCTGTTCCTTCCATTGTTTTAGATCCACCCGTGAAGATGGATATGTCTGGTTGGGATGCCACTTCCACGTCAAGGAAGATGTGGTAGTTTTTCCCTAGTATGAATCGAGGGATGAGTGAGTCAGATCGTCCTTCTAGAATAGGTAGTCGCTTGACTGCCTCGCCCAGAATTCGAGAGTGACCCACCTCAGTGCCTTTCCTGTTCAACAACCCTTTATTTCTCAGACGCAAGGCTGCCAGTGTGGCCTGCTCTCTCACGTGGAGATCCAGTGGAGGCAGACCCAGTATGGCTTCCATGACGGCTGTAGGGGTTGTTCGTATTGCGCCCGTGCACGCAAGGCACGCTAGTCTTTGCATATGGTTTAGCAGTGCTTTGGTTGTGGATAGTCTGGTTGTAGTCCACCAGACAATTGCTCCATAACAGAACATGGGTCTTATCACGGCGGTGTACAACCACAGGATAGCCTTTGGGGATGGGCCCCAAAGTCTTCCGACTTCGAGGCGACATTGCCAGAACGCCCTGTGTGTTTTCTCCGCTTTAAGCTGGATGTGCTTGCTCCAGTTCAGTTTATTGTCGAGTGTAATACCTAGATACTTCACTGACTCTGAAAACTGGAGGTGTTTTCGGAAGAGTAGAGGAGCTCGATGGCTCTCTATCTTCCTCTTCCTTGTGAAGAGAACTACCTCCGTTTTTGTCGGGTTTATAGACAGGGAGTGTTCTTTACACCATTCTTCGGTCACTCTGAGAGCTGATTGCATCAGACTGCACAGAGTAGCCACAAATTTTCCGGTTATTAGGATGGATAAATCATCCGCATAACCTAAGGTATAGTAGCCGTTGTCGTTAAGGCGACAAAGGAGGCTATTAACAGTTATGCTCCACAGAAGTGGTGACAGCACCCCACCTTGGGGGCATCCTCTCACACTGTGCATCTTAGTGTATTGTCACCGACGCTGATGTGCACCGCTCTGAGTTTCATCAGTTGCACAATCCAGCCGCGTACGACCTCTATTATGCCATGGTGGCGTAAGGCAATTTCTATTGATTTGAAGGTTGTTTTGTCAAACGCCCCTTCTATGTCTATGAATGCTCCCAGTGTGGACTTTTAGAGTCCAGCGATCTATGCGCTTGCCTCTTGGGCGTTGTTGAGGTGCGTTGACCTGCAACTCGGTTTGAGGGGTATCCTGAGACGCCCCCTTTGGTTGGTTTTTTGGGTTTTGATTATCCATAGTTGGTTTATAAGTTTCATCCCTCTAGCTCCCCACCCTCCACGGAGCTCAACTAGGGGACGTCTATCCAGACGCCAGGGCTACTAGAAGGATATAGCTTCCAAGGGTAGCAGAAAAACAGACCTGATTTCGCTTCCTGCGCACCGTCCGCTAATCAGTCTGCTGCCGCTGCCCTACAAAAACTCACCCGGTCGGCGGTCTGACCCGACGACACAGCCGGTTGATCGAGATGGGTTAGTCTCGACCTCCCGTCTTAAGTGAAATTCCGGCCAAAGTAGTGTGTTGTCGCCCTTGGAGATCTCAAACCGCCCCAAGGTTGACTCAACTACCAGGATCCGTTCCTCCACTATTACGGGTCGCCTCGCACGGCACAAACACGAGGGTGTTGTCTTTAGTCTGGATTCTCACTTAGGGCCGCCGTACGCCAGGACAAGCCTGGCGTTACACGCCCCACCGATCACTGAATCGCTCAAGCCCCACAACCACGTCAAGGTAACAACACTGTGTGGGGTGGAGAATAGAGGAAAAAGATTGAGATTTGGGAAAGAACAAAATGGATGAAAATATTGGCGGGAGAAGGGGGGGTAGATTTAACCTTGTAGCTTTTCCGTTTTTTGTTGGTTTAAATGGCTTAGTTGCTTATTGATTATTTGGTCTTTTTGTTGGTTGTACTACATCATACTAGACAGATATGGCCCTATATAACAACGTTTTGTACTTCTAGTTATTATGCTTGTACACCACATAGTAAGTTCCAGTTTAGGATGAGATATAACACGTATTCCGTATGCAGTATTAATCTTACGGGAATACATTTGTTTATTATATTTGCACTCCTTGTACATACAACAAATACAACATACGAGCCGATGTTTAACATTTAAATCCACTTCAATAATATGAACTAGGGGAATATATTGTTTAGGAATTCTTCTATTTAGTCATTTCGTTTGAATGATTTGGAATCTATCTATCTTCAAAGCACAAATGCCACAAATTTTATGGGAGGTAGTGCATTCACACAAATTCCTCTCTTTATTTACCGAAGTTTACGGAGTATGGTCATGAACGACTTTTCCATTGATCACTGAAGACAATATAGGTATTTATTTTTGTTGCTTGTAGATCAAGATTAAGTATTAACTTTTCGGTTACCGATTAAATTTTGAAGATTTATCGCAAGATAAGTAAATACCTTTATAGCATACAGTGTCTCACGCATGCGGTTGGTTAGAATATTTACCAAAGCAAGTGGTGGGGAAAACAATCGTATTACCCATCACTGCAACCCTCTGTTTAATAATTAAAGTAAAATTTTAAAACATGTTTTACCGAAGAGTTTACTTTCGAGGAATTGTAGTTACGAACCCAAATAGTAAATATTACAATGTATTTACACTTTTCCTTTGATCTACTAATGTGGCTCATTAATGTAAATTTTCCATGTTCAGCCTGAAAGTAAAATTATTCAAGCGAGAACACCATGTACAAACATTACCTACATCAAATGTATTCTACTTACCCCAGAATATTCAATAATATAGTTTACTTGTTTTATACCTTTCCAACCGTTTGTAAAAATTCAGTTTGTTATGCTCCTAATTTGTACAAAAGGTAGTGAACGCTATACTAGTGAATTAGACCATTTTAATTGCAGCAATGTTAGAACAGTAGAAAACCGAAGCTTTGAATTATTTCAACAAACTCTCATCCAACCTTGCTTCGAAGGAAATTTATGAATTGTTAAATGCAATCGGTACAATAGCCATAATTTATTGGGTGCGGGGGGGGGGGGGGGGAAGAAAAACTAACAGCCACATTTCATGCAGCAAGTTAGCTGACCGTACTGATATGGCCATAACTATTTTATGAGTTGACTGGTAACAAATATATTATACAGGGTAGCCCATTAGGGCGAGGAAATCCAATATTTCATTCGATCTCATACGGATCAATTACTTGGGAAAAAACAAAAATATGGACATAGAACATTTTAAGCGCGCTATCGGAATATAACATCAAATATAGGGTGTTTCCATGAGCACTGGTTGCTTGGCAATTAAACGAGATCAAATTGACGAAAAGACCCGAGCGCGAAGCGCGAGGGTTCTTTTCCCAAGAATTTGATCGAGTTTAATTACCTTTTAGCAATCAATGCTCATACAAAAAAATCTTGCCTGACAAGAGTTGAGAACGAATGATCTTCGGTTGGAGAATTAACTGAATGAAGCGTTAAATACGTCAAATTTTTTACTTTTGTCAAAATGACATTTGATTTTTTTAAATATAGGTTGCTAAAACAATGAGGTAGCGGCAAGAAAAGTAGCATACATTCTTTTCAGTTAAAAAAACTTGTGATTGGTGCATGTGACACTGTTCTTAATGTCTGATTGGTCTACAACACTATGAGGTTAATTATCATTTAAAACAAGAATTTTTCTTTAGTTTCCGTACATTGGAAAATAGTAAATTTTCGATTATAGCTCATAAAACCAATTAATTATATCAATAATCAACATTTATGGGTTTTCGACTTTTGAGAAGTATGTGTGCTACAACATTTGTAAATTTGGTAACAATTTATGGAACAATAACAATTTTATGATAAGTTAAAACTGACTGTGAGCGATAGTAGTTTTCTACAGCACAAATCAACACAAATGTCGTGTGTGTTTGTGCTTTCATTTAATATGTGAAGTGACCTTCTACGTATTATAGAATTGCATTTCACTTTTTTATGAGTGGCACAAACCGACTCAAAAGAGCACTAGCGGTTCAAAATAAATTCATTGATTGTGCTGAATTAATTTAAGAACGTATACATTTTTGTTACAATAAGACGTGAACGTACACCTTCTGTTCATCACTGTTATTAATATGTAAAACAAGTTAACAAGTAGAGCTTTATTACGAGGAACAATCACGTTTGTAACGTTTGGATTTCCAAGTTAAACTGTAGTTATATACATGTGTCACCAAAGATTATTATATATCAATGATTTCGAGTTTTACATCTCCTTCGAATAAAAATGTTACGTGTTTGTGATTCTAAAGACAAAAAATAAAACTGCAAGTAAATCAAATTTAATACTATGCAAAAATATAAAAGTAGAGGGGAAAAACTGTAAATAAGCTGTGACCTACTCCAAGATTAAGTAAACTGTAAAATTCGTATGTAAATTTGTTATTCTATTATATCAAATTTTCTGGTTCACGTTTTTTCCCTCAAACAACAATACTAACTCACATAAACTATATCCATCATATGCTTTGTGGTGCGTTATATTACGCTAAACTAAACAGAACAAGATAAAAACTAAAGCTAAACATTATCTTTGTTTGCGGCTTAAAGAATTTGTACACTTGGCCAGATTGCTTCCTCGCCGTAATATTATTTACGTATAAATTTTCTTATATTTAGAACAAAATCTGTCCCGATTTTATAGAGGGAGCCTTCAAAACTATTGATAGGTACTACTATTATGTACTACAGACATAATACTAAAGACTTTATTACTAAAAGCTTTAAATTGAATAGCTTTAGTGAGAAATAAATTTAATAGTTTTTCTTTAACAGCACAATTAAACTGTAAGCAATTTTCTAGTGAATCAAAAAATTTACTACAAAAATAGAACTTTGACGTCAAGGATAATATAAAGAGTATAACTTTTATGATTCTTGATATAAATCTTTCTTTATGTTTCTTGAGCGGGTGAATTGTTGTATGAAAAAAATTACAGCGTTAAATTTAGCGTGCTTCCGAGGACACGATTGTGTATAGTGGGACGATGCTAATCACGTCTGTAGTTTTTTAATAATAAATTATTGTTTAGAAATATTACTCCTTTAGAAATCAATATCGACCAAATGTAATACAAGTGCATTAAAAGACAATGGAGTGATATAATTGAGAAAATACAAAAAAGAAGAGATACAAAGAGAATTAAATCGTTTAGTTGTTGTACAGCCCAAAAGCGACAACTTTAATGAGTTCAGTCCTCACGTGTTCTTGAACTTTTAGGATTTCCGTTGATACTTCTTTTCAACTTCGCAGGATATTATCTAGTTCTTGGCAGCAAATGAATAACAATGGACTTAAAAAACCAAATTATAACTCTCGGTTTTAGTCATCTGCTTAATGATTTCGATGTTGCAACGATCCCGCTGCAAAGTGTTGTTACGGTAACAAATGGTTGGTAACGCAAGCTAATGGATCGGAAAGCTCAGTTACAAGGGGCACTCTAATGGGGGTAGGTTTAGATATGAGTATAGAACTTAAACTCAGCAAGCAAAAAAGGATAGTCAAAGCTAAATTTAGTTTATATCAAGTGAGCGAAAATAGTTAAGTAAATGTAGGGCGCCACAATAGTGTCTTAGAATGTTAAAGCTGGTAAACAGAACTACGAACAGCTTGTACTAACAGTGATATGATTTCTGAAAGAAAATGTGTGTATTCGGTGAAGAAATACACTGGAATAACGGTAGTGGTGGTTATAATGAACCAAAATATAACGGTTAACACTGGTAACAATGAACAATTAAATGTATTTTAACAAAACTAAGGTTTCACAGCATTGAATGTAACAATAAGGGGGTTTAAATTTTTACCTTGGAACGATGGAAAGTCACATATAACAATAATTATAATGCAAAACACACAAAAAAATATCAATATATACATATATCAGCAACTGACTTGGTAACTGTGCAAAAGTCAGTAAATGTAATTAAACAACTCTCACCTTTTACTTCCCAGTAATGCCGATTGCGCAACCACAGTACTGTTGAATTATCTAAACAACAATAGTTAATTAACAGAAAAATTAAGGCTGCGACAAGCAGACCCACTGAAATATAACAATTACGAACTTTAGTCAGTATCGAGTGTTGACATTTAACTAAATAGCACTTGGCTTTTAAGTTTTAACTTTAAGCAAATTAAATTCTTTAAGGTAAAAGGTAACAAACATAAATATGAAAAGTAATTTTAAAGGTAACAAACAAAAGTATTGAAAAATTAATTAAGAACGTAACAAAATGAATTGAATAAGTTATTTAAATTGAATATAAGTATAAGTTGATCAAGTGATTAAGTTTAAAACAATTTAGGCAGTCAACAGTAATCAAATTCAAATAATAATAAGCAAAAAAGGAAGGTTAGTAAATTTTACAAATCTTGTTTCCAAGATGCAGATGAATATTTTGAAGTAAACAATTTCATTAATGTAGTTTGTAGCTGAATTTGATGATATTCGACAGCGTGGACGTCGGAATTACCGAATTAGCGTACTGGGGCTCCAGTTTCATTAATTGAAACATCACAAACCGAGAACCATGTGTGTATCTTCGTATTGCGTTGAATTATCAAAGTTCCGAAAAACTTGATACTTTTTGCAAACTACATAGGTATTCTTTTGGATTGATAAGTCGGCTCCCAGAAATTTCTCGATGCCTTCAGCTACCGAGAAATTCTTTTATGTCACAAATTTAATGCGTTTGCTCGAAAAATCGAACTTAAAATCCCAATTTAGGAAAGTTTCTCTAATATCTTTTGATAGTTCGGTCAAAGGTGTATATGATATGGTATTTAAAATAATTGTCGATAAACAAAATTCCGAAAATCATATTGCAATTTTGGTTACCCATAATACAGTAAATTACTATTTATTTGAATGGGTTTTATTAATCATAAAAGAAATACAATAAAAAAATGTTTTATCCTGCAGTGTGAAAAAGTGTGGTTTATGAAATTGTGACAAAACGTTGTAGTGCCTGTCCAATCAGGCAACAAATTCCTATGAGGATGGTAGGTATTCAAAATCCGGTTGTACGATACCATAAGTGCCATAATACTGATGGAAATTATGTTGAAAACTAGATTACAGTACCGGCTTTCATGAAAAAATAAAATTGTTAAAGAAAGTCTACTTTGTATACACATAACGTTAGTAGGTTAGTAGGCAGTTTCTTTGTCATACAAATTTGAAGTGAGAGTTATGAAAGTACACCCAACTGGACAGAGTGTAGTTACAACTGATCCAAACGTCATACTTAAGAGATAACATCAAGAAGATGAAAAAACTGAAAGCACCTAAGTATTTGGGACAACAAATTTTGGAATAAGTAATGAAGTTAGTGAAACCTTATTTGCCAATTGCGTAAATGCAAGATCTACAATTAGTTATGTTAATTTGACGACAGGAACACTAAGTGGTAACAGAAGTGTGGCGCTGGATCTCGGGGCTAAATATATACCTACCTATTGCTACGGCAATAGTTTGGTCGTAACGAAATTTAAAAGGAGCGATGGCCACAGTAGCTCAGTGCTAGTAGGCAGGTGGTCGTAGGTTAGCTACAATGAGCGAATAATGTTAAAATTGGGGTAGAAAAATAGGTAAAGTTAAGTAAAGTCAAAGGGCGCCACGTAATTCTTCGAGAAAATAGGGCTGCTAATCCAAATTACGAAGGTATTAACAGTTATAGTAATAGCGATGTCAATTCTGAAAGAGAACGGGGTAGTTTGAGCAATAAATAGAACAAATTAATCTTGTACAAGTAAAAATTAAATTAGCAAATATGTAAACTATAATAATTTAGAAAGATGAAAAGTTATAGCCGAAGTACGAAGGTAAAGTTACGTTATAGCAAGAGCAAATAAAGCAAATTTAAAATGTCAAAAAGGTAGAATTAAAATTAAAATTCACGTAGTTGTAAATGTAGAAAATTAATAAATTATGAGCAGTAATTGTAGAAAAGAGAATTAGCGCTGGTTGCTTTCACTTAGCGACGGTATGTAGAATTTGTTTAATCCAGGATCCGTCGGAAGTCGGAGTAGCGTCGATCGGGGATAGAGCAGTGGTTTTCCACAATCTTCACGTCAAAGTGACGAAGGAAAAGAAAAGTACAGATGTAGATAAGGCGATGTTTTATCTTCACCAGAAAAGCATGGAGTTATGTAGAAAATAAGAGAAATTTTGGTAGGTACGAGAAAGTGCTAAAAAGGGAAAGCGAAATTAGGTGACGCAATTAGAAAAATAGAGAAAAGATATCTGGAGATAATTATTCCAGCTTTTAGCGAACTAAGTACACTCTTTTTCTCACGTACACTTTTTTACTGTGTTAGAGCCGTAAGAATACGATTTTAGTAGATATTCAGGAAAAGCAGAAGTTCCACAATATCATTAATTTGGTCGATAAAAATATCGATTTTTAGTAGCAGCGCTTTACCATTTACAGAAAAAATTAAGTAACTCGTGCAAAAGCGGGTATTAAACTGAAGGCAAAAGGTACATTTTGTATCCCAGAAAACTATTAAGAAGGGGAAGATTTCCATTCACACGCTTCTGCTAAATCGACGAAAAAGAAAACTATCGCGTTATCAACGGATATCAATTTTCTTTGCTACCAAGTTATTATCACAATTATAAAAATTAGCAACTACCAGAAAAGATTGTCCTTGAAAACCAAACAGGAAAGTTAACCGAATTTCAGCAATAATTTTAAAATTGGAGATACATGCATAGACCGGCGCGGCGCTTAGAGAGAGAAGCGTAACATTCGAATGGACTGGCACGCCACACGCTCGCTGTTAGTAGCCGAAGCGGTGGTGTAAAAACGGCAATTAATTAAAAATTGATTTCCAAAAACGTGACACAATTTTGGTTTCTAAATGAGTCTAATTTTATTATTCATATTACAACGAAGACATTCATGTAAGTCTAATGCTCCTACGACCTACCATTCCCGAGAATGCAATGTGCTACAATATCGTCTGTAGCGCCCATAAAAATCAAATTTTGATAATATCATTTTACAATCATGTTAACAAAGGTTGAATCTACAACATACTAAAATTTTGTTCCATTTCAGCGAGTAGTTTTGTTTTTATGTAACTCTAAACTTAGCTAGCGTGTCGTAAACCCCGAAAACGGGCACTTTGCATCGTTCGGTCGTAGAAATGGCCATTAAAGTGCATTTTAAAAAAAAGTGGTTACTTCTAAATATCGTAGAAATAAATAGGCTTTAATTTGATATCAAGCTCATTCGAATCAGCCCAATGGTTATTTTTTTATTCAGCTTCAAACTCGAGTATATATTATACTTTTTGCGCCGACAGTAGTAGTAGTAGTAGTAGTTTAAGTGGATATTATTAGAGATCTTAAAGATCATTTTTCTGAAATTACTTAAATCTGCATTTACTTAATGACACTACATAGAGTAATATTCACTGCGATACTATTTGCGGTTAGTGAAATGTATAATGCACTGAGTGTGAGTGTTGTAGGTATACGTATCTACTGTGAATGGGTGAAATACACACCTTTCGCCTTTTCGTCTCAACATGATTTATTATTTTACGGACTTCCAAAATTAATTGTAAAGTGTTACCGAATTTATAATATCAGTCCATGGCCTAATTGGTTAAATCATAATCAGTTACAATTTAGAAATCTTATTATAAGGTTTGTCATGAAGTTTAAGTTTTTTGCAATAACTTTCGGTTTAAAACACCACCTTTGCATGCTCATGTTTATTCATGAACCAATTAATAATAGATTTTCACGTATACATTAGTAAAGGCAACATAAGCCTGATCCTGACATTTAACTGAGAAAGAATGGAAAAGCCTCTAAATTACTTTACATCACAATAACAATACTGATCAATTAAGTACTTGTCATGTATTGATTAAACTCAAAAATTTATTTCAGATTTACGAAAAGTTTGATTTCAAAAAGCCATTTGTTATTTCCTGTCCATCATTACACACGTACAATAAAATTATTTTGTACAGTTCGACAGTTTTATTTAAAATTAAATCGTATTCAGCACGTTGTAAATGTTCGCGTAAATTATAACATTTCAATCGGTGTTAATTCTGGCAAATATAAAAGCACGTGGCATGTAAAACAAAAATTCAATTGAATCGCTAAAAAAGTCCATGCCTTAACTAAATTGATTTCAATAAAAAAAAAATAAGTAAACTACGTACGTCAGAACATCGATATGAAAACTAATTTTAAAATATTGTAGATAGTATCTTGTTATATCGCTGATTTTTCTAGAAATCGAAAAGGAAATACAGTGGTTTTAAAGCTTCAAATGGAGTACAAATTTGGCGTCAAATTGACCTGCCTTTGTTCGTTCGTCTGCACTTTTAGAAAATCCTACGTTTGCGCTATTTATTTTAGAATCTAACAAACTACTTTAAATTCAAATATTGATATTACGTCGGAGAAAAATGTATTTCATGATGAAAGGGTATGTGGAATTGTTGTTTTTTTTATTTATTATTACAATATTTTGTCGTGCCTTTACATTTAACAAGATTGATTATAAATTCATAACTATAAACTTATTCTATTACATTTCATTTCCAACTAAACTTAATTTCTACTTTTTACCCCTTCATCGAACGATTTCTTCTTCATAAAACTTGTTACGGTAACAAATGGTTGGTAACGCGATCTGCAATGCAATGGCTCGGAAAGCTCAGTGATAAAAGGGGCAATCTAATGGGGGTAGGTTAGATATGAGTGGGCTTCGGATAGTTATGCATTTGCATAGTTGCATATGCAAATGCATATTTTAGCCATTTTTTCTTATAAATGCATATATTTACTTTTTAAAGCATATTTGCATATTTTACTATATTAGAATGCTTTTAAGGCATTTTTAGACATTCTTTAGCTGGTTATTATACATTGTTTGAAATTTTATTTTTGATAGTAATATTTAACTTCCTTAACTAATTAGTAATCTCATTGTAATTAGTTAAAGCTCTTCATAAATACACATACACACTTTCATATTATTTCGAAAAAACCGTTTATAGAAAAGATTATTAAAATTCATGTTATTCTTTGTTTAGGACGTTAAATTTCAAACATTACTACATTAGTGTAAAATAGACTCAACAAATATGGTACTTTCAATAGATGACTATAAGACTAACATATTAAGCCGGACGTACTAATTACGTAAGTAGAATAACATCAATAAAATGTTTGTGCTTGCAAATTTACAATTTTTTGGTTAATTAATAGCTACCATCAAAAGTGTCTAGGATGCCAAAAGAAAAATAAATAAACGATTTTATAAAAATAGAAACAAATTTTTAAATGCATATTTAAGGGCATATTTTTAGTATTTTTCGTGCATATTTGCATACATATTTTAAGGTTTTTTAGTGCATAACTATCCGAAGCCTAGATATGAGTACAGAACTTAAAATCAGCAAGCAAAAGAGTGTAGTCAAAGCTAAAGTTAGTTTATATCAAGTTAGAGAACATAATTAAGTAAATTTAGGGTGCCACGATAGTTCTTTAGAAAGTTAAAGCTGGTAAAAAGAACTACGAAAATATTAACAGCTTGTAGTAACAGTGATATGATTTCTGAAAGAAAATGTGGGTATTCGGTAAAGAAATACACTGGAATAACGGTAGTGGTGGTTATAATGAACCAAAATATCACGGTTAACATTGGTATGTAACAATGAACAATTAAATATATTTTAAGAAAACTAAGGTTTCACAGCAATGAATGTAACAATAAGGGGGTTTAACTTTTTACCTTGGAACGATGGAACTTCACGTATAACAATTACAATGCAAAAGAGGTAACACAAAAAAAATATCAAAATAACCGACTTGATAACTGTGCAAAAGTGAGTAAATGTAATTAAACAACCTCATCTTTTACTTCCCAGTAGTGTTTGTTGCGCAACCACAGTACTATTGAATTATCTAAACAAAATGGTTAATTAACAGAAAAATTAGGGCTGCGACAAGCAGACCGACTGAAATATAACAGTTACAAACTTTAGTCAGTATCGAGTGTTGACATTTAACTAAATAGTAATTGGCTTTTGAGTTTTAACTTTAAGCAAATTAAATTCTTCAAGGTAAAAGGTAACAAACATAAATATTAAAAGTAATTTTAAAGGTAACAAACGAAAGTAATGAAAAATTAATTGAGAACGTAACAAAATGAATTAAATAAGATATTTAAATTGAATCAAAATATAAGTTGATCAAATGATTAAGTGTAAAACAAATTCAAATAATAATGAGCAAAAAGTAAGGTAAGGTAAGGTAAATTTTACAAATCTTGTTTCCAAAAGTTGACGTAAGATGGCAGCAGATGAAAATCTTGAAGTAAACAATTTCTTTCAGGTAGAACTTCGGAGATAATTACAAAAGATGTGATGAACAGCAATTAGATCCTGATAAACAATATCAGGAACTAATCATCGACGTTCGACAGCAAGTGAACGAAAATGAATTCGGGTAGAACTCAAGTAAATTCTTAATAAGATGGCGGTACACCGTACGTGAGATGTAAAACCAAGAAAAAACCGCTGCGACAAATAATATGAATTACTGTTAGGAATTGAAAGAGTAACGTGATATTTAATACAAAAGAATTAGGTACATACCTCGAGGATTATTATTTTCCTGGAGCGTAGCTAAACTTTTAACGTAAACGAAATTAATGCGTAAAGTCGTGTAATACGATTTAATGGTATTTAGCACTAATATATGTCGAAATTTCCACTTAAAGACGATAAATATCGATTACAGGAAACTTGTGAAAATCCGGTAGCACTTAGTAACGTGTAGTTCAGCAACACAATGTACAAAGATAAGCTGTTACAAATGGAAGTACTAATTATATAAGCTCGAAGATCTGATTTTCAATCTGAAACGGAACGAACGAAAATGGATGGTCAGCCAATCAGAAACTAAATGACGCACACTGATGCCAATTAGAATATTATAAATCTCCGCCAAGTAGAAAATCTGTAACGGAACCAACGCAAACGCTGCAACCAAACCGACGCTTCGCTTAAGGAAAAACAAAAGAGATGAAGAAAAAGTATCGGGAGCGAACTCCCTTGACAAAGTATAGAATTAGGAAATTTGTAACTATGTAATTCTTACTAAAATCCATACGATTGACTTTTCCGAATTAGGCAAATAATCGAGCAACATAACAAACTAAACAAATATCCTTCTACATTAAAAATCCTTCCTTCGCGACCTCTGATTCCTGTCTCTGTCCGTCATTTCGTTGCTGATATTTCTCCCGCGTTCTCTTATCCTTGTCACTTCTGTCGCGTATCCGTTTCTTCTGTAATAGTCTTCTCTTTCCTTCTGTCCATGCCTTTCTTCCTTCCAGCACTTTTTCATAATAGTGCAACCAGCAACCCGTTTTTCCCTATATTTCTTCTTCGTACTGCACTGCTGTCTTCCCCGCTTCCACTCTTATCCTTCCTATCTTTGTCTCCTATGTTACCATATATCCTGGTGCCTACCTTCTCAGTTCCAGTACCCACCTCCACTATTTTTCCTGTACCCTTTCCATTCTCTCCTGCTCTTTCCACCCCTATTCTCCCTACCTGTCCCAATATGTTGTTCGCTTTTCTGCTCTATATGTAATGTGTGCTTCTTCCATGGTACTACGTCATTGCAAAATTACCTCTAGGCTGTTTCCGGAATGTCACCACACATTAGAACAAATAACACACACCAATACCTTGGAACTCGTATGTGTTGAAAGACACATTGTAATAAAAGGTAATAAAGAAGCAGAAGCAGTTACCCCAACTGGAATGGATAAGTGTTTTATGTCTAAAAGCGACCTTTTCACTTACAATACTGTACTGATATGTCAAGAATGGAGCTGTACTTAAATATGGACATACTTTCTGAGAATTGTAGACTAAACAAGCACATCTACAGTATGAGCTTGATGAAATCGCAATTCTGTAGAGGATACTACGCGATTTGTGAATATCGTGTATCATTGAGAGGATTCAGCATCCTCACGTTTATCTCATGCCTGAGATGGCTTGAGTTGAGCAGAATATTTTTCTGTTTTGCCGACGCTAAGAAGTAAGTTACTTACACTTAACTGACAGTACAGCACTGCACTAAGTCTAGGAAAAAAACCCGCGGAAAATAAAGCCTGCAAAAAAAGGCCGCGGAAAAAAAGCAAGTGGAAAAAAAAGTCACGGAAGAAAAAGCCGCTCACAAAATTACCACTGGAACTGATTCCTGGACGAAGGGTCCTCGAAAATTTAGAGCCCAAAAGCGTTTTCTGACACTTAAATATTTAATAACCTAACCTAACCTTACCTAACCTATCCTAACCTAACCTAACCTACTGGAATAAAAAATAATTACTTTATAAAAATGAATGAAATTTAATAAAAAAAATTTATACGACCGTGTCAGAACTATGCACTTTCCTCCCTTGGTATACAAATAACTATAAATGCCAAAAAATATTCTAGTGAATAGACCGGCTTTTTCTTCCGCGGCTTTTTTTTTCCGCCGGCTTTATTTTCCGCGACTTTTTTTTCCGCCACCCCACTGCACTTTAGATAGATCGTTCTTATTCAGTTTACTATATGAATCTAATTTTCACATTAGGGTTTGCGAGAAAGGAGTAATCTGGAAGATACGACCTTTTGAATTTTTGCTGGGTACCAAAGATCTCCCACGAACATTGTAAGATTAGGGACTCTTTATTTAATAATTTACAATGTTTAAGCCTTGATAACTGGGCTATTTTAAATGAAGGCGTCTTCAGTTACATATTAATATAGGCGGAATTCCTCGTATAACAAGGGGTTATATGTAAAAATTTTAAACGATTGCATTGGAAGGTTATTGGGCTAAGTGCAGATGTTGTTTATTGAATCTCTTTTAGTAGACAGATTAATGATAATGATAATACTTACAGGGTGATGAATTATTACTGAACAAATATTTTATTGTACGAAAAAGTTTGTCAGCTTAACTCATCGTAAAACTTCGTCCAATTTTTAACCAAAGACATATCTATGTTTACTACAAATTATTTCTGTCATCGCAATCTTGATATAAGAACTGTAACGTAATTTACCTTTATTGTAGAGCTTTAAACGATATTTTCTTTTTTATTGTCCTTATTTAGAAATGTAAGGCTAAGAGAGAACGAGTGACAATATCTTAAATCCATGTTTATATGTTTATTTCTCTTTAAGCTGGATTTACTTCAATCTAAAGCTGAATAGGTCTTGTTTCTGTGTGTCAGGGCGAACTGACGCATTCAATTCAACTGTCCATATAGTAGGTTTAAAGATATGTCGCCATCCATCTTCGTTGCAACCTTTACCACTCGCAAAAGCTGTGAAGCGTGATGGAAGAAAATATACAGACACCGATTATTTGCAAAGTCTTCGCAATCTTTTTCAAGTATTTAAATTTTTTGTTACTTCTTGTTACCCTTTATTCAAAAAGGGGTTACTTTCGCAAACTTCTTCAACCGTGACATCAGGATCGATTCCCGAATTTCTTTTTAGCATATTTTAAACTTGCTTGTTTGGTTGTAGTTAGTTCTTTGATGCGTATGTAATAGTTTTGCCGTGTGCGTGAAAGGTGGAATTAAATAGTAATTTTTGTTATCGATCTTGAAATATATTTAAACACTCTTAACTTAGAGGAAAATCCGCTTATCGCTAAATGGTAAACAGAATTTAATTAGAATTTCCTTACTAAATAGTATTTAGTCTCACAAGAGTAAATTAAAAGGGCAGTTAAACAGATGAGCAATTTACGTTTAACAATTATGTATAATTAGGCTTTAATACTTACTGTTCCGTAGTAGACAAATATTACAGTGTACCAGTACGTTTACTAAACTAATGACATTTCGGGCCCTTTTCCCTTTGTGCCACCTCTTTGATTGGAGTCGTCCGACCCCGCAACGTTAATCAAGCCATTCCACACTTGTGATAAAGCTGAGGAAGCTGAAAGGGAAGAGCGGTTCTAATTGTAGGCTATAGCCCTGTCCGTGCCCCCACTATGGATCGTCTCATTTGGAGAATTACAGGACACTCGCAAAAATGGCGATTCAACCAAGAACATTCGGTGCATGTGCTTGTTTCGGTAGCAATACCCAGTATACCAATGAGATAGTCGCAGATTCTTCCTTGATAGCCCTGTGTAGAAATGTACCAGGCTGCGAAATGGTTTCTCGAATCTCGAAGGCTTCTCTCGCATAACGGCAGCCACCTACCCTAGTGCCGGATTTGGGAGACTTTAGTTGTTTACGGTTGGTAAGTGGGATAACCGGTTTTGGACAATTAAACACTTGCTTTGAGGTCAGTCGGTTTAGTCTTCCAATGGTGCGAGACGTTATCAGAACGCCCTATTTGCGTTTTCCGTTTTAAATTGGATACGCTTATTCCAGTTTTGTTAGCAAGCGTAACACTTCATCGACTTTGAAAACTGGAGCAGAAGAGGACGGGCGCTGACCTTTCAAAATTTCTGTGGGTGCTCAATATTTTTTCAGTCTACGATATTCCTTAATGCAAAAGTAAAAGTACTGTAAAATGCACACATAAATTGTTTTTAGGTGTGAGCCTCTAGCACCCACTAAATTTTTACTGTGGGTGCTCCAGCCTCGGAGCACCCACGTAGTCAGCACCTATGATTGAGGAGCTCGAAGGTCCTATACTATCCCTTGCCTTGTGAAGAGAACTGTCTCCGTCTTTTCTGTGTTAAATATTCTTTGCACCATTCTTTCTGGGAGCAGAATTCTTCACTCGAGTTTGCCATCTCTAGAGTTTAGCATGTAGCACTCATTATATTAGTGTTTGAAAATTCAGAGACAAAGCATTGCCTTGAAACTGGCGAAAAGTGTCTTTTGATTCCTTTCCCACACTAAACTATACACATCTGTATGCTACTGAAAGGGCGCACAATACTTGTAAATTTTAGGTTTATGCTGGAGGAGAGAGAAGGAATTACGTATGTACTTGCGTCGTTAGAAGATATATTCAAATGATCTATGATGAATGTAATCACTAGGGCACGGATGTTGATGACCCAAAAATCTTCAAAAATGACCTTAAATATACGCATTTATTAACCTTAAAAGATGCCTTAAACATCACAAAAATGCACTCAAAATGAAAGAAAATGACTTCAAAATCGACTTATTTTTTTGAATTTATTTACATAAAAACAGTTCCATCTGTTGAAAGTACACTTTCACCGAACTCGGAAACAAATTTCCGTAAATGGCATGCTAAGGATGGTTTAACTTTTAATTTTTAAAAAAAAGACTGACAAACTCTAAATTGTAACCAAACGAAACAATCCCTTCGATGCATTCTGTTACGAAACAATAGCCCTGCTGACGTTGTAATGTATTGTATTTAATGGCTTGTCTAAGCACTAGCGTTCATCGCTGTATCAGGTAAGTAACTTAATATTTCGGTACTTGCACTTTAGTAGTAGATAATATAGGTGTTATTTGTGCTTTTAATTAAGTATTCACAAAATATGCAATTACAGAACATCACATGACAATATTTTTATCCCTGAAATTACGAGAATATTATCAATTATCAGAAAAAAGTCATAAAGTGTAAAATATGCGCTAAAAAACTTGAAAATTACAAAATAATATTAAAAAATGCCCTTTAATGCAAAAAAGTCAAAAAAATGCAAAAAAATGCAAAATAAAACTGGTGTTTTTGGAATCAGGATGTACTAAAACACATTTCTATGTACATGGGCATTGTTTTGGACGTTCAGAAAAAAAGATGACATATCATCAACATCCGCGCCCTAGTAATCACACAGATATGGAAAACGTTAAAATCCACATGTCAGCGGTTTTGGTGGTTTATTTTGATTGCTAAGAGTACCTATACAGGGTTGCCCACTTGCCCTTCGTTCTTCGATAGTACCATGAATATTAATTTTAGGACAAAAGGTCAAGAGACATTCCTTATTCAGATGTTCCTTGTTTACAACCTAAAAATATTTTCAGACACGCATTGCTCTCGGTTTCGTCTGTACAGGATCGTACTCGATTATTTAAATGGAACACCCTATAGATTTTTATATTTTTGAAATCCATATTCGGTTCTAGACCAAGATTGTTTAGCCTTTCATCTACTTAAGTCAACTCATTAGGAGAAAATAAATGTTTATATAAAAATTGTCGCCGAAATCAACAATCAGTAAAAAAATCATTGGCAACAGACCAACAAAATTTGAGATTATCATAAACAAAAGAGCGTTTTATTTCTTTATATGCTGATTTTTAACGAAATTTGTTGCAAAAGGGACGTACTGAATTTTTTCCAATGACCACAGAAGAACTGCCAAAAGTGGACTATTTTAAATAGAACACCCTAGTAGTGGCAATCATTAGAGACTTAGAGACAATAAATTCAGACCTTCATCTAACAGCGGAAGTTTTACATTGTACCTTGAGTTAATTTCAGAGTTCGATCTTTTTTTCGGCAGAATATAATGCGATATATTTAGTTCCGACTACCTATGAGCCAATTTGATGAGCTTCTAACCAAGAACGTTACAGAAGAAATAATTGAAGAATTGACTAGCTGGCAGATGCTCTTGATGGTTATGTGCTATCTAGTCGAAGGCCCGTAGAAAGGTTTATTTCTCTTCTTCCATCTGTTGGTCACAAATTAAAAGGGCATCAGATTACTGGTCGTTTATAAAAACAGGTCATGTCAACTAGTTATATACTTAAATTCCACTGAGTTCACTTCCCGTTCACAAGATTTACTTAAACCAAGGTTCTTAACGAAGAAAAATCAATTTTCGGCACAGTTTTACCCTTCTGGGAAATGCCAACGATGACAACTGCTTGATGTAGTTAACGTTGAGGAAGTTATGGCAATGTTCAGTTAACTATCGGGCCTAGCATATCAACCAGCAAAAAGGAGCGAATGCTAGCCATGGACATTATCACAAGAATAATGAAATGTTACAAGGTGATGAGTTGGCTCACTAACTTTTTATACAAGGCTTGCTGTAGTATGGAATGAAGCTGTTTGAATTGGTACCCTTTACTAAAGACGTCTGGCGAAATGTCAATGTCCACCAACAGGAAATAACCTTCAGAGTAATATATTGAAAACTGAATCTCAGGATCAAAGGTTTAAGGGAACTCTCATGTTACGTCTCCCTTTAACACCATCTGCTTCCCATTTTTTGGAAGTAGGGGAAGCAGTGATTATATAAGGTAGATTTACTTACACCTACTTTCCATTTCTTATTGGCTGAATTGTAATCATAACGAACATCTATTGTTGAGCTCTCACACTGGAAGAAGAGTCGACATTAATCGACAAATTGGAGAAGAACATTGAGCATCGAATATCCATAATACTTGTTATAATGGCAAATAAATGGTGAATTATTCTGGGAACCTCTGTCGATCGCTGCTAGAGAAGTTAATTAGTGTTGACGCAAAGACTCGTCCACGCTTAACATATAGGTTCCATGAATTATTACTGTTTTATCATTGTTTGTTTTGTATACGAGGAAAGGGTCTCTATGTGTACACTATTCATGATGGCTCCCAGATATCATGTCGTTGGTGCATCGCAGGATTCTTGTGTTGTATCGCACATTTTTCAGGTCAAGTGAAATCCTTCGGTAACTTGTCACGTTGTCAAAAAAAAACGATTCATTCAAACTGCCAACACTTTATCAAGTTGATGGCCTCCCGTTCATCTTGTAAGTCAATCGACGAGTGTAACTTATCTGTGAATGAAATAGAAAGTTACGAAACCATGTAAGCAACACTTCTACTTTAATTCTAAATTCTAAAATATTGAAGATATAACATTTACTTCCATCGTTTACGTACATTATTTGCATAAGCGATCAACCATATCGAGTTTTCCATTAGCGCAGATTCGGTAAATGGGCCGTTTATAGTATAGTCTGTAGAATGAATGTTTGCGATTTTCGGCTTAGCGCTTTATTTGGCGTACACATTCGTAGTTTGTATCTATTTCGTTATACATATATATTATATATAATATTATAATATATTATTATTATATATATTATATATAATAAGTAAAATGTATTTTTAAAGGCAAAATAGTCAATTATGTATATATAAAACTTTATATAAAAATGCACAAATATTTCGGTATCGATACCGAAATATTTGTGCATTTTTAAATAAAGTTTTATATATACATAATTGACTATTTTGCCTTTAAAAATACATTTTACTTATAAGAAGACAGTCAAATAACTTTTAATTTTATATATTATATATAATATACAGTGTGTCTAGTTAAGTTGGCAACATATGGGAAACTTTTTTATTATTAATTTTACGAAAAAAAGTTATTCTTTATAAAAAGCTCTGCATGTTCTAAAATCTAAAATACAATTATCAGATATTAAATTTTTTCAGTCGTGTACGCGATTTGTCAAAAAATATGAATTTTGCTCAAGAGTAAAGTAGGTACCTTTATTTTTGACAATATCGAAAATTGTTATTAAAAAAAGTTAATCAGAACTAAAAACTACGTTCAAATATGCAATTACATCCTGCAAGTAAAAAAAAAAAAAAGTTGTAAAAAAAAAAAAAGTTGTAAAAAAACATTTTTTACTAGCAGAATGTAATTGCATATTTGAACGTAGTTTTTAGTTCTGATTAACTTTTTTTAATAACAATTTTCGATATTGTCAAAAATAAAGGTACTTTACTCTTGAGCAAAATTCATATTTTTTGACAAACCGCGTACACGACTGAAAAAATTTAATATCTGATGATTGTATTTTAGATTTTAGAACATGCAGAGCTTTTTATAAAGAATAACTTTTTTTCGTAAAATTAATAATAAAAAAGTTTCCCATAATATGTTGCCAACTTAAACTAGACACACTGTATATGTATAACGAAATAGATACAAACTACGAATGTGTACGCCAAATAAAGCGCTAAGCCGAAAATCGCAAACATTCATTTTACAGACTATACTTATTTTTTATTCCGTTGCATGCATTTTTTGGGCATACATATTTTCTTTTGTGTGAAATATTACACCTACAATTTTATTAAGAAGAATTTTAAATGAAATACTACCTAATAATTAGAAATATGAAGTGAATGAATATACAACTAAGATAATAGTTATGGTTTTATTTGTAATTATTTCTAATATTATATAAAACTACATGTCTTAGAATTGTTGAAAATTGGTTGAGGCATCAATTCCAGAACATTGCTAATTGGTTTTTGGAGCAAAGGACATTCCTGAAATGTGCAAATAGATAAACGTATTCGATCCAAAAATGCTTTAACTATGCTTAAAGCGTTGAGTGAAATATATTTTTCACTCAACGCTTAAAGTAAGGAACTCGTAAATACGCTACCCGTAAATTATAACCTACTATGTTGCAAATCGTAGGTATAATCCTTAGTAATTTATTCGCATATTCATAACGTTCAATCGTGTTGCCAGTGTAAGCGAAATTCTCTTGAATAAAAAGTGGTACGTGCTGTTACAAAGGGATTTAGCTAACATAGACACTTGAGATGAAATTAAACGAGCAAGGGAAGATATACTAAGTGGAACTCACTAAAATCTGCGAGTATTCTGTGAGAGAAGTGTTAGACATAAGCTGGCCTAATATTACGAATTGGTATGATTATTTGTATTCTCCTTAATTACCCAAATCAAACAAAGTTATATTAGAAATATATTTATAATTTGGATACAATTCGAGCTAGAACTAAACCTTCCGGAAAAGGAGAGACCGGGAGCTATACAGATTACAAATAAGGGTTATGACCTAGGTATTAGCTGTGGTATTAGTACAATAATGTAGCCGGAAAGTTAAACGAATACAATATAAGTTTTTTTTTCTTAGTTATCTATTTGCATTACAAGCTACGAAAGTGTACTTTTCATTGCGAGGTGTTTAGACACCGACCACCTGAAGGTATAGCGTGTTATCCATAACGTTTTTCATTCTGCTCGTATTTTGAAATTTTAAATACATAACTTATAATAAAAAATTCTGGCAAATATTGCCACGAGACTTCCCTCGTACCACCGTACACTGCTAACTTTATCTTATAAAAAAATTCTGGCAAGTTGCCACTAGACTTCCCTCGTATTAACACTTTTTTCAAAAAATAAATATAGCACAATTGCTGAATTCAGAAAAAAATACTCTTAAACTACACAAAAAAACTGCAATTTGATCTTATAAAAAAATGAGTGCCGCCATTTTAGCTTATACCGGAAGTGACCTCATCAAAGGTAATATTAGCATTTTCGCCCTTGGCCCGAATGCAATCGATTGGCGAAAACCGCATTTCGATAACTTTAATAGTTTCTGAGTATAGAACGTTGCAGTCATTTTTTAACAATTATTTTTTTAACACTTTTTTCAAAAAATAAGTATATTGCTGAATTCAGAAAAAAATACTCTTCTAAACTACCTACATAAAAAAACTCCAACTTTGCCTTATAAAATCAATCAGTGCCGCCATTTTAGCTTATACCGGAAGTGATGTCATCAAAGGTAATATCAGAATTTTAGTCCTTGGCCAGAGTGCAACCGATTGGCGAAAACCGCATTTCGATAACTTTAATAGTTTCTGAGTTTAGAGCGTTGCAAGAAAATGTGTACGGACAGACTACAGACTACGACAGACGACAGACGGAATTTTTTTTTAATTTTTTGAATCTACCTATTCAGAGACGCAAAGATATGTAAAAATTTGCATAGGTCAATTTTTGTGGAACGCTAATACAATATTTTCCTTTTACTTCGTACTCGGGAAGCGGAGCAAGTAACAAAAAATGCTTCATCATATTGTCGGAAATAACATATTTCTTGAAAAATAGGTACCTATATTTGCAAATGCAAGTATATTTGCTACACTGTAAAAATTGTAAACCTAGACATTAATTTAACATTGTTTAAGAATATTTAGATGTCATTAAATTCATCTGTTATATCACTTACAAAAACCATTAAAAATTTTTTTAATATGTAAAGATATAAAAACGTACAAATTTGAAAATTTTCGCGGCCCCCATATATATTGTCTGCAGCCCCCGGGGAGCCTCGGACCCCCTGTTAAGAATCACTGGTCTAGAGGCTTCGGCCGGGTATAGTTATGCGAATTCGATCAAGGGGATTGTCTCGGTGTCGAATTTTTAAAGGAACGCTAATAGGCGCATAATTAATTAAAATAGTATTATTTTATAAAACTTGCAGATTTATTTGAAAGGTAGGTACCTACTCGTATTAATGGTGGTCAAGAGCCAATATTTTAAAATTTTATTATTTTCCACCGTTGCGAAGAAAAACTATTTTTTTCGGCAAATATGAAATTATCATACCCCTCTTTAAGAATTCGCCACCATCTCAAATTTAATGCTGGAATTTTGAAATTTACAAAGCTAAAGGACTGGACTTTTTTTGAGTTTTGAATTTTTAGTTTGTACAGGGTGGTCAAAAACTAATTTTAAATTTACAATTTTTTCACTTGTCCGATGTGTGTTTCTACACTGCCATTTACTTAAAGCTTAAACCAATTTGAACGTAGAGAATTCCTTGATGAGGATCAAGATCAGTTAAAGGAAACAAAATATTTCAAATATAAATTAAATATATATATCTATATTTTTGTTGGTATTTCAGCTGTTTGTATCATTTCGAAGTGATTACATTAATTAATGCGTCAATATTTGTATAAAAATGTACTTATCTGGTGACATCCATCATATATCTAATCTTCAATTTTTGATTAAGACAATTGAAGCGTTTACCTTCAATTTTTGTAAGTAGTGCGCAAATAAATAACAAAAAATGAGATAGTCGGCGGAGACAAGAGTGTAGGTACGGCAAATGCGACGCAATCAGATGGTAACATTTAAATAAAATAAAAAAGATTTTTTAACGTTACGAAATAATGGAAAACCCTTCACAGTAATGGTTTTTCACCATTTCTTTTTTATTCTTATTGTATTGTTTGCTAAGAATCATTTTGATAACGTAGCCACGGTTCGTAGTGATGTCTTTTCAGTTATACAAAATATTCTCTCTGCCTTCAAAACATATCATAATCGGTAATCCAAGGACATATGGTCTTGATGAAACTCTGAGGTATAAAAATATACCTGATGATATTGTGACACCTTTTGCACCTGCTTTTAATTTCTTTAAATCGAACACCATTTGTTTGACTATCCAATAGGGTACCTACCCACACGCATTAGGGTCTAGATTTGTGTTTTAGGTTGACTTTGTGCCTTTCTTGATAGACTTCGGGAAAATTAAATTTCTTTGACATTGAGCAATATCTCTGCAAGCAGGGCAGTTAACAAAAAAAATGTTAACAACATTAACTTTATTTTCAGTAACCCATAAAAAAAGGTTATTAAATGTAGGGTGTTCCATTTGTAGCAAATTAAATTTTGTTTTGTGGAACTTTACTAGTACAGCCTGTATAAGAATTATTGTGGCTCTTCTAAATTCCTTTGATTTTTCTCTCGTCGTTCAGGCGTAATCTTTCGCCGAGCATTAAGTGAATCACCCTGTATATAAAATATTAAGTTATTTTGATTTGTTGACATATCTGCTTCAGTATTATAACAAACTTCTGCATGTTCTACATTATCATTACTCGAGGAAGTGCACATTCTTGACCACTAAAGTAATACCCTTTGTCCACCATTTCCAAATCAACTTCTACATCTGTTCCTCTTCTATAACCTAGATTAGTTTCATCTTCTTTTTTCTTCCCGTACCAGTAATTTTTCCTTAAATGACCTCATTTCCCACCTGCATAAACGCTGCTCCTATTAATAAGTTACAAATGGTATCCTCTTCATCCACCTTCACTCCTCTTGTCTGTAACTGTCTTAAAATTTTCCTTGATAAATCTCTCTAAACATTCTCCTTTTAATTTCAAAGATCACATCTTCTTCCGCAGGTACAGCTGTCCTGGAAGTCCTTTTTCTCAAGTCATTTTTCCAGTGACTTCCACATCATCTCCTGTCATAAACTGTTGTAGAATTTATAACACGCAGTATGCACAAGTAGACTTATTTAATTGCAGCCTACGTGAAATATTAAGTGATAGTAATTAACATTAACATTATTATATTTTATCTTAAGTTATTCTTTTCTCTTTTCATTTGCATTTTATGTATAGTTAATTTGTCGATAAATTCTGTACACTGCTTAGGTAGTTTCAATAATTACTTTTGTCCTATAATTGGAATCTTTTTCTGTTGGGCAATAAATATATTATTATTATTATTATTATTATCATGTACGCATTTGCCTTTTTTCTGAAACATTCCAATATTACCTTGCACTTTCGAGGATTTTGCTTTATTATCATTTTTTTTTGTTTTTTTACTTTTTATTTTCTTCCGTTCAACTAGTAATGTCATTTTCGTTTTGTACACACTCTAATACTCCATTTTCCGCTAATATTAATTTCTTTCTAAATTTCCATGTATGATAACTCTCACAATTCAATACCTCTATATCAACGAACTTCGTTGTTACTGTATTCAATATTTCGTCCGTCGGTCGGTCGGTCGGAGCATCCGCCGCGTAGTTCCTAGTATGATAGTACAATGTTAAATAATGGATTTTATGTAAAATTTTACCCTGATTATATCTAATACTTGTCGATATAATGGACTTCAAAATCGAAATGTCGACATAAGCAAATTTTTTTTTCAACGAACTTGGTTCGTTACAGTATTCAATTTTTGTTGATGAATTTAATAATAAGTAATGTTTAAAGTTGAAGGCACGTTGAAAGCTAAACTTGGAACAGGACACAGGCAGCAGAAATCAAGTTCAGATACCAGGTTCTTGTCGTTCGATTATTTATTTTTTTATAATATATTTTTATTTTATAAAGTTTAAAGTTGACGTTTCGCCCATAATATGGGCTTATTCATAACAATTGGTTTATAAACTGTAAAGAATGATTGGTATTAATTTAGTATAAGCAGTAATATAACAGTGAATTGCGAAAATGTTAATTATGTGACAGAAGGATGAAGTACAAGATGGACGTCAAAAATTATCTACAAGAACAACTTACCAGAATTTGGTTTTCTAAATTTAATGTAACGTTGAAGATTAAAAATTGAGGAAGGAGGGAACATTAACAACCATTAACAACCATCAAAACAGCAATTGGGTCTTAAACCTTACTAAAGAAATTATCCCAAACGAAGTTTTAGAAGTTGTCAAGCTGGGCCCCAAATTCAACCTTCCCTACACACACCATAAACATTTACCTATTGACCAAATTCTCTCCAACATAGAAACCAGCATCACCAACCTTAACAATAACCAACAGAACACTATTCGTTCAAACATATGCAACCTACTTACCAACCACAAAAAATTATTAAAACAGAACCCCACACAGTCCCACACAACACTAACTGACAACCCACATACCCCTCTTTACCCAATACTACCTACAAGCCTCCTTCCAAGTCAACTACGTACAGCAAACGAATTTCTAAAAAACGAGAAAGAGCTCACCATCTGTGAAGCAGACAAAACCCAAAAAACTGTAATCATGTACACTTCAGATTATAACAAAAAAATGCTTTCCTTACTCAACGACACAACCGTCTACTCCTTAGTAAACAAAGACCCCACTCTTACAATTCAAACAAAAAACAACAAAATTGCAAAAAGCTGGCTCGATAACAACAAAATCAATGAACACACGTATAAACAACTTGTCACACATACTAGTACACCATCTAAAATTTACGGTCTGCCGAAACTTCATAAAGTAAACTACCCCCTCCGGCCTATCGTTGCCACCTACACTAGCCCAGTATACAAATTGTCCAAATTCCTTTCAAATATCATAACACATGCAACACACCTAAACAAATACAACATTAAAAACTCCTTCAATCTAGTTAAAAAAGTTCATGAAATAATTATACCCAAAAACCAAAGCATGTTCTCCCTCGACATTGTGTCTATGTACACCAATATACCCTTAGACTTAGTCAACATTTCCATTAACAACAACTGGAAGATCATTAAAAAACACACCAACCTTTCAAAATCCGAATTTAACTCTGCCATAAATTTTGTATTAAATTCCACGTATTTCACCTTCCAACAACAACATTATTTTCAAAAGCAAGGTCTTGCCATGGGCCAACCCCTCTCCTCCACGATAGCTGACCTGGTCATAGGAGACATCGAAATAAACATTTTAAACAAATTACCCAACATAACCCTTTACCACCGTTACGTCGACGACATTCTTGTCATCGCACCTAACGACCAAATTAATCACATTTTAAACTTATTCAATAACGTACACCCCCTACTTCAATTTACTTTAGAATTAGAAAGTAACCACAAAATTAACTTCCTTGACATCACCCTGTCACACCTACCTAATGGCAAAATCATCACAAATTGGTACCGAAAGACCATCAAATCGGACCGTTACATTAACTTCTACTCCTCTACACCCTTAGCACACAAAAAACAAGTAATTTACGGCTTAGTCGACCGTGCAATTACACTTTCTTCAAAAACTTTTCACGTTTCCAACTTAAACATAATTAAACAAATAATGATAAATAATAATTACCCCACCACCTTCATCGAAAAAACTATTTCTACCCGCTTAAAACACATCAAATTTCTCAAAACAACCTCCTCAAACGATGTCGATGACACCTATATCTTACAACCTAACGGTTTAGGCCCTGAATTTAACCACAATATTACCTCACTTACTAAAACATATGTTACTTTACCATATGTCGCACTACTTTCCGAAAAACTCAAACATTACCTTACGCCATACAACCTCATTCCCGTGTTCAAAAACACCAACTCAATAAAAAAATTTTGCTACTCTACACTCAAAGACACGACCCCCTTCACACTTAACCACAACTTAATTTACCAGCTCAATTGTAAGTCCTGTAACGCAGTTTACATTGGCCAAACAAAACAGTTTCTAAAAACCCGAATCCTTCAACATAAGTATTCAATAAAAAAATTGTTGACATCCCCACATAATCCAAAAACAGCTCTTTCACAACACAGTCTTGAAAACTTCCACTCCTTTGACTTCGAAAACCCCATCATTTTACAAACTGAAAATAATTTTTATAAAAGGTTATTTTTGGAAATGTTTGAAATTAAACGCAATAAAAACAGCGTAAATTACCGAACCGACATCCAGAATTTAAGTAATATCTACTTCAGCCTAATTTCCCAAATATAACTCGATTAAATTGTTTTTTAACAAAATTTAAAATGCAATGTGTACCTCTATACTTCTTTCCTTGCACCGATCTATATTTTCTTTTCCTACTTATCAAATGCAAATTCGCGCATGCCCTTCTCAACCCAACCGTCTTTCATTCGCCTTGACTTTCCATACACAGCTGTTGTTTTACTGTAACATATATTTTTAAATAAATAAGGCTTGAAAACTAATTTTCTCCATCATGTCTGCGCCAAGATCGGAGGTGCTAATTCCCTCCTTCCTCAATTTTTAATCTTCAACGTTACATTAAATTTAGAAAACCAAATTCTGGTAAGTTGTTCTTGTAGATAATTTTTGACGTCCATCTTGTACTTCATCCTTCTGTCACATAATTAACATTTTCGCAATTCACTGTTATATTACTGCTTATACTAAATTAATACCAATCATTCTTTACAGTTTATAAACCAATTGTTATGAATAAGCCCATATTATGGGCGAAACGTCAACTTTAAACTTTATAAAATAAAAATATATTATAAAAAAATAAATAATCGAACGACAAGAACCTGGTATCTGAACTTGATTTCTGCTGCCTGTGTCCTGTTCCAAGTTTAGCTTTCAACGTGCCTTCAACTTTAAACATTACTTTCCAAAGCTACAAAAAAAATTGAAAACCGTTTAATAATAAGAATACTTTTTAAATATTTCCATTGTTTTTAATGTATATTTCAAAAATTCTCAATTTTGCATATAATTTGTAAAATTTAGGTATTATTTGTATTTGTTAATAATTTGCAATAAAAATTTCTTTTGTTTTAATTTCTAAACAACACCTTAATTATGAAGCCACACCTTAATCATGATACTGATACTACGCCTTAATTTCGAAACTACGCCTAAATTTCGAAACTGCGCCAAAGTTTCGAAACCACGCCTTAATTTCAAAAGCACGCTATAATTTTAAAATTACCTCTTACACAATCAACAAATGCGCCCAAAAATATGTATAAAAAATAATAGAAATTGTATTGTTTTCTTTTTTTTTTACTTTACTTTACTTTTTGCACACATGCGGTTCGTTCTGTAATCCCTTGATTTTGAACCATTCCTTTGTTTCTTTGTGTTTCCATGTGCTTAACCTTAGATACTTTTTAATCTAAATTTCCTCTTGAATTTTTCCTTGCATCCAATTATTCTGAATATAAGTTTAATAAAAGTTTATTTTATATTTTACTTGATTCGTCTACTCTTATATAAATTCTTTTACCCAGTAGGTACATGTTTACTTTTTTACTTCATTTTTTAATAACCAACCAACTACATAAATACGTTACTAACTTTTTAAAGTACAAACTTAGTCAGGTAATTTTTGGCGATCTCAACAGCCGCAAGCATTATTTTAAGCTTGAAGTAACGTATTTTGAGACTCACTCATCCGCGAATCAAATTGAACTACCCACGTAAAGAAAGATTTCTAAAGCATTTGCAAGTAAACGATTAAATTTATGTACCTTAATTATTGCGTAAAATATCGATTTCACGTGATTAAAATATGGTAACATTCTGGCACTTTACATCATTCAGATTGTTAAACTAAAAACTTATTTAATAGAAATTTTGCTTTAGAAGTAGGAGAATGGATATAAATGTTAAGCTTTCAAAAGCAATAACGTGGAAATACAGATTTTACAACAAAATTGTATAAAGCTAAGAAATTTCATTTTATCGGCGTCTTTCAATTTTTTTTTGAGTATCTAAGTATATCAAAATCGTTTCTGAGATTTGCAAGGAACGTTTCAAACTTATGTTGACAAAAAGAAAATTTTTACATTTAGGTTTAAATTTAACATAATTTCGCATGACAAAGTGAAAACCTTTCGGAATAATATGCGAATATGTTCAAAGTAATAGTATCGAACTTTGTACGGTATACACAGGTTACTGCACTGATTCTGTAAAGAGATGAGTGCATGAAAATGCAACTGGGAAAAGGAAGATAATCCTGTGCGATACTCGTCTCCGGAGACGTTTGTTCTTCACTTCCGACGGGTCTCCGTCCACACAATGCCTTGTATCACATTCAATGTTAAGCTCTCGGTGAAGTGTCTGCTCTAGAATTTTACAAAATAAATTTCAAATACTGATTTACATTTCCAGAGTATATCTTTATTGTAAAATATACGTGCGGAACTGATTTGATTTTACAATAGTGTAAGGATAAAGCTCATCGTGAGTGAAATAACAGATGTCGAAGTGCTGAATATGCCATTCGTATAGTAATTAATAGTTTCCATAATTTAGGAAAATAATTATTCACCATAGTTGAGCAAACAGAATCTTTTCAACATACATATTCACGTGTTATTTTAGTTTCTAGTAAATTGAACACCTAAATTACATTAATACGAATATTTAATTATAACACAATTTCATTAAAAATCCGTACTGTTCACTACATTACTTACCAAATTACTTATTAACCTGTTCCGATAATCTAAAACAGTTTCATATTCCCTTAATTAACCCTTTTCAACCTCAATATCTACTTTGTCATATGCAAAGAGGTTCTTCACGATGAAATTTAGAAAGTTTGTCAGTTTAATAGAAGCATCTTCGACAGGTAGTATTTACAAACTAATCCCGGTTGTTGTTTCTATCAAATTTAATCTATAAAGCAGTATTTTTAGCCACCAACAAAAACAATAATGGTGAAAAATGAGCGCACGCTCGAAAATGTTTCAAACGATGTAATCAACTGTGAATCTAATGCTAGTAATGTTGAGTGTAGAACTCATTACTCATAGGTCCGTGAAGTTGGAGGTACACCATCATCACAATCAAATTGCAGAAATGCCATAATTTTGTGCTCATTTTGTGCTAATTTGTGCCGTATAATACAAATTTTGTGGTCAAGCCCTAACGGAGTTATTCATCATTTTTTATATGTACCTCCAACTTCATGCTGGAGGTACACCATCACCAAAATCAAAATGCAGTAATGCCATAATTTTGTGCTCATTTTGTACTAATTTGTGCCGTATAATACAAATTTTGTGCTCAAGCCCCAACGGATTTTATATCTGTACCTCCAACTTCACGCTGGAGGTACACCATTACCAAAATCAATTTTTCTTTATTGAGATGCAGATTAATTTTTTGTACCGATCAAGGCAGGCAATTACATCTTTATAACATGCGTCTCGTGTTTTCGCATGAACTATACAGGGTAGACCATTTTAAGTGATACACGCGAATATCTCGAAAAGGAGAATTTTTTTCAAAAAATGTTTCAGACGAAAGTTTTGTGACCTTGAGGGGGAAAGATGATTACATTATCAATTTAATTGTAGATGGCGCCACTTTAGAGATTTCATCATGGCGGCCATTTTTTTAAATGGGAGTTGATTTTTCTTTCCAAATGAAAGTTGTAGCTGGAAATAAGACGAATACAACAGTTTTTTGTTTTTTTTCATCGGATCATTTTTCAGTGAGGTACGGTGTTCCAAAATGTATAAATTAAGTAAAGTTTCCACCCCCATATAGTATACGTATTTTGTAATTCTGCACCTCTCCCACTAAACAAGTAACAATAGTAACAATAGTAAGAGGCAAGGGGACTCACACTAATCAAGCACCCCAAAGGGATGAAAACCCCGTCACGTCCACGTCGTTCATCCTGGGTAATGCTAAGCAGAGGAAAATGCTTGTCAATCAGCCTGGACCTGGTTGACTATCAATCAGAATCGGTCCAGATAACGGATAGGAACAACACAGAGAGGGGAGAAAAATGCAGAGTGGTGTGGAGTTACAAAATACGTACACTATGGGAGGTGGAATTGTGTAAACTTTTACTTAATTTATAAACTTTGGAACACCGTAACTCAGTGAAAAATGATCCGATGAAAAAAACTAAAAACCATTGTATTCGTTTTATTACCAGCTACAACTTTCATTTGGAAAGAAAAATCAACTCCCATTTAAAAAAATGGCCGCCATGATGAAATCTCTAAAGTGGCGCCATCTACAATTAAATTGATAATGTCATCATCTTTCCCCCTCAAAGCCACAAAACTTTCATCTGAAACATTTTTTGAAAAACAGTCTCCTTTTCGAGATATTCGCGTGTATCACTTAAAATGGTCTACCCTGTATATTATCGAAGTATGTTGTAACGCCTTTAAGGCCAGCCAACACTAGTTGTCCATCACAAGATGGAAACCATTTGGTCCAGTCTTGATGCGAAATGAGAGGCGATTAAAGGAATTTTAGCGCTTTTTTGGTCGACTGGATTTTTGCAGCAGCCAACTCGTTTTTGGTATCTCCTTCTCTATGTTACCCGGACCGTTTATTGATAGTATTGATTTGGTATTTATTGTTTTTGTGTCGATGTCTTGTAAATGAACGTTTAGGTGTCTTATCCAGAAGCGACCTTGGAGCGGTGAAAAATTGTCTGGAGCAACGTAAGTTGAGTTCGTATATTGCGAATTGACTCGACTGCTTCTACGCCTTTTTTTTCGTTCATCAACCTTTTTAGGCAGACTTTTTCGACGTGACCTACTTTGGCATAGAATCCACATTTTAAATTAGTTGACTTAAGTGCACATTGCTTTGAATTATGGTTATTTTTAGCACACTTTAGGCAGAGACCTTCTATTCCAAGGTGTTTTAGGTTTAAGCGAGATTTGTATTGTGTGTGTTGACTCTCTAGACCTAGACCTTGAGTTATACCTACTGCTTGTATGTCTTCGTGGTCTAGAAATTCTGTATACACTGGTTGGAACGTTTTCGTCCGTTAATGGGCTAGGGTTGAGGGATCTAATGTTTGGGACGTTGAAACTGCGTCTTGGAATGTTTATGATTTATCTAGTAACCACTGACGACGTATCTCTTGGTTGGACAAACCATAAATAAATTGTGAATGAAGACAAAGAACAGCTGCCACTGGTTTTTTTACATTCGCGAGTGAATTCACACGATGGAATGAATTTGCGTAGTTGGGTTACACAATCTTGGATAGATTGGTCGGGTTCATGTTTTGAAATAAGAACTTGATGTGTCTTTCAACTAAAACGTTTCCCTTTTCAGTTAACTGCTCGTTCAATGCCTGGATTACTTCAGCAATTGTTAGCGTATTAATTTCTTTTGGTGCTACAGATAACTTCAGTAATTCAAAATATTCAAGACCTATGCTAGTTAGAAGGATTGTTTTTGAAGTGTTTCTGTATATTGGTAACCCTTTCATGGGAGGAAAATTGGCGAATCATTATTCATATTGTTGGAAATTTTCTTTCCAAAATTATCAAATGCAATTGTTGAATTGTTGAATGATTTTGAATCATATTTACAATTTGTTGAACCATTCTTAAAGCTGGTGGAACTGTTCTACGTTAATTTTTGAAAGTTATGTAAGTAGATATGTATAAAATTTGTAAAGTTTTGACACCAAATTCCCATGTAGCACCGTTTATTGGCGTTAACTTGGTGGAATATTGGCCGAATGTAGAGAGATTGAAGCAATATTATCAAACTGCAACCAATATTGGTTGATTATATTTTCGTAATATTATACAAATATTGGAAATACATACAATGTTTAGTGAATATAAGAACAATATTTGCAATATTTAGTAAATATTGTTATTTAATGTAAGTTCAAAATATATTGTACACACGATAATGTATCAATATCCGCCGAATGTTAATTTTCGCCGGTTTAGATATACCAAAATAATCCAAATATAATATGCAGGTCCTCCCTCCCTATTTTATAGTGCTCAACTTTAAATTCCTAAATTATATAAATATCCGTAGCTCAGTGGTATCATGGCTGACTTCTAACTGAGCGATCGATGGTTCGAACCTTACTTGAAACAAAAGGTTTTTGCAACATCACCGATCTCCTTCGAGTCTCACGAAGGAAAAAGAGACCCCGGAACACATGCAGCCCTGGAGGCGCTGTGCACTGAGAAAGAGTCTCATGTAGCATTTAGGGCTCTAGGAGTGCCCCCCCCCTTCTTACTATCTTGGGACACATTACAAAACCATAGTAGACCAATATTGTATAAATATTTTCCCCAATATTGAAATGATATCGGTTAGTAATATTTAGCCAACATGTAACGTTCACATTTCAATGTTGGGACAATATTGTAATAGTTTTAAAGGTTTGCATTATGTTGATTTTTATGGAAAAGATAATTCCAGTAGGTACCTATGCAAAAGTTTGATCTCAACACAATCACAAAAGGATCATCACTTTTTTTAAGACGAATGTTTATTTTCGCAACTTATTTATTTTTCTCCTCGTGGCCAATTTGTCACGCATATGTCCCTATTTAGAATAACACACTTATTGAACAAACTTTTATTTTATAAATGTATAAATTTTAAGAACAATGACATAATCAATGTTCATGTTCATGTTCTATTTGACAACTGACAACTTTTTTCCTATAGTTACATTTATAACACTACCTATCTGCTAATCTACCATACTTTCTATTTTTTCTTATAATAGCAAGGTTAGCAAAAGCGCCAGGTTAATTTTAAGCAGACTGTGGATGGGTTTTTCCTGAGATGTTCAGCGTGTAATAATGTGTAAATATTTGAGCAGCGAATAACGAATATTAAGTCTTAGTCAGAGGCAATCAAAAACAACATTCCAAATGTTATTCTCATGGAACAAGTTGTGCTTTTGTAGATACACATTCTCATAAAATCTAGTAATCGCAAACAATATCACCTTGAGGGCGTCTAAACAGTATCTACGCACGAAAGCCGGCTTTCCTCACTTTATAAATTTGTAAGGTGTTAATCCTCATATCTCACGAGGTGCTATTTACCTCAGTCATTTAAATACTTGGATTAATTTCGGCAACGTTTTCACAAGTTGAAATATTATTTATTAATCGGGAATATAAATTCAGTCCGACCTTTGTAAGGAAATCTATAACGTTCAAACTCTCGTAAATTCTTGTTCAAATACACATTTTATATGACAATTTTATTTTGAACTATAGTTTTTAAGACATTATGAACCACCGTCTGTCGCTCTGAACAATTCCGCAGAGGATAATTTAATTTAATAAGGTCTAGACGATTTCAACTGAATTTTGGATTACAATATTCAATAAAGAAGTTGATTTGTTAAAGTTCAATACCGTTAGGATTTAATGTGTCATTTCAGACGTTCAGAAAACGCAATATTCAGAAAGATAAGCGTCATTTAAGTAAAATATTTAGAAGAAAATTTGTTCTTATAAAAGCATCGAAATTGTTTGACATAATTTATGTTTACTGTGCACCTGCTTACTCAATTTTAATTAATTGTTTACGGCTTTAGATAATTAATTATCAAATATTTGTTTAGGTAAATTAATGTTAGTAAAATTGAAAAGTTTTAACCGTTTGGTTATATTATTCAGAAGGCGTAATTTTACAGTGTACCGCAATTACAGATATTTGGATTAAGATATCGCATATCCCTAGTAATATATCCTGTATAGAATCGTAACCTCTAGTAATAAAGACAAAGTGCTAATGCAGATACACCCGGGACTGCCATGGAAGCGTCTACATAAAGAGCCTGTAATTTGCGTTTGCTTTGTGTAGGACAAATACAGGTTCGCCTATTGTAGACATGAGAGAGGCTGTGCTTGTAATTAAGGGAACGTCATCTGTGACTTTAAGCTTTTAAACGGTTAAATCCTGTAGATACGCTGTTGGATGAAACTCTCTCGTAGACATGGCACTGTCCAAACAAGAAACAGATTATTGATTATCCTATCGTGCTTTAATTAAGGACTTACGCTCTGTTGTTTGAGATTAAGCGTTTGTGTTTATCGAAAAAGCTTAATTTTCTAAAATGTATTATTTGTTACAGAACTACTTCATCGAGTTATATTATTAAGTGGTTCCGGTTTAAGTCCGTGGGCTTTACAACGAGACCCCTTGTCGGCGAAACGGAGAGTAGCGGAAGACACAGGATGTCATGGAGACCTTCTGGATGATGATTTAGCACCGTGTCTACGATTAAAACCTTTGGATGATTTATTATCAGTAAAAGTGAACCCTCCAAGATTTCTTCCCGGTTTCGCTCCATTTATTGATGGCACGATCCTACTCAATCCCACAAATTCACCACCTACATCAAGCTCATCAACCGTAGCTACCTCAGCAGGTTTCGAACTAGCCGATTTTCCAGAACGTGATCTTTTATTTGGTTTAACAAGTACTGAATCATATTTAGACCTAAGTGCTCAAGATTTGGAATTTGGTTTTAATGAAACAAGACGTGATAGAATTTTAAGAACATATGTGAGAAATTCGTATTATTATCATTTAAACGAAATTTTTTCTACCTTAAAAATGAATATACGGACTGGGAAAGACCAGTGCAAAATCCTTTAAGTGTTAGAGACGCGACCCTTGAAGTGTTAAGTGATGGACATACAGCTGCACCTCTTATAAGAATAGGATACCTACATTCTTTGAGAGGTGGAAAAACATTCTTTCTCCATTTTTTACATCAAAGCGGAGAACGGGATTTTCCTCAGGTAGGTTAATCTAAATATTAATGTGTAATTATTTCAATTTTTGTTTGTTTGTAACATTTAACAATTTAACGCACAACAAAAGCTTTTGAGAATAATGATATATAAATATTGCACTCTAAAAGCTTTAAGCCTCAGGATAGCTGTTATTCAGGAAAACCCAACAAGCTTACATGATTGTAAACTAGAGAGAAAACGGATGAAGTGTAGTAGTGCATCTTAATTTATTACTAATGCACATAAAGATCAAAATAGTGTTACATACTCTACTCTTGTGGCAACTTTGTTATTCACTTTTGTTCAAAAAATGCTCAGAGAGAATTTAGTAAAGACAGCATATTTGTTTAGGACGCGTGTTCATAATTACCTTGAAAGTTTTGTTTTAGTTAATAACTAATATGTTATGAAATAAAGTCGAAAGTTTGTACAATAATACATCAACTCAATTAACCGCCCTCTTTTAGAACATAAGTGTCTCTCATTGTTATATTCCCGATAGAGGGAACAAAAAGAATATGTGCGCTCAGGGAATTCGGGCCCAAAGAAGGTAAAAGTATGCGCGCCCGAATTTAAAAGGAAGCTAGGTACTAATGTTCGCCGTTAAAAATACTGAAGTAAACTTAACAAGCTTTGGATGATTGAAAAGAGAGTTGTAGGTAAAAATTCGCAAAACCTCCGCTTTCACTTAAATTTCTCTTTTTTATGATTCTTGAATATGTCGTTAAATAAAAAATATAATAATGATGCGAATTTAATTTCACAAAAATTATTGAAAAGAACACCAATTGGTGAGCGTCTCCTGACAACTTGTGGAGCGTTCTAGGAGGGTGGGTAGAGTAGCGGTTTTAATAAAACTCACGGAGCTTCAGTCTGAAGAATTAGAGTTTGACCAAAACAATGTTGAATCGAATCCAGATAAACTTAGAATCATGAAAATTCTATTCCAAAAATTCACTCCAGTCCTTCAAACGCCTTTGAAGAAGCTAGTCGAACCGTCGGTTGAATGGAGTTCCGTGAGTTTTATTAAACCCACTACTCTACCCACCCTCCTCTAGAAGGCTCCACAAATTGTCAGGAGATGCTCACTAATTACAGGATTTATATAGGAGACTATTTTTAAACCAAAGGTTATTCTAGATGAACACCACAGAATAGTTAAAAATAATGCCAGCATTGTCCTATTAGCACAGGAAGCAACAGAATGTAAATTTTTTATTGACGTCTTCAGCGTCACTATAATACACAGTTATCTAACAAAATAAATTAAGTGGCGAAGCAAAACCGGCAGATGGGGTAAGAGTGTAAAATACGAAATTTTAAACGGGTAAATTAACTTTCCCCGAAGAAAACCGTAACACATGCAGTAGTGGGGAGGGGGTTGTGTTGGTTAATTGAAAATGAATAAAGTGTGAATTACGATTGTGTTTTTATTTTGGTTTACGTAAAAATCTATTACGTGATAACGTTTTATTTCTTTTAAAAAATTGTTGCGCCAATGCCATTCATGAAAATTAATTTATTAATACAGTGTAACGCTTACGCCTTGCTTGTTTTATAAATACCCAAAAAAAAAAGGTAGCTCAGGTCGATGATCGAACTGAATGGATACAAAATACAGTACGGAAATGATAACTGACCTTTATTTACAAATAATAATAATAATAATGTAATCCATAATATGTAATGTATGTGGATATGAATACACCACTGCCTTCCTCTTATTGGCAATCTCTATCTCGAGGATATAGAGGTGCTGATAAAGCTGTAATCATGTTAACCTGCTCAAGTAGTGGTAATTTAACTGCTTTAATTAATTGTATGGAAAGTATGTTGTCATCAATAAGGAATAACTAATTACATATTAACAAACTTTCTGTGAGCTGGAATGTAACTTGGGGATAAATACTAGTGGTTGCAATTTTTTTCGAATATTCGAATATTCGAATGTATAATCGGGAATTATTCGAATACTTAATAATGCCACTATTCGAATTAGAATAAAAACGAATAAAACGAATGATTCGAAAAAAGCGAATGAAACGAATAAAACGAATGAAACGAATAAAGCGAATGAAACGAATAAAACGAATGAAACGAATAAAACGTATAAAACGAATAATGTCCAGAACAAAAAAAATTGTTAAATTAAGAATAAAGAGAACGTCGTTGGTTTATTATTGAGAGATGACAGACGGCAGAGGTATGCCTACTACTTTTCATTTCATGGAATTGTTTCTCATTTACAAATTTCTTGCGGCCCACAATATTTTATGAATAGGAGATGAAACGTTGTAGGTACGATATTCGTATTGTAAATAGCTATTTCAGCATTTCTTTTCTGTCAGCTTAAAGTCATTCACTATTCAATAACACCCTTTTACAAGTCGTAATAACTGTAATTTATTGTTTGTTAGTGTAAAAGGTTTTCGGTAAATCAGTGAACACATTTCTCTAAACATTAGGTACCTACAATAATCCTCAACCACGCAGGGTGATTTTAACTGGAATTATTTTCATGGTATTGTAAAGCTTGGACTTTGTTTATTTAAGTTCTTACTTTTTACCCGCCTTTGATGATAATTTATTCCTTTAAAGGATTTTCTAAGCATTTAAATATAAATTTTTACTTTAGTTCAAATTATTTCTCAGGCTAGACGAATACATTACTGTGATTTATGAGTAAAGTGTGGAAATATTTCGTGAAGAATACGAGTGATGCGGTAGTTACTTGCAAAATTTGCAATAAGTGCCTTAAATTTAATGGAGCAACAAGTAATTTACTAACGCATATTAAGGTTAAGCGTGGTTTCAAATGTTTATGCTTAAATGAAACTTCCATTGGAGAATGCCCTACTACGTTTATAGTATAAAACTAGCCCAACGAATAAAAGAAGTAGAACGATAAAACGGATAAAACGAATAAAACGAATAAAACGAATACAACGAATACAACGAATAAAACGAATAAAACGAATAAAACGAATAAAACGAATAAAACGAATACAACGAATACAACGAATAAAACGAATACAACGAATACAACGAATAAAACGAATACAACGAATAAAACGAATAAAATGAATTTTTTTCTGACTGTTATTCGAATTCGAATAATTCTATATTCTAATATTTTTTTAACGAATATTCGAATACGAAAAAAATTAAATTTGCCACCACTAATAAATACTGGCCAAACAGCAATATTAATTTACTACACAGTTCGATTATTGGGGTACGCAGGATCCACTTGTTGGTAATGATGATTAATTGACCATGATCACTCTGCCACTCAATTAATCCGCTACAATATTTTTCAGAATATGTTAAAACGTACTTCTTTTATTATGCTAGTATACTGGTTCAATTTTACTGCTAAAACCAACATAAACGGAAGGAAAGCATTTTAGTTGCACACTATTACATTGTGGCAACAAACAGTACGAGGGCAATTTCTTGTTAAACTTATCAGTAAAGCAGATCCTATTAAAATGGAAGCGGTTTACAATTTACGTTTTATGTTAATATATCTCCACTGACCATAAATAAAATTTTCAAAATTAATTTCATTTTAATTATGCATTGTCCTTATTAAACCAGTAATAAATGTAAAGATTGCCTTTTAAGAACATTTCGGACAAAGATTTAATAGAATTAAAGTAAATTAGAAATCTCCGATTACTTCTCCCTTCCGTGGAAGCTTAATTTGTGTTTTTGTTGAAATTCTATTCAAAATGTTAATTAAGTATTTTCATATTTTTGTGCAAGTTAGCATTAAGCCATTATATTTGGATAACGACTTATTAGTTTATTATGAAAACTTAATTAAACTAAAATTAATAATAAATTCTATTTGGGAGGAAATTTTAAATTAAAAAGTAAATTTTGCTTAACAGTGGAAAACTCGATCAGGAAAAACTCGTGTTTGAAAGCTTGTTAGCGTTAGTTCGAAAATTACCACCTGTTCGAAATCGATTTTTTATTAAGTTACAAAGACATAAAAACATAAATTGGTATTTGACTATGTAAAATATCAATGGAGACGTATATTAATTTAAGCGGTGGCCCACGATAGTATTTGAATCGATAAAATTTTAATCCAACTAAAAGTGTTGCATTATTAAGTGTATAGGATTGTTCGTAAATCAAAACCAGATTCTTGTGGAAAGATACTTAATATTCAGATAGAAGATAAAAGTTACGAGATTTTAAATATGCAAACGCGATTTTCCAAATTTATAAATCTTATCACAAGATATTCCCTTCTTTGATGTTATATTTCGTGTGCTCTTCACGTCTTCTGTTGAAAATATTAGTGCGAAATATATTATTCAGATATATAACGTTTTCCTTTTATGTGTGATGAACCGTACTCGCCACATGAATTTTTGCCACTGTACGGCGGCGCCTGGGATTTTAATATATGATTGGGCATGCCGCGAATGACATATTCTACTGATCCAACTAGAAAGCATATTGTGTTAATATGCATCTGAAGGTTTTGATGCTTACTTTCAGCTTTTTCTCAATTCGGAATCCTCCACCAGATTTACGAAGGTTTTACCTAAAGTAGTAACGTAAGCTTTTCCCGACAAAAATGATAGCAATAATAACGTTAGTCAGAAGTGGAAATAAAAAGCAAAAACCAAAGACATAACACAGTTGAACATTTGAACTAAAAATCTCGAGTAACATACGCAACTACTACAATGTAATACAAAATTTACTTTCATAAGTATACTGACAACCTATAAAGTAGGAGTTTTGACCGGACGATTAAAAAGTCCAGTTTTGGTCCTTGTTTCGATCACCGTTACAAATAATTTGGTAGATTAGGTGTTTAGTAGATATAAAAGAAGGCCAATAGTATAGCAAGGAATCGTGGAAAGTTTAGCGCTTTTTAATTTATGTTAGTCACATGTAAGAAAAGGTAACAGAAATGTAACAGGGCCCAGTAGCATAGTTTAAGCGATCGATGAGTTACAAGGTATGTTAGGAACATTAAGACTAATATTGCCCAGATTGAGATAAGTGATAAATTTATAAGCAAAGTACTTACGATGAGACGAGAAGATCACAGAAAGTAAATTAAAAAGAAAAGAAAGATCAAATGGGATCTTGAAAATGCAAGTAAATTAATTAGGAAATCGCCGGATAAAAGAGTTATTTCACAACTAGAAAATGAAGAGGATAATGAAATTGATGGAGGGGCTTGTACCAGATATAAAAGAATTACAAAACGAGCAACAGGAATATAGAAAGGAGCTTCCAGAGCTAAGAGCAAAAAACGAACAAGTAAAAAAGGAAGCGAAATCTATCGTTAAATTAGATGACAAAATAGAGGACCTGGAAAATAGCAAAAGGAAGAATAATACATTATGATACAGGGACTAAATAGATACAACTGATGAAGATAAAAAAGGGAATGGTGAATAAATACAATGATTAAAGTACACAAAACCTTCCCCTTTCAATAAATGTTTTAATCACCGTACAGAGACGGCCTGAATATTAAAATGGCAACATGTTTAAGATCATCCGATCTCATTTTCAAGCCAGTGATATAAAATTAAGTTAGAAATTGAAGCTAAAAATAAGTAAAATTAGACCGCACTAAAATATAGTAGTAGTATAGTAGGGCCGGTTTCAACCCAAAAAGTCACTAGATCTGGTGACTTTTCTAGTGACTTCTTGTGTTGAAACCGGCCATATATTTTATCGAGAGAGAGAATCAAGGTCGTCAATCTAGTGACTTTTTGAGTTGAAACCGACCCTATATTTTATCGAGAGAGAGAGAGAGAGAGAGAGAGAGAGAGAGAGAGAGAGAGAGAGAGAGAGAGAGAGAGAGAGAGAGAGAGAGAGATAAAGAGCAATCTTGTGACTTTTTGTGTTGAAACCAGTCCTATATTTCATCGAGAAAGAGAATCAAGGTCAAACGGATTCTTATAGTCGTGGCCTTGAACTCTGTTGAAACTGGCTCTACATTATACCGAGGGAGAGACAGCTCTATCTAGTCGTGGCCTTGAACTGTGTTGAAATCCGACCTATATATTATCGAGAGGATCTAGTGCGTTTTTGAGTTCAAATCGGTGCTATACATATATTATTGAGGTGAACGGCTATACCCGTTTGTAAAAAAGCTGTTTGAAATTAAAGCCGTTCCCCTGTTACCTGTTCCAGTAGGAAATAGGTACCTTTCAAAAAGTCACTAAATTGCCCTTGACTTCTCTCTCGATAAAATATAGGACCGGTTTCAACTCAAAAGTCACTAGATTGACCTTGACTCTCTCTCTCTCTCGATAAAATGTAGGGCCGGCTTCAACTCAAAAAGTCACTAGATTGAGCTTGATTCTCTCTCTCGATAAAATATAATGTCCGGTTTCAACACAAGAAGTCACTAGAAAGGGAAATTACAAATATTGTTGCAAACAATTTGTCAACAAATGGCCAAAATCGCAAAAATGATTCATAAAATTAAAAGGTTCTCAAAGTGAAAAACCCGGTTGAGCTTTAAGAGCCATGATGAATGAAATGTAATGAGGAAAATTATGAGGGAATTAAAACGATTACAAGTGAAAAATGAGAATGACAAAAATAGGAAACGACAGTGACAAGCTGCCAACCTACCAAACCGGACCTGGGTCAAACTATAAACACCAAATTATATACAGAGGGAAGAAATGAGAGGGTTCTGGAAATCAAGTATTTCATTCAACAAACAAGGGTTGTATTTCTGACCTATAATTTCAAACATTTCAAGGGAATTCAGTAGAGGACTTTCTTACATTTGTGTAGAATTTTGAAATCACGTTTGTATTCGAAAGAGTGACCAGTGGATACGATGTGTTCCGCCATAGCTGATTTGTGTTCAGAGTTATTATTACTCATGGCCTTTACGTGCTCTTTAAACCTCGTAGAGAACGATCTCCAGGTTTGTCCTATATAAAATGAATGACAGGTGTATCAAATGAGTTTATAAACACTTGAAGTATCAAGGGGATCGAGCAAATCTTTGTTTTTAACAATGGAGGAACGTAATGTGGATTCGTTGGAAAAAGAGATTTGTGGGGTCTGGAAATATTTTGTATTACCTGAGAGATTTTTGGGTAAAATGGGGGGGGGGGGGATTTATAAATGACGTTATTGAGTTAAGATTTCAAGGGGATAAGGGAGGTGTGGTTCAAAGAGATTTTAGAATTTTATAATTTATCAACCAACTCAACCGGGTAGCCGGGATGAGTGTGTCCGTGGTGGTGGGTTTGCGATAAATACTGAATTCTATTTTCGAAGGATGTTTGTGTAGCAGCACATCGAGGAAGGGGAGTTCCGAGTTCTGTTCTTTTTCTATTATGAATTTTATGTTATGATGGAAAGTGTTCATATCTTGGAGGAATTGATTGATTTCACGGTCGTTAGCAGAATGTATGCAAATCACATCATCAACATATAGGGCTCCAAAAGATAACGTAATCAAGATAAAATTGATGGTTAGAGATGAATTTGGATTCTAAGTGGTTCATGAATACCTCCGCAAGAAGGGGGAAAGGTTAGAACACATAACCATCCCTTCTGTTTGAGTGTAACAGCAATTATTGAACTATTGAATTATTGAAATTTTATGAATTATGTAAAGCGAACAAAATTAGTCCGTAAGTTTGAAAAATTATCACTACAAATGAAGAGAATCTACCTAAACATATTATGGTTTACCTTCTCCTGTTTGAAGAAAAGTATCATTCCGAATTTCATTAGCAACAATGTCTCCACATGCATCCATAACCTCAACACGGAGAAGATTCTTAGACAAACACATATTAGCTTATTGAAGAAAGAAATTAACAAATGAGTTGATTAGAGTTGTATCATCATCGTATAATATTAAATTAAAATTTACATTTGAAGCCAAGTCGTTGATGTAAATTAGGAATAACAACGAAACAAGGATTAATCCTTGAAGAACCCCGCGAGTCACTTGCAATTCCGTTGATAACATGTTGTAACTAACAAATTGATTCATGTTGTCGTAAGAATACTGTCACTACTAAAATTATACATTTCTAGTTTTTTAAAATGAGTGTCGTGCGATACTAGATCAAACGCTTTGCTTAAGTCTAGGAAAATGATTAAGGCAATAATGTATCTAAATTGAACCATTTTCAAGATACCAACAACTGGTTGGATTTATTAACAATTTTCAATCGCAAACATTCAAATAAACATTTGTTAAGCTTTTTGTAAAAATTTCCGACATTAGACTTGAAATTAACGAAGTAATTACATTTTTGAAATAAATAAATATAAAATGTTCATAAAATCTATACCAGAGGCAACTCAAAAAACTGGTTAAACTTTTGAATACCCAAAAAATCTGATTATCAAATTTTTAAAATGTCTACCTTTATAAGGTTCTATTTAAGGCCTTTAAGTGGCCTTGTTCTATTACAGTAATTCGTTTCCTTAATACAAAAACTTGTTTGTACTTGGCCAAATATATTCTGTTTGCTTTGGATGTCTCCAAAGTCACGACAACGCTGGTGGATTTTGATCGATGTCATGGTCTTTGATCTTCCAAAGGTTAAAGAATTTCATGAGTTATGCAAACCACATTGGGAATTTTCCCCAACGTGTTCAAGACCACGTGGACTGGAATTGTGACGTCAATTGAGATACCGTCTCATCTTGTCCAAAACTACCACTGTCACCAGAATTTTTCTTACTCGTTTTCGGAGAAACGTTTGTTGCAATGCAAGGTATAGATTTTCCTTAACATTATTACCTACATATAAACGTATTATATTCATTGAACACAAACAGCTCGAAGATTGTCTATAATAATTATTGTCCTTTTTGGTATGACATTCCTTTGCAGTATCACCTTGAGTTTAATATCTTTTCCTTGAGTACCTACTAACACTGAGGGAGGTAACTTTTAAATCCTTTGCAGTGAAGTAGGAGCGAGTACTGTAAAAATATATGTATAGAGAGATAACGATCTTTCAAAATTTACTTGTAATCGACAATTGAAGCTTGTAAGTAAATTTCAAAGCATATGGTGAAGGGGAGTACGAAGTCTCATGTACTCCCTTCTAATTGAAATTTCATCTCTGCAATTTAACACCCCTTAAAAGATAACAACTGCTCAATGTACAGGAGGTCGATACATATTCAACATAATACACATTTTTAGTTCAATTGTAACAAAATCTTCTCCATAAAAAAGGTTATTGCATATTTGGTACATCCTTTCTGTAATAGATTACTTTATCGTTAACGGTTAAAGACGAGCGTTTATTATTCAAAAAGCTATAGATAACTGATAATGCCTAGAGGTAGTAAAGATTTAAGACCCGTAAGTTACAGCAGGAAATGAGAACTGATAAAGATTTCAAGGAGTTACTCTTTACATACTTTGACTAATCAAATTGGCTTAGTGGGATTCGATATTTTATGGTGCATAACTCTTTATCTATAAAATTTTGAGTTTACTTCCAGTAACTTATCTGTATGCATAATCAATAATGAAACGAGCGTAAGCGAACGTGGGGGTGTAGCTTTAAGTCACCTAATGGTTCTTAGTCTCTAGCATCGATAGATTTTTACTTACTTCCACAACATTTCCTGCATTGAATCAATTTATCGGCGCTTTTCTTTAACAGTCCGGTTCTTGTTAACGGAGATTATAGTTGGCTGCAGGAAATTGGTGAACCTTTTCACCTTCGACACAAAAGAAAAAATATAAATAAGGTACATCGAAAGGATCGATTTGTCTGTTGTAACTTTCTTTATAGCCAAGCTATAAAGTGTAAGTAATTAAGAATTGCATTTTACATACAATAGATGTATTTTCCTTTAAACAAACACCGAGACTGAATATTGGATAAAAGTTTAGAACTTCGGGCATGTGTTTGCTGATGACCGGGACTTCAATTGTAAAAGCTTCGTGCATATACACACAGTTAAAAGCACCCTAAATTTACCCCTTTAATCGTTCTGTAAATATACAACTGAATAACTAAACGGAGAGCCCTATAGAATTTTATCAGTATTTTGTAATTCAACTGGCGGCAGTGTAGATAATGCCTGTCGTGGCTATCGAAATTAATGATGTTTATTTTGCAAGGCGCTTCTTTTAATTGGGTCACTGAACAATTACCTGCTATTAACTTTATTAATTCCAGTCTTGTTTTTTTTTTGTTACAGAGAACGGGAAGTGTCAGAGGTGAAGATATTCCTTACGTTTTGGGACTGCCATTAGTAGGAGGAGGGCCATTCTTTCCTCACAATTATAGCCACGCGGATGCCATTGTAGCTAAAGTGCTCATTCACTACATTAGTAATTTTGCAAGAAAGGGGTAAGTTAAAAACGATCGTTTTATCTTGCTTAACGATGAATGTTTACAAACTAAAGGTAGTACTTTCAAATTTTGTGTTAAACTCATTTCGTCTTTGAAATTTGTTATATTTCCGAAAAATAAGATACGTTTGGCAAAGTTGCTTTCATAAATGAGCCCTATTGGTGTCATGTGCAGGTGTACACGGGCGCAATTGTACATGGAACAGTTTAAAAAATCAAATTGCCACTTGGTACACACGTGAAAATTTATTGAAATCTATGATTAAATTTGCATTTTCATTTTATGTCATGCACTCAAGGTTAATTGGTTTTTTGTACAGACAATGATCAAACTTTGAATCGATGACATGCTAATCTTGAAAATAGCAGAGAAAGCAGCTTTAAAGCAACTTTCGCTCTTTCTTTTCTCTTATGTAACACTCTACATCAAACTGTCCATGAAATGTAGGTACTTATATAATATCCATTTCATGGTTAGCATGAAATGATGTTTTATCATTATACGGATCGTTGAGCAAAGCATGTTTTTGTTTTTTAAAGTTTTTTTTTTAATTTCAAAATATCTCTAACATTATAGAATTTAAAAATAATTGTATGGCCATATAATACACAGAATGAATAATAATCTCGGCAATAACACAATGACGGATTGGTCAAGAAAAGGTGTGTGTGTGTGTGTATACTTTTATTATTTTTTAGCAATAAAAATATTTGGCCTTTACATTAAATCCAAAAATGTAAAAGTACCTACTTATTCTGTCGCATAATGTTACGTAAAGGATACTCCGAAATGAGTACGTGAAGATGACAGCACGTATTTAGCAAATAACAATGTTATCGTTATAATTTGGTGCCAAATTTATGCCATTGGTGGCCAAGAAATATAAGTTTTCTGCTACGTTATTTAAAAAGTTATTCACATAAACATGTGGAGACCAATTGAACTAAGCGGTACCCAAAGAAAAATTTCAAAACTGTTATGTGCTATTTATTGCTGATATTTATATATTTTTTTGTTTATTACTTATAATTGCACAAGAGGTTTGTATTTTACCCAGTAGATTTGGGTTGTTTTAATAAGAATCTGTTACCTAGCAATTAGACGAGAAAAACTGTCAACTAATAAAAGTGCACACAAACACAAATTTACTCGGTATAAATACAAACCTCGAGTGTAATTCGGCAGGAGAATTTAACGAACAAGAAATTTAGAAATCCGTTCGTAATTTTACTTTTCCAATTGGGTATCTACTAATAATCTTTTCTAGTAACATGAATATTATTACATACTAGCTTTTGCCCGCGACTTCGTCCGTGTAGACTTCAGTTACAATGGTACTTACTCTAAATCAGTCCCTGGAAAGTACCGTACGTCCGTCCAACTTAAAAATGACGAATTTCCATATAAACTTTCATCCCCTATTTAACCCCCCTTAGGGGTTGAATTTCGAAAAATCCTGAAACACGTCTGTCTTAATTTCTAACCGAAACGCCATATACCAATTTTTATAAATTTTACTTAAAATACAAACTTTGATCACTTATTTTACCCCCTTAGGGGTTGAAATATCCTGCCTTATCTACATCATAAAAGGAATCTATCTATTTGTCAAATTTCAGCCATCTAGGTCCAAGGGTATGGGCTGGGCGTTGATATGTCAGTCAGGACCTTTAATTTTATGTACATATAGAGATTTCTATTTATTAAAGTCTTGAATACATGTGTGCAACTATTTATATGGGATAACAAGATTGTTCGCATAGAGTTTGTCTAAGGCACAAAGGTCTTAATAATTGAACATTTTGAAACCTTCCCCTCCATATATCCACTCTTCACCTTTACCCGTCGCTTTACCGTTTCTCATCTTTTGTATTGCCTCTATTATTTCCTCTTCTTTTATTCCTTCTCCTTCTTGATCTATTTCTTCCACTTTCTTTCTTTGCCTTTCATCTCCTTTTCGAATCTATTCTCCCTCCAAAGATTCGTTAAATATCTCTCCGATTCGTTTATTTTTATTCCCATATGTGTCCTTATTGTCTTCCTTTCTTTCTTTCCATACTTCTTCTTCCGTTTTTATTTCCTTAAATATGTTTTTCTTATTTCTTTTTGTGATCCTACTTCTTAATCTCACATGTTTTCTTGTACTTCCTTACTGATTCTTTATATTCTTCTTTTTCGGACATCCCTTTTTGCCTACTACTACTTGGTATTAGATGGCCGGCAGATATATATTATACTGCTGATTGTTATTATATTCATAATTCAAAATTCACCATATATGATGATACTTTACATTATAAGAGTTATCTGATCTGGGTATCTTATTTTTTTGTGCCTTGCTCTGCCAAGGTCTCGCAGCAGATCGTCTACCACGTAGCACTAAAACAAAGGGGGCGAGCTCTCCTTATAGACGTCCTTTCATAACCCCACAGTACTCCCATTGACCATAGGTTAGATGTGTAGGGACGAGCATCCACGTACGTACACGAAGCCGCAGGAGATACCCGAAGCGCGGTTGGCTGACATTATTTCCCCACGCCAAGTACAAGCGCCAATGAGAATTCACCTAAACATAAGGCCGGTGGACACGCCCGCTCAAATAAGTATAAAAGCGTATTCTTTCGACGTTGATAATAGCACGAAAGGTTCAAGTACCCCTTGTCCGACGTTGATAATAGCACGGGCAAAGGGTCAGCTACCGTGTCCGACGTTGATAATGGCACGGACCAGGGTCAGCTATCCTATGCCGACGTTGATAAAAGCACGGCTAGGATAAGCAGACACGGTACAGTATACCGCATCGATCGCCGGTACCAACCATTGTCTCCCTGCTGCCGCCGACGCCGACTAAGAGATGCAGATCCTCCAAGACAACCACTGCATCCGCTGGATCCCAGAAGGCAATGTGTTACGTACATACGCGCCATAACTTTACGTTCAAGTTCTTGTTTAGAATAAATTGTTCATTTTCGTTAATAATCTCTTATTTCATTTCATGTATTTAATTTTTATATTTATGTTCATGTACTTACTTTTATGTTTTTGTACCCCGTGTGTAAATATATTCTGTTCATGAAAAATAGCAAAATCGCGTCAACAACGTGACAGATGTTTCTGCCTCTAATAAAATACAACCTATCCACTTTTACTACAGAGAAGATTGCTCTATTATTAATATAATCGAATTCACCGGCGTACAAGAACGTTTCTAGACATGCAATTTCTGTTTTTTTGTCAGTTACCAACCCCATTTGAGGGTCGGCTATTTCTAGATTCGTAAATAGGAAATCTATTATCTTATCTGTGATGCGCGTTTGCATGGCACCGGAAAATGTTTTAACCCTTTTTAGCCCTACAATTGTGTTTGGTGTTTGACGGGCTCAATGGTACGAGAGGTATGCAGATCCAAGAACTTGCTCCTTTCTGCTATATAGCCACTGTGGCAAATTATTAGGGCGTTACACCACAAGTTTCATCGTAACATTATTTAGGCTAGACTTTTGTTGAGGTTGTCTTTCTCTCAGTCTGAGCGCTTTAGCTGAGATTCCTCCCTCCCATCCAAAATCAGACATGAGCATTTAGCATTTTTTAAAAAAGTAACAGTATAGCAAAATTTTGACACGTCCACGAATTGTGTAGGGGGTCGGTTATGTGGAGAACGTATTGCCGACATACACTTTGTTTCAATGCCATTTACAATTATATTTTCTGAATATAGCAAGTAGGTGCTAGTTTCTCTACCTATGTCGCATAATGAATTATTCGTTTACATTTTCTTACGCCTTAATTTTCAGTGTATTATTCTTCACCTTTGTACCCTAGGATGGTGTCGGGTATTGCTCTGATGACTCATCTATCTATTTTTCCAATGCCTTCGGTCTGTGGCGTTTTCTTTAATTTCGATTGGTCTTCCCCCTGCTTACACCTATTTTTGTGATCTGTTCCAGCCACGTTTGCCTAGGTTCCTCTCTTTCTTTTCCTTGTGTTTTTACCTCCATTGTTTTTTTTTAATTATTATTATTATTAGATATTATTTAAGAAGCCCTACTATAACACATTCTACGAGTATTAAATATAACGCGATGGGATAATCAGTAGATTGAAAAGCTATAGGATACACGCGATCATTCAATCGTCTTTTTGCAATAGTGGCCCATTTCCCCAAAAACGCGGACAAAAGTCGAAAGAATGAACGTCATAGTTTCATGTTTAGTATCTCGTAATCTCGTAAGGAGGCAACACTGTACATCGGTACAGTTTTACAATGAGTTGGGCCGTCATACTTAACGTGTAAGACTAGGTCAAACATAGTCGGCTATGCAGCGCTCTCGCTTATTTTGACAGGTGACATCAAGAGCTTTTTTTAAACACCGATATCTTTTGCGCAAAAGTTTTTTTTTCTAATTTGGTGTAATGAAAAATTTCGACGAAGGTATGTAGAATGTATTGTGTATTTATTAAACATAATTAAAATTTATAATTCGTTTAAACATTTACGTCAAACATATATAGTTATTGTTTTTGTATACATTAATATTTTTTTTAATTATAAAAATAGTAGTGAGATCGATTGAAATGAAAGGTCTACCATGCCTTAAAATAAAGTTTAGGGTATGCTCTTTCGTTTTTATCCAAGTTCTCGTGCCACAAGGTGCCCCTTTTCTTTTCTTCTCAGTTTAAAAATGCGCGTGCGCGTATGTGTCTAATCAAAAGGCGCGCGCTAAGATGGAACCGTTCGTTGCGTTACATGAATGAAAAACGCAGTTTGTGTACCTAATTATGAATTAAAACCACATACATATTTGATTCATTGGCACTTTTAAATTACTCAATTACTAAAATTTTTAATACGTATTACCTTTATCTATTTCAGTAAATACTGCTGATATAGAATGCAGTAGGCAGGAATTTTTCGATGTTCTACGGAAACAAATGCACTTGGAATATGGCGAGAAGCTTAAAATTTTAGAAAAACACGTTTCGACAAAAATAAGAAATAACTTCCTATTTCATGCAGATGACAAATTGGCTATAAAAATGTACTCACTGTAATGAAAACCAAATGGAGTGACTGTAACAGAACAGCCGAACGATTTTTTAATAAAAATGCGGAGTGGCTTAAAGGAACAATTAAATTGAAGTGTGGGGCCCCCGTAGTATCTACTACGAAGGTTGAGGCTTCTGCAAGCGGGAAAACTAAAGGTCGACCATTAAAAAATTTCGACGAATTATCAGATAGAACGAAGAGGCGGAGGTCGGAACATTTATTGCAAACACACAGCTCAGCTGAGCTATCGTTCGCAACCTGCATGAGTCTTCGTGCATCCGGAGCTGCCGAAGCTGCAAGCATTATCAAGGACATCGCAACTACGTCTTCGTCAGAAGTTGTAAAATACAAGAGAGCAGTTAAAGCTGCTGACCATGCCTGTTTTCCTTGTAAAGAAATTTCTGGTGATCTCGCACTTTCTGATCTTGTTGAAGGTAAAATGACGAGAAAAACTTATAGGTTGATAAGAAAAAGAGAAGTGGAGAATGGCGCTTGTGTGTATCCATCATATCATAAAGTTGCCGAGGCGAAATGTCGCTGTTATCCGCCAGATATAAAGGTCACTGAGACTGCAGCGGAAGTTCCGTTGCAATCTTTGTTAGACCACAGAACAAGCAGAATACTTTCAACACAAAATACCGTAATCAATTCTTTATCTCCAGAAAAGGTGAAAAATTTGGAATTAATTGTAAAGTACGGATTCGACGGTTGTTCTGGACAAAGTCAATATAAACAAAAATTTAATGACGAGAATGCTTCAGATTCGAATATCCTATTAACATCGCTTGTGCCTTTACGTTTAGCGAGCAGTAAAGACCCACACCTATTGATTTGGCAAAATCCTAGACCTTCATCTCCACGATTTTGCAGTCCGATAAAAGTAGAGTACATTCGCGAAAACGTTACCTCCACTTTGCAAGAACATAAATATATTGACGATCAAATAGCTACACTTACTCAATTTGAGACTGTTATAGACGGAAAAGATATTACTGTGAGCTACAAATTACTTTTTACAATGATTGACGGAAAAGTTAGAAATACAATAACAATTACAAAATCAAATATGCGTTGCTATTTATGTGGAGCCACGTCGAAACAGTTCAACAAACTTGAGGAGGTTATGGCATTACCAGTAAATGAAAAAAATTTAGGATTCGGTTTGGCTACTTTACATGCATGGATACATTTTATGGAGTATTTGTTACACATAAGTTATAAATTAGATACTAAGAAATGGCAGGTGCGATCCGAGGAAGACAAACAAAGTGTACAAATGCGGAAATCGGCTATACAGAAAGGTTTCAAGTTGCGACTTGGACTTATTATTGACACTCCGAAAGTGGGCGGATCAGGGACAAGTAACGATGGCAATACAGCCAGGCGATTTTTTGCAAACTCTTCTGTGTCAGCCGAAATTTTAGGTTTAGACTTCGAATTGCTTCATCGCGCGCATATTATAATGCAAGTTCTTTCATGCGGTTTCGGTGTAAATGTGGAACATTTTAAACATTATTGCGTTGAAACTGCGAAAATGTTTGTCCAAAAGTTTCCATGGTATTGCATGCCCACGTCGATTCACGAAGTGCTAATTCATGGTCCTCTAATTGTCGAATGGGCACCACTACCTATCGGAAGACTTTCGGAGGAAGCTCAAGAGTCCCGGAACAAAGATATTAAAAAGTACCGAGAGAACTACTCACGAAAAACATCGAGAAAAAGCACCATGATGGATGTATTTCACTGGTTGCTCGTCTCTTCGGATCCGCTAATTTCAAGCTTACGATTAACACCACCGAAAAAAAGCGAAATATTGTCACGCGAAGCGGTTCACCTTTTACTTCCTGCTTATGCAAACATAACAGCATCAGCAACCGAATCTTGTGACCAATCCGACGTCAGCTCGGATATAACTGATGAAGATGATACATCTTATACGAGCGACTGAATACAGTTTTTTTAAGTTTTGTAGGTACATTATTGTGTAATTAAAATATCTTATTTTGAATTTTGAAAAAACAGTATCTGATTAAGAACCAGCGAACTTGAAAATCTTTATATACTATTGTTATATACCCTTATATATCCGACACCCAAGGGGTATAAGGATATACAAAAGAAGAAGACCCTTATATGTTCAATTTTTATACCTGTAGTCCATTTTGGATTCGCCATTTTAGATTTGGAACAAATAATATGAGATTCATAATCAGCGACCTTTAAAACCTATACGTACCAATTTTGTTTAAATAAACCATTTTTTTACATTTTTGTTGGCCATTTTGGATCAGCCATTTTGGATTTAAAAAAAAAAAGTGAAATTGGTAATCAGTGACCTTTAAAACCTATGCGTACCAATTTTGTTTAAATAAACCATTTTTTTACATTTTTGTTGGCCATTTTGGATCAGCCATTTTGGATTAAAAAAAAAAAAAGTGAAATTCGTAATCAGCGACGTTTAAAACCTATGCGTACCAATTTTGTTTAAATAAACCATTTTTTAAATTTTTGTTGGCCATTTTGGATCAGCCATTTTGGATTTTTGAAAAAAAAAAGTGAAATTCGTAATCAGTGGCCTTTAAAACCTATGCGTACCAATTTTGTTTAAATAAACCATTTTTTTACATTTTTGTTGGCCATTTTGGATCAGCCATTTTGGATTTTTAAAAAATGATATACAATTTGTAATCAGCGACCTTGAAAACTTTTATGTACCAACTTTTGTTCCAATCAATACAATTTTTTCTTTTTGACCGCGTTTTTGGGGAAATGGGCCACTGTGATGCCGAGAAAATGAGAAATCGGATAGACGAAATTGTAGTACGTTACAAATGCTGTAACTTTGATTTGTAAACGACTACTTTCAAAATTTAATTTTATCTTTCCAATTAAACTCGAACATAATCCACGTTGCTAATGAATTTTAATTCCGTAACAGATGAAGCGGTGAATATATTAATTAAATATTTTTGCTTATTAACAAAATGAAACAACGTAGGACTTGAAACGGGTTTAACCCAAAACTTTTAGTGTATTCTGCTAATGAATTACTTTTTGGGGATTATTAAGCTTTGAACCTAAAACTCGACGCTTCGTTGTGGTGACACCACGGTCATTTTCGAGAACATCTCAAATTTCACAGACTTACTATATATACCTATCTAACAATAGAGCTTTCACAAACGACTCACCTATCTCTCACTTTCTAATAGGGTGTGAACCACTTTACCCCGACATTAAGGGAATCTATTAGGAAAATACGTGGCGTCTCTTAATCCAAAATTTGTTGTTTGACTGACTTGATCGAAAAAGGGAAAACCTTAAACACCATCACAAATCGTTAAACGAAGCGAACATGATAAATTAACTTTTGTTAATGTTCAAAATCAAATAACAATTTAATTAGATAAATCAACGGATTTAATGGGGAAATTAATTAAATGAACTCCAGATCGTATAAAAATAAACCAATACAATAAAGTTTACACTGCATTAAGCAATAACGTGCCCACGTACGTATATATTAACGACGCAGATTCTAAAAGAGGAAATACCATTTATAAATCTAGAGTAAATTGTTTGTATGTTTACTTCTCCCTTGATATATAGATTAATAATAATTAATGATTACTGCAACAAACCCACTAATTAGTACCGAATCAGCGGTCTTATTGTTTTAAACAGATAAGGCGCGTTGTAAACTAACTATAACTACGTACCTATAACTAAACATGAAAGTTGCCGTTTAGTTAGCGGACATCAACACAGTGAGGTCATAATTTTTCACAAAAGAAGATGCAGGTCTTAATTTGGAAAAATAAGAAAAACAAATCTGACATTCCATTTTCATCCACATCACCAACATATTTTTTAATTTCTGTTTGGCTCAGTCTTTATGTGCCACTTTCTTCGTCTTATCATTTCGTCAATACTCAAGTTGTTATGGTAACAAATGGTTGGTAATGCAAATTATAATGCAATGGCTTGAAAAGCTCAGTTCTAAGGGACAATCTAATGGGCGTAGGCTTAGATATGAGTACAGAACTTAAACTCGGCAAGAAAAAGAGGGTAGTCAAAGTTAAAGATAGATTATATCAAGTTAACGAATATAGTTAAGTAAATTTAGGGCGCCACGATAGTTGTTTAGAAAGTTAAAGCTGGTAAACAGAACTACGAAGATCTTAGCAGCTTGTAGTAACAGTGATATGATTTCTGAAACAGAATGTGGGTATTCGGTAAAGAAATACACTCGAGTAACAGTAGTGATGGTTACAATGAACCAAAATATAACGGTTAACACTGGTAACAATGAACAATAATTAAATATGTTTTAAAAAAACTAAGGTTTCACAGCATTGAATATAACAATAAGGGGGTTTAACTTTTTACCTTGGAACGATGAAACTTCACATATATAATAATTAGGTATAATGCAAAATGTCAAAATATATATCAGCAACCGACTTGGTAACTGTGAAAAAGTGAGTAAATGTAATTAAACAACCTCATCTTTTACTTCCCAGTAGTGCTGTTGCGCAACCATAGTACTGTTGAATTATCTAAACAAAATAGTTCATGAACAGAAAAATTAGGGCTAAGAGAAGCAGACCGACTGAAATATAACAGTTACGAACTTTAGTCAGTATCGAGTGTTGACATTTAACTAAATAGCAATTGGCTTTAGAGTTTTAACTTTAAGCAAATTAAATTCTTCAAGGTAAAAGGTAACAAACATAAATATTAAAAGCAATTTTAAAGGTAACAAACAATACAGGTCGTATTTTGTAATATCTTACTTCACCTCGCAAAGCCATTATATTTTAGCATATTTGAATTTCTCTGAAAAATAGTATCTATAGGTGCAAAGGTTAAGTACTTCCTTAGGTGGATAGACTTCATTGATAAATGACAAAACGGTAGATATATTTATCCACTTATCTGCGATTTGAACCGTTTACTCCTCATGTTACGAATAAAGGTGTTAAAGGTATGATGAAGTGGAAAGAAGTAAAGGGCTAATAAATATTTTAACACTAAAATTCTTGAACTTTTACAATTGCAGTAAGTGGTAGTCAGGAAACTGTATCTTTTTCCGCTGTCGGAAAAAAACCCTGGAAAAAAATCCGGAAAAAACCCGAAAAAAAACCCCGGAAAAAAACCCAGAAAAAAAACCGCAAGAAAAACCCCCAAAAAATAAATATAGATGGCTGTGAATAAATATATAAATATACAAAGTTTGGAAATAAAAGTAATGCCCAACTTAAACGTAGATTGCCACTAAAGCGCCTAGGTTGTTTTCAGGTGTAGTATATTTTTTAAAATTGATACAAAATGGCAACATGACTAAACAAAGTTTGGAAGTAAAAAAATGCTAAACTTAAACGTAGATTGCCACTAAAGCGCCTAGGTTATTTGCAGGTTTAGTATATTTTTTTTCAATTGATACAAAATGGCAATATGACACTAAAAAATGTTTAGCAGTAAAAAAAATGCTAAACTTATATATTTTTTTTCAATTGATACTTTTTCATTCTTTGATACCTTAGGTATACATTATGTATGATTTTGTAATATTGATATGAAATATAATGCAGTATAAATCTAAAGTAGGTATAATATGTTATTATATCATTTATTCAACGTTTATGTTTCATTCGGCGCATATGACAATCTGCATCAACAAAATTTATTCACAGCTATCTATGATTATTTGTCGGGTTTTTTCTCCGGGGGGGGGGGGGGGGGGGCGTCTTCTTTCCTAGGGGTTTTTTCCGGGTTTTTTTTCGGTTTTTTTTCCAGGGGTTTTTTCCTAGATTCTTCTTCAGCTGATTTTCAAGTTAACGTAAACTATGTATTTCGCATGATGCATAATTAGGTTTTTCACTCTTGTATTTCAAATTTCTAGTACAATTATGAGGTTAACAAGCGAAAATAAAACAAAATGAATAAAATACAGTAAACTTTACGCTACACAAACTTTGTCGATTATTTGAAAATACTTCATCGAACACGTTTAATTTGTCTACTTAAAAAAAAACAACTACGAAATAAATCAAATATAAGGGTTGACTATGTTAACTGAATGAAATGCAAAGAATTTCTATGTGTTGACTCTTTCATTCCCCTTATAGGATTATAATGCGATCAAAACTGAGTCCGCCCAACATGCCCAGAAGTACCTAATACAATCTACGCTGTAATAGTATGTTCGATTCTAAAACAACCCTTCTAGAAACCACAATCGGTGAACTTACTGCCGCCCTTATTGCTATCATTCCACCCAAACTGCATATATAGTGATATTACTACCATTACATTAAGTCACGCCTTGAAAAATTATCTGCAGAAGAAAAAAAACTCGAATTTAATTTCATGCTCTTTGCAGATATCTTTTTAGCTTGAGCTTGGTAGTAATTTTATCTTGTACTTCGTTCGACGTTTTATCCACGTCATGGTTTCATTTTAAATATTTATCCCTTATGAAAGAAACCCCTCTTAAACAGAATTATTATCCGCTTTAAAAGTGTACTGTTCACAAGACAAGCGAATGTCATTTTGGTTCCTTGCCAGAACAACTATAATGTATGTTTCAGGTCAAAGCGGGTGCCAGTAAACAATTTCCTTTATTTTTAGTCTCCATTTCTTAAAACAACATCCTTTAATGTTCACAACTTATGACTAAAACTATGACGCGTTTTGGTTTGGGCATTAAAATGTGCAAATTAGTTAATGCCTTTTGTTCATTCGAAAGAATGTTCTTTCTTATGAAAGTCTTTTTATATTAGCCTTTCAAACTTGTTTTGTGGATGAAATGTTTATATAACAAAGCATTTCAAACTTTTAGTAAACGTCGCAGATGTAATATTGATGGCACTAAAAGGTTTGGCATAAAAGAGTTCTTGGAAAAATTCTTTTTGTTGGAGATTTTTTAGTTGTTTATTTTACTTTTCGTTTCGCTTTTAAATGTAAATTTACGAACTTAATTGTCTCGATCTCCATAAGTTTCGTTTACTGCTACATCACATCGACTACCAAACTTTAGTATCAAGTGACCACTCAGTAGAGATTTGATGTGCAAAGAATGAAAGGTGTTTTATTTGTATAATATTTGTCTATAATTGCTACTTTGAAATGGCGTCATCAATATTGCAGAACAAGACACTTTAGCATTTTAAAAAACTGCAACTTTATCTTATAAAAAAAATGAGTGCCGCCATTTTAACTTATACCGGAAGTGACATCATCAGAGGTAATATCAGAATTTTCGTCCTTGGCCCGAATGCAATCGATTGGCGAAAACGAAAACTGAGTTTAGAGCTTTGCAAGGAATGTGTACGGACAGACTACAGAACACAGACAACAGACGGAAATTTTTTTGTCATATTTTGATTCTACGCATTCACAAATGCAAAGATATGTAAAAATTTGCATAGGTCAATTTTTTTTTTGGAACACTAATACAATACTTCCCTTTTACTTCGTACTCGGGAAGTAAAAATTAAAAGGTAGAAAGCGAATGCTAAAAATCAATAGTTTTGTCGAGTCCAACACACGAGAACAGAATTCCATCCAAAAAGGTCATCTGCTCCAAGACAAGCAACCTCTGGAGAACTGACCGGAGTCTGATCTTCGTTGGAATGTAGCCTCTAAATAATCCAATTATTCTTCTGTTTGCAATAAAAATACATTTAGCTAATTTTACTATAAATTGAAGAGTTTGTTTGATAGACAGGTATGTCTTACTTCCTTTAATTTAGAATCTCAGATACGTACCTAAATTATCATGAATGGAAGCCATTCCAGGAACGATTGATTCAAATAGGAACGGAAGAGTCAATGAATAATCTAGTCTAATAGTAGAATGCTCCTTGCAAAGAAAGTCGTCTAGAAATGACTTCCGTGGGGATTTTCGTGTCACAAGCTGAAATTCACAAAAAATGGAAGGTCATCACATACTGATTCTAAATGTCAAGGTCGTCCAAAATTGGTACTTGCATTAAGGCATAAAACACGAAAAACGAGTTAAGCAGATGTACGGAAAGAAGAAAAAACAGAATTTTTCGTATATAGATCACAATTTTCTTTGTACAGTGAAAGCCATACATAATTGCCAAACGTTGCCAATTACATTGGGCCTTACGGAAGAATGAACCTTTAAACGCCATTATCCCGTAGCTACATTTCGGCCAAAGTTATTGTCATTAATTAATACAATTATTTACATAAATGCGAAACGCAAGAAACACCTCAAACTACATATAAATGAAAATCTTCTTAAATAGGCATGTGTAAAAAAAGTGTAGATACAAAACATGACTTTAATTTATAACATTAAGTAAACAAATTCCTAAAATACTTTTTAATTGATATCATACTGTACCTAATATTAATAATAATAAGTCCTATTATTCCCGGGTGGTACATAGGGTTGAAATGCAATCTTTCCAGTGTGTTCGATTGCCTGCTATTGTTTGAAGTTGCGCTATTGATTTCCCGCTTTCTTGTATCACTGCCCTTTTCCAGGTTGTACACAGTCTTTCTACTCTCTTCTGACCCTGTGGGTTCCATTTTAAGGCAATTCTAGAAGGGTAGCGGATGGCCTACTGCATTATGATTATTTTAAGGTTAAATCTGGTAGCGTTGCTATCTAAGAATGCCAAAGTTACGTTTGAAAACTAGTTTGTCGTGTTTGGTTGTATGAGGTCCAACTTCAACTGATAAACTGCATGATGGAGTTACAAAAACTTGAAATGAAAAAGATTTGTTGGAGCAACTGTTTTATACATTTTCAAAATATTCGTTTTTAAACCAATTTTCCAAACATTTCTTCACGATCAAGTTGGTATCTCAAAAACATGGCTTCTACACATTTATTTGCCCAACAAGTTTTCCATTACCGGACAAGCACAGTCAAACATAACGTGTAAAGACATCAGCGAACAATATACATTTACAATTATCTACGAAGGTATTATGATATAATAGTATAATATGGGTAGGTAATGTAACAGATTTTCGGACAACTACAAACGACCTAGCAATGTCTCAGTTATACCTGATAATGTGGTCTGGTTTCCACACGATCTGCTATCTTATTAAATTCTGAACAGATCAAATTTGATCTGGCTCTCTGAGACTTAAATTGGACTCACACAAGGTACATGAAAATTAAGCTGTATTAGCAAGAATGGTGAATCTATTTCATTGTGCACTAATTTTTTTAAAAATGTAGTACCCAATACAGTTTTTCTCGCCGATAGAGCAAGAGTACCTACTGTAGTTAATGAGGTACGAACTAACAGTAACATCACGTTGTGGATAACTGCTCTTGTAATTGTTCACAATTGGAGAATGTATGGTGGAAAAGATTTTAATGTCAACCCATATGCCAAAACTAATTCTCCTAGTTCAACAAGTAAGTCATTAATATAGATATTGAATAACAAAGGACCACGATTAGAACCCTGTGGCACACAGGATGTTGAGGTGTATGACTTTGACTAAATCCAATTGCTTAAAGTTTACGTAATATAATCGCACTGAAGTAACAGACATAATATAATCTCTTTAGAGAGATTTATTTATTGTAAGCATTAATTACAACATTACTGCAATGCGAAACATTCCGGCAGCTATACAATTAATAGTTTCGGTGGAGGTATCGTTATTTATCATTTCTGCCAATTATTTTAGATGCTATTAAATTAAGAAAAAAGAGAACTTCGCGTTTATTATTGAGAGATGACAGATGATAGGTATGTCTAGTACTACCTGCGGCCTCATTTGATAAACCGCCGCGCCGCGCCGTCTGGTATCGTAATATGACACGTTACGATACTTGTATCGTAAATAACTATTACTTTATCCAAAACTTTCCCTTTGAAGTTATAAAATATTTCCTTTATTCTTTGTTGGAATGCAGCCTGTAAATAATCCAATTTTCTTCTGATTTCAATAAAAATACACAACATTTAGCTAATTTTACTGTAAATGGAAGAGTTTGTTTGATAGATAGGTATTTAGGAAGGTAAAGCTTTCAAAGAAAGTTTTGCCATTCATATTACTTCCGTATATGCACTCACGGATATTACTGATGTAAATAGCTTGTTACATTAAAATAAACGTGCTTGTATATAAAATTCACGATTTTACGAATTGCCTAAGTAGAAAATGTATCGACATCTATCGTATAAAACTCGAGCAAAATCTCCTTTTTTCAAGTTTCCGAAAGTAATTATTTAATTAATTAATTAAAAGCAATTCTAACATTCAACAGCTCGTAATGAACGTCGTATGTTATTATTTGATATAAAAAATAAATATTTTCCTTCAAAAATGAGTTTAATCGATAGATATATTCATTTTGCCTGAAATTGTGTAAACGGTTAACCTATTTATTTTTACTGTTATAAATAAGGGCGGTATCTGCTTGTTTACATTACATGTCATTGCATTTCAAAATGAAAGAAAATGGTGCGATGTTGAAGTTCAGTTGACCCAAACTGAAATAATGTTTGGTTAGGTTTGGCATCTCGTCCCATTAAAATACCATCAACCTAACTTTACGTTTAATCGTCAATTATCCCAGAATTTGAGAGGCATTTCAATACATTAAGTATAAATTAATGGCAGAGTGTCTTAGATGTACGCTTAATAGAAACATCTGTTGCAGCAGTAATTATTAAGCCAAACAAAACCCACCAGCTTTTATTAGCCATAAATGGTAAATTGCTCCTTAGATAATTAAAACAATTTTATGATCTACTTAAAGATAATGTTTTACTAAAATAAGCATGGAAATGCTGTAAAAGTAGTTAAATATTAATTAGTTTTTTGTGAATTCAAAATAAAAATTCATATGTAAAAATTAAGACCAATGGTGTAGTGAGCAGGTCAAATTAGACGCCATAATGAAAAATTCACGGACTTGTAAAATGAAGTAGAATGCAATACGTGTAATATAATGACACAACATGTTTAAGAAAATTGCTTACGAGCATCTGATGAATTGTGACTAGCAGCACTAATAAAAATTGCATATTAACCAAGAAGTTATTGTACTATGAAAGAGGAGGGTACGCAAGGGAGGTAGTGGAGAGCCAACAGGAACAGAGGAGAAACATAGTGGAGGAAATAGTAAGTAGGGATGAGGACACCCAAGCGCAAGAGAGGAGAGCGAGAATAGGGGAAGGAAGATCTAATGAAGGGTATAGAGAGTTAGTAACGGAAAAAATGCCGAAATACTAAAGGGGAGGTAAAGTTTAACGATGAAAAGGATGATAGCACGGTTAAGGTGTGGGAATGAGGAAAATGGCAATAAGTACTTGAGGGTGGAGAAAGAAAGAAGGTGAAGGTTGTGTAGAGAAGGATATGAGAGTTGGCTGCACATGACGGAGGGAAGGGGGAAAAAGGAAGCACGTACTAGTGGAATGAGGGGAAGGAGAGGGCTGGATGAAGGAGGTGTTAGATAGAAGGAAAGTGGTCGGGGAAAATAAATTGTTTATCTAGTTAGAATCGAATCTTTTGTTAAAACATTATATTATGTATATAACAAATAACAAATCAATAGAAAATAGATATTTAATTATTGTATAAACTTACCGTTTTGGAAGTAGTTATATATTATAATAACACATAAATTCACAAAAATATTTTTACAGACGGATAGTTACATTATATACTCGATAAAGTCACCAAACCTGTTTCTTAAAAATAGCACCTGCAAACCTAATCAACTATAAATAAATCAGAATAAAAAATATCCTTCCTGCTGAAATTTACTGGCAACTTATAGAGGTTTATGAAGAAGGTGTAATGGAAAGCTATCCAAACACAATTGAAGTAGGAAATTGAAAATAAACGCAGAAGAAGAAATAAAATACCCTAAAAAGTAGACATAACAAAATTGAAAAACAAAGAAACTAGGAAACAACATCAAGAAGAAATAGAGTTCTAAAGATTTGAAGGAAAGGAAGATGAATGGTCCCTAGAAAGTTGCATTGAGTACAGTACATACGAGGAGAAGAGAGATTTATTTTGACGAAACTGTGTACAATAAGAAATCTGTAATAAATAGAAATAATAAAGGTGGAGCCAAGAAGAGAAAGCACCCGTGAAAGAAAAAAAGACAGCATGGAGAAAAGAAATCAAATGACAAAGAGATAAAGAACTATACCAATGAAAGAGGAAGGTGCTGAATTGTTATTAACAATATGCAACGAAGCGTGGAGAAATAAAATAATACTAAAGGGCTGGAAGAACTAATAATCTCTAAACCCTACACAAACCTAATAGATCAGAAACTAAAAATACAGGTGAAAGAAAGACTAGATAATGAGCCATCAACTTTCAGACGCAAAAAGCCAATGAATGTCAATATATTAGGGTTATTAAAAAAAATAGAGATAAGAATAGAAGAGATACACTGTAATCAACATTTATAGAGAACATTTTTTAATTTTCTTTTGTTTGTTTCCATCCTTCTTCCGAGCTCTTCCCAACATCTTTGTTTTGATTTCTTCCTTTCTTTTTTTCCTTGTATCTTCAATAACTCTCCGTCTTTTTGTTTTGTAGGTATAATTTCCATACTGTGCTACTGTTATTTTTATTTCTTTATTTCATCAGGCGGCTCACTCAATTTTTATTTTTACTGTCACTTCCAAAACTTATTGCATCTATCATTCAAATCAGGTGTCCTCTGTTCTTCCTGTAGTTGGTTTCCTTTATTAATTCTTCACGTTACCAGTTGTTCGCGATCTGTTTACATTAATCACATTAATCTTTGTACTTCCTTTACTTTTCCTAATTTTATTTTCCATACATCTTCTTCTGTGATATCTGCTTTATTAAGTAAGACGTGACCACTTTCAATTTCGTAACTCCTTTTGACTCTATGTGCTCTCGTTAATCTATTCCTGTTCGGCTTATATCTTTGTTTCCTTTCCTTTATTTGTTGCAATTCTGGTGCCCTTTTACATTGCTCACGTTATCATATTATTACATGTTCTCTCTTTTACTGTTCGCTTTTTGTATTTATACAATTTCTTTGATTATTTCATTTTATCTGTCTTCCTTCCACTCTTGTGCTTCGCTTCTTTTCATCTTCTTCCACTTTTTGCTTTATAATTCTTTGTATTTACCCTTCTTTCCGTATAAATTCATTATTTGTAAAAATTCTCAGCTTTGTAGCGATGTGTATATACAGTGCCCGTCTAAGCTCCATTCCCCGCCTACTAATTTTTGGTGTATCGCAACGGAATTTGGAGGACTGAAATAGAAGATGAAAAATGACAGCTAAAACTTTCAAAATGACTGCTGAACGCCATCTTGAATTATTTTTTAAAATATAACACACCGTATATTATTCCATTTTCGAAATTTGCTCATAATTCTTAACAGTTTTCTCTATTGCAATCTTCTAGATGAAGCTTCTGATACGATAATATTAGTAATCGTAACATTGGTGGTATTAATTTCATGTTTAGGAAGTTTATTGCTTGACCTTCGGTCACATCAAAAATTTGGCGGGAAAAAAGCTTGCAAGTCCGAAATGAAAAGCTTTCGGAATTAGCATTGGACTTTTACCATAAATTATCCCTTTACATACTCGTTGGTTAACCAAGATTTAAAAATTGAAAACCACTCGCGTACCTCTAGAAATTTGAAATAAAAATTTTACTGCTACTGTAATGCGTCAGTATTGATCTTGTGGCATATGTTCAAAGAACATTGACCAAGAAATCAAAAGTAGTTTCTTTGAGTTCCAACTACTTTTGCTTTAAATATAGATTTTTCAACGTTCAACGTCAAACTTGGACGTAATCATTAAATTACACCTCTTTGTAAAATTTTTCATTTGGCTAAAATCGTACATGAAACAAAATTAGAACTTTTCATGTTGATCACATACAAAGTGGCTTAAAATGTTCAACCAATTCTACAAAGTTCAAGGATCCAATTAAGGGAACAGAATACTTAATACTACTCGATATGTCTATTCATACGAAAAAGAAAAAATCATCATAGAAGCCTCGTTGAATTTAACGCCGAGCTCGATAATTTATTACCCCAGGTTTTCTAAGGGGTTGAAATTAATGTGCAACATTATCCTTAGAACACCTCATTTATTTGACAAAATTGCTTAATTACTTGTAAATGTTCACGTTTGTTATAGATTAAGTCTTGGCTTCTTTTTAATACACTCTCATTCAATACGGAAAAAAATGGATTCGCGATTTAACAAAATTGTTAAAAGCGGTAAAGCGGTTTATTCCCCTCAATACATTAACTGGCATAGTAAAGTTGGCGAGTAAATCTTAACAACGCGTTGCAATCATTTCGAGCTGCTATAACGTATATTTCAACTAATTTGCATATAAATACGAAGGAGGCTGGTACACACACATACATATTAAATGGTTGTTGTGTTAGTTTATAATAACAAATATACTTACTATCCATGACGTTAGTTTATTTTACTGAGGTGAAATTCGAAAACATTTACCTATAACAAATTTATTTGAGGGACTAAGTTAGTTTATAATAGGAACTTTTTGGCAATAACAACTCTTTTTTTTTCTTACCTTGCATTCTTCTTTGTTCGTTACCATAATATCCGTTTCATGTCAACAATTTTGTTACCAATTGCAGCTTCCGGGTAGATTATGGTAAATTAAATCAGTTTAAGATGATCTACCGGGTGAATCAACTTATATCATCAAAATCAAAGGCTGTGATTTTTATGTGTAAAGGTATCGTAATGAAAATAATACTGTTCAAATAAAATTTCGATATTGAACTCGATTGTTATGGATCGATAAAAGTCTACTGAAGAGTTTTTTTTTAAATCCAAATAATGGTTAGTGGATACGTTAAAGTGGTTTGTTTTCAATAGCGTGTCATAATAATACAAATAATACTCCCCAATTCCCAAGTAAGGTATGTGTGCCAAATTTGGTGGACAGTGGTCAAACGGTGTGGATTTGTGTAAAGGACAAACACACACACTCACCGTCAATCGAGTTTAGACAAAATGATGCCATGCACCAAAGTTTGTTTTCATGACTTCCAGCTTATATATTTTCAATGATTTAGCTCTGGAAGGGCTCTTTGATAGTGGCTAGTTCGCTCCTCCAACCATGAGCCATGACTGACTCGAGCAGTATCGGCTATCGTTTTAAAGCACACATCTATTATGTAATGTGTCGGTTGGGCCACCTCAGTCGGCTTGCCAATGTTGTCCTTTTAGGATATAGTGGCACACTGAACCAGTGAACCACGAGGAAGGAACAAACAAATAATATTTTGCAAACAGACTGTATTTAGTTTGGACGGGTTAATGTATTTAAAATCTAAGATATTCTATTAGAAATATCAACGACTGTTCTTTTATTGCTCAAAAATATGGTATTCTCAACACATCACTGTCCAAAATAGAAAAGAACAAATCTCATAATAAAATTCTCAACTTTGTTAATGTTTTATTTTCGAATTGTCAACTTGTTATTAACAACTGAACAACCAAAGGTCACTATATTCGAAACTAGGCCTGAGATCTTAGATCCGAAGTCCGGATCCGGATCTTGGATCCGAAGTCCGGATTCGGGCCTTGGATTGGAAGTCCGGATCCGGATGTTGGATCCGAAGTCCGGATCCGGATGTTGGGCCGATGTCCGGATCCGGATATTGGATCCGAAGTCCGGATACCGATACTTCAATAGTCCTAGTTATAGTGACTATCATTATTCATTACTCAACAATGTCGTCAATCTCAATAGTGTAATTTTTCTCCCTGGTCATGCCCCCAAACACGCACTGCTCCACAAGCTCTCTTCTCTTGGAATGTAAATTTAATTTTTCAACAAGTTTACTCTTTATATATGATTTTTGTCTAATAAAATACGTGCTACAACATAATGTTGTGCATTACTATAACTTTTTACTTTAACAAGAAGGGTCTGGAGCAAAACCTGCTTTCGAGCATTAGATGCCAAGGTGTTTGAAACATTAGTATTTGGAACCTTCTCAGGGGTGCCCCCTTTCTCATGACTCTCCTTGTTAATTGGTACATGACTAACATCAGATGGTAAAAGTTTACAAAAAATGGGATAATGTCTACGAGAACATAAAATGCAGTTAATAAAAGCTCTACAATTTCTCATACTATGAATGGTCTCTAAACATATGAAACAAGCATTATTTTGTTTGACCTTCTCAACTCTTTCAACATACGTCAAAGTTTTCGCAAAAATACAATCTTAACCCTTATGAGCCTTACTACAAAATACACATACACTCCTACCTTCAGTCTCGTTACCTTTTGACTGAGAGTAAACATTACCTCTGTGTGGACTTTCCACACTGCTCGTAGCAACCAAGGTAGAGGCTGTCGGGACTTCGGCACATCGTTGTACTTTACTCTCCTTCTCCTTGGTCGTGGTTGACAGGTCAAAACCAGTTCTAGCAAGCTGGATCCTCTCAGTTGACTCAACCTCCGCTCCCAAAAAATCCATCAACTTCTTAATCCTACTCCCATTATCATCTAGCTCATTAGACCCTTTTCTCAAAATTTCAAACATCTCTTGGTACTTATAAAAATCGATATGATTAACCTCCTCTTAAATATCTTGCATGTTATCGTTTTCCACCAACCAGTCTAACATTTGTTCGTCTAATTTTCGTAACTCATTTATTTTCTCCTCCAAAACTTTGAATAATGCTGTTATATCAACTTCAAAAACTTTTTCTTTAACGAATTTCATAAACTTCTCGGCTGTTTTTGTGAAACTCGTTCTTATCGCCGCTCGTTTGGTTCTCGTCTTTTTAATTTGCTCCATATTCTCAAATAACTCCTCAAAAAAGTGTAATCAATAACTCTCAAATAATGTAGGTACTCATAAAAGTGATAAACTCGCTCATAAACACAAACTCGAAAAAATTGAAATGTCCTCTGTCACGGTCGCCAAATGTTCTTTTATTGCTCAAAAATATGGTATTCTCAACACATCACTGTCCAAAATAGAAAAGAACAAATCTCATAATAAAATTCTCAACTTTGTTAATGTTTTATTTTCGAATTGTCAACTTGTTATTAACAACTTAACAATCAACGGTCACTATATTCGAAACAACAGCTATATCAATCGGTGGACACTTTTTGCTACATCAATCAACACGTGTCATTTCTTCGCGGCAAATTGGTGGAAGTAAGGGCCACTTTGATATTAGTTGAGACAAGGCGACCACGTATGGTGGTTGATCAGGTAGGTTTACAACACATAGCTCTAATCCCATAACGAAGCTTCCCCTACGGAGCCCCGTGCGTCGGTCCTGTGGAAGTGTCGAAGGGGCATTTACCATTGATTATGACCTGATAATCTTTCAACAAAACCAGTGTGCGTAGTCCAGATGTTGTAAATAAATACGAACATCTCCACTTGGTGACCAATATACGCTGACGATTGCCAATTATGTGTTCCAAACGGTAACCATTGTGCAATTATTAGTCAAAATGACTTTAATAACGACTCCAATGAGTTTCGTACTACCTATTTTAAAAAAATAGCTGATAGAAACCGCATTTTAATAACGTGCGGACACCCTTAGTCCCACTAGATGAAGACGCCGTGGTCCCCAAATTCCTTGGTTGTTCATAGTGTGACGCAGATGACGCTTGAGTCAAATTAACTATATAGGAACTCTAAGAGCCGGTTGTATAAAAGTCTAGTTGAGTTCAACCGGCGCCGACGGACGGTTGGTGTAAAATTAAATCGCCCAAACTAGGATTGACGTCCGGAGTAGGGTTGATCTGACGGTTTTACCACCAATTTACCAACCAATAAATCGTTAGATCAACCCTAGACAGACGACAACTTTAGTTTGTGCGATTCAATTTTACATTAACCGCCGGTTGAACTCAACTAGACTTTTATACAACTGCCCCTAAATCAACTGACCCACCGCTACCCTTCAATGTTATTTTTGTGCATCATTCACGTGAGAGTAGAAACGACCCTGGTTGCGTTAGTGTTATGTTGGTTGTTTAACCTTCACAGTAGACACCATCAACACACAAGTAACTTATTAAGAAATTTATTTTCCATGTACCTACATAATATATTTTTAACGCATCATTGTGCATTGCAATGAATAAATGTAAATTCAAGATGTTCCGAACCATAATGAAGACGTCCTGTTGTAAAAATCTTTCAGCATCTGAAAGGTTACAATGGTTACTGTAATTTTTAAACTAAAGGTTTTGTTGGAAATAAATTGTATGTAAAATAATACAACCGAAATGTATATTTGAAATTTGTGATTTCCGTATAAAGTTTAGCAAGTTTCGCATGCAAGAATCGTATATCGAGGATTCCTATTTTGGCTTAAATCCAATAAGTAAATTGACCTGTCCTATTGCACAAACTGAAAATTTAAAATCCTATTTACAATTTCTTTAATTTACCTCTTCTGAAGATCAATTATACGACTTCTCTTGTTACGCCGCAGTGCTTTTCAATTATCTTCAGTTACCAAAAAAAAAAACCTCCAAATTGAATGCAGTTAGAGATGAAATTTATGTTTCGCGATAGAATTGTCTTAAAGTTTATGATGTGGTTATAACGCTTTTCTTGGATGCTTGTATTGTACACCGTATAACATACTTTAGATTTCGATAGCCAGACCAAAATTCTGCTGACATATTTTATAGCCAATAAAAGGAAATTAGTCAATAAAATAAAATAGGAAACGCAGCTGAATTTTATTCGTTTTGTCCCAGCTGATATTATTAAACCAATAAATAAATGAAAACCATTATTTTTTCTACTTAAGACTCAATATTGTACTTCTTTAAGAACTGACAATAAAAAAAATGTTATCCTTAAAAATCAATTATGTGATAAAGTACGATAAAAATGATCCTAAATTTTGTAATGAGCCATTAAAATGACCTATAAACTTTGTTTCAGGGACCCGAACGGACCAATTCCAAGCACATCTACTGTTGAAACGTTAAATAAAGGTATACAAAAGGATACTAATGAAGAGGGCAGTACGCCGTTTTGGGACACGTATGACACCATCAATCAACTGTATCTTGAGCTGGGTACGTGTATTCTGTCTTATTGTCTTTTAATACGTCATGTATTCGTTATTGATGTCATCAAAGTATAAATGCTTGCCTAACATTCACATAATATTCAATTATATTATAGCATTGACTTAGTGAGTACTTAGTGTATAAAGCCAATAAAGGAAAATTGTAACTGCAACTTACCGTTTTCGTACTGAATTCTAATAATGAAGGTACAAAGGGCACAAGTAAAATAGTAAGTGGGATTTGCTTAATTCTCATTGATTGCCAATTTTAGTAAAGATATCGAAATATAGTGAATAATAATACATTCACGTTTCTATTCCAGCGACACGAGTTTAATTCTTGTATCTTTGATTTGTTCACATCACGGTATGCAATTATCCTAAACCTCACCGTGAGCAATAAAGACCTTTTCCCATGTTTCGCTTATAGCTTCTTTTTCTTCACATTCTCAAAAGTGAAGGTTATCTTGAATGAATCGGTATCACAAGTGTGTAACTCGGTCAAGTGATTATGTCAAAATCGATCGTCAAAAAATGAAAATTGTTAGCAACTGAAAGATAGCGATTTTATCACACAAATCAATGTTAGAGAACTTTTTAACCACGTTTTAAGTGGTGGGTTTCTGGATTCTGGAATGGTGATTCGACCAAGCCCATGCGGTGCATATGCTTGTTAAGTTTACAGTGCCCAGAAAGTATGCCCACAAGTAGTCGCAGGTTCTTTCTGAATAGCCCTGTGCAAAAGCGCGCCAGGCTACGAGATGGTCCTCTGAAGGCCTGTCTCGCGTGACGGCTGTCTGACATCAAGTTCCACCTAGCCTTATGTTGAGCTTGGGTATCTTGAGTTATCAAGTTGCTTACAGTTGGTACTGTAAGTGGGAGAGCCGGCTCTCGACCATAAAATGGTTGTTTTGAGGCCAGTCGGGCGAACTTATCGGATTTTTCGTTCTCTGTTGTTCCAGCATGCCCTTTAACCCATACGAGTTGAATGGTATTGCTGCTTGTCACTTGCTCTAGTGCTTGTTGACACTCGGAAACCAGCCTAGAGGTGGTTTTGTATTGACGTAGTGCCTGCAGAGCGGCTCTGCTGTCACTGGAAATTCTGATAATTTTATTCTTTATGCTGCGCATAAGAATTGTTTTAGCACTAAGCGTTATTCCTGCTAGTTCTGCCTGAATTTTGCCTAATGCTCGGCTAATGTGGAAGTTCAGATCTTCGGAATAAATTCCGGTGCCTTCCATTGTTTTAGATCCGTCCGTGAAGATGGATATGTCTCGTTGGGATGCCACTTCCGCATCAAAAAAGATGCGGTAGTTTTTCCCTAGTATGAATCGAGGGATGAGCGAGTTAGAACGTCCTTCTAGTATAGCCAGTCGCTTGACTGCTTCGCCCAGAATTCGCGAGTGTCCCACCTCAAAACCTTTGATGTGCAACAACCCTTTACTTTTCAGACGCAAGGCTGCCAACATGGCCTGCTCTCTCTCTCGTGGAGATCCAGTGAAGGCAGACCCAGGAGCGCTCGTGGATGCAAGGCATGCTAGTCTTTGCACATGGTTACAGAGTGCTTTGGTTGTGGAGAGTCTAGTTCTAGGCCACCAGACAATTGCTCCATAACAGAACATAGGTCTGGTGGGTTTGTAGGTTTGCCTATTTTATCACAATATGTAATTTTTCCTATCATCTGTTATGCTTGACACGTAGAGTACACACTTGACCAAAACAAGGTGAATATGCGTATCACGTTAATACAGAACCAGAATAAATCCTGTAATCCACTGCCTCTCATTGTACAACCAACCATTTTCATGAAGGACCAGAACCGGTAGAGACTACAAAGTCGTACAATCACTGACTCAATTAGAGAGTCAAATATTCAGGAAGCTATTTCCCTAGCATTGGCGTAGAGAAGCAATTGTTGCATAGCAGCTTTCCTGAACAGCATGTTTTCTGTGCTTAGCTGTAGAGAGGAAAACAGAAGAAGTGGATTTGGAGAACGACAGTATACGCGATCTACTAGAGATGTAACATTTTCTAGAAATCCATTTCCCATACGCCCATAGAAAATCAATAGGCACCGGAGGAATGCTTTACACAGATAACGTCATAAACGGTAATGTATTCATTCATGTTTTTTCTCACCTTCAGGAGCAGTCTGAGCAGTTGCAATTTCGGTGGCTTGTTGTGTTTTTGAGATTGTGGAACGCATATGCCTCAAATAGAATGGCATCAACAACGCAATAGAACGGAAAGCCATACACCTCATACAGTAGTGCGCCAAATCGAAGGACCATGTAGTACCTACTTCTGTGGAATAACAGTGCCTTCATTCGATCCATTTTCGTACAATTATTTCTGGAATTAGAGTTTTGCATCGTGGAAAACTTCTCAGATTCGATCAAATATCTGCGTCCACAGCCTTCAACTTTCCAAAAAGTTATCCGGTCTGAGAACTGAAATAGTTTCAGTGATGTTATGTCCCATCTGGGTATAACTGCAGCTTCGATTGACGCTGAGCATTATTTCCCTAAAAATAGTTGCAAACACATAGTGAATGCAGCTGCAATGTCCTCATGTTCTGGACGTTTCTTAGGGCGTGTGTCTCTCCTGCTACTAGCTTATTTGGAAGACGTATACGCGCAAACACCACATGGCCATTTCTCTGTTTAGATGAGTTTGTAACAGAAGTTTAGAAAGCCAAATAGACTATTTTCTATTCCTCTGACCATTTTTTAACATTAATACCACCATCCTTTAATCTATTTGAACAAAATTCATCCATGTCAAAATTTCCTGTTTCTGCAAATAATAGAATGTTTAGCAGTTTATTATCCATGGATACGTGGTCAATGAATCAAGGCAGTTTTTGATGAAATAAGAACTACCTATCACGTGACCACAGATGAGTCAACAATTTGAATAACCTTCAAGTCAGTAACGGCATCGATTCTAGGAGTGAAGGATCGAAAAATCAGGAGAAACCTTGGCGCGCATTATGGGTTCGCCTTTCTAAAGTTAATCTTTGGCGCAGATCACGTGACAGGGATTTCTTATTTCAATTTACCTATATCACCAATCGGGGTCTGTTCCTGAAGTGCAACGAAAATTTCTACGTGAATCTAATGTTTCCAGGAGTGATAGAATTTCTGGATGTAGAACATATCGACTTATGGGTCCGGCACGATACAGCAACAAGCCATTGTGCGCCAATTTGCACGGAAGCTCTGTCTCCTGCTTGCACAGTTATCATTGCAACATACTTTCGCAGTTATACTAAAAGTCCTTCATTAATTTGTAGACCATCGTTTCTCTTACGTTCTCTGAAGATAAACGTTAATTAAAGGAATGTCAAGTAGACAGCTTCTGAAGGCAGTTCGTTCTTCTTCATACATCAACACATAGTGGAGCTTTGTTATTATCAATACCGTCACCACATCTTGGTGTCTCAAGTTAAACTTCGTACTTTTGGGCTCTTCGTCTTGGTTCCAGAATACTATGGACACCTTACAGTATCTCAATGAACTCAAATTCTCACTTCTACTGGCGAAATATAATGAGCAATATACCTTTTTCCCATGACAACATTGGAACTTCTGAATATTGAAACAGTACAGCTGACAAAAATAATTTATAACGTCATCGAAAAAACTTAAAAATTGGGAATGGAGTTAGGTACATAAAATGATTAATTACACTTCAAGATTTTAATCTGCTTCGGTCATAAATATGGATGTATGATAATTATTAAGCTAATGCCTTTCATTTGTTACATCAACGTCCCCATTATAGAGACGAAAGCAATCGTGTAGTTGACAACTTTGTAGCGGGGTACTTTCCTAACCATTTTCATTGTCGTCGGTTAGCCTATCTCAATTTGTATCTATTATAACTTAGGGAATACTTTGAAATAAGTTCTGATTTAACCTCAAAGGAATCTTAATAAGCCGCTTATCACACGAAATTTACAAATAACTAAATTTACACTTCTGAAAATTTCAATATCGTAATCAGTACCAACGTAATTTTTCTAATTAGTTCTGAATTTTAATTAGTGAGTTCGTGTTGTTTATAATTTCATTCGAAGTGCTATCACTTTCACTGTAAGTAAATTTATAAATCGATCATTATGCGTATGCTTCTCTTGTCTGTCTTAAAAGAGGAATATTAATTATTTCTAACTAAAAAACGTTACTTTTAGTATTTACTGTTAGTTTGCTCAAAAAGATTCTGCAAAACAAATCGTTACACAACGATAGGAATACAACTCACTTCGAAAAAAATGATTTTTTAATGCTCCTCGTATTGATGAATTCCCGTGCGCTCAAGCTTTGTAACTGCTCTTGCACGATTAAATGAATGAAGGGGTTCTCGAACCTGCAACCTGAACTTGAGTTTAATGCATCTATGCATTGTATCGATATAGTAGTCTTATCGGTTTGATGACGCAAATCGTCATGCAGGCGTCCGCTGATATCACAAATCGCAGTATGTTTGTCTTAGTAATATGATGGTACTCAGTTCTCCTGTAGGTATAATTATAAATTTTACACAGTCCGATAACGGTTAAAAGATTTTCTCAGCAATGCGTGCAATTTAATTAATTGTCACTACGAAATAAAACAAGAAATAGTTGTATAAGTTACCTTAACATAATTTAACATTTTTATTCGCTTTATTGTTTTATTCTGTGTATACATCTTGAAGAAACATTTTTCCCTATCACAGTCGAAATGAATTATGTGGTACACACATGCATATGAAACCTTTTTTTTGCCTCATTCATATGTTTTATTCCCTTTCGACGATCCGGTAAGGTCATGTTGTGAACTGTATCGATACTCTCGTCTACTGTTGGTACATAATAATTGAAAGCGCAACCCAAATTTTTACAGTTACAGGAGAAAGACCAATAAGCAATTTAGACTTTTACCTGTTTACCTTTACGATACTCTTTTCTTTCTCGATTTATTTAACACCTCGTTACTTTACGTGGTCAAGTAACACGCATCTATGTATTTACTATATTTATCTGTATATATATAATTATCATACAATGTTTACCTTTGATTTTATATGTGCTTAGATTAAGTGGTTTATGTTTAGTTAAATCAGTACGATTTTAATTAAAATATTTTCTTTATATGGAATTGAAATGGATGCCAGTTCATAAATACAAGTACAGTTTGGATGGAACTTTAACTCTTCATGCATTCATCCACCAAAAGTTAATTTCACAAAATGTTTTGATAATTTTACACAATTTATTATTGTTGTTATAAATTTTGCTCTTCGAAATGAAACTCTCTCAACCAAAGTGTAATATGGAATGAATTAATTTTGTAATATCCCAATTAACCGTCGTAAGCTTTTTGTCGAAGTCCAGTTGGTATTTTCACCATACACCCTTAATTGCTATACAGACCGTAATTTTAACATTGGCTCTTTGTACTTTTCTGGTTGCGGGTCCGCGTATGATAGGATGTTATTATTGAAATGTAAATAAATTTCGTCTTAATTTGTTGACTGCTTGATCTAATAAATTACAGTCGAAATTTGCTTCCAACGCGGTGAATAACTCAAAACGTGTCGAATAAATATCTGCAAGGAATTGAAAAGTCCCTAATTCGTTAAGTGGGGGGGGGGGGGGGGTGAATTCAATGCGTATTTCGTAGAGTTTGAAATTGGAATTGAGAATTTTCTGTATATTTGCGCATTTAAAATCACTATTGAAACAATCAAATGGGCAAAAACAATACCTAATGTTAAATTTTTATTGTTAAAAAGCGCAAGGATTAAACGTTTCGTAATTTATCAGCGGCATTCATTGAATTGTCGTAAGCCTACCTTGTTATTATTACAATTAATAGCGTATATTGTATCATCGTTTATTATCTCTCTATAGGTAATTGTAAATATTTCTGTACAATTATACGGGGCATAATATCATAGAAACCCCATAACACGTTAGTTACATATAATACATTAGTATAGCCAGATATGATTTATTGTAATAATATATTAGAACTGATATAGCTATTAATATAACGAGAATATTATGCGATTTATAATAATCAAGGACACCAAAATATTCCATTAGTTTTATCAGCAACGACCAAACGTGGAAAATATTGCTCCTTTAAAGGTGGCGTTTCACGGCGTGTGGAGTGGCACGCCAGGAGTTTGAACTGTCACGCCACACGCCGTGTGACAGGTCGGCGCGGCGTGGCGTGCCGAGTCCCGCGGTTGTCCATGGTGCAGTTTTAACACAGCGTGCGGAGTGGCACGCCTGGAGTGTGAACTGTCACGCCGTGTGACAGGGTCGGCGTGGCGTGGCGTGGCGTGGCGCGGCGCGGCGCGGCGTGCCGAGTACCATCTGTTGTCGGTGTGAGACCTGGGCTGTTCACACGGCTGCAGATTAACTATTTCGTCATTTCAACATTTTTTAATTCTCCGACACTGCAATTCATACTAAACTTGCCTTTGATTCGTATTCAGCGATCATGTACCGCATTGCTATCTTTATGATCGGTACATTTAGGGTTCCACAGTAAGACCTCTTCCTCGTACAAGGTTAAAAATACGGTTATATCTGCGTTTGACCACATGTTGTCACTAGAATAGCTAAACGTAGACTGCAAAAGTGCAAACTGCATTTTAAATAAAAACATTCTCCAGGCGTGAGGCGCGTCTGCTTTCAAGTGTGCAAAGTTTACCGACAATATACGGGACTCGCCACGCCACGCCGCGCCACGCCGACCTGTCACACGGCGTGTGGCGCGACAGTTCACACTCCAGGCTCGTTACTCCGCACGCCACACTCCTGGCGTGGCACTCCACACGCCGTGTAACGGCACCCTAAGAGGGCTTTAAGGACCTTGAACTTGATATCTTAAAAGGGACAGTGCGGTGTATTTTGACAATTTAAAAGCAATTAATTGTTAAATGAGAGTTATTTCATAAACACATTAAACCTTCTTCACATTCACGTTAGCGTAATTACTGATAAGGTGTCAATCTGAATCTATAGAGAACCCTTGCGAACTTTCAAGACGTTTAATCACTAGCCCAATAACGTGTACTCCAAATTTTCCATATCCATAGACATACTGATGAAAGATCATTTTGAAGTGTTGGTGGGCGTAAGATAACGATAAACTATCGTCTACACTTACGGGTTACTATCAAGAGACTGAGGGCGCACTTTTCATCGAGTCGCTTGCTTTAGACACACTTTGCTAACAAGCAATACTTTATTTGTTAACGTTGATCTTCGATTCCGTCTTTTACAGTTTGCCATAGATTGTACTTCAGGGATGCACATATTGATGGGTCCTTGTTTATCATCTGCGCATCCCATCGATCAAGCTACAGTCACGTGGCTGTAAATAAAAGGTCTAACCTTTTTTATTTACAGACCATCTGACATTTGCTCGGTGGAAATCCAGGAGCTTATAGTTATTGCGACCTTGAGTTGAACATTATGTGGTGCTCGAAATTGACGTTTGATTCACTTAAAACTACCCCCCCCCCTCCCCCCGGTGACCTTAATCTCACCAAAAAATTTTCCTTGGTGGTAGATTTTTCAGTGATAAAGAGGTCATTGCTACCATGTATACCTATGTTAGGGAATTAGAACAACATTATCTCGCGAAGGAATCAAAGCTTTGGCACATCGTTGATAGAGACTGCTTAAGTGCTTAGTGCACTCTCGTGAAAGAGGAGCGATTCCATATGCACACACTGTATACATACTGTATGTATTTAAAGTATATAGTGAACCATCAAACATGTTTGGGACATAGGATCTTTTAAGAGTACATATAGTTAAGTTTCTTTCATTGAGGTAATTTATTAATTAACTTGTGGGAGGGGCACCTTTTAGTCCGGGATTATTTTCTATTTACATACATAGAAGGGCTGTTGGAAAGATTAAAAGGGAGGCAGAGTAATTGGGTCATGCAATGTGTGATATTAGCAAAAACTGGGGTGGACATTGGCAGTAAATGTAAGAAATATTTCAAAATGGGAGGGGAGGTAACAGGAAAGAGGAGTGGAGGTGAAGAAATGAAGTAATTGAAAGTGTGACGAAAGTGAGATATTTGGAGCAGCAGTGTTGAGATATGACTATAAGGACGATACACGGGTGAAGGAATTTGAGTGAAGTGAGAATAAAATTTTAGGTCAGGAATGGGGGCTGTGGGAAAGAACTTTTAGTAGTGATATGGGAAGGAGGGGGCGGCTGTTCGGATGTACGGGGATGGAAAGAACGAGAGGTGTTGGAAAAGGCTCAGACAAGATAATAGAAATGAGTATTGCAGCGTGGATAGGGAGACCCCGCGGTACACAGTGGAGGAAGAGATGAAGAGAAAAAAGATGAGAATAGAGACTCGTGATGAGATACGAGGGAGGGATGCAGAGCGGGGGAGGAGAGTCTATTTTTCAAAGCTGTTGGCTCTTCAAAGCGGGCGAAGGGAGAAAAAATATAATATGGGCAGAAAGATAGGAAAATATATTACGAAAGGGGCGGCTACTGTGTGAGTGCATAGGCGAAGGGAGAGAGGAAAGGGGTGACTACGAGAGAGAAGATAATAGGAAGGAATACGGATTCGCAGAAGCAGGGATGAGGGGAGAAAATAAGGGAAGGGAGTATGGAAATATGGGAAAATTATAGTAGAAGTAGTACCGGATGAGGTAGGATCGGGGGAGAAAAGGGGGAAAAGTCAGATAATTTGGGGGTAGAAGGTTGTTTTTATTTTTAAATTGTTTTTATAATTGGGAAAAACATCTGAGGGGAAGGGGTAATATAAGAATCACTTGTGAAATAAAATTTATTTAAACAATTAAAGTTAATTCATTCACATATAATTAAGTTGCTTTCATTAACTTAATTTATATTTTCACCACCCCATTTGGCTTGATCGGTAATAATGCACTAATCGTTAAGATTCTCGTTAATATTTATGTGAAAACCGATGCAGTTTTGAACTAAAAAGCATTAAATCAAAAACATTTGCTGTAAACCGTCCGTGACTACCCATGCAAAGCGTATCTAAGTTTCTGTGTATCATCCCTTGACCCTTCACGCATCTGTAAATTTTGTTCTATTCATAAAGTTTAAAAAGTTATGTAGCACAGGGAAAACTAAAATATGTATATTTACTTTACGTATACGAAGACAGAATAAAAATGAGTAAAATGAGGTGACGGAACAATAATCCTTTTTATGGATGAGGTACCTCGCAATTCCGTTGGGGATACAATAATTTGGCATTATATATCCTCCTTTTTACACAAGCGGCCTCCCTTACGCAAAAAATAATTAGTAAATAACTGCACTATTAAAATCTAAAAAAAATAATTGTCTTACATGCCAAAAACACAAAAATAAGATAAACTACTTCGCATAAAGCATTTCCTAGTCCTCTGTAACAACGCATCTGTGCGAGATTTAATTGAATAAACCATCGTTCCGCGGCTACACCAGCGCTATTAATCACATAAAAACGGAGACGCGGAAAAATGTTATTAAAAAAATCCTCTAATATATTTCCTAACGGGTTCTACTTGCGGACAAATGCTAACTGCGAAATAAAACGGTGTCATTACTTCAGTGTAAATTTTAAACTCGTAAATTATTTGACAATAATAATTACTTAGGGTAAGTACATTGATACAACAAGTACAATGGGCTCCATCAATCCACAATTGAAAATTACCGCACAATGTTACTGCACCACTTCACTACCTACACTTTACACTAGATTGCGTCTTCTAAATGCAGAACGGAATACTATTGAATAGTTTCCATTATCGAATTTCGCATCAAGACAAAAATACAACAGGATGTTAAATTCCAAATGACAGATTTTCTATACAATAGATGCATTTTAGTTATAATAGTAATTACACTAAAATCTTTATCCTAACGAGTTTCAACACTATGTACCATTATCAATTATTTCGTATAATTTATTGTTATAATGATACAGTTACTCATTCTGACGACTTACTCCATCCTCTTGAACAGCAGCTCCTTGAATAATATGCTATAATATTACCCATTAACATTTTTGTTTTGAGTGGAATGGCAAGTTATGAGTTGGGTTTAATTTATTGCCATGATGATCTTATATTTAGGTATAATGACGACGTTTCGCTAAACAGTTAGCTTTTTGAAGTATGAACTATAAAACAAAAAACACGTCATGTGTGAAAAAAATTCATAATTTAAATTAAAATTATCAAATAAGGTTAAGAGAAAGGATTAATATTGTCCAATGATGTATCAAAAACATTTGTAGAAATGAAAAGAGACATATCCAAAAAATATTAAACTTTTGAAGAAAGCATGTTAACAATTAAAGTTAGGTTAGAGATAAACATGGAGGGATAAAATTTAATTTATTTTGAAAGTAAGTTTTGATATTGTGAGTTTAAATTTACTGTATCCGTTTTGAAGTTGATGGAATTGTAATTTTTTTTATACCTAGTGATAGATTCAAGTAACATTTTTTTTAAATTTGACTCAGTCTGGATTATTTTAGTATTTTCGAAATCAAAATTGTGATGCAGTTTTGTAGCATGTTCAGATAGTGCTGTGTTTTGTAAGTGTGGATAATGTTTTTTGATTTGAATAGAATATTTGTGTTGAGCAATTTTTTATTTTAAATACTGCTTAGTTTGGCCTATATATGTGACATCACAATTCCCACAGTTAATTTGGTAAATGACATTAGATCTGTCGATAAGTTGGGGTTTGGTTTTTAAATTGGAGAATATTTTTTTCCCAAGGAATTGTGGTTCTTATAGACAGTCTTAATTTGTATTTTATTTAATTCTTTTGCTAATTTTAGTGTTAGCGGTTCTGTGTAAGGAAGTGTTACAATATTATTAAATTGTTTTACAGTTATGTTGTTATTATTATTGGTTGTAATTTGTTGGTTTAGTTTTGTTGTCTGTTATACTTGATATATTTGAGTCTTTTTTTGATTTGTGTGTCAATGATGTTGGAAGGGTAGTTGTTGTTGTAAGGAATGCGTCTGATCTTAGTTTGATGGAAGGATTGTGAGAAAGGGTGATTGCTCTGTCAACTAAACTGATTATGATGCTTTTTTTATATTGGAGAGGAGCGTATGAATGAAAGTCAATATATCGATTCGTTTTTATAGGTTTTTGATACCAACCAGTCAGTAATAACTTGATTATTCAATCTAATTATGGTTAAGTCCAAAAAGTTGAGTTTTCTATTAGTTTCGATTTCTAGGGTAGGTAAATTTTAATCTGTCGCGATAGTTGTTAAATGAATTAATTAGAGTTTGAATATGCTCATTTTGGGCTATTAAAATAATGTCATCGACATACCGGCTATAAAAGGCGATATTGTTATTGAAAATATTGATCTAAAACGAGTATGTGCATTTCCTTGGTAAATATGGATCCATTTTTATTACATCGCTACCTGTGAAAAATTCCGCCAAGGTTTAGTCGTTTTGATAATATTTATTTGCTGAATTTTTAAATAATTTAGTTGTCTGGCCATCCCCTCTTATAGGAAAAAAGTTGAAATGGCTTGGTGCATGGTTCCGGATTCTAAACAATTACCAAATAATGAATGAACAATAAGTTGGTGCAACTTAAGCGCCAAATCTTATTCGCCAGCTTTTAACTTCAACCCCGTCAATGAAATTGTAACTAGCGGGATAGAGCTTCGCATCTAACGCTATTGCCACATTTTTGTAAATAAAAATTGTAATATAGAATGCGACCATCCATCATAGAAGAAGCATGCAACACTCCTAGTTTTGTTCTGGGTGGTTCCAAACCGTTACGGTCAGTTATTAAACCATTTAAATTTACAATTCTCTTTCAATAAATAATCTTCGACACAAGAGCTCTCATTTCTAGATACACAGAGACATTTTCTAATTTTCGTGCATTTTGCATCACATTTTCCAGCGTCTCGCTGGTAATAAGCGATATTTCCCGGCGAATATTGGCTTTGAGCTGAGCTATGGTCTGCGGCTTGTCGATGTAAACTTTGCTCTTCAAATACCCCCACAAAAAGAAGTCCGGCGGCGTCAAATCGGGTGAGCGCGGCGGCCAGTGGAAATCGGCGTTTTTCGATATGACGCGTCGGTCGAACATCGTGCGCAGTAGCGTCATTGAATCGCGGCTAGTGTGTGCTGTGGCTCCGTCCTGTTAGAACCAGAAGTCGGCCATGTCATTTTCAGTCATTTCCGGAAACACAAAGTTACGCAGCATCGCTCTGTAGCGCGCGCCATTGATTGTAACGGCGTTGCCAGCCTCGTTCTCGAAAAAATACGGCCTCATGATCTTTTTGGCCGATACGCCGCACCAAACGGTCACTTTATGATCATGAAGAGGCTCCTGGAATATCTCACAAGGATTTTTGTCGGCCCAAAAGCGGCAGTTTTGCTTATTAACCGCGCCATTCATTGTGAAATGAGCTTCATCGCTCATGATGATTTTGAACCAAAACTCATCATCACCATGGAGCAAGTTGTAGTATCCACAGTTGTGTTACCTATATTTTAGAGATCCGACAACATGTACAAGAAGCTGAAAAGTGGTGGCAACGTCGATACTTTTGTTTTACTCTAGTTCCATCTGGCGGGGGAGACTTTGTGTAAGGCGTCTTAACCTTAACTTTCAGCGGGATCTTGATCCAGATTGTCTATGATCTTGATTCTGACCGTGAAGTAGTAAACATCGTTTGCATTTGTTTTTATTTTTGGTGACTCCATTTTAGTGCTATCTGCAGCCAGGTGATATGCTTTCGAATATTATGTTATCATGTGTAGGATAGTAGATCTGTCTTATGTAATATCTACTTGTTTTCATATTAAGTATGTGTTTGAACTCATGGCATTTCCGACATTTAATCTAATGTGTGTAGTTAGCAAACGTATGAAACAACAATACCTTAAAAACAGACAGTCGAAAATGGGGAACACCCACGTCTGATCTGCCTTCGATTTTTATTATATTTATTTGTGTTTTTATGATATTTCTTTGGGCATTTATTTTGTGTTTTATGTGATTAATTGGGGGACATTCCAAATGAGTTTAAATTGAACATATTATGTATTAAATATTTGTGGCTTTATTGTACTCGAAACCATGACTAACTGTGCCCTTTTTGTATTTTTACCTGAATTTGAACCCTTTTGTAACTTGTGTACATATTTATCTTTTTAAACTGTATTTTATTTGGTTTGATTGTTTAATTCAATTTAATTTTCCTTGTCTCATCATGTGTACCTTCGTTTCTCAATAAGAGCCACACACTTACTGGAAGCTTAAACTGAGTTGCAAATGTACTCCCTCATGTATGTAAGAGCCTTGATGGATGTAACTAATGACGTTTTTTCCTCCCGTGTAGAGTTGGATGCTGGGCTGTATTAACAAAATCTAGCAGTATTCTTCTCGAAATACAACTTTAGCCGATTAAGGTCGCAACCAGGTCAGTCGTTACCTTTCGGAGGGGTCCGAATAACTAACTATTTATATGTGGTTTTGTATGTCTTGTGTATGTGGTAGTTGACGAACCAGGGGGGGGAGTATAAGTAGTGGGTAGTTTAGTTTGGGGCCTTGAGTACCGAGTGTACATTGTTTTGTCTTGTATTATTTATATAACTGAATTTGATTATTTATTGTGCCATATAAACCATTGCTGCATAAAGTATTTAAAGATGATTGAAGCGTATCAACAATGAAATTTGTAAATGTTTTGTCTTGATATTATTTAACAGTCTTGTTGCTATAATTTTGTATTTGTTTTGATGTCATGTATATAATTATCTCAAAGGAGGTGTTTTTTTTAGTGTTTGCACTTTTTCTCCTCCGAATCGTCGAGTAACTGTCAATACATGCATTATTTTTGGTACAGTTAGTGGTAGTTTTGATTCTCCTTCCCGATATTTGTTCACGACCAGTGTATTCGTACCTTTTATACGATAGAGGGCCTGTTAGACGATCACGAACTTCTGTTATTTGGGGTTGGTTTGTTTTGGAGGGAAAGTTTAAATTTTGTCTGCCATGTTTAGGGTTTCCTTGCCTCCATTTGAAGTTTATTAACGTAGTGGGTGAAGATAGCTTTCGAATTTTAGATTATTATAGGGTATAGGGGGGGTACATTACAAAGTTTTCGACGAAATGAGCGTACGTAAGACGTCGCGGCTTGTCTTGCGGCAACAAACGTTGTGCAATTTGCACTTTGTAAGGGAAAAGATGCAAGTCGTCCTTCAAAATGCGCCGCAATGTCGTTGTAGACAAGCCCAACTGCAATGCACGGCGTCGATACGATATGTTTGGGTTTTCACGAACATCGGCTTCTACGGCAGCGATATTTTCGTTTGACCGCCTTGGTCTCGGTCTTCTGGGTTGCCAATTGGTCGCACAACTGCCGGTGGCCATAAATTTTTGCACCAAATTGCGAATTGTGGTGTGTGAAAGCCGTGTTTCACGCGGATATAAACGTTTGTAGGCACGTTGCGTTTTGACAATGGAGGGCCCGTTTTCAAAATGCAATTTGACAATTTCTGATCGCTGTATCGGTGTTAGTTGTTTCATGGCATAAAATAGACCGAACTGGCGCGTCGAACAAGCCACTGTATATGTCAATACGTCAAAAAATAGCGGAACTATTCAAGTTTCAAATGCTATCGCAACAGATGGCGCACCTATTACTATCAGGTTACAGTGACTTATAAAGTCACTGTATATCAGGTAAAGGTATTTCACAAAAGCGTTCTTTTACTATAAATAAACAATCTTCGTGTAACTGAATTCTAAAGTATAAGATCAACATCGAAAATTTTTTAAATCTAAATTTCAATTGTGAATTTCGTTATTTACGTAACCAAAAAGTAAGTGGTATTTGTTATAACTGCAATTTAAATTCTAGTTCCTTTTTCAGAGTTAATTAGCATTTTTCCGCTCTCTGCCTACGCGAAGGGTTTGTTTTTAATTAAGCGTTTTGAATTTAGTTTACTAAAACGTGAAAGAAGCAGTAGGTTCGTACCTACATCACATTTTCTTCTCGATACATTACGTGATACTTAATATGATACAGAAATTAATGTATAGCTTACTACGATTCTGTAGACGGTCGAAAGTAAGTCGAAAATCAATAAAAAAATGTGAAGTTGTCGCATGAATTAAATTTCCACAAAATCTTAAAACGGCTATTAATATTCAAGATAAAATACTATCAAACCTCCAGCATCCTCCTCAGCTTTACAAAATTAAAAGAGCGTATCCTCGTAAATCATCTTAATTAAAAGTGACGTTAAAATATTGTCGTCTACAGAATTAATGAATTTGTAAAGTATTTTATGGTCGTCGTAATAATATTGTTACTAATCACAACACAACTATAAAATTTGTCTTTTATCTAACTAAACTTTTTTTGCCACAAAATCGAGAAATAAAACTATTATAAGTATCTTTTCTTTTACAGGCAATCGACCCGAAATGCGTAATCATTATCGAGGCCATAAAATGTCACTTTGGCTTAATTTAATACCTCAGCTCCATAGGCCCAGCGAAGGGGATGATACTTCAATGAGACATCACCACTTTCAAGAGGAAGGAGATCAATACTATGACGGTAAAATTTATTACACTTCCTACTTATTAACTTTTTCGAACTGCGTAGTCAAATGACATTAATTTTTATAATATATCTGTTAGGTTCAGTACGAGAACAATCGCTTCAGAGACCGCATTTAGTTCACGTAATAGCACCTCCACCTTCCCCAACAACACCAAGAACCGTTGCGACGTCTACAACTCAATTGCCTCCTAAATCCGATACAGCTTTGCAAGCAACAACGACAGAATGTCCACCTAATCACACCGTGGGATATCCGTTGACCAAACTGTCAAACAGTAACAATTTATTAAAGAAATTGGCTACAAGCCATTATCAGAGTTATACTACCGCGTTGACAGTAACAATTGCAGTCGGTTGCTTCCTCTTACTACTAAACATACTTATCTTCGCCGGAATTTATCATCAAAGAGATCGAACTAAAAACAATAAAAAGAAAAAGGAGGAAATGGCGGAAGCTGGCAGTTGTAGTAGTTCCTCGGGCGAGAACTACGACAGTAAAAGTGCGATGTACGACTCCCACCAAATTAGTTACGATTCTTGTAAAAGTTCGCGTGAAATTTCACGAACTACCAGTTTTGAGCATAAATCAACACCTAACTTTATCGGTGAGTATAGTTACGAGAAACAGTCGTTAGCGGACGTACAAATGGCCGAATTGCCGTTACAAGAGTTCAAATCGTCACCACCGCCTGGAATTAAAAGGGTCGAAGCACCACACTTTCGTCCACCTAGTTATTCAAATGAAGAACAATCACAAAATACAATTAGTCCAAGTATTCCGGAACCTCCTCCTCCGCCCAAAAATCAACCACCGAACTCTAGTAATCAAGTGGGTATTTTAAGACCACACGGTGCACCTACAACACCTGGAACAATGAAAAAACGTGTTCAAATTCAAGAAATATCTGTTTAGTGTACATTTTCCCTTAAAAAAGTAAGCTGTTATTGTGATTGTTTACGTATTCAATACGATTTAAACTTATGTAATGATGGACTTATTTGTGTTACACTTCGCAACTAATCAAAATCATATCTGACTGAAATTGATATAGGAATTGCACTGTGATTGTCATAACAGATCTCCACGCGTAATACCGTCATCCACAATTAATATCGACGGAATTGAACCGCTTTGTCTTCATTTTACAATTTCGACCTTTTCTAAAATTGACAGCGGCAAATGAATGAATGTCATTAATTGTGGATGGTTGCCTATTTTATTTAGATTGGAACAGTAATGTACTTATTTAACTAGGCAACAGATGTCAGACTATTTTATGTATCCTACTAACATGTACAATAATAAAAGAAAAATTCATTTAGCTCAAGTTATGGCAACCTAAAGGAATAGAAAATAAATCTGAACTTATAAATTATTATAAAACGATTTACATTGTTAGTAACTACTGGAAATGTATTTGAGAAAGCGTTTGGTAGGGTTCAGACAATCAATTTGACTGTTTGAGTCAAAATAATGCTCCAAAATAGGTATTTTTATTAACAATTTTATAAGAGGGCCTGAAAAAAAAACGGGTTGTTGTTTCCAGTCGTAATCAACAATGTTTTGAGAACTATCGTGCCACAAGATATGCTGAATGTTTCATTAATAAATAATATTAAAGTAAATATTTCCGCATTGTTTTTTAAAGTGAATGTGCATAATTCGATTACTGCCGTTATCCTTTATAAAGGTTAGTATGTAATTTGTATGTTCTATTTAATATCTAAAAGGCTAAACTTTAGTCATATTTCGTTGTACATTAACACTCCTACACAATAATATTGCATTTTTACAGTGATGATGAAAATAATAACATTGAAATTGGGGACAATTTTATAAACAAACGGGGTGTGCAAATTGACTGTACAAATACATCCTTTATCGATGTGAGGACTAAATTGTTTAAATAATAAATGCGTTAATATATTTTCATATGTTCATTATTTTAAACCTTATTCAGCAACAAATAATTCAAATATGTTCAGTAGTGTAAAAATCAGACATTTATTGAGTCAATTTTTGGTTTTTCGAGAAGCTGATTTCCCGCCCTTTCTGAAGAAGGACCTTGCGACGATATTGCCTCTTACTCAGAACAAAACGAAATCTAAAAGTAAAATACAGGTCAATTCTAGATAAATTTTACACTGTTATAAATGAGGTATCTAGTCCACAAATACAGCGTCATTGTGTAAATCTCCAATTCAGAGATGTTTGTAATGTTGCCTCCTGTCACATGGCAAACGTCAACTTGGCAATCTACATTTTGCGATATCTGTGCCAGTAGGTTTTAATCAACGGTGTCTGCTCTCCGCTGCCGATGGTAGGTAAGTGTTGTGGAGGTGCGGAAATAAACACTTTATGGGTGTTGAAGAAGACGAAGGCAAAGCGTTCGATCGGGTTAAGTGGAAGAAAACGACATCACTGGCACATCATTCAGGACAGTAATCTACTCGATGAAGTGTTTTTGTATTCGTGTACAGTGTGTCCAATTTTTGACACTTTTGTGGAGTTATTAACAAAAGGAGAAGTAGGTGTATGAGATAATCGAAATACTGGTACTTCTTTTCCGTGAATCGTAAAATGTCTTTAAACAGTTATCATAGCAACTCTCGTTTTTGAGCTACAGGGTGACCTTAAAAGTCTTCCATTTTTTTACTCTCGTCGTCGTATCGCAGCCATTATACAATTTATTACAAAAGTAAAAAGCGTTTTAGTGTAGTTTTCTGTGTAGAAATTGTATTGGTTTTATTATCGACACTTTTTGCACCTTTGATATACGATTAAAGTCGCGTTTTCTAAGCAAGACACCCTGTAGGTTTATAACTATTCAACTCATTACAAAATTTTGTTCTTGTGAACTTAGATGTTTTGCAATTTTGAAAACGTAATTATCATAGTCGTTGCTATAGGTACACAATTTAGTTATTTGTCTCATTGCACTTAAGAGTATTTATTAGGAATCCGCTACCTAATTTTTCAAATGCGAGTGTAACGGCTAATATATTTCTTCAATGTTGATATGGCGGACATTATAAAACTTTACAAGCAAGTCCAAGGCGAAAAGGTGGAGGTATCGCGATGGCCATTTGATAAATCGATTAGTTCCTTTACATTTTTAGGGAAGAAGTGGTTTAACAAAAGGGGGCCTCATGTGCATTTTCAACAAATATTGTTTAACCCTTGCTTTACCACATGATTCAAATTTTACTCATCCGAAATTTGAATTGCGATAACTTTTTTTTTTTTCATCCAATCACTCCCAAATTTTTGGAGAACTTCTATTTTATGGTTTTTTGCTATATTTAAAAAAATGGAAAAAAAAATTGCCCGGAGGTCATTTTTGAGGGGAGTCATTTTGGTTTATATGGAGAGTTACAAGATGTGTCAAATTTGGCAGGTAGTGTATTTTGTACTGAAAGGATAATTTGAACAGTAAGATAGTGTTTATTCCGTATTTATTTTTTATTTTTATTGACATTATTTATTGTATTTTTTTTTTACAATCAGTCGTCAATAAATTTAGCTTTTTGATATCAAAATCGATATCAAAATAATATAAAATAATCAAATGATATACATAATATCAAAATATTAATTTCGGGTCATTGCTGATACGTCATTCAATTGGTCCATGACTTCTTCGGGATTACATTTGTAGCAATTTGTATATCGGACCCCAAGATGACCATTACAAAAATGTTTACTGCACGATGAGCAAATGTTTTGATGCAAACTGTTGGATTTTGATAATAAAAGTAGCAGTAGTGGCATCGTCTTCTAGGTATTTGATTTTTCAATTTTTTTTTTTTGCTGGTGTTGGAATGGATGTTGATGTAGATGTTGATGATGATGTTGACGCTATTGAATTTCGTGATGTTCTGGATGATCTGGACGACATTTGTTCATTTCCAATATCAGGAATAGCAGCAGCAACTATTTTCAAACTCTGGTGAATGTTTTCATGTTTTGTCAAATGATTATCTATTCAGTAACGCAGAAATGCAGTAACGTCAAGAATATTATAGAACATAGCCATTGGCCATCTTTTCGTCCCACGCTGACAAGAATACGTTCCAGTCATTTGAAATGCGTGTAAAGCACAATAAAATAAATCAGCGTAATGAAGAATGTATATCTGATTCAATACATAATAAAATAGTAGGCAATATAACGATGTTTGTGAGTCGCGCTGTACAAAATGTATATAAAAATTTGCATGAGTCATTTTTGAATCATTGTGTAAAAGACGTTTGTCGTCATGTATGAGTCAAGCAAGGGTTAAATAAACCAAAGACATAGTATGAGCACTTCCGGTACATTTTGCAACATACCCAGATGGCGATATGCTGTAAGATCTTCATAAAGTATGTAAAATAATTGCCGACCCAAAATGGAACATGTGACGCTGAATCCGAACCTACCATGCTACTCAAGTTGAGAGAATGGATAATGTCTTGCTGGGAATGTCTTGTGATATGCCTATTAACAATTACAGGAAAAATGGTACCATATCGTTCACCTATTTGTTTCGAGTTTGCTCGCCCGCCAGTAAAAGGTGTTCAGCGACTCCAGATGCCGTACAATTTTAATTCACATGATCTGATTTAAAAAAAAATAGTTTTTGACTCAACTCCTAATCACTCTATTTTTTGCTTCAACCCTAAGGTAAGGTAAGGTGGTGCAATTAAAACTTACATTGGTGTACATGTTGATAGGGAAAACCACACGAACAAGGAATGCAATGCACGCCTTTGCAATATGGGGGTTTCGAATGTATGTTTGGGGTTGGGTAAGATCTGATACATTCTATTAGACGAACTGTTAGTAGTCGACCTTGATTTATTGTTTCCGAAATTAGGAGGGTATCATCGACGTACCTATACTAGACTTTGGGCTGAAGATGAAAAGATTCCAGAGCGACCGATTAGAAAGATTTCATGAAGATGTTGGCTTCCATCTGTGAGAGCGAAGAACCCATGGTAGCGCCAGAAACTGTTGCTTAATGATGATAAGAGAATCCTTGATGGAACTTGGTAAATAGGGAAGTAACATAGAAAGTGACCAGAAGATGTTGGGGATGGAAGCGAAGATCGGACATGGGTTGAATGAAATAACCGTAGTTCACAATGTGTAATGACGTGCGACCTGTGTAATTCTTCAAATAATTGGCTAGATACTTAGCGATCATGTAGATGTAGGTGCACGACTTGACGGTGCTAACTATGGTCTTCCTAAATTAACAAGCAAGGAACTCCTCTTCGCCCCAAAAAGTCTACGAAGGAAAGGATTCGAACTCACGGAGAAAATCCGATTCGCGAGATAACGCCAAGACCGTTGTACTATGAACTTGTCTTGATGAGTGCAACATGTATACTATAGTATTTAGTGTACTTACTTCAGTTCAGTGATAGAAATGAGAGTATTTTGTATGGAGGAGATTTTAAGTTTTTTTCCAATCAATTAATTACATTTAATTTACCTACCCTAGCAATTGTGAACAATCGCGAATCGACTAACCTGTTCAAGTGTTCATGCTTCTTCAACTATTGACTAATCTAGGAATATGACCTATGACAGCTGTCAGTCAGATTTTTAAAACTTGAAAAAATAAGTAAATTAATAAATTTCACTTTGAACTGTACAGGGTGTACAACTAAGAAAAGAGACCGGCCATAACTCAGAAACTATTTGAGATAGAACAGTGAAATAAAAAATCTTATGATAAATGTTGCCAAGAGAAAATGCTGGAAATTATTTTCGATTTCCTACCATTGCCGCCAGAGGGCGTTTCACTGATTTCAATTTGAAATTCGCATTTTTTGGGCAATTTTCCTCAGTAAAGTATTTAAAAAAATATATTCGTTGTAAACTAGTGATCAATGTGTAAAACTTTGTTTAATGAATTTTTATGATTGCTGTCAAAATAAAGGGAGGGGGAACTAAATTACGTGTCACTAGAAAAAATCGTGTAACTCCGAAACGGGTTGCATGAATTTGTCAAGATTGGTCTCGATGAAAAGACAATACTTGATATTACCAATAAAATTCAAAACCATAACAATTTCTTATCTCCGTCTACAAATAGAGGGCGCAACTTTTTGAAGGAACAAAACGGTCGACTTTTCTAAAAAAATTCAAATGGTACCAAATATTGTTTTCACTGCTATTGGAAGGAAAATTAATAAGGGAGTAATTAAAAAAAAATATGTCAATAGCTCTTATAGTACCGAAGATATAATCAAAAATGTCGTAATATAAGAGGCAATTTGAGGTATAAACAAATGGTAAGCTTAATATAAATAAAGTAGGCTATGAGAACTTTAATTCTTTCAAAATTTCAGTGGTTCTGCAACAGTTGCATTTTTCATGCATTCAAAATATGCTGCAATGCTTCTCCATTGGAAACTAGCAATTTTGCTTATAATTAATACAACAACCGACATACACTTAATGTCATTTTGTTATCTAGTTTGCAGCTTTGACATAAAGATTTCATTTTAAGCTTACGATTTTTTTATACCTCAAATTGCCTCTTATATTACCACATTTTTGACTATATCTTCGGTACTATAAGAGCTATTGAGATAATTTTTTTTTCAAATTACTCCCTTATTAATTTTCCTTCCAATAGCAGTGAAAAAAATATTTGGTATCATTTGAATTTTTTTAGAAAAGTCGACCGTCTTGTTCCTTCAACAAGTTGCGCCCTCTATTGGTAGACGGAGATAAGAAATTGTTGTGGTTTTTGATTTTTTTGGTAATATCAAATATTGTCTTTTCATCGAGACTAATCTTGACAAATTCAAGCAACCCGTTTCGAAGTTACACGGTTTTTTTCTAGTAACACGTAATTTAATTCCCCCCCCCCCCCCCCTTTATTTTGACAGCAATCGCAAAAATTCATTAAACAAAGTTTTACATATTGATCACTAGTTTACAAGGAATATATTTTTTGAAATCCCTTACTGAGAAAAATTGCCAAAAAAATGGGAATTTCAAATTGAAACCAGTGAAACGCCCCCTCTGGTGGCAATGGTAGGAAATTGAAAATAATTTCCAGCATTTTCTCTTGGGCCCATTTATTATAAGATTTTTTATTTCACTGTTCTATCTCAAACAGTTTCCCATTTATGACCGGCCTCCTTTCTTAGTTGTACACCTTGTACATTTTATCGTAATTGGAATGATAACCTTTAAATTTATATCAAAATTTCTTCAGAAACTAGCAACAATTATTGATTAATCTAGTTATACTTTCAAACAGCGTGTGTAAAGCACACCTTTGAAAACCATTTCATTTGATTTTCTTTATGATGATACGCATCATTTTTTTCCAAAATACGTTTCCTGGTAATTTCACCGAACTTCGTCACCTGCAATTAGACGTTATTGCAACAAAAACAACTATAAGTAAAACTCAATTATAGTATATTTTTTACAATCATAGGAAAATTCTGGCCATTTTTACAGATCTCATCTGACTTTCCCCTTGACCAAGATCGCAGGTCATGGTAAACAGATTTTACTAACGGCTGATTTAGTTTTTTACAAATATCACAAGCGTGACTAGATTTTACAATTTTGTACTTTTTTTTCCACTCAAAATAAGTTAGATATACGTTCGCGTTCTTATCCAGGTATTTTAAATAGTCAGTTAACTCTTTAACTGAGACAAAATCGTTAACGTTGATCACGGAGTGGGGAGGAGCACTTAAGCTATAATCTCCTGCACCGTACACTATTGGCACTATATTTTTCTTAAGGGCATTGTACAATTTTTCGGTCGAATAATCTTTACAAATCGAATTTTCAAATGACAAATAAAACTTGTAGTTTTCTTCAATCATGTCGTAACATTCTGGCGAAGAAAGTTTAGTATCACCCTTGAGTTTTTCACACTTGAGGGGACCACAGCTGCCGTAAATGTCGACCGGTAGAAACTTTTGAATTTCGGCTACTAATCGCTCTCGCCTACTTGATGTTTCGCAATGACTGGCAAACCATGCAATTAGTTTGGTTTTGTTGTGGACTACCTTCATAGATGGCAACTCGTAGTTCGATTCCTCCTCAGTAAATTTATCGTGTCGATGTACGATATCGGAATCAAATCTGTACGTCATAGTCCAGTTGTAGAAGGAGTTGAACTGTGCGTAATTTGGTGAAAGGTAAGCCGGTGCTTCTATATTGGAATATATGTAAACCTGGCGCTCATTTCGCCGATCTGGTTTACCCGCGGTTTTTGGATTATAAATTGAAGCATGGAATATTATTGCTTCGAATTCCTCAACTGGTTTTAGGGTTCTATTGTTTGTGGCAAAGCAGTTCTTATACTCACACGTTTCGAAAGGTTCTGCACCGAATCCAATTTTATAGTCTTTAAACTTCCAAAATGAGGTCCAGTAAAGGATGTACTTAGTACCACTCTCACGTTGTGTACTCTTCAATTGAATTGGATATTTATTTAATTTATAAAATACGACTATGAGGGTTATCGCCATAAATAAGCCCAACAGATTTTTTAGCCCTCTTTTGATCAACATGTACATGTTTTAACTACACCTTTCGTAACTGAGAGAATAATGTAGATCGTGTTCATGGAAAACGAAAGTTATCTTTTTAGACTACTATCTTGTACAAATATTCTTTATCTCGTATTTACTCATCATTTTCGTCATAATCATTATACAAAAAATTCTGTAGCGTTGCACATGTGTCTTAAAAGGTGTTAAATACATATTGGAACCAATGCAACTTTCGTTACCTACTAAGTTGTTACGTGTCGCAAGTTTCGGAACATACTACAAAAAAAACCCTGTGGAGATAGAAGTTACACTTTCTTTAGCGAAAACGCTTCACATTTATTATCAGATACAAATGAGAGCAACAGATTATTCATTTTAAACATATTTTGCTATCTGCCCAGGCAAATGATCATTTACCTTGAATTCTTCGGGGCATTTACTATGTGACCAACGCACGGCTGGTCAAATGTTAAATGCATAGTCAAACAGCGGTTTTAAGTATCACTTTGGCAGTACAGTACAGATTATCTCAATAGAAACGTTTCAATGGCAATTCTAAAATTTTACTTCCTACCAAGAATGCCGTGGTTCAGTTTCTCTCTGCTTTAAAAGCGACAGAGTTCGAACTCGTGTTACCAGGATGAACGCGTTTGATTTAGTGATAAAGTGATCTTATCTAATAAAACAGCAGCATCTAATGTCATCCGTAAAGTTAAAGAGCTGAATTTTGGAAATCTCTACGGACCTTTTATTAGATAAACTCATGAGACAACTTGATTACTTCAGGTCTTCAGGTCACTAAGAGAAGTATTAACCGAACCGGTTGATAAAGGGGAAGAGGATACACTGTTATCCAAAATCAGCTGTGTTCTCTGCCCTGTTGAAAAATGACCATCCGATGATTAAGGAGCGAATTATGTTCGAGTACACATAACGGATTACCTTATAGGTTGCGTGGTAGACGTCTACTTTGTTAGAACAGTGATTCATTAGAACTCAATTTGCTAACGTTGTTGAGAAAAAATGTAACAGGCTTAATCAACGAAATAACGAAATTTCATTAAAATCTTAATATTATGCTAGTGGTTAATTTTACATCTTTTTAAACGTGAGCACTACCTATGGAGGATGTTTAGATCCACTTCCCGAATTTTTTAAATGCGCACTGTCAATTGTTTTTCAGTTAGGACTTCCCATCTGTCGCCATAAACCCTGCGACAGATCATCGAGCAAGATTCTTCGAATGGCCGAGCTGGTGGGACATTTGCGGGATTATCTTCCCTCGGTATATAATTCACGTTACTCTGGAGTCCTCCAGGGATAATAGCACCAAGCGAGAACAGCTGAAAACATTCATAATTCTTATGGTGGACGTTAATCAAATTAAGCAATTTTGGTAAGCATATTTGAGTATAATACTGAGAATCCGCATCTAACTCGACTAGCCAACATAGGGTGCTGAAATGTGGCCTTTGCTTTAAATTTAACTTCATTTGGACAGTTTTTAATATGAGAGGTGTGATTTCCAACGTTTTACTTCGTTCCTAGTGCGACATCTTGAAATATCTTTTATCATCAATTATAATCATTCGACTTCTCACAAAATGCCTACGCTTTCCTCAGAACAATCGACATTTTGAACTTAATTGTTGACACAATTTGACCTTCAGTAATAACAATAATCCATGATTTATTTACCTGCTCGTGGTGACTAGCTCAGACATCGAGCTCTGAATGAAATTTTTTTTAACTTTTTCTCAAAATGTATATCCCATACGTTATTATATCTTTGATGGACATGGCAGGGTGCAAATTACTTTTCCAATCATACTTGACGCTCTTCTTTATTGTTTATCAACAAAGATTGATGACAGTATCACATGTTCCTTTACCCCGTCTCCATTACAAAGTAATTGACAAATAGTTAGCAATGAGCAAAAACTATAGTTGATGTGACATAAAAAAATTACAACTACAGTGTTTCAAAAACGGAGAAAAGCACATCATAGTATTGTCGGGGTGGATATCGAGAAAATAATGTCTCTGTCCCGTGAAAATTAAATAGGCTTCAGTGCCTCACAAAATAGAAATGTTGTAATTACTTTATAATTTTAGATAAGTATATTGTATAATAAATAATGCTTACTTGAGCATATAATATTCTATAACCTTATTTATCAGACTGTAAAATAGCCAAAGGAATGGAAGAAGGCAACCGTTGTACCGATACTGAAACCAGACAAGTCTAACAAGGTACCCGGAAATTACCGCTAGGAAAATTACTAGAAAAAAAAAGGATAAAAACCAGACTCGTGTGGTAAATTGAAAGTAATAACTTGTTATCCCTTTTCCAATTTGGTTTCCAAAGCCATTCCAGTACAATTCACAGCCTGCATGGTACTCTTAGAGAATACTACAAAAACTCTTATGCACAAAGAAATCAATCCCCGACTGTTTTCTTTGACATAGAGAAGGGATATAATTGCACGTGCAGATCTAATATTTTGAAAACTATATCAAACTTCATAACAAACTTTTTGACTCGTCGGGAAAAAGTACGACTGGGTAATACAGTGTCTTCACGCGGGCCAGTAGAGAAGATCTAGTTTAAATGTATGCTCATGGCAATTAATATTACTAGTCAGGATAGTCGTAAACTAGAAGAAAATCAGTAATAAATTGTCCAAACTGCAGTTAACCAGGTATATAACGTTGTACAATCCATTGGTTAGGGTCTTCACTACAAAAACGGTTAATGTACACGTTTGTAGATTACGATCAAACACCCTTAGTATCCTTATGTGAAAGCGCGATGAACAATCGAAATGTAACAACATTTTCGAGATAATCTTTGATGAAAAATTATTATCGAGATGGATGGTATTAGCTGGAGAAAGGACAGACAATTGTTCCTTACGCTATATCGCGTAATGATTTTGCCTTCATTGGAATACGGAGTTTTTGTATACCGTTCAGTAGGTACGAACCGCTCCATTACCAGCTATTAAGATTTTGTATTTTGTATTTCAAATACTCTCTTATGAGTATTTTGAATTTTGCATTTGAAATACATTAATGTATGTATTTTGCCCACCGCAATGTTAACGATAGGTTCAGAGTGAATTCTAAGTACACATTTTCAAGAATTTCAAGAACCTGCCTATAACACTATCCTGGAAACGTCTAACTAAATCTCCCAAAAAAACACCCCGTATGCGTATAGGTATTTTTGTATTTTTATAATTCAAATATTGTATTTGTATTTTGTATTTTTAAAAATAATATAAAAGTATCTCGTATTTTGTATTTCAAATACATTTATAGGAGTATTTTGTAATTTGTATTTGAAATACGTTAGTGCATGTATTTTGCCCAACCCTGATTATGGGTATGTCCCGATTCCAAAAGTAATCATACAAATTGTGACTTTCTAATAAATATATTATAAAATCGCTATTATATAAATCTGAATAAAACGGGATCGCATGTACTGTGTAACGCCCTGCGATAATTTCCTATTTTAGATTTGTAATATTCTAATTTCTTTTACTTTCATGACTAATATTCTTAAAATTGGTTACATTGTATTGTAAGCATCTGCTTTCTTGACTCATCATCTTAGCCCTATGTAACCTGAACCTTTGGAATTTTCTTTGTTCGTGATGACTAATTTGTTATGCACAGTTCTTGCTGCTTGACAGATGTGTTCATTCCTTTGTTCTTTATGCTATTTTGCGACGTAGAACCCGCTGACTCATTTCCTTTAGGGTCTAAGAGCCCTTTCCTCTAGTCATTTTTCTTCAGTTAGCTACTTGCTGCCTTTCGACTTAGATCGCTCAATACTCTAATCACTACGCTCCTTTGTCTGTACGATCCGATTTGCATTTACTAAAACTCGAGTTATTTTTCGGATTTTGTGCTCTTCGATCAACAATTTAGTGAAAGTTCTTACTGATGCTTTAAGAAATCGCTAAAACCGTATTTTTTACGTCTCTTTGTACAGTAAAAGAAAAGTGTACGTGAGTTTTCTTCTTAAACGCTGGGATTAATTATTTACCAGGTTGGTACTGATTTTTTCTTGCTTAATGTAGTTACCTAATTTCGCTTTCCCTTTTTTTATAGCGGTTTTACACCCGCAAAAAGCTACCTATAATCTTCTACCATTTTCCTGCTTTCTGTGAAATTCCGACTTCGACGACGCTTCGTGGGAAGCCAACCATTTCTTCAACCCCCGATCGCCGCTCCGAAGATTCAGTGAATTCCATCTTTACTATATCTACTTACCGTCGCTACGTGGAAAACCAATTTTAGTTTTTCCCCTTTATTACTTATTTCGAACTTTTATACTTTAATTTTACCTACTCAAGTTATTTCTCTACCAGTCTATTTAAAAGATTCTGTTTAAACCTTAACCATTTTGCTATCTAAAATTTGCTAAATTTGCTATTGCTGTAACGTAATTTTACCGTATTATTTCCTTTGAATTTTCTAAAGTAATATAGTTTATTTGCTAATTTAATTTGCTGTTTGCTAAATATTAATTTGTTATCAAATTACCTTTAACTTCTTTTGACTTAACGTAACTATTTAAATTTGAACTTCATCTATATTTGGTATCCGATTTTTTGAATCACAGTACTCGTGTAATTACTCATTTCGGCTCGCTGTAATGCCCAGCGACCCTTGTTGTTTTTGTTTTATTTAAGGACTTGGAAAACTGTGCACAGGAGTTCCAACATCCGACTCAACTTTAATAAAAGAAAGGTAGGATTTCCTATTTAACACCGATTACTGTATTTCGTATTTTCAAAGTCGCATCCCTATAGCTCAATTTGCTTGTCAATTTAACGTCATTTTACTCACAAATTTTGCTTAACTTAAAGGTAGTTTAGACCCACCTAGTTTGTACTACAAAATTGATTATTTACTTAATTAAATTAAACTCATATAATTATCATTCTTGTACTTATGAAACCTGATTTTATTTTGTAATATTTTATTTTATTCATTATAATAACCGTAAATTTGTTTACTTTTCTATTTATTGCTGAAATCACCCCGTTCTCTTTCAGATTTGACTTCGTTACTATTCTAACTGTTAATACCTTCGTAATTCGGATTAGCAGCCTTATTTTCTACAAGAATTACGTGGCGCCCTGTTCTTTGCTTATTTTTTTCTCTATTTTACTACCACGATTTCTTACTTTTTCGCTCATTATTGCTAACCTACGACCACCTGTCTACTAGCACTGAATTACCGCGGCCTTTGCTCCAGTTAATTTCGTTGCGACCCAATTCTTGTCGTAACAACTGATAATGTGGATCCGAAATGGAATTGGCAAAAGGAAGAACGAACTGGCAGATACAAATGCGCGTTTGGCCACAAGAAAGAGAATCTATGATACTTTACATGGATAGCTGACCCGACGTACAAAGGCTTCTATAAAAAAACACATGAGGATTGCATGGCAAAGACTATGGCGCGAAGTTGAAGCGGAAGTAGAAGAAATAAAAACTATTACAAATACTGAATACCCAAAAACTCTTACACTCATCTGTCTGATACACACGCTGTTATCAAGAAACAAAACGACAAAAATGGGTAGAATGTATTGAAGTTTTTACGAGTAGAGAAATATAAGAAGTGACATGAATACGGGGCTAATGGTGACAGATAACGATGCCCATACAAACAATAAAAAGATGTCAAATATCTGATAACAATAGAGTATGAAACATATCGTCAATATAAATAAAAGCTTTCGATGAATCTTGTAATAAGCTTACGGTCTGCATTGCATTCATAGTTATTTCGCCTTAGCATGGAATCCAAAGGAAAGTACAGCTTATTCTCAATGTAATTTATTATAGATGTCAATATTTCGTAACATCGGGACCTATAAATTAATATTAAAGACGATAATGCTTCACCACGACGGATTAAATCATCCGTCAGTCTTAAGTAATTGAGTAAAATTTCACTTTTCAGAATGTGTGTGTGTGCCGTAAGTTTTTTTTTGCAGGTCAATGAGAATTTGAGATTCGAATACTTTAGTCAACTTAACGAATTACATAACAAAATTAGAACTTACAAATTGCTTATGCAATGATATCTATTAACGTTTATTACCAAAGTAAGCAAGTTTTAACTGCCTAAAATTTCTAAACCATTAATCTAACGCATATCTTTAAGGAGTTAAGCCCTTTGGCGGTTAAATAAATTTTAATTATGCCCAATATGTCTTCGAAAGGATATCAGAAAATTAGTGAAATATGATTTAACTTTGTGGAAATTAGCTATAATTAAACAAAGATAAAGCAATAAACATTTATTACCACTTCCCTTGACATTGGTGTAGTGAACACCCACTTATACGGATAGCACCAAAAGTTACGTGCCTGGTTTTAATAATGTGTGTTGTAGGACGTCATTTACAGTTAGTTGCTGCTATTAGTAACAATCTGTATTCCACACAATATTGCGTTTTTTTCTCCCTCCCCACTGTTAATACCTATGGCTTTAGTAGGAGCAATTAAAGGGCTTGTTTATCCATATAGTTAAATCCTCACAAACGGGAAACTCTTAATTTCCACGTTACTATTCCTTATTCGTACACAATTTATTTACGAGGTATCTGTAATTGTTCCTGTCCAGTACTAACTTTTAACGAGAAGTGCACTTTAGGTAAAACGCTTGAAGGTTCATTCACAATAACAATAGGTAAATAGATGTAAAAAGTATTTACATAAACTGATATATATGAAATGAAAAGTAAGTAGATATTCTGGGCAAACTGGTCAGTGATGAGAAGGGTAACACTAGTTCCATTCTAGCGACCGTTGTCCAAAAGTACCATAATAGGGAGGGATTTAAAATGAATAAAACATTCGCTTCCAAACTCTTCCGAAAAATTAAAAAAACCGTGCAGTCCGCACTTATGTCGGTTGGATCAACATTTGGAACCACACCAACAACCAAGGCATTGGCCTCAAGATGTACACTAACAAATGTTTTGATTAGGATGAGTGCGAAAACCACTGTTCTAGATACCGTAGAAACTTCACTTGCTGAACGTGCTCCTATGCATCCTCCAAGTCTTGCCGTCCAATCTGCCTCGTAAATACAAATTCCCGCTACCATCTCCGCAACAACAATTCTACAACATTCCTCTCAAAATGCCCTTATCCAATATAAAATTGAACCACAATCATACTTCACTCACTGCACCCCTAAGTCCCTAAACCTAAGTCCTACTTCGTTGCATCCTGGGAGAAGCCATGACCACTCTTACATGGGTATCCGGCCAGGCGATCCGCACCAACCCCAATAAACTGTCCCCTTATCCTGTGCCATGATCCAAATCGACCTCGGTATAACCCGTTCACCGCCACCAACTTTCCGATAGTAACCCGACCCATTCGAATTATGCGTCGTGCCACGTCCTCTGCCCGTATTATTGTCTAATAGAAATCCACCCTTGACTACTTTTCGTTTCGCGATATCTTCATGTTCGGAAGACATTACCACTGCGACTCTCCACGCATCCCCCCCCCCCCCCCCTCCACAACAAGAAGAACTGCACTCCTTTTTAGGAAACAGTACTCTCGGTACTACTGCAGGCACAGCACTCCTAATTCACCATCATCATGCCGCTTTCACCCTCTTCTACGACGTTCAAGACTTGGAATGCATAGGAGTTCCCGATCATTTTCAAGTAACCTTCTCCTCCTATTATAACACCTCTACGGCAACCCCACAAGTGGTGAACAGCTAACTTTATGTAGGTAGTTCAATTTTTATAACGGTTCGTGTACGTCATAGTTAGTTACTATTGTTGACAAAAATTGTAATTATGCAAAATGTCGATGACGTACACGCACCGTACCTATATCAACCCTCCCTAATGGGGAATCCTCCTCCAACTCCAAGTGTTTTGCTCTTAGGCCTCCTTCGACGGCCCCTTTGGGTGGTCACGAACATCTCGCCCACCTATCTCGATACTCTAAGTACTTCCATAATTGACCACATCATATATACGAACGATTAATTAATTATTTCGACCAAAGCATAACGATATCTTCCGACCACCTGCACTTCCTTCAGCGATCCACCTCCCCCACCACTTCCACACTTCTAAAACGCCAACTGGGACACATTTTACAAATACGTTATTTGTCACCTTCCGAACCTTCCGTTGATTCTTCCATATAACGTAGATCATACAGTCCTACAAGTTTTCTCGGCTATTTCCATGAAACGATCATTATTAATCACAGACTGCTCTCCTTTTGCATAGTCCCCCTAATTAAGGAGAAGAGGCGTACATTCCGTTAATTCGTTCACACAGAAGATCCCAATGTCTTAATGCATCGAGAAACCAATCGGTTTACCAAGGAACTCTTGTCACCTCAAAACCACCCCCGAGGACAATATAGAGTACCTACTTCAGAAATCTACCCTTCCAAAAGGCGCAACTTTTAGAAGGGCAATCCAAATGCAATGCTGTCAAATGTAACGGCCCAGCCTAGGTCATCAGCCCTTAGATGTCTTCTCACGCCGTAGTTTATTACATGGAGGCTGGAAAACTTCCGCCAGCTTCACGATCCCCAAATCCAACACCGCTACGCCCTATATCCCTTCTAAGCTGTATACGGAAATGCTTACCTTAGAGATTACTACGAGTTGAAAAATCATCTCCTTCCGAATCAATTTGAGTTCCACCAAACAAGATTTACTTTCGACCCCCTTTTCAAGCCTTTAACCTAGGTAGATGTACTTGTACACTCGCCGTATTTTGGGCACGGTTTTTTCCCCGGAAAACCGACCATTAAACTGACATTCCACCACACCACCGCACTCCTAATGTAACTCGTTGATGATTTCCACCTCAACCCACTCCTCTATCTGCGAGAAACGAAAAACTGCTTAAAAGTTCACGTAAAATCGATGCCGAAGACGACACTAGTCATGAACAGCGATACAATAAATAAAATATAGTGTTAGAATATTAGTCCAGTCAACGAAGGTTGTTAGAAAAACAAAAAATGCAAAGGTTGTTTTGTTTCGCCGAAAATGGCTATTAGGCCTTCCTGTTAAACATACTAAAAGTCCCCTATGATGGGAGTCCGGGAACCGGCCGCCATCTTGGATTTTAGCTCCCATTTTTCGGTTTTCTCGAAATATTTCTAAAACAATCAATTTTTTTAAACAACATGAAATTCAATGTTTTTTATCTGTTACCGTTTTTGAGAAAATGGCGCCTAAACTCGGGGAAATGTGGAAATTGGTGTGTCGGAGGATGGAAAGCTGAGGTATTCCGCAAGTTATGTCACTGTTTGACGACTGCAGAATTCGGAAAATCACAAAATCGTCCTTGTACGATATATTCACTGTCTCTGAAACTGGTATACAGGGTGGGCCATTGAAAAGGAAACACGCCTGTTTTGGGACACTTACACCAGTTTATTAAAAAAACGCTCGGACACGTCGATTTTTTATTTTTGGGGGACAACTTTTGATGTCAAATTTGACTTTGTCAGGTCAACCCCCTAGCCCCAGCAACGCCTAACTCAAGAATTTAAATAGGGAAAGGGAGTCGAGCGACGCCTCATTTGAAGCGTCTTTTAATTCTCTATTCGAGTATGAATGAAAATTAGTTTCATTCAATTTTTTTTCACCCCCATGAAAAGCACCCTCCAGATTAACTAAGGTGGGGGTGTGTTTAGGAAAAATCCTGAAACGCGCCACCTTTTACCTTTTGATGTCAAATTTGACTTTGTCAGGTCAACCCAAGGATATAAACTAGAAAGGATGGCCGAATCCCTATGCTGTAATGTTATCCGGCGCGTTGGTTGTGGTGACGTACAGGCGCTGATATACACGGTGTTAATACTAATAAGTTGTAACCCCCAAAAACACCACTTAGAACTCATTGAAACAAATAACTTTTCTTAGGTGAAATTTTTGATTTGGAGCCCTCGTTCATAGTAGTTATTGGTGTTTTTTTGTTTTTCGATAAATCGGCATTACTCCCTTATTTTAAGGAATATTGAAAAAATACAAAAACTTTCAGCATTTGCTTTCAGTTCTCTAAAACATTTGTTGTTACAATTATTTACTATTTTATCAAATAACAAAATTGCGACCGATCAAAAATATAAGTGTGTTGACGAGACTCACGGTGACGTCACGTAGGTTCAAAGTTGTGCGAATGAATACGGCGGATTCGGCCATCCTTTCTAGTTTATAATCCTTGAGGTCAACCCCCTAACCCCAGCAACCCCTAACTCAAGAATTTAAATAGGGAAAGGGTGTCGAGCGACCCCTCATTTGTGCCGTTCAAAAGGTCAAAGGTGGCGTGTTTCAGGATTTTTCCTAAACAACACCCCCACCTTAGTTAATCTGGAGGGTGCTTTTCATGGGGGAGAAAAAAAATTGAATAAAACTAATTTTCATTCATACTGTCGAATACAGAATTAAAAAACGCTTCAAATGAGACGTTGCTCGACTCCCTTTCCCTATTTAAATTCTTGAGTTAGGGGTTGCTGGGGCTAGGGGGTTGACCTGACAAAGTCAAATTTGACATCAAAAGTTGTCCCCCAAAAATAAAAAATCGAAGTGTCTGAGCGTTTTTTTAAGAAACTAGTCTAAGTGTCCCAATACAGGCGTGTTTCCTTTTCAATGGCCTACCCTGTATATCAGTTTCAGAGACAGTGAAAATATCGTACAAGGACGATTTTGTGATTTTCCGCATTCCGCAGTCGTCAAACAGTGACATTGGGTACGGTGACATAAGCTGCGGAATACCTCAGCTTTCCATTCTCTGACACACCAATTTCCACATTTCCCCGAGTTTAGGCGCCATTTTCTCAAAAACGGTAACAGAAAAAAAACATTGAATTCACCGTTTTGTAGGGAATTTAACTGACTTCATTTTCCTAATTTCATGTTGATTGTTTTCGAAATATTTCGAGAAAACCGAAAAATGGGAGCTAAAATCCAAGATGGCGGCCGGTTCCCGGACTCCCATCATAGGGGACTTTTAGTATGTTTAACAGGAAGGCCTAATAGCCATTTTCGGCGAAAGTAAAAAACCTTTGCATTTTTTGTTTTTCTTCCCCCCAATATCGAGCTTCGTTGACTGGACTAAAGAGAAAACTCCCGTCCATGTGTCTAACCTTAAGAGGGTCATCAATTTGCGCCGTGTATCTAACCTTTCGTTGTGTATTCAACCTCCGCAGTATCGGCACGAGAGGAAGTGGTACGTCGAAACCATTGTAGTGTAGCAACCTGATATTCAAGAAGCCAATCCACTCGCTTTTGCTGAGCAGAATGGTCCCAACAGCAAAGAAGAGATTTGGAAACTGATGTTTATCAACACCAGCGTTCCACACCCCGATATCTACTTATCGAAAGTTTTGCTTAATGATCTGAGGCGGTTCAGTGTAAGAAGTGGTGTGCACCATATCAAAAAATAAACTTTTGAAACATTAGTAGATTACCAAGTGCGTTAATTGTTACTGTTAGTATTTTAATTTTTGGAGTCAAATAAAATTGATTACAAACCACAAAATATTTGAAATTTTAGTGTAACAACCTGAAATACAACACAATACCAATTAAATTTAATATTCTAGATGACAAGCAATTAAAATTAGACATCAATCAGGTCGACGCGTTGTCGCCATAAATTTCGATTCATGATATTTTAAGTGAAATCCTCGTATTCAAATTTCTTACAAACGAGACAACGCGTAATTAACAATGTGCGGCACCATAAACTTATCCAGAGGTAAATGTACATTTGAAATATGTAAATTAAACGCACTACTTCATAAAGTTTGCTACAGTTAATTAAGTCGCATATTGTCGCCTACTGCCAATTACTTGCGGTATACTCAGATTCATTTGCATATTTGCAAACTTACTTAGAAAAGTAATAAAATTCTACCTATACGTTGAAGTAAAATATCTATTGTATCCAGTGGCCAATACAAGTTTACTATCTTTTACTATGTAACGAAAGTATTGGATTGTTTATTTTTTCTTGCAACGAGTGTTCCAATTTGAGGTTAATTATGAATAAAATACCCAAATTGTTTGAGAATTATCAAAACTTTTAATTGAAATGATAATTCAGTAATGAGAAACAATATCTTGCAAGTGACCACCTGTTGCTGTACGGCAATCGTTATCATCAATTGCTTGAATACTGTCAATAATCTTTTCCTTTTTTTGGTCATCAATTGTTTGTAGATCGGCGATGACCTATTCTTTCAAATAGCTTCATAGGAAAAAATCTGAAGGTGTTAGATCGCGCGACCAATTAATGTTGCGTCGTCCAGAAATTATTCGCTTACCAAATTTCTGTTTCGAATGATCGATTGTTTCCTTTGCTGCATGACACGGTGCACCGTCCTGTTGAAACCACATATTCTGCACATCAATATGCTCCAATTCATTCCATAAGAAGTTATTAATCATCGTTCGATATCGAACACCATTCACAGTAATAGCCTTTGCATCATCATCTTCAAAAAAAATATAGACCAATATCACTCCACCAGCCTAAAAACCATACCAAACAGTAACTTTCAGTGGATACACGGGTTTTCCCATTATTTCTCGTGGATTTTCTTCACCACATATTCGACTACTTCGCTTTTTAACACATCCACTCAATTCAAAATGTCCATCATCGCTGAATATGGTTTTGTTGGAAAAATCCACATTTTCAAGTTTCTGTAGTAAAAGCCAATTAACGAACTAACGACGTAAAACAAAAAGCTCTTCATTTCATTGTGTTATCTGAATCATGTAAACCTTTAAACGAAGATCTTTGTGCAAAATTCTGAATAAAGTGGTTTTTGGAATGTTTAATTGCTGTGAACGATGAAAAATTGATGTTTTTCATTGTTCGGCAACTAGCACTAACAGGCGTAATATTTTTTTCTGAACATCCACTACGATGATATGTTCTGATTTTTTCATCTGTTACTGAACCAGTTTACACAAATTTTTGAACAATTTCTCCAATGGTAACATTTGATGGTCAATTTTCACTTCCCTATTCTTTACGATATTTTCTTCCAACTTCTGCATAACTTTCACCAAATTTAAAATAATTTTTAATAATAAACTCTCGCCCAATTTTAATATCCGGAATATTTCGACCTGTAACATATGCCAAATAGTACAAAAATATAAGTGGCATCAAATTTAAAACTTAACCCCAAATTGGAACACCCTAAATACCGTGCTTTAATCAATGTTTGATCCCCCGGTCCCCGCCCCTTGTAATTGCAGGTGCTTAGGCAACTAAAGATGCACGATGGAAAAGCTGATTAATTTCCCCTAGGCAGGTTACTAGGGTATCTACCATCAAACAGTATTTAGAAAATCAAGAATAGAATTTATTATTTATTGTTATTTTACAAAAGGTGGCCAAAATGACCACCAACATGGCATGTAAATTTCCTTCAAAAGATTGACGCAGATTATCACGAAATCGTTTTCCATTTACGGTTTTATAAAAGATAATATGGCCAATTATCTTCCTTCTTGCCTGAGCCATCCAAATGCTAGCTTTTTGGGGTTGTAGAGCTGGTGTTTCGATGTAAATGTGTACGTGGATGTGGAATGTGGATGTTCTCCTGCCCAAATTCTGTAATTTTGGCTATTCACATAACCTGACAAATGTACCTACCCATGCTCGTATAATAAAATGTTAAGTCTAAGAAATTATTGTTGTATAAGCGTTCGTTGAACCATTGACAGTATTGCACTCGAAGATTATAATCGGGTGTATGTAATTGTTGCACAAAAGAAATTTTGTAAGGTTCTTTTTAAGAAAGTGCATAGTAGCAATTTTAAAAACGAATTTACATATTAGATAATGGTTTGTTGTAAGGTTCGAATTTTTTTCCCTCGAAAACGAAGCATGATTCGCAAAATACTCAAGTGGAAAAAAGTGTTTAGTTGCTTTATATAAAAAAAGTTACAAAATTGCAAAAAAAAACATTTGGGTTATTACTTTTTATGCAAAGGAGAACTAACAGGTTGACTTGTGAGTGCGCCCCAGGAATTACTGTATCAACTGTAATAAATCCAAAATATGCCTCATAAAGTTACGATCAACCCTTGACAATTTCATTAAAATCGGCAGAAGCGTTTTTTAGATATTAATAAAGACGATTTTTTTAATAAACTTTAACAACCCGTACCACGAAAACGAACCGTTTCCGTTCATAATTATGTTAATAAAGCAGAAAATGTTTGTTTTGATGTCCCTTACCACCCCTAACAGTTTGTCGGCATATTCATAAAACACGCTGTATGTATCATGACGCGTTTCGAATTCTTTGTATTATTATGAAAATGTTGAATTGCGCACATATATTTTCCCAATTCTGGCTCAATTGTTATTGGTTTCTTTTAAGAATTTGTTATGTTCTAAACATTTTAATATATATATATACCTACTTATTATGTTGCTTTTAAAATAATCAGCACTGCTCAAATCGTAATGACTCTGGTAATGACTCCATCATTTGTTTTTTCAATAAGACGTTACCACGTCTCTACTTTAAATACTGTTTCTATTTAAATTTTAATTTGGAAAGCGTTTTGATTTAATTATCGAACGGAAACAATAAAACGCTGGCTACAAATTATTTTTTCCAACATCCCTTATGAAAATGACACTTTCATCACTCAATGTAGTGAGGAAAATAGGCATTGGCATCACTAGTGAGGAAAGTTCATTTCCATAAGTTGTTTAAGGTTAGTTGTCATTTTTGACAGACAGATGACTGAACTGTCAATATCATATGTTTAAATCATACATTTTATAGTTATTTATGTATCAAGGGAATTATAAGGGTCTTAATTACCGAGGGTAAAGTTTGCGTCCCGAGGGCCTTGCGCCCGAGGGACAGCAATTACCCGAGGTAATTGGGACCTATTAATTCCCGTGATACATAGATAATTTTATTTCTGACCGAGTTTAATAAAATTTGCTCATTTCCGGTATATTTGATTCAGGTATCGTCGATTGCAGTTTTGGTTGTTGCTAGGTTACTGGTTCATAAAAGTGTCGTAGAGGGATTTATAGCGTCTTTATATCCCAAGGGAGTTATGACACTCTTTATTGGTATCGTAACTATGACAATATAAGCTTATAATATCACTGTCAGAAATAAATATATTAAATTATCTATATCTATCACATTAACATTTATGATTTATTCATTTCCATAGCAACGTTAGAATACAAAATCAGCAACTAGATTCTTGAAAAAATAGGAGAGTAAAATAATAATAAAGAAATTTAAAATTGAGGCTCATTTTTGCGATGTTGGAAAAAATAGTATTTCGTGATGAAAGTGCGATATTTCAACTCGCAATACTATACAATATACAATATACAATTTATTGCTCGCTGAAAAATCAGTCACTTTCATCACTTATAATGTAATGTACTATTGTTCAATTCTGCCATTGAAATGTGTTGTTTCTTACTTGGATACCCTATTAAAATAGAAACCTTTTGTTTACTCACTACTCAAATTATTTCTATGGCAACGAGTGGGCGAAAGTGTTATTACACTCACTAGTGGGTGAATAGTTATTTACGTAACCAGTTATGAAAAGACTAACTTTATTTGACGAAATGTAATATTTGCCAAATCGAGCGAGCGAAGCGAGCGAGTTTTGCAAATTACATGAGTCAAATAAAATTAGACTTTTTCATAACGTGTTAAGTACAAAACTTTATCTAATTCCGTAATTTTATCTACCTTTTGATTTTTTAATGAGAACATTAATCTGAAATGAAGTAGTTTTAAGTTCATGGTTACTATGGAAACAAACATCGAATTTTGACAATAATTAACCAATTACTTATAGTTTCAAATTGTCAGTTGTGTAATATTATTACATAACTACTTTACATAACTGTGATGAGACAGTTTTGAAAAAGATCACGTTACCTAATTTTAAACAACAACGTAAACTATCACTTTTATTAACGGAATTAGATAAAGTATTATTACACCACTAGTGGGTAAAAAATGTAATTTGTTTACACAAGCCATAGCAACGCAAAACATATCGTCTTGTACAATAAATAACTACTAAAATTTTATATTTTTAGTACTATATTAACGTTTCAATAGCGGGATTGAACAAAATGCTATACAGCACGAATGAAGAAACAATTTCGCTCACGGTATATGCGTGAGCGAAATTCTTAGTTTCTTCACTTGTACTGTATGTAATATACTATCACGCGATACGTTATGAAATCATAATGTATGTTAATTTGCATAATAACTGATAAATAATTTTATACTTAAGTATGCAAATTTTGTGAAAAGATAATATATTTTTTTGTACAGTTTAAATAACAAATTTCTATTGTTTTCTAACATGATTCCAGGCAGGTTTTTCCATAATTCATAAGAATATTTGAACTTGAAAAGTGTTGTTGAGTATGCTGATGACCTAACCGTAATATATCCTACCTATTCACTTTTGGTTGCGCAGGGGGTGTTGAGGTTTATCACAGATGTTTTATTACTGAAAATTTTTTATTATTCACTGCCCAAATCTTTACAATCCGTTCGTCAAAGCATATGGTTGCTTATAGTTCCCAGGTTGTCCCAGTTTGAAAGATGGGAGATCAGGTTCAGTAGAGCCCAATGGCTACTGCTTCAGTTTCCTTAAGGCAACAAATTAACTGGATGTTGACACCTATCGAACAATTTCCAAAATTACCATCTCAAGATGCAGTGATTTGTTAACCAAAGTGTTGTATCCAAATATTCAACTTTGAATTCCCTTCAAACGCACCTAAAGCTTTCCTTTTAGATATTATTGAATAGAATAGTGATAGTATTGCCTTTTAGTACTATCCTACATCGTGAATCATCTTTTCATTGAAGCTATTACCCTTACCTCTACGAAGTAAAATGCGTACAGGTTATACGTCGTTCGAGCAATAAGCTCCAGTGTATAGTACAGCTAAAGAGGTATTTCTCAAGTTGTTAATCTATAGAAATACTATATTGTTGCCCGTTTTCCCCATACAAATTAAGGCATACTTAAAGTTTGGCAGAACTTCAATGCCCTGGCAACGATTATTGAGACAATGGTTGCTATGGTATTTAAGCATGCCTATGGTGAAAACGGGCATAAGTCTCGTGAAACCTTCTCACTTCATAGAAACAGAGAGGGCCATCGTCGAACTGAACACTCCCACAGATAAACAATAATTATGTGTCGTATCGCACAGTCAAGACTTAAAACCGGAACAAGTTGGTCATCGGATCCACAGACTCGTTGTCAAAACGAGGTGGGATATTAAAGTCCGTTTCGAAATTGGAGAATATCATTGGAGGTTTGGTCACCCAACCAAACTGCCAATACGGTAAATCAACCGTATCCTTAAGATCCACTTTAAACACCTTACCTATTGCCTAAAGCTCATCCGGCCCCCACACATCAAGTCCAACCTACTCCCTTGTTGTTAAGACGCGATTACTTCGTTGTGGTGCCGAAAAATGACCTAGTGAAAACTCTTGAAAGTGACTACCGACCAACACCCTCCGACGTGATCCTCGTTAATCTCATTAAAAGTCCTTTACTGGCTTCGTGGAAATGCGATCTGATTTCGTTGCGAATATTTTCCTCTCCGAAGTACAGTCTGAAGCCGACTCGACTGGGTGCGCACGTGTCTACAGATCATATGAACGACCGAAGATTTTGAATAAACAGTCTGCCAGAGACCCTCTAAGCCACTTCCAGACGTCACGTAGCTCAATGCTCCGAGGGACGACATCAAAAAGTGAAATCTGCCTAACCGGAATTCCAGCGCCCGTAAGTCTCATCTTCAGGGGAGAACGACTGTTGGCTTTGTATATACTCGACAAAATCTCCTAACGTAGATTGATACTCAGCATTATTTTCCATAAGTCATATTTTTGTATTCTCTGAAATACTTTGCCATTTTGTCAAAATTTTCCAAGCAAAGTATACTAGAGTTCACATAAACTAATTGCTCAAGCTTGACTAGATGTTATCAAAGTCATGGAATGTATGATAAAAAAACAATATGCTTTAAAACACTCTGGAAAGTACTTCGGAGTTTTATCTTATGATATGAAATTGTGATTATTATTAATTTGAAGATATAATTCTTACTTATTGATCAATAATTCAGTAGTGATCACGCTATAGTCTTTTAAACGTACCTACTTATAGTCTATAAATTCGCCGATATGTACGCAGCTAGACGAAAAACTAATTTTTTGATATCCCGTAAGTAGTTTTTGTTTTCCTTTATCATTATAATGCAGTGGCACAATAGTGTCATAGAGCAAGCTCTTAAAATATTTTATTACGAACATAAGTGTTCATTTTTATTTACCTCTAAAACGTCGTTCTCAATTAAATTTGAACATCAAGGTGATGTTACTTTATTAATAACTACTATGTATCAGGTAACCAAAAAAGTTCATGCGGTTTTTTGTATACAGCAGAGTGCCATGAATGTTTTTTAAGTTGTTGATCGATAGTAGTTGTTTGTTATCTATTATTCACTTTAGTACGAATCCTTCTTTTGTCTGGTACATATTTTGGATTAGTTCCGAATTTGAATCGTGGAAAATGGATACGAAAACCTTAATTCGTGGTTGTTTACTCTATGAGTCTGTACTAAAGCCGCAGTGGTGGCGAGAAAAATATGCACCGCGTTCGGAGATCCAATAGGTCAAGAAATTTGGAGACAAATTCCGGTGTAACGTGCTTAGAGCTTGCAGAAACATTCATTCATTTGCACCTTCATCAGCTAGGAAAGATGTGGAAGTTAAGCAAATGGATCCCATATGAATTATTATCAAACGATAACAAACTATATCGTGTTACCGTTTGCTCGAAAAACATTTTACGCAACAATAATGAACACTTTCTTGAAGGGTTTTTAACGTGCGATGAATGTGGATATTATACTCCAATTCCACGCGTTCGAATCATGGTTGTTGCCTACTGATTCGGTGCCACACACTCCTAAAGTTTCCTTGCACCCAAAGAAGATTTGATTGTGTGTTTGGTGGACAACCACCGGGATGGTAAATTACGAATTTTTGGAAAGGGGTCAAACCATCACTACGAATGAATAGTGAACAGCTTCAGCGAGTACAAGCAGTACTCATCCAAAAACAACCTCCTTTAGTCAATCGGAAGATTTTTACAGGATAACGCCAAACAACAAACCGTAAGATTGACCCGGCAAACAAATTCTGGAAAACATAACCCATCCTTCATATTCTTCTGATATTTCTCAAAGTGATTACCACCTTTTTGTCTTTTGATAACTGCATGAGGCATAGACAGTTCAAAACGGGCCTTGATGTTCTAAATGCAGTCCGTGAATTTTTGATACCAAATCCATAGCTAGAATTTTACAAGAGCGGCATGTAAAAATTGGTGTTACGTTGGGAGTAAAAATGTATTAACATCTCTTATGTATAAAACACAGTCGAAAATCGTGTTAGTTACACTATTTATAACTGAAGAACGGCTGTACCAATTTTCATGATTTTTGTTTTGTTGGATTTGTCTCCGCCCGGAATAGCATATAGACCAGGGTGTTCAAAAAGTATGGAAACCCTTGAATATCTCGAGAACGACACATCCGATTACAAAAAGAAACAAAACATGTTTCTTTATTTTTTTAAACCTCTTCAGTCATCACCCCAGCCCCCTGGGGTTGGAGCGAGGATGAGTTTTGAAAACTTAAATGGGAACACCCAATTTTTATTGCACTTTGCATTCTTCATCAAAAACTTTTCTCAAATTGCAAATTTCACTCCCAACCCCCGAACTTTTTGGGGGTGGAAAGAGCGAAAATTGTTCACATAAAAGGTTTAAAGCTATCAATTGAAATCCTAGGTTTTAGGACTTCACCCCTCTATCTTATGGGTATTATTATTATTATTATTATTATTATTCTCTGGGGGTGGTCCCGATAGGTTCCCGCACTGCGACCTTTTGGTCTATTGTGCTCCCCGGTGTTGTCTACCCTTCAAGAATGCCTGTATCTTTCACAAAGTCCAGGATTTTAGTAGGGCGAATCTTCGTTACTTCCTCTTGTGTAATTTTTTCATTTCCAAGTAGGAGTTCCCTTGCCTTTATGAATGCCTCACATTGGCAAATGACGTGATAGGGCGTTTCATTTGCCTCACCACAACCCCTGCATGTCGGGCTTTCAGTCAGTCCCATGTTGTGCAGATGTTTGTTCATGCGACAGTGGCCAGTGACCATTTCTGTCGCAAGTTTTATCTTCGTCCTGCTTAACTTTAAGATGGACGTAGCTAGGTCCCCGTTTGGGGTTTCCAGGAAGATCTTGGAATGACTCTGTCCTGGGATTTTCGACCAATGTCTGCAATGCTCTTTCGTGAGTATTGCTTGAATCTCCTTTTTGACTGTGTTATAAGTAATCCCACAAGCCGGTTCGGGTCCTATGAATGGTTTTGCGCTTGCCATTCTCGCAAGCTCGTCAGCAACCTGGTTACCTGCGATTCCCGCATGCCCAGGTGCCCACACTAGTGTGACTGAGTTGCACCTACCTAGTGCGTTTATCATTTGTGTGCATTCAAGGACTAGCCCTGAATTTACCACATATGAGTCTATTGCTGCAATCGCTGCTTTGCTGTCTGTCACTATAAAGATTTTCCTTTTGATAAGGTTCTCTTTTAATAGTTGAGCAGCTGCCGTCAGGGTTGCATATACCTCGGCTTGGAATACGGTCGCTTGTTGTCCTAGGCTTACAGACATTCTGCAGCCCCGTCCATTGCTCCCGTATACTCCCGAGCCGGTGCCCTTTGTGGTTTTCGAGCCGTCTGTGTAATACACGATTCCATTCAGCTTCGCTTTACTGGAATTGCTCTCCCAGTCTTGCCGAGTGGGGATTGTTGTCTTAAACAGTTTGATGGGACAAACTGTCTTGGGTATCCTCTCAGTATTCATACTAAGGGTTTTGTCTTTGGAGATTTCGTCAAAAATGAGCGAGTGCCCCGCCCTTGACGATCCCTCCTCGTCGTTAACTCTCAGCCGGTATGCCCCTCTGAGCGCCTCTGCCCTAATTGCTAGGTTTAGTGGCGGTAAGTTCAGGAGGGTCTCCATAGCTGCCGTAGGGGTGGTTATCATTGCCCCCGTGATTCCAAGGCAAGCCCTACGCTGCACCTTGCTAAGTTTCTGTATGTTCGTCTGGGTGGAGGTTTTATGCCACCACACCAGTGAGCCATACGTAATGATCGGTCTGATCATTCTGGTGTATATCCAGTGGGTCATCATTGGAGATAAGCCCCACTTGCTTCCGAACGCTCGCTTGCAAGCCCACAAGGACTTTGTGGCTTTGTTCGTTGTCTTCTCTAGGTGCGGTTTGAAGGTTAGCCCTTGGTCAAGCGTTATTCCCAAGTATTTGCCTTCTCCCACAACCTTCACCTTGGTGCCATACATTGCTATGTCTTTTAGCTTTGCCGGCCCTTTTCTTCGTGAGAAGAGAATGAGGTTCATTTTTGTTGGATTAACCGACAGACCCTCTTCTCCGCACCATGCTTCCACTAGATTTAAAGCTCCCTGCATCACAACTGATACGGTCTCTTCAAATCTGCCACGTACCACAATCGCTATGTCATCGGCATAGCCAACCGTGGTGTAACCAGCCTCGCTTAGTCGCCTCAGCAGTCCGTCCACTACCAGGCACCACAATAAAGGAGAGAGAACTCCCCCTTGTGGACATCCTCGTGCGGCCCTGACCACTACAGAGTCGTTATTAAGCGAGGCTGTAACGTTCCTATGTTTTAGCATGGTATGTATCCACCTGCGCACGGTAGGTTGTACTCCCTTGCTTTCTATAGCTGTTTTGATTGATTCTAGAGAGGTATTATCGAACGCCCCCTCTATGTCTATAAACGCCCCTAGAGCGACCTCCTTACAGGAGATCGCCCTTTCGGCTATGTCCACTACTCTGTGGATGGCGAGCTCACAGGATCTACCTGGTTGATAGGCACAATGGTATTTACTGATGGGCTCAAGTCCCAGCACCTCTTCCCTAATGTGTCATTCAATTAGTTTCTCCAATAGTTTTAGGAGAAACGACGTTAGACTGATAGGTCTAAACGACTTGGCTTGGGCGTATGAGTCTCGCCCAGGTTTCGGTATGAACACGACTTTTACGTCCCTCCACGCCATGGGTATGTATCCTAGGGCAATCTTATGGGTAAGCATTGTAAACAGAAGCGCAACGTTATTACTGTCAATCTTAACAGCTGTTAATTTTAAGTGATACGAAGTTCACGGGGCCATCTAGTATATTATATATTACAAGTATTGATAAGCATGCCAATTGAGAATTGCGCATAAGTACAGTATTTACCTGCGAAGATAAGACATAAGTATTTTAAATCACACGTGGAGGTGCATAAATAATATAGGTACTGTGTGTTTCACAAATATACTGACACACTTTTAGGGGTGGTAAGGGACATCACAACAAACATTTTTTGCTGCATAAACATAATTATGTCCGGGAGCGGTTCGTTTTCGTGGTACAGATTATTAAAGTTTATAAAAAAAAATTGTTTTTTATTAATATCTAAAAAACGCTTCTGGCGAGTTTAATGAAATTTTCTCAGGTTGATCGTAACTTTATAAGGCATCTTCTGGATTTATTACAGTTGATATAGTTAATTCCAGTGGTGTGTAATTAATGAATGAATTAATTAATTAATGGGCCGCAAATTTTATCATGTGGAGAACCTCCTGACTCAGCGTTCCATCATATTCAGAGCAGCGGATCGAGCATCGACCTTGGGATATCGCCCCTGACCCATATCCGGTAGATTTTTTCTAAGGATACCCTTACTTCTACCATTTCCTCTTTAGGATGATAGATACGTATGTGAACAGCAGCATGTCGCCGTTGCCTCCAGTGTACAAATTTTCACCTACTTAATGTGGGTACAGACCAAAACCCTGTGTTAGCGAACTGCACGCGAACAGGTCGCAAATTGATCGCGAGCTCGACGTCTACACTAGAAATAAGTATGTACAAACCGAAGCAAGGACTGAAGGACTCGCAAACTATCCCTTTGATGTACCGCTTCAAAAGCGAACTCGAGAACTGTTCTAGAACACCTCGCGAACGTACGTCCACACCAGGTTCGGCAGCGATTTGAGAATTCGCGAACAGCTCGCCAACCTGATCTGTACCCACCTTTAGATGCGTATTTATCATCTTGAGATGTTATTAGAACAACCCTCCGGTCCGCAATGCCTCTTATTCAGGTAGATCTGCTGTTTTAATTACACCTTCAAGGACTTCTTCTATGCCTACTTCTGCTAGAACTACAACATGTCGTTGTGTGAAATATTAGCATGTTCCTCTAACCATTCTTTAAAAATGTTACCCAGGTGGCTTATATGTACGATCGATCGTACTGCGACTTTTCATCTCTTAGTGATTTACACGATGTTAGCAGTTTTCCATTTTTGCGAATTTGTTTGGTTCTGAGAACCCCTTGAGGGTGGACTTCTTTTTGGTCACACTTGATTTTTTTCCAATTTAAGTGAAACGTTAGATGGTCACATAACAACGAAACTGTTTTGTTTATTATTTAAATAAACATTCCAATTGCCATTATTATTCGTGATAATATCATCTACTGAGTAATAAAATTGTACTTTATTAATTAGCTAGTCTATGGTCATGAGCGTAGGGTGCAGATTAGTTACTACACATTAGATTCAATTCTTTGAAGTAGTCGGAGCCTTAAGTATGCGTGTGTGTATTTGTGTTAGCGCTAGCTGCTTTCAGTGAAACTTCGTATTGTGCACAACTTTCTACATTTTCGCAATGAAATATTTGGACACTTCGATATAGGATTATTTTTCGGCCATGTACGGCAAAATACGTTTTCTAACCGTACCTGCAGGTATATTATTTACATAATATTTTATTTCCTTTTCACATACACGGCTACATTAATTAAGAGACCAAGTTATGATGAAAAATTATATGAGAAACACTAGTAATACTTAAAGTACTATTTTACGCATCTTTCGTGCGCCTGGATGTGACAATAATTAGCAGTTTGGATATAAGCGAAATTAGAAAATTAACCAGAAACACGCAGAGTCAATGACCAAAATTAATGACAAAAAATTTATGAGAAATATAAGAAACTCGCATACTGTCTCATTTTTAAATTGTTTTAGTGAGTTTTAAATTTTCCAATTAAGATATTTACACAATAACAAGTAGTGCGTCCTGCGTAATTGTGCATCAATGGTAATAGTGCATTCATTTGAAATAATTTAGTTCAAAACAAAGGTTAGCATAATGTTGCATGTGGTACATTTTTTACGCTTTTTAAAAGTCAAATAGGCGTTCAACATAATTGAATTATTACCAAGTTCAGTAAAGCAAATAATTTTGGCAACTATGGAAAGTGTAATAATAGAAATTACGTTAAATAAGTGGGCACTTCATCAAAATTTCGATATCCTGGAAATGACTTTCGTTTTTCTTTTTTTTTGTAATTGGCAATGAAAAATTCTACAATGTACAAGTATCGATTATTCATTATTTTCATACGACCTCGTTTTTATTTGACTGTAAAAACATCATTATTTATTAATTTGTACTCTGTTCAGAAATAGAGGATGTAGATTATTTTGTTTAACGAACTTGGATAACTGGTCTACATTTTTAATAAGATAAATACAAATTTGTACAAGAATACGCTGCGTATGCTATGTTGTACCTATACGTTTTGTTTTATTATAATAATTGGAAATTATTCTTCTCTGTAAAAACTTGAACTTGTAAATTCCCATTACAGACATAAACTATAAAAAGTAGATAATACTTAATAAATATACAAAACATGTAGATAACATTTCAGTAATATCAATTAAAAAACGCGACATTTTTTACTCGTATAAGTTTTACGATAATTCGTTTGCCAAGTGAATCTTTTCTAATAAAAAATGGCAAACATTTGATCTAAATGGTAAATGGATTAGATGTATTCACGATCCTTCGAACTCAGAATGTCAAAGCCAAGCTCATTTTTGCTCACATTGCAGAACCAAGTATTTTATATTGCGTTTATCAGTTGTTTGATAACATTAATTTACCATAATGTCTGTTCAGTTGTAATACATATTTATCCTATAATAGTGACAACTTAGTGTTAAGTAAAATGGCTCAACCGAGAGTGAATTTTCAACTAGAACGTAAGTTGATCTTGAAAAACTACCAAATATCTGTGATTTTAGTAATTAAGCGCCATTACGTCGGTATTTACTTGTATAAACTTCTATAGTTTTTAAAGATTTTATATTTATACTTTTGCCAAACTTTCTGTGAACTGTTATTCTTGTGTGCACTTTTCTTACGGTTCAGAAGCACTGATATGTCTACAACGGTTCGCGAACAATTTTAAAATTAAGCAGCACCGGTCTGAGTAGCCTTCGAATTGCCTTGACTTATTTTGATAAGAAAAGGTTAAGGATAGTAGCCTTGCGATTTGCAATTGTTTTGTGCTTGAACCCATGATTTTGTAGCAAGAAAGTTGCAAATTTCATAAGCGTGCACAATAGGCATTTTTCTTCCACATTTAGTTTGTCAAATAAGTACCGTGTATAAATTTATTTGCTAGAATTGTGCACCAAAATTCAAATATGCAATGGTAAACGAAAATATCTAAACGGGGTTCCCTTTTTCTAGTCTTACCATTGTAATCTTTTGCTGGTTACCTGGAAATACTATTCAATTTCATTTCTATAGGCACAAACAGTGAGTTTACTCTGCAGGTACACATTTTTTTCACAAATTTCTATTTTATTTTTCTTCTGCACTGGAGCCTCATACCTCTTATACAGGGTGTCCATTTAGTAGCCCGTTCTTCAACTACGGCTTTATTGTTAAATTTATTAATAAATAAATATACGGGATGGTAATTAGGCTGGATGAAGCACATTTGCAAATTAGTTACACACATACAGGGTGTCTCTAAAAAGCATGGTGCATAAAACGTATATTTTTTTAAATGGAATGACCCACTTTTTTTAAGCGCAAATGTAGGGACCTTGAGTGGACTTTTCAGTCGTACATTATTTTTGTATTAATACACGGCGTTGCAAAGTTATTAATTAATACATATTTTTTTGCTAAATAACAACCCTTCCATTATACGCTTGTATTTTTTTAACGTCTTGTTTTTGTTCTTACGTAAGTTCGGTGGTGGACTTGGGTTGAATCAGAGTATTCAACCGTGACGAAACATTAAATTATTTCATACAGGATGTTCACTTTTTTTTGCTCCAAACATCGACATTTTCAAACTAATTTTTCTTCATTTTTTTAAATGGCACACCCTATTTATTATTGCATATTTGGAATCCCCGGTAAATTTTAGTGCAACTTTATTAAGCTTACCCTATATCTAAGTGGGATAGTTTTTTCGCAAATTGAGATTTTCTATTCCTTACGGCAGTAGATAGTGGCGCGATGGTTAAAGCGCGTGGACGAGGCAACGCATACACTCGAATCGAGGATGCGGTGAAATAAAATAAAAATAAAGGCTATAATTTCTTTGTTTTCTATTTGACATTTTACAAAATTCCATTTGTATTAGTAACGTGACTAAGTTTCCAACATGAAGTACTCTCGGCCGGAATTAATAAATATGATATACGTTATCGGTGAATGTTTTGGAAATTGTCTCTTGGCATCTAGAGTGTACGCCCAAAAATTCCCAGATCAGAGACATCTTGACGTCAGCACGCTAGAACTTCTGAAGGAGAGATTTGATCGCACTGGAAGTGTAGATTACGAAAAAAAGTCCAGACCAAAAACGATACTAAACGATGAAAATTCGTTAAATGTGATTTTGTCCGTTGTTGAAAATCCTGAAGTTAGTGTAAGACAAGTGAGTAAGGATTTAGGTATTAAGAAGTCATCAGTTGGAAAATGTCTTAAACAAAACAAATTTCACCCTTTTCATGCCCAGTTGCACCAAGAACTAAATGAAGAGGACTTTGAGAAAAGAATTGCCTTTTGTCTGTGGGCACAAGTTCAAGCAGCAGACAATGAAGATTTTTTTAAATATGTACTATTTACGGACGAATGTACGTTCCATAGAAATGGTTTTGTAAACAGGCACAACTTTCACTTTTATGACACGCAAAACCCGCACATTAACCGCGTCAACCATTTCCAACATAATTGGAGTCTCAACGTTTGGGGAGGAATCGTACATAACTATGTAATTGGTCCTTATTTTTTTGAAAATCGACTAACAGGACAAACTTTTTTAAATTTTTTGACAGAAGACTTTCAAAATTTAACTCAGCATCTTCCTAACTATATTAAGGAGATAATGTGGTTGCAGCTGGACGGAGCATACAGGTCAGACAACAAATTGGTGAATACTTTCCTGCTAGGTGGATTGGGAGACTAGGTATTGTTAAGCCATTTTTATTCTAGCTGGTGCTAAAATTTTCTTCCATCAGGTCCAATTGCTTGGCCCCCTAGATCTCCCGACTTAACGCCCATGGATTTCTTTTTGTGGGGTGCTGTTAAAGCTGACGTTTATCGTAATGGTGCCACTACTAGAGAGAACATGATGGAAAGGATTCAACAGTCTTTTCACCGCATTACTCCAGCTATGTTGAATGAAGTGAGGAAATCTTTCACCAAAAGAGTAGACTCGTGCTTGGTACAAGACGGCAAACATTTTGAACATTTACTGCGTTAATGAAATGAGAACAATAATTGTAAATCGACATTTAAACTTTATTTCACCGCATCCTCGATTCGTGTGTCCTCGCCCACGCGCTTTATAGAAAATCTCAATTTGCGAAAAAACTATCGCACTTAGATATAGGGTAAGCTTAATAAAGTTGCACTAAAATTTACCGGGGATTCCAAATATGCAATAATAAATAGGGTGTGCTATTTAAAAAAATTAAGAAAAATGAGTTTGAAAATGTCGATGTTTGGAGCAAAAAAAAGTGAACATCCTGTATGATATAATTTAATGTTTCGTCACGGTTGCATACTCTGATTCAACCCAAGTCCACCACCGAACTTACGTAAAAACAAAAACAAGACGTTAAAAAAATACAAGCGTATAATGGAAGAGTTGTTATTTAGCAAAAAAATATGTATTCATTAATAACTTTGCAACGCCGGGTATTAATACAAAAATAATGTACGACTGAAAAGTCCACTCAAGACCCCTACACTTGCGCTTAAAAAAAGTGGGTCATTCCATTTAAAAAAATATACGTTTTATGCACCATGCTTTTTGGAGACACCCTGTATGTGTGTAACTAATTTGCAAATGTGCTTCATCCAACCTAATTACCATCCCGTATATTTATTTTTTAATAAATTTAACAATAAAGCCGTACTTGAAGAACGGGCTACTAAATGGACACCCTGTATAATCGTTATTTTTGATCATTGGGTAATTTAGCTATTTATGATATGAGTGTTAAAAGTACTATTTTATTTTAATAGTTACTTTTAACACACATATTATACAAAGTTTTTTGTATAACTGTTCTATTTTGATAATAAAATAGAAAAATTAATACATATTTCCATAAACTGTCATTTTGACGTATCTTGTCAGTTAATTATTTTTTGACGTTTCAACAATTATTATTGCATTTTGAGGTTAAGTGGGCGTGTAATGTGATGCCGTATTACCTTAGTTACAAAGAAAACAAACATTGGTTACAGCTCTACTATTGCCTAGTTTTACAAATATTTTTAACACTAGTGTTAATACCTAGTTATTTGTGTATCAAGGTTGTAAAAGTGATCTTTTTTGGCCGAATTTGATGATTGCAGCCGAGGCGAAAGCCGAGGCTAACAAATCAGATAAGGCTAAAAAAGAAATTTTAACCGAGGTGCACACAACATTTTTTAGGCGACTATCACAAAAAGAAATAAACTTAAATTTAAAAATCAATTTCATAATTTTGACAATGACAGTTACCTAGTAAATGCGGCCGCAAAGTTGTAAATGCGGCCGTAAAGTTGTTTATGAGAGATGTCAAAAAAAAGTTACACTTTACGGCTTTCAAAAGATACGTAAAACAACTATTTATGTAATAGCCGCCTAAAATAGTTATTTGTGTACCAAGCTTGTAAAAGTGACCTTTTTTGGCCGAATCTGGCGAAAGCCGAGGCTAACAAATCAGATGAGGCTAAAAAAGAACTTTTAACCGAGGTGCACACAACATTTTTTAGGCGACTATCACAAAAAGGTATAAACTTTAATTTGAAAATCAATTTCATAATTTTGATAGTGACAGTTACCTAGTAAACGCGGCCGATGTCAAAAAAAAGTTATACTTTACGGCTTTCAAAAGATACGTAAAACAACTATTTATGTAATAGCCGCCTAAAAAAGATTTTTAACACTCTATTCTGTAAACGTCATCTTTTAACACTCTTGACAGCCGTTAAAACTGTCACTTTTAATGACAGTTGTATAAAAAATCTTTATTTGATGTTGCAATTAGCGCAGCTGCATTGATATTTCTACTATGTCGGTTATAGATTTTTCACAGATTTAAAGGACAGATAAGAAGGTCCATGAAGTTGCCAGGATATTAATGGCACACATAATAATTTTATCGCAAGACTTAGTAGCAGTTTGTGGTGACCACCAAAACGTGACGAATAATGGCGAATAATGAGGATTATTATTGAGTATCTTAGAAATAGCTAGTGGACCTAATATCGACCCCTTGGCAATTTGTCGAAGACCACTTTGACACACATTGAAATCGCTCAAAAAGATATTATTCTATTAATCGAAGACTATTTGGGTCAACATTCTAAATCAAATTTAATTTGATAATGCATCAATCTTTGGGGAGAAAATATGATTAAGATCTTTTCAAATATTTTTGAAAATGTAGGAAATATAAATATTGGTCCGTAGTTTGTAAGGTCTTGGGGATTTCCCGATTAAAAAAATTTGCTACCTTGTGTTCATTTGAGAAGTATCAAGAAAGTAGTGTGAAATTAATCAATGCCGGCTGATTACTGTTATTTTTTATTTGATTCTTAGTTGCGACCCGCTACGAGGTAGACGTGTTTGTGGTAGTAAAGGTGTTTTCAGTGTTTTATATAGAGAATTAGAGATCAGTGAGATATAGGACAGAGAAGAGTAGTATTTTATTAGGTTACAGATGTGTGATACTGATAAAGAAATTTTAAAGTCATTCTCACACGTGTGTCTGTATTAAGTTTGAACTTTACGAACGTTGTACTAAACAAGTGCGAGATAAGGATTACATATGGTTGTCGGGTTCATTTCTAATCGCAAGTGCGACTTCTAAAAGGCGTTTGTCCGATTAGACTTTCAGTTATTAATAAAGTGTTTAAAGACAGGGGCGCTACTGATATTGATACTGATTGTTTACAGTTTGTGGTTAACGGGTGACTGTTAAATCGGTACGGAAGTGTAACTGCAGACGAAAGTGAGCGGAAGAACGGAAGATCACTGGAAAAAGTGATTAGTGATTGGGATTCGACAAAAAAGAGCGCAGAGTGTAAAGGGGTAGGATGAGCGAAAGTAAGAGCAGGGCTAGTGGTTGGGGAAAATTAGAGTTTTTTAAGAGGCAAAGAGAAAGCGGATGGACAGAAAAGACGTAGGAGGAAAAGGAAGAGGTGTTCAGGAGCAGCAAGGTGACGAGGAGATCGCCAACTGGAAGAGAAGGCTGAAAGAGAGAGAACAAGTGTAGAAGACGAAGGAATGGAAAAGGTACTGAATAAAAGTATGGAGAAAGGGATAAAGATGCAGTTGGAAGTATGAGAAAAGAAATGAGGGAAAACAATGAAGAATGCAAATGATTGAAAGAGGAGATTAGGGAAATGAAGGAAGAATATGGGAGGAAAGAAATAGAATGGAGTAAGTTAAAAGAGGAGATAGTAAAAATAAAGAACGAAATGGAGAGAATTAGAAGGAAGAATGATATAGTGGTGAGGGAACCGTGTGATAGAACCGGAGAAAGGTGTGAGAAGGTTCATACAGGACAAAATGGGGGCGAATGTAGTGATTAAAGGAGCAAGGGTTATGAACAAGGTGACGGGAAAAGAGATAATAGTTGCCGAGATGGGCAGCTGGGGAGATAAGATGGTGGTAACGCTGAAAACGAAAAACTTAAGGAACACTCGGGGTTAGAAAAATATCAATAGGGGAAAGGAGATAAGAGGGGTGAGGGCAGCGCAGGCGAACAGAGGAGGTAATGGGTCAAAAACTAGGGGGAATCGTTAATTTTAGTCTTAGTTTTTTGATAATTGGGAAAAAGTGGGCTGGTTTATTATGGTTGTTAGGTTTTTGTAAGTAGTTTGTTGTTTTTTGTGAAGGACTAAGAATCACAGTATAGAAGATTGTTCTTGGTAAGTGGAATAAAAATGGGATGGGTAGGATTTATATAATCAGAATCATTTGTTTAAATATAAATTTATTGAAACATTTAAAGCGAATACAGGTGTTATTTTTTATGACTAGGTATTGAGGAAATGCCGTACCTAATTGTCTTCAGTTGAAATGCATTTTATAGTTCAGACACTTCCTTAAAATGGAAATGAAGACTGCGAATGGTTTTCGGATTAGTGAGGTCAATGGGATCAAGTTTTGAACACAGTAAAGCATTTAAATTATCAATTGGTATACTGACGAAGTGTCTGTTGGTCTGATTGGTGTTAATATAAAGAAAATGACTCATTTTAATACTATTTCTTTGGTTTCAACATCATTTTGCGTAGATTAGTTGATTTTGATACAATTTCGTCTGAAAAGTTCGTAATTAAACCATATGATTCCCGCATCTTTTCTTCACAAGTGGCACTCTGGAATAATATATTATGTGGCGTCGAGAATACTTACACATTTGGGTATTTTAGAGAAAATTTTAGTACAGGCAACAAAGCAGTAAAAACATCCCTAAGATTTACATTGTAATACTTTGCGTACCGCAAACTGAGAACGAAACAGCCTTTACAAGCACTGGAGTACGTTAAGATCGGATATTGTAATCGTGTATACACCGTGTCCAAGATAAGAATGCACAGCATGGGGATCTTGAAAACGGTAGAAGATACAGGGTGGCTTAAATTAGAAAAAAGTTGCGCTATTTAGAGTATGTTCACATGCTGGCCGCAAAAGTTCATTATTGTTTATCGTGTTCAAAATTCTCAAAAAAATGTGATTTTTTGGATTTTCGTTTCTTTTCATTTTTTTATTTATTTTAACTGATATTAAAAAACTACCGGCACTTTCTCATTGCCACTTTTTAAGCTCTACAAAATGGCGTGTTCAAATTTTTAATCCGACTTTTCGTATCCGAGAAACCATCATCAACTTTATTTTTTTATATGGCCTCAAACAAAGAGACACTCTGTATTCGGTAGCATTATTCATTACAAATTCAACGATGTATCACACATTATGGTTTTGAAGCCAAAAAATGGGAAAAACGTGAGTTATAAGGTTTTTTATTTTTTAAATTAGTAGGCGCTGGTACAATAACAGAAACACAATGTCAAAAAATTATAATAATTGCTCAAATAGGTTGCCATTATTTTCTAGACACAAGTATGCTCTGTCTACAGAAGAATTCAAAACATGGTCTAACATTTCTGGTGTGATTGTATTAACTGCTGCTAAAACCAATGCCAATAACTGTTCTTCATTTTCAAAAATGGCGTCATACACTTGGTTTTTTAAATAACCCCACAGGAAAAAATCCAATGGGGTTAAGTCAGGTGATCGGGCTGGCCAGGCTACTTCACTGTGAGTTCCAATGCATTTTCCAGGAAACCTCTGGGACAAATATTCTCGCACATTTCTTGAATTATGCGCTGGGGCACCATCTTGCTGAAACCAGCAGTTGTTAACCATAAGTAATGGTAATTCATCCAAGGCATTCTCCAAATCAATCTGCAGTAGGTCGAGATATCGTTCGGAATTTAAATTGTTGTGATAAATAAAAGGTCCTATTATTCTGCCACCCAAAATGCCTACCCACAGATTAAATCCAAATCGATGTTGATGCCTTGCTTCTTTTATTAAATGAGGATTGTCTGTTGCCCAATAATGTTTGTTACGCCGGTTGAAAATGCCATTGTTGGTTATCATGCTCTCATCAGACCAAATTACTTTAACAGGAAAATTTTGATCTTCTTCACATTTTCTAGTATACCATTCACAAAAACTTGCTCGCCTTCTCTCGTCACCAGGTCTAAGACCCTGGCAAATTCTAAATTTATAGGGATGAAATTTATTCTTTTGTAAAACGAAATGGGCTGTAGATCTAGCTACTCCAGTTCGACGTTCAATTAGTCTTGTTGATATTTCAGGATTTTCAACAACCATTTGTAAAACAGTAGTCGCCTTTTCTTCGTTGGATTGTTTTTTACGAGATACAACAGGTTTTTTAAATGAGCCAAATTCCTTTAAATTAGATACCAAACGTCTAAAAATGGATTTTTCAGGTTGTCTTCGTTCAGGATAATTATCCGAGTACATATGTTCAGCAGCTACACAATTTTTGCGGCACAAGCTGTAACACGTCAACATATCAAATTTTTCTTCGTTTGTGAAACGTTCTCTTTCCATGGTAACACTTGTAAATAAATTAAAGGCACGAAGCAACAAACTAACGAATAAGTAACTTTAACAAGAACAAAAATTAAAACACTTCAAATTCCCGTAAAAACAACTTACACAACACCAAATTACGTTTTCAACAATAATGTGACAGATAAAACATAAATATTGCGATTATTCCAATGCCTACTAATTTAAAAAATAAAAAACCTTATAACTCACGTTTTTCCCATTTTTTGGCTTCAAAACCATAATGTGTGATACATCGTTGAATTTGTAATGAATAATGCTACCGAATACAGAGTGTCTCTTTGTTTGAGGCCATATAAAAAAATAAAGTTGATGATGGTTTCTCGGATACGAAACGTCGGATTAAAAATTTGAACACGCCATTTAGTAGAGCTTAAAAAGTGGCAATGAGAAAGTGCCGGTAGTTTTTTAATATCAGTTAAAATAAATAAAAAAATGAAAAGAAACGAAAATCCAAAAAATCACATTTTTTTGAGAATTTTGAAAACGATAAACAATAATGAACTTTTGCGGCCAGCATGTGAACATACTCTAAATAGCGCAACTTTTTTCTAATTTAAGCCACCCTGTATCTTCTACCGTTTTCAAGATCCCCATGCTGTGCATTCTTATCTTGGACACGGTGTATAACTTGTAATATTCTGCTATGTGTACGGGGGCCCATTAGGAGGTCTTGACAGTTAGGGATCTTATAGCACAGTTCGAATAGAAAATGGAGCGGAAACTAACGTAATGCGATAAATTATGCAAAATCCTTTATATTATGTAGATTGTCTTTATGTCACCTTAGAACGCCATAGGAAAAGATAATTATAACGAGTAGCGTCGGGGCTATGAAATACAACTAAATTAAGAGTATCTAAAATAGTTACAGAAAAGGAGCAATGAAAATGTTACTTACAATATAAATTTCGAAAAAGCAAATCAACATAAAACACATTGTGCCTGCAGAAGAATCGTGAGTGTGAAATGAATTATATTGAAAGCTCAACAAATTGTTCACCCCTTTACCCAACCAGTTAAAAATAAATTGTTTACAATCACGATTTGCCATACAAAAAAATGGGCACAAATGGAAGAGATTGTAAATATTAAACGTATGATTTGTAAAATTGTGGGCAATTTTCGTTTAACAAACAAAATGTGAGATGAGTAAATACAGTTTAAATTTCAGGATCTAAATGATGTACAATTGCATTTATAATAATATAATAAAAGGTAAACATGTCGTTAATGAAAATGGTGGAAAGTAGGTTTGAATGTAATTGTCGCCATATAACATCTATATATTCAAATGCACTTTAACAAATTTCAAGTGGATTAATGTCAATCAAGCTCTGTTAGCAACCTATTACATACAATGGTACTATACATTATATACAACGTTTGTATTGCAGATACCTACTCTTGCTAAATCAAACACCGGCGCGCGGTGTTAATCATAGTCACGGGATTCTAAAACATGACGTGCTAATTTGAATAATTAGCAAAATCCTCAAATTAATTATGTTTGTTTTCAAGTGCGTCATGACCAATTTATGGAATAGTTTAAACTCTATACCTTGATTCTAATAATAAACTCCTGTTTATTCATCTGCGCCCTTTACTCGCATCAATACCTACTTATTCTTAAACAAATTTGTGTACAAATAGTATTAGATGAAATTTGTCAAATAGCTGACCGAATATACAAGTAGGTATATTTGAATATTATACTTAATATATATTATACGCTGGCCAAACAATTTGGTATTAAATACAAAGGACACTGCAACTCTTGTTTAATATTTTTATCTATTGCATAATGGCACATACTGTTAAAACGCGATTACCTATATTTCGAATAAATAATTTAGTGGAATTACTTATTTTATAATAATATAAATACTTAATTTTATAGTGTGAGGATGATTATAATAATTATAATAAATAATAAAATTGTTTCATTCGGAAAATTTGATTTCGTGTTCATGTATACAAAAGGTACCTACCTAACTAAATATTTGAAATTCACAAGAAAGTTTTGTGACTTCGCTTTAAACGTTTATTTAAAAAAAAACCATTGATTATCAAACAAATTTTATCTGAATCTCTATTTATTTATGTTTTTTCCTCATTTTATTGAATTATTGTAGCCCAATACGTTCTAAAACTACGATTTTCACGTCAATTTAAGAAACCCCAACTATTTACTTACGGATGAAATATTTCGTAGGTTTGTACAAATAAGATATTAATACAGGATTGATCCATGTTTGTTGTAAAGGATTTGTATGTAGGATGACATTCTACACACAAATTCTTTACACTATACGTTATTTTATATATTTTTCTAGCTTCGACATCCGTCTACCAATTTTCTATATTAACGACTCACTAAAATTGATATTTTACGCTTGTGCCAATATGCTCACCTTCACCTGTTTAACGCACGGCCTGATGATGGTATTGTAATAAAACCGAAATCGATCGCCCGAGAGTCTAGTAAAGAATAAAACAATTAGTTTGTTCATACCTACCGTAACCTTTATATATCACGAACTAACATGGAGGAATTTGTTCTTAAAACAACATTGTAATAATGAAAAAAACGTCTAGTTGGTTAATTCGCATACTCTTCGTTGTATTCTAAAAATTGTTCAATCAGTTATGCGCTTTATAGCACTTCTTCCTAAAGAAAATTCAATAGCGTGAAAAGTCTACCATATAAACATTTGAAATAATTATAACAACTAGAAAAGTACTATTATAAATAGTAACAGCGCTTACTGAGCAAGCAGCAACACGATCAAGCTTGCATGGGTTAAAGGCTTAGATCATAAGTGTATATGGTCTAAGGTTAAAGGACATGCTGGAACGAAAAGCAACGAGAAAACTGACGAGTTAGCCCGACTAGCCTCAAAACAGGTGTTTCATGGTCCAGAGCCTGCTTTCCCACTTACAGTACCAACTGTGAACAACTGAATAACCCAAGGCACCGAAGCCCGGCACAAGGCTAGGTGGAACTTGATGTTAGACTGCCGTCATGCGAAAGAGGCCTTCAGAGGACCATCTCATAGTCCGGCGCGTTTTTGCACAGAGCTATCACGATACGGCTACTTGTGGGCATAGTTTCTGGGCACTGTAAACTAAAAAAGCATATGCACCGCATGGGCTTGGTAGAATCACCATCTTGTAGAGGATGTTACATGTTGAGGGTATCCTGACCAGACATGGCTACGATTAGAGCCGGTTCACATTCCAGCATCCTCAAGTTCATCTCACGTGTGGGATGGCTTGAGTGACGTTGAGGAGTTGGACGGCTCTAGTCAGGGAGGTAGTACAAAGCAGCCGAACACGAAGGATCCAGAATCCAGGTGTCTATTAATAATTGACAATTCACGAGCTGCAGTTTAGCGTCAACAGAAGAAAAGTGAGTGCGTATAATATATGAGTTATTTCTGTTATGAGGTCATTTCTGGAATTTGTCCGTGTGCAGTTGTAGGCTCTTTTTGTTTGCGTTTCGACCCTTTCTTTGGGTTTTTTTGTCAATTTTTTTTTAATTCTCAATATTTATAAGATGATAATATAATTTATAGGAACTTTGTGAACAGAAACAGAATTAGCATCTTAAGTTGTCGCAGGGTGTTATTCAGTGATAAGTATATATTGTGCTTAGGCTTAGACGCCACTTTCAAATCTTTGAATATCGACCTATGAATGAAACTGAGGAGGTTTTTGTATGTTCATGCTCATGGAAGTATGTCCCACCATTAGTATTCATTCGAGGCATTTGACTGATCAGTGATACATTTTTTCAAGACGCTCGTCTATTATTTTACTTTAATCAACTATCGGAAACAAATATGTGTGGAAGATAGTCGGTCGAAAATTAAGCAACCTACTAATCCTCTTCAGACGAGAAGACATAAACCATTCGCTAGAATCCTTGTTGTGGCGAACCATGAAGTGTGTACATAAAATTGGCGGACAAGTTAATCGGCTATTGCCCTTTCATACAACAATTTGCAGATTGCAGATTCATACTGAAGAACTTATAGTCGGATTGGACTTTTTCACCTTAGAAATTCCCTAATTCTGCGAAAGTTGAGATGAAAGCACTGAGTAAACCAAATAGGGCTTAATTTCTGGTAGGTAAACAATTTTTCTGTCTGAAAAATTTGTGATGACACTTAAAAAGAGGTTTTCAAGAGTAATAAATCATATAACGCACGAAACCACTCATCTTTAAGGATGTAATTGTAATAAATATTATCTAATTAAGCATATTGCTATGCCTATCGAATTTTTGTGAATACTTCAAGCAGGGCGCCACGGGACTATCTCAAGAAAAAAATGAAATAATTAGGTCTACCCGAAAACTGGAACAGCGAAACTGTATGTGACGACACGTTGCTGATAAACAAAAATACAATGAAACAGCGGAAGAAAATCGCAAATAAACTGAAAAAAAAATGTATATATCTAACAATTTAACAATACGATTAATAACACCTAAAATTTTAATAAAACTTTAAACAAAAATTAAATTAACTGCGTTACCGTTGAATTAGCTACAAAATCTCTTTTCCCTTTATTTCATCTATAAAGGATCGCAAATACACGGAAGCTTAATATGGACGCACTCGACAACGTACACCTTGTAAGAAGTACGAAATTAGGGCTAAACTACCTCGTTCGAAAACTAAACTACCCATATACACTGCCCACGTTTGAGGCGACTACAACCACTAAATTATTACATCAATGATAACTAACTTAATTTAATTAAATATTAAATTATTTTATTAACAATCTACAAAAAAACACTTACTACACATCGATAAATAATTGAAACCTCAGCCATTGAAGCAACATACGTTATGTAGATATACAAAAAATATCGTCTCACCTGTACCAGATGGTTTAGTTCTTATTAAACATGAATAATGATTACCATTCTCCAGATATACCATTCAGCCTGGTACGTAGATGGTAGATATAATTATCACGGTGGGTTTAGATATCCAGAAAAAAGTGTCCAGCGCGGTACGTAGATGGTACGATAATGATTTTCTATCTGAGACCATAATGGAAAACGGACACAACACCAGATTCAATTTTCAATCAAATTCCATACGTACATTTTATTGCATCATCGGTGAACTTTTCAGGAATTTAATATGTATATAGAATGAAGTTTGTTTATTATGCTACATACTTAACATACAGATACAATATTTACCTATAGAAATTGCAGTAATTAATTCAGACAACTTATTATAATAACAAACAATTTTATTCAAAAATAGTAAAAGGTTTGAGTTATTGTAATTACTTTTCGAGTGCCACAAAGTAAGTGTAGAGACACATTAATTACAAAATGATTTGAGTTTCTATTTTGAGTGGAATGACAAAAATACCGATCTGTACTTCTTGTTTTTCAAAAAAAATCCTTCTTTTAGGTATAAGGATCTTCATATCTTCATTATCCATAATATACAGGGTGATTAATTAAGAATGTCCAATCTCTGAACTGTAGATTCCAGACCTCGAAATATGATGATTCTGCCCAACATGCCTTATACAAATATTGATAGTTTCCGAGATACCGGGTGTTTAAAGTTTAAATATGAATTTTGATTTTCGCAATAACTTTCTATTTTTTCACAATTTCTTTTTGAAAATTGGCAGTTTTACCTTTTTTTGCATGAGGATTGCCAATTTGGACTCTAATTTAGCATTGCTAATAGAGGGCGCTAGTTATACTTGGTTGTGTTTAGTAAATCTAAGCAAAAATTTTTTTCGGCTGAACTATTAGCAAACTAATAATAAAATATGGAAAAGCGTTAGATTCTACAAAAAAAAGTTACTCTTGTTTGATTCGTGTAACTCGATCAGTTATCGAGTTATTTGCTTCTAAACAGTTCAATAAATTTTAATTTAAAAAAAAAATTTCTTCTCTAAATGTGTAACAACAATAAACTATTATTTATGATCCGTTTTCGCAAAGATCTCTTCATATCAAATAACCCTTGTCTATTATTTTTAATCACATTAATTAATTGTTATTGCGAAAATCAAAATTCATATTTAAACTTTAAACACCCGGTATCTCGGAAACTAGCAATATTTGTATAAGGCATGTTGGGCAGAATCATCATATTTTGAGGTCTGGAATCTACAATTCAGAGATTGGACATTCTTAATGAATCACCCTGTATAGTGGCAATTGGACAACACAGAGCATAGGTCAATCTCAAAAACTGTTCGTCCACTATGTGGCAGTTTTAATTTTCATAGTTCAGTATTAATCATGTTAGCTCTCGTTTGACCACGGAGAGGAAATTACATATTTTAGTAAAACGTATGCGTTACCCAAGGTTACAAAGGAAAGTTCATGCTACATCCAAACTGCTGGAAGAAAAGTAGTACCGTTCGTTAGAACCGAAAGCCCCACGTACCTTTCAACATTAACTTTAGCCAAAAATGTTATGATTGTTACAAATGAATGTCTTGTATTTAAATAGTGCGTATATGGAAAACATCACAATATTCTTCAATTTAATTTTATGGTTGAATTCGAACGAATGTAATTTCAGTGACGTTTAGTTCCTCTCGTTATGCATAGAGGAAGTCGTAAAAATTAAAGTAAACTTTACATTAACTGTCCCACACACTACATTTCATCTGCTTAAAATAATAACCTGTGTAATACTACCGTTCATTTAGATCCACACGACTTTAAACCTCTCAATGTATGGGTTTTTTTGTAGATTTTGTAGATTTTGTAATAATAATAATATACAGGGTGTCCATTTAATAGCCCGTTCTTCAAGTACGGCTCTATTGCTAAATTTACTAAAAAATAAATATACGGGATAGCAATTATTAGGTTGGATGAAGCACATTTGCAAATTATTTAGACACATACAGGGTGTCTCCAAAAAGTATGGTGCATAAAACGCATATTTTTTTTAATGGAATGACCCACTTTTTTTAAGCCCAAATGTAGGGGCCTTGGGTGAACTTTTCATTCGTACATTATTTTTGTATTAATACACGGCGTTGCCAAGTTATTAATTAATACATATTTTTTTGCTAAATATCAACCCTTCCATTATACCTACGCTTGTATTTTTTTAACGTCTTGTTTTTGTTTTTACGTAAGTTCGGTGGTAGACTTGGTTGAATCAGAGTATTCAACCGTGACGAAACATTAAATTATTTCATACAGGATGTTCACTTTTTTTGCTCCAAACATAGACATTTTCAAACTAACTTTTCTTCATTTTTATAAATGGCACACCCTATTTATTATTGCACATTTGGAATCCCCGGTAAATTTCAGGGCAACTTTATTAAGCTTACCCTATACCTAAGTGCGATAGTTTTTTCGTATACGTATTGAGGTTTTCTATTCCTTACGGCAGTAGACAGTGGCGCGATGGTTACGGCGCGTAGACGAGCCAACGCATAGGCTAGACACTCGAATCGAGGATGCGATGAAATAAGGTTCTATTTATTTTTTTAAATATGTGCTGTTTACGGACGAATGCACGTTCCATAGAAATAGTTTTGTAAACAGATACAACTTTCACTTTTATGACACGCAAAACTCGCACATTATCCGCGTCAACCATTTCCAACATAACTGTAGTCTCAACGTTTGGGGAGGAATCGTACATAACTATGAACTTGGTCCTTATTTTTTTGAAAATCCACTAACAGGACAAATCTTTTTAAATTTCTTGACAGAAGACTTTCAAAATTTAACTCAGCATCTTCCTAACTACATTACGGAGATAATGTGGTTCCAGCTGGACGCAACTCCGACTCACTTTTCCATACAAGTCAGACGACAAATTAGTGAATACGTTTATCGTAATGGTGCCACTACTAGATAGAACATGATGGAGAGGATTCAACAGCCTTTTCCCCGCATTACTCCAGCTATGTTGAATGAAGTAATGAAATCTTTCACAAAAAGAGTAGACTCGTGCTTAGTACAAAACGGCAAACATTTTGAACGATATCCTCGATACTTGTGTCTGGCCTATGCATTGTCTCGTCCATCGCGCCACCATCTACTACCGTAAGGAATAGAAAATCTCAATTTACGAAAAAACTATCGCACTTAGGTATAGGGTAAGCTTAATAAAGTTGCACTGAACTTTACCGGGGATTCCAAATATGCAATAATAAATAGGGTGTGCTATTTAAAAAAATGAAGAATAATTAGTTTGAAAATGTCGATGTGGAGCAAAAAAAGTGAACGTCCTGTATGTTTTTGTTTTTGCGTAAGTCGGTGGTGAACTTGGGTTGAATCAGAGTATTCAACCCAAGTTCACCACCGAACTTACGTAAAAACAAAAACAAGACGTTAAAAAAATACAAGTGTATAATGGAAGGGTTGATATTTAGCAAAAAAATATGTATTAATTAATAACTTGGCAACGCCGTGTATTAATACAAAAATAATGTACGACTGAAAAGTTCACCCAAGGCCCCTACATTTGGGCTTAAAAAGAGTGGGTCAGTCCATTAAAAAAATATACGTTTTATGCACCATACTTTTTGAAGACACCCTTTATGTGTCAAAATAATTTGCAAATGTGCTTCATCCAACCTAATTGCAATCCCGTATATTTATTTTTTAGTAAATTTGACAATAAAGCCGTACTTGAAGAACGGGCTACTAAATGGACACTCTGTATATTTCTGATAACTACTAACATAAATCCACAAAATTAAAAATTGATTTTTGCTCGATAAACATCAAAAAACTCTGTCAACTAATGCACGAAATTCCGCATCATTATGCATTTAATTATAAAAATCAGTATTTTTAATTTCGTTAATTGAATAATTAATTTATTAATCTTATTGTTCGCTTATTAACTTTGCTATATCAAAACTTGATGAAGGACAATATGATATAAATAATGTTAAACATTTCTTATCATGTCTGGAAATGATTTAGAAATTTTACAAATAATATTTTCAAGAACCCTACTTACCTGTGCTTTTTTAATATATTTTGAGCGCTTCCATGCGATATCCCTAAATTTTGTGATATTGTCTTAATACTTAAATGCGGATTAGTTTGAATGAAAATGTTTCGACTTTTCCCAACACGTATACTCAAACATTTGGAAGTTTACGTTTTTACAAATATCACTTTCCGAGATTTGCATCTCGGACTTTATTCTAAAAATAAAATGTACCATCATCATCTTTTCATTTGAATTATAAAGGCGTCCGAAGAAAAATGCAATAAAAATAGATACTTATGGCCATGGGTAATATATTAATGAGGATAGTCAGGTATCGTGTAGTAATAATAATCTAACAATTTAAAACCAATTTGTGACGATTATATCATAAGTTGTACGTCGGAAACGTACATTAAAAATTTAGAATCTAAAATGCAGTTTTATCCTACAAATGCACTTTAATCCAGTAATTGAAAAGTAAGTGCATACTATAATTACTATATAAAGTGTATTAAAATGATTTTTAAAAGCTCGGTTTGCATACAAATAAGTTCTTCCTACAGAAGGAAACTTGATATTCCCTCTATAAAATTCTTAAATGAATATAAACTGATGTAGTTGTCAGGATTGATATGACATTAAACCCACTGTTAATTATTATGCATGTCATAAAAACGTTTACTACATTTCTCTAGTTACTTACCCAATTATTTATATCCTTATGTCTATTGTACTTTTCACACTGAGAATGCAGTATCGAGCGCACCGTTGCCTTATACAGCATGGCTGACCGGGTCAGGAATCAGGTGTGGCTTCAACTAAAATGTGCCGCTCGGATCTAACTTTATTTTAACGTTATTTATAAACAATAATATTGTAATACACAATGCTTTTTATTTTTATTAGGTAAGCACAATTTATACTGAATTCTCGGTGTGAAAAGTACAATAGATAGGAAGATTTTCAGATCTTACCTGATTAACTAGGTTTCTTGTTCAATAATCTGGAATTTCAATTCAGCAATTTTACCAAAATTGATTGCGGTTATCCTAATCTCATTATTTTAACGATATTTATAAACAATAATATTGTAATACACAATGCTTTCTATTTTTATTAGGTAAGCACAATTTATACTGAATTCTCGTTGTGAAAAGTACAATAGACAGGAAGATTTTGAGATACCCGAGTACCGCGATGAATTCCGTTTGAAGTTGTTAAAGCCATTGTATGTGAAAGAGAAGAGTAACTGAAAACTACGATTCCATCAACCAAAGATAGAGGGTCATTCTAATTGGGCGACTCGTGTAGATATCTCTGTTGTGAAATAACTCTTCAAATGATGTGCCTTCTTTAGACACAAACATTTGGGACGAATTTAAGGTGTAGACCATGCAATGGAACTAATTTGAGCTCTCTATGACATTTCCGAGCACAGCAGTTGAAATAATTCTTTCGGGTAGTATAATTTTGGATAACGCAGAGCATCACTCAGCAGCGCGTTACAGCGCAGCGCTGAGCAGCAAGCAGCAAAATTTTGTAAAGGTATTCCTGTCTTCTGCGTATTGATAAGCAGCAAAGCAGCGAAAGAATGCTCACCAGACAATTCGAGTTTTGCTGCCTTCTGAAGTGACGTAAAGCGCTGCGCCGTCTTAGTGAGAACGGTTGTACTAAATAACCAGCTAACGATTGAGTGCAACGCGCTGCCCAGTAAGCTTTAATGAGAATCGGCCTTAATTCAGAATAAATACAAGTGCTTTTGTAATACAGGTCGTAGGCATACTATGTAGACTGATTTTGTCTAAAAATTACTAATTGAAGCATTAAACAGTTTTAATGCAATTAACTAGATACTTAGCAGCATTTGAAATAAAAAGTATAATTAAGATGCTAATAATTTAAAGAGAGAGGCCACGTTTGCTAATTAATTTATTGCATCAGTAGAACTAAAATAGTTTCAAACACAATGGATTTGCACAGTTAAGGCATCACTATTTACGTCACCACGTCACCTTTATAAGCGACATAATTTTTATAATTAGAACTTTATACTTACGTTATACATACAGGGTAACCCGGTAGCGCATTAGTGCGAGGAAGTCCAATATTTCATTCAATATCATACGGATTAAAAAATGTTTCAAATAACAGTTGTAGTATACGAACTATTGCATATTTGTAAAATATTTATAAACATACATGGTGCTTCGAATAATCGTGGCTCCGTGCCGACCTGTTTTTTTAAATGGAAAACCCTACATTTGATTGCTCTCTTAAAATGCTCTATGCCTATATTCTTGTTTTTTGTTTTAAATGCAGCGCTCAGAAGTTAGGTACCTACCTATACAGTTTTTTCATAAAAAAACATAGTCTGATTAAAAAATGCTTAGGCTCGATTAGTTTTAAAATTTTGTGTCAATTTTTTGTACACAAATTAGTAAAGGTCATTGCTTAGTGGGCATACAAATATTTGTCGATTTAATTATACAGGGTGTTTTGCAATAATTCGTGAAGTTTTCTAAATTTTGAATAGGAAAAACTTTGTTATTTTAAATGGAATACCCTGTATATTATTTGTAGGTCGATAAAACTTTTCAATTTTTCCAATTTATTAACAATATATTCTTTTTTAGCTGTGTAGGTATGATAACGAGGTAAGTTGAAGAACGAAAGCAGCTAATTAGGTTTGTAATTTCTTGGCATCTATATAAACGCCAACGTAATATTTATTTGAGGATCATAAGTTTGTGTATAACGTTTCGTTCAGCTGAATAAGTTCACTAGCTGAACGAAACGTTATACACAAACTTATGATCCTCAAATAAATAGTTCGTTGGCATTTATACAGATGCCAAGAAATTACAAATCTAATTAGCTGCTTCGTTCTTCAACTTACCTCGTTATCTTTCCAATTTATGTCTCTACGATGTGCCTTCCAAAACTAGTATTAGTTTTTACTTGTGTTCCTTTTAAAATAACAAAGCTTTTCCTATTCCAAATTTACAAAACTTTAAGAATTATTGCAAACACCCTGTATAAGTAAATCGATAACTATTTATATATTCACTAAGGAACGACCTTTACTAATTTGTATACCAAAAATTGAGACAACATTTTGAAACTGAACCGCCTAAGCATTTTTTAATCAGACTATGTTTATTTCATGAAAACGATTTATAACTTGGGAACGCTGCATTTAAAGCAGAAAACCAAAATATTGACATAGAGCATTTTAAGAGAGCAATCAGAATATAACACCAAATATAGGGTGTTTAAAAAAACAGGTCGGTACGGAGCCACGATTACACGAAGCACCCTGTATGTTTATAATTATTTCACAAATATGCAATGCTTCGTATCCTACAACTTTTATTTGAAACATTGTTTAATCCGTATGATATTGAATGAAATATTGGACTTCCTCTTACGAATGGGCCATCCTGTATCTAAAAATAAGAAGGAAATGAATTATTTCTTATTGAAATTGTATGCAAACTTCGCATTAATTGCCAAACCTTTTGGTGGGTGATCTCGTCGTCCCCTAATTCAAATGTATAGTTGCAGAAGGAAATTTTTTAATACTAAACCTCTGTTCAAAGGTTTCAACAACACTACAACTTTTTGTAAAACTGAGAAAATTTAAGTACATAATTATTATAATCATAATGAGAAGGTTCCAAAAAAAAGACTAATTATAGGCAGCCCTATGCTTATATACTTGGAAAAGCCTAATTAAAAATGTATACAAAGCATAACCATTTAATAAGTTATTTTCCCATTAATATCTACTACATGCTCGTTAGTAACGGTTTTTTGTAATATTTTGATAACATTTTTCTCATTTTACGTAGAAATATTAAAATATTTACCTACTATAGTATTATTTAGCGGTTTAACGCTCTTTGTACCATGTACTAAAATCTGACATTGACGGAAAGGCAATTATTGGCCATTTTGCGCATTCATAATTGCTAATTTATGTAATAGTCTGTTACAAGGAAAAGTTTATTGTTTAAGTTGACAATTTGACTGTAATTGGGATACCTTTTGTAACTGGAATCAATAGCATTATAATAATGAGTCAGTATAGCATGGAGACTAATAGTAAAAAGGAGTGCGTCAGACTTTATTTTATTCGAAACCGTAGTTCAATTAACAATTAAAGTGACGCAGTATAGGTAACTTTTAACACAAATATAAATAAACAAGTAAAGGTGTTAAGTGTGGACTAACTTAAGGTATATAAGTGAATTTTCATTATTTCAAGTTTCAATCGCTAATCTAAAACCCACAATATTCTTTTAACAATAGATACGTAAGTAATTAAATTTGAGTGAATATAGTGATAGATGTGAATTGAGTGGAGTGGACACACTTAAATTCGCAGGTATTTATTTCCACCCTAAAATTTTATTTCAACGTATTAGAGCAGATAATGTGAAAGTTACAATGTGCATTAACTAACGAAATGTAGGTTCTTGTTATTTATTCATCAAATGTAGGTATACTGAACTTCAACAGAATTAATAATTTATAATAACGTGTTTGTTGCAATTTTGCAAGTAAGTAATTTCGTATCTAAGACGCATTGAGGAACTTTTGGTTTACATTACGAGAAGTGAGTATTGTGCAAGGAAAGTAATTTATAATTCAAATCGTGTTCTGTGTGCTGTATTCGCGTTTTAAAGCAAACTCCCTTGAATAACTTAAATTGAAGGAAGTGGCCGAATATAGAAGAAGGAAATAATTTACCGGTATAAATTACTATCTTACTAAGTAAGATTTCCTTTGAAGATATTATTGATTACATTCAAAACCAAATTAAATTTCAGAAAAATAGGTAAGAAAGATTTTATTACAATCGCATTTATAATAATTTTAAATTAGAACAATTTATTCAGCGCTTGGATTAAATTTTTCTTAATTTTCTTTTAATGGTTAAGTATTGAAATAGTGGTTACCTAACAATATCACGTGCTAAAGATAAAGCAAAAAAAGACTATACATTTTTTACTTTAGGTGATTCTTCCTATAAAACCTCGTAAAGTTTGTAATTAGTGTTGTTAGTCTGTATTCCAAACGAAAGAACCAAAATATGCATCAAAAAGTGAAAAACGTGAAAATAAGATTAAGCATAATATAGAATTAAGAAAAGTTAAGTCCGTCTGTGCGGTGGTGTAAAAGTAAGGATGTCTACGTTTCGCCCTAAGGACCTAAACATTTCTCCTCTGCTTTTACTCGATCTCAACTCGCAATACATACAGGGTGAGTGCGGACGAATGGCCAAACTTCACAAATCTATTGTACACGTAAAAATAAGTAAAAAGAATACAACTGTTGCTATGCGATTGTCTTTTGTTTTGAAGTAGTTAAAGCAAGTAAATAAATCATTAATATGAATTGTTAGTTTATTGTTAGTGTTACAATTTCGCACAAGAACGCATTTATCATAGCTTTCAACAATCGGTGTGCAATGAGCTCGCGAAAATTCTGTGGGTACTTAATTGGGCATTCCTCAAAAAAGAATAATTGACACCCTCCACCAACAAGGTTTGTAACGGTACCATCTGCAGCCTGTGCAGCACCTAAAACTGGACGATTATGCTACACGTTTGCAATTTTGTCGATGGGTTGATAATAATCCTTGCCCTGTGTCGCGCATACTCTTTACTGATGAAGCAACAATTACTCGGAACGGAATTCGTAATTCCCATGAATGATCATATCCCCACGCAACAGTCGAAAAGTAATTTTCATCAGTGGTGTGAAATTGGTCCTTTCAACTTGGAAAACCGCCTCACAGGAAAGCAGTATGTAAATTTTTGAAAAAATAAATTACAAGGACTACTAGAAAATGTTCCGCTAAACATGCATGATGGAGCTCCCGCACATTTCGCCCGTCAAGACACGCAACATTTAAAATAATGAAACATTTCCGAAGTGTTTGATAGGGCCCGGAGGACCTCTGTTAGGTGACCCCCAAGATCACCGGACCTCACTCCGTCGGACTATTGCTTATGGGGATGGTTCAAAAATAAGGTTTACAAAATCAAAGTAGATTACTCGGGATGCATTAATTTGACGGATTAGAAATGCTTCAGGCATGAATCAATCAGGAGAGCAACGGGCGCTCTACATAGACGAATTAGATTATGTTTGGAAGGCCATAGTGATATTTTTGAAAAATTGTTACAAGCACGCTGAAATTAAAACGATGTTCGGTAAAAAGTATTTTAATTACGTTATAACTTGAAAACATAATAACAGCTGAGTCTTTTTAATTTATTTTTACGTGTACACTGTACAATACATTCGTGTAACTTGCGACTTGCGACAATAACAATCGCATGACAACAGGTGAGTTTTTTTTAACTTATTTTTACGTGTACAATACATTCCTGAAGTTCGGCCCATTCCTCCCTACTCACCCTGTATACAAAATACAATACTAGAAAATGTTTCATGATACTATCTCCTCGCAAAAGGAAATGAAAATGAATCCTTCATTATTACAAAAAAAATTGCTTACATATTGTACGTTTAATCACCAAAAATGCACTGTAAGTTCATTACTGTATATTTTCCAATAGTCTTTAGCCGCGTCCACACCGGGCGCACGGGCTCGCGCGGCAGCCTCGATGTGCGGCTCGCGAGCTTGCCTCGCGAGGCAGCCTCAGTAGTTTGCCCGGAAATACAGAGGCGAGCCTCGCGAGGCAGGCCGAGCCATCAGAAGCCCTCGAGCATCCAACATGGACAGTTGTGTAATTTCTGCTGCAGCTACTTTATTGTTTAAGAAAAAGGAAACAGTCACGTTTTAAAAAAAGACCAAGACCACAACATCTTGTATGCACTGTATAATTGAATTAGACGAATCGACTGCTCTTGAGTGTTCATTATGATGAAACTTTTCCGTAACAGCTACCTAACAAACAACAACGCATCTGTAGATTTGCCTCGCGAGCCGAAACCACCGTCCACATCGAACGAACAGCGCACACTGAGGCACCTTTGAGCGCGTCCCGATTACCGACAGCCGACGGATCGACCCCGAGGCACGCTCAGACGAGGCAAAGCGCGCCCGAGGCAGCCCGAGCCACGTCCACACCGACCGAGCATTTGGCTCGTGAGGCTGCCGCACGAGCCCGTGCGCCCGGTGTGGACGCGGCTTTTTCCATTCTAGTTTCTCGTCTGCTTTTCGGTTTACCTCCGTCGGTCCGTCCACGTCAAGTTATGGCATTCCAGTCTATTGTTATTTCTTCTTTTCCTCTCTCTCTTGCTAGGATTTTGATAATTTTGAGATTATCGATTCTAGGTAAAACAGCTAAAAAGCACTTTTCTGTTCCTTTAAAATGATGTATTGTATAGCAAGTATGACGGCATTTAGCATCTTGGATATCCGAGAGACGTTTTCAAAATTTCACCATGTATGTTTTTTCTTCATTTCTGATACTTGCTATCGTATAATTCTGGATGTAATCCAGACATGATATTTGTAATCGAAATTCGTTTTGGTTTTGACTTAATGTTTTGTTGGCTGCGTTCTTCGTTGCACAGTGAAGCAAGTCGCTGATTTATGTCTTTATAGATGTTCTTTTTTTGTAGTTTGATGATAATTCTTTACAGTCAATATTTTATTAAGGAAAATTAAGGAAAATGTGGAATATCTTGGACATTTCTGTTATTGTTGGATAGACATGCCAACTCGATCTGGTGAGCGCTTTGGTTTGTAGAGTTGGTTACTTATGGTGAAGGTTTGACTGTAAGATGACCAGGGGTGGGCAGTCACAAAATACTTGTATTGAAAATACAGTATTTGAAATACATACATTTTTGTATTTCGTATTTGATGATTTCTTCCTAAAGTATGAGTATTTTGAATTTTGTATTTGAAATAGGTACATTAATTATTATATTATAAAGTATTTTGCCCACCGCAATGTTAACGACAGGTTTTAACATTTCCTTCTGAATTTTATGCACAGAGCATAATTAAATAGATGATTAGCTTCTGCCGTAAAATCTGAAACCGTTTGAAGTCCTGATTGGGACATTTCGATAGTTGTCGGTTTGACGCCGCTTTCACCACTCTTGTGACAGCTTAGGTACTAATAATCAGCTCACACACTTCCTTGGCGGGAAAAGTTTGCACCGATCCTCGCGCAGCATTCATTTTGGGATGAAATTCTATTGAGTCAGTAGTGTCAAAGAAATAAATTGTTGGTCAATGTTGTCAATCCCAGTGGCGTGGAGTGAATGCGTCTTTGTTTTATACAATAAAAAAAATTAAAAGTGGGCATAAATCGTCATTGAAAAAGTATAAGTGTAGTTATGATTCCGACAAACACAGATATTATCTTATTTAAAACCGTGCAAATTGAACAAAATAAATATCTATCAGTATTTAAATTTTGCTTATCACCCAATTTGTTATTTTTACAGACTTTACTTTTGTGTCGTACTACACACGTACAGAAAATATACCTCCCAAGTTTCATGTCAATTGGACTATAAGCTTTTAAACTGACCCATCCTGATTTTTTGAAACTAATTACTAGTAATTGGTATACAGGGTGTTTTTTGGAAGCTTTAATTAGACGTTTCTGGGAATGTTTTATAAGTAGGTTTTTGAAAATTTGCTTAGAATTTACTCTGAAATCCGAATAGATGTAAAATATTGTCAAAATGCCAGCACTTCAGGGAACGCCGGAAGTAGCTAGTAACTTCGTTATTTTAAATGGCAACCCTTATCATATTTGGATTCTACGTGAAATTTCAGTTTCTTTTTATATCTACATATCAATATCTACAATTTATAGTTTTTAAGACATTTTTCTTTTTTTTAAAGAAATAGCGAATGCAGACGGTACCTATTCTTCCCCTACGCGCTTGGGAATGCAACGGGAAAGCAACGGTTTTCAAATAATGAATTCTTAAAGTACCGCCTGCATCCGCCATTTTTTTTAAACGTGAAAATAACTTAAAAGCCTCCTATTACAGATATTAATGTGGGTATCAAAAGAACTTAAATTTCACGTAGGTAGAATCCAAAAATGCATTAAAAAATAGAGGTTGTCGTTTAAAATAACGAAGTTACTATAACTACATCCGGCATTTCCGGAAGTGCTGCCATTTTCAAAGTATTTACATCTATTCGGCATTCAGAGTAAATTTAAAGTACATATTTTCAAGAACCTACCTATAAAACTTCCCCAGAAACGTCTGACTAAATCTCCCAAATTTCAAATATTGTATTTGTAATTTGTACTTTTAAAAATAATATAGAAGTATCTCGTATTTTGTATTTCAAATACATTTCTAGGAATATTTTGTAATTTGTATTTGCAATTAATATGTATTTTGCCCAGCCCTGAAGATGACCATATAGCTCTCATAAGTTTAATAGTGAATGCATTTCTTTACAAATACAGCTAAATGCTGTGAGAGAACTGAGATGTGACATGATGCCCTCTTTTTTTTGCAGACATCCGTATACCTTTTCGCACATCAAACTTTTTGTTTTTATTTTATTTATTGTTTCTTTTTTTGTCCACCAACAATAATTACTAGTTATTCTTAAGCACATTTCATCTCCAAAAGCGATAAAAAAACTATCTAATATTTTTACTTCACTAAAACTAACCTAGCTACCTAGCCTGCGAACTCATAAACGACATCTAACTATTAACGGTTTAATTACATTTATATTTTCAACAAATGGAAGGAATAAAACATACGGGGGGCTTTCACGAAATTGTAATTCATACACACAAACCTTCTTATTATAGCAACATTCAATTTTAAACTGTTATACAACAAATAAGAATAAATAAATAATGAAGTAATAAAGTATAATAAAAAAAAACAGTTTTTCTATTTTGTGTTTCTATCCAATGTGTTAATCCTCTTCTCGTTTTTCTTCTTAATTCTAATTATTTCAATTGCTTGCCTTTAGTGTCACTGTCAGTGTTTCGGTCAGACGGTGCACTAGGTATGAAAAAATATGGTCCGCTTTCAGCAGTGTGGCGACTACTGTTTGGATATATGTTCAACACTTTGGTTGTCTCAGTGGTGCACATCTTGAACGTTTTCCTCTTCAACTATTTTGAGGAAAAGTATATTAATAGTAAATATTAGATTATGATTGCTTGAAATTGTGAAATCAATCAGCTTCTTCTCCATATCATCTTCACAAAACTCTTGGTGAGCATATTTGTGTCTTTTTGTTTCTGTGTCAATATTGCAGTGTGATGCTCGCTAAAACTATTAGCAATGTGTATTAAATTTTTATTGGGATTTTCAATCCTGGCCGCTAAAAGTGGCTCGTTATATTATCATATGTGTAGGAGTAAATTAACCAGATATTCATCCATGAAGTGCTTCGAATTTCTTAATTGAGTACCACAATTATTTAACTTCTTGCTATAACGAAATTCTACGTTCCATTTGATCTACGTTGACTCTTCCGTTTTTGATAATCAATAGGTAGTGGATTTTCAATAGTACAGTTTGAATGAAACGTGGACTTTTCGGTATGTGATTTGTAATATACTTGAATGTCTAAAGTAGTTTCTAACAACGTAAGGTGTAGTTAATTGCTATATCATATCTCCTTGAGCGTAGGAGACACATGTCTGCAACGTAGGTGCTAAGAATGAAATGACTGGAGTGTTGATCTTGGCGAAACAGAAATTCGTAAAATGTCTTAGTAAAGCTTAGTCTAAATTATCCAATGATATTGACCTTTTACGTTCCAAAGTCATTCCAATAAGAAATTTGACGGTCGAAAGATTTTGTTTGGTTAGTTAATTTTTATAGTTAATGTTAAGGTAGAAATTTTGTAAACACCTAAATCCCTAAATTCTATTTATTCATTTACTTGTACCTAGTAATCTTTCAGTTAAACTAAAATAATGGTTATTATAAAATCAGACAGGCCAACAAGGAAGATTCAAATAAGAAAATCTAAAACGTATGTTATATTTTAATAATATATAATTTTCAAGTACCTAACATTAAAAGTTAATTTTTAAATAACTCCTTATATAACTTGCTTTGCCGTAAACATTGGCTCATTATATTCATAATTCGAATGTATCTTGACTATACGTACCTAAATTTGATTAAAGTGTACCTATTATGTAATTTTCTAAATTGTATTAAGCATCCGTAAAATATATAATATGATTACGGTTTCTTAGACGTACTTGTTTATATAATAAATTTAAGTTAACAATACGTAATTGACAGATTATTTATCGTTAGTCAAATTTGTTTAGTGGTGCAATTTCAGTTCGAAAATTGCAAGTCAAGGTTTTATACACAAAATTGCAAAAAAAATTTCCTTATTTCAGGTTCAAGCTTTAAAAACGATAAACTATGGGCCCAGGGGTGGCCGAGCTACTTGATAGTCCGAGCCATTTTTCAAAATGTAAAATTTTTCGCGAGCCGTAATTTGTTACAACGCTGCACTTGGTCTTTCATATTTGTTGTCAGTAATTTAAAAGACATTTTGAAACACATACGGAACGATAATAATTTTTTTAACTATAATAACAAAAAAATGAAAAGGGAACTCGGGTAAATTTATCGAGAGCCACAAATAATCCTTCAAAGAGCCGCATGTGGCTCGCGAGCCGCAGGTTGGCCACCCCTGAATGCTATTGAATCTTACATAATGTAACGACTGCCCCAAAACATTACTGGTTTCCATTTCATTTTCACACGTCCTAATTATATTTGCAAAGTTACAGCTGATAAACACCTACAGATGAGACTCTTTTACCTTACTGATCTTTTCCATAGATTTCGCTTCAAAATCTGTAGTATTTCCTAACAATGCTTGAGAGGTGTAACATTCCCGTATTTTTTACCCTATTTCACATGTGATTACTTTATACTAATTTTTTCTTATCAACCCGTAGGCACAGTAGTAGTAGCATAGGAAAAATTCGCCTATGGTAGTAGCAAAGAGTATATATTATATACTCTTTGGTAGTAGTAATGGTAGATGTATCCATGTAGTAACGAAACTGAAAACGTGATTGCTGCAAGAATGTTGCAAAAGTTACACGAATAAACCTGCTTTCATTATAATAACATTAATGTCAGTCTAATTAATCTTTTTTAGATATGTTTATCATGTTTCATGTTTGGAAAGGGAAAAAACACCCAACTTTCTTACGTTTCCTTATTTTATACCTTGAAAGATTTTGCTTGAGCTGATCGGTTTGGTCATTTTTAACTTTGTACCCAATTAAAGGTAAGTGGGGTATGTGAACTGTAAGCGCGTTCTTAAGATTATGCTGTAGACGTTTACAATTACTATGAAACGGCCAAGTTTGTTCCGATAATTTGAAAGACTGTGACGACTCCGGCCCCATATTCTGCAAAGGGAAGCCTCCTGAAACTCATTATTTATTCATTTCAATATCTGTAAAAATTACACCCCCCCCCCCCCCCTCTACCCTCTTCGGGATCGGATACACCAATTATAGCCATGATTCCTAGTTATTGAACCCATGATACCAGTTTGCGTGTAGAGATGGGCATGTACCTACGGTACACTTTATTTATCCCCTCCATACTGTTCCAACTTTCAATTGCCCGCCACAGTTTCCGCTATAAATAGTCCGATGTTTCCCGGAAAAACAAAGTGCGAAAACGCATCATCAATAAGTTGTAACAGTCCAGTGATAATGGCCTTTAGTTCGATTGTTTCCAAAAATTTAAAAGAAAACGTTAAAAGTAGTATAAATAGAGAACAACTTAAAAATGTAGCTTTGGTAATTCAAAACTTTTAAATGTAGGCTTTTTTGAGCACCCCCGGTACAATATTTTTTAAATTAAAATAAAAGAATTAGTGCAATTAGTTGCTTTTACAATTATCTATTTTCGTCATGATGATTTTTTTATCTATTTTGGTATATCAGTGAAAATAAGCAATAGCACCATATAGATTATTATAAACTCTGACTTTTTTGCAGCTATGTCTGCGGACGGTAGCAGACCAACAACTCCACCACACTTCGACATTCATAGAAAACCAAGCAACTTAAGCGACTACGGCCACGATAATCCAACATTTGAGTCACCTGCAAGAAGTAGAAAAGTTTCTTCTGCAAATTCAGAACACGCAGAAATTGGTCCTGTGAGAAAAAAGAGCATCCTTCATCTTGCACATAACAGTGGTATAGAAGCTGTTAATCAAGCTCTGCCAGGTAATATAATTACTATTTCTTTATTAAATCACTGTAATTTTTTTGTGTTTCACTGCCAAATTGGTAAGTTTCCAGTCAGCTGCAGTCTCTTACTTTCGTCTTAAATAAGTTGAATATATTAGAATTCCCCCCCCCCCCCCCCCTCCCTCTTTAGAAAACTACGCTACCGAAAATCCCCATATTTCAGAACTGAAGGGTTATAAAATATGAGGAAAAAATGTAAAATATCATCTATATTGAATACAATATTACTCAAAGTAATTGGAAGCAATTGCCGTACAAATTACCGAAACTTCCTCGTTCCAATAGTTTTTCAAAAAATAAAATGTTTGTCCACCTTGGCATAGATTTCATAAAAATTGGAAAAATCCCAAATTACTTAGGTACAAAAAATGAAGATCGGTTCCAAGTTACTATGAGAAATTATAAATTTTGAATACTGGGCCCTTTTTTGAAACAACTGCTATCCAAAATTTATAATATTATGTATCTGTGCACGTTTTATAATAATGATGTGCGAAATCGCTCATGTTTACGACGCTGTTGAAAATTTTACAAGAAATGTCGCGATGCGTCGTAGATTGCTTCAGTTTGATGTCTGATTTATATGTATAACATACAAGACGACATACCCAGCGGAATTATCCCAAAGTAGTTACCAAAATTGGCATTTTTAAGCCTCTGAGGATTAGAATTCCAATAAATTTCAAGGAAAAACTGTCATGGGAAGGGTTTTATTATGAGTGACACTTATTGGGTAGGTAATGTTCTCTGCATATTAGCCAAACAGCAGGAATAGAATTACCAATACTTCTGAGAAGCTGGTAGCTGAGATGAACCCTACTACCAAGCACTACGACGGTGATCTATGACAGTTATTCATTGAGATCCATTGTATGATACGGTAAGAGATGACCTATCTGACACAGAGTCATTTTTCGATTTGGGTTCCTATGAAGGATTTCATTGACCGTATTCCAGTGCTATCCTAAGAAAAGTTGAGAGCATATAAAGCCACCGCTCAGGAAATGAAGTAAACATGGATAACACATTTGGCAGTGATAGATATACGCCATAAGGAGGCATTTTAATACTTTGGTATGTCAATTAAATATAATTAAAAATTATTTTTATTTTCTACAGTCAATCACCTCTAGGAATTTACTAGAGACACTTACGCTTTTAATTGTGATGATATGCTCGCCCTTGACAACATTTGAACCTGTTCTGAAATCTATTGAACTCTAAATAAGTGTTTCCATAATTTGTACGGCAAGTTCTTGCGCTATATTTAGCTACATCTGATTTATCACTTTTTATTTCTAAGGATATGGGAATTCTAGCCATTCACTTTTTATTATGTCAGCTAATTCAGAAATAGGTACTAATAGCTTTAACACCACTGACTTTTCGTTAAAAGCAATATTTGACACTATTGTACAAATGAATGTAGGTCCATGCATGATTTCATTGCCATTCTGTAAAAATTATATATTTTATGTTTTTCCATCCGTCTCGACTCACATCTGCGGTTTTGAACACTCCTGTCGGAAATTCCTCTATTAGATGGCTGCAACTTTTTGTATTTACATAGCATTTATCTTGAATTTGTGCCAGAACAGCTTCAATGTTTGTGTCTAAACAGAGCACTCTCTCGTAAATATATTTCCCTAATTGAAACGTTAGGTAGTTATGGTTTGTCCACAGAATCTGCCAAATTGTTGAGAAGGTATTGGCCAAAATCTCCTTACCATACCAGTTTCTTGGGGAAAACAACTCAATGAGTTGTGGGGATCAGATCACTCATCACTCATTTGTTTCTTAAGATGGTTTTGTAATTGTACAATTTTTGTTTCTAAAACAATATTGTTGTTTTAAAATAGTTTCTACAATAATTAAATATTTTTTGCCAGAATCCATGAACAAAATAAGCATTGACATTGGCACGTATTATAAATTCAATTAAGTTTTGGAGTAGAAGTACCTATTATAATTACATTTTGTATTTAAATTCAATAATAAAGTTAATGATTGCAATTAAATTGCGTGAGCATGTCAAATTATCTTTAAAATAATTTAAAAACTTAATTGCTACCTGAGCAAAAAAAGAATTGCAGATATAACAATTAAAAGATGTTTTTGAGATAAAAGAAGGTACTTAAATATAAAATAATGTATATTAAAATAAATTCAAATATTCAAAACCTAGGTATTAATTTTCTTTCCAAAACACCTTTAAATTCGTTTAGGTACATTGAAACATTCTATTTTATATTTTATTTAATTACTACACTTACGTTTGCACTCCATATTTTCAAAATGAAAACAATGATTCTGGTAAAGTTTGTCCAATTCTGATCTAATTTTGGTACTTGGTAGAGTTCCGGTCTCATACAGATTGAAAGCTCTGATAAATGCGTTCTTGTTCGAAATTCTTCGATTTGGAAATCGTTGCCGATATTCTTCAACAGCAGCTGTATCGTTATACCATTACAAAAACCATAATCAAACGCCATATTTGCATATTCAAGGTTTGAATAAAAATCTGGCTTTTTGTAACACTAACAATTAACTAACAAATGACACTAATGATATATTTACTTAATTAATATTTTATTTACATAAGAACAGTTGAATTTTTAAAATTATTTTTACGTGTAGGTACAATACATTTTCCTGTAACGTGAAAACAAAAGACAATGGCATGACAACAGTTTCATTTACTTATTTTTGTTCGGCCCATTCCTCCCCACTCACCCTGTACCTATAGATATGTTTGGAGATAAAAATTATACTTACCTACTTTTTAGAGTTCTAGTCAGCTACGGTTTTTATTCAAAAATAATAACTTCATAAATCAGTCTAAAAAGTAATTGCGTGAATGAATTATACCACAGACAATGTCTAAAAGATCTATAGATCCTGTATATTAATTTTCTCAAATGTTTTATACTTGTAGGTCCTACAGAAAGGATTTTTAGATGTTTTGTTACCTGTAACTTAAAAACCAAAAACGTGATAAATAAGAACTATGAAATGATAATTCCCGTCAGAAAAATAGCGAACATTATTTGTGAAATTTGGATACCTTGACCACGAATCATTGTATTGTCACCTTTAAGGTATTATAATAATTGTGCCCTCTCTACCCACAGGTTTCCCAATACGCCAAGTCTATGGCATTTTGTATATGAGATACATTTCCAAAGCGATCTGTTATAAAATAGTTTGTTTGTGTATACGACCTAATTGTATTTTGCTATTATAGTAGGTAGTTATACATACCTACTTAGTTACATAAAGCGTGACTATTCTAGGAAAATGTATCATTATTAAGTACTTGCTCATATTATAGTAACGTATTCTTATACGAGTGAAATTTTTACCAAACGTCGATAGTTGCTTTGCATGTGATAATAATTTTATTATCAACTTCACCATACTTTCGATGGTAAAGGTTTAAACAGTCGTACTGTTATGATTGTAATATGTGAATGCATAAAATGTTATAAATTTAAGTTCAAATCACCCAAACAGTTTTTTTGCTGTTTTTAATGGACGACTTGGTTTTTGCAGAAGTTTCAAAACAAGTCAATGGAGATTCAAGATGTCAAAAGCATTCGATTTCAGAATCAATTTCTGCACCGAAACCAAAATACACAAACTCAGATGAAGATAACAGGTAGGTAAAACTACTTTAATGATTCAGTTTAACATTAATTTTTGAATACATTTAACAAAACGTTCAATTGATATTGATATTGAATTATTTTTCAATTTTTAGTTGGTGGTATACATTTTGCTTCAAATGTAGAAAGAAAGATGCAGATCATCCTTCATGGGAACCACCAATGTGGTCAAGCATTTGCCCATATCCATTTTGTCCAACTTATAGACAATTTTCTAGAATAATAGGAATAGCATTTATAGGATTATTCTTATGGGGAGTTACGTATGCTATAATAGGTGAACCCGCTGCACCAGGCGGTCAATTGTTCCAATTAATTTTATTATCGCTCTGTGCACATTTTGGAGGATGGTTAGTGAGCTTAACGACACTCCCAGCGTTAATAGGAATGTTGTTTACGGGCTTATTGTTCCAAAATGTGGGTTTTGTAAATTTCGATGAGTCGTTTAAAGACGTTACGAAAGAACTAAGGTACGTTTGTACGATTTACGTAAATTGAATTAAATGTATCACTTTTTAGAAAGATAGCTTTAGTCATAATTTTAACACGTGCAGGATTGGATATGGATCCACATGCATTAAAAAAATTAAAAATTACCGTACCAAAATTAGGATTGGTACCATGGACAATTGAAGCGGCAGTAGTAGCGATTTTGTCACATTATCTTTTGAATTTACCATGGGATTGGTGTTTACTGTTGGGAACAATAATAGCAGCCGTATCGCCTGCCGTTGTGGTACCTTGCTTGTTCAGGCTCAGAACTAAGGGTTATGGAGTTGCGAAAGGTATTCCGACCTTAATAATAGCCGTGGCTGGAATAGACGACGCGGCATCGGTTGCTGGATATGGCATCATTCAAAGCATTATGTTTTCACAGGACTCCTTAACTTCACAAATCCTTCAAGGTCCTATCTGTCTTCTTGGAGGAATCGGATTTGGAATAGTGTGGGGTACTATTTCTAATTTTATACCTGAAAGACATGATCCTTTTGTGGTGCCTTTAAGAATAATGATGCTTCTATCAGGTGGTTTAATAGCTGTTTTTGGAAGTGAATTAATCGGTTACGAAGGAGCAGGACCCTTGGGCTGTGTCGCAGCCGCATTCGTTTGTCTTTGCTTTTGGACAAAACACGGTTGGGAGGTTGAAGATAATCCTGCCTCGACCGCTTTCGAAATATTTTGGATGATCTTTGAACCTATTCTCTTTGGTATCACTGGAGCGCAAATTAAATTTGCCGAATTGCAGGTTGATGTAGTAACAATTGGTTTAGGGATCTTAGTAGCTGGTGTCTTGATACGAATATGTTCAACAGTTGTAATTGGTATAGGAAGTAAATTGAATTTGAAGGAAAAGATATTTGTTGCTCTTTCGTGGATGTCAAAAGCAACTGTACAGGTAAGCTCCTACTGTTATTAGCTAAAATATTGCCTACATAGATTCAATTTTAGGCGGCGCTTGGACCTATTGCCCTTTCAATTGTCGGTGACAAACATCCAGAAAAGGATTATGCTGAGAAAGTTTTAATGATTTGTGTACTTTCAATTATATTAACAGCACCAACCGGTGCAATTCTTATAACGCTATCGGGATCTCGCTTACTTACAAAGTTGAAAATCCATCCTCACATTCCAGAGGGTTGGAAGAGAAGTCACAGACCTTCAATATATGATATCAGTATAATTAATGAGGAAGACGAGGAAAAACGAGACAGCGGAGAAGTAGAAAATGAAAGTAGTATTGAGAAACCTAACTTAAAACATGAAGCTTAATTGACTATAAAGGTTGAATATTATTGCTTTCTAGATCTAAGTGTTTCTATAAATAAAGGATTTTTGAAAACATTGTAGTATTTCCCAGATGCGAATGTATATAAAACACTTACACATAAGAGCTCATACAGTTCTTTGTATACATTTTAAATAAAATTGTCTCTGTCTGAGGTAATTTAATAGTTACCTATAACACTTTTCTTCTAGTAAACTCAGCAACTAAGTACACTTTTCAAAGATGACAATAACAAAGATTATTGTATCCCAGCAAACAATACTTACGTCTTTTTGACGTCTTTTACAGGTCGTTAACGTGACTTGACCTATTACCGATCATATAATGACGTCACAAAGCTTACCATTTATTAACGTCACTTATGAGATGTCATTATAACGTGTCATAAGAGTGAATATTAGATTTTATTTATATTGATAATTTTTTTTCTCACCAAGTTGGCAATTATACATTATAGTTCACTCAACTATCGGTTACGGTTTGTTCTAAAAGTAACTCCATTTTGCTGTGTATCGGTTATTATATTTAGTAAAAGGAGATATTATATATTTTAGTCGTACCTAATTATTCAGTTGTAGACAGGGCCGGCGCGACCGTATAGGCGAACTAGGCGACCGCCTAGGGCGCCAGAGACTGAGGGGCAGAGGCGGAGCAAGACCTAAATTTTGGGCAGGATACATTTTGCGAGCCCCTCTGATGGCGCAAGAGAACGGATTTTATAGAGATAAAAAATTTTTGAAACTGTCAATTTTTTATCCAGAAAAATGCAAACATCTTCACTTTAACTAACATTATTAAGTAATAACTACGAGTAAATAATTAAAGAAACATACATTTCCTGCTTTTAGCCTTACTGTATCCGGTATCGTAATCCAGCTCAGATGCAATATCTGCTTCAATAGATGAAACTGCCAAAGCTGAAAGTCTTTGCTGACCCATTGTACTACTTAAATCATTTTTTATTAGTTTTAATTTTGAATAGCTCCTTTCAGCGGAGGCTGTACTTACTGGTAGGTACTGTTAACAAAATTCGAATGACAATATATTTGGGTAAATTTTTTTTAAGTTATTTTCTGTTACGTATTGGAGCAACTGTTTCACATCTTTAATAAATATAAAGTCATGACTGCTCAAGTGCTCATGGCTTTTAATGGTCCTAGCTAAATATTTTTCATGAGCTAGAGAAAGAAAGGTGCATAAACCTTCAAGACGCGAGGCCCTCGGACCGCGAGGTCGTAGGCGGTGGCCCACGTCTCCCACACCTTACGCCGCTTCTGCTGAGGGGCGTCGATCCCGCTGTTAAGAGGGGGGTGCTAAAAGTATAAATTAAATCAACGTTAGTTTAGAATCAAGTTGTGATAATGTCCAGGAAGTTTGATGTTGGTAGTTGCCGTAGTTAGTTGTTGGTCGTAACTATTTTATCGTACAATGAACAAGAACAGTGTCACACTAAACTAACTACCGTACCTACCTACCCGCTACCGCGTACCACCCTCGTCCTTCGGCAAACTATAATACTATAATAATGATTAGTAGGTACTTAGTAGGTTGATCAGGGGGTTGGTTTGGAGTTGGTGGGGGGGGGGGGGGGGGGGGCTTACAATAGTTTTCCCTAGGGCGCCACAACCTCTTGCGCCGGCCCTGGTTGTAGATGTATTCTCTTTATAGAATTTATAGATGGTGATGGCTTATCAATTGTGAATTTCCCGTGACTAACACCTCTTTTATGTATTTTTTTCAAATATAATTTAAACTAAGCGAAACAACGCCAAGTTACAAAGTACGAAATGAGAAGCACCTATAGGTATGATTCACATCAGCGCAGCGGTACAATGTTGTACATCGGAATTTTCAACACCCATCCCCAAATGTTCGGGGCCGGGACACTACGCCGAATGCCCACAACGCCGAAACGATATTTTGATGGCCCATATATCGCCGACTAGGGACACTACGCCGACTGTGCCCACATCGCCGAAAACTGTACACGGGACACTAAGCCGAACGTGACCACAACGCCGACTACGAGAAAAGAAATAATAGGGACACTACGCCGACAGTGCCCACATCGTCGACAACTGTACAAGGGACACAACGCCGACCATGCCCACATCACCGACGGACACTACGCTGACAGTGCCCACATCGTCGACAAGTGTACAAGGGACACTTCGCCGAATTTTTATTTTAATAATTGATAATTACATCATACGTGGTGGTTCGGCTCTCAAAGGGGGAATCCGTAGTAATAATAAAAACGACTCGCAACCTCCCCTTAAAAATTTCTTTTATTTAACGATGTACGGCCCATCCGGCGTATCACGGTCCCCTGAATATGGTTGTAATTTTATGGTTAAATGTCAATTTACTTGATATTTTATCAAGACATGTTAATTATTGTTTATTATTAATTAGTTCCCATTATAACTATGGTCATCTTCACGTTGTATTAACACCAGTTTTATGTTTATGATTCCTTGATAATGGGAGTAGGTACCTACTGAGTAGCGATCTACCGACGTATTGGTCTGACCATCTTGAAAAATCTGGCACATCGTTCACCCATCGTTCTTTACAAAATATGGTTCCTCATACTTAATCTTGTTCCATCAGGGGCTCTGCTGTTTTTAGTTAATTAATAATGTTACCATTTAAGTGTTAGTTAACGTTAAATTTTGTATATTTTCATCCGTTTTTCCCCTCAGCCACTCGTAATTCGATAATCATAAATATTTCAGCTTGAGAATGAGACTAGTTGAGTTTCGAAACATGTCGCCCCCTGTAATTTAAATTTTCTTCTCCGTGTAATTGTATCGAAATAATTTTGTTTCGCCTAAGTTTAAGGTTACACAACTGGGTTGTTACAATAATTATATTAATCGTTAAAATGTTATTCCTGCCAATTTGCATTGCTGGTACTTTCAGTACCTACTTAGGTACTTACACAAAAAACATAAACTTTATCGTCATTCATTACACGTCATTGGTTAAGGGGAGGTTGTAGTTTGTTTTATTTATGATCTCCCGAAACATACCGCTTTATTCTCTTGATTAGGTGACTGATCACCACACTTTTTTATAAAAATAAAATTATTAAGGGGAGGTTGCGAGTCGTTTTTTATTATTGATAATTACATTATGCATATATTGGGTGACGACCCATAACGGTCGCAACTGACGTCCTAAAGGTCTTAAAGACGTAAAAATGATGTCATGTGTATGACGTCTCTATCATGTGACATAATGCCCACAAAAAGGCGTCATGTTGACGTCACTTAAAAGTCATATCTGACGTCCTACGGGTCATTAAGTTACGTGAAATTAACGTCAAAATAACGTGACTCTGTTTGCTGGGTAACAAGAACAGTATTAGTAGCTACTATTCACAAATGATTGCAGAAAAACTATAGATGGTGTATAATTACCAACATTATTCGAAAATATTCCAAACCAAGGATATGTTACTTTGAATTTGAACTATGTGACAGTTTTCCCGTATTTTGTGGTAGTACATGAAGTCAGAAATAGAGTAGGTGGGTATTCTATAACTTCAATTGAAGTTCGACCTTGCTGTAGTTTTTGGATATCTACTGTGGCAATAAGTTCAATGCAACAGTATCTTAGTACATTTGAGAATCACCCTTACATAAGAAACCCACAAACATAAACATTAATTGTGTGTCCTACATGTAAGTCAATAATTTATTTATTTATTTAGCACTTTCATATAAATAATCACTGAATTAGGTATTTAGTAAAAAAGAGGAAATTAGGTCTAATCAATTAAAAACTTGTAACAGCAAGATGATACAAAGTTTTGAACTTCATTAGATATTTACAATTTTTTGAAATATCCCTTTCAATATTACAAAACAATTTATGATATAATTAGATAGCATTCTATAAATAGTACTACCAGATTTAATAAACAACAATAATTAATATAAGAACATAGATTTTCGAGGCACCTGAAGTTACATTTTACATTTTACCTTAAATGAAGTTATCTACTTACGTAATAAAATTATTAGCATGACAACATCTAACATTTTCATGTAATACTATTTATAGGATGCCGAAACTAATTCTGATATAATGGGTATGAAATTCTATCTAATTAACGAATGTACAAAGAAAATAGCAAAGTTGTATATATGTGCTGATGAAATTTGTTCATTTTAGGTACTTGGTCAATTTAATGGCACTGTTCTTTGAACCTTCCTAATTAAGAACTACATACACAATCTGTTTGAATATTTTAATACAACTTTACTTACATTAAAAAAAATTAATTGTGTGTACCTACATATCTGCCACAGTACAGAAAGGTATAGTGTATTGGTCAGCGATGTTACCTGTAGTGGGTACATGCATTGTTTTGTTTTTATTGTATTAAAATTTGTATTCAAGATCTATTGTAAGTAGCTACACAATTTTTATTATCTACTGTATTAGTTTAGTTGAAATACTAATGAACACATTATCAAGAATTATCATGTCTTATTTGCAATTAACTAATGCGTGTGTAATAAATTAGTTTAAGTATAATTTACTATTTTATTGGCTAAACAGAAAAATATAACAATATTCATTATGTAGCTATAGGTAATTCAATAATTGATTGTCCTCCAATATCTTGTCATTTCAATTAACAGTAGTAGCTAATAAAAATTGTGAATTATCTAGCAGTGGAATTTTGTTAAATTATCGATGATGGAAAAGCGTTTACTGTTTTTCATGCAGATAAATTTATACATTTTTTATACATAAAACATACCTAGCAGAGCGGTGCAAACTTGTAATAGTTTATATATTATAATTTGTCTAAGTTCAGTCATTGCATGACAATAAATTTGAATATGCAACAATATCACGAAGGTAGTTCAGAACTACTAAAACTCATAGTTATAAATAGTTTGTAAGCTGAAGCATTCTTCATTAGTACTTAGTATAAGAATATTTATATTTGTTCATTGTCACAATAACAATTTTTCTAGATATTTCAAACAACAACCTAAAGTAAATTAATTTAAAATGTGAACACTACAATAAAGTTCAGCTTACAACTATTTTTGATAAAATCAAACATTGTATTTGCAAGTTGTGATTTCAGTTCTTTTAGAAGGCTATCATACAATATACAAAATACGTAAATTTATACAGCTTTTAACAATATCATTCCTTACAAATGAGTTAAAAATTCTATAAGTACTACATTAAAGCTTGAATAACTATACAAACTTAATTTATTTAGTGATTAAAAATTGAGCTGAAATACTCAAATGTGGCACCAAACTGGTCAAAATTTAAGAAGTTTATAAGTTTTTGCTTTCCTCACAAATACGGAACACCTCATTGTAGGAAATCATCAAAGGCGCATTTATAAGCATCAGTAAGTTATATTTGGGCTCACTTCCATATTGGTAAATATAAAACTATTCAAAATACCTTTGACGATCAGGATACTCATGATGGTCCTCAAAATCCATATCTGCAAATCTTTCTAATAATTCTTGCCTATAATTTCTGCCTTCGTTTCGATAAGTTGGATTCTCTAACCTTTGCTCTCTATAATATCGTCGTTCATCTCTTCTCCGATCATCCAATCTTCGATCGTCCAGTTGTTCTTCTAACCTACTTCTTTCATCTGGCATTCTTCTATCACTATAATCTCGTTCGCGGCGACGATCTTCAAAAAACCTATCATCTCTGAACTTTTCAGGTATTTGTGGTTTATAACAAACATCTTCTCTAGGACTGAGGTCATCATGAATTTCTTCCTCAATGGGCTGCTCCGTAGAAAGCCTCCACTAGATAACATTAACAGCTCTTCTTGAGGATGTTCTATGAGGAGGAAAATCATCTTCTCTAACACCTCTATGATCACGAGGAGGTAATCTTTCTAAATTTCTATCTAAATTATGTTCACGATAATCTTGACCCCCTGCTAAATGAGAAGGCACCGATGAAGCATGACTCTGTTGATCTCTTTCTACATATTCTTCATAGTCACGATCACGTTCTAAACGTGAACGAGCGCGATTGTGTCCGGTATGAAACACTGATCCACCTGTCATTTATAATAAGAATTATTGATATAACACTTTGAAGAAAGTTAGGGCTGTGATAATAAATTACCGATAGGTAGACATTACGTCAACTAAGATGTGCTAGATCTTTTGTTACTCAACTTCTCACATTCTTTACGTCACGAAATGCACTAATTTAACACTACTTCCAAATTGCTTACAGCTGATGTGCATTACTGTACCAAAGGTCGACATATTTACCTACCATAAGCGCCACATTAAACTATTATACCTTACTTTATCCTTCACTACTTGCCGCAAGAACTCTCTATAAGCGTAAATTTTACTTTTCAAGAAGTTGTACCACCTTCTCGCTAGAGATTATTCGCTTCAGGCGTTATCATGAAAGGTGCAATAGTGCAAATACATTTACCTACTTGAATAAATTAGTTTATAACAGTAGAAGCGAACAGATTAATTACAATGTGGAAAATAGTGCAAACTAGTGCGTATATTATGAAATTAACAGTTAATTTTACAAAACTAATGAATGACTAAAATACATAAAATGTTTATCGTTATACACAGCCCTAACTATGTATGAAGAAAAATGGAACTGAACTATTCAAACGATTCACCAAAACCGTTAGTAACAAAACTATAACAAAAACACAAGAAAAGGAAGTGAATTACTTACTAAAAAAAAATAGATAAACAAATCAGCGTCAAGCAAATAAGTCAGTAGAACCAGCACGCCAAATTCTACCAGGAGTTGGTATTACCCCGTCTTAAAGTTTTATGCATTATGTGTGCGTTAGCATGAAAGCGCAACGATCGTGCGTAGCGAAGCCATTAAAATGAAAAAGAAAAAAATTGTATTAAAGTCGTGCAAAATTTTAAACTAAACCTGCTTATAATATTCGTACACTAATATGCAGGCGGAATTGGTGTCATTGAGCCAGTAAAATCTGAAAATTAGTCAAAACATATGAATGAATAATGAAAACGATTCTTATTGTAATTAATTTTTATTTATTTAGTAATATTAAATTGGACCCAGAATTTACATACTTTATGACCTTTCTCTTAAAAAATTCAAAGGATACTGCTACAAAGATAAAGAGCGAATTTGCAAGTATCAACGAAATTTAGCTTAAAGTATTTTGGCTTCAAAATGCAAGAAAACTAATTTCCATAATGCTTCATAAATGTTAGAATGACAATAAATATTGCATATTTCACAACGGTCATGCAGTGCTTATAAGAAAGATAGCGATTCTAAGGAATCTACTGAATCCCAGCTTTGCAGGCCTATATATCTAACACCTGCATAAGTACCTCTAGAGTCATGTGAATATCCGTAAACATCATGATGGGCTGTAACAAGTTAGTAGTTGTTAGTAGCGATTTAGTAGGATGCTAATCCTATTTTGGATCAAGTGTAGACGATTTATTTGTAGTAGGTAGTTTGTTAATTTGTAAGTAAGATGGAGATGAAATTAGAATACATACGTACCAGGTAGCGTAGCGTGTATGGGCTCTCCACTTGGAGAGGCCTGAGGTGAACTTCCAATTTGTCTAGTTACATTTGGAACTACTTCCGGATGTGTCGCCCTCCAGTAAGCCTAAAACACGCATCTCTAATGAAAAAACTTTGAATGAAAGTTCAAGCGCACCTCTAAATATTCAGCTATGTGCTCACAAGCATCCTCCAACTGATTTTCATCCAAAATGACGTCAAACATTTCAGGTGGACACTGTGCCAATTTATCGGCGGCAACCATTTGAACATTAATATGTCGAACTTGACTTTTGCCTCTTGATTTAATTAATCTTTGTAGGACCTATAATTACTTACTTACGTTAATATGATATATTCGTAAAAAAAAATTGAAACGTACTTTTGGACTAGTTATTTTAAGATAAACTACAATTGGCGCTAGAGAGGTTTTGGCAAGTTGCGAAGGATGGTTGATTGTGTCACAATCTAAGACTACAAGCTGCAACGTCCTGGCAAGTTCAAATATTCTCTCAATCTCGGCTTGAACTTCTGCCAAACATGTAGAGCGAGTATTGGATCTTTCCATTATTGCTCTTTTTGATGGATTATTTAATAGTGAACGTTTTGCTAAAGATATATCAGCCATAACTCTCGTTATAATTATTCTACAATATGTATAGGTGTAGTACTACGACATTATCTTTATTTCTGTATGTACTTACTTTCCTTCAAATCGATGCTTTAAATAATCAAATAACGCTTTTTGCATCATATCTGTTACTTCGTAGCCTTTTAATGAAGGACCTACTAATACAACAGGCCTCATAGAGGGTACTACATCATAAGGAGCGGTTGCTTCTTGCTTTTTGAAGAATGGCTTCTTTTTATCTTTGGCTGGAGGTGTCGTAAGCGATTTTCCCGTTCTTGCGTTTCCGATTGAATCAGATTCATCCCCTAATAATCAATAATTTTGTTACAAGTGACACACAACTAATTACACTACGTCAGATATATCATGCTCATTCAAATAAGCTCATCTATTCTATACCTCCAAACTACAGGATATTATTATTCATCTAGCAATGCCATTGGAAACGATAGGTATTGAATTTTAATGAATTTCCTTCAGTTAGTTACGTATGACATTCTTTTGTAATTTATTAAAACGTCACAATAGCATTTCTAAAACTACTGTGTGTAGGTAGGATAGGGCGAATGGATTATTTTAATGTGGGAATTGGGAATAAAAGTAAATAAACAGAACCAAAGACATACGTACCAATAATAAAAGAGGAAGATAAGACAAAAATTGACCACAAAAGTTATTGGAGTAGTTTTAAAACAATTAATACAGTTATTATAACAAAAATTAATATTTGTTTAATATCCCAACATCAATGTTTGATATGTACATACATATAGGTAGGTAAGTATATGATGTTTAGTGTACATTATGTTTTCTTCTCACAATACGTCTATTTACTCACGATAATTGTAGAAATGTGTATATATTATGGTTCACCGCAGTGTGTAATGTGTAGCGTGTAAAATTGTGGTGAACAGAAATTTCACGTTACAGAAATCATTCACGATACCAAAATTAAAACATCGAATACAGAAACTGAGGTGGACAGGACATACCAGGCGTAGGAGGGGTGCTACCTCTGGAAACATCGTTACCAGTGGCACCTATATTGGAGCTGGAACTAGTCTTACTGGAGTAGAGTTTAGTACTTCGTGTTTGTGATGCTTGTATCCTTAAATTTTCCAGTTTAACGGGAGAAGGAATAAATCCAACATCGCATCCTTCTTTCACTAGTCTTCCTATCCACCAGTTGTTATCGTATTTCTCCTAAAAATATTTATAAGGATCACGTAATGGAACTTACGCTATGTTATAACGGTACCTTTATGTGCAAAAAATCTCTAATGTCAAAAGAAATTGCATAGCCATGTACAGGTGAATCGTCATCTAAAGATCCATCATAGGCAACATTGGTGCGGACAGCAAATGCTACAGGTTTTGTCTGCAATGCAAAAGAAGATTTTTAATAAAATGGAATATACTTGTTCAAATGGCAAAAACATAGGTAATTCCGTAATGCAAACATCATGATCAAAGCGTGTAAGTTGCAATGTCGCGACTATCCGGCAAACGGATAACCGCCGCCGGATTTTTGAAATTAGGAAAGCGTCCGGTCTTTTCGAGTCCAGTAATATTATTCGATAAATTTCGGGATTATGCCGTATAATCGCATCGACGTAAGTGAATTTGCTGTACAACAATTTCGCGCACCCCCGGTACATTCGATTCCTAATAATACAAAAAAGTAATTCAATGAACAGTTTTATTTTAACTTTAATAATAGTGAAAGCTTCAGTATAGTTTACGTTAATGCCCTAATCTAGCCCATTCGTTATTGTAGCTACAAAAGATTTATTGCGATATTCGCAGCAAACACTCATCGATTATTGTTACCGTCACATAAGTGAAACAAAACTAACAGTTCTCAAAATTCTTCATAAATCTACCGTTTTGCTAATGACCCTTAAAATTCGATTTTGTTACAAACTGCAGAATACTACATCTTTATCAGTTCTTGAATTACATAACATTTCATTTTGTTGCAAAGTATTATAATCAGTGTTGTTCTGTGAATCTTTAAACAAACAATTTTGATCCTGTTTCAATAAGTAAAACTATACCTAAGTATTTCGAACCTCGTTCTTTGTGTAAGGATAATAAAAAGTAACATGACGTCTTTTTTCATTAAAAAAAGGGAGGTACGTACAGTAAGAAACTCATTTTTATTTAATGTGTAGGTCATTTATTGCCTATGTAAGTACCTACTGTTTTACCTGTGCTTTGCTATTACACCGTTTCATTATTCTGTATAAACGAGACTGATTTAGTAGAAATCAATCAAAAATTAATATGAAAGCTATCATTTAAAATGAAACATAAATGAAACGTATGTTGTGTTACTGTTTTGTAACTGTGACAAAACAGAACTAATATTTGATGTTTCTATTATAAATTGATAACTGTGTTGTAGAAATCGATTGGCTAATATGTTTTTTTTTCGGAGTTATTTGCGCTTCTTTATCTCTCAAGGTGCCATTTGCATTATTTATTATTTCATTGGATTTTTATTTTTGAGCAGCTTCACTTTTTGCCTGAGGAACGTCTTAGTTTTCTAAATTTATTAAAATTGAATTAATTTTCTCTAAACTTATTTTATTGAACTCCATAAAGTATTATAATAAATACAAGTATTCCGCTAATATTTTTTTAATTTCAAGACTGCTGTTCCAAATAGTAGTGTAATTATATTTTCCGGAAATCGTCTTGGAAACAACGTTTTCCTGTTCATTTACGCGCAGGAAAATTGAATTTTCTGGACAAGTACTGCAAAGACTTTACAAGACTCAAAATATAGTTTGTAACTATAGTTACCAATAAAATTGACAAACTTAATTTTTATGGTATTTGTAAAAAAAAATTTAAAATTTGTAAATATCGTCTTATACGTTATACGAGGATGATTTGACGAGACTTGAAACTCAAAATGAACATTATGATCAAAGACTCTTTCTTATGATGAAGTATTTTATTTTTATTTTTAAACGTGTTCCCTTTCAATAATAACGCACTTGGAACAACGGTGATGAGGAAACATTGTATTCGTTTTATAATGATCAGTTTCAAGATCGTCAAAATTTTTCTCGATTGCAGCACAAGTTTCGCATCCTACCTAATTTCTTTCCGGCAAGTAAAAGCTTCTGCTTTCGAAATAGGCGAAAGTCGCCAGATGCTTTATCTAACGAATAATAGGGTGGGTGGGTACAACCTGGAATTTGTTCATCTAATTTCTCGGTAAACAATACGACTTGTGTAGAAAGGCGTGACGGAAGAGCACACAAGGGATTCCCGATTTTTTATCAGCAACTGCTGTGTTTAATTTATATGTATTTGATTTATTTCTTTATTAAATAATGCAGAGGGTGTTACATATGAAGTTCATATTCTTTCAGGTTTGTTCCGGTGTTGGTTTTTCTTTGGCTTTTCCACTCTCGCTCTGTCTGTGAACAGTTCAGTTAGAATAACAATAACCAGAAACAGAGCGAGTCTGGAAAATGAGAAGTGAGATTTTGCGCCGTTTCAACCCAAAAAAAACCAACGCGGGAACACACCCGAAAGAATATTAACTTCATATAAAGTTAAACTGATATATAGTTGTTAGTGATGTGTCCTTATGTGCACAATCAGGTAGAGTGGTTTCAAAATCTCGTGAAGGTTGCCCGTTTAAATTATTATTTGTATTTTCACAAATTATGATACTAACATACAGTTCCATAAAATAATTAAACCTATATTTATTTACTCTACATTTTTAGGATGACGGATAACCGGATGACCGGATAAAGCGGCATATCTCACCAAACCTGTTCATCCCCATTGCTGCTCGATAAAGTGGAAATGAATGAGGCTTCCATGAAACTCTGACATGTTCAGTATTAGAATGATGAACGCCCATTGTTATCAGTATCCCAATATAAGCGTAAAATTCATCTTGGTTCAAATGTTTCCACTCCTTCCTACATTTTCCTGTGTTATGTGTTTTCCATTTCTGTTAGACACGATCGGCTTTCCTATTGGTTTCTCTTACAATCATCACAATAATAAGCTCCAAACAAACACATTTGCAACTTTGAGTTTTGTTGATGGCGCGGGTCCCGGTCTATGGCGGATAATGTTGTGTTTTTGAACAGGAATAGCTGTCGGTGTGGTCTTCTTCCATTTAATACCATGTATAGCCACCACAAAAGATTCCAACGCAGCAACGTCTTTATCTTCCGACGAGTTCTATCTCATTATATTTGTCGGCAAAAACCTCTTCGAAGTCCGATAAATCTAAAGCACAGCCCACTGTGGACTGCGGTAGCAGCCATTCGTCCTCAGAATCCCGATTATTATATTGGACATCGCTAGAACCAGACTCATCAGCGATTAGGAACTGCCATAGTGAGCTTCTTGCTTTTACCTATAGCATTTGCAAAATATAGCAAATATACCTTTTTTATTCTGCTGCAGATAGTTCCTCTATTCTTCAAAAATAAGTTTTTCAGTTCGACTAAATAAAGCACCGAAACTCATTTTACATTTTAGGGTAAGGAATGCTAGTGATTTGAAATAGGATTTCGCTTTGCGTATACAGGGTGTCTCACGGTGATCGTCGGTTTGCAGTATATCAAGAACTGTAAAAGCTAGAAGATTGAAATTTTGCACATACCACATACCGTGTTTAATCTATTAAATGAAAATATTTTTCAAATGGCAGCACTTTCGGAAATACCGGAAGTGAGCATCAACATCTTTATTTTAAATACAAACCAGGAAATTTTTTTCACAATCTGATGTGTCATAAAATGTTTAGTAAGTATGCTTAAAATAATCGACGCGACGTATCAATTTTGACTGTTGAGAAAAAAAAATTTTTTCACTGAAAAATTTCAAAATCTTGTTTAGGAAATAAAATTGAAAGTCGTAAGAGTTGGTGAAATGGGATTTTAGGTTCTCAATGTCAATAGATTGAGGCACAATTGTCTGTAATGGATAATAAAAAATTGCCCGCGGTTACGTATCTATTTGACGTTATTTCCAGACTTAAGAAGAACTTTAAAAAGTCTCGTTTTTCAAATATAATGCTTATTTAATTATCAGTCCATTCGATGCAGAAATAAATTTCCTTTAAATTGATATACCATTGTAGGAATCGGGCATGCGACGATACACGAAACCACATCGGGCCGCGAAGCGCGGTTAGCTGACATTGGTTTCCCCCGCCAGGTCAAGCGCCAATGAGAATTCACCTAAGATAAGTAGGGAAGACACGCCCGCTCAAATGGGTTTAAAAGCATGCGCACGCCGTGGGAATTTACTTATTCTTCTGACGTTGTTAAGAGCACAGAAGAACTAAGTACCCCTAGTCCGACGTTGTTAATAGCACGGACGAAGGGACAGCTACTCTCGTCCGACGTTGTTAAGAGCACGGACATAAGGGTTAGCTATCCGACGCCGACGTTGATAAGAGCACGGCTAAGGATAAATCGCTAATAATGATTGAACTCTCAAACTATCCGACGCCGAGGTTGTTAAGAGCACGGCTAGGATAAGCAGTCACAGTCCAGTACCCCGCATCGATCGCTCCGCTGCTGCAGAGCCTACCAAGAGGCCGCCGTGGAGATTGGTACCGTGTGAGCCCGATAGCAGGCAAGGTTATGCGGATCCTCCGAAGCAACACCTGCATCCACTGGATCCTAGAAGGCAGTGCGCTACATGCATACGCGCGGTAATTTTACGTTCTCGTTCGCGTTTAGAATTAATTGTTCATTTTTGTTATTTATTTCTCGTTTCATTTCATGTATTTAATTTTATATTTATGTTCTTATACCCGTGTGTAAATATATTCTTTTCATGTAAAATAAACAAAGTTGCGTCAACAACGCGACACCATGTTCCTATACCTAAAATCCATGATTACAGAGTTATTTACATTTTTCAATTTAAATATATAATTACATATTTTACAAAACATGGCTGGCTTTGAAAATTTTCAAAAAATTTTTATTTCTGCATCAAATGGACTGATAATTAAATATGCATTCTATTTGAAAAACGAGACTTTTAAAGTTTTTCTTAAGTCTGGAAATAACGTCAAATAGATACGTAACCGCGGGCAATTTTTTATTATCCATTGCAGACAATTTGTGCCTCAATCTATTGACATTGAGAACCTAAAATCCCATTTCACCAACTTTTACCACTTTCTGACTTTCAATTTTATTTCCTAAACAAGATTTTGAAATTTTTCAATGAAAAAAATTTTTCTCAACAATCAAAATTGATACGCCGATTATTTTAAGCATATTTACTAAACATTTTATGACAAATCAGAATGTGAAAAAAAATTTCCTGGTTTGTATTTAAAATAAAGATGTTGATGCTTACTTCCGGTATATCCGGAAGTGCTGCCATTTGGTTGGAAAATATTTTTATTTAATTGATTAAACACGGCATGTGGTATGTGCAAAATTTCAAATTTCTAGCTTTTACAGTTCTTGATATACTTCTAACTGACGATCACCGTGAGACACCCTGTATATACTTAATTAATTTAAATGAATAAAGAGTTGTAGGTATTCATTTTCTTTAAGAAACAAATGCTCCATCATTTTATCCATTTGACGATTTTGCATCTTTGCGTCTTCCTTAAAGAGCTGTAGTTTTTCAACTAAATGACGAAACGAAACGAAACGAAACGAAACAATGGCCATTTAATCATCTAGGTTTTAGATGGTACAAATAGTAGTTTCATAGCCGTCAAATCATCCCCGTAAAAAAGAATAAATTGCGTAACTGTACCGGGTTGAGTAGAGAAAGCGTGAAATAATCTAGAAAATACTTACTCGTGCTTTTTCCAACTGGCTTAAAGCCTGACGTTCCTTTTCCCGGCGAAGAGTTTCCTTTTCCTCGTCCAGCGACAGATCCGAAGAGGGCTGTGAGTAATTTGAATCAGCAGAGCCCTGAAATATTTTAACATATTTAAAGAAAATCTAAACGACTGTGTGTATTATTATTATATCTTTCACTTTAGCATATTTGCGTTAATGAAGATGCACTAAAAGACTGATATGATAAGTTATGACGCTATAACTACCAATTAATAACCTTTAAGGATTACGAAATGAAAGAGAAAGAGAGAGAGAGAAGGAAATGAAACACTTTTTGATCGAAAAATTATACAAATGTTTCATTTCAAATGATGAATATTTAGATTTTAATGAATAACGTGCAATTCACATGCAAAGTACGTATAATTTAGTTTTGCACATTTACGACAAGCCATTTTACCTTTGATGAAGATTTTTGTAATCCTGCCAAATATGAAACAAATTAGACAACGCAACGGTCGGAATTACATTACCCTTCTGTATGAAAGTGACAAAGATTCCGTGACTTGTATTCACACGTTTTCAGGACTATGAAGTAACCAGATGAGGTTGTTGGACTGACAATGAGTAGATTGGATAAATTAGAACGGTTTTGCAGACAGTCAGGAATTCTGTTCGGTATATAATAAAGTAAAGGTTATCGATATATCCAAATTAAATTTAGGACCTTTTCATCCGCTTGTCATTAAGTTTGATGAACTGATTAGATAACATCCCAGCTTACGATTGGTTACTCTTTCCTTATGCATACTTTGCTATTCAAAAACTGTTGCACCTTTTGGTTGTTTCGAGAAAAATATATTTTACATTATCAATATCAAGCAAAAGTATAAAAACAAATGAGCTTTCGTGTTGTGCAAAGCAATATCACTAGTACCTACCTACCATATAATGCAAACAAGCGTTTTGTGCTACTTTACCGTATAATATAAAAAATGCTTACCAGAGAAGTGTACTTGGACATTAGTTAGTAGAGAAGCCACTGGCGAGCATGCGACAGTACATTATATCAGCTAAGCAACGACCCTTGAATATTCAGTGGAAATGTTATTATTGCAAAATTGTGAAATGCAATAAAATAGATAATTATCTACACTTAAAAGCAAAACGCGTATGTTACACTTTGGTCGTAATGAAGACTGTATACTAATACATATATATATATTTAAAATGAAAGTTGCCAATATAAAATTACTAACACATATTTCTAATTGGTATATTCCATCAACAATTTATTGTTTCTGGAGCAGACTATAATTGAAATATGTTTATTTAATTATGTAATCGATACGTCTAGAAATGGAAGTACAGATAACTTACAGGTAACCGTCGGTCGATATTAAAAAAATGTTTTATTTGTAGGTCACTTGATTGGATTAGACACATGTTCGATTTTTAAAGAGAAAAAAAAACGATTCAATAAATAATATCAAGCACACCACACTTTTTCATATCAAAACAGCAAACCAACACGCATGCAGTTTTGTACACGAATGTGAAAGTGATTTTTGGTCACTGTGGCTATTTTTCAAATATACAACAACGCCTTGACTATTTACGATTAATACTTGATTAGAATCACATTTGCTTAATCCTGATACTTTGTTACAGCGTTATTCTTTTACTAGGAAAACTTATGCACAAAAGCAATATCTTTCAAGCATTTTTGCAGTCTTGTATCGAGCACAGAGAAAAGTTTCAACATGGATGAGTATACATTTTCGGCGTTTCCTTAGGAAATCTAGATAAGTAAATGGTTACTACCGGAGAACACTTTTAATTTATTAAGTACGAACTGTTGAAAATACAAAGTATTCCTATGGTTTTTCTCCCCAAATTTGTATTTTGGATGTTGGTACAAACAAGTACCTATACTAGTTCAGTAAGTTCGGTTGTTACGTTATTTTATGCTGTTCAATTCTTTTATTCTAACTTATTTATTAAACAAACCTTTTCTCACCGTTATTGGTCAATCAACAATAGGTTATGTGGCCAGTTCGCTTGTAATCGCCTAGCTAAGATAACGTATTTAGGACAACGGCGTGTTACTGCACGTGTAGAGAACAAACTCCGTTTTGGGTTTATGTTCGGCGATCTGAAAAATCGAAATGGATTTCAAAGCACAGATCGAAAAACTGGAAGGCACAAGTAATATTGGAGTCGATGGCGAGAATAAGTCGAGTTGTTACTTCGACTTCAGTCAATCTTGCAACTCGTGGTGGGCGATGCTAGAACGTTTCCGGGCCCACCTGATGAAGAACAGTTATCGGAAGCAGCTAAAAAGTCATATGAATCTGAATTGTATAAAAAGGTGACGCCCTAGCTCATCTAATTTTAGTAAGCAGCATGAACGATGCAAATGTGGAGGTATTTGACTGCAACTTGTAAATCCGCAAGTTCAGGCCAGCAGCGGGCTGATAGAAAAGTTTTGTAGCTGTGAAAAAGATTCCACAGAAGATATTGCAACACAAGTCGCACACCTTCAGAGGAATTTAAGAAAGACGAAATAAAGAAACATGTGAAGACCGAGTTGCCGGACTTGCTTATAATAAGTAGACTACTTGTTGGAAGCAAGTTAAAATAACGCCAATTTTGAAATTTGGAGATGAGTGTGAGATAACTAATTATAGACCAGTGTCAATTTTAAAAGCCCTGCTAAGGTCTTCGAGAATTATAATACACAAACCTTTTTATAGTGTTAAGAACTTAATTAGATCCTTGCAACATGATTTTCTTCCGGGAAGATCAACCGAAACCAACTTGCTTGTCTACTGTAACTATGTACAAAAAACATTGGACAAAGGGGGAAGAGTGGTAGTGATTTACACGGATTTTTGCAAAGCCTTCGATGTGGTCGCTCATGATATACTTTTAGCTAAACTGTCTAAATTGGTTGCATCCAAACAAACATTATCTTTTTTGTTTCATAACTTCAAAACCGTAGCTTCCCTAAAAAAGATATTAAAAAACTGGACGTTCGTTGTGCAAAACCATCTACTTAGATATTATATTTATTACAAAGCAATAAAAGTTATTGTCCAATGGATACTCCGACCTAGAACTTAAGGGAAACAGCGGGAGCCTGTAGGTTGTCGGTGAGGGGCGATGTGGCGAGTTTATCTTTCTTATTCAAGTTAATGAATCGTTGTCTGCCATCTAGCGAAGAATTGTTCAAAGAAAGCAGATGGGGGGGGGGGGGATCAAAACTGGCGGGAGAAGCGTTTGTATGCACAGATGGTGACAGGGACGATCGATGGTTGGCGGACACAGATGCATAAGAACAAAGAATATTTCTGACCTATAAAGCTTTCGATTTTCCACGCGATGTTCAAATTTGAAATAATGTAACATGAGCGTGTGGGCAGGGCGCCATTAATGTGCAAATGAAAAGTGAGTGGAAACGCAACCACCTGCAAGGCTCTTTGATATCTACAAAAGTACCAAAGATTGGAATCTGCTTTCGATTGGTCAAACTGTAGCAAAGGTTTTGAAGTCACTGCTGATAAAAATGGATGTACATTTAAAAAGGATGGTGTGGTACGTTTGATAGGCAAGAAACACGATTAAAGGTCTCTATGTTTTGGCAATGCGTGTAAGTCTACCGAATAATGTTATTAAGGACGGAACAGTTACAGTTGTGGCGGGGCGGCACGAATGTTTGTCACCAAAATACAAAAACATGTTCAAAAGCTGTTAAAGCGAAGTGGAATTGATGTACAAGCCGAGGAGGAATTCTGTGATACTCAAAACATCAACGTAAAAGTTTCGGTGTACGAATAAATAGGCCGATGACTCCCAGTGCATTAATTCATGCAGACCTTTGCGGCGGAACAATACAGGTGGAATTGCTCAGGGGTGCTAAATACTTCGTGTGTGTCAAAGATACCAAATTTCGTCATGTGTTTTTTATTAAAACAAAAGCTGCGAACTGTTTAAAAATAGTAATAAACGAAACAAAAACTGCAGGATATACTACGTGATCAAAAAATAAGGTGAAACATTAAATTCAAAACACGCGACCAGAAGGCCTTAGGTGACAAGGCTATGTCACAAAAAAATGTTTACAAATGGTACAAACAATTCAAAGAAGGCAGAGAAAGTGCTGAAAACAAAAATCGCCCTGGATGACCATCAACGTCAACCGATGAAAAACACGTCAAGAAAACCAAAGATTTGGTGCTCAAGAACCATCGATTGACAATTAGAGACCCCCCTGATACTGTTAACATTTCATTTGGATCAGTCCAGACCATTTTGAAAGATATTTTGTGCCTGAGAAAAATGAAATCTTGTTTGGGGCCAAAAATACTCAATTTTTTGGAAAAACAGCGTCGCGTTGAAGACTGTGAAACAATGTTTTCTGACTATCAGGATAACTGGAGATGAGACTTGGATCTATGCATACGACCCAAAAACAACCGACCAATCAAGCGAATAGCGTTCAAAATGTGAGTCAAGACCGAAAATATTGCGCCAAAGTCGTTCAAAAATCAAGGCCATGTTAGCAGTTTTCATCGATTATCGTGGTGTGGTACATTATGAATTGCTTCCACCGGACCAAACTGTTAACAAGGAATATTATTTGAGCTTTATGCAACGTTTCCTTGAAGCTATTCGCAAAAAAAGCCCAGAATTATGGGCAGACAATTCTTAGTTTTTGCACCACGATAATGCACCATCTCACACTGCATTGGTTCTTCGAGACCATTTCGTCAAAAATTCAACTCATATCGTTCCGTAATCACGTTATTCACCTGATTTAGCACCGTGTGACTTCTGGTTAGTCGCTATGCTCAAGAGACCGCTCCGGGGACACCGTTTCGCCACGATTGAGGAAATAAGAACCGAATCGCCGTGCGCTTTGAAGGCCATTCCGAAAATCCACTTCAACAATTGTTTCGAGGATTGAAAAAAACGTTGGCGCAACGCAAGTGTATTGTACCGAGAGGGGAGTAGGTACTTTGAAGGCGATGAAATAGAAAGAGTTCTTAAGCGACGGCGGAAAGGAGTACGATAACTCGAGCGTGAAGGACTTTAGAGTCGAACTTTTGGGTAATAATGGTATATACTCATGAACGGAATGGGATTTCGGAACTAGCATGGTCCAATGCGAATTGTAAAAATGCAGGCGAAGCATCAAATTACGAAAAATACTTTGCATCTGCCGGTTGCGTAACCAAAGTAACCTGCGTCGGTATTGGATTCCGTCTAATTCCAACTCTCCTCATTGCTTAAATAAACGGGATCCATACAATGCGAATATCGGTACCTTTATTATTTGGAACTATAACAATAGGATTTTGTCAGTCAGTAGGTTCACTAACTGGAACAATCAAATTATTTTTGACCATTTCATCAAGCTTCAAAAGAAAATTTGCTTTTGCCCGGATATTGTAAGGTGAGAAAATTGAATAAACATGAAATTATTTCCAAAATGACCATTTTTGTTAGAAGAGTAATTGTCACGAGTTTAAAGCTTGAGAGATTCAAAAAGTTATTGGTTCCAATTTCTTTTTGTCAGACCATTTTACCAATTTACTTTCTCTGAAATTGAGGTAATCAGCAAATAAAATTAATATGCAAACTAAGGCTAAAATCGACTAAAAATAAATAGACCACTGTAGAAAATTCTATATGGTTAATGAAATGAATTATAACTACGTATGTGTACCTCCCTATTTCATATTATCCTTTGATGTATAAGCTTACGCCACTTCATTACGCTTAAAAGCTTTTATACCGAGTGCACATTTCCCAATCAGTCACTCATATCCATATTATATTTTTCATATTTACTAATTTAGATAATTTATTAGGTTAATTCATGCGAAGTGCCATTTAAAATAAGATTTGTGGTACATCTCTTCTTTGACAGATTAATTAATTACAAATCGTTAATTTTCATTGAGTCTACATTCTTCCTAGATTAATGTAGGTAATGATCTTACACATTTATTTATACATAGAGATTAAAATTAACTTATTAGAATTATTCTATTCGGTGGCGTATGTAGGGGGGTTAGGGGGTTTGAACCCTCCCCGAAATAAGTTAACATTCTGCACTAAATCTAAATCACATGGTCCGCTGTAAATTTTCTCATTACTGAATTGGGGATAGTCGACTCGACCTGACGAACTCTCATACAGACCCCCCCCCCCCCCAGTAAATTATCTATAGCTACGCCCCTGATTCTATTTATACTGAAATGAGAGCTTTTGGAATTTATTGTTTCCTTCTATGGTTGTAGTTTTAGCATACCTAAGTACCTATGCATATCAAGGAATTACTTGTTTACACCTTATTCATGATTCGTTTCCAAAACAGTTATTACAAAAGTAAATTTCCTTACTTTCACACGAAAAAGGACTCATTCAAAAATTTAAGTCAGAACTAATATCAAGGGGCCTCAAGGTGGCCTTGCCTCAACTAAATACTAAAATATACATATCTTTCTAGATAGTTTTCGAAATATAATTTAGAGCAGTTTGGAACCCTTAGAAATAGAATCTTGGGAGTTTTCATATTTGTAAACTTGTTTTCTTATTTGTGCTAATCGAGCTTATAGCTTTTCATAGCTTCTTGTTGCAATTTTCAACACTTTGTGGCACTTGCTGGCTTAAAATTACATTTCACATTAACGTTAAACTTTTTTTTAAATCATTATTCTCGTACATTCCCAAATTTAGAGCTTTTATGTGGTTTTTAGACTCACACCTAACATTAGTTTCCCAAACATTTCAAACGACAGTTAGGTACATGAAATAGGACACTGCGAAAAGCCTCCCTAATATCTACGCTCTTTTTATTTTCGGAGGTCGTTGATGTGTCTCTGTACACAACATTTTTTACATACTCGGGGAGGAAAAAATGCGTAGCAGACAAGTAAGGTGATCGTGCTAGCTGATTAGTACACCCCTCCCTAGCCATCGCTAGGACTGCCAGGTGTCCAAATAATCCCACACAATTCGAAAATAATAAAGACAGACCCGATCGTGCTGGTACCGCAACGATCCTATCACCTGATCATCGATATGTATACCGAGAAAATATTATACAGTATATTAATAAAAAGAATGTTTTGTGCTCTGCAAGAACAATTTTTCTGAAAAATCTCTTCTTTGAAAGTTCATTCGTTTTTTTTCTAAAGGTCGTAAGCTTGACTATTAGAACACCATTCAGATCCCATCAAACATATGAGATACTACTTATTTACACAAACACATGTTTATTCCGATACTTATTCTTAGTTCACCCTGTATATTGGAAAATCATTTTTAATGATACACAAGAGGTTCCTGGCTACAATTCTGTACAAGTCGAATTTGATTATCTCAAACAGCATAGCCGTAATGGCACCTATGAGCTATATGGCTTACTCTGTTTTTGTTTTTCCTGTGAAACTAATTCCTTCTTGTTCTTCCTATGACACTCATCAATTGCTGAGTGTACTGTTTACCCATATTCCTCTGCAGCTTTATGTACTCATTTTTTGGTCCTTTTTCTTGTGCCTTATTTATTTTCTTTTCGCCGATATAGGCATCCGGTATTTCCACCCTTAATTCTTTTCACCAATAATCTTCCGTTTGAATTTCGCTTTCAACTGTTTGTATTCGATGTATTCCATCTGTTTGTTCTGTGACAATCTGTTGTATGTTATTTCCTTCTGCTTCTTTATTTTATCCCGTTCTTCGTTTTACCAGAAGGTGTCTGCATTGTACTTTTTTGCTAGTATTTCCTTTGTGACCATAATATCTTTGATACGATTGTGAAGATCTTCGATGGAGTGTTCTTTGTGATTTTTTTGGTAGGAGCTTCATTACCCAATCTTTGACTCTTTTGAGTTTTCAAAGTAACATAGCACTCAGTACGTTACACTTGCTGTACATTGAGTATACTGGTGATTTCTTTAATACATTGGTCATGGCTGTTGGTAAATAAAATGTGTTGTTGCTTCCTAAACCATATGGCAAGGAGGAAAACAAAAAATATAACTTAGCAGATCAGAGGCGCCTATCATATTGTGCATTAAGATGTACAAAAATGAGAGGCAATACTTTGTTCGAAGATATTCTAAAGAGTCCATATTTGTAAAGGATATAAGATGTTCATGACCAATGTGTCTTACAGGATATATTCCGTACCCATGTGCTAATAAGGTTTTTCCGCTGTACAGATTTAATGTGGACATCATGTGTCGGAATACAAACTAATGAGGCGTATTCCAGTTTAGAATGAATTATTTAAAAGTAAGTATCTATATCTATCATTTTCAAGGAATGAACGATATACTTTTCATTGATGAAGAGATTTTTAAATAAATAGAGCGATACAAACATTTCTTATCAAATCTGCACACGCGTTGGTACTCATCTTTATTATAATCCTTTTAATTACAAATTTAAATATAGCTAGTTCATCCTAAAACTTAGCCGTTTGTAATTATTGAAAAAGAAAATATTAAATTCCGAAAGCTCTGCATCCCCGTAATGAATCTTAGTGTTTTACTATTCAATCGTGAATAACTCTTTCTTTGATTGTTTTTAAATACATCTATTTCTCTTCTACATTTTTGATACGACCTCATTTTATTAGAAATCAGATTTCCTATTCGTTGTAAAAGAAAAGAGTTTTCGTATGAGTGCACATCTTGAAATGAATTATAAGCTACAATCATTGAAGCGAATGCTGCCTTTCGACCCATTTTATCATAGGTAGGTACGTATCTTTCGAGGGAGATATAATTACCAATAATATCCCCTTTACAGAAGCATCAAATGAGCGAAAGTGTTTTTCAACAACGTGTGCCATTTTCTATATAGGTATCACACATAAATACTTTCACATTTAGGAAAATTACTTCAAGTTGACGGGGACGAATATGGGCCAAATTAGAAATGCACTCAGTTAGGGGAAAGACATATTTCACATATTACGAAGCTGTGATCTTCAACAGAAACGTTAAATACTAAAAATATCGTTTTCCTCTTTGAAAAACTAATTTACAAGAAACCGAATCTGAAGAAACCATAAAAAGTCTGCCTCATTTGAAAACCCGCCTGTTGTCCCGCAATTCTATCAGTAGGAAACGGAAGTCAAATATATGTAGGGGTATTTTTGTATGTGGTGCAAGCTGCCAAAATAGAGGCAAGACTCAAACCACTAAGCATAAAACTGACATAGTAAAGTAGGGGAGAAAAATGGAAGGGTCGGAATAATATCTGAAGAATGGTTTAACCTTCACTATGTTTGCTCAAATATCATCATGTGATTAGGCAGGATAGATTGGATGGTTACGGAAGGGTAACCATTTGTATCTACTAACCCTTAGAGTTTACCATTATTAAATTAAGACATAATTACGATTGGGTACTGTATGGCATTTGGAATTAAATTGATGCGCGGTAACGTATCGATGGTGTCTGTGTGTCGTACATATCAAAACACTATAACGTACGTGGAATACGTATACTGAAATACCGATCTTTTACTACCGGTACAAAACAAATAAATGTAAATTCTGTGAGATTATTTTCCCGCGTAGAACAATCGATAAGTTACATTACCTTATTACACACGTTGATGTAATAGGAAACCAATCTTTTACAATCTCCCTCCATCGCATCGTCATAATTCAGGTTAAATTTGTTAAGTCATCGAGGAAACCCTTCCACAGCTATAAACTTAAGAATTTTTTAACTACAATCGCTTGATGTCTGTTTGTAGGTGTTTGTTGGACACTTTCTGAATTACTAGATAGTTTTACCCTTAATTTCAAGTAGAAAGGTCTTTATATAGGATACCGTTTTTTGTGTTAACGTTTAAAGTTGCGGCCGTTGAAATTATGGGGCTTCTTAAATGATTTACTATTAATTTATTATTATTATTGATATGCTTATTAAGAAAACAGAAAGACTGTAATAATGATCGAAATAGGCGTCCCTTTCCCTGGAAAAGGTTTATGAAGCAAAATCCCTTAAATATTAAGGCTTAGCTGTGGAACTGAGACTTATATAGAAGTTGAAGAATCTCAAAATAATCCCTATCCTCACATTAATAGAAAGTAACAATTTCTTAAACCAAACCCAGGTGCATAACTTTTCATTGATAAATCATGAACTGGAAATCACCAAAAAGAAACATAACTGAAGAACACCTTGTCACTATGAAGGGTATTAGGGGAACTCTCAAGATGCACGTGTATTTGATGGTATAAAGCATCTTTGAATAGGGTTTTGCACAGTTTGAGTGAAAAATGAAGAACTGCGCATGGTCAGTCCATGTAATTTAATAAAACTTATGATTGAGAGCGAAACGCAATTAAGGTGGTTCAGATTCGACAACGGTTGCTGATTTGATGTAGTGAAGCCTTGCAGCACAGGAAGGTAATTATTGTACGTTGAATTAGCATTTCTTTGCTTCAAGTTCTCGAAAATCTTGGCGAAAAGTGCCTAATGCTCGAAAAATAATCGGTACAATGTCCCAAACATGTGACGCCTAATGATTCCCGTTTACTTCTACGCGTTAAGTAATGCATCTTCCGTCTACTTCGATTGGAAAACAAAACGCAGGGATTTGACCAGAATGGTTTATGTTTGGCTTTAACAGAACACGTAAGGATGTAACCATATTTTAAAAAAATCCATGTGTCTTTAACGAGAGATTATCTCTATAACCAACTTCCATGATATATGAAGGATTATTAGGGACCAACCCTACCACGTTTTCACAAAATCTACTAGCCTGTATAATATCATACTGTATCAAATGGTAGGTAATAGAGTAGGTCAATATCAACAATGTAAGTTGTGATAGTACCATAGACAACTGAGCACAAACACATTATAGTGTGTGTTCTTGTTCGAAAATGCGCCAAAATACTTTGCAGATAACCATAATTTTCATTTATTTGGTACGGGTCCTAATCATAGAACAATTTTTATAATACTCATTTTGCCAAACTATTACGAATTTCTTCTGTTTTCCTATATTGCATAAAATCCTTAAATGTATGTACGATGGTGCGTGACAAATGTAATATCGCAACCGGAGAGATAGCGTCTCTTTTAAATGCATTTACTCTAAATTCTGCTTCCTTTTTTGGCACGCTTTGGTTTACTATACTTATTTATGCGTCTGGGTCGTTATAAATGAAAAATCAATGACGTCAATGTAATTTCTAGCCACATCAGTCACACTTTCGCTCAATAATACAGCAACCTATAGGAACGTACACTAAAGTATTTAGATAATAGTTAACAAGCACTTAACAAAGAAAATCTATTATTCAAAAGACACTTGGGGGGAAATTTCTTATTTAAGATAAGGCGACCATCCTACTGTCTCTGTATTATTCATTCCTCCACGTGTCAGTGGAGGAATTAACAATTCAATGAGTACATACTTAGCCGATAAACACAATGCACCCTACGAAACTAGGTTATCTGTAAGGCCGCGTTGTCGAAATTTTGGTCAGTATTTGAATAAATGAAAAAGTAACTCTGAGCACGCAAATTTTTACTGACCCAGTGCGGACAATCCTCATTTAAAATTAATTTTGAGAAATATAAAAGTAATGAATGAAGGGATTTTTTCGAACACCCAAAAACAAGGGTAGTAAAAGTGGGAAGAATGAAAAGGATCAAAATGAAATACTTGTGACGTCATAGTGACGCAAGTTATAAATGTGCGTGTTGCACTTTTTGATTAACGTGACTACCTTTACCGTTTCCGAGAACTCACATAAAAAAGGCGCACATATAGTAATTATGCAGATATTTTCAGTTTCGTTTGTAACGCCGCATAATTAGTTCACCAAAACTAATTAGTCGTAATTAATCTAATGGTGATGAAGTGAGATTGATTAATACCTGAGTGAACAGTTTATTATATCCTTGGTTATTATAATTGCTGTAGCCCATCATATTGCGACATGTCCCAGGCGCGGCCTTGTGCACCATCCAGTCAACCGTGGCGCAATTTTATCAATTTTAGCACAAAAGAGTCACTATAAAACGAAAAAAAAATCACAAATAGGTAAACAATAAATTAGATGGAAAAATGCACTTTCCACGACACTCTCAAGATTTAATTAGTTGAGAAATTAAACTTCCACAATATTCACACCATCATCCCCTACTACAGAAATAAAATTAAAACAACCTTTTTATTGAAAAAAATATTAATAAAACTACAAGAACACACGAAAATCTATTACAGGCACGGCGATGTCATTCCCCTTAAATAACACTATTCGCGTTATTTCCCCAAACATTATTGAAATAAAATGTAAATTTCACATACTCGTCACTAAACTTCTCATTATGGGGTAGTTATTCAAGACATTTCGTTTTAAAGTATAATGTTTTGCTTAAACATTTACTAACGGTAGTAGTGCGGGTAAACGCCACTAGGTGAAGGTACATTCAAGGAGGAATATAGCTTTTAGATTACATACACAGACACTTTGCGAGATACGAGGTTTACGCACCCTGACTGTACGGGGTGGTATGACGGGGTTGTATGCGGGTGCGCAAGTGCAATTATCGATTTAAACAACTGACTCTACTATAAAACACGTGATTTTTTCGCCACGTCTACTCCGATGCTATTACACCCTTTATTTTCTGAACGACGCGACGTAGAAAATAAAACATGTAAATATGTAAATGTTGACAAGCAGATGAAACACCAATTCCTCACAAGAATTGATAAAGAGGAAGTGTCAAAAATTAAATTGGCACACACTTTGTGACATTATTTTAATTGCTTACCTAATTGGCGTCACAATGGAATAATTGTATCATCTAATTATCTACAGCAATAGCATTGTCTCCAAATTATTCAAACTTTAAAAGTATCGCTTTCCATTTTTATTCTTAGCGCAAAGCTCCGCAATAGAGTTTAGAGAGGTAACAAAATAAAAGCTTCTTTCTTATTATAAACTTTATGAGTTTCTAAAACCCAGATTTTGCAAGAGTCGATATGAAATTAATCGCAGATGAGCAAGCGTAATTGAAAATGTACACAAAAAGAAGGTTTTCCAAAAACGGGATTGCGTACTGCAACAACGGGTTTAAATATGTTTTAGTTGAATCGAGAAAACAAATGAGTTCGAAAAAGAAAAGGAAAACAAGCATTTGCAAAACTATTGCACATGAGAGAGTTGTTCCAAGTGAAAGTAAGAAATGGGAGAAACATCAATAATTGGAACCGAAGTTTATTCGCTACGTATAATGAATGAATTGTCATTGAGGCTACGTCTAGCCGTCACTACTTAGTTGTAGATAAATCAACGTTGACAGCAGTGGCTCAGGGAAAAAGGAAAATCTCGAATAACATAGAGTGCACGAATAAACACAGGAAAATATTTAATGACCGGAATGCATGTACAGGTTAAACCATGCGGTTACCTTTTTTGTGTTGAATCCTCTGTTGTAGTTCAGCGTTGGTTGCAGGAGATAGCGAAAGTCAGTGAACGTCATCGCAACGGGAAACAATTACCGTACGGCTTCCATCGATGATCGAGCAGTATGTGACATAGCTCTTCCTGCTAAAACGACGTGTTTGCTATGTTAAAAATGTGCGCAGTCACGCAGTCTCCGACCAAATCGTGTTTTTAAGCATATGGAACCGATCGTACTGTAATGTTCTCACAATTAAAAAATAAGGACTGGTGACACCATGACATGATTGACTTTATTCGATGAATGGTCATAAAAGCGTCATGAAATGGCATCGTACTATAATATTTATTACGTAATCGTAGTGCCCAGTGAATGAAAATCTGTTTGCGGTAAAGGTGAATTTTGTATAATATCCACACATTGCTATGGAAATTAATGTAAGTTCATCACCCTACTACTTTAATAATGTACTCGAACACAACGAATTCTTTCGATGAAAACCCGAACAACTGACAAAACCTCCGAAGTAGGGTACCCACTGTTGAAACGCCATCTGCAATTTTCTTTTTCAAAGTGTAACGGGTTTCTTGAAAGTTACACACCCATGTTGTTATTGCATAACTTGATTGCGTCCTGGATGATAATTTTATCGTAGAGCGCTGTAATTATGAATTTAGATAATGTCATCGTAGTCAGTGCTTCATGATTAGGATTACTAATGGCCTTCTCAAAAATGTCATTAAGACCCGTACAATTATCCGCGCAACAGACATCAACCGTTAAAATAGATTTCGGTTACGTTTGACATTGTTAATGCCATTGGCGCCTTCCTTAAATTAACCAACAAATAGCACTACCAATAATATAGTGTGAAACGGTGGTAAACGTTTAATGATTCCATTTATACGTACTCAAAATTAAAGTACCGACCAAAGGTGCAGGTGGCGCAAGGAGTCAGCGTTCCCCACACACGCACCATTTGCTTTATAATTTTCTCTTTCATTGACTCCGCTCTTAACGGGTTACGTACTGCTAACCGTCATTTTCCGATTTGAGATTTCCTCTTGTTAACTTCTTTTCCAGTATAAATTACTCTTTATTAATTTAACCCCGGCATAACTCGTTCACGCCGCAATTCATTTTTACAACAAATCCTCCAACAGTAGAGGAGTATGTTGCCCACTTAACCATTCTCCGCGTAGAGAACAACATAGTAATCTATTCTATAATACCGGGAATAGATACCATAGTAGGGGGACATTTTATCACCAGTAACACCCAGTGAAGATTCAGGCACACAACAATAAAAGGAAATGGGGTATGACGCTGACAGGATCAGAAAGGAAATCATATCTCAATGTGACCCTTGATTGTAAGACATATTTCATCCTTTTCTCCATTACGACAATATGATCGGTTTCAAGAATTGCGCCAAGCTCTAATTGACAGGCAGCGAGTTGCTTCCCGTAGTGAGATGTAGGCGGCGAGTGGTCTGATGTTTTAGGTGAATATGCCTTGCATCACTATAAGTAACTAGGAGAACTGTTAGCGAAACAGCGCAGTAATTCATAAAGTTTTTTACGTAAATTGGGTCCTGCTTATATGAATTCAGCAATGAACTTCAACAAAAAAAACACACCACGAGGTACTTTCCAACTACGTGAACCGAAACCAGACGGAATTAAGAAGGCCATTCCTGTTCTTGGTTCCGCTCCAATCAGAAAGGCCTTAATGTGTCCACGTATTATGGATACACAGTTAACAAGAAAAAAATTATAATATGTCGTATTTACGAAGAGGATTAAATCGAATGATTGCTCCCGACATTGAAGTAGTTGATGAAATAAAAAACAGCTGTTACATGTTATACAATAGACTATTTAGGAGCGTTGTGTTCTGTCTACCGGTGTCATGGCTTTTGTTCAATAAATTTTGTCATATGCCCGAAACCACAGTTCATACCCAATTTGCGCAACGCATTAAAATGAAATTTATAGCAAAGGAAGGTGCGAAAGCAGGTGATATCTTGAGGAAACCTTCTGTACGGTATGGATGAAACACCCTTTCAAAGACTTTCCTGGTATAAAATCATTCAAACGCAAAGGCGTCAACTGCGCTTTTTCTCCGTTATAAACGTGAAGGAAGCATTCTTGTAGCGTATTGTGACTTGCGATGAAACCTGGGTTTTGCTCCTTAATGGTGACACATCAATGCTTCGAAAGTAAGGATGCGCCGCGCCCTTGAGCAGGCAAAATTATGCTAACCACGTCAAGGTCTTATTGCGATTGATTTCTTAAGGGAAAGATGCTCCTTACTGTTGACAACTTCTCTCAAAGAGTGTTGAACCGGTTCTTCCATCAAGAAAACGGTAAGTAATCTATCAGAATCGTGATGCTCCTCCAGGACAACGCGCACCCACACTCCCCTTGCAGAATTGTATTGGCAACCGCTTCGTCGTGGCATAAAATTTGCAAACGACGACACATACATGTGCAAAGATGCCAAGAAGATAGCAGAAGTGCGTTGACGAGGAGAGCAATATATCGAAAAGTAGGATACTTATATTGTTTTCTACGTTTTTAATATCTTTTCCAAATAGAACTATACGAATAAGGTCACGGGATAATAGAATTTGCTGGTTTAATGATAACTTGAGGAGGTTGCGGAGCACAGTACAATTGGTTCATGAGTTACTGAATAAGTATCAAACGAGTAATTTGCTCAAACTGTATAAATCCCTAAGATATCAGTATAAAAATGAAATTAAAACAGCAAAAATTAAAGCGAACGATAATTATATCAAAAATTCGAGTAATCAGGTTAAAGCTATGTGGGACATTATTAATTCTTACAAATCAGCTTCCAAGCAAAAAAGTAATTCCAATTTAACGGCTGATGATTTTAACAAATATTTTATGAGTATCTCGGTCCAAGTGCCTGATAATGTTAATAATAAGTACAACCATATTGATTTTTTAGTGTACAAAAATATGACATACCTAGATAAGCTTAATTTTAAATTTCATGCTGTATCCGAAGTTGCAGTAAGGGATGTTTTGCTGTCACTGAAAAGCGGCAATTCAAGAGACATTTATGAAATGTGTACAAAGGTAATTAGACGTAGTATCGATGTATTGGTTAGTCCTCTCACAGTCTTAATTAATGCATCAATTCAATCCGGCGTATTTCCGGACTTATTAAAAATTGGTCTCGTTATACCACTTCATAAGAAGTAATACAGTCCCTGTACTGCAGTCCTGTAAAAATTTTAGTACTGATTTATCTAACCAACAGAATTGGGTAAAGGACATATAGGAGAGTCAAAAAAAGTTGGGTAGACATCACCATATTCTGGACCAGGTTTTCTAGACGCCATTTTCTAAAATGGCCGATACGCATTTGATTGTGCATATATTTCCGCTCCTGTGACAGTGACATTCATCATTTTGGTGTCTAAATATATGTTTTTAAGGACAAGGAATCGATTAAGATGGTTTTCAAAGTTAACCGCACGCCATTTCTCAAAATGGCCGACACCCATTTTCTTGTGCTTACATTTTTGGTCCCCTGGCAGTCATACTCATCATTTTGGTGTCTAAATATATATTTTAAAGGACAAGCAATTCATTAAGATAATTTGTGAAGTTGCCTGATAGCTATTTCTTAAGGAAAATCAGTACTAACAGTTTTACAGGGCTCCTCTGTTACTGCATTCAGAAAACAACTTACTTCAAGCAACTAATTGACTTTCATTAGTAGATATATTTATTTGGCTTATTTTTTATTGTGCGAACGAAATATCCGGAAATTTCATTGAGAAAAGTACTTTTTATTTGACTGAGTTTGTCTTTATTAATTTTTTTTTAATAGGTAAACTTAACACTCATGAAAAAGGATGTGAATGAGACTGGCAACTGCACGACAAGACAAACCAAATGTTTTGTTTGACATGAAGAAGTGTGTTATTTGTCAAGCTGAAGACAGTAACAAAACTGTTACCACAGTTAATTGAAGAAACAGAGGACAAGAAGCGGTCGCTATATAAGAGATGTGTTTGTGTATCATGTGGCAAACCAGTGCTATAAAAAGTATACTTTAAAAAAATCTCTTGAAAAAAATAGCAGCAGCAATAATCCTAATAGTTAAGTATTGGAAAGTGAAGATAAACATGCCAGTGAAGAAATCTCCAGGAAAACAAGATCATTTGTTGTACCACGAGAGCTTCCTTCATCAATCGTGCCCCAACATATATTCGATGTATTGTCTGTGGGCATCAAAGTCATAATGGTGTCAAGGACAAATTTCGTGTAAGCCATATCCTTTTTAAGCTAGGGACCTATAATTTCCATTACTTTCAAATGCCACAAATTTTGGTGAAATAGTTTTCTGTTTTTTAACACCTTGATATTCATATTTTCTTAAATATGCTTCCAAACAAACTTTGTGGCACGTTAAATCAGTATCTGATGATCTAAATGAGTATATGACTCAGATCTGCCACACGAGTATACATATCATCTTGAAAATAGATTGCTGCAGATTAAAAAATTTTTGCTCGTTCAGTTTTACTTACACGAAATTTGTCCCTAACATTACTTTGAATGCAGACAGACAATACATCGTGTGTTGGGTGCACCGTTGATGAAGGAGGCTCTCGTGGTACACATGATGATCTTGTTTTCCTGGTGATTTCTTTACTGGCATGTTTATCTTCACTTTTCAACACTTCACTATTAGTATTTGCTACTGCTATTTTTTCGAGAGATTCTTTAAAGTATACATTTTATAGCACTGATTTGTCACATGATCCACAAACACATCAGAAGCCACACTTTCTGTCTGTTTGCAACTATGTCATCTCTTATAGCGGTTTCTTCTTGTACTCTTTTTCTTCCATTAACTGTGGTAACAGTCTTGTTACTGTTTATCGCTTAACAAAAAACGCACTTCTCCATGTCAAACAAAACATTTCGTTTTTCTTAGCGAACAGTTGCCAGTCTCATTCCCATCCTTTGTTGATCAATGATCATCCATCTTCATCAGTATTAGTTTTCATACAAAAAGAAAAAATCAAAAAAGACAAACTCAGTCAAATGAAAAGTACTTTTCTCAATGAAATTTCGTTCCCACAATAAAAAAAAATGCCAAATAAATACGCTAAAGTATATTAGTTGCTTGAAGTAGGTAAGTTATTCTCTGAATGCAGTAATAAAGGAGTCCTGTAAAACTTTTAGTACTGATTTTCCTTAAGAAATAGCTATTATTAAACTTCACAAACCATCTTAATGGATTCCTTGTCCTTAAAAGCATATATTTAGGCACCAAATTGATGACTGCCAAAGGAGCAGAAATGTAAGCACAAGAAAATCGGCGTCGGCCATTTTGGAAAATGGTGTCCGGTTAACTTCGCAAACCATCTTAATGGATTCCTTGTCCTTAAAAACATATATTTAGACACCAAAATGATGAATGTGACTGTCACAGGAGCGGAAATATATGCACAATCAAACGCATATCGGCCATTTTAGAAAATGGCGTGTAGAAAACCTGGTCCAGAATATGGTGATGTCTACCCAAGTTTTTTTGACTCTCCTATATGCCCTTTACTCAATTCTGTTGGTTAGACAAATCAGTACTAAAATTTTTACAGGACTCCAGTCCAGGGACAGGAGTAAAGGGCGATATTAACGATCCTAACAATTATAGACCGGTGTCTCTATTACCCGTTCTATCTAAGGTTATAGAAAAAATTCTTGAGAGTCAAATTAAATATTATTTTGAATCAAACTCTCTATTTTTTCATAATCAATTCGGATTCAGAAAAAACAAAAGTACAACGGATGCCATAAATTTGTTTGTTTTAAAAACCCTACATTCTTTTGAAAAGGGTATGTTTACCGTCGCAACATTTATTGATTTTCAAAGGCATTCGACTGTGTGTCGCACGACATCTTGCTACACAAGTTAAGCCATTTATATAAATTCGATAAGTCGAGCATATCCTTGATAAAATCATACTTGGAAAATAGGTTCCAATGTGTTTTTTATAATAACCGTACTTCAGATAAGTTACCTATTCTGAAGGGTGTGCCTCAGGGTTCTATACTGGGGCCACTCCTTTTTTTGATATATATAAATGACTTACCTTGCAAACTTCACAGTGGTGTTGAATGCATTTTATATGCGGATGATGTGACCTTGATTAGTATAGATAGCGATGTTGATGCGGCAGGGCGGAGGTCAGAAACTGCAATAAATGTTGTCAACGATTGGTGTACAGCGAATAAGCTTAAGTTAAACTCGGCAAAAACTGTAAATTTAGTCTTGACATTACGATCTATACCAACAGAGAATGTGCGCTCGTATAAATTTCTTGGTTGTTGTATTGACACCAAACTCAACTTTAGCACTCATTGCGACGACTTAACAATCAAACTAAACCGTTCAATGTTTTTATTAAAAAGGCTCGCTGGAAACACCTCAAAAACGGTACTTAAATCGGCATATTATGCACTATTCCACACCCATTTATCTTACGCAATTTTAGCATGGGGTCATTCAGCCAATTGGAAGTACGTATTTCGGCTTCAACGTAAAGCCATCCGAATTATATCGGGGTTAGGTTTTCGAGATGACTGCCGATATATGTTTGCAACTTTAAAGGTATTAACACTCCCTTGTTTGTACATGCTTGAATGTCTGTGTTATGCAAAAAAACATTTAGCTCAATTTCATGTACAATCGGAATTTCACAATTACGCAACGAGACATAAAAACAATATTAGACCGGAATACTGCAGGCTGAATAAAACATTGAATGGTCCTAACATTCAATCTCAGAAGCTATTTAATAAATTGCCAGAAAAAATTACCATACTTAACTTTTAAAAAGACAATAAAAAATTTTTTGGTCTCAAAATCATTTTACAATTTTGAAGAATTTTATATGGAAACATAAGACTTATATTTACAATTTATATGTTTAGATTATTATGTGTACCTATTATTATTATTTATTAACCTATACATATTTATATTGACGAGTGTAAGTACATTGTACAAAACACAAAATAAAATTATTATTATTATTATTATTATTATTACACCATTTGTTATATAAAATGTTATTGTGAGGTTTCGGTTAAAATGGGAACTCTCCTCGTAGAATTCACTACAAGAAACGTGGAAACGTACAACCGTAGAAGGGTGATATAATATTACATACGAGTTCAGAATTATGCAAGTTTAATAATTGAGGATTGCTCCACTAAAGATTATAAGTACATATTCTTCAACCGAGCGTCATTTTCCAGAAGAACATTGGAAGGAATGAGATATATTTCGTTAACATGGATGTACGATTCATATAATAGATAGTTATTGTTTTTCGTTATTTAAGATATTCATGTTCTTGTACCACTTAGTATTACGTATTAGTTTAGTTTTGACATTCCCACGAAACCCTTTAGCTTTAGTCATAACTCATAAAGATTCAGTCAAGCGTACTACCCTTTTATACAATGTACTTTAAACGTCAATCAGCCTTAACTTAAGCCTAAGCATGCAGTTCCATTTACCACCTGTGAAGCTGGTACGTCTTGGTACCTGTTGCCCGATTTCCCTTAACTGTAAGACTCAACCAATCAGAATACTGTATTTTTCCACCCCTTGTTAGAGTTATTAAATAGGATGTAAACCCAATGTAAAGAAGAGAATTCATTTGTATGTCACTTAACTAGCAATAGTAAATAAACGAGTTATTAGTGCTAGCGCGTTTTCTCATTATGATTACACCCGAGTGTGTCACGTTAATTGTGGCGTGATATAATTGTTTATCAGCGTCACCAACACTGGACAATAAAACACTCCCAGTGTATTAGAATGTTACACTAGGGAGCCACAAGAACTGCAAAGTCCATAAAGAGTCTTTAATGCTACTTATAAAAAATAAAATAATTTACTCAAATAGAATTTTGTAACGATAAAAAGTCATGTTAGCTATATACTACAATGTTCCTGTAAAATAAACAATACTTGACAAATCGCCAGAAAATACAATATTCTCAATTTGTTTTTTTGGAGTATTATTAGATAATCTGAATGTTCGATATTTTTTTGTTGCTAAATTTAACAACACACAATAAATTAAAACACGCGGCATGGAAAACTTGACTTTGCTCTAATGTCGCATTGATTTTGCAAAAATTGTCATTAATTCCATGATGTTAATTAGCTACAAGGACATGCACTCATTTCAGACTTAACAAATCTATATTTAGCTTAAGAATCCTCACCCTTCGATTATGATGATTTTTTCGAAATGGCATAATTGAATAAAAGTCTTTAGCGATCGGTATGTGTCGTCCATGTTTTTGATCACGCTGATGTTGTCTTCTAATAGGAACACGATGTCGATGCGCCATTACAAAAAAAAATACTTAATTTATCACAGATAAAGGCGAACTAAATTTAAGTTAGTATTAAAATGTGGAATCAAAAGTCATTTTCGCTTTGAGAGGAAAAATAAAACTACTATAACAATTTCTATACAACTTAGATCGGTCCCACTATTTTCGCCCAGAAAAGAGTTCTAAAAATAATATTTAAAGCTATGCCAGCTGTAATGTGCGGTTGTATGTATATTCTGACGCATAACGTAGTTCTATGAATATGAATAAATGTTAAAATGAAAAATTAAATATGACTTTTTAAAGTTTTGTGTGATAACTCAATTATTATATTGGCAACAACTTCAGGTTACAAAAAATGTAAATTATATTTAAAACTATGCAGTGCCATCTATCTCATGACGCAACATTACTACTAAAATAGTATTCAAATCGAATCTGCATTTTGAATTGAATGCGAAAAAGAATTAATACCGAATGGAGCTTTTTCATCTTGAAAAACATAAAATTAGTGGAGTTAATTCCAATTCGTATGTCATATTTCCAGGAATTTAGGAAAAAACATATTTAGGTTCTAATGTCTTCACTTCTATGTGACATCATAGAACCAATGAGATTTTGCTGTACAATTAATAGTAGAAAGAAAATGGAAATGAAGGCTGCTCTGTGGGCAATAATATGAAAAATATTTAAGTTTAAAGAAAATAACGATTTTCAATTTTTCCATTATATCTAGGAAGCGATGCATTTTAATGGAAAAAACAACAGAAGGTCTGAGCAGATGAGATAAATGCCTCCATATTCTTCCATTTAACCGACTTGGTATCTCTTAACGTTTCCATTTTTTTTTCTTATTTTATAGTTCAGAACCGTAACGGAAGAGGAATGTTATTTAATAAAGCGCAGTGTGTTTCCTAAACCTACGGAAAACTAGATGCACCGTACGGAAATGAATTGCCCTATTTAATTTCATAAAATGGGTCTCAGTTTGAAATTAGAGAAGAGAGAAGGATTTATGTTAAACAATAAACCGAACTGGGAAAAGCACATTAAGCTTAAAGTGAAAAGAGGACGATCCGTTGATGTAGCAGAGCTACAAAGTCTTTGAAGGCTTGTAGACGAGCATTCAGGATCACCTAATGAGCACCTGACCACTGTTCCAGGTTTACTAAATGGCGTTAAGTAACTAACAATTTATCATTAACTGCATCGTCCTCACCCAAACGTCAAATGAATAACAGAATTTTTAAATTTTCCTGCTTACTGACGAACCTTGTACATACTTATAATAGTAAGTTGCAGCCCATAGAATACCTTGGTATTAAAAGGACAATGACAACCTTTACTGCAGCTATATACAGACTCTGTTCAACCTACAGGCTAGTAATTTGGGCGAAGTGGAAGTGGGTTGGAAGAGCAGACAGACTGAAAGGAGGGATCGTCGAGAGCGTAGCATCCGCTCATCTTTAAGGAAATCTAAAAAACAGAAACCTAAGAGGATAACCAAAATAGTTTGTGATGTCTAACAATTGCGAATTCATACGAAAAAATGGTGACGAAAATTTGCGAATGAAAAAGAGGGCGGCGTGGTATGTACATTGTGCATTGCATCAACGGACTACAATATGGAATGATTAGAGAAAATCATCGAATTTCTATCAGACAAATTTCGGAAAATGTTGCAGTGAATCTAGGATCTACCCATAATATGGTACACAAACTAGGTTACACCAAATTTTGTGCATATTTGATTCCTCGGCTTTTGCATGAGAGTACTATCAAACGATTTGACAATTGACATCGATGCAATAAAAATGTTTAAATTCACTACAATCAATGAAGTTTAAACCACGACCCTCCAGAGACAAGGAGATGTTGACATTTTTTCATTGACTCTTACCCATAGAGTTTAAAGAATTATACAGGGTGATTCATTAAGAATGTCCAATCTCTGAATTGTAGATTCCAGACCTCAAAATATGATGATTCTGCCCAACATGCCTTATACAAATATTGCTAGTTTCCGAGATACCGGGTGTTTAAAGTTTAAATATGAATTTTGATTTTCGCAATAACAATTAATTAATGTGATTAAAAATAATAGACAAGGGTTATTTGATATGAAGAGATCTTTGCGAAAACGGATCATAAATAATAGTTTATTGTTGTTACACATTTAGAGAATAAATTTTTTTTTTAAATTAAAATTTATTGAACTGTTTAGAAGCAAATAACTCGATAACTGATCGAGTTACACGAATCAAACAAGAGTAACTTTTTTTTGTAGAATCTAACGCTTTTCCATATTTTATTATTAGTTTGCTAATAGTTCAGCCGAAAAAAATTTTTGCTTAGATTTACTAAACACAACCAAGTATAACTAGCGCCCTCTATTAGCAATGCTAAATTAGAGTCCAAATTGGCAATCCTCATGCAAAAAAAGGTAAAACTGCCAATTTTCAAAAAGAAATTGTGAAAAAATAGAAAGTTATTGCGAAAATCAAAATTCATATTTAAACTTTAAACACCCGGTATCTCGGAAACTATCAATATTTGTATAAGGCATGTTGGGCAGAATCATCATATTTCGAGGTCTGGAATCTACAGTTCAGAGATTGGACATTCTTAATGAATCACCCTGTATAACAGGGTTGCCCGCTTTCCCTTCGTTCTTCGATAGTACCTTTAATATTAATTTTAGGACAAAAGTTCAAGAGTGTTATTGTTTGTTGCTTCCTTTAATTTTATTTTCAGAATTGGGAGATAAAACAAAATAATTCAAAATGATGGTTATTATCTCGGAAACTATTACCTTTAGATATAGGACATATTTAACAAAAATCAAAGCTAACTTAAAAATCAGTTCATTCATGAAAAAATATACAGGGTGGTCTATTTAAAATAGTCGACTTTTGGCAGTTCTTCTGTGGTCGTTAGAAAAAATTCAGTACGTCCCTTTTGCAACAAATTTTGTTCAAAATCAGCATATCGAGAAATAAAACGCTCTTTTGTTTATGATAATCTCAAATTTTGTTGGTCTGTTGCCAATGATTGAATAGTTAGATTTTTTTTCTGATTGTTGATTTCGGCGACAATTTTTAAAAAACATTTATTTTCTCCTAAATGAGTCGACTTAAGTAGATCAAAGGCCAAACAAACTTGGTCTAGAATCGAATATGGATTTCAAAAATATAAAAATCTATAGGGTGTTCCATTTAAAATAATCGAGTACAAACTCGTGGACAGACGAAACCGAGAGCAGTGCGGGCCTGAAAATATTTTTAGGTTGTAAACAAGGAACATCTGAATATGGAATGTCTCTTGACCTTTTGTCCTAAAATTAATATTAAAAGTACTTTCGAAGAACGAAGGCCAAGTAGGCAACCCTGTATAGGTGTAATACCTGTACAATGGTACTCTGAACAAGCTTTATCGAGTAATTGTCGGCGTTATGTCCTCAACGTAGCAAGAAAAAATCTTAAAAAAAATCGGACTCAGACATACTACCTTGTAATTTACAAGTCATTTGGGTCACTTAAAAAGGTGCTAAAAGGTAACCATTTTCAGTCAGACGCAGAAGTGCAAAACTGCAAAACGCTGTGAAGAAATTCTTCAAGCAATGCCCACTGCCCGCAGGAATTCTGTAAGCAATTAAGCAATAGGACATGTGCCTGAATTATTTCTTAATCAACTTTTTATGGAGCAAAGATACGTTTTAATTGATCACGCCTCGGCTATGGCTTAATAAAGTTACAAATTATTATTTAAAGTGGAAGTTCATTATACTTATTCTTAATGAATTTCTCTATCTTTAGCCTTATATTAATAATTGGTAATATAGATTGAAACGCAAGCAAGCTAGACAACTTAAAGTTGTTTAGCCTGTTTGCATTTCAATCTTTTAGTTTGCAATAATTACTTACGTAATTAGAATCGTAATCAACTCAATTTGGAGGACAATTATGTACTTAGGCAACTAAACATACACGTATAATGATTTATTCTCTTATTATCAGAAAAAAATGTTTGTTACCTTATCGATTATTTAGAATGAAAGGAGCATGGAATAAATCAATAAAGTACCATGAGTTGGGTGAAAAAGCAAAAAAGATTTAACCAAATACTTAAAGCGTTGAGTGAAAAATATAAAGAGGCGAAACTACGCTTGATTTAACGTCGCTCCTGATGGGTCTGAGATGTGGATGTCGCTATAGGCGTAAAAATGCATTTGGGTCTGAGAGTTCAATGCCTCATTCAACGCTTCAGTTCTATCTGCGCGTTCGTGGCAGCACGTTCTTTACGGTTTAAAGAAATACGTGCTGTAGAAGTTATAAATTTGTGGAATGCGTTATGAAAATGAGTGTTTCATCTAATCACGTTTGTGTTTACAATAATTGCAACAAAAATCAAAGAAAACAAAAACATTAAGCGTTTTTAGATTTCCTATAAAAAAGTAGTGGCAAAAAAACTGCGGCAATATAGAAATTGCTTTAAAAGGTAGTGATAGTTTAGGTAATAAATTGATATGTGAAGAACATTTTTTATCATTGGACATTATTATAAAAAGTAAGTGAAAGGTGCTACAGAAGAATGCAATCCCTATCGAATATTTTACAACAGGTAAGTGCATTTTTATCGATTTTTTTATATAATTACACTGTAAACATTTTTATATAGGTTTAGGTTTGTTGGAGAATAATTGAACTTTACTTAATTAAAATTTCGCTACAGAAAAGCATTCATTGTTATCTAAAAAAAATATACGTTTATAGATTTGTACCGAAATTAAAGGGAAGTAACGTTTAAATCATGTATCTCTAAATTAGTGTTTCCTACTTCACGCTACAATTACATATTATTATCAACGAAAAAAGTACATTAATGGAAAAGTAAAAGCGATTTTAATTCCTCTGAAAGTACGAGGTTTGATCAAAAACTAAGTGGAATTTTAAAATTTTACGGGGTGTATAAGTAAAATTGTCACAATTTATCTTTGTGTTGTTATTCTTATTTAACATGTACTTTGCGTATCTTTACAAATAGTAATATTTCATGGACACTTATTGATGATTGTTGAAAAAGTTGCACGTATTTTGGTAGGTATTCTCCGCGATATTTATTTGCCGAACAAATGTTGCAAATTAAAGCTCGCTGTCGCTTTCAATATATAATAACGTGTTCCATGTTCAAAATGCTGTATGTTGCTTTTGGGAACTTTTATATAAATAAAACAAGGGATTACAAGAAAAAGGTGAAGACATTGAGGATGCGATCACCGCCGTGGACACCCTAGTTCATCAAGAACTAATGACAACATTGAAAAGGTTAAGAAAAAAATTATGAACACCGACATCATATCATCTCTTTCATCCCAAACATTTTTTTGGGATACTTTACACATGATATTTGGAGCAGCACAATCGAAAGGAAATTGCTCAGGAGTTGTTGAGTAAAGTCAATGAGGATGAAACGGTTTATAATGACGTCAAACCTCAGACCCAATCGTCTTGATAAATGCTTCCCGAACTGTCAAAATCGCAAGTTTCTTGAAATTTGATCAAATGTGAATACCTACTTGTTCACTGTTTTTTTCAGGTTTCAAAACGCAGTGCACCATTAGTGCAGATCATCAACTCGTACGGAAGTCCTGTGTTGTTTGCATAAAGAAATCCAATGAAAATGCTCGTAGTTGTGGCGAAAGAATTCTTAGAAATTGTACTACGATAATACACGTGCTAGTACTTCATATTTTCGTGATTTTTTTGCCAAAAGCAACATCATTATGGGGCCTCGGCTCAGCCATTGTTTCCTGCGACTTACTCCTACTCCCAAAGATAAAAAAATTGTTACAGTCATTCACGTTAATTTCCAAACACATTACAACGTAATTTATTTTATTAAATTTATGCGATTTATTTGATCAAACTTCGTACTTCGTACTAAGTTGAAATGCGGAACAGGAAGGACAACAAATGTAATTTCGTATGGTGTTTTTCTATGTCGAACATGTGTTTTTATTGATTATGTACCTACATTAAATAATAAAAATTATTTTCCAGGTAACTCGCCATGGATATTTCCTGAAACTTCAATCCATTCCAGTCCACTGAAAACAAATAAGAAGAACGAATACCCAAGAAAAACGTATGGTAGGAAAAGAACTTTAAGTGAAATATCTACAGTTGTCTGCACAACAATCAGCATCAAGTTCTGAAAGAAACGAAGGTTATTTCACTAAACATTTACGGCGAACATCGGTAAATTCAGACATAAGTGATCGTGTTTTGAACATGCCATTTGATTTTGAAAATACTTTAAACAAAAGGTGCGCAGTATTAACAAGTACATATAGTATTAAAAAAATTAGAATGAAATTAAAAACCAAACCGGCCAAACGTTCTCAGACTTACAGAAAATAGTTCCTCATCAGTTAGTGCAGTGCTAAGAGATTTATTAATATTAAACTGTTTTCTATTTTGTATGTATAACGTATAAGATTTGCTGTGAATTTTGTTAAGTTGATTAATAGTCAACTACGTAATATAAAAAAAAACGTTAAATCAAAATTATTGTAATTAATATTTATTGTTATTTTCGTACCTATACCAAATAAGAAGCTGTAATTCTTAACAGTTTTTATACTCATGAAATCTAACAACAATAAAGTATTTCTTGCAATTAAAAAACGAACAAATAAAAGTAAATCAACAAAAAATAATTATAATGGTGTTCATACTATTTTAAGTAAACACTACCGCGTGTTCTAACGAACACTTGCGACCAATCTTACCCATCACACGCCGCGCCGTGTTGTAAATTAAAAAAAAAGTAAGGGCCTACTCCGTTTATTTTACACGGAACTTGCGAAACCTATATTAATTCACTGGCAATTATTATCTTTTAATTCGTGGCAAATTATTCGAATATTGTGTATATCGATTATTATCATTTGCAATTATGTTTTAGCTTGTTTAACATGTTGTTCATATTATAATGTTAATAACAGTATTACATATCCGTGGTGGTCGCTTTTGGCAGAAATATAGTCCATCTAGAAAGTATCCGGAAAAAAGAAACCACAATTACAATTTTTCGGTATACAGTGCTCGCCAAAAAGTCGGCATCAAATGGATTTTTTTTTAATTTTTAATTTTTTTAAAAATCTTTACGGAAATAATTTGTGGTAGTCTGAACTTAACTAGAAAAAGGCGTTTTTCGAAATTTTCTAAATTCTAAAAGTCCTATTTTTCGTAAATTAAGTAAAATATCAATGAAATTTTTTCATCGTCTTGTCAATTTTAGCCTCGATTTTAGCTTAGCTTACAACTCGGCTTACAATCTCAAGACCAGAAAATATTTTTTTTTCATTAACTTGCGCTAAAAACTAAAGTTTTAATTTTTTGAAATATCTTCAAATTTTCACAAAACTCAATTTGATTTCTTTAAAAACGTTACAGATTTATAATTGGAAAAAACAATAGAAATTGCTAATTATTCCTTTAGGTTTGTTATTATTTACAGAAAAGTAATATTGTTGAATAATCTTTACATTTTTGGTGCAAGATACTTTATAGAAGAAATGTTCTTCAATGATAATGAATATCTATTTACGTGGCTTCTAAAAACTAATTCACCCTTGCCGATTAATTACTTTCACAAAATTCCTGTAAATGTTCATTTACAGTTGCCTAAACGAGGAGATTTTTCTTTATTTAGTTTACATGATTCAGTCAATTATTGTTTTTTCCAATTATAAATCTTGAATAGTCCAGTCAACGAACGCCTGAAATCCAGGGGCGCCATTTCAGCTTTTTAACTGGGGTGGCAAGACTTACCGGATGGCCTGTGGTTGAAAGAGGAATCCAAAGGTCCTCCCCTTGAAAAATGTTAAAAACTGGCTTTAAATTTGTTAGGTTTTGAAGCTTTTTGCAATTACCAAAAAGACCATTTATTTAAAGTCTCGAACTTGCCCTTTTTTATCGCAGCATTTTGTTTTCTTCGAACTGTGTAGCGAAGGATGTCGTATAGTTGAAAAGATATTATAAAAGGTCCATCGCTCTGCCAGCGTTCCTCAGTTCATCATGTTCAGTTAACGACCTCGTCAACACAAATGATAAAATTATCTTCTGATGAGCAATCATTAACTGATGCCTACAAGGAAGGAACTGAAAAATAGATAGCTGATGGCCTAGAGTTAACCACTTATCCCTAATGTACAATCCAATTGGGATCATCTAAAAATTGAATCCCAGCCCAGAAACCTGAATCCAATGGTTAGCTGACGGTCCTTCCTTCCCGATCTTTAGGAACAAGGTTGGATAACAATTCTTTCCGTGTCTCATTAGCCCTTTGGTTTGGCCTCAATATCTGCTCGCCTCATAAATATCAATGTCGACAGAAAGTCAATACTGATAGAATAGACGGGTTAAGTTGTGATCATTGGAAGACATTCACGTCATAGCGAATTAAATAATATTGTGTATCGTGCCCTTCAAACTGCTAAATTTCCTTCGGTATTGGAGCCACCTTTCGTGACGATGGAAAGAGAGACTGTATGTCATTAGTCCCTTGGAGTAAAGGTCAACATCACATATGGGACTCAACCTGTTTAGATTCTCTAACCCATCTTATCTTGGTTCTTGTAGCTTATCTAGTAGATCTGTGGCTGAATTGTGAGCCAAATGAAAGACAGAAAAATACAAAGGTCTCATTAATCCAAATTTTATTTCGTGCCTTTAGCAGTGGAAACTTTGGGTCCCTGGTGTGAAGAAGCTTTAAGATTCATTGACAATCTAGGAAACAAGATTTGTTCCACCACAAAAGAGCCCAGATCTAAACTTTACTTGAAACAAATAATTTCTATAGCGATACAAAGAGGAAACGCTGCATCGATTTTGGGAACATTCCCGAATGTGACTCGTTTTGTTTTTATTTATGTGTTTAATATTGGAGAAATGTTTTAAATTTTAAATATTCTATTAATTAAATTTTAGTTTATTTTCAAGCATTCGTCAATTCTGATCTTGCCACCCGCGAATATGCCTATGCTGGAATCGAAATTTTTAATTACCCCTGCAAAGCAGATATTTAGATTTAGGTATAGTACCCCAGGTACTAAATCCAAAGTTGCAGTAACAAAACATCCGAGAAAGGTGAAAAATTGATAAAAAAGTGTGGAAATTTCTGTGCATTTTGCTTCTTTCACTATTATTTAAAAAACGGCATGTTATATCGAAAAATTTTCAATATAAAAGTTGTAGAGCGGAGCGGAAGATTCTACGTTGGAATAAGTCATTAAGTATATGATAAGTTCGGTACGCTATATCCGACGTAACAACGAATTTTTTTTTAAATCAAAAATTTAAAAAATCCATTTGGTGCCGACTTTTTCGCGAGCACTGTATATTTTTATTACTTGAATTAAAAAATTGATAACAAATAATTGATCTTATTTACTTATACAACCTCCATTTAACTACAAACACCTACATAACTAAACGTCCAGGTACACCCGAAACCACGTCAACACCATAATGTTCGGTGACGGTGGTCCAGGCCTGTACAACTGAGCGAATCAAATCTTGTTCATTTCGTGGAGCTGCACGTTCCACTTCAATCTTCATTAGTTCCCATATGTGTTCAATCTGACTAAGATCTGGTGAAGCTGCTGGCCATGGAATTGTTGCCAAATGGTGTTCTTCCATCCAAGCTTGAGTATAGGCAGACGTATGGCATCTTGCATTATCCTACTAAAAACGCCACCGCTCTGGATATAAATCATGAGCCGTTTCAAGAAGAAAACCATTTAAAATATGACAATACTTTGCACTATTAACAGTGCCATCAACTATACACAGAGATGAAGCACCACGCTGAGATATTCCTCCCAAACCATTATTTTAGTGGGAAATTTTGAAACTTGAACGGTAAAATCCGCCAAGCTGGAAACAACTTTCATCAGATGCAAAAACATTATTAACATTGTCTTGTCGAAAACGTTGACAAAAATCCATTCTTCGCTTTCTTTGTAGAGGTGTCATTGTAGGGATTTTTTGGCTTCCTTGATATGTAGCCTTGTCTTTTCAGTGACATGCGGACGGTTTCTGGACACAGTTTTAATCTTCGCTGACTTCCAAATCTGTTAGCCAATTACAATTGAATTTGCGAAACCCTAGGCGTGGATTGTGTCGTCCTAATTGCCACTAAAGCGTTTAAATTGTTTCCGCGAATCTTACGCGGTCTTCCCGAAACTGGTCCATGCTTCATATCTGTGCCATTTTTTATCCTCTTTATTGTCTCATAGTCATATACTGCACTTTTTCCGAGTTCAGTCAATTTCACTAATTTTTTAACTTTTCGAAAACCTTTTCTATACAAATATTAAATATTCCACCAATTTTCTTTTTTTAACGATATTATTTCACACATCTTAAGGCGGTTTACAATCAACAATATTTGACAGATGTTGTCATGCGATTTTGGTCATAGCCTACTATCGACACAACCTACTGTGTCTTAAGTGTTACAGAAAAAAAAATATTAAAATTAGGAAAAATATAAAATTCCGGATACTTTTTACACTTACTATACTTTATCCTCTAATAATTTGCTTATTTAATGAATCAACAGTATACAATACACTTCTCTATTTTTACATACTTTCCTTCATGTTTCAAATAAATCAGTATGTAAAATTTATTTCCTAATAATATGAACTTCGCATCAATTGTTAATTCTGCTCGTTTATTCATTTGTATTTCGCTTTCAAAGCGTACGTTGGCTTATCACAAGTCACATGTATATCGAACTTGACCTCCATTATATGCTTACACAAAATCATACTGGGGGCAGCATTATACCGATACGAGTTTGTGGACGGTGGGGAAAGGAGAAATAAAAAGAGTGAGATAGCTACAGGGAACGCACTTTTACATTAGAGTTGCGCCTCTTTATATTTTTCACTCAACGCTTAAAGTATTTGATTTAACGTGAATTCAGTTCAGTAGTGACACCAAGAAGCTATACAGCGTAACACATTTATTGTAAAGCCAGTTTCCGCTAGGCCTTTATTTAAAAATAGCTAGTTTATGAGGGGCAATTCATACCTCTAGTACAATAGATGGCGACAGTATACACAACTTCCTACGTACAAATTTTTACCAAAATCTAGTGGTTGAAACAAATTAGTATGAAATTTGTATTACAAATTGAATGTAATTAATATGTAATTGAACATTACAAAAAATTGTTGCAATTAAAAATAATAAATGGTTCAGTGGGTAGCTAAACGAAAAGTTAACTAGGTACCTAAATTATATATTAACAGGTCTCTGTTTAAATACGTACCAGAGCCCAAAATTTTCAACAAGTGTCGAAAAATTGTGACATGGCAATTTACCGGCTTTTTATCGCACAATTAGTGCAACAAACACACCTTATAATATAATTAAATTTAAATAATGCGAACTTATTTTAAAACGGGAATTGTTTATTTTTTGTTGTCATTTCAGCTTTTTTACCAAAACCTGCCTGTGATTGTATTTGGACGTTAAAATTTAAACTGTCAATGTCAATGTGTCAGGAGAAGCCGCCAAAAATCCATATTCTACGTCAATCCATAAACCGGTTCTACTAACATTGATGTCTTTTTTGTTTGTTCAAAACGTTTAATAGCTACAACTTTTCTTTTGTTATGCCATAATTTCTGGATTCAGAAGAAGAAGAAACTATTTTGATTCAGACACTGTTTGACCAAATGTGTTCGGCCTTTTTTAAATCGCTCTCCAAAAAACGTTTTAACCTCTCTATTAGATATAAATCGTTATTATATTGACCCAAGTGTTTGGTAAGTCAGACGGTCTCGTTCCGTTTGATTGAACTATAGTTTTAGTTTTAAGGAAATCGCCAGCAAAGTAGTAAAATACAGAAAATGTTCAAAAAATACCTGTGTACCTGTTATTTATCTAGTGTTCGTTGACTTTTCAAGGAAATAATGCCCTCGTCTTCATCTGGGTATTCTACCTCTGGACCATAATCCAAGTTTCGGTAATTATTTAGTATTCGGGACCATGCGCCAAACCTTTTCAACATTTTCCCTATGAGAGAGAATGACTTGACCTGATTCAATAAACAAATAATAGCAAAATGAGCAAACTTTGGGAATTTTTGTGCAATAAAAATGGATCGATATTAACAAGGCAATGTCTTTAACTCTTTACGCATGCTCGCTGTCGTCATGGATCAATATTTTTAAGACACTTTTGTGCGTATGCGTATAAAAAATGTTCCACATTATTAGCTGGCATATTTTCCTACACACTTAAAATTGTCTTAGATTTGTATCGAGTTCGTATTCTGCTTTTTCCAAAGCAATCATGGATTGTGCACATTTATGTGCAAAATGGTATAAATGCCCCTCTATTAGATATGTAGAAACATTGAACAATGGGATTTTTTATTCAATGGTAGAGCTAATTCTCAAGCGATATTTGCTTACCTATTATTATCTATGCTCAGGTTGAGAAGAGGATTCAATCCGCTAACATCTTTTCTACTCATTGGTCACATTTACTCACCTACATTCGACATAGTTTGTTATACATTCTTTTAATTTAGGTCTGTAATAAACAGTTATCCACCCTTTTTAGATTATTCTACAATTAACAAATTTTCCTACCATTGATTTCTTAAGGGCTACCATGATGTTTTTGCCCTGTTAAATCGCTGTGAGTTGTCAATTTTAAATGAATTGTACCTATGATTAAACCACACTCCATCAGTACCCAAGATCATTGTACTGATCTTAATCAGTACCAAAGTACTTCTATCACAGAATCAAAAAAGTTTGGAGGTGCCGGGCATCGATCCCGGTACCTCTCGCATGCTAAGCGAGCGCTCTACCATCTGAGCTACACCCCCATATAACTTTACTTTAAAAAACCAATTTCACGGTCTGATACGCATTAACAGGTGATCTACTTTCACTAATTTGGATGTCGATACATTTACTATAAAAACACGTTAGTTAAGTTGCCTAACCTTTAGGATTTTTCACCTTTTAAAATGGTTGGGCAAAAATTATGTCATGTAATGCGTAAACAGAACAAAAACATTTATTTCTTTACCAAAACTGAAATATTAACATGTTTATAACAACGCCTATTTGCGCGTAAAGTCATTTTCAGCTGTCTAACATTTTTATCTGATGCAGCAACTCAAACATGTCCAGGACGAACCAATCTTGAGTAAATTCTCTTTCATGCCGAAATTTTCTACACTACATGCGGATTTCATTCTTGAGTAAATTTCCAATACCGTGCTACCCTCAGGTGAGCAACAACTATTTTGGAACCGATTTTCGATCATGGATACCATTTTATGTCTCAATAACAGTGAGAGAAAAGCTAAGTTAAAATAATTTTGAGATATGATTTATGGGTCTCTTTACTATGTTTTACAATTAGATTTAATTGTTAATTGTTGTGCATGGAGCTTGCCATTTGGAGGAAATGACAAAAATCAAAATTGACGATATCCAATGTTCGACAATTGTATTAGGTACAGCTCGCACAATTTAAGATGATTCGGGTCGCGCAGATACGTCATCGCGTTCGGGAACAATCGTCAAGTACAACAGCTTAAAATTACTAAAATTCTCGAATTGCCGCGAGTTGAATTTACTGCTAAGCTAAGCACTGTTGAGCTCTTCTAGGTACACTATCAGTGGCTCTAATAAGTACTTCTTGAAAGGGAAGAACACATGTAACATTGGTAACTAGATTTTAAAAGTCGACTTTTCAATGTTTCTTGTTAACAATGAATTTCAAATTTAACAACTTTAGTCGAATATAACTTAAAAGGGGTGGCAGTAATAAAGTAATTTTTCCTATAAAACTTTCTTCTTTTTTAACAATCTTTCAAAAAATACCTTTTTGGACTTATGGTGCCATTTAAAATTTTGGAGTTGGGGGCCTTCTGGAGGAATGCTGACTTGTCCGAGAAATAATGATATCACCATTCGATTCTTTATTATCGCTTTTATAATCCATTTTTTTACCCCACCTCTCTACGACTCACCGTTCTTTAAATAAAAGACTGATACGGGTGGTCTCATTCACCCTGTATATCGATCTGATATATGCAGTGGCGTATTTAGAATTTTTCTTAGATGGAGGGGACGGGCTGACATTTTTTTGTCAACAAAATACTTCTGAATTGTTATTTTGCATGGATGTTAAACGTTAAAACGTATAACAAGTGCGCGTCCCAGCGTAGAATGTTCTCAAATGCTCCGAACTCTCCGGGGGGGGGGGGGGGGGGCTCCCCTTAAATACACCACTGGATATATGACACTTTAACTGATTCGTTTTTTCCTATTGGCTCCTATGTATCGAAAAGACAAGACATTCAAACAAATTCATTTAATTTTTGAAATAGTTAACCAGTGTATTAGGTAGGTGAAAATATTTTTGAACGAAATCCCTTTTTAGGAAGATCTACACATTAAAAAGATATGGAGAGAGCACTAATACCTACAGCATTAATATGTGAAAGTAATCTTATAACTTCACAGATCTTTTAATCTTATAACGGTATCTAAGTAACAGGAAACATCGCTATCGCCATACTTGTAAACTTTCTTTGGGTCTTATTATTTTAACTAAAATGCTCCTTCATTCCCACTTAACATATAACAGGTAACTATTTCGAATTTACTTTAGACAGCTTTTAATCATTTGTTGTGAAAACGTATTGTGACTCAATTCTCTGTTTGGTACATTCCCATAGTTACTCCGTATCGTATCTTTAGACCGGTTTTAGAACATGTGGTTCATGGGCGAAGTTAGGGGGGGGGGGCTAAGCCCTCCCAAACTTCAATTTAGCCCCCTAATCTTCTTAAAAAAACTATATACGTTATACATATATACATACTTCTTCTCATATTATCAGTGGAGCTTGAGCCCCCCCAGATCTGTTCACCTAACTTCGCCCATGATGTGGTTTGCAGCACAACCTACCCATAAAGAAACCTAGGTTAATTTTGTGTCTTATGGATGGCTGATTGCAATTTTTCAGGTGATGTGTTGAAAGGGCACTTTAAAGGTACCAGGTACGCTAATAATCATGTAGTTACGGCTACTGTAAGATACAGTTTCAGCGTCTAGCTGAAGAATTATTTATAAACGGCATGCGGAAATGGATTGAATGTTGGGAGTCCCGTGCGGACAATTGATTTCTTAATTATTTTTACATATTCTTGAATGATGCGCAAGTGTCCTAATTAGGATAAACTAACAATTATGTTTTTAGAAACAATATTTTATAACTTTGATGTATAACTATTTGGCTTGATAATGGGATATGTTATCCCGAAACATGTTGCCATGATGAAAATCGTATAAGTTTCATCATCATCCATCATAAAATACAATTTATTAAGGGGAGGTTGTGTGTTATTTTCGTACCAATCTATCTCACCCCTTCGTGAACCACTTCGAATTCAAAACATGGTTAGATCTCAGTGACGTAAGCAATACGCTCCCTTACTGCGTCCCAGCTTTACTTTGTTTTGGTTTAATAGGCTTCCACTTGTTTCATCCAAAGAATTTTTCACAGAATGTATGAATGAAGTTTTTCTGATTATTTTGAAAAACTTGATTACAATTTGGTGTTAATCCCTTACGTTACTCTGTTTCAAATGTCTGATTATTCCATTAGGTAGGTACTGTCGTTATTCTATACACTGTGTCCAAGATAAGGAGGGCCACTATGGGGATTTCGGAAACGGTAAGAGATAGAGTTTCGGTTAAATGGGAGAAAAGTTGGGTAATTTTGAGTTTAGTAAAATGAAATTTTTAAACTGGCCAAATTCCGAACCGTTCCGAAGTTATGCGACAAAAAGCGAATTTTCGGGATTTCGTTTTTGACAAATTGTTACTTTGTCGTTGATGTTAACTAAAAAGTAAAAGAACCTCCTACAGGTACTTTTTAACGTTCTTTAACATGGCATACAGCAAATTGGAATCCGACGTTTCGTTTTCGAGCAACCATCATCAACTTTGTTTTTTTAAATACGGTCCTGATTTTTTTATACATAATATTAGAAGAGCTTTTTATTCTGCATTCAAGCATGTATCACACTTTATGGTTTAATTGCGATTTTATACTTACTTTACGATTAGCGGTAAAAATCCTAAGTACAAACCTGTATTCCCCCTCAATAACATTCAAACTGAATTTTATTTATAAATGGATTTTTGCTAACTGTGCTTTCCTCATCAAATTAATGAAATGACACAGAATTTTCAATTTTGAACACAAATTTTATAACCAAGTACATAATTACAAACAATCAACAACACGTCATAAATGAACAGAAAACATTTGATGAAACGAAAAGTTAAACATGACACATAAATAAATAAATGCTCGAAAAGCCCTCCTTCGTTCTCAAATCGTAAATTGCATATTCTAACTGTAGAATCCATGCATTCTTTAACATTGCAAGTGTTACAGTTTGGAATGCGTTAAGTACAAACTTTCGGAGTTGTTCTTCTATTTCAAAGATATCTTTGTAAACATAATTTCTTATGTACCCCCAAAGAAAAAAATCGCGCGGAGTTATTTCGGAAGAACGAGCCGGCCAGGGTGTTTCAGAATTGCTGCTTAAAACTCTTTCGGCAAACCTATTTGAAAGGTAATCCTTAACCACCCGTGAATTGTGCGCAAGTGCACCATCCTGCTGAAACCAACAATTGCGTACTACGGCTTAGGGTAAAATATCAAGAGCATCTTCCAAAGTAGAATCTAGTAAATTTAAGTACAATAGTAAAATAAGTATAAAATCGCAATTAAACCATAAAGTGTGATACATGCTTGAATGCAGAATAAAAAGCTCTTCTAATATTATGTATAAAAAAATGAGGACCGTATTTAAAAAAACAAAGTTGATGATGGTTGCTCCAAAAAGAAACGTCGGATTCCAATTTTCTGTATGCCATGTTAAAGAACGTTAAAAAGTACCTGTAGAAGGTTCTTTTACTTTTTAGTTAACATCAAGGACGAAGTAACAATTTGTCAAAAACGAAATCCTGAAAATTCGCTTTTTGTCGCATATCTTGGAAACGGTTCGGAATTTGGTCAGTTTAAAAATTTCATTTTACTAAACTCAAAATTGCCCAACTTTTCTCCCATTTAACCGAAACTCTATCTCTTACCGTTTCCGAAATCCCCATAGTGGCCCTCCTTATCTTGGACACAGTGTATATTATTTAATCAATGATACCTATCAGCTTTTTTCTCTCACGAATGGGATTTAAGCATTTTAGCGGAAGTTTCTTAAATAGGTAATTACGATGTGAGTAGGGACAGTAGGCCTGTACCATGTTTTCGCGCGATGTGACTTCTCAGGTTTTAGAATCGTAATAAAGTACTTCCGCCATTTTTCACACAAAAGATATTGTTTAGTTTCAATTTTACAATGGTTTCTTGAATTGAATTGAATTGAATTGGTGGAAGACCTCGATGAAATCTGTGATTGGTGCGATCACATTTGAATTCAATAAACCAACGTAAACACCATTCATAGATGGCGCTTCATTCCTCAAAGCCGAATGAAGTCAATAGAAGCATTGTTGCCATATTTTAAATTGTAAAACCATTGACATAAAAATATTCGAGTGAGATTTTTTGCACGAAATTACTCTCTATATAAATAAATTTGTAATATTTTGTTACGAATTGCCAACTGAATAATTATAAGTTTAGTAGTTTGCCTAAGTCAGTATATATTACTGAAATATAAAATTTCGCTTGTTTTGCTACGGTTTATTAATTATAATATATTATAGAAATATATGTATATGACTAGTTACACCGCGTGCCTTGAAAGACAAGCTGTCTAATGATATGATGGTTACTGACTGATTTGCAGGACCTTAATATGATTCATTTACTCTAAGTAGGTACATTAGTCGAAGTAATATAAATTTAGTAGAAGCTTAAATAATTTACTATTATTCTGAGATTAATAATTAGAATTACCATTACCATACAAATAATTCATGGTAGCATATTACACAAATTCCGGATCTGTCAAAGGAGGTGCTAACCCACTCCATGCTACCGACATACCGCCTTCGTTAGTTAATAATACGCTACCTGCGTTTATTCATCCACCACCTCTTTACTCCTCTCAACACGTGATATGCTGAATATTCTCGTCTAATGTCAAATCGAGAATCATTTCGAAAAAAAAACGGCTTCTGTTGGCGAGATGATGTTGGGCGAATATCACGACTGATTAATGTTTACATAATTTATGCGCATTTAACAAATTTAAATTTCGTAATACATTCGGTATCTAATTAACGTAATCCCGCTATTTAGCGGATTTAGCTGCTTTATAATTTATGTAAAATGGATCAAATTTTTTTGTAGCAACGTTTACTACATGTGTATTTAATTTTTGGATGTTTTCGAGATTACGATAATATCGGTTTTCCGTAACCAAATTATTTAAATTAGCAACTATACCCCGTCCACAATGTGTAAAAGTCTACCTCCATATCTGACGATTGGTCAGGGACTTTTCTACAAAATTAACAGGAAAAATAATTCTTTACATAAAATTGTACCAAGTTTTCCCATACAATTTATTGAAAATTAATTCAAATTGATAAACATTATCTTAGTAGGTACGAAGCAAGTGTGTTCCGATGACTGCTCTCTTGGTCAACTCAGAACTGATTTACCTATGGCATCTCCTTATATGCAAAATATGCGTCCCATACTCCACCACCAATACATCGGAAATTGATTCTGGATCATAAGAAGCACAATAATTTGTTTTCTATTTAGAACGATTGTTCCAAAAGTTTTTCATTTCCGCACCACGCGTGCTTTTCTTCCAGACAAGTTTGTGATTCTTCATTAATTAATTCCGAATGACGCAGACACCTGGAAGGATGAGTTTTCCGCAGATTACAGTTTCTTTTATAGAAATAATCTCACACCATTCAAAATTCTGGTCATAGAAATATTTATCGGATCGGATTGAAATGTTGGATTCGGAATTTACGTTTCACGATTTAATGGCAGATCCAAAATAAAGAATTGAAACTTTCACAAGAAATTCTAAACGGAGGATATCTAGTCAACTTTTTTCCCCTCAAAATGGTTCAAAATTGGCTGCAATTGGAAATAACAGAATTGATACTTTAATAGAATTTAAAACTACTGCATTTTTAACACCCGAAGAGTTAGGTAAACTGTACCTATTAATCAGCGGCGTCATCTCAGTATTTTACAGGGAGGAGGGAGGCAACTCTATACTTGGGAAAAAATGACACGCCGCAGACGACATTTTTTTGAAAAACGGCCTCATTGTCAGTTTTATAAGTCTAACGTACTTTCTTTGGTAGTAGTAATTCCAGGAGGGGGTCACTGCCCTACCCTGTCACCCCTAAATGATGCCCTTGCTATTAATATAGCTGCAAGAAAAAAGGTACCAATCGAATTCTTTGTGAAATGCCCAGAAATCAAAATCAAAGTTGAAAAAGGTGAGAAAGCGTCGATGTAAGAAAAATGATTTTCACAGGCACATGTACCTATGTATGTACATGATGAAGGTAGATTTTACATGTTTTGGCATTGGTTACAGTGATCCAGTGACGTGACTGGATAATTCTTCAGATTTCAACGTCGTCATGCTTTTTTTTCGGGGGCTCTGTCAAGAATATGGTGTAGGACGATACTCAAAGAATATTAATGCTGAAGTTCTATATGGTCAAATCGTCGACGAGGGAGCCGGCGATAGACTTGACGATGCAGTATTTGCGAAAGGGTAAGTGGTGAAATATTCGATAATTTTAAATGAACAGGAAAGACCCAGTATGCAGTATAGCAAAGATAACGAAGAAAACTCAATATTAGTGCAAGTCAAGTAGATGTAGTGTGTCTAGTTTAAGACAAGAAATTGTTTTTGGTAGGTGCGTAATTATGATCTCAGGGGGAGGAGACCCCCATACTAAGAAAGAAAAATTGACGAGTTGTTAAATGGTCTGATACGCGCATTGTTAAATATTTGAGTTCTTACTTACGTTGAATTTACTTGCTTACTTATTTAGTTGGATATGTGTACCGGGTAGAGCAAATTTGACACTTGCCCCCCCCCCCTCCAAGAAGCAAAAAATTAGTAGGGTAAGGTGCACCACACAAATGTTACAATCTGAACGACCATAGATTGCTCCCACCCCACCCCCTCTCCCCGACTTTGATCGTGGGTACGCCCTTGCCTAAAGATGTAATACATGAAACTAATAAATAAATTGGAAAGGGTAGCAGCACTGATGTAGGGAGAACACGGTTACAAAAGAGTACGTGATGTATGGAGATGGGGGTGGTGGTGTTGTATACAAAACCAAAATTGTTAAAGCAGCATAAATTCAGATCATTTGTTAGCCACTTCTTATAAATATTTAAATTAAGTATAGATGGCGTAATTGTGATATGAGTTTTACAGTGACTCTATTACAAACAGTGGCGACAAGCGATGTGTCGATTTTTATTGGCCGTGGTATATTTTGCATCTTAATGGCGGCCTGACTGTGTTTACCTTCGATTACAGTGACTCTATTACAAACAGTGGCGACAAGCGATGTATCGATTTTTATTGGCCGTGGCATATTTTGCATCTTAATGGCGGCCTGACTGTGTTTACCTTTGATCAGCGTGTGATTTTTATTTGGATTTAGCACGTTGCTAGGATACCACCGTTGAGTTCGTAGAAACACGCCCAAAATTTTGCCTCCTAATGGCGGATGGGTGGAGCTAATCGCTGCTTGTCGTCACTGTTTGTAATAGAGTCACTGTAATGAGTTTAACTTCAAGGTGCAAAAGGACTTCAAAATGTGATTGAAATATAGTTTTTTCGGATAATAATTCAAACAATTTCTTTTTTTGGAAAATTTTCCAGTAGAAAGGTTTCCCGTAATATTAATAGCTAAGCAAAAAGTAAAGACAGTACTTAAAGTCTGGGATTATGCACTGATTGAATAAACACGCGTATTCCAGCAAAAGGGCGTCCCTTTGGCATCAATAATAAGAAAGGGCTAAGTCGTTCCGCAATTGATCCTTGCACATTTTTATTGCAAGTAGTAAGTATATACTTTTTTAACCCGGCGACGGTATGGTGGGGTAAAAACATACCCCAGCCGATTTGAAACTTCTACAATTTCCGCAATTGTCAATAATTTGTTGAGTGCGGCCCTGTACCTTCAAATGATACACTCCTCAACCTGCCTCAGTTGGGTTACAGCTATTGAACTGACCGAACGTGAAAAATTTGCTCTCAAAGTTTGTTGGGGTAAATATTTACCCCACAATACCAATATGTGATGAGTGTAAAATAGTGTCTAACGACTAGCAATATAATTTTTCCCTTTAGATATAGCTGTAATAATTATCAAACGAAATAAGTTTTTCAGTTATATTTTGTTAAACTTTTAATTAAAACATTGAGACTTGAAAGTTTGCTCTTGGGTTTTCTTTTGATCACAAATTACGTTTTTCTTATTTTCTATAAATATGAATTATGCTATTTTATTAATGTAGTATTTACTATATCAGTAGTTTGAAATATGTTTAGAAATTGATAAAATTTTATAAAAAAATTTTTTCTAATTTATTTCTTCCTGAACTTTATTAATTAAATATGGGGTATATTAATACCCCACCATACCATTGATGTAACATTTTTCCACCATACCGTCGCCGGGTTAATAACTCTTGGTTTGCATGGAAGATACCTACTCTGTATATACCTATCACCTTGGGTGCCGTGAGACATAAACATGGCGTCTCAGCTCAGGTCGTTTTCGATAACAGCCACGTGACACATACTTGGTGTCTCGGCAGTAATTCTGCACTATAGCCGCGTGTGCGTGGGTCGGCGTCTCAGTCCTACGTAAGTTATATGGGGCTGAAAGGGCTTGGCTCTATGTGTCTGTACTATTTTTGCTTTTTTAATCTGAGACTCACAGGCGGCTACTCATGGCCTGAAATATACGTAATTTATAAAATCCAAAACTATAGAGAACCTACGTCTTTATTGACTAAAATACAATATAAAAGCAAAAGTTTTGTCAAAAAAATTTATTTAAAAAATATTTTAAAAAAATTATTTGGTGCATAAAAGTACCATAAAATTTGAAACAAATATGTTTAAAAAAATAAAAAAATAAAAATACTCACGACACTAAAGTTGATATTTAAAAAAAAATTGGCCATAGGGATTGATTTTTTTTTAGTATTACCGCTGTCAACGTGCTGTACGTATATGTACATAATGACGTACCGAGGTATTATGGATGTTAGTTGGAATCTTCAAACTGAATAAAAATGTAGTGAGAAATATATAATTTACAATGCAGTTTTACAAATTCTGCCTAAAGGTAGATAGTAAATTAACTTGTACAAGCACTTTCCAAAATCTTTTGAAAAATTGTTTTTCTCTTCTGGTTCTGATTTAAAAGGTTAAAGCTAAAAGCAAAGTTGTAATTAAGACAATATTAAAATTTTGCACGTGGAACGTTGTTACAAAAGACGTTTACTTCAAAGATTTTATGCATTAAAATTTACAAACAAAATTATTTGTACCAGCACGAAGGATCTTGATGAGTTAATTAATAACACTTATCACCCTCACATTCATTACACCTTGAGGCGCATTTGTTATTGATTGTTTTATATACAAATTGTGTGGGTTTATATGACGTGTTATTGGAATATTTTTTTGGTACAGTTCTTGTTTCATTTGCACTTAATTTTATACATCAAGCTCGGTATCAAGGCTTATTATTTGATTTATTCGCGAATTTTCGAAATATTTTTTTCATATTTTGTTAATTTCCGGATAAAAAAAAAGAAATATATAGTGTGTAGTATAGTTGTAATCAGAAAACGATTTCTCATTTTCTCCTGAAATAATATACAGGGTATGTCATAAATATTTTTAATATTTTGTTCATTTCCGGCTAGCCCGAAAGTAAATTGGTATAAGTACTTATTATACTGGATTATAGAGTCGTATGTCCTCTACTTCACTGTACAATTTTATTTCTTCATCTTTGTTAGCATAAAAGTTATGAAGATATAAAATTTTCAACTTCAAACATTCATCCCTCTCTCCTATGGGAAATAAAGAAATAAATGTAGTGCCAATAGTTTTTCATAAATTATATGTATAACATTTCAAAAAATAAAAAAAAGCTTGTAGAAGATTTTGAGAAAATCTACTTTAATTTTTGACCAATTTTGGGCACCAACAAATTGGCTAGGTACGTTTAATTTTTGTTCTTTACCAATTATAAGTATTTGCTCTAGCCATCCCTTCAATTTTGATTTTGATGATGAAGTTTTTTTTATAGGCCTTAGTTTTAAATTTCATCACAATCGGTCTGTAATTTAGGCTCCACAGCCGTAACGTACGCATCACTTTGAAGACCTCCTTTCACTCGGTACACCTCTAACTCGTTCGCCTACACCCAAACCCAAACACACAATACACTCACAATTAGCACAAAACACAAACAACACATTACCCACTCGAGTGCAACCTATGCGCCGAGTTAAACAATAAACATTTACACAATAAACATAATACTATTTCAAAACACATGGTTTTTTAGAGCTACTTCAAATTTATTTTATATAGGTATAGGTATGTATTACTAGAACTAATCGTTACTTGATTCCGATCCGTGCGGTTAGTAAACCAAGCTTAGCCTGAGTATCAATAAGAACCAAAGTACAATAATAATAATAATAATAAATTCATTGTGACCAGAGTGTACCAGCTTAACGCTGTTCTGCCATTCCAACATGAAAACAATTCTATCCACTATTATTAAGCACATGTACTTTTATGTACCTAATTAATATACAGGGTGGGGCAAACCTCTGTCGTTGTTCTACAACTTTTTGTATAATACTTTCAGATTTATTTGAAAGGTATCTATTAATGGTGGTCAAAAAGAAATATTTTAAAATTATTTTCATATATACAGGGCGGTCCAACACTAAGGTAGACAAGCGACTTACTTTTTTTTCAAATGAAATGACCTAACTTTTTTTACATTTTAAGAACCTCTGTAGTCACTGTTATGTTGCCCTTAAATATTTTTTTACTCCTCCACCCGTTGCGGAGAAAAACTATTTTTTTCGGCAAATATGGAAAAATCATACCCCTCTTTAAGAATTCACCACCGTCTCAGATTTACTGCTGGAATTTTGAAATTTACAAGTTTACAAAGCTAAAGGACACAACTTTTTTTTTACTAAGTTTTGAATTTTTATATTGTATAGGGTGGTTAGAAAATAATTTTAAACTCTCAATTTCTCCAATGAATTTTTTTCGGTTTTTTCCAATGGAACACACTGTATATTTCTTCACCAATGGACGGCCAATTACCTCCTCTTCAACTTTCCTATTAACTTCGCTATACCTATCTTTCGTCGTTTACTGGTAAATTAAAGAAAAACGTTTTTATCAGAACGTTTAATAATTTTAAAATATTTCCTTTTGACCACCATTAATAGATACCTTTCAAATAAATCTGTAAGTATTATTCAATAAGAGTTAATAGAACAACGACAGGGGTTTGCCCCACCCTGTATAGGTAGTTTAGTAGAATTAGAGTAAGAAAAGAATAACAATAAAAATAGCAATAAAGTAGACAAATAACTACTAAAGAAATAACTACTATTGAAGCAAATTAATACACAGATTTTTTAGTTTATGCTTAGATAGTTGTATTCCAAGATTCATCATTTGTTAAAGTATTTCTATATTCGTTTAGAAATGTTGGGCCTAAATATGAACATTCGAAATAATGTACAGAACCACAATAATTAAAGTTACTTAAGATTACAGAGTTAAGTAACAGTAGTTTAACACTTAAATTTGTAATTTCTTTTAAATTTGGAATAAGCAATATATAATTGTTTTATCACATGCTTTTCAAATTTTAGTTCAGATTCTATCTCAAATCTCAATGTCTAAATTATTGATATTATCTAAACGTAAAACTTTATTATTTAGTACTATATTTGTTTGTTTGTACAGGGTGGCCCATTGAAAAGGTAACACGCCTGTTTTGGGACACTTAGACCAGTTTCTTAAAAAACGCTCGGACACGTCGATTTTCTATTTTTGGGGGACAACTTTTGATGTCAAATTTGACTTTGTCAGGTCAACCCCCTAGCCCCAGCAACCCCTAACTCAAGAATTTAAATAGGGAAAAGGAGTCGAGCGACCCCTCATTTGAAACGTCTTTTAATTATCTATGTGACAGTATGAATGAAAATTAGTTTTATTTAATTTTTTTTTCGCCCCCATGAAAAGCACCCTCCAGATTAACGAAGGTGGGGGTCTTGTTTAGAAAAAATACTGAAACTTGACCTTTTGAACGGCACATTTTGATGTCAAATTTGACTTTGTCAGGTCAACCCCCTAGCCCCAGCAACCCCTAACTAAAGAATTTAAACAGGGAAGGGTGTTGAGCGACCCCTCATTTGAAGCGTCTTTTAATTCTCTATTTGACAGTATAAATGAAAATTAGATTTACTCAATTTTTTTTTCGCCCTCATGAAAAGCACCCTCTAGATTAACTAAGGTGGGGGTGTTGTTTAGGAAAAATCCTGAAACACGCCACCTTTGACCTTTTTAACGGCACATTTCAGGATTTTTCCTAAACAACACCCTCACCTTAGTTAATCTGGAGGGTGCTTTTCATGGGAGGGGGGGGGGGGCGAAAAAAAAATGGAATAAAACTAATTTTCATTCATACTGTCACATAGAGAATTAAAATACGTGTCAAATGTGGGGTCGCTAGACTCCTTTTCCCTATTTAAATTCTTGAGTTAGGGGTTGCTGGGGCTAGGGGGTTGACCTGACAAAGTCAAGTTTGACATCAAAAGTTGTCCCCCAAAAATATAAAATCGACCTGTCCGAGCGTTTTTTTAAGAAACTGGTCTAAGTGTCCCAAAATAGGCGTGTTACCTTTTCAATGGGCCACCCTGTATAAATGTACCTGAATGTGTTCCTTTAACGTAAATTAGAAAACGTGTAAACAAACGACTATACATATTTCAATTCAAAGTTAGTACATGTATCGCGATTTAAAATTTAACCTTTTATAACAATTAGGTAACTCTCTACGATGATTACCAAGTATATGAATTAAATCACATTTTTTTTTCAATTTCAACGATAGGTACGTTGGAAATTATTCACTCATTCGCTTTCCTACTCACGATTTTCAGAAGTGAAGGGAAATTCATGAATAACTTTTATTATAAAGGACATTTTAAGTCGTTTAAATACGAATTTAGTAGCGATACATTCTTTACGCAGCATGGTTTCCTATACATAGTCGAGATGTACAAATTTAACACTCTGTAAAACCAGGTCTACTAAATATTGACACAAATATCTGGGAAAGCATCAAACATGAAACCGGTAACAATTAAGTTAGTAGGTAGAGTTTGAAACAAAGTTAAATATATTTTTTGACAAGGGTAGTTTTGCAATGCCCGCAGGGTGGTTGTAACTGGATACCCTACGTAGCTGCAATAGATCTGGAAACGCTGGCCATATGTTACAATCACATTTTGTCCTTAACTTCTCCCTGAAATGACTTTTGGTTTCCTTACTAGCACTAATTCACTTAGAAATACGAATACACTGTTAAAACTTCATTTTTAACGCATAATCGACTATAAGTGGGTAACTATTTAGGGAAATAATCCTTGTACAGATTCCTTTTCATACTACCTAGTCATTTATCGCACAATACAAATTTTCAAATATTGTACCATTATCTAGATTTACACGGTATTGTGATTAATCGTTATTTATGTTTTTTCATTTTTTAAGGTGCGCGAGATTTTGCAATTTATCCTTCATTACGAAATGATATTCAATTCTTCACTACCTTATACTTACCATTATGTCAAATAAATGATAAATTTAAACGAAAGTAAACCTGATAAAAAGTTACAACTTGCGCAAATACTAAACTGTTTGTAACATATAAGTAATTATTAAAGTTGAAACTGAAATATAGACAATCACCGTACGTAATTAATGGTAAAGTATTGTATTCAACTCGACTAACAATCAATTTGAATGCACAACGAAGGACAAAACATATTAATGTACAGTTATTAATAGTAACTGTACGTGCAATGAGATGCTTATCATAGTACATAAAGATCATCAATTTAAATTGTTTCCAATGTTCTAGATCGCCAACACTGTTAAGAGCGCAATAGTACATAATGTCTATTTCGCTTACACAATAGACGATCAGGTAATGCAATAGCACTAAATCCGATTTACAATTGAGCTTCTTTTTTTTTCAAAGTTTAAAAATACATTCATGTACCATTAATGGAAATAGAACAGCTCAAAGGGAGGAACACCAGAAGTACAGGGAATCCGAGAATGAATAATGGGATTACGGACTAAAAGAGGTGATTTTATTGTAATACAGCAACTTTCCGTATATGGTCAATTCTTTATGTAGAATGTAATATTTTACATAGGAAACGCTGCACTTCTTGCCAATCAGTCGCCCCAAAAATCGCCAGTTCAACCTTTGAGTCACAAAATAATTGAGCGATGCGATCAATGTTGTAGACTGGGATGCTGATTTTGATTTTTGAGGAGAGGTAGTGCCAATGGCGTTGCCAGCCAACTGGCTTGGGGGTGGGGGGGGGGGGTAATTAAAAAAAATATCGGGTATCGGTTCCTTCTACGATTCACTCCAGCAGTTTTGGAAAAATTCACCGTCATAGATGACCACTAGATTCACCATAACTTAACTTCTTTGTTCGAAATGTTGGTAAGTCACTTGAGTAGTAGACCCAGGTGCTATTACAGCGTTTCAAAATTATGAATGTTAGGAGGTCACTATTACACAATTCGTATGTTACGATAGAATGATACTGTTGAAATAATTACTTCTACGTACTTCATTCTGTTTCGTTATACCTATCCTTTTCTTGCTGCCACCATGTTACGGGAACATTTTGCATAAGCTTGTAAATCAATATAGTTACATTCAACACCATCGTTTTGTCCTCGAAATGAGCTTGCCATTCCGATCTTTTTCGAAATCAACACAGCGCGTTGTAAAGTTGCCTCATCCGCTGTTCTTAAATTATACCTATGCAAGTTTTTACCTGTCACGATTGGTCAATAACGACTTGATGAGTTCAATTTTGACTAATTAATACTCATAATAATATGAATGAGACACTAAATAAGTTTAAAAATTTTGGCAAGAAAAAGGTCCAATGCGTTTAAAACGATTTGATAAATAGCTGCTGGCACTTTTAAAGCCAACAGCGAAAACGGATGTGTTTTTCCAAAATGATGTAAATACCAGCCAAAAAAATCGGATTTGGTTTAGAAACGAAACCATTTAAGTTATTTTATTTTAATTATATTTTTTATTTCAATTATATGATTCTTCCAACACAAACCCTTACAGAACAGGGATTTTTAAATGGGCGAATTCTACTCTAGTAGCTGTATTGATAAACGTATAGGATGGAACCAGTCATTGACACAGTTCCACTAACCTTGCAATATTGGTGCTAAACAACAAACTTGGCAATCTTATTTTATACATTGTCAGAGTGAATTTTGCATTGTATCATAATTTGACAGTTCCAAACGTTGTTTGTAATTTGTTTCTCATTGTGTTATTATTTATTATTAATATTATTTTGCTAGAGGTGGTCCCCATTGGCTGTTCCCAATTGGTTCCTGCACTGTGACCTTTTGGTCTATTGTGCTCCCCGTTGTTGTCTACCCTTCGAGAATACCTGTATACAGAGTGTCTCACGGTGACCATCGGTTAGAAGTATATCAAGAACTGTAAAAGCTAGTAAAATGAAATTTTGCACATGCGACATGGAGTGTTTAATCTATTAAATAAAAATATTTTCCAAATGGCAGCACTTCCGGAAATACCGGAAGTGAGCATCAACTTCTTTTTTTTAAATACAAACCAGGCAATTTTTTTTCACATTCTGATGTGTCATAAAATGTTTAGTAAGTATGCTTAAAATAATCGGCGTATCAATTTTGATTGTTGAGAAAAAAAATTTTTTTCATTAAAAAATGTCAAAATCTTGTTTAAGAAATAAAATTGAAAGTCGAAAGTGGTAAAAGTTAGGGAAATGGGATTTTAGGTTCTCAATGTCAAAAGATTGAGACACAATTGTCTGTAATGGATAATAAAAAATTGCCCGCGGTTAAGTATTTATTTGACGTTATTTCCAGACTTCAGAAAAACTTTAAAGTCTGTTTTATTATATGGAATGCCTATTTAATTTTCAGCCTATTCGATGCAGAAATAAATTTCCTTTAAATTGATATACCATGTTCCTATACCTAAAATCAATGATTACAGAGTTATTTACATTTTTCTAATTAAATTTATAATTACATGCTTTACAAAGCATGGTTGGCTTTGAAAATTTTCAAAAAATTTTTATTCAAATGTTTCTAATGCTTTTAAATTCTATCTATGCAACTTCTTGACTATCCAAGGTCTCTTTCCGCCGAACGAACAGAACTTTCAAGGAAAACATTAAAATATCTCAATACATTGGTTTCTGCAGCGTCATTGGGGACAATTGGCTTTACCAAATTTCGTGGAGCATTTACTTCGCCCAAATTTAGAAAATTCTTTTCAATCATCCTGATTTTTTATTCTGTCATTGTAGGTAAATGCGAATATCTTTCGTTAAAGTGTTGAGTGATTCTTTATTTAATTGTTAAAGGTTCTGCAGGTCCGAAAAGTAATACGAGCAGACTCGCCATGAATGTAAAACAAATTTAGAATATCAGCGTTTGTGTATTCCATATTTCCCAATTAAAAACAAATATCAAGCGCAAAAATCAAAATTCAAACAGATAACACTGATAACACTGTAACGTAAACTTTCAAATTGATAGCTAACTGACAACTGTCATCATAAGAAACAATTGAATAAAAATTTTTTGAAAATTTTCAAAGCCATGCTTTGTAAAGCATGTAATTATAAATTTAATTAGAAAAATGTAAATAACTCTGTAATCATTGATTTTAGGTATAGGAACATGGTATATCAATTTAAAGGAAATTTATTTCTGCATCGAATAGGCTGATAATTAAATAGGCATTCCATTTAAAAAAAGGGACTTTTTAAAGTTTTTCTTAAGTCTGGAAATAACGTCAAATAGATACGTAACCGCGGGCAATTTTTTATAATCCATGACAGACAATTTTGTCACAATCTTTTGACATTGAGAAGCTAAAATCCCATTTCCCTAACTTTTACCACTTTCGACTTTCAATTTTATTTCCTAAACAAGATTGTGACATTTTTCAGCGAAAAAAATTTTTTTCTTAACAATCAAAATTGATACGACGATTATTTTAAGCATACTTACTAAACATTTTATGACACATCAGAATGTGAAAAAAAATTGCCTGGTTTGTATTTAAAATAAAGAAGTGCTGCCACTTGGAAAATATTTTTATTTAATAGATTAAACACTCCATGTCGCATGTGCAAAATTTCAAATTTCTAGCTTTTACAGTTCTTGATATACTTCTAACCGACGCGACGGTCACCGTGAGACACCCTGTATAATCGTCTCATTTCCCTTGCCTTTGTGAATGCCTCACATTGGCAAATAACGCGATAGGGCGGTTCTTCTACCTCACCACAACCCTTGCATATAGGGCTATTGGTCAATCCCATGTTATGCAAGTGTTTGTTCCGGCGACAGTAGCCCGTAACTATCTCTGTCGCAAGTTTTACCTTTGTCCAACTTTACGATTCTCCATTCTATTTCCTCTTCCCTCAGCTCCAAACATTCTCCTATCCTGTGCATTAAGCTCTCCCGTTTCATTCTACACGACCTACATCTTCTCTTGTCATCCTTCCACCAATACTTGTTCTCCCTCTCCCCCTTCGCGCATCTATATCTTGCTACCATTCTCTTCCTACTTAATCCTCCCCATAGGTACTCCGGCACCGCATCTGTCATGATATCACCATGCTTCTCATTGTACCTCTCTTCGCTAACCCTACTCTTCCTTTCTTGCCTCTTCACATCCTTATCCATTTTCTACAGTGGGCTCTCTTGTATTCACCCCCCATCCTTCATCTCTTCTCCTCTGCACATCCTCCCTTGCATACCTTCTCTTTATATTACCTCTTCCTGCTCTCCTGCCCGTATTCTATTCTTCCTCTTCTCACCTCCATCCAACAATTTTGCAGTATACTCTCCCTCTTCTTCATATCTCATCGCCAGTTTCCCTGCCTGTATCCTTATTTTCTCCCATTTAAATTCCTCTTGTACAAAAATCACACTCTTCACTAATTTTCCAAATAGCTTTTTCTTGTATTTCACAGAATGTTTCCAGAATAATGATGCTAACACAAATATCTCTAGAATTAAATCGAAAAATTTAATGACTTGTTTGAACAATTGAGACAAAAAATTAAATGGAAACACTTCATGTGCCAATATTTAAATAGATATTTAAACTAGTAAGTGAGATTAAGTATGTAACCTACTTTAGCGTTTTAGAACATTGTCATCATTCATTCCACAATGAAAGTAAGTAGTTCAGTTACGTAAACAAGGTCCCAATTTGGGCGTATTTGGAGGTGTCTCCCAACCATATACACTTGTATATAAGAAATAAATGAACTAATCAATCATACTACTGATATCAAGTTATTTTTTAAAACGTTAACCTTTTATTGCATCAAAAGTAGTTGTTAGTGGGTCAAACAAAGAGATCACGTACACATTTTCTCAAACTAATTAGTGAATTTCAATGTTTATGTCGACCTTGAATGAATTTCAGAATTTTTAGCAAGGATGCATATTAAAATTAAAAGCGATTTAAATTTCGTTTAAAATATTCGTAATAGGAAATGTTGTATTTTTATGATAGTGAAATAAAGGTGACAACAATAAAATTTATTAACCAATTCAAATTAAATGTCACATACTGTTCGTTGTATAATAAATTAACAATTACTATGTTAAATTTGAATTAATTTCGATAAGGAATGAAGCAAAAGGACACCGTTTCCCACAAACAGCGTAGACAAAGAACTACTATAGGTAGACTTTGCACTGGCCAAACGAAATATCGCATTGCATTAAGTAAAGCATATGTTGTAGGCAGGAAATGCAATATGTTTCTAATAGAATTACGAGCAGTACATCTGTTTGAACCTTTTTCAAGTTTGAACGTGCAAATTTCGAATACCTACGCTACCTACAAAATGTTACGCAATGAAGAGGACACAGTTACATAACATAAACGAAATGAGAAGACAATTTGTTATATAGTTTTTAATGATATGCATTTCAGAATTTGAACCGGTAACACATCTGAATAGTTTATAAAGGTGACCATAACAGCAATCTGAGGTTAAGCTATTCATGAATTAGTGTAATAAATTAAGTCAAATAGCGAAAAACGATTCATTTTTAAGGTTAATAAAGTTTTACGTTTAATGATGATGGCTATATCAATATATTTTGCATAAGAAATTAAAAATTTCATTCTATACCTAATTGAATATGAAAGTGTAGGATGTTTGAAAATATCTAACGCATTGCAGATAAAAAACTGATTTTCATGAATTGACTATTACCGGATCGTTGGAATTGTCGATCTAATGGGGACTCTTGTCCATTAGAAGGCGACTGACCCAACTTGAACTTTACAGTATTTTTATGGGAATTGTATGTTTTAAAGTTTCTAGACAAAAACGCAAATAAATTTAAAATACGCTTCATATCGAATAAAGAGATAACTTTTATATCGCCTAGCGTTACGTTATGTAGCTGAGCTGTACCCATTAAGTTAATTTTATGCGACTGCTTTCGTTACTACTAAACATTTAAGGACTTATACAGCAAAGCCGTTCGTTAACATACTTTTGAATTATAGTCATTTTATAAAACTAAATCAGATCATTTAATAGTGATCTAACAGACAAAATATTGCAGCAAGAAACTGAAATTTGAACTTTAATAATATTTAACACGCACATTCCTTCACTTTGTAATTTTTGAAAATTAAAAGCATATTTCAATAGGCGTGCGGACTTCAAAAATTGCGTATCTGGAATGATGATTTACGTTGCTCCTGAAAAAATCCTCCCAAGGATTAAACTAAAACTTTCAACATGTAAGTCTCGGTTGACAGAAATATTAGGTATAAACACAAACAAGAATGTTAAAAATACTTCATTATTAGTAGGTATATGTGTGATCTATCTATAATACTTTTTTCTTTTAGATAACACAGAATGTCATAGAATCTTAGCAAGAAATTTTGAAAATGATTTTTCATGCGCATAATTAGTAAAATCTCACATAGGTAGGTACTTATTACAATCAGTGGTTCTGAAGTGGGGTTCTCAAGCTGCCACCCAAGATCGAGCCAATTCTGTTACATCAAGCGTAAAACGCTGGTACGAAAAACTATTCTATTAAGTCAACTGGGTACTATTTCCGGAGCACTCCAAGCGTATATAAGGTGTCAAGAAGGGATAACTTTCTCGTTTAAAAGATCTATTTAATTGACGGATCTTAACGTGGCAAACCACAATAAAGAAATTTATCTTGCAATAAATAAAGAAAGATTATCCTTTTAGGTAATCCCAAAAGTAATACCTATCTCTTTTATTTCCTTAACGCAGGTAAAATGAAATTGAAATGAAAATCGATCGTCTGTTCACTGATGGTTTTTGAAAAATTCAAACACTTTCTACCAATGATATGGTGAGGTTGTTGGAGCCTTTTATTGCATGACGCTAATTGAAAAATCAGGACTCTTGGATATTCAAATAAACATTCCATCACATTCAAAGTTTTCAGATTGAATTTGGTAAAATACCAGTATTATCCTTAAATTTCAGGGGAAGCTCCTCTGCTACATCGTATTTATGCGAAATGACGTCAAGTATGGAGCAAATACAGTCCAAGTACTGAACAAGGGAAGGGTGTATCTAGCATCGACCGTGAAATATACGTAAGTCATGAAACTTGTCCTTATATGACAATAAACCGAACGATTTTGCAACAAAAATGAGGAAAATGTATTTATTTAGGTTTAGAACATATTTTCAGTTAAATTAATTTTTCCTCGGCAAACTTCGTTAATCCATCTTTTTTACATAAGTTGGTATACCTATAGGTAGGTACATGAAGGGGTCTAGGACACAACGTCCACTGGTCACAACGCCCACCGCCTTCTGAACCGCCATCTTGGTCACAACGTCCACTTTTAAATTTGGTCATAACGTCCACTTTGGTCATAACGCCCACCGCATATTCTGTCACTCTGGTCACAACGTCCACTTTTAAATTTGGTCATAACCTCCACTCTGGTCACAACCTCCACCGACGCCTTCTGGTCATATCGCCCACCGACGTTGGTCGTAACGTCCACTTTTCCTTTTCCGGTCACAACGCCCACCTTTCAATTTGGTCACAACGTCCACTCTGGTCACAACCCCCACCGACGTACGTCGTAACGTTCACTTTACTTCTTCTGGTCACAACGCCCACTTCTAGTATTGATTATAAGATCTACTTGGTCACAACGTCCACCAATGCACTCGGGTCACATCGGCCGCCGTACAATATACATACAATGCAACTTTTGTGTTCTGATAGAGACGTTTAACTTGTACATACATAACAAAGGATTGGTATGCTATGCGGAAAATATACCTACGACGAATTACTCTGTAGCTCTCTTATCTCAACAAATCTAAAAATGATTCGAATGAATGTTTCGCCGAACCAAATTGTTAATAATTTGAATTTACTAATTTCACCGTTTTGGTGTTATTTCATAATTTTCAAAAAAAGCATTTTACTGCATAGCAACGATTTTGTCCTACCTTTCTTTTCATTCCACGGGAAGCAAACTGGAACAGGCCATTAGCAGCACTCAAAATATTCGCAGAGTTGCTTTTTTTCTTCTTGCAAATTCAGATTGATGTTACTAAATACGATTTAAAAAAAATTCTAAGGTGATTGTTAGTAAAACAGTAGGTTATATGATTTGATATATTTTTATTAAAACACCTCATATATCACAGCTTTGCCTCTGAAATGGTTTTGGAATGAAATTTGCTTGACATTTTAATTTCTTCTAACGCAATGATATTCGCTTGGTGACATCCGATACCACGACATTGACATCTTTAATTTAAGTTCGACTGTCTAGTCGCACCCTGGTTTCGACGACTTTCCACTCGACACGACACAGTACGCCGCGTCGTTCCTCTTGGTAGGTATATATTATACGACGTAGTGTGGCAGTGGAATTTCGTCCAAAATATACATTAAATCGAAATCAGCAACTCAGAAAACTGTACAATCGCAAATATCTCCTAAACTATAGTCACATAAGGACACATTAATAAAATTGAAAGAGAATGAAAATTTGCATGACATGATGGCAAAATTACTATAGGTACAGGTACCATTCCAGTAAAAAAATCAAATCATCCAGAATTGAAATGTGTGCTTATACTGATGAGTTTTCACTCGAAATTCTTTGGGGTTCTAATAAAAGGTAACGCAATTAATTTCTTTCGGTAAACCGCATCTTCGTGTGTTGTTTCATATGGCAGATATTAAAATTTCTATGCACAAAAAGTTGGCACCCCCACAATCAGCAATTCGGAAAAATTATATCTAATAATTAAGGAACAATTAAAGACTAATTTTGGAACACAATAAAAAATTTTGCAACGCGAACATAAAGTCGGAAACGCAATTTTTGAGTGGGGGTGCTAGCTTGACGTCAAGCCAGCGACCTTTTCTTTGGAATTTGTAGAAAAACGAAGGACTTGGATGCAAGAATTAAGGAACAATTAAAGACTAATTCAGGAACAAAATACAAAAATTGGGAACGCATAAATATAGTCAGGAAGCAAAGTTTTTCGTGGGGGTGCAATTTTCAAAACAAAATCATAATCAGTGGTTTCTGGTTTATTGTGTAAGAAGTGCGCAAAATGGCAGGAAGGAAAGTAGGGGAAATTGGAAACAGAATACAGAAGTCCGAATCGTCTCAGTATTACAAAGGATTCTTTCTTTAATTTCCAAAAAGAAAGTCGTTGGCGTAACGCCAAGCTAGGACCCCATGGAAAAATTTATTTCCTAACTATATTTTTGCGTTCAAAAATTGTTTATCGTGTTCCAAAGTTCATTTTTCGTCAAATTCCCAAAAAAACGTGTCAAGTTAGCCCCCCCCCCCCCCCCCAAGCAAACTGTACGTTTTCTGACTATGTTTCCGTTCCAAACTTTTTTTATTGTGTTCCAAAATTTGTCTTTAATTGTTCTTTAATTATTACACAGGATTTTTTTTAAATGCCCCAAAAAAAGGTCGCTGATGTGACGTCAAGCCAGCATCCACATGAAAAACTTGGTTTCCTGACTATATTTTTGCGTTCCAAAATTTTTTATTGTGTCCCAAAATTAGTCTATAATTGTGCCTTAATTATGGCATCGAAATCTTTCGTTTTTCTTCAAATTTCAAAGAAAATGTCGCTGGCTTGACGTCAAGGTAGCACCCCCACCCAAAAATCACGTTTCCTGAGTTTATGTGTGCGTTCCAAAATTTTTTATTGTGTTCCAAAATTTGTCTTTAATTGTTCCTTAATTATTAGATAGGAATTTTCCGAATTGTTGATTGTGGGGGTGCCAACTTTTTGTGCATAAAATTTCTGGTTTCTGGTTTCATTCGGAAAATTTTTTCAGATTTTTTGAGATAAGGGATATACAGGGTGTAGAAGTGACCGATGCACCATAGGGATTACAATGTCAAAATCGTACTATTCGATTATTTGCTTCCCTAATTATTTCATACAAAACGTCTATTTAACCTTTTTGTAGAGACAAAAATTCTGAATCGACTGATGTACTTATTTTTACTTTGAATTGTTCAGAAAGGAAATATTTAGGCAAATAAAAATTTACACTTTCGTTTAATTAATAATACCACATGTCTGTGATAATACGAAATAAATAAAATAAATAACTTCATTTAACGAATCTTAATGGTGACCACAGAATACCCATTTCATCATTTCGACTTTTTCGTTTGTAGAATAGGTATATGATTGAATCTTGCTGCAACGACGCTCAAATTAGAGCACTGCAATGATGCTCGTTGACAGACAAACAAGTAACAACTATTATTGTTAAGTATGTCAACGATTCCATGGCACCACTATTTTTTGCCAAAGAGTCATTTTTAATTTTCAATTTTTCTTCATACTATATTAACAATCGTGCTATATTAAGTAAAATAAAAACAAACAACATGTACGGATGTAGATTTGCTTAATCTACAAAAAAGTTAAATAGTCTTTCTGGCTAGGGAAGCAAATAATCGAATACCTATAATGATTTTTACATTGAAATCTCTATGGTGCATCGACGAATTCTACACCCTGTCGGCTGTCACTGTATAGAGCAATCCGTCTTAAGACAGGTAATTCCTAGACAGCTTACGAAAATTTGTTATTGTGAAAATCACGTTCACTGAAGTTGGCGCCCATTCTGCACATTTCTAAATCACTTGTAGGGTATCCCGACAAACGCGCGAAATTTTATATTATACGTCTAGGTACACCACCCTTTCGCAAACGGATTTATTGTTTTATTTATTATTCATATTGAGCAGGTATTGTACATGTGAACCCTGAACGTGACCTTTATTGAAATATTTGCGTGTACCAAAACTCATCTCACTATCTACAACGGGTATAACGGGTTTTCGATAAATGTAAAATAAATTATTAAATACGGAAAAGCTTAAACACCCCGTACTATGAAAACGGAGCATTTCCGGACCCATATTTATATGAACTTTTTTTTTCGTATTTTGAGATGTAGAATCTGTCCTTAAATTTTCCTCATAGCATTCTGTAACACCCTGTATAGTAGTAGCAAAGACTATTAATCTTTGGTAGTAGTAATAGGTAGGTATTATAGTAACTTGACAACTCAAGTATCTGTAGGTCAATAACACTCTTATTGTTATATCAGTAAAAAATGGCAATAACCATTTTGTAAATCATTTCATTTCTTAGCAAAAAAATCCCTTAAAAGTGAGACGAAAGTAGACGCTTGCAAATTGGAATGTTTAATGGCTAAATTACAGAAAAGTAAGTGTTTGGGAAATGCTGTTTTTATCTGGATGGTTTTCTTAATAACCACATTTGAAACGTACATCTTTTTCTCATTCCAAGCTGTTGGGTTGTTCCAAAAAGTTTGGCTACTATATCTCTTTCTTCCACCATTCCATTATTCCACTATTACAAGTGCATATTAATAACTGTGTAAGAGGATTTTTTTTCGGGAACAGATTTGTTAAAAGGTAGGTATATTTTCCGCATAGCATAGCAATCCTTTGTTATGTATGTACAAGTTAAACGTCTCTATCAGAACACAAAAGTTGCATTGTATGTATATTGTACGGCGGCCGATGTGACCCGAGTGCATTGGTGGACGTTGTGACCAAGTAGATCTTATAATCAATACTAGAAGTGGGCGTTGTGACCAGAAGAAGTAAAGTGAACGTTACGACGTACGTCGGTGGGGGTTGTGACCAGAGTGGACGTTGTGACCAAATTGAAAGGTGGGCGTTGTGACCGGAAAAGGAAAAGTGGACGTTACGACCAACGTCGGTGGGCGATATGACCAGAAGGCGTCGGTGGAGGTTGTGACCAGAGTGGAGGTTATGACCAAATTTAAAAGTGGACGTTGTGACCAGAGTGACAGAATATGCGGTGGGCGTTATGACCAAAGTGGACGTTATGACCAAATTTAAAAGTGGACGTTGTGACCAAGATGGCGGTTCAGAAGGCGGTGGGCGTTGTGACCAGTGGACGTTGTGTCCAGGACCCACATGAAGTGTGCCTTGCCTTGTACATACATCTGGAATTCAACACTGTCATTTTAGTGTCAGAATATTTTGTTATTGAAGTTATATTCATCCTCATAAAAGCTTTAAAGGGCATAATCTTTAACTGAGTTAAACTTAGCAGCATCAAAATAGCTAGAAAGTGCCACACGAAATTGGTTTTCATTTCGAGTTATAAACGTTCAGGATGATCCTTAGATTTCAATCAGAACCTTTGAAATGTCTTACTACACAATGACCCTCATCAAACCACTCGGAAGTTGGTCAACACGATAAATTGTGACTAATTCACCGATACTTCAAGTTTAAAAGCGTATAACAAAAATTAGAACGTTACTATGTACGCTTCTTTGCCCTCTCGTCAACGTTTAGTTCGTCAACAAGATCGCCCACATTATAGCGCCCTGTACTATATTTCCAATTTAAGATATTTTGGTGACGATGTCGAGACCGAGACTCATCTCGTCTCGTCTTTCGAGACGATCTCAAGATTTCGTCTCTCCTCGCCTTTTCTCGACAAGATGTCTCAAGGTTGCGTGTTGTACACAATAGTGATGCATTGTACAGGGTTCCCCATAATAGACTGCCCATTTTATTTTATTAATAAATTCCCTACGAGATAACTATTATAAATAAGTTTTTCTCTGTGGGATTATCTTCTGTAGTCTTTGGGATTTAAGTTAATTATTAATCAAGTAGACGCCTGTCACAAATAAGTTTTAGGTTAATGATTTCGTGGAACGTCATTTTTCTACGAGAAGATTGTTAGTTTTCATCAATAATTATTTATTTTTTTTGCTTTGAGACATTATTGGAATATCCATTTGAACTTTCATAGATTACTCAGTCCAACAACGTGTGTTTTGTGTACAAACTTACATAAGAAGCAATTCGATAGAAGAAGTTAGCCGTGCATTCCGGCGTAAGTTTAATAACAATAGGGGTCACGCGCCAAATCGTAAAACTGTTAAGTTATGGGTTCGTCATTGGCGTGAAAATGGTTCTGTAGAAAATTTGAAGAAGCCTGGACGTCGAAGAACAGTTCGTACAGCAGAAAATATTGAACGAGTTAGAATTGCGTTTACGAGAAGTCTTAAAAGGTCTGCTAATCGACAAACCCTTATCCTAGGAATATCAAAGGGAAGCTTAGATCGAATTCTTCAAAGGGATTTAAAATTTCATCCCTATAAATACCAAATGGCACAGCACCTTAGCAATCAAGGCAAAGAAGTAAGGTTAGCATTTTGTTAAGAATTTTTGAATTTTCATCAAGGAGCAATTCACAATCTCTTAATGAGCGACGAAGCAAATTTTTATTTGAACGGCATGGTTAATAAACAGAATTTTAAATACTGGTCAAATGAAAATCCTTGTGAAATCTTTACTTACCCAAAAGTTGTTGTGTGGTGTGGAGTGGGATCTTTTGGTATTTTTGGTCCATATTTTTTTGAGGATGAAAATAACCGCGCTCTAACAGTTACATCCGAACGCTACGTGAACATGCTAGAGACATTCCTCATTCCAGAATTACATAGACGAGCATTACTAAACAATGCCTTACTATTCCAACAAGATGGGGCAACAGCTCATACCGCCAGAAACTCAATGAGGGTTCTGCGAGAAATGTTTAATGGCCGACTCATTTCTCGATTCGGAGATTTTCCTTGGCCTTCGAGGTCCCCCGACTTAACGGCACCTGATTTTTTCCTGTGGGGATATTTAAAAGCCAAAGTGTTTGCGAGTCGTCCAGGTACAATCGAGGAACTCAAAGTCAAAATTCGTGAAGAAGTTGAAGGAATAGACGAAGGTTTGCTATGCCGTGAAATGAACCACTTTTTATCTAATATTGAAAAATGTGTTAAAGTTGGTGGAGGTCATTTAGAAGACGTGATTTTTAAAAGTTAGAATTAAATTAGTCAAATATTTTATGTTATCATAAATCCCAAAGAGTTAGCTGTAATTTAGTATAATAAAAAGTTTGTTTTGTTAACTGACAAAATTTTAATTCAAATATTAAAATGGGTAGTCTATTATGGTGAACCCTGTATATATAAGGTGTCAATTTGAAAACTTTCCAGACCTCATATGTTCAAAAGTATAAACAAATAAGTAAAATTTCTCGAAACCAGTTCTAGAACATGGAGGGCAATCTTCTGCAACCCACTCCTTTAGGTTACAGTTGAAGACAGAGAAAGGAAAGAGAGAAGCATTCAACACTAAAACGTAAAAAATGAAGCTGCATGTAGCAATTTGTGAGAAGGTGTCATCGATGGAATGAAAACAAACCATATAAATAGATTCACCATCACGAATCAATGATTCATGACAACGTCAGCTTCCACTCACCACGTTAAACCGTTGCTTTTATGGAGTGAATATCGAAATAATGACTCCTTATAATACACACCTTATTTTTTACCTAATTTCTGATAATCAAAATAAAATACACAATCCTTTTAAGCAGCCCTTCCGCACACCAGGTTTCAGAGGTACCAGGATCAACATAGAAATTTCGTTTGGTCATTTTCAAAAATCATGTAAGAACAAAGATCAACATAAGTGTTGTAAGTTGTGCAGGTACTCCACGACAGTGAGCTGAAAGGCGGTAAAAAGACTTGACGCATGCGATAACTATTTTTTTACTGGTGCAGCCAATATAGCTTCAGAACTATTTGTGTTAACCTATTAATGATTGAATTTTTCATGCAGGTTCGGTAATTAATAAGAACAAATGGTGTAATTGAATTTGATTATGTAGTACATTTGATTTGTGTATCTACATTTGTTATTTATGTGGCACAGTTAATGCGCAATTCTTTTGTAATTTTAAATTCTAACGTACTATACTTTCCATTCGATATGGGTGTAAAATAGATCGCTTTGTTAGACTATTTTTTACATAAGACAATTACGTAAAAACATAACGATTTTTAAACGAACTCGTTTTCATGGACGACTTTAACAATAGTTTTATGAGGTATTCGTTTAAGTGATATTCGAGCGTAACGTAAAATATTTTAGGCACACGTAAAAGATACGGAAAGGATCAAAAAGGACGATATATCAAGAAGTTATTTTATAAAGTGGTGGATTATTCATGATATCATCAGCACTTCGTGTAATAACTTCATTTTTCATAGTTTTATGTTGCGTAAATGCCTCTACCATAAAATTTTTTTATATTATTAAATTTATTCAAAAAAGTTGCAAAATTAAGATACGCTTTCATGACTCATAATAGTTATTAAATATACTGTGTGCTATTAACGTTATTATGTACTTGCATATATTATTACTCCTTCACCTGTTCCTAAAATATACAATATTGTACGACCAAAATTCAATCCTTTTGCAGAATATCTCCGTAATTAACAAAGAAAAAAATTGTTATCCTGCATACATATGTGCCACTCTTTGTGTGTTAATTTCAATAAAATCATATACCTATTGTTGCATTGTCAACGACTGTTATGGATTCTATTTAACATTATGCAGCTTAATGTTAACGCAATCGAAAAATGGTTAAATTGTTACATTTAGGGATGAAATTAAGGTTGCAAGCACCTTTTGTCTTACATACGAAATTGGCAGGACCTTTCAAAATCAACAAGTGGTATACTTTCACGACCGTTTTAATTAATTACCAATAGGTGTTTTCTACGTAAGTAAATCGACACCGTACATGAAAACACGATTTTTATAAGTATGTATAACAAAACAGTTGACTCCCATAATGGCACATCACCAAACTTTAAGGAACGCCCGAGGTATAAATTAAGCATCCAGAGTGGCGCCCCGTTTTCAATCGTTTCCCAAAAGTTAAATTTCATCTCAAGTTTACACTATATACAGTTACACAACTACTGTCGCGTTTCCTGTGTATCTGTGGTATTTAAATCTCTTCAAGTATACCTACAGCCTCTTATTAAAAATGAGCACCATCTATATATGAATGGATTTGAATAAATATAACAGAATAATGGTCTTACACATATAAAAACGGTTGGAACTTAATCAAGATATCTTTAACGACAATAAATGACAAAAAATTATTGATGATTCTTATTCAGTTGTTTTTCTTTTCCTATTTGCTAAAACCTACGTCAGTTGACGGCTGAAACCAGTAAATTCTTATAGCTCGCCAAGTTATCAATCAGACAATTTTGAAAAAGGTCATTTTCAACCTGACACTGGGGGTTCTAGATTAAATCTTTCGCTTACCATCTTACCATAAAATCATGTCATCAAAGCTACAAAGCTGTACATTAGCGAAAGATTTACATGGGTAAATTGATGCAACATGGCATCGGTTACAATTCAAGGGTTGGTATGGTATCATAATGGTCGTAGAAGATTTAAGGCAAGACATGAATTTTGCTATTGAACGTCATTATTAGGGAAACTGAGCCAACCTTGCACCCACTTGGCTGCAGCGTCTAGTTAACGCTATATCCTAGAAAGGCCATACTGCTATGCAACGCGAACTTACCAACAGACAGGGGTGGGCAGTCACAAAATACTTGTATTGAAAATACAGTATTTGAAATACATTAGTATTTTGTATTTTGTATTTGATGATTTTTCCTTAAAGTATTTTTGTATTTTATATTTCAAATACTCTCTTATGAGTATTTTGAATTTTGTATTTGTAATAGGTAAGTATGTAGCCCACCACAATGTTCCGACAAGTTTTAAAATTTCGTTCGGAATTTTAGACATACAGCATAATACAGATTTTGTGTAGATATACGTATCTACAGAAGCTTCATTCAAACACAGTTGTTAATAATTGTTAAGGGCGAATTTCAGGAACATATTTTGTCGTATATAGGGTGCTTCAATAGCTTGTGACAAACAAACAATTTTTTTTAATGGGACCCTTTCTATAATTTTACATGTTGAGAACCTCCTAAAATATTACGGTTTTTCATTTTCTTATGTATGAAACAATTTTATAATTAATTAATTAATTCGGAAATCCTTAGGAATAGATATTTGAACGTGATTACAAAAAATGTTTGTATTTTATTCCTTATCGATCAAGCAGATGGACATGGTGTTTCATTTAAAAAAGTTGAGTAAAGTTGTATTGAATTTTCTAAAAATTGTAGGATAAATTTGAACATCCTGTATAAGATGAAACATCATAAATTAAATCAGAACGTCTGACAACCATCTACATCAATTGATTCTAAATTTGACATGAAAGTTGAATTTATGGTTATGCCGCGCCTTTAAAGAAAGTAATGAAAATTACATTTCTTTTAAGAAATAATTATTGGCTGCTAAACTATTCGTTTAAAAGCCGTAATATTTTAGGAATAAATAAAGGGGTCCAAGGAGGTTCTTAAATTTGAGAGGGTTCCATTACAAAAATTTTTGTTTGTTTGTCACAGGTTATTGAAGCACCCTGTATATTTCAACATTATTTTCCTGAAATGCGTCCTTAACAATAATTAAGAACTGTGTTTGATTGAAACTTCTAACTTTTTTAGTCTCGGTACTAATAGTACCCCGACGGATTGAAGGATCCTGTATATGTATTTTTGTATTTCAAATATTGTATTTGTATTTAAAAAATATATATAAAAGTATCTTGTATTTTGTATTTCAAATACCTTTCTAAGAATATTTTGTAATTTGTATTTCAAATACGTTAGTGCATGTATTTTGCCCAGTCCTGCCAACAGATTAATCGTCTATTGAACATTCATTTATTTGTTATGATAACATAGAATCTCTGTAAATGCAGCACACAACTTCGTGTGAGTGAATAAAAAATCTTGTGCTGCGTTATTACATGTATCCACAAGATGAAGAATAAGGTTAAAAATGTTTTAAGAATTGATGTTTTTAGTTACTGAATATGTAGTTGTTTTGTTTTGTCCTTAGTTCTTGTCACACTATTGTAGGCATCTGATCATATGGGAATCGAAGGCAACCAGACCGTAGATGAGCTTCCAAGAGTTGCAAGCGAAAGAACAGTTATAGGATCCTAGCCGGTCCGTGGAATTACATTACACAGCCAAAAACAAGATTCGGGTAAAACTCACAAAACAGTATTGCAAACATTGCTCGAAGATACAAGACAGAACCATTTCAAAAATTTCCTGGAAAACCTAAACTGGTTAGTAAAACTAAGTATGATGAACATAAAACAGAAATGCTCACAGGCAATGCTATCTGAATAAACACCTGCACAACATGAAACTGACCAATAGCATCATAATTATGCAGGATTTGTGGCGAGGAAGACGAAACATTATACCACGTCATCTGCCAATCTGCCAGAAGACATCATTATTATTATACTATTACGAAAATCATTCAAGAAAAAAATATATCAGCAAGTATAAAGAAAGCAGTAAAGTACTTTATATTACTGGACACCATAATAAAGTTGGGGCAAACCAAAAAGCGTTGCACGTCACGAGTATTATATACATGTCAACAGTGTTGTCATATGGATTAAAACGAAATAGAATAAAATACGAAATGGAAGACAATAAATGACAGATGTCCTTGGTTGCAACTATGTAATTTTATTTATGATGCTGCCAACTTGTAGAATTATTTTACCCTAGAATATTACCTTTAATGACAATCCGAAAAATTGGTATTACATTGGTACTGTTTTTACGTCATATGTCACGTGCAACGCTTTTAGGATTGCCGTGACTTATAGACATTCCAGGACCGCAGTAAAGTTGGCACCCCGACCTCTTCCGATCACTTCCAAATTTGTCCTATAATTAGTGCTGATTAGTGCTCGAGTTTGGTAATTAATGCTGGTAATCTCAGGAACTTATGCTAATTCATTTTTCGGGGTGCCAACTTTACCTGGCACCCCGACCTCTCCCGATCACTTTCATATTTGCCCTATATTTAGTGCTACATTAGTGCTGATTAGTGCCCGAGTTTGGTAATTAGTGTTGGTAATCCAAGGGACTTATGCTAATTTTCTTTTCGGGGGCCGAGTTAAGTTGACACCCCGACCATATACTAATTTCTTTTTCGGGGTGCAAACTTTACCTGGCATCCCGACCTCTCCCAATCACTTCCATATTTGCCCTATATTTAGTGCTACATTAGTGGAAATTAGTGCTGGTAATTCGAGGAACTTATGCTAATTTCTTTTTCGGCGGCCGGGTAAAGTTGGCACCCAGACCTCTCTCGATCACTTACTTTGTCCTATAGTTAGTGCTACATTAGTGCTGATTAGTGCCCGAGTTTGGTAATTAGTGCTGGTCGTACATTCTTTCTCCCCCGAGCCATATTTAAAAAGTTATCGCTCCCGAATCAAAATAGTTAATGGCGCTGCGAACTACCATTGTTCCTCAAGTGGCGCGCATTGATATTTTCGTCACGTAAATGCTTAAAAAACGTTTTCCTTTTCTTTTCTTGATATGAGCAGACCTACATAACTGAATATTAAATATGCAAACATCAATGTTAACAAAAAATAACAATGAATAGTAATTCTATGGTATTATTGTATGTTTTGCACAATGAGTTCATTTTTATATAACTTTAAAAAATGAATGTTTTTCGATTAATATTAGAATGTGAAGGAGCATATTAATATTAATACAGAATGATAAAACGAATGAGTTTATACCGTAACAAGACTTGTGATATCTACAGTGACTAGTCACTGTAGTGATATCGAGCTTCACTAGCAACCAAGTCAATCTCATTCACAATTCTTTGTGTAACAATTGCCCCCCCACCCCCCACCCCCAGTCATCATCTCTTGTCTTCGCAGCGGATAAAATTGAATCTTTCACAGAAAGGGTAGCAATAATGCACACTGTATTTCGCTTCTAAGATGTCTTTTTCATTTCATTTTTCACGAATGTCTGGGATGCATCATTTGCACAAAATAAACATTTATTTTCAAAGTCAAAATCACTGCGACGGTGTCGACTTGTGCTTGGGGTTTCCACGGATTTCTGTGCTACACTAATTCGCTTTTCATGATTGTACGCCTTTCGACAAAAGTCATGCACCACAATTGACGAAATATTCGCTAGCAATTTATGTTTATCATCATTCCGTTTGATACTGAATGCAATACACGTGTTAATTCCTTTTTGTCGCACTGTTACTGTCTCTTTCGCAGATAATAACTCCTTACAAATAAAACAGTGCGCCGAAATATCCATTTTTTCCAGAATAAAATTCACCTTTTCGCTTGCGGAGAATCGATACTAACTCAAACGGGCCTGTTATGCTGCTTCCCCTCCCATTTTTTCCGTTAACAATGCACCTCAAGGCCCCCTCCTTTACCAAAAAAAAAGAAAAGAACGCGCAAGGGCTCCCAGGTAAAAAACGGTTCACAAGAAATTAAAAAATGTAATGCCAGACAATTACTATTCATTGTTATTTTTTTTAGCATTGATGTTTGCGTATTTAATATTCACGTTATATAGGTCTGCTCATATCAAGAAAAGAAAAGGAAAACGTTTTTTAAGCATTTACGTGACGAAAATATCAATGCGCGCCACTTGGCGAACAATGGTAGTTTGCAGCGCCATGAATTATTTTGATTAGGGGGCGATAAGTTTTTAAATATGGCTCGGGGGAGAAAGAGTGTAGGACCTTTTTTGTTCAAAATTTAATAACAAATAAATTTGATATTAACTATTTATATCATTGAAGCCGTTTTTACCACGATAATCGCAAAAAACCACAAAAAGATCTCTTTTTGATTGTTTAAACAATTATTCCGGTCCGAGTTGAAGAATTATTTTTCGAGGACTCATTATTGACATCCTAATTAAAAATTAAAAAAAAATATGAGCTGGTTTAGAATTTTTTCCAGTTTCCACTCATTTTTTGTGTCTGACGCCTGGACTATTAGCACAAGTAATAAAAAGATCCTAGGTTTCAAGTTGGGAGTAATGGGAACTGCACCAGTGTGTGTGTGTGTCAACGTTTCGCTTCCTAAATTAATTACTGGCAGGGTATGTGACTTGCAATACCCAAGTACATTTACATTAGACTACCCACATATTATTTATACATTATTTCAACATATTATTCAAAATAATAAACAGTTATCCACTCTCTTTTAATTTCTTGACTCATCGATTATATGTTGAGTACTGCTTCACTATTTTTTCATAAATGTATTTTTTAATAAAAAATTCAAAACTATAACGCTACCTATCGAACAGTGCTTAACAAAAAAATTCCTTTTAAAGAAGAGCCGTTTTCCGCGTACAATTTTTTTCATTTTTGCTATATACCACCCTTTTCCTATCGTTCGTAAAATTTTATCCGCGAAATTAGAGGAATCCCGGATTCTAAACTGTTAGGTACCAACATAATTAAAGTTACATTACAATGGACTTAAATTAATTAAATAAAATCGCCTAAAATAAGCATTGATAGAGTGTTAAATTACCAGTGCAACAAAATTATATGAAAATGGACGATTGTAAAATTAACAATTAATTCTTTACGTATGGTTGAAGAAATCAGATCACCATTAGTCTAATGGTCAAAATTTCATTACTTAATTTATAGTCTGATGATGACCGTATCGTCGAAACAAGTAGCATAATATAAAGTTTGCATTTGTCATTTTACGCTAAAAAAAATTAACAATACCGTGATTAAGTAATTTTTTACAATTACACGGGAAAGGTTTTACACTCTAAGGACGAAAATACGTTGTTCTGTATATCACACAGACATTAACATTAACTTAAAAATGGTTTTAAATTAGTGCATTAAAGAAAATCATCACTGGTATAAAAAGTCTTAGACAAAGAAAGCTAGTTGGGTTAATTTTTGTAAAACATTTTACAGTAGGAATGATCGTCGCGAGTACATTTTGAAATAAAATTATTGCTAATTGGATTAAATTTAATAACCGTTTACTAAATACAGTCAAAACAGTGTTTAAGTGCAACGCCCCTAAGAAGCGTTTGCCAAAACGTTTCATTATGGTTTTACTAAACATGCATAGTGGTCACTCTTTTTCATTTTTACAATAAACGAAACTGAACGTTTGTGAGTATTATTTAAAATCTAGCTACATAGATAAGGACAATGTAGTCAATATCATAATTAATAGGTATCTAATCCGTGTTACATTTCAACCTACGTAACTCTTTCAGTGCTTGTCCAAAAAACAGCTTTGCAAATCACATCATTTAATTCGATGTTAATATTCTTCGGTGCTATTAATATTAAGACATCAAATTTCGCAACGTCACTTTTAATCAATATCGATTTATCAAATAATTTATCTGCCACCTCACCACGCAAGAATCAGCCGCTGGGTAATAAATCAAGATGCCTGCTGGTAAGAATATAAATTTTTCATCAAACTTGCATTTTTAAATCGATATCAATCATGAAATTAGTGAATGTTGTTTTTGTTTAAGCGAGTTTATACAAAAAATTAACGCAACTAATTAAGTATAAACTTGATGGCGCTTATGACTAATTTTTATAACGAAGTGTTTCCTCAGTTTCACCCTTTCCTTTCTTCACCTTCGGGCGTCAAATTCCTTATAACACTTCAACAGCCTGAAAGATGGATAAACTGCGTTTAATTTCCTTCGTTTATTCTTCCTGTACAATTATCAAATTATAGAAGTAGTAAAAATGAATCTGAAATAACCTCCACGTGCCGAAGCACGTGGTTATTTCTGTAACGTGTGTAATCAGAAAGTACGCTGTCCTGAGACTGTAACAACAGGAATGCACTCATTTAAGTTCAATAACGTTGGTTTATATTTAAATTAACTGGTAAACATATTCATACACGCATTGGCTAGACTTACAAATATTCAAAAATGCTTAAAACTAAAATTGTCGTATGCTGCGTTACGGTACCCATTGTAAAAATGCAAGTGAAAAGTAACAAGCCGTGAAATCGCTCACCACGCCATTAATTATATCCAAACACAACACAAACTATTAATGCACGAATGGGTTTAAAGTGTGCATAATATTATTGAACAGTCACCATGACGACATAATTATTAAGAATGTTTGTTGTAAAATGCGTATTCGAAAAAAATTTTAATTTACTGATACTACTCTAATATGATTGGTTATGCATGCATATTTAAAAATGCGTTAATGTGATGGAATTTTAATATCTGGAGAAACTTCTGTTAGCTACCAAATTGACCAGATTTTTCATACAAATACCATCAAAAATCAAACCTAAAATTTACACGCAAGTATGCAATAATCCCGAAATAATTTCTAACAGTTTCATCGCCATGCATATTAATAGCAAATAAATATTACATACAAAAATAATAACTGAGATTAATTTATCTCTTTAATATTTGGTGCTATTTCTGTTTGGTTCATTTTAAATTTAATGTGACAACTTTTAAAATTAGTGAAATTTTCTTAGTGGCTAATAATAACAATGTGTAAATTCTCGAAGGCCACAATTTCATAGAGGAAGTGTATTTAAATATCTGTACTAATTGTTCTCGGTTTTCTTAATAGTATCTATTATATATCAATATGAAAAGGAATTCATTTACCACCCTGGTAACTTTCGATAACTTTTCCGGTAAATTATGTCAAATAGTGCACTGTTCCGGTATCATTTTTTAAGCAAATTGCAATACTGAAGGGAAAGCGATAAGAATTTGTGAAATTGGATTTCGAACGTTTCTTCAATTTATGACAATCGGATCCAATAAGTTTACCAAATGCCTTGCTTCCTTTTGGTAATATTTTATATTTATGTCATGTTTTTAAGGATGATTTGTATTTTTCTTTGGTTTGGTTAGCTTCAATCTAAGTACATTTAAAGTATTTTCATGATATGAAGAGGTTAATAGGCCCTTTTTCCTTTAACGAATATAATCCAACAATAAAGACTAAGATGCACAGTAGTGAGAGGATGCCTCCAAGGTGGGGTGCTGTCACCACTTCTGTGGAGCATAACTGTAAACAGCCTCCTCTGTCGCCTTGACGACAACGGATATTATACCTTAGGTTATGCGGAAAATCTATCCATTCTAATAACCGGCAAATTTGAGGCTCCTCTGTACAGTCTCATGCAATCAGCTCTCAAAGTAACCGAAGAATGGTGTAAGGAACACTCCCTGTCCATAAACCTGACAAAAACGGAGGTAGTTCTCTTCACAAGAAAAAAGAAGATAGAGGGCTTCCGAGCTCCTCAGTGAAGTATCTAGGTATTACACTTGACAATAAACTGAACTGGAGCAAGCACACCCAAATTAAAGCGGAGAAAGCAAGCAGGACGTTCTGGCAATGTCGCCGCGCAATCGGAAAACGTTGTGGTCCATCCCCAAAGGCTATCCAGTGGCTGTACACCGTCATGATAAGATCCATGTTCTGTTATAGAGCAATTGTCTGGTGGCCTAGAACCAGACTATCCACAACCAAAGCACTTTTCAACCATGTGCAAAGACTAGCGTGCCTTGCGTCACGGACGCAATACGAACAACCCCTACAGCCGTCATGGAAGCCATTCTGGGCCTGCCTCCATTGGATCTCCACGTGAGAGAGCAGGTCATACTGGCGCCTTGCGCCTGAGAAATAAAGGGTTGTTGAACAGAAAAGGCATTGGGGTGGGCCACTCTCGAATTCTGGGCGAGGCAGTCAAGCGACCACCTATTCTAGAAGGACGATCTTACTCACTCATCCCTCGATTTACTAGGGAAAAACTACCACACCTTCTTTGATGCGGAAGTTGCATCCCAACCAGATATACCCATCTTCATGGATGGATCTAAAACTATGGAGAGCAGATCTGCATGCACTAGATCAATACAAATTCACCTGTAGGCTGGTTTCCGAGTCACTAGGTACTACAGCAAGTAACAAACAGCAATACCCTTGAACTTGTATGGGTAAAGGGGCATGCTGGAATAATAGGCAATGAAAAAACCGATAAGTTAGGCCGACTGCCTCAAAACAACTGTTTTATGATCCAGAGCCGGCTCTTCCACTTACAGTATCAACTGTAAACAACTTCATAACCCAAAACACCCAAGGCTAGGTGGAACTGGATGTTAGACTGCCGCCACGCTAGAGAGGCCTTAAGGGTTCTGTACAGAGCTATCCAGAGGAAACCTGCGGCTACTTGGAGGTATATTTTGTGGACACTGTATACTTAACAAGCACATGCACCGCATGGGCTTGGTAGATTCACCATCCTGTAGAGTGTAGGCTATACAGACGACCGACGAGACGGCGATTCACATACTGTGTGAGTGTCCCGTACTTGCCAAATTAAAACGATCCAAGTTGGGAGAATCCTCGCCGGACATGGCTAAGATTAGAGCCGCTTCCCCGTCCAGCATCCTCAGGTTTATCTCACGTGTGGGATGGCTTGAGTGATGTTGCTAATCGGGGAGGTCGCACAACGGGCCCGAATAGGTGGCTTAAGTGCGCGTGGAGTGGACCTTCCCATACTCCCATCGAAATCCAGAATCCAACAAAATGTAGAGAACATGCTCAATAAGTGTATTTCCAATCATATAAAGTAAGTGGAACAATTGTAGCCATTGGAACATCACATCAAATCACATAACCGCAATAATATTTTACTCACCAGTGCGCGTTTCAACAGCAACGCTGTTATCATCAGAGAAAAACTAAATATAAGTTATCAAAGCTTTTAATAAAATTTAATGGAGTATTCAAGCACATAACAAGCTATTCCTTTAACTGCAGATGTGAATTTTCCCATTGCTTGTAGTAAAATTTAATAAAACATTCAAGCACATCAGTGCAACAAAGAAGATAACTCAGCGCGCTGCGTCTTGATTGGTTGCTTGGTTCTGTTGTACGAAACCCGAACTGTTTATAACCTTGGAGGCTTAGTGCCTTACAATGGCATAGGATATGTTCCACATTTTCGGCGTTTTATTTTATACAAATGGTTTCTCACAGGCTGGTGACGTGTCAGTAATCCTACCATAGTCGTGAATTCTCCTATATTAACAACACTTCAATTCTTATTTTGGCCAGTTTATTAATTGTGTCTCGTGTCTGTTGTTATAGTATTCAGCCCAGTTTCCAACTCGCTGTTCCTTGATTTTGGTGTCAATAGGTTCTGAGAGGATCCATTTATGGGTCATATTTATCCCAAGAAAACCAAAGTTTTACCGTTCGTGTTATATCATAACTCCAATGCACTGGCGTTACGGAGTATGTGCAGTGATTTTCTTGCCCCTTCTTGTATCCCAGTACCCCCACAGTTGCTGTAGAAGATATTTTCTGACTTCTGCTGACCTTCATCGCCACCTAGCCTCATGCTAAAACCTTGAGTATACATAGAATTTCGGTACCACTTTTTCTACAATGGGCAAGATAACACTCTTCCTTGCAAGCATCCTCCCATAAATTATCCTGCCTTTGAACTTGAATTCGATCTAGTTATAACCGATCCCTTCAAGTCTACTGCTTCCACAGGCAGTGATTAGGGCGTATAATTGGGTGTCGTTGAAGGCTCTTTCTACATTCCTAGAAGCCCCTAACGGCCACGTTTTTTCGATTTATGGCTTTTCCCAACTTTTTAAGTCATTTTGGTAGAATCTTTAATAGCTGTCATAATTTTCTCAAAACCCTTATTGGTATTTTATCTCAACTGATCGCATGGTATAACATTTTACCCAAATATTTAATATTGTATTACAAACTAGATACGCTTCACGTAGTCATAAACTGGACACACAAACACAATTTATTATAATATTGTGACAAAAACCTTTCCTTCTAAGGGAAAAATGTTGAGACACTCCAATCAAAAGTATTAAGACGTGAGGAAAAAACTTCCCGCTCTTCCCCCCGAGTTACAGAACAGAAGTTTCACCAGTTTTTCCACAAAATTCAAAAATCGTTGATTTCATCCATTTCTTCTGTTAACAACGATTACAGATTGATCATTCGTGGACAAAATTGGCACCATTATTGTTGATCATTTCTTGATTAATCTTTATTAAACCTCTTGTATCATCTTAGTTATCACTCTCTCATTTGATAGTCGACCTTTTTCCAATGTATGTTATCTAGGGATACTATTTAGTCACGTCAAAATATAAACGCAGTACTATGACATTTGATTTCATTATTTAAATTAGAATTAAATGTTTTTTAACTTAATTTAAATAATGAAATTAAATTTCATAATTAAGAGTTTATGTGAATCTGATTAGGTAACGAATTAATAATTCACGATAAAATACTTTAAAAAGAGAATAAACATTTACGTATCAAAGAGTCTTTAACGTTGATTGCATTCCCAAACATAAACTTCATAGTTTTTCATTGAACTGATCAGGTAGTACCACCCTTCACTTAACTTTTTAAATAAAGTAATTAAGTGTATTTAGACTGGTATTTTTGGTGATCATTTTTCTTACCGCGATATTTAAATGTAGATACTTTTTTTTATTATTATTGCCTTAATACAATGATTCTTTATAACAATACACTTATCCATATAAAAAGAAGTCAGTATTGAAATTAAGGCTAAGCCTTTCAAAGTATAATGACCGTGCCGAAGGTGGAGCTTAGACTTAGATCCAAATTATGGAATATGACCAACGTTAGCATGAAGAAAATCCGATATTTCAGCAAGACGGAGCCCCTGCCCATTATGCATTACCTATACGGCAATTTCTGAATGAAACCTTTCCTAGTAGATGGAGGAGGGCCCGCGAGATTATCTCTCCTTGATTTCTTTTTGTAGTGACATCTGAAATCGAAAATGAATGCCACCTAGCGTGAATCTTTAGAAGATTTACTGAACCGCATCACCAATGAATGCTAATAGGTAACACGCGATAATTCTTTACAATGTCCGTGAACACTTCAACACTTTAAAATAACACGTTAAGTACTAATCAATAATGTTAGATTAAATTTCTCGAGAATCCGCAACACAAATTTAAAAAATGGAGCACCATTTTAAAGAAAATATGATGCCCTTTCAAAAGATGTATAACAACATACACCTTCCCATTCCCTTTAACAATTTATGTATCACATAAATTTCCAATTACCATTAGTTCGCTAACTTGTTATACTTCGGAAATAAATAGCATTCCAACAAAAAAGATTTAACCATCAACCACTAACATTTTCTTTAAGTTAATCATCGCAATTACGTCGCGAATACGAACAATTTCACCATCCATAATTAGACATTGCACTCAATAACTACCTTTAATTTATGCGCTGATTCATTGTACCCTATAAGAAAACGAGACATGCATTAAATTTCCGTTAAAATAAATGGCAACTGTCCAGAATTTGTTATTTTTTTATATTCTTTACTTATTATTTCGCATACTTAGAAAATAATGTAGTCATTTTTATCGCTAATAAATGTAAAAATAAAACAAAAATTTACTTAAAGCAACAAAGTGAGGATTTCGCAACAAGATGTAAGAAGCCGGTATGTACATAATTTATAGATATAAGGAGACGCGGCCTGTTGTGGTATATTTTTGTATTAATGCGTGTGTGTGCGTACTTTACGCAATAAGATCCAGTGTCTCTTCCCACACAAATAATGATCCAGTTAAGAATTTTAACACCGAAAATAAATTGCTCGGAAGATAGTCCACCAATTCTAGAACGGATTTATATTACCATTCTTGTCTAGTATACATAAACGAGAATAATAGTAATAATAATTATTATTTTCTGAGCATATGTTAAACCAACACGCGTTTTAGAATCATGACAAGACCATTCGTTATATTGCACGTTTGTAGGCGTATTATATGATACGAATATTCTAACGATTTTGTGGGACGAGTTCAATGAATGAATGACCAAACGGCATAAAGCGAATTAAAGCATATGTAAGACAAAAAAGTGAAATCAGTACGGCGCCCATTCTACTGTATGGGACGACACGGGGAATCACTCAAAAAATATATACCCAGACATTCTAGACAGTTAATTGCCTGATAATAATAAAAAAAAAACGAAATTGTATAAATTCGATGATTCACTTGTCCAAAAACCACATCAATAATTAATTTATTTTAAATTGGCAGTATAAATTATAACTATCTACCATAAATTAGGCACATCAAAATAAGAGTTTTATTACTTCTCATAAACACATAAACACTTTTCTAAGGCGTTTTAAGTGAATTACAGAAATTTATTTTTATATTAAAACAAATTTAATAGAAAAATCTCTTTTTTAGTGCTCTTCATGATCAAAGTCACATCACTTAAGTAGATTTATGTCATTTAAAAACAGTTGTCTTTGTAATAAAACTTCAGATGATCCGGAAAATTTTTTATTTAATTATAAAATTGGTAAATGTACAATATTGTATGATCTAACTTTACAGTACAAATTAATTTATAACTTTATGCAAATACAGTTGACAAATACAAATGTTACCTTATTTTATAGTTAATTTCATCTACACTTACATTGTGGAACTCCGCCATTAAGTTATATTATTATAATAATATTACTTACTTTATTTCGCTCAGTGCTTTAATTAGCTTCACCATTTTATATTGCCAAGATTTATCAATTTCTAAGAATATTAAGTAGAAAACGTTGTGTATGCGCCAATTACTCAGTATTGGATCCTTATTAACATACAAGCAGGTCACGGCAAGAGCGGATTCAAGATTTTCCGGGGCCGGGGGAGGGGGGGGCGGATCTGTGGCTCAGTAATGAAACCTAATTAACCTAACTATTAAAAAAGAAAAGGTCCATTAAACCTGCACTGAAATATTAATTATTTTTCTAGCTTTACCCTTTAATTTAAAATTGTAATACCTACTGTACCCTTGACGGTGGGTATTGCAATTTTGGATTTAACCCGAAGTGGTGCGGTTTTTTTTATTTTGGAGGTTTATTTGGGTAAAACAGTTCTCTGTAACCCCCAAATATTTCGTTTCAAATTTATTAGTATCAATGACTCACACATCAAAATTCATTAACTTAAAATGCCTTGGTGGAGTGTAACTAGCACGACCACTTCTACATACAAAAAAATTAGCGAATCCCTCGCCTCCTTTTTCATATTTTTATAGGAGAGCTACGAAAACAACAACTTATTCTTCAACGTGTAATCATTAACACTAATACAAGAATTTCAACGTTTCTCCGGTAAAGCTATACATAGGTACTTTCGAAAAAAGTTCTCCTGGTAATTTTGTAAATAAGCCACCACAGCGCTTTCAAGTCACAATTCACTCCTCAAGCATTTTTTTGAGTAAGTCTATATTGTAGGATAAAGTACTCAAACTTTTCTGGCAAATATGTGGTCTACGGAGATTTTACTCGGGATTGAGCAACTTGGAGATTCCACCGGGCCGCCACTTTGCTTTCTAATTTTTTTTTCTATTTTTCTAATATTTTTATTTCTCTTGCAATATTTGAAATCTTTACTAGGCGGTCAGTCAAGACCAAGCATACAGCTTTGTCTTGAGCTAATGCAGCGGTTCCCAACGTTCTAGCAACTGCGTACCACCTGAAGGTTTTTGAAAATTTTGACGTACCACCACCACCCGGGGGGTCGGGGGGTGTAGATTGGAAGAAAGTCCCCCTGATCCTAATTTTATTTAGAAACGCAGTTTCCATCAGAAACATGTCCACTATTTATTTAATTTTTTATTAAATAAGTAATAAAACTTTAGATTTAATTATTCATTCACATTTCCATTAGTTTTCAATGACATTAAGGCAATAAAAGAAAAATAAGCGCGTACCACCTGGAATCTTCCCGCGTACCACCGGTTGGGAACCCCTGAACTAATGAATTCTCTATACCATTGACTTTCTACACTTCTATACCCATCATTTGAACTGATTGCAGAAATATTTTACTTTGGAATGGTCCGATCTATTTTCTTCATACACTGCCATAATTCTCTGATGGATGTTTTTCAAACTACTGCCTTCCTATTATAATATAATAAACATTATATGATGATTCTATCTTTCGGTTTGAAATCACTTATTTTCGAAATTGTAGATGCAGTAAAAAATATCTGCTGTAGCAACATCTTATTTTTCAAATAACGAAATTGTTAGAAAGTAAAAACTATCAATTAAAAATAATTTAAAGTTTGAAGTACACATTTGTACCTACTGTGCAACCAGCTCAGAATGGCCTAGAAATGACTTCGATATAACTTTATCGAGCGTACAAGAACAAATTTGATCAAGAATGGAAAATAATACACGGCGACGGCCAATTAATTACTTCTGGAATTATGAAATGCGGAACAAATAATAAACGAATCAGGGGAAATGAAAACGAAATAATATTATATTTGAAATCAATATTCATTTCTATAGAACTTATTACTCAACGAAAGATCGCACCTTAACCTATTAAATGTAATGAAACGGTTATTAAAAGGAGAACTGTAGAACACGAAATGGGCGAATGAATAAAATCACTAAAAGCGATTATGAAGACAAATTAAAAAAAATTGTTTGCAGTGTGTGCTGAAAAAAAAACTCTTAATTTCAAAGTCTTTTTTGTTCATTTCATTTCTTTTGCTAATACTAAATGGTCATATTTTAGTTCCAGATGTCGTTCTTAGAGAATATCTCTTTCGAATAGAAGATTATGTGACCCGTAAGGGATTATACCAGGTACGTGTAGTGGTGTAGTAGGTTTCGAAGTAAGGTTGAAACACCTTTTAGATTAATAGTCATTTTCAAATAGAATTTCATAGCATTTGTGATTTTAGGATTGAGGAGGAAAGGATGATTGAAAAGAGAAGTGCATTAGTGTCCAAATTCTTCGCCTCCATAAACTCCGTCTGTGTATTGTCGAGCTGAAGGAGAACGAACACTCAAAATAGACGAAAAAATGTTCCGTTTGGAAAAATCTCAGTATCTATATCAGAACATGTGTCCATTTTGTACATTTGAAGCGTGCTCATAACAATGCCCAAACTTGGGGAAATTATTTTGCCCACTTTTGTTACATCTGACGATATTATAAGGGCCTAAGCGCCTTAGGGCCACTTAATTTCAGCCAGACCTACGCCGAAATATTTTTAAGGAGGCAGTGTAGCTTAGCCGCTTTGATTGATTATATTGACTTATGCTTCATTTAACAAACAATTTAGTGCACGTAACGCAATATTGTGATTTAAAATATGATTCTCATTTTAGTTTCTGTAATTATTAAGCTTTTATTGTACTTACATAATTATGTAGGTCGATGGTGGATGAAACCCTTACTTTTCGGTTGATGTCAATGCCCCCAAGTATTATCTAGTCGTATAATGATGATAGTTTATACATCGTATTTTAAGAAGTATTAATTTATTGTGAATCTTTGGAGGCCTCGCGGGTAAAAGTTCTTATAACAATTTGTGCAAGTTTCCCCATTTTCAAGGAGAAAATGGCACCCTTATTAACATCGTAAGGAGAATGTGTTGCACTCCTCTTACAATGTTATTGAGGGTGTCATGTTCTCCTTGAATATTTATTATGCCGTTAGCTATTCTATCGTCGCATAACAACAAGGCTTCCAGTCGTAGTTTTTGAACCGCCCGCCGGTACAAATAAACTTGAAACTTTTATCTGGCCCTTTAAGGAGACGAAAAAGCCGATGCGTTAGCCCGACTGGCCTCAAAACAGCTGTTTTTGGTAAATAGCCGGCTCTTCCACTAACAGAATCGACTGTAAACAACTTAATAACTCAAAAGCACCAATCTCAACACAAGAGACCTTCAGAGGACCATCTTGTAGCCTGGTGCGTTTTTACACAGGACTATAAGGAAAGAACCTGCGACTACTTGTGGGCATACTTTCTGGGCACTGTAAATTAAACAAGCATGGACTTAGTCGATCACCATCTTGTAGAGAATGTTATATAGACGACGACATGGTACACCACATATTTCGTGAGTGTACAGGGTGTACAACTAAGAAAGGAGGCCGGCCATAACTCGAAAACTATTTGAGATAGAACAGTGAAATAAAAAATCTTACAATAAATGTGGCCAAGAGAAAATGCTGGAAATTATTTTCACTTTCCTACCATTGCCGCCAGAGGGCGTTTCACTGATTTCAATTTGAAATTCCCATTTTTTGGCCAATTTTCCTCAGTAAGGTATTTAAAAAAATATATTCATTGTAAACTAGTGATCAATATGTAAAACTTTGTTTAATGAATTTTTACGATCGCTGTCAAAATAAAGGGAGGGGGAAGTAAATTACGTGTTACTGTAATTTGTCAAGATTAATCTCGATGTAAAGAGAATACTTGATATTACCAAAAAAATCCAAAACCACAACAATTTCTTATCTCCGTCTACCAATAGAGGGCGGAACTTGTTGAAGGAACAAAACGGTGGACTTTTCTAAAAAAATTCAAATGGTACAAAATATTTTTTTCACTGCTATTGGAAGAAAAATTAATAAGGAAGTAATTTACAAAAAAAATTATGTCAATAGCTCTTATAGTACCGAAGATATAGTCAAAAATGTGGTAATATAAGAGGCAATTTGAGGTATAAACAAATGAAAACGCTTAAAATGAAAACTTTATGTCCAAGCTGTAAACTAGATAACAAAGTGACATTATGTCTATTTCGGTTGTTGTATTATAAGCAAAAATGCTAATTTCCCATGGAGAAGCATTGCGGCATATTTTGATTTTTGAATGCATGCAAAATGCAACTGTTGCAGGACCACTGAAATTTTGAAAGAAATGAAAGTTCTCATAGCCTACTTTATTTATATTAAGCTTACGATTTGTTTATATCTCACGCCTGTGGTGGGATAGTGTGACGTTCCGGGGACGGACGACTCTAGACAGTGAGGTAGCATAAAGGGCCCGAATGTGAGGCTACGTGCGCGTGGGACTATGTCCACCCTCCTATCGCAATCCAGCTTCCAGGCCCTTCGAGAAATAAAGTCCTGTAAATGTTACCCACAGTACTGAGTTTTGTGTATACCTACCACTCTCAAGTTTGTGGGTTGTGGAAAGCAGTACCTACTTTCTTACAGTCATAATATATCGTTTTCAATGAATACAATAATTAAGTTAATTTAGACTTACGCTGTGGATCTCCATAAGTAGTTACGTTATTACTTCCCGAGTACGAAGTAAAAGGGATTGTATTAGTATTCCAAAAAAAATTGACCAATGCACATTTTTACATATCTTTGCGTTTCTGAATACGTAGATTCAAAATATGATAATAGTTATTTTTGTATCTAGTGCGCGAAATGCCACTTTGGTGATCGAGAACTGATTTATTTAACGAGGCGCAGCCGAGATCACCAAAGTATTTCGCGCACGAGATGCAAACAAAATTTTTTCTACAAACGTGAATAAGTTGACAATTACTTTAACGTTAAAATAAAAAACTCTCATCTAGTTTGCCTGCAGTGCGCGAAGTAAGTACTTCGCGCACGGCGTCGTCATTTCGCGCACGCTGTCATGGTATCGTAAGAAAGTGACGTTTGTAGAAAAAAAAAAATTCCGTCTGTCGTCTGTCGTCTGTAGTCTGGAGTCTGTCCGTACACATTCCTTGCACGCTCTAAACTCAGAAACTATTAAAGTTATCAACATGCTGTTTTCACCAATCGAATGCATTCGGGCCAAGGTCTAAAATGCTGACAATTTTGAAGAGGTCACTTCGGGTATAAGCTAAAATGGCGGCACTCATTTTTTTTTATAAAATAAAGTTGCAGTTTTTTTATGTAGTTTAAAAGAGCTTTTTTTCTAAATTCGGCAAACAGGGTGATTCATTAAGAATGTCCAATCTCTGAATTGTAGATTCCAGACCTCAAAATATGATGATTCTGCCCAACATGCCTTATACAAATATTGCTAGTTTCCGAGATACCGGGTGTTTAAAGTTTAAATATGAATTTTGATTTTCGCAATAACTTTCTATTTTTTCACAATTTCTTTTTGAAAATTTGCAGTTTTACCTTTTTTTGCATGAGAATTGCCAATTATTTAAAATTATTTACTTAATTAAAAAACAAAAATAAAAAACTTCAAAGTAAATGTTCAAAATGTCCACCATTTACTTCAATACACTTTATGATCTGTTTTTGCAAATACTCTTCATATCAAATAACCCTTGTCTATTATTTTTAATCACATTAATTAATCAATTAATTAATTGTTATTGCGAAAATCAAAATTCATATTTAAACTTTAAACACCCGGTATATCGGAAACTAGCAATATTTGTATAAGGCATGTTGGGTAGAATCATCATATTTTGAGGTCTGGAATCTATAATTCAGAGATTGGACATTCTTAATGAATCACCCTGTATATTGTGCTATACTAAAAAATCACTTTTAAAAAATGACTGCAACGCTCTATACTCAGAAACTATTAAAGTTATCGAAATGCGGTTTTCTCAAATCTATTGCATTCGGGCCAAGGGCGAAAATGCTAATATTACCTTTGATGAGGTCACTTCCGGTATAAGCTAAAATGGCAGCACTCATTTTTTTTATTAGATAAATTTGCAGTTTTTTTATGCAGTTTAAAAGAGTATCTTTTTCTGAATTCACAATATATATATTCTGCTATATGTACTTATTTTTTGAAAAAGGTGTTAAAAAATCATTTTTAAAAAATGACTGCAACGCTCTATACTCAGAAACTAGTAAAGTTATCGAAATGCGGTTTTCGCCAGTCGATTGTATTCGGGCCAAGGGCGAAAATGCTAATATTACCTTTGACAACGTCACTTCCGGTATAAGCTCATTTTTTTATAAGATAAAATTGCAGTTTTTTTATGTATAGTTTAAGGATGTTTTTCTGAATTCATTTTTTGAAAAAAGTGTTAATACGAGGGAAGTCTCGTGGTAACTTGCCAAAATTTTTTATTATTAGTCTTTATTTTTGAGCGACGGAGGTTTCAACAAATGCGGTTCTGTCAACCCAATCCACTAATACACTTACAAAACTTCCATATCTTGAATTCGGACTTGAACCAGAAACCTTCTTGACGACAGTCCAGCAAACATTTTAGTTGCCATTCCCTCTAGTATTTTACCGATAGGTACTGCTAGTTAGGAACACAAGTCTCTAGGGGTCAATTTTTCCTTATGAGAAAGGTGATGATTGATGACTGTTGATTCGCGATCAATTTTAATAAACTTTATTACTTATTGTTAGATCAGTCCAGTTGCATTAAAAAAAGTAGTTATACTGTGCTATTTAATATTTTCCCTATAAATTTACGCTGTAAACTGTTTTGTGAAAGAGTCAGTGCCATAACAATTTTTTGGTTCCTTTTATTAGTTGGCGAAACACAGTATTTTAGACATGGGAAAAGTATAGAATATATTGCGATAATAAACAAGCGGCAACTATACATGCATTTAAATTTAAAATTTAATGTGTATAAGTATAATTAATTGCGCATATACGCTACATCTAATATTTGTATATTCCCTAAAAAATGAAGTAAATTAGCATAATAGCCGCATAATTCTCTCGTAAGAGAAATACTTATTATTAATGAATAAAGATCGCAATTAATAATTATTGAAACTTGCCTAATTAGTTAAATTTTAATGTACTTGTTTACCATGAACTTATCTTAATAAATAATGGGTTTTTCTTTAAATATTTTTATAAAATAAAGAGAACCGGAACGAATTTAGGAAATCTTAGGGAAATTTTCTAACCTGTTACCTATGCAAATTTATGTAACAATACACTTAACGAGAACAAATTAAATTAATTCTTTCCATTAATTCTCGCTTCTGACATTGTAGTGTCACGTTCGATTGATTATTTCAAATATGGAAATGAAGTATGTAATAATTATTAACTATGATTGGACTTTATAATATCTTTGAACGTGGAGTTTATTGGTTTGGAATGTTGGTTAGCATTTACCATTAATGGAGTAGGTACTGTATTCAAAATTAGGAAAAAATGGCAACAAACTGTATAAATGGAAATTTGGTCAAATAATAAATGCTTACAGTGTGTTTTTGAGTAAGTAAACAAATTATAAATACTTTCAATTAACGTGTATATGTAAACAAATAAATAATATCTTAATGAAACAGTGCTTATTTACGTAAATTAGAAAAACGTAATGTAAAAATAATAGAATTTTTGATTGCATTATAGTACATGGTTATGTATCATTCAAATACCATTTGCATAATAAGTGGGAATTTGTGGATTTGATTAGCATTGCTAGTAGTTATGCTATTAACGTATAGCCGCTCGCATAATTATAGATGTTTGAATACCATTTTTTTTTTAGGTGGAACTTGTTTGTCATGACAAATAGATTTATTGAATTGCCTATTAAGTAAATCATGGCGCTGTTGTAAGTTTTCGGAAACAAGGATCCATCAAAATTTGATGATAATCCCAATAAATATAATTTTGCTTTCAACAACTGTTGTTTCTTAATTTGAAACCTCTAGACTAAATGGAGACGCCATAAATGTTATAGCCATGTTTGAGAATTTTGTACACACTGTTACTTCAATATTTACAATCAATTTAGATACCTATTGAAACCTTTCCTTTCTGTAACGAAATGTACAGTACGCACGGAGAAAGATTGCTCCAAGGACGTATGTGCATTCGTATCATTATCAATTTTCCAAGCTTGGCAATCAGGTGATGCCAGTGTTGTCGCCGCTAAATTGTTCATTTTGAAGGGTAACATCTGGTTTGATTTAAAAAAAATTGATTTCTGTCTTAAATGATTCTTTGTAAGGTACAATTAATTAACAATACTTCCTGCAGGGGTTTAGCTAGAGTTAACCCTAATGTGTCGACGCCATTGTTAAACGTGGGAAAAGCAGTTTTTATGCCGATTGCTTCCGAATGCACGAACTTTACCTGCGCACCCGAAGCACTCTTTCTCCTTGCGTTCTTACTGTATCTCCCACCACCTTATGGCATATTTTGGATTCTGGATTTTGGATTACGATGGGAGGGTGGTCAGAAGTCCACGCGCACATAGGCCACCTATTCGGGCCCTTTGTGCTGCCTCCCTGATTAGAGTCGTTCAACCCCGCAGCATCCCTCAAGCCATCCCACACGTGAGATAAACCTGAGGATGCTGGACGGAGAAGCGGCTGTAATCTTAGCCATGTCCGGCCAGGACTCCCCCAACATGGATCGTCTTAATTCGACAAGTACGGGACACTCACAAAGAATGTGTTGCACCGTCTCATCTTCTGTGTAGCATCCTCTACAGTCTACAGGATGGTTGGATGGTGATTCAACCAAGCCAATGCGGTGCATGTGCTTGTTAAGTTTACAGTGCCCAGAAAGTATGCCCACAAGTAGCCGCGCGCAGGTTCTTTCTTATGCCGTATGTAGCGATACCTTTAGCACAATTTAGAAAGCAAAGAAAAAAGAATTCTTATCATTTATAATATACAAATTTATTATTTTCAAACGAACTTTTTTCAGATTTCAGTGACCATTCGGTTTGGGCATCAGTTCGTAGCGCCATTTTATAAGTTTATTGATGGTAAGCATAAGGGTGAACTTCATCATCAGTAATGTTTTCTCCTACATTTTCTGCGACAGTATACAAATACAAACTATAGTCGCAGTAGTTTTCAAGTATACGCATGCGCACAAATCTGTTGTAGGTATCTATACAAAATCCTCAATCGAAACTTGAAGCGCATTTTCGTTCAGAAAGGAATTTTATTGAAAATTGTTCGACGGTTAGTATAAAGGTGAATTTCGCGTGCAAGGGATCAAGAAAAGAAGTGAGGTGTGAAATGATTAGTGAATGATTAGTTCCAAGGCCTCCTATAGTAGTTAGTTCCCAATTTGAATCGTTGAAAATGGAAACGAATAAAACCGTAATTCGCGGTTGTTCTATATGCACAAACTGGGTACTAAAGCCGCGGCGGCGACCAGACGAAATTATACCGCATTCGGAGATGATGCCGTAAGCACAGAAACGGTGCAAGAAATTTTCTTCGGGAGATTTCAGCTTGACCGATGAAGCATGTTTTGGGAGACTGAAGATCATAAACAACGAGGATCTTCAAAAGGTTGTGGAGACCAATTCCAGTATAACGTGGCTACATCTTGCAGAAACGTTCAATCTGACTAATGAAACCATTCATTCGCAGCTTCATCAGCTAGGAAACACGTGAAAGTTAAACAAATGGGTCCCAGAGAAATTATCAAACCATAGGTAACAAATTAAGTCGTGTTGCCGCTTGCTCGGCAAACATTTTACTCAATAATAATGAACCATTTCTTGATAGGTTGTTAGCCTGCGATGAAAAGTGGATATCTTCAATTCTAAGCGTCTGTATCATTGGTTGTTGCCTACTGATTCAGTACGTGTACCACACACTCCTAAAGTTTCCTTGCAACCAAACATGATTTTATTGCGTATTTGGTGGACAGTTTCAGCGAGTACAAGCAGAACTTATCCAAAAACAGCCTCTTTCGCCAATCGGATGAAAGCGTATATTCTTACTGGATAACGCCAGAGCGCATACCGCAAGATTGAGCTTTGGCTTGGAAACTTTATCCCACCCTCCATATTCCCCTGACATTTCACCACGTGATTACCCACCTTTTTTGTCCCTCGACAACTGTAGGAAACATAGACAGTTTAAAACAAGACTTGATGCTATAAATGCAGTCCGTCAATTTTTTGTTTCAAGATCCATAGAGCTGCGTACAAAAATAGATGTTACGTTTGGGCAAAAGGTCATTAATTGTGAAGGTGGCTACTTCGATGAGTAATAATGTATTATTGTTTGTTAATAAATATTGTTATTTTACCATAAAAAATCGCACGAATTTACAGTCCTAACAAGACCTTCGACGTGAGGCAATTTTGAGGTGCACCGAACCAACGTACCTACCTAACCCTTGTCTACCGATATAATACATATACATACAAGCGGAAATTGTTCCAGAGAAAAGCTGCGCGCCGATAAATATTACATCCGGAAAATTTTTGAAATTTATACCGGCACTTGTCACTGGAAATACTAACATTTGTCAATATTTTTAGAGCAAAAGGCAATCGGTAACAGTAACGAAACTGATAGCCAATACACTGTGTCCAAGATAAGGAGGGCCACTATGGGGATTTCGGAAACGGTAAAAGATAGAGTTTCGGTTAAATGGGAGAAAAGTTGGGCAATTTTGAGTTTAGTAAAATGAAATTTTTAAACTGACGAAATTCCGAACCGTTCCGAAGTTATAGGTACGACAAAAAGCGAATTTTCGGGATTTCGTTTTTGACAAATTGTTACTTTGTCGTTGACTTTAACTAAAAAGTAAAAGAACCTTCTACAGGTACTTTTTAACGTTCTTTAACATTGCATACAGCAAATTGGAATCCGACGTTTCGTTTTCGTGTAACCATCATCAACTTCATTTTTTTAAATACGGTCTTGATTTTTTTATGCATAATATTAGAACAGCTTTTTATTCTGCATTCAAGCATGTATTACACTTTATGGTTTAATTGCGATTTTATATTTACTTTACGATTAGCGGAAAAAATCCTAAGTACGAACCTGTATCCCCACTCAATAACATTCAAATTGAATTTTATTTATAAATGGACTTTTGCTAACTGTGCTTTCCTTATCAAATTAATGAAATGACACAGAATTTTCAATTTTGAACACAAATTTTCTAACCAAGTACATAATTACAAACAATCAACAACACCTCATAAATGAATAGAAAACATTTGATGAAACGAAAATTTAAACATGACACATACCAATAATTAAAAAAAATTATAATATATACAGGGTGTTTCAGACCACACGTACCGCCCAAATATCTCGCGAAATACAAAACGCATTGAAAAAAGAAAAAATACGCCTAAAAATTTTTTTTAAACTCTATTGTTTGATAGTAATAGGATGCCCCCACTCCCACCCCCGGGGGGTGGAGAAGGGGACAACTTCGTAATCTTAAATAGCACCCCCCAGTTTATTATGCAGATTTGAATTCTGCGTTAATAAATAGGAACTTTTTGTTTGAAACATTTTTTGAAGTTCGTGATAGATCGCCGAAAGAAGTTTTCCGATTACGTATGCTAATTTGATGTCAGTTTTGTTAAGTTTTGTTATTGCTTTGTAAAAGGGAAGAGGGGAGCTTTATTAACCCCCCCCCCCCCACACCTCCACTTCACCCCTAATTTTAGATTTAAACGTATCTCGAATGTCAATGTGTTCTTTACTCCTGAAATCAAATTTTTTTTTATATTTTCCATCAAAGACAAAAAAATTTACAAAATTTAACTTCTTCAATCGTGGTATTGAACAGTTGTTTAAATCTAAAATGATTGCGTTTTCTCATTTTAGGTTATGGGCCGTAGGGGTGAAGTGGCGGTGTGGGGAAGGGGGGGGGGGTTAATAAAGCTCCCCCTCTTACCTTTTACAAAGCAATAACATGTTTGATTGTCACTTAACAAAACTGACATCAAATTAGCATACGTAATCGGGAAAACTTCTTTCCGCGATTATAGCGCCATCAGTCACGAACTTCAAAAAATGTTTCAAACAAAAAGTTCCTATTTGTTAACGCAGAATTCAAATCTGCATAATAAACTGGGGGATGCTATTTAAGATTACGAAGTTACCCCCCTCTCCACCCGCCGGGGGTGGGAGTGGGGACATCTTATTACTATCAAACAATAGAGTCCTAAAAAAATGTTTAGACGTATTTTTTCTTTTTTCAATGCGTTTTGTATTTCGCGAGATATTTGGGCGGTACGGGTGGTCTGAAACACCCTGTATATGTATATAATAAAGCTCGAAAAGCCCTCCTTCGTTCTCCAATCGTAAACAGCATCTTCTAACTGTAGAATCCAAAGCATTCTTCAACATTGCAGATGTTACAGTTTGGAATGCGTTAAGTACAAACTTTCGGAGTTCTTCCTCTATTCCAAAGGTATCTTTGTAAACATAATTTCTTATGTACCCTCAAAGAAAAAAATCCCGCGGGGTTATTTCGGAAGATGGAGCTGGCCAGGGTGTTTCAGAATTGATGGTTAAAATTCTTTCGGTAGACCTATTTCAAAGGTAATCCTTAACCACCCGTGAATTGTGCTCAAGTGCACCATCCTGCTGAAACCAACAATTGCGTACTACGGCTTAGGGTAAAACATCAAATAAAATATCTTCCAAAGTAGAATCTAGTAAATTTAAGTAAAATAGTAAAGTATAAAATCGCAATTAAACCATAAAGTGTGATGAATGTTTCAATCCAGAATAAAACGCTTTTCTAATATTATGCATAAAAAAATCAGGACCGTATTTAAAAAAACAAAGTTGATGATGGTTGCTCGAAAACGAAACGTCGGATTCCAATTTGCTGTATGCCATGTTAAAGAACGTTAAAAAGTACCTGTAGAAGGTTCTTTTACTTTTTAGTTAACATCAACGACAAAGTAACAATTTGTCAAAAACGAAATCCGGAAAATTCGCTTTTTGTCGCATAACTTCGGAACGGTTCGGAATTTCGTCCGTTTAAAAATTTAATTTTACTAAACATAAAATTTCCCAACTTTTCTCCCATTTAACCGAAACTCTATCTCTTACCGTTTCCGAAATCCCCATAGTGCCCCTCCTTATCTTGGACACAGTGTATATTGTTATATACAGGGTCATTCATTAAGAATGTCCAATCTCTGAATTGTAGATTCCAGACCTCAAAATATGATGATTCTGCCCAACATGCCTTATACAAATATTGCTAGTTTCCGAGATACCGGGTGTTTAAAGTTTAAATATGAATTTTGATTTTCGCAATAACAATTAATTAATGTGATTAAAAATAATAGACAAGGGTTATTTGATATGAAGAGATCTTTGCGAAAACGGATCATAAATAATAATTTATTGTTGTTACACATTTAGAGAATAATTTTTTTTTAAATTAAAATTTATTGAACTTTTTAGAAGCAAATAACTCGATAACCGATCGAGTTACATGAATAAAACAAGAGTAACTTTTTTTTGTAGAATTTAACGTTTTTCCATATTTTATTATTAGTTTGCTAATAGTTCAGCCGAAAAAAAATTTTGCTTAGATTTACTAAACACAACCAAGTATAACTAGCGCCCTCTATTAGCAATGCTAAATTCCAAATTGGCAATCATCATGCAATGTTGGGCAGAATCATCATATTTTGAGGTCTGGAATCTACAATTCAGAGATTGGACATTCTTAATGAATCACCGTGTATAATATATTATGTTATTTATAATTAATATGTTGCAACTTACATGTAGGTATATAAATTAAATTGGCATTAAGTAAGCGACAAGAAGAATTTGTAAGTTAATTAAAAATTAGTTTTTAGTTTTTGTAAACTTCAACCAAAGAAAGTTTATTCTTCATAAATTGCAAAGCCAAAAAACCAAATAGAAATAAATAGAAAAAATCGAAGAAAAGATTCATAATGAAATAATAAATAAAATAATAATAAAAATAAATAAGTAGAACAACAGTAAGATACTAAATTCACTTTATTTCAATCAAATAAGAATGATATAGAAAACGCGGCGATGGCTAACACATTGTGTCGTCTAGACTGACAGCTGTCAATCATGTTGTTATAGTGGATGTCAGAGGGCTCGCCGCAGATACTATGATAATATTCTTTTTCTACAGTTGGTGTGAAAAATCTGAGGTAAGTCTTTCGACTGCACAATTGCGGCGCTCTATTATTAGATAAACAAACTTAATTTCAACAATTTTGGGCCATAAAGCATGACAACTATAACTACTTATTGTTAAAACAATATAATAATTTTGATATTTTGGTATTACTGATGCCAATAAAAACTGAATTGTGCCTGGTGTCAATTGTTGAAGAATCTTAAATAGTTCGTAAGAAATGAAACAAGATCGTTTTTAAAGAATTAATATGAAAGTAATAATTTAGAATGAAACACAGTGTACCAGGTCGGGTTTACATGTTGTTTCAATGATTTTTCAGTTCTAAACTGGGGCATTACCATTTACGTTGGAAAATAGAAATCAAATAGCACTCAAGTAAGTTTTGACGTAAAACCTTGTTTCGGTGCTGATTTATGAATCTGCGCTGAACTTATACGGATCCCATGAAAATCTTAAACAGGACCGACTTTCAATTTGAAGCGTTTTCAGTTATAAACTGTAACTGTATTGGCTGGGGTATTTAGCAGGGAACGAACTTTGTTCTTTGCATGAAAATAAAAAATAACTACTGAGATGGGCGTACTTTTTTCGAAGGAGGTATAGTACTGAAAATCCTAGGTCAATAGTATTTTAACTTTCACGTAATCATGTAATCAACTCGCTATGAAAGAACTTTACAGGATCTAAAAACATGTATTACCTACCTATCAAATAAACACGATAGGATAATATGGCTAAATAAGAACGATTAACGTCGATTGCGTTCTCATATTCTTAATCTAGTGCCCTAATTTTCATCAAACCAAAAAATTGCAATAAGGACGTGATGCCTACTGTTCCAATTGATTCCAAATTGATTATCGTCTACCAAACATAGCAAAAACTAAGTTGTAAGAACTGCATACCTCAAGTAATTTAAACTAGTGAAAATGTTAATGCAATCATAATAATTAATATTTGCAAATAGTTGGGAAAATTATACTAATGGTAACTGAAATCCCCAAATCAAGGTTATAATTAAATAAAGATATGAAAATATTATTTTATTAAATGAAGTTGGTTACCTTCAAATTAAGCATTAAATTACAAATGTACTAAACCTCAAATTAAAAACATATTTAAGTTTTGGAATGTTTTTGAATACGAAAAATTATTGCTCCTACATGAATGGCTATTTTACATAACTTCTTTTTACTAATGGGTAACCATCTTTCTTAAAGTATAATACGGAGACAAGGATGGAATATAACCACCGAAAGAAAAACATATATTACAACTAGGTATTTTAAAAGGCACAATGTTTGACGCAATTTCGACCCACTGGATACATAGCATATAGATTGAACGTTATTACTATCTAAACTCTGATTAAAAACAGGTTTGTATTTTTAACTTTTAGTACCGACAGAAATAATTACATAAATTAATCACGCTTCATTTTATGTTCCTTTGTTAAATGTATAACAAAGAAGAATATATGGATATTCACAATAAAAATTTGATTGCAAAATTGTGTACCTACAACTACGTACAATATCAATGAACCATTAAGTCTGTTTCGAATACATTAAAAGTATGTCTCCTTAAAATTTATCTATTATTCAATCTAAATTATCTATCGAAAATTTCATAGGAATATTTAAATTTTATATGCATTAAATCTAAGTTTTTCTAACTACATTTACTAGTATTTTATTGCTGTTCTAAAAGTCAAATATTTTTATGGGCTACATACAAGTAAACATATTTGGTAAGAGGTAATTTGTATGGAAATTTAAAAGCAACTCGAAAAATTATTCGTACATTTACTGCAAATTTTCATGTGATTGTATTTGGATTATTGATTGTTACTTTTTAAGCTAAACGTTGTTGCTTGTACAAGGTTGAATTTAAAATAAAAATAAATAAATTATGTTTATTTATTACCTGGCATAATTTATCGCAAATGATCTAGGTACTGAATTATTATTTTTTTAAATACGTATTGTTTATTGTCAAGAAAATAAATGATTTAAGTTAATGCTCAATTATAAAATACGTCAATTTCAATACGATATTCGTACTCCAACGCTCGATTCTAAGATATATGGTACCACTTCATTATTCATTATTTCACATAAGTAATTCGTGGGTCAAGTACTTTTAATAGCTTTACGATTTTTTTTTATTAAATAGTAGAATGATCAATTGGGATTTTTTTTAGGTAACACTGCAGGATAGAGATTATAATTAACAAAGTGATAATCGTGTAATGTGTGGGAATACTGAAGAAAGCTACACGGTTGGTTGTATATGCCTAGATTTATTACGAATTTAAAAGGTTTTGTTCTGTTCTAAATAAAGGAATATTATAGATCATTCTTTATATAATTGATAAGCGATATTATAGCATCGAAATAGCCCATCTGAAGACAACAGAAACCCAGAATGTTTGTGCACAATTAAGAGAAATTTATCAGAATTTATTACCCTCAGTTTCATCGACATGACAAGGAACCTTCAACAGAATTGAACTTGGTATTTCAATAGTGACTCAAGCCAAGGTTTATCGAAGTGTGAGAAATAAATTAGATCACAGGCGCCAAACTAACCGGATAGTAATTAAAAGTAATTACAGTGAGGTACTTGTGGTTATGGTGGGCTATAAATGATTGAAGTTTGAAGGTTATCTAGCGGTTTCCACTACTAAACTCTTCGATTTTCACTTATCATTTTGTAAATTTAAAAAAATTACATTAATAGCACAAGGGGGTCATTATTCGCTAACTTTCAGTAGTTTATGCCAAGTGAAAACATTGCGAATGTTTTTGAAAAAAACTGGTATATTTTCACCAATGGAGGATTGTAAGTTGAGATGCTCTGGTCAACACATTAAAAGTTTTATGGGGTTGAAGATCAGCGGGAGAGGTAACGGAGAGCGTGTGACATTATATTTTTGCCAATTTCCTCAAACTTCGAAACTGTATTATTGCTTGTGGAGGTATCGAGCAAAGAACTATGATAAAGCGATTCATATTTCGATAACAATTTTCCGTTTTTCTCACGAATATTTTTCTACAAATACATATAAGCTTTAAACTTTGTTCTCGTAACATAAACTTGAAAGTATAGCCACTCAAAGAGGATTTCCTAAGGAGCCACGAAGAAGGGAAGGGAATTGCTTTACAAAGATGTTAATGGTTTCTTTATTAATTAAATCGAATGTACACTAACTACCTATTTTAGAAGTAACGAGACGCAAGTGGATTGAAAATAGTAATTATTATGTGTCACAATTAAACAAGCAAAAAAATTTTAAACTAGAATTAATTTTCTGTAAACCTACTATTCAATAATTAATTCTAATAATAAATACAAGTAATTCTAGTAATTTTTATTTTAAACAAGCCGCTTACCCGTAGCTTCGCTCGCGGTTTTGCAGCTTTCACTATAAGAAAGCTTCTTGGTCATATTGTGGCAAAACCAATCACAGGAGCAAGTTGACACATATACGAAAACAGGTCGTCGAGCTCTATCAAATAGGCCCTATTTGTATATCCACAAGTCAATGTTTTAACATGGTGACCTATGACCCCGTGAAAACCGTAAGTGACCTTGACCGGGGCAAAGGTCATAAACCACCCCAGGGTCATGTGTGATACTGGTGTAAAATTTCATCCCTCCAGCTCTTACGGCTTTCGAGTCTATTCGCGTCATAGAAAAGCGACGGATGGACGGACCGACATTCACGTGCGCAATTTTCATCATTGCTAAAAATGTTACCGCAAAAAAACAATTTGTGACATTCAACAAAATAAAGCAAAACAGGAGCGTTTTCAAAGAATTAATTTGAAAGCAATAATTTAAAATGAAGTGAGACAGTGAGACAGATTTAAACTTTCTTTCAATGATCCTTCAAACCCAAACTGAACCAGTTGCACGTATTGTACATAACTAAAACAAGCTTTGACGTATAACCGAAACGGAACACTTGGTGATTATTTGTTCTGCTTCGAAGCATTTTTAGCCAGCCTCTGGAACTGTCGGGGACGTTAGTAGGAATAAACTTCATTTCTTACATCAAAATAGATCTTTGCAATAATCAGTTGTCCTTGTGGAGAGTATAGCTTTAAACGCGATAGGAATAATCTATGGGTAAATTAGAACGATAAACCTTTCTAGATACATATGACTCGCCTCCTCCTCTTTTTAAGCCTTAAACATTTTTCTCGTAAACGATTGAAAGTATGATCAACAACTCAAAGGAACTCTCCTAAAGAGGGTTAGAGGGGGGAACAGACATTGCCAATTCTCCATGAAAGAAGGTCACTCTACCCATCGATTCGTTTCCATGCACAATAAGATCGATTTTGCCATTACCTTCTTTGCTACAAAATTGTCTGCAATGTTGTATTTCAGATTTTCCACATAAAAGCAAAATATATTTGGAAGTAAAAGTCAAGGTTCTTAGTCTGCAAAAATTCTCTTCAAATCAGCTTTTATGGCATGTTACCTGTAGTAAGTTTTTCGATAATAGCACCTGTTGTCAGCAGAAGTTGCTCGTCCTTTCCATCCACCTACCTCATATCTTCGAAACTATAACAGATAAATAAAATTTTTTGAAACAGCTTCTCGAACATAGAGAGGGAATCACTATGCCCTTCATAACTCATTCCTTAGGTTCCAGCCACCTGATACTGATGAATAGCATTTTTAAATAGGTTTTCAATGATGTATTACACATGGGGTAGTGCAATTTAAAAAAATAGAGGTGCGATGGCTGGAGCCTATGGGGTGAGTTGCAGACGACTTCCACATGAGTCATATTGGTTCCCCCTCAATGTTCTAGAAAAGTTTTCGAGAAATTTTACTTATTTGATAGAGTTTTGAAGATATGAGGTCTGGTAAATTTTCAAATTGACACCTGGTGTATGCGATGTAGAAATTCAAGGTAATATACCTATAGCTTGTTCAACCAAATTTCCGATGCACGTCATAAATTTGATGACGCCATTGCAATGCAGCATTGCCAATAAATATCTGTAACATTAAAACTGTTATGAAATCATTGTAACTACTATCATTGTAGTTCAATTGAATTGAAAAATTACTACAATACATTCAAGTTAGATCACGAAATCCTTGGATTAAACCATGTCATATTATGTATATGGATTAAACGTATAATCTAAAAGAATAGAATGTGTAATAGCTTTAATGAATATTTCGAAAATGTAATAATTGCATATATTTAACACTTTAATACAAAGCAATTCCTAAAATTACCTCTAAAGGACAAATCATTCTATCAATAAAAGGGTTATCAGGGAATCTTCAGAAACAGCTACATGAAATGAGGTGGTAGCGTACTTACTTTTTTCATACATTTCATATATTGCATTTCTAATCGAATCAACATTCAAGTGTGTAATATCTGTCACCGATTTAGGGTGCGGACGGTATTTTGAAGGTGAGTTTAGCAGTTCGTTGTTCTTCACTGCGTTTGAAATGGCACTAACTGTAGAACTACTCACATTTAAAGCTTGGGAAACTCGCTACAAAAGATAGTTGAAATATTACTGTATAAGGCTAAATGAAATTCTTCACTTACTTCTCTTACAGCCTGTAGAGGTAATAAAGGATTAACGATGCTACGAGTTTTTTAGCTGTGCTGTTTAAATGCTTCGCCATCTTAATAACTTAGTACAGCTTTATGACAAAATTTGTTCTGAAAAGAACAGTTTTTTGAATATATTCACAAATTATAAAGTGAAGACAAACAAATATAAGTAACGAGTGAAAGAATTGAAAGACGCCACTGAAATGTCAAACATAACCTAAAAACCCATTTTAATAACAGGATTCAATTTGGCAATGTTGGTTTTTAGTGCCAACCTTACAATGAAAATGTTACTTGATTTATCCATTGCAAAGCATTTCTTAGTGAAGTGTTACGTTTGGTACTTCAATTTATTCCACTTATGACGTGCATCGGAAATTTCGTTGAACGAGCTGTATATGTATTATTATTGTAAAAGGCAAATTAAACTTATAATGTCGGCTACAATTTAATTTACATTCAAATCAATAAATAATAACTTTATTACTAAATTAAACAATAAACTTCGTGGATAATAATGTTTAACAATTGTTTATCTTCAATTAAATATGTCACCTTCGGAACAAGAATAATATAATTATAGCCGATACATTGTTACTATCGACTGTTCTCAAAGTAAATTTGTTTTACAGTTGTAGATATGAAAAATGCAATGTTGCTGGCTTTCTAATCTCGTATGTATACAGCTATAGCTGATCGCCTTAGCTAAAGGGAGCACGCACAACTTTCAGTACTGTCATAGAACAATATATTTATGCTCTATGGTACTGTGTAGTTCGTAACGATTTTCTGTATTACGAGAAGATACGGTTTTAGACATATGATCAGCAAAACTTTACTCACATTTAAATCAATTTTATAATGAGAGCCGTTTAATTTATTTTTTATTAATACAATATGGCACATATTACATTTATCTACATATGTTAACTTCAATCCATTTAGCAATGTTAGACACTGATGCCAAAATCATTACATTATCAAAAATGGCAATCCTCCTCCTGGAAGGTTATTAATAATCATTAATGAACAACGGGCCTAAATTAGAGCCCTAAGGTGACCCAGATCTTATACGGTAAACAAAAATAACAGAGTGACATTACTGTATATTTTTATCATAGAGAGTTTGGAAATGGACTCCTTACAAGCGAAGGTATAAATGAGCAGTATATAATTAATTAAAAATCCAAGAAAAGCTATGATTGATAGAGCGGACGAAATAAAAAAATATCGGCAAAAGACTGTTTATACGATGCTTTCAAATATCTCCAACTGAATCGATTATACACGATATGACAGTAATAAAAAATACCGCTACATAAAAGTAGTTGGTATGAAATATAACAAGCATGTCATATTGTAGCAGGCGTATCGTTTTAATGATCAATTAATAGTGATTCAAGTTTTCAATTACATTCTCATAGGTACATACATAAAACCCGCGCTTTTAATTACTTACGCCACACTGAAACATTGAACGTTACATGACATCTACAAAAACATTACATAAATTATATGTACCTACCTATATAAATAAAACACTTTTTACAGATCAATAGCTGAAAATGTTCCCATTAATATAAAATTAATATGCAATGAACGCAGCAACGAGCGAAATTTAACATTTTTCATAGTGCACAATGAATGATCTTGGACACCAGTATACGTGGGAATAGATGCAAAATAAATGGAAGTCTTTAATTAGAACTTATAAGGCAATTAAAGGTAATTATAATACGACAGGAAGAGAAAGAAGAAATTGGAAGAATTATAACTGATAAAATTTTATTTGGAAATCCAGCAATAGATCGTCCACTTACGGATGTGCTATGTATAGATTTTGTATAGGTACAGTAATGAACTACATAGAATAAGTTTTAATTTAATTCCAAAAATTAAGTTATTCCATAATTGCTCCACGCTTTTTTCACCTTGCTGCATCTATTGTAACGTGCCCACCCACTCTATGGTTTTTATTACGCAATTGGGGTGGGCTATTTTGTATTTTTTTACCAGTACGTGTTTCTCAGGTCGGAGACCAGGGTTGAAGAGCAAATACTTGTTTAAAGATATTTATAATTATTCTATATATATATTTACAATATTTTATGTACATTTGAATATAATTCGGTGGCGGTTGGTAGTTCCAATTATTTCCCTCCGGGTCTGGTAGTTCCTCCGTCTCTCGTCAGGTCGTAGTTCCACTACTTGCGTTTATTTTATATCATTTTGCAATCCTCATGTTTTACGCTGAAATAAAGTGATTAAACAATTATTTATTTACCTCGGTGATGCGGTGCGAAACTTCAATGGACTTTCTACTAGGCCTGGATTATAATTGCGGCAAATCGGTGGTATTATTGGAAGGTGTTAAAAGGCTTAACCTCGTCCCTCGCACGTTTCAGGTTAATGGCTGGTTCCTTTGCGACCACCTGTAGCTTCTATCCAACTACAAGATTATTATGGTGCTGGCTGGTCTCTCGGTGGAATCTCAACGAACTGGATAATGGTATCGACAGGTATTTACACTATTTGCAAGGGGGTTCCGGTATCAGGATGTTCGGCTGGGATTTTAATTAAATATCTTTATAGATGCCAAAGCAATACCGTTCGGTTTCGATTGATTTTGACTTGGTCAAACTGGTATTAGGCACGGTTGATCCCCATACGCCAATATCAAGACAACTCGGACGTCTTTACACGTAGTAGCCCTTTAATCAGGCTCGGTTCTTAAAAAGACTCCGTACGCTGACCTCAGAAACACTATCTCGGTTGTAACGACGATTATTAATTATGTCAGGCACGGTTACTCCATACACCGACAATATAAGGAACGGTACTTACTTGGTCTTTGATGGTTACTAAAATAATTAATGATTCAGGTTCGGGTCAGGATCGGAAATCGGTTGGAATCTAAATCTCAAGTTCGAAGTTCTGGCGCTCCCGCTCTCTTTTATGCCTGGTGGGCTTGAGAGGGGATTACTTGAGTGGGAGTTCTTCGCCCACTTTCCAACTACCGCCATCTATTGCCGTCTTTATAAGGATTTTAAGGACCCTACAGAGTCCTTTCTATAAATACTATAAAGCGGTTCCTTATAGTATATAATTACATTCAATAAGTAATTAGAGCAAATTTCCTTCCAATTCTATACTATCGTCATGAAATCTTGATCTACGCGAATTTCATGGAGAAGACGAGCAGCACTTACCACTTAGGAAATTAAGCCTGCTTTATGTAGTATCAAAATATTTCAACCATCTCCATCGACATTTTAATAGCACAAATGCTCTCTCAATGACTGACCGAGTTGCTGCATGATCAGTGTTGCAACTTTTTTGATTTCTTTGTAAGTACCCATTGGCTCTGGAAGAAATTGACATACGTGAAGCAGAGAGTATGCTGGGTTACCTATTAAATAACTATTACGTATGCATATTATGGAAAATAATCGTTTTGATTGGTGAAAATTACAAAACAGTATAGGAATATACCCCACCTGATAGTAAGAAATTCCAGAAATGTGCAACTTATGGCCATACACAACCTTTACATAAACTCATCAATGTCAACCGCTTCATTCTCACTAAGGCATTTTATAACATTTTTGGCTTCTTTCTTTAAAATTATGCATACTACATCTACACAATTTCGTTCCAGTTTGATATTTGGTTATGTATCGTATTACCTGTGTATTACCTTAATTTCCTTACGGTACTTGTATGCATCAGCAAATTTTCCAACTGCAAATATTGGAAATAATAAACTCGCAATTATAATTTTGTAAATTCATAGTTCAAAAATTAAAACGTAATAAAGAAAAATTGGCAGTGCCATTTGCAAAATCAAGTTACCGTTTATAGAAATTTTGTCAATTGACGTAGTCATTTCTCCGAATACAAGAAGATTTCCGATTTGACCGTCCGGTTTACGATAGTACATTTCATGTTTTAGGTAATATCGCATCGTCACGGCTTTCTAAGCTTTGTGGTCCCTGTGATATTCAATTTTTTTTTGGACACATGCGGCCAAAAGATTCGTTTTAAGTACTATGTGTAACACATAAGTCGCACTAGAATTGACCAAGGAATATACGGGGGGTTCCATAAAAAGATGCAACTTTGATGTAAATCATCCTGTATAAACTTTGCGATTCAAGTGAAAATATTTTAGATTTGTAGCCTTACTATATCCCATGAACGAAATGTTAGTCTTCCATCCACACACTATTGGCCCACCCTGTATACATACAATATTTTGCACTAGTTATAAATATCATTAATCCAAAATATTTTCTACTAAAACAAAATTAAAGTAATACCGAAATACCGGTATTTACGTATGAATACCGGTTTTAAATACTGCATCAATTTTGTCCGGTATCCCGGTTTTCGAAATCCCGGAATTCCGGTATTGTAAGCCCTATACCGACGCTACTATTTGCGCTCCAAGCCTGTTTGGCTTTTATTCCTGTCGACGATTTGGAGTAAGTTGTTAATGAATGAATTGGGAAATGCGTTGGCAGTAGAACCACAACCAATATTGGATGTGTTTAAAGATATCTACATTGGTAGAAGAAACTACTGTAGAAATGGACGTTGGTAACACGTGTTTCTACAAATTTCAAAGTTGAAATGAGTAAATTCCGTGTAAAGAGTACGAAATTATAAATGCTTATGTTTAGAGTTGAAATTAGTTGCAAACATGTCTCTTAAGTTGAAAACTTAAAGAGGGATGACGAAAGTCTTCGAATACAAGGTCGCAATCATCTTCAAAAGCTTCATAAAAGTCACTGCTTATAATTAAATTGAACAGGGAATTATTAATTATTTGTTATTTTGTTTAATTCTAAGTAGTTTGTCTATTGCATAAAATGTATATGATTACCTATACTTATTATCCAAATAGTTGTATCTGGAAAAGTTTGAAAGATTGAAGTCACCCTAAGTATTACTTAGTTTTCAGAGAGTCAATTTTGAAACAACGATAGTGTATCGATAAAATTTATTCATGAATAAGCCAATTTCTATTTTTGTTAATAAATCGGTAATGAACGTAAACGTAAAATCTGGAGCAATCTAGAGCTTACAATCACATCGAAAAGATCCATCGAAGCTCCTTACAACCAACACTTTACTTTAACCAAGTATCCGTTAAAAATATCTACTTATAATATCGTAAGGGCAAGTCATAATTATATTAGTAAAGATTACTTTAATGGGTCTATTAATATTGAAAGGTGGCTTACATAATTGAATGGATCATAATGTGGCGCTGTCAACGCCAGCAATGGAATTTACTAACTTTTGGATTCGAACTGCTTCAATAGCATTTGATTCGTCCCGTACCTTTACATTAAAAACAGTGGAAACCCTTTCGATATTCCAGTCATTAATTGATCCGTTATAACAGGGGAGACAGATTCCAGACGTGGAAGTAATACTTTCTGCTTTAATACTAATACGCATTTTTTCGATTTTATATCTGTTGTCGCTTTTAGTAATTCTCTTGGAAGTACATAAGTCACAGCGAAACGGTTGACACTACAAGAAAGGTAGAAGAATGCTGTATACTGGATGACACTCATCACAAGCGCTAACTACACCTGATCAAAATTAGTACAATTGTCGCATGGTGCCAAAACATCGAATCGTCATAAACCTTGGCATTGAATGTGGTATCTTTGTGCATGTACACTACTACCTCATCCCAAAACACAGTTGCCATTATGTTTTCGCTTGTTGTGTGATGGGGAACTCTCGTGAAACCACTGCGTGGATTTGTGCTTTGTGCAAATAATTCCAAACAATTTTTTGGAACATTCAATTCTAATTCTACCTCATTGAAACTGACGGTCCCTCATTTCCATGCTTATTGATGACACTACGACCACAAATAAGTACTACTACGACACTCATTTATAACAATGACGAAAACGTTAATATTCATAACACTTAAATCAAATTTGGCAAAGGCGGGCACAAATGTCACCAATTCGTGACGGTGTAGGTTACATAAAGAAAAAAACCGTTCTCATATCATCACATAATGTTAAATTTTGCAATTTAAATAACTGTACTATAAATATTAATAGCAAATAAACTAGCCACGCGCTCAGATTGAGTCAATCATGGTTTATCAAAGAAAATTCTATCTTGTACGTTTCATATAAATAAGTATGTTATTAGCAACATTTAAAATTGAAACTAATAATTACCAGTTACTGCTAAATAACGGTTTGCTCAAACTCGCCTTTTTGAATAATCAACGCTTGTGGTAATCAATATATATGTATTAATAATATGTTGACTACCGGCACTTCTTTATCTTTATAACTGGACCGACTCAAATTTCAGTTATACCCTCTTATCTTGATGCATCTCTTCAAAATCCAAAATTTGTACTACTTCACTTTTGCTAGAGGATGGTTTATCGGCGAAATTATCACCGTTTTTTTTCATGCACTTAGAAGTAGGTAAGCGATGTATATTCAGCGTCTTCGTGTTTTGTTGGGATTTCATATTTTATCTAGGTTGGGATGTTGTGGATCAAACTAAAGGTTAATTAATCTACATAACACACAACCTTGAAAAAGACATAATTCTTTAATGAAGTTGTAACATAAACATCAAACCGTTGAAAGATTTGTATGCCATTCAGAAAATAGATTATTGCAACAGTTTCAAGAGATCATTTGTGATTTAATGTTAAAGAATAATTTATTAACAAACTAAACGAAGGTGAACTTTTTAAAATCTAATTTCGAATTCAAATCGGGGTCTTTGACCATTAGCCTCTATCCAAATGTGCGATCCTATTTAATTGTAGATTCGTAATGCATTATCAAAAATATAATGGTAACTGGTTTCTGTTGTGTACATACATTAGAGGATCATAAATTGGGCAGTAACCACACCGGATCACCTTGGCTGTGACTTTAAGCCGCTCTTCTTTTTCGTTGTAAATACCGCCACATACACCCGCAATACATCACATATATTATTCTCCTTTCCATGCTTGAATGTTGAATTCCAAATATCGATAACGATCATTATTTATTGTCTTAAATTCGATTTATTGCGATCTTTCGTATTTAAACGATTCCAGTGCATTGTCAAAGTTTTTACTTATACAATAGAGCTCATCAATTACAAGTCATTGTTTTAATTTTGTATAATGTCTAAAATGACGCCAAAAAGGTTTTATGAAGTAGCAAAGTACGGTGTGTGAAGTCAAATGTTTATGTTTGTTGTGAATATCAACTTTTACAAGCAAAGTTCAAGTTATAAACTCATCTTCGGTAGAATTTATAGTAATTTACTAACGATGTTAAAATCGACTTGATGAAATATGACCATACAGTGCTGGTTCCTTTGGTATTTCCATGCAAACCGGCAGCTTTATTAGATCTTAATTATTTCAGACCCGTGTCTAGAAACATTAATTGATTGTTTCGCTTTAATTTCTAAATTCCATATTTATGCGGTGTATAATTTTAAATTCACCAATGTTCACTTTAAATAGTCTTAAACTAATTTGCTTTTAAGTTCATTACTTGAGAACATTAGAAGGAAATTGATGAATTCTTACACAATTCCTTTAAAACTGAACTCTGAAGTCTGAAAAACCTTAGACAGCTTTATGAGGTGAGAGCATCAAGAAGGCCAAAAACATACCTACACGGAAAGTGTATCCTTAACTATCTTTGCAGATAATCGAAGACCGATAAATCGCATGGTTTGTGGTTCTGTTACTCTAACGTGAAGATACTGCCTTTATAACAATTTTTTAATTATGTGTTTAACAAGTTTTCAGGCGACTTGAAGCAAACAAATGAAAATCGCAAGGAGAGGCAACTATATGGAGGATGAGGACGTGGTTCGCAATGCAATCTACAAGCATCTGTTGAATCAAATAAGCAGCGTCGTCCTTGAGGAGGATCACGCCTCTAAAGGGGCCCACAGACTGCGTTTTTGCTCGGCGGTTTTGTTCGACGAACAATAATCATCGAACAAAACGGATGCAAAACTGAAGTGTAGGTGCGAAATCTGTCGTTCTTGCTCGATAACAAAACCGATGAAAATAATCAAGCTGCGCCGGATTTTGTCTGCCGGTTTTGTTCGTCGAACATTAAGTCGGAGGTGTGTGGCGGAAACAGTTTTTAAAACCGTCGTATTTCTCAGTGGTGGGCGTCTGGGTGTACTCGGGTGATACTACACTGAGAAGTTTAATTCAAGAAATGTCGGATCGTCGTCAAATTAGTAGAAAGTTTTTATTAGAATTTATTAAAGTCTATCGCAGAGTTTCCTTTGGCCACCTTCTTTCTTTCTTTTTATTATTTTTAGATTTTGTGGCTAGTGCCGCCGCCACTGCACAAAGATACGTTGTCTTCATGTCACTAAATTTCAATATAACAACTGTTAACAATACTGTAGTGTGTGTGCAAAGTACGTTTAACGTTTTTGTTCGATGATTATTGTCGACGAACAATAACCATCGAACAAAACGGATGCAAAACTGAAGTGTAGGTGCGAAATCTGTCGTTCTTGCTCGATAACAAAACCGATGAAAATAATCAAGCTGCGCCGGATTTTGTCTGCCGGTTTTGTTCGTCGAACATTAAGTCGGAGGTGTGTGGCGGAAACAGTTTTCAAAACCGTCGTTTTTCTCAGTGGTGGGCGGTCTGGGTGTACTCGGGTGATAGTACACCGAGAAGTTTAATTCAAGAAATGTCGGATCGTCGTCAAATTAGTAGAAAGTTTTTATTAGAATTTATTAAAGTTTATCGCAGATTCCTTTGACCACCTTCTTTGTTTCTTTTTATTATTTTTAGATTTTGTGGCTAGTGCCGCCGCCACTGCACAAAGATAAGTTGTCTTCATGTCACTTAAATTTCAATAACAACTGTTAACAAAACTGTAGTGTGTGTGTGCAAAGACCGTGTTACGTTTTTGTTCGATGATTATTAATTGTTCGTCGAACAAAACCGCCGAGCAAAAACCCAGTCTGTGGGCCCCTTAATGGATTGCTTCTAGTTAGTTTATGTGTAGTACACATCCCACGTGGTGGTTCGGCTCTCAAAAGGAGAATCCGTAGTAATAATAATAATAAACGACTCGCAACCTCCCCTTAATAATTTTAATGAAAAGAGTGTGGTGATAAAAGTCACCTAATCAAAATACAGCGACATGTTTCGGGACTCCCATTATCAAGCAATCATAAACATAAAACTGGCGTAAACAATACAACGTGAAGATGACCTACCTATAGTTATGAGAGGAACTAATTAATAATAAACAATAATTAACATGTCAGATAAAATATCAAGCAAACCGACATTTAACCATCTCGGCAAGGAACGGGGAGAGATTGGAGCCCATGTCTTCGGTTTGGATGTAACACGTGTCGTTAAATTTAAGTTTCCTTGAATGCTTAATTTCAGTAAAGAAATAATTAGACGGACAAATTGGAAACATCAAATGAAATTAAGGAGTATTGAGCAAAATTGGGATGAAGGGTAATATGTTTTTATATAAAGGAATTAAGCCAACGAGTGATCTTAGAAACGGGAGTGTCGGTGGAACTGACCACCGCGGTCTGATGGGGATGTTAGGTTTATGGATTTTGGGTAAACCATAAAGCAGGAACGGGGTTCATGACCAGAAGGGAATAGCCTGTGGGAATAGATATGATTGCGGATTTTCTTAGTAAAATTCTTATTAGGATTAGAATTGAGTTTAATGAACCCTGGCCCCTCAATGAAGTCAAGGACCTTATTGACATAAAACAGTTACCCTTGTCAGTCTTAGTGCAAGTAATCGAAAAGTTAGGTCCTCTAAACAATTTAACTAAATTCCTCTGAGCCTTATTCGACTTAGTATTTTTATTATTAATTTTATTGTTAATATTAGTATCAACAGAAGGATTAGCAAAAAGGGGGCAAAAATTAACAGCGTCAAAGCAAGAATTTTGGGAATAGTTATGATTGTAAGTCTGAAGAGTCTTGTAAATTTCGGTTTTGATATGATTAACAGATTGACAATTATTAGATGATATGATAGCATATGAGTGGCAATATCCTCAATAATGACCTTTTAGAGTAATGAGAAGGAGGTTTGTGTTTAAGACCTTTATTCAGAAAACCTAGCTCATCCTGATTAAACACATGGTCACTAATATAGAGTATTCTAGAGTGTGTCTGGGGGCCCCAAAAAAATTGTTTAGTTTGAAAATAAACTTTTTCCGGCTCGAGGACCATGCTTAATCTCCCTTTGAGAAATTAAGTGTTGTTGGGGGTTGGTTGTGAGGGCTGGAATTTTTAATCATAATATTATCGTTCAATTCGAAATTAAAGTAAACTGACATTCAGCAACCTATTTAGATCTTTTAGTATCAAAGATTGGAAGAAGTTGCAAGAGAAACCTCCACATCAATATGTTTCCACTTATAATCAATTTGAATAACTAATAAGAATAACCAAAGGAAGCGTGAAAATGGAGTTTCAAGTAAATGTATTGTGTAAGAGGTATAACTGCAAATGAACAGCTTGTGATCTAGACAACGTTTCTCATTACAATTTAGTATTTCTTGTTTTGTGCTTTAAACGATGTCAAGCAAACGTGTTGGCTATTTCAAAGCCCCTTCGTCAAAGAGAACTTCAATGAGACATTGTTCGTCCGCTTAATGTTCCTCAACGGATTGTGTCCAAAGCGATTAACAGGTTGAAAGAGCTTGGCCATGAAGGCAACCGTATACGGGCTGTATTGCTTTCAGATACATTCCAAAACAATGGAGGGAGGTAAAAATTGTTTTTATCCCCAAACCTGGCAAAGGTGATTACTCCACACCCAAAGCATATCGCCCAATCAGTCTAATGTCTTTTCTTCTAAAGACACTTGAAAGATTGTGCGACAGACACATAAGGGATACGGCGCTAATACGATTTCCGCTGCACCCTAACCAACTTCAAATCAATAGAAATTGCCTAACGCCACCATGGCATAATAGAGGTCGTACGCGGCTGGATTGTGCAACTGCTGAAAGTCAGAGCGGTGCACATCAGCGTCGGCGACAAAACACTAAGATGCACAGTAGTGAGAGGATGCCCCCAAGGTGGGGTGCTGTCACCACTTCTGTGGAGCATAACTGTAAACAGCCTCCTTTGTCGCCTTAACGACAACGGCCACTACACCCTAGGTTATGCGGATGATCTATCCATCCTAATAACCGGCAAATTTGTGGCTACTCTGTGCAGTCTGATGCAATCAGCTCTCAGAGCGACCGAAGAATGGTGTAAGGAACACTCCCTGTCCATAAACCCGACAAAAACGGAGGTAGTTCTCTTCACAAGGAAAAGGAAGATAGAGGGCCTTCGAGCTCCTCTACTCTTCCGAAAACACCTCCAGTTTTCAGAGTCAGTGAAGTATCTAGGTATTACACTCGACAATAAACTGAACTGGAGCAAGCATATCCAGCTTAAAGCGGAGAAAACAAACAGGGCGTTCTGGCAATGTCGCCGCGCAATCGGAAGACTTTGGGGCCCATCCCCAAAGGCTATCCTGTGGTTGTACACCGCCGTGATAAGACCCATGTTCTGTTATGGAGCAATTGTCTGGTGGCCTACAGCCAGACTATCCACAACCAAATCACTGTTAAACCATGTGCAAAGACTAGCGTGCCTTGCGTGCACGGGCGCAATACGAACAACCCCTACAGCCGTCATGGAAGCCATCCTGGGTCTGCCTCCACTGGATCTCCACGTGAGAGAGCAGGCCACACTGGCAGCCTTGCGTCTGAGAAATAAAGGGTTGTTGAACAGGAAAGGCACTGAGGTGGGTCACTCTCGAATTCTGGGCGAGGCAGTCAAGCGACTACCTATTCTAGAAGGACGATCTGACTCACTCATCCCTCGATTCATACTAGGGAAAAACTACCACATCTTCCTTGATGTGGAAGTGGCATCCCAACCAGACATATCCATCTTCACGGATGGATCTAAAACAATGGAAGGAACAGGCCAGAACTGAACTTCCATATCAGCCAACCACTAGGAAAAATATCAACTGTCTTTCAGGCAGAACTAGCAGGCATAACGATAAGTGCAAAAACTATTCTTATGCGCAGCATAAAGAATAAAATCATCAGAATCTCCAGTGACAGCAGAGCCGCTCTGCAGGCACTAGATCAATACAAAGTCACCTCTAGGCTGGTTTCCGAGTGTCACCAGGTACTAGAGGAAGTAACAAACAGCAATACCCTTGAGCTTGTATGGGTTAAAGGGCATGCTGGAATAATAGGCAATGAAAAAGCTGATAAGTTAGCCAGACTGGCCTCAAAACTATGGTTTTATGGTCCAGAGCCGGCTCTTCCACTTACAGCATCAACTGCAAACCACTTAATAACCCAAGACACCCAAGCCCTACACAGGGCTAGGTGGAACTTGATGGTAGACTGCCGCCACGCGAGGGAGGCCTTCAGAGGACCATCTCGTAGCCTGGCGCGCTTCTGTACAGGGCTATCCAGAGGAAACCTGCGGCTACTTGTAGGCATACTTTCTGGACACTGTAAACTTAACAAGCACATGCACCGCATGGGTTTGGTAGACTCACCATCTCCCGTGGTGTACCGCCGCAATATTCTTATATCCGTTTTCCATAAACAGAGTGATGCGGAATGAACTTTCCAATAGCACTCTGCTCCTGCCTACAGGGTTAAAATGATTAAGGGATCGTGTGAGGGGCAGCTTCCGGATATTATTACATCTTCCGAATGTGTTATTGTTATTCGTTGTTGTTTTGTTAAATTTCTTTTGTTCAATAAATTTACATTGCAAAATATTTAACTCATTTTCTCGCACCTTGTGTAAGACTCAGAAGTAAACTGGGACAAACCCATTATTTGACAAATCGATTTTCACTTAAGATCGATTATCACTTTATAAATTTCCAAAATCGTACTTAAGAAATGTAAGGTAAAAATACACCACCATTATAAGATCAGTAGTAAGTTTCTTTAGAGGACGACCAAACACATCTGTGGATTAGCCACTTGTAGTAAACTCTTGCTTTATTTTGGAAGAAAGCAATACTGGAGTGCTTCACATTATCTTCTACGTCATCTACGTGAAAAAACAATAAGAAAAACGAACCAAAAACTTGCGAAATATTATCCATCAATTACAATTGCTCACATGGTAGGTCAAAAGGTGGCACTATACCAAAAATAGTGGCAAAGTGCATGTTTAGGCAGATCGTGGTTTGAAAGTGTGCAAAATTGAGGGCAGTGTGGGCTTGTTGCATGATCCGAGTTAGCGGAAAAATTACGAAAAACAAAATCTTTTTTTGCCGAAAAAAGACACTGCTTCATTTTTATCTAATAAGTTATTGACTTCCCCTTGTATAGTCAATATTCATGAATGAACTTATTACGTACTCCAAGATGGCAAAAACCAGCAGTACGGCGACGTGACGTACCAAATTAGACGAAAATCCTGGTGAACCTTGCATTCTACGGTTAAAATCATCTTAGGTTACCGTTGTCTAGACTCTAGAGGATGCACCCTAATTGCAAACAAGTAGTTTCCGTTTTTTTTTGTTTGTTCATAGAAAAAAGTGTCTCTTACAATGGCTCATCAAATTTAAGAATACCTAGTGAACATCATGAAAATATTAAACCAAATGTCGAGTTGACGAACTTTAACAAAAAAAATAATACCCTTGAATACATAGAAATAAAAAATTTACTTACACAAATTTACGACAGATCGCGTAACTGTTTGGTTATATAAATTAAGTGTAACACCAATTAACAAATAAAACACTCTTATACAGTACGTGCACAAGATCGTATATTATCATCACTAGAAATTACAGTGTAATGACAGTCGTCAAATTAGTAGAACAACAAAAGAGACATACAAAAATAGTTTTAATGAGTGGTCCATATGGCCCATAAATAACTTCAAGCCAAAGCTTTTATATTTAATTTCCGAGAATTATTTTTGATTATTCTGACAAAAGTGTACAAAAAGAACGACACTTTTTATGACAATTTGCAATAAATCGTCAGAGAATGTGTTTGTACTTTTTATTACTAAAGCTAAATTGTTAAACTAATTTAACAATATCCTTACTTAATTATTTAGGTCAAAGTATGTATTCTCGGTAAGGCAGGAAGGGTTAAAATGTTTAGTAACCTACTCATGGGTAGGTATCCATAAATTACGCATTTGTTACAGACTTGCTGACCTTGTACTTGTGTTGTGTCGGGCAGAACTTCTTCAGATGCTTTAGTTTAAACTGCCAACTACCTTTATTTTATTTCTTTTTAAGAGTCGGAGTGAAGTAATGTTTACGGCATTCTATTCATGTTGCTGGAGAACCTTTTAATTGTTTCTATTTGACAAAAAAGAACTTTATTCACAGTTACTATTTTTTGTGTATGTATGTATAATTGCCTCAAGTGCAACTATAATAAAAAAAATTAAAGTAAAAAGATATACAACATAAATAATATTTTAATGATTTAAGAGGTGCAACGGCAGTGGATGATTTTTATTTATTTTAAGTAAGGGTAGATATCTGCCACTTGTTTAGTGGGTTAACTAACTTATAACAAATACAACGTAATTAGAAGATTTCAGTAAATAAGTGGCAGATATCTACCCTTAATTAAAATAAATAAATAATATTCTGTTTCCAATATTAGCGAGGTTGAAGAAATTTTTTTAACAGTAGGTATTGTTCGTTGTAGATGATAAATAAGTAAACTGGAAGATGAAGAAAAACCAACTAAGACGTCGCGTCGTGGAAACATTTTCTGACATTACTAAACATGCCTTCACTATTATGCTCTGGATCCAAAACGGCAGCCCGAACAGTGGACAGGTCTCGGCAGTCTTTCCACAAATAAGCTTAAGTAGTTTCCGTCGACCGGAAAGGTAATGGTTACGATTTTTTGGGATGCGAAGGGTTTATTACCGTACAAGGAGTCAGCCAAACAATGAACGCAAGGTAGCTTAGCAGGTCAGATGCGCAGACGATAGACAAAGACATAATACCAAAGATAAAGACACATCCTTTCCTAAAAAGTACGCTTCAGTGCGGTTCGGCCCCAACTCTACATTGTTAGTGTGAATCAGTGGTATTCACTGTACATGTTATTTTAGACAAATTAGAAGCGACAGTTATTGGTTATTGATAAAAGAACGGGAATTGTTGAGGTATTATATTTCTTCTTTCAATCCATTTTTTAAGTGAAATGCTGAATTTAAAAAAGAAACTGTTTACTCGGGCGCGTGGGGAGACGAACGGCGACTGTTTGATGGAATTTCGTGGGTGACCTTGTAATGAAGATTATGTTTAGTAACGCATCGAGGGAGACAATAACCAATTACTTTGTAATATAACTTTCTGAGTCTATTCGCTTGCTCCTCTTATCATTTTGCCTTCTTTCTTATGCACTGCGACTATTATATTTTCACCTCTCTGGACCTCTGGTAGTGTTTCATCTTCCTATTTATTTATTTATTATCTTTCTCTGGATTTCCTCGCTTTCTAATTCCATCTTCTTTAACGTCTCTGACATAATTTCGTTCTAATACCTTCTCACTTTTCAATCTTTCAACACTTTCTAAAATTTTTCTTTTATCTCTTCCTTTGTACTTTGACTTCTCCCATTCTATTCTCTTTGTACATTTTATTTTTCACTTTTCAGACGTTCTTTTTGTTTTATTTTTTAACATCTTATTCTAGTTATCCTTTTCTACGACCTTCTAGCATCTTCCCCAAATGGTTCCCATGACTCCCTAATGGTTTCTCAAACTCGTTTTGCACTTTCTTACCGTAGATTTGATCAATTTTGTAGTCTTCCGTGATTTTCGTGCGAAGGTATTTTTACCTTTTAGCGTTTGTTTCTTCCTGTTTAATATCTTCACTATTCCACCGTTTGTGCAATTAACCGTCATAATTACATGTTCTGTCATAAACGCTTTTGATATTTGTGTTAGCCACAGCTTCTGTTTTTTACTGTTACGAAAAGAATTGAGAATTGTAACACAATTTATAAATAGGTATTGCACCAGTAAGCTCAGTTATATGGACGATTGGGCGTGGATTAGAAGTGAGGAGAGAAAATGAGGTATAAGTAGTATAAGCAGAATGAGTAACGAATACTCAATAGAGAAAATGGGCGCCACGCAAGTTCTAAAGGTAATAGCTAAAATTGAAAATATGAACTGCGAAGATAGTCTCAATTCGGAGATGAGTAAACGTAGTAATCTGAAAGAGAAATATGGTAATGGAGCAATAATGAGAATAAAAAGTAATTTGACGAAAATATAATAAAGACTCGGTCAAAATATGTACACAAATAACTATAACATAAAGTAATTGTTCAAAATAAAATAAAACAAATGAGTGTAATTGGATAATAATCACAAATGGTAGTGACTCACTCAATAGTGATAATACTGATAATACTAATTAGAGATCCGCTTTACCTTTTCAAGTAGCGTTGCAAGAAACTACTCGTAATGAATTACGTTAGCATGAATATTTAATCTGTCAGAATACGATGCAATCGTAGTAAGCCAAGTAAGTAAGTAATAAAATAAGATACCTGTATATAATGTTCGGTGGAGATCCCTTTGCAAAGAGTCTGCCGAAGCGATGTAATCTAAATAAAGAAAATTAATACAAATCGGACCAAAAATAATGGTTCGGTCCCAAACTACGAGAATACTTAATTACTCACGATTCACTTGAAGGATCGGATACTGAACATAAGTTTGCAAAAGAGCTTGAATGTATCAGCAGTTAAAAGTTAAGGTAAAAGGGAGTAACTAATACAATTTTACGTACAAGTCAATTAACGCAAACAAAATAATATTTAACTTGAAGTAATAAAAGTATCAACTGAAGAGCAAATTTAGTTAGAATGAGGTATTTACAAAAATGAATGAAGTCACAAAAATATTTAAGTTAACTGTAAAGCAATTTACTAAAACAAATAATTTCGGTAAGGTAAAGTATCCACAAATTAAATTGTTTAAAGTTAATGAGTTTAAAGGAAAATAAAAATAAAGTAATTTATAAGGAAGCAGAAAAGGTAAATGAAGTTTGTAGTCTTCGATGAAGTTGAGAATATGGCGGCGAGTTGTAAATGCAGAAATCGATGTTACCGGCCCAAAAATGGTAGTTGACAGGATCAACCATACGGTAAACGGGAAGCGATACGTTGAACGCTAGGCTATTCGTTGAACACTAGGCCATTCGTTGAACGCTAGGACAATTATGAGAAATTAGAGACAAGAAGTTAGGAAAGAATGTAATTTTGAAGATAGTAAACGAATAAGTACATACCCAATGAGTTTTAATCACTGACGCCAAGTACACTTGAAAACGATTCTCAGATGCGACACGTAATAATTGTATTAAAACCGTAATTGTATATGTTTGGAAGTGGTAGAAATAAGCAGGTGGTTTCTCCACAACCAATTTGTTCACGAAATTTCACTTATAACCGTTTTATATAACGTAAAATTAAAGAAATTTGTGAAGATTTCTCAGCGCAAAAATGGAGCGTCTGCACCGTTTGAGAACTCGAAAAGAAGTCTCTTTGACCAGTAAAAGTAAAACCTAAGAGGCTTAAGAAGTAAAAAGAGATAGTAGAGAGTGAATGACGTTAAAAGGAGAGAGATGAGTAGGACGCCGGAAACGAGGTTAAAGGCTATTACGAGATTAAGAAAACATTTCAACCAATTAGAAAATTAAGAATTTATAAAAAAAGTGAAGTGTTGCGCCACCTAGTGCACAATTGGTTAGGGTCCATAATATCGATCACAACTAAGTACTAAACCATAGAATACCTATACACATATCATAACATGACTTTTTCTTGTTTAAACTCTGTTTTAGCGTCAAACAGGTGATTCACAATTCGTACACATTATTCCAGTGTGTTCAAACAGGTATCCATAAATATATTATTCTTACCCGTTTGTATTTAACTTTATATTATCTTCCCACGCTCTTTTCTGATGTTATTTTCTTGTTTACAACTCTTTAATTCAAATTTCCGCATCTCTTTTTTCCCTTTTGTTCTTGAAGGTTTCACCAAAAGACACCTTTTGCCCCTTTACAATCCGTTTCTCTTAGCCCATACAATATCATAATGGTTATCATTTGTTCCCGATCTAGAGCGGGACGCATACCTTTTCGTTATTCTTTAATTAACAAACTCCCATTTATGGATCATGTAGATATGTACATTGTACAATTCTTATGCGGTGGTCATAAAACTACCTTTCGTCTACTTTTTGCTTATTTATTCTATTGTTAATTCCTCTTTCTTACCCACTTATACTTGTATATTATATTCCACGTTCTAAATTGGTTTCGTTTTTAATTGCTGTCTCCTATTTTTGTCCCATTTCAATGTCTTATTATGGTTATTTTTAACTTATATCGCCTCTAAGTTTTTTGGGCTGATTTTCTTTACTATTACCCCTCTTCGCCTTCGTCCGACTTGTACACCGAATCAACAATTTCTAGTTTTCTTCATTCCACTTTATCCTGTTTACCCGTACTTTTTCCGATTTCATCATTTTTACTGTTTCCTTATGTATGTCACATTACATATTTCGTGGCTACCCCATTTTACTTTATATTTCTTAATTTGACTTTTATCTCCATATCTCTCCCTCTAAGAAAGATTTAATTTCTTTCTTCTACTGCTTATCTTCTATTCTCGTGTTGGTAAATACACTCTTCGTTTTTTTTCTTCATACTTTAACTCGTTTTGACAGTTTGAATAATAATTTCTACGCACTTCTTGTATTTATCACCTTATGTTTTACCCAAACACTTATCTTCGGTTCTTCGATCACGTTAAACTGTCAAAAATTATGTAGAACAAAAAATAATTGAATTGTTAATAAGTATTACAAGAAATAAAAATATAATGTTAGAGCGTTGTTGCCTTAATCAGGCAAAGGTGCTTAAACCTTAATCAATGTATCACTGTAAAAAAAAATGAAGAACACCTATCGTGATTTAGATAAACGCGATGAGTTTAATTTGTAGTAATAAGTAATTGTTCAATTTTGTTATCAAAAAACCGAGTGAGCTGCTTTCATAACTCTATCTGCTCTCCAAAACCCGTTCTTAATTTTTGGGATATGCTCGTATGTTGTTTTTCAGCGGCGTCATTTCAGTATATTGCAAGGGGGGGGGGGGGGGGGCAACTATAGTAAAAAGGGGAAAAATGGCCCGCCGCAGGGGAAATTTTTTTTGAATAAGGGGGTGTGAGTGTCAGTTTAATAAGTTTAACGTATCTTATTTTTGGTGGGAGGGGGTTAACTGGCCTACCCCGACCCCCCTAAATGACGCCACCGTTGTCTGTGCAGTCCGTATTTCTCGCAGGTGATTAAAAGTATCATCATGTAGAACTTCATATTCTAAAACTATGCCTCACGAGGTTTGGGGGGAGGTTGACATGAAGCTTAAAGGTAACGCGTTGACCAGCCCATAAAAATAAAAATGTAGTTTATACTCGACGTAAAAGTCGCACACGAGAATGCAGAAAACGGTATTGGTGCTTCTGCATAATTTAACATTTGGTTTATAATTTAGGAAACTCTAACAATCTGTTAAATGGTTACCCAAGAATGTACAATTTTGAGCAGATGTCGGAATTAAGATATCAACGCAACGCAAATCTTACGACTAGTTTTCAACAAATTAATGTTCACCGCAAAAGGAGCGCATTAAATGTTTACGTCATCAATTTATAATGATCTTTTTACTTCACAAGATAACACATAGATTGTTTCCTAAACCACTTACTGAATAATTACCTCGTTTCTACCGTTATTTATATTACTATATTGGTAACTTAACCTTTTTAAATAATTAATGATTATTTCGTAAGTTTCTAAGTCAATTATGAAATTCTCTACTAATAAGAAAAGCGCCAAAACTTTTTCTTCATTGTAATTTATTTACAAAAATTTATTTTTGTATTCATATTTAAAGTATGTGTATCAGTACGGAACTTCCGTCATTGCGCATTGAAAATATAGATTGTAATGCTATGAGGTAGTTGCTCCGAGACACGTGCACATGTGGGTGATGTTATCTAGTAACGATATCGATTAGTCATCTCCTTCTAGTAAGACTTTCGAGCGCCGCGGCGCCAAACAGTTTTAAGATGATACATCTACAAAGTGAGCGTAAACGGCAAGAAAGCCTCACAAGCAGCACTTCATGCGATTGCCACTTACGACGTTACATATCATCCCATTCCGTAACGCAATTTCAAAAGCACACAAACACATAAAACCTACATAGAAAGAACATTTTCAGTAAATCTAATTTTATTTAGTTGAGGAAGTAATACATTTGATATAGATTGGGATGTACTCTTAATTGAATTTAAGGATATATACATATAAAATACAAAAATAAAACTCTTTCTCTACTTTCAACATTAAATTTGAAATATATGGGGAGAAAAGGTATAGAAAGAAAGTAAAGCGGCGATGAATTTGAAATAAATGTAAATTTGCGGTTGAAAAATTGCGTGAGCAATGGGAATGATATACCAAAAAAACGGACATGATACGTGAAAACTTCAAAGTACGGGAGGGGTTGTTTCCTTAAAATTCGGATTATGTTAAAGCAAAAGGACGTACGAAGAAAAGTTTTATACATTAGTCTTAGTATTCGTTCCAAAATTCTTTCTACGCTTTTTTTTATTTTCCTGTTTACTAAGAAACTAACAAATAACGATTTCATATTTTTTTAAGATTTTGTAAAAGTTTGCAAGGGATTAATGTTTGGATTAGATTTACAAGGCAATTACAGTATATGTGCCATTTTGGCGGCGAACCCGTAAAATTTATGAAAGTATTGATTTAGGTCATATAAGAGCGTAAGTTACCCATTCGTTGTTGATTTGAATCTGTGTGGTGGAAGTTTTGAAAATGTGTATCTATAAGTTTTTACCGCATTAAAATAAAGTAATCCATTTTATCTATTTATCTATTCTCGATAGCAAAATACGAAAACAATATTATACGATACAACATGATAAAGCATCGTTACAAATTATTGAACTAAAAACCAACGCGAAATTGTGAATTTGAAATCATTGAAAGTATAGTTTTCTAATAATTACAATCAATATCGCTGGGAGTGGGTATTAAATCCAGGGGCGGGGCGGGGGGTTGATTTGTAGCTGTGGTCTCGAAAAGTTTATTTTAATCGAGTAAAAAGCTTATGAACAATGAATTCAATGTGTGACCCAAAAAAAAATTATCGGCAACACACTTTATAACTCTGGCAGATTGGAACAAAATGCTATTTTTTGATACGGTTGTGACAGCGCACCTGCAAAACCATCAATGAATACTTTGATTCCCCTAACATAGGATTCCTTCCGGCAATACAGAGCTGTGTATCATGCTGATCACTTGAGGTACCAAGCTTATGGATTTGAAGATTCATTTACTATCTTCGTTAGAATGGAGACTGTAATCAGAATTACCACCTGCAACTGCACCTGCAAAAAATGCAAACGGAATCGGCCAATCAGAAGTGACTGCGAATAAACAAATTAAATTTATAATCATTTCTTTGCAGCATGCGATCGATAATTCCTCAATATCTCATATACAAGGTTTCCGATGAAATTCAAGCCTACGTACACCGTACATTTTTCAACACTGTGAATCTTCTGTCAAACATTCTCAAATTACAGCTTACAATCGTTTAAAATACATTTTTTAACATTCAACAAACAAGAATTATGCGAAAATGTAGTTTGTAGATCAAAATCGAACAAAAATAAAAAAATCTTTTTTCTTGCAATTTTCCGCAAAAAACAGTACCTACCTATCTGAAGGAAACTTGTTTTATAAGACGCACGAGTCCAAGTAGTGCGATAAAGGGCTTTATGAATCGAGTTTCTAATACTATTTTTTCTATTTGGCGTATTTTACTAAAGAATTCCGTTACAAAACACGAATCAAGATAATCTTGTATGTGCGCTCCCTGAAATACACGAACTTGTCAAAACTACGGTCGCAAATTTACTTCTTGATAAATCATCTGCAGAATGTTCTTGGCGCATTTTGTAATTTAAACTGTCATGCATGACAAGATAGTTCCGCATCAAAAGCATTGCTAACCTAAACATTTTCGTAAAATGTTACGTGAATTAATCGCCATAAGGCATCGCAGATGATGAAGTCGCGGTCGTTAATATATTTATTAAAGAATCAAAATGGAGGTAAATTACAAAAAAATATTTTTGGTGTCCCTAATATATGGAATGTTCTTAACTGAGAATTAGGAATCATAGGTCCCAAATCAACCGAAAATCACGTTTACCGCGTTACATGAGACGATTTTAGAATTTTCCAAATTTTGTGCAACTCCTTGAATAAAATTGTCATTTCCAATCTAACCCGAAGTTTCGAAAGGAACTGTACACACAAATTTTACCTTCATCTTCTGACTAAGCGTACAAAATTTGATGGTTATACCCTAATTTCCCACATTGGTTTTACGGACCACCAAATTTAAAACTTCCACTTGAGCATTGTTAGGTTTTACGTAAACCTTTTTGAAAAACAATAAGGGGACAACAAAGTTTAAAAGTAATTTGTACTGGATAACCATAAAACTACCCACGCTCGTGCTATGTGAAGGAAACTTTTTCATTGACTCCGTTATTTCTACACCAGCTAACCCCGATTTATTGCACAACTAACGCCATTCCATCCATTCATTGTTCAAACTGCCTTGTCTAAATATTGTACATAACATAAAATCAAACGCATGTGGCATTGACAAGTTAAATGTTACGATGATCCGCATGTGTTTACCATATTGCTTAGACGCTATCACCCACATAGTAACCTTATACCTTATACAGTATACTACCATATTACCAACATTGTCAAAAATTCTCGAACGGGTCATTACTATTCAATTAAAAAATCACCTTCTGCGGTATTAAATACTGGGCGGAGTATCGCAAAAACGTTAATACCACTACTTGCCTGTTGGGTATAGTGGATGATCTACCACATTAATAATGCTTGATTACTCGAAGGCATTTGATGGTATAAATCATAATCCGTTACTTGCCAATTATATCATATCTGGGTTGTTCAAATAATGCAAATTCTTGGTTTTACAGTTATTTGTCAAACCTATTGTACTTTGACGAGGTTGTGAAGAAGTGTCATGAAAAAGTTGTGTGGATCCGAGTTGAACATCTTCCAGATGGGATTCGTATTAAGAGAAGTAAAAAAACACAATACTCTCAAAGTTTTTTAATCCCAACTATGATTCATTGTGAGGTGACTAGTTTCGACCAACCTAGGCCATTATCAAACCATTAAACTAAAAACTAGAATAAGTGGTGGGATAGGTGATCACTGAAGGACTTAACCAATTAACAACTGTTGTAATAAATTGGCGGGTATACTCCGATAATATGAATTTCCCAAATAGGTTCACCAGCTCTGCTGGCAGCCTTCCAGCGGAGTCGCTGGGTAGTGAAGTTAAGCAATACAAAACGATTGTACTTCTATGAAATGGCCATTTCATAGAAGTACAATCGTTTTGTATTGCTTAACTTCACTACCCAGCGACTCCGCTAGAAGGCTGCCAGCAGAGCTGGTAAACCTATTTGTTGTAATAAAATAAGGCGAGCCCTTAAAATTATATAAGAGCCCCCCTGAACACGGAAGGATAAGGATTATATAATTAACGATGATTTATTATTCTAGTTTTTAGTTTACTGATTTGATAATGGCCTAGTTTGGTCGAAACTAGTCACCTCACAATAGATCATAAGACTGCAAGAGTATTGTGTTTTTTACTTCTCTTAGAAATGTCATCATCTTTTCTCCCACTTCACTCCGACGTCCTGCAGGCTCGATCTTAGGACCTCTTCTTTTTTCGCTGTATGTCTTCGATTTCGCAATTTGTGTTACATCCTGACACTATCACAGCTATGCTGATGATAACTGAAATTTATTTTTCTTATTATACCGTCGCAGTAGTCGCAAATGTGTCTACCTTGCTAACAACAAACCAACCTAAAAAATAAAAATACATTTATGTATATCTAACCCATTATACAGGGTGTCCCACTGCTCCGTAATCGGTCGATAACTCAATATGGGTTGAAGATACAGAAAAAAGTTTCAAATAAAAGTTGCTTTGATTTGAATTGCGCATCTATTAAAAATATTCTTATATCTACAGTATGTTGCATTTTCACGTGGCACGAAAATGTCACTTTTTTTTAAATGACACACCCTATATTTTTTTCTCTTCATGTATCGACCAACCATATTTATATCATGCCTGAATTTTTTTTAAATATTGGATGTGCGGTTGCCAAGTTATTAATTATTTTGTCAAAATTTGGTACAATTCAAGGTCGGACTATAATATTCATAACTAAGTTATTGTTCAAAAAAGGAAAAATTTATTTGACGAATAATATTACCCTATTGTGTTACTCTACAAAAAAGAACTAAGTGATTAATTTTATACCGAGTGTTTAAAATGCGAATTCAAACTTTGTGAACTTTAAATAGAATTAGACAAATATTTTAAATGAAACACCCTGTATTTTTATTTACCATCAGATTCTCGACAAAAAACCCCATTCAACGGTTTATTATTTCCTGGTATTATTTTTTGTGCTTTTGTTAATATTTACGATTTTTAAAATTTCACGTAAAAAAAATTTGTTAAAAGTAATTTTTATTTAATTATTATTACAAAATACCGTTTAAATAGTTGGTATTAACGCAAAAGAACAAAACTCAAGTCCTGTGACTATCTTAAGTTCTAAATAATTAAAGCAAAACAACAGTCAGAGGTGCGCGCGAGAATTGGATTTACTGTACCCTAATAAAGTAGGGGAGGCCCTGTTCCTTGGCCGCAAAGGTCACCGGAGCTTACCTTTATGGATTACTATCTTTGGGGAACTGCTCAATCTCAAATATATCAACAGCTGCCACAACACAAAATGACATGAAAATTTGAATTCGAGAGGCGTTTCAACCGATTACTCCTATGACTTTAAACAATGTGAGATTATTTAGGGTTGGGCTTCAAAAGTGCATTGATCAAAGTGGAAGACATTTTGAACATTTACTTTAATGAGAGATATTGTATTTATTTTCTATTTTAATTTTCGAGAAACACCGTTTATTAAAAATTCGAGAAATACCGTTTACTAAAAATTTTGTTGTAATTATTTAGAAATTAAGATAGTCACAGGACTTGAGTTTTGTTCTTTTGCGTTGATAACAACTATTTAAACGAAAAAAAAGTGACATTTTCCTGCCACGTGAAAATGCAACATACTGTAGATATAAGAATATTTTTAAAAGATGCGAAATTCAAATCAAAGCAACCTTTATTTGAAACTTTTTTCTGTATCTTCAACCCACATTGAGTTATCGACCGATTACGGAGCAGTGGGACACCCTGTATATAATTAGTCGATGTTTTTATGTTTTGGAATTTCACTTATAATATCCCTCTCTCTCGTAAATAGTCACGTCTTTGCGCAGCTTTCTTCAAGGGCACGGACTACAAGAAATTTAGGGGCCCATACACGAGCGGATTATCCTTACATATCGGATATGTACAGATTTGATTCGACGGATCCGGATCGGACGAAACAAAGCTACTAACTAGTATTGAAACGGCTCGACTCGAACCCACTAACGGACAAGTCCAAACCAACAGATATAATTCGTACGAATTTTTAGACACGCCATACTTGGCACGCGACTAACCATTCACGTACGGATATCTTTACGGATTTGGCTCGCCACGCATCAAATATGACGAATAATCCGCTCATGCACTATGCACTACCTCTATCTGCACATAAGTTAAATGCATTTAAATCATCATTTACATACAAGGCCATGGCCAGGGCGGGGGGATCAATGGAATCAGAACCCCCCTCCGAAATTCAGTGGAAAATTGCCTAAAGCACAGTATTAGAAAGAACTTCCCAGAAACCAAATGGCAAACACTTACGGCAATGTGTGAGACTTGATGGGTCGAAAACCATGATAACCCATCATTAGGTTTCAGGAAATTTTCAAAGCTATTCTCGATACATTAGAAGAACTGAGCACTGATGTGGGTTCTGAAACTTCATCAAAAGCGAATAATTTTCTAAAATCTATTATTGCCAGTTACTTTGTCATAAGTTTATGTTGCTTAACCATGTTATTTTCATACACACTACCACCCTGAAAAATACTTCAATCTCCGCTGTGTGACTTGTCAGCAGCTCTACAGCATGTCGATTTAATCATAATAACCATTGAAGGCATTTGCAAAAATGTGGATAAGTATAAGATTTACAAAAATTTTCAAAGCTGCGCAAGATTTATTAACACCCTTAAAGGAAGATATAGAGATTCTAAGATTAGCGTTACGGTAACAGCATAGAGCAAACTACAGTGCAACAGAGCCTGAAACTTATTTCAAAAGATCTATTATGATCCCACTTTTAGATGACCTCCTTGATCAACTTCGGAGAAGATTCAAGGATCATAACACTACGTTATCATCACTTAACATTTTTATTCCATCTGTGTGTTGCAGGAATAACCTTGAATTTCAAATTGACCATTTCTCGCACTGGGACTGTTTATACAATCGGAATTCGATCTATGGACGCAAAAATGGCTGAATGAACCGGAAATAAATCGTCCCACATCTGAAGCTCTTGGAGAATGTAATCAGGTCCTGTCTCCAAATAGCCACAAACTCTTATAAATTTTGGCGGCACTGTCTGTTAGAACTTGTACGCCTGAAGGGTCATTCTCTTCTTCAAAACGCCTCAAAACTTATTTGAAAAATTGTACGGGCCAGGAAAGGTTGAATGGGTTGGCTTTAATGTCAATTCAGCGCCGAATCAGAGGAGCTAATTGACCTATTCGCAGCAAAGAAAGCTAAAAGACTAAATTTTATTTTATACATAATATGTGAAAATGATCTGTTTTTTAATTACTGTTTATTCAATAAATGTACCTATAATCTTATTTGTAATTGTTAAAATTTGCCCCCCCCCCCCCCGAGTATTTTTTCTGGCTACGCCGCTACGGCCTGGTTTACATATCTTTGTGTTTCACTTTACAATAAGGTTCCAATTCAGTATAGAACACCTAGTTTCCTGCAATTTAAAAAGAAAATTACGGAATTATGTTGTTATACGGTGTCTTTATTATTTTGATTGCTATTCGGATTGTTTCATTTATTGTCACCACACCACTATAGAGATACAATGATTCCTTTCCGGTTCTGCTATTTCTTCTTTTATCTGTCATTGTTTCATTACCTATATAAAACTGTAATTTTTATTGTATTTCTCCGCACTGCTGGTTGAGGAAAACAGCTTTTAGTTGATCTCCGCCAGATAAGATAAAGTTATTATTTCAATATCTATCGATGTTCAGGCCAAGCCCGGTTAACTAACCGAACGGATCGAAATCAAGTAACCATTAGTTTAAGTAATACCTATATGCAATATAAATTTGAAGTTGCTGTAAAAAACATTGAATTAGTATTATGTTTAATGTGTAAGTGTTTGTTGTTTAACTCGGCGCATAATAATAATTATTATTATTACTTAAGTACCTATAAGAAGAAACTGTAAATACAGCTTTACTTGATGATATAAACGAACATGATTACAATTTACAATAGTCAAAACTTATCGAGTACCTATTAATTTACGCGGTTTCTGGTTTTCTCAAACATGTTTCATCCTACAAACTTGAACGCAACGTATTTTATAATGAGATAAGCGTTGTTTATTAAGAAAAACATTTTTTTGGATAGTTAGGAAGTTGCTGGTAAAAGCCATTTAAGTTACTCATTACATTAATTATATTAGAAATAGTTTGTGACTAAATTAAAAAAAAAAAGTTATTCCTGTCGTGACATTAAAGCACAAAATATTATACTGTTATACGTATGCCTGTATATATTACGAGTATTTACATGCTCAACACTTACAGGTTTTCTAATTTTGATTTATTGCATTACAACCTATAGGTAATTTTCACTTCTGGTATGAAAGAGATTAATACGAGATTGGTTTATGTTAAGCCAAAACTAGCTAAATATTTTAATGTTAAACGATTTTATAGGAAGTAGGTATATAATTTACTATAGCAGTTAACATCGATCCATTACTAGTAAAGGCAATTTAAATGTAAAGTATAAGTTATGCGTTTTTTGTATTTTTTTGGTATTTCGGCATTTTTAATCATAAGTTCAATAATATCTTGAATATTAAACAATGTATCCTGAATTTACAATTTATTAGGTTGTACATCAAAAGTTCCGGCGTAGTAAGTGCGAAAATATATTATACATGTTCATTTAAATATTATGACTTTTATTATTTTAGACAGACGCAGTGATTAATAGTTAACAAGGATTATTACATTGTATAACTTTATATTAAATTTTTTAATCTTTTACTAGCGTTATTTCAACTGTCATTTAATGTAATTATTAGTCGACGATAATATCTGTGAAAAATTATAATAACTGTACTTCGACTGTCCTACGTTATCCCAAATACTTTGTTATTTGAATTTCAGATTTTCGTATAGGTAATACCTTTTTGCACGTTTTCTCCTTATTTTATCAAGAAAGCAATTAAAAAGTGGAGCATCGACGCGACGTTACGGCACGAATTATAACAGCATTCAACTAGTTTTTACTGCATTTTTATGCCGAGCCCACGTAACTATTTAAAGAATGCACTTCGCAAAAATTAGGTGTAAATAAAACTTGCAAATACAGGGTGCGAGGAAATAACGGAGTTGAAAATTTGAAATATAAATTTATTGGAGAAATGAAATTTAACAACTAATTAATAATTATAATAATAATATAATATAAAAATAATAATAACGCAATCATTTTACAATAGGATACTCGATGTGTGTCAAGATCCTTATCGTTTACGTCTTACTCCAACGCTAAAAGGTGTAGGAAGGAAAATGATGTTCATTTGTTCATCCACAGTTGAGTTGAACTCAAATTTCTTTCCACCAAGGTGTTCTTTTAAGCCTTTAAGGGATCGAATAGTATTAAATCAAGTTTTACAACACAGAGTAGCAAATTCAAACTTGGATTGTCATTTGGATACTTGGATAGTAAAGGTTGCGCCATTTAAAACTCAATGACACGTCTTAGATGACTTAGGGAACGTCATTACTGTAGCAATCGAAAACATGATTTGATAAAAGTTACAAAACGTTTTCAAAAATTCATGTATCGTAAGTCTCAATCTTTCGTCTCACAAGATATTTATTAGCCATCTTTTGTTTCAACACACAATACATCGACTCTCTAAAATTTGATTTTGAAGAAAAATTTATTACACAATTCACCTACGGAAAAGTGCAAACATATGGACGCAGGGCGTCTTTCAACAACTTTATAAATCAACCGATACAACAGAATATCGGAGGATCTTTAGTGTTATCGTCACTCGTTTTCAGTGGTGTAGTGGAGCGGGAACGCGTGGGAACGGCGTTCCCCACTCTGCTTTTTCCAAGAATCCTATATATTAATAGGCGACCCGTGTTTCTGGCATTCTGGTTCGCCCGATGTCTCAGAAGATGGGGAGCGTTCCCACACTGAAAAATTTATGACTACACCACTGCTTGTTTTGATGAATTTTGACATGTTTTGGTCAAAAGCCAAGCTTAATACGCATGAAATTGGCTTAGTGGGCACCGATGTAATTGGTTTGGACATTTTATTTGGTCGACAAAGAACAATTTTAAGATGTCTTGATCAATAACCATGTGGTAGCCGAAAATTAATGAAATTCGCTTATTAGACACCGATGTAATATGTTTGGACATTTTACTAACAAAATTGGTCCACAAAGAACAATAATTTTGACACGTCTTAATCAAAAACTATATGGTAGCCCAAAATAAAATGACAATCGCTTATTGGGCATCGATGCAATACGTTTGGACGTTTTTTCCATGAAATTGGTGCATAAATAACGCTTTATTTTTATTATTTTTACCGTGCTCGATCCACTCGAAGCCCTGTAACTTTTGTTCCTGTTGGTATAAGAAACTGAAAGTCAATAGCGTCTATTCTTAATCTATAAAGAACGCGTATACCAATTTCGAAACGAGTGGTCGCTTCTAGAATGAGTTACCGCGCACACGCACAAAACTATAAAGGATCTGAGAATACTTTTTATTAACTATAACAATATTAAGTTACAAGTAATTGTAAAAGTAGTGCTAGATATTAAATTTAAACAAAAACATAACTGTAGAAATACTTCATTTACGAAAATGTAGCTAATAAACCAAAATTGTTTGTTATTAATGTTTTATAGTCGGTGGGTCGGTAATTGACAGTAAATATATTGTAATTATCTCTTTTAACACTTATTTACGTACTTACTAGATTGTCGTTTTCTGGATGTAGAGCTATAATTGTTCGTAATGCCAAACAATTTAGTTAACAATTATCATTTAGAATTGCTAGGGAGCCAATTAAATAATTGGCTATCCCCTAAGAAGATATTTTTATTAATTATAAGTAGGTTTAGGGTATTAAATCAATTAAAGTGTTACCCCATATCTTTGCATCATTGGAATTTCGTTCATTAATATTATATCCAGAACCGTAATAAAAATAAAATGAAAAAAAAACATATTTGGTAGACTTTTGACAGGCTAAGCTACAAAGCAACCAAAAAGATAAGTCCGTATTTAACTTTATTGATCTGATGATGTTATCTAGGAGCCGAAACGTTGGAGTGAAACTCAGACGATGCCACGTTGATGATTTGAAAAAAATGTCTTAAAAATGTGTTTACAGAATGTCAATAAATATATTTTATAATAACCGAGATATGACACCCTCGCCAAATTGAACAAATTTCAATTTCGCCCCGTATCTTTAATACTAAAAATTTGTTTACGTCATCGATTTTGTCTCATAAAACGAGCAGAGGAAAGCGGAAACTACAAGTCGTTAGCTCTTATATTAATTTTATCCCATCGAAATGTAGACCATGAACATAGTGTACCGGGTGGGCCAAATTGGACACTTTTTTATGGAAACATCCTTTATCTTAAGAAATGTACCTAGATGTATTGAGCTCGATTTTAATGAGAAAATCACTACATTTTGTCAAACGGACCACCCTATATATTTTGGGGTTTTTGAAAAGAGAGTAAAATTTCCTCAATTATTATTTATATTACTTATATTATTTCTTATATTTATGTTAAATATTATTTTTATGCATTAAAATATTTTGCTTGCAGACATCTAGGTTACCATGGTTAACAAAAAACGGCAGCATGATTTAAAATGACAATGTCTTAGTTATCTGGGAATTTTAATTAGCTCCAAATATTTTTAATTTGAAATAACAATGTATTAAATGCAATATTGCAAATAATTTTTAACATAAATATAACAAGTAATCAAATTTAGGAAATTTTACTCTTTTTTCAAAAACCTCAAAATATATAGGGTGGTCCGTATGAAAAAATGTAGTTTAGGATGGTACACAAAAAACTAAACCCCCTGTATAAAATTATCCATCGCAATGAATTCTACGTAAAAAAGTGTTCTAAGAAAGATTTTGCCATAATCACTTATCTTTAACAATAAGAGACTTATGGAGGATTAAAGAAATCGTCTAAATTCGAGAAACGACCCCTAGCGGCCAAACGATTAGAGACACCTGAATTCTGTTTATGCCAGTGATTTTCTCGTTAAAATCGATTTCAAGACACCTAGGTCCATTTTTTTCTATCTCTTAAGATAAAGGATATTTCCATAAGAAAGTGTCCAATTTGGCCCACCCGGAACATACTAAAATTTGTCGTTTTTCTTTATTATTATACCCCACAAAAAGGTGCACAAAATCACCTACATTCTCTTAGAATTTGGATGCGATTATCGGAAGTATTTTGGCATAGTAATCTAGCGTGACCGCCGCACCGCCGATAGTATAGTGGACATGCTAGTATACCACAAATCTAAGGTTTGGCGGTTTCAGATTTGACCCATATTGCAGTTGATTACGACTGTTTTCAAAATGTTTCTCGTCAAATGCTTAAGTTTCATTAATTTGAATTTCACTTTCGTCTCGCTGTCGAGACACTAAAAATTGATTTAATTTTATCATCTCATACCTTTAATTTGATTATTACAGTTGGATCTTGATCTAATTTGCCAATTTTTTATGTTGTAACTCAAATCTCTCATTTTTAAAAGAAATGAAAACAGTTGAAGAAACTTAAGTTCAACAACTACAAAACACTCAAATATAGTCACTTATTTTGACTGGCTGAAAAGGAAGCGGATGGTTGCTGACCTTCAGTATTTGTTATGCTGATTTAACATTGGATTCCAATGTTTGTGTTTGTATACCTAAATATTTTCGGATATCTACTAATTTTTATATTTGTATTAGTTATGCTTAATATACATACTCTTCTTCTCATGATTGATCATTCGCCGACTTTCTGCAAAACCGGTTTAACATTCAGAATGTGTTGAATTCATTTCGAATGACCGTATGTAAATTGTGGTTCAAAAAGTGTTGAAAATTTGTATTTGATGCGGGAACAAAATGTTAAAATAAATGCAAAACGGGAGGAGTAGGGAATCGGCTGAAGGATGCATCTGAGTTTGTCCAATAAATTAAAATATGAATTAATCGTTAATGATTATTTTTTTAATTTGTTTGTTTCGTAGTAAGTTAGAATTTTCTTTAGTAAGTTAGACCGTTAGAAACACTTTAATGAAAAATTGACTTGTAACACTAACAGCGCATTTAAGAAAAAAAATGGGAATTATTTCTTGTTATATAGCATTCTTTAAATGTTCGTGTAATAAATTATCGGTGATTTTATAGACACGTATTAAAAAATATTGAATTCCTCAATATTAAGTAATTCTAATTTATCTACTTATGATCTAATGAAATTTGAAACGATGCCCACATTTTAACATCATACGGTATCGGCAAGTTCAATTAAGTCCTCGACTAAACGTATTGTATTTTATTTTTAAATGGTCGAAGAGGCAACACCTGTAAATCATCAATACAAGATTTAATATACGAAGCATTCTGCTAAAATGATTTAATTGGTGTGAGCATTAGACCACACACAATTTCTAGTTGCTTCCGAATGATTAAAAGTGTTGCGATCGAATAGATAAATAGCCGGTTTTAAGAGAGAAAAAAAAATAGCACCTTTATGTATGGTAAATCAGTCAACATAAGTGATTTGAGCACAAGGAGGAAGAAACTAATTAATTTTCGTTTTGTGTTATTGTTAATTAACTAAAATAGAGTAAGTATCTAAGCGTGATCCTTTTTTGTTCGGCCACAGGCCATGGCGTTTAAAAACTTTAGCTGTTACGTGAACAATGTAATCAAAAATCAACGGGTAGGTATTAGAAACACTTTCGTGATTAAAATCATCAGGCACAATAAAAATATGCAAATATTTGAAGAAATAATATGTTACAAAGTGCTTGATTGACTGTTTAATGGTTACAACATTTTTCTTACATTATTGGTTATATTTTTAATATAGCATTAGACATTTAATCTATTTCTCCTTGATACCCAGACATAACAAATTTGATATTTAATTACAATTGCATACTGGTAGATTGCATGTTTACTATAACAATATTGCCCAATCCCTCTCCTAATTTACATATCAAACTGTACGTTAGAAAGAGTTGATGGACGACTTACATACCAATCGTATAAATTATCCATATTGAGCGAATTATAAACGTGTAATTTTCTAAATGTGTTTTTGGGGGGTTTTCAGCGTATCAGAGGAAGTGTATAGGTACCTATACGATCAATTAATAAAAATGTTTCTCGGTGGGAACGGCGATAACCATAATATTAACAACTCGTAAATATATCATACAAGTACTTCCTTTCACATATCTCAAAATTACAAGTCCACGTGAACTCGGTCCATCGTTTAAAATGCGCACTAATTTTAATCATACCTCCAGCAATCCAACTAATAAAACCTGTACCCGTATGTGGTACAAAGACCGCCTGTACTGTACTGTTAGACCAATTATTTTTTACTTATCTGATTTATGAGTAGAATAATAATGCAAACATGTTATATACCGGTAGTAAATTGGGGTCCTAGAAAATAAAAATAAAACCTACAATTCGATTCTATACATACGTAATGAGTAAAATTATATAGATGTTCTAGCAAATACAAAATGAAACTCGTTAAATAACGGTGCGAACCACGTAGATTTTCCAAAACTTGGTAATTGGTTTACTTTTTTTAATGGGCATGATCAAATCGTGTGTACATAATATGTACCACCTAGGTCGTCAGTAATAGATCAGCAGTAGATAAAAAATTGTCTTCAGGCGTTCGGAATGACTTTGTATAAAATAGGTTCGACCCATGGACTTCAAAAACAATTGTTGCGATTTACATTAGAACAATGCAGTACTTCACTAGACGTACGTACGATACAATTTGCCGAGAGCAAGATTTGCTAAACTTCTGATAAATACCAAAATGTATAAAATAGTCAAATTTCACTTCATTAATTTGTAACCAAAGATCAACAAGTTTATGAGAAATTTGGTACGATTTCTAATTATTTTGTGTATCAATTTTTCTCCCTCAACCAGTGCTCGAATTGAAGGGGGGGATGTCATACCTTCACCTTTTTTAAATTACACAAGCGTACCCCTACTTTTTGATGACGCGGAATGCCGTGGAACGCTATTCGAGGGGGGGGGGGGGTATTGCATACCACGTGTACCTATCCCGTATTTTTTCTCCTCGTGAAAAATTTTTATTGTTTGAAACGTGTACAGAAACCAAAATGCAAATGGAATTTTCAGTTTAGTTAAAGGCCGTAAACTGATTGGCAACACCAAATTATCTTTAACCCTTCGCTACAACGATCCCACCATCGCACACAGTAATGCCAGAATGCCAGATCGTGTGAATGAATTATTGTCATATTAATATCAAGTATTATTGCTTATTAATTTTAATTGGCAAGAACCTTGCCAACCCTGGTTGAGGATTTTGTGTATCAATTTTTCTCCCTCAACCAGTGCTCGAATTGAAGGGGGGGATGTCATACCTTCACCTTTTTTAAATTACACAAGCGTACCCCTACTTTTTGGTGACGCTGAATGCCGAGGAACGCTATTCGAAGGGAGGGGGGATATTGCATACCACGTGTACCTATCCCGTATTTTTTCCCCTCGTGAAAAATTTTTATTGTTTGAAACGTGTACAGAAACGAAAATGCAAATGGAATTTTCGGTTTAGTTAAAGGCCGTAAACTGATTGGCAACACCAAATTATCTTTAACCCTTCGCTACAACGATCCCACCATCGCACACAGTATTGCCAGAATGTCAGATCGTGTGAATGAATTATTGTCATATTAATATCAAGTATTATTGCTTATTAATTTTAATTGGCAAGGACCTTGCCAACCTTGGTTGAGGATTGATCAAAATTAACAAAAATAACAATGTAACAAAACCCTAGCGCTAAATCTGCGCAAAATAGCTAAATATAGCTAGAATTGACAATTTTGAATGTTGGGTCCCCCCTTTTGCATCGACCTGAACCACAAGTCTGAAACAACACTGACCCAAACCCCACTATTTATTTCTCAATTCGACCAGTGGAAGGTCAATGGCTTCAAGTGTATGTTATGCCATTTTGATTGATTATTATATTTTTCGGAATGTTAAAATTTCTATTTGTTATGTGTTATGTTTGTGAATACCAGCTTTACCAACGCCAAAATTTACTAGTTTTAGATTGCCCCCTAAAATGTGCGTTAAGTACATAAGGTGCGTGAATGCGGAGCAAGTTGCAGAAAATGTGATTTAAACGTTACTATAATTATGCTCTAATTATGCGCTGTTAAAGTGAAATATGAAATAAATACAGGGTGTCCAGAAATGAAGGTGCCAAACGAAAATCTCAGTTAGTAGACATTATTTTATGTCGATTTAACCCAAATTACCATAGTCCAAAAATGCTTCTTAAGCGAGCTGGAGCTCCTTATAGATGGTGCCATGAAGTACTTTTTTTTTGTACTTAATATGTATTGAAACAGGCGGCCGTCATGTAGAGCACTTACTGTAAAATTTGTTGTTTTTGATATAACTTCAGAGTAATTTAGTTAAATAAATTAATAAATTAGTAATTTATTTAAATTTATTTTTCTCGAGAAGGGTGCATCCTAACGATTTGAAACAAGTGCACATTATTTTTAGAAAAGACACTAAAGAGTGCGAATTTGACACAAAAATGTCAAAAAAATAAATGTAAAAAAATACAATCCAAAATGTCTGCGGCCCCTCCCACATGAGACGCTCATGGCCACAGCAAGGAAGTATTATTTACAGCGATCGATGTGTGATCAGAAGGTAAGTCATTGTGCAAAGTTTGCACGATCGAAACGTTTTTGAGATATTACAAAAAAAGTACTTCATGGCACCATCTATAAGGAGCTCCAGCTCGCTTAAGAAGCATTTTTGGACTAAGGTAATTTGGGTTAAATCGACATAAAATAATGTCTACTAAATGGGATTTTCGTTTGGCACTTTCATTTCTGGACACCCTGTATAATAGGAATAAGTTATCAGACAGTTTCAATTGACGCAGCTAGCTTCACATCCATAGGGTCACAGTAATGTTTTGAATACTTCTGTATTGTTGTTGTTTCAGGCTAATTTGCAGTTCATCGTAAGCAAAGATTTCCGTTCCACCAGTGTGTTTTTTATTACGTTTCATGCGTGTCGCGGATTAAGAAAGGAGTGCATAACGTCACAACAAGGACACATGTCACAAATGCGAAGGCCATAAGAGCAAGATCAACAATTGCACTTATAACCAACAACTCCCGGTTTACCCATATCAGAAGTGAAAGTGACCACGCGGCTGGGAATTCACCACCATTCTGGAAGAACCAAAGCTTTGGGTTGCACAATCACAAGTTCAATTGTCTTCAATAGGAATCATTTTCGATTCTTCGAAGAATAATTATTGTGCTCTCAAGGCCATAGGTATCGATGCTCTCATGCAGATTACAGATTCGCCAAATCGCAAGTACAAATAACGTGAAGCAGAAGCTTATACAATATTTCACTAGAAGGCGAATCCGTGAAAGAGGTCCTGGTAACAACAACAACAGCGATTAAAGAAAATGGTCCAGAGGAATTACACCAACTGAAGATAATCCGAAATGCTAGTAGATACCGCCACAGCGGTCACCGTACTACCGTATACCGGCCTCAGCGGCCGCCGTACCGCCGAATACCGCCACAGCGGCCGCTGTACACTGCCGCAACGACCGCCGTACACCGCAGCGGTAACCACCGTACCACTGCATACCGCCCCGCAATTAGAGCCACAGTTTAACATCCTAATATTTATGTCACCGAGTGAGACTAATGTTCTTTTTGGTATAAATTTTTTTTCGTAGTCAATTTCAGAAACTTTTAGAGTTTGACCTTGTGCTTATAGGTTTGCTACAGTTTAATTGAACTTTTTAAGAGGAATAATTCCCTCATACCTTATTTTCCAGTCGGCATGGTTTTTTCCGACGACATCTTCAACAATAATCGTGATACTTCAGCAAATTTACACAAAAACTTAATGCATTATACACCCAAACCTTCCACATCAATCACTCCGTTCATTGATGAAAACAGACGCGGCTGGGTACTTTGTTTTATAATAGTGAGGAAAGACATGTCCAGGAAGCTTAAATAAGCAAAATAGCTGATATGTTCATATCCGATTTTTATTTGTTATTCAGAGATAATTAGGTTTTTCTTTTTAAAAAGCTTATTTTGCTTATTTTAACTTCCTGGACATGTCAATTACGTTCAATTACATTTATATGAGCAGACAATTTTCACCACCAAGTAGAACTGCCAATAAAGAAAAAGGTGAGGCTTTGTGACTTTGATGATTTCGTGAATACTGTTGGAAGTGCCTACAACGTAAATGTTACAGTTTAAAATGTAGACTATAACAATTTCTGCATCAGGAAAAACTTCTGTTTACAGAAGCTAAAGAAACATGTAGAAAATCGTACATTTCTGCCAGAAATTGTCCAGATTGTTGCACAACGTGGTTAGCATGTTCCACAATACAAGAAGAATTCCTCCGAACCTTTGAATTTTCTGATGGCAAAAGCAATGACTATATTATCAATAGCGGCCACTCCTATCCAAGCTCGAAGAGGATTTTTTAAGAGAAAAGGGCATTATTTTTAAAGAACTGCGTGCATCGCTTCCAGAAAATCGAAAAATGTTATGGGAAAAACTTGCAGCACTACAGGAAAATGAAGAAAAGCAAATATGAACATAAAATGTTTTCAAATTGTTTTGTTGATTTTAACCAATAAACAACTAAACAAGGTATTCATTTTGCACATACGCTCACGTGTGATCAGTTTACAATAGGAACACAATTAAAAGACCGTAAGTGGTTTTCTGACTCAGTTTTATATGTCTTTAATAGTACGGTCTAATTTCTCTAACACTTTTTTTTCCCATTCAAAGCCCAATAAACCCCGAGTTGTAGCCACTACTCTTTAAACGCTGTTTACCTTATCTGTACATATCGCGTTAACCTTATACAACTATTTTGTATTTTGTGTATCCTGCATTTAGTCTCAACATTGATGGAGTGTAAATTGAGTCACAAAAATTAAACTGTGAAAGCATAAGAGATTCGCAAAGAACCGTTTTGGAACTTTTAGATAGGAAGTGGCGTTGGTGAGATATAGTATCGCACAAAGTGGTAGACTTTTCCTGCACATTTGTTTATATGGGATTGAAACTTTAAGTCCTCATCCAGAATGAAAACTAGGTCCTTGCCTCTTTTTTGATCAGAATCTTTTTGTTTTCGAGTGTTATACTTGGATAGATATCAAGACATTGTTCCCTAAATTTTCGTGGTCCAAACATCAACAATTCAGTTTTTGATGGATTTATTTGTAAGAAATGATTTTCAGCAAATAGTCCTGCGTTTAGATCCTTCCGAAACTTATTAATGGCGGAGCGTTTTGATTGAATGATGGATGTCATCTGCATAAAAATGGTTGTTGCAGTATTTTATAATCTGTTGTAATCTATGAATGTAAATACAAAAAAACAAAGGAGAAATGCAAGACCCTGTGGAACTCTATACCTACAGCAAATCTAGCCGTTCTAATATCAACTTTTACTGCTTGTGATCGGCCAGTAAAATAAGATTCAAGTAATCGTAAAGCATTTTCTTTTATCCCAATATGTTTTAATATCGCTAAGAGTGTCAAACGCCTGGGAAAACTCCCAACAAGCCAACAAGCGTTAATTGCTGTTTGTCAGATGCTTCAACGATATCGTCGATTATGTTATTCGTTGTGAGGTATTCTCTAATTTGCTCATCAATAACTTTTTAATAATAATAATAATTATTATTTATTTATTATTTTCGATACTGTTGGTAATGATTTCTCGAACATGTGTAGCTCATTAACAAACCGTTCAATGTAATGCATTTTCGTAGCAAAAACTCGATTTGCACCAGTGTAACTTAGAATTAGCTCCATTCCAAAACGCTACTTCAAATTTTTAGGTAGGTACCGTTCTTGACAATTTGACAATGGTGTAGACTGCAGAGAGAGGGACAAGTTATTTATGCACATATAAATCTTTTTCTGGACGTTAACTATTTCATTTCATTTCACTCAATACAATAATTGTAAATTAAAAAATTAAAGCTTCAAATTTAGAAGTCTACCTTGACAAACCAATTCGTTAATGCTAAAAAAAGTTGACTACAATTAGGTACATACATATTACAATTTATTACTTTACCGTAAGTACGTGTAATAACAAAGAAGCATATTAACAGCGCAAACACGTAATTTTTATACCACAAAACATAAATCATACTTTTTTCTTTGCATTTCGCTCCTTGAAATTAGGAATAAATACTAGGTAATTTAACTACTAATTATCAACGTCCGGTAATTCATACAGAAGTAAATAAGTAATCGAATTATAAGCTGAAAAAAGTACGAACTTTGCCAGATAAACATCATGGTGTTACACTAATGGACCCCTTAATACGTTTATTAATTTTTCGATTAAACTTTTTCATTTTTTATCTAAATCTCTTACACTGTTAGCAATAAATAATCATGAATTACATTATATAAAATATTCTAATAAACACGCAGCATGTGTGTTCAGGATTTAATTCCTTCGTCCTGATAAATTGGCGTAGCTATAACCTTTTAGTATTACTGAATTTATTTTCTTTATATTCAGAAACTTAATACTAATTGTACCGGGTTATTTATTTACTTGCCCAAAATGACACATGTATATACCTTTTATGAGGAATACGGTTTTTGTCTCTATGGTTATATGAAGGTGTAAATTAGTGTGACTGCTGGCAAGATTATTTCAGTTTCTCTGTAAGTGTTCGCAGTGGGTGAACGTTTTTTACACGATTTTCATATTCGCACCACCTTTGGCACCGTACATAAACATGTACAGTATGTACGCTATTAATTATGAAAAATTGTTTTATTTTCACAAAATTGCGAAAATTTGCCGGTGTGAGTGTGAAAAAGAAGTGGCTTAATCCGAATCGAACCCACCAAAGAAATTAACCGCAGACGATTCTTCAATAAAGAACTAGACCAAGGAAAGTTTTAACAGATAAAACGCAATACACAAAGCTTCAAGAGGCAATGATTATGTGGTCAATATACGCCGAAATACCACATTCCAATGAATTTAATGAACAAGTCTTTTAAAAGTAGAGAGCATAGAATTACATGGGCTATAAAGTATTCATTACATATCGTCGGTTATATTATATAAAACAGCGGTAGTCAATAAGTTTTTTTTTTTTTTGTTTAATTAACCAACTTTTTACAGTATAGAAAGATTCATTTTCAACTACTTTAAATTTCTAATTTATGCAACATTAAAATATTTTAATTAAATAAGGCGAATAATGTAGTGAAGATTGATCATGCATATAACTTCCTATAATTCTAAATTAAAGTAATCTCTTCAAATCATGCCATAAAATCGTTATTTAAGTTACAACTTGTTTTATCGAAAACACCAATTTTAGCGAGATCGTAAATTTACAACTCATGAAACGAGAAGCAAATAAACTTGAATTTAATTCGAGCAACGTTATTAAAATTTAAACGTTTTAAGAGAACACAATTATCTTCGTTGTTACCTTTGAACGTTTGACAATTTCGTGATTTCATAATTGATACACAATACATTGATGCTACACAAAATATGTAAATTTGATTTCCTTTTTCAATGTCCTTAGGATGGGCGGAATTGGACGCAAAATAAGGGAAAGTCAAGAAATAAAAGCTCGAGTATTTATGGAGGTTGTCGTAAAAAATTTCAAGTGGAACAAGAAAGTATACATAAACAGGGATGAACTGAAACAATTCTAAGATAGATTCAAAAACTTAGTACTCACTTCAGTATTGGAAGAAATATACAGTACGAAACGTACGTATTTTATGTAAGACTAATAATTTGCTCATTAACATTAGTTAAATTCTGATCACTCTGTATCGGATTGTAACAGTATTGAGACTACCATTTTATTTTAATTAAATAGTCGTAAATTACGTGTCTAACTTTAAAGGAAAACTCCGTCGAAACTATGCAGCTGTTAACTTGGTGACATAACAACCGTTACAGCAGCAAATTAGAGAAATTCCAAAAATTTGGTAAAAGATGATTAACAGTATACGATAAATACAGGCCATAAATATTCATTTTCGCAAATTATTCAGAGAAATATATTCAAAATAATTTGTAAGCGAGAGCTAGCAAGGAAGTAAGACTAATTAGAAGAAAAACATGTATAAAATGTTGAGCATCACTGGCGTTAAGTAGATTCTAAACTAACTTGCATTAAAGAACAGGTATCCAAATTTACCTGACTAAAAAATATAGAAGTATTTATGACTACACATACATATACGGTCACCTTGAGATGTAAACAATAATTAGGCATTGAAAATAATGTAGCATGTACTGGTCCTACCACTCCCAGATAGAATATTTCGACTGGTTTCGTTAAGAAAGATCAGATATTATTCTGAGAATAAATAGTCGCATCGATGATTTAAAATGACCGAAAATTAACATCATTTATATTGTCTCCTTTTATCGAAAAGTAGTTATTTTAGATTAAAGTATAATGAGTTCGTTCATTTGCATTCATATACGAAACTAGTAGTTGGATGTACGAGTTTTACGACTTCTTTGTCCCCATTTAATACCCCTTATTCCACATTTTGAAATCAAGGCAACGTTTTGCAAAGTTTATTTGAGGTATACGTACCACAACAATCTTGTTTTCTTCCTAATATTTAAATTACTTGTACATAACTATACCTTTAATGTGACATTGATAGTTAATTTTAATTCGTGAAGAAAAATGCGTTTTTCCTCACTGAATAACTGATGGCAGAAGACAAGATAATTTCATCTTTGACAACTTGAATAATACATAAACAATTGGCTGGAGGCCAATAACATTTAATTTTAAAACAACTGCACGATTAGTTATTACAATAAATAATAAAAACAGCTACTTTAGATTTTAAGCAATCAAGGTCATTGAAGAAATCGTATAGGACGCCGATAACCATAACAAAAAAAGAGAGCAACCGGTAACCTTCTTGTTATGTGTTCTAATTATAGTTTGCTTATTGCGTTACAGATTTCGAGCAACTTCTACCAATCACGTCCCTTCGCACACTATTGTTACTGTTATTAAAGATTTCGTTCGTATTCGTAACGTTCTTATAATGAATAAATGTGATGTAAGGCTATAGTAACTGCTTCCGCAAACTAAATGCAATGGATTATGATGATAAAGAATTTTTAGCAAACCATGAATATTGAGGTCCCTAAAGTGGACAATAACGACGATACCGCTATACATAGTTAGACTGTTGTGTAGACAAATGCTAAACGCACTAGGTAAGTGCAACTCAGTCACACTAGTGTGGGCACCTGGGCATGCGGGAATCGCAGGTAACCAGGTTGCTGACGAGCTTACGAGAATGGCAAGCGCAAAATCATTCATAGGACCCGAACCGGCTTGTGGGATCACTTATAACACAGTCAAAAAGGAGATTCAAGCAAAACTCACGAAAGAGCATTGCAGACATTGGTCGATAATCCTAGGACAGAGTCATTCCAAGATCCTCCTGGAAACCCCAAACGGGGACCTAGCTACGTCCATCTTAAAGTTAAGCAGTACGAAGATAAAACTTGCGACAGAAATGGTCACGGGCCACTGTCGCATGAATAAACACCTGCACAACATGGGACTGACCGAAAGTCCGACATGCAGGGGTTGTGGTGAGGCAGATGAAACGCCCTATCACGTCATTTGCCAATGTGAGGCATTCATAAAGGTAAGGGAACATCTACTTGTAAATGAAAAAATTACACAAGAGGAAGTAACGAAGATTCGTCCTACTAAAAGCCTGGACTTTTGAAAGATACAGGTATTCTTGAAGGGTAGACAACACCGGGGAGCACAATAGACCAAAAGGTCGCAGTGCGGGAACCTATTGGGATCATCCCCAGAAACAATCATAAATAATAAATAGTACTTCACAGCTTGTACCAGTACAACATCCCCTTTATGAGAAAACAGCATTCTTACGTTAATTGATAGCAGTAATCACAGACGGATGACTTTTAGCGCTTAGCTTACGCCTGTTAATACTTCAGCGCTATCTCGCTAAGTCGTCTTTGTTTCCTACCCTAATTGAGGACAGTAACGACATGGCCAGTGTTCACGATTAGTGCTACAAATCGTATATTCAGTACACTTAGCCCTTTGCACTTCATATGACACTCATCCAAGTAGTCCCGATGTTATATGGGTTCAGTGTGTTAGAGCCACTTCATTGCAATATATCCAGGGAGACAGTGTGGTAAGCACTGTGCTCCTTAGCCGCCTATTATTAGCTCAGTTCTAAAGAAATTCATGAGGTACTCATATTAGGAGGATAGTCCACCTTGAGGAGCAAAAGGTGCCAAAGGTTTTCTGGTGAAGTTAAGAATCGAAGTAGGCCCAACGGCGTCGTAGTCTAGCGCTCTAACTACTACACTACCGCCTCCTTATAATTGGATAGTATCGTATCAAAATAGCAGTCAATAGGTAATAAAGTCAATATACCGGGTAAGTCATTTAACATGGAATTTGAAATATCTCGAAAAATACACATTGTATAGAAAAATTTTCCAAATCAAAACTTGAATATCTCCGAGGGGGAAATTCGTTAGTAGTTAATTACACCCCCACCCCACCCCGTGTAGGCGGGGTGGGCGGCAAATTTGAAATCTTAAATAGGAATCCCTATTTTTTATCGCAGATTCGGATTCTACGTCGCAAGTTACGTACAATTTGTCCGAAAAAATTTTTTCAATCGGAAGAAATTGAGTAGAAGTCAAAAAATACATAAACACGTATTTGTATGATTCGACAGGTTATTCAATGATGTTAGGGCCCCCCACACCTGCGTGTGTGGGGGGGGGGGGCGAGTAAACTGCTTTTAACGTAACCCAGGAACAAACGAGGGAGTAATAGTTTTATGTTCCATTCGGAGTGCTTGATTAACGTGAATCCCCTTGCCTCTCACTAATCAAGTCAATGCTCGAAATGGTGACCGTGAACAACCTGGGCACGAGCGTTCGTGATTCGACCTGATTAGTGAGAGGCAAGGGGATTCACTCCGAATGTGCGATAATAAATAGGGGTTTCTATTTCAGATTTCAAATTTGCCGCCCACCCCGCCTAAAGGGGGTGGGGGTGGAGGTGTAATTTACTACTAACGAATTTCCCCCTCGGAGATATTCAAGTTTTGATTCGGAAAATTTTTCTATACAATGCGTATTTTTCGAGATATCTCAAATTCCAGGATAAATGACTCACCCGGTATATTGATGGGTATACAATAAAGTGCTACAACGTCGCACAACAAAAGTAGTAAGTCCCTTCCCTATACTTAGTAGATTATCTACTTCCAGTTCAAAGGTTATCAAGTAGTAAGTCCCTTCCCCATACTTAGTAGATTATCTACTTCCAGTTCAAAGGTTATCACCACGCTTGTAGCAGTTCGTGCAATTAAATACTAATATAACTTTGAGACTTGGGTCGATTAGTGCTATTCCAGACCTTCTAGTGGAATAAACAGCCACCAATTTCAAACTGAAGACTTACTGATATACCACAAACAGCTTCTTGTAATTCTTTCGTGATCACCAATGTTACCAATATACATATAAGATTTTATTGTATACCCCATTTCGACTAATTTACTCAGTTTACCGCAAAAGAGAGCATCTCTACGTTTTGACCATCTGCGGTGGAAGATGGAACAAAAATGAAGCCCAATTGGAAAGAATTATAACAAAACCTAACAAAGTGGAGACTCTGATGGAAAGATAAATAGATAAGGCATAATGGCGTAGTTATTCGAAGCCCAGACTTGGATACAATAAATTGAACAAAATGTATGAACCAGTGGACTTAGGTAAAGAACTAGGACTAGGCAGTAAATCGCACAAGAAGAAAATACAGGCGAGATGACGCATACAGCCTCTATAAAAGAATAAACAATGAAAAACATTAACATGGTATTCGGGAAATGATTAATGCACGATCGGGTTTGCACGTGAATGAAAACAAAATGAAGAGGAAACATAAACTATGTCTGAACTAGGAGGCTTGGTTTGCCATTATGTTACTAGTTGGCTGGTAATCTGGACATTGTAATGCAAGAGACAAATGTGGAAAGAACAAAATGGTACAAATGGCAAAGGGTATGATGAATGATGAATAAGGACCGATTGCGTTTTGGGGTTGTATAAGAAAATTATGGTTATTTTCTCTTCACGTTTCCGGCGTTAACAACTATTGCTACACGATTACATAGACAGTGTTTGTGAAATGTACTCCAACAATGTTAATTGAAAATTAAGTTTCTCCAGGATTTTGGAGAAATTTCACAAGTTCATAGACAGTGTTGTGCTCTTGAATTCTAATGTGCTAAAGTACACATGGTAGGTGTGGCCCACACGAGTGTAGTAAACCAGTGCGTATACGATTTTTTCGCATTTTTTGATAAAATTGTTTCGAAAGATTCCATTTAAATTGATTTATATTAAAAAAGTAGTAGGTAGGTGAATATTTCGTAGTAACATAGCAACCTGCTCGTTAGAAACATAAGAGTGTTTTTATAAAATCGTATTAAAATTAGATCATTTATGCAATAATTTGCCCTTTGCGCTCTAAGGCCTAAAAAACCAGCAATTCTAATAGTTATATATTGAAATATGCAGCCATAGCAACCAACAACTTGATTTTGGAGAACCAATCATGCCATTAATTTATTCAATAATAAGGGCGAATTTAAACGATTTTACAAAAAAAACTCTTGTTTGCATTTCGGGCGTGAACGACAATTTTGTCCCTTTGGCGTCATATAATCCTTCGGCCCTTCGGGCCTCACACTTATCATTCCACCGTGGGCCAAAATCGCCTCCTTCACGCCCTTACTACAAAAATAGCTATTTTAATAACAATAATTTGGGAAACATTTTCTCATTCGTGTTAAGAGGCATGTATTTGAATTTTCAAGAAGAAAAACAATTGGAGAGCGGATATTTTGAGTGCTGCTAATGAAACCTGGTTCCAGCTTGCATAACATGTCACATAATTGGAAAATGATGGAATAGTACTTCAAAAATTAAAGTGATCATTACCCCCAAGAAGAGTATTTGTCACCAAACGGAATGTTCAAGAAGAATATTGTGACATGTAGAATTAATAGCTCATGGGCCATAGAATTAGGTATTTGGCCTGATTCTCTGACAGACGGCTAAGGTCTATTCACACATGTCAGTCACGTCTTAGTTCCGTTCCGTCAAACAGTCTCAGTCACGATATAAAAATATATCGTTACCTTTAATTTTAACGGACATATTCAAACACGTCCGGCACGTCACCGATTTTACAGTCAGTCACGTTTCAGTCTCCGTTCAGTCATAATTTTAATTCGTCGTCAACTATATTTTCTTGTTTTGACTGACGTCTTTCGTAAACAGTTTGGGGTTTTAATATAAAAATATGAATTATTGACTGATATGTGTGAATAGCCGTCACAAATCTTTACCGAATGAGACTGAGACGGAACGGTGACGGAACTGAGACGTGACTGACTTGTGTGAATAGACCTTTTATACAACGTCATATTGTCAAGATGGTCACCGAAAGGTATGCTCATCTCGTTTTCTTCACTGTAGCTGGCTTCTATTTGGCTTTAGGTAAATTTTTCAAAATATGGTATAGAAACATAAATTCATGTTAAAATGTTTATCTGTTTTCATTTTGGAAGTACAACAAATGTTTTTAGTCCTTTTCTAACATTTGATAAGAAAATTGCTAGAGAATATTAAGAATAGAGCACAATGGGACGATAGATAGACCTTATGAAGAAGAGTTACTACATCAAGTGAAGAAGCAAACGGACAAAGTCGCACTACAGGATACACAATACCACTTGTGAACGGTGCAGTAGAACGGTGGATGTAAATCCTGCAGATGTAAAGGAAAGATATTGCGTATTACAAAGTGTCTTAAAACCAGCAGGTGGTTAGTGTCTTATGAGTACGACCTTCGTCTAAAAAATTAGTCTAAATCAACTGCTTAGTAAGTAACAAAAACGCAACATTTTAATCGCCTGTGATGGGGAGAAATTGGGATATACCCAAAAATAGTTTAGCTGATGGACACTTGAAATCTCGAACCTTCGAATTGGTTCAGAATTTAACAGCAAAGAATCATTTATGGCGTCGAAACCATTAATTGTACTTTGGTAATATTTTCAAAAACTGGACCCTGCTTTTTAACCAGCAGTTACGGTCCTCTATGTTGACCGATTTTTTTTGTTGGGACAACTCTCCTTAAAGAGAACAAAAGGATCGAATTAATCATGTGACTTAAATCTCTTTAGACTTAGACTTTAGACGATCTCAGTACGAAATTGCTGAAATTGTGATTGGCTATGTAACAGAATCATGGAAAATTAGGTTTAAACACATCCACCGATACAGGCGCTTCGATTAATGATTTGAGTGGCGTGATATTCCATCATTTAATGGTATGCCTTTGTGCTGTAGTTTAAAATAAAAATTTTATTGAAAAAAAATAAGTCTCTCTGAATAAAAGAGTCATTACATAACATAACATGGAGTTCGGTCGAATCAAAAGTTCTAAATGAACGGAACAATTTTAGATGTGATTCACAGTAGGTAAAGTAACTAGCTATATAATCTGTAAATTAAAAGCCAAGCTTTAATCAAATCTGTGCATATATGGCAAATGAATAGAAAAAGAGGCATTTCGATGACACGTAGTATATTGTAGGTATTAATTTATACAGATACAATTATTAATAGTTCTCGTATATAATACTTGTAACGGTAGATCGTACAATTCCGATTACAAAAAACATATACACTAAAATAAAATAAACCTACATCAACAAACCTACACGTTTTTAATTCAAATTTTTAAATTACATCATTTTTTTGAGTGCAAAGGAACTTTTAAATTAAATAGATTTCAATTAGACCATTAATCTTAAATCAATTCAGTTTAGAATGGAATGCATATCGATATTTAATATTCTAAAAGGAGCTATAATTTATATATGTAATTTGAAAAAATTATTAGTTGCCCAGTATAATTTAGTTCAGGTATTTCATTTACTAATTTTATATTACTCATTCATTGGAAAAAAATACAAATACAAATAGTAGACGAAAACTTAATTAATTGAGGTGTAACTGAAGAGTTTAACATTGACGGCTTTATTTAACCTACACGTTTAAAATAAAAACTTGAAAGATTATGTTTATTCATGATTGATCGACGCTTAAGCTTCCTAGACCTCTGAACTAACCGTGACTATTTGTGGCATAATTTTAATCACACCTTTCGTAAATTGAAAATAAAGAAGCAATTAATTATGAAAATGGTTTCACTAAGTAATTATAACATCTAGTTTTATATTTGAAATTTAACCACAGTGAACGTACTAATGTAGATTTTAAAAAAGTGAACAGGCGTAAGAGTAATAATGATTAAACTTACCTTCGACGATATTAGCGTCAAAGTTGGTGATGATTCCTGCAAATAAAAATTTAATTAAGACTTGATATATTTGATTAATATGCGATAATTAAGAAAAATTACTAGTGTGTCAAAGTTCTTTTCATCGAATGTAAAATTTTCGTGTTGAACGATTTTTCATAATGACAAAATTAAGCAAGATAGGAAATTCTTTTTCAAATGCAAACTAAGTGCTGGCATATATAAATGGACATAAAATATGAAGTAGTGAGAATGTTATTAATTGATCTAAACGTGTTTTTTTTATTAAGTGATTAGCAACGAGAAGATCGTCTTACTATTACCAGGAGTACCAGGAATAGAAAAGACAAGTAAAGTAAAGTTGTTTTTAAGAAATAATAAAAATAAAAGATTTACATACCATTTTAAAATTTAATTTTTCCCGAACCCCACATAAAGGGCAAAATTCTAACATTGCGATGGCCAATTTAAAAATGCTTATTATACCTACTAAGGTTGTTTTAGTTTTGCATACAGTCGGAAAAATAATAAATTTCAGCTTCGTTACTGGTTACGAAGCTATAAACGTTTACCAGTGAGAAAATGGTGGGATCCAACGGGAAAGTAGTCTTCTTACATCCAATTTATGGAGAACCTTTAGGATTGAGGTCTTTGAAATGCCTAAAGATAACTTGACCTTACGGTATGTGAAAAATAGGAAACGAACAAACAGCTCTGGATCGCATGCATACATATAGATCCGCAAATCATCAAAAAGAAAAAATCAAAAAAAAGGTCTCTATGTTTAGCCTTCATAGACCTAATGAAGGCATACAGTGTTGTGCGAAGGAATTGTTTGTGGCAAGCCATGAGAAATCAACAGATACCAAAAACACTCATAACATAAGCCATCTTATACCCATACCCATCTAACTGGCAGCTTTCTCATTTCTTAAACTTTTTGTGGCCACGGACCACTTTTCGACTTCCATGGACCCCTAACGTAGAAAATTTTAGGAATTGAAAACAAATCATATTAAAAATAACTTATTGGTTAGTTGAAATTGTTTACAATGTAAAGTTTAAAATAATACTCAATTAAATTATATTATAACTAAGTTAATGTGAAGGATGCTGTTGTTCGAACTCAATGATAACGTTTAATTGGGTAATTATCTTCAATAAGGCAAGGCGCATATCATTTTTGACATCTAATGGATTACGATTTTTAGTTTTTATCGACATTAGAACTGACTCACACAGATACGTAGTTGCAGGTGGTATCAGAGCAGGTATAGCTCGTTTGACAGGAAGAAGGTACGCTTGACTCAAAGAACACCAAAATTCACCAAGGTTTTTTTGTATGAAATTCAGCTCGTAATATTTCCTTAATAATATTTACTTCCTATTTCCTTAATAATATTTACTTTTCGTTAATATCGTCATCATCCTGTCTCAGCAACTCTTTCAACATCGAAAAATTTGCAAAGTTTCCAGCTTCCACTCTCCTTTTCCAAAGTAGCAGATTACCTAAAAAATCTTTTACCCGTCCAGTTGCGTCCACGATGGTTACTGGAGGACCCTGAAGAGACAGGTTTATCTCGTTAAAGTGGTTAAATATACTGGATAAGTAAGCGAGCTTTGCTCAAATTCTTCACTCTCAAAAGGTTGCTTTCTCTTTCAGAAAATTTGATACTTCCACACGTAACTCAAATGAACGCTTTGGGACTTGTCCCCTTCACCAGCACCTAACTTCTGCGTAGTAAAGAGGTACTTCTTTTGTCCGTATTTTCACAAAACAACGTAACTAACACTTTTGCTTTAAACGTGTTAAAAAGGCAAAGAACGCAATGTATTTGGCTCAAATTTTGACAGCTGCCTTATAACATGTGATGGGTTTCATAAGTGACTCGCATTCTTAGATTATGGCGCCATCTCTATGTTGGTTACCTCACTAATCAGACCGCTCTCGTATTTGTAAATCCAAAAATTAGTCTTCCCGATACGTTTCATGTCACCGCTATCTCCACAAAGGAGTTGGAAAATATAAAACTCTTGCGTACCGTGACAGGCAAGCAAAATTCAAATTTTGAGTACTCTCTAATTGAAAACAGGCTGTGATGCATAACTGTGATCCAAAAATTGATCCTTGGCGAACTCTGGCAATAAGTCACTGATAAAGAATTTGCATTTAAATTTTGATATAAACAACCATAGTACGTATGTACCTTCAACTACAATAGAGGTTCCGAAAATTTTCGGTTTGCGGCTCCCTAAATAATCGGATTTCCTCCGCGGCACCCTTGATACATCAGATTTTTTGACTTTATTGACTAAAGCATGTGTGGGGAAGCCTTGCTTGCGCACTAGCTGTTTCAAAAGATACGGATTGGAAAGAAAACAATGAAAGACTCGAAAGTTGCTAAATTCTTGGAATTTTGTCACCATACATGATTGTTGGCGCAAAAATTCGAGAATTGGAAATTCCAAGAACATTGCCAAATTGTTTATCTGAATATTTCGCGGCGCTCTTATGACGGCACCGCGGCGCCCCGGGGAGCCGCGCACACTTTGGGAATCACTGAACTATAATGTTGACAGAGGTTGTGTAATATGGAATATGTTTTCCTCAAAACTAAATGGAGAATGGGTAATTTAATCTCATAATAATAATAATAATTATATTATATTATATTAGCAAAGACCATATAATTCCTCTTTGATATTAGTCAACCAGGCTTCGCCTGAGTAATCAATAGGAACCGAAGTACAATAATAATAATATATACATAGAGTGCTAGCATAAAAAACGTATTTACACAAGTCAACAAACGTACATATAGTAATAAAATAAAATAAGTTAATATAATCTAATTATCACAGTTAAAATTGCTTAGAAATAATCTTGGTAATTATAAAGAGAAAATTTTAAAAGCCGATCCTTTACAACTAATTTAAATTTCCTAAGAGGTAGATTTTTTATTTTTTGTGGTAAGAAATTAAAGAATTTAATACACAAAAAATTAGGACCATTGTGAGATTTAGACAGACGCAGAAATTCCGTTCTTATATTATTTTTATTTCGGGTGTCATGATAATGAACATTGCTATTCTCTAAAAATAAGTTTTCTTCTTTTTTACGTGTAATAGGCACTGATATATAAACTCACACGGTAGTGTAAGAACTTTAAGTACTGTGAACATATTTTTTATACACTCTCTATAGCTATAGTTGTAATTTGTAAAATTTGTAATGTCATCCAATGAGTTGCTATTGATAGATAAAGTCGTATCATCTGCAAATAGAACGTCTCGTGTACCTTCAGGTAAACAGTCAGAAAAATTAGGAACAACAAGGGTCCTAAAATACTTCCTTGCGGAGTATCAACTTTAATGGGCAACATACTGGATACACCGTTATAATTTACAACTTTGTATCTATTTTTCATCTCCGGTTTTAATCTTGATCTCCAACAACTTCTCCTGAAGGAGTTGAATTCTGAAACCGTAATTTAATTTCCGTTGGTATTATTGACTCCATAACACATAACACTTTGGACTGCATGTTTTCCAGTTTCGCAGCGAGTTTTATTTTATCATATAATGAGTCACCGTTTTTCCTTTTTACGTTTTTACCCAGTACTTCCAAATTACTACTGAATTTTTGCAGGATTCAATGCATAACAGATGGTCATTAAGTCGTGTGTTTCACCTTTTCCCCATATTACACTTTTACTCTTCCATGTTCACTTAAACCCAATTTCTTACAATACAGCTAAGAACATCTCTGTCTACAGCAATCACTATTTAATTATATGCAAAAGGAATTCAAACATCTTTGGTTCTCTTTTATTCCCATATTTCGTGGAGATTTATGTAGGTCTCAAGTAACGTGGGTGACAAAGAATATCTTTGTATTAAATATTTGGTAGCAATTTTGCCCATTTGTAGTCTTGGAGAGTTTCCCTCATAATATTGGTAATGGGATTACTAATTGACCAGTCGTCATGTGAAATTTAAAGTAATACATGTTCCCCTTGCACTAATAGATCGATATTACAAGACTTAATTAAAATTGTTAGTTTACAATACAAAATTTATACCTACTGTAATAGAAATATACTTACCGTCACATGCCATTGATTGAATGATTACCATTACCACTCACGTCTCGTACAGTAAACACGACGATTACATTTTTTATATAATAACAATTACTCAATTATTTATTCCTCTCACTAACAAACTCGCTATACATAGCTTCACTACGTTAATTTGACCAAAACATTTTGAATGATTGCAAGGAACGAATGCAATTAATTCAAAAGGATCCAATGCATGTGACGGTTCAATTAAACGAAAAATAACACTTCCCACGAAATGTTAATAAATCAGAATAAACTAGTTAAATAACTTCATATAATAGCGTAATATATTTTTATAATATTTTGAAATAGAAACAAGTTTTGTAAATTTACAAGATCTATGTGGTAGCTTAAAATTGTTTAATGAAGCTTCCGCTGTGGTCATATACGCGCTTTAGATATTTAAACTATCATATTTATATTCATAAAGGGTATAACAACCGAGAATGTATCCTGTTTTATATTATGTGGGATGAAAATGTGAAATACACAATCAGATATTATGTTTTAACATTACATAATTATGCGCCACCATAAATATAAAATATTCAGCGCCATTGATTATGGTAGGTGCGTGTGGGTTCATACAAAGGACAAGCCATTATTATTGAAAATGAAGAAATTAGGTAGGCCATGGAAGTGTAGCCTCAATAAGACCAACTTTTTACTTGGCATTTGCCGCTTCATTTGCTATAATTTGAGAAGATTTGATTTATTATGATTTTAAGAAAGGCTTAAGTGCGTATGACTGCGAAGAAAGTTTTAAATCAAGATTTAGCGATCAGGCAAAAATTTACAGATGGTACAATGAATGTGAACGTGGAAGAACTACAGTTGATCACCACAAAGGCGCGGGCCCACCTATTACCACTGTGACAGAGGAAAACATTGCTGCTGTGAAGAAGATTATCAAAGCACATAACAGAACTAGTTACGCCGTACTAAAGACTCAATCTTCATCTGTGAAAACAATAATACACGACCACCTTCATCTGAAAAAGTCGGAAGTCGTTTTGTACCCCATCATCTTACAGATTTTCAACAAGTAGAACGAGTACGAATTTGCCACGAAAATTGCCGGACAGTAAATTTTGTCAGGCGATGGAACGTAGATACCATTCTTCAACATTACAACTAGACGTATGGACACCAACAAAATCAGAAAGCAGTGAGCAATGAAGAAAGTAATGTACACTGTGTCTAGCGAGCGCTATTCTGCTAGTGTGCGACTTTTCACTGCTTTTTGGGTTAAAAAAGAACTTGAGGAACAAAGTTGTTTTTAGAGGAAAAAATCGATGTTGCTGTTCGGTGTTATTTTAACAGTTTTTCTAAAGCTGCTTGGGCTTTGAGCATTTAAGCAGTAGAAGGAAAGAATGGCTAAGCAGAAGACAACTAACATGTCTAAAGTTAAATTTGGAAAAAGTGCTTCTCAATAATAATGGTTTATTCCTCGTATTCTGGTCTAATTTATAGGATTAAAAATTTGCGGGATTAAAAGAGAGACTAATATTATAAAAATTTTTAGATTTTAAAAATAATGTATGCAAAATTTTTAGTGACTTTAGATCCACCTTTAAAACGCTAATTTATTGATGACGATCATCTCTAGCACTTCTAGAACAAGCTTTTCCTACTCTTGAAAACGTATAGCTTAATTGTCGACCAAAACTGTCACTATAAGTTTTTCCTGCGCAAATAAGCAAATATTTTGTTTTTAGGTTTCATAAATGTTATTCGCTCACTTTATGATACAATTTAAGTGTGGTAATTGAAGGAATTTTTAAAGCAGTAGATGATAGGTAGTTTCCTGATATATCCATTTGTCAATAGTCTTTAAGGGAAGTGAATTAAATGATGTCAACCGAATTAATTTAATTCGACTTTTATCTGAAAGCGCTTGAATTACATTTGTAGCTTGATTCTTAATTTTAATAAAGGAAAATAATGAAAACGAATGAATGCTTTTGTATGAACGGTGGCAGTACAAAAAAATGGTGGAAAGCAAGACCGATTATATAGTGAGTGATATGGGGTTAAAGGAGAAAATAATGGCGGCAAGGTTCAGGTGCGCGAACAAGGAAAACGAAAACAGATACTGGTGGGAAGATGAGAAAAGGATGTGTAGAATGTGTGGGGAATGGCATATGATGAGGGATGAGGGAGTGTGAGGGGAACTAAAGGAAGAGGAGAGAGAAAGAAAAGTGATTTTGGGAGTGAAGGGGGAAGGGGTGGCTTGGATGAAGGGGGTGCTGGAGAGTGGGGAAAGGGTAGGGCGAAGGGGACAAGTGTAGGAAGTGTTTTTTATTTTTATTTTTTGTAAATGCACTTAATTTTGTTTTTGTTTTGTTTTTTTTTAGTAAAATTAGAATCGTTTGTTATGTAATTAAGACAAATACACATCTATTCTATTCTAACAAAAAAATGAAAATGTTTCCCCGGCGGATTGTAATAAGTGAATAAAACGGATCTAAATTTGGTACATAAAAATTTAAGGAAGAGTTTCTCCTTGCAGTGAATCGATCATAAGGCGCAAGAATTTAAAATAAAAGTTAACGTATGGGGGAATAAACTCCCCATCGACCAGAATTGTCACTTTACCAGCCGAAATGCGATACGGAGTTGCCGCCCGAGTTCATCGTTTGATTTACATTTAGACCTGCAAACATGATCAGTTTATTGTAAATTGTACATGAATTGAAGGCCGAGATCAAACATCTTTATGCGGATCAACTATTTTCGTTAATAGCACTGCCTTTTACTAGAGTTTTGGCTAAAGCGGAGTTCCACAAACAGCAAGGATTTCTAGAAGTTTCGTGCATCCTACTGTCCTCACGGGCGCCGCCAAAGAGGGGCCGGGAAAAAGAAAAAAAGGCAAAAGTTTTAAAATTAGAAATAAATTTTCTACGAAATCTTGAAAAAACGCCAAAGCCACAAATCCCCCTGGGAACATTTTCTGACGGCGCTTTTGAGTCCTGCTTACTATACGGAAGAAAAGCATATTTTTCTTCGTTTTAGGAAAAGGAATACCTTGGTGAGGTTCAAACCTACATCACTCATCGAAATATAAACAGTCTTACCTTTAGACCGCCCAGGTACAAGGTCATAGACGGAAAGAAGTTTTGTAAGCTAGAACCCAACCCGAAATTACGACGATATATTTTTAGAGAGACGTAGTTTTTCACATCTTTAAATCTAGATTTGTTTTAACAAACCACAACAGAAGTAAATATGTTGCCCAAATTAGAAATACTCGAAGATAATCACATTTAGGCATAGCAAGTGTTAGACATTTTTTGTAGGAAATTATCTGCACTATATTCGAAGCTGCAATAAAATCATATATGACTACCATTTGAACATTTTGAATAATGTTTGAAATTCGCCATTTTCACCGAGCGCTAGGTGAATCACCCTGTATATCCGTGATGTTTAAAACTGAAAGTTCATAATACAGTGGAAATGGAAAGCGATCGGATGTTCTCCACCAAAAAGACAAAAAGTCTACGGATAATCGATAACGTAGAAATTATACACTTAGTATACCATTTCACATATTATGTCATTCACGCGAAGAAATTAAGACTAAACCGTTCAGTGAGCTGTCAAAAAGGTATAATTTAACCAAGATAACGCACGTGTGCACGGGTTACCAGAAATATTCGAAAACCACCAACACAAAATTCTGGGTTTAGTCCTTCCGGATTTGAAGAGATTTCGCAAATGATTAATGAATTATGTGAAAATGTTATGGAAACGTTGCAGAAACCGTGTACCTAATAATTGTTTTGAACTTATCTAAACACAAACAAAGGATATTGGCGAAAATATTGATGATTGTTAATCGCGAACTCAATATACCTAAGCGAATTATAAGAATTTTACCTTACATTATTGGCGGTTGAAAAATAGTTAGTAGTATAATAAGCGGGTGAATGCTAACGTGAAGGATTTTAAAGAATGAATATACGTAGATGCTGTGTAACGTACCGTATGTAAGAGATGTTGACAAGTTCAAGGTCGTATTTATATGAAGGTTGTAGACGTACATGTGGGTGTTAACGTCTTCTTTTTATGCACATATTACCAGAGATTCAGGCACAAGTTAACAAAAATAGTTTTACTACAAGCACTTCTTTTACTCCAGGATCTTTGGTATGCAAGGTGCCAAATTTGCATAGGTAGTTAATATTATGCATCTAGTTTCGTTTATAAAATAGCAAAAAGGTTTGTGAATGAATTAGAATTATTATCGAAGATGGACTAGACAGATTTTAAGCAATAATATCCATATTTAAATTTAGACAATCAGTAGAACGGATAAGGGTTGGAACCTCATAATTAAGTATTCTCTGTAGGGCAGTCACGAAGGTGTTTAAAACTTGTTCACCTATATTCTAAAGCACGTGCTATCGTGTAGCAGCTGCCATTTTGCAGGCAGACATGTGGCCAAGCAAGAAGACCTAAAAAACGAAAAAAAAGTTGCTTATATAACTAGTCGACCTATATATGGTCCAGACGCCGAACAATGCGGTATATTCTTTTTGCTTTTTTTCCTTTTTTCATTGCAAATTTAATGTGCCCGATTTTGTACGCTTCGAAATATTGCCAAGGTCAGTAAAGCTAAAGGGGTTTCGGCTTTTTCGCTTTAATTTTAATGGCATCAAATTTTTTTCCCGTCCATCTCTATTACATGAAATGCTCGCTTTTTAATAATAACTGTTCATCAGAATGAATTTAAAAACGTTTGACTGCTGTTACGGTGAACTGTTATTTTCATAATTTTCTAAACTTTTAAAATTATAAGGTTTCTGCATTTCTAAAGGTTATGTATGCATTTAAATTTTTATAGAAATGGCTAGGTAGGTATCTCTACAATTTCCTGTCTGTATGTCCCTAATTAATTTAAAAGAGGGTTTCGAGGGTAATTCAGTTTATGTATGTTAAATATTAAGAGTGGTACGGCATATACATTTACCACCACAGTTATCTAGATTGAAAATAATTAACAAAATGAGGTAATTTTTAAAAGTGAGAGATAACCGTCAATATAGGGCGTTGAAAAATGTTTAAGGTGTATTTCGAGATATTTATTTAGATGACTTTAAAGGATTGTTATCACGCAAATAATTGTGCACCTTTTTACGGTGGTTGCTCGGAATTATAAATTTACCACAACGCAACGTACCTACATATGCCACTTTAGCTGTCAAGTATAGTATGGTTTCAACGCCCACTGATACTTCCAATTATTTTTAAGAAATTTAAGAAAAATGACAATTGAATGTATAATTCATCAATCGTTATTGCTTTTATCGTGTTAGGCGTTAAAGAAAACCTAGCCTGGGAAAAACGTTATTCTTTAATTTGACCAGTTTATATCGATTATGGAATGGTGCACAACTAGTAACGCGTTCTTGGTCGAGACGTTTTTTACCAAAGACGTGACAAGACCGATCCAATAGAAAAAATTCCCGTGATCATACGCAAAAACGATGTACGATGAAGTTGTAGATAAATAGTTCAGCGAGAAATGTAAAATAGTGTGGGTCTAAAATTACTCTAATTGTTCTCATCCAACAAAATAAATATACTGCTGTAGTGTAAAACAGAGAAAGTCTATTCTCCGACGATCGCAGCAACTGGGCATTAGATGGGATACAACCGTACTTGAAGGATCCAGGGAAGTAAAATGCATCAACTAAAAACACGACTCTTTGTTATGGCTTTGGCCAGAAGGAATAATAGAGAAGTTTTTAGTTTAAAAAAAGAGATACTATTAACGATGAAAGATATCGGATTAATGTATCAAATCAGCTTTGGCAAACTATCAGAAGATGACCTTCTAAAACCAAAAAAACTCGGCCACACAGAAAAACTCGCTCCCAAGGAAAATTCGTCCCCCAGAAAGCTTACCCTTTGACATTTATTCATCGGCCATATGTTCATTTTGAGCGAATTCAGCAAAATCATCATAATCGTCATCGTCCTGGTGGATCACAATTTCTGGTCTGCTTTCGTAGGACGGTTCAACACAACATTTGCACAAGCTGGAACAGTGCAGCATTTGCAAGAGATTGTTTTGATTAGCTCCGGCGGTACAGCATCTATTGCCATTTTTACAGCAACTAATCCTCTGAATGAGACCAGCTATTGTCACTAGTTCAGTTGGACTCATCCTTTGGGAGCGTTGCACAATTCCCGACTGCTGCACGGCATTGTATGAATTCACACAAATTATTCCCCCATGGAGTGAAACGTTCTGTTGCCATGTATAGTATTGATATCGAAGTCAGCGTTGTCAAATACCAACTGGTAGAAAGCGTCATCACGTATAGGGTTAGTAGGGATGGCGGCGGTTTCAAGAAATTATGCCTTAGTGTACGTAGACAAAAATCCAAGACAAGACATTATGTTAATCCTCCATGGCTTTATCAATGAGAGTAAGCGGTCTACATGCCCGTTTCAACTCCACTACTGGTTCCCTATACAATCTCTGCTGACAATAGTGATGATATTAAGCATCAGTTGCAATAAGATTAAAGTCTGGAGGAACTCAATCAAATATTTTCTGACCCTATTCGTCTACAACAGGGGTGGGCAAACAGTCGATCGCGATCGACCGGTCGATCGCGAACAGTTCGACAGTCGATCGCAAACGCAGACATTTTAAATAAAAATATTGGATGTTAATGATATTATGGATGTGGCAGTGAAAATTGCTAATTCGATAAGAGCGCGAAGTTTAAGGAGGCGTCTGTTCCGTAGTCAACTTGAAGACAATGACTCGGAATATGAAGATTTACTTCTTTTTTGTCATGTTAGGTGGTTAAGCCGAGGAAGCTTTTTGGAAAGATTTCTCAATCTTTTGCCTGAAATTATTGCATTTTTGGACACATTGGGAGAAAAATATGAACAATTGGAAGATCCAGTATGGGTAAAAAATTAGCATTTCTTACGGATTTTATGGGCGATTACAACTTGCTTAATTTAGAATTACAAGGAAAAGGAAAAAATATTATTGAGTTATTGGGTTCGGTAAATGCTTTTAAAGCAAAATTAAAACTTTTGCTTCACAATTAAAAACGCAAAATTTTAAATATTTTCCATACTTGGAAAAACATATTGAACTTACTGGTGAATGTAATATTGACATGTTTTGATCTGAACTAGAAAATTTTCATCAAGAATTTGAAAGACGATTTGTAAATCTCAATAATCTTCAACCAATTTTTGAATTTATTTCATTTCCTTTTGGAGAATTCGATGACGAGGATATTTCATCAAATCTAGCTCATACTTTTCAATTGAATTCATCGGATCTAGAGTTCGAAATTTTAACAATACAATCAGATATAATTCTGAAAGCACGTGCAAATGACAATAATTTTTGGAATTTATTACCAGAAGGAAAATATCCATTATTGAGATCGGTGGCAATGAGGGTATTTGCATTTTTTGGTTCCACTTATCCATATGAAGCAGCGTTTTCTCAGATGAAAAACATCAAATTTAATTGTTCTTATTTTAACCCATTTTTCGAAGTAGATCGCGCATAAATTAGAAAAATTAATGTCGATCATACGGGTATTAAGTTTGCCCACCCCTGGTCTACAAGTTTCACTGCCGCCTTCAACAAATTGTCTCTGAGGCTATGCTTCTCCACGAATTGAGCAGGATTCCGTTTATCTACAGTAATTAGAAGGTATCCTTTGACCACATAAGAAACAGAGAGTTTTGAAGTTAACTCTCTCACTTACTGTACGAAGGGCTCATGACGTAGATGTTTCTGCTTTGTGTATCCTTGACGTCAATAAGATTCCATCCTTCTTTCCGTAATAATTTTTCTGCATGCATTGTGCACTATAATCACATCTTCCCCTGCAGAATTTCGCAATGATCATTTCGCACCCTTTTGATACATGCCTTTCTTTCCTCTTGACATTAATTGCTGTCCCTTCTTCCAAACGCCCCTTACTGATGAAGTCCATATTGTGGTCAGAAGTCTGTGTTCTAGACACCTCACTCCAATGGTATTATTTAGTGATATTAGTGATAGTTTATCTTTATACAAAAGAAGAGTGATTCTTCCGATAACTTCACTACTGCATGCAAAAATTAGAGGTTATTTTAAGTATATTCCACTTGTAACTTCTAATAATTAGTAAAGCTATTTAAATTGACAGGAACAAAAGCTCCCATTATAAATACAACCATCGCGTGAAGAATAAAAAGTGCACTTGGAAAGAAACACACCCTATCGCTGCACGGAGTAATTCTAACGGGAGGATTGACCACGGAGACCTTCCTCACCCCACTATGTGAATAACGGACCTTCCTTTGTGCGGAAAAGGGTCAATTTCGGTGGAATTGCGATTTTGCCGCTTCTTTGTTGCTCTGTATATCCTATGCTATTAGACGTGGAAACAAAGTAATTAGTGATTTTTGTGGGCAATTTTGTCTTCTACAAGATCGAATATGGAGCTAATTTGGCGACGAAGCGCCGTTTAGGCGTTATAAGCGAAAAACTGAAAAAAGTTACGATTCTCGGTGGTTTTATCAAGATGGGGGAAAACGCAGAGGGGTGGGGATGACGAAAACTTGGATTTTTCACTGTCAAACCGTCCCGAAGAACATACTAAAAAATCAAAACTACCTGATTTAATGTAGGATTGGATCCCTCTAGCGACTGGACTATAAATGATATACAGCATCCTAAGAGAATTAGACTGTTGTGGTTGTAGTTCATTTGGTCTGTCTCTAATCCAATAACATGTACAATGTTGCTGGTTCGAGAATGAATACGGTAGATAACATTAGGAAAAACAAAGGGTTTTTAATATGCCTATGGAAAAAGAGTCTAAGAAGCTTATAGAACACAAAAAAAAACTGACGAATGCTTAAAACATTTTCAGTTTTCTTTCTGTTTTTTACAGTTTCATTGTCTTTTCGTGTCTTTGTGGCTACTTTAGATAATTGTTTGGGTAGCGCCTTCTCCTTGATAATTTTTTACTTTTGCGCTGTGTAATGTACCTACCTATCCAATGTAAAAGTACTATTTTCTCCTTGGCGTTGCTTCTATGAGTTACTCTGTTATTGAATCAGAGATCGACTTAAAAAGCGACTAACACAAATAATCCATAGTCAAATTAGAAAAAAAGACATTTTTTCCGATTGTGAGTCATCTAAAAACATCGAATAAATAGAGCAATTTACCACTCACGTCTCAGTTTTCTCTTCTTATTTATTTATTTTTATTTTTAATGATGATTCCTCACTATCTCAAACCTATAGAGAGAAATGTAAGCTAGAGCTAAGTTTCAGAATAAAAATGTTTAATCTGTCTCTGTAAATTTAATAAATAGAAGTGGTGGGCGAGTATTTCGGAGCAGAATTTTCAGTGACAGCAAATTTTCTTTGGAGGGAAATTTGCTCTGAACAAATTTTCCTTGGAGTGAAGTTTTACTTAGGGCAAGTTTCCCTGCAGGGCGAATTTTTCTTGTGACAAGCTTGATTTGATCAAAATTCAATAACCACCTACAATTCCAAAAGTATAAGACTAAAGTAATTGGATCTTTAAATTACTTATGCTGATTTATCAGTCGATGTTTACTGTTTGCTGGTATTCTGGGTGTCAATTTTGGTTATAGTATGTATTTTTGGCCTTGAAGTTTGGAAAATACCACGTAGTTTATACGGGAAAATTGCCACTTATAAGTTACTTAAGGTCTAAATTTTTCTCTTCAATTCTTTAATTGAGTTTTTCAAGATTGATACCCATGTGATCTATCGCAAAGGTGCATTCACTATAACTTTCATCGGTAAACGAGATTCAACTTATTTCAAAAATGGATCTGGATTCTGGATTCTGGATTACGATGGGAGGGTGGTCAAAAGTCCACTCGCACATAGGCCACCTATTCGGGCGCTTTGTGCTGCCTCCCTGATTAGAGTCGTTCGACCCCGCATCATCACTCAAGCCATCTCACACGTGAGATAAACCTGAGGATGCTGGACGGGGAAGCGGCTCTAATCTTAGCCATGTCCGGCCAGGAGTCCCCCAACATGGATCGTCTTAATTCGACAAGTACGGGACACTCACAAAGTATGTGTTGCGCCGTCTCATCTTCTGTGTAGCATCCTCTACAGGATGGTGATTCTACCAAGCCCATGCGGTGCATGTGCTTGTTAAGTTTACAGTGCCCAGAAAGTTTGTCCACAAGTAGCCGCCGGTTCTTTCTAGATAGCCCTGTGCAAAAGCGCGCCAGACTACGAGATGGTCCTCTAAAGGCCTCTCTCGCGTGACGGCATTCTGACATCAAGTTCCACCTAACCTTATGCTGGGCGTGGGTGTCTTGAGTTATTAAGTTATTTACAGTTGATACTGTAAGTGGGAGAGCCGGCTCGAGATTCAACTTATTTCAAAAATGGATCACCATCCAATGCATTTTTACTCAGTTCTATCTTTATTAGTAGCTTCAATCAACTCCGTCAAAGAACTAATAATTGAATGTCAACTTCACACGTCCACACTTGAAGCAAAATATGAAATAAGGTAGTGAGGGGTGTAATTGAATTTTCATTGAGCACTACCATATCATTGTTGTGGAACATTTATAACCTTGTCAATTTGAGACTATTCTACAACTAATTTAAACCATTGCGAAAATTTATTTCCCTTCCATCTAAACTGACGACCTATGTAAAGCGTCGTCTTAGTCAGAAAAGCTCGTAAGTCCACTTTTTGTCAAAAATGACATTTTACGCTTAGAATAAATAGAAAAATGAACTATATTGTAAGTGCGAGGCAATAGCAAAAGGTTCAAAAGTGAATTAAGAATACCTCGTAAATCCATGCTGACCGGAAAATCTCGTAACTTCACAAGCGTTGCAATGCCGCGATGCTGTTTTGTCTAATGACATGATTTAAAACAGTTTTTTGTCCGCCGTGTAAAATTTACTTATATGGACTTACGAGGTTTTCTAACTAAGCCGACGAAAGTCTATTGGGATCGTTTTATACTATAGAACCCGATATTTCCATCCTAATTTTTATAAATTCAATTTAGCTCTAGATGGCGTGACCTAATTGAAGGACTTCATATTCGTAAGATCAGTCTTTTACGCAGAGAAGCTTAAACGATTTAAAATTTCTAACCTATGTATAGTAATTTTCCAAAGAATGAGTACAAGGTATTGCAAATAAACCTAAACTTGTTATTTTTGCTTTAGCAGTAACATCCACGTGAGAAAATGGCTCTCTTCTTGTCCAAATTTTAGTTTGTTCAATGGCAATTGGAATCTTTGGGGAATAGCAAAAAAAGGTTTTTCGTTTCAGATTTTGTACCGTGCTTAACTAGAGGATAAGGTTCCTTAATAATTAAAGATATGTCGTAGACTATCATCGTCAGTCAAGATAACTAATTTTCGGCTTATATCGCATCGTTATATTTGTTCCACAGGCTGCGTTGAAACGATTGCCTTGCCTTTTACCATGTGAGCCAAAACAAGAATATTTGGGATGATTATCCATCCTCTTACCGCCCGATGGTGGTGAACTGTTAAGTGTTGGTTTGGTAGGTCTGACTGCTGAATGTGAAACCAAAAGTTCTGACGTTTCGCAAGACGTTGCAGCTTGCATCTTCAGATTGAGTGAGAGGAAGCTACAATGTCTTACGAAACGTCCGAACTTTTGGTTATAAGCCGAAAACTAATCATCTTGACAGTCGAGGAACCGCGAAAGCCTCAAATTATTTATTATCGTCTTTTCAAGACTGTTCGACAGGTATCACGTGGTAAATTCAAAACTTCTTTAGACGCTCTAGATATGGTGTCCCTAAGGGCTGAAGCCAGTGGGAACAATGGTAAAAGAATTCCATTTTCTTTTCAATATTTAAACCATTCATATTTACATGGTTATCTTGAATTATCAACACAGGTTCTTCCGCATTGAAGAAACATCTTAAAGATCCTGTAGGACGATTTTCTAAAAAACGATCTCTATTTTTAAACTAAAATGAAGAACAGTACCATATAAGTAAGAGACAAAACAAAAAAACAAGTTGCCGCCATTTTGCGATTAAGCAACTATTTAGTGAGTTAATTTGGACTATATTTGAAATATTTTGCGTACCTAGTTTGAATGTTCCTGAAAGTGCAATATTTTGACTTCTTCAAGAATAAACACAATGCGGCAGTGCACACATATGTAGAAATAGACGAGATAAATTTTTGAATGCACAGTCTAGTAGTTTGGCTTCCAACTCGATTTATACTAAACCAAATTTTACAATGTATATTGTCCCTCGTTTAACATCTGTAGATTTTGGAATGAAAAAAATGTGAGCAGTTTCGTCGATAATGGTTCAAATTAACCATTATAATATATAATTAAACACAATATAATTATTTTTATTGGCACTATTACTGCTTAAAATTCTCAACGTTAAACCACGATTTGATTATTATCAAGCCGATAAACTCCTGTGTTGAGAAATGTTGATATTAATAAAAGTGATTGCGGGAAAAAAATTTAAGAATATTAATGGCAAAACATTTTAACACATTAAATACTATAATATACGCAATTAATGGTAGAAACCCGTTTGACTTTTTTAAGCTTAACTTATGTATTACAGACAGATGTACATGCGGATTAGATTTCAATGTTAATTAAATAGTTTTTTTTATATTAGTTTCAGTATTGCTAGGAATTTAGTTTATGACTTTTTGTGGCAAGGAACCAGTTTAAAAATACCGACAAATAAAGATGAACTTTTCTAAGATAGCTAATTATACATTAAGAGCTGATCTGAGTATCCGTAAAATTTCGTCGAGTACTTTTCTTACTTATTTTATTATAGGAATATTTATTCCGAAGGCTACAAATAGAAATGAAGTAACTTTTGAGATGCCCATATAGAGTCGATTTATGGGAGGTTTATTCTTAGTTGACATGTCTGAAGTTAGTAAAACTTTTTATTTATAGATGTATCTTAAACGAGAATTTGTGCTAAGAAGATGTAACTATTGTGGTCGTTCTTGTGGTATTAATAAAAAAGTTTTCGAAATTTTATTGCAAGTCCATTATTATTGTCATTATTTATATGTATATATAGTATATACACCCTTGTCTAACGAACCTGGCCACTAAACGAGACGACTTTTTATCGCCCTTTCTGTGATCGGTACAGGTAAACAACACAGGTATTGCAACCCTCTGCATAGCTAATACAGTTGAATTACTATAAGTTGGTACCTCGACACCTCGTATTTCACGTTTTAAATTTGAGCAGGTTAGTGTTAAAGGTGTGTATTCGTACGGCAGATGTTTAGGAAATTACCTGAAAAACGGTAAAGGAATTATAAGGTAATGGACAATCTTTAGTCAATCCTAAGAAATTATGGTGCAATTATGTAGATAAGTAAACAAAAAATGTTATAAAAAGTTTCCGTAAAATATAATTAACAATTACGATTATTGCACACTACTCGAAAAAAGCGAAATTAGTCAGCCTTTTACAAGTTACTAACAGTCTTTGATTCAAGTTCCACATTCTTCCAATTTGTCCCAACAAAATCGGAGCAATTACGGTGTCCGCGAAGTTAGCTCCTCAGGAAGTTATTAGTAACTATTAGTAAGCTAAAAATCTAAATTTGTAAGTGGGTTTTCGAATTCATTTTAATAAAACAGTTTTTGGGGATAATTCTCGGTAGCCCCATTATCTTTCTATATCAGGAAATGAGAAAGGGAGAAAATTGAAAGTGTGGGGGAAGTGTCTGTATCTGCAATATATTATGATTTATGAGATATGATAATGAGGATGAGGTACAGATGAAGGAGTTAGGAAAAATGGGGAGTAAAATATTAGGGCAAATATAGGGCTGGGGGAAAGAACATTTGGTAATGTGATAAGAAGGGAGTGGCTTTTTGATAAGTTAATGAAAAGGTGAGAAGGGGTAGAAATATGGGGAGGGAAAAACGAGAAGTATTGGACATACTTTAACTTCAGTTTGCGCCATTGTGATTGGGTTACAAAAAATGAGACTACGCTTACAACTTGTTACATATCACATACTAAATATTATAGGATCAGACGTCCTTCTCTCTTTACAAATCAGGAGGGTTACCGGAGCAACAGGAGTTATAATAAAAAGGATCAAGGAACTGTTTAGTTTTTGATTTTAGACTTGAGAACTGACCGTAAAATAGAAGGATTGTAAATTAATAAATATATACGTAATTCTCGAACCTTTTAATCGTATCATTGAACCCCACAATATTGATTCAAAATAAAATATTGTTGCTCAAAGTGGTGCGACTCCCGCACAACAGTTCATTTTTAAATTAAGAGATACCGCTTGATTATAAATTCTGGCAAGTTAATTACAAATAACTTGCTAATTTATGACGGTACCAAAATTCTGCTATTGCAAGATAATGGAGACACCGACAATGTATGCCCCAAATGAATGATCGTTTGGCTTTAATTCCGGAGTCTCGTGACGAATCTAATTCGAATGATTTGGGTTATAATTCAAAGGCTGACTTCAGCTATAATATTTTCGACACATCTGACGTTTATCTGCCCCACTGGCGTATAAGTACAATAAAGTGAGTATATTCTTTTTGTGTGTAGGTACGTGTTTCCAGTAAATATTCGATTATTTACCTTGTTGGACGAGTATAGTGAGACTTGAGCTAAACGCATTGAAGGCAATTTTTGATGAAAGATTTGAAACAATGAAATCAATAGAATTAATCAACAAAGATACTATAATCCAGAAGAATAGAGAACTATTATACTGGTACCACTATTTAAAAAAAAGATAAAAAATTGACCCTAGAAACTACATGGGAATTCATTTATTATGTAAAACATTAAAAGAAATACCACTCGACATAATAAAAATAATTGTAACCATTTACAAAAGTAATAAAATAGATGAAAGTGTGAATGGGGAAACGACGGAACCAATCACCGTAACGTACTCGACGCTCATAACCCATTACCATTTAGTATATAACTTATTATTATCATGTTTTTGTCAAATTTTGTTTTTGTATTTTTTATATCTATGTTATTTTTAATTTATGCATTATGTATACTTACAATGTTTTCAATACCACTAGTCACGAAATAAAGTACTACTACTAATTGATTACTGAAAGCGAGTACGGCTCAAAAAGCAAATACACTTTTCAATAAACCCATTAGATGTAAACTGAGATTAAACGACCAGATCATACAAGTTATGGACAAAAATACTTGGGAATCGGGCTGTGGGATGCAAAAACTGAAACAAACAGATAAGAGAACAAATACCGAAAACAAACAAGACAGTTGGATGCTTCAATGACACAATCTTGAGGTATAAATATATATTGAAACAGAAACAAAATCCAGAACCTACATATCCGTAGTGGGACCAATTATGACATACTCCGCCGAGACAAGGAAAACAAATAGAATGCTAGAGGCAAATGAAACGAGGATCTGAAGAAGATAAGAAGGACAATCCCTACAAAGATCGGGAGAAAAGTGAAAACATTAGGCGTAGTGTGCAATGGACACAAACACTTGGGCAAAACGTAGGAAGGAAGAATTGAACACATTAGCAGTAATAAGTACGGGACAAGAAGAAAGAAGTCCAGACCGCCCATATAAATGATGGAACGGCAACTTGAAAGAATTAATATAACTTGGAAAAAAGGGGCAGATTCGAATATTAAAAGGGAAGTGCAGGTAAAAGCAAAGGAGAAGTTTGGGGTTATTACAAAATTTGCAGGTGTTACAGAGCTGCTAGTAAAACAAGGGAATTGACAATTAATAAATTGGTCTCTATGTTTCAAATTTATGTATGGTAGAGGATGGAAGAATATGAAGGTCTTCTTGCAAATAATATAGCCTTTCCAACGCTGATTAGTATATGAGACAAACAAATACATATAATTAATTAGGTAAGGGTTGATAAACCATTTATTGAAGAATGATTAAATTTTCCTGAAAAATAAGAAAACTGTTACTTGAAAACCACACTTTTGCCCCGTTTTCGCTCATTGCAGATATTCGGATATTGATTGATTTTTTGTTTCACTGTGTTTCACTAACTGTGTTTGAATTCTGCATGTCTCCGTTTGCCTGATTTAAGCTACGTTACACTAATCCAAATGAATGTTATATTTGCTGATAGCAACCAACGCACCCAAATAAAAAAATATATAATGATGAGAAAAAAGGGATAACTAACGGATTCATAGTTTTTATACTTTTAAAGTAGTAGCCGACTTTTAAAGGCTAAGTTCTATTTTTTCAGGGTATACGAATTACGACAGCGGGTTGAATGAATACACATAATTGTAGCAAAATTGTCCTTGTAAAACCGCTAATATTAGCCACAGGGGAACATTTTTTCATCTTTATATAATCGTAACTGTTCCTAAATAAGATCCAGCGAACTAAAGCTTTCAGATTATAGCAGAACACTTATGATTAATAAATCACCTTAACGTAGGCTTTCTATAAAGTACATCCACATTATGATGGCAGGTCCCGAACAAAAGGCATTTCCCTCGACCCATATCAGAGATATGCCACTTAGAAATTGCGTTAAAAGTCATCCAGCCAGGTATTCTGTACCGACGGATATAATTACACGGCCGCCATTCTCAGAACATTGCTCAAATAATATTAATCCCGAACCGCAAGGAATCTTGAAATGTATAAATCACTTTTATTCCAGATAGACATAAACTTGTATAATATGAAATACACCTTTATACCTTCATTTTTCGAGTAATTTCTATTCATAATTTATACCTGCGGTGGTTATCGTCAAGAAGAAAAAAAAAACTTCAAAGACGATTAAAGCTATTAGTTTAGAATTAGTTACAGTTTTTTTTAATACATCAATAAGCGCAATTTTTAAGTGTAAAAAAGCGTAATTTATAGTACTTCGTTATATACATGTAGAAGTATGCTTTTCAGGCTGGTTTACCATAAAAAAATTCATTTACAAGGCAATTAGGCCATTATTTTCTATAAATAAAATTTAGAGAGTGTGATGAATGTTTAATTTATGTATAATTCAAACTAAAAAGGATACGAATAAACAGAGGGATACAAAATGGGATTAAAATAGAATATTTAGTTTGAAGTAATAACGCGAATAATCTAATGTAACCTGAAGCGTTGATAGGAATTATACAAAAGAACCAGTAAAGGAGGAAAGAATGGAGAAAAGAATTGGAAAAATAAACAAAGTGGTTCGGTATTGATTACACAGTGTTGAAAAGCGATAGGAATTAACGTTGTCCTTTACAAAGTTTAATACAAAAAGGTAAGTAAAATTGCAAGGGATGCCGTTTACAGGGCGGCCGGAAAATGGAAAATAGAAATTGATATTGAAATGCAGTTAAAGTACAACTTATAGAAATTTTAGTAGCTCCCGGTCAGTGCCGGTTTATACATTACGCACACGGCACACTACGTACGTGCGTAGGGCCCGGACAAATCTGAAATTTGAAGTTTATTTATTGGAAGTTTACAGGTCAAAGCATTTAATATTATGGAATTGAGGTGTATTTCACTCACGACTTCAGAATAAATACTGTAAGATACAACAAATGTTAAATAACAGGAAAGTTAAAATCTCAAAAGTAGCTAATATGAATAAACACCCTTTAACATGTTTGAGGTATTTTTCCATTTAACGGACAAAAAATTAAAATTTATTACTGGTCTATTTTAAAAGAGCTTATTGCAGATTGAAGATTTTCTCGTCCCTTTCTAAGTTAATAACCTTTGTACTTAATTATGCCGACACAAGGAGGGACGTAACTATCATGGTAACTATCAGCCCCGTGGAACCCGGGCCTGTATTCTATGAGGCCCGGATGTTACGGCACTAATATTTGTATTTTCGTAAACATTCCTCTTAAATTGCTGAAAACGTATTTTTAAAAAAAGTGCAAAATGTAAGTTTTGTTTTCCAGCAAGTTAACAATAATATAAAACATTTCAATTATGGAACAAAATTTTTATTGCCACAATTTCCGGCCTACACTTCGTTTACGTGCGGTGTTGTTTGTACTCGCACCAAGCATAAATAAAAACAGATGCGCCGTATTTATTGTATTGCATATAAGCTTCTTGAGAATAATTCAGACTTGCCGTTTTCATCTTATCAAGCTATTTAAAATATATTAGTCTGAACGATTCTCATTTTTATCGTCTCAAAAGCAAAGGAGGTAGAGAAAAATAGATTGGCTTGTAAATGACTCAAATTCGAAGTTTTGCTATGTATGCAAATTGTTGTAAGGGTGGGTAATGATGGTGGGAGGCCCAATGTTACTTAGTGGCCTTAGTGCGTACTACTAAATGACATGTAAAACCGGCACGGCTCCCGGTAAGAGACAAAATCTCATCTCAAAGAGAAAATTGAATATGAAGGTACTTTCTATTTGTCTCCGTTAGAGAAATTATATTTATAGCCAGAAATTCCATTAATATACGGACATGCACAAAATGTAGTGAAGATCAAAGAACGAAGAGCAATAATCCTAAGATAAGGTACAACAAAATTAGGTTTTCCCTGTTCGAGATAGACCCTTTTCAGACTTCGATGAAAGTCGTAGAAATGTTATAGTAGCAAATTTCTTAAATAAATTTAAAGCTACTGGGTCTATTGATGTAAAATTTGACATACCGCCGTGGAAGGACGAAAATATGAATAGTATTACCGACAATGTAAACATGTTAAGGATTAGTAGCTACTATTTTAAGAGAAAATAAATTCCACCCTTTTAAACTCTTGCTTTTGGATTTGAATGCTCGATATTCGATTTGTGCACGATTTCAATAGAAATTCAAAGATGATCCTTCCCTTGCCAGAAAAATATTATTTACCTACTGACGAAGCGACATTAGTGTAAAGGGGTGGTATATTCTCAACAAACTGCCCCTGGTAGAATGTCGAAAATCATCACTAACCAGTATTTTTCTTTGGGAGTGAAAGGAGGGGGGGGGGGGGCTGATATCAAAAAGTTTATATGTGAGAATTATTAGACGGCGTGAGCGTAGTATGATGAGCCCAAACTTTCCTCATTGTAGATGAGAAACGGAAATCGTACGGCATTTTAAGCAATTACGATTCAAAGGGAAAAGGTTTTAAAAAAAGGGGGGTTAAGCTAGTGAAAAATTAAATTACACAGAGCATAAGACTCTCTAAGATAAATAAATTGAAGTAAGAACTCATGATACGCAAAATCGTCAATAAAATGGTCAATAAATACAACAAACCAAAATGGCCAGCCGTCAAACAAATTAACATGAACAGATTAAAAGTGGTAGAAACTTTAATTCAAAACAGAAACCTGTAATACAAATGAAATAATGTGAAGTACGAGGGCAATCAACCAATACAAGGAGGGGTCAGAAAATTAAAATAAGTCATCATAGGTCAAATATGAGAAGATTTTTGTTTAGGTTGAGGACCTCATTGAGAGATAGGGAAGGGTTGTGATTGAAGGAATTGCCTATTTCTTTGGTTTGTAAAAGATTTAACTTCGTACCTTTCTCACACACGTGCAAAATTTCAAAATGAGTGTTGGGATCAAACAAGTGTGTGGTTAGCGAAGGATGATTTGGAATAAATGTTGTTGTTCTTGATGCACGAAAAATGTTCAGGGAGTCTGGTTTTAAATTTTCTCCCAGCTTGGCCGATGTAGAAAGCGCCACATGTGCCACAATATAATTTATAAACCCCGGATTTGTTTAACGTATCGATTTTGTCTTTAGTGTGCACTAAGTAATTTTTAAGGTTCTGTTTGGAGGGAAAAAAATTACTTAGTGCACACTAGGAGTTGGTTATTTTTAATTAAGTATTACTTAATTATAACTCTGGTTCTAGTGATGAGGAGTTATTTCCTTTACGCAAAATTACAATGTAATTCGTTTTCCCGTTTAACTCATTTATCATATTTTTAATTCAACACATTTGAAACTTAGAGTAAGTATTGTTAGTGTTTCTAGTTTTATTAGGGACTCCCGGGCTTGGCTTGAAGTTTGAAAGCTTGACATAAAATCAAGTCAAGCCTACAAAAAATCAAGCCAAGCTTAAGTATTATACAAGCCAAGCTTATCTGTGGAAAAGCTTGAGTTATCAAGCTTTCAAGCTTTTTCCAAGCTTTCAAGCTTATATTTCTAAGCATTTTTTTGCTATTCCATGGAACATAATTCTTAGAAGATCCAACTGATAATTTTGCATTCTACCATAAAATATATTCATTCGGTATAAAAGAAGTACCTACCTACCTACGTGTAATTCAGGGTAGGTATATTTGAGTGAGATAGTCTGTGCTCTACTCAAACAGAATATACCATTAGTAAGTATGTTGACTCGATTTAGTAAGAAAAGAATATTTTACTTAAAATCATTGTAAAAAAATTACCAGTATAGATAGGTAGATATACAAAAACGCAATGGGCGCAACGGTACCTTGTACAAAATCCGTTGCACGTCGCGCTGTAACACACTAGTTTTTAATTGTAAAATGATACGGCTATCAGGAGATGTCCTGCAACGGTTTTTAATTTGTACGAAGTCAAAAATGATAAAAATTATACATTATAAAATAAAATAAATAAAATAAATTGGAAAATGTACGTTCTACATAACTGCTCCTCGGAATTTTCAGATAATTTGTTAGAATAATCGCCCACTAACCAGCAGTTCAGTAATTCTGCGAAAGTCCGACAATGAGCTATATATGTGTGACGTAATGCGCAATGTGTTCCAACCTCACAACTCTTACGGGGGGAGGAAGACTATGTTTGAAAAAGCTTGGGAAAGCTTGGTAACCAAGCCAAGCCTGCGTTCGCAAACATCAAGCCAAGCCAAGCTTTTCTTCTTAAAAAGCTTGCGTCTCAAGCTCAAGCCAAGCTATTATATATCAAGTCAAGCTACTTGGCTTGGTGAATCACTGAGTTTTATGCTTATACACTTTTTTAGCCCAAGGATGACAATAATTGTCGAAACATGTCGTGTAATATGTTAACGTAGTTGGTTATCTGCGTTACCGGCAAATTTAAACTTTTCAACTACTTAATAAACGTAAATATGGGGAAGGTTGTGTGATATTTCTACTCAGCACCATATTGATTCACCCCATTTGGAAACTGACCTAACATCTACATTATGGATTCAATTAATAGCATAAGTCACGATAAAATAGTAAATGAACTGAACTTAAAGTTCTAATTCAGAAACTAATAAACACTGAATGAATGGAGAACAGGAATCATGCTAATGATGTTCCAGCAAGGAGACCGTTGAAACCTGAATCCAACCTATCAAGTACGACACTTCACTGACAACAAAAATACTTGCAAACAGATGGCAGGAAAGGTCGACTTACAGAACCAGGAAGGGGAGTCCCGAGCCCGGTATTTATAGCAAAACAAGTGAAAGAATACAGTATACTAAAAGTCATATGTCTAACATTAAAAGAAGCTTTTGACAAGGTGTATGTAGATCGATTTTTTGAGCCCCTTATTGTTCAATATCGTGATAGCCGAAATAATAAATAATAAATTTTAAAAGAAAAATGAAATGAGACAAAAGGAAATTTAAATTGAAAAATAAGATATAATGCAGCAGGTTCTGTCCCTCAAAGGGGTTATTTGGTAGTAATAAAAATAACAAAAAACCTCCCCTTAGCCAATCTATGGTGATGATAATGAAGAGATATTTAAGCTACTATCGATGCAAAACAGTAGGAATAAAATGTTGAACGTTGGTTATCACTACCGCCGACTGCCATAATTCTTTCTCATATACTTAAACAAATATAACCGCCATTAAGGATCTGCTACTTTGAACTTTTAAATTTTGACAAATGATTTGTACTTAACGATCTTAAAAACTCCCAATACCCGACTAATACGGTTGATAAATTAAGAAATGCACAATTTTACACCCTAAAAATGCTGCATAACTGTTTATTATTAATTTTTTTTTTAATTATGTAAGTATTAGTTTTGTTTTTTTAATTTTGTAACTTTTTAAAATTTGAAGCAATGAATTTTTTTTATTTTTAAACCTCTAAAAATGCCCTGCCACTGGTTGGATTTTGCTCATTAACGGACCTAGATTTTATGGCAAAGAATTTTTGTACCAAAACACGTGAAAACGAGTTTAATTCGGTAGGAAAAGACATTTCTAGATTAATTTTTTCAGTTTTGTGAAAATACTTTCGCAAATTAGTGACCATCAAGCCATCACTCAAATTCATAGAAAACAATTTTATATGTACTTTTATATCAATGCAATATAAATGTAAATGTGTTGTAACTTTTTTTTAAGTTTTTAGAAGTCCATAAATATTGTGGCTTGAATAAACGTATGTGAATTATGAACCAAGCGCTATGGCGAACATTTGAGCCAACGGAACGATGTAATTTTTGATCCGTGGATCATATTCACATTTGCATTAACATTTTTCTGGACATTTAATCAATGCTTATGGTTACAGATTACGGGAAACGCAAATGCTATGGAAGAAGAAGGTTCTTCCTGTATCGCTGTGCTGGATGTAAACTAATCCAGTTAAAATTGCAATATTCTCAAAACTTCTAACAGCCCAAATATTCCATACATTCGACGAATGAAATTAACCTGAATGCCCTCAGCATAATTATGTATGTTTTAACATTTGATACACGACATTTAGAATACGATTAAATAAAAAAAAACCTGTACAAATAATATGTAATCTGCTGAAACCTGAAACGTGGGACCGCAATAATGATTTGATATTTTGTAAGTATACAATCTTCATATTTATTCGATTGACATTAAAGAACTGGCAAATCACAAAAAGATGCAAATAATCAAAGGATCGTGTATTAGAAATCATCAATTTTAACTCCACCAATTACAAAAACAATTACTCAATCTATTAATTAAAATGAAATGTAAAACACCATATTTGGAATTATTCCAATTATTATCAAAATTTATTACCTACTATTTATTAATTTTGGATTTTCAAATATTTGTTTCCGCGGCCTAAAACTCATTTACCTTGACCCATTTAATTTGTGACAAAATATTTTTTGCTACCAGCAAATTGCAGTAAATATCAACGACTTGGAAATTCTCATTCAACACAGGAAAGGAATCACGCTTGGTGCAATTATTACATAACTAAAAAGGATGTAGGTATTATAGTTAGACGCGAACAATTTAAATAATTTTACCTCAAAGTATTTGTTGCAATTAGCATTATAAACTGGAGTTTAATTCTCAATTAAAGCGGCACCTGTTTTGATGTAGTTTAACATGTATTTCTCTTAATCCTTAATCCTTGAATTTGAATGTATGTAGTTTAATGACTGTGTATGTTTCTTTATTTTGTTATAAAAATTTACATTTTCACAAAAAAATTCCTATTCTTTTACATTAACAAAAAATGTAATTCCCTTTGCCCACTTAACCTTCAAAGTTCTTGCATTTCTCGTCGCCATCATTTTTTTCTTCCTTATATTAAAATCTCCCCTTAAGTAACCTGGTACTCTTTCCGTCATTATTTCCATTATATTTCTCCTCCTTAAGCTTCCTCCTTCTTCCATTTATCTGCGTGTCTTTGTCTCTTCTTAGAACCTCCACTCTTATGTTTTCACCCCATCCTCTTTCGCTTCTCTTTTGTACCTCATCTCTTTCCAACATTTTTGAAGCATCCCCCCCCCCATTCCTCGCATCTCATCTCCACCTTCCCAACTTGTATCCTTATCTTGTACTACATATCCCGGGATCTCCCTGTCCAAACCTAGTAGCCATCATCACATTTTCACTATCAAAAAGCCGCCCCTTCTTATCATATCCTTCCCAAATATTCTTTCCCATAATCCCCATACCTGCCCTAATATTTTGTTCTCCCCTTTTCCTAATTATTAACATGTGCGTCATCTTTATTGTCACTTCTCATTCTATACTCCAGATATTCCACTTCCCCCACACTTTCAGTTTCTTCATTACCCCATCTTCATCCTCTTCCTTTTTTCTACCCTCTTCCCCCTCATTTTCTGAAAGACCTCCATTTACATTGAAGTCTCTCTTCTATAAAGACTCCTTTATTGTCTTTATCATTTCTGTCCGAGAACAAACTCGAGTTGAGTGGACATCCTCGCCTCAATCCTTTGGTTGTCTCGAACGCTTGGCTTAACTTCTCTTCTATTTTTACTCTGCATCTGGTCTCCGTATATATTTTCTCCATTGATTCTATAAAGACCCCCTTTATCACTTTCCTTCTCAGCGTTTCCCATAATTTCCTTCTCTTCACATCGTCAAAGGCCGCTTTTATGTCTAAAAATAGCGCATATAGCTTTCCCCTCTTGTTTTCCAACCGATATTCGCTATCTGTTTTATCACGGATATGTTGTTTACTTTTCGTGAAATCTGCCGAAATTCAAGAGCGAGAGCATTAATTGTAAACCTACGGTTTCGCCTAAACTCTTCTTCAACTGCACGAACCAGTTAATCAGAAACCACAGATGGACGTCCACTTCGTTCTTCATCGTGCACTTGATCGCGGCCTTTCTTGAACTATCGGAATCATCTTCTCACCATTGAATCACTCATTGCATTTTCTCCACAAACCTCGCTGATTTGAGAATGAATGTCATCGCGTCACTTCAACTGCTTTGACAAAAATTGACGATTATTAACAACTTTTTATCTTGTAGCTCAAACATTCAATAGACTCACGCTAAAGCGATGATTTCTCAATAACTTCTAATCCGCTGCAGATAGAGGAGAAGGAAGTTATTGGGGATTGACAGGCAGGATTCAGAAGGAGAAGGGGCGGTGGATAATATATACATAGTGGAGCATATCGGGAACAAAGCGCTGGAGAAAAAGGGTGCAAGGGTGCACGTTCTGTTTCGGAACATAAAGGCTGCGTTTGACAGCGTGAATAGGGGGAAACTGTGGGAGGAGGAAAGGAATAAGGGAAGATTTAGTAGAGAGGATAGAGTAATTATATAAGGTGACGAGGTGTAAGATGAAGGTGGATGAGAAGTGCAAGGAGCCGTTCAAAACGACTAAAGGGTGCCCAGTGCCAACTTAGTCCACGTCTATTTTCAGTTTATATAGAGCGGTTGGTGGAAAGATTAAGAAGGAAGTAGAGTGGAGGGATGGTGATTGAGGGATGCAAGACGAGGCACTGGTTTATGCGAATCAGGTGGTGATGTTAGCAAGAACATGGGGTGAAATGAAGGAATTGATTAGAACAGTGAAAAAGATCCTGGGCAAAAGGGAGCTTCAAGCAAGCGTAAAAAATATGAAGATGGTATTATTTCAAAAAGGGGGAGGAGGTCGTAGAGGTAGGGAAATAAGAAGATAGAAAGTGTGGGCGAAGTGAGATACTTGGGGTATCAGTTGAGATATGAGAATAAAGGCGATGCGCAGATGAAGGACCTGAGGAGACGGGTGAATAACGTTTTAGGGCGTGTATGGGGGCTGGTGAAAGAACTTTTGGCGGATGTGTGGGGAGAAGGAGGTGGCTGTTCGAAAAACTATTGAAAAGTGTTATGTATGGGGATGGAAAGAACGGGAGGGGTTGGAAAATGTTCAGACAAAATATTTGAATATCTTTTATTTTATTTGGAACAAGATGTGAGGAGAGGGGATGAATAAGATTCATTTGTATAATAATGTATATTTAAATAAATAACAAAGTGTAACTATGCATCGGCATACCGTAAAGCCTTCGTGACCTGTTTTTAGAAACTTATTTCCTTGTAACTTTCGTTACCATTTTGTATTTCATCTAGGTATACATATCTTTGTTTGCCTTTAGTTTTTATATAGAAGATAGTTCTGCTTCGGAAATAATTTTACGATAGGTTTTATTACTTCCAATGTATTCAAAAATATTACATTTTTAATAAATAATTAATTTTATGATCTTGTTCAACTTGCTAAGTTTGCCAATCTAGGTCAAACAATAAAGCAACTTCAATTATTATTGATTAATAACTACTTCACTAGTATTAAGTCTTCCCGTGAAACTTAGATTACATAATGCTTTTCCAACTCTCCTATCCATCGATGGTTATCACTATCAGACTTGCAGCTGGTTTAATTACGTACCTACAAATAATATCTATGCTATGGTTTAAATGTAAGCTTTTCGTCCATATAACGCAATCTGCTTAAAGTCTATCATTCTCCTCCCCTTCACTTATTTCGTTTTCTTTCGTAATTACATTATCTACCTTTGCTCGAATTACTGATAGCCGACCTTTACAATCAACAGATCAAACAGATGGTCTAATTATTCGTTGAAACATAAATGAAAGTAAAGGCACATTATCTCATTTGAATCTCATATAAGAGATGATATTAATTACATAGTTGGTTACAAATATCATGCATACGTGGAATTTAAGTTATAATAACTTTTCTAGTAGCCGTTGTCAGGCTCACTATAAATAAATGTTTAACAATAAAGGTGAAGCTTAAAAATACGTTAATTTTTAATTGGAGGTGAAGGTAAAACAGATTTCAAAACCTAAGGATAGTAAATTCCTTCAATTGCCTAATCCAGGTAGTTTCTTATAAGTACATTAACAAATACCTGAGCAGTATGTAACTAGTATTAATTGGAATTTCTGATTTAAAGTTTATTCCAAGTTGTTGAGTCAATTATTTCCGAGAATTAACGACCGGTAAATTATCGTTTTATGCAAAGCGCCTTGTAAATTCATTAACAATTTTAATATATCATTACGAATTGAAAGGAAAAAAAATTCTACCTGCATTAGGATTAACGCAACCAAATTGTAAATGAATACTGTTAAGTAATATTAATTTTTCACCTTTAGAATACAAAAAAAAAGATCTTACCTACCAATATTACCAAAAGATTTAAGGATAATAAATGTCTTGTCGGCAAATAAAATTTCAAACCCTAGCGCAAATTTTAAAAATCTTTACAACACCTGCTGTTTCAAAATTAAGTGTATGTAGGGGGAGACAAAAAAAAATGTATACCTAAATTTGCCCTTGAGACTTTTTGTTTCGTCTCAACCAGATTTACCGTATTTAACTATACTGTATGATTCTCTTTTACCCGAATATACGTTTCACGTTCTAACGTTTGAATTGTCCTTGAATCCCGGGAATGTGACTTTAAGCCATTTGGGATGAGCATAGCAGGTATTAAACCCTGCAAACCCGGTGGTCTTAGATGATAATTGATCAACAAAGTTACATAAACGAGCGACAATAAACCTTATTAACTTTACGAATATGGGCCGTATAAAGTTGTAAATTTTTTACTGTTTCTCGTAACTTATTGGTAAGAGTAGATGGATCCCACCCCGACCTCTTTAAGTATTTATTTCTATTCGAGAAATTGTATATTTGAAAAATAATGTTTAACCAAAGCGGTTTTTTTACTAAATTCAGATTGTTTACATTCCAAATTCTTATTTATCGATATTTGAAACTAGATTTATTGTCTTTCCATACGTATAAAATATTACAGCTTACAACGTATTTAATTTTTTGTCATCTTTGTACGTTGTATAAACGGATTATGTTATTCGGGTTTATTATTTTACCTGGCAGTAGCCGTTTTTAAAATTTATAGAACGGAAGTTAAATCGATGTGATTTTCAATAAATCATTTCAAGGATGATGTTAAAAAAACACGGCGCACTAACTAAATGGGAAAATATCCGAAAAGATAATTTATTACTAAGAAACCAATACCAAGACAAAAACACGAATTCAACAGAACACTGGGATTCGTATTCGTATTCATCCACGATGTCAACAAGTCGATACTTCCCACTCTAAAAGATCTACTAAATAAAAGAATCTTACAGTCCGTCAGTTCAATTTTTTTTTCATTCTCAAGGGTAGAAGATCGAAAACCTAATTCATCAACTTTGCAAATGCTTCTTTTCAAACTTCGTTAAAAGTTATTTTTATATATTTAATTTTACGATTTTTTATTCCTTTGTACGTTTCTATTCGAAACAGTCTTTGTACATGAAACCTAATTAAGTGACTTAAAATGCGGTTTCGAATTAACAATGTACATTCAGCTATGCAATCAAAATAAAAGGGAAAAGTGCCTCCAATACGTAATCTTGAGTTTCATATATTGCTTCATTACTCCTTAACATATGTTTCTCACAAAAGACAAAGGTCTCCTTACCTACTTAACAAAGATCTTTAAATTATAGAGTAATTAGTTACATCATTAAACAATAGTACAGGGACTGTGTTCGGCCGAAGATGTCTAATATGGGATGGACCTATTAATTAGTAATGTGATAAATAGGGTTGTAATATATCAAGGAAGGCATCACAAATATGAGGGTAAAACCAGTTTCGTACGAGCAAAAATTGCTCAAAACCAAGATAATGGCGATTTACAATGATGATCAAAAATTACCACTTCATCAGTTTTAATTTAATTGAATGGATTGCGGCGATATAATACTTATATTAATCGTTTACCGCATCACTTATATTATAGCTTATATTATAGCTTGGCCGGTGAGATGCGCAGACGATGAACAAGAACACCAAAGTACAATCAACGACAAAAGTTGTTGCAGAGTTTAATATGAAAACAAAGTGAATAATTCATTAGCAAAAAAGAATTTTTAAGTAAACTTAATAATTAAGCTGTAAAAATCGAAATCGAAAATCAAAATTAACAAATGAAGTACAATTACTTTTTATCAGAGTGTCCGAACTAGGCGACTCGACGCGACGCTCCCCACTCAAAACCTTTCTTATAGTCCAAGAGCTGGCTGCAAAAAAGCTGGCCTATCGAGTAACAGCATGAAATGATTTTTAAAAGCTAGTACTTATACAGACCATCCATAAAATGTTTAGCTGCCTGGGCAGAACTTGTGCAGAAATTCGTCAGGCCCTCTCTCCTGAATATTTTTTGGCACGTTAATGTACCTATCGAGTAACAGCATGAAATTACTCTTAAAACATAGCTTTTATACAGTTAAAAAAGAAAAAAATTGTCTGCCTTGTTAAATCTTGTGCTATACCTAGGCAGAAAGCTTTTTTAATTTTTTTATCACGTTTCTGTACGTATCGAGTAACAGCTTCAAATTATAACCAAATTATAGTTTGAACATAACTCTATAAGAAAAATCATGGCTGCTTAGTCAAATCCTGTGCTGATGCCTAGGCAGAAAACATTCTCTTTCTCAAAATGTTATGATACCACTAATACAACTATCATAGAAGTACTTAGGGATAAACAAAGAATCGTCCAATGAAAAATTATAATGATTTCGACAAAACAATTTTACAACAATTTTGAACTTAGGGGTTATTCTGAAAACCGAATCGATGTAAAATATTTTCAAAATGGTAGCGCTTCCGGAAATGCCGGAGTAGCTGGAAACTTGGTTTTTTTAAATGGGAACTATTGCATTTTTGGATTCTACGTGAAATTTTAGTTCTTTTAAAACCCACTACAAGTTATGGTTTTTCAGTTATTTTCACTTGTTTAAAAAAAATGGCGGATTCAGACGGTAATTTAGGAATTGATTAGGTACTTGAAAACTGTTGCAACTTTATAACAATTACCTACTAGTTTTTATAGTATTTTGGATTTTTGAAAGAACTCTTAATTCCCAAAATGTCATAATTTGAGGGATAAGAAGGGATATTTTGTAGTTTTTGATTTGTACCTTTTTCCCAAATTTTGCGCTTTTAAGTTTCAAATAGATCTTGAGTAATCTGGCGCGGGTTAAAAATTCTCAAAAAATCTGCCTTTTTGCTAAACAAAAGTATACCGGGTGAATTTTCCGAAACCGAACATAGGCCATTAAAATTAAATTATGTTTTTTGTTATGAACACTTTTTCCCCAATGGAATACATCTTGCAAAGAAAAATTAACGACAATTATCATAAACTGATAAACCCTCTAATGAATCTGTCACTTGAATGGCTTTTGAATCTGTTTATTGTCTTACGAGTCATGGCCCAACATGATTTTCCGAATTGAATTTATTGCGAATTTTTGGCAAAATAATGAGAAATACAACTGAAAATTAAGTAATTCGCATATCATTAGATGACAAAAAAAATCTTCTTTCGATTGGTGTCATTATAAACCTTCTAAGTTAAAAGGGGGAGCAGCAATCTGCGAAAAACCTTTTTCCCATGTTAATGGCCTATGTTCGGTTTCGGAATATTCACCCGGTATGTGCCCAATCGTGCTCTTTCTTTAAGAACATTAACTAACTGGTTTAATGTGTCTTTTTTAATTATAATTGTTTATACACACAGAAAAATTTAACCTGTAACAGGGATTTATGAACCAATTTACCTCATTAGGCTTTATTGTTAAATTTACTAAAAAATAAATAAACGAGATGGCAATTAGGTTGGATGAAGCACTTTTGCAAATTAGTGGGACACATATAGGGTGTCTCCAAAAAGTATTGTGTATGAAACGTATATTTTTTTAAATGGAATGACCCACTTGTTTTAAGCGCGAGTTATTAGTTAATACATATTTTTTGCTAAATATCAACCCTTACGTTATACGCTTTTATTTATTTAACACATTCACTGCGTTTGACGCACCCGTGTGCGTTCGCCTACTATCGACAGCCATGCGGGCGACGCATACGTGTGCGTCCAGTTTGAGAGCAGATTTTTTTCCGTTAGCACTGCTGAAATAGTGTGTGTCGTTTTTAGCATTATTCGAAGAGATCGAATATACTTACTGCAGCTCCTCCTTACGAATGCGCACATATCTGCGCAGCGAATGTGTTAACGTCTTGTTTTTGTTTTTACGTAAGTTCGGTGGTGGATTTGGGTTGAATAAGAGGATTCAACCCTGACGAAACATTAAATTATTTAATACAGGGTGTTCACTTTTTGTGCTCCAAACATCGACATATTCAAACAAATTTTTCTTCATTTTTTTAAATATCACACCCAATTTATTATTGCATATTTGGAATCCCCGGTAAATTTTAGTGCAACTTTATTAAGCTTACCCTATACCTAAGTGCAATAGTTTTTTTCGCAAAATGATATTTTCTATTCCTTACGGCAGTAGATGGTGGCGCGATGGTTAAGGCGCGTGGACGAAGCAACGCATAAGGGGGGCACTCGAATCGAGGATGCGCTGACATAAAGTTTTATCAAGGTCGAGACACCCTGTATTTGTCCTACTAATTTGAAAATGTGCTTCATGGAACCTAATTGCCATCTCGTATACTTATTTTTTAGTAAATTAAACAATAAAGGCGTACTTAAAGGACGGGCTACTAAATGGACACCCTGTATATGTATATAAACAAGGCTATAAGTAACACGATTGGGCACACATAAAACACCATAATACGCCTGTACTTTCTCTTAATAACACCTTTTCTTGAAATATTAGAAAAACCAATATGTCAATGTTGGGGTGAATGATGCACAATTGTGTACAATTAAGACACTACAGAAGGCCGCAGTTCAATTTAGAGAAGCCAAAATTGCAATTACTCAAAGCATCTGTGAAAACAAAACAGCAATAAACAGGCAATAAACTAAGATATTGGGGGAGAGGAGGAGGATATTTTATGAAACCCCCGCCCACATTTCTGTGAAGTACTAGAAAAACAAATAGATCGATGTTATAAATAAGGACATAACTTGGCGCAACAAAAGTACTATAAAATGGGGTACTTCCTTTTATAAAGGATGAACATTTTGGAGCGGTTAAGCGTTCTTTTAGCGAGAATTGAAAATTTCTATCAAGGCACAAATATTGCACATGGAAGCACAGCTAGCCACAATTAGAAACCTATAAGATATCCTTTTCTTTCGCAACAAGTTGTGGGGAGCTAAGTATAAATGTAATTAATTAGTGTTATTTTAAACAAAGGCACAATTGGGCATGACAATAATATATAATGTCGTAGTTGATGTGAAAAGAAGTCAAAATTGTTAAAATATTTGAGAAACTAAAAAGGCACAAATTATGTGAATCAAAAAACAACATGGCCCTATTGATTGCAAGAATAAGTGAACTCGTCCTTCCAGGTTTTACTACTCCAGTTATGTGCTTTCTTTCAAACACAGCACCCTATATGGTTTCCGTAACAGTTTTTCGCATTTTCCTATATAAACTCAATCGGATTGAAATGGCAATCAGAACAACGTATTTATTGACAGCATCTCGTTTATTGTTCTTTACTATAACAAGTTTAACACTGGGTTATCAAATGGTATTTCTCCCATTTCAAGCAGTGTCTTGTTTTAAAAAATTTTTGGAACATTTTCACTTTTCCTTGGGTAATTGAACCTATCAAGAGATACAATTAACACCTTTTTCATAGGCATTCTTGAAACTATTTTTCGAATGCATACTGACATTGTAATCTAGAGATCTAGCTTGAATAATGTGGTTGTTGTGAACTTTTGGCACCTCGTCAACTACATTTTGCCGCACCTTTAATTCAAACTTAGGCCTAAAAGACGTTTTAATTATACGTTTTATTTGGGTTCAAAACGATATTAAAATGCCTTATAAATAAACCTCAAAAAAAGTTCTCAAAAGAAACCAAAAACCCATCTATTTTTGTTGGAAAACCTCTGCTTTGTACCATGTCAAAACAGCACAAAAGATATATAGAAAATAAAACTTGAATTTCAGTTCAGTTTTTTAGGTATTTTCTTTAAAAATACATTTTGCTTAGAAACTTTTTGTGCGTAGTCAATTTGTGAGTCTTTTTACATATTATGAACCCCATCCACTTAAGGCAGTTATTTTCAATTCATTTTAAATCATCTCCATTTGCTCATTGCAATAAATATGGAAAAAAATACAGCACAAGTCCTCGATACTGTCTACCTGAAAACTTGCACAACGTCTACAATTCTTTGCTGATCGCCTTTTTTTGATCTAAGTGAACCATATTTGCCTATCGTAGTTCCTCAAAACTGAATTCACTGACTACTGCTTGAACAATCCAGCGTTAACGCAGTTGTCGTGTAGAAACGGAGTATTCTGTAAATAATTGTGGGGTCGTTTCGTTTTTATTTGCATCCACAGCTTCTTGGTCAGAGAAGAGCATGTACCCTTATTTCGTGTGATGGTCTTAGTGGGATGTACCCCCGTTTCATCCCACTTACTATTCTGTAAAACGAGTTGTCATTTTAAGATAAAGCTATCAAATGCTTCCTTCAAATTGCTCGTCTACACTCTGTACGGAACTGAGTAGCTTGGGAAGTCATTCCCAAATAGCCAAGTCTTTGTATTTCCTCAATTCCTGTTTACAGTGGTCTTCCATGCATTGGGTCACCCTCACCATTAATGGATTCCCCGAAGCAACTGAACTGCTTGTAACCAATATTTCACTTGCAAATAGGAAGAGCTGTTTTCTTCATACACTGCTGCCATTCTCTCATGTGGATATTGTTCGGGCAATCGTCTTCTTTCGATAGAAATTTTAAAAAGCTTCTCTTGTGCTATTGTACACTAATTGTATACTATATATTATAAAACAAGCGTCATAATAAAATACTTAAAATGATATAAAGTAATTAAACTTCTAAGGAAGTAAATTATTGTCCAATTATGGTAAAATAAAATTGAACCTCCACGAATTGTGCTTTGAATTCACTTCGAAATAATAAGCTTCTTGTCTATTGATTACTCAGTTCCCCATTATATAAAGGCATAATAATACGAATAATAATGCGAAAGCGGTTACTACATTGCATAAATCCAATTTGTATACGAACTTTGAATATAATAGCATTAGATATTGCATTGTATTTGATTATTCGGCATGTGTGCTGATATACGTATTAAATGAGTTTAACCAAGTATATTGAGAAGGTGTTACGATTACCACATTACTGGCATATAGAAACCATTGAGTAGGTATGTGTTGTTTTCTAACGAGAGACGGTATTTCCTTTATGACATTGTTATTCGAGTGTGAAAATTATTTTTAATAAAACTACGCAATTTTTCACCCACGCAAAACGCGTTATTCAAATTGAATTGCGAACATATAATAACAATAAACTAAGGAAAAGCGGCAAAAATGCTTTTTCATAGACAAAAGGGAGCGAAATTTATTGTAGATTGTTTTGATATTTCAATAACGTGCCCTTGCCAAATGGAAAACCTCATTCTTTTGTCAGGCTTTGCATCTAGTTAACGAAATTCTTTTGAGCTTTGCAAATAACATCTTTATTATTTAAGTTATCATTCGTCAAAATTTAGATTCAATGATGAATGTTCTCTAGAAACTATTCCAATAATCAGTTATCATTTAGAAATAGCTACATTTATTCATGGTATCTGACAGTTACAGTTTAATAAACCAATAAGAAAATGGTATTTTATAAGTAGATATTAACTTATAAATTAAAAGAAAAAGGCGGAAATCTTAAATGTGGAGTAAATTAATAAATTTACGAAATTGTGTCTCATTTAAAATAAAGAATTGGTGCAATTACTTGTTTTTATTACTAAAATTAATTGTAGAATTCCATAAAGCAAGTTTGGAGGAAATGAATTCTTTGATTTTTTATTAAGGTATAATATCAAAATGTCTAATTATACGAATTCACGTGATTTATCACTATTTTCTTTCCAATGATCAGAAGTAAATTGCGTTATAAGCGATTTTAGATTCCACACAAAGGAGGAAATAATTCCAAATAAAAAATTTGAAAATGAGGGGAGCGACTCAATACTCGATCTTCATCAGTTTTGTTTCTATCACTAAATTCGTTCAACTCATCCAAGGAATTGAACCAGTTAACATACCTAATATAGTTTATCACCATCATCTAGCATTGACGAACAAATACTCAGCTACACTGACCACCTAAGAATAGAATACCACAAATTTAAATTATCAAGCAACCTATCGACTGTTGTGTAATGCAGTCATTTTTACTTTCCCGTGCATATATCTACACATAGGGAAAGTAATGTACTTAATCGAAAAAAAGTGTGCGTGGGTGGGTGGATGGGTTGGGTGGGTGCGTACGTTATGGCTGTGGAGCCTAAACTACTAGGCCGATTTTGATGAAATTTAAAACCAAGGCCTATAAAAAAACTTCATCGGTAAAACAAGCTTCTCATCAAAATCGGGCCAAAGGGACCCAAACTAGGGGCGTTATTTTTGGAGCAAACATTCAAATTTTAACCTACACCCTAAAAAGTAAAAACTTGGAGAATTGCTACATTGGCCACCATTTTGAATTTAGAAACAAACGAAAAACGGCGTTTTACTTGTTACCATGTCTACTAACTTTTCACCAAGGGAAATTAGTTTGGGTTAAAATTTGAATGTTTGCTCCCAAAATAACGCCCCTAGTTTGGGCCCTTTTGATGAGAAGCTTGTTTTACTGATGAAGTTTTTTTATAGGCCTTAGTTTTAAATTTCATCAAAATCGGCTTAGTAGTTTAGGCTCCACAGTCATAACGTACGCACCCACCCAACCCATCCACCCACCCACCCACGCACTCACAGACAAACATTTTTCAATGATGGTGGTTTTGGACTCAGGGAGACTGAAAACGTTGAGATTCAATATTTATTTTTTAAATTTTTTGAGTTATTACGCAACAACTATTTTATCGTATTTAATACGTTATATATTGTAGTAAACACGGGAACGTTGTGTGCCAGTTTACTGGTCATTTAATTTGATCGACATATGATGACAGAGACCGAAGAAAACATCAATAACGTTACAGAGTCATATAAATGGATGGCGATTTTTCGATTACCCCTAACCAAATATGAATTTTAAGCATCAGTTTTGATTTATTAGTTGCCGGTTCACTAGATTTTGAAAACCTCGACTTCTAAACAAAGGTTCTGCGGACGTTTCTTAGTGGAAGAAAAGAAGGATAAGTCTAGTTGATACACAAAAGAAGGTAAACTGACGATCACAATTTCAATCGCCAAATCGTACAAACAGTACTCTAGAAAATATGGTATTTTAGCACAAAAGTGATGCTAATATTTTGATTTGAATTGTACAGGGTGGACCAAATTGGACACTTTCTTATGGAAACATCCTTTATCTTAAGAGATAGAAAAAATGGACCTAGGTGTCTTGAGCTTAATTTTAATGAGAAAATCACTGGTGTAAACAAAATTCAGCTATCTCTAATCGTTTGGCCACTAGGGGGCGTTTCTCGAATTTAGTCGATTTCTCATAACTTTCTTATTATTAAAGATAATTGATTTTGGCAAAATATTTCTGAGAGCACTTTTTACGTAGAATCCATTGCAATGGACAATTTCTATACAGGGTGTTTGTTTTGTGTGTACGACCCTAAAGTACATTTTTTCATACGGGCCACCCTACATATTTTGGGCTTTTCGAAAAGAGAGTAAAATTTCCTAAATTATGATGTATCACTACTTGTTAAGTATATTTATGTTAAATATTATTTGCATTATTGCATTTAATACATTGTTATTTCAAATTAAAAATATTTGGAGTCAATTAAAATTTCCAGATAACTAAGACATTGTCGTTTTAAATCATGCTGCCGTTTTTTGTTAACCATGGAAACCTAGATGTCTACAAGCAAAATATTTTAATGCATAAAAATAATATTTAACATAAATATAACAAATGATACATCAAAGTTTAGGAAATTTTACTCTCTTTTCGAAAACCCCAAAATATATAGGGTGATCCGTATGAAAAAATGTAGCTTAGGGTCGTACACAAAAAACCAAACGCCCTGTATAGAAATTGTCCATCGCAATAGATTCTACGTAAGAAAGTGCTCTAAGAGAGATTTTGCCAAAATCAATTATCTTTAATAATAAGAAATTTATGGAGGATTAAAGAAATCGACTAAGCACGAAAAACGCCCCCTAGTGGCCAAACGATTAGAGACAGCTGAATTCTGTTTACACCAGTGCTTTTCTCATTAAAATTTAGCCCAAGACACCTAGGTCCATTTTTTCTATCTCTTAAGATAAATGATATATACCCTAAAAGTGTCCAATTTGGCCCACCCGGTACACTCCCACTCCCCAGGCCCAAACAACTCATTGTTGCCTAGAAATCACAAGTCGGGCCGCTTTGTCAGTCAATACCTAGCAAAAATGTGTCGTCATTCTATGCTTGATGTCTTGGATTCAGGAATAAGTGAACCCAGGTTTCATCACACGTCACTATACGTTTCAAGAATCCTTCTCCCTCATATTCATTGAGAATTAGAAGTGCAGTTGGCATCCCAATTTGCCTTTGCCTTTGAGCGTCGATAAAGAGTCTCGACACCGATCTTGCTCAAACTTTACGGCACTTTATGAACAATTCGTTTGACACTCCTCACATTTATCCCAAGAGATTTACTATTTGTCGTATAGAAATCCGTCGATCGTTGCGAATCAACTCATCAATTCGTTTATTGTTTTCCGGGGTGGCAGAAGTACGCGCACGCCCGAGGTACATTAAGTTTCCTACCAAACGAGGAGATTTTTCTTTATTCAGTTTACATGTTTCAGTCAATTAAGTAGGCAGAATATGAGACGGCTGTGGATTGTTTTACTATTTAATTGACTGAATCATGTAAACTGAATAAAGAAAAATCTCCTCGAGTAGGCAACTGTAAAAGAACATTATGCAACAATATTACTTTTCTGTGAATAATAACAAACCTAAAGGAATAATTAGCAATTTCTATTGTTTTTTTTCCAATAGGCAAAATTCTTGTAAGGGTAGTGCTAATAACCAAAGCAGTTGATGCGCATAGAGGAGCTTGGAAATTCGCTGGTCCTAGATCTGGGCCAATAACTAACATAAATAAATAAAAAAATAGAAAATATAAATCTTTAACGTTTTTAACGAAATAAAATTGAATTTTGAAATCATGTCTTGGTACCTATGTGAAAATTTGAAAATGTTCGGTAAGCTAAAACTGACAGACGATGAGAAGATCTGATTGAAATCTTGCTTAATTTACGAAAAATAGCACTTTTAGAATTTACACAATTTCGAAAAACGTCATTTCCTAGCTAAGTGAAAATCACTCGGTATATCTGATAGGGGCTAAATAGGTTTTCAGACTAGCACAAATTATTGCCGCAAAAGATGTTTTTAAAAATCAAAAATAAAAAAAATCCATTTGGTGCCGACTTTTTGGCGAGCACTGTAGAATATCAAAATCACAATATGGTCCAGTATATCAGTCATAAAGTTTGTTCAGGACAGTAACCATTTGTCGGCCTAAATTAAGGCTTTCGATAGAAATTAAAAACGATACTACAGAAAATATTATTAGACAGAGCTTATTATTTCACCAGTGAGTTCATGAGGTTTTTTGACATATATGTGATTGTTTGTGTACGCAAATAAAGCTGATGTCCTTAATTCGTATTACTAACCAATTTGTCTTTGCTTGTTGTGTACACACACCGAGGTGTACATACGTCCTTTAGAATTGTTTAGATTTAAGTACTAGTCCACAAACATCACGTTGTACCTTAGGAAATATCAATTGTATTTTAACAAAATACATTTGTTCAAGGCAACTTCTCCTACAGTTAACAACCCAGAATTTCATGTTAAATTTCCGAAAAACGACCAAAATGACCTAAGTCTCTTTCTAAACCTTTGACAGCAATTTTTCATTTACTTTAACTCTTTTACGTTCGAAAATCGCGGTATCTTTTACTGTGAACGACCTTTCGAATAAAAAATATTAATTTAATTCATTTTTTCGAGTTTGAACTACTCTATAGGGTAAATGTTATACAGAGCCGAAACTTTTTCCATTTCGAAGCAAGCAAACGGGGGAGCTACCCATAAATTGTTTCCCAAAATTCTGTTATGACAACTGAATCGCTCAACCGATTAGAATTCAACTTCTCACATGTCCGTCCCAGTAATTACCTATTACAATTTAGCTTTAAGCTTTGTCATATTGTATTCATAGGTCAATTTCTTTGAAAAAGTACCAAACGTATTACCTGTATGGGCAAGAACGAACCTTGAAGGCTTTAATACGTTTGCCTCAGAGACGTCCAAAGTCTTGGTGACAATAATGTCCAATATTATAACAAACAGTCATGATAGGAAAAGTAGGTTTGTTGTTCTATTGATAGCGTATTTATCTGCCTGTACTGGTTTTGAACCTACCTACATTCAGGAAATTCTTCTAAAGGGATGAAGCTTTGTATGTACATAATTTTATGTCATATTTAGTAGGTAGGTATTTAGGAAAAAATGCGGTCAGTCTGCACATACCATGTACACAATTTATACTTGATGCTTCTTTTGTCCAGAACATTATTATTCACAACCTTTTGAACATTTCCGACTACGAAGAAAGCTCATTGTTTCATTCTGAACCCCTCAACAGAAGCGATGCAAAGAAGTAGATCAAGGAAAAATACTGGGTTGACATTTATTGTGAATCATGTTTTGGCATAAAGATAGAAATTCGTTATTTTACATATTAAGAAAATTTGTAAATGTCGCCGTAATAAAAACTTTGTATTGATCAATAAAATATAATTATGCATATTTGTAAAAATTTTAACCTTTCAACCCGGCATTTCTTATGCACGGATTGATCTTACTAAAAAACAACCACTTCATATTTAAAATATTTGAAAACTAAAGATGAAATATTGATACATTAATGGGAAGCGTGTTGTGTAGCCCTAAACATCTCATCATTAATACTTAATGTTAAAATACCGTTTTTCTGAACACCACAGCTGAACCATTATGGGTCACTAGTTTATCCAAACAATAATATTGTTTATGCGGATAATGTAAATCTGCAAGAACATCATTTTTATTCTATTATAATATACATTTATGTATATTTTATCTGTATGATAAATAGAATGTTAGACAAGATGTGATATTGTTGTCTTTGTATGGGATTAATGTTAATATGTTCAAACAAATTAACAAATGACCTTATTAGGAGCGTGAGAACGTATTGTAAATAAATAACAATCATACGTTGATTATTCAAATAATTCGAAGTATATTCAATATATATGCAAAATAGTGGTCGAAATTACCTTGATTTTTTAAATAAATATCAAATAAATGTTGTCTACTATTAAAGAGCGCGTCAATTACGTATTTGAGGTTCATCCAATGTGGAAAATTCATGATTTCAAAAATTCACTACTGCAAAGACACCTTGACAATGGATTTCTATATTCACATTTACAACGATTACTATTAAGTATACTGTAAACAATATTGCTGTGATTACAGTGGATGTTCCGTTTATCAAAAGCGGAATAAACTATTGGTAATCCCTATATCAAAATTTAGTACTATCCGCTATTCCAAATCTTAAAAATATGAATTTGACCTGTGACACCTAAATTCCGGCAGACCATTTTTGGAAGGAATTAAAAAATATGTGAAATGAAACCTACAAACGATAACTTGACGTAAATTGCAAACTGATTAATATTTAAATTTATCATAAAAAATTCTGGAATTCTTCCAATTTGGGAAGCGTAAATGCGATTTGTCTCATTTTTTATCGTTCAGTTTTGAATATCAATATGCGATTGAATTCGAAGTGAACAAAACAAAGACATGAATCAACCCTTTCTTTTTTAATTAATTTTACTGAAACGGGCTGTGCCTTGCAAAACATGTAAAGAAAGTATTTTAATTAATTAATTTTCTGTAAAACAAATGATTTAAATTTTTAATATCCTACTTATATCAAATTGTCTTCCGGGACATATGAGTATGGTTAGTACGAAACTTGAGCAAAAATTGGTATAGGGTGGAGCAAAGTTTCATGCGCGAATGGAGCACGATCATTTTGACATCAGTGAAATAACGTTGGGCACAGCAAACGAAATTTTATAAAAAAACCCTATGGCCTTGTTTGGCGCTACGTGTTCGTTGCGTATTGAGGCCCCCACCGTTTGTCTGTTATCGAATTACTCTCTCAACTTTTGCTATTTCAGACCTTGACGAGAGTTTGTCGAGGTCTGCAATAGCAAAAAGCCGATGATTTCTGGTAGACCCTAAATGTCACTGGACCGAATGTAAAATTTTTAACTATCTAAGGTTTTCGTATGTTTTGCCCACTGGATTTTTAATGGCACCCCTCCTGGTTGCCTCCATTAATGTTAACGAGCCAGTAATGAATTTAAAGGTTACTCCGGCCGGCCACTATGGCCTGTGCTTAATTTCTTCCTATAGCTTATGTATGACCTGAAGCTTTACGTAATCTGCAGTACCATCATATTTACTTCCCTATTTATGGACCTTATCACACAATTCAACGGTCCGTCCAGATTTATCAGGAAGGGAATTACATCTTGCTCAGGATATAAACCCGAGTCGAGACTATAATATCGGGAAAGAGACGAGAAAATTTACGATATGTATTGGTGGTGTGTCAAGATGAAACGATGTATGGCGAGTGGTTGATTGGCGAAATAAAAAGGACTTATAAACCCAGGAGAAGGCTTCCTCGGAAAGGACTAGTAAAGGAATTTTAATTTTTCCTGAGCGGATTGCTGGTTATAATCGGAGTGGTCTAGGAGGGTGGTATGGAAGTATGTAGTGGGCGATTTTTAAACAACTTCCAAATCAGTAATGGGTATCGCTTAGAGAATTTCTTATAGCCTAGACGCCTAGACTGTAAAACTACCATATCCGTTTTTCCACTTGAAACACTTTTAGTTTTCAAAGGAGCTCTTCAGAAAGCAGTTCACACTTCACACATGCAAGATACAGTTTCACCTTTCTACAAATTGTTAATAGCACATATTTTTGGTTTTCTTATAAAATGCACTAAAAAGGAGGATTTGTCGATTATAAAGATTTTAATTAAACGGAGCAATTATAGTGAAGTAGTGGGAAGTTTCAATTTTACAACAGTGAACATAAAAATGAAAAGAACTTTTGATCAGTGTAAGTTATTCAATAGAGTAAGCAACGTATCACTTGCTAATTGACTTAAAACGTTCGTTGAACTGAAATTCTCTATAAAACTTTCAAATTGAATTGAATGTGACAAAAGCTTTTCAGTTTGGTGCGATTCCAGTCTAACCCAGTTGCTAAATGTAAAGTGTAATTTCAAATACCTAGTACAAAATTGTCTAAATCAAATGCCATAAATATAATAATTTAACCGTTTCACTAATAGTATGAACAGTTAAAACTTTTCGTGCAGTATGAGCAGTTGATGTTACTGAATGAAGTTAATTTACGTTTCATTAGTGTTGTGGGATGACTTCTAACCCTGTTTAAGGTTAATTTCTCCTTGAATACACCTCCCGAAACTATTTATCTGAAGCTCAGCGATCTTTAACACGATTCAATGACTATTGACTTCAAATATTTATGACCTGAAACAAACAAGGGTAGTTTCAAAACAGTGGAAATACTAACTACGTCGTCCATCCGTATTTGTTTCCGAATACATGTTTGCTTATCTGTTCAGTTTTTGACAAGCGAATGACTCACCTTAGATTAAAAAGAACCTTCTTACAATGTGGTGTTCCAGATTCCCTTCGATATGCTTTAATACTCAGTCGTCAATAACATTCAAAGATATATGACAACATGGTTTCCTAATACTAATTGTAAGTATCCTTCATAAGCACCAATCAGCTATGACATGAGTATTAGTCATTATTAAGCCATTAATTCAGTCATTAAAAAGTGAGACCATTTGGTTGATTGGTTGATAAGTAACATACATAGATAACGATTCTGGAATTTTCGGCAAACCAAATTGCAAGACCACCATCAGAAGCCAAGTGTTCATGTGCATAGTACGCTGCATACAGTTAGCGTCAATACTATACGGAAATGGACATTTTAGAAGATTATTGGTCTGTGTAGTAAAAGGAGATGTTTTCAAATTTCATCACGTATTTTTTCGACATTCAAGCCATGTTCTATTCCATTTTTTAACTAAAGTCAAGTTTTTAAAAAAACATTACCATTGATTAATAATAATTGAATAATTGTGTCAACCAAACCTTTCATTTTAACTTATACATTGATATTCAGATAGGTACCTTAAAATACTTACGTGTCAAAATCAGATGTGTTTGTCGTATTAACAGGGTTCCAAAAGAAACATCGGTTCAAATTGAACGCAAAGGTGGAAATTGCTGTTAGAGAATAGTTCTGTTAACAATCTAAAACATTTTTTAAGCACGGTTTTTATAAATTAATTAGACGATTTGACTCATGTTTTAGATTTGTTGAATAAAAATATTCTACAACTTCTAAACGTGTTTCTTTTGAACAATCCTAAAAAAAGTTGGGTATTGTGCATATGGAGGACGGTAAAGGATCTGGGTTTCCTTTAAATGGAATATTGTTTAATAGACCAGGACATTCGTGGGGCCATAACCTCTCATTAAAGTATACGGGTAAATATAAAAAAACTTGTGATTTAAAATAAAATCTAGGTACTGTTTTACCAAAAAAGGTTTGTTCTCCTTTCCTATACGTCAGGAGGGTAGTAAGTAAGACTAAATCTTTAACATGAAACTTTACCGATTAAAATCCCACGATCACAATACAAAAAAAACACCAAAAAATCACAATAATAATGTATTAATCATACGAGTTTTTTTGATAATTACAGCTTTGCTGTCGAAACGAATTTTTTGGTATTTGTGGTACTGTTTTCAACGACTGATCGTTTATAAGTTCATATTGAACAAATCTATTTTAAAGTTTGGCATTAAAATTCTTTTTTTAAAATCGGCCAGAAAGTAGTACTTTCCGGTTTATTTTTAGGTCAGAAAATCTCATTTTGTCGGACCGAGCCAGAAAGTTATTGTGATAGTCCAATAAAAGGTTTTACCGGACTCATTTTTACTTTCCGCCCTAGAACGGTCAATTGTTCTGCCCGTTTTAAAAAAAATATTGTACGTAATACGCCCCAAAAGTGCTTTTACTGGACTCGCAGGCTTGCAGGACTCGCCTACTTGTCCAGTAAAAGATCACTTTCGGGACTTGTTACGTAAACTACTATTTTCAACATTAAACGTAACATCTCTACATTTTAAATTCTATTGTTGTCTACAATTCTCTTGAATGATCTCGATTCTCGGTTTTACTCAAAATTGTAGGGCTTCAAGAAGTTTAGCTGTACGTTGCTTTTATAATGAATATTTTCTCCCAGTTACCTTCATTTAAAATTCACAACTAATAAAATATTGAATCTGTCGGTAACACAAAGTTTAGAAGTGTTTAATGCCGACCCTAATTCTGAACAAATCATTGTTTTAAGAACATATTTACCCTTTCGGTGGGATGATAGCGAGGTAAAAATTCCCAATTCTTTACAATAAGTTATTTAAAAGTATACATTTTATTTATTTATTTATTTATTCAACGTACAATACTAATTAATAAATTAATTAATAAAGGGTACAGTACAATACTAATTGAATTTCTTTTTAAATGTCATTCAATCTTTCACTTTGATAACATGGTTTTTTATCGAATTTTCACGTCTTGGTACTCATATCTGTAACATTTTTTAATGTTTCAAATTGTCAATCTGAAGAACCAAGATGTGAAAAAAATTCGATAAAGAACCGTATTGTTCAATTTATCGAGCAAGTTACTCAATGATTTTTATCATATAATGAATTATGAAGAGAGCGTGTGAAGATGTTTAAGAAGATTGGACAACATCAACCAAGCAGTGCCATGTGTAAGATGCGCTTCAGGAATACAGGAAAATCATAGACGGGATTGCGAGGGTGATTTTCGAGTAGAATTGCGTAACCCTGGGAGATGGTCCAACGTACACGATTCATCCGTCATGACAATCGTTCTTCTACCACACCGATTTGAATGAATGAATAAATAGCAAATTGTCGTTATGCGTAATCTTAGAGCTGTTATTCATGTTCATCTTGGAAATACCATTCGAAGCGACTCTTCAGCTAGCCGGGGGAGCCCTACAAATTTTCGCAACATGGGTAGTGAAGTATACTTTTCTACCATTTCTGTGAAATATCATGGACAGCTTGTTGAAATCGAAGAGGATCCCGTTAAAATCGACGAATCTCGCCAAAAATACACTACAGGAAGACTACAAGGTGATCATTCAGAAGACACCGATGCGTAAACTATTAACAGTAGGAACCATGAGTTAAGGAACAATGCTCACTTAAATAACTTGGTTATAATCACTCCATGGTCAACCACCAAGAAAATTATGTTAATCCCAAAAATGGTGGGGAAACCTAAGGCATCGAAAGGACATGTCTGGAAGCCAAAATTAAAATGTTCACAAAGAAGATCACCTAGATCATGCAGCGTGGAAAATGTTGAGGAAGGACGAAGACCTTCTCATTGCCATTTTATGCGATGTACAATTAACATTTCATATATGACATTGTTGTCATATATGAAATAAATAAAAAATAAAGAACTGTATGGTGTTTCTGTAATAAAGAATAGTTTGATTATTGAGATTACCAACTACTAGGTAACAAACATCCTGTAGGGTAAATGGATAAAAATAAGCGAAAAGTGTTAATTTAAGTTATCTAATTTTGTAAAATACTCAGTACTGTTATTTTCACGTTTCATCGTATCGAATGATGTATTGAAAATATTTTATTCGTAGATGTTTTGAAATTATTTATGCCAAATGTGAATTGTATTGATTCTGAAAGACAAAATTGAAATAATCTGAAATCCGTCATGCGTCCATTATATAAATCCAACGTTTTGTAACGTAAGCATGACTTTTAACAATAATTCATATATGAGTGCATCAGGTAAACTTTACAGTAGAAAAAAGAACAGGCGGCTTAAAAAATAAATCCAAATTTTTCTATTGTTGACTGAGGCAGGTATTTGTGTGTGAATAATCCTATTGTGAGCATTTCAGCTGGAATAACTTAAAATCGTTTATCGCGCTCCCACGCTAATATTTGAATTTCATTATCTTTATCTCTCACCCCCATTGCAAACAACTTCCCAAGTATGGAAGGGACGCATTTATTGCAGGTTCAATACTACATTTCATATTCATACTTCCAATGAATTATCTATGGTTATAACACGCTTAATATACTGGGTGTACAAATCTTCATTAGACGTATGAACTATATTCCTTACGGTTTCTTTGATAATCTCTAAAATAAATTTGTCAACAAACTATCGACGAAATAGAACAATTCGATAAAATATGTACATTTTTGGTTTTCCGGTATTTTTTTGCGATTACCACGTAAGGTCACATTTAATTATAATCGAAAAGTAACACTACACATATGCAATCTAACAAGGAAATTACTGATACATGTTTAAATTAAACAACATTGCAATCACTTACTTTTATCATTATCGTAAAGCGGAAAAAAAAAATATTTTAATTAAAGTGTACTAAAATATAATTTAAACCAAATCAATGGATAAGAAACTATTTATAAAATTTAGAACATTTATAAGTGACCTATATGGCGAATATTACAGACGCATTTACTTCTTTGCCGAATGTCCCAAATTATACGGTGAGTGTTTCCCTTATGATGCTGGTGGAGCCTTCTTGAGGGGTTCGGAGTAGTGATTTTAATACTAAATACACTGGATTGGGCCTACTCCGAACTCCTCAGGAAGACTCCACCAGCATCGTAAGGCGACACTCACCGTATAGTGCAGTTATAGGAGACTACTCAAGTCCCAAATTACTAGGACATTTGTTATATCTCGCAGCATATTATACTGATCAGATCTTCGAAACAGAAAAGTAAGGAATTGATCACATTTCCATAAACTTAATAATAGTCGCGTAATTAATACTAAAGAATGTCAATAAATGTGCATATTGCTTACGAAAGCATAGAAAAAAGATTGTAATCAAGACTGTAATCAAAAAACCAAAAATTTGGGTGAATTTAATTTCAGTTCAGAACGTGAACGTCATCAGGATTTGTTGTTAAGTATCGTTACACAAAGAGGTCATACATTACGTAAACAATAAATTGAATGTATGTGAAACACCACCAACTTTAGATAATGTATTAATAACTTCCAGCGTGATTTTCCATCCACTTTTACTGCGATGTTTTCATGAAAGCTTGGCAGAAGTTGACTTTCATTAATCTTTATAGTACTAATTAGGGTTCGTAAAATTAGCAATCTACCAGCAACATAAATATTACGACAATATTCAAGGGTTGATTTCTTGTTTGTGCATATAAAAACAATTTCGGAAAATTGAGACAGGATAATATTCGAAATTATTTCAACAACTCCCCTAAATGCGCTATACACAGGTTTTTCGTTTCATGTAGTAAAATTGTAAAATAATTAGTTTCAGTCTGATTTCATCTAATAAAAATTGTTCATTTCTAAGATAACGGAATATTTTGCGAAAAATAAAAGAGATTATTAAACCAAGTACAAAGATAAGAAATGACGCAAAAAAGTATGAGGTCACGTAATTAGTCCACCGCATATTTGAGGATAAGTTCGATAAGCCCCGAACACCTCCACCAAAGCGTATTTTTGGAAAGGAATAATGCAAAATCATAAATAGCTGTAGAATATAAATCGTGGTCTAGCGAACAAACCAAAGTAGAAAAGGTAAACATTTATCTCACTGAATTAGAAACAAACGAGCCTTAAAAATGTATCACGAATAACTCTCTACACTGCTTGCATGGAAGGATATCAAAATGCATTACGAACTATTTGGCAACCACTTAGTATGCGACTCCAAACAATAAATCTAATGAAATGATATTGAAAGAACAGGGAGCCTGTCGACGAAGTCCATTTCTTAATATCCAACCATCCTCAAGGATATTTAATAAAGTTATTTATAACACGCGCAATTTAATTTAAAATAAAAGTTGGGGGCAACCTTTTGGTGGCATCGGGACACTTACGGTCCTGTATATTTTGAACCGTCGCACATTTCCGACACTATTTCCAATATTTCAATAAATAAAATCCCAAACTACTTATTTTCATAAAAAATACAAAAACGAACAACTTACAACCCTCTGCGCAAAGGCATAAAATGAAAATCAGGTTCACCTAGCAAGATTAATAAGAATAAATTGTGCGTGTATCAGTGCAGGACTGTGGCCAGATATGACACGTGGTAAAGTATTTACTTCATGGTCTAAAGAAAACAAGGTATAACCTAGGTTACCATACCAAAGAATTCTGATAATTGAATTCTCTTTATCATCCAAAATTTGAAGTAAATGCGAATTAATAAGGCCAATTTGTTCATTAAATAGCTAAATTTACAAATTTCAAAGCGTTGTAAAACTTCTAATTTGGATGTTTGTGTTCTAGTAGATGTTTAGTTTATTATGACCTTTAATGGAGTTCCACAACGTAAGTTTGGAGAAAATCAATTATATTACTAGTATACGTTTTGGTCTTTTATTAGTAATTCACTTCTTGCGCAACCTCGCCTTATAAAAATACCACCTGGCTCCACTGGATCCGTTGTGCCGATGACAATGATTCCACCACTTTTAAGGCAACTGATTTGAACAAATTATACGTTCCCACCTTAGAATAGGAAAGATAATCTAAGGTTCCCACAAAGTTCCTCCCATTGTCCGGGTACACAATTGACGGACGTCCACGGCGAGCGACGAACGCTCTCAAACATTGGAGGAATGAGCTGGTCAACAAATTACTTTCATTTTCCAGGTGGACAACACCATAGACAGCACGTGAACAGACAGATCATACCTTTTCCTTATTCTTCAAATGTAACGGTCCTGGTAAATTCAGAAAAAGACTCGAAGCCTCCCATTATATCATTTAATCTCCAATATTAGGTTACGTAGTAAAAAAGTGTGATGATAGACGATGAGATGAAATGACGTCATCTCATCTCATCGTCTATCTCATCTAAGTACTTCCATGATAGTTGTATTAGTGGTGTCATAAGACTTTGAGAAAGAAAACGTTTTCTGCCTAGGCATTAGCACAGGATTTAACGAGGCAGCCATGATTTTTCTTATAGAGTTATGTTCAAACTATAATTTGAAGCTGTTACTCGATAGATACAGAAACGTGCCAAAAAATATTCAGGAGAGAGGGCATGGCGAATTTCTGCACTAGTTCCGCACAGGCAGCCAAAGATTTTATGGATGGTCTGTATAAGTACTAGCTTTTAAAAATCATTTCATTCTGTTACTCGATAGGCCAGCTTTTTTGCAGCCAGCTCTCACTCTATTAGTTTCTTGTAGTGTTTCGCTTTTGAATTTGAGTTGCAATTTTTGATAAAAGGACATAAAATTGATTTTGAGACATTCTAAATTTTTCGAATCCGTATTTTCTTGGCTAGATTTTTGCAGTTATTCTCTTCATCGTCCAAAATTAGTACAATCATAGCCATTTTTTTCTACTTAATTTAAGCATGTTATAAAATTGAAAATTGTATAAATGAAACTAAAAATTAAACACAGGACGAAACAAACGTACGAGTACAACAGACAGACAGACACTAGACAGTGTAGGTATTTCCGTGACGTTACCGGTCAAGTGTGAATATATTGCTTTTTTGACGTGACGGTGCCGATCTATGACGTGCCGATGACGTTCCGTATAGTGCGAATCGACCTTAAATCTCTCACGTAGTCGGGAAAGGACTAACTTTATGCCAGCATATCACAACATGTTATGCTCTTCTCTTACGAGGACTTTTATCAGGGGATGGGAGGAAGGCAACAAAATGGGAGTAGTGAACTCCTTCGAGTCGTTCCATCGCACAATTTTGGTTTGACTAGCACAACTCCGCAGTTATTTTTAAAAGTCCCAAGTCCTGATACTCCCACCATCTTAGCACTGAATCACTGCACCAAACCCTTTTCGACCACGTCCAATTCACTTACAGTCAAAAGTTCACTTATCCCACATTACAACTTCACATTCTGTGCCAAATTCTCAACAAATACGTGACTCCAATGCCCTCAAATAACTTTCTAATTTATCAATCATACATGAAATCTTAACGTTACCTTGAATAATTAATTTTCAATCACTAGTTTCAGTCATTCACGGGCGTATACTTCAATAAGTAAACATTCACGTCCAAACCGAGACTTGAGAGCTTCAATCACTTTTCAATAATTTTTCGCAGTCTGGGGAACTCCCAACCAGTTCCTTTGCACTGATTGACACAAATACCTACTGAAATTTGTCGCTGGGTGGAGATCTTCATCTTCGTGAATTTTTTGGAATTGGGCCCACCAACCCAACCAGTCCTTCAACTCACCTCAACATCTTGTATCCATGGTGGGTTGTTGACCTTGGGGATCTATGACTCCTCATAAATTCACTGGTACGGCCAGTTTTTTTGAAATATTTATCTGCTGCTGTCCGTTCATCTTCAAAATCCTCATTAGCAGCATCCGCCTCCATTATCAACTCATAAACCATGGAATTGGAATCAGTTAATTTCTCCAGATGACCATCTAAACTAGTAATGATATACCCCAATTCCTCCTCGTCGATATCTTCCTTGGCCTTGGCCAACTCTAACCCCACCACATTGACGCTCTTCGTGCTCGCAGCCGCGTTCATGACCCCTGACCTTCAGCCCCTTTTCCAAATTTGTCATCGTCAGCACAAAATCACCAAATGTTCTAAATGAACTGATAAGGGTATCGTAAATTCTAACCCAACTGCACTTCCTTAGTTACAAGTATAGTCTTAACTGAAGACGGTACTTTGACATAATCACTGGCTCAAGACGCAGGTCAGGAGTTTACAAACACAAACGAAAACTGTTCATTTTGACTTAACTCACAGTCTCATAATTTCGGTGTTGTCCATAGTCTAAGATGAGAAGTGAAAGTGAGGATGATGAAAAATATGATAAAAAAACAACACGACAATCACAACCATGACGCAACTTGACTAATTTATATGACTAGTTCCTACAATAGATGCGGGAGTCGATTGTATAGTGATGATACTTCTTTATTGTCAGTCAATAAAGCAACCTTAACTAAGGTATTACATAAGGATAAATTAAAACACTTCGATGGATGAACTCTTACGTCTTAAATTATAATAAAGCTAATTGCATTATATCTTACAACTAACCAATAGTAGTAAGCTTTAAATATAAACGAGAAGGCATGAAACATGTAAAATTTACCCAGTCTCCGTATTTTATACACCTAAATAGAAAATACCGTTTAAAAACATACGTATAATTAATTGATATCTATCACGCACTCATAGATTTAACCATAAAATACGGCACACAGTTTTCCAATGTATTACCCAATACTCTCAATGAGCTTTTTAGCACAGAATATTAATTTTTACATGCCGTTATGTTTTTAGAACTTACAGGTATTTACACAGGTTCGAAACGTATGAACACATTTTCAGTAATTCACAGGTGGGTGTACTCCAACTAACTAATGATCTACGCAACAAATGGCTATCTCGTAAACCAACCTTTAATACCAAAAATCCTAGCATTCGGTGTAAATGTTTATAATAATTTACCAAAAACTACTTAAATTTGTTTAATAAACGCGTTATCAATATGTTCTTACATAATACGAACTTATATGGTGTGTGGTTGTCCACTTTGTCCCGACGTCACTTACAATAAATGGTGTTTCAAAGCATTTAGAACAACAATTAGACCACACAGTCATTGTGGCCATGAACTGGGCGCTCACAAAAATGGTATTAAATCTCAAATCAAAATATTAAATCATAAACAGATATAGTTGATTCGAGGTAATTCCAAGCAAAGTTTAATTAATATTTCTAATTATTTTATGAGTAAGGTCGTAAAACGTTTATTTTTAAATGGAATAATTAAAAAAATACGTATCGCTGTGAAGTTTTTTTCTAATGATATTCTTAAAGGTGATTGTACTAATGGCGCAAGTATGTAATTTAATGAGGCTGACAATATATGCAGTAAATTAGGTACCAAACTTGTTTGTTAAATTCCAAATGCCCATTTAGATACATGTGCGCTTGTTTATTACACCACACTATCGAGCATATGCTTGTGATATTTTAAACAGAAAGAATATTTTAGCTAATACTATAGGACGGTGTGTTCAAATAAGATTATGATTTCGTAATTATTTATTTCAGCTTTATGTACAAGTAAATAAAAGTCATTTTCCCAATATTTACCGCACGAAATAATGGTATGCATAAGTCCATTGCTAGTGGACATTGACAGAAAAAGAGATGAACATAAATTTTGTTTTGGCGGAAACTATGGCCATCTTGACTTTAAGACCTCGTTATGTGGGCCTTTTCTGGTATTGAGTGACCGCGTTCGTAAATTGCTTTTGGCCTTTTTCGGTTTAGAATGTTACTTCTTTTCTAACTGCTGTTATTCGAGACTTGAAACATGTGCGTACTTAGAGATATATCACGCTCATTATTTAACTTTTTCACTGATTTATTCTTAGAACTATCGGAATTTATTTGCTTCCGTTCACTTTTCTTTGTAAGCGATGATCTTTTGTAAATTGGAATTGGATACATTAATTTGAGAAGTAAACTAAAAATAGGAAATGTTTCCTTTTAGCAAGCAATTACTGTTTTTAGAGTATAAATACCTAAATTGTAACAAAAGTGTTCGAAGGTATTAGAAATCGTATTTACAAAAGGTCTTTGGCTTAAAAAGGGTAGTCACCCTTACTTTAAGGAGAACAATAGCTACAAAAACAAATCGATTTGAGGCCACCTACATATTAGAACTATCACTTGCAGTTTATACTGAGTGCATTTTAGTCCCAGACTCATTGTCTACTAAGGTCTGTACCAACAGTTAATTGAAGCTTTACAATACGAAAGAAAATAACTGAACAGAAATACAACGGGGCTAAAGTGGTATTACTGTCAAGAACAGTTACTTTACCATTCTTATTTTACAACCCACAGAGTGTTGCACTAAATAATTTAAAACGTCAAAAATTTAGCAAATTTTACCTGTACTTCTCAAACTGTCCTTAAACTTTTATAACTGTATTTCGTTCATTCACTAATAAATACTTAATTCCATATTGTGTTATGAAATCAAATCTAGCTTGATGATGGCCGAGATTTGAAAAGTTCTCGAAAAGAAACCCATTTTTCTCTTCCAACTGATTTAACTCGATATCTCAGTTTGGGAGTTTTATCCTAGTCGCATAAATTAGGTGTCTTTTGTCACATTGTAATTTTAACCCTTAAGTACGGTCGTACCAGTTTCAGTACGTTGTCACGGCCGTGTCGTCTGTGGGACTACCTGATGATTTGTTTGTTTTTTTTTTTCAAAAACTTAAAAATACTGTATCTAATGTTGCTACATACGCTCAATACATATCTTGCAATAGTCGAAATTATTTAGAAAACCCAAAATAACAGAATACCATTTTAGTAACACCATTTATTATACGACGGTAGTAAAAAAATAGGAAAAAGTCATATTTTTTAACTTATTAAGTTAAAACAAAACTAAATAAAATATGACTATTATTTCAATTCTGGGGGGTTACATGAGCACTTATAGATAAAATAAAATTCAAAAAACAAAATAAATAAAACAAAAATTTTTGGTAAAATAGGTATTACAATAGCTAAAAGTAAAACATTCGTACTGACGTGTAGTCTGGCAGACGACGGACGATTTTCTAACTACAGTAACACGAGTACTATTCGACCCAAATCAGTTTTACTTCGGCAGTGTAATTTAGACGTCTTCGATTGAGAGTATACCGAGTAACAAGTTTCTAAAAAAATTAGTAATGAAAATATCTGTATTTAAATATTACGAGTAGTCTGAGAGACGACACGTCCGTACTTAAGGGTTAACTGATGACCTCGAATCATTCGTTTTAAATTAACCATAGTTTAATTCCTTATATTGCAAAATTCTTCTTCTGAACGTAATCAACAATTGACTATTGTTTCAATATAAATTGAACCTTTGCAGTACAAGATTTTGTAAATTTAAGTGTTTCAAAATACAAAGTGTTGAACTTCTCATTTTCGGACCCTCCTTTCTTAGCCAAATTAAATAGAGCAAACGTCTTCCCTCTTTCTCAAAAACCCATTTATTTTATTTAAATTTGACCCTATCGGGAACTTGTCCCATGTGGCCTAGGTAGAGTCATACCAATTTACCACTATTAAGTAGGTACATCATGAAAAGTTTGTACAGTCTATCATAAAATGTAGCAGAAATGTGAGAGTGGTATTACTGAGCACGAACGATATAGACTCTATATCGTTGGTGCTCAGTAATACCACTCTCACATTTCTGCTACATTTTATGAAAACCAGTGACTTAAATACTTCATACCTGAATGAAGAAAATACTACTGATAAAAAACTACTGTTTTTATAGTTTTTAATTGTGTTGTTAATTGTAATATCTTTACTGTCCATGTGTCCTTAATTAAAGGAACAATGACAAAATATGCAACTCAATGTAATTTTCCAATATTTCGACGTTCTTATTGTAAACTGTATCAAAAATACCGCTTAGTGTCAAAAGGTCTGATGGAACTATCTCTAAGCCTTTTAGTTTTATTCTTGTTTAGTGTTTGTAGATGGTAAAACCCCTTTCAAAACGTAACATTTTAGATTCAGTCACCGTTACAGATCAGAATATTTGACTATCAAGTGCGCAACTGCGTCCTTTTTGCACAAAACTTTGTCAAAAGCTGTTATTTGCAATTACATTTTTTGAGGAAGGTGCACAAAACTAGAATGTGCGATGGATGTTCCTTCCTCATGAAGTCATCTAAAAGAACCTTTCCTTGGTACAAGCTTTGCATACTAAATATCGTGGTGAAGAACAGAAAAAGTTGGTGATGACACGATGGACGAACATGGTCTCATTTGGTCATATACGGAAATACGCTACAAAATTTTTAGCCGTATGGGTCATTTTTTTCAAAACACACGAAAGGAAGAGAAGACGAGGTCTTTATTAGATATTTGGAGCAAAAATTTGGACCTCAAGAGATAAATCCTATCTTTTATATAATAGAATCTTGAGGCTTGTCGTTACATGAATGATGACGATATGCGAGAAGAACGAACAACCGCCTACACCCTACGTAGGTACTGCAAAGTGATACAACTCTTCAAGGGTTTATGAAACGCAAAAGCGAATTTGTTCGAGTTTCAAAATATCAAATGGATCGATTGACACCGATGAATGCTGTAAAGCGGTGACATTTGTCCATGGCAATACCACTAAATTAAGGGCTGCACAAAAAGGTCCAATTGCGAATTAATTGCCTTGGACAAATTCGTTATTATATTATTAACAGAAAAAGGTATTCGTGTCAGTACTCTTACCATCTATGCATTAGCGTAGTTACTATTGCTGTGTGCTGTTTACAGTGTCAGTTCACAATGTTTAAGACAATTGATCGGCCCGCCGATTGTGAAGTAAGGGCAGTGATACGGTTTTTGCTGCAAGAAACGTTTCAGCCCCAGAAATTCATCGGAAGATTAGTGTTGTCATGTGGAGTGTTACTGTTGCATGATAATGCCAGGCCCCATACTACGAAAGAAACTCAAACTCTGATCAAGACCTTTGGATGGGAACAGATGGACCACCCACCGTATAATCCGGACTTGGCGCCAAATGATTTCCACTTATTCCGCTACCTAAAGGAGTTTCTTGGCGGCAAGCGCTTCGACACAGATGATAAAGTGAAAGAAGCTGTTAAAGATTGGTTATCCTCGTAGGCGGCCGATTTCCACGACTTAGGCATTCAAAAGCTTGTTAAACGATGTGATAAATGTTTAAATATGTATCGAAATTATGTAGAAAAATAGAGAAAAATGTAAGGAATGTAAATATAACTTACTTTTGCAATAACCCTCGTATATTACAGTACAAGTTTCGCTCAGGTATGTGTCAGTTTTGCACGCGAGGCAGTGTACAAAACACATAAGTGAGCGAATTCGTTTCTTCACGAGTGTTGTATAGCGTTTTTTTGGGTTTGTTGGGTTGCGTTGCTATGGTTTGTATAAACCACTGAAATATAAGCAACCTGGAACGCGCACGGTGCATTTAACCTGTAGGAAATAAACCGAGCGTGCGATAGCAAAACGGAGGGACATTGTATCCTTGTTGTACTCATTCACAGTTAAGCTGTTGAAGCATTTTCATTGTTTTACGATTAATCAAACTAGTTTTTTATTACGTATACGATACAATAAAAAAAAATGAGTAAGACACAGACCGAATGTCCCTACAATAATTCCCTTTCTGTCGGCTCGGCTGTAAGTTAAGCGTAAGCGTTCCAGGTTGCTTATATTTCAGTGGTATAAACAAATCGTAATTTTGTTCCTAAAACTTTTCCCTCACTTCTATCCTTCCTAAATTTTAATTGCTCTGATGATTTCTGTAAACATCTTTCTAATTGGGCAACGATGAAACTTTCTAAAATTTAACCCAGTAGCTAATAACTAGCACATTTCTTCTTCTTTGGGTTAAGTACCTACTGACTTCGCGTTCTTCCAATTCTTTGGATATTCTCCTTTTCTTAAGACCACTAAAAAACTTCTATTTTTGACGCGTCCCGGGAACATCTTCACTGTGTCGAATTAGATGCACCTAGTTCAATATATACCCAGATTATAGCAGTAAGTGCTGCTTCCAGTCATTTTTTCGAGAATTTATTTCATAAGCGACACTATAAAATTCTTTCAGCGCACACTACCTTTCACTACGAAATCTATTGTTTTGTTGACAACATTATGTAGTTTGTGGTTTCACTGGCGACTTGCAAAGACATCGCGTGCTTTACGGTACTGTTAGATTTTACTGGTCCAGTGCGTTCATCCGATTCTTTGCTTAACGATTATGTCTAATTAGGTCACCCAAATTCAGTATCAACCCCGACTATAGCAGTATATCGCAAAATATGAGGTGCTGCTTCCTGTCATCATTTTTCCAAGAGAATTCATATCACAAACGGCCATAGAAAATTCTTTCAGCTAACACTATCTTTCACTACCTCAATGACGACTTACAAAGATACCACGTGCTTTACGGTATGGTACGAAAGATTCTGCAGTTCGTGAATTCCATATGGAATGGTTTCATCGTAAAGGCACAATAAATCATACTTAGTAGGTAAATAACTTCTGATGATGGGGAAGTATCATAAAGAGTCTGTGTTTTAATTTCTAGGCACTAATATAACAACAAATTTTTGTTTTTTTTTTCATTCGGAAAATCTCTAATCTTGAGCAATTATGTCTCCACAAATTACTCCTGTATATGAATAATTCTACAATTCATTCACAGGAAGATAAATATTAATTGTAATAATAAAAAGAATAATAAAATAAATATTGCTCTCACCATATGCGAAAATGCACCTCTCCCTTGGAGGGGGCTCAAAGAGACACGCAAATATTAATGTGGAGCAAGTCACCACGCGAAAAAACCTATTTTTCCACAAACGTTAAAAAATGACAAGGTTTGCGCATCGATAACAATACGCGAAGTGACCCTTTTTTTCACTTTCCTACGTTACCATCACAGCGTGCGCGAAGTACTTACTTCGCGCACTGCACGCAAACTAGATGAGAGTTTTGTATTTTAACGTTAAAATAATTGTTATAACTTTCTCACGTTTGTAGAAAAAATTTTGTTTGCAACTCGTGCGCGAAATACTTTGGTGATCTCGACTATTTTTTTAACTCGGCTGCGCCTCGTTAAATAAATCAGTTCTCGATCACCAAAGTGGCATTACGCGCACTAGATACAATAATTACTCTTTTATAATGCCCCATTTTATTAAAAATTCGAAGGGGGCTGATTGGGTGTCGAGGGGGGCTTAGCTATTAAAAAGAATGTTTTTAGCTTATTTTTCAAAGGAGGGAGAGGAGCCGTGAAATTAAAGAGTAGGTTCACCAAAATGGCGATAATAATTTTCCGATTGACGTCAACATTAGTACTAATTAAAATGCTAAAAATTAGATTTATCAAGACGGCGTGTTCTGCTAAACATTTAATACATTTCCTTGCCTCTTTAATTGCAAATTATTGTAGATGATTATATCTGCAAGTTATTAATAAAAATTATATGATGGCATGCATTGGGAAGACTTCCAGAAGAAATAATTGGGTTACTCGATACTAGTAAAGTTTGTCCCACGAGAGCTCGAGTGTGACTCATTAGTTATTGGTGTGTGAATTAACGCAAATTATTAGGTTGTCTTTGTCATGCTTACAAAAAGTACCTAATGGAAAAGAGAGCGAATATAAAAAATATATCTTCTAACATTGGCATTGTAAGTTACATAAACGTACGTTGAGTTTGTATCGTAGTGTCAGCTGTTAACTGTCAAATTGATTGTTATTGTTAACCTATATTTGCATTACAATGTTGCTTACCAATAAATCGTTAAAAAGTCAATCGCAGATTATGCTAATGAACGTACTCAAATATTTTGAGAAGGAACGCGATCGCGGTGGATCAAATTTACCGTTAACATGAATAGTTCAGGTAAATAAGAATACACTAAATTTATATTTTGGTACATTTGAGGTTAGAAGATTTAAAGTGCCCTATAAAAGATAGCTAAGACAAACGTTTTAATTTATTTCGTTCGGATAGTTTTTAGGTATGAGTCACACTCGAGCTCTCGTGGGACAGACTTTATCCAACGTTTTTGAAATTATTTTGATTTAAGTACATTTTACACTGTGGCCCAAGTCGTGTTCCAGTCAAATTAACTTGGTAGGTATATTAGGCAAATAAAAGAAACGGTAGTTGTCGCCATTTTTCATAAAAACACGAATACTCAAAAAACGAACATAATAAAAGAATTTGAACTAAATAATTCTGTTTAGTTTTAATAACATTTAAATCAAAGGTCGGTGCAGCTGCAGTAATATTTTTCGTTTTATTATTTTGGTAAGTTTTAATTTTACGAACGGATCTTCTAAACTTTATGATCCTTGTTCATTTCTAGTTTAAAGTCATTAAACGCTTCTGAGAAATGTTATGTCCATATGTTTTAAAACTTTGTCAATTATACAATTGTATTAGATTTCTGAAACAAATGTTACTTTTCTGATTATTTGAAATTATAACTTAGTTTGAATTGTAGCTGAAGTACCAAACTCGAGTGTAATGACATTTTCAATTCTATGTTCATTATAATTTTCAATTTTACAACGTTTAATTACATAGTACGTTTAGTGCTTTGCGAGTACTTGCCTTTAGGATAACTTGCGACTGCATGTTTAATTTTGAACGTTTGGTAAGACACGTTAATCAATGGCGAGCTCTTTGTTGTGTTGCCATGTAAAATATTAGCATCTCGTTATTTCAAATAATGAATACGTTTAGATTGTTTCTTAAAAGTAATTTATAAGATTTTCGTTTAGTTACTTATCAAATGTGGTACCAATTAAAATTTGACATTAACTGATGTCTAATTGCATTTTCATACAAAATAAACATTTATAATCTCATCGTGCTCCAAAATTAACTAACTACCCGGCGAATAACACTGGGTATTAGATTTAACAAGAATATTTTGTATTTAATTGCAAGGTCACTTCGAAATTAATTAATGATTACATAACTAAATGGCTTATCGTGATACTCTATATTTTTATAATAATGGAAAGGAACATTTTTGCTATGGGAATAAGGAGTCCTTCCAGATAGTTTAGGTATTCATCAAATGCTCCTAATCATCTGGAATAGTTCCATTAATATTATGACATATTTTGGAAATATTTTCCATGTAAGACCTTGAAAATTGGTCACTTTGGACAGTAAATAAACGTTCAGAAGTTTCATATTTAATGGTTATTTAATTAATCCAGGAAAATTAGGACAAAAAAAGGGCAAACTGTCGAAAATTTTGGCAGTAAGAGGGAATTGGACGTACTTGGGCGCGTTGGATTCGTCATGAAATGTAGAAAAAATGCGACATTCAATAATTTTGTAGAGGGGCTAAATTGCATTTTTATAGGAGATGAGCTTTACTCGGTTTCTGAGCCCCAGGTACGCGGTAGATCTTTTTTAACATCAGATTCATGATCAGCGACCCCGAAAACCCCCGAGTAACGCAATTTGGCGGCTTTTACTTACATACAGTGTGTCCCCGGATTGTTTGGACGACTCTTGTAAATGACAAAAAATGTTCTAGTTGAAATTTGAGTTTCTGGGGTCCAGCCCTGCTTGGTTTGAAACTAATTTGTGACATAATTTTAGTTTCGAAAAATCAACTATGCCTTGGAAATTTTGAAAAAAATGATTTTTCACACCAGTAAAGTGCTTTTTCTGTTAAAGTTACGACAAAATGTTATTAAGAAAAGTTGTTCAAAATCAAAAACTGAGTAACTGTACAAAATTTTAAAATCCTAAGCCTACTTTAATTTTTGGCCCTTTTTTTATTGGAAAAGTACAAAAGTGCTCTTAAAGAAAAAGGAATTATAAAATGTTATTAGGAAAAGTTGTTCAGAATCAAAAACTGAGTTATATCTCTTTTAATAGTAATAATAACAGAATTATAAAAAATACCAAAAATTAAAGTAGGCTTAGGATTTTAAAATTTTGTACAGTTACTCAGTTTTTGATTCTGAACAACTTTTCTTAATAACATTTTGTCGTAACTTTAACAGAAAAAGCACTTTACTGGTGTGAAAAATCATTTTTTTCAAAATTTCCAAGGCATAGTTGATTTTTCAAAACTAAAATTATGTCACAAATTAGTTTCAAACCAAGCAGGACTGGACCCCAGAAGCTCAAATTTCAACTAGAAAATTTTTTGTCATTTACAAGAGTCGTCCAAACAATCCGGGGACACACTGTATAACCGAATTAAGATTTTTTTTCTATGGATCTAAAAAAATGCATCCGAAAAAATGCATTTTTCGCCTATAAAAATGCAATTTACCCCTCTACACAATTATTGAATGTCGCATTTTTTCTACATTTCATGACGAATCCAACGGGCCCAAGCACGTCCAATTCCCTCTTACTGCCAAAATTTCGACAGTGAAATGCTTTATTTCCTGGACTAAATAGTTAGACTGCCACGAATCATTTGACAGTCTCGTAATAATAGAATTTCCTTGATCAGTGCCTCCTTCCGCTCTCTTCATAACTTGAATCTAGAATAAAAGCTTCATTACTTTATTCTTTAGCTTTTAAGCAGTCTTCAACTTCATCAGTTAACTTTTCTACAAGGTTGTTATAGTTACTTAGTTAGTTTTCGCACGAAGGAAGTTATTAATTCAATACCAAGGCAAGGCAGAAAATCTCCTGACCTAAAGGATTGTTCGATATTAAGAAATATACTCTTTCGTTTGCCTCCCAATTCGCATAATATAATACCTTTAGATTTCTCGTTTGGGATCGCAGCTACGCCATTCGCAACTATCAAAGGTATCCAAAGAGTTTGCAATTATTTTAATATCCTTCTGCGCAAGCAATACATTCGTATGGTATTTTTGAGACCCACTTTTTCTTAATTCACTGGGATAAATTTTGTTATTCCTTAAACTACTAAAAATTTCGCTTTTTTAATATTTGCAAAAACGGTTCATTTTAGATATAGAGGTATGTAGCGTAGAATCAGCTGCTTAAGAGCAAATGAGAGTTAATATTTAAAGAAATTAATTTTTCAAAATGTTTAACTATTGAGAAGATTTCAAATATTTAGCAAGACCTAGAAAAATTTGGCCTTACTCATTTGAACCACTGAACAACCCAAAACACCAAGAATATGTAAGATGTTCCAAGTGTGCTCCTTAGTTAGTCGCCTATTAATACTCCAAGAAAAATCTTGTGATGGTACCCATTATATGAAGGTTCAGTCCGTTTCAAAAGAGGAAAAGTGACAAACTTTTACTGACAGGGACGGGATTCGAACCCAACTTATCGATATCGTAGTCAGGCGCTCTAACTTCTACACTATCTCCTCCTCATAATATAATTTACGCTATACAGTGTGTCCACGGATTGAGTTCATTATAGGTGTAAATAAGCAAACATTTTGGTATTTCATGGAATTTCAACACGACGAGAAAATTGTTTGGTTTTCTACTCAATTTTTATCTTTTTGGCTTCAAAATGTCTCAAGACGACTATAGGTCTCATTATTTCAGTTGCTAGCTCATACTTTCAACGGAAAAGCGAATTTTGTAGAGACTTGCAACGCATCGAAAGCGGCCGCTTGAGAATAAACATAGCGGTTTCATGAAAATGTGCCGATTATTTTGAAATTGTGCAGTTATAATTATTTTTCGATTCTGAACAGCGTTCCTCAATAAAATTTTACCCTATAATACATAGAAAAACGTACTTTACCTGGAAAGAAAATAGTTTTTGCTCCACCACCAAGGCGGTTTTGAATTTAAAACATTAAAAATTAAAAATATAATGATTTCAATGAAGCGGGGTTGAATCTGAAACAATCGTTCTGAAATTCCAAAGGTTTTGGTCATTTACACCTATAATCAATACAATAATAATTATTTATATTATAAATATTATATTTATACAATGCAAAAGTTTGTATATATTCGTAAAGATAATTGTCTGTTTGCGAAAATCACTTACTTAACATGAAGCGATGGCCAAATATCTAACGCTCTTTTATTTTTTTGATGCTCATTTTAAAAATAATAATTTTATTCTAATCGCCCAGCGTCTATTTCGCCGCCACTTTTTTTTAGATGAATAACAATTGGCAAGTCGGGACATAAATTTCGTACTGGTGCTACAGTCGCCAGAGGAAAACCAAAAAGATGAACTAATTCTGAACGTACATCTGAAAATTGTAGGAGAGTAAGACACGTCATGGTCTCGCATTCTGAAACATCTACCTACACTTTAATCCCTACAAAATTCAAAACGTTCACAAACTTTTGCTTCGAGATCTTGGAACAGTAAAGTCGCCTCGATTTTTACCAACGTTTCGAAATGATAGTTGCTGAAAACGCAGATATCGAATTTTGTGAAGAAACTGAACTTTCGTTTTTGGACAATGGAAACTCTTGAATAATTGCATGAAATACCTCTTCCTAGCGAGAAAGTTACTGTATGGTGTGCAATATTATCCTTTAGAATGTTTGATCCTTTCTTCTTTGAAAACTGTTACATCAGAGCGTTATTAACAAGTTTTGCGACTGGTCTTGTCATTACGAAATTTGAGAATCTCACCCGTATCTCTAAACGTGTAATTTGGTTCTATAGGACTTCTTTGCTAATTGACCTTAAAATCTGGAATACCTAACTAAAAATTTATTGACTTTTACTTGAAGAGCGATGATCGCAATTACAATTAAAAAGAGTGATGCAAAAATTTCGTGCTAGACTTTGAAATGTCGGCAGTAAGACGGATGTCAGTTGGCAGATGTTATATGTATTCAGTTTCCTTAAAAACCCTTCATTTGATTTGCTAATTACAGTTTAGACATTGTTGAATGCTACTAAAATATATCTTATACAACATTCATACCTCATTTTGCCCAACCTTGTGCAAATATTGCACTTTTTAGGAGTAATTCAAATTTGTTCTCAGAAATGGTAACAACCATAAACGTAGGAGGTCGTTCTTGACTATAGACATTTCAGGGGAAATATTTTGCATATGTCAATTGAATAATAGGGAAATGCACTCTAAACATCAAAATTTTTTCAATGAGATCGATTGCTTCTGTTAACAATGAATCACTTTTTCATTCTTCAAGGATAATTGTTCTAAAATACAAAGGGTGTGTTAAATCTGATTAATGTGACTATACATTATTTATTATAAGGAAACAGGTTCATTAATTTTACATGGAAAGTAAATCCTAAATACAAAAATCTATAGCTTTTTAGAGGTACACAGGAATCTATCAAAAGATTCAATTTTTCGATGTTCTCTATTTTGTGTCACTATAGTTACGGATTTTAACATTCATGAGGTTGAATGGATACCCTCAATAGTTTATGAAAAAATAAGCGATTTTGTACTAGAATAGTTCGACAGAAATTTAAACGAGTCGATTTTGTTTAAATATATGGCTGAGATTAAAAAATTGAATGAATGAAATGCGCGCATATAATTTCTCGCACGAAAGCTCAGCTGGCATTTTCTACTTCCAAATAATGTGTACGAAAATAAAGCCCTTCCGATTTTGAATCCACGTAAGAATTTATAAAACCTCTAAAATATCGACTTACAAACTGCTAAATAGAAAGTGTTCTCTTCCAATATTCTATTCCTACACGTTAACTTAATTTCATGTATATACAAAAATTTGTTCTCATTTCAATATATTTTCACATTATAATGATGTGATTTTTATACTAATTACGCTAGATTCCTTTCACAAATAATTAATCGATAGATAGCGCGTCAATTAAATTGAGATGAAAAATATGTAAATTTTGACTAAAGAAAAAAAAAATGATGTGGCAATATACCGAGTTAAATAGTTCATGTTCGTTAAAGCATCTTTGAACGTTGAAATCACTATTAGAATTGGTGTTTCTTAACGTTTTATTTTATTTATCGTGAGATCAAGTTTCGTTTTGTTGGTCGTAAACTGACTAATTTCGTACGGGGATCATTTAAAATTAAATTCAAGGTTAAATATTAAAACAAACTATATGGTGTAGGTACCCATTTACGCTTACTTAGCAAGTCTCGAATGTGCCGCAATATTTGCGAAAATGAGTTTAGAATAATTTATTAAAATGTTATCGAGCTATAACAACGTGGGTAATTCTACTTGTGATGCTCATAACCGGTTCTAATTGATAGATGGCAACAAAATTCAAGAAGTCGTTCATGAATTATGGCATATACACCTGTGTCTAATTCATAATGAAGCAAAAGAAAGAGTTCATTAAAATACCTATAAAACTAGCATAGGAGAAGCAATAAAATAAAGTAGTAGGTCTATTCCATTTAAGTAGAAATATGAATTGCTTAAAATTTACCAATTTAGATAAAGGTCAAGTCTAGCAATTAAAAAATCTTCGTTATAAAATCGGTACCTACTTATTAAAATCACAAAAACGGATGTACATCACTTTTATTGCCACACCTTTTTATGGCTGTTACATGTGAGCATACAAGGAAGGCGTGCAGAAAAATTCATTGAAAACAATGTAGTAATTTATGATACATGTATTATAATTATTGTAAGCAAATTTAGATAGTTGAGTTCACCAACAGCTTCAGCTAATAATTATTACATACATTTACATATAAGTACGTTCCCCCCATAAAATCTTTGGTTCCAATTAGGCAGGAATTCTTTTGAATTAAAAAATAATCAAATTATAATCTTAGGTTCACTCATTTTCTATGTAATAAAAAAATGAAATGAAATTCTGGCGATTACACAATGCGGTAATGAAAAATGTCATGGTTTTATCAAAGGATTATTCCATCCAAATATAATTACACAATTAAGCAACTCTTAGGGGTATGGAGACACTAGATCAGTGGTAGGTCCACCTTACACGAAGGTCTGTTTTGTTTTCAGTCAGGTATTGACATAAAAAGAAAGGTAAAATAAACATGTAAGTCGTAAAATACAAAAGAGTACTTGTCTGTAGTTCAGTCAAAAGTAATTGTCTATTGATTACTTTAACATTTAGAGAAAATAATATTTGTTCGGGTGGTTCTAAAGAATACAATATTACTTTAAGGTGTACAAAGATCTGTCAGATTAAAATGATGAGCATTTTACATGGGACAACATGGAACAAGTAAGGCTACCATTATTTCATGTTAACTAACTTCTAAGATCTCATAAAGTAAACAACGATTATAAAATATTCCGCTTGACAGCCATGAATATGATGATTTGCATTAGGTTAGAAAGTATAGAAATTGTAACAATAAAAACAAGTAATTCCACTAATTTTTTTATTTTAAATACAACTCAACGCGTTCCATCGGTGTGAAGTTGGCCCCCAAGCTTTAAAAAATTTTATTTGCAGTCGTTTATAGGTGTTTATTGTCTATTCTTCTCGGTTTTTAATTCACTATAATTAACGATTATAACTAAGCCGTGATGTTTTTCAAAATAAAGCAATAAAAATAATCATCTTAGTCATAGTTTATTTTCAAACCACTCTCCCTAGAGTGATTAAATTATTAAAAAAAACTGTTTAATCTGTTTTCAGTTACAATTTCTTTATTACTATATTCTGACATTTTTAACATTAATTCAAAAACTGTTATTTTATATAACATAACTTGTATATCTAAGTGAAAATTTATAATTACTATACATATTAACAAAACGACAAACGTTGAAAAATAGCCGACCAAAAAACGATTGAAATTGTAACTGTTGGAAGTTGGGAGCTAACTTCACTCATTAATTGTAATCTTTAATTACATATTTACATTTTAAAAACCCATAAACGGTGAAACCCCCAACAAACACTTACAAAAAATGAAAAAACACTAACTTCACACCGGTACGCGCTTCGATACTACGTTTATTTTGTTTATTTACTTATGGAGTTGCACAAGGTAAGTTTAGAGAAAATTAGTTAAACTTTCTCGCCATATACAGAGAACCTATAAGATGCAAATAAAATAGTAGTCGGAAAAAAAACTCTGGAAAAAAAAACCGGAAAAAAAACCGAAAAAAACCCCGGAAAAAAACTCCAGAAACAAAAAACCCGGAAGAAAACCCCCTGAAAAATAATTATAGATGGCTGTGAATAAATATATAAATATACAAAGTTTGGAAATAAAAGTAATGCCAAACTTAAACATAGATTGCCACTAAAGCGCCTAGGTTATTTGCAGGTGTAGTATATTTTTGTAAAATTGATATAAATGGCAACATGATACTAAACAAAGTTTGGAAATAAAAAAATGCTAAACTTTAACGTAGATTGCCACTAAAGCGCCTAGGTTATTTGCAGGTTTAGCATATTTTTTTTCAATTGATACTTTTTCATTCTTTGATACCTTGTATATTATGTATGATTTTGTAATATTGATGTAAAATATAATGCAGTATAAATCTAAAGTATATGTTATTACCTACATCATTTATTCAACGTTTGTTTCATTCGGCGCAAATGACAATCTTCATCAACAAAAAAATTTATTCACAGCCATCTATAATTATTTTTCGGGGGTTTTTCTTCCGGGGGGGGGGTCCTGGGTTTTTTTGCGGGGGGGTTTTTCCGGGGGTTTTTCCCAGGGTTTTTTCCTAGACTCAAATAAAATATAAGGGTGTGAGGTGAACAGATTATGATCTATTGATCTTCAAGTGTCTGAGAATCACTATCTTCAGAGCGATAGAAAGTCAGGTAGAAGTAAAAAAATAAGCTATTATATCAAGACGTCCGTCTTGACGATGCCATGTCATGATTACAAAATTGCATCAGACCAAGATTACAGTATGCGGCAGGATCAATATCCGAGCCTAGGTAAACGAAGCAACTGTTTCGGACTGTGTAAATAAGGCCCATAGCAGGTTAAACACTAAGAGACAAATACCCAGCCACCAAACAAGAATACAATGCGGCGAGCGACAAACTTTCCAATATGGGTAGGGTATGTACATACCCCCATCTATAACGTTGCAAGACTTTCAATTATTTTTAGAACTCTTAGAATCTTACAGTTTTCTGTTTTCTAATGTTATTTTGTTAGGCGACTTTAATGTGCCTCATCTTGTTAATAATTCTATAAACGATATCAAATCTACGTACTTAAATGATTTTATTCAATTCTTTAATCTTTGTCAATACAACAATGTTTTGAACGTTAAAAATAGACTTCTGGATCTAGTTATTAGTAGCCTCACCTGTGATGTAACCCGTCATTGCGAACCAATGGTTCCTGAAGACGTCTACCATCCGGCACTAACAATTCACTTGCACTGTAGTATCAGTATCACATCACTTCACTATCCAACTAATAATGCAACTAAACGCTACAACTTTACCAAAGCAAATTTTAGCGCCCTTTACGACGCCCTTTTGAACACTAACTGGTCCTTCTTAGATAACGAGTTAAATGCTAACGAGGTATGTATGGAATTCTACGACTACTTATACAGCCTCTTCGATAAATTTGTTCCTTTACGCAACAACACTGGTTCCTCTTATCCTAAGTGGTTCAATTGGGAAATAATTAAGAATATTCGCTCAAAACACAAATGTTTGACGAGGTACAATAAACTCAAACTGGAATATGACCTTTCTGAATTTAAGAGGCTTCGCAAGCTGGTCAAATCTCAGATTTCTGCTGCTTATAAAAAATATACTTCCAGTGTCGAAGACTCTATCACTACTAATCCAAAATATTTCTGGAACTTTGTCAATGACAAAAAACGAACCTCTCGAATACCCTGCAGCATCAAATTAAATGGTAATATACATACAGATCCTCAATCTATTGTAGATACATTTGCCGATTACTTCAGTAGTGTATTCTTACCGCCTACTACCAACGACACTACTGCCTTGAATTTTAACAACCTGCCTAACATAACACTCGGGTATATTGCCGAAGACGAGGTATTAAGAAATATAAAAAAATTAAAAAACAAAAAAACCTCAGGATATGATCAAATACCCACATATTTGGTCAAAGACTGTGCTTCTATATTTGCTAAACCACTAAGCATCATCTTCAATATTGTAATAACTTCAGCTACGGTCCCTGAAATGTGGAAAATATCAAATATTTGCCCGATCCTTAAAGGTGGTGACCCCAGCGACTGCGTCAATTATCGCCCAATAAGTATATTAAATACATTCGCTAAAGTTTTCGAAATAACCGTATACAGCCAGATCTATCCAAACGTGCGACGTTACATCTCCCCCGATCAACACGGCTTTATGGATCGTCGATCCACTACATCAAACCTCGCATGCTTAAATCAATTTATTTCTACAACACTGGACTGTCATGGGCAGGTTGATGTAATTTACACGGATTTGACCAAAGCTTTTGACCGATTACCTCATAACATCCTCCTTGCCAAAATGGATTCCTTCGGGTTTCATGGCTCTGTTCAATTATTGTTTAAGTCATATCTCAAGAATCGTCGCCAATACGTAACTTTCAACAATTACACCTCTCACCCTATATTTGCCACTTCTGGAGTTCCTCAGGGGTCTAACCTGGGTCCGCTCCTATTCCTGATATTTATCAATGAGCTACCTGATATCTTATCTTGCAATAAACTTCTCTTCGCGGACGATCTGAAGCTCTATGCATCTATTTCCAGTTCTCAGGACTGTCACGTCCTGCAAGAGCATATTAACAACGTTGACAGGTGGTGCGCTTTAAACTATCTGTCTCTCAACATTACAAAATGTTATGTCACCTCTTACACTCGCAAGACGCATCCAACATTATTTGGGTACTCCATCAACAACCAACCACTGAAGCGTTGTTCAGTCATCAAAGATCTGGGCGTTTATTTTGACGACAAATTTACCTTCTCCGACCACATACACAAATTACGCAGCTCCTCTATGTCTAGTCTGGGTTTCATATTACGCAGTTGTAAATCTTTTTCAAACATCGATGCACTAAAAATCCTGTATTTCTCATTGGTACGTAGCAAGCTTGAATACTGTTCCTTTATCTGGTTTCCTACCTACCAATACCAAGTATCAAATCTGGAAAACGTCCAAAGAAGGTTCCTGAAGTTCTTAGCGTATAAAATTGATGGCATATATCCCGAAAGGGGTATTCCTCAAAATCATCTCTTGTCTCGGTTTAACATATGTTCTTTGCAAAAAAGAAGAGAAGCTACTTCTCTAACCATATTATATAACCTGTTACACAACAAAATCGATTCGCCTTACCTCTTATCCTCGATTGGTTTCCACGTACCTGCTTTTTCCTCCCGTAATCGATTTGTTCTACATCATCCTATCGCTCACACTAACATTCTTCACAAATCACCAATGTATATATTCTGTCAAATATTTAACAAATATCAGCAAATTGTGACATAAACAATTGTTCATTGCAATCACTATTATCATATATTATAGAATAAGCCCTTTAGTGTTTACATTAGCATTATTTGTATATTTAAGCTGACATTTAAGTTCCTATAAATAATTATTGCCTTTTCTTTTTAATGTATTTATACTACGTTAATTTATCTTAACATTATACTATTGTCCTGTAATTGGATTTGAAAATCTGTTGGTCAATAAATTCATATTATTATTATTATTATTATTATGTATTTTAAAACTTCGCAATTGCGCCTAGTTCTATATGCATTATTTAGGTGATAATTTTGGCGCTAAAGAACAAAGCAAAAACAAAAGAAAATTGCTTCATTTTTGGGGAACTAAGCGTGAAATGATGTTTTTTACCTCACAAACAATTATTCAAAAACCAAAATATTTCCGAAACCAAAAAGATGCAAATTGTGTCCATCAAAATGCAATTGAGCATAACTAAGGGGCAATTGGGTCCAATTAAAATTTATTTGCCCAGTAATGGTGTAGTGTTAAGTGAACCCGCCCAGTACAGCGTATAATTAATACTGTCATAAAATTAATAGTAGGCAGCTTTTTGGAAAAATTCAACGGAAAAGTATAAAAAGAGTTTTTTGAATTTAATACTGTGCGAAACAATTTTTAATAGTGTTTTTTTTTGTTTCCCTTGTTTTTTGTACTTAAAAGAACCAATTTTTGTTGTTTGTAAATTAACTATAGGTATCTTTACTACAGTCTTACATTTTCTTAAACCCTTTGAGCTTTAAAGCATTATTTTAATTTTATAGTTGCTTTAATGACAATAATAATTTTTCGAATACAACTACAACTTATTCCTGAAGGCTTTGCAAGGCCACAATACATCCTGTAGAGGTAGACGCACAAAACGTATACATATAACTCCATATTTTTTTAAAATAAAACTTCGTTAATTGAGCTTATTACATCTTTTCTCCAAACATACATCGCATACGTTATATGAGTGATAAGTCAAGATGCTTAGGAAGCCATCAAGTACCAAGATGACAATGTTAGAGTTAATAATATCACAGAATCTGTGATAATATTATAAAACATTGCAGATCTTTGACGTTACATAAAACTCACAAGTTATTTCCGCTAAAATATTGTAATGACTGCGGGAAAAAGTAAATTGCTGATATTTACGAAAATCTGGTATTAAAAAGAGGATGGTACGGATTGTTAGGTGAACAATTTAGGATAATTTTAACATTAAAATGTTTAGTGTGCATTTTATTTTCTAAGCCGTTCCAAAAAATTCTATATGCATGACGATTTAGCGTGACTAAATAAAATTATTTATCGAATTTTTGTATCTTTATGTAGGTATAAACTTCACAGTGAGTTAGCCGCATGCATGATTGGGGGGAGTGAGGTAAGTGCGGCATAATCATGCCTTTGCCTGACATTAACCTGCCTAATCATTTTTTAGCGTATACCTCTATCTTGAAGTAAGTCACGAATATAATAGTAATTATTGAATGAGCAATATTCATTTTTCCAGTAAATCCCATTGGATAATTAAAATTTCTTACAACGATATATTTCCTACGCATCTTAAAAAGATGATAATCTATTACTTAAAAGAAAGTGAAAGCGCAAGGTTATAAAGCTTTAAAAATTCTAGGTAGGTATTTATGCGTGCTTATTATGTAGACACGTAATAATGATGCAGCATTAAATCTACACGGTCCGATTCGATCAATCATATACTACAATTTTAGTATTTCTGGCACACTCATAATCATATCGTGTACGCGATTTTTTCAACTCGCATTAATATATAGAGTAACAATTTGAAATAATTAGGGCGAGTTCGCGAACGTTAATGATTATTATCATGTGATGCTAAAACATGGGATAAAAATATTACAGCTGCATTTCATAATTGGGTTAGTTCATAAAAATAAATTTCAAAATAAACATAAGATTCTGCTTTTGAATCGTGTTTGTAAACTATTGCAGTTCAAAAAAGTTAAATAAAACGTACCATTTCCGAGAAAAAAAGAATTGAAGTGTTCAAACATGAGCGTTCGCGCTAAATCAGTTTTAAACAGATAGTGACGTCACGTACTGGGAAACGCCCACTGTCAGTCGGCTATCGTTGCGTTTTTGAAACTGATTCTTACGATGGTGGATGCAGGTTATTTGAAAGCTATGTCGGATAATCTTCCTCGAGTAGATGTTTTTATGTTGGCCGAGTTCTTAAAGAAGGATGATCGATTTAATACTGCAGAAATTCGTGCAGCAAAAGCTTGAATAAAACCTAACAATGTGAAATTCGTTTGCTTGACAGACTCTTACTACGCAGATATTTTGCATATTGCATTACTTTACTCGTTTACCACGTCTCATGTATATTTATTTTTGTCAATTACTTAAACATTTAGGTTTGCTTAGTAAGTAACTACATCTTACATCAAAGTGATCCTCGCAGCAGTAGAAATCCGAAGAAGTTATTTTAGAATAATCTCTTCTAGCTGCTTTGAACCACATTTTTCGAATTTTTACGTCTCGAGGCATTGTCAAAAATGTCTTTTCAGGTGTTGTAAAAGTCGTATTAGTGCACATAGGCACAAAACACCACTTGTAACACCTTTTCGGCGGCTCCATGATCGCCAAACAATCATTCGTAAATACCAGTTTAGCAGAAACACCAGTATATGACGTCATGCCGTAGTCGGCACCTGTCGCTGAGTTGTCGTGCAGTTTCGACGCTTCGCGAATTAAAATTTGAAAAAAAGCTGTTTAAATTATTCTAACGCCGCTTATTTTTGCAATAACGAAGACATCTGACATCTTTGCATTTATTAAGCGTATAAAAAAATTATGTGAATTAACCCAATTATAATTATGCGTATTTATTACATTCTGATATTGCAGAAAAAAGTGCATTTATGAACAAAATTGGTTAACGGAAAAGTTAATTGGACACGAACGTACCTACTATACCTAAAAGAGTACCGGAAAATGAATATATTTTTCATCGTATGAAATTGCATGCTGCAAGTTAATTCGATGAATTTCGATATAGGTACTCATAATTATTTCAATGGAAACTAAACAATGTTTAAACGTTTGGCATATCCGTAGAGCGAACCCCACAGGAGTGGGGTCCTCTATGGGCCGCTTGAAAGGCGTTGCAACCTCTACAAAATTCGCTTCTCCGTTGAAATTATAAGAGCTAGTGCTAGAGACTTAAACAAACAGCTGAAATAATTAGAAAGGTTAGTTTTATAGTCGACTTAAGACACTTTGTGTAATTTTGAAGCAACGAAACAATTGTAGGCGAATTTTGAAGGCATAAGATTATTTGCAAAAGTGACACAAGTATGTCCTACAGTAGATACGTGTCTTTAGTCTACTTTTATATGAAAATAAATATTATCACTGAAACATTTATGGTAAGTCCAGAAAAATGTACCACGTCCCAAACCCCTGTAAAAACTTAAAACTAATTGATTTCTCTAACGATTTCATATTTGATTCTTCTGCAGAAATAGAAATTCAATTTGTTAACAAATCCACTCTATAAGTGATTCAAAAATGATCACAATCAATGAGGCTAATTCAATGTAAAGGTATTTTTGGTCTGGTTAGCTTTGGAAATTTTAATTCAACTGACATTTTCAAATATTAGTAGTTTCTGCTGTAGCTGTAAACTGCGGCCTGGTGCATTGCATCAATGAACAATAATCTGGCATGTGTGGATGGCCTAAATAAAGAAAATTAAAAAAACGTTTGAGGGAGCGTAGGATCTGTCCATAATATGGCACACAAACTGGTTACAACAAAATTTGTGTACAGTACATAAAATGTTCAACGCCTTAGCATCAGGTACAACCCACGATATAAATACTAAAGATAGGATGTTGCGCATGGTGGGCGGTCCGCCAAATATGATGCGTGACGTCACTTGTAGAGTGAATTACATTTGAGGAATACTCATTTGTTGTGTTTTTCGTCTGTACCGAGTTTATTTTTCGAGATACAAAAAATTTCATTAGATCAAATATGCTCCTTATGATGTCTTTTATTTGTTAAAAATAATAGGGTAACTCAATCTCTCTCAGTTAACCTGAAAAATACTTGTATTAAGTAGCATAATTACATCTGATGGTGTTTGCGCCGCGACGACACAAAAACGGTGCTAGATAGAGGAAAATTGCATATGAACAAATTTGTAGAGCACAAAATTTACTAAAGAAAAGTCCGCGGTAGGGTGTCACGATCTTCGATAGTTAAAGAGTTACAGGTGTCCAAAATGATGCAAACGTTATTCGCGCAACTGTCCACACCGCTTTTTCCCAAACTAATGGAGATAATTACACCCTTCCGCGGACTTTTCTTTAGTAAATTTTGTGCTCTACAAATTTGTTCATATGCAATTTTCCTCTATCTAGCGCCGTTTTGGTGTCGTCGCGGCGCAAACACCATCAGATGTAATTATGATACTTTATAGGTACAAGTATTTTTCGGGTTAACTCAGAGAGATTGAGCTACCCTATTATTTTTAAGATATAAAAGACACAAAATGAATTTTATCTTAATTTTATTTTATTTTTTTTCTTTACCTTTTTTTATTGGTGCCCTACGTTACCTTTTTTATTTCACGTTTTTAAACCACGCCTCGATTTAAGTTATGTTCAATAAATAAATAAACGGTACATTTTTCCACCTTGTGTTATGATGTTCATGTTTGTGCAGATCAACAGGTAACCATTTTTTTTTAAATGTAAATTACCACAAGGTGTTAAAAAAATAGAGTTAAGTGCGAAATTGTCTTGAATCCATCAATGAAATCACCCCGATCTCCTAACGCTTTCTCCTCGAACGCTGCGAAAACCATTATATATTTTAGACAGAGAAAAAATGAACTGAATCAATTTTGTAATGCACAAAATTTACTACAAAACAGTCCGCGGGAGGGTGTAGTTATCTCAATCCCAGTAGCTCAATCTGTCTGAGTTAACCCGAAAATACTTGTATAAAGTATCATAATTACATCTGATGGTGTTTGCGCCGCGACGACACAAAAACGGCGCTAGATAGAGGAAAATTGCATATGAACAAATTTGTAGAGCACAAAATTTACTAAAAAAAAGTCCGCGGGAGGGTGTAATTATCTCCATTAGTTTGGGAAAAAGCGGTGTGGACAGTTGCGCGAATAAGGTTTGCATCATTTTGGACGCCTGTAACTATTAAACTATCGAAGATCGTGACACCCTACCGCGGACTTTTCTTTAGTAAATTTTGTGCTCTACAAATTTGTTCATATGCAATTTTCCTCTATCTAGCACCGTTTTTGTGTCGTCGCGGGGCAAACACCATCAGATGTAATTATGATATTTTATACAAGTATTTTTCAGGTTAACTGAGAGAGATTGAGCTACCCTATTATTTTTTACATATAAAAGACATCATAAGGAGCATATTTGTTCTTATGAAATTTTTTGTATCTCGAAAAATAAACTCGGTACAGACGAAAAACACATCAAATGAGCATGTCGCAAATGTAATTCACTCTACGGGTGACGTCATGCGCACGGTCTGACGAAATCTGAACGTCGGAGCATCCGGCCCTGGGTACAACCAAAATGGTAATGATTTTCTCTCATCAATAATTGCTGCGGACGAAGTTGGCATCGATGCAATGAAAACTTTCAAAATCACAACTACAGTTAAAAGCACATTCTTCTACATGAAGAGCCCTTGCTGAGTTTAAATATTCTAGAGTGAACAATATTCATAAAGCAATAATTCGAAATCGTGAAGGAATACTTTCACGTGATGTTCCTTTGCACCGCAATTCTCGACCTCACGTGGCCAACGTGGTAAGAGAAAATCTGCCACAAAAGAAATGGAGGATTTAAGAGTATCCAGTCTATAGTCCAGATTTACCACCATGTGATATTTATGTACCTCGGACAGGCCCGTGCGCAAGGGGGGGGGGGGGGTCAAACCCCTCCCATAACTCGTTGAAATATAAGGAAATATAATAATATGTATATACTGTAATTATTAACGTATGTACTTCATAAATACATAGGTACCTATTGTAATTATGTATTTAAAAATAGATAAATATTGAATACCTACCCACGTTTCAATGTTTTAAAGAATATGTTAACCTAATTTTATTATGGGGAGTATCGCAACCTAGTTTATGTTTTATGAATGTTTGAGTCACAGAATAAAACACAAGTGATACAGAAGCGACACTCTCCGTCGGCACCTTTGAAGTTATGTTGCCGATACAAGGCGGTCTCCTCGGGGCAACCACGCCCATTTTAGTCAAACTTCCTTGTCTGTTGCATTAGCAAGGCTAGTAAAAAGAGGAGTGGTTTGTAGTTTTTCTCATTAATCTAAATTCGAAATCGTATAAAAAAATGTGATAAACGAAAAATATTTGCCATACATTTTCGCATGTGATAAGCGGTTCACCGTAAAACTAATTCCGAGAATTCTCGCAATAAGAGTTCAACGCACCGGGCACCGCTAGGTACGTACGCTGAAATGTATAATGTATCAATGCGCGCACTACATTCTACAACAAAGAAGGCGGAGTTGTTAGTCCACGCGATAAGAAAATTTGCAACACGTATTTAGCAGTGTCGCTTCCGTATCACTTGTGTTTTATTCTGTGGTTTGAGTCTTTGAGGCGTTGATTGAAATCATTCAATCAACGTTTGAGGTCTTCCCTGTTCCCAACCCAACCCCTCCCATGGATAAATCCTGCGCACGGGCCTGACCTCGGATCAAAATTCGTCAACTTGTTTTTTCCATATTTTTGGCCATTGAAAAGTTTTCAGTCAAAAGCTGAAAAAATGCTTAAAACAGCAGCCACAAGGATTTTATGAGTTGTTTGGAACTTGTGTGTTAGTTGTGGTGGTAATCATATGTAAATATATTTAATAATAATAATAATAATAATAATTATGACACAGCAAAGTACATTAGATACACAAGATAACGATGTAGATAATAACTCCCAACACTCACACGAAACACTTAAATTAAAAATTCAAACAGAATTTGATACTGCACTTACAGAATTCACAAACATAGATCCATCACAAAGATATAGAATACCGAAACAAAAAGACACTAACAAGTTACACAAAATCACTCAAATATTAAACACCGATATTTTACCCAATTATATTACAAACAACATATCACTACATCAATTACACCTAATTGTGTACTGCGGTGCTGTTGCAGCTTCAAGGTGTAACGGCTCCAAGGTCATAATATCAACACAACACCACATCACAAAGAAAACAACACTTCCGGCCTGGGAGAAGCGTCTAATGAATCGTGTAGATGAAATTAGACGTGATTTAGGTCGAATTACACAATACATACAAGGCACAACCTCTTCCAAACTAACACGCCAGGTACACAACATCATTAGAAAGCTAAACACACACAGTTCACGAGAACCAAACACGAATTACAATGAACACAAAGATACACTCACACAAAAACTTTCAGTATACACAAACAGATTGAGACGGTATAGGGAAGCGGCAAATAGAAAACGTCATAACACACAATTTAAATACAACGAAAAACTATTTTATAGATCACTAACACAACAAAACACTCAACAAAAATACTCATTACCCACATTAGAATCTCTAGAGCACTACTGGTCCGATTTGTGGTCCAAAAACATTGAACATAATATACATGCACCCTGGATCATTTCGGAAAGTACACGTACACAGCACATAATACCAATGCATGATACACAAATCACTTTAGAAGATATCACCAACTCCATCAAACACCTACACAACTGGAAAAGTCCAGGCATAGATAACATTCATAATTTTTGGTGGAAATATTTCACCTGTACACATATACACCTCGCACAACACTTCACAACAATATTAGATGCACCACACACTACACCACCATTCTTCACACAGGGAATCACTTATATGCTTCCAAAAGATAACAATACACACGATGCCTCTAAATATAGACCCATTACATGCCTTCCCACTATATATAAAATTCTAACATCATGCATTACACATAAAATATACACACACTGCACTAACAACAACATTTTATTTGAGGAACAAAAGGGTTGTACCAGGTATTCCAGAGGCTGTAAAGAACAGCTCATTATAGACTCTGTAATACTTGAGCAATCTAGACTCAATAAAAGAAACATACACACAGCTTACATTGACTACAAAAAAGCATTTGATTCAGTACCTCACTCTTGGTTACAAAAAATACTATCGCTGTACAAAATTAGCAACAACATCACACAATTTCTCACTCACATAATGTCATGTTGGAACACCACCCTAACACTTACACTAAATGATACCCAACTCATCACAAACACAATACAAATTAAGAGGGGCATCTTTCAGGGTGACTCCTTGAGCCCACTTTGGTTTTGTCTTTCTCTTAATCCCCTTTCACACATGCTGAATAACACAAATTTTGGTTATAACTTAAAACACAATCACGAAATACATCACAACGTTACACATCTATTTTACATGGATGATCTTAAATTATACGCCTCTACAAGCACAAAACTCAACCATTTATTACATATCACTGAAACATTTTCACATGATATACACATGGAGTTTGGTATTGACAAATGCAAAACACAGCACATCACTGCTGGTAAGAGAGAATTTGTGGATTTTGAGCTCGAACATGGTGACCATATAAGATCCATGGACGAGAATGAAACTTACAAGTATCTTGGTTTTCAGCAAAACACACACATAAAACATACACAAATAAAACGAAATCTAATCACACAATATTTACACAGATTACGTAGTATACTTAAAACACAACTACACGGTAGAAACACTGTCAAAGCTATTAACACATACGTTACACCGGCCCTTACTTATTCCTTTGGAATAATAAAGTGGACCAATACAGATTTAGAACAGGTACAGCGAAACACACGTACATTACTCACTAAATACCGAATACATCATCCACACGCCTCAACAGTAAGACTATACCTTCCTCGTTCACGAGGAGGTAGAGGCTTAACAGACATAGCCCTGTTACACCAAACACAAATACACAAACTACGAGAATACTTTTATAACAAATCACACATTTCAGCGCTACACAAAACAGTCACACTTGCAGACAAATCTTACACACCCTTAAATATGAGTAATAGAAACATCACACCACCAATGAGTAGAGATACGTACATCACACATAACATACAAACTTGGACACAAAAGACTTTACATGGACGATATCCACAGGAGATTAACGAAGACTGTGTTGATATTATAGCAACGCATGCTTGGTTAACCAAATGTGATATTTTCCCAGAGTCAGAGGGTTTCATGTTTGCCATACAAGATCAGGTCATTTACACACGAAATTACAGAAAACACATAATTAAAGATAGGACAATTACACATGATCTTTGTAGACAATGCTCGCAAAGACCAGAAACAATACAACACATTATATCAGCATGTACACGTCTAGCACAAACGGAATACAAACACAGACACGATCAGGTAGCTAAGATAATACACCAAAAACTCGCCACAAAACATAACCTTTCTACTGATAACACACCCTATTACAAATATACACCGCAAGTTGTACTTGAAAACACCACACACAAACTATATTGGGATAGGACACTACTCACAGATAAAACTGTATATAACAATAGGCCAGATATAACACTTATAGATAAAACACAAAAAATCATATACATAATAGATATTGCAGTTCCCAACACAAACAATTTAGCCAATACACACGCAGAGAAACATCGGAAATACACTGATATAGCTCAGGAACTTAAAGCGCAATGGAGAATGGGAACTGCTCTTACAGTACCCATTGTTCTTAGTGCAACCGGAGTTATACCAAAAACAATACATCACAGTTTGCACATTTTAGGGTTAGATAAGAACATATACATACAATTACAAAAGGCAGTCATTATCAACACTTGCCACATAGTTAGAAAATTTCTAAACATAACGGAAGATACCGCACATCACTCAGAACCACATCACACACTTTCAACTAATACCATTCAAACACAAAATGAAACACAACACTCAATCCTCCCTTCACAAATTGAAACTTTGTTGCATACACAACATAACATTATAGAAAGTCCATTACCAACACACAACACTTCAACAATCACTCATGTAACACCTCTGACTCGTTCTCATGCACTCAAACGTAAACACACAATATACTCACAGTATCAGAATTCGCAATTAACACAAAACACAAACAACACATTACCCACTCGAGTGCAACCTATGCGTCGAGCTAAACAACAAAAAACGCTTACACAATAACTATAACACTTTTTCAAAACATACATATTATGTTCATTTTTTCTTTTCTATAAAAAGTCACTAAGTCACGAATAAGTGACGCCAACGGAGAAGCCTAGGAATATAGGGTCTCTTTTTGTTATTGATGCGCGACGCTGCGTTCATGTTAATGCCTTCGCGGAAAGAGGGTCGACGGGACGTGGCTTTTACAAATTGGGATCAAATACACCGAGGCTTCTCAAACAAATACATTATCTAAAATGTGATCAGCGTTGGTTTTATCAACGTCATTTAATTTAATGAACATAATATGTGTATAGTATTTAGTATGTTCACTTTTTAACAGCAACTTCAAATTTATATTGTATAGATATATGTATTAGTAGGACTAATCGTAACTTGATTTCGATCCGTGCGATTAGTTAACCAGGCTTGGCCTGAGTATCGATAACAATCGAAGTACATATAATAATAATAATAATAATAATAATTCATGTTAATGCCTTCGCGGAAAGAGGGTCGACGGGACGTGGCTTTTACAAATTGGGATCAAATACACCGAGGCTTCTCAAACAAATACATTATCTAAAATGTGATCAGCGTTGGTTTTATCAACGTCATTTAATTTAATGAACATAATATGTGTATAGTATTTAGTATGTTCACTTTTTAACAGCAACTTCAAATTTATATTGTATAGATATATGTATTAGTAGGACTAATCGTAACTTGATTTCGATCCGTGCGATTAGTTAACCAGGCTTGGCCTGAGTATCGATAACAATCGAAGTACATATAATAATAATAATAATAATAATAATTCATGTTAATGCCTTCGCGGAAAGAGGGTCGACGGGACGTGGCTTTTACAAATTGGGATCAAATACACCGAGGCTTCTCAAACAAATACATTATCTAAAATGTGATCAGCGTTGGTTTTATCAACGTCATTTAATTTAATGAACATAATATGTGTATAGTATTTAGTATGTTCACTTTTTAACAGCAACTTCAAATTTATATTGTATAGATATATGTATTACTAGGACTAATCGTAACTTGATTTCGATCCGTGCGATTAGTTAACCAGGCTTGGCCTGAGTATCGATAACAATCGAAGTACACAATAATAATAATAATAATAATAATAAAGTGTGAATCAATAAATAATAATAATAATAGAATATTTATTAACGGGAAACCCCTATTACAATTCAATTATATATAACAAATAAGTAACAATTACTGCAAACAAACAAAAAATAAATAAATAAATTGCCATAAGCACTATGCCCAAACACCAACACATGCGAAACCATTACTACATAATAAAAGCAATCAACACCCATTACATATACATAATTACAATAAATTTAATTATAAATTTCATTACTTAAAGCATTCATTTTCAATTTATATTTCTAAGATTGTGCGTGATTTTATTCTGTATAAAAAGAACAAATTACAAATTAAGGTACTTAACTTAAAACAGTTACCTGTATAAAAAGAATTAAATTACACGCTATTTTCAACTAAAGTCTTAAACACAAAACAATTATAAACTTATGTCAAAATCACAGCCAATCTTATTTAAAGGTTGGACTGTGTAGTGTGGTCAACCTTTACACCTCCCCCTCCGAAGACGTTTGATGCGAGGAATAAGGAAGCAGTTTACTCGAATGGAAAAAATTAGAAATCCTTTTCTTCTTTTTACTGGCAACTTCATAGAACGACTGTGAAATTTGTTGGATGACTGGGAAAGGTCCAATGCGAACTGGATCTAACTTATTACGGTTCAGTTTATTTCCGTTTTCGACATACACCAAATCACCTTCTTTGAATATGTATTCGCGTCGGTTCTTATCTATTCGGTCTTTATTTGTTTGGAAATTTTTCATTGAATTCTGGAATGCTATTTTTCGGTCTTGTTCCAAAGATGATTGTTTATTAACTTCAAGAGGTGATATCGTTGGTTTATTTCCAAACAGTAGGTATGATGGTGCAAAATGTGTCGAACTATGAATAGTATCGTTGTACTCGTCAGTACATTCTTGTGCTAGCGTCGACCATGCTCTGGGATTATCATCATTTATTTTACATCTAAGACGATTTTCAAGTGTTTGATGTAATCGCTCATTAAGCCCATTAGATTCAGGATGATTAATACAAGTGAAAACAATCTGTATCCCTGTTTTCTCTAAATAGTTCTTGAAATCATTAGAATTGATGCCCGTATATTGGTCAGCTAGTAAAATAGAAATATTATTATGTTTTGCTATTGGGTTAATTAAATTTATGAAATCATGGGCATTCTGCCCCTTCGTGGTTGAAATCCACGCATATCTGGTAAAATGGTCTACTAAGATATGCATATATCGTTTTGTAGAGCGGTTTCCACTAAATCCACCAACACTATCGAGCGACATAATTTGATATGGGCGTTCTGCAGGACCTAAACGTGAAAGTAGCCCTATGGAACGGCTACGACGAGTTTTGTTTTCTATACATATCTTACAATTTTTACAAAAAGTATGTATAGCTTTGTCAAGGCCCTTAAAATAATAATGGGGTCTTATTGTTGCAATCATCTTTGCTGGACCGATGTGTCCATAATGTTGATGTACGATTTGAATAATGTCGTTACCAAATGTTGGCGATACCAAAATTCTCAATTTCTCTTTTAATTTTTTTAATATCAGACCTTGTTTATATTCTATTTGTTTTGTTGCTTTCATTTCAGAAATATGTTCAGATTGATCTTTCAAAATAGAAGCCTTGTCTATTAGATTAACTGTTTGGATAATATCTTCACTTTCAAAATTTTCAAGTACCGGATTTCTAGACAAGAGATCCGCGAGAATATTGTCTTTTCCTTTCTTATATATAATATTGAAATTGAATTGGGATAAATAAAGAATTAGGTCCCCAAGAATTTCATCAGTTCTGGCTTTTGTTTTTAAATTCTCTAATGGTTTGTGATCAGAACAGACTATGAAATGACGTCCAATCAAGTAATATTGCCAAAACTTTATAGCGTCCTTGATGGCCTTGCATTCTAAATGTATAATATCGAATCGTTTTTCACGACTTGATAGTTTTCTTGAATAATACGCCACAGGATGTAAAATTCCATCATCTTGTGGTTGCTTAAGTGTTGCACCAATTCCTTTGTAACTGGCATCTGTCTCTATATAAACGGGTTTATTAATATCATAAATGGCCAGGATTGGTTTAGAACATAAATAATTTTTGATCATATTGAAGGTTTCCTCACACTCATCGGACCATTCAAATTTAACATCTTTCCTTAATAATCGATGTAAAGGTTCTAGTTTATGAGCACTGCTTTCAATATACTTCAAATAAAAATTTATTGAGCCTAGAATACTACGAACACCAGACTTATCGGAGGGTCTCTGAAGATTTTTTATTGATATTAAATTCTCTTTATTATTATTATTATTATTTATTTATAATAATAATTTAATATTTAAAAGAAGCACATAAAGAATTAAATAAATCGAACCAAGGAAACTTATTACAGGAGTTCGCTTGTACCATCATGCGATTCATCGGATTGTTTTTCGTATACTCAGCCTTGTGTGTTTTAAGCCGGAATAGATTTTTATTCCTTCCTAACCTATCATGCTTCGGAACATAGAAATTTAATTTCTCTAGCAAACTTGAACACTTAATAGAGTTATTTATTAGACGGTGCAACGTGCATAAATCTATATTCTTTCTTCTTGTTGCCAATGGCAAAATATTTAACTGTTTGCTAATAAATTCATAAATCATAATCCCCTGAAGTATGCCTTATACCCATTTTATACTCCATGGTCCTTAAAAACTTCTTTTGTACTTTTTCCAACAACTCAATATTTTTCAATGTAAATGGTGACCAAATGGATGAGGCATATTCTAAATGGTACTGTACTAGGGAACAATAGAATAATTTTAAACATCCACGATTTACCTCTTTAGCTGTCATCCAAATTACACCCCATTTCCTTAATGCTGTAGCACCTATATCTTGAACCTGACCATTGAAATTTAGTTTCGAGTCAAATAACACTCCCAAATCCTTTATGCAATTAATATTATTCAAAATTTCTTAATTTCTTAACAAATGTTTTAAGGGCCACAGATACGTTTCAATTGAACAAGCCTCACAGTCAGAAAATATTTATTTATTTTCAAAACGGCGGAAAAAATTTAAATTTTTCGGATCTGAAATATATGGGACACGGCACATAGTCAGTGATGTTCGGCACGATAAAGATCCCTCAGTCAGGCAAAATTCTAGTAGGGGTACTGCTAATAACCAAAAAACAGTTGATGCGCGTAGAGGTACTTCGAAATATTTCGAACTTTTTTAAGAAAGAAGTCGGTAGATTAAAACTTTAATTTTGTTGGCACCCTTGTTGGGAGAAGATGCGGATCTTCTAAATAATAGCACAGATGTATAGCATCTATACATCTGTGAACTGCTGGTTCCTCGGGTGTTGATCCGCGTGGCACTTCTAGTCTTCAAAAGACCGTTTGTTGTACGACTTTGCCGAAACGTCGTATAACAAATGGTCTTTTGAAGACCAAAAGTGCCACGCGGATCAACACCCGAGGAACCAGCAGTTCATACAGCAGCCGCGAAAACCTAAAAATCAATATCATTCGTCTTTACGGGGAGAAGACATTCCAACGAACGAGAAACTACGAGAAGTTTAAATCAAAGAGAGCCAAGCTACTCTGCGACCTAACTTTTCTCCAACGCTGCCGAGACCTGATGATGGCAAATGAGACTTTGCCGAAACGTCGTATAACAAACGGTCTTTTGAAGACCGGAAGTGCCACGCGGATCAACACCCGAGGAACCAGCAGTTCATACAGCAGCCGCGAAAACCTAAAAATCAATATCTATACATCTGTGATGATCTGATGATACTAACATTACTAACTAAAAGTAACCCTAGTGAAATTCATAGTAACATAAACTATTTTTGAATTGATGTGACATTAATATTCAGTTGATGACGCGAATTGTAAATTATACTGAAAAGAGAATAAATCAAACTAATGGCGGAGATGGCAACAGCTTCTCTAGTGAGAGGAAAAAATGTTGAAGCAATAAAAAATATTTGAGTTTTATACGGTGAATGCTTTACGTATTCAGCTAAAATAATAATTTTGTTATTCATCAAAACTGTTCAACGATACGGTGACAAGAACATTTCTATATTCGTATTTATTTTAATTTAATACATTTTTTATATGATGATCCACTTGCAGATGCTGTTTCACAATAATGAACATAAAAGTAATGAGCACGATGGAAATTGTTAATTGATTGTTAAAGATTATAGCAAGTGGTGTAACTTCTATAATTTAGTACTTACCAAGAGCGAAGTAAAAGTGTCACAGGGGTTAATTGGATGCTACACCATCGCAATCATCACAGATTTATTCCTATTTAAATACAAGTTCCTTGAAACAGAGATGTGCTAATTATGAACATTTTAGGCAAACGGAAACAGAATATACTGGACGGATTTTAAATACAATCTCCACATTTAGATATACCACTACTATAATATATATTTTCAGCTTTAAGCGGTATTGGTACATCCTAGAAGATATCCTACACGTATCGTATCAAACACCGACAATCTCAAACGCCACTTCCCTGATTTTTGTAGATCTGAAGCCACAGTCCAAAATTATATGGACTAAAATACCTGAACACTGCAAACATTTCGGTGGAAACATCAAAAAGAAATCTTGATATAGTAAGGTGTACCTGCAATACGAGCATTCCAAATCCTATTGTAACGAGCAACAGAACTGCGTAAAATGGTACAACCAACACCCCAAAAATATACATATACATGAAAGCTATGTCGCAGCGAAGTGCCATCTTTACGGACGAGGCCTCTCCCGTATGTTGTAAAAGATGCGGAGTTTAGAAATACTTGTCAGCCTAAATTAACACCTTCAGACAACACTCCAATGAAAAAGCGCAACCAGAAGAACTAAGATAGCAAACCGCCTCTAGGAATAACATCAACCACTAAACACGAAAACCTGGCCTATGAACATGCAACAGAAAACAGCATAACCAATACACCTAATAATACCATAGCTCCACATCACGGACTAATTAACCTTCAAACCGATGAAATCTGAAATACAAGCGTACAAATAATCACCAAAAACTGAAAGTTCCTACTGTCCCTCGAGGCACACAATTTCTGTAGACGAATACAACCGATTCTTTCAGGACCTTGAGACCAAATGTACTTAGTGGAGGTCAAGGCCCATAAGAACTAAGGATCGAAACCTCCCGCCGAGCTCTAACTGACTATGCGCATCTCATGAACGAAGAACCTATTTAGCTGGCGTATATATTATAGAAAGACCAAAGAAAGTACATCTTATTCAATTGATGTTTAATGCTTTGAGAAAAAAAAAGTAATACAACAGTCGAGAGTTTCCGATACCACCCTTTGCGCAATCGACCAAAACAATTTAGACATGAATAAGATTGGTGGCCCTATAAAAATCTCTCAACAGCACCAGAATCGTGCTAAATCCTTTGTGAAGAACGCTGTTGAGAAGTGCTGAGGACAAGTACCTCAAAGGATTATAATCTCTTGTTAAAAAAGGAGTCGAGACGCAGAGAAAAGACTAGAAAAGTTACTGTTACACGACAATTCAACTCTTTTGGAATTACACAAGACTGCGATTTCAAAGAGTCGACCACTTGTGTCTTGTAGTGACACTCTAGTGACTATTGTCCCGTTTGTATATTTGAAAAAAGACCTTCGGGACGCCATTTCAGTGGTAAAGTAGAGGAGAAGATTACAGTTTGAGTATCACGCCGGTTTCAGTTTTCAATTTTAAATTATCTCAAAGATTGAAATTTTTTGAGCGTACAGGCTTATCTTCCTTTATATACACCCTGAAAGGAGTAGGTACATACATCAATCGTACGACCATTTTAACAAGGCAACGTTATTAATTTCCAGCTGTTAAATAATTACATTTATATTTATTATATATTAGGTGCTTGCTGTAGACACACGCTACGCGTGTTCATGTTTAATTTTTTGTTCATACTTAATGGAAACCACTTGTAGGGAGTCCTTAGGGTACGTAATTTCTAAAATTAGTCGTAATCACGGCATTATCCTTATTGTTAAGTATTATAATGTTCACACTACAATACTCTTTGTGTTTGCTTCATAACGAACAAAGAGTGGGGGTCTTTACAAAATCGCCAGTAAAATTAATGAGATTAAAATTCAATAACTTTTAATAATATACTAATATCAAAGATAAGAAAAGAATTGAGATCCACTATAAAAGGCTTGGTCCGATATCATCGCAACGTAATAAATTACAGTTTCATAAAATTTTCTCCTCTAGAGGTCATTTTCAAATCTTAATTGACAATTACAAAAATACAGAACAACTTTCACAACTGATAGTTCACGTAATTACAGTTAATTATTCATCCGCTGCGGTCCCGGTAATATGTATATTGTATATTAATAGTTAAACAAAAATTAAGAATATGTGATGGAATCTGGAAAGGAGGATTTCGTGAAACATCTCTACAAAATGAAATCGAACACTCATACCTTACAATAAATACGTTAACGGTTGATTATGTGTTATCTTTATTATAAGCACATAAAAGGAGTAGAAGCAATAAATTTAATTTTTTTTTAAAGATTTGTGTTCTAGTGAAAGTTTTGTGAAAACATACTTTTAGTCGCGTAAAAGTTTCCTTCACATTTTTTTTATCGATATTAATTAGTGAAATAAATGCAAAATAGTTTTATCTTCACTACAAATTGAAAATGGTATAAGTAATTAGTTGTTCACGAGTAACATTTAAAATTCAGCTTCCAATCACGGTATGCCAATTTAATTAGTGATGTCACCTTGAAATGCACTAACTCGACGTTGATCATTCGTCCTGGTACTTCCTTTAACTGTGGATGGTCAATTGCCACCAAGGACTCTTTCGAACAAATTTATCTCTGCGCCACATCTGTAAATGTCCTTTTTTAGAATCCAATTTCTTACACGCCACCATAATGTGTTTCGCGAAATATTCCAATATAGATTCTTACAAATTAATGCAAATTTCAGATTCTAGCCTAATGATGAGCCCTTGTGAAACCATTCCTGTTTTCAGCTGAATATCAATTTCATTGAAAAGAGAATTTCGTTAGAACTTGTCACTTCATTTCAACAAACGCGTTTAGCTTGAGTTTCTAATGATTCTTTGGAAACATTACCAATCGCCACAAAGACACAGTTATGATTAAGCTTGTATGTTTGCGACAGGACCTTTCCTTCTTTTTGATCTATCAGGATGAAGATAAATGTACGAGGAAACGGAGAAGACCTCAGTTCGGATTACATTTTGAACCATTTCAATTGCGCTAAAAAGTGATATGCAAACATCGGACACTGCTCAAAGGGCGGAAATTGAAAAACAAGGAAATCGCTAATATTTAAGAATGAAATGAGTTCTTATGTTTGTTAAGGGTATGCGCTGAACACAGCCTTTATCGACTGGAAAAGGGATAGAAACTTGCTAAACATATAAATCTTTCCATAACTAAGTTTTATGACAATGTAGAAAAGAAAAGACTCCCGATCCTGCCAGAATAATTTTGGAATCTTTCGTCCAAGTCTCCTCAATTTCCATAAAATTAGTATCTAGGGGTTTAAGTCTGAAGAAATAATACGCAAACTGCCTAAAAATCTTCCAAATATGTCCGCACAGAAGTTAGACTCGTATAACATTATTACATGTTCTAAAAGTGGAACTATAATTGTTATAGTAAAGGACAGTTCCAGAACACATTGCGCAATTTAAATAGAAATGCGATCAAAAATCTACTTCTGGCTATTCAATTTTTTCCATGAGATTTGTTCGTGAAAATAAACACGTATTGGGTTTAGACTCAAAATTGGTGTATTAAGCAACTTGTGTGCGGTCATTAAGACAGGAGTAACGAGCATAACAAAGGATCACTCACCCGTTGTTAAGCGAATAGCTAGCCATACACGAACGGATATTTTTGACGGGCCACGGATTTTTGAAAAAAGGTAAAACCCGTGGGGTAGGCCTGCTCGTTAGTGGCGCTGAGCCCGACATATCTGGAGGACGGGCGGCCGACCATAGGCGAGGCCCGAAGGGCGATGCTGTCACTTGCCCATACATTTACGAACTATACCGACGTATCTTCCCAGCAGATTTATTTCTAGCTTTACCACGAAGTTAAGTCATATAGCTGCTGTGCTGTCTTTCGGCAATCCATAATCTTTCCCATTTTTTTTTAGAAATACAAACCCACATAGCATACACTCCTCCTGCAACTGCTACTATCTTCTTCCCATCTTCCATACCATATATTTTACAATATCAATATAATTAAAATACTGCACTAAACACCGAAAACCGTGGGCCGTGCCTATGGACTTTTATGCATGCACAAAAGTTCTGCCCTCGCGGATAATTACTAAAAAATCGGCGGGTTTACACCATACACGAGCGGATCTCAACCGCTGACAAATTTGATAACAGAAAGTTTGACGGAGGCAGCCTGCATGTTAGTGGGTGACAGACAGGCCAAGGATCCATGGATTAGACCCGCGGGTTTTTCAGCGGATCTAACCCGCGGGTTTGGTCCGCCAAGAAATCTGTTCGTGTATGGCTAGCTAATGATGGAAAAACAATGGAGATTGGGCCAAGTATATTTTCATCAATTGAATAACCTATGAGGTGTGGAAATTTCAAAACTTTCATTTCATCTATTGCTATGATTTTCAATTATAACCTAAATATTTTAAACCATGTTTTCCTTAAATGTGTGATCGTCTGATCGATAAAGCCGGGTAGTCTTGCACAACTTATGAATGATATTGATATGCATTTATTGTAACAATAATCGACTTTTGAAGTGGCATTTGAACTATAATGCCGAAATACAAAAAGAAAACTACACGCCAGTCCTGGGAAAAAGACAACACGAGGGGGATCACATAGAGGAAGTCTTTCGCAGCAAAAAAAGACCTTTGGAGTCCCTCAGTCTACGTTAGAAGTGGTTAATTTGTCATAGAAACAATCCAAAGTAGTACGAGCATTGATAGAAACATTCCTAGTAGTGTTAAAATTTTTGTTCAATAACAGGTTTTGGTCCATATAAGCCCATTTTATATATTGAAGATGGAAAGTAGACTCATTGGATTCACTTTGTCAGAAATCAGAGTTACAATTTTTTGAGGAATGAATTGAAACACAATTTTTATCGCGAAAAAAATGAAGAGAAAAGCTTCCAAGAAAACTTGCGAAATCCGAATTACTTGGCGGTCGTCCTCCTCCGAGGAACTCTGCTGAATATCAGTTGGATTTAAAAGCACATTTTTATCAAATGGGGCAACAGATTTCACTAAACCTTCAACCATACATGCCTCTAATGCCAGAATCATATCGTTATAATATTCTGTATCCATCGGATGGAACCGTTGGACGTATTCTTGATGATGCCACTGAGCATCTACGATGAAGTAGATCGAAAATCGTTGCCCCTATATACTGGAGGATGTGTCACAATCTACCACAACGAAAACAGCCATAAATGTTGTCAGAATAACTGCATCATTTCACCAAGCACTTTTTCCAGTTGGATGTTTGTTCTACCTCAGATTACCGATGAGACACCATTATTCCACCAATTAATTCTAATGAGCTAGATGACCGACTAGTCACCTCCACACCACCAAATAAACTTGAGCAAGCTCGATTAAAAACACCCACTAAAACCCCTCCTAGATATAATAACGCTTCTCCACCTTCAACACGTGCCAGCTGTAGACCTGTAGTAGTTCTCAATGATTCACAAAATCAAGTGCAGTTTCGCCTAAGATGATTGAATGGGTGGGCAAATCTGCATGTTTTTGAAATTTTTGTAAAAGTTTGCTTATTTTTAATAACATCCATTGACTTGGCTTTAACGTGGTTTAGTTAGTTTCCAAACGTCTTATTATAAGACTAGCGATAATATTTATGATACTTTGACTTTTGCGTTATTTCTTATTCAATTGAAGTTCAATAGAAAAAAAGTGAATCGAGAATGAATACTTAAATGTTATATAATTGTACGTATTCAGTTCCAGACAATCTAATATACTTTCGCTTTGCTATTGTTTTTAGCAAATTTAATATTTGTTCATTTACAAGTGAAAGTCTATTAACTACTAAGAAATGGAAGCAATACGTCTATATAAAACATATAACTAAAATGCATAGTCACTCATCACAAGTAGTTAAAAGGTTATAAACGCAGCAACTCACCTGTCTTTTAACACTGGAGGAGCTATCACTGAGGCTGCCGGAGGCGGCAAATTTACGAGGTTTGTGCTTAAGGCGGACACCTTGGCCCCCTGGGGGACCCTCTAGACCGCCCGCCCCTGCTGCAGTCTAAAACAATAAAGTTACCTTGAACCTGACCTGACCTACTGCTTTTAATACATTAAAAGCCATACAATCATTCATACTAATAAGTATAATATAGTTTAAAAAACTCTTGAAAACTAGTCGTAACTAGTTTTCTCAAGGTGTTAGTAGCGTTATTATTTCATTTTTTACAAATAATGATATTCTAATGAGATCCTGAATCATAACCTGTGTACTAAACTAAAACAATATAAAATAGAATTATATTAAGTAACCATTAAATTTAACTAATTACGTTAATTTATGGGAGATGATAATTTGAGGGTTTTCAGAGACGTATAATAAGCAGAAGGAAATAATCAGGTAACTTAAATAATTGCAACTTACAAAATGTTTTCGTATACCTACATTTTAAATTAACTTCTCTCATTCCGTTAAAGACCACAATTATGAAGATTAGTCTCATTTTGCTTATTAAAGGCAAACTGTGTAAAAGCTCAAAAATTTTGCTAATACTCTTTGAAATATTGATTATTAATAAACTAATTTACCTAAAGCCAATGCGAATCGCTAAATTTTGCCAAATTAGCGCAGATGGTAGGTAGCCGTTAATTAGGGAAATGAAATACCAAATTGTGGCAGGAAATGGTAAATTTACAATTTTAGTAGGTGATTCTTTCATTCACATTATGTTAAGAAATTAGTCAAAGTGCACATAAACATTTTGCATACACAATTTAAGGTCTTATTATCATAAAGAAAAATAACTCATACAATTTTCTCTCAGGATGTAACATATTTATCCTTCCCATTGCAGGTAGAACTATAGTATAAGTACGTGAGAATAATTTGCATAAAAATGTTGAAAATTAGCTCATAATAAGATGCAGTGTATTACAAATTCATAGTGACCTTACGTGCTAAATTTTAACCTTTTTATGTTAACCTTTAATTATATGTATTTTTAATGACAATCGTATTTCTTCTTCTTGGTATGGGAACATGCATATCTATATACGCGTGCAAATGCTTTAATAGGAACTACTAAGCGTAGGATACATTTTTCAATCAATACAGCAGAGATACAAGGCACCACCAGAAAACTACGCATGCACAAATACTGACCGTAAGGTATTATTTTAGAGTTTCCTCCCTATATTGCATTTTTTAACAATACAAAATACATTCTGCAAATTTTTTCAAATTAATTTATTTTGGAATATTAAAGAAGCTTGATTTAAATAAAAAATTTTCATGTCTAATATCATAAGGTATATTTTTTCAGAAAATCTATAATGATTATTACAGTAAAATTGTCTAGTAATCATTCACTTTTCCTAAAGAAAGTATTATCACGAATAGTATTCAACACGATATTACTTCACGAATTAAAGACGTCGTTTACAACCTTGAGCAAAGTAAAGCAAACTAATTTAAATGACCTACCTGTGTGTTTGGTACCCACTTTACTCTGGAATCTATTTGCAGAAAAGTAAAATTGTCAATAGTAGTGTCTCAACAGCATAAGTATCAATTATTTTATTAAGTCAGACCATGGCCGATTTTTTATTTCGAACTGTAGAAGGACCAGTCAAAATTGTTAAACGTGGAAAGAAATTCCTGAAGGTTTGCAGCGAACGTTTTCCATCTAACTTGGTATCAGATGTATTGGAAGAGGGCCAAGCCATTTGACTCACTTTTTGTTGAAGATGCAAATAATCATGGAGCAATAATGTGTCGCATTGTAACAAATGTCCAACTTAAAATTGCAATCCCGATAATTCTCCACTTATAATATAATTTTCAAAATCGAAAAAAACCGTTTAATATTATATGGCATAATGATGGACAAATAAAACACCCACATCAGCGGAAGAAGATTGATTATAGCTACGAATCCCACGTGGATACAAAAGAACTCATTTGGATTTTCAAGATTACCAATCATTCAAATCTCGCCGTTGCTGTCTCAGATCTTGCTGAAACTTCTGTTAGTGAACATCAAATTACAAAAATACTCGGACATGGTACAATATTATCAATAAAATGTCATTGGGAGCCGTCATTTTTCGATGGTTAAAAAAGCGTTTTGAATTATTCTAAATGTTTAATAGGATTTTCAACAGGTATTGTTTACAGTAACAGGAAAATAACCGAAAGCTCACCAAGCTTTCATGCCCTCTTGGTTACATCAATGATTAATAAATAATAATCAATGGTTACATCACACATTTCCAAATGACCCTCAAGTTTGTTCCATACATTTTGTAACGTTCGCCTGTGAAGAATCATCAAAGTAAGGCTACTAAGGAAAAATTACATTATTTTGTATCGGCCTATAGAGATAACTGTTCTGCACGTACAATCTAGCCACAGGCAGTGCCGCAACTAGGGGGGGGGACACGTGGGGCACATGCCCCGGGTGCTAAATTCGGGGAGGGGGGGGGCCAAATAGTAAAACGAAAATCGATACCGTAAAGTTAAATTTCAATTAATGCTGGTACATGTATTAATGAAATAAGACATTACTATTTTATTTATTGTATTATACAATTTTCAAGTCGAGTACCTACCAATGACACCTAATCACCTCAGAGGTCGTTGATATTTCCTGATCTTAGGCGGGAAGGTAATAATTTTATTTTCGGGATTCGGGAATTCTGGATCGTAAAATCCAAGGGTTTGTCATAAACAGGGTCATTAAATGCAATAAATAAAATACTACCATTGAGTTAAAGCAATTTATCTGCACAAACTTGAAGAAGGATATCCAAACCTAACAACAGCCTTAAAGATATTTTTAACTCTTCCCGTTACGGTTGCTTCGGGTGAAAGGAGTTTTAGTAAATTGAAACTTATTAAAAATTACTTACGAAACACCATGGGACAAGATAAATTAACAAATTTGAGCATTATTTCCATTGAGCACAAGAGGGCATCATTAATTTGTTATGATGATATTATCAAAGTCTTTGCTGCCAAAAAAGCTCGCAAATGTAATTTTAATATTTGAGTTTTGTTATTATGAGATTACTAATTATGTGATTGATAATAAATAATATCACAAAATATTTTGTTTTTGTTACCCAATCGTTTCCTAAGCTTGCAAACTATTCACAAAATGAAACTTTCTTTGAAAATAGCATTAAATACAATATACAAACTAGGTAGGGGGACGCCAAAATCCATGTCTGCCCCGGGTGCCACCGACCCTAGTTGCGGCACTGGCCACAGGAAATTTCATCAATCAAGTAGCGTGGAATGAGGTGATTCTAATAAGCGGGTTGTGATGATTCCCAATGTTGGATCGTCAAAAATTTCACATTAGCGACCAAATCGTTGTCTCCCATCTTCGTATTCCAGCTAAAAGTGTAACGTTGTAAATGGTAAGTTTTGAGCTTTAATCCACTTAGCAATAATTTATACAAGCGATTAGGCCAACTTTCTAATTTTATAATTTTTTTAATTGCAACCATTGTTAAAGTGTTAAAGCACTTATGGTATCAATAGCAATGTTTATTCAATATAAAGATAATAAATGTAATATATTAGAACCACTCGCCTTAGAGTAACCATATTATTAATAACAAAATTTAATTTGTTTTCACATTTTCAATTATTTTCTAATTTATATTAATATCTATTAATTACATATGGCAATCTTTAATTTATATTACAGTTAAAGGACGAACTTAGGCGTACTTTTTTTTATAAACAAAATACAAATGAGATAAAATTGGTGACTGTAAAGAGGAAATTGATACAACTTCTAATGTTTTGCGGAATCCCACATAACAAATTTTCTGTTTGGAATTAAAGGCACAACTGCCGAGTGCAACAAACTTAATCCGCTTTTCGACGTTAATTCAAAAACTGGTATTTTGTATAACATAATTCCACAATTAGTTATAATCTTACTCATTATAAATGGTAAAAACCGATAAAAGTTAAAAATAGCTAGCGAACACGTACAAATGACCAACAAACGAAAAACGAAAAAAATGTAAATTTTGAAAGTTTCGATAATAACTTTGCGTTGTTATAAATATTAAACAAAAACAAACATTTAAAAATACAAGCGGCTAATAAACTCTATTGAAAGCAAAACATTGTACATTTTTAAAATTCGGAGGCTAACTTCACACATTATGATGAATATGAAAAACCAACAAACGTTAAAAATATAGCCAATAAACACCTACAAACGACCAACAAGCGATTACAAATAAACAAATTTTATAAATTTGGGGGGCTAACTTCACATCGGTATCAGTAGCTTCCATATATGTACCTATATATGCAGATAGAATGATGATGATGAAGTCACATACTCAAATTAAAGGTGAGAACGTAAACAATTACCGATTGCATAATTTATAACACCGTTTATAACCATTTTTAAAATTACATCAATAAAATAAGTGCTAAGGAAAGGTGATGATCTCATTCACCGCCATCTACATAAATCGGATATTGACGGTACGATAGGTATGTACAAAATTTCCTTACGCGTACAAAATACTTTAACCTTACAGCCTTGAAATTAGGTACGTTTTTATGGCAATAAAACAACCCAAACAATTATTGTTCCCTGGGAAGATTATTAATGAAGTTAATTCTGCTACCGAAAATATTACATTATTCCTAATTGTTATTCCTACTGTTTCTCCCATTATAGCATAACCACTATAAAAATGTGTTGTGTAACAATTTATCTCGAAGCTCAAATATCAAGTTCATTAGTGTTAATTTGAAATGTATGTAAAAAGCGATTTTTCAATAAATTAGATATTACATTGAATCGATTAACAATATTTCAGTAGAAAGCCAATTAAAAAATAACTGCGCTGGTATATGATAATATATGAACAAATTCGTAGCATTTTTCAAGTAGTAACATATTACAAAGTTCTATTAAACAGTTATTTAATCATTTACGTATTCAAAACGAGTTCAATAATTTATCAACAAATAGCCGAAAATCAAGGTTAAGACAATTTAATGTTTTAGCTCTTAAACACCTAGTCACGAATTGTGTATAAATAATGTATATAATATTAAACGAGCACTGTATTTAATGTATTCATGACAAACAATTCAGCACACCATTTCCTAACATATTATTTTTTATATGGTGACAATTTTATGATATATACCTAAGTACTAAACAAAATTTTAACTTTTTTAATGCCATCGTTTATAATTAAACTTAAAAGCGTTAATTATCCAAAGTGTAATGAAAATTCTACACGCAATTGGCTTTGTAATCAAATTCAACCTTCAATTATTATTGACCTAAGAGTGAATGAATAAGAACGGACATCCAGGCATCATTCACACGTGTACCTAAATTGTGGAGCTAAAATGTTATAAAAATCGACTCACTGTTGGAAAATGCTTTTGATAGGGTATAAGTCACGATTGGTACAAATCTCTAAGCAACTGTAGTAATTGATCCCTCCTCCAACTGATTTGCTTATAATAAGATCAATATGATTTCCTACATTGCTGACACTGTGGCTTATTCAAATGGTAACATCAGTTTAAGATATCAGGTTGGCAGCCAATCGCGATTAGAGTATACCGTTTCACTGTCACTTGTTTGGTGACAACTCAACGGAAAATTCTCGCAGATATACTGAAGTTATCCCAAAACAAGACCACCAATAAATTATGTCAATGTACCATTTTTCAACTGTCATGAAGAATTAAACACTCTAAAAATGAATAAAATTTACTTCAAAATTAAAGGGCTTATGTCGTGCATGCACGCCCTTGTTATGGGCTGAAATGGTAATATGACATCAAGTTTATTTGAAAAATAATTTGAGGGGAGTAGAATCAGGAATAACTATCCTTGTTAACGCTTTATGTCACAACCGTTTATCATGTTACATACTATTTCGCCAACCAATACGGTCATTAATTTCATGAAAATGGTATGAAAGATAAACCATTAAAATAAAAAAATCATATGAAAAATCAAGTTGTCTCCATCGAGCAACTTCAAATATTTCAAAGAACTGTGTCATGCACACAAAGAAGATTATAGTAAGATCAAGAAAATGTGACATATGATGTACTTTATTCATTCATAAAGCCTGCAAGTATTCTTGACGTATTAATGCATGTATTCATGTCTCTTAGAATAAATCAGTACCTAATATTATTATTATTATTATTATTATTAAGTGATGAGGAAAGTGAGTAGAAGTGATGAGTTGTAAAAGGATGAGAATAATATTAATCGGGTATGGGCTCAAAATACTTTCTGAGTTACCTTACAAGATAGTCCTTAGAGTACAAATTACTCGAGCTTTACACTATACAGCAACCACTGCAATCATTTCACGAAGAGGTGAAAGAGAAGTTGAGAAAGGGAAGAAGAGGAAGTAAACACAGATGAAAATAAATCAAGAATAAGTTATTACAATGAATGAGTGCGTTGTAAGCGTAGACACCATAAACCTGAATTTTCCTTCATTTTCTGTTGCTTATTATTACATTTTCAGTATTTAAATTAAAAAATTCTGGCAAGTTGCCACGAGACTTCCCTCGTATTAACACTTTTTTCAAAAAATAAATATAGCGTTGCTGAATTCAGCAAAAAATACTCTTAAACTACATAAAAAACTGCAATTTTATCTTATAAATAAAATGAGTCCTACCATTTTAGCTTATACCGGAAGTGACGTCACCAAAGGTAATATCAGCATTTTCGTCCTTGGCCCGAATGCAATCGATTGGCGAAAACCGGATTTCGATAACTTTAATAGTTTCTGAGTTTAGAGCGTTGCAAGGAATGTGTACGGACAGACTGCAGACGACAGACGGAAATTTTTTTTCATTTTTTGAATCTACGTATCCAGAAACGCAAAGATATGTAAAAATTTGCATAAGGTAATTTTTTTGGAACACTAATACAATACTTCCTTTTTACTTCGTATTCGGGAAGTAAAAAGAGGAGCAGATGAAAAAAGGAGGAATGTGTAACTCCCCATACGACAGTTAACATTATTAAATTGAATGTACTAGAGAGTGTCCACTGGGGGATTTTTCACCATGACATGTATTAGTACAGTTTAAGTTTTAGATTAAGTACACACATACGATGTAATTATAATCCTTAAATGGACTGATTGTACATCTCTTGGAGATAAAAAAAAATTGAATGTTTTCGTGCAAGTACAAAACAGTTCATGGACGATGACATTATGAAATTAAGAGGCAATATTTAACCATTTTATTTGGCTTAACTTATGCGATATGTCTCTGTACTTCTTTATTCCAAAAATTAGACATAGACAAGAGGTTTGCATTTTTTCCAATTTTGTTATCTCCGTGTTTTTTAAAAAAAAGCGAAAGGACTAAAGTCTCACAAAGTTGTACTTACACCCTTATCTGGGCAACCGATTTAAAGCAAAATATCTATCACGATTTATGATATTGAAATCCTTGCAATAACCTAATAGGATCATTGCTGACAGTTTGAAATAACCTGAAGATGTAGTAATGTCATTTGATAAGTTTTAGGAGTGATGTTTTGCAGCGATATTCCTGTTTAAAATTTGATTGTGTTTAATATTTCGCAATATTTTACGTCCTCTTCTATTCTCCAGTTGTTACCCGCGAAGCTTTTTCGTTTTATGTTACCATTGCGGCGTATCTTTCCGGTCTTCGTCTTGGAATCTTATTTCCGTCGTTTTCTTTATATATTTTTATGCTGGTCGTCTTTTTCTTTTTTCCTCCCACCGGGTATCATCTTCTCAAATATTCGCTCTTCATCATAATGTACTCGGATTTCCAAGAGTTTTTGTGATTGAGTGGATTATCAGCGAAATTTTCCCTGTTCTTAAATAGACTTTGCCCAGTTCCACTGCTCTGGTTAATTTACTAATAGCCACGACCCTAAGTGATAAGAAATTCTACTTTGCAATCTCTCAGACGTACAGAAGCAGAGACACTTGGATTACTATTTTTAAAAGAAAATCCTCCAGAGAGTAGCAAAAAATAGGCAAAGGTCGACAACTTTGTAACACTAAGCGTTGTCAGCAGAAGAAGAAGAAGTTACCCCTCTTGGTAGATCGTTGCGAAATATCTTGGAAAAATGGTCGTTCATCAATCTTTAATATTCGGACTATATTTGTCACATTTCGCACGTATACAGTTCTCACTAGCGTGTTAAGTACTGTAGCGATCTACCGAGAAGACATCTTTACCCCAATAGTGAGGTGAAGGGCAACTTTTTTCACAGATTTATTCATTTCCTACTTCATTTGTAGTCTCAATCCTTTGGTATGAAAATTTAATAAAGTAATTTAATAAAAATGACAAAATCGTGAAATCACGATATTTAAAAAATACGTCATTAGGTGCATGATTTTTAGATGAAGACGAAACAGGATAATGGATCACATCTTACGTTTAAATGGTTGACTAATTGAATTGAATTTCGTTGAGCATGTGAGCTTAAATGAACTCATTACACTAGAACACAATAGATGTGCTACATATTTATACGATGATTCCAATACAGATTGGAGGATGCCTTCATTACGCACTGATAAAGCCGAACGTACAAAATTAACTAGAAAGGACATTCATGATATAATTTGTTGCTAAACATGTAACGAAATTTTCGTAAATTACCTCGGAGAAATAGGTAGTCAGTTGAAGAAGTAGAAGAACGAGCAAGAATAGCGCAATTTTAAAATTATTACGAGTACGCTCCTGAAACTTTTAAATCTTGTAAAATTCTTTCTGCAAGAAAACAAACTGGATCTTAGTAAAAAGTCACAACACATATTAGAGTAGCTGTAAGATTTACACATAGTATGTCATATAATGTCACATTTTCTCGTTTAAAGTGGCTTATCGTAAAGATCAACCGTTCTATAGAGCGCACCCGTTGGAACTCGTGCCGCATAAGAAATATGAGCAGCACGTGTTAAGGATTGTTAGATATTTTGGATATCATTTTATTAAACGCCTTGTATACGCCATAAATTTTTCCCTTCAAGCTAAAATGTCAAAAAGAACTACAACAAGAATTCGCATTAAACGACAATGATATTACACGTAAATTGCCTTTGTCTGTTGAATAAATTGCATATTTAAATTTGATTGCGACAACTCTATGAAATATTTAACTATACATAGAACAATATATTCCAAAATGTAATTGAAGTAACCTAGTAAACTTAAAGGATATTTGCACGAGTTGGTATTAATTTAATCTATTTTAAAATGTCAATTGAGTTTATTTTCAATTCCATTACTATGCACACGACCTTAATCAGATCTATCCAATTATAAGCTTCACGAAGTATCTGTAAAATTAATCTGACGTATTATGGAATGGAAATCTTAATTTTGTGATACGTAATACATTACAATCATCAAAAGTGACGGTAAAATCCTTACAATTATACTTTTTTTTTGTTTCTTTGAAGGTTGGCCAGTATGATCTCTTAGTATAATGACATTAACGAAAACTCAATAAAACAGTGTTATTTTGTAGTGACAAATTAAAATGAAACTTAATTATTGAACTTTGTTTTAAAAAAAATGTACCTACTGTTGTTTGAAATAGAATCTCGAATTAAGACAAGATTTACCATTGTGAGATAATAATTATTTCCTAAAATCATATGAATTAATCAGGGACCGGGGTTCCGTAAACACTTCTTAGAAAAGCAGTAGAGCAGATAGAAAACTTTATGACAAAAATGTAGGTAAGATTTGGAGTTGGTTGATAGGGAGGTCCACTGGAGCTTTATCCAAAGCGACCGAATAAGATTTACGAAAAAGTCGCACAAACTAGCGTTGACGTCCTAGGGCCTAGGCCTAGGGTGAAACTGACGATTGGGTTGGTTAATGGGTGGTAAAACCGTCAGCTCAACCCTAGGTGGGACGTCAACCCTAGTTAGTGCGATTCAATTTTACACTAACCGCCGGCGCCGGTTGAAACACTTGAAACTCAACTAGACTTTATACAACTGACGAACTGGACCTTAGGGCCAGTTTTATAACGTCTAGTTGAGTTCAACCGGCGGTTAGTATAAAATTGAGTCGCACAAACCAGAGTTGACGTCTAGCCTAGGGTTGATCTGACGATTTTAACAGCCCATACGGGTTGGTAAATGTGTGGTAAAACCGTCAGTCCAACCGTAGGCCGGACGTCAACCTTAGTTTGTGTAACTCAATTTTACACTAACCGCCGGTTGAACTCAACTAGACTTTTATACAACGTTGGCCCTTAGTGTACTAAGCTACTCGGAATATCTTGAGGCACTGGTTCAGCGTTTAATCGTAAACAGGCCTAACAGAATCGCAGTTATCAGATATTTACAATGTTACAATCCTGGATAACTTCATGGGCGAGTCACCGTTTAGTGTGCTTTTGAAAAATTAGGTATCATAGAATCTTGCAAGGAATATGAACAGTTTCTCTTACTTCTATCGTGAGGAAATCGAATGACCGAATCCAGAAGAACCGAAGAAGGCGATTCGGAACTGAATCACAGCAATACCAGTAAGCAAGAACACATTCATAATAATTATTTTATATTGATAGTTTGAATTCTAGAAGTTGAAACTTATTAGAAATTAGCAACTGTTTTAAGAATTAGGAAGGCGCAAGATGGATGTAATAACTCTGAATAAAACAAAGAAGGAATCAAAAAGTGAAATAAGGGGAAGGAAATATTCTCCTGGTTAGATCATAGACCCGGAAGAGGAATCCCGACAAATTTGTGAGGAAAAAAAATGCTAAGAATTTCAAAACAAAACTTGATCAACTAATGCAAGAATCTACAACTAAAGAAATAGGTAGGTAATGAAATGAAGGTAAAAAACGTTAAATAGCAATAATTTCTAAAAAAATATTCTTTTGGCTTGAAGGAGTGTTTTATTCTCGACACCAAGAAGTTACGATTTGGCGTACAGGCAAATTCACAAAAACATGAATTTTATGTTATTAGCGATTTTGGCTTTGACCGGAGGAAACTAAATGCGGAAGTAAAGAAGAAGCAAAAATAAAGATATGAAACTCTTATGTCGCACGTTCTACATGGAACTGAAACTAATACATACTCAGAGTTCTCGAAATGAAAATGGATGTCTCAAGGGCGCCGCGAGAACATTTTCCCGGGGGGGTCAACCACTATTGGGGGTTCGTTGCTCTGGCGTTTTTCAAGATTTCGTACAACATGTATTTCTATTTTTAATAACTTTTGCCTTTTTTCTGTTTCCGGGGGAGGGGGGGTTGAACCCCCCTTGGCGGTGCCCTTGGGATGTCGGTTTACAAAACAAGGATTCTATTTACATGGTTATAAGAAATTACTTTTATGATCGTTGTAAGAAGTGAAGGAAAGGTATATTGAATAAGTGAAAATTGCAACGTTAGCCAGCCTGCATCGATGAAGTGGTTTCCAACGGGGCCTGGACACAATGGCCACTGGACACAACGGCCACACAGAATTTAGTATGGCCATATCGGCCACACTGGACACATCGGCCAAACGTGATGTGTGGACACAACGGCCACCTTGGACGTAACGGCCACAGCTCTAGCTGAACACGATGGCCACTTTGGACACTACGGCCACATATCAGATACGTAGATTGACACTAAAATGCCTAGGTTATTTGCAGATTCAGTATTTTTTTTTCAATTGATACAAAACATAATGCTAATCTTAAACGTAGATTGACATTTAAACGCCTATGTTATTTGCAGATTTAGTATTTTTTTTTCCTATAAATAGAAAACTCCTATTATTTGTGAAATCTTTATCGCAAACATTACCTTACAATTCTGTGTGGCCGTAGTGTCCAGTGGCCGTTGTGTCCAAGGTGGCCGTTGTGTTCAGCTAGAGCTGTGGCCGTTACGTCCAAGGTGGCCGTTGTGTCCACACATCACGTTTGGCCGATGTGTCCAGTGTGGCCGATATGGCCATACTAAATTCTGTGTGGCCGTTGTGTCCAGTGGCCGTTGTGTCCTAGACCCTTGCCAACGGTAGCCGAGGCAACGGGATAAAAAAGAGAATAACAGGAAAAAAATTATACAAACATCGACCCGACATTTTTAGTTGTTTTGTAAATATTAAAAAACTAAGTATTTTACAAAATTTCTTTCGTGTAACGTTGGCATTTATTATGTTCAACATGACAGTTTATAAAGAATTTTTTGTAATTAGTTACAAAATTGTGGTTTACTAACCTATAAAGTAATAATTACGTAACAGAAGAAACAATATTCCTACTTATTTATCCAAAATAGATAAAAGACTATGAGGGAAACAATCATTTGTGAATTTATACCAATAATAGCTATAAAAATATAGTAACTTCAACGTAATTTTTACATTAATAACGCAATAATTTTGTAGGTTTATTGTGTTCGATAAATTATTACATCTTATTTTAATGTGTCTCAATACCAAAAATTACATCTTATTACTTATAGTAATATTCACAGTGACAACGATAAATAAAGGTTAACGTAGGCGTAAAGGCAAATCCCGTTTCAATAATTACGTTACACCCTACATAATCAATTATTGAAATAAATAAGATCGTTATTTTCAGAAAATGTGTGCGCTGGTATAAATAGCATTTTATTAATGATATTTAGGTTATATAAATGCAGTTTTAGAATGCTACAGTTTCCTAAGTTTTTGTGTAAACAGATTGTTTACCGTCAAATCGGATTAAAAATGTTATACATTTCACACTTTTTGCATGGTTATAGAAGTATTTTTGTTCTATTGTTCTTAATTGTTATCTACTAATTACAAAAAAATGTAACGTAATGTGTTTTACCGACAATACCGAAAATACTCGGTTACGTACTTATACAGGGTGACCTAATGCAAATACTGAAAGCGGTTACAAGATTAAGTGAATGATTAGAAAGATTCCTCATTTTATGCCCGCGAAAAACCGTTCATTCATTTTTAATAATCTGCTTCGTTTGAAGGATACCGAGTGAAAACATGACATTTTCTAAATACCTTAATTATTCATTCGTTAAATAATCAAACGGCACCGGCGTGACGTTTACAGAAATGGACAAATAATCAAAGAAGCATTTTAAAACTGATTGGATCCATCGTGGTGTTAATCAGGGCTCTAAATGGGGTGGAACGTAGAATTTGGGAAAATAAACTTCACAAAACCTTCCCCATAGACAAAATTGTATTTAAGTTAAAGTTGAAATTGATTAAAGTTGTAAAAATTGAAAGGTAAAAATTTGAAGGTTAATTACTACATGTTTCGACAATGTTACAAATTGTCATCTTCAGGCTAAAATAATGGTGGTAACTAGCATAAAACTAACAAATTCAATAAATACTTACTTAAATTTACGTATAAAATAAAGTTGTTGTGAACAATGAAGCATTTTAAAAATGAATAATTCTAGGCCTAGAGATTAAATTAAAACATACTAAGCAAATTTGGGATTATCGGTGGGAGTCATTACGGGAGGTTCTTGGAGAATCGAAAATCGCGGAATTTGGGATTTGTCTCCCGAAAATGTATGAAATGAAGCGGATTATTGAAAATCTAAATATGGTTCAATAGCCCGGTCTAACTAGAGGGAATTTATCATTTTTGGATACAAATTTTGTGCCTACTGTGATTAAATCATAATTTTGTATTTTTTTGGTACTTTACCTTCGAACATATTTTACGAATATAGTATAGGTACATAAATGAAAAGTATTTGCTATAGCAATCTTAGTAGTGCAACAATGCTCAATACATTGTGGTTCTCTTATAAAAAATATACCTAAGTTGTTACCAATAACAAGTAAATAATTTAAGGTTTTTAAAAGATGAGGTGGATTTTCATACATCATACACAAATTATACAGCGTTTAATGCTGTAAGGGGCCCGGCTGTGAACCTCTCAATCACGACTTTTAAACAATTTTAAACAAATTATGTCAAATGCGATGACTTTGATGGCAGCCTGGGAGGCGTAACGGACGTTACATACGTCACAATGGCGTTTAAATAGAAAACTGTCAACAGTTCCGTTACCTCCCCCTTTATCCCCTTCTGTTTCTGGAACAACTCAAAAGAAACAAAAATTTAAATTGGTAAAGCATTATTGGAAAAATAAATTAAATTTCAAGGAATATGGAATTAACTGCTTATGTTTATGTGTCCTTCCATATCTAAAGACTTAAGTAATTTCTGTCAGTCTCTAATACCTACTTTGAATTCTGAACGTGTCCATTCTTACACCAATGTAACCAAGAAATTTCATAAAATTTGGATTTCTTGTAACTAACGGTCATGTTTCACATCTTGAGTGTCGAAAATAATAAATTGTTCATAATATTCTTGTACTGTTCGTGAAGTTATTAATATGTATATCGTCGACAGTTGCGAAAGAGAACACTTCTGGACCCTTACTCGTCACGGTTTGTTCGAAAGAATAATTTCTCCTGCATAGCCGTTTCTTCTGGTTTCTTTTCTTTGTATATGCTCACCTCCGTATGTACGTATATCGAGGGTAACGTTCATTTGGTACATCCAATCCATACCTAATATTATGTGAGGGTTTATTCCCTTGATCTACGTAAAATTTTTGGTGGTGAACTAATTCACCCTCTTGTATACTCAACAACACTTGGTGTGACACCTTCGTTAATTTGTCAGTAACTCCCTGAATTCGGTAACATAACCACTTTTACCTATCAGTGGTCTCGCGTAATTTATTATCTTTCCCGGCTTCCGGCAATTATACTAATTTGACTGACAGTATTAACCAGAAAATCTCTGTTTACCCCTTCCAACCACTCATGTTGCAATAGGGTGATAAACAGTACCTTCTATTTCCTCTTATTTCTCATTTTCTCATTCCCCTCGTGTTGCTCTTTCTCCAATACAATTTCTTCTACTGGTTGATCTACTTTCAATATTTCCTCAGATAATTCTTGTTCTTCTTCCACTTTGATCGGTGGGTCTTCCTTGTTTGTTGATATTCTTGCTATACATTATTGATAAAATGTTTTTGTAAACATGATATCATTTATTTTGCCCCTTCGCTGGCATTAAAACACTGCAACTCCTGATCTAGCCGTGATCCGTTTGTCGCTGTGACGGTGATGCAGCCTGTTCATATTCTCTACTCATTATACAAGGTGTTTCTACTCAAAGTGGACAACGTAATAGAGGTTATACAACTCGTCAAAACTAACACTTTTATTTAAGTAATTTTTTGGCTTTGTTTTCGAATTATGGACCTTTCCTTGTTTTTTTACAAATCTCTATCTACATTATTTGTAGTCGGATTTCAAAAAATCAAAGTTTTTTGGAATCAACAGTTTAATATCTACAACGTTTGTTCAAAATTTTTATACAACAAATTTAGAACGGCAAAATGGTGGTCATTTTAAATTATAGTAGTAGAGTAGATTTTGTGCTATGCAATTTGCAAAATTTAAAATGACCGCCATTTTGCTGTTGTAAATTTTTTGTAAAAAAGTTGTGAACAAACGTTGTACATATTAAAATATTGATCCGGCTATAAATAATGGAGATATAGAGATGTGTAAAAAAACAAAAAAAGGTCCATAATTCGATAACAAAAGCCAGAATGAAAAAAATTATTGTAAAAAACGTGTCAGTTTTGACGAGCTCTATAACCTCCATTACGTTGTCCACTTTCAGTAGAAACACTTTGTATTTCTTCCACGTTCTGAGCAAAACTGTTTCAAAAAATCTTCCTGAAACGTTTCAAGCAGTTACTTCTTAATTCTACCCATGACTTCCAGAAACTCCATAATGCTGTAGGTTGTTTCGTATTCAAAATATTGCAAGTAGTTTTCAAATGTTTTGAGCAAATTTATAGGATGATTGTTTCTTAAATTCCCGTCAAATTTTTTCGGACACTCTCATAACATATTCTCCGGTTTATATACATAAAAATTGCTTCTGGTCTTTTAATTTTTCTATCCGCAATTAGTTGTCCTTTGGTGTTATCGATATCCTCTTTTTGATTTATAATGTTGTCATTATTTATTTTAGGTCGCTGCTGCATTCCACCAACCTTTGCACAGATTTCCTGTGTTAACACATAATCCATTTTCCTTAACTCTTCAATTTCACTTCCCTGTATACGAAAACTCTCATCTAATTTCCATCTCTTCCTTTAGCTATGATTTCTTCTTTTGTCCGTGCTTTGCTTGCTTTAATTTCTTCATAAGCATTCTGAACACTTGTAGTGTACAGGAAATTTCCATTTACTCAAATTTACAGGAACGCTGAAGAGGTGTTTAGATCGATGAAAAAATTTGGTATTGTTTTAATATTTTATGTCGTATCGATGATCATTTTTATCTTAAGATTATTGAACGTGTGATCGTGGAATTGAGAAAAAGAACTGGTCAGAAGTTGGTTGATGTCATTAATGCAGATGAAATAGCAACATAGACAATCATAGACGATACTTTGAATCAGGGCATGACATTTCGTCCATAAATGTAGTGGTCGTTTTGGACCAAGAATAGTTGTCCACGTATTTACAACTGGAAAGCTGAAACGTAGAACAAAATGTTTTATTCGACAAATCATAATTTCTGTCTAAAGTTGACGAGAAATAAAATTCACCAAAGTTCGCTATAAACATTGAGGAAACTCGACCAGAAAATAGAAAAACATAAATTTAACTAACTTTCTCTGTAAATTTATAAAATATTCGTACTGAAATCGTTTAATGAAAGGCGCAACTTTCATTTGGTTTTAAGTACAAATTTTTATACACGCAGTTTATTTCTTTCAAAAAGTAGGTGCCGAAAAAGTTTAAATGAAGAAGTACATATAGGTATGTAATTTGTATAGACACCACGTTTTGAATTATTGTAATGGGAAATCATAAAAAACTAGTTTAAGAAACTGTCGATGTTGGTCAGATAATGAATATTACTATTATATCAAATTAAATATGACAATTAATTAGCAGCTTTAAAATTAATTTAAATTTAAACTGCATGAGAAAGTAATACCATAATCATTAGAAGTACAAAATTTACTTTAAAAAAGCAGCATTTCCAGGGAATTTGTTACTAATTATATTTTTAATTAACTGCATGAAATTCAATTAAATTCTGAAGGCAACTGATATTTGTATCGATACATTGACCAATTACAATGATATTATGTCAAAAAATAATAGGTAAGCGAACGCGATTATATATGCAAAAAATATGCGTATAGGAACAGCTTGGGTGCCCGTCAGAAACGATTGTATTATAAATACATAAACAGTACGTCCTTGTTCAAAACAAAGCATAATTCTGAATGAAATAATACGATTTTACACATCACAAAAAATATATTAGTAGTATAACATTGTTTAAATCTCCATAATATTATTATCAAATATGAGACGTTATTAATTAAATTAAAACTTTTTTGGTTACGGACAGGGTTGAGTTCATCAAACAAAATAAATATTTCAAAACTAGTAATTTTGAAGTTTCCTGTCCATAAACTAAATTGATAATTTGACCAATGATGTGGGTCGTGTACAGTAACTGTGACATTTACAAAGTTTCTATTTTAAATTGGTAATAAGTATCAGAATTTAACATTAGCGCTAAATCAATACTATGTAAACTAGGAATTGTATAACTATTTCATTTTAAGTAATTGACTGTCCTTGCGAAGATTGATCCTTTGCTTGTCTACAATTTATGATTTAGTAAAATTTTGCATTATACCATACCCAATGTCGCCTCCTTTTTCAAAGTAACCTGTTGAATAATTTAATGTAAATCACAAAACACTTTACATAAGTTGAACGTAAATGGTTTCACGTGTGTTACTACGATCCGTTAGAATGATGTAAACATCCATTAAATTTGTAGATTTTTAGTATAGGTAGGCATAATATAGTAACTATTTTTACATAAATGACCAGGATATTAATTAACCAGTGCTATGCTAATTTTAAAGGATTTTCTAAACTTTGGGTATATTCCACTAAGCCTAAATCATAAAAAAAGCTGGACGCGGATAATATTAGGAAATTCAGTTATGTTAATAAATGTGGGTTAATTAACTTAATTATATGGATGATTTATTAATTTAATTTTGTAATGTATCTCTTATAAGAAAATTGCTTAGGGCTTTCTTAAATTTCTTCCAACACCAACGGCAGCTATAGCTATAGCTATAATAGTAGGTAGTGCAGTTTTGAGGAAGAGAACGAGGTTAATGGCTGCTTTATAACTGATGTAAATAGTGAAAAGTCGTATGCGCTAAATGCAATAGAAAAGGATTGATTTTATCAAATAATAGTAATAATAAGAATAATGGTCAGAGATTTTAACTTGGGTTCTACATACAGAATAAATCATATACATACTTACAATCTACAGCAATAAAACAACTACAGCTACAAATTATTTCAATATTAGAACAATTAAGTAACAGATAAGTAAAGTGAACAGAATCTAAGTTGGCCTCTGACCTCGACATGCCGGCTAGCAAATGTTTTGAGTAGAGGGCGGAACTTAATTTTCACTGACTGTCGAGTCGCCTACTTCGTTAATCTACTAAGTTAATCACAAAATACGGCATTTTTTAATTTAAGGAACTAAAATTTAAATCTTGTTATGAATTATCCTTAAAATGCCATTATTCTTAAAGCAAAGTAATTTTACTTAAAACGTTGATTTTATTAATAAAATTCAGCAGATCTTTTGGAATATTCTGGATTTATACATTAGAAATGGTCAATCCTTGAATTACAATAATCTTGAAAATATTAATGACAGTATCTAATACTTACACAAAAATGTGAAAATGTTTATTATCATGATATTAAAGTCAAACCAATTAGGCTGTTATTTAATTAATTTTTGTAATATTACGTAGGTATAATAAACGTCTCCGCTCACACCGTGCTATAATTAGCACTTTTTGACGAATTAGATTTTCTTATCAACATCAACAATTCAAAAATTTAGTTTATCTAATGTGTAATTTATAAACAGCCCAAAGTGCTTCTGAACTTTGTTAATAGCGTCCGTGTTTTTTTTAAAATAAAATTACATTGGATTTAAGGATAACTTCATTTTAAGCACAGCTTTTACACTTGTTACTTGTGACCTTGGAATAAAAAAATACCAAAATATTAAAAAACGGTTACAATTCTTGAAAAACAAATTGAAAAAATTAAACGTCCCACCACGCTATTAAAACTATAAGTCTGTAAGTGCCAAAGTTCTTTCCACACCCCAACTTATCTTGGTCAAACCGTCCATATTTGGGATAGGATCGCTGTTAGACAGATGCTCGCTGTACCAAGGAAACTGCACAGAACAGAACTCAACACTACTACTGCGGAGGCAAATAAAACTTAATTAACTAGAAATAAAAAATGTCTTGGTACGACATTTTGATTGTATATTTGAAATTAAGATATTGCGGCCGCGGACCCATCCCACAACCGCCGTGGTGATGATGTGTCGCTGAGCGGCAGAAACAAGGAAAACCGACGGTAGAAATACATCTGTGCCGGTTTAGTATGCGGTCTACCTTGGGGTTAGCGATCTACACCCTTCTAATCTGCAGTAGTATGCGATCTACGCTGTTATATTGAGACATTCGGCAGACAATGCAAAAAAAACATCGCGAATTTTATTTTAACGTGGTGTATTCGGCAGGGACAGATGTTCATTTTTGAGGCAACATAATCTATTGAACTCTCCAGATGATGCTGCTGTCTGCCTTCGATGTTGATCGGTGAGGCAAGAGAAACGAGGAAGGGACCGTGGTCAATACTGTGATATCCAAGGAAAGGTTGTCAATCAACAAGGCGGATTCGAAATGATAATACATTTTTCCACTGCAGCGATTTAAATGGGAGGATTAACAGCAAATTATCGCTGGCCCAAATATTAGAATTGATCTTTCTTTTCTTATTGGGCATCCCAATCGATTCAGTTAGTTCGAATGTTACCATGATCGATGGGTTCATTACCTGCCGAGAAGTACGCAGTCTATGGTATCTCATACCAAGGCTGGTCATTTAGTTGGAAAGCATGTACGTTTTACTGGATGGAGAAAATACGGTAGAGGAAGAATGTTGCATGGTGATGCATCAGCAGAATCAGAAGAATCCGATGAAGATATTGACAATAATGGAAATCATGGACGACGATGGATCCTGTATGTTTGATTTGAGAACTATTTACCAAATGCGTAATTTTTATGTGCCAAGACGAGATGCCGAAACATTGCTCCCAATAGTTCAGAGGGATCGGTCATCCACTCCTACGAATGACCGGCATATAGCAGCTTACGACAACTGGGATATGAACAAGTCAATCATCAAGGAAACTGAGACGGGAGCACAGCCGCAAAGAATCGAGCGCAGTTCGCTAGACACGAAAAATAATGAAAGAAACGAATCCCATCGGGATAAACAAATGTGGACGATTTGTTTATTAAATTCACCCCAGCAACACGGTAGATCGCATATTACATTCAGATTCTTCACGTAGACCGTCAACAACATGGTAGACAGCATATTAAATTCGACATGAGTCGGTAGATCGAATACTAAACCGACACCAATACATCTTTCAAGTAGGCTGGAGTCCTGTGGACTGTGGAGGAGCTTTCTACAGAAATTCGTGTGCGGTAAAAGATTCAGAAATCGTACACAAACAATCCACATACATAATCCGGTTTCGATATCTCTCTTTAGCAGATGATTTTTGGTGATGTTGTTTCACCGGTATGTTTCCTCTTTGATCCAGGGCTGGGATCGATATTGGTATAATTCAATTATAACAGCCGGAATGCGTATAATTAAGTACAACGAAAAAGATTATTGGTATCTTTTGCAATTCTACAACTACCACGGCAGTATTTTGGGCTTTATTTAATTGTGCATGCATCTTACCGCGGTTTATACAACGTGCCCAAGATAAGGATGAGCAGTATGGGGATCTTGAAAACGGTAAGAGATACGAAGGCGGTTAAATTAGAGAAAGTTGTATAATTTAGGGCATGTTCACATGTAGTTTGCAAAAGTTCATTATTGTTTATCGTTTCCGAGATTTAAAACAAAATGCGATTTTTGGGTTTTCCTTTTTTCGTAATTCCTTCGTTTATTTTAAAAGATTTTTAAAAACCAAAGATAGGTACTTCTTCATTGTCACTTTTTGAATTCTATTAAGTTGATGATGGTTTCTCGGAGACGAAACGTGGAATAAAAAATTTGAAAACTCCATCTAATAGAATTCAAAAAGTGACAATGAAGAAGAGTCTTTTGTTTTTAAAAATCTTTTAAAATAAACGAATGAATTACGAAAGAAGAAAAACCCAAAAATCGCATTCTGTTTTAAATCTCGGACGATAAACAATATTGAACTTTTGCAAACTACATGTGAACATGTCCTAAATTATACAACTTCTTTCTAATTTAACCGCCTTCGTATCTCTTATCGTTTTCAAGATCGCCATGCTGTTCATTTATCTTAGGCACGTTGTATAATATGCCAGAATACCAATAGATTCATTAATACACAAATTGCCTGACAATTACATTTTGTCTTATTGGCATCATTATTATTATTATCACCACATTTCAATTAATATTACTACGATGCAAACCGACACATAATCAGCACCCAGTCACTTCTCGAATTGAAAGTTGCTGGCAGCTAAGATAAAGAGGATGTTACTTTTGCAACAAAGTGCTAATCAAAACTAACCCCTCAGAGATTTGGGCCACTAAAGGTTTAAGTGAAGATGAGTTTAGTCAACTTACCATTCAAAATGACAATATATTTGCTGTGCTACGAAGATTGTACTAACCCACACAATTTCGACGTTTATACGATATAGTAATTAAGGTACCTAGGGCGTTATGAACTAAATAACGCCCGTGGTGCCTTCTTTACTTTAAGTCATACTACCTTATTATTTCACCATAACAACTCTGAAACAAGAAACATTAATGACTAAATAACGCCTCTTTACATGACAACCCGATTTTAGATAGCAACGGGCGTTATTTTTTGTAACGCCCGCAAATGTAAACTTATGCCTCCATCTGTTTTAATCATCTTAATCAACTTCTTGCAAGTATGACATAAAATATATAACAGTATCTAATGTATTGTCTTAAAATCGGCCAATTTGTTCTGCAATTGTCAGGAAGTTTTGCGGAAAATCTATTAATACTCTTCCATTTTTCAGAAGTACAACTGGTATTATGAAGAAACTTTTTGAACACAGAATAGTTCAGAAGATTACAACCAAATAAAGCGAAACTATGCGGAAAAACAATCTGATTTTTCATTGAACCTCTTTTAAAACAAGCTTTTGAATATTTTTCACCTCTGAAATGAATTGTGCTGAACATATTATTCTTAAAAGTCAGCGCTCAAAGAACTATAAAATAATTTGTTCCAATTATAAACGTTTGTAAAACTAATTTGTATTTCTATGTTCAATCATTTGTTACATCTATAGGATCTTCACTGTCTTATAATTCGATATTATGTCGAAAATTTAATGCAGAAACAAATTATAATTTAATTTCAGACATGCGAGGTTTGTCATGCAATATTCCACAGATATTGTTCCTTTAAATAAGTCAATACAACAAACAATGGAAGTTTATTATTGTATTTCAATAATTCGACAAGACGGCAATAGCGCATAGTACCTCTTACACCTATGATTATGTCGAAATCGTTTCTTCTTTGTGGTATGCGACAAATGCACACAAAGAAACAACTCGGTACACGGTTAAATTTTTGTTAAGCAACCTCGCATAGATTCTACGAATTCGTTAAACACGATAAATTTTGTTTCTTCGATTCGTCGATGTAATAAACAACAATCCGCCGCGCTTGCTGAATAATTCCAGACGTTAAAATGTGAAATTAACATATTTTTTTCAAAGATTTCGCAGGTATTAGGAAAATTCTTAAGGCTGTATGTCTCAAGGATTTCTTTGTTCGAAGATAAAGGTACTGTTTTTGTTACGAATTGTTTTTAATATGGAATTTCATCTACTTCAAAAATGGTTAATGAGATGTATACCTACTGGTTAGATATATACCTATCGACATATTTTCATGGGCAATTACGCTTTGTGAAGAAGGATCTGAAGACCTGACTTAATTATTAAATAAAAAAAGATTAGACGGTAAGTATAAGAATATAATCACATTTATCATTGAAGAAGACAAGGGCTCGCAGCAATTATTTAGCAGATTTCACATTTATGGAACAGTACGGATTGGTAGGTAGGTAGCCTGAGGAAAAATAGGTAATCTAACAATTTAAAGTGCAAGGTGCTTGAAATGGACACTCCCCTAAATTTCGTTTATACGTTGCATCACAACGGGTGGGTTTATGAATTTCTGTACCTTTACCTGTTGGGTCACAAGGGTCTTCAATAATATTTCAAGAAATGTTAGGTATTAGTTTGAAGAGATTTTTTATGTTTAAATACGAATGGATTGTGCTATTCGTAAGCTAATTTGTATCTAATCCCCTGTGAAATATAAATGTCACACGATAGTTATAACTGGCGACATCTCAGCGCATTTTTCAATTCAAGGGTTTGTCTTCCATAAAGTCAAGTGATATTTATGGCCCTGAATATAATTAAGCAGTGTAAGGTTGTTCTTAGCTGAATTAAAAATCCCTTTATTTGTAGCACGCACCAAACAATATTAGCTCCGTACACGTCACTATGCAAGACGCAGGCTATCAATCCTAATTGTAAAAATACAGGGTGATTTTTAAGTTCGTGATATACAAGAATAAGAAATTTTTCATAATACAATTTTTGCATCTTCAAGATAACGGCTTGTAAAAGATGGACACTTGGATGATTCGCAACGGTTCAGTTTCGTGGCAGCGAAGCTCACCAAGACCTTAACCTTTGTCACAATTGTAACATATCCTTTAACTTTCTTCACTTATGTTTGAGAATTTCTTAAATTCCTGGCCCCACTACATTTCCCGTGTTCATATTGGGTAGAAACATTATCAAAGTTCACATGCGAAATGCTTCTCATTGGTGACCATGACACGTAAATGAAAAGCATTTTTATAACAAACTCCAATAATGCAGACGCGCGGCTTTTGTTTGTATTGTGCGGTGCAACTTGTTTAAAGTCTCACAGTAAGTTGTGGAATTTATTGTGCCACCATGAAGCAAAAATTCACAAGCAACACACCCTTCCTATCCCAGAAAACAGCACACATGATTTTCCTGGCTGAAATTGTTTGCTTGAACTTCATCGGTGACAATTTGGCTTCACCTTTCCGACTATTACCGCTCTAGGAAAGTCAAAGAATTGAATAAACGTTTGCTTTTGTGAACCTCCGTCAGCATTTTTGGTAGGTACCCAGAGTGTTTCGAAAAGTTAAACCTTTTGTCGTAAATTCATAAACCACAGTTCTTGATACTCCAGGAAACTGATCAGATAACGAGGAAAACGTAAAGCATCTGCTTTCTCACTTTTTCATCAACTTTCTGCCAGTGGTGGATTTCCGAATAGGCCGAGGCCTACGACGGCAAATTTTGGACGGCGCCAAATTTTAAACGGTGTAATTTTATTAACTCTAATAAGTTTACTATAGTTTGTTTCACGGATAAACAGGTTCCGTCAACATGGCCGTCGTCTCAGACACAGTAACATTAGAACGCAAAGTTACTAACTATCTTAAATATATAACATACAAAACAAACAGGTATTATAGTTGGCTAACATGTACAGTATTTTGCATCCTATGTTAACTAATGTATTTGTTAAAGAACAAAACATTCACTGAATTTGTCCTTGAAATGTCTTTACGAATTTAATTGTAGCCCATTAGCGTACATGGTAAATTTTATACTTTATTTTATACTACCTATAACATAAATTATTCAAACTATGCACGCCTCTGGATGTTACGTTCGCGCGTACTTAGTTAGTGACATATTTAAACGGCGGCCATATTGACGAAACCTGTTTATTCGTGATACAAACTATATTATAAATTTTTACGTGTGTGTTTACTTAAGTACAGGGTGGGCCAAATTGGACACTTTCTTATGGAAACATCCTTTATCTTAAGAGATAGAAAAAAGTGGACCTAGGTATCTTGAGCTCAATTTTAATGAGAAAATCACTGGCGTAAACAGAATTCAGCTATCTCTAATGGTTTGGCCACTAGCGGGCGTTTCTCGAATTTAGTCGATTTTTTTAATCCTCCATAACTTTCTTATTATTAAAGATAATTGATTTTGGCAAAATTTTTCTTCGAACACTTTTTTACGTAGAATCCATTGCAATGGACAATTTTTATACAGAGTGTTTGGTTTTTTGTGTACGGTCTTAAACTACATTTTTTCATACGGACCACCCTATATGTATATTTTGGGGTTTCGAAAAGAGAGTAACATTTTGATGTATCACTTGTTATATTTATGGTAAATATTATTTGCAATATTGCATTTCATACATTGTTATTTCAAATAAAAAATATTTAGAGCCAATAAAAATTTCCAGATAACTAAGACATTGCCGTTTTTAAATCATGCTGCCGTTTTTTGTTAACCATGGAAACCTAAATGTCTGCAAGCAAAATATTTTAATACATAAAAATAATATTTAACATAAATATAACAAATGATACATCAAAATTTAGGAAATTTTACCCCTAAAATATATAGGGTGGTCCGTATGAAAAAATGTAGTTTAGAGCCGTACACAAAAACCAAGCACCCTGTGTAAAATTGTTCATCGCAATGGATTCTACGTAAAAAGTGCTCTAAGAAATATTTGGCTAAAATCAATTATCTTTAATAATAAGAAAGTTTATGGAGGATTAAAGAAATCGACTAAATTCGAGAAACGCCCCCTATCCTAGTGGCCAAACGATTAGAGATAATTGAATTCTGTTGACACCAGTGATTTTCTCATTAAAATTGAGCCCAAGACACCTAGGTCCATTTTTTTCCATCTCTTAAGATAAATGATATATACCCTAAAAGTGTCCAATTTGGCCCACCCGGTACAGTGTGTTCTAGGCGGCGTGTTCGCCTACAGGCGGCAAAACCTTAAATCCGTCTCTACTTTCTGCACCAAGTCATCAGTAATGTGTGAAGGTCGTCCACTTCGTTCCTCAGCATGCACATTCTTTAAAAGGTCTCCCCCATTTCCGTACCATTCCATCCATACACTTTAATGATCTGACGAGGAATTTCAGTCGCTTTCACGCCTTTAGCACTAAGAAAACGAGCTTCATAGTCGGCGGTATTCTCACAATCGGAGGGGACATTTCAAATGCTCACAAACAAACTTAAATACGTTCGAATGACTCCACGCCAACAGATAGCGATACACAGCGCGCATGCACCGAATGCCGACCGCAGCGCTACCATCTCGGAATTTTCAAATGGCACTTCTTTAAAAACAAGGCTCGTATAATTATTTAGTTAGAGGTTCCAAAGTATCTGTTTACAGCGTTTCATAATTATATCAGTGTTCAGAAATTTAAAAAAGTTGATCCTCATAGTAAGATTGACAAGTCTGTAATTGTTTTCCCATAGGATTCGTATTGCATATAAAGGTTGGAACCAACCACAGTTAGGAGTTGGCTTATTGTAATCACCTATTTTTCTGATACTTATTTCACAAAATGTATTGAAATTACGATTTGTGTAAAAATCGGGGTTAGGTAAAAAAAAAACCGTAAAAGACCCCCCCCGGCAAAAAAACCGGAAAAACCCCTAAGAAAAAAGACCCCCGGAAGAAAAACTCCGGAAAAATTATTATGCATGGCTGTGAATAAATATGTATATAAATATACAAAGTTTGTAAATAAAAGTAATGCTAAACTTAAACGTAGACTACCACTAAAGCGCCTAGGTTATTTGCAGGTGATGTATATTTTTTTTAAATTGATACACAATGGCCACATGACACTAAACAAAGTTTGGAAGTACACAAAATGCTAAACTTAAACGTAGATTGCCGCTTTGCAGGTTTAGTATATATTTTTTAAATTGATACTTTTTCATTCTTTGATACCTTATATATTATGTATGATTTTGTAATATTGATGTAAAATACAATGCAGTATAAATCTAAAGTATATGTTATTATATCATTTATTCAACGTTTATGTTTCATTCGGGGCAAATGACAATCTTCATCAACAACAAAATTTATTCACAGCCATCTATAATTATTTTTCGGGGGTTTTTCTTCCGGGTTTTTTTCCGGGGTTTTTTTTCGGTTTTTTTTCCGGGGTTTTTTTTCCAGGGGTCTAAGGTATATGTTATTATATCATTTATTCAGCGTTTATGTTTTATTCGGCGCAAATGACAATCTTCATCAACAACAAAATTTATTCACAGCCATCTATAATATTATTTGTCGGAGTCTTTTCCGGGGGGTCTTTCTCCTAGAGGTTTTTTTTCCGAGGGTTTTTTACCGGGTGTCTTTTTTCTGGGGTTTTTTTTTTCGGGGGGTTTCTTTTCCTAGATTCGTAAAAATCGTACTTTGTAAAACTAGGTACCATTTTTCAAAACGAGATTCAAATTTTGATGAAATAAAGAATATTATTTCAGTCTGAACGTATTCCTTGGGCAGTGTGTGACAAGATGGTGTGTCATTTTTCCGGTGTGTGACAAAATGTGACAATTAAAATTACAATTAGTGTAAGAGGCGCTTCATTTGGACTTTGCTTCTAATCCAACGAACTTTGTAAATTTCGAAATGAATAAATTGAGAATTGCAGGAAGCACTTTCAATTTTCTCGTTTTAATTTTCAAACAAAAAACTTAAGTCAATATTATTCTAATATTTTATGTTGATTTATACTTTGAAGTTTGATTATACTCATTACGTTCTACTGAAACGTATACGTACTTCTATATTTTATCTAAATACCGATCTTCTGATCGCATTCTCATGACCTAATTTTGTTAGAAGACGATCGCAATTAAATTGAATACAGAGGTGTATCTTATATAAATAATAATAATTGAAATTGAGCACGAAATACGTAAGGAATGTCGGTCTGAGAAATTTTATATTTGACAGGACACAAGTGTAGATAGACTACCTGAGGCTTTTATTTTCGAAATAATACTTTACAACTACAATTGAACAATAAATAAAAAATTAAAGTAGGAAAGGAATAATGTGAGAATTAGTTGACATTTTTAACTGGCATATTTTCAAATGAACACCCACAGGAGGTAGTAAAAAGCATCGTCGTAAAATTTATCCTAAAAACGAAACAAAAAAACGCGTCTCATAATTTTAGGCGTGTATCACATTATTAACACAACATGCAGCTAAAGCTCATATATAGTTGCAGATATAATGTTAAATTAAGTTATAAAATTTAATTTACGTAAACATTATGTAATTAAATACGCAGTTATGTTGTGAGAAAAATCGTTATTCTACGCCACTGATTTAATGGTGGCGGATCGAAATTTTTACCTGCATTACAGGGGTGGGTATGAGATATTATGATAATACGACCTACTTCAAACTAATCATGACACCAACAGATATACGTGCTGCAATGCGCCACTTCTCCCAACAGGTACCTGCAGTCAATGCCTAAACGGCAAAGGTATAAACAAAAAAGTGCAGCACTGTTTAGAACAATGCGACCTATAAATTATTGCCTCTTGCAGTTTTAGTTTAGTGTCGTGATTTTCTTCGTAAATTTATCGTGATCGTAAAGTTTCTTAATAAAAAATTCGTACTGCAGACTTTGCAACTACCAAATTGGTTTTTGTTACATTTTATTACGTTGCAACATTCGTTTTACTACTAGAAGAAAAATTGAAACACATCAAAACTCTTAATGAAATTACACTTTTATTTGTGTTGAAATAATTACTTTCAATTCTTTTAATGGAACCAAATCAATTTTGATAATGTTCAATCATATTATCGAACTTTCATTCATTAGTCAATCAAATTGAAAAAAAGAATGTTAGTTAAGATTTATAATTGTCGAACTGCCAATCAATTTCTCTCTTATAAATTTAACGTTTAGATTCACAATAATATACAGAGCGCGGCAGAAGAACTACTACGATGTCGTGCTAATGTGCTGTCTGTTATAGTAGGACACAAAGACGATTCAGATCTCAATTACCTTCTGCTTTACTATAAGACTCCTACACATCAAGCAAGCCTTCGATAAGGTTGTGGCTTGAAGGACTAAACTTATTGAAGATCACACTCCCATATCACTACTACGAAATCCTCAATTCCACTCTTTAAGGCAGATGGTTCATGATCAAATTAAACGATGAGCTAACAGAATTCTACTCCGTTGCTTCAGGAGTGCCCCAGGGCAGCGTATTTGCCCCAGTTCTGACACACTTTACGCAACTGATCTAACAACAACAAACACAACAACCATAGTCACCTATGGAGATGATACAGCAATACTAAGTTCAGATAGTAACTCGAATGTCGCAACTGTAACTCGCCAATAGAGAATTGGAGAGAAAGTAAAAAATTCAAGTTAATACCACAAAATCAAAGCATATCACGTTTCCAACACGCTTCCGGTAACGCTTAACAATACCCCGACTCCCCAATCCACAGTCAGAAGAAATGAAATACTTGGTCAATCAGTTTTAGACATTTTCGGGCGATACTAGATATCTATTTGAAAGATGTGATCCAAAATTACTCTGAATAAAGTGTCTCTGTATCATCTCAATTAAATGATAACTGTTGTAAATAGAAATTGGACAATGATGAAGATAGTAGGAGAAATGCTAAGAAAATACGAGGGCTATATAGAAAAGTCGGGTAAATATAAAAAAATGATTTTATTACCAAAAGTAATGTACAATGAAGGTTTTTTCTCGACATAATTACCTTCATGATTGAGGCTTTGTCATATCTGTGAACAAGCTTTGCAATACACTCTTCATAAAATAATTAATTAGTGGAATTATTTGCCTTATTTAATTTATTTATTTTTATTTTTTTAAATTTATTCATTATTATGTACTGTTACTTATGGAGTTCCATAAAATAAGTTTAAAGAAAACTAATTATATTACAAAACTATTCAAATATCTCCACGAGAGTCTTCGTTTTGATCTTTTTCATAACCTAATTGAGTGTTAGTGCAGTAGGTTATTAGATTATAGTTTCATTCTTTCCAAATTTTTCACACTTTTGGAAGAACGCTGAGCCTGTTCGTCACTGCTGGAATAAGTGCATTCTTTTGAATATTTGTAATTGAGCTTCAACCAATGCCGGCAATATTTTTGCATATAATTTATCCGTCAAATGCCGCTACTTGAGCCTTATAGTAGCCTTGCAGAGAAGAATAAATTGGCCGTTTCAAATGTTTTTTCCGACAATTGTAGAGATTATAAAGGTTATGATGAAAGTACTAATGGCCATTATGTAGAAGTATAATATGATATCTACGTATGTATTACATATCTAAAGTGAAATACATCGTAAAGGTCTCTTATCTTTTATAACAGAATAGTAATAAATAATATAGTTACTTAAGATACTCATAGGTCACTTACACACTGTATTACTGGTTTTACTGTATGGGGCTTTTGTCACAAACTATGTAAATTTCAAAACAAATGTTTGTGTATTGTAAGCTTGTAAACATGTCCTATATTGGCAAATGGTTAGAAAGGAGTTAGTGAAACTAAAGTTCTGGAAGGGCCAAACGGTTTTTGTGTTCTTGGTTTTCCAAAGTTCAATTTGAAAATAAAGAAGTCCAAATTCATACTGTCCCAGCACTTTCAAATTCTGAAAAGATAGTCAATAGTTCTAGAATTTTCTGTAAATTATTGATACAGCTTTCTTTAAAATCTGCTCAAACAACAGGTTGACTGGTTTTATCCCCGCTTAATTCCATCCATATATACCACCAAATATGTCATCTATGTAAATAGTTTTTGACAAAATAAGACGGTATTCCTTGAATAAGTGCTTCAATTTATGCTACTAAAAGTATACAAAAATTTGAAAATGTTTAGAAACCATATTACATCTTATTATTTATTAAAAAAATCACATTATTCGTAAATTGTTGTCTTTAGAGTTGTATTTTGTATAGTGGCTTATACTTTATAATAATTTACATGAAAGGATTCCGAACCTTCGCCCTATAGAACGCACATAACAAGAAGTTTTCTGATGGAATTTGTGAATTGGATTCAGAATTCCGGATAGTGCTTTGTGAATGATTTATTTTACACAAAAATCTATAATGAAAAAAATTATAAAAATTGTCGAAGCTGAGAGTGGTAAAGTTTTAAAACCGTTTTTGAGTTGAGAGATTAACTACATTCTTGAATAGCTAATGGCGATCTTACAAAACTATAAAAAAGTCCATTAGAATTAAAAACCAATTTTGAAGAATTAACTTGTTGAAACTATTTTTATAATTTAGCAAAAACTCTTTTGGAGTTCCTTTAGAATTTCAGAGTATTTATAAAATTTGCAACGTGGGGGATACTCGAATTAAAAGCTCCAATGGTTATTGGTTATTTATAAAATATTTCCATTGCCAAACGTTTCGTTGGGTTCAATTCTTACTCTATCGTAGACGTATTATTTAGAAGATTTGCTTTGTGCGTTAAATCATGACCACAAATTTTTTATTGTGATCCATATTTCATCAACGCCCCCCACCTTCCCCATTAGCAGCATGTTTACACAGGTGAAGTATCTTCTACTTTTATTCAAATGAACAAGAGAGTAATGTAACATCATTTGTCATGGCTTAAAGAAATATCTTTTTGAACCATTAAATTGTGTTTAAAATAATACGAAACTCTACGCCCATGTTCTCATAATGAAATAAATCTGGATAAAAAGCTACAGAAAAATTCTATAATATAGTGGTCGACACCTGCGCTTCTTATATAACAGCTTGTCATTGCATTTACCTGCATACCTTAACTACCCCTATGCGCTGCACCCTTAAAATGTTTAGATCCCAACCCAACTAACGGTCACTACTTTACGGTACTCACAAATATTACTTTTATTTGAACTGCAAGATACCCTCATTAATTTTTCTAAGCAACCTTCATGATTAGATAAAGCCCTTATGAATTTATTTTAAAAAGATTTACCTGAACTTCACTAATGAACGGTTTTTTTTTATTGTTAAGTCTATTAGAAAGAGGGCATTTAAGTTGCTAATGGAATTTGAAAGCCCGATATAATCTAAAAACCCCAATTCGAACAACTTTACGCAAGCCAGATGAAGGTAGTTTTTTTTTATTTTAATTGGTAGCAAATGTGCACAACTTGAGTTATTCTTAAAACCGTATTAGACTAGTTTCCTTCCGTTCTTAAACACTTTGTAGAAAAAAAAATAACTAAAATACGATTAATGAAATTAAGATAACATATTATTATCAATAAAATAGCAACACCTCGAAATGAATGGACAAATGCTAAAAACGATAACAAGAATGATAACGGAATCTTTATATTTCCGGGACAAATATGGGGTAGACCTTGGCTCACCACAACGTTCAGTTACAGAATCCATCTTCACTTTCCCTTCTTTTTTAATACATTACTTATAATCGGTTTAATAAAGATAGAACTGTGGCAAACGACAAAAATAAACAGCCAAAATTACATACACATACGCGGTATGACCACGGATCCTGCGATAAGTACTGCTTATATGGATTGTTTTAAATATAGAATAGACTGGTGGCCCACAGAAAGATAAAAAAATTTATTACGCACAATTGTTTAATTAAATTTAGACTCGGCGAGAATCTAATGGTTAATTCCGTACCATTCCTTCTTGAGAGAGTTTAAAATGTGCTTAACATAAGGTACTTTTAAAAGAGAAATTTTTGCCTGATTTGTGAATAGGGATACTACTTGTAAAACCTTGAAATTTTAAGTACAAAAGAATAACGTGCCGTTACTTGGGTTAGTATGGGTTACAATCCATAAAATCTTATCCCATTTCCATACATTATGAATTACTTCAGGAAACTAAAAACCAAACGATTTTCTGTATTACATCTATTCAAAAGACCGTAAACTCTTTTCGGTCAAACAGGAAATTGCATTTTTTTAGTGTTAACGTATATAATTAACCAAATCCACTTTTACGACAACCTCTTTTTAAATCTAATACGAATTATGTAACCGTTATTACTTTTTTGCAATTCAGAAATTTTGAATGCATTATAAATGTGTTTGTATTCACTAAACTCTGTTTTAAACGGGTTTACGATAGGTAGCCTTAAGCTTAACCTTAAATACACAGCTGACTGATGCGACAAATACTTAATAATTTTTAAACTGGTTCGTAAACTCTAAAAAATTAGCTTAAAGGTTTGGGAAGTTCAACACTGACTAGTAAGGTCTAATTAAAGATTTTGTAACGCATAACTTTTGAATTTTAATTCAAGTAGAAGATCGTTAGAACGATTATACTTATACAAGACAATGTATTCTATCGGGTCGTTTCAGTTTTATTAAATCCAAAATTAATTTGTTTAAAATATAATCTGACGATGTCATGCGAATGTCAAAGTGCGTTGTGGCCGCCCAGCCCCATCTGGAGTATCTCCAACGACCAACGAGGCAGTGTGCGTTCCTTAACAACTTTTTATTATCGCAGAGAGAACTTCCAGGTACTCATTTTGGGGAGGCTGAGTTGACCCCGGATAGGAAGGGTGCTAAAGTTATTCTGGTGGGATCGAAAATCGAACCCGGCGCACATCGTAACCACTACACCACGTTCTACTCTTATATATGTCCGTGAAGTTAGCCCCTCATATTCCGAATTTTTATACAATTTGTTGCTTACTAATTAGTAAGTAATTAGTAAGTATTTGTAAGCTAAAAATCTAAATTTGTAAGTGAATTTTCGAATTTATTTTAACAAAAACAGTTTTTGGGGCTAACTTCTCGGTAGCCCCATTATTTTGCAATATCAAAATTTTAGTAGCGTCATTAATTAGTAAGTCATTTGTAAGAATTTGTAATCAAGTTGACAGAATTTGTAATCAAACGGTATCTCTTAAATTTAAAAAAAAACTGTTGTGCGGCTAACTTCGCGGGAGCCCCACCACTTTGAGGAACAATATTTTTTTTAATCAATATTTAGTAAGTCATTTGTAACAATTTGTAAGCGTAATCTCAAAATTTGTAAGCCACTTTATTACTACCTACAGCCCAAATTACGCTTTGGGGGCTAACTTCACGAATGTCCCAAAACAAAGAGAAATGGTTGAATTTGTTTGTACCTTTAAGTAATAATTAGTAAGTTGCATGTATTAATTTGTAAGCATAATCCCATTTTTTATAACCCAATTACAATGACGCAAACTAAAGTTAATAAGTAGGTTATGTCCCTATGTCCATAAAATACTACATGCACACAGATTTCAAATTACGCATTAATTTGTTACACGAATTATGTTATTAGAAAGCACTAATGAACTTTGCAACTGAACTGCCAATTTATTTTTAAAAAAATTAGGAGGAAATTCTCTAGCGCTCTATCTACATTGGCATATACATATTCGTTGCATTAATAGTAATTAGAAATTGGTATGAAAGAAATGGTTCAATTTCTGTGTATCTCTAAGTAATATGTAATTAGTAAATCGTATGTACTAATTTGTAGCATATTTTCATAGTTTGTAAGTCACTCTATTACTGTCTAGAGTCCAAAATGCGTTCTGGTGGGGCTATCTAACGAACGCCTTAAAACATGGAGAAATGGTTGAATCTATTTGTATTTCTAAGTAACAATTAGTAAGTCGAATGTACTAATTTGTAAGCATATATTTACAATTTGTAAGTCACTTTATTACCTACTATCTAGAATTCAAAATACTTTCTGGTGGGGCTATCTTCACGAACGTCTTAAAATATGGAGAAATGGTTGAATCTATTTGTACTTCTAAGCAACAATTAGTAAGGCGAATGTACTAATTTGTAAGCACAACTTTACAATTTGTAAGTCAGGTTATTACTATCTAGAGTCCAAAATACGTTCTGGTGGGGCTATCTTCACGAAAGCTTTAAAACATGGAGAAATGGTTGAATCTATTTGTACTTCTAAGTAACAATTAGTAAGTCGAATGTACTAATTTGTAAGCACAACTTTACAATTTGTAAGTCACTCTATGACTATCTAGAGTCCAAAATACGTTCTGGTGCGGTTATCTTCACGGACGCCTTAAAACATGGAGAAATGGTTGAATTTATTTGTACTTCTAGTAACAATTAGTAAGTCGAATGTACTAATTTGTAAGCACAACTTTACAATTTGTAAGTCACTCTATGATTATCTAGAGCCCAAAATACGTTCTGGTGCGTTATCTTCACGAACGCCTTAAAACATGGGGACATGGTTGAATCTCTTTGTATTTCTAAGTAACAATTAGTAAGTCGAATGTACTAATTTGTAAGCACAACTTTACAATTTGTAAGTCACTCTATGACTATCTAGAATTCAAAATACGTTCTGGTGGGGCTATCTTCACGAACGCCTTAAAACATGGAGAAATGGTTGATCTATTTGTACTTCTAAGTAACAATTAGTAAGTCGATTGTACTAATTTGTAAGCACAACTTTACAATTTGTAAGTCACTCTATGACTATCTGGAGTCAAAAATACGTTCTGGTGCGGTTATCTTCACGAACGCCTTAAAACATGGAGAAATGGTTGAATTTATTTGTACTTCTAGTAACAATTAGTAAGTTGAATGTACTAATTTGTAAGCACAACTTTAGAATTTGTAAGTCACTTTATTACTATCTAGAATTCAAAATACGTTCTGGTGGGGCTATCTTCACGAATGTCTTAAAACATGGAGAAATGGTTGAATCTATTTGTACTTCTAGTAACAATTAGTAAGTCGAATTTACATTCATGCTTTGAGACGTTCGTGAAGATATCCCCACCAGAACGTATTTTGTATTCTATATACCAGCATTTCTCAACCTTTTTGAACCCGAGGACCACTAAAATGTCTAAAATATTTTTACGGACCCCTAATTTTACATCCCATTTTTAAAATTAGGCTATATGTAGGCCTATATTCTTAATATTTGTGGTAGGTTTTAATTATAGGTCATTATAACGAAATAAATGTAAATACTTTTTTTAATTCGACAGAAACAGAGTTTTTGATTTGGTAGTAAAGTCTATTGACAGTAAAATTATATTTTGAACAGACGTTAATATTTATTACAATTTGATAATATATCTAATTAGGATCATTAGCATACTCTAAAAGAGTACCATACCAACTGCACGTGCTTAACACAGGTTTACCGGTATTAGACAATCGGGCAGCTCCAACAATATATCCCTTGTTAAGAGAACGCCTCTATTAATAAATCCCGACAGTCTTATTTTTCAGGGTTTTGATTGAAAGAGGGAACCATAGAAGTCAGTGCATCAGGGGTTTCAAACTGTGGTTCGTAACTGCAAAAGTAAGGAAGCTTGCAATAGGCCATGTATTTTCGATGATTTTAAAAACTTGCACATCTAGAGTCCCATTTCATGTGAGAAATTTTTATTTCTTTACTTTCCGCTTGCTATATTTTTTAATTACGTCTGCGGACCATCTGCACCATCTGCACCATAGGTTGAGAAACGCTGCTATATAGTAACTTACAAATTATAAAGTTATGCTTACAATTTAGTACATTCGACTTACTAATTGTTACTTAGAAATAGAAATAGATTCAACCATTTCTCCATGTTTTAAGACGTTCGTGACCACCAGAACGTATTTTGGATTCTAGATAGGAATAAAGTGACTTACAAACTGTAAAGTTATGCTTACAAATTAGTACATTCGACTTACTAATTGTTACTTAGAAATAGAAATAGATTCAACCATTTCTCCATGTTTTAAGACGTTCATGACCACCAGAACGTATTTTGGATTCTAGATAGGAATAAAGTGACTTACAAACTGTAAAGTTGTGCTTACAAATTAGTACATTCGACTTACTAATTGTTACTTAGAAGTACAATTAGATTCAACCATTTCTCCATGTTTTAAGGCGTTCGTAAGATAGCCCCACCAGATCGTATTTTGGACTTTAGACAGTAATATAATATAGTGACTTACAAATTATGAAAATATGCTTACAAATTAGCACATACGATTTACTAATTATTACTTAGAGATACACAGAAATTGAACCATTTCTTTCATACCAATTTCTAATTACTATTAACGCAACGAATATGTATAATATGCCAATGTAGATAGAGCGCCCGAGAATTTCCTCCCAATTTTTTTAAAAATAAATTGGAAGTTCAGTTGAAAAGTTCATTAGTGCTTTCTAATAACATGATTCGTGTAACAAATTAAGGCGTAATTCGAAATCTGTGTGCATGTAGTATTTTATGGACATAGGGACATACCTACTTATTAACTTTAGTTTGCGTCATTGTAATTGGGTTATAAAAAATGGGATTATGCTTACAAATTAATACATGCAACTTACTAATTATTACTTAAAGGTACAAACAAATTCATCCATTTCTCTTTGTTTTGGGACATTCGTGAAGTTAGCCCCCAAAGCGTAATTTGGGCTGTAGGTAGTAATAAAGTGGCTTACAAATTTTGAGATTATGCTTACAAATTGTTACAAATGACTTACTAAACATTGATTCAAAAAAAAATATTGTTCCTCAAAGTGGTGGGGCTCCCGAGAAGTTAGCCGCACAACAGTTTTTTTTTAATTTAAGAGATACCGTTTGATTACAAATTCTGTCAACTTGATTACAAATTCTTACAAATGACTTACTAATTAATGACGCTACTAAAATTTTGATATTGCAAAATAATGGGGCTACCGAGAATTTAGCCCCAAAAACTGTTTTTGTTAAAATAAATTCGAAAATTCACTTACAAATTTAGATTTTTAGCTTACAAATACTTACTAATTACTTACTAATTAGTAAGCAACAAATTGTACATAAAATCCGGAATATGAGGGGCTAACTTCACGGACATCTCTTATGTAAATAAAAAAATGTATAGTTAACATATTCTTCTGCACTGCTCAGGTACGATTGGTTAAAATTGTTCTGAAGGTTTTTCGATCCTTCGCTTAAGAATGAAGAAAAAGGAAAAATGTCGCTGTATTTCATTCCTCCACCACCCCTGACTACAGACTACAGAAGTGATGGAAGTGGGCTGCTTAGCCTTTCCTGAACATCTTCTAGCTAGAAAGCGAGATTTGTGAGGATGGGTTAGACAGAGATAAGATCGGAAGGAATGAAGTTAGGATGCTGAGGGGGAACGACGTACTGTTCCAGCATTCGCCTTGTAAAAAGCATCCGCCATGAAAATCGAACTCGCGAATCGAAACTGAGCGTGGAAACTACTAAACGAGCTCCTTTGCTGAGAGAGCCCTACAACTGAGCGGTAGCAAGTAAGAATGAAGACGTCTTCAAGTCAATTTTATAGAGCAATTTCCTTGTTAAAGTATATTTCTATAGGAAAAAGAGAGAAAGAGACGAAAATCTAACGAACATAGCGGGTGTCGAATTATCTCCCAATCTCCCAACCAAATTCTTGGATGATCATGGTTGCTACATTCCTTAAAAACAATTCGTAGTAGATGGTCCTACCAGATTCGTAACATCACCTTATGTGTATGGACACCAAGTTGGGCATGGGCAGCACTTTTTGTAATGACTCAAACGTTCCTTTCTCTTCATGGTGTTCACATAAACTCACTAATAAAGGCACCGTACCAATAACAATGGTTATAAAAAAGACCGATGTTATTAGCGAGTAAGCAAATAAGCACAAATGGTAACGCGCTGATTTTTGTTAATGCGTGGGGGTACCCACACGTCCTATTTTTTACTCTTCCATGCAAGAATACATCAGTGAAACGAAAAACCTCAATTGTTGGGTGATACTTTTCACGAAAGCGTTTCCTCGTAAATGTCATAAATTCGGATACTCCTTGGCTAAACTCAAACAAAGGGATATGTCGTAATTGCTGCTACTTGGCGCTCCATCTTCTGTAGTTTATGAGAACTTCCTTATAAAATCATAGATTGAAATCAGTAGCATAATAACGAAGAGGCGTCCCTCTGAGCATCCGAACCCTCCGTTTGCCAATCCTTATATTTCCGTTCTCTGGTTAAAGATGCTTTGGATAGTTTGAGAAGACCGAGTCACCTCTGTATACTCAGGGGTGGGGGATGCGGATGCTCTATGTTGAACTTGAAATAATATTGTTTATTTAGGAATATATTTAAATTTACCTACTTGAATTCCATCCCAGCGGTCAGTTAACTAGGCTTAGCCTGAGTATCGTTATCGAAGAATAAATGATAATAAATAGTATTAATTTTAACATTACCACCACGACACAGTGTTTACATAAATTAACCTTTTTTTTTATTAACTATTATTCTTAATTACGTATTTTAGGAAATGACTCAATCAAATGAAGAAAATGATAACGCTCAAAATTATTAGTTAAAGAAATTTACTTGCACTTAATGATCCATCTATAATCCCTAAATTTCTATGTACCTACTGGTGTAACTTAGATGAGCATAAAAGATGGAGACTGATTAGTGATTAGAACCAAAAAATTATCGCCCAATTACTTGTTTACCTACACTACAATTTATAAGTTATATTCACCTCTATCATAAACCAAAAAAATTCGAAATCATTATCAAACAAAATTATTAATGTTAAAACAAAAAGAACAATGGGTAATTACAAAGCACGCAAAAATCAATAAAAGAAATCAAAATATGAGGGCTCTATTGATTATAACAAAGCATATGACTCTTCATGAATGGCTATTAGAAATTACAAGAATTTATAAAACTAATTATAAATACATTAATATTTTAGATTTCATGGTGTCCATGTGGAATACAGTAATTATTGTCAATTGTTCTCGTTTTCTCGATTTGATCAAAATTAAACGGGGAATTTTTCAAGGTGACCCTTTAATCCACTATCTAAATTATTAAATGATTCCTTGTCTGGCTTTTATTTAAATACCAAAGAGAATTTTACCATTACACATTTACTTTGTATGGATGAGACGATTTAAAATTATTTTCTATACCTGAGACCTAACAGGACAATCTAAATGAAAGCAATAAAATATTTAATCGAGATATTTCCATGGAATTTGGCATAAATAAAATATTTTAAAATCCCTGTAACAAAAAAGGAATTATTAACCGTCAAATAGTAAACAAAATTTCTCAATTATTACCTAACAAATATTTAGGATTGAAACAAAATTTTATTTTAGATAATTTATAACTCAAAGCAGAATTTCAACAGAAATACACAGTTGAAAATGTTTTAAAAAACAAAACTAAATTTTAGAAACATGATGTCTGCTATTCCTACATTATCTTATTCATCTGGACTTTTAAAATTTTCAGATACTGACTCGAATGATTTAGATAGATTAACCATAAAAATCTTCTGCAGAAAGACTTATAAGTTCGGTATATGAATGATGCCACCGATTATGGATGTATACATATAAGGGTATAGGGCTAATTGCCACAGCCACGGCCGGATTAACGTGGGGGTTATAGCCCCGACCCCCATTAGATTGGGGGTCTCATTTTAAAAATTTTTTTAGTACAAAGCTAATTAATGTATTTGTTTATTTAAAATGTTTTCTAATTATTTACTTGTAGGTACATTTATTTACTTACTTTATATTCATATTATTTTATATTAATGTTTATCATGTAAAATAATTTCGATGAGTTTAAAAAGGGCCCCTTTCACGTAAAGAGCCCTGGGCCCCTCAATTCTTTAATCCGGGTCTGACCATAGCTGTTGATTCCCTCAACTCACCTTCATGGGACGAGTAAAAAAAGAAATGTCTGTGTGTCTATGTGTGGCTTTTTCGTATTAAGGAATTTTCAAATTCTGACTTCTGAAAGAGCATCAAAAAGTTAGCTGATATCTTGATCTGCTTCGGGAACACCGTCAATATGTATATATGGTGATGATACATAGTGGAGTAGGATAATGTAAGTGCAATCGAGAGTACCATATAGGTACCGAGCGAGTCATTTAATCAGAAATTTCGTAATGTCAGGAACAATACGTATCGAATAGAATATTATTGAATCGAAACTGAAATATCTCTGAGTTTGGACATCCGTTAATACTAACTTACGCCCACCCCCACACCCCCTGTGGGCGGGGAACCTCAATTTTTTATCGCAGATTCGGATTCTACGTCAAAGCTACGTACGCTTTGTCCGAAAAAAATTTTCTATTCGCGACAGATGTCGCTGTAATCGAAGAAAATGGAACAGAAATCAAAAGAAAAATGGAAAATTATTAGGGAAAAACCGTGAAAATGTTCATGGTCATGCGACGACAAAAAAGACGTTTCGGGCTTTGGTTTGAGGGGCGCGTTGTAGAACGCAGTAGTTTTTACTGTACAGTAAAATGTATAAAACGGTGGGAATGTATAACAGACAGAATTTTAAAAAAAGAATAACAAAATATGATAACGATAGTTAACGAACGGAACGATAGGAAAAATAACTGTAAAATACTGAATCGGTAGGGTGGAAAGTGAAGAAATTAAATATAAGAAAGTGAAACACTTAAATATTAAATGCTAAAAATTGTAGAAAAGTTCAGGATAAAAATAAGAGAAAAAATTATCGAACGATAAAAAGCATTAAAGTAAACGGATGTAGACTGTAGAGGAAGAATTTAAATCGATAACAAAGATGACAGCTGAGGACGCATGGGGTACATGAATCAAAACAAATAAATAAAAAAAAACTAAGGAGGAAAATCGAGGAAATACTATCCTATTAGGGGCCACATGCTAGGAATAGATAACCAAAAAAAAATAAGGAACACAGAAGGGAGAAGAGAAGGCCGATATAGTAATGGAATAATTCGCGCAATCCCTTCACCGAATCAAAGTAGATAAAGCCCAATGGCATAGATGAGATACGCCCAGAAATGTAAATGCACTAATAAAAGGAACGTACAGGGGAACCAATTTATATGAACGAACCTTCACACATAGACGATTTTTTCTTATTTTGAAGAGACTAGTAAAAGTGACGGTGTGAATTAAAAAATGGACCGATGGAGTACAACCTTAAAAGAAATTTTAACAAATAAAGCAGAAAAGATAGATCTCCAAATACAGGACGAAATAATATAAGGAATTAACGGATTTGAACACCTGATGCAACAATGGACAAATGTGGCAAGGAGTAGAGTGTTATATAACTCCTGCTTTAATAAAATAAAAGTCTCCAAACACCATAAAGACTAAAATTGACGAAACAAATCTGCTACCAATACAGATATACCGAGACTCGTACTATCATGGGTACTCACCATGGAACATTGAGGAGAGGTAGGAGCATGCGAAATAAGAACACTGAGGAAGAACTAAAATTAAAAGTGTAGCGATTTGAAACACTTTAAAACTGGAAAGTGTTATTAATAATTTTGAGATGGAGGAATTGAGGTGGTTCGGGGATTTAATGAATTACATAACGGTGATACGGTAAACTGGAACAGCAGCAAAAAGTAGATTTTTAAAAATTTAGAGCGACCGGCAACCTGAGGAAATAAGACTCACCTGGAGTGAAACGGAATTAAGGCAAAAGACAGGAAAGTATGGAGAGAAATTATATCCTCGACACCTATAGCAAAAAAGGAAGAGATAAATGAAGTAGGGAGAGTGAAGGTGAATAACGTTTGATTTCATTTTTTTTATAAATAATAGTAGTTTTTTTCATTCATTCTCTAAAATGAATGTTTTGCGGACTCTAAATAGTCCGCAAAATACATCTTTAGAGTACTAGTACGCTAAAACGTATTTATCTGTTGTTGCCATAGCAACTATGTCAAACCTAAATATTTTGACGTTTACAACTGTTCTGTACGCGTCAAAATAAATGTTTATGAAATTAATTTGATAGTTTAGAGAATTCCTGCAAAAAAATATTGTATGCATCACGTACGCAAAATGCTCTAGCGGATTCGTCGAAGTTTTCGGACTCGGCTAACACCTCGTCCGACAAACACGACTCATCCGCTAAAACATCATTTTGCGTACTTGATACATAAATAGCTATTATGTAACAAGTCCCGAAAGTGATCTTTTACTGGATAAGTAGGCAAATTACAGGGCGAGCCGCAGGCGAGTCCTGTAAGCCTGCGAGTCCAGTAAAAGCACTTTTGGGACGTATTACGTACAATATTTTTTTTTAAACGGGCAGAACAATTGACCGTTCTAGGCCGGAAAGTAAAAATGAGTCCGGTAAAACCTTTTTTTTTAAAATCGGCCAGAAAGTAGTACTTTCCGGATTATTTTTAGGCCAGAAAATGTCATTTTGACGGACTGAGCCGGAAAGTTATTGTGATAGTCCGGTAAAAGTTTTACCGGACTCATTTTTACTTTACCGAACTCATTTTTTACTTTCCGGCCTAGAATGGTCAATTGTTCTTCCCGTTTCTGGCCGATTTTTAAAAAAATATTGTACGTAATACGTCCCAAAAGTGCTTTTACTGGACTCGTAGGCTTGCAGGACTCGCCTGCGGCTCGTCCTGTAATTTGCCTACTTGTCCAGTAAAAGGTCACTTTCGGGACTTGTTACGTAAACTACTATTACCGGACTATCACAATAACTTTCTGGCTCGGTCCGACAAAATGAGATTTTCTGACCTAAAAATAAACCGGAAAGTACTACTTTCTGGCCGATTTTAAAAAAAGTTATTAACCCAAAAACCAGACTCGCGATGTTCAGCTGATTTTGTTGAAAAATTTTCGTTAAATGATTACATTCTGTTACACGTCCACTGGTTTCGATTAAGTACATGAATTGAATTGAATTTTTCATGTCGTTTAATTCGACAACGAATTCGGTCCGTGTCCACTAAATATTTCATAAACAAGAATCGTACATCACCACAGATTTTATTTTCATTACTCACTTTCGCCTTCTAAACCAACTCTACAAAAGGTAGCGTATCAAAGGTAATCTATCGAATAAAAGTTGACTTCTCCAAAGGATGCTTTAGTTAGTGTGAGGTTCTTGTATATGACTTTAAAGGTAGGGGCAACACGCTGTGCCAAAATCGATATTGCAAAAAAAGTGATTCTTACACTTATGATACAAAATCACTCACTATTATAACCTCAAAATTTACAAGATGTACGATACAGAATATTTTATTATTCTGTCTTATAACTTTCTGGAAAGAAAGGCGTAAGTAAATCTTATGGACATATTATGAAGGGTTAAGGGTTGCACTAACAGTCGTTTAATATAACTGTAGGGAAGGGCACGAGGAAAAATAATGGAACATTTCTTAATTTGCAATATATCTCCATAAAACGGTGAGACATTTAGAGATTAATGACAGGTTTGTTTAAATATGTATACTCCACTTACATCAACGTGTATCGCTGTGACCATGTCAATAACACAACAGAACAGCTTACCTGTGCACCAAGATGGGGCGATTGAGCCCCCTGACTATCGGCGATTGCAGAGGGCTGGCGAGATGTCATGGCCTCTCTACACCATGATGGCAAAAAACTTCCAACACCCCCTTCACACCATTTCCAATATAGTTATTTACAATTGCAATCACTGCTTATAGGTTATACACGAAATCTAAATAGTTCGATTACCAACTTATACGTTTACTCACTCATATATCTTGCAAATCAAAACCGAATATACACAAATAACTTAATAATTATAGGCTCCCCAAAAGAAAATGACCTAGATTTGGTCATTGAGATGGCAGGCAGTAAAGTGGAGCTGCCATATTGCAGATAAGGCGTGAATTAACTTCAAATTCCTTCAATTTGGTTAAGGCGAGATACAGCATAGATAATGCGGATGTTTATAGGTTATGTATGCACAAGTAGCAGCACCTTATCACATTAATTAGCAACATGGAATAACCCAATTGTAGTTAATAAACAATAGTTACAAGAAATTTTTACACGCCCATATAACATTTTTCGGTTATTCAATTTAAACTTATGGAACTGTTCAAATCACGCACACAATATTGGATATTTGTAAATATTCACATATAAGTTATCACAAGCACCCGCATGAAGAAGTGTCAATCAGACCACCACCTGCAAATTCGGGTAACTTCGTTTACTTCCGCTCGACGCCGCGTCGAAAGAACGACGCTTACGTAAGCGGCGTCTGTTTATCGATTTCCTTGATTCTTCCAGGGAAAACGGATTTTAAAACTAGTGAGAAGGAAACGAAAATATCGCGATTGCCTTATAAAGATAAGGATATAAGATGTTGACCTTGTTTAAGGGATGTTTTTCCTTCTATATCTATAAGATCAGTCAGTTTATTTTTGTGACGAATGAGATATAACGCATTCAGGCGCCACATGAGCTGAAAAGAAGAACGCAAAGAATGGAAACAGTTCGTTCCGATGAAATTTAATTATTATCAGGCAAAATAGAAATTCAAACTTTTAACCGAAGTTTATAACACTTTCATAAACTTTCCGGGAAGTTCTATTTGATAGTAGCTGATTGATACTTTATGGGGATTTTCTCATTAAGTGGATGAAAGGCTCTTTTCAGTTTCACAAACGGTTTTTAAATTTTATAAGGTCGTAACGTTTACGCGATAAATTAAGATTTGCCGGAACATAGATGTTATCGCACATTTTCATCTACACCATTTGTCACCCATCCAATTTCCTTAAAAATTAGGGGAATAAATCAAAACAATTTCGAAATCGTTAAGCGATACTGATTGGTGTAATAAAGAATGTCAAGTTTGCCTCCCTTTGAATTTTGAACAAACCATTTTGAGTTATATCCTAGATACTTTATTTGAATTGGTAATCGCCTCCAAAAAACTTAAACTTTTTTTATTTATGTGAATGTTAAAGGAAAATGCTACATAATACTTTATAGAAATTTATGAGATTTATCTGAGAAAAAATTGTCATAAAAATAACGGAACCACAAATAATAAAACTACTAGCAATTTCTTGCCAAAAACTCTTTGTAGCGAACGATGTAGATTGTGGTTTTAGGAGGAAACCTAAATAGATATTATTAATTAATTTTGTAGATCTAAACATGCTATTAGCAGATAAATGAACGAAACTAATCCTTTAGCCTATTACGCGAGGGCAACGTTCAAATAAATTAAATCTATTATCCCTTCGTCCTGAAACCCTATAAAAACAAGAGTCGTATAGGAGGGAGAGGGGATTATTGGATATTTACGATATTGCTGATTTTTTACCTTTTCGTTAGTTTTAAACGATCGTTCCACTTATACACCAAAGTTGAAAATACGTATCAAAGTCAGAGCATGTATAAGGTACCTAGCTAAAATTTTGATGACCTTGCATTTTTTACTACCGCTTACATTGCAAACGTTTACATACAAAACATCAAATTTTAAGTGTATGACAAAACCCATACTTACTTTTGAAAATAAATTGAATAAATTTCTCTGTTGAATCTTATTGTACACTAAAATTTGTTGTAGGCTTCCAAAAGGATTATAAATTGACAATTAAAAATGATGTTCGTTGCAATAAGAGCATTTCCTCTCATGTTTAAAAGCTTGTAGTTCGCTCATTATTTGCGTTGCAAAGCCTCAGGGGGAGGACGAGATTTAACAATTCACTTGTATACACTACCGCCTGTACACAAAAGTCTTTTGTTATAATTGCGAATGAATGAACACTAAACATGTCTCTTTTACTTCAGGTTTGTTAGAGTTATAACTTTCTTCTTGTCCGATGCAGGAATAGTGCCAAATCAAGTTTTTCATTGCAAGACAGGAACAGGACAGACAACATAATATTAACATGTCTTATTATGATTATATGGAATTGTGGCACAATCAAGTGAAATACGACCAAATTCATAAAAACGTTTAAGTGGAAGCAAGTAAATAAATAGGTATTCTAAATATAAAACATTGTGAAAGTAAGGGAAGGATTTCGCAACATTTTGCCGGCAATGAAAGCTCAACCGTTCATGAAGTGGCGACACAACATTACTCCACATTTCCGCTTTTAGAGAATTTCTTACAGAAATATTCTTAGAAATTAAGTTATTTGTGGAAAAACATATCTGTTTTGGGAGCAAAACAACAACAAATCGAAATGAAATAAATTATTGAAATATACTTTTGGAGTCAACAACTTATTAAAGACGAATCTTAGATTCGAATGAGCGAAACCCAAATTCTCTTCCAGGATAAATTTGTTCAAAACTTGAAAAACGAAAATCGCCATTAGGTGACCTTTTTTCCTCCCTTTACATAATTGTATTACACTTTCACTCGTTTCGTAATATGTATTTTGTTTTATTCACTTCACTACTTGTAGCACTGCGTTATGGTGGTCGCACGACATCCAATTACTCTTCGTCGCACTGTGTATGTGTATCGCATCAAACTTTCGTTAGTACGTATTTTGGAATTATGTACTGTACGTAGCACAATTCTGAGTAAACTAGTAACTGCAAAAAGGGAATTGTTGCTTCGAGCTGCTGTACCAGTTCCAGTAAGGTTTGATTATCAATTCAAAACGTTTGTGCCATAAGTATACACGCCTCGTCGGACGAAATTACTTTTCAAGGACACTAAGTCATGTGAACATTTTATAATTTACCACTTAGATAGCGAACACTTAATTTTACTAAATCATTAGCGTTGCAACTGGTTTCGTTCATACTGGTTATCATCAGGTTCTAAAATCGCAATGAGTGAGTATATAAAGAAGTGATTCTACAAGTGATGAAGATTAAAGATAATTTTCACTTAAATTTAATGTACCTACTCACTCATCTGGATTTTAGAACCTGATGATAATTAGTATAGTCGAAACCAGTTGCAACGCAACTCCTTTCGCTATTCATTTAATAAAATTAGATGTGAGAATGGTTCTGTACTTTTAATTTTTCGTTATATTATTCAAACCCATCTAGTGTCAAAATTATCATGGTAATTGAGAAACAAGCATCCAGGAAAGAATACAACAACTTCCCGAGTACGAAGTAAAAGGGAAGTATTGTATTAGTGTTCCAAAAAAAAAAATTTGACCTACATATTTTTACATATCTTTGCGTTTCTGAGTACGTAGATTCAAAATATGAAGAAAAAAATGTCCCGTCTGTCGTCTGTAGTCTGTAGTCTGTACGTACACATTCCTTGCAACGCTCTAAACTCAGAAACTATTAAAGTTATCGAAATGCGGTTTTCGCCAATCGATTACATTCGGGCCAAGGACGAAAATGCTGATATTACCTTTGATGACGTCACTTCCGGTATAAGCTAAAATGGCGGCACTCGTTTTTTTATAAGATAAAGTTGCATTTTTTTTAATGTAGTTTAAAAGAGTGTTTTTTTCTGAATTCAGCAATATTTATTGTGCTATACTTATTTTTTGAAAAAAGTGTTAAAAAAATAATTATTAAAAAATGACTGCAACGCTCGATACCTACTTAGAAGCTATTAAAGTGTTCGAAATGCGGTTTTCGCTAATGAATTACATTCGGGCCAAGGACGAAAATGCTGATATTTACCTTTGATTACGCCACTTCCGGTATAAGCTAAAATGGCAGCACTCGTTTTTTATAAGATAAAGTTGCATTTTTTTAAATGTAGTTTAAAAGAGTGTTTTTTTCTGTATTCAGCAATATATATTGTGCTATACTTATTTTTTGAAAAAAGTGTTAAAAAAAATAATTATTAAAAAATGACTGCAACGCCCGATACTCAGAAACTTTAAAAGTTGTCGAAATGCGGTTTTCGCTAATAAATTACATTCGGGCCAAGGACGAAAATGCTGATATTACCTTTGATGACGTCACTTCCGGTGTAAGCTAAAATGGCGGCACTCATTTTTTTTATAAGATAAAGTTGCAGTTTTTTTATGTAGTTTAAAAGAGTATTTTTTTCTGAATTCAGCAATATATATTGTGCTATACTTATTTTTTGAAAAAAGTGTTAAAAAAATAATTACTAAAAAATGACTGCAACGTTCGATACTTAGAAACTATTAAAGTGTTCGAAATGCGGTTTTCGCTAATGAATTACATTCGGGCCAAGGACGAAAATGCTGATATTACCTTTGATTACGCCACTTCCGGTATAAGCTAAAATGGCGGCACTCATTTTTTTTATAAGATAAAGTTGCAGTTTTTTTCTATAGGTAGTCTAAAAGAGTGTTTTTTTCTGAATTCAGCAATATTATATTGTGCTATACTTATTTTTTGAAAAAAGTGTTAAAAAAATCATTTTAAAAAAATGACTTCAACGCTCTATACTCAGAAACTATTAAAGTTATCGAAATGCGGTTTTCTCCAATCGATTGCATTTGGGCCAAGAACGAAAATGCTGATATTACCTTTGATTACGTCACTTCCTGTGTAAGCTAAAATTATATAAATTTATAAGATAAAATTGCAGTTTTTTTATGTAGTTTAAGAGTATTTTTTTCTGAATTCAGTAGTATTTATTTTTTGGAAAAAGTGTTAATACGAGGGAAGTCTCGTGGCAACTTGCCAGAATTTTTTTATGTAGTAAGAGTATTTTTTTCTGAATTCAGTAGTATATATTTTTTGAAAAAAGTGTTAATACGAGAGAAGTCTCGTGACAACTTGCCAGAATTTTTTATTGGGTCGCTGTACTTGATAATAACAACTAAATTAAACAGCTTCTTATTCTTTAATATACAATTTCGATACGAAGGGGATCAAATTTTATCTCACTTTCAGGTCTTACATCTAATTCTCGTAATGAAATAGGCCATTTAAAAACTTTATCCATTCAGAAACCACCCCAAAAAAAAGGTTGGAAACTCTGCAAATTTGCATGAATTACATTACTTACCTGACCTGTTATTTTGTGAACCGAGCAACTCGTTCATCAGGAACGTTGTGTTTAATACTTCATAAACAAATAAAACATTCTTTGGTTGAAATATCCACTCCCGCTTCCATTCAATAGCATAATCTTTACATATTTAACGTGATCAGTCGATAGCACGCTACAATACTTCCACGAATCCCTTGTCGAGATTCAGCTTTTGTTGCATGGCTTCAGAAACAAGTCCAAAGGTACCGAATCAGGTGGCCATTGCAAATCCATTATTAGATAAATCTTTCGTTCAGGAAACATCGGATATGTGTAAAAAGTGATGCTTTATATTTCTGGACTATGTGAAATACATTTTGGAACGTGTCAAGAAAAGATTCAGTGCCACACATTAGATTAATGCGATAAAGCTTTCCAATGGTACTAAAATTGTACTTAACACTGAACATCAAATTCGAATCGGTCCAAAATTTTGCTGCGGGCTAACTAAATTCCTAGAAATATATCAATTGTTTGTCAGCTCATTAACTGTTATAACCAGCTTTGAGTAATAACGGTTCGGTTGTTTATCACAATAGGTGCATGATGTAATATTTAATGATCAGTATCCACAAACGTAAGTTAGCAAATCTGATCTCTGGTTCTGCTGACGTGATCTTTATCGATAGAACATTGAAAAGACTGAAGAAAAGACATAAAAATTTTATTTTCTAGTAATTAAAACTTTGCGAGATGTAAAATATGGTAGTCATATTTTGTTTTTCTAGTCGATCATCTGTCAGAGCTTTGAAGCTGACGATTTCGGGAAGTAATAGCACCGATGGCCTTCGAAACATACTTTTCACTAAATGCAAAAGCACCCGCGATCGAGTTTTCGCATACTTCAGAATCTGCTATGGATATGACTCAACATTGTACCTAAACTTCCACAAAGTATACCTCAATTTTGAAACTTTCTACGGATTTTAAAATAGCTGAACCTTCAAGGAATTGTTCGCATAATCTCTTTACTTTTCTGACGCATGACACAGGGGTCTATATTCAACCTTCACGTGACTCATTTAGCCTCTTCCACGTTCATAAAATTAAAGCGGGAGACATTGAAACCTTATTTATTTCGAAACTATTTCTAGAGCGTTAAATTCAAAGACCAATAAAAAAATGTGCGGCATTAATGTTAACAATCCGGTATGTCTAATCCAAATTGTTTAAGTTACACTTATCGTATTTAATTGTTTTTTTCACACTTATAATCGTTCTAACTTGTGTTCTTAATTGTTGTTTAAAACCAAAAACTGAGCGAAAACTATTGAAGGTAATTTCAACAACCGGCAATGGAAAATCTAGAAGGAATAATTTTGAAAACGATAAAGTGTGGATCTTGTAGTGGACGACTCTAATAGTAATCTTGTCGCTTTTACTATCTAAGACGAAGCAAAATGTCGTCGCAGAGTTAATGAAACGACCTATTAAAGTGGTCTGGAACATATACGTATACGTATATGGTCTGGAACCGGACAATCAGGAACTCTTACTCTTTTTAACCAGTGTTGTGTATATTTGAAGCATTTACACATTTTATGATACTGTAGTCTTTCATTTCACTTCCTACGGCTTCATATAAGTTCTAAAGCATCGAACTAACTTACACTATGATATACTACATAGTTTTGTGGAGCTCCGCTTAATCTATTTGTACTTGCCTCGAACAATCCCTTTAAGGCTGGTATTTTTTGTGTCATATTTAAGTATAACTCCAAAATCTTTATAGGTGACTGTATTTACAGATATATAGGGATTGAGTATTGTAAGTTATTCCCTTAAATGTTTTTGTGACTTTTGGGTAAAGTTATCTGGGATGAAGTGTGAATGGAAAGGTCACAGACAAGGTAAATATCAAAAATAGAATGGGGCCTAAAGTGGAACCTTTGGGAGGGACAGATACTAGACCAAATAACATGGAATCATTATAACTATTACACACAACGTGTGGGCGGTCATGAGATAAGATTTTTCACAAGCTTTCGAGAGCTTTTTTCTTGATAATATTGTGATTATTCGATCGGATGTTATTTTGACATTCCGCGTAGATTATACCGAACTGCCTCTTTTATCTAAGACATTGGGAACAATTTGTTTAAAATAGCTAAGTTTGGTTATGATTGATCTTTTATAATAATAATAATAATAATAATAATAATAATAATAATAATAATAATAAAAAAAATAATAAAATTATTTGTAATAATACAACGAGCTGTTTTATTACAAACATGTCATATTGTCCGAAAATTCTTTAATCTAAATTAATTTAATTTCATTCATAATCATAAATACTTATTAGATAATATAATTTTGTTTTAATCTTAAGATTCCTAAAAAATAAATTTATGGTTGGATGTTATCCCCCATAAATTTAATTATTGTACCACTATGTAAGTGTGAATCAATAAATAATAATAATAATAATATTTATTGCAAAGATCAACAAAAGAAATCTAAATATGTGTTATATTGATTATAAAAAAGCGTATGACTCGATTCCTCATGAATGGCTATTAGAAATTTTACGAATTTATAAAATTAATTACAAATACATTAATATTTTATCTTTCATGATGTCCATCTGGAATACAATCATTATCAATGGTTCTCATTTACTTGATATGATCAAAATTAAACGGGGAATTTTTCAAGGTGACTCTTTAAGTCCTCTATGGTTTTGTTTAGCAATAAATCCATTATCTAAATTATTAAATGATTCGTTTTCTGGTTTCAATTTAAATACCAAAGAGAATCTTGCCATTACACATTTACTGTATATGGATGATTTAAAATTATTCTCTAGATCTGAAATTCAACTGGACAATCTAATTTCAACGACAAAAATATTTAGTCGAGATATTTCTATGGAATTTGGCTTAAACAAATGTTCTAAAATCAATATAATAAAAGGAGTACCAATTGTTAATCCTGAAATAGTAAACGAAATACCGCAATTATTACCTAACATGTATTATAAATATTTAGGAATGAAACAAAATTTTATTTTAAATAATTCATTACTCAAAACTGAATTTCAACAAAGATACATAGAAAAGTTAAAAATGATATTAAAAACAAAACTAAATTCTAAGAACATGATCTCTGCTATAAACATTTGGGCTATTCCTACATTATCTTACTCGTTTGGAATTTTAAAATGGTCAGATACTGACTTGAATGATTTAGATAGATTAACTAGAAAAATGCTAAAGAAATATAACTATTTACATCCAAAATCTTCTGTAGAAAGACTATATCTCAAAAGAAAAGACGGAGGACGCGGTTTAACAAATTTATTTAATTAGTGCAAAAATCAAATCAATCTTTTACGAAATTATTTTTATTCTTTAGAAAATCTGCTCATTAATAATATCATTCGGTTAGATAAACATTATTCAGGTCTAAATCTTAAACTTAAAAGTTTTGATTGTGAACCAAAATTAAATTTTGAACTAAATTGGATAAATAAAATCTTGCATGGAAAATATCCGACTGTATTAAAATCCTCAGAAATAAATAAAGACATGTCCATAAGATGGTTAAAAGATGGATTTCTACATTCAGAAACTGAAGGATTCATATGCGCAATTCAAGATGGTGTCATTGCAACAAATAATTACAAAAGACACATAATGAATCTGGAAGTCTCTGACAAATGTAGAAAATGTCTCTCCCAAAATGAAACCATAGAGCACATTATAGCTGGTTGTTCTAATTTAGCACCGATTGACTATCTTTATAGACATAACCAGGTTTGCAAAATTTTACATCAACAAATAGCGAAAAATTTAAAGTTAATAAACAGTATTAAACCTTATTATAAATACATTCCGGAACCAATATTAGAAACTGATTCATACATCTTATATTGGGATAGAATAATTATAACAGATAGGGAAGTCTCACACAATAAACCCGATATTGTTATAATTAATAAATTAGATAAACATGCTGTCATCATTGATGTTGCTGTGCCATTATCCACGAATATTATAAAAACTGAAAACGAGAAACGTAGAAAATATGAAACATTGGCAATTGAGATGATGGCAATTTGGAATTTGACTAAAATCTACATTACTCCAATCGTTATTTCGGCAACAGGTGTAATTTCTTGTAAATTTGAATCTTATTTAACATCACTAAATTTAAATAATTTTTGTAATAATACAACGAGCTGTTTTATTACAAACATGTCACATTGTCCGAAAATTCTTTAATCTAAATTAATTTAATTTCATTCATAATCATAAATACTTATTAGATAATATAATTTTGTTTTAATCTTAAGATTCCTAAAAAATAAATTTATGGTTGGATGTTATCCCCCATAAATTTAATTATTGTACCACTATGTAAGTGTGAATCAATAAATATTTATTGAACATAGAATAAAAGAGTAAAAAAACTAATACAAAATTTTTTGGAGGCAAAGCAATATTTGTACTCGGAACGATGAGAATTGAATTGATAAAAGAGTTTACCTTATAAGATGTACTTCAGAGATGTCCGCAATTGATATGGGCGAGAACCTCGTCGTGATTTCAATATACATAGTAAACAGGGTGTTTCAGACCACCCGTACCGCCCAAATTACTCGCGAAACACAATACGCATTGAAAAAAGAAAAAATACGTCTAAAAAAATTTTTAAGACTATTGTTTGATAGTAATAGGATGTCCCCACTCCCACCCCCAGGGGCAGAGAGGGGGGTTTTTCGTAATCTTAAATAGCACCCCCCAGTTTATTATGCAGATTTGAATTCTGCGTTCGCGAGATATTTGGGCAGTACGGGTGGTCTGAAACACCCTGTATACCCCGGCGGTCTTTAAGTTTTCGGATCTATGCTAAAGGCTTTGCTAAAACTGAAAACACGTGCCCATATTTAATAACGAACGAAGGATCATGGGCTTGTTAAACGCCTTAATGGCAGCAACGACAGCTTGCTGGGACAGGATCTTACATCAGTAGGCGACTACTGTAATTCATATATTGTAGTACATCGAGTATACGAGAAGAGTTCTTTATAGAACGCATGTAAGCCAAAAAACCTTTGGAATGTTCATAAAGATTTTTTTTGATATCCGAAACACGTTTTTTAGTTTTATTAGTTAAAGACGTGTGAATTTTTGCACGTCTAATGCCTTTTAGACTTACATTTCATATTACGTCTCAGATCAGGTGAAAACCACCACAGAAATTAGCGTTTCTTGATTAGGTTGATAGTGGCACGAATTGGGGTTCGAAAACGCCTTTTAAGACATAATGTTCCTAATTTAACAGTCAATGTTTCTCCATTGTCATTTTTAAAGAAATTTGGCCCTACAATTCCGTATCAAACTGTCACTTTAGGAGAGTTTGAAACCTGGATTTCAGCAACTGAGTTGTCACATTGGGTTGGAATCCTAGAATTTATCTCGGTAAAAATGTACAAATGGTGTCTCATTGGGAGCGAAGATTTTAAAATTTGAAACATGTTAGTTCCTAATTTTGGGAGGAGTATTCGGTGCATTCTGAGCGAGTTGATATTGCTGTGACGTATTCAACGTCCACAAGTGTTCCAGACCTTCCGGTCTGATTTTGAAAGTGGAAATTCGATATCGCAGTGTGACGGTCTTGTTTAGTCGCTATACAGGGTGTTTCAGAATAAGATGCTGATCCTTAAGGGTGTGAATCCTTATGTGATTTTAGGAAGAAAAGTTCAAATAAACCTATGTCCTAAACCTCTTAACTTTTGAGCTACAAGGTGTTAAAGTTTTAAGAAAAAAATCGTTTTTTTATCGTATCTTTAATAATTTCCTAGATATTTTTATCAAATTTGGCACACGCCCTCTAAGAATCAACAGCCATTTTTTGATTAAAAAGATTTTTTAATTTTCTAACCAGTGGCGTCCGTACAGGATGTGAACTCGATATTTTTGAAAAAATATTATGCACGCCACTGCTTTTTCTTAAAATAAAAATTATTTTTAAAATTCCCATTCATTTAAGGGTAAATTTGATTTTTAGACTTTTTTCGTCCGACGAACGGTTTCCTATAAAAAAAATAAAAAGCATTTAATGCGCATGCCGCTGTGCCTATGATTTCTGAAAAGGAGGCTAGAAACTTTGTTGTCAAGGAAATAATTGCAATGACAAAATAATTAATGCTTAGAGGGCGTGTGCCAAATTTGATAAAAATATCTAGGATACGATACGATACGATAAAAAAACGATTTTTTTCTTAAAACTTTAACACCTTGTAGCTCAAAAGTTAAGAGGTTTAGGACATAGGTTTATTTGAACTTTTCTTCCTAAAATCACATAAGGATTCACACCCTCAAGGATCAGCATCTTATTCTGAAACACCCTGTAGATCTTCATGACAAGAAACGTTGAAAGTTGAAAGTTTGGTTAATTTTAAAGGTACGGAAGGTCATATTGGAATCTGACTTACATCTTAACTGTTAAGATTGTATTATTCCTAAAACACTCCTTAGTTAGGTCAATGTCATCTGAGCTCCAAAAAAAGAACATTTTTATTTGAAATTCGTTTTTCCCACAAGAAGGTACTTTTAGAAACAAAACAGCCTCGTCTGCCGCCTTGACGGCAGCGAGTACTATGCACCGGGGGTACAGTATTATTTATCCACACTAATAATCGGTTCTCTGTAGAGTGTCATGCAATCTACTCTCACATTAACCGAAGAATGGTGAAAGGAACGCTGCTTGTCTACTAACCCGATAGAGATGGATATAGTTTTCTTCACAAGGAAAAGAGAGTAGAGAGCCTTCGAGGTTCCAAAAGTACCTCCAGGTTTCACAGTCAGACGCAGAAAAGGCCAATCGAGCTTTCCGGAAATGTCGTATCGCACTTGGAAGTCTTTGAGATCTTTAGTGTTACAGGGGATGCTGAAAGAAAAATCAATGAGAAAGCCTATGATCTCAAAACAGGTATTTTATGGTACACTTCCACTTCATAATAACTGAAGACACCCAAGCCAAATACAAAACTTGATGGAACTTGATGTTAGACTGTCGCCATGGGAGAGAGGCTTCGTACCGTATGGGCTTGATCGAATCACCAACACGTAGAGGGTGTTACACAGCTGACAAGATGGCGCACCATAGACTTTGTGTCCGTGTGTCCCCTTCTAGCATCACGTGTGGGATCGCTTGAGTAACGTTAAGTTCAAGAGCTCAAAATCCGTGACTACGCATTAAAGGAAAGATTTCTCAACACTTTCGTGACAAGACTTCGTACTTCTTTTCTAAAAACCTATTTCGATTTCGAGTCAGATGCCTTTAAGCGTGTTGACCTTGAAGAGGTACAACATTTTCTATTGATCTTACTCCTGTTCCTAGTCATTCCAATTCCAATAATCTAAAAATGCAAATTGCGTATTTGAATTATAATTTATTTATTATTTTATTTGTCTTTTAATGGATTTTTAGGGCACCATGCAATTGCGTTCATTTTCGTGAGATCGTGAGTAAGTATCTTAGTGATTGGAGAGAATGGATGACGATGGAGGTTTTGAACGAAAATCGCTGTTGTTTTCAAGTGAAACAGTTGAAGTTGAAAGTTTAGTTAATTTGAAACACATGCAAGGTTCAATATTACAACATATAGTTGTCATATTAAAATCTGACTTAAATCTTAAAACGTTGCTATTTCTAAAATATTCTTTAGAAGTTGAAGGTTGTATCGTCCCGATCGTCCGAAAAAAGAGTAATTTTTATTTGAAACTCAATTTTCCACAAAAGGATACTTTTACTAACATAATATAACAACTAAAAGTTGATTCCTTACATAATTGTTATATTTGAAACTTGTGTGGTGGTAATTATACAGTTCGAGGTAATGAATTGTTTTGATGAAAATTTTATGTTCCAAATAATACAAGGGAGTTAACATTTTATTGAGAAAAGTTGGTGAATTACGTAACTGAAGTAGTGTTCTCCATAACGATAAACAAAGCTTGGAGGCACGTCATCTAGATAAGAGAAAAAAAGCAGTATACGCTCATCGTCGGAACGTCAAGCTCGTAAAAAGTCGCGAGATTTTTAGAAATAGATGTCAAGCGGATTGGGATTTAAGCTTTCAATATTTCTCACCATAACTACCCCTATTGCGAATTATATTTAACAATATGTCATAGAAATTAATTGGTAAATTAAATTGAAATTTGGTAAATTAGTAATCAATTATTGGGATTTGAAGTCACTTTGATCTGCCAGATTTCTTAAAATATGTATGTATTAGCGAACGTTGAGCTTTTAAATGTATTGGGAGAGATATGTTACTGACGATAATGAACTTTAGTTGTAATTAGGGCATCGTTTTAAAGCTAATGGAATTGTACTGCGCATCTTAGAGAGAGAATATGACAACAAAACAGCAGAAAATATTTGCAGCGAGAGAGCGTTCTCGGTTTTACCCTTAGAGAAAGTGATATAAATTGATTTCGTAAATGCATCCGCCACCTGGCAAGGCCATTTACTACATAAGGCGATTTTCGTTCATGACTAAACGATGATAAGGAAAAAAATAGAAAAGGAATCACATACAACTAAAAATTTTGATCTACCTATACAGGCAGCTGTTTACGGTGCTAAATATCTTATACTTTTAACTTAACATAACAATAAAAAGTACCCTAACATTGATTAGCCCCAAATGAGAGTTTTATGTTTTATTATGCCATAAAAAGTCTTTTCAAAATGGCGCCCGTCTTACTTTTATTACGCATTTTCTTAGTTCTGTATACCTTTAGCTGCAGTCAGCAATATATAGGAACATACATCAAGTATATCCGACCCTTTAAGTTACGACCTATTCGTTTTGTGTAACAACCCTCTACAGCAAGGAGTAAGTAGTAGCGTACGAGTTTCGATAAGAGTAGGATAACGCTTATACCCTAGCAACTACTGCAAGCAGCGTATATATTAGGTACGGTGCTCCCAAAATCGATATGGTTTGTTTTGCGCGGAGGCAAGGGGAGATAAGTAAGGGCGGAAGAGAAATACGCGCACTGTCGGGGTGAGGGGTGAATGCGTATGGTACGCCATGTTACGATATTAAGCACACAAAAAACATTTTACACATGAACATTGTAGTGTTTAGTCAATACCGGTTCGGGTCGTAATCACAAAACACATTGACGAAATGTGATTTTAAATTTGTGTTTTCCAACGTTTCATTCGTGAGTATGACTTGTGTAATTTAAAATCCGGTAAATATACAATTATAGTTTAATTTATTTTTGATTACTCGCTATCAGAAAATTTATTTTACATGCAGTCTAATTAAAAGTTTGGCTTCGTGGAATTAGGTATAATTTTAATGTTCTACAAACATGTAACGGCATCATTAAATTTACTATCAATAGAAGCGCTCACACATGGACAGATTTTTAAGATTAAGACGTACGTAAAAGTTTGAATGAGTACGAGCGGTATGGTGTTGCTTTAACCTACATAAACAAAAACATGTTCGTAAAATTAATGACAAAAAAAAATGTTAAAAGATAAAAAAAAACCGTCTACTAACTCCTTTTGCGGCGCGAACCCAAATATTAAACTAATTATTACGTTTTCGCGACCGCACTTTGTAAATTCCCGGAAATATTTGCATATTCCTTCCTTTTTGGCGGGGGTTAGGGGTTGTTACGATGGAAGAGGACCTACGATGCATACGGAAATGTGCGAAGACCATTCGCACATTTTCACGTAGCGGAAGTGGCTTCCCTTTATGGAATATTTACGTCTTCGGATTAATTTTATTACTTTGTCTTTTTACATTGTGTTATCCACATATTTATATAAATTTACATTTGACCCAAATTCAAAAAAATGCAAGTCTATATAAATAAAAACACGAGACTGAAATTCTTTTAGAAAAATACGCGTTTTACTTAAAAGTTTCAGTAGGTATTAGGCGCGAGCTATAAATAAAACTAATTAAAAGATCCTTGTAGTTACACAAAGTTGTTATACTTGCACATAGAACGGATTTCCTATACAATCTCGTTGTCAATTATATTGGTTAATTAACAAATCGCAACTGAGGCTTTTGGCGAAATGTGTGATTTTGACTAGCTGTGACAGTTTACTACCTAATTAATACGCTTTGACTAAATCACTGCACTACTAAATACTGAAATTATGTACAATAACATCACAATCGATTTAAAACCGTTAATTGAGTTTATTAATGTTATCTTTTAGAAGGTAATTTAAGTAGGAAAATAAGAAATCCGTAATTTTTAATTTCCGCAGACGAAGTTTTTAAATTTGGAAGCGTATATAAAAAATTGTATTAGCGTAATTGAATTATATTTTTATGTAAATTTGTATTTACTAAACATTTTAGGAATCGTATCAAAGTTATCAACGGAATGGATCTAAAACAAACAGATGTGATTTTATGGCAGTGGAAAGGTGGATGATTTATCTTTTTTTTTTTTTTTGGTTACATCCCGTAGATTAAATTCTTTATTTGACGAGAATAATAATGCAAATAATAGTCAAGAGTAGTGCAGTGTTGCAGTGTAAATCGGGCGGAGGTACGTACGGACATGACCGGTTTTTTCTGATCTGAGAAAAGCAGGAGCAGCCATGATGGCAAACTAAGTGGCACCGAGAGCAAGTACTGCTCAGTGCTCAAATGGTAGTAGGCGGTAAACGCGGCAGGTCGACGCGCAAGTGTTCTGCACGCAGCAAGTAAGAGCAATCGCGGTTCGCAGCGATTGTTTCAACAATTGCAACCGCCTTGGCTGCATTCGACGGATGCCACGGTTGTTGATTGTTGATACTATTGTTGAAATGTGCAGTGTTTTGTTTATTTTTTTATTATCAGAAAAAAAGTGGCCCACTTAATTTAAACTTAACTAAAAAAAGTTTATCCACGCTCGAATTCAAATTGGAAAAAGTACAATAATTGCGAAGTGCAATTAATGCAAGTGCATTTAAAATATAATTAAGGAAATTCAGTGCTTTAATTTATACCGCACCGATTATATGAATATAATAGTTTTAGTGATTGAAAATTATTTTCACTTCTCATCGTTTATTTACGTTTTTGAATTTCGACAATTAAATTTCGGGAGCGCCTTCTTAAATAAATATGAACTATCTCGCGTCTTGTTGTTATAGAGAAATTTTGTGTTTTGTGAAGGAATAAAACAGTGTCAAATTTTACGTAAATAGAAATACGCGTGAAGGGCTTTCCTAAGGGCTTAATAAAGAGTAAGTGATTTTTCAGAGGTTATGTCACACGAGAGATTTTATTACACTCCGACGTCCTAAATATAATTATATAAATCCGGACTATTTGATCAATTAAATTGTATTAAACTGCGTATTGATTTTGCAATTATTGAGAACCAATCAGAAATAGACTTTTTTCTTGTTCTTGTATAAGTTGCGCACGTCTCTGGTAGTTTTTAACGTGGTTTTTCTATTTTTGCGCATATCCCCAATTTTTGCCATTGCGCCATTGTCCAGTTACCTCCAATTTTTTAGCAGATTATTGATTTTATTTCATTCCACGAATAAAGTTACTTGCACTTACGAATGCAGAACGATCAATGGTTACTTCCGGTATAAGAATAAGCGCGCGGTGAACTTTGATTTCCTTCCCTCTTCGCAAATTCTCAAATTTCTCGATTTTTAACTGAATTAGGATAATTATTAACTTATAACCTGCAGGAAATCATTAATCAGTAATATAAATACCAAATATTCTAAATTTGAAAATTTAATGTTTAATTTGTGTAAATTATTCGATGTAGGCGTTGTAATTGATAGCAATAGGTAATATCTAAGCAATGAATGAGTACGCTTTCTATTTTTATATATTACACTCAGTAATTCCTTATAATAATTTTCAATGATATCATTTCTCATAATCCATAATTGTCTTCGCCAACCATTAAGAATTGTGCGTAGCGACGAGTGTTTTTATAAATATTTCATGCGTACCGTACCTGTGCATAGAAATGCGGGGTATAAAAATAATTCTCGTACCCTCAAAGTTATGCTCACACAGCTAAAACATTTTCATTCATAATTCCTCTTGCGAATCCCTCTCCAATTTGCATAAAATGCATTTTAATGCGATTCATGATTCTTATTGAATTTATGTTGCTTATGCAACTTCACGCACACTACTAATTCTAAACTCAAAATTTAACAAAATTTAATGTTACACCAATCTTGGCACCAAATATTTATATATAAAACACGTGAAACGAGTATGTAATGAGCTCTTGATCATTCAATTGTAAACCTTCTCTTTTTCTATCTTTAGAATTATCCTAAAATAAATTTTTATCGCTTTTTATAGGTACCCATAATAGATAACTCAAAATTGAAATAGTCCACGTGTGTGACTCGATGTTTTAATACAATTCGTCCATATGTCATCTTAAATACCTGACTGAGTATAAGTATCTCCAAAAATCAATGTTTTCTCAATTCTACCCTTCCGTTTTCTGTATTCTTAAAATCATGTGCGCATCCCTTAACGAAATTTATTAATGATGAATGTCACCCTTTTTTTGGCATAGCTACACATCGTCAAAAAGACACTTCGAATAGTTCAAATTTAACCATAAATTAAGTTAGCGATAAATATAACGTTTCATACTTTATTTTAATGTATAAAGATATTTATTTACTGAATTGCTGTAACTTTTGGTTGTGCGTACAATACGTCTTAATTGTCAATTGTATTGGACCACCATTTCTACTAGGCTTCTATTTTTATTTCCAAATCAGGTAAAATGAGTACAATATTCCAAATTATTTTCGCGTTGAATCATGAAACCGGCAAAAGAAATTAGAGTAATCTATCGAAACCGGCTCCTTCACGGAAGCTGTGTGACACGAATTGAAGCATCCTATGAGTTATAAGCAAATAGTTTACATGAAAAACGAAAAAGATCTGAATGACAAGCGTATAGGTCAAAATTTCTTTAAAAAAAAATTGAACTGATGAAAAAGAAATAGGTCATAATCTTATGTGTGCGCTTCCGTACTAAAGGTTTTCCGGTATATATTCGGTAGCAATAAACGCGATATTAATCTTAAATTGATCGTTCTACAAAATTCGACTATTTAATGTCAAAAAAATTGTCAGTTTTTAACTACATCGAATGGCAAATCTAGAATCTAAATTAATACAGGTTATTTCAACATTAGTATTCGTTTGTCAAGATTTTATTTGCAGTAGCATTTAATTATTTCCTCTTCCACTATAAAAACTCTCACGCTAATAGCATAAAAAAATTATTATTTATCTAACGAAAAACATTACATCATTAAATATCATTAAAACACGAAGAATAAATTGAAATTTAATTCAATTAGTTACTGTAAATGGGAATTAGTTATCATCAAATGTCTTCTTTTGTGCAATTACGACTGTTTTATATTAATCTAATTATCACCTTAATGTTTAAATCATATGTCGCCATTTACCGTTTTTGTGCTTACTTGTAGGTGTATAATCTTTAGACACGCTTTAACGCCGAACAAAATGATTTACCTACACAAATTTTCCAACCATTAGTCAACTTTTGCAATCACTTATTGCACTTTTATTGCAATAATTATACGCGCGATCTTTCCTCATTAATTAATAAATTAAACCAAAATATTATGTTTTGGATAATGTAGAAGCACCGATATCCTGTATAGGTACAACAAACACACATAAGAGCAAAATTGGGACAGAAAGGCCATCAACTGACTGGAAAATGAGACCTTTGGAGCATCAGCATTCTGTTGACATAAGGGTGTCGTGATCTTGTACGTATTTAATTGTTTTTGACGACAAACTAATACATATATAATGGTAGCTGAGGAACCACACGTTTAGCATATTTAAATTCTATGCTTTTGTTGTTAAATAGATCCATGAAAGAGATTCTCCCATAATGTTTGAAATAATTTATATGGCATTGATGCGGATATTCAGATCCAATGGATACAAAATATTATACTGTGAAGCAATAATTATTAAACGTGTCCTCTTTGATAAATTAAAAGTAAATTCAGTGTAAATCCACTAAATTTGATAAAGAAAGGTACAAACATAGGCTAATAAATACATAGCCTATGGTACAAACTAGAAAATATTTGCTTGTTTGACGCGAGGTCTCATACTCTTCCTGTAAACTATTAAGATAGGTCGAATTATGAACACCATGGAAAAGAGTATGTTTTCTTCTACCGATTGAACTTAATTTTTGAAGCTGAATGGCCGATGAGAATTGAAATATTAAAAATATAAAAGAAAAAGGGCAACGAAGGCTATAAATAAAAGGTGAAATTTTTTCTTGTAATTTAACGTTCTCGTTTTCGAAATACTGCGTTACACGCAATGTACACTGCATATTCTATGTATTATTATTTTTTCTCTTTCTTTTGATTAAGATTGACGACCTTCGCATTAAGAAAAGGTAGCAAATTTAAAGCTCTCAATATGGCGTACTTTATCATTTCTTCCAGGAGCTAATCAGTTTTTCACGTTCAAAAAGGTTGATATTAATAACTGCCTGTTCTAAAAACGATTTTTCAAAGTTTCATTTTTGAAATCCACCGTGCCCAACGATCTCTAACGTATTTCGGTCAGAGCTTGAATTGCATTGGGATCCATTCCATCGCTTTCTACTTACTCAATGCTTAGGAAATGTGTCAGTTTTCGTAACATATTATGAATGCTTGGTTTGAATTTTATTCTCAGAGAATTGCCCCGCGGGAAAAAAGGGTTATACTTGCGATTGCATCAACTCACTAAAGCGCGCTTTTCTGCGGTTGCGTGATCGGGCATGTTTTTTTATTTAAGTATTAAAGTTTTATAACGGTATTCTGATATTTTTCCCATAACTGAAGATCTCAACGCAAATTACAATTTCATCAACAATATTGTGTAAATACTGCGCGTTTCCTTCTAGTGTTTCTTCCAGAACCAAGGGTCCTAACTCAAATTAGATCTTCGTTCACAATATTGATAATACGTGATGTCTGTGAAGCGTCTGATGAAGCATCATTCATTGCTTAGGTACTTCATACTACTTTCTCGCATTTCTTTCAGAACCAAGAATCCTAAGCAAGTTACGTTTTCGTTCGAAGCACTGTTAATGCGCGATGGTTGTGGAGCGATTAATAGAGCATCCATAATCTCTTAGATTTTCCTCTAGCAAGTCTCCCAGAACCGAAAATCCCAACGTTTTCATTCATAATATTGTTAATACGCAATATCCGAAGTGCAATCCGTAGAACAAGAGCAACAACTTTATCTTTGGAACAAATTTAATAGAATTGACTTTGGAGGAAAATTTGAGATTTAAAAAAAAAATGACAAATCAAAATACGCAATGAGCTTCACGCATATACTTCGATAATATGATAAAGCGCGTCTGAATTCATTTTTGATTATTATAGTGTTGTTGCAGACAGTCCAATAAGTTAAAGTAAATCGTTTAGAAATCATGTCCACATGCGCAATACAAGGTCTTGGCTAGATTTAAAATTGTCGGATAATGAATTTTGAAGCATTTCCCCGTTCCCGTCTGTTGTACAGAATCGAATTTGTACCGACTTTAATTTATTTCCGTTATATTTTGATAAAATTTCTTCTGAAGGTCGTAAGCTTCTGTTTTTCTCAATTTCAATTTTATCCACCGTCAAAACACTCTGGTTTTGCAATCTCTATTACTTGGGAAACTTAATCGTTAATCTGAGTATGGTCGGTGAAGTGAACCATATTTGGCAATTAGTTTGCGTTATCCGATAGTTGTCCTTATCAGAAATTTAAACAAATAGTATTGTTTATTATACATGTAAAAATCATTGGTTTAAATGGAGGTGAAAATGTTTCTTACCGAGAAAATACGCATTTTTTAAATTTTGCCTGGAGCAATAAGTTATTTTCATCTAAATTTGAACAGTAATAAATTTATTGTTTAGATTAATGTATTGATTCAATTCTGGCTTGATGTAATTAATTTATTTTTGTTTTTTGTAATCAACATAGTCAATTGAAGTAGTACCTACAGGAAAAAAATATCGAAGCGCACCTTTGACGTTTGTATGACGATAATTATACATATTACATTGAATGCCGTAAATGGTAATTAGACGAAAATTGATTACTAAATTCTTTGCAGTTAAACATTGAAATTATAATACTTTCGTCCAAATATTGAAGTTAATTATAGTCTTCCTGTAAAAATCTCGGCATTTGATTAAGAAAAAACTTGTATTTAACTGCCTACATCTAATTAATAATTTTTTTATCATATTTATTTATATTAAATTTATGTTAGAAAAGTAACTAGGAATTTTATTAAATTTTTAATTGGTAATTAATGTTTTTATGTAACCGTAATTATAATATTAAACAATAAAAGTAACACGCAAACATAACCATCCATATCACTTAAAAAGCTGCATGAATTAACAAATAACCGAAGTAATTACCAGTATTTTTTTGGTTTATAAGCATAATTTTTGGTTATTTGAATTGTTAGTATATTCTATTTCTCATTACCCGCTCAAGAATTCATTACACTTCTAATATAAATAATATTTAATTAACTTGATGTGAGTAATTAGCAATAATTAGGAACATAATAAAAATGATTAACTGGAGTTCTGTAAGGTAAAATGTTTTTCATTAGTTAGTATATTATATTTGTTGTAATTAGAATTTCAGAAAAATACAAGTATCGAAATTCTCGCACCCATATAATATTGTAACAAGCTAATTCTTCCCGTAGAACTTTGGAGTAGGTATAATAATTAATCTTTATAATTGGATAGAATATTATTGCTATTTTAATGAGGAAAATCTCTACAATATCAGCAACTGAGGTTTAGTTCAGGTATAATCTATATTTGAGTTACACTTGTACTTGTTCGTAATTAGGGTTAAGCTGAATTGATCGTTTGCTAATGTTAGCTGCTTGTTCATTCCTGCCATATTTTTGAATTAGCTGACGTGTAACAACTTTTTAATATCTATTATAAGTTCTTTTTGTTGAAAAAGGATTAAGTTTACATTAAGTAATTCGTAATCGCTTAGAAATTAATCGAGCGAAATATTTAAAACAAGGTAGGTACCTCCATTTGCCACAAACTATTTCTTGTTACATTTGTTTATTAAAACTATTGCCGTCTTAAGAAGTACAAGCGAATTGAACAAAGTTATCCGAATTGGTACAGATTCAAGAGCGTTTGCAGTTTTTTTTTGTTAGTAGGGGTGGCTAGTCGTTTGGTACACCTTAGATCTTAAGGCAAACTCAATCCTTTTATCACAGGGAACTTAGAAATTTTGAAAGCGAGCACACGTGGTTGCGATGAAAAGGTGCTATTTTCACATTTCAATGTAGAACAATTTCCAATGCACATTTGTATGTTAATTACCAATTTAATTTAATTGAAGTCAATTGTCCGTTGTTGCATTAGTTAATTGCGTATGTATTATTACAACGACCATTTTTTCTATACACAGAATTATTTATAACTAGTCGGGCATTTCAATTCTGTCGAAACGCCGCAGTAATGTAAAAAATTGGCATGAGGAAGATCGCCATTAACATAAGAAGGAAGTATCTCAGCTCAGATCAAAATCTTATTGCAATAAATTAATATAAATGTTACTTGTTGTTGTTAACATTTAAAATCATCGTCAATATCACTTATAATTAAAATCAGTCACTACGTCAATTATGTTCTATAATTTGTAACGAAACCCTGTAAATTTATTCTTCGCATCGGCGAATTACTTTGAAATGTTAATATGCTTCATATTTTTATTAACGTTTTTTAGTTTATAACAAGTTAATAGGGTATCAGCAAAGTAATTGCGTTAATTAAAGAAATTAAATAGGTACCTCAACCTTAACAATTTTGTTTGGTTGATTAGCTACATGGTAATCCTTGCTAATTTAGTATTACTTAATAAGGAATTTTGAAATTGAATTTTTTCCAACACAATTTCAATTGAATCGTTCCAAAAGTATGTGTGTCGTCCTTAAAATGGTTTCGTCTATAATTCTTAGAATTGAAGAAATTTCTCGTACTGTATCCGGTAAATTAGGTGAATTGCAATTTGTAATTTAAATGTGTTTGAGGCTGTTATGTAAATTTAAAAACAAAATGTGCAGAAAAATGTCGATTTTAGAAAGTATGCATTAATTGTACGTTAAATTATATTTCTATCTTGCAAATATAATTAAATAAAACACCTATAAAATTTGTAGTTTTATAACTTTCCTTAGCAGCAGTAGGTAAGAGGATGGGAATCGTATTATCAATATTTAAAAAGAGCCACATCACCATTAAACCTACGTTACGAAATTAATTATCTAATAATGTTACAGAGGAAAATTTCTTTGTCGTTTAGTGCGATTAGGAACAAATTTTAATATTTGTAAAAGAATTTCAATTGTCTTTACGCGATTAAACAAAATGTAATATAATATATTATTGAATTCAAACGTATTAAAAATAATGAAAGTCGTTTGAAACATAATGGAAGATAATGGCAAGTACTGAAAAGAATAATGAGTGTTTGTAGTAACGTGGAAATAAAATAGCTTTAGAAATAAAGAAAACTTTTTTTTAGTCGTCATTGTTTCCAAAAGATAAAATTTATACTAAAGGAACGCCACTTTTCAGTTCATAAAAATACGGGATCGCTTTATATGGAAAATTTATTTTAATTTTATCTTTATTTATGATAAAGCATTATGGTAATAATAATTTTATATTGTGCACAACCAGAAACGTGTTTAAAATTATAAATGTATGTTTTTGAAAGTGTCAGTCATACCTTGCAAATTAATTATATTAAATATAGCGATTAGAGATATTTATTATTACATTTCTACAGACATTATGTTCTTCGTTATCACGCATTCAAGATTTATTGTACGAGAACTGAATAGATTTTATATATTGCTAAACGCAAAATCACTCAGCGGCGATGGTGCAGGAACAAAACAATTCAGTTAGGTATTGTGTAAAAGATTTACAATGGACAAGTTTTTCATTAACCAAAAATCACACACCATTTCCATCGCTACTTCACCAATTTCAAAAACCATAATTATAGTATAACGTCTACCCCTAAAGATTTGAATAAGTTATCCCAAACCTAATCTGTCTAACTTTTCGTATTTTACAAAAATACTAGCTATTTTCTATAACTAAAATGAGTGAAGAAAGTTACATTTTCCTCTCTAGAGATGAAAATGAACAGTATTGCCAACACCATTTACTTATTGTAGGAAAACAAAACCATTCAGTAAACTGTCAACATTTATAACTTGTTATAAATGCAAATTTCATGGATATTTTTTTAATTAAATGGAGCTTTGTGTTGAATACGAGAAGAGAGTGTTTCTTCAACTCTGGCTCAATCAAACTTTGGCTCGAGTTGGAAAAGGCATAACTTTCTTCTCCAGTTGTACAAATAACTATTACCTACGGTTCGGTTGTGGTAGTAATATAACACAATATTATTTGCGTTTAGAGGTAGCTTTCGTGAATAAATCTGAAAGGCGCCCAAAATTTAGTTACATTTTTGAAAGCACTCATTCGCTACTTAACAAAAATACCCGACAACAAAAAGTTAAATAATAGGTAAATTTCACTCTAGAATTTTAATGAACCTAATAAACACGCTGGTAACTCGGTATTACCGTATGTGTACCCAAATTTTTCTCAGCCCTCAATAAGTATGTATTAACCTCGTAATTGTTCGGACGGTAATGAGCAAAATTCTAAAAAATATAAATTGTTTTTTTTTAAATGTGTACATAACGAGAAAACTAAAACAAAAAAATAAACAAAGCACTGCATTTACATTTTTTCTATGTGAAAGCAAAATATCAACAGTAATCAATTTCTTTCAGAAGAATAAGAAGTTGGAAAACTCAAGAAGACGGCATATAATGATATGAAAATAAAACGAAAATCGCGAGAAACTCGTCAAAGTGTTTAATAGAATATTTTTATTACAAAAAAAAACTTTTGTTAATCAACCGTATATCACAAATGCAAAGAAATAAGGCGAAACAGCTCATCGAAAAAATCACAGTTGGGTTATAGAGTTAATTGAAGTATAAAACTGAAGTTGTCATAATTGGCGTAGAGATTGCCCCCTCGCTTTGCCCAATGGGGGGCGAAACCTCCCCGGAGCAGCAATATTCGCTGCGATGGAATGATTTCCATTCCTCGATTTTGTCTTCCTTTCGACATCTTCGGGATGAGGAAGATTTTGTGGATGTTACCCTGGCTTGTGATGGTTGTTCTTTTACCGCCCATAAAGTCGTTTTGTCGGCATGTAGTCCGTATTTTAGAAGACTCCTTAAAGCAAATCCTTGCCAACACCCCATAGTTATACTTAGAGATGTCCAACAAAAAGATATGGAGAGTTTATTGAGGTAAGATTTTTATGAGTAATATCTGAGTCATTATTTTTTTTATAAATAAAAGCAATAAAACACAAAAATGTGTGCGAGAACAATTTCTTTGGCATTTACAATTGTAGGTAGAATACCGATCGCTATAAGCGCTAATGATCTAATTTTGTTGAAATGAAATTAGTACGCAATTTAAAAATTAAGACAGGTGTCACATTAATAACAGAAAGCAGCTTGTTTACCTCGATTAAGTCTAATAAAAAAAAGGTTATAGTGCAGCTGCCATTTTTCTACAAATTATACCGATTTACTTTTAGTCAAATTTTTTTTTATAGGTTTATGTATAATGGCGAAGTACATATAGGTCAAGAACAATTAACAGATTTTTTAAAGACTGCTCAAATGTTACAAGTTCGGGGGTTGGCGGACGTTCCTGCTGGATCTGCCGGACAGAGGCTTACGGCAACCGATGAAAAGATCTCACCGGTAAGTCATCTTTTACATTTAATATTAAAAATAAGTTCCTTACGCATCGTTCAATAATTTTTTATAAATAAAACCGTAATTGATGCGTGTACAGTACCTCAACAATATAATAACTGTTATATTTTCGTCCTTCATTCCCAATTGTAGAAATCGTGAGAAGCTGCATTTGCGCTTTGTTTATTTAACTGAAATTGCAACACCGAATTTGGCAAATGTCAGTTAGGTTTAAATGATATAAAATCAATACTTTAATACTCTAAAAAAACCTCCTTGCCTCCACTTTTGCAAAATTTGGATCATTTTCAACTATTTTCCATGAAAATACGGTTGTGTCGTAACCGTAACTATTACTTAAGCGACAGAACATTTAACTTTACGACAGTTGCGTTTATTTCTTTAAAACTTTTGATAGTAATTCAACTTTACTTTTATTTTGATTTCATTTAAATCCTACTTTTGCTTAATTACAAATATAGCTACAGTTGCATTAAAACTTTGTAATGGTCATTACTCAATGGCTTTTTTAATTACTTTTTAATACGACTACAATCGCATACACACATCACAATTACATAAACGCAATAAAACTCATATTAGGTAACTTAAATTTAGAAAAATCATTCAACGGTGTTTAGTTCCTCTCATATTGATGATACAAGAATTAATTAGAAATCCATAATTTAAAGATAATTAGGTAAATACAAAATCTTTCCACTTTGTCAAAAATATTAGATTTTATCTAGGTAGGTATTCAATTCTAAATTTTCGTTGAATAAGTTATACATGCCAGAATATTTAATTAAAAGGTATTAAATTAATTTTAAGATTCTGTGTACGATAAACTTAACTGTTGTTGTACCCGGATATTTAAATAAAAATTGAACTAAAACTTTTTTGGTAATAAAATGTAACCAGTTCACATTTACATTTAATTTATCTATTTATAACATACCTCGAGTCACCCAATTTTCAGCATTTCATAATGCAGTACGTGGTGACTGGTGAAGTTGCAAAAGTGTGCTCAAAAAATGTATGAAAAGTAGGGCATTATTCTTATTTTAATAAGAGGAGATACAAAGTATTCATAGCTTTAATACAGATATGTCTGTTCATGTGGTACGTTTCGATACGGCCTATTATGTATTGTGATCTTCATTTTTGCCAAGAATTAAAATTTGTTCACCTTATATCTATGAGAGTAGCTTCCGGAATTGTTAGATTTTTTTTATATTGAGTATTATTAACAGGTCAATTCTCGAATTCAGGTTTGCATTCTCGTTTTGGTCTGGCTAAAATCACAAGACCAAGATCAAATATTTGGATGGAAGATTCCGGAATTGTTAGAATTTTTTTATAGGTATGTTAGTATTATTAACAGTATTAACAGGTCAGTTCTCAAATTCAGGTTTGCATTCTCGTTTTGGTCTTACTAAAATCACAAGACCAAGACCAAGATCAAATATTTGGATGGAAGATCAAGGCTACTACCATTGTGACTTGTCGTGGTCTTGCGCAAGTGTCTTGCCATCATCAATAATTGTTCGTTAAATTTTTGAAAAAATTACACATAATATTGCGGAAATGAATCAGTTTATGACACTTAACCACTCACACAGATTAGCAGATCGAGTGGTTAATGAAGTAAGGCACATGCGATGTTTACTTACTGTTTCTGGTGATCCTGACGGGAAATTAAGTGGTATGTGCCCTACAGTACTTACTTGCCTACCAAGATCATTGAAAATCATGTGTGTATTCATATCTGTATTGATTTGGTTGGTGCATAAGTACGTTCTTATTACTCGCAGATGCGTACTTATTAGTCATTTTCAAGTAACAAAGTAGATCAAACAGAAATGGGTGGTAATTTTCTCGGCCGCAAGAATTGTCACTCTAAGCCCAAGAATTATTATTTTTACCCCTAGAATTATTTTTTCGACCGCAGCTTTTTAATTATTTTGGTCCCAAGATTTCTGATTCCAAGGATTATTATATTAGCCCCCAAAATTATTATTTTAACCCACAGAGTCATTCTTTTGCCCCCAACATTTTATTCATTTTACCCCATGATTTTATTCATTTTATTCAATTGAAAAAAAAAATATACGAACCCTACCTCTAGCCTGAGTGGCAATATACGTTTAGGTTGGCATTTTTTTTTAGTTTCAAATACTGTTTAGTATCATATTCCCGTTTTTGTATTAATTTAAAAAAAATATGCTAAACCTACCTCTAACCTAAGCGCCTGAGTGGCAATGTACGTTTAGAGTGGCATTTTTTTTAGTTTCAAATACTTCTACAAAGTAATTAAATAAATAAAATCTTGGGGTAAAATAAAAAAAATCTGGGGGTGAAATGAATAAAACCTTGGGGTAAAATGAATAAAATCTTGGGGTCAAAAGAATAATTATGTGGGATAAATTAATAATTGAGTGAGAATGGCAATTGCTAGGATGCACAAAATAATATCTCAACAGAAATTACATTGTTAGCTACGCGCGTGTACGTGGCAATGTCATGTAACTACCACTGCATGTGTATCTATTACACTTACTTTGCTAAAAAGGCGGCGAATAATTCTTTTTCTCAATTTGGTTTTTATAACTGTAAGAATTACGGCAAGAGTCTTGCACAATACAAGACTAAAACTGATCATGCAAAACCTAGAACGAGATCAACGTTCGTGATCAAATACCAAGATTGCCTTCGTCTGCCTTTAGTATTGTATTTGGGCAGCTATTTAAAAAAGTTTATTTGAGAAAAATGTAATTATTATTAACTGTCCGAAACGATCAATTAAATGCTTTCGAGTACTGTTGGCAATGCGACAGTTTATAACTGATTTGCAGAATTTAGTCATCTTTGGTTGTTGTACACTGTAGAGAATGAATCTCATGAAACAACATTCATATAAAATAATCTTAGAAAGAATAGTTTTCTTCTTCAGTGCTTGATCGATGCTCAAAAAGAAGCCATGTGAACTGTTCACAAATGATTTGAATACGGAATACCATTCGTTTACCAAAAAGTCATAACTGTACTAGTTGGTAATGTTCATCATGACGACACAAACTGTCATAACAACTATAGCAGCGCCAGAGCGGAGGGTTCCACGGCCAGAGTCAGTAAAATAAAGACGACTCCGGGATAGGACCGTGTCAAAGTTGAAAAAGTCAACGTTTCGCTCACTTTCGTAAAGGGCTTCCCCAGGACAAGATACAAACACAAATAAAATAAAAACAACAATAATAGAAACAACTTCCCACTACTATAACAGCGTTGACAACAGTACGTAATGAAAAGCACAGAACGTGGCACAAATAACATAACATAAGTTCCGAAAATGAGGATCATATTTTAAACATTGATGACATTTGGCATGTAGGTAACATTTTCTTTAATTGACAGACGTCGGTTGTGAGGGGCACAAGATACTTTTTTCCCAAACTTTTTAAGGGGTGAATTTTGACGAGTTTAATATCAATTAAACTCGTCAAATGTCAACCCTTAAAACCTTTTCCATAATCGTAAGGATAAACTATTTGTCAAAAAATGTATTTTTGTATAAAATCGCCGAGAGTCTGTCTCTAAAACAGTATTTTCCAAAAGGTGTGGGGGAAATAGAACCTTTCGTCTTAAATTACTGTTTACATTATGGCCCTTTAGTAGTGTCTTGAATTTATGTTCCACCATATTAGTAAATGTGAGGCTTGTATTTTTTATTTTTCTACGCCTGCAGAGATCGTTAAGCACATAATATTTCTTTCAGGATGATAAGCCATTGACTTGACCATCTGCAAAAATGTATAAATACGAGGATAAATTCATATGTAATCTACGTCGCCATGAAATAGTAGCAGCACATAAATGTGCCATTTAGATATTTGCTTATCAATTGGTGTCCTACAATTTAAGAATATTTTAGAGATTGTTTCCTAACCAGTAAATGGGTAACACAAAATTGGAGCATAACATTTTTGGAAAAAAAAAGGTCATGGGTCCAAAATTATTCACGAAATAATGACAGCGGGGTGTGGGTGTATAGCTGGTCAGTCATATGTTCAAATCGAATTTTGGTCGAACCTATTTCGATGGGATAAAGAATCGATCAAGTTTGTTTCGAAGTGTGGCCGACCCGTAAAAGCAAGAACAGAAGAAACTGTAAAAACTAGTGCTTCGAGATCGTGGTGCAAAGGTTGCAGTCATTGCACATGAAGCTATGACATCCGAAATAACAATCTTTGCACGATGATTTTGGCATGGATTGCCATGCTGCTGACTCTTGAACGGAACCTGTTCAGAAGAGTATGCAGAAGATTTGAGGCTTTGGAGCAAGATGACGACTTTCTGTCGCGCATTGTTACGGGAGAGCATACACCATTGAGACCTTCCCATGAAGCAGGAATCCGTGCAATGTGTTCATAAGAGCTCTCCTGCACCGAAAAAGGCAAGAACGCAATCCTCGAGGGGAAAATTATTTGGGGCGCTCACAGAATTCTGTTGATTGAATTTTGCAAAAGGGCGCACAACAAATGGATAAATCTACGGAAACCAATGATTCACCAAGCCAAGTAGCTTGACTTGAAATGTAATAGCTTGGTTTGAGCTTGAGAGGCAAGCTTTTTAAGAAGAAAAGCTTGGCTTGGTGTTTGCGAATGCAGGCTTGGCTTGGTTACCAAGCTTTACCAAGCTCTTTCAAACTTAGTCTTGCCCCTCCCGTTGGAACACATTGCGCATTACGTCATACATATATAGCTCATTGTCGGACTTTCGCAGTATTAGTCAACTGTTGGTTAGTGGGCGATTATTAAACTATGAGTTCTCGATTATTAAACTATGAGTTCTAACAAATTATTTGAAAATTCCAAAGAACCGTTATGTAGAACGTAAATTTTTCAGAATATCTACACATTCACATTTTCTAATTTATAATTTTTATCATTTTTGACTTCGTACAAATCAAAAACCGTTGCAGGGCATCACCTGATCGCCGTATCATTTTACAATTAAAAACTAGTGCTACAGCGTAACGTGTAACAGATTTTGTACAAGGTACCGTTGCGCCCATTGCGATTTTGAGTACACCTATTTCAAATATACCCTGAATTACACGTAGGTAGGTACTTCTTTTATCCCGAATGAATATATTTTATGGTGGAATGCAAAATCATCAGTTGGATCTTCTAAAAATTATGTTCCATGGAATAGCAAAAAAATGCTTAGAAGTATAAGCTTGAAAGCTTGGAAAAAGCTTGAAAGCTTGACTTGGAAAAGCTTGATAACTCAAGCTTTTCCACAGATAAGCTTGGCTTGTATAATACTTAAGCTTGGCTTGGTATTTTGTAGGCTTGACTTGATTTTATGTCAAGCTTTAAAAATTCAAGCCAAGCCTGTGAATCCCTAACGGAAACACTATTTAAACAAGGTGATGGGGAAGATGCGGGATTCGTGGAAGCAAAAAGCGTTGTTGCTGCATGGCAATTACTGGGTGCATAAAGAGCGCAGAGTGCGGCAGATTATTAGGTGGTTGTGACTTGGTCCCGTGCAGTTTTTTACTGCGCAAACAACTAAAAAATATCGTAAGAAGAAGATTTTCTAGCGATGATGAAGTGAAAGAAGCTGCTGAGCTGGCGAAAGTATTTTTTTAAGCAAGTTCTACGTTCTTTCTTTCATACGCAGGAAGATTACATATGAATTTGCACTGTTAAAACCTCTTCAGAGACAAGCTTATTAAAACTATTTTAACGGTCCTTATGAAGGATTTGTTGGGATATTTATGTTGAAAATGGAAAACAAATCTGTCGTACCAATACAAGAAATTAAATCAAAGTTAAATTTATAAACTCGCGACATGATTAATAAAATTTGTGTGTTAACCTTTACATTAGAACTGTAAATCTAATTGGCAACATTAAGTAAATCAAAATTGTAATGTTGGCTTGTATTTTTATACAAAAAATATCAAGAATAGAAATCCCTTAAAATACTTATTTATATGTAATAAGAGAAGAGGATGAACTTGCAGACATTAATTTTCGAAAGTAAATTCTTAAATGTCTTCTTCTAGAATTCCTCATCATTGCCATGGGCAGCAGATCAGGCAGATGGTATCAGAGATGGGGGTTTCTCACCGCCTCCGGCGAAAAGATCTAGAAGTTCGGAACACATCAGAGGGTCTTACACGCCGGATAGGGGTAGAAGTCCCTCAAGGGGAAATGGTGATATGAGGGAGTCGTTACTAGGGCAGGCTTTAGAAGGTGGACCCACAATACACACAAGCACTAACGTAAGCTTTCGTCGTAGTTTTTAAAAATGAACGTTCAATTTCTTTTTTCTTTTTTCAGAAAGGACAATCAGATTCGTCACTTCAAGCGCAATCGACAGGTGAAGATAGTAATAGTAGTGATACTGCGCCAAGTGATCACGGTGACCCCGTAACTCCTAAGACTGAACCTTCTGATTACCCAATGTTAGATGATCAACATCCTTTTAACACCAACGGAGGACTTTTAGATCAACCGAGAACACCAACTTTTCCTGGTGCCTTACTCGGATTACAAGGTACCTATATAATAATTATTCTGATTACTTCAATAAATTACTATCGATTTTATCTAGTGGCAACGCGCTGGTTGTAAAAGATTTTAGGAGTAATAAAATAACTTTCTAGTTGCTTTGATTATGGGCCATAATTTTCATTACTTTTATGTTTTTCTAGGACTTCAAGGATTAATGCCGGGACCTTCCGGAATGCACAATAGTACGGCAGATAATTTCGGTAAGTTCTTTTTTGAAAAGCTACCTACATTAATTTGGAACGAATATAAATTTATGTTTATTTAGTTCCTTCCAAATTAATTAATTTTAAATTAGTTATAAAACTAGAATTATTCCACATCACAAAAATGTTTATTTAAATCTATTCAAAATAAATCTGTGAAAATTGGAAGATATTATTTACGAAAGACAGCAGAAGAGAGGCGCCGTCGCTAGATCTTGACAATTTCGTTTTATCTTGAATAGTTTCGTCTCGGATGTAGATGGAAATGTTTTGAATTTTTCTTAATTGCGTTTAATAATCACCTTTTTATCTGAAATTGTACAAAAATTGATATAAATCGTATAATGTAATATAACCTTTCCGTGTCAAACGTAAAAATAAATTAGAAAGTTCGTTTTACATATCCACTTATGAAAATTACTTGGTAGAATTCTGTTATTAACATAAAGGTCAAAATTCGGGCAGTGTAGCTTATAACGTAATAACTAACGTGGCGTAAACAATATTAACGAGCTTTGCAATTGATCGAAGGGGAAAAGGAGGAACAGTCAAACATCGAGATTGCTCTCGATGTCCTCATCCCTAAACTTCCCGGCATAGGTCTATTGATTTATACCGCGCACCCGTGTCTCTTGTCCGAATAGCCGGATGGACGCTGAGGTGGTACACTCCAAACACGTAGAGTTTGCAAGGATGCGCACACCCTAGTAGATAATGGATTTGAGAAGGGTTCTGTGGTACGTTAATCTTGCGTATGTACGCCCTATAGACCTTAATCTACTTATTTTAGGATATAGTCCGTGTCCATGAATAGTTTGCAAGATTCTTCGCAAAGGATTTCGATAAATTTAATCATACGTAATTGCAATTTGGAAAGTATCGATTCTCATCGGAAAGCAAAAGTCCCTTTAAAATAAGACGTTTCTTTATCTGAATGTACTTGTACGGTACGTAGGCGGAAGAAAGGGCAGCAAGTAGGATGGGAAATAAGAAGTAAAAAGGAACAGCTTTGTGCTGTAGGCGCATTATTTTCAGCCGTATCGGTCCGTAATACACCGCCGTTATCGACTGTTCGTGTTTGGACACCATTACCAACATTTATTACTTTGCCTGATAACGTACCCGTTTGTTAGGATATTTTAAGAAAATTACGTTGAAGATTCTTGCATTTTACTACTGCATCGTTTATCTTTATTATACACCGTAATGCGTAACGACCAAGTTTATAAAAACGAGGAGGAGAAAAAAAACTTATCGAGAGAATCGAAATACGAAATAATGAAGGCGAAAGTTATCGCGTGATATCAAATTTCGTTTTGACTATTGAAAATATTATATTCAAAAATTTATTAGTTTTAAAGCTCTCTTTAGTACTCACGAAATCTTTTTATTATCATTTAAGTTATTATAAAGTAAGCTCTAGATTCGTTTAGTACCATTTTCGACATGCAATTTTACATTGTATGAACCCAGTTTAAAAATAATTATTTTAATAACTTCAATTCGAGTCAATTGCTTCAACCATTATTTTAATGATCGTAAATTAAGCGTGTACGTTGTATAAATAATCGTAACTGTATATAAAGTAATATTTTCGGAGACGTAATGTTCATTAACTCATCCAGATTATTGTCAAAAAGGTCTACGATACTCGTCAGGCTAAACTGAAATCACGCATACAAAGAAAGACCCACTTGTCCAAAACGCGGAAAATCTTACAGCACGTTGAGCAACCTCAAACAACATTTTGCTAATGTATATTAGAAAAGCACACATTTTTATATGCTCATATGGCTTGGGATACTTCAAAAACGAGCTCTAATGTAATCGGATAATCACTTTATTTATCTCAGATAGGTATACAATATGCAAGAAAGGCCTTTTATAAACATCAATGACGTGGAATATCAGTATGAAAAGTTCAGTTATTATTATATCTACCTCGCCTGAAAACAAAAAAAAAAAAAGAAATCCGTATGGGGAAATGTAAAATAAAATGGCCAGAAACCGTATTGTTAAAGCTTTATGAATCATACATAGATACGCAGGTAAATTGAACTGGGAATTCGTTATGAAGAATTTCAAATTGAATTACTTAACCTAATGCCGCCTCTGTTACAGGGGCGGCTTATCATTCAACGGATGGCCCAGATACGTATCTTTCGCAAGATAGACCTAAATGCGACTATTGTGGAAAAATGTATTCGACGCCGGGCAATTTAAAGCAACACATAATAAATGTTCACGTACAAACTTCAAGAGAATTTTGGATAAGTTGCGATTTGTGCGGAAAGAAATGTAAAACCAAACATTATTTAATTAATCATCAATTACACGCACACGGAGTGCGCCAACGGCAACAAAACGGATACGATTGCCCACAATTAAATTAGGTTTATTTTAAACTTATGATGTACTTGAATAGCTACTAGGTAAATTAATAGATTAGACGTAGCCGGAATATTTCCATTACGATTTTTTACTTATTCTAGCTATCTTTGTGAGACCGTCGCAATAGTATTCCGTATTTTCGCTTTAAACGGAATACTATTGCTTAAAAGTCTCCATTAATTTTATCATATAATATATATATTTAAATTATGTAAATAAAATATAAGCACGTGAGGCTAAAAAACAAGTAAAGTGCAGCAAGATTTGGCATTACAGATGCCAACAGCGGAGGTGGAAACGGATCGCCCTCCAATCAGCAGATGGCGTTAGCTGCAAGAAAGGTGAAATACGAATGTCCCCTTTGCGATCGAATTCTGGGATCTATCACCATCGCACGAGCTCATATAGAAGAACATTACCCTAGAGATAGTCCCTTTTGTCCAGTTAGTGAATGTGGAAAACGATTTTCGCACCCAAACTCCGTTAGAAATCATATGAGAGCAAAGCATTCACAACAATGGGAAATTATGAAACAGATGAAGTGGAGCATCTAAAATAGACTGTACAACTAATGGAAAAGTGAACGGAAGAGAAAAGTCAATTTTGTGGATTTTTTTAAAATATAGTTACTACAAAGTGAGAGAAATAAACCAAAGATTAACGGTTGTTTCATGTGATATGATTGAATTCCTTAAAAAACTATTCACTAGAGACTTTTTATAGTGCCCCACAAACACCTACCTAGTTTGTGGTATTCACAGTTTCAATTCCTACAAACGTATTATACTACTATTTCATTGAATACTTTGTGAACCCGAAGCTTTTATCTTGTAATTCTATGTATTTTTATAGTTACTTTAAATTGGCGTATAACAGATAACTTTTATCACACTTGCTGAAAAATATCAAAGTGGCTTTATACTCCTAAACGTAGTTTACGCGGTTTCATACACTCTACATAGGTCCCCCTCTACAACTGAGGTATATAAAGCAGCTTTAAGCGTTTAAACAAAAGCAAGGGTGGATTTCCGGAAAACATCTAATTATTGTGCGTCCTTCGCATCTCACCTTCACTTTACTCAGTTATTTGAGCTAAATTTCATTTAACATCATAATATGAGATGTAAGATATTCCTCTCTTACTCCAATAATGTAACTACATAAGTATAAATTTATTTTAAAAGCAGGTAATTGGAAATTCCATGTTGCTTTAAATATAAATCATGTAGGTATTTGTTAAACAGTATTTTAAAAGAAGTCTTCTATTCTGTTAATATATTTAGATAATGAATTAATGAAATTAAAACCGTTTATTAAATAACAAGGACGCTCTTTAATTAAAATTTATATTTTAACAATTTTAGTACAGCAATAAACAAATTATAAAAGACATTTTAAACAAATTGAAGGTTACATGTAAATGCTAATTTTATGCCAGTAGTAATACAATTAAATCAATAGTCCGAAATGTCACATGTTTACTTTAATTTTTGGAATAAAACGTAAATTTATCTGTTATACGCCGTACCTAGTTTTATCTACTATAATTAAGTAATAGGTAGAGATCGTGCATGAACTTGCTGCATAAAGATGCTACAGATGCATATACCTACTACAAGCGCTGATTTAGTTTTGTAATGTGAGAAAATTGAAGATAAGTGTAGTTTGTACACAAAGAAATCAGTATTAAAGAGTCAATTTTTAATTAGATTTTTTTTTTCGAAATGACCAAGTAATACTCTGCAAAAGTTACATGAGACTTTTTTTTAAGAAGACATTGTTAAATTGCAGTATCGAGACGATCGTTGGATATGATGAGAGTGCGAGCAACAGATCCCCGTCCTTGTCCAAAGTGTGGTAAAATCTACAGATCGGCACATACGTTAAGAACACATTTAGAGGATAAACATACGATTTGTCCAGGATATCGATGTGTCTTATGCGGAACGGTGGCGAAGTCGCGAAATTCTCTCCATTCACACATGTCAAGGCAACATCGAGGGATAAGTACAAAAGATTTGCCTGTACTACCAATGCCTGCGCCTTTTGACCCAGACTTAGCTAGCAGGTATGTGGAGTAAAATACTTAATCCAACCAAAAGCCAAATAACCGAAAACACTTTATAAACTAATAACGCCTTGTTTTTTTAAAGGTTACTAGCAAAAGCGGGTGTTAAAGTAAGTCCGGCCGAACTTCGAGCAAGAGCATCCCCTACTGGTCCAAGAAGGTCGGATATGAAACTCGATGCTAAAAGTGTATACTCAGGTGCGCCTTCTGAAGCAGGTAGTTCGGTTTGTGGTGATAACGATCCAGAAGATTTAACGATTTCGCATCACCGGTCGTATTCAGGGTTAGATTTAGCAATGTCGCCTCCTTTATTAAATCATAATCCGGCAAATTTAAAAATTACGAAATTAGGTTCTGGGGGGCAAGCTGTGGCAGCGAAAAGTATAGACTCGATAGTACACAATTTGTCCAAAGAACCATACCCGGCGCCCTTAGCGCCGCCAGTTAGTTCGGGAAATACGACGGGATCGGCAATTTTAGATACGTACTTACAGTTTATTACAGAAAATAGTTTAGGAATGGGTATGATGTCGGAGCAAGCGGCTGCGGCGGTTCACGCGGCGAAAATGGCTCAATTAAATGCTATGGGATTGGATAAAGCGTCCCAACAGCATTTTTTGGAAAAAATGCAACAACAAATGGGCGTTGCGAACGATTTAATTATGAAAAGGTCCGACGAGATACGTAGAAATGATGACGATGTAATAAATAATGAACACGATATGGATAAAGACAAAGAGGACGCGGGATCTTCTGGCGGCGAGGAAGACGAATATAGTGAAGATGATGTAGAACCGGAAAGTGTTAAAGCGGGTGATTAATGTACAGATTACAAAAAAAAAACATTTTTATAAGTAAGTCAGTTCAAAAATATTCCAGCTGCCGCAATTCTTGCCGTTAAACATAATATACTAATTTTATTCCATCCATCTACCTCAATATTGCCACACAAAATTTTACCACAAGTTCTATCCTTAGAAAACACTTAAATTCCATCCGTCTACCTCAAATACTCAGAAATAGAAATACTCATAAGATACAGGATAATAAGGGTTCTCGTGTGTATACGGTAATTTAAGATAGATTAAAAATTTTTATTGGACTATGTTGCAGTTACAAATTGACTTTTAAAATTGATGTTAAAATAAGATGTGTAGATTTGTACATTAGTACAATGTTTAGAAATGTCTATAAATCGTGCCAGATTGAATGTTGATTAGTATATATGTACCAGTGATTTATACATAGTGGTTCCTGCAGTCTACATCACAGTTGTGTTTATAATTTCAGTTAATATACGCGAATATATTTAATAATTGCATCAGGAAGTACACTCAAGGGAATTTTATAATAGGGCAGAAGTTTTGTTTAAATTGTTAAATATATTTAATCCTATTATTACAGTATACAGTCAACCTAATTCAGGTTAAATGGTACAAAAGGCTTTTGCCGAATACTATTTTTGTATGAAATCTAGATTATTGATCTTATATAATCACTAAAATTCGCAATATTGGTTCATTTGTAGACTCATTAAATGATGACATTTTATAGTCTTGTGATATAAATTAATATAGTACTGAACACCAACATGTCATGATATTTTTTTAATACAGTACCAGTCAAACTAATTGCATTTTCTTAAAATGCATCAAATAAACAACTGTTTACATCATAGAATGGGTCTAAATTATTAAAGTTATATGCTTCCATACCAATAAAAATGCTTCCCGATATAAGCAATCTTTATATTCTCAGGTAGATTCATATTATCTCAAAATTGCAGTACAAATCCGTATAGTGAAAAGAAAGATGTTTAATAATAATTACTGCTGATGACAATTTTTATATTTACTAATAATCACTCATACTCGCATCCGTGATAATAAGTCAGGTAAATATTAACTATTCAGGTATCATAATTCAGGTAGATAAGACAGTTTTATAAATAATTTTTTCAGTCACTAGTTTTATTTGAATTTTACATAGTATATATTAAAAACAACACTTCCATTTTTCTTCCTAGGCTTACGTTGTTCCAAAATTTGCCTCATGACAAACTGATAATAAATAAAACAATCCTATATGTATACTTGAGGCAAAATGTCAATCAACACACGTATGTCAGTAGCTCTTCCATTTCTTTGTATTTAGAATCGTTGCAAAAATCGGTTTCGTACTTTACGTTCAACAAACTTTTTGTACTTTGTTATTTCGGCTTATGCTATAAAATGCTACAGTAGTTGTAAAAGAGCAGAATGCAAGCTGTCTGTAGTTAGCTGTACTCAACAAGTAATGGTAATTGTTAAATGTTGACTAGCAAGTTGTAATCGCTTACGTTTTAGTCAAGACTAGAGATAACATTAAAAAAACGTAGCGATAGAACTCGAAAAAGGTCATTGTTAATTATTGAGTAAGTTAGTATAACTAGATTGTTAATGCACACTGAAAGCGCAACATGAATGTATACCGTTTCTAAATTACAAATTTATAACAGGTAATGTTCTTGAACAATTTTCAAATTGTTATATTCAGGTAACCGCTTCCCCTTTCTGATTGCGAAACTTTGATCTTAAATTAATCCTATAATTAATTCATCAAGGTGAAGATTTCAAAAATGTAAGATTAAAGGTTCCTAATTAGATTGTAGGGAGCATTATGCAATAATTGATTTATACAATTTAAAACACATACAAAACCAGTGAAGAAATAAATGCTCTAATACTGTCATGAAGGAAATGCCTCAAGAACATTATACATCCATTTTACATTTTATAAAATAAGATTTAATAATAAAAATTAAAATATTATATTTTTTCACAAGTCTTGTGTGTTATTTATTTGTAGTTTTTTACACAGAAGTCCTCAATGTTTACATTATTAACCCTTATTATTTTACCTTCTTTCGTCCAACTTAGGAAACAGGAATTGTTTAAGCTGTAAGTTACGTTATTATTTTGTTAGGTGAATAGTTATAGAATAATGTTACTTATGTATCGGTACTGCAGTCAATATAATTTGAAGGCTGTTATTTATTTCAGTGTTTACATCTATGTTATAATATATATGTTTATTTCGTGTAAGATTGCAGTGTCATTTTTTTAAAGTTATGTAGTTTTAGATTTAAGTACTGTTGTGATTTCCCAATAATTGACATTTCCGGTTGAACTACCTCATTTTTCAGAAATTCAATTTTCAATTTTTGTGTGTAATTTACTGTATTTTTACTACTTATATATTTTTACAAGTAACTCACTCACACCCGATCTCCAATGTGACAGTAATACTGGTAGAATTTTGTACTTAAGATATGAAAAGTATATTTTATATATTTTATTTAGTTAATGATGTACAGTTGTTTTTGTTTTTGTAAGTTACTTAAAAAAAATGATATGTATTTGTAAAAACCCTTAGGGGACTATGGCGAGCTTATCTATATGTGCAGTGCCATATGTAAAAACAAAAACATTTTGCAAAGTTTAATGAAAGTATTAAAAATTGTAAAATGTTTTTTAATTTTATATAGGACTCTACAGCAATCGCATTAGTAAATGCAAATAACAGGAGTAATGGTTCCTATATATTATACGGTTCCTCAACAATATCTTTTTTCAGAGAAATCACCTTTCTGTCAAATTCTAATACAAGTCGTTTTTGGCTTAGGTATATATTGTACTTAATTAGAATATTTATAAACTAAATTACTTTGTATGTTTGTATAGATCTTCTAGGTTAGTGATAATCCAACTATCTTAAGTTACTTAAATTTCTATTGTTGAGGGACTGGGTGCCTTCTGTAATAAGTATAACAGCCTAGTCGCTGGAAATTGACCCAGTGGCACAAAGCTGAAGCAGAGTTCCTAACCTGACTCCCTTTACGAGAGGTAATACATTTAAACAAATAACTCGTAACTTTTATATAGCGTAGTGAACCGTTGACACCGATAAAATATAGTTTTGCTAAAGGGCAGATTCGTATACACTTTATATTATATGAAATAGATGTATGTGTAAGATATAACTGATAGGTATACATAAAATATTTGTTTTGAATTAATATTAACGTTTTGCACTGCATTTCGTTATTATATCAGTTAAAAATGTACTTAAAATCAAAAACCATGATTGAGTTTTAATCGTTAAACTATGTACTTTTATTTTTTATTTAAAATGTTCCTGATGATATATAAGTTAGAAATATGTTAAGTTGAATTTGTCGTTGTTTAGTTAGCGGTAGGTGCAATAAGAGAGCAACATGACAAGTAAGGATATAAAATAAATAAATATCTATTTGCCATATTATTATATTATTAATACATTGTGTATTGCTTGGGTATCATTTATACATAATAAAATTAACATTGAAATAAACTAAAATAACTTACATCCAACTATCCAGATCAGCTTAATCGTACACATAAACTAAAACTCCCTTACATTGTATTCTCGGAATATTGCTCGGTGTGACTACAATAATGAAATTTTGTCAAACTTGCCATCTATAAGCACCACAGTCCACAATAGCTATCATACTGCCTTTATTATTAATTACTATACCAATTACAATGAATATCATCTAAGTACTTATAAGCTATTTCCAATTCAAAATGATATTTCGCTTAAGTATTTAAACCCAAAAACGATACAGCTTACAGGGCATTATCTACGTAAATTTTTTGATATTTTTTTTTGTCACGCATTGGATAAAATTACGTGTAAAACACGAGAAGAACATGCTTTTATCAGCTATGATTCAATTGACACACTGTTCATACCAGATGTGTCATGGAGTTTGTGTTGAAAAAAATTGCACTACTTAATAACTGTGCCAGTACATTCTTAACTATTCCAATTTTATTTCACAAACTTCAAACAGCTAAATATTACATACAGGTGTCTGAAGTGTACCTAAGTTACATGCTCCAACCGCATATTCTTAAGACTTACGCAATGCACAAGTCATCAGTTTGTTGTGCCATATTTCGCTCTAAAGTTCTTTTTTTAATTCTATTAAAAGGTCACGGCACAAATTTGTCACATTTTTGCAACAACTTAATTTATAAATTATACTTAATATAAAGCAATAATACAACAAAATTTGCCATATGGCAAATATATTCGGGCCCTTTGTGCTGCTACCCTGATCAGAGTCTTCCGACCCCACAACGTCACTCAAACCGTCCCACACGTGAGATAAACCTGAGGATGCTGGAAGAGGAAGCGGCTCTAATTGTAGCCCTGTCCGCTCAACATAGATCGCCTTAATTTGACATATACGGGACACTCACAAAGTAAGTATGTGGTGCGCCGCCTCGTCGTCTGTGTAGCATCCTCTACAGGATGATGAATCGGTCACGCCCATGTGGTGAATGTGCATGTTTAATTTACAGTACCCAGAAAGTATACCCACAAGTAATCGCAGGTTCTTCCTCGCAATCCATCAAGTACCACCTAGCCTTCTGTTGGGCTTGGGTGTCTTGAGTTGTTAAGTTGTTTAAGTGGAACAGCCGACTCTGGACCATCATACGGTTGTTTTGAGGCCAATTGGACTAACTAATCTGCTTTTCATTGGCTATTGTTCCAGCATGCCCTTTAACCCATACCAGCTCGAGGGTATTGCTGTTTGTCACTTGCTGTAGTACCTACTTGGCGACATACGGAAACCAGCCTAAAAGTGAATTTGCCTTGACCTACTCTCTGCTGTCACTGGAAATTCTGATAATTTTATTCTTTATGCTGTGCATAAGAATTGTTTTTGCACTAAGCGTTACTCCTACTAGTTCTATCTGAAAGACAGTCGAAATTTTGCCTAGTGGTTGGCTGATATGGAATTTCAGTTTTTTGGACTAAATTCTGGTGCCTCTTCTCTCCATTCTTTTAGATCCATCCGTGAAGATGAATATGTCTGGTTGGGATACCACTTCCGCATCAAAGAAGATGTGGTAGTTTTTCCCTAGTACAAATTGAGGGATGAGTGAGTTCTTCTAGGAAGGGCAGTCGCTTGATTGCCTCGCCCAGAATTCGAAAGTGGCCCACCTCACTCGATTAATACCTCTGTTATTAAACAAACAACCCTTTATTTTTCAGACGCAAGGCTGCCAGCATGGCCTGCTCTCCAATGGAGATCCAGTGGAGGTAGGCCCGGGAGGGCTTCCATGACGGCTGTGGGGGTTGATCGCATTGCGCCTGTGCACGCAAGGCACGCTAGTCTTTGCACGTGGTTAAAAAGTGCTATGGTATGGAGAGTCTGGAGTGAAAAGAAAGTATCTACCTATAGGTAGATGGTAGATAGATAATTTAAATGTTTGGTTTGGATAATATGTACCTGAATCGTACTGATGGGGTTGTTAGATAAAATGTTTTGCAATATGGAAACAATTACAAAGAAATCTACAATCATTTAGCGGTTAGGTATTGTGAATGGTACCTATTTCATCTCCTATAGGTAGCATGATTTTGTTAGCATAATTACCACGTGCAACAATGGATATCACAAGCACTATTACTTCTAAAATTTCCAAGGAAACGCAATACCAATGATTACATAATATTATGTAATACCATTGACTTAACAGAGTGGTATCAGTATGTACGTACTGGTTTCTTATTTATTTAGGTATTTTTGCAAATATATGATCAGGTCAGGGCCGGATTAGGGGGGGGGGGGGGGGGCTACATCCCGGGCCTCATTAGATAGGGGGCCCCCATTTCATAGGGGATACCACTTGAGTCTACAAAAATAAATGCCGTAGTGGATTTTCGAAATGCATTTTTTTTAACTGCAATAAAATTCAAAAATAGAATCTACTACTCAAGCAGACAGATTGTCCGCGTGCCAGTGCATGTCGAATGCCGGGCGCGGCCGCATGAGTTTAAAAAAGGGCCCTTTTCACGTAAAGAGCTCCGGGCCCTCAACTCTTTAATCCGGGGCTGGATCAGGTCTTCTGAGTAACTACAGGTCCCCTAAAGTTAAAATACTGATACTCATTTTCTAAGGATTTATTATACCAATAAAAATACTTATTCCTAAACATTCTTCGATTTGCCCAAAATTTTATGTGTCTTGTGTGGAAATACCCATTTCTTGGAGATTGTTCGTAAGTTACGTTACATTAAAGCCACTTAGAATTTGTAATAAAGATAGGTAGGTACCTATACGAGGGAGCAGCCATTATTACTGAGAATGAGTAAATTATGTAGGCCATCGAAAACAAAAAATGTAGGTAGCCTCAGTAAGAGCAACTCATTACTTGATATTTGCAGTTTCATTTGCCAATAGCATTTAAAAAAAAATTGCAAGAATAGTGAAAAAATGGAATTAACCTGAGACCATTTTCGCATACCTACCTAATGATTTCTTATGACTTTAAGAAAAGTTTAAGTGCGTATAACTGCGAAGAAAGTTTGAAGTCAACATTTCCTTGACAACAATTTACAGATGGTACAAGGAATTCGAACGTGGAAGAACTACAGTTGATCACCAGAAAGGCGCGCAGGTCTTCCAATTACCACTGTGACAAAGGAAAATATTGCTGCTGTGAAGAATATTATGGAAGTCATAATATTATAGAACTAAGCCATAATCACTGAAATATAAGCAACCTGGAACGCTTATGCTTAACTTAAAGCCGAGCCGACAGAAAGGGAATTACTGTCAGGTTATTCGGTCTCTATCTTGCTCATTTGTCGGGTTATTCGGTCTCTGTCTTACTCATTATGTTATTATATCGTATAGGTAATATGAGTGCAACAAGGACAAACTAATAACCCGTTGTTATGGCTATCGCTCGCTCAGTTTATTTCCTATAGGTTAAATCAAAGAGTAAGATACTCTTTGGTTAAATGCACCGTGCGCGTTCCAGGTTGGTTATATTTCAGTGGCCATAATAGATGCTCAACTGGGGATTGGATCCTCATCTGTGAACACAATACAAGTACACGTACACTCAGTCTTTATAACATCCCAACAAACAATTTGAATTTGGCCAACTACTGGCCTAGTACATATGTACCAGAAGTCCAGATGCTGGTCCAGTATTGGCAAAAGGTGCTGGGCCGGAACGTATAGGTCACTGAGGCCATAAGCAGGACCAGTTGTGGCACAACAGCATATGATACTGGGCCTCTACTCTGTAGACAACCTGTATCGCAATGCATTGAATTACCATTACTACCCCACTCCCTTACCGATTAAATAATTATTGCACTTACACTGATATTTTGATCACATTTTTTATTAAAATTATAAAATAGTTTACACTTGATACAGCAACAGAATTATTATACGAATACTAAAAAAAATACGAAAACATTCATGGAATTAATTATACTTGAAAGTAACAAAACATTAATCAAAACTAATCTAAAATTAAATATGTGCACTTCTACTAAACTAATGTTGTCATAAACAAACTTAATATTTTTATACATTGTTAGGTAAAGTAAACTGATTATACTTATTATGTACTAATAATATTTCCATTAATAGTATATTCTACGAACTACCATTGAATAACTAATGGAACTACTTAGAAAAATCAATGTAATTTTCAAATTTATATGTTAAATTGATAATCTTTATTGATTAAGTACTTCATTATTTTCTTTTTTTGTCCTTTTGTTACGGCCTCCGGCTCCATCTGCTGCATTTCGAAACCAAGGCTTTATGCTATTTTCAATTTCTTGTTGAGTTGCAGATGTACAGATGGCATTTTTTCGTACAGAAACTAAAAAAAACGTTATTAAAAATGTACACTGTAAACGGCCTAACTGTGGCCAAGTAGGGGTCCACCAATATGCATTGCCGATATGTTCCCAACTACGGGCCGTTATAGCTCATTATTGCCAGTACTTTGCCGACACTGGCAGCACTTAACCATCATGCGGCCGTTGTTATTATGTTTGCTGGGATACGAGCACTTATTTATACAGCTTTTTGTCCTGTGACTCTTAGTTGGTCAACTAGTCACATTTTGTTCATTCCCACCTTAAATGGCATGTAGGTACTATCCTCCATTTTGCATAAACTGCGGATGATTCCGTAGCTAGGGGGAGTAGTTCGATTTAATTGCTGATTCCACGTCCCTACACAGTTCATTACTAGGAACTAGGATTAGTAGCTTTTTCAAATTACCTCGTTTTTTACTCTTGCATAGTGTTTCCTTTGTAGCGCGTGGCATTGCTTTTGCTAGCGGGTATTCCGCTACCTCCATTAGGATTTCCTTCAGTTGCGTTATTCAGTTCATTTTTGGATCGAGTTTCTCGCTGCTGTGTAATTTACTTATACCAATATATGCTTGTCGTAGTAGCCACTCTTCGGGTAGTTGTTGCCACAAATAGAGTGCGTTTTTGATTATTTGTACCTTTAGATGGTCCAGAGCCGGCTCTATGCCACTTACAATATATCAATTGCAAACAACTTAATAACTCAAGGCACCCAAGCCCAGCACAAAGCTAAGTGGAACTTGATGTCAGCCTGTCGTCACGTGAGAAAGGCTTTCACAGGACCATCACGTAGGCTGGCACGTTTTTACACAGGGCTATCAAGAAAGAACCTGCGGCTGCTTGTAGGGGATACTTTCTAATTATGTGTAGGTATAAATTGTAATTTTCATTGAAATTCTCTGCATTGCTGGTTGAGAAAAACAGCTTATAGCTGATATCTGCCATAGAAAATAAAGTCCACTGAGGTCTGATATGTCCTGATTACCCACTTCTTTTTATTAACACAAATTATGATTATTTTATAAAAATATAACTCGATTACCAGAGCTGTTCAAAATACCGAAGAAAAGTATTTCAATTATTAAATACCAAATACCATCTAAGTAAAGTATTTGCAGCTTCAAATACCAAATACTAGGAAAGGAAAGGATTTGAAGTACCAAATACTTGAACAATTGCACAAATAAGGTATTTCAAATATTATCTAGCATTTAAAGTACCGCGTTTTGTATTTGAAATACCGAATCCAAATACAACGAGCAAGTATTTCAAATACCAAGTACCAAATACTAAGATTAAAAAGGATTTCAAATAAAGTACTTCAAATACTGAAGAGTATTTGAAATCATTTTTCAATTACTTTTATTTCAAATACTTGCAGCTCTGTCGATTACTCACAAAAGCGTTTGAAATTACATTCTTCAATATTTCAGCTTGGATATTTGACTCACCAATTGTAAGTTGAGGTAATGTCATCATTTAACACCTTGATACTTAATAACTTACGGTCGTCGAGATATGCAACTTTTAACGAAGATAAGTAAAATTAATAAGTTAATAATAAATTAATAAGTCTTGATTCCAAGAAATTCACCCAAAATCAGTTACAATCAATTGGTATAAGTAATGGAAGTGAACTTTCAGAAAATCTGTGGTTGAAATTTGGATGTGGATCTATGAGCGTGTATTAGTACAGATTTGCCGCGCCGCCGACCCAATGCTTCGGGTGATAGTAAAAGGCGAGGTATCCCCAGTTTCCTGAACAAAACGATTAACTGCATTGACACGCCCCCTCTTATTCTTAACACCCGTAGAATCTCACCGGTTGCAGATTCCCGACAAAATAAAGAGATAACATCTACGACGAGTAATAACGCTCCTAGAGCACTTTACATACGCCAACAGTACGACCCTGTCTCAACCTCCGAGAACTGGCTGCAAGAGTTTAAATTAAGGCTCCAGAGAAGGTCCAGTAACAAAGAAAAGGGAAGAAGGGCTGCAATAGAAAGGAAAGTTGTTTCAATGGGATGTTGGGTTGCCCAAAAAGAATGCTATGTGTAAAGGATCCTAAAATTTTAGGAAGACAGTAGACACTATTCCCTTATTAAATAAGCAATTTTTATGATTTTGCATTAACAAAACATATGTTTTCCTTTACTACAGCCCATGCGTGTAAAGGAATTCATTACACTTTTAGAAAACAGAGGTTTCATAGTTTTCTATAATGAGATTAATAATAATAATAAAAATAATAATTTATTAATGCTTTGTTATGAAAAGAAAAACATTCGCATATGTCACATTAGTTACCATTAATTTGCTGGATGAATTAATAATAATTTCGTCAGCATTACAATGCAACCATTTGGATTTAAAACATGAACGTGAAGGAAATACCTCGGACCAATAAAATAAATTATTGGTCCGAGTGAAATACATTCCATTTCATACACTTTTCAACACAAAATGGTTTCGTGTTATAGTGCAACTTCCTGAAAACATAATATTCTATCTTATGATAATTATATCTAATAAAGAATCGATTAGCTTCCATTACAATTTAGGGCAACTTTAGTGCTCTTTTACGATACAAATCGAATTGATAAAAACATCTGCTCCAAAGCAGATCCCGGTTTTATAATAGTTTATGGTGGCTCTCAAGCAACTGATAAAGGTTTATTTAATTATTATTCCTTCCCTATAAAATCGCTTATAAGTAGAGGGCGGATTATATGCAAAATGCATATTGTTGAATATTGATGCTGTAATAGTACCCTTCCGTATCTAGGCGAATCACATTAATGCGAGTTATATGACACCAATTTAATTTTGCATATTTTGCATATATTTGCAGCAATGTTCATATTTTTGTAAAATGTGTATATTATAGCATAATTTGTGCATTTCTAAACAAATCTGACATTTTACTTAAAAAAATTTCTGTCATCTCCTCAAACGAGCACAGTAAATGAAACTTTTTAAATAAAAGATTAAAATCTAAAAAAGAAAACCTTTAAAAATTCCTGTTTAAGGTAAGAGAAGCGGCACTGCTATAATTTCGTCGTAGCATTCGATCATATCGAGATTTAGATGGAGCTGCCTTGCATTTCTTACCGAGATTTCTCAGTCGCATCCCTACATCCACTTGATCGAACGGGGATATATTTTATCTGATACGCGACAAGGATTTAATTTAAACAATTTGGAAAAATAACTTATTGTAAATTGTTATAGGCAGAAAAGCGATGATCAGAATAATATGTTTAATTCTCCAACTGATCGTAAGATTATTTGAAGTTAATATTACACATATACATTATTATTATTTTAATTACTTAATTTTTTTAATTTCATTAAGAACCTTTTTCACATAATAACAGTTTTTGTTTAATACAGGTTGTTTATTATTTCTTGGTATGCATATTTTGCATATAATGTTGCATATTTTAGCAAACTGACTGCATATCTTTAACATATTTGGTGCATATATATGCGCATATATGTGACTTTTTATGTGCATATTAATCCGCCCTCTACTTATAAGTATACGATTTTACCATACCACTAGAGAATTGAAAATTGAGTATTTATTCATCTACGCCAAAACTGCATTTTGATGAATTGGTAGCAGTACGTGGTTATCCACGGCTGGTGTGAATATTTAAGGATATATTATACAGATCGTTAGAAATACAAAAGTCACTTACTGGAAAAATACTACCAATTAAGGATACTTTATTATTACGTAACATAATAAGTTGTGTGTTTGCATAGAACATATAAGGTAAAGATGTTCAATGCTGCAGAAGAACGTGTGATAGGTTTTAAGTTGCCCAACCACAGGGTGGCTGAAGTTTTGACATCTAGCGGCTGGGCAAGAAATTAAAACTACCCGGTTCAGAGACAAATGTTGCAGGTTTGTTTAATTTTACCTAAAGTCTATGGCTATGTTATCAAAGTGATCAGAATTTTTTTTAAATGCCGCCGTTTCTGAATTAATATACCTACAATAACCTAGATATTCTACTAATCTACTTTAAAAAATAGTAATTCCCTATCAAAGCCAAGCTGCTTACTAAGGTTTTAAAAAATACTACATTTTCATTTATATTTGTAGCTTTATACAAGTCGTAGTCACCTAAAGGTATGGTTTCGCTGGAGCGTCTGGCGGCGGCGACTCGCGATTGCGTCCCCAACGTTTTAGGCGCGGACGTTTTCGAACAAGTCGCAGCATCTGCGCCTCGACTGCCCGATATAAGGTTGAAAGTGATAAGTCGCACAGCTGCGCGCCTAGACTGGTATATATTACTAAACTATTATTATACTTACCTTTTTCGAAAAAATACTCTCCCAAACCTATTTAAAATTTTGTATCGCGATTTTCGGGTGGGTATTACAGAATTCAACTCTCCCCCTGAAAAAGGGTTGGTAGCATTTCACTATAGGGGCCCTGACGAATTGTAGCCCCGGCCCCCGAGATACCTTCATCCGAAACTGGTTCCATGTGTAATAAATACCACTCCCTTGATTTGATAACTTTGTTCTAGGTGTGTGAAGGTGGCCGTGATCTTTCGGAAAAATATTAGGTACATATAATATTACAGTTGAGTGGATGAAACGGTCTTTAAAACACGTGCGATTTTTCAAGCACGACGGCGTAGCCGGAGTGCTTGAAATAGAGCAAGTGTTTTAAAGACCGTTTCATCCACTCATACTTTACGCTATTTTTTTTATTGGTTCACTTTGAAATCATAAATAGTGGTATTAAAATGGAAACCACGTGGTTTAAAAAGCTAAAATAAGACACCAATAAAAAAATTATTTTTTATTGCCTTTAGCCCGCGCCTTCGTGCTTGAAAAAATCGTTTTATCCGCTCATAGGTACTTTAATATACTATATATTTTATAAACCCTTAGAATCAAGTGCAAAAGTTAAGCAAATACTTCAACATTTCTTGTGTAAAGTAAACTGCTGTCAAAATATGACAGAACCGTGCAATGGTAATACAAATTGTATATTATTCCGTCTCTGCATTCTGATTATAGACAACCATAAAAGCTGAATAGGAAGTGCGCATAATCTGTAGGTAACAATCACACTGTTGAAAACTGTTTTTAAACTCTTACAAAAATATTAATTACCCAAGCAAAAGTAGGTAGACCGATTGTAGTAAACTTTCCCGCCGTTAACGTTGTTGGTTTTTGACTTCTAAGTATAGATAACTGCAGAGCTTTCTGAAATCTTAGGTCGGTCCCAGCAAAATTTGAATCCAAAATAGAATCCGCTACCAATTCGCTTTCATTTGTAACTTCTTGCCCCCAGAAACATATAATTAAAACTTGAAGAGCTATAGACATCCCTTCAAATAAATTTCTCAATATTTGAGTGTCTCCTAAAGGTAACTGAAAAGTATTTTTGATTTCATTATTAAACCATTTCAAGTTAGCTTACCATTGATGCTCGATAAATAATGAAACACAGCATCCCGAGTGTACTGATAAAGACGAAAAGAAGTAGACCACTGCAGATTTCTTCCATTTCGTCTGCCATATCTAGAATTGACAAATGGTAACGAACAGCTTCTTTCAGAGACTGTTCCAAATATTTCCATTTGACTTCCGGATACTCAGTAGTGTCGTGTAACGATACTTTTGTAGCACAATATTTATCTTCCTAAAAACATAGATGGCATATTATGAAAAGAGGATGTCATCACTTTTTATTCTTTCGGTAAGTTAATAGTTGTAATATGAGAATGCTAAAAAAGTGAGATAAACTCAATAATTATGTTCTAGTCGACTTAATATTAATTTCTGAAATGTACAGGTACGTACAGTATAATCCTCGCCAGGAGTGTTTACCGCTACGTCATTAATGTGTAAATCTAGCTATCCAATTTGTTAATACTGCCTTCTCATATAAAACCAGTGAATTCAATAAGGATGGTGAACATTCGTAGTGCATTTGACGAAATCGACATACGGTATTGAATAAGCAAATGTTATAGAAAGAATAAACCTATAAACGCGAATTTAATTTCTTTTATATGCATATGAATTTAATTCTCATTTGACTAATATAGTACAATTTTGATTCATGTTTTTCATATTACACCATATGATTGTATGTGATGACGTAGCGGTAAACACTTCTGGCGAGGATATTACTTAATGCACAAGACAAAAGCAACGTTCTGTTTATCGCTTATTTCTGGAAAAACAAATAAATGAAGCTGGCAGTGATGTGGATTGTGAAGAACCGTTGCGACGATAAAAAGATGCGTTTGTGGCAAGGATTTTTACTGGAGATGTATCTTAGCTAAAGTTTTTGGGATGGAAAGTCAGAGTCACAATAACAAATAAAATGAGGATAGGTAACAAAATATAATATATCAGAAACCGGCTTGTTAACTGTTCAAAAGTAAGTACATAAATGTAATTAAACAACTCTTACATTCTTACACACACCAGTAATGCCGATTACACAACCACAGTACTGTTGAATTATCTAAACAAAAGAGTTAATTAACAGAAAATTGGGGGTGCAACAAGCAGACCGATCGAAATATAACAGTTACGAACTTGAGTCAGTATCGAGTGTTGACATTCAATTAGCACTTTGCTTCCCAGTTTTAACTTTAAACAAATTAAATACGTCAAGGTAAAAGGTAACACGAAAAACAAAAGTAAGTTTAAAGGTAGTAAATAAAGTTAAATTCAAAAGGAAAATGTAAGGTTAGTAAACTTAACAAATCTTGTCTCCAAACGTTGACGGAAGATGGCAGCAGATGAAAATCTTGTAGAAAATGATTTCATTAATCCACAAATTTCGGAGATAATTGGAGGTGAGATGATGAACAGCAATTAATGTTATTATCTAACCATGGACCTTCGACAGCAAGTAGAACGGAGATAATTTCAGATGGAACTCAAATAAATTCTTTCACAAGATGGCGATTACATTACACCAATAGGTGAAATGTTAAACCAATACGTAAAACCAAAAACGCTAGGACAAATAATATGAATTACTGTCAGGAACTCAAAGGAAAACGTGATATTTAATACAAATAAATTAGGTACATACCTCGAGGATTAGTATTTTCCAGGAGCGTAGCAAGAACGCAATTCGTAAACAAATTTTAATGCAAAAATCCGTAAAATACGGTTTAATGACACCTTAAATGAGCAGATGATTCCAAATAGATACTAAAAGATCGAAGCTTTTCACTTAAAGACGATTAATATCGATTTATAGGAAAGTGTGAAAATTCGGTAGCACCAACGATGTAACGTTTAGTTCAGCGTTACGAAGCAGAAAGATACGCCATTAGAAATCGAGCTACTATTTATGTAAGGACCCAAACATTTGCCGATGCCTCGACGTAACACGCGAAGTTGAAAAAATCAACCAATCAGAGTTTAGGTGTAGATTGATAGCCAATTAGAATAACGAAAGTCCCTGCCAGCCAGGAAATCTCTTTTGACAAAGTAGAGAATTAAGAAATTTCGTAACTCTATAATTCTGACTAAAATCAATACGATTGACTTTTGCGAATTAGGCAACTAGTCGAGCAACGTAACAAATGTTACTAAATTTCTACCTAGGAAAAATATTTTTTATAAGTAAGGAAAATAGTGAAATAATTTTGAGGGAGCATTTATTTTATTTATAGATGTCGGTATAGAGAGCATATGTGGCATCAGTCAAAGCGGCAAAAGCTGCCGCGCCCTTTGGGGCCTTTCCGGCAAGAAGTGGACGACGCGACGATTTTAGTTTTTATTTTCCTTTTGCGAAACTGGTGATAATGTAAACTAGAGTAGAGTTAAAAAAAATGTTACAATGCAAATTAAAAGCTTTACCTGCGGCATCGCGTGGGCTTGCGTGGGTGTAAGTACGCCACTGGCTTTTGTCTGAACACGTTGAAGAATGTGGTTTGAATGTGTCCCTGTTTAACAATGAGAATGTAAAATTGAGGTTTTTGCAGTCCTGTGCAAAATTTTGTAGAAAAGGCACTGACTTTAAGTTCAATATTTCTTAATTAATCTGTGCCACACTACGGTAACCATGGTACCTACCGCAAGAAATCTCACCGCTTGTCGATACCGTTGTGTGTTTAACCTTCGGAGTATTGACTAGATGTGGCAATTCCTTTAGTTGGTAATGGACGTGGTATATCGAAATCATCGAAAGAACTGCTCTGTAGCTATTTCAAGGAGCCAATCTACCCGCACTTTCTGAGCCCATTGCGACCATCACCGAATAAAATGCAACAGTTATTGGTTTGGAGACTGATGCTTTTCCACACCAACGTATAAAGCCCCAACATCGACTCGTTGAGCGTGCCGCTAAACAATTCGAGGAGGTTCAGTGCCGCGCACCATATGTAAGAACTTTTTAGACATTAATAGTAGACTATGTTAGTGTTTCAAATGCGCTATTAATATTTGTTTATTGTTACTACTGTTTATGACTATTCACAAGAGCTGAAGAGTGTCAGTGGAGGGTTGGCGAGTGGGAGAGCATCAGTGATCATAAACACGTTATGTGGAAATTGGGCGAGACGATTGACATTGAGTAGAAGGAGAATATGGGGACAAAAACTTGTGGATGAAGGGAAAGTGTGGCGACCTAAAACCAGGTGATATTGCTCAATTAATAGACAATTTAAGTGCTGCCTTACATCAAGAAGACGTTAGTGCATTAGAGTTATCTAAATACAGTGATGTCTATCCTAAACTTAAAGTGCCTAATTTAAATTATTGTGAACAATATTTGTGTTTAAATAAACCAATCGCAATGAAAAGAGTTATAAGTCAAATTAGAACGGCAAACAAACATATCCTGAGATTTTATGTATCAGGAAATTCATATAAAATAGATACTAGAGATAATTGCACAATATGTAACATGAACGTTCCTGAAAGTTTGTACCACCTATATGTCGAATGTCCGATATACAAACCATTAAGGGAAAAATATTTGCATAACTCCCAAACATTAGATACGAATAATTATATAAATCTATTTAAAATAACTGAAAAAACATTAAACTTAATTTTTTATTACACTACAGAGCTACTAAAACTAAGATCATTTATCATAAACGAATAAATTTTACTCTATTCGATGAAAAGATTACCTATTTATATGGACTGGGGATATGTACACCCCACGTCAACTTGTATTAGCTAAGTTTTTTTTTTAGACTAAGTAGAATATAACTTTATGTTAGGTACTTTATTTTACGCTAGATTTTATTTGACTTTTTTTGGTTTCTGTTTTAGTATGTATATTTTGTAACCCGCTATCTAAGTAATACTTAGTCCTTTTTATATACACATTATAGGTATACATAAAGCATGTACATGTTAGAAATTGTATGGCCAAACTTCTTGTAATGGGACATCAAAATCCCTAAATACAATAAATTGAATTGAATTGAATTGAATTGAGTAGAAGGAGAAAATGCTGCCAGTAGAATTGAGAGTTTCCGGATGGGAAAGACTCTGATGGGTATACCAATAGAGAACGATCAAAGATGTTACGGAGTGGACTGGAATGATAAGATTGCTTCATAATCATCAGCGACGCAGAGCAACAGAGCTGGAAGCAAAAAATTTGTAGGAGAAATAAAGTGACAGAGCGGACCTTAAAACGTATACAGTACAAGAGTAGATGTTGGACCATTCATCGATGAGAGACATTTGGGGGTTTGGCTGCAAAATAATACCAAAAGTTTGGTTAAAGAAGAGAGCAATCGTAATCGAGTCGACGAATACGACACTCTTTGCAGAGAAATACACGTTGGTTAACTTAGTCATTAGCGCACTCAGTGATATAAGAACCTGACTAAGATTTGGAAACACGAACAAGTGGAGAACCTGAGAAGTCTGTCTTGTCGTCTCGTGTAAAAACACTTCCAATACGGCGCTGCGTCTGGAATAGAAATTGTTGGGGGTTGATAAAAATGGGCGTCACCAGCTATCTTCGCAAAATAGTAACAAACCACCAAACGGAGAAGAAATTAAAACTGACATGTCAAGACGGCAGCACATATGTGTTGGGTGCGGGAGTGCCACACACTTCGATCTTTGATTATTATTATCTTCCGGATGGGATCACGGCGATGGCTTTCGCCGACGCCTTGCCAATTGTCATGGCAATCCGCCGTATTTGCGACTGAATGACCGTGATAGATGGTGATACCAACAGCGATGATAATAATAATAATAATAATATTTATTGTGTAACGTACATTTACACAAACGGTTAGAGTTTGGCAAGTGCCATTCTACCACTCTACCGCAAAAATAATATATATAGCAAGTAGTAAACTAATGAAAAATTACAAAAATAATAAATGTACATAAGAGAATAATAGTTAATATTAATAATAATAAAACATAAAGAAAGAAAAAATGAAAGTACACAACGAAACGGAATGAAAACACAGCAAAGCGGGTTTTACATAGGACAAAAAAGATTATATTATATAGGTACTACATAAATGAAATTAATTAGGTACTATTGTTGTACAAAAGGTTTATGTTTAGTATTAACACTTATTGTATATCCAGCTTATTTAATATACATCTTTTAAATAGGCGAGTTGATATATCCAGGTGTTCAACATGTTTATTCAGTAAGAGGGGCGCCATATAAGAAAAACTACCTTCAAATCTTGACGTTCTATGTCTTGGTATGCAAAATGAATTAGTTCTTATGTTCGCTTTGTGTACAGTAGATCTCCTGATTAAATGTTCATATAGATAAGGTGGCATATGTGAATTTAGTACTTTGTGCAAGAAGATAGTGTGCAAATACTCAGCACGACCGCTGAGAGGAAAGTGTTTTGATGATTATACTTAATCTTGATAGAAGGGAAACTGTCCCTCCTCCCTCAATAGAGCTTTATGGGGGCAGTATATTTATACAAAAGGAGTAGGTACCTATGCTATGCACTGTTCTTCACCATAAAACATTCTCTAAATCATTTTTCTGGACAGAGAGTCTGTAGAACGACATGGAAATGAGAATGATCAAAAAGCCGATAATTTCAAATATCCACAGAAAAAATCTTAAAAACATTGTCATACAATATTAACTTTTTAAGAAGGGAAAAGATTAGATGTTTCAGAAACTTTTGAGAATTTCACGCCCTTGATTGATGTATAGATTTTTTGGTATACTTTCCCTAAACATTTTTGATTCGTGTAAGAATTTTTTTACAACTAACATCATAATTGTATTTCAAGTACTCATGTTTCTCGACATTTGAATAGATGTAGATTTTTCGAATGCATTATTTTTATAAGATCGTACAAAACTAACCTACCATAAAGGCGATGTTATTTGAAAAATTTATAATAAAAAAAATTACCTCTTGTTTAGCAAGACTAATGCTTATAATCCTTCTAAAATTATTTTGTAACATCTTAAATTGGACACTAATATGCACCAAAATATCTGCTACAAGTAAATCTGCTGTTACAAAATGGTAACCAATCCAAATTATGCTGAGATTTTGATAGCAAACGGAAATCTCGTAATTAGGGCTATAAGTGACATTTAATATAGTTATAGGCCCGTAAGCAAATTCCCAGTCGTGGAAATCGCTACTTGAAATTCGTTTAATAATTGTGAACAGAAATCCTGCCGTTAAAGTAATTGAACCTAAACCGTAATATATGTACGTCTAAAAGTTTGTAATTACAGATTGCTAGAGAATATATTTATGCAGTTTACTTGTGTATCCGTAATCCATATGCATTTCTTTATCAATGCCTCCTCGACATCTCCTCCACGTTCTTTATTTAAAATAAACGGCTCTCGTTCGAGTTTATCCAACATTTGTCCTATTTTAATGCGGTTACGGACAATTATTAGTGTTTTTGCAAAACCTGTTAATGTAAATTATTGCAAATGTTTACAAACATTAATTGACTTACCGATAAAAATGCCGAAAGTGTACATGATCATGTTGGCAACGACATCAAATTCATGCTTGAATAATTCACTGAAAGCAATAAATGGATAACAAATGCTAAACATGGAAATAGATACAAATGAGTATATTCTATACAAAATATGTTCATTGCCCGTAAACGAAATTCCTAACAGTTTAGCAATTTTCTTCTGCTTTTCAAAGTAATACTTTGGCTTAAGTTTCTCAGACATGTCGAGTTGACAAGAACAAAAACCGTAAGTATTCTACCAAGAGACAATTTCTTTCTCATTATGTTTTCATAGGTTATAAGGCTGTAATTTTTGAAAGCACGTAATCGTTTTTTTACGTAATAATACAGCAAGTAAGTAATCAACTTAATATTTTTGAAAATCGTTTTATTCCACTTGTACCGCCCATCGCGATACCAAAACATTAATCTTCTTGGCAATTGGTAAATTTATTGTAACTACATTGGGTGGGATTACATGAATTAAGTGCTTACATACCGTTTGCGTAACGTACATAACAAAGTGCCCTCAATATTTTATACGGCTATTATTATGGTTACATTTGGTTATACATATTTTAAATTACAGATAATCTTGCAATTGTGAATGAAAGGTTCAGGAATTTCGTGAATAAGTAAAGTTTGTCATGAATCGGGATAAGAACTAGTTCCTAATGGCTTAAAGATTTAATAGACGCGTGGAAAAGTTTAGTAGGTATTAAGTTTAAAGGACGATTTAGCAAACTCAATTTACATTATAATGGTTTAATCTGTTAGAGCGCGTGATCTCTCAGCAGAAGACAATTTCGAAGGTGTCTTTAGTAAGTTTATCGTTTTATGGGAAAAATACGAAATAAAGCTTTAGGAAATGAAAATTACTTTTGTACTTCGTAAGTAAGATTGACGGGTTTTGGAACAGGAAAAAGTTGGATAGGCAACAAAAATTTGCTCGTATAGCCTATATCGAATCTTATTGCTCGTGTAATATAACTATTCAGCTATCTATTATACATGATTTAATAATAAAGCAAAAATTAACTTTGGTTATACGCTTCAACTGATTTGACGAGTTAATCACTTCTGCAAAGATTACAACTTTGAAATATTCAGAAAATTTTCTGATCTAATACTAGGGACAAGCCATTATTATTGAGTGCAACTTTTTCAAAATTTTATTTTAGATAATTATGTTTAAAGTAGTTACTTTCCGCAATAATGCACTTAACCCTTTTTCCTTCAACTGCTTAAGTGCTCAAAGTCAGCTTTAGGAATACCTACTATTAAAGGAACACCGAACGGCAACATTGATCTCTTCCTCTGAAAAAAACCTTCTTCCTCCTAAGTTTTTTTATCCGGCCCGGGTGCTTTATTGGTGGGAACCCCCTCGCTGCTTCGTCAACTTCCCCATTAGATTTGGGTTATAAGCCTAGAGGTACGCCTTAGCGCGGGATTGTGTCATGCTTAGAAAATTGGTTATTAATGGTTTCTATGAATTACTGTTGTTACGCCGTGCAGCAACTTTCGCCTGATTTACGTCTTATCATTGGCGTAACTAGTGGCGTGCGAAGGGAGTATAGGCACCCTCAGATGGCTTGCTCGCGCCATTGAAAAGAACCGAAAACTGAAGCTCACTTAATTGTAAATATTCGATAGGAAACTTGTAGTGATCGGTATGACTACACCAACATCAGTGTCTATACACCCCCAGAAAAAAATCGGCACGCCAATTTACCTTACCTATGTGATACTATTTCGTATCGCCTGTCGCACACGTCTCGATCCAGTTCATCGCACAGGGTCTCGTTCTTCATGTTGCGTTGTAAGGTAGGACTTTTTTGCGAGGTCTCCTGTAGACTACCTCCACTCTCCTCTATCGCTCTACCATTTGGCCTCCGTTAGAGTGCATTACTTTTATAGTTCCCTTGCATTGCTGATTTTCTAAGAGTGTCTTAATTTGTCTATATCTAAGATTACTATTTCATTTTGTAAACAAAACCTCTTCTCCCTGTAATAATCCCTTGCTACCAGACATCATTTAATTATATTCCTCTGGTAGTTCGGGTTTGTTCGTAATTATTCACTGAATTGCCGTCCATAACCTTTTCATCAATCGCACTGGTTTACTGGTGCCTATGAATATCCGATGGACCTAACCTGGATGTCTATGGATATCGGGGGTACCCCTAATAGGATATGGAGTGCTTAAATTTAAAACCCTTTGGGACCAATACAGTTACTTACAACGGAGTACTTCTGAGAGGAAGTAATTTAGGGTTATATGTTTATGTTTATGAATAACATGAGCATATAGCAAATTAATTGATTTTCCTACATAGACACACTTGAGTATAATATTCATATAATTATTAATTAAGGTGACAGTGATCATTATCCTGTCGTGGTTCCAAACCCATCCAATATCCATGTTCACTGCTTACAACGCTATGTCGCTTACTTTCTACGAACGGTATGGCGGTTTTTTCAGTTGGTACGAACCTGAATCGTAACAGCAAGTGAAACAGAATGAGCTTGGCTTCTAGACTAACTAGACGAAAGGCTGTAAAAACGTAAGGTAGTGAATGGGTTAGGTCGAGATACTGTTCGCACCTATACACTTTCTTGGCCCAGAACCAAATGGTATAAACGCTCTTGTATCAATATTAGTCTTATTTTCATCGTTAAATCTTTCAGGATCAAATTTCAAGGGGTCCGGGAAGTACTTTTCGTCCCGTAAATAGCAGTAAACAGGAACAACTATACCTTGGCCGGGTATGAGGTGTAGCGGCTGTTCGTTGGGTAGTTCTGGCTGTATGGTGTAAGGTTTTGTTACGATACGTTCCGCCATCGATGTTTGGTTACGTAGGCGGGTGCATTCTGAGAAATTGAGCGGTTTAAGAGGAAAGAGTGTAGAAATCTACCTTGATAAACCATGTCCAGGTATTTCATCTGCATTAAAATTTCGTGGGTTAAGTTACCCTTGCAATTTATCCATGTCTCGTCAATTTCCTGAATTAGCTTTTCCTGTACTTCCGGTTGTAGGGCTAACTCGTATATGAAATTGCAGAAGGTGGTGGTGAAACTGTCGAAATTGGAAAAGTACAGTCCCATTAGTTGTGCCACGATTTCATCTTGCAGTTCCGTTGAGCTTTTTTTGTGCTCCAGGAAATCTTCATAGTATAACTGTAGCATATCGATTCGAACTAGTTTATTCTTCTGTCTATATTCGAGAGTATCTTTAATAAGTTTTTGATAAAACTCCCTCCCTACATCGTTGAAGAAATTAACCTTGAAAATCTGATCGAATAAGATTAGCAAATTTCTTACAAATGGTTGATCTTACCCGTGCCAATGTACAGTTGAAAGCAGCAGAGAAAAACATAAAATCTTTGATTTTGGAAAGTGTATATGTGCTTGTAGCCATCTTCAGGAATTCGTTATCGGGATATTTGAACGAATCGCATTCAATACCTAAGAGGTAGTCAAGAGTAAAATCGTTAGCGAGTTTCATTACCAAAGGTCGCATATCTCCTTTAACTACTTTGGTATTCGTGGCAACGCTTGTGATTAATCGTTGAACACTCTTGTTCAAATTGGGGAACATCACTCTCAAGTTGTTTAGAGTAAATGCCGCACTTGCAATTTTTCTGTGCTCTTGCCAATCGTAACCTAAAACCTACTTACTGGCAAATTCAAAATAATTATATTTTACCTTCTCTGGTAAAGATCAGTTTATCCCAGAAGCGATCCACCCCTTTTGGTAGTAATACGCGATGGTCGGCGAAGTAATCGAAATCTTTGATACAGATTTGCTTCGCAAGTTCAACATCTCGTATTATTAGGGTTGGAGATCCGAATGAGAAGAATCCGAAATATCTGTAACAGCAGATTTGAACCGAGAGGTGTCATCCTTAATCTTCTTACCTTTGATTCGAGTATTTGTTGTACAGATCTGTCATAATTTCGTTTGAAGATTTTTTGTTCAACATTGATTGCAATAGGTTGCCGACAAATGGCAAGGGTGCGTCGTGGGGTACATTACGTTTTTTCCAGTAAAGGAGTGGTTGGCTAACTTTTCGGTATAAGAACAGGCCTATAACGAGTAATAGAAGAATCAACCAAAAGTCCATTTTGCAAATTGAGACGTTTGAATGTAACAAATATCACTAAAGATCAATCCATAAAATCATTAGTTCTTCTCTTATGTATATACGTTTTGATTTGTTTTATCACTGTGAGAGAATATAAAAAAATGTTAATCGAAATATCATCCAACGTAAGGCAGTTAAGCTGATTGACCTACTTATCATTAATGTTTGTCATCTATGAGTTATTTTCGTTTAACTTAATCCCTTCCTATATTTTGAACATCAAAAACATTGATTATACGTATTATGTAAGACGCAGATTCCTTATTTTGAAATGACGTAAATTCGTAATTTGCGCAATTCTTTGAAATCGACGTATTTACTGTTGTAATTGCCTAATTGGTAGATAGTACCTATCGGATCAATTTAGTACTTATTATCATTCTTTTTTTATAACTTTTACTAAATCCTCATGGTTACCAGGAGAATTCCTGAAGAGTCCATAAGCTCAGGATGAACATTTTCCCAACACTTACAATAACGGTCGTTTTATTTGCGAGTGATTTTTTCATGATAATACGCAACGATTCTTACAAAACAGATTTGAAACAAATGTTGACCTTTACAAGAAAATAGTGTATCCGATGTTTCCTGGGAAGACAAAGTGCGAAAGCATACCACCGAGATGTACCCCTCTATTAAAAGCAAGTTATCAAATAAAAAAAATGAAAAGGGATTTATCAAATTTAAAAAAAATGATTAGGTAACGTACAGTTTTTGTCCAAGTATGAAATTTTGGGGCAAATGTCACAAATACCGGATCAACAAGTTTATACATTTAAAAAAACAAAGTTTATTTATAGCATCATGTCGTGGAAAAACGAAAAGGTATTACCAAAGATTATAATATATAGTCTTTGGTATTACTACAAAGGTATAGGGTGGCAACTCAAAAACTACTTCCGGTCTTTTCATAAATTATGTTTTGAAGATTTTATTGTGTTTTGAACAACATAAAACACGAATAACGGCCAATAAGTCAAGATGTGGTCATGGAATTCAATGGTGTCCCTTGAGTACTGTGACTTATCAAACTGATCAAATACAGTACAGTATACAGAGTGAAGAATTTCATTTAGCTAAGTAGTTAAATCTTAAAAGGTTTTCATTGTAAAATCTATACTTTCTCAATATTAATACATAAACTTACCGTTTACATTCAAGATTGCTCCAATAATTACAATTTTTAAGAAGCACGTTAAGACAGAGAAATGACTTGCAAACCATGATGTGAGTTTTCTTTTGATTTATACGATGTTGATGATATTAGGAAAGTGTATGGGAGTAATATACTTATACAGGGTGGTCCAAATTTTTTTACAGAATGGCGCGTAGAGTTTTGGTAAATTTTTTTGATGCTGAAATGTGCCCAACAAATATTACAAATCGACGTGGGCGAGAGATTCTTTAAAAAATAATTATTTTGGAAGTGGAATTTTGTTCCAGACTTTCGGGCTACCCTGTGTATTATTTATTACATATAGTGTCAACGGCTTCAATTATAAGGTATACTGAGACAGAAGCTAGTCGATTTTGGTTAGTAGACATAAACACTAGATGGCCATAAGCTTCAAATAGGTTCTTTTTTAAAAAAAAGTCAGCAATTTCTTATTTAATTCCTTAATATATTAGAACTTACTGATGGAGTGGCCGGAGTGGTCGATTTTAGTTAGTAGACATGGACACCAGGTGGTTGTAATCTTAGCAGGTTATCAAACGATGTGACCGTTATCATTATTTTATGCTAATCTATGGTTTTAACTCAAGATATAATAACAAATGGAAATGGATAATCATGATGAAGTATTAAATTGTACTTTGGGGGAAAACATTGTAACCGTCCACTTTGTTTACACATCTATATTGTTACTCTTAATATTTGTATGCTATAAATAAAGCTAGAAGGGAATTTTGTGGCGGAACTGAGAATAGGGAGTTAATGGCGAGTAAGGAGGGGAGGCTAAAAGGTACGAGTATTTTCATCGACGTAGACCTGATGGTAGAAGAAAAAAGAGTGCAGGAGTTAAGATAAACAGTGAGGGCCGAAAGAGATAAGGGGCGGAGAACCAAAGTAAACCAAATTAATACAAGTATGTAATTCCATTAGTTTTTTTATTTTAAAATGTAACACGAGGCGTTTCGGTACCATATAAGTTGTTGCTATGATTGTATAATGCTAAGGAAATCCTCATCAGAAAGGAAAAATGAAACAAAACCCAGTCAAAAGGGGGATGACATACCGTCGAAACGTGTCGAGCCACATTTTAAAATGAAAAAGTTAGGGGAATTACTTGTATTTATTACAATGAATGCAAAACTACCTTAATATTTTAACCGCTGGATTGCAGTTGAAAATGAATGAAATGGATTATGTAATGTAAAGACGAGACGCGCGACGTCTAAAATGTTAACCAGATAGAAAAGCTAAAATTTTTAAGGGGCGCTTGTCGTTAATCGTTTGTAACATTGAATAATTTCAAATATGAACGAGCGTAATTTGAATTGATATTGATAGCATGATAGCGTTCGTTTTACTGAGCAGACATTGAATTAAATTGAAAAGTGTGGAATAGCAATAAAAACCGCAGAAAAATGCCACTATTTTGTTAGCACCGTTACAATTCGGCGCGTCGAATTACAGAGTTTCTGGAATACAGTTTTGTATGTTGGTTACGTTTTATTCATTATTTTCAAGTTACCTTTTACATCGTGTCTGCATGATAAAATATGTTAGATTCAACATCCTTTAAATAAGGGTGTGCTCATTTGGGCAATTTTTAAGGAATACTTAAATTTGAACGTAATTTATATTTCCACAAAAGAAAAATGAGGTATAAGTAACGTTTGATCTGAGAAAATCAATCATTAAAAATTTCATTGCTAACTTATGTTTAATCTAACTTTACTCCAAAGGTTTCATATCAAATAGAATTTGTACATAGTATAGCAACAGCTTTTTTTTTCACTATGAGTGTAAGTATTTCCTAACCAAATCCACTTACAATGGAAACATTATTCAAATACAATAATAAACATGGTTATTCGTCGAAATGTCCATCTAAAACAGTAAATCTGCTTTTATCATGTTTAACATACAAATAAAACATCATTTTTTACAGACAAAGCAGTAAAAATGGCATTTTACTGCTTAAATAGGAAAAATGGCGCTTTTATGCCCATCAAATATCGTTAAAATCGAAGTTGTCATGCAAACCCGCGAGGTTGCACGTAAATTTTCGAGACATAAAAATATTTTCAGTACCATATTATTCTCTGTTGAAACCTTGAAGGAGTGTATAATGTCCATAAGTGATACATAAATAACATAGAGCAACGGTCGAAATGCATTTTATCGCTTGAATTGAATAAAATTACTAAGGTTTTTCATTCCGTATACAGAGTGTAGAATGTCATGTAGCTTTCGTTGTAAAATCTATACTTTCTCATTCTTAACTATAAGACTTATAGGTACATAGCCATTCACATTCAAGATTGCCCCAATAATTACAATTTTTATGAAGCACGCTCCGAAATTGAAATTTTACAGAGACTTACTTAGCAATATTTAAGGTTATTTGTCATCTAGACACCCTAGTAACCTATCTGGGGGAAATTAATTAGATTTGCCATCGTGCATCTTTAGTTGCCTAAGCACCTGCAATCACGTGGGGGGCCAGACATTGATGAAAACCCTGTATACCTATATTAATTATTACGTATAGATATGATTAGTGAACATAAACCGTAGTTCCCTTATTGTTTAGTTTTTATTATATATTATTATTTAATTACTTATTATGTTATTATTATTATATTATAACTTGCTGATGGAGTGGCACATTATAAAATACAGGGTATGTCATAGATATTTTTAATATCTTGTTAATTTCCGGATAGAAAAAAAAGAAATATATATGTAGTGTACCTACAGTTGTAATCAGAAAACGATTTCTGATTTTCTCGTGAAATAATATACAGAGTATGTCATAAAATATTTATTATATTTTGCTAATTTCCGGCGAGGCCGGAAGTATACTGGTATACTTATTATACTCGATTAAGTCGTATTTCCTCTACTTCACTGTACAATTTTATTTCTTCATCTTTGGTAGCAAAAAAGTTATGAAGATTCAAAATTTTCAACTTCAAACATTCATCCCCGTTCCCCTATGGGAAATAAATAAATGTAGTGCTAATAGTTTTCTATGAACTATGTGTATAACATTTCAAAAAATAAAAAAAAATGCTTGGAGCAGATTTTGAAAAAATCGATTTTTAATTTTTGACCTATTTTGGGCACCAATAAATTGGCTACGTTTAATTTTTATTCTTTACCAATTACAAATAAAAGTTCTAGCCATCCTTTGGCTATAATTTCCAATTTTCAAATTTTAATTAAGTTAAACGGTTCTTGAGCTATATCCTAAAAAGTAAAAACTTGGAGAATTGCTATATTAGCCGCCATGTTAAATTTAGAAACAAACAGAAAACTGCGTTTTACTTGTAACCATGTCTACTAACTTTTCACCAAGGCAAGGGAAATTAGTTTGGTTTAAAATTTAAATGTTTGCTCCCAAAATAACGCCCCTAGTTTGGGTCCCTTTGGGCCGATTTTGATGAGAAGCTTGTTTTACCGATGAAGTTTTTTTATAGGCCTTGGTTTTAAATTTCATCAGAACAAACATTTTTTAAAGATGGTGGTTATGGACTTTGTCCAAGATAAGGAGGGCCAACACAGTGTATGCACGTGTGTATATGCACGGGAAAGTATAAACACAGAATAAAACACTTAGTGTTTTATTCTGTGGTATAAATTAACGGCCATCTGGTGTAATCGAAGATCGTACAAATTTAAAAACAATTTCACTGAATACGAAAAGGAACCAAAATCTCAGAGGACTAATTTGGCAGATTCTTATGTTCATTTCGATTGAAAAAAGTTAATTTTATTTAGATTTACGTTGTAGAAATCTATTTTCAATAATAAAATAATTCCACTAGAATTTTATTTAAAATCTATTTAAATTAACCTTTAAAATACGTAGGATTATACAAGGATTACCATTAAACTTCAGCGGTAGCTAATTCAAATAGGCGCCACTTCTTAGTATCATAACTAAAAACAACAAAAAGACAGATGAGTTTATTGCTGCTGTGATATATTCTCATAAAACACATTGATGATCTTGTTTTTACATTAAGGAAAAAATTACAGCCCATTGACCACAAGCACAAAGACGTTAACGGTAATAGGTTGTAATTACTTTTCGTTACGACTTATTTCAACTAATGGTAATGTTTTTATTCTATCTATACTACGCACATATTCCACAGAGATGTTTCTTCAATTAAATTGATGTGTTTATTTATCTTGGCCTACATATTAACTGACAGATTTTTCTATATCGCAATTATCGTTACGCAATGACCGTTATTCTCATTAGCAAAATAATGAATCACATAGGCAATATATTTAAGATATATTAATTATGAAAATTAAACTAGTGTTTTGAAACAGCTTACATTATGCTGAGCAGAATTCAAAAACGAATGCAAGTAATACGTCGCCTAACTTTTACTGTCAACAGAAGAACTTTTCCTTAATAAGTTTATTCATTTATAACTTACAAATATTTACATTCACCGCAAAAAATTTGCAACGTGACTTGTTCCTAAGGTGTACTGGATGCTATGTTAGTACAAGATTTAACCATTTCCCTTTTCCAGAGCACAATTATATTAACACTTTCACTGCTACTGTCAAAGACCGGTTTTCGCAATATGCTGATAAAATTTTTCTTTGGAAAATTTTCGCTGTGCGCTCGTGAATGAAAATGAACCTACATGTAACGCTCACTTTGTACTAATACATTGAAATGCATTATACGAATGTCTCGAAAACGAGACATGAGCATATAGCTAAAATCCGTCATGTCTCGGATACGATACATGAGCAGTGAAAGTGTTAAAGAATTAACGTACCTACAATCAAACAAATTGCTGTGTGTAGAGGTTTTCCAAACAATTTGATTACGAAACATGCATAAAAAAATTAAATGTAAAAACGTTAAGGGACTATTCCAGTAGGTCGGATAAAAAATATATTAAATTGCCAAATTGCAAAAGATCCCTTCTAAATTAAATTTACAAACGGTCAGAATTTCAGAAGGTAGCTCACAAAGGCTTTAATGAACCCCAAACGCGCAATAAATCACGAATATATAAAATCTTCTATAAACTCTGAAACCAAATATATATATTCTGCAAGCAAGCAGTCCTTTAAAAGACCAATTTGTTTAATTTAAATATAATCGTTAGAATAAATCTGGAGTTGGTCTACATTTTCCTAAGAGTAGTGGATAACATTTTCCTAGTCAAGAAAATGAATAATAAGCACGACGTCACGTTTCTATTTATCGGTACGTGAAAGTAAAAAGGTACAACAACGTTCCAAATGATCTCAAAATAAAGTTTTCACCGTTTAGTAAAAAAAAAACAATTGTGCTATTATTGTGATACTTCGGGTAAATTTTTGCTCAGATTTGGAGAGTAGCAAAGAAAATGAGGAGAAAATTACTTCACAGCCTTCCTTAAACGAAACCTTACGATGGCTATTCGAATTCTCGAGTTGACGAGTCTTGCACTAGCAATAATTTTAACCGTGAACATGGAAATAAGTTTTTAGTAAATTTAGCAGACGTTGCATCGTTAGATATAACTAGGCATAGTGCACACAGTAGCAAAAGATATTTTCGATGGTGGTTTACCGAGAGACAAGAGAGTTGGTGGCAGGATTTCCATAAAAACTATACACATAAAGAAACTTGTGAGAAATTTTATTAAGGGAGAGAAAGCCACAATAGAACAAAATCACAAAGAGTTTATTTGAGTGCAAACTTATCAATTGCAAAATTACATAGATTGTACAATGAACAATTTTGTATCGTATTTCTTATTCAGAAACATTTTTGAACGAATTTACCATTGCATTTTCTTCTCCAACGTCAGATGTTTGTGAAAAACTGAAACAGCAGTACAAGATGGAAACAAATGATGAGAAGAGATGGGAAATACTTACCGAACTTCGTGTGCATAAGGAAAGGGCAAGTGCCTTTTATGTACTATTCAGGGAAACTCAACGATATTTGCAGCAGCAAGTGCATACTAGGGACACAGATAGGGGATGTATATTATGCACACCAAATAAGTCTGTGTGCATTTTTTTACGTAGAAATTGCGTCACGAAAGGCGAAAGGCGAGGCAACATTTTCGAACAGAGGGGTCGCGTTCCAGAAATTCACATTCAAGAAACAACTGAACACGCTTACCGTCGGATGAGGGAGCCAAAAGAGACTCACGAGCTCAACCCGTCATTGTAATCGTTTCAGTAGCAATTATGCAAGGAGGGCATGGTGGTTTATCCCTTTATCGTAACTCCAAAACCAAATATGTGACCTACATTTCAAAATCAATTAATTATCAATCATTAGGCTATGGTTATACAAGTAAATAACAAAACAATAAATGTATTACGCCCCCACAAGACCAAATTCCATGACTCAAATCACCGCAAGCAAGCTGTGCAACAAAGTTGTCAAAATGTATCGTTACCCTAAGTAATAACAAGGGTAATGCCACTGACCTGTATCATAAAGGACTGAGCATTCTTCAATACAACATTGAAGCAAACAAGCCCCACCTAAATATTAGTTACTTCAGGTGCCAACTAGTGCGTTAGTTATATAATGATGGTAGCTCGGTGTTTATAATGTGTTGGTAGTACTGGTATCAGCTGTTACAGTTTAGCTTGTTCTAACCTATATGCTTAATATCTGGTGAAAAGTAGTATAATTACAGGCTCATAATTATTTAAAAACGTAAATTATTAAAAATTGTATTTTATTGCAATGCATAAACGTAGTTTATACTACGTATGAAACAAGGTTATGTTTATGTAAATAAAAACATTAGTTACAGTGTTACCAATAATCACCAACACAACAAACCTAAATTACTAATTGGCACCTTAAAATACCGGTTTTCAATTTGCTTCAAAAATAGTGGAGGGGATCATTAGAATGCTCAGTCCTTTAAGATACAGGTCAGTGGGTAATGCAATGTATGAAATTACGTTTTCAACGATAATGCTACCCTTGCAGGAAAATTCCCGTCTAACTAAACACCTACACAAACAATCATGCACGCCCTAAAATTCTACTAAACACCCTAAATCATCCCTAACAATATTTAGCAAGTGAAAGAAAGTTATCCATAAATGAAAAATGTGAAAATCAATTTCATATTATATTACTTAGGCTAAGTAACTCAATATTGCGCAACATGACCAAATGCTGTAAATTCAAAATTTGTAACATAAAAGACCTACAAAAAAAGGAATACCGCTTTCACGTTCTTTTTCATTCTGTCCCGGGAACTAAATACTTTTCCCCTTGCTACCCTAATTCTTCAACATCTGCACATTTCGGTATCATCAGCAAAACAAGAAATATGCAGAAATGGGCAGTGGTATAACGATCACTTGGAAACAATTTTAAAAAAGGGCAAATTATGGCGGGAAACGTTTAAAATCGAGCTGCCAAAGGCGGGTACATCACAATTTCTTTCAAAATTTCAGTGGTCCTGCAACAGTTGCATTTCGCATGCATTCAAAATATGGTGCAATGCTTCTCTATTGGAAATTAGCTTTTTTGCTTGTAATACAACAATCGAAATACATACACTTAATGTCACTTTGTTATTTAGTTTACAGCTTTGACATAAAGTTTTCATTTTAAGCGTATGATTTGTTTATACCTCAAATTGTCTCTTATATTACCACATTTTTTTACTATATCGTCGGTTCTAAAAGAGCTATTGACATAATTTTTTTTTTAATTACACCCTATTAATTTTCCTTCCAATTGAGTGAAAAAAATGTTTGGGACCATTTGAATTTTTTTAGAAAAGTCGACCGTTTTGTTCCTTCAACAAGTTGCGCCCTCTATTGGTAGACGGAGATAAGAAATTGTTGTGGTTTTGGATTTTTTTGGTAATATCAAGTATTCTCTTCTCAAGACCAATCTTGACAAATTCAAGCAACCCGTTTCGAAGTTACACGATTTTTTCCAGTAACACGTAATTTAGTTCCTCCCCCCATTATGTTAGCAGCAATCGTAAAAATTCATTAAAAAAAGTTTTACATATTGATCACTAGTTTACAACGAATATATTTTTTTAAATACATTACTGTGGAAAATTGCCTAAAAAATGGGAATTTTAAATTGAAATCAGTGAAACGCCCTCTGACAGCAATGGCAGGAAACTGAAAATAATTTCCAGCATTTTCTCTTGGCCACATTTATTATAACATTTTTTATTTCACTGATTAATCTCAAATAGTTTCTGAGTTATGGCCTGCTTCCTTTCTTAGTTATACACCCTGTACATTATTAGTATTGTTGAATGAATCGGTAGTATTAATTAAGGCATACCTTATCCCGCCTTATTAGTAGTACATGACTGAGCTTTTATTAGCTCAGAAATATACTCAAAAACTAGTACAATCTGAACTAAATCGTAGGATTGTAAAAATAATCTAGGAACTGACACTTGTAGACGTCAGTGGGGGCGGCAAAATTTGAATAGCCTACTGGCGACAAACGTGTAAATCCGCCACTGAGTATATTATAAATATGCATACCTTTAATAATAATAAAAAAACTTCTGCATTTAATAAATATGCACAAAAGTCGACACCACGCTGTTACATTTGGCATCAACACGATGCCCTTTGTAATAACTAATGGCATTGCGTAAGAAATTTTTTGTCAGAGCATAGGTTTCCACGCCAGAGTCAGAAAGATAAAGACAATTGTCACCCATTTTATTAAGTCGACTTGATTAATTTCTCGTAAATTAATTATGTTTTTAATCGCGCTTTCAAAAACGTGCGTGTTGCCATGGTATCATCATCAATTTGAAAAACGTGAATTCGTATTGGTTATTGATCTGACAGGAGTACTTTGTTACGTCAAATAAAATGACAGATTGCAAATTAATTTCCGTTTTTCTCATTTCCATGACAACGAAAGGTATACTGATTTCACATTAGGAATTCAACCATTTCACATTATTAGTTCTTATTTCCATTTCAATACCAGATTTCAAAGTGAACCAATGAAAAAAAATAGCGTAAAGTATTCGTGGATAACTGGTCTTTAAAACACTTGCTCTATTTCAAGCACTCCGGCTGCGCCGTCGTGCTTGAAAACTCGCGCGTGTTTTAAAGACCTGTTTATCCACTTATACTTTAATATACTATTAAAACTGTATCAGGAGGTGCAAAATTCCCTCCAAATGAACCCACTCCTTCATAAAATTTTTTTTTCAAATCATCTTTTTTGTTATTTGATAAGTATAATTAAATTATGATTAAGCCTATGTCATAGGCGAAAGGTCAATTTTACTGCAATGTTCCAATAAAGTACGAGATGGTAATTATAATTACCACGAAGCTTTAACCACATTTGAGCTATTTTTATTTCTTTAACTGCATCAATATAATGACGACTTCCGGTGTAAAACCATGTCAATGTTGAAAAATCCAACAGAAATGTTGTTCAAAATTAACTCTGAAGTACGGATTTCGTTCTTGAAGGATAGGAGGCAATTTACGCATACTTCAAGAAATATAAATGTTGACAATAATAGGAAAAGGTAGTTATCAAATTTTAACAATTGACACCGGCGGTCTCTCCGATCTTTGTCAATCCGAGCAGGTTTGATTTGTAACATTATTAGCGCTTTCCCTCTATAGGTTTCTCCTATATTCCACTTTCTCTTATGGAAAATGAATGAAATGAAGTAATTGGAATTAAGATTTTCACAACCTTGAATACACATTATATTATGAATAAACGAATCTGCACCAAGCATACTGAGCTTCACTCCGAAGAACGTATTTCGGCACACTAAATTGCAGGGGTGCGTTAAACTGAATTATTATGACGTGAATGTCCCAGAAATCGTTGAGAACGCGTTTTTATCAAATCCAAAGGGACATCATGTGTAGTGAAATCATTCAACCGACTATATGGATTATTCTTATTCCGCTTTCTGAGGTTTGAAAACATTGAATTTTTCTCCGGGAAAGACACAAATAAAATACTCGGAAAATGATTCAAACTAATGTTTTATTTTGTATTAGATCCGTTTTTGGAGATTTGTAAGGGGTCAATACTGTTTATCTCTTAAGATTCTGAGATGACTTATTTGCGTGATGTATAATAAATATTATGTATGTCAATAATACCCGTTGATAGATTTATTTGAGCCGTTCGTCTGAAGTTCATTTTCTACTTCCAATTAGTACAAATCTCTTCCAGTCACCAAGAGATAACGTAGCGTGAAAAGCTTGTTGATTATGCTGCTGCGTTGAAAAGATAACATCATATTCTCCCTTTTGTATTAACATTAACGTATTCTTATAATACTTCTACTGAACATGACCGTCAATTGCAAAAATTCTGTATACAAGGAAACCGTTATACTACTCTTATTAATACAGCCCTGAGCAAAATCTTAAGATGCAATTATAATGAATAAGCGCTCGCAGTTATAGATGTATCTACTACTAGATGCATCTGTATATCTATTTCCCTCAATTATATACATTATATAAGTACACAGTTACTTGCTAAAGGGACTTTCGGAAGCTTGTCGTTTTCCTTTCATCATCGTATCGACAATTTTTGTCTTAAACTAAAATATTTGAAACGCTCATTAATACGGCAGATACCGTAACTACCCTATATGACTATAGATAAAATTCAACTTCACTAATGAACTAATCAGATATTTTAAGCCAGATTAATCTCTGCCGATGAAAACTAGTCTAGCCTGAAACGTATCCAATTACTAACACGATATTTAAAACCGCATTAAACGTATTAGATTTCATTAAATGACACGCTTTGCGTTCACTAATTTAAAATTGATTTTTAATAACGCCCATTACTTCCAGATCTGTAAATACACACACAGCGGAATGCAAAAAAATGGTAAAATTCATGACGGATCGTATGATTTGGACATTACTGCACTTCGAACGCCTGCTGTCCTTAGAAATTTGAGATGAATTTGCCAGTAGCATTCGGGATTCCGAGAGTAAAGCTTCTCACAACGTTAACTGGGACGATGGAATACGGAGCGAATCGGTTTGCTGCTAATCTATATTTTTATTATAACCTAAACATTTACTTTTAATAATAATAATTATGTAAAACATGTGCTCGCTTTTTGTATAATTACGCACTAATTCGAAATTATGCCTTGGCTAAAATGTTTTTGCATTCGCGAAAAAAAGAAGCCGGACGTAAGTCCTCCTCTCCAGCTATTAGTACAGGTAAGAGATCCTTTTAAAGTGTTAAAAAGGCCTATGCCTAGGCCATGTCTGCGCAAAAATGTATAAATCACGCTGCTATAAATTCATGGTCTATTCAATTCGTAATTACATCTTACACAATCACAAGCTACGTAAATATCTAATTAAGGCGATTATGTTATTACTCATATTATATTATGGATGCTTTATGTAGAGTGGTGTATATACCTTTGTACTTTGGTAATTAGAGTTAAGGTGACACATGACGTTTCTCTTTGAAGGAAGTTCAAAATTACAGCAATTGCTACTACAGATAATAGACATTTAAAACAAGTGCAAAGATCCCATATAAGTACTACATTATTTGCCCTTGTGTAGCTGTGTACTTCACGACGCATTTTTATGTACTCTCATAAGAGGCGTAAAAAGTGTCGCCAGTTTACTTGTGGGAAATCTAAAAATAAGATTGCGCAATAAAAAAGTTTGATGGTAATATATGTTCTCATAGCGACATTTGTGGTTGCGTGCACTTAATTTTCGCGACAATCGTAACTTTTCTTTGATGTTTTTTTTTCGACCTTTCAATTCCTCTATTGAAATCGGTTAAATGTCCAATCCGATCGTATTTACTCAATGTTGACAATATCGTCCACTCATGGCCGTTTTTTGTGAGGGAATTTATGTCAAAATGTATTACTTCGTAATTTTTAAAAAACGCATAGCGTGAAATTGCGAACATTTTCTTATTTCTTTTGTTTCGGACTGGCTTTCAAATCTCTAGTGATTTGATTCAATACAAGTTTTTTAACTAAAAGTCTTAATGATAATCTTTTACTAAAAGCTACAGCTTGGTCGTTTGAGAAGCGTACAAGATAACCAAGTCGCAGCATTTACACCGACGCCGACGCTACGATTTAACGCTCAAGGTGCCCATAGACAATACGGTTCACCCCACGGCAAAGGAGAAGGATAATCTGTACCTCCCCAGTTGAGATATACACGTGAAGGTTTTTGGTCACTAATATTCAGGTGTTTGTTGAGATTTCGACATTCGCCATTATCTTGGAACTAGACTTAATTTTAACGTGTTTGGCATTTACTTTGTTTTCGAAGAAAGCAAACAAACAAAGCGTTAAAATTCGGTAAAGCAGTGACCAGAACCACTATTACAACTTGACAGACAGACGGACAGAAATAAAATACAGGAACGAGAACAGCGATTACGCCTCACGAAAGAATAAGTAGTAGCTTGAGCTTTCTAGCTACAGGATGAATTTTGCAATGGATCTATCGGTATGTCCTTTGGGAATACCCGAAACATGCAGTAATGTTCTACAATAAAATAGATCCATTACCAATAAAAAGGTTACCCTTTTTTACCTTTTTACAGCATGATCGATTGTCGCTTGATTTCTGTTTATACCCTGTTTATACCCATTTTAACCAAGTAAGTATTCAGTTTGAACCTATTGCTTATAACTATTTTTATATTATTTTAGTCTATCTTAAGCCTGATGATGATAATTAGTTAAGTTATCGAAACATGTCGCGTAACTTTATGTCAATTTAAAAATTCTGTCAATGCTACAACTAATAAAAATATTATGGGGAAGGTTTTGAGAATGTCTATTCAACTATATTCACAATTAGCTGGATGCAACACAGTTTGTTGTTGAAGCACTGCTTATAACCTTATAAACGTGTTGCTTTGCCGAGAATCCGTTGTAACCCATGTAGCACCGTTTATTGGCGTGTTACTGTTTGTTGCTTCCTTTTATTTTCAGAATTGGGAAATAAAACAAAATAATTCAAAATAATTTTATTATCTCGGATATAGGACATATTTAACGAAAATTAAAGCTAACTTAAAAAGCAATTCATTCATGAAAAAATATACAGGGTGTTCTATTTAAAATAGTCGACTTTTGGCAGTTCTTCTGTGGTCGTTAGAAAAAATTCAGTACGTTCCTTTTGCAACAAATTTCGTTCAAAATCAGCATATAGAGAAATAAAACGCTCTTTTGTTTATGATAATCTCAAATTTTGTTGCTCTGTTGTCACTGATTGAATAGTTATGATTTTTTTACTGATTGTTGATTTCGGTGACAATTTTTAAAAAACATTTATTTTCTTCTAAATGAGTTAGATTTAAGTAGGTGAAAGGCTAAACAAACTTGGTCTAGAATCGAATATGAATTTCAAAAATATAAAAATCTATAGGGTGTTCCATTTAAAATAATCGAGTACGATCCTGTACAGACGAAACCGAGAGCAGTGCGGGCCTGAAAATATTTTTAGCTTGTAAACAAGGACATCTGAATAAGAAATGCCTCTTGACCATTTGTCCTAAAATTAATATTAAAGGTACTATCGAAGAACGAAGGGCAAGTGGGCAATCCTGTATATAGCGTGCAGTATTGTTGTAATCAGAAAACAATTTCTTATTTTTTCCTGAAATAATATACAGGATATGTCAATAATATTTTAAATATTTTTTTAATTTACTGGTAAACCGGAAGTAAATCGTTATACTTATTGTTATTATACTCGATTAAAAGAGTCGTATGTCCTCTACTTTACTGAAAAATTTTATTGCTTCATATTTGTTAGAAAAAAAGTTATGAATTTTTAAAATTTTCAAGTTCAAAAAGTTCCCCTATGGGAAATGAAGAAATAGTGTTAGTGCCAATAGTTTTTCATGAACTACATCAATAACATTTCAAAAAATAAAAAAAATGCTTGGAGCAGATTTTGAGAAAATCGATTTTTAATTTTAAACCAACTTATAAATTATAAGTAAAAGTTCGAGTCATCCTTTTGGCTACAATTTTCAATTTTTATATTTTAACTAAGTTAAACGGTTCTTGACTTAGACCCTAAAAATTAAAAACTGGGAGAATTGATATATTGGCCGCCATTTTGAAGTTAACAACAAGCGAAATTAGTTTGGGTTAAAATTTGAATGTTTGCTCCCAAAATTACGCTCGTAATTTGGGCCCGTTTGGGGACATTTTGATGAGAAGCTTGTTTTACCGATGAAGTTTTTTTGTAGGCCTTAGTTTTAAATTTCATCAATTTCGGCTTAGACCCACAGACAAACATTTTTCAAAAGTGGTGGTTTTGGACTCAGGAGGACCCAAAACGTTGAGATTCATCAAAATCTCTAGTTCGATTTTTTTTTTCGATTACATTACTTTCCCTATGTGTATACATATGTATTAAACGTGTGTAGTATATGCACGGGAAAGTAAAAGTACCTACCAACCTCTGGCATTTTCGGAAGTGCCGCCATTTTACATCGATTTCAGAGTAACCTCTAAGTTCACATTTTCAAAAACCTACCTATAACACTTTCCAGAAACGTCTAACTAAGAAGGCTCCCAAAAAAACACCCCTCTAACAGTTCCCTTCCTCTTTCTCTCTCCACACATGCTGTCCACAATATGACCGTTCAATAAGAGCATTTATAAAGATCAAATTTAATGGTTTTAAGAATCCGTACATTTATGTTTGCAAAAGTTATGTATAATGATGTTATAGTGATTTTAGGTGTAGTAGGTGACTATTTAGAGCCGTAAATTAATGTTATTGCAGTAAATGAAACTTAGATTAGCGTTTTTCATTCTCCCTTTTCGTGTAAACACCTAATGACTGAGAAATTCGAAAGTGTAGTGTTATAAAATAAATTTGCTAACGGGTTGCAAGATGAAAATATGTTTTCTAAACACGCACCTTTTTTACACCGTCACATAGCGTGCACGTTGCAGACCTACTGTAGGTGGCAGTATCGAACTTCTGCATTTGTATGTACAGGTACACTTACGTAGGTACTTAAAAATCGCCTCTTCGAATCTGTATTTTTTACAAAGCACCACGTTTTAAAAAAAATTATACGGTTTCAAAGATGATGTTCAATGTTGCTTTATCACAACTGTGAACTTATTCCTTCAATCTTGACCTAAAAATTATAAAATGAATAACGATAACGATAATAAGATAACATTCGAATCCTGCACGAGATTGTTTCTTATGGAATGTTAAGCCACTCTTCCTTTACCGCAATAATAAGCTCTGGAATCGCCGTTGGGCGTCGAATGCTGGTTTATATTGCTCGTTTTACCGTCCCTGTCACTCTATAACTCGAAAATCGATTACAATTTTAGACAATCTTCGCAGTATGGGGTCTTGAATTGTCATGCTTAAAGGTAATATTATCTTCAATATAATCGATGTATAAGTTAACGGTGGGGTTCGGCGACGTAACAGCTCACTTTTGCATTCGTAGAAATCAAAAAGGTGGTGCAAAAGTCGTTTTTGTTTCCAATACAGCACTCTGTAAATTATTAGCCTGTTCTGTGTTAAACCCTAATTTTTTGTCGCTGCTGTAGAAACTATTTTGAGGTTTCGAAGGATCCTCATTAAATGCTTTGGTAATTACTGTCGGCGCAAAAAGTATATATACTCGAGTTTGAAGCTGAATAAAAAAATAACCATTAAGCTGATTCGAATGAGCTTGGTATCAAATAAAAGCCTATTTATTTCTACGTTATTTAGAAGTAACAACTTTTTTTAAAATGCCCTTTAAGGGCCATTTCTACGTCCGAACGATGCAAAGTGCCCGTTTTCGGGGTTTGCGACAGTTTTTACACCACCGCTTCGGCTACAAACAGCGAGCGTGTGGCGTGCCAGTCCATTAGATTGTTACGCTTCTGTCTCTCTAAGCGCCGGTGTATGCATGTATGTATCTCTAATTTTATAATTTTCTTTGCTACTAAGTTATTATCACAATTACAAAAATTAGCAACTACCAGCCAAGATTGTCCTTGAAAACGAAACAGGAAAGTTAACCGAATTTCAGTAATGATTATAGCAAAGAAAATGATAAAATTAGAGGTACATGCATACACCGGCGCTTACAGAGAGAGAAGCGTAACATTCCAATGCAATATTGCATATACTCCACAAGCACATCTATTACTTTTGGCAATTCTTCAACTTCCGTATATTTGCTTTTGCCCTCATTCATTTCCAGGCCCATTTGCTTAGCTGACGATACCAAGTTTTTTGCTATCCCTTCTAACTCTTTTCTTGATCTAACTATTAGGAGAATGTAGTCCGCGTAGACAAGGCACTAGTGACTTCTACTGAAAAGGTTTCCTTTTCTGTTTATGCCGCTATTCCTAATAATCACCTCTAGTACTACGTTAAAAGGGAGTGTTGATAGGGACCCCTCCCTTTTTCACTCCTCTTTCTACTCGGAAACTTTCCAATGTAAGTCCATTGGCCCTAACTGCGCATATGGCATTATTAATTGTCATTCTGATTAGTTTTATTAACTTTCTTGGGACGTTCAGGATTCTTAGAGCCTCACAAAGTTTCTTCCTATTTCTTGAATCGGATGCACTTTTAAAATCAATAAATAACATGTGTGCCAGGATTTCGTATTCGTAGGTGCCATTCAGAATTTGTTTTAGCATGAAAGTTTGGTCCGCTGTAGACCTAGGTTATGTCAAAAGCCTGCTTGGTACTCTACAAGTGCAACCTCCAGCCTTCTTTTGATAAGAGTCGCTATAGTTATTGCAGTCAGACCGTTCCCCTTTTTAAAAATTGGGATTATGACTGCTTTATACCATTGTTCAGGTATTGTTTCCGTGTTCCAGACTTCCTTTATTAAGTCATATATTGTGTTTGTTAAGATATCGCCACCGTACTTTAGATTTTCCACTGTCACGCCGTCTTCGCCTGGGCTTTATTGTTTTTCATATTGTGTAATATTTGTTCTATTTCGGTTTTCGAAGGCTCTTCTTCTTCATCCACATCCACCTGTTGTTGTTCTTCTAAGACTACTTCATCCTCCGTTTCTTCTCCTCCTCCTCCTGCGTCGAAATGTTGTTTCCACCGTCCATTAATATCTTCTGCATTACCTACCAGCTCTTTGTTTTTATCCTTTAAGTATAGTTTGTTGTCTTCCTTGATATCCAATTCTAATGTTCTTCGCATCTTTATAAAAAAAATTTATTTCTCTATTTTTATACTTTTCTTCTATATGTACACTCGATAATAATTATTATATAACATGCTTTAGATGTTCAACTATTGTTTATGCTGCTTTCACAAGCATGTTTACAAGTAACAAGTGAATCATTCCGCAAAGCGACTCGTAGCATATTAGGTGGAGTAACGGGTATTTATGAGTCCAGAGGCGGATTTTCGAACTTGCCGCCCCTAGGCTGGAAATATTTCGCCGCCCCTCATCTACAGTAATTTTCGGTTTTTGTTTCTACTGCTGTTAAACAATCACTATATAATAACCGAGACGTGTGTATAGGTTTGTGTTGCTGTGCACTTTTCCGACAGTCGCCGAATCCCGACGAATGCGGATGTGATATTTTAAAACCAAAGCTATTATAAATTTATAACCTACAAATTAATGCCACAATTAAGCTACAATTATAGATACCCGGCAAACTACGTAAATATCTGCACTAATTTTTTTCAAAGTAAGTTTTAAACATTTTAGTATAAAAGTCCGTCATCTTATTCAAGCGGTATTTGTGTCTAAATATATTTTCTTTACTTAGAAAATACGTTCAAAGTTTCCTTATGGAGATTACGTGTAAAATAGAATTCGCTATTTGTGCTTATTTTTGGGTGAAAATTTTGTGTAAACATGCAAAGTTTGTCTGTCCGAGGTCCTTAACCCATTTCGAACATTAAAACGATGCCAGGAAGCATTTTCGCGAAAATTTTCAAAATGAGAAGTATCGGAAACTTTTTCTCGATAACATGGAAATTTAATTATTTCAAGTTGAAAAGTTATTTAAATGATGAAAAATGATTCTATTATGCCTCACGTTAACATTATCATGGTTAAAATGATGTAAAAAGTAGTAACAGCATTCATCGTAGACTAATTTATGTGTCCCGTTACCTTCTTTCGGTAACTTTCGAAATGTACATGTTTGTGTGCTTATTTCGAATTTAGAGATTTTGAACGATGAACGATGTCGTAGGTAACATATATAGTCGAATGTTTTCACCGAGAAAAATGTTTTTGTCTACATATTTAACTTAATATCTATAGATAAAAGTAGGTGGCAAGTGTATTGTTACGTTACACTATACCAAAGAGAATACCTATACTTTGACTATACTTCTAAATATACAACTTATATTGTAATTAAGAGGAAGTAAAATCCATATTTACTGCTGTACATATACGTGTAAATGGTGGCCTTTAGTTAGTGAAATAAACAAAAATTTGAAACTGTTTATGGTAGAGAAGGTCTTTCTATAAAACAGATGTTATGCAACGTTAGACCAGCTTCTATTTGTACATTTTATGTTTTATGGTATTTTTAGTTTTACTATAGTTAAAGATGAATGTTAAAACGTTCTCCCTAAGGCCATTCGTATTCCCAAACAGCTGCCAGTGTCCAAATTGAGTTCTTTTACATTCAAAATTCATTCTAAACTATCCTTATGAAGTTCACACGAAATTTGTTATATTTTCGTTAATTTTTGGGCAAAGACTATGTGCAAAGACATAATTAACATTGTGAAAGGGTCATTATGTATTTTTGGTCTCAAATCTATTCCAAAAAGCTTGCATTTTACATTTTTTTTAATAATTGGTAATAATTTACTTTAAGTAGGTAGGAACGAATTCGTATATCTTTACCAAATATCAACCCATTTTTGTGATTTTTACGTCAAATGTAAGTAAATGTAATCCTTTATTTTAGTTACTTTAATAACTTGCTAAATTACAGATACCTACAGGGTCAAAAATCTGAAAAGGTACAAAAACGTAAATTTTTTTTCTTTTTTCAAGCAACTAAGCCAGCTCAACAAGGTGTGATATTTTAAAACAAAAGCTAAACTCCAACATTTGCCGCCCCCTAAAATTTGCCGCCCTAGGCTATAGCCTTTCTAGCCTTATGATAAATCCGACTCTCCCTATCGCACCTTCTTTTCGTTTTGTGTTCAGCAAAATTATTAATTTTTGAAGTTTATGTATTTCTACTTCATTGACAACATCCGGCCAACATACTGCTGATCAGCTCTTATGAAGATAAATTGATGATGATCCGTTCAACCGAATCCGAAACACAGTAACTCCAAAGATTAATAATATTGTACGAGTTTTGAAAACTGAGTTTTCCGACACATCTTTTATTATCTATCATCGATTCTTGTCGTCTTTCCATTTATTTCAATCTTTATTTCAGTTTTGGTTTTTAACATTGCCATTGCGTAGAGGTATGGGTATTACAAGATTGTAGCTAAAAGCCTTGTATGTAGCTATGTACTTGTACGTGTAAGTGGGTCAATTCATTAAGTCAGTACAGATTTAGACAGAGTTTGAAATGGAACCTCCTCCACATATTATCGCGTTCGTTTAGCGTATATTAATAATACGTACGAAACTGACTAGAGTAGGAAGATAATCATGCAACAGATTGTATCATATTATTTCATTGTGAATACCTTATTCATGTCCAGTATACTATTTATGGTAATGATATAATGGAGGGTTATTGTACCTAATTTGTTTTCGTGACAAACACTCATTTAAACATTTTACTAGTTGACAAAATATAGCGAGTAAAGTATTATGGGAGGTGAATTATTCTCAAAAAGATGTTGAAATAAAAATGCGAATGAAAAGTTTCAAAGGGATACATTAAAAAGAAATAAAATACAACACGTTTAGCTCATGGGTGTAAATTTTTTTAAATATGAACGATACTGTACAAAGTTCCAAGATAAAGAGGAAGCAGTTTAGAAGTAATTTCTTTTTTATGAATACAGCCTTGAACTCATTTCAAATTCTGAATTCGCAAAGTATCTGAAATGTAAATGAGCATTATCCTAATGTACTTATGTACTTTCTTCAGTAGCAGATATTACGTAACATCACTTACATCAAATTAGGAAGGAGTGAGAATAACTAACTATTCATTTTCTTTTATATTTGCATTTCATTGTCACGATGAAAATAAAATCTTATTTATCTTGGCGTTTTTAGCTTCGTGAGAAGTACGCCATTTCATAATTTTAGTTGTGTTTTCTGTATTTTTGTAATTTGTCAAACACGATAATGTTTGTTACACAGAGAATCTGAGAATGAATGGGAGCAGTTTCATAAGGTTATAATGTATCGATCTAATATGATTGCAAAAAATACTTATTTTCCGTCATTTTCATATCTTTTTCATAAGATATACGTATAAGAAAGATTGAAAGTAACAAAATTTGAATGTCAAGAGAAAATTTACGAGACCTTTATCATTCCGAATACCGAAGGGAAAAAGTCACAAGTATGTAATTTCTTTCTGTAATGTTTTGTATTTTGAATGTTTCTTCTTAGATGTTGCTTTAGTTGACGAACCAGTTTAAACTGCACTTCCGCGAGAGAAGGAACTAAAGTGTCTACCATTATATCCTTGGATCCTTGACCTACCGCCTTTCACCATTGTGACGTCCGTCGTTTAGCCTTCAGATTTTCCAAGCCCGTGACTTTATTTTATTCAAGGCCGCTTACGTAACCTAGCAAATCTCAAGGCCACTTAAGAAGCTTGGATAAGCTTAGAAGTCATTTACATGATCATAAAAACCTCAAGGTCGCTTTTACACAGCCATTTACGTAATTTGAAAAATCAACAAAGTTTTGCTTACGTAACGATAATACCGATAGTTTTCCGTTGCTTTCCATCTTTTGCTTCCCAATTCCAGTCAGCAACATTCACCTACCTCAGATCGTTCCTGACCATCCATCCAATTCATTTCTCCTTCCCCTCATTCCGATGCGTTTTCTACGCATAGGAAGCTTATTCATCCCTTCATCTGGCATTCTCAGGGGATGTCTAACTCAGTCTCCGCATCTTGAGAAAAGTTGCAATGGTAGGTTCCGCCATGCACCGATCAACTGCATTCAGAATGTCGTCCACTGTTCTGAATTTGTTCCCAGGCAGTGATTCCTTCTGCTCAGGAATGAGATCGAAGTCCCAGGGACTTATGTCCGCAGAGTATGGGGGGTGGTAGAGCATCTCCCAACCGCAGCGATTCAACAAATCAGATACCGTTCCTGCCACATGCGCCCTTGCATTGGTCATGCAGAATGATGGGTGGAATACCCAAGTGTCATCGGGTTAACTATTATTTTTCGCGGTGACCCGTGATGACGATTGACAGTGGTTCATAACTTTTCGCGTAGGTCTCATCACTGGTGATGATACATCGTAAGAAGGGTACTCCTTCCTCCTCATAGCGCTTCAAGTGTGTATAAGCAGCTTCACATTGCAGAAATTTCTGCATCTCTAATGACTCATCGTGAAGCAATTTTTCGCATCCTAAGGCGGATCTTAAGGATTCAATGCAGAGTAGAAGGTGCTAATCCAGTATCTGCGGCTAACTCTCGAATAGTGTAGTTCCGATCCTCTTCGACTAATGCGAACACTGTCTGCACGTCATTCTCACTAACCGGTGGATGACCAGATCTAGTCATATGTGACGCATTTTCGCGTCCTCCTTCAAAGGCTTGTATCCACCTTTCCACTGTTCGGTACGGCAATGCATCTGCACCATAAGCCTCTCGCAAGTCGCAATACTTGATGACACCGTCGTGCATTTCAACCTCTAGCACATTTAACGTTCAACCAGATTCCCTGCTCCTGCTTTGGAACCGTTATACTACGACGCTTAAAACTACACATGCAATAAACAGAATTGCCAACCCGAGTTTTATTTGGATTCCATACTATTGTTGCCAGAACTAAAGAAACAACCCATGTATTATCAAATCCGCCAGTTAACACAACTTTGCAAAACTATTCAAATACGTAGCGAGATATTTGCTGTATAAGTTGTAAAATAAATATCATTTTTTAAAATCGGCCAGAAAGTAGTACTTTCCGGTTTATTTTTAGGTCAGAAAATCTCATTTTGTCGGACCGAGCCAGAAAGTTATTGTGATAGTCCGGTAAAAGGTTTTACCGGACTCATTTTTACTTTCCGGCCTAGAACGGTCAATTGTTTTGCCCGTTTTAAAAAAGAACGGTCAATTGTTCTGCCCGTTTTAAAAAAAATATTGTACGTAATACGTCCCAAAAGTGCTTTTACTGGACTCGCAGGCTTGTAGGACTCGCCTGCGGCTCGCCCTGTAATTTGCTTACTTGTCCAGCAAAAGATCACTTTCGGGACTTGTTACGTAATAGTAGTTTACGTAACAAGTCCCGAAAGTGATCTTTTACTTGCAGAACAATTGACCATTCTAGGCCGGAAAGTAAAAATGACTCCGGTAAAGTAAAAATGAGTCCGGTAAAGCTTTTACCGGACTATCACAATAACTTTCCGGCTCGGTCCGACAAAATGACATTTTCTGGCCTAAAAATAATCCGGAAAGTACTACTTTCTGGCCGATTTTAAAAAAACTACTATTATCACAGTTATAATACAAAAGCTGTGGAGCTGGTGATTTTGTGCAAAGATTATTTTGCTGAAGATTTCTGAAAGGACTCACAAATGAGTTTGGTTCCGTTTTGATTGATAAACCTTTATATGAACTTAGTACAGCATTTGACAATATTATAAGTATTCTAGTGAAAACGGTTTCAAAAAATATCATTGATATTGTCTGGGTATTATATCTACTTGTTACTGGATGTAATAACGGTGTGGAATCTTGTGTAGTTTTTTAAAACAGTATTTTGTATTTAAATGAAAGCCCAACGTGTACATACGGATAAGTACCTATGTATGTCACCAATTGTGAATATTTTCACAACACAAAAGTCAGCATGATACGCCATTATTTGAAGACATACGTTGTCCTGTTACGCCATGAATGGGAAAGAAAATGAATTATTTCGCAATTATAGGCAATTTCAAAATTAGTTTCGTGGCCCGTTACCTTTCAATAGCAATTCCTTACACCCACCTTTAAATCAAAATGTAATAGAATAAGAGAGAATGCGATAGGAAATGAGTATCTCTTTTGATAGACTGTCACTTGAGTTTCACCGTTGATTGAAGAAAATTCTTCAATCAACGGTTTCACACAACAATGAAGTGTCACAAAATATACATAGATGTCGCTAAAACACTACACCCTTTATTGCTTCATTTACGTTAATTATCTTTAAATTTCAATTTACTTTAATACTGTATGAATCCTTACGTCCCTAACGAAGCACAAAAATTCACAAATTTTCATATGGCAATATGCTGAAACAGTGGCTTCTGAAACATTCATATAATAATATTTTACACGTAAAAGTCGTGCAATATCGGAATGTTCAGGCAACTGTGGATCGAAGCCCAAGCCCGTAACAATAAAACGGTATCAATATATAAAGTTTATCGGTTAGTGTTCGTGAAAATATTTCACTAGTTCAGATATCTATTGTAATAAAAATAAATAAGTCATTGAATTATAGGTGCGACTGCCTTGAACCTTATGAGAAGCGTTCATAGACCTTGACTGAAAATACAATACAACAATATTTTAGAACATTTAACTACATTTTTACACCCACCAATTCTCTTATCTCACCAATTTTGTAATGTAATCAACTAATTTACTTTAGTTCTGTGATGGATGGTAATATTATTCTTCTATAAAATAAAGGTTAGATTTTTAAGATAATTACTGAACAAATTGTATTTAGGGAGAAAAAAGAAGTTTAATCTTCACAAACTGTTCCTGAAAAAGATAAATTGCTCTTCATTGTTGTATTAAGCATTCTTTTATAGTATTATTTTACAATTTCAACTCCATGTAGGAAGAGGAAAATTTTAGGAAGTCGTTTATTGTTTCTAATTTTGAAGATTGGTAAAGTGTGCAAGTCTATTAATCATTTCCACGTCTTTCTCAATACGTCGGTCTATTTAGTATAATTACATATAAATCTTGATCTTATCAATCGTAGATTGTGATTTAGATTGTTAGAACGTGCCCGCTTTAATTGTAAAAATCAACGGTCGCTTTAAAATATACGATTGTACTTTCTCCTTCAAGTAATTGGTTTTCACGTTTTCAAATTGACGAATGCAACCAGTTCTTTCGTATGTTGCAATGATAATGATTATAATGCAACGCTAAAAGATTTTTTAATTGGCTCAAAATTGCTTTCAATCAAATTTGTTATTATTTAGTACTCGATTTGTTCAACTCAATAGTATTTCGTACTTTCAACATGAAATTTTCAGTTTTTGTATTTCAGTGTCAAAGTGTGAAAGTTTATTTGTCATCAGATAGATAACTTTTGTTGTATTTTTTGTGTTATAATATTATTTTTGTAATTTGCCTCAATCTTGATTCTTTAATTGACATATTAACGAACGCGACGTCATCTGCGATGCCCTTAATTCACGGAACATTTAACGAAAATTTTTAGGTTGGCAATGCTTTTGATGCGGAATTATCTTCTTAGGTTAAATAAATGAAAATTATCTTGTCATGCATGACAGTATTGCAAAATCTGTCAAGATCATTCTGCAGAGGATTGACCAGGAAGGGAAATTTTTTTGAAAAAACTGTATTATGGAAGATCAAGAGTCATCCACTGCAAGTGTAAAACAATGTATTTGAACTTGAGTGGATGAATAACAAGAATTTTATTAACGATTGAAAATTTGAACAAGATAAATAATACATATACTATACAGGGTGATTCATTAAGAATGTCCAATCTCTGAATTGTAGATTCCAGACCTCAAAATATGATGATTCTCCCCAACATGCCTTATACAAATATTGCTAGTTTCCGAGATACCGGGTGTTTAAAGTTTAAATATGAATTTTGATTTTCGCAATAACTTTCTATTTTTTCACAATTTCTTTTTGAAAATTGGCAGTTTTACCTTTTTTTGCATGAGGATTGCCAATTAATTAAAATTAATTTATTAAAAAACAAAAATAACAAACTTCATAGTAAATGTTCAAAATGTCCACCATTTACTTCAATACACTTTATGATCCGTTTTCGCAAAGATCTCTTCATATCAAATAACCCTTGTCTATTATTTTTAACCACATTAATTAATTAATTGTTATTGCGAAAATCAAAATTCATATTTAAACTTTAAACACCCGGTATCTCGGAAACTAGCAATATTTGTATAAGGCATGTTGGGCAGAATCATTATATTTTGAGGTCTGGAATCTACAATTCAGAGATTGGACATTCTTAATGAATCACCCTGTGTATAGGAAGAGTGTGAACTAATAGTAGGAATTGAATAGAATGAATGAATGAAAAACACGTTTCATAAGACCTTGAAGCACTCATTCTTTAAAATAACTTGTCGCTACGCCACCCGTTTTTTAATCTTGAATTCGTGCTTCAAGATTGGTCTTATGAAACTTTTTTTTAATACAGGTACTATTATTGAACGCAATTTATAAAACATATATTGATTACGTCTAATGCGAAAAAGGATCGGCAAATACAAACAATAAAAATCGTGTTCAATGAATTCTGGACTCTTTTTCCATGTTTCACCATCTTACATTTGTAGCCTGCGCGCTCACCCTTAATAGTAAACAAATCTTTTACGTCCTAGTTTGTTAATTTGGGTTTGTAAATTGAACTATTCATTGATATTTTGAATATTTGCCTATATCTTTACGTCATCACCAAAAAGCAGCCTCCCTCTCAAGTAATCTGGGACGGTACGTCATTTATACTTATATAGAAGAATAAGAGAGCTTCTAAATTTGAACGTTAGTTAAACTTCCTACACGTACGTTTTTGGTTTCACCCAGTAACTTGTATTTTGGCTTAAGACATTTTCCGTCATATCATAAATTTATATTTATAGGTCTATTCCTTTTTATAAAAGTGACAAACGTATTTCCTCGATGTGCAAGAACGACTTTTTAAGGTTTTACAACGTTAGTCATGGTTTATCCTCAGAGACGTCCAATGCAAAGGTTTGGGGACGGTTTTTTCCAAAATGTTTCTGATGTTTTTTTCTGTGCTATTGCTGAAGTATCCACAAGTCTGTCTGTCAGAACCCACTTCTGTGATTTTGACCTAATCTTAAAGGAGAAATTTTCCTAGAGGAATAAAGTTTATGTTTCTATGCCACATGAATTATGTATTTCGAAGAAAATGAGCTTGACACGTTTACAATTTCTCCTTGGTGATTCTATTACCCTTAAAATTTTTTAGGACTTAATTGCCTATCTTATACTTGAAGACATAATGGAGGTTCGGGACTCACAAAGGGGTGAATGGTTGAGAGTGTTTTATTATTATCTTATACTTTTCGGAGATATGACATTAAGTTTGTCCCAACACAGTGAAGAAACTCCGCTGTCAACTTTGCAAAATAAACCGGAACATTGTTATAGTGCAACATAATCCATTATTTCTTCATTTTTGACAAGCAAACGATGGAATGATTATCTGCACTAACTCTTCTTTTATTCTGAAAAATAAAAAGCATGGATCATAGCAGCAAATCCAAGTCTCGTTTGAAAGAATCATATTCAGCGACATAGATGGTAGGAACGTATTATTTTACCAGTATAACTGATCAAGAATGGTTTGCAGATAATTTGGCCAATGGATATTTAAATAAGATCTAGTATGAGATAAATCTCTTGCTGCAACATAGTTGAGGTATTAACACTGATTTCTGAAAAGTTTTTACCAAATGGGGGAGGAAGACCTTTCGTTTATTATTCGAATTACATTTTAGCCACAATCATCCACAACATCCTTATAAAGGACTTCTACTCTAAATTGTTTTCTTATGAAATGCTAGAGGATTTTGCATAAATTCAGTACACTTTCATATTTTAAAATTGACTATACAGGGTTGCCCACTTGCCCTTCGTTCTTTAATATTAATTTTACAAAAGGTCAAGAGACATTTGTTATTCAGATGTTACTTATTTACAACCTAAAAATATTTTCAGGCCCGCACTGCTCTCGGTTTCGTCTGTACAAAATTTGAGATTATCATAATCAAAAGAGCGTTTTATTTCTCGATATGCTGATTTTGAACGGAATTTGTTGCAAAAGGGACGTACTGAATTTTTTCTAACGGCCACAGAAGATCTGCCAAAAATCGACTGTTTTAAATAGAACACCCTGTATATTTTTCATGAATGAACTGCTTTTTAAGTTAGCTTTAATTTTTGTTGAATATGTCCTATATCTAAAGGTAATAGTTTCCGAGATAATAACCTTATTTTGAATTATTTTGTTCTATCTCTCAATTCTGAAAATAAAATTAAAGGAAGCAACAAACAATAACAATATTTGTATCATAATAATAATAAATAAACTTACATAAAATCGAACGGTACAAAACACAAAACATTACCTAAACATTAATTTTCAAACAACCCATCAGTATTGTGTAAACACTGCCTTACACGATTTGAAAAATTTGTGCAGGCCTGAAAATATTTTTAGGTTGTAAACAAGTAATAGTACGTGACAATGTAATGTTGGGAGTTACCAAGCGTGTAAAAGTTTGGCCCCCCTCCAGGATTGTTATCAATGACCCATTGAACAATATTAGAAGGGGGGAAAGTTGAACGGCCGCCATCTTGTCCGCCATCTTGAAAATGACCGCGAATATATTTTTGGCTATATCTTAGCAACCGTATGTCCAAATCGAACGTACGTAGGCTCTAATTGCACAGTTTTATATTCCTAAGATAAAGTGTTATATAACCGAAATTCATAATCCTAGCGGATTTAATGTTTTTGGGCTTAAAATCTTAAATTATGGGATATGTAAAAAAGACGCTAAAACATATCACTTTTTAATTATTATTAATCTTTTAGATCTCGCTTTTATGAATAAAATGCAAAAACAATCAACGAAATCCGAGCACTGGTTACGAAAATATACAAGATTTAGGAATAGGTACCTCACCTTTGCTGAGTACAATAATTGGTAGTTACAGGTCAAATTGAAAATTTCATAAGATTGTTCTCTACAAAGTATGCGAATTAATACTAAATACATACATTAATTAAGGGTAATCAATTTTGGAAGGCTTATGCCCCATTCGCAAATCCCTCGCCCTCATAAGAGTAATGATCGCCATGACATGAATCAGATCGGAAAAACCGTACCGGTGAAGAAATCGAAAATACACGAATGAATACAAATTTTATAAATAAATTAATAATTTTTTGTGTCGTACCTTCTCTTTTATTTAATTAATTAATTTAATTTAGGCTTTTAGGAAGAAGAGGTGAACATCAAATGACAATTATTATTATACGGATTAATTTACACAAGGACATTTGCAAAGAGCAGTGTAGTTTGCACGTCCATTGTTTGTCACACTTACGGGTTGTGACTCCACTTCCTCACTGAAGGACGGAATGCCTGGAAAAGGAACCCAGACACTGGAATTCAGGTCATCGTCCAAATGATGGAAAATCCATTCGCAGTGATGAAATTTGGAGTCTACAAAGTTCAAAGCTTTGAAGCCTTTCTTTATTCAAGTTTATGGAGGCGGTGCAGAATCCATTAATCAACAGCGAAAGTTAATATTCTGTCACCGAAACAAAAGTTTAGAAATGATGCACCCGACACAAGACGCTCTCCTATTACACTGCAAGAGAGCAGCTTACCAAGCTACCATTTGGAGCAGGGCACATAAGACTGAGCTTCAAGCCCCACATCCAATTCAACATGGGTGGAAGAAACTCGATCACAGATTCCTTTCCGTGTGGATAACAATTCCGGAAGTCAGCCTCGCTTGCATTGAGATTCTTAAATGTGGTTGCAAGCAGAATTGTGGAAACCGATGCAATTCCAGGGAAAAAATCATTAAATTGCACTGCTCTTTGCAAATGTCTGCGTAAAGTGGTCCGTATAATAATAATTGTCATTTGATGGCCACCTCTTCTTCCTAAAAGCCTAACATAAATTAATTAATTAAAAAAACGAGAAGGTGCGAAACGCATAAAACTTTTTAAAAAGATATAAAAAATTATTAATTTATAAAATTTATATTAATTCGGGTATTTTCGATTTATTCACCGGTACGGTTTTTCCGATCTGATTCATGTCTTGGCGATCATTACTCTTATGAGGGCGAGGGAATCGCGAATGGGGGGCATGAGAAGCCTTCAAAAATTGATTACACTTAATTAATGTATGTATTTAATAGTAATTCGCATATTTTGTAGAGAACAAACTTATGAAATTTTCAATTGGACCTGTAACTACCAATTATTGTGCTCAGCAAAGGTGAGGTACCTATTCCTAAATCTTGTATATTTTCGTAACCAGTGCTCTGATTTCGTTGATTGTTTTTGCATTTTAGTTATAAAAGCGAGATCTAAAAGATTAATAATAATAAAATAAAAAGTGATACGATTTTTAGCGTTTTTTTTACATATTCCATAATTTAAGATTTTAAGCCCAAAAACATTAAATCCGCTAGGATTATGAATTTCGGTTATATAACACACTTTATCTTAGGAATACAAAACTGTGCAATTAGAGCCTACGTACGTTCGATTTGGACATACGGTTGCTAAGATATAGCCAAAAATATGTTCGCGGGCATTTTCAAGATGGCGGACAAGATGGCGGCCGTTCAACTCCCCCCCCCCTTAATATTGTTCAATGGGTCATTGATAACAATCCTGGAGGGGGGGCCAAAGTTTTACACGCTTGGTAACTCCCAATGAAAATTCTATGGAGATTGTTACGTACTATAATATCTGAATAAGAAATGCCTCTTGACCTTTTGTCCTAAAATTAATATTAAAGCTACTATCGAAGAACGAAGGGCAAGTGGGCAACCCTGTATAGATTTCATTTTTCTTTCCAATCGTATGCATGAAAGATGCCACAATTACTTCACCCACTTCATCCACTTTTGACCACAATTTGCATTTTCTATCTAATACATAGTTTCGCTTTTGAAAAAATTTATGTCGGTACATGTATAATAAATTGCTACTTCAACACATTACTTCCATGTATTAACAAATTGTAGTTTATAGTAGCGTAATAAAACACAATCACGTTAATATTCAATAATGCATTGATAAATTAGTACCTATAGATGTAGTTCCAGATAAAGTAATTTAGAATGTAAATCAATGCATCTTAGAGATAGTTGGTAAATTTGTGATAATCATAAATTCTAATTAATAACCTAAAGCAAGCTTATGTTTATAAACTCGGCAATAAACGGATAGGTACCTTTTATGCAATATAAGCAACATAAACTTTCCAATTTTCTTAAAACAGAAGCGTATAAAGTTTAATAATTATGGAAAACAGCTCAAGAACATAACGCTTGAATTAATTAATAACTGCTTACATTAAACAATAAAAGCTTCTCGGCGATATAAAATAGTTTACTTTATACATAACGGTGTAATATGATGCTGGAAGGGCAAATAACAATAAATTAATAGCACGTGGCGCGTATTGCTTAGAATGGAAGCGTTACAAATGTACGTAGCGAAAAGAAAATCGAAATAATTATGAGTCTAGAGGGTGCGATAAATGGTGTAAAAAAGTGAAATGGCATTAAAGATAAATAAAAATGTTCGTACCTAGCCTATGAGGCGCCGTTTGTACCATAACTCTTTTTTACATATATATATTAAATAAAGTCGATATATTAAAAACTAAAAAAAAATAATATATATCATCCAAATATAAAAATATATCAGCAATGATGAGAGTACTGATATATAAAACTTGAACTTCCAACGTTGACCACTGATGGCGCTCTTCGGGAAATTATGTTTGGCAAACGAGCAACGACAAATTCAAATACTTGCAAAGGCGACGCGACCTACGTAATGTTACATTTTCTACATTGTAAAGCTGTTTGATTTGATTTACACTACAATGCAGCGCATTACATATAACTTTCCACCTTGTATGATTGATTATATTGATCCATACCGATTTAAGTTGGTGTCATACATGGTTTTAGGAGTAATTGTAGTTGCTAAAGATCATTACATGCATTTCATATTAGGATTATTAAAGTATGGCAGTTACTTTCTAATGTATAAGCTTAAGCATATTCGGATAATACACGTCCGGCTAAGGTTGTCCATATCGATAACTATATGGCACTTCATAACATCGAACCAATTCCAACATAAACTCTTCTAATTAAAAGGTAAATAATTAAGTGACAGATGTAGCAGCATCTACGCTGTTGCAAATTTTGTCTCTAGCTACAGCGTCACTAGTGGTGGATATTCAAAGCTGAAGTTTTATATATTTCACCCTCAAATTTTCTATATATCTGTACTTTAACTACCAGATATATTTTTATATTTGGATGATATATATAAATATTTTTAATTGTTAATATATTGACTCTTTTTAATATATATATCTAAAGAATAGTTATGGTACAAACGGCGCCTCATACTAGCCTACCTACGCGTGCAAATGAATTTGTGGCATTTATAAATGAGAAACATACTACATGGTGGATGGTGGTAACACCACAAAAAAATAGGTAAGTAATTGTTTGCGGTGTTCTATCGTTGGCTGTGCCATTTTAAAGTAAAAGATTTCTATTTCTACTTCGAAATAGAACATTTTCAAAGGAAATTTGGAAATCGATACAACCGATAAATGTCTGTAGCTTGGGCAGAAGTAGATGAGGATAGAAGGAAAGCATTTACATTGAAAGCAGATAAAATTTGACTTCAGAGTTGTTATAGTAATGTGAGCATCGTAAGAGAGAGACCTTTCAAAAGTTCTGTGGACTGTAACGAGTTACATTTACAACTTACTCCTTGATCCTTTGCCTTTGCTACGCCACTGATCGCCCGCGTTTAGTTTTCTAGAGAACGCAAATCTATTTCAGGTTTTCATGTTCTGTTGAGCGACAATATAATATGTAACGGTATTTATATTTTAAATGGGGTTCATGAATATCAATTTTCGGTTTACTTCAGGGTAGGTCAGATTGTGCCTTATTCTCAATTTTGTGTTTCACTTTCAGTTTCGTTTTTTTACGACGGTAATTTGGTTTCTTGCAGGATGAAATGGTGTAAATGTCTTCGTGTTGCAACCTTCCCCTTTGCCTTTCTCCAATAATTCTCTTTTTCGAAAACGACCGATACGTGTTCTTGCCAGTTTTTAATAACGACGATTGCAATCTTTCAATAATGACCAATGCGAGCGTTCTTTGTATTTGTTTTAAAAGGGGATCCTCTGGTGATATTTTTGGGTTTCGGTCATCTGCACTGCAGCGATCTTTTTTCTTATCTCTCCTTTCAACTTTTACTACCTCTCACGCTAACAACTGTAACTAACTACTGTAAAACCAAATCAGCAACATATCTGCACACTTAACAGTCATTTAGTTGAGTCTAACTGAATACAATATGCAACTGCTTGTGATGTAACAGACATCAGGTTTCGCGCGCTTACCTACTGTAATATATTGACATCAATGAATATCATGAATCCTTTATTTTATAACATATAACTTCTACAAACAAGAACTTTACATCTATTTACTTACAATGTAAAAGTAGAACGTGCTTCTACAAAAGCTGGCACAAGACAAACCTGACTCATACTGCTACGTTCTTATATTCATGTAGTTGGTGCGGTTTACACCTATAGTCCGGTTTACACTATGCTACATCCCCTACTCTAAAATGTTACTACATAGTTTACAAAAACAAAATAAAACACGTATGCTTAACCTATTGCTTATAAATCTAATCTTTGTGGCGGTTGAATAATTCTACGTGGCCTATTCCTTGCAATACATTCCGACGATCTTGTTTCCATTACATATTGGTTTTTCTTAGAAACAACATTGTCGTTTTCATTATCTTTAACCTTGACGTTTACTTCATTATGCTCAATAGAATTATCGTTCCCACAAGATTCCAACACTTTATCTGTACCTCGAAACTCATTGTTCATTACATCAATTTCCGTACTACCTATTCCTAACTTATCATCTGCACCCCCTGTTAACATTTGACTAACCTTATCAAAGTTATCATTAACATTAATCTTTGCATCATACTTTAGTAATTGATCTTTATGTCGTTTCCACTTTACCCCTAATGAAGGAATATAACAATTATAAATATTTTTACCAACTACCTCCGTAATTTCTCCTAAAACCCACCCTGGTTTATGTGTATTTCTATAATCTTTTGCATACACCTGATCGCCTTCTACCAATTCTATTTTTCGATTCCCTCTAAAATTTGTCTCTTGTCTATTGATAGCTAAGTCTTTATATTTGGGTTTTAGTGTATCTAATCTATTTCTTAATTCCCTATTGAACATTAACTTCGCTGGTGTTTCACCAGTTGTGCAATGAATCGTCGTTCTATATTCAAATAAATATCTACATATTAAGGTCTGTATAGTTGCTTTATAATTTTTTGTGTCCATTAATGCTTTTGCTAATGCCTTTTTAAATGATTTTACCACGTTCTCTGCTGCTCCGTTACTTGACGGATGGTACGGTGGCGAAAATATGTGATTTATATTATTGATATTACAAAACTTTTGAAATTCTGCTGCTGTGAACGCCGTACCATTATCACTAACTAAATTAACAGGTATCCCGAACCGTGAAAATACCTCCCTCAATTTCTCAATTGTTTGCTTAGAGTCTGTTGAAGTAACTTCGATTACTTCAGGCCATTTACTATAAGCATCTATTAATACTAAATAAATTTTACCCTTAAAAGGTCCTAAATGATCTACATGCACTCTTTCAAACACCTTATTAACTTGAGGCCATTTTTGCAAACTACTTCTTTCTGGGTTATTACTACTTTCCTTGCAAACAGTACAATTTTTCCCTATATTTTCGATGTCCTCGTCAAGCTTTGGCCACCAAAAATATGATCTGGCTTTGCTTTTCATTTTTGCAATCCCTAAATGTGAATTATGCAATTCATCTAATAATGATTTTCTAAATTTATTTGGTACCACTACTCGGTAACCCCACATCAAAATTTCTTGCTCTAACGTTAACTCATCGCGCCTTCTAAAATACGGTTTATGTACCTCATTTTCTGTATAATTTTCCCATCCATTTCGAACAAGGTCAATTATTGCACTAATCTCTACATCTACTCGCGATTCTATTCTAACTTTCTTTGCATCTATTGGCACAGCCTCTTCTACAAAGTTTAAATACGTATAGTTCTCATCTTCAACTAAATCGATTTCGTGTTTATTACTTGGTAATCGTGACAATGCATCAGCTGTTTCATTATTCGTACCTTTTATATATTTAATTGTATAATTAAAACTAGATAAAAAAAATGACCACCTCTGCAACCTTCCTGCTGCCATCGGAGGCACACCCCCTTTATCACCCAACAATGCTAGCAGTGGCTTGTGATCGGTCACAAGCTCAAATTGTCTCCCCATTAAATATTGTGAGAATTTTTTTACCCCATAATAAATTGCCAACGCCTCCTTGTCTACCATCGAGTAGTTCTTTTCAGCTTTCGACAACACTCTCGACACGAACCCTATTGGCCGTTCAATGCCTTTGGCATCAACGTGACTCAATACCGAACCAATTCCTTTCTGCGAGGCATCACATGTTAATCTAAGTGGACTATTATTGTCAAAATGAGCTAACACATCCTCTGAAGCTATTGCTTTCTTTGCCCTATTGAATGCTTCCTCGCATTCTTCTGTCCAAACAAATTCTTTATCTTTCTTTAACAAATCATATAAAGGTTTTAATATCATCGCTACTCCCTTAATGAATTTACCATAGTAATTTATCATCCCTACAAAACTTTTAATCTCTTTCACATTGCTAGGCTGCATTGCGTTTAAAATTGCTTCTACTTTCTCACTATCCTTTTTCAAACCGTTAGCTGTTATAATATACCCTAAATACTTGACTTCTCTTTTGAAAAATTCACATTTGTCTTTCCTAACCGTTAACCCAGCTGCCTGCAATAATCTAAAAACCCCTTTTAAATTTTCAATATGTTCATTTAAATCTGAGCCTGTCACCAAAATATCATCCAAAAAACTGATAGTACCCTTCGCACCTTGTAAAATTTTTTCTATCGTTCTTTGAAATATCATACATGCGGGTTTTACTCCAAAAGGTAATCTTTTTACTGCATAAATGCCTTTATGTGTACTCCAGGCTAAACATTTACCTGTTTCCTCTCGTCTACCCTTAACTGATTGTATGCTTGGCTTAAATCTAACTTCGTGAAACATGTTCCGCCTTGCAGTACAGCAAATAATTCTTCAATACGCGGTATAGGATAATTTACATCCTTTAATTGCTTATTAACAGTTACTCGATAATCTGCGCATAATCTTACCGTGCCATCTTTTTTTATAACGGGTACTAACGGTGTTCCCCATTCACTACTATCAATTTTGGTAATGACATCTAACCGTTCTAATCTATCAAGTTCCTTTTCAACGGCTTCCTTAAATGCAAAAGGAATAATTCGTGGCTTACGAAATACTGGACTACTATTATCTTTCATTTCTAACCTAATCTCCTCATATTCATAGCATCCTAAATCATTTTTAAAAATTTGCCCGAACTGCTTAATTAAATCTACACTAATATGTTCATGGTTATTTTCTACTAACTGATTGACAGTTTTTTCATTATAATGTTTTAAAATATTTAACTTGGTGATCCAATCCCTACCCATTAGAGCCGGACCTGGGGAATTTACCACAATTAAATCTAACATTTCCTTCTGTCCTTTAAATTCCACCTCCGCCTTAAACTGCCCCATCGGTAACATTCTAGATTGATCGTAACATTTTAAAATTGTACTACAACATTCTAATTTGAATTTAAAAAAAAACTTATCATACAACTCTTTTGGAATTATTGACACTCCTGACCCCGTATCAATTTCCATCTTTAATGCTACGTTGTTAACCCTAATTGTAACTAAAAATGCATCACTAATTCTATAACAACTACTTACATTATATAGATTTTCATATTGTTCGGTTTGTTCTTGTATAACATTTACCCCAACAGGCCTTTTATTTTTATGAATGCAAACTTTGGCCAAGTGCCCTGTTTTATGGCAAATGTTACATTTGAACGCTTTAAATTTGCAAGTCCTAAAATTATGGTTTTTCTCACCGCAAGCAAAACATTCACCTTTCTTTTCTCTACCTTCCTGCATCTTACTGGACTCTGCAATGTTCGTTTTTCTTCCTCCTTCCTTCTCGTGTACGTGCTTTCTTGGAACCTTTTCCATTTGTACCAGCTTGTTCACTTGATATTCGCTTTGTAACAGTGAGCTTTCCTTTTTAAGAGCTAGGTCAACATATTCTCGTAACTGCTTACCATGGTCTTCTTCGCATAACCTGTCTAAAATCGGACCCCTTTTCATCCCTGCGATAAACTTGTCACTTAAAATATTTTCTAAATTGTTTCCAAATTTGCAATCCATTGCAGCTCGTTTTATCTTGATAAACCACTCGTTTACCGTCTCTTGTGGACCCTGCCGGCAATTGTAAAATTCTATCCGCTTCCGCACTACGGACACTGCTGGTGCAAATTGCTTGCTTAAAATTGCACTTAATTCCCTGAATGTCTTTTCTCTGGGTAGCACAGGATCACAAACATCCTTTAAAATTTTGTATGCTGATTGACCAATTAACGTTATCAGAACCGGTACTCTTCTTTCTTCTGCCACCATATTTGCCTTAAAATATTCTTCTAATCTCTCCACGTAAATGTTCCAATCACTTCCTACTATAAACTCTTCTAATCTACCAATCGTACCATAAACCATCGTGGACGCCACGTGTGCTTCAAATACACTCTCGTTCGCCATTGTTGTGGAACGCCAACTTAATTTTCCATCCAATTTAATCAAGTAGATAGCCTTTACAATTCTTTTACCTCGTCGCCAATTTGTAATATATTGACATCAATGAATATCATGAATCCTTTATTTTATAACATATAACTTCTACAAACAAGAACTTTACATCTATTTACTTACAATGTAAAAGTAGAACGTGCTTCTACAAAAGCTGGCACAAGACAAACCTGACTCATACTGCTACGTTCTTATATTCATGTAGTTGGTGCGGTTTACACCTATAGTCCGGTTTACACTATGCTACACCTACATAAAAACAAACCCAACTCCATCTGTACCTACGTTGTGTAACTGAAGAGGGCGCTTACCAAGATGGCGGTTCCCTAGATGGCGCTTATCAAGACCTGTGAAGTTGTAGGATGGAGGAAAGCAAACAAGCAGTTAAAATGAACGTAAATATATATTTAGTGAGAAAATAAAACCCTAAAATTTTGATAAATCATAATTAATGCCAAAAAGAGAGAAATCCGTGTTCACCTGAAACTATCCGAAGGAAGAACATGGTAAGAAACCTTCGGTTATGTTCCCAAGAAACTAAATACACAAATTAAACAAAACACAAAGAAACATGATGCAGTGAGGGAGACAACAATCACATTGACAATACAAACAATGAAAAACAGATATAAAAGGTTATTTGAATTCAATTATTAACACATATATTAAGAACTGGCACTCGGTACTCAAAGCCACAAGTTCTAAAATACCCCCTACTTATACTCCCTCCCCTTGTTCACCAACTACCACATACACATGATATACCAAAGCACATATATAATAGTTAGTTATTCGGACCCCTCCGAAAGGTGCAGACTGACCTGGTTTCGGACTTAATCTGCTAAAGTTGTAATTTCGAGAAGAATGCTGCTAGCTTTTGTTAATACAGCACAACATTCAACTCTGCACGGGAGGAAAGAACATCATTAGTTACATCCACCAAGGCTCTTACATAAATGAGGGAGTACGTTAGCAATTCTAAGTTTAAGCTCCAAGCAAGTGTCGCTTACTTGAGTAACGAGTGTACATGATAACACAACACAACACAATAAATTAAAAGTTACTTAAAATAGCTGAACTCTCGCCCCTCATTCAACAGGTACTACTGCAATAGAAATATTTGTAATACAAGACCATAAGAGAAAATTATTCATTACACAAACAAAGGAAAACCATGAGACAAAACTGACCGACAAATAGCAATAGTTGTACAGTAACAAAGTTCCCAAGTATTTAGTAAACAAAATTAAGGGTTGTTTTAAACAATTAACATTTTATATTAAAACAAATGAAATATATGCATTACCTTTTAAGGAAATTGAACACACACACACGTTAAAACGCACAAAAATTTTACAAAAAAAAAATGAACACGTGCTGCTGAATGCAAAAGTGGCAAAAACATCCCTCTCCCATCTTCTGATTTTCACCCTCGTTACTTTCAAATATCCTCACCCCTTTCTGTGGCTGTGTCTCCACTCACGCTCGGGCTTCCCGCGCTTTTATTCAGATCCGGACATTTCATGCTTATAAGCAAAATTGCACAGGAATAATAAATAAAGTTGGGGCAAACCGAAAAGCGTTGCACGTCACGAGTTTTATATACATCTCAACAGTGTTGTCATATGGATTAAAACGAAATAGAATAAAATACTAAATGGAAGACAATAAATGACAGATATCCTTGGTTGCAACATTGTAATTTTATTTATGATGCTGCCAACTTGTAGAATTATTTAACCGTAGAATATTACCTTTAATGACAATCCGAAAAATTAGTATTACATTGGTACTGTTTTTACGTCATATGTCACGTGCAACGCTTTTAGGATTGCCGTGACTTTATCCGAGGTGCTTTAGTCATGCACGTCTCAAAAAAAAAACTTTGATTGCTAAATCCTCTTATTCCAAGGCACTGACAGTGCCGGAGTTTATGTGGGATACTGGTCAGACTTCACTATACTTAAGCCTGTGAGCCTGTGAGATAGTGTACCTATCAGTAAGATCAACATCGCGTTTGCTCGTGATTGGTGCTTTTTTGTGACTGTTCATGGTCACTTTGACTCAAAATAATTAATAAGGTCTTAAATTCGGTTCAATTAACGTACAAAATTAGCATAGTAGGTTTAAAAGTTAATTACATATTTAATCAGTTTAGGAATTCCCCTTATTCCTTACTCGAATTTGTATATTTGGTGTACCTTACAAGTAAATTCTTCCAAGGATCCCGTAACCCGTATCGCCAGTTATAGAATCCCTAACGAATGTAACAACATCACTATTACTATTTTCCAAACACACTACTGAGAATGCCTTCTATTACCTACAATTTAATAATTCTATTATTTTTACCAACTTTTTATCTAAACCGTGCACTTTAATAGGAACAGTAAAATGAGATTATTTATTAATAAAACCCTACATACATCTAGGTTAAAGTGGAGTCAACAGAAATCGATTGTTCTGTTACCTTTTTCCATTTCATGGGAACTAAAAGGCTCCTCATTCTTATTACGTTGCCACTGTCCCCTAATTTCACTAATAATAACATTTAAAGATTGCTCGCATATGAACGCAGATGAATATGGCGTAGTATCATCATCTTTTCTGTATATGTGAAAGGCTCAATCGAATTATTTATTGTACAATGTACACCGTCTTGCTACTCTGAGCTGACAATCTCTGTTTGAGGTAGGTATTATATGCTAAATGGGGGATGAAGATGAAGCGCTGCACGTGAAGAGATTCAAATTAATGACGGAGCTGGAAAAGCTGTACTTTGATAGATTGATTATTTCGTTTGCCTTATTTTAAATAAAGTGCACAAGAAAATGAGTACTAAAAGAACTTGATTCATTCTTAATAGAAAGCTGCGCTGGCATTGGACGGTCGTTAATATATGAAAACTCATAAAAGTAGCACGAAATTGCGGAAAAAAATAATGATTTTAAATAATAAAAAAGTATGTTGTTGGACGGGTCCAACTCTAGGCCATACAAAACATTAATTTATGTATAATTACAGTGACCGCCTGTCTGCCTTTGTCATGTACATTTGTACAACTTTATATTAAAACGGGCTTAGAATGGAGTTTGGCATAACACTAATGTTGGAAATATCTACAAAGAAGTTTGATTCGTCAAAAAATAATTCTCTCCACTCCTGCTTGCTTTTGTCATCTACTACCTTATACTAAATACTTATTTACGTTATACTAAAATTGTTGAGTTATACTCGAGGATATTGACTCAGCGTGTTTGAACTTGAATGTCTTTTATTGAGCGCCAAACGAAGAGTCGGAAGTTCAGCCACCTCTGATTCAATTACCTTCATTTCAACGAATTCTAAGCAATTGTGAAATCCATATGTGCCAACTAATTTTCAAAATACATCCAAAATGGTCTGAGGTATCGAAAATATAGTTGATAAAAACACATCCGCTAGGTACTGTAACCTCGCCTGCGTTTGTCACATACAACCCTACATTAAAAAATGAAATTGAAAATGGTTAACATGACCGAACTGAGTTTTGCATGAAATTAATTTGAAACGCTCCCCCCATATCCATCGCACGCAATTATTAATCTGGTTAATAGTACACGAACTGAATACAAACAATACTTTGTGATATTAAAATATCTGAAACTGAAATAAAATGTTTGCTGAAACGCCTTGACAAAAGGGTATTAAAGTCTTCATCACGATTACATTATGATACACTCCTGAAGCTTACAATTTCACTACAACAACGACCTAAGCTGACGCTGGCTATAGGTTTTCAATTTACTTTTGATGCCACCCTGTTATATTAATAGTTTCAAATCTTGTTATTATGTTTCTAATTTGGTAGATCATTTTGTTTTGTATTTTTGTATAATGTAGAGGTAAAAGGGTCGGATCATTTTATTTACGTTTATTTTAAAAGTTGAGTGAAAGTTGTGAAGTGACTACAATAGACATGCAAAGACACATGGTGGGAGAAAAATATACAAATAACAGAGCAATCTAGTAATTGGATGTGGGGGGGGGGGGGGGGATGATCTTTTGACGACAGTGTTGGTGTTCCAACGTCGGATCTTTTTGAGTAGTTCTATTTTACAAGCTAATATTACCCACTTCCAGTGTTTTACTTGAATCCTTTGTATCTGTTCCCTTTCTATTCATCCCCACGCTTCTGCCCCGTATACCAATACACTTTTTACCAGTCTGTCGAAGAGCAACCTCCATTTCCACATATCTCCTCCTATCCACCTTTCTCCCAGGCCCCATACCTGTCCCACAATTCCATTTCCTTTCCTTGCCAGCTTCCTTATATGCGCATTGTCCTTGTTATCATAACTTATCCTGTATCCCAAATACATCACCTCGTCTACACTTTCTATTTCTTCCTCCCCCCACTTCCATATCGCCCTCTTCCCCCCTCCCTCACTTCTTTTGGAATTCCACCATTTTTGTCTTTTTTGTGTTTACTTCTAACCCGATTCTCTCCATATATTTCTTCACCACCATCATGCTCCTCATTTCATTCTCCTCTCTCGCCACCAACACCATATCGTCGGCGTAAGCCAAAACCCATACCTTTTTTCTTCCTACCACTATACCACCACTGTGGTTCCTCCTAAACTCTTCCTCCATGTCTCCTATATGCATTGCAAAGAGACTGGGGCTTAGCGGACAACCTTGCCTCAACCCTAAGAAAATTACCCTTGGATTGTGAGTAATGTTATGTAAAGTTGAGGTGCAAAACATTCTTTTTGTCTATGTTTTATAGCCAATTCGAAATAAAGGTTTGATGGGTTAATTATATTTAGTCATGTAAAACTTTTGTGTTTTTGCATAATTTCATGTACTTAACCCACGTCCTTTTTCTTTATTTCATAATTGTTTATTAAATAAGGTTTCAATTTCGTGCGTTAAATTTTATGAGAGAGGGGTTATAATCGAGCAAAAGTGTGTTGGCATGATGAACAAACCGAACTCAATATAAGATTTTGTAAATTTTGTTCGAGATGTTAGGAAGTAATCTCTTTATTTTTGTTAGTCTGCATGACTGCATGAGGTTAAGTGGCAGAATAGCTTATTGCTAAACTTCGCCTCATGTATATGTGGCATTTGTGATGTTTTTTTTTAGTTACTTCGTGTATTTGAATTTCTGCGTTCTATGTTTTATGAGCATATTTTGTTCTGTTATTCATGTTTACCAGTTCCTTAATAAAGACGATTATTATTATTATTGTTAAATAATCCGAAGTGTACTCCGTGTAATTCCGGAAATCCGTAAAATGAAGCAAGGCGCCCTTTGCAACCTGTGGTCAAAGTCAAACCGAAGAAAAATGTTCCCGGTGAGTGGAGAAGTTGGCTAGCAACCATCTAGGCCCTCTACCTCTGCCCACCTAAAAGAGGATCAGTCGTGAAACTCGACGTTGCGCTGCTACGTTGTTTACTATTTTATGGATCTTGCCGCAGGATCTTCAAGAGCCTACCTCGGTAATTTCGTGAAAAATCCTGATCAATAACCAGATTTACCGGTCACTACAGAAATCCTTCAGAATGTGTGATAAATGACAAAATTTCTGCATGGAAGTTAGTGGTTAACTGACTTGGTACACAATAAATGATTAAAACCATAGATACAGTCCAGTGTATTTTATCTGCGATAAAACAAGTCTGTAAAGATTCAGATCTTAAGAATTGGTAGAGTTTAACAATTGATACACCCTTCAAATGGTTACAGTAGGTACATCACTTAATAAACCCGTTTAACTAAATTTATTTAAAAGATCTCTTCATAACAAAAGTGTTATAAAAAAATTATTCTACGTTTAAATAGTTCGTACTCTATATCGTAAAATCGTTTTCAATTCTAAAAAAATCTTTCACGTCAAACTTTAACCAAGTATAACAATGGGAAGTTTTTTATTTTACTGTTTACACAAGCTCTCAGTTTATTTTGTAACAATACTAAATTTTTCATTTCTTCCATAGTGTATACATTATTCTTCGCTTAAATATGATATTTCTACGGTATCACATCCAATTTATTTTGATGTCCTCGAAAGACATGTAACCTTAGGGTAACTTATACTGACATAAAGCTTCAAATAAAACGTTACACATCAATATCATCGTTTCCATTTGATTTCCGAAATGTGTCAGATCTACTCAATTTATTTCACATCGTTATTCAAACTATGACATCACAGCTATTTATAAGAAAGACCCTTCTGTATCATTCTCAAAGACCTCAATTTATTATTTCGGATTAAAGGAAGTCTAACATTAATGCAACTATACAACTGTAATGTCAGGAATTATTAGGACGATATCCGTTTCTCATAATCGTGTTAAATTGACAATAGTGACTAAACAGTAATATATATGTAGAGATACGAAGTAAATGGGGTTTGTTGGGCATCGAATGAAATCAGTGTATTTTGCAGGATTGGAAAATTACACAAAATTGATCCATAAGTTAAAGTTTAATCTCGATTTCCATTCAAGTTTGTTATAGATACAAGGAGAAAAAAGTCAATTTCTTATTTTTTTACCATTCAGATGAACGCATTGTTCAACATGAATTTAATACTTCCGATCCATTATACTCAATAAGTTGAATTTTAAGTGACATAAAACCGATTGTGGTAAGAAAATCCTTTTTTACAATTGACACACCGAGTTTAACACTTATTTTGTCGACGTAGGCAACGAAAAGGACTCAAACTGTCACTGAATGACTAACAGTTTTGACACATTGTGGCAGAGGACTAAAGTATATCTCATTTTTGAAGTATATTGCAGGGAGAAATTCCTACTGTCGTTCGTGTTCTTTATAAAAAGTTTTCTGTCTCGAGAAAGTGTAACTCCGACTGTACTTAGACACATGGGGGTGAAAACTGTAATTTTTATATAAAAATGCGGTGAATATTACACAATTTAAAAAAAATCAGAAACTTTCAGTATTGAATTGCATACATCAACAAACGGCAACGACATTTGTCAAATGACATACCATACCACAAGCATAACAACGTCATCTTAGATCGTATTCCAAAATATCTGGTGACTTTTGGGAAGTAGGTAGGTAAATGTGTCTTTTCTAAAGGAAATTTGTAAAATCTTCTCTATAAGTGTAAGTATATAAAGATAAATTGGTGCGTGTTGAATTTATGTATTTTTAAACTTAGTGCTCTATTCGTATATTATACAGGCTTTAATAAATTCGTGAAGTTCGTACGTAGCGCTATGATCTACAATGCTTGTAGTTTGGTTGCATTTGTGATTGATACGGACAACTATGTGTCAGGAGGTGTCTCCCTATAATAGCGTAAAAACATGCAATGTTTCAAAAGTATGGGCAAGTCAAAATCGTGGTTGAAACAGTTTTTAATTTCTTGTAAAGGCAAGCGTTATCAAAATTAAACTACACAAAATTGATACTAACTAGAAGCTGAACAATGTGTACTGGGTGTCCCATTTTAATTTCCCACCTGCGATAATTCTACAACACTGCGACGGATCAAAAAATATTCCGAATAAAAAGTTAACGGTTTTGAGGGGACATGTGATGCTGTGAACCTTGCCCCCGCCGAACCCCCCGCACGGGGGGGGGCTTAAAATTTTTAAGTGGAAACCCCTTTTTTTATTGCATATTCGGATAGAACGTTGAAAAGTAAGTGAATTTTATTCGGAGACTTTTTATAGATGACTTTGCGAACGTGAAAAAATTTTTTTTTAATAATTGAATCACGAAAATTGTTACATTAATAACTTAAAATTACGAATTACGAAATTACGAATCGTCGATGCCCATCTCGAAGTACGATGCGAGAGTGTGTCATGTGCGTGAGTAATTTTTAAGTAATTTTAAGTTATTAAAAATTACCCTATAACGTTGGAAAATCCACTCCATGCGATAGAAAATGTTACAAATACACAATTGTGGAGATATTTCAGATATAGATGCAGATTTTAATTCCTCATCTTTAGGTGCACCAGCATGCAAAAATTTGTCCACTTGCTCCCATTAATAGATCTTTGGCACCAATTACCAATATAAAAATTAACCTATAACGTTGGAAAATCTACTTCTTGCGATAGAAAATGTTGCTGCAAATACACAATTGTGGAGATATTTCAGATGTAGATGCAGATTTTAATTCCTCATGTTTGGGTGCATCAGCAAGCAAAAATTTGTCCACTTGCTCCCAATAATAGATTTATGGCACCAGTTACCAATTTAAAAGTTACCCTATAACGTTAGAAAATCCACTTCTTGCGATAGAGAATGTTGCTGCAATTACACAATTATGCAGATATTTCAGATGTAGATGCAGATTTTAATTCCTCATGTTTAGATGCATCAGCAAGCAAAAATTTGTCCACTTGCTCCCAATAATAGATTTATGGCACCAATTACCAATTTAAAAATCACCCTATAACGTTGGAAAATCCACTTCTTGCCATAGAAAATGTTACTGCAAATACTGAATTGTGGAGATATTTCAGATGTAGATGCAGATTTTAATTCCTCATCTTTGGGTGCATCAGCATGCAAAAATTTGTCCACTTGCTCCCAATAATAGATTTATGGCACCAGTTACCAATTTAAAAGTTACCCTATAACGTTGGAAAATCCGCTTCTTGCGATAGAGAATGTTGCTGCAAATACACAATTATGGAGATATTTCAGATGTAGATGCAGATTTTAATTCCTCATCTTTGGGTGCATCAGCATGCAAAAATTTGTCCACTTGCTCCCAATAATAGATTTATGGCACCAGTTACCAATTTAAAAGTTACCCTATAACGTTAGAAAATCCACTTCTTGCGATAGAGAATGTTGCTGCAATTACACAATTATGCAGATATTTCAGATGTAGATGCAGATTTTAATTCCTCATGTTTAGATGCATCAGCAAGCAAAAACTTGTCCACTTGCTCCCAATAATAGATTTATGGCACCAATTACCAATTTAAAAATCACCCTATAACGTTGGAAAATCCACTTCTTGCCATAGAAAATGTTACTGCAAATACAGAATTGTGGAGATATTTCAGATGTAGATGCAGATTTTAATTCCTCATGTTTAGGTGCATCAGCATACAAAAATTTGTCTACTTGCTCCCAATAATAGATTTATGGCACCAGTTACCAATTTAAAAATCACCCCATAACGTTGGAAAATCCACTTCTTGCGATCGAAAATGTTGCTGCAAATACACAATTGTGGAGATATTTCAGATGTAGATGCAGATTTTAATTCCTTATGTTTGGGTGCAACAGCATGCAAAAATTTGTCCACTTGCTCCCAATAATAGATTTATGGCACCAGTTACCAATTAAAAAATTACACTATAACGTTGGAAAATCCACTTCTTGCGATTGAGAATGTTGCTGCAAATACAAAATTGTGGCGATATTTCAGATGTAGATGCAGATTTTAATTCCTTATGTTTGGATGCATCAGCATGCAAAAATTTGTCCACTTGCTACCAAAAATAGATTTATGGTACCAATTACCAATTTAAAAATCACCCTATAACGTTAGAAAATCCACTTCTTGCCATAGAAAATGTTACTGCAAATACAGAATTGTGGAGATATTTCAGATGTAGATGCAGATTTTAACTCCATATGTTTGGGTGCATCAGCATGCAAAAATTTGTCCACTTGCTCCCAATAATAGATTTATGGCACCAGTTACCAATTTAAAAGTTACACTATAACGTTGGAAAATCCACTTCTTGCGATGGAGAGTGTTGCTGCAAATACAAAATTGTGGAGATATTTCAGATGTAGATGCAGATTTTAATTCCTTATGTTTGGATGCATCAGCATGCAAAAATTTGTCCACTTGCTCCCAATAATAGATTTATGGCACCAGTTACCAATTTAAAAGTTACCCTATAACGTTGGAAAATCCGCTTCTTGCGATAGAGAATGTTGCTGCAAATACACAATTATGGAGATATTACAGATGTAGATGCAGATTTTAATTCCTCATGTTTAGGTGCATCAGCATGCAAAAATTTGTCCACTTGCTCCCAATAATAGATTTATGGCACCAGTTACCAATTAAAAAATTACACTATAACGTTGGAAAATCCACTTCTTGCGATCGAAAATGTTGCTGCAAATACACAACTGTGGAGATATTTCAGATGTAGATGCAGATTTTAATTCCTCATGTTTAGGTGCATCAGCATGCAAAAATTTGTTCACTTGCTCCCATTAATAGATCTTTGGCAACAGTTACCAATTTAAAAAATTAACCGATAACGTTGGAAAATCTACTTCTTGCGAAAGAAAATGTTGCTGCAAATACACAATTATGCAGATATTTCAGATGTAGATGCAAATTTTAATTCCTCATGTTTGTGTGCATCAGCATGCAAAAATTTATCCACTTGCTCCCAATAATAGATTTATGGCACCAGTTACCAATATCAAAAAATTAACCTATAACGTTGAAAAATCCACTTCTTGCGATAGAAAATGTTGCTGCAAATACACAATTATGCAGATATTTCAGATATAGATGCAGATTTTAATTCCTCATGTTTAGGTGCATCAGCATGCAAAAATTTGTTCACTTGCTCCCATTAATAGATCTTTGGCACCAGTTACCAATTTAAAAAATTAACCTATAACGTTGGAAAATCCACTTCCTGCGATAGAAAATGTTGCAGCAAATACACAATTATGCAGATATTTCAGATGTAGATGCAGATTTTAATTCCTCATGTTTGTGTGCATCAGCGTGCACAAATTTGTCCACTTGCTCCCAATAATAGATTTATGGCACCCGTTACCAATTTAAAAATTATAACGTTGGAAAATCCACTTCTTGTGATAGAAAATGTTGCTGCAAATACACAATTATGCAGATATTTCAGATGTAGATGCAGATTTTAATTCCTCATGTTTGTGTGCATCAGCATGCAAAAATTTATCCACTTGCTCCCAATAATAGATTTATGGCACCAGTTACCAATTTAAAACTTACTCAATAACGTTGGAAAATCCACTTCTTGCGATAGAAAATGTTGCTGCAAATACACAATTGTGGAGATATTTCAGATGTAGATGCAGATTCTAACTTCTCATGTTTAGGTGCATCAGCATGCTAAAATTTGTCCACTTGCTCCCAATAATAGATTTATGGCACCAGTTACCAATTTAAAAATTACCCTATAACGTTGAAAAATCCACTTCTTGCGATAGAAAATGTTGCTGCAAATACACAATTATGTAGATATTTCAGATGTACATATATGCAAATTTTAATTCCTCATGTTTGGGTGCATCAGCATGCAGAAATTTGTCCACTTGCTCCCAATAATAGATTTATGGCACCAGTTACCAATTTAAAAATTACCCTATAACGTTGGAAAATGTTTTTTTGGTTTTTTGTAAATATCTGGTCCTCGCATTAGAAAGGGTTAAGAAAACTAACTTGACCTTTCACTACCTGGAAGATTTTTAAAATTAGTAGAAACGCGATGATGGTCAAACTGCAAGAGTGCTGTAACATTTTTTTCTGTTGCTTTTCTAATCCATATTATTATTAAGATACTTAGTAATGCATGTACAGTAAAAACGTACAAAATGCGTAATGATTTCTTAATACATCATCAAAACAAAGCTCACATAATTACAATTTACAAGAATCCTGATGATAACAAGCAGATAGTAGCATTTAATTAATATTATCTATTTCGGTAGGGAATGTAGCAGCTCGGAAAAAATGCAGTTTATAATAAAGTTCGCGTTGTATGATTTATTAGTTCATTATTCTAGGATACCCTTGAATACGTACCAACCTTTATAGAACGCAATAAATTTACTGCGGTATGTATGTATATGTGTTCGATAAAAACGAAAATATTAATCACTCGAGAGTAATATCGAGCATGGGAGATGAGTAAAAATTACAGGATCATGTAAAATGAAATGAAAAAATTACCTAACAATCGTTTTCTTTTTTTTCAGGTAATGATCGAAATTATTTAGAGAAACTACTACACAAAGATCCGTACAGAATTCCTACACACAGGTACGTTATTTATATGAAGTATTTATAAAATATATTTTGCCGCTACACCATTAATTGAGTTAACATCTACGTTATTCTATGCAATTCTTAAATTAAACGATATTCCTCAAAAGCGTATTTCCCTATTGACAGATTTTCTTACACATTAGTTGTAGTCTCTTCTTCTTCTTCTTCTTCGTCTTCTATTGTAGGGTAGTACCCTATTTTTCTTCACGCTTCGAACTTTGTCACGATCTATCCTCTTCCGAAGATAACCAACTTTGAACCCTGTTGTCGTATATCTGAATTTCTTACTCTGTCCAACTTGGTCTTTTCTGCTATGGATCTTAACGTATTCATTTTCAACTGTGCTAAGTAATCGTTTTGTCCTACTTATTTCGGCTCGAGTTGTCTCATTTTTACCAAATCGAATAGAAAAAATTATTTTTTTGGTCAAAGCCTCGAGATTATACCGAATACAGTAATGAAGAAGGTAAGGCGATAAACGTTAATGGAAAATGTTATAGTGACACAGGCCGCAGGACGAACGAAGTAACCACAACGCCGAATTTTTTAATATGTATTTGCAACGCGCTGACGTTAAAAATGCCGAAGTAAAAAAGGAAAATATTAAAATCTTAGCGCAAAATAATTGAAACAATGAAAGTAAAAGGCGTGACAACACACGTTTCGAGTTAACTACTTCACACTTCAGTATTCATGGTACACCTTTTAAAAGAGAAAAAGGCTTAGTTAATCAGAGCCCCTCTTCGAGATGGATTCAATCCCATCGATCGAGGCTTGAGAACTAAACAAAAAATTAGTTTAGATCCACCAAAGGCAGTTACATACTGGATAATTGGCCGTCAACGTTAAGATCTTATGGCTAAGTTTGCTTCCATAAGTATTTATGCACTTGTTATTGACGATTCATCTCTTACTCGGCGTACCTTCTGTTGTGACTTAAAAAAAAACAGGCGGTACATTCAATTGAAAGTATCCTTTTTTTCCAATAACCAAATGCATTTCCACTTTTTTCGATAACGAGAAATAAATAAGGGAGATAAATTTGCAGTTCGCACATTTCGTAGACGAAATTTTTTATGAGGTGTGAGCCTATTTACTATTCTTCCCTATTAGATTAAATGTCTTGGAATTCATGCAAAAGAACCGCCTTTCATGTTTTTTATAACTTTCCCAATTCCTAATGCATGCATCACGCCACTGTAATAAAATAGGAAAGGTATCAGTTTTGGAGGCGATTCATCATTACTTTACCCCTAAACCTGGTGACCTGAAATTCGTAAATCTATGATTTGCATATTATGCTATCCTCGCCAAAGGCTTTTTCCTACTCTGTCACCGATTCATTGCATTTCATTCTATGTATTTTCCACTACAAATCGTATATTCCGATATTCCGTCATTTTTATAATAATCGATAGACAAAATGTCATGTGTATACTTGAGCGTTAAACCAAACTACGCGTTTCATGCAACAAGTAATTGATATGCACAGACAGTGCTACAAACCGCACATTTTTGCCCTAATTTAATCCCACGTGACATACAATAGGAAGCTGCGTGGTATCATCGTAAAACTCTCTTCGTTGAGTAACACAATCATGCAATAATTAAATAATAATATAATTACTCATTAAGCTATACGAGTAAAGTAATGTTCTTTTCAATATGGTAATCCAACATTACTATTAAACATTTGTACTCGCAAAAATGTGGTTTATCATAACTACCCTACTCAACAGCTTTGGGATTTGCTCGTACATTACCAAACAACAATATTTTAGTAACCATAATGGTTGAATTTATTGCAGCGAGCATGCTTTATATTCCATAGATCACCTCCAGTCCAGTAAAAACAATAGCATTCTCGTAATTTCCACTGTTTCCCAATATCAGAAGAGGTCATTTCGCAAGCGTAGTCCGGAAAATATAGATTAGTTAATAATCAGGTTGAAGTTTTAAGACGTTCATAAACTATGCCGCCACCAACTCTAAGTAAGATCGGGTAAAACGGTACTTAAAAATAAATTAAGTACTTTAATCTAATTATCAAGACTATTTATTCGTTAAGTTACAATTTTAACCAATTTGGAGTATAAAGCAAGTTTCAGACCCAAGGAGAATTTTAATTACCCTCTTTCGTCCCTAAAGTTGCATTATTCCGAGTTGTGGGTTTAATTACAGTGCTTTAATGATGTCTACCCTTATCACAACGATCAACAGAAATGATTAAATATTGAATAGTAAATGAAAGTATAATTAATAGATTCATCGACATGTTTATCTAATTGTAGATGGATGGAAACAAATGTAAATGTCACGGAATCGCTTAGAGAAAACTTATTTTATGGACATCCGACGTTCATTCTAACAGTGTAATTATATTAACTTCGGTTAGTTATAACCGCGATTTGCATACGTCTCGTTATCTTATTACACTGAAGAAAGGAAACGTTAATTATGCTTATTATTTCCATAATTTGGCTATTTCTATAAATGAGACAAAGTGCGGTACTGAATGTGTAATTAATCTGGGTGGTCACTTTCATTAATTATAAACCGGGGTACACGCGATTCTCGCGTTTTGCGTGGTTTGGGAGGGGGGGATCTGTGATTGTAGGTTGTAAAAGCTTTTCTTTTAAAATATCACACCTTGAGCTGGCTTAGCCGCTTGAAAAAAGAAAAAAAATTACATTTTTGTACCTTTTCAGATTTTTGACTCAGTAGGTATCTGTAATTTAGTAAGTTATTAACTTAACTAAAATAAAGGATTACATTTACCTACTTACATTTGACGTAAAAATCACAAAAATCGGTTGATATTAGATAAAGATATACAAATTCGTTCAACTCTATAAATACCTTATAGTAAATTTTTACCCATTATTAAAAAGCTGTAAAATGCAAACTTTTTGGAATAGATTAGAGACCAAAAGTACATAATGGCCCTGTCACAATGTTAATTACGTCTTTGCACATAGTCTTTGCCCAAAAATTAACGAAAATATAACGAATTCCGTGTGAACTTCATAAGGATAGTTTACAATGAATTTTGAATGTAAAAGAACTCAATTTGGACACTGGCAGCTTCTTGGGAATACGAATGGCCTTTAGGGAGAACGTTTTAACATTCATCTTTAACTATAGTAAAACTAAAAATACCATAAAACATAAAATGTACAAATAGAAGTTGGTCTAACGTTGCATAACATCTGTTTTATAGAAAGACCTTCTCTACTTTAAACAGTTTCACATTTTTGTTTATTTCACTAACTAAAGGCATCATTTACACGTATATGTGCAGCAGTAAATATGGATTTTACTTCCTCTTAATTACAATATAAGTTGTATATTTAGAAGTAAGTATAGTGTAACGTAACCATACACTTGCCACCTACTTTCATCAATATTGAGTTAAATATGTAGACAAAAACATTCGACGACATCGTCCATCGTTCAAAATCTCTAAATTCGAAATATGCACACAAACATGTACATTTCGAAAGTTACCGAAAGAAGGTATCGGGGCACATAAATAGTCTACGATGAATGCTGTTGCTACTTTTTACATCATTTTAACGATGAAAATGTTAACGCGAGGCATAATAGAATCATTTTTCATCATTTGAATAACTTTTCAACTTGAAATAATTAAATTTCCATGTTACCGAGAAAAAGTTTCCGATACTTGTCATTTTGAAAATTTTCGCGAAAATACTTTCTGGCGTTGTTTTAATGTTCGAAATGGGTTAAGGACCCCGGACAGACAAACTTTGCATGTTTACACAAATTTTTTACCCAAAAATAAGCACAAATAGCGAATTCCATTTTACACGTAATCTACATAAGGAAACTTTGAACGTATTTTCTCAATAACGAAAATATACATATTTAGACACAAATACCGCTTGAATAAGATGACGGACTTTTATACTAAATGTTTAAAACTTACTTCGAAAAAAATTAGTGCAGATATTTACGTGGTTTGCTGGGGTATCTGTAATCTGTAATTATTGTAGCATTAATTTGTTGGTTATAATAGCTTTGGTTTTAAAATATCTCATCCGCATTCGTCAGGACTCGACAACTGTCGGAAAAGTGCACAGCAACACACACACATATACACACGTCTCGGTTATTATATACGTGATTACTATTGTTAGTAATTCTTATACAAGAGTGACTACAAAATCATTCCGGTAACCTCCCTCGAATACAGTACTCATTACGTATTTAGTCAATACCTAACGATTTTCGCAATGGAAAAGATCACAAGAACATCCAATTGCAGTTCATTTAGATATTTCCTTTCCAAATAAAGTTTGTGAGATAATTGAATGGAGTTCAAGGCCTTTTTCGTCGTTACGTCTTGCGACTGTTTATGGAAAGCGCCAAATGCAAAATCTTGAAATTGATAGAACCGCTATTCGTGGTGCAATTCGCAATATTTGCGGATATCCAGCAAACATTAGGCGAGAATACTCTTTCCAAAGCCTCTATGTTTCTTGATTTAACAGTGGTCGTATGAGTCTTGATGAGGAAGAACTTTTACACGTTGAATAAGGCATGCTCAAGCTGTCAATAAACTGGGTGCCACAAAAACGCAGTCGATTTTTTGCGTCATTTTGTTACAGTACGGCTCTATTGCACAATCAAGCGTTATGTCCGCTCCGGCTCCCGTCCGCTCTCGCTCCAGCTCTGCTCCAACTCCGGCTCTAGCTCTCCTCCAGCTCCGGCTCCAGCTCTGCTCCAGCTCCGGCTCCGCTCCAGTCCCGCTCCCGTTCCGGCTCCGCTTCACCTCCGGTCCGCATCCGCTCCGGCTCCCTCTCCTGCTCCCGTCCCGGCTGCCGCTCCGCTTCGGATCTGCTCCGGCTCCCGCTCCTGCACCGCTTCGACTTCCGCTCCACTCCGGCTCGCGCTCCGCTCCGTGAGAGTGTCCTACGCCAATACAGCTTGTCTAATTCGTCTTTCAGATATTAAGAGTTAATTAATACATGTTTTTTGTAAATCTTTGTGTTTTACCACGTAAATATCTTGGCTCCTGTGTGTGTAAATACTCCCCATGTACTTACGCTATGGCAGTCATCGTACCAAAGTATAGCAGCTTAAAAAAAATTCCAAAATATTACTTTATGCTGAAACGATAAAAATGTTAACAAATGTTAATTACATTTCGGTTCTCAAGTAGGCGACTGTCACTTATGATTTTATTTTTTTTATATTAATAACACCAGCAGTTTAAGCAATTTTCTTAGCAAAAGTGCACACCGTTTAGGCGACAGAAGTAAAGCAACACTTTAGATTTTTCGTAAAATACAGGCTTTTTTCTAAGTAATAACAATAACTAAAATAGTCTAGTTTAGCGTCATTAGTTATTTGCACCGTCATATTAATCATGCCGCGAGGCATTCTTATCTGCAAAGAATTGAAGCAGATGGTAATAAATGCACATCTAGAAGGAAAGAAGCCGTCTGCTATTGCCTAACAGTTTCTTTTGCTAAAATATAACGTCTCAAGAATAATTTTAATTTTCAACGATTGAGGACATTTAGACAAAATTCCGAAATCAGGAAGACCAAGAAAGACTACTGTTTTAATAGACCGACATATTAAAAGAATATCTCAAAATGATTCATGGCTATCTGCACCACGAATTCTAGCAGAAATTCCGGAGCTTCTAGTTAGTCCAAGAACAGATCAACGATGATTAGTACAAGTGAAATTATTTAGTCGAAAACCTCTTACTTCTAGAAGGAACAGATTAGCATTAGCACGAGAGCATATTAACTGGACAATAGACTGGAAAAAAGTTTTATTTAGCGAGGAAACTCATAAACTGTACAATTCTGACGGAATAAAGCGTGTAAGACGGACCAGTCAACACCAGATTTAACCCAAAGTATGTCAGGCCTACGATTTAAACATGGAGGGGATAGTATTTTTTATTTTCCTGGAATGGAGTAGGTCCCTTACATCGTATTGAGGGAAGCATGGATAGATTTGTTTATCGGGACATACTAGAAAATGTAAAAATGTAATGCTACAGAATGCAGAATGGGAAATGCCATTGCGTTTCGTATTTCAACAGGATAACTATCCTAAACATAGGTACTGCGCAAATTGGTCAGGAATGGTTTCGAGACATCAATAAGCTGTTTTTCGAAAATATAAATTTAAACTAGTTGAAATCCCTGGATTACAAAACGAACTTGGAATACCACAGTAACGAAAGTATTAAAAAAATCTGGCCTTATCAAAAAGACAAAATTTGATAATTTCGAAATTTCGACTTTAAAGTCGAATATTTCGAAAAGTATTTGAGATATCGAAAAATTGGGACCGGATGTTGAATCAGCATAAAATTTCACATAAGATCCATATCTTAACTCAGTTGTAGACAATACGCATCTCTTGCAACGCACAGACGCACGGACGGAATATTGATTCCAGTAACGAACGAAGTTCGTTGAAAAACAATAAATTTAAATAAATCGATTTAAATACTATTTTTCCTATTATTGGAAAGATAATAGATTAATTAACATTTTGTTTGGTACTGATGAAAAGCATTTTTAAAAATCTTTCCAATGATGTGTTAGACACAGGGTGGTGCAATTTAAAAAAAATAGGGGTGGAGTGACTGTAGCCTAAGGGGTGAGTTGCAGAAGAGTTTTATAACGTTTTCCAGAAATTTTACATACCTGTTATTTCGAAGATATGATAGACTAAGAGCTAGCGATCGATTTGGTCCAGATGAAGAATTATTTTCTTTTCACATTCGGTACACTGGCTGTTGGGTAAAGTAGGCCATCTTCCATTTTACTTCAAACGCCCACCACCCCCAAATCCGGCCGGTCCAAGATGGCAGACTTACCATCGGTATCTTAGAATAGTGTATCGAATGTGAAAAAAAATAATTCTTCATTAGGAAATGACTTGACGAAATCGGTCGCTAGCTCTTAGTCTATGAAGTGCAAGTTTTCGAATTGGCACCTGGTATATTATAAAGAAACTTACCGATTTCCGATTATCATATATAACTATATAAGTAATTTTCTCTGACTTCCTGCTAAGTTGATTAACCCCTTTCAAATATTACCATGTAAGATCAAAGAGTATCACCGGTAGTTCATTAGCTCGAGGCTTTTGTTATCGTTTAGTAATGACCACTGTCAATGCATGTCCAAATAAATCAAAACATTAGTTTCAAATAATAGAAGAACATGCTTACATGGTCGTGCGTCGTAACAATTGTCACCATAAAATAAATGCCATATTTTATTTCCACATGGTTATATTTTCTTGGTCGAAATTATGATAATGTGTCTTGTTAAGAAATTTAACGACGTAGTTAAGCATGTAGTTTAAATATTTCTACTTAAAATATAATTGAAATGCGTTTTCATAATTTCCTTATTATCAAGTTGAAGTTCTCACTTGCGACTATCGCGGTGATGTTCCTATATTTACATACACAGAAACGAGAGAAAATCAGACGTCCTACGGTTTGTTTACAGACAAATACAAAGACATAAATTTATAAAGGTGAAATATTTACGAATTATAGTTGATAACTGTGACAAAAAAACATAAATTTTGACAGTTTTATATAGAAACTAGACGACAAAAGAAAAAAGTTTTTAAACTAAATTTACATTTAAATAATCCTTAATGTATTTTAAAAACTTTGTGAACTAATAAAAACTATAAAACCGCGTGATGCTTACAAATCTAAAAATTATTTATATAGGTAACTAAGAAATTTAATACAGTAGCCTTCGTGCTATCTATGAACTGAATTCCGCATACTTCGGCTTTGTATGGATGTAAATGAGTTGCAGAATGTCGTCTATTTAGCTTCGAAAGTTATAGCAGCCTCGCATGAGCAGCTTTTGCCAAATAGAAATTTTATTATACATTCAACTCTACTATCGGAGTAAAAATGCAAGGCCTCTGACTTTAGAAGCTTGTATCTCAGTAATTAGCAATCATAATTTAATCAAATAAAGTGCATTTAAAAGATCATTTATTCCTACAAAAAGGTGTACAGTTTTAGATTTTTACAACACATCGTTAATTTTCTGTATCAGTGTATGTGAGAAAAAGCGCTAATTATGACTCAAATCGCACAAGCGCTCCACTTTAAAAATTAATTACGGCTATATTATTGAAACTGAGTGGTAGATACTTATATATTTGAAAAATGTATACTTTTTTGTCAATGTGAGATGCTTTTGAGGCCAATTGGTTTATTAGTCTTAAAGCTATAATGAAAAAACGACATCTTATGTAACTCAATACCTGAACGTTCGATATTAACAATTTGACAGTAACATAACAAGGTTAAAGCAATTATACTGTGGTCTAACACGATTCACAAAATAATGTCATTATACATCGTTTTTTTTTAAAGAAATTTTGAAAAAAGGATGCATGCACCAGTTGGAGGGGAGAAGCGCGGCCGCGCGGGGCAGCTGTTGTCGTACACTATTGCTGTAAAGCGCATGGTTTTGTACAATGCAAAAGAATAATCACATTGTTGTGGGTTGCCGCTCGCTGCTTACGATGTGGTAGATTACCTCTCGCGGGAATATGTGCTTCTTTCTTTCGCGATAAACAACACATTTTACTTGGAATTACAAGAAAACAAATTTTATTTTCAATAAGAGAATAATGCAGTTAGATTTAAGTAATATCAAATTTAGCATTTAAAACAAGAATTTTTCTTTAACTTCCGTAAATTGCGAAATAGCACATTTTCGGTTAGGGCTTATAAAACCAGTTAATCATATGAATAATCAATATTTATTGGCTGTCGACTTTTCAGAAGTATGTGTGCTACAACATTTGTAAATTTGGTAACAATTTATGAAACAATAACAATTTTATGATAAGTTAAAACTGACCGTCAGCCAGAAAATACTACATACAGCGTTTTTATTGCTGTTAATTAAAATAAAAGTTAAACAACTGATTCTAGCATTTTGCTTTTTACACATGTTAAACATATATAAACGACTAATGTACTGCCCAAAAATGAAGAAATTTCACCCCTCAGTTTTTTTGTTATGATCACTTAAAGTCAGAGGCCTTGCATTTTTACTCCGATAGTAGCCGTCTAAAATTTGATTCTTTATCTTTGATTCACTGTATGAGATCCATGACTAATGTTAAATTGCAACCGTTCGTGTGCATAACAGATAAAAGTAGCATCTGCCATTTCGTGAAATATGTTTTGATAAACTTTTAGCAAGGGAAATTCTTCAGAAAATATTCAAGAGATGATCTAAATTTATTTCCCTTGTTTCTTCTATAGCCTTGCACCTCTTGAGAATACAATAGATGTGTATTTTACGCTTTACATGGTAGCTTATAATGGTTATTTGGGCATAATGCCAACACTTTTTAGATCATACAAATTTTAGGAGTACCTACCCAAGTTTCATGAATAGCTTAAACAAAAAGTAGGTAATAAAAGTTACACGGGAAAAGAAAGTGGTGTTTCCAAGTTATAAGAAAAGGATAAACTTTGTATTTTTTTTTCTTATTACTCTAAAAATATTTTAGAACAATCGCCTACAATATAGCAAAGTTTGGAAACTAAAAGCAATTCTTTCTAATTTAGTAAAAAATTGGAAAAGGGGAACGAAACTCCATTTCTGAATAACCGTAAAATATGTGATCCATTTTTCTGCTTGTATATATATTTAAATAAAATATGTTTTTAAAGTAGAGAAATCTCCTGTGAGGATAATCGGTTCTCTTTTGTGTAAGCGTATTGGAAATATTTGAAGGCTTGGGTACGCCACCCAAAGTTTGACGATCGGTAACTTTAGCCTTGAATAATATCAAATTTGAAATTAACATTAATTATTATTATTTACATCTTATAAAATACAACTGTTGTAAATTTTTTAGGTTTTAAACTAAACGAAAACATCACAAATTTTTTCCTTGAAAGGAAAAAAAGATAAATCATAATTGACGGTAGCACTTGTACGTCTAAATAAAACAAATTACCATGTTACGACTCTGTTATTAATCATTTTGAACCTTGACAAATATTCATTTATTAATATTTAAAGTAATATAAGGTATTTTTTATTATCATGGCATTTCTTACCTAATTAGTGTAATGTGATATCGATTGATTGATATGAATAGTGATTCTTGAACAGAAATTCAACCATAATCAACGTACGGTTTTAATGAATAAGCTAATTTTAGCATAAATAACCTACCTATTTAATTAATTTTTTCTACTATCGATCGCTAATTTATTCTCATTCGATTAAATTATCGTTTTGTTAATGAAAGAGACGTTTTACGTACATTTACTAAAAAAGTGTGCAGCGTTGTTGTTACCCTTGGAATGTAGTCTATTAATTTATTGAAATTTTTACATCCTCAGAATTTTCACACATTGAACACAATTAAATCTTGTTTTCCTGCCCAAGGCGCCACCATATCGGACTTGAAGTATGAAATCCGTATTTTTTAAATATTTAAAAAAGTCCCAAGTATCCCAACGATTTGGGGGTGGAAGATAAAATACTCTTGATTTTAAAAAAATCTTATAACAGAATATTGTAGTCAACAACGAGGAACATCTTGTAAAAATATTTTTGCATATACAGCTTCGAGCTTTAATGGAACACCCTATATATTTTTATATATTTGAATTCTCTATTAAATTATAATAGTAATATGATAAGGTAGGTACTATGGGTCTACGACTAACGGTTTTTATGTTATTGACATTTTTATGTAAAAAAATTAATCAATTAAGTAGGCTCCTGTTGCGCCGTCTTTATTGAAGTGAAATTTCGGAATCTGTTTTTCTAATATGTCTACACTCAGATTGCCAACTCTTTTCCCTACATATACAGGGTGGTCCATTTTGATCAATGTTATTCCTCTAATTTTTTGTAAATGGCATGCCCTGCATTTTATTACAGCATTGAATAGCATTTTTTACGAGCTTTCAATAGATACTCACTTTGTACTATTCCTAAGTGTTTTTGAATTATTTAGTGGCAAAGTTGGAAATTGTAAAATTTTGTTTCCTTTTTTAATTTGTCACAGTAGAATCTATAAAATAAATTAAAACAATGTCATAATTCACAGAAAAATAAAAATGAAACAACGCCAATTGCGATAAAACTGTGAAGCTATAGGTTTTGTGACACAATACAACATTTTGGACTATAAAAGAGTAGCACTTAATAATTATTTACTCGTAGAACAGCATAACTATAAAATTTAAAATGGAATAAAACACACAATGAATTACAAATTTGATATTAAATGTTCAAAAATTTTTCCACGAAAATGAATATTTTTTTTCTTCAAAATATTCCCCTTGAATATTAATACGAACTACGATTCCAGATTTATAATGATCAGTTTCCAGAATACTCCGTTACTATCGCCCAACCTAAATTTTTTTCTGGAAAAGGAAAAGCTTCTCAGTTTCTCCTGAACAATGTGACTTGCTTTGGTACGCGGTAACATTGTAAAACTAGCCTAGTTTGACTTGACTTTCTTAAATTGAGTCTGGTATATGAAAATTTGCATTTTCTGAAAAAATGTGAAAACTTAGGTATAGGGTAATAGTATTCAAAAAACACAGCGTGTTCTATTATCAGCGTTTAATATTTGCTATACTTAATTTAGTTACCTAAGTTAGTACATTTTTCACAAGTGCATCTTGAATATCGTTTAAAAAAGAAAATACATACATGTTGAACATTTAAACATTAAAACCGTTATATATACTGTATTCTCACATAATGCATAATATTTCAAAAAAACCATAATGAAACTCGTATTTATTTTGTTCGTAGGAAAAGAAAATGAAACTTCTACCAAAAAGGTCAAGTCACTTCTCAAAGAAAGATATCCGCATGTTTCGATAATAACTATAATGATAAACGTAATAAACAAGTTTAGCCTTAATCCCCATCCTGCGTATACTCCTTAATTAAATTAGGTTAAAACTTTCAATTATAGTGCTACTATAGTAGCGATTTCAATCGCTTTCAACGATTTCTGAAAATGGTTTTACATTTGTAGATCCAATTAGGATACGAGGATTCTACGTTGAAATGGCTTTACGTATCCTATATGCAAATATATTTAATTTCAATATGTATATTACTTGGACTAAATTTTCCCACAAAACGAGAGCGGAATTTACCACACAAGATTTTCTGAGATCATTTAATAAAGGTTATAGTCATGTTTTAAAATAAAACCACCTTAACAGTTAAACGTTCATAATGGATTTATTACATGATGTGCATGACTTCAGTATTTATGCCTGACAACTGACAGCTATCATCTACCCACAACAGATGATGGATTAGAATTAACAAATATGTATAATAAATACACTAGGAAGGGATCCACACATTTTCGTTTCGTTTGTGCGACACTTGAAAGAGTGATAAATCATTTTATACATTTTACTGTAATTGTATGAAAAGTTCTTGGCTTACATTCTCGTTGTATTTATTCCGACACAAACTTCACGTACCTACACACTCATTATTACCTTCAAAAGAACGTGCCGTAAGGTACGAACACGCTAAAACTGAGAAATCAAAGCAAACTTAAATGGGTTTTAAATTGCTTCCATTGAAGATGGCAATTACATAGTTTAAAGTTCTTTAAGTTGTTGTAAAAGTATCTAATAGATATTTACAAGCATTTCTTACATAACTACCGTAATTGATTTTGTATTTGACCTATTTGCTCAAGTCAGATTATTCGGCGACAGTATATAAGATGAGGGTCTTACTCTGATTAGCTTTCGTGCTGTAGTTTACTACAGCTACTTCGTAATTATATTTTTTGTATAGTATAAGCCATTTTCCTTTTTTAAGAACCGTCTGTGGTTTATTAGATGCGAAGAATAAAGTCTGTAGTAATTTCAGAACATCGATTACAATATTGTCATCAAACGTTACGATTATAGGTTTCAGTTTTTCTTTTATATTTCGCCTTATACGAAGGGTAATTTTTAGATCTTCTAAGAGAAATTGATTGAATAGATTTTACTCTGTAACTTCTCTGTTAGTACTATCAAGAACAAATATAGTGACTTTGCATCCTTACAAATAGTAAACTTTGTGGTAAAAGTTTACTATTTGTAACTATGTTTAAACACAACAGAAAACTTGATACTTATTTAAGAACTTGTGGTTCAGACGCATTAAAGCCATAGCTTATTCTCAGTGGCGTAGCGTGGGGAGGGCCGGGGGGGCCATGGCCCCGGGCGGCATAAGAAAGGGGGCGGCGGCGGCAAGCGTCACGATTTTTTCAATTGGAGATTTAAAAAAAATTAACTCCCACTTGAGCCCGCAATGTTACGTGCCAAGCGAAACCGCAAGGGAGCGAAAGAGAGAAGGTGAGATAAAGTCGAGTGCTAGCGATAACCGGCCGGGCGGCACGGCGGCGGCAAAGAGTTTTCTCGAACGCGAACGAACCAACAAACGACAGCGAGTACTCAGTTATTCAATCAAACAAAACAATAACACTTCTTATTTTCATTACGACTATGTCCACGTTGAGACTATCTTTAGCTATTCTGGCAATTTAACATGACATAAAAGATTTTGCTTTGAAAAAAACACAACGAGTACATTTTTAATCTAATTTTAAAATTTTTAAAATTTGATCTGATTTAGGATTTAAGGGCTGGTGCCCAGGGCGGCAAAAATTAGGGAGCTGCAAAATTACGGGGCACCAAAATTAATTGAAAGAATCTTTTTGGAAAAAATTTGAAAACAATGGAAAATAAAACTGAAGTAGAAATACGTCAATATGAGCTATTATTTTACGTGATAAAAATCCCAAATATCATTTACGCTGCACTTTCAGTTTATTCAGTCGGGCTCATTTAAATATGGTCCTAATCAGATGGATTATCCTATTTAACCACAGGCTTTCTAAGAATTTCCATGACCATTTACCGCTTCTCGTCGTTCAGATGTAGTATGTTTTATTGTTTTATTAAATTGCAATACGCCGAAAATGAAATAAACTCTATTTATTTTTAATAAAAAATGTTTTCTGGACTTCAGACTTGCATAAATAAGTTCTATTCCTGTGGTGAGGGATGTGATGGGGCGGCACTTTTCGTGTGCCCCTAGGGGGCAGAAGCATAAATACGCCTCTGGTGACGCTAGTTGGCTCTTGCTCCTTAACTATAACTTGTTATTTCTTATAATTTCATTAAGTTAAGCTCTCTACTCTAGTTATACTTTTTTTGCAATACCTATAAAGTGACGAGCACTATGTACTTACTGTACAGTCAATTGACAAACAATTAATACTTGAATACTTGTTATTATTATCTATCATTGTATGTACCTAGTGTTAAGTTAATAAAGTTATGCATTGTAAACAATCTGACATTTTAAAAGATAAACTTCTTGTGGGTTTCTTGCCCCATTTCTTCCCATAGAGGTATGTTCCTTCCGAAGCAGTGGTAGTTTATCTTGACTTTCCATCATTTGCACGATGTAGGATGTACATTAGATCCGTTGAATGAAATATTTAAACTAATAATTAAAGTAGGGAAAGGGGGGCGGCGAATTTCTGGTCGTCCCCGGGCGGCGAAAACCAACGCTACGCCACTGCTTATTCTGTTTATCTCAGAGTACTTACTCATGAGTACTTACTCATGTGCGTCAAAGAGACGATTCAAGGCCTTGGTTGGGTGAAATCCTTCGGTTTCATTATGTTAAACCCGAATAGTTTACGCAAGTTGAGTTGATGCTCCTTAAAATTGCGTAGATTTCCGTCTAGAATACTATGGCACATTTACCTCAATTCTGTCCTTACTTAATCTTATGCTACAGTGCTCTCAAGTCCTTCACTCGTATGCGAACCAATGCGCCAAGTTGGTTCAATACTGTCCCATATCTTTATCTCAAAAGCTACTAGAAAGTTTTTGTACTTACAAATTATTATTATTATAATCCTTTACCCTTACACCCCTTGAACAAGTGTATAGCTAAAATTTCAAGAATGAGTAACACTGATCGTTTTATGGAGTAATTTTCTATGATCTGCTTATGCCACAATATACACCACAAGGAGCAAGATTTGACGGTACCTCCATTGTCGCCGTAGAAGTCGTTTTGTTATCGTTACTTCAATACCTAGTGTAATCAATGTATTAATAAATGGCAAAGGGGCTGCTAGTGGATAAAGGAATTCTAACATTCCTATTACCGTAGAGTCTTTAACAATGTTTAAGCCATAATAATTATCGTTCAAGACTCATTGCCGATGCATAATTGTTTATTCCAAGTTCCGTGATAACATTATTGAAGAAATACCTAGAGATTTTAAGCTCTCCAAGATGGCGTGTAAAGACTCTATTTCCGCTCGTGTAAAAATAAAACCGGATAATGGTTTCTCATAAAAGAATAATCGAATCAAAAATCTGTAGACGCCATTTTGTAGAGTTTTCCCTCAAGTTTAAACAAATATGTATCTATCTGATGTCGGAAAAAATCATGCCGCCTGGGAGCATTATTTGTGGAAAATAAATAGAACATAACAATTATTAATTGTGCTATCCAGAAAGAACCTGCGGATACTTGTGGGCATACTTTCTGGGCACTCTAAACTTAACAAGCACATGCATCGCATGGGCTTGGTCAAATCACCATCCTGCAGAATTAAGACGATCTATGCTGCGGGAACCCTGGCCGGACATGGCTAAGATCAGAGCCGCTTCCCCGGTCAGCATCCTCAGGTTTATCTCACGTGTGGGATGGATTGAGTGACTTTGCGGGGCCGAATGACTCTAATGAGGGAGGTAGCACAAAGGGCCCGAATAAGCGGCCTACGTGCGCATGGACCTCTGATCAACCTGCCATCGTAATCCAGAATCCAGAATTATTAATTGTAGAAAGTTGTAGAAAAGGAAGAAAACCGCGGACGAAGGTATGGGTATGAGCTAATTAAAAATAAAATATTACATATAATATACAGCACGTTTCAGAATTTATTGTAGTTCATTATTTAAACTATGTGTGCATTAGCTGAAAATGAACAAAAAAGTTCATATAAATATGTGTCTAAAACGAAATCTTGAAGGTTCAAGATGACATAATTGTGGAGACATATTAGAACTTTATGAGTCGGTAATAACAGTATACCCTTATTCGTTTGACATGTGTCAATTAACATTAAACACAGTTTTTGTAAGTTTCTCATCTGTTTTATTAGTTGTTTGCGGTTTCTGAGATTGAATACTGTGAAATCTGTTCAGATTTTGTTTGTCATGGGAGAAACCAATATTTGTTCACATTTGCTGAATAAACAGGCATGCTTTTAACATATGACGGGGTACATAAAAATGGTGTTGATGCTGTTCTAAGATACCATTAAAATTTTTACAACCGAAGAATATGGAAACCTAAAACGTTTGGAGCGATTGATAAACGGGCACGTTAAAGTCTTAATGAGTAAATGTCGATTGACAAAGATTTCAACGAATTGAAAATGGTGAATTAGAAACACTCGATGCTGTTCACTTATATCCTATTTGAAGCACCAGAAGATTTGGCACTTATCCTCATTTCCTCCGATAGCATATGGCGAACATTGAGCGGACAACAATTGCATCTGTTTCACGTTACCGATGTGCAAGATTTGTTACCACCAGATTACAATAAGTGCAGAATTGTTTTCGGGTAGTTTAATCCACAATATACATAAGATCCTAACTTGAACTTTACAAGAAATGGGGTTACTAATTATCGAAACACCCATTGCTCCTATGTATTACCAACATATCTCTCCATTAAATGTTTTATTAGTTCATTTTTTTGCCACTTAGGCTCTGTTTACTACTTTATTTGCATTTTTTTGCAAAATAATGTGAATGAGCTTCCATGTGATATTTTTATTGCCAGTAGACAGAGGACATGGTCTATGCATGACAGCAGTGGCGTTCCGTGACATTTAGCCGCCCGTGTGCAAATTTCAAAATTGCGCCCCTACTTCAAATGATGTTTAAAATTTAAGACATAAATACCATTTTTCTGACTATTTTTTGCAGGTAGGCAATTTTGTAATATTCATAGAAGTATACTGTTTAATTAATATTTGTGCTAAGATGAATAAATTAGATATCATGATATCTTTCTATTATTCTATTCCACAACATAAATTTTGTTTTGAGATAGGTAATACTCATCTGCATTAAAATGCATGGTAATGGTATATTTTAAAAGAAGTAAACGGATAAAGACAAAATAGAATGTAATTAATTAATTACGTATAGGTACTGTACTAACCATTTTTTTAACTTCTTGTAAGTTAATCACTATCACTTAATTAGCACTTAAAGTTAAACACTTTGAGGAAATATGTACGTAAACGTAATGCTGCACTTAGAAAGGAGAAAACATAAATGTGCAATTTAGAAATTTCCTTTTATTTATAAAATAATTTTCGGCAAAGATGAAATGATGCAAAGACAAAGTAGATGTGCCGGCATTCCTTTTTGTATGCACTTATTATGCGACGTATCAGCGTTTGTATTGATATTCGCAATTTGTATTTTAAATTTAAAAAGAAAATGTTTCAAAGCTTGCAAAAAAGTATTACATTACACGCGACAACTAGTAAAATGACACTATCACAGGACAAAGATAATATTGTCTCCAGTAGATAGGTACCTAACATTATCAAATATCTTACACAGAACAATTTATCTCAATCTGTACACCCAATTTAATAGTTAATATGATTATGTTTTTCTTTAATTTTTGTGGCTTACGTGGCCGCGGCCGCCCCTTGAAGTGGCCGCCCGTGTGCAGCGCACACGTTCGCACCCATGGACGGCACGGCCCTGCATGACAGTGTTCCAGTTCACTATTCTCATATTGTCACTGATTCCTTAAACAGACGTGTGGTAAACGATGGGTTGGTCGAAATAGAAGAAGAAAAATGTTTGCTGGGAGAAAATGACACTACCGTATTGGTACTGAAAAAATTGTTAGAGGCAGAATGATATTTACAGAGTAAGATATGTTATAGAAAATGTACCATTTGGGGGATCTGTGGGTGCCAGAAAAATGAAAAATAATGCACCGCTTTAGAGTTTAATGAATAATCAGCCGCGGTTCATGCGCATAAAAAAAGTACAATGAAAATGCGTATTAGATTATTTGCAAAATGTGAAGAACGGCCATCTTGCAGCCATTCGTGACCACGATTATTTCCAGGAGTTGCAAGTAGAACTAATTCAATTCGCTCATAATCCAAGCAAATTCCGCTATTATAAAGACATTATTCTATTATGCATGTTCGCAATGTTTCTAGGATGCTATGACGATTTACGGTGCTGTTAAGTAGAATGTCACTTTATGTATAACATAACACACTGTTTGTTGAATCTTGATGTGTTTTTAAACTTCCAATTAAAAATCTATGTTATTTGTTGCGACCCACAGTTAATTACAAATTTCGCATAATAATCACGTATTTTTTTAATTTGTTATGCCTTGACCACTTTTGATTGTTTGTCAAAAATATATTCATTGTGACAGATACCTACGTGACCATTTTTTTAAACGTAGATATTCAAAAAGTAATAAACGGTAATTACAAGCACGAAAATGAAAGATACTTGTACAATGTTTTATTGTTTGATGGGTGACTAAACATAAAATGCATTTGATTTTTCTAAATACGAGTAGATATGTTATTTATTATTTTTGCTATATATCTACGTAGTGACGTGGCGAAATTCGGACATGCTTTAGGCCCTTTAGGGTATTAAATATAATTTTGCTTTCGTACGTTGATATTTTGGCAATATATTATCCTAACATACAAGGTGCGTCACAAGTGCGAAATAGGATTTCAACGTTTTTAGGTAATAGTTTTGGAATAAAAAATTCCATCCATTTCAGCAATATTAATGAGTACCGCCTACACAGAGTAACCCAATAGCTCTTAAAGAGTTAATTATTTAACATCTTTCTTTATTATTGAATCACAAAATCAAGTGTTCCAGAAAAAAAATGGTAAGAATTATGTACATGGAGAATCGTTTGAAACATGGATAGAACTAAAACAATGATATGTGTTAAGTCCACTTCTATGCTCAGTAGTATTAGGGCTATGCGAAGGTATCAAGAAAGATAAGAAAAGAGACAACCACTGAAAGAAAGAACATCAAAGTATTTTTACGTACACAACACGACAATGTTTGTTAAAAAAATTTAGAACTGCAGGGAAATGAAATTGTACGATTTTGTCAGAAATTAAAACAATCACATAAATTTTGGAAGCAGTTTATCTCATGAAAACTATACAGAGTGTCCCAGGGGAAATAGTCCGCCCTAAAAATAAATAAATTTTCTAGCCCAAAAACCGCGAGACATCAAATTTGATATTAAAGGGGACATTTCAATTCTCTGACTTCATCCCCCTACCTTCCAAAGTCACCCCATGAAGAGGGATACCTTCATTGAAAGGTAATTTCATTCTCTAAATGATCCTTTTTTTGTTTTTCATTTTTACCCATTCGTTCTCAAGAAATAAGGATGAGCAATTAACATAACCTTTTTTTCTGTAATTAAATGTTGAAAACTTGTACTTTTCTCATAATATTAATTTGAATAAAGAAAATAAATAGTACTGCATTATAAATGTTGAAAATGACCTTGATGACCTCCATACACAAATGCAATTCATCTTCAAAACGTCTGCACACATTAGCAAACATTTCACATGATATATTAATCGACACTCGGTAACAATTATATTTCATAAATCTTCAAGAGATTCGGGCTTTGTGGAGTATACTATATAGAAAAAAGAAAAACAAAGACAGGGTTATACAGGGTGTTACAAAAAGGTGTAGCAGGATTCTACATATGAAGATAAGTCTAAAATATTCAACAACATTTTTATGATTTCGGCTTAGTGTGGCCGTAATCAGCCATTTTGTATTTTCTTCAAAACAATTATTATTTCGAAAACCCTTCAACATATTTTTATGAAATTTGGCATGTGTCTTCATTTCTCAGCGTCTACAGTTTCCTAAATGATTTTTTTTCCAAATTATCTATTTTCAAAATGGCGGACGTTCAAACATTTTAAAATAAAACCCATGAAAACTACTAGGTAAATAAAATTAAATTGTGCAAGAAACAAAATTTTTAGTACTTTTATTGTTAATACTTAATTTTATTTAGTCGTTTTCATGGCATTTTACTTTAAAATGTTTGAATGTCCGCCATTTTGAAAATTGATAATTTTGGTAACTGTAGACTTCTGAGAATACACATGCAAAATTTCATAAAAATATCTTGAAAAGTTTTTGAAATAATAATTATTTTCAAGAAAATACAAAATGGCTGATTACGGCTAAAGTAAGCCGAAATCATAAAAATGTTACTGAACATTTTAAACTTATTTTCATATGTAGAATCCAGATATGCATAGCCCGCTGTACCTTTTTGTAACACCCTGTATATAGAGAATGAAATTACCTTTCAAAGAAGGTATTACTCGACTCCTCTTCCTATTTGAAACATGTCATGGAGTGGTTCTTGGGGGGGGGGGGGAGGGGAATGAAATGAGAATAACGCAATGTATGTCATAACACTCATAACATGCCCCCTTTATTATCAAATTTACGGGTCTCGTCGTTTTTGGCTAGAAAATTTACTTACAAAGATTTTTAGGGTGGACTGTTTTCCCTGGGATGCCCTGTATTTGCAATCATAAATTGAACAAAAAGCTTTCTTTAAATCGACAATATAACATTTTCAACTTTTTACTTTGTGAAAATGTCATATTTTTATTACAAACAAATTTTCTCTATCAGTATGACATTTCAATTTCGACCCTCCCTTTACATCTGCTTGAAGCGAATTGGATATTTCCGTTACGTAGTGAAACCATTTCATTGCATTACTTTCGGATTTTGTAGATCAAATCTTTTTTTTTATCTTGTATTATTTCTACTAATTTTAAACATTGCATTGGTACATAATGTTAATGACCTTTTTATACTTATGTTGTATGAATGAACAATGACTGTTTGAAAGAGATGGAATTAAAGTGTTCAATGAAACGTGAAAAAAAACAATTTTTAGTAATAGTTTACATATCTAACTAGTAATTCCTTAAGTTACATATTTTATATTGCAGAATGTAACCATTAGATTAACATAACGAAATGGTACTGTAGGTCATTAGAAATTCAAACACGCATTTCTAATTTATAGGCAACACACACTGCACGTCCAGATAAATTACTTATAGATTATTTCAATTTTGGTATACATTTACTAAAGTCAAAATGTAATTATTGTCATTCACGAATGACAATTATAAATTATAAATCCAGAACCGAAACATACACTGTTAAAAAAAACATATTAGTTCATTGGCGTGAAACATTAGTACATACATTCAAATATATAACTAAGGAATGGAAGGATTCAGAATTATTAAATAAATTAAATAAATCCACAGGTAGATAAATTGCTTACATAAATAAACAAGTGCAAATTGTGCACATGGCACGTGTAACATTTTGTTGGAAGCACAGAAATACCTAGTAGGTTTCATTTAAAAAGCTTCTCTCTGAGCTCTTTTTCTCTAAAAGGCAAAATCGTTACGCCGCCGTCGGCGTCGGTAAACCCATAGACATGTATAAATATTTATATTGGATTCATCCATGATTATACTCTCAAAATCTCACACAACCCCCCTCATATTACTTTATTATTTAAAATAGTTTGTTGCGACTAGTTTCAACTTAAACAATCATCTTCAGGCAACAACAATGAATATTAAAGTACGTACTTAAGGGGAAAATTTCTTAATTTCTGTCACATTACGTAATTATTATGTCTGGCATCTGCCAGGTTTACATGACTAATAATATTATAATCTAAGGTAAAATTTCCAAATTTAGCAATAAATTAACAAGTGGGTGCACGGGAATTTCAAAATTACAAGCATATTACTTACGTAATGCTTGATGTGTTAACACACCATGAGCAATACACAAACTGTCTAAAAAACTAGATGGTGAAATTTAAAAAAACACAACCTTGAATTATACCTAACAAACACAACTATTGAGATTAATCTAAATTGTGGAGTGGTAAGAAAAGGGTGTGTAATGCATAGCATACATGGGATATTGTTTTTTTGGGGTTAATAGAATTTGTTATTAAGCAAACCAATCTGGTGTGGGAGAAAGGGAAGTAAGGGGATGAACACAAGTGATGGTAAATTGTGAAGCAAATGAGAGGAAATGGGGATGAAACTGAATGGAAACCCAGCATGGTGAAGTAATCGAGAGCTCTAATGGTAGGTTTTCGCTAGTAGGTCTTGGGCAGATCGTGCCGCTTAATCATTGAAAGTTTTTAATACGTTGCATTCCCCAGAGTGTGTGAGGTCAATCGTGATTGACTATAAACTATAAATGAATGTTATTAATGACGTCCATGGTCAGTTAGACGCCTGCTGGTATTGTCAAGTTGCACAATTTGTATCATGAGAGAGATATGAGCGTGAGAAGGTAACTCATCACTTTGAGTACATTCTTCGGACCGATGAGAATTAAGTTCAAAATTATTTATGATACTGTAATAAGTTTTGATTTGTTTTAACTACTTATGTCCATTTTTGGTAGTGAACGCCTTTTGAGTAGAAGAAAGATGAGAAAGAGGATTTTTGAAAGCGTCGACCAGAGTCATTGGCAGTGTTCGTCAGATTAATTGAGGGAGCGGCCGCCCTACACTGTAGCATCTTTCTACTCTGTTTCTAAGGCGAAGTCCGGCCATAAAGTGTAATTTGTCAATCGAAATTCTCCGAAGAATAATTATAATTTAGTGGTTTGTAACTGAGAGTAAAAGTGAGGTGAAAACCTTTCTGTTTGTATGTAGAAAAGTTCCGCGATCTGGGAAATGTTATAAGAAATTTATAGAATCTTGTAACCGACAAAAAAGTTTGATGATTTTACTAAAAATTTGTTGTTTTAAAAATTAGTTTATGAAAATGGCAATTACGAGGATAGACAGTGATAGATTGATACTCTTGTCTGATGGATGAAGTGTATAAGGAGTAAAAAACCGTCATAGTCATTTTTTTTCGATTTATATATTGTAGGCGTATTTTTAACAATTAATATAACTAGAAATTCGTTTCCGTTTTCTTCTTTTTTATGCATAATCAGATGTTTTAATTAAGGGCGAAAATTGATTCTATGGAACACTAAACTCAGTTGCAAATAATAAATTAGCTGACGCGTTTGATTTTTGTTTTGATACAGACTATATAGTAAAAGCCAGCTAAGAGTAAAGTGAAGGACTGTATAATATAGGGAAAATTTGACCTTGGCATTGATTGGTTAACACACGAGGCAAGTTTACAAAACTAAATTTGTCTAAAATTGACGCAAAAGCGTCATTGCCAGTTTTTCAATATTAAATGGTCTAAACTTGTTAATTCTGACCGTGATTTAAATTTGGTGAAATTCAAAATCGACCATTAAAAGGAAAATTAAGACACATTTTACATATTCATTAGCTAATAAGTCTGAAATGTTGGTTAATTTCTAACCAACAAATTACACGTAACATTTGGCTTCGCTGCCATCCTAATGTAGTAAAATATTTGTGGTTAGGTTATTGTCGTGTAAGACATTTGTATGTTACTGAATAATTTGGATTCTTTCATGAAAATCTGCCCCTAGCAATTTGAGTCGTTAAATTGTAAGTACGTAAGTTTATAATTCAATTACTCATTTTTGGATAAATTCTTGAAAAAAATTAATGTAAAATTGTTTAAATTATTCGCTGGATTTGAAATTTTAGTGGGGTAAACGTAACTTGAATGAAAGCGCCCTCTACTTTACTCTTATTTCATTTATAGTATAGTTACGTCTTTGTTTTTGTGTATCGGTATTGGATTGGCACTCTCAATTTTAGTCAAATTTTTTTTGGACTGTCATGACATTTTCAAAATGTTCATGTTGTGTAATAATTTCGCTTGTTTGTTTCTCTATGCATATACCGTCATCAAGGGGTTGAATTGATTAATGATAAATTAGGGAGCCTTCAGCTAACTATCCTCATCGCCATAGGACCATCGTGTTGTTTCGTACATAAAATTTAAGGTCAAAATTAGGAATTTTACCCCGTTGTTAGGGTAATTCATTGTTAAAATAACCCTTAGAAACTTAAATGTTGTATAAAACCAGACACTATTATTTTTTCATTGGATATGCGTTATTACTTTTATGTCAGCTAAGTGTAATGGATTTTAAGAATTAGTCCATTAATGAAAGGACATTTTTCATAATGTAAATATAAAATTTGAAACTGTTTGACGGTTATAGAAAATACGAAAGAGTAGTTGTTTAGTTTCACATTTTATATGACAATTGACAAATAATAGCACCTGCGCTAATAAATATTATTATTATTATTATTTAAGTCATGCATAAAGATTAATTGTCCCTCACTCCCATGAAGGAATGTTATTATATGCGTAGTATATCAAAATATGCAGGAAGTATTAAACAACACCTTCTTGCTTTGACTGATACATTCACGTACAAGAAAGCACAGGATTTAAATAAGGTAAAATGACCTATTAACTTAAAAATTGTCGGTTTGTAGCTGCACCTACGTCTGTTGTGGGAAACAATTTAAATTGAACCATTTAGTTTAATTAAAATGTTCTTTTTTTCATCGTACCATTTTACTACAATATACTACCTACGCAAAATAGGCGTACTTTAGTATAATAGTAGGTGTCGATTTTCCAATGTATTTACCTAATTTATAAAATCCTTTACAACTGAGAAGAACTTAGCAAATCGACGAAATTCTATACTTACGAAGTGGGGTATTGCGAAAAAGTAAAAGGAATCCTTTGAAGAACCTATAAAATAAATTGCCAATGCATTGCCTTGCTGTAAGTTCGGTTATAGCGATCGACTATTGTAGAAATTTTCCCTTTTATTTGATAAGATTAGAGAGTCAACTGCAGACATCGGTTGACATTAAAGTAAAGTATTTATATCTTTTTCTTTAGATTTCGTGCAATTTTCGCAAACTTCAGATAGCTTAAGTCCACATATTCACTAACCACAACATGGAAAATTATATAACTCTACAAATTCCTAGTACAACTGTCATTTACATAAAAAAGGCACAAATACAATAGAAGCTCTTTATACTTGATGCCTATTCAAAAGAAAGGGTAAGTAGTTATCGGCACTTCAGTATAATTGCCACTCAAGGATTAAAAAGGGTTATTTAGACATAAATCATTTAATAATACATATTGAAAAAGTGCGGGTAATTTTGATTATTGTATAGGAAGCCACATATAGGGGTTAAAATCCGAAGTGAAGATTTATGATCTAAAGGACATTTTTAAATGTATGTGGCTGTAAATCTAAAGGACATTTTAGATATGATTTATTGTATGCATTTTTATCTACAGAATTGGGATACTATTATTTACTATTTGACATTTAAAAAATGTAAATACCGTTTACATTTCACTAATAATAAAATCGATACATAGCAAATGTTTATTCAAATAAACGATACCGAACAGATGAGACCGTTTGCTAATGGCCATCAGTAATTTTATTCAGAAAGTGCGAGAGACAAAAAATAGTAATAGGTATATAACAAAATTGTAAATATGGAAAGTTGTTTAATTTTCGGAAATATCAACAAAGTAGAAAAAGAGGCTTTCTCCATAATGTAATGTCGTTTAGTGTTACATACCCGTTTTTCTTTCAATTGAAAAAAAATATATTAAGAAAACCTTTAACCTAAGCGTTTTCGTGACAGTTTACGCCTAGGTCGCTGCGACCAAATGTCCGCGTCCTTTTGTCGCGCGTCCAAATTTCCGCGTCCATTTGTGATATCATCTTGTAAACATATATCATTTATACAAAGCGCGGCGCTGTTTTGTCGCAGCGCCTTTTTTGTCGGCGCCGCTTCTGTCTGCGCTGTTCTGTCGTAGCGCCGTTTTGTCGTAGCGCCCTTTTTGTCCGCGCCCTTTTGGCAGCACCGTTATGTCGGCGCCGTTTTTGTCTGCGCCGTTATGTCGTGACACCGTTTTTCTAAAGCGGTGAAAAACTGAAACACGCCTTCTTCTCGGATAGGTACGATAAAGAGGGTGAAATGCAGTTGGGGGTGAAATTTGCAATTTGAGAATAGTTTTTTATGGAGAATTCAAAATTGCAATAAAAAATAGGTGTTCCCATTTAAGTGTTCAAAGCACACACCCGCTCCACCCCACAGGGGGGTGAGGGTGATGTTTACGTGTCATGACTTAATAGGTTTCAAAAAATAAAGGAAACGTGTTTTTTTCCTTTTTGTAATTGGATGTGTCGTTATCGAGATATTCAAGGGTGTATATTTTCACTTTAATGGCGTCCCGACGGCGAACGGATGATCCGATCAAAAAATTTACCAGAGATTTTAAACACTATTTCCAATATGTTGACAAATGAAGCGGCAAATGGCAAGTAAAGACAACTCAACAAAAATGTAACCTTAGTAAGAGCCTTGTTTAGGTATATAAACAAGGGTAAGAGCAACTCTTACTGAGGTTACATTTTTGTTTTCCATGGCCTATCTAATTTCTTCATTCTCAATAAAATGGCTTGTTAATTGCGCAATGCTTTCTCCCCCAAGACTATCTTCATTTTCACACATTGCTGATTATGTTGTGTTTTGAAATTTTTTCAATATTTATCGTTTAATCTCCACCAATTGCAACATTGAAAAAAAAGGCCGTACACTTCAAATGCCACGCTGAAGGTAAAAGATAGTCTCAAATTGGACGTTCTTGCTCACCCTGGATACTCGTCTCTCCCCCCTCTCTTCTTTTTTATTTTTCCATTGTCCAAGGTAGCATGTAGCCAATAATCTTGAAGTTAAGGCCACTGTAAAGAACAATAAATAGACCAATTTGTATATTCACTGTTCACTGTTCCTGTGACAACTCGCCGGTGGAAGTACCGAAAGTATCGCAGCCGTAAGTGCTTCAGTTCAAAATGAGCCAAATCAGTCGATTCCATGCCGTTCACAGGAATTGGCAATCTCTGAGTCTACATTGTGGCGAATTTCGGGTAATTACAAGATAAAATTAACTCTAGAACTGAAGTCTCTTGATCACTTGAAGCGCCGGAGCTTCTCCGATTGGGCTTGGCAAGAAAATCCTGAATGTCGGCGAAAAATTATCTTCATTGATGAAGCTCCACAAAAAATGACTGTGTGGTGCGGATTTCATGACGGAGGTGTGATTGGACGGTATTTCTTCGTGGATCCAAATGATGGCCATGTTACGGTCAATGGAGTTCGCTATCGTGACAAAGAATCGAACCCTGCCATCGTGCTCAAGATAGAATTCCGTACCATGTGTACTACACCTGGAATAAATTTCAGCCCGATGTGTTTTAATTAAATATAAAATTGTTATGTCCTTATTGAAAAAACCAATATTACCCACTATCTACCACATCACGACATGCTCTATCCTTTGATTTTATTAATTATACAGGGTGTTTTTTTGGGAGCTTTAGTTGGACGTTTCCAGGAAAGTTTTATAGGTAGATTTTTGAAAATTTGTACTTAGGGGTTACTCAGAAAACCGAATCGATCTAAAATATTTTCAAAATGGCAGCACTTCCGGAAATGCCGGAAATAGCTACTAACTTCGTTATTTTAAATGGGTACCCCTATTTTTTATTGCATTTTTTGATTCTACGTGAAATTTCATAACCTTTGATATAAACATGTCAATATCTACAAGTTATGGTTTTTAAGTTATTTTCATTTATTTAAAAAAAATGGCGGATGCAGATGGTCCTTTAAGAATTCATTACTTGAAAACCGTTATAGCTATGGCATCCGAGTTTTCACCAGCGCATAGAGGAAGGATAGAGCTTTCTTTTGGTGTACTTAAAAAAAGTTATGTTGCGTACGACGTCACCTATGGGGTTCCAAATTTAAGAAAATTCAAAGACTAAAAACTCAGTTTTTTTAAATGACATGACCATTTTCATTAGATAAAGAATCGAAAAGGGCATATTTTGGTATTACATGTTCCTATTCCTATCTTTAATAGTTTCTGACTTATCCTCATTTCATTGCAATGATACCATTTTTTCGGATTTTTTAGTAGTTGGCCATGACTTTATGGCAAACGAATTTTAAATTAATCAAGTGATATCATTCCGTCACCTGTTATAGGTTTCAAATCAATTTGAAACCTTGGCTTCTTCAACACATGCTCAAAATGAGTGCCTTCATGTTCCAAACACAAACTCTTTTTCGTAAATGTTCTCGTGTGGAGTATCGTATGACTTGTGATTCAGTATTCAGCATATTCCTGCAGAGGCAGATCTTCTGTTGCAGGAACAATATTGCGTAAAATTTCCAAATAATGTTCTGCATTCAAATTTTCTGGATAAATGTGGAAACACAAAATCTTGTTATTTTTAAACGCACAAAGTACAATAAATCTTTCTGGATATCTCTCAATGATCGTATGACAAGCATGTGGCGCGATTCTGTTCATTTCACCATAAATAACAATTAGATTCCAAAAATCTTAATAAAAACCATTGTGAGCCATTTTTTCCGATTATTGGAAAACTTATGTCAATCTATAACAGGTGACGGATTAGTATCACTTGATTTGTTCAAAATTCGATTGCCATGGTCCATGTCATGGTCGACTAATACAAAAAATTCGAAAAAAACGGTATCAATGCGATGAAATGAGAATAAGTCAGAAACTATTAAAGATAGGGATAGGAACATGTAATACCAAAATATGCCCATTTTTATTCTTTATCTAATGCAATAGTAAGAAAATGGTCATGTCATTTAAAAAAACTGAGTTCTTAGTCTTTGAATTTTCTTAAATTTGGAACCCCATAGGTGACGTCGTACGCAACATAACTTTTTTTTTTAAGTACACCAAAAGAAAGCCCTATTCTTCCTCTATGCGCTGGTGAAAACTCGGTTGCCATAGCTACAACGGTTTTCAAGTAATGAATTCTTAAAAGGACCGTCTGCATCCGCCATTTTTTTTAAATAAATGAAAATAACTTAAAAACCATAACTTGTACATATTGACATGTTTATATCAAATGTTATGAAATTTCACGTAGAATCCAAAAATGCAATAAAAAATAGGGGTTGCCATTTAAAATAACGAAGTTAGAAGCTATTTCCGGCATTTCCGGAAGTGCTGCCATTTTGAAAATATTTCATATCGATTCGGCTTTCTGAGTAACCCCTAAGAAAAATTTTCAGAAACCTACCTATAAAACTTTCCCAGAAACGTCTAACTAAAGCTCCCCAAAAAACACCCTGTATATGTATAGATTTACGATATATATGAACAACTGAAAGCAGTCGAACACCATATGGCAATTATTAAATTCTATTATAATAATATTAAATAATTCAACTAAAATTTTTACTTAGTTACGATTCTAATAGAATTATTAATTACATTCTATCTAATCCTGAAAGCGGTCGTTTTTAGATAGTGGATACGAAAGCTCATCAATCGATGTGACCGTGATCTATAAACACGTTATTTCTCATTATTCTATATTCACAGCTATGAAGACATATAATAGGTAGGTATGGATATGGATTATATAAATAGTTTTGGTCAAAATTATTATAAGAGAAATCTCTTCTAAGCAAGAGCGTAGTGGTAATTACACCATTATCAAGGACTTCATCAGTGTTAACATCAAATAAAGCTAAGGGATCAACCCTAATATTACGCCAGATAGTTTGTGGGCTTAAAGTTGTATTTGTCCCCTGTAATGACAGGGCATCCAAATGTATATTTTGTGGAAATATCGTAAGTTTTTCTCATGAAAGTATATTTCGTAATGTCACAAAGATAAAATGTAAATTTATTTGGAGGTATCCATTATACTTTAACTAATACTGGATTTAATTAACATAAACGTTACAATAACATTAATTAAAGACTGGAAATTGGTGACAATTAATTACTCAAAGAACATTTTTATCACGTCTGTTCGTGCTGGTTTCGCTTATATAACAATAGGTAACATTTTACTGTCAACGTATCAACAAACTGTAGCATTTGTGTATTACCTATGTTTGAACTCCGTGAACCAGATAAAACGATTTCTGAAATAAATTATTCTGTCAGTTGTGAATAAGTTTTTGTTATTAATTTAACAAACATTGTCAGATGTCGACAACTGCCATTCATAATACTTAATGATGGATAATGCTGCTTTCTTAACTAGATATTTATAAATAGCGATTCAATTTTCACAATTCAAATAGTCTTTCTAACCAACGCAGTCTTTCTAAATTGAAATTTAGACGTTTGAAAATTTTGCGTTTGTGTATACATCTTTCTTCCTCAATGTTAACATTAATTTAATGAAATATTCATACCAATTACCTCACTAATTTTCAGTTGAAACTAAAGTATCTGTTACATGTTTCGTGGCGTGTTTAATTACATACCTATAACATGCTGAACTTTACTTTCATGTTTTACAAGTAGTAAAATTAATAATCAAGATTCGCAACAAAAATTATTATTAAAGTATGTAAGCAATAAACATTTAATTAACTATGTACAGTCGTACATAAAATTGTTCCTTATCCTGACTCTATTAACAGATTTTCATAAAAGTATGCAATTTTTTCATTCCGATTTTATAAAAAAAAATTCCTAAGAAAATCTTTATTTTTCATTTCAAACAGTCTTTATAAAATAATGAAGCAACGTTTGTAATTTCATTAAGAAGGTACACTATTAAGATATTTTTTTAATTAAACCCTTGCCGTTACAATAAAGAGTACTAATCTGTTGTCTAATATTTGAACAAATGTGCAACAAGCGAATACTCGAGACAAGGGAACTCATTACTGCTCCATAAGGAACAAATTATATTAAATACAAGTATGAAATTTAAGCAAGATATTTAAAGAAAAAGGAACGTTTTGAAACAGCTTCAATAATCACCAAAGATTAACAATCCAAAGATTTCGTCCATTAACCGATTGAAAGTTACCATATAGGTATCTTACCTTCCTAAGTTGTGAACCACTCTTCTTCACCAACATTGTTGTCTGTTATATTCATTCCCTTTTATATCTGATAAAATTACGAGTAGTATAATTAAGATCATCGGTGTCCTATTTTAGCCTTTTAAACCGCGCCCCAGCGTGTCTAAATCGCGCTTTCAAAAACGCGCGTGTTTTAAAGTTGTCATGGCATCATCATCAATTTGAAAAACGTGAATTCTTATTGGTTATTGATCTGACATGAGTACTTTGTTACGTCAAATAAAATGACAGATTTCAAATTAATTTCCGTTTTTCTCATTTCCATGACAACGAAAGGTATACTGATTTCACATTAGGAATTGAACTCTTTCACATTATTAGTTCTTATTTCCATTTTAATACCAGATTTCAAAGTGAACCAATGAAAACAAATAGCGTAAAGTATTCGTGGATAAACAGGTCTTTAAAACACTTGCTCTATTTCAAGCACTCCGGCTACGCCGTCGTGCTTGAAAACTCGCGCGTGTTTTAAAGACCTGTTTATCCACTTATACTTTAATATACTATTTCTACTTACTACATTATTAAAAAAATCATTTCGTTCCCTCTCCACTTACTTGTAATGTTGACTAAGCCTTTTTAGCTTAGCACATATTTCATGTGGGCTGTTCAGGATTTACATCCTTTCTTTTTCGCTCTAATGTACCGCGTATTCGAAATTTTAAAAACCCCGCAGTAATAATTAATAAAACGTTGTGTTGTATTTTAAAAAAGTTAAAAAAGTTTTTTATATTCTGCAACGCCCCAAAGAACTTAGTGTGTGTCTTCGCGAATATTCAAGAAACGATGGTTGGATGAAGAACCAGTTCTAACACTGGTGTAAAATTTCTCCCGCTACGCTTTGAGAAAAAGTAAAATAGAAAATACCAGCTTCGAGGGCGCACTCTAGGATTAGGAGTGGAACAGTCTTATCCTGGAGATTCTCTATGATCCAACGGTGGAAGAAGGTGCAGAAAGCGGAGTTGTCCGCTTCTATGATTTGGAGTGGCCTATCGCAGAAGATGAGAAGAATATCCTGAGGAAGTCATAGGCTATATACTATTGCCTCCCAGCGTTTAGGAATTAGGTAGATTCGCTGGTAACTTTTTTTGTTGCTTTTTTACCTTTTTGTACGAGGGTAGGTAGCTATAGAGGGTCATAACATGACATGCGGTCTAGGAATGAGGTAGCTTCTGGTGTTATGGTCGTGGTATGGAAAGGCCATAAACTCAGTCAGTGGTTTAGTTGGCATTATTTTATTTACACATAACGGCTTCAAAGTAGAGATAAATATGACCTTGTACGAATTGCTTGGGAAATGGGCTAGATTGTAATATTTCTAGTTCGGTATTTTCCCTATCGACGTTTTGAACAACGCCGGAAGAAGGGAGTGGTAGTTCTAAGATCAGAAGAAAGTGATGTGAGGGTCACCGAAGAGAGATTGAGGGGACTTCTAAAAATGTGACCGGACAGGTGCTTGAATTTAAGATGTAGAGTTGCTTCTTTGTAGTAATGGTTTTAGGGATGTTGTGGAGACAGAGAAATAATCGCAATTTTGAATAAATACCAAATTATTGAACCATATTTGAATTGCTTTACAAAGGAATCAACTGATTTATTCAATGTGTTACACGTGAGCTCACCACTAGACGTTTGTAGTAAAAAAGCAATTAAAGCAGTTGCACTTACCACCAAAAATTGAATCTCGTTTTATCTTTCGGTAAAGTCATGGCTGGTTTTTCTGTGAAAAGTGTACAACTAACAATAATTGGTAAATACTGCCCAAGGCTTTTGGGTCGACGGGATCTAAAAGTTCATGGAAGAAGGATTTGTTATGACATTTTAGCATTGAGAAAACTGAAGGATTTGAAGTATCGATTTGTGGTGCATCAACCATATTAGCCATATTTAACGCTTTTTATCTTTCTCCTAAACCCTATTCTGAAAAAATTGCAGCTGAAAATGGTTTTCAGTCAAACGAGGTGATATCAGCCGATAATTGGTATTTTTAACCTCTTTAATCAACTGCCAGACCATGTAACCGTACCATTGAACTTCATCTTTGCATTTTTTAGGGTTGCGCATTTTTTTTTTTGAGTTGACCAGACTCCGCTCCGGGAAAGTATAGGTCCAGCCCACGATATAAAAATACTAAGATAGGATGTTGCGCATGGTGGGCGGTCCGCAAATGTGACGCGTGACGTCACCTGTAGAGTGAATTACATTTGCGGAATACGCATTTGATGTGTTTTTCGTCTGTACCGAGTTTATTTTTCGAGATACAAAAAATTTCATAAGATCAAATATGCTCCTTATGATGTCTTTTATATGTTAAAAATAATAGGGCAGCGCAATCTCTCTCAGTTAACCTGAAAAATACTTGTATTAATTAGCATAATTACATGTGATTGTGTTTGCGCCGCGACGGCACAAAAACGGTGCTAGATAGAGGAAAATTGCATATGAACAAATTTGTAGAGCACAAAATTTACTAAATAAAAGTCCGCGAGAGGGTGTCACGATCTTCGATAGTTTAAGAGTTACAGGCGTCCAAAGTGATGCAAACCTTATTCGCGCAACTGTCCACAGCGCTTTTTCCCAAACTAATGGAGATAATTACACCCTCCCGCGGACTTTTCTTTAGTAAATTTTGTGTTCTACAAATTTGTTCATATGCAATTTTCCTCTATCTGGCACCGTTTTTGTGTCGTCGCGGCGCAAACACCATCAGATGTAATTATGCTACTTTATACAAGTATTTTTCGGGTTAACTCAGAGAGATTGAGCTACCCTATTATATAAAAGACATCACAAGGAGCATATTTGATATTGTGAAATTTTTGCATCTTTAAAAATAAACTCGGTACAGACGAAAACGAAATTCACTCTGTGAGTGCGTCATTCGCACAGTCTGACGAAATCTAAATCCGTGAATAATTGCAATTATATCGTGAATTGCAATAATGTCACGCATGACGCACTCACAGAGTGAATTTCGTTTTCGTCTGTACCGAGTTTATTTTTAAAGATGCAAAAATTTCACAATATCAAATATGCTCCTTGTGATGTCTTTTATATAATAGGGTAGCTCAATCTCTCTGAGTTAACCCGAAAAATACTTGTATAAAGTAGCATAATTACATCTGATGGTGTTTGCGCCGCGACGACACAAAAACGGTGCCAGATAGAGGAAAATTGCATATGAACAAATTTGTAGAACACAAAATTTACTAAAGAAAAGTCCGCGGGAGGGTGTAATTATCTCCATTAGTTTGGGGAAAAGCGCTGTGGACAGTTGCGCGAATAAGGTTTGCATCACTTTGGACGCCTGTAACTCTTAAACTATCGAAGATCGTGACACCCTCTCGCGGACTTTTATTTAGTAAATTTTGTGCTCTACAAATTTATTCATATGCAATTTTCCTCTATCTAGCACCGTTTTTGTGCCGTCGCGGCGCAAACACAATCACATGTAATTATGCTAATTAATACAATTATTTTTCAGGTTAACTGAGAGAGATTGCGCTGCCCTATTATTTTTAACATATAAAAGACATCATAAGGAGCATATTTGATCTTATGAAATTTTTTGTATCTCGAAAAATAAACTCGGTACAGACGAAAAACACATCAAATGCGTATTCCGCAAATGTAATTCACTCTACAGGTGACGTCATGCGCACGGTCTGACGAAATCTGAACGTCGGAGCATCCGGCCCTGGGTCCAGCCTATGTAGTCCAGTCAACGAAGCTCAATATTGGGGGGAAGAAAAACAAAAAATGCAAAGGTTTTTTACTTTCGCTTAAAATGTCTATTAGGCCTTCCTGTCAAACATACTAAAAGTCCCCTATGATGGGAGTCCGGGAACCGGCCACCATCTTGGATTTTAGCTCCCATTTTTCGGTTTTCTCGAAATATTTCGAAAACAATCAATCAATGAAATTAAGAAAATGAAGTCAGTTAAATTCCCTACAAAACGGCGTATTCAATGTTTTTTATCTGTTACCGTTTTTGAGAAAATGGCGCCTAAACTCGGGGAAATGTGGAAATTGGTGTGTCGGAGGATGGAAAGCTGAGGTATTCCGCAAGTTATGTCACCGTACCCAATGTCACTGTTTGACGACTGCGGAATGCGGAAAATCACAAAATTGACCTTGTACGATATATTCACTGTCTCTGAAACTGAATAGAGAATTAAAAGACGCTTCAAATGAGGGGTCGCTCGACACCCTTTCCCTATTTAAATTCTTGAGTTAGGGGTTCCTGGGGCTAGGGGGTTGACCTCAAGGATTATAAACTAGAAAGGATGGCCGAATCCGCCGTATTCATTTGCACAACTTTGAACGTACGTGACGTCACCGTGGGTCTCGTCAACACACTTATAGTTTTGATCGGTCGCCATTTTGTTATTTGATAAAATAGTAAATAATTGTAACTACAAATGTTTTAGAGAACCGAAAGCAAATGCTGAAAGTTTTTATATTTTTTCAATATTCCTTAAAATAAGGGAGTAATGCCGATTTATCGAAAAACAAAAAAACACCAATAACTACTATGAACGAGGGCTCCAAATCAAAAATTTCACCTAAGAAAAGTTATTTGTTTCAATGAGTTCTAAGTGGTGTTTTCGGGGGTTACAACTTATTAGTATTAACACCGTGTATATCAGCGCATGTACGTCACCACAACCAACGCGCCGGATAACATTACAGCATAGGGATACGGCCATCCTTTCTAGTTTATATCCTTGGGTTGACCTGACAAAGTCAAATTTGACATCAAAATGTGCCGTTCAAAAGGTCAAAGGTGGCGTGTTTCAGGATTTTTCCTAAACAACACCCCCACCTTAGTTAATCTGGAGGGTGCTTTTCATTGGGGCGAAAAAAAATTGAATAAAAATAATTTTCATTCATACTGTCGAATAGAGAATTAAAAGACGCTTCAAATGAGGCGTTGCTCGACTCCCTTTCCCTATTTAAATTCTTGAGTTAGGGGTTGCTGGGGCTAGGGAGTTGACCTGACAAAGTCAAATTTGACATCAAAAGTTGTCCCCCAAAAATAAAAAATCGACGTGTCCGAGCGTTTTTTTAAGAAACTAGTCTAAGTGTCCCAAAACAGGCGTGTTTCCTTTTCAATGGCCCACCCTGTATATCAGTTTCAGAGACAGTGAATATATCGTACAAGGACGATTTTGTGATTTTCCGCATTCCGCAGTCGTCAAACAGTGACATTGGGTACGGTGACATATATTGCGGAATACCTCAGCTTTCCATCCTCCGACACACCAATTTCCACATTTCCCCGAGTTTAGGCGCCATTTTCTCAAAAACGGTAACAGATAGAGAAACATTGAATACGCCGCGCCGTTTTGTAGGGAATTTAACTGGATTTTTTTTCCTAATTTCATGTTGTTTACAAAAATTGATTGTTTTCGAAATATTTCGAGAAAACCGAAAAATGGGAGCTAAAATCCAAGATGGCGGCCGGTTCCCGGACTCCCATCATAGTATAGTTTTCACAGACAGATTTAGATTGGTGATGGCTGTATAAGTGACTTCCTAAGTGTTTTCCTGAGTAAGTAACATCGTGACACTTTCGGAAAGGGTAATTTTGAATGGTGTAATCGAGGTCATCTTACGCACACACTATTTTCGCAAAAGGAGGTAGTAATTATTACAGTAATTCTTATATGTTTAGGGTTATCACCAAATAATAAACAATATCCGCTTAGCATCTTTATTATTTTTGACAGAATGGTTTTTGTTGATTTTTTCCAACCTATATCTTGAAGCCGAACAACATAATGCGGGGGTGCACCATCTTGCTGAAAAGCTATTTGATCCTCTGAAAGATTATCGTCGTTTAATAACAGTTCCATTATAATAGTGTCATTGTTATTTTCTAACAATTCCAAATAATTTGCTCCATTCATACTACCATCAATAAAAAGTGTATAAGTATGAGTTTTTAAGGGCTTTGAGTATGAAAAGTGGTTTGGTTTCGCTCCAAAAACAGTTCTTCACTCCGCCAATACCAGTGCTACCAGTTTTACTTCGGAATCTGTAACAGAAAAGTTACATTAGAGCTCCTAACGAAAGTTAACACGTCCTAATCTTTTCTTATACCATGTTCTCCTTATGAATAATTTGTTATTGTTAAAATATTTTATTACTTTTTAGCGCCAACTTAAAGCAAAAAATTCAAATCTTGTAACCAGGCATCACTGTGGGCAAGTTAATAAAACTAATGTAACGTGAAATAAAAGAAATATTATAGGTATGTGTCATTTAAACTAAAACTAAATTTCATAGATTTGAAAATATGTAATGGCTTTTTCATATTTTCATTTAAAATCCGCTTGAACTATTTTCGGTGACCCCCCTACTTCTTTTACAAATTGTTACAGACATTTACAATTGAGTGAAGTGTTTACTTCATTTGAGCTACAATGTTTTATAATAACTTTACTTGAAAATCAACTATATCAACAGAGAAATTTGAAAAAAAATAAAACATCAAATCCATACATTAGAAAATTGGGAAAGTGTTCTTCATCGTTATTGCAACTCAAATGCATCAACCCGTGTGAGCAGTTTCAAAATTTCCTATTAATGTAGCTACAAAACGTTGAAAATATTTTAGGACTTCACATGAAATTTTAACGACACAGTAATAATACCAATGACAAAAATAAGAGAAATTTAACAGCGTAAACAATTTTTGAAGTAAATTATCTTCATTATTAAGCGTAGCTAAATGGAGCGCCAAAATGTCGGCTTACTATAATTGAGCTTGTTCCTGCCTATCAATTTACATTCTACTAATTAAAAGTAGCTCTCTTGTATTTCAAATTTTTTAATGGAGTTCTTTTTAATAATGCACACGGTTTTCTTTTTACGCACAACGTCTTTATAATTTAATATGAAAGATGCCTTTTAATGTCTTTCAATACATAAATTTATAATTAAGTTTGGATTTATGGTGAAACTGTCTGAATTACAGAAGTGTGAAAACTGAATCAGTTAAAAACAGTTAAATATGGCAAAAAGCAGCGAGTTCAGTTTGCAAAGAATTAAATTAACTCTCCAAGTACTTCTAAAATAAAATTTTTCCAAATGCTGTAAACAGTCGCGGCAAGCATTCTTCTATGTAAGAAATAAACTACCCAGAATGAGAGGACAGCTAAAGGTCATACGGAGACTCCAATGCGTTAGATAGTTTTCCATGCATTTTTGGGACGAAAAGAAAATAAATCACTCTCACTCCACCTCTAAGTAGGCCGGATGCACATGTTGACTTTTTGCATCGGAATTGCTGTATCGCCCTGAGAAAATTGGGAAAGTGGAGACATCTGCTAACTATGACTGTAAAGAAGAAAGAATCTGCGGCTTGTGCTGCTGTGAGCCAGTAGCTCAACAGGGCTTTCATGAGTTGGGCGGGGTGCTTATTTTTCCCCATCAGATATTTAAGGTAGACGCTGGAAAGGTAACAATGTTCTTTTTTCTAGAATACGAGTATCATTCAAGGCTGCATAATCCCAAGTGATTGCAGTGCTTCAGGTTCAGACCTCAGCCGAAGCAATTGCTACCAAAAAGTCAAACAGAACTATTCTATATAGCTACTGAAATAACATTTGTACGCACTGTCATTGTTTTGTTATACTTCGATGATCTTGTACTGCCTAGCGGGCCATATCAGTTTATGTGATCTAAAAGTTTCCGAAATTAAAAAATATGGTTGCACCACTTTAAATCACTGATGTTATGAACGCTACAACTGTCAAAATCCTTGCCTACGATATAGTATCGAGCATCCCAACAAGTAAGTATATTTTTCAAAAAATTTTACATTTTATAGGCCAGCGTAGTTTTTGTAAGAATTTGTCATTTGGCACACCAATAAAACATGGTACTATAAAAACCGAACAACTTCTGTAAACCATTTAGAAGAACATCCGTTAATTTTTCAACCTTGCTAAGGAATAACCTTGAAATCCAGTTGTACTGGATTGATACTCGCGTTTTTAATCGCCTGTTTCTAGGACTAGTACTCATTAGCTACATTGATAAGCGCTTTGCAACAAATAATAAGGGTGTGAATTTGTTTAGATGAAAATAACTTGTTATTACGTCGTTTTTCATTTTTCAATGGACATTATAAGATCGATATTTCAATATTTCAACACTTCAACTCTTTAATTCTACCATATTTCAATACCCAATCTTTCAACATTTAGTATTTCAGTACTTTAATATTTCAATACTTGAATATTTCTATATTTCAAAATTTTAATGCTTCAATATTCAGTGTTCGCGCACTGGTTCTGTTTATATGTTTTACCATAGACCAAATACTCCTTAGACCTCTCACTAATGGTTACAAAATTTGGTTAGTACTGAGGTCCCCGTATTGGAGTGCTACGATCGTTTGGATGTCGAATGTAACTCTGCTACTATTTACGAAGTACGTTACCGCTTAATGAGTATTTGAGCGAAATAGGTATAGCTAAGTCAAGTGGTTTCAATCTCGGCAAGGATAACTTTTGTCATTGAGTAATGACTAAACAATGAACGCTTTTGTGTAGTATCTGTTACCGTTATGATATTCACATTCCTTATGCAATGTGTGGCCTTGACACAATTTCCGCAAAGATAAGCGATCCAACGTCTTTGCTGAATATTAGTATATTACCTCTCCCGGATTTACTTGGCGATTTACCCCACCGAACTTTAACTTGTGTTTTTTTTGCGTAAATAGGTACAACTTTCACGCTTCAAATCTTTTATTTTTGTCAAATTTACTCCCCGAATGTGACCTTTGCTAACTAAACTTTTTAAATGTTTTAATGTTTACGTGTCCAAGCCTGTAATCATTTTTTCCATATCAGTTTCAATGCAATTTGATTCGTAATTTCTCACCGTTAAGTTAATAAATTTTCAATATGATGTAACCTTTTGTTAAAATCGCAATTGTTGGTTTTAGGCGAGGAAATAAAGCACTAAAATAAGCCAAATCTACCAAATTTTTATACTGAATCGTTCAGTCAACGGTAAAACTGATTGAGTAGGGGTTTTTTGCATTCGCTTCCTAAATTCAATACGAAACTTTGTATCTACTTTTGACCATGTTTTTTTTCCAAATTGCATTCGTGCAGTGGAAAATGCATTCTGAAAAATTAATGCATTTTCATATAAAAAATTCATAACTTCGTTATAAACTTCTTGAATTGACTCAATTCGAGTTCTAGACATCGCATCCGGGGGTTTCTTGGGTTGCTGATTCCAAATTTTCCTGTTACCAAAGTTTCCTATTGAATTTAGGAAGCGAATACAAAAAACCCCATCTCAATCCGTCTAACAGGTCTTATTACAAAAATTTGGTAAGTTCAGTGCTTTATTTCCTCGCCTATTTGGTAATCCTCATTCATAAGGGATTAAGGGAAGATTTTGTATTAAATGTTTTTGTCATAATTTTTTGTTGATAATGAACTTTAGTCGATTGTGAACGTTAAGAACGTTTTCAAGTTAACTTCCTACGCTACGCTTGTGTTTTTTAAAACTGATTACATGCAATTAGAATTTCGAGGTAACTATTTTTAACAGGAGAAGCAGTACCTATATTACCTACTTATATTTCAAAAAAGAAATAAAAAAATTAACCGGGTGTAACGACGACTTCGATACTTCCGCTTTTATGAAGGCTTCGATTTTCGATCCTTCGAAGGAACGTTTAATTCACAATAATCACAATGCTGTTTCGACAAGGACGCACCGCCCGCGCTGTCCATATGGGCAAGGTCGGACGGCGTTAAGGCCTTAAAGGCGCCTACGGTCGTTGAATTTTAAAAATATTATGTGTATGTAAGGCGCCGGCTAACTATGAGAGAAGGGTGGTAATTTTAGCTCAATATTATAATATTAGCGTTATTAGTTAAAGGCGCGAAGGCGCCTATCATTATTTCGAACGACGACGGCGCCGAAAATACCTGGCACGTGCTTGCCTGTAAATGTGTTAACCTATTTGTATCAGAGGAACAATAAAACATAAAACTTATGAACGTATGGTTCAAGTAACTGCAATAATGCTGAATAGTGAATTCTGTTCTGATACGTGATACTGCTTCAACAAAAGCAATTGTTGACCAGTTGAGTTGACAAAAGTTTTCTTCTATATTTCTTCTTGTATTATTCAACAATTTATTTGACTCAATTTTCTATACATAAATGTACTGCCATCTACTGCAGTTAACTGTCACTATTTCCAATAAAACCAAAGCTTCATTTACATTAGAGGTCTAAGGAGTATTTAGTCTATGGTTTTACGTTTAAATGTGCGACATAGTGCGACTTGATATGATAAAATATGAAAAATATCAAGAGACATAAAAAAAAGAACAAGTGACTTTTTGAGAAAAAATAACAGTTTATATATTTTTGATGTATTAAACACAATAAAAAACCAACATTGGTCCTTGTCGAGCCGGATCTAATTTTGTTTGCCGCGCCGCGTCGGTTTTTTTACAGTTTCGTATTTATCGTTGTTATCGTGTTGAATAATGCCGCTTACGATGGAAAGGTTAATGGTTGAAGCTGAGTGCATCGTGAAACGCGCTACAGCCTTAGAACAGGAGATGTTAAGTTTACAATTAAACGCTGAAAATTTGGCAAAGGCAGAAATGATTTTGGAATTGATGCTTGAATTAGAATCCGAACTAAAATCGCATGTTCAAATTACTATATTTGATGAAGAAAATGTGGAATTATGTGAACATTTTCATAGCTTGCGCATAGATTTGGATCGAATCAAATTGCAAATTAGATCGATTGCGCGCCAATTTACAAAAACATTTGAAGAAAAACCTTCATTGCAATTACCTACCTCTTCGTTTGTACAACCTGGAAATATTCGATTTCCGACGGTTTCGCCCCCTAAATTTAATGATAATATTTTGGATTTCGAACAATTTATGAATCTATTTCGTACGTTGGTTGATGATAACAAGAATCTTAGCCCCGTTGAAAAACATTTCTTATTGATTCAATCGCTTGGAGATAAAAGCAAAAAACTTATTGCTCATTTACCTGTCAATGGTCTACATAATTACAACCTTGCTTTACGTCTGATTGAAGAAAGATATTTGAATAAGCGTTTGTTGATTTTAACGCACCTTAATGCTATGGAAAAAGCGCCTAAAATTAGTGTTGCGAGTGCAGATAATTTATATTCTTTGCTGAATACATTTGTGGAAAATTATAGTGCCCTTAAAGCTTTTGATAATATAGACTTTTTTGACATGATTGTTGGTAATTGGTTGCTACACAAACTTGATCCAGAAACTATGAAAAGGTTTGAAACTCAAAATTTAGCAGAGATTCCTAAATTCGAGGAATTAAAATTGTTTATTCAACAAAGTTCCAAAACGTTAGAAATGAATGATCTCATGCATGGCTCCCAGAAATCTGCAAAGCCAATGCCCGTTGGAACTAAGCCAAAGGGTGAAATAACTTGGAATCGTTCGAATTCGTCACGTGCATCGTTGGTAAGCACAGTTGGAGAAAAAACTTGTGTGTTATGTGACAAATCACATGTTTTAATTCGTTGTCAAACTTTTTTGAGTAAGCCTGTTCAAGAAAGGTTTAAATTTGTGAAGGAAAAAAACCTTTGCATTAATTGCCTATGTGATACACATCACCTTAACAAATGCAGATCGAAAGTGGTGTGTAGGAAATGTCAAAAGCAACACAATACGTTGTTGCACTTTGAAAAGGACAATGACGCCGGTTCGTCACTTGAGGCGCATCGTAAATCATGCGTTAGAGAAGGAAGTCCATCAAAATTTTCCAGTGCGTCTGAAACTGAAGTTAGTGCTTTATTTTCAAAATCAACGAATACTACCACTTTGTTGGCTACCGTTCGAGTTATGGTTGTCGATGGATTTGGAAAGTTACAAAGTGTTCGTGCTTTATTAGATAATGGAAGTATGTCCAATTTTATGACTGAAAAATGTCGACAGAGATTATTTTTGAAAAAGAAAAAAAACCAGGTTCAAGTGCAAGGTTTAGGATTGAATTCGTCGTTGGTTAGTGCTAGTTTGACTTGTTGTGTTACTTCTTGCCACCAAGAACAAAATAATTCCGATTATAATATTGAAGTTTCGTTTTACCTGAAATTTGTGGGCAACTGCCAGCCACACCGCTAGAAAGAAGGGAGTGGAATCATGTTATGGGTCTCCAATTAGCAGATCCAAATTTTAATGTCCCTTCTCGTATCGACATGTTGTTGGGAGCAGACATTTTTGCTCAAATTATTTTGAATGAAACTCGTGCTGGTAGACCTGGCGAGCCAGTTGCTATTCATACCAAATTGGGATGGATTCTTACTGGAAAAGTAATTAGTGACCAAGGTATGCCTATTTCGTTGTGTGCTTATGTAGAACCTACATATGCAACGCTAACTCGATTTTGGGAATTAGAAAACGTTCCTGCCTACGTTCATGAAAAACCAGATGATTTGTTATGCGAAGAGAAATTTGTTGACACATATTCGAGAGACGATTCAGGGAGATTTATGGTTTCGTTACCCTTCAAAGGACCTGAGCCCATTTTTAGTAATTCGCGTGAAGTAGCCCTTCATCGTTTTTTGTCACTGGAAAGACGTTTAGACCGGAATCCAGATTTAAGATTATCGTATAATAAGTTTATGCAAGATTACCTTGATACAGGCCACATGAGCCCTGTGTCTCCAGATTCATCAACTGATGCAGGTTATTATATTCCACATCATCCAGTCTTTAAACCAGAAAGTACGACTACGAAATTGAGAGTTGTTTTCGATGCCAGTGCTAGGACTAATGATAATGTTTCATTGAATGACATGTTGTTACAAGGAAAAGCATTACAAAAGGATATTTGTGAATTATTGGTGAAATTTCGATTGCATAACATTGCTCTAATGGCAGATATTAAACAGATGTACAGACAAATTAATGTCGTGCCTACGCATAGGAAATTCCAGCGTATTTTGTGGAGGTTTGCTTCATCATGCCCTATCGTGGATTATGAACTAAATACGGTTACGTATGGTCTTAGGTCGTCGCCTTTTTTAGCTCTTCGAACTATTCAAGAATTAGCGAAATTAGAAGCACATCGTTATCCTAACGCAGCTACTGTTTTGTTGTCCGATTCTTATGTTGATGATATTATTACGGGATGTAATACTGTAGACGAAGCCAATTTATTAATAATGGAATTGATTGAATTGTGTAAGGTTGGTGGTTTTGAACTCAGGAAATGGGTGAGTAATTCCACTGAAAGTCTTTCTAATTTGTTAGAGGTGAATGTTGAACAATTACTTATTGCATTTGATGATAGGCAAACTCCATGTGTAAAAGTTTTAGGTCTTAAATGGGATTCCCACAATGATTATTTTTCGTATAATATAAGTATAAATAAGAATGATGTGTGTACTAAAAGAACAATTCTAGCAATTCTTGCTAGGATTTTTGATCCACTGGGTTTCCTAACACCAGTGACCTTTTTTGCTAAACACATTATCCAAAAATTATGGATTTTGGGAATTGCATGGGATGATTCTCCTCCAAAAACCCTTACGGACGAATGGAATACTTATTTGTTATCATTGCCAACCTTATCAAATGTACACATTCCTAGACAGATGGTTTGTAACGATTTAAAGTTTGTTGATTTACATGGATTTTGTGATGCCTCTGAGGCGGGATATGCTGCTGTGATCTATTTTCGTTGCATAAACACAATTGGTGAGATTTTCCTTTCTTTAGTCTGCGCAAAAAGCAAAGTTGCCCCTATTAAAAGAATTTCGTTACCTCGTTTAGAATTATGTGCCGCAGTATTACTATCAAATCTTGTTGAATTTGTACAAAAAACATTGGTGAAGGTGAAATATAGAAATATTTTCGCTTGGTCAGACTCAACTGTAACGTTAGCATGGTTACGGTCGCCGTCATATAAATGGACTACTTTTGTGGCTAATAGGATTTCACAAGTACAAACTCGTATTCCTCCAACAAGTTGGAAGCATATACGTTCTAAAGACAATCCTGCTGATTGTGCTTCAAGAGGTCTTACAGCTGAAAAACTTTTGACTCATCCGTTATGGTGGGCGGGTCCACATTGGCTAAGACTACCGGAAGAAGAATGGCCTATTGGGCGACCTGAGAATGAATTTCCATCGTCAGAATTACCAAATGTGTCGAATGAAATAAAAGCATCGCTAGTAGTTGTTGAAAATTCAGAAAATATTTTTGATTATTTATTAGACAGATTTTCTGACTTGCAAAAAATTCTGAGAATACTAGCATATTGTTGTCGTTTAAATCACAATTTACAGTCCACAAAACAAGAGAAACGTTGTGGTCGACTCTCCCTTCGAGAAATTTCGTATGCATTGGAACTTTTGATTAAACACGTTCAAAATGTTTCATTTATGGATGATTTGATTAAAATTAAAAAAGGTCAATTAACTAACAAGAAAATTCGTCCGCTTAGTCCGTTTGTTGATGATTGCGGTCTCCTTAGGGTGGGCGGTCGCTTAAGAAATCTTAATGCTCCTTATGATATAAAATATCCTTTACTTTTACCTAAATCGCATCGTTTGACTACATTAATCATTCTTGATTGTCATTTGAAAAATTTACATTGTGGTAATAAAACCACACTTTGCCTATTACAACAACATTTTTGGATCATTTCCGCAAGACAAGCCATTCGCCAATGTCTTCAATCTTGCATTAGATGCTTTAAAACCCAACCCAAACCGGCAGAGGTTTGTATGGGTGATTTACCGTTATCGAGAGTAACACCAGGGAAGGCATTTCTACATACCGGAGTTGATTTTGGTGGGCCTTTTTTTATCACAATGAATAAAACAAGAGGAGCTAAATCGTTGAAAGCATATATTTGTCTATTCGTATGTTTTTGTACCAAAGCACTACATATTGAATTGGTTTCGGATCTGACTACTGACACTTTTCTTGCCGCCTTTCGACGTTTTCTAGCCAGACGTGGAAAATGTACTAATATGTATAGTGATTGTGGCACTAATTTCGTGGGTGCTGCATCTTATATTCGAGAGCTTCTACAACAATCTGCAGAAGCATGCAACATTGTTTGGTCATTTAATCCTCCGTCAGCCCCTCATTTTGGAGGGCTTTGGGAAGCAGGGATTAAATCGATAAAGACCCATTTGAATCGAGTCGTCGGAGAACAACGTCTCACCTATGAGGAATTGTACACGGTCCTGGTACAAATTGAAGCATTATTGAATTCAAGACCTTTAGGCTCAGTTAGTTCTGATCCGAATGATCTTTCTTGTTTGACGCCTAGTCATTTTCTCACCTTTGAACCTCTATCGGTTATACCGGATAACACAGAACCGGAAATTCCAATTAATCGACTTTCCCGTTGGCAATTGGTGCAGCGACTTCAATTTGGTTTTTGGAAACGTTGGCACCAAGAATACATTCACACATTGCAACAAAAATCAAAATGGTTCAAACATTGTGATTCAATTAAATTGCATACATTAGTTCTGATCAAAGATGACAACGCACCACCGTTACGTTGGAAACTGGGTAGAGTAGTCGAGTTGCACCCTGGTAAAGACAATATTGTGCGTGTGGTTACTATTAAGACTGTTAATGGGACATTTAAACGACCTGTGGTCAAATTATGTCCTCTGCCATTGGCACAATAATTTGTTTGTTTATTTCGTTTTTTGTTAAATTTTTATTATGCTTTGTTATTTAATATTATTTAGTATTTAGTATTATAAAATAACTTGTTATCTACGTATTTTGGTGGGCGGTATGTTCGCGCACTGGTTCTGTTTATACATATGTTTTACGTTTAAATGTGCGACATAGTGCGACTTGATATGATAAAATATGAAAAATATCAAGAGACATAAAAAAAAAGAACAAGTGACTTTTTGAGAAAAAATAACAGTTTATATATTTTTGATGTATTAAACACAATAAAAAACCAACATTCAGCATTTAAATGTTTCAATATTTCCATACTGCAATATTACAATTTTAATATGTCATCATTTGAACATATCAAAGTTTCAATATTTCAATATTTGAACATTGCATTTCAGTATCACAATACTTCAATATTTCACCATTTCAATATCACAATACTTCAATATTTTATCATTGCAATATATCAAAAGTTCAATGCTTCAATTGTTCAGTATTTCTAGATTTAAATATTTAAATAACTGAATATTTTAATATTTCGACATTTTAACATATCAAAGGTTTAAGATTCAAATATTTTTAGATTTAAGTAGGTATTACAATATTTCATTATTCAAAACTTCAATATTTCAACATTTCAGTATTACAATATTCAACATTTCAATACTTCAATATTTCAATGTTTTGATTTCTCAATGTTTTCGATATTTTTAGGTGATACCCATTTCCAGTGGTGGCTTAATTAGTATTTTCTCGTTTTTCTCTAAAAAACTCACATTAACGGCCGATCCCACACATTTTGTCTACCCTATATAATTGTACTTCTTGTGCATATAACTTTTCCTTAAATAGATAATTAAGTAATACTATTCTATTATAAAATTTAATCACGAATGATTATTATGGACTTTGCATTTTATCTCTTTAAAGGGATGTACTATCGGAGTAAAAATGCAAGGCCTCTGACTTTAAGTGGTCATAACGAAAAAACTGAGGGGTGAAATTTCTTCATTTTTGGGCAGTACATGAGTCATTTATATATGTTTAACATGTGTAAAAATCAAATTGGTAGAATCAGTTGTTTAACTTTTATTTTAATTAACAGCAATAAAAACGCTGTATTTAGTATTTTCCTGGCTGACGGTCAGTTTTAACTTATCATAAAATTGTTATTGTTTCATAAATTGTTACCAAATTTACAAATGTTGTAGCACACATACTTCTCAAAAGTCGACAGTCAATAAATATTGATTATTCATATAATTAACTGGTTTTATAACCCCTAACCGAAAATTTGATTATTTTGCAATATACGGTAACTTAAGAAAAAATTCTTGTTTTAAATGCTAAATCTGTATTACTCAAATCGAGCTGCATTATTGCTTTATTGAAAACAAAATTTGTTTTCTTGTAATTCAGAGTAAATGTTATAATTATGGCGAAAGAAAGACGCACATATTCCCGCGAGAGGTAATCCACCACATCGTAAATCGTGAGCGGCAAACCACAACAATGTGATTATTGTTTAGCATTGTACAAAACCATGCGCTTCATAGCAATAGTGTACGACACCATCGTCCAGCCCGTACCGCACCTCCCGCAGGAACGCAAGCATCCATCCTTTTTTCGAAATTTCTTTTAAACAAAACATGTATACATGGCATTATTTTTGTGAATCGTGTTAGACCACAATATAATTGCTTTAACCTTGTTATGTTACTGTCAATATTATTAATATCGAACGTTCAGGTATTGAGTTACACAAGATGTCGTTTTTTCATTATAGCTTTAAGACTAATAAACCAATTGGCCTCAAAAGCATCTCACACCGACAAAAAAGTATACACTTGTCAAATATATAAGTATCTACCACTCAGTTTCAATAATATAGCCGTAATTAATTTTTAAAGTCGAGCGCTTGTGCGATTTCAGTCATAATTAGCGCTTTTTCGCACATAAATTAATACAGAAAATTAACGATGTGTTGCAAAAATCTAAAACTGTACACCTTTTTGTAGGAATTAATGATCTTTTAAATGCACTTTATTTCATTAAATTATGATTGCTAATTACTGAGATAGAAGCTTCTAAAGTCAGAGGCCTTGCATTTTTACTCCGATAGTAGTAGTACGCAGCTTATACATATATTTAACAAGGTTTTCTCAATACGTAGCTTAATGTTCAGTATACTAACGACAACCCAAATGAAAATCTCGGGATTTGTACAAAAGCCGTAACTTCGTTATATTGCAAAATTTTTTATACCAAATATGAAGTTAATTATCTTAAAGCCGGTTTTGTAAGATTTAACATTACAAGCCGTGGTGTTTTAAATATATATTAAAACCGTTCTTTTATAATCTAATAAAAGAATAAAAATATGTTATGAAAATATCTTTTGTTCGTGAAATTAGAGAAGAAATAAGTACACAGGGAGTAAAATGCAAATCCGTGCAACGTGAAAATATATACTCACCAACGGTAATAACAGCAGCAGAGTGAGCAGAGTATTCAGCGTAAATTTTGAAGCGGTTCAGAGCACCCTTTGTCCTTTGAATATGGGTTTTCTGCATTACAGTCTTATACGAAATTAAAATGACATAAGCACGAATAGTATAAGTTAATCATCTCTTTGTACACCAAAACTCTTATCCGTTTAAGTTTTAATAATCTTTACATTCAACTTTGAATATAACATTTTATATAAATGAAGGTTTTCGTAATAACGCTCTTATTTAATATGTTTAAGGGGTAAATTGTCCACCAGTGGGGATTAATATCAAACTTCCTCAAGAGAGAGATTCAAAACTTGAGCTACACAAGTAAGATAATTAAAATATGAATATTGCTCTTGTAAATTCCAATAAGCAAAGGTTTGTAACACACGTCCGATTACCCCGGATTAATTGGTCGCGTCAATGTTTTCTTATAAAATCACTTACATAACGAGTGTTCCTCCGATTTAAGAATTTAAGAAAAAGATTTAAGAAAAAAGGCACTATTGTGGGAAATATGGATTCAAACAGTTCTACGTGCCTCCGATCCGTTCAGGCAAATACATGATCCAGTGTGCTTACGGTATATCTACAAAACGTCTAGAAACTAGTTTCGATCAAGATGGCGGTACTGGTTTTGACCTTGGACACCTAAACATAAAAAAGGTGAGCTTATGGCTTCAGGGACTCTTTTCAAAAAATATGGCACGTGGTACTCTACATAAAAGCTGCTATAGTTAACCGAACAAGCAGATCTAAGAAAATAAGAACTCAATATTACCAACACTATTTTGAACTGGAACTGGAATCATAACAATGTTTTTAAAGTTTTAAAAAACCACGACAGGTTACATCTAATGAAGGACGACTGTGTTATTCACAGGTATTTTGTTAGGAGATTACGCGAAAAGCTTTCTGATGTACCGTTTCGTCCTGAGAAACAAGTTGTCTTATTTTTTGATTCGGAAATACGGAATATAAATTTTTTACCATGGAATTTAGTGCTTTCGAGGCCTGTGAAAACCTGCGAATTCGCGAGAATATCATTTGAGGGGATTCATGGAGTTGCTGGTCCTTCCAAAAAGGAATCATTAAAAACGAGAATCGTAGAGGGAAAAAAATATTTCGACTGTATAACTGTTAGCGCAAAGGCTGCAAATGTGCACGACGGAAATATAGCAAAAATATATGATTGATGTAGTACTTGGAAAATAAAATTGTCATGTTTACTCAAGAACTTTTAGTTTCATTTTTTGATTAAAAACCCTGTATTTTCGACTCTATTCTACACACTCAACCGATCTGATCTAAGAACACACCTAGAGACTAGATGTGAATATTATACACTTCTCAACAATCTGAAAGCTCCCAGCATGAAAGAAAAGGCCAGATTCCTGAAAGCCTACACTGTAAATTGTTAGGGGAGGAACGTAATAAATAATCGCGTGTGCTTTGATTTGTTACGAAATTGTTGTAATTATAACAATTTTGTCTAAACTAAACGTTTGAGCTAATTAAAGCTACATTTCTATTTCTAACAATGTCGATAACCTATTCTACGGCAGTTTTTCCTATAGTATTATTGCGAAACGTGACTTTTTTGCGCAATTTGTGATCTCCAAACTTTAAATTTGTTAAAAAAGTAATTTGACATTAAAATTCAAATTGTTCCCGTTCCTGTCGTTTAATTTTAGTAAATGAAGGAGTAGGAGATAGTTAATATGCGAATCGCGAAATATTCCGAGATAGGACATGTCTTTAGTTGTGTTTATTTTGATTAAGCAACTAACGGTGGTTGAACTGTAGGGTACGGAGGCTGCAGCTCATAGTTCCGGTTGGCGTTGGTTATCCGTCAGTCGCGTCCGGGACTCCGTACGCTTAAGCTGAAATAGACTTTGCTCTACTACTACTCTGCTATACTCGTTCATAATAAATCGTTCGTCACGTATAAACGTCAAAAATTCGTTTCATAGAATTGAACTTTTTTTTCAGCAATAATTTTACGTTTCACATAAAAAATTTATTGGCCCACAAAAATTTACCAATATACAAATTTTAGTGTTTTACGGAAATACGGACTTAATAAACTGAAAGCTTTACAATGGTAAATAAGTGAGAGACTTAAAATGATTACATTAGATACCCAAAAATAACTTAGTATCATTATAGGAATGTTTTGATATAAATATTTAAATTAATTGTGGAATGCCATTATGCCGTGGATAAGATCATGTTTGTGTCATCAAGAGAAAAAGAAGCCTCCTTCTATAAGTCCTCCCGTACATTTAATGCTAAAGGTAAGTACTTTGAAAGCTACTTTATCGTCAATATAAAAAATGCAAGAATATGCTACCCCAACCCACTTTCCAGATTTATTCCTTTTGTAGTTTTGATGAATGTACATGTCAGTTTTAAAAAGGAGGATGTGGAAAATATTGAAATCTACCTAATACCTTTTTCGTGATCATTTCGTATGAAAAAACTTGGAAGAAATAAAATTAATCATGCTTACTTTTTTATCCGTTTCCACAATAAAGACGCACAAACTTCATATTCCCGTTTCCCGCTTAAAAGCACGCACTTCTAAATCACCTACAGTAGATTGAATTTGTTTAAAGTTTTAACGTTTCTTTGAAATTTAAGGCTTTTCGATCCGATATAAATATTATCGGGGATTTCGATGGATTTTATTTTTGCTTAACAATGGTCAAAGGAGTTCCTGCAATTTTCTTCTTTCTATGAAGAAAAATTTATGTACTTACTCGTATACTAACGTATGCTGGAAACATATAAAATTATTGCGTCTGAAACATTTAGCGCCACCTCATTTGCATCAAAGTTCTAATGGAATGTAACGTTAATTAAAAAAAAAAAGTTTTAGAGCACGATGTATTGTTTTATTAGTGCACGCAATAAAGTTGCCCAATTTCCTCATTTATTCATTCCACCTATTGAGTGTTGTTCAAATAAGCGGATAACAAAATATTCAAATGGTGAGAAGTGTGGGTGTTCTGAGGTACAATTACTCTTCTGGTGTAGCATTCTTGTTTGTAGCTTGGCATTTTATATAATTTATACGATAATTACAACAATATAATGGTTTCGGATGAATTTTGGAGAACATGAAAATTATAATTCTTGTAATAATAAAATTTCACGACCATTAATCGAAATATCCTCAATAATTCACTTAAATCGGTAGTATCACGTAAAAAAACATTTTTGTTTATAAATAATGGACACGTTTGTTCATTAACAAGTACGAAGGAAATACTTTTAAACAGTGGAATTTTATATCGTTTAAAGAGACGTTTTCTCAATTTATACGTAGAAATATACCTACCACAGATTAATTGTCAATTCATGTAAAATAAGACATTTTTCTAAAATTGATGCAGAAAGTAAGCTTTTTCGCTTCATTATCACAATGCAAAAAAGAAGCTACGAGTTACTGGTAAAATATTGTAATCTGACAATCACTTTTACTGTATAATCATAAAATAAAAATATGCACTTTAAAATCTGAGTGGTATCAATATTTTGAAAAGTCGTGACTTAATTTTAAACAAGTATCAAAAGTTGCGAATTCTAATTTCAACCAACTTCAAATCTGTAACTAATTATGGCACCGCCACCTCAGACACAAGCACCCGGATTCTGCACAAATCAGTCATTGTTTTTCTTTCCACCCTTAAGGAAGCGGAGAGGATGACGGACAATTTATAAATCACAAAAAAATTGTTGGAGGAAAAAAAAGTAAAGAAAAATCGTTTTTCTGCGGACATATGCAATTTTCCCTCTTTCCACCCCCAAAAAAAGGGTTGGAGTTGGGGTGAAATTTGCAAATTGAAAATAGTTTTTTTATGGAGAATCCAAAAGTGCAATAAAAAATAGGTGTTCCCATTTAAGTTTTCAAAACTCGCATCCTCACTCCACCCCTAGGGGGTGAGGATGCTCTTCTCGTATCATGACTGAATAGGTTTCAAAAAGTAAAGGAAAAACGTTTTTTTTCTTTTTGTAATTGAATGTGTTCTCGAGATATTCAGGGGTGTATATAATAAACAGCTTTATTTCTTCTGGCTAGGTGGATTTTAAGCGCGTTAATTGCACCGTAATGACGACTAACGCAGGTACGCATTTTGTTCTAGCGACGTTTGATTTTTGACTTCGTGGAGAAAGGTTGGTTAAGCTTCTTCATTATCTATTTATCTGTCCCACCTCTCATTTCTTTTGTTTTCTCCAGTTCCCCGCAGAGTTTTTTGTAGCACTTCCTTTTTTATCCTCAATCATAATTTTATATTACCCGTGGGATTTTTTCCACTCCTCTTCTAGTGAACGACTCTCCCCGTCTCTTGCCCGACTTCGTCGTTTCACCGTTGCTTGTTAATTCTCTTTGCCCTCAGCGAGATCCGTTATTCGTTCCCCGCAGAGAAATTATCTGTACCGTGTCAATTTGATTAAAACGGTCTTTCAGTCTAGTAAAGTCCAGCTTTTTTGCTATCCATCCTTTCTCGCTATTGCTGACGGTTTTGTTCAATGTTTTGGACCCTGTGTCCGGATCCCTAACGCTGACGCTCGACTTAATGTAACGCACAACGTCCCCTTTTTGCACTGCTTTTAAACATATTACCTTTATGGTATCCACCAATCACTGCCACGAAAAAAACTCTCATTCGTTGGCAAAATGTCACAGAAGGTCAAAAGCTGTGCAGTGTATATTCTTTTGGTTATTTATCAATTACATCGATGACCCCCTCCCTTTCTCGACTTGCCATTATAGCAGTTCGCAATGATCTACAGAGCATTTTATATTTTTCGTAAACTTATTTTTATAATGACCTTACATGTTGGAATATAGGCATTCGTTCTTTGTATCATCTCGAGTCGCTTTACTTCACGTCATCTCCCAGCACCTCGCGCATTTATTTACCTCAATTTCTTTCCTTAGGTGGCACCGAGTGGCAAGGAGTGATGCTAACTCCTACGATTGCCATATGTAACTTTAAACTCGGCCTCTCCCAATTCTATGTTTGTCTCCTGTTCTGCTTTTGAGACCTCCCGACTTTTGTCGACGAGGGCATTCGTGCCACCCCTTGAGCAGTCTTTCCATCTTCCTCAATTGCGATTACAACGCCCTTATCTCTAAGGCTGACCATAGGCCAGTGCTGTTGAATACCAAACGCACTTCGCCACTTTTGTGTCGAGCTTTTCTCTAACCGTTCTTCTTTCTTGTGATGGTGTACATCGCCAGTACATTCTCTAACCCACGTTCGGTTTGACGCATCTCACCTCTAGCAATCTCCTCGAGCCACTTCCTGTCGATTACTGTCAAACCCATTTCAGCAGCCGTGCAATCTCCCACTAAGTTATTTATTTTTTCCCGCAAAACCTCTTCTTTGCTAATCCCAATCTTGCGTCTTCAACAAAGTTGCGATTCTCCAATTTCTGTCTTGTTACTTGATTAGTTGGGAGGCGATTTCACACATTCCCCATCATTCTATGCGTAATCCAGTATCCAATGGCGATTTAGCACTGTCGTTCCCAATTCATTTCCTTTTTAATTTACTCTGAATTGAGTTCCCTGCCATCTCAGTGCTCAGAAGTGGGTGTTACCCTCCCTTTCGGAAGATAAAAAATTGCTGGATGATCGCGGGCAAGCCGCTTGATTCTCCTTAACTTAGGACAACTTAGCGAAAGTTGCGTTACCGAAATTCATCCTTAACAAAGAGACTCTTTACCCTTAATTATCTCACCCACCCTTGCTCCAACCGAAAAAAGGAATGCGAATTCTCAACAAACCCATCTTTTTGACAAAATTACACTTAAAGAACTTGTAGTTTTTACTCTTGGTTTTTGTATTTGCCGATATTTACTTACATAAATGTTTGAGATCTTGAAGGAGTACATCAACTACTTTGGTTATTTTACCCTAGTTTAACATTGCACGAGACCTACGGTTTTACTTCCCTACAGAATGAAGGGATATTTTAAGTGTTCTACACTCCCAGAAAGACGGCCGAGTTCGAACCTGAATCCGGACGAAAGGTAAATACGAGTATGCTTATACCTTTAGTTAGACTATCGAGCTACGCATTTTTCGGTTATATTCACTATAAAATTTTGGCAATTTCAACCCAAATTTTCAAAAGTAAAGCATCCGGAACCAGTAGTTGATGTTGATTTCCGGTTTCAGAGCAGTGACCATAGGTAGGTAGATTCGATGTTAATGATTTGTAGCCCGAATGATTATGTTAGAGGCTCTCAATTATTGAATTATTATTATAACTTTATAGCGTTATTCTTTCAAACAACGGAAAGTAACTGTTATAAAAACGCTAATGAAAGATTTAATAGTGAGTTCAGAACAATTAAGAAACGAAAAGCTCTTAATTTTCTTTTTAGAATTTTCGCGGTCCAATTAATATTTCATTACTCGACTTTTTTCAAAGTAACCTTTATAAGGGTCGCAGTAGGTATTACTTTGTTGTTAATAGGATATACAATTGGATCGATTACCACTTTATTAATAGCAAGGGAGAAAGGCGATAATCTCGTTTAATCACACTTACTACGTATTTAACGATATATTTTATAACCTTGCCGCCTTCAAATAAAACCCTTTCGGAAATTTAACATTTATTAGAGCGAGTACGAAAATCTATGACGCTATTGACGTTCAGACCCAACGGTTGACGTCATCTACGACCCCTTTATAACTTTCTCAACTGTTGATGTCATAACATAAGTTATACAGACATCACGACCCTAACCTATAAGTACTTGTCGCTCTTATAATTCTAATTCCACAATGCCTGTTTGAAAAATAGGTCATTTAAAGAGTAGTGCCATTGTGAAAATTGGTAAAATTAATCCTTAATTTTTCGGATAAACATAATAAAATGCCAGCAGGCAAAAATGAGGTGCGAAAATCGGTATTTTCCAATTGTATTGTTTCTACCTATAGTCCTATATGATGCGTGCGAATGCCTTTTTTTGTTTGATTAACTCAACGAATTAACATTCCATTTTTTATGGCTACGTATGCGTTTCACACGCAAGACGCGTTCAATTTATTCCATTTTGTAAAATTTTTATTATCATAATAAATAATATGAATTCTTCAGCATCTCCTCGCCTTAGGGCTACCGCATTTTAATTCAAACCACTGAATGACATGTAGATTACCAAGCGGGTGTCTCAATTGTCTTAACTTCTTAAAAATATGCTATTTCAGTTTGTAAAAGTTTAGAAAAGTTTCGAAAACTTCTTCTAAAATATACAGGTAATCTATTATCTCGGAAAAGATTTAATACGAAAGTTATTTAGGTAGGTTAGATACGTAAAATAAATTTAGTATCAGTTTGTGTGACTCACGTTATTCCCAAGTCAAAAGAAGCCATCAACACAGAACCGACCAGGAATTCTAAAAGAATGATTTTGCGAACAAAATGATTATATTATATTTCTAGTGCGGTGAATCGTTTCTAAAACTTAATTTAATGCTTGCTTAATATTGTGGGCTAGGAATCTGACACAGGAGTAATTAATTCGGGATTAATCTCTTTTCTTAATCTAGGGATTAAAATTTAATTATTGTTGTTAATGTCACACGTCTTTAATACAACACATGAACGAAATCTAACTTCACGTAAAATGACTATCCCATAGTGCTACAGTTCTTGATTGATCTCAATATTTAGTTTCGATATAGAATATTTTTGTAATTTACCTCCATTTTGATTTTTTAATAGACATATTAACGAACGCGACGTCATCATCTGCGATATCCTTATGGCCATTAATTCACCGAACATTTTACGAACATTTTTAGGTATGATACGGAATTATCTTGTCACGCATGACAGTTTAAATTACAAAATGTGTCAAGAACATTCTGCAGAGGATTTATCAGGAACCAAATTGCGACCGTATTTTTGGCAAGTTCATACGTATTTGAGGGCGCGTACATACTTTTCGTATTTACCTTCCTTTGATTTCTTATTCTTTTAAAATTGAAACTCAAGAGGCAAATGTTTTGAAACTGTAAAATAAATTAAGTTTGAACGCCTTTAAATTTGCTATCTTCTTTTCGAAATCGTATGTTTACTATTTGATAGTTATCTCATGGTTAATCATGCTTAAATAATTAAATATTATTAACTTACATGTGAGATTAGTTCTCCACACTGGAACGATAACATTTCAGTTCGCTGGTTTTCCGTACCGTTTACGAAACTGGTTTGAACTGTTTTTTATCATTTATTGTTTGTTTAAATTCTTAATAATTTATTTTCATATTCAATTTTTAGGATGCATTCCACAGTCACTGTAGGAAGACAGTTAGATCTAATTTACTTCTACATGGTTAGTTACACTTTACTTTTTCGCATTTTTGTAACATAAAGTGTTTTATATACAGGACGATTTACGGGAAACGGGCGGTTTTCCTAAAGTTAATTTACAAGATAAATTTATTTTATAACACTCATGCCAATGGCTATTCCCTTGAATGCGCAGGTTATCAGTTTCTTCTGAAAATCATTCGCAACTCGAGCCAACAGGTTCTCTTGAATCAATTTTACATCTTCTGTAATGGCTTCTTTCAACTCTATGTGATTACGTGATTTATGAACGTAAACTCGTTCTTTCAAATAACCCCAGAAGGAGATAAATCCGGTTACCTGAGTGGTCACGGCACGTCACCACTATGTCCTGTTGAACATTTGCGCGGTGAGAGTTCACTGTCATTGTTATGCCATTTTCCTCGAAAAAATGCGCGATTAGCTACTCCAAAAAAACAAATGCACACCAAACTTACTGTGTAGTGTGAAAAGGTCTATAGACGTTAAGAGGATGTTGAGGGGCCCAGTAACGATAGTTTTATTTGTTTGTTTGCCCAACCATTTAAGTGAACATGAGCTTCATCGCTTAGCAGTATTGCATTAGGATTATCCTCGAACAACATTTGCATACGTACTAAAAAGCCTTCTCATTGTGTATAGTCTGTAACTTTGAGTTGCTGAACCATCTGCATCTTATATGGGCGAAACTTCAAATTCTGTTGTAAGATCTTCCCCACATAATCACTTTTCTTATCTGTAGCTTGTGCAGTTCGCTGTAGACTCCTAATGCTTCTCTAACTCTCAAGATATTTTTGGGCGCCCTAGTTCTTGACGAGCCTGTCCTGTTGTTTTGAACACCTACCCCATCCCAACAACGTGTTTCAACTTGGAAGGTGTTGCCCTTGCTTGTTCAAAATAGCTCAAGGTTATTCTTATGACTTATGAGCACTTATTATACATTATTTCTTCTTTGTCTTAAATGCTTAGGACGATAACACAATGGACTGTGGGTGCGATATTGCACTCTAATTTAAGCTCATTTAAGCTGATCACTTGATATTAATAATAATTTATTAACGGGAACACCTCTGCTTTACACTGTAGAATTTAGTATAAGTTGTAGAATAAGTAAAGTAACAAATAATATACTATAATGTATAAACAACACTATCATATATTTTCGTTAAGGTTTCCACGGATGTATATATTGTTTATATTTTCTTCTGGAGTTTCTCTGTGTTGGTTTTTATGTAGAATTATATATATTATATTATATTATATTATATTATATTATATTATATTATAGATATAAAAAGCAACAGACCTTAAATTAAATTTGATAAACTTCAGAATTGATAAAAAAAGTCTTGATAAAGATTCCACAGATGGAATCGAAACGTAGGCATTTTCTACATAAAAACCAACACGCAGAAACTCCAGAAGAAAATATAAACAACACTATCATATATGTATATGTCCCAAATAAAATAATATAAAATATAATAACCTCATGATGCTAGCCTCAACAGCTAAACAGCAATTGATATAGAGATTCAATGTAACCACGAAATTGTCCGCTGCCTGGATTTTGTGTCTGTTTGGACAAATAAAGTATTATTATTATTACCAATTCCTTAAACAATATTTTTATAAAATGTTCATTAAACCAGCAGTGTTGGAGAAATATCAAATTTTCAACTTTTTTTAATTTTTGAATGTTTTTGCTGCACAATCAAGCATATCAGTTAAGCTGAAGCTGTTTGATGAAATTATAGCACAAAACTTTCTGATAACTAAAGAGTGAACGAATTGTATGCAAAAATAAAAATATTGAAACGTTAAAATCTGCAGGTTATATTAAAGGCAATGGTTTTTACATTCGAATATTTACAACTGTTAAGAAAAACAAATCCTCTCAAATTTTCTGTTGAATAATTAAACCTTAAATAAACAACGTAATTCGTCCTTTTAATCTCATGCTGATCGGTGACGAAATTCTGCTTTCTTGCTGTTTTTCCAATTGCTATCTCCCACGAATTTTTTTATCGTCCTATTGATTTTTGTTTTGTTCTGTAATGGCACTATACTATACTAATTCCATTTTGTATACGACTAAAGTTGAGGTTGGAGATCGACAAAGTAAGATGTTACACAACTAATGATTTCAATAGATTTTACTTCGAATTCGCAGCACTTACTGCCACGTCATTGATAAGGATAACAATAAATGTTCATGTTCTTATCCGATTGCGTACATAAAACTTTACTATTAAAAGATTTGTCTCTTAATTTTTTAATCCTCTTCACACCAATTTTAGTACAAGACTTCACAATTTTTATAATCATCAGTTATTGTAGATATATGAACGCTAAAAAATAGAAAAGAACAATCCACAAGCAAATGATTTCAAATAAAAAATGTAAATAAATGTCTGTTGTTGAGGACCAACTTCAGACCTAAACTATAATGATTATTATAAACATAAAAAACAGTAATGTTCAACAATAGCAAACAAACGGCCAAAGAGAATGTACAGTGTGTCTCAAATTGAGTAGGCTGCCTTTCTTATTATTAAAGAAACAGACTTGGTTAAATAGGCGATTTACATTACCGTTGGTGGCGCCACTGTGGTCAACAATGTGGCGGCGCAGAGTAGTATACCCATGAGGTGTTTATGTAGTTAGTTATGGTGTTTATGTAATTACACATGAAGAGTAGGACTTGCGGTTAGTTTTACAGTCTGTCTTTATGTTAAATACAAGTTCATTACTATCATTTAATATTAAACGTGTTTATTAAATGACGCTCTCTTCCTTTGTTTGTATGACATCCATACACCCAAAAATTCACATTAGACTTATTACTACTCATAATAGGTACAAAATAAAAGAAATGTCAATGTAAGAAACACAAACTAACGTTTACATTAACGTTTTAGCGTGATATTTAACTGTCGAAGGCAATGCGAAGCGAGGGTATACTACTTGCAGTAGTTGCATATACTGCCACTGACACTGGCGCTTCAGTTAATGTAAATCGCCTATAGACAATGTTGTGTCGATTTGTGTTCTTATTCAGATTCCGTTAAATAAATTAAAAAATTTCCACCCTGTAGATATTATTCTAAAAAAACTGAAAGCACCAATTCAAGGTTCGCTCTACTCTGATCAATACTGCGTTCCATAGTTTATGCTGCTGCATTAAGATAATTTTTATATACTCATTAAGTAGTACCAAATACATAATTAAATCATTTTTACATTCTAACCAGTGAACATTTATAAATCTTTATCGAGGTCGTTAATGTTTAGCATAATTATATTGTATATGAAAGATCCAAAAGTTTTGAATTTCAAATTTAAGTTTCAGTATTATTTTTGAATTTTCGTCTGTTGATTCGCACGGAATAAAAGGCAAAACTCGTATTTAATTCCGTTTGTACAGCCAAATGTAACTAACCATTATTTTTTTAGACGTTATTGAAATTCCATACTTTTTATGCGCGAGAACAAGCTGTCTAATATTTTGATTGCCTATTAAATGTGCTACTAATATTTGCGTTCAACAAACCTTCAAATTTTAATTACAACCTTAATTACAAGATGAAATTTGTTGGCGCACGGAAGCTCGTCTGTAAGGCGTCTCATAATCATTTTCGTATGGAAGTATTTTTTCGTTATATTTGATAACGAGAGGAAGGAGTAAAGCACATAATAATAAGCGTGAATGACAATAAGTAGATTAATGTAATTATGTACGAAAATAAATCAACGTCATTTCATATCTTAAGGTTAAAGTAATTCTATTTGTGTATTGATTTATGAGGAATTTATTCTGGGTATATCGATTTCTTAATAAATAATTTGAAAGGCGTAAATTCAGCAATCAAATGTAACCCGACTATAATACGTGATATTATTTAAGGAAAGGCAGCACCCTAAGTTATTTGAGAAATGTATAGGTACGACAATTTATTTATTTTCCTATGTACACAAAGAAATATTTCTAGCATTTTATTGAGTATTTTCTTCATTATTTTTTATAGTAATACTTGAGTCAAATCCAGTTATAAATTGTTGCAGTTTTTAGTGACCATGATGCTAGAATAAGAATCGAATATAATGAAGTGAATGAACTGGTGAGTCTACCTGCTGTGTTTAGATGTTGTAATAGGTGTTTATAATATTTACAATCCTTACAACTGTACATTTAAGAAAGTATTGAAAAATTTATATTTTTGTATTGAATGAACAAAGTAATGCATTTAATAATAAACAAATTTAACATAAACATATGTTATTATAATAACAAATAATTCTATTGATAAAGTGCACATTTAAAATAGTCCAACTAGTTTCGTAAAAAACAAAGCTTTTATAGTAACATGTTTTATTTCGTCCTATTAAATATGTTAAATAGTCCAATATTAAGTTAATAATACGATGGCATTCTATGATGGTTTCCCTATTCCCTTGTATCAAGTTTATGAAAGGATCAGGGTTCTTTATTATGCACTGTAAAGTAGTTTGTGATCGTGATGGTGGTGTTAATTCAATTTCATCCCCTACTAACTTTCGTTGCATTAAATTTAATGTAAGGATTATTATATTACCATGTATTTTCACATAAATTTGTATGTATTCTTTATTTGTCATTTATAACTATAATTTTTGACAAAGGTTCCACATAAATATTTGTTTAGGAATGTCAACGTCCTAGTTACCAATTTCTTGGAAATGCCCTAATTCCTCGCCTTTCTTCTGTTTTAGGAGTGTGGAGGGCCGGTGCAATGAAAAAAGTGGAAATACTCGCTAGTCTGTAGGGAAGAAAGCGCTACGCCAACGTAAATTAAGAGAGGTCTCAAAAAAAGAGACTGGAACTTTAATTTATTATTAACTGCTATTTAACCGTCTGAACTTTAATAAATTTCTCCAGGAGACTAAAGCTGGCCACAATGATGGCAAACTAAACACCTGTATTATTTTATACAATATATCACATGTTTGGACATAGATATTTCATTACTCCTCACTTTCTTATTGATTTATTTAAAAAATATTATAAAACTCACAGTGCGAGAGCCCTCAATCTGTGGCGACCCCGGTTGCCCGTCCTGATGATATGTCATGTCAATTTTCTTTTTTTCGTTTTTTAGCTTGGGTATCTTTTTTTTCTAAAATGCAATCATATATGTTTAAATACCATTACAAACAATTACAAATTTAAAAAAAAAACGCTTGATTGCAACTCACTGGACATAGTGTTTTTCAATTTTCTAACCCCAACTTCTGTCTTAATGTCTGATATCGAATGTCGTCCGCAAAGCCTACAATTAGTCCCCGGAGAGGGACTGGTGCTTAAGGACACCGTCATACATACGACATTCCATAGGGTCGGTCCCAGTACTGAACCCTGTGATACTCCCGCGCTTGATACAAAATTATCATCTCGGTGTGGACTGCCCAGTTCTGCAAACAACTGCGCAGCAGATTTATCAGATATTCTTGTGTTCCCATTTCCTTCAGTGCTTCGATTATTTATCACTTAATGGGTTTTTAACATCGATCGAGGCTATAAGATATACCTGCCTGATTATTCAGATTTGTGGGCGGGAAAAGCTTTTATATTTTTCCATATACCTTTCGTTATTCCATCCCACCAGTGATGGTCTCTTCTTGATCTTTTGCATGACTATTTTATAACCCTTATCCGAAGCATTCCGATCTACTTCATCGCAAAGGGATTTCCTGCATACGGTTTTCTACGACTGATTGTCTGCTTAAATTTTCGGTCCTCAGCTTCCGCTGTAGGTTCGTCTCGCTTGAACGCACTTGTGTGCTATGTCTTCCTTTCACCAATATACAGCTTTACCTTCCTCCTTTTATTATTTCGTCTCCTTACAAATGTGATTCAAGACCTCCACTGACCAGATCTCTTTGAATTTTTGATCATCTCTTAGAGCTTTTCTAATTCCGATTTATTACCCTTCCAACTTTTGAGTTGTTTCTGCAACTTATGTATTTCCTCGTGGTGGTCTCACCCCTCCAATTCATCGCAATGGGCGTAATGTCGATGTGTGATTGTTTGCTGCCCCTTTCGATGGTTGGCGTGTAATTGCTGTTAGCAATCACCAAGTGGTATTCAAGAAACCATTCGTTCAGAATCTGCCCACCCCCCCCCCCCCCCTCAATGCTTAAGAAGAGGAGTTGAATTCCTCCGCTATTATGGCTACACTAGATAAATTTCTGCTAGAAAAAATGTTTATTTGTCATTATGATTACTTAATGATGTCTAATGGCATCTATGGAATTTTCTATAAACTTAATCTACACGCATCATCAATGGGATTACCTTATTTTTGAAAAGAAAAAGCATTATACAATAGTACTGTCAGTACTTGTATGGAATGCAACGTTAAACTACGTTACCTATACAGTTCCAGATCGCAGGGCCGGATTAAGGGAGGGGGGCTAGGGGAGGCTACAGCCCCGGGCCCCATTAAATAGGAGGCCCCCATTTCATAGGGGGATACCACTTGAGCTTACAAAAAATAAATGCTGTAGTAGCTTTTCGAAATGCATTTTACTTTCCCGTGCATATGCACACATAGGGAAGGTAACGTAATCGAAAAAAAATCGAACTCGAGATTTTGATGAATCTCGACGTTTTGAGTCCCCCTGAGTGCAAAACCACCATCTTTGAAAATTGTTTGTCTGTGGGTACGTGCGTACGTTATGGCTGTGGAGTTTAAACTACTAGACCGATCTTGATGAAATTTAAAACTAAGGCCTATCAAAAAACTTGATCGGTAAAACAAGCGGGGCGTTATTTTGGGAGCAAACATTCAAATTTGAACCCAATCTAATTTCCCTCGGTATAAAGTTAGTAGACATGGTTACAAGTAAATCGCCGTTTTTCGTTTGTTTCTAAATTCAAAATGGCGTCCAATATAGCAATTCTCCAAGTTGTTACTTTTTAGGGTGTAGCTCAAGAACCGTTTAACTTAATTAAAATTTGAAAATTGGAAATTATAGCCAAAGGATGGCCAGAAATTTTACTTATAATTGGTAAAGAACAAAAATATAACGTGGCCAATTTATTGGTGGCCAAAACTGGTCAAAAATTAAAAATCGATTTTCTCAAAATCTGCTACGAGCATTTTTTTTAATTTTTTGAAATGTTATTCATATAGTTCATGAAAAACTATTGGTCCTAGATTTATTTCTTTATTTCCCATAGGGGAAGGGGGATGAATGTTTGAAGTTGAAAATTTTAAAAATCCATAACTTTTTTGTTAACAAAGATAATGAAGTAAAATTGTACAGTGAAGTAGAGGACATACGACTCCTTTAATCGAGTGTATTCAGTATAGCAATTTACAAAATATTAAAAATATTTGCGTGTATTATTTCAGGAGAAAATCAGAAATCGTTTTCTGATTACAACTATACTATACACTATATATTTACTTTTTTGAGTTATTACGCAAAACCTGTCATTGTAGTAAACACGGGAAAGTTATGTGCCAGTTTACTGGTCATTTAAAAAACTCAAGCAGTCAAGATTGTCCGCGTGCCAGTGCCGCATTGATAGAAGAAGAGTAGCGGCGTTTTCGATGAGTTTAAAAAAGGGCCCCTTTCACGTAAAGAGCCTCGGGCCCCTCAACTCTTTAATCCGGCCCTACCAGATGGAAGAGATTTACTAACTCAGCGATCAACAAGCCGATCGATTCCATTTTTGAAGATAGAGATTGATTTTTTTTGGAAACAGTTCACATTCCATATCGTAATCGTTTCACCCGATTTTGTGTAGATAAGATGGATCAGACCGGTTGCAGACCACCAAAGAGTGACCATAATCTTTTTTTGGTGTAAGTTCTGTTTCTTGAAGTGTCGTGGAGGCTGATTACTGAACTGATCGCGTACCATTCAAAATTCAATTCGTGTGGCAAGTACGATCAATTTTAAGTGATTCGATTACTCGACTTATGCTGAACTCATTCGCAAACTGTATAATAGTCGTGCTTGAATTTTCGTGCACTGCTGCCTTCAAATTCCGAATGTCAAAAGCTGAGGTGTGTCCTCGTCTCTTATTAATTTCTTCACTTAAACCACCGTTGCACAGTACATTCGTTTCTCCATTACTTCTTCAACATTTTGAGCCGTTTGTAATTCGTAATGATAAATTTAGCGAAAAGTAGAAGTAAAAGTAAATACTTAACAAAATAATTCCAAGGCAAAACAAGTTTTAATGAAAAACGAAATCAGGCACCCACTTACCGCCGAAATTAAATAATGAGATACGCGAAACAAGTGCGAATCCTGGATTATTTTGTGAACAACGCGATTAATACTTACATATTTACTTTCTCATTACAAATTTTGAGAAACTATACTTACCCAAACGTTCATGATCTACTGGGACTTCTTAAAAAAAATTGACAAATTTCATAGTTCATTTCTTATTCTTATTTCTGCCTGAATTAAAAATCATGTTACCGTATAATTAGTTTTGTTAATGGCTCCACTTTTTTTAAGCGTGTATACTCGTAAGAACAATAACGGTGTATAATAAGTTACGCTACGAACAGTTCAAAGAGAATTCTTGAACAAGATCGATATAGTCCGAAGGAAACGAGCATTTGGAACACTTGCTGTTTTTAATATTAGTTTAATTAAATTAATTTTTACGTGACAAAACTCAATAAACACGTAGGTACACTATAAGAAATTAATTTCGCATGCACTTTTCCATCATTTCACCTTATTTTTTCATTGCATAAGGTCTCTAAACCACAATCTGGGAAGATCAATAATTATGTTCACTTGCATTACGTAAATACATATTCCAAAGACTTACGAAGGAAATGTTAAAAACTGTTGATCGTAAGGTGAAGTATACAGTTTTTATTAGTTTTCTAATGAATAGTTGACACGGTTTGTAACAAATTGATTCTAAATGTAATTTACGTAAATGTCAATTACGATGATTGGTTTACTTGTCAACAGCAAACTTAATATTTAACGAATTTGATCTCTATTCATTAATAACAAATTTTAATGAATTGTATTTTTCGTTTGCTACAAATTTTTGGTAAAAAACCTTGCATTTTGTAAGAAATCAGTCGCAGATGCAACTGAGCATTGATAATAACGCAATACAGTTTTGCAATTATTATTAATAGCTGAGAGCTTCTTACTAATAGTCCTTTAGGCTCCTAATTCTACTATAATAATTTGTTTGTTTGTACTAAAATGATAGAATCAATAACCAAAATTGTAGTATTTAAAGGCACGTGCACTTTAATTTTAATTTTGACGCATCGTTTACAGGGACAAATTTTAATTGAGTTTTAAACATAGATCTTTTTCAGTTAACCGTAAATCGAATAAAATTGAAGTATTTTATTACCTTCTTTACATAATTTAAATCTACGAGTAGGTAGTACCAATTTATTCATAGATGATTACGTTCATTTCTTTCAGATGCCATTTTTGTAGACCTGAACACAATTAGATTTATTTTTCAAGATTTGACGTTAAACCGCATTCCTTAAATTTATCCTGATAGTTGAGGTTGTACAAATGTGACCCTCAGGCTATAATTTGACACGTATACGTATATCCGTAGTTTCTCATCCTTTTACAGAGTACATTATTTAAACACAATATTTTCAGATTCAGTGTGTAAACGCAACCTGTGTTTTTATGTGTTACTTTTTCATTAACATGCAAATGCCATTAGGGTTGGTGTCCTAAATGTACCTAAATCCTTTTAATCTGTTTAATTTATGTATGAACTTTTAGAATTTTTGTTAAATATTGTATTGAAATCAAATCCTGTTACGCACATTTGAATTTCCCAGAGATCTTAGTACATTGTTATTAATTCTAGCGTCGTTAAGTTTCTTACAGTCATTTACATACATTTCTAGTTTACGTAATAAGAAATCTAGATTTGCGCTAACAACGTTGGCTAAATACAAGATAACAATGTATGTATAACACGTTATTACTGGAGTAAGACAGTCGGTACAATTAGTAAGTTTGCAGGATTACAAGATACGCCGCATGTTCTGTTACAGTGACTTTTCAAACTTGAGTTGTACATTGCCTTACAGCGAAATGGCTAATGAGATCTCGTTTCCGTTATAATAGTACAAAAATGACGCGAGTATGGTACAACATGAACAGCAGTATCGATTTTATATAGAAGTTTGTTATAAACCAGAGACGCGCTAATTAAAACTTCAGTCATGCATTGAACGTGTTCAGAAACGTAACTGAATAAAATACTTTACGCGTTAATCCTTCATAGTACGTAACAATCTCCATATAATTTTCATTGGGAGTTACCAAGCGTGTAAAAGTTTGCCCCCCCCTCCAGGATTGTTATCAATAACCCACTGAACAATATTAGAGGGGGGGGAAAGTTGAACGGCCGCCATCTTGTCCGCCATCTTGAAAATACCCGCGAACCTATTTTTGGCTATATCTTAGCAACCGTATGTCGAAATCGAACGTACGTAGACTCTAATTGCACAGTTTTGTATTCCTAAGATAAATTGTTATATAACCGAAATTGATAATCCTAGCGGATTTAATGTTTTTGGGCTTAAAAGCTTAAATTATGGAATATGTAAAAAAAACGCTAAAAAACATATCACTTTTGATTTTATTATTATTAATCTTTTAGATCTCGCTTTTATGAATAAAATGCAAAAACAATCAACGAAATCCGAGCACTGGTTACCAAAATATACAAGATTTAGGAATAGGTACCGCACCTTTGCTCAGCACACAATAATTGGGAGTTACAGGTCAAATTGAAAATTTCATAAGTTTGTTCTCTACAAAATGTGCGAATTAATACTAAATACATACATCAATTTTTGAAGGCTTATGCCCCATTCGCGATTCACTCGCCCTCATAAGAATAATGATCGCCATGACATGAATCAGATCCGAAAAACCGTACCGGTGAATAAATCGAAAATAACCGAATTAATACAAATTTTATAAATGAATCATTTTTTATATATTTTTAAAAAGTTTTATGCGTTTCGCACCTTGTCGTTTTTTTAATTAATTAATTTAATTTAGGCTTTTAGGGAGAAGAGGTGACCATCAAATGACAAGTATTATTATACGGAACACAGACATTTGCAAAGAGCAGTGCAATTTAATGATTTTTTTCTTGAATTGCATCAGTTTCCACAATTCTGCTTGTAACCACATTTAAGAATCTCAATGCAAGCGGGGCTGACTTCCGGAATTGTTATCCACACGGGAAGGAATCTGTGATCGAGTTTCTTCCACCCATGTTGAATTGGATGTGGGGCTTGAAGCTCAGCCTTATGTGCCCTGCTCCAAATGGTAGCTTGGTAAGCTGCTCTCTTGCAGTGTAACAGGAGAACGTCTTGTGTCGGGTGCATCATTTGTAAACTTTTGTTTCGGTGACAGAATATTAACTTTCGTTGTTGATTAATGGATTCTGCACCGCCTCCATAAACTTGAATAAAGAAAGGCTTCAAAGCTTTGAACTTTGTAGACTCCAAATTTCACCACTGCGAATGGATTTTCCATCATTTGGACGATGACCTGAATTACAGTGTCTGGGTTCCTTTTCCAGGCACTGAATTCCGTCCTTTTAGACTTTTAGAGCGTCCTCTCAGTGAGGAAGTGGAGTCACAACCCGTAAGTGTGACAAACAATGGACGTGCAAACTCCACTGCTCTTTGCAAATGCCCTTGTGTAAATTAATCCGTATAATAAATTGTCATTTGATGTTCACCTCTTCTTCCTAAAAAGCCTAAATTAAATCAATTAATTAAATAAACGAGAAGGTGCCGCACAAAAAAAATTATTAATTTATAAAATTTGTATTAATTCGGGTATTTTCGATTTATTCACCGGTACGGTTTTTCGGATCTGATTCATGTCATGGCGATCATTACTCTTATGGGGGCGAGGGAATCGCGAATGGGGCATAAACCTTCAAAAATTGATTACACTTAATTAATGCATGTATTTAGTAGTAATTCGCATATTTTGTAGAGAGCAAACTTATGAAATTTTCAATTTGACCTGTAACTACCAATTATTGTGCTCAGCAAAGGTGCGCTACCTATTCCTAATTCTTGTATATTTTCGTAACCAGTGCTCGGATTTCGTTGATTATTTTTGCATTTTATTCATAAAAGCGAGATCTAAAAGATTAATAATAATAAAATAAAAAGTGATATGTTTTTTAGCGTTTTTTTTACATATTCCATAATTTAAGCTTTTAAGCCCAAAAACATTAAATCCGCTAGGATTATCAATTTCGGTTATATAACAATTTATCTTAGGAATACAAAACTGTGCAATTAGAGTCTACGTACGTTCGATTTGGACATACGGTTGCTAAGATATAGCCAAAAATAGATTCGCGGGTATTTTCAAGATGGCGGACAATATGGCGGCCGTTCAACTTTCCCCCCCCTCTAATATTGTTCAATGGGTCATTGATAACAATCCTGGAGGGGGGGCCAAACTTTTACACGCTTGGTAACTCCCAACATTACATTGTTACGTACTATCATACATATTCATGCTAAACATATCGGGTTACAAACATTTTGGAAACAAACGTATTGGTAGAAAATACGATCTTGTTTACGTACATAACAAATAATATTACCTACCTTGTGTCTATTGTCAATGGAGACAATATTTTCTTTGTGTTACCTGATCCACAAAACAAGTTTTAGTTTTTTTTTAAATAAACATGTAACTCCAAAAATGTGCGATTTTGAAGTAGAAACCATGTCGTGTTTGAATTATTCCATTTATTGAATTTTTCGGTTGCTTTGGATATGAATGCGTTTCATGAACGGCAAAATAAATGACACTTTTGTAGTGTGGAGCATAATTTTTTATATGCATTTTTTAATAATCCTCAATTTTGATTCTTTAATAGACGAACGCAACGCCTCGTTATCATCTGCGATGTCCTTATGGAAATTAAGACACAGAACATTTTTATGTTCATAATGCTTTTAATGCGGAATAATCTTGTCATGCATGACAGTTTAAATTACAACATGTGTCAAGAACATTCTGCAGAGGATTTATCAGGAAGCAAGTTTGCGACGGTATTTTTTGGCAAGTTCACGTATTTCAGGGGGCGTTATCTTCCATAATCGTGTTTTGTGACAGAATTGGGATAAAATAAAAGACCACTAGATCAAATTTTCAATTTTAAAATTAAGAAATTACCAACCACTACAATTACTAAACCGACTAAAGTAAAAAAAAATGGGCCAATAGTCCAGAACTAAAACTAAAGTCCTCCTATATCATTTTATTTAAAAAATGATGTTTACAGCTAAACTGCCCAAAAAGTGTTTTTTGAACATTTTGAATATCGCAAACACCAATTTAATAAAAAGCATCCCATATTAGTTTTACACTTTTGAATTCGCCACGTTTTATCTGCAATATTCTTCAAGTTGATAATTTTAACGACAGTTATGATATGTTGAAAAAGTATCATTGTCGACTAGTTACGGGTTTTTGCCACCACCACTTCATTGTTAATGATAGTAACTATTTAAATTACCAAAAATGCGATCCCCATTTGTTTCTAATTGAGAAATGATATTTTTGAAACTATAAATTTTAGATAAACGAAAAAGCGACTTCAAAAATGTAAAAGGAAAAATTAATATTGGAAACAATTTCAAAAAATTGACATTTTCGCTATTCCGTACCATTTAAACATTTTCTTCTATACAGGGTGTCCCACTGCAGACTGCTCCGTAATCGGTCGATAACTGAATGTGCGTTGAAGATACAGAAAAAAGTTTCAAATAAAGGTTGCTTTGATTTCAATTGTGCATTTCTTAAAAATATTTTTAATTCTACAATATGTTGCATTTTCACCTGGCAGTAAAAATGTCACTTTTTTTTAAATGGCACACTGTGTTTTTTTCCCTTCATGTATCGACCAACCATATTTATATCACGCCTGAAATTTTTTTGATATTGTTTATGCGGTTGCCAAATTATTAGTTATTTTGTCAAAATTTTGTACAATTCAAGGTCATACTATAATGTTCATAGGTAAGTTATTCTTCAAAAAAGGAAAAATTTATTTGACGAGTAATATTACCTTAATGTCGTGTTACTCTACAAAAAAAAACTAAGTGATTAATTTTATACCGAGTGTTTAAAATGAGAAGTCAAAATTTGTGAACTTTCAACAGAATTTATACGAATATTTTAAATGGGGCACCCTGTATTTTTATTTACCATCAGATTCTCGACAAAAAACCCTATTCAACGGTGTATTATCTCCTGGCATTATTTTTGTATTTTTGTTAATATTTACGATTTTTAAAATTTCACGTAAGAAAAATTTGTTAAAAGTAATTTTATTTAATTTATTTAATTATTATTACAAAATACAATTTAAATAGTTGGTATCAACGCAAACGAACAAGACTCAAGACGGGTGACTATCTTAATTTCTAAATAATTAAAACAAAACAACAGTGCACTTCTTGTTAGTGGTACGCGCGAGAAACAATATAATTAATAATTTGGCAACCGAACATCCAATATCAAAAAATTTCAGGCGTGATATAAATAGGGTTGCTCGATACATGAAGGGAAAAAAATACAGGGTGTGCCATTTAAAAAAAATAACATTTTCCTGCCAGGTGAAAATGCAACATAGTGTAAATATAAAAATATTTCTAAAAGATGCACAATTCATCAAAGCCACTTTTATTTGAAACTTTTTTCTGTATCTTCAACCCACAATGAGTTATCGACCAATTACGGAGCAGCGGGACGCCCTGTATAAGGTGTTTGATAATGTAGAATTGCCATCGTTAAAATAAATACTTTCTAAACCTTTTCGAAATTACCATAGTTATTATAGTTTCCGGATAGATGTGAAATAGTGAAAAAGTCCTTAATCCTTAATTTCCTTCAAAGTGGTTCAATTTAAACACGTTATTATCTTATCTACGTTAGATTAGTATAAGGGTTTCAGTGCTATTTCGTCACTAATTCCTAAGTGTAGCTTACAGTTTTGAAATAGATTTTATTTGAAACATTTTTCCTTAAAACTAACATTAAGAACCTTAAACTTTGACCCCACACTATTAGCAAACTATTACTTAATATACATTCAAAAAATCGTTTACATATACATTGCTCGCCAAAAAGTCGGCACCAAATGGATTTTTTTTAATTTTCGAATTTTTAAAGAAACTTTTTACGCGCAACAATTTGTGCTAGTTTGAAAACCGATTTAGCCTCTATCGGATATACCGTGTGATTTTCACTTAGCTAAGAAATGGCGTTTTTCGAAATTCAAAAAGTGCTATTTTTCGTAAATTAAGCAAGAATTCAATGAGATTTTTTCATCGTCTGTCAGTTTTTGCTTACCGAATAAAATTAATCAGCAAGGGTAAATTAGAGTTTTTAGAAGCCACGTAAATAGATATTAATTTTCATTGAAAAATAAAGAATAATTAGCAATTTCTATTGTTTTTCCCAGTTGTAAATCCTTAACGTTTTTAACGAAATCAAATTGAATTTTGAAATCATGTCTTAGTATGTGAAAATTTGAAAATATTCCAAAAAATAAAACTTTAGTTTTAGCAGAGGTTAAAGAAAAAAAAATGTTTTCTGGTCTTGAGATTGAGAACACTTTTTCATCTTTTAGACTTGAAAAGACATTGAGAAGGCGAAACGCCGTCAAATTATAAATAACTGTATAATAAATCGACATTAAGTAACCCCTATTTGACTATATAAAAACACCACTGTCCACATCATAAATATTAAAATTCGATTTTCTCAAAATCTGCTCTAAGCTTTTTTTTAATTTTTTGAAATATAGTTCATGAAAAACTATTGACACTACATTTCCCATAGGCGAAGGGGGGATGAATGTTTGAAGTTGAAAATTTTAAATCTTTTTTACTAACAAAGATGAAGAAAGAAAATTGTACAGTGAAGTAGAGGACATACGACTCTTTTAATCGAGTATAATAAGTATTCCAATTTGCTTCCGGCCTAGCCAGAAATGAACAAAACATTAAAAATATTTATGACATACCCTGTATATTGTTTCAGGAGAAAATTAGAAATCGTGTTCTGATTACAACTATACTACACACTATATATTTATTTATTTTTCTATCCGGAAATTAACAAAATATTAAAAATATTTACGACATACTCTGTGTATTATTTCAGGAGACAATCAGAAATCGTTTTCTGATTACAACTATACTACACACTATATTTTTTTATTTTTTTGAGTTATTGCTCAAAAACTATTTTATTTTGAGTTTTTATGCAAAAAACTATTTTATTTAATACGTCATTGTAGTAATCACGGGAAAGTTGTGTGCCAGTTTACTGGTCATTTAATTTCATACCAAAATTAGTAATCGTTTCCTAACGATATCAGTTACAACACGAAACCCCTGCTATTTCTTCTACTGTAATCATCATTAAGCTGTAATTGTTCTTTTCAGCCACCATTCGTCTTTGTATGCTTGGATTTAGATATTCCAGAAACGCTTTTGTTTATGAAAAATTCTTGGCCCCTAAGTTGGTCTAAACTTTTAAGAAATCTAAGAAATGTAAATGAAAGTGTATAAGTAGTATGTATATGTACTTACAAAAGTGAAATTGTCATTTTCATTGGAAAAAATGTTCGTTTACTATTTCTCGCGATATTCTAGCTTCAATTCTTGAACCAGTTATAATTTAGTTCAGAATATTTAATTGGTATAATATTTTAAATACTGATCGGGTGCAAAGAACTCCCAAAGATATGTAGGTACCTATCTATGGTTCAAATATCGAGCACTAAACAAAAGTTGATCGTTCAGGATAATGATGAGAAATGAAAGTAAAGAGAATGGCGATCGATGCGTTTACTTTTAGAAATACTTACCATAAATAAATTCGAAATACCACATTTTGCACTCCTATATCAATTATCACGTTAACGGGAACATAGGGAATAGCACACTGGAATTTTTGTATGCTAATAAGCCTTCTGGTGTAAAATAATGGATTCGAAAATGTAGTTAAGTGAATTAAATTCAATTTACAACTCTCATTATTCGCCCTTCTGGCACACAATGACTGACTTCTGTAAAAGCTAATGAAATTGGGGGGTGCGAGTATTTCAACTGTTGCCACTTACCTTTATCTATATCTATTTCCAGCATAATTAGTGCCAATTTATGGCATAGTAAGTTCGTGATTAGATTGTTAAACGGTTAAAAACAACTGTTTAACAATAGTGACCGAAAAATATTGTAACGACTTTTGAACTCTATTTCTCAATTATTCAGTAGATACAAGTTACAATTATTAAACGAACGCAAAAACCCGTTTTTGACACAATTCATTAATCAATTCTCTAAAAACAAAAACCCTTAGAAGTCCTGATAGTGATCACTAATTTCAACCCTCAGTTGCTTGTTACAATATAATACAAACTCATTTATTTTCCTCGTTGGGTTTATGTACAACACAAAACGATGCGTACTCTACTCATTATAAAAGGATAAAGATCTTAACAACCTAACACGTTTCGACACTATGTGTGATTATCAACGGTAAGTAACAGATTATTATCAATATGAACCATACCAGTTTGCTAGATCTTTCATTTAAGGTAAGTAGCACGAAATCTCGGTATCGTAAAACAAATGCAAAGCGGGCTGTCCTCAACTGTGATGGGCGTAGGTTATTGTGGGGTGGGTGTTTGTTTCGAATAATTGTCTAAACGCTCCACCTGTGAAATGTTGAATAACTTCTTTCAAATCTTCAAAACTTAATTTCACTTTCGTTCACAAAACCTTTTTATCTATTTTTTCGATTCTTCAGGTGTGAAAAAACACTAACGTCGTGGATATACCCCCGAGATTGCTTTTGTGGCTAGGAGACGTAAAAAACAGTTTTTTCTTACCTTTTTAACTATAAAATGGAAACAACGCGATGTAATTCAAATCTGGTAATTGGGCCTGAAAGCTTATGAACAGAGCTACATTTTGCTGTACAGCTGACCTTGGTGACTTGATCAGAACCCTATTAAAAATTAATTTTTCTACAAACGTCAAAAAATGACAAAGTTTGCGCATTGATAACAATACGCGAAGTGACGCTTTTTCACTTTCCTACGTTACCATGACACCGTGCGCGAAATACTTACTTCGCGCTCTGCATGTAAACTATATGAGAGTTTTGTATTTTAACGTTAAAATAATTGTCAACTTTTCACGTTTGTAGAAAAAATTTTGCCGTGCGCGAAATACTTTGGTGATCTCGACTATTACAAAATCAGTTCTCAATCACCAAAGTGGCATTTCGCGTACTAGATACAAAAATAACTATTTTATGTGACAATTTAACTATGTATAAAAAATCGCAAAAGCAAAGTCTCGGCGTTATAACGACTAATTTCGGATTGGTCCCAAAGACAAGTCACTACCAATGTAATCATCTTTATTTATTCACGCCAGACCTGCATACTTTCTTGAAGTATTCCTTATTGAGAATTCATTATAAATTTCTGTGTTATTGAATGCTAACACTTGATGTTGGTGGCTATGAGCACCTCTGAACAGAGTTTTGATAATAGTTCAAGTTTGTGCCATGTCATCGGTTTTGTAAATCGTCTTCTGGTAATATTGAAAATGTTTGTGTATCTTGCTTGTAATTGCTTGTTGTTTTCTTGAAAAGTAGCTGTAGTTTCTTGTTACGTTTATGGACCACTTCAAAACACTGTATTTTAACTTGAGCTGTCAGATCCAGCTGTTGAAACAGTTGTCGAATTCTATTAAACTTAACTTATGTTAAAACAAATGACATGAGTTTAAATTTATTCCCAAAATTGATTGATGACTAACCTACAGATTTGCAAATCGCATCTAGGTACCTCATGTAAAGCGATTAATTAAATATATGATCGATTATTCTAGTAAAGGCCAGAACCTCACCTAGAGACATATTAAGTGAATATGATATTTACATTTTGACATTTTTAGGAATTGGATTAAATGATTGATATTGTACCTATATATTCGTATTACACGATGAAACCATGGAAAGAATTTTGAAATTTCTAGCAAGATTCTATGTATGTTTTCCATCACTACTGAGCATAAAGATATTTGATATTCCGACTTTCTTATTATCTCAGAAGACGGATTATATATGAATTGTCTTTTGGCATTGAAGGCATGAATTTTAATACTATTTGATACCTTTTTTTTTCCCATGACAGTCACGTTATCTAATACCTTATACAATGACATAGTAAAGATGAAATTCGGAATGGTTTCAAAACAACAGTCACGTACGGTCGCGTCGTGCCTATTCATAGCGAGAGAATTTTTGTATAAGTAGATTTTTTAAAAGCAATTTCCGCTTTATAGGTTTAAATTTTAAATACGTTAACAAGAAAAGGTTTCCTTTGACCCATAAAGCACATAAATTCTAAATCTTTAAAGATTACATTCTTTTCATGTAGTCCGATTACCAAAAGTGGCTGTATACAAAATCTGCACGGAAACGAATAAATCCTTTTTAATAGATTTTAAATCTGTTTCGGAACGTTATTTTTTTCCTTTTAAGATTGCGAGTCGGCTAAGAAAGTGGAATATAAATCTATCTCAAATATGAGGATTGCCCATCTTACATTTTTTAATACAAAATATGAAACATTGAAGGTATTTTCGTAATGTAGTACAGTGCTGTAATCTGGAACCTTAAGATCCCTTTATTATACCCTGGGGGTTCGTCATTAATTTCTAAACATTCAAAGAACTGTGATCGTTAGCAAAACCTTTCCAAATGTGTGAAGGGAAAATGATACGTGTTGAAGGGGAGCGTCACGTTTTCATCCTTTCAACTTACTGCACCGCAAGTTTCCAAAGACGTAAGATTGTAAAGCTTTGAGTGGTACATAACAGTATAGGTAAACACCCATATCACTTACCTACATGTGTTAAATTTATTACATAACTTCGACGTAAAGTTTCTATACATGTATATGATATTTTAATTAACGTAGGCCAAGGTCTTCAACGGTTATTACTGACTTGTCTTTTCAAATATGAATGCCATCCACGTGGCCTTAAATTGATAAAATCATATTTGGAAGGACGAGCTTATTTTATCGGTAAATTATATAATTATAACATGTCGAAACGGTTACTTTAATAACAATTTCTATCTATATTATATACACCAAGTAGTTTATATGCAAATGAACCGTGAAGATTTCTTATGGTGTGGGTGGTCTTTTATTTATAATATTTTAATCCTATTTTATAGAATGCGGTCTACGCTCCGAACGCTAAATGAAGTCACTTGCTCTCCTATTCCCGTGTGTAACGTCCTATTTAACACTTCATTTTCCAATATTTCCAACATGAATGCTACTACATTTCTCTCTCTTTCAGATTATTCTGGATTACAAAATTTCATCAAGAATAAATTCGCCACAAAGTCTATATTATACATCTATAGGTATTATATTTTAATCCACAGACCTGCATTCTTCTTATCCTTGTTTTTTCCATTATTATTTCCGTTCATTTGTAGAATGAAGTAAAATTCTAAATACAAGTCAAACCATGATACAAATGACGTCAAACGACACTTATTGCGTAGGTTATAATTTCTGTAAATAAGGCTACGGTTTTTAAACCAACGTCAACTTTAAGGGCAAAGCAAATCAGAACTTTTACTCATGAAGCTAATTTAACTGAAAATAAAACCTATATACGTGGCATTAATTACATAACGTTGTAAGTTGTGTGAAAAGTTCAACACACGGGAGAATTTCCCATATGGTGCGGTGCTTGGTTGGGCGAATCTTCACGTTTGCCGGTAGCTCATTCGTCAAATGTGGACTCGCAGTTTGCTTTCGTTGTAGCCTTGAAGGGAAAGGGATAGAGTCTTCTCGAGCAAGAGATATGGCGCCATGTCGCAAGAGGGATGCAAGAGGTTGCGTTAAGTACGGTTTCTTTTAATTAATCTTTTTTTCCATTGACAAGCCCGAGTACAATGGATAAACATTTACGGTGTCTAAACTGAACTATAACGCTGTAAATAGAATAAACTTTCCGATTTTGCACGCCATTGATAAAATTTGCACTTAATTTTTCATTAGAAATTAAAGATTACACTCCTTCACACTTGTTATTAATCAGATACCTTCTCTAAATAAAAGTTCGCAGAATGACTGATACTGGTTCAAATTTATCTTCAATGCTTTAAATCTGAATGTTAAATAAGCGAGATTATTCAGTGTCAGAGAGTCAGTGGCTTGATTTTAATTGGTTCGGAGTACACAAATATTATAAATTCTACGATGACGAATTTTACCTTCACGAAGGGAAAACGACCTCTCTTTGCTAATTGGTGGTAATCTGACTGTTGTGACCATTAACCACGATTCCTAATGCTTCTGGCTCAGGGGACGACTAATATATCCCTTTAGACTCTTTAGAGGAAAAATTCGACGAGATGTATTTTAAAAATATAGAGTGAATTCGAGTAGGAGGATAGACCGCAGATGTTCAAAGTCTTTTGTTGGTTACTTCATTACCATTTTTTAGGTGGGATTCGGAGAGTTTTGGTTCTCAGAGCGTAATGATGCTGACAGGGCCCCACGTTTGGCGCCATTTCTTATCGGGTTGCATCCTATTTGTAGGATCTTAGAATTTTTGTCCCAATGAACACAGAAACAGTTTTTATATTAACACTAACAATTATAAAACTTTAACTATACACACAATGAAATCACGAAACTATCGGAGTAAAAATGTAAGGCCCCTGACTTTAGAAGCTTGTATCTCAGTAATTAGCAATCATAATTTAATGAAATAAAGTGCATTTAAAATATCATTTATTCCTACAAAAAGGTGTACAGTTTTAGATTTTTGCAACACATCGTTAATTTTCTGTATCAATGTATGTGCAAAAAAGCGCTAATTATGACTCAAATCGCACAAGCGCTCGACTTTAAAAATTAATTACCTGAAAGTTCGATATTAATAATATTGGCAGTACCATAAAAAGTTAAACCAATATTATGTTGTGGTCTAACACGATTCAAAAAAAATGTCATTCATCATTTTTTTTTAAGAAATTTGGAAAAAGGGATGGATGCTTCGGTCTGCGCGGTGAAGTGCAGTGCGCGGGGAAGCTGTTGTCGTACACTATTGCTATGAAGCGCATGGTTTTGTACAATGCAATAGAATAATCACATTGTTGTTGTTTGCCGCTCGCTGTCATGGTAACATTTACTTTGAATTTCAAAAAAACAAATTTTGTGTTCAATAAAGGAATAATGCAGCTTGATTTCAGTAATACAAATTTAGCATTTAAAACATGAATTTTTTCTTTAGTTTCCGTATATTGGAAAATGGTAAATTTTCGATTATAGCTCATAAAACTAGTTAATTATATCAATAATCAACATTTATAGTCTTTCTACTTTTGAGAAGTACCTATGTGTGCTACAACATTTTTAAATTTAGTAACAGTTTATGGAGCAATAAAAATTTTATGATAAGTTAAAACTGACCGTCAGCTAGCAAAATGCTAAATACAGTGTTTTTATTGCTGTTTTATTAAAATAATAGTTAAACAATTGATTTTACCATTTGGATTTTTAAACATGTTAAACATACTTATATAAATGACTAATACACTGTCCAAAAATGAAAAAATTTTACCCCCCAGTTTTTCTATTATGACCACTCAAAGTCAGGCATTTTTACTCCTATAGTACACCCAGGCTCGTGACTCATCGGAATCGGGAAGTGGTCTATAGTTGAACGAATCGCGAATAAGTTATGGTTATGGTACGCCATGGTTATTGACCGATCCTGTCATAATATGTCTCAACGTGATCCCTATTTACCACGTCTGTGGCGGTAACAACTCATACCCTTCTTGCTGTTACTGAAAGTGTATTGGTGCACTATTTTCTTTCATGTCCCATGACGCCTACACTGCTAATATCTGTTGTTGCAGGTAAGTACGCTGCTGCCAATATTATTCTAAGTATAGCGTTATTCTGAGTCCATAGCACCGCGATTTCCTGGATTAATGGGCTCATTTACGATTTTTTTTTTATTGGCCCAATCGAAAGATTGTACAATTTTATGAGTCCCTGCAAAAAACAAAAATTTTTCAGGACGTACAAATAACTTTAAAATAATAAAAACCCGAACGCTCGAGCTTCACCGCGAAATTGCACTGTGACGTCACTACATGCGAATTCATAGTTCGGCAGCATACGATACGTGAGGTTCGTTATACCGTTGTTAGCAAACGTCGACTGTTTCTTATCGAAATTAATTTTTTTATTATTTGATTATCTAGGTATTTATTGGATATTGCCATGGCAGATACAGGAAAGAAGAAAATAGTTATAAATACTGTATTCATCAAATCCAAAACTCGTAATAACTTCAACTTAGCGCCTAGTACATTTTAAATTTTCTCCTACGTAAAATGACTACCTGCACATTATAAAAATCTAAACAACTTTGTACCCTACCGTTTGCGGGATTTGCAATTTGTTTATTACTTATTTACATGTTAAAGAAAAATTTTCGAAGGTCTAAGTAACTCTGGGTGGTTACTAGTTAGCGTTAGATTATACTATACTGCAAGGATTTGTTTCAATAAAGTTATTAGTTTACTACTAAGCTTTGTTTCTTAATAATGAGTGTATTTTACCGCCAAATACGTTTTCACGTTGTCAAAATTTAACTACCTACGTTGATGTAGCTCTAGAGTAGATAGCGTAGAAATCAAAAAATGTACCAGATTGTGTGTAATCAGTGTAATGTTATACTCCTATGCAGCTATGAACAAGGCTGAGGTGCCGTTATTTACTACGGGGAAAGAAATCTAATTTTCAGCTTTAACTGTGACATAATAATATGTAAAACATTAACTTAGTTTTACATTTTAACTCCTCTCATTTCTGTACTTATAAAATCGGAACTTTTATTAAAATATTCCATGACCATAAATAAGTCTACTTCCGCCTTCCGGTAGATTTGAAGAGTCACCTTTAATAAAATTTGCTTCACACATGTTTCTTAAAACAAACAATTTATTATAAAATACAAAACCGCTTCTAAATGGCACAAAAGTGATGGATTGTGAGAATGAAAATGCGTTAAAATGTACAGTTGCAATACCGACGATTCACGGTTTCCCATTCGGTGACGTCACAACTCTCAGCGTCTGAATCGAGAAGCGCTCGTATTTAAAATGTAATAACTTGTGAACGGCTTATCGGATTGATTTGAAATTTTCAGGATTATTTAGTGTTTAAGGATTTTATATGTAAAACAATTTTGAGCCATATCCACGGTTCATTAAATGAGCCCATTACCTACATGATACGTTTGTAAACCACTTTGACTGCTCTAAAAGTCACCCCAATACGCTAACTAATCGTTCTGTCTTACATGACATAGGAAAAAATAACTTCAAATGACTAATTACAATGTATAAGCAAAGACTAGAACTGCTATACAAATTTGAATGCCGTTTTATAATTAAACCGTTATAAACGAGCGGTATCAAAAGTGTCAAATATATAAATAAATTACATTTCCTGTACAAAATTCATTCGGAAAGTTTCCCAAATTACAAATGAAAGAAAATAATCAAAAGTTTCCTGTTCCCAAGCTGCTGAAAGTTTCATCTGCAATCAATCAACCAAAAATATTACTTTCAGTTTCTCATCAAATCAAGAGGTTGTAACATTATCGAAAATTAAGCGAGTTATATACATACTAATGTGTTGAAGTGGTTACATCTATACATACATTTTAAAAACACCACTTGACAAATACCATCACGCATCTTCAACGGATTTGCATAATTTTATAAGAACTTTACAGTAAAGTTGAATAAATTGAATACTATAAAACACGTATCTACGCAAGATCGTAAACTTTCTTGAAAGTGAAATAAAATTTTTGTGATTGGAATTTGGAATGCGTTAAACAAACATAAATAGGCACTTCTGCATCAAGCGAAATAAAACTGAAATGTTTATAATCTTTACAGGCAATTTGAAATATTTCTTACGCGTCTATAATTTAGAACATGATTCATTTGTTGTCAAGTTGAAACAAAGGTTTGTGGAAGTTTTATAACTTCACATCACTTTGTATTTAGGTATGTTTCTGCTTACTTATTTACTTCTTGAGGCTGTTGCTACGAATTTGGTACATCATTAGTTAGAAAATTGGAAGGTTGAATGGAAACACTCACCCTATAAATTATTATCAGATGAAAATCTGATCTCAAAATTTATGTTCGTTAATACCTTTAGACATACATCTTTCTCAATATCAGAGAACAAACAACAAAAATAAGTTCTGTACGAAAACTTACCTCATTTTTTCTGAAAATAAAATACATTGGAGCAATGAATAGAATTGTTGAAACCTTTTTCTGTTCACGATCGCAGACTTTGAAATTTGAATTCTGTACAGAAAAAAATCAAAATAGTAAGTGGGAATACTGAAGGAGGTTTTTTTAATTATATAATACTAAAGGGGTCAAAATCGGACTGATTGAATTGAAGCTTAAAATCATAAAAGTGTTTATAAGAATGTTCGCGTATAAAATACGGTTTTCCTTTTTTTAAGCTCCTCTTATAATTAACTACAAGAATAGAATAAAACTGATTTGGCACGTAAATTGTTTAGACCTGGTAATCGTGTAGGTGCGTATGTGATTCCGTGGGATTTTGAATGAAGGAATATAGACTAGTGGAGATGCATCACTAATCACAAACTTATGCGCGATAGACGATAGTTCCTACAAATCTTCTTTGAACAAATTCAACGGACAACTTCTGTTTGTTATAATAAGGATTCCATATTACTGAACAATACTCTAATTTAGAACGGAGCGTGTATGCTCAGTAAAATAGATTTTTATCAAAAATAATACCCAAATATGTGAATGAGGTATAGCGAGAAACGACAGTATAATCGATATAGTATTCACAGTGTAGTGTATGAAGTTTTTTAATGAACGAAATTACAAATAGAAATAGTTTAACACCATCAGCAAACAAAAAATTAGGTAAAACAGAGGTCCAAGGTTATAGCCTTGAGGCACTCCCGATGTAACATTTATTGGATCTCAAATAAAGTTTCTATGAGGTACCTACGTACTGCGTTCGACTTAATAGATAAGAATTAAGTAGTGACAGTAAATTGTCATTGAGGTAATATTCAAACGCTTTGGGATTATAAGATGATGCGATATAAGGTCAAAAGCCATTGAAAAATCAAGATAAATTACATCTACCTGGCATTGTGAGTCTAATTGAGATGCTACAAATTGCGTAAAGAGATCTACAAGAGGCTGTAATTCTGCATCTTCTATTAACTTTATAATTTCAATATGGAGCTCATCCGGGCCGACTGCCTTGCCGTCTTCACTTCTTCCTTTTGTTATTTTAATTGTATTTACTACTACTTATTTCACTTTCGCTTTGTTGTCTGCAAACAATTCCTTTATATTATATTCATTCTTCGTTCGTTTAGGATCCAGAATTATTGTACCATCTGTCTCTTTTAGCAATCCATATTGTTTCTTCCTACCTATACCTATTATCTCTTTAACCTTTTTTTTGACTCAAAGTATCGCAATTTACCTACAGGGTTTCTATTTCTTCTTCTGTCATGTACTTTTCTCTTGCTTCTCTCATTTTTCTATTAATCATTTTATGTAATTCTTTATATTTTGTTTGATTCCGATTCTTTTTCTTGTGTTGTTCCTCCTCAAGCTGGAGTGTCTCCGTAGTCATTTATTTTTGCTTCTTTTCACCTTGCATGGTCTGTTACCATTTGCATTACCATATTCTTGATTGTTTCCCACTTTGTATTTAGTTCAGTATTTTTTGTTGATTGTAGTTGTTCAATTCTGACAAGTTTTCTGGAAAACTCTCCACAACTTCAGCTTAAATCCTTTTGCCTTTCAGCAGGTGTCGATTAATCACTTGTTTATTTTTATACTTTTTCTTTTAACCTTTTTTAGTTTTGTTCTAGTGATTGTTACCATCGGGTTATGATCAGACCCCACATCAGTACCCGGATATAAGTTTTGGCAGACATTATAGAATTTCTGTATCATCGGGAACAGCATTCGGGTGTTATTTAAAAAAAAAAAAAACGAAATGCCAAGAATTATCCTTAAAAGGGATGTGATTCACATCGTGCTGCACTCTTCCGTACAACTTTATGAAACGAAGAGTTGAGTGAGAGTTGATAACCATGAAGTTAGTTGGTTGATTGGCTATTGTGATTTTGTGCAGTGAGTGGTTTCAACGACTCTTTCACTTCTAGAGAAAAGGAAGTTTTAGTAAAGTTTATTGACTTAAATACATATACAGGGTATACCACGGAACCCGTTCATTAGAAGTTTCTGGGGTCCCTTATTAGTTATGAATTTGAAACTTTCAGGTTAAGGATAACCCATAGCCTTCTTTTGTTCTAAAATATTGTCGATGTTGTACAACTTCCGGAAGGACCGGAAGTCGCCATTCATCTTCTTATTTTAAATGGAACCCCCTGTATATTATTGCATTTTTGGATTATACAATCGATTCTGCGTAACATTGTATTAGATTATCCTATACCTATCTTCAACTGTTTTTGAGTTATTATGATTTCTTTGAAAAATTTGCGCTTTGCGGAGGGATGTTTAATAGCCCACCTTTTGCTCTTCTTTGAACGCAAAACATTCATACTTTACAAACACGAAGTAAAACCATAAGGGTTCACAAAATGCATTTGCAAATCTATCACAGATTATACAGGGCGTTCAAAATTAGTGGCAAAGTTAAAAAACTTCAAACACCAAAAAGTCATTTTTTTCAAATGGAACACCCCGTATATTTTTACATATTTGGAAGGCTATTTAATTTACGCATCGATAAGCTATAGGTGTCCCTATACCTATCTTTAGCGGTTTTGTAGTTATTAACACTTTTTATCTAATATTGATTAAAACTGCACTCAAAACCTATGCACATTTGAAAGTAGGCTGTGAGTATGCGAAAATAAAATACGGTAATGAACGTCTAACAGGGTTGAATGGAAGAACAGGTCTCTACTTTTTTGTAGACACCTGAACTCACTCCTTTTGAGAACAAATGTGCAGTTTTAACGTATTTTGAACAATCTTATGTAATTTAATAGTTTGCTCTCAATAAAAGGTATTATTATTATTATACTTCGGTTTTTATCGATACTTAGGCCAAGCCTGGTTAACTAACCGCACGGATCGAAATCAAGTAAGTATTATTATTATTATTATTATTATTAGTATGATTAGACAAACGAATGTTTATCTGGATGTCATGCTCATTAAAGCAAACAGGTGGTAAACAGTAAACAATTTTATAAATTGGAAGCAGTTAACGCATATTCCAATACTGATATTTTGAATTTATTTTATATCCATTAAAGTCATTTTTATTTGTTTATTGTATAAATAAGATCATTAAATTCGTTTTGTAAAAGTAATTGTTTTTCCTGTTGTCATACTCACAGCCTACTTTCAAATGTGCATAGGTTTTAAGTGCAGTTTTAATCAATATTAGATAAAAAGTGTTAATAACTACAAAACCGCTAAAGATAGGTATAGGGATACCTATAGCTTATCGATGCGTAAATTAAATAGCCTTCCAAATATGTAAAAATATACGGGGTGTTCCATTTGAAAAAAATGACTTTTTGGTGTTTGAAGTTTTTTAACTTTGCCACTAATTTTGAACGCCCTGTATAATCTGTGATAGATTTGCAAATGCATTTTGTGAACCCTTATGGTTTTACTTCGTGTTTGTAAAGTATGAATGTTTTGCGTTCAAAGAAGAGCAAAAGGTGGGCTATTAAACATCCCTCCGCAAAGCGCAAATTTTTCAAAAAAATCATAATATCTCAAAAACAGTTGAAGATAGGTATAGGATAATCTAATACAGATTAACGCAGAATCGATTGTATAATTCAAAAATGCAATAATATACAGGGGGTTCCATTTAAAATAAGAAGATGAATGGCGACTTCCGGTCCTTCCGGAAGTTGTACAACATCGACAATATTTTAGAACAAAAGAAGGCTATGGGTTATCCTTAACCTGAAAGTTTCAAATTCATAACTAATAAGGGACCCCAGAAACTTCTAATGAACGGGTTCCGTGGTATACCCTGTATAGGTACTTACTTACTCATAAAAACGTGCAATTATTTCGAAAAGAAAGACAAAAAGATTCAACAGACGTAGTAATAACAAAAACAAAATGTAAAATTGTCAGTCAAATTGCAATTTACCAACCCAATACTTCATCCCCGGTTTTTAAAGCAAAGGAAGATTAAAGCTTAATTCCGGAAGCAACAATATACATTGACGTTCTATCTAAATGCGGTCATTTACATAATTCTGTTATTGTTATAAACAGTGTTATATTTACGAAATATTCAAAAACAACACAATGCTCTCCATTCTTTCTCATGTGATAAAAATATCAATTCATGTAATAGATAACGCCGCTTCAGCCTAAAAGCACACTGTCAATCGCAACAAAGTGGCACCTATTTAATTAATCTATTTACCAAATAAGGGCTTGTGCAAATGTGCATGCCAAAGCTTAGCAATAAATCATAATGTAAATATAAATTTAATTTGATAAATTATAAGACGTCACCTTTTAATTAATTTCCTATTTCAAAACTGCTTTAATTAATTTAAGTCGTAGGTATGTATGAAGATGTTACCTGTACAGCAAAAACTAATTAATTTGTAGGTATTATAATACAATGAAGGCAATGAATCATTGTTAATTCCATCGATTGATTTTATCCTTATACAAACTAAAATTACCAGGGGTGGGACTTGCAGCATGTGAATTTTATGTGATTTCCTGTGCAATTTAGAAGAGACCTTGACCGAGGATTGTAATGCTTTATTGTTATTCCATAGCGTGCATTGTTTGCTTATCTATACGTTCATTGATATATTCGTAATTGCTCCGCTTATTTGTTCTTTAATTGAAGTAATTATAGGAAACAATGTACAAAAGTTAATAGATTGTTTTTCTTAAAAATCTTAAGGTCAAAAGTTATCGAATGCAGTTGAATACTTAAGATACTGTGGAGACTTCCGGAGTGACAAAAAAAACCAAACAATTCTCTGTAATTATAAAGGTATTTTGGAATACTTTGTTAAATGACAGTATTATTGATCGTCTACCGTTGTCTTTCAAGTTGACCCGCTCCCTTAAATTTTTGCTGAAGAAAAGATATCCTGTTGTGCCTAAAGTACAGCTCTACTACGTTAAGATCTGTATTTGTAAAGAATTCCTTGGTAAGAAGATGTATTAGTTTCAGAATGTCACTCTAATTCTCGATAATCATGAATATTTTCTTTTGGCCTAATACTATCGAAGAATCTGTACATGACAGCGCGAACATGGAAGGTGTTGTAACAAAGCTATAATCGAGATAAGGAAACCTAGTATTTACCTCCGGTAAAACTAACAATGAGTCTTCATGAATGGATTTCCACCTTCCTTATAAGGCTGAAAGATGCGATGTTGTATATAAAAGACAGTAATGAATGACCAGTTTGTAGACTTTTAAAGTTTGTGGTAGAATGAAAGCAGTAAGTTGACTTTTTCATATTCCGCGTAACACTTCCATCATGCGACTTCAACTAATTGATTGATAGTATTAATTATACGAGTCTTGAATTGTTTTATTTTTAACTTCGCTTGAATCAGTTTCATTCACCTAAAATACGCGCATCAATAATTCGTAGCGAATCTTTGCTTTTAGAAAAGATTAATGGCGTAAATTGAAATTTATTTTATTATCAACCTTGAGCTTATCTCTGTTGCGTTAGTAGTTAGTAAAATTTATCGCCTTGTTTTATAACCATAAAATTTCATTCACTGTAAAAATATAGCGTAAATAAACTTATACTAATTCAAAAATAATACCACCGTATTTATTCCTTTTCGTTCGCTTCTATATAAAATCCCTTATTTTTTTTAACATTCCAATTTAATTCATTAATTTTAAGTACTCTGAACCTAAAAAAATAATACCTCACTAAATAAAGCAAATTATACGGCAATTGCGTTTGTTAACGTGTAAATTCATTAATAACAGAGCTTAATTCTGAATACCTAACTTTCCTAAAACAACATTTAATGAAGCATTAAAAATATCAAAGGATATTTTTTTTACATTTCAATGTACACATAAAGCAAAATTTTTATACTTCGCTTAATAAATTGCTTGAATAAATCAAGATCAAATATTATTAATCTGAAATATTTATCTTTAGAGATTTTTACTTTTATAGATCATCCTGAAAAAATGTATGCTCTAAGACAGGTATTTTGACATACATACATTTTATCAATAAACAGTTTCATCAAATTTAGCTATTTTGTGACTAAATCATTTCTAGTTACGGGGTAACTACATTTGATGGATTTAAAACGAATTAAGGATAAAACGGTGAGAGTTGCAATTGTTCTCACATTTTTTCAAAATAAAGAGCATCCAGCTTCAATAACATGAATTTCTTTGTGTGGGGAAAAACACTTCATCTAAGTATTGAGGGGATCAAGTGCCAACGACATAAATGATCTGTTTTTACAAGATGCTTTTGTCCTCGTTGCCATCAGTACTAGCCACATACCTACTCCCTCCTCAGTGTAATATGCTATCGGTTAAATTTTCTGGGAAAATGTACCTTTCTACCGCTTCGTGTTACCTTCAAATTTTGCTCTTCGGGTAGTTTGTATGTTTGAGCAGGGTTGCCAGATTAGGGGATTTCCCCCAAAAATTAGGCGATTTTTTTGCTTTGGGTATTTATTGGGGAATTTTTTTCTAGGGGTTTTTGTTGGGAGAAATATTTTTAATAATTAAAAAAAAAATTAAATTAAATCTGTTTAAAACCTAGTGCAATATGTATTCATCTTTCAAAAGTAGTTATTTTTTGGATGGGATTTATTCGTAAAACAGTGCTTTTATAGGGATTTCACAATTAATACAATATACATTTTGTTTTAAAAAATTTGTAAGATTGATAATAATAAAAAATATATATTCTGGGGTTTTTTTGTTTTCAGTAACCAATATAGGGGATTTCTCAAATCCCATTGGGGAAATTTCGCTGACCGATCTGGCAACCCTGTGTTTGAGGAATGACTTGTTGTTAACCCTTTAACGGCTAGCGTACTCAAATGGTAACACCGACAGGCGCACGTATTTTCACTTCCTACACTTTGTTTACTCCGAATAAGAACTGCATTCTTGCAGTTTATTACAGGCACGTGGTCCATAGTGTGAAGTGATATTGTTGCAAAGTAATCAGAAACCATAGAAATCTGTTATCAGTGTGTTGTTTTATGACAAATTTCTACTTCTAGAAAATCGTGGACATAAGATTTGTGTAAGCATATTATTTTTGGTATGAGTAATTGGGTTAATTCACATAATTTTTTTATACGCTTAATAAATGCAAAGATGTCTTCGATATTGCAAAAATAAGCGGCGTTAGAATAATTTAAACAGCTTTTTTTCAAATTTTAAATCGCGAAGCGTCGAAACTGCACGACAACTCAGCGACAGGTGCCGACTACGGCATGACGTCATATACTGGTGTTTCAGCTAAACTGGTATTTACGAATGATTGTTTGGCGATCATGGAGCCGTCGAAAAGGAGTTACAAGTGGTGTTTTGTGCCTATGTGCACTAATACGACTTTTACAACACCTGAAAAGACATTTTTGACAATGCCTCGAGACGTAAAAATTCGAAAAATGTGGTTCAAAGCAGCTAGAAGAGATTATTCTAAAATAACTTCTTCGGATTTCTACTGCTGCGAGGATCACTTTGATGTAAGATGTAGTTATATACTAAGCAAACCTAAATGTTTAAGTAATTGACAAAAATAAATATACATGAGACGTGGTAAACGAGTAAAGTAATGCAATATGCAAAATATCTGCGTAGTAAGAGTATGTCAAGCAAACGAATTTCACATTGTTAGGTTTTATTCAAGCTTTTGCTCCACGAATTTCTGCAGTATTAAATCGATCATCCTTCTTTAAGAACTCGGCCAACATAAAAACATCTACTCGAGGAAGATTATCCGACATAGCTTTCAAATAACCTGCATCCACCATCGTAAGAATCAGTTTCAAAAACGCAACGATAGCCGACTGACAGTGGGCGTTTCCCAGTACGTGACGTCACTATCTGTTTAAAACTGATTTAGCGCGAACGCTCATGTTTGAACACTTCAATTCTTTTTTTCTCGGAAATGGTACGTTTTATTTAACTTTTTTGAACTGCAATAGTTTACAAACACGATTCAAAAGCAGAATCTTATGTTTATTTTGAAATTTATTTTTATGAACTAACCCAATTTTCTCCGTGGGCTACTTCTATATTCCGTAGAATATACTCTAATCTTCATGTATTTGTTTTCAAATTAGTTGTTCCTCTAATAGTTTCCCGGTAAATCGCCCTTATTTTTTACTGTTACCGTACGGTAACGCTAGCGTAATGTGATATCAAATATGGCAATTTCCTGTACAGGCGAGGACATACACTAGAATAAGCACTGATTTGGACCCAGATGAAATCTTCATAGAGCCACCTGCTGCGGAAAATGTTTTGACGGACGAAGACTCTGGGGATGAAGATGAAGGTGGTTTGCTAGACAACCTGAGCAGAAGGCAACTTACAGCACTGGCTGAAGTTCGTTTCGTTGGTGGTGAGGATGATGAAAATGCAGCTACTGGTCGACCAGGGAAAGAAGACATTACGTGGGTTGACGGAGATGTGATGCCTAGAGCAAACGTATTCCCGATTAGTAACTATGGTGAATTCAAAAATCTAACCCCTCGTGAGTTGTTCGAAAAGTTCATTGATGACGACATAATTTCATTCCTCGTTGAAGAATCGAAATTATATGCATTATTTTGCAATCAGCCGGACCCAAAAATTACTGGGATTCGAAAAATGATTTAGGAAATATCATGGTCATAAATTCAATGAGGAGGGATAAATTTAGGCATATAAGAAATCGTCCAAAGTTATCTGGCCATGTTCGGAAAACCACTGCGGGAGGCCATCCACATGTAGGAGCAGCGTTAGTGTCAACAGAGTGTCTGACGATGTGCGCTATGATGAAAAAAACCACCTTCTGGTCCATACTGAAGGTAAAAAGAGACGCAGATGTGCGGGGAGGGTTGTTCATCAAGTGTTCGAAGCATGTGTATAAAATGTGGCGTTGGGTTATGCATAGAATGTAATCTCATATTCCACACCAAATAAAAGATTGATTTTTGAGAATCTCATATCTTTGACTCTTCATCTGGCTAGCGTTACCATATGGTAACGCTGGTTTTTTGTAAATAAAAATTATATTACTATGAAATTTGAATTTTTTTTGCCTGAATAATAAACATTGAACACATACAATTCCCATATGCATTTGCACTTGACAAAAAAAAATTTCGCCGTTAATGGTGATAAAATAATAGAGTTTGTTAAAAACTATATTTTATTGATAATTATCAATAAAATATAGTTTTTAACAAACTCTATTATTTTATGATTAAAATCAAAAACTATAAGCCGAAAGAAAATTATCAATAAAATATAGTTTTCAACAAACTCTATTATTTTATCATTAAAATAAAAAACTATAAAAAATGGAGACTTTCATCAAGAACATCACTTGTTGTTATGCCGCTGACTTAAGAAGATCTTTCTGGTTATTGCAGAAGGCTGAATCTCCTATTAGTAGGAATGCTGGTTTAAGCCTATCAATAGAGATTGTTTCTTCACCTCGTTTTGTTTATAATTTAAATGTTTTATTCGCACGACAAATTACTGTTCTAAAGGGTCCATCATAAGTTGGCTGTAATGGTTTCCATATGGCGTCGTGACGAATGAAGACGTGTGTCGTTTGCATAAGGTTAGAATGCACATACTTTCTTTTGTGTGTGATGCCTAAATGGAACTGATTGAGTTTATTTATCAGTGATGGGACATCGCTTGGTCGTGAATCTCCATAAAATCAATTGGCAGTCGGATGGTTCCCCATAGACTAACTCTGCCGGCGTGACTTGGTACTCAGGTATAATGTAGCATCGAAGACCTAGCATCACTGTCGGTAGTGTCGTAACCCAGTCCTTCGACAATGGCAACGGTTCAACTACATCCACATTGATATGCTCGATGTAGTCGACGGGTAGATGCCAATTTCACTTCATCGTGACCGCGTCTCAAACTGGATACTTTTTAAATAAATGTAAACGAAAGGTTTTCATAGCAGAGTTAACAGCATTCCAAGGGTTATTGCCGACAGATCCATCCAGTCTTACAGATGCCACTATAAAAGACTGAAGATTTAGTTTCTTTCTCTAGAGGTTCTCTTGTTGAGTTGATAGTCGAACTGAAATTCTGGTACAGGACATTGGTTGAATGAGGACCAAATACCAAAAACTGCTTTAGCTGCCTTTATACGTATACTGTTCAGATTCAATTAATTTACCAAATATTAAAGTAAAGTATTGTTATCTATACTGGCAGTTCTACCTGTATCTACCGCATAAAATGAACGAACTTTTTTTGTATTACGCAGTCTAAAAAATTACATAAGAAATTCTTCATCTGAAAACAGACTATGGTTTAACACTTGCATTTGTACTCCTACTCCTGAAAAAATATTAGAGAAATTGGCCGAAAAGTCAAAAAATCTCGAAATTAAGATAAATAATGTCCACCTGATTAGGAAGTTCTGTAATTGGTAATTTATTGGTTACTTTTTATTTGACAAATAAAACACGTTATTGTCAGTTGCATAAATGTTATATCTACATCTACATAAAGAGTGACTACCTAAAGTTAAAACCCTCCCCGAAAAATAACTCCACCACCACCACTTTGAAATATTAAAATGACTCTCCTTACGTTATGATACAAACATTTTAAAGAGTACTGAATATTTATATTCATTGCTTAACATTTATTCCAATCAAAAATAAATAGAGGCTATTCATATACCAAAACTGATGCTGTGTGTTACATTAATGAACTCGAATCTGAGTTGCGCGTATGTAAGAAATGAAGGAATTTATTTGTGTAATTACCTAATTGTAAATTCTAATAAGAAATCCTACATTTTTAGTGTATTGATATCGGGTTATAAAATGGTCTTTTCGATACGTCAGTTGCACAATTGCTTCAAGATGTTCATTTGAAATTCTTCTCTACTTTCCGTAGTTGATAATGTCTTCTGTTGATTGTGTCATTAATTATTCACTTGTAATCTCTAATTCAAATTTAAAATTGGAAAGAACAGATAAGTTTTCTCGTGACGGCACGTTTTAATTCAGAATACCCATGTAAATCTGAACAAATACCGTATTATTAAGCGACACTGTTAGTTTTATTTGTGATTTGCAATGTAGCGTAGTACAATAATGGGTAGGTATAGATTACGTTTAATGGCATTAAACAGAATAACAAACAACTTGTGTAATCAGTGGACGAAAGCAAAAGATTTATGGAGATATTATCAACATTGTTTAAAGCAATTTTAGAGCGCGTTTAAAAAAGAGTAATTAGTAATTAGTCGATATAAAGTGGAAGAGTTGGCTGTAACTGCTAATGAAATATGCCCTGATTAATTCAATAATTTTTCCGCGTTTCGAAAATGTCCACGTAATCCGTATTATAGCCTTCATGCAGCTCCCCACATTTAGTAAAGTTCAATCCAATTAGATCGATATTCTTAATTAGACGTTAGAGACATAACAGCCCACATCATGTAATCATAGCATTTAGGTGGTAATTAGTCAAAGCTAAAACAGCTTTTAAGTTTATTTCAAATAAAGACCGATCATTAATTACGCATAATTATAATACGCAAATGTGATAACGCACACAAAGTGTATTATGTTATTATGGCATTATGGAAGACCAGCATATTATAAAAACACCATTATGTGATATATGTTTCGATAAATTCCCGAAACTGTATCATAATTTCAATTGGATTTAGACTTTATATTATATCTACTTATCGGTATTTGTAATTTTAATTTCATTATTTTTTTTATTTATTTTTTGTGTTTCCGCCCCGCGAAGGGAGGTTGAGGCCTGAGGGCATCAACAGCTGTGGTCATTAGCACTATACGCGTACACAGATCCATGTTCGGAGGTATTTTTATCACCAACCGATCGGGATTCGAACCCGAGACCGCCAGGTGTAGTTTATTGGTATACCAACGGTATATCCACTACACCATGTACGGCCACTTATTAGATATCGTAGTATAGTTTCGTGCCATTTCGTAAACGCTTTATCGAATCAAATGGTGAGCCCTTCTTCTTCAAATAACAATATCAATGGTCGTAAGGAACAGGAAAACTCGAAAATGTTAGCAGATCGTAGATCGTCAACGTGTTCGTTCATTTATGATATCATCATCAAGTGTCTACCAATTGCTGCAACGTGTTCCATCATAGTAAAGATTTTATCTTTGCCAAGCACCTCGGGCTTGAGGAAACTGATGACCAACCAAGAGCTATGGTCAGCTGGAATGTACATCATTTTATTTGATTAACAGAATCCATTGTTGATGAAAATTCCAAATAGGGTTCTATATTGCATACCATATTGAAAAATTTGAACATTGTATTTTCTAAATTTGTTTATGTCATACTTCCTTATTATTTCACCATAACAACCCTGAAACAAGACACTTTAATTACTAAATAATACTCTTTCACTTGACAACCGCATTTTAGATAGCAGCGGGCGTTATTTTTTATAACGCCCGCTTATAACGCCCGCAAATGTAAAATTATGCCTTACGGTCAAGGATGTTAAATGTGAGTCTATACTGATTTTATTGTTATCATCTGTTTTAATCATCTTAATCAACTTCTTACAAGTATGACATAAAGTAAAAAAGGCACCACGGTCGTTATGAACATAGCGCCTACGGTCGACGTATATAGGTATACAATGTCGACTTTAGGCGTTATTTAGTTCATAACTCCCTAGATACCTTAATTACTATTATTTATTTCCAGTTCTTTTAAAAATATATGTTTTCAATAACTATAATTTCTGTAAAAAAAATTTTTAATACCTTTTTTGCATACCTTTTAAATACGTTTTTAATTGCGGCTCGCGAAAAATTTTAACTTTTGAAAAATGGCTCAGACTATTAAGGAGCTGGGCCACCCCTGCGTCTAGACCTTACTATCAACTTATTATGGATCCATTATCAATCCATCCAATCAACTTACTATTACCCGTTTAATCTCCGGTTTAGATCAATATTTTTTAAATGCCCCCTATCACTAACTATGTCATTCCTTTCCTACATTTAGGTTCTTTTTTCACAGATTACTCCATTTCCCGTTTCAATCACTACCCCTTTAAAACGATTAAGAACTTATACCCAAAAATTGCTCAATCGCCAGTCTGGTCCCTTTCAAATGAATACAGATGCCCCTTTAGTTTCTTTCTACTATTGGCTCGACCACAAACTTTTTCAAAAAATTTCTCAAACAAGTTCTATCTCACTCTCTCATTTTCATCGAAAAATAAATTTTAATAATAAATACAAGTAACTCGAACGATAACCTAAAATCCAGTTTACTAAAATGTGAAGAGCTGATGTGTATGAAATCTATTGTCGATATTGTTATGCTCAGTATATTGGTCAGACCGGTTTCAGCTTGAAATCAAGATGGCCCGAACACACAAAATATCAAAACAAAGCACATCTTTAATTCAGGCCATTCCTTCAAGAACGGCAACTTCGATATCTTACATTTTTGCGATAAGGGCATGAATTTTGATATATTGGATATCGAAGAAATCCATCCTTGTTACAAAGACAATTCCTATATCTCCCTTCTTAACTTAAAAAAGAATCTTCTATTTCGAAATTGATTAACCTTAAATTCAACTTTATGTTTGAATATGGTAATGAGTAATGACTATTTTGTGGGAGTCTATTGGGGGTTCAAGAAGGAATAACTTTCTCTTTAACAGGATTTAATTACTCGTCGGATCTTAACGTAGTAATCATCTAGGGTTATGAACTTTATATTACAGTAAATGAAGAAAGGTATTCCCATACTTTTAGGTATTCCCAAAAGTAATAACTCTTTTATTTTATTAATGTAAGTCTTGTTAATTTTAGGTGATCCCTCAGGTTTGAATAATAAATTAATTAGCCAAAGAAACTATGTGTTAATTTCTATGTAATATAATCGGCCAGGGAAACCAGGTTTAATTATGCTATGTAGTTTAATTGAACGTTCAACAGCGATCTGGTGGCTGTTGAATGTAAACGGATTGCAAATTTATGATGACATTGGAAGGTTTTTCTCCTATTGCGCTTCGTTTCTTTACAGTTTTATTTTAAGCTCTACAACTGATTTTTGATTCAGTAGTCGCCTACAAAGTTTTACGCTGAGTTCTCAACAGTACTTACAGGAAATGGAAAGTATATGAAATACACAAACAGAAGAGCGCAATCTTCAAGATGGTGTACATTTGTAGGTACTTAAACTATACATTTATTAAACCATTATGCAAATCAAAGTATTTAAGATATATGTGAATTCGTCCTTGAAGGACCTTTCGGTAATGAAAGATCGATTTCAACATTGTGGCACCTTTTTCTAGAACGGAAATGTTACCTTTTCATAGAATAGCGTCGCCTCGGTACGAGTTTCAATCCAAGTCTCCGATGCGCTTTAATAAATAATGCGAGTACAATTTTATTAAAAGTTTAAAGCAAGTATGGCCTAGAGTTGTTACTTTTTAGAAGTCGGAAAATCTGAATATAAATTACACATAAATGCAAAATCTTTATGTACATGTGCAGATGTTGCAAATTCGATACCTCAAATTAACCCTCGGTATTCTCCATAACAAAGACATCACGAATAGCTGTGTAACCTATTGTAATACTGTGTATCTAAATTGTAACTAAAAACGTAATAGGTCCCTGAAGTCTGTAAAATAAATGTATACAGTGGTGGAAAAGTGGGGTTCACTATCAGAACCGGGAGAGTAATCTATTTGTGATTATCTACTATCGATTGAATTATATGATAAATGCTCTATTAATTGAATTTTATGGGTTAATCTCTATTCAACTGTCATTCAGCTTAAAGGGGATGAAATAAGATGAAAATGCCAGTATAAAAATGTTACAACAGCTCCTACATGTCGTTTTAAGGAGAGAATTATATGATGTACAAAGTGGCACTTAAAACACGAAACAGAAAGGAAATGTTAACTTTTCAATTTGATAATCGTGTGTGGTTAAACAAAGTTGTCAACAACTTAGAATATAATTAATCATTCCGTCTAATTTTTCTTACGTAATCAATTAATAACGGACAGCTGCTTTAAAGGAAACGAATTAATCGAATAAGATTGCAACAAGGCTATAATGAGAATGAATTTTTAGATCAAGCGCACCTACTAAGGATCTATTCTTCATTGTAAACTTTATGCGCAGCTTGTTATTGATGGGTCACCGATTAGAAAATAGTACTGTTATGCATTTAACTTGAAAATTATCATTGTGCTCTGTGAACGGTGAAGGGAGCAAGAAATTACCGCTTATTACGACACATAAGTGCAATTGAATGGATCAAATCGTCCTTCGACATAATTTATCAAAGGGATAATAATCACAAGTAAGATGACTACAAGAATGCAAACTACAAACGAAATGGGAAATTCTGTAGTACTAAGAAGTTCTTACCTTAAAGAACCAGAAATAAATAAAAAATTGGCAGTGAGAAGAAACCACGAAAGCAAATGAAGAAATATTAAAAGATAAAAGAGAAAATCTATATCGATCTTCCATACCTCGTATACTTCTTGGATTATCTTTTCCTATCTACATGTTACCTTTTCACTCTCTTTCTCGCGCTCTTTTCCATTATCTGCTTTTGATAATGCAGTTCTTATCTGAGGGTCCAGTGCCGTTTATATTCTCTTCTCCTTCAATTCGATCTTCGTCGAAATTATCTTCAGCTGCACCATCTAATTGGCTTAATTTTTCTGTATCAGTGCATCAGTCACATATTCGTTGCCACACCATTCGGTACTTTGTATCAATTTGGAAAAACTGACCATTTCCAATCTGCTTCGATTATCTACTTCATCCAATATTAATTAAATGACATCTGACTTTAAACTTACGTAGTGGTAGACAAAACTCCCCCAATGTTTGAATTCTTTACAAATACATCGCTGATAGAATTCTGACTACACTCGTCTGAGGTAACATATTTCAAGCCTTCCCGACCAGGGAAAGGGAAACATAGGGAAAATATAAATCAACGCTCAATCACACAGGTGTGACATTGTCACTTTTACCTGCGTGGGCTCCTTTGATTGATAACACCGAAATCATAAATTCGCAGTTCTTAAACTATGTAACATTAAGCAGCTTCAATGATCATTATATCTGACTAGAAAATAATCAGGGATCTGCTAAAATAATCCAAAAGTTCTCGTTGCATTATGCGATGGTCAAACTACAATGAAATTTCAACAATTACAAAACCTCAGACGGGAATGGCACAGTATTATAAACATATGAGAAAAACATCTGCAAAAGTGATCATCAGATAAAATATGCATACATATTTATATCAAAATAAACAAAATCTACTCACTCAGACCCGTTTTCTAACATTAACATGTACCTATATGATCACAAAATAAATAAATTTCAATTTATTAAAGTGGTTACAAATTATACAACAAACTACTGCGATAAAATAAATGAACAATATTATGTACGACGTATGTACGTGGTTTTGACTAAAACTATCCGTTTCTAGGTTTTAGGGACAAATGAAACAAAAACTTCTCAAATGTTATAGTAAGTAAAAATATTTTCCTTATTATTAAATTTCAAAGCAGTCGAAAGCTGTTCGTTCAAGTCCTCAAGTCCACATTTATTTAAATTTATTTAATAGATTTATTGTTTAATTTTTAAGAAAAAATATATACAATTTTATGGGGAGGTTTTGAGTTTCGGGCATAATAATCACCAGATTCGTGTCGCCCCATGCCCCCATCTCGAGCTTCACTTGCATTGTACTAATCTTAGCGATTTAGTTTAGTTAACGAAGGGGGTTCGAAGATTGTAGGGCGGCAGCCCAGCGTCATTTTAGGTAGTGATCGAACCGCGTCTGCAAATCATACTACGTTGAAGATCATGTCACATATTAATAGCATAAAAATGGTCGCAAGTTCTGAACCTGGGGATAACATGTTCAAACAACCCTTTTTTTGTGCATAAAAAATCACTGTTTTAAAGTGATTTGAGCGCGTATAATTCTTGTACGAATCGAAAGAACAAATGAAAAACGTCGTCAGAAAGGTATTTGCAGACGGTTTCGGAGGTGCAATAACCCTGCAGACGGGGTTGAAGTTGCATTATTTTAATAGACTTTTAAAAGTCATTTGAGCGCGTCTGCAATTCAGGCTAATGATTCATGTTCTTGCGTATGTCACGAAAAAAAAATTGCAGACAATTCGGATCTGGATAAGTATTTTAATTAAGCAATTTAAATCATAGTTTTGCTAAAAAAATGGTACTTCAATAATTGTTTAATTAACATACTTATCCACATTCTAATTGTCTGCAATTATTTTTTCGTGACATACGCAAGAACATGAATCATTAACCTGAATTGCAGACGCGCTCAAATGACTTTTAAAAATCTATTAAAATAATGCAACTTCAACCCCGTCTGCAGGGTTATTGCACCTCCGAACCGTCTGCAAATACCTTTCTGACGTTTTTCATTTGTCCTTTCGATTCGTACAATAATTATACGCGCTCAAATCACTTTAAAACAGTGATATTTTATGTTTGAAGATGTTATCCCCAGGTTCAGAACTTGCGACCATTTTTATGCTATTAATATGTGACATGATCTTCAACGTAGTATGATTTGCATACGCGGTTCGATCACTACCTAAAATGACGCTGGGCTGCCGCCCTATTGTGCCTTTGTTTGCTAAACAACACTTGGGAGACAATACAACATGTTCGTATTCGTATCAAGACTCGATGAAAAAGAATCATCCTAGACTTTTTGCTATTTGTATAAAGTTAAGACCGTGAGTGAAGTTACTAAAAAAAGTAGTGACCAAAGTTGACTTGACCATAATGAAAAGGCCGATAGCTGCTTATGAAGCGGGTCGTAATTCTGAAACATGAGGTATGCTGTTTTCCTCCAGCCCCTGCCGACGCTGCAGGAAACATCATAACCTCTCACAGCAAGTGTCTCTTTCGGCACTGTATTTTGCAAATAAGCAATGTTTGTACTTCTTCCTCTTTGACATTGGACAAGGAAGAGTTTCGTCCAATTGTGGATGGACAAGCGATGGTTATGGTCATTGGGAAACCAAAGAATATCAAAACTGTTGTTGACTATGCCGACTACATCATCCTCAAACTGAATAATATGGGATCTGCATTCCAGCGAGTTGACATTCTTTTTGATAAGTATAAAAAAAACCATAAAATCTGCGACTCGAAGAAAGAGAACTCGCAAATTAACGCCACTTAGGAGAGTGCTTGAATCGAGAAATGTTTCTGTCCCAAAGGTATGGGAAAATTTTATTACATTCCCTGTCAACAAAACGGACTTGGCTCCGTTTATGTCTGAACTGTTGGCAACAAAATGATGTTGTGTCTGGAGGGTTTGTTGACATCGCATCGACCGGACTAGAGACTGCGCAATTTCAAAGCAATGCATGCAGAAGCTCACACGCGGCTTATACTACACGCTAGCGCTGTAAATGGTACATGTCAGAATTTTGTTCTATCAATGACGGGCACAAATGTTTTCACTCTCCTTCTTCATCATTTTGCAAATATGTTTTGAAGGAATGTCTGGATTTTGATGGAAATCAGCAAGACTAAACGTCTCCATGTACGAAATTGTAAATAGCTTGAGCCCCAAATTTTATCTAATTTGCCAACATTCTATGCAATCACTGGCTACGTACCGGGTGTACAACTAAGAAAGGAAGCTGGCCATAACTCAGACACTATTTGAAATAGAACAGTGAAATAAAAAATTTTATAATAAATGTGGCCAAGAGAAAATGTTGGACATTATTTTTAATTTCCTGTCATTGTCGCCAGAGGGCGTTTCACTGATTTCAAATTGAAATTCCCATTTTTTGGGCAATTTTCCTTACTAATGTATTTAAAAGAAGATATCCATTGTAAACTGGCGATCAATATGTAAAACTTTGTTTAATGAGTTTTTACGATTGCTGTCAAATACATTAAATTCCATTCGACTGCAGCACATCAAGAGAGCTCATCTTCATACTTATATCTGGAAGAATATTCAAGTTGCTGAAATCTACTATAGGTTTAGACACCTCGACCATCCATTTCAGGTTAAAATCATTTTACACTAAAATCTAGCATTTATTGTTTAAAAATCACGATTTCTTTGAAAAATACCGTGGTTACGAGCTGGCCGCGGGCATATTCGTATCAGGTGGGATCCAAATAGGAGAAAAGCAACCGGGAAGCGAACATCTCAAAAAAAGTTCATTACTTTACTCCCAAAGTCTACCAAGTAAAGCAACATTGTTTACTCCACTTTTGCAACTGAAATAATTCGCAGGTCTATCAGGATAAGCTCTATAATTAAGTATGTAAATATTTATCATAAACAGAGAAGGTTATTATGAAGCTTTCAGTGTAGAAAAGTAAACGTCAATTTTGTAATCGTCACATTCAAAATTATTATTATTTGCTACGTCATGCCCTTTGTGCTGTCAATCCTTTTAAACAAAACCAGGAACCTTATCGCATCCTTGTAATGCTTGCATCAGTATGAATATTGACAGCTGAATGAAGAATCAAAATCCACAAGCCGTATGGTTAAGCATACGTAATTTATTAGTCAATTATTACTAAAAAAATCTTTAACCTCACATGAATTAATCTTACAAATTGGTTTCTTGTAAAAAAATTAAAATATATATTACAACGTCGCCATAAAAGCAATTTGCTCTTTAATAAAGTAAAGCCTGGCATCAGTTTGCAAGTTTTCCGTCCTTCCTTTCGAATCAACAAAAACGTGCCCTATTCCAACATTTATGTGTTTGAAAAACACCAATATTATTAAATTGTAAATTATTGAAATAGGAAGTATCCCTATATGTCCCTGTAGTCGTAAGAGCAGTACTTTATCCGTATTTGAAAGTGAACTAAATTAGTTATTATATTCCGCTAACGTGCAGGTATATACGAACAAAAATTCTAAATTAGCTTTCGAAGAAGCTAAATGGCCAATTATACGACTGTTATTATAAGTTTTGATTGATTTACAGACGTCCAAGGTTAATACCTATAATTCATTCGATCAAAATAGTGGTTCGACACGTAAATGTTCCGACAAGCTTTTAGTTCTCCACTGTTATTGTGATATAGCTTGATAATGGATGACTATTTCATTAAAGAAAGTGTATTTGTGGAATTCGTTCAATCGCTGAAGTATAGGTACATGGGTCGCATTATATTTTTAAGTCACGAATATCATCCAGTAATCTTAAAAGACATAATACCCGTCCATTTGTGGGCGATAGAATTTGTTTTTAATTAAATAAATAATTCCATTCCTATCTAACGTATTTCAACAATTTGAAGATTCAATGTTTTTCCAATATTACTTTAACCTTGGTGTGTTCTTAAACCCATATGACTGTGTATGTAAACGATTCATTTTTGCTAATCACACTTTTTGTTATTTAGAAAACTGAACGACCGCTTTAAATGCTAAACTTTTTAAGTACCTGATTTAAAATATGTAAATTTAGATGTTAAAATGAAGTATTTTTGTTGTATGTTCTTAGAATGTTCTGAAGAAGTTTATATCCAAATGAACGTCGAATTTACACTTTCAAATGGTAATTTGGTTGCTCCGTAAATGTTTTCTTTTTGTGAATGGAATCTTCCTTCAGTACGCATTGTAAGCATTCCTAAAAACCGAAAACTTTTCCATTTCAGTTTGAAATGTTACAGCCTCAGTTACTAAAACTCTTATAAAAGGGAACAGCAAATATAATTACCTACTATATTATATAAGTAGCTTATCGAGCTTGGTAATACACCTTACCTACATTTTTTCCTGAAGCCTTACAATACGTTAACGCAAAGATACTCTTTATCAGAGGCCGTTGCTTACTTTTTATGCGTCTATGTGGAGCCGAGTATAATGAGCTTCAGTTTGAGCATTTGAACTGAAACCTTACATTGCCACAATCGACAGAATTGTTATTTACGAACAAACAATTGGAAGAAGCCTATTTCGATACTGCATTCTTCAGTTACAAATTAAGAGTCAAAGAACCGAATATAATATAAATAGTTTCATTGTGCAAATCATAATATAACGTTATGAACTGATATAAAAATTATAAGTAGGGGTTGCTAAAGATTCCGATAATGCAGTTGATAAAAGCTGTTACTGCAATTGAATTAATTAAATTAATTACATTTTTTCCAATAAGATCTCTGGAGCCTTTATTATATTAGCTCAAAGCTAAAATTTAAACGTTTTTCATAAAAGCAATATTTGGATGTTACTTTATTAAAGTATTTTTATTTTAAACTTTTCATTTCACGGTCAAATCTCTTGCATTTCAGTGGTTCATGCTTTGTTTTGTAACAGTTCTAACACGTTCCGGAACTATCTAATAAAACATATTTTTTGCAAAGTTCGTATAGTCAGCTTAAGGCTTTTCCAACATTTCTACCTATATTTTTCCGGCAGAAGCTCAGTTGCTCAGGAGTTGGTGAATTATTTTGAAGGCATATTATATTGGTCGCCGTGGTAAATCGTCAATTTCATATTGCTTTATGAATATACCGGGTGTCCACGGCTGAGTGGGACATAGGGAGAATTAAGATAACTTATGAATAGTTCGTACTATTTAATTGAATTAATTCTTTTGTTATTTACTCAAGTTAGTTAAATTGTATAAGGCAGAATAAAATCATAAACAATAATGTTTAAAAACAAACAACAAAACCTCATTTTCTGGCTTTACAAAACGAATTTTTCTATGTCGAATTGTTAATTGTTAGCCAGGTGTGTCATGCGGCGATTGAATTTAGATGAGGTAGTACTAGGGAGATAATATTCACCAAAAAACGGTTTTGTGAGTATTCTCCCTATGTCCCACTCAGCCGTAGACACCCTGTATTTGACCGCACAATACAGAACCAGGTGTGTGTGAAGCTGGCGTCTCATTTCGCGGAAACTCACGAATAATTAAGAGTTCTGGCTTACTTTTTAATAGTTCTATGGTTCCTGGTATGTTAAACAAATGGTTCTGCACATTAAAGCGAAAAAATCGCTTCGGACAAAGTGAGACGTCAGGTTCACGCAGCGTCTCACTTTGTCCTGGACAAATTTCGACGATCGCCAAAGGCCATTTCGAAAGATTTAGCAATTTAGAAGTGTTCTGTGATGAGTTCTACCATATAAAAGCAATGTAGGATTTAAAATAAATAAATAGCGCCCGGGCGTAGAGCACATAGAGTAATAACTATGAGACGCTGGCCGAAATCTCGCAGTTCTGACTCAAATAAAATATTTTTTCTTTAGTTCTAATCATATTGAAGCATTTTCTAAAGAGTTCTATCCACTCACGATCTTGTAGGATTTAAAATAAATAAATAGCGCCCGGGCGTAGAGCACATAGAGTAATAACTATGAGACGCTGGCCGAAATCTCGAAGTTCTGACTCAAATAAAATATTTTTTGTGTAGTTGTAATCATATCGAAGCATTTTCCAAAGAGTTCTAGCCACTCACGATCTTGTAGGATTCTAAATAAATAAATAATACCCGCACGTAGCACATATATAGTAAAACTATGAGACGCTGGCCGAAATCTCAGAGTTCTGACCCAAATAAAATATTTTTTGTGTAGTTCTAATCATATTGAAGCATTTTCTAAAGAGTTCTAGCCACTCAGGATGTTTATTTATGTTTATTAAAAATTAAATGAATATTAAAGTTATAAATCCATTATTAATTCATTCAAATTAATTATCGTTAACCATAGCTTTTTACCTCTTGGTGCTCCTATTATAATAACTGTTAACTGTTTTTGATGTTATTGGTAGTGGCGCTTGAAATAGTTACAAGGAATCACTTCATAATAGTCAATAAGCCTGCGTCCTGATCATCAAGAGGGATTGAATGTGGTATTTGTATCTTTATTCTTCAGCCTTAATGGTCGCTCACGCTCTCGCTTTGCACTTTATAATAATAGATAAGGAACAAAAAAAAGTGCATGACATGAATACACAAAGGATATTGGCTTTTATGGTCAGGAGTAAAGGGAGGAGTATAACAATTGTTGGTAAGTGATGGTTGATGATATACAATCATTAATTTAATAAAATCGAAAATATACGACACACAAGAATTGTCTTTTACTCATTCAACAACTTTGCATCGTAAAAAACTGGATCAAAGAAGTACCATGTATGTTTTTGATACGCAAACTCTTCAGAACTCCGAGATTTCGGCCAGCGTCTTATAGTTATTACTCTATGTGATCTACGCCAGGGCGCAATTTATTTCTTTTAAATCCTACATTGCTTTCATATGGTAGAACTCGTCACAGAACTCTTCTAAATGGCTAAATCTTTCGAAATGGCCTTTGGCGATCGTCGAAATTTGACCAGGACAAAGTGAGACGCTGCGTGAACCTGGCGTCTCACTTTGTCCGAAGCAATTTTTTCGCTTTAATGTGCAGAACTATTTGTTTAACATATCAGGAACTATAGAACTATTAAAAAGGAAGCCAGAACTCTCAATTATTCGTGAGTTTCCGCGAAATGAGACGCCAGCTTCACACACACCAGAACCAGCATTGTACAAACAAGCATGTAGAAGGTTGGCATCGCCAATTTCGTGGAATAAGTATGTGATGCTTTCCCAAACATTTTTAAATTTATTAGTGCCCTAAAAAGGAGCAAATATTAAACCATTACCAATTGAACCAATTTAGAGCCGGAGCACCTGTACCCAGCCAACATAAAACTTATGCTGCTGTGGCTGAAAACTTAAGACGAGTAAGTTTAGATTACGAAAATAGATTTTCTGCGAGTAATCCCGCATAATTTTACGTTTTATATGTTTGATTAAGTAGTTTTAAGTTCTACAGGGTGAGTTTTTTTTTCATTATTTGTATGGGGATCTCGGAAACCATAAGAGCTACACATTTGCTTAAATGGGGAAAGATTTGCTTCTTTGGAAGACTAATCCAGATACGCTTTTGTTGATTTAAGAAAATGCATGGCTTACTAGATATTTGTAAAAAAGTAAAATTCTCCAAAATCGTTTCAGCCCTTTAATTCGTTTATTTCTAAAGATAGATAAAAATTGTTTAAATACAATTTGTGGATAATTTTGTGCCGAATATCGCCACCGTACCAGTTTTTAAATTTTGCTTACCATTTTGAGGTTATGAAGCAAAGTTGAATTTTTTTTAATGGAAACAATAGTTGGCTATGGCCTATTCTAATAGTGCATTTTTTTCTGATTATAATGACTAATGATGTAAGGGTTGTATCACTTTTTTTGATAAATAAAGGCACAATACATGTTTTCCTATTATTAGGTTTACAAAAAATCATATACTGCCATGGAAAACAAAAGAAATTATTATCGACACACATTGTGACACCTTTTCAACACATGTATAATAGCTTTCCCAATTTTACGCCCATTTACATCTAATCTGCTAAACGCATTGATAACAACTTTCTGCAGCTCCTGAATCTTTTATTCCCCCAAATACAAAAAAGTCTAAAGGTTTGTCGATAATAATTGTGTACATTTCGAACACTTACTGTAAATTTCTTTTGTTTTCCATGGCAGGATGTGATTTTTGGTTGACCTAATAATAGGAAAACGTGTATTATGCCTTTATTTATTAAAATAAGTGATACAACCCCCACATCATTACAATAAAAAAAAATGCACTATTAAAATACGTCACAGCCAACTATTGTTTCCATCTAAAAAAATTCAACTTTGCTTCATAACTTCAAAATGCTAAGCAAAATTAAAAAACTAGTACGGTAACGATATTCGGCACGAAATTATCTACAAATTGTATTTAAACAATTTTTATCTATCTATAGAAATAAACGAATTAAAGGGCTGAAACGATTTTGGAGAATTTTACTTTTTTACAAATACCTAGTAAGCCATGCATTTTCTTAAATCAACAAAAGCGTATCTGGATTAGTCTTCCAAAGAAGCAAATCTTTCCCCATAGCAAATGTGTAACTCTTATGGTTTCCGAGATCCCCATACAAATAATGAAAAAAAACTCACCCTGTATAATGGTTCTATACAGTTTCATAATAAATAAATGTTATTATTTTCATTTTTGGACCTTTTGTGGTTTGCATTATTCTCTTTACAAAGTACGGGGGCAAATCGTGCGGGGGCGAATTGTGGGGGGCGAATTGTCCTAGAAGCAAATATCGTGATTGACTTCACTGAAAACTCATATATTTCACAATACTCCAATTAAAAATGGTGTAGGTATATGTAGTCGAGGAAATAAAGCACTAAAATAAGCCAAACCTACCAAATTTTTGTAGTAAGACGGATTGAGATGGGGTTTTTTGCATTCGCTTCCTGAATTTAATAGGAAACTTTGTACCTACTTTTCATCATGTTTTTTTTCAAAATTGCATTTGTGCAGTCGAAAATGCATCCTGAAAAATGCATTTTCATGGAAAAAATTCATAACTTCGTTATAAGCTTATAGAATCAACTCAATTCGGGTTCAGGGGGGTTTTCGAGGTCGCTGATTCCGAATATGACCTCCAAATTGCCTCACCGCCCACCTGGAGCTCAGGATGGCTGAACAACGTCATCTCCGAAGCTTTTTCTGAAATTCACTCTCAAATGATTTTAGACATCTCACACGAAGTTTGTTTGGGTTTCTGATTCCAAATCAGGCATCGGAAACTGTCCCCCGCGTACCTGTTGTCCCGCATCCGGGCATCAACGTCATCCTCTGAAGTTTCACTGAAGTTTCAAGACTATAGGTAACCGAAAATTGTTTCCGGGGTTTTTTGGGTAGCTTAGGTCGAATGTGGCACCGTATACTTGCTAACGGACACCTGGTGCATCACACCGCGGCGACATCAACGTCTTCCTCTGGAGTTTCACTAAAATTTCAAGCCTAGTGAACTAAAAATAATTTGTAATTGCTAGGACGGGGTTCTTCCAGGACCTCTATCCGGACCTGACCAGCCGTGCATGGTACACAACCCGCCTGCAGAGGCGGATTCCGAAGTTCTCCACGAGATTTTGAAACTACTCTAACTACCAACCTTATATTAGGAGGAATGAAATTAAATTAAATTTAAACTAAATATTTTATAATGTTAACTTCGTATATTTGGATGATAGCATTTGAGTGAAAATTTCAAGCGAAACTCCAGAGGATGACGTTGATGCCGCCGCGGTGTGGTGCACCATCAGGTATCCGTTAGAAAGTATCCGGGACCACATTCGATCTGAGCGACCCAAAAAACCCGGAAACAATTTTCGGTTCCCTATAGTCTTGAAGCTTCAGTGAAACTCAAGAGGATGACGTTGATGCTCGGATGCGGGGCACCAGGTACGCGGGGGACGGTTTCCAATGCCTGATTTGGAATCAGCAACCCTAAAAACCCTCGGATCAGATGTCTAGAATCATTTGAGCGTGAATTTCAGAAAAAGCTTCGGAGATGACCTTGCTCAGCCATCCTGAGCTCCATGTGTACAGTGAGGCAATTTGGAGGTCATATTCGGGATCAGCGACCTCGAAAACCCCCTTGTACCCGAATTGAGTCGATTCTAGAAGCTTATAACGAAATTATGAATTTTTTCTATGAAAATGCATTTTTCAGGATGCATTTTCGACTGCACAAATGCAATTTCGAAAAAAAAAAACATGATGAAAAGTAGGTACAAAGTTTCCTATTAAATTTAGGAAGCGAATGCAAAAAACCCCATCTCAATCCGTCTTACTACAAAAATTTGGTGGGTTCAGTGCTTTATTTCCTCGACTAATGTACGCTTTTATGTTTTCCATATGAATGCACTGTTTGTAGTGGATCGCGTACTATACTTACTCACTTCGCAGCCACAATTTTTGCAATTACCTGATGTAGTTTTTTCCATCTCCTCTCATTGTATTGTCCATTATAATTAACAATAATTATAATTAAGTTCGTTCGAAGGAGAAATGAATTTCAATTTAACCGGAATTTGGAATACTGTTTTAATATAAAATGAATTTATGAATTAATTTCGACAGCGAAGCGAACGCCCTGTTATGAAAATTGGATTCGTGAATTCAGTATAATTCATGTTACACATAACTCACACACACCTAAGTATCCTTTCTGACGGCGTATCCTCTTGAATATGCAATTCGGTATGGACTATTATAGTAGTGTAAATGCCATGTATCATGTTGTTGTTACATTTCCATTTAGTCACGACACATGAAAGATGTACAAAACGTATATCTGGAATGTACAAGGCATGTCAATTAATTTTGATATCAATTTTGTATCTAAAACATTCTGTTATACGCTGTTTGCGTGTAGCGTGTGTATAATTTTCTTATTTAAATAAGAACTAGCGAATTGCGGAAAGTTAATTATATGGTAAAATTATCATGGCAAACATTTATTATGTACAGCAGAAATTCTCAAATACATTAGTGGCAATTTTAAATGTAAATATGACAATCCTCTAATTTCGTGCAGTTAACTATACGGTTTCTAGATTGCAAAATTATGCACGACATTCTCAATACTTAATGTAAATTAATAGGAAAATTCTTCGTTAGAAGTATTGTGGGAGTTAAGTAAAGTGCATGTTAAGGAAGTTGAGGTGCATTTCTTAAGATTTATATCCAGGGCGCGCATAAAATGTAGAAAACTTCCAAATAAGGTAGATAGTAGTTGACAAGAAGAAACTAGGACGTATTGGATACAACTGTAGATATTTTACCGTTTATAGAAAGCTGTATATAGGTATAAGTTTATCTTTGCACACCTACACGACTGTGTTGTTGTATGCAACTATATATAATTGGTATAAATTAGAAAAGGTCGTAAATTATATTTGTAATTATAAAAACTGTGTAGGTAATCTAATTACATTTTTAATTTGAACTTACAATATCATTCTGATAATTAAATGGAAACCAGTTATCGCCAAATTAGTTTAATCTCATATTTATTTATATTGTCAAACTTCTTTATGCAATTATAGCGCAATTTCCGTTTGTTCATTTTTTGCTAATTTTCAAAAGGTTATGATGTAGTTGGACCTTTTTTTCTTTATGAAAAGCCCTCAATGTTTTACCGTCGGCGTCGTATACATTGTGAATGACGTTGAGGTTGAGAGATTAGAAGAATCTAAACGTTCAGTTTGGTCCCTATACCGTGACCTACTATTCTGATATGGTGTGTGTCACAAAGGGTCCTATGTCTAGTATCCTACACCTACATCGGTTGAGTACAACTATTCCGAGCATGAGGTCAATAATTTTTTAGTTACAACCCTAATAGAACACACTTAACCCTCAGTTCTAGCTCCTTGATCATAATGTAGCAGAGTGCTCGAATTTCTGTAATACTAAAAACTCTCATCTTCCTCTTGTCGTTGATTGCAAAATTTAAATTGTTGTTCAACAAGCAACTCATTATTCTTCGAATTATTGCACAACCTTATATACTTTATCATTTATCAATATTACTAAGAGTGATCGGCACCAACACAATTCAAGATTTCATTTGTTTGCAAGAGAAACCTATATGAAACCTTCCCCGATTTGAGATAAATCTCTCCAAATTTAGTTCCTTAATGGGTTTTAATACAGTTTCTAAGTGTGCTTTATCAAAAAAAAGCAATACTTGTTAGACATTTTTTATGGACTTCGTAAATTCCAAAAAGGGATTAATGGTAAAAGTGAAAAGAAAACTCTAAACCTCCCCTTAAGAACAAAATTTATTGAACGAAGACTAATAAGGATGAGATGAAGTTATGTATTTTTTTAGATAAGTACCGAAATACTGAAACAATCGACGTTGCAATATCGACAGGTGGTAAAATTTTGACAATTTGAGTTACGAGCAGTAAAACCCAAATCCAGGGCTAACTTTCAATAACAATTATACAATTTAAACCGGAATTATAAGTGGGAAAGCGACATGTTTCGACACAAAACTCGTGTCATTATCAAGCTACTTAATCAAGCGACTTCAGGGTAAGGTTATTGTTTTTGATGGCAAGTGAATGTTCTTTAAAACGATTACTAAACGATCTACCCGTTTGGCCAATGTGAATGGAGGGGTAAGACTGGCAATGGAGTTGATAAATACCTGTTCGATCTAATTTATTGACAATATTTTTATTTTTAACCAGGGTTGTCCTCAGAGTATTTTTGTTGGCAAAGGATGTGTAAATATGATATCTCATGAATATATTCTTAAGAGTGTGGAAAATCTGGGGGTAGAAAGTAAGAGAACGAAAATGAATATTATTATTAAAGCAGTTGATAGGGGTAAGACGAGTATGGTTGATCGTACGTTTAATTCTATGACATAATTTTTCCACTAGACTAGAGGGATGGGATAACCATTATTAGAAGCTGTTTGTTTGATAATGTTATATTCTTCCTGGAAATTACATGGGAGCATTGGGATGGATAATTATTATTATTATTATCCCCCATTTCGGGTGCCTTATATTTACTCAATCTAGCACAATTTAATTGTTTTCTTAGTTTTTTCCCCGGTCACAATATTTGTCAAATAATGTATTATTCATCAATTTAGTTATTTATATTTCATCATGCACGTTCTTTCATTAATTCAAGCCCCTCGTAACACTGGCGTAGCCAGAACATATTTTCGTGGGGGGATTGTGTTTAATAAATAACCAAACGTTTAAATAAACAAAATCCCCCTCTTCCCTCCCTCTCCATTGAAACGCATTCCAGCAATAACCAGACACAGCTCGATATTTAACAGTTTGTACGTAGTGAAAAACAGACAATTTTTTTCGCCCTACAGAAATTTCGGGGGGGGGGGGGGGTACATCCCGATCCCCCCCCCTGGCTACGCCCCTGGCTAATAACCTATGTAACTGATATTAAGTAGCTTGATAATGACACGAGTTTTGTGTCGAAATATGTCGCTTTCCCACTTATAATTCCCGTTTAAATTGTATAATTATTATTGAGAGTAGTCCTGGATTTGGGTTTTACTGCTCGTAACTCAAATTGTCAAAATTTCACCAGCTATCGATAATTTCAGTATTTCGGTACTTATACAGTATGTCTGTAAAAGTTGGCAACATATGGGAAACTTTTTTATTATTAATTTTAGGAAAAAAAGTAATTATTCTTTATAAAATGCTCTGCATGTTCTAAAATCTAAAAAATCATCAGATATTAAATTTTTTCAGTCGTGTACGCGGTGTGTCAAAAAATATGAATTTTGCTCAAGAGTGAACTACCTTTATTTTTGACAATATCGAAAATTGTTATTAAAAAAAAGTTAATCAGAACTAAAAACTACGTTCAAATATGCAATTACATCCTGCTAGTTAACATTTTTTTTTACAACTGTTTCTCAAATTACTACCTACCGATACTTACTTAAAATTTTTTTCCTATTTTTGTCTACAATAACAATGCAAATGTAAGTGTAGTTACGTGAAATCTAGGATGCACTGATATACAAATGATTTGTATTATATCAAGAAATGTTTGACAGTGAGGTTTCTGATTAACTTTTTTTAATAACAATTTTCGATATTGTCAAAAATAAAGGTACCTACTTTACTCTTGAGCAAAATTCATATTTTTTGACAAACCGCGTACACGATTGAAAAAATTTAATATCTGATGATTGTATTTTAGATTTTAGAACATGCAGAGCTTTTTATAAAGAATAACTTTATTTCGTAAAATTAATAATAAAAAGTTTCCCATATGTTACCAACTTTTACAGACATACATACTGTATATAAAAAAAAACTTCATCTCATCCTCATTAGTCTTCGTTCAATAAATTTTGTTCTTAAAGCGAGATTTAGAGTTTTCTTTTCACTTTTAACCATTATTATAAACTATCAGTAAGTGGTTGTGTAGTTATGCCAAATCACCTGCATATGCATACAAAATACCTTTATTAATTAAATCCAACAAAGATTTGTTTTATATGTAATTCAAAATTAATAGGAATTACGTAGCTGAGCATTAAGAAGTGCAAACGTGGAATTTCTTAGCAATATTTTTCATTTTCAAGAAAGCGCTCACACTGTATTAATAGTAAATAACATAAACAAGTTAATGAGTAAATACACTTACATGAAGTGCTTGTTTTTTTCTATATTAATGCTTTAAGTCGCTACAACTAGTTTTTTTCTCATAATTTTTCAAGTACTTATCATGGATATAAATGAAATGAATATTTAAATTTATATAAATCCTTTCACACAAATAAGAGATTAAATCGATATAATATAATTCTTGGATATTAATTCTAGCCTTAATTAAGGCGATTTACTGAAATATTTGTTCATATGTTTTAATTAGCGTGAAGCTATTAAAATTAATATCCTCTTAATAAATATTTTAACATCTGCTTCATAGAACAAAAAAAGAATATGCGCGATTTACATCAGTTTCTAATTAGTAACGGCAACCACCCTACAGTTGTATTTATATGCGTGACTACATTGTATTTAACTGAGGAATATAGCTAACACCCCCAGCGTATCGAAATAAGGGAGCGTAATATTATTTATTTATAAGGGAAACTTTTATGAACATTGATTATCAAATGCATTAAGATAATTACGTTGTTGGTAGAATGGACGGTTCTTGACGGAAACTATCCATTTGGGGCTTTTACCATTGTTCAGATTACATATAAATGGAGAACTTCTTAATTGTTTCTTTAAAGATAACAAAATATACCTACATTATAAGCTTTTATGGGAACGTGTGAATCATTTCTTATAGTTGTAGGTTATACTGACCTGTACAGAAATTATATTGAATTACATTTCAAACTACCACTCCATTACAGATTATGCCCAAAATCTTTGAAGTAGGTAAATGTTTACGTTCCTTTTATTATTTATTTTGCATTATAATAATATGAATCCTGTGCTAAAATATTTACGCAAGGTACTTTATTGAAAGAGCAAATACTAAAGAAAGAAGATCTTTTACAGAAATGCTGAAAAGCGTACACAAAGGTTTTCAAGTACCTATTCAATTTCAAGTAGAAAAATAGATTTGGAGTATAAAGGATTAACAACCCTTAAACAAGCATGATTCTCTTTGAATTTTAGTGGTTGAAAGATAATCAAATTTAGTAGAATAATCAAATTACTTATTCGTTTTTATCTTACAAATTCAAATTATGCAAACCATTAAATGTATAAAATAAATGAAGCTTGAAAACGAGCCCATCAACCCGATCCTCGCGAACGTTTGTTTTAACCTAATCAAATTTAGTTTCTAAATAGCAACTGTAGCATAAAGTTGCGCTAGTATTTGTTATTGATTTACCATCATTGATAGAAATCGATATTTTTCACATATTCCACCAGTCGAACTTCGAAACGTTTAGAATAATTATTATGGTCTCATTGGGATATTTTTTTTGAATTCTCAAAAAGTTTTGTTAGGTATGCCAACAATAATAATTAGAAATACAGGTAAAATTAGAACTTTTTGTACCTACAGTTCAATATTATTTTAACGCCGTTTCCCCACGTTGACATCAGTAAGAAAATATTTAACGGGTGAATCATGTTGTGATCTCATTACCGACATTGATATCATATCATGTTGATATTTGTTTTAATACTTACATAAATCTTTCGCCAGCTTTTTAATTTTAATAAAATAACACTTTTAAGTTAACTTGAGAGGCTAAACGTGAGAGCAAAGTGTGTGGTCAGTAATTCTAGGAATCGATTATTTCGAAGAAAGATTATGAATAATAGTTTTTGTTATACATATGTACTTACGAGAATACGGAACGGACCCTTTTCCATAGCATTTTTAATTTTTCAAAAATATAATTAAATAAATTACAATCGTTACCCATGTAGCACCGTTTATTGGCGTTAGCTTGGCGGAATATTAGTGCAATATAGAGAGATTGGGTCAATATTGTCGAACTGCCTCTAATATTGGGTGAATATATTTTTGTAATACTGTAAAAATATTGGAAATACAATATTTAGTAAATATAAGGACAATATTTGCAATGTTTAGTAAATATTGCTACTTAATGTATATTCAAATATTGTACACATAATAATGTACCAATATTGCGTGTACAATATTACTAAATATTAAAAATCTATATTTAACCAATATAACATACATACATATTTGTAATATTAAGTAAATATTTGATATTCAATGTAAATTCAAATATTGTACATACAACAATGTACCAATATTGCGTGTACAATATTACTAAATACTGAAAATCGGTATTTAAGCAATATAGCATACATATTTACAATATTTAGTAAATATTGCTACACAATATAAAGTCAATATTTATTTATCAATAACGTAACAATGCTGTGTTTTCAATATTACTGGATATTTAAAATGATATATTTAGGCTACATTGAAAAAATATGCATAAGTAATAACGTTATGATACTTGATACAAAAGCCGCCGAATGTTAATTTTCCCCGATTTCGAGATATCAAAATAATCAAAATATAATATGTACGCCCTCCTCAATATTTTATAGTGTTCAACTTTAAATTACAAAATTATATAAGTTTCCGTAGCTCAGTCGTTTCAGGGCTGACTTCTTAACCGGGCGATCGATGATTCGAGTCCTACTTGAAGCAGAAGCCCTTTTCAGCATCACCGATCTCCTCCGACATGGGGAGGAACCACCGGAGCACATGGAGCCTTGCATGCGGTGCGCACTGGGACATAGTCCCTCGGAATAGTTATAGGACTCTGGTGTGCCGCAGGTCACTCCCTTTCCTACTATTTTGGGACACATTACAAAACAATAATGTGCCAATATTGTATAAATATTTTCCTCAATACTGAAATAATGTCGGTTAGTAATATTTAGCCAATATGTAAAATTGTTCACATTCCAATGTTGTGACAATATTGTAAATTAATATTCTGCCAATTGGCGATGTTTTAAGGTCCATGAATCTGCTCTAAACTCGTAATTCTCAACACACAATTGCAAGTTCAGTAGATCGTTGAGGAAGTCCACACGATAACTATAGTAGTTGGCCACAATATCCATAGAAACGCTCAGAAAATTTATGGATGCGTACAATTATTATATACAGGGTGTCCCACTGCTCCGTAATCGGTCGATAACTCAATGTGGGTTGAAGAAAAAAGTTTCAAATAAAGGTTGCTTTGATTTTGAACAGCGCATCTTTTGAAAATATTCTTATATCTACAGTATGATGCATTTTCACGTGGCAGGAAAGTGTCACTTTTTTTTAAATGGCACACCCTGTATTTTTTTCTCTTCATGTATCGACCAATCATATTTATATCACGCCTGAAATTTTTTTTCATATTGGATGTGCGGTAGCCAAGTTATTAATTATTTTGTCCAAATTTGGTACAATTCAAGGTCGGACTATAATATTAATAACTAAGTTATTCTTCAAAAAAGGAAAAATTTATTTGACGAATAATGTTAGCCTAATGTCGTGTTACTCTACAAAAGAAAACTAAGTGATTAATTTTATACCGAGTGTTTAAAATGAGAGTTCAAACTTTGTGAACTTTAAATAGAATTTATACGAATATTTTAAATGGAACACCCTGTATTCTTATTTACCATCAGATTCTCGACAAAAAACCCTATTCAACGGTGTATTATTTCCTGGTATTATTTTTTGTACTGTAGATATAAGAATATTTTTAAAAGATGCGCAATTCAAATCAAAGCAACCTTTATTTGAAACTTTTTTCTGTATCTTCAACCCACATTGAGTTATTGACCGATTACGGAGCAGTGGGACACCCTGTATAATGTACGGTGTTACATTAGAGGAGATTGCGGCAGGAGCCTATTGGCGACAGTGTCAAACAAGAACCGTTATTTTGAAAGAAAAAGGCGGATAGTTAACTGATCAGAATTTGAATGCACAATAATAATAACAATAATACGGTTACTCTACCACAGATCAGATGGTATCTAACACTGGATCCAAAACAAGATCCGGTATGGATCCGGATCTTCTCCGGATCTCCAGCTACAATATATCCGGATCCAGATTTCTCCGGATCTCATACACAATTCGGATCCTTAAGATCCGGATCCGTATTTGTTTAACCGGATCCGCGTATCTGCATCCGAAATTCTATCACACGTGAATTCTGTTGTTGATGTATGGAATGAACTTCGTGATTCTTTGTGATACCTATACAATTTATCCATCGTAATCTCAAAATGGACGTATCTGGATCAGTAAATGAAATTTACTGTAATTTAGTAATCTCCTCCACGAATTTATTCAAATATGGATACAGCTACAGACATTAGATCCTGATCCTATGTAAATTAATAGTAATGGAGGTCCGGATTTAACTCACAAATCCGTAGATCCGGATTTAACCTTCGGATTTTCGATCCAGATCCATAAAAATCCGGTATTCGGATCCATTGGATCCGGATATTTTTGGATCCGATACTCGTATCCATAAAATTTGCGGATGTTTACAGCCCTAGATGATATTGTATACATTTTTTCATTTGGGAATTTTTATAGTCCCTTAATTGTCTGAATGTATGATACCATCCCAGAACTTAAATTTACTCATAAACAGTGTATGCCTCGACAAATATCTATCCTTGAGAAATGATGATGTAGCAATGGTGATGTTTCCCAAACTTTCGAGCAAAGTTATGGAGGAGGTTTGTCGTACAAATAGGATGAATTTCCACTTTTTTGCCCCAAATTTGCCACTTTCATAAGGAATTCGAATGTAACAAAAGTGCTTTTCAGTACCAAAGGCACAACTCGTCCCCCTACTGATAGAAACATAATTGAAAGTGACAATAACGTCATTTATATAACAGAGCGTCCACTCAAGCTTCTCTAAACAAACATGCATGATTATTCACTTATGAACTTTGACCAAGTTAATTAGCTACGATTAAAGGAAAAACGGGTATTACGCTACAGCATGATAATGCTCAGTCACATTTCAACTTTTAAAGAATGAATTGCAAATGGTATTATTGCTGAAAGGAACGAATTTTAACAGAAATTAGATGAGAAGACGTGTCATTTTAAACGATTAATTTAGGAATACCTTCCGTAATAAGTTTATTCATAATAATATTTAACGGTGTTGCTATGAAACCTCAAGGAGTTGATTATCCATGCTTTGCGATATTATCTATCAGATAATTAATCCAACAGTGTACAAAGTTCGCAACTTAAACTGCCTCCCACGCAGTTATTACGTGTTCATTGGGGGGGGGTGGAAAACATCTTTACTGAAGTTATATGCGGTAATGCTTCATAAAGGATGTTTCAGTATATAATTCTTTCCTCTTCAAATGCGAATTAGATTTGTTATCTAGTGTAATATGTAGTACAACTTTGCCCTATGGGAAGGGGATTGAAACTTCAGTACAGATGCCTAAGAAGCAATTTGAACTTTTTGGTGTTTAAAACCGCGCAATAAACTTTCTTATTATCTATTACGTGACGCCAATTTTATTCAAATATGCCCTTTATAAATGATAAAAACAGTTTGATCTTACAGACCATCAAACAATGGTGGAGTTTTGTACTTTACAACTGAAATACCTGAAATTCTTGTTTCTGTATCTGTCACAATTTTCCAAGCAATAATTTTGAATGCACGAGAAAAATGTGTAAAATTTGCTATTGTTGTTTAACGCTTGTATTCGGTTAACTAACGTACCTATACATGAAATCGCTTTTAAACATCGAGCAAAAAATTGACAGTTTTACATGCATTTTTTTTTAGAATTCCCTTGCGTTACAAGTAGCTATAAATATCAAAATTATGATGAAAGTTGAAACAGAATAGATTCATTGCTCAAGCTGCCGCTTTAAATTGAATTCAGAATTAATTAAATTCGGAGTAGATTACGATACACAGAATATATTTTTTTTGAATAACTCATTACGAAACTCCAGCGGAAACGTACCTACTGCAATCTCGCTTGACTATATTAAGATTTTTTAAAGCAGCATTTCGCGTTTGCATATTTTTCAAGAGAAATTTAATAACCATTGTAGGCTTTTTATATAAACACTTGATTACTTTGTTTGTAAATTTTTAAATCGTGTTCAATTTACTCCGTACTGGAATGCAGAAGGAAATGGGTTCCGAACCAATTTGTATTCTTTTCAGAAACTGCACAACTGCTTTCAAGTTATTCATTGAAAGAAATCAGTCTATAGAAATTCCCGCTGTAGAAAGATAATAATATAATAAACCTTTAAGACCTACTATAAAAAGGGATTCATACGATTGCTAAATATTTCCGCTTATAATATACAGATACGTTACAATGACAACTGCAAATATATGCGAGTCGCGTAATGATACGGTGCAATTAAGGAAGATACGTGCAGCACATAAATACAATTCCTTCTATGCTAATTAGACGGTTAACATTTTGAAAATTATAGGCAACAAAATTTCGAAAAATGTCTTCGAACACCTGCCCGAAGGAAAAACCGCCGCCGCCGCCATCAAGCTAAAATGAAGGTTATGAATAATTCAGCATCTGATTTAAAAAACCTACTGCACGATGTACCTGTAATACAAACAGAAACAATGGTAAATTTAATGCGACATTATCAAGTAAATTTTATATTTTTTCGATCATGTCCGTCGCATTTATAATATGATGAAAATTTCACCTTCTTGAGTGCTTAACATTTCCACTTAACATTAAAATAGATTATGTATACAGAAGCGTGCTATAATTTCATCTATAATTGACTTGACCATTGATAAATGGTACGGGAAGAATAATAAAAGCACGTCTTCTTGCTTCATTAGCTTTAAATGTAAGCTAAGATTTTGTAACTTTAAGAACGACAGTAAAATGCTATTTATCTAAGCGTAGAATTGCGTTTTATTGATCGAAATGCGTGATTTAGAATATTATTGGATTGGATGAATTGCGATTTCGTTCCATTAATTTGAACACGCTCATCGCAGATTATGGATTCATTTTCTCCTAACCATTTTATACATCCAAATATTGATCAAACAGGACGTTGCTGCAACTTATAACTTAATAATAAATTTCATGTATTATTGAGGTTTTAGTGAATAGGATTGGTTAAATAAATACTTCGTTATGATATAATTTTTACGCAACTGTGTATTAGACCTACTTAATATTGATAATTAGGACTTTACTCCTCCTCGATTTGACAACTTCGCGGGGACCAAAATGAATGGAAGAACAAATAAATACATATATGTAGAAAATTGAGGAAGAAAACAATTTTAAACAAGGGAACAATCAGTCAGTTAATTATAAATAATAATACATTCGAGCATAATGCAAACTTATGTGAAATTTATAGGTGATATTTGTTAAAATAAACCTCTTAATATTATGTTACATTGAGAATTGAGATAAGAATTTGAAATCATTTTGTCGAAAGGTAGTATAAAAACGATATTCACTGGTACGAACCAATATCAGCAAAGCATCTATTATTGGCTTAAGTAATTTTTAACTTTACTAACTGAGTCGCTTTCGTGAGATTAGCTAGTTAAATTCGTTTACAACAATATGCTACGTGGTTGTCTTGTGAGAATCTACTTAACAAACTCGATGCTATCGACTCTCATTTACGATTTATCGGCAAAAAAAACGTATATACACATTCCCCGCAAATTAATAATACTCTTTATTAAATGACTCTTTGGCGACTGACTCCATTCAAGCAACTGCCGGAAGGCGAACGGATTCGTTCCCCGTACACATATTTTTCGCTTGTGAACCACAAAACGAGAACTATACTACCATTCGTCTGAAGGGTTAATACTGGGTGTCCTGATATGTACCATTCCCAGAGAACTCAACGCAATAACGAATACAATAATCATAAAACACTTCTGTAATACCGCACAATTATCTCATTTTCATAAGCTTCCACGAGTAAAATCACATATTGTCCTACCAATGGCTGCGAACGAATCATGAATCAATCAAAATCGGTGATAAAAATAGCTCAAAACATAGAAATGTCTGGCACCATGCAACAATTCCGACCAACCTGCCACTAAACAATAAACAGTGAGTGGCCATTCTCCTCCAAAACCAAAGAGCTTAAGGCAAGGTAACACCACAAAGACCATGAAAACCTGCATACACAAAAGGAGCACTATATCCACCCCCATCAAAGAGTCAGTCACTGTAGATATGTGTAGTTTTTAATTATGGTAGTTATGTAAAAATTTACACACCTTCAGCTCCACACAGCTGACATTTTCCGCGTGCGTTTTATTACTTAATCCTTTTATTGTGTTACTCTTGTTTGTTAAAATCAGTCTTTCTGATGACTTCTCATGCAGTATACAATACATATATGTGTATCCAACAATACACATTTAAATTAAGCGCCCAAATATTTTTTTCCGGATTGTACTTTAAAAACTACTCTAGCCTTCGAACATATAACAAAAGGAAGGAATATCCCTATAGTTTAGTAGATGGTACAATGTAACGGAAGTTACGCAGGCTTTACGTCACAGTGACGTAACAGTAAACCATTTATGATTGGTCAAACGGGTGTAGCGTGCAGTTTGTCGATTTAAAACAAAAAAATTACCAGTAGCGTAGAATTCATTATACGGTTAAGAACATAGAGAATGTGCAAAAAATTAGAAATATGCATACCAAATTAATTATGTTTAAAGGGCAATAAAATTTAAAAAAAATTTATGCATTTTATTTTGTTTACAGCAGGCGCGTAAACATACAAATGTTGGATTTACGACCCTGCTTAACAGTACACCAATGACTCGACGGAATACGTCACAGTAGGTAGCCATATTGGTAAACCATTAATGTTACTTATTTTGCCATATACATGTTCCTTCCTTTTGTTATATGTTCGAAGACTCTAGCGCCGGTATCCCCTCTCCAACTATCTTGTTTGCTGAGTAGACTGTATAAGCCAATACATTAACGCTATTATAATTATGTTTCTGTACTTAAATTAATGTACGTGTAAAGGCTATGATTATTATTGTTTAAGTGACACAAATTTGGATTATACGGCCTTACAGTTTTCATCTAATCTACTATTTGATACCTTTACCTTCGAAGGAATTACTAATTTTCTTTTCTTTTCAGGTAAGAAGAATTTCTGTATTCCATGTATCATCCCAAAGCATCAGTGAAAGATGGTGAGATGTTTCATAATTTTTATCCGGTGGACGAGCTTGTCTTATCTTCAGGCCCTTTGCCAGCAATTAGTAACGCACGAAGCAAAATTTAAAAAAAAAGGGAAGAGCAGTTTCCTACACAAAACAGTGTTTCTTTTTTTCTGTTTTACTACTTTTCTAATGCGTTATTAATACGTTTGTGGTGAGACTGTATGCTAATTGCTAAATGATTAATTCCCGTAGACCCCTACAGACACCTTAGAAATACTTATTAATAATAATAATAATAAGGGACTTTACGAATCATGTTGAAGAAAATAAACCAATGCATTGAGAATCAGGACTTTATTATATTGATAAAGGATCCGTTAAGAATATAAAAATGAGAAAATGTTGAGCACAATAGTTCGTTTTATAAAAATTTTGAAAATGAGAAGCAGAGGATTTTTACTCAAGTTGAGAATTTCCTTTAAGGAGGAACGAGGATTTTCTCTATGATGAGGATTAATCTCTTTTAATTAGAGTTAATGGATTGTGTCTAATCTTCTGTCCTTACACTTTTTACTCCAACGTTCCGTCGCTTACTTCCAAAATAACCCTTTCTGAATCGCGTATCCTACCCGTCCTACCAAACTCCTATAATAGTTCTCTGATACAAAGATAGTTGGAATGGTTGAGTTGACCTGTTCCTCCCTAAGTGCTTCTCCGAGGATGCTCAGCAAGTTGCTGTTGAATGACTTATGGTGTCAGATAGAGTGGCATAAATATTCTAGCACAATTTTGAAAAATTTTTCTATATGGTACGTCGTTGGATTCTTTGAGCAAGGGGCTCCTAAATGTTTACACTCCCTTCCATGTGAAGTGAGTGTGTTGAGCGATACGTTACGGTAAGTGGAGCTCTCTCGCCAAAAAACCATAAAATACACTGAATTACAGCGCGCACTTGCACGTTCCGTCTTTCCATAAGTTGCGTGAGGACAATCCGGAACAGGATAGTCCGCGTTAAACTTAAGACAGCACCTCGTATGTTATTTTCTCGTATTTTTAAAATTAAATCGATTCACAGAAAATAATTTTATTTTAAGAAAGAAGAAAAAACGTTGCTTTTCAAGGGGGGTTTAAAAAGCAATTAATTAGTACGAAATAACATTGAACGCAAATTTGATAATTGGTGAAAAACCAAAAATCTCTATCAAAAACAAATTCAATTACCTCCAAGTGAAATCATTAAGGATCCTAAGCATGAAACTTTCTTTGTTGCTTTGTATAATATGTATTTAAAATAACAAAGATGAACTGCAGTAAATTGAGTCATGAAGCACCGGGACACGGATGTATAAAAATGGGAGTCCCTAGCAATTTGTATGTAAGCACAATCTACTTCAGGGAGATGATTTCCCTGTAAAATAATCAACACAACTTTTGAAATGCTAAGTTTCACGAAGTAGGTAGGTATAACACGAAAAAGAACAGATTCATTCATATTCAAGCATTACACGGCGGATGTAAATTTTATTGAATAAATTTTGATTTTTTAACCAAAACTTTCCTTTCGCATGGCAATTTTGGCAAGTTAAACTAATTTCTGAAACAAAAATACGACGTTAATCAAATCATAAAATGTCTTTAAAAGTTGAATTTCAATAAGCTCCAATCATTTACGTAAATGTTTCCATTATCGTTGTGTTTCAATTTTCTTCCGTTTTATTCATGTCGAATGGCAATTTTTCATACTGCGTGATGATAGTATGTAACAAAATGTATTGTGATTACCATAAAAGTAATTTGTTAAACTGAAAAGTTATTTTCCGGTTGTCAAGGTAGATAAAGTGCTTAACGAGGGTAAAAAGCGCCTCTTATTTTTACGTGTTATAGTGTTTTAATTATGTGTAAACATGTCATAAACACAACAACGTTGCGTATTTGCAATAAGCGGCACTTGAGAATGTTTTTTTCCGATATCTGATAGATATAAAACGTTTTTTGAACACAAAAAGTTATAGACAGATTATTTCTTTTGAACAAGACAACGTTTCTAAAAATAGGAAGAAAAGTCGAATCGATAAATCCTACGTTTGAAATATCAAAATTTATATGATATGATAAAATATAAATTTGCGATCGTTCAAACTGTCAATAGATAGTTTCTTATCACGTTAGGATATATAGGTAGGTATACTGAAAGATTTTTCAGTTCGTCGCATTATTTAATATCCTCATCTGCAATTTCCTGTACAGAAGGAATTGACTTCACGCAACAAACTTTACTACTGATTAAGTCACAATAATACGGAATGTGCAGAATTATAGTGTAAACTACAGCAAGAATATTTTGTATTTCTTATCATACACTTTGCTTCTTGCAATTCTACTATCTAATATTTCAAATACAGAGTGTTTGCGCAAGAACTACGAAACAAACTTTTTTCAAAATAGCAAGAGAATAACTTTAGGCACATGAATAATTAATTACTGGTAGGTTTTAAACCGCAATTGACTTCCAGTCCTATACTGAAGTTAAAATATCCTTAATTATTATTTAAAAAATTCTACTAAATCAAAGGTTTTACTCGCAAAATATAAGCTCGTTTGAAGACATATCGTGGAAAAGTAACGATAAGGCAATTAGTAGCCAAAATACGAGGGACACTCCATTATTATTGAGAATAAAAGAACCAGTGAAACTTTTTCAAAATTTTATTTTAGACATGATTAAAGTATTATTATTATTATTACATTATTATTATTATTCTGCTATAGTGCTCTTAGCCATTCTTTCCTTCCACTGCTCCAAGCGAAGCAGCTTTAGTAATATGTACTATTAAAATAACACCGAACAGCAGCATCGATCTCTTCCTCTGACAAAACCTTCTTCCTCGTAAGTTCTTTTTTAGCACACAACAGCCACATTCGGGGCGTTGTTTTGGGAGCAGACATTCAAATTTTAATCCAAACTGATTTCCCTTGGTGAAAAGTTAGTAAGCATGGTCACAAGTAAAACACCGTTTTTAGTTTGTTGTTAAATTCAAAATGGCGGCCAATATAGCAATTATCCAAGTTTTTACTTTTTAGGGTCTAGCTTAAGAACCGTTTAACTTAATTAAAATTTGAAAATTGTAGCCAAAGGAAGGCCAGAACATTTACTTATAATTTATAAAGAAGAAAAATTTAACGTGGACAGTTTGTTGGTGCCCAAAATTGGTCAAAAATTGCTCCAAGATTTTTTTTATTTTTTGAAATGTTATACATGTAGTTCATGGAAAACTGTTGGCACTAACATTATTTCTTCATTTCCCATAGGAGAATGGGGATGAATTTTTGAAGTGTTTATATTTTATTTTATTTTGTTGTTTATTTTCTTGTCCTGATGAAGCCCCCCACGAAACTGTGCGAACTATGACACGGTCCTACCCCTTAAGTCATCTTTATCTTAATGACTCTGGCCGTGGAAGCCTCCGCTCTGACCCTTTGGGGCGATTTTGATGAGCAGCTTGTTTTAAATTTAATCAAAATCGGCATAATAGTTTAGGCTCCACAGCCATAACGTACGCAACACTTTTCAAAAGTGGTGGTTTTTGACTCGGGAGGACCCAAAACGTTGAGATTCATCAAAATCTCGAGCTCAATTTATTGTCGATTAAGTATACTACTTTCCTTATGTGCATACAACGTGCCCAAGATAAGGATGAACAGCATGGGGATCTTGAAAACGATAAGAGATACGAAGGCGGTTAAATTAGAGAAAAGTTGTATAATTTAGGGCATATTCACATGTAGTTTGCAAAAGTTCATTATTGTTTATCGTTTCCGAGATTTAAAACAAAATGCGATTTTTGGGTTTTTCTTTTTTCGCCGCAACCAACGAAACACCCTGTGTTCGATAGTATTATTATGACGAATTTAACGATGTATTTACACATTTTGGTTTGGAAGCTAATTTTTAAAAAACATTCGGATTAATTTTAGTATTTGACAATATTTTTTTATGTACAAATTTAACAACTCCAACCTTTTAAATCTATTTAATTAAAGTTAAATAATTACAAATAACTGTTCAAATAGGTTACTGTTATTTTCTGGACACAGGTTTACTGTGTTTACTGAAGTTTTTCTTAAAAATTAGCTTCAAAACCATAATGTGTAATACATCGTTAAATTCGTAATAAAAAATACTATCGAATACAGGGTGTTTCGTTGGTTGCGGCAATATAAAAAAATAAAGTTGATGATGGTTTCTCGAAGACGAAACGGCGAATAAAAAATTTGAAACCGCCATCTAATAGAATTCAAAAGATGACAGTGAAGAAGTATCTTTGGTTTTTATAAATCTTTTAAAGTAAACGAAGGAATTACGAAAAAAGAAAAACCCAAAATCGCATTGCTTTAAATCTCGGAAACGATTAACAATAATGAACTTTTGCAAACTACATGTGAACATGCCCTAAATTATACAACTTTTCTCTAATTTAACAGCCTTCGTATCTCTTACTGTTTTCAAGATCCCCATGCTGTTCATCCTCATCTTGGGCACGTTGTACCTACACTACACGTGTGTATATGCACGGGAAATTAAAAATTATTCAAATTGGTGAATTCAACCAAAAAGGTTATGATTACAAAATGTAAAGTATTCTACATACTTTAGGCGTATAATTTGTTATTTAGGTTGTTTTATTAAAAACACACCGCATCCGAGCAGATACGCTTTGTGTTGTATTATCAAATCTATGTTTATTATAATGATGTATAATTACGTGTACCTCCCACACTATTTCAAAATGGCTTATAAGCTTCTATCGATAAATTTACCGTTGGGTACTAGCCACCGGAATACTATTATTAGTTGACTGTACAGCACTAAATTCCATTTTGTATAGATTTTATAGTTTCAACGTCGATGTAATTAGCTAGATATCTTCGTGCCACTAAACTGTAATATTATTAAATAAATCTGCGGTTAAACCAATATACCCGTCGTCAAAGAATTAATAAAATGGTCATAAATTATTATATAATCATTTACGCTTTGCAGTAAAGTGTATAGGAATTCCCTTCTGTATTTTTAGGCAGACAAAACGTAGAATAATATCCTAATGTTCACAACACTTATTTTTGCAAATTTTCTAAAAGGAATTTTTATAGTTCTTGCTTTGTTTGCCCATTCTTTTGTTCGTTCATCTTAAATCAGTTTTTTCAGAAAATGGTGGCTTCTCGAACGAGGACGAAAAACCATTGACATCAATTTTTTTCGTGCTTTCAGTCTCGTTTACTAAAAAAATAGTATATGTATCTTTAATTTACAAGATTTACATCTATTTTGTGCATTATAATATTCTAGGCGTACCTACCTAAGTTATTTATAACAAGTGATGTTAATTAATATTAATTATCGCTTTATGAGTGCCTCCTGCCGTCCAGCATAGGAAATGTACGAATTCTTCGTCAGTATAGTACGGGAATGACCTTAATCGAATACACTTGAGTCTTTAAATAAGCTCAAGGGAAGTATGCCAAGATTAGACAAATCAGCAGTCCAAGAAACCGGACCTTGTCGCCTTATCTATCCACCTAGGAACTGATTAATTTAATATTGTAGTAAAATCTTCTGCAAAAATAAAGTGACGCTCCATCCTGTTGTATACACATTTCCTGATTTAGTGGAACGTCTTCCAATAACAACCATAATATTTCTTTCTAACCTACTGGCCCACAGGCGCAAAATTTTAATCCAATCATAACATTAAAAAGCCGCTTTCCCGTAGCTTCGCCCGCGGTCTTACAGCTTTCACTACAACACAACTTCTCGGCCATATTGTGGTCAAACCCTTCACTGAGTCACATATATGAAAAATGACGAGCTCATGTTTTGACATGGTGACCTTTGACTCCTTGGAAACCGGAAGTGATCTTGAACGAGTCAATGGTTGTAAACCACCTCAGGGTTCCGTGTGATACTCATGCAAAATTTTAGCCCTACAGATTTTGCGGGTTTCAAGTCTATTCGCATTATAGAGAAGTGACGGACGGACCGACATGCATGTGCCCAATATTTATCATAGCCAAAAATCTTACTTCGGGCCAAGAGTTCATATTCCCCAAAAAACATTCAACTTTACATATTAGAAATAAACTGTTGCTCGTAAGTAAAAAGGTTGACGCATGATCCTATGCCGTTTGGTTCAACATTTAATTTTTCAAGTGTTTTACTAACTGTAAGTATCTAAAATTTCATCCTTTTTCATTAAAAGGAAAGGTGCAGGTTTCCTTTACTTGGATAGGTCTTCCTCATACAAAAACACCAGCTGTTCCATATTGTAAACTGATTGCATCCAATAACTTGCGGATCATCAGAGATGTTGCAGTTGCTGTGGTTAATGGAACGCAACACTGAAAAAAAAATCCTTTAAAATTTCATCATTTTCGTGTCCTTTATTATCAGAATCGGATCACTCATAGGGTCCCCGTGTAGAACTTGTGAGAATATTTCCTTTGCAAGCCAGCTATTTTTACATCTACTTTGGGCACAACCGTGCAAGAGGGTTTTTGTTTATGTCTTGTCATTCGAAATTTGACTCGCATTTTTTTCATAGCAACATAACTTCGTTCTGTCGGCCGGATTTCAATTTCCGTACTCCAGTCATTGGTAATAAGGTCAGGTAATAAGTGTAGGTGGACATCCTATATTCTGAAATCTGTATCTGTTCATATACTTTATTCTATCTCTGTCATTTCCGCAAATAACACCATACCAGAATGTTTTAACTCCAATTCCTTTATTAAGGGTATTCGCTGTCAAGATTTATAGCCTGTTTTTTTTGCTCTTAGACTGTTACTTTGGGAAGATTTTGGAGCTGATGTAAATTTAGCTAAGGCGTATCATTTCGATGGTTACATTTGGTCCTCTAGATGTCCTCTTAGATGTTAATCCACGTTTCTTTGAACTTTTTAATCACTTTCACTGTTATTTTCCTTTGATCTCATGCATTATTTCCATCTCCATCACGTCCATTGCAAAGTACCAGTTCAATCTTTTTTCCTACAACAAAGTGAAACTTAATTTAGTAGATAAAATATATTATACTCTATACAAATTAAACCTACCGTAAGTGAACCTTTTGAAGCACATGCAAATCCCCAGAGAAGCAGCTCTCCTACTTTACGGTATTGGACTAACACTCTAAACAAGCGTTTTATTGTTGTGCAAGTGCAATGTTTGTGGCGATAGAATTTTTTGTCCGTGATTTCAGGTTAATAAAAGTTGACTTCCAACGTTAAAGTTACCGGAGATTTGAAGACGTTGAAGGGACAGTAGGCTAACGGACGAATGGACGCAAAAACATTCACTATATTTCATAGATGATAAAGGAACACCCAATGAACATTTAATATAGCAGACAGTTTTAGACTAAGCAGTTTGTCCATAGCCAGACAAAGGGGAGAAAGTGAAAGTTCTTAGCGAAACTTATCCTCCTAAAAGTAAATCGCTCAATTTCAGAAAAACGGGTGAGTAAATTAACTGATATAACTAATCATGTTACTCATAAGTAAGAAAAGTTAAGTTTATTTTATCCCCATCAGTGCAGAAACTTGATAACTAACCATCAACAAAATATTACGTTTAGTGACGAACAATTCGTTATACCTATAATTGACTGAATTCAAACTTAACTTCTACTTTTTGTCTGATCATTTTATCTCAAGTTTATTTAGATTTCGACCGGGACGTAACTTGTATCTGTGATGTAACACAGTTGCTTGATCTGTAACAAACGCGTTATCATAGTAGCTCCTTGTGTACAAAAACCGTTTCATAATTCCTTATATAATGAATGGCCAGGACAGTTTTTATCAACTGGGATCAACGTAATTGTGTGGTATAATTTTTATATTGTAAAACGACGAATATTGTCTTTATCCACTTTTAATTTATTTCCTTACAAGTTTAGTACCTACTGTGGGTGATTGATCATAAAAGTTACTTTTTAATCTCTTTATTTCCACTTAAAGTAATTACAAAAGTACTACCACACTGTGGTACTACCTAAAACTGCAAATTACAATGAAAATTAATGATATACTTACTTTTATTTATCTGAATTATACGGTTGTTCTGAATTGTAGTAGCATGTCACGATACTTTCATTTACAGGTAGACTTTCAATTCTTCCCTTCGCTCATTGAAATTAAATTCATAAATAACTGGCTTCATTATGAACCGTGATGTTGGAAGGAGCTTGAAGTGTACAAACTTCAGCACGTAAGGTTCCTGTTATTACATAACGAAGTCTACCCTTCAGTAGCTAGCGTTGGGAATTGCAAATCGTTACGTTGCTAACTTCAATGTAATTACCTACTACAAAAAAGGGGTCTTTGCTGCGGTATTGTAATAACAATAAAATGGCTTTTAAACCACCCATCTACTGACCATGTGTGTCCACCGTCTTAATTATAACTTGCAAGTTGATATTGTTAATCTGTGCTCTCACATCAATACTTTGATATATGAGCACTTAAATCTATGTTATGACATTTAAATATAGCTGTAAACATCAAAATATTTTCCCACATAAACCAAGTTATTAGATTCAAACGGTAAGTGTAGGTAATAATAGTAGTATTTATTGTTGCACTGCAAACACTTGCAAAGGTTATTAACAGTAACATTACACTGTAATTTTAACTATATTACCCTTTCTTTCAAATTCTTCGACATTATAAAAATCAATATTAACAATGCTAATAACCATAACAGTTGATGTGCGTAGAGATGCTTGGAAATTCGCAATTCCTAGATCTCGACCAACAACAAATCAATAATGAGAACGAACTGGACAGTATAATTCCTCGAAATAGATTTGGTATACATGACACAGTTTCAAATAAATATAAGAGACAAAGTAAAAATTCCAAATTCTGTAAAGAGGCATTTGCCATTTTTTTCTGTTCACAATCCCGTCTGAGACGCTGGCGCTATAGTAAAGTTTTGTTAATATTTACGGTTTTTAAAATTTCACGTAAGAAAAATTTGTTAAAAGTATTTTTAGTTTAATTATTATCACAAAATACAGTTTAAATGGTTGGTATCAACGGAAAAGAACACAACTCAAGTCCTGTGACTATCTAAATTTCTAAATAATTAAAACAAAACAATAGCGCACTTATCGTTAGAGGTACGCGCAAGAATTGGATCTACTGTACGTTCTGTACCCTAATAAATGACTCGGTAGAGGAGGTTCTGTTCCTTGGCCGCCAAGGTCACCAGACCTTACCTTCATGGATTATTATCTTTATGGGGAACTGTTAAATGTCAAAAATGCCAAAAAAATTGAAGTTCCAAAATGGAAAATGAGGAAAGAGATTGAGGCATTTAAAAACTCAAAAAAGCTCGGACAGGTCAATTGTTTTTTTCTTAGAGAAGCTGGGTACTTTTACTGATATTTTACAAGATTGTTTCACCCCTTGGGTACAGGGTAAACAACCCTTAAATTTTTAAATAAAAACAAGGGTTAATTTTTTCTTGTGCTAATTAATAAAACCAGTTTATGCAAATTCAACCCTTATTTTAATAAATTTTCGAAGTGTCTGTCTTCAGCTTCCATGTAATAATACAGATTTTGATTAACTCGTTCCTCCTGATCTCACCCCATTAGATTTTTTTATGGGATCATGTAAAGAGTAAAGTTTTTTCCACTGGTCCGGAATCTTTGGAGGAGTTACGTGACGGTATAGTACATGAATGCCGCCTGATCACTCCTGAAATGTTGCAAAATGTACGGGAACGATTTAATGAAAATTTGTACTATTGCATGGAGCTGAAGGCAAGCACTTCAAACATTTATTAAAATAAGGGTTGAATTTGCATAAACTGGTTTTATTAATTAGCACAAGAAAAAATTAACCCTTGTTTTTATTTAAAAAATTAAGGGTTGTTTACCCTGTACCCAAGGGGTGAAACAATGTTGTCAAATATCAGTAAAGTACCTAGCTTCTCTAAGAAAAAAACAATTGACCTGTCTGAGCTTTTTTGAGTTTTTAAATGCCTCAATCTCTTTCCTCATTTTCCATTTTGGAACTTCAATTTTTTTGGTTAAAAATTTAAAAAAACTAGTGCACTGAAATCAGAAAAGAAAGACCTTTCAAATGACGTATCACTTGCCCAATCATCCCTATTTAAATTTTAGGGGTTGTTCTCACAGCGCTAAGGGATGAAATCACTTCAGGTTGAAAATCATGGCGAAAGTTGTCCCCCTTGATATAAAAATTGACGTGTTTTTGCGTTTCACAAAAAAAAATTCCCTCTGGCCAGAAACCCGTCTGTTACCTTTTCGTTGGGCCACCCTGTATAACTTTAAACAATGTGAGAAGATTATTTAGGGTTAAGACTTCAAAAGTGCAATGATCAAAGTGGAAGATATTTTGAACATTTACTTTAATGAGAAATATTGTATTTATTTGTTATTTTAATTTTCGAGAAATACGTTACTTACAGTTTATTAAAAGTGTTGTTTTAATTATTTAGAACTTAAGATAGTCACCCGACTTCAGTTTTGTTCGTTTGCGTTGATTCCAACTATTTAAACTGTATTTTGTAATAATAATTAAACTAAAACTACTTTTAATAAATTTTTTTTACATGAAATTTTAAAAATCATAAATATTAACATAAGTACAAAAAATAATACCAGGAAATAATACACCGTTGAATACTGTTTTTTGTCGAGAATCTGATGGTAAATAAAAATACAGGGTGTTCCATTTAAAATATTCGTATAAACTCTATATAAAGTTCACAAATTTTGAATTCTCATTTTAAACACTGTATAAAATTAATCACTTAGTTTTTGTTTGTAGAGTAACACGACATTAGGGTAATATTATTCGTCAAATAAATTTTTCCTTTTTTGAAAAATAATTTAGTTATGAATATTATAGTCCGGCCTTGAATTGTACAAAATTTTGACAAAATAATTAAAAATTTGGCAACCGCACATCCAATATCAAGAAAAATTGCAGGCGTGATATAAATATGATTGGTCAAGACATGAAAGGAAAAAACACAGAGTGTGCCATTTAAAAAAAGTGACATTTTCCTGCCAGGTGACCTTTATTTGAAACTTTTTTCTGTATCTTCAACCTACATTGAGTTATCGACCGATTACGGAGCAGTGGGAGACCCTGTACATATTAGAGTCGAAACGCGTTTAGTTACGTTTAAAATAAGTGGAAAACTAGTTCCAGTATAAGTAGAAGACGGGCACCTTTTCCCCCCCCGTTTCTGACGTCACGTTGGGGGGGGCATGGCCCACGTGGGGGACGTATTTTATCCTTAGGGATGATTCTGGAGGGGGTAATTTATTTTTAGGGTTGATTCTGGATGCTGACTAACTTTCTGGGTGCCCTTTTGGCTTTCTGGATGCCCTTTTGGCTTTTCTGGATGCCCTTTTGGCTTTTCTGGATGCTGGATGGCTTTTCTGGATGCTGGATGCCCTTTTGGTTTTTGGTTTCTTAATGCCCTTTTGGTTTCTGTTTTCTTAATGCCTTTTTGGCTTTTCTGGATGCTGGATGCTGGTTGCTGGATGTCTTTTCTGGATGCTGGATGGCTTTTCTGGATGCTGGATGTCTTTTCTGGATGCTGGATGGCTTCACTTGGCCTTGAAATTTGGTTTTGGCTTGAAATTTGGCCTTGGAAATTCACCTCGGCCTTGACATTTGACCTTGCAGTCTGTCCTTGAGGTTGATCTAAAGGTCGGTCTTGAAGTTTGTCCTCGGGACTGGCCTTGAGGATTTGACCTTGTGCATTTCCAAGACCACGCGGGCGGCTTCGGGATTTGACCTTGGATGTTTCCAAGGCCACGTGGACGTCCTTGAGATTTAACTTTGAAATTTGACCTTGAAATTTGTTCTTGAGATTTGACCTTGGTTTTTCTGAAAGATACTATAAATACGTGCAACTGAGTTTAGTTAATTTAGTTCTGCTACTTTATTCGTCATGGATCGTTTAAGTGTTAATGAAATTTTGTGCTTGTTCCGCGGTGGTTTGTTAACCGACGAACTGCTGATAAAGGCGTATAATATTATTAATAATAAGATAATATTTGAAAATGATACCGTCGAATCAATAGAAGTGTACGATAATTTTGTGGAAGCTGTACGGAGCGCTGGTGGCATGTAAGTTTTATTTTTGTTTTATTTTTTAAGTTTTTAATTGTTTTTAAAGTCCTACTCAAGTAAATATGGAAGAAGAGGTGTTGCAAACTTCCGAAGCGGAGAGTATGATGAGAACGGTATGTCTTTTTAATATTCTATTGCCTCGTTTCGTAAATAAGTACATTACAGCAGCAATCGGGTTCAGGCGCATCAAATCAACAACAAGAAGCCGGACCATCCTCTTCCCCCCAAATGAGATTCAATTACCAATTGGGTGCAGGTCCATCAATCCGACAAGAGGCTGGACCATCCTCTACCCAAAAAATGTTTAAACACATAAATGTAATTGGTGAATCCGACACGAAGTTTATTAAAAAGTTTAATACGACGTGTAGAACTTTGAAATTTACCTTTAATGACGAGACATGTAAGGATAACCCCTTAACATGGTTACAGGTAAGAATATATCGTTTTCTAAAATCTTATTTAACACTTATTTTGCAGAGTGCATTCGAGGAGTTGCACACATACATCGTGAAAGATGCTGCACCGTCAGATCGGGTCGGAATCGCATTGAGGAACCCCAATTTCCCCGACAAACCCATCGGGCTTTCGTTCAGAAGAGTGGACCAGTTGTCGGTAAAGGTGATAATGTCGCTGCTGGAAAAGGTAATGCAGAGCAATGCTAGCTTTTTTTCAAGTGACTTGTTACTTTTAAACGTGGATAGAGTGAGGATACCTGTTGGCTATGGACGCAAAAACTTGACAGGGTTAAAGTTTGAAGATTTTTGTAAATCTAAAAAACAAGGTATTATTGTTGTACCAGCATCGACCGATAATAATTGTTTAGCTCGTGCACTAGTCCTAGCGATAGCGTTTAGAACCAACGATACAATGCGTCATGGTATGGAAATGGGTAGTCCATTACTCCAAAGGCGAGCCATGCAACTTTGCCAAAGCGGTGATGTAGACCTCAGCGAGGGTGGTAGTTACCAGCATATTCAGTCATTTCAAAATCATTTAGCATCATATACTATAGTTGTTTATAATTCTAGAATAGGTGATTCAGTTTATTTTGAGGGCCCTAGAGAACAGGGTAGAGTAGTTTTAAATTTATTGTTAGAGGATGAGCACTATAATGTTATTACTAGTTTGACTTCGGCATTTACGTGCAGTTATTACTGTGAGCAGTGCAAAAAACGATATAATGACAAAAAGGATCATATGAAATGTCAGTATCAGTGTCCTTGTTGCCATGAAAAACCCCCTTGTTCCATTCAAAATGCGAAAATTGTCTGCAGTGATTGTAATAGGGATTTTTACGGTCAGGAATGTTTAAAAAACCACAAGGACACTGAGCTATGCAAAAAATTGCGTAGGTGCTTGAAGTGTTTCAAAACCATCGAGGTAAAAGGTAAACATAGATGTGGTTACAGTTATTGTACCACGTGCAGGAGCCAAAAACCTATTGGGCATCTTTGCTACATGGCCGTTAACAAGGCTCCACGGGACACTGATGGAGGTAAAGCATCTATGTTTATCTTTTACGATTTGGAGTGTATGCAAGAAAAAATGTGGGAGGGAACGAACGATCGATTTCTACATGAGTCCAATCTATGTGTGGCCGTGAATGTTTGCCCTGTTTGTATCAAATGCACCGACGATTTGGATGAACCTTGTCCTACGTGCGGTGAAAGAGTGCACATTTTCAGGGAAGATCCTGTTGAATCCTTTTTATCGTACGTTGCCGAGAAAGCGCGAAAATTTAAAGTTACATGCATCGCACATAACATGAAGGGGTACGATGGATGTTTTGTGCTTAGATGCATGCTAGCTAATAGTACCCGGTGGAGACCAAAGATCATCTCAAACGGTCTCAAACTAATTTCCATCCAATGCGATGATATTAGATTTATTGATTCCCTTAGTTTCATTCCGTCATCTCTCTCGGTATTTCCCAAAACTTTTAATTTCCCCGAATCCAAGGGATACTTTCCATTCCTCTTTAACACGTCCGAGAATCAGAATTATGAGGGTCCCTTGCCTGCCCTTGAATATTTTTGTACTGATCAGATGTCGACGAAAGAGCGACAAAACCTTTTAGACTGGCACGCGACCCAAAATAATTATGTTTTCAAGATGAGTGAAGAGATTGTGAAGTATTGCCTAATGGATGTTAAGATTTTGGTTAAAGGTTGTGTTCAATTCAGGTCGATGTTCATGGACCAAAATAAAGTCGATCCCTTCGAGGAGTCAACCACAATTGCGAGTGGTTGCAATAAGGTGTTTCGCCGGTTATTCCTCAAAGAAAATACAATTGGGTTGATTCCAAAAGGCGGTTATAGACGTGCCGACAAACAGTCCAAAGTGGCGATACAGTGGTTACGCTGGGTGGAACATTCTCAGCAAGTGGCCATACAGCATGCCGGAAAAGCTCGTGAGTTCAGAATACCTGAAGGTATTAAGGTCGACGGTTATTGCGCCGAAACAAATACGGTTTACGAGTTTCTAGGATGCTATTGGCACGGTTGCGAAGAATGTTTCCCCAACCAGGCCAACGTTGATCCCAAGTTGGACATGAATACTGCAATGTTTGTCCGAAACGAAAACACGGTAGCTCGTTCTCAGCGGCTTCGCAAGCACGGATATAATTTAGTGGAAATGCGTGAATGCGATTTTAAAAGATTAATTCTCGTAAACGAGGAATTACGAACATTCATACATAATTTAGGCGACCAAGATGACGAACCGTTAAATCCTCGAGACGCTTTTTACGGTGGTCGCACTAATGCCAGCACACTTTATCATAAGTGTGATGGCATTAGCGAGAAAATTATGTATTACGATGTGTGTTCGCTATACCCCTTTGTAAATAAATATTGTAAATATCCTATAGGTCATCCGAAAATTCATGTAGGGTTAGAATGTAAGAACATTTCGTTGGACACGGTGGAGGGTTTAGTTAAATGCAGAGTACTACCGCCCTCTGATCTCTATCACTCTGTTTTGCCATTAAAAATGCATGGTAAGTTAATGTTTTTGTTATGTCGGACTTGTGGCGTAGAGCTAAACGAGGGGGAATGTCGGCATAGTGAAGCCGAGCGCTGTTTCGTTGGAACGTTTGTAGCTGACGAGCTGCGTAAGGCTATCGCTAAAAATTATAAAGTTTTGGACGTTTTCGAAATTTGGGAATACCAGGTAACTGTATACGATAAAACCACGAAACAGGGTGGACTGTTTAGCGGGTATATCGATAGTTTCCTTAAACTGAAACAAGAATGCTCGGGATGGCCAAGTCATTGCACTACAGATTCCGGAAAGAAGAAATACATAGAAGATTATTACGAAAAAGAGGGGATTCTATTGGACGAAAATAACATTAAGAAAAACCCTGGTTTACGGTACTTGGCCAAACTCATGCTAAATTCATTCTGGGGAAAATTTGGGCAACGCGAAAATTTAGCCCAGACCAGTATTGTATCTGAGCCAAAGGACCTTTTCAAATTATTTACAGATCCTTTGGTTCAGGTACAAACCATTAATCCCATTAACGATGATGTGGTGCTTGTAAGTTGGGACAGGCCTGAGGGTGAGGGTGAGAACCTAAAAACTATTAATGTGTCCATAGCCGCGTACACGACAGCTCATGCACGTTTAGAGCTATATAGTTACTTGGAAAAATTAGATCGGCGTGTTCTGTATTACGATACAGACAGTGTTATTTTTGTTGCTAAACCCGACTCCTGGAAGCCAACGTGTGGTGATTTCCTTGGTGAGATGACCGACGAGCTGGAAGCATATGGTGAAGGAAGCTATATAGATGAGTTTGTGAGTGCCGGTCCTAAAAACTACAGTTATAATGTGTTTTCCACCAGTGACCAGACACTTAAATCAACCTGTAAAGTGAAGGGTATTACCTTGAATTATAAAAACTCTCGTGTCATAAACTTTGAAACAATGAAAGATATGGTGCTTAGCAATAGTAAAGACTCTCTGTATGTTTATAATGATAGGAAAATAGTTAGAGATAAGAGTTATAATGTAATAAGTAGGCCTGAATCTAAGCAATATAGGATAAGTTACTCTAAGCGGCGAAGGATCGATAACTTTGATACTTTGCCGTTTGGATATAAAGAATAAATACAAAAATAAGATAATATATTTATATAAATAAATGCAAATAAAAAGAAACATGTTTTATTTCAGTCAGTATGCGTAAGGTATGGTTTAACGATTCTCGTAATTCTGTGCATTACATGATTGTCTGGCAATATCCCTATAAGCAGGCCCGTAAAGGGGAACAATATGCTAGAGATTCTGTTCGTTTCGCAAGACGAGTTGAAATCGTCAGCAAAGCTATTTCACCAATATTAGAAAAGCAACATTGGAAATTTGTATTGGCCACACGCGCTTACCATAATGTGCCTCCTTCAATTGATTGATACAGGAATTGTTTATTAAAGTCCACGTATTCAGTTTGCTTGGACATTAAATATGGCCGACAAAACCAAAATGGCTGAAAAAATCAAAATTTCCACCAAAACCAAAATGGCTGCCAAGTAACAGTTCTAATCGTACGCACAACACATCTTAAGGTGCGCACGACATAATTTATGGTGCGTACAACAATATTGTATTGTGCGCAAGGTAAAAGGTACTGTGCGCACGCCAGAAAGTGCTGCGAGCACGTCAAAAAGGATTGTGCGCAAGGTAAAAGGTACTGTGCACACGTCAAAAAAGTATTGTGCGCAAGGTAAAAGGTACTGTGCGCACGTCAGAAAGTACTGTGAGCACGTGAAAAAGGATTGTGCGCAAGGTAAAAGGTACTGTTCGCACGTCAAAAATGTATTGTGCGCAAGGTAAAAGGTGCTGTGCGCACGTCAAAAAAGTATTGTGTGCAAGGTAAAAGGTACTGTGCGCACGTCAAAAATAGCAAATCCTCATTAAGATTACAAAATTTAATCGCAAAGAAACAATTATTCTTATAAAAACATGTATTTAGTTAAAGTATCTGGTTCTACAATTTTTTATAGTGATCTTCATAAAATCCTTTGTTTTACGCTTTACTTTAAATTATTATAGGACCTTTTGCGTACAAATATCGGTTCTGATTTTGTCTAATTCTTAAAGTAACGAGTGTAAAAGAGGTAGTGTAGCAGGGAGATAGGTGAAATTGTGATGAAAGAGCTTACATTAATTATCTTTCGCTAGCTCGTTTTTTACCGTATGGCTGTTTTTATTTTGTTAACAATTAACAAGCAAAAAGTATAACGCACTTGTAGTTGTAATTGTTGTAAATATAATCGGCAAAAACCAAAATTATTGCCAAAATCAAAATTATTGCTAAAAGCCTAAAACCCAAAGTGGTTACCAGAAACCATTGTAGCACCAATATATATTTTTTAAAGTAGTACTACACAATTTTGATATATTTTTTTAGAAAAATAACAATGACAAAGATTTTCAAATAATAAACAGATTAATAATAATATTTATTTAACTAACAGTTATTTGACTAACATTACACAATCTAGATTTTTTTCCAAAAACATAAAATTTTGACTTCTTAGTATTAATAGACAGGTTATTTTCACAAATCCACTCGTCGTCATTTAGAATCTGGCTCATTTCTTATAGGTCTTTACCAGTCATATAGTGACACTGTGTCATCAGCAAATAAAACAATTTTACCATTTTTAACAACATTAAATATTTTATTTTGATGAATATTTTTCATCTTTACTAGTCTTATCTAATGATTCTTCTTCGTTATGCTTGTAAAAGTATTCATACTTTAATCCCGTCAAGTTTTTTGCGTCCATAGCCAACAGGTATCCTCACTCTATCCACGTTTAAAACTAACAAGTCACTTGAAGAAATGCTAGCATTGCTCTGCATTACCTTTTCCATTATCACCTTTACCGACAACTGGTCCACTCTTCTGAACGAAAGCCCGATGGGTTTGTCGGGGAAATTGGGGTTCCTCAATGCGATTCCGACCCGATCTGACGGTGCAGCATCTTTCACGATGTATGTGTGCAACTCCTCGAATGCACTCTGCAAAATAAGTGTTAAATAAGATTTTAGAAAACGATATATTTCTTACCTGTAACCATGTTAAGGGGTTATCCTTACATGTCTCGTCATTAAAGGTAAATTTCAAAGTTCTACACGTCGTATTAAACTTTTTAATAAACTTCGTGTCGGATTCACCAATTACATTTATGTGTTTAAACATTTTTTGGGTAGAGGATGGTCCAGCCTCTTGTCGGATTGATGGACCTGCACCCAATTGGTAATTGAATCTCATTTGGGGGGAAGAGGATGGTCCGGCTTCTTGTTGTTGATTTGATGCGCCTGAACCCGATTGCTGCTGTAATGTACTTATTTACGAAACGAGGCAATAGAATATTAAAAAGACATACCGTTCTCATCATACTCTCCGCTTCGGAAGTTTGCAACACCTCTTCTTCCATATTTACTTGAGTAGGACTTTAAAAACAATTAAAAACTTAAAAAATAAAACAAAATAAAACTTACATGCCACCAGCGCTCCGTACAGCTTCCACAAAATTATCGTACACTTCTATTGATTCGACGGTATCATTTTCAAATATTATCTTATTATTAATAATATTATACGCCTTTATCAGCAGTTCGTCGGTTAACAAACCACCGCGGAACAAGCACAAAATTTCATTAACACTTAAACGATCCATGACGAATAAAGTAGCAGAACTAAATTAACTAAACTCAGTTGCACGTATTTATAGTATCTTTCAGAAAAACCAAGGTCAAATCTCAAGAACAAATTTCAAGGTCAAATTTCAAAGTTAAATCTCAAGGACGTCCACGTGGCCTTGGAAACATCCAAGGTCAAATCCCGAAGCCGCCCGCGTGGTCTTGGAAATGCACAAGGTCAAATCCTCAAGGCCAGTCCCGAGGACAAACTTCAAGACCGACCTTTAGATCAACCTCAAGGACAGACTGCAAGGTCAAATGTCAAGGCCGAGGTGAATTTCCAAGGCCAAATTTCAAGCCAAAACCAAATTTCAAGGCCAAGTGAAGCCATCCAGCATCCAGAAAAGACATCCAGCATCCAGAAAAGCCATCCAGCATCCAGAAAAGACATCCAGCAACCAGCATCCAGCATCCAGAAAAGCCAAAAAGGCATTAAGAAAACAGAAACCAAAAGGGCATTAAGAAACCAAAAACCAAAAGGGCATCCAGCATCCAGAAAAGCCATCCAGCATCCAGAAAAGCCAAAAGGGCATCCAGAAAAGCCAAAAGGGCATCCAGAAAGCCAAAAGGGCACCCAGAAAGTTAGTCAGCATCCAGAATCAACCCTAAAAATAAATTACCCCCTCCAGAATCATCCCTAAGGATAAAATACGTCCCCCACGTGGGCCATGCCCCCCCCACCGTGACGTCAGAAACGGGGGGGGGGGAAAAGGTGCCCGTCTTCTACTAGTATACTACAAAGAATGGTATGTATGTCATTAACTGTGTTCATAAATAACGAACACTGTCACTGTCGAAATCGCTGTTCACGATTTTCACCTTTGTTTAGTTTAGTTATTCGTGCAATTTGTGTTTACCTAAATATTTTTTATAATAGTGAACTCAAAAAATCTCCACATATTTGTTGTAAATGTTCCACCTATACGTTCCCAAATAGCCATTGTGACCGAAGGCAGATGAAACATCTTCCTCTTCCTTGCTTTTAATATTAATGCTTGAGGGAGGTACCACAAAGGGCCTAGGTGCGCGTGGACTTCTGACCAACCTCCCATCGTAATCCAGATTCTAGAACATTTCAATTATGTGGTTATTTTTACATCAATACCTTGTAAATCTTCTACATTTATTCTTTCAGGAAAGTTGAACCCTTGGTCATAAACAACGCGCTTATAGATTGAACACACTGTTTACCCTCTTAAGGTTAAACACACAGAAGACAACTATGATGTCTCCTGCATTTATACACTATCGAGCTGTGAGCTTCGATGCTGATCATTGGTTAAAGCGTTTTGTCCAATTAATAGGCAGAGTGTGACTTGAGCGGTCAATGTACATGTCGCATGGTTAGGCTTACAACAACCTATTAGATGACACTTATATACCTGCCTTCGCGTTGCTTATCTTCAACCCTACTACTAGATATACCGAAAGCGTTATTGGTGCCTCTGGGATTTTTCTTCTGAAAGGTCAGATCACTTACGTGTGTGTGAGAGAAAAACATGAACTTACTAGCGTGAGTAATACAATAATTATCAGTATGTTGTACATAGTTACTTTTTTACTCGCTTGGTATTATCGGGATCTGGATAATGCCCTGAAGGGTATGTCCCACGAATGGTATGTCGTGAAAAATTGGATCTGGATCTTTTATATTATGAACCCATACACTAACGACTTGATAAAAGTCCAAAGGTGTGAGATCTGGTGATCTGAGCGGAGTAAACCATCTTCAAGGGAAGAATTGATTGAACGAATTTTTGACGCATTTACCAACATTCGTGACAATTTCGCAAATATCGAATGGAAAAGAGAACTACGAAGGCGTGGGGGGGGGGGGGTATGTGTGGAGGTTGGTGGATTTCATTTTGAACAACTGTAACAATTTTTGTTTGTCACGTCGTTATTTTATGTGCATTTTTGTGCTATGTACGTTATTGTGTTCTTGTTAATTTGTTAATGAAAATTGTTATTAAAAGTTTTATTTTATGATAATTTTAGAGTACCTATTCTCTTTACTTACTTTTACATTTTTAGCTGAGATAGCATGATTTACGTCACAACGATAGGACTTAGTATGAGTTAAGTCAGGTTTAACTGTTGTTATGACCCATGCAGGGTTAGGAATTGGGAAAAATTGCACATAATCATTTTTGCTTAAAATTGTTCAAAAAAATACGTACCTGTACGAATTCTTCGCAGTTACCCGCGGCCACCCTGTATATAACTTTAATTGTTTTATTAAAATTAATTTGTGTTACTTTTATTAACTTAGTTATAATTAATTAATTGATCACCATTAAGTACAAGCCGAAAGAGCTTATTACACAGATGATTTCAATTTCTCTCAATAAAGCTCGTGTCATTTTCGATATTAAAAATAAAGTTTGAAGTTGAAGTCAAAAGATCGTATGATTAAATGTACAGATCAAAATTGTCAGAAACTCGCTTCGATTATCGGTAAAGAACGTTGAAACTGAAACTAAGAACAATTCAACAAACACTTCATCCGATCTACAGTAAAAAAAAGGGCAAAACCGAGTGGAACAAATAAATGTGAAAAGCTGCGTTAGTTTGAAGGAGCTTTATAAAAAAATTCTCAAATGTTTTCGTTTGTCAATATAAAACTTCACTTTCCAACTACTGCCCAACTGTCACTCGTGTAAATATGTCAGTATTACTTACAGTATTCGCATCTTGAGAATCGATACCGACTTCCGTAGTGCAAATCCTTTTCATGTGTCATATTGAAATCCTCCAGCGATTTACAATGAATGCATGTAAGCTTTCAACACAGCGAGCTGTGATCCAGCACATCAAATGAAAATTAAAATAACTATAATAAGAAAAATGAGGTCAATTACGACGACACCTATGTAACCAAATTGGACAAGATGTAAATTGTTTAACTCTGGCAACAAGATTCTTACAAAATGTATCTAATATAATAAGCAAGGAAAGCTTTCAATTTACATTTGCATGTACCTATACGTATATTTCATGGAATCTAAGAGATTTGTGCCTGTCGGCTTCACCTAATATTTTCAATTTGCCGTTTTTAGAATTCTACAACTTGCAACACGATTAGATCCAGTGAACTCGCAAGTAAATTAAGAATATGAGATTTGTGTATATTAAAATGTAATGTTGATACGTTGATATAGCGTGAAATGAACTGTACACCTGTCACATTTAAAACACTTTTTAAAGTGTAGATATTAAAAACTGTCACATATTGCATCTAAAAACAGTTATGACTGATTTATGCACAGTATACTCTTTGTTGGCCCTTTCCTTTGTATCGTATCTACGATCAATAAATGTTTATTTTTTATATTTAAATGCAGTAATTACAACGTTAAATTTACATAAATGAAAGAAAGATTAAGCTTTTTCCTGCGGAGCCCACCCATTGAGTACATAACGAAACCGGTATTACAGTATGCAGATTTATCCTGAAAGTAATAATTAAATTATCGCGAAACTTTTAATTATTACATTTCATTTTAATTGGTATGTAATCGTTTGTTAACCATGTAATTAATTCAATACACAAATCGAGTTTTCAGAATTATTATAATGTCTTTATTGAAAGTTTAATATATGCAAGCAAATTACCGATACCGAATACTAAAATCAGTGTGTCTTAAAAGTTATTTTTGAAAGTCATTAAACATGATGGGCACTAATTTTAACTACACTGATGTGGATTTCACTTACTGTCGGTGCCTTTGATCATACATCAGCATCACCTTAAACATTGTCATAATTTTATGAGCATAGGGGCTAGGGATGTTTACTGGTAGCACAAGTGTGCCGTATTTGTATACGGGATGCGAAGTAATAACACTAAAGTGGAATCGCTTAATGAGTTTAAAAATATTTGAAATAGAAGCGTATACAGTTTGTTCAGATACATTACACGGTTAAAGCATTTCCAATGTTGCGAGCTTTTCGGTTTGGTTATTATAACGCGTCTAATGTGATCTCACAAACGTAAATTGCCTTATGTGATTGTGTGACTACATTATGCCCAAAAGTGAATTAATCCTGTGCAAATTCTAATCTGAGTGTTAAGGAACGGAATTGAGGAATATTCCTTAACTTAACTCGGAATTAAATTAACACTGGATTTATCACTTTTGTGTAAGCGTCCCTAATATAAGGATAATAACTAAATGTAATTCAATTTCTAAACGTGTATAATGTTGGTACTCATATCTATTCATATAGTATCTATGAAATTCACTATTAATTAATAATAATCCATTCGTCCCGATCAAAATACCTTTATTATTTTAACATAGTACCTACAATAAATATTTCTTCTCCTCGAATAGCCGGCATACATTAATTATGGGGTGTGGATGTTCCGTTGTGAACATATATTCATTTACGTAGGTGCTGGATATCCGCAGTTTTTCAATGGCGCGCATGGGGAGGACTTAAAGCGAATATTTATGGGGGCACGTTACAAAAACGGTATTTTTTTATTGTTTTTGAATTCTTAATCTTTAGTTATTTCAATATTGCATTTAATCAACCTCGTCTAGAGGCAGGGCAGGAAGGATCCTACCACGTTGCATTTTTCAAATTATGTATTCAGCAAAGCTGTACTAATTGCTGTTATATAACTTCGAAGTAACAAGTTATATAACAGATGTTATATCACATAAACATAACTACAATAGTCTGAATGGTACTCGGCTACATTTTGCCTACATAAATGTTATACAGGGTGGCCCAACGAAAAGGTAACAGACGGGTTTCTGGCCAGAGGGAATTTTTTTTTGGGAAACGCAAAAACACGTCAATTTTTATATCAAGAGGGACACCTTTCGCCATGATTTTCAACCTAAAGTGATTTCATCCCTTAGCGCTGTGAGAACAACCCCTAAAATTTAAATAGGGATGATGGTGCAAGTGATACGTCATTTGAAAGATCTTTCTGTCCTGAATTCAGTGCACTAGGTTTTTTTATATTTTTTTTATTTTTAACCAAAAAAATTGAAGTTCCAAAATGGAAAATGAGGAAAGAGATTGAGGCATTTAAAAACTCAAAAAAGCTCGGACAGGTCAAGTGTTTTTTTCTTAGAGAAGCTAGGTACTTTTACTGCGATTTGACAACATTGTTTCACCCCTTAGGTATAGGGTAAACAACCCTTAAATGTTTAAATAAAAACAGGGTTAATTTTTTCTTGTGGTAATTAATAAAACCAGTTTATGCAAATTCAACCCTTATTTTAATAAATTTTCGAAGTGTCTGTCTTCAGCTTCCATGTAATAATACAGATTTTGATTAAATCGTTCCTCCTGATCTCACCCCATTAGATTTTTTTTATGGGGTCATGTAAAGAGTAAAGTTTTTTCCACTGGTCCGGAATGTTTGGAGGAGTTACATGACCGTATAGTACATGAATGCCGCCTGATCACTTCTCAAATGTTGCAAAATGTACGGGAACGATTTAATGAAAATTTGTACTATTGCATGGAAGCTGAAGGCAGGCACTTCGAACATTTATTAAATTAAGGTTGAATTTTCATAAACTTGTTTTATTAATTAGCACAAGAAAAAATTAACCCTTGTTTTTATGTAAAAATTTAAGGGTTGTTTACCCTGTACCCAAGGGGTGAAATAATGTTGTCAAATAGCAGTAAAAGTACCTAGCTTCTCTAAGAAAAAAATAATTGACCTGTCCGAGCTTTTTTGAGTTTTTAAATGCCTCAATCTCTTTCCTCATTTTCCATTTTGGAACTTCAATTTTTTTGGTTAAAAATAAAAAAAATATAAAAAAAACTAGTGCACTGAATTCAGGACAGAAAGACCTTTCAAATGACGTATCACTTGCCCCATCATCCCTATTTAAATTTTAGGGGTTGTTCTCACAGCGCTAAGGGATGAAATCACTTCAGGTTGAAAATCATGGCGAAAGTTGTCCCCCTTGATATAAAAATTGACGTGTTTTTGCATTTCCCAAAAAAAAATTCCCTCTGGCCAGAAACCCGTCTGTTACCTTTTCGTTGGGCCACCCTGTATAGCATTCAACATTAGCGTTTATGTATTTGTAACAAAAATTTATACAGCATGTAAGTAAATCAGTATTGCTGTTATACCCAGTCCAGACTGGCTATATAACACTGCTATATGTATACATATAGCAGAATGTTACAGAAATGTAAGCGAAATGTAGCAGATTTCCTTGCTATATAACTTGCTATACAGGGTAGACCATTTTAAGAGATACACGCGAATATCTCGAAAAGGAGAGTTTTTTTCAAAAAATATTTCAGGTGAAAGTTTTGTGGCTTTGAGGGGGAAAGATGATGACATTATCAATTTAATTATAGATGGCACCACTTTAGAGATTTCATCATGACGGCCATTTTTTGAATGGGAGTTGATTTTTCTTTCTAAATGAAAGTTGTAGCTGGCAATAAGACGAATACAATAGTTTTTTGTTTTTTTTTCATCCGATCATTTTTCAGTGAGGTACGGTGTTCCAAAATGTATAAATTAAGTACAGTTTTCACCCCCATAGTATACGTATTTTGTAATTCTGCACCTCTCGCACTAATCAAGTACTCCGAATAGTAAGAGGCAAGGGAACTCACGCTAATCAAGCACCCCAACGGGATGAAAACCCCGTCACGTCCACGTCGTTCATCCTGAGTAATGCTAAGCAGGGGAAAATGCGTGTCAATCAGCCTGGACCTGGTTGATTATCAAACAGTAGGTATCGGTCCAGATAACGGATAGGAACAACACAGAAAGGGGAGAGAAATGCAGAGTGGTGTGGAGTTAGAAAATACGTACACTATGGGGGGTGGAATTGTGGAAACTTTTACTTAATTTATAAACTTTGGAACACTGTAACTCAGTGAAAAATGATCCGATTACAAAAAACCAACAACCACTGTATTCGTCTTATTGCCAGCTACAACTTTCATTTAGAAAGAAAAATCAACTCCCATTTAAAAAATGGCCGTCATGATGAAATCTAAAAACTCTCCTTTTCGAGATATTCGCGTGCATTTCTTAAAATGGTCTACCCGGTATGTTATCCGCCTCAAATCGGTAAGATCTAAAGAAGTTATTCTATTGCTGTTGCTATTGATGCATGTTGCAAACGCGTCCATATTTGCTATACTTCAATTTCAACAACTGATGTCTTCAGTGTCGCGCATAAATATTTAGTCGAATGACCAGTGGAGTACTACGTAGTAAAGTGCAGAATATTTTGTCTAAAGCCTAAATGGAGTGTGGGATGTAGAAAAAACTTGCAAAGTAATAGAATTGTACAACGAAAATGTGGAGCTTAGGGACACATGCATCCCTTTATATAAAAATAAACATAATAAAATTGCATCTGTCTAGCGAATTTTGGGACCAATTGGACTCGACAAAGCAGCGATTTCAGCAATAGACTCATATGTGGTAAATTAAGGGCTAGTCCTTGAATGCACACAAATGCTAAACGCACTAGGTAAATGCAACTCAGTCACACTAGTGTAGGCACTCTGGGTACGCGGGAATCGCAGGTAATCAGGTTGCTGACGAGCTTGCGAGAATGGCAAGCGCAAAACCATTCATAGTTTGCCCACGCTTTCCCAACACAAATTTTCGTTTGTCCACCTCCAAATAAAAACTTATGTGCAAAACGATTAATTGAAATTTTCCGTCCTGACGATTTCCGATCACATTGATGAGTTTGCCCACATTGTTCTTTTCGTTTGCCCATGCGTTAATGTCGTTTGTCCACCCCGCAGAATCGAGTAATTAACAAACAAAACTGGAAAAATGTATATTATTCGTCCTGAGGATTTCCGAAAATTTGTGTTGGGCCAACGTGGGAAAACGAATTCAACGTGCATTTTAAGAAATTTCGCAATTGGGGGTGCTAACTTCACGGAGCTCTGCAAAACACGTTAGCTATTGTACACGAAGGTTTCTATTTCAATTTATGAAAATAAAATTCTCTTTCGGAGTTTGATATAGGTACCTAAAGAAAAACGACGTACTTGATTGTTATCGATGGAATAGATTTGCTAAATTTTTAATTAGGTAGCATTCATTACTTTTCGAAATTTTCTTGAAACGAATTTATTTTGAAATGTTGCACAAACACGTACCGGAACTTGTGTTTTCCAGATACTCAAAAACGTTATAGAATATAAATGATGTATATACGCGAAATAAGACATTCGTGTAATACAATACATATTTTGGTCATGGTTTGTAAGTGTTATTACTACGTTCTAAAGCGACTTCACAGAAACTCCAAAATAGACATGCATATTTTTAGAATAACCATCAAACGCTTTGTTAACATTTATGTTTGGAAGCATATTGTGACTCACATTTTGAACATGTAATAAACGAAAGTATTATTACATTGTTATGTACAGTATATATGTATAAAATATTGTTGAAATTTTATTGCCGGATTACATAAATGTATAAAATGTGAATGTATTTTGTGTAACAACAAACGGCAAAACTTATGTTTTATTACTCAATAAAAAATCATAGCGGGAGTAAAATGAAAATAAAATCTTGAGAGTATAACGGCCGCTGTGTTAGTTTACAACTTTGTATGGCACGTTGGTAATAATTATTTTTTTTTCCCAGGTAAGCCAATATGACAGTGACATCAATGATGAATACATTTATTTATAAGGTAAGGAATTCAAGTGGTTCACATCGATTATTACCTATTCGATCAACACCAACATGGTTGTTAGTCAACAGAAAATTATACTAGAGCTTGGAGTTAGATATAAATTAAGCCATCGCGGTACTTTAATAAAAGGACTGAGATAACATGAACTTGAGTTAAAGCGATTTCGAAACGATTCAATTACGACGCGAGTAAACTTTAATAAGGTAAATTTTCCCTTTTTAATGGCTTCCTTTGTAATTTCGATCATCAAACGACAGATATTGCAGACAATAAAAACAATTAAGTTCAATTAAATGAAAGGTGCGCGCAACTGTCATAATGTTTACTCGGTGAAGTTATACGAGAACGATAACAAAAGGTGGCCCTTTGTGGCACGTGTGCTTGCTTCATTAGTTAGCTATTATTGAGTAAGAAGTGTTTCCTGAATTTGTTCTATGCCTTTGTGGGCTACAGATGTTTTTATCAATAGGTCTCTGCTATTCAATTCTGCAGCTGACTGAGAAGGTCGAGCAGAAGGTTTGTGTATTTGACACGCAATGCCTATTACTAAATTTATTTTTTATTTATCTCCGTTTCAGTAATAATTATACCTATACATTGCATTTTCATCTATACCCCAGCGTAATAAATTAAACTTCTCAGGGGTAAACTTTCTTAATTGATTTTTCGGTCGCAAGTAAATCGGAGAAAGAACGGAAGTTTTACACAGGGGGCTACAATTTGTGTTCTCAAACTTTAAGAACTTTCCAGTTGCGTCTCATTTTAAATTTTTTCGGTAATATTAGGAGCTGAAAAATACGAAGGGAATCGCATTTTTATGTTAATGAATCTAAAATATGACATTTAAAGTAGGTCAGCATCTCTCAAAATTCAGCCATAGTACCTTATTCATTTAAACTAAATAAATTACTCAAATTAGGAAGTGATTTGAACTATCATCCTAATCATGGTATTTTTCGGAAAATCTGCCAGGTGTAGTTTCAGGTATTTTATAAACCTAACCTTATAATTTTAAATTGCACAATTATACAGTATCCGCGAAATGCTCTGTACTGTATAGAAGTTTATTTTATTGTTTTAGGTACTTAAAAAAATGTGATTTTAAGATATGTCTAAAAGAACAAAAATGGTATTATTTGCTGCAACGCTGACATGTTTTGCTATAATTTAAAAAAATCGATACTTATATTTGCCGGAATGTTTCAAAGTAAAAGGTTATTTCTTTTTTAATAAAATTTATTTTGATCTACAAGGTTTAATTACTTGCTACAATTTTTAATTTTTTTGAATTTGTTTAAAAATTATTACTGTAAAAGTGAAAATATTTATTAAAACAGTGAAATATGCGAAATAATTAACCATTGGCCTAGTTCAATTTTTAATAGCGAGATAATAATTTTCACTTTTACTGTGCTACAGTTAGTTACTTTTTGACGAATTGAATATCATTATCAATATTAACAATTCACGAATTGAATTTGTGAAACGCGAAATAGTCCAACAGAATGAACTTTATTTATAAAATGGAATAAAAAGCAATTCTCAAACCTATTTGAACATTTATGGCATACCATATTGTGGGGCTCCGCTAGCTAGGTCAATGTCACGGTTATACATAAAAATACGATACGATACGAGAGGAAATCGCCAAATATAATAAAAAGTACAGAGAAAAGATTGCTCCTCATCCCAATAAACTAGCAAACATACTATTTGACGAAGATGAACACACACACCGTCTAAAAATGTTTAAACCAATTAATCTACAAACGCTTCACATAACTATTGTGAAACTATTGCTCGATTATTGAAATAATTTTAGAGAGTGTCCGCTGGAGTATTTCTCACCAGTATATTAGTAGGATACTTTAATTTTTAAATTAAGTACACACATACGATGTACTTATAGTTCTTAAATGGACTGATTGTACATTTCTTGGAGATAAAAAAAGCCAAATAATAATGAAATTCTATTATTTTTAGGAGAATAGTATTAACTGCCTGCTGACATGTTTCTGTAATAAATTTCATATGGAGTCTTGCCTCTCACTCGAAAATAGTTCTTGCAATTACAGCTTGTTACTTTAAAAACTGAAGTTATCAGTACTATCGAATAAAACCAACAATCTGGACGTGGACGGAAAATGTTGAAGAAAATTCGTGCACTCGCTGTACTCGCAGCTCATACCATAAGTGATTTGTTTCTTGTACGAGGGACAAGCCATTATCATAGAGAATAAAAGAATCAGGGTAACTTTTTGAAACTTCTATTTTAGATATGTTCAAAGTAAAGTCGGATTCACCGGGTTTTAGGTATGACTCATTGCAGTATCCGACTTTAGTTGCCTTCTGCTATAATCAGTGAACTCTATAATATAACTGGAATGCGTACGCTTGTGTAAATTCGGTGTCGATAAACGGTCGTCGATGTTAGAATGACTAAGTTGCTGTGGCGTGGGATGTTGTCCTGCTTCTACTCATCTGTTGTATTAGTGAAATAACCCCGAACAGAAGCAGTTTATAAATAATTATTTTATAATCCTTTTGTTTAATGCAAATAAAGTTTGTTTAAAATGGTAAAACATTGTTGTGCTTATGGTTGTAATAATGAATGGAATCCCAATTCAAATATCCGATTTCATAAGATGAGTACGCTAAGTAATATATCTTTTTGTGCATTTAGTAGTATTTTTACCTTTAAATTATGTAATTTAACTACCAAAGCAATTTCGCTTTCATATTCTACTATTCAAAATAACTAAAGTAGATAACATTTGTGTTTACAGATTTCCAATAAAGCGAGTTGATATTTTTAAAATTGTGAATATAAGCTGTTCGTTTGTTCAACTTTAAATTTAAACCCAATTTGTAATACTATTAGTTACCTTTATGTAAGTGAACATTTCACAGTTCATAGTTATTTGGAGTCGTCATTGATATAAAAAACTTTTAAAAAAGACGCATTTGCTTAAGACATGTAAATGTCGCAGAAATTTAATCCGCCATGAAAGAACTTCTCCATTAAAGGTACTACTAGATGAAAATTGTTCAATTGTGCAGATTCTTAATTTGTAGATATTATCTTTCAAGAGTTAAATAGTAATACAGAAATTGATTTCAACCAAGCAGTAGCACAAGTAGGTATTTCTCCTCGTAAACTAAAGAAAAATGCGTTAGAATTGAAAATGTCTAGGAAGGTCAAAATATTGCAGCAGAAATTAAGAAGAAGAGAAAAACGCATCAATAACATGCAAGATTTTATTAAACATTATTGAATTTGGCTCATCTGTAATGTCATATTGTAAAATTTTTTTAAATTTTGTGTTAAAAATGTACAACATAATTATTTAATTACTTAAAATCACACAAACCCTAAACTAAATATTAGTAAAAAGACGCATAGACATTATTTATTTTCATAATTAAAAAGTTTCCTGTTGAAAACTACAATTTCAAATTATTACTGAATGATATCTCATAAAAGCATTAAGGACAGACAAAGATAGAACCCACTCCACAGCAACTGCACTATTCTAACTTTCTCGACCGTTTCTTGCTATATAGCGTACGCATTCCAGTTATATTATACAGTTCACTGGCTATAATGCACGTTGCCATTCTTGCCTTCCACTGCTTAAATGCTCCAAGCCAAGCAGCTTCAGGAATACTATTAAAATGACACAGAACGGCAGCATCGATCTCTTCCTATGAAAAAAACTTTTTTTCTCGTAAGTTCCTTTTTAGCCCAATAAACAGCCAAAAGGTGCACAATACCATATCCGTTGAGTAGCGAGGATGTTCGATTGCAGTAATCTTATTGTTTGCAGCCGAATACCCCCGAGTTAGCTCTGCTGTGTGGGAAGAAGCATGATCGTGATGTAGCATAATTCGTTTCTTTGGCACTTTATTAAAGACTTACAGGAAACAGTGTTCGACGTACCATTTAGATGTGACAGTCGTCTGCTCCTCTAGCTTAATAGCGCTCACTAGACTGGTACTTCTACAGAACATAGCGTAAATTCCTTTCTTCATTGCTCGCTGCTTTCTGATTATTGTTGGTGCAGCCTCGTCTTCATGAATTCATACGCGGCTCTTTTATTGAGTTGGCATGTCGAAAAATGGTATGTAAGTTTCATCGGCTTTCGAAAAAATTTGGTGTCCACCATTCTTAAGCAATGTTAGCGTTTCGTGGCAAATTCGTACTCGTTCTGCTTTTTTTTCTTCTTTTTGGATGTTTTAATAGGAAATATCTATTAGCTACATTCTAACTGTATTCTTCTTATTTTTAATAAATATGAATCAAAAACTATAAATTATACACTTCTTCCATTAAAATCGCATTCAAAAAATTTCATCTAATACTCATTGCATTCCCCATTTGAATTACCATTGAAATTCTCCGCGAAAGGTATTGTTGAGCTTGTGGCTGTCCAGTTACCTTTCTAAGGCCGAATCCGATTTCAGAGATAAAGTTTTTCGTTTCTTTACACCAAGGTCCCAAGATTTCAAAAGCAAGTCCTTGAAAAATAAAGTTATTGTTCTTTAATTGTTGGTATTTAGCGTGCTTCAGTCTACAAGCGAATTCTGTTGCAGCAGCTGATTCCACAGATGTATGTTCTAGGTGGGATGGTGCTAAGGTATCTACGCATGTCACATCCCACACTAACCGTTGTCCTTTAGACCAAGGTGCTATGGTTACTCCATCTGGTCTTTTTCCGTTATATCGCGATAGGCCTCTATTCATAAATAAATTACTTTCATAAAATTCTTTGAAAATTGGCGAACCAAGCAACTCCAGTTTATCTTTAAAAACCAATTTGATATGTGGGCAAATCCTTTCAAATTGAGCTAATGCTAATACATTATAATCTGGTGTATTATAGCAAAAAAATTCACACTTGTTGGTATTTACTTCTAAACCAACTTTCTTTGCTTATTTTATTAATTTTTTAAAAATCTGTAATGTGATTGGGTACAAAACGACTTATGACTTTTTTCAGATGAAGGTGGTTGTGTATTAATGTTTTCACAGATAAGGATAAGGGTTGAGCCTCTATTACAGCGCAACTAGTTCTGTTATCTGCTTTCATAATCTTCTTCACAGCAGCAATGTCTCTGTCACAGCGCAGCGGTAATGGCATGGCCTGCGCCTTTCTGGTGATCAACTGTAGTTCGTCCAAATTCCTTGTACCATCTGTAAATTGTTGCCAAGGAAGGGGTCTGATGGCCGAATGTTTATTTCAAACTTTCTTCGCACTTAAACCTTTCTTAAAGTCAGAGTATATTATTATGCGAAAATGTACTCGTGTTAATTCCATTTTTTCACTACACTTGCGAAACTTAAAACTATCTTTTTCAAATGCTGCTTAAGATAAATTAGCAAATGGGACGGTAACTGTCAAGTAAAGAGGTGCTCTTTCTGAGGCTAGATTTTTTGTTCTCCATGGCCTACCTAATTTCTTCATTGTCAATAATAATGAGTTGTCCCCGTCCTATCTATAAAGAATCTTAGACCATAGAAATTCATTACTATAGTAGAATTGCCGAACAGATGGAAACAGGCTCCTCCTACTACAAAAAGGGGCTGATTTATGTTAAGTCAGATTTACATACCTACACTTTATCAGACACTGATAAATGTTTCGATATACGTTTTTTTGGTGGCGAAAGATCCATCATAATATACCTATTACTTAACCTATATTTTTATTTTGTTAGTTGTTAGGTATTTTAATAGAAACCACAAAACTTGTTTTGTGACAAAAACTAAATTTGGGGAAGTGCATCAGACTTTCAATGTAATTTTCCCGCGTATTTTGAATTAACCTATTACAAACGCATTTGTGGGAGGAGCCTGTTTCCATCTGTTCGGCAATTCTACTATAATCAATTTGCATTTATCGATCAATTTTATTCAAAGCTGACATAGACGGATGCTTTTACACAGAACATGACATTTAGTATTCGATTTGTAAAATTTTATGGAATTGAATTAACTGATATTATATACATGAAACCTCTGGTCATTTAAATAATGTAATAATTAAGACATTTATACATATATCAGTAACATAACAGTATCAATTTTGTAATATTAAGCAATGCTAGTTGTGCTGGCCATAGGTTCCGTAATTTAGCGAACTTTGTTGTACAGCGCATTATTATAATGGTTTCGACTCATATGCTGTTTAGGCCTTTTTTCTACCTTTATTTCGTCCCCATATAGAATAAGTTCCAGTTTCCCCTTTAAAAAACAGCAGCCTGCAAGGCTCCAAGTCATTACATGCATAGAAATTAAGTAATAAATCACGAAACCTTCCCCATATATGTATAACATTTATTTGTGAAACGTGTTGATTGAAGTTGGAAAATTATTATTAAAATTATGACATGTGTCATCATCAGGCTACAAAGAACATAAAACTAAGGTTTAATCTATACTTACTCTAACTGTCAAAGTCGAGTTATAAAGTTGAAAGTTTGTATGAAGTGATGGCGGTGAATGATGTGAAATTTCAATTTTTTTTTAAATTACAAAAGGCCCGTTATAATAATAATAATAATAATAATAAGAACCGTATGTCAAGACGTCACTGAAACCAAACCAATAGGTAAAATTAATAATTAAAAAGCCAACTTACAAGTTACCAAAAATTGAAAAAGGGGGGGTCAAAGTCGCTGAAAATTAAAGGTTTGGAAACCATAATTGGTGAACAAACAAAATACTTACGGGAAAATTAAAAAGAATACAAGCTTCTATCCACAAAAAGGCCGCATGTTAAAAAATTGCGAGTGAAAGTTAAATTGATTGAAAAATTGTAAAAAGTTAACACAAAATGGAGCCAAGCCGGCTACAAGTACATGACCGTAAAATTGAAGCCCGGGGTGGAAGGTAAAATAACCAAAGGTAACCTGTAACAACGGAAAAACTTCCAATTATAAAAATACGAGGTGACAGAATACGGGGTGACTAAAGAAAAAGAAGAATGAAAAAGGGGAGGACGGATTTATAAGATGAGCAAATTCTTATTGATATTGAGAACTTCGTTTAAGGATACGGACGGATTATGGTAAAGGAATTCAATATTTCTTTGGTTTCTAATAAAGTTAACTTGGTGCTTTTATCGCAAACGTGTAGAATTTCATAATTAGATTTAGTGTCAAATGAGTGTCCACGGTCAAGCATGTGGTGTGCAAAGGAAGATTTCGTAAAGAGATTATTGTTTTTAATACACGAGAAATGTTCAGATATTCTGACTTTGAACTTTCTGCCAGTTTGGCCGATGTAAACGGAATCATACGTGCCACATTGTAACTTGTAATTTTACCTATCGGTTTGGTTTCAGTGAGGTCTTGACATGACGGTTCTAATTATTATTATAATGAGCCTTTTGTAATTTAAAAAAATTTAAATTTCACCGCCATCACTTCATACAAACTTTCAACTTTATAACCAGGTTTCAGTTTAGTTTCAGTTTCAGGCTACCCGATTCACCCATTGGTTTTTCAATGTTGCATTTTTCGTTACAAAGTGTTTCTTTCCAATTTTCAATTTGAATTAGTTATAGGACTAGTGTAGTACATTTTGGTTAAGATTTTCTGTAAAAAATCACGTAACTCGTGTAACTTGATTAAATACTTTATGAAACTAGTAAATAACATCGAGTGATGTAACGAAAGAGTAAGAATGGGGAGAAGTTTAACTCACGAAAGTTAGTTTAGTTTGTCATTCGTTAACAAAAGGGGTAGGTTATTGTGCTTGGAACAAGGACGTACACTCGCAATAGAAAAAGTAATAACACGTTCTATTCTCGCTAGTTTGAAACGATCCCGTCAGAAAAGAAATTATTTGGAAAACGTGAAAGAGATACTTGAGTAACTTTCAAAATTCAAATTAGATTACACCCTAAGGCTAAGCAACACTCCTGAGGCTATTTCTATGATAGTTATCCGACGTAGATACCAATACCAACGATGTTACGTGTAACTGGCTTATAACCGTAAGGTACCAAATATGAAATAACTCCTAACAACCAACTACTGCTAAAATTGCACTACTTCTTAGATCAATAAAGAGACGTAAATAAAATTACTTTATAACTGTTATAAAAGTTGGGAGTTGCGTTTAACAAGCAGTATCATCATTATAATGGAGCCGCATCGCCTTCATCTTCAAAGTAACAAGTAATTATTTCATTAAATTTTTTAATGTGAAAAATTTAATTACACAGTTTTAAGGGGAAACTTTCTACGTTTTACTTATGAAACTCTATTAATTTAAAACTCAATAATTATATATTTTTCGCAACTCTTCCGTAAAACAAACGTTTTTAGATCAGCAGAGCATAAAATAATCGTATCTAACATTATTAATCGGTACAATAAAGAGTGTAAAGGAAGTTGATGACACCGAAATTTACAATTGTTTTATATTACTTTTTTATTTGGTGAACCGGTGCACAAAAGAATTAGGTTTTCCTGTCTAGTTGAAAGGTATTTTCTTTATACATAAAGAGGGACATATAATTTATTAGTAAACGTAACATCCTCTGTACCGCTTTAAGTTTGTGTCGGGCATTATGAAAAAGCGAGATGAACCAAGTGAACATATATTATGAGTTTCTTATTCTTATAGCAATCTTTTGAAAATTCTCCCTTACAATGAAAATGCGTCGCTTTCAAATATTTTAGGAATTCTTTAATGGAAGAACAATATCTTTCGCCTTTCAAAATTTCACAATACAGTATATTAAGTATTCAGTCACGTGAGCATATACATGCGTAACAATATTGTATATTTTGTGTCTTGTACTTAATTTGATATGAAACATGTATGGAGAGCTTTATTTAGAAATGGAAGTATACCAAAAAATACGGTTTCACAGAAACCAACTGTATAAATCTGTAATAAGTAAGTGCTACATTTTTAAATTTCGTAAAATAGATCGGATCTACAACTGAAACATAATAATACAATCTGAACATATTTTTGCAATAGATCACATGGTATTTTCAAAATAAAGCTTAGCTTAGCTTAGCTTCATACGGTATCTAATCATATTGAGAAAAACATGCAGATTTAGGAAAAGCAAGCACTCTCAGCGTGGCATTGGGAGAATGTGTAGAGCAAGTCGTGTACAGAGCAGTTGGATTGAGAGCTGTAACTCCTCCTGTAAATACAGCCCTGTAATCTGTGTAATGTTCAAAATTGCTTTTTGTGGCAATCAGTGGAATTAGTAATAACAATGCGATAGTTGAGAAAAAGAAGTATTTATGACATTATAGCCATTGAATATTGATACAGTCAATTGTTGCGCGCAAACTCAAAAAAGTGTACAGGATTTAAACACTAATATAAAAAGGATAAGATAAATAAAATACCTTGTTGTACGTATATATACAGACATTTATTAACATAATAATAAATGGCACCTTCTCAACATATTCAGTTGCATAAAATGCAAAGGATACAAAACAAAGCTAAACAAATGAACATCATCGTAAAAATAAAATATAACAAAAATAATAGAAAATACTACAGATAAACAAGGTAAGTAAATATAAATTTACAATAAAATAAACATGTATAATCAATTGTAAACGTGATTCCTTAAAATATAAACTAACTTTTTTATGCAATAAGCATTTTCACGAAGTTAAAATAGATCACTTGATACTCGGATTTATAACATTTTGCAATTATAAGCGGTGTTGTGGTTTGCGTAGTAAATAAATAATTATATAAATAAACGCTTACAGATACCCAACCCATCTGATTATCTGGCTAGCGTTTCCGGGGATCGTTAGTACCGAAACTTTTCTTTCTAACAATTCCATTGAACAATTTTATTTTAATAAAAAGAAAACATTAAGAGCAATGACATAATCCACTCTGCTTCATTTGAGAACGGACCACTTTTCAATAGTTAGATTTACAACAATCTCCCCCACTATTATGAATCATAATATTCAAATAACGTATGTATAACTTATGAACTTAATATAATAAAAAATATTTAAAATAAAATACGTGATAGGGATTTAAAATGATACATGGTAGTCCTGTAGCCTTGTTGGGAATCCTTTTTCTCTGCCTGAACGTCTTAGTATGGGTTCCGGTTGCACCTCGTGATGTTCTGGTAAGGTCGCAGGGGATTCTGGTTGAAATGAATTGAAACACCGGTTTGAACCAATGACAAAGCAAATGTCACTCTTTTTTGGGGAGAATTTGAACTTGTTGCCATGTCTTTTTACGCAATAACCATCACCGTCCAGTTTGACCATGTAGGTAATTAAGTTTTCCAAGATTTTGGACAATAATTCCAAGTCAGGCAGTGAGATACCATTTTGCCCACACTTAACTTACGTGTTCTGGGAGTTATGTAGGAAGTGGATTGTGATGTTCGTGTTTCTTTTGATTTTTTGCCCGAACTATGTCAACTATTCCGATATGAGAAAAAATACCAGCACTGTATGAACGAAATCGTATTTTAGTATCTTGAAATTTAGTATTCAGAATCAGTTTGTCAAAGTTTGATTTATTTAAAAGAGTTTGCCCTGCTCTTGAGTTTTCTTCAAACTGTTGAACTTACAGGAATGCATCTTCTGATTGAAGAAAAAATTCTGCCACTGGCTTTTTACATTCGCAAGTGAATTCACACGATGGAATAAATTTACGTAGTTGAAAGATTGTTTTTGTCCCCTTCTATTGCAAGAAAATTGTCGAATTTTTCTTTATATTCTTGGAAATTTCCATTACTTTTATCAAAATTACTTACATTTTGTTGAATTTATTGTTTGAATGATTTTCATTCATATTTGCATCATTGTTAGAAAGTTTTGCTGTCTATTGTTGTAAAAGCTGTTGGAACTGTTCTGCGTTCATTTTGGAAAGTGATGTAGGTAGATACGTATCTATAAAATTTGTTAAGTTTGGATACAAAATTAGGTTTTGAAAGTTTGATACTGCACTAACCACAATTTTAATAGTTTCAAAGGTTTGTTTGTTGTAAACACAGCCACAAAAGGTAATCACTTTTTTGAACATAAAGGTTTATTTTATCCACTTATTTGTTTGTAATCCACTCAGCTCTATTTGACAACTGACCACTTTTCGATAGTTCGATTTACAACACCTTGCATAGCAAAAAAGTTTCAAACGGAATTCTCGTTAATAGGATTAACCACTCAATCAAACATTAGTTTCCATCCACTAACTACTTACCAACTGGAAATAATTACATTTTGCTAATAATCTCAGTTGTGAATGTTATTTACTTCAGAATTTAAGAACTTTCGAGCTTTCTGTTGATATTTTCGTTAGATCACGTAAAAAAACTCGGCTAATTGTAACTTTTTCTGCCGGTTATTTGTATGGCAAAACTTTTTCGTTTGCAATCCAATTAGGTAAGTACGTTATTAATATTGAGCTGTTAGTTACGTATACATTCGTAATTTTAAATAAAAATTTGAAAATAAATACAAAAGCATATTAGTAGAACACCTGTGGCGTGACTAGAATATTAATTTAAAAAAAACACATCCCTAAAATATTCCCATGAGTGTATTCTTTAACACCCTCTGTGTGTGGGGTTTTATGAGAAATAAATCTAATCCCCAAGCTTGTGGGTTAAGGTATATGAAATGTAGTTTATAAATTGTATTTAATTTGCATAACATTGGAAGAATTGATTATTATGTACTTTTTATAAATGTTTCTTGAATAAAACGGCATTTTTTTTCAATCTATTATTTTAATTAATCTTGAAAGTTGTCTGAGCTAATGGATAGGTGTGGTCTTATCACCATCATAAAAATAATCGAAGGATGACACTTGCGTCCAACCACAATTACTTCCTTTATATATAAAACTAGCGGAAACTTTTAATCAAAAAAGTCGATAATTGAAGCTAAATGTCTAACATCTGTTATGTTACAGAAATGGATTGAAAGCTAAAGTTAGGGTGAAATATTTTCCTGTTAATGGTATTAAACTTATTAAGGGAGTGGTTGCAATACAAGGTGATCTTGTTAAGTTTTGAATCGACATAGTAATTGATTTCCTTCTGTCACATTGAGACGTGCACAAACTTATTATTATTATTATGGCACATTCTACTAATACATACTGCGTTTGCAAGGAACGCCCTTTCTTAAATTAAGTTTGCATTTACAAACAAAAAAAGGTAAAGTATCACTCTCCGGTGTTCCTTAATTAGCAAACCAATTTGCATTTTAATAAATGCAACTTCGTCAAAATTATGGGGTTCCAAACAAAGGGCATGATTTATATCAGAGATAATTGTTTTAATAACGTTCTCGTATAATTTCCTCTTCACAAATTTATCTTGGTTGTTTTACCTTTTCGGAGATAAAAACAAATTATAAGTTCAAACGCGCTTGATTTGTAATTCTTTTGCAAAAGCATTCGAGGGAACCGCCAGTTTGTGTCCCAATGGCCGCGTATATCGTCTTTCAAGTGAATTATTACTTTTAAAGCAAATCCCACTGGATTTCTGCTTTTTTAAAGTTTCAAGGAATTAAAGCTGTGTCCTAAACGGTTTTTAGCTACACGCATTAACTTGAATTAAAATGCTTACAAAACATTACGTCTCCTTAAGATTTCAATTTTGTCTGACGTAAATGTAAAATGCTTGAAATGTTCAGACATACAGAAGATTAAAGTACCGCATCTAATTTGCCCGGATAACATTACCAAGAAATCGCAGTGCGTTATTTTCATCTACACCGCTATATTTCAGAGTTGAATAAATACTGAAAAACTTACAGATCTAAATCAAAGGAAGACATATTAACCTCTCTGTACGTCTACAGCTCAAGTATGGAAAGACAGTAAATATTTCGGTGAGTCATTTTTTAAATACATAATTCAAGCGCCATGCCAACTTTTGCTGTTCTTACATCTTTTACGCATTTATTTAACAGAGACGTCCAATGGGAATAGTCCGTTCGCGTTTTACCTTATCGAATAATAATTTTTATTTCATATTCACGTAAAGAATCTTCGTCAAAAAATATAGGTAATGGAATTGTCCGGATAATTTCCTTCGGGAAAGATTTTACGGCTGTTTTACAGTCTACAGTACAAATATCACGGTTATACTAGTATTTGATTATGTCTATAAAAAGGAACTGACATTTTTACATTTCCTTTTTTCCTGTAAAGGTATAATATGATATTTAATTTGAAAGTGCAGCCAGAGGCAATTTTACATAAATGTTCAACCAAATTCATGTGCTATCCAAACATTTTCCATTGAATAAATTTCTGAAATAATTATCGAATATTATAGTGTCAGTTAACAAAACTGAACAGATTTATTTAAGGGTAATTTCATCAACAACAAGGCCTTATTTTTTCCTCAAAAATAAAGTCAAACCGAGCAAAATGTTGTTTTTTGAAACATAAGTATTCTTACCCTTAACTTTAAAAGAGTATAGCAACTACTTTACTTATCCAGTACTCCTATGACTCAGTTATTGATGACCACTTGTTTGAGAAATGTTCACATATTTCTTCTTTCAATTCATGGGGAGAAATAAAAGCATAACTAACTAGATCTTTTCCGAATTTTGATTTATGTATGATGAAATTAGAAGGCGTATAGTGAACGACTTCTTGAACCAAATAATCAATGAAATCTGTAAAAACCGTTTTCAAGTGATGTGAAACGACGTGTGCCCGGAATCTACCCGAAATGTAAGAAACCTTCTGCAAATTCCTGCTAACCTTTTGTATGTACAATTATGGTTCATTATTTTATTACGGTAAGGAAAATACCCATCGACAAAATGTCTAACAATAAACATACTTGGTGTTCCCGGTCAATCGAGCAATGTGAGATATTTCCACTTTCACCCGTGTGGCCTCTTATGATATACCGTTATCAATATAATGAATTCAAACATCTCAAAATGTGTTATATTTAGATTCAATTATGATTATACGACGAGATAACATTAATGGACGTTGACATTAATACTTCGATTAAATGGCATACGTTATGTAATGTACCCAAAAGAGCTACCGTCTATACGCATGTACAGCGAGACACTAAAATGAGATGTTACAGTAATCATAATTGAAATAATACATTAAATGTACAAAAGCGATCATTAATTTATTTATCAAATTATTTAGTCCATCTGAACAGTCGATCTATAACCAAAATGACGTTGGGAATCGACATTGTTGTCATGCCACATGTTTATGTCTTATTTTATTGATTACCGTAAATTAAATAATGTGCCCTATGAATAAGACTTTCTACGACGTTACAAAATTCGATAATAAAAACTTTATGGAGCAATGAAATGGTGGCAGATTACCAAAGTGCTATTAATGTTAAGCATTTGTACAACGTAAGTTTAGAATTTATGCCGCAGTTGTTGAATTATTCACATCATGATGTAACTACTTCGACTGAATAAATAATGTATAGAAAATAAATAACTAACTCAATAAATTTAATGCATGAAATTTTTAAACATTCCATTCGATTATTTAGCTCACGACCACACAGTTTCAATAATTACGCACGTCTATCTGACAAACACTATAAAATACAAAATATAAATAAATATAAAATACAAAATAAAAAACCATAACAAGTAATAAATGAGAAATTAATGAAGCAGTGAAATGATGTGTACTATGCCGAAACATAATTGAACTGGTAAATGTAAAAGGCTGGAAAGAGGCAAATATTTAAAAAAAATGGTAGACGATGATAAAATAAAAGGTGATGGCGGACAAATATTTCTTCTTATAACACGACTGACGAGGGTAAGAGAATAAGACGATCGAAAAAAACTAAGAATTCATATATTGAACAAAAAAAACTATCGAAGAGCTATGAAATAAACTTAAATGGGACTCTGTTGGAATTTGAAAAGGTAAACAAATGCAAAACGTTACTACAAAAATGCATTTTTGGTAGGACGAAAGGGCACTATTCTGGGCGACATGCAGAATGGAAGTTAATAAAAAAATAATAATAATATGAAGCCGAAGAAATATATGATGAAGTGAAGGGAACAGATAAAGCGATAGGTAATAATAAATCAATAAATTTTAGACACGTCAGTGTCGACTTTTTATTGTTCGATATGTAAAACAAATTTATTAAAGACATGTCCGATATTTGTCATGTGCAATAACTTTAATGCAATTTCAGCACAAACTGATATATTTTTGCATAGCATTACACATATCTTGAGTTTAATAGAGTAATTATTTTTGGTTTATATTATGTACCTATTAATCCTATAATATATATTTATGTAAGTCATTATTCAAGACAGTTTCTGTTAATGTTAACATAGAGTTATTTTGTTGTTTTTTCTATTGTTTTTTTTTCTTTTCATTTGTGCGGCTCACAGAATACTCATTACATTATGTACGTTTGTCCGGTTTGGTATTTTACTGTTTGGGCAATAAAGTGTTATTATTATTATTATTATTATTAAAAGTTTGAGCAAACACTTCAAGGAGAAATGATATGAATAAAACAACGTATAGAAAAACAATTAGAAAAGATTACGGAAGACGAGGCGAAACTTGATCGAAGGTAGGTACTATCCAAGAAGAATACTAACGGTAAGATTGTGGTGGTAGTTAATCCAATGAAAAGCACACGTACTTGGCTTAATAATTTCATAAAGTGGTCAAGTACTTTTGGACTGTTTATGGTGGTAATTTTTTGACTAACCCTGGCTTCACTAGATAAAACCTGTAACCTCGTGTGCCCAAAAAATTCAAAACCGCATAACATCCGTTTTCCATCAGGATAAGTAAAGTTGACGGATTAAAGTTCCAAAAAACACAAAACCTGTCCCATGGGTTTGTTTATTGTTTGATTAATTAAATTATGACATGATCAGAACGACATGTTTCGATATTAGGAATAATATCATCTTCAGGCTTAACGATAATAACATGGTGAAAACAATTAGTACAAAATTAACGTAGAGATGAGAAATGGGTAAATGAGAGACGTTTCAGCGATACAAGTGCAAACAAGAATTAAAACAACGTAAGGTGGCAAAACCGGCGTGACATGGGGAAAATATGAGGAAAATTATGATGTGAAACCTGTGAAGTAAAAACGCAACCCACGCATATCGATAATCGTTCATTCCAAGACTAAACAACAACGGATTAAAAAGATCGATATAAAATTGAAGAATTGAAAATTCAAGATAATATAATAAAATAAATAATATAATACCTTAGAATATAAATGAACTACAGAAACATTTGTTTACATTGGTTTGTGAAGCCAGGATAGCCTAATTCAGTCTTATTTATTGTACTTTGCAATGCAATGTTGTCCAATTATCAACATCACAACTAAAATAATAATTAAAATCTATAAATATCTATAATTATGTGTTATTGAAAATGATAAACTAAAACATTAAGCGACTGTTAAATGTGTAGAACCTTTATTAGTTTATGTTCTTAAATAAAATCTTCCATAGGACTAAGTGACCATTTGACAACACAGCGGTAAGTATGCGTGCTGTCAATTATTATAAATTGGTTGTTTAAATACAAGAAGGATTATTTTGTTCTGCATTTAATTATTGAAACGGAAAAGACAGTAATGCTGCGATGGTGCTTTGTGTGAAAAAGAATCCTTTTACGGACGTTCAAGGACAAATAGAAAATATAACCTTGCATAGGTAGTAATTTTCATTGGCGTAGTTCATAGTCAAAATTAACTATTATTTAGTTGTAATAGCGGAAAGTTAATTTATCTTTTCTGGAGTGAAATCAATACTAAAATTGATGAATGCAATGCAGCTTGGAATAATGTCATAAAAAGTCTTTTTCTAGTGAAAGTTTTCTAATAATCTAATGTGTGTGGAATGATGAATGACGAAGAAGTCGTTAATATCATTTGTTCGAAAGTAAAAGTAGAAATTAAGTGTCGCTAAGAAAAACAAACAGAAACGAAAGAAAAACTATCAATTTCGTTTGAAGGACCATATATTATTGTTTCGACGACAATTTCCCATAGAGGAAGGAATTTAAAAGTAGAAATGATTAGAATTGGCAATGATGCTTTCGGATCTAATATTTTATGGTTATGGTAATTATTCCGCGAATAAAAAGTAATGTGTTTGTTAATTGTTACCACAGAAAAAAAACGCTAAAATAAAATGCGATTTCATTTTATTAGCCCTAAACTCTTCTTATTCAAACGGTGATACACAAAATGCTTTTAACACTATATTTTAGCACCGCTGAAAAAAAAAGCTTTAAAAAGACGAAGCTTTACTACAATGCCTTTCACCTATTGCTTTTAGAAAGAGCGTATCGCATTTAAAGCTACGAGCATCTACCTACTAATGTTTTTTTCGGAAGTTCCATTTTACTTTAATGCAAAACTTATTGCTCTCCACTTTCATTGTTTCATTATATTGCCATATTGGCAAACGTTTGAAGAGGGTAATAAACGTTCATTGTTATCTAAAGTAACATATAAAGGCTTATTGCGTGCATAATTACCTTTTGCTCTCATTCATTTTCAGCCCTTCTACCCCATTCTTCTCCCTTTTAACACGACACAAGTGTCGTATACTTACTGTGAAGTAATGATATCACCTCACATATAAATAAATTACTTTTTCACGCTTCCCCTTTAATTGTCACTTATCGTTTATTCATTATACGGTATAACATGTATTGAATTAAAGTATTCTCATCATGAAAGTGTGGGCTAGTCACGTTCTTGTTTTTATTCCATTTTTGCCATTTTTCTTTCTTTCTCATTAGTCGATGTCTTTGATGATACGTCAAAAGACAATTTTTGACTTGAAAGGAAGTTGGTAGTCTAGTAGTTGGAGCGCTAGATGGCGGGTCACGCCAGAATTATTTGAATTATTTTAGTGTCATTCCTCACTCTAGCAAGCACGAAAAATTAAACGTGGCTCTGAGCAGATGAGATGAGACAAATGTCGAGTTCGTAAGTCTTACCGTTTCCAAGATACCAATGGTGAGCATCGAATTTTGGACACAGTGTGTACTAGATTAGCTATTATTGACTTGTGGTTGTAAAACTATTTTTCACCACTAATGCATCGAAAAATTCATTGAAATACCTGTATATCTTTTCTGTACAAAAAACTATCATATATCAATATAATTTTCACTAGAAATACGGTTCATTATGTTTTGGCCCATATTTTAAGTATTGCAAGAGTTATACCATCTGCTCTACCACCTATTCTCAGCGTGTTTTAAATATTGGAAACAATCCATAATTAACTAGCATATAGATAACCTTACAATTTCATTTAATTCGTAGTTCAGTCATGATCTGCATCTAAGTACGGTCTGTAAATACAATCACTGTAATTGAACTGTAGTAGCAATAAGCGCCCATAGGGAGGGAATTGCGGGGCAATTACGTTACATGAAATTACCATTAAAGCAATAAGCAACTTGGTGAGAGTAAATGAATAAATTGTAATTGACCTAATACAGAGCCTTGTAGTACGTCTTCGAATTGTTAACTCAGCGAGTTCTATTACTTACATGGTCACCACTAGGTTTTAGGGTCATGTTGTGAAATGCAAGCAATGCGGGGGGGGAGGGGAGCTAATACAAGCACCATCATTATATTTCATTCGTTACCATAAAAAAGTTGCAGTATAGTTACTTGTAAGTGTGATCAAATACATTGAACATTAAATACCGTCTAATTTGTCTCTCACTTATTCTTCTTAATCCTTAGAGAAACACTATAGAACAGAAATAGAAAAATTGATGTTGGAGTTTATAAATTTTAACATGGCTAAATTTAGGATTTTTACTTTTGTCTCTCTGAAAATTTGCAAATACAAGCAAATCAGAAAAAAACGGTTAATATAAAAAAGAAAGGCATAAAATAACATCCCCCGCTCCAAACCCTTTAGTGACTAACCAAAAAATGTCCACCCCAATATTAGATACGTATCAAATTGTTTTCTGTTAGAAGCTTAGAAGCCCGATTACCTGCAGAGTATCGTTGATTTCATGGGGTGCTCCCGTCACATGACCCTAGGTTTCCTACGGGCGGAAAGAAGAAGGAATTGAAAAATTTATGATGGTACATATAACTTTCTGATTCCTTTAGCATGTTTTATTTGTAACGAGGGTATCATGTGGTGTTAACATCACGTAAGTTCGACACTCTAATGTAAACTAGGGTACGGGTGCGGTGCAATGGATAATCTTTCCGACAAACGACGATGCATGAAGGGTGCGCTACAGTGGCATTAGGGATAATTGTAATTTTCTTTATCGGGAGAGTAAGGTCACGGATCTATTTACTAACCAGATTCTACAACTTCAACCCCTACACTTTTCCCGCCCGGCGATACTTTCCATTGAAAATGAATTTGACGTAGTACATCATCATTATTAACCGGCAAACATTTACTGCAAAGATACTCAACGAAGATACGTAATTTATCAACATAAAAGCACCTATAATATAAATCACAAAATCTAACAATCTGAAATATATAGCGGTTTTTATTTTTGATTAATAGTATTTTCCTGATGGGGTGCTAGGGTGCTGCGCTGAAAGGTGGAGTTATTAGAAGTCATTTTTTCCTGTTGACGTCAGTTAGCGATATTGATGGTGGGTTTTTAACGTAAACTTGTAAGTTTACAAATTACATTTAAGCATAAATTTCCGCTTTATGTTGACATTGCATTTACAACTATGTTCGGATAGACAGTTCTAGTAATAAAAATATTGTTGTTACATCATTACTTATTTAGAGCAGCGAGTGCGTGAACAAACCGTTTTGTTAAATTTAATGTAAAATATAAACGAGCAAAGATATAAAAAAGTGACCGTTTAGGGAATTAATGTAAATCGTTATAATGGCATTGTGTGTTTTGTGAGCATTAATAGCGGTGTGATTTATCGGTTATGTCTTGCGTAAAGCGGCGTTCAGTGAGCAAAACGTCGAAACGGAAACTGAGTATTAGTGCACCGATACATTTGTTATTAAGGGTAAGCACTTACGTTCTTCTGCACATTCGGGTTAACGAAACTAGAATAACGAACTGTAATCTCACTTTAAAAGTAGGTAAGGTTTAAATATAACTGGGAATTTGCTGATTCATCTGAACAACCCCATTAATAACGTTTCTCATCTCAATGAAATGCAACCTCCTGCAACTGTTCATAGCCACAATCAATGTTATATTTAGTTTCATCCCAGTTATTTTTAGGTTCGTGATTATACACATTTTTGTATTTATCTCTGACGATACACAGGGAAATACCAACGATAGTATAATAGCTGTTTATTATGAGAGGAAATTATAGAGGCTTCATTAACGTAACCCATTCAAAAAAAAAATGTTCATAATGTCCAATTTCACGTTATCACCATCTATAATTTAGGGCTTTATTCAACTTATTTCCATAGTAACAAACGGTTGCGTAACTTCCTAATGTAGCTTCAAAATTTGTTGGGTATGTACTACTATAGTTTCAATTATAACAATTATTGCTTTTATTGTAGTCGTGCGAAAAGTATATTGAAACCACAGATATCGCTAGAATTTTCCTTATTTCAAGTCAGAAACAAAACAAGACAGTGAATTTCTCTTAGTGCCGTCAATCAAAATACAAAATAATTGCTGTGCGTGGAAAATCCTTGTAAACTATAAACTTTATAAAACGACGCCACAATTTTTAATGGTGCCCTGTGATGTGACAGGTGACAGGCTTGTTAATAGTGGCGTCGCCCGCCCATGGCCGGGAGGGGGGGGGGGGTGTTGATATTATAGAAGATGAGAAAAATATGAATTGTAGCTACAGTCAAGAGTCTTTACCTCTACGGCGATTGTAATAAGAACGGTTCAAAGTTCAATGTGTAAAGTTTCACGAGCTTTTGACAGCACAATAAAGAAAATTTTGAAACAAAAAATCAAACAATAAAACAATCAATTAATTAAAACCTAATCTTCACGGGTTTCTTGTAAATTTCTGCATCACTTTATTATGAAAATCTTGTAAGTTTTCATTTATAAGTTTTTTATATATACTCATATCGTGGCCAGACCATATTTAAGGTGATCTTCCCTCATAGTGCTTCTCAACCATGTTTTTAATCTACTGAGGCTGCTAAACGATCGTTCTATAACAGTACACGTTGTGCACGGTAGAGCAATTAAAATTTTCAACTCTTTTCCCGTTTCGGGATAGAAGGGTTTTGCCTCTTTTAGGACATCAACAACTGTTAGACTTGTTGGGTTGGGCTTATCGTGCCACAATTGCTGCCAAAGTTCGATTTCATTTTTGATGTTCGATAAATCATAAAATTGGGCGATCGTTTCGCAAGAATCTTTGAAAGCAGGCGGTGGTAGCCGGCAGATGCACTCACGGACGAACAAGTGACACAGCGTGATCACGAGACATTAGAGAATGGCTACGCAGAGACGGCCAAGGAAGACTTCTCCTTAGCCAACCTATAAAAATAGACAGCGTGGACACATAATACGTGGAAGTTGTATTGTACTTTGTGAATTCATTCGAGTTTTGACGTGCGGTATTGATCGGCAAAGCAAGTCAACTGAATGGCCTTAATTTATTAATAATAATTAGTACAAATCAGATTAATCTCCATGGTTGTTAATCATTGTTGCTCATCTTGCCTGTTCCTTTTTATCCGTGGCTTAGCCTTCATCAATGTTTTTATAACTCAAATTGTTATCACGATTTAAATTGTATTAATCACCCAATGTTTATATATCTTTACCTATGTTAGCCTGATGATGACATTGTCAACATATCGAAACATGTCGCTACTGCTTTGTACATCAACCCTTTAAGTCACTCTCACAATAAAATAATCATCATGGAGAAGGTTATGAGGTTTTAAATATACCTACTTAATTTAGAAAAAAATCATCACCCCATTTCGAGCCTTTAATTAATTAGTTAAACTTTACAACTTTAATAATGGACCGTACGAGTAAATAATATGACTTTGTGGTGTTCCCTCCTAATTCGACGCATGTGACCACTCGATGTGACTTTTTTTAGACCACTCAAGAAGACATTAATTGCATGGAAGATGAAAAAAAATCGACTTTCCTTTTCTATTAAATTTCTACTAAAAAGAAATAGGCTCTTCTTCCAAGAAAAACGTTTTATTAAAATCAGAGCCTTTATTGAATTCTCTGAAAGCCTCAAGAAATCCAGAGCCAAATCCGACAAGTAGGAGGAAGAGGGTAAATGTCACACCCGGAAAGTCTGTAGGAATTACTGTTATCAGTGAGACAGAAACTGTGGATTACGATATAGTCCATACGCTAGGTAACATCCTGTGTTTTTCAGAGGTCCACGATTTATTTTTGTGGCATTATGCTGTCTGAGACGTACATATTTAGTATCATTTGGTTAACAGGCCCAAAAATGGCCACTTTGGGTTTAAACAGGGTGGTCATGTATTAAAACTAAAAATATGGTATTCGCATACAAATGTTCTTCATTTACTCAAGATGTGAGTTTGTACCTATGTGTTGTCAGAGTGGAATAGAATTTACAATATGTATATCTATAAAATATTTATGTCATTGGTATTATAGACGGTGGTGCAAAATATATACAGGGTGGGCCATTGAAAAGGAAACACGCCTATTTTGGGACACTTAGACCAGTTTCTTAAAAAAACGCTCGGACACGTCGATTTTTTATTTTTATGGGACAACGTTTGACGTCAAATTTAATATTGTTAGGTCAACCCCCTAGCCCCAGCAATCCCTAACTCAAGAATTTAAATAGAGAAAGGGAGTCGAGCGACCCCTCATTTGAAGCGTCTTTTAATTCTCTATTCGACAGTATGAATGAAAATTAGTTTCATTCAATTTTTTTTCACCCCCATGAAAAGCACCCTCTAGAGTAACTAAGGTGGGGGTGTTGTTTAGGAAAAATCCTGAAACACGCCACCTTTGACTTTTTGAACGGCACATTTTGATGTCAAATTTGACTTTGTCAGGTCAACCCCCTAGCCCCAGCAACCCGTAACTCAAGAATTTAAATAGGGAAAGGGAGTCGAGCGACCCCTCATTTGAAGCGTCTTTTAATTCTCTATTCGACAGTATGAATGAAAATTAGTTTTATTCAATTTTTGTACCCCCATGAAAAGCACCCTCTAGATTAACTAAGGTGGGGGTGTTGTTGAGGAAAAATCCTGAAACACGCCACCTTATTTGACTTTTTGAACGGCACATTTTGATGTCAAATTTGACTTTGTTAGGTCAACCCCCTAGCCCCAGCAACCCGTAACTCAAGAATTTAAATAGGGAAAGGGAGTCGAGCGACCCCTCATTTGAAGCGTCTTTTAATTCTCTATTCGACAGTATGAATGAAAATTAGTTTTATTCAATTTGTTTACCCCCATGAAAAGCACCCTCTAGATTAACTAAGGTGGGGGTGTTGTTTAGGAAAAATCCTGAAACACGCCATCTTTGACTTTTTGAACGGCACATTTTGATGTCAAATTTGACTTTGTCAGGTCAACCCCCTAGCCCCAGCAACCCGTAACTGAAGAATTTAAATAGGGAAAGGGAGTCGAGCGATCCCTCATTTGAAGCGTCTTTTAATTCTCTATTCGACTGTACAAATGAGAATTAGTTTTATTCAATTTTTTTTCCACCCTCATGAAAAGCACCCTCTAGATTAAGTAAGGTGGAGGTGCTGTTTAGGAAAAATCCTGAAACACGCCACCTCTGACCTTTTGAACGGCAATAAAAAGTAGGTGTTCCCATTTAAGTTTTCAAAACTCACCCCCGCTCCACCCCACAGGGGGGTGAGGGTGATGTTTACATAGGTTTCAAAAAATAAAGGAAACGTGTTTTTCCTTTTTGTAATGGGATGTGTCGTTCTCGAGATATTCAAGGGGGTATATTTTGACTTTAATGGCGTCCCGACGGCGAAAGGGTGATCCCATCAAAAAATTTACCAGAGATTTGGAATCAGTAAAGAATTTCCTATACCACTTCCAGCTTTCTAAACCCTGTAACATCGACCAATGCACAGACACACAGGCGCACGGACATCCGCACGAATTTAGTAATCAACTTTTTGAAGTTGGTTGAATATATGGACAACTTTGCATTCCTATTTATTTTGAGTTTTGTGACCTAGAATTTATTTTAATTGCAGTTAATTGTAAAAATGAACCAATTAGACCTATGTTTACCATGTAAAAGGGCTTAAAAAAGAAATGACCATTTTCAAGGGTGTTAACCTGAAAAACTTGTATCGTAAACCTTAAAATTGACTCTGCAAGTGAGTTACGTCGTGGACCTTGAAAAAAATACAGAACGATAGATAGCTAGCGTCTATATTGGGGATTGAGTCTGGTGCCAGTACTGAAACATGCACATGCTGAATAAGAAGTTTGTTATGGTGCAAGTTTCTATAAGGACAACTATTTTCCTATTATCACTGATAAAAGTATTGTTGAAAAGTCTGATACTTTGCACGAGTTAAATCCTGTTCCTCTCAGAAAAGACAGATTGAAATTTAATAATCTGAATCTCTGTTTCTGTTTCTTTTTAATATGTTTTGAAGTTAAGATGGTTATGAACCTGTAGGTAATTTTTTTGTTTTAACATTTTTTGCGTTTTTGAAAATATTTTTTGTTTTGTTTTACATTTTAATTTTTTTTATACTCCAAGAGTTATAAACTTAAGTTTAGAAGTTTATAAAAAGTAAAGAAAAGGCTGCTTTTTTTAATAAATATTTTTTCTGTTATAATATTGTGTGTTTTTATTACTCCTCGATCAAAAAATTGGTTGGAAACCTAAATTTTTGTTCGAAATTACATTATTTTTGTTACTATTTTAAGTGCTCGTTCGAATTCGCCCTACCCCACGGAGTAGATTCGGACAGTCTTTAAGAAATAAAAAATAATAGAAAAAGTACGATTTTAAAATGTTATGGGAGCAAATACTTTATTATAGTCTCCTTCCTTCATTTATATACGTATACATATATGTATTAAAACAAATTTGAGTTGCTTTAATTAATACAAACCCGTTTTATATGATTATAATGACTTTTCAATCCTCGCAGCTTTGTGTACTGTACTTTAATTGCTATATTTTCTTCGGCGTAAAATTTTGGCTTTAATCCTGTATAATCTAATCGTTTAATTATGCTATAAATATATGATATAAAGTTACGGTTGCGTGTAATTTGTAATAGAATTTCGAAATAGTAATTTGAAATTTTAAATGACTACCGTTGGCAAAAAATTATAAGACGAACTCGAAATCATATTTTATTTTACATAAATCTGACTCTAAAAGTGGTTTCCGCATACCTCCTTTGATAGCATTCTTAATATCTTTGAAAAGGACACGATCACTTTCGATTTATCATAATAATGACATACCACCAACTGGTAAATAAAAACAATTTAAAAAACGATTCTATCAAGTTACATAAGGGGATTTACAAAAACTCAGACTTTGTATCAAATTAATGATCTGGAACGAAAGAAGGATAAAGAAAAGAAAATATATAACACAGATTAATTATTGATAAACTGGTACATTAGTAAAAATAATGGGGCGACGCGAAACAATAGCAAAATTAACCCTACCGGTGACTGTACCTTTCATGAAAATATAGGTGTGAATAGACTGTGTAAACGCGCATGATTCTAAATCGAAAACTTCAGTCTGAAAATAAAAGCGGCAAACAAAAGACAAGGGAACAAATATTAACTTAGGACTTCAAACATAAAATATATAAGGGTTTGACGTGCAAGCTCTTTTGAATAAATGAGGAATATATTTGCTTAATGTCAAATAGGAATGTAGCATGTTGGTCCTCAAATTACAGTAATCACTTCTCTGTTTAAGAGTAAAAAGGTGGCAGTAATCGAGCTCTGCTCTTCAATTACTGGTGGTTCAGATTACCTTTAGAGATTTATCTCGGCAACGCTTACATAATACACACATAAATATACAGTTGTTATAAATTTTCTATTGTACTATACGGCATTATGCAAATGAAAGAATTCTATGAAATTTTGTTTGAATTTTACCGTCGACGGTCGGCGGAACGACTTCTTTTTAATTTTAAAAAAAGCCTTCCCACTGTCACGAAACCTTTTCTACAGATACCGTAAAGTACTTAGTGAAAGACGATTATTTTCACATTCATTTCGATGGCCATTCTTTAAAATTCCTCAGGTCCCCTTAAGACATAAATCGTGTATATTATCTCAAATAAGGCGATAATAACATGGAGGTAGAAAGGTTTAATCTACCTGTTATAATATCAAAGGGGATGGATGAATCTTCGATAAACTTTGTAAAAGAAAATGTTTAAAAGGCAATTTAAAAATAAACTCAGGAAGCACCAAAACTTCGATAAGCCTTTCATATTTCATGTTTGCAACTACAACTTTATTAAATCCAAGCTTGTTATAAATTCGGGTGTCTAAATATGGAGAATAAATTAAGAAATCGTGATAATAAAGAATTATTTCTGAAATGTACGAGACAAAATAGCGACCGAAATAAAATTCTGAATGTATTAATGTGAACTGTGTGATTATACAGTCTCGTGCAGCCTTCTTTTATGTAAGTACCAATTTTTTTACGAAAGTAATCAATTTTATTGCGCGAGGATTTCGTCCATCCTTCTAAATTAATAAAGTTAATAAACCAGGTAATCCCGCTCTCTAAGTACAGTATACAATTGAAGATGTAAATTGGTAGAAATGACGTGTTCTCTCATTTTGAGAATTAGTATGCATAGTGAGACGTATTGATCTCAATAACAATGGTGGAATTTGTTTTATCTGACAGGAATTTAAATAACGTTTACATTTCATTCACGATTTTAGTGAGTTCGATGTTTTAATTAAAGGAATTATAAAGTATCAGGTAACCAAAAAAGTTCGTGCGGTTTTTGTATACAGCAGAGTGCCATAAATATTTTTTAAGTTATTGATCGATAGCAGTTGTTAGTCCCTTCCTTTGTCGGGTAGGTACATTATATATTTGGTGACAATTGATTAGTTTCCAATTTGAATCGTTGAAAATGAAAACGAATAAAACCTATGAGTGCAAATTTGGTACTAAAGCCGCAATGACGACGAAAAAAATATGTACCGCATGTGATCAAACAGCACTGAAGTGGTTGAAGAAATTTTCTTCGTGAGATTTCAGCGTAACCGATGAAGCAAGCTCATAATTCATAAACAACGAGAATCCTCAACAGGTTGTGGAGACAAATTCCAGTACATATAACGTGTCTAGAGCTTGCAGAAGCGTTCAATGTGAATGATGAAACTATTCGTTTGCACCTTCACCAGGTAAGAAACACGTGGATGTTAAATAAATGGGTCCCACATGAATTTACCAAACGATAACAAACTAAGTAAGACGTCTTACCGTTTCTACGCATCAATAATGAACCATCTTCATCGGTTGTCGCTTATTGATTCGGTATCCTCCTAAAGTTTCCTTGCACCTAAACAAGATTTTATCGTGTGTTTGGTGGACAGCAACCGCAATAGTCCATTACGATTTTTTGGAAAGGGGTCAAACCGTCACTGCAATCTTATATTGTGAGTGTGATCAGCTTGTAGCATACCCAGGCCATTGGAGAACGACTGCGCAACTCGAAATCAAACTAACCGAAACCGCAAGACAAGTGATGGTCAAATTGCAAACCTGTCAAGTGGTAGGACTCCACACATTGTGAACGAGTTGTTCGAAAATGTGTGGGTGTTGCTCTTATAAGGATCGATTCAGCAAACATAATTAAAACACTAGAAATGGGGAGGAACGAATTTAAATAAAAACTTCAAACAAGGGTTGCCCTCTCAAGCGATGGAGAGGTAGAGAAAGTAATGCCCAATACCAAATGTGTTCAAAGATTACATTTGAGATTAGTTCTGGGTGTTCGCTGATTAGAAGGAGGGAAAAAGAACTACAAAAAACCTCCAGGATATTAACTGAATTACTTCCACTTTCCTTCCAATCTAGATTTTACGATTACATTAAAGTGTCTTCTTCTTGAGTGATATCATCAGGGATTTCATTTCCTTCTTTTCTTCTACATTTTAATATCCAAGGTCTTTTGGTAGCTTCTACCCCAACCTTTCAAAGAGTATATTGATTAAAACTGTTATGTGTCATTTTATTTGTACCTTGGCTGAGTGCGCCATTGTTTTGGTACTTTGGCTGGGTGCGTCATTTTATTTTTGTACCTTGGCTAAGTGCACCATTTTATTTGTATTTATAGTATAGTATTTGATTTATATTTATATTTGTAATATGTATATTTATCTTAGAACCCACGATACACTTACACACGGTATGCTCATTATTTGTATCAAAGGCGTTCGCTTAGCGCATGACGTCACCTGAGATCCAACTGCGTTCGGTGTAGTCGTAGCGGTACATGTAAATGTCTGTCAAATTGTGCGGGAAGTGTGAAATTAGGTACACTTATTAATTAGATCAAAATAAACGATTTGACCCGCAGCACCCTTATTTTCAACCCTTAGTTTTCAAAAGTGCCCCGTATTTAGTTTTTTGCAACCCCTAACGATAACTCCTTTGTTTACAACTTTTCGAAAAAAATATATTAATAAAACTTTGAGACATTCTTATAAGGAACATTTTATATAAGAATAACATTTTCACAAATATCAACCCTTAACAAGTTATTTCGATATTTCTGAAAGTAAGCAACCCTTAAGTATGAAATCGCTCGTATCTTTTTTATTTGTAACTTATGAGGAAAAACATGTGAATAAATATTATAGAAAATTATCTTTTGAGCATTTTATGTCGGTTTGAAAATTTCTCAAAAGTCAACCCTTAACGTGATACATCGAAAAAACCAGAAACTGTCAATTTTCACATAAAATCGAACATAACTTTTCTATATTTTACTACAGTGACATTATTGTTATATAATTCGGTAGGTATATGGATGTCCCACTCCCACTCCCACATCCGATGCTTTAAAATACATAGAGTAGTGACAAATTACCGCCAACCTACATAATAGTTATTTATGCATCAAGGGCGTAAAGAAGCGGTAGCGAGGACTAGAAAAAGGCTGTATATAGGTAAATATAAAAAAATACCAAAAGGAATACTTATCTATGCAGATGGCGAGGGCGCACACACTTAAACCCATCTACCTTCTTTCTGTTCTTATTCGCTCAGTCAGCAGCAGATTCTATTATATTTCTTGCCTTTAAATTTCCAATGGCGCAACTGTCGCTTCTCTACTGTTCACCAATTGGACAACTTTACAGCAGGAAACGTTTCAATTCAAATCTGCCAGATACGTTACATCACCAGCTTCGGCGAGTACAAGTAGTACTCATCCAAAAAAAACCTTCATTAGTCAATCGGAAGAAAAGGCTATTCTTACAGGATAACACCAAACCCCATACCGCAAGATTGATGCGGGAAAAAATTTCTGAACTTGACTGGGAAACGTTACCCCATTCTCCTGACATTACACCAGGTAATTACCACCTTTTGTTGTCTCTTGACAATTGCATGAGACATAGACAGTTCAAAGCAAGACTAGAATTTTCCAAGAACGGCATAGCAAAATGGGCGTTACGTTGGGTGTTGGGTGATGGTGGCTACATCGATGAGTAATAATGTATTATTATTTGTTAATGAATAACTTTACTTTATCTTAAAAAAACGTTACCTGGATACTTACTTTATTGAGATAATTATCTGAACAAGAAAGGATCAATGTCTTTATTATAATTTATGCTTTTATACGTCTATATCAATTTGAAACATAGGCGTAACCAAAACTTTTCGTTAATGTGTTTTATACTGTTCTGAGCGTCCGATTACGTACTCTAGAAGTCAATATGTGTATATGTAGGGTATTTGTTATCCAGTTAGTACTAAATTGTCAATAAAGCAATTATGGTGGTCCTGGGGGTAAAAGGTGTCCTGGATCAGGGTATGGATACCTAAAGTGCGAACACGGCGGGGTCAATTACGAAATCACACAATTAATTACCGGGCACGGAGGGAACGAAGTTTACACTTAAATCGATTCAGAATATGGAACGATGACAAATGCGCCGACTGTGGAGAGCTGGACTGGAACGGTCATGCAGCCCTCGGATGGGTGAGGTGATAGTTTGCAACAGAAGAACAATTGGACCGCACGTGACCATCATCCAAACCACCAAGAACTGGAATGCCAAGAGGAGTGAGGGGAGGGGGATGAGTTTTGAAAACTTACACGGGAATATCTACTTTTTATTGCACTTTTGCATTCTCCATAAGAAACTGTTGTCAAATGGCAAATTTCACCCCCCCCCCCCAACCTTCGATCCCTTTTTTGAGGGTGGAAAAAGGGAAAATTGCACATATCCGTAGAAAACCGATCTTTTTTTCCCTCCAACATTTTTTTGTGATTTACAACTTCTCCGCCACCAGTGGAAAGAGTGGAAAGAAAAACAATGGCTTATTTGTGCAGATTGCGGGGTGCTAGCAATAGGTGAATCTTAGGAAAGAAGGGTAGGTGGAGAGGATAATGTTTACATATAATGACTGAATAAGTTTAAAAAAATAAAGGAAACGTGTTTTTTTCTTTTTGTAATCGTGTCGTTCTCGAGATATTCAAGTGTTTCCACACTTTTTGGACACTCTGTATAAAGATTATTCAACGAACATAAAATTTAATCTACTGAGTATGGGATTTAATAAACCTTGTGTAAAATGTTTAGGCATCATAACCAAACATGTGTGTTAAGTACCTACTGTGTTGAGATGCTATATGAGTTAAGAGTTATTGCGTACGATTAGTTAGGAGAGTTATTAATAAAAGCAGCGGTGATACTATGTATAAAATGAACATTTTAATAAATTATTATCGAAGTACGTAGATATACCGTTTAAAAATGATCTTTGCCCTAATAATTTTAGGAAACATAACTTCATGTGCGCACATTCGGCCTAGCATAGGCCGTGTGGCCGGGCAAGTTCGAAAACTGTGTGGTTTACAAAGTTTATACCTAATTCATGTTAAAGCTATTACGGTAGAGTACATTTGTAATACATAATAGTAATTATTTTAGGAGTATAAATTGTATTAGGTCATACAGTACACCCAAGTTTCAACCGATCAAAATGTAAACTTTCATGATCGAATATTATTAATTAGAACAATTTTGTTTGCACTGTTTTGAAACTTTGTTATACGAGTATAATATACCTAATGACATGCCTTCCAACCTACAAACCGTAAATCGTGCTTTTTGCACGCATTAAATAGAGAAAAGCAATAAACATTACTAGCCTGAAGTATCGTTAGGGGAGGAATACGTTCTAAATAGACATTCAAGTTAATGTAACATTATATTAAATTCGAAAATTGACATGATAAGGGTCGGTACCAATTTATTAAACTGTTTATACGACGAACATTGTATTTATAATATAAACGTAATTTATGTGGCTTTACAAAAAAAATGGTAAATATACGTATATTTCAGAAACCTTACATTGACGATATTCGATTTTTCTTATATTCATACAGCTTGGATACGAGAAAATGATATTATAACGCGAAAAATCCCATTAACTTTCCGCGTATGTTTTTCTACCTGCTTTGCTATGGATTCGATTATGCAAATTTTATAAAAATTTTGAAGAAGGTAAAATAGAATTTCTATCCCAATGCGTACCAAAATTATTATTAAATTTAATTTTAAAACAAAATTTATAAACAAAATGAGTTTTAAAAATATTAGCTTCTTGCTAAAGTAATAAAGCTATGTTTGTTTTCATTTCTTTTCCGTGAATGTAATTATTACAGTCTCCTTAAAAATTCTTTAGATTTTATCATTTTAATATGCCTTGTTTCTAATGGATAATAAAATTGTAGCTCGCCAATTAACAGTTTGAAACATTAATCTAACACGATATATTCGAAAGAAATTCGTATGTTGTAATATGACGTAAAGCAGTAATTTCAAGCTGACAGGAACAATTTGCGGTGAAAAATCACTTCAAATTTTCGATTAACTTGATCAAATGGATGTGGTATTTCAAGTACTTGATCCTATCTCAAACGTCATATTTATGTTTATATAAATCCTTGCATAAAACATCTTTGAGATTGCCGGAGCTTGATGGAGAGTGCTAAAGTTGTTTTTCCAATTTTGTTTGAAAAGGTTGTACGCGTTGCATTGGCGTTAATTGCCCCGCTAATCTTATAGCAAGAAGGTTTAAGTCGCTAAGTCTGATCGTTATTTATACGACTAGGATAATATGAAAACGGTGCTTCTTTGAATTTCTGTGAATTATTTTTGCATTCTTCACTATACGATATTTTTACAGGAATAAGGATGACCTCTCGAACAGCTGAGTGCTTTCTCATTAAAGATGAGTATGCAATTTACTCAGAAGGGTTAGCTGATAGAAACTATAGTAGTTAGGTTTGTTATGGGTTGCCCTATTATTTGTCATCAATATAAAGCGACGTTACTTTGTTCCTCGCATGGAAATTGGAATTCGCCAGAGTTCAAACCTCTTCTCATTATAATTTATGTTTCCCTGTAATCTACTTCGATTGCACAGCATTGTATAATATGAAATTTAAGTTTCATTAATATAATGTTAGGCTGTGGGAGAAGTTGTATAAAGTTGTATAAAGTAATACAAGTGTATCTACTTTTCGATCATTGTGGCCAGCTTTAGTCTCCTGGAGACAACGGCGTATCTAGAAATTTTGTGGGGGGGGGGGGGGGGGGGGGGGGGGAATAAAAAAATACACTTGAGAAAAAACATAAAGATTAGAAGATATAAAAGAGACTGTCCGATTATAATAGGTAATATTTATTATACTAACGTAACTTTAGGAGGGGTAATTACCCCATTAACCCCCTTAAATACGCGCTTACCTGGAGAGATTTATTAATTACAGTTCAGACGGTCCTCCTTCGCACGTCTAAATAACAGTAAAAATTAAAGTTCTCGTTCTCGTCACTCCTCTTACAATTAAGTACTTCTTTTTGTGAAACCCATAGTACTTATGTGTATTAATTTCACTATTAAGCCTTCACGACATGTCTTTTTAATGTAAAAATAAAATTATCCAAAGATATTTATTTATTGAAAGGGGCCCCACTTTTTTCATTGCCCCGGGCCTCCACACTCCTAAATCCGGCTCTGCTGGGGGCCCAAATTTTGTAGTTACGCCACTGATCTCGTCTCCTTTTCAGCCGATAAGATAATAGCATAGCAACCATTTTTTTTTACTAATAAATATTATGCAAAACTAAGTCCAAAAGTTCGAGATGCTGTCAACGAAAAACGAGGGCAATTCACAACGTTGGCTTAAAAATTTTGGAGTAACCTGCCTTCAATATTGCCGTATATTTTTGAAATATTATAACATTAAAATATTGGCATTTTTATATGTTGAAATGTTGAAGAATTGAAGAGTTGAAACATCAAATTGAATTGAATTGAAGAAATTTTGCAATCTTTCAACACATGAACATTTCAATATTGCCATATTTCAACATTTTAACATACCAAAATTTCTATATTTCAGTAGAATTTAGAACTTTTAATAAGCAATCCACCGAATAATAAAGTAAAGTTATATCATAGCAAACGTTCCTGTTCCAAACATTTTTGAACCTGTTTATGCAATTCTCTTGTAGTATTTAGGATGTTCCGCCTGTAGATGTTATTTATGGCATGAATGGTCACGTGTTACAGTTCGATTACGTTCTGTTAACGATTTTTGTAAACATTACCTTTCAAGAAACCGCAAAGGTAAGTAATTCATAGGAGTAATATCGGGTGAATTATAAGAGTTCTCTAGGAATGTAGCAACGTTCTCAAAGATAATCTGCTGTCGACAATCTAAGTTTACGTTATCTAAAAACCTCTCAATAATTCTATGTAATGCTGAGTTATTTTGTAAAATAAAGGTGCCGCAATTTTGTATTTAATAAGGCCACTCCATACATTGATACTGAAGCACCTTTGGGGTCGCAAAGGATTCTCGCAACTCCGACAATACCGATTTTTGCGATTGAAATATACAGTAGTAGTCCAGTCATTTTAAACATGAACATTGCAAAAAATCCTATATTAGGTTTGACTTTTTTATGTTGTTAGGTTCAGTCCCAGTAGTAAATACTCAATTTTGCAACTTCGAAAAACTTGTGGAAACTGGGGGGGGGGGGGGGCGCCAAAAACCGCGATTTTTTCGGACTTTTTTCAGTTTTGGCCTCGTAGCTCAAAAACTACGAGTTATAGTGCGAAGAATATGATTATCTTTTTTAAACTAGACTAAATTTGCTACAATTTGAGCCTAACCGGAAGTCTTTACGTATAATAGTTTCCGAGATACAGCTCTTCAAAAATAGGCAATTTTTCCCAAAATCTTTTTTCAACGTATCATCCATGTTTCGAGCCAGATATTGCCATAACGACGTGCCCTACGACTCGTCACGGAGAAAAAAATTGTAGGACGTTTTATCACCTTTTATTTAAGCATAGATGCATTCCTGTGGGCCTAACAGTTCTCGAGAAAAAGACCGAAAACCGGAAAACAGTGAAATCCTCCACATATATGTAATAGCATTAGTATGATTAGAAGACATTTTCTGATTATTCTTATTTAGCCTAGCGAACGAACGCTCAAAAAGGGCTTGTAGACAGACTTTTGATCCTAATGATTTTATTTCTAAGATGTGTTTGGAGGTGTTTGGTGATAATTATACGAAAAGTCCCCGGCCCTACCGTATGAGCTAACTCCGTAGCGTAACAAAATTTGCGGATTTGTTAAGTTTTCCCTTTGTATCTCTTGAATAGACGATCGTAGTGGGAAATGGCCAATTATAAAATAAAAGCTGCCTTGAGAAAATACTTTTGTTCTTTTCGTCAAACATTAACCCTATCATAAATGTATTTAGAATAGACTAGAGACCATTAAACATGGTGGCGCATAAGACTGAAATTGTTTGCCTAAGGATGCAGGTAATCTGTATTTAATACTCACATATCAGATTTAGCTCCAAACCTCCCACAAAATTAGTTGTTCTCTAGTGCCCTCTATTCCATCTTGAACTCAACGTTTTTTTTAAATAACTATAACATCTAATCGATTTGAGATAAAATATTAAACGGTATATGTATTTTATAGGAAATTTTATGCTCTACAACTTTTATTTCAGCAGTTTTTGCTATAAACCCAATACTTTAGGAGCTAGGACACAACATTTACCGAAAAACGTCGTGTAAAAGCAATTTTCAAAAAAAATGTCAATTCTTGACAGCGAATATCTCTTCACCGGATAGAGATAGAGAAAAAACGCATAGTAGCAAACTTGTAGAAAATTTAATCAGCTTTTTTTTATAATTGGCCATTTCCCACTACGATGGCCTGTTCAAGAGATGTAAACGGAAAACCAAACAAATCCGCACATTTTGTTACGCTACTTTTCGTATAATCATCACCAAACACATCCCAGAAATAAAATCTTTAGGATCAAAATGTCTGTCTACAATCCCTTTTTGAGCGTTCGTTCGCTAGGCTAAATAAGAATAATCAGAAAATGTCTTCTAATCATACTAATGCTATTACATATATGTGGAGGATTTCACTGTTTTCCGGTTTTCCGTCTTTTTCTCGAGAACTGTTAGGCCTACAGGAATGCATCTATGCTTAAATAAAAGGTAATAAAATTTCCTACAATTTTTTCCACTATGACAACGGTCGTAGGGCACGTCGTTGTGGCAATATCTGGCTCGAATCATGGATGATACGTTAAAAACAGATTTAGGGAAAATGCCTATTTTTGAAGAGCTGTATCTCGGAAACTATTATACTTACGGACTTCCGGTTAGGCTCAAATGGTAGAAAATTTAGTCCAGTTTAAAAAAGATAATCATATTCTTTGCACTACAACTCATAGTTTTTGATCTACGAGGCTAAAACTGAAAAAAGTCCGAAAAAATAGCGGTTTTTGGTGCCCCCCCCCCCCAGTTTCCACAAGTTTTTCGAAGTTGCAAAATTGAGTATTTACTACTGGGACCGAACCTAACACCATGAAAAAAGCAAACCTAACATAGGATTTTTTGCAATGTTTGTATATTTTTGTGTTTAAATTGACTGTACTATAGGTTTTATCACCCCACAAAATTAATTTGGATTACTAATAATTATAAAACTTGCATACATTTAGGTAGGTACTCTTCATTTCATTATTTTTTTTATATATATTTCTATTTAGGAAATAAACACTAACATCTTAGACTCTGCTGTATTAGGTTAAGTGTAAGAATAGCCTTAGGCTAAACTTCGCCTGATATATTGCCTAAACATCATCACAATTGTAATTCGTCACAATTGTAATTTATTAATACTAATAAAGACGTATTGTATTGTATTGTATTGTACTTATCTGTGACACGTCACTTAGTCAGTGTCAAAACTGTGCACGCCTTCTTGGTCTCCATAATGTAGGATTTGGGTACATACAGAGTGTCCGAAAAGTGTGGAATATCCTATACAGGGTGTTCAAAGTGAAGTCGGCACTATTGCCAACTTTGTTATTATTACAGCTACAAAGTTGGTTAAATTAGCAAATATGAAGCATTTTTTCTCACGATTGCGTTGATCTAATCAGAAAAACAATTGCACGTCAGGTTATCAAGATATTCAACAAAGTAACATTTTTTTAATGGAACACCCTGTATCTTTTTATATATTTCAAAAGAAAATGAAATTTTGAGTCAAAAATGTTTAATACATAACTACTCTAAAATTAATAATAAAGAAGCTACAAATCATAAAATAATTTAAAGTTATGTTATACAAAAAAACAAAATTTTTCCTTTATATTATTTTTATAAATTAAATAAATTTAAAAAACAAACAAATGAGAACAGTTAGTAAGCAATGAAATGAATAATAACAACAATTATCTTATAGTAAATATTCAAAAACGTTTCCTTCTTGCTCCAGGCACTTTTGAGCTCGTTTATGTACCTCCCTTGTTGCATTTAGAATGTTGCGCTTATGGATGTTATTTATGGCGGTCGTAATCGCGTGTTTTAGTTCGTTTACGTTTTGATAACGCTGTTTGTACACTTCGCTTTTCAGGAAACCCCAAAAATAGAAATCCAGAGGAGTAATATCGGGAGAACGAGGGGGCCATAAGATAGGCCCACGTGTAGCAATCCAACGGTTATGGAAGAGTTCTCTTAGAAGGTTGGCAACATTGTGAGAATTATGTGGGGGAGCTCCATCTTGCTGAAAGATAATGTGCTGCCTATAAGCCAAGTTTACGTTATCTAAGAACTCCTCAATAGTATTCCTCAATAATTCTATTTAACGCTGAGATGTAAGGGTTCCGTCGTAAAATACAGGCCCCACGACCTTTGATTTAATAAGGCCACACCAAACATTAATATTGAACCGCACTTGGGGATTATGAGGATGATGAAGTAAAGGATTCTCGCGACTCCAATAATGACGATTTCTTCTATTAAACATTCCGTTATTAGAAAAATTGGCTTCGTCACTCCACAAAATTGAACTCAGAATATTTGCATTTTCTCTGACAGCGTTAACTAGCCACTGGCAAAATTGCACACGCCTTTCTTGGTCGCCAGGATGTAAGGTTTGAGAAAGTCTGTATTTATAGGGTACATATTTATTCTTACGCAAAATATGATGCACAGTTCCAATAGATACTGAAACGTCACGGACACAATCTCTTATCAAATTGTTCGGAAAAACTTCGAAATATGCGAGAACATGAGTTTCAGTTTCCTCGTCAATAGTAAATTGTTTTTTAACCGCAGCTTTGGCAAAAACTAATTCATTTGATCGAAACTTTCGATACAGCACCAAAAAATACCTCCTATTAGGTAAATTTCTTTCAGGAAACAACTCTTCATAATGCTCAAGAGCGCGCTGACAATTTTTTCTACAAGTTATGTAGCTTTCCAGCATATCGCATTTTTCTAAATGCGAAAATACCATCTTCAATGTTTATCACTAATTTTATCTAACAATAAAAAATGCACTCAATTTTAGATAGAAATTAGACAAATTATGACAGATACGCCTTCTTCTTTTATTTAAAGTACCATCCACCTTCGTTTTATAAGATCTTTGTAAATAAACTTAAAAGCTTAAGGGATTGTATTTGTTTTAATTTCACTTTATTCATAGTTATGTGTTATGTGTTGAACATTTTTGACTCAAAATTTCATTTTCTTTTGAAATATGTTAAAAGATACAGGGTGTTCCATTAAAAAAAATGTTACTTTGTTGAATATCTTGATAACCTGACGTGCAATTGTTTTTCTGATTAGATTAACGCAATCGTGAGAAAAAATGCTTCATATTTGCTAATTTAACCAACTTTGTAGGTGTAATAATAACAAAGTTGGCAATAGTGCCGACTTCACTTTGAACAACCTGTATATCTTTGTAAATATCCATTTTATGGAAGCAAGAATGTTTCAAGCAAAAGTTATTTGCTATTTAATTTCTGTTCACATGATATTTTTTACCTTTTTATTTTGTTTAAACAACATGTCTCTTTATTCGACTTATTTGATAGAGTGCGTTATTCTCTTTTCAAGGATATAAAATATTAATAGATTTAAGTCGAAAAAATTTTGGGAAATCTGCGAAAAACTGGGTGTGGATGTATTTCAACAACGTATGCTCATTAATCTAGTCACCCATGAAGAATTTTGTGAAGAAATAACCAGTCGACTCGAAAAAGATGCGAATTTCCACAAAAATATTTGCTTTACGGATGAGGTAATATTTTGTTTAAATGGGACGCTACTGTTGGCAATAGTGATCATGATCAGACTGTATACGTTTCTATTTCGCTTAAATTACAAATAAAGGAATCGTTGATGTAGGTCTAAATTCTGTTAATTTATTGCACGGACAAGTTAGACAAAGTAAAAGCTCCCACCTTCCTTAATAAACAATTCTGTTATAAAATATTCCAATACATACATTAAAATAGAATTTTCCATATAGGCATTTCCTCTATAATAGGCGCAGGCAAGTTTTTAGTCCATTGTGTCATTCTCTTTATCCTTTGGAATTTAATTTAGAAAACCTTATCAAGTATACTCTCCTTGCGAGTACGCGATGCGTGGTTTCAAATTAAGTCCACAAAACTGTTCGTAAAAAATACGTTTATTTTGAATTTTCGTTTTTTCCCGAATATACATATATTTACGTTCGCGTAACGGCGAAATTTGGGTTTTTCAATAAACGCGAATACGTGCCCTCCTTTATTAAAGTTTGCAATTTTTTCACACCCTACAACCAATTTCTTTAAAATTTACATGAATTCCGATTTCGTCAAGTACGAAGATACAGAGAAAATAATGTAAAATGCTTGATCTGAATCAGGGAAGGAATAAAAATTACATCAAGACGATTGCTATTTTATTCAATTGAGTGTTTTATCGTTGTTATTTCCTTATCTTTAAAGGAATTATTTGTTAAAGGAATGTAGACAAATTTATTGAAAGTCGTTTATTACGTTAAACGGTTTTTTTACATGCAATAAATCTTAGTTACAACTAATTGGTGTGTGTACCAAGATAAAGAAGTTAATTTAAAAATTTATGCCCATATATCACTTTAATTCATCACTAAATTAAAATTATAGGCTCATTTTAAGGTACAGTTTTTTATTAATCAGTATTGGTGTTTATCGATGTTAATTTGATCAAATTTGAACTGCTTTCAATTATAATTCTCTTATTAGTCAGAACAGCTAACAACACTTTCATTTAAATATCACAGACACGTAATTCTATGATAGAATTAATAGACAGAAATGAAAATTTATCTTGATTAACACCACAATTTACTTAGGGTTAATGGGATTTACTTTTAGGTGATTCCATAAATTCTGAATCTACAAGTTCATCCCTTTACAAACAAATAGTTTATCTGGGAAGAAGAACCTTTCACATTCAGGGTGTGATATTTAAGTTTTCTCTTCGATTTACATTATTAAGCGTAATTTGTATTCAGGATTAGTGGATTCATTTATACGACGGTTTATATCTCCAATAAAAACTAACGCTATTTACGTTATCGACACTCACATTTCTAATAGAATAATAAATGTATCACTTACTAATAAACTAAAGTAGGCGTATTATTAATTACACGCACAAGAGAATAAACTAAACCCTGCTGCTCAAATAATTAATATTTAAGGTATATTGTTCCGCCATATTGAACTTTAATTAAATGAAAAACATGAGCTCCTGTATTTCAAGTAAAGTTAGGCTGTTGAAAATATAATTAACGTTACCTACACTAAATCTTAACTGCTGTAAAATAATGAAAGTGCGTAGAGAAGTTAACAATTATTCTAATCAGATTAAATTAACGGGTTGTTGCGCTATTTAATAGTAACAATGTAGGTCTTTATTGTTGCAAATGAACATATTATAGTTGGAAAAGTTCAGACTGTAGTGCCCAGTTCTTTCACCTCTTGGTCCCTGTCAAGAACATGTTGGTACGTATTCGTCCAAAAAAAGCTTATTTCGCGCTTGGTGAAGCTTAGAAGGAGGAAAATGAGATGAGTAATCGAATTTTATTTATCGTGAGACCATGGGCGCCGCTACTAAAGAACAAGGAGGGGGGGGGGGGGGGGCTGGAATTTCATAAAACGCGTAAAACCGTTTTAGAAAATATTAAATATGACCACTTTTGGAATATAATGTTCTATTCCGTGACTCTTCATAGCCCATTGATTCACTAATTTAAAAATAGGTAAAAATTGTCAAGTATTCTAATTTCTACTTGAAAAAATGTAAGGACCCCCCTAACAAATTTTCTTCCGGCGCCCCTGCGTGGGACCCATTTACAAATTTGGAAACGTATGGAATACCTTGTCCAATTTTAACAGTCGAATTTTGTTGAAAACATACGATTAACTTTTAATTAATGTTTTCCACCTAATTTGGCAAAAATTATTGAGATAAGCGTGTTTTAAATGAGATTCTTATCTCGAAGTTGGGAGTTGTGGCGTAAGGCTTTCGGCCCTTGCCAATGCACCACATTGTGCACAGAGGAATACTGATTCTTATAAAAAACCTGAGAGATGAAGATAAAGAAAACTTAAATCTGTATTTCATGGTATCGTCTGAGATTTGAAATATCTGATACAAATAGTGTTATTGTTTGTTGCTTCCTTTAATTTTATTTTCAGAATTGGGAGATAAAACAAAATACATAATTCAAAATAAGGTTATTGCTCGGAAACTATTACCTTTAGATATAGGACATATTTAAAAAAAATTAAAGCTAACTTAAAAAGCAGTTCATTCATCAAAAAATATATAGGGCGTTCTATTTAAAACAGTCGACTTTTGGCAGTTCTTCTGTGGTCGTTAGAAAAAATTAACGTCCCTTTTGCAACAAATTTCGTTCAAAATCAGCATATCGAGAAATGAAACGCTCTTTTGTTTATGATAATCTCAAATTTGTTGCTCTGTTGCCAATGATTGAATAGTTATGATTTTTTTACCGATTGTTGATTTCGGCGACAATTTTTAAAAAACATTTATTTTCTCCTAAATGAGTTGACTTAAGTAGGTGAAAGGTCAAACAAACTTGGTCTAGAATCGAATATGGATTTCAAAAATATAAAAATCTATAGGGTGTTCCATTTAAAATAATCGAGTACGATCCTGTGCAGACGAAACCGAGAGCAGTGCGGCCCTAAAAATATTTTTAGGTTGTAAACAAGGAACATCTGAATAAGAAATGTCTCTTAACCTTTTGTCCTAAAATTAATATTAAAGGTACTATTGAAGAACGAAGGACAAGTGGGCAACCCTGTATAAAAGGAACGCTGCTAAAAACAACAATTCTTTATCTATAACGTTTAGATGATGTGATTTACTATAATTATTACCTCAACGCAGTCTTAAGTTTTGACGTAATAGTGTTGTGTTGCTTTAGTTCATACCACGCAATTTAGTGTCTAGACATAAAGTTGCCAATCCTGCGGAAGTGCCTTTGACTTCCGATTTAATGAAGTAGGCCGAAACTCGTCCGCCAAAGTTTTTTTTATTCGTCTAAAATGCATTGATTTTACACGTGTGTTTTTTCGATAAAAAGTTTTTGTGGCCGGAAAAATGCCCAACATGGTCGTTATTTTAACTTTTATTACAGTTAATAGAAAACGTTTTCTTTTAGATGTGAAGGAAAATATTAAATTTGATATCGGAACTGAAATCAAATTGTCGTACGTTTGAGCTTCACTTAACTTGCCGTTATTCATTTATATGTATAAAACGCAATACAATCTTGTGACCAAAAGCTTTCCGCCTTTTTTCCACTTTATATTATAAATCTCTTATATAACGCATCGTATGTTTAACGAAACTAATGCGCATAAAAAACCCTTCTTCTTCCAGAGTTCACGTCATTTACTCATTTCATCTCTATTCCTGTAATATTTCAATCGAAAATTCGATATCGTTACTGCTCAGTACCATTACTTTTTCATTGCTTATTTCAATTACAGAACGTTATGAAGTACTTATCACTTAACTGTATTCTAATTCTTCGTCTTTTTACCGACAACATATTGACCGTCTTGGCTACTAAATCTTATCTATTCCTTATTCACCAAATATGCACTATGCAATAATTAAAAAATCATGTATTGTTCAATATCAGCTTTGATTTGAATTTCTGGTACTTACTTAATAGCTGTAAAACTATACTTATTGCAAACACTCTTTAACAACTTTTATTAGCTGTAGTGTCTCTGGCTACATTAAAGAAGCTGCTAGGGCTTACAATCCCGGAAGAAATTTTGAATACCGGTTTTCGGTAGGTATTCAATCAAGTGAATCCCGGGATCCCGGTATTGACTTTTTTTACTGCTGAAACTATAAAAGAAAAAGCAAAAACGCATAGCTTAGAAATTCAAAGTTCAAAATTCCAATTTCAATGTATTCAAGTAGTTCAAAGATGTAAATATTAAATGTAAATTAAATAAATCCGCATAAAATTCAAAAATTTGGTATTCAAAATAGAAATTTGAAATAAGAAATTGAAACTCAAAATATTAATGCTAACAAATCCTAAATTATAATTTGAAAATTCAAATTTCAAAATTCGAAACTGCTACTTAAAGTTAAAAAGTTTACTGAAATTAAATTCAAAATTGAAATTGGAAATAATAAAATCGCAATTATAATTTTGTAAATCCATAGTTCAAAAATTAAAACGTAATAAAGAAAAATTGGTAGTGCCATTTGAAAAATCAAGTTACCGTTTATAGAAATTTTGGCAATTGACGTAGAATTTCTCCGAACACAAGAAGATTTCGGATTTGACCGTCCGGTTTACGATAGTACATTTCATTTTTTAGTAATATCGCATCGTCAAGGCCTTCTAAGCTTTGTGATCCCTGCGATATTCAATTTTTTGGACACATACGGGCAAACGATTCGTTTTTAGTACTATGTGTGACACATAAAGTCGCACTAGAATTGACCAAGGAATATACAGGGGGTTCTATTTAAAAAATGCAACTTTTATATAAATCATCCTCTATAAACTTTTCGATTTAAGTGAAAATATTTTAGATATGTAGCCTTACCATATCCCAAGAACGAAATGTTCGTTAATAGACCCACAGTCTTCCATCCACACACTATTGGCCCACCCTGTATACACACTATCTATTGCACTATAAATATAAATAAATATCTATCATTAATCCAAAATATTTTCTACTAAAAATTAAATTAATACAAAAATACCGGTATTTACGTATGAATACCGGTTTTAAATACTGCATCAATTTTGTCCGGGATCCCGGATTTCTGGTATTATAATAAGTGAGCAATGCATGCGACATTGCATTCTTTGGACCAATTTGAGCGATTTGACCCAAAGTTCTTGTCGTTTTAACTCCTAATAGGTTTCGATTGTGAGAGTTAAAGGGGTAAGTTATTAAAAAAAATTAGGCAGTATTTTTTCAACCTTGGAGTCGATTTCGAACAATTACAACATCGTGCCAAGGTCGACGTTTTAATTTAGGGCCCATAACCCATTATTTTCCGAAATGGCGAATACACTTTGGAAACTTGTTTACTTTAAAACATGATAAACGTGTGGTAAGGGATAAAGTTGCAGTTCACGACCATACTATCAAAGATTTGATTGTTAATAGATCGTGTGGGGACTGTGAACATGAGTGCCATGGGCGTGAACTGTTATTACGATTATCAGCTCACATAAAGAATAATATCTAGCTGTTGGTGAAAAATAAGTGAAAAATAAATATTCCATTAACTATATAGAATGCATTTTTATTTATTACATTTCTAAAACGTAAGTCTTGTTTCTACAATTCCGCTTGCATTTGTTGTAAGCGAGAGTATGTATAAGTAAATTCGTATCTACCGCAAGAGCTTTATGAAATACGCAAACCTGCAGGAGTCCTAGGCTTCCGGAACTGGGACCAAATCTTCTGCTTTCTTCGTCCAACCTCATCCCTCGGGTGATAGAGGTTGATCAGACCCATTGATCGCTCGGGCCTAGATAGATTATCCAAGTTCGAGAGCCGATCTAGCCTCTCGTACTAAATTATAATATCAGGGGCTGTCCGTGTCCGTATGATGTGGTGCGATCTGACCAGTGATTTTTAAACAGAATTGGGATAAGCTCTGATTTTATACTCATTCCTACTGCAATTTGTAAACAACGGTCATTAGGACGACTCCTATAACTACAACTTGATACACATCATTAAACAAAAGTGCAATCCTTTACTAAAGAATAAACAACCCCAGATTACTGTTGATTAAAAGTTTAATTAAACTGCTTCAATATAATTGGTATTGTCTTACCTGACCGATTAGGTATATTAAGATTTTATGCCCTAAAAATTTGCCAGGTTTTGGCTAATTTCCAAATTTCCAAATAACCTGACATTAACGAGACTTTTAGGATCGCATAAAACGATAATCCTTATTTACTACAATATAAAATTCTTAACTGTAGTGTACCACGTTAAGATCCGACAACTATTTAGAACTTGTAAAAGAGGTGATCCCGCATGCACCTCTGGAGTGCACAAAAGTGGTACTTAATTAGATAGTTTATCGGTGATTTGGGAGTATCTGGTTTTTATATCCAGAGACAAAAGATTTGAACATCTGTTATTAATTTGAAATAACATAAAATTTCATACCGTGCGAAAAAGTTGCAAATAGGAGTAAAAGTGTAAAAGAGCCAAGCACGTGTGAACTACTCCTATTATAGGTGTATTCATTTTCATGAAAAATACAAATTAACCCTCTTTCCACTAATGGATACAAAGATTTTAATGAGAATTGTGCAAGTATCAGTGCAGTGCTGTGAAAGATATTGCACGTGATAAAGTATTTACTTCATGGTAGGTATAGGGAAGAAACCATTAAAAACTGAGTCATGCCACACGAGGAATGCTAAAGATTACGAATTTTTACTATTACATTCGTGTAGAACGAATTTAATTATTCGTAAAGCAACCGGAAAAAATAACGCAGTAGCAAACGTGTATACACTAAAACAGCTATAATCATGTTTAAAAATACAACTAATTACCTAAATTATAACATTACGTTCTTCGTAAAACATCACTTCGCGTGAATGATAAGTAGCCTGAAGTTTTTGCAATTATTTTTATAATTCATTTTATAATATTAATCTTTACGAGTTCGACAAACCTGTGTATCTACTATAAAAAATGTTAAGGTATAAATAGTATAGTAATGAATACCTGAAGATTAAGTAATCAAAAGTCAACGAACTGAATAATCCTCAAATATATTTTTAGCAAGAACACTAATTGTATCTAACATAATGTTTCCGATTAATACCCATCATTCGTTACCGAATCTTATAGCCGTATAAAGAAATAGATGCTATCAGTCATATGAAAAAATAAAATGAATTAACTAAGAATCAAGATATAATTCTTGATAATTAACTTAATAGTAACAATCTGGGAAGTTATTTATTCTGACTATAAAATATGCGTCATAATGATAAATGGCCCCTGACACTTTGCCGTCATTATTATAAATCTTCTTGAAATATAATTCCGTAACAATCTTCTTTGGTAGTTTACCATATTTGTTGTGGCTATTAAATGACTATTTAACGACCTGGTAAATCAAGCAGGAAGGGTGCACTCATTGCGTCATATTAACCCAGTTTTAGTTTTTTTCGTAATTAATCCAAATCTTAGGCGTCGCGTATCCGAGAACACTTTCAGTTATTTCATTACACAGTTAAGTGAACAAAAAAATTAGAAACTTTTAGGGTCAGACCCTGTGCCTGCTTTAATTTGCATGAAGTATACGTTTACAGAATTTGGAATGAAAACAAATTTAAAACGAAATCAAAGTTCTGGAAGACAGAAGAACACTACGATTAAACGATTAAAGTCATAAATTATTTATTGTTTTATTATGATAATTGAATAATGGATTCATATTAAGTTCAATTACCAAACGACAAAATGAAAAATACGGTAATCAATTATGATACATAATTATTATTATAAGCGACTCCGTCATCGATGAAGCTCCTTTATTCTTCTAAATCTTTCACTAATTTAAGCGCTATGTCTCATACTGTGCTAAGAGAGAAATGAGAATGCGGTATATTTATATTGCAGCATAATAAAAATACATTACATTCTTTGCGTTCTAAGGCGGCACCGGCACCAAATTTGTTAAATTTGTAGTTTTGTGGCCATAGCTATTCCGGCATTTCAACAGTGTACATATTTAACCAGCCAATTAAAATATAGGAATCCCGTTTTTTTCGGTTACGCAAAATCTAGCCAGCGCCCAGCTTAACAACCTTTTTACCTTTGGTTCTTAATTACCCTCAACTCGTAATAATAATTAACAGTGAAGGCTCTCATATTTTACAGGAAGGAAAACTTCTGACATACTGTTTCCACATTGAGGCCAATTCTGATACTTTCTGTACTTCTCGAACGATATTCATCAAGCCAACCTACACGTCAGACGAGCTTTCTTATCTAACGAAGTGAATCTAATTGTACCATGTATGGCTAGAAAAACTGTCAATTTGTATTCAACATCATTTTTCGAGAAGTCTCCTAACCCAGATAAAACTTAAATTTGTTATTTGCAAAATGTATCATTTCTTTTTGACAATTTGATTTGTAAAACCATTATGAAGAATATCAAAAACCTTCGTCAGTATGCAGTAGATCCATATACGAGAAAGTTGATTGTATTAAATATATTTGGAAACATCTTATTTGAAAATAATTTTTAAATTAGAACAACCTACATATAAAAGAGAAAGTTAGTGTTGAACATGATAATGATTTAGGGTAAAGCCCAACATCCATTTAGTACACACAAATTTGCATTTCTCCTGTAATTCATGGTATGCTATCTAAATGATTATATCGTGAAGATCGTGCAGATTTGTAATGGTTTTTTCGCTTTAGTAACAACCTGGTTTCCAAAACGACGTGTGCCACAGATCTTCTGAAAGATAAGCGGTCCATTTCGCCGCCACATTTTGATATAACTGCCAAAGCACATCAATCAAAAGGTAGAAAACTGAAAACTACCATTCATTACCTCGCATGGACGTGCGATCTCAACTAATGTTATCACCAGTCCTGCCTGTCTCCACCCATTTTAGAATGTAGGTATGGTTGCAGAACCATGATACTTTAAGAAAACCATTTTTACCAAAGCAACTGCGCGAACTACTTGAGGCAAAAGTGACCAAATTATTGTCATTCCATATCCAAACATTAACATTTTCGGCTCCAATATAAGTTCATTGTGCTGAAAGGAAGCGTTCAAGGAGAAATCATTAATACGAGTTTTCCTTATAGTTTCCCTACCTTTACATTTCTAAGATTGTCAAAATATAGATGAAATTATACATTTGGGAAATTCTTTTGCGGTAGGTACCTCAGAAAATTGCTCGCCAAAAATTTGTAGCTTGCACTCGTATCGCCCAAAGTAAGGTTGTTGAGTTTAGTGTTATCACAGCAGTATTTTTTATTATTATTATTATGCTAGGGGTGGTCCCAATTAATAATAGTAATAATAATACGACTTTATTGAAATACAAGTAGCAGCTGATGTAGCTACTAACAATCATCCGACGTTGAAGGAATTGAATACATGCTTGGCGGAGTCTAGCTCATTGGGGTACTCTAACTTAACCAGTCATGCTCACTCCGTACAAATCAACACGTATTAACGCTAGATAGATAGAATACGATTATGCACATATATTTACCATATTATCTTGATTGATAACATATTTAAAGATCCTATGCACTTATTTCAAAATCAAAAATTTAGTGGTATCTTCTAACTAAATTGTCAGCATTTCGCTGCGAAAGTAGCCATACTTTGAGTTTAGACTTAAATTTATTGGTTTCAAGGTTTTTGAATTCATTTGGTAATCCATTATACGTATATGTAGTTTAATTGCGTTGTAGGTAAATGATCGTTTGAACATAGCTGTACGATGTTAATAGGATCTTTATTGCGTATGTTGACTCCATGAAGATTAGCACGATTAGGAAATTTTGAGCGTAGGGGGTGTAAATTTTTGTTATCAATCAAGCATGACCTTATGTATGTACCGCAACAGATGCTAAGTTCTGCGTTCCTATAAATTATAAACAGTAGGGGGCCAAGAATTGAGTCTTACGGCACTCCTAACTCAATTCTTTCTTTCTTTCTTTGAATAAGTGTTATTCAATCTTACCTGTTGATACCTATCAGAAAGATATTACTTTACTAGTGACAGAGATGCAGCATCAAAGCCATAGTATTTGACAATAGCACATAGTAGCTTATGATCAATAATAATAATTGTCTACCCTCCGAGAGTACCTGTATTTTAGTAGGACGAATCTTCGTTACTTCTTCCTCTTGTGTAATCTTCTCATTTCCAAGTTGGTGTTCCCTTGCCATTGTAAATGCCTCACATTAGCAAATATGTATGGCGTTTCTTCTTCCTCACCACCACCCCTTCATATCGGGCTATCGGTCAGTCTCATGTTATGCAGGTATTTGTTCAGGCGACAGTGGCCTGCTGTGATCATCCCTGTCGCAAGTTTTATCTTCGTCCTGCTTAACTTTAAGATGGACGCTGCTAAGGACCGTTTGGGGTTTCCAGAAACATCTTGGAATGACTCTGTCCTGCGATTTTCGACCAGTGTCTGCAATGCTCTTTCGTGAGTATTGCCTGAATCTCCTTTTTGGTTGTGTTATACGTAATCCCACAGGCTGGTTCGAGTCCTATGAGTGGTTTTGCGCTTGCCACTCTCACAAGTTCGTCAGCAACCTGATTACCTGCGATTCCCGCGTGCCCAACACTAGTGTGACTGTGCTACACGTGCCTTATGATTTGTGTTCATTCAATAACTATGAATATGGAGAATATCGAGTACCGAACTGTCATAAAGTTGTTGACAAAACAAGGAAAAACACTTCAAATTATTTTGGAAGAGATGTCTACTGTTTACGGAAATTCTTGCCCTGAAAAAAACATGGTATACAAATGCCATGGTCTGTTCAAGCAAGGCAGAAAATCTCTTGAAGGCGACTCACGGTCTGGGCGACCTGTCGAAGTGGGCACACCAGAAGTTATCCAAAAAGTTGAAAATCTATTAGTGGAAGATGCCTGGTTAAAGAAAAGGCATCTTACACGACAACCTCGGCATGACAAAGGTCAGTTCAAGTGGACCTCTGTAGGAACGAAGCGGACAGAGCACTGAGTCGGAGCGCGTGTTGATCGGATGCACCTATCTTGTGTCTGAGTGACTGCCAAATTACTGACTATGTATACGTATGGTACATGTTCATGTTTCAACTTTCGTATAGAATATTCAATTGAAAAACAGTTAAAAGTTATCTTTCATGGTAGAAATAAATATTTAACATTTATCAAAGGACATAATTTATTATCCCTAAGGCATAGAGAGTTGGTTATTCATGAGGGAAACTACTGCCACTGTTTGCTAAATGTTCCTGTAAATTCAGAGAGGGTCTAAGTTATTTCCACATTTTAAATACTATTTACTAAGTAATGTAATAATTAATAGGATCGATGGAACGTGCCTTGAAAATTCATTTGACTTCTTTAGTTAGCAGTTAAACGTGGAAATTGTACTTTAATTAATTTCACTTGCGGCCACATTCAAATTAATAATTAAAATCTTTCCCTCCGGCATATCGGCTTGAAGATGGAAAGTAATTATTCTATCCGTATGGCAATTTACTGATGTATTGTTTAAATAATGTTGAGGGGTGATGTATAATAAACGGATTCGTAGTCAACAAGACCATTGAGGATGTCACAAAAGGGGCTCGAGATTACTCGTTGTTTATTTAAATTTTCTATACATTTTAATCATTTCTGTTTACTTTTGAAAGTAAGTATAGAGATGTTTATGATAGTATGTATATAATTTGAAAATGATCTGTTAAGCACTTATCCTAATTGTAATGAAAATAATTACTTCTGAAGCAAGCGGAAAAGCACTTTCATAATCTTTCACGGAACATCAATCGAAGTCAAACATATCATTCTTTCTACTCCACTTGCGTGTTTTCGTTAATTATAGGTGCAAGTTCCCCCATTTCTAATTGTTGTATTTATAAATCAAGTAATCTTAAACGAACATTCTAATTTATTTTGTATGTTTTTTACAAAACTGCTACATCAGTTTGTTTATTCAATTCCATTAGTTAATAATATACTGTAGACCATTCAAAATGTAATTTATTGTTATCGCGATCCTAACTGTTGACATATCACCACATAAAGCACTAGAAAAATGCAATTTGATGCATTCTTTTGAAGTTCTGTCATTGTTCCCATGAAATGTTCATCTTTAACGAGCTGCCGAATTTGTGGACCATCAAACGCACCATCTTTTCAAATGAGAGGCTAAGAAATGCTGAAATGAGATACTTGAAACAGTGTCCTTCAGTTGGTAAAGCTTTAACAAATTGTTTCATGAGACCCAGTCTTATATACAGACCCCGCCGCAGTGATTCGCCAAGCCAAGTAGCTTCACTTGAAATATAATAGCTTGGCTTGGGCTTGAAAGGCAAGCTTTTTAAGAAGAAAAGCTTGGTTTGGCTTAAAGTTTGCCAGTGCAAGCTTGGCTTGTTTATCAAGCTTTCTCAAGCTTTTTCAAATTTCTTCATCTTTTATACCGAAAAATCATCAGCTGGATCTTCTAAGAATTATTATGTTCCATGGAATAGTAAAAAATGCTTAGAAGTATATAAGCTTGGAAAAAACTTGAAAGCTTGATAACTCAAGCTTTTCCACAAATAGGCTTGGCTTGGATAATACTTAAGCTTGACTTGGTTTTTTGTAGACTTCACTTGATTTTATGTCAAGCTTTAAAAATTCAAGCCAAGCCCGTGAATCCCTATGCAGAGGTGGAAATATAATGTTCTTTCTATCGACAAGGGGCTGTTGTAGAACGTTTGGATCACCAAATTTCAGGTTAGGTTTTGGTGGCCAATTCGACTGCGCCCAATGCTTCTCACGAGCTATGCTGTCCCACATACACAAAAAACAGGGAAATTTAGTGTATTCGAGTTACTGGCCAAGGAGGGAGCACAATATAGGAGAAGTGAACAAGTTACCTTTTATGATTTCAAGGTAGAAGGATATTTGTTTAGTTTTATGGAGAAATTGTTGGATTAAGTGGTAAAAAGTAGAGATTAAGTTTAGTTGGAAATGAAATGTTAATTAGATTAAGTTCATGGTTAGCAACAATCTTTTGTAAGTGCAAAAGCACGACAAAATATAACAAGTAGAGTAACAATGTTATTAATTAACGAAAGTTGAAAATAATGGATGAATATGTTACCACTAAAAAGTACTTTTGTATAAGCCATTCTTAAAGCGAGAGTTCAATTCGAGGTTTGACCCAGACGTCTCGTCATTGGGATTACCTTACTTTATTGTATCATTAAATTACATAATATTCAGAAATACACTGTTATTACAATACGGTTTAACGAAAATTGAAATAATCGTTTTGGAAATATAAACCATTCAAATGAGAGGTTAGAACTGTTTAGGAATTATCAAAGAAAATAAGTAGAAACAAGAGTGTAGGTACATTTTGTTACCGATTTACTGCGTGATACGTTTTTTAATGAGTTTGCCTAACTCTTTGGATGAAAAGAAGAGACGAGAACAGAACGTGACCCGAGGCTTATAAAAGGAGACAACTACAAATTAGGCCTTCTAAGCTTCTAAGTGGAGAAAATTTTTAATTTCCCCCGCATTGGTAAAGAAAATTACGGAACAAAATGTGACAGCGGTTGTGACAAAGTATGTTTGAGAATGAGGCGCGTGTGTAGTTTAATACATAATGTTAGAAAAACACCTGGTGTATATGATACGATGCGTGCCAATACATCATTGTAGTGATATATCCGTTTACACGGAATAGCAAAATCTACCAGCTGTTACGCCAAACTGTTTATTTTTCGAGAGAATTCATTTTGGTTAATTGTAGAGAATGCAGGAACTGATTGGATTTTTAATTCATGAAACGGTTTTTAAACCTTTACCAATTCAAAAAATTGAACCGTACGTATTAGAATTGAATTTTAATCACGTTACGGGATTCCATACGGAAATTTGTTCGTCGTACATTATTATTTGCCTTTATTTGAACGTATATGCATATCATCACACATGCGTATCTATAGGTACATATTAGAAACTTTTTCCGGTGTTTGCGTATTCAGTACTGAATACTAAATCATTGAATTTTTACATCGGTTTTAAATTTTCGTTTGTAACACATTATTTTTCATCTGGAATGTGTTTTAATTTATTAATAACGTAAAATAAATCGCATTATTCCGTTTGCGTTTGAACTTGTTTTCGGCTATGACAATTTTTTAATTTGCTAAGTACAGGATGTATCTACTGAAAATGCCCAACCCTAATAGAGAATATTAAAATTATCGAGTTTCTTCAGTTTCTCAAGAAAATGTTATGATTTTCCTTCTTCATGCGCTGATTTTTAATAAAAATTTGCAAACTTGCTTTTAATTATCTACAACTTTTGTCGCTCTATGAATTTTATTTTCAAAAAGGTTTCTTTATTGTTAATTATGATAAAATTTTATATCAAATATTTTTGTAATTTGGTCTTGTAACACACTTTTTGGATTATTTGTTTGACGTTATAATGCAGATTTGGCGAAGACCCTTGGAATTGGCGAGAGCACGGTAGTTGTTACATGGAGAAGGTTTGCATCCTTATAATCATCAAAAAGTACAAGGACGAGTTTCCACCCAGGAAAAATTTTTTCAGGTATATAATTAATCAAAACAACCTTTTATTGGACCGGGATAGACAATTTCCGAACAAATGAATAGGAAGGGAGTGTGCTATTGGATGGACCGCGCGTCTCCAGTTTTAAATCCCCGTACTTTTCATGTGTACGATACTACAATAGAAAATGGAGAACAACTGCTAGCCAGAGTTATGGCTGTTGGGGATAATGTTATTATAATGGTAAGTTTCGAAGCACCGAACCATGTGGTAGCATAATACGCATGAAATTCGCTTATTGGGCAGCCATTGGACATTTTTCTTACGTAATTGATGCATAATAACGATTTTGACATGTTCTGGTCAAAATTCATGTGATCGCTAAAAATTAATGAGATACGCCTATAATTGGGCATCGATGTAATGGGTTTGAACATTTTGTTAACGAAATTGGTCCAGAAAGAAGAAGAATAATTTTGACATGCCTTGGTAAAAAACCATAGTAGCCCTAAATGCATGAAATCCCTTAATGGGCATCGATGCAATGCGTTTGGACGTTTTTCCCACGAATTGATGCATAAATAACGATTTCGGCTAAATTTTGGTCCACAACATTTGGTATAGGCCAAACCAGCGTTCCGCAACCTTGTATGTCCATCGACCCAAAAATAAAGAGAAAATTATAAGCGACCCATGTGCGTTGTAAGTTAGTAATAACTAAGTAACTGATGCTGACTGTTGGTACTGCGAAAACAAACGATCTTGCATTCTTTCTGAGTGTCGGTTTTCAACTACTAAACTTCGCACTGCTAACGTTGCAAAAAACGCAGGGACCTTCCATTTACCTACGTTTTAGGCCCGAAACTGCCTTAAAGTGATTTATTTTAACTTAAAAGTTTTTAATAACCACCTGCAGCCATTTTGCTACCCAAAATTGGGTCGCGACCCAATGCTTGCGATCCACTGAGCCAAACTATATTGAATAGTTGCTCATCTAATGATCATAAGTTATAATCTAGTAAAAGTCGGAAATAGATACGTATTCTAGAGAATTAGTTATACCAAATTCTAAAATTGTGTCCGTTTATTTTTGCTGTTTCCGATCCAGACGAACTCCTGTAACTTTGTCATTGTTAGCCTAGGGAACCGATAATCAATAGCGTCAATTCTTAATCTATAAAGAACGGGTATACCAAAGTTAGAAATGATTGGCCGCTTCTAAAAAGAATTATCGCGCACACGGATGGACATACAGACGGACGGGCGGATGGACGGACAACAATGCAAAACTATAAAGGATCTGAAGGATTCTTAATAAGACAAAGCTCAATCAAGAGAAACTTACTTGAAAAATATTCCTATACTACATTATAAGGTTGGGCATTGTCAGTAAAATGAAATAATAAAATAAAAATAATAAATAATAAATAATAAAATGAAAGTTGTCACAAAAAGTAAGTGGTTCCTTTATACATTTAGTACTCGTAAATATAAAAACAATATACCTACTCGAAGTGTATCCACAACATTAACAATACGTGAATTCCAAATTTTTTATATGTATGCTTAAAAACAGGTGCAGCAGAAAGGGTAAGGTCAGTCAAATTAGAGATTGAATGAGGGTTAACTACCAAAAAGTTGACTGGGACAGGTGTTAAATGGGCGCCACAAAGTTTAGATTAGTTACTCTTGTTCGGTGCAAAACAAACTTTCAAGGTACCTGGAAGAGAACTAAAATAAAGTACATAACATACTTTAATAAAATTTTACTCAAATGAGGTGAAATTTATAAACTTTTATTCTAAGCAACGGTCATAAGTAACACAAAATTAAAGAGGCCCCTACGTTACGCAGTAATAGCTAGCAGTTAGTAAATTAAATAGAGGGTATGACCGTGAAAAATAATTTGTAGTAGCTATCAAGAAATTTGAAGGAAAGGAACAAATATGGCTGTAGCTGTTATCAAACGTTAAATTTCAATAAAAAGTTCGCATCACACTCATTTTTGTAACTTGCCTCCATTTTGATTCTTTAACGGACATATTAAAGGACGCGACGTCATCATCTGCGATGTCCTTATGGTCATTAATTCATCTAACATTTTAGGAACATTTTTAGGTTGGCAATGCTTTTGATGCGGAATTATCTTGTCAATGTGTCAAGAACATTCTGTAGAGGATTCATCAGGAAGCAAAATCTGTGATCGGGTTTCGGGGGGGGGGGGGGGGGGGGGGGGGGGGTACATAAAGATGATCTTGATTATCTTCCATATTCGTGTTTTGTGACAGAATTGGGGTAAAACGAAAGGCATCTAGATCAAATTTTCAATTTTCATATTAAGAAATCGATTACAGTGAAAAAAGACCTTGAAAATTATTCTTTGAAATAACTCGTGGCTACACCACTCGTTTTTTAAACTTAAATTCGTGTTTCAAGATTGGTCTTATGAAACTTATTTTTCAATATACGATTTTGCATTCGGATATAAATGTAGCGATCACGATTGATTATTCTAGTAGGGATCAAGTATCAGCTTATTTAATCACGTTTTCGATATTTTCATCACCAGCTTCAATAGTGCCAACTATATCACTGTGTTAGGTCAAATCATTAGATAGATGGGAATGTGAAGAAGGAAATATTCACATAAATGTTAAATACTTTCATTGAAACTATTGACCACGAAAGATACTGTAAATATATCGCCTACTTGTGTGTTTGATTATGGCATTAATCATAATTTATGAGCGGTTTGAGCAGAGTAATGCAATGACGGGGGGGGGGGGGGGGGGGTGAAAACGAGAAGATATAGAACCCGCAAGGCACAACTATTAGAACCATGAAGCGCATTTTACAGGAATATATTGTCATTCGAATAAGATTCAAGCTCTAAATAAAATAATTACATAACTTTTTTGAGCATTATTCGGATTTTGTTAATGAAGATGAGCACATTGTACACAATCTAAGGAAGAGCGAAGAGGCTCATTTTCACCAGTCGGATAATGTAGGTAACCAAAATGTACTGGTGCGACACAAACCCTCCACCAGAGAAGTCTTCATTCCTCCAAAGCGACCGTTTGGCACGCTATGGGTTGGTCATGGGCGCTTTAATGAATGAAAACGTTATTTTATGTTTCTTAAAATTCCCCTATCACTATAAAATACTCCCGAATTTTTTTGTACTCATGTTATAATACAATCTGAAAGAACTTCTTCTGATCTGATATCAAAGAAGGATAAGGCAAGGGTTGTACGACTCGGTAAGAATAGCTTTTACACTGTGGTAAGCTCGAATATCGCTCAATCTTTATCAGACAACGCAAAATAGTATGGTACAAGGATAATCTGGTCCAGCAATTATCAATATAAGTTTAACTACGCATGTGGGACATTTTATCAGTATGTGTAAAGATGTGTGGGGCAAACATTACACTAAAGAATATTAAGATTAATTGCTTAATTTAGTAATAGTAATGGATGAACTGCAAAGTAGCTGAACATAATTATTCTTAAGAAGTCAGAGGGAAGTGTTTGTGCCTTCGTTAGGGTTAGTAATGTAAATTTATAGGGTAAATCGGTCCATAAATTAAAAATCTTTCAACAAGTTTATTGGAACTTCCATATTTCGCTTTCATTAATTAATTAATCAATGGAACCAATTTTTCGTTGAAAATGTAAAAATAATAAGTGGTTGATAATATGTTTCTTTTAATGCTAATAACTTTCGATAGATAGTGTTAAGTTAGAATTAGAACAAGTTTGGTTGTTCGAAAACTGGGATGAAACTGGCAGATTCTATTTCTAAGTATGTACTAATCCCTGGACCCTACCACCCAATATGATCAGTATGATCACTAATCGCTTACCTTCTCGGCTGTAAATACAAGGGAGGGTATACGTAAAAAGAATGGACATTGAAATTTTAAAATGCACTAAGAAATAAACAGCTTTGGTAGCAGCATTTAAACTTCAACGATTTGAATAATTAATGAAAGTAGATACTAAAAATAACTTTAACATATAAATGACAAATGACGTGTTATAATAGTAGTAATAATAAACAAGTTAAAGGATACGTTAATTTAAGAAATTCTGTTTAAAACTAGTTTTTCCACAACTGGGCAAACTTTAGCTCCAGCCTCCACGAACCAGAAATCCGTACGTCGTTTTATACCTATAATTAAATGAAACTGTTACCGAACAAGCCTTCATAACACTCATGTAATACCTTTAGTGCGTCGTTGATAAAACAGACTTACAAGAACCAATCCTAGATTATCGTTTACAAAATTCCGGTAAAGTTATTTACAATAAAAATGGTAGGTATATAAAATAATGATTAGCTGATAAATCAATATTCCGATAAATCTATTATAATAAATTTTATGTGTAAATATTGAAATGAGCTTATTTACACCAAGCTTCTACTTCAAAATGGATATTAACATTTTATGTCTCTTAAACACTTTTATAGCGGTATTTCACATTATAAACCAGAAGCAGACGGTTTTTAAAGTATTTTAACTGACAAGAAAGAATTTATGGTAATATATGAAAGTAAAACGTAATTCGACATTAACTAAATTTAGGAAAAGAATGTAAAATTTGTCGAAAATTATCATTTGTTGTACAACTGTAAAATGCTAACAAGTGACAAAATCTCAAGAGTTTGCATGTTTCGTAATAAACGCGCTGTACAAAAAATGCAAAATACAGTCCGCGAAGCGGAAATACATAAAATGAGGACATGCCCTAAACCCAATTTGAATGGTAATGTTTTATTTTGCAAGTTTGACACATCCATTTCTTGGCAATCTAAAATTTTATAAGGGTCGTAATGGAATTATTAAATTTAATGAGTTCGGGACTCAGAAGAGAGCTTGATTTGCTTTAAAAGCAACACTTTAAGAAGCATTCTTTTCCCACGCATATTTATATTGAGTGAATAAGCTCTAAACGTGCTGAAGAGTATTCAAGTGTTAAACCGAAAAGTAATTGAATTTGAGTAGAATATCTGTCAGTCAAATATGGTCATTAGGAAATCGCTTTGTACTACATACGTACATGTGTTTAAAACGAAAACAAAATGTGACAACTTAATGAATATTAATTATGCTTCACTGTTTCCCTGAACGTGCTAAAACCGTAGATACAATTCGAATATTCAAACAGAACCCCGACAACTCTCAAGTGTCATTATATGAAGGCATAATATAAGTAGTCATTATGGATAAGTTCGTATTGCAAATTGTATGACGTTTGTATTCGCTAATTTCATTTTAATTAAAGCTTGTATCTAATGTTATTTTGCTTATGCAAAGAGTTTAATGTGACCATGCTAATGAGTTGAACACATTATGTTAACGAGTGTTAACGCATCAGAGAATTTCATCTACATCGAACATTTCTGCATGAGTAGAGTTGGAAATTATTGCAAACGATAATCGTAACCGTTTTGAATCCTAAGATCTGAAACTACCAGAATTCATTATGCAATTTCTTGCGAAAATACGTTTTAGTTTGTACTTCACTAAATAGTCGTATTGGAATTAGATTTGGTAATTATTATATTAAACTACAGTGTATTTGAACAACCATGTTCACTGAAATCTACACAAAGACTGTTATCTTGAGCATCTCCGGCGGTATGTTAAGTTCATTGGAAATTGGATCTACATTTATCAGTGATTATTACACCGAATTTATGCGATTATTCTTGTTATAAGCGAGTTTACGGCTGTTGTTGCTTTTCAGACGTATTAAGGACAAAAACATTCTCTTCCAAGCTTATTTCCATTGTGAATAATATTAAGGAAATATTTTGCCCATTTTCGCCTTTTGGTGTCATTGTAAATAATTTCATATGGTGCTCTCCTTTACATTCTTCATAAAAGGAATAATTTGTAATAGAAACAATTATTTTGTTAAGAAACTTTGAGAGAAAACTTTATTATTTGGACTTATGTCCCAGTTAATATGCACTTTTCCCGAGATAGATAATAATTAACTGATACATAATTGGTTAATTTAATTTCCATACGACAATATCGTACTCTTTGTGAACGTTCACCGCTTCACCCGTCGGACACTATACCCACAATCAAATAGTTCGATAGCAGGAACAACATGTTGAGAATAATGAAATGGTAGCCGATTCGTTGACAAAGTCGCTAGACAAGAACAAGTTCAATTTTGGTGCAGTGAATCAAGGACTGACTGGGACTACCAAATAAGGGAGGGTGTTGAGATGTTGATTATATTTGTTAGCCTAAACTGTTTCTTACGTGTCCTTTGAACTTTTGGTTCATTTTGCTCACCCAAGTGATGTTCAAAATTAGGATTAGGATCTTGATTATTTCCTTCATCTGAAATATCATTTGCTTGGGAAGAACTGGATTCAGTTGATTCACTCGTCTCGGAGCTATTGCTTGACGTGTTAATATCTTGATCCATCTCCCCTTCTATTTCATTTCCGGGTAAGATATAGAAAAGACGGTCATCATTATTACGAAGTTTAGATATCAAAGAATTCCCCTTTTCATTTTCAGAAAATAGCACATCTCTTGATAGGAAAACATATTTTTTTATAGGATCGTAAAGTCTATAAGCTTTAGATTCCATACTATATCCGACAAATATACATAGCGTTGCTCTAGGCTCTAGTTTTTTTTTCTTTTATGAGCCGGTACGTTAACATAGGCTTTGCACCCACCGAGTCTTATATGTGATAAGTTAGGTTTCTTACCTGACCATAATTCTTCGGGAGTACATTGCTTGGAGAACGATTCAACAGATAAGATGCCGTATTTACTGCTCAGCCCAGAACTGGTGTGGCAGGCCAGCATCGGCAGTAAACATCTCCCCTTGTCCATCAAACTACAAAAGAGTCATCCGGCTTTCCCGTTTTGCTGACTTGTGAAGGAGCAGGTTGTCTGATGCAATAGGTATGCCTGTAGACTTGAGAATGGTATTTAATTTTTTATTACAATATTCTTCCCCTCAATCGGTCCTCAAAACTTTTATTTTACGGTCAGTTTGATTTTCGACAAAATTTTTGAACATTTCAAAATGTTCCACCACTTGATCTTTCGTTTTTAGAAAATAATCAAACGTTTTATGACTGTAGTCGGCAAAATATATTTTGAGCCAGATAAAGATTCTATTTCCACAGGTCCCAAGTAAATCGGAATTAATTAAATGCAGTAAATCATTTGACCTGGAGCTACTTGTTGGAAACGGTAGACGGTGGCTTTTTCCAATCATGCATGTTTCGCATATATTTGAATTTTTAGTTTCAGAAAATTCCAAACCGTCCTCTTCTGTGTACTTATTCCAAGTTCCAAGGGGCTAAACCCACTTTGTTCTTCCAAACACAACTTCAAATGGCGTTTGTTTAACTCCAGAATAAATTTCATTGATTAAATTTTTTTGAATCCTTCGCTCCATTTTTTTGAGCTATTGCCTTCCATCCAAGCTACCATCACGATTAGCTCATTCAATACTATCTTAACTTTAAAAATCTTGGTTTACCATGTAGAAATGAAAATATAACCAGATGATGTTTTTCAGATTTAGAGTCACTGTTTACAAATTCTCGGCCATTGTCGAACTGCAACACTAAGGGTGCACCAATAATGCAGAATAAATCAATAAGTTAATATACAACCTCTTATGCCTTTTTAGTTTTAATGATATAAATAAACGGTCTTCGATAAAGAAACTTGAAGAACGTAAAACGCAATATGGGATCAAATCAAATACGTATTCTAAAATAGTAATTATGAATTTGAATCTGTTATATTATTTATTTCTGACAGTGATATTATAAGCTTATATTGTCATAGTTACGATACCAATAAAGAGTGTCATAACTCCCTTGGGATATAAAGACGCTATAATTCCCTCTACGGCTCTTTTATGAACCAGTAACCTAGCAACAACCAAAACTGCAATCGACGATACCTGAATCAAATATACCGGAAATGAACAAATTTTATTAAACTCGGTCAGAAATAAAATTATCTATGTATCACGGGAATTAATAGGTCTCAATTACCTCGGGTAATTGCTGTCCCTCGGGCGCAAGGCCCTCGGGACGCAAACTTTACCCTCGGTAATTAAGACCCTTATAATTCCCTTGATACATAAATAACTATTATTTCTGACAGTGATATTATAAGCTTATATTGTCATAGTTACGATACCAATAAAGAGTGTCATAACTCCCTTGGGATATAAAGACGCTATAATTCCCTCTACGGCTCTTTTATGAACCAGTAACCTAGCAACAACCAAAACTGCAATCGACGATACCTGAATCAAATATACCGGAAATGAACAAATTTTATTAAACTCGGTCAGAAATAAAATTATCTATGTATCACGGGAATTAATAGGTCTCAATAACCTCGGGTAATTGCTGTCCCTCGGGCGCAAGGCCCTCGGGACGCAAACTTTACCCTCGGTAATTAAGACCCTTATAATTCCCTTGATACATAAATAACTATATAAGGAGAATATTATGCGATTTATAATAATCGAGGATATTGCTAGGCGACGAGGCGATAACCGAGTCGCTTAGACATATCCGAGATTATATAAATCGCAATTATATTTGAGTTACATTGAAAGCTTTATTGTATCGTCGTTGCTGTCGCTTAGCAATATCCGAGATGGTATAAATTGCAAATATTATGTAACTAAATGTATTATGTGTAACTAACGTGTATGGGATTTCTATGATATTATGACCCATATAATGGTACAGAAAATTTGCAATTATAGAGAGATAATAAACGATGATACGATAAATACTTTAATTGCACGGAAAGTAATAACCGTACATGAACTTTAAATTAATCTTTTTTCAAAGTACTCTCTTTGGTTTACGATGCCCTTATCTCAACGCTGATTCCATGATTGTTTCGGAAAAACTGTTGGCTGCGTCGCGTTGGCTTTCTCAATGTCGGGAATGTGTCAAAAGACTACCGAAATTCTCTTAGCGCAGCTTCATAACTATCATTGTTTTTCCAATAAGCTTTCACTGCGAAAACACGTTGCTCTCCCGTCCACCTTAGGTTAAATGATTGCAACTGAAATTTCAAACTATAAGTAACAAAAGGCGGAATCACAGTACGGCCAACTTCAAGTATGACTTTGTACTAATCGATTCAAAATCGCTCGTTCCCACTGTGTATTTCGAAATTACAGTTGTTGCCCTTGGAATGAATTCTCATCACGCACTGCATTCACTTCGTTTGACTGACAGTGGTTTTCGTCTCATGGTTCACATCCATGCACCCAACTTTTATCTCCAGTTATAATATTGATCATGAAGTTCGAATCTGACTGACACGATTTTCCTTCTGTTCGTCTATCAAAATTCTGCGAAGATCAATCAACAATAACTAGTATTTACATCAAATATTGTAAGAGAGAGTTGAATGTTTGTTTCAAATTTGGCAATTTTTAGTTTCGCTTTCAACGCCGACGTCGCAGTATACGCTTCCCAACGTTTATATAGTGCACTGGAAACTCTCCTACAGATATCTCGGGAATACTTGTTCTTGAAGTTTTTTGAAGCTGTTGAATGATAAATGAAGTGAAGTGTTCACTCGTTATAGCAGTAACCAGTGCTCTTTTTGTCATGGAACGCTTGGGAACAGCGTTCCACCACCTGTTTTGCACGGATTTTTTTAAAAATAGCTGTTGGTATAAATAAAATCGCTTTGTTGAGCAGAGCAGATCGGATTTGACTTTCAAGAGCTTCTTAATTACATCACCGTTTAACCTACCCTGAACTAAACACTGAACGCAGCATAATGCAAAAATCGTCCGAATACCTACCGGGCACATCCCGCACACCCTGGGATTATATTATAAGGTATAATTATATTACAATTATAAAAAAATATTACATAAAATTTGCAAAAAAAAATTTTTTTCGTCCCACCACCTTTTTTTTACAAAAAGAGCACTGTCAGTAACTATTAGTTAATGAATTTTTATTTTAAGAAACGAACAATTTCTTTTATCTTTTGGCAACAACCAGAGTAATTTTGTTTTGTGGATTTTATTTAAGCATATTTGAGGAAAAAATGTTTTAAATAAGTTACTTCTACGTTCTTTTCGTGCTATTTGCATTTTAAATAATGCAGTATACAATTTGCACAAATTTGTATGTATATTGTGATTATTTATCACCAATTTCTTTCTATTTACTTGCATAAAAAATAAGAAATTACACAATTTGGTCATTGTATAATTTTCAGAGTATCTTAATCTTCATATGCAATCTAAATATGTATTACAATTTCTTTTAGTGTTTCTAATCTTATTGGCGAAAAGTGGCAAAGTGGAAAATTAAACCTAATTTGCCGTACGCAGTTTGTGCGAAATTGTTGAAATGTCATAAGATGAAGAATGTTCCATTACAAAGACGGAAACTTTGGAATAACTTCTGTTTTTAGTAGATTAAAAAGTTTAGTTGAAGGAATGGAAACGTTTTGAAAAGTGTGAGGAAGCACAATAGCATTATATAATTTTCCACAAAAATAAATTGATGCCGAGACAAAGCAACTAATTAATCATTCATAATAATTGAAATAGGCATTCTCGGCGTTATAATTAAAAACTTTAATATATCAATCATCACGGCATTCTTTTTCGCGTTATCGTGATCTGTCAGTATGAAACGAAGAAAGGCAGTTCATCGAAACGATCTATTTCAAGGTAGGAATTATATTTCGAGCAAGAGAATATTGTCCTCAAGGATTTAAATAATTAATATTATGTATTCTGAAAGCCCATTCGTGGACTGCTTCGTGATGGCAAAACCTTTAAACTAAACGAAAACGTACCCTATAACTAAGTTGTTTTTGGATAATTAACAATTAGTCCTATAAAAACTTACTTTACTTATTAAACGAAAACGTACCCTTTAACTAAGTTGTTTTAGGGTAAATATCAATAGTCCTACAAAAACTTACTTGCTCCTCATTTTAATTATTCTTCGATATTTCCATTAAACCTAAACTGTAAAAATTAACTGAGAAATCTGATTTCTACGCCAATTTATTGCGTGGTAGATACTTGAATAGTTTCATCCAATTAATGGGTTCACTGTACACTTAATGTATTACGTAACACCACATTCAACTCATCTAATGCAATACCTTTTTTTTATTTACGTTGTTATGGTTCAGTTAACAATTATCTCTTCTGAATAAATTTTCATTTTTCACACTTCTCGAGATTTGAATTTTTTATTTTCCAGTATAATTAACCACATCAAGTCGCTTAACTACCTATAAATAATAAAGGATTGTATTTCTTTGTCGATACGATAATTAAAGTTAGAGTTTGTTACGGCCACATTGTTATTTTCATTATGGTGTAGGTATGTTAAATTTGTCTCTGAAATGATTTATATAAAGTATAGGGTGTATTAAAAATGAATTATAGTGTTTTAAAAAGTTCCATTTCATTTATGTATGAATTCGTTGTTACAGCCGGAAACGTCGGCGGGTCCAAGTCATGCATTTCGATGTAAGGTGTTCAAGAAACCAAGACCATGTCATCTATGTCATCAACCTATTTTAAATCAGGGATCCTGCTGTAGAGGTAAGCAAAAATCAAATCGTTATAAACAACAATAAAATTTTACTTCATCAATCAAAATAGTATCATAATATTGAACTTTTTGAATTAAACTAGTGAAAAATTAATTACATTTACGGTATAGAAAAAAATATCTAAGGCTAACAAGCACAAAGTGATGATTAATTTTCTTGAAGCTTTGTGGTACTCCATAAGTAATTCTAATAATAAAAAATATTGAGTTGAATTACATGTTTCTAAGTTAAACGAATGCTGAGCTTTGTCATGGCCTTAAGCTCATTTTTAATTTTCGAAACCTATCGTTAACATTGTGGTGCACGTCAGCCACACGTGAGCCACATCCAAATCCCACTTGCGCGCAAACCCCACTCGTACGCAAACCACCACGCGCATGGACCAATGGGAAGCGCCCGCTTCCCTTTATAAGCGCGGTCCGAAGCTGGGAAGAATCAGAACTCTACTGCTCTCATAGTGTAGAGGATCCCACGGTCTGCTGCTTATAGTGACCGCACCACGGTCTGCTGCTTATAGCGACCGCGCCACGTTACGATACCGAGCGGCATCGCCATCACTCGAACGCACCCACGGGTGCCCCCCATGCCAGGCACGCCCACGACGCCGCCCAAGGAGAAGAAGCACCGGAGGAATACCCTCCGCCGCTTCAGAGACCGCACTCCTCCCGTTCGCCCCGTGACGCCACTACCTACGACACCCCCAAGGCCGACACCGTCTCCCACGTGGCGCCCGCAACGCCTGCAGCTACACGTGCAAACCTACACCGGAGTGCCGGCCGACGCCGTCACCCTCCAGGACCCTCGGCGACACATCATCCGTGCCCGACTCCGTCAAGGGGAAACTTGCCAATCCTGCACGTATAACACGTCACGAATTATGTATATATGTTCCAATTTAATATGTAAATATATCGTATTATAACCTCTTCGACTCATTCTTGAACACTCAATCGCCCAACCGGCGAGCATCCCCAAAGAGGCACCCCACGCCCAAAACATCATAGAGTCTGTAACATCTGTTATGTAATGTGATGTAGCGCACCTGGCAGCATTGAATTTAAATGTTATAAATTTGCCCGATTTGTGAATCAAAGAAAGAAACAATGGTTACGGCATTGGACACTTTTATAAGCGAGCAGTATAATTAATACATTGTAATAATTTTACAACACCTTATGCTATTATCATCATGGGTTTTTTAGGGGGGCGTAAAAATTGTTTGTTACGTATGTGTTTGTATTTATTTATTGATTTGTTCGAAATGTAGCATATTTGGTTTTCGAGCCACGATAAAGCGCATTACAAACGCCATTAGAGTAAGTGTGTGGGAAATAACACATCTCACTCCCTCTTAATAGTAGTAAGTGATTCAGTAGCGTTTATTGAATATAAATTTCCGAGACCTTTTCTATTCGAAAATGTTGGCTAGCCGAGCAAGCACCTCAAGGTCTTAAGTGACTTCCATAGAATTAACTGTACTAGATCGATTTGTTCGTGTATTTGTCTACAGTCCCAGCCCATGTTTAGCCATTATGATGGACCAGTACATTTAAGATGATTCATAATAGGGATGAAAATGCACATTGCTACGGAGCTCAATTGTGGGTTGGCTTTTGCGTGACCCGGAAGTCAAAGTATTGCTCAACGTTTTAATTTCCAACTATCCTCCCCCTCTTTATCTACGAGTACCAAATTGTGTTACGATGTTGCCCTCCGATTGATACATTATGGCTATACGAAACAGTGGTATCTTGTCACCACCTTATGTTAAGGTGTCCAATGTGATTGCCCTTCATAACTCTTAATCTTTATGCATTTTTAAATACTGTATGTGATGGATCCTAACATCCTAAGGAAGTATACTACTACAATCCATCAAGAACTATATAACGTGGGCAGAGTAAAGGCGAGCACCCTAAGCTAAAAAACAAACTGACTCCCTCTCTGCTGTAAGCCAAGTTAATAATCTAAGAATTATCGTTACTCAAATGTGAATGCGGCGAATCAAATTCAATAGATCTGCACACCAGATGCTCAAGACTACAAAAAAATATAACTATATCATATTAATGACAGCTATTCCCTGATTCCTGTGGGCTACCTCATTTCAATTCCATTTTACATATCTTTAAATTGGGTACAAATGATTGTTCTGCAATACGTAGGTAGATATTGTCCTTCCTGTTGTAATTCCTAAATTATCCTTCGTTAAAGAGCAATATTAGTCAATTACTGAAAAAGCAAAGAAATCGTTCTTAATTGTGTCAAATGTTTTTTTTTTCTTTTTTTTTCATATTTTTTTATATTTTATATAATATATAAGTAGCTATCCAAAAACGTTTTTTTTATTTTTCCTCATTCTTATTGATATCTTTTTGATATCTTGAAATGTTGTTCATAGTGGTATCAATGTTATAGTGATCGTTTTCTGTTAGATTCTGTAGCTAATACAGGTTGGAGTGGAAGATTAGCTAATAGCTGAAACTCTCGCCATTTGTGCATATTATTATTTTTGCACAATAAAGATTATTATTATTATTTTACCGCTAATGACAAATTACCTGATGGGGCAAATCAACATACTCTTTTTGCTTTTTGTTGTGATTGGCTAAAATATCGATTTAACACTGGATTCAATGGTTTTTTTAACCGATAGTAACTTGTAGAAAAAAAGATTCCTTTGTAGCATATGTCTACCTCCATCGACGATCTACATAATTAGTCCACATCTAATAAGAGGATTCGTTTCGAACGAGTGGATCTTGAACGGAACGAATGGCCCTCATGAAATTTGGAAACACCAATTTCGCCACACTGCAACACCATATGCTTCGACCAGTCGCTGAACTGAATGTTGTGCACTTCAACCATTCCAATCTTGATCCACACAAGTTCTGAGTCCTTCCTAATCATATTGTTAGGGTACTAATAGATTCCTGCACTTTAAAGATGATGTTCAATGCAACCCAGTGAAATACAACCGTAACCACTCACTGCACAATTTCAATTGAGTCTCTGCTGTGACACTAGTTTCACATCACATACATTCTTCATGCTACTCCAACCCTTGTACATGGGGTTGGGGTTTAAAATGACATGAATCGAAATAGGTTAAATAAATCAAGTAGTACAGGTTAGGCCTTTTCCTTCATCTGTATCTTGTAAACTATAAATAGGGGTGGACAGCTTTGAGTGACTCAGTATTGACAGCCAGTATTTACTGTTCGTGCACTTTAAGTTTCTGATCCTTCTTCTTACAATCTTCTATCCTCATGGAGACCTCAGAACTATTTCGATGGACACTTTTTGATGCCCATTATGAGAATATTGTTAATTTATCGGTTATTTTAAGCGTGCCCTTATTGACAAGCAAAAAGGCTGGGATATGTCAAAATTCACAGATTCACACATTTTACAAAACCTAGGCGCAGTTTAAAATATCTTGTATTCAAAGGAATCTGTTTAGAAATGTAGATCTAGTGTAGTGCGATATTGATCCGACAAAACGAAGCGTAAAATTTTATTGTTACGCATCTAAGTTTGCAAATTTATTTTTTTCACTGCAAATGAAATTTTTATAATACGCCGGGTGAGAAAATTTTACAATTCCTTTGTATTTTGTTTTAGAGATATTGAGGTGCTTTACTCTTTTATCTATACACAAGTGTACAGTATTGAAAAGATAAAATCAAATGCTTTCAACGAAAACCTTTTTTTGGTAGAGGTATGTTGAAAGAACAAAGTCCTCGAGGCAAAGTTTTAAATTTCGTCAGATACGCTTGAAATAATCAATTTTATTTAACAAATGTTCTTATTCGATTTACATCTCATATATTGTTAATGTATGTAATAAGTACAAAGTGGCTTTAAATAACTTATACATTAAAGTACGGTACTTAATTTTACAACGTTTCAACCCGTAACTATATCCATTTAGTTCGAAATTTAAGTTACTGCTAAAGGTTTTTGCTAATGTAGGTGGTCTTTCATGATCCTCTAAAACTTTCATGTATTCGAAGATTTAATGGAAAATAAAATGATAATGATGTACTGGTTAACAACACTGCAAATAGTTTTCAAAATTTTTATTTTATGGGTTGCTATTAAAAAAATTTTCATATACATAAACGGTTGGCGAAGTTTCTAGAGAGTCGCACGTTTATCGGTGGTAGTATTTTTTTTTTGCCATAGTATTTATTGTCATTTTTTAATAACAATTCAGTTAACATTTTATAACAAAATGATGCACTTTTTACATGTGAAACATTTTAATTATAGCCATTTAAATTTATAATATGTTAATATGTATAGTGTTATATGATATGTCATTCTGTTTTGAGAAAAGGAAAGTTTGGAACACGAACGAACAAAGTAAAAAAGGTTTTTAATACTGATTTAAGCGTTTTTTCTTTCATTTAATTTCATTTAATAAATAACTTTTCTATTTTGTGTAAATTGAAAATCTCGTTTTATTAGTTTTCTGAACCTCAGGGTGGGTGAGTTTCGTGAGGGTCGTTCATCAACATCATATAAGTTGTCACACAACGTAAAAAAGCACGATCCCATCAAGTGGGGTAAAGAAATACTCAAGAAAGTCAACCAATGTTCAAATTGAGTGTACATCAAAATCAAAATGAATTTTACTTCGTCAAGACAATAGAAAAACTTTCATTTGTACGTATAATTGAAAGATGGGATATAGAGAAAAATATTTAAGGCAAAAAATGCAGAACGATTTTTTAACTTTTGTTTGCACCATTGGCAATTTTTGTTATTTGCTATAGTGTTTAGTCATTTACAGCTACATGTTGTCCACAACAAAATTATTCAGCATGCGCATGCCAAAATTAGGATCTTCCTATGTAACCGCACACTACCCACCCTCTCACTACTTTGGAATGTAATACTTGCAATCAATAACCAAATTTTCTTATTTCAATTTGCCACTATCTAGCTCAGCCTATAAAAAGATTTGGTGCTAGCTAACTTAAGATACTAACGCACACAAAAATTAACAAAATTATCTACTTCAAAACAACACCTGGTCAAGGGTTATTTTACCAATAAATTTACTGGACTTATTTACAAAGCAACACCAAAATCGCCCTATAAACAATTATAAAAATTACCAACCAGCGATCTGACTAAAGGCTTATAAATTTATCAAATGAGTAATGAATGATCAACGCGATTTACAGTTGTTAATCTGGGTCCTACGACGTAAAAGCGGTTTGTTTTACTGTTTTGACCATTGACTAAAGAATAGAGAGGAAGGAGTATATGCACTCGACCTTGAAATCAAAGTGGTGGCAAAATGGCTACTAACATGTTTCCTGTTACATAGAAATTGACAGAAACAACTGCCATATTCATAACTCTAATTGGAGTTCAGTGACTTTAACAATCAACAAATAAATATTTCAAATTTTGCAGGTTATGGTCAACTGTCAACACGACCAAAATGTAAATAAAGATGACTCAACAGTGGTGTACAAATGGCCGAACTTCCGTCACTAACTTTTATGCAGCAATGATACGATACTCTCCTTCCTCTCTATTCTTTATTCAATGGTTTTGATTGTAAAATGGAAGCAACGCCTTATAAATCAAATCTGGCAATAACGCCTGAAAGTTAATGTAAAGAGTTACATTTACTGTACAGCTACCATTGGTAACTTGATCACAATTAATTTTTATGTGAAAAAAACGAAAAATTGCGTTTTTTAAATTATTTTTTGGATTATGGCGCGACTATAATACATATAAAGATTAAAAAACTTTAATATTCACTGTTTTTATTTCTAGTAAACAAAAATAAAGTGATATCTACTCTAAATGGTTTTGAATCAATGTGAAATCTATGTTGGCCTCTGTGAATTTTGAAAGGGTATATCAGTCTCTCAACTTGTAGGTGATTTATAACACAACAGTCTTCAACATCTGGAAATACAAAATACACATCTTTTTTACCCAATCTTTTCCTCAAACATTTAACATTCAATGTCATATTAGAAACACGTTCCACTTGAGCTACAAACCTCCTTTCATGTTTGTTTGTTTTGAATTTTACAATAATAAAGTCATTTGGGTTAATGGTGAATGGGGTGAGTTGATCAGAAGAGGTGCTGGCACTAATGACATCATATTCACCCATACCTTCAATTTCTGAAATATTCTCATCACATTCTTCTTCATAAGTTTCGCCTGTTCCTTCTTCATCAGATTCTTCTTCATTAATTCCATCTGATTCTTCTTCATCAGTCTCATTGGCTCTTACACTTTTCCCTGGTTCCACAGCAATTCTTGTTTTTCTTTTCCTGACAGGAGCTTCATTTGTCCCTCTCAGATCTGATAGAAGTTGGATCAGAGAGTGATCAATATCATTTGCAGCTGCTGTATTTATGTCTTGAACCTCATCTGATGGTACTGGTAGGCGGTTTATTACTTTAAAAGGATCAAAAGGCAATATTCCACACTTTCTGAACTCTGCTTTAATATTATCAACAGAATTTGGCGCAATGTCCCGTAAAAGCTGAGATAATAACCGAGGAAATATATGCTTAGGTACAGAGCATTCTTTTCTTCCTGGACCTAACTTAAAATTAGTTAAAATTTTCCTCCAGCTTTGTTTCAAAGGCCTGAAGAATGCCACATCCAGTGGTTGTGTGAGATGTGTGGAATTGGAGGGTAGGAAAACCATTTTGATACCATTTTCTTCACACAATCTGACTGATTCGACTGAAAGATGGGATGAAAGATTATCTCCAATGAGAACTTTATCACCACTAAGTTTTCTAAAATAAGGTACAACTATTGTTGCTAACCAGTCATCAAAGCACTCACTGTCAAACCACCCTGATGTACTGCGGTTGAAGCGAGTGCCTTTAGGTGCATTCTCCATCCATGTGTTGTATAGATGTTTTGCTCGGTACACAACATAAGTAGGCAACAGATGACCATCAGCAGCTGCGGAAAACATAATAGATGTAGCAGATTTTGAACTATTCATAACTCTCTCAGGATATTTGCATCCTCTTTTGGCTATAATTTTGTTACGTCCAGGATCATCAGCCAGGTTGGTCTCATCGAAGTTAACAATATTGGTGTCAGCTACTCCAGCAAGTTCTTTCTGTAAATTTTCAAAGTATTCCTTTATGACAGAACGAGAGACAGCAGCACGTGCTCTTTTAATATTTTGGCACATCCTCAAACTCAACTTATCCTTGTGTCTTTTGAGAAAACTGACTGTAAATTCATGGCCAGGCATATTGTTTTTGAATACCTTAATAATTTTTCCTTGTCGATCCAGATATCGTTTAATGAATTTTCTTAAAGTTGTGCGGTCAAAAGGATAGCCCCACTCTGCACAAAGTGAAATTCTTGTTACAATTAAATGTTCCTCTTCAGCTGATAGGGCAGTCTGCCCACCTTGTTTTTTTAAATCTTCATTCTTGTAATGACGATGGAGCACGGTATATGGAATATTATAGTCTTTGGAGGCTTTCCGTATACTTTTTCCTCTTCTTATAGCCTTAAAAGCTGCTTGAAATTCATTTTCACCTCTTTGCACATAATGTTTAGATCGTGGATCTGGACGGTAATCTCTTGGCATCTTCACTTTTGTCTGATCCTATTCCCCCCCACTTTTTAAGAATTGGTGCAAGAAAACAGAAAATGATCAATAAAAAATTAAAACAACACATAAATTGAAGAAATAATGGATTAAATTGTTTGTTATAATAATCCACAGGTCCCACAAACAAAATCAACAATGTAAAGTTCACTGCTCACTACAATAAACATAAAGTTTTTTAGGTTATGGAAGTCAGCTGGTCTTTCACCATTTGTTAAAAGCTGTAGTGTAGACAGTGTTACCAATCCGAAATTTTCATTTCTTAACAAAAGATATTCAGTGGAATGTAACATTTTTATTGGTTGAAAATCATTAAGTTTCTATCAACTACATTATTTATAAATAAATTTTTCACTTTTTCTCTATTTTTGATCCTATTCACCCACCCCATTGATCCCATTCATCCGTTTTACGGTAACTCTGTTTAGAGGTTTTCAGGCGTTATTGCCATTTTTTAAATTATATCGCGTTTTTCCATTTTTATAGTTGAAATAGTTCACAAAATAATTAAAGAAAAACGCATTTTTGGCGTATTTTTTACATAAAAATTGATTTTTAATAGGGTTTTGATCAAGATACCAAAATGAGGTCTTTCCATAAGCTTTCAGACGTTATTGCCGGATTTGACTTATATCGTGTTGTTTCATTTTTATAGCCGAAACAATCCACAAATAACGATATTTTTCGTTTTTTTTACATAAAAATTGATCTGATAAACTTACTAAGGTCAACTGTAGCAAATGTAGCTCTCTTTATAAGCTTTCAGGCGTCATATTTGGATTATATCGCGGTGTTCTATTTTTGTAATCGAAATAGTTCACAAAATAATTTTAAAGGCGCACATTTTTTCGTTTTTTTCACATAATAGTATATTAAAGTATAAGTGGATAAACAGGTCTTTAAAACACGCGCGAGTGTGAAATAGAGTAAGTGTTTTAAAGACCAGTTATCCACGAATACTTTACGCTATTTTTTTTATTGGTTCACTTTGAAATCTGGTATTAAAATGGAAATAAGAACTAATAATCCAAGGTAGCCGTTTTTCTAAAGCGGGGAAAAACTGAAACACGCCTTTTTCTCGGATAGGAAGTAAAATCGTAGGTCCCGTATCGATGCGATGTTCGGCACGATAAAGATCCTGATTAAGGTGCTTGGAAACTCGCTGTTCCTAGATCTCGGCCCGTAACATGAATGAATAAATAAGAACTAATAATTACAGTGGTAACCCCAAGGGCTAATCAAATGTTCAACAATTATAGAACTAATAATGTGAAATGGTTGAATTCCTAATGTGAAATCAGTATACCTTTCGTTGTCATGGAAATGAGAAAAACGGAAATTAATTTGCAATCTGTCATTTTATTTGACGTAACAAAGTACTCCTGTCAGATCAATACCCAATAAGAATTCGCGTTTTTTAAATTTGATGATGACGCCATTTCAACTTTAAAACGCGCGCGTTTTTAAAAACGCGATTTAAACACGCTGGGGCGTGGTTTAAAATGCTAAAATAGGACACCAATAAAAAAAAATTGATTGTAATTAAATAGGGTTCTGATCAAGATATCAAGGTCATCTGTACTGTACTTTAGCTTTCAGGCGTTCTTGCCAGATTTGAATTATTTGGCGTTGTTTCCATTTTATAGTCAAAATTAAGAGAAATGAGAAACCGTTTTTTATGTCTCCTGGCCACAAAAGCAAAGTCTCGGGGTATAACCACGACTTCAACACATTTTGCCACCTAAAAGTTTCGGTTTGGTTCCAAAGACAAGACCACTGTCAACCGGTGTTATTTATTTTCTAATACGGCAGAGTATTCTACCTACCTACATACGTAAATTTGGTAAATTATCTTACAAAAATAGTTTTTCGGTCAATTGTGCAATGTCTGTTGGGCCCTCTCTTTTCGCTCCCACCCCTTTACTTTACTTTTTGGTTCTGTTGATGGATAAAAATGGTTTATTCTATCGAAGAGGGGGTGGAAATGATGTAATTGTATTCTAAAAATAATCAATGGGCAAGAGTAATGGAACATGTGTTTAATGAGATGTACTTAAACGTACATCATTGTTACATCCTCAAAAAGATGGCAAAAAGTGTGTGCGGGGGAAAATTTAATAAGGAATACATTTTGTAAGATACAAATTAAATTATACTTAAATACAGAAATGCCATTGGAGCGAAACTTCAATGTTTTTTTCCAAAAATGTATCACCTTTTGCCTTTTGAAATGTAATGATAGACGTACCTCGGTAAGGGGATGACGGTAATAGCGATGATACCAATAAACAAATAAATTTCCACGAAAAGAAAAGTTCGAGCGTTGCCTAAGAATTGCAAAGTATCTAATTTTATAGAATTTATAGAAAAAGTATGTAATTAAATTTAGATTCCCGTATTCATTCTATATTACATAAGCTCCCAATAATAACACTTTTACTATTCTAAAAACTAGGTGTTCTCTTATTATTGAAGTGTATGGAGTATTAACTTTGTAATTATGAAATTTTCGACTATGCAATAATATTTCAGTCACCTATTCCTTTGTTTACTAAACAATGTGAAATATAATGTTGGGATTTTGCCAACCATCTGCACGCACCTTTGATTGTATTTGTGTAAATGTGTTGATACTTATGACATAGTTCATTTCTTAATTATTTACACAATCTTTTTTTAGTCGCCACTTTCAGTCATCTAGGAAGTTAAAAAGTAAAACGTTAATTATAGCTCTCATTTTCCATGTGTGATACTTTTTCCAAAATAAAGCACTTTCGTAAGTTATTGATGGACTTTGTTAACAAAACCAATAAAACCTCTACATCAATTCCGTAACGCATTATAATAAATTCGTGCTGAATTAAAACATGCTCTTCACCTCAATGGTTACCTTATGTATATGATGGCAGTAAAAGTAGATTCTACATGAAGATAAAAGGGAAAACTTTTCTTATTTTACTGCAGAAAACAAATACAAGTTAGGTATCAATACGTTTTTATCGTGAAATCGATTTGACGAGAGCTTTTATATTGCCTATTTCAATAACGGGAAAATTACATTATTGGTCATCTTTCGTTATCTTATTCTACTATTAGGTACCCAAATTCCTTTAATCGTTTTAATGTACCTACTAAAGTTTTCTTACTTTGAGATCAGTGAAAATGAAATGTAATTATTTTATAAGAAGTTGGCCATTTATTTTAAACTTAATTTACCTTTCCGCGTCTTTTCTTAATCTGTCAAAGGAGACTTTCCTTTAGAAAGATAATGAACAATGATATCGGAATTGGAAAATACTAAAGTGAAAGAGGCGAAATGAGGTCTCCGCACGAATGACTTTAGAAATTCAAAGTTCTATGCTTGATCAAATCGATCGGAAAAGTTACTTGGACATGAAAACGCTTACTTCACTGTTTTTCTTGAATGTTTTTTTATTTATCTACTGAAGTACTTTCGTAATCGCTTAAGCTTTACAACTTTATTTAATGCGTAACTTACGTAATTGTTCGCGAAATAATAACATTATTTATCTCAAAAAATTTCACAATATGTTGCTATCGAACGAATTTTATTTTATTTATATGTGTAATTTAAAAGAGATACGCATTATCAAATATTAATGTAAAAAAATTATAAAACATTTGTATGTGCCGCTTGTTAACTTCGTTATTATCAGAAATAAAAAGTTGGTTAATTAGGAAAGTCATACTTTTTCTGACGACTGCCATTCTGAAGTCGGTAAAACAATTGAACACCGCAAAATACAGGAATAGTTTTTTTATGGAACAAGCTTTATATTTTTGTAGTAATCTTTGAGAAGTTCATTTTTGAATATAAAGTGTGATTTTGTCTCATGAACATTGTAACCTGGAAGAAGGCTAAAACATTATGATATAACTCGATGGAATTAATATTTTGGCGTTCCGTTAGTAAAAATAAACAAACACTTCTTACATGTTTAACTTTCCCTTTCACGACTTTCAGGACGGAATACAGGGGAGGTGTGTGTGTGTCATAGTTTTGCAATCGCAAATGTCTGGAGAGCGACGTGCTGCCCAGATGTCAGGGAGGATGGTCTCTATCTCCCATCTTGAAGGAATCAGTACCATGAGGCCGTGTCAGGATAGTCGCTGCTCTTTGTGTGAAATGCCCGCGCTCATACTTTGGTCGGAAAACAGTATCCTGATCGCTTCTTCTTCCCGACAAAAGACGATACTGTATCACAACCCGTAAAGGCGTGAATACTCAAATACCACCAAAACTGCACATTTTAGTTCGCTCAGAGTTTCATCTATTTGATGTACAGGAATGTACCTGGCGTTCTTTCCAACCCTAAACCTATTCGACAGCTCCTTTAATCCAAACCAATTCAACAATTCAATCCATGCCATAGAAGGATGTCGTCGTAATCTCACATCAGACCTTGTGATCAACGTTTGTAACGACCTGAAGGTCGCACAAATATTCATGTTCAAAATATCCACAAACGTCACCAAATTCAACTAATATGAAACGCAAAGTTAAACTATTCGGAAATTTACATCTCTTCAAAAAAATTTTGAATGTAGTGCCAAATCAGAATAATAATATCTAATAATAATAATAATAATAATAAATTTTATTCACCATGTAAGATACAATAAGTATATATGGTAAGTCAAAGCAAAAGTTAGTTGTTAATTTTGCACATTAAAATATTCAGCACAGCTATAGAACGCATGAGAACAAAGATACCGTTTTATTGATTTTTTAAAAACTGGAAAAGGAAGTAACTTTGTATGTGAATCAAGTTTATTGTAAAATTTAATAGCAAGATATAAAGTTGAGCTTTCATAAGCCGCAGTTGAATGAAAGGGAATAGATAATTGGTTCCTACGTGTGGAGTAGTTATGATTTGACGTGTCATTGGATCTAATATTGTCTAGATTCTAGAAGATTTAATTTCATAAAACAAAGAAGTTTATACACCGTGCCCAAGATAAGAATGCACAGCATGGGGATCTTGAAAACGGTAGAAGATACAGGGTGGCTTAAATTAGAAAAAAGTTGCGCTATTTAGAGTATGTTCACATGCTGGCCGCAAAAGTTCATTATTGTTTATCGTTTTCAAAATTCTCAAAAAAATGTGATTTTTTCGATTTTCGTTTCTTTTCATTTTTTTATTTATTTTAACTGATATTAAAAAACTACCGGCACTTTCTCATTGCCACTTTTTAAGCTCTACAAAATGGCGTGTTCAAATTTTTAATCCGACGTTTCGTATCCGAGAAACCATCATCAACTTTATTTTTTTATATGGACTCAAACAAAGAGACACTCTGTATTCGGTAGCATTATTCATTACAAATTCAACGATGTATCACACATTATGGTTTTGAAGCCAAAAAATGGGAAAAACGTGAGTTATAAGGTTTTTTATTTTTTAAATTAGTAGGCGCTGGTACAATAACAGAAACACAATGTCAAAAAATTATAATAATTGCTCAAATAGGTTGCCATTATTTTCTAGACACAAGTATGCTCTGTCTACAGAAGAATTCAAAACATGGTCTAACATTTCTGGTGTGATTGTATTAACTGCTGCTAAAACCAATGCCAATAACTGTTCTTCATTTTCAAAAATGGCGTCATACACTTGGTTTTTTAAATAACCCCACAGGAAAAAATCCAATGGGGTTAAGTCAGGTGATCGGGCTGGCCAGGCTACTTCACTGTGAGTTCCAATGCATTTTCCAGGAAACCTCTGGGACAAATATTCTCGCACATTTCTTGAATTATGCGCTGGGGCACCATCTTGCTGAAACCAGCAGTTGTTAACCATAAGTAATGGTAATTCATCCAAGGCATTCTCCAAATCAATCTGCAGTAGGTCGAGATATCGTTCGGAATTTAAATTGTTGTGATAAATAAAAGGTCCTATTATTCTGCCACCCAAAATGCCTACCCACAGATTAAATCCAAATCGATGTTGATGCCTTGCTTCTTTTATTAAATGAGGATTGTCTGTTGCCCAATAATGTTTGTTACGCCGGTTGAAAATGCCATTGTTGGTTATCATGCTCTCATCAGACCAAATTACTTTAAAAGGAAAATTTTGATCTTCACATTTTCTGGTATACCATTCACAAAAACTTGCTCGCCTTCTCTCGTCACCAGGTCTAAGACCCTGGCAAATTCTAAATTTATAGGGATGAAATTTATTCTTTTGTAAAACGAAATGGGCTGTAGATCTAGCTACTCCAGTTCGACGTTCAATTAGTCTTGTTGATATTTGAGGATTTTCAATAACCATTTGTAAAACAGTAGTCGCCTTTTCTTCGTTGGATTGTTTTTTACGAGATACAACAGGTTTTTTAAATGAGCCAAATTCCTTTAAATTAGATAAGTACCAAACGTCTAAAAATGGATTTTTCAGGTTGTCTTCGTTCAGGATAATTATCAGAGTACATATGTTCAGCAGCTACACAATTTTTGCGGCACAAGATGTAACACGTCAACATATCAAATTTTTCTTCGTTTGTGAAACGTTCTCTTTCCATGGTAACACTTGTAAATAAATTAAAGGCACGAAGCAACAAACTAACAAATAAGTAACTTTAACAAGAACAAAAATTAAAACACTTCAAATTCCCGTAAAAACAACTTACACAACACCAAATTACGTTTTCAACAATAATGTGACAGATAAAACATAAATATTTCGATTATTCCAATGCCTACTAATTTAAAAAATAAAAAACCTTATAACTCACGTTTTTCCCATTTTTTGGCTTCAAAACCATAATGTGTGATACATCGTTGAATTTGTAATGAATAATGCTACCGAATACAGAGTCTCTCTTTGTTTGTGGCCATATAAAAAAATAAAGTTGATGATGGTTTCTCGGATACGAAACGTCGGATTAAAAATTTGAACACGCCATTTTGTAGAGCTTAAAAAGTGGCAATGAGAAAGTGCCGGTAGTTTTTTAATATCAGTTAAAATTAATAAAAAAATGAAAAGAAACGAAAATCCAAAAAATCACATTTTTTTGAGAATTTTGAAAACGATAAACAATAATGAACTTTTGCGGGCAGCATGTGAACATACTCTAAATAGCGCAACTTTTTTCTAATTTAAGCCACCCTGTATCTTCTACCGTTTTCAAGATCCCCATGCTGTGCATTCTTATCTTGGACACGGTGTATATGAATATGGAAGGCAAGGTCAATATATTGTTTTCAATGAATATATTTTTGCAGGTACTCCGAAAAGGTATATTAAAGATTAACCTAATAATTTTTTTCTGCAAAATGAAAAGTTTTTGTAATATAGATTTTCGTCCCCAGATCAAAACGTTGTACGAAAGGTGAGAGTACACAATGCCATAGGTAATATACATTTAATACGCTTTTTTTATCCAGACAGTCTTTTAATTGATATATTGCATAATAAGATTTACATAGTTTTTTTGTAACATAAATACCTTGAGCTTCCCAATTCATGTTTTTATCAATCTCAATACCAAGAAACCTTATAGTATCTGAGAAATTCACAAATTTGGTGTCAATGTGGGAAATAAAAGAATCAGATAGGTTTTTCTTTCTGGAAAAATTAACACAGACTGTCTTTTCAATATTTAAGATAAGTCTGTTTTTAACACACCAGTTTGTCAAATCATCGTAAACAGCTGTGATTTTTGTCTTAACATTTTCCTCAGATGAAGAAGACACTACAATGGAAGTGTCATCACAATAAATGACTACACAACCGTGCCTAATATAGCTAGGTAGATCATTTATAAAAAGTAAGAATAATAAAGGTCCAAGAGTCGAGCCTTGAGGCACTCCCAAACCTACATCAAAGAAATCTGAGTTAGTGTGTTTATATCTTACAGTAAATTTGCGATTTTCCAAGTATGAGATAACAATAAGTGGTCAACTGTCACAATTTAGGATTTTTGTTCAATACTTCCAGCTGATCAAAGAAAATCGGCTCGTGACATCGAGATATCTTTAGGCATTTCAAAGACTTCGATCCAAAAAAATATCCATGATGAATAGAGTGTAAGAAAATTAGTTTCACGTTGGATCCCCCATCCTTTAACTCATGTGATGCCTCGTGTTAATTAGTGCCGAAAATTTTTGAATCGTTTCGGAAAATCGCTCAAAAAACGTTTATAGCATCCGAATCGTGAATTTATTCCTATGAACTAAAAAGATAACCTTCGTATATTTTATTTGATTGTAACACAACGCAATACCTATTAAAATGAATTACATATTTAGATTTAACAAATGATAAAAAACATCACCTTAGAAAAATCAACTAAGAAACGGAAAAGTAAAAATAAAAAGAAAAATAGTGGAAAAATACAGCAGAAATGTCATCCATAGTCTCGACTTTGCACCGGAGTGATTCTGCTCATTTTCAATCTTAAGAATGATCGAAAGGAAAGGTCATATAATGTTTATGACCCATGAGAAGTTGATTTATCCATATAATTGGAGGTTTCGAGATGTCATTATCATTCTTCATGGCACGTTGGAAAATTACCGACGCTTTTAAGATGTAAAATGACAACAAAATTTCATTATTTTCGCATAAAATGATACCAAAACCGAAATGACAATTTCGAATATTGCAATGGAAAAGCTGAAATTCTCTGTCTAACGATCGCTTCCTCTTCATAATTCAACAGAACTGTGAGGTATGGGACTTACTGATTGGGCGCAACTCTGAAACGAGATAATAATTGCCTGCAATGTAACACGAGTCTCTTGACCCATTCAATTCTGTAAACAAATTATAGACAAAATATGCATACCAATCCACAATCTAAAAATATTCAGGAGGTGCTGTTAATCAGCGAGACACCGACAAAAGTCTTCGTGACTATAGCTAAGAAAATGATTAACGCTTGTTTAATAATAATTTACATACCTACAGTTTGTAAAGGTGTTGCGCTTTTAAGGAATCGTAAAAATATGCTTACTGATGCAGCCAGATAATGGCATGTTAATAGGAAGTTACTTAGTTGTTTTTATAGATTCTCGATACATGTTTGTGCACGTAGCTAACAATCTCACAAGAGATTAGGAGAAGGCATCCCAATTTCCATTAACTACATTACTTAATACATATAGGTAATTGTAATTGACATATATGACAAGGTAATTGACGCCTGGACATTTTAATTTCACATTCATTAGTTAAACATAGTTGAAATTCAATTAATAAATTATTCATGTCATCACTTTAGTTACATGTCATTAATCATTTATAATAAACGAATATTACCACACCTTGTAGATTAGAAGAAAAATCACATTTCTGCATTTGAAAAATTCTTTACTAATGGACTCATTTGTTTCAGTTTGCAAATATGTCTGCCATAAAGTCTGTGAGAGTAAGGTAAGTTGCCATCAAGTCTAACATTCATTACATTTATATATGTCTTGCAAAATACTATTATTCTTCAGCATTATAAGCATGTATGTATTCATGTATGTAAATTAATAGTTTAAGTGCTAGTTAGATATTCAACGCACCTCTAGAATTATGTAAATAAAACAAGGAAGTAGATGAACTGTGCCTATTTACAGGCACAAATCATATTTAGTTATTTTGCATGTCACTTTTAGACCTACCTGAAAGTCATTATAAATACAAACACCGTTATTGTTACGCTTGAAATCGATTCTATTTAGTTAATGGAAGTGTTACCATCACAATGCTCGTATTATTATAGCACCCTACGGTTTCCAAAAGAAAGTAGTCGATACGCCCTCCTCGTTCACATTTTGCCCTTCCGTTCCTTGCAGTTAGTGTTATGGAAATGAAATTCTTCCTCTTAGCAATTTTTGATTTTTGAATTTTGAGCGAATAAAAATTTTGATCAAAATCGGGATGTTCTGTCAAGTTAATTCACAACGTATAATTTTAATATTATTAAAGTTTACATTTCTTTTTTGGGGTTATAAAACAATATAATCTACCAAAAATTTGATATATCGGGGAATTATGACAAACCCAATTAGTGTGGGAGCGCTCCCTACCAAAGAATTTTAAAATTTTGGGTAACTTTACTATCATTTAATAAGAAATGGCCATCAGTCAATACGTTCGACTGGATCAACAAAGGTTATTTAAGTGAAGAAATGCGGAAAGTTGCATTTTTATTGATTATAGTGTTATTGTTAATTCTCTGGAGCTGCTGTATTCACGTGTAGATAATAATTAAACACCAGCGGTTCATTCGATCTATGCAATGTTCATTCTTTTTGTCTGAATGCTATAATTGAACCCTTTAGTATATCAAATTGCGGTTTTTTATTGTTTTGGTTAAATTTAAACAGTTTCCGTTATCGTCGAACAACGTGAACTAGAAAAAAGTAACCTACACTTTTACTTCAATTAATGCTGTAAAGAATACGGTAGTAAAGTAGTTTATAGTTATACTGCAGTCACAGTAGAATACATGTATTATCAACATGAAATCAGTAATATTAAGTTTTAATTATAAAAATAACAAGTAAAATTCTACTCAACCTTTTTTTAATAAAATAAAATAAAATAAGAAAAATAATTTGAGTGGATTTACTTTTTAAAAAAAAATTTATAATGAACTTATGAACGTTTTACCACAGATAAGTTTTACGTTTCGATTGGAGTTAATATTTCGTTTAAGGCACCTTTTATGTGTAATATTGGGGGGTGGAAATTTTATTGAAATGTTTTGAAGAGCTAGTTTGACAAAAATTTGTATGTATAAAGTTCATCGCCGTGAGATAGTTAGAATCGTTGTGGACCCCAAGATAATTAAAAATAACTTACAACTTACGTTGCTTGCCATAGCGAAATTTTAATTAAGAGAAATATTTAAAATAATAGAAGATAAATTTTGAACTATTTCTGCGAACTTTTATTTAGCAATGGTATCTGATTACGAGCAATTATAAAGGAGTCAGTCTTCTTAAATTTTGTTTAATAGAATTATGTGGTTCAGCTAACGGTTAGCTGCTAACCAGATACCATCTAGAGGCATAACCTTCAGTTTTAATCAATATTAGATAAAAAGCGTTTAATAAGTACAAAACCACTAAAGATAGGTATAAGGATACCTACAGTTTATCGATGCATAAATTAAATCGCCTTGCAAATATGTAAAAATATACGGGGTGTTCGATTTGAAAAAAATGACTTTTTGGTGTTTGAAGTTTTTTAACTTTGCCACTAATTTTGAACGCCCTGTATAATCTGTGATAGGTTTGCAAATGTATTTTGTGAACCCTTATGGTTTTACTTGGTGTTTGTAAAGTATGCATGTTTGGCATTCAAAGAAGAGCAAAAGGTGGGCTATTAAACATCCCTCCGGTAAACGCAAATTTAAAAAAAAAAATCATAACATCTTAAAAACAGTTGAAGATAGGTATAGGATAATCTAATACAGTGTAACGTAGAATCGATTGAATAATCCAAAAATGCAACAATATACAGGGTGTTCCACTTTAGGGATTTTCGGTCCTTTCGGAAGTTGTACAACATCGACAATATTTTGGAACAAAAGAGGGCTATGGGATATCGTTAACCTGAGAGTTTCAAATTCATAAGTAGTAAGGGACTCCAGAAACTTCTAATGAACGTGTTCCGCGATATACCCTGTACAAATTAGATGATAGATCGTCAAGTGGCCTTGTTTATTCCCCGTTACATTTCGAGCACATCGTCGCTTCTATAATCTTGCTAAGTCAGAACGTAATCGGTCTATAGTTTTCGACTTTAGACAAAATTCTTATCGCCTTTATGTGGAGAGCTTTGCATTCTGTCGGATAGACATCCTTTATCCATATGTTATTAGATATCTTTAGTAACTGTACTTGCCAGGAGCTGTCTTTGGTCTTCATTAGTGCTCTATGTAATTCGTTATACCTGAATGGATTATTGTATGGTTGCAAGGCGTCATCTTCGACTCTTATTGGTATGACCTCTAGTTCCTTGTTCTTAACAACAAAAGCTGCAGAATGCTCATAGTGGCTTGAAATTGTTCTATAACGATCAACTAGTAAGTTAGACCTGATTTCCGGATCATTCTCCATGTTGGCACTGCAGGTCGCGTAGTATCTTTTGTAATCGTGTGTCTACGTTGATAGAAGATGTAAACTTTCTAAACGACTTTAATTATGCTGCTCTTTTTAGTCGTCTTTCTTCTGGACCTTTACTTATCTATTATTATTTCGATATCTATCGATGATCAGGCCAAGCCTGGTTAACTAATCACGCTCATCGGTTATCATTATCGCCAGCTACCGAACCGAAAAATGATACAAACAGACTGCTAATCTGTTCAGTATAGAGAATTTTTGGTATCCGTTGCCCCTTTATATTGTATTTCAATAAAAGGTAAGATAAACTCAAATCATTGTACATAGGGATGCGATGTTTGAAACTATGGGCCTTGTTATGAGCCAAAGCGCTTTTTAGATAACGATTTTGTAAATGGGCATTTAAAGGTACAGCCACAAGATTCTACCAACACCTTTGTCCTTGAGGTGCGCACAAAAAAATGTTTTAAGAGGAGAGCCGAGCTTACCTTTAAGATTTCTTTTATACCAGTGGCGCCGACTTCGTGGGGGCAGCGGGGCGCGTGCCCCCATGTAGGCAGATTGCGTGGGGGCATGGCCCCCATGCACTTCACTGGCACGTGAACATGACTATGAACAAAATTGGGATTTGGGAAAGTGAGACACATTAATTTTACATGTAAAAATGTTAGGAATAGGTCTATATCTATCTGTTTCACGCCATGAAAGTGAGAATTTAAAAATTTTCAGAAATATCAGATCAGGACCGATCCAGAAGAAAATAATTCTGTATGTTTATGATGCAGATGTTTAATTATGTTATGACTGGCTCAGTTTACCTGTTTGTATAGTGTATAGTGTATGCAGATTTATATCAAAATTACGTGACTATACACGATACCACAGTCTGTGACAATACTGACCGGAAAAAATGTTTTGTTTAGTCTTTTCCTAGGCTGTCGCTGTTAGCGTGTTAGCATATCAGTTATTTCGTTAAATCATCATTCACAACATAGAATAGATGGTAATATTTCGTATGTCGTACTCTATTACAAACAAAGAAATACATTTTATGCAGTTTAGATGTTTTTCCAAAATTTTGTCTTCTATGAATAAAAATGAAACTGCAATAAAGTAGTTTTTTTATCTTGATGTTTCAAAAATACCTACACCGTTGCTCCTTATGATTTTAAAAGATGAGCTTTTCCTATACTGCTGCTGCCCCTTGCCCCCATGTAGATCTTAAAAACCCGGCGCCACTGTTTTATACTAACGAATTATTGAACACTGTTTTCACATTACACTTTGCAACAACTTTTATGGTGAGGGAGAACATATACTCGTACTTATGTCGTTATTTTTGGTGTTGTATCCTTGTTTGTCGTCTGCATGTCTCAACGATCTCAGTAGAATCTCCTGGCGAGTCCTGGCTATATTTAATTCTTCCGTGTAACTTTTACTATACGAAAATAGCTTTTTTCAAAATATTTGATAGAGAATATGTTTGTTCCTATTAAACTTATTCATTTTGTAAAACTGACTGGACTATTCAACTAGGTATGGTATATATGTTAAATAAGTTGATATAGGTATGCAACTTAGTTAATAACAACACCCTGTTCGTGTTGATTCCCAAAAGCTAATTATGTACTGAGATAAAATGGTGGTTTACGTTCAAACTGACGTAAAAAGTTCAAATCACCTGAAAGCTGTAATTAGTAAAAAAAGTTGAGTTTTTGCTGTAAATTCTTCGTTGTATACTTTATTATACACGGGCTTCTACCTTATAATCATATTCAACTTGTAATCAAAAGTTACACCGGATTAATATAACTTTAGGCATATTTTAGGAAAGTTTTCAGTAAGCGTAATTCCATTTACGTGTTGTAGGCGTTCGTGTTATTATGTACGTAATAACGTAATTAATTTATCGAGACACAGCAGTTCTTTCCATGATATTCAATAACAACATTCATCGTCAATTATTATTACAATACATTTAAATGACAGAAACATGAACATCTACGATTTAGAACCTGCTTGTAGGCAACCTATTCTACACCTTCGGTAAAATGGTTTGCCTAGCACACGCGTGTGGTTCCTGAAAAGTAATATTACTTACATTTTTAATTTCGTAATTTATTAAATGTTGCAATGCATAAATTATGTACGTTTACGTTTTAATTACATTATGTTTCTGGATTTATCTTTACATCTAAAGTAAACTGAGTTGTTTTTATCACGCTCTTCGTACAAGGAGCGTTTTTCAGAAATTGTTAGTTTACAGCACAGCTCTGATTTACAATTTAGATTAATAATAAATATCTCTTTCCAAGTCTATTTTCCTTACAGGTCCAGTTTCTACCCTCGTTCTAAACTTTGTCCTTATTGTATTCCGTGCATTTCCACAGCTAGTAATTTAAAAGTTTAATACAGAAAAACCGTTGCGTCAGTTGCTGTTTTACATCACACATTTACCTTAACAATTTTAATATGATCCAGACAAGACCTTCAATTTTGTTTCCATTATGGAATTAAAGGCGAATTTTATTAGAATATAAATTTAGGTGGAAAAACCGCATGTCCTAATATAAACCGCAAACTATAATCTAAATATTTTTCGGTTTGTTACTAACAATCAGGTCGTTGTGGTCTGCAATTAACTACAATCCTCTTGTACTGGCTGCCTGGGCGAGGCAGTCCACTTTAGTGTAACTTCTGCAATACTGTTACAAAAACTGGAAGAGTATTACTTCCTAATACGTACTTTAGGTAAACACAGGGTATTGACTTTTTGTTAAGTCTACGGTAAAGCTGACACAATGTCTTTTAACAGTACTTCATTATAATGAAGATTTTCAGTTAAATGTTTACCGTGCTCATTTTCGCCATGTACCCTCTTTACTTTACAAGTTGACATGAAACGGCCGATAAATAATTATCTTGAGCATGCATGTCGGAAGGAATATTAATATCGATAAATGACATGCACAACTGAAATTCCATTCAGTGTAATATAACCTCTTCCTCATAAGTTCCAGTTCATGCTTGTTATGATCACGATTAGTATAGAATTTCATCATTTATATTTAGAATTACTACAACTCTACTATAAGATATCATCAACCTTTTATTTTCCGAGTGCTTTTACCTGATACAGTTGGAAAATTTTAATTTTTTTTCGAGTAAGTAGATAAATGTCTGAATTAATTTGTGCTGCAAAATTTTCATTAGTTTCACATTAGCAGTGCTGCATTAACGGGGGGGGGGGGGGGGGGGGGCTAGGGAGGGCCATAATACCGGACCCCATTAGATAGGGAGCTCCCACTTAAAAAAATTAAATAAAAAGGAATTAATTAATGCATTTGTTTATTTAAAATATTTGTCTAATTATTTACTGGTACATTTATTTACTTTATATTCATATGATTTTATTTGAATGCTTATCATGTAAAATAAGTTCGATGAGTTTAAAAAGGGCCCCTTTCACGTAAAGAGCTCTGGGGCGGGGGGGGGCTGCTTGTAATCTAATAGTTCTTCAGACCTATTGTCGTTAAATAATACGAATCCTTTCCCTCTTGGTCCTATTCCTGTATAATGCAATTTAATTGCATTTCTTTGACATATGGCTTCCCCTTTTTTCTTGTATTGTAGGTTGCAGTGACGGCGCGTCAGGTGACGCAGGTGAAGTGTTGCTTCACTAGCAATTTACGGATTGCACAACACCCTTAAATATATTACCATCATCTTTAATATTAAATGTACATTATTGTGAGAGATGATTGTGTCTGTGTGTTTGTATAAATTCTGCATCACCTATTTCTAAAGTCACGAGCCGCCACTGCTGGTAGGTTGATATTCATAAAACTTTTATGAAACTGATCAAGTTCGATAGCGAGCTCCATTAATATTTCTTCAGAACTGTCAATATCAAAACGTCAGTCAAAACATTTTTATCATGGTAAAGTTCACGAACGAGCCACGTGTGGAAATTATTAAACATTACCATAGAAATTATGAGTCGGTAGGTGCAACTGTAAGAGGCCTTAATTCAATTTTTATTTATTATTAAAAGCATAACAAAAGGACGAACAGATGCACCAAAAAGTATACTCTTTAACAATGCGAAAGTAACAGACGAAATAGAAATAGCAAACAAATTCAACGAGTACTTTGTAAATAGCATTGTGGAAATAAACAACTCCATCCCTGAAAATTCAAACTACAGATATATGTATATTAAAGGAACATAAGAGCACTTTTAAATTTAAACCAATAAATCTGGATGACATAAAAACGGTTATTTCCTCCATTAAAAGAAAGGGTGGAACGGAAGGAATAACAGCACGGGTAATTACAGATGCGTTACCAATCATTGGCAAGCCATTTATAGAATTATTAAATAAATCCCTGGCAAATGGAATTTTTCCTGAATCCTGGAAAAAATCAAAAGTTGTACCTGTTCCGAAAATTCCAAACACAATAAAATGTGAAGAATTTAGACCTATCAATGTGTTAACAATTTATGAACAAATAATAGAACTTATAGTTAAAATTCAGTTGCAAGAGTTTTTGACAAAAAACAATCTACTAAGTAAAAATCAATTAGGTTTTCGAAGTAAACATTCATGCGAAACTGCAATAAACTTTCTGCTTACAAAATGGAAAAGTGAACTTGACCTAAATAAAAGTGTGGTTGCAGTGTTTTTAGACTATAAAAGAGCGTTTGAGACGATTGACAGGAAAACGCTGTTAGAAAAACTAAAAAAATATGGTGTCCGTGGTATTGAACACAAATGGTTTCAAAATTATCTTAAATCGCGCAGTCAGATAACTTCATATAAGGGTGGCGAGTCTTCAGAAATTCAAAACAACTTAGGGGTGCCCCAAGGGTCTGTTTTAGGTCCTATACTGTTCTTAATATGCATAAATGACTTAGAACTAAATCTGGAACATAGTAATATTAATCTATTTGCGGATGATACGATAGTGTCCATGTTCAGTGCAAATGAAAACGTAAACTTAGCAATTAGTAACTTAAATTCTGACCTTGAAGTTATTACTAAATGGCTGCAAACGAATAAATTGAAATTAAATACATCAAAGACTAAATATATTGTGTTATCGAATAAAAATATCGAGCTGACTAAGGTAATGATAGAAAATCAAGAACTAGAAAGAGTTAATCAAATTAAATACTTAGGCGTAATAATAGATGACAAATTAAATTTTAGGGAATAGGTACGTTGATTATATTATAAAAAAAGTTGCACGGAAAATTGGCCTACTTAGTAGAATATCTAACAAATTATCCTTTCAAGCAAGAATTGTTATTTATAAAACGATCATTACGCCACACTTTGATTATTGAGCTAGCATAGTATTTTTATGTGCAGATTATGATATTAAAAAACTACAAATTCAACAAAACAAAGCAATGTGAATCGTATTGCAATGTTCAAAATACACTAAAATTACAGGAATACAGGAATGTTAGATACTCTGCAATGGCTAAGTATAAAACAAAGGATTTATTTTATTACATTAAATCTATAATCTTTAAATTATGTAATGGTCTACTGCCCTCGTACATGTCTATGCCACTTATATGTAATTACCAAACTCACGACCATAACACAAGGAACTGTGGAGACTATATAGGTTACCTAAATTCTCAAAAACAAAAACCCAAAATTCTTTTATGTATCTCCCTAATGAGTTCAAGCAAGAAAAGAACAATTATGCGTTTAAAAGGATGTTAAGCAACTATGTGAAGGAAAACTTCTAATTTAAGTAATTTCAGTAAAATTTAAGTAATCATAAACTGTATGATGAATGTATTAGTTAAATTAACTAAATAAACATTATTATTATTACTATTATTTTCGGTCGTACCTAATAGTCCTCCCACCAGTCAGGCTGTGCATGCTATAGTGTATAAATTGGCACCGGTCGAAGTATCGAAAATATCGTAGTCGTAAGAGCTGAACTGCGTCAGTTCAAAATGAGACAAATCAGTCGATTCCACGCCCTTTACAGAAATTGGAAATCTCTCAGGCCAGCACATTGTGTCGAATTTTGTGTTAAGATCTTAACCTGCACCCTTACATGATCAAATTAACTCAAGAACTCTGCAAAAGTTTGAAGATAATCCCGAATTTCATTGAAAAAGGATCGTTGATGATGAAGCTCATTTTTGCATTTTGCAATTAGAGATGTTGATGTCTATGTCTAAACATAAGGGAAGATTTGAGTTTAATGCGGAAGCTCTGGATTATCTCACGATCTCTAGTTTTAGTCTGTGTAGGAACTCAAGTGGAAAGTGTAAATGTTACTTTATAGTTCATACAGCAATTCTATGAATATTATCGTATTTACACGCTTTGGTAACAATATGTCCTTGCATTAATTTAAAGAAAGTGAGATAAATGTAGGAAAACAAAGGAATAGAACGAATAGAATTTCAACACTATATTTTCATATACTGTATGCTTTTGAATTTTTGTTTGTTACTTATGTAAATATTTATAGTTTTGTTTTCTTCCATTCATTTCATATTCAAGGATATGTTAAATTTAAAATTTTATTGTAAGCAAATATGATCATTATATATTGTGATGTTATTCAAATGGTATGACATTTCCAGGTTGTACATATTCATAATACTGAACATGATACTAAACTTTCAGAAAAAAGACATGGTTTCATGTTAACCTCTTCATTTTTTTAGCGAACACACTGAACGTTGGAATCTCTTAAAATAACCTACGCATGTGTACCTAATTGTGTTTTATAATTTAAAAGGGAAGCTGTCGCAATATTCCTTTACTCACACCTCTTCTAAGAGCATTTGTTATGGAAATAATACGCTTAAGGCCTAACCAAATTCAAGGTCTGTACATCGCTCCACAAATTGACATTTCTTCTACGAGCTACTCTTGCTACACAGCCTGTTAGATCGACTATTTCATAATTCCGAACCAGGCAGAATGGGACTACCTCAAAATCAGAATCAGAATTGTAATGGAAATAACACAAGTGTCATTGGGGTCACATATAGCTACCAACAGTCTTTCTGCATTATTTCTGTCAGTATTTCGTCAACGTTGCAAAAGCAGAAGCGAATAAAGACATTCATTACTCATATTATGCTAACAATGTAAATTTACGAGGAGACTTAGCCGTTAAATAGTCAGCTTTTGCTGAAGCACCACTAAGCCAAGACAAGACCCTACGATACTTGTGATAGAACGTGGACTATTTTCCGCTAAAATACCTACCGAATTTGTAGCTCTGCGTAATTCTAGTCGAAGATTTGAGGTTCATTTATAATCAAAAGAGTCACTTGCTACATTATGAATTTAAATGAACAAAATGAGGAATACTGTACCCGGTCACTGCACTGTTAAAGTGTTAAAGTTGTTTATCCTCAATGGTGGGCTAAATTTATTGCAGTGAGGAAAAGGGTTATCAAAAGTAACCTTGACATGTACAAAAACGTAACAAGCAAAGAACAAAATAAATATACATATAAACAAAAGATTAGTGCATGACCATTGGCGGTACCATATTTCAAGTCTCGTATACCATGGAAAGAGAAACATGACGAAACATAAAATAAACAATGATAAATATCCTTGTGGTTCCTGTTCTATGTCCCAAAGGTGTGGTATTGCTACTTTTACCCGTCTTGCCTCCTACGAACACACAACAATTAAAATACGAAAATCCACGATTTAAGATTAGTTAACTTTAACTGGACTCACGTTTCGAATCTCCCTAAACAGTTCTTTTATAATAATAACTAATTAATCTAGTTAATTGGTTATTTCAATCGCAATCACAATCGCTAGGACCTATGACTATACAATACCTGATAGACCGATAATTTTCTCTAGACTTACTTTGTGGAAATCCATAATTGATTGTAATAATAAACACAAGTAATTCCACTCATTTTTTATTTAAAATGTAACCCGACACGTTTTGATACAATATCACAATCTGTTACCCTTGTTAATGACACATATAGTGCCAAAACGCGCCGCGTTACATTTTAGATAAAAAAATAATGGAATTACTTGTATTTATAATTACAATTACTAAACAAAAGCAATGATCGTCTGGTGTACCCTCTACCCTAGTTAGGCGGCACAATTTTGTAGTAATTTATTCATGTGAACCTAAAATGGCGCCCATACACTCTGAAACCGTTGCTATTGGATATGTGTCGTTAACATGTATTGCTCGGATGAAATAAAATATAAAAAAGCACATAGAAGTGAATCTCTAGCTTTGTGCGATGGTGATTCACCTCTTTTATTTTTTTTATTATAGTTCAAAATAACAATAACAATAACAAAATAACTAATAAATAAATTACGATACTAATCATCACAAAACGGGCAAATTTCCAAATTCACAGTTTTATTAAAGTAGGTAGTAAAGATTTATGGCGTAGTCGAAACTGCAAATCATGAGGTAACTGCTCTAATTGAATAATAGGGTTTAGCAATTGATATATTTAATTATAAAATATACCTTTTGGTATTTCATAACACGGCCGCACGGGTTGAATACTTGTCTCCTCATAAATTTACGTACGTGCCTTTGGCCAAAACTATCCCTTTCTAGGTCTATTTTTAGAAACAATTGTTTGCGCTAATTATTAATTTTGAAAACAATCGACAGCTGTGTTTTCAATAACTTAGCCCCCAAGTTGACAGGCCTATTTCAAAGAGAGTAATTTATGTAACATTTTAATTTTATTTATGTAGAATTGTCGATCGCTGTACCATTACAATAGTTTCGAAAATATTTTGGAAAAACTCCATTTTCAAACAGTTTCGTAGCGATAGTTTAAATTTTAAATTAATACGGCCAAAATTAAAAGCTGAAATTATTTATAATTTTTAATAATAAACTTTTTACATCAAGCATTAAATACCATCATCTGCTGGTTTTTGTCGCGAAAAGTTCTATTTCAAGCTTCTGATGTAGAAGTATTTAAATCAAAACAAAACACGATCTTTTCCAGGGAATGGCTTGACCGGATTGAAAACGAGGTTTTTTTTTAAATATTTGCGAAACTAACAATTTTAGGTATAGGAAATTCTACATATAAAATATACAAAATTTAAAAATCTATAAAAAGCGGAATTATTATTAATAGGTACGTAGTGCTAATTCAAAAATTGCCTTTTTGGTTATTCAAAACTTAAAGTGGTTGAGTAGATCCGGTACAATATTTTTAAAAATTTCAAATTGCGTACCTATTCGTTAAGTTCCTTGTAAGAAATGAATAAATTAGCTTTGAAATTAACATTATCTTGAAAGTTGTGTATGTAGTGTATCATGCCATGCCTTATTTAACTTAACATTATTTTTGAACGTAGAATTTAAAAAATAGGAGTCCCTGACTCTTTAAGGGTTTCAGGGTCAGTAAGGGACACTAATTTCGGGTTATAGCTAATGGTATTGAGATAAATATTATTTGAAACATTTTTCTCTGAAACTAACATTAACGCCGTTAAACTCCGATCCCACGTTGTTGGGCACATCTTGTGTATAACCCTTGATATTGACACGTGTTGAAACGGGTTGGGATATTTTGAAATAAAGAATTAAGCGGAACGTCTTTACAATATAACTATAATTAATTTGAACAATAGTGCGTGTAAATCAAGTTGGATCATGGATGGTTAGGTCTCGAGAAAGCCCAAGAAGTAATGAGTTCTAGCGTGTTGTACAAAGTGTATTGAAGAATATCTTTGCAAAGTATTACTTGGCCCCATTATATTTCACTATCAATATTGTAAAATGTGTCATAAATACGTAACAGAACGCGTCTTGAAGTCTTTCATTAGTAAAGGAGTTGATTCGTAAAAATGTATGTTGTTACCGTTGTGATTAAAATGGAAAAAGAAATTCGGAAATCCAAATAAAAAAATATTGATATGTCACAATAAACACGCTTTTCATTTTTGCCGCTAATCTAAAGTATGTACAAAACTCTCTGATATTGAATCAAAAATATCGATGATAAAATGTTTTTAGTGCCGTCGTATCAACAGTAATATCGTAAATGCGTATCCAAACTGTTATCATCGCCCTTTTATTACCTGTTTATCGGAGTATCGGAGTAAACGTGATGCGAGGAAAGTTGTACAGGAGGTGACCTATTCGGTATGTGTGTGTGTTATTGACGGGTAATTTACAATTCAAACGAATTACAGTCGATATTGAACTATCGTGTAGTTGAAGAAATGAAGTAGTGCGGTTAAGGAACGAACGCGTTTGATGATAATACTAACTAAAGTTGTTAAACAAACAATAAAGATAAGGAAAAAAAGGTATGTGGGGCAAGGTATCGGCGTTGCAGCCTCCTTCAGTACCACCCGCACCAAGTCACAAACTTGATAAACCGAGTGAGGTAAACCACCACGTAACTTGGCTATTGCGAACATTTCAGAATTGGCCGCAGTATCTTTCGCGATCTCGTTGTGTTCAATTACTCATCTTTAAACTTGGCAGCTCTTTCGTTACTTCTACGTAGAAGTATTTTAACGAACGTTTACAATGTGAAGTGATAACCTATTTTTCGTATTAGTTTTACGTGAATGCGAAAATTGGAAATAATGGTTTACATTTGATAAATGGTTAGTAAGTACAATAAATTCGCTGTTACCATTACATTTTTTATCATAATATTACCTTGAACACGTATTTAAATAACTTTGAATTCTGGGCCAGTTTTCTTAATTAACAACACTGCATAGTGTTAAATCCTCTAAACAAACGACATTTTTTTCCATATTCCATTGTGAGGTCAAGGATAAACTAACTGCTATATAAATCATGAAACATTACCCAACAAAATAATTTTGATGCGACTACATTTACAATTTTAATTCCGCAAATAATATTCACACAGAATAATTGTATTCAAATACTTCGATTTATTAATATTTATCAAAGTCAAAGTAAGGTTCAAACCGATTTTTGCAAAAGACGACTAGCGGAAGTTCGCTTTGAATATGTATTTTTAAATTTTTTGCAGTATCTAATTAACTTTCAGTATATGTACCTACTTTTATTTAGTAAATCTATTTTTGGTCTTTTAATGAATTGATCTCATGTACGTAGGTGCTCTCGGCTTTATATAATTCGTTTTACTTTTGTGTGATGTTCGTACTTCATCAAAACCACCTTTAAGTTAACTAACTTAAAATGTTTTGGGGTGCCGGGTGCCGCATTTATAATCTATTGCGTAAAGGCTATTAGATATTGCCGCCCGCCCCCAACGCGGTATCTTAACAACGGATAATTGTAAGCAAGAAAGGTTACCGCAGTTTTGGCCCCCCACGTACTCGTTAAAGAAATAACCAATAAAAATCATATAGTTTTTTTCGAGGTTTTTTTTATCTAGTAACACCTAATCAAAAATTAACATATATTAAACAAATTCCAAATAAGTATAAAATAAAGTAATAATACTCTCTATAAGCAATATGAGAAAACTAAAATACGGGAAATCTTTAACGTATTTATGTGTTTTTTTTTTCGCTTTGAATGTGCAAAATAGAGGGCTCATCTTAATATCTAGGTACTCTGTACAACAGAAATTCTTAAATAATTTGCGCTTCATCTCTTTGCCACAGAATAAAGCTTTATTCTGTGTCTTTGCCGAGTCATTTATTGAGGAGTAGAGGCATTTTTTTAGAAACGTTAATGCAATCTGAACTTGGTAATATTTTTTGATAATTGTTTCTGCAAGGCTTCATTTTTTGTTATCAGTTGTTCGTTTTTGCGCTATAAGAAAAGTCTGTAAGTACGTTTTGTATAAATTTATAATTTAGAGCATGGATAACATCATGAGGAGCGCATCATCGCTCAATCTTTTTGGTACAGAATTACAATTTCTTTCAGTTTCTCTTTCTGCCACGTACAAGTGAAGAAGAAAAGAATGTGTATATATTATGAACAAAATTAAAGTATGCAACGGCATGAAAACAATTCTCACAGATTTAGGTGTAATTTGTAGACTGGAAAAAGAGTATAATATTGAGATTCAAGATACCTTGAAAGTATTCTGCATTATAATTTTCGAGTTCTAAAAACCCTAAAAGTTCTTCCATTATTTGTTAATTCTGCACGTCCCCATATCTGTTATTTTTCAACTCAAACAACTTACCTTGTAATTAAAGGTATTTAGTCGCTTTGGCTTATGTCAGGAGTAGAATTCGCCACAGATATGGCGAGACGAGATATACCATGTGTTCCAATTTCGATGCTCACGATAACTTTTAATTTTTAAAATAATTTTGGAAAATCAAAAATTTGCCACATCGGTAGTTACATACTAAGGGTGTCTGGGAAAAGAGGATACTCTTGAACAAATCTAAAAATTTCCTAAAGTCAAAATTGTCTCTCTAAATTCCTAAGTCTCTACTATTTTACATTTCCCCGTACATAAATGTTCACGAATTGCCGGGGACTTTTCGTATAATCATCACCAAACACATCCCAGAAATAAAATCTTTAGGATCAAAAAGTCTGTCTACAAGCCCTTTTTAAGCGTTCGTTCGCTAGGCTAAATAAGAATAATCAAAAAATGTCTTCTAATCATATTAATGCTATTACATATATGTGGAGGATTTCACTGTTTTCCGGTTTTCCATCTTTTTCTCGAGAACTGTTAGAACTACAGGAATGAATGTATGCTTAAATAAAAGGTGATAAAATGTCCTACAATTTTTTTCCTCCGTGACAAGAGTCGTAGGGCACGTCGTTGTGGCAATATCTGGCTCGAAACATGGATTGATACGTTGAAAAACGATTTTGGGAAAAATTGCCTATTTTTGAAGAGTTGTATCTCGGAAACTTTAGCCCCCCCCCCCCCCCCCTGTTTCCACAAGTTTTTCGAAGTTGCAAAATTGAGTACTTACTACTGGGACTGAACCTTAACAACGTAAAAAAGTCAAACCTAACATAGGATTTTTTACAATGTTCATGTTTAAAATTACTACACTATATCAAAATGTTTGCTGAACTAAAATTTTGGCAACGTGGAGACTTAGAGAAGAAACTTACACCTCTAAACAGATGGAGCGACAATATGGAGACGTCAACTTGGTCAGTACGTCTCAAGACAAAATGTATTGCGAAAATTGGAGAAATCCTATTTCCCCCGATGGGCGTAACTTCCCATTTCGCTTACTTTTAGTAGATACTGGCGGTTTAAAAGGATGAAGATAAGCCACACTTATTGACTTTAAAGATTAAGGGAACCGCAATGAATATGATATCTTACTAAATCTTGCTGATAAATTTGGTAACATAACGTGGATTGCACACAACTTTTTCTCACATCACAATGAGAAACTGTAATTTTTTGGAATGTCTTACTTTTCAAATGCTTTGTGTGCTAATTATAAGGTTCTGTTGTTGCTTAACAATGTATTTATGTTCAAACTGGCACTTCGCGTCTTTATGTTAATGCTCAGCAAAATTTCCAAGGAACTACAAAAGATAATATAAATGATTGTATTTTTTTAATTTGTTATATTATTCTCTAATCACATTCACTGACAATTTGTTGCAACTTGCTCACATTGCATAAGTGCGTCCTTCAGTTCACTTTTAGATGCTATCTAAGTCTAACGTTCTACTTCCGTTCCAATCACTCAAAGTACATCTGGAATACCATGACCTATCAAACATTACCTTGATTGTGAAGAATTCATTTGCATTCGTTTCTTCAGGAGTGCTATTAAAAATTGTCCCATGTTGCCATACTTGATACACATTCTTTAAGTTTTTAACATTTTTCGATAATCCCACGCTCACGGATTAAACAAATTCATGCATTTTTGTGAATGAAATGAAATCTGTTATTTGTATTTTAAAGGATAAAGCAACAGTGTTGACGTTTCCATTTCCATCTGGAATGTAATATTGTGGCATAAATTTAATATAAATTCCCAAAACTGCGTCCAATATTTTTATCAAAACTTTGACAAATTTATAACTTTGTTATTATTCAATTTAGATTACTAACGGCCATGACACTATTTTCGCATTTCGATGCTAATATTTATAAATATTCAATTCCGAAATTTATCCAGTTGCTCTCAGAATTCTCTATTCAAAAGACTATAAGTATGCTATGTTGTCCTTGGTTCAATTTTTCCTTAACTTTGCCCTTATTTTCCTATTGTGAACAAGCTTATTTCTATGTAACTAACTATAATATGTAATTGCAAGGTTAATTTTTATAGCAGATCTATCGGAGTAATATTTTAATGTTAATCAAGTAAATGCATTTGATACTACTTGTTGAATATTTATTGAATTTATTTTAATTTTATTGAATATTTATGATTAATCGGCGTGAGATCACTATTTACAGAAACCAAGGATGTAATTATCATAATTCATCTCATATGTAACAAGTATTACATATTTGTTTAATTGGTTTGTAATCTGGAGATTGTTGAAGACTAAGTATTAGTTAGTTGTTATAAAGTTATAAATACAAATTGTAGACGTAACCGTCTGTTCTTGGCTTGACCTTTATAATAAGCCACATTGTTCTGATATTAGGTGAGTGCTTTATATATGCCGTGATTACTGAAATATACCGATTTATTAAGATCGGACTCATCGACAAAATTAGAACCACATTTTTCGAGTTAAACAAATGTTTGGAGATCACGAGCTTTAGTTTTATGATGATGAAAATAAATCTTAGCTTCTGCCTTTATTTATTTTTATGGATTGCTAAAATTAGGTTTATTTGCCAATATGCTAACATTTCAAACGTTGAATTTTTATGTTTATATCAAAATTGATGTTTTGTATTGGCAATTTTATTAAAAATAATCAATTGAATGATTTTCCAGAAATAAGAAGACATTCCTATTCAAATTTTTAATGGTATGGATGACATTCTTACATTTAAAAGTCTTTACTTACTTGTTAACCTATACATCTTTATATTCTAGCAAGTCCAAATAAGTGTTATGTCTAAGTTTGTCTCGACCTATTTGTAGGGCTATAAACATTTGGAAAAGTGAACAGTGAACGTAACATGTAAGTAATATAATAAAAGCAGATGAAAAATTAAAAAAAAAACCCATCCCAACTAAGACTTTACTTATAGCGTTGACTGAACGAAATTCGTTCAGTCAACGCTTATAGGCTATCGCTATAGCATTGCAAAGTTATGAAACCTGCCGTTAGATCACTCATTTCTTTACTTTACTGCAGGCCATTGTTCTTGTTACTTCGCTGAATAACCATAATGTGAATTGTGAATACCATAAACTCTTTAGCAGCAATTGCAGATCAAAAAAAAAAGCCAGAGACGTGTCAACGTGTGGTAAATGCAACAGTATATTAACGTACTTATTACGAAGCTAACAGCCTACTATGAATAATAAATAAATAAATAAAGAAGTACGGTGTTTCGAAATTAATAGAATTAATAAAGTTATTTCCGGTTAATTCACAAATATCACACTTACAATATACCTACCCTTGTACTTGGCATGCAAGTAAAAGTTAATGGTGATTGGCAATAAAACTTGTACCTATTACATTTTATTTTTTTTATTTTCTGTGTTTATTCCACATAGTCAATCGATACCTTCCTTTTCTACTACGGAATGATCTTTTAATATTCCTTACATATTATAATTATTGATTTCTACCTACCGCAACACTTTTAAAGTTTCATCATCGTCTGATTTTTTGTCTTTCTCAGATCTTCAGTAATCGACCATACTATTTTACATGGGGTCGATTTTAATACCTGTTTGGCCAATTACTCTAACCTCCTTCTCATGTTTAGCGCATTTCCAAACACAAAAGGAGTATGGGATATGACAATTACGTCTGACGCCTGTGCGTATATTCTTCAGATCTTTGTTAGCTTATATGGGCTTAACTCGGCTTAACTTCACCATCTTGCTCTTCTAAATTATTTTTTGTAGGTGGCTTGAAAAGAAAGGTACAGCCAAAATCGATAGAACCCCTACAAGTGATATCCATGGAAGCTTATTTTACTCATAACTTTTGTATACGCTGCGGAAAAATACATAAGTAAATGTCGAATTGAAGCAGTTTAGTTAGAGTCATATTGGTCATTAAGACTATAGAAGTTCTGACACTTTAAATTTCGTCTTAGTGGATGAGGAAGAATTTAAGTCAAGTTTTTCAAATGTGTTTTATTACCAAAATATTTTTTTATATTATTTAATGAAAATCTTTTACTGTGTTAGATCCATGATATCCAGTCAGGTAATCACAAAGGGGTTGAGTTTAATAAATAAAACCAAAACAACAACCTCCCCTTAACCAATAACGTTTAATGACAAATGAACGGTTATGTTTTTTTGGCCAGTACCGGAGTACTAAACCACTAGCGAAGCAAACTAGCAGGACTAACATTTTGAAAATTCATATCTATAATTGATGCAGCACCTAGTTCTCTAACCTTAAACTTAGGTGACAAACAAAAATTATTTAAACAAGTAATTAAACGAAAATGAAACAATTTTTTAAAGTTAACGCGGGCGACATGTTTCGAAACACAAGTTTGTCGCTAGGTAACTATTTGCCATAATGGTATATTATAATTCATTTTCTTATAATATATACCTATGTACGCCAATGATACGAGCACATGGGCGCCGACTACAGGGGGACATAAGGGCTCTTGCCCCCCCAGGGGACGATATGCCTGTGTATTTGCCCCCAGGGAACTTAAATGATATTCTTCTGTTTGTATTGAATTAGAATAGAGTTTTTATACATATGATGGCTCCTCAGTTTGTTTAACAACCATGCCTCTGCCCGTGCCCCCTAGGAAAATATCAAAAGTCGGCGCCCATGTACGAGCATCCCCTTTTCAGAGTCCTATGCGAGCTAGGGGAAAATCTGATGATGGTGTTGATCGTGTCAAATTCACTCACACGCAGACTCTTTTGATTGTTCCCAAAGTTCGTAGTCACTGTTAAACTTCGCTATCACAAATGTTGTACACGGTGACTTCCCCAAAAAAACATTCAAGCATTCACAATAAACGAATATGCTCAACCCCTAATGTTTGTGTAACGATACGATCATGTTGAATGCATTTAAACAAAATTGTTGTACAAGCTGCATTCAATTTATCAGTAGGTACTGAAGTAAAAAAGCATTTCAAACAATGGATGCATACGGACTCGCCCAATAATCCCAAAAATTTTAAAATGCTTATCTGACGAAACTGAAAAAGAATCTTGTTGGTTCATATCGCAGCTCTAACACAAGAACTTCTCCACCCAGTGTTAACACTACGATTTTCATCTATTCTGTATGAAATTAGTACCGTTGTCTGGTATTTTCAACAATTTTGAAATTTTCTGTTACCTACTTTTGTCTTACAGGAGGTTGAATGACATTACTTTTAAATATTAATGAATCTACTCGTGTCATTTCTATGATTTACCCTAATGTAATTGTTCATATACCATTTCATAACAATTAAGTAATGTTTTCAGTTATGCACATGTTCTTTCTTAATGTAATGATAAACCGCGTGAAAGCTAACTGTTAAGTAACGTTTTTACGACAAAAACTAAAATGTAAGGATAAGTTTAATAGATCACAAATGTCTTCCTTCGCAATTTACACAGTTACTCGTCACCTTTAAACTAATGACATCGTAAACGTCTGTTAAAGAACCTAAACCTTTCTAATTCAAGTTTCTTCACCATCGTGTTATTCATTCCAGCCAGTTCCAGTGTAAATTACCTATTTGCACATCGCCATTCTGCTTTTCCGTAATTTAACGGCTTTCAAAACTGAAACAGACATCTACAAATTTCAATTTGTACAAGATTTTTTATTCGCCGAACTGACTGTTAACAGACAAACTAAGTATGTACGTGGTATTTTAGAGGAGCAGTAACATCCTTGGAATTATGTACTTATTTGCATATGGAACAAACATAAGCAATTCCCGGGTAGGATTTTATTAATAAATATTATGTCATATCTCAGGTGGAGAACCTTCACTTAACAATTTACATCAATAGTGCAAAAATACCTCACATATCACCAACTGGATACTTTTAGCTTCTAGCGTGTATGGCTGTATGCTAATTAGAAATAAGAAATAATTATACGAATCGCTTGCGTTTAATTAACCACTTTACTCTTTAGGTCCACATTACTATAATATTTATGGTTTGCATTATACCTTGTTTAATAACTTAACAAGTTCCGAACTTAGGTGCGAGTTTGGGTTTTGGATTGTTCATATTTTAATACAAAACGTGCAACCGTAATAAATCTTGTCTTATCTTCGTGTATAATTTTGTTTTATTAGGCGATCAATAATAAATTAATGATTAAGTATAAAATGTTCCGTTCGATTAATTTAGATTTGTTTATGTTACACTGTATAGTACGCAAATTATGTGATTTGTTCACTGTTGAACGTTGGGCGTTATAGCTCGTTTTGTACGTCATTAAGAATTTTTATACGTTGTGTGCAATGTATTAATTATCGAGAAAGAGCTTAATTACGTAATTTGTGTAATGTAAAATAATTGATCAGTACGACAGACAAATTAGTCGATGCACTTTGGTTATTGCTGCAATAAACTAATGACGAGAAAGATGAACATGCGAGTATTTTATGCTCTTGAAGAGCTCATTTATTTTTAAACAACTATGTAAATTTAAACTGTTAGTTGCCAATTGTTTTGAATTTGAATTTGAGTGTGGTTCAATGTCACAACAATTTTAGAAATTACGAATAAAATATTTGAAATATAAACAAAGAATTTGTAACTTATTTTTATTTATGTTTTTACGTATCTGGCTTATTGATATAGAAACGGAACAGTTTTGCCAAAAAAACATCAATACATTATTATCTAAACATATTTCAATTCAAGAAAATTTGAAAACCTTTTGATACGTACTCCCGAAAATTTTCTACCATAACTCATTTTAAGTTAATTTATCGAATGTTTTTGAAAGTCATCGTGATTTCTCGAACTCTTAATTTTCTATGCATAACTTGCTCAAATAAAGCTCGCTGTACACAGTTGACTGTGTCATGTCACTACACAACTGTAGTGAAATTTAGAGACAGTACGTATGAATATAGAGTATTTTTCTCTATTAACGCTGCATAGTTGTGGTATGATTCGGATTCCAAAACGTTACTCCATGTGCCACTCACTGACTAATAGGTACTGTAAGATTTTACCGAAGTATGTGAGTGAACTTTAGGTAAGTTCCTAATCCAAAAATGGAATTTGAAGAAACGGGCATTTGTATCAATCACTAGAAAAGGTCTGAAAATCTCTAATAAACGTTCTCGTTTATCGCAATGTTTCAATAAGCCGACAGATATGTATGTAGAATGGAAATTTTTGTTCCAGTATAACTAATACTGACAGCCTTTCGTATATAGGTTTCCTTTCCACAGACATTAATCCACTCGTACACTTTAGTATGATTCCATATCAAAAGTTTATCAACCCAAATCACTGATAAAGTATTTGAATATTATGTTAAAGATAGCTTGGGAGCCTATTCGAGGTCGAAGAACAAACAACATTCTCTTTAACACTCTAATATTGCTCAACAGATCTTAACGTAGTAAACCACAGTTATGAATTTTATATTACAGTAAATAAAGAGAGATTATCCTTTTATGTATTCACAAAAGTAACAACTCCCTTATTTTGTTAACGTAGTACGTAGGAAAGACCTCGTTAATTTCCGTTTATTCCGTAGCCTGTGCTAATATGTCTGTAATAAAAATTCAATACAATAGACTGAACCAGTTTGACTTTCCACTAATTGTCCCCCGTGTATGTGTGGACAGGGTACATGAGAATGGTATATGAGAGTAGGATAAACATGTACATAATTTCTACGGGGATTAGCGATCTCTACCAATCACTAGCCAAAATTTTTGACTTATTATAACATTTCGTTTGAGTGCTCTTGGTCGTGATGATGGACAATGTTACGTTCAATTTATAAATAATTAATCTTTTGACCGAAATCTTTACATTCTATTCAATATGATTGGGCTTTAAAATCTCCGCTAGGAGTGTTTCCCTCCCACATATTAATACTTTTATTAGCCTCGATCGGTTCGACCTATTCTATTAAAAGGTCGAATACACTTAACGAAAACAATTAATGGCGCACGTTCAGAAATCATGTCCAAATATTGGTAAACAAAGAATTCGTGTAGGTAAATACACAACTTTCAAAGTTTGTTGGCAATTCTCCCATGAATTGGCCCTGATTACAGTTCCTTTATATTTATAGAATTACGATTTAATTTGCCAACAAAACCAGCAAGATTGTTATCTGTCGAACTTCTTCAATGGTAACGCTTGATTGTTAAATTTTACTCTGGTAATTCTGGGATTCCCAGTTGACGACGTTACTATCATATTTTCTGCTTCTGGGCAATAAATAATGTCATCATTCTGGTGTCCATGTCCATATCTCATAATTGTGTTACTATAATTATTATTGTTACTCATAAATAAAACCCATTTTCCACTTTCTTGCTAATTCCACAATAACACGCGTTTCCTTTTTTACAGAACTTTTATACGTATTTGATGATAGGCACTTTTAAGAGCTATGTCGCTAAAATAAAGTTTTCATAAATACGTAGATTTTAAATGTTTGCATATTTTATTTAATAGAGTCTTTCATAGAGTAGAAAAGGAACTTGTATTGTTCCGAAACCCCCCCCCCCCCCCCCCCCGTCCTAGGCGAGCAAAAAAAGGAAAACAATTAATCAAATAAGTTCATACTCTTAGTCCAACGACGTTCTAATTTCCTTATACGATCCTCCATTGTTAGTGATGAATCCACGTCCCGTTTACAGTCAGAAATATTCTCATAAAATACAATGAATTGCGTTTAAACAATGCTTTATACTCTTGGCAATTTGTTTTCCGTGTCAGCGGCACCAAATGTCTCATCTACGAAATTTCAGTTCAGATACAATGCATCCGCTTGCATTATTCCATTGCTCGTATTACAAAATACAATGGAGATCAATTAAGATGTTTATTTAATTATTGTTTTCTTATTCGTTCATTAGTAAGTTAGTTCGTTAGTTAGTGGAATTACTTGGTTTTGTTAATACAAATATATGGAGTTCCGCATTTGGAGAAAAGTAAGGAATTAAGAGTCCATGTTTTATTGTTTTAACCGTTGCAATAATATTGTCCAAGATTTTCCTCTTCTACCGAGGTGAGCTTTCGTTGTGGTGGCTTTGTGCCCAAAAAAGGAATGCTTTTCTATTTTTTCGATTATATCTCTGAAAAGTAATAATAAAGTGGTCTGTTTGTTATTGTTCTCACCGATTCAATTATAAAATAATTAATTAATAATAATATCCACGGAAGAACTTCGTGATTCCATCCAAGTGTCTTGTTAAATAAGTTGGACAATGAGTTAAGGGAATGCTGGAACTTTAGGTACTCACTATCACTCTTCAATGAAGCATTGAATCTGGTTTAAAAAGGGCACCTAATTGTTGTTCTATGATTTTGTCTGTCCCTTGTTCCAACCTTAGATAAGAAAGAGAGTGGATAGATGCAACTTTGATTTGTTTGGCATTTGTAGTTAGTAAATAAATCATAAAATGCGAAACAAACAGAGTATTATGGAAATCTCTCCAAATTTCCACCGTTTGCATCATAAATATGTATTAATAAAAATATCACTTTCCTTATTGTTAGCACATTTATTCGAATCCGTACATTCTAATGTTAACTATATTGTGTGTATGTGTATGTTTCATTTAAACTTTTAGTTTTGGTAATAATCTAGTTTGAATGAAAATATGAGTTAATGCCAGTTTGATTTTTACCTGTGAAATGAAATCCTTGGCTCTTTTTCCTCCCTACGACAGTTGCATGATAACCATTCACATACAACCATTGTCTGCGGATCACTTTCACTTCTTTATTTGAACACTTTTACAATAAAAACACCCAAATTCACAATGACTCCTACGCGTTGTTTGACTCAAAAGTAATGGCGTCGCTTGGATTCAATCACACTTGCGAGTGTATGCGTACATAGGCCGTGCGCTCTTTCCTAATCTAAAGTTCCAACAGCGTCAACTGTAAGGTGCTGCTTACATTATTAACAGAGGATTTCACCTACATCGTGTGGTTTGGCGCAATGGCGTAGTGTCCAAATCCATTCTAAATAAATGTGCCGAGGCTGTATAAAAAAGGTTATACAGGACACCTACGAAGAAAAAGCATAAATTCGGCAGAACGACTTTGGTTTGCAAAGAGTCGCATTGCTAAAAAATCTTTTCCAGAAAATGGATGAAGTGGCGATGATCGAGGAAAGGGGTTCATGTTCAATATCCGTAACAAAGGAAGGCTAATAGCCATGCTAAAAGAGAGATTTGAGAATCAGTTACGCCAACTGGCAACGAAAGTTTTTACGAGGTATATTTTCCCACATGCTGACAAGGTTAGAAAGCTGTGTTATTCCTTTAGGATTTCAGTGGATGTGATGCAACTTCGTCACAGACAAGACAAAAAGAAATTCGTGCTACCGGCAGTTCATAAAGAATTGGGAGACGCTGAAGTGTTCATGAGCCAAGGCGCCAAAGCAGATTCGATAGTAGTGGAATGGATATGTCACAATTTCATCTATTCGCCCAATCACTGTTGAAGTTTACGTTCAATTTGGCTTTCCGACTATGGAGGTTTCATCCCAATATTGTTTTCGGGCATATTTACAAGTTCAGATGTAGTTAGCCGAGCCTCAAACTTTGATCTGGAACCTGTAGCTACTACCAGAGAACCAATTCCACACTCTCCTCACAACGATCTCTTGTAAATGTATCAAATGATGCACAAGTAACTGCAGTCTTCTCAAGGCATGTACTAAAATGTTGCACCAATTGCATCAACTGATAAGAGTAGTTCGTGTAATAATACAGCGATGAATTGGACGCAAATGATGAATAGGAGAATGAGTTCATAATAATTTTTTTTGGCGACAAACAAGCCCTGACCACTTGAAAAATTGTTGCAACTTTGATGCAAGTTCACACAGTTACACATTGCCCACTTTCCCACCACCTCATAATTTTCCACTCTACCATACTACTTAAACCACGTGATACAGAAGGTTAACTCATTTCTATTTTGATTCGAATATAGATTTTGCCTTTTTTTTGACAATATAGTACGAATTCTGCGTAAGGGGGTCGTAGGTCAATATCGTAATCTTACTTAAGTAAAAATATTTTAATCATATCTACAATATTATACTTATTCAAAAATAGGTTAAGATATGTATTCTAATATTTTTACTCTTTTTTCCTTATTCTATTTTTCGTATATGATTTGGGTGTGTTAAAATCCGTTAGGTCTGTAAAACGTGGGTAGGTATGTATGAACAAATTAATACATCAAAATATAATAGCAAGTGTATCGAACTTGTAATAAATAAAAAAGTAGTCGATCGTGGGTTTACAACGTATCAAAAAACCTACACACATGTGCACGAAAGTTTAATAATGTATGTACATTCTGTGCATTGCCATCTTGTCTTGAATTATAATTTAAAAAATTGGCATAAATTGCGAATATGTGGTGTGGAATGTACTAATGTCGTAATTAAGATACACAACAACACTTGCTTTTAATATTTGTGCTGTAATTAATTTATAGAATAGAGTTAGTATGGGAAACTTAGTTCTCCAATAAAAAAATATCATTAAAATGAAAAAGCACAATTAGAAACTTAAGTGTTTAAATAATGCCGGCGTATGTAAATTAACGAAAAACTCTCTGCTTTTTACAGTTAGTGTACATATACATAAACATTAAATGTTCAAGGAAGGAGCCTGCTCGTAGTTTTCAACATGCCTCAACGACGGTAGTTTACTAGTGCACTGCTGATGTAGTTTATCTAATAGTGCAATCTGCTGAATATTTTTCGACGTGACTCATGTATTTTATGTCAAACGTAAAATAGCACACTCACCAAATGAGTGTAAAAAAGTTATAAATAACACTAAAATTTGAACTCAGATAATCTTTCAAAGTTTACTAGTGATTAACAGCGAAGTTCAATGCTGAAAAAACTGTAATTACGGTGGCTACGTAAAATATCGTAAATGGACAGTGTTATGAGTGTGTAACTGTGTATCGATGTTTTGTGTACGAGTTAAATTAAAATGAACATGTATTTAAATGCTACTTAATTTAAAACGATTTAAAAAAGGATGAAACCACTCAAGTTATTCAGATCATTATCTCTTGATACAAGTCGAAGTGATAATGAATGGAAGGTAGTTATCATTTTCATTTTTACTAATTTTTATTTATACGCGCGTGTATCATTAATCTATTCTTCTTAAAATTACGTAAATACTGCACAAGACACTGTCAGCGTAGTGTACCTTATACGTAGGTATTTAAATATTGAGTAATAGATACTGAATTATTTATATCGTAGTAACCACCACAAGTAGCCAATTAATTATATAATAAATTATAAACTCATCAAGGCCGTCGTAACTTGTTTACATTTCTCATAATTTCTTAAGAAATTTGAATAAGTACAGTTCGAGATTTTGCGCATCATTTTTTACATTTTTATAGCATGTTTAAATAATGCCAGAAATAGAAAGGTCATTTGTCATTAAGCTAACTTAATAGGTAAAAACAAAAACGACTTAACGAGTCGCATCGTTAAAAGTGTTTCAATTTCGTGCAAATTTAAAGTTAACGATGATATCCATTTACGGTAGAATACATACATACAGGGTGTTCACTAATTGAATTCATGAAATTAGAACAGCACACTTCCGGTTTTATCGGATGGAATGTACGTAAGAATCCACTTAGGAAGTGAGTACATATTTGTAAACGTTCCACTTGTCTTAATGTAAAACTTCTTTTGACGAGCTATAATAGTTAATTACTCACAGTCTAAGAGTTAGCGAACCATCTGACTAACCCGTTTCCCACAAAGCTAAAAACTTTTTAAATGATGTTTTATTGGTGAGATGGACCAAAAATGTTCGAATTGTAATTTCATATTTTGGGATTCCGCCCTGCTTTGTCTGAAACTTATTTTTAGTTTACTTTCAATTTTTTAATTTTTTGAAGTCAAGTATTTTGTTATGGTCTGGCACATACTTGCAACCCTCAAAATAGGTTGGTTTTTTACACTTAAGCATATGTACATGACAACATATTAAAATTGTAGCCTTGTGCGCGTAGATTAAAAAACAATTTTTTTTACATTTTCAAAAATTTAAGGAATGATGACGCAACCGCTGAGATGCCTGCCAGAACGGTATTTTCTTCATTTATTGATAATAAAACATCATTTAAAAAGTTTCTAGCTTTGTGGGAGAAGGGTTAGTCAAATGGTTCGCTAGCTCTCCTACTATTAAGAGCGCTATAAAAAGTATGAAATGGAATTTGTTGATTTCAAAAATTACTTTAAAGTGGTTTCCCTAAAAATATTAACACTTTGTATCTCTTAGCATTTAACCTTATTATCATCATTGAGAACACTTCTCCAACTACATTAAGTCACCACGTATGCGGATGTATTCATATTAATATCCTGGAAATTTGAGGTTACTCTGTGCAGTCTGATGCAATATGCTCTCAAAGCAACCGCAGAATGGTGTAAGGAACACACCTTGTCTATTAACCCGGCAAAAGACGGAGATAGTTCTCTTCACAAGGAAAAGGAAGATTGAGGGCCTTGGCTGCTCTACCCTTCCAAAAAGACCTCCAGTTTCCAGTGCGAACTGAACTGGAGTAAGCACATCCAGCTAAATGCTGAAGACGCAAATAGCGCCTTCTGGCAATGTCGACGTGCAATTTGAACACTTCGGTGTTCATCCCCAATGGCTGTGCTGTAACTGTACACTGCTGTGATTAGACCTGTTCTGTTATGGAGCAACAATTGTGTGGTGGCCTAAAACCATCTCGCACCCTGGCGCGCACAGGTCTATCAAGGAAGAACCTGCGACTACTTATGGGTATATTTTCTGGGCACTGTAAATTAAACACGCACATGCATCGCATGGGCTTTGTCGAATCACCATCCTGTAGTGTAGAGGATGCTACACATGCGAAACATTGAGTTGTTCCCTTCACTAGGTTTTTTCTGAGCATCAGCTTATTATTATGGTTAGCTTTCTTATACCACATCATAGATTTTATGAACGAAGAATAGTTTGATCAACTCCTAACAATCAGTATACTTCAAACTTTGTTGTGGTTTGGTACAGCTAAAAGCTTGGTATATTATTTGGTTATGAGATTTTTCTTTTTCTGGCTTATTTTTTTAATTAGAAACGTACATATTTCCATTTCGTTTCCACTTCCGTTGTCTATTCGGCCTAAGTGTTCTTTTTCAAAAGATGCTGCGATAGCTGTATACTACTGTAATAATTGTACTTACCTACACCAAATAGGTGGACGTTATATGGGATAGCGTTAAGTGGCCTTTGAAGTGATTTGTTTAGTAGCCTCCTTAATCCTAATGTTTTTTAGCCTTGCGAATGTGGATTCATGGCTTTCTCTTTACCATATCGCTGCAATTTTTCTATACAGTTTTGTCACTTCCTCTGTGCATGTTCTCGAATCTCGTTTCCGTACCATGAACCTACCTTATGATTGAAAAGTAATCGGATTATTACTCAAATGACCTACTCGACAATTTCTCGATATCTCTGCTAACAAAATCTCTTTGAAATATTCACGAACTTTGACGTCTCGAAGCGAACACAGTTGACTTTTTGTCCGCCAGTTGAACAATATTGGAAAGAGTTTAATTCTTCGAATGGTTTAACATGGATTTTTACTTTGAGAATTACTGTATAATAAGGTATTTACGGTCTCAGAATATGATTATTTCCGGTTTTCGTGACATTAAAGCTCTAACAATTCAACATTTGAAAACTTTGACGGTCTAAAGTCTCAAGTCTCAACCTTTCAATGTTTGAACATTTTAAGGTGTCGAGATTTCAATATCCAAACATTTGAAATTATAAGATTTCAAAGTATATTAAAACTCTTAGTCTCCCAATTTTCAATACATAAATATCTTAAAGTTTTATGATTTTATATCATTTCATTATAGATCTTCATGTTTTCAATATTTAAATCTTGGGATTTTTGTATCCTTGAATTGGGTTAGTTCATAAAAATAAATTTCAAAATAAACATAAGATTCTGCTTTTGAATCGTGTTTGTAAACTATTGCAGTTCAAAAAAGTTAAATAAAACGTACCATTTCCGAGAAAAAAAGAATTGAAGTGTTCAAACATGAGCGTTCGCGCTAAATCAGTTTTAAACAGATAGTGACGTCACGTACTGGGAAACGCCCACTGTCAGTCGGCTATCGTTGCGTTTTTGAAACTGATTCTTACGATGGTGGATGCAGGTTATTTGAAAGCTATGTCGGATAATCTTCCTCGAGTAGATGTTTTTATGTTGGCCGAGTTCTTAAAGAAGGATGATCGATTTAATACTGCAGAAATTCGTGAAGCAAAGCTTGAATAAAACCTAACAATGTGAAATTCGTTTGCTTGACAGACTCTTACTACGCAGATATTTTGCATATTGCATTACTTTACTCGTTTACCACGTCTCATGTATATTTATTTTTGTCAATTACTTAAACATTTAGGTTTGCTTAATAAGTAACTACATCTTACATCAAATTGATCCTCGCAGCAGTAGAAATCCGAAGAAGTTATTTTAGAATAATCTCTTCTAGCTGCTTTGAACCACATTTTTCGAATTTTTACGTCTCGAGGCATTGTCAAAAATGTCTTTTCAGGTGTTGTAAAAGTCGTATTAGTGCACATAGGCACAAAACACCACTTGTAACACCTTTTCGACGGCTCAATGATCGCCAAACAATCATTCGTAAATACCAGTTTAGCTGAAACACCAGTATATGACGTCATGCCGTAGTCGGCACCTGTCGCTGAGTTGTCGTGCAGTTTCGACGCTTCGCGATTTAAAATTTGAAAAAAAGCTGTTTAAATTATTCTAACGCCGCTTATTTTTGCAATATCGAAGACATCTGACATCTTTGCATTTATTAAGCGTATAAAAAAATTATGTGAATTAACCCAATTGTTCGAGATTTCCTAACCGAGTTAAAATGATTTATTAAATTTTTAAACAGAGTGGGATAAGTTTTAAATATTTTAATGTACCTATTATAAGGTTTTGAAAGTTTGTAATCTTAAATTTTAAAGTTTCGCAACATCAGTTAATAAACGTCATATTTTTGCATGTTTTTCAGATATTTGGAAAATTCCTTGTTAATTCACTTTGGAGGTTGTAATTAATACACCTGTCTCTATAAGGTGTACTTATCTATTTATATCATATCTCTTCGTTAATGCAAATATTTACTTATTTGTGATAAATGAAGTGGTACCTACTTTAAGAAAATTAAAGAAAATTTTAAAGTATTTTTCCCCTTTTTCAGTTTTTGAATCATTTGATGCCTTGTAGTAATTATGAAACTCTGAAAGAATTGACCTTTTGAGCTTTTATTAAATAATGTAGTCAATAATAACGTTGAAGGCATTATTTAAAAATTGTTGTTTGTCATCATTCTCAATCGTACATTCATTAATACCATAATGACAACGTGTTAAATAACAATGTAACAGGTAGGGTTTATTTATCCTTTGAATACTGTATACAAGTAGTATATAAAGGTTGTTAATTAAAATATTACAATTACATGCCATAGTTTGTGCACGTTCCAATTTATAGGCAAAATTTAAACCTAATTGTTGCTACTAGATCGACAATATGTGTGTATGTTAAAATTAATTTAAAATCAAGCTTTATTAACTGAAAAGCTTTGGTTCGTAACCCTCCATATCTTACCAGTAGTAATTCATATGCGATAAACCTTTTTTAAATGTTAATTACCTCTGGTTTCACTTCGTTTGACCATAAAGTATTTGTAATCTCCACTCTTGTTTTTTTTTCTAAATTTCGCATCCTACTGGAGTTTTAAAATTGAAAGTTCTACATTTACTCGTCGAGGTAGTTTCGATTAATTATCATTGTAATTAAATACAGTATGATAATGAAATCCAGCTCAGAAGATTACTTTGCCTTGCGGGTAAATGGGAATTTCGCATCCATTTGCGAAATATATAAGCTCGTCATATCATCGTTCAATTTCATTCTCACTTTTTAATTAAATTTCTCCTGTTTGCTAGTCGAAAATTAAACGGGAAAATCTTCTTTCTTAAGGCATCTAATGGCCGAAAATTTAATCTAAGATGCATGAAACGGAAATTAAACGTAGATATCGCATCAAATTTGCTACAGTACATATAATATAAAACACATTACCTTCTTATATGTTATATTGTATGTATTTGAGACGAAATAGGACGATTAGAAAATACTGTGCGGTCTTTCCGCTAAATTAAGCTAACGGCCTCTTGGGATTTTTTATTTGTTGACGTAAAGGTCGTATCAGCGAAGATAAGTGCCGTGTTATTTCAACGTCGTTGATTTCACCGACTATAAACACATAATTTTTTCGTAAACCAGAAAACACTAATAATTCATTTTTTTACCTAGAGCGCTGATTGTAGAAGAACCACGAAATTAACACACCACCCACATTCGTCACATACTTTATATGCAAAATTTCATGGCTTGTTTGATCAATAAAGTAACGCGTCACTCATCATTGTTGTTGAAGAGTCCGGCGTAGGTGTTTGTTTAACACGAGGTTGTTGAACTTTTTCTTCATAAAAACAGAACAATGGGTCCTTTTGTAGGAAATAAATCGGTTGCGACTGTAAATTAATCCCAAATATCGGCTGGCAAAAATCTCTAGACAGATAGAAGGCGTGGAGCTTTCATTTAACTTTCTGACATACTTTGTCTTCAAAAATAAATCATAATAAACGTGATACAGCAAATCTGTAATTACGATCATCAATCACAATCTTATATGATTGAACGTTTTCAAGTACTTTTTACACCTACTATGTGAACTTGGTGGTTAAATTTCACAATTGATAGCACGTATTTACTAACACGTTAAATTAGTATGCCTTATAATACATAAATAACCCGATTGCCAACGATTATGGGAATGTCCAACATCATTTAATTGCAAACGTGGGAAGTAATTCCGTCAATATTTATAGGTATTGTAAAGAACAATGGAACGGAATTGTTGATTTGATTTAGTATGAAGAGAAGCACGTGCAAGAAAATAGTATTACACATTTTTAATCACGACCTCATGAAAGATGTGTTACAAGTTCGTTAACATTGTTAAACAATGTCTCAGTATTCTCCTTGATGAGTTTACCCGTTGAGTGAAAGATATTATTCTTTATCAATGGTTTACCTTATTGCATTATTTTATTTTCACAGTTGGCTTATTGTATAAGGTTATCCAATAATAAGTTCCTAGTTTGAAATGGCCATTGCTTTAATGGTAATTTGTGAGATTTTGAAAAAATAAAAAACCGTTTTGTTTGTAAAGAAATGGGGTTTCTTTTGATATGCGTTCGTTTTACTTTCTTTGCTATGGTAACTATGTAACAATTGTGTGAACATTGTGGTGTACTAGCAATAGTTCTTGGTCAATTTTTGTAATAGTTTTGTCTCTACAGTTTCGTATTGTACTCATTCAGTGTTATTATGAGTGCCAGAGACAATATGCAAATGCATTGAGAAGATTTCGAACGTTATATCGACTGAGAAATGGACAAGGAATTTCGTATGTTGGTGAAGAAATTTGAAGAAACTGGTAAAGTTACCGACAAAAAGCGTTCGGATAGAAAAAAATTGGTGGAAAATAGTTTTACTAGAGCTTCATGAAGTTGGTGAACATTCTGCGTGTAATGTTTATAGTGCAAATAAAGTTGCAAAGCGTTTGGAGATGACAAATAAGTTGGCGAATTCTGAGAAGGCAGCTTAACTTGAATCCATGCAAAATGAAAATGCTTTTTGAACAAGATAAGGATATTTGTCTTTACAAGTGTTAGCAGAAATTCAAATTAAACTTCAATGGGTAGACAACATGTTTTGGTCAGATGAAGCACACATAATTGCAGGATGGGGGCAGATCCTAATCTAAATGAAATTGTTCAGCAAGCATTACATGATGATAATGCTACTGTCGGGTGTGGCTTTCCAACTAACTTTCTAATTGGTCCTTATTTCTTTGAAGAAATGCAAAATTTGCAAATTAAAACAGTTTTGGTGAATGAATAGCGATCACTTCGAATGTTACAAGACTTTGTAATGACAGGATTACAATATCATGATATTGAAAATATTATTTTTATGCAAGATGGTGTACCCCCTCACATACACAATCCTGTAAAAACACTATTAAGGAACACATTTCGTGATCATGTAATTAGTAGACACTTTCCAAATGGATGACTATTTATGTCACCAGATCTTAGAAAAGGATATCTCAATAGAAACTAGAGTAAAATTTTTCGAAAAAGTTGCGACTCCAACAATAAGACATGTGCAATGTGCATTGACAGATAACCTGAAAAAGACAATAACAGCTTTAGAAATTAGGTTTGCATGCAAATATCATCAAAACATCATAAAATAAGCAACTTAACAAACAGAGAAAGTTTGAGGATAAGATCAATGGAAGAAGATTAGCAGCAACCAAATTACGGTGATACGGCCACGTGAAAAGAATAAGAGGCGGTAATATACTGACACAAGCAAAGAACCAACTCAGGAGTCAGGACGGACTAAGAAAGACGGGAGGAAGTTAGCAGAGTACAAAAGCTCAACAACCCGTACAAAACAGAACGAAATGAAGAGAGATATGGACGAGAAAAACAAAAGAAGATACCCGTTACATCTAATAGGCTAAATTACCAAAAGGATTAAGGAAGTGGAAGTGGTGTAAATTCATTTCAAGCTTTTCTTCTTTCAGGATTTCCAGTTTATTGCACGTTTTTAATTGTGATGTGATATTTAGTAGTATTTTATCTAACATTTTGTTTTGAATTTGCCCTACTTTTTCCTTTAGAAATTGTTCTAATCTGTGATATAACGATATTATTTTCTTTAAGTGATCGCTGTTATCGCTCGCCTTTCTTTTCGTTACAGAACAAAACTATTGACAAAACTCTTGTGATTATAAGTTTCCCAGGATGCTTCGGTACCTTCAATCCGAAAGAGGATACCTTGAATTCTTACCGGGTTTTGTTCAGCTCGAATCCCTACTGTACCTATTAAATATTCTGGCTTTATTTACATGCCCTTCATTGTACCGATAATAATGGCGTCTAATTTCCATGATCGGTAAAGGGCGTGGTTTAAGAACAAAGGTTGCATACGTTTTTCAGTATTTGCCAAATTCGGAGGTAATCAAACCTAGATAAAAATGGTACTTTTTAATATTTAAAATATTTTTTTAAATCTACGAAAACAAACAAGAAGTAGTGTGTAGTGCAGAAACAAAAGAAGATAAAACCGATTCTATTCAAATAAGGTTTATGGAATTCTTATTGGAATTAAAAACCTGTCACGATTGTCAGAGCTTAATTTTCTCTCTTTCTTGTTGTTTTAAACAATCGTACGTTAGGCAATATTTTTTCTCAACATGCTTTGGTAGCATCACGCAGGTATTAGTTAATAGTGAACTGAACATGTTTTCACTGAAAATGAATTACAGTAGAACGCCGATTATCCGAAGTAATTGGGACCGGGGTCGATTCGGATAATCGAAAATTCGGATAATCGGACATAGACTGGTAATAAAGAAAAACGAACTGTGAAAAGCCGCGCGACGCAAAACATGTACATAAATGTAGTGTCTTGCCTCTAGCTTTCAACCATAACATTGAAATATATCTGGACTCCAACAAGTTCCAACTTGTTACAACAAAACAAAACAAAAATTACATATGTACGTACTTGGTTTTAATTTTTTATATTACGCTTAGGACCGATTCGGATAATTGGCGATTCGGTTAATCGGCGTTCGGATAATCGGCGTTCTACTGTAATGAAAATGAGAGTCAAAGATCTTCTTCAAGAGGTTCTTTTGCGAAGAAAGGCATCTGGATAATAATAAGAGTAATAGCCTGCAAGTGAAAATGTTGTATGAACATATTGACATTATTTCCTCCAAAGTTATTAACAATTAATTACACGGGTTGCTGCTCACACTGGCGGTAAGCACTGGTTGTCTTTTACCTTACCGCATAACTTTTAAGGAAGAACTCGCTACTAAATATTCTGCTTTGTCCAGTAGTTCCTTCTAGTGTTCGAATGGGGGGGGGGGGGGGGATGGCATACCCTCCCCTTTTTTAAATTACACAAGCGTGCCCCTACTTTTTTGGGACGCGGGACGCCGGGAACGCTGTTCGAATTGAGGGGGTATTGCATACCACCACTTTTTTAATTTACAAACGTGTACCTATCTCGTATTTTTCCCCCTTTTATGTGCAAGTTTTTAGATAGAATTATTTGTCAGTCGTTCATAAAGATATTTTTGCAAGCATATCTTTGTAACAGTTTTCATGCGAATAAAGTATTTTGTAAATAACTTTATATTTGCGAAGAGTATATTATATTATTAAGTTTTTCTTGATTAAAGATTTAATAGAATTTAAAAAAAAAACTGGAAGGAGGGGTGGGTTTTAGGGTTGGACTTTTTGCCAGGACAGTGACTAAAACTGGTAAAAACATAAAAAAGGGCAGTGGAAAATGCGTTCAACAAAAAACAATGAATTAAATAGTCATATCTAATACCAAGTATTGCTTTTGCTTATTAATTTTAATTGGCAAACAATTTGCCAATCCTGTTTGAGGTGAATATAGATGTATCAGCATCGATCAAGACCATAGTGCTAAATCTGCGAAAAATAGCTAAATATAGCTAGAATTGATAATTTGGAATGTTGGGTCCTCCCTTTTGGAAAAACTGTGGGGGGCATCGCCCTGGAACAACACTGACCCATACGGCCGTACCCCCACTATTTATTTCCAAATTCGACCACTGGTTCCTTCATTCAAAATTAACACCAACAACCATCTGTAATTGTGCTGAATCAACAGCATTTAGCGTAAATGCTGGCGTAGATTTTTTAATTTACTTTAATAAGACGTATTCAAACATTACAGTAATCGACACTTAAGCTATGTTTCACGATGATCGCACACTTAAAATTCCAAAAGGCAAATTTTATGTAACAATCTCATCCACTATCACGACTCTTTAATTTGATTGAAAAACGTGATGCATCTTACATAGTGCCATTTACTTCAGTTACTTTATTACACAATACATGGAGATGTTTAAAAATTATGATGACATCTGTTAAACTAATGACTAATTTATGAATAAAATAGCTGTATTTTTTAAAAATAAATTTCTTTAAAATAATGAATCGCATAAATTTACATTCCACTAGAATATGACAGTGTAAAGCATTTAAGAAAAGAATCTCAAATGTTTTAAAAATGTTGTTGTTACGCTGCTATAACATACATTTCCTACCGCGTTTTAAATCACTCTAACGGTAAATTAGTAAATTGACAGCACCAAATATTAATATCTACATTTTTGCACAACATTAAGTACGTAACTAAAATGTATTTTTGCGCCATGATCGCCAAAATTCTATTTCGGTCAGTTACTTAATATACGGAAATATAGTGCAGAATATTATGATTTAAGACATTTTTGGTAGATTTGGAATATTGCAAATCACTGTAAATTTGGAATATTGCAAATCACTAACGTTAAGAATATTATATGGACCAAGATTTGGTTTAAATATCAAATATTGGCATGACATGACATGTAATATGAATAAATTATTCATGCAGATTTTCGCTTTCTACAGCAAAGCTCTTATAATATGTTTACTGATAAATAATTTATAGTTTCGGTTACACACATATAGTTTGCAAATATTTACTTTTCCAAACTTCTTTTTTCACAAAGCGTTCAAGATCAAAGTCGTTATGGGTTATGCTAATTTTGATCAGTTTTACATAATCATGCAATTATGACGATGGTAATAAATTAGACCTATCAGAGTCTACGTATTTTTAATTTTACAAGTTGATCGACTTAATCTAAGAATTGGAAGAACATTTTTCACTTTTAATAATAACTAGACAACAATTAAAATTCGAAATATGGATGGCCGCTTTTGACTAACTATAATTTATGTTTGAATTCAATTAATTACTGTACCTGTTTCGGCTACCTACCTTGCGTTATCTTGGGCGGGTTATTTTTCCTCGTATCCTAATGAAATTTTGTTTATTGGAATAGCCTCTTAAAGATTCTTTCAACTGAAATTAAAGCCTACTTGGGCGTCTATTTTGTCTATTGTGTAAGTATAGGTAGTGACTTGCGATGCCATGATTGCGGGAACTACACGGAGTGTCCTATAGTAAAAAATAATATTTTAAAGTCTCTCATTAGGAACTAAGTAGGGTGTTCTTACGATAGAACGATTTTCAGAACTTGCTTTGTTTGACCTAACTATCGATATTCATATGTATGCGTTTAATTGGAAAATTTAGTGATTAGGATTAATGGTTTACTTACCGTGAAAGTTTGTGCTCGCTTGAATGAACATATTTAACTAACATAATATTCATAATAGGGGGATAGCAGGCAGCTACATCGCTACACGTGAGCTTTGAGAATACATTCTTGCTTTATACACTACAATTTGGTAAAACATTTTTATTATTTATTCTTGGAAAACCTCTACCACTAACCGTCCATTTTAAAGTCTATTAACGATTTGAATAATTCATTTCCAAGAAGTGAAAATTAATATAATTATTCAAAGATGTAATTTTCCATGCAAAAATAAAAAAATCTTAATTAGTGTCGTTTATATTAGCTAATTATTAAAATTTTTGCTAAATTTACGATACTGTTTATAATACGCGATAAATTAGGTGAAGTCTACTGTCCTTTACGTATAAATAATAAATATCAAACCTCTTTACACGTGTTATTAGTGTTATCGTTATAACTAAATACTGGATTTTTGTTTGTTTCTCATGTATATAGAGAGGGTTTTGAAACTATTTCAGTAACATAACAATAGTATGTTCAGATGAGATTTGGAATTCTATTGTATACAGTTCTTTATGCGAATAGTAAGATCTTTGTACATATTAACACCCGAATTCTGACACAAATATTTAACATAGGACACCAATCAATATTTTAGTTCAGTCAAATATGCGATGTATTTCACATTATGGTTTTGAAGCTAATTTTTAAAAAAAATTTCAATAAACACAGTCAACCTGTGTCCAGAAAATAACGGCAACCCATTTAAACAGTTATTGCAATTATTTAACTTTAATTAAATAGGTTTAAAAGATTGGAGTTGTTAAATTTGTACATAAAAAAATATTATCAAATACTAAAATTAATCCGAATATTCCTTAAAAAAAATTTGCTTGAAAACCATAATGTGTAATACATCGTTAAATTCGTAATAAAAAATACTATCGAATACAGGGTGTTTCGTTGATTGCGGCCATATAAAAAAATAAAGTTGATGATGGTTCCTCGGAGACGAAACGTCGTATAAAAAAATTGAGACCGCCATCTAATAGAATTCAAAAAGTGACAATGAAGAAGTATCTTTGGTTTTTAAAAATCTTTTAAAACAAAGGAAGGAATTACGAAAAAAGAAAAACCCAAAAATCGCATTTTGTTTAAAATCTCGGAAACGATAAACAATAATGAACTTTTGCAAACTACATATGAACATGCCCTAAATTATACAACTTTTCTCTAATTTAACCGCATTCGTACCTCTTACCGTTTTCAAGATCCCCATGCTGTTCATCCTTATCTTGGACACGTTGTATATGCTGTGCTTTTATCGCTTTAAGTGCAAGAAAGATGTAATTTTCAACAACGAAAAAATTAAAAATATTATTTTATGCTCATATTTGCTTGTGTGGTATGTTTTGTTAGGTGAGCCCTTGTAACTAGAATTTATATATCAATCTGAACTTCGCCCAGTTATCTCTTTTTAAGAATGAATGGCGGTTACCTTTATACGGTACCCAGGCCAGCCAAGAACAACTGGGCAACACGAATTTAAAATAATTCATCCTTCAACTGACTGAACCCCCAAGGTACGTCATTGTCAAACTGTATGGGGATCCTATAAAGATCGATTAGGTATGAGGTAGGGGTGGGATTTTTACGAATTTCCTATACACGTGTAAACGACACTTGTACACGCGTGTAGCCGTGTACACGCCCCTTAAAATATATACAACATATTTTCTTCATTTGAACAGTTTGGTACTTTAAGTAAGCATTAACATTTATTTTTAATCAAAAATAACAAAATGTCTAAATTTTTTTGACTTAATTGGATTCTTAAAAATTATGAGTCAGAGATTAACCAAACTTTTTATGTAACGTGTATTAGTTTTGGTCCGGGAGCCGGCCACCTTTTTTGCAATCAATTAATATACTTTTTATACCTCGTGAGCGGCTTTATTTTACCGAGACGTCAAACTTTTTCCTCTGCGAAAATTTTCGCAAATGGGTCCTACGGGGTGCGCAGGTGTAAAACACGTTGATGTGGTAATTACAAAAAATTGATTAATATCACTTAATTTTTTAGCTAACTGTTAAGTTTTTTTGTAAGTAATTCAAAATAACATTTGCCCTACAACAAAAATGAGTCCATCAAGAGTGCCCCATCTGAAGACATGTAGGTATTAGTACATTAACAAAAATAATGAATATCAAGCTGATTTTTTTTCTGTAACTTATAGTAAATATTTGCATAATTAAATGCCCACTTTGGCCCACAAATTAATTGGGCCGTTTTCCCATGATATTCATCCATTTTTTATCATTTCCAAATCAACGTGTTTTTCCCTGCACACCCACGTAGGACCCATTTTTGCGAACATTTTCGCAGAGGAAAAAGTTTATCGTCTCGTTACAATAAAGCCGCTCACGAAGTATAAAAAGTACATTAATTGATTGCAAAAAAAGTGGCCGGCTCCCGGACTATTTCTATACACGTAGCTAAAAAAATAACGTGTACACGTGTACGCGTGTACACGTTCTCACCCCTAGTATGAGGAAAATTGTTTTATTTAAAAATGAAATTTTTGAAAAATACTAATGTAATCAATGATTACATTAACTTACACACAATTTGAGATTAGCTCTGGGTCTTTATTAGTTACAGGGAAGGACTTTAAGTTTAAATCAACAGATTTTCCATTTGCTTCCACTTACACCCCAATATAAATTCCGAGATTACATTGAATTTTTCTCTACATTGTTTTCAACGTGGACGATTATCGCCAGGAATTTCATTTTTATTCAAAAATTTAAAATATATAACCTTTTGCCACAACCTCTCAAGGAAGAGATTGGCCATGACTATTATGTAAAATATCCTAACATTTGCACTAAGGTAAAGGATTCACGGGCGAAGTATACACCGTGTCCAAAGTTAAACCTTCACCATTGTTATCTCTGTTATTATTGGAGCTAAAAGGTCACTAATGTCATTTTTTCCGCTGGTTGCAATGGTGACAACAGAACAGCAATTGAACGTTGTCGAGATATTTACAAAAACAACATTTTTTAAGTGGAACTCCGTGTATATGTATTTTTACAATTTCGAAAGAAAATTTCATTTTCAACAAAAATTTGTTAATTTGTAATCTTTTTGATAAACATTTGATAAATAAGAATACAACAATGTTATTATATTGCCGAAAATTTTAAAATTGGGATCCCTAAGTAGTATAAAATGATAGCAAATAGGTAATAAAAGTAAATTTTAAATTGGGATTCCTAAGTAGTATCAAACGATCAAACTTAAATGCCATGGCAACGATTGTTGAGACAATGGTTGCTATGGTATTTAAGTTCTGCCTAACTTTAAGCATTACTTAATTTGTATGCTGAAAACGGGCATTAGTGACTTTAATAGGTAATACAGTGACTCTATTACAAACAGTGATGACAAGCAGCGATTAGCTCCACCCATTCGCCATTAGGAGGCAAAATTTTGGGCGAGTTTCTATGAACTCAACGGTGGTACCCTAGCAACGTTCTAAATCCAAATAAAAATCACATGCTGATCAAAGGTAAACACAGTCAGGCCGCCATTAAGATGCAAAATATACCACGGCCAATAAAAATCGATAGGTACATCGCTTGTCGCCACTGTTTGTAATAGAGTCACTGTAATAGGTAACTCAGGAAACACAGATCGCAGCGACATGGCGCTCGTTCGTTCGAGCGTTACTTTCGAAATTGGTGCAGAAAAAATGTGTTATATTTTGCAATATTATTACGACAAAGGGCCTGTGAAAAAATTTGTGCTATGTGTGGTGAAGGTACTATCTGCTGCGCGGAAAAGGTTCGCTCACTTTCGTTCTGGCAATTTTAATGTGAAAGATGAGTCACACCGTAGTCGTCCAACCACTGGAAAAGCGAAAAATGGCGAAACATTGTCGATAATAATGGAGCATATTTGGTTTAAATAAATTCATTTCCACATTATAAGAAAACGAGTTGAATTTTACTTAAAAAACGCCACGAACTTTTTCCCAGACCTAATTAGATATTATTTGGTTAATAAAGCTTAATAACATTATTGTCAAAATTTTCTTGATTTGACCTACAGTAAATTTTAATACGAACGCATGTAGTCTTGTTATCAAGTAAATTGTAACAGTAAAATGTTGCAAGAAAACATTTTGATTTTGAAATGTATCTAATCGTAAGCGATAAGGCTTAACGAGAAAATGGCATGATTAACGGCCTTTCGCAATTGGTTTACAAATTACTATGTACCTGAGAGTAAATGATATATTTTGTAAATATTTACGAAATAGATACTTTTCGCAATGACATTGACAATTGTGTGACCACCTTTCTTTAGTCAAGATGAATAACGTCGTACATTTCATACCAGGATATAAATTATTGTAATATGTTCTCTCGAAAAGGCTATTTTATATGTTGTAAAATTCATTCATGTATAACTCTACCTTCAATTGTCTTTGATCAAGACATCTTATCGGGTTAGGCTAGTCGATTTACGTGCCAGTCATTTCTAGGATAGAAAGCTGTGCCCGGAATAATTAATTCCATTTATGGTACCTACACCATACAGTCACCTTTGTAACGGATAGATCTTACTGTATATCGACATAGTTTGATTAAATTTATTAAAGATATCTTAACAGATGAAATTGTTTCTAATTTCATTTATCATTTTCTTTTATCATCATTGTCATCAATTTAGAAAACACATGAAACAATATGTAAAATATTTACAGGAAGCCGCCGATCGCTTCATGGATACAAGTTGGCAAATTCACAAGCAGTGGTTCACTGAAACCAACGCTGCTGCTTTTCCGACCGCCGAAATTCAACCGGCCGACAATCAAACTAATGTAAATCCAAACGAATCGACATTAACTAAAACTAAAAGAACTAACAGCATACCTAATGGTATTATTAGGTATTCAGATGATGATGCGAGAGAAAGAAAATCGGGTACTCCTATTAGGAAAATTGTTCAAATTGAGACAGTGCAAACTACTTGTGAATCTATCAGTCCGCCAGAGAAAATTAAGACTGATGCTGTTTTGGTAAGATTTTTTGAGGTGTAATTACTAACCAAATTTTGTTTGCGTGTGTGCACCATACTAACATTGCTTGTTATTATATTCTGAGATTAACGACAGTTCTACTCACCAGCGGTATCCATCGCTACCCACATGAATTGCGAAGATTATTATTCTCGTTTCAAATAAGTCGTTTTCACCGAGTTAAGTCTAAAAGGTGATTTTCTAACATTTTAATCTTCATTTTCTTAAGCGCTATTCTTGATTGCATGGTTTGTGCTGCTGCATGCCCAATTTTTTTGTACCGAATAAAGCAAGTGGGAGACATAAAAAAACCGAGCTATAAAATTCTTTGACCTTTATATTTGAAATTGTCCTTGCGAAGTTTTATGAATATGTCAGCTAATCATTCTAATCGCCTGTAATTTATAAAAAGATGAATCGGGGTAAGAAATATAAGGAAACAATTAAAATGCTAATGATATTTTCAATCAGACCACTGCTTACCACCTAAAAGTCCAGTTGGGAGGTGTAATTTTCTGGTACAACCTCAGGTGGCGAGATTTGTAATAGGTGTTAATTTAAATACAGGAAGAGCATTTTTAATTATTATTTTAATTAACCAGAACGTCACTGGCTAAAGGTAACAAATAAACTGTGATACGCACAAACAAGTCCATTTGCTCTCCGTCAAAGTAGGGAAATAACAATTATTCGTAAGTACCTTATTCAGTAGTAGACATAACAACGCAACGTTACTATTAAACAGGATCTTAAATATTACGTAACCGAGAGTCTTCAATTTCAATTTGAGGCTGTCGTGTATCTTTATTGGATGTGCGCGTTTTCGGAGAACATTTCTCATTACACTCCACCTGAAAGGAGGTAACGAGGTATAATAATCCTCCTCTGCGAAATTCAGATACTGTTGCAGATCTTCTATCTCATCTCCTTCAGTCTTAGTGAGTTTTTCTTCTTCATCCGTAACTCGTAATAAGGCTGAAAAACCAGGAGCCACCACGTATGGGGGCTTGAGTGATGCTTCGGAGTCGGAGAAACCTAATCAAGAAGGTCGTACAAAGAGCCTCGACATAAGGCCAACGTGTATGTGAAACCACCAAGGGCAAATTCAGAAAGGAGTGATGTTATGTGGATATACCGTACAGAAGCAATTCACGATCTTTCTTCTCCAAAAATAAGGCCCAATGATGCCCTTGGTGATTTCATACCTAATTGTCGTTCTGTGACAGTGTAGAAGGCAATCTAAATTTTCTTAGCGTTCTCACCACTCTCTACGTGTCAACATATTCAGAAGTATAAGGGTGCGTCGGCACTGCGCCTTGTCATAAAAGAAAACAACTTGTCGTTTTGATCCTGTTCTAACAGTACTTGAACAAGTTCCACCTTATAACGTTGCAAGTGTGAACAATTAAACACAACTTAAGGCTGAAAGGCAGAGAGCGAATGAATTCTTGCGAACAGAACACTTAGAAGACTATCACATCGACATTTTTTAACGCTTGATGTTTTTGCCCTTTCACTAGCGCTACGTACTCCAACTGGACAGAACTAAACAATTTTCCTTTTCAAATATCTTTCACGGCTGAAGAACGATTTTAACTTACTTTGTCCAATAACTCCTCAAATACACACATTCGTTGTCAGAAATTGATTTTGAAACAGTGCATTATTAAACTTGTTTGATTGCATTTTTTTATCTTTTCGATAGTAGCTTGATTACCTAGACATAGACAATCTGTTTAGTTTTATCCGTCACATACAGTATTTCGACCTTTGACTAACAAATAAATAGCGTAATGAGAAGTCGGTAAAATTAATTGTCCACAATAATTATTATTTCGCTACACATTTGGGTAGGAATTATTCTGCTAACTTGAAACGATGTTTGTATATTACTAACGTATGATAATCGGAAGATGCTCTAGACTAGAGTCTAGAATGATCTGAGCAACACTAACAATATCTTTTTATGACTGGAATTTTGTGCAACGTATTTCAAATATAAATTACAAAATATACCTAGAAAGGTATTTGAAATACAAAATACAAGATACTTTTATATATTTTTTCAAAATACAAAATTACAAATACAATGTTTGAAATACAAAAATACCTTTATATAGTTTACCTATAACTAATCAGTTTCAAAAGCAAGGTAGGTAAGTTTAAAAGCTTATAGTCCAATTGACATGAAACTTGGGAGGTATATTTTCTGGACATACATATACATATGTAGTAACATTTTTAGCTTTTACGCCAGAAGCTAATCATCTATTCAGAATCAGAACGAAATTTTAAAACCTATCGTAACATTGTGGTGGGCAAAATACATAAATTAATGTATTTCAAATACAAAATTCAAAATACTCTCAAGAGAGTATTTGAAATACAACATACAAAATGCTTTAGAGAAAAATCATCAAATACAAAATACAAAATGCCAATGTATTTCAAATACTATATTTTCAATACAATTATTTTGTGACTGCCCACTCCTGTTTGTAGGTAGGTACATACAGTGTGCTCCATCTCTCATCAATACAGAAATCTTTTTTTGTTCGAAATTTTTTATTCTGCCGCCAATAATTCAATTTTGTAGTTTTTCCACTGCAATCAATTGGTAGGACGGAGATTTACCGATATGGAAACATTTTCGGCTCTCTGAAGAAATTTAACACTGAGTTTAATTGTAGAACGCCAAACTTGGTTAATTGAAAGAAGAACACAACAGATTGACGAGTAAGTCAATTTAAATTTCAAAATTTCAAAGCGTGACAGTTACATCACAAATTAATTATTATTACATTTATTCATCTACTATATTTTATTAATTAAGTAATACTTCTCCACTAAGGTGTATGAGACACAGTTTGCAATACATGTAGGTATTAAAATATCGCTCTGTCGAAATACCGCGAGTAAAACAGAAAGAGGTAGTGAGGAGTGAGGAATAAAAAATATCGAAGTCGTTTTTTAAATTTGGAGCACGTAGATAGAATTTTTTATATCAGTGAAAAGACGGTTATAAGTACAATGTTGCTATTCTGGATACAATTTACTATTTAAAAATACCGGATTTTGGAGATTTTATGTTGTAGGCTAAACGTGTAGCACTGTAGCAGATTTGATTGCTTAAAACATTAAGGTTTATTGCTGTATACGTACGTGGAACGATTGTACATGTACAAGTATAAAGTTGTGAATGTCAACGTTACCAGTTTTGTAAACGATAACCTACAACAATCCCGAAGTATTAATTACAAGTTCGTTTTTTGAATATTTACTTAGTTTCTAATGGGTTTTCCTGTTCAGTTTGTTTGATCAACTTGCTTGATTTGCAATTGTTTCTTTTTGAAGTAAAAATGTAAAAGCAACAGAGGGATATCGTTGATAAATGCGTTACATATCGGTGGACACAGTATTGATCCCTGCGGTATTGCAACTGAAACATGTATTGGTAGGTATTAAAGCAACCTTTTATTTACGTTAGTAGTACATACCTTCTTCTCTATTCAATATAAGTTTATTGTAAAACAATAAATTATAATCCTTTAATACTGTACGATTTATACCCCGATGTTTCATACTCTGGCTGGACGTTTCATAGCATCACGGTTCTGTATCGTGCTAGACATGAAACTTCCTTGTTATAAAACGTCTTGGATATGAATTGTTATCCTGGGTATGGAATATCCAGGTATGAAAACGACCGTGAATGAATAGTCTAGCTCTAGACTCTATAGCTAGAGGATGGAACGTCCTCAACCATCATTTAAAGGAGTATATTTCAATTAAAGTATGCTTTGTACCACTTTGATCTAAACCGCAAAATACAATTTATCACATTATCATTAAGTAGGTACATTAAAATACAATTAGCATTATCAACAAAGTAGTAATAATGTTACTCATATCTGTATTGAGGAGATAAACTTAAAATCCGATACTAAGTATACTGTACTTGTTTCTTTAATGTTCTTTAGTTCATAAATAAGAAAAACCGCAGCAGTTTGATGGAGGCTATCTACCTATAGGAAAATTCTGGAAAGTCCCTATTTAAACAAACACCGTTTAAAAATAATGTGTTCGTCAAGTGAGGAAGAAATGAAATCATCACCATTTCAATGATGAACTTGCCCTATGTAAAATGGGCTATATAAGAAAGCTCGTTAGGTATGATTTTTCAAAATTTCTCTCGTTGAAATTCATCAAAATGGGCGTTCTTAAAAAATCAAAGGAAGGAACAATATTAAGAAATAGATTTCCTATGATAATGTAGAAGGAGTGACCAGAGTACAAGAGATAACAATGGCCGAGAAAGAGTATTGGCATCCAATTTATTGTACTTTATGGACAACAAAGCGCTATTCAATTCATGTGGCTTGTTAGAGTGAATAAGATGTTATAAATGGACATCAAAAGTAGGCGGTTATAAGAATGTTACAGTAACGTTAATGGCGAGGAAGAGTGAAACCAATCCAATATTTCATTAGTCCATTATTCTTTCAAACAGTAAAATAATTTCGCTTTTTGGGATTATGTAGATAATAGTTTAGTAGGCGCCCCTTTTCCTCCTTAAATTTCCTTATACAATATTCGCTTTATTTAGCTTCAATCTCGTTTAATGAACGGCACACCTAAATAATTCTTCAAGGGTAGAAAAGTAGGTCATAGTACACATTTTATTTCCCCCAATAGTCATATAACACTTTCCTCCGCTTTCATGATTAATGCCTCTACTTAATATCCTAAAAGCTGATTTTAATTAAAAATTTAAAAAAAAGCGAATATACACAAACTAACCCATATTTTGTTTATTTTTCTTTTGCATACATTTCGATTTAATATTCTGGCATTAAATTTCAGTTATATAAACATATACACTTCAAAGATGTTTACGTTAATGTAAAAGTTATGATATTTACGAAAAGGTTCAAGTATTTAGAGCACCAATTACAAAAAAAGTAGGTTTTAATAAAAAATATGGAAAATTGCCAAAAGTCGAATTATTTGAAGATAAAATATCGTAAAAGTGATGTAATGTACGATACAAATCACATTACCAGCATTTGAAGGTTTCAAAGGGTTCGTCCAGAAGCTTAAATGTTGAGTACATATTTTAAAAATTCAACGGTAATGAGTCAGAGATCATTAAGAATATTAATGGAAAGGTCAGGGCGCTTTCCAAAGTTATAAAAAATGCGATTGAACAAGAGATCTCATACTACAAATTTATAATTGTTAGAAGGTAGTGTAGGTGAGTGTAGTAAAAGAAATAAAGTATAAAGAACAGAGAGATCACAAATATGTAGTTAATAATAGCCCCAAAATTATTATTTAACTAAGTTTCACACTCACGGCTGGTGACAAGCAGAAGCTTTATTCTTTATTCGCATATGTTTCATCGCATAATAATCTTCATTATGTGGGATAAATAATGATCAAACGTGTCCTATTCAAATGATATAAATCTAAGTTAAGCAATCACATATAGAGCAATTTTTTCATTCAATTCGATCTTGGCAAAGGGAATTGTCCCTTTCGGTGAAAGGGATAGTGCTCTTCATTTCCATACATGCCCCCGTACTTGCACTATACTATACTTATAAGTCTCTCTCCTGCAATTTGTTGTATGAAGTTCCCAATCATTCAATTATTCGATGAAGCCTAGATAAAAGTTTCTCAGTTTTATGGAGGAGAAAAAGCTCCAAAAGTACCATAAAAATTGTATTAGACAATGATCCCAACTTTTTGGCGCCGTCTCAAAGTCTAAAATCATAACCTTACTTTATTTTTGATCCGGACAGTTTTCAACGGATTTTGATTTGTTAACATAATGGACGATAATGTAATTCTTTCTATAGTTTTTGCAACAAAGATATTTGTGAAAAAATACGAAATGCGAATGTGTTTTATCACTGAGTAGAATTATCTTTCGCGTACGTTTTAAAAAATAAATGGCTCTCTATTGATACTTTGGTATTGATTAAAAACTATTTTCTTGTACATTTGGAGTTTGTACGGCTGGAAATCGTTGAATTTTTGCAAGTGTCGATTTGAACGCCCTCAGATATTTTTTAGTATCTACTAAAACTTTTGGCAATTCGAGCAACGCACGTGGCGGGTTATTTCTGTAATTATGAATCTCAAACGCTGTAAGCGTCATCAAAGCCGTTGTCGACACAAATTTACATTTCGGTGGTTGAGCTAGTTCCAATCTTTTATATTTGTATGTTTAAAGTAATTATAATGACTTTTGAATAGTTTCTTACCGGGAACTTCACATATATCCATATTGGAAGTTAGACCAGTACCTTCCACTACCAGTGGCGTAACTGCCTAACCCGCAGACCCTGCAATGCGGGGGGGGGCACCGTACAAGGGGCCCACATGCTATGAAAAAAAAAAAGGTTTCACCAGCCAGTTCGACATTCCAAAATAACTTCAAATTACAATGCTCTTTATTATAGTTATATTACTAATTCACTTAGTATTGTATGGTAAAATATTCTTCCTTTTTAATTTGAAGAAACGGGAACTAGTCAGCGTAGGGGTGAGCTGAATGTTGAAAGACTGTTGACTGTTGAGTCACAGTCTAAAATTGTATTTAGACTATGGGTGAGTATTGAGCAAGTACACAGCAAATAAGCACACGCGCGACCTCGACCACCCGCCAGTCAGTGAGTCAGTGTCAGATTTCGGTTTTTATGACTAGATTCTTGTTAAATAATTTTTACAGTTTCTTTAATAATTCTAAGGTTAGTAATACCTACAATACTATATAATATAGATACAATATTTAAATGTAAAAAGTTCCTAAAAGTGAAAGCATTGATTATTATGTGTATAATCAATGGTAAAAGTATTTTTGTTTTAATGTATACCTTATAACTCTTTACTCGTTTCTTTAATAGTTTTAGCACAGTTTTTGGAATAGGCCTAACCTTAGTAAGGACTGGGTAAAATGTTTGAATAAAAATGATCTTTAAAAGAAATATATTTTGGTTTCAATTTATATGACTTGTTTCCTACTGTTTAATAGACTTTACTTAGTCTTTGGAATGGGTTTACTGTAGTTAAATATTTGGCATGTTATGTAAATTATTAATTAAACAAACTTTAAAAGGATGAGACTGTAAACAAATGAACAAAATTATATAAAAATTGATAGAGTTTACCGATTCATATTGTGTAGGGAAGGGTAGGGGCCCAGAACAATGTTTGCAGGGGGGCCCAAAAATAACAGTTACACCACTGTCCACTACTCATAAACAAAATTTGAATAATTAATACATAATGCCTCTGATTCTGACTGTATCTTTAATATGAGCAACGCGTCGGCCTTTCATAGTTCTCTTCAGCTTTGTGAATAAAAAGAAGTTACATACAGCCATATCCATCCAAATTGAGTTGTCATAATGGTGTTTATTTCAGATAAAAATTCACAAACAAGGTCGCGTGTGCGCAGGCGCATTCTTATGGTGTAATTTCCACGAATTGTTTTATTACAGTTGTGGTGGGTGTTCTGGTCGGATTTCTTAATTGAGGCGACACATAGCTTCCAAATAGTATTCCTTATTAACCAAAGATCATATAGCAGAAACCCATGGTGAACTACACCATTGAAATCGAAGAAAACGGTTAGGACAATCTTCTCTTCGCGCAGCTTCCATTGGGGAGATTTTTTCTCACCAGTTATCGTTTGAGAATTTGTGGATTGTTGTTATTTTGTCCACAAACAAGATATCCGAAAAAAAATGCTCGGGAAAAGCCAATTGTGGTCATCATCATTTATTTCACTTTTTTGACGTTATCGTCAGTAGTTCATGATGTGCTAGAGCGCCGAAGACGGTCGTCATCTTCAACGTCTGGGTCTACGTCTATATTTGCACTACACGTAAACTTTTTTAAAACAAAATTAAATGCCAATTCTTTATTTATTTTTTTCCGCAAGGGGAATGATTGCCGAACAGACCACACACGTGTAACCTACCTGACTGTCAACCCAACGACTACCAAACTATGTTCATTCAAATTTGAATGTTGTAATTACCAATTTTCACAATAGAAATGATTTCCGCTCCTTAGAATATTCTTGGAATCTCCTACAACCTAGAACTGTGGGCTAGAATCAGCAATTATAAATAGTTGGCAAGGAAAATACAGGCGGCCGGGGGAAAAAAACATGCGTCAAAACGTTCCGTTTTTAGAGAAAATTATAATTAATTTTGGCAATTGAATATTGTCATTGTCACACTCTAATTTTTCCCACAAAATTTACTTTTTTTTAAAGTATAAGTAATATTAAACCAGGTTAAGAATGCCATGATGAACAATATTTTCTATGGCCATTTTGACCGCTGCAATGAGAGAAGCAATAATCGATACAAAAATGTCTTAAATTTCGATGTTCTACAAGAATCCGAAGTCAGGATGTCAAAAATGTCTACGGGAAAAAATCAACGGATATCCAGACTTTGTGGATTCATATGATGAACTATTGCTCATCGAAAACAAATTGCAGTACATTATAGGTACACAAAGCGTAGGGCATTCGTTCATATACCTAGTTTTTTGGGAATCACCTTATTTTTTGAGTTTGAGTTTTGGCGTAAACACTGACGATGTGAACAGCCTTCGTCGTTTGTGCATGCGATCCACGCACATGGAAGTATCTTTTTCCTGGAAAAGACTAAGTTATACTGATGTAAGCACGAACATGCACTAACGATGTGTCCCAATCTCGTCATTCTTCCACAGGTTGTGCATACTTTTGCAAAAGTTAATCAATTCATGTTACTTCTGAACACTGTAAACCTTATATTGGTGTACTATTCTACAAACACAAAATACATCGACAAACTAGAAAACATGTAACAATTTTACATTACTAGGTCAAATTGAGATTTTTGTGTAATTGACCAAGTTAATCACAGTGCGGATGTACATTATTAGTTATTAAACCGCACTCAGCAATATCTAACAAAAATCAGAAACTTTATCTGCGGACAAGTTCGACGCAACTTTTTATTATTTCTTTCGGTTCAATCGAATTGTTATTTTACCTACTTCCAAAGTTTCAATGACTCCATTATCATATTCATTACCATAGCATAAATCACTAGTATATTTAAAGCTCGAGCTTGTCATTTGCGGTACAACACAGGCGCCTGAACACTTCACATCTGCTTTCTCTATAGTGAAAAAACATGTGTATATCCGTGTTTCCCCATTCTCTCACCCACTAGCACGTGCTTTATACACCTCTTACACCTCTTCCCCTTCATTTTAATATACCTTCAGTTATGCGTTTACTGTAAAACGGTTGGTTGAGCTTAAAACTCAAATTGACATGTAAATTCGGGCACGACATCTTTTAATGTATTTACCTTTTCCTAAATTATTTGATTATACTTAGTGAGTTTTCAAGAGTCCACTGATCTCGACTAATATGTAAGCACATTTTCATACCATTAATATTCAACATGACCGATGGCGTTTGATTGTCTAATGAAAACCGCGAATGTACACTTGGTGTGTATTAATTTCATGTTATTACTGTTTAAATATAAAGTCTGATGTAATAATTACCAAATGTTGAAGGTGCAGCTGGAATTTAAAGGATCTGCTAAAATCAACTAACATTTAACTTTAATATTTTACTATTAATTACGCTTAGGGGATTTAATTTATAAAATAAACCAACGTTAAAACATAGTTCTTATCACGTTCAAGATCAGAAATAAATACACTTGAACCATAAATAAATTAGTTTGGTAGAGGTTTATTGACTTTCTTCTGTGCAGGAAGATTTTATATACAATTATAATATTGAGATAAATGACGTAACCAAAAAATACCGCGTCCGTCAATTTCACAAGAGGAAAATTCCTGGAATGTTAGATGTTACTATTTTCTGAAATGTGCTCATATTACTTGTAATAAACGTTACAAAAAAAGAATCGCCCGTGAAATCCTTATTGAATGATGCCCATTCCTTGCCGATATATAACTTTACCCCCTTGTTCTAGATTATTTAGGGATCACTCACTATGATTACTTAGATAAATTGCAATACATTCACTTTAAAACTTTCCATATTAAATTTACATAAAGCGCTAATGAAGTACGTATGCGTATTAGGCAATGAATATTTTAGGTCCACACCATGTCTAGGTCGACTTACCAAAACCGCATCAAAATTACCATTATTTAGTAGTAATAGGGGCCCCATAGACTTGCGGTTACTCTATTTGAAAGACAGTAATTTTTTTAAGTGGAAGAAAGGTTCCCTTTGTTAATATGTTTATGTGGAGATCAAGTTTTATTTTCTTGACGAGTGTTCTTTGTTAGTCCTACAATCGCCAAAGTCCAGCAGTTTATTGCTGCACGTGCTGTGTGTATGGTTACACCGACCTGCTGAAACCATATATTCTCCAATTGCGGCATTAACCAACCAGTTACGGTAACTGAACCCCATCCTCGAGAGAGTTGGACTTTCTACACGTAAACACCTCAGCACACACTTTTGGTGGATGTACAGTGAACAGAATATACAGGGTGGCCCAACGAAAAGGTAACAGACGGGTTTCTGGCCAGAGGGAACTTTTTTTTGGGAAACGCAAAAACACGTCAATTTTTATATCAAGGGGGACAACTTTCGCCATGATTTTCAACCTGAAATGATTTCATCCCTTAGCGCTGTGAGAACAACCCCTAAAATTTAAATAGGGGTGATGGGGCAAGTGATATGTCATTTGAAAAGTCTTTCTTTTCTGATTTCAGTGCACTAGTTTTTTTTGTATTTTTTTTTATTTTTAACCAAAAAAATTGAGGTTCCAATATGGAAAATGAGGAAAGAGATTGAGGCATTTAAAAACTCAAAAAAGCTCGGACATGTCAATTGTTTTTTTCTTAGAGAAGCTAGGTACTTTACTGATATTTGACAACATTGTTTTACCTCTTGGGTACAGGGTAAACAACCCTTAAATTTTTAAATAAAAACGGGTTACTTTTTTCTTGTGCTAATTAATAAAACCAGTTTATATTAATTCAACCCTTATTTTAATAAATGTTCGAAGTGCCTGCCTTCAGCTCCATGCAATAGTACAAATTTTCATTAAATCGTTCCCGTACATTTTGCAGCATTTGAGGAGTGATCAGGCGGCATTCATGTACTATACGGTCACGTAACTCCTCCAAAGATTCGGGACCAGTGGAAAAAACTTTACTCTTTACATGACCCCATAAAAAAAATCTAATGGGGTGAGATCAGGAGGAACGAGTTAACCAAAATCTGTATTATTACATGGAAGCTGAAGACAGACACTTCGAAAATTTATTAAAATAAGGGTTGAATTTGCATAAACTGGTTTTATTAATTAGCACAAGAAAAATTTAACCCTTGTTTTTATTTAAAAATTTAAGGGTTGTTTACCCTGTACCCAAGGGGTGAAACAATGTTGTCAAATATCAGTAAAAGTACCTAGCTTCTTTAAGAAAAAAACAATTGACCTGTCCGAGCTTTTTTGAGTTTTTAAATGCCTCAATCTCTTTCTTCATTTTCCATTTTGGAACTCCAATTTTTTTGGTTAAAAATTAAAAAAATATAAAAAAACTAGTGCACTGAAATCAGAAAAGAAAGACCTTTCAAATGACGTATCACTTGCCCCATCATCCCGATTTAAATTTTAGGGGTTGTTCTCACAGTGCTAAGGGATGAAATCACTTCAGGTTGAAAATCATGGCGAAAGTTGTCCCCCTTGATATAAAAATTGACGTGTTTTTGCGTTTCCCAAAAAAAAATTCCCTCTGGCCAGAAACCCGTCTGTTACCTTTTCGTTGGGCCACCCTGTATGTATAAATAGCTTGGCAGATGAGATGAACAAAATTGAATAAAATTTGTCATTGCGCACCTCGAGGTCAGGCGCCAAGTTACATTCTGTAATGTTATTTGGTTCATACGCCGTTTTTCAGTGCCCCATGTTTTATTTTCGTTCAAGTTTTAATAGAGCTAAATCGTAAACGTAAATAAGAGGAATCTCAATTAAACACTAAACCTTCCCCATGTATTTAATATATTGACTTAATTATACATGGGGAAGGTTTAGTGTTTAATTGAGATTCCTCTCATTTACGTTTATTGTACCCACCCCATTTGGAGCACCACCATCCATCAGTTATGCACCTCTACGAGCTAAATCGTAGGTAACACATGATTTGCGGTCAACTCTGTCATCACTATGTACGACAATCTTCATACCATTCACGAGAATAACGCTACAGAGTGCAGTTGTGTGCACTTTTCTTGTGGATATTTCTAGCGATTCTTTGGCATCCATATCAACGGCGCTGATATTATTGACCGAACCCGAACGTGAAGTCCATGGCCCGCCTCGAGTTTAATCTTGAAGTTTTTTGCGAGAGATCGGATTGTATTCATTCGTAAGTAATTCATGTGGAATTAAAATCACCGCCCATACTTTTGGGGATATATCTCTGGAAGGGGTGAAGCACAAAACGAAATTTTAACGGCACAATTCGTGTGCAAATTTTCATTTCGAAATTCGGAGGGAAATGGATCCTTTGAAAATGAAGTACATAATTTATACAGGGTGATTCAATATTCACTCCCCAGCCCTCGGATATGTATTCTACAACTAAAAATAAGATAAAAATAAAGAATAGTAAAATCCCGAAAGCCTAACCGTTTTCTTCGGAAATCGCTCTCTGTATAAACGTTCGGCAGCACGGGCGTTATCATTACAAGCGCCTAAAACTTTTATCATATCGACGTATTTTCTGTTAGTATACCTTTCCATTATTAATTTCAAAGCTTTTCCAGGTTTCAATACTTTATAAATGATATTAAGTCAAATAAACAAAAAAAATAACGACAAGTAAATGCATTGCAATTTGATTTAAAATTTTGAATTGTTTTATTCTTTATTTCAATTTTACCGGAAAACGGTTAAGCTTTCGGGATTTTTCTATTCTTTATTTTTATCTTATTTTTAGTTGTAGAATACATATCCGAGGGCTGGGGAGTGAATATTGAATCACCCTGTATTCACATTTTTTAAATGTTACAAAATTACGGAGGAAGAAGGAAGAAAACACGCATTTAAATAAAATTATTAGTGGAAGAATCCTGGTTTACTGGTTTACGGAGCGCGATTTTCGATTTAACCGCCCTTATCTGCTTATTTTGTAATCTGTCAATATAATGTAAAAACGTGCGCATTCATTATCTATTGTGTCTTTCTATTCTTCTTATTTGGCAATGGAATACTGCCTATATTTTTGTATGCATAATTAGCCCAATTGGGATACATACATAGTACCTACTTAGGTTTTTCAAGAGTGCGCAGCCGCAGCGGATAATCTTTAGCACTGATCCTTATGGTACAATGATGTGATTTTTAATAAATCACTGTAGAATGTGGCTTATTTTTTAATTTATATTCTAAGCCATATGATTATAAAAGATACATTTTTGGTATTAGAATTTTAATAAATTTACAATTAAATTTATAAATCCTTATATTTTTACAATATCTGTGAACCGAAACAAAAATATCAGTAGCTCTTATGTCTTGTAATAGAAACGAGTTAAGCTCCATAACTTCATGTGATTCATATGAACCTTGCTTTAAAAGAAAGCTTTAGCTCTCACATGGTTTGCTTCTAGAGATTGTACAAGGAAACCAGTACCAATTCATCTAAACCTTTGCTTTTGTTTATCGAAATTGTGGGCAAGGTCGGCGTAACAGTCAATTATTACATTTGGCGAAACAACTGTTGGAGTTTGGGCCATCTGAGATGCCTCGAGGTTTTGCTGATTTTGAGAAATGTTCTAGTGCTATCAATACCATAACTTTTTTCCTGCAATTTTCCCTTCTGTACTGAGTATTGGCAGAATTAATTAAACACTTTTCAATTAATCGTTTGTGCTACTGGAAAAGAGAAACCGTTTCGGCGTATAATTAGGTGTTCATCTTCACGACAAAGTTCTATAAATTAAATTACAAGACCCATGAATTAAACATTCATAAAACTTAATATTGGACGTCTACAATATATGTATGTGTATTAAAATTAATATAAAATTATTTCTGTTGAAATTCATTAGTCTCGACGTGAAATGGAATCATCCAATTACCCTCGTAATGAACTTCCAAATCTAACCAAGATAAGTTACATTCTCTCTTTGAAATTGCCTCCATCTGCTTGCGATTTAGTTTATGAATAATATTGTTTTACTGTATAAAACTTAAAACGTTTTAAATTAAATTGTAATCAAATAATTTGCCTTGAATAAAATGGAATGGAATAATTAGTTCTTCATCTCAAATGTTAAACGAGTAGGTATAACACCCACACAAAATGGCCAAATTTGGCCACATTAATGGCATTAACAATAACATCGCATTTGCCCTAAAGCGTGGTTATATTAATTCGAGATAAATTAAAGCACATTTACTTTCCTCGCTTTAAAATTGCATTGATGATTAAATTTGTTGCTCATTCTAAAGTTCATGTATTAAAAAGGGGAAAGTAACTGAAATTTCTCCCATCAAAAAAGGAACAAGAAGTATTATTATATCTTATATCCATTAACGCTTCAACTGGTTCGGACATTTTTCTCGACGACTTATATAACTTTTACTGTTAACATTACAGAAACAATTGACATTTTGCGACATTTTTTCATACTTTTCAAATCCTACAATGGTCGAAATGACTCCATCAATTTCCAGCGTTAATTTCCGCGATATTTTAAGAGTAAAGTTTTGTGATTAATTGCCCAATATAATAATTAATTTATTGTATTTGGTATAAATTTATTTAATTTAGTTTCGACGTTATGAAGTAATAGTTTAGGTCACTAGCAAAATTAATTAAAATTTATTTGTAGAGAATGGAATTAGTAAGATGCGGGCCATGTTGAATGTAATTCAATGAGAAGTGACAATGATAGATCGTTATTGGAAGGCATTGTGCTAAATAAGCTCTGTCGTATCACTTGGATAGCAAATTAAATTAACGTTAGAGTGATGAGAGTAGTAGTTAATCAATGGTTAGTTCGATTTTCTGACAGTGGCCGCGAAGTGTTGCTTTAAGTGTTTTATTTCAATTTTTGTGTAATTATTCCGTGCATTTTCAAGAGGATTATTATAAATTTGTAGATAATTAGGTTTGTAATCTTTTCCGTATTTCAATCTTCATTAGTCGCCGAGGGCGATTACATATTATAGAGATAAGAACCAATTAGAGGAAAGTAGAAATTTTCAAAACTTTTTGTTCAATTAACGCTGGAGTAATTCCACTAAAATTGCCTTTTTCTGTTCGCACCTTGTTCTTCTTATTTGTCTTAGAGCGTGACAGTTTAATGCTTCTTTTATTTAAAATGGAAAGCTCTATATTGCTCATTTTGTTCGTTAAAACTGCTCTTTTATTATACGAAGCTGAAAATTGGTATGGTACGTGGCCCGGTTACTTCTTTTGTACCTACATACTATGCTGAAATACACATTTGTGAATTTTTTATAATTAAAACACGTTTGAATTTTATTTTTAACTTTTACTCCTTTCACTACCTTCGTGTTTTTTAATCACAGTTTGTCATTGCCATTGTATGATTTGCTCAGTCAAACGATTACGAAAGGATTTTTTACAATTCTGTTTGTTTATCTTTTCCTCCCAACTTCACTTTGTGGAACTCCATAATTACGTTATACGTTTATTTCTTGTTTAATTTCAAATATTAATTACGTTTGACTCTACTTTAAACCGAACAACATGATACTGTCCACTGTCTGGATCTTGTGTCTGTTTGGGCAATAAAGTATTATTATTATTCTATGGACAGATGGAACGTAGGAATCATACAGTGGAGGCCCTGGGATGGAAGAAGAGGAAGACCGATTACAAGATGGTACGACGACTTAAAGAAAATTGCTGGATTAAAATGTATATCAACAGCTCAAAATAGAGAGAAATGGAAAGAGAAGAGGGAAGCCTACGCTCAATACTGGGCGCACTGAGGGCTGAAACATTATTCTATTTCGATTCCTAGGCAAAGCCTGGTTAACTAATCGCAAGGATCGAAATCAAGCAACGATTAGTTCTAGTAATATACAGGCTGCTTTTTGGGAGCTTTAGTTAAACGTTTTTGGGAAAGTTTATGAAACTTTGTACCCCTCTGAAAGCCGAATCGATGGAAAATATTTTCAAATTGGCAGCGCTTCCGGAAATGCCGAAAGTAACTAGTAACTTCGTTATTTTAAATGGCAACCCCTATTTTTATTGCATATTTGGATTCTACGTGAAATTTCAATTCTTTTGATACCCACATGTCAATATCTAAAATGTATGGTTTTTAAGTTATTTTGAATTTTTAGAAAAAAATGGTAGATACAGATGGTACTTTGAGAATTGATTACTTGAAAATAGTTGCTGTTATGGCAACCGAGTTTTTAATTTTTATCAGCGCATAGAGAAGGAATAGGGCTTTCTTTTGGTGTACTTAAAAAAATTTCAGTTGCGTACTCCAAATTTAAGAAAATTCAATGACTAAATAACTTTTCAAATGAAATGACCATTTTCTTTAATAGAGAATCAAAATGGGAATATTTTGATATTACATGTTCCTATACCTTTAACAGTTACTGACTTATTCCCATTTCATTGCATTGATACCACTTCTTTCGCATTTTTTAATAGTCAGCCATGATCTTATGACAGTTCAAGATTTTTGGAATCTATTCGTTATTTATGGCGAAATGGACAGAATCGTGGCACGTGCTTGTCGTACGTTCATTGAGCGATATTCAGAAAGACTAGTAAATATACCATCCGAACACTGGAACTGGAACAAAATTGTTTGAATTTTGGAAGCTTTGTTCCACTATAACATTTACCTAGAGCAAGACCCATTGTTGAAGATAAGGCTAATATTGTTAATGTACTAGGATATTTCACGGCGTACCCCACTAATTCGTTGAGAGACGCGAAAATTGCTTTGGGTTTAAATATTAGTTGCATCCAAAAATCCAAAAAAACTACCATTATCGATCATTTTCTTTCTATAATGTAGAGTAAAGTCCCCTTATGTGGAATAGGTTCTTAATGTGAAATATGCTATTAAACGCCGAACTATATGTGCTATCTACTTACTAGTCAGTACATCAAACGCCCCTTCTAAATCGTTTTCGTACGTCGGCCACTGCGACACGACTAGTGTTACTTGTTACGTGACATCGAGGCAAACATCATTTTAGTGACACGCAACTGTTTTCCACGAGGCAACAAAAAATATTGTAGCTTATTTGTTTCTAGTATTGAAGGTAAGTTATTTTGTAGGGTTAAAGTAGACAGTAGGGAGGTTTAAATATGGTGAATGTTTAAAACCAGTAACCATTTTATTTCAAGTATGTTTATCTGAAATAAAAAAATAAAAGTCTCCTATTGTGGAATAGCCCAAGAGCGCAAAGGAGACCTCAATGTGAAATATTCCACATTAGGAAAGTATTTTTAAAATTTATTGTTTCAGAAGAAATGCCGTCAAAAAGCATTCAAGAGCACAAGTGGGCTGAAGAGGATATACTGTTTTCTTTCAAAGACTGAAAAATAACGATATTTCACTGTAGGGGCGTTGGTATTCCACATTAGGGATCCATTTTTAACGATCTACTAAATTCTCTTTTTCCATTCTAAATTTTTTTCCGTCGTTTGTACTGGATTATATATATTTGTGATATTATCTATATATCTTAGATACTTGGATATACATGTACAAAAAAAGTTAAAACATAATTTTGAAATTTTCAATTTTTTTTCTAATTAAAACAAAATGGTATTCCACATTCGGCGACTTTACTCTACATTCGATGCAATCAGTCGACCTCTCAAGACGAATTGAGTTTTGCGAATGGCTAATGTTAAGGGACCAGGAAGTTGGTGATTAAGCCAAATTTAGTAAAAATGGTATGTTTATGTACACTTTCAAGAGTGCTGGAGTTTTAATGTATTTTTTGTGCATTGAAAAATAACAAGATTTTTTGTTTCCACATCCATCAAGAAAATTTAAATCCAGAACGTTATTTGGAAATTTTACACAATATTGTTGTTCTTGCAACAGAATATCTGCCTCTGCAGGAATATGGTGCTATGCATTACCAACAAAGATGGTGCCCCTGCACATAATTGCACATAATTGTGGGGATATGTAAAAGACACAGTTTATGCCAGCCCCCCCCCCCCCACACACAACAAGGGAAGACATGATCTTGATGCCAGTTATTTTATTAGTTTGTGTTTTCCAATTACCTAACTATGTTGTTGCCTTTTTTATTAACCATTTATTTAGCTAACAATCAAGTGTCATGTTAAAAAATCTTTTCTTTTGCGACATTTGAATTTGCATTGTTGAATTCTCATGGATGACTATCTTTTTTATTTGTGGATTTCAATTCTTTGTGAATGAATACTTCGTTAACGTGTTGTAATTTATTAAAATAAATAAAACTACTTAGTACCTCCCCTTGACACAGAATTTAATATGAGAATTAAGTCAAAACTTAGGTGAAACGAAGGATGGGGTGATGGGGTGAGTGGTTATGTTTTTTAAGATAAGTATACAAGTATACTGAAACATTAGCCCCGAAATTAATCGGCAACACTAACGGGTAATGAAGTAAAACGATTAATTGGAAGCACCCCGCTACTCACTTTCACGTGGGTGACAATCCAGCATTAATCGGAAAATATTTTTATAAGTAAAAACACCTCGTTATTAACCTTCAACAAAGGTGAAAAAACAGAAGTAAAGTTTGACTAATTAACAGTTTAAATTTAAGTTATGAATGCGACATGTTTCGAGACATCCTAGTCTCATTTTCAAGCAAAAATTGATTCTAAATTAAACTAACGATACAAAAATTCCATCACAAATTGAATGTCAAAGGGGTGAAGATCACATAATTAAAACAAAACAATAATTAAAGTTGAAACATTATAACAAACATTATATAAATTCCGGAGCCAAAAGGGCCCGGGTTAAGAGAGAAATTTCATTATAAAATTGACTGATTTTTACAACAGCCGTTATACGGTGACATTTTCAAAAATTTTTAATTTTTCGGCCTTCGCGTTAAAAGATTACAGTAAAATTTACTGACTAATGTAAAATTCGATAAAAATGGAAAAAAATGGTATCAGTGCAATGAAATGGGAATAAGTCAGAAACTATTAAAGATATGGATAGGAACATGTAATACCAAAATATGCTCACTTTGATTCTCTATCAAATGCAATTATACGAAAATGGCCACTTTATTTAAAAAAACTGAGTTTTCAGTCTTTGAAATTTCCTAAATTTGGAGCCCTATAGGTGAGGTCGCACGCAACTGAAACTATTCCTTCTCTACGCGCTGGGAAAAACTCGGTTGCCATAACTACAACTATTTTCATGTAATCCATTCTCAAAGTACCATCTGTATCCGCCATTTTTTTCTAAAAATTCAATATCACTTAAAAACCATACATTTTAGATATTGACATTTGGTATCAAAAGAATTGAAATTTCACGTAAAATCCTAAAATGCAATAAAAAATAGGGGTTGCCATTTAAAATAACGAAGTTACTCGCTACTTCCGGCATTTTCCGGGAGTGCTGCCATTTTGAAAATATTTTATATCGATTCGGCTTTCAGAGTACAAATTTTCATTAACTTACCTGCAAAACTTTCCCAGAAACGTTTAACTATAACTCCCAAAAAACACCCTGTATACAAAGTATCGTTCAGTTTTATTTGTCAAAACAACCCGTCAAAAAATAATTCGTGAATGAATCTATTGCGTTACCTAGTATCCTTTTTGCTATCATAACATAATTGAATAATAAGAAGACTCACATTTGACAAATATTTTTTTGTTGTTCCATCAAAATATACATAATTATTTTAAATATAATTTCAAAATGGTGCTTTGTTGGGGATGACAAGTTTAGAACTTAATCCCCAGATAGCTGCGTGATATCGTTGAGTGAAGATTAAATCATCAGGGGATTATTTAGTTTTTTACTTCCCGAGTACGAAGTAAAAGGGAAGTACATACTGTATTAGTGTTCCAACAAAAATTGACCTATGCAAATTTTTACATATCTTTGCGTTTCTGAATACGTAGATTCAAAATATAAAAAAAATGTCCGTCTGTCGTCTGTAGTCTGTAGTCTGTCCGTAACATACCTACACATTCCTTGCAACGCTCTAAACTCAGAAACTATTAAAGTTATCGAAATGCGGTTTTCGCCAATGGATTGCATTCGGGCCAAGGACGAAAATGCTGATATTACCTTTGATGGCGTCACTTCCGGTATAAGCTAAAATGGCGGCACTCATTTTTTTTAACGAAAAGTTGCAGTTTTTGGTACGAGGGAAGTCTCGTGGCAATAGATGCCAGACTTTTTTTTAGTAAACTCAAATTTGATAGAAATTGACAAATATCTATTTCAGTGTACATATTCATACAAATATCAAGCAGAAGTTAAGTGTTTTATACGAAAAATCACCATAGCAGATGCTAAAGGGAGGATTAGTAAGTAACTGACCTATTCACATGCTAATAAGAATGCAAAGAATTAGAACAGCCTCACGAAGAATTGGATTCAGACACACAAAAGTGACATTGGCAATGCCGCTTGGATCTAATTGTTATCTTTGGAACCCTTTTAAATGCTTTTTGACTAAGCATGCAAAAATACCTTTTTAATGATCACAGCGACTTGTATTGAAAGATATTGAAATTTTTCTTAATTAATTCTCGCATGCACTCATCCACTTGCGTGTAATTAAATATTCTTGCACGTGCAGCTTCGTATTATCCTTTATCAACTTTTTTTAACAAAACAAATTTAAACGAAAGTGTATATCCTTGCTTCTGTCGAACGTACAACGTGATTGCATCTTTAAAAATAATTACGTATGTAAATATAGGGAAAACTTTACTTTTATCTTTTCGAAACAATCTTATAACTAATTCGGGGTAAGATAATTACTTTCAACGTTGTCCCTAAGGTAAACGTTAAAATGAATTATGTGAAGGAAGGGTTGAACGCACAAGAATTTCAACCTCGTGTATGATATGATAATAGATACTTTACCCTTACAATTGTGTTGAATAAATTAGTAGTACGAAGAGAGGACAAACTTTTAATTAGAAACTTTGTTCTTTCGAAAGTGGGATCTTAAGATAAATTTATTATATGAACCTGTTATCATTTAATTATAAATCCATTGACAATAATTCCAAATAGAAGTTAGATATAGATATCTACAGAATTCTATTATGTTAATCTTTTCGGATTAAACAATAAATTGGTAATTATTATTAATTAGTATTCTGCCCTTTGTCGGGTGGGACAACTTCATACTTGATTTGTATATTGCGGAACTAAAAACAAAAAAGGACATTACACCAGTACATTTTTTGTAGTGTGACCAAACTAGATATTTCAGAAGGCTTTAAAATCAATAAACATAGCCATCTGAAGGAATACATTTGATGAACGATTAAGTTGGATTTAAGAATTAACCTTAGTTGATTATTACAAATAAGACCTAATTAATTAATGTTTTAGCGGAAGAATATGTAATCTTTACGACCCCTTGTCATAAGTTTTCAAGTTTGTTTTCTCCAGTCGATGAAGTAAAGACTTTACCACGTCCAATATCATTCCCAGCACTGCACAGATATTTGCACAATTTATTCTTACTAATCTTGCTCATTTTCATATTTCGTACTAACGTTGTTACTTGTGATTAACTATTAATAACTATACAAGCTTCTTGATGTTAAAAAGTATACTTAAATGTACTTACTATCATATCGTTAGTTTGATAAAATTAGTAATAGATAATAATAATAACACTCACTGATAGTAATTATCTTCGTACTATCTTTACATTCCATTACCATTGTAAACATTGTTTAAAAAAATTCCATCGTCTTTGAATATAAAACATCAACTAGTGAGATTTTAGCAATGCTTGCAAATTAAATAGAAGAAATAATAATAAATAGAGAATAAATAAACGTAATAATTTATGATGCGGAAAGTATATTTGTACGAGGATAAAATTGAAATTGAAATTTGCATAGATGTGGTAATAAGTTATAATCCAAGGAAGAAGCATTGATTTTGGTGGCAGCGTGAAAGAAAATTTTAGTCTTCGTTAATCCGGATCGTTTTTCCTGGCTTTCCTTGTAGATGTAGGGTAGCATTATATTTTGCATTATTTTTTATACTTTTTTTTTAAATAATGAACAAAAGAGCATTCTTGTCATCCCAATAAACCTAGGCCATATCTTTTCGGGCCGATGTGACGGTTTGGGCCTTCTTCGTTGCAGGTTCTCCTTTGGTAGTCAATTGATTGGATTGTTGTTTTGCTTGTGGAAAATAGTGGTGGATCCACGTTCCGTCTACACTCACAACCTTTTCATAAAATCCAATTGATTACGCTTATTAGAAAAATGCATTCTACATTTTAATTTGCACATAGATAGTCCACGATAATCCTTTGAATTTTTTACGTCCATTGAAAAGTATGTACCTGTTCAATTCTCAGTTCTTAAGTTCTTTCATTAAAGTCGCGAGGTTTTCTATTTGTCTATAATTTAGGGACACTTTGTATAATACCAATTTAGGAACATTTATGTGTTACTTATAGTTCCATGGAGTAGAGTATTCCACAAAATTTTGAGAAGGTTTTTCCACAACAAATGCAAGAGATAAATCATCTTGAGTGTTTTTTAAACAACCATGACAAGTTGTGTTTTCACAACAAGTTTAGATAATAGTTTTACTTTTAGATCATAGATAGAACGGAGCATTTACCTAAATGGAAATTTATGTAAAAACATTATTTAATGCTAAAAGTTAAGCAAACTAACCGTGCCAAACACGGTAGAGGACATTAACACTAAAACCGGATATACACATATATGTTTTCTAATTCCATCTAACATAAAAATTTCTCTGCATTATTTACTTAACTTCTTCACAAGGAGTTCTTTGCACTTTGTGGCAAAAATGGCTTGACACATCATGAGGGTGGTGTTTGGCTGTTAGAAACGCCTACAGTTTTTTTTTCACAGAAACTTTAAAAACAATTATTCATTTTAACGCATAGTTATGTTTTAAGATTTAAAATTTATAACATCATTAATAATACTTATTATACTCGATTAAGAGTCGTATGTCCTCTTACACATGTAAATTCATTGCATGCATCGCTTAACGCAGATATGTATATGTACGTATAACATCGCATTTCTTAAGTTTTGGACCGAACTCGATTCTTTGTGGTGACTCATAGAAAATCCTTACAAAATAGCATATATTATGTAAAATGGTCTGGTCACCAATTCAAGGTTAGCGTTTCTGAATTTAACGAATAGTTTTTACGCTTAGTTGGGCCACTGAAATATAAGTATTTCAGTGAGTTGGGCTAACCGTACAATTTTGCCAAAGCACTTTGGCAAGAATATTGAGTGTTAATTGAATCAAAATTAAGAGAGCAAATTTACAGTTCAAGTTTTCGTAAGTTTGAGTAATAAGGCTACATTCTGGCCAAATTAATAAATTTAAATAGAAACTTTTCTCTCATCCTAATTTGTTTGTCGCGCTTTAACGATATGATGCTCACCTTTTCACGTATTTTACAATCCTGTAAGATCAATTGTGACATCAAGAGTCAGGTGTCTTAGTCTTCCTACGAAGTTCAGGGCAAGACTGTGAAACCTTAACAGTTGGACTTTCTTTGTTTTACCAAAGAGTATTGGTTTTACATAACTGATTTTATCAATGCGGACAGGGTAGATGCATCCAAATTGGATCAAAATACTTCTCTTGATACGTAAAACTTATGTAAATATTATGTTTTAAATAGTGAATATTTAAGCTCTTTAAAATGTTTAACTATCATGTGAACAATTATATATTAAAGGAGCAATTGTTGAGTGTTAAGACGTGAAAATCTGTCAAAGGCAACATATGAGAAATCTTTTCTTCTTATGGTCAAAAAGACAAAAAAAAACCATGCATAAATGGAATGAAAGCTAAGAAAGAATTTTTGTATTGTGCTCGATTCTGCATCACATATTTCACATGTTCTCAGGTAGTATCTACATATATTCCAAATAATATGGCGTGCCTGTTGAGAGGTTTATTTGTTTTGTGCTAATTGTTGGACGCAGGTGGGGAGACATTTTTGAGGCAATCGTGGAATTGTTCGATCAATTTTTGATTTCGTTTTTATTTCACTTATTCAACGCATAGGTGGATCGTCCCCCAAAGAATATTGCAATCTCTTTCCAATAACCATTCATTACCTTTTCTTCACACCACTGCTTAAGGATTAGGTACAGATCAGAAATCCCAAATAACAAAATAATCATTTAGAACTTCCTCGGTAAATAGGCACAGTTTGGAAGTATTATTAGTTCTAAATGAATTTAGACATTTGGGGGTTGTCTCTGTAGTTAATTAGCCTAAATGGTTAGATAATAAAGTATCGCAAATACACTGGCAAAACTTTACATTAAAATCTCCTGCTACTATTACGTTTTGGAAGTGTTTTCTATTACTTAAAATTGTCACATTTATGTTGCTCAGGAACAAAGCACAGTTCACAACTGTTTCTCAATCCATAAGTGATTAAGAACATTTGTCAGTTTATAAGGAACATCTTCCAGTCCCATTATAAGAATGCCTCCATGGATCATCGTATGTCGTGAAATGTAAGTAGCTAAGCGATATTGTCAGACCAGCAGCGCCCATACAGTGCTCAGTACCACAAATAACATTTGTGTACCTACATAAATAAGCGTCAAATAATTTGGGGATGTTGTGTTTTAATGAAAAATAAAAAAATTCGTATTTTTTCCAACGAAATGTATAAAATTAAATTAAATAAATGTGTACGTCATGCGTTGAAATCTTGAGCGATTTCTAATTCGTTTTAAAAGTTGAATTAATAAAAGTTGAAAAGTTGTGTATGCACACAGCAGGTTTTATTTTTTAGGCTAATTTAGCGCTATAAGTAACAAATCAAGTACCCCGTAGGAAAGCAAAATAGAAGCAATATATCCCAGCTAACACAGTTGCAACTTTCTATCAATACATAACTGAAACAAACAAGCTCAACAGTGATTCAGTTTCACTACCAGGGTGTGACAAGAGTGCTATAAGTCCAGCTCTGCTTCACAACTGAATATTCAAACAATAACAAATCGTTACTCTCACTTATATTTCGAAACACACTATCGATGATCTATTGAAAAGTAAATGATACTTTTTCAGTTAGGATTTGTTTAATGATTAAAATGTATCACTCCTGTATTGCTTATGAATTGATTCTTCAAATATGAATGGAACAATATTGTTTCATTTATATAGATGCAAAACAAAATTGAAATGATTAGTTAAAAAATAATCCATATGTTTTCTAGGAATATTTTAATAATAAGTACAATATAAAAAACAAAATCATACTACCTACTCTAGAAAGATAAAAATTAACATTATTCTGTTTTATTGGTGAGTCGCTGTTGACGTTGTTCTTGTTGTGCTGACCTGAACCCATCTATTATGCCTGCTTGCTCCACTACATTTATTTTCAAATTTGGGTAGGAATCCCGTAGTGTGTCTAAACAGTACAACTCAAGTCTTAATTAAACAATAAATGTACTAAAAAGATCAGTCTTACCTAACATAACTCTTATTAACTTCAAGTTCTACGATTTTCCTTTCGTCGTTTTCATGAACAAATGGTTGCCAGTTCGTTCTCCAAAACTTTTGACAACATTTTAAAAATTATTGTTCCTTCATTCGATCCTGAGGTACGCCTTAAGAAGTGAAACTATAAGGAAAGTGATATTATTTTTATCTTCAGTAACACACTTACTAAAGCAACACTCTCACGTTCATCTTCTATAATAATTTATCTTCAAACTCTTGTAAAGTCGTCAATGGTTTTCAATGAGAGTTCCAATTTTAATAGCACTGGAACTTCATTGTGTGTTGGTAAAATGTTTAATTTCTTTTCAATGTTCAATGTTTCATTTGTTGAAATGGGATTAGTTCTCGAATTGGTATGATTTTCTCTTGTCGATAATTGCTCGCGACGTCATTATTTTGAACCATCCAGTAAGTTAAGTTGACATGGACGAAATAGAAACATTCAAAAGGTGTTAAAAGGTATCACAGTCAGACGTGGAAGTGTAAACTGTAAAATGCTGTGGAAGAATTCTTCAAGTAGCGGCCACAAGAATGGTATGAGTAAGGTATACATCGGCTGGTGGAACAATTTATTGTGGTGGTAATTATTTGAGATGTATTTCATAATTAATTTTAAAGATACATACGTTTCAATTGGAAAAATTCGTATATTGTCATACACCATTCAAATTTTGAATAAATGCAATGGAAAATATATTTCTATGGTTGTGTGGCAAAAAATATATTACTTTGCAGCAATATTAAAAATTGGTCGACAGTAAGCCAGTAAGCGCAAGATTCCGAAAATAAGTTGAGAAACTTTACCATTATATTGTATAAGCCGTTTATTTCCTTTTAATACAAAATTTTAAAAGTAGGTCAACCATTGTCCGCATAGTCACGTTAACACACACGATTGACGTCCTCTGTAATTTTACATCGGCGACGCATTTATTTAATGAACTTGCCGCTTAAGAATGAGGATGAAGAAAAAGACCTTGACCTAAAAATAAATTGGCTAAATCGCAGAATATTTATCGATTTTTTAATAACCCTTTTTAGAGTTCGAGATTTCGCAGTTAAAAGCGTTTCAAGCCGACCGCGAGAGTTGCAAAGGCCACGTTGCGTTTGTACTAAGAAGGAAGAAGCGAGTCAGTGACTTTCTAGCATCTGCGAGTCGTACTCGTAATAATTGGAACAACCCCTTTTGCACGGTATCCACGAAATTGTCGATACTCCAGAGCGTTTGTAAAGTGTTAACCCCTTTAATTTACGAGAGGTTACTTTTTATCGAACTTTACGATTGACAGAAAAAAATCTCGTCTTAAAACTTGCCAACATTCTCGCGCTAGTAAGAAACGTAACATCCGGAATTCCACATAAAGGCATCTTGTGTTCTTTGTTATGATGTGCACGTTATTCCTGGAGTTATAACCATTTTCATGTGTACGTATAACAATTTTATCTTAAAATACACACAGTAGGTTAACGTCAAATGTCGAAACATTTAACTTCTGAAGTAAATTACCTTTTGAGATTACTTCAGAAATTGAAATGTAAACACACTTGAGTAGAGCACTGAAATTTCCCAAGACGCTGAAACTTGTGAAGTACACGCTAACATTCCATTGTGGTGTACACTTAATAGATGTCAGACAAGACATTCTAATTCAACCACATTGAAACAGGAGCTTTTAGAGTAAAATAATAAACAAAAGCTGTATAAGCAAGCATCTCTTAACAAGTTTAATAAAACAATTTGTTCTTATCTCGTAACAAGCTGCCGATCAATTTGCAACACTTTTATGATTAACTACATCGTTTTTATCACATATTTTATGATTTATGATATTATAAACAGTTAAGTCGTTTCCTGGCGTTTATATAAAAGCGATAGCGGTCATTAAAGCGCTTCATTTCATGTTTATCAAGTACACATTTAATGCAGATTTTATGTGACTTAATTTTTACGTGCAGTATCCTGTGATAAGCATTCATTCATTCCATGACCATTAGTAATTATTATTATTTAACACAAAGTGCTGCATCTATGCAGACCCTAATTAAGCGGTCTGCACAGCCTTACAGTAGATTTTCGCAGTGTGATGCAAGTCTTCGAAATGCCGCCCCCTAATTGGCCTAATTGCTTTTTCTTTAAAATAATGTTCGATTGTGATTGGAAAAAAAACTGTACAAAATTTACGAATACATACCATTTTTATTTGTTAACACAAGTTCTTTTTTCTATCTCTCATATAGGTTAGTTATAGTGCGTGACAATTTCCAAAAAATCCTCTTCCATCTCATGTTTTTCCACAACATTCTTCTACCTTAACTTTAGCAAATTTCGAGGAGTCAATTACCATAAATTATTTGGGACGAATTTCCCTGAATTTCCTCAAAATCTACATTGATTTCCTCGAAGTTTCATTGAAATTTTGCTATGCTGTTTTTGAAATTTTTAAAAAACTATTTTTTCTTTAAATTAAATGTACTTATAGCATAATGTTCGAAATTCAATCCAAAAATGGAAGAAATGTCATTACTTGTTGGCGTTTTACAAAAAAAACTACTAATATTGAAATGATGGTCCAGTGAAGTTGTAAACATTTATTCAACTGACCCAAACATTTTTACCATCCATGGGTTCATTGTATGGTTCGATTGATTGAGGGTATATTAAACTCAGTTTACGCATTTTTTGGACCACCATTCCGCCGCTATTTTACAAAATGTTACCTTTCGAGCGTCGGGCTTCATCTCAAGTTCTGGTGATTCGAATTGATCGATTCTGAGGTCGTTGGATTCTCGCAGAGTTTGTTCTAACGGCACTATCCTATACATAAATACACTCCGCCCTGCTGGAAAAAGTTATTGCCGGTCAAATTTTTTGCAAATAATTTTTTCCTGTTCATTGGAGTGGTTCAACGATGAATACTTTTTCAAATACAGGGGAATATATTTTGAGAAAAAAGAAGAAAATCGGAACATCTGGAGCTGACCAAACCAAGTGCAATATCGCGCCTACATTCGTGCGCTCACGTTCGCTGAGCAAATAAGTGTCGTTGCATCAGATTATTTGCATTTTCATTAAAGAAATAATTAATTAGGTATTAATAAAATGTATAATTAGTGAAATCTTCGTCGCTATTATTATCGCCATTGTCATCAGTTTTCTCTTCATTCACTCTTTCCGTTGTCCGTTTATTTCTCTTTTCCAGCTATTTTGGTCAATCCGGGTAGTTGATCATTGTCGAAATTTTCTTCCTCTTCATTAAGGACACCTTCAATGTCAGCTTCAGTGGCGGATCTAAGGAAACAGGCCCCATGGGCAAATGGGAACCTTGAGTGGCGGTAGGGCCCCCAAACTACCCCCACCCCTCCAACTATCACCCTACAATTTTTATAATCATGTTGATATTGGTAATATTATAGAATTAATTGGTGATGATTGATAATAATTATTGACCCTTCAATGTTCAATGGCCGAAAGTCCTTATTCCACCGGCTTTCCGTTTCGAATGGCAGGTGGGGAATTTTAGAATCAGCTTGAATATTGATGGCTATGACTTATACCAATATGTTAAACTTCTCTAGGTATTCGTCACTCTCTTGGACTTCGGCTCCTGAACTGCTGTGGCGATTAGTAATAGTGGGATATCGGTAGTAGGTATTCCAATAGTGTTATTGTTATAATAATAATAATAATAATAATAATATACACATTACACTTACACTAACACAACATGTAGGAGAATATTCGCTTATGTGAATATTTGGGGAGTGACGCCCTCACGTGATCTTAGTCATCCCATTTTATTAATGAAAATGGAGCGTAAGGAAATAAGCCTCGGAAAACAGCCGCTACCTGAGGATCGTCAGGGCACGTCTAGAGCCACCGCTGGACGTTGCAGTATGCGGACCGGTGGTGATGGGGAGGTGATCAGGCGGCCACCCATCGGGAAACCCGAAACAAGTACAGCCGATAGAAGATTAAGAAGAAGAAGAAGTACGACAACCGAAGAACAGACTCAAGATGAAGAAGAGACCTTTGTACCTGCTTCTCAACCGCTAACGGATGGGACCAGTTCAAAGGAGTTTACCAGACGGCGTATGAAATGGACCGAGGAGATGAATCGATTCATTTTGCGTACGTACCTGGAAGTAACGAAGATAGAAACGGACAAAACTATGTATAGGGACAAGATTCACACAGCTTTCACAACACAATACCCACATCTTTCACATTTAACACAACAACGCATAGCAGACCAACGCAGGGTAATTATAAAAAACACGCTTCTTTCAGTAGAAACACAAGAACAAATTAAACACGAAGTAGAAAGGTTTTTAAACATAAATAACACTATCAACACCCAACAAAACACATTGGGTACACCTAATAACAATCATCATCCACTTATGACACAGCAAAATACATTAGATACACAAGATAACGATGTAGATAATAACTCCCAACACTCACACGAAACACTTAAATTAAAAATTCAAACAGAATTTGATACTGCGCTTACAGAATTCACAAATATAGATCCATCACAAAGATATAGAATACCGAAACAAAAAGACACTAACAAGTTACACAAAATCACTCAAATATTAAACACCGATATTTTACCCAATTATATTACAAACAACATATTATCACTACATCAATTACACCTAATTGTGTACTGCGGTGCTGTTGCAGCTTCAAGGTGTAACGGCTCCAAGGTCATAATATCAACACAACACCACATCACAAAGAAAACAACACTTCCGGCCTGGGAGAAGCGTCTAATGAATCGTGTAGATGAAATTAGACGTGACTTAGGTCGAATTACACAATACATACAAGGCACAACCTCTTCCAAAATAACACGCCAGGTACACAACATCATTAGAAAACTAAACACACACAGTTCACGAGAACCAAACACGAATTACAATGAACACAAAGATACACTCACACAAAAACTTTCAGTATACACAAACAGATTGAGACGGTATAGGGAAGCGGCAAATAGAAAACGTCATAACACACAATTTAAATACAACGAAAAACTATTTTATAGATCACTAACACAACAAAACACTCAACAAAAATACTCATTACCCACATTAGAATCTCTAGAGCACTACTGGTCCGATTTGTGGTCCAAAAACATTGAACATAATATACATGCACCCTGGATCATTTCGGAAAGTACACGTACACAGCACATAATACCAATGCATGATACACAAATCACTTTAGAAGATATCACCAACTCCGTCAAACACCTACACAACTGGAAAAGTCCAGGCATAGATAACATTCATAATTTTTGGTGGAAATATTTCACCTGTACACATATACACCTCGCTCAACACTTCACAACAATATTAGATGCACCACACACTACACCACCATTCTTCACACAGGGAATCACTTATATGCTTCCAAAAGATAACAATACACACGATGCCTCTAAATATAGACCCATTACATGCCTTCCCACTATATATAAAATTCTAACATCATGCATTACACATAAAATATACACACACTGCACTAACAACAACATTTTATTTGAGGAACAAAAGGGTTGTACCAAGTATTCCAGAGGCTGTAAAGAACAGCTCATTATAGACTCTGTAATACTTGAACAATCTAGACTCAATAAAAGAAACATACATACAGCTTACATTGACTACAAAAAAGCATTTGATTCAGTACCTCACTCTTGGTTACAAAAAATACTATCGCTGTACAAAATTAGCAACAACATCACACAATTTCTCACTCACATAATGTCATGTTGGAACACCACCCTAACACTTACACTAAATGATACCCAACTCATCACAAACACAATACAAATTAAGAGGGGCATCTTTCAGGGTGACTCCTTGAGCCCACTTTGGTTTTGTCTTTCTCTTAATCCCCTTTCACACATGCTGAATAACACAAATTTTGGTTATAACTTAAAACACAATCACGAAATACATCACAACGTTACACATCTATTTTATATGGATGATCTTAAATTATACGCCTCTACAAGCACAAAACTCAACCATTTATTACATATCACTGAAACATTTTCACATGATATACACATGGAGTTTGGTATTGACAAATGCAAAACACAACACATCACTGCTGGTAAGAGAGAATTTGTGGATTTTGAGCTCGAACATGGTGACCATATAAGATCCATGGACGAGAATGAAACTTACAAGTATCTTGGTTTTCAGCAAAATACACACATAAAACATACACAAATAAAACGAAATCTAATCACACAATATTTACACAGATTACGCAGTATACTTAAAACACAACTACACGGTAGAAACACTGTCAAAGCTATTAACACATACGTTACACCGGCCCTTACTTATTCCTTTGGAATAATAAAGTGGACCAATACAGATTTAGAACAGGTACAGCGAAACACACGTACATTACTCACTAAACACCGAATACATCATCCACACGCCTCAACAGTAAGACTATACCTTCCTCGTTCACGAGGAGGTAGAGGCTTAACAGACATAGCCCTGTTACACCAAACACAAATACACAAACTACGAGAATACTTTTATAACAAATCACACATTTCAGCGCTACACAAAACAGTCACACTTGCAGACAAATCTTACACACCCTTAAATATGAGTAATAGAAACATCACACCACCAATGAGTAGAGATACGTACATCACACATAACATACAAACTTGGACACAAAAGACTTTACACGGACGATATCCGCAGGAGATTAACGAAGACTGTGTTGATATTATAGCAACGCATGCTTGGTTAACCAAATGTGATATTTTCCCAGAGTCAGAGGGTTTCATGTTTGCCATACAAGATCAGGTCATTTACACACGAAATTACAGAAAACACATAATTAAAGATAGGACAATTACACATGATCTTTGTAGACAATGTTCGCAAAGACCAGAAACCATACAACACATTATATCAGCATGTACACGTCTAGCACAAACAGAATACAAACACAGACACGATCAGGTAGCTAAGATAATACACCAAAAACTCGCCACAAAACATAACCTTTCTACTGATAACACACCCTATTACAAATATACACCGCAAGTTGTACTTGAAAACACCACACACAAACTATATTGGGATAGGACACTACTCACAGATAAAACTGTATATAACAATAGGCCAGATATAACACTTATAGATAAAACACAAAAAATCATATACATAATAGATATTGCCGTTCCCAACACAAACAATTTAGCCAATACACACGCAGAGAAACATCGCAAATACACTGATATAGCTCAGGAACTTAAAGCGCAATGGAGAATGGGAACTGCTCTTACAGTACCCATTGTTCTTAGTGCAACCGGAGTTATACCAAAAACAATACATCACAGTTTGCACATTTTAGGGTTAGATAAGAACATATACATACAATTACAAAAGGCAGTCATTATCAACACTTGTCACATAGTTAGAAAATTTCTAAACATAACGGAAGATACCGCACATCACTCAGAACCACATCACACACTTTCAACTAATACCATTCAAACACAAAATGAAACACAACACTCAATCCCCCCTTCACAAATTGAAACTCTGTTGCATACACAACATACCATTATAGAAAGTCCATTACCAACACACAACACTTCAACAATCACTCATGTAACACCTCTAACTCGTTCTCATGCACTCAAACGTAAACACACAATATACTCACAGTATCAGAATTCGCAATTAACACAAAACACAAACAACACATTACCCACTCGAGTGCAACCTATGCGTCGAGCTAAACAACAAAAAACGCTTACACAATAACCATAACACTTTTTCAAAACATACATATTATGTTCATTTTTTCTTTTCTATAAAAAGTCACTAAGTCACGAATAAGTGACGCCAACGGAGAAGCCTAGGAATATAGGGTCTCTTTTTGTTATTGATGCGCGACGCTGCGTTCATGTTAATGCCTTCGCGGAAAGAGGGTCGACGGGACGTGGCTTTTACAAATTGGGATCAAATACACCGAGGCTTCTCAAACAAATACATTATCTAAAATGTGATCAGCGTTGGTTTTATCAACGTCATTTAATTTAATGAACATAATATGTGTATAGTATTTAGTATGTTCACTTTTTAACAGCAACTTCAAATTTATATTGTATAGATATATGTATTAGTAGGACTAATCGTTACTTGATTTCGATCCGTGCGATTAGTTAACCAGGCTTGGCCTGAGTATCGATAACAATCGAAGTACATAATAATAATATATATAGGTATTTATCCTGCATGATACAATAGTGTATATAGGACATGTCAAATTACATAAATCAAACAAACATAACATACAAATATTATAAAATGAGATCCATAAATTCATGTATACTATAGATGGAAGTACCTGTGAGGATGTGTTTAACCGAGCTCTTGAAGTCCCTCAAGGATTTCATACATTTTACACTTTGGGGTAGATGATTAAATAATTTTACTCCCACAGCTTCTGGAGATTTTTATGACTTCCGAGTTCCGGCTCGATATGAACCAAACAGCGGAATTGCTACTACACATAGAGGTATACATTTTTTTCGCAGAAAAAACATTTTTTAGTTAAGGGGCCTCGAGAGCCTCCGACCTTGGCCCCGTAGGCAAACGCCTACTACGCCCACCGTTAAATCCGCCACTGGTCAGCTTTCATCAAAGCAAACTTTACAGATTACGGGACATTTTATTTCAGCTTTTTTGCAGCCGCAACCTCCATCGCATCCTTCGGCGCAACCGCGAGAAATGTTTAATAACATAATTATGTGAAACGGGTCTTTTTCACTGACAATTAGACTATAATCCTTGTTTACTTTTCTCCCAGACCGATTCCAACTCCGAGCCACTTTTTAATCGGTATGAATGTTGGCGAGCTGCTGTACTCGTCGAGTCGTCGGTGGTAAACGCGACAGGTCTACTTTTGCTTTGACACCTGATTAAGCGATTGTTCTATGTCGAACCGCGTCAATTTCCTGCTCGCCAAAATTTTTCATGGTGGGCGAAAAAAAATTCCAACTCTACGAAGTTTCATGAGTGACAATTCTTTTACAATGTGTTTTCTGTGGTGCAAAATACATTGAAATTGAAGAAACAATTTGTCTGGTCAAATATAGCTTTTCTTCTAATTTTGAAGTAACAAATGGAGGTTGCTATTTAAAATCAAATTGATGACGGGTATTATCTCAAAATCCTTTTTCAACGAAACCGAAGAGAAACTAACATGTCTCTATTGGTTTTTGTTATCTAAAACTTCACTTTTCTCTTTCTGCTAGTACCTCTAGGTCTAGGACCTAAAAGTGAAAACCCTTCGTATGCCACGAAATCATCTACGTCTTTTTGATATCTAATTGTTTCGTCACCTCTTCAATCGTCGTTTTCACTCTGTTGCAACTGACAGTTTTCCAGTTGAAAAAAATAGTTAATAATCTAATCCAAGAAGAAATAATTTTATGCAGCTCAAAAATTAATTATGTGCGGCGGACTAACCTGTTCAGTTATTTAATTATATTTTTACTGCACTCTAAAGACAAATGATACAAATGAAGCTCTTGATCATATTATATCAATTTGCATATACAAACAGGAGTGGTAATTTAAATATTTTTTTATATTTTCGGTAGGATTATTTATGATTTTGAACACCAAATGTTTTCACTTTATAATTTATTCAATTACTCGTAGAATATTAATGTTGGTCATTAAACTTACAGGTTTTGTAAGGTTTTCATTGCAACAACATTACATTTATTATGTTGTGGAAGATCAATCCATTTTATGCTTAAATTTCGTAAAATTTTAACTGTTGCCATCTTTATAGCACTTGTGGCAATTACACCAATAAACGAAAAGTACACTATAATCCCAAAACTTTCAAATGCTGTACACTCTATTAATTCCATATACTGCCTCTGAAGAAATTAATTGTGAAAGAATGTTGCATAAAATGCCCAATGTTTCCCTAGAGATTACTCAGACGGTCTCTTCAGTAGGTTTTTGAATTTAAAGTAAGGCGCATAAATTCAAATATTTGAATTAGGTATATTTGATACAGATAAGATAAGAAACTTATATGTGCTGGAAAAATGAAAAAAAGGAAAGATTCAAGTTCAGTTCTTCTAAAATTAAAAAAAACAGTTTGAAGTATGAGTATTGAAAAGTATGAGTATTGAAATAACAAAAAATGCAATTCATCAAAAATCGCTAGATTTTATCAAGCTGCAATGTCTCTTTAAAGCGCCATTGCCAACGTCCTGATTAAGACTATTGAACTGCGGAAGCTAATCCATGTGTTTTTGAGCAATTTTTATCGACCCTTGTTTTGTGTATTCAAAAGCTTGATCAGAGACCGACCCCCGGAACCTTCGAGAGAAACAAAATAGTCGTTAACTTCTGTCCCTGCTACTGTGAGTAATCGAGCAATTGCTACTTCATGAAGCTTAGTTACCTCCTAAGGTACAGCGTGAAGTTTCAGAATGTACTTATTTTCTTTTATGTATGCCATCTCTTCAATACCGTCAAGAAATCGAATATGCTTAGCACGAATGAGTATCCAAATCAAAAAAGCCTGTAACAAGCTCATTGTAATGGTCCCCATGCAGCAACCTACCCTCAGGATGTCCAAAATAAATTGGCACTATACGCTTTCGTGTATATATGTATATACCACAGTTATAGTATCTATACTAAAAAGTACGTCTTTAGTTTGATATCATTTTTATTTACCTAAACCTATCTGTTTTCACATAGCGGCTGCTCCATACGTTTGCAATGCTTACCTACAACCCAGGGAAGACGGTACGAGAAGGCAGAAGGCAATACTTCATGGCTGGAATCTTTTGCTAAGTTATCAACTATATAATCCGCCGAACAATTTTAAGATTGTAGTAGTGGTTTCATTTCTTCAAACTATATGTCTTACTATTTTTGATACCGTGTCTTCTGGAACTTTTATAAGTTGGCTTTATAGTCCTTTATAGGTTGTTTACTTGTTTTTTTAGTGTCTTATAAACATGTTATAAAGATGTTTCTAATGCGTGTGTTCAAATGGTCTTCCTACACCGATGAAGTTAATAAATAGGTTTGTTTAATTATATTTCAATTACATTCCTAAACTTAAATTTATAACCGATTTTGTAACAGTAAACCGATCCAAAAATTTCTTTTTCTTACCTAACTCAAGTAGGTAGGCTATAAGTACTCCTAATTAAGCTTGACAATTGTTTGTCAATTGTAATAGTTCAAAAGTTGACAAACGGGAGGTAACAATTCAAATTTCCAGTTATGGTGGTTCCAAAAGTACCTAAATTTGTTAACATCATGACGTACTTAGGTAATGGTCAGATAATATGAATGTGGCGGTCAGGATGGTAAATAAAAACCAATAATAAACATGTATCTACTTCATAATTTGCCTGTGATTTATGACATAATTTTATTGTAATTGAAAGATTGTGTATACATACCATCATGACATTAATAACATTGTAAGGTGATAGCTCTGCATAACTCTTCGAATATTACTAAAAATCCTCGTTTGTCAACAACTTGTATATGTGCTTATATACAAGTCGCGTACAGTTTTACGATGCTGTTGTAGACAACATTTTTCGATTAAGATTGTATGAACTACCCATACAGTTAACTGTTCGCTCATCATTGTTTTTTTCATACTTCCAGAACCCCAGGCTAAAAATTTGGAGAAGGCGTTTCATAAATAATAGTTATTATAATATAATCGTACAACTTATTTACCTTTCCGTAGCGCCAAATTAATTTTATTTTACGAACAGAAACGTTATAATCCTAATTTAATTTCTGAAATTGCGTTTAAATTGCTTTAGATAGATCATTTATCTTTCGTTTTGAGCAAACTTTGACGCTTTACAACACCTCTATATTTTCTATGGGTATCTAAAACTTGCTTGATTTTACAAATTTTTTTTAAGTTTATAGTATCAATTAATTTTAATTTTTTTCATATGAGCGGTTTTCAATGTGCTTATAATGTGGCTATTAAAACCGCTTGAACCATGTAAAAATACAGGTTAATAACCAGCAGACTGTAAAAGAAGTGTTTTATTAATGATCAACAGGCGTTGTGTTATTTGTCATCTTCACAACTGTTTTGCAAGTCACTGTACATCTTTAAAAAAAAATATGGTAATTGTCCGCATAATTTTGGCAAGGTGATTATTGCTATTTATTGTAGACACCTTTGCAAAATTCAATCACAAAAACTTCACACGTCATACATTTGTTGAACACAAACAATTTTTCAATTTGTAAATTACTAAGTGCGATTGACCACGATAGGAGTTTAATCGATTTAAAATTTTCTCACTGCAGGGCACCTTTTCGAACTTAAAAATTTGTGGCCGAATGATAGATAGCGAGAAATTAATGATTTTTATCTCAGAAAGTTCAATGCCTTTATTTTTACTTTCCTTGTTCTGAAGATTTTGTATCAATGTGATCGTAAGTGGAAAAGCACAAGAAAAGCAAAAGAGGCGTACGAAATGATATGATGAAATAGAAAAATCCCAGAAACTGGAAGAGAACATCAGAAATACAAGGAGCAGCGATGAAATATCCTTAATACCTCTGCTTGCTTATAATAAAACTTACTTACATTCATATTGACGTCGATGCAAGTTTTGTGTAGCTATTGTTAGAAAAGCTGCGCTACCATTCTCATGCTATAAGTACATACTTCAAGTTATTGATGAAAGAGCTATTGATTTCATATAGACAGGGGTTCAAGAACCGGAATATTGGAAATCAGTGCATGCAAGTAAATGTATGGACCGTGGTAACCTTTTAGGGCTCGAAAAATGACAAAAATTACGATGCTACAAATATTTAGCACAAGTAGCACAGTGGATGAATTAGGTATATAACATTTTTCGATTTAAGGACGCCAGAAAAGCCAGCGGAAAGTGAAGGATTTTGAAATTTGACGTCTACGCGAAGTCTACAAGAGTATGAATTAACGGACATGATTTATTTCATTTGACTTTTTATTTTTACCCACTATTTTGGTTGGAAATAAAATAGAAAAGAAAAGAAAGAATTCGTGTCATTTTTCAGACATTCGTTGTAATGAAAAACCTTTGAAAAAATTTGCTTGAGTTACAAAATCCACTAAAATTTACAAAATAGTTTCAACATTCCCTCGCCTAAACGACACAACAAATATCAGTTAGAAAAGTTAAATCTACTCAAATTGAACCCTGTTGTACACGCAGAAGTGGAATGCCGTGAATGAGGTGCGAAATTTTAGATTTACTACAGCATGGATAAGGGTTACGAGTGATCACATTTATACCTTACAAGGAATCATGCTTGGCACAACCTATACACAGCAAAGGCTCGAATGTTTACCAATGTCTCTGGCGATGATCTTCATTCATATTTTAATACTCTAATACTTTCTGTATTCTAACTTGACATTAATAATAATCCATGTGTTCTTCATTGAATATTTTTCTGAACTTTCTTTGTGAACCATGGTAAACTTTTAACATTTCCACGCTGAATTTGAAAGTACACGTTTTCAAGTTGAGAATAGTGAAACTATAGATTTGACGCTTCGGTTTCGAAGTACAGTGGAACCTCGCTAATCCGACCTCGGATGGTCCGATTCCCCGCTTAGTCCGACCATCTCAATGGCAGAATATCGCGGCAAAATCAAGGTTGTCGTCTGCTAAGCAAAAGAACATTATAAACTTTTTTCGTCCTGCTTAAGAACAGAACATTTTTTGCCGTATGATTTCTCATGTTTTAAACAGTTGAGAGCAAATCAGCATAAGGTATGTACAGTTCTTAAACTTTCACTTATGTACATACTGTACTGTATTGTGATGTTCGGGTCAATAACAGTGTTCCTCTGATAATCCGACCTTTTTTGCGTTCCGACCATGCTCCCGGTCCCGTAGTGGACGGATTAGCGAGGTTCTATTGTAGAAACAGTTTTTAGTCTTGCCTTTGAAATTACTCGGTGAAATGAAATTATTCTTATTACTTTCTGACTTAGCTTTTACGATCGACAGTAAGTGGGAATGTGAAACTTACCTCTTAAATTGATTGTAAGGAAACTATTAATTAATCTGGATATGTTTTGGATTATATTGTAAACAAACCACGTGACGAGAGCGTTTAAACAACATACACTTACTTAGTATAGCAACGAATGGTTTGCTAAATGTCACTTTTCGACATACTGTAAAATCTTGAGTCTTGACGCTTACTTTGAGCCCGGCTATATCAGGAATGCAATGTGCCAACTGGGCTCCCTCGTTAGCATTTACAAAGATCTCTGAGAAGATGGTAAATAGTATAGGGTATGATAGAAAAGGAAATAGTTAATCATTAAAAAGTTATTCAGCTTTAGGGCAGTTGGTTGATGAAGTATTGCTAAGGAACGGGCATTTATGAAATTCGGAAACATCGCTTGAAAGTGCAGGCAAGAAACTGATAGTTGATAGTATTGAGGGTTACTCCCATTGAAACCGAAGAAAAATGTAATAAATGGCTCACAGACACATTGTAACTCTGGAAATTAAATTTGTAAATGTTGGTTTTTGGCAGAGCGACATATAAAAGGAGTTGCGGGCTTTTACGTTATCATAGAGTAACGGAGTGGCCCAGCGAAGTTCGAAGATGAGGTTTCTGGATAGCTCGAGAAATTTTATTTGCATAAGCTAACATGCAAACCTGGATTCATTCACATCTTACTAGGAGCCGCCGCATTCATGACATCGTAAAAGCGGGTATGTTATAGTTATTTATGTATCAAGGGAATTATAAGGGTCTTAATTACCGAGGGTAAAGTTTGCGTCCCGAGGGCCCTTGACCCGAGGGATAGCAATTACCCGAGGTAATTGAGACCTATTAATTCCCGTGATACATACATAATTTTATTTCTGACAGAGTTTAATAAAATTGTTCATTTCCGGTATATTTGATTCAGGTATCGTCGATTGCAGTTTGGGTTGTTGCTAGGTTACTGGTTCATAAAGAGCCGTAGAGGGAATTATAGCGTCTTTATATCCCAAGGGAGTTATGACACTGTTTATTGGTATCGTAACTATGACGATATGAGCTTATAATATCACGGTCAGAAATAAAAACTTAAAAAACGTGAAAGTGAACGTTCACTGAGCCCCCCCCCCCCCCCCCCCCCCCTCAAATGAAGATTCCTGCTAAGGGGATGGAGCTCATAATTTGATTCTTGCGGGGTTTGAAAGCTCCTAAATAGCTTCTAATTCGGAGCTATCATTTTTTTAATTCTGGTGTGGTGGGGGGCCGCCTGAACGGAGGTCATTATTACGGCAGTTTAGTAACCAGAATAAAACTGCCGCATGGATTTTTCAATGTGTGAAAATGTTTGTCAAATGACTTATATTCGCCGTACTCCACCACTACAACTCTCTTCCTTGGAAGGTCCAGTCTCGGGTCCAGTGATACCCAAATTTTAATATGGGATCCATCTCATATACACTTTATTCACACCCATGTTTGTTTTGGCAGCTCCTTAAAATTTCGGGCATTTTTCAGCGTTTAATTGCTTCTCTACAATTCGCGTATACATCAAATTTAAAATTTTAATGTGATTAAAGATAATCTAAAGGCAAGATCAGATCTAAAGGGCTGTTCTAAATTGTCAACACACAAAAAATACAAGATTATTTATTATTCAAGAATATACGAAACAATCTTCGTTTGCATTTTTTGTTCTTTAATAAGTAGCTATAAAAACATTTCACGAAGATTACGTTGAATCACGAATTCATAAAGATCTAATCATATAAGGAAGATACATTATCAGCGATTTAGAAAATTTTATATTCCATTTTCCTGTATACATATAAACCGTGTATGTAGGATGTAATGATACCTTCTTAGTTTCTCCAATAACAATCTTAAAACACCCATATATGATTAATGGCTTCACGCAATTTATACCGTTGGGTAAAGCAACAGTTGGTCTCTGTACTATCCACTAATTTTTAGACAGCGCAACCGTGTGTTTTGTCAATTTGTTTAGCGGCATTCCGTGCCTTTGTTCGCTAAGCATTTTTTTTTACTTCAGGAGTATACCTACCTCTAACTCTTCTCCGTGTAATTTATTATAAGTTATGGGAATCTTTTCTTTTATTTTTAGCACAACTCCAGGTCGGCGTTCTTTTACTATCTTTCGCGATCGATGTCTTCCGCCAATTTATTTTGGCACACCTTTGACATAAAAAAATGCGAGAATTAGAATTTCCGGTCGCTAATTATATAAAAATTTAAATTTTCTTCCAATCCTTAAAACTGTATTGTTAGTGCAAAAACTTCAAGGTTTTTCATTGCAAAATAAATAGATTTATTAAATGTCAAGATCATGTGTTGGTGGTTTATGCAATTGAATGAAAGTATCCTTGTCTAATTACATACTTCATTAACAAGGTTCATTCGACACTTCTTTTTATAAACTTTGTCATTAAATTACCTAAATATGACAGATGTTACTTCATTAATGGTGTACGAAAATAGAATTAATGTGTTGCAAATACCAAGCTAATTGATCTTGGATTAGCTCATACCTGGTCGCACTCATATAATATTTTTTATGAGTATGTTTTTTAATGTAAAGAGTGTATTTTATGCCTTTAGCATAATATACTCTTTCCTTTAAGCGTTGTTTGAAATTTCTTAGTAAGACGTACAAATTAATGCCAAGAAGTAGTGTGCAGAGGCGGAGGGAAGATTTACACAAAATTACCACAAAATTCTATTAATTCTTTGGAAATATCAAAAAAATTAAGAGAGATTTGTGGTCTAATGTTTAAAGCGCTGCACTGCTACACCGATGGTCCGGTTCCCGCGCGAATGGCTTTTTAGGTTTATGAGTACATGGCATATGGCATTCGACTGAAATATCAAATAAGTGACCTAAGTGGTAAATTATCTTTCAAAACGCTGCCAATTCCTTTAAATTTATTCACCCAACTACTAATGCTCTTAGGATCAGGTACACCACCACCAACACTAACGGAGTTAGTTTCGACCAACACATTGAGCTTTCTGCTGAAGTGTAGCCATAGCAAATGTCAACAGTGAACTGATACTCTGACAGTGACACTAGTCCATTCCCTATCCATATGGTTTTCTATCTGACCTAACTAAAAACTGTTATTGTACGACAACAGATACAAGCACCAGTGGCGCAGCTAGGGGGAGGCAGGGGGCTCGCACCCGAGTGACGCATGTTTAGGGGTGGTACCCGGGCGCGATTGAAATAACCGCTAAAAATTTTGAAGATGTGATTTTCAAATTTGCAGCTGTCAAAGCTAGAAAGAAGGGATTATAATACTTACTTGATATATTTTTAAATTAAAGAAAGAGTTTCTTCTATAGGTATATGTTTATGATACTTGATTGATAGTGTCGTAATGTGATGATCAATGACTTATAACATTTCAAATGTTTATTTAAATTGTTGTAGGTATTAAAATCGTACTTCACGCTTATCTGATTTTTCTTTTATATAATGTTGATTTTAACCGTTTTCGAGAGTTGACACAATCGATATCCGCCCCTGGTGTCACTCATGCTAGCTACGCCACTGACAAGTACTAAAGTTCCAATTTCTCTTTTATAATTTAATAAGCAACTATGTAATTATAATTTTGTATAATAGTTGAGTGAGTGTGGAAACAATAGCTAAATTCAGTTACATTATACTCACCTTCTTATACAGTTATACATTATTTATTCAACTTCAATGTTAATAAGAATTTTTCTTTGAATGATACATGTTCAGCTTGTAATGAAAAAAATTCTTCCACTTGATTCGCCTGTTGCTTCTGTTATCGTAATTTAATACATATGTACTTTGTTAACATGACTACTTAGTCCATGGGCCAGGCAACATATCGGTATAATTTGGGGGTACTAAGTTTCCTTTTCACCACAGTTAGATATATTTATTAGGATGTCAAAAAACCATGATTGCCATCTCAAAATGGTAGCTAATAAAAATGGCGGGCAATCGAAGATGGCGGATGTTGAGTTTTAAAGAATCAATTGTATCTCGAGAACTGTGCATCCCATTTCATTACTTTTTTTTTTAAACGGTAGCTCTATACGCGTGCTTCAAATTTTATTATATGCACCGTTTTAGTGAAGTCAACCGTTAATTAGTAAGTAAGTTTAAACAAATATTGAAAATTTTCTGAATCTCTAGTGACAAATTTTTTAATCAAGTTTTATTATTTATTTATTATATTTTGATGGTGCAAATATGCAAAGTGAAGTAGATATGTGTATAATATGTGGAGAGATAGGACCATTAAGTGAAGTGCACCCCCCCAAAAGACAGACTAATCTTGGGCAGTTTTATTTACCTAATGCCGCACTAATAAGAAATTTTGAGCCTATTACTGAGCGACGTGATATACCGGACGAACTGTTACATTATGTGAAATATCACCGCAAATGTAGAGCCAATTTCACCAATATCAAGGGTTTAAGAAAATTAGAGACAGAAGGTTCTTCTTCTCGTGACAATGAAACTTCATGCTCGTCATTATCACCCAAGGAACGTTTGAAACGGTCACAAACAGATCTAAGACAAACTACATACATAAAACAATGCATTTTCTGTGAGAAAGAAAGCAAATATAAGAAGGGAAGCCGGTCTAGGGAACCATTAGTTCAAGTTCTTGAACTTGCCACTGATAAGAAACTGCGCGAAATTGCTATTGAAAGAGGGGATAAGAAAATCATTGCTGTTACATCTAGAGATATTGTAGCTGCAGAAGCATGTTATCATAAATCGTGTTACCTAGCATACACGAGACAGAGACCAGAAAAAATAAAAAATATTGATGAATATACTACAGCAGAGAAGTTGGCATATAACAAGCTTTATGACTTTATACGACAGGATATATTCCGGAATCCAAGAGTAGAATCTCAAAGTTGGTCAAATGCACAGGATATAGTATACGCTGCGTTCAAAGGACCAATTTTGACTCCAAAAGTCCTTCTGCCGATGACATGTAAGACTCTAACTGGAAACGTTCAGCTTATTTCAATTTTAAACTGCCTAGGGCACGGATGTAGCTATTCAAAACTTTTGGAAATAGATACAGCATTGCGTATGGAGAAGCTTAATATTGTCAGTGAGGGCGAAATTACTCTACCGACCAGCATACATGTCAGTATTCCTACAGTTTTAGCCTATGACAATATAGACCGTACTGAAGAAACATTAAGCGGAGCTGGCGCGTCTCATCGAGTCAATGGTATAATCGTTCAACAAACTTCGTCTTCGTGCTTACCTCAGAGATCTAGGAATACAGTAATCAAGGGAAAGCAACAGAGTATCATGCAAGTATCATGGTGACAATCCCTTGTGTACAAGATTATATAGTCGGGAAAAGGAAAAATCCTCCTGCAGTAACTACTGTTGAACTTCCACATGAATACATTGCAAATGTTAAGGATGCACAACGAAAGAATTTACTTTGGATATTTAGTAGACTGCGTAATGAACAATGTCAGACTGTATGTTCATGGACAGGATTTAATATATTAATAAGAAAAGATGTTGCAATTAAAGCTGATACTGTTGCATATTTGCCGTGTATAAATAAGCCCGCAACAGACATGTCAACTGTTCATGAAATTTTAAGACAATGTTTACAGATCAAGTCACAAATTCAGTTAGAAAATATTACATTGGTGCTAGACCAAGCTATCTTTGCAAAAGCTATGGAAATTGTTTGGTGCCATCCACAAACCTTCAAAGACGTTTTCATAGTAATGGGCGGATTTCATATTATATGCAACCTTCTTTCTATTATTGGTAAACTATTTGGTGATACCGGTCTTGGTGATATAGCGCCACCTTTGACCTACTGAACGGCACATTTCAGGATTTTTCCTAAACCCACCTTAGTTAATCTAGAGGGTACATTTCATGGGGGCGAAAAAAATTAAATTAAAAGACGCTTCAAATGAGGCGTCGCTCGACTCCCCTTCCCTATTTAAATTCTTGAGTTAGGGGTTGCTGGGGCTAGGGGGTTGACCTGACAAAGTCAAATTAGACATCTAAAGTTGTCCCCCAAAAATAAAAAATCGACGTGTCAGAGCGTTTTTTTAAGAAACTGGTCTAAGTGTCCCAAAACGGGCGTGTTTCCTTTTCAATGGCCCACCCTGTATAAATGTACCTAGGTCCTATAGTTATTTTGTGAACTTTTAATAGAAAATTTCGCAACAAAATTAGCTAATTTTCTATATTTCCTAATAAATAAATACTAATTCACGGTTCATTTGATTGAACAGTGTATCTGAAACTTTTTCTTTTGTACGCAGTTATTTAGTAAACGGTGGATTTCAAGCCATCCCACCCAAACACGTAATACATAAATTTAAAGATAATTTATTACACTACATCTTTCATCTGAAGCTTTTTTTTCCAATGTGCAAAATATTTTGTAAAAACTTGATTAAAATTTTTTTTTTACAAAAAAATCTGAAAATTTTCCGTGTTGGTTTAATTACTAATTAACGGTTGACTTTACTGAAACGATGCATATAATAAAATTTGAAGCACGCGTATAGAGCTTTAGTTTTAAAAAAAAGTTATGAAATGGGATGAACAGTTCTCGAGATACAGTTGATTTTTTAAAACTCAACATCCGCCATCTTAGATTGCCCGCCATTTTTATTAGCTACCACTTTGAGATGGCAATCATGGTTTTTTAACACCCTAATAAACATATCTAACTGCTGTGAAAAGGAAACTTAGTACCCCCAAATTATACCATTTCCTTATATTTGGCTAGCTGGCCCATGGACTAACTCCCTTAACAAAAGTTTCAGTAGAAGTTCCCCTCTTTTTACATTTGTTGCTAAGCGATTGTTCTCTCCACATTTGTAACAATCTTATTAGAATTACCACCAGGCCAGAATTAAAGAGTTGAGGAGCTCAGGGCAGGGCTCTTTACGTGAAAGGGGCCCTTTTTTAAACTCATCGAAATTATTTTACACGATAAACATTAAAATAAGATCATATGAATAATATGAATATAAAGTAAGTAAATAAATGTACAAGTAAAGAATGAGATAAATATTTTAAACAAACAAATATATTAATTTATTTCTTTTTACTAAATTTTTTTTTTAAATGGGGCCCGGCGCTGTAGCCTCCTCACACCGCCCCGTTAATCCGGCCCTGATTACCACCTGACCCTAAAAATGGTTTTACAGTATTTGTAGTTTTTGAACACTCGAGTTTCTATGAACTGTTATGATTGTCTGTATTGTGTCTCGATGAGCATTGTATAAAATTGTACTGCTGCGTCCCTTTGCGACACGTCCACGCCCTTTGCAATTTCTACTGCCCTTCCTATTGATACATCTTTATATTTCAACAACCAGCTTCCTAAGGTGGCAAAACCCATTAGTTTTCCATACTTTTATCTTTTTATTATATGTATAGTCGGCGTATAGATACAAATCGATTCTGATTCATCGAATAAATTTTAAAATCATTATTGTTTTGTATTTTAGTTATAATAAGTGCTACCGATTTCTTTCAAATAAGCCCAAAATTGCTGTTGCATTTTTCAATAAGATGCGGTCGCCGGTAATAAGCTTAATGGGAGGAAAATAAATGTATGTACTCTTCAATTATCGAAAATGACAGATTTTGAGGCATAAGTAATTTATTAACTTATCCAGTTGCCTGAAAAGGATTGTGCGGACTGGCAAAATTCAAATTAAAAACCTCACTAAATAATTGCATACACGAGGGCATATTTTTGTGCTTTGTTCTGCTTCATTATAGCCTTTGTTACCAAGAACTTTATTACAGAAAATGTTGCAATTACACACAGAATATGTGAAAGGCGAAAATCAAAAATAACGACGGATCCTTTATTAAATTTTAGAGTTGAATAAAACCACCATGAATGCAATGCTAATTGAATGCGTTGTCTGAACACTTTATTGTTATGTGTTGGCATGCTTGTTTTACTTTTGGTGGCCACACAATTCGTTGTTTCGTTGATACGACCAACCCTTATTAAGTACGTGGGTATATGTAAGTTTGTCCACGTTTAACCTTGTTCAATTGATATTTACAATATAGGGGTAAAAATAAATATTTACATTTACAACTCGTTGATGTCTATACTACACTAATAAAAATTTCATGACGATAACAGCATCCCTAAGCTCTTCAACTAAACTATAAAGTTATTCTAAGAGAAAACTACTTCGGTTGAAAACGTACAGTTTGGAGAGTTAGTAAATTCGTCACGGGCATTACAAATTTTCTCTTAACCGAAAAGTCACGAGGAAATCCGGGAAATTGAGCTCTTGGAAAATCTTCCTAAAGGAGAGGGGATCTCGGATGCAAGGGAAACACGTATCTGCAGACAGCGGGCGTGTCTGTTAGCCGCAATATCGAAGTACTAAAACTTAATCGACTATGAAAATTCTTGCTCAATAATTATAAATTCGATCAATTATCAATTGTGATCCGGAAATGAGAACCGAGACAATCGAAATCGAGATTATATTTTCATGTACTTTTATATCGATTAAATGTTATTTATTTAGTATTAAATAAGAATTATGTGCTGAATCTTTGATAAGAAAATCTTAAGAAAATGCCGGTTAGTGAAAATCAATCCAGTATTCCAACTGTGTGTTGTTGTCAGTGCAGGAAAATTCAACCGGAATCGACTGATGAATTAATTATAAATACTTTATATAGAATTGCTCTTACAATTTGGCATGTTGCATTTTACATCGAAAATGAGCAGGTAACATTGACTGGTTTTCGTTATTTCAAAAGATAAGTGAACAAAATATTTATTTTTCTGATAACGCACAGTATCTTTTCGAGTAATCAATCCATACTCACATTTAAATCCGTTGTTAGCACAGCCAAATGGGAACATTAATCATGTAATTCTCCCTTCTCGTTTTCATATTCAGATAGAGCTGTTCTAAAACCCAATCTACACCAAAGTATTAGTTGTAATTGAAACATTGATTAATGTTGATGTGCATGTCAAGCTGTTTCTTTTGTACCCATGTACATCAATGCAAAAATGATATGTGGCTCTGGAACTGATTTGTAGTCAGCGAGCATGGATTACTACAGTAACGCATGTTACATGCTTTTCCTGTTAACTATAAATCACAACGGTAGTTGTACATTTATTAATCTGTTTTGTTTGTTACAGCACACTCATGAGGAACCAATCAAAAGCGGAGTTGGGATAAGAAAGGTATGTATAAATATTAAATTAAAGTTCTCATACAAATCGATTTGTTTCGTATATACAACCCTCTTTACGCCATTATTTAATAGTCCTTGTGGTAAATGAAGTGTGGACGAATTCTAATTACAAGATACATCCATCGAATTTTTGACCATTTTTTTAAATCCATATAGATCACAGTCATATGGGGACAGGTTTGGCCTTTGAATTCCGATACAATTGTTCTCTTAAAATCGACCCCAAAAGGTTTGCCCACGAGGTGAAGTGATATCATCTGCAGTGCAATGCGCCGAACGCTTGTAGTGTCTTCGTCGTTGAGTAACCAAATAAAATCCGGTCTTGGGGTGGGATTTTTACGCATTTTCTATACACGTGTAAACGACACTTGTGTGTACACACGTCTTAAAATATATGCAACATATTTTCTTCATTTGAACATTTGGTGCATACATTTATTTTTAATCAAAAATAACAAAATGTTTTTTGGACTTAATTGGATTCTTAAAAATTATGAGTCAGAGATTCTCCAAACTTCTTATGTAACGTGTATTAGTTTCTATACACGCAGCTAATCACCACTAATCCGGACTGTATTCGTAGTCTCATGGTGGGGAGTTAGAAGCCTTTCTTCGTGGACGATGTTGATAGTAGCGAGTCAGGTTTTTTGCACTTCTGAGAAATATGGCGCTTGCTCTATCTATCTATCTATTTACTTGCGGGATCCTAACTTATTCTGCGAAGAAATCCTTCCCGGAAGCATTTGGAGTTGCTGATTTTATGCTTTGTTTTTTCACTGGCTAGAAGGATGAAGGCCTCCAATGCAATCATGTAGCATCAAATCAGCAAGTTTTCCCAACCAGAACGTTTCTATCATCGAATACCAGAGACAGTGACACAACAACCAACGAACGCTCTTAGCATACCGAGTAAACAAGCCCAATGCAGTTATTATAGTAGTATGTGAAATTACGCTGTTTCGTTTTCTCTTCTTTATTTCGAGCTCAAGCTAAGAGAACGACACCTATTAATATTATAAAATAACTATTTACTGTGTTGGTTATGATTATCATGATAATTGTTAACTATTGAAATAGAAGTATGCCGACTTATCACCTTTTAAAATACTTAAGAAATTTAGTTAGTATCGAAGTAGTCCCTCAGCAATCCATATGAGTATAAATTGACAATGAAATATTCTAACAACGATTCTAACAATTTGCACCCAGGACCCCAACTCTAAATCCTGAAAATCCCCCATGTTGCCAATCTCTTTTCGTGGTCGGAGCATCTGTATGGACCATTTGCAATTTACATACAATAAATAAAAAGTGTACAAACACAAAGTGTTAGGCAGAACATTTATCCGATATTGTTATAGTAGTTCACTAATAAAGGACTGCACTTCCCACTAAAAAAAGAACGACATTTCTAATATTTTCTAACAAATGTTTAAATTTCTAACTATGTAGTTCTCAACGTAAATACTTAGCAGAAAGGCCCATCTGTGGATTTATACTTATGTTGCAAACACTGCACTATTACAATAAATAAAAAGTGTACAAACACAAAGTGTTAGGCAGAACATTTATCCGATATTGTTATAGTAGTTCACTAATAAAGGACTGCACCTCCCACTAAAAAAAGAACATTTCTAATATTTTCTAACAAATGTTTAAATTTCTAACTGTGTAGTTCTCAACGTAAATACTTAGCAGAAAGGCCCACCTGTGGATTTATACTTATGTTGCAAACACTGCACTATGTTCAAAATTCGATGCTCACTATGTATCTTGGAAACGGAACGAGATACGAAGCCGATTAAAGGGCCGTTATCTCATCTGCTCGGGACTTCTTTTGTTTTTCCGTTAAAATGCATTGCTTACCTTCTCCCGTCGACTTTTAACCTCATTTTGATGATACTAATAACATAATTCCACTTTCCACAGTGGTTCATGATAAGTTTGAGTTGCCCAAACAATTATACATAATTGACTTACCATGTTCTTTCAGTTTACATAATGATGAGGAGAATTGGTAACATGGGAAAACGTAAAAAGGTGTATTTTATTAATTTAATTAGTCGTGTAACATACATACTGAAAATGTAAACGTAAAAGGTATCGTGAATTATACTCATGATGTGCATTAGCTTGAGCAATACTTTTAACTTGCTTCTAACAGGTTATTATAAAATACTTACAAAGTTGAACTTTTGTCCATGTACATTACGAGAAGCGTAGTCATGCTTTTAGTAAATATAGTGGGCCAGAATAAAATAAAAGAATTCATTGGATACCATTGTTGGAAAATCGTAAGAGGAAAAGGTAGAACTTATTCCATTTCTGTTTTGAGTTACGTTTAATTTCCAAAGTCAAATGTTTTTTTTAATTAGGTGAGCAAAAAACCAAAAATTCGATTAAAAATTATTGGTGGTAGAGCACATACAAATAATCAATGCACTCTGTTGCCCCAGTGCTACACTAATTATCGATCCACTGGTATTTCACCAGAATGCAAATGCAAAAACTATTCTTGTCCTTCAAGGCATGTGCAATATTATTTTGTAGGTTTCCATTCTGTTTTGTTGCAATATAATTCAGTATTGGCACGCCCAAAAGAAAGGCATAGGGAAGTGAGAGTGAAGAGATTTTTTGGATAGTTAGAAGGTAAATATACCAAAAATCCTCGTGAGTGGTGTGAAAGAAGTGGTTCCTTCTTTAGTTTTGTTATTTTGCCATATCCAAGACGGAACGTCGTAAAAGAAGTCCTTCTATTCAGCTAGCAAAATTTCCTATGAGAATACAATTGTTATTCATATTTTTTCAACCTTCATTTTTCGAGATAATAGCTACTATACTGACAAAGGGCAGAATCTCAAGCCTGTAAGAAGAGTAAGTTTTTAGATGTAAATTTTTTTAAAAGTAATACTAAGAATAAGGTATATGGTCAACGTACATAGGTTATTAGTAGTGCTGGCAAAAATTGTGAAAATCGAAAATCGATTAATCGATTTCTGGAAAAATCGAAAATCGAAAAAATCGATTAATCGCGGATTAGCCTAAAATCGCGATTAATCGAGAATCGCGATTAATCGAAAATCGCGATTAATCGAAATCGCGATTAATCGAAAATCACGATTAATCGAAAATCGCGATTAATCGATTTCTGTGCCTATGGAAATCGTTCACTAATCGTGTTCGAACGAATCGATTAATCGATTCGTTCGACATTTTTACCAGTACTTCGTCACTACATAGCGCCGACGCCGCCTTTAAAACTCTTTCTTAACCGCAGCTATTGAATCTTTATTGGATCTACATCCTACGGCCGTATAAAACATTCTAAAATTTCCACTTGAATATATTTAATTATTTAATCGAAATTGAAAATCTCGATTAATCGAAAATCGCGATTAATCGAGAATCGCGATTAATCGAAAATCGCGATTAATCGGAAATCGCGATTAATCGAAAATCGCGATTAATCGGAAATCGCGATTAATCGAAAATCGCGATTAATCGATTTCTGTGCCTATGGAAATCGTTCATTAATCGTGTTCGAACGAATCGATTCGTTCGAAATTTTTGCCAGCACTAGTTATTAGGTCAGTTTCTAGTTTGATTTCTATATAAAGCCTTTATAAACTTCTTTCTCGACGACTAAATCATTTATGGAAAATGGGAGACCAACGGTCTAGGACAAGCCAGCGCCCCGACTCATCGCGGCCATCTCATCGCCGAACCATCTCATCGCCGACCAACTTATCGCCGAACCATTTCGTCGCTGAGGGTGACCGAGAAATGGTTGCAACAATCGCGCGTAAAGACTGGATTTTTAATGTCGTAGTATTCACTATTTTATTTTAACTTTTGTATTTTGCATTAAAAATTCGACAGAAACATTCTGTAGAATAAATTTATTTATTAAATTAAAAATTGTTAGTAGTGGAACAACAAAACATACGACAAATCCATCAATATCCGTTAATTACTTAAAACTGACAATCATTATACAGACGCGGTTGGTATTCCTTTATTATTTGGATGAGATTGTAGGCTCTTTCCGCAAAACAGTATCGCAAAGGTATCAAATTATGCGAGATTCGTCATTTACAAAAAGTATCGCTACTTTTTTTTAAATATGTCGTGATACTGCAAAGGCCTGTAAATATGCTTTATTGTCTATTAACTATCATTATCGATTTAAAGCTGATTATATTATCAATTGAATAAGATTTAAGGGAATGTTAATGTAAGTATATCTTTAAGTAAATTGATGATCGGTATCGGTATTTATACAAGCAAGTAAAAAAGGATAAGAATTTCGTGAATTTATGGAAAACAAAATCGGCGATGAGATGGCTTGACGGTGAGATGGCCGCGATGAATCGGCGGCGCTGACTTCTCTCATTTCGAAGACCAACAATCCATTTATCTCGCTTATCTTTTCTTGCAAGACGGACATCCAATAATAAATTATTGTATAGCAAATGTTCAAACGTAATATACCAACCTTCATTTTTTACAACCCTCTTTTGTTTCGCATTCTTCACAGAATTTACGTATACACATCAATTGTTCGTGTAATAAAGGGTTGGCAGTGTAGATCTCACTCACCATTGTAGTTGATCCTTCTGTTTGCTTTACATTCTGGTGTAATGATTTGTGAACTTATATTGGTCCATTAGTTTCTTTTTTATTATGTTACCCACTATTTTTCCGTCGTTTTATCTGGTATAGATACTGAATTTCGTCACAGCTTTCCCCTCATCCAGCTTTAGAAACCTTCCAAACTTTCTCTCAGTTCGCCGTCCTTTCTAACTCTTCTTTTAGTTATGTTCATTTGCATTCATGCTTCCCGGTGCATGTTTTTTGTAACTTTTTTATCTTTCATATTTCTTATAGACCGTGCCTTGGTTTTATTTTTTGGTGGTGTCTTTATTTCTCCCCGTTTTTCATTATTGTCAACTTCTTCTTCTTAATTACGGTTGGTGTTTAATCTTTCAGTACAAGCTTTTGAATAATCCTGGTTTAAATTGTTCTGTATTTTCTATTTGCTTTTGCAGTAGGTGCTTTAACAATATACGTATATTGTATGTATTATTGTTTAGGCTTCATTATTAGTTATGGTTAGAAGACATCTTCTGGATTAATTCGTGTAATATAATTTATAATAATATAATTTATACATATAAAAGATCAATCTTTTTTTACAGTGCCAATATGTACCTACTTTTATTTATTCATCCTTAACTTCGAACGTCAAATTTAAACAGTTTTTCTTTCATAATTAAAAATAGGGGAGAAGAAAAAAGTTTGTAAGCGTATTGATTTCCTCTTACAAGCTAATTTGATGGAAACTTTAATAAGCTAAGATGAAAAGATTAGCAAACTTGCCTTAATGTTACCTTATTTGGAGGCCCACTTACGAAATACAGCTGTGTATGCTTTTTGGTTATGAAGAAACTAGTGTAACTTTATAGCTTGGATTTTATTTACGCTTTATGGATTGGTTACTATTTGGCTTAATTAAAAATATAATTTTCTTTAACGTTTTATGAGAATATTAAAATTTTAACGTTACTTCTCATATTCATTGGGTGTTCTCGATCGTTAAACTCTCCTCTTTTATAACTTTTTATGTAATTGTTTTTCTGAGAATCTTTAAAAATAACAAAGGAATGGAAATTTCATCACTAAGATTAATAGGTTAATTATAGCTGTTAAATGAAATGTACTAATTAATAGGAGAGTAAAAGTAATTTGTACGTTTCTTTTTTTTGACGCAGTAATTAAAGTGGTAAACGTGGGTAATCTCTTAAAAAGTAATTTTTTCGTCACGCGGTTTGTTTTAAATTAACAGTCGTTGAGTAATTGTAATCCGGTTCTAAGTGAAATTGTCTAATTAAATGGAAAAAAATGAAAATAACGCGTGTAACCTAGAAAAAATATGTTTTCTCAACCAGCGGGGTTACCGTAATTGGAAATTAAGTCGGGGTTAAGGGTTTATATCTATTCATGACCATTAATCTTTATCGCCTAAATTCTACGGTTTTTGGGCATTATTGCATTGCACATACAGTATCGAATGGTTAAATTATAATACTTATAATATCATGTCATAGAAAACTACAGTTTTGTGTTTTGATCTAATTGAAGTCTATACGTTGAATTTCCCATTAAAATTAATTTATGGCAAGACCTAAGTGACATGGCCCATCTTTATTCCTAACAGCCAAACACATTTTTTGGAAGAGATACAGCTTTCGGATTGTACTGTGGCAGCTGACCTCTAGGTGCGCACTTACACATGTTTTAGTAGGGACGAGAACTTACTTCTCGCTTGATCGTCGATTTGATCACTTCGATACACTCTGTTAAAAGTAATGCATCAATTGTTAATGGTTGACTTTCGATTTTGTATTTTACAGCTTACTATTAAGTTTATTTTAAAAATTTGTATTAAGAGTATGAAATCCTGCAATCTTTATTATGTTAATGTTAACGTTGTTTTCATATTAAACCTTCCAACTACTTTTACCGTGAATTATACGTTTGTTTGCCATCTGTGCATCTCAACTGCTACGGTAGAACTGTACTTGACAGTGTACCTATACTGATATAGAAAAGATATGAATTGTCATAATGATATACGGGACCGAAAGTTAGGTTATAAACAAAAGAAACGGGAATAAAATAATAGCCATGCAGATGGAATACCTAAAAAGAAGCTAGGTATAGTGAGCATATTAGAAAGAATAAGAAATGAGGAACAAAGAATGGTATTACAAAAAGATAAAATAACGCACCATCTTAAAGAAGGTTTGATTTTCAATAAGCAAACCGAGACGAGGACTAGGATAATGAAATATTTAACTTCACATAGATTTTTCGACTGTTCAATACCGCATCTTACTTTTTACATTATAGTCGTAGCGGTACATCTAAATGTCTGTCAAATTGTGCGGGAAGTGTGAAATTAGGTACACTTATTAATTAGATCAAAATAAACGATTTGACCCGCAGCACCCCTATTTTCAACCCTTAGTTTTCAAAAGTGCCCCGTATTTAGTTTTTTCCATCCCCTAACGATAACTCCTTTGTTTACAACTTTCAGAAAAAATTATATTAATAAAAGTTTTAGGAATTCTTATAAGGAACATTTTATATAAGGATAAAATTTTCACAAATATCAACCCTTATCGAGATATGTGGAAAAAACTTATTTTTGCAGTTTCATTACAAAATCGGTCATAGTTTTCTTGGTTATCGTTTCTCAGAAAAATTATTCAAGTAAAAGATATAGATATTAATATGATCAATATTTTAGGTGTATATAATATTTTCACAGAAAGCAACCCTTAACAAGTTATTTCGATATTTCTGAAAGTAAGTAACCCTTAAGTATGTAATCGCTCGTATCTTTTTATTTGTAACTTATGAGGAAAAACATGTGAATAAATATTATAGAAAATTATGTTTTGGGCGTTTTATGTTGGTATGAAAATTTCTCAAAAGTCAACCCTTAACGAGATATATCGAAAAAACCAGAAACTGTCAATTTTCACATAAAATCGAGCATAACTTTTCTATATTTCACTACAGTGACATTATTGTTATATAATTCGGTAGGTATATGGATGTAGAAAATATAAGTAAGGGGTAATTTTTTTACAAAAACTCACCCTTAGCGAGATATTTTGAAAAAAACAAACTTTCGGCCCTTTTTAGAAAAGTTTTCGTAACTTTTGCAATTACGATTGTTAATATTATTTCTTCGCGGTTAATAATAGCCAATTACAGTGTATTTCATGAAATCATAGTGATATATAAAATGTTCCTTATAAGAATTCTTAAAACTTTTATTAATATATTTTTTTCTAAAAGTTGTAAACAAAGGAGTTATCGTTAGGGGATGGAAAAAACTAAATACGGGGCACTTTTGAAAACTAAGGGTTGAAAATAGGGGTGCTGCGGGTCAAATCGTTTATTTTGATCTAATTAATAAGTGTACCTAATTTCACACTTCCCGCACAATTTGACAGACATTTGCGATTTTCTCGATGTACCGCTACGACTATTATGGTCCCATCTTCATTGGCCTTCCAGTGTGGACTGCGTCGCATTGGAATTAAGTTTTGCTGAAAATCAACAACAGTCGATTTATTAATTGCAAATTGGCTACTTTGATGTTCAAAATGGTTTTAATGAAATTTAAATTCTTGTAAGTACTTACATAAATTTAAGGCACTAATTGAACAAATGTTAATAATGGACATGTTAATTTGGATTAATTAACATAAAAAAAGATGCACTTTGTAATGTTATGCATCCCTTGAAGAAAGGTTGATTTTCTAAATTTAAACTGGTTGATGCCATAGTGAAATTCTATCTGCTTTATCTATAATATCTTTCTCGAACGATCACAGAAAACTTCCACCTTGTTTAACATCTTAAAGCTCGATTGATTTGTAAAGGTGCGCTTATGATATAAGCGGGCAATTATACGTGCGTGCGTTAACAAAATATCAATCAAAACATTATTGTATTTTGCTTTTGAAATGTCTAATGCGCCCAAAGTTATAGCGGAACCCACCAGCGTCAAATAAACCCTTTAATTTTAATGATTTCAACTCAAATGTATAATTAATTCTGGAACAATTAAGAAGAAAAGGTTTTGACAATGACTAATTGGGTATTGTTAATTGTATGTATAATAATTTACTTAAATAAAACAGATAAAAATAGCAACTCCTTAAAAATTATAATAATCACGTACTTTAATTAACATTACAGTCAGCTTTATCATACACGCAATGCTATTTAAATTAATAATACTATTACGCACCCAAATGTAGTTGAAGTCTTTAAAAACGCCATTAATTATACGTAATGGTCTAATTAAGGATTTGTGAATTAATTACATTTAGCGCACGTTAATTTCGCATCTGTAATCCTTTAGATTTTTAGAAGAACAAACTTATTTTTATTGGTATGTTTAAGCCATTATTTTCCGATTGGAATTCTAAGAAATTCGTGTGATGAATTGGCTTATATGGGGATTTGGAAAAATTAACATAATTTCCTCGCGGAACGTTTTTTCGGTTTACAAATTACACTGTCAATAGGTATAGGAACAAGTAGATTTAAGAGTGACTGTTTACTGACGAACATTAATTGCACGCCCAAAAAGAATTTTTGTTATATTTCATTAAAAATTTGTATATAAATTTTTCATGTAGGAAATACAAATTCCATATTTTGTTATAAGTGTATGTAGGTTTGCAATTATCTCAATTTACTTCATCTCCTACATACATTGTTAAAAATGTATCAACATACCTACTACGTTAACGTGTACAAACAATGGGATATTAAAAAGATTTATCAACTAAACGAGGGAAGTATTCCATTTACTAAAAAGGTAGTTTGACGATTATTGACAATAAAAAGAAACCTCAAAATTAAGTAGATTATCTTGGCAGTTAACGTACGTAACTTTTACGTGCGCAATTAAGCGTACATACCTGAATATAATCTACATTTATTTCACATATAGGCAAATGTTTATCAAGTTAGCTCAAAGAAACAAAATTCATTCAAAGTTGATTACATGTACATCAGCAAAACTTTAGTAAATAATCGGAAAATGAAGTATAATTAAAAAAATGGTGGGTACATCAAGTTAATGTCATAAAGTCATAAGAAAGTTAACGTTAACCTATATTCCTTTTAAGTAAAAATAGGTCCAAATGTGGCATCTGTTTGGCTGGAGTTCCCAAGGATTATTCTTCTTGGGTAACGTAAGGTACTGCAAGGATTACAAATCAAATCAGTACATCTTAAAATAGTTGCCCCCCCCCCCCCAAGTCAACATGCAGCTGTTACCGCCCATTCACAGATTGAAACATAATAAAAACCAGAATCAAAGTTCGCGCGAATACAACATGCCTGGACCACATTTCCTTTTGTCCTTGTTGAATTTACAGTGGTTAAAACAGAGAAGTTGTAGACTGTCGCTTACAAACAATGAAAAGGGTTACAAATATATTAAAAAGTTATAATGGAAGAAACCATCACGTTCTACTACTGTTAGGCTGACATATATATCTATATTTCTATGGTTACTAACTTAAATATTAGGCGTGTCACAGTATTCATCTCCAGTCATAGCTTCTAAAAAAGTTATTAAGGTTAACATAAATATCGCTTCATTAACATGCAATGGTTACACCTAGTTTTGTTTTATTTATTTATTTATTTTTCTAAATTACAATGGGATACAAAAATGATATAGATTCACACAAGCATAGTTTGAATCGTATGAAATGGTTGCTTTTTTCTTCTAAGTATACAATACAGGGTGTCAGGGAAAATGTGGGAAATCTCTCGGATTCAGACAGAGCATGAAAAAATTATACGTGCAAGTTGAATTTATAAATGCTCTATAAAGTCTAAAGGTAATCATCCAAATGGTCTGTTTCCATAATCTTCCACATTGGATGTATTTTCCCGTGATAGTTTATTGAATTGAACGGCGTTCTTATTTGAAAATGTTTTTTACACAATTTTGGGTTACCTCTCCGCAGTTGGTTGTTTTGGCAGATCTTCTACGACGGTATTAAAAGAATTCCATAACGTGATCGGAAATTTTGGAAGTTTGCATACACTTCGACGACCGAGTCACCCTACCCAAGTGCCTTTAAAATAGTGAACCTCGTTTTTAGCCGGATATAAAAGCTTGCGTGGTTCGTATTTGACATCTTGTGGTAAGTGCCAATATCGTATTACCATGGATACAATCATAATGCAGAAATCGTTCTGCTGCAGACGTTATTATAAAATGTTGTGGTATTTCAAGTTCGCCCAACACCAAAAGAGCAGGCAGAGCCATTAACACCTTACGCCTAACTCATTGAATAGATTTTTTTCATATAGCTATTGTTGAGGGTAGCTCTCCACTTACTATATTATAATATAATTATTTGCTCTGTCTCGAATTTTTCCCTATCAGGTACTACATGATTATGTGTAATAGATTTAATGACGCTCGTGTCATATACAGGGTGTCCATTTAGTAGCCCGTTCTTCAAGTACGGCTTTATTGTTAAATTTACTAAAAATTCGAGTGTCCGGCCTATGCGTTGGCTCGTCCACGCGCCTTAACCACCGCGCCACTATGTACTGCCGTAAGGAATAGAAAATCTCAATTTACGAAAAAACTATCGCACTTAGGTATAGGGTAAGCTTGATAAAGTTACACTAAAATTTACCGGGGATTCCAAATATGCCATAATAAATAGGGTGTGCCATTTAAAAAAATGAAGAAAAATTAGTTTGAAAATGTCGATGTTTGGAGCAAAAAAAAGTGAACATCCTGTATGAAATAATTTAATGTTTCGTCACGGTTGAATACTCTGATTCAACCCAAGTCCACCACCGAACTCACGTAAAAACAAAAATAAGACGTTAAAAAAATACAAGCGTATAATGGAAGGGTTGATATTTACCAAAAAAATATGTATTAATTAATAACTTGGCAACGCCGTGTATTAATACAAAAATAATGTACGACTGAAAAGTTCACCCAAGGCCCCTACATTTGGGCTTAAAAAAAGTGGGTTATTCCATTTAAAAAAATATACGTTTTATGCACCATACTTTTTGGAGACACCCTGTATGTGTCTAAATAATTTGCAAATGTGCTTCATCCAACCTAATTGCCATCCCGTATATTTATTTTTTAGTAAATTTAACAATAAAGCCGTACTTGAAGAACGGGCTACTAAATGGACACCAATGTATTGTTTTATCTATATTTTTGGCGCACCTTCTATTGTGAATAGCATTCAAATTACACCCTTTCTATGTAAGAGGAAGTATTGAAGAATTTACACATGCGTTAACTGATTTGTCGATTGCCACTTTCAAAATGGATATCTAGCTGCTAATTATTGTCCCTAATCCAAAAATTTCCATGAATCCTTCTCCGTTTGTAATTTTTATAAGTATCCTTTTCAGTATATTTAGGTTTACCTATTACAAGTACGAAACACCAGTAAAGGTTGGCATGGGCAAGAGGGGGCAGTTGGCCCGCCTCCTCTGGGCTCGGACTCCAAACAGTAATAATTTCTTAAATAACGAAAAGCTTTTAATTTAAATACATACTTGAGTTTTAATTTGCTTCATATTGTTGAAGTAGCTAATGATCTTCCCCAAATTTCCCCTCTCTCTCTGGAAATTACTGTATGGGATGGGCGACCATGGATCGGTATTAAAGTAATAAAAACGGTCCATTTTCACGAACAGCAATAGATCGTTCTTCTATTGTAACTTGTAAGCCATCACTTGAAAAAAGGTGGATTTAGAAATAGTGTCAGAGAAATTCCTCGTAACCAATTTTAGTTATCCTAATGATCAAATTCTATTCCGTCATCGTTCTTTTTAGATAGGAAGTAAAATCTTACTGTATGATACAACGGTTGGAGATGTTAAAGATTCGTACCCAAGCCATGATCTTTCAAGTTTGAATTACCGTCGACTTTTCTTCAAAAATAACCCATTAAATGTTTATTAATTTTCAATTTTGCAAAATCCCATTAATCTTCTCAATTGTACCGCGGCTTTTTGAATCCTTTAGTATTCCGATATTAAATTTAATTATCCGCATATAGAGACGGTATTTGCATTAAAGCTTTCAATACGTTGCAATTCCCAGGGTGTTATCGTTAATCGGAATTTAATAGGGTGATAAATTGTAATTGAATAGGAGTCGTTATTTGACGTAAATAGTCAAACGGGCGCCCGCTGAAATAGCAAAATTATACAAATTTGGAAAAGATAAGGCCGTGTGAAGCTATACGTTACAATTTGAGTACATTTTTCGAACCAATGAGAATTAAGAAAAAAATTATTCATGATATTGGAATAAGATTTTAGTTCTTCGCATTCGGATTGCTATAGAAAACGCCTTTTCCGTTAGTAAAAAGTTTTAAACGGATGAGAAAAGCCTAATGAGATGATCTAACGACGGTCCTTGATACAAAATTGCTTTTGAAATTTGCGAAAGTGAACAGCCACCGTGCAAGCCAGTACAGTGTTATGTTTGCGTTAAACAGTTAATTTTTAACTTGTACTGCGAATGACAGTAAAGTTTCGTATTTATGTGTACACTAACTTCATGAGCCGCTGTATCGCGAGTTTATAAACAATAATAAATAAAAAAGGGGAATTATTGGTGAAGCTTTGCCGTTTACACCGAGTGTGTGATGCATGTACAAAATTGTACACCCAGGGGGGCGACACAGATGGGTATTATGTTTTTCCCACGTTTCCACGAACAAAAATGCCGAATTGTCTCACTAATTGGTGCGAGTCTTTTTCCAACTTTTTTTCTCTTGTGGAACGAAATTAGACTTGGTTTAAACATTTTTCAAATTTTGAAAAAATCCGCCCAGCTCTGTTTTATTGAAATCGAATACCGTATTCAATCGGGATTCTTTTTTAGGAATACAATCATACACAGTCATCTCTATTCTTTGTTAAAGCGGTGCTTAATATTGTTAATTTGGTCATATTTGTTTGCTAGTTGACGTAACTCTGTAGGTATTATTCCGAAAAATAGCTTCGCAACCGACTTAACTTGTTCAGCTATTTCTCGTTCCTGTTCTTTGGAAAATACTGTAGCATGCCTTAGTTTAGTGTATCAAATTTACTTTTTTTCGAAATCCCTCGCAGCTGCACGTGTTTTACGACCTTAGATTCTCTTTGTCGTTATGCAGAAAAAAAATTATTTTTTACACACTTTAAGCTATGTTCATGTCATAAACATACAATAAATTTCCGTTACATGCCATGCCACCCACTTCAATGTAATAATAATAATAATATTGTGCAATATCCAAGTAGGTATTTCTACCCTCCTTCGCCTTGTTCAAAACGCATGAGATCGAAGAGAACCGATTGGCCAGTAGGTACGAAATTTTGTTCTTGAGCGCGGTAATGCGGCTTTGCGGTAGTTTTACAAAAAATATTGCATACCTATAAGTACATAGATATAAACAGTTTAGGTAACTTAATTTTATACGTGCCATCTTCATAAATGGTCACAAAAAAAGTGACCGACGATGATAATAATGACGAAGATTGGCACCTCACTTTGTAATAATGGACAGAGAAACTTGGCGTTTTACAATTTACTTTTCTTTTATGTTGAGCAAGAAGGTTATTATTTTGTTTTTCCATGACATAATAATAGCATGTTTAAAACCCCAAATTATCTCACGTAACTTTCGCACAAGTTTTTTCCTATTTTGAATTTTAAATTACCTACTTGAAGTTTACGTCATCATTTAACATTTATATACCTATACCTATAAAATGGTGTTCTTTAGAATCCTACAGAGGATCATAACTTACGCCAAGTTATTTGAGGAGTTGATCATTAATAACGATTTTATAAAACGTGCTCTTGATCCACGTGGGAAGATCTACTGCTGGCAGACACTTCTTCAGACAATCATTAATCAATGATTGTAAAAATAATAATCACTGTACGATGTGAACCATGATCACATTCATTTGTTTACTGATGCTCAGAATGTCTAATAATGTAACGCTCCTAGAACGCATTTGTTCTATATGCATTTCGTATGAAATACCTAATCTTTTGAAACAACCTGTGAATTGTTATTAATGTGGTATGAAAGTCAAATGCGTTTTATAACAGATGTTTCACCGTATTCGTCTGTCACACTCACTACAACATTTGTCGTAAACTCGTTCCATTACGAAGTCGCATCTTTCAAAATGAACGTTTCGGTGTTACATTCGCACATTAATGGAATATCTTATTTTAGATGCTCTCGTCGTCATCTTACAGTAGCGGTTATGGGGAGACTTTTACAAGCCAGCCTCGATCAACCGCAAATAATGTGGCAACTGCTTCATCAGGTGGAATGGACCTAAGCTATGTCACCGAAAGAATCATAGCTGTATGGTTTCCTTCTTCCGCTTCTCAGAAGTCTTATCGAGAAGGACAAAGGCACGCCGCCCATATGCTGAAAAATAAACACGGAGATAATTATATGGTAAGTAAGAACATTTCAGAATTAATTAATGCATTACACGACTTAAAGCGGAAATTGATGTGAAGATTGAGATCTTTATATTTCTTGCCATTGCTGTCATTTTGATGTCTTAATTGAAGGATTCGATTTTAACAAACTGTATTGTTTAGGTTTTTAATTTGTCGGAGCCGAAAAGAGCGTTACGAAATGAACATAAACACGTAAAAGAAGTGGGTTGGCCTCAAAAATTAGCACCGCCACTGGAGAGGCTGTGCAGCATTTGCAAAGAAATTGAATCGTGGTTATCGGGTGATCAGCATAGAATTGCAGTTCTTCATGCATGGTATGTACTTATCGATTCCTACTGAAGACAGTTAATTACATTATGTTGTACAACTTTAATACTTGGTTGCGGTCTGTAATTTACCAATAATATTTAATTGGGAAGGCTCGTTCATTTAAAATGTGATCCGCGTTAATTTTGTTCGAATAACTCCACTATTTATTATAAAACCGTAAAATTTTAATTTAGTTGGACATCTACACACCTTTGAAGTCTGGTGTATTCACATTTTAAATGCTTCACGCTACTCAATAAATGGAATGCTGTCGAATTACTTCCATTATCGTGACATTAATACCATCTTCAGGTTTAACTGCCGTCACGCAAATTCTTTTTAAACTAAAAGAACGTTCAAAAAATGACACATTGTTCGATTCGTAGAATATAATGGGCAATTAACATTGTTTTCTCTTAATTTGGTCATAAAGTATTACGTACGTCAATCAACATCGTGTGTTTTCTTTCCTGATGATTGTGTTAATTAAAAATTCTGGATTTATGATACACATTTTACTTCCTGAATTCTAAATACATATACGTTGCAGATATTTTACAACAGTATTTTCGTCATTGCCAAATATACAATTTGGTATTTTGTATTTGTACAATTACAATTCGGGGTCATTTGTTATTTCAGAATGGCTTTACCTATTGGTTGTTCTATTCAATATTTTGTTGAATGTATTAAGGACACTTTCGGCTATTCAATAAAAACGGGGTCCATCATGTTTTGGTGCTAAATTGTTTGATCAAACAACAGTGCACCGTGGCCATACTATGACTAAACAGATAATAATACACGTAAAACGTGCAAGAATAACAAAAAAGTCTGAATACAAAACTAGTAAAACTATGTAATTTACTGGAATGGCATTTCTTCTGTAGGACATTTTTTTAAATTGATCAGTTTATGTGTTCTGTAGTTTTCGCCATTTATTTGTTATTTTTAAACTTGGAAAGGTTTCTCGTACTGTTTCTCGTATTCGTATAACAAGAAAATCTGTTTATTTTGTTACTCATTCATAAATAGGTGACGGGCAAATGGGCAATGCATTCTTACCAGCACCATGCTTCTGGGTGAGTATGGGTTTATAAACTTTGCTATCATGTCTTCTCTTCGTTCTTTTTGATTTACTTACTCAATAATCTTTCTTCCGCATTACTGTTGTGCGAAGGTTTTCCCTTTATTCCTATCTCTTGTGAACCCTGTACTGTCTTATATGTAATTACGTTTATGTATCTACCTACTCAATTTGCCCAGTCGCTATGATTCAGTTTTAGTACGTACTAACTTTCTCATTATTCTTTCCACTGGGTTGGATACCGGGTAGCATACTGAACTCATATTTATCTCCTATAAAGCATGGATTACAGCTGTGGATTACATGCCATGGTACGATAATAGTATACTAAAAGACAAGTTTCATAAGACCAATCGTGAAGGACGAATTCAAGTTTAAAAAACGAGTGGCGTAGCCACGAGTTATTTTAAAAAACGAGTGCTTCAAGGTCTTATGAATTTTCAATTCCTAAAACTGCCCCTATAGCCATAACAGTAAACTCGAGAGTTCTTTGAGTCATAATTGTGTCCAAGGTACAGCTGTAAAGTTTTGCAGATGTTTCGTATTTTGCAATTTCGAGAGATTTGGAAAGCTGTGAAGTTCCTATCGAAGGATCAGAGAACTCAATAGAGAGAGACTCTTTGGGCGCAAGTAAAAATTACTCGATAGTTAAGTTCGGAAAGAGGGTATTGTTCTATATGTTTAAATTGGTCATCATAAATTACGTTAATTTTTTCCCGTTTATAAGTAATTTGTGAACAAAATTACTTCAGTATTCCAGAAATATGTGACCATATCCCCATTGATTGAAAACTGTACGTGAAACTAGTGAAAGAAAAGATATTGCAATTTCGAAATGATTGAACCCAGATTTCATCAACAGTTACAAAACGGTTAACAAAATTACCTGATTTTCGTGTAAAATGTAAACCTTTCTTATCACTCTTTCTCATATTTTTACGACCAAACGATTGAAACTATTACAGGAACCACTTCTCTAAAAACCTAAAACCTTTGCCTTAAAACATCAAACTATAAACGTATGTATAGCAACCAACCGTATGGTCTTGAAACCTAGAGCAACACCTAACCCCAATGAAAAGAACTCTTATCAATACCCGACTATTTTCGCATCCGAAACGACATAATTTATTACAAAAATATACAAATTGCCGTAAAACATCATCGGTGCCCTCTTTAACAAAACCGCCACTTCTCATCTTCCGCAACCAAATCAGTGTTCTCAGAAGTGCGCCATTTTTCAACTTCCATTCAGATTGTTGCATACAAATGTTCACAGTGTTTCTTTTTTCTTACGTACCGTTGTTCTTCTGCTTCGACGTGATTGTCATCTTTTAGTCCTTTTCGTAAGGATTCATCTCAAAATTTTTAGAACCTAACTATTTTCCGTCATTTTCTTGACCAAATTAACTGTCGTTTTTCTATTTCTTCGTGTCTATGTCATCTCGTTTCTAATTCTGTCAATTTTAGATCGTCCACAGGTTCTGATCTTCAAATCCATTTCTGTAACTATGAGTTTATTTTCCGTGTTTTAATCCCTTTGTTATCACAAATGATATGGTGACTTCATTCGCTGTTTTACTTCTTGCAGAATTTTTCTACTAGGCTAGGTACTTCTGAACAGTGAAAGATTTATAGATTTTCAATTTCTTTCCACACTGAGATGGGTACGCTTTTCTATGCTTTTTAAAGATCGATAAACGCTACATGGTTTTTTCTATTTTGTTGCACTTTTTTCTGTAAAGTCATCCTAAATGTGAAGATGTTACCTGTATGCATTTATAGTAGCTTTGCGTGTGCGAAACCTGCTTGTTTATTTTCTATATTCCATTCTCGATTCTTAATAGAGAATATATATGATTGACATCATTTTTCTAGTACATCTTCTCCGTTCGGACATTTTTCGAAGAGTTTTCGAAACGTTTTTAATCATTTTTATTCGCTCCACGTGCAATCCTCCGGGGCCTGGGGACATTCTTTCACTTTCTTTCTTACTTTCTCTTCTGTGGAGTTCATTATCAATGTATCTATTGGACAGTATTTACGACTTGTAATTTTATCTTACACTCGCGGAGGATCCGGAACGGAATTCGAAATTCTACAGATTTTCAATTTGAATGAAAAGAGAAATTACGCTAAAAAGTGAGGCACAAGAACCCTTCGATCACCTTGTTATATCTACGCTGACAGGTAAAGCATGTATCAACTTTTATGCAGGGTCACAGGGTGCCCCAAAAGTATGGAATATCGTATAAATCAGGGATTCCCAAACTATTTTGGGCAAGAGATCCCTTTCCCAAAATGAATTGATACCTCAGACCCCCATAGCCAAATTACTTTAAAAAAAAGGTAAAAGTTGTAAGGAAAACTCTAAACTTTAAAAATCCTACCTCTAGTTCTTTTCCTATTGAAATAAAATACTTGCCAATTTAAAAATTAAGTGAGTAAACTTGACATCATTTTCTCATCAACATTTGACAAAATTGACATAACATTCTGTAAGTTGGTATAGTGGGTTTCACGAGTAATTAGACCTCTGCAATATGGCCGCCATTTAAATTTGTTACCAAATAAAGCGCGGGAGCACTCATTGGCGTAGTACCTTTTGTCATATAAAAAAAGTGAAAAACTTATTTGAATAAATTTATTATTAATAAATTCGCCATCACCACGCTCACTTAGTATTAATTAACTATTTTAACAAAAAATGAACAAGTAGTAAATTCATTTTTATAGATAATTATTGTGTAATTAAAAATCGCAGAATTATAAAATTTAAAAGAAATTGTCTATCCACTCATCGTCTAGGTCGGCATCGTCTTCTGGTGACAAAAATATATTTAAACTTAAAGTAATGTCACTAACATCAAGCACTCGTTCGTTTTCCCAGTACTCTAAAATAATTTTATTAACCTAAGCTACTTCTCCGCGTGATACGCTACTGAGTAGGCAAATAATAGTTTAAGACGTTTGAAGGTCGTGTTTGCTATTATGTTTGTCTTTTGCTATTATAACGTTGTAGGAAAGGATGGAAAATGTTCAGGGTAGCCAACTGAAATATCGCTTTCATTACAACGTTACACTTATAGCATTTGAGTTATTTTATAATTGGATGTTGTTCATAGTGGAATGGCAGCCATGTTGCAGAGGTCTAATTACTCGTGAAACCCACTATACACGTAACACAGCTTATACAGTATCTTGAAAGTTTCAAATAAGTTATTTGAAACTTTGAAGATACTGTATAAGTAATAAGAACATCTGTTAATTAATAGGGGTCGATTTTAGACCTCGTCGACCTCCAAAATCAGTTTTCCTATGTGTCGACTCCTGGGAAACCGATTTCGACCACTTTGAAATCCCTGGTATAGATCTTTGAAAATATCCATTTTTGGAAAAATGTTTCAAATAGAAGTTATTTGGTGTTTAATTTCTTATTTTACTTTTTTAAAACAAAAGCGCAACAGATACAAATTTGTTTTAATGACGAGATATCTATAGCGTTGACTTTTAAAAGTCAATGTCAATAGATATAGCCAACTTATTTGAATATAAAATATAAAATATTAATATGTATTAATTAATTAATTAAATTATTAATACCACAGATAAGTATATCTGTGTTAATACTGTTAATACCCTTGCATCGGAAAAGTTTTGAGAAAACCGCGAAAAACTGCGTGTAGGTGTATTTCAACACCGTTTTATACGCATCTATTTATTCAAGAAACTACCTATGTACTTGGATAATTGTGGAAGTAAAATTAAAACCTTCCGAGCCGAGTGTACTACGATCATTTGAAAAATGGACTGTTTCCTTTTTGCTCATTACCTTCCCATTATGATTAAGTATAACTTTGTAAAATTTGTATGAATAAGCTATCTTACGAGTCAAAAAACATTCTTAACGACTGAAAATGACGTTCAGTTTACTATGAAATACGCAAGAAAACTCCGATTAATTTGTTCCTGTGCTTTTTAAGGTACCTACCTACAGATTCTTAGGTGTTTAATGATTAAAAACATAAATGGTGCGTTGGATGCAACGTTCAAGTGATGGTCAATGCGGCTAGCATAGTTATTTGGAAAATGCCTCTCTATTTCCTAAAATTAATCATACAAAGATTGTAAGATTTAGTAGTAACATAATATTCAATTTTTTCAGTGGCAGTAAAGACAAGTTGGGTGTCGTCGTTGCAGCTTATATGCATTATTCAAGTATATGTGGAACAGCAGATCAGGCCTTAGATCGTTTTTCAATGCGACGTTTTTTAGAAGACAACATAGGACCTTTACAGACGCCATCAAATAGAAGGTACGTTTATGTTTATCTTATAAAACGAAACTAAAGGGGTTAATTTCAGATATGTTGATTATTTCGCCGGTTTACTTTCTCACAATATTAAAGTAAACGCCGCCCCTTTGTATTTAACACATGTAACCGTTTTGGGTGCGCCGTCGTTTTACCAGGGCGGATGCAGGGCATTTCTAAAACTTTATGAAGGACTTACACCTGTGTATACTTCAGGTATTTGTCATGAGAGAATTAATACAAATAAAATAACTTAAAATGCGTGTATGGAAATGACTTCTTTTAACGCCGCCGAGCGCTTCTGAGAATATGATCTGATAAACGGAAAGTTAATGCTATTCCTGTTACAAAGTCAAATACCATGAAAGCACATGCATACTTGCGTCTTATGCAGACATTTGATACTTTTCAAAGGCCAGACATAACTCAATACATGTGCAATTCCTTACATTAGGAAGAAGTGTGAATGCTTTTTTGTGAAATATTTTCAATGCTTTCATAATCTAAGCAAATTCTTTTAGGTGTCTACAGTGTGGTAAGCGGTGTAAAACAATTTACAGTAAACCTAGCCGCTGAAAGAAGGCCTGGGCTACAATTACGGGGCGACATTTTGGTTAAATGCTACCATCGAGGACCATCAGATCGCGAAACAATTTTTGCCTGCCAATTTCATACCTGCGCGGTTGCGGATAACACACTTAGTTTTACAAGGCAAGAATTAGACAATGCATGTAATGGTAAGTGAGAATTCATTCCATTTATGGCACAATTTACCGTAATGTTTTAGATCCACGCTTTCCCCATGATGGTGCTGTAGAATTACATTTTGTGCTGGTCCCGAAGGGCGTATGTCTGCACCAGCACCGACTCCGGCTGTACCTGTTACTCTTACGGAAGATCCTGTAACACGTGCAGACAGCCCGCTTCAACTGGAGGAATCAAATGACGAATCTGATGGAGGTACGCGATTTGCATTAAAGCTGCATGTCTATTAAAAATCAGATAATAGTGCACAATTCTATATAATAGTTGTACCTACTCTCATGGCATAAATCTTCTTGGACATTAAGACTTTTAATGATATCAAATTACAGGCACTTACGTATGCATTGATTTGATTAACGGTAATCTGTGAGATTTCACGCAATAATGCCCAATGGACATATAAATTACATTTGCTTCTTATTTTCTTAGTGTTACTGTAACAGTGGTAAACCTTTTACAGTAGAAGATTACATACTTAGTATAATTGGGCAGTAATTGGTGCAAAACAACAACATTTAATCTGAAATGCCTGGTGAAGTTGTCATTTTTTACTTAGCATCGGAAATCTAGTGCTTGGTGATCATCTCTTTAAAATGTCAAGAGGATAGATCAATTCTGTTTTTTCCCTTTTTCTTGGGAAAGTGTGCAAACCATTAATAAAGAGAATGGAACGAATATGGCACGTATTTAAAAAAAATACTCATAAGAAAGAAAAAATAAAAATAAATAAATGTGTATTACTCTTCTTTCTGTACAATTTAAGAGAATGCAATTTATGTATAAAGTACAGATTTATTTATTTATTTATTTACACATTTATTCTCGTCTGCACACCTAAATGATCTGCCCTAAACCCTTTTGTTTTGGAAAGAAATATAAAAGTTGTATACTTTAGGCGTTGCTGGAATTCCCTTTTACGTTTATTATTTTTGGGCTATTATAATAATTAGCCCCTATTTTTTAATATCTTAACTTTGCGTGCTCGCGAAAATTATTTTTTAATAGCAGCACCAAAGAGTATCTAAAATACTCTTTGGTAGCACAGACAGAGTTGCGTACTCTGCTACAGATTATTACTTTTTAAATCGTGAAAAATGGACATTTTTTTGCTCGCTTATTGATTATACAGATTATCCGCAACGGATAATAATTTTTAGGAAGTCCGCCGACACTCAAATTTTATAAAACCCCAAACAGGTCACATTTGAATTTGAAATGTTTTTTAAATTCAAATTTCTCCACAGTCGTACAAAACAATCCTGATGAATATATAAATGAATAGAACACTCTGAAGTTTCTGTGAAATAATAGTCAAATGTGAATGAGTGTTCCAAATCTCTTTTGTCATTTTTTAATAAAATTCTTAATCTATGCCAGTGCAAAAAAGGTATCCAGAGTAATAACAAAATGAAAAAAAAAATTATACCTAGTGATGAGTATGAGTGAGGTGATTACCTCAATGAGGGTGTTCAACAATTTTAATAATTTCAAAATTTTAAATAGCCCAGAAATGTTAGTAACATATCAGAAGTTGCCTAAGCTTCAATTACAGAGCCTTATCCTTATAATATCCTTGGAGAAGCCAATTCACGCCAAACTAAAGGTCAGAAAGGCTTAAAAGATGCAATTAAGCAATCGGGTTTAGTTAACTGGACAAGCAGAAGGTTTTGAAGTATGAATTTCTCACTGTTCTAGTTTTTTTGTTCTATAGTTCCTCCAGTCCACTACCCACTACCCTTCTCTACCAAACTTTCAGCTGAAAGTCACCATCGCAAAACACATACAGCCGTATTTCAAGTATATTTAATCAGTCAGTATTTAATAAGTACTCCTGGGCTTAAAGTCGACAACACCAAACTGTTTATTAGATCTATCAGTCGCGCCGAAGAGTAGTGCCGACGCATATACAAAAACACGCAAATCCAACAATACAGGAGGAATGTATGACAGTGGACGGGCGGCAGAGGTCATTGCTTCCCCTGTTGTCATTCACTTACGATTTGTTCATAAAATAAGTTAAGAGCTTTTGGAAGAACTGGATCATAGTATGAACGTAGTGACATAAATATCAGCGAATATCTTGTCTAATGATATCCGCTGCCGCACTATGATCCACTTCCTTTCGTTACCATTTGTCTTTTTACGGTGGAGATTCGAGTTATCCAGCGGCGGATTGCCCATTAGGCTGACTAGGCTCTAGCGTAGGCGCGCTGCCATTTGTATTCAATTTAGTATTATGAATCCGTTTTATGTTTTGATTTTGAAAAGTTATTTTTACTACTACGAAGTAAAAGAGGCACTCTCATTCAGGGCTGGCGCGACCGTATAGGCGAACTAGGCGACCGCCTAGGGCGCCAGGAACTGAGGAGCACCTGGAGCGTAGGGGACTCAAGACGAGTCACTAAGCAGTCAACGCCAAATGGCGTCTTTGACTTCATTTTACAATCTAACTTGGAAGAGCAAGAGAGTATAATACCTAATTTGCATATCGCTCTGCAAGTTCTACTAACGCTACCGGTATCACCCTCCCCGCTCCCATCGCTCCCTTAAGGGTGGAAAGAAAAACAATGACTCATTTGTGCAGAATCCGGAGTGCTTGTGGGGGGGGGGGGATCTTCATGATTTCACCCCAACTCTCTAAATTTTTTACCGTGAAAAGCATTTTTCAAATGCGCTTCCCCCTCTTATACGAAATAAGTTTACAAAATGACATTATGCGTTCTCACAAATGTTTCGATATGGTAAACAGAAGAGTAGAAATAAATATCTAGATCTTTTTTGGCTGAAAGAAGGAAAACCACTCATATGTCCCCATAAAACATTGTTTAATTTTCTGTTGCAGTGATATATTCGCAAATACCTACCGTTCAAAACTGATACTGTGATCTGAAACACATTACTGATACTGTTTAGCAAATTTCTGATATGCGCATGTATCCTCGTTATAATTAAAGTTGTTATTGATCTCAAAAAGAGAAAGTCACTTAAAATTCTTTTTTTTTTTCCTTCAGAGAAAATAGCTAATGCAAATTATCCTCAGAAGAACACTTTCTTCCGGTGCGGCTTTTAAAGTTTCCTGAATCTTTCAAAGAAAAAATTGTACTGTTGGGAATTCAACCCCTCCTATTCTCTCTAAACATCAATTTCGTCGAACTTTTGGCAGATTATTTACAGTTTTAATTACGTAAAATGTAATGAAACCACATTCGCAAACTGTGATTAAAATTTAACTTAGAGTTAATGCGCTGTCAGTGTGGTCGGAAATGTAGTTGATGAATTTCATTTTTGTTGGCTACAGTCAACTATTTCCATAATAATTTCCTTGATGTTCCTACCAGGAAGCCACTGTATGTATGAAAGTATACGTAAAACTGAAAATCTATTTTTAAATCAAACAACTAAGTTAAATTTACCGTGCTGAAATGTAATACGTTTGTCGTTCCGGCAGGGTCATGTTACAGGATAGATTAATATTGATCTTTCCCTTAATTATTATTGGAATATTTAATTAAAGCGCCGTATAAACATTATTGACAAGATGATAACCTGATTTAAAAACAAGTAATTGAGTTTTATTGAATCTTGGTATATTTTTCCAAATGATAATGAGTCAGTGTCAATATTATTATTAACATGATTGAGTTTACTTATTTACTACGGTATAAAATTAGCTTGACGTTTATTGTAACCTGCGCCATCCTGATGTTATTTTGGTCCAATGGGGGTACCTACCTATTTCAGTTCGACTTACAAAATAAAGTCGGAAATGACGGTGTTTGATATGAACGTTACCAAACGCGTAGTCATAGTTTATTATTATAAAATGGTTCCTTTTAGTTAAAGGTAAGCTTGCTTATGTTTTCGTTGGTTATTCTAAAACATAATTGTGTGTATTTAATCTGCAAAGTAAGTACAGAACTATAAACTTATTTTCTCAAACGCATTGGGGTGACAATTCTGAGCAATTAACTTTAACATATACTTAAAAATTTTAATTTTACTTTACCGTATATTTAAATTAATCAGTTTTCATTCAACTGTTGCCATCCTCATTTTTTCAAGGGTTACTGTCTACCTTAAATTATCTCTTCTTTTCTGACTTAATTAGTTCGTTATTGATTTATCTATACGGAAGTTACTTAATAAACCATTTTGTCTAATAGGTTTTAAGAGATAACCAAGCTGGAAGAAACACTTCATATAATATTGCATTTAATTATAAGTAGATATAAAACGCCCAAATTGAGAAAAAAACTCCTTCTGGTTCTAGTTTCTCTTTAGTTTTTACTTTTGCATTAAGTACATTTCATACATTTGCATAAAATTTGATATAAGTATCATTCATAAATACCAACAAATTTATTCATTTTAAGTGCTACCACCAAAATGACAAACGATCAACTTTGATTTTTTATTTAGGTACGTTCGTACATTAATTTCTTAACAGTGTTTTTTTTTTAAATGCCTCTATTCAATAATTGGAAATACATATAGAAATATAAAAGTAGGATGAAATGGGAGCGAAGTGACTCAAACATTACTAATACGTCCCACCTCCCACACCAATGGAATTCTTATAACTGCAATAGACTGTAGTAGGTAATATGCACTTTATGCTTCAGTGAAGAAGGTCGATATGTGATGGAAATTAGGCACTACGTTTTTATTACATGGAATATCAAAAGTTAGTTATATGGAAGAGTATGTAATCTTTATAGTTTTTTCCCATGTAGGTATTTACATTTCCTTGCCAGTTCAGTTAGGAATTTGGGTGTGCGAGGTCAAATAAAATTGCAGTTAGAAGAATAGAATAGAATAGAATACGAAATTACGGAAACGTCACTAAACTAACTGGAAAATTATGTGAAAAATTTATTATTATCGTGATCTTCAGTACTATTTTCTTTAAGCGCTAAAGGAAAAACTCTTACAGCTTCCACAGTTCTTTATTTAGGTACTCTTTGTTCCGATGAATTTAAGGATGCTTCATTAATTGAATTAATTCAAACTGCTTCAGATTGCCTTGAAGTTCATATACGTACCTATGTATTTAGTGTTGAATCTTTCAAAGAATTTATCCTGCAATGGAAAGTAGGTACACTTATTTCTTGAAAACACGAAGCTGTATTATACTGTGGGTGTGGATGATAAAATCGTCAATTGCTGAAAATTTCATTCCATGTTATTGTGTTGGAAATATGTTATATTACATTGTACATTATCAAGTGAATGATTGACTTTCTTTTCCTCCAATCGGCATTGAGATTGAGAAGGGTGGGAGTTTTGAGATAACTGCGAAAATGATAGACATTGCGAGATCTTCTTTTGGCGCTAGTTTAAGGATGAACAGAATCGCATATTCGTAAGTAACTTATATTCTTTAATTATTGCATTTTTCAAAGAATTAAGATTTGAATGGCGTTTTTGACGTAGGTAATTTCATAAATAAACGCATGAAGCCAAGTCGAGAGATTAATTTAATAATTTAATGAATGGTTTAGTCCAGAATGAGATGGGCATGCGTTATGCTGAAACGAATGCTGGACCAACTTTATTCGTTATAATTTTGGGTACGAAAAAGAATTTTTTCCACTACTAGCTGTGAAGTTGACAATTATTGCGTATCCTAGACAACTGAGAAGTTTAATTTCTCTACCTAGTGGTCAATAATCTATTATATTATTCACCTAGGTTAATAATGGGAATTTGCATTCCTGTGCTATACCTACTTGATTTTTACAAGAAATTTTTTTATTTTTAATTTATGTCTTAAATTTGACTAGTAGTGGAAAAAATTGTATATACACCACGGTGGTGAAGCCATTTATAGACCTCGCACCTTATTCCGCTCGGGGCAAAGCCCCTCGCGAAATAATCTTGGTGCTCGGTCAATAATAACAGTCTTCACCACCTTGGTGTATAATATACTATTCTATATCGTTTAGTTATAGACGTATTATAGGCACATTTTCTATTTATTGGATGTATGAGTTTTGATTTAGTTCCTATAGTTGTGGGATGGTTACACTGTCGTCTTCAAAGTAGTGTCCGACCCAACCTTCGACTTCGGCTTCGACTAAAATAGGCCGAAGTTTTAGCCGAAGCCGAAGGTTTGTATCAAATACCGAAAATCAACGAACTATTTCGAAATGCGCGCGAGTGCGATTAAAAACTGGTCGCGCGGAGGGCGGGATTGACCGGGATCATCCTGCACCACAGAAGAATTACCTACGGATGCAGAAGCGACACTTACCCATTTTCGCATATACCAATTTCTAATACGAAAACACTTTCTTTCAATATGGCCGTCACACTAAAATGAACTAAAAAGGAGGTTGCAAACATCACAGAAACTGCCGAATGTGGCGTAAAAATTACTAAATATAACACATTTATAAAAAAGTTGTATATTTTAATTTATATATTGGTATTTTTAATACACAGCACCGCCCCCTTATTTTAAGATGGCAATCTAGCGCATCAAACATCAAAGAAACTGCCGTAAGTGTCGCTTCTGCATCCGTAGGTATTTCTTCTGTGTCCTGTTACCGTCGGTAACTGAATCAAAACAAAACAAATTAGCAGTTAGCACACGCATTTGGTTAAGTACTTTGGTACGTACGATTATTTAACTTTGATTACTAATTATTATTAATACATATTACCTTTTTTTACGTTGCTTTATTTGTTCGGTGTGCAGTGGCGGAACTTCAAAATTTCGCCCCCCCCCCCCCCCCCCCCCGCAAAAATAATATTCGGGCCCTTGGATCCCATTTCCACAATTAAAAAATGGTTCTTTCTATTTTAACTATTAGATATTAATGGATTTTGTAAAATAAAAGGAAAAGCTTATTTTTAGGTACATTTTTTTTAAGAAATAGGCAAAACTATTTCCAATCGCTACACAAAATTTCACAACAACTGGCCCCCTTCGAGTCTCAGCCTCCCCGCAGTGCGGGGTCTGCGGCATTGTAGTTCGGCCACTGTCGGTGTGCACATATTCTGGATAGTTATATTAACTGTCTCCACTTATTCCTTTTGAAAACCATTTTCCGAATTCCAATTGCAATTGCCGAATTCGAAACGATTATGGAACCTGTACTGTACACCTTCACGACTGTTTTACTCGCGCAGAAGTTATTTTTATACTAATTTTTATATTCACACAGTGATCTGTACATCAAATGCAAAAATGCCATTTGAATAAACTGTAACACATTTGCGAATTTTGCGGTGTTGTGGCATTTACCTAACTGATTCGAATTTGATGCAATAGGCGCCGCAACGGCCACAGCTAACAAACTCAATAAATGCATTTAAATTGAAACGCAACGTAAACGATACAGTCGTCCTTCGAAGGAAGTGGAATTTTGATTATCTTCCATTTCTTCAGAAAAAACATTCTGTTCCACATGGAAACTTCCTCCACGATGTTCAATAAATTTAAAATTTTACACCTCCATCATCAGGGCAGGAATATAATTTGGAAATGGAATTATGAAGCACTGCACACGATCGATACGCATATACAACAGACGCAGACGGTTTGATTACAAAATCCAATCACGTCCCTTATTTGCTACAAATCGACCTAATGTCGTTACATATGTACTATATGATAAACTTATTACTAAACAATAACTGTTAAAATACTACTACTGAAGGAAGTACTGAGTTCAAAAAAATGAATAACACGAAAGATACATAATCAATGCTGTATACTTAATGGAGTTTTACATCCTTTTATATCGTTTTCAGTTTTTAGAAATTTTTCCTCTATAGCTACAGTATGACATTCTTTCATCGTTTTATTCCTTTACCGTATTTGTCTTTTTAATTTTCTACTGCCCATAAGGTACATACAACCATTTTTCACCTACCCCAATATACCGTTGCCTTATTGACATATAATTGATTGGCATCTCATATCCATGAATAGCCCCGATCTCTCCATTTTCTTACGAAATTATACTAAGAAGGGAAACAATTTATTATAGGGGTTCATTTAGGAAAGAAATTTATTTGGAGGTGAAAAGATCGACTTTTCGTTAAGTTGATTTTCATTGTGAAAGTTTTAACAGTTGCCAATTACGTTGTTACTAAAAGTCAATTTGAATTTCTAACATTTGCCTCCTAAGTTACATTTCTCCTTTCTATTCGATTAGGTAAATCGCAATAGGTACAAAAAATTAACCTTTCTAAATATTTATATATTATATTGAATATACGTATACCTAAACTGGAAAACTCCTTTCACGCGAAATTTTGCAGTCAATTAATTCATTTATTTTCTACATTTCTTTGTTAGATAAACGAGTTTCAATTTGCAAACTTGCATAACAACAACCATTTTGATTAACAACTACCGGTCCTAGTATCTTAAATTATTATTTAAGTGGGTTGATTTCTAAATCTTAACTCTCGCTCTCCGTCTTTCATTTACGAATCGAACGTTCAAAAGTAAGATTATATAAAGTTATAATTACTAAATAAAGCTATAATGTTGAATGACAGAAAAAAGGAGATTATCCTGATTACACTTGATCATGTGTGGGCTGCTTTAGCGGTAAATATCCCTACTTATTGCGATAATCACCTCTCCCACTCGATAGTGAACAGATCGCGAGATGTGCGAGTTGTCCAAATTTGAAATAACCTGCATTCGAGAGTAGGAATATAAAAGGTGCTTTTGTGTAGGTGACTTTGCTGTAAACATTTTATAATATGCAAATAACCAGAAGACGCTAAATAATGGGTTTGAGTTGCAGAGGGTATGGATATATTACCATTTTTTTAGTTTCATTTTTAAAATTTTTTATTTGTTTACTAATCTTTATGGGTGTAGTAGTTTTCACAGTATAATTACGTGAGATATGAGGTATAAAAATAATTACTTAAACTTTATCTTTATATCATTGTTGAATATGAAACAATTACGCAGTACCGTGCTTCATTTAACACCTAAACAAGTACGATTTTTTCGTCTTGGTTATCAAAATTGAAATGTCAAAAGGTATGTAATTAGATCATCACTTTTTAATTACTTTTTAATCATAACAAGCGCCCAGTGGTTTGAGAATTGGATGATAAAATGACCACGAATGATACGCAAATTGTGGTTTTTCACTTCTACGGATTTTAGGTAATATGATGATGCGATTACAATTTATTTACATACCTACAGGATTTAAAAACGCAAAGAGAACTGTTTGGAATAGTTCCACCAAGACAGAATTTCAAACATTACTACCCCCCGAAAATATACTTGGTACCTACTTATTTCCCATGGGAACTGAACTTTTTATGAAAATCGAAAAAATATGGTTTTATTTTCTTTGCCATTAAATTAAAGGATTGGGCAAAGTAGAAAAACGTGATAGAAGTCTTCAGTAGTTCACTACAATTATAATCCTATTAGTTATTCTTTAATCCAAGTGGTTTGCAGGTAGAATACACATTACAAATTACGTCTATACATTTAGTAAGTAATATAGTACAGGGTCACGTTTCTCCTTAAAAACAAACAAGTCGTGATTTGAAGAATAATGCAATTACGTTCATTAATTGCCTGTCGCGAATATTATTCATTTTGGCATGAGGAATGAAAAATGTCCAACTGACATTAATCATCGACAAGTTTTCTGAATATGGACAACGTGACGGATAGATTCAGTACCACATTCGGCAGGTTTGGCCACAAAAAAAATTAACCTATAAATCAAAACGCATTTATCATATAATCTTTAAATTAAATTTGGATATTATTTATTTAATTAGTGTTCAGAAGTTCAGCGTGATGCAATTTATTTACTAATTAGAGAGCGTTAAATATTAAAATTTGACGATCGTAATCGAATTACAAAATTTCCTTATGCGTATGCGTAAAAATCATACGAGCGATTTGATTTGATTAAAAGTGTTGAAAATTCGATTTAGCCTTGATGATATGAAAAAGTGGCCCGATTTTTTTTTCTGTTTAAAATGTCTACAGTCAAAGACGAGGACATACGGACATAGGCTATTAGAAATTCACGTCTACCATCAATCAAAGTACGCAGAATTTTGAAAAGTGCCTATCGAAAATTTGGGGGATCGTTTGTTTTATACATTTTTACTTTCCCGTGCATACACACACACATATACAACATAGGGAAAGTATTGTAATCGAAAAACAATCCTACTCGAGATTTTGATGAATCTCAACGTTTAAGGTTCCCCCTGAGTCCAAAACTACCATTTTTGAACAATGTTTGGCTGTGGGGGCGTGTGTGACGCTGACGTGGGGGGAGTTGGGACGTAACTACTGGACCGATTTTGATGAAATTTAAAACTAAGGCCTATAAATAAACTTCGTCGGTAAACTAAGCTTCTTATCAAAATAACCCCAAACTAGGGACGTTAGTTGGGGCGTAAAAATTCAAAGTAAAACGCCGTTTCTCGTTTGTTGCACGGTTTAACTTAATTAAAATTTGAAAAGTGGAAATTGTCAAAATGCGTTGGGTTACATTTAAAGTGAATAATTAGTAAAATTACTTGTTTTTATGATTAGGTACAATGCTTAAGGGGAGGTTGAAGAACTTTTTTCGATCCAATATTGACCCTGATTTCTATCGCGTTGAAGGCCTCCAAAGCTCTCTTACGTCTGCCCAGTTTGGTGTTCTTTTTAGGCACCTTTTTTTCACCTGCACGCACCGATCCTGGTTTACGTTGGCCCATTCCACTGAAGAAATCTCTACGAATTTGTTTGATGAATTCCGAAATTTTCGAAAAATTAGAGCAATTTACGAGGAAATTTAGCCTTAGTAAAGAGTTGTGATTCAACGACAATTTTTCCTGCTAGTACGCCAAAAGTTCACTCGCCATTGGAAAAGACTCGGACTTCATTTTTTGGGCAACTCGCTGTGACCACTGTATTGGTCGGATTTCTGACTTTTATATCTGAAAATGACCCTAATGAACCCTCACGGCAGTTATGCCTATCGATATTGCATTGGGGTATGCTATTTCTATTGTAATTTTGAAAGAATCGCAAAATATCGTAAGAAAACAGTATCTGTCTCACTTTGACACATCTAGACAGCTTTAAACATTATACTTTTTGCTAAAACTAGGCATATGAACCGTGGCATGTTCTTAGGGTCATTTTGAGACATAAAACTCCATGATCGGAGCAAAACTATGGTCAGAGCGAGTTGTCCAGAAATGCATTTCAAAGTCAAATTTTAACATAGCTTTTAACACTGAACTTACGGTTTTACTTCCTATTCGAGAAAAAAGCGTGTTTAAGATTTTTCACGCTTTCGAAAAACTTGAACTCTCGTCACTCGGATGAAATATAAATACGCTTACTCTTAGGACCACACCGGTAGCTAAAATTGTAATAAATTGTCACCTTCATCCCCTAATGTAAGCCTCTTTGATAGATGTTATTCGAGTTTTGACGGAAAAAGGAAGGGAATTCTGCAAGAGGGTTAACGTGTAGCCCACTTATCATTTTGATAGGCTAGATCTTTAAGAGCAAGAACCTGGCATTCAAAGAGACAATAGAAAAGCTCATTTAGTCACAACGCTGGAACGTACTGCCAAAAGTCATCTCTAAACGATTGCAATGACCAAATTAAAATGCTTCATGTTTACAACTACTTGTTCCACAGAGATGTTAATGGGAACGTGCAAACCACCTCTCATGGTATGTTGTCCTATACAGGATGACCTACGAGAAATTGAGCTTTTTGGATTGCCTTAATCAGTTAAGGAAGGAATATTTCGTCGCCATGTTAATCTCATCGCACTGTTCCAAATCAAAATATGAAGGTACCTACAAGGATCACACGATCAACTGTGTTTCACGAAAATGTCTGACAATGTTCACATATTTGCTGCGGTTGCGCGATTTCCACATCCTTCACTGTATATTTTGACGCTTCTGCGGCAATTCCCTTCACAAAATCCCAAAATTAGAAACATCAAAAATATATGCACTATCAAAAATTAATAAGGTTTTCGGGTAAAAACGTTCTCGAATTACAAAATTTTAAAAAAATTAACCCCTATTTCCCTGTGTTTGTTGTCTATCTTCATTTGAAGTTTTATACCAAATGTGATTCGGATTCTTGTCACTGTTTCACAATAGTTTCTTTCACTTGCCCTAGCAAAGAATATTTGAAGGTGTACTATAATTTCTTCCGGACCGATCATATATGTATTTTTTCTTCTATTGTACTCATTTTTCATTTCCTCCACATGTATCTAACAGCTAATACATTTTCTGTAATTATTCTCCAAATATCCCTTTTGAAAAGAGATGCCATTTACAACCTTTTTAGTCAGTTCATGATCATATCTTACGTTGTGTCTTCAATCAATTTGAACTTCGCATTTGTTTATGTGCTTTTATTCATTTATTATAATTCTTGGACAGGCTTGCAGACAACATGGCTACTATCCAATTTTCTAATAATTTTTATTTCGTCAGCCAACCTTTTTAAATAACTATCATGCATCAGGCAAGCCGATTTCCTTTTTAATATTTCATAATAAACCCCCTTTAACATCTAATGTTTGCGCTATTCTTACGGTTCAATTCAAAAATATGCTACTTTCTTACAAACTAAAAATAAATATATTAAAATATTTGTTTGTTTCCGACGAAAAAATTTATAAATAGTGGTGATGGAAACGTGAACAAATTTAGATATTAATAGAAACAAAATAAAAAAGGAGAAATTTTAGATTGCCTAGCCAAACAATGGATGTGGTAACTCGTAACAACTAGTTTTACCAAGAAAATATTGAAACATGGCGCGTGCATTTTTTTTCAAAAATTCGGTAAATATAGTGAGTTTCATTTGTAATTTTTAAAACAAGAAGAGTTTTGGAAACAAAAATTGCGGTTTTATGAACCACGTTAGGGAAGAAGATAGTGAAGTGGGTGGAGAATAGAAGACTGTGTCTGCAAAATCTGGCGAACTTCTACCATTGGAAATTTTTTAGGAATTCAAATTTCATGTTGGCTACCAATCTCACAGCTGGGTTTGGTAGTAGAACTCTTAAGAATATCAGATAATAGTGTTATATTATGTGGAGGTATCTTTTTGAGGTATTGTGGTTTTTCGTTGATGCATTAAAAGGTGAAACAACGGCTTACTCCTCCAAGACCTCTATCCTTTACTTAATCACACTTACGAGAGGATGTTACAATGTTGCGAGCTCTGAACTTCTTGTTTGTATTTGGTGATCTATTAGCATTAAGAGGGCAATTTTTCCTTCTTTTATATGTTAAGTTGTTTCAAGAATTAAATGTATAATTGACGCAAATTTTAAATTAAAACCCTGCCCTAATTGAGGAAAAGAACTATATTCATCAAAAACAAGTGACCCTCTTCCCCGTATTTTTTACATGCATAATGAGCATAAGACGAAGAGATTGCAACCTTGCTCCCAACGATGAACAAGTGGTCCACCATCTAATACTGGTGTCTACTGTGACCGCATGTCGAAGTATTTCTTTATGTTCACGAGAATATTCCGTAATTAGTGTAGCAAGTAACATTTCTCGGATTTTCGTAACATGTCTGTTGCCTCGATAGTGGACAACGTCCAATAAATCATGAATATTTGCACCTCCATTATTTGCTACAAGTTTGGAATATAAAAAGCATAAAAAAATATTTACGTACATCCGTTTTGGAACAGAAATCAAGCTTTTAGAGAAAATTTCCTTTTAGGTCGTAACAAATTATGGCACAACAATTTTCTTGGTCCAGTTCTATTTCTTTCCTGACTCGGTTACTTTGAGACTCTGGAACTGGAATCGAGCAGGTGTCGAGAAACAGCAAATTTCCAAGCCCCACGTAGAATTTCTCTTTATATGAAGGAATTCCTACCTTCACAAAGGGATCTTTAATGTGTCGAACATCGCATCGATCCACGTTCTTACACCCTATCCAATGTGAAGACGTGTTTGAGCTTTTCTCTGTCTTAGAAAAACTACTACCTTGGCCGGATTCGCATCATACAGGTGAAAGGTAAACACGCTACTCTTTAGTTTTGACCATCGAAGTAACTGGCGAGCCTCTAATCACCGATTTTTGTTGATGATCGTATGGGTGGGATGTACGGAAAGTGGTCCGTATTGAATTGTTGCGCCAAAAATAGCAAGCACGAACGGTACTTGCAAATCATCATTCGCGTTTTAATAGGTAATACTTATTCAAATAAAATTAGATTGCGATGATGTTAAATTATAATTTTCTTTCGTCCGATTTACCAAATGAGAAAATCTTATGTGGGACAAAGGGTGTGGAAACTAAATTGAAATTGTTTGTATTCTGAATCTACCTACGTAATTGCTATAATTGCTGTAATTATACCATTAAGTTAATTTGATGAGGTTTCTAATGATTGGAAATATATAGTACAAAGTTGTTTTGGTCTAAGACTAAGATCGTGAAATTATCTATTATGCAAATTCTTCATCTGGACAAAATGTATAATTTCCCTTTATAATCGCTTACACACCTTTATCATTAGTTTACGTCCAGAATATGTTCCTTTCGCTAATTGCAGTGGTAAAATGTGCAAGAGTTATTATTAGAAAAAATGGTGTGGTTTATTGATGCGAGTTTACTCCCAACTGGGTAAGCAGTATATTTTTAGGTCAATTAAGAGCACATTCGCTGTAATCACATCTGGTAATGTACACGAGTTAAATGAGGGAAACAATACGAGTTGTTCTAAATTAAATGTTAGTTGCATGTGTTAAAGCTAAGAACAATGTTTGTTATAGAAGACGTTAATCATACTTTTGGGCCCTTAGACGGAAGTATCTACGCCACCATCGCCAAGAAGCCGGAACTTTCACCCGGCGCCGTTTCTAGCCCTCTTACTGTGTCCATGGACTCGGGCATTTCATCTGCAGGTTAGTAAATAATTTTCAATAGTTTTACTAAGAATAAATATTTAATCAACAATAAAAATGTTAATGTTTACGTAATTAACTACACTTGTCGGTATTTCCTTTGTTGAAATACTTGGGATGACATCACTTTTATCTTCATTATGCCATCTTTAGTTAAAGTTATACTTTACAATACACACACACATAAAACATTTTCGTGATTTTTTCCATTTTAATAGACAGTGTAGGGCGATGTAATTTTTAACGTTCGATATACATATATTATAAACGTCACAGATGACAATAAAATTGTTCCTTCAGGAACTTAATATTTTGTATTGTAGCGTTCTAAAACATTTATCAAGGATGTATAAAACTATAAACCTATTCTTGCTACTTCGAAATCTGTGCATTAATAAAAGGTTTACTTACGGCTCTTACGCAGGATAAATGAAATTTTCGTGGTATTTGATTTGTCCAAACTGTATCAGAAGTAGGAAAGTAATATCTATTTATATTTATCTGTGTAATTACGCTATTTTTATTAGTAGGTCACACAATGTGTGATTTCATTTAATTTTTTAGAATTCAGTATTATCCAATATTCATTCTTCGGTGACATACATACTTCCTCCGACATAATGCGGTAGGTATAAGTGCCGCTGAAAACGAAATATGTATCTGTTAAATTGCGTGGTTCTCACAGTTTGTTTCTAACAGTGTTCGTACAAAAATAGAGCAATTTTAAGCATGCTAAACATGTAAGTTGATATAAACATATTTAACCTCTCGATTAACTTTTTAGGTCATTTAACTAAAATGAATTGTTTAATTAGTATTATTACCACAAATAAATTTAATCTGTTTTAAGTGGACAGATCATCCTTTATTAGCTTGACTTTTGCATATGAATTAATATTACAAGTATAATGGTTTACCCAAATTTTATGATGCGTGAGTAAGCTCTAAAGAACAATAGAGGGTTGTGTGTGTGTAGTGTATCCAGTAAGTTGTACGGTCGTTTTATACCCGCAAAGTTTTACAAAAATGTTGAACTGCGACACTATACTATGTTTGTAATCGTATCTTTGGCATTATAAAAAGCCAGAATATTAATAAGCTCTATTCATGTGAGAACGTGCCTATAAATATACATATGTAAATATTGCGGTAAATCGGCGAAGGATCTGTTCAAATAGAAGCACCAAACTGTTCTCCAATATTTCGCGATGATTTATAACAACATTCGTTACGTATTTTCTACAGCTTTATTTGATTGCAAACACATATATTTCCTGAAAACAACTTTATGTTAAAAAGGAAATTGAAAGAAATACATATATATGAAATTTCCTCTAACGAGTATCACCCAGTTTGAGTTAGTGTGAATAAATTTATATGAAAGCAAAAAACGTGATATGCATTCAATCATTACAAGAAGCATTAAGCAAATGAATATAGGGGTAGTACATGTTGATCTATCTACTCTAATGTTGTAAATATTTCATTATTACTCGAGACTTGTTACTGAATAGTGTGTATTTCTTTATATAATTTCGGGTGACAGTTGCAGATTATTTCTGTAATAAACGTCTTAATGATCCATAAATGAAGATATGCATGGGGAGGCTTCGCTTTCCGCTTATATATTAGATTAAGCACTTAATGCACAATTTTTGTAGGTACTTAAAAGGCATGGTCACTAATGTTGTTTTTTTAACCACAGGTCACCAGCAAAACGCCCACACTAACGCCTCTACGAGCCCCCCACTGACAGCTCAACCATCCCCACTAACTCCAGAAGATCAGCATCGAGAGCTCGACGAGCTTCTTACGGATATGATGTTAACAGTACAAAGTATTCCCGATGTAAAACCGCGACAATCACCTTCTGTCACCAATGGTTCATTTAATTTGGAACATGTGAAGTACATAGACGAGGAAGAAGACAAGAACATCCCCTATCACGCACGTCAAGATAGTCGCCCTTTTAGTTACGGTGTTAATTCGAGTATGATAAATGAGTCTAAGGGGGGGCTTTCAAGCCCCAGTTTAGTGCGTAAAGCTAGTTTTAATAAAAGTTCTGGTGATACATTAAAAAAGGTGCAAACTCAAGTGTTTCCGGATTCAAGTTATTCATCGTACCCTACTTATTCAACGTACAATACATCAAAATATGGCACTTATTCGACAACCTCTTCATATAATAAAAAGGATCCAATCGATGAAATTTTTACCGTTAGTATTTTAAATACAAATCACCAGCCGTATAGAAGAGAATATAGAGAGGAATATTACAAAGATGAGGGAAAGAAATATGAAACTATGAAAAGAAGTTTAACCGATGGTAGTTTGAGGAGAGCTCCCGAAAAAATTCACGAATACAAAACCTCATCATCGTTAGTTGCAAGCCCTTTGTCGGATGGAGAAAATTTATCACCGCCTGGAGCGTTTAGAACTTCTCCAAGATCACCCGAATTTCACGAAACGTAAGTGTCGAAAAATGAATAAGCCATTGAATTTAATTGACCTCGTCACAGATTCTTTAAAGGTAACCTTGAACTTGTAATTTAATCGCCATATGTTCAAATTAGTTTGTCTTAATTATATTTTCTGCGGAGTAAATTGATTTTCGATATCAGATAAAATTACTGTCTTTATATGTCAGCTCGAGGTTTAACCTACATCTACTTAATTGAATATTGCCAATGAATTTCCATTTACGTTTTAATTTTACGTTGACCAATGTCATATGTTCTTATTCAGTCTTACTGTAAATATAAAATGTTATGTAATTGGTCAGTTTATCTTTGCTATGCTCTTAAATGAAAGTTATAACTTTTGCATAGTACACTTTTAGAATGCACAATACTATTTTCAAGGATTTTCACGTGTTTGTATGTAATTGACAATCGATAACATATTAGTTTGTTTTTAAAGTTGTACAAAAAATAATGATATTGTTTATTAATCGATGTATGTATGTGAATGTGGGTAGGCACATTTAAATATTTACTCCTCGACTAATTAAGTTAAAGTTATTCTTCAAATGTTAATTTCTACGTGCTTATAATTAATTACCTATCGACAAGAAAAATTTCAATTCCTTAAGGGGACTAATTATTCTGTTTCCTCGTAAGTATATCTTTTGTCTACCTCCGAATCCTAAGAAAATTGCTCTCTTCGAAGGATCATGACTCTAAGTCTGGAAAGATAACATGGCATCATTAACAATTTTTCTTGTGTTTAGCAGAACTATTTACTGACCATTCTAGTCACCAAATTGCATGTCTTGAATTTGTCATGAACTGTAGTATTCTAACACGAAGATAGACATGGTTACAAGCGAAGCGGTTACAAGTTTTTGATTTAGTTTGTAATTGACAAACCGTTTCTTCTCATATTTGTGCAACAGGTCAACTGGATCGCACTCGTTGCCCATGACTTTTTGACTGATGAGTAGCTTACTTAGGTTACAGAAAAGCCACTTTTCAATGTCATATTGACCATGTGACAAAAGAATACTACCTTCATTGTCAACGCATTCGTGCAAAGCGCGCTTTGTTAACAGTCAATGATACTGTGGAAGAAATGTAAAGCTACAATTGGTTCCGATTCTATCATTCTTTTAACAATCTACCTACCTCAAATCGAACAGTTTGTATACGCAATGGTGTGTAAAATTTATATACTACGAAACTGCAATATGCAATATGCAGTGCCAATATACCAATTTACTCTGATCAAAAACCCTGTTGCCCATAGTGTTATTTAAATTTGGGTCGAGGTCAGCTTTTGGCAAGGTTACTTTTTGTAGTATGTACCTACTAAAAATTCAAGGGTACCTTAAATCGTACACTTAATATGCAAATAAGAAGTAATGGTAAACATATAAAGATAATGTATTCGCAGTCTATTCATTTCCACTTCTTCCCTTGATATTCGATCCACTTAATTATTCATTCTTCCATACACTATAAAATACCATGATTGCATGTATTCCTTCCTATAATCAGACACGGATTTATAAATCTTTCATGTAGGAGCAGAGCTATTCGATTCTCTTTGCTCCTTCAACATTGGCGCGCATCGCTCACCCCTCTTTCTCATACTCTTTGTTTGAATAATTGTTAATTGTTTTCACGAATAAACACATTTTTATTAGTTCTTGAATATTCCAGTCTTTACAAGCACTACTCTCCAGTAATTCAATTTCTGGATTCTGGATTTCGATGGGAGGGTGGGAGAGCCCACGCGCACCTAGGCCATCTATTCGGGCCCTTTATGTTACCTACTATAAGTATCGCTTCCGATGTTAGTGAAAAGTTAAGAAAATTTGAGTTTCGTAACTGTTGGTTTTTCAAATTGGAAAAGAGTTAATTGAAAACAATTCCGCTTTTTGAAAACGCCATAATAAATTTGATGGTGTCTTGGGATGGTTACAAACAGAATGCAACCATGTATATTTTCACCCAATCACTGCAGTACTATAGCGCCTTGAGCGTAATGTATATTTATTATAGTGATAGAGGTGTTCGTATTAATAAACTGTTGATTTCTCGCATGATATTCTCATGATCTCATTACAGATCAGTGCATCACCTTTTTTTTTATTATTTTTTTTATTAACGCCTTCTAGGATACGAACTAAAATCGTAGGTACCGTGTCGATATGATGTTCGCCACGATATATATTTCTGGTTGAGGGTAAAATTCACTTAGTCAGGCAAAATTCTAGCAAGGGTAGTGCTAGTAACCAAAAAGCAGTTGATACACGTAGGAGGTACTTGGAAATCCGCTGTTCCTAGATCTCGCCCCACAGAATAAATAAATTACAAGTGGATCGAATAGTTCCTAGTAATTTGATCGTTTCCTAAAGTAAGATGGTATAGCCTCCCGCGTTTTAAATTCATTAGCAAAATGGCTCATTAAATTGTCGACATTACGTTAGATGGCAGATTCTTGGCTTATTTCTTGCCAATTTAATATTACGTAAGTAAGTTAGCTCGAGTTAGGTATGTAAATTACGTTATTATAAACTACATTCTACTCTACTGCAGTCTAAAATGCTATACATTTGGTTTACTCTATTATTTTTACAATTTATTACATTTTATTACTTTTACGAACATAATACATATTTAATTTGTGTGCATTGTTTAATATCTTTTTTTCTTGGGTAAGCACACATTGATTATTGCAATATCGCTTATAGGTTTTGTTGAAACAATATTGTTGAATTACTACTGAATTGTCTTAAAACGCCCACAGTTGGCAAATATTCAAATTTAGATTTTAGAAAACTATTCTTAGATAAATAAAAATAAACTATATACTTACACTGATATGATACGGCTAGAGTGGAGATAGCGTTCTAAATACTTATCATTATTATTTGGCGAACAAAATAGTTTGTTGTGTAATTGCTGGTAACGGTAACTTTTACACACCTTCATGTTTGCACATTAAACAAAACAAAGCGTAACTAATTATTAGAAGGTCACGTTGATCAATTATTTTGTTGCTTTAAATGCCAAAGAAGTTTATCACAAATAAAATCCAGTGTATTTTTTCAGATACACAACCAGCAATTTGACATGGCTGCAAAAGCAACAGCTCAAGTTGAAAGAACGCCGCGAAATGCAATTAAGGGATGAACGTCAACCTCATGAAACTCGTCTCTTGTCAGAATTGAGGAATATACAAGCTAGACATATTAGACCATCAGCAAGTCATCGAGCAGATGGATACACAAGTGATACGACCGCTTTTGCAGATGACGATGAAGATTTTACTGTTCCACTACATATTAATACAATGTCCAGAAATGTGTCTTCCATCAATTCCCCTCCAAGCGGAAATACCACCATGAAAACTGTCTATTCCACCAATGAGAGACCTTTTGTTGCAGTAAAGCGTATACATGAGAAGTTTGTTCAGGTATGATTAATGATAAGTAGTAAACAGCAAGATTGAATTAACCAGTCACAAAACGCGTGTACAGCACCAATAAACACTAACTTTATAGAATTCAACATCACCTTCGTCGGCACTTGCTGAAAATCCAATGGGTCACGCAATAAGATCTCCATCAAGAGGTGGTCCAGATTCTACAGATGGTCTTTTATCTTTAGTTGAACAAGAACAGTATTTTAAACAAAGTCCTCATCCAAGTACCTCTCCCTTGGTGGGTATTTCTAATTCTTATAAAGATACTGAAACTCAAATTAACAAATCATCTCATGGAAATTCATGTATCATGAATGACAATTCACGTGTAGATAGCTCACGACACGATGCACTTGCTGATTTGATAGCTAGCTTATCTAACGGATCCGATAACTCTAATGACAGCCCTAATTCTGCAAATGCATGGCAGGTACCTACTTCAATCATATTTTTTTAAAATTTAGTATACTTTTGATTTTTCATCTTGCACGTTTACAGTTCAAGATAACCTACACAAATAAATTTAATTATTATTAATAACTTTCATACAGTATCGCGATGAGTCAATTTCATCTTGGAGAACACAATCGGTTAGCGAAATGGAATCTAGTCCACCTCATAGTGTATCGCCACGGCCCCAAACACCGGCATTTCCTGTTCATCCCCGTACACCTTACACAAACGCATCGACTCCGACCGTTCAATTCGATTTACCATCCGAACGATTGCCGCCCAAAAGTCCTACCACCCAACGGTAAGCTTTAATATTATGAAATAAGCAATTTATTTCTTTTGTTCTTGCAATGACATTATTCGGATATACATATTTTTATAGACGATTGAGTTATCCTACTTCTGCTTTAAAAAACTCAAAAAGGTGGTCAAATTCACCGGACAGGTAAAGAAACTACTCGTTGCTTGAGTAGCATGTGATCTCTAAAAAACCACTTCACCTTCTTGACATAGAATGTTCTCAATAATGTGCATAAATCTTGTATAAATAAAAAAATAGCAAAATTAAAACATCGCAGAGATCAAAAGAAACGTGAATCATTGCAACTCTGAATTCTTGGCATTGAACTCTTTGAAAAAGGCTCGGAGTGTTACGTAGGGTTCGACATCCGTCTTGTATTCTTGCTAAAAATAATTATTCTCCATTCTCAATTGGAATGTGATAGTGCACCATCATGCTTACACCAAATCGAATCTCAAATCATTTATAAGATCTGGAACAACATTTTGTAAGCAATTCGAACATGCCACCTTAACGATTCACGGAGCGACAAAGCACAGAATATTTGACGTGAATCTGACCTCTTTGGAAATGGCATATACAGGGTGTTTCAAAAAATTGTAGCGGACTATGCATAACCGGATTCTACACGTGAAAATAAGTCTAAAATATTAAGCAACATTTTTATGATTCCGCTTTAGTTAATTGTAGACTTCTGAGAAATTTCATAAAAATATGTTGAAGAGTTTTTGAAATAATAATTATTTTCAAGTAAATACAAAATGCCAAAATGGTTAACTAAGCCGGAATCATAAACATGTTACTGAACATTTTCGACATATTTTCAATGTAGAATTCGGTTACAACTGTTTGAAACGCCTTGTATATTCGTTGAAATAGAACTGTAGATTCAACCTTTAAGTAATGGCTTACCTTTGTCAGGACAGATGTATCGATGCGTCGTCTATCGTTTATTTTCATAAAAATGCTATTTGGCGACATTATACAAGGTGCGGATGCGAATCGGAGTTTAACGTCCTTCATATAAGCTTCAGAAAAAATTTCAAATAAATTCTATTTTAATGCTACCTTGAAGATTTAAGATATAGTAATTAGATATTAATGTTATTCATACAGAGTGACCTCATAGTCTTTAAACCCTTAAAAGGTTGTTTAAGACTCCCCCACAACATTTTTATTTTCAAATTCTGTGTTCAAAAGTAATGTTTAAACTGAACCATTTCAATAATAATTTCTACAAGAAGCTTAACAAATATCCTAGGGAATGTCTGTAATTTAAAATTTTCAAAAATATTATAGGTACCGTCGCTGCTCAAAAAATTTAAACTTTGTTGAGGTTTTGATTATCCAAAAAGTCAATTTTTTTTAAATTTCATTTTAGATTTTATGCTATTATATTCTTTATCTTCCATAGTGTGTTCCTTATCAGTACTTAAATTGATAGTTTGTAAATTATTTGTAATAAAAATGTCATTTGCAATACCTTTATTTTTCATTTAATTCAATATTAAAGGTAATGTAAAATAGAAGATTTATGCACTTTTTTTTCCACACCCCTTCCACGTATAACAAAAGTAGGTATGTAAACTACAAATGTATAATGAATAACAAATACAAGTACTTTTTCTTTCACCTATTGCACGACTTGAATAAAGTTGTATGTTCGCACCAATTTTCTCTAATAGTCAGATTATTGTTCCTCAATATGTTAAAGTATTATTACAGCCTGTCAACGCATGTACATGTAAAACTTCCTTAACTATTGTTGGTAACATATAAATATGTGAAAATAATATTGTAATGAAGATTCATTTATAGCAAGGACCGACCAATTTCCCCAAGCGATTTAAGCAATGGTACAATGGAATATTCTCACACAGTGCTGCAACGAAGCACATCGGCAACACCTACAAATTACAACTATAAGGAAAACTTTAGTGATGGTTATCAGCACAGTCCTGTTCATAACGGATCAGCTTCACCCACCGTTTACTATGTAAATTCAAGAAGGAGTTCTGCTCATTCTGAATCTCCACAAGAAGTGTCACCTGCACATGTTAAATTTGTGCGAGATACTTCTAAATATTGGTACAAACCAACAATTACTCGAGAAGAAGGTTTGTATTCTGTATTCAGCTCATTTATGTGTTGATTGCATTTCACTCATTTACAGCAATCTGTTTACTCCGCAATCAGTCACCAGGCACGTTTGTGGTACGAGATTCTAATTCGTTTCCTGGCGCCTTTGGATTAGCACTTAAAGTTGCCACACTGCCATCAAATGTTCAGACGAAATCTCCCAGTAGTGATGAATATGTGCGACACTTTCTAATTGAACCTACATCAAGAGGTGTTCGTTTAAAGGGCTGCAGCAATGAACCAGTTTTCAGCTCTTTGTCAGCTTTAATTTATCAACATTCGGTTACTCAAATGGCCTTACCATGTAGATTGATGCTACCTGAAGGAGATGTAAAACAAGATAATATCACTACTTCTTCACAAGCGTGGCTGTCACAGGGAGCAGCATGCAATGTTTTATATTTATTTTCTCTTGACATGGAATCGTTAACAGGACCTCAAGCTGTTAGAAAAACTGTTATAGAATTGTTCCAGAAATCGCCACTACCAACAGCCACAGTAGTTCATATCAAAGTGAACGGGCAAGGAATTACATTAACTGATCATAAACGGAAAGTTTTCTTCAGAAGACATTATCCCATTAACACGATATCGTACTTTGGTGTAGATCCTGATGAACATAGGTGGAGTGTAGGGAATGACGAGGAGGGAATTCCAAAGAGTTCAAAGTATGTATTAAGTATGCCAATTCATAGAAAATTAGGTACATGTCGTTTGTTTCAGCAAAATATTTGGATTTGTCGCACGAAAGCCAGCAAGTAACGCAGACAATCAATGCCATTTATTTGCCGAATTAGAACCTGAACAGCCCGCAACAGCAATTGTAAATTTTGTAAATAAAATGTTAAACGCGAGTGGCACTAAAGCCAATATTGTATGAAACAAAAAAAGAATAGGAAAGACTTTGCAATGCTGCAATATTAGATCGACGATGATGATCAGTATTTAAACATCCAGGTTCTTTGTAATCACAGAAAATGTATATTTGCTTAAACTAAGTAGACATCTACTAAATCGGGTATCTTTGCTTATATTATGATTTAAAATTCACAAATTGAGTTTTGCTAAACTGTATTAACTAGTCTTTTACTACATAATTTTTAATTTGTTTCACATAATAATCTATTTTAGTAATTAGAGCAGATGAATATTTTAAAGAATTTATTCAGCAATATTGTTAATAACTAAGAAGTTTTTGCATAACATTCAGAGTGCCTATGTATTGTAATAAGTAATACAATTCGTTTAATTATAATTATTGTCCCTTTTACCATATTGAGCATTATGTGAACAGTTGATTTTAATTTTACTATGCAACTGCACGTTTACATTTAATTTTAATGTATAGTTCTAGGTGGCTTCACAAAAACGATTTTGAGTTTGGTTATTCGTCTTATAAATATAATGTAATAAAATTAATTTAGAAATTCAAACACCTGTGTAAATATGCCATAGTACAAATTACTGTTATACACCAATATATATCATTGTTCCTGAAGGTATCCACCAGAACAAAACATGTTATGCATCTCATGTTTAAGTAACATCGATGTAGCAGAAAATTAAATAAAAATTACTAATTCTTTTTTCGGTTTTAATGTTCTTCAATTGTCCTACATTAAAATCAAACTCCTTTACTACTATCACTTACCCTTTTATTAGTACCTAACATTGAAACCAAACACTCATTCTGGAAGAAGAAAATGGGAGAATGATGTAGTTCTGCATTAGCTGCTACATTGCCCAAAATATTATCTACTATGTATGCTTACTACCAAGTATCATTTCATTGAAAAATAAACTATGAAACTGACCTCTGAGACATCTTAAGTTACAGCGGACAATGACTGAACTATACTTGGTGCGGACAATTGTTGCTGTCAGTACATTATATCACAAATATGCCACTTTCGCATTAATTATGGCCTCAATTTTAGTTAAGATAGTTTTAATGTATTTGCAACACTACTAATAGTACCAGGATTAACTAGTTGAAATCCCTGGATTACAAAATGAACTTCGAACACCGCAGTAACGAAAGTATCAAAAAAATCTGGCCTTATCAAAAAGACAAAATTTGATAATTTGGAAATTTCGACTTTAAAATCGAATATTTCGAAAAGTATTTGAGATATCGAAAAATTGGGACCGGATCTTGAATCAGCATAAAACTTCACATAAGATCCATATCTTAACTCGGTTGTAGACAATACGCATCTCTTGCAACGCAGGACGCAATATTGATTCCAGTAACGAACGAAGTTCGTTGAACATGATACAGTTATACATAGTTGCAAGACAATGTCTATAGATGAGATGAACAGATAACAAGGATACAACATAAAAGATAAAGACATCTATACGTCCCTCTCCAAAGTACCAGTCATGACAAAAATTTAATATGAAATCATAGAAGCGAATGATTCGATGATGCAGTCAACAATGCGATTTGACATCAACAGAAAAGGTGAGTTTTTCGTAGATTCATTATTAGTTTCCAGCGCAATATACATGACTGTGTCGATAGAGCCATCGCTCTTTGATCATAGTGATCATAGATACATTCCTTTTGACATTGTATCCTAACTATCTAACCTAAGATTGTATCGAACCTAAAGGGTAAATTTGATAATTGTACTGCCAAGACCAATAAAATAAATTGTTTAAAAATTCAATAAATAAATATAATAGCAATGAGTGGTGAAATGTAGCAATGAGTAGTAAAATGTCAAAACTTTTTACAATTAATTGTATTAACTTTTATTTCTCTTTTATAGGTTATCCACTCGTTCCCTTTTGATTATTCTACAATTTCTTTAGTTATCGATTATGTATATCGTCTCTAGTACATTAGACCATTGTTTTACATTTACTTGTGTAGATCAATATTAGGCTAACGATAATAAATTCTACACATTGATCTCTGTCATAGGTTGAGAAGAGGATTCCGGAAGTCGTTTTATCTCACTCCTTTACTATTTTAAATTAAATACTGGCTGGATATGTGAGTTTGTAATGCCCAAGTGTGTTTACAGTAGACAAACCCACACGTTCTTTCAATTCAGGCACAGACAATAGTAGTTAAGGTACCATATAATAAACAGATATCCACTTTCTTTTGATTATGCTACTTCTTGACTTATCGATTACACTGTTCCTTTCATATGTATTTTTTAATTACAAATTCATGGCTATAACGCCATTGAACAGTAGACTGTAATTTTACAATTATGTAAGTGCTTAACAAAAAGCCGTTTTCCTGGACAAATTTTTTGCATTTTTGCTATAAGGAACTTCCTCCCTATCATTCTTAACATTTTTACCCAAAATTGGGATGGACCCGGATACTTAACTGTTACCGAATGCAAACACAACACAATCTTAGCAGACTATGAATTTAAATAGTTTTGTTGTTCACTTTTCCTACACTTGGTGCGCCACTGTACTTTGTCACAATTTAGCGCTTACATTAGGTGTTTTCTTTTTGCATCGCAACAGGTGTGCCACAGGGTTAGGCAAATGCACAATTATCACGTGATTGAAGCACCTTGCGTCATGTAGACATTTCTGCCTCAGGTTAATAATAAAGCTTTTAAAACGAATAGGGTTATTGAGAACTGAGTCAAATTATTTTTATAAAACGAATGGTGTGTATTGACAGAGGTGATTTAAGTGTGCCACAAAATGCAAAAAGAAAACACCTATTAGGTGTTTTCTAGAGTCCCTATATGTGTTTTCTTTTTGCATTTTGTGGTACACTTAAATCACCTCTGTCAATACACACCATTCGTTTTATAAAAATAATTTGACTCAGTTCTCAATAACCCTATTCGTTTTAAAAGCTTTATTTAAGTTTTATATTAACCTGAGGCAGAAATGTCTACATGACACAAGGCACTTTAATCACGTGATGATTGTAACTTTACCTAACCCTGTGGCGGTGCAAAAAGAAAACACCTATTGCTTACAAGTTTACTTTTGTAATTATCTTCTAATATCTATACAATATACCTCTACTGTTAAATAAATCTATCCGAGGTATTATTTCTACATTTTTAAATAAATTACAGGGAATAATTTTAATTGATTAAAATGGTATGTGTATCTACTTCTTATAATACATATTACTTTAATTCCACTTCAATTATTTATTAATTTTATGTTCTACAGAGTAGGTAAGTACGAATGTAAAAATTGTGGAATGTCGCAGAATATTGGCATCTTATTTATTGTCAGATCCACTGCGTCCAAAACGTAAATGACCATAATCGTCAAAATCTTCCCCTCTTTTACCAAATCTTAAATGGCCATAATCGTCAGTTACTAAACGCTTTGACAAATCGAACAAATCATCTTCATCTGGAAAGTAAGGTAGATACCAATGTAATTACTGATCTGTGTTTGTACCAGTACATACCGAATATTTCCGATAATTCAGGATGACCTTTGTAGCGTATCGGTAATCTGGCAGCAATTCGTGGTACAGGTCCCTGTTGTCTATGTATTCTTTCAATATTATTTAGAGCTTGTGCAACACTGCCTGCATTTTGACTGTGATGTACAAATAGAAGTAACACACTGGAAACTATTAAGATTCCAGTTGGCAGCCTTGCTGGAAACATTCTAAAAACATTACAGTTTGTGTGAATCAACAGGTGAACATTTTTGCAAAGGTAGGTAGGTGTTTATTCATATGTAGGTACTTACCTACTTTTACTGGAAAAGAGCACAAAATTTCCTAGAAACAACCTGATACAAGGGAGCTTTGAAACTGAAATATTTGAAAATTAACATTTCCTTTTATAGTAGGTTTTTGCCGGCATTTTGTTATTGCAATTACTATCTCATTAAAATTCGTGTCTCGCAAAATGCGACGATGTGATATATTTTTAAAAATTCCTGTTTTAAAATGAATAATGACAGTTATGAAAAATCTAATAATCTTTCAATTTTTATTCTTATACGTCATTTTAACCCACATAATCTAATTGTAAAAGTTGACATAATGTAAAAATGCATATGCGACATGCCGACATGCGAGAGAGCTAAAGAAATAAAGAAAACAACTCTTTTCGTTGAAATTTAAATAAAATGAGAGTATTCATTAAAGCTTTAGTATTACATTTGTCATGTATAAAATAAGTCACTTAAATAGGTATTTTGTACAGTACGTTTGTAATATTATAATATCAAATCCTTAAGGGCATGTGATACCCTGTTGAAATGCATAACATCTGAAGTATCTAAAGTAGGCAACACATCATGCTGAATGCATCCATATAATTTTAGTACACAACAAAAATACGTAGTTGCAAAATAAGACTAAAATTTATTTAATCACTGAAAGAACTAGTAGGTATGCACATTTATAGAATACGAATTTCTTATCATATTTATTTTACAGGTCAGTTTCATGTTTCATGTGATGAGCTATTATATCAAATTTATTGTAATTTGTAGATAAACTGCAATTTTTCTTTCTATCTGCTAAAATTCGTACGTTCTAATAGTCGTAGCGGTACATCGAGAAAATCGCAAATGTCTGTCAAATTGTGCGGGAAGTGTAAAATTAGGTACACTTATTAATTAGATCAAAATAAACGATTTGACCCGCAGCACCCCTATTTTCAACCCTTAGTTTTCAAAAGTGCCCCGTATTTAGTTTTTTCCATCCCCTAACGATAACTCCTTTGTTTACAACTTTTCGAAAAAAATATATTAATAAAAGTTTTAGGAATTCTTATACGGAACATTTTATATAAGGATAAAATTTTCACAAATATCAACCCTTATCGAGATATGTGGAAGAAACTGATTTGTGCAGTTTCATTACAAAATCGGTCATAGTTTTCTTGTTTATCGTTTCTCAGAAAAATTATTCAAGTAAAAGATGTAGATATTAATATGATCAATATTTTAGATATAAGTATATATAATATTTTCACAGAAAGCAACCCTTAACAAGTTATTTCGATATTTTTGAAAGTAAGCAACCCTTAAGTATTAAATCGCTTATATCTTTTTTATTTGTAACTTATGAGGAAAAACATGTAAATAAATATTATAGAAAATTATGTTTTGGGCATTTTATGTCGGTATGAAAATTTTTGAAAAGTCAACCCTTAACGAGATATATCGAAAAAACCAGAAACTGTCAACTTTCACATAAAATCGAGCATAACTTTTCTATATTTCAATGACATTATTGTTATATAATTCGGTAGCTATATGGATGTAGAAAATATAAGTAAGGGGTAATTTTTGTACAAAAACTCACCCTTAGCGAGATATTTTGAAAAAAACAAACTTTCAGCCCTTTTTAGAAAAGTTTTCGTAACTTTTCCAATTACGATTGTTAATATTATTTCTTCATGGTTAATAATAGGCAATTACAGTGAATTTCATGAAATCATAGTGATTTTGCACCATATCACACTGGTGCGGGAATTTTCAACGTACAAAGTAAGGTTTATTCGCGGTAATCTAATTAAAAAGAAACAATCTAATTTATTGTACCCAAAATGCAAACATAGGTCGATTTTATATCAAGGAAGACATATTTTGATGTTATTTTCTTTGGGGGTGGTTCTCACCTCCAGCGCTTCACAGGGGGTGACATTTAGATGTAGGTACCGCTACGACTATAACAATTTTGACGCAATAAAAAATATAAACTTCTATATCTATGGAAAAGCGGTACAAAACTAAAATGAAAAACGATCAAAAATAATGTAATACAATTCTAAAGATCAATCAATACCTAGATGTTTCAGGAAACGCAATTATGTACTGTATATTACTGTATTATGTATGTATTGCATAATTATACAGGGTGTCTCACGGTGACCGTCGGTTAGAAGTATATCAAGAACAGTAAAAGCTAGAAATTTGAAATTTTGCACATGCGACATGGAGTGTTTAATCTATTAAATAAAAATATTTTCCAAATGGCAGTACTTCCGGAAATACCGGAAGTGAGCATCAACTTCTTTATTTTAAATACAAACCAGGCATTTTTTTTCACATTCTGATGTGTCATAAAATGTTTAGTAAGTATGCTTAAAATAATCTGCGTACCAATTTTGATCGTTGAGAAAAAAAAATTTTTTCACTGAAAAATGTCAAAATCTTGTTTAGGAAATAAAATTGAAAGTCGAAAGTGGTAAAAGTTAGGGAAATGGGATTTTAGGTTCTCAATGACAACAGATTGAGACAGAATTGTCTGTCATGGATAATAAAAAATTGGACGCGGTTAAGTATCTATTTGACGTTATTTCCAGACTTAAGAAAAACTTTAAAAAGTCTCTTTTTTTAAATGGAATGCCTATTTAATTATCAGCCTATTCGATGCAGAAATAAATTTCCTTTAAATTGATATACCATGTTCCTATACTTAAAATCAATGATTACAGAGTTATTTACATTTTTCTAATTAAATTTATAATTACATACATACATACTTTACAAAACATGGTTGGCTTTGAAAATTTTCAAAAAATTTTTATTCAAATGTTTCTTATGCAACTTCTTGACTATCCAAGGTCTCTTTCCGCCGAACGAACAGAACTTTCAGGGAAAACATTAAAATATCCCAATACATTGGTTTCTGGAGCGTCATTGGGGACAATTGGCTTTGTCAAATTTCGTGGCGCATTTACTTCGCCCAAATTTAGAAAATTCTTTTCAATCATCCTGATTTTTCGTTGTCATTGTAGGTAAATGCGGATATCTTTCGTTAAAGTGTTGAGTGATTCTTTATTCAATAGTTCTGCAGGTCGGAAAAGAATACGAGCAGACTCGCCATGAATGTAACACAAATTTAGAATATCAGCGTTTGTGTATTCCATATTTCCCAATTAAAAACAAATTTTTTTAAAATTTTTAAAGCCAACCATGTTTTGTAAAGTATGTATGTAATTATAAATTTAATTAGAAAAATGTAAATAACTCTGTAATCATTGATTTTAGGTATAGGAACATGGTATATCAATTTAAAGGAAATTTATTTCTGCATCGAATAGGCTGATAATTAAATAGGCATTCCATTTAAAAAAGAGACTTTTTAAAGTTTTTCTTAAGTCTGGAAATAACGTCAAATAGATACTTAACCGCGTGCAATTTTTTATTATCCATGACAGACAATTGTGTCTCAATCTTTTGACATTGAGAACCTAAAATCCCATTTCCCTAACTTTGACCACTTTCGACTTTCAATTTTATTTCCTAAACAAGATTTTGACATTTTTCAGTAAAAAAAATTTTTTTTTCCAACAATCCAAATTGGTACGCCGGTTATTTTTGGCATACTTCTAAACATTTTATGACACATCAGAATGTGAAAAAAAATTCCTGGTTTGTATTTAAAATAAAAGTTGATGCTCACCAAGGCCGTAGCCAGAAAAAATATTTGGGGGGGGACCAAATTCTAACAATTACACGCCACGCCATGTAACTACAAACTACGTAATGTAATTTACATTTCGTTTAAGAAATTGTTATTTTCCACTGAGTTTCGGGGGGGGGGGGGGGGGGTTCTGACCCCCTTGATCCCCCCCCCCCTGGCTACGGCCTTGATGCTCACTTCCGGTATTTCCGGAAGTGCTGCCATTTGGAAAATATTTTTATTTAATAGATTAAACACTCCATGTCGCATATGCAAAATTTCAAATATCTAGCTTTTACAGTTCTTGATATACTTCTAACCGCGACGGTCACCGTGAGACACCCTGTAGAAGGAAAATTATTTGCAGTGGGGCACCTTTTTTAAGCACACTTTTATCTCTCTTATGAAAATATATTCAATATCAGCAATAAATCAGAAGAAGATTTTTTAAATAAACACCGTAATTCATTTAAATTTAGGTATTCATAATGTATATCAAAAGAAAATGCTGATTTTAAGTATTTAAGATATAAAAGACATCACAAGGAGCATATCGTCGGTGACGGTGACCTGGCAATACCTCCTATCTGCCATTTTTGGCAAATTATTTGATATTGTGCAATTTTTTGTATCTCTAAAAATAAAGTCGGTACAGAGCTACAGACGAAAAACACATCAAGTGAGTATTCCGCAAACGAAATTCACTTTTTGAGTGACGTCATGCGAACGGTCTGATGAAATCTGATCGTCAGAGAATCCGGCCTTGCCCCTTACCTACCTTTGCCTTTGCCTACAGCGTTCAGTCTCAACGCCTACAGTTTCTTTAGTTTCCGTCTTCTTTTTCCTTTTTTGTTTCTTTCTAAATTTGTAAGATTCATTTACACATTAATATTTCAGACATTTTTAAGGACAATTTTGATCGCTGCAACTTTTTCAATGTATTTACGTATTCCTATTTCCACATAGCAGGGTATGACAAAATTTGAATTATATTGATACACAGGGAAAAAAGTTATAGTGATATTTCTCTATTAATTAGTGATTTTAAAAATTGAATTCATTAAAAATCATACTTAAATACCAGCAATCATTTTGAAAATTTGTCATACCCTAGCATACATACGTGTGCACATATATTCAGAAATTCAGCGTTCTACATCCATAATTGTGCTTAAAAATATACGAAAACGTAACTCCGCAACGATTAATCAGATCACTTTTTTTTAGCATTCGTAACAAAGTAATAGAGTTAATCTATTCAATTAGTAGTCGGGAAACTCTCCAAATAGTATAAACAACCAAAAAAATGCGTTTTTAAGGTAATACAAAACTGGGTATACCCCGCCCTTGTGGTCTGTGGATTATATATACCTAATCAAAGATCAAACCTTTCGAATATATAACATGTTCGAAGATCAAACCCTTCCCGGTGTTCCAAGAGTGAGCAAAAAAGTGAGTGACATTGTTAGAAACCAATTTTTTAATAGTTTCTACAGAATACTGGCTTCCGGTAAGTACCGAAATTTCTAAACATTTCTGCAAATGATAATCTATAGTTGCTCCAAGCAAGAATGGGCTACAGTTTACACCAAAAACAACACGTCTATGTCTAAAAACAATTTCTTGGCCATTTTTATCGACCCACAAGAACTTCAAATAATTTCTGTCTTTCTCACTAATACTTATTTGTAAAAAGGCTTTTTTAATATCCGATATAACACCCTTCTTGAATTCTCTAAAGCGAAGAAGTATTGATGGTATTTGTTCAATTAAGTTTAATCCCTTTTCGATACAATGATTTAGTGACGGTTTATCTTTTTCACAGGCAGAAGCATCAAACACAGGTCTCACCGCAGTTGTGGAACCTTCTTTCAATACAGGTCGATGTGGCAGAAAATGGCCATGACTATTGTCGTACTCAATTTGTTCTATGACTTCTATGATATTTAAAGATAACCATTCTTTGAAGATTTCTTCGTACCTTTCTAACAGATTATCTCTTTTCAATTTTTCCAAGCTTGCATTTAATCTTTTCTTGGATATATGATAATTTGTAGGCAAAGCAGGGTGTCCATCCAACCACGGTAATCTCACTTCATATCTCCCCTCTGCGTTTTTAGAAATTGTCTGGAGAAAGATTTCTTTTGCTGCTAATGCCATTTCGTCTTTTGACTTCTTTTCTGTAGGTTCTCGGATACCAAGTACATCTAATTCCCATAGATCGGTAATTGATGGTTTTACAAACAAGGATAAAACGGTCATAGTAGCGCAAAGTTCAAATTTTTGTTTTTTAACTTTACCCATCACTGTCCAGCCAACATAAGTTTCTATCGCCACCAATCCACACTGCAACATATGTCGTCTTCCTGTGTATAGTATTTCCGCTACATCTGCACCGAGCAAAACTTCAATAGGTCCAGAATTACCATAGTCAGATACATCTATTTGTAAACCTTTCAATTCATGCATCCAAGGACCGTAAAGAAGGGAGCTAACATCGTTGCATATAAGGGGTTGATCTAAAACTTCAAAAGTGTATTTATAGTTTTGTGAACTTACTGTGACATCATAACAGTAATGCATGCTTATGGTCTCATGACCACCAAACAAACAATGAGTAATCTTTTCAGTTCGCTTCGCTTTCAAACCAAGTTTCCGTATTGTAGAATTTAAAATATAAGAGCGTTGTGAACCAGTATCTATTAAAGCTCTAACAACACTTGAACCATGAGCACCTTCCAAGGTAATTAACAAGGTCTGAAGAAAAACATGGGTGCTTGTTTGATTCATTAGCGTCGATTCCCTAACCATCTCATTCTGTTGCCCACCGCTCTGACTTTCTGGCTGTTTTTTAATATTCCCTTCTGTACACATTAACGGTACATGTGATTTTTTGCAAATAATGCAACTCAGTCTTATACGACACTTTCTTGACTGATGACCTACTCTGAGACAACGGAAACATGCTCTTTGATCTTTCACAATCTTTTGTCTCTCATCCATAGTCATTTTTTGTGCTTTAATACACTTATCACTGTCATGCATATTCATACAAAAAATACATTTAACAAGATTAGTATTTACAAGGTCCACAGCCGTTCCTATCATATTACCCTGATTCTTTATAAGCCTTTTCTTTTGGTTTTCATCAGTGGATTTTAATTTAAAGGAATTAATATTTTCGGTTAAACCAAAACCTTCACTAGCTAGACTAATGCGTTGTTCGCTCTCTACCTCTGATCGTAAGAAACTAATAAGGTTAGCCAGCTTAACTTCAAGAGTGATATCGGCATTTAATGATTCACTAGAACCTATGTTCTTATTGACAGATAACCAAAAATGTGAGCGCTGCCAAACCCTTAAAAGATCCTGGGGCAAGCTTGATTCTATGAGAGGGAACAAAATCGCTGCATATTTTTCCACAGTAATGCCTAAAGTTTCTAGAGCTCTCAATTGAGTTTCAATTTGATCGTATAGTTTACAAATATCTAATTTTTGTTGACTCAAAGCATTATTTAATACTAACTTCAATAGTTCTCGTACATAAACTTCGACTTGAATATCTTCTCTACCAAATCTAACCATCATAGAGTCAATAATATTTACGTAGCTTTCAGCGCTGGCAGGATAACTTTCCACAAGTTGACGTGCTCTACTTCCTGGAACTGTGGCTTGGATCAAATATTCCACTTTGTCACTATCATCAATTTCTGGATCCTCATGTATTTTCTTAAATTGTGACCAGAAAGATAGCCAATCTTTTATATTACCATCATAGTGTTTAAACTCAATGCGAGGCAATTTAAATTTACGCTTACCTGCGTGGATTTCTTCAATAGGCTCAACATTACTTACTTTCGTTTCGGTATTAACTGCAGCTCTTACTTGTAGTACTTTTAAACATTTTAACTTTAATTCTGTAAATCTTTTAACATACATATCTTGTCCATCTATAAGCGCCATTAACTCCTCTTCGGAAGCATTTTCTAAAAGTTCCTTGTAAATTGCACCATGACAAATATGAAGTTCATCGAATTTAAGTTTCAAGCATTCCCATAACATTTCAATACTACTGTTTGACTGATTTTCGTCTCTTAACAATACCTCCAACTCATTAGCCGCTTTAGTGAAACTGCATCTAATTATTTTTTGTTGCTTCTTCTGTATTTCCATATTAACTTCCATTATATTGCTGAACTGCCAACTTATGTCCTGTCACGGTCGCCACTAAATGTATCGCCGATGGTCAACTACCCGTTTTCCCGGCATATACTACTTGTAGGAATAAAGGAAATTCAAACTTTATTCCTCGCAAATTCAGCTTGTTTAATAAGGAAAAACACTTTTACAATAGATGCAACAAAACGTTGTTATATTATATTTTCTCACTACCTAACAACTCCCTAACAACGACTAAACAAAAACACCCTTGCTACTAGAACACAAAAAATGAAAATTGGTTTCTAACAGACATAATGTGGAAAAAATTGCGTGTAAAGTTTGATTTTCGAGAAGGTGCGTGTACGTCATAGACATTTTACATAGTTACAATTGTTGTCAACAATATAATAACAATGGTAACTAAGAAAAGTGCCTATGACGTACACGCACCTTCTCAAAAATCAAACTTTAGTATATTATATCCTGTAATATGTAATATAAAGATCTTATCATTCAACGGTAATATACCACAGATAACAGATAAGTAATACAATTGAATAACTAACAAGGTATTTAGTTATTCAAATACGTACAGGGTGAGTCAACGATGTAATAAAATAGAGGTGTGCTTTTGTTTTTTAACCATTCTCTGGGATCTCCATGTAATTCCCATAGATTTAGTACTTACACATATAAAGTTGGGGCAAACCAAAAAGCGTTGCACGTCACGAGTATTATCATAGAGAATATAATTATTAATATTATATGCTCTTTGGTATTATATACCTACATGTCAACAGTGTTGTCATATGGATTAAAACGAAATAGAATACAATACGAAATGGAAGACAATAAATGACAGCTGTCCTTGGTTGCAACATTGTAATTTTATTTATGATGCTGCCAACTTGTAGAATTATTTTACCCTAAAATATTACCTTTAATGACAATCCGAAAAATTAGTATTGCATTGGTACTGTTTTTACGTCATATGTCACGTGCAACGCTTTTAGGATTGCCGTGACTTTTATTGCACATTCTCTGACCAAATTTACGAAATCAAAACGAGATAGCAGGATGTTGTTTTACCGTATATGGTACTCATTTGTTGCTGTTGGCATCATGTGCTAATCCAACGATTATCTTACTGTCAAATATACGGTAACGATCAGCATGAAGCGTATCAATAAAAACAAACGGTTCCTCAGAATACCGCACTACACGTTAAATCCAAATCACTCCCGGAAACGTGACTGTCACACTATTTTCAGATTTTCGTGACACCAATGATAGTTATGCCTATTGTAAACGTTATTTGTAAATCTACTTTATTTCATACTGACTAGTAATCTGTGTTTTACCCAGTGAACTCTATATATAACTGGAAGGATAACGGTTACTGCAAATGCGTTCGTAATTTGTCCTCGACTGTTAGACAAGCACCGCTACTGCGTGAGTGGATCCCTATTTCTTTCTAACGTATTTGTATAAACGATGCGAAGGCGTGGTTAATACTTAATAATGAGAAATAAACACAAAATATTAAGAATTTCACTCTTGTATATATAATTATCGTACACTTATGTTATAAATGTACATTTAAAAATTAATCATGAAATAAGTGTCATAACCAAACATTATTTTTAATATCCATAAGAGAAATGTAGTAAGATAAGGATAGCGATCCCCGCACTAATTTCCCTCTTGCTCTAACAGAACCGGTCAATTTTTATATTCGACGTTATCCTTCCAGTTATATATAGAGTTCACTGGTTTTACCAGACTCATACGAGTCTGGTAAATGAAACTTTACCGTACTAGAAATTTTGTATCCAAATACAAAGGTTGCCATAGCAACATAAAGTGACAGGACTTTGGAAACGTCAAATTTTATATAAAGTTAATAGAAAAACTCTTAAGAAATGAATCTATGGCCAGTATGAAATAAAATGTTTTACATTATTTGTACGTTAAATCAAATTACGTTACTCGTTTCGAAATTCTTGCCTCAGCTACGCTTCGGCAATAAACATCTCACTCGTCAACGTAAACCTTGATTTACCGTACACATATGTAAATAACTATTCCTCGTTCAAATAATCTTACTAGAAAGCGACCAAATTGTATTTGAGTATTTCCAGAATGTCACAGCAGATGGGGTCCTAAATAGAAATAAAGCAGAATCAGTAGATTAACAGAGTACGGCAACCTCCGCCATGTTTAGTCCTTTCCGCGCTTCACTCCCTACACGTCTATCTTATGTATATGGACTAAACATGGACGCCAGGGCGGCATTTGTTCCGTCAAAGGCTTGGGGTACTCTGTTAATCTACTGACTCTGAAATAAAGTAGAATCTATTCATGACGCAATAGAAGATAAAATTGAAATACAAACTAGAAAATTCTCGATCGGAAAATTCCAAAACAGTATGGTGATATTGAGAAGGAATGAGGATTGGGTCGGACCTATTGGCTGCGGATGATTGGAAATTGATACTTGCCTATTAATAAAACAATTCAGTCACAAGATACTCTAGATCTATTAACGTAACTCCTCGAATGTTCTGGGAAAGAAAGGACGCCATACGTTCCCTTATACCATGGAATCCCAGGCTGTCCGTTTGAAAAAATGCTGTGGTGAAATCTGGAAATAGAGCGAGAGAAAGTCGATATAGGTCGCCTTTGTTCGATTGGATTCACAGCCCCGGGAAAGCTTGCCGAACCAATTAGTGGTACCTGGTGCGCAAACGCTAATTAACAAAGTTGATAATTACGACTTCAAGACAAGCTCTAAAATTTAGTACGTCACAGAAATGTAACACGTGCTACGTTAATACTAATCGTATCACTCACAAAATGTTATTACGCAAATTTAACAGATTTGGTTTCGACGACTCTTTCGTTTACATTATACAGTATAGGTATGTTATAACAACTATAACTTAGACACATTTTGTGCAGAATCTGGTGTTGTACGTCAAGGTTCCAATCTTGGACCAATGCTTTTCCTTTCGATATTGACGATATATAATCAAACTTATAGAGTATAAGAAATTGTTATTTGCAGATTATGCCAAAATATTCCATATCGTTACCATAGGAAATGATTGTGAATATTTACAACACCACCTTGGTAAATTTAACGACTGATGCACAAAGAACTATCCTTTATTGAACTTGAACACATCAAAGTGTGCAGTTGTTTCATATCATCGCAAAAGGAATCCTCTGCTCTACAATTACAACAATAATAATTAGTTATCGCGAAAAGTTACGTTAACGTCATCTACTGACGAGTAGGTAGAACATACTCTTTGGTAGAACAATTGTGGTAGCCCAATAAGTTAGGAGAGCCTTGGATCATTACTCTAGTAAGGTAAAGACTTTGAGTTCAAGTCCCTGTCACAGACTAACGCGCCAATTCCCATTTTGTGGTAGACACGGTAGCCCTTCAAAGTTGACTCCCCCGCGTTTGGTGGCGAGACGACCGGTTCGCTAAACAATCAGCCAAGACCCGTACATCAATGGAACGCCAGATCGGCCGAGAAATTTGCCGCGGTAGAACCCGAGGCGGTCAATTCCTCGTCGTACACAATAACTCGTCCTTTCGCAGATTTCACCTTCGTGAATTTTGCGTCGGTACTTCGACTTGCACCACCCATAAAAGATCCAACTGAACCAGGAGCTCGATGTTAATGACCATGGATAACGCCGTTTGTTCATTGACTGGGTTTCGTAGCGTTTTGAAGAGCACCCCAATTTTGGCCGAAAAATCATCTTTAGCGACAAGGCGGATTTTTTTATAAATGTCTATGTTAACAAGCACAATTGCCGTATGGGACGAAGCCAACCCACACGAGGTTCACCAGGTGCTAATGCATCCACAAAAAGTTACTGTTTGGTGCGGATTTTGCTCCATCCCTTACCTTAAAACAACCCCAAAACTAGTTTCGCCGAAGAGGTAACTCATAGAAAATACCATTAAATCTATAATATCTTTAATGCATGTAGTTCCAGTATTATTAGGCTACAAAAATATGTAACACATCATTTCCAAGTGGCAACCCCTTAGCAGGAAATCCCCCCTTTGTGCCAAAAACATTAGAGAGAACTATGTTAAATAATGGAGAAACTGATCATTTTATGACTGTGTATTATCTTCCGATTTAGGAGCTTTCGAAATATGTATAAACTGACTTTCGAGTTACAGTTCCTTAGCAGGAAAACCATCCCTTCTGCCAAACACGCAAGAGGGAACTATGTTAAATGGTCGAGAAACGAATCATTTTATTCTCGAAATATGTAACACTTCATTTCCACGTTCCAAGTTCTATGCTAATAGCATGACAGTTACAGTGAGAATTAGTAACACTCTTGATACCTTTAACTGTGGTGTTTCCAACGTGTAGGTACATTAATCTGTCATTAACAATTCTGTGGTGGGTAGGAAAAAGAGTATAAGTCAAGTTTGAAGAGAGTACAATAGTATAAGTGTACTTATACGTTTTTTCTCGCCAGAGAGTTGATCGGTAGAAATTACACTATGTGTGCAGTCATAGAGATACACTTGACTTATTCTCTTAGTGTTAACTTTTAGTGCTACACGAGCGTATTTTAAAACTGACTTGAACTGTTTTGAGCGGATTCCTGACTTATACTCTTTTTCCTACCCACCACAGAATTGTGAAAAAGGTAGATAGGTGTACATACTTAGTATTGACTGGGGACTGGGGTGTTAGCGGCGATGCTGTTTGATCTGTGTAGATATACCTATCTAATATAAGAGGTCCTGGAAGATATGCTTAGTTAGTATACATACAGTGTGGTAACAGCTCTATTTTTAGGCAAAACCATATCCTTTTGTATTTAATAAACTGACGAAATAACGTTAATAAAAAACTTCTCACAATGTCTTAAAAATTATCGTAAAGCATCTACCTATCTAAAAGTTCAAATCCTTTCTTATTAATATGTGACAATCTAGTCCTTATGCAAGTAAATATAGTTATCGATTTTTTGAGCGTTGACTGCTCCAATTATAAGCGAAGCCGGTCTCCAATCTAATTATGCTAATTTAATTTAGTTACTTGTCAAGAAACTCGAACTATAAAATGAGATAATAAAATTCTCGTGCCACTTCTTTCGCGTCAATTAAAGAGTTTACGCACGATTACCATAATGGTTTCGGAAGCTTGGCTAAAATACAAATTAGATAAATTGTTCGCATACCAATATAACCATAACTCATACAGTCGTTTAAAGTCCGTTCGGTTATCACAAGTATGTAAAACTTTCACGCGTCGTAATAGTTATGAAAAAAAATCCATCGATCCTTTAATATCACCAAACAAATCCGTTAAAACAAATATAATAACAAGCAAAACGGTGCCTTGCGAACAACAGAAGCTTAAAGTAAAAGCAGAGAGGTCAAATACGTTCAACAATCATCAGGAAAAAACAGGAAATTGTATAACTAAATGTGAGCGAAGTTGGAAGAGTTTCAGAAGTAGTTTCAGTCGAAAACACACAAGGGAAGAAGAACGAAATAAACCAGTACTTCCTGAAGTTTTAAAAACTTACGATAAAGGAGTTCAGGGAAAAGAGACGTGGTTGTAAAATTGTGTGCTCTAAGTAAAATTGAATTTGGACGTTTATCAGTATTAGCAAATACTTTATAAAGTATTTGGTATTTAGAATAAGTCGGTGTGCAGTGTTCTATATAACTTACCTACTCATTTAGGTATGATATTAATCAGCTTTGAATATATTCCTCTAATTTTAATATGTATTTGTAATTAAGCTATATAGTAATGTAATTTGTAATAAATAATAAGCTAAACATGCAGTAGTCCTTCTCGTTTTGTAGTAATTATTTCCATAAATTTTTAAAACTTTAACAATGAATAAAGCACAAATCAACATTAACTAATGTTTTAGTTATTTGAAATGTTTAGATTTTCATTAAAATAGTGGCAACACTAAAATTTGTTTTAACCACCTCGAGCTCTCCATCAATTGAACCCAGCATCAAAAGGCGATTGACAGCAACATCATGTGCTTTTGTCACCCTTGCCGAAATTATGCTCGTGACTATACCTATCTACTGTTGTACCACAATACAACAATATTAATTTTCAATTTTCTTACAGGAAAGAAAAATTAAATATGGAAGACAAAAGCCTTGGTTTAACAAAAATGGATTTTGTAGAATTTGAGAGGCAACAACGCCATATCTTAAACGAACTTGCAATGAAACGAGTATGTATAGTTTTATAAATAAAATTTTACGAATATTAAACTTTTTATTTAGGGACAAGTAGAAGAATTGAAGAATGAGTTAAATGTTGCCAATTTGAAAATCCATGAGCAAACCAGATCTCTAGGATTATCTAAAAATACAATTGAGGAACATCAACATAATTTAACATTAGCTCTTAAAAAAACACGATTTCTTGAAGACAGTTTGCAGTCAAAGCGAGACAATGCATCTAGAACTCAGTTGCAACAAGAATCTGCCGTAAGTTATAGTACCGTCACTTGGGGTTAGTTCGGACACTTTTTTGCGATTTTTATATTATATTCCCTTGGTTGAATGTGGTTCAAAACCCAAAAAATAGCGTATGCCCGACTAGTTTGTTTTCACCCCGGTTAACATAACAAAAATTTCACGAGCTGCGAAATAATTTATATCTACCACAAACATCCATTTATCCAAAATGTATCACTGAAACATGGAAACATCTATCGTTAAAGTTTCCTTTGATATGTAAGTGCGACGTATTCAGCAAATAAATATTTCGCGTTTTATCATGTGTTTCCACCACTGCACATGAATGTCCAAACTAGTAGGTATTTATGTCCGAACTCATCCCAAATGATGGTAACTGCCATTCTGCCATGTGATTGCTCCTCTTCCTTGACCAGATTGTTTTCCCTAATTTCTCAAAATCCTTCAATGTAACTTTTCAAATGATTTATTTGAATTTGAATTTATGATTCGGTCTCAAATAACTCCAGTTATCGTGTTAAAGGAGATAACTCTCCAACGAATCTTCATACTAATAATTTTGTTTACGTTTTACATGTTTTTTATATAGGTTGCCGAAAGAGAAAGCTTAAGAGAACTTCTCCAAAAAACAGAACTACAAAATTATAATCTAACACGCGAATTGAACGAACTTAAATCTCAACATAACTGTGACGTCGCATATCAAAAAGAATTTATAAAAGAAAATGTAAGAATTCGGGAAAATATTCTACAATTTACTGAGTGAGTTTTTAATATTTCTTCGATCAATTTTTGATAAATATGTACCTACTTTTCAAGGGAAATGCAAAAGTGTGTAATTGATCAAAACAAATATCTTGAATTGATCAATAAAATAGAAATGACTGATTGGTTACATAAAAGTGTCACATTCTACAGAGAAGAACTGTATAAATACAGAAACAAATATAACGTTTTAGAAGAAAAATTCATAGAATCTAAAGGTTCGTGCTCAAAATATCTACCTATTTGATTTCTATATTAATATATTTCATTCAAATTGTAGCGACTACGGATAAATTTGTCAAATTGAGTAATGAAAACCCTTTACCATTCCATATGTTTGAAGAATCTCAAATAATAATTGATCAGGTATGTATAATAGAATTGTGTAGGTGATTGAGGTGTGCAAATTTTAAAAAATGTAAAAAAAACAGTGACATGGAAATATTCGAGCGCGTCAGACATTCATAGTGTATATGCACTATGTCTTTCTGATAAGGATAACTGAGAGATATTAATCTGACAATTTGTTAGTGGGGGAGGCCGTTAAAAGGGTAAGTAGAAAAAAAAGTTATTCGAGCGTGTCAGATATTCAGAGGGAATGTTAAGTAAACTCAAAAAAATGCCCTATTCAAATGACTGACGATTTGGACGGGACCAAAAGTCATGACCGATTTTTGAAAATATAAAAGAAACCGTGACCTTGAAAAACTAAAGCGCGTCAGATTTTTATACAGACGGTTTAGCTTGATCTCCTACTCGTCCTAAATGATAATCTGATAATTATATGAAGGAATACCTATTGTTAATCTGATAATAATTTGAAAACAATTTTTTTTTGTTTTTTTCTGTCTTCTGTTTAGATTATTGAAATAAACACTGTTCTGCATGTACTTAACTTACCTTGTCTTAATCTGACGCGCTCGAGTTTTCCTGAGGATCGATTTTTTTTTACTAATATGATTGGCTGCCCTCAACGCACGCCCCTATATTAAGAAGGGTTCATATACGGTAGGGGTACATTACAGGGTGCAAGGTTTCTTCCCATATAATTTTCTGACGCGCTGAGTAACGCCGGTAACGCGCAAAATCCCCGTTTGGGCTCCCCTACTATATTACTCACTCAAATTATTTCTACGGCAACCAATGGGCGAAAATATTATTACTTTATTCCAAAGAGTAGGGAGGGAATCTTTGACTTTATTCATTTATAATATACCTATACCTATGCTAAAAATTGTGAAATAAGTACTTCTTATCGTAATGGTTTATAATATGCCAAATAAGGTTGTACCTTTACCTACGTAGATACATAGACATTCGATATGATATGACTTGTGTAATTCTTGGAAAATACCTACATGTTGGTACATTTTTACCATATGGTATAGGTAACCAAAATGCCTGTTAATTATTTATAAAAATGGACTAAAAAATATTGTGTTGCACAGTTGCAGACAGAGATCGTTCACTTTATAAAGATCAACGAGACGCACGCGGGATAAGTTTGAAAAATACCTAAATACATTTTATAGTTTAACCATTGAATAAATAAGAGAAAGAAATTCAACCTTATGGGAAAAAGTGTAATTGCTCAATGCGGGTTGCATACTCATTTTTTTCTAATTTTTACAATTTTTACAAGTAATCCTTGCGTGAGTGTTTAAAACTAGACTTGGTAAAATGTGTAGTTTTCTTTCTACCCGATCTTAAACTCAACAACGTTGTCAATTTTACTTGATAATATTAGAGCACATTTTATTTATAGAATAATACTGCTAATGAAACAAAAATAAGGTATCTATTTCACTGTGTCACCAGTACATGCTTATTCATGTGTTCACGTGTGTAAGATTTAATGATCTCATAACAGAAATTCAATCATGGAATAATTTTAATCTCTTCATACGTTAATGATTGTTAAAAAACTAAATTACATAATATCATTGAATTCAATGATAATATTAATTTCGGAGATGGCTAAAAATAAAAAACCAAAGTTGAAGAGAAAGTTTATGTCTTTGGAAGACAAAATAAGAATTTTTGGTCGAATTACGAAAAAAATATTTTGAATTTAAGCAATCAAAAGTTGCAATCTTTGTGTACTTACGTCTGGGAAGTGAGAACGCAGAATACTTATCAAACATAAGATATCGTTTATGGATTAGCGTATTAGGGCGCCAGGACAGCGTCATTTTAGGTAGTGATAAAAGTGCGTCTGCAAATCACTGTTTTAAAGTGATTTGAGCGCGTATAATTCTTTTACGAATCGAAAGGACAAATGAAAAACGTCGCTTTAAAACAGTGATTTTTTATGCACAATTTGAACATGTTATCCCCAGGTTCAGCGAACTTACGACCATTTTTGGTTATATTATTATATTATGATATTTTACATCATCTGCAACGTAGTGGATATGATTTGCAGACGCGCTTTTATCGCTACCTAAAATGACGCTGGGCTGCCGCCCTAGGGATATAATTCTTGAAAAGGTAAAAGGCCTCTATTTTGTTTATCGGGTATGGGTAACGTGACCCTATGACCCGTTTTGAACGGGGCCGTCCCTTTTTTCGGTACTCCGTCCCGATGTACCCGAAAAAAACCTCGGGACGCAGAATTGTCTCGTTTTGACAAACAGCGCGAAAATTAGCGGACAGGGTGCTAATATTTTTGCCTGAATCTACTAAATAATTTAAAAAAATACCGGAAATCTATATTATACCCCATAATATAATTTTCTATGTAATAAATAATACCGGGTGATTCTCTAATACTGATGACAGTTTGAATTTCGCGCGTAGTGTTTTTTACGGTGTTGGATTGGCGAGTTGAACTGCTCCTATCGAGAGCAGTTTATGAAAGGGCACCCCGAGTTTAATATTCCTTATCGAGTGTTTGCTAACCATAAGAAACGAATTGTTAATCGATTTCAAAATTGTTTAATTAGCAAAGGATTATGATTCCCAATTTTCCAGATGTAACTCTGTTAAGTATATTTTTCTACGGTGACTTTATTACAAACAGTGACGACAAGCGGCGATTATCCGCCATTAAGAGGCAAAATTGTGGGCGGGTTTATATGAACTCAACAGTGGTATCCTAGCAACTTGTTAAATCAAAATAAAAATCACACGCTGATCAAAGGTAAACACAGTCAGGCCGCCATTAAGATGCAAAATATACCACGGCCAATCAAAATCGATACCCCGGTTGTCGTCACTGTTTGTAATACAGTCACTGTATATTTTTCTGTTCAACGTTTTGGAAACCGGCTCCATACCACAGAATAAAACACTAGTGAGACAGAAGCGACAGTCTCCGTCGGCACCTTTGAAGTTATGTTGCCATCACAAGGCGGTCTCCTCGACGCAACCACGCCCATTGTAGTGTAACCTTCTTTGTCTGTTTTGTCATTAGTAAGGCTAGCAAGAAGAGGACTCATTTGTAGTTTTTCTCATTTATTTTCTAAATTTGAAATAGTATCAAAAAATGTCATAAACGAAAAATATTTGCCATACATTTTCGCATATGATAAGCGGTTCACCGTAAAACTAATTCCGATAGAATTCTCGCAATAAGAGTTCAACGCACCGGGCACCGCTAGGTACATAGGTACGCTGAAATGTATAATGTATCAATACGCTCGTACACCACAGAAGGCGGAGCTGTTAGTTCGCGCGATAAGAAAATGTGCAACACGTATTTAGCAGAGTGTCGCTTCTGTTTCACTAGTGTTTTATTCTGTGTCCATACATTGGACGAACGACGAACTACAAGCAGCAATTACTGCGGAAACTTGAACGAATTACACCTGAAACTCTGGAAAAAGAGTTCCACAATTGGATTTGGAAAAAAGTGGAATTGTGTCGTGAACATAACGGTGGACATTTTGACCAATTTATATACAGGTATCAGATGGGTTTCTGGCTAGAAATTTTTTTTCTTTGCGAATTTTTATATCAAAGGGCACAACTTTTGCCATGATTTTCAACCCGGAAATGATTTCATCCCATAGCGCTATAATTTAAATAGGGATAATAATAATAATAATACGTCATTTGAAAGTTCTTTCTTTTCTGAATTAAGTGCACTAGTTCTTTTTAGTTCTTTTTATTTTTAACAAAAAATTGAAGTTGTAAACATGGAAAATGAGGAAAGAGTTTGAGGCATTTAAAATCGAAACAAGCGGGGAGAGGTCAATATTGTTTTTCTTTAGAGAAGCCAGGTACTTTTACTGCCATTTGACAACATTATTCCACTCTTTACTTCCAGATTTTAATTAAATCGTTCCCGTACATTTTGCAAATGCAAACCGATGTCCTAGTCCGGGAGCCGGCAACCTTTTTTGCAATCAATTATACTTTTTATACTTCGTGAGCGGCTTTATTTTAACGAGACGCCAAACTGTTTCCTTTGCGAAAATTTTCGCAAATGGGTCCTACGGGGTGCGCAGGGGTAAAACACGTTGATGTGGTAATTACAAAAAATTGATTAATAACAGTTAATTTTTTAGCTAACTGTTAAGTTTTTTTGTAAGTACATAATTCAAAATGACATTTGTCCTACAACAAAAATGAGTCCATCAAGAGTGTCCCCATCTGAAGACATGTAGGTATTACTACATTAACAAAAATAATGAATATCAAGCTGATTTTTTTTCTGTAGCTTTTAGTAAATATTTGCATAATTAAATGCCCACTTTGTCCCACAAATTAATTGGGCCGTTTTCCCATGATATTCATCCATTTCTTGTCATTTCCAAATCAACGTGTTTTACCCCTGTGCACCCCGTAGGACCCATTTGCGAACATTTTCGCAGAGGAAAAAGTATACCCTCTCGTTAAAATAAAGCCGCTCACGAAGATAAAAAGTATATTAATTGATTGCAAAAAAGGTTGCCGGCTCCCGGACTATCCCGTTTTGAGTCAAAAAATAAATGGTCAACTCAAGTTACGCATGGGATAGATTCTAAAATATTGGTATGTTTTCGGGTTTATGATAGGAATATTAAAATTTATTTTAGGTGTAGAAGCTTGAAAATTAAGTCTGTTCGACTTTTAAAATTTTACATGATCTGAGTTTAAACCGGTGTTGTACATACATATAATATAAAGTGAACGCCAAACAAAATCCGTTGCACGTCATATAATGTGAGCTCGAATGTGAGTGACGTAGATTGGGGGCAATGTTGCCAGATTGTAATTGAAAGAAGGTAACGCAAATAAAACTTCTCAGTTCACTCGTAGCTTTAGTTATAATAAATAAAAAACAAAATCAAAACTTCAAAATTATGACAGTCAAAACATAACCACAACAAAACATTACAAAATCGATACCTTATGTAATTGGCATTGGCAACGTTGCTGAAAACAATTCATTGTTACCAACGTGGCGATCATAAAATTCTGATGAAATTAATTTTTAACAGGTCGAATTTTCACGATTTTTATGCTGTTACATTTACGGCAGGGACGTCAATTATCAGCTGATTGCTGACGTGCAACGGATTTTGTTTGGCGTTTACTGTAGGTACAATACTTTTACTGACATAATCTGAAATCTGGAAAACTCAAGTATTTTGAATGGTAACGAATCTAATTCAATTAATTCTTGTTTATTATAAATTAATCTGAGGTGGTTCACAATTTTATTATTTCTATGTGAAATGATTTCTAAGTTTTGGATTCCTGAGGCTATAGTGTAATGGGTCTTTCTTGATTTATTCACAACTTTACCTTGAACAAGTATCAAAGGGGCCAATTCTCATAGAATTCTACTTTCAACCAACTTCAAATCTGTACCTAATTATGGCATGTATTATATACATACAATATATATGTATATAACTACCCCTCCCCCTCAGACACAAGCACACCGGATTCTGCACAAATGAGCCATTGTTTTTCTTTCCACCCTTAAGGGAGATGGAAGCGGAGAGGGTGACGGGCAATTTGTAAATCACGCAAAAATGTTGCAGGAAAAAAAGTAATAAAAGATCGTTTTTCTCCCCCTTCCACCCCCAAAAAAGGGGTTGCAGTTGGGGGTGAAGTTTGCAATTTGAGAATTGTTTTTTATAGATAATCCAAAAGTGCAATAAAAATAGGTGTTCCACTTTAAGTTTTCAAACTTCACCCCCGCTCCACCCCACAGGGAGGTGAGGGTGCTGTCTACGTATCATGACTCAATAGGTTTCAAAAATAAAGGAAACGTGTTTTTTCCTTTTTATAATTGGATGTGTCGTTCTCAAGATATTCAAGGGCGTATATTTTGACTTTAATGGCGTCCCGACGTACCGATCAAAAAATTTAGCAAAGATTTGGAATCAGTAAACAATTTCCTATAAGATGACACCACTTCCAACTTTCTAAACCTGTAACATCGACCAACGCACAGACACACAGACATCCGGACGAATTTAGTAACCAACTTTTTGAAATTGGTTGAAAACAGTGTTTCTAGATTAAAGATTCATCTCTAATCCTTTTCCTTAAAATTGATTAAAGATAAAGATTGTTTAAATCTTTTATCAATCTTGTTATTTAAATTTAGGTCTCAATAAATCTAATTGCCGCGTAACTTACGTCTTAAATATAATTTTGCAGGAATTTCACATGTTTGTGAATGTTTTGTATTTAGATTAAAAATTGATATACATACTTTACACCTAACCATCTACATCTACTATTTTCATTCTACATTTTTTTATAAAGTTTTTAAACGATATTCGTCTGTTTTCAAATATTCCACTCGCGGTAATTCGAGAATTTCATTAGTCAGATAAGTTATATAACATATTTCTATTATCATTTTCATAAAATTGAAATTTTACATTTTACAAGTCCGGAGAATTTTACTAAAACCCGGAATCTCCGAGTGAAAATAACCATGTTGACAAAAACCAAAAGTGATCGACAGACAAAGAACGATAACTAATTCATAATTATGCAAATTGCAATGGTAGGAAAAATTTTAAGTAAGATAATCTCCTGAACTGTATCGGTATCGTTGAATGAAAAATCTCATACTATACGTAGTATACAGTTCATTGGATCTTAATGACCATTTAAATACACCTCCTACAAATTTGGCAACATCGTCTGTAGTCATTTAAAGAAATCTGCTTGATTGTGGGTTAATAATACCTTCCGGCCCACCCAATAGATGGCCAAGATCGTCCCGGGCTACTTACAACGATTACACTTGTTAACATTAGCGTTGATCTTCTTTCTCTTATTTATTCAATGGTTTAACTTATTAACAGATAGTTAAAGCAACTACAAAAACGTAAAATAAACCCTTTATGACATGTATGGGTAATTGTTTTAACTCTAAAGCCTCAATTACTTTAAAATGTTTAGGTTGTATTTAGACATTTTTAAGTGTATCCAGCGCGCATCTCGTTGATCTTTAGAAAATTTACGATCCCCATACCTACCGCGCTGTGTATTGTTTTAAATTAATATTAAAATTCGTAGTGGAAGAAATCAACGGAAAGAATAACGGAGCAGTGCAAAAAACAACAAGATCTCATTACCAGTCTAACAGAAAAATTTAAAATTGAAAGTGAAAATAATATGAAATTGTGTACGAGAGAAGTTAAATTAGAGGAAGAAGTTGCAAAATTGAAAATGGAAAATTCTATATTAATAGAGAAAAATGAAACACTGGAAAAACAATTACCTAACATTACAAACTGCACAAATGAAATTCAAACGGTAATAAAGCCCGAGATAATCGAAATTGTGTAGTAAAGTATATTCGTTCTTAAATGTCTCCTCTCAGATTAAACGCCCTTAAAAGTAAGACAAGGTAAAACGTATATGGTAACCTTGTCTTGCTTCTTACGCATACGTACCGATCATTCATCCGGCATCCCACTTTATGCCTTCCGACTTCACGACGGCGCACGCAAAATATGTTTGTCAATGTATAAGATAAAGACAGAATAGCGTAAGGTGTGTACGCGATTCTGTCTTTATCTTATACATTGACAAACATATTTTGCGTGCTCCGTCGTGAAGTCGGAAGGCGTAGCCAGAACTTCTTTTTGTGGGGGGATATGGTCTTTAATAAATAACCAACAGTTTGTACGTAGTTAAAAACAGACAAATTTTTTCGTCCTTACAAAAATTTCGGGGGGGGGGGGGGGGGGGGGGGTACATCCCTATATCCCCCCCCTTGGCTACGCCCCTGGAGAAGCAAGGCAAGGTTACCATATACGTTTTACCTGTCTTACTTTTAGGGGCGTTTAATCTGAGAGGAGACATTTAAGAATGAATATACTACCTATACGGCAGTTAATCATGATGTTGGATTATGTACTTGTTATATAATGTGAAAACTAATTATTATTATTATTTATTGTTATAAGCTAGAGAAATTGATTATTTTGAATATTGTTCTTAATTATTAAAAATTAACTTTGAAGTGAATTAATTTTATGTTCATAATAAGGATTAAGGGGTAGGTACCCTAAAAATGACTTAACGCTTTAACGAATCTTATTTTCATCATGTAGGAATATCGGACATGTATCCATTATCATAATCGCTTATCTAGATCAGTGGCGTATCTAGAATGTGCTTCTAGGGTGGGGGGGGGGGGTGGGGGGGTCAAGAATATTTTTGATAGATTTAATTTAGATTTTGATTTATTTAAGTAAGTCGGGTGCAATAGGCGAATACAGCTGATAGGTGAAGTACGAAGTACCGTTGAGTCTGGAATAAACCAGACACCCCACCACAATGTCAATAATTAATAATTCCCTGTTACAATAATTACATGTGATTTCTTAATTTTAAAGTTTAATGCTTGTTCTCCTTGATTTTTTTGAATTTTCGGCAAAGCAAAGACTTCCTCAATACTAACTGAAATGTGTGAACACTACGGTTGGCTATGCCGACGACATAGCGATTGTGGTAAGTAGCAGATTTGAAGAGACCGTATCAGTTGTGATGCAGGGAGCTTTAAATCTAGTGGAAGCATGGTGCGGAGAAGAGGGTCTGTCGGTTAATCCAACAAAAACGAACCTCATTCTCTTCTCACGAAGAAAAGGGCCGACAAAGCTAAAAGACATAGCAATGTATGGCACCAAGGTGAAGGTTGTGGGAGAAGGCAAATACTTGGGAATAACGCTTGACCAAGGGCTAACCTTCAAACCGCACCTAGAGAAGACAGCGAACAAAGCCACAAAGTCCTTGTGGGCTTGCAGGCGAGCGTTCGGAAGCAAGTGGGGCTTATCTCCAATGATGACCCACTGGATATACACCAGAATGATCAGACCGATCATTACGTATGGCTCACTGGTGTGGTGGCATAAAACCTCCACCCAGACGAACATACAGAAACTCAGCAAGGTGCAGCGTAGGGCTTGCCTTGGCATCACGGGGGCAATGATAACCACCCCTACGGCAGCTATGGAGACCCTCTTGAACTTACCGCCGCTAAACCTAGCAATTAGGGCAGAGGCGCTCAGAGGGGCATACCGGCTGAGAGTTAACGGCGAGGAGGGATCGTCAAGGGCGGGGCACTCGCTCATCTTTGACGAAATCTCCAAAGACAAAACTCTTAGTATGAACACTGAGAGGATACCCAAAACAGTTTGTCCTATCAAACTGTTTAAGACAACAATCCCCACTCGTCAAGACTGGGAGAGCAATTCCAGTAAAGCGAAGCTGAATGGAATCGTGTATTACACAGACGGCTCGAAAACCACAAAGGGCACCGGCTCTGGAGTATACGGGAGCAATGGACGGGGCTGCAGAATTTCTGTAAGCCTAGGACAACAAGCGACCGTATTCCAAGCCGAGGTATATGCAATCCTGACGGCGGCTGCTCAACTATTAAAAGAGAACCTTATCAAAAGGAAAATCTTTATAGTGACAGACAGCAAAGCAGCGATTGCAGCAATAGACTCATATGTGGTAAATTCAGGGCTAGTCCTTGAATGCACACAAATGCTAAACGCACTAGGTAAGTGCAACTCAGTCACACTAGTGTGGGCACCTGGGCATGCGGGAATCGCAGGTAACCAGGTTGCTGACGAGCTTGCGAGAATGGCAAGCGCAAAACCATTCATAGGACCCGAACCGGCTTGTGGGATTACTTATAATACAGTCAAAAAGGAGATTCAAGCAATACTCACGAAAGAGCATTGCAGACATTGGTCGAAAATCCCAGGACAGAGTCATTCCAAGATCTTCCTGGAAACCCCAAACGGGGACCTAGCTACGTCCATCTTAAAGTTAAGCAGGACGAAGATAAAACTTGCGACAGAAATGGTCACGGGCCACTGTCGCATGAACAAACACCTGCACAACATGGGACTGACTGAAAGCCCGACATGCAGGGGTTGTGGTGAGGCAGATGAAACGCCCTATCACGTCATTTGCCAATGTGAGGCATTCATAAAGGCAAGGGAACTCCTACTTGGAAATGAAAAAATTACACAAGAGGAAGTAACGAAGACTCACCCTACTAAAATCCTGGACTTTGTAAAAGATACAGGTATTCTTGAAGGGTAGACAACACCGGGGAGCACAATAGACCAAAAGGTGGCAGTGCGGGAACCTATTGGGACCACCCCCAGAATAATAATAATAATAATAATAACTGAAATGTGTACATAAAACATTGCAAACCCAGTAAGTCTCGTTACACTCGTGGTGCTTCGTAACGTTGATAGGTTTTCAAATGTCTTAAGAGTAGAAAAGGACCTTTCAGCGCTAAAAGTTGTTACTGGCAATATCGCCGTTATTTGTAGTAGCCTATGCACAGATGGGTACATATTAATCCCGTTCCCCCCCTCCCGTAAATACACCCCTGAGATGAACCCTGTATACAAGCTATCTAAAAAAGTTTGTTTTTACGTTGACAACCGTTACAGAGCTAAAAATACCTCAGAACCTTTATATAACCCGAAAATTTGGTAACCCTTAACGGGAACCTTTTTTGTATATTTGTTTAGAACCAGAACCGGAACTGAAACCCGTACTTTGGAAGTGGTGAAATTATAACTATAATCGAAACCTTTATTTCAAAAAAGGTTCTGGTCCCTGGTAAGTACGTTGATTTCCCCCATGCGGGGCAAAATGAACCAAAAAAATTTTTTATCATTAGTCATTTCCTCGTACGTTAAACATTCTCTCGTGCAATAAACACCAAGATTATAAACTTGTATAATATACTATTAAAAACATGAAATCATTTATTAATTGCTTACAAAAACTGAATTTTTCCATATCTTAACTCTTATGGGGGTAGTTTTCCTTTAATGCAGCCCTCTTTATGATCTAAACATCATTGACAGCTGGAAATGCAAATCCTTTGCCCCATACCAAATATTTTACCACAGATAATACTGTTGTACAGATACCTAATAGATATTTGTAATAAATAATAGGATAGGATTTTTATACAAATCATTTTTTATTTAGTAAACTGTACAACAGAATTGTAATTATCAAAGCTTTACATACATTTGTAAAATGAATAATATATAAATTAAAATGTTTAAAACTTAAAAATAATCTTTCTGAAAATCACAGTATTGTCAATTATTTTCAAACATCATTAACTACGTCTTTTATTTATAAATTTTAATGATGATATTCTGACTAAACCAGCCTGGTAACCTGTCGCATAATATAAATATGAATTATGGTTTGGATTTATAACTATTTTATTAACGAGCTGAAGTGGATAAATATTTGGTTTACTGGGAAATAATTTATCATTATCATTCGATTTATAATAGCTGCTTAGATTTGCAGGGAGATCATTTAATGAGACCTAAAATAGAAATGTATAGTTGTAATAAATTCGTTACTACGTTAAATACTAACCAAATTCATGTCACAAAATGCTAATCCATATTTCTCATCAGCTTCTTCGTATGAGGACGGTTCTATGTATTCTTCGTGTGGAAAGTCTTCACTTTGTACATCAACCTTGTAATGGACTTTCGTTTCAGGTTTTTTAGGTTTTCCCTTTTTAGAAGGTTTTGATCGATGTAAGCGTTCGTCTACAGTGAGGTTTCTTTCCACTAACCTAGCATACCCCAATATCTAAAGTTAGACTTAATAATGAATTGTTGAGCTACTAACAGTATGAAATTTACCGCTTTTTTCTTCCTAAAAGATTTATCACTTTCAAGAGCATAAAATAATTGATGTGGAAAAAATCCTGCTACTTCTCCGACTACATTTCCTTGTACAAATCCATTGATCCATTCGCTTCCACTAATTGTTGAAACATGAGAATTTGAATGCATAATTGAAGTACTTTCACTTTCATAATTACGCAGTTGATAAACAGAGCTATATGTCAACCCTACAAAAACATGGTTGTAATAATTTGAGTTGTACATAATAAATTGAATATATTCCCACAGTGTGGAAATTAAGTAGCGAATAAATTCGGTAACTGCGTTAATCTGCATGATAGAGACAAAATCTAAAAGAAGTGTTGCGATTTAAATTATAGCGCATATGGAAAACGTTTTTTCAGATGTTTACATCAATTGTTTTGAAAGTTGTAACGCCATCAATATTTTTTTTAAATGACAACCGATATTTTTTATTTTTTTATAGTTTTTCAAGCTCTTCTCAACGATATAAAATTTTGAATAGGTTACATAAGAAAAATGTCAAGAAAAACTGTCATACAGTTAAAAAATAAATTAATTAAATTAACAGACTGAACCTAGTAATCGGGATTTTAATAACAGTCAGGTAATGATTATTAAAAGTATTCAAATGACATGTTGTATATTAATCGTTTTGAATCCAAATTAGTGATGGGTAAGTTATTACCAAGAGAATATAACTCATACATATCTACAGCCAATGAGATTCATGAAAAGCCTTGAATGCATGCCTATCAAACTGATAATAAAAAACAAAGGAAGGGGCAATGAATTGTTGTGGTGCGGTCACATTTTTTTCTAGGTAAATGTCAAAATGAAGTATAATATAAATCGTATAAATTGTTTTAATTCGTTATATTCTCTTATTAAATATAACACGTGATAAGATTAATAATCGATTATATTAACTTATGAAACCGAAGCTGCACATTACACGTGTGCTGGCTCATACAGCTCGGTTTCAGTTCGCTAATATAATCGATAATAATCATACCACTTATTATATTACCTACGAACATAATATAGTATCAACTGTTAATGGTAAATAAAATGTTTGTTCTCTAACTTGTTTTTAATTTTGTTTTCGCAAGAAGAGAATAAGAATCGTTCGAAATTTCGAATAACGAATTCATTCCAATGGATAAATTGGCGCTATCGAATCATTCAAATGGGTAACAACTATCAAATAGTTCCATGGTTTTCATTTGAATGTGACCATCACCAGTTTCAGCACAATGTGTTATTATCATTATCTATGGCCCCTGATAAAAATACTAGTGTTGAAACACAGGCTGCTTTTAAAATAAAGAATTTTGTGGAATTACTTGCTATTATTATACCTTATAGAGTCCAATGTACAATTAGGTACTAACCTCCTCCACAACTATCATCATAAGTATGAACTGTACTTAACCAATGATTCAACCAAACACCATCAGTAACAATATATTTAGTAAAATTACTAATTGGTACAGTTGGATTATCCAAATCCCAATACTTTATGCTACGATCTAATGATCCCGACATCACCCAACGTTTTCCATCATTTAAATGAAATAAATTTAGAGCTGAAACAATAGACTAAAATGTCCCATATCAAATATTTAACACAATACTACCGGTAACTGCATGATAATGTGCATTAAAAATTTGATACGGTCGCATTATTTTCACATGGCCATCACACGATTTAACATTTAATAATGAAGCTGTACTAAGCAAGTCGAAAATAGCGATCATGCCATTTGAGTAACCTACAGCGAGATACTGATGGCCTCTTGCCTATAAGATATAAGTAATAAAGGATCAAGTCGAGTTTTATATAAACTAAACAAACTTTACTCCACGAAAGTGTTGTGGGATGAGGTTCAATTCCATTAACTGTGATTTCAGAAATGGTTTCTAATGCCAATTTTGACTTAGGTTTTGCCTTATACATTTTGTGACTAGAAAAAAATAGAAAAGTAAACAATTAATAAACAGAATTGCATTACCTTAGTGAACCTGGCAAACAAATGCAATAAATGTAGACATACGAATCCGCAGACCCAACAGCTAGTAAACCGAGTCGTTGCATAAAATAACACTCGCCATCAACGTTGTAAGTACCAGAAGGACACCACTCCATACACCAAATAGGACCATGATCATGAGCTATACAGTATTCTAACTTCGGTTTTTCAATTAAATGGTCATGATTTAATAAACTGCCACAATTCCAAAACTGAATAATTCCAGGTTCTTTATATAACTGATCTACAGGATATCCTTTATTAAGCTTATTATTGACACTTATAGCCAAAACTTGTTCACAATTTATTACATCAAAGGGGGTAGGTGCCCAGGCCATTGCACAAACTGGTCCACCACAAAAAATTGTTGAAGAATCTATTGAAAATGCTGGTAAGTTTAAAATTTCACACACATAACTCATATTACCATCATACAATAAATCAGATTCAAACAATTTGTATCGTTTCCATTGGTGGTTTAGTGAAAGTAAATTTATGTAAGTAGTAGATTCAATCGAAGCAGTACATATTGAATATTTTTGAGAAGGTATATATTTGCTGTACATATTTAAGTCCAATTTTTCATAATCATCTGTTGTTACTTTCCAAGATGGAAACAGGTTTTCATTGATGAAGTTTTGTTTACAACTAAAAATTTAAATTAATTTCTGTTCTATTAAAGGAAACATGTAATACAATTGCAAACTCCAATCTGGTGCTGGTGGATATCGTATAGCCGCACTAGTCGGATAATATCTTTGTTTAAGTAAGAAACTTATACCATTTAACACTGAAAAGAGTGACACGTTTAATTACACGATTCACGAAGAATTTCAAAAGTAGCAAGAATATCACTTGTGTTGAGAAGCAGTGACGTGCAAAACTTTTCTGGGCCCTTCAACAGAATATTTTAACGGAATCCTCAACCACACCAAAAGAGCAGTAAAATTTATTTGTTTACACAATATCCATTTTTCGAAATAACATGTTCACTAAGGATTTTTTATATCCGGTCTCCCAATGCACACTTTTAAAGCAAAATCCACACCAAATTCAAATGTAAGCAAAACAACTTTAAAGTGATAGCAAAAATAGGTTTTGTGCATTTTTGACTATTTGACTATATAATATGCAGGGTGGTTTGAATTTATTTTAAAAAAATTTACCAGTAGATTCCCAATGAAAAGCAGTGACTGTTTGCTAATAAACATATCCGGAAACAAATAGTGTTTAAAATACAAAGTGTTGAACATATTATAAATACATAAACTGTTTTTCAATTTTTTTAAAAACAGAAATCAAAACAGAGCATTTGAATGTCAAATTATAATTTTAATGATATTAAACTGAATAAGAATAGGCACATGAAAAAATTATAATGAAAACATAGACAATTAAAATTAAGTTATAGTAATTGCTCAAAATGTTCAATATTTTCTACAGCTGTAGCGTAAACCTGATCTTTTAAATAAGCCCAAATTAAAAAAATCTAACACAGTAAGGTCAGGTGACCTAGGTGGACAAAAAATTGGTCGCGATCGGCCTATCCAGCGCTGAGGAAAATTAGCATCACACCAGTTACGTACACTCCAAAGTAAGCTAGAGCTCCACCTAATTAACACTCTGTATTTTAAAAACTATTCATTTCCGGATATATGTTTATTAGCAAACAGTTACTGTTTTTCATAGGGGAATCTACCAGTAAATTGTTTAAAAATAAATTCGAACCACCCTGTATATCTTAATAGCCCAAATGGGATACTTACAAACTTTCTTATTCAAATTTGGATTTTTCTTTAAATTTTCGTTTAAGTCGTCTACTTCTATATCACATATCATATCATCACTCTGTTCTTCAACATACGTGGCATCGGTTGGTGATTTAGAATGGACACTTTTTGTATGTTCGATTATCTGATCTTCATTTTCAAATGTAAACATGCAAGTTTTACATGTGTATCCCTGAATAAATATAACTTTAGTAAATAAAGTCAAGAATGGCAAATTTACATGTATTATCTTATGACTGCATTTCCAAATGTGATTTTCCATCTCGACTAAATCGGAAGACTGAAAATTACAGTTAGTGAACCAACAGTGTGCAGATCCTTTTATTCGAATTTCATTTTTAATTCGCTTTTTCCCAAAACCTGTGGGATGAAAGTCAAAATTTACATACCAAGAGCGTCTCTAAAAAGAACTAGCAACATTTTAGGAAAATTTTTGGATAAATACTTACTATTTTTTTTGGTAAGTTGGTTGTTTCATCACTTTGCAATTCTTTGAATATATTTTCTGCTCTGTAAAACATATAGGTAATAGAATTTCCGCATAATATGAAATAAAAATACCTTGAAGCAGCTTTTCGTTTAGAAGTTGAGGTTGTATTTAATTCCTCTACAACATTTAAGGGATTTTCCGGATAATCCACTTCAGTATTTGTATATAAGTGGAGACCTTTACAGTTCTTCAAATGGGCGGTCATACTTACAGGTAACACTGTATGTTCACAATATTCACATTTAATTCTTACATTATTAACTTCGTTCGGTGATTTTTGGCATACTGATTTATGAGAAAGGTAACCTAATGCCGATTTTTTAACTATTCCACAATGTTCACAATAAAGAGGTTTCTTGCGCTTATAAAGGTCTGATAAAATACTCATTACCACTGTATGATCATTCAGATCCTATAACAAAATACACTTTCATTTTTTAAATCAGACCTACATTAAATATTAATTACCAGTGGAGGCTCTCCAACTTTCCATGCTAAATTGTTATGACTTCTATACTTATGGGAAGTCCAAGACAATTTTGTAAATTGCAATTTGCATATTGCACATGTCACCAACTTATCTTCAACTGTTGCATCTGCTTTATCACTAAAAAATGTCCCAAATAAAAATTCAACGAAAAAATTGTACTATGTATTTGTAACTTTTTTCAGAATCAAACACACTCTCCTAACTTGTACTAATTTTTCATTCTGCTCTACATTGTGTAAATTTGCACGATAAAATTATTTAATCTATCCCTAGCTATTTTCCCCATTTTATATTGCAGTCTGGAGTAAATTTTAATTCACAACTACTAGTCCAGAATCATATCATTTGGCTCAGTCATTGTTTTCTTTTTTATTGTATTTTAGAAGACTTTGATGAACACGAAAAGAAAAATCTATTGAATGCAACTATTATTATTGTAAATTGAAACATTCATGTAAACATTTTTTACTAAAACTAATATTAGAAAGCTACAATTTTCTACAAATGAGAACAAGGAAACACACAAAGGAATAAGTAATTTAATGATAAAATCAAATATTCAAACTTACGGCACATATGGAACATTCTTTCCCCCCCCCCCCCCCCCCCCCCCCTCCTTTTGTTTACTGTACTTTGTACTTGCACATAAAGTTTGTTACTTGCCAAGATATACTATGATTAAATCATAATTTTATCATGTAATACATCAATGAACAGTATTTTTATGGAGATTTTAATAATACAGCAATCCAAAAATTGTGGACCTTTTTCAGATTTTGTCAATTTTGGATAGAAAAAACTAATCTTTCCGCCTTTACTACAATTTAGGACCATTATTGTTTCTGTGTATTAAATAGTTTTCAAGATATAACCATTCAAAGTTTTGCAAATTTTTCATGTCTTACCATGTTCACATTATTTCCAAAATGTTAACTTGGAAATATAAAATGCGTTTGACAAAATGCAATTCAATTTAGAAATATGAGTCAATAATATTTAATGCCACTGTTGGAAACGTTTGTAGATTAGTTACAGAAAACCGTTAAGTTTTAGCAAATCATAATAAGCCATATTATTTATTGCACCTTTTTCCATCAACTTACATTACTCTGTTAATAAATTAAATAATAAATCTTGACGAATCTACCACAGAATATACAGTTTTAGCTGATGAAGGCAATATTTTTCCAAAAATTATAACTGGTGATACTATGAACGTGCCTACAAAACAAAAGTTCAAGAACTGAATTTTCCTCTGGAAAACATGGCCAGAGTTGAAAACTGCTAATCAGTGATCAATGATTCCCCTACAGTACTGATTTGGCACCATGCAACTTTTAAAATAATTCTGTGCATTTGTAGCGATTATGACCTAAAACAGATTACATAGGTATGTATTATATTATACTATATTATCCTATGACCTACATTGGGACGGGGGTATCGAAATCGAAAATGGTAAGATATACAAGGTTGCTTAAATGAAGAAAGAGATTTCTTCCTATTGGATCTTCCCAGGGACGATCCCATAGGGGGGTGTGGGGGGTGCAACACCCCCCCAAAGGTTTTTAAGTCGGCAAATTTTTATAGAGCCGACATTATAATATTTAGTAAGTCGATTATTAAAAAACAAAAATTACGTTTAGTACATAATATTAATTACAATTTCATCTATGTACTACTAATTTGATGATGATTACCGGAAGCAGCATGAAAGTAAAAAACACGGTGGAAAACGGGTAAAAGTGCAATTAGTTGGAACACTCCTTTTGGAGCTTGCTGAAAAGTCGAAATTTAAGGATTTACAGCCCAAACCTTCCACAAGTACAAATGCTGCAAAAACTATAAAAGTATAAACTTTCCATCAACGTCAAAAATTGTAGGCAGAGATACCCATGAGTATTTATTAACTATAAATTTTTTATTTACAAGAACTTGCAAAGACCTAGTTTTATTTATTTCAATTAAAACTAAATTTGTTTGGTTTTTGCTGTGTTTAGTTTAGTTTCTATTTTTTAGACTAATTTAGAATTGACTGGAGAGAATAATGGCCCAGTAATTTTCTGCGAAAATGAACCGAAAGAACCAGATGAAACTAGAAATCTATGTTAAAAAAAGTTCGTAAAAATTTGAGTAATTTTTTAAAAATTAAATCTCAAGAATAAAGAAGAGCAAGAAAACACTAGTAACTGGGCTGAGTGCGTTGCTCAGCTGCCTTTTGTATCTTTTCAAAGCGGTGATGTAAAAACTAATCAAAAATTGTTTTCACAAAACAAGACATTTTGGTTTCTAATTAATCTCGTGATGTTCGTATGCCCCTACCACCTACCATTTCCGAGAATGCAATGTGCTACAAAATCGTTTCTAGCGTCTATGAAAATCAAATTTCAACATAATTATGTAGTTGAATTTATAATATACTAAAATTTCGTACCATTTCAGCCCGTAGTTTTGCTTTTATGCTCTAAACTTAGCTATGGCGTCGTAAACCCCAAAAAACGGGCACTTTCCATTGTGCGCTCGTAGAAATGGTCCAAAAAAAATTGTTACACCTATACAACGTAGAAATAAACAGCCTTTAATTTAACACCAAGCTCATTCGAATCGGCCCAACGGTTACTTTTTTTATTCAGCTTTAAACTCAAGTACATATACTTATACACTTTTTACGCCGACAATAGTTTCTGAAGCACCTATATCATCAGTCGGCAATTTTAGTCCACAACACCCCCCCAAAGGTAAGGTTTTCGGATCGTCCCTGGATCTTCCTAATCCCTCTTTATACTTTTAATACTTGAAAGATAGATATGAGGTGAAAACTAAATTGGTGCATTTTTTAGAACTTCAATTTTTAATTTGTTATTAGGAGTAAATGAATAAAATTTTTAGAAATGAAATAACAGACAATGCTGATTACAAAAATGAACACAAACAAATTCTATGATTTTACGTACTTAAAACCCACTTTTATTTCTCTTATGAACACGGTATTGCTGCAGAGATTGCAAACTCGGACTTATCATTCAGTGACGTAAGGTGATGTAAGATAACCCCTCTTCCCTTCAGATAACAAATGCAGAAAATTTTGAAAATTTAAATTGAAATTATTCCGATAGCAGTGTAAATTGTACTCTGCAAATATGTACTGCACATTGGCAAGTATTATTTATACAAATGTTTCTCAATTCATCCACATTTTTGGTCATGTTGGTCAATAATAGAATATAAAGTACTTACTCAATATCCACTGAAGAATGAAGTGATATGTTGTCTAAAGGTGATAGAGAATTGGCTCCATTTGAATCTGTTGGCAGCGGGAGATTGGAATTGGTATTTATTTGTTGGAAAACAGTATTCAATAATTTACTCTGCTGGGATGCATATCTCCCACGAGGTTTTTTTTTCTTTATTGTATTAGCATCCTCTTCGTCTGAAATAATTTCAATTGCAGTATCTTCACCTTTCGACATGACTTCAGAATTCGATTCTAATCCTTTAGCATTAACCTTTGAGGGTTTTGAGGCTACTCCTTTTGCCTTAGGACGGCCTCTTTTACGTTTACCTACAGATATTCCGTTGGAATCGTCCAAAAATGTACCTTCTTCTTGTCCTTCAGCTAAAGTTGTATAATCAATGTTTTTTCGCTTCCTTCCTCTTCTTTTAGTACCAACTTCGACATTGGGAGATGTTTCGTTAAGTTTTTCAGTCGTCTCACAAGACTTTTCTATACCATGAGTAAATTCTTTGAGATAAATTTGATGTGGTGATGTTTTATTTAAATTCTTTGTACATTCAGTATCATTTTGTATTTCATTTGTCGAATGTAAAGAAAGGTTAGTATCAGTTTCACACTCACTAATGATGACTTCTACTGGTACAATTTTCTCTAGAGTAGAAGAGGAACTTTCCAAATTGCCCTTTGAATTTGACAAGTCTCGAGTAGAAGGATCTGACTTACCACTTCTTAACATTTCTGTGATGTCATTCTGGAGTAAAGATATTTTGTGATTACTCAATACGTTCAGTTTCACATTTTTATTGCTCCCTTTTGAATCATTTTTATTGCTTACAGCATCATCAACACGTAATGTGGAATTTAATGCCGTTTCGGTATTACCTATCAATTCGCTACTTTGGTTATTTAAACTGTCTTCTTCCCCCGTTTTACTAACTGGCTTTGATTTTTTTGTATATTTATTTTTTTCTAGAAAATAAATTGAAAAAATATCCATATTGTGTAATCATAACTTACTTGAACCTTTCATTTTTCTTTTACACCATTACCAAGCGTTTCTATAATGAAAATTTTGGTACCTAATTGTTATCTGTGCTGATACACTGCTTGCATTTGGATTGACAATTACCTAAAACAGAGAAACTGATTAGACTTGAGCAAATACAAACAGTGGTAATACGTTCGTTCGTAAGCTACTTGAAGTATTAGTATCTGAATTACAGCCAACAGATTGTAGTGTAGTTCGTGAAATATGGACAAGATAAACAAGGGCACAACACCAAAGCTAAAAATGTCCCTCCTTAAAGGCCGCTTTACATGCTGCAATACTACATGCAATACTGTTGCAGCAAGACTATGCAAGACCTTGCATATGCAATACAATTCCGTTTTACATGCTGCAATACTGTTTCAGTTAATTGTGTAGTACCAACCTACTTAAATTAGTAACCGCACAAAAACTCAACACTACAAACGTCAACAATAAAATAAGTATATTGGTCAGACTGAAAGTTACTAAATTTCTACCCAGAATTGCAGTTGCACTTGCAGAAATATCGAGCAAAACCGATAATTTGCAAGTGCAACAGACTTGCAAATAAGGAACAGCATGAGGCATGTGCACCGCACTGTGGGTGTTATGGTTTGGAGTGCGATTACTTATGGCAGCAGGTCTCCCTTGGTGGTGTTCATTTGACACAATATGACAGCACAATGGTATATTGCGGAGGTTGTTGGAACACATCTTCTGCCATACTTACAATAGCTCAAACATCAAAATGGCTTATTGGCAGAAAATCGAAACTTTCACTACATAATAAGATCCTGATGATTTACAAAACCATCCTGAAACCCATTTGGACATATGGTATACAGCTGTGAGGGACTGCAGCAAACTGCAACATAGAGATCCTGGAAAGGTCCCAGTCGAAAGTTCTAAGAATAATAGCAAACGCCCCGTGGTTCGTTCCAAACTACCTAATATCTCGCGACCTACAGATGGAAACAGTTAAAACAGAAATTAAAAACTTTTAGATCAAATACGCCAATAGACTAAGTTCTCACCCTAACAGCCTTGCTACTGACTTAACACTATAATCTACAGAACGAAGACTCAAACACCACACACCTAGTGACTCAATTGACAGATTTTAAGTGTTCTGGTGATTGTTACAAATAATTAAGGAGGGGTTCAATTGTTCTAAGTAACCAAAATTTCATAATACACTCCCATATAAACGCCATGTTAAAATTGGACTTTGCCATGCATTTCTGGACAACTCGCTCTTACCATAGTTTTGCTCCAATCATGGAGTTTTATGTCTCAAAATGACCCTAAGAACATGCTACGGCTCATATGCCTAGTTTTAGCAAAAAGTATAATGTTTCAAGCTGTCTAGGATGTGTCAAAGTGAGACAGATACTGTTTTCTTGCGATATTTTGCGATTCTTTCAAAATTACAATAGAAATAGCATACCCCAATGCAATATCGATAGGCATAACTGCCGTGAGGGTTCATTAGGGTCATTTTCAGATATAAAAGTCAAAAATCCGACCAATACAGTGGTCACAGCGAGTTGCCCAAAAAATGAAGTCCGAGTCTTTTCCAATGGCGAGTGAACTTTTGGCGTACTAGCAGGAAAAATTGTCGTTCCATCACAACTCTTCACTTCAGGCTAAATTTCCACGTAAATTGCTCTCATTATTCGAAAACTTCGGAATTCCTCAAACAAATTTGTAGAGATTTCTTCAGTGGAATGGGCCAACGTAAACCAGGATCGGTGCGTGCAGGTGAAAGAAAGGTGCCTAAGAAGAACACCAAACTGGGTAGACGTAAGAGAGCTTTGCAGGCCTTCAACGCGATAGAAATCAGAGTCAATATTGGATCGAAAAAAGTTCTTGAACCCCCCCTTAAGCTAATTGTATTAGAAATAATTATGTACTAGATAGGAGGCTGCCAATGGGTAAGTGTCCTACATGACATTTGGTTACAAAAATGTGTTATTGTAAGATTATACTACAGAATGCAAATATATGGGGAACAAAAAACATATATTCCAGGTTTTCCTTGAACTTCTTTGAACAGGCCCAGATTCACTTTTACCCGGCCCTCCAAGATCTCCAGATCTTTCTCCCATTGTGACAAAATGGGTAAAACGTTACGAAACTTGCAGTGTCCTCCTTTAACTTTGGAGGCTTTGAGACATGAGGTGCAATTTGCATGGGAGGCAATATTCCAAGATGAGATAAACCACCTTATTCAATCAATGCAACGGCGTGTAAATGAATGTGTAAATCAGAGAGGGCGCACTATAAAAAGATCCCCCCCCCCCCCCCAATTTTCATCATTTATAAAAATATTGTTAAGATGGCTCCACTTTCTTCAGCCAGTAGATCTTAGGTTAGATAGTTAGCAGTAGATTAACAGAGTAGCGTAAGCTCAGCGACGACCGCCACGTCCGCCACTCCTTTTCGCACATCAGTCCCTACACGCTGAGTGCGGTACGCAATTCATATAAAAAATACATTTGAAGATACTATGGATTTACATTATGTACTTTTAACCCATGCACATGGAGTAAACATGGCCGCCAGGGCGGCATTTGCGGGTCAAAGGCGTTCGCTACCCTGTTAATCTACTGGGTCTGCATCAATGGACATAACACCAAGGGAGTGGGTCCCATATAAATTAAACGAGCTTGCATTCCCCCTCCCCCCAGACACAAGTTGCACACAATAAATGAACCTAAAAAATGACTCCTGCTGCCAATCCGTTACTATTGTAGAAATCTAAATTATTATTTTATCATACATTCACTGATTCATATTTAAAACTCCAGTAGTATACCGCAGACCCGGGTAACTTGCAACTTCCTTAGGTAGTTACTTAATTTATAATAGGTCTATCAACCGCGTGCATGCAGTCCTTGTTGTGAGATAGTGGAAGTTGATACAGTGAACTGGAATTTAAATAAAATGGCACTTATTAAACTGTTACAGTGACTTTGTACAGCTCCAAAAGATCAATTGAATTAAGATCTTTCCCAGTAAGTCAACATCTTGGTGACTTGGAGCACCACACCTACAAAATATGGGCTATGTGGTTTCTTTTCTCATGGGTCAATACTCATGTCGTTAGGTTCCAGTAGCGAGTAGCACTAGTAGCAGTACAGAAAAAAAATTACTTGCAAATTTATGTTAATTTGAACATGAAAAGTGTTCAAAGTTCCTCGGTTCTACGACATTAACTATTACTTCTAACATGGTGTTAAATTGCGAGTTTTATAAAACCTGCTTACAAGGAAGACAGGGAGACCATGTCGAAATTCCTTCACTCATTCGTACCGTGTTTAATGTATTTCTTAGTTTTGAAAATAATATTAACATTTTGACCCACATGTGTTATCATTTTTTCGTAACATCACAAAGTATTAAAGAATTCGAAATGCATTCTTACGATTTTCAAACCAACAATTTAAAGTACCTAGTCATTCATTGTACAATAAATAAGAACGTTACTCTTTTGAATACAAAAACTGAATAATGAATACCTACACTAAAATTAGACGAAGGACGAAACCAAATAAAAAGTAGCGAGCATAAGTAAAGAACGAGGTTCGAACCTCGTAACAAACGTGGGTATCCTTTAGGAACTATTTGAATTTAAAACTGTTTTAATCATCAAGTGCTCCTAATGATAGTCAATTAACAAATTTTTTGAAAAAACTTACCTGAGACGCTCCAAAATTTTCACTATTCATATAAAATACAATCAATATTTTAGAAATGTTTGAGGAAATATGAACGAAAATAACTCAGCCATGTTTATTGAAAACTCAGGGATGCAACATATCAAAATCACAAAAATTATAAGTTACTAACTCAAGAAACCATAGACATCTTCATAGTCAGATCACGATAAGTACTATACACTGATGTCATGTCACTTGATTTGTGTTGCTGATGCTGATAGCACAGACTGCGGGTTACAAGTTCTGCTGTAGGTGCCTGTGACTTGTGAGGTAGTTGGGTGCCATACCGACATTGTTTACCATAATCTAAGCTGTTTATAATCGGTTCCCACAGAGGTGCTGGTGATAGTCCAGGTCCAGAGCCATAAATGGTCTCGTTAGTTCACTGCCAAGGGACGTTTTTCAATTTTGATAGCTTCTCTCGCTACTGTTCCCTGTAGTGTGTATGCCGAAGAAAGTAATTTAATTTTGTCGCTGTTGGTACTGTGGCCACGTTCTGGCCTGTTTCTAAATAATGTTACGATTTGTTGGATGAAACATATTGTTTAACAGCTAATTTGTGTTCTTATTGGCCTCTTTTTCTTTACGATTCGTTTGCTCAACGTAATAATTTAGACGTTTTTAGCAAGAGATCTCATATACCCCATGTTTTCCTCCTTGTAGTTTGTCTTTGGAGTTTTTGAATAGTTGAACGGGCTTTAAACATTATTCTTAATTGTGTTTTTGAGAATTTCCTTGTGATGGTATCAGGTACACCATTTTTCTTGGGCGCCGGAAAGGGGGGGGGGGGGGCAAAGTAGCCCCTTCTGGATACAAATTATGTACAAGTTTTAACAGCGCGGAATACGGTCAATAATGGAGGTACAGGCAGTAGATAGGTTGTTAGGTCGCAGGAGGGTAGACTGGTTCTGGAATGCAGGCTGACGGGTCGATGTAGACAGACTGGTCGGTGTTGGCTGCTTCCGTTGGCGGTTATGAGTTCTGAGTTCTGACTGATTTCTGTGGGTAACAGCGTTCGCTTATAAAGGATTCTGGCCGGTGTCGACGCGTTGTCATTGGTCGGTCAATGAGAATCAATCGTTGCTCTTCAGTATGTAAGCGACTGTCTAGCAGGATCATGTGGTCGCCACATATACAAAATAAATTTAAAGTAGGCGTAAAAAACATAATGATATCTGTTTTGCAATAGTATGATGTTTATTGTGCAAGAGTTTATTGACACATAGCTTGCACTCGAGTGGATAATGTGTTGTTTGTGTTAATGGCGTGTTCTGAGTGTACTCTGTGTGTTTACGTTTGGGTGTACTGTATGTGGACAAGTGAGAGTTGTCATTGAAGTGTTGTATGTTTGTATGTAACATACTTTCTATAATGTTATGTTGTACCAAAGAGCGTTTGGTCTTTGGTTGTACCTATATACAACATAGATTCAGTTTGTGAAGGGAAATTTGAGTGTTTCATTTGTGTTTGAGTGGTTGTAGGTGAATGTGTGTGATGTGGTTCTGAGCAATGCGTTATTATTATTATTGTTATTTCTCTAGGGGTGGTCCAGATTGCACTGCGACCTTTTGGTTATTGTGCCTCTCGCTATTATCTATACCCTTCATTTTAATAGAGGAGTATCTTTTCATTTCCAAGTCCATTGCATTTGTATATGCCTCATCATTGCCAAATGACGTGGTATGGCGTTTCCTCTTCACGCTCAAACTCTGCATAACGACAAGTGCACCCACACTAGTGTGACTGTGTTACACTTGGCTATATTGCATTTGTCATTTGTATACATTCTAGGACTAGACCTGAATTTATGACATGTGAACCTACTGCTGTCGCTGTAACTATAAAGATTTTTGTTTTGGTAAGGTTCTCTTTTAATAGCTCAATCAGGATCGCATTACCTCAAATACTACTATATTAGTATATAAAATATACATATGGTATCTCCCATAAACAATCCTGGATATTAGAAGAATATTCATCTGACATCCATGATTACTATTAAAATGTACGTACATGGAATCTTCTGTGAATGATGTATAATATGAGGATGTTCAGTGTATTAAAACATAAAATATGCATGATGTCCCATATGCATATCCATAATATACATATATACTTTGGATTATTTAATGTACAAATGAATACTCTTCATATGTACAGCGCAATATAATTTGTCAGTCACATTCTATGGAACATATGGAAATACAATCTGGTTAGAATATGCATATTATGTGTGATGTATATATGTAACTGTTCTCTGTGTATTTTTAGGTTGCCTTGAATATTACACATCGTATACAGTTCTGCCAGATGTTACATATCTGCATGATTAGCAACACAATTGAAACATGTTTTGTTCATTCACCATGTTCCTAATTTCAGTTATAATGAAGGATTTAATACACAAATTGGTACATACTATTACTTTTAGTTCTTATTTACCAAATTACAAGTATTTGTACTACAAAACTACAATCTGTCCAGGTTTGCCTGTTTGGTTACGCAACACATCATACTATAAACATATCCCTTAAATAATTTATTTTTTATACAAAATTTTAACGCAAAGATATCATTCAACATTTTAGTGGAATTTTAAACCTTACGAATAATCATCTTGGTCATCCGTGGTTGGTAGTGCCGAACACTGTGCTTGCTGAGCTGCCGCTTGCAACTGCTCCCATTGCTGTTGTTCAGCATATGCTTGTTCTTGTCTAGCTTTAGCAAATAATTCCTGTTGTTGTCTCCACAATTCCTCTTCAGGAATTCCTAAATTTTCTAATCGTGTACTTTGTCGTCTTCGTTTTGCCGCTACCGCTTTGCAGTCCTTTAAAACGGCTTCTGCTTCAGCTTGGTAGTCTCCAAAACCAAGTCGATCTAAAGCTATAAAAGAAATTATAGTAGGAAGAATGAAAGAAAATGGTACTAACACCTACCCATTAGTATGTGTTCAGCATTAATAGTCTTTTTGTTTAAAAGGTTACAAATTTCGTTTGCTTCGGAACTAAGCAAGTGGATGAATTCTGTGCAACAATTTAATACTAATTCTCTAGCTTCATTGGCAATTCTAACAGATGGTACCAATTCTTTGATCATTTTATTAATGCTGGCACGAGGTAGTGTTAACTCTTCATCTTCGGCATTTCCAGGGCTTCCCGATATACTCTGATTACTCATTTTCACAGTAACGTTGATTTATCTTACTTTACTTTACGAATATTATTTATTTACAAGCAGATAACTTTATAGAATTTTCTAACCTTAAATTTAACCTTTACTATAACTAAGCGGGAATTTCAAACAAAAGTAGGTAACAGCAAGTTTGCGATTTTAGGCCGCCACATTTATAACGGAAAAAATAAAACTAATACAACCAAAACGCAAAATAGAACCACAAGGAACTGGTACAGATCCCTCCCATCCATTGGTAAGTGTTTCGAAATGAGTAGCCTCACAGAAACAATTTTTACTTCCGTTCTTCATGAATGGTCGCCTTGGACCACTAATCAAGTGGTGTTTGTAATTTGAGGGTGCTCCATCTTCACTCTTGATCCTATCTTCCGATATGTTACATTGTTCTTCATTTTCCTTCTCCGCCCTCTCGGAATCATTACAGCAAATGTATGGATAGATTTCATTGTTTGCTGCCAAGATATTATTTACAAAAGTTCCGTAACAAGAATAGTTAACTAACTCATACTGGTTTTCAATTTCGTCATAAAATATAACGGCGTGTTTCGGGGATACATACTGACAATAGCCGAAACGATCTAACGGAACATCATTCGTGTTTCCTATACCAAAGGTAAAAATTCTGTGTCTCATGGGAATTGCTGATGGTAACTTTGGAGAAGTAATAGGTTTGTGTCCCATAAGACTTTCTTGGTTTGTTATTAAAACTGGATCTACTTCCGCAGACCATAAATTGAAGTAACATTCTGATATGACAGGACATACAAGTGCTCTTGCTTCAATGTACTTTGTGCACTGTCTCTTAGGACTTTCAAACATTTTATTTATTCTGTCAATTTCGGTCTGACTTAAGAGTTCACTTGGTAACAAAAACAACTTATCCATATCAAACACTAAATACACATCAAATGAAATTGTCATTTTTCCCAATTTTGATTTCCTTTTTTTGAGACCTACTTGATTTGTATATTACCTACCTACATTAAATATACAATAAAAGAAATTATTTCTGATAACAAACTGATAACAAAACCACTAAGTATAAATTATAAATTTTGTCCATGGTGATCACATTTGGAAGTGTCCCCTTGATACTAGCTGCATTTCCTCTTTGAATTGCAATAGGCATTCTTTGCACTGTTACCTGCTGATTCTTTGATTAAAGTGGTATCGATGAGCGAGATTGATTCTTTGCACCATGGTCCAAGGGTTTCAAAGGCAAGGCTCAAAAAGAAAAAGTTTGCTGATTTTAAATTTGAATATTTGTCATGTTTTCTATTACATGCCAATTCCGCGCCAGCTCCAGCGCCATTTGAAGTGAGAGCTAAGTAGGATGAGGCACTTTGTACATGGAACTAGTATGACTCCGTCTGGTCTCTGTCCATCACGAAACAGTCCAATTGGTTCCAAGGTCGAATGGATATGCGCAGTGGACTACTAGACTATGAAAGATGACAAGAAAGCAGGAAGGGCAATTTCAGAAAATTTGAGAACACCTAGACCACCATATTTTACCGGGAGAAATACCACAAGTTTAATTCGGTTTTCAGTTCAGTCAGCCGTGATGACATCCTTTTCTCTCCCTTTGTTGTGGGGATGTTTCTCTGCCCAAAAACACCTTACATCTTTTTTAAATAATCTTGTTAATCAAGTTTAATGCAATATAATAAAACCGTAGTTATAGTCTTGTGATGCTCCCATTCATTCAATTTAAAATGCAAAAAACTACAAACAGGACATTCATCATGTGATAGATAGATCAATTCTGGAGAATCTCGGTAGAATTATCTTTAAGGTAAGCAATTGCATGAATTATTTCATTTAAAATTATTTGAAGAGCATCATTTTGACTTTCATTTGTTAAAATTGCCCATTGCTTTGCACTCGATGTCTAGTAGGATGCTAACTTTTGAATAATAGGTCTAGTGGTCCTTTAAGTGTTATAATAACTGGCCTTAATACAAAATTATTTTCGAAATTACATATGTTCCAGTTGAATTTAACACAAAATCACAAGCATTAACCATCTTGTAGCATTGGAAGAGAATGAGACTGTCTTTATTGTAACAAACATCAACATGTATGTTGAGTGGATTGCACTTAAAGTCCTTAAACATACAGGAGCATTTCTTTAACTTCATTCAGCAATAATCATATTGTTTGTCCCAAATATATAAACGATGGAATATCTCTTGATGTTGATACACATACAACATCAGCATTTTGTTTTGGTAACTACCTACTTACACCGCCTGAAAAAATGAATTCAATCACCTATATTATTATAGAAAATACTTTGAGACATCATGAAATAAAATACTTTGTAGTTGGAATATGTTTATACTGAGCAAATTCTATATCATTAGGGTGGTGCCTGGTGCATAATGCAGCATAAGAATTTTAGTACTTATTCCTGTCTTTTCTCATTCACTGAATGTCCCATTATGTTTATTATCAGTAAAGAACATCATTTGAGATGGTAATCATTCTATTTTTAGGTGATATATCCTTTTTTAATAGGGTAAAGATTGAAAAAGATGTATGAAGTGTTAACAAGTGAAAAAAATAACGCAATGTTGTTTTATTTACATTCTTAGGTGGACTAAATTAAAAGTAGGAAAAAGAACAAATGCGGAATATGGAACCTCTGAAACCACATATTTATTTATTATTTTCCACAAAGTAGAGGTACATTTGGTAATAATCAAAATTTGCACCTCGTTTTTGCGTGTACATACACACTTGATTAGCGATTTTATTTGTGGTGGGATTTTCCAAGACACTTTCGGTCCATTAGACATTGGGTTTGCTATACTACTAGGGCTTACAATACCGGAATTTCGGGATTTCGAAAACCGGAATGCCGGACACAATTGATGCAGTATTTAAAACCGCATTCGGTATTTCGGTATTGTTTTAATTTTATTTTAGTAGAAAATATTTTGGATAACTCGAACATTTCGAAAATTCGTTCATGAGGTATGGTACAAATCTAAAATATTTTCACTGGAATTGCAAAGTTTATACAGGATGATTTATATTAAAGTTGCATTTTTTTAAATGGAACCCCCTGTATATTCCTTGGTCAATTCTAATGCAACTTTATGAGTCACACATAGTACTTAAAACGAATCGTTTGGGCGAATGTATCCACAAAATTAAATGTTACAGGGATCACAAAACTTAGAAGGACGTGACAATGCGATATTACTAATACATGAAATGTACTATCGTAAACCGGATGGTTAAATCCGAAATCTTTTTGTGTTCGGAGAAATTACGTCAATTGACAAAATTTCTATAAACGGTAACTTGATTTTTCAAATGGCACTGCCAATTGTTCTTTATTACGTTTTAATTTTTTAACTATGAATTTACAAAATTATAATTGAGAGTTTATTTCCAATTTCAAGTTTGAATTTAATTTAAACTTTTTAACTTTAGGTAGCAGGAATATTTTGCGTTTCCAATTTTGAAATTTGAATTTTCAAATTTATTATAATTTAGGATTCATTAGCATTAATACTTTGAACTTATGTAGAGAGGTACATTTAAGATTCCTTCTATTCATAATGATGGGTACACAATTTGTTGTATCAAGTGAATGTAATTTTGTTGAATTAATTAATATGGGAAATATTATGTGTACTAAACAAGATAATTAAACTTTTCATTTTAATTCGAAAATCTGTACAAGAACTATTTACAATGGATATCTTTGGCTTAAATGTTTACATTTTTGACACTACATGTACGAAACTGACAATACATTCAAAATACTTTCTAAACATGCACTATAAATAAATAATGTTTTATAGTGATATCTATCAAGGCACATCTAGTTACACCATTTCAATATTCATAATACAATACATTTTTGACTCAATTTTAATTAATGAACGAACATTGCACAACACTTACAAAAAACGAAAAATATATTCTAATCCACTCAGCACAACATAAATTTAAATACTAATCTTTGGATAAAACATTTACATACAAATACAAACACAACATTTGGATGAACACTTAATTTTAAGAATGATTTAATGAAAAGAAATTTTGAGATACATATTATTTGGTGGAAATGTTAAAATGAGACATTGTAATTTTCGTTTACATCTTTGGCATTTCGATCTTACACCTAACATAAATAAAGATCCTTAAATGAGTGCTCAAATATAAAAATAATTCTCATAATCCGCGTAGGACGGTTTTTCTGCCACGGTTAAGGGAACTTCTTTGTTGGTTTCACTTTTTTTATTAGGAGAAATGTCTTTTGTATTTTTTATTTTATCATCATTACCTCTGGACGTAAGTAGCGAATTTTGTGATCTTGACAATAATTGAGATCTGTAACCTAATTGTTGGCGTTTATTAGATGGTATTGGTGGTAAATCAGGAACCCAATATATCTAATAATGTTATACGTCAGTTTTTGTGAAATGTAATAGATTATAGTTAGTAGATACCTTCCGCCTTGAAAGTGGTAAACTGTATTCCGGATTTCTTCTGACCAAAAAGTGACAGTTTAGAGATGGTAGCCATGAATGTTGAACTTGTAACGGTCTGTCGTCCGGATGTAATTTACGCTGTTGTTCCTTATCCGTACAAACTTCGTAGATTGAGAATTGCTCTACTCTTTCTTTACTATTGCAACACGTCAATAGCAGTGATATGACTTCGTCCGACGTAGTTTGTGAGCTGATTAGTAAACACTTATATTGAGAGTTACTATTTAAAGCAGTGTCATATACTTTTACTAATCCACCCCGTTTTGTTTGAAGAGAGAATCTGTAAATATATTGATTATGATACCAACTCTTAAAAATAATCATAAAACTTACTTTGAGTCACCCTTCGGGTGACAACTTTGGAGTACAGCAGGTCGAGCTTCATCATCTAATGCTAAATGTGTACGAACTCCTGCTTTTCTTACAGTCACTTCCATACTTAAGTAAAAGAGTTTTGGATCTCTGTGTTTCATTTTATATTTCCCCAATAATGTTCCAACAACTTCTCTGCATGTGGTTTGAAATGAAATACTTAAAGTTTTGTACTCGATATCTGGACGTAAACATCTTGCATACACTTTTATTGTGGTCTGAAAAGGTAAAAAAATATTTTAGAATATTACTGTACGGAATTTTTATGTATTTATATAGGTATAAAATGGTACAAGTACTTATTGATAGTTACAGATAGACTACAGTTAAATGAAGGGTTGCATCAACTTCAAATGCCAATACAAAAGGGGTTTCTATAAAAATATTATTTGACACTTACGTGAACATTACACGCGGGTAAAATATAAATGTTCGAATTACGTTTGAAACAGGTCTGCATTTTGTACATTATTGATTAGCTTGTAATAAAATATACAAAAGGAAACCGCACCTAAGGAATATAAAATAAGACTGAACATCTATGAGGATTCACTGAAGAAACATTATATCAACGGTACAAGCGTCGCGACGTGTACGTCTTCCGGTTAACGTCAAAAATATAGGATACATATCTTTCGTGTACTTGATTTACTTCTAGAGCATAACCCATTCAATGTACAAATTTAATCTTTACCTATCCTTAAAATACTATAAATAACTACAGTTTCGGATCTTCGCCGCAGACGGTATTAAAAATACGTCAAGAACAAAATTGATATTTGATAGGTATTGTTAATCAATTTAGATAAATTGACAAACCTCAAATATGTACCTACCGCATATTTGAACTGGTGTAAGGTGGTACGCTGCACGTGCTTACTGTTCAAATGGCTATTTCCGGTGCCTTAGATCGCGTTTCTTTAAACCCTCACCCTCTTATAATAAAAAAAAAAGCAGGACCCCCCTAGCACAGCATGCCTTTAAATGGTTCCATTATTGGAACGTGTATTAGATTTCAGAATGTAAAATATCTTTATCCTCTTTTAAATTTGCCAACAAAAGGATGTAGCACATTTTTGAATATTGCAAGAAAATGTGGGTAATCGATTGAAAATAATCTAATAAGGAAGGAGGTTCTTTGCATAATTTCATAAATTGAGCGAAACCATCTAAATTTAAGATCCATTAAGGTTACCGTTTAAAAAGTGCACATCCTCGGTACTTTTAATCGTTTATTTCATGATCACTTATTTTCTATTTCACATACTTATACGAAGTGGCTTTTGATTTTGTTAAAAAATTCCTTGGGTTGCGTAAATTTTACGCAAATTTTTCTTTTCATCTAATTTACCATAGCGCGATAGAGACTGAAGCAGACGATGATTTTGCAACATAAAAGTGATGAGAAATCCCTTCACCGTTATAATGTTGATGTATGCCTACCATACAGTAAAATCACGTTGGGCTACAAATACACGGCCCTGAAGATTGTCATGTTCGATTGTACGTGTATGTAAGTAGAATAAAAACAACGTTCAGTAAACTGACCTGAACTGAACAGCAAAGTACTTCAGTGAGAAACTTAGATTAGGTTTATAGCGTGACACACGAGATTAAAGATACAGTTTGAGGAAAAAGGAAAATAAAGTTAATAATGAGAAAAATGACTTTAAAGTATTCTTGATTTTTTGGAAAACGGTAACTATTTAAAATGCGGAGTCACGCACCAAGCTGTTTCAACTTTTCCCCTATAAGAGAGTATTACTAGACAACCAAGAAAAGCGATAACATAATGACTGCAAGTCACTAAATTGTTTAAAAATTCTGTAAATAAATAATAGCAATGAGTAGCGCAATTTCAAAACTTGGCAGATTTATCAATATGTGGCGCTATCATAAAAAAGATCGATATTTACATTTGTATTATCCGTTTTTTAAATTAATTTCTGGCTGGGTATGTGACTTGCAATGCCCAAGTGCGTTTACATTAAACAATCCACATGTTATTTGTACGTTCTTTCAATTCAGGCACAGACACAGTGGCGGCGGTAAGTAATAGGGGGCCCTTCCGCGAACAAATTTTTGGGGCCCTTACCGGTAACCCCTTTTTCTTTCTTTAATAAAATACTTAAACATAAACTCTCATAAAATCAAATCCTATAATATAAAACAATAAAACAATGTTTAATTAATTACCTATTTCTATTACATAACAATAGAAGGGTTAACGTGGTGGGAATGGATAAACAAAGGGTTAACCGGCATACCATCACGAATAGGGTGAAAACGACGCGTTAACCTGTTCGTGGTTGTATGGCGGTTAATACTTTGTTGCCTACCTATTACGTTATACATACTCAAAACAGATATAATACTTAATATTATGTGTGGTAAATATATATAATTACATTATATATCATTAAAATGCTTTTTGAAAAAAATTACTAGCATTAAAGTTGGTGCTTGTCGGGGGCTCCGAGTATTGCCGGGTCCACCGCGCGGCGGGCCCTACGGGCCCGGTATCGCCGCCACTGCACAGACAATAGTAATTAAGGTATATAATAAATAGATATCCACTCTCTTTTGATTATTCTACAATGTCTTGACTTATCGATTACGTGTTAAGTAATGTTTTACTGTTTTTTTCATATGTATTTTTTAATTACAAATTCTAGAGGCCCTATAGGGACTCTAACAAATTCATACCTATAACGCTACCTATTGAAAAAACCAAATTTAGCCCTTGACCGTTAGAAAAAGAGTGGCCAGAGTATGAGTCAGCATACTAGTTCGTGCAAAGACAATTTCAACTATCAAGATTCCTCGATCTGGAACTACACGAAAACTGAACAAAGAGACAAGTTAAATATTTGTGTGTAAAAGCAATAATAATAATGAGTTAGAGGTGTAACGGCAGCTAGGTAGGTATTATTTGATATAGGTAAGGGTTCAATTAGTGGCAGAATTGATATTGAACCCTTACCTTAACCTATACCAATTAATAATAGCAAAGATATGTAGGTACTCTTTGATAATAACAAAGAAAATAATACATTTGTTTAAAAATAATACAACACGAGCAATTGTTCTTAGATCAACTTCAAGTATGTACCCTTAAGTTTGCGTTTGAATTCGTGACAGTTAGTTTTACAACATCAGTCCCATTGTACTCTACCTACTGTTAATTGACTAAACTGATTATTTTCAGGCTATTAGTTATTAGAATATGTAGTGGTTATCGCGAACTTGGCTACACTATACCCATTCACAAATCGTCAAGGAATGTAAAGACGATTGGGAAGGGTAGGTCATGGACGAGTCAAAGTTACTACGTGAATTAAAGGAAAATATGGAAAAACAAAGTACTTCCTGACACAATTACTCACATGCAATGGTAAGATCGGAATGCACCTCCACATAAGTATTAGACAGGATGGAAAGATAACGACAAACCAAACAACACCTCCTAGCCAATTGCACAACACGGGACACGAACCAAAGAACGATTCAGCAAACACAAGAAAACATGATTAACATCAAGTGGTGCTAAAGCAAAAAGAAACGAGAACTGATAAGCAATGTATGTGTAAGAATATAAAGAAGATGCGAAAGAGAAGCACGTACCAGACAATAGCAAGAAGTTAAGAAATTGATGCACGAGGATGCTCCATTGCTCCTAACGGCAGTATCCGCCATCCATTCAAAATATTTAACGGGACCCGCGCATTCTTTGGATGAATACAACCTACGAAGTTGGTAGGCAATGTGGCAAGCGGCACAGAATGCCATTTGATTGGCACACAGTACTAGATTGACCATGTATTCAGTAACGAAGAAGATTTGGTCGATGAGTTATTGAAAGGAAACCGTACGGTGCTTAAAAACAGTATTGGAGAAAAGTACAATATTTTTTTAACAATACGTACATATAACCTAAGTTATATTTAATAGGGGACGGCTTGACATTAAGCTTGTCGTGCACGTATGATACTGTCCATATTCCCACGGATAGTAGGTCGCATACTTTCCAGCAGAATACGAACCAGCACAATAGGGTGTCTTCAGGGAAAGAACGAAAATATTTTTAGCATACATACACCATGATATGCGACAGCAGTACTTCCGATGATTAAGTAGTAGGTAGTAGCTGCATGTTTGATAGAGGAAAATAAGAAAAAGAGGAGTGTATGGATCCATCCTATTACCAAAAGAGACCAAATTCATTTGAAGAAACAAACAAATACGTATGCGTTTCACAGAGAACAATTTGAAATTGATGCTGACGTTTAATGGTGAACAATATTACAGACTCTTGTTACTCTGTTACTCTGATGTTTAGAAACGTTCAACTTATTGACAGATTTGAACAATGGGCCTTCGTCAAACTATAGCCTAGAATTGTCTGCAAATATTAATATTTAGATACAAATTATGCTGAATGATAAATTGAACTTGACAACTGCGGCGAGATCACAAACTATTTAATTCTTTGATGTCGCCTAAAATCGCTAGTGAATAAAACTTCCCCCCAAAATAAGGAAAATTTACTCAATAGAATATTCCAATCGTGTACAATAGGGTATGAATTCGTATTCTCAGTAAGTCGAGAGTGGTTATCAGGTTATCTTCAATACTTATGCTTTAAAAAGTATACAATAGCATTCATTTCTAGCTATATAAGTTCGTTAAATCAGTAGGTCATAAACTCATAACAATAGAAATAAATAACTACGATTTTCACATTTTGCCTTTTAATATGTTTGTTGGAACTTGTTTTAAAATTGGTGAGAGTCACACCTCGCACTTTTTATGTACCTACTTTGTATTATTTTAATTGTTTTCTGGGTGCTAAATTTCTATCAATAATTCTAACTCAAAGTAATAGAAGAAACAAGTTACATATTTTCATTTTAAGAACTTCTTAAAAAATAATAAAATTTTCAGGATTTTTAACAACCTGTATTTGATTATCAAAGCCGTTTAGTATGTACCTATATAATATTATAGATAAAGATAAACTATACTTAACCATGTTTAACAAATGATAATACACGAAAATATACATGCAATGATAGTGAACGTACCAATTGTTATTATTTTGAGCGAAAAGAGTATACAAAAAAATAAATTATAAACAGTTATTTACAAATAAAAAAGTAGAATATGACTATGAATTTTAAAACGAATGACATCACTGGATGCAAATTATAATTAATTTTGTATGGTACATTTCGAACTGTATTTTAGTTACTTTTGTACTATGAATTAATAGAGATTTATCTGCCATTAAATATTAAAAATAAATTAATTTTTACTCAAAAACAGTTGATCCAAAATTTTATGAAATAGTTTAATACGCGATTGTAACATCCTTTTAAGACGTTGCTCTCGAAAATAACAAAAATTTTGGATCACTTAAACTAAATCAAATGTTTGTTAATAGCGTACTAGTTTGTTTATGAATTTAATGTCAATTTAGTAAAAAAATAGAGGCCCCTCTACCGAAAATTAGTCACAATGAATTTCGTAATCTACGTTTCTTAAAACCGCAATTGAGAAACGCAATGATTAATTCTTATTTCCTATTTCCATCGTATTAAATTTAATTTAATTAAATACAGTAGGGAGGAACTCCGGAAATGTATGTAGATGTGAGAAAATTTTTAAAACAATTCAAATAATGTTATAGATCTAATTAATTACTAATCTGCGACGTTTCAGTGTCAGTGTACAGTCCAACTGATTTAACATTTACTTGTGAATTTGTACGACTAAAATTCCACGCCCTTAACTAGACAAATATGGCGTTCGTTTATGATTCTTACTGCTGCAGTTGAAAAGCAGAAATCATCAATTTCTAACAGTTTCGGATTAATACAAGTATAAACGGGGGTATACGCGATTCTCGCGTTTTGCGTGCTTTGGGGGAGGGGGTATCTGTGATTGTAAGTTGTAATAGCGTTTGTTTTAAAATATCACACCTTGTTGAGCTGGCTTAGTTGCTTGAAAAAAGAAAAAAAATTTACGTTTTTGTACCTTTTCAGATTTTTGACCCTGTAGGTATCTGTAATTTAGCAAGTTATTAAAGTAACTAAAATAAAGGATTACAGTTACTTACATTTGACGTAAAAATCACAAAAATGGGTTGATATTTGGTAAAGATATACGAATTCGTTCCTACCTACTTAAAGTAAATTTTTACCAATTATTTAAAAAAATGTAAAATGCAAACTTTTTGGAATAGATTTGAGACCAAAAATACATAATGGCCCTTTCACAATCTTAATTAAGTCTTTGCACATAGTCTTTGCCCAAAAATTAACGAAAATATAACAAATTCCGTGTGAACTTCATAAGGATAGTTTAGAATGAATTTTAAATGTAAAAGAACTCAATTTGGACACTGGCAACTTTTTGGGAATACGAATGGCCTTAGGGACAGCGTTTTAACATTCATCTTTAACTATAGTAAAACTAAAAATACCATAAAACATAAAATGTACAAATAGAAGCTGGTCTAACGTTGCATAACATCTGTTTTATAGAAAGACCTTCTCTACCTTAAACAGTTTCAAATTTTTGTTTATTTCACTAACTAAAGGCCACCATTTACACGTATATGTACAGCAGTAAATATGGATTTGACTTCCTCTTAATTACAATATAAGTTGTATATTTAGAAGTATAGTCAAAGTATAGGTATTCTCTTTGGTATAGCGTAACGTAACAATACACTTGCCACCTACTTTCATCAATAGATATTAAGTTAAATATGTAGACAAAAACATTTTTCTCGGTGAAAACATTCGACTATGTATGTTACCTACAACATCGTCCATCGTTCAAAATCACTAATTTCGAAATAAGCACACAAACATGTACATTTCGAAAGTTACCGAAAGAAGGTATCGGAACACATAAAGTAGTCTATGATGAATGCTGTTACTACTTTTTACATCATTTTAACCATGAAAATGTTAACGCGAGGCATAATAGAATCATTTTTCATCATTTAAATAACTTTTCAACTTGAAATAATTAAATTTCCATGTTATCGAGAAAAAGTTTCCGATACTTCTCATTTTGAAAATTTTCGCGAAAATACTTTCTGGCATTGTTTTAATGTTCGAAATGGGTTAAGGACCTCGGACAGACAAACTTTGCATATTTACACAAAATTTTCACCCAAAAATAAGCACAAATAGCGAATTCTATTTTACACGTAATCTCCATAAGGAAACTTTGAACGTATTTTCTAAGTAAAGAAAATATATTTAGACACAAATACCGCTTGAATAAGATGACGGACTTTTATACTAAAATGTTTAAAACTTACTTTGAAAAAAATTAGTGCAGATATTTACGTAGTTTGCGGGGTATCTATAATTCTACCTTGTAGCATTAATTTGTAGGTTATAAATTTATAATAGCTTTGGTTTTAAAATATCACATCCGCATTCGTCGGGATTCGGCGACTGTCGGAAAAGTGCACAGCAACACAAACATATACACACGTCTCGGTTATTATATAGTGATCATATCAAATCAAGAACTTTCCAAACTTGATATAACTCTGATTTTTTTCGTATAGGGCGTATTATCGTCCCAATCTAATTTCTTTACTCAAATGTGCTGCAAAAATAAGTTGACTTAACTTAACATGTTACCAACCACGTCTAGGGAGACCGAAGGGACTCTTGCGAAGAATAGTATTTTTCGTTCCTACTTGTTGAGTTACCCCCAGTAAATGTTTAGTTTTCAATGATTTGGCTTCAGGAAAGCGAAAACGAAAGAAATTTTGCGGCGCTTATCATTTAACATCAAATTTCGAAATGGAAAATAATCCGTATGTTGAACTTATGGGTGTCCCGTACAAAAGTTTATACCTCTTCAAAAAAATCGGTTCTGGTCAGCAGAATTACTTTGTGTGATAACGATAAGTCATTCCGCTAACTTCCCAGATCGACTTAATTGATCCCGAACACTTCTCGTTGATTAATTGCAACTGACTAGACAGAATCAATGGGACTATTTAAAACTTATCCAAAACGAGTTCTTTTTCATTTCGGTTAATTAGCGTTCAGGGGAAGGTAAATACTAAATACCTTGACGAAGATTAAAGGAGGAATCGACAAATCCAATATTAAAAGATAATTCCGGTGAAATTATGATTTAGAACCAGTCCGAATGGAGCAACTTTTCAAAGGTTAGAAAGGATCGGTTTTCTATCGACCGGTTAGTAGCACCAATAATATATTTCTGAAGAGGTATTCGTTGTATTTCGACATTTTTCAATGCACTGCAAAATGGTGCACAAAAGTTTTAATTCTAGTTTGTATTTATTAATTATTGCACACAGTTGAAAAAATGCAATATATCACTCATTAGCGTCTGTCTTCGACACCATTCGTTAATAAATAATAAATAACGTTTGGAAAAAAAGGGTAGTGAAGCCCTTGTCCTTAAAAGAAAGCTGTGTCATCCACATCCTGCGTTATGTTAAAATCGGTAAGCAGATGTCTTTGATTATAATTTACACGTGTCGTACTGTACCTTTAACACGTTGAACAACATTCGAGATCAACAAGATCAAGTTCAATTCAACTAATTCAAGGTTTAAGTTCACGGTAATGTGAGCAAATTTTCTCATCAATTGAATGCAATCACTTCAATTATACAAGCCTAAAGGTGTTAAGGAAAAATCTATAAATAAATTCAAAGTAGGTAGGTATTTTAAAAGCATTTACATATTATGAAGGCTTTAAAGCACCCTCAGGAAAAATCAAGACACAACACATATGTTACTTTCCCTTACTCAACATTTTATTAAACCCCCGTGCTTAAAGGATGGAGGTCAACACACAGGTTATACGGTTGGCATGTGCCATTTGGTACCTTATTTTATTCTTCAACCATAAGTTATTCACATGTGTATCCCGCATCCTGCATCTGCTCGTCTAAACGATATTTTTATTTGCATATTTCACAATAGACATGGAGCAATTGGGTTTCTGTGTCTTATTTAGATTTTACAATAGGAACACGTAGTAAATGGACTCATATAACATATTGTAAATAATAAATTACGTTACACAATAAAGATCGTAAAAACGTTAAACAAGTTTTCAAGTACATATTATAAGTATGTTGGAGGAATCATAAATGAATATCATCTCCGAGAACTGTTCGTGATCACTGATCAGTTTAAGCTGCACAGATATTTTTTCCCGTAATTAACACTTTCCTAAAGCCTAAAGCTCAGTTAATTATAACTCACTAGTTCTTTTGTGACACAAGACAGTACTGCGGAATTTCGTATACATTTCTTGTTGTAAATTTAATTAGGCAAAATTTTAATTTGCTACGGTAAAGCACCATTTACGTTAACTCCTAATTTCACATGCTTAGGAGATATCTTGTTTCCAGTAAATTTACCTTATTTGTAGAACAATTAAACTACCGTCAACTACTTTATATATAATTATAGATACAGCTAGACACCTTTATTACCTATAAATTGTAAATGATACGGGTAATTATTAGAGTGCACGCAGATGCTCTTGGTAAACATTTTTTGACTATAGTTTTGTACACTCTTTAGAGTACATTATCGCAATGATTTTAATGCACCTGCACGTTTCTAGAACAATGAATCTAATTCTTTGTCCTATTACGTAATGTAATTCTTGTAATTTTTTTGTTTCCATCGTGGTTGCAAACCGAAAAATAATAATAGTAGCCATTTTTTGTATTACGTTTAATTTTTTCAGTGGAATGTAATTATTTTGTCATCAACTGAGGTTGAGGCAATAACATGTACCCTGCAGCTCCTTTTTGTAATATTAGCTCAGTATATAAAAAATTGCAAATCTGTATTTATTCCAAATTCACTAAACAAAAATTGGGTTAATGATTAAAGCGCTCGTATAGGTTAAGGTAGACGATTATTTGGTAGCTACCGCGCTCAGACTATAATTTTTTGCTCTTAATTGATCATTGTTTAAAGCACCCACGATTTCCATATTTTGCAATAACTAATTACAACTATTATTCCGTTATTAAGCTTACTTAATTAGAAAGCTAAGAGAGTTGCGATACGTATTTAATAAATTGCTTAAATACAATTAACAATAAGCAAAAAAAATTTCGCATAAAAGTAAATTTTTTTTTGCCTTATTGTTAAAAACAAAGCAAAGAGCTATTTTCGCTCTAGTTGTTTTGCATTGACAAGTGAACCCTTTTGTATTATTTAATTATAACTTCTGCATGTAGGTACGTATATGTATGTATGTATCGTATCAGTCAAGTTACACATTTCCGTGTTTATGTGACCAAGAATATTTGTATAACAAAATTAAGTTTACAGTTATGTGCAATTTAAAGTGTAATAAATTCCTAATATTACAACCATTTATCTCGGATTCGTGTTTCATACGACATTCTTTTACTTAAAGCATTAACTCAGATTCTTCTTTGCAGTAACGTTAGAATTTTACATTGTTGAACTAATAAAATTTCACGGAATGCAATCCTTTGAAAATTATCATAACGAAGATCTGAAAACGAATCTGTCTGTTCTTTGCCCTCAATCGTGCAAAATTTTTTTTTAATGACGTCACCGTTAATCTTGGATAAGATTCGAGACATGGTTCGAAACGTTTTTCTCCCATTTACAATCTACAATTAAGAGTTTTCTGTAATATACAGGTTATAATAAATTAAAACGCATCGTACTATTCCCATATTTCATTTGTTAGCGATATCTACCATAGGAGGACAAGTTTTTCTACAAGGAACAGCGGTGCCACGCTCCTATATCATAAAAAGTCTGAAAAGTTATCATTGAATATATGTATAATATGATTTAGTCTGAAAGAATTCCAAAATAGAATAGAAGAAAACTTTAAATTCAAAAGTGTTTGATACACATATTAAAACTTAAAAAGTCTCATGTGGTGATGATCTGAGATCAGAAGTCATTGTGGATATTAGGTTCCATTTCTCAGATTTTTTGGCAACAACTCAACAGCTACATTTATACAGGGTGATCCACGACTATTCCCTCGATCCCTTGTGCCTAAAGGGTACAAGATATCAGCTTAATTTTTTGGTGACATGCAAATTGATAACGGTTTCTTAATTATTTGCATTCATATAGGGTGGTTCACAAAATTGTATTATATCAAAGTTAATTTTTTTTTAATGTAACACTGTATTTTATGACATTTTTAGGTTCGTAAATTGATTGGTAACCCGGTAAATAAATTTTTGTGCGTAAGATGGTTTAAACAGGAATGTTTTTTCGTCAACATAAAAAAAGCATTCAATTGACGTAATTTTGGTTTTAGTGTAAATTTGCTTAAAATACGGTTCATTATTTACACTTTTTAAACAATGGTTGCCGCTAATTCATCATCTAAACGTTTGATATATGAAAATTCTTCGACGTATTTTAAGCGTCGTGCGGTGTATGTAAATAAGACGTTTCCTTTACGATTGCGAAATATAATTTGTGTATGGACGTTGTGGAAGTGTATATATTATATTTTCAAATAAACGGTTTATTATGTAACTCGTTAAACATAAATGTTAAACAACGGATGCTACCAATTCATCCTTTAAACGGATTATGTAGTAAAATTATTTTACGTATTTTAGGCGTTGTACGATGTATGTAAATAAGACGTTTCCTTTACGATTGCAAAATATAATTTGCGCATCGACATTGTGGAAGTGTATATATTATATTTTCAAATAAACGGTTTATTATGTAACTCATTAAAAATAAATGTTAAACAACGGATGCTACCAATTCATCCTTTAAACGGTTTATGTAGTAAAATTCTTTTACGTATTTTAAGCGTCGTATGGCGTAAGTAAATAAGACGTTTGCTTTACGATTGCGAAATATAATTTGCGTATGGACGTTGTGGAAATATATATACTAAGAAAATTCTTTTACGTATTTTAAGCGTCGTATGGCGTAAGTAAATAAGACGTTTCCTTTACGATTGCAAAATATAATTTGCGCATGGACGTTGTGGAAGTGTATATATTATATTTTCAAACAAACGGTTTATTATGTAACTCATTAAACATAAATGTTAACCAACGGATGCTACCAATTCATCATTTAAACGGGTTATGTAGGAAAATTATTTTACGTATTTTAAGCGTTGTACGATGTATGTAAATAAGACGTTTCCTTTACGATTGCAAAATATAATTTGCATATGGACGTTGTGGAAATATATATACTAAGAAAATTCTTTTACGTATTTTAAGCGTCGTATGGCGTAAGTAAATAAGACGTTTCCTTTACAATTGCGAAATATAATTTGCGTATAGACGTTGTGGAAGTATAGATACTACATTTTCAAATAAACCGTTTCTTATGTAATTCATAAAAGATTAACTACCAACTACTTGCTCGTATTTGGCTAATAATACGTATTTAACAATTGAATCATAAAAAGCAATATAGGTTGCGTTTTGACATTAACTTACATCGTTTTAGTTTAATTTATATTATTACATATATATTATACCGGGTGTCTACAGTGACTGGTACCGCCCCTTGTATTATTTTGGCGATTTAAAATATGGATTTAAAATTCTGTCATCGTAAATTTGCTAGAAAAGATCATTTTTTAGATATTTACATTACACCATCGCTTTATTTGGTTTTGCGACGGTGAGTAGTATAGGTATTGTACCTGTTTTTTGTAATAACAATACTTGAAATTTTACAAATTTGCTTGGAATTAAGCTTTCAGCTTTTTTCAAGGCATTAACGGTAGGGAATTTGATTCAAATTATGGGCACTCCTAATATCAAGATTAACTAGCATGATATATTTCCAATATAAACGCGATTTTTAGAAAATGCATCAACTTGCAATTATTAGCATCATATCGTACCTACATAAAGATAAAGATAGGCCAACATAGAAGCGTAGTGAACTTCAAATAAGAAAGCTGTTCTTGAATCTTGACATTAGTTTGCTTATGAGAATATTAATGGCGGTATATCAAACATTTGCAGTTGGTATTAAAATTTCAATGCATCTTTGGTATAATGGCACTCTTCTACGAAGGCGTAGAAGGGCCACACAAAAAATTTTTTCTTTAGTAATTGTAACATTTTTTTTAACAAATGCCAGTTTTTTTCTTACAATTGTAACTTATTTACTTACAATTGCAAGCTTTAACTTACAATTGTAACATTTTATTCTTACAAATGCCACATTTTTTTCTTACAAATGTAAAATTTCTTCGTTACAAATACAACGGCCGGCGGAACGCATCAGTGTAAGTTTGTGATTATACATATTAAGTGTTAATGTAGAAAATAAGTGAGTATCAATAGTTAACTTTTATTATAAGAGGTTATTTGAATAAATGTTCTTGAAACAAGGTAAATAACCCCTTATTTAACCTAATTTTGTATGGATATCTGAGATATCTGAACGTCAACTTATTGCACTCAAAATTGTTGCTGCTATATACCAAAATATCATATTTTGGGATCGTCATAGATCATTTATTGAATAGGGTTTGTGAGATAATGCAATGTCGTGTTCTTTACAGATATGAACATAGTAAAGAAAAAGATTAAAAAATATTTTCGAGACGGTTTGGACCAAGAAGAGATTTTGGCTTTCCTTCGTCTAAAGCATGATATATTTCTGAGCCGTAGGACGTTGAAGCGTATTCTTTGCAGTTTGGGTTTATATAGACGAAGAAGTTACACTAACATTCATAACGTAATTAATTTTTTGGAAAACGAGTTGAGTGGTTCGGGGAAAATGTGTGGATATCGTTGGATGCACCTAAGATGCATTCAAAATGGAATAGTAGTGACACAGAACGTTGTAAGGAATTTATTGAAATATTTAGATCCGAATGGTGTTGAAATCAGGAAAAGGAAGCGACTTAGGAGAAGGCAGTATTATAATAAGGGGCCAAATTATCTATGGCACGTTGATTCATATGATAAGCTTAAACCTTTTGGAATATGCATTAATGGATGCATTGACGGATTTTCGAGATACATCGTTTGGTTGCGTGCGGGGCAGACATCTAGTAATCCAAAAGTCATTGCGGGTTATTATCTAAACGCTATTGAGAGATTAGGTGGATGTCCAAGAACTATTCGAGCTGACATGGGCACAGAAAACAAAACGACGGAAGAAATACAAATTGCTTTAAAGGAATTGTTGTGGAGCAACTGTCGAAGGCCTGCTTTCTTATATGGAAAGAGTACCGCAAACCAAAGAATAGAAGCTTGGTGGTGTATTTTGAGGAAAAATAACGCACAATTTTGGATAAATCTGTTCCAATCTTTAAAGGACGAAGGATTCTTTAACGCTTCCTTTTTGGATAAGTCACTTATTCAGTTCTGCTTCTTGGAAATTATTCAGGTGGGTAATAATGTTTATTTTCATTTATTCGTTGAGTCATTTGATGCCAAAATCAAAACACAATTTCTCACATACTAAATTATTTGTTTTTTAGGACGAACTAGACAAAGTAGCAAATGAGTGGAATTTACACAAGATCAGGGGATCGAGAAACAGCATATCACCAACTGGTCGTCCAGTAATTATGTTTCAATTATTCGAATTATATAAAAGGAGAAACTTTCTAACTAAAGTACCATCGGCTGTGGTAGAACTCTTAAAAGAAGAGTGTACATATTATAACGAGCCTTGCGATGCTGATGTTTATAATATGTGCAACTATATTATGGAAGAAAAACAAATTACTAAAAGTAAAAATTGCTATGAAGCAGTGTACTTATATGTAAGGCTCAGAACGGAGATTAACTCTTTATTATCTGGTGGGTTACAATAAATACGTTTAAAATGATATTTACTTTATATTCAAACAAAAACTTTTTCCAGCGTATAAAGGTAACAATATACTACACATATTAAAAAATACAAAAAAACGAGATAAACATAACATAATAGGTACTATAAAAATGGCAGATTTAAACAAAACTAGAATCAGAATGTAAAACTATTTTAAACAATATCCATAACCCATATTTTAGAATCTAACACATTATTCATTTCAGTGCGAAATTCTGGAAAATTGTTGTATGTGTTGGGCAATTCTAAAACACAACCACATGTTCTACCAATAGGTGTGCGTGCAAGACCTGTTGTGTTATTAAAAGTGATAGAAATATTTTTCCCTGTCAGAATATCTGCGCCTGTACAAAACCTTAGAAATGTAGCAAGCTTTGATACCTCTGATTCCCGTATGTACTTTTTTAAAAAGCCTAATGTAACGGTAGATTCTGAGCTCAAATCGCTATCGACTAATGTGAGTATGGATAAGACCGACTTTGATGTTGGTTTGCAATTCATGTATAGTTGATCTAGTACATCAGCAGCCATTAAATTTTGCAGGACATCTCGCCAACAATCTATAATAAATTTGGATTCCTGTATAACTTCTTTATGAGCTATATCTTTAAATACACTCTGTATGTTTTTGTCGGTTACCAATGTTTTGCAATTTACCGTCTCCAGTAAATCAATCAAATCCGCTTGATCAACTTGGTTAAAATTCGTTAGGGCAGTCTTAATAAGGTCCCGCTCATTTTGTCCTAGGGTATTTAAAAAATCTTCCAATATATTAGAAGTGCATTTTCCAAATAAACAAAATTGCATAAATGTGGGACACAACTTAATAGGAAAATAACATTCGTCAATCCAACCTCGATATAAGACCTTTGCAATTGTCGCCCACTTGTCAGTAAAATCATGTCTTAATATAGGCACTCTATAAATGGTTCCATTGGTGCATGTCTCATAAAAGGTTTCCCAGAATTCGCTAAGGCAATCTCGAAATATTCCCCCAAAGTCTTGCCCACTTTCGTATGTCCCGTTCGGCAAGACCATTTCAATTTGAATTCGTCCAGAACTTAATATATTCAGTGAGGCAAAAGCCTTAATAAATTCGTCCATTACTCTTCCTCTGTGTACGGTGATAATTAACGGTTCATGAGAAACGACAGGATCTATTAAACTATCAGAGTTGGAAGTGTCTTCAGGTAACCACTGATAAGTTGGTAAATCGATAGCATCATTTACAATTCCTTCAAAAGTTAAATCGGAACATACTACAGGAGATGACAAAGGCAGATCTGATTCAATCTCACTGTTTACGTTATTTCTAGTAATACTTGACGGTGTGGACATCGGTTCCACTGCTTTTTTTTTCGTAGAAATGTAAAACTTTAATCTGGAAAATCCTGTAATTGCAAACATTTGTTCAACTGTATGCTCCTCTGTGACAGGATAATGTTTATAATCCCACAGTTGAATATCAAAGTTTTCGAGATGACCTTTAGGAGATACGCCATTGTTGAAATATATATTTTTAGCCCTTTCTAATATTACATTTTTAGTGGCACAACGATCAATGTCGATTTTTCTTGTTCCCCCGCCTTGCTTTGCACGTACTTGAACGGGGGTTTCGTTTTCAGCGTGGATCCATCCGATTTCTATCTGACGTGTGCTTTTTAAATAAACTGAAGTTCTTTTTTTTATAGGTTCTTCATCACTACTCGAAGATGAACAATGTCTATAACAAATAAACGTTTAAAAATAAGTGAAGTAGCAGATCCAATAATGGAAGACTATACGGTGTAACCACTAACCTCGTCTTATCTTTTTTCAAAAGTTTTTTTTGAAGTTTCTCAACTAAACTGTTTTTGTTTGTCCTATTAGTTCCTTGTCTGATAAATTCTCTCACGGCAATCTGATCCCCAATTTTTGGAAAAAAAGAAGAGAATTGTTCAAACGGCATAACAGCAAGAACGGATGCGTCTATCTAAAAAATTAAAAGCGTGAAGTTATATTTAATAATAATAGGTAAGTATACTGCGTATTGCCTGTAGATATTGTGTGATTAGATTTCTTTTTATTTGTTGGACTAATATAATCACAAATTTAAATTTAAGTATAAATCGTCCTAACTATTAATTTGTAAGATAACATACCTTTTCGTCATCTAATTGTGAAATCAAGGCTTCCGGGATTGCACGATTTCGGAGAAATTCTTTTAGATCCATTTTATTGCACCTGAGAGAGAGAGAGAGAGAGAGAGAGAGAGAGAGAGAGAGAGAGAGAGAGAGAGAGAGAGAGAGAGAGAGAGAGAGAGAGAGAGAGAGAGAGAGAGAGAGAGAGAGAGTCGGTTACTATAGAAAATGAAGTAGCAACTATTTCAATTAAATCCAAACATTGTCAACATTGATATCATTGCTGTACAATTTTTTTTCAATTGATTCATCTACATGCGCGTGATAAGTTTAAAAGCATCTTAACATAAAGTTATATAGGCGTTCTTAAACCGTTGAAATAATATAATAGTAATCTAATAGACAGCATTGAATTGTGACGATTTAAAATAAGCATAAACTGCTTAATAGACATTCCTTGTTTACCTTATGCTCTCTACCAATTAGTATCTATATGATGTGGATAAATGTAAAGCTAAATAAAATTACGTTAAAACCCTCTATTGCATGAATTATGGATTTTAAATTTTTTCATTTGGAAAAATTATATTTTGCAATCAAAGACCTCTACTGTTGCATAAATATTGCTTTTTTAGGTTTTCTTTGTAAATTTTATTTTTTTCCAGCAAAAAAAAAATATGTTCCCGAGTGGGAACATTATGCATATGGGTAACAAGTGAGACCAATACCTTCTTGTGTTGGGGGTTGTTTTATAATCGACATCTAAAGCGTTATCCCAATGAATTGTTGTCGATCTTTATTGGGTGTCGTTATGGGTTTAGTAGGTTATGTTTTGGTGCTATACAGCATCAAAAAATTTATCAGAAATAAAATATTTGAAAATTTTATACAGAGTGTTCAGTTAGAGAATCTCTGTTGGTAATAAATTGATACCTCCACAACCTCCAAATTGTGTTCTGTCAGTATGAGTTTCAGTAGAGGTAACATTCCAAGTCGGATAATTAGATTTACTCTTCAAAGTAGCTGACTGAGGCTGACCACAGAGATCTTAGTAACTGTGATAGTGGTATATCATCATCATCACTGTGAAAATAGTTCTCAATAGCATTATTGATGAGCTGCTTCATTTTTTAATAGTCCATAAAATTTTATTGGATCCATATCAACGATACTTTATTTTGGAAATTCACTTGTCGAGACTTCTTTCCATGCACAATGTCCCTCATTGGGAACATAGCTAAATAAACAATTTCTATCAACAAATTTGACGATATAGTATAATGGGTGCAGAAGAGGTAAAAGTAAAGGTATTTTGTCACCCTTTATAATTTTTATAACAATCATTTACCTATATAAACAATATGATAAGCTTCCCAATTAGGTCAACTTAGGTTATCCTAAGAAAGGCGCCAACATTCCAAACAATATTTATTTTCAACTGAAATATGTGGCGCCACTTATTGGAGAGTGGCGGAAACGGTTGTTCGATGTTCCCGCTTGAGTACATTATGCGTTGTTAGAACGAATTTTGTATGGCAAGAATGTCCTTTTAATTCAAAGCTTGTGTTCCCATTCGGGAACAAGATGCAATAGAGGGTATAAGGGGTTATTTGCCTTGCTTCATAACGTTTATTCAAATAACCTCTTATAATAAAAGTTAACTATGGATACTCACCTATTTTCTACATTAACACTTAATATGTATAATCACAAAATCACACTGATGCGTTCCGCCGGCCGTTCTGAACAAATTTTGCATTTGTAAGAAAAATCTGGCATTTGTAAGAATAAAATGTTACAATTGTAAATTAAAACTTGCAATTGTAAGTAAATATCTTACAATTGTAAGAAAATATCTTACAATTGTAAGAAAATATCTTACAATTGTAGAAAAAATTTTGCATTTGTAAGAAAAAAGTATACAATTCTTCAGAAAAAAGTTGTTTATGTGGCCCTTCTACGCCTTCGTACTCTTCCGACGTGAAGAAACGTTTAATAAATTTCATATGCGCCAATATACAAAAACACATCTACGAGTAGCTTGTTCGTAAAATGGAAATTCCCCAGCCTTAAGCGTGTTTAATGAGATAGACTTGACCATAACTGTTATCATTTGTCGAGGGTTGTGGCGTACTACCTGCTACTTCTTAGAATCAATGAAACGGGTATAGATTTGTACATTTCGAAGTTTCGAACGGTAAACTTTGAAAATATTGTCGTTGTCGTCAGTGCAGTTCTGCCACGAAGTACGAAGTAATCGAAGACGCTATGTTCAATAAATGAAAGTGCATCTCCTTTGAACGTGCAACAGATCTGGTAAGTTTTTAATTGATAATACCATTTGTTAGCTTCTTCTGAGAGTAGCCTTTTGTTGTATTACAATAGATTTACCTGTTACCTGTGTGTATGTGTTACCTATTGAGTTAACGGCATAAATACCCTTATTAGTTATGGTAGGTGTATTATGCATAATATGCATACAAACTTAAGCAATTTAATAAAAGTAGAGTAACGTGATAGACACCAAGAATGGCAAAAAATGAATTGCGTAATATTAAAAACATTACTTATGTTGGTACAAAAACTATGAAATTACTATATTCTTTGTTTTCAGGAGCACCAAATACAACGAAAATGGCAGCGCAGCGGCTCACTGAAGCAGACTATACCGATTTGGAAAAACCACCCACAACAGATGTGGACGAAGGACTATACTCATGATCATGATGTACATAATTAATAAATAAAAATATTTTTCTACAATATTTATTCATCAAACAGATCTCCTATAAGTGCTACAAAAATATCTAAGAAATTGTGACTGTTCGAATTTAGATATCGTCGTATCGGATATGCGACTCATTTTAAACCCTGACATAAAGGATGTAAAAACAACGTACCACTCACGACGGTTTGCTTGACAACGTTAATTGTTTGAAATTTTGTATTTAAGAAATAGTCATAATTTCATCGGATGGCCACTCATTTTAAAAATTGGCATAACAATGTAAAAATATCATGCCGTTTACGACGGTTTGCTTGACAACGTTATTTGTTTGAAATTCTGTATTTAAGAAATAGTCGTTGTTACAGCCGATGGACGACTTGTTTTAAAAGTTGACATAACGATGTAAAAACGACGTAGCGTTTACGACGGTTTGCTAAACAACGTTAATTGTTTGAAATTCTGTATTTAAGAAATAGTCATGTTTGCGTCGGATGGACGACTCGTTTTAAAAGCCGACATAACGATGTAAAAACTACGTACCGTTTTCGACGGTTTGCTAGACAACGTTAATTGATTGAAATTCTGTATTTAAGAAATAGTCGTGATTGGATCGTATGAGCGACTCATTTAGAAAGCTGCCATAACGATGTAAAAACGACGTACCGTTTACGACGGTTTGCTAGACAACGTTAATTGATTGAAATTCTGAGTTTAAGAAATAGCGTGATTGCATCGTATGGGCGACTCATTTAGAAAGCTGCCATAATGATGTAAAAACGACGCCGACGTACCGTTTACGACGGTTTGCTAGACAACGTTAATTGATTGAAATTCTGAATTTAAGAAATAGTCGTGATTGCATGGTATGGGCGACTGATTTAGAAAGCTGCCATAACGATGTAAAAACGACGTACCGTTTACGACGGTCTGCTAGACAACGTTAATTGTTTGAAATTCTGTATTTAAGAAATAGTCATGTTTGCGTCGGATGGACGACTTGTTTTAAAAGCTGCCATAACGATGTAAAAACGACGTACCGTTTACGACGGTTTGCTAGACAACGTTAATTATGACCGCTGAAAATAGTTATTATTACATCTTTATGCTTTAGCACAAAATACGTCGATTACTGTTGGTCATAGTCATGTTTCAAAGATAGTACATAACGACGTATTTCGAAGGGACTTATATGTCTATCTGCCGATCATCGTATGTTCATCGTAATATTTAAAAAAAGATGTAATATCTACGTTGTTATGACCAAATTTATAGAAAATTATTTACCGGGTAATTGGTAAAGCGATACAGACTGTTGTAAGCTTGTAATATAGCGTCAAGAGTAAATTTGTTGTAATAAATTTCTTTGCGGAATATTTTATGATTCTGTTATTTATATCTACAGAAATAAACTTATTTAATTGCAATGTGTCTCATTCGGATTTAGCTGACATTATCAAATTGAAAGTTCTAAAATGTACCTAAGATACAATTATAGAGAAGAAAGAAAAATGATATCATAAGATATGTTTCACTTCTACGTAGTTACAGATCGTACGGAGAAAGATTGCTTCGGGTGCGCAGGTGAACTTCGTGTATTCGGAAGCGATCGGCATGTAAACTGCTTTTTCCACGTTTAACACTGGCGTTGCTTTTTATGAGGAAATAAAACTCGCAGTGTTTTTAAATTTATATGTTAGTAACAAGTAAGAAAAAATACGTGTACATGTAAAATTAAATCACATATACTCATTTAAGACAAAAATCATTTTTTTTTAATATTCAAGCCAGATGTTACGAATTAAACGGAATTTAGCGGCGACACCACTGGTATCATATGATTGCCAAGCTTGGAAAATTTACAATTATACGAGTGCGCATCCGACCTTGGGGCAATCTTTCTCCGTACGATCTGTACTTGTAATTAAATAAGTAATACGACTGTCTAGAACAGCAAAAATGTCTACACATGGAGTTCTAATATAACTAAATAGTTAAAAATCACAGACTAAAACACGTCACTCGTGTTTTATTCTGTGTTAAAAATATTTTATTCGGATGTACAATAAAATGCTTATACAGGGTGATTCAATATTCACTCCCCAGCCCTCGGATATGTATTTTACAACTAAAAATAAGATAAAAATAAAGAATAGTAAAATCCCGAAAGCCTAACAGTTTTCTTGTAAAATTGAAATAAAGAATAAAACAATTCAAAATTTTAAATCAAATTGCAATGCATTTACTTGTCGTTATTTTGTTAAAGTATTGAAAGCTGGAAAAGCTTTTAAATTAATAATGAAAAGGTATACTAACAGAGAATACGTCGATATGATAAAAGTTTTAGGCGCTTGTAATGATAACGCCCGTGCTGCCGAACGTGTAGAAAACGGTTAGGCCTTCGGGATTTTATAATTCTTTATTTTTATCTTATTTTTAGTTGTAGAATACATATCCGAGGGCTGGGGAGTGAATATTGAATCACCCTGTATGTACTGATGATATGTACACCTTCTACGATACACTTACACTAACATAATTACTGGCATTCTAATCAAAACACGCATTGAAAAACAAATCATTTCGATGAAATAGGTTTTTTTTCAATGATAATATAGTGATTATACTGATTATATTGCTCAAATAATGAAACGTCATTTCGCATTGCACAAAGAAGGACGTTTGCTGACATTTGCCAATTCAAACAACTTGCGGTTATCTTTAATTTAATCTTCGATTTTGTTTTATTTTAATAGATACTGATTTTCGTTCACTTTCTTTTTCTTAAAAGGAAATAGGGCTCCTTTACTTACATACTACACTGCAGACTGCAGACCACGCATTTTATTGCAGAAAAGCTTGTCTATAGTGCATTTCGTAAAGAGCCGAAGTAATAAATCAACTACAGCTCCCTCAAGCAAACAAGATAGTCGGAAAATATGTGAACTAAAAGAATTTTATTTGAAATATTTGAAGCGGCAAGATTTTTAGCCAATCACACAAAAATATTTATTTTAGTACATTCGCAAATCAAATTTATACTTGACACATTGACAGCATCTTTTGTAATTTATTGTAGTTTTGTGTTACTTTCCATCTAGTTATTAGAAAAGTAACATTTAGTTTATTGAAACATAGAAATGCATGTGATCTTTATGAACTAAAAATAATTTATGAAAAGAATATTAATTCTAAAGGCTACCAATGTGAACAATGTTCAAGGACAACATTTAAAATATTTAAATTTACCGCTGAAATACTTCTTAACCTGAATGTACTCTGAAAAAGACGACAGCGCTAGCTCCGCTCATGTTTGCTTGGGTCAACTGTACTAAGACCATCAAACAATAGAAGACCCTTTAAAAATGACCGCGTTGACAATAGGAAACCCTCATTAAGCTGATTTATTACTCCGGCTCTTTACCAAATGCACTATAATAACTTAAAATTACACAACTTTTGGACAGAAAACCAAGCCAAACGTGGAGCTGATGAAGTGTTAAGAATTGTTAAAATTCATTAACAGTAAACATGAAATGGCAGTGACAATGTCCTGGTTAAAATAAAAATTGGTATTTAGGCTATATCTAGCTAAATAACAACGATGTAAAACAAAAACGCATCATTTTCTTGTTATCGGTCAATGTCTTCGGACAGAGACTTCATGTTAACAGAAAAAAGACAGAAAATATGCCCTTTTTATTTATACTCCAGAGTATTGGTATAAAGTCACTAAAGATGCTAATAGAAAAATTCCTTTTACAGAAGAGTGCTCGTTGTACATGACCTTTTCAGTGTATACTCCTTTCATTTCAAAGCCGAAAATACAAAGCCATTTTTGTTAAACACTCTGTACACGGTGAATACAAACAACTCAACATTACAAGAAAGGGTAAGTCTGTAAATACACTATTATATGAGCTCAAAAAGAAGTACATTGAGCCAATAAACGTTTCAGGAAAAAAATTACGAAACGTAAGTTTCTTTTCCGTATACAGACTGTTTCAAATTAACTCGGCAGTATTGCTATCTTTGTTATTACTGATTTTACAAAGTAGATTAAATTAGGAAAGTAATAGTGTTTTTAGCGCTGATTAATATTCAATTAATAAAAAAAACAATTGAATAACGCATTTTCGAGAAAATTTCAAATTCAGTATTTTTATTAATGGAACACCCCGCATATTTTCATTGTATACGAAAGAGAAATGAATTCTCGACAACAATTCTTATACACTCTTACATCAAAATACTGAAGATAAAGTAGATATTGACAACTGTATTATTTAATCAAGGCTCCAAGTTCCAATACATCAATTATTATTTAACGGTTCAAAATGACTTACATTACATGTTCAAAAATACCACCATTTTCTTGAATGCACATTAAAGCTCTCCTATGAACGCTCCTTGTGGCATCGATACGATATACTTCTACCGTCAATTGAATTAATACATAGACGAATGCTATTTTCTAATTCAGCTACACTCAAGGTTTTGAGCTACACTGGCGTATCTTTTTCCATAAACCTTATTTTTAACGTATCCCAAAAGAAACAATCCAAACGCGACAAGTCGGGTGAACGTGGTGGCCACTTAATGGGACCTTTTGTGCTCATCCAGCGGTCTTCAAAAATTAAACATTCCAGAATTGGAAACATTTGATTAAAATAATACAGTTGTCAATAGGTATCTACTTTATCTTAAATATTTTCATGTAAGAGTGTATAAGAATTTTTGTCGAGAATTCATTTCTTTTTCGTTTACAATAAAAATATACGGGGTGTTCCATTAACAAAAATACTAAATTTGTAATTTTCTCAAAAAAGCGTTATTCAATATTGTTTTTTTATTAATTGCATATTAATCAGCACTAAATTGCTAATTTAACGTACTTTGTAAAATCAATTATAACAAAGATAGCAATAGTGCCGAGTTAATTTGAAACAGTCTGTATACTCCCATCCACCATTCTTCAACGGGTTAAGATTTAACGAAGTAAATTAAACATTTGTTAAGATATACGGTTTTTTTTTTTTGCTAATTTTTCATTAGTTTGTTAGTGGCATTTTATTTCTGAAACCCCTCTTTTTAACCACTGAAATATAGGTTGCTTATATTTCAGTGTTTTCAACACAATCATTACTGATTGGTAGCACAACAAGCGGCACACTTGAAAATTAACGCGAGACGTGGCGACATAATAAAACATCGTCTTACAGAATAAAAAATACACGTATTGTATTACCATAACAATAGGTAACATTAATTTAGTTTAGTGCATAGGAATACAATATAGTATAATAAAATAACTTCCAGTACAATTTCAACGACCAATAAGTAGGGTTGTCAGATTGAAATAAAGCTTAACCCGGAGTAGAGGTGCACGCGGGAAAGAAACGAGGAGAGTCGTATCAGCCCCTATTACCTATATACTTTTCTTTGGTATCGGTGAAGAGGTTCGGGAAATTTCGAAAAATTTTACACAAAATTATGAGTTTTTCTCTCCAGGTGCCAAATTTTAGTGGTTGATTATGCGATTTTTTACTTTTAGCCCTTCGTCGGTCGTCCATAATAATTGTGGCCAAATACGGTACGTTAAATCGAGTACCTACATTTGCCGTAATGTTCGGTTCAACTTCAAATATTGGCAAGCTGCGCAGTAGATTTTGACAAAATATTCGATACAGCAACATCAGAGACGCCGACAAGAAGTGCAATTACCGTTCGTTGTTATAATGTGGCTAAAGCTAAACCGACAAACGCCGCAAATTCGTACCCCGTAGAATGTAATGGAAACCCTGAAGCTCCGGGTGAAACCCGAAGACCTGGCAACCCTACCAATAAGTAATTTATGTCCTTATTCAAGATATACATGAGCTGTTCAATTTGATTAACAATGATAATTAGGTACAACTATAGCAGTATAAATTCCTAAGCATGAAGATATTAAAATCTTCCAGTTTCTCAAATTCGTAGGTACTTACTCGTATTTAGAAAGGTTGGACATGCCTTATCTACTACAATACAAGTTGACAGATGAAATGGCTATTGTAAAACCACAAAACTTAGCATGTTTATGTTTGCCTTTTCAGATCAGGTTCATCTCATAAACACATCGATGGTTCTCGTAAGTGTTAGTACACGTCAGTTTAATTTTTTCTACACGTACGTATATCCCATATTTAGAAGTTCGTCTTTCTTAGAACTTGTACGAGACTCGCCAACATTTCGGCGTTTTATTATGAGGGAGTAATCGAGAAAAAATCTTCTATGTTGTAGAAAACAGCCCTCGACTAGATACATTTATAAAGGTTGGTTTTAAATTTGGGCAAAGTAGTGCTGCTTCTGATTAAGGTAGGTGATCACTCCAATTACAAACGGTGAATTTTACCTAAGTGATTTTTAAATATACGCTGGTTCGGCCTGATCATGTCATTGTTTCTTAAGTTAGCATTTGTTTTTAATTGAGCAGTAGTCTTAAAAACAAGTTTGCATACTTCAAGTATACATACAAGGCAGTTAGTGTCAGTATTTTAATTTCTTTAAAGAGTTAAGAGATCCTTGATGACCTAACGTTTATCGCATACGGTAGATGCCCCATCACACAATTGACGCGGTCCTCATTGTTTCTTTCGTTATAATGTGTTAACATTCGACACTATTCTTTCCCTAGATATCAAAAATCATAGTCATCGTTGAAAGCAAATTATTTAATTAAAATTATTATTGGTGCTGATAATTAATAATTTTTAATTGTTTCCTGAATGATGAAGCTTATGCAATGTAATTCTGTTGAGCGTGCAAAAAACGTTCGTCCTTTGAAGGAACATTTTTATCATGTTTACCCATTACGGATAATTGCAATAATAAAATAACCTACCCCAACACACCTTGATCATACGAATAAATTGAACACCTTGCCCAAAGCAGGTGCTTCCTTTTGTGCATTTACAGTGCACACCTCTGAATACATCTCAAAATATTTAACAGACAAGATCATTAATTCAATATCCTGCAATTCAAGTCAAGGACGAGATAAAATTTTGCGCAGGAAGTCTTGTTACTATACTCATCCTGTTTAAAAAATATATGGTTATACACCTAACGGTGATAATGTAATTGTTAAATTTTTAATTAGTTACCTGTTCGAATGTTATACGGTATCTAACGTAAATAACAAAACGGCCATCAATAATAATATTTTTAAAATGCAAAAGCACTGTTTTATCTGTCACAAGAAAAATTGCTTCAAAACGGATGTAATAAAACTAGTTTTTTTTTCTTCAAATTCTTCAGATGTTATCATTGCTACATGAGAATGTATTGAAGATATTAAGATAAATAGTTCCAAATTACAACAAATTAGAAAAATCGTTTTAAAAAGGAAACGTTCTATTAGTGTAATAAGGATTACTTACGTTCGGGCATTTAAAACAATAGACTTACGAGCTTAAAAGGGGCGGAAATTGTAAGGATTTTTAAAAGTTGTGAACATCATTACATAATTGCTGCATCTTTTCAAGTTACTACAAACTAACGTGGATCTGAATCTATTTAAATATTCGTTTATTACCGATGGACTCTAAAAATAAACATCCTGTCTTCATTATAATTTTAAAGAAGATAATAGGGTTATCATATGCTTATCTACCTACGCACAATTTCAATTGATTACACTACACGCAAAGTATAAATAGATTAACGTAAACTTAACCAAATCCTGTTAATTAAATAGATTCACGCCAAATTAAAGCATTAGCGTTTGGTCTAACTGTATTACCACGAGATGAATTTTAATATAATTAGTATTAGACGAAATAAATCCTGTTTAATATGTCATTTGAGAATCTAATTTATGTTTGAGATCAACTGAATCCCATCATTTTATTATCAATATCCTGTGCATTTTTTGACAAGATACGTTAGGTGCTCATGCTTGTTGCTAAACGTGGGAAATGGTGTTTGTGAATATAATTTTTGAACAGTTATTATCGACTCCTCGCGAAAATGCAATATGTAAATATTAAAAAAAAGTATTAAAATAAATAAATGAATTAGCGTAGTCACGTAATAAATTGACCATTCTGAAGAAGTCACGTTAGCACGACGTTTGCGACCTAGAGTTGGCAAGATTCCATTTTCGGCTTAAAGGTAGAAAAGGAGTAGCGGTAGATATACAATGTAGTTGGAAAAAGAGTTCGCGAAGGGGTTGGAAAACTTTTGCAGCAAACATTCTTGTAGCAGAGAATTGAAACCCTACAATATAGGCAGAGATCAGTAAATTCAAATTGCCAGGAAGGTACCTACGTATAGACTAGCACTAGAGTAATCAGGGAAAATTGTTACAAGTGGAAATATCAGACCGTGACTGTACCATTCTGCGGTCAATTGTACTATATACGAAATTACTGTTCCAATAGTAACAAAGTACATAATATCCATTACTTATCCAGTGGTGAAGTGCTGCCAGAAAGTATTACGTGCATGTGCATGGGAGCAAGGTTCGCATTTATTCCCGATTTATAGAAGAGTCAGCGTGTGAATGAAGGGGCGTTAAGAAAATGTAAATGGCAAAGATACTTTTAACTGGAGTGAGGAATTCTCACTGGCAAGTGATTGTTTTTTAAAAAATCTCACTGTGCTGCTAAATGTGAAAATTTCAGCTTGAACGGCTTTGAAACAAAAGCGGTTTTGTTTTAAATGTTTTGCGGTTGCGCTGAGTAGGTTCAAAATGTCGAGATTTGTGAATAATCTCAGTAATGGTCGTCTATCCAAAATTGAATAGCAAAGAAAAGGCCCATAGGACGAGGGTATATGTTGGAAGCGTGTCATTGCCAAACCGAAACGAAGCTTTGCCACTCTTGACATTTTCACCTCATCATCCCATTACCACTTATATAAGAATTCATTAAATAGATTAAAACTTACATCCTCCTACTATGACATTGATCACTAATTTGACATTTGTTATGTGAAAAGCTTTTTTTATCGCTACTCGTCACGGAAAACCGACTTACAAAAAACAGCAGTTAACTTATTGATGGCACGTCAGTTGGAGGAGTGAAAGGTTTCCAAACTGAATAATTGATATTCCCACTACACATTAACAAAAAATGTCATTATTTAATTTATAATGACAATTCAACTCAGAAAATTTCAACCAATTAGTTTGCACAATTTTGAATCATTCGACCAATTAGGAACGAATTATACTGACAATTTAACTCATGTATAAAAAATCCCATTAGCCGCAGTGCAATTGTCACTTTTACAGCGATAATTAACCTCATAGTGTTGTAGACCAATTAGACATTAAGAACAGTGTCACATGCACCAATCACAAGTTTCTTACACTGAAAAGAATGCATGGTACTTTTCTTGCCGCTACCTCATTGTTTTAGCAACCTATATTTAAAAAAATCAAATGTCATTTTGACAAAAGTAAAAAATTTGACGTATTTAACGCTTCATTCAGTTAATTCTCCAACCGAAGATCATTCGTTCTCAACTCTTGTCAGGCAAGATTTTTTTGTATGAGCATTGATTGCTAAAAGGTAATTAAACTCGATCAAATTCTTGGGAAAAGAACCCTCGCGCTTCGCGCTCGGGTCTTTTCGTCAATTTGATCTCGTTTAATTGCCAAGCAACCAGTGCTCATACAAAAAAATCTTTCCGACAATAGTTGAGCACTTATGATCTTACTGTTGACAAATGCACTAGTGGTTTTTTCACTTTCAAATTCTAATCAACTATCACAGTATCCGTGCCCGCCGTATAAATACATAGTTTGACATTTGCGAATCATTTATTGCATGATGTTTGTGTTATTTTAAGAATGAGTCCATTTGGTAAAGTTACGAACGGATTTCTAAATTTCTTGTTCGTTAAATTGTCCTGCCGAATTACACTCGAGATTTGTATTTATACCAAGTAAATTTGTGTTGTTTAAATTCTAATCTGTTTCCTTTAGCAATTTGACTCGAAAAACTGTCAACCTAAAAATGCTCCACCTTCGGTGTCGCATTTTTATTGGTTGACAGTTTTTCTCGTCTAATTGCTAGGCAACAGATTCTTATTAAACAACCCAAATTTACTCGGTAAAATACAAACATCTTGTGCAATTATAAGTGATAATTAACTTCATAGTATTGTAGACCAATGAGACATTAAGAACAGTGTCACATGCACCAATCACAAATTTCTTTAACTGAAAAGAATGTATGCTACTTTTCTTGCCGCTACCTCATTGTTTTAGTAGGTATTGATTAATATTTTAAAAAATCAAATGTCATTTTGACAAAAGTAAACTAACGCTTCATTCAGTTAATTCTCCAACCGAAGATCATTCGTTCTCAACTCTTGTCAGGCAAGATTTTTATTTTGTATTTGCATTGATTGCTAAAAGGTAATTAAACTCGATCAAATTCTTGGGAAAAGAACCCTCGCGCTCTGCGCTCGGGTCTTTTCGTCAATTTGATCTCGCTTAATTGCCAAGCAACCAGTGCTCATACAAAATAAAAATCTTGCCGACAAGAGTTGAGCACTTATGATCTTACTGTTGAAAAGTAGATACATACGTTTAGTATAACAACGTTATCTATGAAATTGAAAATGTTACAACCTTTAGCCTCAAGTGGTGCTTGAACTGCCTTGGTGCGAGCCTTTGAAATTAGCAATTTTCGGTTCCAATAGTAGATACGAAATGTATTAATGCTTTGAAAAAGAGTGCATCGATACTCCTTCAACTGACTTGAATTATCAAAGAAAACTGTTTAAACTGAAAAACAAAACCTAATTATCGACGATTTCCAGTCTCCAACACTTGAAAGTTCCTGGACATGGTGGGACGATGTGATCATAACTAAAAAGATGATTTAAGAATTTAAGAAACGTTTGGTGTATAATTAAAATAGGTTAGAGTACTGGTACTAGTTGCCATTGCAAGAATGTAGCGAACACAAAAATAAACACATTGAATTTTCAAAAACAAACATGAGCTTTGGAATTCTCCACGCTAACTTTTAACAGACACATTTTTGTGGATGTATTCGATTGTTAGTATCAAAATAACATAATGGATTCTGAATTGCGATGAGAGGGTGGAAAAAGTCTAACGGACACGTGAGGTTCATAATCGGGGCCTGAGGGCTTGTTTAACAGGATGAGTAGATACAAAATAAAATAGGTGATAGATCGCTACAGAAGAGGTAGGAATTATATTGATTCTTCCCGCTATGGAAACTGCGGGTAGAGAAATGTATAGCTTGTAAGATGTTTCAATAAATTTAGGTTTATAAAAAATACCTATCTACCGGGGAATTTTTTGATCAGACATTCTTACTTGAATTATAGTATCGGCCAAATTATAGGTTTTTTTTATTTACAGCATAGTCGGTTATGTGTAATTAGCAAAATATGATTATGCGAAAATTCATATCACTGCCATTGCGTCATACTTTCTTTTCGTACAATTAAATCATTTGGATTTGGATTGGAAGTCAGTAAAGTTAAGTATGTAAGTATATGAAATTTCAATTTTTTTTTGGTACCTAAATGCTATTTACACTGATTTAAAATAAAAAACGAGTACTTATTTCGGCATAACGTGACTGTAATCATAATAAATAATCTTGGTAATTTGTAAGAAGCATTTTAAATTTTATTTCTATGTGAATTTTATTAAAATTCCTTCAAATTAATCTCATGCAAAACCAAATATTCAGGCACTTTTTTTCTAAAATGCGTCAGATAACTTTCACTCCTTAAAATTGAAGACGAAAGTTTTCATCAACGAATATACATTATTAAATAGAAGAAAACCCGCGAAATGACATTAGATAGTTGGTACTTTAAATAAAATCACTAAATTTTGTATGCTATTGCAGATTGACACCACAACTTTGAATAAATTGAAGCGTACACACACAGGTATAAACAATGAAATGAATTTATAATTCTATAATTTTTTATTCTAAAATTTGTGCAAAATGCCAAAGTTACAAAAAATTCTAAAATTTCTTGGTCAATCAATTTCAAATCTAACTTAATATAATTGAATGGACGACATTTTATAGAGTAATCTGACTTGCCAAAAACACATCAACAAATTAAATTAGTAAAATAGCAAAAGAAGAACGAAAGTATTCTTTCTTTCTTGTTTATGCAAACCATGTCCATGAATGACGTACTATCTGCTAAATATTTTTACATACAAATTAGTATAACATTTCTATAATTTTCTGCTCGACTGACATTTAAATTATTAATTCAGCAAACAACCTTGAGTACATACTCAATTATTTATTGTTTACCAAGTACAATTTACAACCTATATTTTTACAAAATTGTTTTGGACGAAGTCATGTTAAACAAATTACTGAAGGGCTACTTTCCTCTCTAAATTACGTAAGTAAAAAAACTATTAAAACAAAAAACATCAATAGCAAATATATATCTAATAATAGGTAAAGGAAACCACAAATAATTTATTGTGTTACTTTAATTTTGATAAAACTAACAAACGATAATAATAATTATTAATATCGGAAAAATGAAATATCAAATACGTCCAACGACCTCTTTATTATGCAAAATTTTAAACTTCCGTTAAATATACCCACGATCCTCCCCTTGTTATATTGCAATAACAAATTCCCAAACAAATTCTGGACCCTAAGGTCCTTGCCCTTCCGCACAAATACATACCTACAGCATATTGCATTACATGAATTTATCCTGTTTAATATTCTTGTCGATGGATTATAAAATTTTATGCCGGTATGTGAGAAGACTCCATTAAGGTAATTCATATCTAAAATCAATAAAGGTAAATTCTTCGCTTACAAATGATGGATTAGAAAAAATTACACGCCAAGAATGGGAAACCAAAAAAAATACTACTAAAACTCTCCGATACTAATACATTTAACAATTTTTAGATTAGTTAATTATTACGTAACTGTTGTTGGGAAATATATTCGTAGAAGTTTGGAATGTGTATAAAAAAGGAAAATACTGTATAAATTGCAGCATCCTTTCCTACAGGAAGTTGTAATGAAAAGTTCAAACCGGATGATATCGCGCGACTCGAGAATTATAGCAGGTTATTGAAATTACGGTATTTCGTTTAAAAGGACAACATTGGCGATTTAATCAATTCAAAAATTCTTATGGAGCGAAAGAGTAAAATACGCATGTTTGATCTCGAACAAAATTCGTTCTATGATTAGAATTTAAAAAGTATCATCGGATATCTTTTCTAAGTGGTGCACTGTGATGAATACCAACTGCACTTTGAACGCAAACGAAAAGTTAGTTTAGTTTACTTACTTTAAAAACAATCGTAACTATTCATAGTCATTTTTAACTATAAAGCAAACCGATTCATTACTGATATCGTTTAATAATTACTTAGAACATTAATTGCAAAGCGACGGCGTCAAAAGCGCTTTGTCCAAAACGAAGTTTGTACGATGTTAATTACCGCAATAGTGGCTGGCGTTAATTTACTCCTTTGGCGCCAATTAACTGTAAATGATGGAGTAGCGATTCGAATTCAACGTTAACGAGTCTATTTAACTTAAAATGTAAATTTTCCATTAATAACATCTCATTTCATGGCTCAAAGGGCCTTTACTATCAATCTGGAGTTTTCTCACATACTTAATGGTAACAGAAATTTGGTTAGAATAATAGACAAACCCCAAGTATTTAATTAAATTCTTCTGCATGCGTTAATGATTCTTATAATTAAATTTAATCACGCAACAGTGTACAAAAGACATAAACTACGTGAATGTATAGCATAAAGTGAACATCTCATATCTGACATAACACATGTCCTCGACTAATTTACAAGTACTTACACAAGCACAGTTATTTATTTAATGTACAGCCGTTTGAAGATCGCGATTCTCCAGATTATATTGTACCTACTTGTAAAAGTTACGACTAAGGGTAAGGGGTTTCCTTTGCAAAAAACCGACATTTTTGAACAAAATGTTAACCTTCGACACTAAGGTTGAATATTGCCTAGTTTATATTTACTAAAATTGTTGACTTTTCAGCTACCTCGGAACCCACATAATTTTAAAATTCCTGTCGGTTTGTTAGTTATTCCTTTTATTACGCCCGTATAACAAATAGTAAGGACGTTCTCTAAATTGCCACCATAATTTTTTATTATCTTAATAGGAAATAGGAAACATTAATTAGATTTAACTCTAATTAGTATTTGCCACTCGGCCCCGGTATCAAAAAAAATTTTGTTCATTGAATTGGCATTTGTGGATTATTAAGAATAGGTACATATAATATATTTACTGCGCCTATTATTGCTGACTGAATCATTTTCATTTCATTGTAATTTTCATCGCACACTAATAATAGATTATGTGAAGGGCACCAATTGTAATTTCTTGTAAATTCTATAAGCCCAAGAATATATTTTTAAGTCCAAATGAAACGGAAGTCCTTTACAATTCCGCATCCAAAAAAAAAGAATGCGGTTGACGGAGATAGCTCATCCAAGACGCAACAATTTTTAATCAAATTTGTATCAGCATTAACACGGTCCGTGTTGTAGGCAATAGGATAATTTATTTTTAGAGGTGCATTTTAAAAATACCATAGATATTATTTTTATATTCTTTTCTTTTCAATGTTAATTTCAATATGCTTAATATTGTAGACGCTCATTTTTCATTTTTGAAATTAAAATTTTGGATTTTTTTATAATTTTAAAATTATAGTACCAGTTTCATTCCATAGGTATTATTTGAGTTTAATTGCACTGAACTGTGGAATAAATAATAAATTATCTTCTTGAATTGTCACATCGCAATTGATATTTTGTCGATAGTTCTCCATGGAAACCAACGCCCTCAACAAACGTCATGAAATATGAATTTAAAGGGGTAAACATTTTTTATATTTCTCACTGAAAATTAACAATAAAAAAGGTATTTGCAGAACAAGAATTTTTCGTGTTAAATTCTTACGGTAAAGAAACGTCAAATAACTCAGCTAATATTCAAGGTGGAATAATAAATTTAGATGACCTGTATAGTTCTTGTCTATAACATTGCGGTAGATAGTTTTGCTTTGGGGAAGACAATATTTTTTGTTAGATCCCTAGAAAAATTAAAGACTCGCAACCTACCCCTTAATTAATTTAGAAAAATTAAAGACTCGCAACCTACCCCTTAATTAATTTAGAAAAATTAAACTCGCAATCTACCCCTTAATTAATTTAGAAAAATTAAAGACTCACAACCTACCCCTTAATTAATTGAACCCCCTTTGTAAGTTCCGGACTACATTATGAAGTTAGGGAATGTAACCGGAAGCAGAGCAGAGCGCAGTGATTTCGACGATAGAAAAATATAACTTTGAATCAAACGCAAGAAGAGCAATAAATGTTGATTAACCATTTCCAGACGATTTAGGAAAAGAAAATATGGTACTGTATGAGTGTTGAAGCCGATGGATATCAAAGATGCAAAATGACCTGAGTATTGTTGCTTCAAAGGCATTGAGAAAAAACTTTTTGCATTGTATCATAGATACTCATAAAACATGTAAATTGGATGTTAGGTTTTCTGAATGAATATTAAATACACACACCGGCACAAAATTACCTGAAGTAATTGGAACGTGTTTTACAAAAGGTTGTATCTACCATGTGAAACCTTTTTTTAAGAAGAAAAAAACTCAACTATACTGTACATTTTGGACTTGTTTAATGTTCGATCGAGTTCAGGTCCGGGGAACAAGCTGGCCAATTCATTTTATTGGCCAGTTTTATGGATTCTGTAAGACCAACCATTCTAATATTTCAACTGTTTCCGTTTGTTACCTTGTTTACCTTTTGCGCATCTCACGCGCAAGAAGAATAAATCTATTTTACCAGAACATTGAAGAGTTTAGGCACATAGACTTAGAAGGTTTACTAAAGAAAATGTAAAAACGTAAAAAAAAACAAGACCGTATGAAATTGTTGACCAGTTCGTCCTCCTATCATTGAACGACCAATTTAATAAAATTCTACAAAATTAGAGAAAATCTATACGGTAATTTGAAGAACATAATTGATTCAAAAATATTTCAAAAGGTGAGCTATACAGGGTGTTTAAAAAAGATGCGGCAATATTAAAGGGGGTGATTGCCCAGGTCATTTTATACAAAAAAGTTCCTATAAACGCTTTCCGAAAACGCTTCGTTACCGATCTACAGCGTGTTGAAGTTTAATTAGAAAAAAGAGTAAAAATTAGATTTTTCCAAAACGACTTGAGATATAATAAAATTTTAGGCGTGTTAATAGCTGTGGGAGACACATACTTTGCAAATACAACAACAGGCTATTTTTCAAGAAAAAAACAGGACTGTTTAAAAATATTATTGTACGCATGATAAATGGATATGCACTAAAATGTTTTTTTTTTACTAAAAAACGGTACGTCGTACGATAAAAAGTTAAGAGAGCTTTATTCTTCACAATTGAACAAAGAATAAAAACATATTTTTATTTTTAGAGAAATCAGCGGCGTCCTATTTTTTTCTTGAAAAATAGCCTGTGACGTGGCAATATGCGCGTAACTGGTACGACTGAAACATCGAGTTGTATTGCAAAGTATGTGTCTCCCACTGCTATTAACACCCCTAAAAGTTCATTATGATATCTCAAGCCATTTTGGAAAAATCTAATTTTTACTCTTTTTTTTAATTAAACTTCAACACGCTGTAGATCGGTAACGAAGTGTTTTCGGAAAGCGTTTATAGGAACTTTTTTGTATAAAATGACCTGGGCAATCACTGCCTTTAATATTGCCGCATCTTTTCTAAACACCCTGTATACTAATAATGTAATAATTAGGGCGCGGATGTTTATGATATGTCATCTTTTTTTCTGAACGTCCAAAACAATGCCCATGTACATAGAAATGTGTTTTAGTACATCCTGATTCCAAAAACACCAGTTTTATTTTGCATTTTTTTGCATTTTTTTGAGTTTTTGGCATTAAAGGGCATTTTTTAATATTATTTTGTAATTTTCATGTTTTTTAGCGCATATTTTACACTTTATTACTTTTTTCTGATAATTGATAATATTCTCGTAATTTCAGGGATAAAAATATTGTCTTAACATAATCTATGTGATGTTCTGTAGTTGCATATTTTGTGAATACTTAATTAAAAGCACAAATAACACCTATATTATCTACTACTAAATTGCAAGTACCCAAATTTTAAGTTACTTAACTGATGCAGCGATGAACGCTAGTGCTTAGACAAGCCATTAAGTGCATTACAAGGTCAGCAGAGCTATTGTTTCTTAACAGAATTCATCGAAGAGATTGTTTTGTTTGGTTACAATTTTAGTTAAAACATACAATTTGAAAAGAAGAGTTTGTGTCGGTCTTTTTTAAAAATGCCGAAAGTTAAACCATCCTTAGCATGCCATTTACGGAAATTTGTTTCCGAATTCGGTGAAAGTGTATTTTCAACAGATGGAACTGTTTTTATGTAAATAAAATTCAAATAAATAAGTCGATTTTGAAGTCATTTTCTTCATTTTGAGTGCATTTTTGTGATGTTTAAGGCATCTTTTAAGGTTAATAAATGCGTATATTTAAGGTCATTTTTGAAGATTTTTGAGTCATCAACATCCGTGCCCTAGTAATAATTAATGTGTGTTTTTGTATGATTTCTAAGCAAAAGTAATTGTTGAAAAAAAAAGAATTTTTAGTTAATACACAATTAATAACATCTAGATCAGTTCCACGCACCCAATGTAGCACATGGTGTTGATTACTCGGTACGTAAATACAAATTTTGTACAAAATTTCATACTTTTCTGAAAGTGGAAGATTCGCAGAAGAAATTTAGTTTCAAATAAAATTGACAAACCCATGGTATTTAGCAGTGTGCAAACTTTTGAAAAGGTTCAAAAGTGATTAGCAACTGGAAGTACATATGTATATCAAAATAGGATACGAAAAGTGGAGTTTATCAACCCAATGATTAAGGACAACACAGCAAACACCAAAAATCACAAAAAATTGTGAATCGATCGAATGCGTAATTATGGTGAAAGTGAAAGTTTACGGGTTCTGATAGTCTAAAAGGGACCCTGCATCATCATTATTTATTAGAAAGCGTTAGTTTTTATGAAACTTTTACAACAGTTGTGTGTTTCAGTAGCAGTTCATTAATATTCTTTAAATGTGGCCACCACAATGCACCAGAAGAGCTCGGTTACGTATTTTTGAATCTTTTATTTTGGAAGCCACTCTTAACACGTGGCCCTATTGTATCTCTGAAATGTGTTGCAACGCACTTGCGTCCTGCGTGTGGATCTTTTTATGTATATCGTTCTTATCATTCTAAAAGTTAACATAAGATAAAGTTCAGTTACTTCTTACATAACAATATATTTTATTGTATCACATACAAATTTGAAGATAAACAAGTATATCCGGTTGAAAAAGTATGAGAAAAGAATGCGGTTGTATGGTAAAATCGGCTTCCCAACATTATTTGAAAGACACGCTCGCGATGTAGGTTAGCACAGAGGAATAATATCTTGTTTTGCAATGGGGTTTGGTTATCACGCCCCGAACGATTAGTGTCGTGAATCGTGATAACAGCTTCTCAATCAGGTAGTTAAATTTGATTTGAAGCATTACCGCTTTGACCATAAACTATAAATCACTTTTAAAAAAGAAAAATCTAATCTTGTTATAGTAATTGACCTGAGTAGCGAACTTCCAAGAAATAAATGAAGCGACTACTGTTATAGCTAATTATATATAATTACAACTCGTACTAAGTCATAATTATAAATTGGAGACACAATTTACACTTAATGACGAACAAAAAAAATTGCAAAGGTTTTAGCTCGATACTTTTTATGGTAGCTAGGCGACCGATGTATAAATTAGATATAACACGCGTGTTTGCTGTAGCATTTAGTGATAACTGATAATAATGGTAATGGCATTGAAATAGTATTATTTTATTAAAGTGATACACTTTTGACCTATTATGCTATGGCGCCTTAACAGTTGTACATAATAAAACAATAATTGCAGCAGAAATGTGATAGATTATTGAATATTTATGTAGCAATAAATTAGTTTAATACCACGTTATCTTATATTTCATATGAATAAAGTCATCCCCGTGAAATAAGAGACGATCGGACCTTTAAATTAAATAATCTCAAATTTCGAGAAGCTTTATTATATCTAACATTCTTGGAGATTTAAATTCTTAACGTCTTGTCTATTTACACCTCGATCTTAAAATTTTTGGTTTTTTTTATGTCTCATAAGATAGCAGTCCATTTATAGCAAACTGCAATAAAAAAATTACATAATTTGTTACTTATTTGTTGCTAATTTGTACTGGTAAAAAAATTTTTGTACCGTCAAAGATTTTCAAAAAAACGGCACACTGCTACCTTAAGCGGGCCACAGACTTCGTGATTTTTCATCGGTTGTCGGTCATCGTGCCAACCGTTCGTGCCGCCTGATGAGCCCACAGACTACGTGCGAAGTAGCAGTCCGGTTCCAGAAATTACAATAAACAGGACACAATTATTGGCAGTAGCGGCGGCACTTGCAGTTGGCAATAAAATTTAACACAATAAAAGAAGATCGGTTTGATGCAAAGAGTGGCTGTTGAAAAGAAGCAGTTTTTCACATATAAATTTATTAAATGAGCTGAGATTTGAATCAGGAAATTGGTATAATTATTGATCACAACGACGGACGTTACTGACCTTAAAACCGACGAGATGGAACGAAATCCCCACACACATCGGTTTAGCACGATGACCGACACACCGAACCGACAAAAATCAAGCTCCGCCAGAAATTCGTCGTGACGGTTCATCGTGACAGTTTTCACCCCACACACTACGGTTTTTGGCACGAACGGTCGGCACGATGACCGACAACCGATGAAAAATCACGAAGTCTGTGGCCCGCTTTAAGTTTAAAATGGCAGTCCACGTGATAGCGCCTCAACGACAGTAGTTATGCGAATGAAATATCAACTATAATTTGTTACTTAACCTGTAGTTTAAAAAAATATATGCATTTTTTTTTAAATGCGTACAAAAACTTTATGCCATCTGCACCGCCATAAGAAATTTTTTTCACCACTAACAGGTAATATACCTTATAACAAATTCAAAAACACAATTTTCTAGGCCTGTGGGAGCAGTTTACATACTTTGGTAGTCGGCGGCCAAGGGTAACAAAAATAAAATCGTTTCCTGTGGGTACGTAATGTCTACCAGCCTCGCCAGTACGCACATTAAACGATTTTCTTTTTGTTAACCTTGGCCGCCGACTGCCAAAGTATGTAAACTTCTTCTAGAAACTTGGGAAATTGTATTTTTTAATTTGTTACCGAAATATCTGCGCGTGACTTCCGATAAAAAGGTCTTTTGAACCAGATCATTTACTGCCTTGTCAGTATGGACATTATGCGATTTTATTTTTGTTACTCTTGGCCGCCGACTGCCAAAGTATGTAAACATTTTGTACAAACTTAGGAAATTGTATTTTTTAATTTGTTACCGAATTTCGTGCGCGTGACTTCCGATAGAAAGGTCTTTTGAACGAGACCATTTACTGCCTTGCCAGTATGGACATTATGCGATTTTATTTTTGTTACTCTTGGCCGCCGACTGTGAAAGTATGTAAACTTCTTCTACAAAGTTAGGAAATTGTATTTTTTAATTTGTTACGGAATTTCGTGCGCGTGACTTCCGATAGAATGGTCTTTTGAACGAGACCATTTACTGCCTTGCCGTTGCCAGTATGGACATTATGCGATTTTATTTTTGTTACCCTTGGCCGCCGACTGTGAAAGTATGTAAACTTCTTCTACAAACTTAGGAAATTGTATTTTTTAATTTGTTACGGAATTTCGTGCGCGTGACTTCCGATAGAATGGTCTTTTGAACGAGACCATTTACTGCCTTGCCAGTATGGACATTATGCGATTTTATTTTTGTTACTCTTGGCCGCCGACTGTGAAAGTATGTAAACTTCTTCTACAAAGTTAGGAAATTGTATTTTTTAATTTGTTACGGAATTTCGTGCGCGTGACTTCCGATAGAATGGTCTTTTGAACGAGACCCTTTACTGCCTTGCCGTTGCCAGTATGGACATTATGCGATTTTATTTTTGTTACCCTTGGCCGCCGACTGTGAAAGTATGTAAACTTCTTCTACAAACTTAGGAAATTGTATTTTTTAATTTGTTACCGAATTTTGTGCGCGTGATTTCCGATAAAAAGGTCTATTGAATCAGACCATTTACCGCCTTGCTATTACGGACGTTAAACGATTTTATTTTTGTTACCCTTGGCCGCCGACTGCCAAAGGATGTAAACTTCTTCTAGAAACTTAGGAAATTGTATTTTTTATTTTGTTACCGAATTGTATGCACGTGACTTCCAATAAAACGGTCTTTTGAATCAGACCATTTACCGCGCTGCCAGTACACACCAACGATTTTATTTTTGTTGCCCTTGGCCGCCAACTGCCAAAGTATGTAAACTGCTCCCTCAGACCTAGAAAATTGTGTTTTTGAATTTGTTATTAGCTATATTAATACCTGTTAGTGGTGAAAAAAATGTCGTATGGCGGTGCAGATGGCATAAAGTTCTTATACGCATTTAAAGAAAAAATGCATATATTTTTTTAAACTACAGATTAAGTAACAAATTATAGTTGATGTTTCATTCTCATAACTACTGTCGTTGAGGTGCTATCACGTGGACTGCCAGTTTAAACTTAAGTCAGCAGTGTGCCGTTTTTTTGAAAATCTTTGACGGTACAAAAATTTTTTTACCGGTACAAATTAGCAACAAATAAGTAACAAATTATGTAATATATTTTATTGCAGTCTGCTATAAATGGACTGCTATCTTATGAGACATGTTTTTTTTTCATAATGCGGTTACTTTCAATTTCCGTTGCGACTAAAATAAAGTCAACAGGTTTTACTTAAAGAGGATGCGATCTCAAACAGATAAAAAATCGTTTAAAACGAAAAGGAATATTCAAAAAATTGCATGATACTTGCCATTCAAATTACGAGAAGGACCTTCCTCGTTTTCAAGAAGATACAAAAATAAACTTTCAAACGGTATTGGAAGAAATAGTAATTGCAGGGTAGCAATATTGAAGTACTCTCTCAAAAGGCAGCCTGTTTGTACAAAATACAGGGTGTCCCACTCCCACTGCTCCGTAATCGGTCGATAACTCAATGTGGATTGAAGATACAGAAAAAAGTTTCAAATAAAAGTTACTTTGATTTGAATTGCGCATCTTTTAAAAATATTCTTATATCTACAGTATGTTGCATTTTCACGTGACAGGACAATATCACTTTTTTTTAATGGCACACCCTGTATTTTTTCCCTTCATGCATCGACCAACCATATTTATATCACGCGTGAAATTTTTTTTGATTTTGGATGTGCGGTTGCCAAGTTATTAATTATTTTGCCAAAATTTTGTAAAATTCAAGGTCGGACTATAATATTCATAACTAAGTTATTTTTCAAAAAAGGAAAAATTTATTTGACGAATAATATTACCCTAATGTCGTGTTACTCTACAAAGAAAAACTAAGTGATTAATTTTATACCGAGTGTTTTAAATGAGAATTCAAACTTTGTGAACTTTAAATAGAATTTATACGAATATTTTAAAAGGAACACCCTGTATTTTTATTTACCGTCAGATTCTCGACAAAAAACCCTATTCAACGGTGTATTATTTCCTGGTATTATTTTTTGTACTTTTGTTATTATTTACGATTTTTAAAATTGTGGCAAAATAGTGAATATATACTAATGTTTCAATGTCAAAACTTTACGGAGAAATAGTTATCAAAATGTTCAGCATTAAAGTTAAATCGAATACCTATACAAAATTAATTAAAATGGTAAATGGTAGAAGAGGGGTATCACGGAAAATGAGAAAATATTTTTACGAAACAAATGGCAAATTACACAATTTTTTATAAAAAACTATTTTCCAGTAAAAAAATGGATCAAATATTTATGGTATGTACTTAAAATTTTTTAACAAAACTAACTTTACGAAATATAAATCCTTGTGTTTCGCTTCCAGCAACAAAAAAAAACGTACAAACATATTTTCCCAAACAAAGGTAAAAAGCAATTATGAATACATGTTTAATATTTCTATTTCTGATTACATATTATAAAACAAAAATAATAATAATCCTAAAATCCTATTTTTAAGGTTAGTAAGGGTAGTTTTATAAAAAAGAAATACGACAAATTAATTGATAGGGGCAATTAGTATGGACCGCAAAGGCGGATTCTCAGCTCTTCACTTTGAAGTATAAATTCTTAAATTCCAATTGCGATAACAATTTTACGATATTTTTAAGGTTAGCAATTTCCATTTACAATTAAGATAATTGCGATGAGATTAATTCACTTAATTTATATAACCACAGAGTTAATTGTATGACAAGTTATATATTTTGAATACTAAATTACTTAATGGAAAAGAAGCTGTGTGATGTCACTACCGTTAAAGTCAATTTGGTGCCTTGCTGACTGTACGCAAAACAAAGTCGTAGATCGTCTGATATTAATAATTAGGTATTACTCCTATTTTTATAAACTTCTTAAACTAATAGTTTAGCATTAACTGTAAGAATTGAAACTGGGTTAACAACAATTTGGGAAGCATTTATAATACCTTTTAATTAATACCGTTTAAAATTTTACTGTTATTCCGTTAAATAATATTATTCTTCGCACTTAATTAAATCACAAACTAGCATTACAATTTTAATGTAAAAGGAATATGTGACAGTATTTACAAAAAACTCAACTAATTAATCATTGCAAAATTAAATGTATTGATTTCAGTGCGAGTGCATTGATTTCCGCAAGTTTTATAAACTGAAACGTTCATTCACATTAAATTATGATTTTGCAATTACTAATACGTCAACCTGAGATCGGTTTTTATAACTATTTTATATAATATTAAAGTAATGGCAGGAAGAGCACGAGAAGACCGACGCTATGACCAGATGCCATGCGACACCATGAGAATATCCGCTGGGAACCAACCTTTCTTTCTTTTTAATACATACATATCTGTGAGCATCCCACACTTGGTATGTGTAAAGTTCTTTGTCTACCTACCTCTTTCTAATTTATGGTAACACATTTATGTAAAAGAAGACTGACTTACTAATTTCATTTTTTTCTGCATTATTAGCTAGACCGGTGGCGTTACTTTCTCCTTTCGCAATTAGCGTGAAAACCCCTTATTATGCAGGGAAAGATGAAACAAAGTCATAAATAATTGTCTAAAAAAAAAGGATATAGTCATTATGCAAGAAAAACTCACACGTATAATAAGACAAAGACTTTCTTAGGTGAGGAAGTTCAAAATTAATATCATATTTTAGTTTGAATTCCTACACATTCACCTTACGTGTGTAATTTCTGAACGGCACAAAGATGTTTCTAGAAAATATTTCCATATATAGTTCCAGTCGTAATTTATTATCAAAATACTTATTCGCATTCAAACGAAGTTTTCGTGTCTCGTCAATTTAAAGTTTTGTATTCCGTGCGAGAGGAACAAGGTAATAATGCATAAGAAGCTATATTTATATTAGCAATAAATATTGGAAAGTCAAGGTTCTTTGTTCCAAACACTGGAATATGATTTTGAAATGCATCGCTATATTTGGTCTCAACACGCATTATTTAAATATCACAAATACGTACTTTTTATAAATTAAAAAAATGCTTTACCTTTACATAAATATAAACCAACTCTTGAAGAAGAATAATATCAAAATTATGTAAAGTAATTACATCCTCTCCCCCAAGAAGTTTGACATTATTAATTTTTAAAACATCTTACTTTAAATTTACTGTAGGGTTTTTGTGTCCTTTTCGCAGAAAGTGTGCGCAAAGTGCCGGAAATTGGTGTTACGTAATAATAATAATAATATAATATGCAAGTCGCCCTAAATACCCCAATTGGGTTTCGAGCGGTTTAAATGAGAAACAAGGGCAATTATAAAATAAACATTTAATTAAGATCACTTATAAAAGTAGATATAAAGCTATTCTTGTTGTTCTTACAAATACTAGGTATACATTATTAATGATTGAGTTTCGGTTTCCTCATAGTACGGATTCTTTTCAAAAACTCATATTAAACAGTTATCATTTATTTAAAGTTCATTTGAAACTCTTCATATTAGGTTAAAAGAAACTACCTACTAGGTTGAATGCCCAGCAACTTCTGATGAGAGCTGAACATGGTCCACAGACGCTGTATTCTAATAATTAGTTAATTTAACTAAGTATATGGTTTCTTAGGTTCTGGTTTTTTGCTATATCGAACTAAAATTTTCAGACATCGTGATCCAGCCTAATGCCTAAAAGATTCTGAAAAATGTTTACGTGGTAAAATCCCGACAAAAGGTGATTGAACGTAGACAAAAGTGAATCTTCACTAATTCATGAGGTATCACTTAATTACCTCGGTAAAGCCTAAAAGACAGCGAAATCACGAAAATAATCATCACATTTTATTTAAAGCTTATTTCCATATCAATCGATACGTTATGTGCACCCCAAATCAATCCAAATAATTAAACAACAAACTCATCACTTCTAAATCATTCCGTTGATTTCTACAAACTGTCAATGACACGATACGTCTTTTCTCAAGAGTTGACAGTAACCATCACTTAGCTTTTGTATGCTTCAAAAGTGAATAGCTACATATGAAAGGGTAATGTTATTGGCAAATATGAAAAGGTATCATCAAGCTTCTTAAGCTTGTTTTTTTAATTATTCGTAAAACTATTAATTCAGTTTTGTGTATTGGAGAAAATCACAATAAGCAAGGTGACATTAAAAGTCCTATTTAAAAAGACATACTTTTCAGTACACGTTTATTATTGTGACTTAAAGACTGTGAAAAGCGTGTGAATAGTTTCGCCCCCATTCACTCACATTACTTTTAAGTTCACTCATTTGCACACTGTTTCGGAACAATACAAATTTGCAAGTTTTGTGATTATGGAGAAACAGAAAAATCGGCAAGGTTAATAGTGCCAAATGCGTTACTTCTACCGCATTGTGGCGGCACATCAAACTGTTTACAACACACAGTAATGTTACAAACGTTGTCCCTAACATTTACAGTTATAAAAACCCGCACTTCTCTCACACGTATCCAATAGTAAGAATGTCTTCTTGTTACTCAAAAATTAAAAAAATTCGAATTAAAATAAATTAGTTTACCTTATCGTTATCACTATTAGGGGAAACTGTGTCTCTATCGAACAGCATAGGTATCATTTGAGCAATTTTTGGGCAGGAAAAATTTGGAAAATTATATCTACTACTGTATGGACCGAAAAGGGCACAAGTAACATGTGTACATAAACGACACCCTGACTTAGGAAATTAGTACACATATATGTAATAGGTACCTTATGGGTGTAGCAACTCAAGTCTTGACATTAGTACAGACGACGCATAGTGGGATGATGATGATAAAGAAGATTTGAACTAAACGGAACGCCAAATTGAATAATTTTTGCTTCTCAGGTTCCTCACAAATATATGTGACAAGTTCTCAATGTGATGTCTTCCACAATTGTAATGAGTGGGGTAAGGGAAAAAAATCAAACATTTCCCGTTTAGTTTACCTAAAATAAACTATTTTACTAAAAACTTATTACTTGAAACGCTCCACATGAAATTAGCTGTGAACAAAGAAGCAAGATGAAGGCGAGAGAATTTAAATAGTTGCTATAAACAATTTTTTCAAACAAATCAGTTCTATTTGATATGCAAAATAACGTGAGAACAACATACAGTTCAAATTTTAAATAACAATAAAAAGGTTACCTCGAAATGAGTCATAAATACAATAGAATTATTTTGGTTGTAAACATAAAAACTATAATAAATAAGAAAGATCCGTTGGACGTTCAAGAACAAGTAGGTGGTTCTTACAAATTAACAACTGTGCCTTGATGAGAAAGAAACGATTATAATGTGTGGGAATATTACAAAATCATTTCCCGTGGAAATAGGCTGCCTTGTAAGGTCGAACTTCGGCCTTAAAAATTCTAGAAAATAATATCCGAGTAACACGAAAAACCACATTTGGTACGAGACTTCAATTGTAAATAGTATGTTGTTATTTCCTAGTAAACGACGAAATTGTCTCGAAGAAGCTTGAAGTTGTATTCCCGGATGTTGAAGAAACTCAATTTTACGAACCTACATGTAGTAAGCTCGTATTCAAGCGTTATAAACGTCCTTGCAGTCGAGATATTTTTTCCCACCATACAATGCAAATTATACTTAGTGACTTAGTTATCACTTTTTCCATGATTCTTTCCAACTACTGCCGAAAGCACCTCTCAATTGAAGCTACCACAAACACGTTAGTTCATTGGCCTTGGATTCGATCTGTGAGATACATATATTTTTTCATTAACAAACATTTTCATTCGTTTAATATTTCAAATTAAGAAAATTTCCACAATACCTCATATGTTACGAATACGCATTTTATCCGCACACTTCCTAAAAACGAACCAAACATCAAATTCAATGATCTTTTGATATCAACTGTCAGGCAAATGACGTTAACATAAACATCGGAACATTTTGTAAAGAATGGCGAAGATAGAATTGTGGGTTCACTATTTCCAGCATAAAAAGTCATTTAGGTGTACCAAAAAATGTTGACTACATTTTGAGAAAACAAGTACGCTTTTTCTATATCCTTGCTCAAAACCAGCAGCAACCATACAACTGATGAACGCCATTCCCATAGTTCAAATTTTCCAACAAATGATCATATTTTTAATGTGGAAAACGATTAGCGTATGAGTGTTAACGGGAAAACGTTATACACACAACAGCCACAATTGGGTTTTTCTTGGTATCAGGGTGAATACAGAAATAAGTACCTCTGTAAATGAATATTTTAAACATTAAGAGGTTTTTCATTGCAATTTCACCAACGGCAGTTGCATCTAGAAGAACGCATACAGGTCGGCTTCTACAGCTACTAATGGGCCCGGGTTCGAAACCCTGATATGGTATCAGTGTTCGTGATCGCATAATGGGTTGGGTGGGAAAAATAACTTATAACTTCGCCACTATAAAACAATAAAGACGATTACAATATAAAGTGAAAAGTACAAATTACATACGCGGATATAAGAAAGTTACGGTTTTAAGTATTTTATTGAGTCACTATACTGTGATTTAATTCCAGTGTGAATCAGTAACTGTTATTAAGCGATCAAGAATGATTGATGGTAGTTGTCGATAAATGTTCAATCTTTGTTAACGCTTCAATTAAATTATTAGAATATATAAATGACTAACCTGCGGATTAGATTCACTCAACGAAGAATAACTTGAAGACCTACTTCCTAGTGGTTCTGGACTAAGACTGCCATAGGATGTAGTGGAACTTAAAGACACAGTGTCAGCTCTACTCCGGTACGGAGAAAGCTGCACATGCTTCATCATCTGAAATTGAAAACAGTATTAATGTAAAGACAAATTTCTACAATAATATAAAAAAAATCAGAATTCAACATTTCGTATTTGTTTTTACCAAGAAAGTAAACTGCTGACAAGTAGATACCAACAACTACAAGCAAGCAAATGAACGCAAAGTAATTCCTAGAGACCTAGAACAATACAATATTGTTGGTATTCATAAGACACTTAAAGTCATCTAATGGTATAAGATAAGTCATTAAAATATCTGTTAGTTTTGGAACACACAAGTGCTTTTATTAGGTGACAAGTTTCACTCCCTTATAATAGGGTCGAGAATTGCGGTCTCACAATGTTGCGGTTAATAAAAAATGGAATGTGGATTTTATGTCGCCTTACAAAAAAAGTGTATTTGTTTTATAAAATTAATTCTTATTGCTTAGGATAAGTAGGTACATAAAATTACTAAAAAGGAAAAAAATAAATATATTTCACCCACGTATTGATAAGTTTTGTTACTTTTGCAGGTGTGGGACGAGTTCTTATTCGTTTTTTAGAAACTGGTGCTATTTTTCACAGGAGGATAACCTACCTGCACCTCCTGAACTATGTAAGGTTGAAATCAAACGCCTTTTTTTTTATAAATATCATTACCGAAATAACGGAGATTTTGAATGGTTTTTGACCTACCTCGACCTCAAGGACGCAATTTTTATTTTAATGGCTTGAAGTAGGTAGACATGTAAAAGGATCATGGAATAAAATTGTAAAAGCACGGAAACATTTGAAATGTTCACCGTTACAGAAATATTAATTAAGTAAATATTGAATTCACTGTTTGAACATCCTATTAAGTAGTTAAATTAAATCACAAGTAAATGTCAATTGTTCAAAATTAGTTCAACTTCGATGGTAAAGTTTATACATAAATGTGAGCCATCCGTGGATCAATCAAATTCCTTTTATAATCGTTTTACTTTTCTAATAATTAAGAAAACTCAAAATAACCTTAAACAGTAAATTATTCAAATCAAATCAAATAGGTTTTTTGTATCCTTACAAATTAATCAAATAATACAAGATTCTATTTCATTTATACCACATCCTAAAACTACTCCCGCCTGTCCTTCTCCCTACTTTCCACCTTTTCCCTCCTTTCTAGCACTTCCTTCATCCATCCCAACCCTCCCTTCGCTCCTAGTATCTCCTTTCTTTCCCTTCTCTCATCTCCTCGCATTCTCTTAACATATGTGCCAGTGCCATGCTCTCCTTCCCCTCCCTACAAATTCTGCAAACTCTCTCCTCCTCCTCCCGCCAATACCTATTCTCTCTCTCCCCTCGTTTCCGCACCTAAACCTCGGTACAATTCTTTTCTCCTTCAGTCCCATCTCCCCGGCCAGGTACTTGGCCTTGCCCTCTGCCATCATCTCCCCATATCCCTCATTATACCTCCCTCCAGCTATCTTCTCTCTCCTTTCCTCCCCTTGCACATCTTTATCTCTCCTGACCACCTCCTCTACCATCACACCCTCTCGTAATATAGTCTCCTGTCCTCTTGCCCATACTTTATCCGATTCCCCCTCATCTCCTTCATACATTCATTCACCATTATTATTTCTGCCTTCTTCCGGACCTCCTCTTCGTACTTCACTGTCCTCTTTCTCGCCTGCACTCTCAATTTTTCCACTTTCGCCTCTTCGCCCACAGTAAATTATTCAATCAACGCTTAAACGTAGAGTTCAATTATCTCACCAATCCGTAATCGCTTAGATAAAAAAACGTTGATAAATTCCATGCTGCCCACAGGCCACAATGAACACTGAACAGTCTTTCGTTGATTTTACAATAATTGCAAGAATGTGCGCTACGAATGTTTTACTCTATTTCAGAAGAAAAAAAATCGCATTGTTATTTGGCCTATACTTAAACGACCTGTGATCATATCGGCTGTTAAATTTGAGAATGCTTAGCAGTCAGCAGAGTTGTCTACCCTGCCTAGAGCACCAAAAAAGTCGTTTACACAATAAGAGATCTTAATTCTGTGGCGTAGAAGGTGTTTATCGTGACAGAGCACGCTTATCAAACTGAAACTGGGGCGTTGGATCAGAATTTAAGTGGCCCATGATAAGACTATCATCAAAACAATGTCGTAATAATTCGTTATCATTTAGTTTCTTTAGTAATTCATCAATTTCTGACCGAGACATTGAGTTCCCCAGATGCAGAGACTATCAAGTCTCTGTCCAGATGTCTTCCAATATGATTGACAAAAATAGATATCGCAAAATTTCAGCATATTAGATTTCACATAAAGAGAACATCAGAATATAAAACGAAAATAAATTGGCAGACAAATAAAGAGCTTTTACCAAGAAAAGGATGCTTATGGCAACAACAGTAGGCAACTTGTTCTGGAAGTGGGACTGGCATGTCTCGGACGAAGCCGGACATTAGGGCGCCGCCGATAGGGCGCGACCGAAAGGGCGCGGCCGTTAGGGCGCGAGGACATAAGGGCGCGAGGACATAAGGGCGCGAGGACATAAGGGCGCGAGGACATAAGGGCGCGAGTACATAAGGGCGCGAGGACATAAGGGCGCGAGGACAGTAGGGCGCGGGAAAAATAAAAGTGGTGAATTTTTCGTTGTTCAGACGCAAACTGTAAGTGCTTTAGTATATGATCTTCAACATAACAATAAAAAATTAGGCACCTACTTAATAAAACCATCATCAGTAAAGTAAAAATAGTTTTATTCAAAAATATTATTAGTATTATATACCTACAGGGTGTCCGCGAAAATGTGGAAAATCTCTCGGATTCAGACAGAGCATGGAAAAATAAGATGACAAGTTCCTATGAAATTTTTCCCTACAGGCCTTCCCTGCGGAGAGAAGGACGCAGTTGGTAATCTTTTTTCTTGTATAACTTTCAGAGAACTCAATATAATTTCATAAAAATTTAATATGATGGACACTGTCACTAGTAAAGACTTCTTAAAATGGTGTCATGAAGCATTATTAGCTTTCTAGTTCATCAGGAGCGGGCTAAGCTTTACATATTGATGCTCAAACTTTCAACACCCTGTATGATAAAGACTTTAAAGAAATGAATCTGGGTAGCTTGCACCTTAAACTCAAAAAATGTACTCTTGTTTATTGTCGATAAAATGAATCGTTTACGAGATAAAGTTCGACCTACGACCCTACGTTCGCAATATTCTATAAAATGACACGATAATAATAGAAAGCTCATTAAGTACCTAACTATTTCTGAAGAATGTAAATTTAACATGGGTCCTTTTGTGTGTCTTATTGTTGACAATAATCCTAAGAAAACAACTGGTTTAAATACTTCCTAATGGACTGCACATTATCACAAAAAGCTTGAAGACATTGTTAGGAATTTTTCAGAACCGTCCTGATTTTTAGATATTAACGACGCCGACGGTATGGAACACAAATGTTATTTTTAAAACGAGTAAAGTTTGTCCCACGAGAGCTCGAGTGTGACTCATTAGTTATTGGTGTGTGAATTAACGCAAATTATTAGGTTGTCTTTGTCATGCTTACAAAAAGTACCTAATGGAAAAGAGAGCGAATATAAAAAATATATCTTCTAACATTGGCATTGTAAGTTACATAAACGTACGTTGAGTTTGTATCGTAGTGTCAGCTGTTAACTGTCAAATTGATTGTTATTGTTAACCTATATTTGCATTACAATGTTGCTTACCAATAAATCGTTAAAAAGTCAATCGCAGATTATGCTAATGAACGTACTCAAATATTTTGAGAAGGAACGCGATCGCGGTGGATCAAATTTACCGTTAACATGAATAGTTCAGGTAAATAAGAATACACTAAATTTATATTTTGGTACATTTGAGGTTAGAAGATTAAAGTGCCCTATAAAAGATAGCTAAGACAAACGTTTTAATTTATTTCGTTCGGATAGTTTTTAGGTATGAGTCACACTCGAGCTCTCGTGGGACAGACTTTATTGTGCAAGTGAATATCCGACTGTACAGTAGGTATAATTGCAAATATTACGCTTAGCATGACAGAGGTTAGAGACAGGTTAATATAAATATAGTATGTACAGTTAGAATTTGAAAATGCGAATAAGCCCGCTTACAATCTTTCCTATAACCAAGATTTGCTATAATTTTTACCGCCTTTCTTTGATACCGAAATATTGTTTTCCAAATGGCAGAATTGATTGAGTAAGATGAATGACAGTGAATCAAAGCAAATAAGCTGATCTTAGAACAATTATAGATGATACATTATTATTTGATAGTCGTCTTAGAATGTATAAATTACTACTAATTTTGGCGCTTACATAGTCGGCATGAGCCGAAGGATTTAATTTAGTATCTACGCATACACCTAGAAACTTTACAAAAGGAATATATATATATAATACTACAGCACTACAGTTTGCGCCTGAAGAACAAAAATTACAAGTTTTGTTTGTGTTGTATACTTTGTCCCGCGCCCTACTGTCCTCGCGCCCTTATGTCCTCGCGCCCTTATGTCCTCGCGCCCTTATGTCCTCGCGCCTTTATGTCCTCGCGCCCTTATGTCCTCGCGCCCTTACGTCCTCGCGCCCTAACGGCCGCGCCCTTTCGGTCGCGCCCTATCGGCGGCGCCCTAATGTCCTAGACCGTGTCTCGGAACATCCGATACATCCCAGTGACATGGACCTATAGGACTGAATTTTTCAATTCCACAAAAGTCACCGCATAAATTCTATACAGGGTGGGGCAAAGCTCTGTCGTAGTTCTATAACTCTTATTGTATAAAACTTAGATTTATTTGAAAAGTATCCATTAATGGTGGTGAAAATGAAGTATTTTAAAATTATTTTCATGTATACAGGGTGGTCCAATACTAAAGTGGACAAACGGCTTACTTTTTTTCAAATGAAATGACCTAACTTTTTTTACATTTTAAGAACCTCTGTAGTTACTGTTATATTGCCCTATTTTTTTTACTCCTCCACTCGTTGCGGAGAAAAACTATTCTTTTCGGCAAATATGGAAAAATCACACCCCTCTTGAAGAATTCGCCACCGTCTCAGATTTAATGGTGGAATTTTGAAATTTACAAATTTACAAAGCTAAAGGGCCCAACTTTTAAGTTTTCAATTTTTATTTTGTACAGGGTAGTCAAAAAATAAATTCAAATTCACAACTTTTCAACGACTTTTTTTCGGTTTTTTCAAATGGAACACCGTGTATATTTATTCACCAATGGGCGACTATTTGCATCCTCTTCAACTTTTCTATTAACTTTGCTATACGTATCTTTCGTTGTTTACTGGTAAATTAAAATAAAACATTTTGTTAAATCCATCCAACACAATAGACGGCGACATTTAATCTTACTGTAGGATGGGCCCCGAGAAACATTCTGTTTACAACAGTTGATTTTGAAGTGTCTATTTTAAAATTTCAATTTTACATAAGATGCTCAAGATGGTGATCATTTTCCCTAATGCACAAATTTATTCTTTTGCTAAATGATTCACTAATATTTCTAAGGATCTCTGGTGTAATGGACCATTGATCAACACCACTGAAAGTAGGTATCTTGCAGAATCTTTTGATCATTATTTTGCCCAAAAAAGAAGATCTAACCCATGACAATCGGTGGATAATGGTCCCATTTGCAACAAACAGGAATTTTAGCGTGAAAAAAAAGCCTTATTAATGTATCATCGGACGACAATCTAAAACCGTTGAGTGAAAGATTTAAAACTTAAATTACAGTCATAGGTACTTATCCAGATCTCCATAGCTAAAAAGCGGAAAACGACTCACCATGAGCAAAGGTTTCTTTCTTTGCTGCCATTGAAAATTTCATTGCAAAAGGTCCTTTAGGTATTATTAAAAATCAATAGTCGTGGTAATAATAACAATTATTACAATGGTTGAATTTTATACAATTATTTCCCTTCGGAAATGGGAAATCAACACAATGTAAATATGTTATGTAAATATCCAAGAGTTAATTCCGATGTTTGCTTCGCATGAGAACTGTATCAGAGAACAATTAAGCACTGAGCTATCTGTATATCCTATAGTGTGAGAATATTAAGATAAGGTGTTGAAAAATAAGGAATTAAAACTATATGTTTAAATGATGTAAATAAGCAGACATATACATTTAAATTAAACATTAAGATAAAAACGATTGCGATCTGTAGGTACTTCGCCGACTTACAAAAATTACATAAAAAAATCATTGTTCATTTAATTATAAATGCGTATATTTTGTTCACACCATAACTTTTCCACTTTTACATACGAACGGAAATTACTATAATAGATAGATACATTTTTCAAAGAGAATGAGGAAATTGCAGGTATTACGTATACGAATTCAAGGATTTAGGTCCATATATATTCACAAACAATATTGCAAGATACTACAATAAGAACATAAATGCAAATTCTTTTATTAAAAATAATTACTTACAATTAATACAAGATATAAAATATTCTTGATTGACATTTTCTATACACTATATATGTGCAAAATATTTCTTATTGTTGAATTATGTGAATGACTAACAAAAATAAACAATAAGAACGTTAGGAAAATAAGTCTACCATCGTCTACCATATATGTTTGATTATTAAAATTGATGATACTGTGATTCATTGCTCATTATGGATACGTGAAATATTCAAACCAAAGAGGGCAAATTTTATGCAAGGAAAATTTGAAATATTGATTGCTTTTTACTGCCGTTTTCTAACAAGTCAACGTTGAATATCGACGAGTGAAAGCCGAGTTTGCGAATGGCATAAAGTGAGCGAAATTCTTAGTTTCTTCACTTGTACTGTAATATGTATTATATATTGTATATTAAATGTGTACTAATAAGAATCGGAAAATGTCACGTGGCAAAAATTGAGTAACATTTTGTTGAACCCACGTTATATATCTTATAGTTATAATAAAGCAGGCACTCCCTTGTGAACAGTCAACCTTTCTTCTTATTGTCGGTCCATTTAAAAAAGATTTAATATCTGATTAAAATGTAATACATATGTGAAAAAGTCAAGTTCAGCCGACTTATGATTTTAATTAAAACGGTCGAGCTGGTAGCTCGAATCAAGGCAAATAAATCACAGTCACTAACAAGTCACACTTGCTGAACCTTATATAATTGCAATTACTTCTGTTTGTGGCGGCACGATTAACTATTTAATACCGTTAAATGGTTCACCGACTACGATTTGCATAAATAAATGAAAGTATTTCGTGCAATGAAATGCAGTAGCTACTTTCGTTATTTTTTAACGGTTCTTTTAAATCACTACACGCTCATTACTATTAAACTAAGGAGCTTTAAAATTATTTATCGTACAGAAATAAATGACTATTTAATAATAGTGTGTTGGAGCTCGTTGTTAGATTTGCGGTATAGAGGTAATTATTTATTAAAGTTGGCTAAGTTTAATCCCAGAATCTCTTTTCGTATTTACACCAGGGAAGTGCATTCAGAGATTGTTTAGTATTCACGTGGAGGTGGATTACGTTATTTGGTGTTGGCGATAACTGCGAACCCAACCTGGACCACCTGCTCGTATACCCCCACACATATTTTATAAGTTAATATAATAATTGTAATAAACGGATTTCTTCAAAGGAATGCAATAAAAATCGATAAACTACTGGGCAAGAAGAAAACAGCGACCTACTCATTCTTTCGGAATTATTAGGTGTTAAAAATGCGTGAAAACAACAGCTTCAGTTCGTTATTATGAGCGATTAATTTATTGATGGTTACAGCTATGTGACGAAAAAAAATTTAAAAGCTTCGGATGCTTGTTTATCATATATTTTCTTCGTCGATAATCTGTAAAAGTCGTTGTGCACTGATCCAGAGGCGCCGGAAGAAAATTTGTTAGGAGGGGGGGCTTACATTTCTTACATTACAATAGGTACTTGAAAATGTGTACCTATTTTTAAATTAGCGGCTGTGTTATTGTGAGCTTTTAACATTTTCTAAAATGGATTTACGCGATTTATGAAATTCCAGGGAGCCCCCCCCCCCTCCCCTACCCTTTAGTAGCGGTGCCCTTGACTGTATCGATTTTGGGGATCAAAACAAAATATTAATATATGCTGCCCTTAATTAGTATACAGTGTGTTCATTTTAAAACTTACCACCCCGGTAACTTAAAAACCGCAATAACTTTCAACATTCGCGGGGTACGTCGATTTTTATTTTAGGGGGGAACGTTTTTGACAGTCAAGTGGTCTTGATATGGTCATCCCTCTAACCCCTAGCAACTCCAATTTTAAAATCTCAAATGCAACTACCCCACTTGTTATACATCATTTGAACGCCCCTTTCAATACCAATACAACAGTGTATTCCATTTGAAAATTGGGTGAGATTTGATAAAGTTATGGGTCAAAAAAGCAATCATTTGACAAAAACTTATTTATTTATTTTCTTTAATGGTTAATAATGAAAATCCCCATCTATTCCGGGAAGGTAATACGCAATACCCCCAGAAAATAAATGTTTGGGCAGGAATTTTAGGAAACGCCATAATAGGTCCCTTATTTATAAATGATTCTCTAACCGGGGAGGTGTACTTAGATATGCTTCGGGACACAGTTGATGGGCTAATCACTGAATCTTTAGAAAATCAAGTGGATCATCACGGAAATTCTTTACTGCAAGAAGACCTACTACACTTTCAACAAGATGGTGCACCCGCGCACTACGCTAGACCTGTACGTGATTGGTTGAATATCACATTATATGACCCATAACTTTATCAAATCTCACCCAATTTTCAAATGGAATACACTGTTGTATTGGTATTGAAAGGGGCTTTCAAATGATGTATAACAAGTGGGGTAGTTGCATTTGAGATTTTAAAATTGGGGTTGCTAGGGGTTAGAGGGATGAACATATCAAGACCACTTGACTGTCAAAAACGTTCCCCACTAAAATAAAAATCGACGTGTCCCCGTGAATGTTGAAAGATATTGCGGTTTTTAAGTTACAGGGGTGGTAAGTTTAAAAATGAACACACTGTATATATTTCAAAAGTGTGCCCCATTTTATACATCCCTTATACCTTTCGTTAATTCGTTCCCTACATCGCTATTTTATTTTTTGCATCTCTGAAACTCAAAACGTAAGTAAAAATGTTAGATAGAATGCCTTAACAACGCGTTTAATAAATTTTTTTTTAAATCGGCCAGAAAGTAGTACTTTCCGGATTATTTTTAGGCCAGAAAATGTCATTTTGTCGGACCGAGCCGGAAAGTTATTGTGATAGTCCGGTAAAAGTTTTACCGGACTCATTTTTACTTTACCGGACTCATTTTTACTTTCCGGCCTAGAATGGTCAATTGTTTTGCCCGTTTCTGGCCGATTTTAAAAAAAATATTGTACGTAATACGTCCCAAAAGTGCTTTTACTGGACTTGCAGGCTTGCAGGACTCGCCTGCGGCTCCTCCTGTAATTTGCCTATTTGTCCAGTAAAAGATCACTTTCGGGACTTGTTACGTAAACTACTATTACAATAGACGCTTAACCCCTTCCACTCCAGCCGTAATTTTAAAAGTATCTTCCCCATACCATTTTTTTGTACCATACCAGACCTAATATGAATTTCCACGTGCCATCCCATCCTTCTTTAAGGCTACATAATTCAAATGCGTCGTATCCATATGTGGATATCATGGTACCCTGATGCACACCTTGAAATATCCACATGTTGGATACCTGGAGTGGAAGGGGTTAAGGAAAAATAAAAGCCGTATACTTTCTTCGTCGTAAGTCAAGCCTTTCGGAATTTGGACTGTCCTTCCATATTTTGGGTGGTCCTTCCCTTGGTCATTTTACAACAATTTGCCGAATTATATTAAATCGATTAACAATGTTTCATCTTTCAAAAAAATAATTAAAAATTTACTTATAGATAATTGTATTTATTCCATGGACGATTATTTCTTTATTACATTTTAAGTCTAATTTTAAGTTCTTGCATTTTAATTTTGTAATTGAATTTTGATAATGACTTGTTCTATATCAGTTGCGTTGATCGTTGGACTAATAAATATTATTATTATTATTGTACTTTGGTTCTTATCGATACTCAGGCTAAGCCTGGTTTACTAACCGCACGGATCGGAATCAAGTAACGATTAGTTCTAGTAATACATATACCTATATAAAATAAATTTGAAATTTTATTATTATTATTATTATTATTGGTCGTGTTGGTCAATATTATTTGATGTTCTGACTTCGTTGCGATCTCTCTACTTACTGCATTGCTTCACGATTGTGTTGTTACTTATTCTGTCTGATAACCTGTCCTTTGTTATCGTTCTCAATATTTAGATCTCCAAAACACAGAAGTGACTGTGTTTGTATTCAATAGCGTTTTCTTTAACTTATCCTTAGTGTACGTTTATACTACGAGTATGCTCCTAAATTCATTCTTGATTAAAACGGCGTTATTTCTCGCTAATTCGTAAGATAACGCTTATTCCTCTTTTAAACATCTGTATCGTTAAGGTTTTCCATCCAGTCGGCAGGTAATTTTCTTTAATTGTTTAGAACTTTGTGGAACAATTTATTAAATCTTCTCCGCCGTATGTGTCTACCTCCCTTGGAGTCCCTTGTTATTCCGACGTCATTTGGTGCTTTTGATTTTTAATTTTCGTCTGCGCCACACAATTCAGGAAGGAGTTAATTTCAGTTACTTATTAACGAATCACACATGGCTTCAGGTATCTTTCCAATGTTTCAATTTCTCTTGAAATTGAATCACATAATTACGTCTTATAAGTTAGCGGAAGGAAATGAGCAGAATCAATTCTAATTAATATTTTTATTTGTTGCTCATTTGTTGCTCAAAAGTTGCCAAAGAAAAAAATTTGTTGCTTTGTTATTTTTTTTAAAAAACGATGTTCCGCTAAAGGAAGATTAAGTTAGCGGAACAATATACTATTAGCGGAAGGAAATGAGCAGAATCAATTCTAATTAATATTTTTATTTGTTGCTCAAAGGTTGCCAACTGTCATAATAATATAAGAATTTGTTGCTCTCGGAATATGCAAGTTCCCAATTTGTTGCTTGCAAATTTAATAACAACCGAAAACCCGTCCAGCGTGCAAACTAACAAGAATAAACTATTAGAAAAAAATAAGTTACGCGCTTCAATTTGATATTAATAGGTTGTCCAAATTTGTTGCTCTCGAAATATGCAAATTCCGAATTTGTTACTTGCAAAATAAATTTAAGAACAACCGAAAACCCGTCCAGCGTGCAAACTTACAAGAATAAACTATTAGAAAAAAATAAGTTGCGCGCTTCAATTTGATATTAATAGGTTGCCCAAATTTGTTGCTCTCGAAATATGCAAAATCCGAATTTGTTGCTTGCAAAATAAATTTAATAACAACCGAAAACCCGTCCAGCGTGCAAACTAACAAGAATAAACTATTAGAAAAAAATAAGTTGCGCGCTTCAATTTGATATTAATAGGTTGTCCAAATTTGTTGCTCTCGAAATATGCAAATTCCGAATTTGTTACTTGCAAAATAAATTTAAGAACAACCGAAAACCCGTCCAGCGTGCAAACTAACAAGAATAAACTATTAGAAAAAAATAAGTTGCGCGCTTCAATTTGATATTAATAGGTTGCCCAAATTTGTTGCTCTCGAAATATGCAAATTCCGAATTTGTTGCTTGCAAAATAAATTTAATAACAACTGAAAACCCGTCCAGCGTGCAAACTGACAAGAATAAACTAGTGGAAAAAAATAAGTTGCGCGCTTTAACTTGATATTAATAGGTTGCCCAAATTTGTTGCTCTCGAAATATGCAAATTCCGAATTTGTTGCTTGCAAAATAAATTTAATAACAACCGAAAACCCGTCCAGCGTGCAAACTAACAAGAATAAACTATTAGAAAAAATAAGTTGCGCGCTTCAATTTGATATTAATAGGTTGCCCAAATTTGTTGCTCTCGAAATATGCAAATTCCGAATTTGTTGCTTGCAAAATAAATTTAATAACAACCGAAAACCCGTCCAGCGTGCAAACTAACAAGAATAAACTATTAGAAAAAAATAAGTTGCGCGCTTCAATTTGATATTAATAGGTTGCCCAAATTTGTTGCTCTCGAAATATGCAAATTCCGAATTTGTTGCTTGCAAAATAAATTTAATAACAACTGAAAACCCGTCCAGCGTGCAAACTGACAAGAATAAACTAGTGGAAAAAAATAAGTTGCGCGCTTTAACTTGATATTAATAGGTTGCCCAAATTTGTTGCTCTCGAAATATGCAAATTCCGAATTTGTTGCTTGCAAAATAAATTTAATAACAACCGAAAACCCGTCCAGCGTGCAAACTAACAAGAATAAACTATTAGAAAAAATAAGTTGCGCGCTTCAATTTGATATTAATAGGTTGCCCAAATTTGTTGCTCTCGAAATATGCAAATTCCGAATTTGTTGCTTGCAAAATAAATTTAATAACAACCGAAAACCCGCCCAGCGTGCAAACTAACAAGAATAAACTATTAGAAAAAAATAAGTTGCGCGCTTCAATTTGATATTAATAGGTTGCCCAAATTTGTTGCTCTCGAAATATGCAAATTCCGAATTTGTTGCTTGCAAAATAAATTTAATAACAACCGAAACCCCGTCCAGCGTGCAAACTAACAAGAATAAACTATTAGAAAAAAATAAGTTGCGCGCTTCAATTTGATATTAATAGGTTGCCCAAATTTGTTGCTCTCGAAATATGCAAATTCCGAATTTGTTGCTTGCAAAATAAATTTAATAACAACCGAAACCCCGTCCAGCGTGCAAACTGACAAGAATAAATTAGTGGAAAAAAATAAGTTGCGCGCTTTAACTTGATATTAATAGGTTGCCCAAATTTTTTGCTCTCGAAATATGCAAATTCCGAATTTGTTGCTTGCAAAATAAATTTAATAACAACCGAAAACCCGTCCAGCGTGCAAACTAACAAGAATAAACTATTAGAAAAAAATAAGTTGCGCGCTTCAATTTGATATTAATAGGTTGCCCAAATTTGTTGCTCTCGAAATATGCAAATTCCGAATTTGTTGCTTGCAAAATAAATTTAGTAACAACCGAAAACCCGTCCAGCGTGCAAACTAACAAGAATAAATCACTATTAATACCTCAGACAAAAACGACGTTGAGAAAACGACGTTGAGAAAATTACTAAAATAGTAGAGTGGTCTCAAGTTGAGAACATGACAGACACCATTAACTGTCTGCGCGGCGGGAAAATTCCAGTGGCGTAACATTTTAAACCGAGAATAAAGTTACACAGAAACGAAATAAACACACAAGGTGCACACAAGGGACGCCAATGACAACAACAAAGTGTCTCCCCTTCGGTAACAATTTGGACTCGCCCGAACGCTTTCTGGTTTACGGCGCATGATGACTAATGTCATGTTCTCAACTTGAGACCACTCTACCGTACACGCGTAATCGATAAGTCAAGAAATTGTAGAAGACTCAAAAGAGAAAGAGAGAGGATAAATGCTTATTATTAGACCTAGAGAGGATAAATGCTTATTATTAGACCTAGGATAGTATGTTTTTACATGAAAGAATATGAAATAACATATTTTGGCCATTTATTTAAATTATTCATATTCTTGATTTTATTACCTGAGAATGCATATTTTTAAAAGTTTTGAGAAAAGTTTCTTGAACAGTAGAATAGGAACCGCATTTAAAGGGTTTAAATGTTTAAAATAAATTTTTGTTGAACAATAGAGATGTACTAGAAAGAGGTATTTCTAGGTATAAGCGATGTAGAATAAACAAGGAGGCAAATAATCCCATTCATTATTTAAAATTTTGGTGAATCACTAATCCCTTGTCCAAATAATCAAATATAAGTGGTAGAACAGCCCAAGTTGGTTTCAATTGTATGTTAAAATGATTAGAATCAGTATATTTTCAATATTGTTACAAAAATTATAGTTTAGATTTCGATTAAGGCAATAAAAATGTAATTATTTTTGTGTAAATATCAAAAATATTGGTATTATTTGTGTTTCTGTTTGAGCATAATTAGTATAATTAACAACTTTAACCGAATATTTGTGTACTTTTTACTGCATAAATATGCGCATATACCTAATTAGTATTTGATAATGCATATTATCCTAGGACTACTTATTATACAAGAATTGAAAAAATGTATAAATAACATGTGGGTAATGTAATTTTTTTGAATGCTGTAAGTCTAAACTATTTCACCTACGAAAATAGTAAGATAAAAACGACTTTTGTTACTTTCAAAACCCGGAAGTCGTTTACATCTTAATGATTAGGTACACTAATGTTAAAAAAAAATGGGACAGCGAAATGCGAAAGAATATTTTGAAGGCAAAGGGTACACATCAGCTTTAAATTTGTATTGACCATAAAGGGATACCTGCATAAACTATTGTTTCTTTTGACGTTTTGTATTCATTGTTATTTAAGTTAAATAATATCTGGTATTTGAAACGATCGCAATTTTTTTGTTATCTAAGCAAAGAGATACTCTTTGATCTAAGAAACAAAATCTTTAAATTGACGTTACATAACAACATGCAGACACATATGACATATCAAATGTTAAATTAGAGAATAAAGCATTGAGTACTATTAACTACTTATACTTATACTTAACTACTTATTTAACTAGTTTATTTTGAGGTTTTCAAGTCATGTAAACAATTACTCCAAAATATTTTGGGGCTGAAACAAATTTAAAGATAATTACTTATTGTAATTGTTGTTATTATAGATAGTGGGAATTAAAATTGTTCTGTCCACTTTTATTTTTTAATTTAACATTTGATATGTGTCTGCATGTTGTTATGTAACGTCAATTTAAAGATTTTGTTTCTTAGATAACAAAAAAATTGCGATCGTTTCAAATACCAGATATTATTTAACTTAACTAACAATGAATACAAAACGTCAAAAGAAACAATAGTTTATGCAGGTAGCTACCCTTTATGGTCAATACAAATTTAAAGTTGATGTTGCCTTTGCCTTCAAAATATTCTTTTGCATTTCGCTGTCCCATTTTTTTTTAACATTAGTGTACCTTGGTCATGGGAGGGTCGTGTGTAAAGTAGTAGTAAATACATAAAGACATGTAGTAATAAATAGGAAATTGAGGCGAGCAACTTATTTTTTTCCAATAAGGTTTATTCTTGTGAGTTTGCACGCTGGGCGGGTTTTCGGTTGTTATTAAATTTATTTTGCAAGCAACAAATTCGGAACTTGCATAATTCGCGGACAACAAATGAGCAACAAATAAAAATATTAATTAGAATTGATTCTGCTCATTTCCTTCCGCTAATAGTATATTGTTCCGCTAACTTAATCTTCCTTTAGCGGAACATCGTTTTTTGAAAAAAATAACAAAGCAACAAATTTTTTTCTTTGGCAACTTTTGAGCAACAAATGAGCAACAAATAAAAATATTAATTAGAATTGATTCTGCTCATTTCCTTCCGCTAACTTATAAGACGTCACATAATTCAATTTGTCTTTGAGAGATTCACTTCAGAAAAGTGTACCATGCAAATATTTACAAATGTACTTGGACAATAAAATTAATTTAATAATTTATTGCAAATAAAAAATAAAATCACTCACTGTCTTAATTATAAAATTCAAAACGTTTTTCTGCAGACAAACGACATGTGTTTGAAAAGTTTTTGCACTCCTTCACCATTATATCAATGTATTTAATGGTGTGTTATCTGTGACAGCTTGGTAATATAATTAGTTAGTTTCTGTGGTATGATTGTAAAAAAACAGGTATAAATTAAGAATTAATCATTTGGACATATAAATCGGAGAACGTTCCCGTTGAAATAGAAAAACTGTAACTTATATCTACGTAAGTATTGGACATTATTAGTAATAAATTTGCAGTAATAGTGGAGTTTACCTCATAATTTGTGCAGCGATGTGTAAATAATTGTAACCGCAAATTTAATCAAATTCACTTTTAATAATGCTGAAAATTAATGCATACCGTTGGAATGGCAGTGAGACTCTTGATATTAAGTACTTACCTAATCTAGATGGAGGTATGTATTAGAATTTGGCCTACATTTCAATATAATCTATTGAAATATAAATATATATATATATAAAGATATTAGAGAAAGATTAGAAAATTAATTGCACATTATATATTCGATTTAAGTACTATTGGAGATACCGGTAACGCCTAATTATGTCGAAATTTTTCTACATGCAACTTACTTATTTAGTAGCGTGTTACCTATTAATATCCAATTATAATTTGTTGTACATTTTCTGTAGACTGTTCCAAATACAATGCTTTGTTACAGGTCAACCGTCCTAATTAAAAATAAATTAAGCTTGAAGTCTTCGCAGTCAAAGATCGCAGAGCAGCAAGAGGTCAATCATATTATTTATCGTGCCTGCATTTTACTTCTTGCGAACAGAAGTCTTTTTAAATGAAGATCATTAAATTGAAATTATCGTCTGGTGGCTTATGATTTGAATGCATTAAATTTGCAGTACATACTATTATTTGTTTCTGGTATAAGATAATACTGCAGTAGAAAATAAATAAAAAGGTAAACGACCTATCGTAGCGCACCCACTTAATTTGCTTTATGGACAATACACTTCACTATTACTATATACATTTCCATTAAAGGGCAACGGCGGCGGCGCACCTATTTGTGCATCCCCAAACCCTAAACTGCCCACTAAATAGTAGTAGAGCTTAATTACCTAACCTATAGTAAGTTTAGTACATAAAACACAAATGGGTTTTTAATTTAATTAAGCCAGTCAATTTCAATTACGCAATTAAGATTAAAGAAACGGTCAGACAGCATGAATCTTACAAAACAGAACGTTAATATCGAACGAAGTGTCTGCTTAGATTATATTCATCTCACTTTCACCGTCGGTTATTATTTATTTACTAATTTAAATTTATAATTTCACGGAATGTAATTGCTATGTTATCGCATGACTAAACATTTGATTTACTGGCACGATTGTAGAGGAGTAGGACACGGGAGAATTTTTTTCACCTCAATACAGAATTTCCTGAAATGGAAATGTTGTAAGATCCGTTTCTGTTCCTGTATTTTTCCATTTTTTTAAAATTTCAAGCTATTCGCAATGAAGAAATATATAAGTATAGTTAGCAGTTTTTGGAGCTGTGCACTGTTGTCAATACGAATACAAAATAAAACTTCCCCCTACACTTGTGAATATCGTATTCAGCTTTCTTTTAATTTGCGATTTCACCGATGGTAACAAAAACAGGTAAACATCCTTCAGCATTAAAATAATGAGATTACATTAAATTTCAAACGATGTGATTGAGTTTCTGTCATTTTTTCAGGCATTATGAGCTAATTAATTTATGCAAATGAATAAAGGTAAGTTATATTCCATTCGATGTTGGTCACATCCAGTAAACCCACGTGCACCTGAAAGCACTGATGAAAAAATGAATTATGAGATTTTTACTTAATTAAATAAGCAGAAATATGTAAAATAATCGTTATGTAGTGGAAAAACGATAACAAACTAAAATCAGATCTACAATTGGAATTTTTTATAATTGAACGTTCTTTCCAAAATTAATAAGGTTAAGAAATTAAAGAAAGTAAAGGAAAAAGGAAATTAAGTCCCGACTATTATTAAATCATTTTACCTTCGCAGCCCTTTTGAAGAGGAAGATTGCTTTTTTTCATTATTTTCTTCTACACGGCATAACATCTTCATTGTTATATGAAATAAGATCAGTTACAGCTGTAAAGGTTATATTTTTCATCCACTTTGTGATTGTTTGACATAGAAATTCTATTCGATTCAGTTTTCTCTATTGATTTCATCCATCGGAATAGATGAATATGTGCAACATTTGCAAAATAGGTTCAGAGGATTCGTCAATCAAGATCTCTTTGTCTCTACTCAGCCAAAAGTAGTAACGTTGCAACACAGGTACAGTACAGCAAAATATACAATAGAGCAGAGCAGACCATGGGAGTGGACCCACGGAATCAGTAGAGCAAAATCGTATTACAGTACATCTCGGCATAATAGAAATAGTGTACCAGGGAGCAGTTATGCGGTTCTTGTAGATGTAGAGCAAAGAGAAGAAACCCATTGATATTCATCGAAGAATGAAGCTCCAATATGAAAATTCATATTTATAACTTCTGAAAAAAGAAGAACCTTACTAAGCAAATTGGCTTGTCATAACCCGACTTTTGCTGCGTAAAATACCAAAGCAATTGATTACGAAGAGTGACAACACTAAAATTTCCAACGATGCCAAAAGCCATCACATTTACTTAGTTCCCGTCTCATTGTACAATGCATTGGGTTTATTTGTCAATATGTTATATGTATATAAATAATATTTTAGACATCACTGTTCCAAAAAGATTGGACATGCCTGGGGGCAAACCTTGACTAATGTAGTAAAATCCATCGAGGCAACATGTTTGGCACATTTTCCACAGAAATAGATGATCCATAAATGCAAATTGGCAATATGTCTCAAGTCAAAATATAATAGGGAGTTACTGGGAGCAGCCAACGACATACTATAGAAAGTTTGAGCTCCAATCAGTTCATGTATGCAGATGTTATTAACAACTCTCTAGGAACGAGGAAGTGAGGGACGAACTCAAATTGGACTTGGATACATCGACTGTCTTAACAGGAAATAAAGTCACTGCAAGGGAAAACTAACTTCTAGTGAATATTCGATGGAGCAAGCATTAACACCTCATTGGGCATGCCGAATGGGAATACTTCATATATGTTATTCGAATTACCATTATAATGATGATGATAATCATTATCGCAGATAATAATAATTAGACTGGTTTGATTAACCATAATTATTATAATGGATAAGGCCGGATATACACAGGATATTTTCAAGGATACCTTTTATTCCCCATTTTCTATTATGTTTATGTACTACGTACTACTGAACTAAATAAAAAACAGAAATTCCGCATCCATTTTTATCGTTACAAATTTCCGCAGAATAGGTTGGTATCTTTCATGAATAAAGGCTACCGGTATTAATAATTCAATAATTGACAATAATGTCACTATCGTAAATTTATATATTACATACACCTACATTATAATAACCATAGCCTACATTTCGATTTTAGAAGGTGTAATTTACAGTTCAAAGAAAAGTTCAATGCAACGCAAATTACAAAATTATTAATGAAAACAATGTAAGCTAAAAATAATGTTCGAGCATAAATTTCTAAAAAAAGGATCGCGCTAAATTCAGATTCATTCCTTTGTTCAAATGCCTACCATAAATTTAGGAATCCGTTTCGAAATGTAAATATTTTATCACATTTTCAACAAGCTTTTTTTGTTACTTATACAGCAGCAAGCTGTGAGATATCCGGAAAAAATAATATTGGGTTATCTTCCGGGGTCCTTCAGATGTTAGTAACTTTAGTTTACAATACAAAAGAGTCCTTCACAAACACAAAAGTATTAAATTACAACATAAGCTAGAACAAATCATACGTTCTTTAACAAATTACTATTGCCTACAAATAAACTAACACTTCCTTTTATCTATGAAGACAAGGGGGGTTTAAGGTTATCTGCTCCATAAAGATAGACATCAAAGGTCTAAAAATAAAAGACACTAATTATTACACAAAGTTATATTGCTTTTTAAGAAGCGTTTATACAGGGTGATCTGCCAATGCAATGACGTGAAACTTTAGACGAAGTGGTCGTAGATTTATGAATCCGCCTTTTAAAAACATACATTTGCATCGTTATTCGGGAAGCGCTAATTAATTAAGCAAGAGAAAGGATTATTTGTGGTAATTTTGTTTGTTTTTGTAAAAGTTTAAAAGTCGATGTCCGACTGAATTCAGTTATGTCGTTTTTTAGTCAATGGTTTATGTGTATTACATCGGTAGGTAATAAGTTTCGTTAGAGTTGATTGAACAATAATAAACCGCACAATGTAATAATCATTTCACTATCACAAAACGTAACCAAAAAAATGTTTATTTCCTTTTTAGAAATTAGGTAAACCTATTTAGTAAATTGCGTAAGCGTGGTGACCAATTAGTACGTATTAACGTTTCCTCTTTAATCAATTAAATTGCTTAATTCCGGTGGCGCAATAAATTCCTTTATAATTCCAATTTAAAATTTTGAAACAGCTAAAAATGTAGAGAACTCCCACGGATTATATAACACCCAGGTACGTATTGATGTAGGGTGCACAAACGGAAATACAAAAGCCAGTCAATGTAACAATTTACACTTTAGAATCGTGGAAACGGAAGTGTTGTCTTGCGGAAATAGTATCCGTACCGATTATTATATTTCGACGAATCGGTGACATGATAAAGGGGCTGAAATTTTCAGCGGAAAACACTTAACGCAACGTTGACTAAAAATCATTTTAAATAGAAGATTTTCTGATTCAATTTATTGTTGGAGGATGTAAAGTTGTTTACGGTTATATGTCGGCGTGATCAAGTTTTTTTTCGCTTATTTTGGTATTTCCTGCTTTTTTACTGCACTGAAATGTTAAAATGGAAAGACAGACTTAATTTTTTTAATCATTTGATGAATGTGAGCACAATTTTTAATATACAACGCCTGGCGAACTATTAGCATAGAGCATGTAATTCTCTATGCTATTAGTGTAATAGAACCATTACATCGTTCATGGTCGACGCAAGGCAACAAGGGACCTAACATCATGCATTGTACACTAGGATATACAGGGCGAATTGCAGGACCAAGCGTAGAATCGTGTGCCAATAAGAAGTACAGTGCTTTCAGTTCAATTAAAGTTGACCAAATTATATCAATCGCATTAAAAATGGTGATCGTCAGATTTGCACAAATTGCAGTAGGTAGGTAATAAAAAGAACGGTTTTTTTAGAAATGAATCCATAACCGCAGCCTCAGGTTATCTACCATGTTCACGCTCCATACATAGGACAATTGTGCAGAACATTCTCTTGAACTTCGTTGGACTAAACATTACAATTAATGGAAATAATTTACTGTTGATTGAGAAATTAGTGCTTAGGGTTAACTCTGGGATAATTACATTCGGTTAAGGAGCACCGCCCCCCTAAAAATTTTCTATATATGATCAAGCAAAAATTAACTATACAGACTGTTTCAAATTAACTCGGCACTATTGCTATCTTTGTTATTATTGATGTTACAAAGTAGGTTAAATTAGCAAAGTAATAGTGTTTTTAGCGTTGATTAATATGCAATTAATAAAAAAACAATTGAATAACGCATTTTCGAGAAAATCACAAATTTAGCACTTTTTTAATGAAACACCCTGTATATTTTTATTGTAAATGAAAGAGAAATGAATTCTTGACAAAAATTCTTATACACTCTTACATCAAAATACTTAAGACAAAGTAGATATTGACAACTGTATTATTTAATCAATTTTTTCCAATTCTGGAATGTTTAATCGTAAAAACATGCATTACTGGTCCCGAGAAAATCCGATGTTAACTTATCCATCACATCCACAAAGCAAGTTTAGTTTAAATTAATGTATGGTGTGGTTTGATTGGTAGTATAGTGTAGTTGGTCCTCTGTTTTATTCTGGATCGCGTACGGGAGCAAGATATATTACCCTTATGGAAGAAGAAGAAGTTTTGGCAGAATATCTACATGATGTTAATTTAGAAGATCCCAAATCTTTATTTCCAGCAAGATGGAGCCCCAGCTCATAATTTCCGTGAACTTGGAGCAATGCTGCAAAGCCTGCAAAGACTTTTTGTAGACCGCTGGATGAATACAAAAGGTCTCATTAAGTGGCCACCTCGTTCACTCGACTTGTCGCCATTAGATTTTTTCCTTTGCGGGTACGTTAAAAATAAGGTTTGTGAAAGAATATACGCCAATGTAGCCGAATTAGAGAATAGCATTCGTGTTGTATTCATTCAACTGACGGTAGAAGTATATCGAATGCTACAAGGAGCTTTCATAGGAGACCTATAATGTGCATTCATGAAAATTGTGGTATTTTTGAACATTTAATGTAATTTTGAAAAGTTAAATAATTGATGTATTGGAAGGTCACGGATACCTTAATTAAATAATATAGTTGTCAATATCTACTTTATCTTCAGTATTTTGATGTAAGAGTGTATAAGAATTTTTGTCGAGAATTCATTTCTCTTTCGTTTACAATAAAAATATACAGAGTGTTCCATTAAAAAAGTACTAAATTTGTGATTTTCTCGAAAATGCGTTATTCAATTGTTTTTTTATTAATTGCATATTAATCAGCACTAAAAACACTACTACTTTGCTAATTTAACCTACTTTGTAAAATCAGTAATAACAAAGATAGCAATAGTGCCGAGTTAATTTGAAACAGTCTGTATAGTATAACATCATTGGATTGACTATTATTAATATCGTTACATCTATTGTAAATTGATTTTCCACTTATATGGGCTGATATGAATGTAAGAAATAAAAATGTTATCATAAATAAAAATTTTAAAAATATTCAAATGAGAACAATTTGCTGCCGCTCAAGACATTCATTGGGCACAAGAAAACCAAGGGGTACACAAAGTGTGAACATAAGTATTTTAAAATAACATTGCAATTTGTGCGAATATAAGTAAGTACATACATATCACGAACCACTAACTTGCTCATTTAGGATTGTAATAATAGTTAAAGTGTATAATTATTTTACAATTTATTGTTAATTTCGTTTTTGCAATTTAGATATTTCAATACGATTTTCGTATTCACCTTATTCAATAAAAACATCTTGTTAAATTGTCGTGGGATAGTGTTTTACATAATTAATTGCCAAGTACAACAATTCCCAAACATGTTAATGATCAATGCCTTCGACGTTAACAAACAGTTTTTGGTAGATGTATCCCTTTCTTTGTGGGTTGGGTGGGGTTGGAATGAACAAACAAGAAACTAATGTTTTACGCACACTGACTGGAATATAAGGGGAAAGGCATTGGTTTCTTGTTTGTGAAATTTAACACGGCGTTATTTATCAAATAAAATTCCAATTAAGAACACTTTTTTGTTGGAGAAACCAACAAAATTGTACAAAAGTTAAAAAAAAAATTCCCCGACAATAAAAAACACTAATTTATTTTTAACTCCATATATGTGGCATGTTTGTGGCAAATAAAATTTTCAATACCACCATAATAATTTTATCGATTAGGTAATTCATAAAACATTGTAATTATCAAAATAAAGGAGTTATTGCCAACTTAGACGTTACACCTTGCTCCCAAACGGATCCTTGGTAAGGATCAAATACTTGTAAAATGATTAACGGATATATCCATGCTATAATGGTGTTGAGTTTTTGTTTGAAATGAGTAAATTAATAGTTTGCCAAACAAAATGCACCTATGTGAATTTTTTGTTTATTTGCTTCCAATAGCACTTTCATTTGTTATCGTAGTAATATCAGTCATTACTTCCTCTTACAATTCTGACAGTTTCCTGTGACTTGTGATTTCAAAAATATTCATAATACGGAATATAGTCATTTTCGCCTCTACTATACAGAATGTCTTTTGACAATAAGAATGCGTTGCTCATGACAATGACAATAGCATGTCGTAACAAACGGCGTAACACTGGACAAAGGAAATTTAAATAAGTAACAATTTTTCAAACAAAAATTCTAAGTAGGTAGAATTTTTTTTTCTTTATTTTTAGCAACTATTTTTCATACACAATCGTAACACTTCTCATTACTGAATATGACACACCATTTTTCTGTTCAATAACTTGAGAACTTGCACAAGTAACCAAAAATAATAAATATTATTTTTTTAATAGTGTTTCAACCTTATGTAAACAATATTTTTGAAATGGATGTTACATAATAATGAAAAAATTGCGTTTACTTAAATGTTGAAAAAATTAAAATAACAATTTTAATTTTTTTAAGTTCCATTTTCCTTAAATGATACTTTAAGAACCTCCAACAGAAAAATGGTGTATTCAAGAATGGTATTCAACATCTTGTGCACCTATGGTTATATTTTGTGCTACACGTACATATTACAAAAATTATTTTTAAACATTTGTTAATTAAGATTTTTTGTTTGAAAAAATTTTATTTCACACAACTGTTATTTAAAATTTTCACGTCTAGTATTATCGTATATTGAATTTATGATACTTAAATTTTATTTATAACAAAAATTAACTTTTTTGCCTAATAAAATTAAATAATAATAATAATTTAATGTATTGCAGTAAATAGTAAAACGAAATTCCATAGAAACACACTGTTAATATAACCAACTATAATAATTATCTAATTATTTCTTTTACACCACAGATTTAAAGTAAATAAATAACGCATACGATTAACAAATACATTAATTAGAAATATCAAGAACCTCTAACTAGACCACTTTATCTTTACGGTACCTGTGAAATTTGATAAGTATATATTTACTCAGTTTTGCAACCGATTTAGATAATGCCATGCCTATTTTTTGTTGTAGTAGGCCTTCATCTAAAATTCTAAACAAAGGAATTATGACCAAATACGATAATAGTAAAAAAATTAAAAAGAAATGATGAAAAAGTGAGTATTCGTGTAAACTAATCCTACAATTCGGATCATTTCAAGGTATCGAAGTATTGCAGATAAATGAATCCTCAATACCCTAAATCGTTCGATTCATAATAATTTTCCAATTCTCTACGTCTTATAATATATTTATTTTATAAAACTCATTTTTTTAACATAGGTATTTTACTTACAATTCAATTTTAATAAAGAGCATGAGGAGAGGATCAGGTACAAAACCTCATACAGAAGTATGTCACCTTCATGATCGCGGTATTAAATTCACAGATTGATAAAATAAACACCAGTTAATTAATCGGCTGTTAACAGAACATTGTAAAATCTACACTTGTTTTAACACAAAGACAAAGGAACCTCTCGTCAATGCATTATATTCAAAGATCAATTTTAATTCCATAAGAGCTGAAAAGGGTTATGCCTATTAAGGCCAGCCAAAATGGTTATACATACATACTTTCTTTCATGACCTATAAACGAAATCACATCAATACTAACAAGCGTCAATTGGAAAAGAATTTTTTAGATGAAAAGAAGTAGATAATAGGATATACCTAGGAATAAAATTATATAACATATGCTGACGATGATTCAACATATGAAATTCCCAGATGTATTCACGCCAATATTATTCTAAATTGAATTACGCAGCAATTATATAACAAAGACAAAAATGCCGTAACAATACAACAAAATGCTAAAAAATTCAATTTAAAAAAAAACGTGATGAAGCAGTTTCGAGCATTAAGAACCGTTTTGTCTGGCCGAAAAACAAACTTAAATATCGGCGTACAAAGACCTTCCCAATTATTTGCAGTATACCATAACCATCGAGATTAAAAGTGACAACATGTCTTAAGTAAAGGTACAATAAAAATCTCTCGAGCACGACGTCCTTCGGACCATGAAGAAAGGTACGCTGACCGCTACATTACGATGTGTATACGAAAAGGTAAACCACATTGTGTTGAACTTATTTTTATTCTAATTGGAAGATTTCGAGCTAGACGACAGCATGCAGCGAAATGTATCAGGAAAGCGGCGATGTGTAAAAAAAAGTTCAAATTCTTTATGACGATACCCAATTGTTGTTTTAATAGCTTTTTTATAATTCAATCTAACAGCTAATCGTAACTACTAATTAACTAGAATAACTTGAGTAGCAGCGTAACTTCCTGTGCCTAAAGGCAAGGTAAAAACAACGGGTCAACACCGTAGACCGCAAAGAGATCACATTCCTCTGGAGTTGAATCAGTAAAATGATATTTTCACACTGATTACTTGTACAGAAACTACTGGTATTATTAAAGAAACGCATATAAAAGTTTCTCACCTTTCACGTCACACGATAGGTATTTTTCATGCTGCAATCGTTTTGTGGAATTACCGAATCCTTCACGTACTGTACCTGTTTGCGACTGTTAAGAACGGTATTTGCATAAAATATGAACAATTAACTTATTTTTAATACCAAGAAAACTAAATTTACATTCCAAATCGAACCTCTTCAAACAAAATTCGAAGAAGCTATAAATATACCTACTAGTATAATGTAATGTCGTTAAATTGTGGGTATAATGATCTAGATGTTAATGTTTACCTTCGAGTGGTTTTGGCACATGCCAAGATTTCAATTATGCTACCAAGTGCTCACTGTTGCGTGTGTTCTAATTACAAAAAATGAGACAAATGTGCGTGCACTTTTAAATGTTTTTAAATAAAATAACAAGTGAAACCAAATCGTTAAAATTCTCGATTGCACATCATATAAAATTTACAGTTGTAATTGTTTAATGTTAAGATTTATATCCAAGGGAATGCTTGTTTCTGAAACGTCTATAAACTTTTATAGTTCTATTGACTTTGATGTATCAAAAAAATGTTGCATCTAAAGCAACATCTGGGAAAAGTTTTACGTCACGAAAATGTTTAGATGATACCATCGTACGCAATTTTTCACTGACTTATAACTTAATTCTAATATCTTAAGGGGCTTTTGGTTTTGAAGCACACTTGAAAGCGCACTATTAAAATTATTTATTTGGTAGTTTCTCACAATTAATTATTCTTCCGTTGGGTTTTTATAACTTCAGACGTGTATCGTTGCTTATGAAATGGAGAAGAATGTGTTTAAATCTGGTACTATTCGGTAACATCTTAAATACAGGGTATACCACGGAACCCGTTCATTAGAAGTTTCTGGGGTCCCTTATGAGTTATGAATTTGAAACTTTCAGGTTAAGGATAACCCATAGCCTTCTTTTGTTCTAAAATATTTTCGATGTTGTACAACTTCCGGAAAGACCGGAAATCGCCATTCATCTTCTTATTTTAAATGGAACACCCTGTATATTATTGCATTTTTCGATTATACAATCGATTCTCCGTTAATCTGTATTAGATTATCCTATACCTATCTTCAACTGTTTTTGAGATATTATGATTTTTTTGAAAAATTTGCGCTTTGCGGAGGTATGTTTAATAGCCCACCTTTTGCTCTTCTTTGAACGCAAAACATTCATACTTTACAAACACGAAGTAAAACCATAAGGGTTCACAAAATGCATTTGCAAACCTATCACAGATTATACAGGGCGTTCAAAATTAGTGGCAAAGTTAAAAAACTTCAAACACCAAAAAGTCATTTTTTTCAAATGGAACACCCCGTATATTTTTACATATTTGGAAGGCTATTTAATTTACGCATCGATAAACTATAGGTATCCCTATACCTATCTTTAGCGGTTTTGTAGTTATTAACACTTTTTCTCTAATATTGATTAAAACTGCACTCAAAACCTATGCACATTTGAAAGTAGGCTGTGAGTATGACAACAGGAAAAACAATTACCTTTACAAAACGAATTTAATGATTTTATTTATACAACAAACAAATAAAAATGACTTTAATGGATATAAAATAAATTCAAAATATCAGTATTGGAATATGCGTTAACTGCTTCCATTTCATAAAATTGTTTACTGTTTACCACCTGTTTGCTTTAATGAGCATGACATCCAGATAAACATTCGTTTGTCTAATCATACTAATAATAATAATAATAATAATAATACTTACTTGATTTCGATCCGTGCGGTTAGTTAACCAGGCTTGGCCTAAGTATCGATAAAAACCGAAGTATAATAATAATAATACCTTTTATTGAGAGCAAACTATTAAATTACATAAGATTGTTCAAAATACGTTAAAACTGCACACTTGTTCTCAAAAGAAGGGAGTTCAGGTGTCTACAAAAAAAGTAGAGACCTATTCTTGCACTCAACCCTGTTGGACGTTCATTACCGTATTTTATTTTCGCATACTCACAGCCTACTGTCAAATGTGCATAGGTTTTGAGTGCAGTTTTAATCAATATTAGATAAAAAGTGTTAATAACTACAAAACCGCTAAAGATAGGTATAGGGATACCTATAGTTTATCGATGCGTAAATTAAATCGCTTTCCAAATATGTAAAAATATACGGGGTGTTCCATTTGAAAAAAATGACTTTTTGGTGTTTGAAGTTTTTTAACTTTGCCACTAATTTTGAACGCCCTGTATAATCTGTGATAGGTTTGCAAATGCATTTTGTGAACCCTTATGGTTTTACTTCGTGTTTGTAAAGTATGAATGTTTTGCGTTCAAAGAAGAGCAAAAGGTGGGCTATTAAACATACCTCCGCAAAGCGCAAATTTTTCAAAAAAATCATAATATCTCAAAAACAGTTGAAGATAGGTATAGGATAATCTAATACAGATTAACGCAGAATCGATTGTATAATCCAAAAATGCAATAATATACAAGGTGTTCCATTTAAAATAAGAAGATGAATGGCGATTTCCGGTCTTTCCGGAAGTTGTACAACATCGAAAATATTTTAGAACAAAAGAAGGCTATGGGTTATCCTTAACCTGAAAGTTTCAAATTCATAACTCATAAGGGACCCCAGAAACTTCTAATGAACGGGTTCCGTGGTATACCCTGTATTAACATATTTTGCTATTGGACACAAATTGTTAGCACTGTAATTGTATGAATTTTATTGTAGAGACTCAAAAACCTCATCTCACATTATTTTAGCCCTTCCTAACGGTGAGAAGAAAAGAGAGATACCAATCGCAGACATTTTCCTGCGTTGTAAGACGACGACACCTATCGAAAGCTGAAAAAAGGTTTGTACGTTTTGCACACGTTTGTACGAGCTTGTAAGGCTTCTTATCGATTCGAAAATTTAAATTTTACTCCTCTTTACACTGTTTTGAATAACAGTGGTGCTTTACACCTTTAATAAAAATGAAAGTTTATTCCAATTTTTGAGAATTTAATCCTAGGTAAAATCATCCATTTTACGAGTAGATTGCATTATAATACCTATAAAGTAATAAACGGTTGTGTTACTTCACAAACATAAAAATAAGCTTCCCGTGTGCCACAGAACTAAACTATTGATTAATACAATGATTATAATTATTACAATACCAGAGTTGTGTAAAAACTGGTTTAATTATTCATAATAAGATCGTATATAGCATCCGTCTGAAATCGTAAAACTAAAAAGAACATTCTTGACCTTTTAATGATCTATAATTATCTACTTGTATACCAATATTGTTTCCTTTTGCCAAATCATTGTGCCTAATCTACCAAAAAGAAGAAATGATTTATTTGCGTGACGTTTAAGTAAATAGTACATACCAACGAGTAACTGTAAAGTGTATCGACAAAAAATTCTAATTATGAATGTTTTTAATCAAACTTCATCAAAAACAAATGTTGCGCGTATAATGTAATTTATTACCAATCAGTAAAAGAGATAAATATTCCGAGGCGCAATGTATTAATCAAATTTGATTAATTATTTAACTATAATTATACTTAAATAAATGTAGGAAGTCATTGTCAGTTTTTGTAAACTTATTAAAATTTTAGGTTAGTTTAAAATTTGCAATTTGTAATAACATTCTACTTTCACATTCTTTAAAATTAACAATTTAAGTAATTGCCCAGTTGAAACATTTATTATACATTTTAATTAATAACGGTTTTGATTTATAAATGAGTCTAAAATGTAAAATAATAGTTTTCGTAAATTTGTGCTGACTGAAAATGAAAATTGGCCACTGAATTGGAGAAAAGAGGAACAAATTGTAATTGTGCAGGACGTTGTTTCTGGTAAGGGTGCAGAATTGTAAGATATTCCAGCAATCCAAAAACGTTTGAAAAATCAGTTTCTTATATTAAATGATTAAGTAATTAAAAAAAGTATTCGTGCATACATTTTTAAGTATATAGCGAGCGAACATAGAAATCTGCGTATTTAGTTACACTTCAACGAAAACCAACACCCATTCGCACACCTGAAGAAGAGTTTGAACAATTCTGACCTCTCAAAAAATAATGATTATTTTCTATAAAAATAGGCAAGGCTGACTGAAATAAAAGGTTCGTGAAAACGAAACGAAAGGCAACTTTTCTCTATCAATATTATTTCTGATCGCGACTCTCCCCTTCCAATATTAAACGAAAACGGGTCATGCACGGCCTTTAAAGACTGGAGCCAGGGGGGGCGCTATCAAGTGATTTTTTTAATTTACAAGGAGGGATTGTCAACTAAAACAAACTCAGTCCAACATTTTTGTCAAAATGTAGGTACATATTACATTTACCAGCGCCGGTTTAACCTAACTTCGGACCCTGGGCGCTGGAGATTTATGGGCCCCCTTCATTGCTATTCGTTGTCAGTTTTTTTTATAACAAGTAAAAACACATGCTTTAATTATTAATGTTTATTGTAAATATTGTTTAAAAATTTTGAAAAAAATAAATTGTTTGCTGATTGCACTACACTGTTGTGTAAATTGTTTAATTGACAAATTGTTAATCTCTAGTTGTGTTTCTTAGCCGTGACCAATATGCTTTATTTTTAAGTCCAACTTAATGGACATGCAAACAATCGGACTGGCTTCGACTCGGCGCGATAACAATACCTACTACCATTGAATAAAATATCTTCCTCATTTTCAGTGAGCAAAAGCGCCAGTTTGGTCAATTTTTCAGTCAGAAATGCATAATTTGGTTGTAGTTGAGATCCATGTGTTTCCGGTATCCAGTTTTTTAAAACGCGGTTACAAAATACTTAAAATCGCAAGCAAAAAACAATCCGATCAGGTCTACTCACCGTTTTCTACATAATTTCAGTTTTTCAAAACCAAAAAAGCAAATGTTTGTAAAGGAACTTATATAAGTGGAGTTACACCAAGAAACATGAATTAATCTGGTGAAACGTTAGCGTTAGCCAACCTTTAAATATACATACTTCTTCTGTAGAATGTCCGGACATTTCTGTAGACATTGATTAACTGAGATTATTCATTGCATTAATAACAGTTTTCCAGAAAAGATTGCGCATACTGGTTTTTAAAATCTGAATATCAAGTGAAAACGTTTTATTTGCATTCTTATGTGTCCGCCATCTGGCGATTTTCTTTGGGGTAATAAAAGACTACAGACAATACAGACTTGTCACATTGCCTCCCTGGATGTATCTTCAATTTCGAGCTGGAATTCTTTTTATCAAGCAAAAAACTTATGACTTTAAAATATCATAAATTTCAACAGAAATTTTGAGAAAATTAAGCATGGGAGAAACCTAAATTTTAGTTTTAACTTTCAACTTCTATTGAAGAAGATCCATATTATAATGATTAAAACATAATGCAATTTATAAATAAAAACTGTATTATTAGCCTGACCAGTCTATAACAACTAAATAACGGAATTAATATACCTTGAATTATAATTAATTCTCCGAAATATTTAAACAATTATTTTATGAATTTATTCTAGGGGTGGGACTTTTACGCATTTTCTATACACGTGTAAACGACATTTATACACGCGTGTAGCCGTGTGTTTGTTTCCCTATACTTGTGGCACTTTGTGTGAACATATACCTGTACTCTGGCATGTGGTGAAATTATGGCATGATACACTTCATGCCATAATTTCATTGCCTATTATCTCCCTACAAATTGGAGTTACGCTGTCGTTATTTTAGTATGTGGTGTGCCTTACGACACAGAGTGAATAAGATATTGATATTTGTAGCGATGACATGTGGGCAACATAATATTAAAAATAGATACAGAATTTGTGTAACATGCCATAATTTATGTTACTGCTGGTGTATGCACCACCATATTTATGACACTTTGTCAGTGTTCTGATCGGAGCGCCCTCTATAACCACAATATGAAATAACAACATTGTTGCCAAATCTATCATTCTCACATTTACAACGCAAATTGAACTTGGAAATGTTTTTGTTGATACATTAGAAAGCGGAAATTTCACTAAATTTTTTTGATGTAAATAAACGTGAGCGTCATTACAAAGGGTTAATATTAAATATAAATAATAATAAATATTTCCGTAGTTTCTGAATCGTAATTACTACACTTTTACGAATTTAGTTACATATATATATACATAATTGTATTTACATCTCGCTATTCATCCAACGTCCTTTCATAGTCAAAACATTGATAGTCCACCAGGAATAACTGAAATATGATATATTTGCTTCGTGTATATAATATTCCCTATATACGATTGCCTGATACTATGTGCTATTTAAATATTGGAAAAAAAATTTGTCGGTTTCATGCCTTCATGGTACTATCAACCAGAGATCCTTGCAGTTGCAATATACAATTTCATACATCTCTATTTAAAGGACTTCGGATACCTAATAACGCACAAAAAATCCGGTAAAACAATTTAAAAAGTCCTGTTGATATAATATAAAAAGAACAAATTTTACTACAAAAACACAAATTTATTTTCAAGAAAATAAAAGTACGAAATGTAATTAAGCGTGCGTTTCTTCCTCAGTCCAAACGGATTACCTTCCTTTTATTGTACATTGACCTACATTTCTGAGATTTCAGCGTTTTCAGTACGGCCAGCTGCAACGCACGCGGAGGAATTTTGCTTGCTTAGCGTAGGGTTTTCGATTTACTTTAAACTTATTTTTATATAACGGACGTTCGGCTTTAATGGACACCCCCCCCCCCCCAATTAGTCGTTACATCGAGGTTTTACTGTATTATTATAATCAATGGAAAATTTTTAAATTATACCATTGTATAACTAATATGAATTTGAATATTAGTTATTCAATGATTACCTATACGTAAGTACATGCCAAATCGAATATGATTCAATTTTTAACTGTATTAGTTAATTCTTTATAATAAATTACTTTACAGCTGAAAAAATTGATTACATTTATTGTTTGGCGTTATATTAATTATTTTACTTCATTTATAACAAATAACATTGATTAGATAAGTAAGGTCCATCGCTAGTGCAGGTGGTTCTAGCTTAATCACAAAATGGGGTAACCAATATTAAAAGGTTGCAAAATCAAAATTCTTGCGAATACATGCGTAACATATTTTACTATTCAAAATGCATTAACCAAGTTGATCATCCAAAACTTTGGGTCAATCAAAAGACAAAATGATAAAGTTCAGTAGCAAATTTCCTCGAACAACTCGTCATTATAATTACGCTGTACCTCCATTCGTTTTTAGTCAAATTTCACACCTTTCGCTTTTTTCCCAAATCAGGTATCCACAATCACAACTATTGAAAAAGGTGTCAAAACAAAAATTCCTTCAATTACATGTGCAACCTATTTGTTTACGATATAAGATTCATTGACCAAGATGATCATCCAAAATTTTGGGTCAGTCAAAAGCCAAAATTGTAAAGTTCTGTAGTAAATTTCCTCGAACAACTCGTCATTATAATTACCCTGTACCTCCTTTCGTTTTTAGTCAAACTTCACACCTTTCGCTTTTTTCCCAAGTCAGCTATCCACCATCACAACTATTGAAAAAGGTGTCTAAACAAAAATTCCTTCAATTACATGCGCAACCTATTTGTTTACGATTTAAGATGCATTGACCAAGATGATCATCCAAAATTTTGGGTCAGTCAAAAGCCAAAATTGTAAAGTTCTGTAGTAAATTTCCTCGAACAACTCGTCATTATAATTACGCTGTACCTCCTTTCGTTTTTAGTCAAATTTCACACCTTTCGCTTTTTTCCCAAGTCAGCTATCCACCATCACAACTATTGAAAAAGGTGTCTAAACAAAAATTCCATCAATTACATGCGCAACCTATTTGTTTACGATTTAAGATGCATTGACCAACATGATCATCCAAAATTTTGGGTCAGTCAAAAGGGAAAATTGTAAAGTTCAGTAGTAAATTTTCTCGAGACTTCATTATTATTGCGCTGTACCTCTTTTCGTTTTTAGTCAAATTTCACACTTATCGCTTTTTTCCCAAGTCAGGTATCTACCATCGCAACTATTGAAAAAGGGGTCAAAACAAAAATTCCTTCAATTACATGCGCAACCTATTTGTTTACGATTTAAGATTCATTGACCAAGATGATCATCCAAAATTTTGGGTCAGTCAAAAGCCAAAATTGTAAAGTTCTGTAGTAAATTTCCTCGAACAACTCGTCATTATAATTACGCTGTACCTCCTTTCGTTTTTAGTCAAATTTCACACCTTTCGCTTTTTTCCCAAGTCAGGTATCCACCATCACAACTATTGAAAAAAGTGTCTAAACAAAAATTCCTTCAATTACATGCGCAACCTATTTGTTTACAATTTAAGATTCATTCACCAAGATGATCATCCAAAATTTTGGGTCAAATCAAAAGTCAGAAAGTTATAGTACAGTAATAAATTTACTCGAGCAAACACGTCATTATAATTGGTCTGTGCCTCCCTTCCTTTTTAGTCAAATTTCACATCTTTCGTTTTTTTCCCAAGTCATGTATTCACCATCAAAACTATCAAAAGGGTTGCAAAACTAAAATTCTTTCAAATACTTGGGTTAAATGGAACGATATGGAGGCTTTTATCATACCTGCTAAGATGTCATTAGAATCTATGGCTTACTAGTGGGAAAATTAAAAATCGTGATTTTCTTTCAATTTAAATTTCTGTCGTATATGTGTCCGATAGCAAACACTATAGGCTGTGCTATTACGAATAGAAAAAATGTTAGCTTAATAAAGTTGCACTAAAATTTACCGGGGATTCCAAATATGCAATAATAAATAGGGTATGCCATTTAAAAAAATGAAGAAAAATTAGTTTGAAAATGTCGATGTTTGGAGCAAGAAAAAGTGAACATCCTGTATGAAATAATTTAACGTTTCGTCACGGTTGAATACTTTCATTCAACCCAAGTCCACCACCGAACTTAAGTAAAAACAAAAACAAGACGTTAAAAAAATACAAGCGTATAATGGAAGGGTTGATATTTAGCAAAAAAATATGTATTAATTAATAACTTGACAACGCCGTGTATTAATACAAAAATAATGTACGACTGAAAAGCTCACCCAAGGCCCCTACATTTGGGCTTAAAAAAGTGGGTCATTCCATTTAAAAAAATATACGTTTTATGCGCCATACTTTTTGGAGACACCCTGTATGTGTCTAAATAATTTGCAAATGTGCTTCATCCAACCTAATTGCAATCCCGTATATTTATTTTTTAGTAAATTTAACAATAAAGCCGTAGTTGAAGAACGGGCTACTAAATGGACACCCTGTACTATTGTTTGTTTGAAGAACATGATCAACATGTGTGAAGCTAATTTTATCAAAGCTGACTCTTCAAATTTACCGCAAGTAGACTTATTTATGGTCATGAAGTATTTTAATAAAAGTCATGATTTTTTAAGCACAGAAATGAGAGGAGTTAAAATGTAAAACTAAGTGTAAGATTATGGTGTACGATTAAAGACGGGAATAAAAAGTATCGAAGACTGATTTTATTAATCTGCAACACGAAGTAATCAAAACGGCTGATACAGACTAACTAACTACTCCTTCCTTTGTTTTTCTTATAAATGAGGGCCTCTGCTTGCCCCTTTCAGTTAACATTTCTAAAGTAAGAACAAAGTGAGTGTTCTGTGGTAAGAACATGACACCCTTAACTAATTCTAATGTTGTCGGCCGCGCAGACAACAATAAGAGCACCCATAACATTTGAAACTGCGTTTGTTGTCTGCAGGTGCAGGGCAACCTCATCGACCATAATCACATAAATAGTTAAATATAGGGCAACAATCCATATGTTCGACTATCCTGACAGATGCATAAACGAAAGGGTGGCCCCATTCTCGAAAGTTCAATGCCATTAGCTAAGAAGTTACTGCGACGCCAAGGGTTTCCTACATAAGTTAATGTTTTACATATCGTAATTATGTCACAGTTAAAGCTGAAAATTAAATTATTTGCCACCTGACCTTTGCAAGGTTGTAATGTAATCTTTAAAAATGTGTATTAGCTCCGTAGGAGTTTAACATTATTATACAGGGTGTCTCACGGTGACCGTCGGTTAGAAGTATATCAAGAACTGTAAAAGCTAGAAATTTGAAATTTCGCACATGCGACATGCCGTGTTTAATCTATTAAATAAAAATATTTTCCAAATGGCAGCACTTCCGGAAATACCGGAAGTGAGCATCAACATCTTTATTTTAAATACAAACCAGGCAATTTTTTTTCACATTCTGATGTGTCATAAAATGTTTAGTAAGTGTTCTTAAAATAATCGGCGTATCAATTTTGATTGTTGAGAAAAAAAATTTTTTTCACTGAAAAATGTCAAAATCTTGTTTAGGAAATAAAATTGAAAGTCGAAAGTGGTAAAAGTTAGGGAAATGGGATTTTAGGTTCTCAATGTCAAAAGATTGAGACACAATTGTCTGTAACGGATAATAAAAAATTCCCCGCGGTTACTGATCTATTTGACGTTATTTCCAGACTTAAGAAAAACTTTGAAAAGTCCCTTTTTTTAAATGGAATGCTTATTTAATTATCGGCCCATTCGGTGCAGAAATAAATTTCCTTTAAATTGATATACCATCTTCCTATACCTAAAATACATGATTACAGAGTTATTTACATTTTTCTATTTAAATTTATAATTACATACTTTACAAAACATGGTTGGCTTTGAAAATTTTCAAAAAAATTGTATTCAATTGTTTCTTATGATGACAGTTGTCAGTTAGCTATCAGTTTGAAAGTTTACCCTACATTTACGTTTGTTATCAGTGTTATCTGTTTGAATTTTGATTTTTGCGCTTAATATTTGTTTTTAATTGGGAAATATGGAATACACAAACGCTGATATTCTAAATTTGTTTTACATTCATGGCGAGTCTGCTCGTATTACTTTTCGGACCTGCAGAACCTTTAACTATTGAATAAAGAATCACTCAACACTTTAACGAAAGATATCCGCATTTACTTACAATGACAGAACGAAAAATCAGGATGATTGAAAAGAATTTTCTAAATTTGGGCGAAGTAAATGCGCCACGAAGTTTGGCAAAACCAATTGTCCCCAATGACGCTGCAGAAACTAATGTATTGGGATATTTTAATGTTTTCCCTGAAAGTTCTGTTCGTTCGGCGGAAAGAGACCTTGGATAGTCAAGAAGTTGCATAGATAGAATTTTAAATAATCATAAAAGCATAAGAAACATTTGAATAAAAATTTTTTGAAAATTTTCAAAGCCAACCATGTTTTGTAAAGTATGTAATTATAAATTTAATTAGAAAAATGTAAATACCTCTGTAATCATTGATTTTAGGTATAGGAACATGATATATCAATTTAAAGGAAATTTATTTCTGCATCGAATGGGCCGATAATTAAATAGGCATTCCATTTAAAAAAAGAGACTTTTTAAAGTTTTTCTTAAGTCTGGAAATAACGTCAAATAGATCAGTAACGGCGGGGAATTTTTTATTATCCGTTACAGACAATTGTGTCTCAATCTTTTGACATTGAGAACCTAAAATCCTATTTCCATAACTTTTACCATTTTCGACTTTCAATTTTATTTCCTAAACAAGATTTTGACATTTTTCAGTGAAAAAAATTTTTTTTCTCATCAATCAAAATTGATACTCCGATTATTTTAAGCATACTTACAAACATTTTATGACACATCAGAATGTGAAAAAAAATTGCCTGGTTTGTATTTAAAATAAAGATGTTGATGCTCACTTCCGGTATTTCCGGAAGTGCTGCCATTTGGAAAATATTTTTATTTAATAGATTAAACAATCCTTGTCGCATGTGCAAAATTTCAAATTTCTAGCTTTTACAGTTCTTGATATACTTCTAACCGACGGTCACCGTGAGACACCCTGTATAGGATTATACAATTGTGACATTTTTGGATTTCTACACTTATCTACGCTACAGCTAGGTAAACATAATTAAATTTTGAAGGCGTGAAAAGCAGAACGTATTTGTCGGTAAAATACACTCATTGTCCAGAAATAAGACAGTAAAGCTTAGTAGTATTAAACTAATAACTTTATTGACACAAATCTTTGCGGGGCGGTATAGTATAATATAAACCACCCAGAGTTTCTGTAACATGTAAATAGATAGCAAACAAGAAATACCGCAAACGGTAGGATAAAAAGTTGTTTAGATTTTTACAATGTGGCAGAAAATTTAAAATGTAACTTGAACTTCTTTCCCGTATCTGCCGTGGCGTGGCAATATTATCAATAAATCCTCAGATCATGTAATAATACAAAATTTAATTTCATAAATAAGAAACGGTCGTTGATTGTTAACGGTATCGGGTATTTAAATAACGTTAACGACTTAACGTCCCGTCTGGAGGGTGACCGATATATGAGCATTTATGAAATCATACTTACTGACGTCACAGTGCAATCTCGCGCGAAGCTCGAGCGCTCGGGGTTTTATTATTTTAAAGTCATTTGTACGTTCTGAAAAATTCTTATGTTTTGCAGGGACTCATAAAATTGTAAAATCTTTCGATTGGTCAATTAAAAAAAAATCTTAAATGAGCCCAATCGACAACAATTTGTCTTCGAAACAAATACGAGTAATCTGAGATCCACAATTTTTGGCAATTTCGTACAACCGAGTTGTATTCGGCATGACCATTCCACGAAAGAAAATTTCATCTTCAGATTTTACACAATTTGGAGAAAAATATACCTAGTGATTTGAAGGAAGGAGGAAGGGATTACAGCGATAATTTGAGGACCATACTAAATTGTCAGTGTAATTCGTTCCTAATTGGTCGAAAACAAAATTGTGCAAACTAATTGGTTGAATTGGTGGAATTGTCAATATAATACCTACTTTTAAGTGTCAATGTTGTTAATAAAAATGTTAAAATTCACATTTATATCATTATTTAGAAGTTCTTTAAAATTAGTAATTTACATTACTTAAAATATTACGGTCCCCTTTTATCCAAATAATGTAATAAATGTTTAACAAATTAAGTGACCTAACAAATAATTATCACTGTTTAGAGTGGTAAATTAAGTGATGGCAAGTATGGCAACACTGTGATAAAATTATGGCATACCGTGTAAAGCGTGCGTTCCTTATACTTAGTAATGGCATGATTAATACACTTGCAGGAACGACTATTTCTATGGCACACATGCCATAAATAAAATTTTCGTATAGATTTCTTTCCAGGGAGTGTATCGCAACTAGGGTTAGTTTATGCCAATTCTTATAGATGGTGTAAGCTTAATATACACAGAAACATCAAAGTGCCATAAGTCATGACTTTGTTTGAGGTGCCACAAACATTGCGAAACATGTACGGGTGTACACGCGCCTTAAAATATATACAACTTATTTTCTTCATTTGAACATTTGGTGCATACATTTGGTTACTTTAAGTAAGCATTAACATTTATTTTTAATCAAAAATAACGCAACTTTTAAGTAATGTCTACATTTTTTGGACTTAATTGGGTTCTTAAAAAGTAGTCAGAGATTCACCTAACTTTTTATGTAACGTGTATTAGTTTTTATACACGTATCTTAAAAAATATACGTGTACACGTGTACGCGTGTACACGTTCTCACCCCTAATTTATTCATAGTAAAACTTTTACCATTCAATAATGTGACAATATTAAAAGAACACAATTGAATAATTTCGTTACACATATTTGAATAATTGTTGAATTATTCAAAAATTATACGATTAATATCTTCTATGGTTTTTTAATTATATCAATTAAGCTAGGTAATTCACATATTTGTTGTGATCGGCGCGCCGCATTCGCTATTAGAATGCGAAACGTCTTCTGTATTTTAATAATTCCACACGGTTTTCTGACATTCATTATAATTGCAAATTAAATTTTGGCAACTATTTAAATCTCGTAAGAGAGCAAACATAATGACAGAATTAATGCCCGGTCGATGGAGGATTTTAGAATTCCTTAAATTAAATGTGATTAATATTAATCTTGCACCAGATTTTTATCGAACGAGAAGGGGACTACCTATTTTCTTTTAGAGTAATCGAAATTTATGATGCGGGTCTAATCACAATTTATGTGTTTCCTATAATAATTTTTCTCGACATTATTAATATTATCAAGCGCTAATTAAGGTCACATCACCACCACGTTTCCTCTTCACATTTTCTTGTGGTTCCGAAGTTGATAGTTGTAAACGTTGAAACATTCTTTTGAAACCCAAATATAATGGATAGGTGCATGTTAATTAATTTCGTTACGTATTCATTTGTGAAATGGGAATCAACAAAGGTCAATATGCTCGCAGCATTTAATTTTCATTCAAATATTACCCAGTTCCGTTTTTACGAAAGAACTAATTTCTAACGCTAAACACGTTACGTTCTGTAACATATTAACGACGAGAATTTCTAGAAGTACTTATCATTAATGTTGATGTGGTAAACGTCATTTACAAGAATATTTCAAGCATTTGTCATCGAGTCGAGATAACTGGAAGGTGTTTGCAATAAAAACGACCTTTGTGATTTTTCACTTTCTTCCATACGTAGAGAATTAACTGTCCATGCAACTTAAAAAATTTGTTAATTGCAACAAGGTCTTACAAATTTAAAAAATGCAATACACTTTTTCAATAAAAAAATTAAAGCAAAAACATGATTAATTAATTAAACACTCACTTTTGCATAATTACATACGTCTAAAGGAAATTCATGTTTAATCGAACGCCAAGGTGTGTTTTAAAGATTTGTTTATTTTACATTACGCTTGTTTCTACATACATATTTGGAAGAATCCTTGCGAAAGAAGAGCCTAATTTTTTAAAATGTGTAGTTCGATAAACTACGAAATTAATTTCACTTTTGAAACTAAAATTTGTGACATTATCGCAGAGAATTTAATAATTGTCACTTATATAAATATTTTTTACATTTTTCTTAAATAGGTCAAAATAGACGAATACCACTTACCTAACGATGAATAAAATCTACATAAACCCAATAATTTATTGGATTCACATAACAAACTTGAAAAAAAACGGAGGAAATGCTTCATTTAAAATCATATTTTTGTTTGTACATAATAGTTAGGGAGCTGGTGGCAATTTAGGTATATGATTTCATCGTCGTTGATACTAGAACGTAATGTAATCTGCAACTATGTGAAGTAGAAAAAATAAGTGCCGAGCTTAGGTAGTTCTGATTTTTTTGTATAAATAATTTCGAAATTGTAAAAAAAAAAAACTGTAAAAAATTATATTATCGTTTCTGTCAACAATTGTATTTTATTAAATACATTTGATAGATAGTGAAATTAAAGCTGGCAGAAGTCAGGATTGTGGGAGTTGTTATAAAAATAATTAATAAACTGTAAAAAAAATAATTACTACTATATCATTCCATCGTCTTTTGAATAATTATTTTTATGTTTTATAGAGTATTTGTAAATATAAAAAAAATATGGCAGACATCTACAACTCTGATTTTAGATGTAATATAAAAAACAAATATTTCATTTATTGTAATTTATTTTATTGAAATAGGTATTTATAACATACAGTACTTATTCATTGCTGTCTTCATCACTGTCATCCAGGATTGTGTTCGTGGCGAAATCTGCATTTTCGTGTATTATCTCTCCTTCATCTGAGGATAAACATACATTAAAATCTAAATCTTTATTTAACTTAAGTAAAAGTAAATTAAATACAACACAAACATTACCTGCTTGTCCTTCAGTTGATTGCTCATCTTCTACTAGCTGATTAATTATGTCTTTGTATGATGATGGAAGTTGTTCTCCATCAAACCACTTGAAATTTAAATTATCATTATCTTGTGTCCATCCATAATTTATTGGTTCACAGTCTTCCGTTGGATTTTTTAAGTATGACTGCTTCCATAATTTGCTTATATATACTGATCGAAGAAATTGTTGTTTAAATTCACTTTCGCATGGTGGCAAGTTAGAGGCGTCAAAGTTATATATTGTGTTTTGAAAACGTTGGTTAATATTATTAACGTTGTATGTTTTTAAGAAAATTTCATATCTGGCTTTATTAACTGTACTGGTTTTTTTTCTATTGTACACACGACAAATGAATTCTTGGAAAATATTGAAAATGGCTGTGTAGTTATCGTTGTTTACTAAATGAAGTTCGGCGAAAGCTTTTTGATATATTTCGTTCGAGAGTAGTTTCTCAAATGGCTTTTTCTTGCCTTTACGAAAAAATGCCGGATTATAATCACACCCAGTTAGAGCATGAAATCCGGGTAATGCATTACATACTAATGCTCCCAATGTTTCATAAAGTTTTCGAACATTTATGTAACGTCGTTTATTGCCTGTACCAAAATCAATCCAAATATTTAATAAACTATTCAGTTTCTCGATATTTCCTAATGTTGCGATGAGAACGTCGGTGTCGGAACAACGTATTACAACATTAGCCTGTAATTTAATATTATAAAGGTGATAAATTATTTTCGTATCCGCTTCTTCGTGTCCAAAGCAGTTTAAATTACAATTTTCAGTACGGATAACCTGATCATTGACGACTTTGAATTCATAGCAGGTGTCAAAATTTAAGTTTATTATTTTGTTGCCAATAATTTGTGCCATTTCATTCTGTGGCCAATGTTGAATAAAGAACTTTACTAATGCCTCTTTAAATTTACTGTTTTTCATTTCCTTGGCAAAATCTATTGGTTTAACTTGTTGTGGCCCACTAATAAAGTAATCGCGATTAAACATCCCGCGGGTACTTCTTTCTGTATTTTTTATGGATGGAATGAAATATCTGTCAAAAATAATATCAACTCTTTCCGAGCTTCTTGCACACAAATATTTCAAAATTTTTTTGGATATATCCCCAAAAGTTCGTGGTATTTCTTTTAGAGAATTAATTAAAAAAAAACCATCGAAAATGGCGATATCAATATGCGAAGGGCTATCAGTTTCTACGTTATGTTCCAAAACTCGTAATAAGGACGACTTATCCGTTTTGCAAATTGATTCGTCCATATGTGCTAATGACAAAGGAAGAGGTGTTAGTGGATAACACAAAACCTTTTCGATATCTATACTATTGTGCATTGATAAGGCGAGTAGACGTCCGAACAAATCTCTTTGCAAACGAGTCTCCTGTACTTTCCCAGACACTACTATTTTCTTCTTTTTCACCGATTCAACGAAAGTATAAACTTTATTTTTTTTATTTGATTACTTCTTTTCCTTCTTGTTAATACATGCACTGCCTATGACAAGTGAACGTCAATTAATTGAATAAGTATTATTGCAATATTTACCTTGATTGTTCTAATTGGGACGTAGATTGAGATGTAGAACCCTGTAATGAAGATTCACTGTCATCGTAATCTTCTTTATATTTCTTTTTCAAAGCGGAAAAATTTTTATAACACGTGCTGTGGTAACCTGTCGTTTCATTAACGGTTACCGGAAGTATAATATTATTGAATTTTAATGCAAATTTTTTACGTATTTCTAATATTTTAACACATTTATTAAATGTCTCTGTGTTAAATAAAATAATACGTTCATTTTTGCTGGTACTGCAAATGGCGCACTTTACTTCTTCCATTGTTCACGAAGAAAACAAGAAACTATTAAAATTGTGAAACACTGACACCTGACACGCACACGCACGCAGTGCTGCCAATAAAAAATTTTCAATTCCCCGCGTCAGTGTTGCCAATTCCCCGAAATTCCCCGAAATGATATTTTTGGAATAAAAACACTGTTTTTTTACAAAACTTTTATAAAATATTATACCTCATAACAAAATTAACTCTTACATCTACAGGCTGTTGATTTCTTTGAATTAATGAATGATGTCGAAATGAATGCGTTCAGAAATACAAAATCTTGTTCAAATGATAGTTGAGCAGTCATTTGAGTGATTTTGCCATTCAAAATTACGTTAGTAGTGTCGGGCTGTATCTGCCAAGTCCGAATAACGTGATTTTTCAGTTGTAAAGTATTACCCGAATCCGACATAAAATAGTTTTAGCTCAACGATTAAACGATTAAAATTAAAACGCGCTAAGTGGAGGGGCAAAGGTATTTTACAGCATTTATATTTCTCTCTTTCGCTGTGTAATTATTTATCTCTATACCCTTCATTTCCTATTTTAAACCACCTACCTATTCCTTCTAACTTTCATCTCCATGCGAACAAATATAATATAGGTACACAAATAATATTAGCGAGTGTGTATTTCTACTCCCTTGCAGCTGTCCTCTGGTAGTAAAATACTTCTGCCTTCGAAAAGACAGCATCGATTTTTTCTGCCTTTCTCATTTTTATGCTTTCCATAACTAATAGAAATATTAGACTTAAAGGCAGAAACGATGTTATAATTTTTTTAATTTTTTTTTTAAGCATTTTTCCGGTAATACAGATTATTAATGCAACATCATCATAGTGGCAGAAGTAATTTTTTTAATCTCTTATAATATCACTTCAATAATTATTCTAATCTGCCTGCCGATGAAGTAATTTATTTTTTTATATATCATAATAATTAGAAAACAAATTAATTACTCTAAAACACAGCAGGACAAACTTCTGCCACTAGCATTAATCTTTTTTTTATATTAAATACAAGTTATTAAAACTTTCAACAGAAGCGATAATATCGTTTATGATACTTATTTTTATTAACATTTTTCGCAAGCTCTTATTTGATATTGCAACAATTAGTGAATGGCAGAAATTGTTTAAAATGATTATTTTACTTAGTACTCTAATATTATCTACCTCTGTCAGACGATGAAATCATATAAAAATTACTGCCACCAGCTCCCTAACTATAAGAGAAATCTAGTATTTATAGACTGAATTGGACTAATATGAAAAAAGTATGCACTGCAAATCTGTGTTATATTATTAATTGGTGAATTAATTTAAAAGTTACATTCCTTTCCATTATGTATTGATTGGAGAACGTTATTTAATGTATGCAAGAAATCCATTTGTAATTAATATCCAATTATGATTAATTACGATAATTTTGAAATTGTCAACGTAGAAAGTTTTGCCAATAAAAATAAATTAAACCAGAACGTGAAAGAAGAATCTTATTGTAGGGCGAAAGTAAAAAATGTGGACCACGTCCTCTAGTGATTGCTTTTCCTTTTCCAATTAGGTCTAGATGCATGAAAAATCGAACGTTTACACAAAAGAAAAAGCATATGAGTCTTTAACCATAAATAGAACTTCTAGGTCAATTGGGTTTCACCACTATATATGTTACGTACATTGTTAATGGGGAGATATCATATTTTTTTATCCTAAGGATCAAAACCAGCGAGATTGTCGTACGTCAATTTACAATCTACTGCAGTTATGAGTGTTTTATAATATTTACGTAAAATGCATATTCTTATTCTTACAGACGAATAACCTACCAGTACAATTCCTCTGAATGGCTTCAAAATTGATCGAAAATAAAGATCTTAAAAACCAATAATTCGCAGCCAATAAGAAACAAAATTTGTTGCTAATCCATATCGGTAGATGTACCAATTTTACATTATAGTTGAGGGTTGTCTTGGCTAAACGCACTTCTCACCTACACAAATATTTGTTTAAACGTAAAATAAACACAACCTAACATATTATAATTGATTTCTAATTAAAGCTTACAAATGGCACAATACGAGGTACAATAGTAGGTATAGTAGTTCATCTAAATCTAAAATATTCTCATTATTATTTATAAAGGTGAAATATACTAAATTAATTTGTTGCTACACAAATTCTGGACTATATTCCTTTCTGTATCAAATGCTTCTAATTGTACCGCATTTATTATCATTGCGAGTAAACAAGATTTAGTGTGGGAGTGCAATTTTCTTACAGGAATATCAAAAAATAAAAAACAAGGTAAGTAAGACATTTTTAGGTATGAGTGAGCGTGACACGAATAATTTGTACAAAAAATTAATTTGTGGGAGAAGAAATTTTGATCAGTTTCTTCATTAACTGCTCCAAACCTTCCGCAGTCTTCTATTTATTGAACGTTTAGTGGCGGTTTTGACACTTTTGCAAGGAAATTAATTAACTTAACATAGATAGGTACTTTACTTCTGAGGATATCACACAAAACTTGCTTAATTATGATAAAAAATGATAACACTGAAATGGCCATAAATCTAAAATTACAAACTTCAAAAATGATATAAATAGTCCTTATGTCCGATTTATTATTGCAACATAAAATATTTAACTAAAATTCTCATATTTCATGTCGCAAAAATTCTTCATGCTATGTATCAACTCATTGCAAAAATTAATATGTAACTATTTTTGGCAATGAAAAAAAATTGTATTTGCCTGAGCAGCTTCAATCTCATAAGTGTTTTGACTTTTGATGGATAATTCTATATTATGAGTAGGTATCTTATATCTTGTAAACATTATCATCATTAAGTAACTTTGTGGAAACAACCAAAACCAAAAAGATGTTACTACTTAAATGTGAGTGGCTGTTATTTAAAAAACACAATAACACACTATGTACACAAGTCCAAATGAAGGTAGTGCACTCCTTCGACCTGTACACCTTCGTTAGCAATGCATGTTCCAACAACAAAAGAAAATTTGAAATTATGTAAACCCCATCTAAGTGGCAACATCTTTTTAGACAACCCTGTATATTATGTACTCGAGTTTGCAGCTGAATAAAAAATAACCGTTAAGCCGATTCGAATGGAATTGGTGTCAAATTAAAGCCTGTTTATTTCTACGTTGTTTAGGTATATGTAACAACTTTTTTAAAATGTACTTTACGGACCATTTCTACGGCCGAACAATGCAAAGTACCCGTTATTTGGGGTTTGCAACGCCATAGCTAAGATTATAGGTAGGTACATAAAAACAAAACTACTGCTACTGGCTCAAATGGTACAAACAAAATTTTAGTATGTTGTAATTGTTGTTAATACGAGTGTAAAAATGATCAAAATTTGATTTTTGGAGACGCTAGAGACAATTTTGTAGCACATTGAATTCTCGAGAATTAAGTCGCAGGAGCATTTAGGCCTAGACTAGACTAGAGGAACGTCTTCGTTGTAATATTAATAATAAAATGAGTCTCATTTAAAAACCAAAATTTTGTCCTGTTTTTGGAAAACTATAATTAATTGCCACCGTTTGTTGCCAAAGCGACGATGTCAAAACTAATTAAAAATTGTTTTCAAATCGCAATCCTTACAAATTGCGAGTAACGAAAATTAAAATGATTGTAATACTTATCCTAAAAGATAGGTACAATAAATGATTAGTAAAAGATCACAATTATTAGAAAATGTGCAGTTCTACAAATCTTACAAAACATTTTTAAATTTCTCTTAAAATAACAAAGGGCAATTAGAGTACACTTTTCACGTTAGAAAAATTGTTCTAAATAATGAAATGTGGCTTTTTTAAATGTTATAATTACAACCACCATCTTCTTGTTCGGTGTAATTATATGCCAAACCGGAATGGATGGAAAGTGTTGATTATTTTTAACTCCATAGAATCTGTTGTGTGCGCTGTGCGCATTATTATTGTTTACAATAGAAATTAATCTCATCTACCTTGTTCTCGTCACCGATAGCAACAAAGCGTCAAGGTAACTTCTGACGTACCTACACGAAAAATTTTTGACACTTGAAAACTAATCGATTGCGCTCTTATAAAAATGAATACCTTATAAATATTAACACAAAAGAAACAAATAATAATTCCAAATGAAAATTAGTAAAATTTCTGATTTAACGTTTTTGATTTTATTAATTAAAGAAACATGTAACTGTATCATTGATCGAATCATCGAATATTTCACACACGGATATGGAAAAGAATTTTTTTGATGCGCGGCCTACTTAAGATCTTTAAGTAAATGTTTTTCATTTTGTATTTTTTTATTACACTCGTGGGAGAAATGTTTGAGAGAAATCGATAAAATCAAGTAGCAGTTTTTCCTATGTATGTATAACCTTTAAGCTCAGATCCATCCGGACGGCTCGTCGGCATTTATCACAATTAATATTTATATGCTAATAAGTTTGGGACCGTTTTATTATGTTTATTGCTTTGATTAAAATATTATAATCAATTTAAAGTAAATCTGGTCTAACAGTTTTCATTTTCTACATAACGGCATTTTTCGACGGCCAAAAGGAAATGGACAACATTCAGTTTTTACTCTTTTTTTTAGACCTTCAACGAGAAGAAAATTCCGATAAATACCTATACGATTGTTATTCGTTAATCGATTAAAAATGTTTCGCACTTCAGATTCTAATATAAAATCTAGCCCTCGATTCAAATAAACCTCCCATACAAATTCCAATTACTTGTTTTTATTTTAACGCCTTAGGATTATGTGGGCGAACTCGAAGTCAAATTTACCAAAACAAACAAAATATTCGACTTCAAAACCAGTAACGTTTTCTTCTACAGTTACTTGGAACAGATGAACACATAGAGGTACCGTAGCGACAAGATATTCAGCTGTTATGAATGTAATGTAATGATACAAAGATCGAAAATGGCTGAAAAATAAGGTCTAAAACAGAGGCGGATCCAGACTCGATTTTCAGTAAGGGCAATCAGTATTGTAGCTAAGAATAACATATGTTTATTTAAGCAAGATGCCGATTGCGAGCGTAGCGAGCCCAAAGTAGTAATTTTTCAAAATTTCAAGGTCACGTGTTAAACAAGTACCTCAAAATAAACCTTACCTCCCTAAATATACTTTTTTCTACAAACGTCAAAAAATGACAAGGTTTGCGCATCGATAACAATACGCAGTGACCCTTTACTTCCCGAGTACGAAGTAAAAGGGAAGTATTGTATTAGTTTTCCAAAAAAAAAAATTTGACCTATGGAAATTTTTACATATCTTTGCGTTTCCGAATACGTAGATTCGAAATATGCAAAAAAAAAATTTCCGTCTGTCGTCTGTAGTCTGTAGTCTAGTCTGTACGTACACATTCCTTGCAACGCTCTAAACTCAGAAACTATTAAAGTTATCGAAATGCGGTTTTCGCCAATCGATTACATTCGGGCCAAGGACGAAAATGCTGTTATTACCTTTGATGACGCCACTTCCGGTATAAGCTAAAATGGCGGCACTCATTTTTTTTTATAAGATAAAGTTGCAGTTTTTTTATGTAGTTTAAAAGAGAATTTTTTTTTGAATTCAGCAATATATATTGTGCTATACTTATTTTTTGAAAAAAGTGTTAAAAAAAATAATTATTAAAAAATGACTGCAACGCTCGATACTCAGAAACTATTAAAGTTATCGAAATGCGGTTTTCGCTAATGAATTACATTTGGGCCAAGGACGAAAATGCTGATATTACCTTTGATGACGTCACTTCCGGTGTAAGCTAAAATGGCGGCACTCATTTTTTTTATAAGATAAAGTTGCAGTTTTTTTATGTAGTTTAAAAGAGAATTTTTTTCTGAATTCAGCAATATATATTGTGCTTACTTATTTTTTGAAAAATGGGTTAAAAAAATCATTTTTAAAAAATGACTGCAACGCTCTATACTCAGAAACTATTAAAGTTATCGAAATGCGGTTTTCGCCAATCGATTGCATTCGGGCCAAGAACGAAAATGCTGATATTACCTTTGATTACGTCACTTCCGGTGTAAGCTAAAATGGCGGCACTCATTTTTTTATAAGATAAAATTGCAGTTTTTTATGTAGTTTAAGAGTATTTTTTCTGAATTCAGTAGTATTTATTTTTTGAAAAAAGTGTTAATACGAGGGAAGTCTCGTGGCAACTTGCCAGAATTTTTTTCACTTACCTACGTTACTATCTCAGCGACCAGCGTGCCCAAAATGACGACGCCAGGCGCGAAGTACGCACTGCACGCAAACTAGATGAGAGTTTTGTATTTTAACGTTAAAATAATTGTCAAATTCTTCACGTTTCGTTTGCGTTTGTAGAAAAAATTTTGTTTGCAACTCGTGCGCGAAATACTTTTGGTGATCTCGACGTATTTATTAATAAAATTATTGACAAGTACTCCTCAGTCCCAGTTATTTCTAGACCTACTAACACCTGAGAATTTGAATGCCGACTCTGACATTTCGCTTTTCGCTGCGCTTCGAGTGTATTATAACAGGGTAAGACGGAGCGCCTGCCGGGTTTGTTTACAAAATAAAGGGTTCGAGTTCTTTAAATCCCCATTTCGAATTACCGTGACTATGAATTTTTACCCGACGAAAATTCCACGGTGATTTGCAATGCGGGGCGAGGGGGGGGGGGTAGCTTATCTACTATCCAGTATCCTCTTGAAAATACATTCCTGTTTCTTTCTCCCTTATTTTGAGAATATAATTTTTAGGTTGTGGCTATTGGCACTTAATAAACGCGACACGCGAAACTCGAAAAACTACAAAAAACGGCGGTACGCGAAATACAGTGTTGCGGGTTACTCCGCCGCGCAAAATACGCGAATACGCCGATGGTTCTTACAGACCATTGTAAAAACCTTCGTGTGAGGGCGGACCTCTGTGTACATGGTGGCGAAGCATATTGAATCGTTGTTAGGACCTCTTAAGTTTTTTTTTGAAAACAGGTTCGCGTAGCGAACCTGCCACCGGCAACACTGTATTTCGCGTATCGCTGTTTTTTGTAGTTTTTGTAGTTTTTCGAGTTTCGCGTTTCGCGTTTATTAAGTGCCAATAGCCACAGCCTAATTTTTATTTTTATTTGTCTATTTTTATATACTTAAGTATGTTTCCAATTAGTTATTTTATTCAAAATATATACATATCTATCAATTTTTACTGCGCCAAAAAGCTGTTTAGCAGTCTGCTTTTTGCGTGAAATAGAATATGAAATAAACCGAATTGATCAATTTTGGTGATCAACGTAACTTGTCTAGAGCAGTGATGGCCTTATTTTTTTAGATAATAATTATTAGTAAACTGTGAGGTTAAATGCAAGTTTTTTGAAACCGCTGCGCTGCTAAATCGTCGTTGCCTATCAAATAGTAAAAGTAAAGTATTTCCATAGGGAGTCTATACAATACTATTAATAATATTCTTAATTGCCTTAAGTTTTGAATGGCTTCTTGAGTAAATGCGAGTTAATTACTACAACAAAGTGTAATGTTACGATTAGATTAAGGTGTCGAGGGAGGCAGAAAATTCGAGCAAGCATAAACCACGATTACAACAATAATGCAACAATTAATGCACAATACCACCCCGACCTATTTATTTTACCTACACGCTACACGTAGATACAAATATTATAAAATAAAAAAAATTTTTTGTTTGTTATCACAAAGTACATAATAACTGGATACAACAATAGGTCAATTATTATTATCGGGCTAAACAGAAAAGCAATTTAATTGTTTACACCTTTGATGACGATTATTCATAAGAAAATGTGATTCACTATTATCAAATGTGCTAAAAATATAGAATGAGAATCGTTTAAAATTTATGGCGCTAACAGCTAAAATCGTATAATTACCTAGTTAGAAAAATAATCGGGATTAAACAAAACAGTAGCAATAAAATTTTGTTTATTTACTTCGTAAAAGCCAAATGAGTTCTCGCGCGAAAGAAAAGACTATTTCCATATTTAAACATTCTAACAAGACAGAAAGAAATTTGTGTATAGCAGCCTTCCGTTTGAATAATGTTATACAAACTTTAGCATTTTAAAGGTAATTAATTGTTTATTCGTAATAATGATAAGTACACGACTATAAAAAATTGATAGCTCGGCGAAAACATAATTAAAAATCTAAAAAATAGAAAGATAATAACTTACCTTGACATCAAAAATGTGTAATCCTTGTAAATGTTGGAATTATAAACAATGACCACAATAAAATAATAATAAATTTGGTGTAAGTTTGTAAACAACGTACACGCTGGATTTGCTACGAACAACAACCAACTACAATACGAAACAGCGAACGAGCAACTGAAGCTGTGATGTCTAGCTACACACTACAATACCGAATACGAAGGAGTACGGTGAAGGTACGAAAAACTACGTATGCGGACGACTGGGTACTTTGCATGCAGGAATATGTTCGAAATGCCTTTGGTGTATTTATTTAGGCAGTTCGTCAGGATCAGAATATAGAATAAATGAATTGGCTTTACAATGCATGTTTAAGGTCATTTTTAATTTTTTTAAACATTATGCAATCATTTATAATACGAATTATAAAAATATAAATCATTTCATCAGATATATTGTTTAGAACAACAAATCACAAGAGGAAATCATTGGAAAATTGCAATGATAAGTGCTACTTTATTTATAAGTACCTACCATTATCATGTAATTCGCTGATAAATAAAAGGTAATTATAAAAATACAGCAACAGAAATCGGACATTTGCGCATCTACATTCAAAGATTGACTACATTCATGCAATACTACCTACACTGGTTTACAAAATTAGCCCATCATTTGGTCGTAATTTGTCACATCGATAAATCTAATCAATAAATTTTTCCAGGTAAGTAACGTTGATAATAAAGCGTAGGTATACGGTCTTCCCAAAATTTCTATTATACTTACTAACTATTAAAGATGCTTAATTGATGAAGGTTTCTTCGTGTAACATAACTTTTGAAATAAGTCCGATAATTCTGCGAGTGCGAGATGTGTTTTCATGTTTCGGTTCTTAACCAATTTTAACTGTGTTGCCCAATGACCAATAATTATGTATTCCTTTCCTTTCAGCAACCTCCATGATTGCTTGGCAATAACTATATTTCTAACTTGTGTCACTTGATTGTCTTCTACCATTAAACCAATACTCGCTCTTACAATATTTTCCTCTTCTTGCCAATTTGACGCTGCTCGTACTTGCGCTTCTGGTGTACCCATATACGTAACACGTAACATACGTATATGGGTGTACCCGTTTGCCGTTTCTGACATCTCTGGCGGTACGTGAAGTTAGCTGAGTCATTTGCGTAGAATATTATTTAAACGTGAATCTAATTATGCGCTGTTGGAATAAAAATCAGCGCAAAATGTCAAATGACCCGTCTAACTTCACCAAGTCGTAAACTTCTTCATAAATTAATTTATTATTATGCAGGAATTAGGCGCCATACGCACCGTTATGCGCCCTTGCAATTGGAAGTTTCGGCAGTTTCATACATATAAGCCAAAGGACGAAAGGAACTTTATACTAGTAGGTACTGAAAAACTTGCATTATTCCATTAAATAGAGAACTTATGCCGCAGCAACCTCCGCACCACGACCACCGTATACTGTGCATCCTTTATAGTTTACCGTGTTTTTTAGTGTTTGACCTAAAGAATACAGCCACAGCGGTCGCCGCACCACCGCGCGCCGTATACCGCTGCAGAGTGCAGAGGCTGTCGTACCACTGTATACTGCCGCCGTATACCGCTGCAGCGGCCACCGTATACCGCCGGAGCGGCCGCCGCCGTATACCGCTGGAGCGGCGGATGTACCGCCGTATACTGCCGCAGCGGCCGCCGTATGCTAGCGCTTTTAAAGGATATCGAGGTTTTGTCAATTTATACTGTATTTGTGGGGAGACTAATCTTCACAAACCCACAAAGGAGTTTTTTTCCACCAGTGAACATCCTAATTTATTTTTAGGGATTAAAAATGAGCGAGTTATGAGTGGACGACTCACTCTTATACGTGTTTAAAATTGACGATTGTGAGAAAATGGGTGAAATCAATTACGCATTTACGCAATTGATGGTTATCATGGGTAAAACAATGGAAATGAAAAATTTAAGATTTTCCCCAAAGTCAAAAAAATGTGGTCTTTAAATGGATCCCTCGTGATAAAGGAAGGAGGCTTCTGTGCCTCACGGTTAAGTGGCTAGTAGGATAAGGATTAATGGTATTAATAGATCAAGTATAAGTATGGCAATCAAGATTATCTGGTGGAAAATTCCTAATACCTACTTTATTTTCCGCCTTGTTGACGATATGTGTAAGTAATTATAATTAATTTTATTTAAACTTGAGAATTATTTTTATAATCTCATTTTGCTCAGTTTTCATTTAGGTAACATGAATGGCAGTGGTACAATGTATTGTACTAACATTGTATAATAATAAAAAAACAGCTACTTGCAATGTATAATTTTAGTTCAGTAGGCAAGTATCAATTTATGGCAATGCATCACGTTTTGACTTGATATAATTTAAATTTGTTGTATCTGTAATGTCATTCTTTCAATGCTCAAGTAACATTCATTATACCACAGATAAATTATACTGCTTGCTTGGTGCTTTTCGTTTGTTTTATTACAAACATGTACGAAGTCTCTATCAAAGATTAGGGTTCTAATAATAAATAAATAAATGGCATAATTACTAAATCCAAATTTTAGCTAGTTTAGTATTTTCAACGAACTTCGTTCGTTACTGGAATCAATATTCCGTCCGTGCGTCCGTGCGTTGCAAGAGATGCGTATTGTCTACAACCAAGTTAAGATATGGATCTTATGTGAAATTTTATGCTGATTCAAGATCCGGTCGCAATTTTTCAATATCTCAAATACTTTTCGAAATATTCGACTTTAAAGTCAACATTTCGAAATTATGAAATTTTGTCTTTTTGATAAGGCCAGATTTTTTTTATACTTTCGTTACTACTGTACTCGAAGTTCGTTTTGTAATCCAGGGATTTCAACTAGTTATAACTATATTAGCAATAATAACCAATTCTTTATTGTAAAAGTATCCTAACCTGTTTTAACAGTGTGTCACTTTATCAAAGATGATACAATGTGGCTGATTCAAATTAATCAAATTAAACATTTTCTTAATGTTATAACAAATATTTTGTGAATTTAACCAAAAGTGAATTTGGACAATAAAAGCCTGAAAAAGAATCATTGCATTATGAGAGAAGATTTCCATAATGATCTATCTTGGCAAGTAGGTACCTATACAAAATCTACAGATTTCTTCAAAATTATTAATAAATAATAGCTTCCGCAGCAATTTCTCTTCTTAGATAAGACTTTTCTTTGGTTGGCAACATGTCATCGAACTATTGTTTTCTTCATATTACCATGCGGGTGAAGCAAAACCTTCTTTTTGCAATTTACAAATCCAGAAAACGTTTCCTTAAAAATCTCTTAAAAAAGTTCTCGTATGTATTTAATATTCTGTCAGCTTCATGATGTATTCTTGTTTTGTATACTTCATTTTTTTTGTATTGATGATACTACATATTTTTAAAAGTATCAAATCGTAACTACGTGACAAATAAACTACTCGAGAAATTAGTAGAACAGTTATTGATTCATTAAATCATTAGTCAACTGCGAGAATTATGAGCATCTGACGATTTTTTACATCGCTTTATGTAGAGACTACAACACTGAGAAATGTTTAAGCGATACATCGAGGCACAATAAGTAATTTTCAACACTGCTTTAAAAGGGAATTAAATAGCGTACAAACCCACCATATTTTTTTCAAATACATATATTTAAAATTACCTACTATTTAACAACACATAAGGTGTTTCATTTGGACAAAATTAAATAAATATACTACAAGTTATGCATCGCCCTGTATAATTTTGTGTAGAGGGCCCCTAATATTTCACATTGATTGACTTTCGGACCCCTCGAACAACCTTTACTCCAAATTCTTAAATACTCCCAAATCAATTGGGAATAGACCCATCACCCATATAAGATCTATAACTAACTTTTCATGTACAAATAATATACTGTGTGTTCAACTTCAGCAAGGGCGAAGTTAGGTGAACAGATCTGGGGGAGCTCAAGCCCCACCAGCGGTGGATGGAGTAACCTAAACCGGCCTGGGAAATAGAGGAAGCGGCCCAAAGCAAATATTGATGCAGGCCGAAAATTTTTAGACTAATAGTAATAATGTTGATAATAATTAAGTGTTTTTCATCAGTAGTTAAAAATTTTGTTACTTCGGTAAAAATATCGAAATAGAAAAAAGAGTTTCATTTTATTTAGGCAAAGACATCCATCATGTAAATTGGTATAAAATTCCGAACGTTGCTAAAAAATTAATAAGAAAAATGGGAATGTTGAAAATCTATCTACTTCATGGTGAACCCTATACGTTTGTGTATTTTTTTTAAATTTCTTTTTTGTACAATCAATTAGTTATTATAATGATTACTATTATTATTATTATTATTATTAAACGAAGAAATAAATTACAAAAATTAACTAAACCTTACACAAAAAAACCCAAATTATTAGTAATAAAAATAAAAATCTAAATCCAACAACTTTTTCATAGTGGAAACGTCTCAGCGAAATCATTAATAACATTTTCGTTTTCAATTGTACTCAAATTCGCTTTTTCTGTGCTCATCAACATAAAGGCTTCTAAATGATCATTGGACAATCTATTTCGCAATCTCTTTTTTATAAATTTCAACAAAGAGAAGGAACGCTCACATTCCACTTGTGAAATTGGTAAAGTCAGAAGAAATTGGTATAATTGATATAAATATATTTTAAAATAATTTTGTGGCAACATCAGGTCGTACAATTTCGATAATTTTTGCACAAAATATTTTTTTCCGCAGAATCGTCCAAGTACGGCATGAGATTCTTCTAAGGTCAATTTTAATGTTTCCCAGTTGTTATGGTGAAAGTAAAAATCTCTTCTTATAATTGCTCGTGTGTTGCTAAATTATTATTATTGAACGGAATAATTTTTTGCGAAAGTTCTTCCAGAACATTATTTGGGGTCTTATTCTGTTTTACATTTTCAAAGTTATTAGGATCCAAAAAAGAGAGGGTAATGCACAAATTTGTGTTTTTTGAAAGCGTCGTTTCATGGATTCAATCACTTCATCTTGAGGTCAAGATTAGGTTTTGTCGAATCGTCGCAACGTTTCATTTTCTATTCATAGATAATAAATTTACAATTGAGAGTCGGATTTACCATAAGGCTAGAAAGGCTATAGCCTAGGGCGGTAAATTTTAGGGGGCCGCAAATTTTGGAGTTAAAAAAATTAAATAAGAAAATGAAATCTAGACATATGAAACATATGAAACTACTAGTTGAAATCACCGGATTTCAGAACGAGCTTGGAATACCGCAGTAACTAAAGTATTAAAAAATGTGACCTTATCAAAAAGACAAAATTTGTTAATTGCGAAATTTCGACTTTAAAGTCGAATATCTCGAAAAGTATTTGAGATACCGAAAAATTGGCACCAGATCTTGAATCAGCATAAAATTTGTGCCAAATTTGTAAATCCGCGTCTGAATTTACAGCATGTACTTACAGCAAGAACTCTTAGGAAAGAGACCAAACTGCATTAGGGTTGCAGTTGCAGTTGCATTATATTTCACATAATCAACCATTCGGCTGTATTGTAAATGATGACTACCTTTTTTTAAAATAATGCAAAAATTATACAAGTTTCATTAAATAAAAATACCTATATAATTTCCAGGAAAGATGCTGTATTGAACTAAACTGAGATATTATGTATTCTATATCATTTATTGATTTATTTACTTACACAGAATGCCGACAATGCGATAAGGTATTATAGGTAATTTCGAATTACCCTTACCCATATCGTAATGTTATCGTCAAAGATGTCTCGACATCAATTTTTCTGTCGTGTAAAATATTAATTCTATTTTAAAATAGGACTGTTGTTTTAGATTCTACCGGCCCAATTTTTAAAAATTTTACCGGCCCAAGGGGAAAATTCCCTTTTTCCCCCTGGGCCCATCCACCGCTGAGCCCCACAGATAATATGGGAAATAAGTATGTATGTGTGTATAACGTATATAGTTTTTTTAAGATGTCATGGTAAGCTAGGGGGGCTAAATTGAAGTTTTGGAGGGCTTAGCACCTTCAAGCCCCTCCTTAACTTCGCCCATGAACTTCAGAAAAATAGCTTTCGGTCTTTACAATGTATAGGCAAAAATGTAAAGAAGAACTGTAAGTTGCTATTATTTTTGATAATGACACTCGCCCGTGTCCCTGAGTAACCTATTTGCTTTTAGTTTCCCTACACATTGCCATACAGTATTTTATTTAAACAATTGCACTTGTTAAGAAAGATTGACACGCTAATTATGAAAAGTTAAATGTTTTGCGGAATGAGGCAACTTTCAAAGGTTTTTGAAGAAAACTTGCCAATAGGCTTCTTGTTATATAAAGAATAAACCTTTACTTATAAAAAATAATAAAAGTGGCGATTCTTTGGAGAAGAGAGCCTAGCAGCTGGTCCCAAATTGAAGATATTCAGTTCATATAGAAAAAATACATTTTAATAATTTTCATCTACTTATCTTCAACAAGATGGTACCGCTTGCCGCACAGCTAAAAAGTGAAAGGATATAATTGTTAACACAAACTTTGTGAGCTATTATGAAGAAAAGGTTGTGTTCACTTTTCACTACCAGCAAGAACCCTTCCAGGCTTGCTCCTATATTGAATAGATACAAAATTTCCTTGAGTTGGGAAGGAAGAATTTTAATACAAAGGGACGAATTTTAATTAATGTTCCCTAAACCTATGTTGTGGAACTCCATATAAGTAGGTAATTATAAAAATAACAAGTAATTCGACTGAAATTTTATTTAATACAATCCAATGCACTTGGACCATATCATTATCAAGGGTAACAGTTTTTGACAAATAAAAATTAAACGAAATGCGAAATTCAAATTACAACGAATTTTAAAATTGGCGGTTTTATGATTTGTATAATTTTAATAACTCCAGATCTCTAATTTAGACCGACGAAAACATTTTTGAAGACTCAGAATGTATTGTTATATAAACAAAAGTTGGGAATTGAAACCACACAACAATGAAAACTTTCAACCTTTTTATTAATTTAAAGTTATTAAATAATTGTTACAATTTATTAAAATGTAACACGATTTATTTTTTCTCATAATTGTAAATTGAAAATTTGAAAGTTGTGTGAAATAGGGGAGGTTAAATTTATATCACAGATTTGCCTTCGTTTAACTTTCATATTTTTATTTGTAGGTATGTAACAATATGTTGGCATCTTTTGTGGGAATTGGGTTCAATTGCGATATACAATAATACTGAGAAAAGTAGAAGTGGTACTTTTACATGACAATTATAAGAAAATAATGGATTTTGTTTAATTATTTATTACGAGGAAATATGCACAAACTATTACTTTCTCTGAAAGGAGGTTTAATTTGTTCAATAATAAATTGTGGTCCATTTTACATTTCTAGATATCGTAATACATATAAAAATAACGTATTGAAATCTTTAAATCTTTAAAAAAAAGCAACGGGATTTACGAGTCTCAAATGACACTATTTTATAATAGTTTTTATAGTGTCGTCGCTTGATTTAATTTAATTAACAATGAACAAGCAACTCTACAAGTATGTCGTATAATTAGAAGTACTTGAAGGTTGAGAAGGGAGTAATGTTTACCACGTGAACGTGAATAATTGTTTAATTTCCACTTATGAAAGTCGAGTCTACACAATAAATTAATATCTACCTAATTCGACAGATCAATCGACTTTATTCGTCCTCTGGGAAGTCCCTACACAAATTGTGGGTATCACGTTCAATTTATAAACGTAATTATTATAATATAAATTAGTCTTCTGCATGATAACATCTGCTGATTATGTTAAGTGCAAAACAAATAACAAGCATGGCCCAATATCCCGTTTCATATTCATTTTTTTTGCATTTCATTTACGTCATTCTCCAGGCCCTATAAAATACTAGTCCCCCATATGGCACTAACATGTGCTACAGTACAGATATAATAATAGTAAATATTAGTTTTTGTATGGTTTCCCGTTTCCAACGTTAAAAAGGTATTTTGTTTCATGTGTAAAAATTGTCACAAAAATCAACCCCGTAATAAAGATTTTTCAGTAGAAATAACAGAAATTGGTCTATATTTTAAAATGCTATACTGCGCTACTACTTATATGAAAGCATTGTCAGAAGACTAAACATTTTTTTGTATTATATACGAGGGACAAGTCATTATTATTATGTATTATTATTATTAACTAGTAGACCCGGCGAACTTCGAACCGCCAAAAAAGTTGTCTGAACTTACAAAGGTATTGCTACATTACAGCTTTTAAGTTTGACAGTAATAAATAACATTGCGCTTTTGTTTACAATGTTTACTAATAAAATCAAAACACCATAATAAAAACACGGTAACTTTGAAACCCATAGGGGCGAAGCCCTAAACTCCGAGGACTTATGTCTCACCTTTTAAACCTTCCTTGTACTTCTACAAATATTTGAAAACCAAAATTAGTCAAATCGATTCAGCCGTTCTCGAGTTTTTATGAGACACACAAACGTCAATTCATTTTTATATATAAAGATGTAAAATGCCATCCCTTAATTTGGAACCCTTAGAGGGTAACTTTTGAAAAAAGGTGAAATACGTGTTTCATGGATTTCAATACAGGTGCATTTGAGCAATTTTAGATTTCCATTTGCCCCCGTTACATAGATCGCTTCAACCATTTTAAAATTTCAACCCTTATTTTGACCCACTTAGGAGATGAATTTCGAAATTCGCTTCTTAGTGGGTGCCTCATCATCAAGGGAAGGTTCACTGAAAATTTCAATTTTCTAGGTTCATTGGTTTGGCCTGGGCGTTGATAGATCAGTGAGTGAGTCAGTCAGTCATCACTTTATCCTTTTAAATATGTAGAAATGACGGCTAAAAGTTACAAAATGGCGGCTGAGCTCCATCTTGAATCGTTTTTTTAAATAGAACACCGCGTATATTGTCACATTTTCGAAATCTGCTCATGATTATTAACACTGTTCTCTAATACACCACTCCTAAATTTTATTGTTTTCGAAATATTAACGTTTAAAAAGGTAACTCTTCATAAGCGATTATAAACCCTAATAAACCTTCCAACTTCATACTTTTGGTTCAACTCAATTTTGACATACCTACATGTTAACCGCAAATTGTTTCCACAGTCACTCAATCTGTCCAATTTAGAGTACAAACGTTACGATTCTGTTTACAATATTTTAAATTAGTCATCTTCAATTAGTGGCTTTAAACCCTCGTATGTACCTGAACCACTATGCAAAATTGCATGACTACTTTTCGAGTTTTTGCGTGACTATGTAACGCAGATTTTGAATTGATTAGCTTACGTTCATTTCCCGTCGCTCTCGAACGTAATTCGGACATGCTAACGCTACTTTCATTATCCTCCGCTCGATTTTTAATTTTAATACTAAGCGGGATTGCGGTGAACTAACTGCAATAAACAAACACTTATCAAAAAAAATCACTCAACAAACTCAAAACTGGATAAACGTTCAAATCGAATGGACTGTACACCAAGAAATGAATACTTAAATGAATTTTTTGATCGATAGACGCCGACCGATGCAGATGTTAAACGACATTTGCGACGCGTGAACTGTCAAACGCGCGAACTGTCAAATGGGCGAACTGTCAAACGCGTTAAGTTTTCTGAAATTTTCCAATTTTCTGGGCAATTTTCTTAATTTTTCTTTCCGTAAGAACCTTCTACAAAGTATTAGAAACATTTAAAAAAAAAGATGACTGAAATCGGTAAAGTCGTTCTCAAGTTATGGCGTGACCAAGGAAATAGCGATTCATTTATATATATATAAGATTAATAAAGTTTTCCAGTAGAAATAACAGAAATTGGTCTATATTTTAAAATGCTATACTGATACTACTATATGAAAGCATTGTTAGAAGACTAAACATTTTTTTGTATTATATACGAGGGACAAGTCATTATTATTGATTGAGAATGAAGAAATTAGGTACCTAGGCCGTGGAAACAAAATTTTTTGCCTCAGTAAGAGCAACTCTTTATTTGATATTTTCCGCTTCATTTGCTAATTTATCCTTAAATAGCATTTACAAAAGATTGTTTTAAGTGTAGTGAAAAAATGGAATTAACCCGAGAACATTTTCGCATAATGATTTACTTATTATGACCTTAAGAAAGTTTGAAATCAACATTTGGTGATTAGGGCCCCTGCCTTGGCAACAATTTACAGATGATAGGTACTAAGAATTCGAACGTGGAAGAACTACAGTTAATCACCAGAAAGGCACAGGCCTTCCCATTACCGCTGTGACTGAGGAAAACATTGCCGTTGTGAAGAAGATTATGGAAGCAGATAACAGAACTATTTACTTACACCGTAATGTCCGTAATAGAGGCCGGTGAAAACAATAATATACGCCCACCTCCATCTGAAAATAGACGTAAAAATCGTTTTGTACCCGATCATCTTACAGATTTTCAAAAAGCAGGACGAGTATGAATTTGTTAGCCAACTCTAACATAGCTTAAGAATGGTGGCCACCAAATTTTGTAGAAAATTGTAACAGGCGATGAAACTTACAATCATACCTACCACTTTTCGACATGCCGACCGAAAAGAGAGCCGCGTATGGATCCATGAAGACGAGGCCACACAAACTATAATCAGAAAACCGCGAGCGCCGTTACGCTAGAAGAGCAGAAGATAATGCTTCTTCCCACACTGCAGAGCTAACTCGGCAATATACATATGTTTGCGAACAAGATTAATGTAATCGAATACCCTCTCTCCTGCTCACCGAATCTGGAAATGTGCCAGTTTTGGCTGCTTTTTTGGGGTAAAAAAGAACTTACGAGGAGGAAGGTTTTTTCAGAGGAAGAAATCGATGCTGCTGTTCGGTGTTATTTTAGTATTCTTAGTTGCTCGGTTTGGAACAATTAAGCAGTGGAAGGAAAGACTGGCTAAGTGCACTATTATAGCAGAAGGCAATTACTTTGAACATATTTAAAATAAAATTTTGAAAAAGTTATACGGATTCTTTTATTTTCAATAGATAATAATGGCTTGTCCCTGGCATTACAGTGAAGCTAAATTAAAAAGAGGATCTCGGTATAATAATATTACCTCTCTCGATACTTGCGTGATTATAATAATGTGTGTGATACATTATTTAATTAATTAAAAACCATGTGTTTATGTTAATGATAGGAACATGAAATAATTAAGGACAACATGCAACAAATACACTCACACTTAATAAAGTATTTACGACAAACTACTTTGCATTTACACACAACGGCTATACCAATAAACAGTGGCGGCTCGTGACTTTAGAAATAGGTGACGCAGAATTTATACAAACACACAGACACAATCATCTCTCACAATAATGTACATTTAATATTAAAGATGAAGGTAATATATTTAAGGGCGTTATGCAATCCGTAAATTGCTAGTGAAGCAACACTTCACCTGCGTCACCTGACGAGCCGCCACTGCCAATAAATACGTGTAACACCCATTCCAATTCTTTGTATATTATTTTCTTTAATACCTGGAGCCAATAATATTAATTAGTTTCTGTCGTGTTCTCCGCTGCTGTTGCATTTGAAGAGTTTGGAAGAGTAAAAATCGTGAAATTCTGCAAGCCCACAAGATTTAGGTATGTCAAGGACACTAAAAAAGAACAAGTGCTGAAATTTCCTAACAAGGCAATAGTAAATCTAGAAAAGGTTGGCAGTTAATCATTTAAATTTAAAGAAAGAAACCGAACCCATCATGACACAGAAGAGCCAATTATGCGCTTTAAAAAACACGTGACTACTGTAACTGTGAGATAGGAAAGGCGTAAACGTTAGAAATGAACACGGTGGTCAAAAAGTTCGTACGACGTATCAGTGAACAATAAAAGAGAAAACGCCTCATTACCAACATCTGTAAGAACCGCAATCTCTTTTGGCATGAATTTGTTATCATCGCAGATCTTTCACGGCCAGATCGAGGACACTCACTTTCCTCTAATACACATACAGAGAAGGGCCGGATTTAAAGGGTGGCGGAAGGGGCCATCGCCCATGGGGCCCCACATAACTTTATAATTTTATAAAGTAAATAATAAGAATTATTAACATTATTCATTATACCAACATAGAAGCGAAACCGTAATTCAATGTAATACCACTGAATTCAACGGTAAATACGCAACTAATGACTAATGAAATGAAACGACGGCAGCGTTTCGGTTCCACGACGTTTTACCTCATTCGCACCTTGTAACTTTTTCCTCTATCAGAAGCTTAAGCAACACCACTGAACACCACAAAGGCAAGCGTTTCCCTTCGGATACAGAAGTGATAACGGAGGTGCAGAAATGGCGTGCGAAGACTTCAGACTTTTTCCGCAACGGATTTGCGCAAGTACGTTGGCGTAAATTGCAATTATGTGGAAAAGTGATATCAGAGGATAGAGGGCAATTTCTACTATCAATTTAGGCTTGTATATAACAATATACCTGTTACCAATAAAGCTATTATAGCCATGGAGGTATTAGTTGTCAATACTTAACATAATATAATATTATAATATATGATAATATTATTCTTGGCAATACAATAGATTATGTGAAAATCTTCCCTTGTAGGTATTTAGGCATAATTTTTATTTACTTTATTTCATGTATTTACAATTTCTTTTAATTTCTGTGTTAATTGATATAGTGGAAGTCCAATTACATTGTTAAAATCTCCTTCAATACGTTCTACAAATGAACTCGCAATCCCTTGGATACCATAACCTCCAGCTTTACCCCTACAACAGAAGAAATCATGATTAAAAGGTATCTTATATATTTCCGACATACATAGGTTCTCCAGTATCGACATAAGCAATAATTTCTTCTTTTGTCAGTTTCCCCATATAAACAGTAGTCACTGAAGTAAATTTTTCAATACTTTCTTTATACTTTATTACAACTCCTGTATAAACAACATTTGGTATTCCAGACGTGGTTAATCTGTGAATTTAACGACTCTGCATATGAGGTTCATTTAAAAAGCTTAACTACTTCTACCTTGTAATAGTTTCAATAGCCTCTTCTCTCGTTTTAGGTTTTCCGTACATTCTACCATCTAAAGTCACCATAGTATCTACACCTATTATTAAATCTGGTTTTTTCATATCATTTTTTAATTGTTCGTATACGTCTAGCACTTTTCCAAGCGCAGTTTCTTGTACAAACTCGGAAAATGTGTAATCCTCTGGGCGCAAGTTTTCTTCAAAGTTGGAAGAATGCACTTCAAACTTTAATGACTAAAAATTACATATAATGTTATTTTTATAGGTCTTAAGGGAATCACTGACAAGTATTATTATTAGCATTTATTTGTTATTTACACATTAACAAAGAATTCAACATCCCCGCCATCTCTCTACCCCTAATATGTACATTGCATGAACTACACCAAAAAATAAAAAATAAAACAAAAACAAAAACAACCCTTCACTCCCCTTCTCCACCTCTCCCACTGACAAGTAAAACCCATAGAATAAAACAATTACCAGTATACTTTTTAGGATGGGTACCATCCACGGTATAAGATTAAAAGGTAGCGCGACGCAGCCACACAAGGCGGCGACGAAGTGTGGAAGAGTTTTTATTAGCATCGTAACGAGTTTTACAACCGGGTGCAAAACATTTTGTGACAATTATGATTGCTGACGCTGCAGTTTATACAATTTCAATGATAGAAACGAGTCATTTTCTGTTATTCGCCTCCTTATAGCTATCTCACTCGCACACAGACTACCACCATTGACTATCTCAATCAACGCTACCACAAAACAGAGCCAGTTTTTGAAGCAGATATGAGCAGCCGTTGAATTACCTGCTTATCTTATACCGTGGTACCATCTAATGATTCTGAACAGTTTTGATGTACTTACCATAACAAGGATAAGAAAAGGAGAATGCGTAGAATATTTTACAAAACTGTATAGAGAAGACAAAGATAAAACCAAATGTGACATAGTAGGCAGGTATACGAAAACTAACAAAAGATAATAATAATAAAAGCTATGAAACTCGAAAAATAGAAAATCAGAGATAGTCAAATCCGAAATATTGAAATATGGAGGAGACAAACAATTTAGTGTCGATTGCAAAATAATCTAGAAAGAGAAAATTCCAAACATATGGAGAAAAAATATTTTAATTACAATTTAAAAAAAGTGATAAAACACTTGAATGTAACAACAAAGTTATACCATTGAATATTATTCAATGGTTGTACCTATTGAAACAAATATGTAAGGCACTTACTTATTAGGTATGTACTTAATTCATAAACCCACACAAATATTCGACAGGACAAGACACAATACAAATTTTACATAAGGAACACCCGTAAACTTAATAAATATGATCAAAAATATTTACACAGTTAACTATATTTATATATGTATATATACCTACTTACTAAACTGAAAATAGGAGAATATAGTAATTTTACAGCTGTAGAGGAAGGAAGTTGGGCAAGGATTTTTCTATTCAATTTAATAATGAACTAAAATCGATTGCTTAGATTGGCAGAAACAATAATCCACAAGGTGTAAGAGGTGTAGGTAGATGGAAAGAGTTTGGAGAGAAAAATGAAGAAGATTGAAATGGTATAACGAATTTGTGTATCTTCATTGATTGCTGTATCCCCTCATAGCCAAGACTTCAGATTCAGCATATAAAAACAGAAACAGAAGAATTTACTGCAGTTGCTCTAATATTTAATATTAATTACTAATTAATATTTTAAACATCATCTGATTGAATTGCCAATCAATTTGCTCAACAACATGATTAAGTAAGTACAATTCAGTTACCTATATCACAGTTTAATAGCTTCAACTATTTTTCTTTAACTGCATGAACAAAATAAAATATCAATTAAGTTTGGTAAACATAGTGTAAAGTAAAGTTACTTTACAATTTCAATTAGGTATATAACAAACGTTTATAATAAATCAAGCAAATGAGGGGTTGTGCTTTGTGTACCCGTAACAGTAAAGTAAAATTGATTGCATGAAACAAAGAAGACAAAACAAATATTCTAATAACAATAATTGAAATTAAGGAAAATAAGATAATAATAATAAGGATAATAAGTACATATTAGCACCATCTTACCGCACTTTCAAGTATTAATTTTCTTTGTGGTGAACTGCTTGCTAATATTACTCTCATGGTGTTTAATTTGTCCAACAACGGTTTTAACATGTTGTACTACTTTTAAATGGTTGTTTTAATTTAAGAAAGAATCGTGTTTAATTTATATTGTACAATCTACTTTATTAATATCCCTTATAGAACATAAACCGTTAAACACCATGTGTTCTGTATTGTTAACGAAAAAGAAATCTATACAGTATACATACTACATTTTTGTAGCAGTTGTACTGGTTCGTATCTGTGCTAAAGAATAATACAGGATGTACTTATTTGCAATAACCAATGTAATTATTGGCAATATTGGGGAATATGTTTTAGTTGCAGCGTTGATTGAAATCCTTCAATGTATATGTATATATTATGTTTTTTTTTCAACATTAGCGAGAAGAATAAAAGAAGCTCATTCTCATATACAGAGTGGCCCACCGAAAACAATACAGTTTTACCTTTTTAAACTGAATGTATAGGTAGTAAAAAAGCTCGATCACGTCGATTTTATTTTATTTTAAACACTTGAAATCATACCGTAATGCCTGTTTGAGTATGTAGTAAATATGAAGAAATCTACACATTCACATCCAAATAGGCAACTGGGCTAAACAGAAGCTGAATTCACTATTTAGAGGAATTACCTTAAAATTTTCCGCTTACCCAAATTCTTTTTCATCTACTCATTATTTTTTTAAATTTGTATTAATCGAAAAAAATCATCCTTAATTTTAACACTTTTATCTCTATTTAAAATAATTGATTTGAATTTAATACTACTAGTTTAGTTTGTTATATTCCAGGACGTAAGCAAAAACTATCGACAACGGCCATACCACGTTGAAAACACCGCTTCTCGTCCGATCAGCGAAGTTAAGCAACGTCGGGCGCGGTCAGTACTTGGATGGGTGACCGCTTGGGAACACCGCGTGCCGTTGTCTCTTTTTGGTGTAACTTATTTGTTTTGGTATTTTTAAATTAAAAATTGCCCTTTTCTTTTCAAAAAATATTCATTAACACCTAGGAACCAACGTTTAAAATATGTAGATGGAATACGAAACTCATTTAACTTCATTCCCGTATCATGCCAAGGTTCAAAATCAGGAAGGGGTTGTTTATGGATTGAGAAAAACAAAACTCGTAGCATCCCTTGACAAAATTTGTTGAAAGATTGATGACATTGGTTGATTCGCGATAAACACATACCATTCTCAAAGCTTTTATAAGAATTATATATCTAATACAATTTTGTCCGAGGAGAAAGGAAAGTGTGTATAAAATAACTTCTTCAATTAGGTTAACATATTAAAAAAATTAGACAAATATTTTGTTAACGTAATTAACAAAGTAATCGAATATTAAGATTTTTACATTTTATGGTGCATCGGCTAATTCTACACTATGTACCTATGACTACCTACTTACCTACATTGTGTCACAGAGGCTGTGCGTAGACTTTTTGATAATGCTGAGTGTATTACGGTGCAATACAAAAAAAATGTGGAATACAGTAAAACAACTGGAGAGTGGAGAGAATATTACAGATGCGTTTGTCATTAAAATCATATTTTTTGTCGCAAAAGAAATGCCCTGCAGGACTACATGCTTATTCTTCTCCAATGAATGTTCCGTGCTGTGGCTGAAATTTGTGCATATTTAGGCTGCATTATTGGTACTGTGCAAATATTATTTTATGGGACATTTTTGAAATTTTTATAACCATTGGATTCCATATTTGGAAAACCACATAGGTACTAATACCAAAGAGTATCTAAAATAAGAGAAGCAACGCCATTAAAAACGCTGTAGTTTAGTAAGGTGTGTTGCCTAACAAAATATTATCGAATTTACAACGTTTATTTGTACGCCACATACCTGAGGCGATAACTGTTTAATTACAAAAAGGACAACTACCTGGAAGTTTTGAAATTTAAAGCTATACAAAAATCTGCAACCTTCATTATTATTGCTACCCGATATTTATTTTTGATACTGGTACTTTGTTTAAAATTTCAGAGCTTGTAATGAAATATTTAAAACAAAACAATATCAAAATAATAGTTTTAAAATTATACCTATGAGTTCGTACAAAAAAACAACTTTTAAATTTTTTTACGCTCTCCTCTTAAAATGATTTAATTTTTTTCTTTTTAAAGTTTCTAGGGGTTTTGATGTTCTTAAATTTTGTGAAAAAAGTTTCAGAGTTTTGTATAGCTTGCATTTCATTAAATGCCGAATTAAAAACAATTTATGGCAGTGGTAACTATTAACTTCTTGCAACCAATTGGGTTCTGAAATATTTACAATATTTATACTATTTACAATTAAATTTTTTATAAAATTTGAAGATGTTTGATGTTCTTTGAAATGCGCATAAAAAAAATTTAACAATGTTGTTAGGTACTACTCTTACGTCTTACAACAGTGACCGACGGCTTTTTTAAAAACGTTTGTTAAAAGAAAAAGTTTGGAGTACCACAATTCTGTAACCACTTATTACAACGTGCATTTATAAGTGGGGAATCGAAAAAAACTTAGATACGTTCGCATTTCGGCGATTTAACTCGCAATTGATATACACACACGAATTAAACATAATGTTTAAAATAATATGTAAATTAAAAATAAAAACAACAACCACCAAGAAGTACTTACGTCAACTTAAAAAAGCTTAATAGTACTTCGGGGTAGGTACTTTAAAACAGGTGATTAAATACTTGTACACCTTATAATTCAACTAGGAATTTACCTGATAATGTACCGAGTTTATAAATAAATAGGGTTGTATTTCGAGGGAATGGCGCAAAAGGTGAATTGAATTAAATACAAAAAAATAAAAAAATAAAAATATGAGCAAAAAAACAAATCATTTAAAAGGAAAATTACAAATGTCATTGGTCTCGCGATGAGACAAATGCTCAAAGACAGGACACAGCGCAAAGGATTAAGATCAAATTTAATTATTAAAAGAGTAAGTACGTAACATACATATTTAAAAAAATGCAGTATGTACTTCAATATTAAAAACTCGGTAGAAAAATGTTCAAAAGATATACAAAATATTAGAAAAAGACCGTGAGAGAAATTCTCGAGACCACCTCCGGGTTAATGTTGGAATGTAATAAATTTAATAATAACATTTTAATAATTAATGTAGGTACCTATTCCTTAAAACCTAATTACCATTTGTTCAGTACAATCCTTGTTTATATAAACAAGGGTACAATTAACTTATCAGAGCAATCCAGTCATTAGTCATTAAGCAAACTAAATGTGGCAACCTTGCAAATACTTTTAATAGACTTACCATAAAGATTTCTGTAAATTTTCAATGGAAGACAATATTTAAAGTACATTTAAAGGGACGCCTAGTTCTGGCTACGTCTACGCGAGGGCCCGATCGTGGAGTCCTAGCGGACGAGTTCTTATAGCCTATACGCATAAATCCTATACCACTGTTTCTCTTATTTTAGATACTCTTTGCTAATACTGTGACTTCAAGAATATAATATCTCCTACTACAATAAGCACCAAGATAAAAATGTACCTTGAAATTTCAGAGGGGTTAGTTACATTCATTGAACTATACCATAGAGAATATAATAGGGAAGAGAGCTAAAGTAATGTGTTTTATCGTAGGCATGTACGGTGGGTTGCATATCACCTTATGTTTACATTTTTTCGTAAAAGCATGTTTCGGTTAATGAAAGACGGAGATAAAAGACGACTTAACTACCTGTTTTATTTTACAACGTTGCCATAATAAAATGATGATACTTTAGTTCCGTGTTTTCAAAGATACAGTAGGTAACATTATCTTTTTATGATTAAGCAGGTATGAATAGCATATACTTGATGTACGTAAATTTACTTATGTATTGCTTTAAATTTACAGTTGTTATACAAAATTCTACATAAATAGGTAGGTACTAATAAAATAAAATACAACTTGAAAATGTGTATCCATTTCGGATAGGAAATTAAATTTGAAAATACAACCATTTACGTTTTAAAAACAAACATTAAATTCTGCATATGTATCGTATTATACCTACATATGTTTTATATTTCGCATTTTTTTATTACCTGACGTAAAAGCAGGTAAACGCAAATCTTGTGACATCCACTTTAATGTTTTATGTAATTTACAAGTTATTAAATGCTCAATAATAAATAATCTATGCACGTAACAATTTGATTTGGCTTGTAACCAACTAGGAACATCTTTATTAATTTTGTCTATACAAAGGCTAATTAAAACTTTCTATCTTACTCTAACAATACTGTTCCGTGTTAAAAGGGTTTCGAATTTTCGATTACAGGATATTAAATTACGTTCATTTTATTTATAGAATAATTATACTGATAATGAAACAAAATTAACGTATGTATTTCACTGTGTCACTAGTACAGTGTATTCAACGTTTTGCTTATTAATGTGTGCGGTTTAATGATCTCATAACAGAAATTCAATCCTGGAATAATTTTAAACTCTTGATAAGTTATAACAAAGAGCGTATTATATTCTTCAAATGAATGGACAGGTAAATGTCACAACGCCGTAAAAGAAAAGCGGTAAAATTTTACAGGGAATGACATTTTTTTCTGGTATAATTACTTTGTTAGTCCTCCACTAGGGGGCCAACAATAGCGCTTCAAAGTACAGTGACTTTATTACAAACAGTGACGACAAGCGTGGTATCGATTTTGATTGGCCGTGGTATATTTTGCATCTTAATGGCGGCCTGACTGTGTTTACGTGTGATTTTTATTTGGATTAAGAACGTTGCTAGGATACCACCGTTGAGTTCATATAAACCCGCCCACAATTTTGCCTCTTAATGGCGGATAATCGCCGCTTGTCGTCACTGTTTGTAATAAAGTCACTGTACTTCAAAGCGGTGGACTAACTTTTATCATGACGCTGTTTTTAAAGGACATTGCTTCTCTTCCCTATTATATGCTCTTTGACTATACGCTATACGCAACTGGAAGGGATACGGCCTATTCTAATGCATTGTAGGCGTTGAAGCCATGCTTGCCTGACAAGCACAGATGTCGACTGGGTATTTCTGTCGCTTTCTAACTTGTTGCGTTAGTAGGGCAGATATCTTTTAACCGCGTATTTCCCATAGTTTGAAAGGTGTAAAATAATATTTGAAAGTGATTGTGAAATATATTAAATCAAAACACATTGGTGAATTGTTGTGTTGCATACGGATGTCCTAATTTAGCCGATAAACGCAGTATTAAACAATTTCATGGGTGAATAAGTCTTGTTAATACCTTAGAATATAAAAATTTAAGGTTAATACAAATTTTATAACGTTATTTGCTATCGTTGTCAACGCAACTTATACGATTTGTTTTTAATAAATAATGTAACGTGTAATTTCTCCGTGCCCAATAAAAGGCCCAGGAATGAAATGAAGAGAAATATAATAAGTGCGCGTGTTTTTAGTTCTGTTCAGAATAGGCGGATTTTCGGAATAGTGGGGTTCTACTGTATTTTCAAAGACACGCAATGTAGAAATTGCATAATTTTTGTCTGGTGATCGTATATCATATATACTCCAATGATCTAAGGGTGAATTAGTCAATTTAACAATTTAATAGTTCATAACAATTAGTAGAAAATAGCACCAAATTTTATATAACTTTTTTTACTACAAACGAAATAACTGAATTAATTTTGTAATGTTCTGTAAACGCGTTTGTATTCTCAATATGCATGTACAAGTAGGTATAGCGTCACAAAAATTGTAAGTATATATCTCATAATAAAACATTGATTTATTTTATTGTAAACGTTTTATTGACCTGGATCACAATGGATGTATGACTGGTGAAAGAGATAACCATCAACGTATTTTTACCTGATTTACTTACATTTTATTCCCCGTGTTATCGTTTATAGATATGACGTTGCGTGCGAAAGAAAGAGACAGAAATGCCCAGTCGTTGAGGGTTGCCTAACTTTGCTGTGGCTTCAGTGCCGCTTATGGACGTTTCCTTTCCAGTTGCGTATAGCGTACAGTTCAATGGTTACATTTCCTCTTTTTCAAATACAAGACCTTTTCTCTCTTAAAAATTGGTTCTATTCCAAAAAATCACTCATCTACATTTTACCCTAGACAACCTTTCGTATTCTTTATGTGGTTCACAATTCCTAAATAGTATTGTGACTCACTGCTATCCTCCGAGCAACAGTCTAAAGAGAAATGGATCGTCAAAAGAATGTACGTTGGTTGTGTATAGAGCTATAGAATTAGCTCAACTTTGTTCCCAAAAAGAGATAGGATCAGATCATCAAAACATACTTTTTTTTTATAGGAAAGAGAAACAAAACATGTTAGGGGTTATTTCACGGAGCACAATATACACATTGGGTACTATTTTTGTTAATTCTTTCAAGTAAAATTTGTAACGTAAAGTAAAACGTAGGTATTATTATTTGTCATAGTTTCAGTTCTGATATAGCTTCCACATTGAAATTCCTGCACCTAAGGAAATAGATGAAATTATAGATCTCAAAGTTTTAACTAACAAACTAACATACAGTAAAACACTGTGGGGGTGCAGGTAGAGATAAACACTACAATAGGGTTGTAAATAGGGCAACGGATAGGGAATTTAGTGTGGCGGAAGTGGGAGATTTAAGAGTACGAGTATTTCCATCAACGAGGACCTGACAATAGGAGAAAGACGAGTGCAGGAGTTAAGAAAAATAGCGGGGGGAGAAAGAGGTAAGGGGAGGGGGAGGGGAGTCAAAATGGGATATAGAAAAGTGTGGATAGAGGGGAGTAGGTACTGTTGAGATGAGAAAAGGAGGAATCCCGTGCAAGGGGTAGGAGAGCAAAGAGGGACTAAATACTAGATGAGAAAGGTGGGAAGAAATGGTTAGAAAAGCACAAGGAGTTAAAAGGGAGTCCCTACGGGTCTAGGTTCCAGGCTATACTCGCGGCCCCCTGCGTTTGTTTTTTATTTTCTATTAATTAATATTTTTAAGTTATAGGTATATTTTGGAGGGGGGCAACAATATTTATACAATACTTATTATACCTCTGTAAATCAGCAATACAACCTACTTACTATTTTACACAAAGGTTAAGTCTTCGATACAGCACAAGAAATTCATTTGTTGAACAGATGTTGTAAGGTGTTTTTAATTCTTAATTTTAAGGACGGGCAGTATAACGTATGGTTAGGTAGAAATGACTTTTTATTTACAATTTAAAAATGTGTTATTTTGGAATGTCCTTTTCACTTAGTTCATGTGGCTAGGAAAAATTTTATTGTATGTTTTTTTACCCCTGAATTAATTTTACCAATATTTTTTAATTCTGTTATAAACCAACGATAAATTAAAAAAATATGGGAACTTTTACTTTATGGTTTTGTTAGTCTGGCTGCGGACCCTTTGAGGTCACGTGCGTTCAGCGTGTATACTTGTTTTGTATTAGGTATGTTTTGTCTGGGAATAGGAATAATTTGTAAAAAATGTATTAATTTATACAAATAAAGCCAATGTACAACCCCCACTGCGATTTTTGTTACATGTTACTTACATCGAAGAGTAGGTATATAATATCCTAGTGTACTCTTTGCTTATATAGCAACCATTTTTCATTGTTTCCATGTGACCTTACTTTATGAGGTACCTATTTACTGGGATCAAAGGAAAAAGCATCATATATTATGTTACATTCCTCCGCCATGCCTGATTGCAGAGGAGCAGCTGATGGTTCCCAGCGCCTCCTCAGGCAGAGAATGAAAATATAAGGATAGGTAAATGGGGATGAGTTTTGACGGAATGTAGTTGGATGCTGAGGTACTGTTCCGGTATTTGCATTGTAAACCTCACATGATGACGGAGCATTACATATATGAAACTACACGAGGAAAACTAGATGAAAAAACCTCCTATAAAATTAATTTATAAAAAAGGTGTGATCTGGAACAAAAAGCAAACAAATCGGTTAGGTACTAAAACATTTATCGAAATTGCTACGATATTCTTAACCGTTTAAATAAATTGCAAATTGGAGTCTTTATATCCATAATTTTTTATGACAAGGGAGATAGATGGTACCTACCCTTTAAAATTTTGTTCTATCAACAGTTGTGCTTACACTTGTTCTCATATTTGAATCTTCAGATATCCACCTAGCATTCTAAAGTACCTACGTCATGGATTAGAACAAGTGACAACATGACAACAGCTACAGACTATAAACTTTCTGAGATGGCTTTTGATATTAAATAATGGTTGGAGGTACACCAGGTACCTAATTGAAGTAACACCTAATATATTAACATCTGATATCTCTGCTCTCTAAAATCGAGTAGAATGAAGCTCTACAGAATGGGATCAACTCCACTGTTAACTTGATGGAATCAATTTTGTTCTGTGATATCCACTGGTTTTCATTAACGGTTCCGGGTTTATAACAAAATTTTACAAAAACTTTAAAAATAAGGGTGGTAGGAATAGATTTTCATACACTACATCAAAATCAGAAATACAAAAAGGAATTATGATTGAATTTCTGAACGACACCTTTTTCTCACAACATTTATTAAAACACTGCTTTTTTCTACAATTTATATAAATCTCATTTACATAATAATATGGAACGTGATAATTATTATTTATATATATATATCAATTTTTATTATAATTATTTATCTAAGCCGAAACTGTTTCTACAATAGATTTTTTAATTATTTCTCCAAAGTTTTCGTCACAGTTTTCTGAATTGGAGCTAGTACTGCTCACATTGTTATCAGCTTTATCAATACCAGAACGTTCAGAACTATTGCTGGCAGATACGTCCGAATGATTAATATTTGGAAAATTAGCAGTTTCTTCATAGGCCGTATAATTATACTTACCATTAAGAAGATCTGAAAATGATTCTATTTTAATGTTGGCCCCAACAGGATTTAAATTAGTGTACTGACTTTCTTTGGAATCCGTAGCGCCGGAAAATGTTTCAGAAGAAGGTGTAGGAAAATGGTCATAGTTGTTAGGTTGTTGAAAGCTTGGTTCAAAAGATTTCGTTCCAAATTCTGGAGAATACATGCCTCCATAAGGACTAAACACTGGTGGAAAATCTGAAAATCCAGACTGGTATGGTTGGGTATATTGATTGGAAGGTGGTGTAAAGGTTGACGTACTATTTGGGAAACCAATATCGGTAAAACGTGGATCGGTAAAATGGAAATTTTGATTAGAAGGGAAAGATTGGTGTTTGCGCTCTGAGGAAGTTGCATCTTGTGTTACTTCCTCTTGATAACAATCTTCGCGGAAAGTGTACAAGTCTAAAGAGTCTTCGCGTGAAGGTAAATCTGAGAAACCTGGAGGAGGATGAGATAATCCACCCGGACCTTCTCCAGGTGCACCGTAATGCAAATTCGTAAAGTTTCCATTATGCACGCATGATTCCACTTCCATGTTTGAATTTAATGTAACATCCTTCAGGAGATTTCCATTAAACTTCCCATTTCTACCATTCATCAAGTCAACCTTTGGATAGTAATTTAATCGTTCATTTTCCATCCAATTAGTTACTGGCTTGTCAGTTTTTTCTTCGCCCTCTGCTTCTTTTTGTTTCTTTTCTAATTCTAGCCTCATTAACGTGTGAATGAAGTGAGTGCGAACCCTCACGGGATTGAATTCAATGCGACCGCTAGAATTTCCACAGTTATCGCGTGAACAACCACACGGGAAGTTAAGCCTATCCACTTGGCATTTTATACCAGCTTGACTGCAAGAGCAGGTATCGGGATCACAGTAGCCTTTACAACCACACCCACAAAACTCGCGCGATGTGCGAATATCACGACATTCATCTTTTTCCATTGAATCAATTTTTCTCACTCCGGCGGATCGTAACAGTGCTCTCCTCTGCCGTGTAGGAACCGGTTGAAGAAAGTAATAATTGTCCAAATCCATTTCGGAATCGGAACCATCACTAAGTTCTTCGTCGCTTTCACTGTCGTCACTTGAAGATGTTGCATTCCGAACATTTTGCCTTTCGGATCGTAACCGTTGTAGAAGCTGTCTGTGAATACGTCGTTGTTCGTTGGCGTGTTCGTTTATTGAAAATTTACGGACGTGAGAATGCTTGGCTCCCATACCCAAAGTAGAACCACCTTGAGATGGTACACAGGTAAAACCTTGAGTCCGTGGAAAATAAAACACTGTTACATTATCAAACGTAATGCTTCGTTTTTTCTTACACTTTGGCAAGTCTTCACTTTCATGCGATATTTTACGTTTCAATGTGCTCCTTTGAGGAATATGAACAGTTTGCGTCGTATCCACTGCACTCGTTTCTTCATCATTGTTTATTTTGTTTTGTGTTGTGAAGCTTGTGGACGGCACCTCTAAATTTGATTGATCTCTGTCATCAATATCAATAAAGGCCGAAGTCGAAGATGGGTCTTCAGGGATTCGATTAAGAAACGAATTTTCGGTATCGCTTTCTTCAAGAACGGAGACGACAGTATCAACCGGTCTTTCTTCTGATATTTCCGATCCCAATCCCGAATCTGAGCCATCAGAACGATCGTGCGGTTCTTCGGACACTTCTTCCGTTGCCGGTAGACTTTCGATAGCCGAATCTTCGCCGTCATTATTTATATCAATCTCATTATTAATATTGCTATTTAGTTCATTATCATATTCATTAGGTTCTGGTATGCATTCAATAATTTGATTTTCTATTACAGTTTTTGATTGTAAATCATTTTTAGAATGTTCACGCTCACTAATAAACTTATTCGTTACACTTTCATTTGTACTTAAATGCTTGTCCCCTGGTAATTTCGAATCTGATTGTGCGTTGCATTCATTCTCACTAATAGTGTTTTCTTTTGTTTGTGTTGTTCCCATGTTTGTGCTGTACTGTTTGTATGTTGAATTAATTGATGATTTGCAAACCACCTCTGGATTATCTTTAGACATTGCCACTGAAAATAGAAAAAAAAAGAATTAAAATTAAGTACTTATGTTTTTTTACTTTCAGAGTTTAGTGTCATATTTTTTAAATACTTTCGTAGGTGTATGAAATGCATTTGCATTACTCGCATTAAGAATTGTTAGAGGGGTGCCTTAATTATGTCCATTCTAGAACTGTTAAATAATTTGTTATAGTACTGCTTAGCTTAGAATTAATAAGATTCACGAATACTATTACTTTCACAAGGTTTTTTGATACAAGGTTGCTTTGAAAACTTCGTGTAGGGAAATTATTTGGCAACTGATACCCAATCTATCTAGTTTTTACTATTTTGTTACTTAGTTTATTAATAGGTACTATAAACCACACAATTTGCGGTTTTTTTGTTTTTGTAGATAAAATAAACACTTTTTATTCTCGTTAGTAGGAAATGATTACAACTAAACTAAAACTAATCCAAATATGTAGTATGAAAGATTAAAGGCAAGCGTAACCTTGCTGGTAATGTATCACCAGTTCTTAAAATACACCGTTACTCGACATTAGTATAACCATATGTGAAACTCTGCATGAGCGCTTTAAATTATGACTTAAAAAAGAACAACCAATAAGTCATCAGCTTATATAATAATAAATAAAATCCATATTTAGGATGGCAAACAATTACCTACAATTTTATTGGATGATATCACGAAAACACTATTTTTAGACACGCGTTCTTCCTCTCAAACAATGATTAAAAATTAGGAACATATAGTACAGATAACAACGAACTGTATATTCTGCTAGACTTTAGAGTACCTACTAAACGGTAATAATATAGTTTGTATAATTTTCTAATTCTAAACATTTCCATTTCTCACTACAATTTCTCGAGTTCAAATGGGCGTTTCGTACCCCGAAACACTGTTATTTTCTAAATCGGAATTCGTGATTTTCTTGTATAGATTTTAATTTAATTGTGATTAACTTGAAGAGTCGTAGATCAATTGACCTCTACCCATCAATTTACTACATTAACATATGCAGATATAACTACAAAAACACAATCATTGTAAACGGTGCTATGATTTCCGGTATAAATTATGTTTAACCATTGAATAAATAAGAGATTTATTCAATGGTTTAACTATATACAAATCTGATGGTTACCACCTCGGTTACCACTGACGAAATTAAGAAACAAATGATTAAATTAAACTGCAAAATTACTATGTATTTCGTAATTCGCTGTAAAGATCGACTACCTACTTTATGTAATATAAGTAGGTTTATGAAGGCTCGTAAAATGTAAACATATTGAAAGGAGATAAGCAAAAGTAATAAGTGACTGAAAATTCCGCAATCTATGCAATATGTTTTATTTAAGGGATAAAGATGTCGCTATAATACCGGCCAGTACAGGGCCAGTAGTTCTTCCTCACTATCAATTGGAGTATCGTAGACAATGACAGTTCACTGCATCCCACAGAAAGAAGTACAGGGACTTTAAATCTGGAGAACGCGCGGGTCATCCAATAGGCGCTTCTTTTTCTATCCATTTGTTTAAAAACTGTCTATTCTAAACAGTTCTAGCTACTCTTGAAGAATGTGCAGTTGTACCATCATGTTGGTACCATGTCCGCTACTTGTAGCCTCTAGAATTGATACATGTCTCGTAGATGAACCCCATTGATTTTGGTACAAAATGTACATCAGATGCTACGGTTCCCGAAATACTCAAATTTGGGCATTTTTCTTGTTAGCACGATAGTCTCTGCAATATAAAAGATGTAGGTTTGTAGTACACCAGATGCAGTGATTGAAGAAGGTTAAAATTCGGGCATGTTTTCTTCCTCTTCTTCTGTGGTGTTCTTGGTGATCAGATCCGGGAATTCTCCAAAAAGGAATTGGGCATTCACCAAGGTGCAATACAAAGTTTACAGTATATGACAGTACTTAGGGACTTAAGTTGCTTGCGACTGCAGAGGCCTTATGGCAGCTCAGTCGTGGTTCGTATATTTGATTATATTTTATTTTATTTAACGTTGGACGCCACGTTGTCTAAAGCCTTCTCGTCAATAGAGGTAAATCAGGTGAGGATACTTCATACTCTTGGAACATTTTATTTGAAGCAAACTGTAGAATTTAGGTACCTACCTATATAATTAGGTACAATTAAACGTGAAAACTTTTTAAAGTTCAATGATCATTCAACCAATCAAAAAAATACACATATAAATATAAATATGATAAGCAATAACAATAAATTATGGCGAGCTTTTTACCCGAAACCGTGATATATATTAAAAAAAAAATTAGTAGTGTCTATTTATTGACTGTTTACCATTAATTAAGAGAATTAATAATTTGTAATATATAAAGGGTGACCGAAGGGAACCTGATGTTTTTGGGAGCCGAATTACCAAAAATTAATCTCCCATTCGATGCCGTTCCAGCAGCTATGGAGCGGTGGACGGTTTAACACCGTATGTTTGCGTATGACCATATTCAATGGTATGACCCATTTGTGCAGAATGGTGGATCTGTCATTACCATGCAGCGACTTTTTCGTGTGCGTTTCAACCGTGGGCGTCGTGGTACCGTTCCCACCCACAACACGATTCTCAGTTGGGTTAATAATCTACGGATAACAGGATCTATTGTGGAAAAGAAGCCACCAGGTCCAACTTAGACAGTAAGAACAACAGAAAACATCGAGCGTGTGAGAGCCACTCTGAGTCGTTACAGTGAATGCCGAACGTTACTGCCAGATGCCGAACAATTTCTTACGTCCCGAACTGCAACTGGATTTGGAAAATGTTTTTTCCAAACAAGACGGTGCCACCGCACACACTGCACGTGTGTCCATGCAAGTGGTTCGAGTCATGTTCCCAGAAAGTTTAATTTCACATTTTGGCGATATCCCAGGTCACCCAAGATCACCTGACTTGAGCACTTATGACTTTTTTTGGGGGGGTATATGTATACTCTCACTGACAAGACAATCAGGGAAGAAGTGGCTACAAACGATGGTGAACTGATGACTCGTTGTTGGCCGATTTTCAGCGAAGGCTGGAATACTGCATTCAAGAGAATAGACACCACTTACCCGACGTAATCTTTGAAAGGTGATATTCAACTTCAAATGGCATGTAATGGCAAACAATCTTGTGTAGTAAAATTTTTCGTAAAAAATAACTGTGTACTGTGCATTTTGAAAACGTGAAATTCCCGTCGGTCACCCTGTATATAAATCTTTGATGTAGCACAAATGAAAACTTTGTTGTTGATGTATGAATTACTATGAGACGCGATGAAAGTGAAATATTTTGTAAATTCAAAATGTGATAACCTGATAACGTATAAAGCTGTTTATCATATTTCATGTCCGATGCAGTTCAAAAAGTGGTGCGATAGGCGATTCTAATTAGATAACCCATTCGCATATTTTGGTTTAAATACTTAATAGTTTTTTGGTTTACGCCCAAACAATGTCGAAAAAAAATATTTTCTAGATATTTTTGGGTGAGAAATTCAGAAAATACTGGTTTTTGGAAAAAAATCCAAGCTAGTTAAGTATTAATTATCGCTAACAATATTGTCCTCCTGAATCCCAATAAGATACTTGAAAAGGTAGTTACAACTTTTGGGGAATCTTTCTAACAGAATCGATGACTCAAGAAAATGCTTATCATTTCAGTGTATCATACCAAATTCTCATAGGAAAAGAAACTACTAAATATATCATGAATCCTTAATAATACTCCTAGAAAAATGTTGAAAATGGTACGCCGCTGGATTGCCCCTGTTTGAATTACTGTGCGGAGCTCTGAAACGCACTATAGAATTAACAATTATTATATTTAACATTTGAGGAACGGCAGAAACGCTAGTATTATTACCCTGTATTGACATTTCCGGTGTTATTTACTTAAGCCGTGATTGTGTCATTGCTATTTACACAATAATCCAATTATCATTCATATGACACACGCACCAAATTAAACATTCATATCCGCTATTGCAGACACAGTTACTAACAAAGCAGCTCCCTATAAGGGATCTTTTTTTATTGCTTATCAATTAAAGTTGTTACTTGTTATTAAAAACTACTTCCAGTTTGTGTTAAAACAGTCCTGCGTTTTATTCATTACAGTGCAGTGTGGAGTGTGCGCGATAGTCTATTGTCCTTATTGCCCCATTAGAAATAGTTTTTTGCAATAATTTTTGTTGGCACGTACCCCAACAAACTTGTTTATTGTTATACCTCAACCCCCGCTCCGGCAGGTACAGAGGTAGAAGTTTTAGTTTTAGGAATTCAACGACTCAATGTACTCTTCTCGTCGGGTTAACACCCACATAAATTGCATTAAATCGAAAAGAGAAAATACTCGGTCGTTTCATTTAATATGAACCGCGCAACAATTTTTGTATTGCTTATATAGTTTGTTCAAAGCGAAGTCGGCACTATTGCAAACGTTGTTATTATTGTAGCTACGAGGTTATTTCTAGCGAATGCAAGATCGAATTAAAGAAACAAAATACACTGAATGGACATCAGGTTATCAAGATATTCAGCAAACTAATCTTTTTTTAACGGTACACCTTGTATATACTTTACATATTTTAACAAAAAAATTAAATGAAAACACTAAAATCCAATACGATTATTACAAAGATTTTATAAAACGCAGGTGGCCAGAGCCGTTGCAAGGATACTGGGCGCCGGGGTATAAGAGCTAAAGCAGCATTTTTTATGTAATGTTTTTAAAAAGTGCATAAAAAATAAAAAGTACATTTTTTAAATATGGTATATAAAATAAAAAACTAAAAAATAACGAAATGTGGTACCTAATTAATAATTTTATAAAAAATTGACTTTTCTTGCTTTTCTTATACCAAATTCTTCTATTAAGTCAGAAAGGTCCATTTTTGCAGGAAGTTTATTTTCTATACTATTAATAGATAAATCATTCTTGTGACATAGTGGATCTTAAATATAATTCTTTATAACTTTGTAGCTGCAATAATAATAAAGATGGTAATAATGCTTCACTTTGAACACACTGTATTTATATGTGTGCACTGATTTTAAAGTTAGTTATTAATTTTTTAATTGAATTGATAAAAATGTTGTCCCCTTTTTTGGACCATTTGATAAATTGCTTAAGTTAAATTGAGTTTCAATTGAATAATAGGGACGAAAGAACAGTGAACTACGATTGCGATCTGACATATCAGATAAGTAGGTATGCAAAAATTTAAAATCAATTTGTGACAAGATGTTGATGTATAAGTAATTACATGTAGAACTTAATAATAAGTTGATGGACAGCATGTAAATTATAAATTAAGTTACCCTCCCTTTTAATAAATCCCTTTGAGTTTACTTCAACCAAAGTAACAGAAACGGAAAGAGAAATTAGTAATTAACTACTTACTCACGTTCAAACTTGTCTTATTTTTAATTAAACGTCGATCTTTGGAGGCGCAATTGATTAACGCGTTTAATTAACTTTGTGCGTGCCTCTTCTACAGTAATAATTATTAATTTAAGAAACATACTTTATGCGAGTATGAAATTTGCACCTCATTTCATTGAATAATTTTAATATTTAATTCAATTTTTATTCACTTAAAACGCAGTTAATTGAAATGGTGTATATTCGACAAATCCAGTATAAATATAACGAGATGAGTATAACTGCAACTTGAAATAAAAGTAGTGAGACTAAGGTAAATCATACACGGCATTTACCCTGACATCACCCTCGGATGTTCAACTATAGCGTACGATTTTCATTCCACTAAGTCATATTTGTGGAAACAAATCATTTCAAAGGTAGGTTTTATGAATCTTTATTTCAACAATTTGCAATTTTGGAGAAGTGGTTCTTGTAGGAAAAGATTAAGGCTTTGGTTTTGGGCAGTAAAAAGCAAATGAAAAATCTAAACTGTTTTAACTTTTACAACAAACGGGAAAAAGAGAAACAAATGAAGCAATAAAAAAAATGTGTATTGTGAAAAAATAAAAAAACTCAAAGACTCATTGAGAATTGGAGAAGCAAAATGTTCACCACACTACAATGCTCACACTCATTGCGCATGTGCGACCGTTAAGTTTTTAAAACGAAATCTTCGTCAAAAAAATCTTGTAGTCCTCTTTATCGAAAACGTGGGGTTCCGTTTTCGAATCACAAATCATTACACAGACGATATGTTGAATGCAATTGGCATTAATATTTTCAACACTTTTCACAGCACCATAAGCTGATTTAAGTCTTCATTTTCCATGAAAATGCACGAACATCCATCGCCTCCCAGCTCCCGTTTTCAAAAAACAAGTACAGGCGAACAAGTACTACGTTGGAAACCGAAATTATAATTTTACGAACCGCGTACGGGTGAAGGGGGTTGATAAGATGTTTAACATTATCAAAAAGGCTTTCAATAATTTCCCTCGCGACAATGCAATTCCATAGATTTTAAAACTTTGGACATCCCTGACGGCAAACCATGGCTAACACAGTTCCATTTATTTTCCGCGAAATTACCCCTGGAGACCCATCCGATGGGACACAGAGAACTCCACAAGGATTTTTTGTATTTTTTACAACGGCTGCTATACGAAAACAACGATGTTTTATATAAGGAAAGTCAAACAAACTTGCGTGCACGTCATCAATGACGTATTTCCATGTCTTTTGTGGCAAAGTTTCCATCGCTAGTGTATCATAAAATTTGTAAAAAAAAACAACTCTAAAAGTAATGCAATTATGTAATATAAAACTTTTGAGATGAAAATGTATGTGCACAAGCTTGTTTTTGTTGGGTTTAAACGCCTCTCAATGTAAAATGTTGTGATAAAATTTTAATTAACAGACCAGTAAGTAACGACGTAAACCTAGCCACTGTCAGGGAATGGTGCTGTGTTGCCGTCTTTTATTCATCGATATTTTGAGGTTACGGATGACAGTAGTATTCTGACAGGCATATTTAATTGATTTTTGTCGTCAACAATTTGTAATAGTAATTAATATTTATTTGTGGTTGAATAAGAAATATTTGCTGGGACATTAAAATATTTCCTGATCACTTTCACAATACTGTAAATGTAAACGTCATCAAACGCTGATGACGTGCACGCAACTTAGTTTGGCTTTCCCTTTTTTATACCTACAAACATGCAAACATTGTATTTTTTAAACTTTACACGATCATAACTTGGGTTCTATGTGAACCGATTGAGATTAAATATTGTCCTTCCCAGAACGTCAAAGAGTGCAATAGCGAAAACTTCACGAAAATGGGGTTCAGTAGTTTTTATGTGACGCTATAACATGCAAACAAACATATCGCTTATGTAGTAGCCAGCAATTTTGTTATTTTCAAAAAAATTTATTGTAGGTATGTACAGGGTGGGCCAAATTCGACGTTTTCATGGGGTATAGCAATAACCATAAGACTTTGCAAAAAACTAACTAGGTACTATCAACGAATTCAGCGCCGTATAAGGGAAAGCCAAACAAACTTGCGTGCACGTCATCAATGACGTATTTCCATGTCTTTTGTGGCTAAGTTTCCATCGCTAACTGTATCATAAAATTTGTAAAAAAAACAACTCTAAAGGTAATGCAATTAATATAAGACTTTTGAGATAAAATAATGTATGTACATAAGCTTGTTTTTGTTGGGTTTAGACGCCTCTCAATGTAAAATTTTGTGATAAAATTTTAATCAACAGGCCAGTAAGTAACGACGTAAACCTAGGCACTGTCAGGGAATGTGCTGTGTTGCCATCTTTTATTAATCGATTCATCGATATTTTGAAGTTACGGATGACAATAGCATTCTGACAGGCATATTTAATTGATTTTTGTCGTCAACAATTTGTAATAGTAATTAATATTTATTTGTGGTTGAATAAGAAATATTTGCTGGGAAATTAAATATTTCCTGATCAATTTGACAATACTGTAAATGTAAACGTCATCAAACGCCGATGACGTGCACGCAACTTTGTTTGGCTTTACCTGTACTACATTTTTTTTCTATAGGGTAACAATCTCGCACAATTAATCATATTTGTTCTTTTCTTAATGGAAAACTCTGTAATTTATTACTGTAATGAATAGCACTTCTTACTGCCTTTCCAACGATGTGATATATGTACTTGATATTTTCCTAAAACAATCTATAAGAAAAGACAACTTTTTAAAAATTTTTGGTCCACTTTTATTGTTGACTAGTTTATTAACTACAGTTATTTATTCACTTGCTTGTTGTGGCATATAGAAATTTTGAATAATTTAAAAATAAGATTTCCATCACAAATTATGCGGGCTATATATTTCTATACCAATTATTTTCTTTGTCGAAATGAATTTATTGTTTTGAAAACAATTGAATTCGAATTGAATTCGATATATGCAAATCCTTCAGGAAAATTTGATAACCATTCTAGATGATGAGCCTGAGATGCCAAACGAAGAGTAATATTTCAACAGGATGATTGTCCTTCACATAACTCCAGAATCGCGAGGGACTTTTTGAACGAACATTTTCCAGAAAGATGGATGGGAACGTACGGGCCAATACCGAGGCCGCCTCAGTCTCCCGATTTGACACCATTGAATACGTTTTTGTGGGGATATTTGAAAGCAGGTAGTATATAGACGAATTCATGAAAATGTTAACCAATTACCAGAAGATGTTGTTACTGCATTTGAAAGCTTAAGGCCAATTCTCATCAGAAATGCTGTGCGGACTATAGAAAAAAGATCTCGAAAATGTTTACTTCAGTTTGGGGGTCATTTTGAACATTTGCTGTAACAGTTCAATATTTAATTCTAATTGTTAATTTAATTCTAAGAAGTTAATTGATTTTTTGATATTTTTATCGGTTTCTTTATTTGTTTGTCAGATTTTACTAAACACTTTATTACTAAATATTAATAACGATCAAGATTATGTAATTAATTATGTTAAATAAATTGTTTAATTAAAAATGTTGATCGACTGTTGAATGACTTTCATTGAACAATATTAGATACATTTTACTTTACTGAAGTTTGCAAAAACTAGCAAACTTTTATTTACTTCATTTACTCAATCATTCATACTTCATATTCATTCATTTTTGTTACAATAATGTCAGACTAAATCGCACCATATAAGAAATATTTGTGTAGATATAAGTTATAACTATAGTAGTCAACAGTAAAAGTGGACGAAAAATTAAAAAAATTATCTTTTCTTATAGATTGTTTTAGAAAAATATCAAGTATGTCACATCGTTGGAAAACCAGTAAGAAGTGCTATTCATTACAATAATAAAATACAGGGTGTTCCATTAAAACAGTAACAAAATGTAGTACGGGACTGAATTCGGAGTAAAAAATTCTATTACATAATAGCATTTTATTTCATCTCAATACGATAATCATAACGGAGATATGAAGGTATGCCAAAAATGACACATTTTCAATTTCACCCTGTATCTTCGTAAATAATTGTGATATGGGTAGGTAATCTGATTATGCCACGGATTTTGTCTTTTAAAAAGAGCTCATAAGTACCTAGTTAGTTTTTTTGCTAACTCTTATGGTTATTGCTATACAGTTATACACCATGAAAACATCGAAAGCCCAATTACCCTGAAGTAAACATTACAATAGGATAAACAACACGCATCAGGGAAGATTTATCTACAGTTTAAAAGTGGAGATTATTATTTGTCGCCTTTTTCTTAGTATAAGCACAAGATGCTGTGATATAAGAAAAATGCATTCAAAAAGAGGGGAGGTAGAGGTGCAAATTATGATGGAAGAGATTTTGGCACGCTAATAAATTAGTCGGTATATCAAATTAATGTTTGATTTTTGTTCCACGCTGCTTCTTGTAAGAAGCTTTATTAGTTGTTTATTATCAACGACAACAAACTGTCTTAACACCTAACAAAATTATTTATAGTGAAATGTTTAATTATATTGTCAAGGCGACCGACCGTGCAATCGGAAATCTGGCATTTTAACACTAGATTCTATACATAATATATTATATTATAAATTATGACAACAAAATAAGCACGCTATTTAATCTACCTACAGAATCTGAAATTTTGATAATGTTGTTTTATATAATAGAACTTGTTTTATTCGTGTTTAGTCAATGAAAGTATACAAATTGGAAGTATTAATTCGAATTTATTTGTAATAAAAATTCCGTTTTCTGTTTTGCTACTTCTATACCAAAAAATATTCAAACTTCTACTCAATGTAGTGAGAGTGAGGCAGATGCCACAAGTGTAAAAGAATATTCGCGGTCGTGTTACAGTCGACGAGATATGGCTCCACGATTATACTCCAGAATCAAAACGGTGATGGAAACAACGTGACAGTGCTCCTCCAAAGAAGGTCAAGTCGTTTCTACTGACCGTCATCAGCTGATGGTCATTATTTGTTCCGATGCGAAGGGGACTATTGATTACCTCACATCTCACAAAGGGCCAAACTATCAACGGTGTATAGTACGCTACCTGTTTGGACAAATTAACGCCAGAAGTTGTTGATAAAAGACCGAGAATGGTACGGAAAGTCTACTATTCCATCATAACGTTTCTTCTCACACGTGTTGCGATGTTCTGGAGAAAGTGGATGAACTGTGATTCCAGGTTGTACCGTATCTGCTCTATTCGCCAAATCAAAGCACCTTGTTACATTTAAATGTTCGCAAAGTTCAAATTTTTTCATGGCGAAAAAAGAAATTAGGTTGGACGATGAAGTTATTGCTTTAACCAAACAATATTTTGACGACCTTGAAATTGATCATTAATTAAAACTGAATGAATATATTGGAAAATACTGTTCATTTCGAGTCAAATCATGCTCGTATGGATCACAGCCCCAAAACTTTCAAAATTTGCAATTTCTACTTACTATACAATTGGCCGTTTACAAAATTTTAAATAGAAAATACATTTATTGCCGGTTTGTTGGCAACTATATTATAAATAAACTAACACTTTCTGAACTAATCTCGAAAAATGTATCATATCTAGTGGATTAAGTTAATAATCTTTTACTTATATCAGATTTCGTTATTTGGTTTAAAGGAATATTTGAAGTTGGGGTCACTCTTTATAGCTATCCTTGTAGCTTATTTATGTTTTGTTTATAAAAAAAAGTGAAAGTTATATGAATGTTATTACATTTACAACTGTGTTTGGAATAAACAGTGCTATTTATACAATAAGTGCATCAACATTTTTAATAGGTTAACAAGTGCACGAATTTAAATAACCAATAAGCGATAAAAACCACCAATAAACAACTCAAAAATCATTGCAAACAAGGATATCATCAATCGGCTAACTAGGAATTCGTTATTAACATGAAAAACAGACAAACGTTGGAAATAGTCAACAAATTACTTTAAAAGAAAAAATGGTTAATTTTGACTGATGACTAACGATAAAAATGATAAGTATATAGGTACTACAAATGAACAACTAAATTATTCAGTGGCACTCACACAAGGTCCTTCAACCTTCAAATCCCCCGCCACCGCCCAATTTAATGTTGTGTTTGTAAAAAATTTATGCATTTACTTAAAATGTTTAAAAATGTAAAGGAAGAACCAAAACAAATTTATTATCAAGTATTCTTTCTACATTGCTTTTCCGCAAAACAATGACAAGTCAAGCTACTTATGCATGAGAAAAATCGGCTGAAAAAAACTGCATCAAAATAGTCGGTCATTGCGGGAATGTGCAATATTTTGATAAATTATTATCTACTAATCGAGTCTCCTGTGCAGTAGGGAAAGTGGCGAAACCATTGAAAGGAAGCATATTGAACAAACTTTCGCAGTTGGATAAACCAAATATCTACTTTAAGCAACAAATAACCTGTTCTTTGCACCTACCTGTAGTACCTATCATAAATAAAAAGTGAATTATTTGTGGTACCTACTCTTGTAAACGTAAAGGGTATAAATACCCAGGACAGGTAGAATTAGTATCATTCAGCATATTTTTGCAATCGCATCACGAATACTTTGCACTACAAAATGTTGTAATAAATTACATTATTTCAATTGTTCATTTATTCAGATTGGTATGTATGTTATACTTTTTAAAAGAACACTGCTTGCCAAGGTACAAGGTATAAAACAAATAAATAATGTTTTTGTTTAAATTTACGTTAAGGAACTCCATAAATATATTATTAAGTATAATAAGATATAAATAAAAACTTGAGTAAAATTATTTATTATAAAATAAATGAACATGCCATTTTTTAAAGAACTTCCAGCAGTAAGCAATATGTTCTGTAAAATGTTAATGCAATGACATATCGACAAATAATTTTAATCAGATTCCCTGAATTGTAGAATTTCTAGATTTTTTTGAGATCCCTTCGCTATTTACCATATCCATCAAATGAACCTATAAACTAAATTAAGATTGATAAAATACAAGGTACCTACTCGTATATCAATTATACCTGAATGCACACCCCTACGTGTGGTAAATATGCACCTACCTAAAAAGTTGGGAAGTGTTTTCAAATGTTAAATGATGTGTTTGGAAATAATGTGCGCGAGTATTGAATGCCACAAATGCTTTTCGTGAAGGCCGGGAAGAACTTGAAGATGACGAACGCCTAGATCGAGCTGTGACTGTAGGATCTAATAAATTAGACGTTTTGGACTAAAATGCACATTTCAGTGAGAACCGCATAATTATTTCGATCCTGAAACGTTTAGAAGTTGCAGTTAAAATAGGGGAAAATATAAGTGGACACCGGGTATTACCTTCACCTATTTAAGAAATTAAAGAAAAGATTGAAAGGAAGTAGGTACAACCTACAAAGTGTACAAATTTGTTTGGAAATACATTGATATCGTTAGGCTTAAAAACTTATCAATGCTTCCTTGTATCGTGGAGTAGGTTACCTATAACCTTTGAGAAAGGATTTCTCAAAGCCTATACCAAATTGTAGATAAAAGGTACCTTTCCGCAACTTCAAATAATCTATTATGTTTATACAAATTTACCTCAGTAAGGTAGATAGTCCTCTTGTAGCCCACGCAACTATGATTTATTACCCTATAACAGGTTTGGCAGATAAAATCCAACTAATTTCTCTAAAATACGTAGGAAGAACACGAAAAGATGATAACTCAGGACACTTATAGGTATAATCTTAATCCGTGAAATATTTTCAAATGGGTAACTAAACTAGGCTAAATTTCTAAACGTCTCTGTAATAATCCGACGCCAGCACACAAAGAAAGAGTTGAAATTTTAGTATCACTCTTATCTAAAAAATGTAGCACTTATTAGTGTCAATATTCGATTATTTATAACGTTTTCTATTAATGTTAACGTGCATTGTGTATGTATAGGTATCTTATCGATATAATATGCAAACGGGTGCTTACTCTTTTTGTGTTGAAAGGGGGATCATTATAACGTAGATTTTTTTTAGCAATAATTGTAAACAGACGTACGATAATAATTATTACATCATCACTTTATAAAATGAACTACTGACTGTAACTTGGCTTTAATGTTTACGACAACTAACGTCGACATTTTTGTACGTTAATATAAAGCAATTAAATACTTATCTAACTTTATTTTTGTACCAATTTAAATATACTCTACAACTTCACGGGCACGTACTATCATCTTATATAATTATTTAAATTTTGACGCCTAATGTTTAGTACATAGAAATAAGCGTATCATTGTATTTCGGAATAAGACAGCATTTGCATTGGCCTTGCTAGATGAGAATATTGATTAGACAAAAACACGAACTGTACGTCGTTTGTTGATTGGTAATCCCATTTTAATAAAAATCAATTCAAGAATATAACTAAGTTGCAAAACCATGTAATCGTGCTCTGATGACCCTCTCTCACACTGAAAATATGTAAGTAGGTACGCCGACACAAAATATTAGCGAACGTGAAGTAAAATAGGCAAAATAGCCATTCAAAAGTGTTTTATATCACTTGATTCTGCTATCTTATCTTTATCACTATATTTATAAAGGACTTATAGAATTGCACGCCACTATTTTTAGGAGGCATTCTCTGGTAAACAAAAAGTTTATAAAACATAGTATACCTCAAATTAATTTATTACGGAAGTATTATTGGTTCAAGACATTTATTTAATAACAAAGCAGTCAAGGTAATTGTCCAATGCTAAATTCAACAGTTTTTCAATTCGATTTTCTGTGTCCATAAACTTGAATCATTACTAACGACGTTAGATCGGGGCTATTTAACAGGTTTGTTTCGATTAGCCCATCGGTTGGTGCAAGAAGGCCACACCAGACAAACTAAATTTACTAGTCTAAATCATGAAGGGTATAAGAAGGTCGGGGTTCGGAAAAAAACCCGAAAAAAAAACCCGAAAAAAAACCCACAGGAAAAAAAAACCCGGAAAAAAACCCCCGCAATGCAATTTCAATTGATACAAAACGGCAACATGACAAACAAAGTTTGCCAGTAAAAAAAATGCTAAACTTAAACGTAGATTGTCACTAAAGCCCCTAGGTTATTTGCAGGTTTAGTATACATATTTTTTTTCAATTGATACAAAATGGCAACATGACACTAAACAAAGTTTGGAAGTAAAAAAATGCCAAACTTAAACGTAGATTGCCACTAAAGCGCCTAGGTTATTTGTAGGTTTAGTATATTTTTTTTCAATTGATACAAAAAGTCAACATGACACTCAACAAAGTTTGCCAGTAAAAAAAATGCCACACTTAAACGTAGATTGCCACTAAAGCGCCTAGGTTATTTGCAGGTTTAGTATTTTTTTTTAATTTTCGGGTTTTTTTTTTCCTAAACTTAAGAAGGTCGTACGCTAACGACAATTTCTCGTAAAAATGGTCATTTTTCTAGATGGTAATGTAGTTAAAATTCGTTGTATCGCACCGCAAAATTCCTTTTGGAGACGGAAACATAGAAGAAATGTTATCTACTCTTTGGTACAAGTTTGACAGTTCTGCCACAGCAGAAATACCTACGGATGCAGAAGCGATACTTACGGCGGTTTCTTTGATGTTTGAAGCGCTAGACTGCCATCTTAAAAGGAAGTACTTGAGCGGTACTGTCTATTAAAATATCCAATATGTATATAAAACTAAAATATACTAGTTTTTTATAAATGTGTCATACTTACTAATTTTTGCGCCAGATATGGCGGTTTCTTTGATGTTTGTAACCTCTTTTTAGTTCATTTTAGTTCGACGGCCATCTTAAAAGGAAGTATTTTCGCATTCCAAATTGGTATCTGCGGACACGGGTAGTATTGCTTCTGTATCTGTAGGTATTTCTTCTGTGTATTGTTTAGTATTTATGCAACACAACAAAAATGTTTTCAATTACGTTGCGGGTAGGCGTTCATAAACCTAAACGTGATTGGTGTTGTGTTGATGAATTGCCACTGTTATAAACTTTAAATAAAGCTATTACAATGTGCCGTTCAATCTCTTGCTTATAGCGGCCATGGTCCAAATAGTGTTATTCAATGCAAATAGTAATAGCAATAGGTATCACCCGCGTCATTATACAGAACAAGTTGTGTTGGTGTATCTGTATACGCAACCTTACAAGCACTCACACATGTAATAACATTGACTACAGTGAAAGATATTTATTTAATGGTTAAAGTCAATGGTAATAATCATGTATTCTAAAAACACAGATAGTTGTCTGTCTGTGAATTCTGTATTTTTGTAAATGGCTTGTTTTTGTGATGATAATAATTAATAACAATTAAAAATAAATGTGAAATTATTTAAATTACATTTGAAATAATTTTAATGTATATTATGTATTTCATTGTACATGTTTTTCTAGTTTGGGCGTGTCCCGTTTGAAATAAATAAATAAATAAGTACAATATATAAAAGGATAAAGTGATGACTGACTGACTCACTGATCTATCAACGCCCAGGCCAAACCAATGAATTTAGAAACTTGAAATTTTCAGTGAACCTTCCCCCAATGATGTAGGCACCCACTAAGAAGCGGATTTTCGAAATTCATCCCCTAAGTGGGTCAAAATAAGGGTTGAAGTTATGGAGTTTTGATTTTATTAGTAAACATTGTAAACAAAAGCGCAATGTTATTACTGTCAAACTTAAAATATATAATGTAGCAATACCTTTGGAAGTTCAGATAACTTTTATTGGCGGTACGAAGTTCGCCGGGTCAGCTAGTTGTTCATAAATATTAAACATTCACATTCGGCGTTGTTGGTATTTTCCACTGATTACTCCATCAAGTTGTGTACGATACGCGATACCTTATTTAAATTGTTCTCAGCATTAACAATTAAAATCTATATTTTTAGAGTGCCTAAAAAGAAATAGTGGGATGTTGAGGCTATATTAGGCATAACGGCATTTGAAAATGCGGTAAAAGTTTTTGTACTAAAATGAATGCAATACCAAAAGTTACATTAAAACGAAAAATGTTTAGACATGCATCGATGGATGTTACGAAGCTAGACTTTGAAATTGCCAAATAAATAGGTTAAGTTCTTTTCAATAAAGATATGAGGGGGAAAATTGTATTTTAATATTATGAATGTAAATCGATTCTGATCTTTTCATTAATTGGTTGCGATTCTTTATTGGCACTAATAAAAAAAAAGAAAAAAACTTCTGCTTTGTTTAAATGGAAATACCTACCACCCATAGTAAAAATCCAAAAACTGTTATTCTGGAGAAATGTAAAGATGTCTGCGAACTTATCTAGGTACAGCTTTTCCAAATGAGTCAGATATTGACACAAGCGGCTTTAAACGTACGTGGAACAGTGGCGGCTTCGGGGGGATTGGATAATTACTAGGGGTGGGATTTTTACGCATTTTCTATACACGTGTAAACGACACTTGTACACGCGTGTAGCCGTGTACACGCGCCTTAAAATATATACAACTTATTTTCTTCATTTGAACATTTGGTGCATACATTTGGTTACTTTAAGTAAGCATTAACATTTATTTTTAATCAAAAATAACGCAACTTTTAAGTAATGTCTACATTTTTTGGACTTAATTAGGTTCTTAAAAAGTAGAGTCAGAGATTCACCTAACTTTTTATGTAACGTGTATTAGTTTTTATACACGTATCTTTAAAAATATACGTGTACACGTGTACGCGTGTACACGTTCTCACCCCTAATAATTACTCCCCCAACGAATTTTCGCTCGCTTTTTTATTTTTATTTTAAAAAAATTACCAACCTTTTAAATAAACAAATTAAGTTATGGTAAATCTAGTCGGAGATCTATGACGGTGAATTTTTCCAAAACTGTTCGAGAGTTGTGGAAGGGACCGATACCCGATACTTTTTTTAATTACCCCCCCCCCCCTCCCCAGTTGGCTGGTAACGCCATTGACGTGGAAGTCAAATGAGGATTATAGAAACTTAAATAGGTAGTTTCAAAACTTATTTAACTTAACCATTTTTATAGGCGAGATTAAAACTTCACCAACAAAAACCATGAGTAAGAGTTATCCATTATTGAAATGTAACCCATTTACAAACCGAAATGAGTTCCAAAAGGGGTACGTACAAAACGCTTGAGCTTTAAACAAAACATCTACACAAAAACGAATATGGGATAAAAAGTTATTAAAAAGCAATTGCCTTCTGTTAATAGAATCAAACATTTTGGTGATAATTAATAGAAAAATACATTGGCTCACACGTATCACAAAAGAAGAATTACTGGCGTCTTTCTATACCCACACAACTCATTACACAATGAAATATCAACAATACAAAGCGTAGGATATTTGTGATTACTGCTTTGTTGGGTCTATAGTAATTAAGTTGTCGATGATAAACACTTCAGTATTCAGTATTGTTATTATTAAATAGGTTTTAATGTGAGAAATATACACATAATGTATTTAATATTTTGAACATTATTGTGAGTTGCGACACAAACAGAACTATTGCTTAAAATTGCGTTTTAACGACATTATTAATTAAACAGTTTATTGTGAAATCTAGACAAAGAGACATCACAAAATTCATGACCCTCGTTTGTATTGTTGCAATCAGGTACATATCTTACGTTACTAACAATGAAAGAATGAAATAAGGTTATATTATAGACTTTAGGTATTATGCACAAAAGAATTTAGAATGATTAATTCAATACTTATCGAAACGCATCTTAATCAATATCTTTAAAAAAATTTGAAAGACCAAATCGAAGTGTAAGGAGCAATAACGTGATAATGGCCTCGCAGGTATATCTTGAGAAAGAATGGATACACTTTTGTTTCACAGTTCACTGAAAACTTCACTATCTTCAATACAAGATCTTGCATATTATATTTTTTTTTATTTTATGAAATCTCTGATAAACTTTGTTTCAATATTGCGTAACATTCTTCATTCTCCACACTTAACCTGAATTGTTGACTTATTCAAGGTTTCAAAAAAATGAACATAATCGGTGCCAAATTACTATCTTAACAGATACCTATACAAAATGACTGATGAAGTAATTCCTGCTTTACCAATAGACGACTTGAGATTTTGCAAAAACTTAACAAAGCGTTCAAAATTTTGTGCCATATTTGACGAAGATGAAAATAGGAAATTTCATTTATAAGGATTATTCCGTCATTCCGACGGAAGTTAAAAGTTTCTGGAAGAAGAAGGGCTTCTTACTTAGAAAGCGAAAGTTTCGGGCCACTGAGATTGATGAAATCAACAACAAGGCTGCCTACACCAGAGGAACGTAGTGGCGAAAAGATCTATAGCATTAGTAAGTACTGTTGCATTGTTTGAGAAAATTCAATACCCAATATCCATAAAAAAGTTAGGCCGGCCGCACATTGAACGCAGCACAGCACAGCACAGGAGAGGATTTTGTAACCCATGGAATTAAAGCGAACACCGCATATTGCACGCAGCCGAGACGTAGTAGCGGCAGAGGATTATTTCCATTTAATTCCATGGGTTACAAAATCCTCTGCTGCGCTGTGCTATGCTGTGCTGCGCTCAATGTGCGGCCGGTCTTAATGTTTGGTTAACTGTGAAATATAATCCTCTTTCGCGGAATTTTAATTCCTCTTTATTTCCACCGTGGGGTATTTCACTAATTAAATTTAGTACACCTACTGCCGAGTTTAGCTAATACTGTTTGATACTGCCTATGACTGCTCGATACTGCCTATGACTGCCTGATACTGCCTATAACTGCTCAGTACTAGGGGTGGGATTTTTACGCATTTTCTATACACGTGTAAACGACACTTGTACACGCGTGTAGCCGTGTACACGCGCCTTAAAATATATACAACTTATTTTCTTCATTTGAACATTTGGTGCATACATTTGGTTACTTTAAGTAAGCATTAACATTTATTTTTAATCAAAAATAACGCAACTTTTAAGTAATGTCTACATTTTTTGGACTTAATTAGGTTCTTAAAAAGTAGAGTCAGAGATTCACCTAACTTTTTATGTAACGTGTATTAGTTTTTATACACGTATCTTAAAAAATATACGTGTACGCGTGTACACGTTCTCACCCCTACTCAGTACTGCGCGGTACTGCTTGCTACTGCCTACAACTGCTCAATACTACGCGGTACTGCTTGCTACTGCCTAATGACTACGATCTCATTTCGTACTCTTTTTTTATTATTATATTATTAAAAGTGAGAAATAGACCGACTAGTACAACTATTTCAGACTGTCGAGCGTATTTCCGGTGTTTAACTAAATAAAATTTGTACACCTACTGCCGAGTTTAGCTAATACTGTTTGATACTGCCTGTGACTGCTCGATACTGCCTATGACTGCCTAATATTGCCTATAACTGCTCAGTACTGCGCGGTATTGCTTGCTACTGCCTACAACTGCTCAATACTACGCGGTACTGCTTGCTACTGCCTAATGACTACGATCTCATTTCTTACTCTTTTTTATTATTATTATTATTAAAAGTGAGAAATAGACGGACTAGTACAACTATTTCAGACTGTCGAGCGTATTTCCGGTATTTAACTAAATAAAATTTGTACACCTACTGCCGAGTTTAGTTAATACTGGTTGATACTGCCTGTAACTGGTTGATACTGCCTATAACTGCTTGACACTGCCTGCTACTGCTTTTGACTGCTCGTTACGGCCTACGACTGCTCGATACTGCGCACTACTGCCTTACATTTGCACACCTACTGCTTATAGTGAAATACCCCTCGATCTCCACTCGTTTAAAATGCAGAAATATACTTTATGCACACATTATAATATGTACGATGTACCTACACGTCATGAATATTAAAACGTTTACCTTAGTATATAATACCAAAAAAATTAACGTAATAATATTTCTATTGCCTTTCCTAATTTCCTTGTCCTAAATTTATTATCAAATGTTACTATTTCATAAATTTTTTGCGGTAGATACGCTAATGTATATTGTATAAATGAGAAACTGTGCCAATTTTTGAGCTAACTGTTTTCCTGATGTTTGCATTAAGATTTTTGAGATACATTAGTCTTCTGTACGCCAATCAATACTCTACTTACCTGCAACCTGCACATTAGTATGTTAATAATGTTTTACTTCATTTTATATGCGTTTGTAATGTAATAACTAATAATCATCACTTTGAAAGCAAATTCAATCACTTTAGGTAGGTACATGCGTTTTCATGAATTTATTTGCACGAATAGTTGGCTTTGCGTCATTTGCATAGTGTTTTGTAAGATTAAAAAATTAATCAAATCATGAAATCATTAATTTTGCCAACATTGAAGAATAAAAACGGAAAAGGCGTTAACGCAATTAACTTAAAATGCTTGAATATTTAACAGTCTCTTCTCATCAGCATCACTATGTGAAGTTTATTTTTTAAAATCACCTATAAATCACTACATGCCAATAACTTACTGAACATACTTGTCGCCTGAAATATGAACATTTACAAAACGGAAAATGCATCTACAGAGTGTTCTATTTTAAGTTAACCCTCATCAGCTTTTAAAACTTGCCATAACTTTGTTTAAATTGTTGGACATTTTTCACAAGTGCAATCGTGAATATCGTTTGAAACAAAAAGATACACAAATGTTCAACATTTAAAACATTAAAATTGTTCACAAAATACAGAATATTTCAAAAATCGTAACCGTGGCGCCATCTACAATTAAATTGATAATGTCATCATCCCTCCTCTCCCAGCAGCCATAAAAATTTTGTCTGACACATTTAAAAAAAAATGGCCTTTCGAGATATTCGCGTGTATTGATTAAAATGGTCTACCCTGTATATGAGCATTTAATTTAATTTTAATTAGAAATTTTGATTCCCTATCCCGTATTACATTTAGTTGCTTCGCGCTTTTTTTTACGTTTATTACGAAAATTTTGAAATTTGGTAGGGCCAAGACCGAAGGCCTACTATTTTTCATACATTTCCTTCTTTGAACATAGTCACATAATACGTCAATGCATAGCAGTTTTTATGACGACTTCAATAATGGAAAAAACCCATATTATGTCTATCATTAAAATAAAATTTGTATGCCATGAAACCTCGAATTTTATTCACTTTCCAAACATTTATTTCTAATAAGTCTTTAAAAACTGTATCTTAGAAATGCAGCTGATTTTTGGAAATTTAAAAATGGTATCTTTTTCTCCATACACCTACTGCACCTTAGGATCTAGTAACAAAGTAAATGCAATGCACGTATTCCTGATGTCGAAGTAAGACAACTTCCATAATTATTCAAAAGTTTCTATTTTTAGCTTGATGCCTGCTATTTAAAGTATTTCAGGACCAGTAGATGTCATTTTTACACATACATACTGATATTGCCAAAGTACCTATATACAGGGTGTTTCAAAATTCAGTACAAATATTTTAATGGCGTATTTTTGAGATGAAAATAAGACTTTTTTTTCCTATAAACATGTGTCCTAAAATACACCCTCTTCGAGCTATAGTCATCTTAATTTTCTTTAAAAAAATCGTTTTTTTACGTTCTGACTGCAATTATTTATTAAGTTTCTTTAAAATTTGCAATCCACTGCTGATTTGAACGTTCTACTGTTCCTTATCTCTAAAATGATATAACAATAAATTTAAAGGTGGGATAATTAAATAAAAAAAAAATTCAAACCAATTTAGTTTCACAATAACCAGTGTTCCTCTAACAACGATTATCTCGAAAACGGTTAATTGTATCAAAAAAATGTTAAAGACCGAAATCTTAGATTTTTGAATACCCAAACAGATGAAATACTCATTTTTTAAATAAACCGCAACATAAAATGTTTCCCCTTAAATGTGCCTACCCCCTTCCTCCCACTTTTAAATTTATTGTTGTGTCATTTTAGAGATAAGAAACAGTAGAACGTTCAAATCAGCAGTGGATTGCAAATTTTAAAGAAACTTAATAAAAAGAACATTAAGATGACTGTAGCTCGAAGAAGGTGTATTTTAGGACACATGTTTATAGGGGAAAAAAGTCTTATTTTCATCTCAAAAATACGCCATTAAAATATTTGTACTGAATTTTGTATAACGTATATCATTGTAAAGGCTGATAACAATTAATTCATTACATTGGTAAATATTGTTTGGAAACAAAAGTTTTTTACTACAAAAAGAAGAATATTATAATTCCATTCTCCTTACATAATTTCTTTGTTTAACAAGATAATACAAAATTATCATTTTAGCAATGTTTTTACGTTATCATATTTGTATAATATGTGTTTCATAATATGGTCTTTGTTCTCAATATCACTGATTTGATAATGCCAGTATATATAGAACGCAGCTGTTTTGCTTTCTATTGCTATTATAAAGTTTTGGTAAATTGGAATTTTTAAGTAACATTACTATTTATTTTAAATAAGGGTAGATATCTGCCACTTGTATAGTGAAACCTTCTAATTACAGTAAAACCTCGTTTATCCGAGGTAATGTGGGGAAGGGCTACCTCGGATAAGCGAAAACTCGGATAACACAGAATAAATAAAAAAAACTCGAAAACTTCCCTTATTTTTGGAATATTTAAAATGGGGCAAGGGAATTTAACCACATTTAAAAAAAAAAGTAGCGATCACAAACTACATACTTCGCGCGCATCACATAGCAGCGAAGCGTCATTCGTTTTATCCGAGTTTTTCCGTATTATCCGAGCGCACAGCTCGGTTAACGCGGACTGCTCGGATAACGCGGAGACTCGGTTGATCGAAGGGCGGATAAACGAGGTTTTACTGTACTTGTTATAAGTAGGGCACGGATGTTGATGACTCAAAAATCTTCAAAAATGACCTTAAATATACGCATTTATTAACCTTAAAAGATGCCTTAAACATCACAAAAATGCACTCAAAATGAAGAAAATGACTTCAAAATCGACTTATTTATTTGAATTTTATTTACATAAAAACAGTTCCATCTGTTGAAAATACACTTTCACCGAATTCGGAAACAAATTTCCGTAAATGGCATGCTAAGGATGGTTTAACTTTCGGCATTTTTAAAAAAGACCGACACAAACTCTTCTTTTCAAATTGTATGTTTTAACTAAAATTGTAACCAAACAAAACAATCTCTTCGATGAATTCTGTTAAGAAACAATAGCTCTGCTGACCTTGTAATGCACTTAATGGCTTGTCTAAGCACTAGCGTTCATCGCTGCATCAGTTAAGTAACTTAAAATTTGGGTACTTGCAATTTAGTAGTAGATAATATAGGTGTTATTTGTGCTTTTAATTAAGTATTCACAAAATATGCAACTACAGAACATCACATAGATTATGTTAAGACAATATTTTTATCCCTGAAATTACGAGAATATTATCAATTATCAGAAAAAAGTAATAAAGTGTAAAATATGCGCTAAAAAACATGAAAATTACAAAATAATATTAAAAAATGCCCTTTAATGCCAAAAACTCAAAAAAATGCAAAAAAATGCAAAATAAAACTGGTGTTTTTGGAATCAGGATGTACTAAAACACATTTCTATGTACATGGGCATTGTTTTGGACGTTCAGAAAAAAAGATGACATATAAACATCCGCGCCCTAGTTATAAGATTATTTAGGAAAGATTTCTTCATATTCTTTTAGCAAAACTACTACAATATTATACTTTTATTAAATACTGACTTGATAAAGCCGAAAAAAGGCGAAACGTCGCGTCGTCATTAAAATGTTATGTGAAGAAATCTTTCCTAAAAAAACTTATAAAAAGTAATTAGAAGATTTCATTATACACTATACAAATAAATATAGGTAAATCATCCTACTGCCGTTGCACCTCTTAAATCATTACTATGTTGCCTATATGTTGTGGAGAAGTCTGTACTTGGTGGGGACTGAGATAATTCAGGAAACCAAAACAATTTACATAGGCTACAAATTAATGTTTCTTCGAAATTTGTTTAACATTGGGACAAGTAACACTTAAGGTCATATAAGCGTTCTCCTGTAGCAAATTTCAGTTTTCACAAAAAATTCCTTGTTTATTATTTCATAATGGGTGCCGATTGATAGACGGATGGATACGCCAGTAATAGCAAGTTCTGTTTTAATACATCAAATTATCACTCAAAGTTAATCACAAGAAGTGATTTTTAAAACAAAAAAGTTTTGCTGAAGGTTTCAGCTGTTTAGTACAATTGTACAATAATCTCAGCAGAGTAATTCAAAACTGTACAATTGAGTCCCACGGTGCAGGCGGGTGTACAAAACAGCAAACAGTAGCATATTATTTTATTTATTACAAAAAATCTCTAGAAAGGAAAATAAAGTATATCTTTGTCCTACTAGTAGGAGTACGAAAGGAACGCATTTTCTAAGTTACCTAATCCGATTTCTAAAAACCAATGGGAAAAAAAAATTCAGATCTGAATATTCCCCGACAAAATGAATGCTGAAAATACAGGCCTTTATGTTCTAATATTGTGAAACAATAATAGGGAATCTCGAATTGATGGACGATCTAGATACCAAAGTCATTGGTTTATGTATAAAATTGAAGTAAAATCTATGTACATGAATTACGTAAGTACTAGTAATTATCTGTGCTATAACTTTCATTAAATATTTTATGTCATACTTGGTTATTATTTCACCATAACAACCCTGAAACAAGATACATTAATTACTAAATAACAGCCTTTCACATGATAACCGCATTTAAGATAGCAACGGGCGTTATTTTTTATACCGTCCGCTTATAACGCCCGCAAATGTAAAATAACGAATTCTGCACCCACATGAAAGAATGAAAGATTCATAAAAATTGAAGAAAATACTTAGAGATTTTAATGTGATCAATACGGTTAAATATTTAATGAAAATTACAGTAAAATTTATTTAATGTACCTAGGACGTAATTTATGTATATAGATTTTAAAATTTTTAAAAATTTTTAAATGTGAGTCTATACTGATTTTATCATCTGTTTTAATCATCTTAATCAACTTCTTGCAAGTATGACATAAAGTAAAGAAGGGACCACGGGCATTATGAACATAACGCCTACGGTCGACTTGCATCCCTCGGGCCATAGGCCCTCGGGCTATACCATGTCGAATCTCGCCCTTGGGGGTTATGACGCCCTAGATATGTACCATAATTACTATTATTTACTCTAACAGGAAAACTGGGGATACCATGCAAGATTGAAAAAATTTGCAATTAATCGAGATTTTCTCCTTTCTCTAACACAAATTAAAATCTGCTCATCAAATCTATGGCAACTTCACATCAGTTGATGTATATAATATTTCGTATAAGTAATTAGTGGAATTTACCACCTTCAATACTATTATTAATTACATAGTCATTTAATACAAATATTCACTAAAGATAATAATAATAAATAAACAATAGGTACCTTTTGAAAATATTTTAACTAAACGTTAAGTTTCTTTTTGTGGCAAAATCGTATCACCGAGAGTATCACTAACGACAATGAATCCTCTCAAATTAGATGAGATTGAAGTATTGAGCATTGAGGTTTTCTGTGTCAGTTTTGAAGTTAGGTACCTAATTGCTTTTGTATTTTTTTTTTATTTCGATTGACTCACGTAATAGTCTTTTTTTAAAATGTTGTTCAATATGTAGGATTTTGAAATTATTGGAGTCAAAGGTGTACTTAATCCTTTTCTTAATATATTGTTTAGTTTGCCCGATGTATGTTGCGGGGCAGTTTAGACAATTGAGTTGGTATATAAGATTTTATGTGTTATTTATATTATGTTTTGTTTTTAATGTAGAGATAAGGTTTTTCCTCAGGGTGTTTTGGTTCTTAAATACGGTTTTAATTTGGATGTTGTTTAGTTCCTTTTTTAGTTTGTAGAAGAGGGGTTGTATGTAAGGTAAGTGTAGTAGTGTTATTGAATGGGATGCCAGTGTTATTATCGTTTTGTCTTTGTGAAATATGTTGGTTGTGTGTGACTGGTGTTTCTAAGGTATTTTAGACGTTTTTTAATTTGTTGTTAAGTCAAATGTATCGGGAAGTCGTTATTGTTTAGGATTGTTTGGATTTTCTTCATGTTGGTGTAGTGAAAGGTAGAGTGGGATAAGGTAATGGCTTGGTCGATAAGTCCAATTATTATGCTTTTTTTGTATTGTATCGGTGTGTGGGAGAAATAGTTCAGGTATCTGCTTGTTTTATCCGACACCAATTTGTCCTGATGTGGTTTTTCATTCTTATCAGTGTAATATCTAGAAAGTTGATTTGTCTATTTTGTTCAGAATTCAATGGTGAATTTAAGTCTTTTGTGGTAATTATTGAAGGCATTAAGTAATGCGTGTATGTCGTTATTTTTGGCAATTATTATAATATCGTCGACGTATCGGTTATAATTTTGTTTTCAAGTTCAAATAGGACTAGGTTGGCGATACATCCTGAAATAGGGGATCCCATTGGTATACCAAAAGTTTGTTTATAGATGGAATTACCTATTGTAATAAAAATATGTATTGTTTAGTAGGAAGTCTATTAATGTGTTCATCTGTTATTTTTATCGTACTATTTTTTTTCTTTATATCCTAGGAATCTTTACAGCAAAAAGGGTTATTCTTTGTTAGGTTGTGATGAACTGATGATATTTGAAGAGAATTTAGAAATTTTGTATAATGGGTTATTGTATATGTAGTGACGATCGGTCTTAATGGAACATTTTGTTTATGCAGTTTAGTAGTCCATAAATGGTGGAAATACGTCCGTTGTATGTAAGTAGATAGTGTTTTGTATTCTAATTCGGAAATGTGGTTTTTTAATGTAATTATTAGTTTTATTTTGTAGTTGGTTGGTGGGATCTTTTTTTATTAAGGTGTCGGTTTCGGCGTCTTCCAGAAGGTTCATGATTTTGTTGTGGTATTGCTCTCTAGTTAAAATTACTGTTTTGTTAGTTTAATCTGCAGTGGTAATGTAAACAACCCCTCAACCACTGAAAAAAAAATTATTAATAATGACAATGATTTCAATGCCATGGGGGCATTCAAATTTAAATCGAAATATTGACCGGACGTTGAAATAGGTGATGTTTCATATTCCGTAATAGATTCTCTAGAAACATTATGATCTGTCATGGCTTTTGTTCAACTTTGTCCGAAAAAAACAGTGCTCAAATTTCTAGCAAAAGAAGATCACAAAAGTGAAATCGGTACAGGAGAAGTAGAAACTTAACGCGCGCTTGAACATCCGGCGAACATTCAGGGATTTGATGAATTGCAGGGTCGATTTTCAACATTTTCATTGGGGGAACAGGAAAAATAGAACACAGTATAGTCTAATACTATACCTATTAGTACCTACCTACCTATCTGTGGCCCACACACATACCGTATAGGTATAGGTATAAAGTTTTGCAATCTTTGCATCCCTTCAAAACGAATATTGAGGCTCGTATAGGAACTTTGAAGTCTCGAAAACTAAAAATTCAAAAATTTACTTCTTTCGTTAAATTAGGGGAGGGAGGCATTTGTTTACGTCCATGATGAGTTGATTCGCAATTATTCATGGATTTCTATACGTGAAATGGAAAGATCTCCTGAGATGAGTGAGGGAAGTATTGAACAACTTCACCATAGAGGGCTAAAGTTTCGTAAAGTGTGTGCATCATGGATGCTGAAACTCCTTACCGATGTTCAAAACCCTTCTTCTTCGTTGTGAAGGTGAAGAAGAAGCATTATTCAAGTGTATAGTGATGAAGGATGGGACCAAGCTTCACCATTTTGTTGTATCCAAGAGGCTAACCATGTAACGACGATACACAACTTCGTCGAAATCTCGAAAGATAGTGGAAAAAATTATGGAAACTGTGTTTTGGGTCTTATTGCGATAAATTTTTTAAGGGAAATAGGTACGCACTATTAATGTTCCTTACTATTGTCAACAATAGTATTAAACCACGGTTTCGATGAAGAGGGTGGCCCTCTCCCGCGAGAGCGCCTACATTATGCTTATTTGGCTCAAGAGACGCTTGCAAATTTACCTCTCATAAGCTGACAGAACCAAATCGGCAGAATCAAGTCGGACGTATTTAATTATTTAGTACTTATTTTGTACTAATTTGTACCACTAATAAAAATTTTGTACTCCTTGCCGTTTTGAAAAAAACAGTGGCGCTGCTAGCCTCATATTAAGCTAGCAGGACCAAAAGACAAAAATAAATAAAACAAACAAAAAAAAAGGCAGATACGCAAAGATATGAATTTGTACTAATTTGTACCATCAAAATAAATTGAACATGTTCAAAAATTTCCCGTACGTCAACGCCCAAATGATATGAAGCCTATTAGGGTCAAGAGTAAACTACCCTTTGCCATAAGCAGAATCAGTTGAGACTCATACAATCGAAGCAGGATAATTTGTACCTCTAAAATATGAAGTTTCGAATTTCGTACCCTCCTCCTTCATTTGGAATCTACTCCCGATCACTTCGTGCAATACATAATATTATCACATCTTAGGATCTTTTAAAAATGGTGCAAAGGTGTCGATTCCACAATTTCATTTAAAAAGTATTATTATTACCTAACGCTTGTTGAATAATTATTGTTTTTTTAAGTCTAAACAGTTTCGTAATTTCTTTTTTGAAATTATTACTAAAATCAGTCAAATATTTTCCTTTTGATTCTTATTGTTTTTGATTAAAATTCATTCCCTCATTTCTCTTGGTGTATTAAAAATGTTTACAAGCGTTTTCTACTAATTATTTTGTTATAAAAGTACATACGTGAAATAACCTTCTGAACTACAATATTTATACAGGGTAATCTTTCAATAATATTTAAATGGTGCAAGCGGCCCTGGAAATTGAATAAAATGATTTAGTACTTTACTCTTCAGCCGAAAAGTGATCGGGGGTAGTTTCCAAAGAGGAAGGACGGGGGTACGAAAATCGAAACTTCATATTTTAGAGGTACAAAATAATTATCCTGCTTCGATTGTATGAGTCTCAACTGATTCTGCTTATGGCAAAGGATAGTTTACTCTTGACCTCGCTCTTGACCCTAATTAATAGGGAAAATTTTTGAACATGTTCAATTTTTTTTGATGGTACAAATTAGTACAAATTCAGATCTTTGCGTATCTGCCTTTTTTTGTTTGTTTTATTTATTTTTGTCTTTTGGTCCTGCTAGCTTAATAATATGAGGCTAGCAGCGCCACTGTTTTTTTCAAAACCGCAAGGAGTACAAAATTTTTATTAGTGGTACAAATTCAGATCTTTGTGTTTTTGCCTCGATCTTTCCTGTTTCGTCTTTTTTTCTTGTGGTCCTGGTAGCTTAATATGAAGCTGGCAGCGCCACTTTTTTTTTCAAAACGGCAAGGAGTACAAAATTTTTATTAGTGGTACAAATTAGTACAAAATAAGTATTAAATAATTAAATACGTCCGACTTGATTCTGCCGATTTGGTCCTGCCAGCTTATGAGAGGTTGCAAATTTGCAATGAGAACCGCTTCCTCGTCCTACATTGATCCCTGATCCTTACGATTTTCAACCACTACAGAGCTTTGGTGGCATAACATTTGGAAATGATGACGATGAAGTGCAAATATTTGTATGTGCATTTTTATAAAGACAGCATCTTCAAGTGACCAAGAAGATTGCAGAAATGCATTGATATGGCGGCAGGGGGAGGGGTGTAAAAAAGTAGCACGTATTGTTTTTTTAAAATTAATGTGCGTGAATAAAATGTATAGTAAGGTTCCGGTTTAATTTTGAACTCCCCTCGTATGTATTCGAAAATTCTGATCTGTCGTTGAAATACCTACACTATACAGTGACGTAAAAATGAATTAATTCAATAAACACTCGGCAAGGTGCAAGTTTATAAATGAACATTGTCCTACTATTAACAATGTGTTATTTTTGCGGTAATTAGCATAGTCTCCTCTGTATTGTTAAATGGATGTAGTCCTGCTAAAGTCGGCAAGTATGCACCTAATTGCCTCCATACAAATTGAATCCGTTAGCAACTTGCGCATCGATCAATACGTAACGTCTATTAAAATCTACTTGTTGACAATCAATTTACCAAAACTTAAGGAAATTTTAATAAGCGACTAAAGTGACGCCTCGGTACTTGTACACAGTGTAGGGATAATTAGATATCACGTCACTGGCAAAAAACTTTCGAATTGTATGCCTATTACATTTTGTTGCCAAGACAAAATTCTGTTATACGGTAGGTACGTCCTTCCTAGGAAAGAGGTTATATCCCTCCTTTTGCTTACGTTAGTTAACCAAATATTTTCACTTCGATCGGAGGTTGTAGAAAATTCGATGTTCCACAATCTTTTGCGCATTTTCAGGCGATATCATATCAACGATGGTAAAAAAAATGAACATAATCAACATAGAAGTATTTATTAATAGAAAAATAAAAGTTGTGGCAGTGCACCTGCGAATTATGGACTTCAGAATGGAATGTATCAAAGCAGGTGGGAAGATATAGCAACAGTTGAACAAAAACTTTTATTTCATAACCTCAAGAAAAGGGAGTGATTTATTTAAAAATTTACTACGAGAAACTTTTCCAGAAACTTGCGGGAAAAAAGTTTTGAATCTCGATAAACTGGCGTATTTTAAGAAAATATGTCACGCACTTATGTGATACTTTCATAAGAGTTATTTTCGCATAAAGAGAACGTTTCGTGCAACACCTACTTTCGATTTGTATTTTAAAAAAATATGTTAACAGGTACCTCCTGATACCTATACTAATAATTTGACTAGAAATCAAATATATACGTGTAGGTATTACACAAACGATTACAAAAAGCTAAATATTCACCTCAAAGGTCTTCTTCTTCTCTCCTCGATACCCTATTTCTCGAAAGTACGTTTGGACATCCAATTCCAAATCTCGAGCGTGTCTGATCAACTTTTAAACAGGTACAAATTTAGAACCGATTCTGTTCTGGTAACGGTACCACTCACTTTAGCATTAGATTTTAATATAATTTTGAAAATAAACATTCTTAATCACACACGATTTCTATAAATATGCAATTGGAATGTTGGCACTACTAATAATAAATTAAATAACCGTAATCGATGCGCTTTATGCAATAACCGCATAAAAAATAGTAGGTAAAATGTTCAAATAAAAATGAAAAATTATTTGGTTCTCGTAGGAATCATTTGGAATAATTCATTTGAAAGGAAGGGAAACAGATTGAATACTGTGCTCTATTCCTAACTGCAGTACAAAATAAGCAAATTGAAGCTTGCGCACGCGCTACGGGAAAGTTCACCAGGCGTTATGTGACGTAGAACCCTCCGGATCCCCCGGCCCGGAGCTGGTCAAGGAATTAGAAAAGATGTGTACGTTATTAACAGAACGGACCGACGTAATTAGATTTAAAACCATTACCTATACCTACAGCGAAACCGACTAAAAGATCACCGTAAAAAGTAAAAGTAGTCAAATTATTTTATGGAACTGCCACTAAACGAAATGAGGTCATTTACCTTCGCCGCATCTTTAATCTATCAAAGCTCCCCCTCACATACGCTTACCAACAACGGAAAGCGGAGAACTTTTGTACTTTTATAAATTACAATTTATTATTATTAAAAAGCGAAGAAGCTGTTGGAGGTTTTTTTCTAACGACATTTCCCTAACTTGGTTCTTTCCACTAGTTGTCATCGCGTCACAATCTGATGATAGTCTAATTGAATAAATCCGTTAAGCTGGAATTATAAATTGTGGCAGACTCGCTTTGTAGGTATTTTTACACCAGAATGTATTTGAATTTGCAAACTATCGTGAGAAGCGGTGAATAAAGTACAGTTAATTGCAATTTAGTTACAAGTTTCAGCAGTTTCTACAGTTGTTCGTAAAGACCGTCGTCAATAGCGATAATACCTACACTACTATAGGTACCTATCATTTCAATTTTTACCGCGTTAATTTGTTTGTCTCCCTATGGCAAACCGTTTTACGTTTTACCATTTATTCACTGCAGTCGTTATAAATGTCATTTTAAATGCAAAAATTATTTTAAATTAAAATGAAAATGATTATGTTTTTGCTTTAAAGATTTTCTTGTAGCCAAGGGCGGATCCATAATATGGCTTTTTGGCCAGAGCCCCGCAGATATGAGGGGCCCCCAGCCCTCATTGAAGGTAGTGGACAATATTGCGAATTTAAAAAAAATCTAAAATCATACGGTCATATTAAATAAAAAAAATATTTCATTGCCCTAATTTTTTCCTATTATACTATACATCATTATAAAAACAGTTTTTTGACAAAATCGCAAATATAGTTTGATTAATTAGGTAGGCCCCCAAGTAGTGTTAGCCCAGGGCCCCACAAATTCACGGTCCGCCCCTGCTTGTAGCCCATGTCATGATATTCTTAAGGCGCATTTACATGGTACACTTTGGATGATCATCCTAGACATCCTGGATGAAGCATCCAAAGTGAAACAAAAATGAATCATGTAAACAGTTAATCATCGAAAGTGATCATCGAAGATGACAGATGAAGGAAGTTGAACTTGGCTCTACTTTTGTTCACTTTGATTGATTCATCCGGGATGAATCATCCAAAGTGTACCGTATAAACGTTATAATTCATCAGTAATGAAATGTCAAATGACTAGTACCCGTTCAGTTTTGGTGTAGTGTTTGTACTTTCTGCACCATGGTTTTTAAATGGAAAGACGACCATACTCCACTTATTTTGAGTTTAATGCAGAACCGACCTTGTCTATGGAACACTAAAATTTTGAAATGGAGCACGTAGGTACACGATACAAAGCTTCCAGTGTTCTGAAAGAATCTCCTGCTGCAATATAAATACCTCAGTACAATTTGCAGTTTTAGTCTGGGGTGAAGACTTTCTCTCATATAGTTGTGTTTTGTTTTTAACATAACGGTGTGACTTTGGCCAGCAGCTGTTCAAATTGCTCTTCGGACATTCTTAGGTGATTTTTGAACTTACCCGGATCTTCTGCGCTCCATTTCCTTAATAAATTCATTGATGCCCCCTTTTCATCACGTCGTCTTATCCAATTCCTAACCCACCACCGCCGTTTTTTCCTATTTTTATTTTGTTCCAATTGACGTCTTAGTTCATTTGCAACACATATACTAATTATGTCCACACCCACTCGTACAACAACTTCATTCGGGGCCATTTTGTAATGAACTGTTCATATTAGTTTTCAGGACATATCTAATCACAGAAATTCATTTTCATGGGATGTGACATCCTTCTAACAAAATTATTAAACACTTGATGAATTTAACCAATTCGGCATATAATACTGGTTTGAGACATGCACTTGGAGGTGGAGCATTCAGAACTACACCTGTACTAAGTTTATACCCAGAATCAGGTGAAATACCACTTTGCTATCGAAGGAAAGAACAACTAATGAAATTCTCCATAAAAATACTGATTACTGGCTGATATACTTCCAATCCATTACACCACATCATACTATCCCCATATTTGCGAAATCTGTAAGACCCGAAACATCCCTCCGTTTAACGTCCCCTTCATAAACTACATGAAGGAAAAAGGTATCGACCTCGCACATAAACATATGACAGAACGTAGTACTTATGAACTACAAGTAATGGTGAACACCAAGGTGAAAGAAGAATGGAACGATGCTTGGAGAAACCTCCAGAACAATAAACTCAGGGAAATTAAAAATGTCCCCAGTAGAACTAAATACGACGTTCCCCTGACTAGGGGAGAAACAATTATAATTATCAGGTTAAGAATAAGACACACTAAAATGACGCATACTTATACAGTGTATATCACGGAACCCGTTCATTAGAAGTTTCTGGGGTCCCTTACTACTTATGAATTTGAAACTTTTAGGTTAAGGATAACACATAGCCTTCTAGGTTAGAAATACACACAACCTTCCCCTTTTTGTAAAAGTGTTGATTAATTTGACACTCCCAACCCCTTAGAGAATTCCGGACTCCATCACCATAGCCTTCTTTTGTTCTAAAATATTGTCGATGTTGTACAACTTCCGGAAAGACCGGAAATCGCCATTCATCTTCTTATTTTAAATGGAACACCCTGTATATTATTGCATTTTTGGATTATACAATCGATTCTGCGTTAATCTGTATTAGATTATCCTATACCTATCTTCAACTGTTTTTGAGATATTATGATTTTTTTGAAAAATTTGCGCTTTGCGGAGGGATATTTAATAGCCGACCTTTTGCTCTTCTTTGAACGCAAAACATTCATACTTTACAAACACCAAGTAAAACCATAAGGGTTCATAAAATACATTTGCAAACCTATCACAGATTATACAGGGCGTTCAAAATTAGTGGCAAAATTAAAAAACTTTAAACACCAAAAAGTCATTTTTTTCAAATGGAACACCCCGTATATTTTTACATATTTGGAAGGCGATTTAATTTACGCATCGATAAACTATAGGCTTAGCCTACTTTCAAATGTGCATAAATTTTAAGTGCAGGTTTAATCAATATTAGATAAAAAGTGTTAATAACTACAAAACCGCTAAAGATAGGTATAGGGATACCTATAGTTTATCGATGCGTAAATTAAATCGCCTTCCAAATATGTAAAAATATACGGGGTGTTCCATTTGAAAAAAATGACTTTTTGGTGTTTGAAGTTTTTTAACTTTGCCACTAATTTTGAACGCCCTGTATAATCTGTGATAGGTTTGCAAATGCATTTTATGAACCCTTATGGTTTTACTTCGTGTTTGTAAAGTATGAATGTTTTGCGTTCAAAGAAGAGCAAAAGGTGGACTATTAAACATCCCTCCGCAAAGCGCAAATTTTTCAAAAAAATCATAATATCTCAAAAACAGTTGAAGATAGGTATAGGATAATCTAATACAGATTAACGCAGAATCGATTGTATAATCCAAAAATGCAAAATATTATACAGGGTGTTCCATTTAAAATAAGAAGATGAATGGCGATTTCCGGTCTTTCCGGAAGTTGTACAACATCGACAATATTTTAGAATAAAAGAAGGCTATGGGTTATCCTCAACCTGAAAGTTTCAAATTCATAAGTAGTAAGGGACCCCAGAAACTTCTAATGAACGGGTTCCGTGATATACCCTGTATACTATGGGTTTTAATGAAGAAGTAGATGTTGACATACCTTTAATTCCGAAGTTTAAAAGAGCGCCTATAACCAGCGTAGACGTAGAAAGAAGTTTCTCCGTATTGAAGAATTTACTGACGGACCAAAGGAAAAGTTTCACCACGGAAAACTTGGAGAAACATTTAACTATCAGTAGATATTACCAAAATAGCGAATCATAAAAGTCTATATCATACCTACATCTTAATCATTGTTTTTTTATTTTTATAATTTGTTTGTGTATGAATAATTAATAAACTGAGACGAAATATTATGCATATTTATGTATTTTTTTTATAATCTTTGTGATTTTTTAAAGCTTCAACTCTTATTTTTTTATGCCATTTATAAGGCTTATTTTAAGTATTTTTTATGCTTAAACCGACCCCTACGTTATGACATTGGTGTTATTTTCATTTTAATTTAAAAAGTAATAATGTTCTAACGATATATTCATTTTAAAGTTTTATGTTTTATGAACCCGTATTGCCATTTGAGCTTCTCGTTTAGTGTTCTTATTTCAATTCGATGTCTATTTCCATTCTAATTTCATTTCCATTCGACTTGAAGGTGTTGATCACACTCATAAAAAATGTAAATAAAAATGAGCTGGCGCCCTCTATTTTGCGGAGGCTAAATTACGAAATCACAAAATGCATGGTGTATGAACCAGAATAGTATATTGAAAAACAAGTGTCGCAATGAGACTTTTTGCCACACGAAGACCAGGTTTGCAGACCGACTGAAAGGAGGTCTGCAAAGGGATGAGTGCTGCAAAAAGGAATTGTGACACGTGTTTTTATACTATTTTCTCTATTTCGCATGAATTTACTCTAAAATTTTTAATAAATAATGATACATAATAAAATTGTTTGAGTGATTTTTTTTAAATTATGTTGGCAATTCTGATATTTGACAATTCAAATTTAAAAATTCAGGTTGTATAAATAATGGTTTGGGTGACAGTTAGTGTTGAAAACTTACAAAAAAATTAATTCCCTGTAACAGTACTGAAACAGAGCTTCTTTCCGTATCGTTTTCAGTGCGGCAAAGAGCTATAACAGTCGCGAAATAGAAAAATTATCTTATTTATCCCTTTAACGTAAGATCTAAACTAAACAACTTAAGTGCCATGCATAGATTCATAAAACTTTAAAATGAATATACATATCGTTAGAACATTTTTACTTTTTAAATTAAAATGAAAATACACCAATGTCATTTAGAGCCCGGAAAATATGAAAAATGCATATTCTTTGTTTTTAGCATATCTAGTTGTATGTCTTTAAATCTTTACGATTTGCACGATTACCAACCGATTGACACTAATTTTACATTGCATATTTTGCATATTTGTACTTTTCTTGCATTTTTTCGTAAAAATTGCCATTCTTGGCATATTTATGCATCTTGTACTCGTATAATAAATTTATAGCCTAAAATATCTCATCCAAATAACAAAGGAATACGAACCGCGTCAGTATATAATTGTTCGTAGAAATGCGTCAAAAAATGTAAAAGTGATGTTTTGGAATGTGTTGAATAGGATTAAAATTTAAAAGTAAATACACGAAAAGCCCAAAGAATGAATTCATAATAAATTCTGAAGTCTTGTCAACGTCAGCCAAGAAACAGTAAGACCAAATAAGTACCCATTTAAATAAATAAATTGCAGTTATTTTGTACCTATTTTGTGTTGAAATTCAATGCTTTTGACTATTTTTTCAAGGAAATTAGTTAGCTAACTGTTTTTATGGAAATATGGATATACTAGATGTAGATACTACCTGAAAATATTTGCAATCAACGCGAAGGGTTTTACGTAGGTATCTATTTTTATCCTTTTATCTTTAGCTAAAGTACCTACCTAGATTAAGAATGGTTGTTTAAAATTTATTTTAACCCTAAGCTTCAAGTTGTCGTAAATTAAATTAAATTAAAAGTACCTATTGTTAAAAGTATTGCGATATTTTTTAAGTATAGACTATCGGTAACGCAATAGTTTGTACAAGTATCGAGTATCGTCATAAATATTATTGTATTGTACATCTTTTAATTTTTTCTCTTTCCAGTAAGCATATTTTGCATATATTTCGGCATATTTTTTACACATTTTTGCATCTTTTCGGTAAAAACAATGCATATATATGCGCATATTTTTAAAAATTTCTTTGCATATTTTCCGGTCTCTAGACCCATAATAAATTCAAATAGAATTAAAATTGGAAGTTGTAACGAATACGAATGGAATTATCATAACAAGTCAAAAGACATAAAAATTCATGTTCAGTAGAAATTAATATTACGGCTGTAGGACATAAGAAAACATTTTAATTTTTAAATTAAAATGGAAATACACTATGTCATATGGTATGATAACAGGTTACAGGTAGATTAATTGGCTAGGTCAGTGGTTCCCAACGTTCTAGCAATTGCGTACCACCTGAAGGTTTTTGAAGATTTTAGCGTACCACCATCACCAAGGGGTCTGGGGGGGGGGGCGGTGTAGATTGGAAGAAAGCCTCCCTGATCCTAATTTTATTTAGAAACACATTTTCTATCCTTTATTTATTTTATTTTTTATTAAATAAGTGATAAAACTTTATACTGAATTATTCATTCACTTCTCCATTAGTTTTCAATAACATTAAGGCACGTGGCGCGTACCACCTGAAATCGTCCCGCGTACCACCAGTGGTACGCGTACCACCGGGTGGGAACCCCTGGGCTAGGTTATCTTAACACCTATATAAGTAAACGAGTAGTTAAGTTCTACACATTTAGTTATATCTATTTAAAAATTAAATTTTCAAATAAACATAACAAATTAGTTTATGTTGACATCAAATAAGTTAAGCATTTTAATTCTTATTTAAACTTTAAATTTATTATTTTGTTTACTTTAAAGTTGTAACAAAACAGTTGTTTTAACTATGAATAAATATTTGCAGTAGAACTTAAATTGTAATATATAAAATCATTTTTATGTTAATTTAAAAGATAAATTCAATTTTGGTTAATGAAAAATATACTTTCGTTCAGGTAAATTCCTAAATTTTACTGGCACCAACCTTATTAGAATTTTACTTAACTGAAGGAACTGCACTTCCAGAAAGGTATCTTGACTATGCGCTATGCGGAACCTACGGTTTTACTTCATGTCAATTTTCTCTGCTTTAGAAAGATGAGTACCTTGGGTCCTTGGCCAGAGTTCGTGTCACACTGGGAAAAAGATCCTTAATGTTAAATCACCAGTGTAGCGTGTCAGATTTAATAAATTTGTGGTTTTGGTGTTGTGTTGTGTTCAACGGCCACAAGGATTCCAGTTCGTGTGAAGAACTGTTAATTTTTGTCATTTTTATCACAGTGTCTTTATGTTTCAAGTTTCAAACTGAAATTCCAAATCAATTTCCCGAGGTAACAGAAAATTGCATCTTCAAACATTGATGTCAGGGCTCAAACTTCAACCTTTAAATTGAAACCTCCAATTTCCAACCTTAAGGTTAAGCTTTAAAGCTTGAAATATCATATTCCAACATTAGAATTACAAATACTACTCCTCTAGTTCTAATTGATGAATTATTTAGTTTTCAAGTTTCGAGCCGCTAGCATGGCTAAATAAGATCTCATAGAGTTGCTGCTATTTTACAGAACAGTAAATGAACAAGACAAAGTAGGTACTTTAAAACTGCATGAAGTCGGTAAAGTAGGTATGTAATTCTTGATTTGAATGCAAGAATTACACAACGTGATAGATTCCATCGTTCATTTTTCCTTTTACGAACCGACAGAAGTCATAATATTATGCTATACTTTACCTACTTTATTGAATAATAATTAATTCAATATCTGTAGGACGAATTTTTATTGCGATGGAGTAGCTATAAAATATATTAGACGGCATGATTTCGATTTTTGTTAAATTCGCACGTGTTGTATGTCATAGACTGTTTTCACGAAAACATTATTAAAGTAAACATTACGATTACGATAATTTTATCTCAGCTGTGCTTACGTAGTAGATTTACATAAAATAACATACAAAGTGACCGAACATTCGATCTATCTTGTTATACAGACAAATCTTAGGCCATATAAAATCGTAGTCAAAATACAATTCATGTAGGGTTATTTTCGTTTCTTGATTTCCTCCTATCGCTCAAAAACTGGTAACTGTCAAAAAACTACTCCACTTTAGACATTGAAGTTTCTATTAGTTAACAAATTATGGATTACTTTAAAAAAATGATCCCCAAAATCCCAAGCCCAAAACTATTATTACAGTTTTACCAAAACCTTTATGATTGCAACTTTTTTGAAAAGACGTCTTAAACTTTATTTTAACTTGTAATTTATAATGTATTTTGAAGGTTCTGAAAGTATAGCTCCTCCTTTAGGACGTATTAAAAAATGCTAGTCCTTTTTTATCATTACCAGTTTTTTTTTAGAAAGACAGACAATCTCAAGAAATGTGAAAACCAAAATAATTCAACAACCCCTCTGTTTATTCGTGGAAAATCAACTCTGATATAACCTTCTTCAGGAGCAAGCCAAAGTTTCAGCTCTCTTACATATGAATCTCGTTCTCTTACTAATTTCCGAGGGTGATGCAATTGGCGAATTTTGGATTGAAGTTTTAGAGTTATAAATAAAAGATTGAGTAATTTGAAGTCAACAAGTACAGGCGAATTCTTTTAGTAAATTTATTGCCAATATCGGAAAACCGTATCTAATATTAATAAAAATTTCGTGTTAAATTACCGAATGTTTAGTTTCTACAGGGTGAATGAGACCACCCGTATCAGTCTTTTATTTAAAGAACGGTGAGTCGTAGAGAGGTGGGGTAAAAAAAGGGATTATAAAAGCGATAATAAAGTATCGAATGGTGATATCATTATTTCTCGGAAAAGTCAGCATTCCTCCAGAAGGCCTCCAACTCCAAAATTTTAAATGGCACCATAAGTCGAAAAAGGTATTGTTTGAAAGATTGTTAAAAAAGAAGAAAGTTTTATAGGAAAAATTATTTTATTACTGCCACCCCTTTTAAGTTATATTCAACTAAAGTTGTTAAATTTGAAATTCACTGTTAACAAGAAACATTGAAAAGTCGACTTTTAAAATCTAGTTACCAATGTTACATGTGTTCTTCCCTTTCAAGAAGTACTTATTAGAGCCACTGATAGTGTACCTAGAAGAGCTCAACGGTGCTTAGCAGTAAATGGAAGATATTTTGAACACATGTAACATTGGTAACTAGATTTTAAAAGTCGACTTTTCAATGTTTCTTGTTAACAATGAATTTCAAATTTAACAACTTTAGTCGAATATAACTTAAAAGGGGTGGCAGTAATAAAATAATTTTTCCTATAAAACTTTCTTCTTTTTTAACAATCTTTCAAACAATACCTTTTTCGACTTATGGTGCCATTTAAAATTTTGGAGTTGGAGGCCTTCTGGAGGAATGCTGACTTGTCCGAGAAATAATGATATCACCATTCGATTCTTTATTATGGCTTTTATAATCACTTTTTTTACCCCACCTCTCTACGACTCACCGTTCTTTAAATAAAAGACTGATACGGGTGGTCTCATTCACCCTGTATAACAAAAACTGCAAATATAAAAATACCGCATGTAATATTTTCAGTGACTATTGTTGTGTTCAAAAATTCTTATTGGTAAATAGAAAGAAAGCATTCAAATAATTTGTTAATATGCTAAATAAACAGCTGTTACCAGCGAAAAAAGCTATCTTTTGCAGTGGCACTGTATTATTTGAGGGACCTGATCACAACGGCCACTGATCATAACGGCCACCTAGGTTATTGTTATTTAATAACAGCCACTTTGATCACATACGGCCTCTAATACTATTTGATCATAACGGCCACCTTGTTCACGTTATGATCAAATAATAAAAGTGGCCGTTGGGATCAAGGTGGCCGTTCTGAAATAGCAAAAACCGGGGTGGCCGTTATGATCAGTGGCCGTTGTGATATAGACCCTTATTTGAATAGGTACCTACTCCTGCTTGAATGGTTTTCTGCTTTCAACGATGCCAAACTTTTCGCACATTTATTTCATTAGTTAATTATCTACGACTACGGTAATTAAATGGCACTGCAATACTTAATTAACGAAATGCGAAAATGGATTCTTTTATTTTTACTTGGGTCTTTATGCTACATTATCAACAACTTTTTTATGTGTATAGTAAATGGTAATTTTATTCGTGCTAAAATTTGTGGAGATAATAGAAAAGATGGCCTATGCGATGGTATAATTACATAATCCTTCTAATATTTTCGAGTAACAATGCTGGCAGAACTGAAACCCTCGTTGCTGTTGCATACTGCAAATACCAAAAACTACAATAATAATTTATTAAATCGGACGCGTTTCGACATAGAAGACCAACGATATGGCCGATCAAAATGTGGTCCTCCAACATTAACGCTTTGGTAATTTTCATAATTTGCAACCCCTATTTTGCTCCAATTCTATCATGCAGATCAATCTTTCCGTTGAAATTTAAAATTCCAGATTATTCAAAATGACCTCTTTAAAGCTGAAAAATTCTCTCGTCCGGTGCTGTTATTTGTGGGAACTTCGCAAGGGAGTTTCTATGAGCTTCACCAATAGATACACTAAATCATTTGATTGGTGAACTAAAATGCTGTTGCTTGTTGAGTTTCCACAAAATGTCATAAGTAATTAGGCTTGATTATAATTAGATTAAATCGAATAATAAATTAAGTTAGTTATTCTGATTTGTGCAATGGATAAAAATTAATAATAATTAATAAAGCTTACTTTAGCATGCATATGTGAAATAATTTTTATGTATTGTAATTAACTTTCATCCATCGCAAATATTATTGCACTTAATCTGATGACATTAATATTACTGGCGTTTTTGTGTAACTAACACCAAATGTAATCTCTTTTATGTAATTTTAACAACTTTCACCAATTTTTGTAAAAATATGACGCGCGAGGTTTACAGTTTGCCTCCAATCATTTATAATCAATGTTACAATGTTTTAAATACGCGTTGAATCATATTTTTGTATAATTCATGTTTGTGCTGGCGGATCGTTTTTTTTAACTAATATTTTTTTAATATAGAGATAATTATCAAAACATTTAAAATTTAACCCATAAGGGTTTTTGAACTAACTTTCTATGCTAATTAACACATGCAATTCTCCACTAGATGTTACTTGTAGAAAATACACCCTGTACCTATATAGGAACACCACGTGTAAGATTCGCAATGACGTCACTCCAGGGTCACCATGTACATCATACTAAACAAGAAATAAATTGTTTTCGATTTTGTTTTTTTATTTACCCATTCGCCACATTTCTGATTTTATGGTGCAAAGCTTGCTTTTCCTTCTTCTCTTTAGCACAGAGTTCGTTTCCTTTCACATAGTTCCTCTTTTCACTTTTTCGTTAGAGGTTGGGACTTAGCTGTCCTTCTACCTTTTTGGAGCTTTTCTACCCCTGTGTCAGGTTTTCGTACGATTCTTGTCTGAGTGGTCTCTCGTAGTCTCTCCAGTATTTTTTTCTCTAGCAAATTTCACTAACCGCCTTTTTCGGATTTCCACGCATCTCTACGCGTATTAACTGCTTTGGTTATTATAATAGCACTCTAATTTCGTATTTGTGATGTTATGTCTTATACGTATATTTGAGTTCATTTTTAATGTGATATAAAAATTGTACCATATGTAGTATTGGCATAACAAGTAAGCAAAAGCTTATGCGAATTTTTTATGAATCTGGCCAAAGTAGATCTTCAATGCATGGAAGATATAAACCTTAAACAGATACCATACCAACAGCTTTACTCTGCTCCATTCGTATATTCACCATTCCCCAATTCTCTTTAAAATATATTAGATAATAGATATTACCATTAGTGCTGTCTTTTTAAGACATTTTTAGCAACTTTCGGTGCTATTTTCAATTTTAATTTTGAAAGACTAATTTCGATTCAAAATATATATTGTAACAATATTTGATTTCAGCGAGGAAGAAGGCAAAGAGGAATGGTTTAAACAGTCACTCCTGAAGAGTAACATTACATAATTAATTAGCTATCTCAGTACAAAGAATCAAAGAATGATGGATGTGATTTCATGGGGTTATTGTGAAAAGTATATTCTGTACCTAATGGACGTGATGTGATTTTACTTGATTCAGAAATTAAAAAAAAATATATCAGTGCTGAATGCTGAAATAGTCAGGATAGCAACCGCAGTAAAGATAGAAGTGCTGTTTGTGTTGTTCTGCGATGTTTACTGTTTAGGGGAAACCTGATGCGTGTGCCTTTATGAGGAATAGAAATAGTACAAAGGCGATTTAGGCAAGAGTATACAACTTGCCAATATTATCCGGTGCTAGTACGTACATAAAACCGCTAGTCTGCTGCACAGGAAGAAGAAAGCTCATTTTATGTCGTAATCAACATTTAAATCTTCCGATATCAAAGTGTGAATGACGTCCTACAAAAAAGCTTGAAGTTACATCCTTATAAGTCATACAATACAGAAAGGGTTGAATTCACTGCGAACAAAGAATTAATGAAGAAGTATCCTATTCCCGATGATGACATATATCAAATAATACGTAATCGTAGAATATGGGGTTCCGAAGATTCGTACGTCATACAGGAAAAGATTATATGAAAGTCACTGTTTCATAGGGTTTGATTTGGAAATAACTTAAACTCAGATTTATTACCTATATAGTCGAGGAAATAAAGCACTAAAATAAGCCAAACCTACCAAATTTTTGTAGTAAGACGGATTGAGATGGGGTTTTTTGCATTCGCTTCCTAAATTTAATAGGAAACTTTGTACCTACTTTTCATCATGTTTTTTTTCGAAATTGCATTTGTGCAGTCGAAAATGCATCCTGAAAAATGCATTTTCATAGAAAAAATTCATAACTTCATTATAAACTTCTAGAATCGACTCAATTCGGGTACAAGGGGGTTTTCGAGGTCGCTGATCCCCAATATGACCCCAAAATTGCCTCACCGCCCACCTGGAGCTCAGGATGGCTGAGCAACGTCATCTCCAAAGCTTTTTCTGAAATTCACTCTTAAATGATTTTAGACATCTCATACGAAGTTTGTTTTGGTTTCTGATTCCAAATCAGGCATCGGCAACCATCCCCCGCGTACCTGTTGCCCCACATCCGGGCATCATCATCCTCTGAAGTTTCACTGATGTTTCAAGACTATAGGGAACCGAAAATTGTTTCCGGGGTTTTTTGGGTAGCTTAGGTCGAATGTGGCACCAGATACCTGCTAACGGACACCTGGTGCATCACACCGCGGCGATATCAACGTCATCCTTTGGAGTTTCACTAAAATTTCAAGCCTAGTGAACCGAAAATAATTTGTAATTGTTAGGACGGGGTTCTTCCAGGACCTCTATCCAGACCTGACCAGCCGTGCATGGTACATAGCCCTCCTGCAGAGGCAGATTCCGAAGTTCTCCACGAGATTTTGAAACTACTCTAGCTACCAACCTTATATTGGGAGTTTTACATACAAATTTAATCTGTAATAGAAGGAACAAATTAAATTAAATCAAATTTAACCTAAATATTTTATAATATTAACTTCATACATTTGGATGATAATGTTATTAAACAAAACTTACATTTTTTATATATATATCTCAATTTTATTTCACAAAATGAAAATGTCCACATCTATTCAAATGTTCCATTATAAGTTTTACCTCATGATTTCCTGAGAATGAAAGCATTTGAGCGAAAATTTCAAGCGAATTACGTTCGTTGAACGAAGTTAAAAGTAAAAAAAAATTAAGTTTTTATTCAAACTAACTATTCGATTACAAATATTACAATGCTCTCAAATCACTGCCTCATTTCTATATATGCAGCTGGATATATGTGTAACACATCATAAAAATTACAATTTATTATATAGACTAACAAAATGTATAGAAAACTAACGGGCTAGGAGAACTATTATAAACACCACGATTTATTACATTGTACATAAATTATTAACTAAAGTGACGTTTCTAGAACTTAATGAGTTTCTGCGATTATTATGCTTTTTGTATTTGGGTTAACGACGCATGTCGTAGTTTTTGATATTTCCCAGTAAATAAATATTGTTCTTCAATACGCTGAAGGTGATTTCCGTAATTTCTCCCCCATCAGATGAAGGCTTCAGGTTTAAAGAAACTGAAGACGAGAAGGTTGAGGTCTTCTACTGGCACTGCTCAAGGGTGGCTTTCATATACATGTAGAAGAAGAAATACTTAGAACGTAACACTGTAACATAGAATTGTCAAAAATCATTTCTCGTTGTAACAACTACGCAGAATCCCATCTTTTGCATTTTCTTGTGTTGTTGTTTTCCAGAGCCAATATGGGAATACGTTAGGATAAACAAGTGGGAGGTACAGGGTCAACAGGATACTATGTAACACGCATATTTAATTATTGAATTCCATGAATCGGATTTAGGTTTAGGAGTACATCTGTGTCATACAAGTTAGACAATGATAATAATTGATAATACTGGTGGATTGGTGGAATTCATTATTGATAGTCCTGAAGAAAGTGTAAAATTGGTCTAAATACTCAAATAGTGATTCGATCAGGAGCAATAGTATTTGCAGTGTGTGAATACTTATTTATTAAAATACTAAAATTTATTCTACTGTCACTCTCTTTTTAACATGATCGGATTTAGATTTTTGTAGTTAGTCTTTAGACTTCCAGTAATAACATATTTTCAGAGATGTTAAAATCAGTCGTTCTATAAAATTTTGATATTTCATTGTTCACAGTTTCTAAATTAATGTCATATAAGAATATAATATGCCCAGTAGTATGTCTAGAGCTAGTTTATTATTATTATTATTATTATTTTTTTTTTTTATATTAGTGATATTACTATTACTACTACTATTACTACATATTATTGTTATTACTTATTACTGCACTCAGGGTTCGTAATAATTTCATCATTCTGTACCAAGCAAGGGTTTTTTAGTTCTTTTGTGTGTACTATTTCAAATTTGTTCTTGCTGTTTTTTATCTTAACTTTACTATTTTCCAATACCTCAACAATCTTATACGGCCCTATAAATTTATTATTCTTTTTATTTCTGTTTACCGGATTCTTTTTATACACTATCTGATTGGCTTTAAATTTAATATTTACGTCACCCAGATCATTAACTTTATCTACGACTTGTTGTTTAACAACTTGAAGTTTTTCTTTTACTTGGTTGTACACAATATCTAATTTCCTCTTATGATTCTCGATATAGTCCGAAAAGAATGCACTTGAATCAAATATACTCAAATCTCTAAGGCTAGTATGTCCATAAACGAGTTCAAACGGGGTAAAGTTTGTAGCACTGTGAATTGAACTGTTATATCCTAAAAGTGCATAATATATATTAGTTTTTTCTTGTGAATAGACTTCATTTAAAATTCTCAAATGTTCTATAAGAGTTGAATGAAATCTTTCTACTATAGAATTTGATTCGTGGTGTCCAGGAGTGGTAAAATGTATATTAATTTTATGCATTCCCAGAAGCTCTTTTACTATTCCATTATTAAATTCCTTCCCGCAATCTAGAATGATCTTATTAGGTACTCCAAATTTTGAAAAATATTCAACTAACGCATCACATACATTTACGGCCGTTTTACTTGATATATTTATTGCTTGAGCAAATTTTGAAAAAGCGTCTACTATGGTTAGGTAGCTTTTTGAGTCGTAGAAAAATACATCGACATGACAAATTTCAAAAGGTTTTGAGGGCGTTTCTGTTAACGCTAAGGGTACATAAGGTGGTGACCTATCATACTTGGTTCTTTTGCAAACATCACATGAGTTTATATAATTCGTTATAGTTAATTTCATATTTATCCAGTAATAATTTCTTTTCAGATATTCGAGGGTTTCGTTTATACCACGGTGATTAGTTTTACCCTCATGATGATTTTTTATCATTAGTATTTGTTCTTCCGTATTTTTTATAGTATTAATGAGTTTGGTACACCTAACTAGAATTAGAAGATCTCTGGTGAAATACTTACTATATACATTTGTGAAGTCACAAATAAATTTGGGGTCGTTAAAATAAATGTGATATGTTACACTTGGTTTTAAATAGTCTTTTAGCAGTTTCAAAATATAACCTTGATTAGGAGGAAGCGGCATTTTGACAATTTTTATTTTTTGATATTCGTACGTTTCATCTTTAATTTGTAGTTCATTTACATTGTTTTTAAATACATGAATTTGATTTGTTTTATTGTTTATAATATCATCTAGAATAGATATGCCACTATTCAAAGTGTCTTTTGATAGGGAATGAGGTGTTTCGTCACTAAAATCGGGTGTTATTATTTCATTTAAACAGATAGTTATATTAACAGGAGTATCGTAAAATATATATTCTATCATTGATTTGACTTTAATCCATTGTAATTGGTCTAATCCACATCCTAATTTTGGGATTGATAGTGATCTTATATTCCTATTTACAATTATTTCTTTTAAATTCCTCAAACATTGAAATAAATCTTTGTAGTCAGGTTTATCCCAAAATGTTTGTTTGGTGATTAAGTGAAATATTATAAAACCCTTATTTTTAGATTCTAATATATCGTGTAAATTGGAATTTGTACTTAATAATTCAGAATAATTATGGATTACTTTACGTATGTCAAAGGCTAGTCCTTTTGACATTTTCTTATCGTTACTTATACAATGTGCAATATTATCATTTACACATAAAAGATTTTGTGAGACTTCATTTACTTTTCCTGTAAATTTAATATTATTTGGTTGGTATTGTTTAATGAAATTGTCATACGTAATCTGATTTTGATCAATTAACTCTTCAAAATCAACTTCGGTAGTACCGGGAGGATCAAATGATTCTTGTAAAAATTCAAATGTGTCCTCGTTTATATCGCCGGGATGGTTCAACAAGGAATTTGTATCTTGTATGGTGTTAATTTGAATTCTAGATAAAGTATCTGCATTGATATTTAATTTTCCTTTCTTATATATGATTTTAAAATCAAACTCTTGAAGTTTTAATCGCCATCGTGTTAATTTGGAATTAGGTTCTTTTAAGTTAAACAACCAAAGGAGGGGACGATGGTCGGTTACTATTGTGAATTTTCTACCAAATAGATAAGGTCTAAAATATTTACATGACCATACTATGGCTAGTAATTCCTTCTCTATTGTACTGTATTTTTGTTCAGTTTCATTTAAGGTTCTGGACGCATACGAAACAGGTTTATCTTGTCCTATAGGACCTTGTGATAAAACGCTACCTAAGGCGACATTGGATGCATCTGTTGTTAAAACGAATTCTTTATTAAAATCAGGGTATTGCAGGATTGGGTCATTACAGAGGATGTTTTTGCATAAATTGAAGCAATCTATAAAATCTTGATTGTGAATAATTTTTGCATTCTTTTTCAAACAACTGGTCATTGGTTTTGTAAGCTTTGCAAAGTCTTTAATAAATTTTCTATAATAACCTAACAGTCCAAGGAATGATTTAATTTCCTTTTGGGTCCTAGGAATAGGAAATTTCTTTATTGCTGCAATCTTATCGGGATTGGGTTTTACACCGTCTGGAGTAATAATATGACCTAAATAAGCCACAGTTTTTTGTAAAAATTCTGATTTATCTAGTTGAACTTTGAAATTAGCTTCTCTTAATCTATTAAACACAAGTTTTAATCTTGTTATATGTTCTTGTAGGGATGTGCTAAATATAATAATATCATCAAGATATACAAGGCAAATTTCATTGTTAAGACCTCGTAACACATTATCCAAGTAATATTTCAGAAGTAGCAAGAAATATTAGAAATCAAGTTCAACGACAGCGGATGTATTAAATTTAACAGATCAGCGTTTACAGCAGGTTACGCGATAAAGCGTTAGATTAGTTTAGTATTAGTTTGTACCTTAGAAAAGGTAATTGAAAATAAAATTATTGTAATTAAGTTTTTTAAAAACGGAAAACCACCAAATAACAATAAAATTGGCGCAGTCGGTAGGATAGCAAAGTAACACGGTCGAAGTGTACAAAAAACGGTTTATCGAAAATCAGTACGGGCCGGCGAATTTTAATTCCTTAGTGAAAAAGTGACCTAAAAAGGATACCAGCGAAATCCACTAATTGGATAGTCAATATTGACAAGAAGATCTGCTAGTACGAAGGAAAAAGGCAATCCAAGTGACCACCGAAGGTGCATCGCAGCATCGGTCGAAGATAGCCCCCGCAGACCAAAACAACACGCAAGGTAGGAGCTAATACTCACATTGTTTATTAAAACGCATAAGGAACTTCCTTGAATATTTTTTGTAATATCTTCCACTAATTGGAAATTTGCACTTGCAAAAATTAGTAATAAGTAAACTGGACGATTTAGTGAACGCACTAGAATCGTTATCAATAAATAGAGCCATGGCTAAGAATCCAGAACAATCAGTAAACGCAACCATAAATTATCAACTTTTCAAGATAGAATTAGATACCATTCCGTTGTTCGACGGTAATGAAACTCAAATAAATGCCTTCTGCATGGCGTGTGATAATGTTCATTCGCGTTACCAATTTATACCAGAAATACAGACAGTAATAAGAGCCGCAATATTTTCAAAATTTAGAGGCAAGGCAACAGAAATTTTATCACCACGTGATGATTTAATTAGCTGGATGCAAATAAAGCAAGCAATAGTTGAGCACTTTTCAGACACGAGAAATTTGGAACAACTAACGGTCGAATTCAATAATATGAAAATGAACAAAAATGAATCATTAGTAGAATACGGAAATCGAATTAGAGCCTCGTTAGGAAAATTAATAGGGAAATTAAATTTATCGCAAGTATCGAATAAGACAGTTAGGCAAGAAATTTTAATCGCTAACGCATTAGATAGATTTTTAGTAACAATTCCTTATCGAATAGCCATGCAAATTCGTGCAGGAAAACCTTCAACCTTAGAACAAGCAATTACATTAGCCCAAGATGAATTAAATTTTGCACAAAGAGCAGGACAAAGTACCAATTTGATGAATGCAAAACCATTCTCACGTCAACCGCAATTTAACCCATTTCAGAGAAATTCTTTTGACACCCAACCAACACTACACAAAAACTTTCAGAAACCAATTCAACAAGATATTAGGTTCACGAATTATCAAAATCACCAAACCAGCTTTAACCCAAACCAGTTTCAATCTAGAAATTTTAATAAACCAACTTCGAATGTTTTTCGTCCCAACCAAAATCTTAATCTTCCTAAACCAACCCCAATGTCAGGTATTTCAAGCATGAGAAATTATTTTCAAGAAACTAACCCCGAATCAATTATATTTGACGAAGAAACCAACCAATATTATGCACCCATTAATTTCAACCCAGATCAATCTGACGAAGAAAATTCCCAACACGTATCCGAAAATGTAGAGCATAACGCACAAAACGACATCACCGAATCTGATGTAAATTTTTTCGAAGTTACCTCAATGACCGAATTAATATGACGGAAAGTTTACCATACATTAAATTAACTAACCCCCCGTTAAAAATATTGATCGATACAGGTAGCGAAATTAATATTATAGACCCCCGAATCATATCCAAATTTTATCCAAATTCGACACAACCTATAAACATAAAATTAAATACGGCAAACGGAACGAGTACGATGAAAACTTTAGCAAGTATACCTTGTTTCGATGAATTTAAGGCAACCGGCAATTTTAAGTTTATCGTTTTAAATTTTCACGAATTTTTTGATGCCCTTATCGGAATACGCGATTTAAAAAAATTAAAATTCAATATCGATTTACAAAACAATTTGTTAACTAGAAGTGACGGTAACAACTTCTCTTTGCATTATAAAAAACCAACCATAATCAAGATACAACCCCGAATTAAACAAGTTCATTGTTTGACATACCCGAAACCGGATCAAGACATTTTCGTAAATGAACAAAGAATCAACGAAGTAAAAATAGAGGAAGGATTGTATAAGGTATTCAACGGTAACATTAACATAGTTTTAGAAAACGAATCCGATTTAGAAAAACAAATAGAAATAGGAGATTTACAGGAAGAACAAATTGACCCAGGAAACGTAGAACCATTTTGTTTGACGAATGACGAAGGTTTGAAAAATTTAAACAATCTTATCAGGATGGACCACATGAATTCAGAAGAAAGAAGGATGATTATAAAGACATGCAGGAAATATATGAACATTTTTAAAACATCTGAAGATAAATTAACAGTGACAAATTTGACGAAACATAGAATAAGTACGAAAGATGAAGAACCGATATTTTTAAGAGCATACCGAACACCATTCACTAACAAAGAAAAAATTAAGGAACACGTAGAAGAAATGCTAGAAAACGGAATTATTCGACCCAGCATATCACCATGGGGATTCCCAGTACACTTGGTGAAGAAGAAAGAAGATGCATCTGGAAAACAAAAAACCAGAATGGTCATCGACTATAGACAATTAAATACCAAAACCATTGACGACAGATATCCCATACCCAACATAGAAGACATTTTAGACAAATTAGGAAGAGCGCAATATTTTAGCGTATTAGATCTAGCATCTGGATACCACCAGATCGAGATGGAGGAGCAATCGAAACAGAAGACCGCATTTAATACGGAAGTAGGACACTTTGAATTCAATAGGATGCCGTTTGGACTCAAAAACGCACCAGCGACATTTCAACGCATGATGAACAATGTACTAAAAGAATTAATAAATACGCATTGTTTGGTTTATTTGGACGACATCATAATTTTTTCACCAAATTTAGAAGAACATCGAAAATCTCTTGAAAGAGTATTTCAAAAACTACAATTGCATAATCTTAAACTACAACTCGACAAATGCGAATTTTGTAAACGCGAAACCGAATTTTTAGGACACATAATTACCAAGGACGGAATTAGACCTAACCCCAAGAAAATAGAAGCAATTAAAAATTATCCGATACCACGTAACCCCAAGGAAATTAAAGGATTTCTTGGACTTGTAGGGTACTACCGGAAATTTATTAGGGACTTTGCGAAAATCACAAGACCTCTTACAAGAATGCTAAAGAAAATACCGAAGTCAAGGTTAACGAGGATTTTATTCAGTGTGTGGAGAAATGCAAGACACTTTTAACAAATGACCCAGTTTTAAAATATCCAGATATGACTAAAGAATTTACAGTGACAACGGACGCCTCGAATGAAGCGGTAGGTGCTGTTTTAACACAGGAAAATCACCCCGTGTCTTATGCATCGAGAACTCTAAACGATAGCGAAAAGAATTATAGTACAACAGAGAAGGAGCTATTAGCAATTGTGTGGGCAACCAAACATTTCCGCCCCTATCTTTATGGAAATAAATTTACCATCGAAACGGACCATAAACCTCTTACATGGTTATTTTCTTTAAAAGATGCCAACTCAAAATTAACAAGATGGAAACTCAGATTAATGGAATATAATTACGAAATAAAATATAGGAAAGGAAAGGAGAACCATGTGGCAGACGCCCTATCAAGACCACCGAAGGAAGCCTATATCAACAACGTAGATTTGGAAACCTTACTAGTAAACACGGACGGACCAACTCAGGCCGACATTGAAGAGTTAGATGAAATACTTAAAAATTTAGAAACACCCGAACAGGAAGACGACAATCAAACAGTTCATACATCAAGAGGAGAAGTGCAGGTCGACATCCCGTACAGGGAAGCACCATTAAATATATCAAAAAACCAGATTATATTTGACACCCACAAAAGTAGTACAGAAACTATAATTAAACATATAAACCTATTTGAGAATCTGAAAAAACGAATTTATTGCAATCTACCCTACGGATCGAATGACAACGAAATTGTAAACACATTAAAGGAGGTAATTAAACCAAATACCAACATTAGTATCTATTTTAAAAACCGTAACATCGAAAGAGATATCTTAAGAATAATAAGAGAAAATTTCAACAACACCATCAAATTATGCATTACTAACAAACTTTTAGAGGACGTCGAAGATCAAAATGATCGGACAAAATTTATGGAGTATTATCACACAGGCAAATCAAGACACAGAGGAATTAATGAAACATACAAATCATTGAAGCAATTATATTATTGGCCAAACATGGAAACAGACGTAACAACGTACATATATCAACAATTGCGAAGTATGTAACTTATCCAAAATCGATCGTAACCCACAAAAATTACCAATCGCATTAACACCAACACCGGACAAACCATTCCAGGTGATACATTCTGACTTATTATTTATAAATGGAAAAGCAATATTAACAATAGTGGACGCATTTTCAAAATATGCGCAAGCATATCTTATTCCGGACAGAAACTCTAAAACCATTTTGGAACATTTAACCTTATACATGTCGCATCACGGCATTTTCTCTAAATTGATAACCGATAATGACCCATCCTTTTGTAGTAATTTGATATCAGAATTTCTAAAGACTCATAAAATCCAACATCACAAAACTTGCACGGAAAACTCGAAATCAAACGGAATCGTGGAAAGATTTAACTCGACCTTGATTGAATCATTAAGAGTATCGAACGTCGAAAAATCTAAATTACCATTCGAAACACAACTACGGATGTCAGTAATATCATACAATAATAGTATCCACACAACAACCAAATTCACACCTTTCCAAATAGTTAATGGAAACGATAGAAACATTCTACCATTCGACCAAACGATTAATAAATTAACGGAAGATTACGTAAATGAGAGGAATAAAACTATGGAGATTATTAACCAACAGGTAAAAGAAAACATAATTAAGAGTAAAGAAAAGGTCCAACAACGACAACCAGAAAATATTATAGAAGAAAATGTACCAGATCAAGTAGTGTACGTGAGAAGAAATCCGCAAAGGAATAAACTCAACCCCTATGCAGAGAAAGTGAAATTACATAACGTGACCGATAAAACAGTCACTTTCAAAAATAAAAGGAACAAAATTACCAAATTAAAGCGAGATTTAGTAAAGCGAACTAAAAAGAATATGTTGTTGCAGGATGAAGACACTAATATTTACGATCCTGGTCCTAGCTGCAGCGGACGAGGAAATACAAGTTAAGGAAATAGAAAATTATTTAGTACCAATAGAATTAGGGAAATCATTTAACCACCTATTCAATCATAAGTTAGTTTTTATTGTAGAACGTAAGAATATACACACCTTAATCGCAAACCTAAGTGAACAACACACTCTAATTTCGGATAAATTCAAAGAAGTCAAATCCAAACAAAATTCCTCGGAACACGACGTGAACATTATTAAATTATTAACTCAGACAAGGAAACAAATTGAAGATGTCAACATTAAAAGTCAAAATTTCATAACCACCCACCGCGAGAAACGGTCCCCTTTCAACTTCATAGGTAAAGCAGCAAACTGGCTTTTTGGTATAATGGACGACGATGAAAAGCAAAATATTTATCAGGCAATTAAGTCATTAAAAAACAATCAAGACGAGGTAATAAGGAACCTAAATTATAAAACTACTCTATTACAAAATATGTTTAGCCAAATGGAAGCTTTAGTAAACAATACGAACAGTAATATTCAGCTAATACAAAAACATTTAAACACTTTAGATAATCAAATGACATTTTTTCATCAATATATTGTAATTCTAGAAACTCTCTTTATTCTGGAAAATAACATTAGCGAAGTAAAAAACTTTATTAACGAATTGCAGCAAGCCATTATTTTGGGTTTCAGACACCAATTACATCCCTTCCTATTACCTTATTCGCAAATGCAAATCCACTTAGATCACCTCAAAAAATTGTATCCAAAGAAAGTTTTACATCTGGACAACGATCATTACTATTATTCAATACTTTCAGTAAAAATTGGACTAGATATAGAAAGAATTATCATATCAATAGAATTTCCAATAGTGGATGATAATAATTCAACTTTATTCAAAATTGTAAAAGTTCCGTATAGTAACACTTACGTCCTTGAACAGTGTGAGTATTTGGCATGGTCCTACAACAATTTAGTGTGTGTATCAGACTATCTGTGTGTAGAAAATAAGTATCTAATTAGGGAAAACGTAAATGTAAAAGGTAAAAATTACTGCATTAATAACCTCTTGCAAAATAATATTGAAAACTGTACCATAGTTAAGGTAGATCAGGTGAAAACGCAATTTCAAGCATTGAATGATGCAAATTATTTGTTAATTACTGATAGGAAATATTTGTTAAAGTACCAATGCAAAACAAAAGGTACCATTGAAATAAACAAAAATTCTCTTATCAAGTTACCGCCAAAATGTTCAATAGAATTCGAGAATCAGGTGTATAGCAATAACGAAAATGGCATATACAAAGAATTGAACTTACCAAAGTTAACTGGAATTAAATTCGAAAACGTTGTGATAAATGATAAACCTTTTGAATTCACCCAAATTAGTTTAGATGAGAAAATTAAAGGACAGCTTAAGCGAGACGAACTAATGTATTCGCAAGAAATACCGGTTCAATATCAGTTTTCGCATTATGTAATAATGGCTGTAATAATAATTTTAGGTATTTTTGGATTGTATAAAATTAAAGATAAGGTAAAAGTGAAGTTAAGTGAAGTGTTGTGCCGAAAAAGTGAAAGCACAGCATCCCAGAATCCTGAGGACAGTCTTCCCACTGGGCATGGAGGAGTAATATTTCAGAAGTAGCAAGAAATATTAGAAATCAAGTTCAACGACAGCGGATGTATTAAATTTAACAGATCAGCGTTTACAGCAGGTTACGCGATAAAGCGTTAGATTAGTTTAGTATTAGTTTGTACCTTAGAAAAGGTAATTGAAAATAAAATTATTGTAATTAAGTTTTTTAAAAACGGAAAACCACCAAATAACAATAAAATTTCCATAACTCTTTGGAATGTGCTAGGGGCATTTTTTAAACCAAATGGCATACGTGCAAATTCATAATGCCCGTTCAAGGTGGAAAACGCGGTTTTAGGTATATCCATTTTATCTATTTCGATTTGGTGAAATCCCGAAGCTAAATCTAACGTTGAAAAATAATTTGCCCTACCTAATTTGTCTAAAACTTCTCTGATGTTAGGAAGAGGATATTTGTCGTCTATTGTTTTTTCATTTAATTTTCTATAGTCTATTACTATCCGCCATTTTTGGTTACCGGATTTATCAAGTTTTTTTGGTACAACCCATATGGGGCTACTCCATGGAGAAGTTGATGGTTGAATTATTTTTTGGTTTAACATTTTATTAATTTGCGATCTGACTTCTTGTTTATGTACCTCTGGAAATCTGTAAGATTTAGTAAAGATTGGTTTTTCGTCAGTAAGAGTGATCTTATGACTTATTTGATTGGTAAAACTAAGCGGGATATTTTCATGGTAAAATATGTCCCTATAATCGTAACATAATTTTTTTAATTCTTTACTCTCCTCTTCATTGCAATGTTCCAATCGGATTTTATTTAAGTTTGCTTTGAGGAGATGTTCTTGATTATTGTCCAAATTATTAGTAATCTTAAATTCGTTCAAATAATTCACATCGATTATATCGATTTTGAGAGGTTTGAAAAAATCTATTTTCATTTCCTCTTCTCCTGAATTAGTAATTGTTGTTAAGGCAAAATGGTTTTGTATGTTTAGTACCGCACAAGGCATTTCCAAAAAATCGTTGAATTTATGATGATCAACTATCCCTGTTCCTTCTTTATGATTGACTGGAATTTTGACAATTTTTTCCATCTTTGGTGGTATAATAATTGTATGATTAATTTTCCCAACTGATTTTGTTATATCATTAACAAAATGTAAGGGGATGTTAGTCTGAGGTGTGGTTAATAATTTATTACTTACATCTATTTTAGCTTTCAATTGAAACAATAGGTCTATTCCTATTAAACCATCATATTTATTACTAAATTTGAAAAGATAAAATTTGTGATTTTCATTCACTTTAAATATATCAAATACAGGTATAATGGCCACTTCATTATGAAATGTGACACCATGCGAAGTTTGAATATTAAAATGTTCATAAAAAATGTTATTCGGATAGCATTTTTTACATACTTCTGGATTAATTATGCTCCTAGAACTACCAGTATCTATTAAAAATACTGCATTTAACTGGGGTACGTATATATAAGGTAAATCATTAGATAAATTATTTAGGTTGATTATGTTATGGGGTTGTTTAAATCTACCTCGCGAAAATTTTCATTTGAGTTTAACTCTTGTTGGCTTTCGATTCTACTAGGTCCTGCAACCTGTTCATCGTGCTGACAAGTAAATTTATTTTCTTCGAAATTATACAATTGATTTGGATGCTGAGGTTTAGAAAAATTTGTATTTCTCGTGGAAATTGACATTGGTGTGGGGAAATTTGCATTTCGTGACGAAGTTGTCATATGTTCAGGTCGTGAGAAAGTTCTGTTTGAAGGTTGAAAAACATTTCTAGGTTTTTCAAATACCTGCTGATTTGTGAAATATTGCTTTGGTGCAACATTTTGGTTTGGCTGTATGTTTATTGGTTGTGATGGAAAAGATGAGTTAAAGTTACCATACTTTGGATTTGAAAATGAAGAATTGTGGAAATTATTGGGTTTAAAATAATTATTTTGAGGTTTTGGGAAGTTTGGTTTTGAATGTAATAAATTAGAGCTGTTATAACTATGGTTGTTTTGCCTTTGATAATGCATAAAATTCTCTTCTTCTAACACATATGAAATTGCTTGTTCTAATGAATCTGGGTTTCTTAATCGTATCATATCTTGTATACGACCTTGTAGACCCCTAATAAATGTTTTTAGTGCTAGTTGATCATAGTTTTTCATGTGAAACTGTCTTTCTGCACTGGTTAAATTTCCGCACATTAATTTAGAAGCTATCGAACTACGACAATTTTGTATCTTTTGACCAAAAGTTAAGTATGATTCATTTCTCTGTGGTTTTATTACTAACAAGTCTTGTACTAGACAATCTAAATCCCTTTGATCACCAAAACTTAATCTTAACAATGATTTCAGTTCTATCCAATTTCTAATTTCTGGACGACTACCCACAACTACTAACGCGTGTCCAGTAAGTTTACTAATTACGGCCCTTATTAAAAAACTATTTATCGGATCAGTTTCCGTCTCATTTTTGTAGGTTTTTATTAATTGTTCACAGTGTTCAATGAAGATTTCTAATGTTTTAGAATCTCCATCAAAATGTGGAATCGTATCAATAAATAATTTTAACATACCAATATTCACACTGCTTGATTGCGTCATTTTAATGTTTTCTAACGTTAAATTTTCTAATTGACTAATTATATGCTCAATATCAATTTTAAATTCTCTCTTTTTGATGAATACTCAAGTACAACTAAAATTGTTTAAATCTTATTCATAGATTCAAAAATTTTCCAAAAAAAAAATTTACGTAAACTAAAATGGAATAAAGGATGGCTCCTACCTTAAATATTGTGTTCTTCAATATCGTTGGTTTCGTTTTCTATGAAGCTGATGGTTCTTTATCCGTGAAGAGTAGAAACTCACGAAAACAGTACACGATGAAAGTTTTCTCGGGTTGAAAAAAATTTTTTCCTATCCTACCGACTGCGCCAATTACGTTCGTTGAACGAAGTTAAAAGTAAAAAAAAATTAAGTTTTTATTCAAACTAACTATTCGATTACAAATATTACAATGCTCTCAAATCACTGCCTCATTTCTATATATGCAGCTGGATATATGTGTAACACATCATAAAAATTACAATTTATTATATAGACTAACAAAATGTATAGAAAACTAACGGGCTAGGAGAACTATTATAAACACCACGATTTATTACATTGTACATAAATTATTAACTAAAGTGACGTTTCTAGAACTTAATGAGTTTCTGCGATTATTATGCTTTTTGTATTTGGGTTAACGACGCATGTCGTAGTTTTTGATATTTCCCAGTAAATAAATATTGTTCTTCAATACGCTGAAGGTGATTTCCGTAATTAGCGAAACCCTAGAGGATGACGTTGATGCCACCGCGGTGTGGTGCACCAGGTATCCGTTAGAAAGTATCCGGGACCAGATTCGATCTGAGCGTGTAAAATATAAATAGGCATTTATTAAGATGTTTTGGTTATGAATGGTAATATAACATTACCCGCATTTGTAGAAATAAGAAATACATTGTTATTGAATTAATAGCGTGTGTCCGTTAGGGATATATTTGTAAAATATGTTGTGTTTAGCGCGCCTGTCAGGATTATATAAGTTATGATTATTATGTTTAGCTTACGAACATGAATGTGGAAAAAGCACGTAGACAACCTTACTTAAGGGACAAAAAATGAATAGACGGGCAGTCAGTCTGTATACGAGATTTGTAATGCGAGTATTTATGATATCTTTTGGTGATCAATAAAATTCGAGAGGTGTTGTTCTTGGAGTTATATTTTTGTGTTATTTGAGTTTTTCTTACAAGCGACCTAAAAAAACTCGGAAACAATTTTCGGTTCCCTATAAGCTTGAAACTTCAGTGAAACTCAAGAGGATGACGTTGATGCTCGGATGCGGGGCACCAGGTACGCAGGGGACGGTTTTCGATGCCTGATTTGGAATCAGCAACCCTAAAAACCCTCGGATGAGATGTCTAGAATCATTTGAGCGTGAATTTCAGAAAAAGCTTCGGAGATGACGTTGCTCAGTCATCCTGAGCTCCAGGTGGGCGGTGAGGCAATTTGGGGGTCATATTCGGGATCATCGACCTCGAAAACCCCCTTGTACTCGAATTGAGTCGAGTCTAGAAGCTTATAACGAAGTTATGAATTTTTTCTATGAAAATGCATTTTTCAGGATGCGTTTTCGACTGCACAAATGCAATTTCGAAATAAAACATGATGAAAAGTTGGTACAAAGTTTCCTATTAAATTAGGAAGCGAATGCAAAAAACCCCATCTCAATCCGTCTTACTACAAAAATTTGGTAGGAATGGTAGGTTCAGTGCTTTATTTCCTCGACTATCTAGAACAGCACCGAATTTTTCGTTACGTCAACACCTTTCAGCAAGTTGGAATACCATCCCACTTTGCAAACTGTATGTAACAAGGGAATTGGCACAAATGGTTCCATCTCGTGACATGTAAAAGATCTTGACTTTGTTCCATTAAATCTGTTGCTATATAGATTATAGTGTAAGATTTACAGTGGAAGAATTGAGATTATGAGAAAAAGAGTAGGACAAGAAATTACAAGCATAACTGGAGAGCGTGGTCAGAAACTAAATTCCGTGCCCCGTCCATAAATTGTCCACATATAGAAACCATTTAACGATGTTGTTCTTGTTCTGTGATATTTTTGAGATGCCGATTCAAGTGAAATCACTGATATGCGCACAATATGTAAAATTTGTAAAATTTATAGAAAATGTACGACAGTATGTATATGTGTAATAAGTAGGTATGTGTATAGATAGAGGTACCTCGCTTAAGCTTCTTATTCAGTTCTTATCTAAATTAAAAACTCCATCCAAGATGGGTATTTACTGTATAAGTATACCTATGCATTTTAGAATTCAAATAAACAGAATTTAATTTATTCTTCCAAAAGGCAGCAAAATGTTAACGAAAAGTTGTTTTGTTCCAATTCATTGAAACGCTTAACCACAATATTTAGTACCTCCTCTTTGGTTTAATTATACCAAGGTTATCTTGATAGATCTTAATTAGAATTGCCCTTTATTTAGCGGTAGATATATCATGCATTTTTAAGAAAATTTTGTAATACTGGAAAGTTTGAAACTTGACGTTCAACTGAAATATTATTTTCCATTTACTTGATTTACTCATTTCAATGGCTATCTATAGTAGATTAGTCAGAACTACTTGATTCGTCAGACAAAGGCCATTACCAGAAATACATATTAAAATAAAACGCAATATCACCTAACCCAGCAATAGTCGTGCATTTATTTTAAATAAGACGCAGTCGTGTATTAGATCAGCTTTTATTTCAATATCTATTTAATAATAGCAAGAGGTTATACTTTAACTTATTAAGCTCGTGTTCGTTTTGTTAATATTTCTGTTTTTAATTATTCTATACACAGATGATAATTTTCAAACTCGAAATTAGTTAATTTATTGATCAGGACCAGCAATCAACACTAGAATATTGAATGTTCACAAGGTTATTTGACGTCAATCCTAACGTATCGCTTTTTCTGTATAGGTACACACTTCAAACCACAATAACCTCACGACAAGTAGGTTGCAGGCTATAATTCCCAAGAGTAAACTATAAAGAATAGCCAATTATTCTTTTATACCACAGTCAATTTAAACACAAAAACAAACAAACATTGCAAAAAATCCGATGTTATATTTGCTTTTTTCGTGGTGTTAGGTTCGGTCCCAGTAATAAATACATACTCAATTTTGCAACTTGGAAAAACTTGTGGAAACGGGGGCGGGGGGCACTAAAAACCGCGATTTTCTCGGACTTTTTCAATTTTAGCCTCGTAGCTCAAAAACTATGAGTTATAGTGCAAAGAATATTATCATCTTTTTTAAACTAGACTAAATTTGCTACAATTTGAGCCTAACCGAAAGTCTGTACGTATAATAGTTTCCGAGGTACAGCTGTTCAAAAATAAGCAATTTTTCCCAAAATCTTTTTTTAACGTATCATCCATGTTTCGGGCCAGATATTGCCACAACGACGTGCCCTATGACCCTTGTCAAGGTGGAAAAAATTGTAGGACATTTTATCACCTTTTATTTAAGCATAGATGCATTCCTGTGGACCTAACAGTTCTCGAGAAAAAGACGGAAAACCGGAAAACAGTGAAATCCTCCACATCTATGCAATAGCATTAGTATGATTAGAAGACATTTTCTGATTATTCTTATTTAGCCTAGCGAACGAACGCTCAAAAAGGACTTGTAGACAGATTTGTTGATCCTAAAGATTTTATTTCTGGGATGTGTTTGGATGTGTTTTGGTGATGATTATACGAAAAGTCCCCGGCCCTACGGTATGAGCGAGGGGTGTTTCACTCTTGTTAAAATGTACATGTATTGCGGCAATCGCGGTCTTTTTAAGCGACTGTGAGGATTGCTTAGTAATCACCTAGCGACTGCCACAGTATTAAGCGATTGCGAAGATTACGTCGCAATCTCTAGTGATTCCTGTCAATTTGACGATAATATGGACAATTGTAAGGATTGCAGTACAGTCGCGAGCGATTACGATCAATTTAAATGAAGTTGGATGTTGTAATCAAGAGTGTAAATTATTAACTAAGTAGAAAAAAGGAAAATCAATTCCTGTTGACTGCTTTAATTTATTTTTTTAAAAGTTTGAAACATTTTTCAATATTGAGTTTATCTTCTCGCCTTAGGGGAAATGGTCCGCTCCCATTCAGTTGAATTGGGCCATAAAAAATGAATGTTCTACTGTTTGGACGTCGTTATCTTTCGGCCAAACGTACTCATCTAATTCGGCCTTTAAGAATTTCATTCTGGTAGTATTCTGGTCCAAAATGTTCACGACTCTCCCAATGTACCATATGCGACCATATGTCATATTGTACGGCGTAGTATTCTTCCAAATTTATTTGAATTTCTCTTGAAATTCCTTTCTCTCAAAAAGAGTAGGGTAATACAAAAAGGTGGAATACCATTAACAAGCGGTTGCCCCATCCATACACTTAAAGCATTATTAGCAATATTCCTGGTTTCTATAACATCATTTTGTTATGTCTTGCACAGAATGTACAGGGTACTGATTTAGAATTGGAAAACCTGTTTGCTTTGAAATAAGTGGGATACAGTCCAGGAATTGATTGGTAGCTGGACCATAACGTATGCGTTCGACAATCACCGTGTTTAAAAATTCTTTCAGTTTTCCAAATTGTATAATATGGCCTTCGCAAAGTTACCAAACATTGACAAAGTTCTACGCAAAGTTGCATTATGATGGTAACGCATTGGAGGTGGTCGCAGTCTCGTATGCTATGGCCCAGCAGTGAGGAAAATATACAAACAAAATTGTTTATACTCCTCAGCTCATCACTATATCCGTTGCCACATTTCAATTTTGATCCTTTAATACCATTCTTTATGGCTGAATCCTTTAAGAATTCTAAAAAAGAGGTAGGATCTATGATGCACTGATTAGATTTAGTAGATTTAGTGGCTTCCTTCAAGGAATATTGGATAATATTAAGAGAAGCTGAAAATTCATTCAAAACGAAATTATTAGAAATATTTTCTTTGATCAACTTGTAAGTTTCATAAAAATCAGTCAAATTTAATAATTGTTTGACATCAAGTGCCAAGCATCTAGCTGAAAAGGACCTTTCTAGTCTTTTAGACGTTTTGCAGATGTGCCCTGGAGTCTTTTCTCTACTATCCTGAATATTAAGTTTATTTATGGGGTTGTTTCTGATAACAAGATCTTCAGTAAAAATTTGACAACGTAGAGTACTAGGATCATCCATTAATTCACTTACCTCTGAAATGCTCTCCGAAACAAAATTTTCAGATGCTATTTCTAAACTGGTTTTCCAAGTGCTCCCTTGTGTAAATAGCGTGTCTGAGAGAGTTTCTTCAGGAATGTGGATAATTTCAAAACATGCATCGGATGTCAGACTGGATAGTGGATACACCTCCAGAATCACACTCTTCATTCTGTGCTGATGTAAATGTTCGTAAAAATGTCAATATGGAAGAATTTTCTAATGTACTGCTTGCTGTCGCTTTCTGTGTTTTCTGATCAATAAAATCAATAAAATAAGAAAAAGAAACGAAAACGAAAAAGAATATTGGATGCATGACATATTTCGTGCAAGATTTGATGAAGGGCAATTTCATACACTATTCAGAGGTCTTCAGGAGAACGAGAGAAAATTTTAATATTATAGGATGCACATTCCTGTCTCCTGCGGATTGATAAGCAGCAAAGCAGCGAAAGAATGCTCACTCGACAATTCGAGTTTGCTGCCTTCTGAAGTGACGCGAAGCGCTGCGCTGACTTAGTGAGAACGGTTGTAATAAATAGCTAGCTAACAATTATGAGCAACAATTTGTTGCTAAGCACGGCGTTGTGAGAAATGAGCTGCAGTTTGCTGCTGAGCGTGGCGCTGCGACAGTGATGCTCTAATTAATTCCGATTATATCTATAAATTAAAAACACCTATAAAGCCGATAATATACCTAAATCACTAAGCGAGGAGTACCTATCTATTTGTTTTGGAGTTGAAAGTGTAATGCTAATGTCGGTCGACTTAATTTCCAACAATTCCTGCGCGATGTACGACTGCGCGATTATCTATGCGATTGCGGCAAATTGCGGTGCGATTTTCAGTGACTCTTGCGACTGCTATAGGACTGCGCCGAGACTGCAGTGACTGCGTAAAGATTACGCGATTTCTAGGAGGATTGCGGGCACTGCGGCGTATTTTGTACATGTATTGCGAGAGTGAAACACCCCTCGGGTATGAGCTAACTCCGTAGCGTAACAAAATGTGCGGATTTCTTTGGTTTTCCGTTTACATCTCTTGAACAGGTGGTCGTAGTGGGAAATGGCCAATTATAAAATAAAAGCTGATTAAATTTTCTACAAGTTTGCCTCTATGCGTTTTTTCTCTATCTCTATCCGTTGAAGATTCGCTGTCAAGGATTGACATTTTTTTAAAAATCGTTTTTACACGACGTTTTTCGGCAAATGTTGCGTCCTAGCCCCTAAAGTATTGGGTTTATAGCAAAAAACTGCTGGAATAAAAGTTGTAGACCATAAAATTTCCTATAAAATATATATACAGTTTAATATTTTATCTCAAATAGATTAGATGGTATAGTTATTTAAAAAAAACGTTGAGTTTAAGATGTAATTGAGGACACTAGAGAACAACTAATTTTGTGGGAGGTTTGGAGCTAAATCTGACATGTGACGTGAGTATTACATACAGATTACCTGCATCCTTAGCCATACAATTTCTTATGCGCCACCATGTTTAATGGTCTCTAGTCTTTTCTAAATACATTTATGATAGGGTTAATGTTTGACGAAAAGAACGAAAATATTTTATTTTATAATTGGCCATTTCCCACTACGATCGCCTGTTCAAGAGATACAAAGGGAAACCAAACAAATCCGCAAATTTTGTTACGCTACGGAGTTAGCTCATACGGTAGGGCCGGGGACTTTTCGTATAATCATCACCAAACACCTCCAAACACATCCCAGAAATAAAATCTTTAGGATCAAAAAGTCTGTCTACAAGCCCTTTTTGAGCGTTCGTTTGCTAGGCTAAATAAGAATAATCAAAAAATGTCTTCTAATCATACTAATGCTAATGCATATATGTGGAGGATTTCACTGTTTTCCGGTTTTCCGTCTTTTTCTTGAGAACTGTTAGGCCCACAGGAATGCATCTATGCTTAAATAAAAGGTGATAAAATGTCCTACAATTTTTTTTCCATAAGAAGACTCGTAGGGCACGTCGTTGTGGCAATATCTGGCTCGAAACATAGATGATACGTTGAAAAAGGATTTTGGGAAAAATTGCCTATTTTTTAAGAGCTGTATCTCGGAAACTATTATACGTACACACTTTCGGTTAGGCTCAAATTGTAGCAAATTTAGTCTAGTTTAAAAAAGATAATGTATTTATTGCACTATAACTCATAGTTTTTGAGCTACGAACTAAAATAAGACTGAGAATAGAACTTAGATTGAATAGAAATACACGAAAAACAACAAAGTAATGGAAAAGAGACACAAATCCCCATTAAAACATTTAGACTAAACGAAGAGGAAGCTGAAGAAAAATGCAAATGGAAATGAGAGATCTGGTTCAAAATGTGACTAGAACCTAAAATATTGAAGAGCTATGGACAAAATTTAGAGAAATCCTAACTAGCAACTCCAAAGGGAGCTGCAGAAACATTACAATAAATAACAATATAAAACAGACAAGAAACTGGAACTAGAATAAGAATAAAAATGAAAAAAGAAAAATAGAAAGCATACCTAAGCAAGAGAACTGAGAATTGTTACACAGAATACAAGTAAATGAAATCGTAAACCAACTTAAGAAGAGAACAAGGGAAAATTTGGACAAAAGTAAAGGAAGATAAAAATAAATCTGAAACTATTTTATAGAGTGCTGAAAACATTAAGGATTTGAAAAAGACAAAACATCGCCTTAATGAAAGACAACAATGAACTTCCAATAACAGATGGAAGTAAGATTAGGGAAAGGTGGAAACAATATTTCCAACTGCTAAACGGAAAAGAACAACAAAATCCAAAGGAAGAAAATAACAAAACAGGTAGGGAAATCGATATAAGAGAAGACAACATAAAATAAAAGAGATAGATGTAGCCTTAAAAAAGGTGGGCCATAGAGACATAGACCACGATGAAAAATTTGCGGATAATAAGGAAAGAAGTTTTTAACAAGATCTGGAAAGTGGAAAGGCTTCTGACGATTGGAAATTTGGAATAATCATTCCAGTAAACAATATATCGAAATTAAAAACTGAGAAATTTTTTTTAGTAAGAACTACATCGTTCTTTTCATATTACGAATACCAGTATATCCGTAATACACTCAGCGTGTAGGTCACCGTAATTATAAAAATTAGTCATAGCGAAAAATAAAAATAAAATAAATATTTTGTGCACTAAATAAAAAATTGCAGAGATAAAGAAATCTAGTTTAGTTTATAATTGTAAACAAAACTATGTTCCATCGTTGATCAAACTACTAGTAATACAGGTTGATCTATTTTCAATTTTGGGCACAATTGGTATCTGGATTTAAACATACATATACTGTGGTCCCATTGAAAAAATTACATTTTTCTTTTGTATCACGTCACACGTTTATGATCATTAAACAGGAAGTCTATTTTTGGATTTGATAATAAATTTGATATGGACGATTAAATTATTTGTTAATATTTAATTTGCATCCTTTTAATCCACTAAGGTCTTGGGCAATTACGTAATGAGCAATGAATTTTTGATTTTTTTATTTCACTACTAACACTAAAACGTAATATCGTAACTGACAATTTTACAAGTTTGAGGGTCTTGAAATTGTGTGTAAAACACACAGTTATGTCATAATACACAAAGGTTTACTAGGAATGTGAATATGAAAAGCAAATCCACGATAAAAAATGCTCAAGAGTATTATTAATTATTATCGATGAATTTTGAATTTAGTATTACTTGTAGCCCTTGTAGGTATTTAGGTAAGTAGTGCATTTGAGAAGTTAGATTGTCAATAACTTTGTGGGGCTAGTGTCTACTGTGTCTGTATTGGAAATACATTATGCAGTCACATCGTTAATATATGTCTGGGAAAAGATTTACTTATTACCAGTCACTGACCGTTTAACCTACAATTGAAAAGAAATGATAGATATTAAAGGCAGTAAATTCAATAAAAACTTACTTGTCCAATAAATAGGTTTGAATCGGCACGGATAGATTTGAAAAATTATAATGACTAAAAGGTAGCAAAACGCTTTATTTTGTTTATTCTATTTTTGATAACTAGCTCTATTATTTATTTCTCCTGATATAAAGCAAAAAAAGTTCGAATGAGACATATTTTTTACAATAATCGTACATAGAGCTTGCATACTTTGAAAAAGATAGAGATAAAGGTTGAGAACATATTTTTAACTTCAGGGCCGTGGAATAGTAATAGGTAATAAACTACTCCGAATCCACGACGTGAGTATTTCAAACTAAAGCTGGCAAAATTTACTAGGTAGAAGATTGTCAGAGCGGAGGCTTCCAGGGCCAGAGTCAGTAAGATAAAGTCAACTTCCGGGATAGGACCTTGAAAAAGTCAACGATTCGTCCACTTTCAATAACAACCACTACCAATAATAAAAATAAAAAGTAAAAACTCTTACCAAATGAACCAACGGGAACTACACAAAACTGTACACGTTGGAACGTTGAAAAGAGATGGCTAAACTTAGTTATTTAAACCTATTCCGTCAGGAGAAAGTGGCACATCAGCCAATGGGAAAACAGATTTACAAAGTGGAGAGAGTAACCATCCTTCGTCACGGTCGAAATTGTTGTGATGTTTGAAGATATTAATGCCCTCGCGAATTGTCCTTTGGTAGAAGAAGGGGGATTCATTTGGTAAGACTGAAAATAAAGCAATGCTTGGTCTAGTCATTTTGCGGTGCGGCAGCTATGAACATTATGAAAATGGATTTCCTGGCATCACTTTACCACCAAAAGCGATGAGGTTTCCCCATCATAGAGTGTGTGAGAGAGACAATTGTGGCGAAAGTTTCCTAATAGGTACACTTCAGGTTACGAAGATTACGCGTCGGGAAAGTAGATAGATTCGTGAAAGTAAGAATGCTCAAGAGCATTATAGGTTAGGTTAGGTTAGGTTAGGTTAGGTTAGGTTAGGTATATTTATATATTTATATTATAATTTATGTATAATGATTTATACAATGATGAATGAAATTCGGGTGGTTCATATGAATAAATTTAATTGTGAACTTTTATAATGAAAATTAAATACATAGATACTAAACAAAACGTTCTTTCTAGTCCTAAAACAAATTGATTTCATAAATGAATAATAGATAGCGCAAAATATATAAATCCTTAAACCTATATAAACATAATTATTAAACATATATGAAACATAACTCATCAACGTACTCCCCGACTTGGAAGTTGTTGTACTTTCAACACTCTGTCGCTACACTATGAGTCCATAATTGGCAGTGGTGACAGTTTTGAAGTTGGTCTTTTGATTTGTTTCATGGCCTTTACACACTCCTTTTGAGATATGATCTATTGGGTGTTTAAACTTTGTCAGCCATTTTGAAGTTGTTCCTCAAAAGATATCAGACATTCCTATTCTACTTTTTCATCAACTATCCGTTCCTGAAATCAAAATCTAAAATTTCCGATATTTTCAAAAAATATCAAAACTTTGTCGGCCATTGTGAAGGTGTTCCTTAACACAAAAAGCGACACACACACACACACCCGCACACACACATTTTCAAGTCAAGAAAATGTCCAGATGAGATGAGCATCCCGTTCTCGTGAACAGCTTCCTCAGAAAACTAATTCATTTATGGAGTATAACTTTTTCACACTAATCTTCTTCACAAGATTCATACATGATCTAATCTGGATATATCGCCGCCTTTTATTATATAAGCTTTTTCTCTCGTTCCCTACAGGGTATGTACAAATACGATAAATGTCATCTCATCATTAATGAATAGTCCATACATCAAACGATCTTCGATATTGAGTTAATACATGACAAGTTGTTTAGCAACGGTGAGTTTTCAAGTGGAACGAAAAAATGGAAATTTTTTGAAATTATCGCAACGCCAATGTGTCGTTGAATTAATTTTCTAACAATTTCTCGTTGGTATTGCGAAATTCAAGATAGACGTAATAGTTCTGTAGAGTGTAGAGTATCCTAGAACAGCTCCACAGCGGTTACCCCAACAAACATCATTAATCCTTTTCCACGTAAATCTCAGTGTATTTTACGACTGCCTAGTCCTAAATCTTTAGCAGTGTATTTCGTGCAGCAAGTATGAGAAAGTTATATATTAGTAACTCAAATTATACAGGGTGAGTCAGAATATGTGGGAAGTACGATAACTATAGATAATAGGCATAAAATAAAGATGATTGTTTAAATAAACTTACATCCTAGCATGCACAGGTAAAAAGTTATTAGATCTTCAAAGTTGGAAAAAAAAATTACTTCTTATTAATAACTTCTAAACTAATTAAATGTAATCAACTATTTTTTGTAGTTGTTAATGAATACGTAAAAACAAAGAAACTGTGAAAATTCGAAGAAAATTAAATAAGCAGAAGATGGATTTTTAGGGTACCTCCACTGTTAAATCCCTTGGAACTTTTGAATCTTGAAGTTTTTTTTTTTCATTTAAAAATTGTGTTTGATGGGAAATTTTATTCGTAAACTCTTTTGTCTCTTATAAAGCTTTGATTAAACGCATCGTTTTGCTTTAAATAAATAAAAAGTTGAATTTGTTTTTGTGCACTTAACTTAAAATAAAACTTAAAAAAAAAAATAATTTTTTTTAAGCAAAACGATGCGCTTAATCAAAACTTTACAAGAAACAAAAAAGCTTGCGAATAAAATTTCCTATCAAACACAATTTTTAAATGAAAAACAAAATTCAAGATTTAAAAGTTCCAGAGGATTTAACAGTTGATGTACTCTAAAAATCCATCTTCTGTTTATTTAAACTTCATTAAATTTTCAGTTTTTGGTTTTTCACTGTAGCCTCGGGATGCAAATGCAAATTGTATTAGTCTTAAGTCTTACCCCCTACATTTATTTAACTATATATTCAATGTAAACGTTTATTCTGGCTAATAAAGAAATTTTCATTTCATTCACATGTGTTAGCCTGTTTTCAATATAATTTTATTTAATTTAATCATCACTATCAATATAGTTTTTCTACTCCGTTCAATACCATTGAAAAAGCGAATATTGATTACACAGTATTACGAGTTATTTGGTGTTAGTAAGTTTATGCGGGGTTATTATCGTCTTCAGCCCTTTCCAAAATTTTTGCGGCGGACAAATCACTAAGGCGATGCCAATTTTGGGGAAGTAACGGGCGATCAACTTAGGAGTCATGTACCTAATTCATCAGAATAAAAGTTTTAATAGACGGTGTACTATATTTGCAGCAGTGAAAAACCAGATTAATCTCTGATTACGTAGTAACATTTTCAGAATTGAAGTAAGGTCGTAGATCTTTGAAATCAAGCAGTTACAACTCAATACCATATTTGGAATAACATTAATATTGACACTGCATCTAATATTGACAAATGGCACTTAATTGAGTATATTTGGTGGCATCGCTTGGTACTGTGAATAGGTTATTATAATAGGTTAGGTCAGCGTTTCCCAAACTTTTTTGACCGCGACCCGGTACGAAGTTTTAAAAGTTTTGGCGACCCACCTTATGAAAAAACCCAATTTATTTACAAACCAAATTTTATCTTTTAATTAAAAATCTAGTTAATTGTTTGTTTATTTTATTCCATACAGAAAAATTTCAAAATAATTATATAAAAAAATAAAAGTACATAATTAAAAAATTATATTCATTTAAAACTAGTGAATGAAGTAAACTAGCAACGTTAGCAGCACAACGCGCGGACGCGAGCGTTGAAGTTATGTGAAAGAGTACAAAAGCACACTTTTCCACTATTCCTAGTGTATAACGTATAACTGATGTAAAAAAAACTAATAGGTACTTATTTTTGTTGTGTTTTTACAATTTTTTTTGCGTGACCCGGCAACATTTTTCTACGGCCCGGTGCCGGGTCGCGACCCACACTTTGGGAAACGCTGGGTTAGGTACAAATAGTCAAATATTCCTTGAGAAGTAGTTAATTATAGGCACGGCCAGAAGGGGCTAGATTTCGCATGACAGTTTCTGAAAAAGTTAGTGCGTCACTCAATTTGTAGATTTAAAAATTGATTACGAATAGAATATTATTTGTTTGCGTTGCGAGTGAGCAAAATGGTTACATTTAGATTGCTATTATATGTAAAAATGTGTACCTACTCACAAAGAACTTAAAAATAAACGTTTTCTGTTCTTACAGGAGAAGTTAATTCTAAATGTGAATCATGGAATAGAAAATTAAGTGATTCGATTAGGCTATTTTAAAGATCAAACAGACATACATATTTCCCAGAGTTGCATGTGCGTTTGGTCTTTATTCGCAATGTTCTTCTAGATAGTGACAAAACAATATAGTTATTTTTAATATTTTGTTGCAAAATCCAAGCCGAAAAATACACAGCTAATCTAATCAATCAAAGTTTATAACAACAACTTACTGGTATTTGTAAGCTTTTCTCAATTTTCCACCTCCGCCCATACTAAGAAATGCAAGGTTTTACTTTATCGACTATAAGTGAACACAGTATAATATCTTTCCTAAAAGATAATGGCATAATAAAAGTAAAATGTTGGTATATTAAATTTAAGTTATAATGAACAATTCTATACTGTTATCTATTTATTGCCAATTTTGGTGGGGGAGGCTGCAGTAAGACAAGACGTTGGAATTTTCACACAGCAGTTTACTCCAGATTTTATATAGGTAGTCATAGTTGGATATTATAAACTTCGTTGTAATCAATGTGAATTAGAATTCCATTATAAACTTTTCACTACGAGATTATTTTTTAAGGCTTCAACAGGCTTTGTTTTCCTCCAGTCACATATGTAAAACTTTTCCCTGTTAATAATCTTTATAATTTTTTTAATAAAATACCACAAGATACAATAAATTATTGAACTTGCGATTCTAGTTTGTCACAATCCTCATTTAATAAGGTTAAAAGTAGTTAAAATAAAAAATTATGTCATGGGTACGGCCAAAAATTAATAAAATTTAAAATTATCTTCCTTTCCAAATATTAGCGTTACTCACAAGATTAATTGGATGAAGGTCTCCATTTTGTAGCTTGTAAGGGATTAAAGGAAAAAAAAAAAGGAAAAAAACGTTGTCAAGCTAAATTTTATTTAATTCTCTTTAGGCGATCGATTTCGACATTAATGTGCCATCGTCAGGCCGAGCTAAAAAATTTTTTTTATTATTTTTTTTTTTATATTTTTTTTTTTATTTTTTTTTTATATGATTATGGTAATGTTCGTGTATTGTTAAATGTATTTTTTACCGTCTTGGCGAATTTGGTGATCATGAAGGTTGATGTTATCGATTTTTTTAAGAACAGGTTAAAAGTTGTGTTATTAAATCCTTCCGTTGTATATATGTAGTCAAATTTCTAAAATTTTTTTGTTGTAGAGTCAATAATTAGTATAAATATTTACCTGTATGCTATATTTTAATAGTAGGTGTTGTAATTTTTCTATTTTTTGAACTTTTGGTAATAGCATGTGGTGTCGTGTTTGTGGTTATGTTATCTTTAGCAGGTGTGTATGTGATCAGGGGCGTACTGAAGGGTGTCATAGGCGTAGTAGGGGTTATGGTATTTAACGTTGGGATGCTTTGGTTAAAGGGAGGTAGAGATCTGTATAAGTGGTTCTCATTGAAATCAGTGATTTCGTTGACAATTTGTTTTTGTAGTATTTGGCTTTTTCTATTTCGAAGTGTTCCAAGATGGTTAATTTTTTAAAATTATCTGATGAGTGTAATAGTTTGGTGTTTTGGAGCGAAATATTGTGGTTTTGTTCTGTGGCATGTGTGCCTATGGCTGATCGTGATCTATTCTTCGAATGTTCTTGGAAGCGTGTTTTAAGGTTGCGGGTGGTTAATCCTATGTATATTGCATCGCAATCATTACATTTGATCTCATAAATTCCGGATTTTTCGTATATGGATGGTTTTATTTTGTTGTTAATTAAGTGGTTGCCTAGGGTAGTATGGGCTCTGGGTATAGTATTGATGTTAAATGACGCTAATAGTTTTTTTAGGGGATTGTAGATGTCTGGATGGTAAGGGATGGCTATGTAGTTGTTGTGTGTTGTGTAGTGTGGGTAAATTAGTTTTTGTGTAATGTTTTTTCTTGTTTTGTGGTAGAGGTGTTGGATGTAGTGTAGTGGATATTTATTATTGGTGGCGATTTGGCCGATTAGATGGAATTCTTTTTTATAGTTGTCCGGGGATAGGGGTACGGTAAGTAATCTATTGAATAGGTAGTTGAATGCAGCTGCTTTAATTTGGGGGGCGTGAAAGGAGTGATAAGGGATGATGATGTCTGTGTTGGTTGGTTTTCTATAAATGTTGTATGTAAGGGTGTGTGTTTCGCGTGTGATTGTGAAATCTAAAAAATTTATCGATTTGTTGGTTTCTGTTTCTAAAGTGAATTCTATCTTGGAGAGCTGGTTAATCTTTTTAAGGAATTGTGTAAGCTCTGTCGATGAACCTGTCCAGATACAAAGAATGTCGTCTACGTATCTCTTCCAGAGAGATACTTGTGTATATTCGGGTAGTAGAGCGATTTTTGTTTCTAGATGGTCAATGTAGATGTTCGCTAGTAAGCTACTGATGGGTGAGCCCATGGGCAAGCCGTCTTTCATGGTGTATGTTTTCTGATTAAACGTGAAAAAGTTTTGTGCTAAGGTGTTTTTTATTAGATCTATAATGTTTTCAATGTCTAGTGGGTTAATTTTGATGTTGTTTAAGTGTTGTATATTGTTGTATAGGTAGTCGGATAGGATTTTTATAGTGTCGTGTGTGGGAATGTTCGTGTATAGATTAACTATGTCGAAGGAATGTAGTGTGTAGTTTTTTGTTTTGTTGTGTGCCTGGAAGTCTTCTAATGTTTTTATAAGTTGTAGTGAGTTGTTAATGGAGTGTTTGGATTTGTATTGGAATTTTTGTTTTATGAGGTGGTTTAAGAATTTTGCTATTTTGTGTACGGGGGAGTTGATGGAGGAGGTGATGGGTCTAATGGGATTATCGGTTTTATGAAGCTTTATTAAGCTGTATGAGGCGGGCGTCATGGGGTTTCTGACTTTTAGTTTCCAAGCGTTGGTATCAAATTTTTGTAGTGTAGGGCCACAAACTCGCACTAACCTCTCATAAATTTAACCCACATCTCATTATGAAGCTTTATTAAGCTGTATGAGGCGGGCGTCATGGGGTTTCTGACTTTTAGTTTCCAAGCGTTGGTATCAAATTTTTGTAGTGTAGGGTCACAATGTTTTAATGTATCGTTGGTAAATTTTATAAATGAATTAAGGGGGTTGTTTTTCATTTCGGTGATGTTATTATTGTTATAGAACAGCTCAGTCTTTTGAATGTAGGTGTTATTGTCTAAGATAACTATTCCTGCATTCTTGTCTGCATATGTAATTGTTAGGTTCTGTTCTTTGATTTTGCGTTTTAGTTTTTTAAGGGTGTCGTATTGGTGTTGTGTTTGTTTTGAGTGTTTGGACGTATATATAGCGGAAGGTTTACTGACCTTGTTTATCATAGTATCTTTTATCCTCTCTTTAATCGATTGACATCTTTGATAAGGTGGAAGCTGATGCTCGATATCTATGGTTATGAGATGTGGGTTAAATTTATGAGAGGTTAGTGCGAGTTTGTGGCCTTGGTTAAGTAATTTGGTTTCATCTCCGTCTTCCTTTAATTACTCACAAGAATCACGATAATATTTTTATTCGGGATTTGTTAAACACAAACTTTAAACTTTAATTCATTAATTACATTTTATTCTAAACACCCACGAGGGCACAATGTAGAGCGATTGGGGCAATATTGTCGAACTGTAGCCAATATTGGATCAATATATTTTTGAAATATTATACCAATATTTGAAGTACAATATTTAGTGAATATAAGAAATAAGAACAATATTTAGTAAATATTGCTATTTAATGTAATTTCAAATATTGTACACACAATTGGGCTGAAAATTTAGATAACCCTAAATCAAGTGTTATTTTGAAATAGATAAGTTTGTTTCTGTGCGAACTATTATGTATTTTAAGTTAGATAAAAGTAGTAGCTTTTTAGAATTAGTTCATTAATAAAAGAAATTTATTCATAGAATAAATTTGAAAAATTAGAACTATTTTACAGTACATAGTAAAAAGACTACGTTATTTTTTGCAGTGGTTAGTTGAATAGATCCAGGATTGGTTACGTGTTTGATTCCATTTCCTTTCTATCATATAGGCATTCTTAAATATTGTTGAATGGTCACTACATATTCACTGATTTACATTTTCAAAACATTGTTAGATATATGCATCAAAAACAAGCTCATGAAGTCATAACAATAAAATCAAAATGGGGAGATTATATGCAGCAATCCTATATATGCGCAACTTTTATCACAAGGTGGTGTAAATCAAGCATACAACCGATAATAAAAAGTTAAGAAAATTAGAATTTGAACATACATCTCTATGTAGGATCTAAGAAGTACCCCATTGTAATACCGTTAAGATCAGTGGATTTTATGCTTTGATGTTACGCTATTTGTAAAACTGAAGGTTTACTTTATTATTTCTTTTAAAGTGTACCAAAGCTCTTGATATAATAAGTTTTCAGGAGAAGTATTTCGATGTTTCTTGAAGAATCACGGTAAATATCAAACGTACATTTGAAAAGGAAGTTTTTGGTCGATGACGACAATTCCCAGTTCAATTTTAGAGGAAATAACGTATTTATTCATCGGTTAAAATATTCGTAGGTATTTGACGTTAATCCTTTAAATTCATTTGTAACTGCGAAATTCTTGATGAGATGAAACGTATTTAAAAACAATATAAGTTTCATCAACTATTTCTTGGTACAAACAATACATTTCTCATGATAAAATATACAAGTCTTCATTTTGTTGGTAATACATAAATACATAATCGCGTGTTCAGAGAAGTGCAATGCTTTAATTTTACTGTCACAAACAAATCCTATTGAGGGAAAAATAGCGAAAGAAAAAACTTAACTTAAGATCACAAAATGATATCACTTAATTGGTGGTCGTTTCGGCATAAGCATTCTTGCAAACGGGCTATTTAGTCTCATCTGAAAGGGCATCTAGCTTGCGTGATTTTTTGCCAAAGATAATCGCAAGACGATAGATCGGGCGATTGTGTGAGCTGTTCCACACTTCCATGTAACAAAATGACATGTTGGGGTTGTACCGTCTTGTTTAAACCAAAATGAATTGAGAGGTTTATTTGATGTTTTCTCATTTCAGAGATAAGGAATCCGAACGTTTTGTCAAGCAACACTCAGAATTTACTGTCGCAGTACGTCCTCCTTCTCGGAAAAGGTCAGTTACAATAATGCGAAATCAAACTCCGCACCATGCAGTTACCTTCTTGGAATCCAGAAGTGTTGTTTAGTTGCTTAGGTAGGGTTATTCGCGGACCAACGTGGAAATTTGTGAAATCATTTGTAAAAAGTACACGTGAAGTGAAGATGCGCCTCGGCGCCCATAAGGAGAACAGTTGCCGTCGATTATCACTTTCAATATACTTTCTGTAAACTAAACTGCAGTGTAAAATCATTCTGTTGCAGCTCTTGAATCAATACGATTTTTTAAAGGGTGGAAATAAACCGAAGAGTGCGACATACGCAAAACATCACTCACTCTACACTCTAGAGTTTTGTAAAATTACACCCCAGAGAAGTATGAATACTAACCTTTACGTTCAATTTTCTGTGTGTTGCTGTGAGTTGCTAACATTTTATATTAGAAGACAATCGTTTTCAGATCCATCATCTTCCAGTACATAGAATAGGTAGAGCTTAGATCCACTCCAGAAATTGTATGCAATATGGTTTAATCGTCCATTTCCAGAACGGTAGAATGGCATAGAGGTATTAATCCATTGCGCATAATAATTATTTCACAATAATCCCACGAGGTTCTACGAATCATTTTCATATTCTTTGTGCTTACGAGTATACAACCCACCTATAGCAAAATTCTAGTAAGGGTCGTGCAAAACGGCATAGTGTTTGAAAAATTGGTAGTTCCTAGAAGTCGGCCCACAATGCAAATTCAACTGCGAATAGCAATCTTTGAATACACGAAGAGGATACTATCTGGAAACGAACAATATTTATATTTCATCACGCAAGTAGTCGAATCTTTTTATGACACGGTTTTAATATTTCAACAAGCTGACGTAAGAAATTTATAATGTATGGCTCATGTAGGCTTACAGTAAGTAAGTAAAGAAACTTTTATTAACCCAATATTTTTCTACACTGCAAAAGTTTTCCCCTGTCTGCCAGGGATAGAGTGTAGTAAATTCCAACCGGTAATAATGTTTGAATATTTAACTGCATGTGTTCATATGTATTAAACCCTACAATGCTCAAACATGACTTACATACACGTAGTTTTGCATTATATACATAACGTCGTTCATGTCTTAGATGTTTTATTACAGTTCAAATTATTTAATTGGGATGGTTGTCATTATTAAAAAATGTGTTTATCCACGACTATCAGTGATTAATAAGTTATTGTCATTAGCAACGTGAGTAATGAATATTACTCACTGTTATTTTATATATTTCCATGGTAACCGTCCAATACAGTCAATTAGAGTATTTTCAAATAAATATTTAAATTGAATTAACATTTATAGTCGTGGATAAAGTATAGTATTCTACTCGCGTATAATGGCTATTATTCTTTCGGTAATTTATGCCACTCGCCTGCGGCTCGTGGCCATAAACTTACCTCGTGAATAATAGCCATCATTATACGCTCGTTGAATAATATACTATTTCTATATAACGACTTGGGTGAAAAGAATAGGAAAAAGCTAATGCTCACGCACTTATATAAAATATAATTAAATTAAAAACAACATATGTACATCAAATAAGTAAAGCAAATGTATGCAGGGTGGTCCATTAGATGGAAACAATAAGTTGCATCGAAATAAGGGTACAATGTAAGTTACAAAATGTACCAAAACAAGGGACTTTTTTTAAATTTTAAATTAAATGAAAACCTTCGGAATACGTTTGGCTTTTGCTAAAGAAATAGACCTATAAATACAAATTTCCAATATGGTGGGGGGAGACGTCTCTTTAGAGTTTAGACACGAACGGTTAAAAGTCATCCAGCACACATTCAATGACTATGTACTGAAAATTGTGTCAGTTCTGTGGGATACTTCCTTGCATAGTAATTTAAAACTGCAGAAGTGGATCAAGACGGACAGACGGACGGACAAAACGCAAACAATAGCACATATTTTAAAAATTTAATAAAAAAATTATGCAATAATAACACTGAACGGCAGTATCGATCTCTTCCTCTGAAAAAAACCTTCTTCCTCGTAAGTTCTTTATTAGCCTAAAAAACCAGTCTCAAAAGTCGCACATTGCCAGATCTGGAGAGTAGGGAGGGTGTTTGATTGCGTTAATCTTGTTTACAGCCAAACACTGCCGAGTTTAGCTTTTCTTTGGCATTTTATTAAACACTTCCGGCAAACAATGTTCGACGTACCATTTAGCTGTGACAGTTTTCTGCTCCTGTAGATTAATACAGGTACTTCTGAAGAACACAGCGTACATTACTTTCTTCATTGCTCGCTGCTTTCTGATAATTTTTGGCGTTGGCTCTCTTGTTGAGTTGGCATGCCAATAAATGGTACGTAAGTTTCATCGCCTGTTACAATTTTCGGCAAAATTTGGTGTCCACTATTCTTAAGCAATGATAGAGCTACGTGGCTCGGTCCGCTTTTTGACAATCTGTAAGAGAGGTTGCTCTTACTGAGGATACATTTTTTGTTTTCTATGGCCTACCTAATTGCTTTCTTCGCAATAATAATTGCTTGTCCCTCGTAGATGATTAATGAAGAAAGCAAGACGACAGAATTTAATAAAACGATCTGATGGTGACACTCGATAGCAGGGCGGACAAGTAGATCAAGCAAGTGAGAAATTTCAGGTTCTTCAGGTCAACTAATCAGAATGAGCATTTTGTTTTTACAATGAGAACATTAATTTACCAAATTCATCTGTAATGCAGCGTTTAAGTTTATTCATGGGAAATTGCCATTGCAATTAAATAAATACAATAACCTGCAACTTCCTTCGTGGTTAATCAGTCTGTGGTAGATGTGCATTTCCTGATGTTCTTGATCAGTATGAAAGATTTAACTCAAATTAAAATGTTGAGTTGGCCCTTTCAGTAGCGTAGAGCTTTTAGCTTTCTAGCAGAACTGAGAGAAACCTTCATTTTCTTATTAATATTTTGTAATTTACAATATTAAAAACAATACATATCTTTCTACTCACCTGCACCTCCTTAACAGTTCAATGGCAGAATACACAAAAGCTTAATGGCATTATCTAGTTCCCATAACTAGCAGGTGAGTAGAAAGTTTTGAGAATTAAAAGAAAGTAATTCAATCAATTAAAGACTCAACGTAAGCTACCTACCCACGTTACTGACGTTACCCTGATTTTATTTTAAATATGCCCACTCCTGCATAGTAAGTTCAAATGTCTAGAAAGCTGTCTATTTTTCCCATTTTATTGTGCTAATACAATTAGGTACATTCAATGTTTATAGAGTTCATTTGTAATTAAATTTTAAGTTACACCTGCCTTAATTTTGAAAATGACCAAGTAGGTAAATTAGTATTATAATAATTTTCTCTTGAACTACTCTAACCGGTTATAATTTCATTATTATTGTTCACTTTTGTTCTTTGTAAACATTCATGAGCTTATTTTATTATATACTCAATCAATATTGATTCAGTGTCGGTTTGGAATGTTCCAACAAGCATGATTACATTGCATGTGATGCGTATTTAATTAAACTGGGTATCTAATTGGCTAATATTTGACAACTGAAAATTCCGCTTTTACCATCAATAACTGGGTCTAATTGAAAAATCGAATAATTTCCATTTGTGCGCTTCTGACGACAGATATAGGATCGGTAATTCTGGTAATAGAATCATTTTAAAAAAGCGACAAGGAATGAAAAGTAAGGAACAATTGACACGTAAATAAACTCAAATGTAAATTTACAAGTAGCAGTGACAAAAAGATTTGATCTCCAGTCAACGAAGATTAAAGTTTTGAATCTAAGGAAAACTAACCCTTAGATATGAAGTTAGAACCTAATCTTGCGACCATGTCACGCAGTGATTAAAAAACGCTAGTGTTCATACATTTCTGTTTACCTCACACTTTTATACGAAAAATAAACCAATTACATCTATTAATTAATAGTTAATTGAATTCAATAATTAAACTCAACAGAAATATACAATGTCGTCCTCATCCATATACCATTACGGGGTACGAACAGTAGAAAAATTAACAGTTCATAAACACGTGACTTTTGACCGATTGTTTTAGTCTGCGCAAAGTACTTAGTGAGTCGTGTGGCCCCAACTTAATTTATGGGAAATTTAATATAAGCTTACGTTACATATGCATAATTAAGATGAATATCTGTAATTTATTGTTCTTTGGGAAAATACCATAACACTTCTGGGTTGTCGCTTTTTGTTGACAGGTTTGTGTCATCTGCGAATTAGGTGGGCATCACCCAAATGGTTAGTAAAATTGTTCATCTATGGAAAGAACAATGTCGGGCAAAGGATACTGCCTTGGGGAACACCTAACATAATAGGTAGGGATTTTGATAAACCATCAATATTAAATAAGTTTTATGTTCGAAGTATTGAGTGATTTGCACTCCCATTTGCATTGATTTCTCTTATAACTTTGGGATCAAATGTAGTAATTTGATAAGACACTTATCTCACCTTCTTACTACAGATGGTTAATTCAGAGTATCTGGCAATACACATTCATTGATCTTGAAATTGACCTTATGGAACACGTTTTTCCGGTTTTTGCATTTTGTGCACGTTTTAACTACATTTTCTTACAATAATTGCACAGATAAGAAAAGTCATTTGTATAAAGTTATTATGTTTTGATATTTTGGAATTCTTATACGCAGTGTATACATTTTGATAACAGATAGATATGCACGATGGTACTTTTTTTATATAGGTACGTAACCTAATGTGAAATGTTTCAAATGACCATTTTAAATATTGTTTGCATATTAACATATCTATGAAACATTTGTTAAGTGAATGAAGATGAACCATGAAGATCAAAAGTGTTCAGTAATTTTACAAGCATGGACAAAGACGAAATGCGCGCAACTATAAAATATTTTTTTGTATCTAGTGCGCGAAATGCCACTTTAGTGATCGAGAACTGATTTATTTAACGAGGCGCAGCCGAGTTAAAAAAAAAGTCGAGATCACCGAAGTATTTCGCGTACGAGATGCAAACAAAATTTTTTCTACAAACGTGAAGAAGTTGACAATTATTTTAACGTTAAAATACAACAATGTTTATCTAGTTTGCGAGCAGTGCGCAAAGTAATTACTTCGCGCACGGCTTCGTCATTTCGCGCACGGCGTCGTCATTTCGCTCACGCTGTCATGGCAACGTACGAAAGTGAAAAAAAGGGTCACTTCGCGTATTGTTATCGATGCGCAAACCCTATCATTTTTTGACGTTTGTAGAAAAATAACTATTACATGAAAAAGGTGACGTCACTTTTAAAAACATGCAGGAATTGGGTAAATGCGCTCCAGTCGGCAAAAAGTGTTATATCGAATTTAAAAGCGGAAGATCTTCTATAGGCCAGAAAACGCGATCTGGGCGTCCAAGAACTAGTCGTTATGGCTCAGCCACAAAATTCAAAACAGCTCCACTTGCGAAAAATATTATGACCACAGCTTATTGTTGTAATATATTTCCTTGGGAACTAGGTGCTCTCGTACATTTGTAAAATATTTATGACGGGTTACTATAAATTGAAAAGACGATGCGAGAAATCGCCATCTGTGACGCAAAAAAGCGATGAACTCGATAGAGAAACGAGCATATGCTGTAAAAACTGAAGCAAATCTTATGAACCGTTACCCAAAGTTGAATTTAAATAGATTTGATTCTAATTGATTAACTCTCAACATCGGAGAAAGCTTCACCTCATATTTTAAGATGGTTAATTATTAATGATTTCAGAGGCGGATTAAGGCAATTGGAGGTCCCTGGCTGTGAAAATTTAGAGGCCCTAAACCCGAGCCCCCAAAACAAAAAAAAATTGTGTAAGGAAGTAGGCCTATACACTTATACAGTATTAGATTTTTAATTAATTGCTTAAACCAGTAATATGTAGGCTAGCTTATAATAAAATTCAACGTATCGAGAAAAATCAGAAATTTATTGAAAAAAATTTAACAGTAACTAAGTTACTAAGTGTAATTGTATTGTTAATATTTGACTTCTAAATAAAAGGGTTCATTTGACAAAAACATAATAAAAAAAGTATCAACATTTCCAAGCAATGATTAGATAATGTAACGAAATTTTAAAATAAAACAATTATTGGAATGGTAACAAAAAAAAACTCAGAACTCTTCACATCAATTTCAAAACACAAGGTTTTCTATGTGAATTTGCGTCTTGATTTCCTTTTGGCAAATTCATCTATTGTTTTTGTGGTATCTATTTCATCCAAAACCTTTTGTTCAATGTACAATATGGCCATATTGATCAGTCTTTCTTCTCCCATCGTACTCCTTAGATAGTTTTTAACGCGTTTTAAAACTGAAAAAGATCTTTCGCCTGATGCGTTTGATATCGGTATTGTTAAAAATATTTTCAGAATGAGAATGTTTTAATATTTTGAAAAAAAACACTAACATATTATGAATGACCATAATTTTATCTATCTAATTAAAATATAAGTAATTCCATACTTCTTAAGAAATTTGTAAACATCGATCACATTTTCACTTTTTCTATAAAAACAGAAATTTAAAAAAAAATTAAAATAAAAAAGAAAACTTAATGGCAGTTTTGGAGCTCGGGCCCCCTTGGAGATGTGGGGCCCCCGGCGGCCGCCAGGTCCGCCAGCCGCTTAATCCGCCTCTGAATGATTTCAATGCTTTACGTACTGTTTTAAAGTACCTATATGAATTAATATACATATTCATGCATATTTACAATCATAGACTTTCTTTGTATTGGGAAGATGTTTTTACAAGTAATTAACAACATAAATTACATAAATCCTCATTTACTATTAGATACTACTGAACTGTGTGTATCGTACCGTATGTTATCTGCAGTATTGTGCAAACCTGCAGTAGCATTAAGTACAATTTTGGTAAATAGCGTTAGTGTACACTTGACATCATTACAAATATATTAGTGATGTACTTATGGGTTAAATGCAAATGAAATGAAAACATGTACACCAGTGTGTTATAGGTATTTAAAACATTTAAAACAATGTTTTCCTAATTTAGAAGCTTTTACTTAAACTAATTTGTTATTTAGGACAATGAAAATCTCACGGATGTTTGGTCGTCGTATTCAGTGACAGTGAGTTACTCCCGTTTCTTTACAAACAAGATGGTGTTTTTATTTCCTCAAAGTCTCACAAATTAGAAAAGTAGTGGCCGTTTCAAACAGGGAACGTAATTTTGAATAACCTTGTATTTTAAATATTTGCAGGGGGATGTAGTATTTTTAATCAAAAGAATACGGAAAGAAACAAATTGGTAGAGAACATAATACGGTTTAGTATAGTATCAATAACATTTTTATTTTGACCACTTATTTTTAGAAAAATAAAAAAAACAAAAATTTCATCGCAAAAGTCTAAGAGTGAGAAACAAAAAGTTTCTCTACAAATCTTTTTCCAGCATTGGTTGACTAGTAGCTTCGAACATACTAGTAGACTGCGATTCTAAAATCTAAAAATGCAAATTTTTTTAAAGTTAATGGTTGGTTTAAACAACATGTTAAATCGAACATTTTGTAATAACAATGTAAGGAAGACTTTTATTATTAAAATAATAAAAGCGGATAAAGTGGATAAGGAATTATAGAAACACATTTTTGTAAGTGTTTATCATTCTCTTGTTACCTTGTTACTTTTCAACACCAATTGGTGTTAATTTCATACTCCATACAACGAAAAACTTCTACATACTCAATTTATGGGTTCGCTTGACATAATATAGGATAATGTTACTCATGTATGATGTATTGAGAGCAAAGATTCCAGACTTAAAAGGTCTCAGATATCTTTTTTAATCCTAACAGGATAGAGTTATCAACAGGTTCCTTTTATTGCATTTAAAATTTTCTCGAAGGGTTGCTTATTAAGGGAATATTGGGGTATTTTTTTTATTTATGTTTGTAGATAAATGCCAATATTCCCAATCACATTATTTCGATTGTAATTACAGTTGTTAACAATTGCAGGTTTCTACATTTTTAATACATTTGCGAACTGAAAATGTTGGCACACCTGTGGGATGTACCTATTCCATACATCATTAACAGTATATAATCATCTCGCAGTGAATCTTACACCCATTTTAAGACTAGAATATATTAATTAGAAAATTTTGAAACGGGGATTTCTATTAGAAAATCATAAAGTTCAGTGGATAAGCTTGTTTCCCCCATAGGTATTGTTCAATCTATTGACGCCGGAATTCGGAATTTCACCGATGTATCTCGACTATTTCCGACAGCGAACTATTGATCTCAGTATATAATATTATACCTAAAAACCCTTTTGAAATGGAGATTTTTGGGGGTGAGAACACCCACTTTTAGCAAAGTGGGGGAAATAATCGAGTGTAGACAGAAACAAAACAAAATGAGAAAATGTGCGCGGCACTACACTCAAAGTGTGACGTTCTACAAAGCTCTTTCCTTTCTACTATAAAACGGAATCACGAAAACTATACATTTAAAGGAGTTTTGATTACTAAACTTTTTCTTTTGAGAATATTCTGTTCATTCAATCATTTTAACAAAAATATTTATTTTTAATTATAATCTTTGTTAATAACTGTTTACGTGATTTTTCTTGGAAAACATAAACAAAGGAGTTATAGTTTACTCATCCCTGAAATTGCATTGAAATTATAATTTTAGTGCTAAATCGCTAACATAAATTGAATAGTTTGGGCAACTCTTTTCAAGAGATTCAGAATGTAGCAGGTTCTTAAATTAAATGTGACAATTTAGATTGGTTAGTGTTCGAAAAATGACTTCATAGTCAATATGTTTGGAGTAATCGAAGTAACAATAATATATGCAGCGCCACACTTTCTTTGAACCACATCAAACAAAAAAGGTACATCTAATGTTTACCTCTTAACTTTTGCTGCTGTACACTTTTCCTTCCATCGTTTTCTATTTTGGGCATAGTTTTTAATTCCTTCTCGATCCATGTTTTCCTTCCTCTTCCTTTCTTATTCTTTTCGAACATCCACGTCTTTTTTTATTGTTCATATGACACAACACAGAAGTAGAACCGAACCACCTAACTGTCTCGCTATTTCCACTATTTCTATAATTCCAGTTTTGATTTTGTTTAGGTATTTTCTCTCTTTCATAGAAATGTTATTTTTATCATCACTTTTCGTCGTTTTTATTCGACCTGCTCAATTGCATTTCCTTCTAGTTATATGTCTTAGATTTTACTTACTCCTAAAAACATAATTGTTTTGATCTTCATATTTATTTTTATTATCTCCGTAACTAATATTTCCAAATTCCCTTCTAGATCTTCTGCTGTTTCAGCTAATATAGACACGTAATCCACAAAACAATAACTCATTCAGCAGTTTCATTATTTTTTTCTTGATATCTTCGTTTAATACTATTGGAATTAACACACACCCTTGTTTCAAATTCTTTGTTTTGGTATTTACATACTATATTTGTGTTATTCGTGTAAGTATATCTCTTTAACTATTTCTATTGTTCTCTTATTGACTTGATTTTTTTTAGAATTTTCCATATATCTTCTTATCTTACATGATCAAACGACTTTTTACGGTCAATGAAACATATGTGTATTCCGTTTTTCTTGGCTATAAACTTTTCGCTCGTTTAGTCATTGTATTATATTGGTTTCGACACCATGTGTCCTTTTCAATTGCAACAAATTATTGGCTACATAATGCAACTTTTGCGCGAAATATTATAATTGGCCATTTACAGATTGAGTTGTTGTACTTGAAGCACAAAGTAGTTTTTAGGCTTTGATGGGGAATCAAGGTAGTGTTTTATTCATCACTATTATTAACAGAGAACTAATTGAAAGATTAAAATAAATGTACGGGGGTCAAAGGATTTATACAAAATTAAAATTGTTATGTGGGTAATATAAAGTTATACAGACAAAATGACAGCATGGCAGATCATAAAATAAAGTAACAGAAGCATACATCAACTTATGTTCAAGTTATATTACGTAATAATTTCAAAACGAGAACTTAGAGTTTTGTCACAAGTACCTCAATATATTCTATTCAGCCTTTCAACAGTACCGTTTTACACAGGATTGTATTGTATGGTGTACTTGACATTAATAGTTTTACTTTCGCAAAATTTTTAAAATTAAATTCTCCGCCATTGTTACACCTAACAGATTTAATATTCCTACTGAAATGACTAATGACAAATGCGTGGTACCTTTTCAATCTAGTAAGCTATGATAAACTGTGTACATACAATCATCCATAAACGTAAGGAAACATCGTTTTCCATCATGCGTATTCGGTGGTAAGGGTCTATATGTCTATATGTTTAAGACCTAAGGGGTACTTTGTGACATTGTCCTTATATTTTGCACACGGTGAAGTTCATTTGCTTTGGGCGCAAGTGCTACATTATATAGACTTTTCACAATTACCTTGAAGATCTAAACCGATGACAATATTTTTTAATGTCATCATCATCAAGCTATTCACAGTATGTCAAAAGTTATTATTATTTTGTTTACATACATAAAGTTCCCTTTTTGCTATTCTAAACTTTACAACATACTTGTAGGTTATTTTTCCGGTTTCCTACAGCTATAATACCTTTGCAAATAAATGCTTTCTTTTTTCAAATACATATAAGTTTTAACCCTGCACTCTCTAACTTTTAAACTGATAATTGTTGTCTCAAATTTCTAACATGCAGTACATTTTTAATAATTGCAGGTGTCTTGGTTATACTCATTTTAAAACGAAATATTAATTACATTATCAAGGTTTATAGGTAATTGATTTAAAATACCTGTCATTATTTATCATATGGTCTGTTATACCATTCTCGACTAACCAGCTCACTGCAGAATCCTCCTCCTCCTGCTGTACAGCACGCATGGCTGTCGAAGCCACAAAAATCACTGGCTGTTCATAGTTGTCGGTGGTTCCTTCTGCCAGGTTTGTCTGCGTTGCTCTGCAGTACTTCCGGATGTGTCCGTACTTGCTACACTTGTGACATTTGGGTCTGGAAGTGAATCCCTCAAGAGTTGGTTGATGTTGACTTTGACTGCTGCCTGCTTCGTTTCCTCTTTATTGAGTGTACTTGCTATTATGGGTGCTGTGACTGCTGAATGCTGCTTGAGTATCTACGAGTTGTTTGAGGGTTTCATTTCTTGACCCATGTGCTTGGCCTTCATCAATTCCAACGTTAGCTTGCTTTGATCCAATGTCTCGAGAGCTGAGACTAAAGGATCATAGTATTTTGGTAGTGTTGACAGGAGATGATGTGTTCCTCAAGTTTAGCCCCGAATGACTTCAATTAACGTACAACATCCTCGAATATAATTAGATCATCTTCAAGGGACTGGCCCTTCTGTCACTTCATAGTCAGTAGTCTTTTGCTCAAATACAGCTGGCTTTTCTTCGGAAAATGGATTGTAGCGCCTTTTACATAGAATATGCGGTTGTTTTATCTTTTACATATTCTAAGTGGGAATTCCCTTGCATTTCGAATCATTTTTGTATCAGCTGGAACTGCGTCAATGAATTCCTTCACCTGGTTCTGCTCAAGTACAACTTCTACTCTGAATCTCCAATGCCTGTAGTTCGTTCCGTCAAATTGCGCAATGCCATAGATATCTATTCCTCAGATGTCGACTGCATATATTACCTAGTACCTAGTACGCGTTAACAGTTCTCCTTTTTTTTATCTCCACTCGCCGCTGTAGGGGATCTGGGCCCATAATCTGATGGAGTAATCAGTGGATGATACCAACACCGCCGGGTGTGAATGTTTAATATATAGGTATAAACAATCATCACAAAAACAAAACAATTACAAAAATACAGAATTATGTATATATTTCACATGAAGTTAGGTTAGTTACACGCGACAATAACTTATCTTTAGGATATGTACAATGCTTATTACATGTGTGTTGGTATACACTAACAGTAGGTATTTTATATTTGTATTTATGTTTTCATTTTGTTCATAATGCATTATTTTAATTTATATAGGTGTATGTAGTTTCGTGTTAGTAAACTATTATTACTACTATTATTATGAGCGTAGCAATTACACCCACTAGTGGTAGAACGAGGCATACAACTAGTACCAGCAATTTCCCTTGGTCACTTTCTTCCAGAATTTTTTTTCTACAATGTCTTTAATGAACCACCCTGTATATTATCTATTTATCTTATTCGGAAAACAATAAAAACATCAACAGTTACATGCTGGTTGCCATGTTACCTAATAGTAGTAACTATTTCCTAAATGAAAGGAATAAAAAATCAAGGTTCTGTTTGTGAATCTATGAATCTATCTACATTTTTTATTATTATTATCCAAAATTGCAAAAAAGTATTTTATAAACACAGAAACATCAGCAATCGAAACGAGACCAAATCACAAGAGAACGCTCAAATTTTTTGAGGAAACTTTTGTTCAATTTGATCTGTAACTATATTATTTTCTGCGTGTAGGTAAATTATTTAAAGGAAGTGTAATCATGAGTCAAGGTATCGTGTCAGTAATTAATAATAATAAATAATGGTTAAGGTATTCTCGCATGTCTGTAAATATTTTTTACGACTAAAAATAGGGATCGGTCTCTAATAGAAAAATTGTTCCTTTAGAGCGAATTCGCTCTTTATAAATCTAGTGGCGGTGTTTAAATACGTCCTTTTCGTAAATCCTTAAAACTTTATCGGAAGTTTTTATTTCAATAAATAACAATAAACCCTCTGTGGACCGCTATAGATTTTTCATTTTCATTGCTTTCCATTCACTTTTCTATCAGGTTTCGACGGACCACATTAAATTTAATATTGTGGAGCTTTTGTTGTACAACAACCCCCTACCTACAATTTCCGTTGTTTTTTAGAAGAGTTGACTTCTGTCTCCGTACAGTTAAAATACATTAATATTTATAAGAAAGAATGTATGTATGTAAACAACCAAACTTTTGTCTTGAAATGCTCAATTTGTAAGCAGGCACTACGTCGTAAAATGCATTTTAGCCGAATTGGTTTTGGGTACCTACCTACTTCATTCTGTTGGAGGCTACTGTAGAGTGCAAACTGAATAAAAAAGAATATGAAGCCTATACCGTGCGGGTTATGACATAATTTTTTTTTTTCATCTATGCTTGAGGGTATTACTAATACCCGTTGTTCTTGCTGTTATCTAGTAAAGTGAAGTAAGAGTATTAATTAATCACAACTGAAACTTCCCGAGGTGAAATGTAAATGTGACCTGCACAAGATCTTTATAAGCATTATTTAGTCGTAAATAAATTGTCGTAACAAAACATTAATTCCACTAATTTAAAATAAATTAAAATTAAGTTTTGAGAAAGGTAAATCTATTAGTCGTACAGCAAACATGAAATTGTCATAAGTATTTGAGTATTACGTCTCACCAAGGTATTTTAATTTTCTCAAATGGAGGTTTCCGACAGATAAATGTGTATCACCGCTTAGGTACAGGCGCAAATCTTCCTCGTGAATAGTTGTCAGTGACGCACTGTTACGATACCGTTAAGGAAAAAAAAATTGACAAAACGATGACACCCATGTACAGGTAAGAGAACTTACACTGTTTTCTTTCCTGAACGGTTTTGTGGAAAGAGGATTTCTAGAATCTAAATCGAAACATATTAGAGATAACTGGAGGTGTTGAAGAATACTTTGAGCAAATTTTGTCACTATCACCTGGGCTCTAAAGTTATTTTGATAGGCAACGCATTTTACCATTCTCGCCAATTAGAGCGTTTACCAAAGAGTCACTACATCTCTCCAGACTGGAACTGGAGTGCATAGAACACGTTTTAAATATATAAAATAATATGTGGTGACTTGATAGAAGATCATTGTCGAAACCTTTATGGAACATATAATTATTTCTACAAATGATGAGCCTTCGAAGGACAAATTTGTGGAACATATTTCAATATTTGTATTGATAGTTTTGTATAGGAAAGTGTTATCTTATCTCAATTCTAAGAAAACCAGCTTATTTACGCGGAGGAAAATTGAATTTTCCGGACTAGTATTGTAAAGACTTTACAAGACGCAAAATATAGTTTGTAACCGAGATAAATATAATGATCACCAAATAATACATTAAGACCCTAAGTTCTATTACCAAAAAAATACACTAAACATTAAAAAACGAAACATGTACCAAAACAAGAAAATCTAAAATTACATGTTTGTAGCTGTTTTAGTAATGATTGCACTTTATATTGCATTCAAATACCAAATATAGTACCTAAATGATCACCAAATCTTAGCGAGTAAATTAATGCGCTTTTAACACCTAATAAAGCACTATGGTTGCCATAAAACGTAGACATATTATTACAAGAAAATTTGTTAGGGGGGGCCCTTACATTTTTTCAAGTAGAAATTAGAATACTTGAAAATTTTTACCTATTTTTAAATTAGTAGCAGAGATACCGATGGAATAGAACATTATACTCCAAAAGTGGTTGTACTGTGAGCTTTTAACATTTTTAAAGAAGGATTGACGCGATTTATGAAATTCCGGGGGAGGGGGCCCTTGCCCTTTAGTAGCGGCGCCCATGTTCATGTCAAATGTAGTATTTACGAATTTTGTGGTCTATGCGTGAAATTTTATGGCATATAATTAGAATGTTTGTTATTGTGCTTACTGTTAAATACAAAACTTTTTTTGAGTATTTAGTTACCTTTGGAGTTCATTTACTATGTTTAGGTGAACAATGCTTTATCTGCAGTAATTTACTTTTATAGGATAACGCGACATGTTAAATATTTGGATATCAATTTAAACTAAAATACGGTTAAAATTTTGGTGATCATTTACTATTTTTGAGTGAATAATGATGCGTTCTGACTTTCTGAGTCTTTTGCTTTAATAGGATAGCAAAATGTAAAATTTTTGGTGATAATTTCACATTAAAATGGAGTTTTAATTTTGGTGATCATTTACTATTTTTGGCAGTATGATGTGCTTTTTTGAGGTTATATTTTACAGCGAGACAAGCGGCTCGATAATCTGTCACGCACCTAAAGTTAGCACAGCCAACGCAGCACAATCAAATAAAACGTGTACCCAAATTTGGTGCTAATTTCGTGCTAATGTGTTATTTCAAAATAAAATGGAGAACTTGTTTTGAAATCGTTTTGCTTGTAAATCGAAAATCGAATGTTGTTAGATCTCTAGAAGCTTAAAATAACAAAAATTTCATTTTTATAATAATTATACAATTTTATGTTACAAATTCTATGCAATGTGCCATAGGAATGAGTATAGTTTTAGGTCAGTTCTTGAATTTCGGCCTAATTTAGGTACAGCGACAAATTTCCATCACAACAATGCAATGGGTTACTTTCCCATGAAAATTAGTATACAGGGTGTTTTTTTGGGAGCTTTAGTTAGACGTTTCTGGGAAAGTTTTATAGGTAGATTTTTGAAAATTTGTACTTAGGGGTTACTCAAAAATCCGAATCGATGTAAAATATTTTCAAAATGGTAGCACTTCCAGAAATGCAGAGAATAAGTCAGAAACTATTAAAGATAGGGATAGGAACATGTAATACCAAAATATGCCCATTTTTATTCTCTATTAAATGCAATAGTAAGAAAATGGTCATTTCATTTAAAAAAACTGAGTTTTCAGTCTTGGAATTTTCTTAAATTTGGAGCCTCATAGGTGACGTCGTACGCAACATAACTTTTTTTTAAGTACACCAAAAGAAAGCCCTATTCTTCCTCTATGCACTGGTGAAAACTCGGTTGCCATAGCTACAACCGTTTTCAAGTAATGAATTCTTAAAGTACCGTTTGCATCCGCCATTTTTTTTAAATAAATGAAAATAACTTAAAAACCATAACTTGTAAATATTGACATGTTGGTATCAAAGGTTATGAAATTTCACGTAGAATCCAAAAATGCAATAAAAAATAGGGGTTGCTATTTAAAATAACGAAGTTGGTAGCTACTTTCGGCATTTCCGGAAGTGCTGCCATTTTGAAAATATTTTACATCGATTCGGCTTTCAGAGTAACCCCCAAGTACATATTTTCAGAAACCTATCTATACAACTTTCCCAGAAACGTGTAACTAAAGCTCCCAAAAAAACACCCTGTATAGATAAAGACCCCCAAGGTTTTGCATATCCCTGACGACAAGCGATGACTAATCGTCAACCCTGAAAATTCGCCCTTGTGCATCGAGGCAATAAATTTGCACTTTTCCCAAAGAAATTGACCTATAAATAGAAATTTCGAAAATGGTGGATAAAGCCTCACGAAATATGACAGGAAATATGACTGGGTGCAGCCTAAGACATACGCGTAGTGTAGGCGGGTGAATCTTCCATTCAAACAAAGGACGGTGTAAATTTTTAAAATCATCCGTACCAAAAATTTGTAAAATACTCTTATTATGTAATTTTAATTTAGTGGATTTTGTGCTATACCCACCCTTGACCCTACAAAGATTCATGTTGATGAAATTGATAGAACTGTTGCAATTCTTATGAACTAACTTATTAGTAGAAAGATTGTGTGGAATAAGTTTTAGGAACGAACGGCTTAATTCGAAACGAGAAGGGAAACATGAGCTACGTTTAATTCGATACTCATTTACTTTTTATCAACAATGACACTAATGAGCAAGTTCTCCAATGTCACAGTACTAAATATCAGTTATATCGACAAAACAAAATGGAAAAGTTTGCCAAAAACACCTTGTTAACGAAATGGGCTTATACTTCTATTATAATCAGGTCACGGAGAAAATACTGCAAAAAACGTTGCACGTATACGAAGTGTTACGAGGACGATCGAATACTAACGATATTATTAGCGGCGGCGTTCAAGAATGTTCGTCGGCGTCTCGAAAACGACGTCGTTGCCGTGGCAACTGCAGATTGCCATGGTAACCGCTGAACACATTGATTTCACGTATAGACGAAATATATTGCAGCCATATTCCTGCAGGATCGAGGAAGGGGAGAACAGTAATATTGTTAAGTGTACCATATATTCTTGAGCCATTGTTACAACGCGCATTAATATTTTGGATTCGCCGGTACGTTGATTACTTTTTTCATTCGTATGTAAATAATTAATTAAGCTCCCTCATTAAATATTATTGGACATTTCTGTAAGCTTTCTAAATAATTATGTGGCACTTGTCAAATTTCAAAGATTTTAATTGCGTCTATAGGTATTCCTTCATCAAAATTTAAATGAAAATAGATGCATTGTAGAGTATAACCAAAGAGTATATAATATATTATATACTCTTTGGTATAATTATAAGCAATAGACCTATTATTTGAAAATGAAATTCTACACTCATGCTATTAAATCGCTGCATGCTGTAAGTTTTATAGAACGCAATAATTCTTAGTCGTTTTCCATGTGCTATTGAGTGGTCCAGCTTCGATAAAATTAAATGAGTAACTTTCTTTTGGTTCTGACAAATAAAAGCACGTTAGGTACGCCTCTTTTTTCATCTATAGGTGTACTACTTTTGCTTTTTTCCTACAAAGGAAAAGTAATAAATGAGCGATTTCGGCCTAAAGTTAGAACAAGGAAATATTTTAATATTATTTAGATTCGTTTTATCGTAAGTAACATTCAACGCCACCAGTGTTTTTTTAAATCCGTAATACTTATAACACGAAGTATCTTTTTAAATGGAAATTAGTTCATTATTACTTTACATTATATTGGTTAATACATACATCCATTATAATGAGTAAGATAAAATGTAGTTATAGTCGTAACAGTAGGAAGCGCGAGTTTTGTCATTGGTTTCTTAGGAAGGGAAATGAAGTCTAAAATATAGGCAATACTCATGGTCTTAGATAATCTAATGAACGAGGGCAACAACTATTCGAATTTTGCAAGGAAAACGTCCATATACCTTCTAGGTACGCTCCATTTGATAAAGTCAACAATCCTAACTCTTCAAGAAATCAAATTGACTATATAGTGAACGTTACAGAAATTCTGTTAAAAGAATTGTAACATTCCCAGGAGCAGATATTGGACCAGCTCACCAACCTCTGGTAGCAGATATTAAGTTACTAGTTACGGTTAAAAACATTCCAACGGCAAAAATTAAAAACAGACGTAGAACCAATTAAACAAATTCAATTTTAGAATAAAAAAAACCTTCTAATCAGAACATCCGAGTTATCCGGAAAGTTCACCGATTGAAAATTCACCGACGGAAAGTTCACGGACAACAATTCACCGCCTGGAAAATTCACCGACTGGAGAATAATCGATTCGCAATTTGTCGAAAGGAAAATTCACCGATTCGACAAGCTTGATTAATGTAATAATGTAGTAATGCCATTTGAATCTAGTGTCATTGGGTGTGTATTTGTAATTTATATACCACCCTGTACATCAGATGTTTTTGAACTTAAAGACAACGTTAATAAATTTCTATTTCTAGATTTTAATGTAGATACCGCATCTTCATATGACACAAAGTTAACTGATAGGTAACAAATGGAATACTTACAATTACTCATTTTCAAAGCTTGTTCTCTCAATGTAATATCGATGGGTTTTTGACAAAACAACGTAAACGACAAATTGTTAATTTTACAGGAATCCACTTTTTTTAATACAAATGTTATTTCTAGAGAAAGTAATACTAAAACTTGTATTATAATATTTTTCATCGTTAGAAATTGATTAGCGACATTAAATTAACGAGAATCCGGCATTTTAAGTAAATTATGCTGCTTACAATGTTTTGTCGGGAAAGCGTAATTTAAAATTTGTAACTTAAGATTTGAGGTTAACTCGCAGTGATCAACACGACGTCGTGTTTACGGAATATGACAATTATCTTAAGCGCCTAAATAAATAACGTAACCGACAACACCTTGAAGGCGCTTGCGATTATCTGTCAGTACCGGATATACGCATACGATATTTAAGGGACTAAAATTAAAAACATCGGCGTTTACGATATTATATATTTTGAATTTTAACTGTCAAAATGAGTAATTCACATACGCTGCTTTGCAGAGACCTGTAGTTTAACGTAAGCTACCATTTGGTCCAAAAAACGTATAAATGAAAAAAGTGTCGCTTACGATGTTTTGTCAAAAACCCATCGATATGGTTTTTGAAATAGGTACATGAGTCATGTATTAAATTTAGTTTTTTGCAATATTGAATGTTACGTTCAAGAAGACCATGGACAAACAATTGTAGAAACATTAGAAATCTTTAGAGTCGTTTCCACACCAAAGAATGCGCATGCTATTAAGTCACAAGAAAATTTGTTGGGGGGGGGGGGGCCTTATATTTTTTCAAGTAGAAATTGGAATACCTACTTGAAAATTTTTACCTATTTTTAAATTAGTAAATCAATAGGCTATGCAGAGTCACCGATGGAATAGAATATTATATTTCAAAAGTGGCTATATTGTGAGCTTTTAACATTTTCTAAAATGGATTTACGTGATCGGTGATTTATGAAATTCCAGGGGGGGGGGGGCACCTTGCCCTTTAGAAGCGGCGCCCATGAATTGGAAGTGTGCCCGAGTATGTCCTGTACGTACTGAAATTAGGTGACAGCAGTATTATCTCAAAGTAACGACAATAACTTTGCAAAAATTTATGTATTATTCCTTTACATCAAAATATATTCCAGGTGCGCTTTCGAAAAATATTAAATATTGTAAAAACTACGTAGTTTAGACATTTAACATCCCTTACGAAAATTGAAGATTATAAAAAATGCCTCTGGGTAGCGGAAAAAAAATATGGCAGTTGTATTTGAAAATAATGAGTTATGGCACTTTGAAATTTCGAAAGTTTGACATGTTGTTCCGAATACCCTGTATAACCAAATTTTAGTTTCTAAACTTCAACACACAGCTCTTTACCCATACTAACATTATTGCCGATACCTACTTGAGAACTTCAAAACACAAGGCCGATAGGATTTTTTGAAGATAAACCTACTTACGCACGATTTTTCGGCAAAAAATTAATAAGTTGGCAACCCTGCTACCAAATCACAAAGTAAATAGTTACCAATGTAGACTATAGCAGATAACATCGAAAGGTCATAAAATATACAGGGTGTTCCATTTAAAAAAATTACTCTTTTAGTGAGACCGCAAAAATGGAACTACCTGTATATTCAAAAATAATTTCTATGAATGCGTCATCTCGAGTAGTTGAAATTTTCTCTAAGAAGTTTTTTTATATCTCTCATGAGATATGAGCTAGGAAAGAAATACGCACTATTGCATGACCCTGTATAATACCGGGTGATTCTCTAATACTGATGACAGTTTGAATTTCGCGCGTAAGTAGTGTTTTTTACGGTTTTGAATTGGAGAGTTGAACTGCTCCTGTCGAGAGCAGTTTATGGAAGACCACTCCGACTTTAATATTCCTTATCGAGCGTTTGCTAACCATAAGAAACGAATTGTTGATCGGTTTGAAAATTGTTTAATTAGCAGAGGATTATGACTCCCCGTTTTCCAGATTTAACTCCGTTATATTTTTTTCTGTTCAACGTTTTTTGAAACCGTCTCCATACATTGGGCGAACTACAAGCAGCAATTACTGCGGAAACTTGAAAGAATTACACCTGCAACTCTGGAAAAAAAGTTCGACAATTGGAATTGGAACAAAGTGGAATTGTGTGGTGAACATAACGGTGGACATTTTGAGCAATTTATATACAGGGTGGCCCAACGAAAAGGTAACAGACGGGTTTCTGTCTAGAGCATTTTTTTGAGAAATGCAAAAACACGTCAATTTTTAAATCAAAGGGGACAAGTTTTGTCATGGTTTTCAACCTGATATGATTTTATCCCTTAGCGCTGTGAGAACAGCCCCTATAATTTAAATAGGGATGATGGGGCAAGTGATACGTCATTTGAAAGGTCTTTCTTTTCTGAATTCAGCGCACTAGGTTTTTTTTAGTTTTTTTTATTTTTAACAAAAAATTGAAGCTGCAAACATGGACAATGAGTTTGAGGCATTTATAAACGAAAAAAACCGCGGACAGGTCAATTGTTTTTTCTTTAGATAAGCTAGGTACTTTTACTGTCATTTGACAACATTGTTTCACCCTTTAGGTACAGGGTAAACAACCCTTAAATTTTTAAATAAAATCAAGGGTACACTTTTTCTTGTGCTAATTAATAAAACCAGTTTATGCAAATTCAACCTTAGTTTAATACATGTTCGAAGTGCCTGCCTTCGGGGCTTCGGCTTCCGTGCAGTTATACAGATTTTGATTAAATCGTTCCTGTACATTTTGCAAATGCAAACCGATGTCCCCTTTTGAGTCAAAAAATAAATGGTCAGGTTAATCATCACCCTCAATACGTCACCTACCATACCAATAACTGCTTTGCAACCTCTAGTGCACCTCAAGGTTCCAACCTCGGACTTCTGCTATTTCCTTTACACATCGACAATATAATAAAAGTTATAACGTAAACTTGTTAACAATTATTGTGTTACTTTTAATTATACGCTTAATAATCATCCTCTATCGTGAGTAGATTTTTTTTGTTTTGAGGGGGACATCTGATGCCGTCAACCTTGCCCCCGCCGGACCCCCAGGGGGGAGGGGGGCAACTTAAAAATTATAAATGAAACCCCTATTTTTTATTGCATATTCGGATAGAACGTTGAAAAGTAAGTGAATTTTATTCGGATACTTTTTTTATAGATGGCTTTGCAAACGTCAAAAATTTTTTTTTTTAATAATTGAATCACGAAAATTGACATTAATAACTTAAAATTACGAATTACGAAATTGCGAATCGTCGATGCCCATCTCGTAGTACTATGCGAGAGTGTGTCATGTACCTATGTAAGTAATTTTTAAGTAATTTTAAGTTATTTGCTAATTTATCTTAAATGGTATTTGAAAAAGATAGTTTTAAGTTTGGCAAGTGTAATGAAAAAATGGAATTAGCCCGAGAACTTTTTCGCATAATAATTTAAAAGTGAAACCTCAGTTGTTCTAAGTGTTTGGGTGCCAGGGGTGCCGTTGCAACTCTCTGGAAATTTAAAATAATGACCAATCAACATTTGGTGATCAGGCTCCTTTGTCTATAGTTTTCCGCACAAAAAAGGTATTCTTGTTTAAAGGCGATAGAGTGCACCATTTTAAAAACCAAATTATTTTAAAAGGGTTCGAAGAGAAAACACATTTTGGAGTGCCTTGTGGACTTCGAAAAAGCGTTTCACAAATTCTCCAAACCCAAAAAATTCAAACAAACGTTCAACAACCGTAAGGTTATGGCAACTGTTTTTTTGGATCAAAAAGGTGTTATGCAAACGGAGACAAAATTACTGCAGATTCTTATAATTGTGAAACTTTGAGACGCTTACGGAGAGCTAATCAAAACACAAAAAGAGACCAGCTGACTTCTGGAATTGTTCTTATCCATGACAATGCCCGTCCTCACAGTGCTCTTGTAACCAAACGGCTCCTTGAACAATTTAAATGGGACATTTTCGAACACCCACCTTATTGTTCCGACTTAGCGCCGAGTGACTTCCATCTTTTCCCTAACTTGGAGAAGTGGCGTGAGGGGCAGCGCTTCCCAACTGACGAGGAACTTAAAAAAACGCGTCACAACTCTCTGGCGGAAACATTTTATGAAGAGAAAATTGCAAAGCTTGTTCACAGATATGACAAACGCCTCAATCATCAAAGTGATTATGTAACCCTGATTGTGCACTACATTTGGTAATATAATGATGTTTTTAGATTCGCTCGTAATTCCTTTATAGCATTGAATAAAGAAGTTTCACTCAACGTTTATAGCCAATCGGAAGTTGAAAAAAACAGATCCCTTTACATATACCTAAGTACGAATTAATCAAATGTAATACTGCATTCTTTACTAGTTAGCGTATGAATTTTTTATTTTCAGTCTCAGGACTGTATTGATTGAACTTAAATTTAATACAGTATGTTGAGCATTCTCATAACTAAAAATCTTGACAGTTTTAGTTAAAAATCAATATTTCAGACAAACTGATTGCTAACAAAAAGGTACCTAGCGCTAAATCGCATCCCCCTTTAAATATTTGAAATACTTATATCGTTTATGTTTATAAACATCAAATTTTAACATTTAGTCCTCGCGGGATCAAAAGCGCTAACTTAAATTGATAAATTATTAATAAACATTCGTGCCTTTAGATAGGAAAGCTTTATTTACAACGTACACGATTCGGTATTACAAATTGATGAAGTTAGGTTTGCTACCTAATAAGCGCGTTATAATTTAGGATTTCAATATCAACATCGCCATCTACCCACTGTGCCGCAAATGTGTTCCTACGTCAATTTAGGAATCATTCGGCGTTTTTTAAAAATCGGAATTAAGAATAACTTCTTTCGTTATGATTTAGTAAAAGGACGTTTATCTTTGGAAACATTATTCTATAAAAGTACGCCAGAGATAAATAGTTAATTATTATCTACTACATATTTTCAGCGCAAAATATTTCACTTAAAAATGTGATATTTCAGCAACGCCAATTTTTGGGGTTTACGAATTAAATACAACAAAAGGGCCAGTAAGTTTTTTACACCAAAAATAACAATAAAAAGTTTTGTTTAACTTACTAGCAAGCATTTGAAAGAGCGCTGCTGCTGAAGGATCTTTTTCTATATTCGAAGTGGCGCTAACTGCAGCGGCTAGACAACTGAACTACAACCAACGCCAGCATCGTACATATCTGATAGCGATTACCGATCTGTAGAGCTTCGCGCAAAAGCATTGGACACCTGCTAGAACTTTGTACACCTTCATTATCTTTCTGCCGACAATTTGAAAAAAATGCCGAGAATACCATTTGTTTTACCATCAATTAGCTTGTATTGCATCTTTTTTATCGAAACAATTATTCTCCTCCCTTCAATTTTATTGAAGTTATCTATAATTTACCTATGCAAGTTGACAAATGAAAAATAGTTACAATTGTTGGGATTAGTGGTAGTTTTTATGAAATAAATTCTTTAAATCTACATGTTTGAATGTCATTGTTAAATTTGCCGAGAATGCGCATGGTAGGGCAAACTGGATTTGAAGTTGCTTTGTCTAGATACACAATAAAGACACTACAAGCCAAATCAACTAATGTCAAAATTATAAGCAGAGAGACGAAATTGAACCACTTTGTTCTTGAATTGTATCTCCTTTTCAACCAACTTCAAAAAGTTGGTTAGTATTCATCCGGATGTCTGTGTGTCTGTGCGTTGGTCGATGTTACAGGGTTTAGAAAGCTACAGTCACTGAAATATAAGCAACCTGGAAAATATTTTTCACTCAACGCTGGAACGCTTACGCTTAACTTACAGTTACAGCCGAGCCGACAGAAAGGGAATTATTGTAGGGACATTCGGTCAGTGTCTTACTCATTATGTTATTGTATCGTATACGTAATAAAAAACTAGTTTGATTAATCGTAAAACAATGAAAATTCTGAACTGTGAATGAGTACAACAAGGACACAATGTCCCTTCGTTATTGCTATCGCAGGCTCGGTTTATTTCCTACAGGTTAAATGCACCGTGCGCGTTCCAGGTTGCTTATATTTCAGTGGCTACAGTCCAAACGCTGGGCAATGTCCCTTTTCTTATTAAGTCGTAAATCAAATCTCATTTATAACGAGATCGATAGTTTCATTCAATATGCACCTCTAATAAACCAGTTCCATATGGGCGAAAGTTGTACAAAACAAATCTTATGGAAACTTGAATACAATAGAACAATAGTTTTCAACTACCTACCTAGTCAGCGGTTGTCAATAGTTTCATTACAAAGTAATATATCAACATTACTCAATGATATCAATTATTAATACAAACATCACAATTTCATTATGAAACTAGTCAGCGGTGGATGGGCCCAGGGGGAAAAAGGGAATTTTCCCCCTGGGCTGGTAAAATTTTTAAAAATTGGGCCGGCAGAATTTAAAACCACAGTCACAGACTATGCCACAGTCCTATTTTAAAATAGAATTAATATTTTAGAAGACAGAAAAATTGGTTGATTATGTGAAATGTAATGCAACTGCAACCCTAATGCAGTTTGGTCTATTTCCTTAGAGTTCTTGCTGTACATGCAGTAAATGTAAATTTATAATGAATAGAAAATGTAACGTTGCGACGATTCGACAAAACCTAATCTTGACCTCAGGCTGAAGTGACTGAATCCATGAAACGACGCTTTCAAAAAACACAAGTTTGTGCATGAACCTCTCTTTTTTGGATCCTAATAACTTTGAAAATGTAAAACAGAATAAGATCCCAAATAATGTTCTGAAAGAACTTTCGCAAAAAATTATTCCGTTCAATAATTTAGCAACACACGAGCAATTATAAGAAGAGATATTTACTTTCGCCAACAACTGTGAAACATTGAAATTGACCTTAGAGGAATCTTATGCCGAACTTGGACGATTCTGAGGAAAAAAATATTTTGTGCATACATTATCGAAATTGTGCGACCTGTTGCTACAAAATTATTTTAAAATATAATTTATATCAATTATACCAATTTCTTCTGGCTTTACCAATTTCACAAGTCTTTGTTGAAATTTATAAAAAACAGACTGCGAAATAGATTGTCCAATGATCATTTACAAGCCTTTATGATGTTGAGAGCACAGAAAAAGCGAATTTAAGTACAACTGATAACGAAAATGTTATTAATGATTTCGCTAAGACGTCTCCACTATGAAAAAGTTGTTGGTTTTAGATTTTTATTTTTATTACTAATTTTTTGGGTTTGTTTGTGTAAGGTTTAGTTAATTTTTGTAGTTTATTTCTTCATTTAATAATAATAATAATAATAATAATAGTAGTCATAATAATAACTAATTTATTGTGCAAAAAAGGAATTAAAACAACTTTCGGAATTTTATATCTACTAATTTTCATGATGCATGTCCTTGCCTAAATAAAATGAAACTCTTTTTCTATTTCGATATTTTTACCGATATAACAATATTTTTAACTTTTACTTATGAAAAACACTTATTATTATCAACATTATTAGGTACTAGTACTAGTTTAAAAATTTTCGGCCTGCATCAATATTTACTTTGGGCCGCTTCCTCTATTTCCCAGGCCGGTTTAGGTTACCCCATCCACCGCTGAAACTAGTGTATCTTCTATTGAGAACCGCTGCCAGTTAGGTAGTTCACATCTATTGTTCTATTGTATTCAAGTTTTTATAAGATTTGTTTTGAACAACTTTCGCCCATATGGAACTGGTTTTTACTTTGCATTAGAGGTGCATATTGAATGAAACTATCGATCGCGTTATAAATGAGATTTGATTTACGACTTAATGAGAAAAGGGGCACTGCCGAGCGTATGGAGTATAGAAGTGTTGTCATCTTATAGGAAATTCTTTACTGATTCTAAATCTCTGGTAAATTTTTTGATCGGATTACCCGTTCGCCGTCGGGACGCCATTAAAGTCAAAATGTACACCCTTGAATATCTCGAGAACGACACATCCAATTACAAAAAGCAAAAAACACATTTCTTTTATTTTTCGAAGCCTATTGAGTCATGATACGTAAACATCACCCTCACCCCCCTCTGGGGTGGAGTGGGGGTGAGTTTTGAGAACTTAAATGGGAACACCTATTTTTTATCGCACTTTTGGATTCTCCATAAAAACTATTTTCAAATTTGCAAAAATCACCCACAAATGCAATCCCTTTTTTGGGGGTGGAAAGGGGGAGAAAAACGATTTTTTTTTACTTTTTTTCCTCCAACATTTTTTCGTGATTTACAAATTGTCCGTCACCCTCTCCCTTAAGGGTGGAAAGAAAAACAATCACTCATTTGTGTAGAATCCGGGGTGCTTGTGTCTGAGGTGGGGGGAGGGGGGTAGTTATATAGTTATATTAGTTACAGATTTGAAGTTGGTTGAAATTAGAATTCTATGAGATTAAGTCACATTTTAATTGTCGGTTTGTGCACACCTAAGTTAAAGGTTAAATAACTAGATGTTAATGTTCCCTAGTCCCTACTGATTAACACAGGTTTTTCCGGAATGTCTCAAGATTTCCAAAGTCATACCAATATTTAAAAAAGATGATGACAAATTAATGTCTAATTATCGACCCATTTCCTTGGTTCCGATCTTCTCAAAGATCTTCGAAACCGCTATAAAAATTAAAATGTACAATTATTTTGAAGAAAACAAAATTTTCAATCAGTCTCAGTTTGGTTTTCGAACAAAAAAATCAACATCCTTAGCGATCAATTGCTTAATTGAACAAGTAACACAAAATTTTGAACTTGGTAAAATTGTCGGAGGTACCTTCTGCGACCTTAGTAAAGCTTTTGATTGTGTGTCTCACGAAATACTTTTACATAAGCTTAAACATTATGGTATCACTTTGGGCACAGTAAATTTAATAAAATCATACCTGAGTGAACGTAAACAAACTGTATATTATAATCAAAAATACTCTCAATATAAAACTGTAAATGTAGGGGTCCCACAAGGTTCTGTACTGGGCCCCCTCCTCTTTATCATATATATTAATGACATCATTAATTGTGATAATACTGCAAACTTTGTACTATTTGCAGATGATACAATGTTTATAAATACAGGTATTAACATAAATAACATTCAGAAGGATATGAGGCGCACGCAATCGGAAGCTGACAAATGGTTTTCAGCAAATAACCTTTGCTTAAATATTAATAAAACGCAAAATATGCTGTTCTCTTTAAATTCATTAATTGATAATACCAGAGATGTCAAATTTTTGGGTATTTACTTAGATCCAACTTTAACATGGAACAAGCATGTCGATTTTCTAACTAGCAAATTGTCAAAAAATATATATCTATCTATTAAGAAACTTACAAAAAATAGTAGACTTAAACACGCTGAAAACAGCGTATTACGGAATTTTTCAAAATATCTATACTTATTCAATATTGTCATGGGGACATTCACCACACTCACAAAGAGTATTTGCACTTCAACGTAAGGCTATAAGAGCAATATTGAATATTCATTATAGAGCGGATGTTCGAAATCATTTTATAAACTTAGGCATAATGACCGCACCGTGTATGTATATATACCACTGTTTGTTGTACGCTTTTGAGAATGTTAACCAATATACTCTTCATGCGGATATACACATGCATAACACCAGGTTTTCATAAAGTTCATAGTGTTGGAAAAAATTATAAAATTCATTGACGCTAGTAGAACTACAGTGACTCTATTACAAACAGTGACGACAAGCAGCAATTAGCTCCAGTCATCCGCCATTAGGAGGCAAAATTTTGGGCGGGTTTCTATGAACTCAACGGTGGTATCTTAGCAACGTTCTAAATCCAAATAAAAATCACACGCTGATCAAAGGTAAACACAGTCAGGCCGCCATTAAGATGCAAAATATACCACGGCCAATAAAAATCGATACATCGTTTGTCGCCGCTGTTTGTAATAGAGTCACTGTAAGTAGAACCGCAACACTTGTCCTTTTTTATGACGTATGCCGTTTGGTTCTGATTTGTCGCCAATGACCCCACCTTTTGTTCTGATTGGTCATTGCAAACTAATTACGCTAGTAACTGCAATTGCAAAGTCTAATTACATACTTTAATTACAGCAATTTATTGCAAATTAATTAACAATCGGAAAGTAAATATATTTTACAACTTTTTATAATTCAGTTGACAGACCGACTGACTCTTGTTTTTTATGATTTCTAGATAACATCAAAAATAGTTATTTGCATTACAAGTTACGAAAGCGTTTCATTACGGAGGTGTTTATAAATGGGCGAGGCGCAGCGTAGCGGAGCCGAGGCTATTTAAGCATTACGTTTTTCATTCTCCCCGTATTTTTGAATTTCAAATATAAAACTTATAATAAAAAGTAGAGTAAAAAAGTAGTATAGTTGGCGTTGGCTTCGTGCTGACGCCACTCTTGCAACAATCTTATAAAAATAATATAGGTACTCGTAGGTGGCAAATGTCACTTTTGCAACAATGAACAAATTTTTACTTAGTTTAATTTTATAATACGGCGATCTGAATTAGGTACATAGCACAAATGGCAAGCTGCAAGAGTTGCTTGCGGTAGTTTATTATCCAAAAAGTCAAAGGACCTATACTAGCAAATGTACCTATACCAATACCTACGAGAAATTGTGCAATTGGTGCAAAGTAAAAGAAATGGAAACGATACGTGAAGATGTAATTTAACCAAAATAAAAAATAAACGTCTGTGTTATTATTAATTCAAATGCCATTTTGACTTTTTCGTCGTCCAGGTAAAGTTTTTCAGACCTAGCATAGACTATGGACCTAGCAACCGGATCACCACCGCAGTTTCACTTTCGGTTTCGCTACCTCTATCTGCGATCAAAATTGAAATGAGCACTTTCATGGGGGGGGGGGGGGGGAATGTTAATAATATTTCTATATACCTACACAACAACTACATCATAACACCACAATACCAATTGCAAAACTCTAATTTAGCGATTGCACAACTTTAATTATTCTAATTATGGCAATTGCGAAATTGCAATTAGGGACGTAATTACAGCAATTGGAAACGCTAATTACATTTGAATTCCGGAAATTTCCTATTCGTATTAATTCGCGGGTGGATTAAAAATACGCCTTTAATGGCGCTTCAATGCAAATTACTCTAATCATTGGTTTTGTCGAAACAAAATGGCGGCCAACCAATTAAAGCAAAATGGGGAATATGTATCAAGCCATCTCACCTCTATACAATGTTGAACTACCTCTGACTTGCTCTTGGTAAATTTAAAATAAATGTCGACTATAATTTATTGCAAGTGAACCAAAAACAAGAATGAAAGCGAATTTTATTATGTTATTTGTTAAATTATATACCAATTACAGATTTGTGTTCAAGGGCTTGACTTGACGGCATCTTCTCACAAGCACCAATTCGCAATGGTCACTTTGTTATCTACCGGGATGACGGAGAGTTGATTTCTACGGATGGGTCAGTGATATCTTGAAAAATTCGTAGAGTTCCACTGCATCATCATTAATATTTCAATACGATCTTTTTCACTTAGGGGAGATGTGTCTGAGACGGCATACTGGATGAGACGGCATAGGACTTATTATTTCCATAATATCGCGATTACAGCCTTTAATGGTATTGCAAAACGTTCAACTTGCATTTATTTGGCAATAGTATTAGAGGGACGAGGTTAGGTTCGACCTTTACATCGCCACCGGTGAAAGTGTATTGCATGTGTACTAAAAGTTTTTATTTTTAAAATTTAAATACCGTCTAACTTAAAATTTTAAGGACTTAAGCTACGTTTTAATTAATTGTCGAGTTTGTCTGTTTTTTGACTATAACTTTACATTTATAACTACTTGTTAAAAACTTCAGATAGAGAGTGACCTTACCGAATACTTTAGTTTGTTAATTGGTTGAGATGGCATAGTAGATTAAAAGCTAAGATGGCATACTATGCCGTCTCATCTACATATAAGTTTTAAGAGGAGTTATAATTAGATTTTTGAATTGATGCCTATCGAGTCAGACGAAAAGGAGGATGGTGCTTTTATCTTTTGTAACGAGTTATTTTCTTATTCACGTGCGCGGGAAATATGGCTAAGGTCATGGATGCCCATAAAGAGGGGCAAGAGGAGGTAGCCCCCCCCCCCCCCGGACTCTAAGCCGTAATAATTTCTTAAATAAGGAAACGCTTTTTTAATTTGCTTCATATTGTTGAAATAGCTAATGATCTTCCCCAAATTGCCCCCCCTTCCGGAAAGAAATTTACATTTGAAATATGTATGCCATCTCAGCCTTATATGTTTGGGTGAGATGGCATACTGTGACGTTTTTTAAAAACAAAAGTGTGTTAACAAATATGTTTTAAGTTTATCAATAAATTGTTTATTTCATTCCATAGCAAGTCTTGTTTTATTGTTCGTAAAACTGATTTTTTATTCCTATTAGTTTTAGAATAAACTTGGTTAGAAAAAAAGTATGCCGTCTCAGACACATCTCCCCTAAATGAACCATTCTTAATCGTACAATATTTTAGTTTGGCAACAGTGACCTACTAGATAGTAAATAATAAATTCACCTATTCTTTAACTGTAAAATGATTTTATTTCTCGTTTTGACAAATTATTTCCACTAAACTTAGTATGTACGGATTCGGAAAAACAAGATCGATTAAAATGTACTAAAATATACAGGGTGTCCCGTTTAAATTAAAAAAGTTGAGGGTATTTCTAACAAAAAATCTGGCTTCAGATGCGTTATCACTTATCAGTCATTGAACTTGCCTGCAAAATTTCATAAATATCGTGCTTCTCGTTTTAAAGATATATTTAGGTACTTGGTTCCATACTTTATTCCAACCCTGCATACAGCACGTTGTGTTACTTGGGCAGTCAAAGAAATGCAAAGTTACTTTACAGAACGTTAAATATATGAGAAAAGACAGAAAGGACGGGATTAAAAGTATTGAAGATAGAGGAGGCAATCGCTAAAGGATGGATAGAATATATTTGCGAATTGCTGAAAGGATCCACAGATTTGTCCGTAGCCATAATAAATAATAATGCCAATATTCAAAAAAGGGGATGCCAAAAAATGTTCAAATTATAGGTGTATTTCAATTCTATGTATGACTGACAAACTATAGGAAGTGATATTAGAAAGACCAGTGAACAGATGGTAGAAACATCGATTGATGACAACCAGATTTGAACAATAGGGAGGCGCTGTGGACCTGATATTTAGCGTAAGGTGACTAGCCGAAAAGATCTAATAAGAACACAAGACAGCAGCTCAAAATATTATCATCCTCAAATGATTTACATTCTGCAGAGGAAGAATGTTACCCTTTTTTCTGCACCTACGGTAAGTGTTCTTAATGACCAGCGATCCTCAACCCTATAATAAAAATTCAAATCTTGCTTCTGGCCACAATTAGGTAAATAGCTGACTTCCAAGCTTTCTTATGATGACGTTACAATTATACAAACTCGTACTACATGCACATAAAATATTACAAGAAGTAAGTACTGCTCTTACATAGGTATTTGCTCAATCTTTTATTATCAATATGTTAGGGATTGCAAACTTATCTTAGATTGTAAATAAATTTATTAAAATCACACTCGTCCAGTTTACCGCGTGTGCCCAAAAACATGTTTAAGATTCCTAGTATGTACATTGACTTTATACAAAAGTCAATGGTGTGATGGTAATTGATTTCAGTTACATTGTACTTGATGATGCTGGCACTGAGGCTCAGAACTGGCAATTGTCAGTTTGTTCAAAATAAAAGCACTGTACATATACAATAATGATGAGTTGTACCTACTTGGTTAGTAATAGAACATTACGAAATTGATGCATGACATGCATCATAATCCTTAATGTCGTTTGACAATTAATATCTACATCAGAGGAGTGATGTGGTATTTAAATTAAAATAAACAATGAAAATTATACCTACATAATTTGGTAATTATGAGTTAAATATACTTTTATAATGTTCAGAGTCAAACTATTTGTAATTTTAGGAACTAAATGGGTTTGGACACACGCCACAATGATTCAATATTCCTTAAATATACATAAATCTAAACTATGTTGACTATAAACTTTATGAAGACACTTATAAGGACAATTAATTGCTCGTTACAATACTAGTTATTGCTACTCATGGTACTTACTGTTTAGTATAGGTATTAGCTTTAGTTCTTAACTTATGGACAGCTTTTGACTAGATTTATTACAAGTATGACTAGATTTTATATATTACGCACAACTTCAGTACTCATGCTATTATGATCAACCACTTTATTAAGATTTCGCTACAGAATTGATGGTGATGCTAGAATGCTCCAATTGTTTTAAGAGTGATCAAATATCAATTTCATAAAGCAGTTCCCGAATTACCCGTATTATTACCGTCGTTATTACCACCACCTTCGGAAGAGATATTGTGATGCTGTTGCAGAAACTTCGCAGCTGCTGGAAAACCATCCAAATCAAAACCAGGAGGGGGAACAATTCCAGTTGTTGTTGCCGTTCCCTGTAGGTAAGCAACCAAACGTCTCAACTCATCTAATGCATTTGCTTGCATTAAAATGTAATTTTTTGCTAATAACAAAGTGGCAATTTTTGACAATTTTCTTACAGAAGGTGAGTGCGCGTATGGAATAACGCTTCTTAGTTCATCTAATGCATCATTTAAATCATGCATTCTTCTCCTTTCTCTCGCGTTTATATTAAGTCGAACTGCTTTACCTTGTCGACCTTTTCCCTTATTCTGTAACACGTTTTGTGAATGAGGAAGAGCACGAGATGGCTGTGATCTAAATGAGTAAAATTTAAATGCAATGCTCTTATTGTTGTTGAAAACTTACCTGTTGCTGCCTCCTGGCTCAGGACTGTTTTCATCTGAAGCGGGAACTGCTCCTAAATTTGGCGCACATACACCTTGAAAATAAAATCCACCTAAACCTACGGTTCCTAAAGGTGTGCGTCTTCCAGGTACAGGACTTTCTTCATTTGAATTGTGCGAAAATGGAACGAATGGCTGCTCGACTCCAGCAGAGGCAGACGAACTGGGACCATCATTTGCTGGTGCACACTGAAATGGAGAAAAGCATTAAATATTTATGATATCAGTATTGCAATTTATCGAATTTTATTTTACCACCGTCGTTTATATTACCTTATATCTACATATAACTGCATTGCTCATCACAAGTTGCCAGACTGATCATTAAAAAAGAAATGTAATATAACAGATAGAATAACATGTTATTATTTCCTAATCTACAGCCAATTTTACAATTTTCACATCTTGTGTCACATCCTCACTTTTCGAATGCAATTTTACAATTTGTTTAAAATTTATTCAATCAAGTTCATCGAAGACCCTTTTGGCCGTGATCGGGGCCCCACGTGGCCCCTTCAAGTTTAAACTTTAATTGTGATTTGATTCAACAAATTTTTGTAATTTAATCAGTAATTTTCCCTTTTTTCTTTCCCCTCAGGTGAGTGTTATTCGGCCCATGCTCAGTCGCGCGCGCTCGTTCAACCTTCTCTTCCCAACTGGCACAAGATTGGGCGAAACATAAACATTTGATTAAATAAATATTATTTTTAAGGTGACTCGATTACTCTTAATTTTTCTCGATATCTTTCGAAATTTTTTTCAATATCCTTCCTGATTGTTCTCGATATTTTTCGAAATTTTTCTCGATATCGTTCTAAATTTTTTCCCCATACTTTTAATACGGGCTCGATGGGCCACCTTCGGACCGTCGGCCCCCCGGCGATCGCCGACCAGCCAACCTGGCCAGACCGATACTGCCCAATACATACTACTTATACAGATTACCCCAAAAATACTTCAGGAAGGCAAAAGCGTCAAGTAGTAACGCAATAATTGAAACAACCCATCAGACTTAATTAATTTAATAGGTTATTAAAGAAGCCCCAAAAAGTAATATGTGCACAAAATTTGAAACAAATATTTAGCAAATTTTAGGAAAAAAGGTGTCTGTGGCGTGTGGCCTCATGTTTAATAGAAGAAGCTCTTTTTAACTATACATATGCATGCCAGGTGTTAATTTGAAAACTTGCCAGGGCTCATATCTTGGGCTTGGGAACTATAACACAGGTATACCTAAGTAAAATTTCTCGGAAGGGCAATCCTCTGCAACCCACCCCTTACATTCTAGCCATCTCACCCCTAAATCATCAGTAGGTACTAAACAAAATGTTAATTAATCGATTATTTTGTTGAAAAAGCAAAAAAGGTTGTAGTAACTTTAGTTGTAGCATTGTATTTAAATACAATGGTTGTAGATATGTTTTCGTATTTATCGCTATTTAATATCAAATCAAATCACTACTTCAAAAAGATTGTAACAAATTACGATCTGTAAGTCAAGAAACACAAAATAATGTTATTTCATTTAAAACAAAAAATGTGAATAAATTGATTTAAATACTATTTTTCGTATTATTTAAAAAATAATCGATGAATTAACGCTTTGTATGGTAGGTACTGATGAATAGCATTTTTAAAGAGCTTTCAAATGATGTATTACACATATTGGGTAGTGCAATTTAAAAAAATAAGCGTGGGGTGGCTGCAGCCTAAGGGGTGAGTTACAGAAGATTGCTTATGGTTATGAGTCATATTGGTTCCCCTCAATGTTCTAGAAACGTTTTTTGTTACAGTTTCGAAGATATGAGGTCTGGCAAGTTTTCAAATTGACACCTGGTACCTATGTTATTACTTGCATTAATGAACCCTGTACTTACATTAGAAATTAATATTTAGCTTACGTACGTAGAGATTTAGGCAATAAGTTCCCTAATAATTGTTACTTTCATATTCTTTAGAAATTTGATTACTTCGCTATGTCGTCTTCTAATTCTAAAACTCAGAAATGTCTCTTTAATAAAATTATACTATCTTGTATTGTCGAAGAAACTAGGACAGCTCATTTCGCAACATAGTTATTAAGTTATGTGACTATAAAACATTTTGAAAGTAGGTAAGACTCTTTCCTTTTAGTTTTAGTGGATAGTAAAGGACTCTTGTTACTTGTTACTTCCAGTCTTGTTTCTAAGAATTAAACAGCACACTGGGGAACTGTTGTTAAGTTGCAAATTTGAATGTATAAAAAACGTGTCCAGTTTAAAATGATCTACATGCAGTGGAAACTGCAAATAAGTATAAGGTTGGTTCAAAAAATACCCCCCATGTTTCTAATCATCCTTTACATGTTAAAAATTTGACCCGTTTGAAACATGTCCGATATTTTTGTGACTTTGGTATTTTGTACTTAAACCGCCACAGCGTATGTTACATTAATTTTAGAGTGCCAATAGGTTTTTTTACATTTGCCCCCATTTTCCAAGATGGTAATTATTTGAACTTTGATGCAATAACTATAATTTATTCTTCTCTTCAACAAACAATCAAGAATGTGCCGCTGTGTATAGGGGTGTTACAATGTTCACCAGGCGCGTACCGAAGGGGGGGGGATTCTTGGGTTAAAAACCCCCCTGAAATTTTCATTAAAGGCTCAATCACTGTTTCTAAACACAAAAATTAGAATAATAATGTTAATTTTGAGATTACAGCTGTCATCCCGAAGAAATAATCAATCGTCTTGCGCGTTCATCTAGACGTCTTAACTTTGTTATTTAGATTATTATTATTTTAAAAAAAATGCTTCTTTTTATGTTGTCCCCCCCCCCCCCCCCCCCCCCCCCCCCCCCCCCCCCGAACGAAAATCCTGCGTACGCCCCAGATCTTCACCTTTTCTTTTGGGGTAACCTGTACTTATAAATAATGTTGTAAATGTGATCGTTGGGCGTTATGATCAATATCGAAAGTTTGGAGTTGTGGTCATTCATATTCGGCGTTAGTCCAAAAGTAAGTTGTGGTTTATTTGTGATCAGCATCTAAAGTTGCGGTCCGTTCCCAGGAACAAAAAAGAATAACTACGATCATTGAGGCCATAATTCTAAATAAACTAGGCGAAGAACATATCAATAATGCTAACTATTTGTCAAGAACCCCTTTACCTTTCAGAAATGAGGAAGTGGTAGATGAAACTTATACAGTGAAGGATTTATCATTGCATGATTATGCGAGAATAATGAAATGTGTTACTAGAATCCTTAAAAGCTTTTTATCTCATGGATCATGGATCTATTGTGAAACGATGAACACGTTATTAGAAAATTACCCCCAAAGACACTCCCAGTATGCAAATTGCTGTAAAAGGAACCTAAAAAGATTCCAACGCATAGGTACCTGGAAGGAACCAAAAGAGTGATGGCCCAATAAAGGATTTTCAGTTTCTTCTTGCAGTAAATTCGTTGTGACAAAATCGAAATTTTCAAGCAGCGTCCAACTTCATGAAAAACAACTAATGTTTTTTAGACAATTTTTCTTTTTGTTACAGAAGAATGTTTCCATTTTCAAATCTGAAGAATATCGAGTTGATAGGGGCCACTCGTCGTATTTTAGTGATGGCACCTCCTAAAATGCCCCCCTCCCCCAAGAGACGTTTCTTAATGAGAAAAATCAACCAAACAAAAGAATCGGCGCGGGGCCCCCTGAGGATGGGGACATACAAGCAGTTGCTTGTTTAGGTTGTTGTTAAATCCGGCATTGATCAAGAAGATACTAAAAGTAATGATGTGTGGAATGAAACCATAGCGTTTTTATAATTCAAAACTTTTGGAAGAAGTTGCGCCTTGCCAAAAGGAAAATGAAAGGAACGGTGATATGGGTTGGGTTGCAACTTCTATTCTATGGTTTGAAAAACCCGAGCTTTCCAAAATTTTCTGTAAACAAACACGTTAACAAAATTTATGAAAATATCATATTTTGTTTGCGAAATAGGAAAATTAGATTTTCAAAAAATTAAATGAACATGTTTCAAAAAAAGGATAGTTGTTTATTAAACGAAATAAACTTTTTTTTAAATTTTTCATCAGTGCATAAAGTATGTACTTATGTGCATACTATCGTACGGGCAGGTATGCCTATTCATCGTTACATGGATTTAACTGGATAGTTACCATGAAAAGAGTCATCTCCAAGGATATTATCAACCAATTAAAATCATCGAATAATGCAAATATAGATGGGATAGAACATTATATTCCAAAAGTGTACCTACTGCTTTTATTGTGAGCTTTAAATATTTTCTAAAGTGATTTACGCGATTTATAAACATTCACACCCCCTTGCCCTTTAATAGCGACGCCCCTACTGATCCCAGTCAATAAGAAGTACCTACAGGTGTGAGAATTTCTGAATTTGGTATTAGAATCGGATAAGTGAAGTAAAAATGTCAATATGAAAATGCAATTTTCTTATTGTTGATGTACCTAAATAGTGGTTCTAATTTACTTACGTAGGTATGTACCTACGTTTTTTGACGTGCTTTATGTGCAAGAGAAAATGATTACATAGTGTACATGATTGTGCACAAATTTTACTCATTTATTAAGTTATGAAAGTGGTAATTGAAAATTTACATAAAATCATTAACTTACAGATGAATGCCACCCCCAGGTAGTGGAGGCACTACCACGTAACCATTGCGGTGGATCAGCTATTCCACGCGAGATGGGGTGAATTGTTGGTTCATCTCCTTCTGAGGAAGATTCACATTCAAATGATTTCATTATAATTTTTACAAACTATTAAAATTCATCGACACATTTATTATAAATCATTATATGTTAAAGACCATAATTCTTGAATATTCTCACTAAATGCGTCATTGGCAGACTACTATTTCAATAAGTAGGTAATAGACCGAAATGATTGAAGATTCAACTAAACACACTATCACTTTTTTTTAAAAATAATTATATCACTTTATTGCTTGAAATTTTAAATAGTTTATCACAGAAATGCTTGTGTAAGTAAACGGAGAATCTTTGCATTGAGGTTGACAGATGCGCCCCTATAAAAAGGGGTTGAAACGCAGTGGCGTAACAAAAATATTTACTTACATCTGCACATAATTAAATAGATACGTAAAACATAAACGTATTGAAAAAGAAATCTACTTTACGAACAGTGGGAATATACAGCTCTACTCAGCAAACAAGATAGTTGGAGAGGGGACACCGGCGCTAGAGTAGCTTTTAAGGTACAATCCGGAAAGAAATATTTTGGCGCTTAATTTAAATGTGTATTGTTGGATACACATAAATGTATTGTATGCTGCATGAGAAGTCATCAGAAAGACTGATTTTAACAAACAAGAGTAACACAATAAAAGGATTAAGTAATAAAACGCCAGCGAAAAATGTCAGCTGTCAACTGTAATAATTTACTTTTAGCTGTGAATGTACACCTTAGATTTCTCAAATATGATTGGACAAATAATTTGCCGCCTCAAAAATTTCAAATACATTATTTTAGTTGACATATTTTCCGACTATCTTGTTTGCTGAGTGGAGCTGTACGTTAGGAGAATTTATGAATTGCCTTTTTCACTTCTAGGTGGTAATAGGCAATTGCCAAATAACTTGTTTCGTATTTATAATAATTAAATGGAGGGGCACTTCAAATTCTGTCTTTGAGTTGGTATTTTAAGAAGAGGTATAAAGGTATATGTTTGTAAACCACCTATGTGTTACGCCACTGCTCATCGGGCGAGGTTGGGCTACCACCCTAAATACAGAAACAAAAGAGGAAGCTGTTGCCATGGCAATGTACCCTCTTGCTGCAAGGTGCTGCCGCTGCGGGGAAACTGATGAATCTCCTTCAAAAATATTTACGCATGCTACTTCGTTATAAATTTACATATTAGAAATTAAAAAAAAAATATATTCGGGATCATTATATCACAGTGTATTTTATTTGTGATTATATACAATTAATCACAGATAAAATACAACAATTAATTAATCATTACAATAGTTTACTGCGGCGTTTATTAAAATGGCAGTAAAAGTACGTCAGTAGCTTACTGCATCTTTAAATAATCTATGTATTGTATACACTGTGTCCGTAAAGTATGGAACAAATTCATTTTTAGCTAAACAGACCATTTTAAGAAATAATCCTGAAACACATCAATTTTTGATTTTAATTTACCGTATTTTAAAATAATAATCTAATATACAGGGTGAATTTCGTTCGAGTAAAAAATGGCGGTGACGTCATTACTCGAAAGAAATTCACCCTGTATATTAGATTATTATTTTAAAATACGGTAAATTAAAATCAAAAATCGACGTGTTTCAGGATTATTTCTTAAAATGGCCTGTTTAGCTAAAAATGAATTTGTTCCATACTTTACGAACAAAGTGTAGGTATACATTTTTTATAATATCCCCTAGTAAATCCGTTCAATTTCATACGATTGATAAATTGAGCAGTACAGAGCTTTTAAAAAACTAGAACATACAATTTTTTTTGGTACAAACGGTTTTATACACTTGTGCATGCGCTTAAACCAATCCTCGAACTGAAGCATTTTTTTTACTTATTTGAAGTTGGTATCTCAAAAACTTGATTTTTAAATGCTTCTACAGCTTCCTGAGGTGATGAAAATCTTTGTAGGTACACTCATCTTTTGTGTGACATTCGGAATAAAAAATAAGTCGTTAGGCGCTAAATCTGGTGAATACGGGCAATGAGACGTATCAATCGTTCGACATGCTATTTGAGAGCTGGCATTGTCATGATGAAGAATGATGCGAGATTTTTGGCTGATTTTCCTAATTTCGTCAATGACTCCTGGCAAACAATTTGTTGTATATCATGCAGCGTTCATTAATACTAGATTGTGACATTTCGAGTACAATCGAAGAGACAGTAAGCGATGATTTCCTTGGAAGTGCTTCTTGAGCAAATAATTTTTATGGGATTCGGTTCATCTTTCAACAACGAAATAAGAAGAGAATTGCGTTGCTTAGTTTCCGGTTCGTGCGAGTATGTTGTCCAAATTTCGCCACCTGCATCCGATATGTTCTTGATAGATTGAAGTCCAGGATGTTAATAGGGCGAATCTTTAGTAATCTTTTCATTACCAAGTAGGCCTTCCCTTTACTTTGTGTATACTACCTAGTATACCTCACTTTGGCAAATGATGTGGTATGGTGTTTCCTCTTCCTCACTACAACCGCTGCACAACGGGTCGTTGACTAGTCTCATGTTGTGCAGGTGTTTGTTCAGACGACAGTGCCCAGTGACCATCTCTGTCGCAAGTTTTATCTTCGTCCTACTTAACTTTAAGACGGACGTTGCTAAATCCCCGTTTGGGGTTTCCAGAAATATTTTGGAAATGGAATGGTTCTGTTCTGGAAATTTTGGCCAGTGTCTGCAGTGCTCTTGTTGTGAGTATTGTCTGAATCTCCTTTTTGGCTGTGTTATATGTACTTAATCCTACAGGCCCTTTCGGGTACCATGAGTGGTTTCGCGCTTGCAACTCTTGCAAGCATGTCAGCAACCTGGTTACCTGTGATTCCCACGTGCCCATGTGTCCACTCCCACGCTAGTGTGACTGTGGTACACTGCCTAGTACGTTTATCATTTATGTGCGTTCAACGACTGAATTTACCACAAATGGATCTACTGCTGCAATCGCTGCTTTGCTGCCTGTAACTATAAATATCTTGCTTTTGGTAAGGTTCTCTTTTATTAGCTGAGCAGTCACTGTCAGGACTGCATACCTCGGCTTGGAACACGGCCGCTGCAGCCCAGCCCCCGTCCATTGCTCCAGTACACTACTAACAGACCCAGTGCCCTTAGTGGTTTTCGAGCCGTCTGTGTAATACACCATTCCATTCAGCTTTACTTTACTGTTTACTGGAATTATTCTCCTAGTCGTACCGAGTGAAAATTGTTGTTTTAAACAGTTTAGTAGGACGAACTGTCGTTATGCCGTTCTGAGCTGAGCCCTATATTTTCTCATCATATGTACGGCATTCTCTTCGTTTTCCTTCTTTCCTATTATCGCAGAAAAAAATTCATATTTAACTGTAATGCAAATATGAAATTATTGACGACTTTCGGTTTCGAATACAGTATTTTCGCTGTAGCTTTGTTGGTAAGTGATTCCCACTTGCAAACTGTATGGTTCAATATTTGTGAAAGTCAGTGGTACTTAAAATTTCTACATATAATGAGGAGATATCAATATAATGAATCAATTATAAAAAATAAATGGTTTAGAACCCCTGACTTTTTATTTAAAAGTTTACATTTGAACAAAACAGAGCTCATTATTCGATTGTCATCAAACAATACTTAATGGTGTTGTTTACCTGATTATTGCTCGAGGCGATTAGACATGCCCAATACATATTTTAGGTAGGTATGATATATATATGTTAGAAGAGGACAACAGTATAAGAGTATGTGATTTCTGAAATTAAGCGCTAATCACTTACCAACAAAGCTACAGCGAAAATACTACAGATTCGCTTTTGTTCTAATAAACGTTGTTTTAGAAAAAAAGTATGTCAGAAGTGGGATTCGAACCCACGCCCACAGAGTGGACCAGAATGCTCAAACTTGCATAGCAAGCTAAGGTTAACCTTGAGTCTGGCGCCTTAGACCGCTCGGCCATCCTGACATGTTGATTTGTTTGCATATCTTAGTATATTACAAATTTGTTTCTAAAAATACACATTCATCATTAAATTTTATGTAATAACTGTAATTATTAGATTGTTATTAAAGTCAAAGACAATAAATGGATGGATATTCTACTTATTATAAAATCAAATTATTATCAAATAGAGAAATCTAAATATTTGACATGTTATAACCAATATGTGACGGTAGATGGCGGTCACTGTTTCAGTTTCACAGAGTCAGTAGATTAACAGAGTACCGCAAGCCTTTGACGCGACAAATGCCGCCTGGCGGCCATTTTTAGTCCATATACATAAGATAGACTTACGAAAGTGCGTAATTTTGAATAAAATATGCCGTGTTGTTGTGCCGTTAAGTGTATTTGTTTTAGTATATTCCGAAAAATTTAGTCAAAACGTCATCTACTTCACTGAGCGTGTAGTGAGTGAAGTGCGGAAAGGAGTAAACATGGCGGAGTGTTAAATCTACTGACTCTGCAGTTTCATTTCATAGAATTCCTATAATATAGGAATTATATAGGAACTCTACAAAGGATTTTTTAGATACATTTAGTATTTCTCTAAATATATAATAATATTGTGGGGAATTGATTTGAAAATGTAAAATAATAATTGTGTTTTTTTGTTTTATGTAGGTATTCTCTACAACTAATTGACGCCATAATCTCTCTAATAATAAAAGAACTGATGCATAGTGTACCTATTTATACTTTACTCTACTATGGCTGACATGAATTCAGAATATTCAGAATTTGTAAATGGTCAGTGGTCACTAAATTAATTACGGCATGACCGGCATGGTAATAGAATTGTCGTAAAAAAAGTTGAATTTTCATGAAGTTGGCGGGCACGAATGATAATTTCATCACAAAAAGTTTGTAGTTATATAGGTATATTTATGGCAGTTTGTGTTTAAAAAGAGAACATGCACCAGTCCCACTTTGTACGCAATTTAAAAGCAGAAACTAAAAAATTGAGTCATACCTACCCACGTTCAGGGGTGTAACAGGGCCTCCCGGCCCCGCAGCATAAAACTTGAAAGCAAGAAAGATTCATTTGTATGTACATATATGTATGAGGTCTTATATCCCAGAAGAGAATACCTTTTTAAACCAGATGAAGAGTTTTTTGCCGAAACCAGTCAATTATAGTTGTGGCTTAACCATCAGATTTGAGTAGGTAACGAGTTATGTGAAAACAACACAATGCATTTGGTTGCGATGAGAGCCACATAAATTGGATAGTTTTGCATCATTATTCATTGGCAACCTTTTTGATAACTCGCTTCAGTCAATATGCCTCCTAACATGGTTAATAGAATTACAGTTTTTTTTTAAAAATCGGCCAGAAAGTAGTACTTTCGGGTTTATTTTTAGGTCAGAAAATCTCATTTTGTCGGACCGAGCCAGAAAGTTATTGTGATAGTCCGGTAAGGTAAAAGCATAGGCTTTATTAGCCTATGGTAAAAGGTTTTACCGGACTCATTTTTACTTTCCGGCCTAGAACGGTCAATTGTTCTGCCCGTTTTAAAAAAAATATTGTACGTAATACGTCCCAAAAGTGCTTACTGGACTCGCAGGCTTGCAGGACTCACCTGCGGTTCGCCCTGTAATTTGCCTACTTGTCCAGTAAAAGATCACTTTCGGGACTTGTTACGTAAACTACTATTGTTTCCACAACTTCTCTGCTGTTTTAAAAATTATTTTTACAAATATTAAAGTTTGTGTTTTTATAAAAATGCGCTTAGCTTGTACATGTGTAAAAATTGGTATGTAGGTAGTAGGTACATACTTGTTTTATTATCTTAAATTTTAACCAAGAGCATTATTGGAATCAAACTTGAACTTGAAAAGCATTAGTTTCATGGCTTTAACACACTATTTTTGAGATATGATATAGTAAGTGTTTAAACTTTTGGTTAGATCGGAGGCTTCATCGACCACAGTTAGTAAGTAAGGATTAAAACGACTTCCGGGGTAGGACGGCATCATGCCACCTCGTACCATCATCCATCTCCAATAAGGCAAACCTTCGCAACGAATTATACAGCACGTCACCAACGCATCAGTCGACAACGGTTTTCACAGGAGCGAAATCCGCAAGGTTATAAATCGTCATCTAATCCGAAAACCTCACAACACCGAGAAGGTCGCCAATGGTATATCGCTTTCTTGCAAAGTGACAGATCAGAGATCGCATTGGGAAGATTTTTCGGTGACACGAAATCAAGGTCGTCTACAATTCGTCTAATCTTACCCAATGCCAAAGATAAATTCGAAACCCTATCTTGCAAAAGCGTGTATCGCATTCCTTGTTCTTGTGGTTTAGTCTACATCGGGGAAACTGGTAGATCGGTTAGCACTTGAATTTTCGAGTACAACCGATGCGTTCGAGGTCATCATAGCTTCAAGTCCGCGGTTGCCGAAATATTTATGGGGAAGATTGAGCGAGAATTTATTTATCGATTCACTTTCTATTTCGACGCAGCACTCCATGTTAAGTCAACCCACAACACAACGATGGACCCTATCACCTTTAAGTACAACATATTTGTAATTTTTCATCTACTACTTTCAGTGTATGTTTCTTTGCTCAATTTTTCACAAATTTGTTATTCGTCCTTGGTTTTTCAATTACTTTGGCTTTTTAATTTCGTTTGCATGCTTCTTTTTCTTCAACAATTCATGTTTGAAAGGTGTACTGGTCGATACTTCTGAATGCCGTTTCTTATGTTTAGTTCTTTTTTGCTACGGGTTTAGAGGTACCTACTGGCAAAAGCTTGTAAATTGGCTTTTGTTCGGGCGTAAAATAAAGTTTGGTGCGTTTTCATGTGATCGCTTGCTGGTAGATGGCCGCGACAGCATTAATTATTTGCTTGCCGATAAATGTGGATGCAACCCAGATCATCTTCTGGTTCTGGTTGGTTTTGGTGACAATGTTTCTAATCGGGACGAATTTTTAAGGGATTGCGATGGAGTTTATTGAATTTCGCGTAAAGGTAGTGGGCTCTCATTGCAGCCGGTCGTTTTCGCTAAACTTATTAGAATTAAACAAATACAGGGTGTCCATTTAGTAGCCCGTTCTTCAAGTACGGCTTTATTGTTAAATTTACTAAAAAATAAATATTCGGGATGGCAATTAGGTTGGATGAAGCACATTTGCAAATTAGTTAGACACATACAGGGTGTCTCCAAAAAGTATGGTACATAAAACGTATATTTTTTTTAATGGAATGACCAACTGTTTTTAAGCGCAAATGTAGGGTGAACTTTTTAGTCCTACATTATTTTTGTATTAATACGCGGAGTTGCCAAGTTATTAATTAATACATATTTTTTTGCTAAACCCTTCCATTATACGCTTGTATTTTTTTAACGTCTTGTTTTTGTTTTTACGTAAGTTCGGTGGTGGACTTGGGTTGAATCAGAGTATTGAACCGTGACGAAACATTAAATTATTTCATACAGGATGTTTACTTTTTTTGCTCCAAACATCGACATTTTCAAACTAATTTTTCTTCATTTTCTTTAAATAACACACCCTATTTATTGTTGCATATTTGGAATCCCCGGTAAATTTAAGTGCAACTTTATTAAGCTTACCCTATACCTAAGTGCGATAGTTTTTTCGTAAATTGAGATTTTCTACTCCTTACGGTAGTGGATAGTGGCGCGATGGACGAGGCAACTCATAGGCCGTACACTCTATCTCACCCGCTCAGGTTTCCAAGGTACGAAAGGTGAGAATCGAATTTACGACATAGTGCCTGATGTAATCTGGTAGTTGTTATTCCGGAAAATGGCTTCGCAAGCGACTTAACTTGTTTAGTAATTTTTCGTTCCTATTTAGAAAGTACTAGAATAGGTACGTCCTAGTGGCCTAGTGTGGGAGATTTACGTAATTTAAGCTTTTTTTAAATTTTCAAGTGACGTCTTAATGTGGACTCGTGTATTTCGAAATTCCTCGCAGCTGCGCGCATTTCACGACGTTTGTCTGTATCATCAAGTTCCCTTTCAAGTAACTCCGTATCGGATCGCAACACTTGCCTTTTGACTAACCCTTATTTCAAGTATGGTGTTTCATCAGTCTCAGGGCATGTACGCCCTTTTTCCTTTCCATCCCATGGGATTCATCTTCCATTGGTATGGATTCCATTAGAGCACTTCTCATCTCAGTAACATTATTTGATGGAATGCCGATGTATTATAGATAATCTCACCCAGAAAAATAAACAAATGTATACATACTTACATCTGTGATATTATAGATACAATGGATCCCTAGTCATTGTGATATTGGGGGAAATGCGGAAGCAAGCAAAAAACCCTTATTATAGTACTTCAAAGGACTGATCCGTGAAAATGTTTAACAGAAGAGCTTCACACGAAACAGTCCGAGGGAAAACGATGCTCCGTCCTAAGAGACAATATACTTACCCGCAACGGAACGATTGGGTATCCTGTTTTCGCCTTACTACAACTCATCATTAGCTCAGAGATCAGTTGCACAAGGTGGCCGATGAGCTGCCGTGTATCCTTTGTTGACATCAACCCATGACAGGAGACAATCTATGATTGTGAAACTCTTTCGTAACACAAAGACAGTGCATCACAAGAGCAAAATTATATCGGGCTGCAGGACGTCTCGCGGCAGAACGCCAATGACACATGGCATTGGGAAAAAGAAAAAAAAATACTCTTCAGTGGACGAATTTGAAATATAACTCAAACCATTAACAGTTCATCTCCTTTTAACTTTTTTACGCTATTTATCTTTCCATAAATTATTCTTACGGTTTTTTATTTAAACTGTTCTCCAAGTGTTGTGAAAATCTATCTTAGTTTTCAAATTTGCGAATTCCTGTTTATTAAAGGATCCGATCTTTTACAGACGATGTTATAAATCTAATACTTTACTGAAAATTAGTTGTACCAAAACAACCCCTATTGGTCATTTCAGACAATTTAAATTCGTAATTCGACCACGCCCAAGTTTGGTCAGGTTCCCACTAAATACTTTGAAAACTCTTAAAACATGGTAGAATCTAAATTCTACTTTCAACTCGTTCCGTGTAATTTCGTGTAATTAATAAAAAAAGAAAATTGGTTAAGGCTGAGAGATGTTTTAATTACTTTCAAAGATAAAATTTAGTACATTTAGCTAACGTGATGTGTGGCGTGGTTAGGTACTTTAGTTACCTACTGTCGGGTCAAGATGAGTATGATTCGATGTTATTTCATCATCTTTATGTGCCATCACAATACTTTTTCCAATGGTCATAAATAAAACTAATGTTTCTCGCGCTTTCTGTAATTACTTTCAGCGCAATTAAAAAAAAATGGTTTGCTTAATTACGAACCTATTAGTGTAATGACCTTCACCTTAACATTTTGAAGTACCAAGGAAAGATGTTTAATAAATAACTTCACAACCACCTGGTTGCTATTATGTGATGGTGATGCTGAAAATCCCTTAGCAACGCAAGATCAATATAACAATCAAACGCGGAGTAGACGACTACGCCCTTGTTCTTAAATATCTCTAATAATATTGAATAAAGTGTAATAGGTGAAATATTTTCATCCCCTTGCGAATACTTCGCCTTGAAGTATTTCGTTATTCAGTTGAACTGTTGTCTGTACATTAAAAGGATTTGAGGTGACCTCGTACTATATGATGGCTATTCTATATTTAACTTTTTACGCCAATAAATTTTGTTCAAAATTAATTTATTTCATACGTATGAAATGGTACTTCATCAATTGATAAAATTATGATTGTTCCATTTTATTATTATCAACAAATTTTTAGAATTGAATTAGACAATGAGGTGAATTGCCAAGTTTAAGCTTTCAGCCCAAACTTTAATGAAATTGCTATAAAAAATATTTATAGCGTAGTATAGAAATTAAAATGAAAGTAATTATAAATTAACAAAGACGGAAAAAGAGGGATGGAATGCATTATTGAATAATAAGGGCAAAGAAGATGGATTGGGAAAATAAATTACAGGAAGAAGATAGGGATATGGGGAATGAAAGGGATGGAGCGCAACATCCCTAGACGGTTTCTATGGTTACACTCCAGAATTGTGACGTCAACACACATACAGTCTATTCAGTCAACAGAGGCTGATCGTTACGCTAACGTTATTTACTCTGACCGACTATAAAATGCAATTTTATGCATTTGTGCTACCATACGTAAACTTTAATTACGCTACTTCAAAGATTATACTCTCGTAGTTACGAAAAAGTTTATATTATTTATCTGTTAGGTACCTTCTTATTTCTAAAAACACAATATCAATTATTGGCATTACTTTATGAATTAAATGCTATGGAAGTATTGATTTTTAAGAGGAAATTGAGTAGAGAATAATAATTTTCAGGCAACAGTGGCATTGTCTGATAGCCCATTTATAAGTATAACTAAGTACGTCAAGCCCAAATCACCATACCTATTGAGTATTTAGTGTGGTTATCGTTAATGAACGAACAGGAAAATACAAAATATTCGTATGCGTAATAATTGCTTTGAGCTAAAACTGATGAACACCCTTTTCACGCGTAAACAATAGTACTTACCATTAGTAGTAGTACACAGGTGCATAAGTTGTCATATACTTACCTTTCTAGTGTTACATATTTGGATAAGAACATATTAAGGATAAGTCCTTAATGCGTAGACATAGGATAGCTTTAATACGAAGTAGTTTTCCTTAATTAAATAATTGAAAAAATGCTAGAATAGATTAGAATTTAACGTAACTGTATACAATTTTTTTTCATTTTTTCGATGAGACAAATTGACTAAGAATTCTGATAGCTTCACAAAGACACGCATAGCTTCACAAAGATGCGTATAACTTCACACAACACTATTTTGCATTATTGTAATTATGTATAATCTTACAGTTTTCAGGCCAAACTGTTACTTTAGAAATAATAAAGGTTTTATTGTACTATAAATACACTGTGTCCAAGATAAGGAGGGCCACTATGGGGATTTCGGAAACTCGCAATTAAACCATAAAGTGTGATACATGCTTGAATGTCGAATAAAAAGATCTTCTAATATTATGTATAAAAAATCAGGACCGTATTTAAAAAAACAAAGTTGATGATGGTTACTGGAGAACGAAACGTCGGATTCCAATTTGCTGTATGGCATGTTAAAGAACGTTAAAAAGTACCTGTAGCAGCTTCTTTTACTTTTTATTTAACATCAACGACAAAGTAACAATTTGTCAAAAACGAAATCCTAAAAATTCGCTTTTTGTCATATAATTTCGGAACGGTTCGGAATTTAGTCAATTTAAAAATGTCATTTTACTAAACTCAAAATTGGCCAACTTTTGCCCCATTTAACCGAAACTCTATCTCTTACAGATATTCTTTGTACTATTGGAACTATTCACTGACAGTGTAATTTAGGATAGAAAAGTAAGCAAAATAGGAATATATAAATGTACGCAAACAACGAAAGCACAACAATAACATACTTAACCTTAAATTTACAACGCAAATATTAAACAAAGAGTAAAGCAAGTTTGGTACTGTTGGTGTACCAACACGAACATTGAAAATTTACTTTTTTAACCGTGAATAACGTACCTGATCAAGATTTTTATTTTGGTACGTCATTTTATTTCGTTAAGGCTCCTCTGTAGTCAATCGGCCATATTGAAAAAATGACAAAACTTTCTTCGGATATGCTGTCTTTATAGTTGAAGTCTAACTAATTATCGATACCGTATATTCTTTGCAATGATGGGAAGAACTACTGTACTTATAGAAAATGGCTTTATCTGTCTTGGTTTTTTAGTTAATCGCAATAATAGAAAAATCGTTTTTAGGAAATGACATCCGCTGTAATGTGAATAGAAAAAAAGTAAATAGTGGTATGGAAACGTTGAATTATTTCCTAAGGCGGCACTTAAAGCTTTTTTTTCCATATTCAAAGATAATAGAATTATTTTAAAAAATGCGTTACGCGATTTACAAAAAAAATCAAATGAGAAAGGTAAAGTTAAGCTCGGCCATCTAGTGGGTGGGCCGGAAGGTATTATTAAGCAGATTTCTTTAAATTACTACAGACGATGTTGCCAAATTTGCAGGAGGTATATTTAAATACATACAATATATGTTATTATGTTTAAATACTCATTAAGATTGTAAGGGGATTATCTTACTTAACATTTTTCCTAGCATTGCAATTTGTATAATTATGAATTACTTGTCGTTCTTTGTATTTCGATTGTCGATCACATTTATGGTTGCCAACGTGGTTATTTTCACTCGGAGATTCCGGGTTTTCAGTCAAATTCTCCGTACTTGTTGAATGTAAAATTTCAATTTTATGAAAATGTTAATACAAATATTTTATATAACTTTGTATCTGACTACTATAATGAGATTCTCGAATTACCGCGAGTGGCATATTTGAAAGCAAACGAGTATGTAATCGTTTAAAAACTTTAAGTATAAAAAATGTAGAATTGAAAATAAACATTTAGATGGTTAGGTGTAAGTCAGGGCCGGGCTGGACAGGCGGGATACCGGGAAAATCCCCGTGGGGCCCTCATCCGCGCAGGGCCCACTTCGTATGGACATCTTAAATACCTATCTAATAATCGCTTAAATAGCAGGTATCAAGTTCGTAAATTATTAATAATATCACCGAGTAAAGGAACATATAAAAAGACGCAATCTGTTAGAAAATCCATAAATCTATCAATAATAATATTTATTTTCATATAAAAACTGTATATTTATAAACTAAAGACCCGCATCTAGGGCACACTCTTGTGTAACTTTTTGCAAATAATAGATAGTACGTTTACTTACCTTGTGGCTTGAAAGTTCGCCTAAAATTGTTTCGTTTTCTACTCATTTTGTATATTTTTGGCTTCAAAATTACACAATTTGTCTCAAGACGATTATACAACTAGCGTTCCTAATTATTTCAGTTGTTTTTAAGTAGGTATACTTACTGATGAAGAAGATTTTTTGAAATCCATTGTGATGAGATGTGGGGAAATGAACCGACAACCACAACAGTGGGTGCACGCAAATTCTCAAAACTCAAAACATTTAAACAAACGTTCAACAACCGTATAAGGTTATGGCAACTGTTTTTTGGGAGTGTTGCTTGTGGAGTTACCGCACATTACAAAGAGTTGTTCAAAACACAAGAAGAGGCATGCTGACTTCTAGAATTGTTCTGATCCGTGTCAATGCTCGTCCTCACAGTGCTCTCTCTGGTAAATTTTTTGATCGGATTACTCGTTCGCCCTCGGGACGCCATTAAAGTCAAAATATACACGTAAACATCACCCTCACCCCCCTGTGGGGTGGAGCGGGGGTGAGGTTTGAAAACTTAAATGGGAACACCTATTTTTCATTGCACTTTTGGATTTTCCATAAAAAACAATTCTCAAATTGCAAATTTCACCCCCAACTGCAACCCCTTTTTGTGGGGCGGAAAGAGGAAAAAACGATCTTTTTTTACTTTTTTTCCTCCAACCTTTTTTCGTGATTTACAAATTGTTCGTCACCCTCTCCGCTCCCATCTCCCTTAAGGGTGGAAAGAAAAACAATGGCTCATTTGTGCAGAATCCGGTGCGCTTGTGTCTGAGGGGGAGGGGTAGTTATACATGTAGTTATACATATACGTATATTGTATATAGTACATGCCATAATTAGGTACAGATTTGAAGTTGGTTGAAATTAGAATTCTATGAGAATTGGCGGCTTTTGATACTTGTTCAAGGTAAAGTTGTGAATAAATCAAGAAAGACCCATTACACCAGCACTATCAGAAATGCCAAACTTAGAAATCATTTCACATAGAAATAATAAAATTGTAAACCACCTCAGATTAATTTATAATCAACAAGAATTAATTAAATTAGAATCGTTACCATTCAAAATACTTGAGTTTTTCAGATTTCAGATTATGTCAGTATTATTATACATTCCTATCCTAAACCCGAAAACATACCAATATTTTAGAATGTATCCCATTCGTAACTTGACCATTTATTTTTTGACTCATTGCATTTGCAAAATGTACGGGAACGATTTAATCAAAATACCTGGCTTCTCTAAAGAAAAACAATTGACCTCTCCCCGCTTTTTCCGATTTTAAATGCATCAAAACTCTTTCCTCATTTTCCATGGTTGCAACTTCAATTTTTTTGTTAAAAATAAAAAAACTAAAAAGAATAGTGCACTTAATTCAGGAAAGAAAGACCTTTCAAATGACGTATCACTTGCCCCATTATCCCTATTTAAATTATAATTATAACGCTAAGGGATGAAATCATTTCAGGTTGAAAATCATGACAAAAGTTGTGCCCTTTGATATAAAAATTGACGTGTTTTTGCATTTCTCAAAGAAAAAAAATGTCTAGCCAGAAACCCATCTGTTACCCTTTCGTTGGGCCACCCTGTATATAAATTGCTCAAAATGTCCACCGTTATGTTCACGACACAATTTCACTTTGTTCCAAATCCAATTGTCGAACTCTTTTTCCAAAGTTGCAGGTGTAATTCTTTCAAGTTTCCGCAGTAATTGCTGCTTGTAGTTCGTTCGATGTATGAATTTTTTCTATTCGTAATAGCACAGCCTATATAGTGTTGCGTGTATAGGTTGCGCGCGTTAAGGGAACGTGAGAGTTGCATTCACAATTGTGATTTTAGCCCACGTAAACTGAAAATACGTGTTTTGTGTAGCGTTTGTTTGCCCCAATGAACTGTATACTATACGTACCAAGTATACAGTTCATTGGTTTGCCCTCAGAGCTGTCAAAGTTAGCTGATTGTCCGGACACTACGCGCGAAATTCAAACTGTTATCAGTATTAGAGGATGACCCGGTGTATTATTTATTAATATTACATATAAAGTTATATTATGTGGTATAATGTAGATTTCCGGTATTTTTTTAAATTATTTTTGTAGATTTTTAGTAGATTCAGGCAAAAATATTAGCACCCAGTCCGCCAATTTTCGCGCGGTTTGTGAAAACGGGACAATTCTGAGCCCCGGGGTTTTTCTCGGGGACACCGAGACGGAGTACCGAAAAAAGGGACGGTCCCGTTCAAAACGGGACGTATGGTCACGTTAGATATATTAGGTACATATGAAATTATGTTATGGGGTATAATGTAGTTTTCCGGGATTTTTTGAAATTATTTTAGTAGATATTTAGTGGATTCTGGCAAAATAATTATCACCCAGTTCGCCAGTTTTCGCGGTGTTTGTGAAAACGGGACAATTTTGCGTCCCGGGGTTTTTCTCGGGGACACCGGGACAATTTTGCGTCCCGGGGTTTTTCTCGGGGACACCGGGACGGTGTACCGGAAAAATGCACGGCCCCTTGAAAACGGAACGTAAGGTCACGATAGGTATACCGGAAGTATCGTCATCAAAGGTAATATCAGCATTTTCGTCCTTGGCCCGAATGCAATCGAATGGCCAAAACACCATTTCGATTACTTTAATAGTTTCTGAGTATAGGGCGTTTTTTAATTTTTTGAATCTGCGTAGTCACAAACGTAAAGATATGTAAAAATTTGCATAGGTCAATTTTTTTTTGGAACACTACCTAATACAATACTTCCCTTTTACTTGGTACTCGGGAAGTAAAAAGCGGAGTTATGTTTCTAAAATTGCTTAAGGGGATAGTCTTCCTAACTACCGCTATAGCTATTTTACAGAAATAATCAAATAATATTAATGTTGGAAAAGCGCTTGCGATTGTATTTCATTCCTGATTATTAATCGTATCAAAATTTTTAATTATATCCATAAATAAAGAAAATAGGTTTTTACACATTTTCCAGAAAACGAATAAGAATTTTGAATCCATTCTTGAATAATTTTATAAATCACACCGTTATTTTGAATAGCCCGAAGCCCGCTATTTCGGTAGATGTCACTTTTGAAGCTGTCATTTTTTTACATTTGACAAATAAAAACTACGCGATTAATAAAAATGGAACGATACACGCTTCAACAACGCATTGAAATTATTAAAATTCACTATAAAAATGGTGAAAATTTGGCAGAGACGGTTCGAAAAATTAAAACATTTTGGGTCGTCGTGAAGCACCTTGTCGGACCGCAATACAGAAATTGGTGAAAAAATTTGAGCTGTTGGGACAAGTTAATGATGTGAAGAATAAAACCCTTGCACGTCGCTCAAGAACAACTGAGAATATTGCTGCTGTACCCCAAAGTGTTGAAGAAAACATAGGTTTGTCCATTCCTCGTCGTTCTTTGGAATTGGGCATTCCACAAACGTCATTACACCGTATTTTGCATAAAGACTTGGGTCTTAAGGCTTATAAAGTTCAGTTAACACAAGAACTCAAGCTGGCCGATCTTCAACAATGTCGTGTCTTTACTGATTGGGTCGTTCAAATGCATGAAAATGATCCGAAATTCCATCGAAAAATCATCTTGACTGATGAGGCCCATTTCCACCTCGGCAAAATTGTCGCATCTGGGGCTCGGAAAACCGAAGAGTTATTGTTGAATAGCCTCTCCATCCTCAACGTGTGACTGTTTGCTGCGGTTTATGGTCTGGCGGGGTCATTGGACCTTACTTTTTCGAAAATGAGGCTGGAGCAACAGTTACGGTGAATGGATTGCGCGCGCTATCGAGAGATGATTAATGATTTTTTATGGCCGGAATTGGATGGTATTGATCTGGACAACGTTTACTTTCAACAAGACGGCGCTACGTGCCACACAAGCAACAAAACCATTGATATTTTACGGGAAAAGTTTCCGGACCGTGTTATCTCTCGAAGAGGTGATCACAATTGGCCACCGAGATCTTGTAATTTAACACCTTGCGACTTCTTCCTTTGGGGCCACGTGAAAGATAAGGTCTACGCCAACAGCCCAGCGTCGATTCAAGACCTCAAAGATGGAATTCGTGAGGCTATCGAGGACATAGGGCAGCCACTTTGCGATTTGGTTATGGAAAATTTCATGAAAAGGATATTGTCCTGTAAGCGTGGTCGTGGTGGCCATTTGGCTGATATTCTTTTCCATTATTAGCGGCATACCTTCCTCTTTATAATGAAATAAACCTCCCATCAATTATCTCAAAAAATTCCATTTTTCTTTGAATATCAAAATAACACCTCTTGTTGGCAAACCCTTTACAATCGCAAGCGCTTTTCCAACATTAATATTATTTGATTATTTCTGTAAAATAGCTACGGTATTTAGGAAGACTATCGCCTTAAATTCAAAATATTTTTGTCGTAATTCGACCTAAAATTCTTATTTTGTCTTCCAAAGACATAAACTTTCTCTTCAACTTTGTGTTTTATTTTTATCCATCTCCGAAATTAATATGTAATTTAGTTTTTTAACAATCATAACGTATAAAGAGTTTATTAAAATTATTCCACGATTGAATTTCTGTTATGAGATCATTAAATCTTACACACGTGAACACATGAATAAGCATGTACTGGTGACACAGTGAAATAGATACCTTATTTTTGTTTCATTAGCAGTATTACTCTATAAATAAAATGTACTCTAATATGATCAAGTAAAATCGACAACGTTGTTGAGTTTAAAATCAGGTAGAAAGGAAACTACACATTTTACCAAGTCTAGTTTTAAACACTCACGCAAGGATTACTTGTAAAATTTGCAAATAATGTATTCTACATAAACCCAAGGGCGCGGGGGAGCAATGAAGACGTATTGTTGGTGGCCTAATAATTGCAATAAGAGTTGAAATCGAAATTGACTACAGAGGAGCCTTAATGATGTGCATTGGCGAACTCGTTAAAAATACTACATATAATTATGTTCTTTATTTTAATTGTCAACATTTGTATTCCAAATACGAAATTTTAAAATACAATTTCAAATATATGTATGTAGGTACTTTATCGTACTTTTAATCTCAAGGAGCTTAATATTTGAAATTCTAAATTTTAATTTGCAATTTTACATTTTGAAATCCGTATTTGACGTTTTAAATTTACAGATTTAAACTGTAACTTTAAACCTGAAAGATTCAAATTCAAAATAAAGCCCAAATATGCTGTTCAAAATCGCAAATTCAATTTTTATAGGAGAGACGGAGATTGTATAATATGTATAGTATATATAGTATAGTATACAGGGTGTCTCACGGTGACCGTCGGTTAGAAGTATATCAAGAACTGTAAAAGCTAGAAATTTAATCTATTAAATAAAAATATTTTCCAAATGGCAGCACTTCCGGAAATACCGGAAGTGAGCATCAACTTCCTTATTTTAAATACAAACCAGGCAATTTTTTTTCACATTCTGATGTGTCATAAAATGTTTAGAAAGTATGCATAAAATAATCGACGTATCAATTTCGATTGTTGAGAAAAAAATTTTTTTTCACTGAAAAATTTGAAAATCTTGTTTAGGAAATAAAATTGAAAGTCGAAAGTGGTAAAAGTTAGGGAAATAGGATTTTAGGTTCTCAATGTCAAAAGATTGAGACACAATTGTCTGTAACGGATAATAAAAAATTGCCCGCGGTTACTGATCTATTTGACGTTATTTCCAGACTTAAGAAAAACTTTAAAAAGTCTCTTTTTTCAAATGGAATGCCTATTTAATTATCAGCCCATTCGATGCAGAAATGAATTTCTTTTAAATTGATATAACATGTTCCTATACCTAAAATCAATGATTACAGAGTTGCTGAGTGGGAATGGATTAATAAACCAAAATGTAGGGTAATAACTTTATGTTAACGTTATAAGCCTACATTAGGTTAGGCTATTAGCCTACATTTTGGTTTATTAATCCATTCCCACTCAGTGATAGTAAATAGGCTAAAGATGGAGCGATTCATTAAGATTACAGAGTTATTTACATTTTCCTATTTAAATTTATAATTATAATTACATACTTTACAAAACTTTGAAAATTTTCAAAAAATTTTTATTCAATTGTTTCTTATGATTCTTATGCTTTCTTATGTTTTCATTTTTATTTGACAGTTGTCAGTTAGCTTTCAGTTTGAAAGTTTACGCTACATTTACGTTTGTTATCAATGGTATCTGTTTCAATTTGATTTTTGCGCTTGATATATTTTGTTTTCAATTGGGCAATATGGAATACACAAATGTTGATATTCTAAATTTGTTTTACATTCATGGCGAGTCTGCTCGTATTATTTTCGGACCTGCAGAACCTTTGGCCATTGAATAAAGAATCACTTAACACTTTAACGAAAGATATCCGCATTTACCTACAATGACAGAAAAAAAATCAGGATGATTAAAAAGAATTTTCTAAATTTGGGCGAAGTAAATGTGCCACGAAATTTGGCAAAGCGAATTGTATCCAATGACGCTGCAGAAACCAATGTATTGGGATATTTTACAGTTTTCCCTGAAAGTTCTGTTGGTTCGGCGGAAAGAGACCGATACTAAAGAAGTTCCATAGATAGAATTTTAAATAATCATAAAAGCATAAGCATAAGAAACAATTGCATAAAAATTTTTTGCAAATTTTCAAAGCCAACCATGTTTTGTAAAGTATGTAGGTAATTATAAATTTAAATAGAAAAATGTAAATAACTCTGTAATCATTGATTTTAGGTATAGGAATATGTTATATCAATTTAAAGGAAATTTATTTCTGCATCGAATGGGGTCATAATTAAATAGGCATTCCATTTGAAAAAAGAGACTTTTTAAAGATTTTCTTAAGTCTGGAAATAACGTCAAATAGATACGTAACCGCGGGCAATTTTTTATTATCCATGACAGACAATTGTGTCTCAATCTTTTGACATTGAGAACCTAAAATCCCATTTCTCTAACTTTTACCACTTTCGACTTTCAATTTTATTTCCTAAACAAGATTTTCACATTTTTCAGTGAAAAAAATTTTTTTCTCAACAATCAAAATTGATACGGCGATTATTTTAAGCATACTTACTAAACATTTTATGACACATCAGAATGTGAAAAAAAATGCCTGGTTTGTATTTAAAATAAAGAAGTTGATGCTCACTTCCGGTATTTCCGGAAGTGCTGCCATTTGGAAAATAGTTCTATTTAATAGATTAAACACTCCATGTCGCATGTGCAAAATTTCAAATTTCTAGCTTTTACAGTTCTTGATATACTTCTAACCGACGGTCACCGTGAGACACCCTGTATGAGACAAGAAGAAGCTAGCATAGGCAGTTTAGCGAAATAGGGCGCCGGTAACAAGAATAAGTAAGAAGAAGGCAATAAAACCCATGGGTGCCCAACCCTAGATGCAGATAAGAGGGAAAATGGCTGGCGTATACAAGGAAGAGAGCGAGAACCATGGCATTGGTAGAAGAAGTGACGAAGAAGGTGAGGGAGTTGTGTGGCAGCCCCTCAACCTGCCCACCGGGGTCCGAGATGGGAACACCAAAAGTTCTTAGTGTCAAAGAAAACATGGCTTAGCTATTATAAAAATAGTAATATGAATGAACGAATTTCCAGTGTTGCAATGATATTGACCAGCAAGGTTATTTACGTTAAAGAGAAAACCTCGAAGGTGCTTACTTAATACGAAAAGTTCAAAGCCATTTGCATAACCAAGAAACCCTCAAAGATATGCGGTCGTGGTTTCTTTCTCAGTTAAGGTGTCATTTTTCTCTAAATATTCAAGCTCAAAGCTAAAAATGCGATTCTGATCACGAATAGGATCTCTATGCATTAAGGCAGACATGGGCAAACTTTTTAAGGAGAGGGCCAGATAAAATAAAAAATTATCTAGACGGGCCAAAAAAAAATTGAACAAAACAAATTTTTATAAGTGATAATCTTTATTTTTATATCACACACAACTTATATTATAGGTAGGCTACAATGGTAGCGATAAAAATATTAAAAAACACTACTAGTTGCCCTTCCTATAAAATATATGGAAAAATTTGTTTCTTTTTTTATTATTATAGTAGTGTACCCACTGCATTCGTAGATGTACAGTTGGGGCAAAAAAATGGGACACTATGGTTTTACAAGTTCAATATGGTCATATCTACTTTAAGTTTTACCTGATCCTCGCGATTAAACAATAATTAAATTTATCCACGACTATCAGTGATTAATAAGTTATTGTCATTAGCAACGTGAGTAATGAATATTACTCACTGTTATTTTATATAATTCCATGGTAACCGTCCAATACGGTCAATTAGAGAATTTTCAAATAAATATTTAAATTGAATTAACATTTATAGTCGTGGATAAATTATAGTATTCTACTCGCGTATAATGGCTATTATTCTCTCGGTAATTTATGCCACTCGCCTGTGGCTCGTGGCCATAAACTTACCTCGTGAATAATAGCCATCATTATACGCTCGTTGAATAATATACTATTTTTAGTCAGGTACTAGTTAAAGTAGATATGCCACTTGAACTTGTAAAACCATAGTCGCCCGCGGCCTGTACTTTTCCCATGACTGCAAGGAATACCTGTTGTTTATAATTTAGCATGGCGGTTGCTTTCTCACCTAATCCTCTGATCCTAATCCTCTGATCCTCTAATCCTCTGATCTGCTATTCGATTATAAACGGAACTCAGTAGACGTTTTAAAAATCGATGATCACAATAATTGTCACCTGTCAATATTTGCAAGATAATTGTTTATGTTTGGCTAAGACATGGTTGTCGTCCCGACTAAATGTCCTTTAAAAAAGAATGGGTGCGAAAACGAAAACGTATCGAACCAAGTTCAAGGGATGTTACAGGAAAATAATTGTAGGTAATTTTAATTTTAACCGAATTCAAATCACCATTACTAACAAGCCGGTCCTACGTACACTCGTGATTCTAATAGTGTACATAGTAAATTAGTATTTTAATCCGTTCATTATTATTTAAACATGATTTACATTCAGGTTCGCAGGAAAGCTTGCTAATAAATAATAATTAGTCATTCCTTAATATTAAAACTGTTTTCGATGAATTTTCCAGGATCTGCAATTAGACAGCTACTACACTTCCTCCTATTTACGTAAACAATATTGGAATTTGAAGGTAACGTAAACGACCTCGGAATTTAAGTTGGTGAATCAAATGATTTTAGGTTTTACACTTTGCGTAAACAATGTTAGGTTTTCGCTGTTACACAAATACTTTTTGGATCTTTCCGTGTTACGCAAAACCATCTTGGAGTTTTTCAATGTTACATAAACGACTTGGGTTTTGCATTGTTACCTAAACAGCCTTGGGAGTAATGTCATGTGCCATAGTATTTTTAAGACAGTGAACCAACAGTAGCAAATCGTTCAATCAGACCAATATTTTTACTCCTTTCAGTATTATCGTTTCGATAACCCCTAATATTTTGTCTTAGAAAAAATGCCACATCATTTTTCTGTAAATTGTGCAAATTATGCAAAACACCTACCAAGTATGATTTGAAAATTCAGTTTGGTTAACCAGGTCGTAATTGTTGCAACAGTTATTTCTGTGGTAGGTAATTTAGATTGATAGGGATGGGCTGGTTGAATTTCTGAAAAGGTATTAAGTAGGTCGAAGTGAGCTATAAAAATACAAAATGATGTTATTTTATTTGTACATTCTGACTGTGTAACGTTAATATATTATTGCAATACCGATATACTCAAAATAAAACTTTATGGCATCGTTCTTAGGGTAAGACTGGGTTCTACTTGGAACTAAATTTTTTTTACTAGTTAGTAGGTATTTTAAAAATGTTTTGGGGCTAGTGTAATGGCTACTAAGTTACGCTTTTTTGAACATTTTTAATCAGATATCACGTTGGAGAAATGCTAAGGAATTATGAAATGTGTTCATAGAAAGTACCACAAAGTGAGTTATACGAATTTTTATAAAGTCTCAGTTCGATATGCAATTAATTATGCAAAAGGCAGCCCAAAAATAGACTTGTGGATTTTATGATATTCTTATTAGTGAATAATCTTTTCGTTCTACTATAATAATTACTATCTAGTTATTATGTCATGTAAACGTTTGACTACTTTATAGGCCATTAGCTAAATGTGTGACAAAGTTATAACATTAAATACACCTTACAAAGTTTCCGCCACTTCCACTTCAAAGATCAAACATCGAAAGTGTTTCGAAAAAGTACTTGCGATGGAACAAATAAACGTATAGTCACGGGAATATCTGTTCCTGAGGGGTTACAACATCCCTTTATATGAACTCCCTCTTAGAATACTAATCAGACTACTCATACATGCGCATACAGTTTACATTGCAAATTTGAAATTTCGATGTTAATTTCAAGATGCTTGAAATTCCGCATTTTCTGTGTTAAAACATTTATTTAGGTTATTTGTACGTCCCTGTTTAATTCGTAATCGTATTGGTGGACTCGCTTTTAATTCCAATAGCATTGTGATGGTTAATTGACAACATAGCATATCTTTAAATTACGGCTAACGGATAATTAGTGGCAAATTAATAATGTACTACACTCGTAGTAAAAAATTGATATGATGCCAATAGTCTGGGAGCCCGATGGGGTTGAATTCGAATAAGGGTGAAAGCATGGGGATGCATTTACGAGATAAAAGGGTTGCTCCGCTCTGATATAATTATGTAGTGAAGTTCGGTATTGTTTTATAGCTGCATTGAAAATGTAGTAATCGTATTAAAACTCTGCTCCTCGGTACCAGACAATGTCTACCTGCTTCTACAAAGCTCCGTTTAATAATAGAGGAAATTAAATTATTCGTCTAATGAGTTTTCGCTCAATACGTCGAAACCAGGAATTGCAGTTTTGAAAACTATAGCTGTAAATATAGTCCAACGTGGTCGATACAGTTTTCAAGCAGTAGCTGATAAAGGTTGGCACGTTGTTCTCTTTTAGTATTCCATACTTGAACACTTTCCAAAAAATGACAACGGGATAGTTATTCGACAACAATGATACATTATATATTAAGTGACCTGTTCGACTAAATCTCTTCTATAAATCCGGAATAGTTTGCGTAAGCTCATCTTTACAAGGGGTGCGATCTGGGACGTCGAGAGACGTATGAGGGGTTGCTAAGCAACCCTGCCCGACTACGGAGTCCGGGACCGGAGCAGCGATCAAGGTTACCGACACAGCCTGAGCTTACAAATTCCGGATGTAGAAGCCTCCGGCGAACGATTTGTATTGCACCCCTAAACCACCGATGAAGTCTGGAGTTGCAGTAAAAAGTGTTGATACGGTGCATAAATGATTTCAATTACTAACAGTTTTTACATGCTTTTATGTTGATCAAATTACGATCGAACAACGCTATCAATCAAAAAACCTATAAATTATGTTTTTATGATTATTACATATAAGTATTGCTTAGCTAACATTGTATGTATATCATATCACATGTACCTAATGTATGTATTGCAAATTTAAAATACTTACCGTGCAGAAATTACGTTTAGTTCTTTGCAATTATTTGAAGAACTGAAGCTTAAAATTCGATCAGAAATCGCTAGATTGAAAATACACTGAAAATAGAAATCTAATTACGTGCTCATTATTCCATTCGCACGGTTGTACAAAATCAAAAATTAAATCATTATCGAATGCATTGTTAATAACATTATGGGTTGTGGGGTTCAAAAGTGCATCATCGTTTAACAGAAGACTGCGCAACTTTACGATATCTGTTGATTACGAGTCATGATGAGTAACATGCGATGCGGGATTTAACTTTTTTCCGCTCGCGGGCTATGAGTTTCCACCCCTTTCTAATGGAGAAAAATACTAATCACGATGGAAGATAGATTCACCGTAGATGAACTCATTAAATTATATTACTGGGTGAAGTAATATGATGGTAATGCGTAATAATTATGTATGTAGTAGTGCCTACCTGCAAAAGTATACTGGGGAGTTATTATTTGAAAAGGGCGTTATTTAGGAGATATTGAGTGGGTGGCCAAAAACGAATATCCCATTAGCGGTCTCCGAGGATCGCAAAAAGTGGTCAACTATTGGAATTCAATTTTTGCAGGTCTTTATTATAAAGCTCGTCCTCGCCTTTTTTGTACCTAACACAAAAGCACGTACAACACACAATAAAATAACATGGAAAACACATCTAATAAAGTTTATAAGGTCCAAAGATCTAAATCCCAGCGCCCTTTTGAGCTCGCAAAAGTATGCTAAGCGTCAAAATGCAATAAGATACAAATTTAATACTCGCAAGATATACACATTCCTCACCATTTCACAATTGGGCAAGTGCAAGTTACATCCTTTTTAAGGCAACAATAGATGGTTGTTGCACATCACTCTTTGTCGTAGTATTTGAACTACAGGAGACGATATCATTTCCATTTATACTTAACCACCGCTGAAGCAATTACGGACGGTTAGTGTTATCCCTTTAGGGGCGATTATTCGTATTGAAATCATATCAGAAGGATTTCCAGTTGTTTGAACTTCGTCATTAAATGAGGATGTAGCTAGCTCATAAATTTAGATATTGCTTCCATTACAGAGTCGGTACACTTTTCCGAATTTATATCGGGAGCGATTAATCTGCACAGTGCTCGTCACACTACCAACTTAAAGATATCCTAGGCGTGGCTAGTCCACGGGTACTGTAGAAGCGTTCTTGGAAGCTTCCCATTATTCTTCTCAGGGTACAGTGAGAAATTTTGGAGATTTCCTTGAGATATTCTAGGGTTTGAGGACGACGACGCTTATATATGTATATAACTTCATCCTTGAGACACTCCGACAGAAAAATATTGAACGTGCTCAGTTCAAGCGAACGCTTGCTCGTGATTTGATCATCAGATTTTGAGCGTAAACAGTTCTAGAGCATATCACGAAAATCACGATTGCGGTAACGCTACCTTTTTAAGGAAACCTCACGACCCCTTCAAGACCTCATGACGCCTAAGAGACTACTGTACACGATACGGCAAACTTTTGGACTGCAAAGGGGCCATTGGTAGACTTGGAGTGCACCATAATGATGGAAATGCGCTTCTTCACTTGTTCACACAATACAGATTACAGATTATTATCACCCAAAATTCTCCCTTACTTACATTGTGTTCGTTTTCGGATAGCTCGTGTGCTACCAGAATTGTTACTTTGACGTCATTTTCTTTATGATACTCCATGCTTATTAACCTTTCTTATATAAGCTTCATCCTTCTTCTTGTGGGTAATTATCCTCACTTCTATTCCTGGACGTCCTGTCTGTTTGTTTTCTGCTGAAATAAACAACCTTCGATTGGCTATAAAGGAAAGACGGGTGATTTTATTAGATACCAAAAGTAATGTACGATGAATGTTACTTCTCGACATAATCATCTTCATGATTGAGGCTTTTGTCATACCTGTGAACAAGCTTTTCAATACCTTCTTCATAAAATGTAGCCGCCAATGATTTGAAGTGAGTTGTGACTTTTTTTTTGAGCACTTCGTCAGTTTGGAAGCGGCCCCAAGCCACTTTTTCAATCAGGATCAGAGCAATTCCAAATGTTTTTGGGATCAAAAAGGTGTGTTGTTTGTAGAGTTTATGCAGTCGGGGACAACAATTACTGCAGATTCGTATTGTGAAACTTTACAGCGCTTATGGGAAGCTATTCAAAACACAAGAAGAGTTTGTTGTGTTTCTTGTGCCGTGTGGATGATCAGCATTATTTTGATTTATTAGGTGTCTTTTGGTTTTGTAAACATGTGCAGCTTCCAGGATGTATAACGAGATTACAGTTAATATATTTATTTTTATTGGTATCATGTTGGGGTTCTTTTCCAAGTGTAATTTTCTTCAATTTATCTGATTTTTTTAAATATTCAGATAGTGAAAAACTTAACTAGGGTGATTGCAAGATTCTAACGGTCACAGAATTGCCTCGTCACTTTAAGATACTTCTAAGGACACTTTGTCTAGAAGATTGAAGAGAAGTAGTCAAAAATACCACAGAAAAAAACCCAAACCAATAAGAAGGGGTTTTATGGATGCTTGGTAGGTTTGTTGGTCAGATATTAAGTAATTTGATTAACTTTTGAGATCAAGTGGTAATGTGATCTGATAACGTCACATTTAACAGTTCTTATAACTTTCTGCTTAATTCTTTCGATCTGTGTACGATTTGTTGTTCTTTTTAATTCTTAATTAAAATTATTTTGGTTGTCGTTCTTTTGTTAACGTGTTATGTTTGTTTGATCATGCCTAGACTACGGCCATGCCCATGATACAATAAGAGACAGATAAGATTTCGCGCAGGAGTGGGCGTAGCCAATTTCAGCAGCTGACGTCACTCTGCGAGTAAAACGTTAAGTTTATTATGCTACGGCAGGGCGAATAACGTTGTTACAACAGTTTTAGCTTTGGTCAGTGAATAAATTTAGTAAAATGAGATGTGCTGTATATGGATGTGGTGCCGACAATCAGGCAAAAGCTTTTTCTCGAGAGGCAAAGTTTTTTAGCTTTCCAAAAGACAAGAAAGTGGAAGGTATATGGAGACACTTGTGTAAACGGAATGATAAATTTAATGTTAGAAGTGCTCGGATTTGTTCAAAACACTTTAGTGATGATGATTATAAGCGAAACCTAAAGCATGAGCTGCTTCCATACAAGCCAAAAAAATATCGACTCCCAAAAAAGGAAGCCATTCCCTCAAAAAACTTACCTCTACTTGGCAAAAAATTTGTAACACTAATTTCTTTTTTTGGTATGTATTACTACAAGGTAATGGACAATACACAATACACAGTTTTATAAAATATCTTTGGACATGTCATAAATTTAAATATACTATTACCAAAGAGTATATAATCTATTACCTATACTATACTAATAAAAAAACACCGCATCATACTTTTTTAAATTACATATTAGAAAACTTTATTATTAGGTAGTTCCAGTTTTATTTTATGTTGGAATGTACGACGCAATCTAAAAAAATTCTGAAAATTTGCAACAAGACTTCCCTCGCATTACCACTTTTTTCAAAAAGTAAATATTGCTGAATTCAGAAAAAAATACTCTTAAATTACATAAAAAAACTGCAACTTTATCTTATAAAAAAAATGAGTGCCGCCATTTGAGCTTATACCGGAAGTGACCTCATCAAAGGTAATATTAGCATTTTCGCCCTTGGTCCGATTGTAATCGATTGGCGAAAACCGCATTTCGATAACTTTAATAGTTTCTGAGTATAGAGCGTTGCAAGAAAAAGTGTACGGACAGACTGCAGACTACAGACGACAGACGGAATTTTTTTTTCATTTTTTGAATCTACTTATTCAAAAACGCAAAGATATGTAAAATTTTTTTTTTGGAACACTAATACAATACTTCCCTTTTACTTCGTACTCGGGAAGTAAAAAACACTAAATTTTCATATATTTACCTGCGTTTAGCCAATTTCCTTCATATTAAAGCTCAACTGATCATAATTTGTCTTAATTTATGCTAAATTTTCAGGCACGTTTGATCTTATTTCTGTTTTCATAAAAATTTTGAGTGATACGCAAATAAAAGCTCTAAACAATAAAAATATACTCGAAAATATATCAAATTCCTAAACGCTGATTTATTAAAAGCGCGCCACAATAAATCACAAGGTGACGTCATATGCGCAGATCTGGCAAATTTTGAACCTCTGTTTTTTTATTGTATCATATACGGTAACTAGGATATACGTCAATAAATTAACCGAATTTGAAAGAGGTCGAATTTATTAGTTGGTACGAAGTTGGTTCTTCATTTTGGGAAATTGTTAACCGCGTAAATCGAAATCGGTCTACTGTAATGTGTGAATGGTTTGCAGATGGCCAGGAACGACGTAAATGAGGAACCTGGAGGAACAGGTAATGGTGCGATGAAAGATCTCATTGGAATCTTGGCGTGTCGTGTTGTCTGTAGTGACGAATTTAGGCTTTGCTTAGGTAGTCAGAAGAAGACAGAGTGAACGATGGAATCTTCAATTTACGGTTGAGAGGCACGTACACCGCACTGTGGGTGTTATGGTTTGGGGTGCGATTATTTATGGCAGCAGGTTTCCCTTGGTGTCCATTCGAGGCAATATGACAGCACAACGCATTATGGCGGAGTATTGACCAACTCATTTAGTTTAATTACTTATAAGAGTGAACTGTTACGACATGGCAAAAATTTAAATATAGATAAACGTACCTATTTGTATACCAACAATTGTAATTTTCCCTTTTTATGCCGCTTTTAAACAATTTTTGTTACTTTAGTCGATTTAGGGATTTTTGTGGTGGTTGATAATTTTTTAATTTTAAAGTTGAAAATTTGATCTAGTCACTTTTTGCTTTATCCAAATTCTGTGAGAAAACACGAATATTGAAGATAATCGAGATAATCTTGTATGTACTCTCCCTGAATTACGTGAATTTGCCAAAAATCGTAGATGATGACGTTCGCGTACTAAAGAATCAAAATGGAGGCAAATTACAAAAATGACTTTTCATTACCAAAATGCTATTAAAAAACAAAGTCTGATGCTGGGACAATACGCAAGAAAAATTTATTGAAATAAAGAGGAGAAAAACAGATAATGACAATGTACAAACTCAGTATACATATAGCAGTGTTGGCTAACTTTAGATGCAGTACACATAGTACACAAATGTAAGGCAGTTGACTTATGCTTTTCCATGCTATGCTACAAAACATTAAACTTAGATTGAAAACGTGTATAAGATTACGTCAATTATTAGGTACTGTGAGCAGCTGACACATTTACAGCGGTAGTAAGGTAAGTACTGGAAGTCTTGTCCTGCAGGTTTCAAGGAACGCATCTACAACATGGCATTATTTAACCTAAGATGGCATGCGTATTACAAAGTATAACACAGTTCTCAAACATTATAATACTGTTTTATCCGCATAGTGCGGGAGAACGATGGGTATAGGGCTGCGAAAATAACTGATGTTTATTGGTCTTATATATTAGTATTATATCAATATAGAAACATGTTTAGAATCTGTAAAACTCTAACTCCCATTTGCGCGTAAAGCAGTTTTCAGCTGTCTAACATTCCCATTTGATTGAGCAAAACGTGCATCTCCAGGACCCAAACCTTGAGTGGATTATTTTGCTTGTCGAAATTTTCTGCGCCATTTTGCTGAATGAGAATAACTGTAGTTACCGTATACGGCTTTCATTGGCGTATAAATTTTCATCGGTCGACGAGCCTCAGCTGAATAACAGAACGCAGATTATTTTGGACGAACTTTCGATCTTGGATGTCATTGCGTTATGTCCCAATAACAGTAATTAAAGAAAAGCTAAATTTAAATTAGTTTGACTAGTAGTGCTAAAACCTTTAACAAAGTGACAGATATTTTTAATAATGGTACCTAGTACATGTTCACAAAGGGTACATAAAGTACAAATGAAGGAACGTTAAAATTCAATTGAATATGTAGCACTGTCGGGTGGATATTTTTTCTCTAAGTAAATCGTATTCAAGCTTCTGATGATGTGATTGCCCCCAATCTTCTGTTCAGACAGACTCCATCCCAGTAACTGGACTAGCACAGTCAGATAATAATACATACGTCATCGTTGACTACAACAACAATACTGACCGTCTCGTCTACCGGGTTTAATACTTACTAACTTACAGACGCTTTTTTGAAGAAATATCGTTTGCTTCATAAAATTGAGGGACTAACAGATTATAAAATGAATCCCAAGTTTCGCTTCCCCGGTCATCACGATATAGATTGTAATGCGTTCTAAACCCAAAATACTTAGGTGAGACATGACTGTAATTCTTTGGGCCATCTGCAGGGTGAACCTCGATGGCACATGCGAGATATAGAAGAAAAAGGAAAATCTCAATTTGACTGGATGTGATCCATACACGATATGCTATCGGCTGGCTACCACCTATACAGAAGACTATTCAGTGGCCGAAGTGATCTGGATTGATTAATAATTTTCGCATTACCAGTTATCTACGAGGGCTACTATTTATATTTTGAGCCTTGCAAACACTGATTGCAGTTAGGCACCGTTTTACGTTTCCATAGAAACGTCCAATCACATACTTCAAACTTTTTTCTGTCAATAGCGTTATTTGTATTGTTACGGTTACTTGAAGATTGCGTGTCGGCAATGAAATAGAATTAAGTCGTGAACATTTTCGTGCGATGATTTATAACGGTTTTCGACGTGGATTATCAACACAAGTGTGCATGGATCAATTTACTTCAACATTTGGCGATGAAGCTCCATCCTTTGCCACTGTGGAACACTGGTAGAGCGATTTTAATGGTGGTCGCCTTTTGCTCACTGACGAAATTCGCGAAGGTCGTCCAAAATCAGTTGTTGTTCAAGAAAACATTGAAGCTGTGAAAAACTAATAATGCAAGATCGCCATGCGACATACTATGCAATTGAGGCAACCCTAGGCATTAGTTCCAGCAGAATATGTAAAACATTACATGATCATTTAGCCATGAAAAAAGTTTGTTTGTTTTCAAAAAATACATTGGCGGTCTTTCAAAAGACGTATAAGATTGTAACAGCTGACGAATCATGGATATACGTATACATACGAGCCGGGTGATTCAAGATGAACCAAATGCAACAAAAGTTGTTCACGCTCGAAGACATCGAAACAAATGGTCGGCTGTTTTTTCAGAAAAACTGGTCATGTGGCAACTGTGCCTTTAGACTGAGGAACGTGGAACTCTCAATTCTGAATGGTACACAACCGCCCTGATTTGACACCCAATAACTTCTTCTTGTTCCCGAATGTCAAGAATGAATTGCGTGGAAAACGATTTTCGTCGTCGGAAGAAGCCGTTGATGCGTTCAAAAACCATGTTATGGAGGTGCCTCAAGAAGATTGGAAAAAATGCCATGCCAAATGGTTCAAACGTATGCAAAAGTTTATTGACCATAAAGAAGGAATATTTCGAAAAACAATAAAGCAATTTTCAATGACAAATTACTGATTTTTCATTATTAGCCTCAAAAGATAAATAGTGACCGTCGTACCATTTTCAAACGAGGCAAATGTTGCAACAATAACATTTGTCAATAGTAAGCAAGAAACAGGTTGTCGCACATTTCTTCTTCATTGCTATATGTAACGTGGGCTGCAAAAGGGTCCGTGTGATTGGCGCCAAAAGTATTGGCGTGGGAAAAATAGCCATGTGTAACATTTTTTTGACAGCAGCTAAATATTTACTTATTTACATAAGCGGATCCCAACTAGAGTATTTCAGGAAAAAATTCCTTTGCATCCTTAAAAACAAGATAGGTCACGGTAATCGTCAAATTGAAAAACTCGACGTAAACATTTTTCTGAGATTCTTCCTCCGCAACAATTTAAGGGACACGACGAAAGTTATATTGCAAATAATTATGGCATATGAATAGTTCAAATTTCAATTAAGAAAGCGATTCAATTACACGAATACAAAAATTGTAGAAAATAGGTTTCGGCAATTTTCAATCTTGGAAGTCAAGCACTTTTGAACCAAAATTATTCTATTGACTTTTATTAAACCGATGTAATCTCCGTATTTGAATTAGCAAGTACATAAATTTAATCCTTACAAACGAAACTTTACGTTTAATGATACGAAACGCTAATTATACTTACTTACAATATTGTGTTAACTTTACAAGGGTTTTTATTTACTTATGGAAATAAGCTTTGGAAGTCTCCGAATTTTGGGAAGACGTTTGTAAAGTGTATTAAATTGGTTATAGTAAATGCATAATGGGATGTACGTACGAGAGGTATATATTTAAAAATCCCGGAAACCCGCGTTGCTCATGCGCTTTACTTATAATCAATTCAAGCACATTGTTAGGGGGTAAATACAAACCCACCCTTGCTAAAAGCAAAGAGCTAGAGTTTGTGAAACATGCAACAAAGAGCATTTGTTACCTTATTTTGCGCGAACTTAGCTATGGTTACACACATTTCTTTTTAACTGTACTTTTTTGTGATGGTGAAAATGTGCACCGTATAGGGTATCGAAAAACTTTATTTTCTATTTTAAATTTGAATTGTTTAGCTCCCTCTTAATACAATCAGGTAACATTAGGAATAGTTACGTAAATAAACATTCGCGTAATACAATTTAACGTAAATGATGAATCGATTTTAAAAGAAAACGTAATAATCAAATTCTAAGAGAAATTAAAAAGAAATGGAAATAAAAATGTTCCAGCAGTTGCCAAAATATTCGCTAAAAACAAAATTCGCACGTCCAATCATATTCGGCCACCAGGGGTAGTAATAAAAGTGGGGATGGATTTGTGGGTTGATATGGGGGGAAAAGCGTGCGCATGGGGTGGAGACCGCCGCGACGCCCGCCGCGGCGGTACAGATAGTAAGTAGACTGACTGGCGTCGGCAGGTCTGCGACATCTGACAACCTCTGGTAAGTGTTCTATATAGCATTGCATTAATAGTGGTTGTGGTAGATTTCCTGTTTAGTCATCCTTGCATTATATATACTCCACCGTTATAATAAATTAATTATTATCTTTCTTATCAAAAGTTACAGTGTTTTTGAAAATATTTCCTTTTTTTCCGGAGTTACAGTGATTGGTATTTTTCGGACTTGTACATAACTACAGTGATTGTTTAAGAAAATTTGCACTATTTTCCGGATATCTAAAAGTGTTTTAGTTTTATGTAATACTAAATCAATACCAATGTTAGATTGTTTATAGTAATTGCCACTTTGACGCGATGTTTATTCTAAACTGATGATAAGATAATAGATCCCTATTCAAATGGTCGAATATAGGAAAACTTAACAAGGGATTTTTTTAGAAATTTTAGTTTAGTTGCTCCAGGTAACTAAATTTCTATAAGTTACAAAATTAAGATAGGTATTAGGGGTAGCGAAATTTTAACTTACGAATAAAGTAACTGAAAGAATAACAATTAAAATTGATTTTTATATTTATATCACGTTTGATAAAGGTCAAAGCATATATTAGTAAACGGAATACGACAAGACAGGGTTAGGTTATGTACTGGTTGTCACGTGGCTACGTTACCGGTAAAACAACGCTGTTATTGATTATTGCATGTGCTCAAATTTTATAAAGTCTCATATTACAGGATATTTAAACTTAATTCAATTTGTATGATACAGTTAAAATTTCAAGGCCATTGAAATCTTAAATTGTCAGCGAAAATAAACCTCCCCTAGTCCCCGTATATCGACTAATACCAAAGAGCATAATACTCAATTACTCCTTAGTTGTCTATTTCACCCCTTATCTGAAATCGTACTGTAATATTATTTAAACAAATTTTTCTATTTCAGATTACGTTATAGTCGCATATATGGATTTAAAATATGTTGGGACATACCTGTTTGTATAATTTAAAGTGCTACACATTAAACTTTAGGAAAACACCTTTTACACTGTTTCCAAATGTTTGTGTGAGAAAAATGTTATGTACTTGATTGTAAGTGAACAATTTATAAAACGGTAGGAAGTAATAGACTCATTCATAAAAAAACACGCACATATTCATTACTAGAGGGAACTTTTGATAACTGTAAATCTACCATTTGTCATTAATTAGGCAACGAAGTTCTCCACGTAACAATCAGTGTTGTTTAATTGTTCTACCAATTGGCACTTATGCTCCTTAATCGAACTGAATGTGTAATGTGCGTGATTTGGTGTTAAAACCGCATAGGTACTACAATCAATACTTACCAAAAAAACCATATTTTACATATAATTTCAACAAAATATGCATCGGAAACTATTTTATTCTAACATTGGATGAAAGTTAACCGCGCGCTCTCCATCGAGTTAAAATGATATGCGTATGCTTATTTGCTGCTAGAGTTATTAATCCGAAATGACATATTAAAACTCATCCAAATCGTTTTGCTATGGTTTCTGTGTACACATCAATAGTCCGTGCATGGCACATTGTGACGTCACCATATAATGTAATCACGCCGCAATTAGGAAGGTAAACCACCTCCTTGAACTAGTTTCACATTTATTTAAGTTTTATCAATAACGAAATTCTATTTATATTTTTTCCGCATTAAATATTGCCAATTTATTTTCTGACAAACAAATCTATGTAAACGGAATCGTCGTCCTCGTTAGCTACATGTACCCTATCTACGTCATACGTAGGTATATTAAATTAAGAAATAAAATTAATCTGAGCACATAATTTATGCTTAGGTAGATAATTTAATTAGACTCTTAAATAATCGATTACGACCTAATTTAGATATTATACTTATAGCTGCAGCTTTTACATCCTTTTGAATCGTTCCAATAAAATTCGGCTCGTTAATCAGCTGAGGTTACGCATCAAAAATATCTAAAAGATTGGGTTGTACACATTTTCCATGCCTTTCTACTGTCCACTGTAATTTTTTTAAATTTCGTTGGAAATCCCAACTATCACAGTGGGAGTGGTCAAATTATCATCCTCTTTCCAGCCAGTAGTTCTGATGGATTAAGGTTGAAAAATTATAGCTCCCTGATGAAGAATACAATTTGAATAACTCTCATCGTTCCAAATTTTGTTCAAAGAAACGTTTTGTTTAAATAATTCGTAGCAACATGAATTTTTTGATGGAGCACTCCCTAAAATAGGTCAGCCACTCCCATTAACCCCGGGTCAAAATAGATGCTTTGCTTCCAAAGGTTTTTCCCGTAGTGCTTATCATTTTATTAGTGACCGCCTTCCGGTGGTTACTATAGATTATTTAAATAGTTTCAAGGAGCAAGTCGGGGATAACGATATAGTGCAAATCGAACACTGATTACTATCACAGTATGTGCACGGATCGTCAAACCCTTAGAAGGAATAATTGAAGTATACTCAATCAATGTAATTTCTGGAATTAAATTATATGGTTCTGCTGCACTATTAAATTTGGTTCTTTAGCAGTACCTGAATTGAGATAGAATTATTGAGGTAGAAAGTACCTTAGTCATGATTGTACACAGTACCTAATACAAATCGCTCAACAAATTTAAGCCTATTTAAATTGAGGTTAACGAGTAATTTCATATCTTCGTAGTAATTCATATCGATATTTTGGCGCGGCTTTTGTCTTGGTATCAATTCCTTCTTGTTCCAATACGTCCATTATTAATATTTACTGTAATCTGTTGTCTCAGTGTCTCAGTTACGGCTAATAATATGAGTAAGTGCTGCGACAAGCTTTACGTGTACCGGTTATGGAAAATACTCTCTCAACCTTATAATTGAATTAGCCTTTTGTTTCAACTTGTAGAACCAAGGCAAATATGGAACCTACTATTTATAATCACAAAGCGTGTCGGTGCAAGGGAAATCGTTAGTGTTCCTCAAAACTGCAGAAACTTGTTTTATAGCTCTAAATATTATTTCGATAAAAACTGAAATCGTATTCATTATTGATCAAATAGATTCCAATGAAATTAAAAGGTTCTAATTTTATACCTACTGAAATACTGTCGACGAAGCTTTAAACGTAAACGTTAGATATCTACTAAATAAAACTCACGTAATATTTCAATTTAATTTGCAAACCAGTACGTCCAAATAAACTTGAATTACATTAAGTTATTCCCTTGGGGTGCGTGGTTCTAGTTACCCCTTATTGTTCTCTTATACCCCGTGGTCAAAGCGACTCAATATTGAAACGACACGCGTCTATTTTTCAATACGTTATGTCTACTCCAGTAGGATTTGTATATCAAAATTATAATTTAGTTCATATACGGGGTTAACATATACATTCATCTTAACTTACAACTTTAGTACCTACAGCTCAAGTTGCGTTATGGTACACTGGATAGTACAGAATTTCATAAGACAAAATGTGTAATTGATTAAAGATGGAAAACATGTAAAATACAACTATAACTACCTTTATCGACCATACTATGGTTAACACAATCTAGTGGGGCCGTCGCGGCGCTGGTGACGTCACTGTCTCACGCTATAGTCACGTGTTGCAACAGCTGATAACGCACCCCTGCATATAGCAGCAGAAGTGTCTAACACTTAATTATTGGCAAATCACTAATTACGTTAAGGAAAATGTCCTATACGTTTGTTTATTACATTATAACTATAAATATAACGTTCTGAATTACAATTACTATGATTAAGCTTAGTACAAACACGTCAAATCTTTTATATGACTTCTGTTTATAATGTGCCCCTAAGATATTCCGATTGTTTGTTTATGCTCAGTTAGCGTCCGTAAATCGATACATCACAATTATAATTAAACGATTATAATCACTTCAAAATACTTACCTACTAATCGACTTTCTCTAATGCATTACATGTTTTTTAGATAAAGAAAAATGGTCTATTTTTGAGATATCCTTGGGGACACCATGAAAAGTCTCGTGACTACATCTATTAAGCAAAGGAAATTAGGGAAATCAAAGCTTCAAGTGGCGAAGAATTGGAGTATTCGGTAAATAATCGCTAACAACTTATTAGGAAGGATAAAGCTAACTGTACTTTACACTTTACATGTAATATCAACACTTGCACATGAAGAATCCTTATAATATCGCCTTAACAGTGCGATAATTAGTCATAGTACCTTGGATACCTGATAATATTTGTCATTCTCCTAGTGTTCACTGTGAGCCTGTATGTTACATAAAGTCATAAGGCACGCGGTGAATGCCAAGAGCAGACTTATCTCTACAGTCACAAGAATGGTTTATACAGAGCGCTATAAATCGCTGCAGAAAATAGTAATTAAAAACAGGTTTTTTGCATAAAACGTTTGATTACTGTTAAAATCAAAACCAACTCTGCACGCGCATTGTATTATACATCGAGGGGTGTCATTTAGGGATGTCTAAATAGGGTGCATGTTTTATCAGCGCACTCACCCCTGTACTTACTAGGGTGTTTGATTACAGATATGCAGCATTCCTGTTTGTTACATGACTTCAGTGGCGCACATCGAAAATTTCGAATAAATGATCGCAATTTCTATTTAACATTAAGTCTTATTAATAATTTTATGCAAATTAAATAGAAGTTAACTAATTTGGAAGGTGACTGCTAAACTATTTGATCACTGTTGGCTTATGAATAATCGAATTGTGTACTCATATTTTCAAAATTAAGCTGGTCTAACCATTAAGGAATCGTACTTCTGCATTTATGAAGCATTCAAGGAGAGGGTACAACTTGTAGAAATATCCTGTGTCGTTACGGGCGGATGACACAAAGATCTTGGCTATTCCTTTAGGAGAATACTTCCGTTGCCGACGGTGCTAGAAACATGTATTTTTGACCGTAATTCATGAAGCATAGTTTACAGATTCTCGTATTTTCCATCTCTCAAGGTACAATTATCTGCGAGCGTCCCTTTTGTGAACACATTTTGACATTTCTTGCTTGAAGAACCTAGACATATATGTCAACCTTAAAAAGGATACCATTTCTATTTCCGACCCTCACTCAAGATATGTACTACATAGTACTACATACATAGTTATAATATTAACTTCATTTAGAAATGTAGGTAAACTAAAAAAAAATTGTGACACTATCTGTATAAGTTTCAACATGTAGTTGCAACTTCACTTTCAACCTTGGTAAGGATTTGGTAAACGTATCTTCTATTTGTTTCTATGACTGTACATAAATCGTTTTTACTTCACCTCTAATTACATGATCTTTAACGAAATCATACCGTACGGTTAACGTATATTTGGGTATTGGGCTCATAAGCTGATTGATTTGACAATGCATAGCAATAAAATTACTTTGTAACTCAGCTTCAGTCAAAGATAAAGCTTGGACAACCATGGAATTTACTTGAAATCGGTACCAGGACCAATCATCATCGTTATAGCCATTTAGCAGAGTGGACATGTTTTTTTTCAAATAGAAAACTGTAGTTTAGAGAGCCCGATATATACCGCATTATTGTCATAGATGTGTGGAGAACCTTGAAATGTGTACGGCGACGTCAAAATTAGGACGTGTACCTATGGTAGTGTACATCAAACTTCCTTCACACACGTTGCATTTTTTCATTTTCACCTATCGAAGCTTGAAATTGCTTTAGAATCCATATGTCTCAATCCACTGATCTACTTCTTGGTATGCAATACCTTTTATAACTTTTCTTAGGTAAGTTTTACGCCCAAGTAACTATTGTAGATGCTAGTTTATCTTTCAGATATCCACCAAGTTCCTCATTACATCCCATAATTACAATACCATTACTACCAAGACTAATTTTACTTTGGGATTCCTACTATACAGTGGAATTAAGCATATTTTGACCGTTCTTTATTTCTTTATTGGTGCGTTAGATAACGTTTCTTTGTCCATTATAACCAGATGGCTTTCCTCAGGCCCGGATCCAATAAGTGCTGGGCCCGATTGGATTTTTTTGCGGGGTCCTCTATATATTAAATATTTAAATAAAATACGTTAACACGTTGCTGAAAGTTAATTTGCTAATTGAAGTCAAAAACAAATCACATGACCCACTCCAATTACAAATAATATAAAAGTTTTTAAACTTTAACGTTACAATTTGATGGTCGATGCATAGATTTAACAACGAGAATTCTCGTTATTGTGCGAAATATCGAAAAATAAACAAATTAATAACGTGTCCTGGTCTAATCCCAAATAGACATTAATTACACAATAATAAATCTCATCCATCAATGCGAACTTAAAATAAATATATTTTTAATTATTTGAATAATTTATAATTTATCCTTTATTGTAAGAAGCATTTGCTTTAAATTTCGAAAAATAACTAATTTTAGTGGTGATCGGGGCCCCTTCAAGTGCGGGGCCCGATTGGGCCCAATCGTTCCAATCGCCTTAAATTCGGGACTGGCTTTCTTAGAAATACTTCTTCGTTGATTCTTGCGACGGCGTGCATCACAATCGGGAATGAAAGCAACATTTCTTGCATTTTCCATTTTATTAACATACGACAAAAATAAGCTTTGCAGGCTTTCGTTGTTTGTTCGTTAGAAACTGTTTTTCTTGTTAACGTAAAAACTTCACATTCTATCGTTCTCCTAAAATTTATACCTTATAGGTATAATAATTCATATGGAGTATCTAACTTTTGGCACTCAATATCGTTCGAGCCCCCTCAGTTACGATCCTCATATCCAGTGGCGTATTTGAGGTCCAGGGCCTCGTCGCATCGTGAAAAAGTAGGGGGGGGGGGCACATTATTTAAGTGGTAATTATTTTAATGTTTGTAACCTTCTTGAATTAATTTGTTACAGTGTTATTTATTTTATTGCCTCTTATTTTTTATCTCATTTATTTATTATTATTATTATCATTAATTTTATTTTTTGGAGGGCCACATTTGGCGAGGGTCTTGTCGTGCGTTGCACGACTCGCACGCTCGTTAAATCTGCCACTGCTCATATCGATAATATGGACTGTAGCCTCATGAACTATACCTCAAAAATTAGGAAGGAGAATTCACTCCTGTATTTGTACCATTAGAAGGTATGCATATAATTTTGTGATCATTTGTGAGTTCTCTAAGAAATAACCACTTCTATTGGCAACTGTAATTGTAATTATCATATACGACTTCTGGTGGTGATATCTACTTTAAGTAGATATTTTCTTAAATTTAAGAAAGGCAGGTTTAATTGTAATAATAATAAGAACTTTATTTAGCAAAAAATGCTACACAAACAACTTGAAATATAAACATTACAAAATTAAAAAATAAGGGTAAAAACTATCATATTATATACTAAGTAGGTATATAGGGACCTATTCTACTATGACTGTTTAAGTAGGTACAACTCTCTAACACGCCTCTTAAAGCTACCTAAATCTGAGCTTCTAATAATGAGTGGAAGCTTATTATACTCAAAAAGGGCCCTAAAGAAAATAGAGTTTTGGGACGCCCTTGTGCTTCTATGATCTAATATAAATCTATCTTTATGTCTTGTACTATAATCGTGGGTATCACAAAATGTCTTTAGCTTATTACACAGATATACCGGAGTGAGTTTAAGTTTACATTTATGTACAAACACTAACACATTCATTTCCAGCATGCTTCTGACTTCCATCCAGTTTAAAGTTTTCCTCATTTGCTTAATGCTGGTCTCTCTCTTTGCTCTTAAGATAACTCGCATGGCTCTATTTTGGAGAAGTTGTAGTCTATTAATATTTGTTTGTTTCGCTAAGTATAAAATAGTTGCTGCAAAATGGAAGTGTGGCAATACTGTTGTATTATATATAATTTTTCTCGTTTCCACAGAAAGGTAACAGCCACATCGATACAATGCTCCTATTTTTTTAGCTATTTTTCTGCATATATAATCAATGTGTGCATCAAATTTGAGCTGTTTATCTATTATTACACCCAGATATTTGATCTTTTCCACCATTTCAATATTTTCACCGTCAATTTTTACAGCTACATTTTCTTCATCGAGGTTTTGTGTATTTCTACTTTTTCCAATTACTATTCCTTTTGTTTTCTGTACGTTTAGCTTTAATTTATTTACTTCCATCCACTTACGCATATTCTCTAGATCTTCATTCAGCTTCTGTACAATTTCCTCTTTATTATCTCCAGTTATGTATATAACAGTATCGTCAGCAAACAGGTGATACTTACAATATTTCAAGACTTTTCCAACATCGTTTATATACAGTATAAACAGAAGTGGACCTAATATACTTCCCTGGGGAACTCCTCTATAGTTTATTCTTGGACTAGATACCACATCATCACATCTTACTACTTGTTTTCGATCACACAAATAACTTTGAAACCATTTATGAACTATACCCCCAATGCCATAATTTTTGAGTTTAAGTAGTAACCTTTCCCTGTCAATAGTTTCAAAAGCACGTTTCAAGTCCAGAAAAATAACTACACTACACATGCCATCATCAATAGTTTCTTTCCACTCACTTATCAAATACTGCAGTGCTGTCTCACAATTGTAATTCTGTCTAAATCCCGACTGAAACTCACATAATACGTTTTGCTGAGTAACATATTCCAATAACTGAATGTATACTGCTCTCTCCAATATTTTTGCAAATGATGGTAACGTGTTTATTGGACGAAACTCTTCCATATTTGTGGTCCCCGATACTTTTTGAACTGGTACTATGGTAGCCATTTTAAGTCTTTCTGGCACTACTCCTAACTCAAGGGAGCTATTTATCACGTTTAGGAAAAGATTTTTCCCATTTTCAAATGACAACTTTATCACCTCCATAGTAATATCATCCGGACTACTTTTATTTGGTAAAGCGAATATGATTTTCTTTAGTAACTTCTCATCCAGATATTGAAACGAAACCAATTTATTTTCCAGATTATTGTTTTGAATGTCAGCATTAGTATGCTGAGACTGGGTCATTGTTTCCAGAATATTGTCTATTGTCTTAATCAACTAAAACGTCAATGAATAAAGGTCAACGATAAGACGTTTATTTGCAGTGCCCCCATCGTTAATTTCAGTTGCCAATAAAATAAATGATTAAAATGTTAAGACTTTACAAAATGTTATATTACATAATCGCTTTCGGCTTTCCTTCCGTCCATGGCATATACAGGATTTTATATCCAAATTCTATGGTTAACAAATTAAATGTCTGATCGAAAACACACTGCTCTTTCTTTAATTTGGGTTTCCTCCTAGGAAATTCCATTGTATTCCTCTGCAACTGATTTCCTTAGAACTAATTGTTTTTCTATTTTGTTTCAACAATGAACAATAGTTCCTTGGATTCGTTTAATTTAATGTAGTGTTGGCCTCTGCACTGAATTCGCAAAGTAGATCCACCTATATAATATCCATTTAAAGAAATATAACTTTATGTCATATCTGGAATATTATCCTAGATACAAAAAAAATTCCTTTTGTATAAAGTAAAATTATCTCCATCTTTTTCCTTAATAACTTTTTGATAGCATGGAAAATATTTAAGTTTAATGATCATTTTCAATTAGTGCGTTAAGTATATCTAGTAAGTAGTGGTCCTTAAAGCAAAAATAAAATAAGGTCTGAGCAGATCAGATAAAGACCCCCATTTAACCAACTATGTATCTCTCACCGTTTCCAAGATACCAATAGTTTGGACACAGATGATCTATGGTAAATAAGCGATTCATTAACAATTTGTTTAGTACTGATGAGTAGCATTTGTAAAGAGCTTTCCAATGATGTATTACCTACACATGGAGTAGTGCAATTAAAAAAAAATGAGTGGGGTGACTGGAGCCTAAGGGGTGAGTTGCAGAAGATTTCTATATGAGTCAAGTAGACGATGAAAGTGGGATGGTACGGAGCGTTGTCGTGTTGCAAATCACTCGTTCGTATCCCGTGTCCCATTCTGGTAGTTTATCGACCAATGCATTGTTCAAATTGTGCAGTTGTTGTCGGTAGTAATGCCCATTGACAGGTTTCGTCAGATTTCGGTAGTTCACAGTAAGTATACAATTCTCTTCTAGTCCCACCAAACGCAGAACATTGTCTTCCTTCCAAAGCGATTTGAAAGCTACGATTGTTTGCGTTTGGGATTCTCGAAGTATATCAACTTCTCATTGCGAGTAACAATTAAATGCACGACACACTTTCTTTTATGCCTTAAAGACAAAATTTTGGAAGTGGCCTCCATTTGCCTCTCAGTTTGTATCGCAGGTAAACGTTTGGAAATACCGTAACGAGTCATGTTTAATACCTCCGCAATTTGATCTTGTGTTTGTGTATCATCTTCATACAATAACTCTTGCAGATCGACGTCTCCAATCGTTTTTGCTCTTCCCCAGTGTCGAAATTTCACAATTCTCTTACCATTTGCCATACGAAAATATTAATGGGCGTTACACATGGAAAGTAGGTAAATTCATCATTCTACTTGTTTTCAAATTTAATTACCTTTCATTTTCAGAACTACTGCCCACCAAATAGGAGGCACATCTGTCATTCAATTGTAGCTACAGGAGTGTGTTAAATCTATGTCATGGATTTTGACTGCGTTTACTTTGTTTTACTAATAAGAACTAATTTACCTCTTTTTGTTTCAACATTCCAGGCCTTACGCAAGGTTCATGAAAATCAAAATGTTTTTTAATTCTATAGTCCTCACTCGCTTAAATCAAGTTCATACTTCTAACTAAACCTAACTCAAACCTCCATAATTTACATAGAATCTGACATACCTCAATTAATCTTTAGATTTCCATATTAAATTAGTTTTAAACGAGTTGGATGGTAATCGTATCAAATAAAGAGGTTTATTGATTCCATTTTCTAACCTAAACAACCTGCGGCTCTTCGGCAATCGGAAAAGCTTAAAAAGAAATCGAATTTCATTGTAATTTAACTTTCTGGTTCAAAACTTTCAATTATTATCAATTGTATCAATTCAACTTGGTATGGTTATTTAGAAATCTCATTTTTATCAATGCATCTAGACAACGTCAGTAATTACAGAATTGTACCTATCTAAATCAACTCGTTCAATGACCAAAATCGTTCCAGTTCTCTTAAGCTAAAGAATTTTACAACACTCATTATTGAAAATGGCAATTGAATTCTAAAAGGCGGACTTGTTGTGCTAAGCCTAGTTATCACAGCAAAACTACAACAACAAAAATCAAAAAAAATATGTTTAAAAATAGTATCGACTACAAACTAGCAGCCTTAGGTAGTTACCTGAAACATATTATCCAACCGAATAAACTTTCTACTGGCTGTTAATAAAATCAACGAAATAGCGAATGGAAACTCACATCAAAGAACTTTTCTGTCCACATTTGGGAGGTCCGATGCTTCTAGAGAAACCAATCTGACATGCTAATTCATAAATACCAAATACCAAACATTGCTAATCCACTCCCACTAATATAATTTGGCAAACGTCCTATTCTAAAAATTAGCTGAAAGTTCAGCCTATTTGCAATATTTATCTACAACACAAACCGTTCGTCAAACCAACCACAAATGGTCGTTCACAAGGCTAACTTGACGATTTCATTTGATGGTTAAAAAACACAAACTCAATACTTCTTTCAAATTAGCTAAAGAAAACTTGATAAAATTTAAGCTAAAAGCGAAAATTTTAAATTTTAGTGAAGATGATCTCGTCCCCCTCTAAATCATAAAGGTTCTCCTCAATAACACTGTCGAACTATTCGTAGGCAGAAAGAAAATAAAATACCGTACTAACATCTGGAACCTTTCTTTTTAGATATTTTATTACGTTCTAATCTTGTCGATTCTTCTCCAAAATTCCAGTGGGCCATTTTACAAAAAATCGTTAAATTTAAAAACTTATTCTTATATGATTAGTAGGGCTGACAAAAATATGGACGAAAAACCTACAAAATATGTAGGGATGAATGAAAATATTGATTTTTATTCACATTTAGTTCAATTTATTGCAATGAATAACGACATTCTTCTTCAAATTTTCGAACACAAATAAATGACGACAGTCTTCACTCTTGGAGCACCCTTTTGTACGCTGAAAAGGATCTTTAAACGTCGTACGACGTGATTGGAGCGTAGTTAAAAGCTCCCAATTCGACTGGAGTGAATTCATTGATTCGGTTTTCTTGCTCTACGCCTTGTGGTGTACCACCAGTCAGAATTTCCCTAATAATTTGCAACGTTTTAAAACCATGATTCTTATTGTGAACGAAATCGAATTTCTGCAGGAATTCTGTACGTTTCCGAATAACTAAGATATTAGCTCGGATGGGCTTAAAGTTCTGGATTGCGATTGGAATCCAAATGGAAGCGTAGTGGAGAATTATAACAAATTTAAGATGATCAAAGTTTGTTTTATTTGTCATCAGTTCCTCACTCATCAGTCAGTATAACTTATAAGTTGTTATAAGTAATTTACAAGTTAAATTTTATAAGGAATTAACAAGAGAAAATATTGATAATAAGAATACAAATTGAAAAATATGGATGAAACCCTAAATCTGCTCGAAATATTTAAATAAATATTTTATATGTAAATCAATATTTTTGTTAGCCCTAATGATTACTATAGTGATGTATGGGCCGTGGACCGAAGCAGCGCATGCGCTAGTGAAAATTAGTTTATTGCTTTTCTGTTGGTGATTAAAAATATATACATAGTCAAAAAGGGGTAAAAATACACTCATCACCGGCAAAATAATCGATCCACTCAAAAAATGGATGAAGTTTGTTCATTAATAAGTTTGTTATTTTAAATTCGATTTGATTAATTTTTTTCCATATTGTAGGTAGGTAAATTTATATAAAATCTAGCACATGTTTTGAATTTCAAGAAAATTGGGTGTACGTCATTTTATACAGGATGACACAAAGTGTGTTTTTTTACTCTAACTTTAAAACCACGTAGGGGAAAGGGGGGCAGATTCAACCATGAGGTACATTCAACCAATGGTCATAATTCACTTACTATTTGGATTAACTTCGTGTAAACATTATAAAATACTTCTTCCTCTTCATCATTATTCTCAGTATAGTCTAGGCCATGTTGGAGTAAAGGTGTTGGAGAAAAAAAATATATTGTAATATTTGCGACTTTCACGGAAACTTTTTGATACTTTTTATTTTGTTATTGTCAAGTATGTGCAACATATTTGAGCAAGTTATATGTTGTGTATGTATTTACGATTATCGAAAATTAATATTATTGAACTCTTCTAACCCTAAAATAATGCATGTCAAAATAAGGCACTTTCAACCGCTGCTGGTTGATACTGCTCCATAACTTGAATTCGAATAATTTCAAGTTAGTTATTTATATTATAATATTTTAGATGGTGAGAACATATAAAAAGAAGACGAAAATAGTAGATATGAAAAATGCTGCTCGTGAAGTTTTACTGGAAATATGTCAAAGAGGGTAGCTTCTAATAATTTTAATATAAAACGCGGAATGTTGCATTCAAGACTACAAAAGTTAAAGAAAAAATACTTTAATATTTTAAATCATGTATTATTTCAGGTGAACGAAACAAATCTTCTGCTGCTAAAATTACACCTGAATCAGTCAGACCACTTCCTAGACCATGCATTAAGAAACAAAAAAAATAGAAAGAACAGAACTGGAAAATCCCGATATACACTGATACACCGGAAAAGAATAGATTAGAAGAAGTGGAACAAGAAAGGCAAAATCGCAAAAGGAAGCAAGAAGAACGGAAAAGACAAAGAATAATGAAGCAAATTTCACAAAAAGAAAATAAGAACAAGAATTCAAAAATTGAACGCAGAAGAAATAGATTTTCAAGCACTAGTAGTTATGAAACCGAGCAGTCTGTAAATCTGTAATCCGATGAACTAAGTGACGATTTAGTGACTTTGAGAATGAAAAGACGCCTTCCCTATTGCTGGATGACGTAATACATGAAAATGGTTACTTATTGGTTAAATTCCAACATACATCTAATATTGTTCATTACATTGGGAAAGTAACCGAAGTAATAAACGTTGAGGAATTTGGGATTAAATTTTTACGTTGCAAATCGCCAAGTTACCAATTCTTTTATCCAGTTGTAAAAGACAAAGCAACTGTTGATCGTACAAATATAATTCTCAGATTACCATTGCCTAATTCGTCTAAAACTGCAAGAACATCTTCTCTAATCAGCTTTGACATAAACCTTTCTTCTTACATTATTATTTATTAAGTAAGTAATTGATTTTATGTTTCGATTTATCAAAAAAAAACTTTATTTTTAAAAATATTTTTTAATTATTGTAATTTATGTACTTATCTATTTTGTTCAAATGAAATATATTACAAAAAAATCATATTCTGTAGACTTTTTTATTCTTGGTTGAAACTGTCCCATTACTTGTGGAATGTACTCCGCCCGGAGGCGGATTAAACCATTTTTCGAATTTTTTTAAAATTGTTATATGACCAGTAAACTGTGACTCTCGCAAAGTAATCACGTGATGCTTTTGAACACAAAAGTTCATAGTTCCTTACATATTATTAATCACATTTTACTAATCTGTTACTGATACCTGGTAAAAAATTATTATGTCAAAAATGGTCGAATCTGCCCCCCTTTCCCCTATGGAGTGTCAGAATTGTTCCACCTTGTAATTTCTTATTTTGTTATCAACGAACTGGAAACAAAGTGAATAACATAAAAGACTTAATACGAAGTGTTCCCCTCACGTGCTCGAATAACATCTACAATTCGTCTTGGCATGCTCTCAATTAAGTTTTGAATGTAAGCCTGATCGATTTGATTCCATTCTGCAATTCGAACGTCACTAAGCCGCTGTAAATGTGCAGGAGTTGGTACACGAGATCGTATTTTCCTCCCAAGAGCATCCCAAACATGCTCAATTGGGCTTAGGTCTGGCCATCCCGAACCAAAGCAATAGTGCTCGTTGTGCCGGTTACAGAAAGATCCATATTATAAATTACTATTCGACAAGAAACACGGGAAAAAATTTAATTGGCAAATTTTACATTTCACAACTGCCAGCAATTCCATGGCCCTCTATGCAAACAAACAAGTTAAATTTGTAAAGTTATTGTTAGGTACTTATTAGTATAGAAAAAATGTAAAAATGTAACGTTTTAAGCCTTTGTATCTTTTACAAAAATTAAGCTATTGTAATAAATAAAAAAAGAAATTGTAAAGAAGCAATGTGTCTTGATAACAAAATAAGAAATTACAAGGTGGAACAATTCTGACAACTCCATCACACGTGGTTTTAAAGTTAGAGTAAAAATACACACTTTGTGTCACCCTGTATAAAATGACGTACGCCCAATTTTTTTAAAATTTAAAACATTTCCTAGATTTTATATACCTACAATATGAAAAAAAGTTAATCAAATCGAATTTAAAATAACAAATGTATTAATGAGCAAACTTCATCAATTTTGGAATGAATCGATTATTTTGCCGGTAAGTGTATTTTAGTCGGTGAATTAAAAAAAATAATGTCTGTTTCTTATACAAACTAGGTAGTGTCCGTAATTTTGTTCTAAATTTTTAATAGAGCAACCTATCAACTCCAAATCAGGGAAATTTAATGGTACCATTTGATTTATTAGTGAAGTTAAAGAAAAATCAATTTTTGGAGGTGTAGTTTGAAGGGGTGGGTGTTACGCTTAATTGTTTCATTATACTTTTTAGAAAAATCATTTATGAGAAACACATTTCCATAGTATTTTTTTGTATGCATTTGATTCGACTGCCCCTTCGGATTTTGCAATGCTATTCTGATGTTACGTTAATAAATTTTCTCATTGTACAAGCATTGTACAGTATCGCTTTAAAGGCCTAATAATTCAAGAAATATTAACTTTATCGCCTTTAAACAAGAAATATCTTTTTTGTTGGGAAAACTATGGAAATGTGTTTTCCATAAACAATTTTTGTATAAAGGTAAAAATAAAACAATTAGAGGTAAGAATGCATAAAAAAGTTCCATAATGGTGCAGAGTAAATTTGAGCAAAGGCAAAGATAATACCTACTACAATAATGATAGAAAGGAAACACAAATCACAACACTATTTTCACGGAAATGTTCCTTTTCTAACCCAAAAATTGTAGTCGTACTTGAAATTGATGGCAATGATTGTTGCAACAGATGGATATAATGGGATTTCGATTCGCCTTAACGTAAGACTTTTTCTGTGAAAACGGGCATATATCACGGCTATTTGATGTACTTTTGTTATTCTAGTATTCCTATACCTAGCGATTTATTTATGTTGTGGGCCGAGATCTAGGAACAGAGGATTTTCAACCACCTCTACGCGCATTAACTAATATTATTTTTAGTGGAGCGTTTCTTTCAATTTTCGTTTTGCAGACATTGATTTTGAAAATTACCTATAGACAAACTATTTTGGGTCATGATTTAATAATTGTTTTGATCTTATTTTAGTATTGATTAAAAAATAATTTCAGCCTAGTTAAAATGAAATCTGTAATAAAATTGGTGCCATAGAAATGGCAATTATAATCTCGCTCGGTGTAGCAGCTGAGCTAATTTCTTGAATGTTCATCCAGTTCATTAGGAGTGAAAGGCGTCTTGAGATAACAGCAACATAAATTATTAAAGGGCGAATCTTACACAAATGTACCGTGAAAATTATATGGAAGGACACCTATAAAACGTCCCAAATCGCATAAATACGATATATTATATTATATCTTATTTCTGAAATGTGCTCTGACATACATATATCTTATACACAATGATATTATAAATAATAAATAATATATAAATGATAACCTTGTCACCTTATAAATGATAATATCTACATATAATATATAAATAAGAAGGTAATGGTAAATCGTAGCATATTGGTAACTTCATGATATCACTGCATTGGTGGTTACTTAACTTCGGATGCCTATTATCACACGTAATATCTGTGCTAAAGTAGACTGTCGTAAAACACTGAATTTGGCGGACGAGTTTGTGTGATGTAGAATTCAATTTAATTTGTATATTAATTACTATTATCGGCATTTTACACAAATGTATTTTTCCGATATTTTCCCCACGTGCTACATCCTGTGGCAAAGTCTAACACATCCTGTTCCTTTACAATCCTCCTCCTTATACACTAATTACATACATCTAAACAGGTGAGTTATTGCTAAGTTCTGAAATTTACATTCTCGGTCATACCACCTGTACTGAATTGAGCCGTTCTGCAGTTCAACATATTTTAACGAAGGGATCTCACCTCCATTATTTTTGTCTGTTCGGCGACGATTGATTAAAAAAGGCATCCGTAGTAATGTTGAATCGGATTCTCCAAATTCAGCACTTAAAAGGAACTTACAAGACTATTTATGAATGAATTTGATTTGCTCAGGAAACTACTTACAACAAAAAGTTCTATCTTCACTAACACTTATACCAAGGAGGAGGTCATTAGTGAGCTCGCTGAAAGGCAACAACGAGCGGCAGGAAAATGTAATAATATTTAGTGTGGATGAATGTGCTACTGTGCGGAGAAAGAAAGGTTGTTATTTCTTAACTAGCAAAGGCACCTTGTGAGAATCTCAAGCTATTTCGATTAGGCTTTCCTCGATCTAATACCCAACCAAGACCAATAAGGGTAGTCTTGAATTCCCCTAACGATGTCTTTGAAGTATTGAAAAACAAGCGGGTGAAATATACATATAAATACCCTCCAAAAGGGAGTACTTAACAAACCTTCATAATGAGCTTTCTAAAAGAATATCCAAGAAAGAGGTGGACTCATCATAAATACTAACGGCTTGCCTAAAATAATTTCCCAATCAAAACACTAAATCATTGTGAGAGTATTAATACTAGTTTACATACACATGAGCTTTTGTGTTATTTTCAAAATGTGCGTGGTCTTCGTTCGAAACTCTCTGAATTCTATACAACTATACTTACCTCGTTTGTAGAAAATAATAATTATGAAATCATCGGAATCGTTGAACTTGAAACTGCTCTCTCTGATGAGATACCAACGTCTGAACTCGGTCCATACTCATATAATGTATACAGATGTGACAAACACAAAGAGGTGGTGGTGGCGTAATGGTAGCTGTAAAGGATAACAATAGGTATTTCTTGTACGAATTGATCAAGTTAGTTCATTGTATTGGCATAGTAGAATGTAAGTGTTGCATAAACAATTTGATACTAAACAGTTTTGTGATGTACATTCCTCCAGATACTCGAAACGGTTCTATCAATCATGCAGAGGATTTCCTGTGAATAGTAACATCAAATCGTATAATTTTAGGAAATCTGACTTCTTTGGTTTATCTTTATATGATAATCTGTTACGGGTTGACTGGTCTTTTCTACGTAGCTGCATTGACTGTAATAGAGCATGTGAAGAATTGTAATCTACAGTATATAATAAATATTATAATGATATACATATAAATATATTAAGTTTAAATGATTGCCTCGAATTACAGGAAAAATTAAATATAATTTATGATGTATTACATTAGAGTACAATATCAATATTGATCTACGAAAGACTTAGGAGTCATCCTCGATCAACCCCCTTCTACACATCAACACATCCAAAACGTTTATGCTTCGGCTCTAAACATTTTAGGGTTCCTTATCTCGTAATAGTAAGCCATTTAAAAATATCGATAATTTATATTTTGTTCTGGTAAGATCCAAATTGGAACATTGCGACCTACTATGGTATTCAATGTATAAAACACAGATAAATGCTATTGAAACGATCCAAAGGAGGTTTTTAAAGTACATCTCGTTCAAAATAGATGGGGTCTGTCCCGTTAGGGACCTTGCTCATGATCAATTCCTTCACCGGTTCAGTTTACCATCTTTTGAAAAAGTGCGTGTTTGCAGTAGTCTCAAGTTTACCCACATTAAATTAAAGAAAATTTAACACCCTTTCAAAAGATGTATCACGACACACCCCTTCGCATATGAAAAAATAAGGAAATCGACCCTGCTAAGGGGTTGAAGTTGCAGTGATGGAATTGTATGCCCCCCCCCCCCCCCCCCCCCCGAAAATAAAAGTAGTATACGAGTCGTAAGATTTTTTTAAATTTTCACATACAAAGCCGTAAACCTTGCTAGACAGTTTTCGATTCATCTGTTGTGCATTTAAATTATTATCACATATTATTATTATGATTTATTATGATTATCATTATTATTTAGTTAAAAATTCAGTTTTAGGCATTTCTAACGGGTTTGAAGGCGTATTCGTGGTGTTTTGGAAGAATTTGCCATCAAATAACGTTTCCCAAATTTTAATTTGCAATACCCGTCATCAGAGTATGAGATTCTTTTGTTTCCGCAATCCTACAAATCCAGAAAGCTTGGCTGATTCTGAATTTCAAAAATTACAGAGAAATCCGATAAAATTGTTATAATAGGTATTTTCTTCGTGCTACGAATACTTATTAAAATCACTCATGAAACAGACTATAAAACAAAGAATATCTAATCTTTTATCAACGCCGTTACAAAATGGAGCAATTTGTTTAAAATAAAATTTCGGCAGGAGGATTTTGAGGACTTTTATTTAATATTTGCCTATGCAGCAATCGCCAGGTCCCCTAACACTTGTTAGTTAAAATTTGATTTGAGAGGTTACGATAAGTTTAGGCGAAAATTTATGTTGATAATGCTGATTTATCAGTGTATTATGAAATGCGTCAATCTTTTACTTTAATAAGAATAATTGCACGTAATAGCCAACGCCACCGAAGTCGCGTGAGGGTGTTCTAAATGACTGCTGTTCCGCGAGAAATAACGCTAATAATAAAGGTTGCAGAAAAGCACTCGAGATCCAGACGGGCACGTCCTTGATATTGACATTGTAATCTCCTACTGACTTAAAAACGATATAGGTTATAAAAGCTTAGCCAAACGATAGCCTATGTTATGCTATTGTAAAACCCTTTATACATTAACACATCTAAAAGTGCTGTGCGAACAAAGAATTTCTGCCATCACTATGAAAATCCTCTTTTGTTTAATACGTAATAAATCGGAATGAAAACTTGTTACAATATTTCATAGTAAAAAAAAGTACGGTGGGATAAAATAATACTTTGCAATGTTTCCTTATTAAGCTGGATTTTTGAAATTATTACCTAAAAATATGTACATCTGGTCCAGCTCGACCCAACCCAGTTCAGAAGCTCTGGAAAGCACGCGTACACATTCCCTAGAAAATGATGAAAAGCTCGCTCAGCCCGGCAAATCGATTGCGTTTCTATAGCAACAACTCGCAGATTTCATCCCGCACTGTACCAGCCCCAAATTCGCTAACCAAATATGTAACAGAGTTAGTCTTTATAGTATTCGTGGATACATTATAAAATAATTTAAATGTAAATTAATACCAAGAGGTTTCATTAAAAAAGAAAAGTGTTTAACAAAAATTAATATGTATTAGACCTCAAATTAGAAAAAATACTACTAAAGGACTGAGAATAAACGTAGCAACGATAATTTATTCCTCGACCTTACAATTCCCAATCGATGTTTTAAAAGTCAATAAGGTTACAGGAATTTTACCTACAAGAGTCATTAGCGAACATTACAGTATTTGTAACATTAATATAAAGATGAGGTTTTTAGGTTTGTAATTTTCCTTTGTTCTGAAATTCATGGATTATGGCTTCTTTTGAAGTCGACACCTCACGGTGCTTTTAGTACAGAAATGTGTTTGACAACAAACTAAAGTTTTACTAAAATAACTTCTTTCAGAATCGTGGATGCGTGAAATGCAGAGAATTAATGCTGTAATTGACGCGATCACAACTGAACATCTGTTGAATTTATTTAACTCCCTCTCCACCCATCTTCCTCTGCGTTTTTTGCGTCAATGTAAAAACAGTTTTCAAATGCCCAATTATTTCATAGCTTGATTTCCGATGACCCTTTCATTAATTAAAATTACCCTACATTACTTACTAGGACAATTTTGAGTTGAGTTCACTTTTAGTTTTTACATGATATCATTTTCTTCCAAATTTCCTATCTTTCGTCTGGTCTCGTGCTTATTCACATTATAAGTATAACGTATGGGAGATGTTTTGAGAAAAAGTTTGTCCTGACATTTTTACCCGATTTTAATGCCTGATCTAGTTACCATGAAGCAGATAACAAATTGTGGATTCTTTCAACAGTTATGCTTAAAATGTCGTGGAAACTTGAAATTTGCAAGACAACCTACCGCTTAGTTGGACGATTACCTAAACTTGAAATTGGGAACTTGTTAAGAGATCAAAATGTTAGCTAGGCAACCATTAATAAGGCAATAAGAGATTGTGAAGTGGTTATATGTATTGCATTAATTTGCCGATAATTGGAAGACCTCATGCACAACTAGAACGAAGACTTGGCTGTTGCAGGGCCTTGAGGCGAAAGATACTTATCAAAACTGCTTAATTTTAATAACATCTATAATCAGAACTACAATACAATCTTTTGGCCTGACCTCGCTTCGTGTCAATTATGTACAGAGATAAGATGAAACCCTCCTCCCAAATGTCTCACAAGCTTGCCCAATTGAAAGAATTTTCATTGTTATTCTGTAAAATGGTTTATGGTAACGGATGGGAAGCTCAAAATGAACAATTGCGGGCAGGTATTTTTAGAAAAAATCGGAAAGTGAACCTGAACATCGTCCAACACGGAAAAGGAGAAAGTCAACATATTGAGGACCGTTATCAGTTTTACAGAATAGTTTGTTTAATTTCTGTTTTTTCCTTTTTTTGCTTCTTCAGTTTTTTTTTTGTTTTCTATGGCCAATTAATTCTTCGTTATTCTTTTCTTTTAGTGCAACAAACTTTCAGTTCCATAAACAGGTTGATTTAGCAGATACTCCTTCTCCAATTTTTGTTCGCTTTCTTTGGGAATTCTCTTCCACAACTTACTTTAGTTCTCTTTTCGCTTTTCCTGTTTGATTCAGTTTCAGTCTCAATGGTGTGGTAAAGAGACAAGTACTCACTCCAGTGGTTCCGTAAAGAATACTATAATCGTCTAGAAACATAAATATTAAATAAGAAAAACCCCAAACATGTTTCAGTAAAGAAAATGCGAATAAAACAAACCATTTCAGAACAACAAGATAAATTTCAGAGGAACGGGAATTGTAAAATGAATACGAGGGAAAAAGCTATTATTATTGAGAATAAAGACATTAGGTAGGGAATGGAAAACAAAAAATGTAGACTCAGTAAAAGCAACTCTTTACTTGACATTTTCCACTTCATTTATTAATGTATGTATCTTAAATAGCATTTGAAAAAGATAGTTTTAAGTTTCGCAAGTGTAGTGAAAAAATGGAATTAACCTGAGAACATTTTCGCATAATGATTTATTATGAGATTATGACTTTAACGATTAAGTGCATATGACTGCGAAGAAAGTTTAAAATCAATACTTGGTAATCAGGTCCCTTTCTTGGCAACAATTTACAGATGGTACAATGAATTCGAACGTGGAAGAACTACAGTTGATCATCAGAAAGACGCAGGTCTTCCCGCGTTACCGTCGTTACTTACAGGCGATAAAACTTACATACCTACCATTTTTTCGACATGCCAACTCGACAAGAGAGCCGCATATGGATCCATAAAGACGAGATCACACCAACAATAATCAAAAATGAAGATAGGAATGTAGGCTGTATTCTTTAGAAGAACCGGTCTAAGACTGTCACAGCTAAATCTTTGACGAAAGTGTTACATAAAGTGCTAAAGAAGGGAATTATGCTCCATCACGATAATGCTTCTTCCCACACTGCAGAGCTAACTCGGTAGTACCGATTTGGATCCAAACAAGAATAATGTAATCGAACGCCCTGCTACTCATCGGTTGTGGCAATGTGCGACTTTTGACTGTTTTTTGGGCTAAAAAGAATTTACGAGGCAGAAGGTTTTTTTCAGAGGAAGAGATCGATTTTGCTGTGCGGTGCTATTTTAACAGTATTCCAAGCTGCTTTACTTGGAGCATTTCAGCCGTGGAAGGAAAGAATGGCTAAGTGCATAATAGCACAACTATTCCAATGTAGACAAATGATATATTATATTCTTTATGAGGAGTTACGTAGAAAGATTTCGATTTTTCGTTTGGAGAAATTAGGATGGTAATTAGCAGAACTATGACGTTTGTGAACTAATTTGTGAACGTATTCATGATTTCTACCTAGCTTTCAGGGGCTGCATTTTGTGGAATTCCTAATAAATTAATTATATTGCATTTTGTACAGGGTGTAGGTAGCATACCTCTACTTAGGGACGATATTCTATATATCATTGACAAAAAGATGGTAGGCATTAATTTCCATTACATCTCAAGACACTTGTAAACAGCATCCTTAACACTATGTATGAGAAAGTTAAAAAACGGACGAAAACGTCGCCGTTAACTTGTTGAGTAAATTTTTTATTTCTATACAAAACTGGAAATAATATATAGAGTGCAAGAAAAAATTATGACATAAATATTAGAAAGCTTTCGCCATTTAACTTAGCGATTATGATAAGTACAGCATTAGACCTAGAGTAAGAAATACTTCTGTATTTCCAATAAAAGATGCCCCTTGTAATAAGCTTCAAAGTAACAAAACATTTCGTTTTCAATAAAGAGCGAAATTAAATTTCATATGAAGAGAAATAAAGATGGTTCCTTTTATATATTTCTTTGACGAAACGAAAATCGATCCGTTAAAGATGGAAGTATGGGAAGATTGGGTAGTCACGTTGTTTTATGTGCTTTGTGACTTTCGCTTGGTTTAATTGTTTTTTTCTAATAAACGTTTTTTACCAAATTTTCCTTATAATTTGCGTTTTATCACAGTTATCACAATTGGTGTATGTGTTACCCAAAATTTAACTTAGTACCCTCATTATGATTTCGGTACTGATCATGATTAAAATAGGTAAGTAATTAGAGGAAAGGTCAAAGGAAAACTTTGTTTATATGATTTCATCGCGAGGTGCGACCCTAGCCACAAGTTGATGCGCAATTTCATTTTGTTGAATTAATTAGTTTAATTATGTTCCCCTAATATCTAATATTCTCTGATGTGCATGAATAATTTTTCTTTTATTATAACATTATACAAGCTGATTAAGAATTGCTTTTATAAATTTTGGGACCCCCCTCCTTACACCAAAACAAGAAAAAAACTTAAATTCATATGTGCCCAAAATCCTTATTAGTCCAGTTATTAATGAAACCTTATGATGTTCAACACATCAGTTATGCATAATAGTACGTTGATGAAAAGTTTCTGATTTTGGTTTTTAAAATTCTCCCAGAGATAGAAATCCAAAGGATTAAGGTTGGGAGAACGTACAGGACATGGACAGATGCAGGGGCGTCATTTAGGGGGGGGGGGGGGAAGGTAGGTCAGTTGACCCCACCTGGAATTACTACTATCAAAAAAAAGTACCTTAAACTCATAAAACTGACAATCACGCCTCTTTAAAAAATTTTTTTTTTCCTTTTTCTATGCCCCCCCCTTGTAAAATACTCAAATGACGCCGCTGTACAGATGAGATCTTAAGTATCATCTCGGGAATTTCGAACAATGAGATTACAATGTGTTAGGACACATATTATTACGAACTGAAACAGGAGAAACAACGGATAGCAGTTTGTGTAATAAAACATCTGCAAAAGTTTTCCCTTAGTTAGTGATCAGCAGACGTTAAAGATGATACGGATGCATGAGCTGCTCGTGAAGTATTGAACTTTGAAATATATAACATACCAAAGCCAGTTATCTTATGTTTATACATGAATTTTCTGCGACAGCCTGTAAAATGTATTCTTCCTGGACAACTGTTGATCTTCCTCGATCAATACATTGTTGGTCTACGATTCCGATCGTAGAAATACGACGATAAACAGCAATAAATGTTGAATGACTTCAATCTGGGAACGTCTTTCGTTACAGTCGTGTAGCCTCGCATTCATTACCATTTGAGCGTCTTTACATAAAAGTCATGTGTGTCTGATTACGAAATATTTTCGAAATGTTTGATGCTTTGAAGGTAAATTGATGACAAATGTAAACAAGTCTCCATCACAACACATCAAGGCATTCTATGAATGAATGTAAAACATCTAAATCTAGGACACAATGTGTCAAAACCTATGGTTGTAATGTTGAACGTGGAAAGCTATTGAACGTAAACTTTCCTTAATAACTGGAAGACTAAGCTTTTTTGTTCTTTTTGTGTAAGTTTTTCCACTTGTTGGGCACAAGAACGGGCCAATTTCAGTTCGTATTCATTCATTTGCACTTTCCAAAAACTTCTTCAATACAATGTTATTTTAAGATGATTTGGATTCTTAGAAGATCTTGTACAGAGGGACGCAGTCATTCAAGCATAAACCATTACGAGAGTAAAGGGGGTTAGTCTTAGTCAATCATAATTGTAACGATTGAGGAAACTGCTGGAAACAATTCATTATCGTCTTTACAGCCAAAAGATTGTAGCTTGGCGTCTGTCCTCGAAGTGCGCACTGTAAATGCATTGAGTGGAGAGCGGACTCCGCTTTCATTCCATTGTCGAGTCGCTTATTTTGGTTACTCTACTAAAAAATAATACTTCATTTTTTATTTCGTCTTTTACAGCTTATTATTAAGTTTATTTTATAAATGTATGAAATTCTACAATTTCTTTTGTGCTAATGAATTATTCAACTACGTTTGTAGTAGACTGTACTTTAGGGAGGGACGTACAGATATGTCTCTATCCTTGTTTATCGTCTGCGCATCTTACGTTCCGAGCTAACAAGGCACCTATCGCAGATATGTTAATTTTTCTTTGGTTTTTAAATTTCCGATGGAAAATTATCTGATAGGTTTCTCTTCTAGGATCGCATAATCAAAGAATGCTCATCGTGGCACATATACATGGTTCACTTTCAGATGTATAAATGTATGCAATACTTAACGAATTTATTAAAAAATCCTGTGTATGGCTCGATTTCATTTTAATTTATCTGCAAGTGGAACATGTATTCGTCTTTGATAAGAGATGGATCTGTAAACCGACTTTGACGCACATTTTTCACCCCATAGATCTCTCGATTTCGATTAGGATTAGGGAATAGGAACTCGCTCAAAGCAAAATCTCTTGTAGTAAAATCACAGCAATTGAATCATTGTTAGTTTACAATCGTAGATTACTTAATCTTTGTTTTTGAAACGTTGTCACTACTGTAAATAGATTTTTCAATTAGTTCATTGTGAAAAGTGAAATCATTTATTTTTTAAACCTAATAATTACAATAACAAAACTTAGTATGCAATATTATAATGCTTTACATTTAACTCGCATAAAGAATCGTATCTATTTACCTTATCTTCTTTAACGTATCTCGTAAATCTATCCTTCTGTAATAGCGATTTTCCGGTTCACATGAGAGAAAGAAAAATTCTCCCGCTTTTAAGATACGTAATCTGAGTTATTTTGGCAATATAAAGTGCTTCGCCTTTGAAGTAAAGAGAGTCGCATCACACAATATTGAAGACAGAATAATGTTGCTTTTTTATCACTATCGTCAACTAATCAACTCTTTATTTTCCTTGCAACTTTATAATGATACGAAGATATTGTACTTATTTACGATAGGTACACTTTTCACGGTTCTCTTGGAATCAATACATTCCAGAGATAGAAATCACTGTCTTGTACTTGTAATAAAGAATTTTTCGCACACTGCGTGATTGAAAGTTTCAACATACAGTCAGCTAAAGTCATTAAAGTAAAACTATTTCCTTCCAGTTGCTTTATTGGTTCATTTACACAAAATAAATAAATTCAAAAATTGTCGGTTTATGCGAAGAAAAAATAGAAAATGATAATAAATAACCAAAATAGAACGATGAAACATAAAGAGAGTTATGAAAATTGTTTAAACTGTAGAGGTACTTTACTTATGTCTGATTCTGGCGGCAAAGTAGACGGACGTGGACTCGGTGATAAGTCTCACGTAGCTTGCATAAGGTTAACATTTCACAGAGACATGTTAGAATAAAAGGCAACAGTTCAAAAGGGTTTAAAAAACAAAGTTATCGATTATAGAGTGTCATATAAGGATTGGCGGAACCTAGTAGGTACGCTCCGATATGGGGAACATCAAAGTGATTACGAGAGGAATAAAAAAAGGCAGCCTAGGAAATTTACAGGAAGAACAACAACAGAGGCGAAAACTGAAGAAAAAGAGGAGAGAAAAATATCAACTTGTATAATTGGAATCACTCCAGTATCAAAAATAATATAAGCTAAAAAAGGCTAAAATATGAGAAATAGGCATATGGAATAGCAGAGGAATTAATGCGAAAGAGGAGAAACTGACTGAATAATTCAAATAGACAAATACGCATGCAAGAAAATTAATCGAGAGCATAACTTAATTTATAGAGACGTAGAGCAAGTAGCCTATCTTATAAAAAGCAGTATAAAAGAGTGGAAACCAGTTTCAGAAGGAATTTAGAAAAACCGTTGCAAACAGTAATGTTGAAAGAAATCATTGATTTTTGCATATGAAATAAATACCTGAAGACCTACAAAAATAGAAACTCATATATAAAACGCAAAAGGTTAGTGAAATATTCAGCAAAACGTCCATATGGCTAAAAAGTAGGTAAAAAGGTGAAAGAAAATGCAAATGAGAACACAGTACTTTTAGAATCAAGGATGAAAAATGAAAAACCGAGTAATAGAGAAAAAAAAGACAAAAATTAATATTATAATAATAACAAAGTCACAACAAAATAATTCAAATGATTACAAACTTCTACAAAGAAGCACAAAATGTAGTACGGATTGGATGACTTACAACAGATCAAACCGACCTCATGCTGTACACAAGGTTTATAAATAAACATGAAAACACACCTGGCAAAGAAAAACCGAGGATCCTATTGTACAAGAAAATCTCAAAACCCTATATTAACATAAAGAAAACGCGTGGATGCAAATGAAGAACATAGCGCAAGATACAACGGTATGGAAATTGTGCCAATCGTAGAAATCCTAGAAACCTATTCGTAATTACTAATTCTAAAAATTGCCGTTTAAGTATCTCGAATTCAATAACCAATTAAGTTTTGAGTACAATTTTAATTTTTAAAATATTCACGCAAAGGCGAAACGGAGAAATATAGTTACCGTGAAAGTTTTCATAATAACTTGATTAAATTGCATGATCCTTGCGTACTTTCGGGTATTGTAAATTTTTTCAAATGTCCGATCACAAGAAAGAAATTTAGATACAAGAGAAAGTTAAATTCAGTCTGAATTGAACTATCAGATAGGAGGAAATCCTTATTTTTACCGCATGAATTATTATTTAAAACTCGATGAACAGAAAACAAGGAGTGAAGCAGAAGATTAATGAGAAGTTTTTCTCTTATACTCGAGCTCATTCATCTCGGTTAGTTACCACATTTGTTATATGAAAATTTATATAATACTGTCAAATTTTCCTGAATTATTTGTGTAGCTGAGCTAAGATGTAAGACGCAATAAATTGTACTGTATTATTCAAATAAAACGTTGACTTTTTATTATGACTTGAAGTTGACACCAAGAAAATTGCAATATGATCACTCTTTTACATTACGTTTAGACAAATACATATATTATATCTTGTTTTCTGTCATATGTTATCTACCATATTAAAAGATGCAACAATACAATCTTGTTTAATTTATTTTGGAATTTGAGATTAAAAGTATTTAATAATGGACACATTTTCATATAGGGTATCCCTACCCTGATCAGGATCACTGACTCAGTGGACTGCACTGTACCCTAAAATCTATTTGAACCAGAGGTCATGTTCAATGGAATCTCCTATTTCACTGAATAGTAAACTCGTAAACTCGTACTGTACATACCAAAAATCTTTTCGTGGGAGTGAGCTAGAGTGAGCAAAACATTTAAAAAGCAGTATATATTGTAATCTATTAATTTACATAAAGAAATGTTTATTTTGCAAATTAGAAAACCTTCTCATCATCTCTATCCTTAGAGCTATTTATCTCCGTAGATGACATCCATGGAGTCTTTTACTTCTTTTGTTTGATTTTCCAAATGTCTAGGTTGTTTAGTTGTAAATCTTCTTCTACGAATTAGGTTCACACATTTTGTACTTTTGATCTGATGGTATGGTTCGGCATTTCTTTCTTGTTGGCGCTGTTCCTCCTCATTCAATTCACCGACAACTTCCTTAAGGTCAATAATATGGGGTATCAAGACAATACATTTCCACGAGCAAGTGCGTTTTTTCCTTTGATGGTCTTGAGAAGATCCCTGCAAGTTTTAAGTAGTTTAGTGCTGTGCGTTACCACCTTGCATTATAAGGCCGCTAACAGTTAGTACTGTAAAAGTAGAATCACTATCACTCATAACAGCCTACTGTTTGCTATCTACTTCAGTGTGTAATGACACTGCAGATTTTAATTACTGCCTAGAATGCAGTTAGGAGTTTTCTTAGTTTTCCATTTATTGGTACCTGTTGTGCCCGTTCAATCCATGATTTTACATCCATCCATGAAGATAGATATATCAGGATAAATAAATACATGATTTTCTAACCATTGCGAGTAGTCCGTGAGTCCTTCCCTCGCTTCAAGGCACTACTATAAATCTGTTTACCTTTCCAAAATAAACATACACGTGCGTTATAGTTATGCGGGAAATTTCATAAAGATCAAATAACCAGTACAAAAATTAAAAATAAAAAACAAATTAAAAATTCAAACTTTGGAGGCCTATAGGTAACTCGAAACCGAGGGCCTGCATAGAAAAAGTTTATATGAAGTACTAACATTATTTTGGCCCAGACTACACGCTCCTGACCTTTTTCCCATTAGTCTCGGGACACCCTGTATAAATATAAATGGTCTCAGAATAGACGGCAGTATGGAAGAGTGGGTATACACAATCCATACACGTATTGGCAGGTAAACAACTCTTTCTCTGGTCAGTACTTTCATGAATTTCACCCTTTCATTAGAATAGAGGGAGCGAGCTCAGTATTCTGGTCAGAAGAACTCCAATTCCTCAGATGCTATGTACACTCTAGTTAAGGTAAGCTTCTTGACGAAATTACGGCACTAACTGCTACGGTGAGAATGCGCAGTAGACAAGTAGCGGCCATTATGACAAATAAAAGAACATGAGTAAGTAGAGAAAAAGAAAAGAAAAGAAAAGAAAAGAAAAGGGAGATAGCCATAAATGTAAGAAATGGGCCCAGGATGTTAGTGTAAGAAAAGGATGAAAATACTAGAACGTGTGAAAATTAAATGTTATATATTAAATTCAAAAGAAAACTATGCGAAATGATGAAAGGTGGTCTAACATTTTAACATCAATAATAACTATTTTATGCACCATGTCAACAGTATGGAACACTGAGTACTTTATGTACTTTATGTGTAGGTACAATGTTTCCTCTCGCCGTACATTCTTCCATACATGGTTAAGTGGCAGAGTAAACAGCAAAATATTGTTTTTGTCGTACTGAACTTCGCCCTGTAAACTTGTATTAAGTAGGAATTAAATTGTTCATATTTTTTTCTGTATCTCAAATAAAGACAATATTATTACATATTTACTTTATCTATCGGAAGATAACTACGAGTCTCTTGAAAAATGGAATGAAAACATTTGTGCAGAATGGTGAGAAAGTTATAAGTGGCGAAAAAGAAAGAGGACTGGTACCAGTGATCCGATATAGTAGACGGTCACGAAGGGTAGAATATGCAGATTTATGTGTGATTTATGCGGTACAATGGCATTACAGCAATGTGCGTAACTTAGGTAGGTATATCCTATGCTTGTAGACTTTTTAAATGGAATAGGTATAGTGTGATTATTTCCACTGTCCAACTGTCCCTACTACGTGTTCTAATATTCCAAGTGGTATGGGATAGTTGGGCTAGCCGTTCGTCTTATACCTACCTATATTTTTTTAATAAGTAGGTACATTGAACCTGTTTAATTTTTCATATTTTTATAATTACTTGTGAGGAATTTGGAAATTGTTCTCATGAACCCAACTACACAGGATTTCCAAAAAAAGTTATCCCAATATCTCGAATTTACTACCTAATAGAGTTTAGGTTATCATCTTGTGTTCAAATTCGCACTAAATTCGGGGATTTTCAGTTGTTCATACACATAGTAATAAATATTTATGATCAAATATGACATATTATGTAAAATTTAATTTTGTCGTTAGAATGTATGTGTCAAATAAGTTTACGAGATTTAATTTATTTAGTTAGCTGAAGTTTAGAACCTGAAAAAATGTCTGGAAGTTATACAATTGAACAAATTAAAAAGTAAAACTTATTGCTCTAACATTTTACTTCATCGGAAGATATGAACTTATAAAATAACGTCATTCTGGTGTAGGCTCCAGCCAAGGTTTATTAAGTGAATTAAACCTTGGGCTCCAGCTCCTTCTGTATAATTATAGACCAGTGCCGAAGCTGCCAAAAATAATGAAAAAGGAAAAAAAATTATAGTAGGATGAAACCTATTAGAAAAGGAAGGGAATACCCTTAAAATGAAAGGAAAAATAAATTACGGGCGATCTGAGGTTGGGAGGTGGTAGGGGGTGAGTTTTTAAGGGTAAAAATCGGTTAATCTCGATTTCCGGCAAAACTACAAGTTCTATCGAAAAAAGTTAAATGACAAAGTTGTAGGCAATAAAAAGATCTACAATTTTTGTATTTACACTTTTTCTCCTTAACCTCAAAATTCATGAGAAAAATTCAAAAAACCACATTTTTGGTTTTTAATTTTTATTTGTTACAAAAAAAAATTTTTTTTCATGAAACTTGGTGAAAACTTACCTTGTTATGTCCCAAATATATTGGAATTTTTTTGATTTAAAATAATAAATTTTTCATCTTCTTTTAACTCGATTCCGAAAAAGCACCCTAATTTTTAATCGAAAATTCTCACGTCAAAATATCTGATATTTCAGAAAAGTCGGTGGGCTTTTTGTTCGTTGAAATCTCTACTTTCTGATGGTGTTAAAGAAAATATACATTACTATGAAAAATCTTTTCAGAAAATGCAAAAAACCGAAAAATGCTAAAATTCGAATTTTTTTTTAATCTTCATGTACAATTTTGAGGTATTTATTAAAATTTTTACTTTAATTACTCGGAAAACGTTAACTTCCATGGTAGATTAATAAACCAAAAAATTGAAAGTCGAAATGTACTACTATCACTAACAACTAAATGAGTTAATATTTAATATAATATGTCATCATTCATCAACAAAATTTTGAGAAATTAGTAGAATTTTCTTTAAATAATATGCGTACATGCCTACTTATTTCTATTTTGAGTGTGTGTCTGTGTGACCTTCGTAAAATTGTAGCCCATCAAAAGGTATTTCATAAAGAAGTTAGGGTGGAATGGGCTAGAGACGTTAAGTGGGGAATGGGCTAGGAGGGTCTGGGCCTTACTAACTGTTATTTCGTAGCAGCTTGTAAAAACCGGATCCAAACGAGATCTGTGTTCCAACGCTTTACTTATCAGGTATGACAATTATTTGAATTTGAATTTTATGTAGAACTTTCTGCTTGAAAATGACATAAAATTAACTTTTCAAATTAAATTAAGTAAGTTTATTGTAAGCCAAACTTTTTGTGCTGTAATGTTAATCTCTTGGTCATGTAACTTTTATTATGTGTGTGCCCTGCTGTCATTCGATTGTATCTTAAAAATCCTATTCACATTCTTTTATTATATAGTTGATTTCATATTTTGTATTTTGTGTTAACTTTATGAAAATATTTTTGGAGAAATGTATTTTTTTGTAATAAAATGAGTAGTTTATTTGACATTTTTCTATTGTTAACCTTTAATGGCCCTGTGATTTATCATTAAATTGGTACCTTATAGCATCAAGCATAAATAATGTGGGGAAAAATGAATCAATTGCACTAATATGCAATGTAAAATTATAATAGTATAATAGGGTGGGTTCTTTCAAACCAACCGATTTAAATTTCATCATTAAAAAATATTTCTACTCAATAGTACGATTTACGTGTATATTTCTATCTAATGAGATTCTCTATTACATAAATGTAATGAAAATTGAATAAATCAACTTTTTTACCGGAAAAAATAGCAGTAGTCACATTTTTTTTAATAAAATCTTATTCTTTATATTTACAACAACTATGTTTTTTTGTGATATTCATGTTCGATGGATTTGTAATTTTTTGGTTTATTAATCTACCATGGAAGTTAACGATTTCCGAGTAATTAAAGTAACAATTTTAATAAATACCTCAAAATTGTACATGAAGATTAAAAAAAAATTCGAATTTTAGCATTTTTCGGTTTTTTGCATTTTCTGAAAAGATTTTTCATAGTAATGTATATTTTCTTTAACACCATCAGAAAGTAGAGATTTCAACGAACAAAAAGCCCACCGACTTTTCTGAAATATCAGATATTTTGACGTGAGAATTTTCGATTAAAAATTAGGGTGCTTTTTCGGAATCGAGTTAAAAGAAGATGAAAAATTTATAATTTTAAATCAAAAAAATTCCAGTATATTTGGGACATAACAAGGTAAGTTTTCACCAAGTTTTATGAAAAAAAATTTTTTTTTGTAACAAATAAAAATTAAAAACCAAAAATGTGGTTTTTTGAATTTTTCTCATGAATCTTGAGGTTAAGGAGAAAAAGTGTAAATACAAAAATTGTAGATCTTTTTATTGCCTACAACTTTGTCATTTAACTTTTTTCGATAGAACTTGTAGTTTTACCGTAAATCGAGATTAACCGATTTTTACCCTTAAAAACTCACCCCCTACCACTTCCCAACCTCAGATCGCCCGTAATTTATTTTTCCTTTCATTTTAAGGGTATTCCCTTCCTTTTCTAATAGGTTTCATCCTACTATAATTTTTTTTGGTTTCAAATATTATCTACCCTGGTCTATTATATTAGAAGTGTTCTGAAAAAGTATCGAGTTTGGTAAACCTATTACTATGTGTAGGAGTCACAAATATTTTCCGGAAAGAAAATGTCGAAAGCTTAAAAAAACTAAATAGGTCATTTAAAAACAAAATGGAATATACACGACCTTGCAAAAGACATTCACTGCGTATAGTTAAATGCCTAGAACATCCTTGTCCTTTTAAAAATCGCATAGTTATGTAAATTGTCTATAGACGAACTTCGAAATTCTTTAAATTCCCAAACATCGTCATTTATTTCTCGCTGGTTGTTTTACTTCGATCTTCAGTCAGAAACACTTACCTATTGACTACATTTTTGACATAAATATCAAAGATGCGATACTTCAAATGAATATCAATTAATTGTCTCTTATTACGAACGTTGCCTATAGTCCTATAGATACGAGGATAGGAAACCCCTTTTGTCCACATTTCCATTATTTATCAACAACAAAAATTCATAAACCGGTAATTTCATTGGAGTGACTGAGTGAGTGATAGCATCACATACATTCAAAAAAGCGTAGAAATACTATTCGCTCGATGGAATAAATGTTGAATCGTTTGATCTGACAATCACGTTACTAATTTTAATTAAAATTGAATGAAGAATCCTTGCTATCGTGTTTGCGTTATTTCATATCGAGGCAACTCGCAGTATGAATGACGTTTGACAAAAGCTCATTTTATGACCCTTCTATAACAGTTGAATCGCCATTTTCAGTTTTACGATTTACTTGCTCAAAGAGGCGTAAAGGGGAGGACAGGGTATTAGAAAAGAACTTTCGAATTCAATTGCTCTTATCTTATAGCGCGAAGGTCACTCGGTAAGCATAGTAGAAAACAAGGGGCTCTAATGAACAATATTAATCATGATAAAACGGAAAACATGAACGTGTTGGATTAAAGGTGTTAGCAAGAATAAAGAATGTTACAACAGGAAACAAAAGCAATCACAACAGAATATAAGCACAAAGTAAAAAAATTACATAAAAACATCAAAGAAAGGGGGTAACGAGAAAAGAATAACAGCGCGCTTCGCAAATTATATGTGCAAAAGAAGGTAAAAACTACATTTGATGTAATTTTTTGGGCCGCGAATTTCAGAGCTTTAGCATCCCTGAAAGTTTGTGGAAGGGAGGATTTCCTAAAAGATCAATATCCAGCCTTGCAGGGACGTTACTATGACGACCAGCTGCTGCGAGACAGTGTGCCGCCCACGCCCGGGTCGACCACGCCCAACAAGCGCTTCCCTAAGCGGGACACCCCCGCAAAAATAACGAGAAAAGCGGCCCGAGCTTTGAAAATGTGCTTAATCGCTTTCAGAGTTGTCGTTTAGGAATTAATTACGAGCACCAACCTGATTTGTACCTACCTGCATTGTAAGTGTAAAGATCGCCAATCAATTCTTCTATAACAATAACTTCTACATATTATTATATCTTGTTAATACGTTACTGAAAGCTGAAAATATGTTCGTTCATGTATCATTGATATCACATTTTTTTGTTCCACATTTTCACAAAATAAACAGTCATGAATGAAAACAGAGCATATACCATAGGGGCATGCGATTTAATTGGAAAAATAATTACATTGCAAATTGTATTTTTAGGAAGAGTTTTCTGTTTTTGCTTTTCAAACTCGTTATATAAACAAAATGTTAATAAGGGGTTTCCTCTAAAATTCTCACGTAAATTTTTAGATTTCCAATTAAATCTTTTCCCAAACTCAAAAATCCATTCATTTTTATCGTTTCCCTACGTCATAGGTATTACATACCTTATTTATTGAATTAATTGTAGGTCCTTTATCAGTTTGTCAGGTGGTTTTACTTCAACGTTTAAAAATCTTCTGTCGTCAACTAAAAAAGTTACATTTCAAAATGTTATTAGCGGATCATCGCATCAATTTAAATGAGCTGTCAGTTTTTATAATACCTACCACATGGACAAACAAATTAGTTTAAAACTTCTCGGTATCGATTTATATGTTCCAGTTCCATTTATGTATCTTCCTCTCCGGGAAATGACAGGAGTCACAACAAAGAAACCTCTACGTTGCCAAGATGGAATTATAGTTGCTGTTTATGAAACTATCTAAAAAAAAGTTATTGCAAGAAAATCAGAGCACAAATTATAGTAGTTTTTCATTATCACGTAGGTACCATTTTTTGCGAACGCATAAAGAATAAGTGAATTTATTGATAAATATAATTTTCAGTAGCTTATAGGTATACGTAGTTGCAGTAGTTTAAATCGGGATATAAAGGATTTTGTCTACTAAAAGGTACCATCTCGATCTGGATTTCCACAAAACAGATTCCATTTCTTATACACCTACTTCATCTCAATTCCAAGTTGAGAAAAAGTGAATAAGAATCAAGTGCACGAAGATTAAAAACTGTAGGATACCTTTTCAATTTTTATTTCCAATGCATGAACATGAATAGGTACATCTAAATTTAAAGACGGAAGAGTAACAACATAATCAAATATTATTAGGAAAAGGTACCTACAGAACAATTGCGATGCTGAATTAACATTGAACAACGCCCTCGAGCTTAGTGGAAGCGAGGAGCCCGCCGCCCCGGACATAATGAAGCTAATTAGAAGATCCAAAATGCTTCTAAAGTCTCGTTCTCATTATTCAAGCAACTTGAATTAAAGCTACGTGATACACTTGACCAATATGATCCTTTATTAACTTTAATTGAAATATTCCGATTACAAGTCTCGAGTACATATGTAGTAGACGTCCTTTCAACGTTTTAGTCGCCTTGAAATCACTTGATACACTCCTTGAATAGTATGAACCAGATCCAATGTGTTCGAACGTGAATGAACAAAAAGACAAAATTATTAATGTTTTGTCGTCGATAGCAGTGACAAAAAAGTCAAAGTGTTTACAACGAAGAACCGAGTAAATTTGAAAAAATCAGAAGTATGTAGTAGGTATATATAATGCAGAGACGGATGAAGTTTATAAACCAAAATTAAATTGGATCGCTGAAAGGTAACGTGTGTACCTAATAAAATGTAACACATCACTTGTTATGAAAAATATCTTGTTCGTGCCTTGGTAACGGAAGGTTACAAATTACTCACCTTGTATTGATCTTATTTCAACTGTTATCTTAATAGGTATGACACGGTCTAGCTCAGCCTCAAAAAGAATTTTTACTTGCTCAAAAAGATATTTAAATAAATTATCCCTGGAGTAACTTAAACTTACTAAGGTGCAGACAAGGAACAAAGAATAGAACTTTTTGGTTTAACACTAAAAGAAACAAGCAAAATTCGAACACAAAATTATAATAAGTTAACTACTGTACCTACTGACTTACTTTGAAGAGTGCCTATCCTACCCGTGGAGAAAATAAATCAGCTAAGTCGCAATTTTACGGACATTGTTCTAATTTCTAACTTCAATGATGAATATTTTTCTTCCATAGTGCTGCAAAGATTATGTGACAGTTCAACACGATTTCCCCCTCCCCCCTCCCCGAATTAATTTAAAATTCCACTTCGATATTAGCATCCAATGGAGAACATTGTGTTTTTGGCTGAGCATAACTAATAGTTCGTATCGGTATCAACTAGCTCGTTAACTATAACTGAGGTCAGCCATTGAATAAAGAATATATCTTTCACTCAACGGTTCAGCATACAATAAACATTAAAGCCATTGCCTTAAGTAATACTTCTGATCGCGCCTGTAACAAGATAAAAAAATGAAAATTCAAATTGTGTTTTTTGTCTAAGTAAGTGGCGGAACAATATTTCTTGAAAACCACAAAATTTCCCAGTCAATGCAACTAACCTTTTTCGACGGACTTCACGGTCTATTCCAGTGATCGCGCGACTTTTGACATCAATTTTTTAATAGATTTTATTGAATTTTCTGGACACTCAATATGAAGCCAGTGATAAATAATTGACACCAACACACAGCGATATCTGCAGCAATTCACTTAGTAGATGCAAATATATTATCGCCGATGACATTCGCGGTACCGCGGCCGCTAATGTAACCGTAGTGGACGATTCTAACCGATTTCTTTCATTCACTCTGGTTAACTTTGCCAAATAGGTATCATACCTAACTTTTTCGCTCAATCAATATTTATTGTATTTATAAAAAAAATATACTTACAATAATTTTCATATTCCTATGACTTCCAAATATTAGATATCATACTATGAATATTAAATTTTGTTTCAAATATTCTTGGAATACACAACCTAAAAGTCACATATTTTTTATTATTAAACAGTACGCAAATCTGGAAAAGCTGTGAAAGTTGATGTAAAAGAATTTTAGCTAAACGCTTGGCCAATTGGTGGCCACATAAGCATTCTATAACTAATGGCGATGTGAACATATCTATTCCATTATGAACATGAAGAAGATATCGTAATCCATCTTACGCAGGTTTGGGAGAATTGGTTAACAGTGTGTTGGTTACCAATTACGGCACATTTCGGCACAAAACCACGCATATAGTTAAACGTTTTGTGCCGAAAAAAGTTGTGAAGTTAACAGTACATCTAAAAAAATCGATACTTTGGAAACGATGTTTTTTGCTGACAAATCGATTACGGCATATTTTGGCACAAAACATAGTCACCCGATTTGTGCCATTGATGTACTGCCAACTTCACTCAACGTGCTTCCTATAGTGTAAGACTAGGTAGAAGTCTTCACTGAACATTTGGAATTCCGCAAAGAATCTAAACGTCAATCGCTATATGAAATATCAGGATGCTTTTAAAGGAGTTAGATATATGTATAGACCTAACGCATACTGCTATATATTTAACCTTTTTGTATTATGGAACACCCTGTGGTATAACACATATGGGTTTCCATTTTTAAAACCATACATTCTGTGTAAAAATAGGTTTAATTGATTTTATTTCAATTCTGTAATGTGGTCAATGTATTACTTTAGCAATTTACCATTTTGGAATATGCAATGGCTATTTAAACTAACATAAAAGGCGTTATTACTCCATGTAAAACCCACAATGGATATGAACTGTTGGTCATTAAAATCATTCACGTAATGCATTTTATTCGCCTGACCGCAAGCATTTATCACAGTATGACAGAAATTAAAGAATCAAGATGTATCTACCTATAGTCACTTTTAACCCATTTATGACAGGGAATTCATATTATGATTTAGGTGAGTAACAGTTTATTTACTTTTTTGAGATTATTAATAGCATTTGTGCACGAGGGTTGCCTTTTATATTGTTACAAATAACTTTTAGTTATAAATAGGAATATGACTTATTTACACACCAATTTTCGAAGAGGAATTCACAAATGAAGTAATGAAAAACATAACTTTTTGTCCCCAATGTAGATACACCCTGCATAAGATCAAAATGTCTTTACTTTTGAGAAAAAGAACATCACTTCGATATGACTATTACTATCGCTGGTGGGTATATTTCTGCTGGATCACCGTGTACGTACTCGTACCTTTTAATCTAAAAGGCAGTCGTATTTGCGCAATAAAATTAAAAGAGGAAGCCAAAATTTTGGAATTTCGCAAAGAATGGACGATTTATATTACTGTATTGAACAGGTCAAACCTTTGGTAATTTCAGATTAGCCACTAATTATTGCGTGCATATTCTCCACTATGTGACTCCATTGGTTTTGATATAAATTAAATTTGTTATTTGCTACATTTGTTGGATAGGTAGTTAGTGAAATTGTCTTTGTCCTTCGTTTGTTGTAAAGGTCAGACACAGAGAAGAACTTAAATCGATGAATTTGGAATATCTTAGTATTCATCACCATATATCTGTGCAGATATGTAAAGTGAATTACTCTTCTTGACAAATACCAACACGTTTCATAAAACATGAGGGAACGGAATAAGCATAGCAAACAATTTCTCTCATGCCAGCAACAAGAAATTACTTTTTTAACGTTTCCAAGCTAAATAGCAATTTCGCTATTTATAGATACATTCTACAAAATCTTTTACAGTAAAAGTTGCCAGCAACTATTTTCTATACGGTTCAGTTAAAGGGGGCAATTACTGAAAATCGTCGAAAATCAGTTTATTTACCACTACCTTATAGGTACTAATTAATATATAACATTTTGACCGTAATCCAACAATAAACAACCCAACATTACATGTTATGTGAAAAAGTGTAAATAGACTTATTTAGAGTGGACGAATTAAAACGAAAAAGCAGGAAGTTTTTTCTTTTTTACTTGTTTTTACTTGTTGTTGAGAAAAGTTTTAATATAAGTTTATTCTCGCTCCGAATTCTGTTAACGAAATTCTCTTGGCGGAGTGCCATTTCTGTCTCTGTTCAATACATTAATGTAACCTCTCATAGTGCACGTACAACGTACCTACTTAATAAAATACATACAAAGCCAAAACGATAAAAATGGTGAAAACTTCTATTTAACTTGATGTTGCTTGCAATAACTGGAAAATGTGTAGACTAATTTTAATTTTTGAATGCACCTTTCAGTCCATCGGAATTTTCGACTGAAAGTTAAGTTGTAGCCTAGGTACTCTAACGTAATGTAATTACTACGCTCTGTCGTCTGTCGTGTCGGTCCATTGGAAGCATACGCTTTGAAGCATATGTGCATTACACAAACATTTGCACTACAAACAACTGAATTGAGTTTTACTACTTCTGCGAGTAGGTACCTACTGTTCCGAAGTTAAAATGCCAACTCATTTCTGTTGTATTCTTCTGTCAAAGAGTATAATTTTATTGGGTGAGATCTGTTTCGTAGACGAGTCTAGAAAAAAAAGGAAGTAAAAGTTCACGTTTGATGCAACAACAATGAATGAAGGACATATTATACCTATATTCATTTTCGAAATTCTTACGTTAAGTTAAGTAAAGGTAGGTAGGTCCTATACATATACAAAAATCCAAATATGTATATCGTAAAATAAAACTTCTCTTCTCAAAAAGCATCTAAGAGCACAAATAAACTATAGGTATAAATTTAACATGAGAAGTCCTTCACTAACGCAATTGCTACATAGTTTGAGGGACCAGGACTTTCCCTTCTCATATTACGGTTCTTACTACCGGTACGGAGACTAAAGTGCCCACTTAATGTAACATTACTATCGAGGTCCTGCTGTTCTGTTTAACCATTTTATGAAACTCTTATCTTTTATCTGTGCGTTAGATACAGGCATTATATTCTAATGCTCTTTTTTTGTAAGTATCAATTTACCTCTCGATATTTTATAAAACATCAGAGATAAAAATGCACCACCAGATAAAAATTAGGTCTCAAACCTTAGGTTAAATAAATGAAATACCTAACCAATTATGTTGTTACAAACATTCAGTTGTCATATTTCCATTAATCGGCACCCATTCACCCAAATAACAAATACGAACTCAACTTATCTTGGAATAAATTTGAAAACCAAATATAGTTTTGGCAACCCATTTTACTAATTAGTGTATAATCAAGGTTTTACATAAATAATTTATCATTGTCAATCGTGAAGCAGAGGGGTTATGTTAAAACGAGTCTCGGTCAAGGTCATTGTGGTTATCTTGTTATCTTCCAAAAAGACAAAAACTTGATGCTCGGTTGAAAAAATGAATGAAAAAATCTTGAAGATTGAAGGAAGGTTGACAAACTCGGTAGTGATAATTTATTGGTTGAGAGAAAATTAACAGCAATTGAGATAGAATTTGATCATGAATAACTGGAGCACAGGTTGAATTCTATTGAAATCGGGAGCGTACCTAATACCTGTATGTAAAAGTGAAACAGTTTTCGATGCTGTATCTAAACTTGGGTTAATCATGGGATCAGAAATGACCAAAAACATTGTTCACTCGTAATTTCAATTTGAAAAAATCGCTAGTGTCAGGTATCCTACAACTATAGTTAAGTTTATTAGCAGATTGGCTAAGTAGAAATGAATTTTTAGCTAAGAAGAGAATTAAGAGAGACCTGAATACAACTGTTTTGGGTTGCAAAGATATTGAAGCAATCTATATCAATGAATATTTGACTCCAAATAGAAGAAAGATCTTCATGGTAGCTAAGAAGTTAGCAGTAACAAACAAATTGAAATACACATTGATTAAAGCTGGAAAAGTTGGAAAATTGTCTCGGTTTTTTTGGATAGGTTTAGAGAAGAGGGGCCTTGAAAACTATGGTTAAATATGCATACGTAGAATACATTTACGGACTTAAACACGCGGGGGGGGGGGTCTGCCCGGCATGGGCTACACCGTATTCTATTTTTCCTGCCCCCCCCCCCCCAATGAACATGTTGAAATTACGCCCCTGAATTACTTCTATTGAACAATTGGTTCCCTCTCACCCTAAAATATTTTGGTTCTATATCTCCTTGTTGAAGTCGTGGTTACTTGATAATAAAGGAAATAAATGTAAAGAAAAAGATGTCCCAAATGCGTTTGCTGAATATTTTAATCAGTGTACAGTACTGTTACGTCAACTTATCCAACTGAACCGATGGAGCCTTGTGACATACCTTTTTGATTCTGGTACCTCAAAACCTGAGGACATGTGTATAGTGGGATTTGATGAGTTTGGCCCTAAAAGTAGTAGTGGACCTCACAAAATCCCTGCCTTTATCTTCAAACAATTAAAGTTCTTTTTCATCTGTTTATATTTCCAATTACAGACCTGCGTCAATATTGAACAGTGCTGCAAAGGTGTTTGAGAATATTAAGTATACATACATAAATTACTTTTCAGTACTTAGTCTTAAGCAATTTAACTCGCGTGTACTATACAAGTAAGATTGAATACTGTTTTTCAATTCTGAATCCAACAAAAAGGAATAGTAAACGAGTGCAAATGATTCAAAATAGGTTCCTACGGTATTATTTCTTTAAAGTTAAAGGTACTTTCTGTCCCAGAGACTACCCAACAAAGGCGTTGAGAGAATTGGCAACTGTTGAGTCTTTAGAACTTAGGAAAACAATTTTGTTAATAAAGTTATTTAAAATATGGGGGGAGGGGGATAAAGAGATGGTATTCTGTTTTTCTTCATCAACTAGGTCTTGAATACGATTATTCGGCACGTTCTGTACAACAGGAGCTTGGGAGTCGTCAACAGCAATGTTATCTTGGATCCATCTTTCATCGCTAACGTTTTTTTTACAATCAGCAATTGGGAAACAAGTAAATAATTGATTTATAAAACTCATACATTGTTTCAGGTACGTAGATGGATACTGGAAAAACCTTCCTCTCATTCGTCAAACGTGTCAGGTCTCTTGTGACTTCAGACCCCCGTTTAACAATAAGGATGATGAGTGACTAATTGCAAATAAGTGAATGCTCCACCATGATATCGCCCCATTTCACTCGACCATCTTCATCACGTAATGTTTGTGCTCAAAAGACATCCCTGCGGTTCTCCAGCCCCCCAATTCGCCAAATGTCAGTCCTTGCGACTTTCTTTGCGTAAACTAAAAAATGTCTTAAAAAGGACTTAAGTTTGGAACTTGGAGAACATCCAAAAGCATGTGCCAGACATGCTAAAAGTCATAGCGATTGAACTCTTCCAGAATCTGAACGACTCCACCGATGTGTAGCTCCCAAGGGAAAAGTTTAGTAAATAAAAATTCAGTCTCATTAGTTTCCTATCGTACGTCGTCTATCAGTATTATTATTTGCCAGGTATTACAAGCATTACAAACGAGATTGATGCCTATATCTTTCTAAACCTACTGTGACTGATTTCGAGTAGGGATTTCAGTTTGAAATGAAATTTTGCAAATTGCACCATACAGCAAACGGATTGATATACTTTGTCCGAAAAAAATGGTTCGCTTCTTTTAATTAGAAGACATTTTTTGTATTACTTATAGTTGTATTACTAGCCACGATCGATGCTAATTATAAATTTACAGATTGCGTGCATATGTTAAAAAAGGTGAGGCAGTGGCATTTCAAACATTAACTATAAAACGCAAAATAAAATCGGAAACGTCTTCTACTTGCAAAGAACCTTGTCTTATTAAACTTTTTTGCTCCACGTTCTTGTTGGAGATGAAGCAGCTTGGAAAGCTTTTGATGAAACCATACGCAAAATAGTAGCAGCAGAAGAGTGTTTCAAAGCAATATTCAACTACCCTATTGTTTAGGGCAAGAGTCCTTTAAAATAGTATGACAGCTGAGTGGACTGTTTACATTTAGTCTAGTTTTCATGTAGGTATGTCAAATACACTCACAGAAAAAGTAAATCTAATACTTTACCATATCAAGTATAAAAAAAAACTTTCTGTAAGCCTTTTATTTTAACGAAATTAACGGGCTAGATTGTTCGCTCACCGCAAGCCAGATATTTACTAACAGGATTTCTTACAGCAGATATACGCGCGGAACGAGACGTAAATACGGAATTGTTTTACGGGAACCTCAGTGCAGGAAAAAATCTTGAAACCTCGGAAACTTACGGTTTTATATGATATCTGTCGGTGCAGGCAGCGAATCAAATTAGTTATATCACGTCTAGTACCGCTCGCAATGATTTATTATTCGCTCTCGTTACGTATACAGAAATATAATAAAATTGTAGGAAATTTTTTATCTTACATCCCCAATTGCACAATTTTCCTTCCTTTTAATTCCGTTTCCACACACTTTCCTTCTTTCTATATGGTGTGTTTACGTTGCTTCTACACTAGGTAGATTAAATGTATTTTCTTCTCATTTGAACAAGAATACCACCACTGGTCCAAAGGGCATAGATTTTTCTTCTGCGACTATTACTAAATTAATCAATCGTGTGCAAGGGAGTGTGTAATTTTTAAGGATTTTCAAAGATTGATGGAACAACTAGTACTATATCACATCGGACCACCTGTTATTTCCTCATGATAAGAACACTTAGTGAACACACTGAAGTATAAATACCGTGTTACTGAAGCGTAAACTGACGGTCAATGATCACGGCACGGAAATTACCGCGGAAGAATGTGAAAACAAATTATCGTTTAGCCCAAGAAACGTAGATATCACAACACCGAACGCAAAGCAAATATTCCCAAAGTTCCTGCTTTTGTTGGAATCGATCAGCTGCATCAACCCAACGAAACCTTTACTGGAGATCCTTCCAACACCAAGTGATGCAAATACATTGGACATTGAAGCAAAAACGATCAGATTGGGAGAGAAGATACGAAACTTTTCAGTAGGTACAACGAGTCTTTTGAAATTATATTATATTTTCTAAATAAATTATATTGACGCAACGCAGAGGATTCGTAGAAAGAATTAAAGTTAATTTAAGAATTAGTTTACTAAATTAAAAAAAAGGGGAAGTTGAAAATTGTAAGTAACTTGTACCAGTTATTGGTTTTCTTGCACATGACATTTTTTAACCTTTTCTTATTATTTGAAGATTGTTTTTATTTATTTTAGAAGTTTAAGACCGAGAGTCCAAATTACTCGTAAAATTTGTTTTCCGACGTTTCGCATTTAGATCCACATACTGCGATGCAATGCCATTCATGTTCGAACCAAAAAATACAAAGTCAATCTCTACCAGGGGCGATGAAGGTGAAGCTTATTTTATTTACAATTAGGTAATAAGTATTCCTGGATATATTGATTTTTACTGTTTCATGGGTTGTAATCTTCACACTGTGTAATAATTGGCGTAAATTACACCTACTGTGCGCGTATATGGACAAAGTTTAGGAACAGTAGATGTAGATGTCAAAGTGAACTAAGGTAGAATAATTTACATTGTTAAAACTTACATCCATTTAGTATTGTTCATTTTGGAAATGAATAGAAGGATTTGGTACAATTACTTAGTTTACTAAACTATGTAGAATTGAATGTTTTATTATAGTTGAAAAGTAAGCGTAAAGTGCGCGAATTACTTGAAAGTACAGTTTGATCATATCGAAGCAGTATATAACGGTTTAAATAAATGAAACAGTAATTAATTGTTTCCATTTTAGATACTTATTCTCCAAGTTCATAATTTGATCTCTCTTGTCATGCTCCAAACCAATTAGGGAATATGTATTTAGAAACTATTACATAATTTGCTGTGTAAAATAATTGATATCAAGTAACCAGAAGTAGAACGTAGCAATCGCGAAAGACGAATCAATAAGAAGTATTAAAATGGAAAAAAACCGAGTATAGATGCTGTATTCATAATACAATAGATGCGGTTTCAAATACTGTGAACTTGTGTTTATTTAAATAATAGCACATCCAACATCATTGTTTCTTGCAATTCAAGTCGATCCTAATTTAATAGATGACAGATTGATGAGAAATAGTCTTGTGTGAAGGTCTGAATTTCTACCAGGGGGTGGGAAATGACTATGATGGAATCTGCAGTTGCCAGGGAAACAGGCAATGATAAATGGTTATGTCAACGAAACACAAATTATGGGTATCTTTAATTGTACATATACCTATATACCTATATTAAATAGGTAACTGTTGTGCAATACTTTTTTTCGTAGGCGTGGGCGTAGTCGGAGGTGTAAAGAAAAAATAATAGATAATATATGAGTACCAAAATGAGGTGCATAAAATAATCTGCATGTATGAAAATCCCGGAAAAAAAGTTCTATTGTTCGCTACAGCGTGAAAGATGTACAAGCGAATGTAATGGTTTTCTATTGCATAAAGGGAGAAGGTAGGGATTGTCTCTAAACGAAGAAGAGATCCCGAAAACTAACAAGTACCAACAGTTTAATTTCAAAAACAATCTAACTGTGATGCGTAATGGGTTTAGTACGATGTGCAGAAGTGTGTCCACTTTGTACCAGAAGTGTAATTAATAGCCAGTAGAACTATGATAATTAAAAATGAGGGACTGATTTAAAATTGTCAAAGGATATAAGAAGAGCAAAGCATGGAAATAGAGGTATTTTGAAGACTGAAGACTAGGGAAGAAACAGAAGAAAGGAGCATATTATAATCCCCATGGAAGTGAATCATCCAGTTGAATACGCAAGAGTTAATATGGAAAAAGAGCACCATAATATACCTCAACAAGGTAAGCTTGAAGCTGGATTTGAATTACGCGCCGTTAATAAGTTGTTGAGTTTGCGGCATTATCTTTATTCTGTCACGTGTTTACTCTGCTAGAACAACGAGCTTTGATTGTATTATATTATAACTAATAAGTATTATGTCTGGTAGAGACTGTGTTTTTTGGTAGTAACAACGCACCTACTAATGAGTCAACAGTTCGTAGGCTAAAGAAGAAATTCAAAGCAATTGGTTCGACTGTGTACATTGAAACACAACATTGAAACATTGCTCCAGGCGGCCCTGTACAAAATAGTATGTCCGACAAGATCAATTCGTCACAAAAGTTAGGTACCATAAGAAGCACCTTACAGCGATTTCTCGTCAATAGGTACATGAACTGAACTGAAAACTGAAAACAACCGAGACAGTTCTTTGAATGGGGAAAGAAAACTTTCGACCATCTAAGTCATTGGGTGATGGATGTTGGATAAGTGGGATAATTAGGCTTTATTTTTTCTACAATGAGGTTGAAAATTAAATTAATAACAGCGAATGCGGCATGTTACCGCACTATGATTTGCAATTTCAAACTAGTTAAATAAAGATGTTGAGTCCTATATGGAACTTTTAGTCACTTAATGGGAAAGAAAGGCTTATTAAAAATGTATCCACAATACATACATGGAAACATGAAAATTCCTTGTTTGGTGATTGTGAAGAAGTACAAGTAGATAATTGTACTCATATAATGCGTACACCAAACGGTGGAAGGTGGATGTCAAACACCGACGTACGAATCTACGATTCATTACATCACGCGCATTTGTTTATGTCATAGGGTATAATTTTTAAATTCTAGTTATATTGCGTTTATTAAATTTAAACCCTTAACTATAACTATATTTTCCTTTTGTTTAACTAATATCAAATAATAATCTAATCACGGCGACTTCAGTAGCTATAGTGAGAAATTAAAATTTATATACAGATCCTTTGATGGGTCATCACCATCAGGGATTATATGGTCGCACTAAATCAACCTGTAACCGGGGTTATCCTGGCCGGTCTACACCGGTAGCATTCTCAAGGGTACTAGGGGTGAACATCGATCTCTAAACGGTAACCCTAGCAACCACATGAAGGTATTATCTAAAGACGTTATACTAACAGGATGCTAACTTATTATCACTACTCATTTTCTTTAATTTCCATATCGCAATCATTCTTTGCGTTACACAGCTTTTAAAAAAAGAGATACAAAAGCACATCCTGCTAATTTCCCCTTTGGAGTAAAAAAAAAGAGATTGAAATAAAGCTAAACTTTTGTATCTGCTACAACTTAAAAATACAAAGCTAAGATTTTTTTTAGATAAAATATATGAGGTTTTAAGCGCCCCTAAACTCCTCATGCTATACTTGTTTCTTTCCTCTATCATCACCGTTGTGTTTACTACAAAACGCTTTATTACCGAAGTACGTTTTTGAGTTTGATTTGCATAAAATTTGGAACACTATTCCCTAAAGAGTCTTCGCTATTACCATACGCTATGTATTTATTAGCCTATGCTATTACGTAACACGGCAATTTAACACGAACTGTTTGACACTTCGAGATGTCGCTACGTGCACTACATTCCAATTTTCAAATAACATTTTATAACTACGTATTTACTCGTAGTAAGTATCTACTCTTTGATTTTACTAAACACATTTCAAAAATGAATGCATTTGTGGGTAATTTGAGCGTGCATTAAACTGCAAAACTAAATGAATCGTAAATAGGTATCTTACCCTACAAATTACTAATTCATAGTTTTATCAAAGAGTATCTAAAATAAGAGAAACAGTGGTATAGGATTTATGCGTATAGGCTATGAGAACTTGTCCGCTAGGACTACAGTGACTTTATTACAAACAGTGACGACAAGCGGCGATTATCCGCCATTAAGAGGCAAAATTGTGGGCGAGTTTATATGAACTCAACGGTGGTATCCTAGCAACTTGCTAAATCAAAATAAAAATCACACGCTGATCAAAGGTAAACACAGTCAGGCCGCCATTAAGATGCAAAATATACCACGGCCAATCAAAATCGACACCACGCTTGTCGTCACTGTTTGTAATACAGTCACTGTAGCTAGGACTCCACGATCGGGCCCTCGCGTAGACGTAGCCAGAACTAGGCGTCCCTTTAAATGTACTTTAAATATTGTCTTCCATTGAAAATTTACAGAAATCTTTATGGTAAGTCTGTTAAAAGTATTTGCAAGGTTGCCACATTTAGTTTGCTTAATGACTAATGACTGGATTGCTCTGATAAGTTAATTGTACCCTTGTTTATATAAACAAGGATTGTACTGAACAAATGGTAATTAGGTTTTAAGGAATAAAATGTTATTATTAAATTTATTACATTCCAACATTAACCCGGAGGTGGTCTCGAGAATTTCTCTCACGGTCTTTTTCTAATATTTTGTATATCTTTTGAACTTTTTTCTACCGAGTTTTTAATATTGAAGTACATACTGCATTTTTTTAAATATGTATGTTACGTACTCTTTGTATAATTAAATTTGATCTTAATCCTTTGCGCTGTGTCCTGTCTTTGAGTATTTGTCTCATCGCGAGACCAATGACATTTGTAATTTTCCTTTTAAATGATTTGTTTTTTTGCTCATATTTTTATTTTTTTTATATTTAATTCAATTCACCTTTTGCGCCATTCCCTCGAAATACAACCCTATTTATTTATAAACTCGGTACATTATCAGGTAAATTCCTAGTTGAATTATAAGGTGTACAAGTATTTAATCACTTGTTTTAAAGTACCTACCCCAAAGTACTATTAAGCTTTTTTTATAAAGTTGACGTAAGTACTTCTTGGTGGTTGTTGTTTTTATTTTTAATTTACATATTATTTTAAACATTATGTTTAATTCGTGTGTGTATATCAATTGCGAGTTAAATCGCCGAAATGCGAACGTATCTAAGTTTTTTTCGATTCCCCACTTATAAATGCACGTTGTAATAAGTGGTTACAGAATTGTGGTACCTACTCCAAACTTTTTCTTTTAACACGAGAGCAAACGTTTTTAAAAAAGCCGTCGGTCACTGTTATAAGACGTAAGAGTAGTACCTAACAACATTGTTAAATTTTTTTATGCGTATTTCAAAGAACATCAAACATCTTCAAATTTTATAAAAAATTTAATTGTAAATAGTATAAATATTGTAAATATTTCAGAACCCAATTGGTTGCAAGAAGTTAATAGTTGCCACTGCCATAAATTGTTTTTAATTCGGCATTTAAAGAAATGCAAGCTATACAAAACTCTGAAACTTTTTTCACAAAATTTAAGAACATCAAAACCCCTAGAAACTTTAAAAAGAAAAAAATTAAATCATTTTAAGAGGAGAGCGTAAAAAAATTTAAAAGTTGTTTTTTTGTACGAACTCATAGGTACAATTTTAAAACTATTATTTTGATATTGTTTTGTTTTAAATATTTCATTACAAGCTCTGAAATTTTAAACAAAGTACCTAAGTATCAAAAATAAATATCGGGTAGCAATAATAATGAAGGTTGCAGATTTTTGTATAGGAAGTTATGTGACAAAGATTCGGCAACATTGAGATATCTTTGCTTTAAATTTCAAAACTGCCAGGTAGTTGTCCTTTTTGTAATTAAACAGTTATCGCCTCAGGTATGTGGCGTACGAATAAACGTTGTAAATTCGATAATATTTTGTTAGGCAACACACCTTACTAAACTACAGTGTTTTTAATGGCGTTGCTTCTCTTATTTTAGATACTCTTTGGTTTTATTATTACTTATCTGTGGTTTTGTTAACGACGACCTTTAGTTGATAGTGTATAGGCAACCTTACAAGCACACAACAAATATTAATTAGTCATGTACACTACAGTTAGTGTACTTGGTAGTATCAAATACTTTACTACTATAATACGGGAAACTCTGAAAAATTTTGGGTGACGGCACATCAACGCCCTCTAATAGCGGTAGGAGTTGATAACTAAACCGTTCTTGCTAGTGTTTACATTAGTGTCTGACGGTTTTTGGTCTTTAAATCGATGTTATACTTTGAAATGAGTCAAAACGCGAGAATCGCATGTACCCCCGTTTATCTATAATAACGTAACGTGTTTGAATTTGCCATAATGTGCTTGTTAGTTATCACCTCAAGCCAATAGATGGCGCTCCAATCGCTGTCGCCCTGAAATACTATGCTAAACACAGAAGTTTCCCGTATTATAGTAGTAAAGTATTTGGTAGTATATAAAAGTATATAATTCTCATTTTTTGTAATGAGTAGTTTTTTGTAACGATTGTTTTTCAAATATATTTACTATTCACACCCGGCGTTTTTGGTATTTTCCACTGACCATGAGCCCAAAACTCATACAGCGAAAAGTGGAAAGAAAAATTCGTGTTCCGACAAAAATTGTAAAACTATTGACGAAGTGAATGAATTCAGAATTAACAAGCGATGTAGTTCCAGCTGGTAACAAGAAAGATTCGAAATGCAAAGCAATTATTGTGCAAATTTTCCAAAAATACTGCCGACTATGAAGTGGAAGAAGGGCCAGTCGCTTACAGATCACCTAATTAAATTCGAGAAAGTCGTTGGCGGGAGCTAAATCAATTACCATCTCCTGTGAACGTTACCAAAATTCCGTAATCCGCCTCTCGAGACTATGGATCAAAGCAAGCTAACAATGGAGTACGTGAAAGCCAACCTCATGGATTAAGAAATGAAGCGCTTTAACAACTCCAACATTGTAGACAGTAATCATAATAGCAGATACGCTCAACAAAGACAAAATGAAGTAGGCAGGAACCACCCTCAATGATGAACAACCAGTGACTTCTGTCTGTGACTTCGACCGCCATCCATGGTGTGGACGTGGAGAAATTTGATGCAAAATTTATTATTTATGCCTGCTGAACCATAAACAGATTGCGACGAGCCTTTTGATCTTTCCCACACACGAACGGATATTTCTTATGGTCGCCAAGATCGATTCTCCATTCACATTTTACGTTTCGGTAATGTTGGGCATCTAAAGGTTACAACAAGCAAAAAGAAATAAAACTACATTTTGAATGTTATCTTCAGCCGTAATAGTTAGCACTCCAATTTAATACTATACAATTTTACTTTTTACAAAGGATACTTTTTAAAAAATAGAAATAAACACACAGAAATCCCAGACAAAATATACATTGCAAATAGATCATTTAGCCAAGGAATTCTATATTTCTATCAGGGCCACCCACCCATTATAGACCGTATATGTAGAACTTAAAATCTTGAAATTAAAATTACGTTCGCGTCCGCTAAGGAAAGTGAATGTACCTATAGTTAGGTACAAAATGAAATTAATTGTAGCTAATGGTAAGTGTTATCTTTTATTCTTAGCGACAACAATAAACTGTTCGTTAGAACATTTCCGCGCCCCGGGGTTTCGGTATAAGTATTATAATATTGATTGTCTGAGACGTAAGTTTCAAATTCGGAATTTCCATTATATGAACATAAATTTCATCTTTCCAGAAAAGTTATGTTTAATCAATTCTATTGTTTCTTTTGATATACTTAGATTGTAGAGTACCTATATAAAATGCTAGTGTCGCTATAAATGCTATGTTGGTTTGAACCTTCGATCACAAGATTACATAACGTATTTCTCATTTTCAAACCACCTAGTTGCAGCAGTTTAGAGTGTTCAAATCCTAATTAATTTGATTGAAAATCCTGGAGGATTTTCTGTAACTCTTTTGTCCCTCCTTGTAATCAATAAATACACAGAGCTGATGTCAAATTGTGTGGAGGTTAATGTCATCATGGATTACATTAGTAGTTGTTAGTAATTTCTTTACCTCAACTTAATCTGAGAGGGCAACCCCTGTGTCGTTTTATAAAATTCATGTTTCCCCATCTCTTGTTTTTTTTAATTATGTTTTCGTTATAAGATCAGCACCCACACATCTTCGAGCAAATCATTCACGACATAGAGTATTCTACCACTTGACAGGTGCTTGGTTTAAAAATCACGTACCTTGACGTTTGGGGGAGGGGTAGTTGTGCCGCCCTTCTCATCAGGTAAACTAAAGCCTCTCCTTGATTAACTACATTTCCAAATGTGTTTGTACTTAAAAATTAGTAAAACATGTCACAGCATTACGCTTTTTAGAGTGGATGTTTTCCAAGCTGCACCAAACATAACTTACCTATTGGTATCTCTATTTGGGCCAAGTATTTCAATTTACAATACAACGCCTATAACGTTGAGCGACCTTTTCAGTATTCAGTTCACCACCTGTGATGAGAAAAACTAAATATCCACTTACTTTCTCGGTCAGCGCCATGTGTTACAACGACAAAGATAAAGAACCTTACGAGGGGTATTAATACAGGGCGTTTTTTTTGGGAGCTTTAGTTAGACGTTTCCAGGAAAGTTTTATAGGTAGATTTTTGAAACTTTGTACTTAGGGGTTACTCAGAGAGCCGAATCGATGTAAAATATTTTCAAAATGGCAGCACTTCCGGAAATGTCAGAGCTATTATATTTTAAATGGCAACCCCTATTTTTTATTGCATTTTTGGATTCTACGTGAAATTTCATAACCTTTGATACCAACATGTCAATATCTACAAGTTATGGTTTTTCAGTTATTTTCATTTATTTAAAAAAAATGGCGGATGCAGACGGTACTTTAAGAATTGATTACTTGAAAACCGTTGTAGCTATGGTAACCGAGTTTTCACCAAGGCATAGAGGACGAATAGGGCTTTCTTTTGGTGTACTTAAAAAAAGTTATGTTGCGTACGACGTCACTTATGAGGCTCCAAATTTAAGAAAATTCAAAGACTAAAAACTCAGTTTTTTTAAATGAAATGACCATTTTCTTACTATTGCATTTCATAGAGAATCAAAAAAGGCATATTCTGGTATTACAAGTTCCTATTCGTATCTTCAATAGTTTCTGTCTTATTCTCATTTCATGGCAATGATACCATTTTTTTCGGATTTCTTAGTAGTTGGGCATGACCTTATGGCAAACGAATTTTAAACCAATCAAGTGATATTAATCCGTCACATGTTATAAGTTTCAAATCAATTTAAAACCTTGTCTCCTTCAACAAATGCTCAAAATGAGCACCTTCATGTTCCAAACACAAACTCTTTTTCGTAAATGTTCTCATGTGGAAGATCGTATGACTTATGATTCAGTATTCAGCATATTCCTGCAGAGGAAGATCATCTGTTGCAGGAACAACAATATTGCGTAAAATTTCCAAATAACGTTTAAAAAATCTGAGTTTTTGGTCTTTGAATTTTGCTTAATTTGGAGCCCCATAGAAGAGGTCGGGTCGTACGCAACTTAAGTTTTTACCAAAATATTCTTTAAAAATTGTAAAAGGGGATTTTTATGAGTATATGTTTGTTATGAGGTTATGACCTTCTTAAAGACATAGTGATTCTGAAAATTTTTAACGTTTATCGCCAGTTTATTCCTGAACTTATAGCATATCATTTTCCGCTTTTCATTTACATACTTATTATTGATCAATCTGTTGTAAAAGTTTAAAGAGGTAAAGTAAAAAAGTTATTTTGTACAGTAGGTATTTGGTTTTTGTCGGGTTAATAACCACGTGAAGTAGAGCCTTTTACCACAGATAAGTTACTTATCTGTGCTTTTACATTGCAACTATTTAATCATGAAATTGAGGGAATGTAAAATACTCGTATTTAGTTGAATATACTTTTGAGAACTACCACCTTTTGAAATGGGTGCGTAGTGTTGACTTTTGCTTGAAAGACCGGCCGCTTTACACACATATCCAAATCCAATGTAAAATTTTAAAGCGAAGTAAGTATTAGTTAGTTTAAAAGTTAATTTTTAATATGAGGCATATTTTTGAAATAAGTAATAAAAGTTAATATGTTATTTTCAAATAGAAACCGCCTGTGTATTAATTGGACTGATGTGTAACGTCGTTTCTCGGTTTGTCGAAGCACTTTAATCCATTTCTTGAAATTGTTTGTATTGTATTGTAAATTGTGTTGTGAGCACATCATAGGAGAGACAAGAAGGAAAGGATGATCAAGACCGAAGACAGAAATAGAAGAATATCTGGATAATAGAAAGCAAATAATGATACAAAGTCAGGCACTATCGCTGTATTCCAGGAACGTGGTTTTTCTATTGGACGTCAACCTTCGAAATATAAATTTCGCCTAGTTCCACATACGTAAACAACGCCCATAACCTTTTAAAAAAACTGTAATGGTATACAAACTCATAACTTTATGGACAATCAGTTTTTTTGTTACATCTTCAATGGATGGATTTCAAAAGTATTTGCAATGTGTATATTTGCGTTGGGCAATACAAAAAAATGTAAAATATGCACAAATATAAAATGAAATTTTAAAATTATTGCGATAGTTGGCATAGTAAAGCTACGCCTCTCATAATCCAATGTTGCGGAGGTTTTTGAGTAGGCAACGTGATCGGTATTACAAAATTAGTTGAGTGACCTGTTGTAGATAAAACACCTCTTCGCTCGGAAGTCTTATAAACAGGAGAAAGGTAACAAAATCGTGGAACTAAATCACTTCTTTTCAATGGTATAAACCACATCTAAAAGTTTTTTAAACAGAGTGCTACAAATATTATATAGTATACTTACAAATGGCATAGTATCATACAATACTTTGGGATAGGACTCGGTTAATGCCATAACATCTAAATCGAATCTAGCACCTTCGAGGAATAAGCCATATATATAGACACCATTCTCAGGCGGTTTGTTAAATGTTGCCTCCTTTAAGACTTGATAATCAAACGCTAGCAAGTCAATTGGAATTTGATACTTTCGTGCAAAATTTTGTTGTGCTCCAGTTAAAAACGCCTGTGTAAAGAAAAACCCAGAAAGCCAATAGGTAATCGGAGGCCCCATATCGTACCACTTCTAAAGTTTTGAGTTATAGCGCACAAACGGTAGAGACCCGATTATTACCTGCAAAAACTCCAGTCGGCCCAAAAAATCATTGACATAACTTCCTAGTGGTTTTAAGGAAGGATAAGAATGTTTAGCCCACGTTTTAGGGATTTTCCCCGTTAACATGCTAGTTACAACTTCTTCCAAATCGTCTGACATTACAATTTGCCCTAGTAACACAGATCGGTTAAAAGTTGTTCACTAATTACAAAAATATTACCTTTGAGCGCCTTTTTAACGTTTATCAAACTGTTCCTAATACAAGTCAAAAGCTTATTGAACCTCACAAATTCTTGCACCAAAACAGTATTCATGCTTTGCATGTATTCGGTTGGATACTTTTCCATCGCCGCATCACGATCGAAATTTGGTGGTAGTTTCTTTAGAATATCTGTAGCCACGTCGAAGACAACTTCATCGGGAGATTTTGCAGCACCTCCACTTGAAAGTGCATCCTAATAAGATATTTAAAACAATTAGAAACAATGTATACAGTACTGTAAATATTAAATAAGTAATACACGCAACGGATTAAAAGTGACTTTACTTGATTCAGAAATCTAAACTTCAAACATATACAATACTTTTACTGTAAATCTTATTCTTTACATAACCCAATGGAGTAAACTCGGAATCTCTTACGACCCTTCGGATGTGTTCATTTCTGCCATTTCAACTTTTCTTGCACGTGATTTGCAAAGTACGATGACTCTTTTTTTTTTAAGACGTTCTGATCCCCACTGTGTCAATTAGGAGAAACACAGAATTATGTAGCACGTCCAGATATACAATGATGTTGATCGCTGACGTAAGAATAAGATCTTTGTTAAATTAAAATCCTGCTTTCAAGAATCATCCTTTCTAGCACGTACCGGCGAATTCAACACAACACTTTCAATGTTGCGGTTTGACTGTATGATAAGGTTCATTTTTATAGTGATGTAAATATACCTATTTAAATGTTGACTATGGTGTGAACGGTACTTTCAAGGGATCTGAACACGGGAATGCCAAATTCTATCAAGTTATCTTCTTCTAGGTCTTTCCATTTCTACGTACTACTGATCTGATGGAACTATTTAGTGCTTTGGTATGCTTGTACTTTCATTTGAATCGCCGTTGTGCCAGAGTCGTCAGCCAGAAGATACACGTAGTTTGTTCTTCTGCGGTAAACGTAGAAGAGTAACATAACACGACCCTCTTTCGTATCTTTACTATTACCAAAACACTTTATGTCAGCGTGCAGCTAAAAGGAGAACATGTAACCAGTCATTACCTCCATGGTGCTGCCGAGTTAAAAAAATAGTCGAGATCACCAAAAGTATTTCGCGCACGAGTTGCAAACAAAATTTCTTCTACAAACGCAAACGAAACGTGAAGAATTTGACAATTCTTTTAACGTTAAAATACAAAACTCTCATCTAGTTTGCGTGCAGTGCGTACTTCGCGCCTGGCGTCGTCATTTCGGGCACGCTGTCATGGTAACGTAGGTAAGTGAAAAAAAGGGTCACTTCGCGTATTGTTATCGATGCGCAAACCTTGTTATTTTTTCAAATTTTTTTTTCGCAATACTGTAAATAGAATAGTTGTTCCTCTCAAAAATTCCTACAAAATTCATTAAAACTATTTCTTTCTTCGACTTCCCGTTTTAGAGCTATAGGTTGCCGAAGTGTGAAAATTGTACCATTAAGACTGTAGAAAGGCTAATAGAAGTACGGTAACGATTGGTGCGTTGCTCATAAATGGTATATCATTTTCGCAAGTTGATTAACAATAATATCTGTTAATTACTATTGTTTTTAACATGAATTAGAATAAATTTTTTTATTTTATGTTTTCATATTTTTATATTTTAGCGCCACCTACTGCTTGCATTTTATCATATCAACGCAATAACATTAATTGCAGATGGTAAGGTCCTCTACATTTTTTGTTAATAAAATTTTTCTCTAAAACGCACTTATTCCGAGAAAAATGCATTTCAAAAACTTTTTTAGTTTCTTAAAAATTCAATAGGGCCACCAGGATCTCGCAAATCTGGCGTTAAGCTTTTCTCATGACCCCCTAATGAAACATGAAAAAAAAATCCACTTGCAATTTTTTGCGAAAACAGCCGTTTTTCACGACAGATTGACTGTAGATACTAGTACCACTAGTACTAACACTTTTTCAAAAAATAAATATTGTTGAATTCAGAAAAAATACTCTTAAACTACCTAAAAAAACTGCAATTTTATCTTATAAAAAAATGACTGCCGCCATTTTAGCTTATACCGGAAGTGACGTCATCAAAGGTAACAACAGCATTTTCGTCCTTTGCCAGAATGCAATCGATTGGGGAAAACCGCATTTCGATAACTTTAATAGTTTTTGAATATAGAGCGTTGCAGTCATTTTTTAAAAATGATTTTTTTAACACTTTTTTCAAAAAATAAGTATAGCTGAATTCAGGAAAAAATACTCTTTTAAACTATGTAGATAAAAAAAACTGCAACTTTATCTTATAAAAAAAAATGAGGGCCGCCATTTTAGTTTGTATCGGAAGTGACGTCATCAAAGGTAATATTAGAATTTTCGTCCTTGGCCCGAAGGCAATCGATTGGCGAAAACCGCATTTCGATAACTTTAATAGTTTCTGAGTTTAGAGCGTTGCAGGAATGTGTACGGACAGACTACAGACTACAGATGACAGACGACAGACGGAATTTTTTTTTCATATTTTGAATCTACGTATTCAGAAACGCAAAGATATGTAAAAATTTGCATAAGTCAATTTTTTTTTGGAACCCTAATACAATACTTCCCTTTTATTTCGTACTCTGGAAGTAAAATGACAAGCAATATAGCGGGATTAGGTTTTTCAACAAATCTAGTTACACATTTTCGTGAAATCTCGGAAGGTCATTCCTGAGGATTTTATCCGCCTCAAAAAATTAAATTTAAAAAATTTGCCAAGTGATTCATATGGTTAACACTAATTCATCTCTGTTAAGCCTTTGCTGTAAACTAATTCATAATGTGACCTTGTATTTTCTACGCGTGTAATATTGAAGTCGGGAGAGAAGACCATGCCGTGGCAGAACGTCGATATTATTCCCTCATCCAAGCTTTGATTATTTTTGCTCTGTTAGCTGTCGCATATCATATTGTCGTACCCACTGTTCATCAATATCGACAACGCTACAATATCGTTGATTTGTATCTGAAGACAGCACAGATGCATTTGGGCTCATAGTCTATTTCCTAGACTTGAAAGTATAGCCCAAACTGTTCCAAGTAGACTACCCCATAAATCGTGTGATATTCACTCTTTCGATGGTTCATACAGAAGCATCACTTTCTACACGTCCTCTAATTGGTTTAGCTGTGGCATCCATAGAATCACACACCGCTTTCTTCATGTCGGTGTCAATGCGATCTCACTGATTACTTTTTGTTAGTACTAACGAATAGCATTTTTAAGGAGCTTTCCAGTGATATGTCACACATGGGATAGTGCAATTTAACAAATAGGGGTTAGATGACTGGAACCCAAGGGGTTGGTTGTAGAAGATTGCACTGCGGGTGAGTGGTTCCTAGTTTCGAAGATATGAAGTCTGGTAACTTTTGAAATTGACACCTGATATAATATTCATATGGTATATTTTTTTTTTTTAAATACTATTTCGTTACTTTACCGAGGGCTCATAAATTCTACTTAACATTGTAACTTCTTTAATTAAACAATTGAAATCAATACAACCTGCTGGTACAATTAAATCGGACATTACAATTTTATTAGGCAGAAAGGTATTTCTTCTTATAATATATGCTCAATGACATAGAAATTGCGACACCAAGGAGTGGGAATTCTTTATTCAAACTTGGTAGCTATGTTGGACTATAATGAAGTAATAATTTGATTAAATGTTAAAAGAAATAACAAGGGGTTAATGGAATTTATTTAATAACGTGTTTGTGCTTCCATGTTATTCACATACTCACTGGCCCGCTGTGGTATGTAGGTATTGCAGCAGGTTGTTTATGCCTTAGGCCCCTTAGGGTATGGTGCCCCAAGTAACTTTCAGTTCATGGCGGAGAGCCTCCGGTGTTTGAGGAGGGTTATTTACATTCCCTTATCTTTTTTGTAACATGTCACGCACTTGTTCGATTGGCCGACAACTCCCAATGAGGACTTACTCCCAAACGCAACCACCCCCTGACTACACGGAAGTTCTACCAAAGAATACTAAAATATTATTTGGTTCAATAAAGAATCGTCCCTTCCTCTACGTCCCCTTCAATGAATTTATATGACGTACAGGATCGGATAACAACACACTTCAAAATTAGCAAAAACAATAAAGTATTCTATTGCGTAACACTATTGACTAAAAGTATTCCGATACTGAGAATACTTTGATCAATGGTAACCCACTGTAAATAAGCATAAAATGTTACTTACCTGGATTTTCAAATCCTTGCGCGTAAAAAAGTTTCAACAATAAATATCGTTTTAGAACAAAAAGGCTTTCACTTACCCGCAACTGAATCAAATCCTGATACCATATTACAAAGAAGTATATTATCAAAAGTAAACTTTATGAGCATGTAACTTACGGTTCGATCCTGAAGGAGCCAAGCGGCAAAAAAACAATCGTAATAATTAACTTATACTAACACATTTAACAAGAATGTCAAAAATATTTATAATTCTAAGAATTGTATGAAATTTGTAATAACCCCAAGACGTGATAATAAACCTTACGGAAGCTATCCTCATAGACATTACGTCAACTTCGTCAAAAACTGTGTCATAGCACCTCCGTATTTGTGAAATCGGTGGCTTAAAGGTACCTCAAAAATGTTACCTTAATTGGAAGAATTTTATATCCCTTAACGTTCCATCCACAAAAAACCGGATTTACCTCACGTATGAGGAGAAGACGTGTTTCTCCGTTTTCGAGGAGCGGCTACCTCAAAGTAGTTTCTACGTCAAGCAGATGACAGGTAAACTCACTTGCTTGTGAAGCTTAGGTACATTTTTTATGTTTAGATTAAGTTGACGCTTTGTCTACTAAAACATTGAGCGATGATCCAGTTTCTATACACTTCACTGGTATCTGTCAATGTTAATTACTTTACTATATGCACAAGAAATCTTATTTCCGCTATGATTTAGGTGTTGTGCTATAAATTAATAATAATAATAATAAATACCTGTGTAAGTAGCACTGTTGAAAAAAGCAAATTTGTCTCTTTCTGATCTTTCACAATATCGGCATTTTCGTTCATTCCAAAGACTTCCGGGTGTGTTATCAAGGGAAGAGACTTGGTATAACTCATAAATTCGTCATAATCGGTGAGATCCGGTGCATAATATCGCCCTGTAATTCATAATCAAATTAATTGTACAATAAAATCAAATGTTTTTTTGGTTTTAAAATGTAAAATTAAAGAAGATACATAATAGAGTAGTGGATGTATATAGTAGCTGATCATCTCGGAAATATAAATAAATAATATAAAATAAAAAAAGGGTGGGTAACACACCAATAACAAGAATAAAAAACAACTTGTAGTAGACGGAGAGCCAGCAACGTATTTTGAGTTGTCATTTCAACAGTCATGAAAAGTCACTCAGTGAATCTCTAATATCTGCTGAAAAATAAAAGTTACTTCTGCCAACCCACTCCGGTCGGGTTGTACTACCCTAAATTTTCAAAAGGGGTAAAAAATAAGGCTCAATGTAGTTATAGTATCAGTCATGAAATTTCAGGAGGTTATTCCCACTTATATTCTGGATTTATCAGCATGTTGACGGAACATTTCCCCCCTCACCTAATTGCTGACAGAACGCCCTAAACTCTAAGTATACGTATATAAAACTACATTTACAAAGAGGGTAACAAATAAAGGATCAATATGGTTAAAGTATCAGTCATGAAATTTCAGGAGGTTATTCTCACTTAAATTCTGGATTTATGAGAATGTTGACAGAACATTTCCCCCTCCACCTAATTGCTGACAGAACGCCCTAAACTCTAAGTATACGTATATTAAACTACATTTACAAAGAGGGTAACAAATAAAGGTTCAATATGGTTAAAGTATCAGTCATGAAATTTCAGGAGGTTATTCCCACTTATATTCTGGATTTATCAGCATGTTGACGGAACATTTCCCCCCTCACCTAATTGATGACAGAACGCCCTAAACTCTAAGTATACGTATATAAAACTACATTTACAAAGAGGGTAACAAATAAAGGTTCAATATGGTTAAAGTATCAGTCATGAAATTTCAGGAGGTTATTCTCACTTATATTCTGGATTTATGAGAATGTTGACAGAACATTTCCCCCCTCACCTAATTGCTGACAGAACGCCCTAAAGTCTAAGTATAATTATATAAAACTACATTTACAAAGAGGGTAACAAATAAAGGTTCAATATGGTTAAAGTATCAGTCATGAAATTTCAGGAGGTTATTCTCACTTAAATTCTGGATTTATGAGAATGTTGACAGAACATTTCCCCCCCCTCTTAATTGCTGACAGAACGCTGTAATCTCTAGGTATACGTATATAAAACTAAAAGTCCTGACTGACATATCAACGCCCAGCCCATACCCCTGGACCTAGATGGCTGAAATTTGACACAGAGATTGGTTTTATGATGTAGACAAGGGATAAGGCCGGATATTTCAAAATTCAACCCCTAAGGGGTTAAAATAGGGGATGAAAGTTTGTATTTTAAGTTAAATCCATAAAAATTGGTATATGACCTTTCGGTTAGAAATTAAGACAGGCGTGATTCAGGAATTTTCGAAATTCAACCCCTAAGCGGGGTAAAATAGGGGATGAAAGTTTATATGGAACTTCGTCATTTTTTAAGTTAAATCAATAAAAAATTGGTATATGGCCTTTCGGTTAGAAATTGAAAGACGTGTTTCAGGATTTTTTGAAATTCAACACCTAAGGGGGTAAAATGGGGATGAATTTATTTCTACTTTTCTACGAAGCGTGGTATTTCGACAATCAATTGCAACAAATGAACAAACTCCCCTCAGTTACAATTTATTTCTGCCAAATCGTGACGTTACTATTTTTGTGGTAATTTTCTGTAGGTAATTGCAGAAAAATTTGAGCCAACAACGTATTTCGAGAAAGCCTAAAATACGTCTTTCTTAACTTGTAACAGAAGGTCCAAATTCCAATTTTTATGTATGTACCTTAAAAAATGACGAATTTCCATGTAATGCTTTATCCCCATTTTACCCCCTTAGGTGTTGAATTTCAAAAAATCCTGATACACGTCTTTCAATTTCTAACCGAAAGGCCATATACCAATTTTTTATTGATTTAACTTAAAAAATGACGAAGTTCCATATAAACTTTCATCCCCTATTTTACCCCGCTTAGGGGTTGAATTTCGAACATTCCTGAATCACGCCTGTCTTAATTTCTAACCGAAAGGTCATATACCAATTTTTATGGATTTAACTTAAAGAATGACGAAGTTCCATCCCCTATTTTACCCCCCTTAGGGGTTGATTTTCGAAAATTCCTGAATCACGTCTGTCATAATTTCTAACCGAAAGGCCATATACCAATTTTTATGGATTTAACTTAAAATACAAACTTTCATCCCCTATTTTAACCCCTTAGGGGTTGAATTTTGAAATATCCGGCCTTATCCCTTGTCTACATCATAAAACCAACCTCTGTGTCAAATTTCAGCCATCTAGGTCCAGGGGTATGGGCTGGGCGTTGATATGTCAGTCAGGACCTTTAGTTTTATATACGTATACCAAAAGTTTACAGCGTTCTGTCAGCAATTATGTGGAGGGGGAAATGTTCTGTCAACATTCTCATAAATCCAGAATTTAAGTGAGAATAACCTCCTGAAATTTCATGACTGATACTTTAACCATATTGAACCTTTATTTGTTACCCTCTTTGTAAATGTAGTTTTATATACGTATACTTAGAGTTTAGGGCGTTCTGTCAGCAATTAGGTGAGGGGGGAAATGTTCCGTCAACATGCTGATAAATCCAGAATATAAGTGGGAATAACCTCCTGAAATTTCATGACTGATACTTTAACCATATTGAACCTTTATTTGTTACCCTCTTTGTAAATGTAGTTTTATATACGTATACTTAGAGTTTAGGGCGTTCTGTCAGCAATTAGGTGAGGGGGGAAATGTTCTGTCAACATTCTCATAAATCCAGAATTTAAGTGAGAATAACCTCCTGAAATTTCATGACTGATACTTTAACCATATTGAACCTTTATTTGTTACCCTCTTTGTAAATGTAGTTTTATATACGTATACTTAGAGTTTAGGGCGTTCTGTCAGCAATTAGGTGAGGGGGGAAATGTTCTGTCAACATTCTCATAAATCCAGAATTTAAGTGAGAATAACCTCCTGAAATTTCATGACTGATACTTTAACCATATTGAACCTTTATTTGTTACCCTCTTTGTAAATGTAGTTTTATATACGTATACTTAGAGTTTAGGGCGTTCTGTCAGCAATTAGGTGAGGGGGGAAATGTTCTGTCAACATTCTCATAAATCCAGAATTTAAGTGAGAATAACCTCCTGAAATTTCATGACTGATACTTTAACCATATTGAACCTTTATTTGTTACCCTCTTTGTAAATGTAGTTTTATATACGTATACTTAGAGTTTAGGGCGTTCTGTCAGCAATTAGGTGAGGGGGGAAATGTTCCGTCAACATGCTGATAAATCCAGAATATAAGTGGGAATAACCTCCTGAAATTTCATGACTGATACTATAACTACATTGAGCCTTATTTTTTACCCCTTTTGAAAATTTAGGGTAGTACAACCCGACCGGAGTGGGTTGGCAGAAGTAACTTTTATTTTTCAGCAGATATTAGAGATTCACTGAGTGACTTTTCATGACTGTTGAAATGACAACTCAAAATACGTTGCTGGCTCTCGGTCTATAGGTAATGTAGTAGTGTTGGCTATTAATTTGGATCGGTGTAAATTTAGCATTCTCCCTTTGTCTTACTTATCTGTACATATTAACGTGTTCCACATTTTTCATAATTACAACAATTTAATGTGGCTGTAGATATAACCTGTTGAATCCAAAGGGTAGTTGGGTGTTTCGACTAAGGCAGGACAATAGAATCGTCTTAAAATCGTCATCAAACATCTTCTATCCCAATCATCTGTCACTCGCCCGCCATAATTACATTCGCCAGTCAAATAAGTTATAGCATCGTATTGAATATCCTATAAAAAGTATTACAATGAAATCACTTTCAAATTCGACATAGGTACCTCATATTGATTTAAAAAGATTTGAAGTTGCATAACACTAATTCGTAAATCAGTTTCATTAAATTCGTACGGTATATTCCACCCCAAAGGTCCAAAACTTCTTCTTTCTTGTATTAGTGCATGGAAAAAGCACAACGCAAACAATAATTTTTTAAAAGCGGGCCCTTGCTGACAAGCATCAAACCAATCCGAATTTGATATCGGATCACTTAAATAAGATCTTGTTATATTTGCACGAAGACCTTTGGGGGGTTCGTTTGTCATTTTTACACCGTTTTGCAAAATAACGACGGGAAAGTGGTCTGCGGGGTATGAAGTTAACCATAGACGAAAATCAGGATTGGTTGAATCTGGTGTAAAACTTTCGCATATCTAAAAGTGCTTTTAGTATACAAAAAAAGCCTAACGGGAGATAATATTACTCGTTCTAATGATGGCATAAAGCTTTTAGCAAGGTGACAATTTTGTAAAACCACCCATGTCCCATTTCGCATTCCGTCATCAATTAACCTAACCGCAATAGGTCCTTGCCCTTGTCCCAGTGATAGTGAAAATAGCCGTGAAGATCCAAAGCCTTGATCGTCGGCAAATTTTAATAATAAAGCCATGGGATCAGCTCCGGGAGTTAAAATAAAGATTAACGGAATGCAACAATGCGAGTCGTAGTAAGATGAATGTAGATCAAAGGGTGGCGGTTCAATATATCTTCTTCCCAGTTGTGCTACAAAACCACCTCAATTTAGATGTCCTCACAACTATACAAATCACCTTCCACAAATTTCTGCACGGCAGGCACTATTTTATCTGGTCTTATACATCTTAAAACCAACAAAGCTTGAAACTGTGACAATTTTGTGTCCCAAGGGTTGGGTAACGGCTGTATATGAGGATCTGGACTATCGAACAATTTTCGCCATTCTGAAATATTGCTGGAGAAGTGATCTTTCATGCCCCTGGAACAAAAATCTGACTTTTATTAGTAAATACGCTATTTACTTACGAAAATGACGAATATTCATCCAAACGACACAGTTCATCCCAACTTTTCGTTACTAGCCAGTTACAGGGATTTTTGTTTGGATTATCTAATCCAACACCACCTGTTAGTAAAAACATCCACTCACCAATGTCAACAGCATTACGGCTTTTTAGTAAGTTTATCGACAAAATTAAAGAAAATAAAAGCTTATCCTACAAATTAAAAATAAGTACAATATGTTATCGTGAATATAAGGATTACCTTTTCAAACAAACTTCTGCATATATTAACGTATAAGGAATACGTAAACGCATTTTCTAAGTCTTTTAATCTTTGTTCCACATCTTCGACGCGCTCGGTATTCTCAATGCAAGTTCTAAATAAGTTCATAAACCACACCAAAGAGTACTGGTACATTGGATCAATATTAGCAAGATCCGCTAAAATGAACTCATGAGTACCACAATGGATAAGCATACAAAACTACACCGGTAGTAAAAAACAGTATTGCTGAGTGTACGGCAATAGGAGTGTAAGCGAGCCTCGCCAAATCGATATTCTTTTCAGTCACTTCAGCGACGGCTTGTTTGGCAGCAATATCGTTTGACAAAACCTTTGAAGAGCTCAAAATTTGTACACCAGTCTCATCTTCTAGTATGTTACCCTCTGATTCGCTCAATACTGCCAAAATTTTATCTTCTATTTCTTTCAACATTCTAAATTAACATTTTTATGATTCAAGAACTACAGCAAGAACTGCACATTCACACTTGGCGATTCTATCCAACCGATATAGATACCTTAAAAATAAGAGGGCGGACCTGGTATTGTGGTATGAAAAATACTGTTATATAGAACAAAAACGACACAAATTAGAACCCTAAAAATAAAACGAAAATTTACTATTCTATTGCCTGATCTACAGTACATATGTTAATACTTATAAAGGAATTTCGATCCTACCTATAAAGGTTTGTGCTATACAGCATCGCTACTATGACTGTATCGTATAGTTGATAGTGCAAGTTTTATTGCTATTGTTGGACCTCTAACGAACGCCCACAATGGATCCTCTAGTTATACCAGAAGGCTTCGCATTGGTTCTTCGGCGTTTCGCACCTTGGTATCAGTGAGTAAACATCTGCTACTGTAGTGACCGAGCTGTCTTTACCGTTGTATTTGAAGAATTACACAATTTCGAAGCGCATGCATTAAAGTAGGTACACATGTAGTACATGTATATCTACTTTAATCTCATGTGTACTTTAATGCATGAGATTAAAGTATATCTACTTTAATGCGAATTTGTTACCGACGGGCATGTTCATTGGCAATTATTATATATGATGTATTGTCATTTTATAAATAATTGCAAATCTATTTTTAACCTAATAGAGAAATCTACTCTTCAACGGGGCGAGAGGTTGACGTAGTCGCCTAAGTGCGAAGATGTGCGCACATATGTAATACCATAGCATGATATCATTGGTAATACCCTTGTTTATATACACTTATAGTTAAGCAATGGTTATGGACGATTTGGAAACCAAAAATTGCTAAATGTAAGTGGAGCCATCTAGCAATGAATGATTTATTTAGATTACAATAAGCCTTTCCGCAATGGTCCTAATAAAATTGGTGACCTGTGGTATAAGGTTCTAGAGGAACTGTAAATGTTTTGAAAATTATTTCTCTTAGTGGTATCCGTCTCCAAAAAATTTATTCCAATTTTTAATATTGGACTGGTCAACTATAAGTATATATTGTATATAAACAAAGGTAATACTTACCGTTTATTCTGAGCACCCTGTATAATCAGTTGGTTTTTCTCAGCTTCTAAATCCGGTCTTTCTTTTGCCACAGTAATACCGAGTAATTGATCCTCTAATCCAACGCTCGTAATCATAAAGTTAACCAATGTAACTTTTACGGCAACTTCCGGTAGATAGTGAGGATTTCGAAGTTTCGTAGTAATGTAAAACCTGCATAATGTTAACAAGTTAATTATCGGTAACGACAAAACATATAATTACTTGAACAAGTGGTTATACTCAATTATCGTATCGCCAAGCTTCAAACACAAAGCGCCACCTTGCTTGAAAGTTTGTTTACCTAAAACTGGTTCCAATATTGGATCCAGTTCTTGTCCCACATTTTCCAGAAGAACCTGTTACAAATTAATTTTAATGTTATTTTCAATTCTTTGTTAATTAAGTCTGGGAGTAGGGCACAGACTTAATTAACCATTAAAGAAGTACTTATATTTTTGAAATGTAGGCACCTAGACATTTTATGGCAATTACAAATTAAAATTTTCAAATTGTTCTATCATTATCATTCCTAAAAATTTCGTAATGTTCGCTATTAATGTTAGTTAAATAACTTATCCGACTGCCCCAAACCTCAATTAATACTTTTTATACAATTTTAAACTAACTAATTACCGGTTGTCCAAACTGTATAGCGTTTTCCAGCATCCGTACGTAATCTGATTGATTTAAACGTATAACTATCAAATTGTTTTGTTTTTCCATATTTCTGATCCATTTATTTGCTTGTCCTTGTGGATCAATCAGCAATGGCCATCTTCTTGAATTACTAAAATAAGGTAGGTATTAAATTTCTGAAAATAACGGAATGCCAGAACTTTTTCACATAACGTCAATAAATGTAAGATGATCACAATTACAAAATTTAGGTTCTAGAGTAAATATTTGCGATCTTAATAAAAATACTTTTGAATTGCCATATTTATTTATTTATTTATTGCCTGCGAATCAACAGTGTTGACATAGACATTGTCAAAAAAATTATTAAAAACATTATGTATTGCATAATTATTATATACGTATATCAAGTTAAAAAAAACGTTAGACATTAACATTCATACACTAACTTATTTCATAAAATTGTAGTTGTAAAAACACTTAGTTACGAGGTAATTTTTGAGCCTTGTCTTGAATTGATGATTAGATTTTGTCTTTTTTATGTCGGATGGGAGTGCATTGTAAGTCATTATGCAGTTGTAGAAAGGACTTTTTTCATATTTTGAAGAACAATGAAGTGGTATGGTGAGGGTGTCACCGTTCCGTGTGAAGTAGGTGTGGTTTTGATTTAGGGGTAGGAAGTAGCTGTAGTTTGTGTGCACAAAGATACATAGTTTGTAAATATAAATGCAAGGAAACGTAAGTAAGCGATTGTTTATAAATGATTCCCTATGTGATGTTAGAGGCTTTACATTAAACATTAATCGTATTAGTCGTTTTTGTAAAACAAATACTCTTTTGCATTCCGCTACTGCTCCCCCACATAGTTACATTGTAACAGAGGTGCGGGTAAGCTAAACTATAATAAATCGCGATTAGTGACACTGAGTCTAGAGATGATTTTAAATGGAGAAGGACATAGTAGGCTGCATTGAGTTTTTTACACACATGATCAATATGGGCTTGCCATGTCAATTTAACGTCTATAAAGATTCCTAAGAACTTGGTTGTTTCATAGTTGTGGGGAAGAGCGAGACGCTGGTTTCTGTTTCCAAAGTACATGGTAACGGTTTTATCACTATTTAAAACTAAATTGTTAGTTTTGCACCAGTACTGGAACTGGTTTTGCGCCTCCCTAATCTTGTTAACTAGGTTGTTGACGTCGTTAGCTGAAACTACAATTGTGGTGTCATCTGCATAGCATATCAGTTTGTCAGCTTGGACAGAATTGGGGAGGTCTGCGACATAGAGTAAATATATAAGAGGTCCCAGTACTGAGCCCTGAGCAACTCCCATATCGATGCTATACTTTTTAGAGTGTGCATCATCAGTGACGACATATAAAAGTCTGTCCGTTAGGAATGAGTGTACCCAAGACAGTAACGCGCCCCTTATGCCAAGATTGTAAAGTTTGCAGCACACATTTTCGGCTTGTATAGTGTCAAACGCACGACTTAAGTCAAAGAAAAGCACTGCGGTCAAGTTATTTCTGTCTAATTCTGTATAAATGTAGGTGAGCAAGTCAAACGCAGCAGTTTCTGTGGATCTGCCTGGACGGAAGCCATGCTGCGAAGAAGGTAGGAGGTCAAATTTGGAGACAAATGTCATAATTCTATTAAACACTATTTTTTCAAGTAGTTTCGAGAAAACACTTAAAATCGATATTGGACGGTAATTTTCGATGCACGTTGGGTCACCTTTCTTTAGAACCGTGCAAACGCGAGCAGTCTTTAGCGCTTTTGGAAATGCACCAGCAGCTAGGGAAAGGTTATATAAGTTCACAAGCACTGGGGAAAGCACTGTCAACACATGCTGTAAGATTCTTGTAGAAATTCCGTCTTCACCGGCCGAGGAGGTTGTTTTCAGAGATCGTGCTGCTTCTATCAGTTCCCTATCGGTTATGGGATATACATACAGAGAATGGGTATTTTGCTTTAAGGTTGTACTTGAAGGTGATAGTTGTCCTCCATAAGAACACTTTATTAAGTCACGGGCAGCAGTAGAAAAGTAATTGCCAAAGAGATTAGCTATTTGATGCGGGTTTTCCACTGTCTTGTTGTTGTGTTTAAGAGTCACTGGTCTACTATCCTTTTTTCGCCCAGTTTCCTTGTTTACAATGCTCCATAATGTTTTTGGTTTGTTTCGCGAGTTATTGATGTAATTATGGTAATATGAGATCACGACGTTTACTCGAACCTTTGACTACAGTATCGATTGACGAAAATAGATTTGACAAACGGTTGTGCCATTTTTCCACAATCGCGGGCAGCTCAAAACTTGCTTAAAATCTTGGAAGAAGAGAGTATATAGTTTTATCCAAAGACCATTTATAATAACGCAACAAGAATCTCACAGTTTTAGATTTTTTTGTAGTTTTTACCTGTAAAGTTCCTGAGCATTTATACCCGCAACGAACCAACAGTTACTCTACCAACCTGGCTTACCTATTCGGTCAAGTTTGTAAAGTTCTTTACAGATTATGTGTTTTTTGCATATCTTAACAACTTACGCTACAATAATTCCATTATCAACGCTGAATGAATCAGTTGGCAACCCAAATATGTTCCATTGTCTTATTATAACAGCCTCTCCTAAGATTGCTGTCAACTGGAAATCTTTTGAACAGGTAATTCCTAAGTCACTTAAATGATTTGACCAAGCATCGATTTGAAGAAGCCTGAATTGTAGTGTAAATGGGCCCAGATACGCCACAACACCCGAACTTATCAAGATGTCTCCTTAAAATACATTTTTTTAATGAAAAAGCACTGAACCCAATGTTAATATACCCGTAAGCAACATATAGGTAACACCTAATTCTTTTGCTGTATTTGACCATCGAGTCTTCTCTCCTCCCAAACCACCAATTAATTCTTCGGCCCTTTGTAGTTTCTTCGCACAAAGATCCGCTTCGTCATTCAGTTGTTGAAATTTGGTCTTCTCCATCTCTAACATCGCCTCCAATTTTGCAACTTTTTCTCGTGCAGCTCTTAACATACTTCTTTTCACTTCCAAAGCTGCCATGGCCGTTTGAAATTCTCCCTCGGCTTTGGCCAATGCCATCTTTTTAGGTGCTACAACTTTCGCTACCTTGTCATATTTCGAAATTGCTATAACCCATTTGCATAATCCTAAACACATAAATTAATTTCGCTAATCATTAATTAAAGAGGATTACCTTCAGCGGCCGTTGATGCCGATTTTACTTTATCCGGATCAAAATTTTCGTCAGTTAAAATGGTATTTGCTAATTTTTTCATATATTCAGGAGGTATATTGTCCTTATCAAATAGTATTAAATTTTCCAGGAATTTCATATCTCCCAACACTTTTTTTGATGGTCCCCAATAGTCTTCTACAGTACCTATCCCACTTGGAGCAGGTACTTTATCCGGTTTTATTCCCTGTATACGAAATACAAGGTTACCAAAAGGTTTTTTATAAATAAATTGCAAATTAAGGCAACAATTCAGTAGTACCCAACGAATTAGGAAGATATGGGAGAAGCATTTAAATACATACATCCATGTACTAAAGGAAGAAGTCAAAAAATTTAAATGTGTAAACCTACTCATTTAAATATTTCATTTTTTCTTTCAATTCGTAAAGATTCATATGATATTAATCAATGTCCGTTGTACTGCATAAGTTAAGCCATAGTTAACGTTAAGGTAAACTTAAACCTCATAACTGCAACAATAATTACCACGGATTTTAAACTTTGCTTAGTAATACGTTTTCCAATGCAAATGATTTTCAACTTTCACGTTTAAATTTAGTTTTTAATTTATTTGAAATCGGAAAAATTGTAGTGTAATTGGTAAACCTACTTTATTTGATCTCATGGTTTGAACCACAATGCTCCTTCTATCTCCTTCTAATTGCTGGGTCATAGCTGATAAATCTTCGACTTGTTCAACTCAGTGTTGCAATCTTAAATCATGACAGATTTTTAAACATTGTGAGTAGATTATAATACACGAGTTGGATAAAAAGCAGTGGTAATGTTAGTGCAATATGAAGGATGTGCGTCAAGTGGTACCTGTGTTCTCTGTAGCTAATAGCAGAAACTCCGTTTAAGTAGTTCACTGACTATCAACGGTTGTGTTGTTTCTTTATACATTAAGCACAAGCCCAAACGAGGTGTTCTAACAATACGTATGTAGAATAAAGTTGAAGTGACGCGTGGTGGCGTGGTTGATCGGAGCAAACAGTAAAGCTTTTAGAAACTTTGGTAAAGTAAGGTTGTCGTATCATATAGTGGCGAAATGAGTGAAAGGGTTTCACAAAGGCAGTATTGACAGTTTCGTTCCCCTTTCTTCTATGTTGGAATCGCCGATGGACCGTGATATTGCCATATTGATAGTGATTCTGAGTAATGGAATGGTTATCTTGCAGGACAACCGACTCCGAAGTAAAATTTACTGAAATCTTCTTTTTCTCTAAACATATCGATGTGTCACATGTGTGTGGAAGGTAATAAGTACAGATGGGTACGACAAAATTACGGTATGTGAAATTGTGTTGCCACTACTTTTTAACCACATTGCGTTTAAAACCAAGTCGAGGAGAGAGCATATAACTATACGATAGTCACGACACGAAGTGGAAAACAAGACAAACCTTAACAATACAAACAGCTTCCATTACAATTTTTACTCCCTTCGGAGGATTTTTCATAGTTTTCACAATTGTTATATCTGCAGGTGTTAATGTATTTAATGCTGCTAAAGCTGATTCTAAAATAGGCATTGCCTCCGCTAAATCTGCGTCACATTCATCCTTAATCGCTTGAGCTGCTTTCGCCTAGATAAAAATAAAACTTAACGAAAATGTGTAGTTTTAAAAATCAACTGATAACCTGCTCGTTGGCCACCGCTTCATCAGCCATAACAACCTTTTCAACTTCAGCAGCTTCGGATGATTCGGCTACAACCTTTGTCATTGTCTCACCAACCGCTGCTGCTGCTATGACAAGTTGAGGTTGTAGCGCTTCTAGACTTTCCTGCATGATCGCAACTTGTGCTCCAGCATAATCTAATTTTTCTAGTCCCACCTCATATCTCCGTTTCATTCTTATAATTTCACTACAAAGGGTTGGATGAATAATTATACTATACACTCCGTATACTTAGTTCAAGAATAATTGCTTGTCTCAAAAAATCTCGTGTGATGTTAAGTCGCAATTTAAAAAAGATATAAATCCGATTTTAACATTAACGACCTAAGTTCACTTATTATGACGCCATATTTAAATTTAAAAACCGTGCATAAAAAGCGGTGCCGAAAACTAATCATAATAAATTATTAACATACGTAACCAAATATCGTTAAAATCATTATCTATTTTAACTTTTTTAATTAAGTTAAAACGTTCTTGAGCTAGAGCCCAATAAATAAAAACTGGGAGAATTGCTATATTGGCTGCCATTTTGAATTTGGCAACAAACGAAAAACGGCGTTTACTTGTAACCATGTCTACTATCTTTTCTTCAAGGGAAATTAGTTTGAGTTAAAATTTGAATTATTGCTCCCAAAATAACCCCCGTAGTTTGGGCCCCTTTGGGCCGATTTTGATGAGAAGCTTGTTCTACCGATGAAGTTCTTTATAGGCCTTAGTTTTAAATTTCATCAAAATCGGCTTAGTAGTTTAGGCTCCACAGCCACCACGCACCCACAGACAAACATTTTTCAAAAATGGTGATTTTGGACTCATGTCCAAAAAAAAACGTCGAAAATCGTCAAAATCTCGAGATCGATTTTTTTCGATTAGGTGCTATTCCCTATGTATATTATACACGTGTGTATCTGTATATGCACGGAAAAGTAAGAAGGGAAAACATTGGGATCTGTCGATTGTTTAACCGAGAAAATAAGCAGTGAAAAATTTAAAAATAAAATGTTTCATACAAATACAATTTGCGAAGATATAAATAGGAAAAAATTCATATAAAAGACAAATCTACAGCATTAAATGTTGTTGTAAAGAATGAATACGAGCGCAACAAAATAATGTAGACTTTCAATAACATTTTGGATAAAAATAAAATAAATAAGAGAAGACGTTTCATTTCACAGTTCGACGTGTACAACAGATGCTCTAAGAATGTAATATATAGATAGTAGTGTCATTAATTTTAGATGGAAGATTTGTCAATCAATTGTCTGAATATAAAATACACTGCGTCCAATGTTCTATGCTTTGGAAACGGTGACAGATGCAAAGTCGGTTGAATTCAAAAATATGTTTTTTCTACTCCCATACTTTAATCGACTTATTAAGTGTCATTAGATTGTATCGAAATGATATTCATTTCGATACAGATTTTCATTATAAAACGAGTCAATTAGCCAATAGCTGTCAAGCATTTTACTTGATTGCCATAGTTACAGGAGTTTTTGATATTTGTCAAAAATTTTGTTCGTTCTTTTATAATAATTTTTGTTTAATTAACACAGGTCGTAGAAAAAATAGTGTATGCAACTCTCATGTAATGGCTATTAATACACTCGCACAAGATTTATGACACTCGCCAAGGCTCGTGTCATAACTTACCTCGTGCTCGTGTATTAATAGCTATCATTACATGCTCGTTGCATAATATACTATTTCGGTTAAAATGCATTTCTTACTAGATGTAATGGAAAAATTAATGATCGCTATTTCGTTTTCCATACTATTCGTCGACTCAACTAGACTTTTTTCTATGGAACCACGAAAAATATTTCGTAGATAGGTACGTTAATAATTACGCTAACGTCAACGATTTCCAACACAGTGTCACGCTATGCATCACGAAATGTTTAGAAGTAAACCGCCGATATATTGAAAATCTCTTTGTAGGAAAGCGTTGATATTGCTATTGTCATTTATTTTGAAAACGTGAATTAAAATCCGCTTCGAACAAGTCTCTTCTATTTTTTTCCTAAACGAAGAAAGATAAATACTTATAAGATCATTGAAAATGGCAAAGAGAAGCAATTTAACCACATTAAAATTAAATATGGTTTCCATTTAAAAGTGTCATATCTCGAACATTATGCTAGATAAAAAATATTTGTATAAATCGTCATGCAGAAAATAAAATTATCTACAACAAGTGGTAGGAAAATACTTTCCAAAAGTAATTTTGTACCTACCTACCGCTTGGCCCCATTACTCGAGTAATATTAATCCAACGAAAAAAATGAGTTGATGCAATTTTACAGCAAATTTTGCCCCCCTAGCCTTCAAAAAAATTATACATAAACCGAGTTAATCCCATTTTTTCTAAATTATAGTTATAGCTTTGCATGCGATTTTTTGGACTGTAAGGCAAAATCCATTGATTGCCGTTGAAGAATTGCTGCGCTCAACAACTTCACGACAAGAGTAGATTATTTGATCTAAGCGAGCCTTATAAATGAAAGGACTTACTCTCGTTTTTTAAATAGAAATCCTTTAAACGTATTAATCAATTCCAAATATGAAGTTGGTGTTACATAATTATGACGTTTTAATCTCAAGTAAAATTCTGCAGATAGCTCTTGAGTACTAACATGAAATGCTTGGCACATTTCAATGCACGCTGATCTTTCATCTGCCGTTAACTCAATGTCTCCTAAAAACCGTGTAGCCACTGCCAATAACGCATCTTCGGGCCAAGGCTACAAGAATAGTTTAAACATCTCTTGATATTTCCAACGAATGTTTACCTGGAACCAATCTATAGTACAACAATTTACTAATGCCGGAAACTTCCTTATTCTGTTTCTAAAACTGTCACCAATAGGGCTCATGACCAATGCAGCGTGCAGCTGTTCCCTTACAATTTGTACGAATAAATTAAATAAAGCAACAGGAGTCCCATCTGTTTGCACGGATTTGTCTCTTTGTCTATCTATTTGTCGCATTTTTTCACATAATTCCATCTTCTCTTCCGACGAGAACAGATTTGGTACTTCCCCCGAATTTAGTAAATTACTCAAATCTTCTACGAATGACTCTTCTTTAATCTAAAGATTGATTTATGAATAACTGCATTAAATGTAGGTATTTAAATTTTACCTGGCCATCTGAGAACATGAACACTCCATGTTGATCGCTGGCACTGGCTTTCCTTAAAATAAGTTTAACGTCTTCACGCCATTCGTACACGCCGTATGTTTTTGTAATTTCGACTTGGAACAGTTCATACTCGGCAATATGTGTAGATAACCTAGTCAAAGATTGTCTACCAGATCCTCCAACCCCCACTAGTAAACAATGACTTCTAGGCTGCTTGATCACACGGCAAATTTTCGACAAATGCTCAATTGCAAACCTATGAGGTAACCGCTGTCGAATAATACAACAGCACCTACTAAAATACCTACCTAAACAGAACGAGGTTCATCGGCTTCTTCGACATATTGTTAAACTCGGCCAAATAGCCTTCAACTATTTCACGCAACTGATTTAAATCTACAACTTCCGAATAATTTCGCGTGTCGGCCTTCGGATTGGCGAAATCGCAATAAATCAGTTGCCTTAATTCCCCTTCACCAATCTAATTAAATAAATAATAGGTACATTCTTATAAAACCTATAACTAAATTGTTACCTACATATTTATTATTTGGAGACGCGAGACGTTCGAACATTGCATCCATGTCCTCGTTTAAATGTGTACTACAGACTTCATGTAACATTTCAAAAATCCACGCTCGATCTTCGTCATCTACCAGCCGATCGTAATAAACTCTCAAAACTTCATGTACCCATAACCTCTTCATTGATACCAAATCTTCTATTGCTTCTGGAACTGATAGTAGTACACCCTGTAATAAAAATCTAAGTTAATTTCACTTTCTATTTAGCGATGAAAATTGTTCGTAGCGGTGTTTGTGTTTCAGGTAGTGTTAATGTAAAATTAGGTTGATAAAGTTTATTAATTTTCCTTGGATGTTAGTGTGATCTGTGGCAGGGTTTCAGGTTGAGCAGGTTGCGCTATAGGAGTTGCTTCTGCTACGTCAGTATCCAAAGAAGATGTAGCGCCTCAGAGTAGAAGATTCTGCAGATGATTTTTAAGTGCTTATATTTTATGCCCATCTCCGTAAATGTAGGTATATATAAGGTGATATAAGCATGGAGTATTGTAGATACGAGTACATTGAAAATTTGATTCCGTTCATGAAAGGTTTCGATTGTTTGTTGCTAGAACTTTCAACTAATAGTTCGTCTTCTACTCTCTTAACATTTTGCGTTTTACCTAATAAAATGCACAATATAATCATCGAAAAAAGTCCCTTTATTTTCTTTTGATCGGAGGACTTGCCGCCTCACCGACGTGATCAAGTTCTATCAATAATTAAGGAAGAAGGTACTGCCTAGGCGCCCCGTCGTCCCGATAAATATTAAAGCTCATTGCACATTCAGCATTTTGCAGATACGCCCATCTCACAGGAAGGACACACAAGCACAACTGACCTAACCCTGCCGAATAGGTATGAAAATATTTGTGTCAAAGTGGAGTTGTACCCCTGACCCATCGTGGAGAGTATCAAGTCCGTGGAGGGTAGCGTCATTAAGTACTCAGGAGCCGTTCAATTATTACGTAACGCAAAGAACCCAGGTACCTAGAGTATACTTAAAACTGTAGCGTTTTCCCCAATTCAAAGGAGGTGTCAAGTGGGTACTTAATGTAGACTCAAGTTCTTCAATAAGTGTGTTGCCAACGTTTCGACTGGTGGTAGGCCAGTCTTTTTCAAGGCTTAGAAGAGGTAGACTGGGCTACCACCAGTCGAAGCGTTGGCAATGCACTTATTGAAGAACTTGAGTCTACATTAAGTACCCACTTGACACCTCCTTTGAAGGTCCCTGAATTGGGGAAAACACTACAATTATATTACGAGGAGTTTCCATATACTTAAAACGTTACGCTTGTGTTACAGTGGGAGGGAGGTAAGCCAGACTTCCCTGTACGTAACCCGTACACACTACCTAAAATTGATTAAACCTCCTCAATCCGATTATCAGTTTCGAATAATAAATTACCATTATTAATTATCAGTTTTCGACTTCGATTAAAAAACCGAAGAAGATAATAATAACCTTTGATATGTAATTGAGTTTCCGTTACATTATTCTGGGGGAAGGGGTGCCAATGACCTTTGCGTTACGGTGCCGTTACAAGGGGAGGTAGGGTTACCAAAAACGGTCACTTTTTGCGTTACATAATAATTGAACGGCCCCTCACCAAAGCTATGAACTAACACGCGCGGGATTTGTTATTATGTACTTACTTGAATAACGCGAGAGAAGTCTCTTAAATTAAATAAATAGTGTGACTTTGCTGGTGTTGGTAACAAATGTTTTCTACTTGATTTATATACCATTAATGTTGCATTGACAATCTCGTCAATACAAGGATCAAATTCTTTAGAAAATCCCCTAAAAAATAGTGCTACTAAAACATTGGCTCTTTTATTTATCTAAAACCTACCTCGTATCTAAGTGCCAAAGCATAATTTTGCTAAAAATGTTTACCATAACATCATCATCAAATTCATCAATACAAACATGGTTAAAATGTCTAGCAAATCTTTGTGTTACTGTGTTTCCTCCACTTGGCGGTCCCATTGCGCACATGAACTGAAGAACATTTTTACATGATCTTTTTAAATATCCAGAGCACGTACCTGTATATCAATTAACTTCATCTGTACAATTTCTTTTAGGTCATACCACATGTAATGGTCAAACCATTGCCTTAATAACTCGATTGGAGGTTGTGCCCCATAAGTCTCTTTTAATGGCATGCTGACATCATCAACAAATATTACATAATTTTTCCCAACTGGTGGTCCGAAAACTCCTACAATATGACACGTTGAACAACTGTGACAAGAAACTTTTTTACCACCACCTTTACGCCGTTTATCTAATTTACCCATTATAATATTTTGTGTCTGATTGGCAGAAGTTTGGGCGGAAAAATTAATAAGCAAGGGGATAAAAGTTTTCTTATTTCTCTTCAATAAAAATTCCTAAAAGGGAGTGTTTTTGCAAGTATTTATAGAAAATCAGTCTTACAATAACGTAAACTGACTTTCCAGTACCGGTAGGACCAACTATCATCATTGCTTTTTCATGTTGTATCAATAACGCCATTAATGCCATATTTCTAATTGTTTCTATGGTAGTTACTATGATTTGATTAACAGGAATATCTCGAGGAATTGGAGGAGCGCTCAATAAATCATCAGACCACAACTTCCACTTCCCTTTGCCCTGCAAGACATACTCAGCTCATATTCAACTTTGAGCAAATAATCACCTCTTTGGTAAACCTGTAATCAAATACTGACCCTCCAGAGGGAATGCTAAAAATATAAGGCTTTTCTGGTTTGGGTATAGGAAAGGGGATATTAAATTCGTTCATAACAGAGGAGGGAAATTCTCTCTCTAAGAGAGCTCTGAATAATATGCTAAATTTTGGTTTGCTCCCGCAATCTAAGGTTGCACCGATGGACCATATGCAAGAAAAAAATAAAACTCCCTCTAACTGTGCACGAATGTCCAAATCTGAGACTTGCTGCATAAACTCTTCATTGTAAAAATCATCCATGAAGCAATCGAACAAATTCATGGCGGATACCATTAAGTTGGCGTCCGAAGTTGAAGCTATCTCCTGAAATGATAGAGGTTAGATTATTATTAATCTAGCAAGTATGTTACCTTACCTTTACGCCTCCTTTGCGAACAAACCACAAAAGTGGCGTCCCAAACCTTAAGAACATGTTACAAACTACAGTTCTGTGATGCGCAGGCAGCAACGGTGGAAGAGTATTTACCCATGATATTAAAATAGGTTCCCACCCTAAAGTTGTTGGTTCTAAGTAGATCATACCACAGCGCGATACCTTGAAATTGAATATAATTGTAAGAAAATTGGTGAACTCCAATTAGCTACCGTGGCAGGAGAAGCGACTTCCAAGTCCATTGGCTCAAATATTAAATTGGTTGTATTCGCCAACTGAATAATTTCTCCTGACATTAAACATAATTTTTTATTGTCGTCCAATACGGTATTCATATTTTCGATCCAAATCGCATCTACAGGTCCATCAAATAATAACCATTTTCTAGTGAAGTACGGAGAAATCAGTGGTGCAAACTTAATTTTGATTGATAATAGTATAAAACACACATAAATACCTTTCTAGCGTAGGAGACATCGCATATACTCTATAGTTCACAGCAAGAACACCGTCTGACCATTCGTGAGAAACAGGATCGAATTGCCCGTATAACTGGCCCATTGTAATAGATTTTGGATTCATAACTATGTATATTGCTTTATGCTCATCCATTCCACCCTGCAATATTTCTAGTTACAATATATTCAACTGCAATTTTGTAGCATTACCCTCTCCTCAATCAAGCCTAATGCGTCTGCTAACACTCGATAACAACAAGTCTTTCCACCGAAAGGTAACCCCACCAACATAAGTCCATGACGTACAACAATCATTTCGTACAGTTGCTGAGTTTTTTCCAAGAAGAATGGCGTACACTGCAAATTGTACTCCACACATGTGTCTCTAACGGCTAAATCAAATACTTCATAATCGGGAGGAGGTAGTACAATTCCAGGAAATAAATCTGACGTTATTCCCTAGGGAAATTCGCAATGAGAGAAATTTAACTGCAAAGTGTAAATACCTGGAACAAAGGAACGTCTTGATTTAAAAATTTCGCCAAATTTACATCTTTAATGGAACGCAAAACTAGTATATCTTCTTCTTCATCGGGGTACCGTAACTTTAAAGCACCGGCAGCTCTTAATACCGATTTAACCGCTCGCATTCCTAATAAACGAATACTGATAAATCAACGTAATACCCATCAACAATTAGACTCTCCTACCGTAATCATAATGACTTTGTGATGACAACTGCTCTGAACACAAACGATAAGTAGCAACTATCTTCACGGAAAGTGGTTTCGCATTTAGAAAACCGTAAGAATACAACTCGATTTCCGAAATTAGGGCATAATCCGGAACCATCATAGCAACAGATCTAAATAGTGCCTATAACTGATGATTAGTATTGAAATCTTGAGAGCACACGATTTACCTTTAAATTATCGGGTAATTCTGATCTTCCCGCATATCCGGGATTCATTGTAATGAAAACTGCACATGAGGGGTCTAGTCTGAGTTCGGTACCTTCAAACATCATTTTTTCGGCACCGGAATTAATTCCACGTTGTATCGTTAAGATCTGTTGGGCAACTACCGAAAGTACCTCTAAATCAATTCTGTTAAATTCATCGAAACAGGACCAAGCTCCACACGACGCCAACCCCTAAATCATATTTTTGCGGTACTAGTAAACGTCAGTTAAGTAACCAAAAACCTTAAAGAACTTGCCTAAGGCAAGATAGTCTAAACCATCTGAGCAATTGAACACTACACACTGCTTAGCGACGGCTTTTGCGAGATCTTTCGTCGTTTCTGTTTTACCTGTACCGGCGGGGCCTTCGGGTGCACCACCTGCAAGCAAAATAGTAAAATTACTAATGTATCTTTGTTAACGGGTACCTTACCTAAATGCAGATGTAACGCACCAAACAGAGTTCGAAAGCACCTATCTGTTAAAGGAGTGACAACAAGTCGGCCAGCGTTACCCAAATATTCGTACCCATACATCAAGGTAGAGTTGATCATTCGTGTCGCCATCTGATTTTCCTGGAAATGCGTACACGCGTTATCTTTTTTTATCGGGATCCCTCCAAACTTATAGATGAGAAATTCGACGTCATATTTTTTCCTTACCTCCCAATAATAACGAATTTGTGATAACCACTGAAAATCTGTAACTCCTTTTACTTTTACCGCTATTAATTCTGATAGAACATCCCTAGCATGCACATCTAAAACTACTAACGCTCCTAAAACAAAGCAGGTGTAATAGAAAAAAGTGAACGAATGATTATGTATTACGTTACCAAGCGTAATTCGATTTTGTAGGTTTAGTTTCCCCCGAACCAAATTAACAACTTTCATTATTTCATAATTGCTTTGTTCGAGACATTCTTCCATTGCTTCTAAGCTAATTGTAATTGCATTGTGAACATCCGTTGTCCAATACGTCATTGCTACACTTTGTACCTAGAAGTTTTTTATTCTTACCTCGGTAACGGTAACAAATTTGTTAAGTACCATACCGTTTGCCCGGGCCAAAGTAAAACCCAATTATCTCTAGGACGTTTCGGATAATCGTTAATAGCTCCTGCGACCATATTATGAACCGATTTTTTCATATCGATTTCTAGTTCCAGTAACCATTTCTCGACTTGTCCGTGTGCATCGGCTGTACGTATTATGTCGACCAATGGTACTTCCTCCCCCTCACTAGATTTCATCTTTGTAACCTCCAATTCTTCAGTGAATTCCAATTTTGCAATACCTTCGTAGCATTTCTTCAAGTGTGGTTGCACTCTATCGACATACAGAATCATTTTATTTGTAAAATGATGAAATAGACATTGGATCACAAGAGGAGACAACAATACGGGTTTACAATTTACAAGTGCCCCTTTCCCGTTTTCACTATTAATTATTATCTTAATAATTAAATCAAACATTAACAGGACCATAAAATCTTAACTAATAACTTTCCTACTTTTATATTTAACAGGTCTTCTTATCCTCTCATCATCCAGGCGCTTCTTCCTTTCGGCTATCGTTTACAACTCCTCTCGTGAAAAGTTATCTTTCTTTCTATTTCCGGCTCCCTCTTGACGAGAAATTGTAATAAATTTATAATCAGGGCCGTTCATGGGTGCAATGTGTGCGACGCACACAGGCGCCATGTCTGAAGGGGTGCCAAAAGGCGCCCCAAAGGAACTGGACAATGAAAATTCCAAATCTCCCATGAGAATTTAGAAAATTAATAATCTCTATTTAATAAATTGCAAATTGCAGGCTTATTTAAACCATGTTAGAGATATGAGATGAATTATAGGGGTCCAATAAACAGAATGCTGTCTGCAAGGCTTGTCTTGTTAATAAATTATGAACTGCATTTAAACAGGAAAAATCCTGTAGAAACAAGCAAAAACACAAATTGAAGGCACGCATCGCCACACCGCCTAATTAACAGCAGCTACTAGCTCTTTGTACTCAAAAAATGCTCATGATAATTAACCATAACCTATATACATCTGCTTCCACCAATACAATTCCAATTCCGTGACTCCAAAAAACCGATGTAGTTCCTGTTTCGACACTGGTAGTTGACAATCTCTAATATTTTTGTTTGGTCGAACAAATGATAATAATTATGTTATATTGTTTTTTAACATTCTCGATTCTTTGATATATTTCTTTGGGGTGAACAGTATTTATCGCTACCCCTTCTGCAGCTCACTGGGTTCGTGGGCCTTCTCTCGTACATCAGTTGATTTATTTAAATCCAGTTTTGATTAGATTCTTGGATCCTCTTCAAGTTTTTCGCCATCCTTTGTACCAGATCACTCTCCCAAACCTATGAGCATGTTTTCAACATTGACAAATTTTACTCCTCCCATGCTCCCATTTAACTCACCCAAAACCATACATGGTCTACGCACATATCGTTCCTGTGATTATGTATCGTCGGCGTCGATAACCTCGGCCTAATTTTGTACTGTATCCCATCAGACCACAATTATTTGAAATAGTCTTTCTTGAAATTGTTATTACTTCTCCTTCCATTACAATTGATTCTTCATTTCCTTGCCACCCTCTCTTCTTGACGGCCTACAATTTGTTCATCGCAGCTGCTAATATTCTTGCCTTTAACATGTGTTTTTCTTTTAACCCTTCAATTTCGCTTTCCTTGTACCTATTCTACGATTTCTTTTTGTCCTCTTAATTCACCCTTGAATCGTTTGATCGCTTCTTGGTGTTTCCATTTGTATAGAAATGTATTGAAACACTTATTTTTTGTTTCTTTCTATTTTGCCATTTCACAAATAAAACTTTAATTACCAATTTTTTCCATTTCATCTGCATTAGAAACCCGTAATAAACAACTAAACAAAATTTTGGAGTATTTGAAGCTACCGTTACCTACGTACTAATATTGTTATCGCTTATACAAAATGTAACGCAATGAAACTTATACAAGTGGAGTAGAAAAATTTTGCGAGATACCTTGTAGGGTCCTTAGTTTCAGAAAGGATTTCCAATAATTCGTCATTTGATAAAAAGAAAAACCTTGGAAAATACAGTCTCTTTTTTTCTAAATATTCATTTAATCCACGTAGAATCAAATCTAGAAGGGCGTTACACTTTGAAAGTTTATCCAACATTTTGTCAACTTCTAAAACCACCATAACTAATGGTTCTCCAAAGCACACCTTCATGATATCACGCCATATCTACAAAAAGATACTTCTGTAATTACTATTTTATAAGTATTTGTAGTATTAAAAGCTACCTTATCTACAGCACTAAACCTACGACCTTCTTCGGGCATCTGTTGTTGGATATCCGGAGATGAAAAAATTGGTTCTAGATACATCCAAGTTGACTGCACTTTCAACCATTCATCCAGAATTGCTTGAAGTAGTATCAGCTTCGCTTCCCAAGCACTAACATTGAAATTTAAAATGTGATTCGTGATTGCGTCTCAGATACCTACATGATTTCCTTCTCAAAAGGTTTAATATAAGGTGAATTTTTCATTGTTTGCGTCTTTACAATATGATCATCCAATAATACCTGAATTTCGTCAACTGACGACAAAATATACGTTCCCGTGTCTCTATAACATTATCCAAATAAAAAAAGCATTTGCAAACAGATTCTCGTACCTATAAACCAAAATACTAAATTCAATTTCTGCCCATTCTAATATCATTTTATTGAGATGTTTTTCGAGATTATTTTCTTTAGTTGCCGCTTCCGATATCGATTCAAATTTGGGTATAAATTCCTCCAAACCATAACCAATAATTTTTTGTAAACTCATTTCGTCGTCAACAACTATTGGAAAACCGACAACTTCCGAAACTCTTTCCCAGTGTCTCTCCTTCATTCCGGGGTTGCCAAGTGTTTGAACAATTGGTAATTGTTCTTTAAATTCCTCCACTTTAACTCTTACCTGATAAATAGCTAATACATAAAACGCATACTTTGATGTTGAGAATATCAACCTTCGAAGCCAATTCCTGCGCCGCAGGTTTGTCACCAAATGACTTCTCCAATTTGTAAATGTTTCTATAGCACGTTCCAACTTCGGTCTCGATTTCTTCAGGATCAAAGGAACCAACCTTTGATGTCATCCAAGTATGGTGTTGATTTATAAAATTCATAGAAAGATCATACAACTTCTTAAACGGTGACAATTTGTCGTGAATTTGTTTTCGAAGAGGATATTGGGATAATTCAAAACCATATGCTGTTTCTTCAGTATTAAAACTTTCTATTCTCTCCATTGCACGAATCAACCTAACAAATCCATTATGGTGCATATTAACATTACGAAAAACTACCTGTTATCCAGCTGTGTTGCTTTTTTATGATATTTAGGTAAATCGTTTATTTTACCATTATGCTGTAGTTGATCTACCATTTTCGCATAAATGTCTAAATCTTCTTTAAATTTGTTTATTCTAACATTGAGTAACTGTTGAAATTCAACAATCTTTACATCAACTATTTGTCTGTGCTCTTCAATAACCTTCGGCATTCGGATGTTCCTAAAACATATTGCTATAGAACGCTGTTTTAAATGTAATTTTTCTTCAACCATAAAAATGCTGTATTATTATGTTTAATTTCTACTGGCGTGAACAACGTGTGATCTGATAGAAATATAATGTACTTTAAAACTACTACAAGCTCCTTTTCCAACTGCTTTAATGTAACGGATTCTACTTCCTTACAATATGCCAAAACATCCATTAGTTCTGCTGTGTTTGAAGGAACTGTTAGTAACCTATCTGATATACCTTGGAATGTCTCGCTCAATCTGTAATTTAAAATCAATTACATCGGATCTTGTGACTTGTGGGAAAGGTCTTTCAACTTAACACCTCCATAAATAAGCAAAGAAGCTGTATTACCTACAATTGTAATGACCTTTCACAATTAGCTAGGATACCTACCCTTTGCACAAGGTTTGATAATCATACGTCATTCGATTTAATAGTCGATCTTTCATAGATTCTGCTAGTATAACGAATGTTTTTATTAACTCAGGTCTGTAAATATAGTACATTCCCATGGTTATTACATGTTCTTTGACCAATGGGATGTTTTCGGCGATTTCCTTATATTGGATAATCATGTCTTCATATTCACCAAAAGTATGCTCTTCTGCTAGAAACGTATTCAAATTTCCCAATGCCTACAACAAATTTTACGCATTATGGCTTTGCATTATAATTATATTATAGGTCTGGGAGAGTTTAATCACTATGCGACAACATAACCAGTCTGAGCACATTCTAACATAGCGAATCGAATTTGTACGAAACGCCTATCTTTCCATGGCAGTAGTGATAGCCACGCTACTTTTTAAGAAGTCTGTCCCGCCTACGAAAGGCTTTCTTGAAACTGCTAGCAACAACCGAAGGCATCGATGATCATTATATTATTTCTCAGCGATCAAGTTTCCAGAACTAGTAATAAGTTTAGTACATCAAAATTCAATCAATCATTCAATTTTATCTGCACGACCCATTTGATTGATGGATGGTTTTAATAAGTATAGTCCCAATGGAATAGCATAGTATCCTTGAGATAATGAAATTAAAGTATAAGGAAAAGTTGTTAGAGCAAACTTTGTATCACCTTCGTAAGAACTCGTATAAAAGAAAGTGACGGATATCGATTTAAATTTGCAAAATGAGTGGCATGTCATGGTAAAGAATGCCTAAAATGTAATTTTAATTCCCGATGAGAAGGTTTTCCAAAATACAGGAGAGGGGATTGAACAAATAATAAAAACTCATTTTAAAGATGACTTATCATACCTATATCGAGAAGAACAGGTTGACTATGGAAAAGGGAAGTGGTAAAAAAGTAAATGGATTTAATGTTATCACTGTGAATGTTAGTTGCAGTAAACGCCGTGTCAGTGATTGTGCTAATTGTGATGACATCAAAGTACCAACAAGAGATCGCATTATGTTAAAAATCCTAATGAGTTGACTCGTAACTATGACATAAGAATTTCTGCACTGATTGATTTCATGTATACAATTAAAACTTTTTTTTGAAAAGTTACGAAAAGCATGAAGTTTACCTACAGCCGTTTTCAGAATATTTTCTAGGATTGCGAGTCATTAGTAAATCAGTAGATACAAACAGCAAGTAAGTAGCTTACGAATATTACTTACCTCGCCGTTAATTAACGGCATATATTCGTCAAAATCTTGAACTCTCAGCTCTGGACCAATTCTTTGATCAGCTAACATGCTTTTCAATTCTATTTTATAATTTTCCACAATCACGTTAGGTATAATTGGCTAAAATGGTAATCAACAGAATTTATGCGTGTGTTTAGTTCCGACATACCTTCAAATATTTAATTTCACCCTGAAAATTTGAATCCAACTGTGTTTCTATTCTTGGTAATATTGTTACTGCCTCAAGAATAGCATCAATTACTTTCATAAGTACGTCCCTAAAATTTTTAAATGGGGGTTCGAACATTATCGTGTTTCCTCTTTCTACCAAATTTATTTCAAAACCTTTATTTTTATACTACAAAGATGTAACGTTGCATTATCATCCCTCTTACCAGAAACATACCTTAATATCCATAATATAATCCATATAATCGTACAAAGATTTCAAACAGAGAGTTTGTAAATTATATGACATATACGTGGCACAACTGTTGTAAAATTTCTTAAGTCGCCTCGGAAATTCGGCCTTTGGTAACCTATTTCTCTTCATTCCCAGCAAAAATATGTCCAGAACTTGCTGGTAATACGAATTCACGAGGACATCTTTAAGACGTTCTATTTGTTTCGAAACTATCCATTGAAAGTCTGCCAAGACGAATGGTCCTTCGTGTTTACGTAAAACATTTACATCAATCAATCTAAAGTTTCTAAACTGACTATACCAAAGATCCAATAATTGAGCTAAACATGGATTCACAATAAATAAGCATCTTCCTAAATATGTTTCCGCTTTCTTCTTATTAGGTCCCCATGTCGGACCTTCTTGTTGTACTTCCAAACGTGCAGGAGAGTCAAATTCTGCCACGATCGATTCGCAAAAGCTGGGATCGCGTAATAGAAAATCTACAATAGATTTTTTCATTGCCATCATAAAATCTTCCTTCATATCGTTGACTGTGTGGTTTAATAGATCACGCCATTTTTTTAACTTGGGCGGAATTAAAGCTAAAATCTATTGAAGAAATTAGTTGCAAATATTTGCGTAAGTGCGCCTTTTGATTTTTGTAATAATTTTTTCTCTAGTATTAAGTGAAAATGCATAAGCATTCGAATTCAAAAAGCACAAGCAAAATGTGATCTATTTTAAATCATCACTACCACATCAAAAAGGATGTGGTAGTTTTTCCCTAATATGACTTGGGGGATTTGATTTTGTATTATTTATGAACGGCATTTTAACTCCAACACTTTACGGACAAGTATTCACGATTTGCAGTGATTTGTACCGTTACTTAGATTACTTTCAGTTTCAAATGGGATAATTTAGAATAATAATATAGAAATACAAATGAACCTTTGGAAATATGACCACACAATTTCTTACCGTATCCAGAAGTTTTGGGTCAAGTGGAGCGACATGTACCGTGTCCACTCCGTGGCGTATATAATAATAATATCTAAGTATTTCCTTTTCTCCTGCAGTAGGTATTTCATCTGAACCAATTTCCATATCATCATTTCTGTTAATAATCAAATCTACCAATCTTTTGCGAAACTCTTCTCTTTGTTTCCGTAATGCTGTATAAGATTGCATACGAAGCTCTTTTTCGGCAGCTACAAATAATTCAACATTTAAATACGTAACAATCGCGTTACAAAATTCAACCTTTTTTCTTCGCTTCCTCTAAACTCTTTCTGTAGCCCGGATAACCAGATGCCAAAATGGGTCTCATTAGTTCAGGTGGTAAAGAAAATAACGGTTGAGATTTTATGTTATAGTCCGATGGTAAGTATAACCTAGGCATCTTAATAACTACATCTCCAGATTTTTCTAAGCGTTCCCTTTTTTCCGCTATCCTTTTGAATAGTTTCTCCCTCTCGATTTTCTTAGAAGACATCTTTGCGCCTTTAATCTGACTATTTACTGGAAAAGTTTGACGTATTTTTTGTCATTCACATAAGTACATGTAGATATAGATTCGTATTAGTACACAGTCAACACCAGTTCACTTATAGCACAAATATTAAAAAAATTTTAATTAATTCTACTGTATAAGTATAATTAACATTCAAAGCGAAGTAAAATTAAAATGAAAGTCTATATGTAGGTACGTCAAAGAACACAAACATTCGACTTGTTGCCGTAGCAACATAACATTGATTACTCAAACTTCCACCTACAATACATCTAATTACTCATCCATCTGAAGTTATAATTCAGAGGAACTTTACATTCAGCTAAATGGATGTAGGTAATGTAGGTAGAGACAGGATTTCACTTTGTTCTTACGATATAGATGGGAACAGTGTTTAAACAAGTAGGTAGGTACAATAATTAACTTGCAAGTTTAACCCTTGTTTATATTATATACCTACTTGGAATAGGTTTTTTGGAGACAGAAGCCAGCTTCTGCGAAGGACACCAGAAGGCCATGCGCTTAAAAATTTTTAAAACGTTTACAATAATTTCTGCTGGAACCTTACGCCACAAATGGTTATAGTTTGGGAAAATTTCCGATTGAGTAACGCATTATCACGTTTTGACTTAGGACTTAGGTGATGGCCTTAGTAACATTTGTATTTTAAGGTTTAGCATGCAATGTTTGTATACCTCTACCTATGCATTAAATAGTATTACTATTACATGGTAATTAACTTCGATGGAAAACTTACCTATGTGCGTAGTAGCATTTTCATTTATAACATGCAGAATTGACGTATAGGAATAGGATTGTAATATTTTTGCAAAGATATTGTGTAATTATCAAAATGATTTTTTTTGGAGACGGAACATTGAACAATTTCCTAACGGTAATCAACCCCTACGTCCGAATTGAACCGACGCCGACGCCCTTTTAGAGGCTGTTTAAATGGACCAAACACATGAAAATCACACCGTGACAATTGGGATGTTCTAAGATTTCCCATTTCATACACAGATCTTGTAGGTACTGTTTGAGCGATATGAGGTTGAGCATTATCATGCAAACGGTGATACCACTTCTGAACTCTCAAGGTCGTTTATTCTTCATGCTCACACGTAAGCGTTTTAAGGTACCTATCTGAAGCTCAGCGTTAATGTTGACACCAGGTTCTTTAAAATCTAACATCAGCACACCCTCGTCAGCGCCGCCGCTAGGGTGTTGGCCGCCCGTGTGCAATTTAATATTCGCCGCCCCTGTCGGGCACAATTTAAAAATACAATACGAAAATATAATGGAATATATAAAAAAAGGTTTTTTCTTCGTCTTCATGGAGAACTTCTTTCGAAGTTGATGGACTTAATTTTACATCTTGAATTTCTTTTTTGACTAAAAATACACACAAATAGTGGTGCCATGAATTTTATTTTCTATTAAATAATTTTTATAATTACTAGTCCCAAGTACCATTTGGCCGCCCCTATTTTCGGCCGCGGTGCACACATCCCACACATGGCCGCGGCGGCCCTGACCCTCGTAATAAAAAAAATACAATCACCATTACTTTTCCTACAGAAGGGTGAGACCGAAATCTTTTTGGCTCGGAGATTGTGGATGCTATACCACTGCATACTCTAACGTTTAGATACTGGCTCGTAGTGATACACTAAGACTCATCACCGGCAACTAATTTGAGGTAACATAAGGCATTACCCTTTTGTTGTAATGATAGGACGGAAAGCCAATTCTTCTTTTCATCAATAAGCAGTTGGCGAATCTACCTACTGAGATGCAGCTTTGTGATAATCATGAATTATAAAATGGACAGTTCCAACGCTGATAGCACAGATTTGTCTGTGCTGATGAGTGAACATCTAAGAAAGTTCTCTAACGATCATACGCCTATTTGCGCGTAAAGCAGGTAAAGCAGCTGTCTCGCTTTTCATCTTATACAGCAACACTTGCATGTTCAGGACGGACCAAATCTTCAGTCGAGTCGTATATAAATTTATTGAATAAAACCATTTTCTCCCCCCCCCCCCCCCCCCCCAATTCTCTTGTGTTTTAATGAAGGTTGTCTAATCGATCCTTATAAAATCGTTCACAACGTAGAGTCTTACCACTTGTCAGTTATGTAGTTTGAGCATCACATGCGTTGGGGTTTTAGTTAGTTGGCAAGAAAGTTTTGTAATTCGAGTTACGCAATCGTTCTCGCCTGTCCTCAAAGCTACGATTAGGGTCGCTTCCCCTTCCAGAATCCTCAGGTTTATCTCGCGTGTGTGATGGGTTGAGTGACGTTGCGTGGTCGGACGACTCTAGTCAGGGAGGTAGTACAAAGGACCCCAAATGTGAGACCTACGCACGCGTGGATGACGGCCACTCTCCTATCGTAATACATAATCTCGTCTGGCCTGGGTTTACTATACAAGTTGATGGTATACCTAAACGTTTAACGGATGGAATAAACAATTTTTAATAAACTGGTGTAGGTACATATGCTTTCGGCTATTATTTCGGTGTCATCAACTCCAAAATTATTACTCAATCAACGTTATGGGATCTCATCGTTTATGAAGAGGATTGTGATATCAGCAATGACAAAGAATGAAACAATCACGATGAATAGATACCTACTTGTTCATGGCAAACTTCACTCCAAAATGATTCGTTCTTCCATCGCTGCCTCGTAGTACTTCCCCTGAGTACTTTATGGCCAGTTTAACTCAAAAAAGCAAAATTTATGGAACGCTTAAGCGTGCTCATGCCGACCACCTAAATTGAGACGCACGGACATAGGCGCCCATTAAGGGGGAGCAAGAGGGCCAGTTGCCTCCCCCCCCCCCCCCCTGGACTCGGACTCTAAGCAGTAATAATTTCTTAAATAACGAAACGCTTTTTTAATTTGCTAATTCGTATTCTTGAAATGGCTAATGATCTTCCCCAAATTGCCCCCCCCCCCCCCCCCTGGAAATTACTGTATGGGCGCCCGTGCGCCAGGAGTATTTTGCGGAGATAGGTTCATATACCTATATCTTCAATTTTTATTTCTCTTTTTGATGAGTAGGGTTCGGATAGTTATGCATTTGTATGCGTGCATATTTTTATACATTACCGCATATTTTACGTTTTTTAAAAAGTAGGTACCTATAAGCATAGTAGCAGCCTAAAAGGCAATTTCTAATAAACAAAATCAAACGAAAACTTTTTCTAAAAGCCTTTTTGTAGAATAGATTCAAATTTTGCACAGGTAAAGGATTTATAACTTATAACAAAAGGTTACCTAATACCTATTATATTACCTAGATAAAACACCCTACAGATGAGTGAATGTGAATCATTTTTATGCCTTTAATACGTTTGATTTATTGACGTATTTAAACATTTAAAGATTTAAACTAAAGAAACTTAATCCGCTTAGAAGGGTATTTTAAAACTAAAAATTTTAGCAAAGAATCTATGCACACTAAGCGCACAAAGCCCACTCATAGTCAGACATAGTGGACCGCAACCAGGTCTTTAAAGTACTAAATGATCTTTCAATAGTTGTTGTTTGGGGCAGAGCCAGAAAAATGTTGAATACTTTTTTTACGCTAGAAAAAATCACAGTGTTTATCTAACAGTTCAACAAGTTCCATTTTCATTATCATAAGCTTTCTGGGACCACATTTGCTTCCACGTTTCCACGTCAACTTCAGAAGTTTCGATATCGTATATTTTTAAAATGTTAGAATTATATTTTTTTAATTATTAAAAATTTTCAATTAACAACTGTGGATGCAGAAGTGAAAGTGCAAATGTGCCTCCTTTGTCTCCTCAGAAACTCGAATCTCGGTAAACTGAATAATCGAATCTATAATAGATAGGGAACAAAAATGGATATTCGAAAATAATCCTCAGCACACGTTTTGCCATAGTTACCCCTTTGGGTTTGTTTAGCTGCTAACTAACACAAATCTTAATTAAATTGTTCTGGGTTTGGTGAGATGTATATTTCGCACTTCCGGCACAATTTTTCAAATGTTCACTAAACGCGCTAAATCTGGGTATCAAGCTCTGTCTAAACCAGGCAAGGGCGTCGCCAAGGGCGGCTCCCCCCCCCCCCCCCCCCGGAAAAAGAAATAAGGCAAAAGTTATTAAAAATAAAAATAATTTTTTTACGAAATCTTGAAAAAACGCCAGAGCCACGAACCCCCAATACTACTTGCCCCCCTTGGGAAAATTTTCTGGCGGCGCCCTTGAAACCAGGACCTCAATCTATACCATTTTATAATGATTTATGTAAGGCGTTTATATGCGCTAACATGACGATGAGTTCACTATAAGAAAGAATTATTTACAAACACTACCTACCTATCTCACAATTTTAGAAAAGTTTCGGAAGAAGGCAGCAGGCAACAATATGTTGCAAATTTTATATTGGGAGCACTGGAAGTGGAAGAAGAAAGGGATAAATCATACTTGCTGAGAATGAAAGTGTTAGAAAAAGTAAACCATTCGACGCTTTGGGCATTTTGTGGCCTTCAGGAATCCATTATGAACTTTGTATGCACGGATGAAGCAGCCGATATCTTTGAATATATAATTTTGTACTCAAATATGCAAAGAGCAATGTTGGGATTGCGAGTATTGTATCCTAAAACATACAATTTGTTTAGCCCACGTCGGGTTGCACCGCGTTAACGTTGCTGAAACAATAGTTTGAATTTCAAATACAATGACCAGTAATTAGGGGATCCAGGAGGCTAATTAGACGTCAAAGGGAACTTAGCCTTCCCCACCCTATTTCCGTGTATGGGTTTGTTCCATACATTTTTCTTTTTTTACTGTAAGCAAAGTGTAGGTAAAAGTACCTAATACTTTGTTGGTTCTGACTATCACTATTCAATATAGGTTCTTATTCAATATTATGATCACAAAACACTTAGTTTTCCACCCTTCATATTAAAAAAGCGTTAAAAAACTACAAAGTCAGCAAGGATGATTGTAAACTTCACCGATAAACATCGCGTACGTAGGTATAGCGCAAATGCATGGAAGAGGGTCCTTCACATTGTAGCGGTTAACGCCTTTCATGTTGACAACTCGTAACGTTAGACTTTGGTGTTAGGCCGAGGTTGTATATTTTGTGAAAAGACATTACATTTTTGGCAGGGGCGCCCAAGGTTTAATCAATCGTATAACTGGCATGCATACGTGATTGATGTTTCCATTTTCATCAAAATAGTATCAAAACAAAACAACTCCGAGCCAACGGATCATGCATCACTCCTTTTCGCATTTATTCACTGACATAATTCATGTAAAGATTCAATGATTCATTTAATTCAGTTGTTACTGCAAATGTGGCTTTTTGGTACTTTACAAAGCAATGTGTTCTTCACTGCTTAATTGCAATTTTTGGTGCAATATTTGCAGTGGCAAGGTTAAAACAGTGAGTATTGATACTTTCTGCAGATTTCTTCAATTTCTACTTCATAAAATGCTGTTGATTATTGACTATCACTACACTTGACTATCATCTATAAACCTGCATGAACGACGTTCCTTTAGCGATTGATTTCAACGTCAACACTGACAAGTGGGCATTGGTGAACGCTTAAATTTTATAGCCATTTTTGAATCATCTTTTGGAACAAGAGGAACTCGAGCAAGGAAACTCAATACCCAAAGTTCTGCATCTCTTTAACGCGTATGCGGCGTATGGTTCTAGTCAGACTTACTGCCACTGCCATGTCCCTACTTCAGTAAATAGATCATCTAAATGGTCCAAAATTGACATGTCTTATGTTTGGGAGAAGAAATAAAGGCTTATAGGTGTATTATATCTCCTAACTGATACCACACAACTTCATGCAAAGCTGTTTCCAGCATAGCGCCCACTCCCCTCCCCGATGAGTACACTAAATTTCTTTGTAATTCGTATTGTTTGCGCAGGTCTGGAAGCAGAGGATTTCCAAGTAAGTTGACAGACTGGTCTCGCCCATTAGGAAATACATAAATACATAAAGACATGGTTCCGATTAGATTTAATCGTGATAGATAAGCCATAATGTTTTTACTGTATTTATAATGATAACTCTATATGAATAAAAAAAGTTATTGTGATAGTTGACACAATAATGCAACTCCTCGCATTACCCAATGTGCTGGAGGTTTCTCAGTTGGTAAAGTGATTGGAATGACAAAATTGGTTGAATGTCCAGTTGTGGATAAAACCCCTCGACGTTCAGATGTTTTATACATTGGACACAGATAACAATAGCGTTCCACCAGATCACTTCTCTTTAAAGGTACAAACCATAACTGTAAATTAAATGAGTGAGTGATAAAGATAACAACTAAATTTTACAAATCTTTAAAATATTCGATTACCTGAGTAATTTAAACATAATCTTAACAAACGTTTGTGAAACAAAAGGTAGGTACCTACATTTAAGTAGGAATTACTACACTTATGAAATACTCACAAATGGCATCGTATCATATAACACCTTTGGATATGCCTCATTAAGTGCCATAGTATCCAAATCAAATCTAGAACCTTCTAGAAATAAACCGTACACATAAACTCCATCATCGGGGGGTTCCTCAAATGTAGTTTCCCTTAAAACGAAATAGTCAAAGGCTAATAAATCAATGGGTATTTTAAATTTTCGAGCATAATTTTGTTGTGCTCCAGTTAAGAACGCCTGTGTAAAAAAGAATCCAGAAAGCCAAAATGTAATAGGAGGTCCTTCATCATACCATTTCTAAAATTTAGTTAACATAATGAAAGAGATTAATACATCATATTTAAACCTGTAAAAATGCTAAACGTGCTAGAAAATCATTAACATAGCTCCCCAATGGTTTTAGAGAGGGATAAGAATTCTTTGCCCACATTGCCGGTATTTTACCAGTTAACATACTAGTTACAACTCCTTCCAAATCCAGAGACATAACAATTTGACCTAAAAATATAAAACGTTGGCAATAATTAAACATTAAACTGTGTTGCGACTCATTTACAATATGTATTGCTGGTTTAAATTATTCAGTGTCATTGGCTAAAATATATCTGTGTAAAAAAAATTGAATTTTGCATTTAACAATTGAGGTATTTGCTTTTTGTTTCATTAAATAATACCCAAATTGAGTATTTCAAGTTGAGGTCATCAATCAACAAAGTGGTTAAAGTAAAACAATTTTATGAACAACTTTCTACAAGATATGGGGTCAAAAATGTCTGAAAGTCCCAAACCAGAAAACTGCATCACACAAGGTTCAAACAAAATAACTGCTGATATCAACAACAATGTACAAACATACTATTTATAGTTACTAAAAATCTGAAACAATCCGCAAGAAGCCACCAATGCAATGTTGCAAAACGTAAGATTTGGAACATACATTTTCTAATAACAAAACAAAATGTAGGTACCTATACATTTTTGTCGTTCAAGGTATCAACAGGAACATCTCTCAATAACTCTAAAACAACACAAAATAGAGCTAGTTTTGAGACATAAGTATTGTTTTGGACACCAAAACTGCTGGATGGCACATGTAGACTACATCAAAACCATTATATTTGTCAATATATTAGCAATTATTAGTATTATCAAGGCAGACACTAAGTACTGTTATACAAAACCATTACCTTACCTACACTAAAATATGATAGTATTGTAGATTCCTCTGCATGAAGAACAATTTCACAGATAAATGCAAATAACATCCATGTTTGTCTATTATTATATCAATGTTGATATTCCTGCAGAGCAATACCTATTGTAAAACGAAGTGTCTACCGAAATATGCCACAAAACTGTCTGCAAAATCCTCACATCCATGAGAGTTCAAAAACTATCAAGCTATTAGAGAATTAACTTCCAACATTCCATAAAATTACAAATATTCCCCAAAGATATGTTAGGATGAGGGAGAAACAATCGTAGAACTGTAAACGCTATCTATATTTACTTTAAGGAAGGAAAACATGTACCACAACTCTAGATAAAAGAGCAAGTGTAGAAACAAAGGAACTCTGGAATATTGTAATGTATTAGATTCAAAAAGTACACAAAGGATACAGAATATAATAGTAAGGATGGGAAATCCTTATTGCCAAATACCTACCATAAAGTAGGAGTTTCAAATCCCAGTAATGTTGCCATACAATCACGAAATTTATGACCATATCTATCAACAACAACTGGCGAGAGAAACAGGATGAAAACACCAACAAACTAAACTAAACTTGAAACCATTGAAAATGTTAAGAAGACTAACGATAGGACACACAAATATAACATTCAGCTTCCTATTACAAGGAAAAAATAAATCAGTTTGCGATGAATGTTACAACAGACTGACGGTACAGCATATACTGCAGCACTGCTAACCTTACGTCACTAGAAAAAAAGGTATGCTACTGCGTACCTTAACTATACAGGAAAATGGTAAACGTAAGAATTAATATAAACGAGAAAGAAAAGTTAGAATTTCATTTTTGTTGTAAAGAGGAATTTCACTACTTCAAACATCATTTTTATTAAAAACCTATTAAATTGTCACAGAAAAGAATTAAAAATTAAAGTAATTCATTGGTTTTTAATAAGATTGGCTTGATTTGTCAATATACTGCCCTGTTAATGTATATGTTTTAATGCAATAGATAATAAACTATTGCCCATTTGGACTATTTTACAGAAAGCATGAGAAGGGCTATATTCATTTACACTGATCAGACAAACCCAGTTCCAGTAATTCTTTTTAAACCAGAAGTCCATCATCATCAATTTACTCAGTTTCAATAAAAGCTTCAAATCAGTAGCAAATCTTCCTCAAAAAACAACAATTTTAAATTCGATAAATTTTACAAATAATTTTTTAAAACATTCTCAAGAATATTATAAGTACATCGACCATAAAAAGTACAAAACCAGAATGTGCAAAGTCACAAGAGAGTAAAAAAACAAGTTACTCTTCCAATGTTCGAACTACAACAGAATTTATGGTTTTCGAGCCTCAGGAGACATAAAACACCACTATAAATTATTTAGTAGGTAATTGTAAAACAATATCTTTATAATTTGTGTATATGGCCAAAATTCAGTAACACCATAATGAAATTCCATAAAGATAAATGACAATCCTTACAAAATAATACTATGCTACATACCTTTTATAGCTTTCTTTACATTGACCAAACTGTTCCTGATACAAGTTAAAAGCTTATTAAATCTAACAAATTCTTGTACTAAAACAGTATTCATGCTTTGCATATATTCAGTTGGGTATTTCAGCATCGCTGCATCACGATCAAAATTTGGAGGTAATTTTTGTAGTATATCTGTAGCCACTTCAAATACAATATCATCAGGAGATTTGGCTTCTCCGCCGCTTGAAAGAGCGTCCTAAAATTATTGTAAAAAGTCAAACCATAAAAAAGCCAATATACAGTGTCCGATCTAAGATTCCTTCTTTAAAGTGTTTTTATTATTGGTATTAGAAAAAAATGGTGTAAGTACGGAATAATTAGAAATATATATGTTTGGGATTTTTGCCTAAAATCAATAATAAAGGCGCTGTAAAAAAATCAACTTAGACAGGAGATCCTGAATATACAGGGTGTTTCAGAATAAGATGCTGATCCTTAAGGGTGTGAATCCTTATGTGATTTTAGGAAGAAAAGTTCAAATAAACCTATGTCCTAAACCTCTTAACTTTTGAGCTACAAGGTGTTAAAGTTTTAAGAAAAAAATCGTTTTTTATCGTATCTTTAATCATTTCCTAGATATTTTTATCAAATTTGGCACACGCCCTCTAAGCATTAATTATTTTGTCATTGCAATTATTTCCTTGACAACAAAGTTTCTAGCCGATTTAGAAATCATAGGCACATAGCGGCATGCACATTAAATGCTTCTTATTTTTTTTGATCGGAAACCGTTCGTCGGACGAAAAAAAGTCAAAAAATTAAATTTACCCTAAAATGAATGGGAATTTTAAAAATAATTTTTATTTTAAGAAAAAGCAGTGCCGTGCATAATATTTTTCCAAAAATATCTAGTTCACATCCTGTACGGACGCCACTGGTTAAAAAATTAAAAAATCTTTTTTATCAAAAAATGGCTGTTGATGCTTAGAGGGCGTGTGCCAAATTTGATAAAAATATCTAGGAAATTATTAAAGATACGATAAAAAAACGATTTTTTTCTTAAAACTTTAACACCTTGTAGCTCAAAAGTTAAGAGGTTTAGGACATAGGTTTATTTGAACTTTTCTTCCTAAAATCACATAAGGATTCACACCCTTAAGGATCAGCATCTTATTCTGAAACACCCTGTATATTGAGAAGCATAGAAACAGCTAGATACGACAAAAACTGTGAATGGTACCTGTGTTAGCATAGTATTAGCAAACAATAGGTTTGTCTCTTTTTGGTCTTTTACAATATCGGCATTTTCATTCATGCCAAAAACTTCAGGATGAGTAATCAAAGGCAAAGATTTAGTGTAATTCATAAATCCCTCATAATCCTTAAGATCAGGAGCATAGTAACGACCTAAAGTATGATTGTATTAAATTTTATTGAAAATTACCATGCAATTATAAGATTTATTAATCTCTACTGCTTATCTACATCACATTCGAAAAAATCGTCGCCATTCTGTTTTGGGTGTAAAGTTTATTATAAATTGTATGGAAATTATGGACAAATTAAAAAATACCAAATCGGCAAGTTTGTATGATACCTACCTGTTGGATCAATTGGATAATTATAAGTTTCGACTAAAGCAGGACAGTAGAATCGTCTCAAAACTGTCATCAAGCATCTCCTATCCCAGTCGTCAGTAACTCTTCCGCCATAATTACATTCACCAGTCAAGTATGTAATAGCATCATATTGTATGTCCTACAAATACTAATATTAACAAGATTATTACAAAAATTTGCGATAAATACGTCATATTGATTTAAAAACATTTGCAATTGCATAACACTTATTCTTAAATCAGTTTCATTAAATTCGTAAGGTATATTCCAACCCAAAGGGCCAAAACTTCTTCTCTCCTGAATTAACGCATGGAAAAAACATAAACCAAATAGTAACTTTTTAAAGGCAGGTCCTTGCTGACAATTTTCAAACCATTCCGGATCACATATAGGATCACTTAAGTAAGATCTCGTGATATTAGCTCGTATACCTTTGGGGGGTTCGTTAGTCATTTTAACGCCATTCTGTAACACGACGACGGGAAAATGCTCAGCCGGATATGAAGTTAACCATAAACGAAAATCAGGATGGGTGGTCTCGATAGAAAAATTTTCGCATACCTAAAAAACCATTCTATAAAAATGCAGAAACCGATAGAAATATATAGCACCCGTTCTAGTGATGGCATGAAACTCTTTGCTAAGTGGCAATTTTGCAAAACTACCCATGTACCAGTTCGTACTCCTTCATCAATTAGCTGTAGAGCAATCGGTCCTTGTCCTTGTCCTAATGATAATGAATATAAACGTGATGATCCAAATCCTTGATCATCGGCAAATTTCAATAATACGGCCATTGGATCAGCTCCAGGTGTCAAAATAAAAATGAGGGGTATACAACAGTGCGAATCACTATATGAAGATGCTAAATCAAATGGTGGTGGTTCTATATACTGCCTTCCAAGTTGTGCTAGAAAGGAATGTTAGATAAATATACAAGATATTATAAGAACTTCGAAAAAACCTTCAACAAATTTCTGGATTGCTGGAACTATTTTATCCGGTCTAATACACCTCAGCACTAAAAGGCGTTGAAATTGTGAAAGCTTTGAATCCCAAGGCGTTGGTAAAGGATATGTATGTGGCTCCGGACTATCAAACGTCTTTCGCCATTCTGCTACATTGTTACGAAAATGGTCCATAATGCCACTGAAATTATAGTTATTGAGATTAATACACGTACCTTTTATTTACCGAAAAGCAGGAAAGTCGTTCAGGCGACATAATTCATCCCACGATTTTGACACCAACCAATTACTAGGATTACGATTGGGATTATCTAAACCAACACCACCAGTTAACAAAAACATCCATTCTGCAATATTTATTGCATTTTGACTTTTAATAGATTTATTACCAGCAACAGAGAAAATAAGAGTTTATCCTACAAGTTACAGTTAGTTGCATAAAAAAATGCTTATTAACATAAGTACTTTTTCAAATAAACTTCGACAGATATTGACATACAATGAGTATGTGAAAGCTTTCTCTAAATCTATTAATCTCTGTACCACGTCATCAACCCGTTCAGTGTTATCAATACAAGCTCTAAATAAGTTCATGAACCATACTAACGAGTACTGGTACATTGGATCGATATTAGCCAATTCCGCTAAAACGAGTAATGAATAAGAATAAGGTACATAAAACACATCAGAAACTAACCTATAGTAAAAAATAGTATTGTAGAATGTACTGCTATGGGAGTGTATCCAAGTCTTGCTAAATCAATTTTTATCTCAGTTTCTTCAGCAATTGCTTGCTTAGATGCAATATCATTTGATAAAACCTTAGATGAGCTTAAAATTTGAACAGCAGTTTCATCTTCTAATATATTTCCTTCGGATTCGCTTAATACAGCTAAAATTTTATCTTCGATTTCTTTTAACATGCTATACATAATTGTCAATTTGTTTAACATTTAAAAATCACACTTTACACTGCACCTACCGCTTATTTTCAGCACCTTGCAAAATCAACTGATTTTTTTCCGCCTCTAAATCGGGCCGCTCTTTCGCTACAGTAATTCCCAGTAATTGATCTTCTAATCCAATTGTCGTAATCATGAAATTAACCAAAGTAACCTTTACAGCAACTTCAGGTAAGTAATGAGGATTGCGCATTTTTGTAGTTATATAAAATCTGTGAAGCATAAATAAGATACTAAATTGACTGTTAATCGCATTACCTACTTAAAGTATTTATTGTATTCTACTACTGAATCGCCCAGTTTTAAACATAAGGTACCCCCTTGTTTAAATGTTTGGCGACCCAACACTGGCTCCAAAATAGGATCTAATTCTTGGGCGATGTTTTCTAAAAGCACCTGTTGAGTAAGAAAAAAACCAATTGGTTAATACCTACTGCTATTAATATAACATATGATGATTATTCAAAATACTTATACAATACAAAACTGGCAGATTTATATTATGATTAATATAAAAGCATGAGATTAACTGGATGTAAGGAAAAGAAAAGAACTTATAGTAGTGAAATTCTATGTCAAGTGTGTCAAATACTACTTTTTTACACTCCATATAAATGAAATATATAGAGGTATATGTAAATGTATTAGGAAAAGCTGAAATCATCCACCAATAACATAATGACACTACATTAGCACCAATTGTGTACAAAAATTCTACTCACCGGTTGCCCAAATTGAATAGCATTTTCTAAAACACGGACATAATCTGCCTGACTTAAACGTATAACTGCAAGGTTGTTAGGTTTCTCCATATTCCTTATCCATTTATTTGCCTGTCCTTGGGGATCTATTAATAATGGCCACCTTCTAGAGTTTCTGAAACATATCAATCGTTCTGAAACGTCATAGAGAATAAACAGAAAAAGATCAATCTTACGCTACAATAATGCCGTTATCAATACTAAATGAGTCAGATGGTAATCCGAAAATAGTCCATTGTCTTATTATAACAGGTTCTCCTAATATAGCTGTTAATTGGAAGTCTTTAGAGCAAGTAATTCCTAGTGAGTTAAGATGCTCAACCCAAGATTCTATTTGTGATACCCTAAATTGCATAGTAAATGGTCCCAAGTAAGCTACCACTCCAGAACTTATTAATATATCACCTAAAATAATGAAATGCTTTTGATTATCCTATGATAACGATTACAGTCTACCTGTGAGAAGAAAGTAAATTATCCCTAACTGATAGGCAGCGTTTGACCAACGTGTTTTTTCACCTCCCAAACCACCAATCAGTTCTTCCGCTCGTTGAAGTTTCTTGGCACACAAATCCGCCTCATCTGTAAGATTTTGAAATTTGCTCTTCTCTGCTTCTAAAGCCATTTCTAATTTAGCAACTCTGTCTCTAGCCTCCCGCAACATACTTCGTTTAATTTCTAATGCTGCCATTGCAACAGCAAATTCACCTTCTGCTTTGGCTAAAGCAATTTTTTTGGGGGCCACTACTTTTGCAACCTTATCATATTTAGAAATTGCTATTACCCATTTACAAAGACCTAGCCATGTAAAAAGTAATGAATCGCAAATACATTACACAAGAATTATTATACCTTCTGCAGCAGTAGACGCTGACTTTACTTTATCGGGATCAAAATTTTCATCCAATAGGACTGTATTAGTTAACTTTTTCATTATTTCAACAGGTATATTGTCTTTGTCAAACAGCATTAAACCTTCTAGAAACTTCATATCTCCTAACAGTTTTTTTGATGGACCCCAATAATCTTCAACAGTGCCTATTCCGCTAGGAGCAGGAACTTTATCTGGTTTTATACCCTAAAGAATATATGTAAACATGAACAGACTCAACACTCAACTTTTTGAAACATTTTCATACCTAATATCATTAACCTACCTTAATAATGCACACAGCCTCCATGACTAGTTTTACACCTGCAGGTGGATTTTTCATAGTCTTAACAATTGTAATATCGGCAGGAGTTAAAGTATTTAAAGCAGCTAGAGCAGATTCTAATATCGGCATTGCCACTGCTAAGTCTGCATCACAATCAACTTTTATGGCTTGAGCTGCTTTGGCCTATAACAAAATTAAACTTAGCAGTATTGACCGCCAATTGTTTTCTGTAATTTAAAGAAAATTTAAACACCCAAATATTTTACTATTATAGCTACTGACACCACACATTTTGCAACTGTCTGTTTGTATTTGGTCTTTACATGTTCAGAAAGCTGAACCTAGACATTTCATTGTAGTGGAATTAGACGGGAAAGCCAATATTAGTAGTAAAATAAATGACGTTTTGGCATGGATATTCATTATTCAACCCTTCAACCATTACCCACTGTACAAGTCACATACTCAACTTAACCATCTCAACTGTAGTAACTGTTTTCAATGAGTCAGCTGGAAGAATATATCTGTCCAAGGAAAACCAAAATACCTTGTAGGCAATGGTTAGTCTCTCTGATGTTTTTGAAATATCACTCTCTCTATCTCTATCATTACAATATGAATATAAGAAGGGTATTTTAAATCAATTTTAGACTAAGGCTTATACAACACTAAAGATTGTACAACATAATTTACTTCTATTTGATTTGCTTGTGTGTAAATGGATGTGAACAATCCATGTACATATACGTTTTACCTCTTGCATAAATATATATTTCAAATTATGGAAGAATGAAAACAATCATCGTCCTTGTAAGACAATTGAATGTAACAAAAAAGGTTATAAACTATGTCAATTCTTCTCACCTGTTCATCTGCGACTACTTCGTCTGCCATTACAACTTTCTCTACTACACTTGCTTCTGCTGACTCTGCTTCTACTTTCTTCATGGTTTCACCAACCTTTATTGCTGCAACTACAAGTTGAGGCTGCAACGCTTCTAAACTTTCCTGCATTATAGCTACTTGCTCTCCAGCATAGTCAAGTTTTTCTAAACCCACTTCATATCTCCGTTTCATTCTCATAATTTCACTATAATATTGAAACCGTGAACAATCACATACTTTCAAATAAAATATGTAAGACTAAATTAGAAAATTTGGCATCCAAAATACTAATAACAATAATAGCAATAACTTACTCTCGTTTTTTTGCCAGGAAACCTTTAAAAGTATTAATCAGTTCTAAATACGATGTGGGAGTAACATAATTATGTCGTTTCAGTCTTAGATAAAACTCTGCGGAGAGTTGTTGAGTGCTTGTGTGAAACGCTTGACACATTTCTATACAAGCCGATCTTTCTTGATCTCCCAACTCAACCTCTCCCAAAAATCTTGTAGCTACAGCAAGTAGGGCATCCTCGGGCCATGGCTGTAAAAATTCTGCTTTTGAAGCATGCGACTATTAAGAAACTATATAAGTACCTGAAACCAATCTATAGTACAACAATTTACTATAGCTGGAAATTTTCTAATTCTGTTCCTAAACCCGTCACCAATAGGACTCATCACTAGCACAATATGTAGCTGCTCTCTAACAATCTGTACAAACAAGTTAAACAAAGCAACTAAACTACCATCCGTTTGCATTGATTTATCTCTTTGTCTATCAATTTGACGCATTTTTTCAGTTAATTCAAGTTTTTCTTCTGTTGAAAATAAATTAGGAACTTCACCAGAGTTCAGTAAGTTGCTTAAATCTTCTAAAAACGATTCTTCTTTAATCTGAAATTTAAAAATTGAAGTTACAGTAAATATCCTTAAATTTACCTGAGCATCTGAAAACATAAAAACGCCATGTAAATCGCTAGCGCTAGCTTTCTTGAGAATAACTTTAACATCTTCACGCCATTCATAAGACCCATAAGTTTTGGTAATTTCAACTTGGGACATTTCGTATTCTGATATGTGAGTAGATAACCGTGTCAATGATTGTCTACCAGAACCGCCAACACCTACAAGTAAACAATGACTTCTCGGTTGCTTGATCACTCTGCAAATTTTTGATAAATGCTCAATTGCAAATCTAAAAAGGTACTTTAGAGGAGAATTTTTTAAAACTTCATTAGTTACCTAAACAATACAAGATTCATTGGCTTCTTAGACATATTATTAAATTCGGCCAAATACCCTTCCACAATTTCCCTTAAGTGATTTAAGTCATACACTTCAAGGTAGTTACGAGAGTCTGATTTTGGATCACTAAAGTCACAGTACAGCAACTGTCTTAGCTCATTTTCACCAATCTAAAATACTATAAAGTTTTTTAATGTACTTAACTAAAAAACGTACATATTTATTTCCTGGAGAAGCAAGTCTCTCAAACATTACATCCACATCTTCCTTTAACCTTGATTTGCAAACATCATGCAACATTTTAAATATCCAAAGTCTATCAGCATCATCTACTAATCTATCGTAATACACTCTTAAAACCTCATGGATCCATAACCGTTTCATTGCAAGTAAATTTTCTGTAATTGCAGGAGAAGATAACAGGATCCCCTAAAAAATATTTAATAATCATTATTTAACCTTTCTCGCACTTATACCTGGATAACTCGGGAAAAGTCTCTTAAATTAAATAGGTAATGGGACTTTGCAGGTGTTGGTAATAAATTCTTTCTACTCAATTTATAAACATCTAATGTTGCATTTACAATTTGTTCTACACATGGATCAAATTCTTTAGGAAATCCTCTAAAAATTTAGGTTTCAAAAAGTAGATTTAAAATAAATACAGTACTTTGACTCCAGATGCCAATTCATAATCTTTGTAAAAATAGTAATCATAATACTGTCATTAAATTCATCAATACACATATGATTAAAATGTCTTGCAAATCGTGCAGTCACTGTGTTTCCACTACTTGGTGGACCCATCGCACACATGAACTGGAAAATGTGAATATTTTTTAAAGGAAAAGGGAAAATAATGCATATACCTGTATATCAATTAATTTCATAGGTACCACTTCTTTTAAGTCATACCACATATAATGATCAAACCACTGTCGTAATAGTTCTATTGGAGGCTGAGCACCATAAGTTTCCTTTAGTGGCATACTAACGTCGTCAACAAATATTACACTCTGTTTACCAACAGGTGGGCCAAATATGCCTGCACATGCACATTATACAAACATATCAATTATAAGCGCTTTTATACCCTTTCGACGTTTATCCAATTTACTCATAATAATATTTTGAGTCATATTTGCAGATGTTTGTGCAGAGAAATTTAAAAACAATGGTATGTACGTTTTCGAAACTTGTTTAAGCAAAAATTCCTAGAGTAATAAATAACATTAAATTATGTTACTTAATGATTGTCTTCTTACAATAATGTAGACAGACTTTCCAGTTCCTGTCGGGCCCACTACCAGCATTGCCTTACCGTGTTCCACTAAAAGTGTCATCAAAGCAATGCTCTTTATAGTCTCAACTGTTGTTACTATAATTTGGTTTACAGGAATGTCTCGAGGAATTGGAGGAGCCGTGAGTAAATCATTATTCCACAATATCCATTTTCCCTTACCCTGAAAGAATGTTTTTAAACGCTACATTATAATGTATTTGATCTTTAGGGGAAATTTAGATTTCTTTCTCTGATGTTAAGATACATTTGGGATAGTTTATCGAGCGTTGTAAAGTAACTTACATTAAGTTATGTTATAATAACAATACATTATTACAATATAGGTAACTATTTATGTAGTTCCACATTGTAACTATAGATAAAATTGATAATTAAATTTAGTAGAGTAATAGGGTTTGGGTAAGAATTTAATATATGTAATATATTGCTATCAGTAAAACAGAAAGTGTAGTTATTTGTTTACAACATTGATAAAACACACGCATATGCAGGTAGATGAATAAACAATATAAAAATTTATCACTGAATTAAAATTATGGAACTGGTGGAGGGCCATGAAGATAAAGATAAAGGGGGGTGTGCTAGATGTGCCAAGCAATTTTTTATAGTACAACAGAAAAGTTTGCTAAATTTCACGAAAAATAATGGCAAGTGAACTCTGCTCAGCAGTTTACCGAATGAAGTTATACAACTTATCCATCATCAAAGAACTATTTAGCCATAGGGCCTTACCTCTTTTATAAATCTGTAATCAAATACTGTCTCAGCTGGAGGAATAGTTAAGATATAAGGTTTTTCAACTTGCGGTATTTCAAATGGTATCTCCCAGTCATCAATAAGAGATTCTGGAAAGGTTCTTTCTTGAAGGGCTCGAAACATAATACTAAATTTGGGTTGGCTGTTAAAGTCCAATGTCCCACCAAGGGACCATATACAAGAGAAAAACAGAACACCCTCCAATTGTGCGCGAACATCTAAATCGGATACTTGTTGAAAATAACTGGGATTATAAAAATCATCCATAAAACAATCAAACATGTTCATTGCTGACACCATTAAATTGGAGTCTAAAGTTGGCGCTAATTCCTTGAAATTGAAATGATATTTGATCAGTAAATAAGCGAAATACTTGGATTACTTTAACACCTCCTTTTCGAACAAACCATATAAGTGGTTTTCCAAATCGTAGAAACATCGTCCTTACTGTAGCTTTATGAAAATCATTTAGCAAAGGAGGAAGTTTATTTATCCAGGACTCCAAAATGGGCTCCCATCCTAATGTTGATGGCTCTAGATAAATCATGCCACATCTTGAAACCTACCAATATTCAATATTAACATTTTCAAATACTTGTAACAGAAGAAGTACTGTGGCTGGAGAGGCTACTTCCAAGTCCATAGGTTCAAATATTAGATTTGTGGTGTTTGCTAATTGTATAATTTCCCCTGACATCAAGCATAATTTTTTATTATCATCTAAAACAGTATTCATATTCTCAATCCAAATTGCATCCACAGGTCCATCAAATATCAACCACTTTCTAAATTGTAATTAATTAAATAACAAATGTTATTGTCAAAACCTATACTTACCTGTCCAATGTAGTAGACATGGCAAATGCTCGATAACTAACAGCTAGAATGCCATCTGACCATTCATGGGATACAGGATCAAATTGGCCATACAACTGTCCCATAGTAATAGACTTTGGATTCATTACTGTATATATAGCTCGATGTTCATCCATGCCGCCCTATAAATATTACTATTAAAACCGACAGTGGTCTACACAGTCATTCAATTACTCTGATTTCCATAATTCCCAGAGCATCAGCTAAAACACGATATGCACTTGTTTTCCCACCAAACGGTAAACCAACAAGCATAAGTCCATGGCGTACAACAATCATTTCATATAACTGCTGTACTTTCTCTAAGAAAAACTCTGTGCATTGCAAATTACGTGCAACGCAAGTTTCTTCAACTGCTTCATTAAATAATACATAGTCGGGAGGAGGTAACTCTATACCAGGAAATAGATCAGATGTAATACCCTAAAAGTTCTCATTAACAGTAAACGAAACAGTTTCAACAGCAACTATCGCATATGACCTCTGGTCGCAATTTATGCAACTACTGCAAGGCCAGTTGACACGAGACCAAAATTCGTACTAAATAGTAGACAAGTTGTGCGCGCAAACCCAGTACGACCTGGTACATTAAAATACCCGATCCTAATTTCTTGTCGCAAAACAAGAGTCAACACTAACTTTAGTACTAAAAAAATTCGCTTTGGTAGCAAACAGCAGTTTCATATTTCCAAGCTTTTACACATTTTAAATCTGCGCACGCACAACTTGTCCACACAATATTAGTCTCATGTCATACGGGCCTAAGTGGATACAGTCTCTCCTTAAATTTAAGAAAGTCATTTATTTGAATTACGTTAATTAACCAAAGCGTCACACACAAAAGTACAATCCACCATTTGCAATGAGTTACAGCGCTGGCAATTGCAAATATAAATTACCTGAAACAAAGGAACATCTTGATTTAAAAATTTCGCCAAATTAACATCCGTAATAGAGCGCAAAACTAATATATCTTCTTCTTCATCCGGGTACCGCAACTTTAAGGCACCTGCAGCTCTTAACACTGATTTAACAGCCCTCATTCCTACATAAAAAATGAAGAACAATAAGCAATGGAGTAACCACTTTCAGCATACATACCATAATCGTAATGGCTCTGTGATGATAGTTGTTCAGAACATAAGCGATATGTGGCCACAATTTTTACTGCAAGTGGTTTCGCACTTAAAAAGCCGTAGGAATACAGTTCTATTTCTGATATTAATGCATAATCAGGCACCATCATAGCTACCGATCTAAATAATGCCTATGTACAATAATTATTATAACAATAACTGTGTTGTGATTATAAGTCACTTTTAAATTGTCTGGCAATTCTGATCGGCCTGCATATCCAGGATTCATAGTAATAAATACTGCACATGAAGGATCAAGCTTAAGTTCGGTACCTTCAAACATCATTTTTTCTGCCCCAGAATTAATTCCCCGTTGTATAGTTAATATTTGCTGAGCAACTACTGAAAGTACTTCAAGATCAATTCTGTTAAATTCGTCAAAACAGGACCAAGCACCACATGATGCCAATCCCTAAACCAATATAAGTGTATACTTAACTTAACTACTTATTACTTTAATTAAAAACCTTAAAGAATTTTCCTAGTGCAAGGTAATCTAAACCGTCCGAACAATTAAACACTACACATTGTTTTGCAACAGCTTTTGCTAAATCTTTTGTTGTTTCGGTTTTACCAGTACCTGCAGGTCCTTCAGGTGCACCACCTAAGCGAAATAAAAATTGCTTAGTAAGTCACTCAGTGGATCTCATTTTGAAGTTGACCTAAATGTAAATGTAATGCACCAAATAAAGTTCTGAAACATCGATCGGTTAGTGGTGTAACAACAAGTCTGGCAACATTTCCCAAATATTCATAACCATACATCAAAGTTGAATTAATCATACGAGTTGCCATTTGATTGTCCTAGATCAGTAATGTTATTATATGCAAAATTATGTTTAATATAACAAATATCTTCCAATAGGTACATAAAAATATTACCTCCCAATAATAACGAATTTGAGATAACCATTTAAAATCTGTAATTCCTTTTACTTGTACGTCTATTAACTCTGATAGAACATCCCTAGCATGTACATCTAAAACAACTAATGCACCTGAAATGAGCGAATTAGTGCTTGAAATTAAAATGAACCGTATTCCTATTACCGAGGGTAATTCTGTTTTGTGTGCTAAGTTTTCCACGAACCAAATTCACCACTTTTAATATTTGCATATTAGACCTTTCAAGGCATCTTTTCATTTCATCATGACTGATTGTTATCGCTTCATGTACTTCTGTAGTCCAATATGTCATAGCTACACTTTGTACCTAAAAACTCCAACTGCTGAGAAAGTTTAGACTTTACTTAAACATTACAGTTTGACCTGGCCAAAGTAATACCCATTCATCTCTCAGTCGTTTAGTGTAATCATTAATAGCTCCCTCTACCATTTTGTGTACAGATTTTTTCATGTCGATTTCTAATTCCAAAAGCCACTTCTCAACTTGCCCACGTGCAAGTGATGTCTGTATAATGTCAACTAAAGGAACTTCCTCACCTTCACTAGACTTCATTTGGGTTACATCTAAATCTTCAGTGAATTGCAATGATGCCATGCCCTCAAAACATTTTTTAAGGTGTGGTTGAACTCTAAAAAAAGAAAGGAATATACAGGGTGAATGAGACCACCCGTATCAGTCTTTTATTTAAAGAACGGTGAGTCGTAGAGAGGTGGGGTAAAAAAAGTGATTATAAAAGCCATAATAAAGAATCGAATGGTGATATCATTATTTCTCGGACAAATCAGCATTCCTCCAGAAGGCCCCCAACTCCAAAATTTTAAATGGCACCATAAGTCCAAAAGGGTATTTTTTGAAAGATTGTTAAAAAAGAAGAAAGTTTTATAGGAAAAATTATTTTATTACTGCCACCCCTTTTAAGTTATATTCGACTAAAGTTCTTAAATTTGAAATTCATTGTTAACAAGAAACATTGAAAAGTCGACTTTTAAAATCTAGTTACCAATGCTACATGTGTTCAAAATATCTTCCATTTACTGCTAAGCACTGTTGAGCTCTTCTAGGTACACTATCAGAGGCTCTAATAAGTACTTCTTGAAAGGGAAAAACACATGAAACATTGGTAACTAGATTTTAAAAGTCGACTTTTCAATGTTTCTTGTTAACAATGAATTTCAAATTTAAGAACTTTAGTCGAATATAACTTAAAAGGGGTGGCAGTAATAAAATAATTTTTCCTATAAAACTTTCTTTTCAAAAAATTCCCTTTTGGACTTATGGTGCCATTTAAAATTTTGGAGTTGGGGGCCTTCTGGAGGAATGCTGACTTGTCCGAGAAATAATGATATCACCATTCGATTCTTTATTATCGCTTTTATAATCCCTTTTTTTACCCCACCTCTCTACGACTCACCGTTCTTTAAATAAAAGACTGATACGGGTGGTCTCATTCACCCTGTATAAGAAATCCAATACAGAATGGATGCACATGAATAACATCAAGATGTTTGAATGTGGGAATAGTTGAGAGTTTAGTGCTACCGTCTCCGTCCTTAAGAGAACAAGCGCAGCAATAGGCAGGCCTACATCACTGTACTACTACTGTCCAGTGTCTACTGGCAAACCCAGAATCCACTGAACACGAACTTGTTTTAAAGTGAAAGTACCAAAAGCGTTATGGTGGGTGGGGACGCACTTTGACCATGCCCTCTCGAGTTTCGTCCGTCAGTGTGTTTATGACAGTCCCATTGTCATATTATGCAGATCAAATAAAAATTAAGATAGTTCGATATATCCCATTTCGTGAATGTTTCACTGTTCCAAAACGGCTAACAAGTGCTTTATGTATAATAAAGACATAAAGTCATAAAGGTGTCGAAAAATGGATCACCCTTACTTAAAGCCAAACAGCCTACCACAATCGATTTGGAGATGAGAAAAGAGAAATAGTGAGGCAAGATATCATCTACCGACGCTGGTGAACCAAGAACTGATAGCTGGGGTGTCGCATAAAATTTATCAAGGCACTCTAAATGGAAACAAAAATTAATGATACCTACAACACTGAAACTATTAAAGGGCAATTATTTTTTATATACCTGTAGACAAAACAATGAAAACCACACTATTTGAACAGTATGAAAATTGTATCACTTGCACACCAGAAATCAACCGATTCTGTATACCTATCATCACCATTACAAAGACTGGGCACCAAGTTTTCACAACTACATAGTAAAAAACAAAGAAAGCGAGTCATTATATAATCAGTAACTAAGGATTGTGGGAAAAAACCGCTAAGATTACTAAGGCAGGACGTGCACAGACAGGTGTACGGTGCAATCACCTATCCACCTGGTGATGATTTCCTTAAGGATGCAGATTCCACATCTCTAATTCTTAAAGCATTCTTTGACCACAAATATCTTTCAATGTTGAGTAATTCTGCACATTTTATTTATAGTAAATTGGATTCAAAAATGTTAGTGAATCTTCTAACTAGTTTGAGCTTCTCGTCATCATACAATGAGCCTCAAACTTTGGAGTTTACTGCTATAGTGCATGATGCAGACGTTAATGAATATACTCTTGATCATGACAATATAGTTCCACAAGAGGGCATAATCAAGTCATAGAAAACTATGAGAAATAGAAAAAACCGTTTTCAAGAAATCAATTAAAACCAAAAAATGGGACCTTCCATCCCACACCAGATCCAAAGTATAGCCACCCCCTAAGTAGTCCAAATAAACATCTGAAATCTAACGTTGCTGTCCAATAATGTCTGTCTAAAACCTTCTTGTTAACTGGACTGATAGTGTTCCAAACAAATGCGTAACTTGTCTATTTATTATTTAATAGGGACCGGGCAGATGACGTCATTAACCTATTTTTTTTAGAGCTCTGCGGGCAAAATTTTTTCTATTCGTAATAGCACAGCCTATAGTGTTCGCATGTACAGGTTGCGCGCGTTAAGAGAACGTGAGAGTTGCATCCACAATTGCAATTTTAGCACACGTAAACTGAAAATACCTACGTGTTTTATGTAGCGTTTCTTTGCCCACAGAGCTGTCAAAATCAGCTGCTGCCCGGACTCTATTGACTTAAGAACCAATTCCTTTAAGATTAAACAATAATTTACCTTGTAGGATCTTTAGTTTCTGATAATATTTCTAACAATTCATCATTGGATAAGAAGAAAAATCTTGGGAAATACAATCTCTTCTTTTCCAAATACTCGTTAAGGCCACGTTGAATGAGTTCAAGTAATATATTGGATTTTTTAAGTCGTTCTAACATTTTATCAAGTTGCACAACAATCATTACCTTTGGCTCTGCATAACATGTTTTCATAATATCACGCCACATCTACAAAGAAGAGAGTAGTAGATCACAGTGCCTCTGTTATAAATGAAATTGATTTTTTTTTTAATGTGAGAATTTGAATAAAAATTTAATTATAATCATCAATTTTAGATCATATAAGTAGTTCTATTAATTAAAGATTTAAAATGGTTAGAGAATGGGAATCTACAATTAGTTTTGGAATATAGATGGTGAAGTTATATTACAATAATAACATACAACCGCTTATGGAATTCCACAACATACATAGATCAAATTAATTATACATTTAGTGTTCTATGATTTAGGGATAATAAATCATTTTTCTACAGCTTCCTTGGAAAATAGTATTTTCTTGTGAAATTAGTGGAAAAAGTGAACAGTATTACAAACACTGTTAACTTAAGTGGAAAAACAAAAGAATATTTAATTATAGTAAATTTTCAACATTAATGTTATAAACATAAATTTCATGGATATAAGGTGTTAACTTCATATACATAAGGAATATGTGTGTTTCGGTTTTGCTCGGCTTTAGAAAAAAGCAGCTACCTTGGTCATTTCAAAGTTGCGCTATCTGAGAGAAAGTTACTCATGCCTACCTTTAAACCATCAAGATGGCTAAATTTTGTACCTTGTCAACAGTAGCAAATTTCCTTCCTTCTTCAGGCATTTGTTGTTGAATATCTGGTGAAGAAAAAATTGGTTCCAAATACATCCAGGTTGCTTGAACTTTTAGCCAATCGTCTAGAATTTCCTGAAGAAGCACTAACTTAGCTTCCCAAGAACTTAAAAGCAACAACATAGATTAAAAATCAATTATCTATACACTGACTTACATCATTTGTTTTTCAAATGGTTTTATGTAAGGAGAATTTTTCATTGTTTGTGTCTTTACCAGATGATCATCTAATAATACCTGTATTTCATCAATGGCAGACAAAATATATGTTCCTGTGTCCCTGATGTACAAGAATAAGATAAACAACTAGTGAAACTGTGACTGCAGATTACCGATATAGTGCAATATTGAATTCAATATCTGCCCATTCTGCAGCCATTTTATTGAGGTTCTTTTCTAAATTATTTTCTTTCGTTGCAGCCTCAGAAATGAGTTCAAATTGTGGAACAAATTGAATTAAACCATAACTAAGTACTTTTGCTAATGTTAATTCTGAATCAACAACGATGGGAAAACCAACAACATCAGAAATTGCCTCCCAATGACGAGGTTTCATTCCAGGATTTCCTAATGATTGAACTATAGGCAAATTTTCTTTAAAATCCTCTATCTGAAAACGCACCTACAACCAAATTTTTTAAATAGGTACATAATCTGAATTATTAATATTACTCTCATAGCTAGTTCTTGTGTGAGTGGTCGGTCACTAAACGTCTTTTCTAGTTTGTACACATTTCTATATGCTGTCCCTACTTCTGTTTCAATCATTTCAGGATCAAAAGAACCAATTTTGTTAGTTGTCCAAGCGTGATGTTGATTAATAAAATCCATTGCGTAATCAAACAACTTCTTAAAAGGTCCCAGTTTCTCATGAATGATCTTCCTAAGAGGATACTGAGAAAGTTCAAAACCATAAGCAGCTTCCTCTTCATTAAACGCGTCAATTTTTCCCAATGCTTGAACCAATCTACGAATATATCAATAAAAAAGATTACAAAAGATACATAAAACATAGCATTACTTAGTGTCAAGATATTCCGCTTTCTTATAATATTCGGGTAACTCGTCGATATTACCGAAATATTCAAATTCCTCAATGAGTGTGGCATACAAATCTAACTCATCTTTAAATTTCTTTATTCTCATCATGAGTAACTCTTGAAATTCAACAATTTTTGTATCAACCATTTGTCTATGACTTTCAATTATTTTTGGAAATCGCGCATTCCTATTAAGTATAAAGTAATAAAAAAGTGCCATGGAGAAACAGTAGGCATACCATAGAAATGATAATGTATTTTGTTTTATTTCTGTTGTGGTGAAAAGTATATGATCTGAGAGAAATAATATATACTTCATAACTACTGCAAGTTTCTCTTCCATTATGTGCAAAGTTTTAAGTTCAACATTCTTAACGAAAGTTAGAAGATTCATTAGTTCAGCTGTATTAACAGGAACTTTCAACATCTTATCCGAAAGACTTTGATATTGATCACTTAGCCTATAAAGGTGACATTCTTAATTGGATGTTCAATACAGTATTAAGGTCTACGACATTTTAACAATGCTGATGTTACTCTACTATTTAAGTTTATTAAAAATATAGGTCACAATGATTACGAAAAACACTTATCAAACGCACCCTTTGCATATGGTTTGATAATCTAAATTCATTTCATCTGTTAAAGCCTGCTTCATTGATTGAGCAAAAGATACCAAAGACAGAATTAATTCTTTTCTATGCATATCATACATGCTCAAAGTAATAACATGTTCTTTTACTACTGGTATACTCTCTGCAATTTCTTTTAATATTAAAATGTTACCAACATATTCTTCAAAAGTGTGCTTCTCTGTATATAAAAATTTTTTTATTTTCTCATCCATCTAAAAACTTTATTCTATTAGCAAACTAATTAAGAGTCTTAACTGTAATTACTACCTCTCCTGTAATTATTGGCAGATATTCATTAAAATCTTGCAGTCGGCCTTGTGGTGCAATACACTGCTCGTCCAACAACTTGTTCAATATTATATTATAACTTTTCAATAAAGACTTAGGAATAGTTGGCTAAAATACAAATTCATTAGTTTAATTGTTTTCATATTGTGTAGGCAGATACTTTGAGATATCGGGGTTCTCCTTGATAATCCATATATAAGATAGTTTCCAACCTGGGCACATTCATTACAGCTGATATAATCATATCAATGGTATTCAATAGTGCTTCTCTGATTTCATCAAAAGACGGATCAAATGCCAAACAGAAATCTTTTATTATTACATCAATTTGAAAACCCTTATTTTTGTACTACAAAAGGCACTAATTATTATTTAATTTCGTAAGGTTTTATTTTTTTAACGCAAAATTAAAGTGACTCCTACCTTTACATCAGTAATATACTCCATAAAATCATACAAAGACTCTAAACACAAGCTTTGCAAATGGTATGTCATGAGGGTTGAGCAACACTCATAAAACTTATTAAAGTGCTTTGGATGGGCTGGATTGGGTAAATTTTTTAATTTACTACCGTTTAAAAATATATCGATAACCTGACTGAAATATGAATCCATTAGAATCATTTTAGTTTTTTCTATTTCTCTGTTAACTATGAACTGGAATTCTTGTAGTTTGTATGCTCTTGGCCGTTTCATTAGAAGCTTAATGTCGATTATTCTCAATTCCCTAAACTGATTATACCAAATATTTATTAATTGAGCTATGCATGGATGTATGACGTATAAAATTTTTCCTAATTTTATTTTCACAATATCTTGATTATATACAAGTGCTTCATTTGATTGTTTAGATCTTGTACTTGTAGTAGACGTCGATGTGTTAGGATCTTGTAACACAAAGTCGACAATAGACTTTTTTATTGCAACTGTGTAATCTTCCCTCATGTCTTCAACAGCATTGGCTAACACTTCCCTCCACCTTTTCAATTTTTCGGGAACCAATGCTAAAGCCTAAGGAAATAATGTTTGCGTGAATGAAAATTCTCTTACTTAACACACTAATAATAATAATAATAATAAATAATAAATACACAAACTATGAGAATACTTTTATAACAAATCACACATTTCAGCGCTACACAAAATAGTCACACATGCAGACAAATCTTACACACCCTTAAATATGAGTAATAGAAACATCACACCACCAATGAGTAGAGATACATACATCACACATAACATGCAAACTTGGACACAAAAGACTTTACACGGACGATATCCACAGGAGATTAACGGAGACTGTGTTGATATTATAGCAACGCATGCTTGGTTAACCAAATGTGATGTTTTCCCAGAGTCAGAGGGTTTCATGTTTGCCATACAAGATCAGGTCATTTACACACGAAATTACAGAAAACATATAATTAAAGGTAGGACAATTACACATGATCTTTGTAGACAATGTTCGCAAAGACCAGAAATACAACACATTATATCAGCATGTACACGTCTAGCACAAACAGAATACAAACACAGACACGATCAGGTAGCTAAGATAATACACCAAATACTCGCCACAAAACATAACCTTTCTACTGATAACACACCCTATTACAAATATACACCGCAAGTTGTACTTGAAAACACCACACACAAACTATATTGGGATAGGACACTACTCACAGATAAAACTGTATATAACAATAGGCCAGATATAACACTTATAGATAAAACACAAAAAATCATATACATAATAGATATTGCCGTTCCCAACACAAATAATTTAGACAATACACACGCAGAGAAACATCGCAAATACACTGATATAGTTCAGGAACTTAAAGCGCAATGGAGAATGGGAACTGCTCTTACAGTACCCATTGTTCTTAATGCAACCGGAGTTATACCAAAAACAATACATCACAGTTTACACATTTTAGGGTTAGATAAGAATATATACATACAATTACAAAAGGCAGTCATTATCAACACTTGCCACATAGTTAGAAAATTTCTAAACATAACGGAAGATACCGCACATCATTCAGAACCACATCACACGCTTTCAACTAATATCATTCAAACACAAAATGAAACACAACACTCAATCCTCCCTTCACAAATTGAAACTCTGTTGCATACACAACATAACATTATAGAAAGTCCATTACCAACAGGCAACACTTCAACAAGCACTCATGTGACACCTCTACCTTCACAAACTCAAACTATGTCCCATACACAACATAGCATTACAGAAAGTCCATTACAAACACATACTACGTCAATAACCACTCATGTGACACCTTTAACTCGTGCACATACACTCAAACGCAAACACACAATACGCTCACAATATCAGAACTCACAATTAGCACAAAACACGAACAACACATTACCCACTCGAGTGCAACCTATGCGCCGAGTTAAGCAACAAACATTTACACAATAAACATAATACTATTCCAAAACACATAATATATTATGTTTTTTTTACAGCTACTTTAAATTTATTTTATATAGGTATATGTATTACTATTATAGAACTAATCGTTACTTGATTTCGATCCGTGCGGTTAGTTATCCAGGCTTGGCCTGAGTATCGATAGGAACCGAAGTACAATAATAATAACATTTATTGTCCAACAGAAAAGAAATTTCCAATTGTAGGACAAAAAAAAAGAAACACAATTGTACATAGTAGTGTAACTAAGAATAACTAAATAATAATTTTTGTATTATACATAACTATATTAAAGAATAAACTAAAGTAAAATAAATAAAAATAGAAGGTGAGCGATTGTGTACCAATAATTGATACAGTGTTAAGCCACTGTTACAGTAACGTTTACTCCTACCATCATGTGAAGTCGGTACTAATAAACATCAGAAAAATATAGGGGACACTTTATCGCATTGTGAAAAACATGTCAACCTTTCACTTTCACAGGACCATCATCAGGACATGAAGCAAAACACAAATAAAAAACAACAATTACATAAAATAAAATATAAAAACCAAATGAACCAACAGGAAGAACACACACTACTACACTAAACTACACACACTGCAACACTGAAAAGAGAAAGCTAAACCTAGCCATTTAAACCTATTCCATCAGGAGAAAGTGACATATCACTTCGGAAGTTCCTGAAATACATCTATTTCATTAAGCATAAATATTACCCTCCAAGAAATTATTTACATAGAAATTTGCTTCATGAATTCATTGTTGACTACCTACGATTATGACGAGAGTTGTGTTTCGCTCCTATACAAAATAGTTCATGGTTTATTAAATAATACTGAATTTTTGAATCAAGTAAATATCAATATACCTCGTCAATCATCTCGTAATACTCTCTGTTTTAATACTGCTACCACTAATACTTATCAACATCAAAATTCGCCACTGTTTGTAATGTGTAGGATATGTAACATACTTAACATTGATATTTTTAACGATAATTATACAGATTACATAAACTGCGCTAAAACCAGACTTTACGCTAAATTGCATTAATACCATTACTTTATAATAATTTATAATGTTTGTTAAACTTTATTCTTGTATATTTTTATATCATATTATGTATTATACCATATCTGTACTTAACTGTTATTGATATATATGTACCCATCCTAATGTAGACAAAATTGTCTGTTGGATAATAAATTAAATATTATTATTATTATATCAGCCAATGGGATAACAGATTTGCAGAGCGGATACAGTGACCATCCTTCTTCACGGTTGGAATTATTGAAGTGTTTGAAGATCTGTGCCCTCGCGGATTTTCCTTTGGTAGAAGAAGAGGAAATGACTGGCCTTCTGCAACGGAATATTGTGGCCGTTTTGAGGAGAATGGTCAGCAACAGCGGACTAAGGAGCTATGATGATTTCGAACGCATGGGTCAAGTGTGATACATGCCATTGCAAGATAGGGGTTCGAATTATTTATCTTTGGGGTTGGGTAAGATCTGAGACATCCTATTAGACGAATTGATTGTAGACGACCTTGATTTTGTGTTTCCAAAGAATCTTCCCAATGCGATCTGCGACTTTGTAGACATAGGGCAAGAAAGCAATACTCCTGGTGACCTACTCCTCGCTGTTGCAAGGTTTTGGAATTAGATGACGATTTATAACCTTGCGAATTTCGCACCTGTAAAAACCGTTGTTGATCAATATGTTGGTGATGTGCTGGAATTCGTTCCAAAAGTTAACCTTATTGGAGACGGTTACAGCCCGAGGACCAAGGAATTGATGACCGACCGTTTTTGGACAGGATGATGGTTCGAGGTGGCATGTAGGTACCTATCGGTGTGAGTAGGTTCACGATAAACTGAGTGACCAATACTTCCATTAGACTAAAACATCGAGAAAAGGGTATGATCCGTTAGCCTCAACTGCCACGGTAAGCTTGATGTCGGGATATTGAATATTAAGTTGATCTTGGAATTCCAACAAAGCGTCATAGCCATGTGGCCCAATTACAAAGGTATCATACGTACCTCTACCAGACTTTGTGCTCCAGATGAAAAGAATCCAGAGCGATTTTATTGCCTTCCCTTACATATAGATCCACCAGCACCAGCACTCCGCAGGCCTAAACACCATCCACAATGAACAACTGTACAGGTTTGTTAGCATTACGCCTGTGCAAACAAGACATGCTATTCTTTGCACATGATTAAGAAATGGTATTGTTATGGAGAGTGTAGTTCTGGGCTCCCAGACGATTACTGCATAACAAAACATTGTTCTAATCACCACAGTGCACCTACAGCCACAGGACAATCTTTGGGTATAGACTCCAAAATCTGCGGATCGCGTGGTGACATTTCTATCTGTCTTATTTGCTTGTTTCGCTTTGAACTGGATATGTAAGGAGTTTTGAAAATAAACCGAGACTCCAACATGGTTTTTTTTGTCACATAAAAATTTAAGATGAAATGACAGAGTAATATGAAAATACAGTGAATAAATATAATAAAATACAATGCAAGATGTGTAATAACAAATTCTGCTTTAGTATTCACAGAAAATGATTGTGGGCGATTTCATACTGACAGTATACTCATGAAATGTGTACCTATGCTTTGTAGGCACTATGTATAGTAACGATAATAGTGTACCTAAATGTAACAAAAGATACTTACACTATCTAAAACTTTCTGTTCTAATGGTGAAACATGTACAGTATCAACTCCGTGCCTTATGTAATAATAGTATTTCAACATTTCTTTATCATTCGGAGAACATACATCTTCCAATTCCATTTCCTCATCCTGACTCATAATTACATCTGCCAGCCTTTTACGAAAATCTTCTTTTTGTTTTCTTAAAGTGCTGTATGCTTCCAATGAACTACTACTCTTTGAAACTGCAAGATTAAAACTTCAGTAAATACACTTATCAAACTTCCAAAGAAGTGCAACCTTTTTTCTTGATAGTTTCTGTAGATACTTTCTTCTTATAGCGTGACGCCACTGGACGCATAAGATGGGGAGGTAAAGCAAATAGTGGTTGACAGTGAAAATTACATTCAGTGGGCAGCTCTACTCTTTTCATCTTCACAACACCTTCAGATGTTAATTTATCTATTCGAGCTCTCTTCTCAGCTATTATTTTTAATAGTTTATCTTTTTCAGCTTTTTGTTTTTTATTCATTGTTACGTTAATGTTTACTTTAAATATGCCAGAGATGAAAACTTTTGACAATCACTGAAAAACCTGTCAAATGTCAAGTTAATTTATTGTTAGTGTTAACTGTCAAGAAAACGTGCACTTATTTCTTAAAACTTTTCTTCACCCAGTTAATGGTAATTAATTTTTTTAACAATTAATAGATATTTGCTTAATACTTCTTCAGATATTTATTATTATTTTAAATTCAATTGATAATCAGTGCCATTAAATGATGTCAAAACTAATGTTTTGTATTGTCATAACAATCATAGATAAATAACAAAAAAGTATTTTTTGTTAACAAATTTCTCCCTCTTGCAAATTTGTATTGGAGGCATTGGCAATTACTTTGTGTTGTGTATTTTATGATAATTTCTTAACCTCACTTATTCAATAAGTAGATGAGAGATGACTGTTACTCCACAGTCCACGTTCTCCACCCATTATCTAGACTTCTTTCTAATCTTTTAATAAACGCACATTGTCATTGAAACGTATTAGTTCACATAGAAATTTGTTCTTGTTAAAACTGGTAAAACTAAAAGGAATGCTACACAATCGTAAAATGTAAAAAATGTAAAAACCAAGTGTTTCATCAACATTTCTTTCCCTTCAGCTTCTATCTTGAACCTCCCTTTCTGTAACTTCTTCCAAATGATCACCACTACTAGTGTCAAGTGTCACTGCAGGTTTCATTTACGAAACTTTAACTATTGAAGACTATAATTGCCAGGTTTATGCATTGGAACTGTTCTCGTTTTGTTTACAGATTGTGGGTACATCACTTTTCTTTCATAAATCCTTCAGTTTTTGAACTAGGTACGTACTCTCACCCCTGTTGTTGTTAAGCAATCCATAGTGGGTTGAGGATTGAGGATGAAGTAAATACTATTTACTCATTTTGAACATTTAATTAAATAATGCGATAAGTAAATGTGTTTGCTTGTAACCAATCATTTGGTTTGAAAAATAAATGCACCTGGAAAGTGAATTTGGCCTACTTTTAAATGATATACCTTTTTAATACACTGCCATTTAAAATTATTAGGCCTCACTTAGGGGTTGCAGTGGTAGAACTTAAATTATGTTTGTTAATTTTTTACTCAAAATTACATTAATTTGCTCCTTTGTACCATTAAAGAGTGTATAATCACGTATGAAAGATGAGATCTATTGCCAACTTCACACGATCCTCTTTAGCTCTGAAGTGTCAAGAATTACTTTATCACTATAAAGTTCTTAGCATTTTGCTTATTCTCTCCTCGCTAGTTAGCTTTCTTCATTGGCTTTACAAGTTCTCAGAAAACTTTTAGCTTTAACTATTTGAAACTGAGCAAAATGGAACTGTATTCAGATGTTATATATGATTTACACTCGTGTACCTATCATTATTGTGGCTTCTGTAGTTATTGAGGCCTTTTCAAACATATATGAAACATTGAACCTGTATGATTTCCAACACGGTACTTCATAATCAATATGGTTCTGTTGATTACTTAAATCCCAGTTCTAAAAATCGTTTTGGAATTTGATTTTGTCATTTGATAAGGTTCACATTGTCAATCAATTTCTTCACTTCATCGTCCATTTTTAACTACTAGCAGTATCTTAGCATTTGTTTTATTACCAGCGATTCCCCAATGTCCATGAAGGGTCTCCTCATTTTTCACACAGTGCATAATCATTTTCAAGTTGTGTAATTGCTCATTGTGCTCAAATGTTTCTGTGCTATCTCTACCACCCAAACCACCATAGTGAGACATACCTATGGATGCTGGCTATGATTCTCCCAACATGGATCATCTCAGCTTATTGCCTTCAGGTGTTGCTAGCATTTTGCTTCACTTATTTTATCAGTCTGTACCTCTAAAACATCACTTTTCCCATCAGGCATGAGTTCATTGTTGTAAAGAATTTTACCACATAATTCTCCAATTACTGTTCAAAATATAAACAATCCCCTCTTTGAACATCTAATGATGGGCGAGTCGACTTCAAGGGGAAAAGGTGCCAAAGTTTTCACGATGTGACTGAAGATCGAACACACAGTCTTTAATGCTAAGAAACCACTAGGCACTACTACTTCGTCAATGTTGACTAAGATGTGGTAATTTGATTTTTTATTTATTTTATTTATTCATGTTACGGGCCGAGATCTAGGAACAGCGAATTTCCAAGCACCTCTACGCGCATCAACTGGTTTGGTTATTAGCACTACCCTTACTAGAATTTTGTCTGACTAAGGGAATTTCACCCTTAATCAGGATATCTTTATCGTGCCGAATATCACATCGACACGGGACAATTTCATTTTCATTTTCAAATGTCCATTATATCATCAACAGTACGGGTAGTTTCAGCACCAACCGTTTTTAGAAAATGCTTCTATCCACTCCCTTGAATAGGTGTCCAAACCTCTGGCAGGAAAGTAATATTTTCGATTACCTACAGGATCATGATTTTCTTCTAACTATTTTCTCATGTGTGCACTGTTATTAATACAGAACACATAGTAGTCATCCAGTGTTTTTCTTATTCAGTATTTTTTGATATGTGGTATTTGGTATAGCTTGTATTTTGTCAAAATAGATCTTTTGTATGGTAAACCCAAGTTAGCCATCTTCTATAATGCATGTTATAATGTAATACATTTGTTGAAATGATTCTATTGTGCCGTTTAACATTTTTATAATTATGCTCACCGATTTCTTTCATCTTTTTATCTTCTAACTAATTGCGTCAATAAACTTGGTTTTACAAAAGGAATTTTCTCGTACTGAACATGTACATGGGAGCTATCTCATAATTGTTCATAATTCATGAAGGGGATGGTGGACGACTCTAGTCAGGGAGGTAGCACAAAGCGCCTGGATAGGAGGCGTAGTACGTGTGAACTCCCCCACCCCACCCCAATCATAATCGAAATACAAAGAACGGTATGTATACATATGTATATGGAGGATTTTGAAGACACAAATTGTCATAAGAAACTATGTATTGCCATTTAACAACAAATAACTTGCTTAGTAGTTCACAGAAAACCTTATCGCAATATTCTCTGGTTTCTATCTTTAAAATGTGTCTTCCAGTTTTTAATATTAATATTATATTAATTTATTTATGAAATTCTGTATCGCCAACTGACTACCACTTCTTTCAGTATCTTAACCACTCTGTGATAGGAAAATGCTTGAGCAACCAAGACATTGCAAAAAATTGATTCAGAGCGTTCCGGTCCTCAGAACCAGGGGCGTACGCAGGATTTTAGTTTGGGGGGGGGGGGGGGGGGTTCAAACAACAGAAAAGGTTGCATTTTTTTAAAATAATGATAATCTAAATAACAAAGTTAAGACGTCTAGATGAACGCGCAAGACGATTGATTATTTCTTTGGGATGAAAGCTGGTAATCTCAAAATTAACATTATTATTCATATTCTTTGTGTTTAGAAACAGAGATTGAGCCTTTAATGAATATTTGAAGATGAAGATTGACCAGAAAGAGCAAAATATCGTCGTTTTGGTTTGTCAAATGGCCTCCATTTGCACGTCTATTTTCCTTGCACTTCTTGGAAATGAACTATACTATAAATCAAATAAGAGTAAAGTAGAGGGCGCTTTAATTCAAGTTACATTTACCTCACTAAATTTTCACAAATGTCTTACATGACAGTAACCTAACCACAAATATTTTACTACATTAGGATGGCAGCGATGCCAAATTTTATGTAAAACTTGTTGGTTAGAAATTAACCAACATTTCAGATTTATTAGCTAATTAATGTAAAATGTGTCTTAATTTTCCTTTTAATGGTCGATTTTGAATTTCGCCAAATTTAAATAACGGTCAGAATTAACAAGTTTAGACAATATAATGTTGCAAAACTGGCAATGACGCCTTAGCGTCATTTTTAGACAAATTTAGTTTTGTAAACTTGCCTCGTGTGTTAACCAATCAACGCCAAGGTCAAATTTTCCCTATACAATCCTTCACTTTACTCTTAGCTGACTTTTACTATAATTTCAAACCGTATCAGTTCTGATGGTAGAGGAATATTTTGAATTTTGTTTATTTTAAAAAAAGTTAGATTCTACAAATATCTTAGTAATTAGAGCACACATTTTTGCCATTTTGTATTTTTCGAGTTGCCGCCGCTGTCAAGAGTATTCTTTGTTCAATGCTCTTGCAATTATTAGTTTTCGCACTTCAGTTGTTCCGGCTCCAATTTCATACAATTTAGCGTCTCTCAATAAACGACCAGTTGGGTAATCGTTAATGTATCCATTTCCGCCTAGTTATAAAGAAGCACCAAACGTCTATTATAACTTGAGATTTTATGAATTTACTTACCTAAAATTTGTATAGCATCTAATGACAACTGAGTAGCTCGTTCGGAGGAATAGTACATTGCACCGGCGCAATCTTTTCGATTAATATGTTTCTTATCACACGCTTTGGCAACACTGTAAACAAAACTTCTACAAGCTGCTGTTGTTGTGTACATATTTGCTAATTTGCTCTAAATAGATTGTTTTGAAATAGTGTTTTAAAAAGAAGTAACATTGTCAAACCTGTATCATTTGGAATTCCGCAATTCTGGTATTAAATTGTTTTCTCTCATGGGCATACTGGAATGCGACATCGCAACATGCTTGCATTATTCCTAAAGGTCCACCACACGCAACTAACCTTTCCAAATCTAAGCCACTCATTAATACATAAACACCTTTATTTTCTTTCCCCAACAAGTTTTCTTTAGGTACCCGACAATTATCAAAAATCAGTTCGGAAGTATTTGATCCTCTCATTCCCATTTTATCTAATTTTGGTCCCGTTGAAAATCCTTCAAATGTCTTTTCGACAATAAATGCTGATATGCCATTTTTGGGATGTTCGGCTTTCAGATCAGTTTTTGCATAAACCTAAAATGCGATCTTTTAACAAGTAGGAAGTATATTTACATTGATACCTACAACCACAACGTTCGCGTCCGGCCCATTTGTAATCCAAAACTTGTTACCGTTTAAGACGTAGTGATTTCCATCTTTGTCGGCACGTAGTTTCATTGAAACAACATCTGAACCGGATCCCGGTTCTGACATTGCTAAAGCACCAACGTGTTCACCGGTACACAATTTAGGTAAATACTTTTCCTTTTGTTCTTCTGTTCCATGACGATTGATTTGATTGATACACAAATTTGAGTGTGCTAGATATGATAGTCCAATAGCCCCACTTGCACGGGTTAGTTCCTCCAAAATAATAACGTGATCAAGATAACCACCACCGGTTCCACCACAATTAGGATCAGCCGTTATTCCTAGGAATACAAGTTAAGATAACAGAAAAGGTCAATACCATTCACCTAAAGCACCGATGTGGCCTAATTTTTTCCAAAACTCTTTCATACCATCAAAACGGTTATCCTTATCAATTTTGTACGCTTCCGGTGCCAATTCTTTTTGTGCTAAATCAAATATTGTTTTCCTCAGCTAACATTACACATAATTAAACTTTCAGTATACAAAGTTAGTGTAACTACCTACTTGGATTTGTTCTTCCTCTAACCCTGAAGTTATATCATCTACAGGATAGTGTGACAATTGCCTAATGCAATTTACGTTTTGGAATTTGTTTAATACTCGTTGCACTACTTTTATACACAGAGCCATGTTGTTACTGCCAGATCACTACAATGGAAATATACCATAAAAGCTTATGGTGGGTTTATGCAACGTTATTTAATTTAACTTAATTTAAATTCAATTTAATTTAACATTACATACAGGGTGTCTCACGGTGACCGTCGGTTAGAAGTATATCAAGAACTGTAAAAGCTAGAAATTTGAAATTTTGCACATGCGACATGGAGTGTTTAATCTATTAAATCAAAATATTTTCCAAATGGCAGCACTTCCGGAAATACCGGAAGTGAGCATCAACTTCTTTATTTTAAATACAAACCAGGCAATTTTTTTTCACATTCTGATGTGTCATAAAATGTTTAGTAAGTATGCTTAAAATAATCGGCGTATCAATTTTTATTATTGAGAAAAAAAATTTTTTTCACTGAAAAATGTCAAAATCTTGTTTAGGAAATAAAATTGAAAGTCGAAAGTGGTAAAAGTTAGGGAAATGGGATTTTAGGTTCACAATGTCAAAAGATTGAGACACAATTGTCTGTAATCTATAATAAATAATTGCCCCCGGTTACGTATTTATTTGACGTTATTTCCAGACTTTAGAAAAACTTTAAAAAGTCGCTTTTTTTAATGGAATGCCTATTTAATTATCGGCCCATTCGATGCAGAAGTAAATTTCCTTTAAATTGATATACCTACATACCATGTTCCTATACCTAAAATCAATTATTACAGAGTTATTTACATTTTTCTAATTAAATTTATAATTACATACTTTACAAAACATGGTTTGCTTTGAAAATTTTCAAAAAATATTTATTCAAATGTTTCTTATGCTTTTATGATTATTTAAAATTCTATCTATACAACTTCTTGACCAAGTTGACTATCCAAGGTCTCTTTCCGCCGAACGAACAGAACTTTCAGGGAAAACATTAAAATATCTCAATACTACGTTGGTTTCTGCAGCGTCATTGGTGACAATTGGCATTGCCAACTTTCGTGGCGCATTTACTTCGTCCAAATTTAGAAAATTCTTTTCAATCATTCTGATTTTTCGTTCTGTCATTGTAGGTAAATGCGGATATCTTTCTTTAAAGTGTTGAGTGATTCTTTATTCAATAGTTAAAGGTTCTGCAGGTCCGAAAAGTAATACGAGCAGGCTCGCCATGAATGTAAAACAAATTTAGAATATCATCGTTTGTGTATTCCATATTTCCCAATTTAAAACAAACATTAAGCGCAAAAATCAAAATTCAAACAGATAACACTGATAAGATAACAAACGTAAATGTAGCGTAAACTTTCAAACTGATAGCTAACTGACAACTGTCATCATAAGAAACAATTGAATAAAAAATTTTTGAAAATTTTCAAAGCCAACCATGTTTTGTAAAGTATGTAATTATATAATTAGAAAAATGTAAATAACTCTGTAATCATTGATTTTAGGTATAGGAACATGGTATATCAATTTAAAGGAAATTTATTTCTGCATCGAATAGGCTGATAATTAAATAGGCATTCCATTTAAAAAAAGAGACTTTTTAAGGTTTTTGTTAAGTCTGGAAATAACGTCAAATAGATACGTAACCGCGGGCAATTTTTTATTATCCATTACAGACAATTGTGTCTCAATCTTTTGACATTAAGAACCTAAAATCCCATTTCCCTAACTTTTACCACTTTCGACTTTCAATTTTATTTCCTAAACAAGATTTTGACATTTTTCAGTGAAAAAAATTTTTTTTCTCAACAATCAAAATTGATACGCCGATTATTTTAAGCATACTTACTAAACATTTTATGACACATCAGAATGTGAAAAAAAATTGCCTGGTTTGTATTTAAAATAAAGAAGTTGATGCTCACTTCCTGTATTTCCGGAAGTGCTGCCATTGGGAAAATATTTTTATTTAATAGATTAAACACGGCATGTCGCATGTGCAAAATTTCAAATTTCTAGCTTTTACAGTTCTTGATATACTTCTAACCGACGGTCACCGTGAGACACCCTGTATTTAATTTTTCCACTGAGGGGTATTTATTATTTAAGTTACTTAACTATTTAGTCACTTTTTAGTAATACCCATGTATTGTAATTTTCAAGGTTTTTATCATAATTATAGTATTTGTGTAGTAACTAATCATGGTTGATAATATAACATAATTATATTTTCTTGTATTGTTATTTTCTCTTGACTATGTGCTGATTACGTAAAACTATTAATTAGTAGGTACACAATATCGCAATAGAAACAAAATCGCAGTACATTAAAATAATGATGAGTTTTTTTCTTACACAAAGATAGGCCCTAAATTGTTCGACCACCTTTTACAGTTGATTGCACCAAAACATCCTCATAGGAAAAATGCATTGCCCTTGCAGTGGCGCACCGGGGGCGGGGGGGGGGGGGGGGGTACATACTTCAAAGTGATGAACTAATTCGATTATATTACAGTCATCAATTGTAAAAAAATTAGAAGCCAGTACAGAAGTTGGCAAGAAGGTAAACGAATTTGAAATGATCAAGGAAAAAAATTGTCCAGAAATTTTTAAATTCATGTTTGTAATTCTGCAAATTGAAAGGTATAGTAGGGCACGAGGGCAATTGAGATCGCCGTAGGGTAGGCCCAGCCGTGAAAATCTTTATTATACCATTTTATTGGGTTTCGGGCACTGAACTCAAGTTCAGTGGTTTCGAGTTCTTTATCCAATTCCAGGGCCGAATTTAAAACTAAACTATTCCATATAGATATTCAAATTAATGTGTTAATAGAAATAATCTAATTGGGATAATTATGTAGTGTAGGAACAATAATTAGATGCAATATATTTGCTAATATTGCTATGATGACGCGCAACGGAACTCACGGTAATGCACAAAAAATATTCCTGAATACGTCCCATTAGCGTTACCGGGTGGAGGCTTAAACCAGATTACCCTCGCTTTACAAAAATGTCTTAGTAGGACAAATGTCAACAGCCAATAACAGCATCGTAAATCACAAAACCCTTCTATTATTATAAACAAATGCCACAGATAAAATAAAAGGGAAGGAATTTCTGTGACAATTTAAGCCAAAGGTTTATTGCTTTATTTATTGGGAATGGCGGGAAAAACCAAACAGTGTTCGACTTGTATCGTAAACATTCCCATTATTAAATGGGAATATTTAACATAATACAGAAATCTGAACCTAACAAACTTTTGTTTAAGTCAATTTTTTAGATGAAAATTGAAGTGCGCAGTAACAGTAAAGTAACACAAAATGTGTGTTACTTTACTGTTACTGCGCACTTCAATTTGCTGTATTATGTTAAATTCGTTAAATTAAATTCTTAAGTTAAGTTAAATACTTGCATAAACATAAACGCTTTTTTAAAATCAAAAGATTCATCTTATAAATAAAATTAAGTTAAATTAAATTGCACTTACATAAATCCACCATTTAACTAATCCAAATGCATATCACTGTGTGTTACGATTCCGCCAGCAGCTGGGAAATGTACAAAAATTATTACCACTTGTTATTACAATCACAAACCCAGTGGCGGATCCAGCGAGGGGCAATGAGAGCAATTGCCCGGACTGAGAATATAATAACTTAATTTTTAAATTTTTAAAATATTTACAAAATAATTAATATAAATATATACATTTATACAACATAAATATAACATCATGTTGTGGTGCTACCTCTAAAAAAGTTTTAAAAATCTAGCAATATAATATTATTCAGTAATCAGTACGCTCACGCAAATTCCGAAATGGATTCGTCCGCTGACCGCTCCTGCAGCGGAGTTTTTTTCTTATTATTAAAAATGTAGCGGTCATTGCGATTTTATTTTTCAATTCAACTTTATTTAAAAGTGTAATTTAATATTAGGGAGTTAAGGTTTATTTTGAGGTACTTATTTAACATGTGACCTTCAAATTTTGAAAAATTACCACTGGGTTTGCTACACTCGCAATCGGCATCTTTGTTTTTCTTAGTTACACTACTGATTGCCCTTACTGAAAATCGAGTCTGGATCCGCCTCTGCACAAACCTTCACTGCAATGTTGCTAACGTTATTGAAGTAAATCACTGTATAGGGACCGGGCAGATGACGTCATTAACCTATTTTTTCACAGCTCTGAGGGCAAAATTTTTTCTATTCGTAATAGCACAGCCTATAGTGTTCGCATGTACAGGTTGCGCGCGTTAAGAGAACGTGAGAGTTGCATTCACAATTGTCATTTTAGCTCGCGTTAACTGAAAATACGTGTTTTAAGTAGCGTTTTTTTGCCCTCAGAGCTGTCAAAGTCAGCTGGTGCCCGGACTCTATTGACTGTGCGGCCTTCTTTTATCTATGTGTGCGACCTTGGTGAGACAAATAAGATAATGTGATATTTTCAACAAACTTTGTTCGTTAAGTCACAGTCTAGAATGTCTAGATTCGCTACGCTGTGGTTAAGTGTATTCAATATCTTAGGTTAAATATTTACTTTATTTAACCTAAGTTCAATTTCCATCCTTGCGTTGCGTCGGTCCGTAAGTCCGTCGCGTCGATCCGTGACCGTGAGTCAGAAAATTGTCAGAATGAGGAGATAGCGTTTATTGTATTAAAGTAATATTAATGAGTTTATTATGAGGTTATACGGCAGTAATGATTATAAATTAATATACCTAAGGGTTGAATAAAAATAAAATTAAATTAAAACATCTTGGCAGAAATCCCTCAACCCTTACGTATATTAATGAGTAAATAAAATAATAATGAAAACGTTTTTATTATATGAGCTTTTTTGAAGCAACTCAAAGTAAAATTAATCACAACATTAATTAATTATAATATAAATGCTAAATGATAAAATTTATTTATGTAAGTAACAATCATAAAATGACCAGTAATTTTTGTGTAGTTTGGTTTTTATTTTTTGTAAATGGTTGTACTTTTGATGAGTAATAGGAAGTTTGTCATTATGTAATTTTGGAAATTCTTCAATTTTTTTATTTCGTTTTTACGACGCTGTGGCACGGGTGAGAAACATTTATCTTCAAAAGTTAGTTTGTAATGGATTTCTCTTTATTATATTTAAGTACACGAATATCTGTTACTGTAGGTTTTCCTACTGTCTTTCCAGGACGGATGGATTCAAATACAAGGTCCGTATTGAAATTTGAAAAAAAACTGCCCCAGAATGTTTTAAAAATCTTTTTTCTATCTATTTCACTTATGTCCTGACACTGCCTTTTCTTAGATTTCTTGCATACTTCAGATACACTATTTTCCTATATTCGTTTCAAGTAAAAATTCAATAACTCCTATTAACCAAAATACTAAATTTAATGTAATATTCAATACCGTTTATCTCCAAGGATGTCGAACAATCACAATATTTCTTCGTAAACAGTATTATTTAGGTATTGATACTTACCTATGTCATTTTAATAAACAAAGATTATTTTGAATAACTAATAACAATTTTACTTTTTAAAATTCATATGACAATAAGAAAAAGCGTTCAAAACTTACCTAATTTCACAAATCATAACGCAACCGCCATATTTAGATGGAGAAGGTGTTTCTTTTTTCGAGATTATGGCTTTATTAATGCGAATAGTTGAGAGTCCGGACTCTAGGAATAGTTATAGCCCCTAGCCCCTATAGTATAGGGGCTATAAAATTTGTAATCTCTACATACCGGGTGCTGATCCGGCCGCTCGGTAATAGCATTTTACATGTAAAATCTTGTCTGTGCAATTTCCTGCTCCCCTAATTGTTTTAGGGCCAAAACATAAGAGTACAAAGGTATAAAAATACTACCAGAATGGTATATTCTCTCCGACCAAAATTGTACTGTAAGAAAGAAAATGAAGAATTAAATGTTGAATAAGAATTTGCAAAAATCACATTGCCATGATTTTAAAATAATTGCGTTAAGGTAGACACATACATACAGTTTTTCCTCAAGGCAAAACTGTGCAGTCCGCGCCTTGAGGATTTTCTTTAAATGAGGCGGCCCCACACACGGACTGAGATTTAACGTCAGTTCGTGACCCGTAGAGCAATGGCATCTACACTGACGATGTTGCTTTGGCGGTAATAGGTTTGCTTATGAATATATAAATACTCAATTGAATGTCGTAATGTTGAACTTTAATAATATACAGGGTGGGCCATTGAAAAGGTAACACGCCTGTTTTGGGATACTTAGATCAGTTTCTTAAAAAAACGCTCGGACACGTCGATTTTCTATTTTTGGGGGACAACTTTTGATGTCAAATTTGACTTTGTCAGGTCAATCCCCTAGCCCCAGCAATCCCTAACTCAAGAATTTAAATAGGGAAAGGGAATCGAGCGACCCCTCATTTGAAGCGTCTTTTAATTCTCTATTCGACAGTACAAATGAAAATTAGTTTTATTCAATTTTTTTTTCGCCCCGATGAAAAGCACCCTCCAGATTAACTAAGGTGGGGGTGTTGTTTAGGAAAAATCCTGAAACACGCCACCTTTGACTTTTTGAACGGCACATTTTGATGTCAAATTTGACCTTATCAGGTCAACCCCCTAGCCCCATCAACCCCTAACTCAAGAATTTAAATAGGGAAAGGGTGTCGAGCGACCCCTCATTTGAAGCGTCTTTTAATTCTCTATTCGACAGTATGACCGAAATTAGTTTTATTCAATTTTTTTCACCCCCATGAAAAGCACCCTCTAGATTAACTACGGTGAGGGTGTTGTTTAGGAAAAATGCTGAAATGTGCCGTTCAAAAGGTCAAAGGTGGCGTGTTTCAGGATTTTTCCTAAACAGCACCTCCACCTTAGTTAATCTAGAGGGTGCTTTTCATGGGGGTGAAAAAAAAATTGAATAAAACTAATTTTCATTCATACTGTCGAATAGAGAATTAAAAAACGCTTCAAATGAGGGGTCGCTCGACCACCTTACCGTAATTTTTGTTTTTGTTGGGGGTTGTTGGGGCTAGGGGGTTGACCTGACAGTCAAATTTGACATCAAAAGTTGTCTCCCAAAAATAGAAAATCGACGTGTCCGAGCGTTTTTTTAAGAAACTGGTCTAAGTGTCCCAAAACAGGCGTGTTACCTTTTCAATGGCCCACCCTGTATGTCGAATAGTAGATAAACATCTTTAGTAGGTAGGTATTCTTTTTTCAGAGTTGGGACAGAAAAACCAGAAGATATACAGTATCACTTTTAATTTTCAATTTTTCTTCATGCTATAACTATACCAAGTAAAATTTAAAAAAACAGCATATACGGATGTGGATTTTTTTAATCTAGCAAAAAGTTAAATAGCCTTTTCGTCTAAAACAATTGGGGAAGCAAATAAACGAATATTAAGATTTTTATACATTGAAATCCCTAATTCTACACCCTATATTACATACATTTAAGTATGCACTCTGCATTAAACCTTACGATACCACCACACACGCCGAGTTTGGCCTGTACAGGCAGGCCTGCGCAGTTATTCACAATGGTTTTTCGAATAGGATTTTGTGGACTGTACAGTCCACCGGCGGCCTCAAGGTTTTCACCACACACGTTGAGGAAAATCTCAAGGCGCGGACTGTGCAGTCCGCGCCTTGAGGAAAAACTGTATGTGTGTGTCTACCTTTATGAACAAGTGTAGAATCTTGACGTTTTCATTAGTACTGGAAATACAAAGTAAACAGTGAATTTAATTTTAAACTTATAATTTTTTTAGGCGGCTATTACATAAATAGTTGTTTTACGTATCTTTTGAAAGCCGTAAAGTATAACTTTTTTTGACATCTGTCATAAACAACTTTACGGCCGCATTTACAACTTTACGGCCGCATTTACTAGGAAACTGTCACTGTCAAAATTATGAAATTGATTTTTAAATTAAAGTTTATATCTTTTTGTGATATTCGCCTAAAAAATGTTGTGTGCACCTCGGTTAAAAGTTCTTTTTTAGCCTCATCTGATTTGTTAGCCTCGGCTGCAATCATCAGATTCGGCCAAAAAAGATCACTTTTATAATCTAGATACACAAATAACTATTAAAGTAGAATTTAATTTAAATAATGAGAATAAAAAGGTTTACCAATCAAATCAAAGTAATAAGAATCAAAGAAAATAACAATAAAAAGCTAGTTCGAACACATTAACGGGAATTTTTAAGATCAAAGTAAATGCTCAAAAAGACCGCCGTCATGGCAATGTGATTTTTGCAAATTCTAATTCAACATTTAATTCTTCATCTTCTTTCCTACAGTAGAATTTTGGTCGGAGAAAACATACCATTCAGCTAGTATTTTTAGTTTTGAAGACTGTTGTACCTACTCTTATGATTTGGCCCTAACACAATTAGAGGAGCAGGAAATTGCATAGACAAGATTTTACATGTAAAATGCTATTACCGATCGGCCGGATCAGCACCCGGTATATAAACGGATAAAGTGATGCTGATGACTGACTCACTCACTCACTGATCTATCAACCCCAGGCCAAACCAATGAATCTAGAAACTTGAAATTTTCAGTGAACCTTCCCCTAATGATGTAGACACCCACTAAGAAGCGGATTTTCGACATTCATCTTCTAAGTGGGTCAAAATAAGGGTTGGAGTTGTGGAGTTTTGATTTTATTAGTAAACATTGTAAACAAAAGCGCAATGTTATTACTGGAAGTTCAGACAATTTTTATTGGCAGTACGAAGTTCGCCGAGTCAGCTAGTTAAAAAAATAAATATGAAACAAATAGTAAGCATTCCTCAACACATAACGGATTAGTGAATAAATTGTATAATAATCAATAAAGGGTGGATATCTATTTATTCTACACCCTAATCACTGTTGACTGTGTCTGAATTGAAAGAACATATAAATAACATGTGGGTTGTCTAATGTAAACGCACTTGGGCATTGCAGGTCACATACCCAGCCAGTAATTAATTTAAAATAGTAAAAGAGCACAGATAAAATAACATTCTGTAAAAGAAGTAAAATAAAAACGACCCCCGGAGTTGCAAAAGTCAACGTTTCGCTCCGGGGCGGTTTTATCTTACTGACTCTGGCGGCAGTGGGAGAATTCGCTGTAACAGTAAAGTAGGTAGTACACAATACACAAAGACACGTGTGTAATCTGTGCCAGTGATAAACACAAATCACTTAACTTTATAGATAGTAATCGACCATATATTTGCAAAGTTACAGAAACTGCATCGCCATCTCGTGTTTGGAATAGTGAATCTGAATTAAAACTTCCCCCTTCTATTTGAAATTGATAAAATAACAAATTTGAAATTACCTAACTTGATTGTTTGACACTACTAAATTTCGTATAAAATTTGTGCATAAAAATGTCATTGTTGCAAACATAATATGTGATGACTTGTTACAAAAATTATTTTGTGTAAAATTATTTAGAACGTGTCTTACATAATTTTACACCATCGTTATTTTAGATAAAATAAATTCAGAATAATTATGTTAGCAACAATGTTAAAGTTTCTTCACAAATAGTCTAACAAATTTTATACAAACTGTAGTACTTATAGCACCAAACGGGGCCTTACATTTCAACATATGGCTCCTTTATCTATGACATAATGCAATAATTTCTACAAATGTTTCTAACCTAGCGAAGTAATCCACACGTGGTAATAAACTTATTATAGGTTAGAAAGGTAATAAAGTATCACAAATCACAACCTTTTTATTACACCAACGCCAAACTGTAAAAATAACAGAGTCAGTAGATTAACCTGACTCTGAAAAATAATTGATATTTGCGCCATCAGTAGTTTGGAATCGCAAACTAAAATTCCTGCGTCACTAAGTCCGCGCATTCTAATTTACGTAAAGGGTCTATATTTGTAAGTGGTTTGTGGTGATAAATGTAAAAGATTTTAGCGAAGTAGGTTCTCTTCTCAACCTAAGCTAAGACACAAATCAATGTGTAGAATTTATTATTGTTAGTTTAATATCGCCAGTGAACTGTATAGAGTTCACTGAATATCGCTTTACTCTACATAAGTAAAACAGTGGCACTTAAATGGCCTTATGAGCGGATAACCTGTATGAGCCGAGCCGTTGTACATAATAATGCATGTTTTCAAAGCAATTAATTGTTCATATAATACGGATCAACTGACATGTCTTTACTATATTTAGCAGACAGTTTTCCGGCATCCTTTTTTATTATTTCGTTTGAAAAAGATAAGAATTTCTCCGCTTGTAACATTTCAAATATATTACTCAGGTCACAGAGGCTCTGATATCTTAGTTTGAGAAATTAATATACTTATGTACTCTTTTCAAACCCACGTGATCTATGCGCCGTCAGAATGACGTTTTATTATACCAATTACCAACGTACCAGTTATACATACGCATTCAAATCGCAGTGGTGGCCTTGAGTGAGTTCTAATGAATTTCGCTCGAGCTAGTTGGCGGAATTCTTTTAAAATAATCCACGTTGCCATAGCCATTTGTCTCATTGAAATGTAAACAAACATTTGACAACACGGTTTAAATTTGACGTCACGTAGTTTGATCACGTGCAGGAAACAGCAAAATTGACTGAAGTACGAAATTCGTCTTTTATTTTTGAAAACATTGTTACCCCCCACTCTTTTGCTAGATCTCTGAACTCGTTTAGCAAACCATGGAATGAATTTGATTTCTTATTTTGGTCAGTTTATTCAAAAGATTACTTAGTAAGATATACAGGGTGAATGAGACCACCCGTATCAGGCTTTTATTTAAAGAACGGTGAGTCGTAGAGAGGTGGGGTAAAAAAAGTGATTATAAAAGCCATAATAAAGAATCGAATGGTGATATCATTATTTCTCGGACAAGTCAGCATTCCTCCAGAAGGCCCCCAACTCCAAAATTTTAAATGGCACCATAAGTCCAAAAAGGTATTTTTTGAAAGATTGTTAAAAAAGAAGAATGTTTTATAGGAAAAATTATTTTATTACTGCCACCCCTTTTAAGTTATATTCGACTAAAGTTGTTAAATTTGAAATTCATTGTTAACAAGAAACATTGAAAAGTCGACTTTTAAAATCTAGTTACCAATGTTACATGTGTTCAAAATATCTTCCATTTACTGCTAAGCACTGTTGAGCTCTTCTAGGTACACTATCAGTGGCTCTAATAAGTACTTCTTGAAAGGGAAGAACACATGTAACATTGGTAACTAGATTTTAAAAGTCGACTTTTCAATGTTTCTTGTTAACAATGAATTTCAAATTTAACAACTTTAGTCGAATATAACTTAAAAGGGGTGGCAGTAATAAAATAATTTTTCCTATAAAACTTTCTTCTTTTTTAACAATCTTTCAAAAAATACCTTTTTGGACTTATGGTGCCATTTAAAATTTTGGAGTTGGGGGCCTTCTGGAGGAATGCTGACTTGTCCGAGAAATAATGATATCACCATTCGATTCTTTATTATCGCTTTTATAATCCATTTTTTTACCCCACCTCTCTACGACTCACCGTTCTTTAAATAAAAGACTGATACGGGTGGTCTCATTCACCCTGTATACTAGCTTTCTGTAATAAGTCATTATTTTCATGCTATAAAGTATAGCTTTAGAAACAGAAAACATACAAACATGTTTTCATCTTTTATATTTTGTTGACTTTTGTTTATATTAGGTGTTTTCTTTTTGCATCGCCACAGGGTTAGAGGTCAGAGAAATGTTATCCCTACTACTAACGGTATAACATTTCTCTGGGTTAGGTAGTCGTCGAACGAAGATATTGATTATTGATTATTGGTGTCTGCACATTATGTTATGACGTCATGTAGTTCTCATAAAAATTTTACTCTAAAGTCACAATTATCACGTGATTGAAGTGCCTTGCGTCATACTCATAAGACATTTCGGCCTCCGGTTAATATAAAACTTAAATAAAGCTTTTAAAACGAATAGGGTTATTGAGAACTGAGTCAAATTATTTTTATAAAACGAATGGTGTGTTATTGACAGGGCTGACTTAAGTCGATTACAACGTGCAGAAAGAAAACACCAATTGTATATTATTGTATGTTTTACGCCACACGTGGTATCAATAAATATTCTCTCTCTCAGGATTAATGATTTCAAATGGCGAAGAAAAAAAGGCGTCGAGCACTAAAATTGCAGCTCTCTAAAATGTTACCTAATTATATTTTTACATTAATCATCATCATTCATCTTTTTTAGTGGAAATTAAAATTTAGTTAGTACAAAGTTTTCATTATTAATGAATAATTTTTCATTATTAATGAATAATTTTTTCCTATAGAGTATAGCTGATAAAGCGTCGTTTCTTGAAGACCATCTAGTAGGGCATACCTTTTTAAGGGTAATTTTATATTTTTCAGATGAATCGTTGCTCAACATTGATCAGCGTTTTATACTATTGCCAAAAAAGTACCTAAAAAAATTGACACTTCAGGAACACGTTTCGCAGCATCCTTTTAAATTAAATTTAATACGTGTGCCGCACAAAAATGTACATAATCGGCCAACTCAGTAGATTGTGACCCAGTTTTATAAAGCATACTTAAATACGTGATCAGCTAACGACGTGATTAAGTTTGAATAATGCAACATGATTTGCTAATACGGGTTACATAGGTGTGGTCGTTGATCGTATTAGCCTATCGCATTACTTAACCACATTGTCAGCTGATCACGTAGTTAACTATGCTTTATAAAATCGGGCCTGTGTTAGTGATTAATGCGTTGTCTGCAGAATTAAATTTACGTATAGGATGAATCCCTGATATTTTGTTTGTTTTGTGAAATTATTTCAAGGATCGATCCTTTGTGCAAACAGACCATTATTACATTATTTACGACGAAATGTATAAAACGGCGGATGCCCAAAAATTCAACAAAAACTAACGTTAAAAATCAGAATAAGGGTGTGGTTTTCAAGCACGACGGCGCGGCCAGAGTGCTTGAAATAGAGCAAGTGTTTTAAAGACCAGTTATCTACGAATACTTTACGCTATTTTTTTTTATTGGTTCACTTTGAAATCTGGTATTAAAATGGAAATAAGAACTAATAATGTGAAGGGTTGAATTCCTATTGTGAAATCAGTATACCTTTCGTTGTCATGGAAATGAGAAAAACGGAAATTAACTTGCAATCTGTCATTTTATTTGACGTAACAAAGTACTCCTGTCAGATCAATAACCAATAAGAATTCACGTTTTTCAAATTGATGATGATGCCATGGCAACTTTAAAACACGTGCGTTTTTGAAAGCGCGATTTAAACACGCTGGGGCGTGGACACCAATTAAAAAAAGAACAGTTTTTTAAATATAGCTGCAAATTATAAGAGGTATCTACTGGTTTTTGCTCGGGTTTTTGATAAATTTTAAATTCAAAAACATTATTTTTTTTCTGGAAAAACCCAACTTCCAGAAGAGTCTCCGAGAAATATTGTTATATGTATTCATTCGTTTTTGTCCCTTTTAATAGTGTACTTAGTGAAATTACTTATTTAATGTTACTTCGTACAGTTTACATAGATAGTCCTCTTTGTCTGCAACGTTAAAAGAGCAAATTGAACTTAACTGAGGGAAGTTTCATTTGTTAACAATATCATTCTTAAAGCCGTCTGATTTATTATACCTTTTTAAATATTTGTATATCTGTGCATATTTTCTTTTTAAGATGTTACCAAAAGTGTTTGCACGTTATCTACATATACATTCATCATGCTGGGCAGCAGAAAAATCTTTGCTAGCATCTTTAAGGAAAAAAACAGGATATACTTTCACTAATTGCAAAAAGGCATTAGAATTACATTCGAATGATTTAGTGCACGTGAGTAGTTTTTAAATTTTATGTTAAACTAAACTCAACAACTGATTTATAGGCAGAAAAATGGCTGAACCAACAAGCACAAGCTTTGGGATGGTCAAAAGCAACAAAATTGGAAGGTAGACAAACTACCCAGGGATTGGTTGCTGTTGCTATAAACAACACAAATGCGACTATTGTCGAAGTTAACTGCGAAACAGATTTTGTAGCCAGAAATAGAACATTTCAAGAAATGGCGGAGATTGCTGCACAGACTTGCTTACGTTTTACTGAACAGCAATCTCACATAACAAAACCATTGACAAAGGTAATATTAAATGGGTTAACAATTGAAATTATTTGAATGAGATTCTTAAAAAACAATATATATAGTTCGGCCGCTGGATCTTTACCGATGTATGTTCACATACAACGACGTGCGTATCTGTCATTCGACTACTTCGTTACTAAAAACAAACAAGGACAAACTGACTGAGATTTGCAGTTTGTCTTTGTTTATTTTTAGTAATAAAGTAGTCGAATGACAGATACGCACGTCATTGTATGTGAACATATAGATCGGTAAAGATCCAGCGGCCGAACTGTAGGCGTGGTTATTCTCTCAATTAAGCTGCTGGATTTATTGATCCATATCTGTAATGCCCACTGAAATATAAGCAACCTGGAACGCGCGCGGTGCATTTAACCTGTAGGAAATAAACCGAGCGTGCGATAGCAATAACGAAGGGTCATTTTGTCCTTGTTGTACTCATTCACAGTTAAGCTGTTGAAGCATTTTGATTGTTTTACGAGTTTCGCGTTTGTCGGAAAATTACTTATACGATACAATAACATAATCAGCAAAACAGAGACCGAATGACCCTACAGTAATTCCCTTTCTGTCGGCTCGGCTGTAAGTTAAGCGTAAGCGTTCCAGGTTGCTTATATTTCAGTGGTAATGCCATATCATAGTCGGAAAAATCGAATCTTAGTTATTGTGCGTTTGCATTTATAGAGTTTGTGATATGCTACTGGTGTATTTTATATACCAATGCATATTATTGTGGCAGTGATTAAATACTGTCATCCTTGTGTATTTAAAAAATTGATTAAGATAATTTTTACAAAATATAGCTTTCTTTTCCTGTTTTATTTTACGTATTCTAGTAGTGCTATGCTATAATATACACTTTTAAGGCATAACACAACAGAAGTGTTGAACCTGAAATAAGTGCTTCCAATCAAAAAGAAAATACTACAGGCGATGGAAATTGAAATTCATTGTTTACTAAAATTAACATATTCTGGATATAATTGGGAAGGAAATAAAAAGCTGCAAATTCACGTGTATATGTACAGTGTGTCCCCGGATAGGTGAAACGACTCTTGTGAAAGATAAAAAATTTTAGATATAAAATTTCATTGTTTGGGGTTCAGCCCTGCTTAGTTAAAGACTAATTTCTGGCATAATTTTAGTTTTCTAAAATCATGTATGCCTTGGATCTTTTCAAAAATCTGATTTTTGGTTCTAGTAAACTACCTTTGTTAGTGAAGATATAACAGAATTTGATTAACAAAAGTTGTTTAGAATCATGAAAGAGTCCTACTTCTAGAATTTCAAGCACCTAGGCCAACATTGATGTTTTGGCATTTTGGCAATATTTTAAGTGTTATCTTGTAATATTCATAGTAAAAAACTGTTAAAGAAATTCTTTTATTTATTTTGTTTATTTAGAATTTTATCGCTTTTACAAGAGTCATATCACCTATCCGGAGATAAACAATATTAAACTATCAGATAAAAATTATTGTAAATTGCCAAAACATCCACGTTGGCCTAGGTGCTTGAAATTCTAGAAGTAGGACTCTTTCATGATTCTAAACAACTTTTGTTAATCAAATTTTGTTATATCTTCACTAACAAAGGTAGTTTACTAGAACCAAAAATCAGATTTTTGAAAACATCCAAGACATACATGATTTTAGAAAACTAAAATTATGCCAGAAATTAGTCTTTAACTAAGCAGGGCTGAACCGCAAACAATGAAATTTTATATCGAAAATTTTTGATCTTTCACAAGAGTCGTTTCACCTATCCGGGGACACACTGTATATAGCTTATAAGCTGATAAAATGTCTAGAAATTTTACTCTGCATAAACATGCAAAAGGATAGATATCCAGTCTTAAGTATTATTTTTTCAAAATTTGCTAGAAAATTTCTACTTTTACAGACAATACCTTTAAAATCTTAAAAAAAATAATTTTTTGATCAAATTTGATTAGAAGCAATTTTTTATTATCATCATCATGTTCTCAACTTGGTCAGACACCATCCTTATAATTTGACAATGATAGTAAATATTAAATAATTCAATTATTATCACATTGTGTACTTTTTTTCGTATTTATTCCACAACTTAACAGTTGCACTTTTCTTTGAATGTAAATATGTAAAACATTGAAAAGTTTGAAATATTTTAGATTAACCTGGATTCTGACGAACTATGCAAACTACAAGCTGCAAATGGTAAAACCTTATCGGAGCAGTTGATTTTAATGATAGGATCATTAGGTGAAAATGCTACCTTACGGAGAGCTGTATGTTTTAAAGCTGATAATGATATTCACTTGTCAGCTTATGCACATCCTTCAGGTATGCAACAAAATAATGTGCTACTTGGACGACTTGGTGGATTGGTGGCTATACGACCAAAGAATGAAAAAGAAGTTGACATAGAAGTTCTAGGAAAGAATTTATGCCAGCACGTTGTAGGCATGGATCCAAAGAAAATTGGTACATCTGACGACGAACCTGCTTCAAATGTAGATGACGAAACTTGTTTTATTTATCAGGAATATATTGTTGATGATTCGATAACGGTAAATGAAGTCCTTAATGAAAATGATGTTGAGATCGTTGACTATAAACGCTTTGAATGTGGAGAAAATATAAACAATAGCAGTCCATTATCAACAATAGAGACATGTCAGTAGAAATGAAAACCGTTAGTTTAAAAAAATTATTGTAATGGGTGTTATTAAAAGTTACAGTAAATATAAAACAACTTCTTACATTTTTAGATTTTGCATTTGCTCTCTTAATTGTTTCATTTTTAGCTTCGGTTTCTTACATTTCCACAACCACATTCTACAATCTTTTTTCCAATTTATAGCAATGTCATTAAATGAGTAATGGTTCCCTCTATAAGTTAACATTTTTTCTCGTACAAAGAAAATTTGATTAGATAAAACTTCTCTGGTTTCAAAACCTTTTGAACTTATTTTATTTTGTAGTAGACTTTCGTTATTATAACCATTGATTATTTTTTCCTATAAAGGAATAAAAAATAATTGCCTCAACAGTTATTGGCTTACATTTGTATCTCTTAAATTATGACTTTTAAAATTTTCAGTAGTTTCTGTAAATGACTTTGCTTCTCTTATTATCAAATGTTGATTATTTTCATAAGGTTTGGTTGATGACGCTGATTTTTTTACCACTTGATGAGAATATGAATTAAAAGTCATAGTAGTGGCTTGCAAAAAAATAATTTATGATAAGTGATTAATGAATTTTGAACTGTCTAAAAAGTGCAAGTGTTTACATATTTTGTTTATTAACCTTCTTGATTGTGTAGTTCATTTGCGCAACCATAATCTACAGATATAGGTCGCACAACCAAAGATGATTCAGGTCGCGCAGATACGTCATTGCGTTCGGGAACAATCGTTAAGTGTAACAGCTTAAAATCACTTACCAGTGGCGGCGTAATTAATCGTTGGTACATGTACAAAATCACATTTAAAGTTTTAAGTTATTTTATTAATTTAATAATTTATATACAGGGTGTCCCACTGCTCCGTAATCGGTCGATAACTCAATATGGGTTGAAGATACAGAAAAAAGATTCAAATAAAAGTTGCTTTGATTTGAATTGCGCATCTTTTAAAAATATTCTTATATCTACAGTATATTGTATTTTCACGTGTCACAAAAATGTCACTTTTTTTTAAATGGCACACCCTGTATTTTTTCTCTTCATGTATATTCAACCATATTTATATCACGCCTGAAATTTTTTTTAAATATTGGATGTGCGGTTGCCAAGTTATTAATTATTTTGTCAAAATTTGGTACAATTCAAGGTCGGACTATAATATTCATAACTAAGTTATTGTTCAAAAAAGGAAAAATTTATTTAACGAATAATATTACCCTAATGTCGTGTTACTCTACAAAAAAAACTAAATGATTAATTTTATACCGAGTGTTTAAAATGAGAATTCAAACTTTGTGAACTTTAAATAGAATTTATACGAATATTTTAAATGGAACACCCTGTATTTTTATTTACCATCAAATTTTCGACAAAAAACCCTATTCAACGGTGTATTATTTCCTGGTATTATTTTTTGTGCTTTTGTTAATATTTACGATTTACCGTTTAAATAGTTGGTATCAACGCAAAAGAACAAAACTCAAGTCAACAAATGAACTTTCACAGGAAAGGAAACAAATGAATGCAGGTACTTAAAGAAACTTTAACATTAAAGTATCTTAGAACCTTTAAAAGACCATGACTGATGGTAAAGTGTATTACGTTTACTTACCATACTGCATTTGAAGAGATCAATAAAATCTATGGTACCTAACACATTAACCGTATGAAGGTTACAATAAAAACAATAAAGAATATTAAACTCTTCGGCAGCTCTATGCCATGAACCTTCAAGGCCTACAGAGCAATCAATTTACTTAAATACTTTCTTTGCCAAGCAAAAAATTATTTAAGAATTTATAGTGTTCCTTTGTCATTTAGGGATGAAAAATCCAGTTCAAAAATGTGTTGAGAAATGAAAGATTCTATCTTCTTGGTTTCAGCAGGGTAATACTTCATATGATCGCCATTAAAAATTATTATAACAAACCACTAAGCAGTCCAAAATAACAATTTCTATATTGTGCTGCAATGTGATCATTGGGTTTAAATACGATAAAGTTAGTCACCCTTATAGTTCTGTTGAAAATTTAACTCAAAAAACAAAACACGAAACAACTGGAATGTATTATGATAAATTAAACAAATGTTAAACTTTTTAGATCCGATTTATTCACTTTCAAATTATTAATTTATTGTAACACTTGGAAAAACAATTTTAGTAAAATAAAAAGCAGCATGTCTACATTTACTGTCCACGGCACTGAAACGCAAATATCACTTTCTATTAAAATGAACAAACAATTTTCAGTTTAAGTGAAAGTAAAAAAGTAAAACAGATATTTTTGTTCGGCATTTACTGATTGTAAATAACTTTTATCATAAATTCATTGCTACGCTATACTAAAATTGCAAATGTAACGTTTGTTACAATTATTCAAATAAATTCCAATTTGCTGTCCGTCGATTATATTGTACAGCTCTCAAATTGTTTTCATTTGAAGTTAAACAGATCAAAATATAAATTACATTTATTTAAGAAAATTATTTCACGTAACTATCGATTGCTAAGTATGTTTACTAATTTACGCATTTCCATGTTTAATTCATCTCTACTTCTATTTAGACCGTCATTCATTATTTCAATTAGTTTGTCTGGATTAGTTGGTCCATCTTGTTGATTAAGTAATCTACTAAAAAATTCGTTCCATAAATCTTGCCTCATGTATCTAGAAAAACGTTGAGTGATAGACCAATGAGCACCATTTTTCTGTAGTTGCATATATTTATCAAATAGTAATACGTGCGCAGTAGCAGCCACACAAAACAGGTCAGTATGATAGTTCCACGGGCGACCATCTTGCATTTCACAGCAAATAAAATCTTTAGTGGTAATTCGACGTTGGAAAGTAGTTCCAGGGGGAAAGAGCGTCATATCTATGCTGCATCCAAAATCAATTAGTTGAAGTTGCAAAGTTGCTTCTGACGTAATGTAGACTAGAAAATTATCTGGTTTGATATCTGCATGTATTATTTTAGCTTGATGCATTGCGGATACAATTTTCAACATTTCAATTGAGAAGTACATGCAAACTGACTGTTTTATAGCATACCCTGTCTTTCTTTTAAACGAATTCACTACATCCAGAAGTGATCCACTGGGGCAGAATTCAGAGACAAATACTGATACATGATCACCTGAAATTTCTTCAAATTAAAGAAACTATTTGGAGATAAACAAGAACTTACTAAAATAACCTAATTGTATATCCATAAAGCATTCTTTCAAAGGATGTTTTGAAAGACGAAGTTGAAGTTCTTTACATATATAGTATTCCCAACAATTAGGAGGTTTCTGCAATTTTAGTGCAACTGCTCGATTGGTGCATAAATCTAACGCCTTATAAACCTGTCCATATGTGCCCTCACCTAGTCTTAAATTCACCAGATATTTATCTTCTCCAATGACTGTTATTTCTTTTCGTACTGTTATACGAGGCGCCGTATTTATTCTAATATAACGGTTATCGTAACGACCTGGAAATCCTACTCGATCGAGAAGCTGTTTTAGAAGGGCAGGTTTGAATGGATCAGAAGGTGCTTTTTCTAATGGAACAATAGGCGTTTCAGTTACAGGACTATTTTGACCCGATTCACAATCCATTACTTCCAAAACACTTGTTCGCAAAGCAGCATTTGCCCTTAAATTTTGTGCCAAATTAAAATGATAACTGTTACTTTCTTCTGCTATAATTCCCATATTTTCTCGTTTCGAATTATTGAATGTATTCGATTTTAGTGAACCTCCACTGACGCTTGAACTGAAAATACAGATGTACCAAAATTTATATCAATCCCACAACAGCTGTGCTTAACAAGAAAATGATTTGTATAAAGGGTGGCCCAGACATATCCCCCCAAGACATAATCGAAATGTAGTTTTTTGAAGATGATAGATGGCACTTTCAAGCATAGGATGAAAATATTTTCATCTTACAGCAGAAATCTTTAAGGTTCGCTTTTTCACCATCTAATAAGTGATAATTTTATTTGCGAAAACATTTAATTAAAATAAAATATCAAAAAAAAAGTAATGGGAATGGGTCTATTCCCATAACTTTCTGTCGCCACAATGCATAATCCAGCCTATCGCTACCTACATCTCAATATCATTAATACACAGAACTGCGTAATTGCACTTTTCTCAGTTTCAAGAATGAGTGGGGGTGATTCTTGTAGATTTTTTGCGTTGAAAACGAATCTGACCTCGAAATTGCTTCAGTGAAGATATACAATTTTGAATTTAAGACTTTTAGTAATGGAAAGTCACCCGTTTTAGCGCCGAACTTATTTTTTAACAAGTTCTTTATCATTGTGCCTACACAGCGGGTTCTTGAGGTCGCTAATTAATTACGAATCTAATATTAGAAAGTCCAAATTCAAAATGGTGGATAAAAATGTCAAGAATATTCACCAAATTACGTGAAATTCGTCACTTGCGGGTTTCTGGGGTATCAGATATCTTTAGCATTTTGGACTTCTTAGCTGTTCAGTACCAAAATAAAAAAAAACGTTCGATGAATTACCGTTTTTCATTAAGTAGTGCTGAGTATATGTGAAATTCAAAATATGTATTTTTATACTTGGTATTACAATTACCATGCTTTTCACAAACACAGGAGCGAAAAGCGAAGCTTCATACAAACAGAATAAACCTTTGATAGAATGTGAAATCGACATGTTTTCTATTTTTGCTTTTGACTCTGTTGCTGGATCATCTACAGAATTTGCTTTGATTGGTCGGAACTTTTTCTAATCTAACTTAAACTCTTGAATTCAAAATTGTATATTATCTTCATTTTAAAAAATCGTAGAATAATTTAGGAAAATGTATTTTAAAGCCAAACAGTAGTACTATGCGATGCAATTATGGAAAATTGAAACAAAAAAATTTGGTTATCAAAAGAAATTCATAAAAATGGTTAAAATAGCTATTTTTTGACCATTCAATCATCATCCATTCTTGACACTGTACCTCACAGGACTGTGTAATGATGTCTGTGGGATTATCCCTAGTATGAAAAAATGTGAAAATATGTTTAGTTGAAATAAATCAAGCAGCACTATTAACTGCTGCAATTGTTAAGTGTTTCGATTGGTTTAAAAATTTAGAAATTAAAATATAAAACTGCATTACAAAAAAAAATACTAAGAGTAAGACCACGTTACAATCTCATTTCTTATGAAAAGAAAAAGTATCGTGCTCGATATGTCAGTAATAGGTAAAATGTGTACATACCCATAGCTTTTTGAAGAAGTTTCTTCAACAATAGTAGACATTCGTTTATCAGCAGCACTTGGTACTTCTTCACAAAACAGTTGCTTGCGGGCCGCATCATGAGTAGAAGCGTTAGAAATTTGTACCTCTTTTGGTTGTGGAGTACTAACTTGCATGGCATTTAAGTTAAAACTAAAAGCGTGGGTGTTACATGTGGCATTTAAATCTGAAAATCGACTAAGCGGAGGTGCCGCCATTTCCGTCAAAGACGAACTGCTTTCATCTTCGAAAATAACTATCCTTTTGGCCTCATCGCCAGGTTGTGCAGCAGCTGCAATATCGTGACCTCCCCTTGAACCAGTTTCGGCTAAATCTTCATCACTCAAAATATTGAATGGAGCAGATTTCATAGCACTCCCTTTTGGTTGAAATAAATCTTGATGGCTAGATCCTTCATATATGGAAAATTTTGAGACATTTTTTTGTTGTGGTTGATGAACCGAAGTACTTAAAGATTCATCCACTGTAGATCGCCACAGAGCGTTCATCTCGTTACCAAAATCAATATTATTTGTTTCAGCCTTATTTTGGTGATCTAACGTTGTGTTGAATGTTATCAGTGGCTCTTCCATATTTTGGCCAAAAATTCGTGTTTTCTCTCCGGGTCTGCGATTCTAAAATGAAAACATTTACACGGATTGCGAAAACTACACATTATTAGTATCATCACATTTTCAAGGTGTCAAACATTTATAGTCGAAATAAATAGCATTTACACAAAGAAAAAATAAATGAAGCAATTCATCAACAACAACACTTCTCCGTTTTGTTTTTAGTTTCGGTAAATAAAGAATAAAAACAAAACAAAATATCTGAAAATTGAAACTGGTTAGATTGAGTTTATATGAATTGTAACTGAATAATATATTCCTGTTTCCTCTTTTGTTTTCAAAAAGTATACTAAAGAAACATTTTTATTGAGGAATTGTTTGCTTTAACTTCCTTCCTCTTTAATGAACCAGAAAGAAAAACTAAACATACTGTTTCTTCAGATCAAAGTTAAACCGTTGAGTGAAAAGTATAAAGAGGCGAAACTATAATACAAAATTGCGTACCCTATTGCTGTGTCACTCTTACTCGTATCGGTACTGAACCGTCAAATATCAGACCCATCAGGAGCGACGTTAAAACGATTGTAGTTTCGCCTCTTTATAACTTTTCACTCAACGGTTAAACCCAAGATAAAATGTCAAGTGACAAGACAACCCGTGCAAAAGGACTCAGCCAGGTACCAGTGCTAAGAGAAGTAAAACATACCATTATCACAGTGAGTGGGAAGATGATTCCTTTTTTTTTATGGTGAAGGAGAAATGTGTTTGTCTCATATGTAACTCAAGTGTGGCACTACCAAAAAAAGCAAACGTCGAAAGGCATTTTAAAACCATGCACTTAAAATATGCTACAGACTTTCCAATCGGCAGTGAACTTCGAAAAGTTAAAGTGCATGAATTAAAGTCGAATTTACATTTACAGCAATCGTTATTTACGAGACCAGACAGTAACATTGGCGTCGTTTAAAATTACAGAAGTTTTGATAAAGCGAAAAAAACCATTCGAAGATGGAGAATTGATAAAAGAAGCTTTCTGTAAAGCGGGAGAAGTGCTTTTCCACGATTTTAAAAACAAATCTGAAATAATATCGTCAATAAATAATATTTCTTTTTCGCGTAACACTGTGATGCGACGGACTGAAGCTATGAATAATAATTTGGAGGATTTATTAAATGACGATTTAAAAGCTTGTAAGTTCCTATCACTTCAATTTGATGAATCCACGTGTTGCGTCCCTAGAATAAATTTTATTAGTAGTTAAATTTCACTTTCCTTAATTCCTTTTACTTAAGTTACTTTCCTAGTTTTAGTCCAATTGCCCTTTCCCGATAGTTACGTTGTGTGGAGCTGGGCGAGTTATAGTGTGGGAAGAGGGAGTCGGGAGGGTAAAATCACAATCAATTGCCACACAAGGGTCGATCGAGAACCCAGTTGCGAGTCGGTTGCGTTGGAACACACGTCGCTCGTTAGTTGTTTGTTTATTGGTAATTATTGAAGTGAGAATCGATCGATTGGATCATCGTTCCTTGCCAGAGACCTTAGATCCTCACGGAACCACCAGTACAAGACAGGATTTCCAATATAAAATATTACAACAGATGAAGCTCCAGCAATGGTAGGGAATCGAATTGGTTTTATTTCCTTGTGCAATAATAATGAGGAAATTCCCTGTTTTACCAGCTATCATTGCATTATCCATCAACAGGTATTGTGTTCAAAAATACTAAAGTCTAATGATATAATGCAAATTGCTTTTAAAATCGTCAATTCAATTCGTTCAAGAAGTCTTCAGAGACGACAATTTCGGGCACTTTTGGAAGAAATTGAATCAGAGTACGGAGATCTCTTATTGGACACAGACGTAAGGTGGCTAAGCCGTGGTGCTTTTTTAAAAAGATTTCGTATTCTGTTACCAGAAATAAAAAATTTTCTACAAATGAAAGGAGAGCACATTACTGAATTGGAAGATGAGAAATCGCTCATGAAACTAGCTTTTCTCTGCGATATCACTGCAAAACTTAACGATTTAAACCAAAATCTACAAGGAAAGAATAAATGTTTAACAGACATGATGAGCGCGATTAAAACTTTCAAAGAAACGATAAAAAGGTATGCGTCTCAATTAAGAAAACATGAATTGAGATACTTCAAAAACATGGAGGTAGAGTGCATCCATAGTCCAAACCGAGACTTCGAAGATTTCGCCAAACACTTAGATGTTTTGCTTGAAGAATTTGAAAGAAGATTCGGTAACTTAATTAGGTTGGAAGAAATACTCAATTTTATATTTCCATTTAATGAAAATGTCAACATTGATGGAGTATCTGAAAAAATAGGGCATTTAATAGATACCACATCAGTCACGGTCGAGGAAGAAATTATTAAATTAAGGTGCGATATATTTCTTAAATCCAGAGCATCTAGCGATACTGATTTTTGGAAATTCATTTCTGAGGAAACGTTTCCAAATATTTACAAATTGATTTTGTATTTGAAATCATACTTTGGATCGACGTATCTTTGCGAATCTGCTTTTTCAACCATGAACGCCATAAAAACTAAACATCAGTCGCGTTTAACAGATGAACATTTAATTTCGTGTTTACGCATTGCAATAAGCTGGTATCTACCAGCCACAATATGATAAACTTGTGGCAGATATACAGTGCCAAATTTCAACTAAACGAAGTGAATGGGATGGTGGTCAATTTTTGATATATGAATACTTTGATTATTTTCGCCAGTACATTTTTATTTTGTAAATATTAATATTAAGTTTTTTTAGAAAAAGTAGATAATTTACCATTTTTTCTTGTTACCGAAAATAAATATATAAACATGTACGTTACGTTAATTTAGCTCTGCCATTGGTAGACCGCCTTCAATTTTTTAAATGTGGAGTAGACCATGGATCCTAAAAGTTTGGCCACCCCTGGTCTAAGACTAGGTTGTGATATATGTACACCTCATTCATGCTTATGTGGTGCAAAAGTATCTGCAAAGGGTTCCATGGACTCAGTTGTAAGAAGAGTGCAGGACGTTTCTCTAGACATACTGAAATTAACAACATTGTCTGTCGGGCTCTGCAGACAATTAATATTCCGTCAAGTTTAGAGCCACCAGGAATTTGCAGGGAGGATGGTAAGCGTGTTGATGGAATGACCAACATTCCTTGGAGTAGCGGTAAACATCTTGTTCGGGATACAACCGTAGTGGATACGGTAGCTACATCCTGCCTGTCACATTCAGCAAAGAACTGTGGATATGCAGCCAAAGTCGCAGCTAACAAAAAGTGGAACAAATACAGATCCGTGGTGGATGCGAATAATAATAAATGCGGAGAACAGATAGTGTTTCTATAAAATTCAAACAAAAAACAAACAAATTCTTATGATGAATAATTAGCACACAATTATGTCCTTAAGGATGTTTTACAAATGTTTGGAGTTTGAATTTGAGTTGGGTTTTCAATGCAACTGTACATGTATTTATGGAAAAAAGATTTGAATTCATAAAACAGGTTGTTTGATGTACAGTGAACTCTACTACAAACAGTGGCGACAAGCAGCGATTAGCTCCGCCCATCTGCCACTAAGAGGCAAAATTTTGGGCGAGTTTGTATTATTCGTGAAAATCTTTTCAGTTGTCAAACGCCTTAAACAAATGAACTCAATGGTGATATACTAGCAACTTGCTAAATCCAAATAAATATCACACGCTGATCAAAGGTAAACAAAGAAAATTTGCCTGCTAATGGCGACCGTATATCACAGACTAACCAGGCCAATAAAAATTTGTTGCCACTGTTTGTAGTAAAAGTGTAGTAGAGTAGAAGTAGAGTAAACCCAAATAGAACCATGTACTTACATCAATTTTAGTTTTATTCAGCACATATAGAGCTGTGGACACTTTCTTATATAGTAGGCGGCGAACACTAGTTATGCCACTGAGTCTTAGTCAACTCAATAGTTTCAAAAGGGATATAGAAAATGTTTATTCAAATATGAAACATTTTCAAAAAGAATTAAATATAACAATCAAACAAAAGTACCATAACACCATGATTATAAAAACTTACTCTGTTATCCTCAATTTGATGAAGCGACTGATCGCTGACTACTTCTTGATCGATTTCTGGTAAACACCCAAACTGCTGATAAATATTATGGTTCTGTAAGATGGGCTGTTCAACAACATCTCCGTGGCGACCAGGCATGAAAACGTGGTGTAAACCATCACCGTCACCTTGATTGTATACATGTTCATCCTAAAGCAAAGAAGATCAAAGATCCTTGTGACTTATTTAAAAAAAAAACAACCTGGATTAGATCATGTATCCTGTGTTTACTAGAGTTAACCCCATCGCCTAATATTGACTGTATAGCTTGTGCCGTTTCAACATAAGATACATTTGAACGGGGAAGGTATCGTGCAGCTCTAATTTCTTCTATACTGAACTCTGTGTCTGTGTTATAATATACTTTTGCTTTAGGATACATTGGAAATCTATGAGGGTCCTCTGGCTCAGCATAACATAAAACGGGTTTCCAACATGAGAAGTCTTCGTGTGTCACAGGGTAAAATTCTGCCGGCAATATAAGACCTCTTTTTTCTTCAGTATCCACGTGAACTAATAAAAAAGAAATGTTAATCTTGCAATTACCCTAAAATATTAATTATCTGCAACTCGATTGCATTGAGGATCTCACAAGTCAATGGATACACTTACTACTTTAGTCATAAACTCATAAATATATTATTCACAATGCCAGGTCATATCTGTTACTTTTTTATAAGTATAGGTATAAGTCATGGCAATCCTAAAGGCGTTGTACGTGACATATGACGTAAAAACAGTACCAATGTAATACTAATTTTTCGGATTGTCATTAAAGGTAACATTCTAGGGTAAAATAATTCTACAAGTTGGCAGCATCATAAATAAAATTCCAATGTTGCAACCAAGGACATCTGTCATTTATAGTCTTCCATTTCGTATTTTATTCTATTTCGTTTTAATCCATATGACAACACTGTTGACATGTATATCATACTCGTGACGTGCAACGCTTTTTGCTTTGCCCCAACTTTAATATCATTGACATATGTACTCAGATATTATTTGGCTGACACCTGTAGTACAGTTTTAATGTTGCTAATGGTGCCATTTGAAAGACAAATTTTTGTGCATCTAATACTGCTTTATAATGCCCTGCGATCTTTAATGAAACCAAATGAAACTATTTTGTTATTAATACTACACTCAAGAGCATTATTATTATTCTTGTCATAAACTAGTTAGTTTAGTACGTAATTGAAATGCAATATGTAGTTCAAACATAGAAATTTGGGTACGGATTCAGCATAATCATGTTATGCAGCCATTGATTGATTGTAAAGATAATTAAGCTTGTCTGGATAACACGAGGGATAACATATCTGCTTGATGAACAATAGGAAAAATGGTTGAAATATATCTTATTTGAAACAGACGTAAGGACTTTATAACAGATTTATTTTTGAAAAAAAACCAACTAAGTGTACACTATAATTGTCGTTCCCGTTTTTTGAAAAAATGCGCTATAAATCTTATTTTTGGAGCGACTTTCCTGAAATTTTGACAGTAGGCTCTCTTAATAGGAAGTAAATAGACGGTGTATGTAAAAGTTGAGCGTTCGCATGCATAGAATGGACTTTTCTGATATTTTTTTAAACTTCCCTCAAACATCCACAAAGTAAGGTCATTTAATTTACTAGTTTCAACGTTCCAAGTATTCTCCGCTCAATTGATTTTTTATAGAGAATGTAGAAAATATCGTTTCTATCTTCAATTGTTCATAATCTGCAATTATTATCTTTTAATTTATGGTAATTATTTCATTTTTGTACATCAATTATCGTTTATATCTTTTTATATTTTATTTTTTTTAATCTTTTAACTTGTTTATAGTGCTTTGCAAGAATATTATTCATACGTGTTTCAGTGAAAAGTAAAATTTCCGTATCAAAACCATAATACCTACATTAAAAAAGTTTTAAAGATTGTATAAGAAGTTATAATTAAACATGCACTAAAAAACCATTTTACTCTTGGAATAACTGATAAATGAATTCCATTTGCAATTCCTGCATAAAAACATGACAACCGTAAGGGAGCATTTAGGTACTAATATAAGAATGTTTAAAAAGTTTTATTTTACAAAAAAAACCGTTTACCTTGTTCATTATTTACTGAAAATAACAGTTGCTGCTACCATTAAAGAGCATATAATCACATATCAAGTCTATGGACGAGATGTATTGCTAACTTCACACAAAGAGGTTTGTACAGCCAATCCATAGATATATTCAGTGAATTACAAATTGAGTTTTAGAAAACATGTAAGTGTGTTTACTAGGGATCACAAACAGTAAGAGAGATTCCCATCTCACATGCTATTTATTAATAATATTGCTAACTGTATACATACCATCGACATATAGAAATGGCCTGCGAAAATGCAGCAACCAATAGATACGCGACAGATAAAGCTAGAAATAGGCCTCCACGTTTACCCTCTCTCACCTATCCCGTCTTAGCATAACCACGCGCAGTCCATTTCTATATGTCGATGATACATACATACATACAAGCAGATGTTTGCTTTGCGGAAATGATCTAAAAGTTTTTATAGTCGTAGATAATGCTGGTGTTTACCTTTATTAGAAAAGGGAAGAAAGATTTATTTAATAACTCGCTACTTTAGAACACTGACTGAAATTAAAGACTTGGGTGTCACATTTGATTGAAAATTAATTTATATAAGTCATATTAATGCGAACTGCAAATCCTTGTGTAATTTTAATCTGTTACTCTTGATAATGACACAGTGTTAAAACCTTTGTGTTGAATTTAAAATGTAAATTCTAGTGTAATTAGTAATTACTTGTTTCTATTATCATACAAAATAAGTTTAAAGGAAATTAATTACATACCTACACCAGTTATTTGAAAGACTGGAAACAGCCATAACTCGAAAAAGTGGCATTGGAAGCTTTTCGGGATGAAGAAGGAGGGGTCTTTGATGACACCTCATTTTCAGCAATAGTGTAGAAGTAAAGGATTGGTGGAAGAAACCTATTGCAAATGTCTGGAGTTCATGGCCAAAAGAAAGATAATGCATTCAACTGTGGAAGGCATACACTACACAGTCATAGTGGCAGGAGAATCTTCTCTATTGTAGACATATTTTTATGGAAACTTCAAGAGCAAGAATTTTGCACCAATGGCTATGCTATCAAAATTATAATACAGGGCAAATTTGCAGCCTACTATTAGGAAAAGAATACAAATAAACCTAAATATAGCATTATACTGGGTGGAGAATGAAGGTGTTCCAATCAAGCCCCAAAAAGCAACAACAGTTCGCTTTATAAGTAGCAGGTAGTTGGTGGGGTTAGGGTTGTTAATCTAAGATGAACTGATAACAATTTAACAATACTGGGGGGGGGGGGGAGTTTAATACCTTGCAGTCACCTTGAAGTATAAGCTAGCGTGGAACCAACACATGGCAAACTAGCAGCTAAAGTGACATGTCACCACTCCTGTAAATTTCTCATTGACAGTAAAAGATAATATCGATATACTTATTTTATATATTTTATAGAAACTTAATACATAAGGCGTGATTCTGGGAACAAGGATAGACGATTATTGTATCTTATAAATAAATTGGAACTTAAAAAACGACATTTCCCTATTTACAGTTTAAATACTTGCAAACACAATTTCCAGTTCTTTTTATCTCTTTACATAAGTTAAGTATTAATATCATGAAAAACATGAGGTAAGTATTGAGTCTCAAAACCTTCTTTTGTCTACGGCCTTGAAGAATGTAGTGTAAGGGATTCAGTGTTTAGGATCTGACTATTTCCATTGAATAATGAATTTGTTGTATCAGTTAACTGAGGGTGTGATAAACTCAGTTTCCTGCTAGTTTGGCCCTATTTTTGCGTTGCAAAAAACAAACTTGTTGGTATGGTATGACAGTAATGGTGCATTCACAACAACAAAATTAGTAACTTGCAGTATAATTAGTCTGTATACGTGGAAGTTAGCAATATTCATTCTCCGAAAACGTTCACAACGGTAAAATTAGTAGGGTCGCTTAAAATTAGTAGTTGATGTTTGCAAACTCCAAACTTTCACGTATTAATTTTACGCATTCTGTAGATTTGCGCTTGCGCTGGATTTGTACGAACTACAACATAGATAAAGGAGGGAACTACAAATTGATTATTGACATTGCACTGACAAAATAGTGTTGTCATAACAGTTGTACAGTAACTAAAAAATTAAAATTATTATAGTTTGATTTGCAATATGAATACCACAACATTAATGAACTTATTAATTAACTAATACTAGATGGCAGACCAATGTACGTACTAATTTTAATGATAAATTGAAACTTGTGTGAATGTTAATTTTCCGGTATCGTTAACTACTAATTCAAGATACTAATTCTACATGTTAATTTTGTTGTTGTGAATGCAGCATAAGTGTAACCAGTTGATGGTTTTGTAAACAAAAAATTAAGCAAATATAATAAATTAATGACACTATGGTTTGTATAATAAGTAAAAAGAAACTAACAAACCTTGAAACTTTGGTGTTCTTGATGAATGTACAGAACAGCCTTTTAAATGAGACGGATCTGCAGTCCATTGCCCAGGTTTAATGGTATTTTCTTTAGGTGCAATTTGGCGTCTAGCTACACTGAGAATACTTGAAGGGGGAGCTTCTGCTCCTCTGGCACTATTTTCTCTTTCTTCATAAACAGATACAACAACATTTGATCTTGAACTTGATGATGCACTTGGTACCACACCTGGTCCACTGCTGCTTACAGAACGTTCACTTGCAACTTTACCGGGCATATACGGACAGAGAGTAGTTAAAGCATGACGCTGTTCTAATAACCGTTGCTCGTTTACACCAGATATGACCTGCATGTAAAATTAAGATATATTTTAGTTTTTTAAATGCAATAATAATACTTGTTGGCCTGCAGCAAAAATCATGTTTTGATGTGCCATTATTAATTCTTGTTGTGGTTGGGCCATTTCACTCCTTCCTAGTTGAAAAATGACATCGGCCCCACGATAATCACCAGCTGCTTCATAATAATATGCCCATGCACGATACAAATCCGCACAACCTATACACAAACCCTTTGCATGCATCATATGATACAATTCGGCGGGATTTGGTTGTAAATCATTCTAAACATATTACACATAAAATTAAGTTATACACAATTAAAAACATACATATTTAATCCATAATTTACACAATCGTAAATCATTAATGTAAGATTTGTCATTTTCAAATTTTGTCAAACAGTCCTCAAGTATTTGTACTAAGTTGCCTTCGTGTCCATGTTTAGGATAACTTTGTTCCACCCAACAAATGTACTCATACCAATTTTCCAAAGGATCATTACCTTGGTAGTTTCTTATAAGATTTTCAAATTTCCTACAAGTACTAAATGTGATATGCAGTACCAACGATAAGGATAGGTATTTACTCTTTTTGTAATACAAGTTCTCTTTGAAATTCCTCATTGCTTTGAGCTTGTAGAGCAACTCCTAACCGACTAACATTACGACCACCACGAAGGGGTTGAATATTTTCTTTACAAAGATCGAATTCCATGACTGACGTTTGCAGCTGTCAAAATGAAGAGATTCGTTTGTTTTTTAAAGTCGTTAAATATATGTCAGACGATGAATAAAATTGCTAAGTTCAAAAACATTTCACTTAATATTATTCGTTTGATGTTTAAATTTATTTGATTGTGTTCTTTAATACAGTAAAATAATTTAACGGATCACTTTTTAAAATAATAGGACCACCCTTATGTACGGTCCTCCTGAAATACTACAATGTGACCAACTGTCAAACGTACAAAATTCAAATTTCAATAGTTCTGTTGCCAAATACGAAAAAGTTAAGGAAATAAACTATTTCTACGATATTAATCCCACATTCCTTGAGGTAGTGCTCTGTTTGTAGGTATAAAATACAGTAAAAGCAAGTAACCACTGTGTTTAGCGTAACCGGGGATCTTTGAATACAGTATACAGGGTGTATCTACAGACAATGCCCAACCCTATACCATTCTATACCTATAATAAGAACAGAGACGAGTGTTGTCTCTGGTAAGAGCGACAAAATTATTATAATAATGTGTAACGCAAGTTCGTCCATATGACAGCATATAGGCTTACGAACCATGGAAAGTAGGCAACACGTGTGCTTTTGCTGTTCAGTTTTGGTCGGTCGCTCCCCCATATAAATCGGACAAACACCCCCACAGCCCTACACCTGCATGCAGCATGCAACTCTTTCATAGTTTCTATGCGACGATGACAAGGAGGTTTAAAAATTTGACAAACTCAAAAATAGTAGCAGCGTAGCAAAGTACTGCCAATATAAGTACAGGCGCACAATAAAACTTTATATAAATATACAAGCTTAAGTAATACATGTCTTATATGTACTCTTTAGTTAGACGAACCATATCACAAAATGTAGAAGCATTGATTATACACACATAATCAATGGTAGAAGTTACAAAAACTGTTCTATTATGTGTTAGGGTTTGAAGCAGTAATGTTATTAATAAAACGTTGATGTTTTATGATTATTCATTTTTATCTGATAATTCACGGTAACGTGAACAAACGGGTAGTGATAGGTAACGTTTGTCCGGTGGTGCAGTTCAGCCAGTGGATTACCACATATGATGAAAAATCATAGTTATATATAGTTAGTGACAATTTCCGTAAAACAATATTCTTGTGTTTGTAAAATTATTAAATAGCTTTGATGATATACTATCTACTTCTCCCACCAGTATATAACGACTTTAAAAGTACTGACTGAAGCGGAGCCTCAAGAGAAAACTTGCCCTTATGAAGCGGTCTGGTGCACTGTTTGTAATTTTTCACCGTATAATATACCCACCTCATTCCTTTGCTGCATTGATGAAAATTTCTTGGATTATCTCGTGAACGACACGTCACCGCGTAGCTGCGAGTAGGAGTCGCCACAATTATGAAATTTGGTAGTAAGTGAAGTATAAAAACATCGACTTACTTTGGAATAGGCGCCAAAATGTAAATAATGTGTTCTCGTTCTCATATATCAACAAATTTCATATTTATCGTGTAATTTATTTTATCTAATTCCGTTAATAAAAGTGATAGTTTACGTTGTTATTTAAAATTAGGTAACGTGATCTTTTTCAAAACTGAGTTATGTAAAGTAGTTATGTAATAATATTACACAACTCTCAGTTTGAAAATAATTATGATTGGTTAATTTTTTGAAACAATCATTATGATTGGTTAATTTTTTATAAAAATTCGAGTTTGCTTTCCATAGCAACCATGAAATTAAGACTCTTGATTTCAGATTAATTTTAATTAAAAAGTCAAAAAATACATAAAATTACGGAATTAGATAAAGTTTTGTACTTAACACGTTATGAAACGTCTAATTTTATTTGACTCATGTAATTTGCAAAACTCGCTTCGCTCGTTTTGGCAAATATTACATTCGTCAAATAAAATGAGTCTTTTCATAACTGGTTACGTAAATAACTATTATCTAATTCCGTTAATAAAAGTGATAGTTTACGTTGTTGTTTAAAATTAGGTAACGTGATCTTTTTCAAAACTGTCTCATCACAGTTATGTAAAGTAGTTATGTAATAATATTACACAACTGACAATTTGAAACTATAAGTAATTGGTTAATTATTGCCAAAATTCGATGTTTGTTTCCATAGTAACCATGAACTTAAAACTACTTCATTTCAGATTAATGTTCTCATTAAAAAATCAAAAGGTAGATAAAATTACGGAATTAGATAAAGTTTTGTACTTAACACGTTATGAAAAAGTCTAATTTTATTTGACTCATGTAATTTGCAAAACTCGCTCGCTTCGCTCGCTCGATTTGGCAAATATTACATTTCGTCAAATAAAGTTAATCTTTTCATAACTGGTTACGTAAATAACTATTATCTAATTCCGTTAATAAAAGTGATAGTTTACGTTGTTGTTTAAAATTAGGTAACGTGATCTTTTTCAAAACTGTCTCATCACAGTTATGTAATAATATTACACAACTGACAATTTGAAACTATAAGTAATTGGTTAATTATTGTCAAAATTCGATGTTTGTTTCCATAGTAACCATGAACTTAAAACTACTTCATTTCAGATTAATGTTCTCATTAAAAAATCAAAAGGTAGATAAAATTACGGAATTAGATAAAGTTTTGTACTTAACACGTTATGAAAAAGTCTAATTTTATTTGACTCATGTAATTTTCAAAACTCGCTCGCTTCGCTCGCTCGATTTGGCAAATATTACATTTCGTCAAATAAAGTTAGTCTTTTCATAATTGGTTACGTAAATAACTATTATTTACTTACTGTTCAGCCATAATTACGCGTGCTTATTGTTTCATAATGACGGACGATATTTTTAGGAAAGTTGCCTACATAAAAGTTTGACGAATTACAGTTACCTGCGACGTGTCGTTCACGAGATCATCCAAGACCTATAGGCGATTTACATTACCGTTGGTGGCGCCACTGTCGTCAACAATGTGCACTGACCTGTATCTTAAACACGGACGTATAAAAAACAAATGGACTGCTAATTATGTTGAAATAATTGTCCCCTGCCTGGGCGCCGCCATACTGTGCTCAATCACAGAATAAGTAAGGGGACCTTATTCTGTGGCTCAATTTTGTATTGGTGTATTTCTAAAGGAGTAATCCACAGACCCACAAACTACTAACAAAAAAGTGATTTGTGCACAGACCATTAAAAATATTAGTGGTCTGTGGAGTAATCTTTGATTATATAATCAAAGCGAGTAATGAACCCTGAAAATTTAGCGGTTATATTTGAAAGTTGCAATTTATAATTTGTCATTTCATTATTTCTGAATTTCAATTCTGTAACTATATTTTCATCATCACTTGCTTGGTATCAACGACGATTCTGCTGTTGAAAGTATTTGTAAAATTTCTTCTGGAACGTGGTTTTCGATGTACTCCAAAATGGCATAATTATGTGTAACCATTTAACAACAAAACTTGTTTATTTACACACGACACATAGCAACAATCGTTTCCAACGAAACATCACGCTCTATTCATACTATGTATATAAAAAATGTCAAATATGAAAGCAACGAAAGGTAAGATATAAAACATTGAGGTTAAGTCAAAGACTTTGAAGTTTGGACCACTTTCGATTTGACGTTTGAAATTGCCAACTAAAATCGATCTCTACAAGAAAATAACTAACTAAGAGCACAGTATGGCGGCTCCCATGGTGGGGACAAATAAATGTTGCCGGTACGTACCAATTAGCAGTCCATTTGTTTTTTATACGTCCGTGATCTTAAAGGACTGAGCATTCTAATGATCCCCTCCACTATTTTTGAAGCAAATTGAAAACCGGTGTTTTAAGGTGCCAATTAGTAATTTAGGTTTGTTGTGTTGTTGATTATTGGTAACACTGTAACTAAGGTTTTTATTTACATAAACATAACCTTGTTTCATACGTAGTATAAACTACGTTTATGCATTGCAATAAAATACAATTTTTAATAATTTACGTTTTTAAATAATTATGAGCCTGTAATTATACTACTTTTCACCAGATATTAAGCATATAGATTAGAACAAGCTAAACTGTAACAGCTGATACCAGTACTACCAACACATTATAAACACCGAGCTACCATCATTATATAACTAACGCACTAGTTGGCACCTGAAGTAACTAATATTTAGGTGGGGCTTGTTTGCTTCAATCACAGTATACCTACGAACAGTAGTCCCACTAGAGGAAATTTATCAATACACACTCTTTTCGCGCCAAATTGCGCGTGGCACCTTGCGCATTGAACTTCCACAACAACAAATGGCTACTTTTGCGTGAATGTCTTGTTCTTTTGTTGTAGGGCTGTTAAGCTGTGATTGTTAGCACACGTACTACATTTAGGTATTACATTATAACTATAAGCAACGCTATAAGTAAATTTAGTACCTACGCAACTACTCCTTTCACAAATCGAATACGCATTTGGCATAAAACATGTTTAAGTTTATACCTAATATTGACATGCTGTCACCCGTGTAAAAAAATACCTACACTCATTTAGGAACCGCCAGATGCATTTTATTGCACTATTGACTAACCTAATGCCCTATATAAACTGCATAACAAAGGGATTTCCGTTCACGCCGAGACATATGATATGCTTAGGTAGGTTTCTTCTTTGATTATGAGCTCATTAACCTCTACCTATGAAAATACCTAAGTGTATACGTGCTCATTTTCGTACTTGAGAAGACATTGTATCGTGACACTGGCACCCTGCGCAGTAGATTTTGAAAAAATATTCGTTACAGCAATATCAAAGACGCCGACACGAAGTGGTATTACCACAGTATACGTACGAACAGTAGTCCCACTAGAGGAAATTTATCAATACACACTCTTTTCGCGCCAAATTGCGCGTGGCACCTTGCGCATTGAACTTCCACCCACAACAACAAATGGCTACTTTTGCGTGAATGTCTTGTTCTTTTGTTGTAGGGCTGTGAATGCTGTGATTGTTAGCACACGTACTACATTTAGGTACCTATTACATTATAAGTAAATTTAGTACCTACGCAACTACTCCTTTCACAAATCGAATACGTATTTGGCATAAAACATGTTTAAGTTTATACCTAATATTGACATGCTGTCACCCGTGTAAAAAATACACTCATTTAGGAACCGCCAGATGCATTTAATTGCACTGTTGACTAACCTAATGCCCTATATAAACTGCATAACAAAGGGATTTCCGTTCACGCCGAGACATATGATATGCTTAGGTAGGTTTCTTCTTTGATTATGAGCTCATTAACCTCTACCTATGAAAATACCTAAGTGTATACGTGCTCATTTTCGTACTTGAGAAGACATTGTATCCTGACACTGGCACCCTGCGCAGTAGATTTTGAAAAAATATTCGTCACAGCAATATCAAAGACGCCGACACGAAGTGGTATTACTGTTCGTAGGTATACTGTGGTATTACTGTTCGTAGGTATACTGTGCTTCAATGTTGTATTGAAGAATGCTCAGTCCTTTATGATACAGGTCAGTGACAATGTGGCGGCGCAGAGGTGTTTATGTAATTTCACGTGAAGAGTAGCACTTGTCGTTAGTTTTACACTCTGTCTTTAAGTTAAATACAAGTTCATTCATTACTATCATTTAATATTAAACGTGTTTAAATGACGCTCCCTTCCTTTGTTTGTATGACATCCATACGCACAACAATTCACATTAGACTTATTACTACTCATAATAGGTACAAAATAAAGGAAATGTCAGTGTAAGAAACACAAACTAACGTTTACATTAACGTTTTAGCGTGATATTTAACTGTCGAAGGCAATGCGAAGCGAGGATAGACTACTTACAGTACTTGCATATGCTGCCACTGACACTGGCGCTTCAGTTAATGTAAACCGCCTATAGCGAGTAGTCGAATTAACCCCCTATATCGTCATGAAGTAATCCAAACTCCAGACATCAGACCGACTTTCTGATAATTTTTTTACAAAACCGTTTTGTGTGTACCAACATATTATGTTCATTTTTAGTTATACTCACTTAAAAAATGGCGCTATCACACAAGGCTATATTTAAAACTACCTATTTAGCACCAAAGAAGCAGAAAATTAACATTTCATAAAAATTTAATAGCATTTAAAAATATGATATGTAACATTACAATTGCCAAAATCTGAAATATTTGAATAATTAACAACAATATCTTAATAATAAGACAATAATTTATAAATAAAGTAGTTACACAAACAGAACAATAAGTAATAAAAAATCTATCACAACTACAATTTCATTAAGATTAAATTCCAAAATTATTGCATATCAACATACATTAATTGGCACAAAAAATGTCTTATGAATTTAGAAGCAATTTTCTTTTGTTCCTATATTGTATTATTATGCATCAGCATCAGTATCAGTGTCATAATCAAACTCTTCAGTCAAATTTGTAAATGAAGGACGTGATTTTAAAAATTTCTTAACTTCGTCATCTACTTGAGTGCTGTTTAATATTTCTAGTGAGGTCATACCCAATTTCGTTAATTTAGGATAAACAACTTTTGAAGCTTTCCAACAAAGCACATTTCTATTAATATTGTTAATTAGAACTTCGGCTTTTGGGCATAAGCTGGCTAAAGTGCTAAAATTCGATATTTAAAATATGAATTTGCAGTTCAGTCATACTCTTAACATACGTAAAAATTGGTATACATATATCTGTAGCAAACTGCATTTGTAAATCTGGAATACATGCTTCATCTCTATTCATTCCAGCAGCTGGAGTCTTACCCATAGATTTTTCTAAATCTCCTTGTTTAAAAAATTCATTATATAGTTGTAAGGCTACTACTCTTATTGCTTCCCAAGGCTATAATAATGGTTTAGTTATGTTAAGCATTGTACCTAGAAGGAATGGTTTACAAATCTCAGGGCTTCAGCATTCAGCATTTTGTCGTCATAAGTACTTATTTTCTTGATAAATAAATTATACCTAAGTAATATAATTGACTCAAATGATCATGACCATGAGATTTGTAAAGTACTATAAATTATACCTTTGTTTATACAGTGATCGGCTAAATTATGGAACAAATTCATTATTTTGCAATTTATTTCAGATAAAAATCCTGAAATATGTCGATTTTTAGTCCACGCGCCATTTTGTAAAAAAATTTAAATGAAAAAGGGGGTCATGTGGCACATCGTTGGAAAGCTCTTAACAATGGGAATTCAAATCCCAAATTTGAAAACAATCGATTAAGGTAAGTATAACAAAATGGCGACCTTTCCAATGAGTCACTTTTCTCCTTTCTGGAACGCATTAGCTGACTTATATCATATGAGAAATAAAATTGCTTTTTTGAAATTCGAAAGTGTTTTTTTTTTGGAAAAATTTATTAAAATGCGTTCCGGAAAGGAGAAAAGTGACTCATTGGAAAGGTCGCCATTTTTTTATACCTTAATCGATTGTTTTCAAATTTGGGACTTGAATTCCCATTGTTAAGAGCTTTCCAACGATGTGCCACATGACCCCCTTTTTCATTTAAATTTTTTTTACAAAATGGCGCGTGGGCGGTTGCAAAATAATGAATTTATTCCATAATTTAGTCACTCACTGTACACTTATAGATGCCCAAACCAATATTAAAATTTCGAATGTGCGTCTTAGAGAACAGAAGCCAGTTTTTGATATGGACATCAGGAGATATTACTTATTTATACACTTAAAGTAAATGGAATTTTTTTTAATTTCCTATATTATGTATCCAGAGCTGCAAGTATTTGAAATAAAAGTACCTAACTGAAAAATGATTTCAAATACTTTTCAGTATTTGAAGCACTTTATTTCAAATCCTTTTTAATGTTAGTATTTGGTACTTGGTATTTGAAATACTTGCTCGTTGTATTTGGATTCGGTATTTGGTTTTTACTAGTATTTGAATTACGGAACTGGCAGAGGCGCAAATAGGAACAGAGAATGCTGAAATAGGCAAAACACGTGTGATTTCAATGAATTCTCAAATCCCACTGCAGTGTAGCGAGATTGCAAGATACGTGTTGAATCACAGTAGTCCATAGTTAGTGAATTTTGAGTAGTTCAAATACCTCAGAAGTATTTCAAATACAACACCAGGTAGGTACTTCAAATACTAGATAATACTTGAAATACCTTATTTATGCAATTGTTCAATTACACTTTCTTCGTATTTGGTACTTCAAATCCTTTCATTTCCTAGTATTTGGTATTTGATAATTGAAATACTTTTGTTCGGTATTTTGAACAGCTCTGTACATACCACATGTGGTTATATGGCCAAATTCAAAAGGATCATTACGTAAAGGTTTTTTATAATCTAATTAAATTATTCATTGGTAAATGGCATCACTTACTTATCACTTAGCATTATGTAAACAAAGCTTATAGGTATAGGTATGTATAACGTCCAATATTGTAAATGCGATTTAGATATTATTAGAGCAATTACAAGCGTATAAAATATAAGTATGAATAAAATAAGGATAACCTACTTTTACTTGGTCAGACAAATCACAGCATGTCATTAGGAGACACATAAATGCATATTTTTCATCTGGATCTGATTTATTGAAACCATTCTGAAAATGGAAATTTTTTAAAGATTGAATCAAGAATTCTAAATATGCTTACCTCAACCATATCTTGATGCTTTTCAAACAAATTAAAATGGTGTGCTAAATCGGTCGCTAAAATATATTTCTTTAATAAGTCTAGAAAATATAAGTAATCCTCATGCGATAATCCTTCCACAAAGTTGCAATCCTAAAAGTATTTTAGGGGTAATAGTAATACATTGCGTTTTCATTATACACTGTGGCCCGAAATAAAGGAGTACATTTTTTAATCTGAAATAACTTTTTTGTTTTTAGGGCGATTTATTTTCTTTTTACAGGGTTAATACCTCAGCATGTCCCCAATATGAGTGCAAATTTTGGTATAAATAAAATGTACAGGGTCGGACTTACAAATTTTTTTCTTTAATGGTGCATTTGTGATCGTTGCAAATGAAACATGTTTTAGCTAAATTTGAACTGATATGCTCTTTCGGTACGATAAGTACCCAGAACACTTCCGTACAAACGAAATTCTCCGAAATTGTAGGATTTGCGAAATATCATTTTTTTATTGAAATAAGGAAATAATACATTTTATTAAATAACACAAATTATAACTAAGAAAATTAGCTACATAATTTATAACTTAAAGTAAAATATTATGAATGTGGCCACCACCACCATGATTGTTCACCACTTCTTGTAGCCTTCTGCGCCATAAATTGATGGCCCCATTTATTGTACGCTGTTCAAAGTTGTTCCATACAAACCGCATTCGTTCGAAGAAATGACAGGAAAGATGTAATTTAGTGCTAAGGAGCTTCCGTTTTAGTGAAGATATTAGAAAAACATTTAAATTTACATAAATATTAAAATTCGATATTTTTCTTTAGTTTATGGCTAATGCGCGTACTTAGTACCATTTAAATAAAAAAATGATATTTCGCAAATCCTACAATTTCGGAGAATTTCGTTTGTACGGAAGTGTTCTGGGTACTTACCGTACCGAAAGAGCATATCAGTTCAAATTTAGCTAAAACATGTTTCATTTGTAACGATCACAAATGCACCATTAAAGAAAAAAATTTGTAAGTCCGACCCTGTACATTTTATTTATACCAAAATTTGCACTCATATTGGGGACATGCTGAGGTATTAACCCTGTAAAAAGAAAATAAATCGCCCTAAAAACAAAAAGTTATTTCAGATTAAAAAATGTACTCCTTTATTTCGGGCCACAGTGTATAAAGCATTTAACCACTACCACATAGAGCGTTGTTAATGACCCATGATTTATCACGATCCACAAATTTAATTTTAGTCAATGTTTTTTGGACATTTCCATCGTATTCACTAATATGTATTATTATAGATAGATGTAAAATGTTAATATAAGTCTATAGATGCATTAGTAAGGATGAGATTCCATAGCAAGAGAGGAACCCTTTAGCAAAGAAAAGAATTTTATTTATAAATCAATAACGTTGGCTGTTTTGAATAACTCCACTCTTTCAAGTCAAGAGTACTATTTACAAGGAATAAGAAATACTACTAAAAATATCTGTTGTATCTGTTTATGTTCAGGAATTGTTGTTAAAGTGAATTGTTTCATTTTTGAAATAGATTCTGTTTACTCTCCCTATTATCAAACAGTAGCGTACTCTATGTTATTTAATTTAAACAGCTTTATAACAACGCAGTATATCATCAAATGTGGTAACATAACGAAACCAAATTAATGATTCTTAAAAGTGAAATAGAACCAAATTTGTTTCGCTAACACTGGAACTGACTTTAGAAATTAGATTCTATTTTACTTGGTAGGAATGATGGAATACGTAAACAATGTAACAGTTGCTGAATAAAAGTGTTACACTTCATTTTGTTACATCTGTAACAAAATTGATTGCTGCTTGATTGTTTGGTTTTGGTATTGCTTACTGATGTCATTGACTTTGTATAAAGTCAATGCTGATGTTCATAATCACTATTGCTTACAATACCTGGATTGTTTAAAAACAAATGTTCCTTGAAACTTTTGTGTAACCATCAGTAAATTGTGCACATAAATCCATATAAGTAGAACTTGTTTATAACATCATCGGATATAGCGTCAACTCGGGTATAACTGCCTATAGTTTACAACGTAAAAAACATTTCATTTAACGACCAAATTTTCGCACTATAGTCTGCTCAACGTCATTTTAAGTAAAGGTTTGGGAACTTTTGACCATATTCTTAGAATGTTTTCGTTCTTTACGGATTTACAAAGGTTATCTTAAATCCTACAATTAAAAATAAAAAGGAGGGAACATTACTGTATCAACGCACGCGACGGAAGTTGTACAAAAGGAGGTTAACGGAGTGGGGGAAAACAAGGGTAAGTATCCCATTACTTTTCTCACAATAAATGAGAAAGAAATTTTCTTGAAAATTAATAACAATAAATTGCTATAGTTCTCTTGAGCAGTATGCAATTTCATACTTGTGCAGTAAAAACAAAAAACAAACAAACAAGAAAAAAAAATGAACACTTATTTATAAATTGTGAATGGCAATTTCATGTGTGCTCTGAGAACTCTTAAAGTGGCAAATTGTGAGCACACTTACATCTGTGTTTAATATATGTAGTGACTGTGCAAGGTGGTGATGTTCCATAACGGATCCTTCACTGGAATACAAGTTTGCAAGAACGCTACCAGATTCACTTTGAAAGGAGTTCGTAGTTCCTCTGTGATCAATGTCATGACACATACAAGAAACAAGAAATGCCATGGCTTCTAAAGGCCTGAAACAAACAAATTTGTATCTCACTTGACAGTGAAATTCAAATTTTAAACTGAAGATGATTCTGTGAGCAAGCCAGCTTATTGCAATTAATACATCTTAGGATACAATGTGATATAGAAATATAAGCAGTGGATGACAACTGTAAAATAATCTAGTTATAAGAAGTTATAAATGCACATTCGATTATAAAAACATAATTAAAATTAATGTGTCTACCATGAGAGAAATCACAAAACATCTGAAAAGTTTTAACATCTTGCTCAAACTAAATTTTCAATTTGTTGAGTAAAACTACAGAACGTAATATCACTGGTCAAAAATAAACATTGTAACGAAAGTAAATATTAGGAACATTTAATGCATTATTTATTTGCTGTCGTTTTCAATATGAATTGTAACATAAAATTTTATCTAGTCGTACAACAAACATTTCTAAAATTAACATACAAAACCATAAACTTTATAAAATAAAAGCTTGTGGAAATTGGGATGTGTAATATAAAATTATGTAATAGTGAAATTCTCCTTTTGCCAAATTGGAGTAAGATTTCTTAATTGCTTCAAAAATACCAGTTTCATAGATCGCTTCTAATTGTAGATCATTTGGATTAGTTATTTACCATAGTTGGAAATTTTTATGGTGTGAAATAGCTTATTGTTAAAATTAGTATCATTCTTTAGAAATAGTATCAATTGTTATTATTATTATGTATATAAAGAGATACATTAATGGACAAAGCAGTGAAGTATGTTAAGACATATCTTCTGTTTAAGAAACCCATAGAATTTGCACATAATCTAGAAAAATTGTCAAAAAACAAAATCATTTACTTACGTCAAATAACCTTCTTTAATCAAGTCCAGTTGCCTTATAAGAACATATCCAAAATGAGTAACGGAAAAAGCATGCATCCAATTGTGGTAAGGCGTGTCTCTGTAACCTTTTTTAACATACAATGAAAATTTCACAAACTCATCTCGTTTAATTCGAAGTAAGTCAAAAAAATGTAAATCTTCAAACATTCTTATAAGTTGACAAGGAGTTTCTGATACTCTAATTCTCTTTGGTATGAAATTAAAGCTATCATAATTCAAATATGCATGTCTATTCGTACAAAGAAGAATTTTGGCTACATCCTCTTGAGGTACCTAAAGAATCATAAGATTAAAATATTTGCAAAAATTTTCTGTAATAGAATTATCAGGCTATTGTGGATGTTAGGAAACTTAACAAGTGACAATAATTCTGATATAAGGACATACCCAGTTAAAATATTTATAGAATTTAAGTGAAGTTGGCCAACAAATAAGTCAGAGATGTTAGAACAATAAAAAATTGTTTCTTCATATAATTATAACAAAAGTCAATCACAATTACAAGATCATATTATAATATACCACAAGACTGCAGGGGTTGGACAAATCCCGGATTACATTAATCCAAAATCCGGGATTTGGATTACGGATTGCAATCCATAATCCCCAATCCCTACAATCATAATTGACCACATAATCTGTAATCCGTAATCCCGACAATCATAATTATTGACCACGTAATCCGTAATCCAGCTTTTACTAAAATTTCGGATGTTGTGGACTACATTCACACATTCTACCAACACAAATAAAACAAGTGATGCTAAATTGGGAAATCATTTGGGCGTGGTTTTTGTCTCACTTTCCCACAGTTGTATAATGTATACAATTGTTTGATTATTCACAGTATTTACTTTTTTGCTTCACCCAAGTCTATAATCTGCAACTAATTTAACATGACGCTAATTGTATGTGTAATCCGTAATCCTTAATCCAACGCAAACCTAATTATGTGTGTATTCCGTAATCCAACATGAACCAAATTTATGTGTAATCCGTAGTTACTTTTCATGGCTTGCCTGTATTAAACACAGGCGCGCCATGAAAAGTAGTAGGTACTTCTCCGCCACATAAAATAATTACTATTGTATGTCTCTCGTGATAAAATTCTACAAAATTGTATTCAAAACACTGCGACATATGCACAAATGAGACGCCCAGACGTGTAATAATGCGACGTTATAATGGTTTCGACAGTTCTCGCCACAGTATACATCTTACGAATCACGTATACTGTCGTTTCGCGCCAGCTGATTTGTGACATTTGGGATCGTGTGACGTGGACCAACCGTTGGAGTGCATCCGCGCACGTGATATGCTGTTCCCCTTCTTACATTTTCAACCCTCAATATCTCAATAAATATAGTTTTAAATTGAAATAATTAACAACAGCTCTCTATAAACTTGTTACTTACATTATATACCAGATTTATTAATATTCAAGACATGTGCAAGTTCTCTATTACCTCAATCAACAATTACTTAATTTAAAGACTAACCAAGGATTAAAGCACTTGTTTTTAATGTTCAATAACCTTTACCGGTGAGCATAACTAGATTTCTCCTAACAATCACACAATTTCTTAAGATTTGTTTCTTCTTACCTTCATATGATATAACATTAGTTCATTGGATAGTTGACTACGATTCATTGCTTCTAACATTTTCTTATACATTAAGCTTTGCATTATAGATAACCCACAATAAATACTGAAAGCAAGAGCGATTTCTTCGTCAAAAAAATCAAAATCGCCTTCAATTTTGTTACAAAGCTGTGCAACTCCAATAATTCCTTTCTCATCTTTAATAGGAAAACATAAAATGTTTCTTGTGCGAAAACCTGTAGCCTCATCCATTCCTTTATAAAACAAAGGATGACTATATGCGTCTTTAATATTTAAAAGCTTTCCAGTTAAAGCCACATGACCTGTTTATGGAAAGATATTATTTAAATACATTTCCAAGACAGATTCTTACCAGCAATGCCCTGATCCTTTGCAATTCTAACTTCGGTAGATACATGTTCATGAACAACACCATCAAAAACCTTAGCAACTAAATGTATGTGATCTGGATCTAGCAAAAATAAAGAACAACGTTCTGCATTTGCTAGTCTTCTGGCCTCTGACATTATCTCTCTTAAAAGACCATTTAAATCATCGAGATGGGAATAGAATTTTCTAGCAACATGTAGTAAAGACTGACACTGCTTTTTAATTCTAGACTCTTCTTCCAATTTAGTTGTGTTATCAAGAATCGGCAAGCAAAATCTGTAAGCCTCACTAACAACTTTAGTTATTAATTCTTGTTCCTTTGGACTATTTACAACACATATTAAAACGGAAAGCGGATGTTCTTCACCTCTTTTCAGTTTAGATAAAATTGGAACTGTTACCACTTTGGCCAAATTTTGATTTGGAACTAATAAATCAAGTAGGAATTGTTGCAGTGTACATTCAAATTCATGAAGCTCGTGAAGTGCCGAATGATTTGTATCTATAACTTGTTTAAGTATTCCACAAGTTATTGAATGACAGAATCGAGTATCTAATACTTTTTCTCCAAGAACTTGTACAACTGCATCCCGTGATAAATAATTTATTTTTATAATGAAAACCAATTCTGCTAATGTTTCATTTTTAACCTGTAATAAACAAATAATTATTTTTCACAACACTTTGACAGAAAATATGTATATTCATTTTAATGCAGATATTTATGTACATATTAACACCTAAGCATTGATTATCGTGTATATAATCAATGACGTAAGGCAATAGGATTTACAGATGCTGTAATGATAGTAACTTAATATAGGCACTGATGTTTAGTTTGCTTTTAAATAATTTAGTACTGTAAGTAGTTTTCCATTTAGTTTAGCTAAGAAATATTAATGATGTGCTGAAGTATTATAACATAAGGGATATAGAGAAAGAGGAACTGGTCAAAGCAAATCAGAGGAGAGATGACAGTTCAAAAAACTAAGTTGCAACAGAGAAAGAAAGACATTCATGTGCCGAGCTGTTCAGACTACGAGTGTATCTGCTTCTTCAGCTGCTTGCTCACAGATGGTTCTTCGTTCATTAAACAGACATAAAAATGTTGAATAATAAACTTTTTTCCTCAAACGTCAAGATATTAGGTACCTAATTAATCGACTGAATAGTAGGCGGCAAAGTTTGACATTATCGCTAGAGCAGGTTTTACTTTTCCTTTTCCTGCCGCTAGAGGGTGAAAGTGTTACTGTGGCAACACGACAATGTAAATCTCACTCAATAATAAGATTATTTACTGCGTTACCAAGAAAACAACTTTTGAACAAAGCTATGAACAAGGTAAATTTTGTTCACATACCACTCCCCTCAAACAGCAACAGTGGATATGAACTGATCATGTTTGGAAATCCTCTAGTTCTCCTATTTGATTGTTTGGTAACATACTTTCTGTGAAATAGGGTAGTTGGATTAATGATCATTGGTTGAAAAGTCAAGGGAAAAGCCAAAAAGTGTGCCTTGAGAACCATTCCATGTTCATATCCTGTAGTGATTGTAAGTAACGATTAATTTATACTGATTACAGTGAAACTGAATAATTAACATTATTACGGCGAAAGTTTACAAGATCTGATAATACTAAAGGGCCTGAATCACTATTATGCTTTAGAAAGCATAACATAACTATCATAGGTAAGTTAAGTTCGTGCTTATTATTTACTTGCTTAACTAAGGAAGTATTATCTACCATTTTACGATATTTAAACGTGTGTTTCTTTGTTGTATGATGAACAAAATCGGATGAATGACAGCATATCAATCAATTTATGGAAAGCATATTTTACAAATTTGCAGAGGAGACAGGAATGACATTGGAATTACAGCACGAAGTAAGATATGCATCACTACTGATTTCCTGCTCATCTTCTTCTATCCCTTACTTCTTGCTCAATATAACTGCATCTGTAAGAGTCTCTGGAATCATGTTATGTATTTCGACAGTTTGAAGCCCTTCCTTTTTTTATATGACAACCTGATTACCTACAAAAACCAGGAAAGATTAATGGATGTTACGAATACGTCAATGTGAAGAAGGTGTGCTCTAACTGTCTTTAGAACAGGATGAAAATCACCTTCATCTTCGATAAGCCATTGTGCATATTACAGAAAACATTACATTATTTTATCATAACAATATGAATGTAAGAACAGTGTATGTACCGTTAGTTTGTAATTATGGATATACAAAAATATTGTCCTATTTTGCTGTATAAAAGTAAAATTTTAATATTTTGATTATATTTGTTGGGTTATTATTAGGCACGTTTCTTAGGTGGGTTACAGAAAACATTACATTATTTTATCATAACAATATGAATGTAAGAACAGTGTATGTACCGTTAGTTTGTAATTATGGATATACAAAAATATTGTCCTATTTTGCTGTATAAAAGTAAAATTTTAATATTTTGATTATATTTGTTGGGTTATTATTAGGCACGTTTCTTAGGTGGGTTGGTATTGGGTGAAGTTATTTTAAATCAAGCAGTGCTTGTAAATTAAAACATGAACTGTATGCATTGTAAGATTTGGTACACTTTTGTCATTGAATATATGCGAGGAATGCAATTCTACAAAGTTTTACTCATAATGAAAGTTACTTTTTAGTTTTTCCTGTTTGAACCCTTAGCACTACACCTACAATATTTCCATAGACATAATGTGAAGAAGTACACGTGAAAAATACAGAAGTGTTATTCAACTTACATAAACATTAAGCTTCTTTTCCAAATCTATCGTACTAATATTAATGAGCGATTCTGTTAGGAGTAAAATTTTTCCAGGATCACTGACTTCAAGTATTGGTTTATATTCTTTATCACACTTTTCATTTTCAGATTTCCGACAATAAGGGGGTACCGGCATTAAATTTGGCTTTGGCTTTCTCTGACGCTTGCAAGATGGTAACCCTCCGTCCATGGCAATAATTTATTTGTGGATTAATATGAAAAATTTAGAGAGGTTTACTCTACAAGTATTATAAGATTAGATAAATGATAAAAATAAACAATAAAATACTTTGACTTTATTTTCATATATAGGAAGCGCCAACTGTGATACTTATGGTAATGTTTGCTTTATTATTGCTATACTGAAGCTTTTTCCAAACCAGTTCAATAAGTGTAAGTAATTATATTATTGAGTGGTTTATCTTTCCATATTTGCATAGGCATATATAAAAATGTTATTATTATTATTACTATCATAAATGATATTGCCTTTACAATTTGCAGTGCACCATTCGTAATTATTACATTTTTTATTGCCTTTAGTTAATTATAATTTATACATTTACAATTTTATTATTGTTTTGTTATGTAATATTTTATTAGTTTATGAGGTTAATTCGTACATAACATAACCTACATTTAAAAAATGGATAAAACTATAGAATAGAACAATCCATTTGTCTGATTTTGCTGTCACGCGTGGGCACCACAGTGTGCACACTTTAGTGTTTTCTTTTTGCTCGTTGTGGTAGACTTTTAAGCTTAAGTCAGCTCTGTCAATAACACACCATTCGTTTTATAAAAGTAATTTGACTCAGTTCTCAATAACCCTATTCTTTTTAAAAGCTTTATTTAAGTTTGATATTAACCTGAGGCAGAAATGTCTTCTGACGCAAAGGCACTTCAATTACATGATTATTGTGACTTTCCCTAACTCTGTGGCGGTGCAAAAAGAAAACACCTAATAGGTGTTTTCTTTTTGCATTTTGTGGTACACTTAAGGCACCTCTGTCAATACACACCATTCGTTTTATAAAAATAATTTGACTCAGTTCTCAATAACCTTATTCGTTTTAAAAGCTTTATTTTAAGTTTTATACCTATTAACCTGAGGCAGAAATGTCTTATGACGCAAGGCACTTCAATCACGTGATAATTGTGCATTTGCCTAGCCCTGTGGCACACCTGTGGCGATGCAAAAAGAAAACACCTTATAGCTGTTTTCTTTTTGCATCGCCACAGGGTTAGGTAAAGTTACAATCATCACGTGATTAAAGTGCCTTGCGTCATGTAGACATTTCTGCCTCAGGTTAATATAAAACTTTTAAAACGAATAGGGTTATTGAGAACCGAGTCAAATTATTTTTATAAAACGAATGGTGTGTTATTGACAGAGCCGACTTAAGTCTATCACAACGTGCAAAAAGAAAACATCTATTACCTAGGTGTTTTCTGTTTGCATCGCCACAGGGTTGGGTAAAGTTACAATCATCACGTGATTAAAGTGCCTTGCGTCATGTAGACATTTCTGCTTCAGGTTAATATAAAACTTTTAAAACGAATAGGGTTATTGACAATAACTGAGTCAAATTATTTTTATAAAACGAATGGTGTGTTATTGACAGAGCTGACTAGGTCTACCACAACGTGCAAAAAGAAAACACCTAATGTTTATGTCTATTTTCTTACTACACAGTTGTCTGTGCTTATTAGAAGAGAAGTGGAAAACAATTACACGTCTTTTAAGATTCGTTAAAAAAGTAAATGTGTTTTATTCTGTTCTTTGAGGTATCGTCGTGTTGTCGCTGGACTTACACTAGTGACTAGAGAGTTGTCAGATCAAATCGCTAAAGTTCGTTCATGTCTAGCTGACGGATATAGGATTAAACACCTACAACAAGTAGAGATAAGGTAAAATAGACATTCGCACCTTGTCTTACTTGTTATGTTTACCTGCGGCGGTTAGAACCTCCCATTCAAAATAACCACAGGTAAGTAAACATAACTAGTAGGTAAGACAAGGTACGAATGTCTATTTTACCTTTTCTACTTGTTGTAGGTGTTTAATCCTATATCCCTCAGCTAGACATGAACGAACTTTAAGCTTGCAATTGCCGGCCCTAAAAATTTGCCGCTCTAGGCCTACTCAGCCTATTTAAAAGTCCGGCCCTGCTAGTGTTTATTGCAAAACCTTTAAAAACTCGGAAGTAGTCATTGTATGGGGGCCGACAACTGTTGTTGAAATATAACTTCTTGTCTAAGATGCTAGTCCTTCGAACAAAAATGGAACCTAATGGGACTTTTGTTAACATAGGTGCAGCCCATCAGTACGCTCTAGAGCGCGAGATTATTTTACGGTAGGGACACTGAATTATTCTTATACCTACTGGAACGCGCGCTGCGTCCACCAGCACAATCGGAGAGAGAGGAACGCAAGGGTCATCCCTGTCCATTGAACTGTACGCTATACGCAACTGGAAAAGTAACGTTAGTCGCTAATAAGTAACACTGAAGCCATATCCACACAGGCAACCCTCAACGAATGGGTATCTCTATCTCTTTCCTTCGCGCGCAAAGTCATACTCAACGCCGCGCCGTAACACAAGAAATAAAATAAAATAGGTTGGCAGTTACGTCTGCTCTACTACCACAACAAGCTAGAAAGCGACAGAAGTACCTACTCCGCATCTGTCTTCTGGCTTGAACGCCTACAATGTATTGGAATAGGTCGTATCCCTTCCAGTTGGGTATAGCGTTCAGTCCAATGGGGCAAAGTATGTTGGGAATTTTTTCCATATATAGCGAATTTCAATTCCTTAATAAGAATAATAAATGTGTGAACAGGAAAAGGTATAGGTATTAACTACTTAAATAAAAAGCTGTGATAAAATTCAATATCACTAAGGGAAAGTGTAATTGGCCCTTATTTATTAATTAAAAATATAAAGTGGTATAGACAGATTTACCTAAGATTTATACAGATCAAGAATTCATTTTTTATAAATCTAGAAATATGTGTCTCATGTTTTAATCTCGCACAAGTATAAAGAGTAATATAGCGAATTACCTACAGGTTTTACAAGGCACCCAAAATAGTATAGAAAACTTTTATACAAATATATGTTCAGAACTATTTAATTTTACTAAAAATGAACTTAATATTTCTGCCATATACCTTCACCTTTCATTAAATTTGGGTATTTAGCACCAAAAGGTGCCAAATTTCTGAGCAAGAGAAACGGTATGTGCATAAACAGCAATTTCTACGTAATAATAATAATAATAAATTGTCTTTTAAGTTCTAGACGATTATAAATAGATGGGTACATTTAGTGCTATTTACATACATACCGTTCAAACTTTTGTGTTGCGTTTAAAGCAGTGTCGCTTAAATTTGTTTACTTATAACAAATAATTTGCAACAAAAATATAGCAATTGCTTACAATATTAAGCAAGTTATTTGAAACCTTTGGCAAACATTGTACGTTTTAGGAGAAAATTTGGCGAATATCAGTATTTTGGAGATTTATATGTTCCTGCTTAATGGCTGAATATTCTATATTTATAGGCAAATTTTTTAACCTAATAAATCTTTATTATAAAAGACATTTCCCTAAATCACGTCATTTAACACTAATACTTTTCTTATTTTAAAGTAGGCGAACATATTTTCTCAGTAATAAAAACTTGATTCAATTTATGGTCGTTATTTCATTTCCTGCAATGAAGGAATTATAAAATAAAATAAACTGTTCTTAAGGGACGTTGTATGACATCATAGTCCTTGTCGTATTGAAGTTCGATATCCTTCATATGAATCCATATGTGATACAACTTCTATCACGAGCAAAAACTATACGTTCTAGCAAACAGAATGCGTAACTAATGTATAAATTTAAATGAAAGATTGATTGTTTATCTTTTTAGAACAACGCGAAAATGCGTATACACATGCTTGCTATACACAATAAATATAATGGTACCTCTATACCTAACTACTTTAATACATTTACAATTCAGTAGAAAGTTTTTGATTGCTGGCAACTAAAAAGTTAAACAATCAATTTGTAATCATAAATACACTTGCACAATATTACATGGAAAATTTTTAATTATCAAGACTTCTAACTATACAGTAGTAAAAGTGGTCGATGTTGTAAATAGTTTCTCTAGTAATTATAATTAGTTTGATGCCAAAAGTCAATTCGTCTTCATGTTAATTTATGTTTACTGAAGTTGCGTCTAATGACGCCTAGCCTGTACTATGTCAGAAGTTTGAAGAACATGATGGCCAGTGAAATGTTGACGAATAATATAATGATTACCAGCTGTTGGCGCGAGAACCAATCCTGTAACACACATAAAAATATCCAATTATTAATAAGTATTCATATTATTTGCAAAAAATTTAATACCTGAAAATAAATAAATCTACCTTTTCTACCTAGTCACTTCCTAAGGATGTAGGTAGGTACAATATAATGATACTGCGATTCAGGGATTGTACCGAGTTTTTGTTTGTTGGAAAGTTTACTTACGTCATAACTATGTACTATTGATGAGGTAGGTGTAGGTATAGTGTTTTTACGCTAACTAACCAGTATTTAAGTAGGTAGCATTTCTAAAATTCTAAAATCGAGATGAATATGACGTTTATAGAATGATATCGATAGTTCTTTTCAGAAATTCAACAGGATTAACTTGGCGAGTGTCACTCACACATTGCCTATAGCAGATTTTACCACCTTGGTTAATCCGGTTGAACTTCTGAGATGGCCATATTTATTTAGGCGTTTATACATCAGATTATTGTCACATCACCTTTAAGTTGTTTTCACATGCCCTGAAAGAAACTAATAGCTATAATGAAACCTTTAATAATGGCAAGGGTACCTTTTCTTATTTCACCTCCTATTACCTATAACCAAAGACCATATATGGTCTTTGCTATAACTTATCTAATCGTAAAGCTCTCAAACCATTTTAGTCCGGGAGCCGACCGCCTTTTTTACAATCAATTAGTATACTTTTTATACTTCCTGAGCGGCTTTATTTTAACGATTTAACGAGACGCCAGTCTTTGTCCTCTGCGAAATGTTCGCAAATGGGTCCTACGGGGATGCGCAGGGGAAAAACACGTTGATTTGGTAATTACAAAAATATTGATTAATATCATGGGAAAACGGCCCAATTAATTTGAAGGACAATGTGAGCAATTATGCAAATATTTAATAAGCTACAGAAAAAATCAGCTTGATATTCATTATTTTTGTTAATGTAGTAATATCTACATGTTTGGGATGGGGCACATTCTTGATGGACCCATTTTTGTTGTAGGACAAAAAATGTTATTTTGAATTACTTACAAAAAATTTAACAGTTAGCTAAAAAATTAACTGATTGATATTAATTAATTTTTTGTAATTACCACATCAATAACGTGTTTTACCCCTGCGAACCCCCGTAAGACCCATTTGCGAAAATTTTCGTAAAGGAAAAAGTTTGGTGTCTCGTTAAAATATAGCCGCTCACGAAGTATAAAAAGTATCTATATCTACTAATTGATTGTAAAAAAGGTGGCCGGCTCCCGGACTATTTGTGTTTAGGAACATTGTAACAAAATATGGTCTAAAACCACTAAAATTTGGAATATGTATAATAGAACAATTTATCTTTAATAATTTTACTTATATAAAGGAGAGCATTAATTGAACCAATTGTAATCCGAATACAATGATTAAAATTAAGTGTCGTTTTGGTAATGATAATGATGATGGACGGTCATGATAACACATAATTGTTCTTGCTTTTAAAGAGAAAGAAAGAGAATAGGTACTTGTATGTCAATAACTTATATATGGTAGCACAGAGTGTGATGGTAGAGGTACCTAATTATAATAAAATTGAGGAGCAAACACTGAAGTCTATTTCTATTATATTATGAGTTCAGTGGGAGCAAACGCTAGGAGAACGTTTTCGATGATGATTTTAAAATTAAAATAAACATTATTATAATGCACTTAAGTTATAATAAATGATATTATATAAATTATAGACGAGAGTTTTATAAAGTCATGTAGATAACTGCATCCAACACGACAACCGGAAGTTGATTCTGGAAATTCGACCAATTGCGTTATTTTTCATTTTACTTACTAGTTTTTCGTTAGTTTGTGGGTGTTAGTTTTTATAAAAATTGGGTTTTTAGCTAATCAAAAGAAAGTTTAAGTTGGACGATCAAACTTCACTTCACATGTTCCTTGACATTTGCCTGAATTGTTATTTTATTGTAATTAATAGATAAGTAATAACAATAATGATTAACGAAGAGGGGTAGAAGAAGGAAATCGACTGCTAAATGTTGTTTACAACTTCTACCCCTCTTCGTTAATCAAAATAGTCAATACTGCTAAAAAACATCATCTCAAATTATCTACAATCGTAGGAAGAAGATCGATTGAAAATAATTTACACCAACATTTAAGCAACCGATTTCCTTCTTCTACCCCTCTTCTTCGTTAATCAAAATAGTCAATACTGCTAAAAAACATCATCTCAAAGTAACAATAATGCTCATCACAAACCTAATAGACACTAACGGTGGCATTTTTCAAGGTGATTCTTTGAGCCCACTTACCACTTTGGTTTACATTTCATAGTAACACAATCACGAAATACATCGCAACGCTACACCTTTATATTATATGGATGATCTTAAATTATATCCACGGCTTTAGAAGCCGTGAAATTTGGCATTGACAAAATATAAAACACAATACCTACAATATATAATATACAGGGTGTCTCACGGTGACCGTCGGTTAGAAGTATATCAAGAACGGTAAAAGCTAGAAATTTGAAATTTTGCACATGCGACATGCCGTGTTTAATCTATTAAATAAAAATATTTTCTAAATGGCAGCACTTCCGGAAATACCGGAAGTGAGCATCAACATCTTTATTTTAAATACAAACCAGGCAATTTTTTTCCACATTCTGATGAGTGATGTGTCATAAAATGTTTAGTAAGTATGCTTAAAATAATCGGCGTATCAATTTCGATTGTTGAGAAAAAAATTTTTTTTCGCTGAAAAATTTGAAAATCTTGTTTAGGAAATAAAATTGAAAGTCGAAAGTGGTAAAAGTTAGGGAAATGGGATTTTAGGTTCTCAATGTCAAAAGATTGAGACACAATTATCTGTAACGGATAATAAAAAATTGCCCGCGGTTACTGATCTATTTGACGTTATTTCCAGACTTAAGAAAAACTTTAAAAAGTCTCTTTTTTCAAATGGAATGCCTATTTAATTATCATCCCATTCGATGCAGAAATAAATTTCCTTTAAATTGATACACCATGTTCCTATACCTAAAATCAATGATTACAGAGTTATTTACATTTTTCTATTTAAATTTATAATTACATCCCTACTTTACAAAACATGGTTGGCTTTGAAAATTTTCAAAAAATGTTTATTCAATTGTTTCTTATGGGAAATAAATGTAGTGCCAGTAGTTGTTTATGAACTACCTATATGTATAACATTTCAAAAAATAAAAGAAAAGCTCGGAGCAGATTTTGAGAAAATCGATTTTTAATTATTGACCAATTTTGGGCACCAATAAATTTCCAATTTTCAAATTTTAAGTAATTTAAATGATTCTTGAGCTACACCCTAAAAAGTAAAAACTTGGAGAATTGCTATATTGGCCGCTATTTTGAATTTAGAAACAAACGAAAAACAGCGTTTTGCTTGTAACCATGTCTACTAACTTTTCACTAAGGTCCAAAGGAGTTTGGGTTAAAATTTGAATGTTTGCTCCCAAAATAACGCCCCTAATTTGGGCCTCTCGGGCCGATTTTGAAGAAAAGCTTGTTTTACCAATGAAGTTGGAAAACAGTTCAATCTGGAACTGAACTTCGCCTTTTGCGAATATGTTGATATATATTGTTTTTGCATCCGCCATTTTTTTTTAAATAAGTGAAAATAGGTAACTTAAAAACTATAACTTGTAGATAATGACATGTGGGTATTAAATGAACTGAAATTTCACGTAGAATCCAAAAATGCAATAGTAGTTCCCATTTAAAATAACGAAGTTTCCAGCTACCTACTTCCGGCATTTCCGGAAGCGCTGTCATTTTGAAAATATTTTACATCGATTCGGTTTTCAGAGTAACCCCTAAGTGCAAATTTTCAAAAACCTATCTATAAAACTTTCCCAGAAATGTCTAACTATTAAAGCTCGCAAAAAAGCACCCTGTATACTATTACTAAATATTAATTTATATTATAAAATTATTTTTTAGGCGGCTATTACATAAATAGTTTTACGTATCTTTTGAAAGCCGTAAAGTGTAACTTTTTTTTTAACATCTGTCATAAACAACTTTACGGACACATTTACTTTACAACCGCTTTTTGTTGTCCAGGTGAGCAAAGCACTCTGTAAGTGACATGAATAATCAAATATATGATTATTGTATTTGTCAGGTAACTGTCACTGTAAAAATTATGAAATTGATTTTTAAATTAAAGTTTATATCTTATTGTGATAGTCGCCTAAAAAATGTTGTGTGCACCTCGGTTAAAAGTTCTTTTTTAGCCTCATCTGATTTGTTAGCCTCGGCTTTCGCCAGATTCGGCCAAAAAAGATCACTTTTCTTGATACACAAATAGAAATAACTATTATCGAAATCATTATAATTGTTCATTGGACGATTCTTTGTTTATCTCTAAGTACTTCTATGATAGTTGTATTAGTGGTATCATAACACTTTGAGAAAAGAGAATGTTTTCTGCCAAGGCATTACCACAGGATTTAACGAGGCAGCAATGCTTTTTCTTTTAGAGTTATGTTCGAACTATAATTTGGTTATAGTTTGAAGCTGTTACTCGATAGGTAGGTACTGCAACGTGCCTAAAAAATTTAAACAAGTTTTTTGCCTAGGCATTAGCACAAGATTTAACAAGGCAGAATTTTTTTTCTTTTTTAACTATATAAAAGCTATGTTTTAAGAGTAATTTGAAGCTTTTACTCGATAGGTACATAGTAACGTGCCAAAAAAAATTCAGGAGAGAGGACATGGCGAATTTCTGCACAAGTTCCGCCCAGGCAGCAAAAGATTTTATGGATGGTCTGTATAAGTACTATAAAAATCATTTGATGCTGTTACTCGATAGGCCAGCTTTTTTGCAGCCAGCTCTCGCTCTAATAGTAGGTGCATAGGTACTCACTAAGCACCAAATATAGGTGTTATCCGCAGCCACACCCCTCAACAGTAAGAGTTTACCTTGCTCGTTTAACGTTTAATGGACATAACTTTTTTACACCAAACACAAATAAGTACACAAACTACGAGAATACTTTATAACAAATCGCACAATCAGTACTACACAAGTCACACATCTTACACACTCTTAAAAATGAGTGTGGCCTGAGGGGCAGTTTTCCAAAACTTTGAAACCGTGATGTCCACTCACGTAATACAAAGACTAAACACTAAAATCCATTTGGGTACAAGGTACCACAAACACTCCAAATGAAGTAACAGCAAATTCTATCAGTCCATCGTTATTTACAATTCGTTACCACGACTTATTCAAGAAGCAAATACTGCATTTACTGTGTTTAAGCGTAAATTAAAAACATTTTTACTGTCGCGTACCATTTACTCCTTAAAAGAGTTTTACAGTGGGTGTAAGGCATTTTCCTAACGTATTGTTGTTGCTTGTTTTGATTTTATAGGTTTGTTATTTAAAGATGTTTTTTATTTTTTATAGATTGTTATTTTATAACACTATCCACACATGTTTTTTTACTATTTTTTTATTTTATAATATCCAGGTTTTGGCTTGTCTTGGCACCCACAATTTTTTGTAATTTATTTTCTGACAATAAACTTATTATTATTATTATTATCATCAAGCACCACACCACACATAACATGTAAACATGGACACAAATCACAAATGACTTTCAACGGACGGTAGCTATAGAGATTAACGCCGGAGGCTGTGTGGATACTTCAGCAACTCATGTGTGGCTGCCATACAAGATCAAATCACTTATACACGAATTACAGATAACACATAATTAAAGATAGGGCATTTACGCATAATCTTTGTAGACAACGTTCGCAAACACCAGAAACCGTATAACACATCACATCAGCATGTACACGTCTAGCACAGAGTACAAACACAAGATGATCAATTAGCTAAGATAATAAACCAAGAATTAGCCACAAAATACAACCTTTCCACTGATAACAGACCCTACAACAAATACAAATACAAGGTGGGGCGTGGTTACTTTTTTATTTTAAAAAATCATAACACAAAAAATACGGAGCAGGACATTTGGGCGCCGGCGATTGGGCGACGGCGTTTGGGCGCCAGGCTTTTGGGCGCCGGGCGCTTCGGCGCCGGCGTTTTGGCGCCGGGCGTTTCGGCGCCGTAATTATGTTATGCAAGAAAATTTTACCAACGCACTTTCAAAACGCTAGATTGATGCGAAGTTAAAGGTAGGTTAGTATATTTTTTTTTCAATTGAAACAAAAACGGGAATGTGAAACTAAAGAACGTTTGAAACTAGAACGAATGCTAACCTAAGCGTAGATTGATGCGAGGTTAAAGGTAGGTTTAGTATATTATATTTTTTCAATTGAAACAAAAACGGGAATTTAAAACTAAAGATTTGGCGCCCAAACGTCCGGCGGTAAATAGTCTGGTGCCCAAACGCCCGGCACCGAAACGCCTGGCGCCCAAACGCCGTCGCCCAATCGCCGGCGCCCAAATGTCGCGTACCGCAAAAAGTATTGGCAATATGATATCGATTTAATTCTTTTTATGTGTAAAGGGGTACATTTAAAGTTTTATTTTAACACAACAAATTTTTACAGGTGTTACAAATTGCCCTCGACGTTTTTGATCTTTCGCTTTCATATTCAAAGGCGTGTGGTAAATATGCCGTGGTAAATTGACCACCGAAATATTCGCGCACATGTTAAATTCCGCCCCAAAAAAACTCACCCTTGCAATAGCCGCCATTATAGTTATTTTTGTATCTAGTGCGCGAAATGCCACTTTGGTGATCGAGAACTGATTTTTTTAATAACGAGGCGCAGCCGAGTTAAAAAAATAGTCGAGACCACCAAAAGTATTTCGCGCACGAGTTGCAAACAAAATTTTTTCTACAAACGCAAACGAAACGTGAAGAATTTGACAATTATTTTAACGTTAAAATACAAAACTCTCAATTCTCATCTAGTTTGCGTGTAGTGCGTACTTCGCGCATGACGTCGTCATTTCGGGCACGCTGTCATGGTAACGTAGGTAAGTGAAAAAAAGGGTAACTTCGCGTATTGTTATCGATGCGCAAACCTTGTCATTTTTTGACGTTTGTAGAAAAATTTCATTTTGAAACGATTTATTTTCTCAGTAGGTTTTCTCGTTATAGAACTAAATTTTATGCCATTCCAAAGGAATTGAACCATATAATTTTAGAATTTGTGCTAGTAGCTTTTTTGTCGATTTCTGATCTAATCTACAATAGAAGCAATAAATTTACGCACTTGCGACAATCTTTAGTTCAAACAGTGCTTGTAAATAAAATTAAAATCTTGGCTACAAATATTTATTAAAAATCATTAAAAATTAACACATAATTTCAGTGCGAAAATTTACTAACAATTTACAAACAATTCGTCTTAAAAAACAATTGTTAAGTACTAAAATTCCATGGAGATTTCCCTACTAAACAATTTTTTTTAGTAAATACCTACATTTTTATATACTTTGTAAATTTTACATGCCATTATACACTTAGCCAAAAAACTAGGAATATTTAAAAGGATACGTAGAAGTCTATGTGGAAAAATTCAACCTTTATAACTTCGATTTTTGCGTTTCATTCTTTCATGCATTTCAGGTAAATGAACAATTATGAACATAGGGTTCACTTACAAGATAATCTTACTGTGTTGCAATATATTTATAAAAAAATTCGTCACGATCCGTCATCTAGAATTGGGAAACTTCTATTATTATTATTATTATTGTCCACCCCATGAAGGAGGGTTGAGGCATCAACTGCTATGGTTATTTATTACTTATTTAGCCCTATACATACACAATTATTAACACATTTTTCTTTCTGGAACTTATTTTGTAAATACGTAATGTTACTTGGTTAGCATTAATTATTGTAACGAGTTAAGTTTATTTTTTAATACATTACTTATTAATTAATTAATTAATTCTTTTCTTGATAAGTATTAATTATTATTGTACCTGATAAGTTATTTTTATTTTTGTATCATTTTTAAGTTCAAAAATCGTTCCATTTCTGCACTTCACGTTACCAAGTTGTTATTACAAGAAACGCTAAATTCGACCCTTTTACACTAAATTTTATCAATATGAGCGACTGTGCTGTTTTGAGCCAAAGCCACGGGCCACAGCTATCAATGATTGCCATTTCAGGTTCAAAAAATCCAATTTTGCTATTTTATCTCCTAAACTGCTTGAATTTTGTCTTGCGGGCGTTTACCCTTTACCGACAGATTCTTTAGATAACCGCAAGTCCACTCTGGGAAGTACCATTTACAAATAAATACTATAATTCTCGATTTCCCCTCCTTTGTTGCAACATTCACGTGATGCGGTTGAAATAATTATTATTTCAATTTTTCTCTCGTGGGAAACTACCAAACGGTAATTACTAATTTATTATAATTAGTTAATAATTATTAATTGTACTTAATTATTTATTTATTTCTTCTTAGAAGTATGATAAGAACGTTTGACAAAGAATGGAAGCCGCAAGATAAGGTTACTAGGACATACCTACTAACCTAGGTACAAGTTTTTCCTGCTATATTAAACATCCATTTATTTTTTAAAACTTTATTTCCTTTTCTTCAGATCTACATTTTTTAATAACTAGGTATGTATTTTTTTTGCCTCTAGCTACTATGTTTGCTCACGTTTTACCGATCTTCTACTTTACAAGGATTTGCCTTTCTTTTCACTACCTTGGCCACCGTTTTTCGTTTTCCATTGTGTTATTCGATTGGTGTATAATTGCTCCCATGCTTTGTTTCGTTCCCTATTTTCTCTAGGTCTCAACCACTCTTTGAGAGACAGGTGGACGTGGATTTAATTCCGTATAGTGCTGTAAATAATTTGCTACAGGGTCGGGTCGGGAACTAATGCCGGCAGACAACGCATTTAATTCATAGTTGCTCTTCACTCTCAATAACAATTTATAACAACTAATCCAAACAATATTTCATACAAAAATGCATTAACAATTCTAGTAAATGTAAAGGTGTGAGGTTTGCTCAGACAAATCGACCAGACTGAATTTCCAGGACCAACTTCACGGACGTGACGCATTATTGTACGTTTAGGTACATAATAATCAGATTCTACATGAACAAGACGTAGAATCATGATAACTAAGAATGCCTAAGGACTAAGGAGACACATAAAACCACTTGGGTCTATAATTATGTAGACCTTATTTATAGCAGTTTATTTTTCACATAATATTACGTTTGTGCCAATTATAATACTGCTAAAAACAATGTTGTGTCAGTAATATTAAGGATTCGCCGCTGACTAACTAAAATTATTACAAAACGGTATTGTTATAAAAGCTATCTAACGTGCCAAACTTGTGTGTATTTTGACAACTCATAAAGATGTCAAATCGATATACACAGAAATCAGAATTATTGGTAAAACGGCAGAAAGGACGTATTAATTGAGGGTTAGTAAGGTAAGCTTTACTGCCAGAATTAAGTAATGTTATACACTTTTCATTAAAAGTATAATTGTCTAACATTTGTATTAAGGTAAAGTAGGTTTTTTCACAGGGGAGTTGTAGCAAGACGTGTAATGATTAAGTAAACAGGTAAGTAAACATTTATTTATAGGTACTCAAGAAAAGAACATGAACGTAATTAACGTAGAACCCAGTTCGAGTTAGTTCGCTAACAGACAAGCAATTGCATTAGCATAAGCACTCTGCTGATGCGTAAACACAACTGACTGACTAACTAACTACAAACGGTTAGACCGCACGTATATATATGTACATATTATAAAACCGCAACTGCGCAGTGACAATTTGAATATTTTCCTTAACAATTTGAGTACAAATTAGACGACGTTTCACCAATAATTTTTCAAGTCGAAAAAGTACAAAATAGTCAAATTTTTAACCTAATTAGGTACTTATACAATGCAAGTTTTACTATTTTTGATTTTATAATCACATCAGTATATAATTTTAACAGTGTACTTTTTCGACATGAAAAAGCCAAGTAGGTACTTATGGGCTTTTTCAGTTATTGGCGAAACGTCGTCTAATTTGTAGGTAGATACACAATTATACCTAGGTTAATGAAAAGTGTATAAAATTACTTAATTGATAGTAAAACTTACCTTATTAACCCTTAAGAAATCAGAATGTTTACAGAGAGTTATTGTAATAAGAGGTGTAAAAATGTAACGTTGTCTGTTGACTTTTTGGTTACGACTGATCCTTAGGTTATTAATTAACCTAAGTACTGATGCAACTGACACAACTGGAAACACACAAGGATTGCAATGGTTGGTATGATTTCAACGGATTTGGGATAATTTGCCAAATAACCAAAACGGCGTTGCAATTTTCAGATATTTCCCAAAACATACCCAAAACGCCAAAACTGATATTCAGACATCTAAAAGGCAACCAACCGCTCTACTAAACAGAGCCAATTCACCCGAATTTAATATGTAGGTACTATTACACCAACCGTCACCAAAAAGCAAAATGTCCAAAACACCAACAAATAATTTGCCTCCATCTTGATTCTTTAACAGACATTAACGAACGCGACGGCCAGTAATTCACGGAACATTTTCCGAAAATATTTAGGCTATTTGCTTTTATGACAGTTTAAATTACAAAATGTGTCAAGAACATTCTGTAGAGGATTTATCAAGAAGCAAATTTGCGACCGTATTTTTGGCAACTTCACGTATTTCGGGGGGCGAACATAGAAGATTATCTTCCATATTCGTGTTTTTTAACAGAATTTGGATAAAACAAAAGGCGACTATAGATCAAATTATCAATTTTAAAATTAAGAAATTACCATCAACCTCGAAGCACTCATTCTTTAAAATGACTCGTGGCTACACCAATCGTTTTTAAACTTGAATTCGTGCTTCAAGATTGGTCTAATGAGTTTTTTAATGTACTATTTTAAATGTGTAGATACTTATAATAGTTGTATGGCTATAACAAATTGACATACTGAATAATTAATCTAGTAATGGATCATAGCTGTAGCTCTTTTATAGAATAATTTTAACTCCAGAGGTTGTTTTCAGCAGTATATCAATTCGGTTTTACACTAATAACATTCTTACTATGTGCTAAGTTTATCTGTATGTCTTCACGATCGACGTTTTAGATTTGCCAAATTCTTGTGGTGGTGTTTTGGTCAGTCGGCGCCAAGCCACATATGAAATTCGTCGAAATGGTCATTTTAGACGTGTTCGACTAAATAAAGGTGTTTTTTAGTACCTGTCGAATTTTTTCTAAGTTCATAATAAAATTTCATAAATCGTGTAGGTACACATCTTGTCGTTTACCGAAACAGCGAATTATAAAAGAAGACGTTCTATTACTTTTTATATTGTGTTTTTTTTTTATTATTATTATTTATTATTATTTTATGTCTTGATAAGTTGTGTAGTATGATAATGACACTAGGTTTGGCAGCAAAGAAATTGTACGAATTGAGTCTCGTAACAGGACCAACTACTTTTGCAAAAAATCAACTGTTTCTGTACTATAACAACGTTTTCTTTGACACATATTAAGGTTTCTTTATATTTCTTTATGGACTACAAATTTCGGTGGGGTACATCATCTTCAGCCCAAAGTAAAAAAATTGCATGTATACGTAGACGGTATATAAACATTTTTTTGTACAACTGTCATTAAAAGTGACAGTTTTAACGGCTGTCAAGAGTGTTAAAAGATGACGTTTACAGAGTAGCGTGTTAAAAATACTTTTAACACTATAGTGCGTCCAAACCTCCCGCTGCAGTATGGAGCTTATGGGAAAATAGTGCACGATTGCCAAACTTATTATGCCAATAGATTACTGTACCTATAATACCGTAGTACGGTTATAATAATACTGTATCTACGGTACGTGAGACACAATTTCTACCCTCAAATAAATAAAAATATTTGCAATGCAATACAAATTTAGATAAATTTGGTATGTAGGTACTTTCTGAAAAGAAGATTTTTAATAAATGGTGTTAGTTTAATTCGATAAATATTGTAGAAGAAGCGGGTAATAAATTTGACAGTACAAGAAGTTCATGACAATTGATGTCATTAAATGACGTTTCGCGTTTGACAACATTGCTGTGAAGAACAAGGATACCGTTATTTGGAAATGACTAAAGATAGTAAAAGAGAGAGTAACTCCATAAGAACCCATACTGCATCGGGAGGTTTGGACGCTCTATAGTGTTAAAAATATTTGTAAAACTAGCCAATAGTAAAATAGTTGTTTGTCTTGTAGTAGTAGTAATTGTTGAAACGTCAAAAAATAATTAACTGACAAGAGACGTCAAAATGACAGTTTATGAAAATATGTATTAATTTTTCTATTTTATTATCAAAATAGAACAGTTGTGCAAAAAACTTTGTATAATATTTGTGTTAAAAGTAACTTTTATTTTGTTCGTGAAATTGCTCCACTCGCTTCGCTCGTTTCGCAAACTTTCACTCACAAAATAAAATAGTACTTTTAACACTCATATCATAAATAGCTATAAAAGGTGTATAATCTCATTTATTTATATACGTTATTTACTCAATCAGAGCAGTTGTGTCATAACGTTAGACAATTAAAATTGTTTACATTTTATAGTTTACGCTACATTAACAGCTTTTCCTACTAAATGAATGAATTGTTCAAACAATCCCGCAACTGCTACGATTAATAAATAATGCATACACACAGTCACACACTTATTTTGCTTTGATTAAACCACCGAAAACAATGGCCTATAGGCTACAACTATTAAAAAAACTCGAAAAACCTTAATTTTGGCCGCATTAATCAGTTTTACGGATGAATGCAAACGGGGCGGCGTGAGCGTTCGTCTCATCAACAGTTATAGGGTTTCACAAGCACGTTTGATAGAACCTATGCAATTGAACTCTGAAAATGATGTATGTAATAATAAAACATCTGCCTTAATTATTATTATTTAAAGTGAAGCGATTCATTTTTCATCAATGAGTGATCTGACTTCTGAGTACTCTTTGCTTTGGTACCTACTTCATACTTCAGAAGAGAGAAAATGAAATTGAGACAATATTTGCAATGAGTGACGTTATTTTATGTGAGTTAATTTTACATTGAAGCGTGATCGCAAAAAATCACTCGTTTACTTATCGCCACAGTGTGTGATTTGTAGTTTGCTTTTATGAAAGTAGTGCAAAAAATTAAGCTTAAAAATATATGAATGAGTGATTTTGCTTCTTTGCTAGAGCATTCATCGAAAAGAATTATCATGCCCAGCGTGCAAATCGCAACGTGCATTTTTAAAAGCTTTGAGCCTTGCGCATAGAATTGTGACTTCGATAAAAAACAAAACAAAAATGTTTAGACTGAACCTAGGTAGTTACAGAAACAAATTATATGACGTGAGCATTTTTCAAACATTTACAGCCAATTTACGAAAACAAACATCTAAATGAATATATATCTATAAAACTAACATACCTATCAGTTCTCTGTAAGACGGTAGCAAGGAAAACAAATACGAAAAAGTCGTTTTAGAGTTCCGTGTTAATCACAACTACATGAAGTCATCGTTAGAAAACATTTATTAAAATAAAATTAAACCTAGGTAAAGTCAAACTTAAAAGTGCAAGGCAACAATAGAAATTATATGTATATTTAGGTTTGCTGTGAAGTCAAGAGTGGTATGCGAGTTAGCGCTGATCTACTGATGTTTATTTTTAGTAAAATAAACATTACACTGTTTAATTTACATATTGCGCCACTCTTTATAATTTACAGCGTAGCAATAATTCGATATTAGAAAAGATAAAAAGAATGATCGCAAAAATATAAATACCTTTACTTGTGGACTAACTAAATATAATAATGGATTTGCACGTAGTCGCTCTTTTTCGTCGGCCATTCGTCGAACTTCCTCACGCCGTGCTGATCCTAATGTCGACACTTCCTCTCTGGACATTCCACCCGTGGCTTTGGGCAAAACTTGTACGTCGGGAAGAGATTTCTTACGTTGCAAGGAAGTCTGCTCGACCAGGTTCTAGTAACACATCAAGAAACTTTTTCATTTTCACTACTTACAGAAGCACATTTTTCACATCATGCTACCTCCACGGGCGGAGTGTCAATCCAACTTTCGGAGGCTCGCCGAGCCATGAGAGCAGGAGAATATAACAAATCCTCTTCTTCATCATCATTTTGGTACCAAAACATTGTTAAATGTCCCAATTCGCAGAGCCGGCCAGAATACACTGAATTAAAGGAATCTAAATATGTTTTATATTTATCCGACCGGTTCTGCCAACGAGGACACATTTAGCAACTGAACGTCGGTTTCGTATCTTTCCCCTTGGCGTACTCCCAAAGCTCGAAGCAATCCGCTCGTGAATCGTAACAGTTATAAACGTTTCAAATGCTATTAGTACACTTTTGGAACGAGGCCACTAACCTTGACGACGGGAGCAGCTCCTAGATTTATGTATAAACTTTCTGTGCGTTTTGGTTGATTTAACGACGGAACAATATCTTGCCCTAAACCTCGCTTTCTAATAATAACATCTTCGAATGGGGGTAATTGCAATGAATTAATGGAAGTCATAGGTGAAATGTTCGATTTGATGGAATTTCCTGTTAAAACATTGCCATTTTTAGTGGGCATAGGAGTCGGTGTCGTTCCTCTGACCACAGATGGCGCTCGCGACATTCTTTCTGGTGTATTCGTCGCGCCAGAATTGATTTCTACGGAAGGTTGCCTAGAACCCCCGCTACTAAGCCTTCCCGTTGCTCGTGTATACCTATCCACGCTAGAATCTCTACTTGGTGGTCGTTTGTAATGATCAAAGTAATCTATAGAAGTTTGATGAGGTACCCATCCTATATTTGGAGGTCGATCTCCTGACACCCTTCTTGACATTCGTCTAATAGCAGATGCAGTTGGTTCTTCCTCCCGAGATATAGATTTTCTTCCTCTTGTATCCTTTTCAATAATTTGTTTGGCATCTATTGAATTACTATTTATATTTGGGCCGTAATTTATTGTGTGTGTTGGACTTGGTTGGGACTTTTCCGCGTATAAATTATTTGATTGATTTGCATATGTGTTTTGATTATGCAATGGAGGACCTAGTTTATTTTGTTCTAAAACGGACGTATGATTAGGAATTTGACTTGAATATTGATTTTGTATATCCGACACTTGGTTTGTTATCTTATTTGGTATTTGATTAGGAATTTGACTATTAATTTGATTAGGCAATTGATTATGTATTTCATTAGCAATATTACTAGTTAAGGAAGAATCTTTCGCACTATTGTACGAAGCGTTAACATATTTTTCTCGATACCTCGCTTTTAGTCGATCTAATCCCGGTTGCTTAAAGTCGGGGGCATATTGTTTAGCTACAGCTTGCGCGACATCAGAATCGCTTCTGGCATGATCGGCTGCAATATCCGCTTGCTCGGCTTTACCTCTTGCAGTAGCTGTGCGAGATATCGCAATATCGGCTTTTTGCAAGGCAATTTTTGAAGCTCTTTGGGCCGCATTAACCGCGGCATCGATACGTTCCCGAAATTTGGCAGAACGCATTAAAAATAAATGTTTTTTCTTGTTACTCGTAATGAGAACATTGTTCTTGTATTTTCCTTCTTCTTTTTCACCATTGCTAAACGTGGTGACGCCATATCCATATTTCTTGTTCGCGTACCACTCACCCTCGTATTTTAACCCATCAGAACGTTCGCTTATACCAAATCCACTGCGTTTGTCATTTTTCCATTCCCCCATATAGGTTTCGGTGACATTTGCGTCCATGTGCTCATCCTTAAAATAAATTAGGGTGATTGCGTTTACCTATACGTACCACAGTGTTTTTACCTCTACTACAAAGCTAGCATTTGAATCAGTGTGCACGGAAGCATTTGTCATTGCTGATTGAGCCGAATCGGTACTCATCCAAGATGCCGTTGATCCTGTTGATCGTATACTGCCATTTCCTTTTTCTAAATCACCAGTGCTTCGTTGTTTTTTGAGTTTTAAACCCTGGAATTAAAATAAAGGTATCGGTTATAGCAATTATTATAGAAACAAAGGAAAAGACAAGTCAAAGCAGCAGTATAGTCAACGAAGGTTCTTCTCGTAAGAAGTAGGTAATATTGTTTATAATTTAATTATCGTTATAATTAATATCCATATGTTCCTGTCTTGACAAAATATATATTTTAGGTACGTATAATCGTATAAAAGAAATATGCGGAACGATATTTAGCACGTAATCTTATCGTTTGTGCCAAATTTTAGATCCTTCTAGAAGAAATACGATCAAATTTTGCGAACAGATAGCTCTGCACGATATTGCGGTTGTAGACTTTTGACAAAATAAGAGTAATGTCATTTGTTTACCACTTTGTATAGGGGGTCTTCTATAAAAGTTTGGGAACCGATGAGCGATGATCGTATAGATTTGGAGAAAAAATTCTCTTAAGGAAAGTGGCTAAAGAATTTTCTATCTCTGTCGCCATGGTGCCTAGCTGGTTGTACAAAAAGCACCTTCATAGAAAAAGTCCGTATGAGTTGTCAAAACTATGGTATTTCGTATTTATAGTAAATTAAGAATAACAAGAAAAACAAATGAACAATAATCATTCCCTTACCAATTTTACTAAAAACAACCAAACTTTAACATTAGTAATTGTTATTATTTTGATTAGACATGAGGCACTAAACTTTCGCAACGACAGTAACCATTAATTGCAACATCTTACTATATTTAATTTATTAACACATAATGAACAAAAACTAATTTACACAAAATAAAGATACATTTTTTACGCAACAGTCGTTTTTAAGTGCGTAACGAACAAAAGTTACGTAAGTAATCATCCCCGCCAGCATTGACGTTGATTTTCTTAGATTAAGATGTGGTCGCGCGCAACCCCAAATTTGAACTTAAATATTTCACTTAAATTTCTTTTATTACATAAATTATAACAGTAATAAAACAATGAAAACGAAAACATGTTAAAATGAACAACATAAATTTTGTTCTTCACTACAGCTCAATTGCGGATGTTATCCCTTGTGGTCTTTTAATCTTCCCAACAAGTGAGTGCCTACGGGAACAAACTTCTCCATCAAAAATAAGTGAAGATATTCGGTTCGATTACATCGATGTCTTCATTGCTGCTTTTAGAACAGTGAACACTCGTGGAATGAGAAAAATCATCGTTCTGTTTAAATTTTAAATTTTGCAAAGTTGACGATATGTCGTAAAGGCACTGATTGCGACAAATGAAGGGAACGCGCGAACAAGCGGATGACCACCAAAGCCCCTTAAAACCGACACTGGTTTGTGACATACTGATATGGTTATACATTCCAAAGTAGCCATCCTCTCTTCTTTTGTTCCTTTCAAGGTTGAGTTACGTGTTTTGGGGATGGTCTATGAGTGTATAAGACGGATTCCTACATTCTCTGTAATTATCCTTTCTCAACTGAGTGGATTCGTGTTGGAGGAATTTTGGCAGGTCATGGCTACAATTACAGCAGCTTCCCTTGCAATAATTCTCAAGTATGTCTTATGTGTAGAATAGTTTGAGGGCCGTTGCGGAATCTGACCACTCCATTCGAGGAAGTAAGAGTGCTATGGGAAAATTCCAAATCTTCTCACAATTTTTTCGAACAGGTTCAACGTCTGCCCAGCGATAGATAAAATTTTGTAAAAATACCCATTGTGGAGAAAATTTAAGTCTCTACAGCGTCCACATTGCTAAAAGTCCTAAAATTATTAAATTGGTAGATAAAAAAAAACCAACAAAAGTTGTTACGTATCATCGCAGTTTGTGTGTTCAACTACATCATAAAATACCTTATCATGGAGGTACCGTTTTATCTCCTTTTTGAAGTCATTTGTGCTATGTTTCAAGAGTAAACGAACACGCTGTATATTACAAAGAAGACGTCTGCTGTGACTTGAGAAAGGTGTTCCGCATGGTAGCATGTGAGTTTATCTAAACATTGGAAGAAATCTCAACAAATGTATTGAGCGCAAGCCAACGTTTATCAAGCATCAAGTTGTTTCACAGTCAAATACACGGGAACCATTCTGGATGTCAAGCTCAGATGGATGTAGACAGAATAGGAGGAACTCATACGTGTATCTTTTGATGGCGATTCCTAACAAAAATTATTTTTCATCTTTTCCCCTTAAAGGTCTTTATCATGGCAACATGGACAAGTTACTAAGATGTCTTCATGACTTGTTGGACATTCAAGTAGCGTTATCTCAGGGGCACAGGGGGATATGGAGAAAGTATGGACGATGGATGTCACGTCATGTGTACCTTTGCACGAAAGCAGGTTTCATAACTATTGTACACTATCCAAGTTCGATATCCTATAAGGTTAAAGAGTCTAACGTCATAGAAGCAGAAAAAGTTCTCTGCAGGGAGCAACCAGGATTTTATTATGTGGTTGTGTGGGCAAATACTTGTATTGAAAATACAGTATTTGAAATACATTTGTATTTTGTATTTTGTATTTGATGATTTTTCTCTAAAGTATTTTGTATTTCAAATACTCTCTTATGAGTATTTTCAATTTTGCATTTGAAATACATTAATGTATGTATTTTACCCACCGCAATGTTAACGATAGGTTCATAATGAATTCTAAGTGCACATTTTCAAGAACCTACCTATAAAACTTTCCTAGAAGCGTCGAACTTAATCTCCCAAAAAAACACCCCGTATGCGTATAGGTATTTTTGTATTTTTGTATTTCAAATATTGTATTTGTATTTTGTATTTTTAAAAATAATATAAAAGTATCTCGTATTTTGTATTTCAAATACATTTCTAGGAATATTTTGTAATTGAAATACGTTAGTGCATGTATTTTGGCCAGCCCTGGTTGTGGTGTACGCGATATATAGGTCAGCAAGTTTTAGCTCTGAATTTCTTTACCTGATATGTGAATAATGTATTTATTTATACCTATTCCATTGATCGAAAATGGAAGTATAAATCAACCTTAGTCTACGTTTCTTTTTGTTAAAAGTTAGTAAGTTAGCGCCATGAAGAGCTGCTAGCTATAAATAATCTTTTTATTACAAAATGATGAAGAAAAAGGAAACAATTATTTGCAGAAAATCAATAACATTCCCCGAGGCAGGCATTAGGTATTTGATAACCTTTCGATTCGAAAGATTTAAAGTCCCTTCGAGATGCGATCTTTTTGTTAAAATCTATTATCTACTAATACCTTCATGATATTTTGCTTTTAGCCGAAAGAAATAATGTGATTTACTTGGGCTTTTGGAAGTATTAGATAACACTCAAAAGAACGTTTACAATTTTGAATTTTTTCTACATAACCTTATGAAGGAAGAGAAGTAATAGTATTAGTACCTTCTGGCTTCTGAACGTAAAACCGAAATAAATTGAAATAGCTGCCATCCATCCTACATTTTACTGCATATCTCTTAGATGTACACCTGCGGCATTCCTTTAGAAAATATTCACTTGAGATATTCAGCGCAGATCAAGGATTCCAAATTTTTAATTGTAGTATTTTACTTTAGTCACCCGATTATGCCAATAATAGTGATATAAAATCGACAATGAGACTACACGTTTGAACAAATGGCACTAAGTTATTCACATCGGTCCTCTTCAACGAAGAGCCAATTTCAATTAGTGGGTACCAGAAATTACAAGCATACCGACTGATAGACCATAGACGTGATTGTCAGTGTGAAGATTTTTGCATCAATGGCCTATAGATAGAGGCAGAACGGAGTAACCTACGGAGTGGTATTCGATAATCGTTGTTAGCTCGAAAGAACAAAATGGGAAAAGAAGAAATGATTCGCAAACAGAACAGAAAAGGTAAAGAGGAATATCAAATGCATATGCACTAAATCGAAATTGAAGCAAAAATCGAAGAAAATAGAAAAAGAGAATAGAAGAGACAAATGTAAAGAAAAGGTACATTCTAGAGAAATTAAACTTTACAGATGCATGTCAAATTCATAACAACATATTAAAGGTAACGACAGGCACAAAAAAGGCTCATAATGGAAAAAAAAACAAATGGGAAGAAAAGAAATCCAAACAGTTTGGACAAATTGTATACTCTGACACCCAAATGGGTAAAAGAAACAGCGCCCAAAGAAGCATTATAAACATGAGAAGCAAATGGAGAAGATGATGAAAGTATAGATGATAGAAAGATACTTAATATTAGCCGAATTAAAAAGAAAAGGACAAGGATTAAAGGAACTAAAGTATGGCTACTAGATGTAATGGTCTGGCGTAGACATGAAACAAAGAGGAGTACCTAGGTTTATTGAGTATAGGTAACAGTAACGTATGCAACAAACAATAATGCAAAGAAGAATTAAAGGGCACATTTTGCAATGTATTACAAAATGAAATAGATAGTCGAAAACGAAATATCATAATGGAAGACATTAATAGACCAGTAGGCAATCAAGGAATAGAAAGATATGAAGGCAAACACGGAGAAGAAGTAAGAAATAACACTGGCGCAAGATTAATAGTAAATAATTTTATTAGAAAAAATTTATAACTTGGGAATGAATATTGCATTTAAAACAAAAAACAAAAATATAGACATAGAGCATTTTAAGAGAGCAATCGGAATATAACATCAAATATAGGGTGTTCCATTAAAATGTAGAATAAGTAGGTTCACTGATGAAAGCAAAAACTGAAAGTAGGAATTTTTCGGTTTTTTCGAAACTACATATTAACTTTTTCGTACCATATGTGTATGACATATTCATGATAGGCAAAATGAGGACTTTTGAACAGTTTTCGTGTTGCACAACGATATAGATATAAGGAAAATTAAAAAATTTAATTATTAAGGGAAATAGGTAAGTGTGTTATGGGCCCAATGTACCTAATTCCATTCCTGCATAAACATCAAAATTACAGTGTAGGTACTTCGCTTTTGAAAATCTAATTTTTTATTTCTATACAAGTTATTTTACAAATTTTCATGCCATTCTCTCCTGAAGAGATTCATTTATGTCAAAGATAATTTTTTTCAGATAAAGATCGAATAGAAGAGAAAATCAAAAATTTTTTAATACATACCATCAATAAACTTTTCTTGATGGATTTTTCACCCAGAGATCTTCTTCTGGCGGGTTCATCAGAATTCATTTTTAAAACGAAACCCCCTCGTGCATCATCTACTCTTCGATCACGTTTTTCGGTCGGATCCGCATTTGCACCTTCGTTACTTCTTAATGAAGTCAAAGATGCTCGTAAAGTTTTATTTCGGTATTTGGAAGCTTTTCCAAATGGGGCACTATTTCTCACACCATACCCATGTCGCATACCTCGAAGCCATTGACCTTGATATGTACCTTTAAAATTGAAATAATGATTAGCTCCGTAATAAAGAAAAACAAATTGTATCAGAGGTATTGTGAGTACATACAGACAAGTACGTGCCCGTAAGGTACAAGATACAATGCAATAAAAAAATCGAAAATGCTCAATAGCCACAGTAGTCACGATTAAAAACTAATACCTTGATTATATACCAGGTGTCATATCTTCGAAACTATAACAGATAAGTAATAAAGTTAAGTAAAATTTCTAGAACATGGAGGGGGAACCACTAATGACCTGCCGGGCAATCTTCTGCAACCCACCCCTTAGGTTCCACCCATCTCACCCCTATTTTTTAAATTGCATGTTTACGATTAAAAATACACCACCACCCTGCCACATTCGTAAGAACCTAAGGTAAGTATTGTGCCAAGATAAGAACCAGTCAACATTAGGCCTTGATATTTACTTATGTATATATTTACTTTTGTCTATAGTTAATAAGGGAAAAGTGAAAAACGGCCATGCCGATCTTTGTCCCTATTGAATGATTTTTTTCAGTTCAATAAACATTATTATTATTATTATTATTATTATATTAATTTATCTAAGATCCTTGATCCCAGCCAGGATAAGAACCACACGACATTTGACCTAGACAAGAACTCCATTGGACAGGGATCTACTTAGCAGTCAACATTTGGCCTTGAGATAACTAAGATAAGAACCCCATTTACAGTGATTTACTTTAGCAAAGATAAGAACCGCTCAAAAAAGAGCCTACCGCCGCCGCATGACCTCCACTTAGATCTTAAAGTCGCCACCAGGGGTGACCTTGAACTGTACTGAATTCGGTCCTACATAACTACTGACGTTTGTTCGATACCTCCTTAGAAAGTGGCCCGTAACTATGGTTACGAGTGAGAGAAAGTTGCACGCTCACGCATTTTTCGCTCACGCATTTTTCACTCACGCATATTTGAAAGTATTCACGTCACTTCATCGTCACTTGTAATTACATTTGTTTCATAGCAACGGATCGTCACAACTGTGTGATTTTTTTAAATAAAATAATTCCAATTGTAATACAAAGTTACGGAGTCACTTTCTAAAGAGGTATCGAACAAAATCTAATACAAAACTCGTGAGTAAGGTCACATGCGTTCACTTGGATTGCATCGTCTACTCGCTGCGCTCGTGGACGAACCAGCAATTCGCAATTCGCATGAACGAAAGTTGTACCTTCCTCACTCGTATGTAAATAACTATTTCGTTAAATAAAATTTCTAATAAAAAATAAAAAATAATTTCTTAATAAAACTTCTATCTCCAAAGGTTAATTTTGTAGTATGTACCGAAACTTGCGGAACGTGACAATTTGGTAACGAATGATTTGCTTTCAATTGTTTAGCATCTTTTAACAAATATGCAACGCTACAGAACTTTTTGTGTAGATAATGATTTTATGACGTAAATGCGGATTAAATACGAGATAAAGAATATTTGTAAAAGATAGTGCGCGTAGTCTAAAAAAATAACTTTCGTTTTACATGAACACGATTTACTTTATTCTCCCATTTACGACAGTTGTAGTTAAAACATGTTGATCCAAAGAAGGCGATACATTCTATGTGGCTTATTTATGACGATAACCCTCATAGTCGTATTTTATAAATTGAATCAAAATCGAATTCAATTGCAGAGTACACAACGGGAGAGTGGTGTAAAGTACATCCTTTACTAGACCGAATTTTGGATGACTACAAAAATTGGATTCGGTAAAAAACCTTTCGAAACGTGTGAGTATAAGAATTGCTTTGCCACAAACAGTAGAACCCTACAACCAGTTGAGGAATTCGATGCAATAATGTTCCATGGTTTAATTTATAATCCAAAAAAATACGGTACACCAAGCCGACGAAATGAGCGCCAGGTTTACATTTATTGCAATATCGAAGCACCGGCTCACATTTCACCAAATTACACACATTTCAACTCCTTCTACAACTGGACTATGACGTACAGATTTGATTCCGATATTGTACAGCGGGACGGTAATTTTACTGAGGAGGAATCGAACTACACCTTGCCATCTATGAAGGTAGTCCAGAACAAAACCAAACTAATTGCATGGTTTGCCAGTAATTGCAAAACGGCAAGTAAGCGAGAGCGATTAGTAGCCGAAATGCAAAAGTTCCTACCGGTCGACATTTACGGCAGTTGTGGTCCCCTCAAGTGTGACAGACTCAAGGGTAACACTAAACTTTCTTCACCAACATGTTACGACATGATTAAAGAAAACTACAAGTTTTACTTGTCATTTGAAAATGCAATTTGTAGAGACTATTCGACCGAAAAATTGTACAATGTCCTTAAGAAAAATACAGGGTTATCATAAAAGAATGGTGCGGTTTCGAACATTGTTTAAAGAAAAACAGAATTACTTACAGTAAATGTTGTTTATTAATCTAATTTGTCGTCTCAAACAGTTTTTTTACATAATTAATAAATTTCAATATGGGCGCCCTTAGTCGCACGTTGAACTAAAATTACGGATTTTAATTCAGCCATCAATAAAACACACTTTGCTTTATCTTGAACCGAGAACATAGTAACTCACTAAACTCACCGCAACAACAGTACAAGAACTGATGTTGAGGTTAGAACAGCTTATAAACAAACTTTTGGGTTGGACACTTTCACAACATTTAGAAATTTCCCTAGAATCTTCCTACGAATTACTGAAACCGCACCATTCTTTTATGATAACCCTGTATAGTGCCAATAGTGTACGGTGCAGGAGATTATAGCTTAAGTGCTCCCCCCCACTCTGTGATCGATGTTACCGATTTTGCCTCAGTTAAAGAGTTAACTGACTATTTAAAATACCTGGATGAGAACGTGTACGAATATCTAAAATACTTTGAATGGAAAAAAAGTATAAAATTGTAAAACCTCTTGACCATAGTATCGCTAACCTTTGTGATGTTTGTAAAAAATTAAATCAGCCGTTAGTAAAATCTGTTTACCATGACCTACGAAGTTGGGCATGGGGAAAGCCGGGTGAGATCTGTAAAGTAGGCCAGAATTTGCCCATGATTCTAAAAAATATACTATAATTATTGAGTTATGCTTATGCTTAGGTATAGTTGTTCTTGTTGCAATAACGTTTAATTGCAGGTGACGAAATTCAGTGAAATGGCCACACACAAAAAATGTATATTAAATTGAAATAGGTAGAGGTATATGACCCTTTGTTTAAATTTAAATACAATGTAACTTACTATATGATGTCTCATAAGATAGCAGTCCACTTATAGCAGACTGCAATAACAAATATTACATAATTTGTTACTTATTTGTTGCTAATTTGTACCGGTAAAAAATTTTTGTACCATCAAAAATTTTCAAAAAAACGGCATACTGCTGACTTAAGTTTAAATTGGCAGTCCACGTGATATAGCGCCTCAACGACAGTAGTTATGCGAATGAAACATCAATTATAATTTGTTAGTTAACCTGTAGTTTAAAAAAATAGCGGGCAACCCAAAGCTAAGTACATACATTACACAATTTATTGATCAACCGATCGATTTATTAGGAACAGCGGGACAGCGAAATTCTAATTGAAACTTCTCTTGCACATATTTGTAAGATTTACACTCTAAGTCTCTACAATAAACACGCATTCATCCTTGGAAAAAACCATAGCTGACACAACGCAACGAAACGACACCGGAAACAGTACTAATGACAGACTAGCACCCCAATTATTCTCTATTCTGGGCTAGCACATTGTAATGTAACTCTCACAGACAATTGGCCTTGAATACACTGTTCCCAACATACAGGTTTAGGGAACTAATATTTACCCATGTATTACTACCACCTTCTTACACTTAGGGTTGCGTCCTTAATAAACACCCGTTATAATTATGCATTTTTCTTTAAATGCGTACAAAAACTTTATGCCATCTGCACGTCTGCACCGCCATACGAAATTTTTTTCACCACTAGCAGGTAATATACCTTATAACAAATTCAAAAACACAATTTTCTAGGTCTGTGGGAGCAGTTTACATACTTCGGCAGTCGGCGACCAAGGGTAACAAAAAAAAATCGTTACTGCACGTACTGGCAACGCGGTAAATGGTCTGATTCAAAAGACTATTTTGTTGGAAGTCACGCGCACAAAATTCGGTAACAAATTAAAAAATACAATTTGCTAAGTTTCTAGAAGAAAATTACATACTTTGACAGTCGACGGCCAAGGGTAACAAAAATAAAATCGTTTAATGTCCGTAATGGCAAGACGGAAATGATCTGGTAGAAAAGACCGTTTTATCAGCAGATACGCAAACATAATTCTGTAACAAATTAAAAGATACAATTTCCTAAGTTTGTAGAGGAAGTTTAGGGGCCTGATCACAACGGCCACTTAGGTTATTGTTATTTGGTTATTTCATAACGGCGACCTTGATTACAACGGTCCCTAATACTATTTGATCATAACGGCCACCTTGTTCACGTTATGATCAAATCACAGCATACTATATACTGTGATCAAATCACATTAGTGGCCGTTGTGATCAAGGTGGCCGTTATGAAATAGCAAAAACCGGGGTGGTCGTTATGATCAGCGGCCGTTGTGATATAGACCCAAAGTTTACATACTTTAACAGTCGTTGGCCAAGGGTAACAAAAATAAAATCTTATCCTGTAGGTATGTACGTAATGTCTACCATACCATTTACCGCCTTGCCAATACGCACATTAAACGATTTTATTTTTGTTACCCTTGGCCGCAGACTGTTAAAGTATGTAATCTAAGTAATCTTCTTCTAGAAACTTAGGAAATTGTATTTTTTAATTTGTTACAGAATTTCGTGCGCATGACTTCCGATAAAAGGTCTTTTGAATGAGACCATTTACCCCCTTGCCAGTATGGACATTATGCGATTTTATTTTTGTTACCCTTGGCCGCCGACTGCTAAAGTATGTAAACTTCTAGAAACTTAGGAAATTGTATTTTTTAATTTGTTACCGAATTTTGTGTGCGTGACTTCCAATAAAAGGGTCTTTCGAATCAGACCATTTACCGCGCTGCCAGTACGTGCACTCAGAGATTTTATTTTTGTTGGCCGAATGAATAATTTAAGGCGAAACGTTGTCAACAATCAACATTGTATTGTATATTATTTAAAAATAAAATTACAAAAAATGACAGAAGCTAAACCCTTTTATCACATCCCATTTTCTCACCATAATGGGCATTTCATGCAACCGGTCGACCTCTTAAGGTGAATTGAGTTTTGCGAATAACTAATGTTATGGAACCAGGAAGATTATTTGGTCAGGCGGGGGCAAATTTAGTAAAAATTTAATCGCCATAATTCGCATTGCTGGTGCGAATAAAATCCTTCTTCCAATCGAGATGTACACTTTCAAGAGTGTTGGAGTTTTGTTGTATTTTGCGCGTTTAAAAATAACAAGATTTTGTGTTTCCACATTTATCCAGAAAATTTAAATGCAGAACGTTATTTGGAAATTTTACGCAATATTGTTGTTCCTGCACATAAGATCTGCCTCTGCAGGAATAAATGCTGAATACTGAATCACAAGTCATACGATACTCCACACGAGAACATTTACGAAAAAGAGTTTGTGTTTGGAGTTTGGAGCATGAAGGCGCTCATTTTGAGCATGTGTTGAAGAAGACAAGGTTTTGAATTGATTTGAAACCTATAACAGGTGACGAATTAATGCCACTTGATTGGTTTAAAATTCGTTTGCCATAAGGTGATGGCAAACTACTAAAAAAATCCGATAAAATGATATCATTGCAATGAAATGGGAATAATAAAGATAGGGTTAGGAATATGTAACACCAAAATATGTCCATTTTGATTCTCTATCAAATGCCATAGTAAGAAAGTGGTCATTTCATTTAAAAATCTGAGTTTTTAGTCTTTGAATTTTCCTAAATTTGGAGCCCCATAGGTGACGTCGTACGCAACATAACTTTTTTTTAAGTACTTACACCAAAAGAAAACCCTATTCTTCCTCTATACGATGGTGAAAATTCGATTGCCATAGCTACAACGGTTTCCAAGTAATTAATTCTTAAGGTAATTCCTCTGCGGAACGATTTATGACAGAATTTGTTCAAACTTGACGTATACGTTATTAAATACGTTATCCAAACATCTGTGGAGTTTAAATGAGGTTTACCGTCCCTAAGTCGAGATATTTACACTTAAAATTGGCGTAATTGACATAATTTTATATACAAAAAAACACCGCCCACGTAGCACATATCTTTCAAAGACGTCCCAAAGACATTCTAAGGACTTCTAATTGTGCACATAAGTCCCCAGGGCATCCGAACGATATTCTGAGAACTTCTAAATGTCCGCATAGGTCCACAGGACATCCCTTGCAGATCTCGTGTTATGTGAGTAATGGCACATTATCAATTGTACTGTCAAAACTGAATGTCAGAATCTAATAAAAAACTAAAGAATGCTGGAGAGGGATTATACGAATATTAGGTGTTTTCTTTTTGCATCGCCACAGGGTTAGGTAAAGTTACAATCATCACGTGATTAAAGTGCCTTGCGTCATGTAGACATTTCTGCCTCAGGTTAATATAAAACTTAAATACAGCTTTTAAAACGAATAGGGTTATTGAGAACTGAGTCAAATTATTTTTATAAAACGAATGGTGTGTTATTGACAGAGCTGACTTAAGTGTACCACAATATGCAAAAAGAAAACACCTATTGTGAAAAAATTTGAGAATTGTTTACCGTCTACTTTGAAGATATAGCCTTAAGAAACATGACGTTTTTGGTATTATTACATAATATGTTTAGGCAAGCGAATGATTGTATAAGTACGCAATCTGTTCCATGACAACGCGGACAGTCCTAACAAAAAGTGTACTTCCACTGGCGTGACAAAAATGGTTAAAAATAGAAGTTTCTATGGTTACATGGGACGAAACTTTTGGTTGAGATTGTCGCGGAGGAACTACCTTAAAGTACTGTCTGATCCGCCATTTTCTTTAAATAAGTGAAAATAATGTAAAAACTATAACCTGTGAATGTGGGTATTAAAAGAACTGAAATTTCACGTAGAATCCAAAAATGCAAAAAAATAGGAGTTCCTATTTAAAATAACTAAGTTACTAGCTACTTCCGGCATTTCCGAAGCGGTGCCATTTTGAAAATATTTTACATCGATTCGGTTTTCAGAGTAACCCCTAAGTTCATATTTTCAAAAACCTATCTATAAAAGTTTCCAAGAAATGTCTAACTAAAGCTCCCAAAAAAACACCCTGTATAAGTACTTACCTATTTGCCTATTTTGGTGCACATATAAATTGAGATGTATAGAAATAGAACGACATTTTGTTCAAAACTACAGTACACTTGAAACAAATAATATGTTCTATACTTCATTAAGGAAACAAAATAAATTTTAATGATAGATACATAATAGCAAGAGAATAAACAATCAACCGTAATCTTATAAATTATGATATATTTGCTCATAATAGTAAGTTACATTGTATTTAAACAAAGGGTCATATACCTCTACCTATTTCAATTTAATATACCTACATTTTGTGTGTGTGGGCATTCACTGAATTTCGTCACCTGCAATTAAACGTTATTGCAACAAGAACAACTGTAAGCATAACTTAATTATAGTATATTTTTTACAATCATGGGCAAATTCTGGCCTACTTTACAGATCTCACCCGGCTTTCCCCATGCCCAACTTCGTAGGTCATGGTAAACAGATTTTACTAACGGCTGATTTAATTTTTTACAAACATCACAAAGGTTAGCGATACTATCGTTAGGAGGTTTTACAATTTTATACTTTTTTTTCCATTCAAAGTACTTTAGATATTCGTACACGTTCTCATCCAGGTATTTTAAATACATAGTCAGTTAACTCTTTAACTGAGGCAAAATCGGTAACATCGATCACAGAGTGGGGGGGAGCACATAAGCTATAATCTCCTGCACCGTACACTATTGGCACTATATTTTTCTTAAGGACATTGTACAATTTTTCGGTCGAATAGTCTTTACAAATAGCATTTTCAAATGACAAGTAAAACTTGTAGTTTTCTTCAATCATGTCGTAACATGTTGGTGAAGAAAGTTAAGTGTTACCCTTGAGTCTGTCACACTTGAGGGGACCACAGCTGCCGTCAATGTCGACCGGTAGGAACTTTTGCATTTCGGCTACTAGTCTCTCTCGCTTACTTGCCGTTTTGCAATGACTGGCAAACCATGCAATTAGTTTGGTTTTGTTCTGGACTACCTTCATAGATGGCAAGGCGTAGTTCGATTCCTCCTCAGTAAATTTACCGTCCCGCTGTACAATATCGGAATCAAATCTGTACGTCATAGTCCAGTTGTAGAAGGAGTTGGACTGTGTGTAATTTGGTGAAATGGTAGCCGGTGCTTCGATATTGCAAAAAATGTAAACCTGGCGCTCATTTCGCCGGCTCGGTGTACCGAATCTTTTTGTATCATAAATTACAGCATGGAACATTATTGCTTCGAATTCCTCAATTGGTTTTAGGGTTCTATTATTTGTGGCAAAGCAGTTCTTATACTCACACGTTTCGAAAGGTTTTGTACCGAATCCAATTTTTGTAGTCATCCAAAATTCGGTCCAGTAAAGGATGTACTTTACACCACTCTCCCGTTGTGTACTCTGCAATTGAATTCGATTTCGATTCAATTTATAAAATACGAGTATGAGGGTTATCATCATAAATAAGTCACATAGAATGTTTCGCCTTCTTTTGATCAACATGTTTTAACTACAACTGTCGTAAATGGGAGAATAAAGTAAATCGTGTTCATGTAAAACGAAAGTTATTTTTTTAGGCTAGGTACGTACATATTTTACAAATACTCTTTATCTCGTATTTAATCAATATTTAAACAAAGGGTCATATACCTCTACCTATTTCAATTTAGTATACATTTTTTGTGTATGGGCATTTCACTGAATTTCGTCACCTGCAATTAAACGTTATCGCAACAAGAACAACTATAAGCATAACTCAATTTATTATAGTATATTTTTTTCCAATCATGGGCAAATTCTGGCCTACTTTACAGATCTCACCCGGCTTTCCCCATGCCCAACTTTGTAGGTCATGGTAAACAGATTTTACTAACGGCTGATTTAATTTTTTACAAACATCACAAAGGTTAGCGATACTATCGTTATAGGAGGTTTTACAATTTTATACTTTTTTTCCATTCAAAGTATTTTAGATATTCGTACACGTTCTCATCCAGGTATTTTAAATAGTCAGTTAACTCTTTAACTGAGGCAAGATCGGTAACACTACAAAGTACAATAGTATATTGAAAAACAAGTGTCGCAATGAGACTTTTTGCCGCAAGACCAGGTTAAGGGATGAGTGCGGCAAAAAGAAATTGTGACACGTGTATGAATTTGCTCTAAAATTTTTAATAAATAATGATACATAATAAAATTGTTTGAGTGATTCTTTTTTAAATTATGTTGGCAATTCTGACATTTGACAATTCAAATTTAAAATTTCAAGTTGAATAAATAATGGTTTGGCCATTGAACTATACGCTATACGCAGCGTACAGTTCAATGGGTTTGGCTGACGGTCAGTGTTGAAAACTTACAAAAAAATTAAATCCCCGTAACAGTATTGAAACAGAGCTTCTTTCCCTATCGTTTTCAGTGCGGCAAAGAGCTATAACCGTCGCGAAATAGAAAAATTGCATTTTCAAATGACAAGTAAAACTTGTAGTTTTCTTCAATCATGTCGTAACATGTTGGTGAAGAAAGTTTAGTGTTACCCTTGAGTCAGTCACACTTGAAGGGACCACAGCTGCCGTAAATGTCGACCGGTAGGAACTTTTGCATTTCGGTTACTAATCGCTCTCGCTTACTTGCCGTTTTGCAATGATTGGTTTGGCGGTTGAATCGAATCACCAGCTATTTGGTGATCATGGCAAATAAACAAAAACAATAAAGTTTTGGAGTTGTGAAAACAACTAACATTTCTAATTTCTATTTACAAATTTGTATAAGTTTTAACAACGCGGAATGCGGTTAATAATGGAGGTCGATTGCCGGAGGGTAGACTGATTCTGGAATGCAGGCTGACGGGTTGATGTAGACATTGTAGACGGACTGGTCGGTAATTCGTTGGCGGCTATGACTTCTAACTTCTTTGGCTAACAGCGTTCGCTTATAAAGGATTCTGGCCGGTGTCGACGCGCTGTCATTGGTCGGCCAATGGGAATCAATCGTTGCTCAGTATGTAAGCGGCTGTGTAGCAGGATCATGTGGTCGCCACATTACTCCCCCTCCAGCGTAGCGGTATTGAAGTCAGCGAACCTTACGGGCAATTTTATGGGTCGCCCGCGTCTCGTTTGTCGATGTGAAGTGGGTGGATCTTCCTCGACGGGAGCTGGAGGTTGCGGTGCTGCTGGAGTGGGCTGTGGGGTCACGTGACTTGCAGTAAATGCATGCTACAGGCGGTTGATCGATACTTTGGAGGAACGGCCGTTGAGGTCTATGACAAAGTGTTTATCGTGCTTGTCTATTACTTGGAATGGGCCTTCGTAAGGGTGTTGGAACGACTTCTTCAGGCCTTCTACTCGTACGAAAATGTGTGAGCAGTTGTGTAGCTCGGGATGGACAAAAACGTTTGGCTGTTCCATGCGTCCTTGGGCGGTGCGGTATGAAATCTTGGAGTGCTGTCCTGAGTTCTTGCGCGAACAGGGTTGTGTCGGTGGGCTGTTCGTGGGAGAATTTCTCGTAGTCAACAGTCGGTGTTGGCGTGGATATCGGTTGTATTCTTGAAAGAACGTCAGCAACGGTGTTGTCTTTGCCCGAGATGTGACGGACATCGGTGGTAAATTGTGCGATGTAGCTGAGGTGTCTGCACTGTCGAGCGGTTCCGCTGTCCGTTCTCTTCACTAGCGCGTTTGCGCGTATGCTAGAGGTCGGTGGTCAGTGAGTATTGCGAACTGACGACCTTCTAAGCAATGCACGAAATGTTTGACGGCGGAATAAGCTGCCAGCAACTCTCTGTCGAATGTGCTCTACTTGGATTCTGCAGATAAGAGTTTTCTGGAAAAGAACAACAAAAAAATGGGCGATAATCGTAGTTTTTTAGGATTTTTTAGATGGAACCAATATTTAAACCCAAAGTAATTAGTGGGGTACGCCGTGAAATATCCAAGTACATACATTAATAATATTAACCTCATCTTCAACGAGTCTTACTCTAGGTCATTGTTTTGTTGGTACAAAGCTTCCAATATTCAAACAATTTCATTCCAGTGTTCGGATGGTACCTTCACTAGGACGCGGTCTTGCTGGATATCGCTCAATTAACGTATGACAAGCATGTGACGCGATTCAGTCCATTTGACCATAAACAATAATTTATTAGATTCCAAAAATCTTAATATGTAAAACCATTGCCTCCCATTTTTTTTCGATTATTGGAAAACTGATCTTAAACTATAACAGGTGACGGATTAGTATCACTTGATTTGTTCAAAATTCGATTGCCATGGTCCATTCATGGTCGACTACTAAAAAAAAATCCGAAAAAAATGGTATCAAATGCGATGAAATGGGAATAAGTCAGAAACTAAATATAGGGATAGGAACATTATTAATGTCAAGATATGCCCATTTTGATTCTCTATCAAATGCAATAGTAAGAAAATGGTCAATTCATTTAAAAAATCTGAGTTTTTAGTCTTTGAATTTTCCTAAATTTGGAGCCTCTATAGGTGCAACTTAACTTTTTGTAAGTACACCAAAAGAAAGTCCTATTCTTCCTTTATGCGCTGGTGAAAACCCGGTTGCCATAGTTTCAACGGTTTTCAAGTCATTAATTCTTAAAGTCTACATCCGCCATTTTTTTTAAATAAATAAAAATAACTTAAAAACTACGGCTTGTAGATATTGATATGTGGGTATCAAAAGAACTGAAATTTCACGTAGAATCTAAAAATGCAATAAAAAATAGGGGTTGCCATTTCAAATAACGAAGTTACTATAGCTACTTCCGCCATTTCCCGAAATGCTGCCATTTTGAAAAAAATTGAAAATTCGGCTTCCAGAATAACCCCTAAGTATACATTTTCAGAAACTTACCTATGAAACTTTCCCGGAAACGTCTAACTAAAGCTTCCAAAAAAACACCCTGTATAGGTAGATAACACCAAATTAAAATATGCCTTGTTTATTATAATAATAAATAGTATGTAACATTATATAAAGTATAAAATAAATCCTTAAAACTATCCTTCGTTATAACGTTATAACACTACGCACATAGGTAATCTATGGGGGGGGGGGGGGGGGGGGGGCTGCATGACAGTTTGTCAGGTCGAGTCAACTCTCCCCAATCCCAATTCAGTAATGAGAAAATTTTAGAGAAGAGAACACTATTATAACACAAATGTAGGTACGGTAGATGTCCCGAACCCTACTATTTTATCAGAAAATCTTTTGGTCAGATCAAAAAATTTGTATAAAAATTTGCCAAAAACATAAAAATTATAATTTTTTAACAAAATATTCCCCTGAACTTCCCAAGGAAACTCCTAAAATTGTTGACCAAAATGAATCAGAATTCAGAATCAGCAAAAAACATGCGAGTAAGCAGTTTGACATTTCAAATTGAACGAACTTATATCAAACTTCATATTACTTGTTTTTTCGATCACAAAGATATTTTGCTAGATTTCGAAAGAAGTTGAGATGCAGACGGCATAATTTTTTTTGCACTCTTTATACCTACTCATATAAAATCCAGAAGAAGGTGTGCTTTTAACTTTTTTTGTCTCTTACCGAAACGTGTCATTTGGTTTAGGAAAATCGATATTTTGGAAATATTTTCAAGAGGCAAGCGATGAACTATACTTCCAATTCCAAACGTAGGTAGGTACACTACTATTTGTTAAAAATTGTAAGGACTTCTTATAAAAGAAGTTTTATGTTGGGAGACCTAGATGTGTCAAATGTACAAGAAAGGAAGGTTGAAGTGAAAAATAGAATTGACGTACTTACAAATCCTAAAAAAAGTTGTTTGTGATAATAATATTTTATTTTTCTAATCTTTTTGTAATTACTTACCTACCTATCTTATTGTGAATCTTATAAATAATAAATAACTTTATCGAGACAGAGTTTTGTCGAATAGGTAGTTATCCCGATGTCAAATGACGTTTATTTATTTATTAATAAAAATTTAAATATACCTCTGATGATCCAAATAAATACCTACACAAAGGAAAACAATAAACTATTTTTGTTACATAGCAAATATCAAGTTAATGCAAACAGATACGTAAGCCATTAGAAATTAATAATAAATGATGAACATTATTGCAATAACTTTGAATACTATGAAATCGTTCCGGTATGACTTGTGGGAATACATACTTCTGTGCAATATACGTAAAAATAAAAAAAATTGATGACGTCAACTCATTCACTTGTGTGTTATAAATAGCATCCACGTGTTAGAACTTATTTAGTTGTTGTCAATTATTTGCATTTTTAAACCATTATAATGCAACACAAATTAGTATTATACTACATATTTTGAGTTTCTCTGTCATTGAATTACCTACATTAGTTTAAATTTTTATTTCCTCTAGTACACCTGTTTGTAAGTATTTTTGTTCCTAAGATTGTACATCGAGCTTTTATTCAAAGTCTTGGCACCATTATCCTTCTAGCTGAGCTGCGGAAAAGGTACAAATTTATAATTCCTTTTGTACTAAAACACGATAACTAAAAATAAAATACATTCGTGCACAAACACCCTATTAATTAATTTTTCTAAAATTTAAATTTTTTCCACAGATTTTTGATATGGTACAAATAATACGAACAATTATGTTATACGAAATTAAATTACATTTACTATAAGTAGTTTTTCGGAAGATCTACACTCCTATGGAAATGGAACTTCCCATTCCTTATGCTTATAACTTCGAGAAATTAATCACCGTTCGTAATGTGTATTAGGTAACTTGAATTATTTTTACTTATACAATACTTTCGATTTCTTTGGCCACTCTGTGAGTACATTAATTTGTCATTTTCGTTCTACCTAACGTTAGTGGACTCTTTCCATCTCGTTATTGTAATTTTCTCTTCAAATTCTTGCAAATAGGGTTGCAGAGTGTGTTAGGGTTGGAGGTAAAATTTACGACTGTTGCAATTCTCAGAGGGTACGAGATCAATTGGGTTTTAATATAAAAGGGGTCTTGTTTGAAATTGGTAATGTTATCTGTCTAGTGACGCAAATAACTATCTGGGCGCCAGTTTTATATTATACATTATTCCGCTGAGTAAGGAAAGGCAGCGTGAGAAACTGACTCGGTACTTTGAATGCTTATTTTCAGACCAATAAAATAAAGTTAAAATTGTTTACGACGTTCTAATAAGTTTTGAATGGTTGTTATGTTACCCATTCCAATTTTCGATAGAGAACGCCTTTTGAACGGTAGAAAGTTTTAGAAAAGGCGAAAAAGTTTGCGATGATTATCTACAAAGTTAACCAGGATGATTGGCGATAGAAGATCGCCACAGTTATAATAGCGGTCAGCAGCGCAGCTGCCATCGCCGATAATATATTTGCATCTACTATCGTCGTATTGTTTTATACATATATATGCCCTGCCTCGAGGTACTGTGAGTGTCCGATAGAAAACGAATTGCATAAAAAGACTTAAACGCCGTTTATATAAATCCGTAATATGCGTCCGCAACCATAAGTTAGTTGCATTGAGTGAGAAATTTTGCGGTTTTCAGCAAAAAACTGGTTGCGCTCCTCCCACTAATAAGATGCTTAATAGGCCTGGATCCAGTAAAGATATTGTTCTTAGTATCGAAAGACTAAAACTGCTACCAAAGGCTGTGCCTAGGATTTCTAAACCAAATCAAACTTTCCACTCCACGCTCTGCGGGTGTCCTAACTATTCCAACAGAGCTTTGAAGTCAAACGTTGTCATCCATATGTTTCTGTCTACACTCCCCTTGTTAACTGGACTAGGCTTCTAACTATACAGTTTTTGGCCATCGCAGTAATCGATCTTGATTTGATAGTTCAAAATCGCGGAACGGATTAATTAGGAAAATGAAATTGACATATACACAGGAAAAGTACGTCAGACGGTTAGTTTAAAACTTTAAAACAATAGGAATCGATCCACACTCTCTTTTCATTCTTAAAATGTCGCTAGCGCTAATAGCCCAAAGTAATTTTTAACACAACCAAGACATTTTGTAAACGACGAAGAGAAAAGGGGTTATCTTAAATTATCAAAAGGTTTTCCAATGATGCGAAACAATCAAACTGACTCCACTTCTGACTCTTTAAACACAGACATTTCAAAGGCGCCTGACAAATTTCACTGTAAAAAGTTTCAATTCTCTACGATAATATTATACTATAGTAATAATCTGTGATACTAGTAAGTAAGTATTATCACAGAATAAAGCATGTGCTTTATTCTGTGGTATTATACTAATAGAGTCCGGGCAGCAGCTGACTTTGACAGCTCTGAGGGCAAAAAACGCTGACTTAAAACACGTATTTTCAGTTTACGCGGGCTAAAATTACAATTGTGAATGCAACACTCACATTCTCTTAACGCGCGCAACCTGTACATATAAACAGTATAGGCTGTGCTATTACGAATAGAAAAAATGTTGCCCTCAGAGCTGTAAAAAAATAGGTTAATGACGTCATCTGCCCGGTCCCTATTGAAAACAGCAAAGAAGTTAGTAGGTATCTATTAAAATGAAAAGCTTCATACTACAGACATAAATTATTCAATTATTTTTACGTTGGATTAATATAAATATTCTATATTGTGCTTATCACAAACAATAATTACCTAATCGTTATTTTTTTTAATGTACCATCATACCATGCTGGAAGAACTGAACCCTGATAATGAAAGCTTTGCTATCGAAATGCGCCCGATGTAATAAATAATTATTATTATTGGTGGTGTTTGTAATTTTGTGTTAACGCATTAAACCTATTTATTATGTAATTTTAGGCTGTTAACCGCGATTGTAATACTTAGAGAACTTTTATAAGAATTACAACTCCTAACTTCTTCTATAAATAAATAAGCAAAATGAAAAGAAATTTTTTCAATCGAGTTTCTCGCAATTCTGTAAATCACTTGAATCTTACCCACATTTATTTTAAACTTGGGTCAACGTTCGCTATACTGATATTTTACACAAACTCTTTTATTTGTATACGATTAACATACATAATATAATTAATATAATGTCATATATAATATGTATTTCTTTTTATTTGATCAATTCTCAACACTGGTATTATCTATTTCTAGTAAGAAGGTTAAATAATACTTATGTTAATTTTTTATATATTATTTATCCACATTCGTAGACACAATATTCTGAAAATATACTGTTCCATGAAAGGGCTCGTCATAATGTTCTGCCGTTCTTATCAATCCCTTCGGGAAGATATAAGTAAGGACTTATTATCATTTTTCCCTATCTTGTTTTAAATTATTATTGTTTCTATACGGAATCGCATGGAATATGAACCATTATGATTATTATTTGCTAGGGGTGGTTCCGATTGGTCCTTGCACTGCGACCGTTTGGTCTATTGTGTCCCCCGCTATTGTTTACCCTTCCAGGACACCTGTATCTTTAACAAAGTACAGGATTTTAATGGGCCGAATCTTCGTAATCTTTTCGTTTCCAAGTAGGTGTTCCCTTGCCTTTGCATATGCCTCACATTGGCAGATCACGTGGTATGGCGTTTCTTCTTCCTCGCCACAACTCCTGCATAACGGACCGTTGGCCAGTCGCATGGTATACAGATGTGACCATCTCTGTTGCAAGTTTTATGTCCCTCCTTAAATTTAAGATGGACGTCTACAAAATCTCCGTTTGGGTTTTACAGGAAGATCTTGGCATGGTTCTGTTCTGGAATTTTGGACCAAATGTCAGGAGGGCTCTTTTGTGAGTATTGCCTGAATTGTATTATAATCCCAATGGCCGATTCGAGCTCGCTGGCAACCTATGTGTGACTGTGTTACACTTGTCTAGTCTGTGTAATATTTGTGTACCTACATTCAAACACTACTGTCGGCTCAAAAAGTATAAGTATATATACTCGAGTTTGAAGCTGAATAAAAAAATGCACTTTAAGGGCCACTTCTACGGCCGAACGATGCAAAGTGCTCGTTTTCGGGGTTTGCGACACGCTAGCTAAGTTTAGAGTTACATAAAATCAAAACTACTCGCTCAAATCTAACGAAATTTTAGTATGTTGTAGATTCAACCTTTGTTAATATGATTGTAAAGTATTATCAAAATTTGATTTTTATAGGCGCTGCAGACGATATTGTAGCACATTGCATTCTCGGGAATGGTAGGTCGTAGGAGCATTAGACTTACACGAACGTCTTCGTTGTAATATGAATAATAAAATGAGACTCATTTAGAAACCAAAATTGTGTCACGTTTTTGGAAAACAATTTTTAATTAATTGCAGTTTTTACACCGCCGCTTCGGCTACAAACAGCGAGCGTGTGGCTTGCCAGTCCATTAGATTGTTACGGTTCTCTCTCTAAGCGCCGGTGTATGCATGTATCTCTAATTTTATAATTTTCTTTGCTATAATCATTACTGAATTTCGGTTAACTTTCCTGTTTCGTTTTCAAGGACAATCTTTTCTGGTAGTTGTTAATTTTTATAATTGTGATAATAACTTAGTAGCCAAGAAAATTATAAAATTAGAGATACATGCATCACCGGCGCTTAGAGAGAGAACCGTAACAATCTAATGGACTGGCAAGCCACACGCTCGCTGTTTGTAGCCGAAGCGGCGGTGTAAAAACTGCAATTAATTAAAAATTGTTTTCCAAAAACGTGACACAATTTTGGTTTCTAAATGAGTCTCATTTTATTATTCATATTACAACGAAGACGTTCGTGTAAGTCTAATGCTCCTACGACCTACCATTCCCGAGAATGCAATTTGCTACAATATCGTCTGTAACGTCTATAAAAATCAAATTTTGATATGTGATACCATTTCACAATCATATTAACAAAGGTTGAATCTACAACATACTAAAATTTTGTTCCATTTGAGCGAGTAGTTTTGTTTTTATGTAACTCTATACTTAGCTAGCGTGTCGCAAACCCCGAAAACGGGCACTTTGCATCGCTCGGCCGTGGAAATGACTCTTAAGTCCATTTTTAAAAAAAAGTTATTACTTCTAAATAACGTAGAAATTAATAGGCTTTAATTTGATACCAAGCTGATTCGAATCAGCCCAATGGCTATTTTTTATTCAGCTTTAAACTCGAGTACATCTACTTTTTGCGCCGACAGTAGTCCTGAATTTATCACATATGAATCCACTGACGCTTTTCTATCTGTATCCCTAAAAAATTTTCTTTTGGCAAGGTTTTCTTTTAATATTTAATATTGATGACCCATAATCATGGTGCCATGGGGCTTTTTTATGTATACGTGAATTTCAGTACTTAATTGATAACCAGTTGAAAACTAAGTAAAACTTGATATGAGGGTTTTAGGTGAAAACACGTCGATTTTAATTTGAAGGAGATCTGTTTTTGTCGTACAAATTTATTTCTGCATGCTTCACTCCAAAAAGTTCCAAAGCAATAGTAATACCTATGTATTGAACTAAAATGCTTTTTTTAACTTTTCCACAATTTGTGTATAGGTTTGACACCCTATTAGGTGAAGAATAAAAACACTTCTGACATATCATTGCAAATATAGTATTGGACGATAAATAGAACTACAAACCTTTAGCTGCTTCCTCACAAATTTGACTTTCCACTATGTATATCATCGCCAATTTCTACTGTGCTTTAAGGGCCGGTCGCCGCGCTGTGTCGATGTACGACTTGACTTACAACAAACTCAAATATTTAACATTTTGTAAACATACATTTTCTAAATGACCTAACACACATAGACCTTGCTTATTATCTAGAGACTCCACCCAAAAACTCCACAAAGAAACCTATTTTCATTTGCCAACAATTAGCCTCCAATACAAAGGTACGAAATCACATAATACTTACAACGATCATTAATTCGACAGAAAATACGTTTTTCTAAAGTTCTATACATATAGGTTACGATACATTACTGTCATTGTAAAGGGTTTTAAATTAAAGTAAAAAAAACAATAGATAAAGAGTTGCCAATTTATTTTGATATTTTGTTTTGACTAACCGACTTTTAAAATACCTTTTAGTTTAGCAATATCCATAATGACTGTCAGATACCTTCTTGGATGGTATTGAAACACATATTATCATTGTTATCGGCTTGGTGTTAATATTTTACGGTAAGTATAGACTAATACGCGTGAAGGTGGCACTGGAATATGTGTTAAACTCAAATTAGAATGCCAAATAGTGAAATACTGTTTCGGGATTTTGAACATAGGTACCTAAATATTTAATAATAATACCGATTCGTAAGTCACGTATTAATCAAGTGACATAATTATAGCGCCTTTCAGGCCATTATCTCATACTGCTGGTGCGCACCAGGCGTTGCAATTAGTAGTTAAATTAATGATCCACTCTTTAAATAAATTGCCACCGATAAGGGTAAGTACAAGCATCTTTCTAATAATTAATAACTGCAGTCCATGTGAAAGTAGCTAGAAACGACGCGACGATCGACTTCTACCTTTCATATTACAGTCCTTCGGTTGATACAGTTATTGGGGAGATCACTTAATTGTATCTATTTTATTTAATTGATGCGGGTATTGTGGTCTTCTATAAGTTAATGACGGGATTGTTGGGAAATTAGACCTTGCGAGAAAATTATTTGTCTTTATTATTCAATCAAGAAGCTGCACTTTCAATCGTTCCAGAGGACCTTAAGACCATCAAAAGAGGTCAAATCACCCACCTCATAACCAACTACCTCACTAACCACCGCTCCACACCACTCAATCCGCTAGGTAGCATCATACGAGAAACCAGAAAATTCTTAAAAGACAATCCTGAGGTTGTGATCCTCAGAGCTGACAAAGGCACGGTCACGGTGGCTCTTGACCGCCAACTCTACTTATCCAAAACAGAAGAACTACTCTCGGATGCAACTACTTATCAACCGATCAATAAAGACCCTACCAGTATAACACAAACGCGCAGCAATAAACTAGCCCAAGAACTTTTTCACAAAGGTCTACTAGATGAAAAAACAAAAAAACAGCTCATCAACTACAACTCGACCTCCCCTAAGTTATACACCTTACCTAAAATCCACAAAAACCCCATTTCCTTTAGACCAATTGTCAGTTGCATAAATAGTCCCACCTCCAAATTATCAAAATTCATCGCTGAATCCCTCGCCAGATATTCTCATAGCTTACCTAACAAAACTGATATCCAAGATTCCTTTACCTTTGTTGCTCGGCTACAGGAATTTCAATTACCCCCTTCACATGTAGTCGTTTCCTTCGATGCAGTGTCCTTGTTGACAAATATCCCCACGCAATTAATCCTGGAGATAATAAAAAAGGAATGGCCCCGTATTAAACCATTTACTACTCTTAGTGAAGATGCCTTCATTGGTTGCATCACCTTTATATTTAATAATGGGTTCTTCGTGTTTAATGGTCGCCATTTCAAACAGCTTGATGGTGTCCCTATGGGTGGTAGTCTTAGCCCTATCCTAGCCTAAATCATAATGGACCACGTAATCAACCATGTAAAATTGACATCAACCTTCGAATTCTCGTTCTTATTCAAATACGTGGACGATATTGTGTGTAGGTTACCCGAAGATCAGATTAACAACACCCTCAGTGCGTTCAATTCAATACATAACCAACTTCAATTTACTGTTGAAAAAGAAACTGATGTGTTCCCTTCTTGGACACGTTGGTAACTAGAACACCTGATAACATCATCCTAATTGATTGGTACACCAAACCAACTCATTCGGGACGCTACATCAATTTTGATTCGAATCACATAATGCTACAAAAAATCAACACGTTGAAAGGGATGAAGAATAGAGTCAAAGTCAAAGAATTTCACACCACAGTTTCCACAAAAAAAATCTGCTCAAGTTATCCAAGATAAAGATTTATTCACATCGACCCCTTTGTGTGCGCAGCGAACGCCTTCATGATGTTTTATCCAAGATGTTCATCGATAATAACTTTCCGAAAACATTGGTAAACAAGATCTTATTCAATGAAACCCATCAACTTACCAACCAAATTAATGTGCCACTGCCTCCTAGTTGTGGCCCTAATGCAATGAACCCCATCCCTCCTCTATTCAAATACTCAAGACAGGCCCGGTTTTAGAGGTGGGCAATATGGACAATTGCCCCAGGCGCCAAAATTTTAAGGCGCCATTCGCCAACGCCAACTAATCACAAAAAAGTTAATTTTTTATTTTTATGATTCCTAATGCAAAAGTAAACTGGCGAATAAAAGTAGTAAAAACATGGTTTGCAAGTTTTTTTCGTTATTTACATTTAGATAATCTTACTTCATACTTGGTAAAAAGACCTTCTCCTTCTTTGTATGACTCAAGATCGTCTATCTAATTTAGCAATGATATCGATAGAAAAAGACACATGTAATACTATTGACTGATGTAAAGATATCATCAAAAAGTTTTCGGAAAAGAAAGCTAGAAAAATGTTTTAGCTATTTTTTTTTAATTATCGTGTAATATTGTTTTGTAACTCTAACTCTCTACCTTTCATATTAAATTTTTATGTACGTACCTATGTGTTAATGAATTTAAATTCAATGTACCGTGTATTTATTTTGCAATCCAGACAAAAAGCTCTATTTTCAATTTATAATGTAGGTAGTGTGGGCACCACTTTATAACATTGCCCCAGGAGCCAAAATTATTCGAGCCGGGCCTGACTCAAGACTTCCCTATATCCCAGGAATCACCCACCAATTAGTCAATATTTTAAAAGGCCAAGAATTGAAGTTTGCTTTTTACAATCCCTCCCCACTAAATCAATTTTTCTCCAAGTTAAAGGACAAAACCGAACACCTAATGCAATCTAACGTAATTTATAATATCCCTTGTCACGATTGCTCTAAAAATTACATCGGGGTTAAAATCACGCCTCGGCACCCACAGTGATACCTATCAAAACCAAAAAAACCAGATGTGCTCTTGCTAACCACAGCCTAACTAACAATCATAACTTTGAATTTGATAATGTCACTATCCTGAACCGTGCTAATAATAAAGCCACTCTCCTACTCATGGAAATGGTGGAGATTAACAAACACATTAAGAACGTCGTTAATTTTAGATCGGATGTAGATAACCTCAGTATAATCTACTCTCATTTATTTGCGTTACATAACTCTGTCAATCATAATTAGCTACCAACCCCTTTTTGGTCTTAATTTTAATTTTTATTGGTTCATCAGTAGGGTTAATCATTAATTATTGAGTTTACACAATCAAATATTGTTCCAATTAACTTTTAAGAATCCGTTATCTAACTGTTCCCTGGTGTTACACATGGACGTGTTTGTCAGTGTTATCACCCATGGCGGGTTTGATTGTTATATCTACTTGTTTACGTGCAGTTTGCGTTTAACTAGTGTCCTCTGCACTGCACATCGTCCATTAATTATAAAATTTAACTTGCTGGACCCAATTAAAACCAAGTCATGTTCTACTTCTTAAGGCCGGCTCTTAATTATTAACATTTATAGTAGTAGGTACTTTAACTAAGCACACTTTTGTAAACTGTCACTCATCATTTTAGTTCCTGATGAAGTCGATAATTAATCGACGAAATATTGAATAATAAAGACAAATAATTTTCTCGCAAGGTCTAATTTCCCAACAATCCCGTCATTATCTATTTTATTTTACACATCGAAGGAGATTGAGCTCCTTCATGTAACGGGCGTTATTTTTGGTTAAATTAAATTAATTACTTTTTACTTTTCAAGTTTGTATATATGGAAAATGTTTTTAGTAAAGTAAGTAAGTTCTCAGGTTAATATAGGTTGAGTTAAGTTAAGCAGAATGAATAGTATAAGAGCGCAAGTGTCTTATCGGGAATGTGCAGAATAAGATAACATTTTATTAAATTGTATATGAGGGTAAGCGGGGAAGTGAGTGTGAGTGGACAAACTGGTCAAACTCAGTCGAAGTAAGGCCGTAAGAGTGTGAAGGTGCTAAGACTCGCACCATAATTTTGATTTTATTAAGCGAATTTGCAGAACAAAGCGGAAAGGTACCAAGAAGGTACCATTAAGTGCGTTTAAGAGTGTCACTACGGTGATTTTAAAAGCGTCAATAGGTGTTAATAAACAGTTTTATATCAGTGTATATAAACCATATGTGCCAAAAGTGAGAATGAACTCCAAGAAGTGAGATTAATTATAAGACGAAAAAAAGGAGCTACCGCAGTAAATAAGGGTGAGCTTCCTAAGTTAGTTTACCAGTGAAAATCCTCGAGGGGGTCACGTGCTCGCTTTGTCGTTTCAGTATACGCTTTTGTCGTTTGAGTATACGCTTTGTTGTTTTAAGAGCAATCGCGTTGTTGTTTTAATGAAAGACTCGCTTTGTTGTGAATTGGAACTTTTCGAAGTGAATTGGTCACCAGTTAAAGGAAGAGAATTGAGGCAACTTGCCGTCAAGCGGACCACGAATCGAGCTGCCGTTGGAAGGTACTACGAAAAGTCGACGCTATCGCAACAAGGTAGATAAACATTAAGGTACTGTCCCAAAGTTTTTAGTTACTTATTGATTTGAACTGATAGTGAAAAAAAACTGAATTTTATGCGTAGTAATTTTATTATTGCGTTCGAATTAAATTAAAATATAAGCGAAATTAAAATATAAGCGGATGTAAAGCAGCATTTTTAATCTTGATGTCAACGTCTTGCTAGCAAGCGATAAAATTTAACCAGTTCATATTTGTGTAGGTAGAAATTAAGGTTATTTTTTTCTAGGAATCGTAAATTTTGTTTTATTGTTATTAACTTTGTAATAAATTGATTTTGATATTGATTTTATGAAATTTTTCAATAAGTATTACCTAATTGTAAGGAAAGTAAAAACGTATTTTGCATAAAGCTCGACGCTAAATGACAGGTTAAGGACCTCTTCAGGCGTACTCGAGTTATCACAAATAAGCGTTTGCATTTAAATAAAATCATTGTTTTCCAAATTAATCGATGAAAGCATTCTTTAATGATATCGAACCTGAGTAAATTGAGAAAGTTTTACCAAAATTATATTTAATCCTTTTCATCCCCAACTGAGCTAGCCTGGGAAGGAAAAGTACGAAAAGGTAGGTCCAAGCGTACTGCCAAGATAGAAAAATTATCGAACATTTTAACCACGAACATGAAGAATTTTATCAACATGTTTGTAACTTCCGTTACATTCACAAGGGATTAATCAGATCCCTTCTTTAAGTAAAAAAAATAACTATGTAGCGTCTTATGTACTTTTATTCGCTACGCTACAAATGGCAATTATGTTAGCCACCTTGTGTACAAACCATTTTGGGACACGTATGCAAATAACCAAAATAAAAAGTTTACAAATACATATTAAGGGCGGGGTATACCCAGTTTTGTATTACCTTAAAAACGCATTTTTTTGGTTTTCTATACTATTTGGAGAGTTTCCCGACTACTAATTGAATAGATTAACTCTATTACTTTGTTACGAATGCTAAAAAAAAGTGATCTGATTAATCGTTGCGGAGTTACGTTTTCGTATATTTTTAAGCACAATTATGGATGTAGAACGCTGAATTTCTGAATATATGTGCACACGTATGTATGCTAGGGTATGACAAATTTTCAAAATGATTGCTGGTATTTAAGTATGATTTTTAATGAATTCAATTTTTAAAATCACTAATTAATAGAGAAATATCACTATAACTTTTTTCCCTGTGTATCAATATAATTCAAATTTTGTCATACCCTGCTATGTGGAAATAGGAATACGTAAATACATTGAAAAAGTTGCAGCGATCAAAATTTTCCTTAAAAATCTCTGAAATATTAATGTGTAAATGAATCTTACAAATTTAGAAAGAAACAAAAAAGGAAAAAGAAGACGGAAACTAAAGAAACTGTAGGCGTTGAGACTGAACGCTGTAGGCAAAGGCAAAGGTAGGTAAGGGGCAAGGCCGGATTCTCTGACGATCAGATTTCATCAGACCGTTCGCATGACGTCACTCAAAAAGTGAATTTCGTTTGCGGAATACTCACTTGATGTGTTTTTCGTCTGTAGCTCTGTACCGACTTTATTTTTAGAGATACAAAAAATTTCACAATATCAAATAATTTGCCAAAAATGGCAGATAGGAGGTATTGCCAGGTCACCGTCACCGACGATATGCTCCTTGTGATGTCTTTTATATCTTAAATACTATATCAGCATTTTCTTTTGATATACATATGAATACCTAAATTTAAATGAATTACGGTGTTTATTTAAAAAATCTTCTTCTGATTTATTGCTGATATTGAATATATTTTCATAAGAGAGATAAAAGTGTGCTTAAAAAAAGTGCCCCACTGCAAATAATTTTCCTTCTACAGGGTGTCTCACGGTGACCGTCGGTTAGAAGTAGGTATATCAAGAACTGTAAAAGCTAGAAATTTGAAATTTTGCACATGCGACATGGAGTGTTTAATCTATTAAATAAAAATATTTTCCAAATGGCAGTACTTCCGGAAATACCGGAAGTGAGCATCAACTTCTTTATTTTAAATACAAACCAGGAAATTTTTTTTCACATTCTGATGTGTCATAAAATGTTTAGAAGTATGCTTAAAATAACCGGCGTACCAATTTGGATTGTTGGAAAAAATTTTTTTTTTACTGATAAATGTCAAAATCTTGTTTAGGAAATAAAATTGAAAGTCGAAAGTGGTCAAAGTTAGGGAAATGGGATTTTAGGTTCTCAATGTCAAAAGATTGAGACACAATTGTCTGTCATGGATAATAAAAAATTGCACGCGGTTAAGTATCTATTTGACGTTATTTCCAGACTTAAGAAAAACTTTAAAAAGTCTCTTTTTTTAAATGGAATGCCTATTTAATTATCAGCCTATTCGATGCAGAAATAAACTTCCTTTAAATTGATATACCATGTTCCTATACCTAAAATCAATTATTACAGAGTTATTTACATTTTTCTAATTAAATTTATAATTACATACATACTTTACAAAACATGGTTGGCTTTGAAAATTTTCAAAAAATTTTTATTCAATTGTTTCTTATGATGACAGTTGTCAGTTAGCAATCAGTTTGAAAGTTTACGCTACGTTTACGTTTGTTATCAGTGTTATCTGTTTGAATTTTGATTTTTGCGCGTGATATTTGTTTTTAATTGGGAAATATGGAATACACAAACGCTGATATTCTAAATTTGTTTTACATTCATGGCGAGTCTGCTCGTATTGTATTACTTTTCCGACCTGCAGAACTATTGAATAAAGAATCACTCAACACTTTAACGAAAGATATCCGCATTTACCTACAATGACAGAACGAAAAATCAGGATGATTGAAAAGAATTTTCTAAATTTGGGCGAAGTAAATGCGCCACGAAATTTGGCAAAGCCAATTGTCCCCAATGACGCAGCAGAAACCAATGTATTGGGATATTTTAATGTTTTCCCTGAAAGTTCTGTTCGTTCGGCGGAAAGAGACCTTGGATAGTCAAGAAGTTGCATAAGAAACGTTTGAATAAAAATTTTTTGAAAATTTTCAAAGCCAACCATGTTTTGTAAAGTATGTAATTAAAATTTTAATTAGAAAAATGTAAATAACTCTGTAATCATTGATTTTAGGTATAGGAACATGGTATATCAATTTAAAGGAAATTTATTTCTGGATCGAATAGGCTGATAATTAAATAGGCATTCCATTTAAAAAAAGAGACTTTTTAAAGTTTTTCTTAAGTCTGGAAATAACGTCAAATAGATACTTAACCGCGTGCAATTTTTTATTATCCATGACAGACAATTGTGTCTCAATCTGTTGACATTGAGAACCTAAAATCCCATTTCCCTAACTTTTACCACTTTCGACTTTCAATTTTATTTCCTAAACAAGATTTTGACATTTTTCAGTGAAAAAAAATTTTTTTCTCAACAATCAAAATTGATACGCCGATTATTTTGAGCATACTTACTAAACATTTTATGACACATCAGAATGTGAAAAAAATTGCCTGGTTTGTATTTAAAATAAAGAAGTTGATGCTCACTTCCGGTATTTCCGGAAGTACTGCCATTTGGAAAATATTTTTATTTAATAGATTAAACACTCCATGTCGCATGTGCCAAATTTCAAATTTCTAGCTTTTACTGTTCTTCATATACTTCTAACCGACGGTCACCGTGAGACACCCTGTATAATTATGCAATACATACATAATACAGTAATATACAGTACATAATTGCGTTTCCTGAAACATCTAGGTATTGATTGATCTTTAGAATTGTATTACATTATTTTTGATCGTTTTTCATTTTAGTTTTGTACCGCTTTTCCATAGATATAGAAGTTTATATTTTTTATTGCGTCAAAATTGTTATAGTCGTAGCGGTAACTTCATCTTCATGTCATCTAAATGTCACCCCTTGTGAAGCGCTGGAGGTGAGAACCACCCCCAAAGAAAATAACATCAAAATATGTCTTCCTTGATATAAAATCGACCTATGTTTGCATTTTGGGTACAATAAATTAGATTGTTTCTTTTTAATTAGATTACCGCGAATAAACCTTACTTTGTACGTTGAAAATTCCCGCACCAGTGTGATATGGGTCAAAATCACTATGATTTCATGAAATTCACTGTAATTGCCTATTATTAACCATGAAGAAATAATATTAACAATCGTAATTGGAAAAGTTACGAAAACTTTTCTAAAAAGGGCTGAAAGTTTGTTTTTTTCAAAATATCTCGCTAAGGGTGAGTTTTTGTAAAAAAATTACCCCTTACTTATATTTTCTACATCCATATAGCTACCGAATTATATAACAATAATGTCACTGAAATATAGAAAAGTTATGCTCGATTTTATGTGAAAGTTGACAGTTTCTGGTTTTTTCGATATATCTCGTTAAGGGTTGACTTTTGAAAAATTTTCATACCGACATAAAATGCCCAAAAGATAATTTTCTATAATATTTATTTACATGTTTTTCCTCATAAGTTACAAATAAAAAAGATATGAGCGATTTAATACTTAAGGGTTGCTTACTTTCAAAAATATCGAAATAACTTGTTAAGGGTTGCTTTCTGTGGTGAAAATATTATATATACTTATATCTAAAATATTGATCATATTAATATCTACATCTTTTACTTGAATAATTTTTCTGAGAAACGATAAACAAGAAAACTATGACCGATTTTGTAATGAAACTGCACAAATCAGTTTCTTCCACATATCTCGATAAGGGTTGATATTTGTGAAAATTTTATTCTTATATAAAATGTTCCGTATAAGAATTCCTAAAACTTTTATTAATATATTTTTTTCGAAAAGTTGTAAACAAAGGAGTTATCGTTAGGGGATGGAAAAAACTAAATACGGGGCACTTTTGAAAACTAAGGGTTGAAAATAGGGGTGCTGCGGGTCAAATCTTTTATTTTGATCTAATTAATAAGTGTACCTAATTTCACACTTCCCGCACAATTTGACAGACATTTGCGATTTTCTCGATGTACCGCTACGACTATTAGAACGTACGAATTTTAGCAGATAGAAAGAAAAATTGCAGTTTATCTACAAATTACAATAAATTTGATATAATAGCTCATCACATGAAATATAAAACTGACCTGTAAAATAAATATGATAAGAAATTCGTATTCTATAAATATGCATACCTAAGTACATACGTACAAATAGTTCTTTCAATGATTAAATAAATTTTAGTCTTATTTTGCAACTACGTATTTTTGTTGTGTACTAAAATTATATGGATGCATTCAGCATGATGTGTTGCCTACTTTAGATACTTCAGATGTTATGCATTTCAACAGGGTATCACATGCCCTTCTAATCTGTTCCGGCTTACCTTGTTTGCCTTGAATTCTGGCACCAAACACTTGGAGGCGTCGAAGGAACTTCATTCGTCGGGGCCCAAATTCTTGATGCAAATCACAAGTAGGTACTTACTGTGCGCAAAACTATTAATTGGAGCATAATAATCGCTTCCAGAATTGAATTTTCCAAATATACCATCAAGGGAAGAGTGTAAAAAGGAGAAAAATGGTCCGCCGGAGGCGACATTTTTTTTTAAAAAGGGGCGTGATTGTCAATTTTATAAGTTTAACGTACTTTTTTTGGTAGCAGCACAGACAAATCTGTGGTAGCAGTAATTCCAGGGGGGTCAACTGCCCTACCTAAACCTTGACCTCCCTAAATGACGGCGCATGTGCACATTGAAGTCGCCTAGAATAATGAAGGGATCCTTAATTTCTGTTAGTGTTTGTCGTACTTAATTGTCCTTCACTCTTCTTTTTTCACGAATTAACTTGAAAAGGCCTACTTGTTAAAAAAGGCGAAATGTTATATTACAATATGTAAATTTATTAATAAAAACAATGGTATTTATATAATATACAAAAAACATAACATTTCATCCCTCGCTTCATTAAATTTTGATTTCATTAAATATTCATTGTCTAAGGGGAGGTTTTAAGTTGTTTTATTAACTACCTTACAGTGATAATAAAATAATACATATTATGATAATCAGTATAGAAATAATAATAATAATAATATATATAGGTATATGTATCTATTACTAGAACTAATCGTTACTTGATTCCGATCGGTGCGGTTAGTTAACCAGGCTTGGCCTGAGTATGGATAAGAACCGAAGTACAATAATAATAATAATACCTAGTTCAGAATTCTCTCGCAAAGAATGTATGTCAAAGCATACCTTTATATCTCATGGATCATGGATAGGGCTATTGGAAGTACAAATCCCACCACTGTGGCACAACAAGTGTTTCATAGTTGAAGTTTCTCACCCTGCATATATCAATCAATCAATCAATCAATCAATTTTATTGTATATAGGGATTTTTTATGTCCCATTACAAGAAGTTTGGTCATACAATTTCTAACATGTATATTTTATGTATGTGTATATAAAAAAGACTAAGTATTACTTAGACAGCGGGTTACAAAATATACTAAAACAGAAACCAAAAAAAGTCAAATAAAATCTAGCGTAAAAAAAAGTAACATAAAGTTATATTGTACTTACAGCCTAAAAAAAAAACTTAGCTAATACAAGTTGACGTGGAGTGTACATATAACGTAATTTAAGGTTATCTACCCAGTTGTACTTAAATCCTAAGACCATATAAATAGGTAATCTTTTCATCGAATAGAGTAAACTTTATTCGTTTATGATAAATGATCTTAGTTTTAGTAGCTCTGTAGTGTAATAAAAAGTTAAGTTTAATGTTTTTTCAGTTATTTTAAATAGATTTATATAATTTATTCGTATCTAATGTTTGGGAGTTATGCAAATATTTGCATATTTGCACCCTGCATATATCTGGCAGCTGTAAGATACAAACCATCGGAATCGAACCTATTTCGGAGCTATCCAAAAGGATTAATCCAACGACGAAGATGTTATCAGGTATGTAAAACAAACGTGGACCGAGGTCTACTTGTGCAATACTTATACTTATCGCCTAACAAACAAATCCATAGTTAGGTACATCAGAATTAAAAAACTTAGCGGAATATCCAGGTAATCCCTTCATTATTCTAGGCGACTTCAATGTGCACCTGCGCCGTCATTTAGGGAGGTCAAGGTTTAGGTAGGGCAGTTGACCCCCTGGAATTACTGCTACCAAAAAAAGTACAGTTGACAATCAAGCCCCTTTTTAAAAAAAATGTCGCCTTCGGCGGACCATTTTTCTCCTTTTTACACTCTTCCCTTGATGGTATATTTGGAAAATTCAATTCTGGAAGCGATTATTATGCTCCAATTAATAGTTTTGCGCACAGTAAGTACCTACTTGTGATTTGTATCAAGAATTTGAGTTCCTTCGACGCCTCCAAGTGTTTGGTGCCAGAATTCACGGCAAACAAGGTTAGCCGGAACAGATTAAGTAGTTAAGTTTAAGAACGGTTTAAGTATGTATTTGTAAACTTTTTATTTTGGTTATTTGCATACGTGTCCCAAAATGGTTTGTACACAAGGTGGCTAACATAATTGCAATTTGTAGCGAATAAAAGTACATAAGACGCTACATAGTTATTTTTCTTAATTAAAGAAGGGATCTGATTAATCCCTTGTGAAGGAGCTCAATCTCCTTCGATGTGTAAAATAAAATAGATAATGACGGGATTGTTGGGAAATTAGACCTTGCGAGAAAATTATTTGTCTTTATTATTCAATATTTCGTCGATTAATTATCGACTTCATCAGGAACTAAAATGATGAGTGACAGTTTACAAAAGTAAGCTTAATTAAAGTACTTACTACTATAAATGTTAATAATTAAGAGCCGGCCTTAAGAAGTAGAACATGACTTGGTTTTAATTGGGTCCAGCGAGGGATGAAATGTTATGTTTTATGTTTTTGGTATATTATATAAATACCATTGTTTTTATTAATAAATTTAAGTACCTACATATTGTAATATAACAACATTTCGCCTTTTTTAACAAGTAGGCCTTTTCAAGTTAATTCGTGAAAAAAGAAGAGTAAAGGACAATTAAGTAGGGGAGAGTGGGGTAAGATGGCGACGTTAACAAGAAAAATCATTTTTGGGTAAAGTAACTTTAATAATTTTAAATAAAAGTGACTACTTCATACATTGGTTATCTACCTTTGAATTTAATATGATTTTAAACTAAACGCAAGTTCCAATATTAGTTTAAAAAAATATAAACAAAAAGTGGCATTTTAGTCATCTTACCCCATAGTGCGGGTAAGATGACGAACATAATGGGGTAAGTTGACGCTTACAGACACAAATCGCAAATAAATTCTCCTTGCCCATCGTAACTGGAGCAGTCTTCGTGACACCACTCTTCACATTTGCAACACTTTATCCAAGCTTCCACTAGTGGTTCTACGTAAAGTTGGTGGCAGATTACACAAAAACAGGATGGCGACATTGTGCATAGCCGCTATCATTGCGTCTTGAGACCAATTTCCACGATTGGTCTTCCGTTTATACATTCTTGACATGATTACTTACATGTATTAAAAACTTATTAATAAAAAATAATGCATTTGGTTACTGAGATAAAATTACTGGGTAAGATGACAATCGTCATCTTACCCCCGTCATCTTGCCGCACTACAGATAAAAAGGAGTTTTAAAATTTATATAAAAAGCGTCTTAAGATTTATTCAATTTAAATAGAACACCATTGTTATACAGGTTAGGGTAGAGCCTACAGCAAAAATTAAATTTTTCTTACATGTACTTTTCGAATAAAACGCTAAATACAGATATACAATTTTACAAGCAAACATGAGATTATAAACATGTGCTCTCAACGAGAAAACTACAAACTCCACCAGAGTTTGACCGCATAAAATTTATTCACCTATTAACCACTAGATGTTAGTAGCATGAAAGAATTTTAAATTGTTTATGGTGTTTCGTTAAAATGACGTTCGTCATCTTACCCACTGCGTCATCTTACCCCACTCTCCCCTACGACAAACACTAACAGAAATTAAGGATAAATTCAATTTATCCTTAATTTCTGTTAGTGTTTGTCGTACTTAATTGTCCTTTACTCTTCTTTCTTCACGAATTAACTTGAAAAAGCCTACTTGTTAAAAAAGGCGAAACGTCGTTCCTTATATGTATTACAATATGTAAGTTTATTAATAAAAACAATGGTATTTATACTATAAATACCAACTACAACAACATTTAGCAGCTGATTCTTTCTTCCACCCCTTTCGTCAGTAAAAAAGGATATTAATGTACACTTAATTACATACAACGCCAATTGTGAATTTTTGTTCTATTTTTATGCAGATATAGTAGGCGTGTAGTGGTAATAAGAATACTAACATTTTTATAAATAGTAATCGCCTAAAATTAAATGAATGCGCTAAATCTACATCTCAATTGTGCGGTCACCTCATTTGAGGAATTGACAAATTTTATTTACGACCAGACATGCAGAAAGGTTGAAAGATTAAAAACCTAGCCTCGAAGAGCCAAATACTGGGCCGTAATTAAAAATTTTTGAACAATATGTAACAAATGAAAACCAATGCATTTTCCTTAGAGCACACCTTCAAAACGATAACACAATTACCCCTATATAATCGGTAGGTAACTGAAAAAATTATGCGAAGAAGCGTACCGAAGCTTCAAAGACGGGTGTATTGAGAAAATGTGGCAAATTTTTTCGCTAAAAATATGACATTGGTTTTTTTGTGTGAAAAAGTAAAGCATTTCTACCTCTAAACTTAGCTCTAGCACTTTGCACCGTTCGGCCGTGGAAATTGTCGTTAAAGTGCACCTAAACAACGTAGAAATAAACAGGCTTTAATTTGATACCAAGCCCAATGGTTATTTTTTATTCAGCTTCAAACTCGAGTATAGGTATAGTATAACTATACTTTTTGGGCCGACAGTAGAGCAAATTGTGAATGTTTTGAAAATTATTTCCTTTTATCTTAATTGTATGAATAAATAATATAATCTGACTCTGTGGTGCCAGCCTCCAAAAGCTGGATCCTGTCTCCAAAGACGTATTTCAATTTTTAACATTGGATTTTCTTAGTTCAAATTTTTGATTTGGAGCCCCAGTTCATAGTTATTTGGCGTTTTTTTGTTTTTCGAAATATCGTCATTATTCCCTTATTTTAAGGAATATTTAAAAAATAGAAAAACTTTTCAACATTTGATTTCGGTTCTCTAAAATATTTGCAGTTATAATTAATTTCTATTTTATCAAATAACAATATGGCGACCGATCAAAAATTTCAAAACCAGATTATATTGAAAGCCACTCGATCGATTTTTGAAAATAAAACATTTATAAAAGCCTTAAACTATCTACTAAGTGTAACATTTGTCTGAAACATTTTTTTCGATCTGTCCAAAAAAAGTTTTTATTCAAATTGAATTACAAAATCATTTAAAACAAAGTAGGCTTGCTGCCATTAAACAAGAAAAACAAGAAACAAACAAATAAGAAAAATAAATCAATGAACAATGAAACAAGGGAGGGACTAAATTTGATTTTCAAAATGGTCACCATTCCCAGCGACGCAAGCCCGGCAGCGTGTTTTAATATTAGAAGAGGCACTTGCAAGAGCTGCCTGCTTGTCGTTTATATCTTCTGCTGCAGCTACTATTCTAGCCGGTCGGGCAACAGGACCACCTCTCCCAATCCACTTATTCGGTTATTCTCTATTTAGTAGTGCTATGACTTCTTGGATTGTATGAGCCGCTGCTCCATCATGTTGAAACGAAAGTCTTCGTCTGATGTTTAGCGGTAAGTCATCAATAAGCTCTGGCAGAACGTTATGTATGAAAGTAAAATAATTTTCACCATTCAATCGGTTTTGGAGAATGTAGGGAACGTACTCCCCTACTATTCAAGCCCATACATTTACTGAAAAACGACGTTGACGTGCACGAATAAATGTTGCAAGTTATTAATGTGAGAATTAAATACACCCTCCCTTGTGAAACAAGCTTCGTCTGTAAGTAAAATAAACTTTTCAAAACGCCTCTGAAGATTGCAACGTTCAAGAAACCAAAGACAAAACAACAATCTTGGCTGAAAGGAAGCTTTTTGGACAGATCGAAAAAAATGATAGTAGATAGTTTAAGGATTTTAGAAATGTTTTATTTTCAAAAATCGATTGAGTGGTTTTAAAAAAACCCACGTTTTGAAATTTTTGATCGGTCGCCATTTTGTTATTTGATAAAATAGAAAATAATTGTAACTACAAATGTTTTAGAGAACCGAAAGCAAATGCTGAAAGTTTTTGTATTTTTTAAATATTCCTTAAAATAAGGGAATAATGACGATTTTTCGAAAAACAAAAAAATTGCTTGTTTCAATGAGTTCTATCTGCCGTTTTCGGGTGTTACAACTTAGTATTAACGCCCTGTATATATTAAATATTCAATTGTTTCTAGCAAAAACTAGATATGATATTTGTGGTTTTACTCGAGTTGTTAAGAAGAAGAGAACTATTTCAAGCTTGTTATTTCGGCAAATCGGTAGCATACAGTGTGTCCCCGGATAGGTGAAACGACTCTTGTGAAAGATAAAAAATTTTCGATATAAAATTTCATTGTTTGGGGTTCAGCCCTGCTTAGTTAAAGACTAATTTCTGGCATAATTTTAGTTTTCTAAAATCATGTATGCCTTGGATATTTTCAAAAATCTGATTTTTGATTCTAGTAAACTACCTTTGTTAGTGAAGATATAACAAAATTTGATTAACAAAAGTTGTTTAGAATCACGAAAGAGTCCTACTTCTAGAATTTCAAGCACCTAGGCCAACGTTGATGTTTTGGCAAAAACGACTCTTGTGAAAAATAAAAAATTTTCGATATAAAATATCATTGTTTGGGGTTCAGCCCTGCTTAGTTAAAGACTAATTTCTGGCATAATTTTAGTTTTCTAAAATCATGTATGCCTTGGATATTTTCAAAAATCTGATTTTTTGTTCTAGTAAACTACCTTTGTTAGTGAAGATATAACAAAATTTGATTAACAAAAGTTGTTTAGAATCATGAAAGAGTCCTACTTTTAGAATTTCAAGCGTTGATGTTTTGGCAATTTACAATAATTTAGGTGATATGACTCTTGCAAAAGCGATAAAATTCTAAATAAACAAAATAAATAAAAGAATTTCTTTAACAACAGTCATATCACCTATCCGGGGATAAACAATATTAAACTATCAGATAAAAATTATTGTAAATTGCCAAAACATCAACGTTGGCCTAGGTGCTTGAAATTCTAGAAGTAGGACTCTTTCATGATTCTAAACAACTTTGTTAATCAAATTTTGTTATATCTTCAATAACAAAGGTAGTTTACTAGAACCAAAAATCAGATTTTTGAAAATATCCAAGGCATACATGATTTTAGAAAACTAAAATTATGCCAGAAATTAGTCTTTAACTAAGCAGGGCTGAACCCCAAACAATGAAATTTTATATCGAAAATTTTTTATCTTTCACAAGAGTCGTTTCACCTATCTGGGGACACACTGTATAAATAGGTATTTAAGTTAAATTAAAATATCATCTTAGATATAGGGTATACCGTATACCTACTACACATAAAATATTTAAATGAATCTGTGGTAAGTTTTTGAAATAACTCTTAATTTCTGATTAATAGCGAGTTTCGCACTATTGAAACAAACTTTCTTTGAAACATTTTTTCCAAGTCGTTAAACTGACACTATTAGCCCACCTTGTGCCAACTTCGAAAAATGCGGTACTACCGCTACGTTTTGGAATAGCGTCTTTCAAAATAAGAAGCTATGATGGATTTTGGTTCAACACACTAGGCAATTACTCGCGTTTAGGGGTAGTGCTGTTGCCTCAATTATTATTTATGTTTAGACGTGTCCAAAATGAAAAAAATTTTCATAAACAAAAATAGTAACACGTAATTATAAGTAAATTACTGCATTTGCAAGGAAATTGGGGAATTGTATTATAAATAGAATCCTAAAAGAATATGTAATCTGAAATTATTTTTGTACTCGGTGTCCTAGAGCATTCTCGATTCGGTCGTCAGGACAGTTGTTTTATTATTGTATTCTAAATTTTTTGAAATTCTAAAGTGTAAATAACAGTAATACGTCACGCCCACCTTCAGTTAATTAACGGAGAAGTAATTTTTACCTAAGCGTGATATATTGAGAGAGAAAAAGAAAAGAGCAGTTATTTAGGCCACTCACTTGTTTAATTATCACTATATTAATGCCAAGAATGAAATTTAATTATTAATTCGTACATTACATGAATAAATCAAAATTCAAACACAGAAAACTAAATTTAGCGAAAGAAAATTAACTGTTTATGAATATTCCGTGGCAAATTAAATGACGAAAATAATTGACTAAATGAAAACGTTATAATAAATTATTCAATTTCCTAACAGGCATTTTATTTTTATATCCATTTCCATCATAACATAAAATTGTGCACAAGATAGTGATTTGTAATACAGTCACGCTCGTCCCGTCCATTTGAGAAAATGATATCCTTTTTTACAGTCAATTAAATTCTTCCATCGAATGTGCTTTATTTTTTCCACGCTTGATTCATTTCAACAATTACTTAGCTAAAAACACAGTTTTGGAAATAACGCGCAAATAGCGTTTCTGCAATCACAATTTAGTCAGTTCGGACTAATGAGCAATTTTCCACCATTTCCGCACTTATTCTGCTTATTTTAGTAATCAATTCACAAGGTTTGGTACTTTTATTACTTTGTGAATTGTTATGTCACATTACGTTTGGTCAGATGCTTTCTGTAACAAGCAGCATTTGTAATAGCCTCATTCCCCTCAAAATAACGTTTGCACGAGATAGAAGATTGAACGATTAAATATATTTTTCTAAAATTGCCATGGAAAATAGTAAGTACGAAGAAAGTTACATTTTCCTCTCTAGAGATGAAAGTAACAGTATTGTAGGAAAACAAAAGAATTCGGTAAACTGCCAACATTTTTACTACTTATGGATATTTTTTTAATTTATTATACTTATGCAGTTTTAGAAACAAATTTGTGTAAAACACGAGAAGAAAATGTTTTTTCAACTCTCGCTCAACCTTTGAGCGAGCGATAACTTTCTTCACTAGTTGTACAATAGTACATTACAATACAAGTGATGAAAGTAACTGATTTTTCAACGAGCTATACACTGTATATTCACGAGCGATAGCGAGTGAGGATAGTATTGCCAGTTGAAAAATCACACTTTCATCAGGAATTGTGTATACTACTTTTTCCAACATCGCAAAAATTAGTCTAAATTTTAAATTTTTTTATAATTATTTTACTCTCCAATTTTTTCAAGAATCTAGTTGCTGATTTTGTATTCTTCTAACGTTGCTATGCAAATGAACTTTCCTCACTAGTGATGCAAACGCCTATTTTCCTCACTACATTGAGTGATGAAGGTGTCATTTTCAAGCGATGTTGAAAAAATAACGATTGTTTCATGTAAAATTGCAGTCGGACCAACATTTTGTATATACATACTAGAATCCCAACATCGTATTTAGAAGAAACGATTGGCGTTTATTAACTTTAACTCATACATTCCTAAAGTTAACTGTGACACGAGGTATATAAAGAATGTGTGAAACATGAGTGAATCATGTATGCGCTATTAAATTTCTGAGAAACAGTCGCAATTGAAAACTAGATTTTGTGTAACATTCGCTTCATTTTTACGATCGTTTTACTAAAATGGTTAATGTGGATAGTACCCCAATGACTAATAATGACCAATGACTAATGAGCACATCTAGTTCCAATTTTCATTCGTATACTGGACCCGTATACATTTACTTTACATTCAATTCAACTCACTAAATGTATACTTGTTCGATCTATAAATAATTACATAATTTAGATCATATTCTCCTAACCGAAGCATGGAACTTTGATATTTACGTTCGTTTGTCTAAAATCAACAAAGTCTGCAAATAACCCTTGCTCTGCACGTGAATGGGGCTCTGTATTTGCTATAGAGCAAGTCAGTTAAGAAATGAAATGCCAAAAACATTAATAAGTAGATACAAACGTTTGACATTTTAATATTTAATCAGATATCGTGCACAAGATGTGTTAAACAGAGTAGAATAATGAGATTCTATACGAAATAATTAGATACAATTACAATAATCTACTGCTTAATTTATTATCAGATCCCTCTATTAAAACACTGCAGGTTATAGTTGTATAGCAGAAACCCCTTCAGTCTTTACCACCTACCCTGTCTGAGCATAGGTCAACTGTACATTTGGCGACTGCTTGGACTTACGTCTGTATCGTCTTCCAAATTCCAAAATTAAAAGAAGCCAATAATTTATTTGATTCTTACATAAAATATCTAATTGGTTATTATAATAATAATAGTCTTTAAAATCAATCATCGTGATCGAGCTTTTTTTACAGATAATTTTATTATTCTCGATTGAATGTTTCTAATTTTGCCAATGAATTCGTATGACTTGGAAATAGTAAAATTTGGTTGGTGATACAAGAGATTGCTGCATTTCTCGCCCAGCCATTCGGAAATTGCTTAAATTGAAGAATACCTGACGCAGTAGATCACGTAGCTTTCCCTCTTTTTCTTGGGAATGTAATAGATTGAGGTTAAAACAGGATTAGGTACCGTTAGTATATAGAATAAATTATTATTGCGGTTTTTGGTGTTCTTAGTGTTGTATGTATTCATGGCCACAAGGTTTCCAGTTCTTCCAGCTGCTGTTAACACAATACTGTTTCGTTCCTCTGTCATGTTAGATTTTGTATTGTGGTACCACATGCCATATTATTATGTAAATTGGGGGAATATGGCAACATAAATTTCAAACGCTCACATTCTAACTAACAACGCGACCCAGTCGCAAGGAATAAGTGGCATCTTAGAGCGTGTATACAGGGTGTCTCCAAAAACACCTTACAACGCTTTAGGGTAGACTTATGGGGTAATATTAGACCGATATAACCCAATTTACCTCTATGCAAAAGTGCACCATTTCAGAGTTACAGCTCTTCAAAGTTGGTGTTTGAAAAACGTTTATTTATCATAAATGATAAACCGTTTAAGATAGGAATTTGAATTTTGGAATAATAATTACCCTTATCAAAAGCTATAATTGTACAAATTTTGGGGAAAAAAGACATTCAAGAAATAGGCCATCTGCATTATCGTTACTGTTAACAGTAGAATATTTTTTTAGTTCTTTACTAAAATGTAAAATTCGCTACACCAGATGAAAGGAAATTTCAAAATTAATAACTTTCGCCTCTTCACATTTTATCGTAAATTATTTGGTTTTCCAGATAAAAGGAAAAATTAACGCTAGGTTTTTCTAATAAAAGTGTTTAATTGCATATTATCTAGTAGCCGTAGACGCAGACCCAATCGTCTAAAACTTTCGGATTTGAAAGATTTTTGTGGTTTCGTATGAGGAAAGCGATAAGGGCGAAATAAAACGCACTTTACGGGAAAAAGACTTCCGGCAAAAAACCCAATTTATTGTTATTCAAAGAAATTCAAAATCAATCGGTCGAACTTTTATTTGTTACTATGTCTACGGCTGCTAGATAATATGCAATTAAACACTTTTATTAGAAAAACCTAGCGTTAATTTTCCTTTTATCTGGAAAACCAAATAATTTACGATAAAATGTGAAGAGGCGAAAGTTATTAATTTTGAAATTTCCTTTCATCTGGTGTAGCGAATTTTACATTTTAGTAAAGAACTAAAAAAATATTCTACTGTTAACAGTAACGATAATGCAGATGGTCTATTTCTTGAATGTCTTTTTTCCCCAAAATTTGTACAATTATAGCTTTTGATAAGGGTAATTATTATTCCAAAATTCAAATTCCTATCTTAAACGGTTTATCATTTATGATAAATAAACGTTTTTCAAACACCAACTTTGATTTGAAGAGCTGTAACTCTGAAATGGTGCACTTTTGCATAGAGGTAAATTGGGTTATATCGGTCTAATATTACCCCATAAGTCTACCCTAAAGCGTTGTAAGGTGTTTTTGGAGACACCCTGTATATGGTTATGTCAGTTATGTGACGTGATATGCTCGTTGCTATATTCCCACCATAAAGATGGTTAGAAACAAAAATGTCGAATGATTCACTATGGCCATATTGCCCGTACTCATCGGTAATATGGCACCATGCGTTGGGGAATATGGCAACATGCTATTCTCGTAAGAAATGAACAAAATTTTGGAACACGCCGCCTCTCGGGGCAATATGCCGCACGCAGGGCCGTCTCAAGCACAAATGGCGCCGGGGTGCCAAAATCAGCCTGCGCCCCCTGGTCAAGAAAAAAAGTAATGCTATGTATGTACTGTTTTATTTGATTTACTCATACGGAAGATTCAATATTTTTTCCCATTAGTCCCGGGACACCCTGTATAGTGGTCACCTTGCGGGTCCTGCGCCCGGGTGCCCAGCCCAGCACCCCTTGCATCCCCTGGTAAAGACGGCCCTGTAAGCCGCAGTTAGAAATCATGAGGCATATTACCTCACATTGTACCTTATGAATTCAAAAAGTGGCAACACCTATACTAGATACGTTTAACCGATTGTTCCGCCAAAAAGAGTTAGGTTAGGAATCGTATTTTGGTATTCTCTTAATAAAATTGTATTAAAAACACTTAGAATTTCTTTTACCCCTTCCTATAATTTGACATAATAATATTTTTTAAACGGTCCTTACCTTTACACTGACGATATTCACTAAAAAACTAATTAATTTGGTTTCTGAAATATTCACAAATGCCTGGTGCGTTACACTATCATGTTTAAATGAACACTGTTGCCAAATGTTGGCTTAGAAGGGAGAAAACAAACTGTGGCGTATTACCCAACGTGCCATATTCCCCCACTTTACTCTATTATTATTATTAATTGAAAACCGGTATTGTAGAAACAAGCAATTGGAGCAGTGCAATGAGAATCTCATCACTTGTCTTTTTTAAAGGCGGGCATGTGCGTGAATGGAATTACGTAATTGATTAAGGTTATACAGTGTGTCTGCTTAAGTTCGCACCATATGGGAAACTTTTTTATTATTAATTTTACGAAAAAAAGTTATTCTTTATAAAAAGTTCTGCATGCTCTAAAATTTAAAATACAATCATCAGATATTAAATTTTTTCAGTCGTGTACGCGGTTTGTCAAAAAATATGAATTTTGCTCAAGAGTAAAGTACCTTTATTTTTGACAATATCGAAAATTGTTATTAAAAAAAGTTAATCAGAACTAAAAACTACTTACGTTCAAATATGCAATTACATCCTGCTAGTTAAAAATTTTTTTTACAACTTTTTCTCAAATTACTACCTACAATAAATTTTAAGTTGGTATCAGGCTTGTGCTTTAGCAAAAATGAGTTTTAAAACATCTGCTCGTACACGAAAGTACTTACCTATCTCAATTTCGTGAAAATTAGAACCTTCTCATAAAACAAAATGTAAAATTCGATAAGTAAACAAGGCCGCAATATTTGTAACAGTAATTTATAGGAATGTAGGTACACATTATCGTATTACCTAATTTTCCATCCGATTAAGTTTTCATACACCTTCTGTTGGAAATGTAATGGAGATAATGTCTATTTAACTGATACGCAGTTTTCCTAGCAGCACAATCAAAATGACTTTCACGATCAATGTGGGACACCTCCAACAAACGGGGGAGTAAACAGTTCTGAAGTTTCAGCTTATTAACTTACTGAGAATGGGAACATCCCCATTGAAATCTAAAACGTAATTACGTTGATTTTAACAAGCGTCATATTTACATTGTGGTTATCAACGATTTGTATTTAGGTTAGTCGAAAACCCTTGTAAATTTTATATTTACCCATAAAATATGAGTGATAGTTAAACAACGTGTAATTTACCAGATAGGATTACACCGACAAGTTTGACATTGGGTGTAGAAAAACTAGGACGCACAAATAAAGCAACGTACAAATTTTGATTTGATTTGTTTATGAAATGCCTTAAGGTATAGCCAGGGCCTTAAAAAAAATTGCGAGTCCGACATTCGGTACTTTATTAAATATTTCTTTGAAAAACTGTAAAAATGTATCTAATACTTGGAAATCTAATTTATGACATTTTTATAGATCAGTGTACAATCTTCAAGGCAAAGGTACTGCAAAGGCAATTAGGATTCCAGGCGTTCCCTACGTGACACGTTTATAAGAAGCCATTTTCTTTATTTATCATTTCATTGATTAATTATTAATAAATGAAAGATGCCTTTAACAAATAATATAGCCATAAATTTATATTGAAAAGTATCTACTAATGACCCAATTCACTTTCTTGGGAAAGTAGACCAAAATATGCTAATAACGCCTACGTATTTATGACAAATACTAACGAATGTAGAAACTATCATCATTGATACATCCCTTACTTTCTCACGTCGGCTACCTTAAGTTCCAGGCCCTTGCACTCCTGGAACCAAGGAGAAGCCTTCAAAGGTATTGGTGGGACGGGTGTTGCAGAAGAACTATTAAGTCTAGGTCAATTAAAATCATACCAAAATGAAGTTGAACTAAAGAGATAGGTACCTACTTTTTAGTAGTTGTCCCCGTTCTCAGACCTTGACACGATATGATTGCCAATTGATTATTTCGTAGCGAACGAAGCCTGCGCCCACTGTCACGCAAAACCTCCGGTTTTCATTTGTGCAGTCGGTTGTTATGTCTGAGGAAAAAAACATTCATGAAAGCACATGCGCGAAAGCGAATGTTCGCATATCGAAGATTATTACGATGATCCCGATAGAAATAAAGCAAGGAACAGCAAACGAGGGAATGGACAAGCTAAAACATTATATAGTAGGAGAGATAACATACACAATGGCAAATGGCGGAGAAAACCAAGAGGCTACCTACTAGGAAAGCAGTATGATAGCAGTGGAGAGGAAGGTGGGGACAGAGATGAAAATTGCCTATTTTGGGAAAAGGTAATTAACTAAGAAGTCCCCAGGTAAGCGAAACAAAGGAAGCGAAGAATTATTAATAAACGTAAGACGTTAAGTGATGGCTAAGAACGATGAAATTATGAAGCAAATAATGAGAATAAGAAAGGAACAGGAAAAAAGTTTAGAAATGAGCAAGGAATTAAAAATGAAAAAGTAAAGCTTGGAAACATTATTGAGAAACTGTGAAGATAAAGGATAAAGAACCTAATGCTTAAGAAAGTGCCAATAAGTAGGTACCAATCCAAGAAACGGAAAAATCATACATGGCGACCAAAGACCAACAGGAAGAAGAGGGATTGCAGTGGAATTAGTATCCACTACAACACTGAAATATATGTTTTATTTAATATTTAATCGCGAGTAAATTTTGACGTTTCGTTTACAGTTTGCATATATCGTAATTTCATTGAAGATCTTTTTAAAAATACAGCGTTTTGGAGATAATTATTATACTGTCATTGCTATTCGAGAAATAATCATGCCGAATACCACACGTGCAGGTAAAATACATGATTTTGACGTTTCTTTACTCAAATGCTTTTCGTGCATTTGCCATCCAAAATGTCTCGACTACTATGGCAAATTCACTCAAAATATTTCCTAGTAAAACATTTTTGTAGAAACGTCAAAATTTTATCGACTATTTTACGTGCACTAGGGATATTACTGTTGATAACCTCACAACGGAATTTCGTGGACTGCCCACGAAAAAATATACAAAATGAATCATAAGTTCCAAAATTGTTTATAAATAAAATAAATAAGTGAAAGTATTATACCATCATTTTTGACATTTCCAATCATAGTATAGGTACTATAGAAAAATTTAGCTTGTGACAAGGATTCGAACCCAGGGCCTTCGGCTTCGTAGAGTACTGTTCTAACCGATTGAGCTACGACAAGCCTAATATCCTTGTATCATTCTAAAATTTCTATAATATGTATTATTAGGAACACATTTAGCTAACATGAAGTGATCCTCACCATTTTGATAGAATCGCACCCTCCTGTTGCTAACTTGTTTCGAAAGATGGTTGGTAGTACTGTTCATTAATGGTATCAATGTAACTCATAGTAATTGTTTTATTTTTATATTTTATCACACTATTATATTATATTATTAGGTATATTATTTTACCTAGTGAGGTAAAGGCCCTGGTTTCGAATCCCTGTTACATGCTACATTCTCCTATATATAAATACAAATATTTACACATTGGCGTTTGCTACGATCTTTATCAAAAAATAACACAAAAAAAATTATTAGGTATGTACTATGGTTTTTATTGACAGCTTTAATAAGTATCTAGTACTACTAACCATCTTTGGGAACAAGTTAACAATATGGGAGGTTCATAGGAGGCTCACTTGATGTTAGGTAAAAAGTAGTCTTAATAACTAAATACATTTACTCTTAGAATAATACAAGGATTAGAGGCTTGTGGTAGCTCAGTTGGTTAGAACAGTACCCTTGGTTCGAATTCATGTCACAAGCAAAATTTTTCTGTATGTATAAACTATTATAATTAATAACATATTCACTAGTCATTCTACTTTCAGAAGAGGACGTTAAAATAATTACTAGGTACCATTCAATGGATTTTACATACATTGGGCAAGAAACCTTTTATAATTATTCGTTATGTGCCTTATGGGACAGAAATAGTAATGTAAAAGGAAATTGTTTGCAATATGTTGCTATAGATTTTTCAACGGGAGGAGCTCTCGTAAACATTATGCTGAAGCAGTTGAAAACGAAGACAGTACTGCACAAGGGGACGTTGTTTTCTCGGTAGCGGCCGAGGCGCTGCTATAAGTTATAAAGCACAAACAGCACAAACGATCTGCATCAGCCCTACGTTAATGGTTGCAAAAAGCTTAGAAAGGCAGAACTAAACTATACAAAATTTTCTCAGAAACGGTCGGTGCTGAATGTACAAGTTATAAATCACTAATGACCTACGTTAGTTTCGACGTTAGTTGTTTCAATAATGAAAGGAAGACAACATCGCACAAGGGAGTATCGTTTTCCCGAAAACGGCCGGAGCGGCCCTGCTGTAAGATGTATAGCACAAAGAAGCACTAACGTTCTGCGTTGTTCCCCACGTTGGTGCTTCAAAAAAGGATAGATAACCAACACTGCACAAGGAGATGTCGTTTTCCTGCATGCGGCTGGTCCATTGGCGCAGGCAGCATGGGGCAAGCGGGGCATTTGCCCCCCCACCCCCCTGGAAGTTGCAAAAATAAATTTAATTGCAAAAACGGCACTACAAAATTTTTCGCACTACCGTCTACCAGCCAGTATGTTGTGTTTTATACCATTTCGAAATCTTAAATTCCGTGTGCACAGTTTCGTGACTTTGAATAAACTATCTGAGCAGAAGACCCGTGCAAAAGTCATAAGCTCTTGACGCAGTGCTTTCTTCTCAAGCACAGAGAGCCAAGTGCTGAGGCGTGCAGCGCTACATTTTCAATTGATCGGACAGGATGGCATTTGCAGGGGAATGCCAATCAGGGACCAAAACCTTTTTGAAATAAGGGTTTCGGTTCCAGTTATAATTCCACTACTTCGAAAATATGGGTTTCAGTTCCGGTTCAGGTTCTAAACAAATATATGAAAAAGGTTCCGGTTCCGGTTCCTAAATTTTCGGGTTCTATTAAAGGTTCTGATTTCAAAAGTATTTTTAGTTCTGTAACCGTTATCAACATAACAACCAATTTTGTAATACTTGTATTAGTTACGAAGTAATGCTTACTTTGACGGATATAGAAAAAAATCCCTCTACCCCTTTTAATTAGAAAAGCTGAGAACACGTGTTTTGTGGCTGAGAATCATACAATACAGAAAAGGCAACGCCCATATAGGTAAGCTAAAGCACATTAAAGCGTCGAACATGTTCGAAGGCTTTAAAGCCTCCGCCATCAGTGGCTAAAGTAGCACCTTTTCTATACAGTGCTAATAAATGCGTATAATTTTGAATTTTTGATCGTGTGTGGGAACCTAAAAAATACCGGTAGTACTGTAAAAATAAAAGGGTTCCGATACCGGTTCAGGTTTTAAATAAAATACTAATAAAGGTTTCGGTTCCGGTTTCGGTTATAATAAAATCAATAGGTTCCGGTACCGGTTCCGGTTCTTTTCGGTTTCGGTTCTAGTCCCTGATGCCAATATTACTAATCTACAAGTCATTATTATTACGCTAGGTGCTATGTCACCTTTAAATAATTTCTCTCTGTGTAATGTCTACGTACCAGAAATAAAACAAAAGTCTCAACGTTCTACATTTCTACGTTCCACGGAGCCTACATACTAACACTTATTTTATTGCTCATTTTTACATCAAATCATTTTGTACTTGTTCGATGTCTTTACTTATCTAATTTTACGTAATTTAGTTAAACGTTTAACCAAGTTTTGTGTCAGTTTATTGCATTTCTACCTATTTACTGGATTCCTGATCTATTCTAATAATCCATTAGAATTAATAAATTCATATGGGTAACAACACTATGCATTTGTACTTTCATGCAATTGAAATGTCATTCTTGCCTCCCCCTGGCAACAAGGCTGGCTGCGACATTGGGCTGGTCGAGTCGATGCAAGTTATAATGGCCCGATTTTATAAAGCATAGTTAACTACGTGATCAGCTGACAATATGGTTAAGTAATGCGATAGGCTAATACGATCAACGACCACACCTATGTAACCCGTATTAGCAAATCATGTTGCATTATTCAAACTTAATCACGTCGTTGGCTGATCACGTATTTAAGTATGCTTTATAAAACCGGGTCATAAAGTACAAAAGATCTGCATCAATCCAGACGCTAGTGCTTTAATTGATTGTACTAACTTCACGCACGTGCGGACCTTACGTAAAATATTCTGCATGATAATGCTAGACTTCATACTGATCCAGTTTCGAGTTCTATCTGTACGATTTTCACCCTTTTGGCCCTTTAAACCAATTGTTAAAAGGACGACGCCAACGAGTCACTTCTAACGCTGAAGTAAACTGTGCTGGAGTGCTGTATTAAAGGTTTCGCAAAGAACTTCAACATTTTTAACAGCAAGGCAGGACTCGTGCTTTAGAGACTTTAATTAGTTAAATAAAAATGCATTACTGCTTCTAAAACATGTTTCTGTTCAATGAGCGTTAGATACATTTTTTTGTGATCAGCGTAAAAAAACTTAGTTTTAGCAAAACAATCACATCATTACAGTTATACTTAATAAAGCTTATAAGAAGTCAGTAGAACGAAAAGATGGTGTAAAAGGAAATTACAGCAAATTGATCCTTATGGCCCATTACAACGAAAAGTAGTAGGATAACGCCGTATAAATGAAATGGAAAAGAAGAGAAGCTAATTAAGGAAATGTAGAACATACAACTTTTTTAATATTAAGTATGTACATCCATTAGAAAATGAAACCAACGTTATTTTAATATCCGTATAAATAAATGTTCAATATTTTGTTGATGAAACATGTAATTACCAAGCACAATCCAGCTTTATTTAAAAACGAGCTGTTCTAACTTATGATCAATGTAAGCCAAATCCGCAATTTCACTTATTTTGGATTTCCCTATTTTTCAAACGTCAATATTGATCTTTCTTTGAGTACGGATTTGTAATATTTAAGCAAATATTTTTGTAACGTAAAGGTGACATAAATTTTAATGAATAATTCGCATTTGTGATGCGGTTTCGCATGCAAGAAAATGTTATTTGGTGATTTTATAATACGTTTAACATGCTGTACAAAATTAATTTAAAAGGTTGAAGATAACACAATGCGTTTTCTCTTACAACATTTTGAAGTTAAAAACATTTTTTTACAACCTTGGACGCTTGCCATATATTTCAAATTAGGTATGGCATTAATTCTGTTTCAATGTGACATTAGGTTTGCTACTTAAAATAATTCATATATTAAAAACCGAGGTTTGATAACAATATGAGTTACTATTGTGATGTGGTACATAATAGGTATATTTAGTGAACTTATTTGTCTATTTTTACTAAGGTAATTGTATCGGATGTTGGACCTCAAAGTAGCCATTCTTTCAAAAGCAAAGATACGGGATTATACGATGTGGTATAACAATTATTATTGTATTATTCTATAATTGTATTAACAATTATACCAAGAATCTGTAAGCACCCCATAAAACACTGCCAAATCCTCTCAGCGCGTTAGAAACATTTATTTTTACCAGAGAGAGAAAGAGAGACCAGCCAATAAGAATGAATAAGAGATTAAGGAAGGAAGAAGAAGCGTAAGACCACCAACACGCATCACCTCTATGACACCCGACAGTGACCGGGAGGCATATTTACATATCCTCCTATACAACGGCACCAAGGTGCTGAAATCTGTTAGTCTTTGTGGCGTACAATTGAGCTACAAAAGCTCATTGATTTAGGCACCTCTCCGAGCGCTGAAATTACTACAATACATATGAGAATTTGGCCGTTATATTTCCGTTCCTAGTTCTTAACATTAGAGTGAAATGCACGTTTGTTATTTATACACTACAATTGAGGAGGAATATGTTAAAAACATAAAGTCCTTTTTACATGGTGTTGATCCAGCGTCGTGTAAGATCGTGTTAAGTACGATTATAAAGGAAGATAAATATACTGTGGAAGTAAAAACAAAATTTTCTGACGACTATGAAAACGAATACAAACATTAGATAAAAAAATACTCGGTAGAAACAGATACTGACTTAAAAAAACCTTGATTTAAAAAGTTCTGTATGGTTTAGAGCTAAACTTTTTAAAATACCACCATCAGATATCAATTTCATTCAGTCGTATACGAGGTTGGTAAAAAAATAAGAATTTTGCGCAACAGTAAAGTAGGTACCTTTATTACTGAAAATATCAAAAAGTATTATAAAAAAAGTTATTTAGAAGTGAAAACTGTATTTAACCATGTCTATTTAAGTAACATTTTATCATTTATCATCAAATATCGTTCTAAAATAAAATATGTTATTGTAGAGAACAGTTTCAAAAAAATATAAACTTGTTTTTTAATGGATATGATTGCATATCTGAACGTAGTTTTCAATTCTGATCAACTTTTCTTTATAACAATTTTCCAAATAGGAGTATTTTACTTGCACATTTCACATTCACAAATCACATTTGTTGACAAACCTCGTATACGAATGAAAAAAATTAATATCTGATGGTTGTATTTTAAATTTTAGACCATGCGGAACTTTTATGCAGAGTACCTTTTTTCCTAATAAAATAGTTTTCCATATGGTTTCAACTTACGGAGACATACTAGTGTAGGTATATCATACAATCGCAGTAATATATTATTTAAATAAATAAATAACTATTTATTCCAACATGTGTTTATATTATTTTACTCTGGATGCTTATTCACCTGAAAGTGTTAAAATAAGTAAAACATTTCGCGTTGGTGCCTAAATCAATGAGCGTTTGTAGCTCAATTATACGCCACAAAGACTAACAGATTTCAGCACCTTGGTGCCGTTGTATAGGAGGATATGTAAATATGCGACCGGGAGCATCTTTCAAGCGGTTTGAAAGGAAGAAATCTCGCAACTCACAGTTTGTAGAAACGTCATTGCTAGAATTGGTCACGCAGCGCGTGTTCTACCCCACATCATCTCTACCGGTAAGTTGGGTTACCATAAAATGGAAACCTCAAAAAAGATCTAATTTCAAATACTTGATCTTTTCCTCCCTCTCACTGAGCAGCAACCAAAAATGATAATTACACGCCGCGCCGTAAAGAAACCTGCAACCTTCTTTTTTGCCATTACAATTATAAAATATACATACATATTCTATTCAATGTAATCGATCTTGCGAGCGCCTTGATTTTCCTGACGTTTTGACATAGAGAATGAGCATTTGTCTATTCAGAACAGCTTTAGCTACTCTCGAAGAATGCGTAGATGTACCATCATGTTGGTACCACATTCGCTGCCTCAGTTGTAACGGTAGACTCCCAAAAGGTCAACTAGCATAATGCCTAAGAAGGTAAGTAAACTGATTCATTCCATTCAGACGTTTACCTTGTTTGCGAAATTTCTTGTTAAGCTGTTTTGATTAATTAACTACATGCAAAAAATTTACCCTGAATTAAAAATCGGTCCCTTTGAGATGTAATAACAATAATGTCACTGTAGTGAAATATAGAAAAGTTATGTAATCGAAGGGTTGGAAGAATGGAAAGGCTACTAATAAGTATGTGGCAATTATATAATTGCCAAGTTTATTACTTTTAATATGACGTTTCGCCCTGTACGAAGCAGGGCTTTTTCAAATAAATAAAACTTATGTTTAACAAACTCTGTAACAAAATTAAACACATGTAATAAGCAATATGTTTTGTTACAGAGTTTGTTAAACATAAGTTTTATTTATTTGAAAAAGCCCTGCTTCGTACAGGGCGAAACGTCATATTAAAAGTAATAAACTTATGGCAATTATATAATTGCCACATACTTATTAGTAGCCTTTCCATTCTTCCAACCCTTCGATTACATAATCTATGGCTAAAGAAATAATTCTCAAGATAGAAAAGTTATGCTCGATTTTATGTGAAAATTGACAGTTTCTGGTTTTTTCGATATATCACGTTAAGGGTTGACTTTTGCGAAATTTTCATACCGACATAAAATGCCCAAAAGATAATTTTCTATAATATTTATTCACACGTTTTTCCTCATAAGTTACAAATAAAAAAGATACGAGCGATTTCATACTTAAGGGTTGCTTACTTTCAGAAATATCGAAATAACTTGTTAAGGGTTGCTTTCTGTGAAAATATTATATATATCTAAAATATTGATCATATTAATATCTACATCTTCTACTTGAATAATTTTTCTTAGAAACGATAAACAAGAAAACTATGACCGATTTTGTAATGAAACTGCAAAAATCAGTTTTTTCCACATATCTCGATAAGGGTTGATATTTGTGAAAATTTTATCCTTATATAAAATGTTCCTTATAAGAATTCCTAAAACTTTTATTAATATATTTTTTTTCGAAAAGTTGTAAACAAAGGAGTTATCGTTAGGGAATGGAAAAAACTAAATACGGGGCACTTTTGAAAACTAAGGGTTGAAAGGGGTGCTGCGGGTAAAATCGTTTATTTTGATCTAATTAATAAGTGTACCTAATTTCACACTTCCCGCACAACTTGACAGACATTTGCCATTTTCTCGATGTACCGCTACGACTATACCTACATGTTTCTAATAATAATAATAATTATACGCCTCTACAAGCACAAAACTTAACCATTTATTACATATCACTGAAACATTTTCACATGATATACACATGGAGTTTGGTATTGACAAATGCAAAACACAACACATCACTGCTGGTAAGAGAGAATTTGTGGATTTCGAGCTCGAACATGGTGACCATATAAGATCCATGGACGAGAATGAAGCTTACAAGTATCTTGGTTTTCAGCAAAACACACACATAAAACATACACAAATAAAACGAAATCTAATCACACAATATTTACACCGATTACGCAGCATACTTAAAACACAACTACATGGTAGAAACACTGTGAAAGCTAATAACACATATGCTACACCGGCCCTTACTTATTCCTTTGGAATAATAAAGTGGACCAATACAGATTTAGAACAGATACAGCGAAACATACGTACATTACTCACTAAACACCGAATACATCATCCACATGCCTCAACAGTAAGACTATACCTTCCTCGTTCACGAGGAGGTAGAGGATTAACAGACATAGCCCTGTTACACCAAACACAAATATACAAACTAAGAGAATACTTTTATAACAAATCACACATTTCAGTGCTACACAAAACAGTCACGCATGCAGACAAATCTTACACACCCTTAAATATGAGTAATATAAACATCACAGCACGTCAGCACCAATGAGTAGGGACATGTACACCACACATAACATGCAAACTTGGACACAAAAGACTTTACACGGACGATATCCACAGGAGATTAACGAAGACTGTGTTGATTATACTATAGCAACGCATGCTTGGTTAACCAAATGTGATATTTTCCCAGAGTCAGAGGGTTTCATGTTTGCCATACAAGATCAGGTCATTTACACACGAAATTACAGAAAACACATAATTAAAGATAGGACAATTACACATGATCTTTGTAGACAATGTTCGCAAAGACCAGAAACCATACAACACATTATATCAGCATGTACACGTCTAGCACAAACAGAATACAAACACAGACACGGACAGGTAGCTAAGATAATACACCAAAAACTCGCCACAACACATAACCTTTCTACTGATAACACACCCTATTACAAATATACACCGCAAGTTGTACTTGAAAACACCACACACAAACTATATTGGGATAGGACACTACTCACAGATAAAACTGTATATAACAATAGGCCAGATATAACACTTATAGATAAAACACAAAAAATCATATACATAATAGATATTGCCATTCCCAACACAAACAATTTAGACAATACACATGCAGAGAAACACCGCAAATACACTGATATAGCTCAGGAACTTAAAGCGCAATGGAGAATGGGAACTGCTCTTACAGTACCCATTGTTCTTAGTGCAACCAGGCAGTCATCATCAACACTTGCCACATAGTTAGAAAATTTCTAAACATAACGGAAGATACTGCACATCACTCAGAACCACATCACACACTTTCAACTCATACCATTCAAACACAAAATGAAACACAACACTCAATCCTCCCTTCACAAATTGAAACTGTGCTGCATACACAACATAACATTACAGAAAGTCCATTACCAACACACAACACTTCAACAATCACTCATGTGACACCTCTAACTTCACAAATTGAAACTTTGTTGTATACACAACATAACATTACAGAAAGTCCATTACCAACACACAACACTTCAACAATCACTCATGTCACACCTCTAATTCGTTCACATACACCCAAACGCAAACACACAATAAATTCACAATTAGCACAAAACACAAGCAATACATTACCCACTCGAGTGCAACCTATGTGCCGAGCTAAACAACTAACATTTACACAATAAACATACATAATACTATTTCAAAGCACATATGTTGTTTTTTTACAGCTACTTCAAATTTATTTTATATAGGTATATGTATTACTAGAACTAATCGTTACTTGATTTCGATCCGTGCGGTTAGTTAACCAGGCTCAGCCTGAGTATCGATAAGAACCAAAGTACAATAATAATAATAATAATATAGTGTTTATTTGCAAGATGTGTTTACATATATTCAAGCACATGAAGCAACTATTGTCAAATAACTAGTTAAGAAGTCTACCGTTAATAAGACTTAAACCGAATCTTAATCTATAGATTACAGTGTGTGGTCGATTTTAGAGGCCAGGGCCTGTATTCGGGCCCACAAAAGTTTGGAGTCGCCGAAGCAATCTCTGCGCCGCGCCGTGAGTGGGATCGATTCTCTCCAGAGGAGCTGGGGGCCACAGGGGAACATTTCAAGAAACATTTGGGACTCTGTATTGGCACCGAGGGTGGCTTGGAAATCTATTGAGTTTTTACTGCGAAATAATTGGGACTCGCACTTTTTCCACTAGCAATTAAAGACGAGTAAGAAAATACTTAAATGAAAGAGTCCTACATTTAGCCTTGGCTTCGAAAAATATGTATCCAATACCTAATGTAGTTGGGAAGATAACAATTTTACAATGCTCCATCTATTGTAAAAGATAAATTGATTTTAATTGTTCCTATTTCCCAAGGGAGATATAAAGTTTCTACTACGCATCATCCTAATTTATTTACTTACATAAAATCGTTCACCTTGGCATATTCTACTAATGTTAACTACAAATGCAGATGGAAGGAAATGCGGAAATATTTCATTCATTATTAGCATTCGTTGCGCGGCCGACACGCAAAGCCATAAACAATAAAACTTAACAAAAACAAATTGTAGATTACAGTAATTTACACAACATGTAAGGGATCTAGGGATTAACGAGGTATTTCAAGTATGAAAATTAGGCTATTGTACTTGGATTATTCTAAAATAATTAAGTTATTTAATACCTTGGCACTAAAAGTAAATTACAACCCGATGCTACTTAATCCACGTTACTCATACTATCTATTTTGGGATCATGAGTTTAAAAAGTTTATATCCAGAACGTACATGTATATTCCTTTCGTAAATACATTCACAAAAGGTATAAACACAAATAAATCCACTCACCATCATCCGCGTAAGTTTCTGATCCATACCCATCTTGAAGACCGTTGGCCCATGTGCCTTCGTATTTAGCTGTAGATGTATTGGACTGTCGTACACCATATCGCCCTTTAAATCCTTGAGTCCATTCGCCTCTATATATCCAACGTCCTCGAGTTTCTACACCCAAACCATGTCTTTTACCATTTTGCCACTGGCCTTCAAATGCACTCCCACTATGGCATAAAAACTCATTATTAACACTTATGGACATATTAAGACAGTAATCAAAATTACATCAGAAAATATTTACGTATTCTTTGCATACTTCACTGCAACCATGGTTCTATGAAAATATTAACAAATCAAAATTAGATGTGACCATCCTGATTACTGACTGAAATATACCTATAATTATGTTATATTAGTGGTTTATTAGAGGTACATAGTAATGAAAATATCAAGGTTGCCCTTTACTGTTCACCAATTGTTAATAATTATGAATAATTAAGAGGCATAAAGGTAGGTTTTGTAATGTGCAGGACATACAAGCTCGATTACATAAACGAGGATACTTTATTAATTTCAAGGAAAACTGTAGAAACATTTTTATTTTTAGGGCTCCCATATGTCCTTTTTTAAAGAAGACAGTCCTTTTATTTGCATCAGCGTCCTTATTTAAAACCTGTTCTTTTTTTGTCCTTATTTTCGCTACTTAGCCTGAAAAAATCTGTACACAATTACCGTTGCGCAGGGCGGCCTTTAGCCATTCGCGAAGGATTTTGTTTTAAATTAATGTTGTACCGTCATTATGCGCGTTGCAGTTTTCTACTACTCTACTATTGTACTTTTCACACCGAGAATTCAGTGTGGCTAGCATAGGCAATACATTTCAAATGGATGAAACCCGGGCAGCGTTGCCGTCACTGTAATGTTGGTGACAGGGTCGACTCGCTCCACACAGCACACGGATACCCCGCAGATGTTATTTATAATTATTGTAACTAGGTTCATATAGGTACACAACAACAAACTCAGTTTAGTTGAGGCCAGACCCGATTCCTGACCGGCGCAGCCATGCCTACATAAGACAACGGCGCGCCCCGTAAGACTCTATACTGAATTCTCGGTGTGAAAAGTACAATAGACTAATTTTTTTCTTCTTTCAAGGCCCAATTTCAACGAGGATAAGAAAAAATAAGAAAAGGTATGTATGATTTCAGTAAACGTTTGTCAACTTAGAGTACTTAGACTTTTTGCGAAAAATGTCCTTTTTCTGGCAGAAAGTATGTGAGAGTCCTATTTATTTTCAACGTAGACTTCTAACCATTTAACCTTCTATTACGCACGTGTGTAAGGTCCGGACAAATCTGAACTTTGAAGTTTATTTATTTATTGGATGTTTATAGGTATAGCGCAATCAATCCATTTAATAATTAAGGTATATTTCACTCAGGACTTCACTTCATATACACTGTGGCCCGAAATAAAGGAGTACATTTGTTAATCTGAAATATTTTTTTTGTTTTTAGGGCGATTTATTTTCTTTTTACAGGGTTAATACCCCAGCATGTCCCCAATATGAGTGCAAATTTTGGTATAAACAAAATGTACAGGGTCGGACTTACAAATTTTTTTCTTTAATGGTGCATTTGTGATCGTTGCAAATGAAACATGTTTTAGCTAAATTTGAACTGATATGCTCTTTGGGTAAGGTAAGTACCCAGAACACTTCCGTACAAACGAAATTCTCCGAAATTGTAGGATTTGCGAATTATCATTTTTTTATTTAAATGGTACTAAGTACGCACATTAGCCATAGACTAAAAAAAAATGCCGAATTTTAATATTTCTGTAAATTTAAATGTTTGGGGGGGATGTTACTTAGTACGTACTACTAAATGACACGTAAAACCAACGCTGTTCCTAGTAGTCACATCCGGGAAGTAAGGTGGATTCCAGAAACCACACTTTCACATGATGCGGCAGTTTTGGACCCCCTTGTGAAAGATCTTTCCCCGCAAACCAATTTTTACCGTTGCATACGGTGCATTAGATTTCTCAAAATTTCCTACGCATCTCCCAAAATTTGAAGTAGTAGTAATTAGTAATATAACTGCACGAATTTCGTTTTTTTCTATGTTTGCAAAATGACTGAACACTTCAAGTTTGACAACCCGTACTAAGGGTTCTTAAAAATCTATATCTTGTATGTACCTACCTACTGTGTCTGTAGAACAATCTGCACCATATGGTAATTTTTGTTATTACTTAACTTACGTAACATTTTATACTTTCTGTAAGCGTGATTATAATATTTAATAATAATAATATTTTTTATTGTAAATTTATAAATTTTTTACATCGAAAAGAAATAGACGCTTAAACTGAAAGTTTGTCTGCGTCAGAAAGTACATTTATAGTAAATTTACTATTGGTGTCTTATTTAGAGAAAACAAAAATTCTTCTAAGTCTCATAAAGTAATACAAAATAATAATTATAGTAATGGCAAAGTGCAGTAATTTTACGTAGGTATCCAACAAAATATAACTTGTTGTAGGGGAAAGAATATCTAAATCCCAAGGAGAAAGAAAGATTTTTGCGTAGTTTTTTACTAAAATAGTTTGTGGATATCTGATCTGGGGCAGCTTTTTAACCACCTTGATACACTTTTTTTATATAAATTATATGACGAAATGGTCTTGATGTCGGCAGGCAAGATATTATAAATTCGTACCGTTAGGTACTCAAAATTTCTTTGACCCGCGCATTTCCTTACTTTGGGGAAGTTTATGATATCTCGTTCTTTGTTACGTGTACTGTACGCGTGCGTGGGATTGTTATGGTCGATTGAGTTTTTGTCTTTATAGACTTTTATAAGTACTATTTTAGAGAAAATTTGTCTAATATCTAACACACTGACCTCGTTATATAAGTCGTCGGAGTTGTATCTTAAAGGTTTATTGAATATAATTTTTAGAATTTTTTTTTGCACTATCTCTAATGGTTTGAGTACCGTCTTTAAGGCGCCTCCCCATGCAATTATTCCATACGCTATATGCGACTCAACTAATCCGTAGTAAATTTGTTTCAAATTATTAATTGGCAAAATATCTCTCAGTTGTTTAAAAATGTAATAAAAACCTCTTAACTTTTTAAGTAGCACCTGAATATGTTTATCCCATTTTAAAGCAGCGTCGATTGTAACTCCCAAGTATTTAATTGCTTCGGTTTGCTCAATAAAAATGTTACAGGTGCAATTCTTCGTATTGCAGTTATGTTCATGGCATGTTAATCGCTTGAAATTTGATAAGTTGTTTGAATACGATGAAAATGTTATGAACTTTGTTTTTTTTACGTTTAGCGTCAGCAGATTTTGATCAAACCATTTTTTTATTAATTGCAGGTTTTGGGTTGCCAAGGTCTTCAATTCTGACCAATTATTAGCATCATAAATTGCAACTGTATCATCCGCATATGCATATAGAGAACCCCCGAAATTGTTTAATAAAAAATCGTTAATATACAAATTAAAGAGGAGTGGCCCCAAGACTGTGCCTTGTGGTACACCAACGCTTACGAATTGTGGGTCACTGTGAACATCCCCAATTTTTACATATTGTTTCCTTTTGTAAAGGTATGATTGAACTAACCGATTTGCTACACCCCGAATGCCAACTTTATTTAACTTTTCTAAAAGCCTTGAATGACTGATAGTATCGAAGGCCTTGGCCAGATCGAGAAAAACAGCTAGGGTAGGTCTACTAATATCCATATTTTTATAAATCTTACTAGTCACTTGCGCGATTGCATCTTCTGTCCCAAAGTTTTTCCTAAACCCAAACTGGTTACCAGATAATAATTTATTAGCGTTTATAAAATCCTCTAACCTTTTTTTTAAGACTTTTTCAAAGATGTTAGCTATTGCTGATATTATTGAGATGGGTCTGTAATTTTCTATCGAGTTTTTATCACCAGCTTTGTGTAACGGTTTTACAACAGCTACTTTAAAGTGATCCGGACAAATACCACTTTCGAAAGATTTATTAATAATTCTAACTAAAATTGGTGCAATAAATTCTGACGCTTCTTGCAGAATTACTGCGTTTACCCCGTCAAAACCTGGAGCTTTTTTGCGCTTTAGCTGTAATATGAAGTTTGCTACCTCACGTTCGTCCGTCGGAAACATAAAGATTGAATTAGGGCACTCTTGTGAAGAAAATGTGCGGTCTACCTCTGTGTTTTTGATTTTACTTGTCAATTCTTCTGCGATTGTAACATAAAATTGATTAAAATGGTTTGCAATTTTTATCTTATCACTGACGACATCCCCATTTATTGTTATATTGGAGATATGCTCAGATCTAGAATGAGTATGTAATGCTTGTTTAACTGTCTCCCAAATCAGTTTCGTATCCTTAGTTCCTGATTGATTTAATTTATTTTGAAAGTAATCTTTCTTTTCCTTGGCGATCAAACAATTAATTTTATTTCTATACACTTTGTATTCCGCTAGTATGTTTGGATCCATACTCCTTTTGTATCTCTGAAACAACACATCCCTCTGCTTTATGGAATTTATAAGACCACGTGTTATCCATGGTTTTCTTTTAATTTTGTGACCTCTTACTATTACTGTTACTGTGCTCAGACTAATTGCATTCTTCAAAATATTTGCAAAATTGTTTGTTACCTCATTAATATCCTGACTTACAAATATTTGGTTCCAATCGTAATTACTTAATAATGATTTTAGTTTATCAAAATCCGTTCTCTTATTATAGGTTATTTTGGGAGGGGGGGCGACTTGAATTCCCTGGATTAATTCAAAATTTAAAATTGTAGAAAAGTGATCGGTAATGGTTGTCTCGAGTACGAAAGCAAATATTTTATCTAAGTTTATTCGAGTTTTAACAAATATATGGTCCAAACAAGTAGCGGAATCCTCTTGTAACCTAGTGTGACTATTTATTGCTGAAATAAAACCAAACTCATATAAATTATTTAAGTATTCGTGCACGGAGCTTCCCTCTTGTAAAATATTTATGTTTATATCGCCCACCAATATTTCATTCTCATAACGGCATTTTTGTTCAAGATATTCTAAAAGATCCCCGTTAAATGCATCGACATTGATTGATGGCGGCCGATATAAAGCACTAACATAAAACTTCTGATTTAACAAATGCACACAAACTCGTAGACATTTAATCAGACCAATTGAAACAATATCGTATTCATAGTTCAGGCAACTCTTAATGAATACAACGACTCCGTCATTTTTGTTGATGTCTCCAAAATTATAAATAACGTCATACCCAGATAATTTGAAATTTTCTGGATTTAAAATGGTCCAAGTTTCAGAGAGCACGATCAAGTCGAAATTATTCTCGCATAGTTCCAAAAGGATGAGGACCTCATCAAAATGTTTATTTAAACTACGTATGTTGTTATGGAAAATACTAAAACCTTTGTTCACAGATAACTTCTTTTTAAAAACATCGATATCGTTCATGATTACGGTATCGATTCGATTTTCCTCATATTGGTTTATAAAATTATTCATTTAATTGTGACGGGTATTACAAAATCACACTTACAGAATCAAAGTCCAATTTATTTAATACTCCAGGTCTGCCGCGCTTAGCACCCTCACTTTCGGGGACGCGTCCTCCTTGCGCACGAACAGTTTAGAATTCTTGAACCAAACAAACTTAAAAACTTGTTTTGAACCATTGTTTACTTTTTTATTTTTAGCTTCAAAAAACAAATTGCGATAATAGGGCGTCATATGCTCGTTTACATAAATCGGCTGCGGTGCGGCCATACCACAAAAAGCAGTGGTTGGTTTCCTACTTTTGGCTTTATTTAGAAATTCGTCGCAAAGCAATCTGTTCGAGAACTGCATAATGATCGGTTTTTTGGAAGGGTTTTTTGACTTAATTCGGTGTACAGCTTGGATATCCCCTTTTTTAAGCTCAATCTCAAGACTTGACGCCAGTGCTATCGCCGTATTTACCATATCTTCACCCGATTTCTCAGGTATACCATCTATCTGCACATTGTGATTGCGAGCATATTGTCGATCTTCCTCAATTTTAATATTCAATAATTGATTTTCCCGTTCGAGGGACTTACACTTTTCCGCGGTTTCCTTACAATCAACTTTTAGTTTTTTGTTTTCCTGTTCTAGATTGTTTAACGAGATTGTAAACTCCTCGAATTTGAAAGAAAAGAAATCTAGCGACTGCTGATAATTATCGATTTTGTCATGATTGAGAACCAAAAATGCTTTTTGACAACTGATATTTCTCTTTCGTCAAAGAATATCTACTATAATTAGTATACAGAAAAAATGAAAATATTATTAGTATTATTCAGCTTGTTTGTTACATGCTCCAACATTTTTGTAGAGTACTCCTGTCCGCGGTCTTTCTACTTCTCGGCCATATTGTAGCCAAACCAGTCACTGGGGCAAGTTGACACATATATCAAAAATGTTAAGCTCGTCGAGCTCTATCAAATAGGCCCTATTTGTATATCCCCCAGTCCATGTTTTAACATGATGATCTTTGACCCCTCGAAAACAAAGTGATATTGACTGGATCGATGGTCATAAACCACCCCATGGTCACGTGTGATACAAAATTTTAGCCCGCCAACTCTTACGGTTTTCGAGTCCATTTCAAAAGTAGATGCAGGTTCTCGAATAATCACAAATATTTTAAAGAGCGGTCAATAAAGTTTGCGATCAACAATTGGATTTTTAAAGCGCAGAGATGTGAAAAATACGCTCCATAGTAATAGGGGTTTGCGAGGGTCTCCCGCACAATAAATAATCTGCTAAAATGGTTATATTTAGGTACGAGTCTAGGACACAACGACCACTGGTCACAACATCTTAATCCAGTCACCACGTCCACTTTGAAGGTTGGTTATAACGGCCACATTGGTCACAATGCCCACCGCAGATTGTGTCAGTTTAGTTACAACGTGGACTACTAAGGTTGGCCACAATAACGTCAATAACGCCTGGTCACATCGTCCACCGGCGTTGGCCATATCGTCCACATTTTCGTTTTCCAAATTCCAGTCACAATGTCCACTTGCGATATTCAATTCTAACGAATGACGTCATTTGACTTAAAACCTTGTCTTCTTAGTGTACACGGGACAGAATTAAAAATTCAAAATTTATATAGGTAGTTTCAAAAAATATAACTTGATAAGATTTTGCATGACGAATCTTTGATTTCTGAACAATCTGTGGCTAAGTGGGATCGCCTTCAATTTTGCCTATAAACTGGTGAAAGTCAAAGTACGATTGTTTTTGCAGCCTTTTAGAAAAAGTCCCATAAATCCGATCCTGTCTAAATTTTCAGTTTTTAAATTTTTTTTTAATGTTTTAAAATGTTACAGTCAATTTGTCAACTTATCTATTGAAAGCTCGTTGAAAGTGGTATTGAAATCTGTAATTAAATGTCATTTAAGAAAAATGAGAAAAATGACATTGGGTATTGGGCAAAATGGACCATTCTGTATATGTCGAGAAAAGAATCTGTAATCTGAATGTAGAAGTTAAAACTAGAAACATTAGAAAAACAAATCCAAAACTCCACTCCGATATCTTTCAATATGGCGAAACAGAAGCGTACTTAATTGACTAATTTTTTTACATAAAAATGTCAATAACTCGGGAATTCTAGACATTGGAAACTAATTTAATAGGTTATTACCTATGATGGTCCAATTTTTTGGAACTGTAATTTAATAATTTGCAAAAGGGTGGTAATTTTCGCGATCCCAAGAATTGTCATTGTAACCCCAAGAATTATTATTTTTACCCCAAGAATTATTTTTTCGACCCCAGCTTTTTAATTATTTTGGTCCCAAGACTTCTAATCCCAAAAATTATTATATTAGGCCCCAAAATTATTATTTTAACCCACAGAATCGTTATTTTGGCCCCAAGATTTGATTCATTTTACCCCATGATTTTATTCATTTTATTCAATTGAAAAAAAATATAGTAAACCTACCTCTAACCTGAGCGCCTGAGTGGCAATATACGTTTAGGTTGGCATTTTTTTTAGTTTCAAATACTGTTTAGTATCATATTCTCGTTTTTGTATCAATTGAAAAAAATATACTAAACCTACCTCTAACCTAAACGCCTGAGTTGCAATATACGTTTATGGTGGCATTTTTTTAGTTTCAAATACTTCTATAAAATAAGTAAATAAATAAAATCTTGGGGTAAAATAAAAAAAATCTTGGAGTGAAATGAATAAAACCTTGGAGTAAAATGAATAAAATCATGGGGTAAAATGAATAAAATCTTGGGGCCAAAAGAATAATTATGGGGGCTAAATTAATAGGTAATTTTGAGGGCTAATATAATAATTCTTGGTTTCTTGGGAACAAAAATTTTGGGACACAAATAATTAAAAAGCTAAGGTAGAAAAAATAATTCTTGGGGTGAGAATGAAAATTCCTAGGATTCACAAAATAATATAACTCATTTGCAAAACAACATTCATTACAGATTCGATATCTATTTGCAACTGCACCGAGCTAATGACCGTGTGATAAATAAACAGCAAATCTATAATTAGGTAATTATTTGTTGGGCATCTCATTTGGTAATTTACTCCTTTCCGTAAGTCTACGTCTAGGTAACTCAAGTTCAAACCTATGGATGAAATCTATGATTAACTTCACATGAGTTGTTTATTGCTTGGTTTAATAGATTAAAATTGAGCTTGAATTCGCGTTTGATTTAAGTTTTTCTTTTATCATATAGGAGTTCTTTTACAGGCTGAGCTAGACCGTGGTATTTAAGATAAAAATTGTAATGCCGATGACTACAAAGATAAAGTTCGGAAATAGGATGAAGATGAATGGCGCTTGTTCTACTGTTACAATGATAAAGGGTGTGAATATGGACAAGGAATTATTCCTTCCACATTTTTGCTCAATAAAAAATCAACAGTCTAACCTTACATTGCCATGTGTCCTATATGAACTGACGTTCTTCGTTTTTGTAGATGCCCAATAAAATTGAAAAAATGAAACAAGTGCTGTGAAACAACAACGATGGCTTAGAGCTAGACTCATTTCTGATGGCTTTGGCTCATTTTGAAATAACCAAACGGTGGATTATTGTTTAATTTAGGGCTCGTACAAATGAATTCAACTTTTAGTCACTAGTAACAATGATGTAGACTAAATTTGAATGACCTGCGTTGAATTAATTTATATGATTCGATGAGGTTTTCTTATGTGAAATCCTACGGCTACACGCTCCCCCCCCCCCCCCCCCCCCCCCCCCGTGGCCCCTTTACGAATGGGAACACCATAACATGTACAATGTATTTTTTGACAATACTCAAGAAGGCTGCCACGTGCTGATCTCTCCTCACAGTCATTTCAAGCACAGTGTTAACATTAGCGCCAAAAACAGGTGGTGATGGACAACCCGCACTAAATGCGATAAGTACTTCGCTGAAATTTATAAAATCAGTGCAAGCACTGCTTCATCTTCACCCTCATAATCCAAATGAAGTCGATGGACTGTGTAATTTGAAATTTTGAAATCGTACAAAATCATGAAACGGAAAAGTTTGGGTTGGTTTTCATGTCGATTTTACTTTTTACATTCCCAATAATTAAGATTTTCGTGTTATTATGAAATATTACGAATAAAAGAATTACGTAGTATTTGTCAATAGATAAAACATCTTAAGCTCACAGATCCCGCGAACACTAACAAAATAACATATAGGAGCCGACAACTGTTACATTCTTTACTAAGTCGTTGAACGATCGGTTCTAAATTTATTCACAACAGCACTGAATTAACGTACCGTCTTAAGAAAATAAATTGAGCTCATCTGTTTGTTTTAAGTTAATTACTAATCATTCCTGTACAACTTCTACCAATCTCGTCGAAACATTTAATAACTTTATATAATTTACAAAGACAAAAACGCTATTGTAACAAATTTTCTCATTGTTTCTGTTGTGAGCTGCCAAATACCCATATTACGTGCTCATTCGACTAAAATAGCACAGCGTATCATTTAAAAGCTGGGTTTAAATAAACTGACAATAGCACAGTAATATTAGTAACAAATCAACGTACTGGACATAGGTGTTTTTATACAATTGACGCTCAAATAAATTCTGAATGCAATTGGTCAACATCTTTTCTTATATGAGTCACAATCTAAACTAGTTAGTACTAATGAAACAAGACAAGTAATTAATATAGTTTATCGCCGCAATTTTCTAACAACTTTATAATTTTAACAATATTATTCTCCGATGTATGGGTAAAAATAACTGGAAGTCAAATAATAAACTCAAAAATATAGTGCTAATCAAAGAAGAGTCATTTATCATTACATATCAACAGAGCCTTTGTAGAATTTTATTTCAAAAAACTAATCATCAATGCATTCCTAGTGAACGAATCACTCTGTATTTGATGGTTACGAGTTGAAAACAGCTTCAAACTTAAAGTGACGTCAGATAGAAACAAATGACGAAACTATTGGCGAAATTATTTGATCCATTAAGGTGGGTCAATCCCAAGGTTTATTACCTTGGGTCAATCCAATCACCACAATAGCGATGCGACTGGAAAAATGGATGAAACATCGGAAAGTTTCAACTACGAGCTGCCGTTGAGGAACAAACACAGTCTAGAACAAAATAAGTGGGAAGCGAATAAACAAGCACTGAGTCGTGGTCAAAAATAAGCGAAAGAAAAAATTAAAGAAGGAATGTTAAACAAAAATAACAATCAAAAAAAGGAGACGGGTAATAAAAGAAATAACAAAGGTCTACCGCTAAAAATGGAAGAAACATCTACACCGTAAGGGTACAAACAGAAATATGGCGGAATATTTTCAAGAAATAGGTACCGAATGCTAAACTTAAAAACTAGGTACAAAAAATTGATACTGCTAAACTATCCATAAATAGGTTCAAAATACTTCCACATGATAAGAAATATCCCAAGTTCTGCTAGAAATGTGAAAAGCACAAAAAATATCTTTTCATTAAAGGCACAGACAACTACTGTGGAAACACGACTTTGTTCCCTAAATTGAGAATAACGTGATCCTATTCCAAAAATAACACCAAAAACAAAGACATATCTATATATCACTCCCTAAGTACCTACAATTCACAGCAAAAATAGTTGCGCTGTTTAATATGATAACAACTGATAACAATTATAAATACTTGATTAGCATAAAAGCAATACCTATGTGGAATTTCATATTTGTAAGAGGTACATAGGTAATAGGAAGCAGTAAACGACGGTATCAAAAATCATTAACAAATGGAGTATTCCTTTTTAGTAGTATCGAAAGTAAGCGACTCGACGGGCATATGACACTACGCCGAATGCCCACAACGCCGACACGCTTTTTTGATGGTCCATATCGCCGACTAGGGACACTACGCCGACGGACACTACGCCGACAGTGCCCACATCGTCGACAAGTGTACAAGGGACACTTCGCCGAATTTTTCTCTGTGGACACAACGCCGGCAATTTTAATTGCAATTACCTAACGTAATATCATTATTTTTAAACTTATTTGCGTAATTAAATGTTGCACTTGACTATGGAAAAGTATCAATAAAATTGAAAAAAAATATCCTAAACCTGCAAATAACCTAGGCGCTTTAGTGGCAATCTACGTTTAAGTTTTGCATTCTGCAATTAAAATGAAAATTGCGGAATTGTCTTTAGAGAGCTGAAATTTTTTGGAGTACCTAGAGTCTGTACCTTGAATGTGTGTCAGACGATAATGGGCTCATTTAATGAACCGTGGATATGGTTCAAAGTTGTTTAACATATAAAATCCTTAAAAACTAAATAATCCTCAAAATTTCAAATCAATCGAAGAAGTGGTTAACAAGTTATTACATTTTAAATACGAGCGCTTCTCGGTACGGACTCTGAGAGTTGTGACGTCACTTAATGGGAGACCGTGAATCGCCGGTATTGCAACTGTATATTTTAACGCATTTTCATTCTCACAAGCCATCGCTTCTGTGCCATTTCGAAGCGGTTTTGTATTTTATAATAAATTGTTTGTTTTAAGAAACATGTGTCAAGCAAATTTTAACAAAGGTGACTCTTCAAATCTACCGGAAGTAGACTTATTTATGGTCATGGAATATTTTAATAAAAGTCACGATTTTATAAGTACAGAAAGAGAGGAGTTAATGTAAAACATTAACTTAGTTTTACATACAGGGTGTCTCACGGTGACCGTCGGTTAGAAGTATATCAAGAACTGTAAAAGCTAGAAATTTGAAATTTTGCACACGCGACATGCCGTGTTTAATCTATCTACTAAATAAAAATATTTTCCAAATGGCAGCACTTCCGGAAATACCGGAAGTGAGTATCAACTTCTTTATTTTAAATACAAACCACGCAATTTTTTTCACATTCAGATGTGTCATAAAATGTTTAGTAAGTATGCTTAAAACAATCGGCGTATCAATTTTGATGGTTGAGAAGAAAAAATTTTTTCACTGAAAAATGTCAAAATCTTGTTTAGGAAATAAAATTGAAAGTCGAAAGTGGTCAAAGTTAGGCAAATGGGATTTTAGGTTTTCAATGTCAAAAGATTGAGACACAATGTATGTCATGGATTATAAAAAATTGCCCGCGGTTACTGATCTATTTGACGTTATTTCCAGACTTAAGAAAAACTTTAAAAAGTCACTTTTTTCAAATGGAATGCCTACTTAATTATCAGTCCATTCGATGCAGAAATAAATTTCCTTTAAATTGATATACCATGTTCCTATACCTAAAATCAATGATTACAGAGTTATTTACATTTTTCTAATTAAATTTATAATTACGTACTTTACAAAACATGGTTGGCTTTGAAAATTTTCAAAAAATGTTTATTCAATTGTTTCTTATATGATGACAGTTGTCAGTTAGCTATCAGTTTGAAAGTTTACGCTACATTTACGTTTGTTATCAGTGTTATCTGTTTGAATTTTGATTTTTGCGCTTAATATTTGTTTTTAATTGGGAAATATGGAATACACAAACGCTGATATTCTAAATTTGTTTTACATTCATGGCGAGTCTGCTCGTATTACTTTTCGGACCTGCAGAGTGCAGAACCTTTTACCATTGAATAAAGAATCACTCAACACTTTAACGAAAGATATCCGCATTTACCTACAATGACGGAACGAAAAATCAGGATGATTGAAAATAATTTTCTAAATTTGGGCGAAGTAAATGTGCGACGAAATTTGGTAAAGCCAATTGTCCCCAATGACCCTGCAGAAACCAATGTATTGGGATATTTTAATGTTTTCCCTGAAAGTTCTGTTCGTTCGGCGGAAAGAGACCTTGGATACTCAAGAAGTTGCATAGGTAAAATTTTAAATAATCATAAAAGCATAAGCATAAGAAACATTTGAATAAAAATTTTTTGAAAATTTTCAAAGCCAACCATGTTTTGTAAAGTACGTAATTATAAATTTAATTAGAAAAATGTAAATAACTCTGTAATCATTGATTTTAGGTATAGGAACAAGGTATATCAATTTAAAGGAAATTTATTTCTGCATCGAATGGACTGATAATTAAGTAGTAAATGTAGTAAATGTAGTACAAATTTGAAAAAAGTGATTTTTTAAAGTTTTTCTTAAGTCTGGAAATAACGTCAAATAGATACTTAACCGCGGGCAATTTTTTATAATCCATGACAGACAATTATTGTGTCTCAATCTTTTGACATTGAGAACCTAAAATCCCATTTCCCTAACTTTTACCACTTTCGACTTTCAATTTTATTTCCTAAACAAGATTTTGACATTTTTCAGTGAAAAAAATTTTTTTTCTCAACAATCAAAATTGATACACTTTTAAGCATACTTACTAAACATTTTATGACACATCAGAATGTGAAAAAAAATTGCGTGGTTTGTATTTAAAATAAAGAAGTTGATGCTCACTTCCGGTATTTCCGGAAGTGCTGCCATTTGGAAAATATTTTTATTTAATAGATTAAACACTCCATGTCGCATGTGGAAAATTTCAAATTTCTAGCTTTTAGAGTTCTTGATATACTTCTAACTGACGGTCACCGTGAGACACCCTGTATTATGTCACAATGTCACAGTTAAAGCTGAAAATTAGATTTCTTGCCCCGTAGGGTACAAAGTTGTTTAGATTGTTATAATGTGCAGGTAGTAATTTTACGTGGGAGAAAATTTAAAATGTACTGGACGTTACGTTGAAGAAACAGTCGACGTTTGTTAACAACGGTATAACGAACCTCACGTATCATATGCTGCCGAACTATGAAAAAGCCGCACTGCCATGTAGTGACGTCACAGTGCAACTTCGCGGCGAGGCTCGAGCGTTCAGGTTTTTATTATTTTAAAGTTATTTGTAGGTCCTGAAAAATTTTTGTTTTTTGCAGGGACTCATAAAATTGTAAAATCTTTCGATTGTGCAAATAAAAAAAAGGAGCCCATTAAATGTTTGCGTTTTGCGTCAAAAGAGCCCCCCCCCCCCCCCCCCCGAATTATTTCCCGAAGGTATGTTATGACACTTCAAACATTAATGATATCCACACGCGTGGACTAGTTGGATTAAAATTTACTACACTGCGTCTCCTTGGCCATCTCTGCGACCCTATTAGAATCTTCTTTTCCCATTACATCACATCAATATAAGACTCCTATTTGCTGAGAGTCGACGGACAACGCCCCACACCATCGCCAATGAACACTTCGTCGAATGTGGACGCAATAATCCCAATCATAGAAAAAAGAAGATCCCAATAATGCAATAACAAAGAAGTAAAAACCTATAGAAACTTAAAATTGTACAGTTATCAAATCCGTTGCCGGTTGGCGCTTTCACAATAACTACAGTTGCTATAATTTGTTATTTTAACTTTATCTCATGTTGTATACTTAAGGTTATTCGAAAGTAAGTTTCCAGTTTGAAATGGCCATTGCTTTGCTGATTTGTGAGATTTTGAAAAAATAAAAACGCCGTTTCGTTTGTAAACGGTTTTTTTAACCGCCTCACATACACAATGCTATACAGGATGTTTTTCTGGGAGCTTTAGTTAGACGTTTCTGAAAAAGTTTTATAGGTAGGTTTCCGAAAATGTGTAGTTGGGGGTTACTCTGAAGGCCGAATCGATCTAAAATATTTTCAAAATGACAGCACTTCCGGAAATGCCGGAGGTAGCTAATAACTTCGTTATTTTAAATGGCAACCCCTATATAATGTTATGGGTGACCCGATAATCTTTTGATATTATTACTACCATTTTGATCAACCCAGTCCAGTGTGTCGCTCACATTTGTTTTGAACAAATATACAAATATGCAGATGTACTCGTTCTTTTCTTATACATGATTACTGTTTCATACTTTTTAAAGAATTGATTTAGAAAGATATGGAAGTAATATACAGGGTGCCCCGAAAAAATTGGTCATAAATTTCCGTTTAGCAAAGCATTTGAGTAAAGGAAATGTCAAAATTTTATCAAGTATTTTACGTGCACGTGGCGTATTCGGCATGATTATTTTTCGAATAGTAATAACAGTAGAATTATCTTCAAAACGCTGCATTTTTAAAAAGATCTTCAATCAAATTATGATTTATGCAAACTGTAAACAAGTTGTCACAATTTACTCGCGATTAAATTTTGACGTTTCGTTGACATATCCGTCTTTTCACTCTAAAGTATTTATTAGCGTCTGTGATTGGATGAGAACGATATAATAACCGAATTCTATTGGTTAATATTATATGAGTGAAATAATCTGTGGAAAGAACCAGTGAGAATCAATTGAGGAACCGAATTTTACAAATTGTTAACGAATTTCGACAAAAACATTTAATTTTTCAAAACATTGGGTATTCCTTGTTGAAACGATGTAACTTGTATACAGGAAGGAGGAGGTCACATTGAGCACTTGTTTGTTTATAAATTGTAATTTAATAATAAAGAAGTTTTTAATATTTGTAAAAATGTAGAGTTTAACTTTAAATATTCAATATTTTGAAATTGACATTTTACAGGGTGGCTGTATCTTCCAAACTAAAATATTTACAAAGAAATACAAATAGACACAAAAGTTTAAGAATAGACGTTTAATTCCAGTGGCGTTCCATATTTTGTTCAACTATAACCCCAATAAAAGTTGGGGGGTAAAAGGGGTGTTGATCTCCTCTGAAAATTCATAATAAATAAAAATAATTGAATGCGACTGTTTCCAATTTATTGGTTATCGTCTACTAGTACTTCGTATAAATTTTCATAAATTAACGTTAAACCGTTTTAGAGCAATGTAAAAAAAATGTATTTAAATTTTTTAACTAAATCACCCAGTAACTTTTTTGTGTGCGCTTTTGTATATAGGTAAAGTGTTCAATTAACCTATTTGTGACCCCAGAATATGTGGTATAATTTATGACCAATCTTTTCGAGACACGCTGTATATTGTAATAAAAATATCATAAAATTGCTGTGCTAGTAAATGTTTTCCGGAGTTGCCAAAATCATTCTGTATATTTATTAATATTTCTTTTTTGGATGAATGATTTCAATAAAATTTAAACATACTTACTCTTGTTATACGAGGGAAGTTTCTTATGTTATCTACCTAGATATGAAAACAAAATGCTATTGAGGTAATTTTCTTAGTTCAAGTTTCTGTGATATTTGATAGTGTCACTTTCAAATTTGCTTTAAATCGCTTTGACATTTGCCATTTTTACACCAGTTTAAAGAAGCGAAAATGAGATCAAAAGAAGGCAGTAGCCCGACTAATATCCATGAGAGAATAATGAGAGCGTACGGGAACATAGCTCGTGCTAGTGCAAGCCGTTCAATTGGGACAAGGAATCCCAATACCTGGGAGACCTTTGGAATTGAAGAAATCATTGGCAAGATACCAGATTTGATGTTAACTGGTCGTCGAAAGTTTCAGTTAATGCTACAGAAATAGAAATATCAAAAACGTGTATTTTTAAAATTCTACACGGAGATGTTTGCGAGAAGAAGTTGAATCATTTATTCCAAGAGGCTGGGACCCTCCCATGAACTAAGCACTCGAGCAATAAGTTCATATGGGCTGAAGAAGCCAAAGGTCCGATTTCTGAGAGGGAATGTGGCAGCTGGCAGCCACAGTTTTCTAGTAGATGGGAGTATATGTCCATAACTGCGGGCAATATCCACAAAGACATCATTCAGAACCTGAGAGCGGTTATACGCGAAAGACGACCCTACAACTCGTCTTCTGCATGACACGACAACTGCAATACGAATTATTCAAGAAATAGTCAGTGAATCTAGTTTACAACATAGGCCTTACAGTCTTGTTACGGAGGCAACGTGTGTTAGTTAGAATTAAGTGTGTTAGTGAGGTCCGTGCAGTTAGTACTGCCTATGACATTTATGACTCCCTACTCTCGTTGAAAGCAGTAACGTCGTCGGGATCGTAGTCGCGTCAACCCTTGCGAACACCTGGGAAAGTGGTGCCAAAGGTCGGATCGGGATGCGGTTTTCTGCATTCTCTTCCAAAACGATTATCACGAAATGTACCTCGGTAGAATTTTCCCTCCCACCGAAAATTGCATCGCTGCAGGCCAAAGTGCACGCGAAAAATGCATTATCTGGGAGGCCTTTTGGAAGATTTTCAAATTTGATAAATAAGGGTCAGAACTGGCCCGGATCGGGTACTCGGGGGTTTTCGAGGCCGCTGATCACGAATATAATGTTCAAATTGACCTCCGAACACCTGGTGCATCAGAACCTGACCCTAAACGTCATCTCCGGGAGTTTTCCTGACACAATCAAAGAAGGTCAATCAAAAATCATTTTGGGGGGTGTTTTGGCCCGCTGAATCCAAATCTGGCATCGGCGAGCACCCCACTGGCACCTGGTGCGCCGAAACCCGGGCTAGAACGTCATCTCCGAGAGTTTTCTTGAGAAGACTGCCAAAAACCACCCGAAAATCATAAGAGGGCAGTTGTGTCCCGAATTTCACGTCGAAAACAACTCCCCGAACACCTGGTGCACCAGAACCTGACCCTGAACGTCATCTCCGAGAGTTTTCTTGAGAAGACTGCCAAAAACCACCCGAAAATCATAAGAGGGCAGTTGTGTGGGACGGTGGTTCCGAATTTCACGTCCAAACCAACCTTCTCGACCCCTGCCGCGCTGGGATTTTTATCTTTACATCTTGTGGAATTATTGATTAAATTAATATAAAGTAAATAAAGAAGTCAATATTTATACAATTGCGGATTAAAAACTTTTTATTTAACTCAGATCAAATTCAACCCAACTCAAACTCGGAGGTCAATTTGAACATTATATTCGTGATCAGCGACCTCGAAAACCCCCGAGTACCCGATCCGGGCCAGTTCTGACCCTTATTTATCAAATTTGAAAATCTTCCAAAAGGCCTCCCACATAATGCATTTTTCGCGTGCACTTTGGCCTGCAGCGATGCAATTTTCGGTGGGAGGGAAAATTCTACCGAGGTACATTTCGTGATAATCGTTTTGGAAGAGAATGCAGAAAACCGCATCCCGATCCGACCTTTGGCACCACTTTCCCAGCATCATCCCCATTTCCGCAATCGGGCAAGGTTTATTAAGTGAATAGGTTGCCTCAATCGCATAGCTTGTAGGTGATCGCTCGCAGCGTGCAGGGAGGGTGCAACGTCACTGCCAGTCGCGCGACAATTCACGTTATAGCGCGCTCTCAGTCTGTTGCATAGGTAATATATTTGTCTGTTGCACACTTGCAGTTTGATATTAGTGTGTTTCTTAACAAAAACTACATAAACTGTTATAAAAATTCTTTCATTTTCTATTACATTACGTACTTGAATAACGCTAAAATTTTCTTTTTCTTTCAAATTACATTTCCTCATACATATTTCTTTTCATAAGCGGCAAAACAAACCGAACCGGCTGATCTAAATTTCTAAAATCCTCTAGGAACGTAGCTATTTGCAGGAGATGTCAGGTGTCGTTTCCAGTATTTTGTTTTAATACGTCTTTTTCACCGTTTCATTAGTATTTTCAAATAGTTCACTCATATTTACACCTTTTTTACATTGTTCTAAGACTCGATAAAGGACTACGTTTTCAAAGAAAAAAAAAACTACGAATATACACAAATAAATACACACCTAACCTACGAATGAAATATTTAAAAGAAAAACTGCTACAAATATCTACGAAAAGAAAGTTTTCTTTGCTACTAACAATTTGATCCCACAAAACTTTTTCTAAATACCTGTTATGCAGTATTGCAAGACCGACCGAAACTGTACTAACAAATAGAGAAATACGAGTTCAACAGAGAATAAATAGGCACGAAATAAGAATAGTTTACGTAATAACTTGCTTTGTTTATAAGTAAGCATAAAATATACCGTCCACATCACTTTACAACGGAATTCGTATTACCTATCTTAAAATTTAAAAAGATCTACCTACTTGTAGGTATAATTTATTGTAATAAGTAACACTTTTGAACTTTTTTGTATAGAAATATGAAACGAAAATACAGTAATTAGTTACTTCCAAAAAAAAATGTACATAATACCAAGAACTTAATTCATACACTTATAAAATATATTAAAATTTGAATATTCTAATTCAAATTTAATGGTAGGCGTATCTAAAAATACTGACGATGACGTAGCCTTACTCAACCAATCGAAGTAAATCTGTTCATTGAGGTAACCTATTCACTTAATAAACATTGGGGATCGGGACCTACGCAGATCGTTAGTACTTCTATTCTAAGTGGTTTATAACTTGTGTTGGTGCCCTATTTTCCCCCAACCACCTCCGTGGCGGCCTCTTGACTCTTGAGGTGTGCGCGCCGAGTAGTGGAGCTGGAGTCATGAACCGCGTGACATGTTCTGTTGTGCTCTTGTTTTGTATTATTTTATACAACATTTACGACAACACTTGCAACAAAGCCAAGTGATTATATCGCCAAACAAATGATACACTTCAACAGATGACGTGGTGAATCGTTTCGTCTTTCTTCCCACGGCACTAGCAAATTACAGTTGCAGTTTTTATTTTATGCAAGTTCATACGACAATGGCTTATAAGTTATAACCAATTCCGTCACAAGATTAATACTCGTCTTACGTGACTGTAAAATTGATGCCTTTGGCTCCCAATTTGGGTTCTCCACAAAAATATTGCAACGAAGCTGCTCCAAAGTTTTTGTTTTTATAAAATCAATTAGTCGAAATGGTTTAAAACTGAAAAAAGATGCGTTTCATACGCACAAGAATTGTTCACCACTTACGCTAACATTTGCAAACTATAAAGAACTAACGTTAGTGCTTTGATTTGCAGTGTTCACTGCACGGATATGAGTGATATTTCCGTTACCGTTTGTTCTATAACTTGCTATTTTTATAGCTAGGCAGATAACATAAAAAACTTCCCTCATATATCCGGCACGTAATTATTATTAATTTTATAATTGCAATCAGCGTAGTGTCCTATAGACATGTAGGCATTGCCCGCGTTAGGCTACACAGGGAAAAATTACGGGTAGTGGACACACATTCAACGTGTCCTGTGCAAATGTGAGCACTGCCGGCATAGTGTCCATCAACGTTAGTATTCCTTTAGTAGTCGAAGACCTAGGGTTAGGGCAATGTCCTAGACCCGAATAATCGTAGCCTCCACTATACCATCTAAATGGTCAACATAGTTCCTGAAAACCCTATAACAAATCAACATTGTCTATTTGAACTAACTAGCCAACACCGACAAACAAGTTATTTTGTTATAACTAAGGGACTTTTAAAAGGGTCACAAGTGACACCAAATTTGACACGCCCGGAGAGAACCATTGAAAGAACAAAAAAAATAAAAAATGTTTGCGTCGATAAGCAAAACGTAAAAACATTAGTTTTATTGCGTGTTTCATTTTGAAAATTCCCTGATATAATTACGTATCTAAAGAAAGGGTCATCAAATCAAATCAATACCTAATTTGTATAATACATCTCTCGCGAACCTCAACGAGATTGGATCAACGTACCTATGTCACGTGACTTAATTTAAAAAGTGCACATTTCGTAACGTATTGACAAAACATTGTCATTTAGCGATTTAGCCCACTTTTGTGACTATAATAAATTAGGTTAGAAAATAAGCGCAATTCTGAGATTAAAGGAAAAGTACCTACGACCTATATTTACGAAATGGTAAATTTTCCGATGCTAACTGGAGAAAGGTGGAAAATGATTATATAAATCTTGAACTATAAGCCATCATAAATTTAATGGTGAGGAATTCAGAGGATGCTTATTTTTTAAATTCTTCATGGCATAATAAATGCGATTAATTTCATCTTTTTTTATATGAATCAAGTGATTTCGCTTTGAATTTTTTTATATCTTTAACATTTTGAATGTATGACAAATGAATTTTTTTATTAAGCGAACGCCTAGATACCTGCAAATTCTAGATTTAATGTTTCTGCAGTTCTTCGTTTTGCGTGTTTTGTAACCCTCGTTGCGTTTAACATGCGTTAATGCTAACCTACTCGCCATTAACGATATTAAATATTTTTCTCATGAATAATTAAACTTTGATAACATATGGCATAATTGGCAGAGTACTTTACGTGGATCAGAATGGCTGAACTTCTTTGAAATATAGGACATGATAAAAAAAAGTGAGTGTTACCTTGGCCAAGTATAAATTCCTGATACTTCGAATCCGTAATGCCATGATCCGGAGTACGCTCCTTGTCCCTTAGGGCCGGTGCATACACCATGGCCATGCGCTTTCCATCCTCCCACCCACCACAATAAGTACCCCCATCGTCGAAGTCAAATCTACCACCGTTCACGTGGCTTTTAGTGGTCGCCGTCCCCGTGGCTCCTGTTGCGGCTGGGGAAGACACAATTCCCCCGTTACCCACTTCCCCGCCAGAGCTAATGTTAACTTGGTTCGCTTGTTGCATACTTCTCTCTCAATTTATTTTTACACTAAATGAATTCACATATAAAATTATAAGCATTCTAGATCGATAAAACTTCCAGGCACTTTTATTCCGTTTTCGATAATCAATGAGTTCTAGTGCCATTTCACTGGCACTCAACACTACACCAAGTAATACACTTTGATTGCTCCAGGTATAAATAAATATCAGCTCGCCATTTCGATCGGTCGTACGGTAGTCGGCGCGGCACTGAAACCAGCCCGGGTACACCGTCGCGACGCTCGTGAACATGCGCACACTCATACACATAAATTATTCGTCATTTTCTTAAAACAATTTCATCTTTCTTTGCTTCTTAATAACTTAATTTAATCGCAGAAAGACAATCTCTAATAAAAATTACCAACAAAACTTTACCAATGTCACTGAAAAGTGAATTGGACACGATAATTGGGATTTAAATTTTTCTCAACGTACCTATATCGAATTTTAATTTTGAATTTGAGTCTAAAGACTAATACCTATATAAATCTTATCTAAACCGTTCCTAGTATTTTTAACTATTTGTAAAACATTACATTGGTACTTAGAAGAATTAAGAAGTCACGTCAGTAAACTCCTTTTGATTAATTTCTTATTAAGAGGTTGATTTACAGTTTATTCCATTTTTAAATTTAAATATGTCAAAAAGAAAAGTTCGATTTTTTATTAATAGAATAAATAGATCTTCACGCCACCGCATCGCCACGGTATCACACTGCATCATTTGCGAATATCCTCTATTAGCGCAACGTGCTTTTTTCTGGTTTATCACCAAATTGATCCTCTTCGTCCTTTCAATTATTATTATAAAATGTTTTTCAATTAATAAGGGCGGGTCGATGTTGAAATATAATAAAACAAGGTGATGTGTGTGAGGTAAAGGTAACGAAATATGCCGCATTATGTATGGAATACATAACATCGCTCAAATGTCCACCGAGTCTGTTCTGGCCGAGTCAAATCGCACGATCTTGGTGGCCAATTCACGTCACCTCTGCGAGACAGAGGCGGATTAAGCGGCTGGCGGACCTGGCGGCCGCCGGGGGCCCCACATCTCCAAGGGGCCCCGAGCTCCAAAACTGCCATTAAATTTTCTTTTTTATTTTAATTTTTTTTTTAATTTCTGTTTTTACAGAAAAAGTGAAAATGTGATCGATGTTTACAAATTTCTTAAGAAGTATGGAATTAGAAAACCTTGTGTTTTGAAATTGATGTGAAGAGTTCTGAGTTTTTTTTTGTTACCATTCCAATAATTGTTTTATTTTAAAATTTCGTTACATTATCTAATCATTGCTTGGAAATGTTGATACTTTTTTTATTATGTTTTTGTCAAATGAACCCTTTTATTTAGAAGTCAAATATTAACAATACAATTACACTTAGTAACTTAGTTAGGTACTGTTAAATTTTTTTCAATAAATTTCTGATTTTTCTCGATTCGTTGAATTTTATTATAAGCTAGCCTACATATTACTGGTTTAAGCAATTAATTAAAAATCTAATATTGTATAGGCCTACTTCCTTACACAATTTTTGTTTTGTTTTGGGGGCTCGGGTTTAGGGCCTCTAAATTTTCACAGCCAGGGGCCTCCAATTGCCTTAATCCGCCTCTGCTGCGAGAGATAACCATATCCTGAAATAGTTCATGCAGAATGTCCAACGTGATTCGTGGCGTCCGCTATGTGACTCGTAGCGCTATCCTGCTGGAACCACATGTCGTCTACCTCCAAATCGTTCAATTTGGGCCAAATGAAATCGGTTAAGTCCCATCGTTCTGTAGCGCTAGTCGTTGACGGTGATGGCCTCACCAACGACCAACGTCGTTTTCCAAAAAGAACGGACCAAACGGTAACGTTTTATGGATGCATTACTACCAGGTGAACTTCGTGTGGGTGGGCGTCGTCCCAAATATGGCAATTGTGCTTGTTAACATAGCCATTCATGCAAAAATGCGCCCCGTCGTCTAATGACGAGAAACTTCCCCTAGAATACGAAGTATATGTGTGTGATTATAAAGTAGGAAAACTTATGAAAATTATATTTAAATTAAATTATTGATGCTTCCTCAATGTACAAAAAAAGATAATCTACATATACAGCCTGTTTCAGAGTAAGCGCCTTATTTTTATTTAGCCACACTATGGGTACCACTTTCAAAATATTTGGCAGTAATATGTTCCAGGACATTCTCTACACGATGGTGAGATCAGATTTTTAATTGGACGAACTATTTCAAAATGGCGTCTTTCAATTGTTTTTTTTTAAATGGAATAATATAATTTTTTTTATATTATTGGGATCCTAAAAACATTCTTTTTACGATAATATTTCGTTTTTCTTAAAAATTCATTTGTTTCCCTATCAATAAGCAAACTAACATTTGAATCTAGTAGGGCATGAATGTTTACACTCGATGTTATTTTTGTCCAAATATCAAGTAAGGTAGACACAAAACAAACAATTAAACTTTATTTTGCAATAAACATCTAATTTTGAAAGTCAAAATTAAAAATTTACATAAAATAAAAATTAGGTAGCTATTTACAAAAAATGCTGGACATGTTTTCCTTCTTTTTCAATACATAAATTGAAATGTCGGTCGTCCAATGGAGCCAATAGATCGAAGGATGTACTGCTACTTGATATTTGGACAAAAATAACATCGAGTGTAAACATTCAGCGCTACTAGATTCAAATGTTAGTTTGCTTTTTGATAGAGAAACAAATGAATTTTTAAGAAAAACGAAATATTATCGTAAGAAGAATGTTTTTAGGATCCCAATAATACAAAAAAAATTATATCATTCCATTTAAAAAAAAACAATTGAAAGACGCCATTTTAAAATAATTCGTCCAATTAAAAATCTGATATCACCATCGTGTAGAGAATGTCCTGAAACATATTAGTGCCAAATATTTTGAAAGTGGTACCCATAGTGTGGCTAAAAAAAAATAAGGCGCTAACTCTTAAACAGGCTGTATAGCAGCGTATCTCTTGTATTGTCCGTGTGTACTTCAGATTGTTAATGTAGATAATTACCTAGATCAAATTTTATATAACACATGCCTAGGAAAAGGAAAGAAGTTTGAAGTTAGTGAAAGTGACATGGTGCCTTAGCATAATGCTTAAGGGCACACTACTTGCCGGTCCATGAAGGGACTGCCAATTAAAGGACTAACGTCGGGACTTATGCAGTTCCTTAGTGCTTCATAACTTACATAATCACGACTGGCAGTTTTCGAAAAAACGATACACCTTTCGGCAGTGCTGACGTCCCACCCGTGCTCAAAGCACTAAAGTCGAGACCTACGCAGATCGTTAGCGCTTTATAACTTGCAGTTGCAATAGCACGACCTTTGGTTTCCGAGACAATGACACTCACTTGTGCTTGTACAAGGCTGGCCTTTTACCCTTGCTTGAAGCACTAATGCCAAGATCTTAGGCCTATCGATTGGATAATGTATACAGGGTGTCCCAGGTTTAACGATCAGGACTTTGACATTTTGTAGAAAAACACATTTTAAGGTGGGCTGCTCCTATAAACATAGGTCCCAAAATTCTTCGTTTCTGAGATACAGGGCATTCAAATTTCCTAAAAATTAAGTTTTTATTTATTTATTTTCTAACTGCGGAAAATATTCAAACCAAAATTGGCATAGAAGAGTACATTTTGGTTAGTTTGTTTTGGAGTGACGTGTTCTGAGGTACCGAAGCGCTGAAGGATCATCCCAGATATTATTTTATCTTGACCGGTCGAGATAATAAGTCAACCGGTTGAGATAATAAGTCGACCGGTTGAGTTACTAAGTCGACCGGTCGAGTTACTAAGTCGACCGGTCGAGATAATTAATAAGTCGACAGGTTGAGATAATAAGTCGACCGGTCGACCTATTTAAGTCCCCACTGTAAATACTTTATCTTACTGCAGTGTGGTTGCGTTTGGGCATTCTGTGGTGTGCGTAGTTGAATAACAATAAGCACTGCATATTAGCCCCTGCCACGTCTCTTATGAACGTGTTCAAAAACGCAGTAAGTAAAATACCAAGGGAGAGTAAGTCGACCGGTTGGCTTATTATCTCAACCAGTCGACTTACTGTTTCAACCGGTCGACTTATTATCTCAACCTATCGACTTATTATCTCGACCGGTCGGTTGGCATTTTTTTCAATTGATACAAAATGGCAACATGACCCTAAACAAAGTTTGGAAGTAAAAAAAATGCTAAACTTAAACGTAGATTGCCACTAAAGCGCCTAGGTTATTTGCAGGTTTTGTATATTTTTTTTCAATTGATGCAAAATAGCAACATGACACTAAACTAAACAAAATTTGGCAGTAAAAAAAATGCTAAATTTAAACGTAGATTGCCACTAAAGCGCCTAGATTATTTGCAGGTTTAGTATATTTTTTTTTCAATTGATCCTTTCTCATTCTTTGATACCTTGTCTATTATGTATGATTTTGTAATATAGATGTAAAATATAATGCAGTATAAATCTAAAGTATATACAGTGTGTCCCCGGATAGGTGAAACGACTCTTGTGAAAGACCAAAAATTTTCGATATAAAATTTCATTGTTTGGGGTTCAGCCCTGCTTAGTTAAAGACTAATTTCTGGCATAATTTTAGTTTTCTAAAATCATGTATGCCTTGGATCTTTTCAAAAATCTGATTTTTGGTTTTAGTAAACTACCTTTGTTAGTGAAGATATAACAAAATTTGATTAACAAAAGTTGTTTAGAATCATGAAAGAGTCCTACTTCTAGAATTTCAAGCACCTAGGCCAACGTTGATGTTTTGGCATTTTGGCAATAATTTAAGTGTTATCTTGTAATATTCATTGTAATAAACTGTGTTAAAGAAATTCTTTTATTTATTTTGTTTATTTAGAATTTTATCGCTTTTACAAGAGTCATATTACAACAATATTAAACTATCAGATAAAAATTATTGTAAATTGCCAAAACATCAACGTTGGCCCAGGGGCTTGAAATTCTAGAAGTAGGACTCTTTCATGATTCTAAACAACTTTTGTTAATCAAATTTTGTTATATCTTCACTAACAAAGGTAGTTTACTAAAACCAAAAATCAGATTTTTGAAAAGATCCAAGGCATACATGATTTTAGAAAACTAAAATTATGCCAGAAATTAGTCTTTAACTAAGCAGGGCTGAACCCCAAACAATGAAATTTTATATCGAAAATTTTTTGTCTTTCACAAGAGTCGTTTCACCTATCCGGGGACACACTGTATATTATTCTTATTATATCATTTATTCAACGTTTATGTTTCATTCGGCGCAAATGGCAATCTTCATCAACAACAAAATTTATTCACAGCCATCTATAATTATTTTTCGGGGGTTTTTCATCCGGGGTTTTTTTCCGGGGTTTTTTTCCGGTTTTTTTTTCGGTTTTTTTTTCCTAGATTCATTATAACGAAATAAGTAGCAAGGGGCTCAAAATGTTAACCACGAAGCTCTTATTTGTGTGTTATAATAACATTTCAATGTTAAAACACCCACCATTCGTTTAATTTCGAATTGACTATGCAAACCACGAAAACTCAACTTAGTTACGCAATGTGTGGCTTTGTTATGATTTTGCATTTGCCGTGCTTTCCGAACTACATAACCTCCAATATTACCTCGATTAACCTAATAAGTTAGTATACAACAATTAACAATAAAACGAATATTAATAAAAGGCAAAGAACGATAACGACCTAAGGAACAACGATAGCAATTTGAAAAAAGTAAAATTTGAGGTTATGTAGTCCGGAAAGTACCGCAAATGCAAAATCATAACAAAGCGACGTATGGATGGCGTAACTAAGTTGATATAAAATTTTATTCAGTATCTTACGGTTCATTGGTTTTTCTGGCAGTGCTGTGAAACTCATGCAGGCTTATCTCACAAATCATCTTCAGAAAGTCATTTTAAATGAAAAAATCTCATCTCCTTTATCAATTACTGCTGGGGTGCCTCAGGGTTCAAATCTCGGTCCCTTACTTTACTCACTTTACACATGCAATTTCCAGAAACAAATCAAATACTGCAAGTATCACCAGTGTATGCCGACGATACCCAACTTCAAATTGATTTTAAACCTGAAGATGTGTTTAGAAATAATCATTTGATTAATTCTGACATTGACGCTCTTGTAAAAATTTCTGAACAACATTGCTTAAAAATTAATGCAGAAAAATCACTGGTTATGGTATTTGGTCGACGTAAGGCTAGAAATATAATTAAGCATGATGTGAATGTTAAGGTTGGAGATGAGGTTTTAGTCATTAGAGAAAGTGCGAAAAATCTTGGGGTGATCTTAGATGAAGATTTGAAATTCTCTCAACATATCTCTTACCTACTACGTAAAGCTTATCTTAATTTGAAGCTTATATTTAATCAAAGATTTTGTTTGACTAGAAAACTGAAGATGATATGTTGTGTGATTACTTGTATTGTCTCATTTTAATTATTGTGATGTTGTGTATGGACCATGCATTGCTAGCCTTGACGCGAGTAGGATTCAGAGAGTACAAAATTCCTGTCTTCGACTAATATACGGCATCAAAAAAATTCAGCGTATTTCGCATAAATTAACTGAATCCAAATGGCTTAATATGTATAACAAAAGAATATTGCACTCTTCCATATTATTCCACAAAGTTATAGTCAATAAACAACCAACCTACTTATTTAATAAAATACGATTTAGATACCACGTTCACGGAGTAAATATACGAAGAAAGCACGTTCTCACACCTCCAATCCATAAAACTAGCATGTTTAAAAAATCATTTTCCTACACCATCAGTAAAGTTTATAATAGTCTACCTCAATCTCTAAAATCGCTTAAAGTTACTACTTTCAGGCACCACCTCATTACCTATCTCTCGCAAAATTAAAACAGAAACAAATTAAGTTAACAGTATTATTCTGACTCTATATTCCTTTATTTAATATTTTTTATAATATTTTTTTTTTTTTTTTTTTTATATACATATGCACGTTTAATTCCAGTTTTTTTCCATGTATTTGCACGTTAATTAGTTTTTTTTTTCTGTTTCTTCTTCGTTCGTAAGACGTACCTTTAATGTTTTTTTTTGTGTAGTATAGGGTTAAGTGTAAGAGCAGATTATGAAGAGTACTACACTCTTCATAAATCTGAACTTCGCCCTTTTGAAGGTGATTGTGATGCTATGCTATTTTATTAAGTTATTTATTGTTTATGTTCTTATGAATTTCTCCTTTATTTTCTTTTGTATAATACCTTTACTGATATTATCCTTCTCCTTCAATAAATGTCCTTTATTATTATATGTACTTCGATTGTTATCGATACTCAGGCCAAGCCTGGTTAACTAATCGCACGGATCGAAATCAAGTTACGATTAGTCCTACTAATACATATATCTATACAATATAAATTTGAAGTTGCTGTTAAAAAGTGAACATACTAAATACTATACACATATTATGTTCATTAAATTAAATGACGTTGATAAAACCAACGCTGATCACATTTTATTATTATTATTATTATTATTATTAATTTTCGTGGTTTGCATCCTCATCGTCAATTCGAAATTTAAAAAATTGTGGGTCTTTTACATTGATATTTTTTATAACACGCAAATAGAAGCTTCGTGGTTAACATTTTGCGACCCCTTGCCACTTATTTCATTACAATAATTCCACAAATATGACGCAAACTTAGACCTTTTTATTATAAACCTTAACAACGTGGCGATAAGGGTCAATTTCTCGACGTCAATATACGAGTTGCACAAAATTTAAAATTTCCCAGACAATTTCGACGTCATTTTGATTTTCATTGCTGCTTGTCCTTAGGTTTTTACTATGCGACAAGCTTTAAGATCGTGGCGCACTTTTCCGTTCCGTTCCGTCACGGACCATCAAAAAACCTTCAACATAAAATACACTGAACGGAACGGGAAGTGCGCCACAGCCTTTATTTGTGGTGGGTAGCTGCCTTTAGTCAATTACCGTCACTTGCATTTGCGCAGTTCTCTACGTCTTTATAAAAAATTTTTGTCTCTTTTCTCTTGTTCTGTTTTGTGAATTTAATGTCATTTTATTTCCTTTCCTACCTCAACTTTAAAAAACTATAGAGAAAATTAACTCTTTCATTGTACACTTAACTTTTTAGTCAGAATGGTGGACTACAGTAAATGGGCTAATATAGAGGTAAGTTCAATGTTTGCACTAAAGTTTATTGTGAGGTTATGTCTGTCATTTATATGGATATTGAATTTAAGATATCAGATGATGAAGACGAAACTCATCCTAATATTGATACACCCTCTCTATTTCGGTGGAGACATCAAGCTAGAGTACAACGAATGACCGACCAGAAGGTGGCTATTGACGAACATAATAAAAAGTCATCAGAACATTCAAAAAAGTTAACGGAAACAAGTAAGAAGTTAGCAGATGCAGAAAGAACGGGATGTGGTGATGTCGAGGGATTGCGGCAAGCATTAAACGAACTTCAAAAGGAAGAAGATGCTTTAAAGGAAGCAAGTAAAGAGCTAGAAAAACAAGAAAAGGTATAATTTTGAAAGGTTTTGTAAGTTTATTGTAACACTGTGCAGAATAATGTGTAAAGTCTCCTACACTTTTATTTCATCTTTTCCATGCCCATGCTCAGTGATGGGCAAGGTACGGCCCGCGGGCTGGTAATCCGACCCGCCGAGGGTTTATCGACATGGATAGTACATGGCCACTCGCCAGCTGTCACTGACGGATCCACAAGATTTACTTTAATTTTGTCTCTTGATCTTGCTTGTTCGCGTAACGCTTTACGTTTACATTCATAAATTTCTGAAAAAAAAACACCCCTTTTAAGATAATATATGTCTGGCCCGCCTCTAGAATTTCTTAAACTTTGTGGCCCCCCATTTAAAAAGTTTGCCCACCACTGCCCATGCTTTTCATCTGTTCCCTATGGGTTTTTCATTCGTAACCATCTTCGCCATGCCACAGTATACCCTGTTCCCTGTAGCAGTAATGTTACTGCACAACTATCAGCTTATTCAGTAACATGTATATTTCACTTAACCACAAATGATTTTTTGTCATTAATTCTTACAATTGTTTTTCCATTAGTTATTGTTATTTCCTTTTTAGTTGTTATTTTAAATAACTTTTATTTTCCCATAAAATTTTGACAGGGAAATACTCTGGCGAACTTATTTTAAACATATCATTTCCTTCACATGAGTTATTATCTTTTAAACCCATAATAGGTGAGGCATTTGAAATGGCACTCTATTAAAGAAACAGGTTATTTTCAAAATTAAATCTGCAAACTTTTTACAACTTTAGGCGGTAGTATCCATACACTATTAGGCAACCTCCAACACACCGGAAATTCGGGAAATATTCTTATTGCATATTTTAAATATCGTTAGTTAAAGGAACGGGAAAGATAGACACTACCCAACGTTAGTATATTGCAGGTTGCCCCATAACTCTCGACCAATAGCAATCGAAGCACGATTATTGCACTGGTATACAATGGTTTAAACGAATAAATAATGCGCGTAGTGATACAGCTATTAGAACTTGTATCAAAATTTTGTGAAGGAACGGATGGCTCTTTAAAACTCGATGGGCGAAGAAGTTCTTCTAACATCTCTTTCTGCTCCTTTTTTTTCCATTATACTATCTCTGTTGGCTAAACGTCAATGTCAAAATGTACGAAACTTGAATGGCAACCCCGACCTGTGACGTCACTGGCAAGCGAGTCGCTTCCCACTACCGGGGTTATGACGCAATCTAGTATACTAACCTTGGACATTACCTACTTACAGTAGTTTCATAAATCGCCACCAGAGGTCTTGTACAATATTTACATTAGCCTATAATTTCATTCACTTTCCCAGTTATGTAGTGCAAAACTTTCTTCATATTACCTTGATTCAAGTTTGTTTCAAATAATAAGGAGTTCTAAAATTTTCAAGTTTGCTGCTAGATTATATACCACTATAGCTCACAATGTGTAATCTTTATTTCATATAGAAGACACCATGGAATATTGATACCATAAGTAAGGACGGATTTGCAAAAACTATCATAAATAAAGCACCGACAAAAGTAGTTGAAGAGGCTTTAACAGATGAAGAGCGTGAAGAACGTATGAAAAAGTTTGTTAAGGAAAATGAAAAAGAATTGAAACACTTTGGTTTACTTAGACGTTATGAGGACTCTAGAGCGTTTCTAAAAGCTCATAATCATTTAGTATGTGAACATACTGCAAATTATCTGGTTGTGTGGTGCATAAATTTACAAATGGAGCAAGTGATTATCATATATTGTTAAGTGTTCTAAATTTATGGCATACTTTTAGAAAACTGAACTAATGTCTCATGTTGCTCATCAAGTGATTTGTATGCAATATATATTAGAGTTAGCTAAACAACTGGAGTATGATCCAAGAGCTTGTTTAGATGCGTTCTTTACAAAGATACAAGTAGCAGAACCCGAGTATAAAGCTACCTTTGATGAAGAACTAAATCAGTTTAAAGAACGCATAAAAAAACGGGCTGCAGAGAAATATGAAGATCTGTTAAAAGTAAATGAGTATATTATTTTATTTACTAAATATTTGACATTTTAATTTTTAGGAAGCCGAAGAAGAAGAACGGCAACAGCGATTGGGTCCTGGTGGTTTAGATCCTGTAGAGGTCTTTGAATCATTACCAGATGACCTGAAGACATGTTTCGAAACACAAAATATACCTCTTTTGCAAGAGACTATTGCAAAAATGGATGAAGATGAAGTTCGTTATCACATGAAACGTGCAGTTGATTCTGGATTGTGGATTCCTGATGCAAAATCGATGAAAAATGATACTAAAAGTGAAGAAGCAACTACGGAATCAGCATAACTCCACATTACACAAGTTATTATTACGATACAAATTGTTAAGATGTAATTTTTTTTAATTGTGTACAGTTGTGTTCTTTAGTTTTGGAACAACATGCATAATCATTATGAACACTTAATGTGTATAATTTCATTTCATGATATCATAAATTTTTTTATGAACTAAATTCTTTTTTGTAAAGTAGTCACAATATCATCAGCAATGAACAAAATATTTAGGGAGCATTATTTCCTCTATGGAACTATTAATTACAAATATACAAATGCCTTATGAAATAAAAAATTTCAGCTGTAGTGTAAAAATGTGTTTGTGTGTTTTAAATCTGTTGAACAGAATCTAAAAAATTAAAGTATCCCACAAAGTTTAATTAACCTACTAAAGTACATTCTGAGCGAATCGGTAATAGCTATGTCTACTAACATGTAACATCAAACAAAAATTGTATAGAGAAAGTTGGTGATGTAGTTGTCTTGCTATATCTCTTGCTAGGCTCATATATGTGGCGTCGCTTCTTTATTTAAAAAAAAAAGTGGAAGAATATGGTAACATGAATATAATAAAATATCTATCACTGAGGCATTTTAAAAAAAATCGTCCTACAATTCTGTAGGTGGAGGTCCGTTTTATACTATACCATTTTTTTTGCCAATTCCAGTTAGTAATATCACAGATAAAATAGTGGTAGTATATTGCAAATAATGTTAAAATAAAGGAAATTGTACAAGAGGAAATCGTGGCTGAGTCGCTAAGATAAATTGTAAAGGTCCTGAAAGGTTTGGAAAACTAATAAATGGAGAACAATAGTAGGTATATTAAAAAACAAGTTTCATAAGGTAGGTTATATGAACGATTTTTTATAATTTGCGCCTTTTGCAAACAATTTTATAGTAATTAAGGTATCTAGGGCGTTATATTCATAACACCCGTGGTGCCTTCATAACTTTATGTCATACTTGCAAGAAGTTGATTAAGATGATTAAAACGCAGATGATAACAATAAAATCAGTATAGACCCACATTTAACATCCTTGACCGTATCCATAGTGATGAGGCATAATTTTACATTTGCGAGCGTTATAAGCAGCCGTTATACAAAATAACGCCCCTTGCTATCTAAAATCCGGTTGTCATGTAAAGAGGCGTTATTTAGTCATTAATGTTTCTTGTTTCAGCAGTTGTTATGGTGAATGTTTTGTGGTATGACATAAAAATAAAATAAATATTTGACATTATAAAAATCTAGGGAATTTTGGAGATTGGAATTACTACTTTTTAACACTGACCTGTACCTATCTTAACAGGTCAGTGCTTTTTAAATTGTCAATTTAAAATTTACTTTTTGTCATACTACTTTATTATTTCACCATAAAAACTCTGAAACAAGAAACATTAATGGCTAAATAACGCCTCTTTACATGATTTTAGATAGCAACGGGCGTTATTTTTTATAACGTCCGCAAATGTAAAATTATGCCTCATCATATACCGTCAAGGATGTTAAATATGAGTCTATACTGATTTTATTGTTATCATCTGTTTTAATCATCTTAACGAACTTCTTGCAAGTAATGACATAAAGAAGGCACCACGGGCACAGAATAAAGACAGATCTTATAAGCATTAAACTGTGCCACGGGCGTTATGAGTATAACGCCTATGGTCGACGTATATCCCTCGGGCTATACACTAGGTGTTTTCTTTTTGCATTTTGTGGTAGCTTTAAGTCAGCTCTGTCAATACACACCATTCGTTTTATAAAAATAACCCTATTCGTTTTAAAAGCTTTATTTAAGTTTTATATTAACCTGAGGCAGAAATGTCTTATGACGCAAGGCACTTTAATCACGTGATGATTGTGCATGTGCCCAAGCCTGTAGCGATGCAAAAAGAAAACACCTACTGTGGACCTTAAAGGCCCTACAGACGGTACGATTTGTCGTACGACGTGTAGTAGGTACAACAAGTATCAAATATCGTTTTAACCTGTCGTACGACATAATTACCTACAAACGTAAACGATAAGTCGAACGACAAATGTCGCAAACTATAAAAACAAACTTCAGTGAGCAATATTATAGGTGCATAATAGGTGTTTTCTTTTTGCATCGCTACAGGCTTGGGCACATGCACAATCATCACGTGATTAAAGTGCCTTGCGTCATAAGACATTTCTGCCTCAGGTTAATATAAAACTTAAATAAAGCTTTTAAAACGAATAGGGTTATTTTTATAAAACGAATGGTGTGTATTGACAGAGCTGACTTAAAGCTACCACAGGCTACCACAAAATGCAAAAAGAAAACACCTAATGGGTGCATAGAAGTACAGTGACGTGAAAAAAATTATCAAAATGCCACAATTGTCATTTGTCAAGGAGGAAAAAGCGGCAAAAATCTTTATATTTAGGATCCATTATAATTTATAAGTATTTCCATTATATGTTCTAAGATTTGAACGTTCAAAACAATCGACTCTTACAGTTGACATCGGGTCGTACTAACGTTTGTCAGATATCGCTGAAACTTGCATACACACGATACGATCTGGAAGTCGCAAATCGAGTAGTACGCCAAGTTTTATGGCATGTTCATACTAAAATACCATCCGATACGATTTCGACTTTACGATACGACCAACGACAACGCTACACACGGTACGATTATCGTTCAGACTGTAGTTACCATATACGTAACAATTGTTACGTATATGGTAGTTACCGATCCAAGTCGTACGACAAATCGTACCGTCTGAATAGGGCCTTTTTAGGCGTTATTTAGTTCATAACGACCTAATACCTTAATTACTATAAGGTTACCTCAGTGAATTTTACTATAAAAGCTTATAATATCACTGTCAGAAATAAACTAACTTAACCGTTAACTCTCATCTCAAGCACAGCATAATAATATATATGCTGTGTCTCAAGCATAATTTATGATCTCAAGTCTCGGTTTACATTGTTGCCAACTCTGACAACAGATGCGGAGTAGGTACTTTCTGTCGCTTTCTAGCTTGTTGTGGTATTACAGCAGACGTAACTGCCAACGTAGTATTTTATTTTATTTCTCGTGCTACGGCGTTGAGTACCTATGACTTTGCCTACGAAAGAAAGAGATAGAGATACCCATTCGTTGAGGTTGCCCAACTTGGCTGTGGCTTCAGTGTTACTTATATGAACGCTTAGATCATATATACTCCGTAGATAAAGCATTAGCCTTTCTTGCCATGTATAGAAAATGAGCCAAGATGCCAGACAGAGAAACGATATCTTTTTTGTCTTTAAAGGCGACTCCCACATGCGCACTTTAAACACAGTTTCCAGAACCGACAGCTATAGGCGCAGGTTACGAGCGTGCTTTAATGCGCATATGCCGAACGCTTTTCATGAAAGCAATATTTAGTTTCTTTGTCATTCACGCTGGCACAAAATAAAAGGCCAATGCTTTATCTACGGAGTATATATGATCTAAGTATGAACGTTACCTTTCCAGTTGCGTACAGCCACGTACAGCGTACAATAGGTGTTTTCTTTTTGCATCGCTACAGGCTTGGGCACATGCACAATCATCACGTGATTAAAGTGCCTTGCGTCATAAGACATTTCTGCCTCAGGTTAATATAAAACTTAAATAAAGCTTTTAAAACGAATAGGGTTATTTTTATAAAACGAATGGTGTGTATTGACAGAGCTGACTTAAAGCTACCACAGGCTACCACAAAATGCAAAAAGAAAACACCTAATAATGACTATTATAGAGTTCACTGGGTTACCTACACGGACGTATAAAAAACAAATGGACTGCTAATTATGTTGAAATAATTGTCCCCTGCCTGTGCGCCGCCATACTGTGCTCAATCACAGAATAAGTAAGGGGACCTTATTCTGTGGCTCAATTTTGTATTGGTGTATTTCTAACCCTGAAAATTTAGCGGTTATATTTGAAAATTGCAATTTATAATTTGTCATTTCATTATTTCTGAATTTCAATTCTGTAACTAAGTATATTTTTTTTATGCTAGCATCATCACTTGCTTGGTATCAACGACGATTCTGCTGCTGAAACTATTTGTAAAATTTCTTCTGGAACGTGGTTTTCGATGTACTCCAAAATGGCATAATTATGTGTAACCATTTAACAAACAAAACTTGTTTATTTACACACGACACATAGCAACAATCGTTTCCAACGAAACATCACGCTCTGACGCTCTATTCATACTATGTACAGCACGTACGGAGAAAGATTGCCCCAAGGTCGGATGCGCACTCGTATAAATTGTAAATTTTCCAAGCTTGGCAATCATGTGGTACCAGTGGTGTCGCCGCTAAATTCCGTTTAATTGGTAACATCTGGCTTGAATATTAAAAAAAAATGATTTTTGTCTTAAATGAGTATATGTGATTTAATTTTACATGTACACGTATTTTTTCTTACTTGTTACTAAAATATAAATTTAAAAACACTACGAGTTTTATTTCCTCATAAAAATCGACACCACTGTTAAACGTGGAAAAAGCAGTTTACATGCCGATCGCTTCCGAATACACGAAGTTCACCTGCGCACCCGAAGCAATCTTTCTCCGTACGTACTGTATGTATCTATATAAAAAATGTGAAATATGAAAGCAACGAAAGAAGAACACTGAGGTTAAGTGAAAGACTTTGAAGTTTGCACCACTTTCGATTAGACGTTTGAAATTGCCAACTAAAATCGATCCCTACAAGAAAATAACTAACTAAAAGCACAGTATGGCGACTCCCATGGTGGGGACAAATAAATGTTGCCGGTAAGTACCAATTAGCAGTCCATTTGTTTTTTTACGTCCGTGGTTACCTACAGTCATTGAACTGTACGCTATACGCAACTGGAAAGGAAACGCGCATAAGTAACACTGAAGCCAAACGAATGGGTATCTCTATCTTTTTCTTTTACACGCAACGTCATACAAACGATGACACGGAGCATAAAATGCAGGTGACAGATAAAAAAAATATATTGCAGCAGTTATCTCTCTCATCTGCTCTACTACCGCAACAAGCTAGAAGGCGACAGAAGTACCCATTCCGCAGTATTTGCTATGAATTAACTCAGCAATACCAACTTAGTAAAATTAAATTATATCAGTTCTATTTGAAACACCCAAATTTCTATTAAAGCACGCAAGTGACGTCATTTGAGGGCTTATCAGAGAAATGTTATACCTTAAGCTGGGGCTTATAGGATCTTAAACCAGGTTTGAAGTACGCATGTGCGGATCGCCTTTAAAGAAAAAAAAACATCGTTGGCATCTTGCCTCGTTTTCTGTATACGGCAAGATGTTTTTATTTACAGAGTTTATATGATACTATGGGTTAGCATTATACTTACTCTCTCTCTAATTAGGTACCTATATGATTAAAACTGACTGTCTCGCTTCCTTATCGATAATTATTCGTCACATATCGTCTACCATCTATACTATATTTGAATTTGATACGTCTGTTGGCCAAGTTACTTTAACAAATGTTTGTTTTGATGTCCTCTACCATGCACTTCTAAAAGTTTGTCGATATATTGATGAAGCATACTGTAAACGTAGTGTTCAAAATCTGCCAGACATGTTTATGTATATAGTTTTATCTTTGTCAGGCACATCAGTCACAATTTATGTGAAGAGTAAAATAATAGGTGTTTTCTTTTTGCATCGCCCCAGGGTTGGGCACATGCACAATTATCACGTGATTAAAGTACCTTGCGTCATAAGACATTTCTGCCTCAGGTTAATATAAAACTTAAAATAAAGCTTTTAAAACGAATAGGGTTATTGAGAACTGACTCAAATTATTTTTATAAAACGAATGGTGTGTATTGACAGAGCCGACTTAAAGCTACCACAAAATGCAAAAAGAAAACACCTATTTTGTCTTGCATAGATTCGCCTACTAATGAATCTAATGATGCGATCATGGATCCAACCATGGTACAAGAAGACACTACTGTAGCAGAGAATATAATATTCTCTGACTGTAGAGTGTAGAATATTATTTAAAATATTGTGGTTGTGGCAACCTTGTTAAGGACGTTAAGGTTTCAGTGCGTGGGTGCCGGGTGGACCATAAATGCACAAACACAAACCACTAACTTAAGTGAATTGTGCATAAATGTATGGCTTGGACTTTGTTTTCGTTTCAAAGTTCAAAATTATAATTTTTTTAATACAATCAAATACCGGTAACTCGAAGTCTTCTTAATTTATAGTGGCTGCCTTAAGATTAAGTATGTCTTCGTTACGACTCTTGGGTGCATTGCACCGCTTTAAAATTAAAATAAGAAACCCAAATGCAATGTCTGGAGGTAAGAAGTAATAATGAAGACAACTAAAGTCTTTAAAACAATTATTTGTATGTTTTAGGATTAGTTAGACAAGTGGGAACACAAGAGTTAAAGCATACAAAGGTAAAAATAGTAGATAATGTAGCCGTGATGTGTTTGGATTCACCAAACAGTAAGGTATGTAATTTTATAAAAAAATTATAGTTAATATCGAATTACAAAGTTCTGATTGTAGATGAACACTTTAAATGCCACAGCGATTGATGAGTTTAATGCATTTTTAAAGGAGTTACAAAATAATCATCAATTACAAGCTGCCGTTATAATATCTGATAAACCAGGATGTTTCATTGCAGGAGCAGATGTAGTGATGATAGGAAACTGTAAATCTGCTGCAGAAGTTACTAGTCTGTCTAAAGCAGGACAAAACATTTTAGAAACAATTGAGAACTCTAAAAAACCAATTGTTGCTGCTGTACAAGGAGTCTGCCTTGGATTAGGATTGGAAACTGCATTGGCTTGTCACTACAGAATTGCCGTTAAAGATAAGTTGACAAGTTTAGGTTTACCAGAAGTAATGCTCGGCTTGTTACCTGCCGCAGGTGGAACTCAAAGATTGCCACGTCTTACTTCTATTCCTAACGCATTAGATCTTGCATTAACTGGAAGAAGTGTAAAAGCGGATAAAGCTAAAAAATTAGGAATTGTAGATTTACTAGTAGACCCGTTGGGTCCCGGTTTAGATTCACCTGAAAAACAAACTCGCAAGTATTTGGAAAAGATTGCCATAAATGTTGCCCAGCAATTAGCCTCAGGAAAACTAAAGGTGGATAGACAAAAGAGCTTTGCTGATAAAGTATTACAATTTGCTCTTCAATATGATTTAGTGAGAAATAAGGTGTTTGGAAAAGCGAAAGAGCAAGTTATTAAGCAATCTGGGGGATTATATCCGGCTCCTTTAAAGGTAATTGATTATAATCAAAATGTTTTCCAGACTGAAAATTTATTAGATTTGAATCGCAAAATTAGAAGGCCATGTCATGTGATATCATGTGTGTATTCTATGATAAATTAGTAGAAATCCCTCCCCCCTCCCACCCATTGGGTGGGGACTTTTAGTAAGTTTACCTACTAACTACTAACAAAGCCTTACACTCCACATCCCCCTTTTGAGCATTCATTGACTGGTCTTTGCACTTGTACAACCACAAGACAAGGTTAGACTTTTAATGATAAAGCTTTAAGTTATTTCATAACTAAAAGTTCATATAAACATAGGTCCGCAAACGCTTCCTTACTAATCTACAGGGTCTTGAAATTAAAGATTTTTTTGGTTTCTTCTTTATAGTTCCTACAGTTTCTGAGATATTTAACTCAAATTTGGAATACAGGCTTATATTATTGGGCCTCCTAAATAGTTGCAAAAATCTACAGGGAGGTAGATATTCCTTCAGGGGTCATGTCCCATTTTCTCCCCCAGAACTTTTTTGCGGTGCGCCGCTCGTGGATTCCATAAGAAAAAATAAATTGTCTGTTTAGTTTACAAACTTTTTTGACTTTTGTCGTTTTTCCGTATCTGCAACCGTTATTGGAGAAAAAATTTAAGAGCGATTTTCTGTAATTGGCGAGATCGAAGTAATATTTTTAAAATGAATATATAGAGCATCCAAACCTCAAAATGCAGTATATGTTCTTATGGAGTAACTCTCTCTTACTATCTTTAATCATTCCCAAATAACGGTATCCTTGTTCTTCACAGCAATGTTGTCAAACGTAAAATGTAATTTAATAACACATCAACTGTCATCAGCTCCTTGTACCTACTGTCAAATTATTGCTCGCCTCTTTTACGATATTTATCGAAATAAACTAATCCCATTTATTAAAAATCGTTCTTTTCAGAACGCCTACATCTGATTCACACGTCCTATATACGGTAATGATGAATATTGAATTTATTTTGTATTAAAAATTGTGTCTGTACCGTAGAGATAGTATTATTATAACCGTATTACGGTATTATAAGTACACTAATCTATTGGTATAATAATTTTGCCAATCCTGCACTGTTTTCCCATAATACCAATACTACATTTGGAGGTTTGGACGCTCTATAGTAGCAATAATTTGTTACAATACAGAAAAACTAAATAATAACCATAACAAGCACTTTCACCAACAGAGTAGACTCGTGCTTAATACAAGATGGTAAACATTTTGAACGGTATCCTGGATTCGACTGTCCATCCTATGCGTTGCCTCGTCCATCGCGCCACGATCTACTGCCGTAAGGAATAGAAAATCTCAATTTACGAAAAAACAATCGCACTTAGGTATAGGGTAAGCTTAATAAAGTTGCACTAAAATTTACCGGGGATTCCAAATATGCAATAATAAACAGGGTGTGCTATTTAAAAAATGAAGAAAAATTAGTTTGAAGATGTCGATGTTTGAAGCAAAAAAAGTGAACTCCTGTATGAAATAATTTAATGTTTCGTCACTGTTGAATACTTTCATTCAACCCAAGTCCACCACCGAAAAACATAAACAAGACGTTAAAAAAATACAAGCGTATAATGGAAGGGTTGATGTTTAGCAAAAAAATATGTATTAATTAAGAACTTGGCAACGCCGTGTATTAATACAAAAATAATGTACGACTGAAAAGTTCACCCAAGGCCCCTACATTTGCGCTTAAAAAAAGTGGGTCATTCCATTTAAAAAAATATACGTTTTATGCACTATACTTTCTGGAGACACCCTGTATGTGTCTAACTAATTTGCAAATGTGCTTCATCCAACCTAATTGCAATCCCGTATATTTATTTTTTAATAAATTTAACAATAAAGCCGTACTTGAAGAACGGGCTACTAAATGGACACCCTGTATTTAGGTAAATGTTTGCAATATAAGATTTTGTAAAATATACCAAGTGTGCTCAAAAAGTGTTTAAACTTTGATCTTTTGAATATCCTTTATATCTATTATGTAATAGATAGGTAGATGTCGAAAATATTTTGGAAAATTATCATTTTCAACCCGTTTTGAGCCATTTTAGGTAATAATTCTTGATTTGTAATAAATGACAATTATATTTTGTTTCAATTTAGTTCCTAATTGTCAATTAGAAGCTGGATTTGTTGCATAAATTAACAAACATATATTGAGTGCTTCAGACCACCCGTACCGCCCAAATATCTCGCGAGATACAAAACGCATTGAGAAAAGAAAAAATGCGTCTAAAAAATTTTAAGACTTGTTTGATAGTAATAGGATGTCCCCACTCCCACCCCCGGGTAGTGGAGGGGGTAACTTCGTAATTTTAAATAGCACCCCCCAGTTTATTATGCAGATTTGAATTCTGCGTTAACAAATAGGAACTTTTTGTTTGAAACATTTTTTGAAGTTCGTGACAGATGGCGCTTTGATCGCTGAAAGAAGTTTTTCCAATTACCTATGATGCTAATTTGAGGTCAGTTTTGTTAAGTGACAATCAAAAATGTTAATGCTTTGTAAAAGGGAAGAGGAGGAGCTTTATTACCCCCCCCCCACACCGCCGCTTCACCCCTACGGCCCATCACCTAGGATGGGAGAGCGCAACCATTTTAGATTTAAACGTATCTCGAATGTCAAAATTAACAAAACTTAACTTCTTCAATCGTGAAATAATTGCTTAAATCTAAAACCATTTATTTTTAATAAAGATCTACCATTCTAAAATGGCTCGAAACCGATTGAAAACTACGTTACTTTTGAGATTATTTAGGTATAGAGAATTACAATAAATAAGCAATACTGAAAAATATTCAAGCAATTATCATTTAAAAAAAAACCTACTAAGAAAGTGCTCGGAATGTACTTCGTAAACACAATGTATGCTTGCTACAGGTGCAGCTATCCTAGTGTTAATTAATTTGTATCCTTAGTAGCCTATCTTTGTTACTATAGTTTTCTTCGATTTATTATGAAGTAACCAAGAAATAGTAGGGAGTTATTTCATCATACAGTAGAACCTCTCTAATTCGACCTCAGATAGTCCGACTCCCTGCTTAGTACGACCATCCTATTTTACAGGAAATGGCGGAATATCGCGACAAAATCAAGGCTGTCATCTGCTAAGCAAAAGAACATTACACACTGTTTTCGTGTAATTTCTCATGTTTTAACAGTTGAGAGAAAATCAGCATAAGATATGTACTGTATAACCTTTTTAAAATAGTTGTAGGTACATACTGTACTGTATTGACTGTATTGTGATGTTCGGGTGAATAAAAGTGTTCCTCTGATAATCCGACCTTTTGTGCGTTCCGACCATGCTCCCAGTCCCGTAGGGGACGGATTAGCGAGGTTCTACTGTATTACTCCATGTAATTTTTTGTTTTATATACAAAAAATTATAATAATTGTCACTCTCAAAACTGAATGTCTGAGGAAATATAAGAATAGAGTTCCTTATATTAAATATATCAAAAGTGTAATAGATTTCTCATTCATTCTGTTTATAAAACGTAAATAAAGTTTACATATTGTGACAAGAAAATCAAAATTAATAAACACCTAGAATTAAGGTTTTGCTTACACTTGGGAATATCTTTTTTATCTAATTGTTCTTTAACGTTTCGTCTAGTTACTTTTAGGCCGTTGTCCCACCAAAGCGGAGCAACAGCGACGCGACAGCTACACGATGTCGCTAGCGTGTATCTTTCATGTTTAACCCATGGTTTCGATGCACCGTACACACACCAACGCTCCGATAGAGAAACATCCAAGCTGCGTGTCGGCTTCTTGTTGCCGAGCGACTCGACAGGTCAGTTGCGAAGCGACACTGTAGCTGCATGTGCGGTGGTTTAACGAAAAGGAAAATGAATTTCATTGGGAAACATAATGAACAGGAATTTAATGTAGAAAACACGTTGCTTTGGTGGGACAACTCCATGTCGCCTGCTTGTGTCATGTCGAAATCGTGTCGCTGTCGTGTCGCTGTTGCTCCGCTTTGGTGGGACAACGGCCTTAGACTTTTTCAGAAAGTTACTGAGAAAGCATTGTTGCCTACTATTTATTTTAATAATGCAGAAAGGTTCATGAGATACTGTGTTTAATAGTAATAGTAATTTTTTATTTGTTTAGATTGTCGATGTAATACGCACTGGTTTAGAAAAGGGCCCTCAAGCTGGCTATGAAGCAGAGGCAATAGCATTTGGAGATTTGGCAATGACACCTCATTCCAAGGGATTAATGAGTTTATTTAAAGGTCAAACTGAATGTAAAAAGAATAGATTTGGGGAGCCACAGAGACCCGTAAAAAGTATTGGGGTGGTGGGAGCGGGACTTATGGGTGCCGGCATTGCTAATGTTTCCATTGATAAGGGATATCATGTGATTTTAAAAGATACCAATCAAAATGGACTTAGTCGAGGTATTGGTCAAATACAAAATGTTATGGAGGGAGGAGTGAAAAGAAAACGATTCACAAGGTATATAAATGTTGAATTAAAATTTAATATTCATACATTCTTAACTGGGCAAAGACTCCAGTAATGTAAACCAATCGGTGCACCCTTTATTACAAATTATTACAGCTTAGAGAGGGATCAGTATTTGTCCAACTTGGATCCTACTCTTAGTTATGATCACTTCCGTAATGTTGATATGGTTATTGAGGCTGTGTTTGAAGACGTAAACCTTAAACACAGGGTTATAAAGGAATTGGAAGCTGCAGTTCCGTCACATTGTATTATTGCCACAAACACTAGTGCACTACCCATTAATAAAATTGCATCTGCATCATTGAGACCTGAAAAAATTATTGGTAATATTGTTCACAGTCTTCAATGAATTTGTTGTCAATAAATGAATGTTTAGGTATGCATTATTTTTCACCGGTAGATAAAATGCAATTGTTAGAAGTTATAACTACCGATAAAACAACTAAAGATACAATTGCCGCTGCAGTTCAAGTTGGACTTAAACAAGGCAAAGTTGTGATTACCGTAGGAGACGGTCCTGGGTTTTACACAACCCGCATACTTTCTGTAATGATGGCCGAATGTATAAGATTACTACAAGAGGGTGTCGATCCTAAAAGTTTGGATAAATTGACGAAGAAATTTGGATTCCCAGTAGGTGCTGCTACATTACTAGACGAAGTTGGCATAGATGTTGGTGCACATATTGCTGCAGATTTGGGAAAGGTGTGGATGGATGTGTAGGTTACTGTGTACATAATTTATTGTTATTTGTTTATTTAGGCTTTTGGTGAACGTTTGGCCGGTGGAGATCCAAATTTCATAAGGGACGTTGTTCAAGCAGGATTCTTAGGAAGAAAAAGCGGTAAAGGTATTTATATTTATGAAAAACATAGCAAGAATAGGGAAGTGAATAACGAGGCCATGGAAATTCTGAAAAGGTATTCCGTCGAACCAAAAGGTGCCTTTGAAGATGAAGATAAAACATTAAGAATGGTTTCAAGGTTTGTTAACGATGCAGTACTATGCCTAGAAGAAAAGATATTGGCCAGTCCGCTTGAAGGAGATGTGGGTGCAGTATTTGGTTTAGGATTTCCACCATTTTCAGGAGGACCATTCCGTTGGGTTGATAGTTATGGAGCTAAAAATCTTGTCAATAAAATGGAACAGTACCAAAATTTATATGGAGTGGCTTTTAAACCTGCTCAAACTTTAATTGATATGGCAAAAGATCCTAACAAAAAGTTTTATCCGGGGCAATGATAACGGATACCTTTTGCAACAAATGTTCACAGTGCCGGTTTATCCTATGGGTGCTTGGGGCGGGCGCCCAGGGGCCGGCACCTCATAGTAATTAAAAAATAATGATAAAAAATATACTAAATTAAGAAATAATCTTATACAACATACACGTCCGGCCCTGGGCACGTAGTTAGAGAGGAGGTCTGAGCCCCCCCCCCCCCCCCCCCCAAATTTCCTTAAGTTCGATCGATAAAACACAAATATTAAACTTTAATCGTAAATTGGTAATCGCTATAGTTGCTTTTCTTATCAATATACCTTAATTTTTTCAAAATTTTTTGTTTACTTGTTATAAAAAACTGACAACGAATAGCAATGAAGGAGCCCCTAAATCTCCAGCGCCCAGGGTCTGAAGTTAGGTTAAACCGGCACTGAATATTCAAGTATCTCTACATGTTAAAATTTCAGATATATTTTCATATATATTTATACTCAGGTTAAAATATTGTTTGTACTATACTTTAATTTGTATTAAAACAAATTTTATCATTTAGGAAGCCATTACTTACTTGTCTTTTTAGGAAGCTTCCACTTTTGTGGCTCTTTTGTCATTTATTTTGTTGAGATTTTGCTCTTTTCCACGTGGACACTTGCATTTAACCTTTTATTTTGTAATCCCCTGCTTTGCCTCGATGGCCAATGTCATCGTGATGTCGCCTCTCCAAGGTAATTCTAACCGAAGTCGATTATGAGTCTGCTATTGCCACCATCTGCGTGCCTATTTTACAAGCCGGATGCACTTTGAATCTCTTTGCTTTTTTCCAAAACAGCTCCAACTCCCAGCTGTATATTATCATTTAATAACTGTTCCCCACTTGCTAGCATTTTAGTGCAGCTCAGTTTCTGATGCTGTTCAGTCATCTAATGAAAAGTTTTTAATTCATTTTATAAAATAAAATGGTGAAATTCTATCAATCGCAACACTAACACAGATCTAGATTCCTACATGCCAGTCCTTTCTTGTAGGATCATGAGTTAAAGATTTCATCACGTCTGACATTCCTTTTTGTCTTAAAATAGGACTGTTCCATTTAGGCTGAACAATTTCAGCACTGTTCTCATATCCTAGGTACTTCACCTTGTCTAAAGAGGAAGAGCATGCCCCACATGCCAGGGTGAAATTAGAAGGGAGGGGGGTATATGTACAGTCTGTACCACTTCATAGTGTTCATTCAAAGAAAAGTGTCATTATATGGGGTTTTGAATACAATAGAGTAAATAAAGAAATATTTACCTGATGTCTCTGTAAATTTAAAGGTACATAGGCATTTATATAAACTTGGTCTGTATGCACATTTTACCTTTTATAACATTTAATAAGAAAAGAATGTTGTTATAAATTACACCTTAGATTACAGTTTCAAATTTGTAAAACTATTATAGTAGCAGCGGTACACAACAAAAATTGGTAAATACCTGTAAATAATGAAAAAAAAATCCCACTTGGCACGTGTGATCCTTGGTTAATTCTGAACGTTTTGAGTTGAGGAACCACCGAATCCGTCCCTTAGGGATCGAGTAATGACGTCATCAAGCTTCCTACCACCAATATTACTTTGAACTGCTCTAGTTTCAATACTATAGCAGATAGAAGCTTCAGTGAGGTGTCATATGAACGAAGAAACAATAAGCTACAATTTATGTTTACTTTATAATTTCGATATAACCAACGGTTCTTCAGTTATATTCCGGAAAAGTTAATTTTTATCGATAAAACGTAGTAAGTTTCTCATTACAGCTAAATCAGCTGATTAATTTTACAAATATTTATTACGGTACCCTTATATCATTTGTCTACCTTATATTATCCTATTAAAACGCGTAGTATTTCAGAGCCTATTAAATTACAGTATATTCTCAGTATCAAATATTGAGAATCCCCATGTAGCCCAATAAAATAAGACGAAATTTAACCATTTGGGTGAAATAATGGTCCCCATTCGTACTCCCCCTCCGAGAGAAATGGGGGGCGAAAAAGTGTCAAAAAAACAGGTTTTCGTAAATAACTGAAAAAGTATTAACTTTATCAAAAACAAAAACGTTAAGAAAGTTGTAGCTGACAAAATTCCGCACATTTTCATGTTTTATTTTTGTCTCTACGACCAATAGGAACCGAGATAGATTTTTTTTAAATGTCGACTGTTTTGCGGCGATGCGGTAACACGTGCGCGCATCGCGCGTATTTCGCTTATATCTCGAGAATGGCCATGCGCATCGCAAAATGCTTCAAATAAAAGTTGTAGAGAATTTAATTACGAATAATTTTCTTTTTTAAACATTTCCATACGATTAATATTGACAGAGATATACAGGGTGCGGCATAAGTTCCGCCCCCATTTTGCAGCGAATAATAGAAAAAGTGTATAACCATAGAGCATGTATTATATTACATTCTCTATGGTATAACTGTACTTTAATAAGTATGATACAGAAAATAAGATATTTATAGCTTAGAATAAGTTTATACAAATTGGTGACCATCTTGGGCAATGCACCAGATTACGTTGCGCTGTAAGAACCTGATAGTGGGGCGGAACTTATGCCGCACCCTGTACTCATTTAAACCTTTTTCTAAGACACAATCGCTGCTCGTTTTGCATAATAAAATTAATAATAAGTCGAAAACTATTGATTCTACGTGCTTAGTGCATATAATGAAAGTTGTAGAGAATTAAATTTTGAATCTATGTATGCACAAAATATCATTTTGGTAATCTTTATAAGGCGATGGAGGAAGAAATAATGAAAAATTCTCATTTTCAAGCGTTTCTTTGCAAATAACTATGTTTGGATTACTTGTAGACAGTAAAGTGTTCTTATATTTTTTCGGTCCCTAAGGGACGGATTCGGTGGTTCTTCGACTCAAAATGTTCAGAATTAACCAAGGATCACACATGCCAAGTGGGACCTTTTTTTCATTATTTGCAGGTACAAAATGTGTACCGCTGCTACTATTATATGAAATCTTTATCACCACTGTCATCTTCACTTTCGAGAGTGACCACCATATTAATTTTACGAGAGACTGGCTGTAGATATTGATTTTCATTTGAAATGACGTGCTGAATACTTTTGGCTCATGCTTCCTGTGTTATTTTAAAAATTTGGTCCGTTATACTTTTAAGGCCAGTTGGACTAATGCATCGTCTTTCTTGTTGGTTGACTTGGTCCATGTATGGATGTTGATTGATAGAACGCGAAATGAGGTGATTATAACAATTCCAATTAGGAGAAATTCACACAACCATACCCCATGTATAAGAAGGTCAATGTAGTTGGGAGTTAATTGATTTCTTAGACAAGTGCTGTTAAACCAGATCTTCAATGATGTGTTCTTCGATTTGATGCTAAGTTTTTTGTAATACTGGGCCAGGGATGCTCGGTTAGCGTGTTGTAGGTTGACTTGGTCCATGTATGGATGTTGATTGATAGAACTCGAAATGGGGTGATTATAACAATTCCAATTAGGAGAAATTCACACAACCATACCCCATGTATAACCATACCTGTAAGACAGCCTTGCTGTCACTGGAAATTCTAATAGTTGTGTTCTGTATGTTATGCATAAGAACTTTATCTTGCACTAAGCGTTAATCGTACAAATTCTTACCGGAATACAACACTAACACAAGCGTTCACATTATCTGACAAAGCAGAACATCTGTCTTATGTTCTATGCAAGGTCCACGATCCACCAATCGATTAACCTAGAGACGTCAGATGTGTGACCCTAAATGTTCCTAATGCATGTCTCACGAGTTGAGAATAAATATGTATTTTCTTTTACAATTAACATGTATCCATTTGAAATTTCCTTTTATATCTACCTATACAATTTTCCTTTTATATCTACCTATACAAAGTGTTCAAAGTGAAGTCGTCACTATTGTCAACCTTATTATTATTAGAGATACTATAATTTGGTTAAATGAGCAAATATGAAGCATTTTTTCTCACGATTCGACTGGTCGAATCAAAAAAAACAATTGCACATCAGGATATCAAGATACACAACAAAGTAACTTTTTTTTAATGGAACACCCTGTATGTTTTAGATATTTTGAAAAAAACAATGTAACTACTCTAAAATTAATAAAGCAGCTAGGCTACAAGTCGTAAAAAATTTAAAGTTATCTTATACAAAAAACCGAAGTTTTCCCTTGTATTATTTCCATAACACTTCTAAAGATTAACTAAATTTAAAAACAAATTAGGACTATTAATAAGCAGTTCACTGAACAATAAAATGAACTTATCTCATAGCAAATGTTCAAATACGTTTCCTTCTAGCTCCAGACATTTTTCTAACAATGGAATTTTTAATCGAAAAAATCGGCATTATTGGAGTTGCAAGAATTCTTTGCTTCATCATCCCCATAATCCCCAAGGGCGGTTCAGTATCAATGTTTGGTCTGGCCTTATTAAATCAAAAGTCATGGGACATGTATTTTACGAAGGAACCCTTATCAACGTTACATAGAATTATTGAGGAATACCTACTATACATTTGAGGAGTTCCTAGGTAACGTAACCTTAGCTTATCAGCATCACATTATCTTTCAGCAAGAGGACTATTCCAAAACCGTTGGATAGCCACACGTGGTTCTAACCTATGATCACCTCGTTCCCCCAATATTACTCCCCTGGATTTCTATTTTTGGTGGGTTTCTGCATTCTGAAAGGCGAAGTTTACAAACAGCGTTATCAAAACGTAAATGCATGGTACAAGTACCATGCCTACATGCGTAAATGGGTTCAAAATGTATGGAGCAAGCAAGGCAGGGCCGTCGCGAGGACGGAGGACCGGAGCGACGGCGAAACGAAAGTCAAACTTCTTCTGGCTTAGTGAAAACTCAATGTGACAAAATTGAGTAGCTGTAATATTGTAATAAAAGTTTATTTTGCAGTAGAATGATTCACAATCCCCTTGTGTCGGCATAATTAAGTACAAAGGTTATTTACCTAAAAGGGACGAGGAAATGTTCAATGTGTTAAGCAATAAACTCTTTTAAAATGTATGATCAGTAATAATTTGGAATCTTTAATACCTCAAACATGTTTAAGGGTGTACTTATTCTTATTAGCTACTTTTGTGTATTTAACTTTCCTGATTTCAATAGTTGTAATATTAAGGCACTAGCATTTTTGTTGAAATTTTACTTAGTTAATTCTGACTGAGACTGACAGTCGAAACTCGAACTTGCTCACAAAAGCATTAAATGTTAACCAATTTGAAATGTAGGTAATTAATATTTTACGAATTTTGTATAACTGTACAATGTTTATGTTCACTGTTGGTTTTTTACCTCGCCTTCACCCGAAACTTATAGGGCCCCGCGGCGCGTAATTTCTCGCTCCACGTCCGCAAACTTTCGCGACGGTCCTGGAGCAAGGAGACGTATTTGAATATTATTCAATGAATTGCTTTGTGCTAATAGTTCTAATATGTTTGTTTTTAAATTTAGTTAATCTTTAGAAGTTATGGAAATAATACAAGGGAAAATTTCGGTTTTTTGTATAATTGTATAAATTCTTATGGAAAAGGTGGTGTGCTACATGAACACAATAATTTAAATACTAACTATGCATAACTTAAATAACCGTTTATCACACAAATTACGAAATACCCTGTTTATCACACGTTCACGTTTTATTTTGAATTTGCGTATTTGTGCTTTACCAGGTTGCTTATGCTCCCTTTTTTGGCAACAGACTACAAGCACAAAGTTTACTTTGTCACTACAAGCACTTATGCAATACACTATACATATAGAAAAGCGTTGTTTTTTTTCTATTTTTTTAATACTCTTTGACAATGCCAAATATCTCAATTTTATTAACTATCTTGAACAGCGAATTCAACCCAACGTTCCATTATTCATGATTATAATAACAAAATGTATTTTTGTGAGGCACATTAGTCAGAAATTGTTTGTCGCCCATAGTTCACAGTTCAGGATCCTTGAATTCAACAATAGTAGAAATATTTTGGCAACCGTGTAGACGTGGTGGTAGAAGCACAGAATTTTCAGTCCTACTTTCAGTGCCAAAGGCTAAAGTTTTATTAGTGTATCTTATTTTATTTTCGGTTCAAAGTTCAAAATTACAATTTTTTTGTATTCAATGAAATACCGGTAACTATTTCAAGTTTTCTTAATTTAAAATAGCTGACTATTAAATAATATCTATTAAGTATGTCTTCATTAAGACTTTTCGGTGCTCTGCAACACTTTAAAATTGGAAAACTAAATAAGATATGTGGAGGTAAGTTAAGTAAACCAAGATAATTATTAAAGTATTTAAAGCACATATTTGTATATTTTAGGATTAGTAAGACAAGTGGGAACACAAGAGTTAAGGCATACAAATGTGAAAATAGTAGATAATGTCGCGGTGATTAGTTTAGATTCACCAAACAGCAAGGTGTGTAATATTTACCTATAATTCACTATTGGAGTGCACAGTTCCGTTCGTAGGTCAACACTTTAAATGCTAACGTTATCGATGAGTTTAATGCATTTTTGAAGGAGTTACAAAATAATCACCAATTACAAGCTGCCGTTATAATATCTGATAAACCAGGATGTTTCATTGCAGGAGCAGACATAGTGATGCTAGGGAAATGTAAATCTGCTGCAGAAGTCATTAATTTGTCTAAAGTAGGGCAGGACGTCTTAGGAGCAATTGAGAACTCTAAGAAACCAATTGTTGCTGCTATACAAGGATCATGTCTTGGAGGAGGACTGGAAACTGCATTGGCTTGTCACTATAGAATTGCTGTTAAAGATAAGAAGACAAGTTTAGGTTTACCAGAAGTAATGCTCGGCTTGTTACCTGGCGCAGGGGGAACTCAAAGATTGCAACGTCTTACTTCCATTCCAAACACATTAGATCTTGCATTAACCGGAAAAAGTGTAAAAGCAGATAAAGCAAAAAAATTAGGAATTGTAGATTTACTAGTAGATCCGTTGGGTCCGGGTTTAGATTCACCCGAAAAAACAACACATAAGTATTTGGAAAAGACTGCCATAAATGTCGCCAAGCAATTAGCCTCAGGAAAACTAAAAGTGGATAGACAAAAGAACTTTACCGACAAAGTATTACAATTTGCTCTTCAGTATGATTGGGTGAGAGATAAAGTCTTTGGAAAAGCAAAAGAGCAAGTTATTAAGCAATCTGGAGGATTATATCCGGCTCCTTTAAAGGTAATTGATTGTAATCTAAGTGTTTTGCATATCTTTAATTAGTTAGGTGCAACTTTTAAAACTTGTTAGACTAATTACACAATTAGAAGGCCCTGTCATGTGACATTTACTCTGGGATAAATTAACCTATTTTCAGACCTCGCAAAAATATAGCTTTAATGATGCCAAATACAACTTGCTAAATTGCTTTGCTCAGCAGAACCTCATATGTGAAAAATGAAAGAGTCTTTGTGAGTAGCCGAGCTTCATATTTCCAAAACCACTAGAATTATAAAAAATGTTGGCACGTCCATTTTTGTTTCAAAATTAAAATTTCTGATAGCAATAAGAAGCAAATGATTTTAAGTGCAAGAGTGGTATTTTTCATTTATGCGACAATTTTTATGATTCATGAATAGAATATTTGTTTTATCAGAAAGAACGATGAATTTACTTACATTTGCTTAAAATTACAGGTAGGTATGGAAATTCTCCTTGAATTTATTTTAATTAAGCGTTTAGAATGACCACAGTTATGTAATGTTAAACAAAATTATTCATCGTATATTTAAATGCAGCAAGTTGATTACATTTTCCTTACATTCTAAGAAAATTTGTACCAAACATGGCTTTTGATTCTGTTTGTGAATTGATCTTTAATGAAATGGAAGATCCATTAATGTCTAAGATACAATGTGATGGTCTTTCATATCCATATATAGGTACATTTCTGATCTCCAAAAACTAACATTAATTTTTTTTGTTTATGCAGTCTGGTGGGATAGCAATATGAGAAAAATGTAAAATGTTAAATTTTATGTCCCCTTGGCCCTTTCCATACGTTTTTTTTCTTTTATGTTCGTAATTACCAAATTTTCCCAAAATGTTTCCTCAGGGAAAATAATCTTCCCCAAGAAGTCATTTTGTAACAATTCTTGAACTTACTGAAAATGAATGGTTGAAGTAACTACTCTAGTAATATTGTATGGACACCATTCTTTGCAACATCAAAACGCCTGCATAAATTTCGGAAGTTTCATAAACAGTATCCAAAATTTCTTCCTCAATGTTGATATTTAAGACGTGTGGTCAGCCGTATTAATAGTGGACTTTTTGTTTTTATATTCGTTTGGTCCTCTCCATATTATTTTTGTTTTGTTTTGTATGTTTATTATCTATTCTTTCTTATCAATTTTTTTTAAATTCAATAATGCGTAATCCAATACACTTTATACAATTCTGCTCTCCAAGATCCAACTTATTAATTTGTATTTATATAGATTATAGTGTGTTAACACTTTCACTGCGAATGTTTGGAATACGAGACATGACGGATTTTCGTTACATGCTCATGCCTCGTTTTTGAGACATTCGTATGATGCATTTCAATAGAGTAGTACGAAGTGAGCGTTGCTTGTAGGCGTATGTGCTTTCGCGAGCACACAGCGAAAATTTTCCAAAAAAAAATTTATCCGCGAGTAGCCAAGTTCGGTTCTTTGACAGTAGCAGTGAAAATGTTAACAGGATGGAGAGACTGTCTTGCTCGTTTATTCATCTTCATAACAATTGATCAAATAAATTTTGCTTTATTTATTCAATATTGTTAATAGGCAGAAATAAAAAAAGAAACATAAAGGATACCATAGTACAGTTTCGAAATGTAATGAACAGTTTGGTTTTCCAGTGTTGTGTATTGCATATTTTTAGTTAAAATATAACAACTGTGAAGCAAAAAGTTAATGCCTCTATAATATACTACATCTCTAAATAGAATGACGAACTTGTGCTTTTGATCACTTGTATGAATCACACCTTTGTAAGCACCAACAATCCCTTAATCATTACACCCTTTTGTTCTACCTATAGTATCTACACTTTTTATAATAGCGTAGGTAATGTTGGCGTGATTAGCATAACATTATTCCCCTTATTTAATGTAACTTGTGTACTGCATTAAAAATTGTACGGGATAGGTTAAATGTTCACTACCTCAAAAGTTAATTAACTATTGTTGTGTACTTTACTATTTCGTTGTAGATACAACAAACACCTGTCATTTAGCTGCTTAACAGTATCTTGTATCAAAGCTCCATGTAAAAGGGGATTAAAAGTTTTTTGTGAAAATCACTGTATCTCTAAGATTGTAACTTATGTCCTTTCGGTCAATCTATTACTATCCAATACCCTTGAAAACGACACATATAGTTGAAACACATTATTTGCTTAGATTGTGGATGTGATACGCACTGGATTAGAGAAGGGTCCTCAAGCTGGCTACGAAGCGGAGGCAATAGCATTTGGAGATTTGGCAATGACACCTCATTCCAAGGGGTTAATGAGTTTATTTAAAGGTCAAACTGAATGTAAAAAGAATAGATTTGGGGAACCACAAAGACCGGTAAAATGTATTGGAGTGGTCGGAGCAGGACTTATGGGTGCCGGCATTGCTAATGTTTCCATTGATAAGGGATATCACGTAATTTTAAAAGATACCAATCAAAATGGACTTAGTCGAGGTATTGGTCAAATACAAAACGTTATAGAGAGAGGAGTGAAAAGAAAACGATTCACAAGGTATGCAAATGTTAAATTAAAATTTAATTCTTAACTGGATAAAGACTCCAGTAATGTAAACCAATTGCCACACCCTTTATAATAAATTATTACAGTTTAGAGAAGGATCGTTATTTAGCCAACTTGGAGCCTACTGTAAGTTATGATCACTTCCGTAATGTCGATATGGTTATTGAGGCTGTGTTTGAAGACGTTAACCTTAAACATAGGGTTATAAAGGAATTGGAAGCTGCAGTTCCTTCACATTGTATTATTGCCACAAATACTAGTGCACTACCCATTAAAAAAATTGCATCTGCATCATCGAGACCTGAAAAAATTATTGGTAATATTGTTCACAGTCTTCAATGAATTTGTTGTCAATAAGTTATTGTATAGGTATGCATTATTTTTCACCGGTAGATAAAATGCAATTGTTAGAAGTTATAACTACCGATAAAACAACTAAAGATACAATTGCCGCTGCAGTTCAAGTTGGACTTAAACAAGGCAAAGTTGTGATTACCGTAGGAGACGGTCCTGGGTTTTACACAACCCGCATACTTTCTGCAATGATGGCCGAATGTGTAAGATTACTACAAGAGGGTGTCGATCCTAAAAGTTTGGATAAATTGACGAAGAAATTTGGATTCCCAGTAGGTGCTGCTACATTACTAGACGAAGTTGGCATAGATGTTGGTGCACATATTTCTGCAGATTTGGGAAAGGTGTGGATGGATGTGTAGGTTACTGTGTACATAATTTATTGTTATTCGTTTATTTAGGCTTTTGGTGAACGTTTTGCCGGTGGAGATCCAAATTTCATAAGGGACGTTGTTCAAGCAGGATTCTTAGGAAGAAAGAGCGGTAAAGGTATTTATATTTATGAAAAAAATAGCAAGAATAGAGAAGTGAATAATGAGGCCATGGAAATTCTGAAAAGGTATTCCGTCGAACCAAAGGGTGCCTTTGAAGATGAAGATAAAACATTAAGAATGGTTTCAAGGTTTGTTAACGATGCAGTACTATGCCTAGAAGAAAATATATTGGCCAGTCCGCTTGAAGGAGATGTGGGTGCAGTATTTGGTTTAGGATTTCCACCATTTTCAGGAGGACCATTCCGTTGGGTTGATAGTTATGGAGCTAAAAATCTTGTCAATAAAATGGAACAGTATCAACATTTATATGGAGTGGCTTTTAAACCTGCTCAAACTTTAATTGATATGGCAAAAGATCCTAACAAAAAGTTTTATCCTGGACAATGATAACGAACACCAATGTTCAGGTGTCTAGATTTCAGATACTTACTGTATTTTCATAGATATTTATAAATTATAATATTGTTTGTATTATGCTTTAATTTGTATGAAAACAAACATTCCTTTAGACCTGTAGAGATCCATTAGTTACTCATCTTTTCAGGAAGCTTTTCTTGCTCTTTTGTCATTTATGTGGTCAGCAATGGGTAAATGTAACGATTTCAATTATGCCCAATCTTTGTCATATTCTGTACTCATTTAAACATTGTAAACATAAGAAAAATAGAAGGCAGTATTAGATAACGCTAGTCTAATATACATCTCCCTTTATCAGCCTGGCCAAGCTTTATAAGGCAAGCATCTAATGTGTCAGTTTCCTGGAGAAACCATTTTTAACCTCTTCTCTAATCCAGATCGAAACACACACACATATCTTACCGATTTGTAACATCACCATAAATCATTCATAATCATATTAATTATAAGCTGAACTACTTCCGCTCCTTTAATTAATTCTAAAATCATAATGATGAATCATATTATTAGCAAACAAAACCATATTTCACTACAAATTCATACTCTTGTACTGTTAACAATCACTTTGTGGGATAAGTCTCTTATTAAAGGGTTAGCATTATCGTTATCATCTTGAACTGTATGTCCAGTTTCACCGCCCATAACACATTTTGTGATCATGTAATTAGTAGACAATTTCCTATGCCCTGCTAAATCACCAGATCTTAATCCAGCCTTGTATTTCAATCAATGGTACAAGTTAATAATACAGGTTGTAGTCGGTTTAGCTGCTGTCGGTGGCATGTTCTGACTTCTAGCTTCGGACTCGGACTGTAGAGCGGTGAGTGCGGAGTGCTGGCTGTGGACTCTGAAAGCGGTTCGAATCGAATGGAATGAATGACAATGAATTCTGTGGGTCGCAGCGTTTGCTTTTAAAGGATTACTGACGGCATCGGCTCGTCGTTATTGGTCGGCCAATGGGGTCGATCGTTGGCTCAGGTAGCAGTTCGTATACGGGGATCATGGAATCGATCGTTGGTTTAGACAGGAGTCCGTTTACGGGGATCATGTGTCGCCACAATATCAATTTTTATTAAATTCGGATATTGCGACTAATTTAGTCAAAACATCGTCTACCTTACTAAGGGCCGGTTGTACAAAATGCAGTTTAAGCCAAGTTTCAAGTTAGTGGAGCTTAAGCCACGAAAAGTCATTGTACAAAACTGGTTTAGCAAGTTTACTGCTCAGCTAAGCTTCGGCTTTACATTAAGCTGCAGATGTACAACCGGCCCTAAGCGTGTAGGGACTGAAGCGCGGAAAGGACTAAACATGGCGCAGGTTGCGGTACTCTGTTAACCTACTGACTCTGTTGCTGTTCCACAAATGATTTATATTATATTGTTTACCGAGAAGATTAGTGATAAATCTTTGGTTTGCCAATTTAACCAATCGTAGTAAAGGAGAAAGACCGCGGGCAATTTTAAACCCTACTGCATGTATAAGGTCCTTTATTTCTCAACTTAATCGCCACAAAGAATGTAATACGTACACATATACTAAGGCCGTTGTCCCACCAAAGCGGCGCAACAGCGACGCGACAGCTACACGATGTCGCTAGTATGTATCTTTCGTGTTTAACCCATGGTTTCTATGCACCGTACACACACCAACGCTCCTGTAGAGAAACATCCAAGCTGCGTGTCGGCTTCTTGTTGCCGAGCGACTCGACAGGTCAGTTGTTATATTGTTGTTAAGCGACACTGTCGCTGTATGTGCGAGCGGTGGTTTAACTGAATGTAGAAAACACGTTGCTTTGGTGGGACAATTCCATGTCGCCTGCTTGTGTCATGTCGAAATCGTGTCGCTGTCGTATCGCTGTTGCGCTGCTTTGGTGGGACAAGGGCCTAATAGTATCCCTTTTTTTGGGGTAATACGCCTACTATCGGAGTAAGCAAGGCCTCTGACTTTAGAAGCTTGTATCTCAGTAATTAGCAATCATAATTTAATGAAATAAAGTGCATTTAAAAGATCATTTATTCCTACATAAAGGTGTATAGTTTTAGATTTTTGCCACACATCGTTAATTTTCTGTATTAATTTATGTGCGAAAAAGCGCTAATTATGACTCAAATCGCACAAGCGCTCTCCTTTAAAAATTAATTACGGCTATATTATTGAAACTGAGTGGTAGATACTTATATATTTGAAAAATGTATACTTATTTGTCGATGTGAGATGATTTTGAGGCCAATTGGTTTATTAGTCTTAAAGCTATAATGAAAAAACGACATCTTGTGTAACTCAGTACCTGAACGTTCGATATTAATAGTATTGACAGTAACATAACAAGGTTAAAGCAATTATATTGTGATCTAACACGATTCACAAAAATAATGCCATGTATACATGTATTATTTAAAAGAAATATGGAAAAAAGGATGGATGCTTGCGTTCGCGCAGGAGGTGCGGTACGGGGTGTAAGATGGTGCCGTACACTATTGCTATGAAGCGCATGGTTTTGTACAATGCGTAAGAATAATCACATTGTTGTGGTTTGCCGCTCACGATTTACGATGTGGTAGATTACCTCTCGCGGGAATATGTGCGTCTTTCTTTCGCGATAAACATAACATTTACTTTGAATTACAAGAAAACAAATTTTGTTTTCAATAAAGCAATAGAGAACTTGCACATGTCTTGAATATTAATAAATCTGGTATATAATGTAAGTAACAAGTTTATAGAGAGCTGTTGTTAATTATTTCAATTTAAAACTTTATATTTATTGAGATATTAAGGGTTGAAAATAGAAGAAGGGGAACAGCATATCACGTGCGCGGATACACTCCAACGGTTGGTCCACGTCACACGATCTTAAATGTCACAAATCAGCTGGCGCGAAGCCACAGTATACGTCATTCGTAAGACGGCGAAAACTGTCGAAACCATTATAACGTCGAGAAGTACTACTTTTCATCGCGCGCCTGTGTTTAATACAGGCACTGGCAAGCCATGAAAAGTAACTTCTCCGCCAAATAAAATACTTCAAACTTCCGCAAATTTACCCAAAACATTTATTTTTAAATGGTTTTAAGGGATATTATTAGCGGCGTTCGTTAATTATTTACAATGGAATCAGGTTATATAAAAGCACAATGTGATAATTTGCCAAAATGTTATCTAATCGAATAAAATGTTGAGCATTTTACATGTCTCTCTACGCATAATTTTACACCATAAATTTCGTAACTTTTCTATGGCGTAAACATATTTTATCTGGCGTTTTAACTGTTATATTTGTACACAAAAGTATCACACAGTATTTGTAAGGCATTTTTCTAACAGAGCGACAGGGCTAGTAACTACAATGGCTAAAAACAATATCGTTCCAATGCATTTTCTTTACGCGCTTGACAAATTGAGTCGTGTGACGTCACACCCAAAAGCGCGCGTTCTAGCAGCGTTTCGGCGTAAATTCAAATCGTTAAATTCAATCAAAATTTTCACCAGTTTTTTGGAAGCTCATATAGGAATGTCATATATCAAAATTTTTGTAATTTTTTGTACTTTTTTTTAATGCAATAAACAAAAACACGTGCAAGTTCTCTATAGTGCAGCTCGATTTGAGTAATACAAATTTAGCATTTAAAACAAGAATTTTTTCTTCAGTTATCGTATATTGCAAAATAGCAGATTTTCGGTTAGGGCTTATAAAACCAGTTAATTATATGAATAATCAATATTTATTGGCTGTCGACTTTTCAGAAGTATGTGTGCTACAACATTTGTAAATTTGGTAACAATTTATGAAACAATAACAATTTTATGATAAGTTAAAACTGACCGTCAGCCAGGAAACTACTAAATACAGCGTTTTTATTGCTGTTAATTAAAATAAAAGTTAAAGAACTGATTCTACCAATTTGATTTTTACACATGTTAAACATATATAAATGACTAATGTACTGCCCAAAAATGAAGAAATTTCACCCTCCGTCCAGTTTCTTCGTTATGACCACTTAAAGTCAGAGGCCTTGCATTTTTACTCCGATAGTAGGTTGAATGTTTGATACCGGATACCGATGAAACATTGATCTGATCGGATATGCTCACTTGCCGACATTTGCATGCTGTTTATCTTGACGAACAAGAGTTGTTTTTCGTATCTTGCCTCCAAAGAAATTTTGTAGCTTTAATTAACGCTTCTGAGTAACGAAGGGTACTTTACAGACGTTAACGATTCTGAGTAACGAAGGGTAGTTTACAGACGTTAAGTGTTATTAATTTCCGAATGTATGCATGTCTACCAGAAAGTACCTTATGTCGTTGATTGAAACTTTAGTCAATGCTTATGTGTACAATCAGCTTTAGTGTACTTCGCATAAATAATTTTGGAGGCTTGTTCCTTTGGCAACCCTGTAGGAAAATGACAATTCTTGTTCCACATTTGTTTTGGTTATGTTTACCAATTTAAGAACGTCCAATTCAATAAAAGTTATCAATGTATATCGGTTTAAACTAATTAACAGTAATTCACGTAGATTTTATGATAGTAAAACAACCTCTCCATTAAATTATTGTATGAATTCAGTCAAGTAATTTCTGTGCTTTTAAAATTGTTGTTTTATTACCCACTGGTTTACAGACAACATGACTACGAAAATTTTATATGTACTTTATTACTCAAAGATACGGCTAGATCCTGTGCATTTGCAATACGTGCTTTCAATGTCGAACTAGCTAGGATTTTCGACCAAGTGTCCAAACCGGAAATTGGTTTAATGAGAATGAAATTTTGGGAAGAGACAGTTTCTACATGTTATAATAAAGATATTAACAAAATACCTCAGCATCCTGTTGCCTTTGAACTTTTTAGAGTAAGTAGTACCTACTGCATCTATTAGTAAATTAATGTGAATTATTCGAAGGTCATAACACAATTCCCTTTAACAAAACGATACTTTAATTCATTAATTAATAGTCGATATGATCTATTAACGAAAAATGTATTTATAAACCTTGAAGCGATAGAAGCACATTCTGAGAAATCTGTATCTAGTGTTTATTATTTAATACTAGAAGGATGTGGAGTCAAAAATATAAATGCCGATCATGCCGCATCACATTTAGGTAAAGCCCAAGGATTAGTTCAACAACTTAGGTAATAATTAATTTGTTTACATTTAACGATTCTGACTTATTATTATTGTGTAGATGTGTTCATATGGCAAAGAAGTTAAATACGATCCCTTTACCTCAAGATATTTTAGCAAAGCATAAAATTACTCATGAAGAAATTTTTCGTTGTACACCAAGCAGTAGGTTAAATGAATGTGGTTTTGAAGTTGCTAGTCGTGCTCATCAGCATTTGGTTAAGGCGCGTCATATTTTAGAAAATGTACCAGCCAAAGGAAGAAGTGCATTATTACCCACTGTACCAGTTCATAATTACTTGGACAAATTACAGAAGTGTGATTACAATATACTTCATCCAGAACTACAAACAAGAAGTTGGTGGTGGATACCTAGAATGTGGTTAATCAATGTTCGCAATAAATATTAATTGATATAATAAGAGATGTATTTATGTGGTACATCTTACTTGAGTTATTTGAATAGAAAATGCAACATCTATTATTCGTGAAGGGTTATTGTAATTTTCTCAGAAGTTGTAATGCAGTACAAATTGTAACAAAAGGTATTTAATACTAAATTCCCTGACTATCATTCACTGTGCACCTCAAATCACTGCATATCATTTAAATTAATTTGAGAAATGGTGTAAATTACTTAGGTGGTACCATTCGTGTCTAGGACATGTTTAGTCAGAGCTATATGCAGTGATAGTGTATGCCATGGAAGTGCCACAACATTAACTTCTTTGAGTGTTACATTTGCTGTGTATGGACATTGTGTTAAATACACTTTACGTTTACAGTATGACCATAAGGCCCGTATGATAACAGACTAAATTTAGTACTAAATAGTGGACAAGTTGTGCGTGCGCAGATTTGAAATGTGTAAAAGCTTGAAAATATGAAACATTTGCCACAAAAGTGAATTTTTTAGTACTAAAGTTAGTGTTGACTCAGTTGTATTTTAATGTACCAGGTCGTACTGAATCTGCGCGTAAAGTAAAGAAGATATGCAGTCATCATTAATTTTTTTAATAGAAAATTAATGACGACTGCATATCTTCTTGAGACATCCTGTATACAATTTTCTTATGTCAAAAAATCCGCAATTAAAAATACTAATGGCCGTATCCGAGCGTTTTTCCACAAAATAATTACCTAAATTGTAAACGAATTTGTTCCCTTCATCATGAATGCACTGTATTATGCAGAATGTAAGATAATTAATTGTGAACACAAACCACCATTGTCTGTGCACTTAATTTTGAAATCCAGATGTGTGTTTTGAAAGGTCCAGAATGTATAATTCATTCTTAACTAAATATGATGAATCCCATTAGTATGTCATAGTTGGTAGTTGCAGCGGAACATATGACAAAACCCTACTTTGGCCAGAATTTAGCTTAAAACGAGAAGTTGAAAATTAGTCGACCGATCAGTTCCCTATGTCATTGGGTCAGTCTGGAGATTGGGTGACCTTTTATAAGGCTTGTGAAAAGATTGGCCAGTGGAAGAAAGGTAGATTTTGAACGACTTACTCTGAAGGGAAACCGGGCCCGTTTTCTGCTTCCCTTGGAAGTTATATTCTTCAAGTAACCCTGGCGTCTAGACAGACGTCCTCTTGTTCTGCTCCATGGTGGGTACGAAGGACAAAATCTCTCAATCTCAGTTACAGGTCATTAAACCTCAACAGCAAAAGAAAGGTAAGCACATCTGTGACATAGAACAAAAAAGAGGAGAAGAAAACCAGGCAGACTCCTAGGGCCAAGTCAGGTTGGGGAGGCAAGAAGCCAGACGAGAATAAGAAGAGACAATTCAACTTCAACCCAAACTCTAAGAAGAGTCGACCACAGCTGCAACAGACACTGCTGTACAATCTTACCAAGGCAGCTATAAAGGTGCTGCCAAATTCATAGACACCAACAATCCACATGTTAGCTAACCAATCAGCCAGCCAAGCTCCTTGATCAGCAGCTGACTTGGCACAAGTTTGGCAAATATTGACAACTGTTATTGGAGTGAGAATGTGGCAACGTCGATTAACTAAAAGCCAACTGTTGTCTTGGTATGAATGAACATTTTATATAAATAAATACCAAAACCTGCACACTGCAACGCAACTGCTGTTATATTAAGCATATGCCATATTGAAAGGCATGATACGTCTCCCATTCAAGAGCCCTGGATGGTTTTTGATTTTGGCAGCACAAAAGACATAACCGTAACAACATTACCTTGGATATGTATTTATACATATGTCTATGAGTGATATAAAAAGGGTGGTGGAGTTGCTTCTTCCATAAGTTAGCATTGTTTAATGCTGCCTCTTACTATTATACAGGGTGTTTCAGACCACCTGTACCGCCCAAATATCTCGCGAAATACAAAACGCATTGAAAAAAGAAAAAATACGTCTAAAAAATTTTTTAAGACTAAGTATTGTTTGATAGTAATAGGATGTCCCCACTCCCACCCCCCGGGGGGTGGAGAGGGGGGGTAACTTCGTAACTTAAATAGCAACCCCCCCCCCCCCCCCCCCCAGTTTATTATGCAGATTTGAATTCTGCGTTAACAAATAGGAACTGTTTGTTTGAAACATTTTTTGAAGTTCGCCGAAAGAAGTTTTTCTGATTACCTATGGTAATTTGATGTCAGTTTTGTTAGTGACAATAAAAAATGTTAATGCTTTGTAAAAGGGAAGAGGGGGAGCTTTATTTACCCCTCCCCCACACCCTCACTGTATACTAGGTACGTATAGTATACAGTTCATTGCCCTCACTTCACCCCTACGACCCATAACCTAGGATGGAAAAACTCAACTATTTTAGATTTAAACAACTGTACTGTTCAATACCACGATAGTTGTCTGTGCCTCCATTGAAGAAGTTAAATTTTGTAAATTTTTTTGTCTTTGTTTGAAAATAGAAAAAAAAATTTGAAATACTTTTATTTCACGAGTAAAGAACACATTGACATTCGAGATACGTTAATTAAATCTAAAATTAAGGGTGAAGTGGCGTTGTGGGGTAGGGGGGGGGGTAAATAAAGCTCCCCCTCTTCCCTTTTACAAAGCATTAACATTTTTTATTGTCACTAACAAAACTGACATCAAATTACCATAGGTAATCGGAAAAACTTCTTTCGGCGATCATAGCGCCTTCTGTCACGAACTTCAAAAAATGTTTCAAACAAAAAGTTCCTATTTGTTAACGCAGAATTCAAATCTGCATAATAAACTGGGGGGTGTTATTTAAGATTACGAAGTTACCTCCCTCTCCACCCCCTGGGGGTGGGAGTGGAGACATCCTCTTACTAGGTATCAAACAATAGTCTTCAAAAATTTTTTAGACATACTTTTTCTTTTTTCAATGCGTTTTGTATTTCGCGAGATATTTGGGCGGTATGGGTGGTCTAAAACACCCTGTATATATATATATATATTATTATGAAAAATTATTATAATTATACTATATAGCTTTTGAAAAAGTACCTCTTTCCATTAAATGAAGCTAATATTTCCGTCATATTATCCATAAATAATCAACATCTGCATATCCTTGAGTTAAATATATGATACACATTATATCAACAACCACAATTTGCTAAAATTACTCAATGACTAATACTTTAACAATACACATTAACTCTTAATCAAGCATTTTGGAGTTAAAATTACCTAAGGATAGGGTTGCCATATTTGGTTAGGGTCTCGTCGGGACGTTTAGGAACTCTAGGAGGGGGTGTATAAAAAATACTTAATTTTGCGATAAAAATTATAATTCTTCATATGTATTATTTAAATTTATTGCAGAAGTAGTCTTGGTTGACCATACTTTTCACAAGATTTTGCTTTTTTGCACCGTCGCCTACCGTATCAAAATCGAGCCGCGTTAAATATAAATATAGGCGAGTAGGAGTATTAGTATTACATATACAGTGTGTACCAAATATATGGAATCGGGCTTGTTATTTCAAAACTATTCAAGCTAAATCAATAAAATTTAATGTACATGCTGTTTACAAAGCCTTCTATTATTATTTACACAAATTTCTTATTTTTGTAACTGACCAGGTCGCGAGCTGCATAGCCGACTTGATTTTTTTTAAATAGGAAAGAGCTCAAATCGCATACCAGGTGACCCCTATCATATCATATCATATCATATCATATCAAAACTGTGCAAATAATAGAAGGCTTTAAATTTCATCGTAATCCTGTAACTGTCCACTGTTAATCATCAATTGATTGACCTCTATATCTCTATGCTAGGAATAAAGATGGATATAGAGTTCGGGGCGGATACAAGCATTTAATGTGGTTATGGTTACGAACTCTATATCCATCTTTATTCCTAGCATAGGGATTTTTTTTAAGTGAAATGAGCTATAGCTTGTAGTTTTAAAATAACAAGGCCAGTTCCATACATTTGTACTTTGGTACGCACTGTATGTGGCTGATGCTAACGCGACGAAATTTGCATTACACAGTTTCAATCGGGACATTTTAGTCTTTTGTCAGGACGTCGGGACAGAGACCTCAATCACGGTGACAGTCCCGATATATATCGAGGCGAATGGCAACCCTACCTAAGGAATGTTTCCAAACCAGTGGCGTATACAAGGGGGATATATCCCCATCCCCCCCCCCAAGCGCCCAACCCTTCCATTCTATTTTACGCTTATTCTTATTAATCCTTAAACAAAAGACCTATCTTAGAAATTCAAGCTCACAGAACAGACTAAATGGACTGCCAATGATGTTAATTCATAGGGAACTACCCATTTCAGAAGACGAAATAATAGATAAACTTGCACAACAGCCAAGGGGATTGGATTTTGTATTATAATATTTTTTTTTATAACTCTATAAAGCAAATGTTTTTTAAAATTGGTAGATCACACCGCACTTATTATATCCCCTCCCAAGGCTGTAGTCTGCGTACACCACTGCTCCAAACTATGTATAGTTGTCGAATTGCGAGTCATCCTGTACAAAAGACAATATTTTTACCATCTCTTCATAGATGAGACATTAACTTGATTCAGTAATATAAAAAAATGAATGTAACAGATTTATCAAGGTTGAATAATATTTGTAGATATTGATTTAAATTATTATTGAATCTAAGGTGGTTCCAATGTCTTATGATAAAAAGATCAAATGATGAAAACTATTAAAACAAGAAAGGATTTGATATGACAACAAAGCTGTTAATTTTTCATCATCCTTATTGTTTACACCATTTTTGCCCCAGTCCATGGGAAGTAACAAGAGTAATAGTCATGTTTTGTAACAAAAATTCTATTCTAAATTATAAAATATAAACTCATCAACCATGTCAAGTCTTAATTTCAATAGGACGTAATATTTTCTCGGTGAATTTGTATAGTTATACTAGTTTGCACAACAGTAAAGACTTCATGAGTTCTGAATTGCCCTTTCCTGTTGAATTTTTTAGATATTATTGCAGACTAGAATAGCTATTCACTTCATTAAGTATATAAAATCAGTTATTACTGATAAGTAATCAAAGTAATACATATGACATCCAGCATTTCCAGTTGTCATGTTATTTCTTAGTTTAAGAATTCAGAATACATCTCCATCTTGTTATTCTTATTAACAAACTATTGGGCATAGTCTATTGTTATTACTGGCCAATGTATTAAATATCTAAACACATAACTTAACCGATGTTATTGTATAAGTATCTCACAATCATTCAATTCAGAAACATACATTTGTTTTTAATTAAAAATTAAATATTCCCAAAGCTTCGATAAGACACCTACAGCCGCAACCTGTAGCACATACTGAATACTTTTCAAACCACTGTTTCATATGTTTAGTATGGCCACCATGTCCGCAAACAAGACAACAATTTGCCGAACCTCTTACAGAAGTATGACAAATAATACATTCCAAAGAAACACGTTTACATGTTTGACAGCTAGTTGTACGAGAGGGCTCTTTACATTTTTGACAATCTGTTAAAAATTCAACTCCTCTATGAGTTTCAGTCGGTGTACATAAATATTTTAATATTTCTGCTCTGTTGTATAGCAGACCCCAGCGATGTAACATTTCAGCATACGCTAATTTATAATATTCATAGAATGCACTTGTGGGTGGTTTTTCAAATGACAGATTTGGTAACGCTTCCGTTTTTAAGTTGTCTAAAGAGTTTGATCGAGCTACTCTAAGTAATGGAAATACCCATCCATCTGCGACAACATCTGCAGGAGGGATAGTATGATAGGGAGATCCTCCAGGCTGCAATTTTAACATTAAATTAGTATTTGATTATAAATCGAATTACATTAACATGAATGATTGCAAAAAAACCTCATAACTCTTTCCAATACAGTCGAACTTCCATATAACGGCTTGGAAACGTCAAAATTTAATTGGTCACACAAATCTTCTATGCTGCATATAACATAATGTTAAAAACTCCGTTCATAACTACATAAAACTTGTTTTAATGGCATCTTTGCAATCTAAAAATTTGCATTTTTAGTATTGCAAAGTATCCAAAACATATTTTGCATTGCTGATTCCTTCTTAAAAGAATGCCGGTTTGTACCTTAAATATATCTACAGGTTTTAAATGATAGGATTATAAGGAAATGTATGTATAGCTCTCCCAACGTAGCATCTAGCATGACTAGTGATATGTGCAGAGTGCAGACTCCACACTAGGTTGGTTTTGCTATGTGTAACTAAACTTGAATATAATAGGCTTGTAGCAAAACCTTTAGGGTAAAGACAGACACGGCTGTTTTAACAGAAGCGTTTATCGAGGCGATTATCGAATCGGTAGGTCTTGCAAATAAACTCTATGATATAAAATATACACAGCAGTTAACACCGCTAGGCGTTTTTCAAATCGCTTCGGTAGGTAGTTGTCAGGAGGAATCGCGGCTGTTTTCTATCTTGCACCATTGCACGAAACACTACCGAATCGTAAATCGCTTAAAAAAACCGCTCAGTGCATTTTGATAGTAAGCGACCGAAGCGTTCAACGCTTCTGTTAAAACAGCCGTGTCTGTCTTTACCCTTGCTGTGCATTCTCTAATTCGTCAACTACCAGTCTTAAAAGAGAAAGCACAAAAACTTTTAAATGTTTTGTATAAATTTAACTAAAATCTTAAACAGATTTAGATTTTTCCTGCATCAGATAAATAAACCACACATTGAACAAGTGGGTGTAACAAAAATTTGCGGCTTCTTTGATGACGTTATAACCAAATTGGACTGCATGTACTTTACCTTATTCTAACATGCACAGCAAACATATTTACAGTTTATTCACAAATGAAAGAGGTTACGAAGCAGATGGATACACAAAGAAACTAAAAATATTCGTTACCATAGCAGTTGTTCTTAGTAATGATGTATAACATGCTATACTTATCACCAATCTCGCTAATTAAAAAATATGTGCAAGAATACTTAGCCAGAAAGTATCATGCGATTAATAAAAGGCTGTTGTTGATCTAAGTTAATTTACCTTAAGCCACTTTTTTCCAGATGCAAGTTGCTACAAATTAAAATTGCACATTATACTATCTAAGCAAGCTATTTGCTATGAGTTGAACTTACTAGCATAGGAAAGTACTTCAAAAATGATTTTCTTCTAAACTTCTCTTCTTGTCCCTTACCAAATACACAAGATAACATTGCAGCTGTCTGAACGTCGGAGTTATTGGCATAATGACTAATTCTGAAATTATTCAAAAGTTAATAGAAAGTGTGTAAAAAGAGAACTCTTTGGTCTCAGATCCATCAATATATAGAAATGGACTGCGCGTGGTTATGCTAAGCCGGGATACTGCAGGTGAGAGAGGGTAAACGTGGAGGCCTTAGTTCTAGCTTTATCTGCTGCATTTTCATGGGAATGCAGCGACCAATAGATACGCGACAGATAAAGCTAGGGGAATGTGGTGACCAATGGATACGCGACAGATAAAGCTAGAACTAGGCCTCCATGTTTACCCTCTCTCTCACCTGCAGTATCCTGGCTTAGCATAACCATGCGTAGTCCATTTCTATATGTCGATGGTCAGACCCAATTGTTTTTGCATTGACTCTCAAATATTTGTACATCCTTTTTAATAGTTATTTATTTATCAAGGCCGTCAAGGACGTCAATACGGCCGCGACCGCGGATTGCCGGCTAATGGACCAGGCAAATATTTTTCTCTCCATATGGATAAAACAATTCTTTATTTCCTGCTAAGTGAGTGACGTCTTTGAAGTGACTTTTGACAACTAAGCCACTTGATTCGAGATCGTTGCTAAGTTACTTTGGCGTTTGCCATTGGCAGCGGTTGTATCAGAAAACTTGACGGCCGCATTTTCGTATAGTGAGGTTCCCTTGGCAGCGGCCGTATTGGATCACTTTACGGCCACATTTTCGCATCATTTGACATATACTACTGTATTATGCCCGTCGCTTTTCTTCAGTTACATAAAATTATGTATACAGAGTGGGCCAATGAAATCAGTTTATGAGCTTTATGCCTTTGTACATGAAAATGTAAAAAACGCTAAGATTTGTATATTTTTGTTTTTGGATATTGTAACTTCATCTCTTACAGGGGATGGTTTCCATTCCTATTTTTTCAAATAGCTAAATGTACTGAGTGCACCACATTAATCTTAACAGGGGAATTTCTCAAAATGAGTACATCTGACAAAAAAAGTTGCAGAATTAAAGTTTGATGGTTTGGAGGGGGGGCGTCCCATTCTGTAACAATGTCACCCCCCGACGCCCAGGGGGGATGACTTTAAAATCTTACAATTTTGTTTGATGATAGCAAAAAATGTACCGAAACATGTGGCAATTTTCCACTAAATGTTGAAAAATATGAATTAATTGACGATTATTCCTATGTTCATACTTATTTTGTTTCGTGGATCTCTAAATATTTTGTTAAAATGCTGTATTAGGGATAATTGCTAAACGTCATGCTTGAGCATAGGAACAATCGTTTTGTCAAATGAGGCATTATTAGGGAGTTTTTTGATATCGTAAAAGCAAATACAGTAAATGTTAAAATCACGTGATTCAATACGGTATAACTAAATAGTACTACGATAAGTACTGCTCATGTGTAGAAATGAATCACGTGATTTTAGCATTTACCATATTTGCTTTTACGATATCCAAAAACTCCCTATTAATTAATTTTTTACCAATAACTCTGATGAGTCAGAATTGTGATTTTCACTTTTTTTTGCAAATTTAATCTACCTTCCAACTATGCTACAAAAGTTTCATTTACAATTTTGAAGGAAAATAATAAACAATGCGAATCATTCAATTAACAGCCTCTACTGTGGGTTGCATACGTCCGTATAATATGGTTGTGTTGTTCCTCTCTTAAGTTTACCTAAATTATAACACCACTAATCGCTAGACCCCTCTCCTCTTATTATTTTACTTCCTACAGTAAAAAACCTTAAACCAAAAAGAAGTACCATTACAATAGTAGAATGTTTTTGACAACTTATATGGGCATATTATCGAGAAATTGACCATAGCAATTACACTCACTAGCGGTAGAATTAGGTACTTCCAGATTACTTCCAGCAATCTCTCTTGGACATAAGTGCCCTGAAATGTTAGATTTCATGATTTTTAATATTAATATTAAATCATCCGTTACAATTTGCTGTAGTTTCCTTAATGCCATGATTTTGTTCACAGCATTATAAATTATTCCAGTAAGTGTGACTTAAGTCTAAATAAGTTCTTCCAAAGTTAAAGATAATTAAAAATTATCTACGCTGACCAATGCAGTAGGGGCAATTAGTGGAATTGACAACAATAATTTCAATTGACATCAAAATTAGTTGCTTTGACTTTTTTCCAATAAAACATTTCTTCACTTTTTGGCCAAAAAAGCAAGATTAACCGTTAACCACTTGGTATTTTTTCTGGCTAAAAAACGAACTCTCGAAATTCGATCAAGTAAAGACTTTTTCTTTTAGATCGTTAGACGCCAATTAAATAATTGCTAAATTAAATGTTAAGGAGTGCAATTTTTGTAAGAATGTTTTTTGGAAAAACTTCCTATCAATGACCAATTGTTAGTTTATAATTGTAATTGTGTTTCTTTTTTCTGAATTTAATCAACAAATGAAAATATATGTATGATGCTACGTTTAATTGTCTGCACCAGTCGTAAGAGGCTGAAAAAATACTGCATGGTTGGTAATTTAAACTACTTTTTACCTAATAACTCAATCAGCAACAGTGCCAGCTGTACCACATTAGGTGTTTTCTTTTTGCACCACCACAGGGTTAGGTAAAGTCACAATTATCAAGAGATTGAAGTGCCTTGCGTCATAAGACATTTCTGCCAGGTTAATATAAAACCATTTGTTCAATGATAAAACTTAAATAAAGCTTTTAAAACGAATAGGGTTATTGAGAACGGAGTCAAATTATTTTTATAAAACGAATGGTGTGTTATTGACAGGGCTGACTTAAGTCAACTACAACGTGCAAAAAAAAACACCTATACTTACAAAGACTGTATGAGTTGACTTCCAAAGGGATGTTGCAACATATCATCTTGGTCAACTTGCTGAGTTTTAGTAATTAATCCTGCAAGTGTCCATGCTTGAACTAAATCCCATCTTCCAACAGATTCTGCCATTGATGCATTATGTTTACAAATCCTTCCAACATTACCATCAAGTATGTACTTTTCAGCTAATTGTCTGTTAACACTAAATAATCCAGCTGCATCGTACACAGTTATAACACACTTTAGTGAACGATTGGTTTGCTTCAGTCTTAATTTTTGTTTATGAATATAATGTGAAATTACGGTCAATTGTTCATTTCCTCTACGGTTCGCATTACCTAAAGCAGATAAAGCTCTTGGAGTAAATGAATCAACTTTTGTGGTAACTCTACGACTGTGCAATTGACGGCCAAAACATACTAAAGTACTAACAGAACAAAATTTGGCACCCGACGTTCTAGGAAAAGGTATACAAGCATCATTGAAAGCTCCTATAAATTCTGGTTCTAAGTAGGGTTGTTGATGTAGCTGCGTTACACTTGACGAGTCCACCCACTGTTCTAACATTGCAGCAAATTGCCGCAAACAGGGTTCTAAACACGTACGTCCTTTAGACACCCTCTGTTGTGCAGTATACAATAAAGATTGAATAATACGTTTTGATAAATAATCTTCAATGGAAGAATCTGATCCAATTTCAAAGGTCGGTGGAATTCCATTAGGATAAGTTTGGGGGAAATTTACATGTAAAATAACCTTATAATTATTCGCACTAGCTGTGACAATGCAGCAACGTTTGACGGGATCCATTTTTTCAACTTTTAAATTTGGTATTTGAACATTTAATAAGGAAAATTCTTGTTGTAATGGTTTTGCTTTTGAAATAGTTTTAAAGCTAACTTCGGACGCAGTATCGCTTACTTCATTTTCATTACTGTCCGACTTCCTACAATTATCAGGATCGTAACCACATAACTTTTGTAAAAATGGCTCAATACGCCAAACTAATAATGTCTGATCTCTTGACCATGTCACCAACTGAAAGTCGTTTTCACCCGCTTTTTGTTTGCGCCACTCAAATTCTAACACGACATCTTTATGTCCCACAAATGTATGTACTGGTGAAGATCGACTGTCAGTGTTCCATAATAATAAACTATTTTCGCCACGTCTTAGTTGAGGAACTACAACCGTTATTAAGCCATTTCCAAATGGAGTATATCTGGCACGCCAAACTGGAGAATTTGTCATTAAAACAAATTCTGCCCTCCTAGGATTATTTATGTCAAAAAATTTAACTGTGTTATCTTGACTTGAAGTTGCTATTTGTGTTTCTACTTGTGGATTCCAATGTAAACCATGTATTTTTGACAAATGTGCCGTTATGTACTGAATGGGTGAGTTTCCTTTTCTCTGATCCCAAACTTTAATATCACCATCATGAGCAGTAGCTAAAATATGAGATGCCATTTGATTCCATCGTACTTGTGACGCTTCTGCAATAGCAGACAATGAAAGTGCAGGTTTGCGAAAGTCTCTTATATCCCACACATGAATAAACGTGTCAATTGAGGATGATGCTAATAAATTAGGATTCGATCTGTGCCAATTTAAGTCAGTGATAACTCTTGTATGTGCGCGCATCAAATGAGTCGGCGTTAACTCTCCTACTGACCATGTTAGTATTTCCAAATGTTGATTACTCTAAAGAATCTCTGATTAGTATTGGTAATGATTCTACATCCACTTACCGAGATAACACATAACTCACTGTGATGTGATGTGGGGTTCCATTCTGCTGCATTAACGTCATATTTACTTTGTCTAGAAAATTTTCTGATACTTTCAAAATCTGAATCATCAAGATTTTTAACAGCGATATATCTGCGACTGCAACATATAATGGTAATGAATGTACAAATTAATGAATATAGAATTCGCTTACCCTGCTAATATAACGTAAGTACCAGTACTATCAACTGCCATTGCACTGGCTTGTAAATCTCGATGTTCTAAGGCCGTTACAAATTCTAAACTCCATCTCACAGCCATTATTTACGTGTTCCAAGGCTTAATTCAACATATAAACAAGTATATAACGTAATAACATCCAAAAAGCCCAAATATGTTTTCTACATTTCAATTTCACTGTTTTTTTAGTACTATCACAGTATATACGTACTATCTCATGTTATAATAACAAAAAAGTAAACCAAAAATGCAAATGTTAACATTTAACCGGTTGGAACGTGTCTATTTTAATCAATCAGCTGATAGGCATAACAAAACAAAACATAAATTATATACAGTATGTTCTGAAATACATGATCAGCATTCAAAATTGTTTGTCATGGCTAATAAACAAACATGCTTATTTCAGTGAGCTAAGGTTGCCAAATTTGTAAATCGTACGTATAGTAGCTGTTATATGTATATTATGTTCCTTATGTTAAACAGTAACGTGGAATATATTCAGTGTACCTTTGATTAAGTTGTCTGTGGTACCTACCTATCAAGCGACTTCACGCTTAGTGCAAGAAAAGTTCATACGATTTAATATACCTAAAGAGCAAAACGATGAGAATTTCCAGAGAACCAGGGCGCCGTGCAGGCACCTGGTCACTATAAAATTACCTACCTCTATGACTATGTGGGTTTCCGAATGTCACCAAGCAGCAACGCCCTTGACCTTGTATGGACTAAACGGCATGCTGGAACAAAAGGCAGTGATCAGAAAGTCAGACTGGCCTCAAAACAGGTGTTTTATGGTCCAGAGCCATACAGTATCAACTGTAAACTAAACAACTTAATAACTCATGACACCCGAAGCCCAACGGTGGGTGGAATTTGATGTTAGATTGTCTTCATGCGAGAGAGGCCTTCAGAGGACCATCCTGCAACTTGGCGCATTTTTGCGCAGGGCTTTGATAGCGAACCTGCGACTACTTGTGGGCATACTTTCTCATTTCTGGCCACTGTAAACTAAACGAGCACATGCACCACGTGGACTTGGCAGAATCACCATCTTGTGGAGGATGTTACATAGACGACACACCACATACTTTGTGAGTGTGCCGTACTTACCCAACTGAGACGATTCATGTTGGGGATATCCTGGCCAGATATGGCTACGACTAGAGCCGCTTACCCTTCAAGCATTATCAGGATTATCTCACATGTGGAATGACTTGAGTGACGTTGCGGAGTCGGACAACTCTACTAATGGAGGTAGTACAAAAGGGCTCGAATGTGAGGCTTACGCGCGCGAGACTATGTCCATCCTCCAATCACAATCCAAAATTCGAGTATACCTATGCTCACTAAGCGTTCAAGAGTACGGCGCTGCTGTATAGCGTATATATGTTACTTTGTAGCATATACGTAACAATACCTGCGTATATGCTTTGTAGCAAGTTACAACAGGAGGAACCATACCCATTAACTTGTTAAAAATATGAGGTTGACAAAGAATAAATACATAATATACAGCCAACAGATTGTAGCTTGACCAGTGAAATACATACAAGATATCAATCGACGGAAGAAAAAGTAGTTGCAACTTTGATATGAAAACGAATTAAGTTGAATAATTATTGGTATACAAGAAATTGGGGAATGTCATAGTAGCAATAGACATTTTAAAAATAATGAGTTGTAAAAAAACGGAAACATTTCTAACTTGTTAGTAGAGTGTCCGAAATAAAAATAAGCGACTGAACCATGAAGTGAAAAGTTCTTTACTTTGCTGTTGAGGACAGGGGTCGAGGTACAATCCGTTGGTTGTAATTAATTTTCTGTTCACTTGTGGAACTTCACAAATAATTATAATAAGTAATTCCACTCAAATGTTTTATTTTAAATGTAACCCAACATATTCAACATTAATTGTGTGTCGTTATTAAGGGTAACAGATTGTGACACATTATATAGCTATTAATTTGTCTATAATAGGGCTATTAATCTAGCGAGAATATTATGCGATTTATAATAATCAAGAACATTTCTTAGTCGCTTAGCAATCTCCGAGATGGTATAAACGCGCAAATATTCGAGTTACATTCAAAGCTTTATCGTATCATCGTTGCTGTCCCTTAGCAACGTTCGAGATGGTATGTATATAATCGTATCATTGCAGCAAGCAATATTAAAACAAAACACTGATTTAGTTTACGTTGAATTACGAAAATTTATTAAAAGTTTTACCACGTTTGGTCGTTCCTGATGAAACTAATGGAAGATTTTGGTGTCCTCGATTATTATAAATCTCATAATATTGAAATGCACACTTTTGCCTGATTAACGTCAGGTTTTTCCTGGCGCAGGTACCTCCTAGTATAATATAATACTCTAGACTGGAAAGCAATATATAAGCAATATTTAAGTTGTAATGTGGTAATTGTACGTGTTGTATATAACAAAGAGTAATACACACATTTTCAATTGAGAATTTATACCTAAAGCCCTAAAGTTTGATTTTTGAGGTGCGTGTACGTCATAGGCATTTTTCTTAGTTACTATTGTTATTATATTGTTGACAATTGTAACTATGTAAAATGTCTATGACGTACACGCACCTTCTCGAAAATCAAACTTTATACGAAATTTATCAGTCAGTTTCTCAGTAATAGCCTTAATGTATATAATAAACAAGGGTAGTAGTTAGGTGAGAATGACTAGGTGATTTGGGTAGTATTCATTCATATGATAAATTTGTTATTAAGCACATTTTGGAAATGGACTTAATGGATGGTTTAACAAAGATAAATTAGGTTTTCAATATTTACACATCGAAAATATTTCTGTTAAATTGACATTAAGTAATAAATGTAATAGTAGTTTGAATTTTTCGGTACTGCAGCAAAATTTACACTTACTTCAATTATTTATTCACTGCACTTATTTAATTTCTGTATATTTTACAACAATATTACACCATTAGTTTACTTTGATGTACATAAATAAAAAAAAGTTTTTTAAATTACAAACTATTATCTGTATGAGATTAAATAAAATCAGTTAATAAACCTTCCCATTCAATGGCATTATTAAAAACCTCTTGTTCTAGCCATAGGTCATAGTGTTTCTTGAAACTGTCTGACAAATCTTGTGATATTCCAAGTACACTACTGAAGCAATTATCAACTGGCTCATACTCTAATTCCTGAAACAAATTAATTCCATCATCTGTGACTAAAAACTTTTTAAAAACCTTTAAACTGTTAGTGTATCTTCGATTATTGAATCTGTCTACAGATGCTCTTAATGCACATTCATCAGCTTGGAAATCCCATGGTCTAGCATCAACATCTAAAAAGACTATAGTAATCGAGTTTAATAATTACAATATAACGTACCATTTCCAAAAGCCCAATCATCATTTAATCTGTGACGAACTTTGGAATATATAGCGCTAATAGTCTTCATATTGGATTTTCTCCATTGCCTGCCTAAATATTTTGTTTGCATTTTCAATAATTTCAGTACGTAAAGTTGAGTCATAGCATGTCTCACTTTCAATGTCCGTTTTAAGATGGGGGCAGATTTGAACACTACAAGCATCTGTAAATTATAAAATTTAACAAGAACAGTTTTCGAAGTAAAAACATTTTCTCAATATATAACAGATATGTACAGTTGACATAGAAAGGTGCATTTTGATTCCTTGCTAATCTAATTATTGAAAATTGTTTCCCTCCCCTAAAGGTTTGTATTATAATAAGTTCTGAAACTTGTGAAACATAACAAAAACTTGCATAATATTTGAGAAAATTCGATGTTTGCACAGTTGTGTTTGTAAATGGGGTCTAATATCTGCTACTACTAAAGATAACTTTGTATTCTATTTCTATGGTAAACCTAAAATTTGCTTAGGATATGAGAAATTTTTCTGAGTGTTTTTTAATTGATGTATTTTTAGGAAAAAATGTTCAGCAAACCATTATACCAATTTCTGCTGGTACAGTTTGGTTCAGCCTTGGATTAAGTAATAATAATAATAGATTTATTGCCCAACAGAAAAAAATTTCCAATTATCGGACATTTAGCTACAATAAAACATAAAGTAAAGTATACAACTAATTAAATTGCTACAGTAACTGCAATGGAACATTAAAGATTTAACGCTGCAACAAGATGGCTTAAAGAATAGTGATGGATGTCCACCGAATGTGGTAGAGAGTGATAGATCCTAATCATGCTTAGAATAGGCGAGGTGCTTAGCATGTTGGTATGAGGTGCAGGATGATAAAAAGTACGATGGTGTCGTGAAGTATGAGAAGGTACATGATAACTAATAAGTGATAGTAACTCAGGACAATCAATGAAGTTATTCAACAGTTTGTACAAAAACGTAACAGATATTTTCTTACGTCTAGACTCTAATGATATGAAATTAAAGCGAGACAACAATAACTGATGGTCAAAGCCTCTGGGAGGATAGATACGGTCATTCTTATACACTAGATATTTTAAAAATTTACGCTGCACTATCTCAAGTTTGTCTATCTGGTTTCTTTGCGTAGGATTCCAGACTAGGGAACAATATTCGAGCTTCGAAGTAATGAAGTAATGAAAGATGGCCGATTACAAATACCTCCTACATTTCCCTTCACCTTACAAGACAATTACTGGAGAAGACTAGTTACCTAATTGTAATTTTACGTACAATAACAAATTTTTTCATACATACCATAATACGTGAATGTTTCCATTTTGTTAATTTATTTAATATTCTAAGTAAATTAATGGAAGAAAAAATATTTCTCCATGAATATGGTGTTGAATCTCCAATTTCTAAGCTTTCTGCAGTTAATTCAGGTTGATCACCAATTACGCACGAAGGAAAATCTAAGATAGGTATCCTGAACATATTCATCATATAAATTCTAAACAAGTAAAATAGGACAGTGCACTTACGTATTTTTGGCTCCTACATAAATCATGATATTTTGATTGAAAAATTTCAATACCAACGGAATACAATTTGCAAATACTAGATGTTGAGATATAAATTCAAACTGATATATGTGATTTAATTTAAAATGTTTCAAGAGTAACAATAAGATTGCAGATACTGCTTTAACAATAATCTCCTTATGGCGATTTACGTCAATGCCTAATTTCATGGACTGCAGTACGGTCATCCTACAAAAACATGTCTCAATAGCGACAATAAAATATCTAAATTACTTACGGCATTTCTTCCGGCAAAACATCTGCCATGATGTTAATAGAATCAGTTTTCGCTCTTGAGGTAGGAGCAGCAGCAAGTAATATTTTTAGTAAAGCAATAATATATTGAGGTAAATTAGGCAAAAGAGCTTGGTACAATAGTTCAACTGGTATTACTTCTACTTCTTGCTCAGTATTTGATAAAGGATTTCTTGCTATCGCTTCTTCGGTTTGAATTTGCAATTCTGACAATGACACATACATGTGGTCATTTAATGTTTTTACACCTTCATGAATTGGTTGTGGTAAACCAGCTAAACTTTGATGATCACCCTGTATATTATAGCCAACGAATTTCATTCTTGCATTTTCCAAGAAAAAATCTATGTCTTTTTGCCTAACTTTTGGTTTCCAAGGTAATCCTAAAAATATGCTTCAATTACATTTACCTTCAAGCATTAACTTAAAATACAACATAGCAATTATGTATAGTGAATATGCACATTTTATAAAGGAGACACAATCGAGTCATTGATTAACGATGCAAACACAATTTTGGTTCATTATTTCAATGAAAAAGAAATAATGTGCAGGATAAAATAATTTTTGTAACTAACATTTAAAAGAGCATACAGTGTTCACATATTACAAACACTTTGGTTAAAACAATGAGCATGAGTCAGTGCCACCAAGTTTATAAATGACGCAGAAAAAATATAAACTACTTTTAATAACAAACATTGTTGGAGCGTTGGCGGCCAATCACATGCTTCTTAAATGATTCAACCCATTTTCAAACAAAAATTAAAATTGAAATTCAATGGTATTTGAATTGAAAATGTAGGTACAGGTCGGACGCGATAAAGAAAACGGGAGTTGCATTCGGAACGGTCCTATGGAGGGGATATTAGCGCGGGTAATTTGAAAATACGCAGTGGCGGAGTATGCTTAAAGTTTAAAATATGCAAGAATATATATAATATTAATAAATCCAGTAAATAATAAAGTAAACGATGCTTCTTTGAGATTTTGTATTTCACATTTACGTTATTGACATGAAAGCGTGTGATAGTTTGGTCGCCTATACTAAATTACACGTTACCGATATTTTACTACGGCACTGTATACTGCACATTTACTCATTAGGAGTCATTAGCAACCCGATTCGACTTCGGCATACGTCGGTTACGTTTTCTTTATCGCGTCTCACCTGTACATCATATTGAACCCACAAGCAATTTTGACTGTTTCCCACCAATCTACTTTTTGTATTGACTGTATCTTGTAAACATGTACCTCCCTCTGACACGTCCTTTCAAGGCTTTTGTTTGGTGACACTGTAGACAACTCATTATTTTTCTCTATATGCCTTGTATCAAGTGTATGTTGTATATAGTGCCACCAAGTAAACAAAAACCACGCATAATATGTGAAGTAAATTTGAAGTAATTCAAACTAGCCAATAAACAGTGTTGAAATGGGCGTGGTACGTTCACCTCTCGAATATTTTAACAGTTTACGCATCTTGTTTTTTAATTTATAGAACAAATTTATTTTGCATTTGAATGTACTTCGTAAACACCTCGACCACGCCTTCTCAGGGCTTTTGTTTACTTGGTGGCACTATACCAGTGTTCATAAAACTGCAACACCAAAATTATTATTTTTTAAATACATAAATATCGATTACTATCCTAAAAACAATTAGATGTTAAAAATAAGTTAAATGTAGTAAACTAGAGAGTATTTTCATATGACTTGCCTTAATAAATCTTTTACAGTAAGAATGATTGGATTTGTTTATTAAAAACAGGGCAGCAACAAATAATACACAAAAACTTGCCTCTAGGTGGAGGTAAAGGCATAGGAATGGGCGAACTAGACCTATTATGGTAATTTTTATATACTTGATTATCAGAAAGATCAGTGGGTCGACGTTCATCGTACTCATCTACAATGTCATCTCCGTTTTCTCCAGATAGGCCACTATCCAATTCCATACCTAAAGCATCATGATCATCCAACGAACTTTGTTTGATTAAACTCTGCAATAGTCAATTAAATATAAACATTATTAAAGATTACACTTTCATTACACGCCTAAATGGTCGACTACTGCGTTTTTGATTTTGTGCTTCTAAAAGATCAGACGCACTAGCAGGAGGAGAAGATGCCCTCATTGTTTTAGCAACTTCGAGTGTATCTTCATTCTGTGGAGGTATCCCCGCGTTTTCCCTCTTTTCTGCTTTCAAAATTCTCAGTGTATTCATACCACCTAAAGACATTAAAATTAATTTCCATAGCAGAAGCAACACCTTCTTCATTGGAAAATGTGGAGCAGCACCACTGCAGAATCGTGTTACCATGCCTAGTAGTTTAACCACCATATGTTCTTCATCAAATGAGGCTATAGACAAGAAATTATATACAAATGTTGGAAACAAGTAGCAAAATAAATTACCTATTTCATTTGTAAATGCCTCGATCTGTGCTTTATATTCTGATACTTCTAAAGTGCTTTCGTATCTTATCACTTCGGTTACTGTATATAAAACAGATAATATCACCCTTAGATCTTGAGAATCTGCTAACGATACTGCAATTTTTCTCATGGCAACTTCGGCTGCAGCACTGTTCCTACAAAACATACAATGTACCTACACAGCTGACTCGTAATTAAATTAAAAAGTACTCACTCAATTTCTATATTAAGGAGATCAGAGAAGGCAGTAAAAACACCCATATCATAAAGTAACATCACATTACTACGAGTCCATTGCTGTTGCTCAGCATCAGATTGCATTTCGGCCCAACAACCTTGAGCAATATATAAGACGCAACGAGCAGCGCGCATTTGTATAGGTTTACTGCTAACTTCTAACTGATCAAGTAATTTCATAATAACGGATTTTCTTTGTATTAAAGATAGCCTTTGCCAACTAGGAGGAAGTGAGTATTGTTCCATTTGATCTTCAAATGCTTTAACATAGTACTGTAGTTCCACTTGCTCTGTATAGCTGTAGAGTTCAGAAATCTCATTTGTGTGAATATCAGTGTCATCGTAAATAAATTCCAAATCAGGCGAGTGAGTGTAACTCTGCAAATTAAATCTTATTGTAGTATCACTTCACTTGCACTAAATGCAAACGAGTTCATATCAACATGCCCAAAGGTGATTAAACTTTGAACTTAAAAGACTAATGATAATTAATATAACGAAAATTAAGGCACATATACTTAAGTCAAATTTGTGTATAAGAATTAGAGATTATATTGATAGTAGTGATCAATTGGAATTCCTCATAAAAGTTGTCCCAATGATCAACATCAAGTGTGAATGTTGAAAATTTACTGTATTTAAACATTCTTTTGTTTTTCTAGTTAAATAAACAGTGTTGGAAATACCGTTTGTTCAATCCTGCCATTGAAACTTTTAACTTTCATCTCCACAGAGGAAAATGTACCTATTATTCTTCACTAATTTTACTAAAGGAAATATATTTTTCAAGAGAGTTTCAGAAAAATATACAAAATGTATAGATCCATCCCTCTTTATAATTTTATTTATGTTTACGTTGTGGAACTTCATTAATGGTTATGTTATAATAATGACAAGTATTTCAATAATCTTCTAACACATTTCCACATTGTGTCATTATCAAGAGTGACAGATTGTGATTGATTAACCCACATTGATAACAAATTAAACAAGCATTGCTAAGTTATGATGTTACTAAGGAGGTCTTTTGTTTATTTATTTTTATCAAAAGTGCAAAAAGAACAACACCCAAACCCTAAAGACCATCCTTTTGTGAAGACACAACACAATGACTTAATGACACATAATGTAGAAACATGTTGAGATATTATTAATAAACATTTAATTGGAATTGCTAGTTATTGCTATAATATAACTGCAAACCTCTTTGAATGTTGAAAAACAGATTTATTTAATATGGTACTGTGAGACCATTTTCTTTCATACAAGAAGTATAAACAGTACATTTAGTACTTTACAGACAAAAACATTATATTATGACGTGACAATAAGAGGGTGTAAAAAACACCATGTGTTTTTAAAAATATTAGTAAATGGCAAAGATATGGTTGTATAAAAATCGATCAATTATTGAGGCTTCAAGACATAGCCATCGAACCTTAGGCAAAAAGCAAAATAAGACACATAAACAGCAAAACATCAGTAAAGACCCTGCGATCGCTATGGGGAAATCTCTTTGAATGCCAACTCAATCATGGCAATCTTCCGAAATCCATGCGATTTTCATGGCAGTGCTAATATTTACAAGTAAATTATAGGATTTTCCCAATACATGTAAGTGGAGTGGACCCCTCGTTCTTACTAATATTCAAAATGAAATTTCCATCACTGTCTTTTTGAAATCGGCACTAGAAAACTTCATACGGCCAGAGCCAGATGACATGGGAAATGTTGAAAGACAATTGATTTTTTATGGGAGTCGACAAACTTAAGACCTACATAATAAATGAACATTTACTAATCTTGGCTTTACTTACATTCTACATGGATTATAGGAATTGTTCTAAGCGTTATGTGTATTAATTATTTTACGATCACTCTCCCCATTGTTGTCATACATTCATCTCCTGTTTTCGGTCTACTACATATGAATTTAATATTTGTTGCATCATCGAACACTACGTAAAATAATTCGAATGATCTAACAACCCTATTTTGACACAATAAGATTTCTTTGTTGTTTATGATTTGTTTGTGAACAGTAGAATTAACCTACAAAACTTACCGTCATTGTCATTGTTTTTCAGGTAAACTTGGCCTAGAACTGCTCTTTACGATGCAGTATCTATGAAAAAGAATCCTTCAGTTATTTAAATAGATGGTGCACCATTATTAAAACAAAAGCTAATTCTCTTTTCAATGGAATTAAATTTCTTACATGTATGAAGATAGCGACGGTTCAGCCTGATCAGCGACAGTGACGGTGTGAACCTTCGAACATATAACAAATGTTCGAAGGTGTGAACGTATACTGTGGTGTGACGTCATCCACCAGTATGCGTAGCAAATTTATCAGTTAATAATACCGGGTGTTCCATTTTAATCCGTCACCTGCGATAATTCTACAACACTGCGTCGGATCATAAAATGTACCGAATAAAAAGTTAACGGTTTTGAGGGGAACATCTGATGCTGTAACAAATTTCACCCCCCGACACACAGGGGGTGACTTTAAAATATTAAATGGAAACCTCAATTTTTTATTGCACATTCAGAAAGAGCAAAAAAAACTATGAAAGCTTTATTTGGGAACTTATTGTTTATTTGCAGCAGGTAGCGCTGCAATCGTTAAAATCGATATTTTATTATTTATTTTGTATTTGCGTGACATTTTATCTTTCTGTTGCAAATAAAGAATAAGTTCCAAAATAAAAATTTCATACTTTTTTTGCTCTTTTTGAATCTGCAATAAAAAATAGGGTTTTTTATTTAACCCCCCCCCCCCCCCCCCGTCCCCCCCCTGGGTGCCGGGGGGTGAAATTTGTTACGAACGCAATAAACCGAGTAACTTTAACGTACACGCAAAAAACAGAATACGACTAAAGGCCAAAGGAGATATTAAAATGCAATACAATATGCGAATAACCTCAACTTATGTAAATCGCTTGCGCTATGCAGTGTGCATTACCGTCTCGACAAGCGGATTTGTTGATAGTTTAAGCTTGTACTATGCTTGACCCACCCTTGCCGTGTAAAGGTATTGCGATATGCTAGAATTCCAAGCGTAGAGTAGGTAAGCAGGTAAGCTTGGTCTAAAGGTCGGTCTAAACTACTTAGTCACGTTAAGCTGAATAAACAAGCCACAATTGAATCTAAATACAGCTTGCCGTAGCTTGCGTGTTATCTGGGATGTCCATAATCTACGTCTACGCAATCCTTCTTCGCAGCTCCACAGAATTTGGTGTCGTCCTCATCTGTAATTTAGTGACTTTAAGTAATATTAAAGTCACTAAACTTTTAAGTAATATCATTGGTAAGCTCCACCTATTGCGCAAAATGAAATTCACACGGCATGTTCATGGTAATACTGCCGCATGTCTTCAAAATGTGGTTGTGAAAACATTCCATAATACAATTCCCCTGGGTATAGGCAAAGGTATAGGTACCTACCTGCATTTGGAAATAATCCAACTGTTTCTCACCGAATAGATAACATTTTCCTTACATCAGACGCATACTTGCTAAAATCGGTCGACGCCTTTATCATACTCGGTTTTACTTGTTCGCCGCTTATTATTATTCCATAATCAGAAATAATTCCTCAAGTCTCAAGTATTCCTCTTATGGAGACGGAGTCAACTTCCAGAAGAAAAGATTGACTGCGCTGTAACAACCCTATGATTTTAATTTTATTAACAATCAACTTCTAATTTTTTGCTAATTATTGCACAACAGCTATACAAATAAACAATTTTTTTAAGAAAATGGAGGAGAAGTATAACTTTGACTTACCTTATGATAATAGTGACACACTTTTTAATCCACCTTTGGTGTAGAAAAGGCAGCAACGTACAGCCATTTGAACTAATTTCATATCTATATAGATAAACTTCGCCTGCTTAATTAACAAAGTACCTACCTATTTCAAAAATGAGCACGCTGTAGAGCAAATTTTTCCGATAGATTATGTAGGTAGGTATATAATGGCGTGTGTGGAGGTGAAATAAAGTAGTTCTCCAGACGCAAACCTAACGTATAATATCTTCTATATACACGTTATATAGATTTACAACGGAATATATTTTGAAAAACAAAACAAATCGACACCAATTAAAATATTCTCACTTAAAAAAACAAACTTGATTTCATAAATATGTATTATATAATTAATTATATAAAATTTTCCATCCTAGATACGTAAAGTAAACTGGTTTGACATATAACGTTGGAATAATCTTTAAGATACAAACAAATATGTCATTATGAAATGTCTGTATATTCTATACGATAGCTACAAAATCACAAGTCTTACTATTGATAATAACGTTTACAAAATCCGCTCATCCTCTCACATGCTTCGCTGAGCATTTCTGAAGGTACTGTGATGACTATACGCATGAATCCAGTTATCCCAAAGCACTGAAAAAATGATTAGTTCAGATGTGGGTGGGTTCCAAGAGTTAAATAAGTAATAGATATTTACAAAACTTCATATCTTACAAAATTTTATCTTGATCTGAAGAAACAATCTTTTTACGAACGGACATTTTCGCTTTAAGGTTGCAGTATATATAATTATCTTTGTAATGAATTCGTTATTATTTACTTGAGATTGTAACAATGTGGTGGTGTAAGATATGGAAATGAATTAATGTCCAACTTAAAGCGGATAACTTCATAAAATGTAAAAATGTCGCAAAATAGTATTAACATTTAAATGCCTTACCTCTCCTGGTAAACAAAATACGGACTCTTCCTCCATTAACCTTTGCATGAAGTCCAATCCTGTTTGGAACTGTGGGAAACACTGAATTTCAATTTTGATCATCATATACATGGTGCCAGCAGGCATGTAAGGGGTTAGTCCATTAATTTGAGATATAATGTCGTAAGCTGATTTGGCATTTTTATAAAGTGTATCGTTCAAATCATCATAAAACTTTTGTGGGGTCAGTTCTAAAATGGTTGGTAACGCTCCTTGTACAATACTGTTACTTCCAATAGTTTTTTGACTGAGACAAATTAAACCTTTTTTTATTTCCGAATCAAATGCACCGATCGGATCATTGAATAAAATCCAACCCATTCTCCAACCTGGAACTAAAAACCGTTTTGCCAAACCGCCACATACCAGTACGGGAACGCGAGAATTAACAGCAGCAATTGATACAAATCGTGTTTCTGAAAATACTAATCGCTCATAGATTTCATCTGCAATTATGGGAACTTTATATTTGTACGCAATATCCAAGATGTCCTTTAAGTGATCTTCACTATATACTGATCCACACGGATTAGAGGGATTATTTATAACAATTGCAGCGGTGTTATTGTCAATTTGAGCTTCAAGATGAGCCAGGTCTACTATCCAATCATATTCAGGAATAAGATTATAATTCCTGACTTCAACTCCAATTGATTCAGCTAAAGTCTTATATATAGTAAATCCTGGTTTAGGTATGACAATATTATGGCCCTTATTTGGATCTGCCAAAGCGGTGATGCAAAGGTCTAACGATGATGAACATCCACTGCATAATATGACATCTTTGTAATTGTATTCGACTCCATCGAATGATAGATATTTCGCCACAGCTTTTCGAGCATCATCAGTACCTACGGTAGGACCATAACCATTATATTTTCCTTCGGCAACTATTTCCAGAACTGCCTGCACAGTTTCAGTTGGGGGAGATAAATTTCCATAAACAGTCGGGTCACCTATATCAGAGATTTAAATTAAATTCAAGATCAACGAATTAATTAATGTTAATATTCACAAAAGCAATGCAAAGATGTGTAAATATTCGACAACATAGCGACCAACCTGTTTTATATAAGCTAATTTTTATAAGGTTATTATGGAATTTCTGATTTTGATGGAGTAAGACTACAGGTTTGTGACGTACGTATGAAACGCGTGTGGTGGGTATATTCGTTGTGCCCCTTTATTTGCATATTAATTATATTTATGAGAACTTTGGTATAATAATATTCAGTTAAATGCAAAATTTCAAAATTGTATTCTTCCAATTACATAAAAAAATCGAAATCGAAAATTTGTTCCATAATACTCTGAAAGTAGGTACCTAGGCGGTAGGTAATAACTTTTATTAAAATAAATCATTTCTTGGTGAAAAAAGATAAGTGTTAGGTGACCGATAGAGGTGTCTACTACACTCCCACTTTGCTAAACCAATCAGAAAAGCCTATCTAGAAGTCGCTCACAAGGTTACACGTTATAAGTAATTTATTTATATAAAACAAGGAAGATAATAATTTTATGTTGTTTTTCAATTTTTGGCGTAATTAGAGTTGAAGTCCAAAATATTTGACAGTTCCGTCTCCTATTATTACCTATTGCAAAATAAGATCTATCACGTTAGGGTACAACATAAAAAAGATATAATTTCACGGAAAGTGAAGAAATTTCAAGATATTTTATGTACCTACCTACACACATTTCACATCAGCATTTATGAAATGCACTACAAAATGAATTTCAAATATTGTACCACAACTTTGAGGGAGATCGTTCTTAGAGATGATTAATATTATGTTAATGTGACTAATTAAAGATGCAAAAAAAAATAATAATTACCTACCTATCGAAAGAGCAATTAAAGATTTTTCTGGATTTGGCTCTAAGACTAAATTGTCAACTATGTCTCGAATGTAGTTTTTACAATTTTTGGCAGCGTCTGAAGCAGTAACTTTCCACACTTTTTCTTCGTAACCGTTTGGAATGACCTTTTGGGATTTATCCTTAGGAAGAGAATCTAACATGTTCACATAAGAGATTTTATATAAAAAAAACTGATTAACTTCTGGTCACAACACAATCAACTGCGTTGATATCGGCTGGAGATATTCAGTTCAACTAACTGGCCTTCAAAGAGTTAAAGAATTTAAATAAATGCGCCAATATTTATAAACCAATCCTAAGAGTCAAACGTTCACTTTTATATTCTAAGACGTAGGTACTTTGTCTTATCCCGAAACCCCACATTTTTACTTTCCTGTCCAACATTACTTAGTCTACCAAAATATTTGAAGGATGCATATTAGTATCTACACATCTGGAATTATGATGTTACCACGTATACAAACCATCTACAAGTTGAGAAAGAAATTTGTATAATTTACAGGCAGAAAATGACCCATTGATATGTGTCACTGTGAAATTTTTGTAATATTAATGTGGTCTCTGTATGAAAATCAAGTAATCATAAGCGTTATAACAAGAGAAGAGAGTGTCTGCTCGTTTGGTTCCCAACAATGAAAATGTTTAAAAAAATAGTTCAAATAATTGTTCAAAACCCCATTTTTCTGTCGAAAAACTGATAGCGACGGGGATCGATTATTCAAATGACGTTTTAGATGGGTTTGAAAAATCATACATTAATCATTGAGTACGCACACTTAGGTACGTATTTTCAGCTAACAACAACAACAACAACAACATTTTTTTTTGTATAAACGCAGTAAGAATAAGTATTCGATCTTTGGCGCCTGCCTGCCATTTCCACTGAAGCCCCCCCCCCCCCCCCCCCAACTATGCGCACATAAAATCATTGAGAAATTATCAACAATTTTAGCAAATTCTCACTGATCCAAATCTGGTACCAAAACTCTTCAATGGAGGACCGCACGCACACAATTCAAATTCTCTATTAGTAAAATAAAAACTTTAGATAAGGAAAAAATTTGAAAATAACTAGAAAATATAATTATAATTATAAGAATTGGTATGTAATAGACATTGTTAATACATTTTCAAAAATTTAAAAATTTTTACTTAGGGGTTGCTCTGAACGCCGAACGCAGCACTTCAGGAAATGTTGGAAGTTATTTTAAACGTGAACCCCTATTTTTATTCCACTTTTGGATTTCACGTGAAATTTCAGTCTTTTTGATACCCACATGTCAATATCTACAATTTATGGTTTTTCAGTTATTTTCACTTTTCAAAAAATTATGGCGGATGCAGACGGTACTTTGCAGTTCTATTAGACACTTGAAAACCGTTGTAGTTATGGCAAACGGGTTTTCACCAGCGTATACAGGAAGAATAGGGATGTGCTGCCGTTTCGAAAATATTTTACATCGATTCGGATTTCAGAGTAAAAGTTCAAATTTTCATAAACCTACGCCTACCTATAAAACTTTCCAGGAAATGTCTAACTAAAGCTTCCAAAAAACACCTTGTATAACCTTGTTAACGAATATATTAGTTTTTTAATTTTCAGTTTTGAAATGTTTTTTTTTAATGAAATTATGAACAAAGCCCTTGTGGCGGCACTCCCTTTGTAGAGGCGCCCGCCTGCGCCGCATCCCTTGCGGGGCCGTTTCCACCGGCCCTGCATGCTACGAGGTTGCTCTTCAATGGAGGACCGCACGCACAGAATTTAGGAGCATTTTTGCATAAATATAATTTATGAAACATTATACATACAGTGTGTCCCAGGATTGATGTTACAAGAGGTGTAATGGACTAAAATTTTTTGAATTTCAATTTAAGATTCTGGAATTAAGCCCTGCTTGGCGTGAAACGAATTTTAAGAAATTTTTCGTTTTTTGAAAAACAAAATGGCCGTGACGGTGAAGCAAGAACTATTTTCTTTTCAGGTAAAGTGCCCTTTTGGTTTGCGACATGGAAAAATTTTACTAAGAAAAGTTGTTCATAATGACAAATCATGGGCGTATACCAAACTTCAGGACCATCTACCTACTTTCATTAAACTATCTATTTTAGATTGAACAATAGTTATTTTTGTATCTAGTGCGCGAAATGCGACTTTGGTGATCGAAAACTGATTTATTTAACGAGGCGCAGCCGATTTAAAAAAATAGTCGAGATCACCAAAGTATTTCGCGCACGAGTTGCAAAAATAACTATTGTTCAATCTAAAACAGACAGTTTAATGAAAGTAGGTAGATGGTCCTGAAGTTTGGTATACGCCCATGATTTGTCATTATGAACAACTTTTCTTAGTAAAATTTTTCCATATCGCAAACCAAAAGGGCACTTTACCTGAAAAGAAAATAGTTCTTGCTTCACCGTCACGGCCATTTTGTTTTTCAAAAAACGAAAAATTTCTTAAAATTCGTTTCACGCCAAGCAGGGCTTAATTCCAGAATCTTAAATTGAAATTCAAAAAATTTTAGTCCATTACACCTCTTGTAACATCAATCCTGGGACACACTGTATAAACCCAAAATGGAACATCTTCTCGATGGGCATTGGACAAAATCTTCGGACAACGAGAAAACCTCTTGGATACCTATAATTTTTTTATTTCCGCTTACCTCTTTTGTTACTTTGGATGTAGGCTGCACTAAATAGCTCAAATGCACTACATTTTTGATATGAGTGTTAAAGGTATCTACTATTTTATTTTGTGAGTGAAAAGTGAAAAAGAATTTCACGAAAAAAGAGTGAAGCAATCGTCTGAGAACACTTTTAGGTTCATCATGAATGATGTCCAAAATTGCTCTTGGTCTGTAGTATACTTTAGGAGCAAAGTTGCAAACGTTCGATACACTCACGTGAGTAAATAATAATACTAATAATAGTAAGTATTGGTATATGAAATGAATCCTATATACATATGTATATGTCTACAAAATGAAAATTACCTGCTGCATTTGCAGTAAACTCTAAGTTTTCTGTTTTAGGGTTTTCCTGCAGGTTGCCTTGAGCATAAGCCTTGAAGATATACAAAATTTCTGTTTTGTCTTCAACCGAAAAATGCTTGGCAGGTAGTTTTTCCGGCGGAGAAAAAGCAGATCTCGCTACATTTATGGTAACGTGCTAACATCCACTGTCAAAGAACACAAAAGAAATTGAATCTAAAAGCACACGTTCCTTCAACGTATATCAAAGCCATTTTATAATCATTACATAGTTACTACCTCGCTACCTTCAAAACACACCGAGTCTTCAGAAAGACTATATACTACTTATGAGATTAACAGCAAATTGAAGCAAGTAACGACGATGTAAATAGGTAGGTACCTACTATAAACACTCGTTTAAACACCAAAAGTGATTGCTTACGTGTTTCGGGTTTCGAAAATTCGACCAATAAAAAAGTTACATTTAAATGTGTGGCAGTAATGTTTGGGGGGAGCTTAACTATTTCTGTTCGGTAAATCGAGAGTAGAAAATTTTAATACAACACTAGCGCTTCTAAAATTTTCTCTGAGTGAGGGAATTTGCACCCTCAACCAGAGCCGAAAATCGTATCAACACGGGTCCTACGATTTCACTTTCTATACGAGAAGAAGGCGCGTTTCAGTTTTTGTCCGCTTTAGAAAAACAGTAAACGGCTATCTTAGTGCGGGATTCGAACCCGCGTTACCCGCGCACAAGAATACAACATAATTGGGAGTTCATCGCTTTTCTTTCTAAAAATTCCAAGAAATAGCGCTTTTTGTGTACCATGTTCTTAACGACAACCCTGTAAAAAAAAACTTGTCGAACCTGTTGTAGGAGATTTTGTCCGAAAATGTACCTTTTTCGTGTTCTGAGCAATAAAAACAACAAAAATCGTAATTTTCAGCTGTTTTTTTCCCAATCCATATTGGAATTTTTGTAAAAAATTTAAATAATCAAATTCAGCATTCAGCAAAAAAACACATACCTACTTCAAATCTTGTAAAACCTTCCGGTCAAGCTCACTGTGGTCGCCAAATGACTAGACTAGACTATTAGATATAGTATAGGTATGACAGTATATGACGTATAATGTTACTCCTGAGTCCCGCGTTGGTTAGTACCTATATTCTGCTGTTGGGAATAACCAATAGATGTTAAGATTTAAGAATTGCTTTAAATTAGAAAACTTTTGTGCAAACTGGAAAATGAGATTAGATTAGAATGTTGAAAGGTAGGATAACATTATTATTTTTCAGTTAGAATTGGGTTTACCTAAATTTAAAATAATAATGTTTGTGCACGTTGGATGATTTTTCAGAGAAGTTGCGCAATGAAGGGAAGCGCTGTAGCACCTGTGGTTGTAGGTACAAAGTTTTAGTCAGTACTTGGTAGGTATATTATCGAATCGAATAAATTGTACCACGTGACCTAACTGAACTTCCGACAAAAAAAGAAAAATATTTCAAATATGTAACTCAAACCGCAAACGTTAATTAGTGTAGGTGCTTGTTATGTGTATGGTAATAGATTACGTCATTATAATTACTTATGTATTTTGATTTATATATCGCTACTGTACCTCTACCAATATTTTGTCCTACCTTTTCCTTGTTTAAATGCAACGTCGATTAAGCGCGTCTAACGTAGAAATAAAATATTAGAATAGATAGGTATTAGGTATGTACTCGTTTCCTGTTACAACTAAGTATTTAAAGGACGTCTATGTGCAAATTTTTGACGTACCCACACATTATCACAACTATTAATAATCGCTGCGTACATACATACATTCAGAAGACACAAATATACTGTCTAAAAATAATACAAGCTCGTCGTTACCTTCTAGTTAGTACATATTCTTAAATTCCCAAGTGATGCAGTGATTTATATAGCCATTATTAAATTATATTTTGCATGAAACATTGTGTGTTTAGGTTCATATTGACTGTGAATGGGTACAAAACGTACGTAAACCTTCAATAGCCAAATTGGGTCATAGCGTGGTAGCTTATGATTAAGCTTTAAAACTATTCATAACGTTTAGTGTGTTTGTGTAGTGCATAACAACAATGCAAGGAAATCAATTAAAACGTAGCCATAAAACCGATTTTTCATCATCAGCGATTACAATATCAAGAGAAAGAAGTTTTATCAAACCTAACAAAGATCCACAAAAACGGCGAAGTCAAATTATAACGACAGTAAAGGGAAAACCAACGATGGAAATTTATAGACCTCCAAATGTAAGAACAGACTTAATTCAAAATCATTCAGCAAAACTTAATGTGCATGCTAAAGAATTCACAATGGACCACGAATTACAAAATTCAAAATCTTCGAATAATATAATGCACACATTTGAATCGATACCTCTCCAAAATTCTAAATCAACCGGAAACGTTCTACGACAAATACCGAATCCCGCACCCGGTTTAATTTCTATTGTACCGGCACCCATTCCGTTTCCTCTTTTGCATTCTGCTACAACACATGCCATACTTAACCAATTGCCTCGAGTCAATTTTCACATGACAAATGATATAATACCAACTCAAGTATATCACAATCCTGCCGTCAATTTTGGATGTTGGAATCAAAATCCACCTAATTTGGGAACCTTAAAAAATCGAAAAGTCTGGGTGCTGCCGATTCTCAAGATTTGGTAAATAAACTTAGACGTTCAATGAAAGAAGAAACTGACATTGATATGTTTAATAAAGAAGATAAGAAAATTATAGAATCCGCCATGGAAGATCCTAATCACCTGTCATCTCGCATTTTAATGGATTTGGTAAAAACTATTATGGAAAAAGTAGTGGAAGGGATTCAATATTCGGAAAGTGTCGCCAAGTTATGTATTTCCATAATAGAAAAGGAGAAGAATCAAACTTTTGTGGAATCTCTTATTAATACGTGCCAGCAGTGGTTTCAGGAACGAGATAAAACTTTAAGGGGGATTAAATCGGGCGATGGTACTCGTTTTACTGCGTTTATGTGGTTTTTGACGGAAATGTGCGGACAATTCAAACGGCATAAACATCAGTTCCAGTACCAGAATATTCAACCGGACATAACGCTTTTGTCGATTTTGGCAAAATGCTGCCAAGCGTGCGTTAGTTTACCTATAAAATGTTTGCCTGAAACCGAGTGTCTATTTTTTGTTTTAACATCTATAGGTCGTGATTTAGAAAATGAACTACCTTCGCAGCTAGAACAACTTCTCGTTAGTGTTCGCGATGGTTTTCTCGCCACAACAGGATCGCCTGCGATCAGGCGAACACTTTTACAATTAATTGAACTTCATGCGTCAAACTGGCAACTTCCCGCCTCATCTGTACTATATTACTACCCTAGAGTAAAATAATAAGGCTTTGGAATTGTGCAACTGATCTGTAAGTGGCACTTTGATCAAACTTAAGAATTTAATTGCTGTTATTTTAGTAGTTACCATAACTGTTTTTGTAGTTTTTTTTTAAATTTATTAAAGACACGTAGGTAATTGCAATTTATCATTTTTAATTGTCGTTTACAACCGTCAGTATTTCATTTACTTATATTGTTTTCTAGCAATAAAGTGATAATAAGTCATTATAACGTGACAAGCAAAGATACTTCAAACAAGGAGAGCCAGGAGAGCGTATGTTGGCAGTATGCAGGGAGTGCGAGATCAGAGTTTAATGTCCTTAGACTTTATTTCAATATCGTAAGTTGTAATAAGAAATTATTGTTCGAGTGACCCCACAACCCTTAAACCCTGAAAGGAACAATTATTTTAAATGGCACTACCTTCAAATTGTTGTTCTAATTTTACCGTCAAACGATTTAAATCTCAAGATTGCAACAATTACGTTAAATTAAAGATTCTCCAGAAAATCTTAACAAATACCTAAGTATAATGTTTAAATGTCTGCATTAAAAAAAATTTCGAAAATATTATACCGAAGCCTGTTAAAAAATATTTAAACTTGAAAATTTTGAGCATCAGCCTATTTTTTGAAATAGCATTCCGTATTTTCATTTCATCTTTCGCAATTTTGAATTCTGTCTATATCTGTCATCTATGTTTATAGTTTTCCTACAGCTAAATTTGATAGTTCCAAAAATATTTTAAAAAAAATTACCAATTTAAAACTAAAATTGGTAGATAGGTATCGGTCGTATCGGTATTTGAAAAAACTGACTTTTTGGATATTTAAAACGCCAATTTTAAACAGGTTTGGTAGCAACTAAATGGCTGTTTAAGTCTGTTGTAAAAAATAAATGAATAGTATCTACCTATAACTTATAATCTTATAAGAGCATTAATTCTTTGCGGTAATTTTTTAGCGTGCACAGAAACAACGCAGGTATTGACTTTAGTCAATGGTATTAATCGGCACGAGTGGTAGGTACACCAGAGGGCCGATTACGTTGTTCTGTGCGCACGATAAAAAAATTAGCGGACGTGAAAATTAATGCTCGAAAAAAAAATCGTTGCGATACTGTCATAAAAAGTGAAATTGAAATTTTACTCGAAAATAAAATATCAAGTGATATCAAAAGTGTATATCCATAATAATTTGTAAATTAAGTTGCGACAGCCAAAAAAATGTCGCGCTTTGGTACAGTATCTTTAGTAGGTAAATATTAATGCGGAAACAGAGGCTACAGTGCCTAAAAACACAAAAAGAAGTAAACTTTCTGTATGGTGTGCCATGCAGTTTTTGACCTTTTGTGAGGCAAGAAATTATACGCTGGATTTATTTAGATACCTATTTTATATTTTGACGTTCACCATGACAGTGAATGTGATAAAATTATCGCCTAATAATTTCAGTTAGGTTAAATTTTTTTGTTTCCTCGGAAACCATACAAAAATTAATTTTCCTATCGGTTCTAAATTAGTGTGTGTCGTACGATTTTCACTTATAATTGCACAAGAGGTTTGTATTTTACCGAGTAAATTTGGGTTGTTTAATAAGAATCTGTTGCCTAGCAATTAGACGAGAAAAACTGTCAACCAATAAAAATGCGACACCGAAGGTGGAGCATTTTTAGGTTGACAGTTTTTCGAGTCAAATTGCTAAAGGAAACAGATTAGAATTTAAACAACACAAATTTACTTGGTATAAATACAAATCTCGAGTGTAATTCGGCAGGACAATTTAACGAACAAGAAATTTAGAAATCCGTTCGTAACTTTACCAAATGGACTCATTCTTAAAATAACACAATCATCATATACAATAAATTATTGACAAATGTCAAACTGTATGTATTTATACGGCGGGCACGGATAGGTACTGCGATAGTTGATTAGAATTTGAAAGTGAAAAAACCACTAGTGCAATTGTCGCTGTAAAAGTGACAATTGCACTGCGGCTAATGGGATTTTTTATACATGAGTTGAATTGTCACTTATAATATCCCGAGACGACGATTTTATCCGGAATTTTTTTTGAGTGCATCGATGGCGTTTTTTAAATTTACGTCGAAAATAACCCTGGTTACGCAATATTTATTTGTCAATTTGCATCTTTGTAACAGGATCATTAAACAGGTACTTTTCTTTTGTCTGTATAATCTCCTTAGAAGTATTTATTCCACTACCTGACCTCTGTGGCCCGGGGCATTTACGAAATTTTCGTTGGTAAAATTTTTGTACATAAAATTTATATTAAAAAAAACTTTTGACCAGGTTTACAGTTATAACTTAACCGTTGGAAACGATTGTTAAACGAAATGTAGAATTTGTCCGTAGAATTTAATTTTCGGATATTGACTGTCGTTTGGAAAATATCTCTTAAAATAGATGAAAGATAAAATAATTTTTTGTTACCTCAAATTTTTGTTTTTTTTCAAACAAAATTTTAAGGCAAAATTTGATTATGGTAAGGAATATATTCCCGGCCTTAAAATTTTTTCAAGTTCCATTTTAGAGCTGTAATCCTGGTCAAAAGATTGCACTTTTTCCAATTGCATGGTGTGTTGCCTACCCTCCTGGGTTCTTGCACTAAGTTTCCGGTTAGTTTGTAGACACAACTTAAGATTTTTGGCAGTTGCTATGGAATTTCATATATCCCTTGTTCTTCTCCATGTATTTTATCTTTGGAGTTTTTTAAGAGATGTTGAACAATTATATATGGTTTGAAAAAAGTATAAATATATATATTCTCCACACCACAGGCATTTCATGCCTAAAGTGGGCAGTAATTTCAGGTATGTATAGGTATAGATAATGTAATAAATGGAAATAATAATTTAAAAAAATGAACAAGTGAAAGTTCACTTGGCAGCTCAGCGCGGCTGGGAGCATTCGATGATTTAAGTTTTCAAAACGATTCGCTTTGCAGGAAATTACAACATACAGTAACCCCACGGACGACCGCAGGATCAGAGCAACGCCTTTCCAAAGTGTTTACCTGTTGTATACTATTTCGATCCCCCCGTCTCCTCCCTAACCATATTCACCAGCTAAAAAATAAACTACGCACGCTGGCGAACGGAATTATCGAAGGGCAGATCGAACTATATACATTTTGGCAGCCTCCACAAGAAAGTAAGCTCTTCCTTGCACTAGAAACACAGTAGGTACCTACATGGTACACTTTTCCTTTACTGGTCGCGGTACATTTATTATAACGTTTCTATCGCCAGACATCCTTGGGCAGAGAGAGCGACCCGAAATATAACCACACACTATTTCTGGCTGAAAATTTATTTATTTATGTATTTGGATGTATGCGGCAACAAAAAGGGGTCCAGTGCAAGAAGCGATCCTACATCTGCGTCAATCCAGTTGATCAGAGGTCTTGATAGACCTGATGGGTCTATACTCTATAGGTACATTACGTCAACCATTTCATAGTAGTGTTCAGCATGTTAGTAGAAGCTTTCCACATTCGCAGAGACACCACAGACGTCGTCACAAATAAGTTAGGAGACGAAGTTTTCGATGTGGTATTATGAGAGTATATATCTAGACTACGGCTTACAATTCAAGACTATCTATTACATATGGGACGTATTTTAAGGGCAACTCAGTTAAAAAAAGAAGTGAGTAATAAAACAAGGTTTACACGTCCATCTAGATATCTAGAAGGAAAAATGTGAAGACATGAGAAGACTGCCAATGATTCAAATATGTTGATGCAACTACCAGAACTACCTGGATACCACTTCTCTAGCACCAATTACATCAATATTAATAAGATCCCCAATGCCACCATAGCAAAAAAGGGGCTAGCACTTATTCCATTGTACCCAACACCACGGGACTGTCCCAAGCTCAACCTCTGCAAAACCGGAATTTAACTTACTTACTTTAGTGCTGCTGTGACCGCATATTACTTTCTCCTTTATATACTCTGTCTAAAAGAACAGAGACCCACACCCCCATTTCAGAATCTGACGCTGAGCTTTACAACAGAGTACCTACCTGTTTTCAACAGATCTTTCTCCCATTTATTGATAGATGATCTAAAATCATCTGAAACTGGTATGCATAATATCAACCATCATCTCTACAAATAAATGTTTAATATATTGTGTAACGTTATTTAGTAAAATAGATATAGTTTTTAAACAGTACAAAGCAAACAAATGTATATACTAGCTGTATATTAGCATTACAGCCATGTTTAGGCTAACAAAATGATTTACACTGAGGATAGAAATCTAGATGTGATTATTAGGTAGGTACCTACTGCAAGACACAAATCTACATAATTAATATTGAGTCTATGTATTTTTTACATACGTAAACAGAGTACAATAACAGGGATTAAAATGTTGTAGAATATAAGTCAAAATTATTTGGTTAAATGGAAATTACAAAGACAACAAAAATGCAACCATTTTATTTACATTGAATATCGATGACAACAGCTTAAGCAACGTATGAAAATAAAATAAATTACCTACATAAAATCTAATAACAAATGCTTATTATAAATAATAAATAGGTAGGTACAAATAATTTGGCATTACATTTAACTAATATATGCTACACGCGATGTCCACTATGAAGATATCGGAATCTGTTAGAGATACAAACTGGGTTAAATTTGAAAAAAGTTGCACGATTTTGTGCCGACTAAAAAGTTGTTTTGAATGTGGGATTCTGGATATTTGAAAATCATTTTTATAACTATAGCTGCACTTTTTTCAGTCCATATAAAAAATAAAATCTGTTGGTGTCCCAGAGATGGTTTTAAAAAATTTTGGTTGAAAGATAACACGTTTATAAACACAACACTCTTCAACTTTTTTCTAATCTGACGAAGTTTGTATCTGTAAAGACTTTCGATATTCCCATTGTAGGAATATTTATATCGGACACTGTATAGAGAAGTTGAAAAAATATAAAAATTTATTATTAATATGTATATTTTTGTGGTTCACAATATGTCAAATGCTAGTGTTTCCTACAATAAGGAAGTTGTGTGAAATCCCTTTCTCTTTATATTAGTAGATTATAAAATGTTCAAAAATTCCTAGGAAAAGTAATTGACTTTCTTATACAAGAGTATAAGTAGGTACTTAATTATTTTGCTCAGCATGCAAGCTAAAAAAAATTATTTGAACTTTAAACATTCATTAACATCTTACAGCACCCTTTTTTGAATTTGAGATTCAAGCTTGAATGGTATCACGAGGAATCAGTTATAATTGGTCAGCTTAGTTCAGTGCAAAACCAAAACCTTCATGTGTATCTATACATACCTATCGTTACTGATTATCAAATACGTATAGAAATAAGTTTGGCATAAGTTTCTTTAGAAAAGTGATATTTACAAGTTAGATGCTTTCAAAAATTAAATACATACCAATAACTTGAAAATTAGCTAAAATAATTGCGCTTAAAGGCACACGGTATAGATAGCTAAGTGCACGTATTGGAATGTAAAAATGTATAAATGTAATCTAATCAACTATGAGTAATGTTCCTCATATTCTGGAACACATACAAATAATTTTGCACACGAAGTATTAAAGCAAGTAAATGCTTTGTCTAACCATTGTGGCTTTGAACGCCACGCTATTGTAATGAAATATACCGGAATGCCACAAATAACAAAAGCAAGTCCTATACTAACTTCCCAAGGACTAACATAACATGGGAATGTAACTAGAAAGGCACATATGCATAAGAATACAATTGGTAGTACTAAGTTTACTTTAATAGGCCTCAAAAGTTGAGGTTTAGTGTATCGCATCCATAATAGGCCTGTTACACTTATTGTAGTAAAGAGAGCTTCAACAAAAGATACATAGTTGATAAGAACATAAACATCTTCTATTGTAACAAGAGCCAATGTTATAATACACTGAAACAAAAATGTTTTATCAATCATTTTATACAACCTTTCAATGCTATTATTTATGCATAGCGACGTAAAATTAAACTTCGATTTCAAACCTAATGTTTTTATCTGTGCTAATCACTGAACTCTGTATAATTAGAGTTCAGTGGTGCTAATGGTAGGATCAATTTACATGTATACCTTATCCAACGAGAGAAAGGACTTGGTTTGCACATTGCAGATTAAAGTGGGAGGAAACTGGGATCAGGTATTCATCTATAAAGAGGTACCTTTTATAGGTATCGGCGCAAGGTATGACTTCGTCAAAGTAGGAGTAATGAATAGGCAGCGATTCAACTGAAACATACGAATTTTCGTCCGAGCGCAAGTCCTTTCTCTCGTTGGATAAGGTATAGTTGCATCTCTTTTAGGTATATGTAGACATCAGAACACGTACTTGTATGCTTAGTGGCCTATCAAAACTAGTACATCTGTGCTACTGCCATCAACGCATATACATACAATCATTGACTGTCAATGATATGTACAATTAAGCAACAAAAGACTTGTTATCGTTTAATTTAATACATACCATAAAAACTAATGAAGGAACAGGAGTAAGCCTTTTAATATCGATTAAGGCAATAGCTCTAGGTAAATGTCCCTGGCGAGCCCCAACGAAAAATAAGCGGGATGACGCAAATATTGCTCCATTGAGTGATCCAAATGTAGAACATGCCACGAAAAATGGCATTATATATGAAAATATTCCTAACATTTTTGTTCCAAATGTCACAGCCACTGCATGGGAAGCCAAAATCTCTTCCCGATCTAGTACCACAAAATAAGCAATATTTGTCACAACATATACTGTAGTCACTAGAGGCATTGATATACAAATCGCTTTTGGAAGATTTCTATAAATAAAAAATTAGTAGTAAGAGTATAATTGGAGAAAAACAAAAACTTACTTGTATGGATCTTTTAGTTCTTCGGTGACGAAATTCAAATAATTCCAACCGGAATATGAGAATAATCCAGAATAAAAAGCTAAAGCAATATATCCCGGTTCAGTTTGTGTACCTGCCATTGGATGTTCAAAATGTTTTGTGTTACCACCACAAAGATACCAAATTCCCGCCACTACTATAATGCTTAAGGCAAACATTTTGGTAGCAGTAAAAATGTCTTGTACTCTTGTAACCCATTTTACATTGTAACAATTAATAACTGTTAATAAGCATGTTGTAACTGCTGCCAATAATCGTACTGCTTCATATGGTGGATCACATGTAGGCCACATAGGTTGTAGGATATATTGAGCAAATGTAATTGCTGTTATCGCATTACCTGTCGGGACCAAAATGAAGAGTGCGACCCAAAGGTATAAGAAAGCAGGGAGAGGGCCAAACGCTTCCATTATATACGCGTAGTCTCCACCAGATTTAGGGATCATAGTTCCTAAAAATAAATACATTATTACGCACAAATAAAACGTAATTGAGATGGGCATACATTTATTCTTGAGCATTCCTTGGATCATATAGTCAAGTGTAATCACAGATTACTTATAAATGACAATACAGGCTTTGATACGGACGTAATGTAAGGTAAGTGACAACAAATATGTAGGTAAATACCTAATGAAAATCTTTAAAAAATTGATACCTACATAAATATCGCCTACACTAACATCAATAATATAATTCAAGGGTATTTGCATGTATTTAAGTATTTTTAACTGCTACGGTCTCCAAACAACATATATGTAATACACATACATATATGCCAAACAAGGTACCTACCGGCCATTTTTAAAGCTGAGCATGGCGCCGCCAGGGGGAGGGGGCGGGAAAAAGAGAAAAAGCAAAAGTTATTAAAAATAAAAATCAATTTTTTACGAAATCTTGAAAAAACGCCGAGCGACGAACCCCCAATACTACTTCCCCCCCCCCCACCCGGGAAAATTTCCTGGCGGCGCCTTTGAAGCTGAGCGTTGATTATGGATGAAAATAAACATCAATTAAGAATGTATTGCCAAGCATTCCTTATAGGTCTGCCTTCATTTCGTCCTCTTTCAACAAATTTGAGCAGAAGTAAATACGCAGATAGCTTATCAAAATATGTTAAATTCCAAATTTGAAGAAGATAGCTTGGTTTATGATTTATCAGTTTACACTGCTATAATTACATTACTTTCACACACTGTACTTACGTGACATGAGCACATGACGATATTATTGTTTGTGTATAATATTATTCTTGTTTTACATTCAAATTTATCTTCAAAATTAAAGATATAAGGTATAAGTACACAAAGAAATGATGTAGGTACCTAAGTATTTCTAAATTTTCTGATTTTGTTAAAATTTACGTATTTCTGGACTATTAATAAATACAAAAAATATAAAAAAGCAGTAGTAAAACTAAACACGTTAGGTACCAGTGCGTTGTCTGCGTTCCGAACATAAAGTTTTACTGTAGCAATTTCGATACTCTGTTTTTTCTCTATAAGTATAAGCGTTGAGTGATTTCACTCAACGATATAAGTAGGTAGGTAATGTACTTATATAAACAAGGGTAGGTATAAGAGACGATTGTCAAACAAGTAAACAACTGAAAAATACGCGCCTAATACTTATTAATTCTGCGTGTTGTCCCGATTCACCTCCTTAAGGATACATCTTAAAATTCCTTTTTAATGCATCGCGATTTGTGGAAATCAATCTACCTACGTTTCGAATTTAATTACTTTATGGTTTGGGTATTGAGAGGTCAGGGTCAGGGAAAATTCTGTAGCACACAGAGTGGATAAAAATATCATCATTAATTTTCCTGGTACACTAGAAAATAAATTATTGCAGAATATATTTACAATAAATATATCACCCATTCGAATCAACACACGGTACGATCGTCGCATTTGCGCGAATAGGGACTACTTCTCAACAACGCAATTACAAATTTCCGCTTGACATAAAACGAACAATAAACAACTCAACTATACAAAGATGATTTTAAGTAATAACATTTAATAAATAATATAGTACCTTGTTAAATGCTAATATCAGTAATAACACTTTAGAAAGAAGCTTACACATTGTTGAAAACTGAATATACATGAAGAGCTCTGAACATCTCTAAGTATAACCAAAGATGTAATTAGAATAAACAAAATGTTGTAGGTAGATTTTGTGTAAAATGATAATCCAAAATCTAATGTAAATGTAAACACTAATAAATCTGTAGGTAAGTTAGTTCATAAAAATGAAATACACCGAAAGTTTATGATTGTAAACTCAAATATTCAAACCCCATGTGGATTTTCCACAACTTGAAAAGAATCAGGTAGTTTTAGTTTCTTCGGGTATTCTTTAAGATTCGTCGTCTCTGAATATTGTGTAAGTTCCAATGCAGAATAACCTATCGTAATTTGGTAAAAGATTCCATAGATTTAGCATGACAATAATGAAAAAAATCCCAGTTCGACTGGATTACATATTTCGAGCTTTCAAAGAAACAAAAATTATTCTGAAACGCACAATTTTATAAGTACAACAGAGGCAAAACCACAAAAGGCAAAACTCCTCCAGGACATAAGTATAGGTACCATTACAATATTTGAAATGGAAATGTGACAGGCCGAGGGGTGTCTCACTAACGACATTCTTGGTGCTCAACTAAGTTTGCGGGTTTTTTTAATCAATAAAAACTGGAAAATTTCAAGAGGAATACAAAAAGTGGTTTATTCGAAACATTCATCCAACTAATTTTGGACTTCTTCGCAATTGGCCACGCCATTATGATAATCGTGATAATCGGAAGACAGGCCTGGTGAATACGGCGGGTACGAGAGTAGACCTCATTTCAGCGTTTCGACTTCGATGGTGTCCCTGACGATGGGACGGAGCATTGTCGGACGTTAATATCACTCGTTCGTCTCTCGTGCCTCATTCTGGTGGTTTTTCGATGTATGGTTCAAATAGTTCATCGGTAACAATGTCCATTGACAGCTCATAGTACAAGATTCCTTTCTGGTTCTACCAAACGCACAGAGTTGTCTTCTTCCCGAAGCGAGTTGGATGAGGTTGATGCTCCGTCAGGCGAAAGAAACGATTTTTTGCGTTTGGGATTCTCGAAACATACCCACTTCTCATTGCCATTAACTATTAGATGAAGTAAACTCTTCCTTTCATTTGTTGCAAAAGCAAAAAAAAATCGGAAATGGCTCTTCGATTTCCCATCTGTACCTCAGTCAACCCATTTTCTTTCCCTTTGAATTTTTCGCATGGTATGTAAACGTTTGGAAATACCTTGCTGAGTCATGTTTAATGGGTCTGCAAGTTTGTTGATATTGTGTTTGTGTATAATCTTCATCCAATAACTCTTGCAGATCGGCGTCCTCAATTATTTTTGATCTTTAGTATCGAAACCGCCACTTTTGAAGCATTTAAACCAATCTTCACACTTAGTTTTCGATGTTCGTCGTAGACCTCCTCAAGCAAACGACGTGCTTCGGCTGATTTTTTTTCAAGTTAAAGCAGAAATTAGGGCCATGTAGGTTAACCGTTTTTAAAAGGGATGTACCTACATACTGTGACAACACTTTAAAGGGGTTTTTTCTAAAAAAAATGTACCAAAATTTTGTTTTCAATAAATTTCTATTTTCTGCATGTTAAAAAAGTACTTGCTAGTAGCGGCAGTCCTTATCAATCATAGACAGCCCCTCGTATTATTTATGCACCTACTGACAATCATGAGACGTTGCTAAAATGCTTGAAATTTGGCAGTCGTCCTCGGAAATCCTAAAATTCTTTAGCATTCCCTAGCAGTACTTAAAAAGTATCATTTTCGTATTACCTCGCCAGAAACTTTTCCAGGGGAGGGTCAAAAAATTTTCAGTTATTTTTTAATTACATTTATTTCGATAATGAACACATTTGTAGTCCAAAAACAGAATGAGCCGCGAGTTTATTAGAGTTCGCCTTTGCCTGTACGTGTACAGTTTCTTTTTAAGTGGGGCACTCCTTGTGACAGGACGACCCTTTTTGCTTTTGATTTTATGTTCAAAAAATTTATAATAAAATCTCTTTTTTTTGCTATTTTCAATATTAGTTTTCATTGCAGATACAAATGAGCATTTTTATTATGGACCGTAAATTTCGTAAGAATTTATGTATATCAGCGCAATTTTCGCGCACACTTTGGGCAGTTTTTCCTTATTTATTATTACAAAATATGTGTTCGTATATCTTGAATTAATTTTTTTTACCTTTTCTGATATTTTGAATTCTCTTAGAACCTTGAGGACTTAATTAAAGTAAAGGAATGAATTATTTTTCTGTTCAAAGGTTCAAACTGTGCTCAAAATTTGGTCCGTTTGCTTGAATACTTTGGCCGTTTTTCCACGAATTGACCGTGTATAACCTAACCCTAAGCAAGTAATTTAACGAAGGCAGCTTAATGTTAATTAGAGACTGTATTTGTTAAAAGTAAAATTAAAAAGAGGTTTTACTTAACTGGCTTGTTTTTAATACGTTAATGATTTTTGGATGTTGTCAATTAGGGGTTAAAAATGCGTGGTGAAATGCGAAGGTGAGCTTTTGCACTTTTTTCAGTTTATCCCGAACAAATTTTAAAACGGCGCTTCCCAGCGAACAGTTAACTATATATAGAAATAATATGACACAATTGAAATGGACAAAAGCCCTAATTTTTTAAGAAAGCGGGCTTTTTGGCTGTAATTTTACTAGTCTATAAACAAAGGATTTTAATATATTACCTACGATTTACTCATTTACTGAGCAAATATGGCAATTTTATGTAAAGACAAGTCGATGATAACATACACATACCTACATGCCTTAGAATATAACTTTTTATAATCTAAGCTACATGCAGACTATGCACACAATTGATTTTTGACACTGGTTAACTTTTGTATTTATGCCAAACCGGAATACCCTCCGTATGTTACCCTATGTTCATAACACCGATTCTCAAAACACCTGCAATGCAGGAATGCACATAAAGTGAACGCCAAACAAAATTCGTTGCACGTCATATAATGTGAGTGACGTAGATTGGGGGCAGTGTTGCCAGATTGTAATTGAAAGAAGGAAACAAGAAAAGAACACCTCACCGTAATACTCAATGAAATGAATAATAAACCAATAATTAGTCAAACAAAATCAAAAACATACTTAGGAATATTTAAAACAGGGTGTGTCAATAATGAAAGATCTCAAATATCTTTATTTTCAAATTTACGTTCAAAGATTGATAACGTGTCGAAACTGAACCACTTTAAGAATGTCGGTAATTGGATTTTTTGACAATTTCACATCAATTTCAAAATCGCAATAACTATGTTAACATAGGTATGTTAACATCATATGACAAGAAGCAATTTAATATATTTTTTTAGAAAAAGTTGAACAAACATTTATTTGAATGTTAACAATTTAAAAATTTAAAAATTAGTCTTGAAATTAGTATACCGGGGCTGCTGAAAAAATCGAGGTTTTAAATCGTCAAAAACATTTTTTTGAAATGGCGCGCCATTTTCATCTTTTACATTTATTAATGCTCTACCTTTTACTTATATCGTTGAGTGCTCTTTATTCAATGCTTATATTATGTCGAGTATTATGTAGTACCTATATAAGTAATATATTGTACCTACAACCAAAGAGAATCTACAACCTACTACACCTGGTCAATAATTTTAAAACATTTTTAAAAATGATTTTCAACCAGTTCGGATCCGAGCGTTTTAGATCGAATAGTGGTGCTTGACTAGAAATAATCGGGAAATAACCAAATAGACAATATTACCATATCTTTTAGTTCGTGCAGCGAAAAAATCATTGCTATAAATAGTACATATTTTCACTTTCTACTTCCGAAAACTAACTAAATAAAAAACGAAATACGACTGCGATTTGTTTCTAATCAAGAATGAGTTGCAATTATAAAATTAACCAATATAATATTTGAAATTGTTTAATATAGTTAGGTATAGAATATTTGTAATACATATTTTTCGAACAACATTTTGATTACACCCAATTCGATTTATTAGGAATTAACTAAATACAATTAGGAGAAAACTACTTTTACAAAAACAGATTAATATGTAATTATTAATATATTATACGGTTTCACAAAATTAGGATGGCAATATTTATACAAAATAACATACCACTGCGATGTAATGACGTGTGTAAAAGGTTTTTATAGTTTCATAAGTATAATTTGCAACCTTATTCATCCCTTTGGATTATGAAAGGTACGATGAAAAAGATTAGTGTGGTTGTGGCCCTTACCCCCCCCCCCCCCCCCCCAACAATATTTGTCCGCCCCAATTAAACAGTAGTTTGATAAGACCCATGGGCTACGGACACTGGAAAATCGTGGACCGAGCAGAAGATGACAAGTAGGAAGATATTAATATTAGAACAAGTATCAGTACTCGCATAACTGTTCAAATCAGATGAAGAATATGAGCAATTACGAAAAAGGTCAAAAGGATACCAATGCAAAATCATCACTTAACGAAACATCCGCTCCATATTTAAAAGAAAGAACACTCCAATTATACAAAAATGAAAAGAGCAGATATCCGAATCGACGAAGGTAAAGTAAAAAACATAACTATAATAAAGAACGATGGGTGAAATCAATGACATGAGATGAACAGGACACGTCTATTGAGAAGAAGGAACACATCCTAAAGGTTATATGGTGAAGTAAAGTGAAGTTTATATCAGAATCAAGGATGAGAGTACGTCACTATTAACATCAAAGTGTCACCAGAAAAAATAAAAAAAAACATTAAGTAGATACTACGGTTGATATTTCGTACAACATTTAGAAAGTACTATTAGTTGGTGTGTTTCACGCCAACCATTCTTGGTTGCTTCGAGTATGCGTAAATAATAATCTATTTATATCTTCTATCATTTTTACCCATGAAGCAGGATTGACTAGATCGAGAATAATGAATTTTCGGCATGCCATGGTCAGGCCCGCGCCGTCCATATGAGCAACTCGTGCGTTGCACGAGGACGTCGTGGATGCAAATACCCGGTAAGTATGTATTCGTATGATTTGTATATTGTATATTATAATAATTTTTTTATAACAATGTTTAGAGGCGCACTTTTTGTTTTTGCACGACGGCGCTCGACAAAGTTGGCGCTCCACTGGCCATCGTACAATGAAGAGATCAACACGAGCTTTTTTAAACGTTTGGATGGGAATTGTTGGTGATCTTATTATTAGTCCATCTGTTCTACAAGGAGGCTTAATCTACCGTTTGTTACAATGTGATTTTTTAATGATCTAACATTAGATTTACGAACAGTCTGTGATAAGTATACATATAATATTATGCATGATGGTAGATACACTACCTACCTACCTACTACATTTTAGTTGCATTGCGCGACAATTTTTGAGCAAAACATATCCTCGGCGATGGATAAATATGCACGGGAATTTTATCTCTGAGGTCATTTGAAATCGATTGTTTACACATTATAGTTATTTATGTATCAAGGGAATTATAAGGGTCTTAATTACCGAGGGTAAAGTTTGCGTCCCGAGGGCCTTGCGCCCGAGGGACAGCAATTACCCGAGGTAATTGAGGCCTATTAATTCCCGTGATACATAGATAATTTTATTTCTGACCGAGTTTAATAAAATTTGTTCATTTCCGGTATATTTGATTCAGGTATCGTCGATTGCAGTTTTGGTTGTTGCTAGGTTACTGGTTCATAAAAGAGCCGTAGAGGGAATTATAGCGTCTTTATATCCCAAGGGAGTTATGACACTCGTTATTGGTATCGTAACTATGACAATATAAGCTTATAATATCACTGTCAGAAATAAAATTGTTTATTAGCATGTCTGCAATGTTAAAATCGAAATTATCGTTTCAATTTTAATTTCATATGCGCCTTCATGAAGATAATTACTTATATAAATAAATAATTATAGATAAACAGTTTGATGTACCTACCTACCGCAATGTGAGAAGAGTGGTTTTTCATTAAAAAAATGTGCAAAAAATTCCTTTAATAACAACATAGGTAAGTATATTTTTTTTAACAAAGAAAATGTGGTTGAATTACTGTCACCACCACCTAAAACTACCCTTTAAGTAAATATCGGAGGTTGATCGCTGCTTAATTTGTTGTCCATACGATCTACGTCTTCCAGTGAAATTTCCTCGGAAATTTCGTATTAATTAATGCGTGGTAGAGAAATTTATCTCACCCTTTAAAGCTCTGTACTTATCTCCCTTTTACCACAGTATACCCATATACTGTGCTTTTACAGACTATAGCAGAGGTGGGGAACCTTTTTACCATTAGAGGCCACATTTAAATTAGGCAGTAATTAGAGAGGTCGCATACCTGATATACTTATGAAAGTGATTTATAATTATTATCTATGAATTGAACCAAGAGCTACCGAGCTACCTTTTATGAAGGCCGCACAAAAAACTCACGGAGGCCGCAGGTTCCTCACCTCTGGACCATAGTGACTATTCTGTTTACTTTAATGAAAAAACACGACTACGTACATACAGTCAGTCCAACCCTTGGAAACAAAAGGAAGAACTTTTAACAACTGAAAAATCTGATTACTTACAGGAATCCTACACTACTATCGGAGTAAAAATGCAAGGCCTCTGACTTTAAGTGATCATAACAAAAAAACTGAGGGGTGAAATTTCTTCATTTTTGGGCAGTACATTAGTCATTTATATATGTTTAACATGTGTAAAAACCAAAATGGTAGAATCAGTTGTTTAACTTTTATTTTAATTAACAGCAATAAAAACGCTGTATTTAGTATTTTCCCGGCTGACGGTCAATTTTAACTTATAATAAAATTGTTATTGTTTCATAAATTTGTTACCAAATTTACAAATGTTGTAGCACACATACTTCTGAAAAGTCGACAGCCAATAAATATTGATTATTCATATGATTAACTGGTTTTATAAATTATAAGCCCTAACCGAAAATGTGCTATTTTGCAATTTACGGAAGTTAAAGAAAAAATTCTTGTTTTAAATACTAAATTTGTATTACTCAAATCGATCTGCATTATTCCTTTATTGAAAACAAAATTTGTTTTCTTGTAATTCAAAGTAAATGTTATAATTATCGCGAAAGAAAGACGCACATATTCCCGCGAGAGGTAATCTACCACATCGTAAGCAGCGAGCGGCAACCCACAACAATGTGATTATTCTTTTGCATTGTACAAAACCATGCGCTTTATAGCAATAGTGTACGACAACAGCTCCCCCGCGCGCCGCGCATCTCCCCACCGACTGGTGCATGCATCCTTTTTTCAAAATTTCTTTTAAAAAAAACGATGTATAATGACATTATTTTTGTGAATCGTGTTAGACCACAATATAATTGCTTTAACCTTGTTATGTTACTGTCAAATTGTTAATATCGAACGTTCAGGTACTGAGTTACACAAGATGTCGTTTTTTCATTATAGCTTTAAGACTAATAAACCAATTGGCCTCAAAAGCATCTCACATTGACAAAAAAGTATACATTTTTCATTTTCAAATATATAAGTATCTACCACTCAGTTTCAATAATATAGCCGTAATTAATTTTTAAAGTGGAGCGCTTGTGCGATTTGAGTCATAATTAGCGCTTTTTCTCACATACACTGATACAGAAAATTAACGATGTATTGTAAAAATCTAAAACTGTACACCTTTTTGTAGAAATAAATGGTCTTTTAAGTGCACTTTATTTCATTAAATTATGATTGCTAATTACTGAGATACTAGCTTCTAAAGTCAGAGGCCTTGCATTTTTACTCCGATAGTAGGCACAGTAACGAAGTAGGTACCCAAATTTGTTTTTAATAATATTGGTGCTTGGTTCGGGGGGGGGGGGGGGGGGTAGTGCTCAACGCACGGTATTGGACCCATAGTAGGCGCATTTTAACGTAGTGTCCATGTGCACTTTTTAGTGATTGGATTGTTTTTTAAGTACGTGGCCAAAGTTCAAAGGATTATTCTTTAAGTGATTTTAAGCCGAAAAGTTCATATAAACATATGTCCGGTAATGCTTCATTGTCAAGATACAGGGTGTCAACGTATCCGGCAATCGATGTTAAGACGAGCTAATGCTTGCATTGAAGTTGAAGGCGGACATTTTCATATAAATTTTGTGTTACTTATGTTATTAAATTAATGTTTTTTTTTCACACAAAAAATTGTATAAGTATATAGTATTTGTTTAAGTGTAGTTTTAATAAATCGTGTTTCTTGTTTGATCTTTCTTAAATTAATTTTTCCAAAGCAAGATACGAAAAAAATTCAAGAGACAAAAAAATTGTATTTTTAGTTGCTTAATGCGAAAAAAATATAAAAGTTTAAAAAAAGTAGTGGCGCACATTTTTTTGGCCAAAGAGTTGGTTAAGGTACCCCCCTGGGACGCCACTGGACTTAATACTTTGAATCAAGTTAGGGCTAAATTAGCATCTTCCTATCATAGATAACGCTACCAAATTTCAACAAAATCGGCTAATGGATTATTGAGATATTTACGAAAAACCGATTTCTTAAAAAAAGTCTGTATTTTGACAATGAAGCATTACCGGACATAAGTTTGACCACGTACTTAAAAAACACCCTGTATACCTACCTATTAATATTCATCGTACCTATTACAGATTCATAAAAAGTTCGGAATATCATGATAAGAGTAGATACGTAAGATTAGTTTGCTATTGTGATCATTCTTATTCTATTTTGATATCTTCAGTGCCAAAGATTACAAACTAATTTATACTTATAAATACTCTAGTTTCAGGGTTTTTAACTTTAAATTTTGCCTGTCTTTGGGTATTTAACATATACCTACATTTTAAAAATGAAGTGCATTTTTTGCAGCGGTCTAAAGGGGTTATTATACCATTGTAAACGTTAATCGCACAATTAGTAGTAATTAAGATATTCTAGACTAGAAAGAAGCCACAAAAATAAGTTTAAACTATTTTTTTAATTTGTAATACTGCATGATATTATTTTGATATATCCATCGCATGTTCGTAGAATACCTACACGGAGATTTGTCATATACCTTTACCCTTGCGTCATACCTGCAGGGTAGTAAAAATATTTGAAATACTAGGTACCTACATATATAAAAATCAATAAATGAGTTTTAGGTACTTTTTGTTATTTATAACAAGAAACCAACAATAAGTACAGAACTTAAACAAAAAGAACACATGGTGTCTGTCCTCGATAATTTACTATACGCCGGCGTCCGCTAACCGGTAAAAAAAATTATGACGCAACAACCACGTTGAATTTCTACTCACCTAATTCGGCATAACACAGTGCACCAATCATAGATAGTATTCCTGATAAAACCCATACAATTAATGCCTGTCCGACCGATCCAGAATATTTTAAAACTCCTTTCGGCGAAACAAATATTCCGGCTCCTATTATAATACCAACTATTATAGCAACCCCGTTAATAAGCGATAGTTCTTTCTTCATTTTAACACCGGGTGATGATCCGGAAGCAATTGATTGATCACTATCTGTCCTTTGTTTCGACATTTTAATTCACAAAAATCACTTTCTTACTAAACAAAAGTAGTTTATTTAGGATTGGCGCCAGAAAGCACTATGTTATAACTGAGCGGCGGTTCGTAGGACGACAGCTTCTGCATAAATGCCCCCACCACGTTTCCTAAAGTAGTTTTTAGTCAATGGAATGGAGTAACTACTGCAGGTTATCATCAATTGACTGTTTTAAATTTACAATCAACCCTTCCACATCCTGTATAAAATTGCAATAATAATTTGTTGAGGAGTATGTATAACAGGATGCTACTTGATATCGCTCATTTTTTAAGATATTTTCAGGGAAGAGCTTTAGATACCTATCGTGCGATCTTTATTTTTAATTCACTGCATTATTACCGTTTATGAAATAATTCGTGGACATAACTTTCAATTTTGGTTTAATTTTATATAAAAAATTCGAATTATACACTTTCATAAGTACAACACCTACTTACTCTTATTATAACAAGGACCATAGACAAGGACAGACATTCGCCAATGATCACGTTTTCTAATAAGTAAAAATTTGCAAATTGCATGAGAAAGAAACAAATTCTATTTCGTTTGGGAAAAACGAATGTTTCACTTTTCAGAAACTGGAAAAGTAAAACGTGTTTGAAATTATTTCTTTATTTCATTTCTTAGGTTAAATAAATTTAACCTAAGGTGTCATTCATTATTAAGGGTGACAGATTGTGATAGATTAAAATTAAACAAGGGTTGCTAAGATACAAACGTTAACGAAACCGTTGGTATATTTTGTTCTCATCAAAAATGCGAAAATCCAGTCAACCCTCTTTCCACGAAAGCATAACTGAACATGACGAGCAAGATTAATAAGAATAAATTATGCGTATATCAGTGCAGTGCTGTGAAAGATATTGCACGTGGTAAAATATTTACTACATGGCCTAGGGAAAACATAAACAAAAACCTAGGCATACCACACTAAAGAACCTAAAAGATCAAGAATTTTTAATGAATGAGCAAATTTACCTTATGAATTCGCCATCACATCTCACATCACATTCTTACGCACAATTTATTTCTATTAATCTTGCTAGTTACACCGCATTTTCATGTATCTTTCGCGGAAAGAAGGTTGACTGGATGCTGTTCTTTTTGGCATTTTTGACGAGAATCAGTATTGGCAGCTTTGAATTTAAACGTTTCCCGTTATAAATTAGTCCAATTTGCAAACGGTATTGAAACGATAGTTGCGCCACTGGAAATTAAAGCAACAAAAATAGAATCAGAAAAAAGCACTAAATTAAGTAGGCAGACATGGTAAGCGGTAGTTGGTTCCCGGCTAGAGTAACTGAACTCTATTATATTGCGTTCAGAGCTAGAGCTAGAGCGCATAAAAGACTTGGTTCTCTGTGTAATTGTGTACGGTGTACACTGTTAGTCAACGTACTTAGTTAAATACTTATTTCTTTTGTTTTATATGTAGGTAATTGTTCTCTTAGATAGGTAGGGTGTATTTTTAATTAGCATCTTAGGTTAGATATCTAACAAGATTAGCATTTTACGGTTTCCTCTCGTTACTGAGAGGTAGGTGACAGAATCACCTGGGAGATATTGACGCGATGACTAATTCAGCTCTATCCTGTATGTCACAACTAGGCGTGATATCACGCCAACACGCAGCAAAACAGCTTTAAATGTTGTAAAAACGCTGTGTGGGCTATGACTTCATTCTCTTGGAACCAGAAGTCCTGTGGATCGTGTTTCTCTTCATTTCCTTTCATTTCGGGCCGTAAGTAGTTCTAAAGTAAGTATGTCACAACACTGACCGGAAGTAACGGTAACCGATATACTTTTGGACAGTGAAGAGGTCGTTGGTAGAGTTGGCGCATAGGGGCCCAGGGGCGAAAGGGGCTCTTTTTAAATTCATCGAAATTATTTTACATGATAACCATTAAAATAAAATCATATGAATATAAAGTAGGTAAAAGTCAATATATACCTACAAGTAAATAATTAGATAAATATTTTAAATAAACAAATACATTAATTTACTTTTCACTAAAAAATTTTGAAAATGGGGCTCCCAATCTAACGGGGGACGGGGCCCGGGGCTACAGCCCCCCCCCCCCTCCCGTTAATCTGGCCCTAGGTATAAGTTAAAGTTTACGTGCAAAATGCGCCCAGCTGATTTTTAGGCATTGCAAACTCTATTGTGCTTTAATTTTGGACTTATTTTAATATCTCTTTCCGATCAGTGAAACTGAATAAGCGCGTGTGAAAGACTTTTGCGTGGCCAGGGGTGAATTTATACATAGATCGGTCGCCTAGGGAATATTTAGATCTTGTCACTACTTTTCAAAAAACAGGACAAATCTCATTTTCTTACTGATACTACAACGAAGACGTTCGTGTACGTCTAATGCTAATGCGTCTGCGACTTACCATGCCCGAGAATTCAATGTGCTACCTACAAAATCGTCTGTAGCATCTACAAAAATCAAATTTTGATAGTAAAATATTACACTCGTATTAACGAAGGTTGAATTTACAACACTAAAATTTCGTCATTTGAACCAGTGGTTTTGTTTTTATGTAGGTACCCCTAAATTTAGCTGTGGCGTCGCAAACCCCACACAATGGGCACCTTGCCGTTCTGCCGTAGAAATGGTCCTTAAAGTACATTTTAAAAAAACCTAAACAATGTACAAATAAACAGACTTTAATTTGACACCAAGCCCATTCAAATCGACCCAATGGTTATTTTTTTATTCAGCTTCAAACTTGAGTAAGTATACCTACGTACCTATGTACTTTTTGCACCGATAGTAGGTATAATATCGATTGATTATTATAATTAGGGTTCCACACTCACTTCCTGTTTCTAGAATTATTCGCATTTTATTTGCGTATGCGTATGCGCACAGGATGGATTTATTTCTGTGCTCGAACGTGTTCCCTACATTCATGATTCAAGGAACTTCATTCTAATTTCGAGATTTCAATATTATCAATATCGAAAATGAAATAAAGTCTGTTTTGATTGCTAATAGTAGAACACTTGTGGGAGAAAATTTTTTACAGTAGGAAGCTGTAATATTTCGTCAGTTAGGTAGTTATTTTAGAAAAACTTATTTGCATTATTAATTCTATTTTTATATTTCGAATTTAAAATATGGTTATTTGGTGACGTTGAAATATTATTAAATAAAAAACACTGATCTCGGCCTCACCGGCAAGCTGAGGTAGGTTTTATAGTTAAAATACATATTCAGACATTTCTACACTCTGGAGTTGATGTCAAAATACTGTGAGATAAACCAGACAACTGTGGAGTTCTTGGTAACAAGACAATTGCTCTATATCAAATCATAGATCTTATGACAGCAGTGTTACAGCTACAGGAAACCCTTTTGGGATGGACCCTGCTCCCAGGGTAGACTGGTTATAGTCCAGCGATCTCTCGACAAAGTACAGGGCTAATTCTGCGAATCTTCCTGAGTGCGCGTACATATGTATGTTGGTGAAGACGCAGGGAGACTATTACAAACGCCATATCCGTTATGTGGCTGTGTTTTAAGAAGGAACCATATTAGAGTGATTGGACGATATACTCAGAACGACTTTACCGCCTAGTTGACTCTCGCATCACCTCCACTATCTGATCGGAACTAGTCCAATCATCCCTTGTGGGAATGAAGGAAGCTTTTGGCCAGATAGGGTACGGTGTAATTGTGGGTCCAGGGAAAGTGAGCGTTTCATAGTACCTTAGCTGTTTCCGAGAGGTCGTCCGTATAGTACTTAACGATCCTCCTTTCAGAGGCTAGTGGGATTGTAGTAGGGATCTTTGGTTGCGATTTTATATTAGCGGAATTCCAAGGTAGCCTTTTTTCTAAAGCGGAGAAAAACTGAAACACGCCCTCTTCTCGGATTGGAAGTAAAATCGTAGTCGATGCGATGTTTGGCACGATAAAGATCACTGGTTGAGGGTGAAATTTCCTTAGTGTGACAAAATTCTAGTAAGGGTAGCGCTAATAACCAAAGCAGTTGATGCTCGTAGAGGAAATCCGCTATTTGTATAATTCGTATATAAATTTCCAATAAATAAATAAACCTCAAACTTCAAATTTGTGCATTTGTCCGGGCCCCATCGCACGTGCGTAAGTGTATAAACCGGCACTGCGAATTTATGCAATTTTACAATACCTATCTAATCTACCTACTTACACTTTGGTGGATATTACCCATTACTTTATCTATCGATGAAATGTAGAATAAATGTTGTAGCTGTTAAATATTTCGATAGCGCACTGTATTATGTGCGCTAAGAAAATGTTTAATACCTACCTAAGAAGCAGCTTTATATTCAAAATTAAGCAAAGATAAGTTAAATGCAAATATAGAGTATAACGCCCTCAAGATTTTGGAGTCAGGAATTCAATTCATGTTTGTAATGTGGTTGTGGATATAGTGCAAAAGATTGTACACAAAAGGGAGTTGAACCGAAAGTATGTCATGTTGGCGGGTTTCCGGCGCCACCGGCGAAACAATTCTGTCGAAGTCTAATATGTACAACCCGCCGAAGAAAATTTGCTCAAATTTATCGTTTATACCTACCTCTCTTTGCAAAACTTCCCATTTACTACTGACAGATAGGTACTTATTTCTGAATATTTAATATTTAATATTGGTTATCTATACCTAAAACTGTAAGCTAATCAAACGTTATACTGAAATCGTAACAATCAGTTTTCATATTTTCATTGAATGATTCCTATTGAATCTATAAAATTTCAACTTTATTTTCAACAGATTATACTAAACTCACTTTTTTCAATATTTTATTCATTTTGGGTTTGTAGGTGGTTTGATGGGGTACATGATCGTATCTATAACTGGAATCTTGACCGAGTAAAACAGGACAAAACGTTTTGAACACTGATTCATAAAATTGTAAATGATTTTAATAATTTGTACTCCCATCCACACTTTGTAAAGAGGGGAATGCTGTGTGGAAAGATGAAACGGGAAAGTTATTATTTGTCAAGTTATACATGACAAATATTAATTATAGGTCTACACATAGTAGCTTTCATTCGATTTTAATGAATTTTCAATTTTCTTCATAAAGAAATATTAAAGCAAAGCAAATGATCCATTTTATCGTTTAAGTTAATTTTCAACCAACTTCAAAAAGTTGGTTACTAAATTCGTCCGGATGTCTGTGCAGAGGCGTATTTATGCTTCTGCCGCCTAGGGGCACAAGAAAACTGCCGCCCCATCACATCCCTCACCACAGGAATAGAACTTATTTATGGAAGTCTGAAGTCCAGAAAACATTTTTTATTAAAAATAAATAGAATTTATTTCAAATTGATTGGATCCATCAGGGTGTTAATCAGACACTAAATGGGGTGGAACGTAGAATGTAGAAAATAACTTCACAAAACCTTCGCCATAGAGTATAGACAAATACATATTTAAGTTAAATAATAATAATAATAATAATAATAATAATTATTATAACTTAAAACACAATCACGAAATACATCACAACGTTACACATCTATTTTACATGGATGATCTTAAATTATACGCCTCTACAAGCACAAAACTCAACCATTTATTACATATCACTGAAACATTTTCACATGATATAGGTACACATGGAGTTTGGTATTGACAAATGCAAAACACAGCACACTGCTGGTAAGAGAGAATTTGTGGATTTTGAGCTCGAACATGGTGACCATATAAGATCCATGGACGAGAATGAAACTTACAAGTATCTTGGTTTTCAGCAAAACACACACATAAAACATACACAAATAAAACGAAATCTAATCACACAATATTTACACAGATTACGTAGTATACTTAAAACACAACTACACGGTAGAAACACTGTCAAAGCTATTAACACATACGTTACACCGGCCCTTACTTATTCCTTTGGAATAATAAAGTGGACAAATACAGATTTAGAACAGGTACAGCGAAACACACGTACATTACTCACTAAATACCGAATACATCATCCACACGCCTCAACAGTAAGACTATACCTTCCTCGTTCACGAGGAGGTAGAGGCTTAACAGACATAGCCCTGTTACACCAAACACAAATACACAAACTACGAGAATACTTTTATAACAAATCACACATTTCAGCGCTACACAAAACAGTCACACTTGCAGACAAATCTTACACACCCTTAAATATGAGTAATAGAAACATCACACCACCAATGAGTAGAGATACGTACATCACACATAACATACAAACTTGGACACAAAAGACTTTACATGGACGATATCCACAGGAGATTAACGAAGACTGTGTTGATATTATAGCAACGCATGCTTGGTTAACCAAATGTGATATTTTCCCAGAGTCAGAGGGTTTCATGTTTGCCATACAAGATCAGGTCATTTACACACGAAATTACTGAAAACACATAATTAAAGATAGGACAATTACACATGATCTTTGTAGACAATGCTCGCAAAGACCAGAAACAATACAACACATTATATCAGCATGTACACGTCTAGCACAAACGGAATACAAACACAGGCACGATCAGGTAGCTAAGATAATACACCAAAAACTCGCCACAAAACATAACCTTTCTACTGATAACACACCCTATTACAAATATACACCGCAAGTTGTACTTGAAAACACCACACACAAACTATATTGGGATAGGACACTACTCACAGATAAAACTGTATATAACAATAGGCCAGATATAACACTTATAGATAAAACACAAAAAATCATATACATAATAGATATTGGATTGCAGTTCCCAACACAAACAATTTAGCCAATACACACGCAGAGAAACATCGGAAATACACTGATATAGCTCAGGAACTTAAAGCGCAATGGAGAATGGGAACTGCTCTTACAGTACCCATTGTTCTTAGTGCAACCGGAGTTATACCAAAAACAATACATCACAGTTTGCACATTTTAGGGTTAGATAAGAACATATACATACAATTACAAAAGGCTGTCATTATCAACACTTGTCACATAGTTAGAAAATTTCTAAACATAACGGAAGATACCGCACATCACTCAGAACCACATCACACACTTTCAACTAATACCATTCAAACACAAAATGAAACACAACACTCAATCCTCCCTTCACAAATTGAAACTCTGTTGCATACACAACATAACATTATAGAAAGTCCATTACCAACACACAACACTTCAACAATCACTCATGTAACACCTCTGACTCGTTCTCATGCACTCAAACGTAAACACACAATATACTCACAGTATCAGAATTCGCAATTAACACAAAACACAAACAACACATTACCCACTCGAGTGCAACCTATGCGTCGAGCTAAACAACAAAAAACGCTTACACAATAATCATAACACTTTTTCAAAACATACATATTATGTTCATTTTTTTCTTTTCTATAAAAAGTCACTAAGTCACGAATAAGTGACGCCAACGGAGAAGCCTAGGAATATAGGGTCTCTTTTGTTATTGATGCGCGACGCTGCGTTCATGTTAATGCCTTCGCGGAAAGAGGGTCGACGGGACGTGGCTTTTACAAATTGGGATCAAATACACCGAGGCTTCTCAAACAAATACATTATCTAAAATGTGATCAGCGTTGGTTTTATCAACGTCATTTAATTTAATGAACATAATATGTGTATAGTATTTAGTATGTTCACTTTTTAACAGCAACTTCAAATTTATATTGTATAGATATATGTATTAGTAGGACTAATCGTAACTTGATTTCGATCCGGAAGCTATCGATTGGTTACGCTCTATTAAAAATTTGTAGTTTATCTTTTACAACCTTTATATTTTTTTTATTTTTATTTTTTTTTCTTTATGATCTATGTTCTGTTTACTACATTCATTCATAAGACTAAAAAAAAAAACCAGGCTTGGCCTGAGTATCGATAACAATCGAAGTACATATAATAATAATAATAATAATAATAATAATAAATTTATATTGTATAGATATATGTATTAGTAGGACTAATCGTTACTTGATTTCGTTCCGTGCGATTAGTTAACCAGGCTTGGCCTGAGTATCGATAACAATCGAAGAACATAATAATAATAATAATAATAATAATAATCGTTTATTGCCCAACAGACAATACAGTCCAATTACTGGACAAAAGAAAACATAGAAAAAAAAGAGCCATTCGGTGTATAACAAAATAAGTAATAATGTATAATGTAAGGTTATAACTTATAAGTAAGTATAATAAGTAACTTAAAGTAAATGAAATAAAGAAATAAGGAACTCAAGATAACAAAGGTAATAATATGTAATAATTAAAAATTAACTACATGTACTAAAAAGTAAAAATGTTGTAAGGGTGACATGTAGGGTTGCCAACTTTCTGTTATTGAAATAAAGGACACCTTGGGCCACAGAACACTCACTCCTTGGGCAGGCTTGGGCAAGTACAGTGACCTGAAGTCCTAAGTACAAAGTTCTAAGTACCAAAGGTTCTTCAAGTACCAAATGTACTTGAAGTACATTTTGTATAGATTAGTCAAGTCCTCAAGTACAGGTACAGTACTTAAGTCCAACTGAAAGTACACAAGTACATAGTACTATAATAACTGCTCGTTTTATTTTTTATTATAAATCAACATAGCCAATACAGATACAAGTCAACACAGTCTTAAGAAGTGGTAGAAATATTATTGATTTTTAGCTGATTTTGAGTCATTAATAGTTTGTGTTGCTCCAGGGCAGAGTAGCTCAGCTAACTCAGCTGTAATTATACCTTCAAAAGTAGTTAATATTGGTTTAAAATATTTTCCCCGAAGAACAAATGGGTACTCCGTTTTATTTCGTTTATTCAGTAAAACACTTCAAAGCAGTCTTAAATACAGGGTGTCCCTGAAATGCGTGGACATCGCTTAACTACAGATTCCTGGTTCGAAAATAAGACGATATAACTTAACTTACCTATATACAATTACGTTTCGTTTAGCTAGTATTCAGCTTCAAAGTTCTTTAAAAAAAAAGTTATTTTATCCATAACGACAGAACGCTTGGATCGATTTGGATAATATTCGGCATTGCACTCCTTACAGATGTGTGTCATCTTTTAAGGTGGTATTAGTTATTATCAGTGAACCATTAGTGTACGAAACACGGGTAACCCGGCATAAACCAGTCAAAAACTTTTTAATGGTAAGACCAATAACTTTCAAAAAAATAGTTTCAGAAAGAAACATTCCATAGTAATTTTTTTTGTTACTTGTTAATTGATGATATCTGTTAAGGTTTAGACACAAAAAAATAAAATCTGAGGGACGGCGCACTGCATTTCGTAAAACAAATGTAACCTAATAGTCTCGTATTCTATGAAATCAATGACGATGATATTTTTATTAATGACAAGTAAGTGTATGCAGTGCGCCGTCCCTCAGATTTTATTTTTTTGTGTCTAAACCTGCTGACTGACTAAAAAGAATTTTGTGTTTGGATGACACGAAAGTTGATATGGCTCGGTGTTTTACTTTGTTCGGCTTACGAATGCAGTCGAAAATGTGTGCTTTTTTAGAACAAACATGAAATGTACTTTGTTGTACTTGATGGTACTTGCAAGTACTTTATTGCAAATTTTCGTAAATACAAAGGTACTTAAATACTTTTGTGCGAATTTTTTGTAAGTACAAAGTCTTAAGTACAAAAAAGGACTTAAGTACGTATTTAAATACATCTGGACTTAAAGTACAGAGGACTTGCCCAAGCCTGACCTTGGGAAAATTTTGTGGGTGCCACGATACTACTTTTAAAAAACATCCATTTTTTAGGCGGCTATTACATAAATAATTGTTTTACGTATCTTTTGAAAGCCGTAAAGTATAACTTTTTTTTAACATCTGTCATAAACAACTTTACGGCCGCATTTACTTTACAACCGCTTTTTTTGTCCAGGTGATGGAGCAAAGCACTCTGTAAGTGACATGAATAATCAAATATATGATTGTGTTTGTCAGGTAACTGTCACTGCCAAAATTATGAAATTGATTTTTAAATTAAAGTTTATATCTTTTTGTGATAGTTGCCTAAAAAATGTTGTGTGCACCTCCGTTAAAAGTTCTTTTTTAGCCTCATCTGATTTGTTAGCCTGGGATTTCGCCTCGGCTCCAATCATCAGATTCGGCCAAAAAAGATCACATTTACAACCTTGCTTCACAAATAACTATTCTTCTCCCGATGCCTAATATTGCCTACAACCAGTCTTTTTATTAGTTTTTAACTTACCAATCTTAGTTTAAAAATAAAGTATTTATGTGGTGTCAGTAGGTATGGCACTTTTTTTAATTTATTTGTTACCTAAATGCGCTTATTTATATTTTCGGATTTTAAAGGACATTTTCTGTCCTTTGACACCTTTCAAAAGGACAAAGGACATACTTTTAAAATAAAGGACTGTCCTTTGAAATAAAGGACGGTTGGCAACCCTAGTGACATGAGTAGATAATATATAAATGTGATTATGATTATAATTCGAGTGCGGCTTGTAAATCCATGAGTGTGCAACAGTTGATGTCGATTTCCTGTCTTAAAGAATGAAACGTTTGAATAGAGTATATGATAGGGGATTTTAATAGTACATTCGTCGTGAAAAGTAACGGTATTGCGAGAAAAATAAGATGGAATTTGAAATGAGAGTAAGGCTAATAAATATGGACATGGACAATCTATTGAGTTGTGTAACAATTTATAGAGAAAAGTGAGTGAAGCTGCTTTACGCCTATTCTCTAATGAGCGTACACCAAACCGTTGCAGCAACAAATCGTGATCAAACCCTCGGGTCGGGTAAGAATGATCCAGTTTGTATGCTAAATACTTCAAAAATTTTCGTTGAATGTATTCGAGTGAATCTTTTTGATTCGCGTAAATGGGATTCCAAACGAGAGCACAGTACTCAAGTTTAGTACGTACCAAAGAGAAGAATAAGGATTTAAGGGCATTTATGTTTGAGAATGATCGACAGTTGCGGATGATAAAACCCAATATAGAGTTTGCTGAACGTGATAACATTTTAATATGATAACGGAAGCTAAATTCACTATCGAAGTACACACCTAAGTCCTTAACAATTCGAGTCCGCTCTAACTCAATGGAGTTAGCACGATAAGTAAATTCGACTGGCTTACTTTTACGCGTAAACGTTACTATCTTGCACTTAGGTATATTTAACTGGAGAGAGTTATCTACACACCAGCGATGCAGAGCATCCACTTGACACTGAAGGAAGCGACAGTCGTTAATATTAGTTATGGGAGCAAACATTTTTAAGTCATCCGCAAAAAGTAATTTATTGCAAGCCATTTCAGGTGGTAAGTCATTTATAAATAATAAAAATAGAAGTGGTCAGAGGTTGGACCCTTGCGGGACACCTGAGGTAACGTTGATACATGTAGAAGTAAAGTTATTGTATGCAACCTGTTGAACATGGCCTTGTAAGTAGGATGATAATAGTAACAACAGCGATTGACTAAAACCAAACGCATCTAGTTTAGCTAATAAAATATGATGGGAAATACGATCAAAAGCCTTAGCGAAGTCGGTATAGATATAACATCGACTTGCCCGTGACTGTCGAGTATAGCAGCAGTAAATTGTGCAAAGGTCGCTAAATTAGTAAGTTAAGTAAGTAAGGTAAGGTAAGGTAAGTAAGTTAAAGCTGAAGTTGATTAAAGTTGCAAATTGAAGAATAACATGTTACGACAATATTAAGAATTGTCGAAACATGTAGTATGTAATTTTCAAATTTATTCTTCAATTTGCAACTTTAATCAACTTCAGTTTTAACTTAAATAGTTAAAAGTTATTAGGTATTAGACCAGGTATAATTCAGCAGTATTTCGCAAGCTAATTGCTTGCTTCTTCAGGAACTAAAAAATATATAACAAAGTACTTAAGCTAACAATAAATTGTAAGAATACTTACAATAAATGTTTAACATGTCATATAAACACAGATGAAGGTCATATCAAACACAACAGTTATTAAAATATTGTGAAGATAAAATTTTAAAATTTTCAAATGATGTCAGAAAAATGGCTGACAGAATTTTAAATAATATTTCAATCAACGTCTAAAGGTGGTTTACCTATGGTTATGGTAACGTTGTAAGACCTTTTAGAAAAACGAATTCTTTTATCTTCGTCTTTCAATAGCCTGAAACTACTTTTAGGACAAATATGTAAACCTAAAGTGATATGCAACCCAACGTACATAGCTACGAAAAAACCCATTACTTTAGCTCTCTTTCTATTATATACTCGTTGCTATTATAGCATTTAGTATAGTTATATGGTAATGGTCGAATCAACTACATAGAACACGGAAAAGTATCTAGCGTGAGAAATTACATTGGGAGGACGTGTTTACGCGAATATGAAATTTCAATGTAATATTTCTAGTGGAAAGATTGTAGGGTACGAAATCAACCGACTATATACGCAAGGAAAGACCAAAACTATGGTTTCTATTAGTCGTGTTTTAAGTTGCATAGATTTGAAAATGTTATATATGCAGTTTTTTGCTTAAACTGTGTTTGTTACCACTGATACTTTTGTTAAAGGGAACGCTCTGTGTATCTCCATATGCTTTACATGCCAGCCACACATTAACACTTGAAACAGTAGTTATTAGAGGATCAGTTTGATTGATGTTGACATTTGCAATCATACATTAGTGCTGTACCCAGTGTATGAAAATGAAAACGCTAAGACAACATAGGGATTGAATGTACTTTATTAAAAATGGTACAATCTTCATTTTTTACACTCGGCCTCACATAGTGAAAACAATCTTCAAAAAAACCATTCACATTTATTTGAAGATAATACAAGTTTAAGATTCAACGGAATTCTCTTCTTTTACCTTAGTAGGGTCATCAGGTTTCATGGCAGGGAATAAAAGTACCTCCTTAAAATAGAAAACGAATGTTAAATAACGATTTTAAACAAGCAATAGTAATAGTTAGTTACCTTTATGTTATTACAATCAGTTAAAAACATAGTCAGTCTGTCAATACCCAATCCCCATCCAGCTGTTGGAGGAAGACCATACTCTAATGCAGTGCAAAAGTTTTCATCAACTAATTGAGCTTCCTCATCACCTGCTGCTTTATCCTTAGCCTGCTGTTCGAATCGTTCACGTTGTACAACTGGATCATTTAATTCCGTATAGGCATTACAGATTTCTTTTTTCATAGCAAATAATTCAAATCTTTCTGTTAGACCGGGAATTGATCTATGCCATTTTGCAAGTGGACTCATTATTTGAGGATGTTCAATAATATATGTCGGATTAATACAAGATTCTTCAATAAATTCGCCTACTAGTTTGTCTAATAATCGTGCTGCAGTACGCGGAGAGGGACATTCGACTTCGTGCTTTACACATAAATCGCTTAAAAACTTGACACCTAAAACAATTGTATATTAATTACATAATGGCAGAACTAATGAGACGTATGGAGAAGAGATATTAAAGAAAATGAAGTAGGTTGTATGCGTATAAGAAATTAAACACCAAATATAAGACAGTGTAATTTCGGAGTAGGGCTCTTTTGTGTAAACCTTTGCAATATCCATTAATAAAATTCTTACTATTGCAACTACACTTTGTGATGTAACTGAAAAGGATTGGAATCATGCATACTGATTGCAGGAGTATTATACTGTTGTTGTTGTTTGAAATTTGAAACTCTCAGAGTGATCAAAAATCACATTAGTCATTTTGTTTAACAATACACTATAATAGAATCACAAAACACTGAATGCTCTGTTAACGATTTTTTATAGGAAAAGAAGACGGTTACGCTATCAGAAGTGGTGAAGACTGCAACTTCAAAGGCAGTGCAACTAAGCAGACTCATCTGAATATTGGCACCCACATCATGCATACTTTTGGAGGGTGATCTATTTGTGGCGGAGGTAATCACGTTGGAGGTTGCTGTATACTATATTTGTCATAGCAAGACAAAATCAAATAGTTGTAAATACTCAAATTCTAAAAACGTTTTCAATTTTGTAGAATCTAGGGAAATTTTGTTTATAGATACATAATTTTAAATTCAGAAGATTTGTATTTACAGAAATTTAAATTTTATTTTATAAGGTAAATTATAAATCGAAATTGTATAGTTGGGATATCTAGAATGTTGAGTATACAGGGTGTTTACGGTCTTGTCATTTTATTCAAGGGTGATTAAAGATCTTAAAACAAAGTCATTAACGTAAAAATGTCTTAATAAAATGTGCATAATAAGAGAGATATTGCTGTTAAATTTTTTTTTGTTTTTATTCCTATGGGTGTGTGTCGGTCTTATTAGGACTTAAGATCATAAGATACGACCCTGAAAATTACTATCTAAACTATTCAAATCGATACTCGTAAACCGTTAGAGATATCGATATGAAATTAGAGTATCTTTTTTTTGTAAAATCAATTGGACTTTAATAATACCTGACGAGAATTCGAAAATACGGGCCTGAAAAAAATTGTAGTAAAATTGAAAATTTCAAAGCAGGTTAAATCCGGTTCTGGATATAAATTTAATACTTCATATTTAGGCTATCTGTAGCTATCCTCAAATGTTAATCTTGAGTCGTTCCAAAGTTACCATTACTTAGTTCTCTGAAATAAAAATGTAACTTGACAGGACCGTGTCTCCGCAAGGAAGCATTTTTTATATGTTTACGTTAATGACCTTTTTATAAGATGTTTAATCACCCCTTAAAAATAAAATCACAAGACCGTAAACACTCTGTATAGTAAATGTATATGGTCAATGAAATATGAGAAACCTAAATTAGAAAGTATCCAAAAATTGTTGACTGGTACTTGATCTTACAAATGAATTAGCACAGTGAAGAATGATTATTTTTGAATCACATTAGATCACTAACAAGAAAGTTATTATTTTATTATTCGTGCTTGACCTAAAGTGAATCAGGCATAAAGCACAAGGCTTGGACTTGGACTAATTTATGTTATCTTTGAACCACAATATTGAAGTTATTGTAGGAAGTACAGATTTAAAAATGTACAAAAAATTGCCATTTTAACATGACGACTTGAAAATTAAGTGTATTTGGAAAAAAAATTATTACAAGTTAGGCATAAATAATCTATAAAAAAGTGTGATGATTTGATGATAGTCTTAAAGAGTCACAAGAACCTTTTATAACATAACCTGCAATTCATTCCTTGAAAAATTTGAAAATCGTAAACGAAAATTACAGAGCCAAGTGCTACAAAGATTACGATATATGAATGGCAAAATATATTTCTGAAATGGCACCACCTTGAATTCAAAAAACTAATTTCATTAAATTTCTCTGACACTCTGTATCAAAAATATCAATTGGAATAGGTACATTTTTTGCAAACACAAGCCAGTTTTGGAGACAGACACCAGAGGGCCAGATTATATTATTTATTCATACAAGGGAAATAATTTTCAAAACATTTACAATTACCTCTAGAACCTTATACCACAGCTAGTTATAGTAATCAATTGAATAAGTAACATTGCGGTAAGGTTATTTATAATCTAAATAAATCATTCCTTGCTAGATGGCAACACTTACGATTCACCATTTTTGGTTTCCAAATAATCCAAAAGCATTGGATAACTATAAGAATGCATAAACAAAGATAATAAGCTATCTGTGATTGCAATACAGCTACATCACGCTACATTTAGCAAATTGTCATTTCCCACCTATATAGCACTGTATCTGTGCCTGTGCACTCTATTCAGTGTAGACCTTAGGTCAGATAAATTACATAGATACGCCACTCTAATGCAACCGTTTGTTTTCATGTGAAACCGATGAGAACAATTCGCTAGATGTCGCTGTATGTTAAATTTATGAAAGCTTCAAACCATCTTGGAACTTATAAAGGGAACTGTTTAACCACTGTTTCACTGCTTAGTTTAAATTTAAATAAATGAATAACTTAAGTCATAAAATTTTTATGCGTAAGTTTCGCTGTTAACTTGAACTGCTTAAAAACATTTATAATCTAACATTTGCCAATCTTCCCACGTATTCACAAATTATTCATTTTATATATGCTCGTTAGTCGTTATTGCCTCGTTCCATTTTTTCCTAAATTTTAAATTTATTAATTATTGTAGTGTACCTTACATATAGTGAAGTTTAAGTGTATTATTGTAGTATTTAAGATAAGGACTTTTTTAATAATATAGAACAGCAAAGGGTAAGTATATTAGGTAAGTACTTGCTTTTCAAGTTTTACACATTATATTACAAAGGACATTTTGGATAGTTGTATGTGAAAGTATGATTATAATTTTTAAGAAATGTATGCTTAGTAATTTTACACTAGTATAATAGTTCAAAATTCAAAATGTATTTTTTCTATTTGTGTGTTTATTATTCCAATAGTGCTTCTATGTGTGCTAGTTTAGTTTTGTTAGTTATCTATATGTACAAAGTTAAATGTTGTACCACATTAATGTATTATTTGACTCATCCTATGCAAGTTGCATTGTCTAAAAGGAAATAGTTATTATGTATTATTAATATTAATATACATTATCTTATCTAAAAATTTTTTTTATTTGTGTAAAGGGTGGATTATATGCAACATCCGTAAAAGTTATATAAAACACCTTTCATATGTATACAGCTCCTATTAAATGTGTCACAAAGTTAATTAATTTTTTTTGTCTACATATGAAAGGTTTTTATATAACTTTTAGTACATAAGCTATATGGATTAAAATATTAAAAACAATTTGAATATCCCGCCGTAATGAAACGTGTGCGAACATCTCGTTAGATGGCACTAATTTGAAAACAAAAAAGGATAGGGAGTGGCGTATCTATGTAATTTATCTGACCTAAGGTGTAGACGTTTACAAAAATTGAATCAAAGCCAACCTGTTAATTAAAACTTTCTGTCATTGTTTCTTTTGCGTGAAAAGCCTTATTTGCTTACTGTTATACTCACCAGCATCAGTAACAAGTTGATTTGGTGGTGGAAATTTTGTATTTAGAGCTTTTTCCAAAGTTGGTAACATTGGAATTCTCTTAAAAGGTGGAGTGAAATCAATTTCAACTTCTTCACCGTCGGGGCCATCGGGATGGTATTTTATTTTGTGTGTTCCATATATACTATAAACCATTCCGGACACCATAGTTTCAGTTAGGGTCATTAAATCATTATAATCAGCATATGCCATGTAAAATTCGCAAGTGGTAAATTCGGGGTTATGAGTTAAATCAATACCTTCATTCCTAAACTGTCGCCCTATTTCATAAACGCGATCTAAACCACCAACTATTAACATCTTATGATATAGTTCTGGTGCGATTCTCATATACAACTGCATATTAAGTTCATTATGATATGTTACAAAGGGTTTGGCAGTAGCACCTCCTGCGATCATATTCATCATAGGCGTTTCAACTTCTAAAAAACCCAGTTGGTCTAAAAACCTACGAACGTATGCTATAATTTTTGCACGTGTTTCAAATATGACTCGTACACGATTATTAAGTATTAAATCTAAATATCTTTGCCTAAATCGGGTTTCTTTGTCCTTCAAACCAAAATGTAGGTGGGGTAACATATGTAAACATGGCGAAAGTAACTGTACACGTTTTGGCGTTATAGATAATTCTCCTTTTTTGGTTTTAGATGGAGTTCCTTCTACACCAACAATATCGCCTCTCCTTATTTTGTCGGTATCTTCGGTAAATTTAGCTTCATCATAATAGTGCTTTGCAGTAGCCATAATTTGTAACTTGGTACCTTCACCACGTAGATCATAAAATATAAGCTTCGCACCTGATTCACGTATTGCATGAATTCTACCCGCAACACTTACACTATCGGACTCTATCGTTTCGCCATCTTTCAAGCTTGAATATTTAGCAATATAATTTTCTAGCGATGTGGATACATGAAATTTGTGTGGATACGGTTGTTGGTCATTTCCTAGTTCCTTTAATTTTGCAACAGCTTGGGTACGTATTTTGAAGTATTCATTTGGACTTACTTCTTCTTCAGGTTCTTTTTTAACTACTGTTACTTGGACTGGTGTTTGGGCGATCTTTTCCGCCTTTTCTTTGGCTTTTTGTTCTGCTTTCAGCCTTCTTTTCAGTTCACTGTCAAAGGAATATAAAGTAATTAGACTTTGAAATATATTAACGTACCTCTTAGCTAAATTTGAATAATTTGAATGCAAAAAAGGGGCTTTTTTCAATATGGTAATTACTTTGAAACGTTGTAACATATTGAGGTTATATTGCGTCAGTTTTACTTTTATTATTAAATTGCAACTTACTTTTTGGATATCTTTTCAGTACTGGTATCTGCCATTTTATTACTTCTTTCTATGAATATTTTTGTATGTAGGTTTTCTAGAAATTTGAAAAATGTAACACGAAATAGAGTTTATAACGATGAAAACACAAATTGTAGTTTGTGCTTGTGGATGAAAAGAATAAAGAAGCACAGCTTAAATACACACAGCTAGCCAACTCTCGGCGGCACCTTTGATGTGGCGGTCTACGAGTAAGCGAGACAGAAGCCTTGCTGTCTCTGTCGCACAGAGGGGAAAAGTCAGGGCCGGATTAAAATGATTATTTATTCAATCTTCCTGACAGTAGGTACCGTAGTAGTAGGTAATTTTAAAATTTATTGGATTATGATATTTTTTGAATCTACAGTCCTCGCCAGGAGTGTTTACCGCTACGTCATTAATGCCTGAACTAGCTATCCAATTTGTTTATACTGCCTTCAGTGCCTTCTCATATTAATCAGTGAATTAAATAAAAGATGGTGAACATTCGCAGTGCATTTGACGAAATCGACATACGGTATTGAATAAGCAAATTTAATAGAAAGAGTAAACCTATAAACACGAAATCAATTTGTGCTTGGGTATATCTGAGAAGACGGTGAGAAATATCAAGTTTCGAGCTGCAGCTAACCCTGTTTTAATTTTAACAAGTACGGGTAAAAACGACCACGCAAGAAACTAAAATCAGACGATCTACCTGCAACATATCCAAAATGGGCATAAGGAATACGTTATCCAACATGTATGCACAAAGTGAGTAATATTACATCACAGTTTCACAGTGTTTTACAGATGTTTGAGGTAGGTACTACATTTTGTTTACAGAAAAGCATGCCACAGTTGCAAGTTTAAATACAGAAATTCGTAATAGCCACATATTTAGTAAGCGACAGAAGTCTTCACCGTGCAATCCAGTCGCTAGGATTCAAATTAAAAAAAGACTCCAACCGTAGAGCTTTATTGGAAAAAAGTTACATTGCAGAAATGCGAATTAAATTTCTTAAGCAATACATTAGAGATCAATTCACCGAATCGTCTGCAAGTTGTATTATTATGGATGAAACTCAATGAAAGGTGGATCTAGTCGAAAGGAAATCCGGGACAATCATGGCAGAATGAAGACATTAGGAGTGTATGAAAACCTGAAGGCTACGATGGCAAGAGATTCATTGTTGTTCACGCTGGATCTGCCAGAGGATTTGTACAAGGTGCTGCTCTATTATTTCCACACTATTCAAAACCGAGCTGCATGGTCTAATTAAGTAACTTTAAATACAAAAAAGGTATGAAGTAAGTACATACATGAAATAATTAGAAGCTATGGTATAAACAGGAAGAAATGTTGGACGTCGCAGTTGACGAACTAATTATTAACGTGGGAAACTGTTCTGAAAGCTGAGATGTAGAAAGTGACTCCGATTAGAAGTCTTAGAACACTTTGACAAGCAAGTTTCTACAACTTACAATTTGTAATAAAAGTGTATTTCATATTGAATACAATTTCTATTAGTAATGTATTTCAATCATGTAAGTACAATATATTTTGTCGTAAAATGCTGTTAATTCACACATTTCCTATGTAATGTTCAACATTAAAAATGTCATCTTCGTACGAATAAATATGTACTTCCATTTTATTTATTCATGTAACTTAATATGCATTTTGTGTAATTACAGTATAATAATGTTACCATCATATTGTTGCCCAATATTACTGAATTGGTAACAATAAGAAATTATGATTATGAAACGTAGTAGCCTTGCGAGGTGTAAATAATGCAGCTCGACAGTTGAGTTCTTCGATGCAAATTGTTTAACCTATAAATTGAATTCTATAATTATCAATTGTTTAATTGTTTATCAGTAACTTACCACACAACCATTCTCCTACTTTTATAGTTCCGCTGCAATTACCTATTAAATGTTTTCATTTTGTTGAAAATTGCTGTTTGGATTAGAACCTACATAACCTGCAGACTACAAAAATAACGTACCGAGCACCTGTTCAATTTCAAGGATACTGTTTTGGTAATAAAATAGAGTTGTGCAGCTTACATTTTTAATAAGTCTTATATTATGATATATGATATTATATGATGATGTCCTGTTGGTTTTTTGTCACCCATTTTATTAGAGTTTACAAAACAAAACTTAAAACAAAGTTCTACAAATCGTAAGTACGCCTATGATTGCTAAGGCAATTCCCGACTGCACGTCAAAGACATCTTTTCCCCTAAGAGGCGGAGCATAAAGCCTGCGCGAAGGGATCGACGCAAACCGTTCCCGCCAAGAGAGTGTTATAGCTGTGTGTATTTAAGCTGTGAAAGAAGTAAAGAAAATTTAAAAAAAAAGTTACACGTATAATAGCAATGTTGCCAATTCGCACATTTTGTTTCGTGTTGTATTTATATACACTGTGTTTAGAAAATTTCACCACAAAATTTCCTTTCGAAGTTATTTATTTATTTATTTATTTATTTATTTCATATTCCGTTGGTCTTACATATAAGCACAGGATCGTCAATTATAAACAAAACACATGTATATCTATAGACATTACACATTCACTAAGCATCGAAGTTAATGTTTAATATTTAGGGTAGAAAACTGTGTGTTGCAGTTTGCTTTTGAATGTTTTGTTGTCATTTGTTTGAGAAATTCATACAGAGTAGCACTAAGCTCTCGAGAGTCCTGAGAGCAGAGGCGCACCCAGGGGGGGGGGGGGGAGTTCAAACCCCTCCCGAAATTTTGAACAATGAAGTTATTTAGCCGACGAATACCTTCGCCTTCAAAATTTAGCAATATTGCTGTACCGTAGGTACCTAGTGTAGGTATACAAAAAAGTGTTGGATACGCACCACGCACCACTTTGTTTCTTCGATGAAGTTAGATAGTGCGCTTAACTTTTCCTCAAATATTTTTGACCCCCCCCCCCCACCCCCCCAAACAAAAACCATGGGTGCGCCCCTGCCTGAGAGGGCGTGTCCGAGTCCAAGGGAACTATCTTAGAGTCCATATAGGGACTCTAAGCTATCCTGTTTACAAGGTACATTCACAACAAAAAATAGAACGGTGCAAAATTGAAATTTATAAGAAAAAAATTGAATTGTTAATCCAAATCAATAGAAATAAACTAAATACTAAAATATGTTTTAATTTTAAGTAAAGTGCACCAAATGATTAAATTTTTGTCAGATAACGTAGGTATTATGTATATATGATTTTGGAAGCTGGTGATTAGCTGAGAATGTTTGTTAATAAATATTGTTCACATATTTTTCGCGGTTTTTGTATACTTATTATTTCTTTACAGCTGGCTGTCTTTCCCCTCTGTAAGATTTCTCTTTTGCATGTATCACCATCAAAGTGTGACATTATTTTATATTGGATATTTACTTGTGACACTATTTTACAAATAAACAAGGGTTTCATTCATCGACATATAGAAATGGACTGCGCGTGGTTATGCTAAGCCGGGATACTGCAGGTGAGAGAGAGGATAAACGTGGAGGCCTATAATAGTTCTAGCTTTATTTGCCGCGTATCTATTGGTTGCTGTAATTTCATGGGAATGCAGCGACCAATAGATACGTGACAGATAAAGGTAGGGGAATGCAGCGACCAATAGGTACGCTACAGATAAAGCTAGAACTAGGCCTCCACGTTTACCCTTTCTCTCACCTGCAGTATCCTGGCTTAGCATAACCAAGCGCAGTCCATTTCTTATATCGATGGTTTCATTTTATTGCTTGATTTTACAGTATACCTATTGTATTTTTATGTTAACGTTGCGAAATGTCGTTGTAATTTGCTTATAGCACAGCATAATATACCGGGTGAATGAGACCACCCGTATCAGTCTTTTACTTAAAGAACGGTGAGTCGTAGAGAGGTGGGGTAAAAAAAGTGATTATAAAAGCCATAATAAAGAATCGAATGGTAATATCATTATTTCTCGGAAAAGTCAGCATTCCTCCAGAAGGCCTCCAACTCCAAAATTTTAAATGGCACCATAAGTCGAAAAAGGTATTATTTGAAAGATTGTTAAAAAAGAAGAAAGTTTAATGGGAAAAATTATTTTATTACTGCCACCCCTTTTAAGTAATATTCGACTAAAGTTATTAAATTTGAAATTCATTGTAACAAAAAAAGTTGAAAAGTCGACTTTTAAAATCTAGTTAGGTACCAATGTTACATGTGTTCAAAATATCTTCCATTTACTGCTAAGTACTGTTGAGCTCTTCTAGGTACACTATCAGTGGCTGTAATAAGTACTTCTTGAAAGGGAAGAACACATGTAACATTGGTAACTAGATTTTAAAAGTCGACTTTTCAATGTTTCTTATGTTAACAATGAATTTCAAATTTCACAACTTTAGTCGAATATTGCTTAAAAGGGGTGGCAGTAATAAAATAATTTTTCCCATAAAACTTTCTTCTTTTTTAACAATCTTTCAAATAATACCTTTTTCGACTTATGGTGCCATTTAAAATTTTGGAGTTGGAGGCCTTCTGGAGGAATGCCGACTTTTCCGAGAAATAATGATATCACCATTCGATTCTTTATTATGGCTTTTATAATCACTTTTTTTACCCCACCTCTCTACGACTCACCGTTCTTTAAATAAAAGACTGATACGGGTGGTCTCATTCACCCGGTACCTTCGTTATATTTCAGTTGTTTAGTCCCTTTTACCCCTGCCGTTCCGCAACCTATCCTCCTTGATGGTTGTAACGCGGGTACAGAAGCAATGCAACTTCACTTCGTAATATAATACAGAAGAACGCCGTCGTTAGTGGCATAAAATAAAACCATTTTATTGTATGGTTAGTGGAAGAACATCACAATCTAAGCGTATGTAATTTGTGAAGAAGATCAAGAGATCAAGACATAATACGAATTCCACGTAAAATTGTAGTTCGCCGAACTCATCGAATTTTGCTGTCAACTTTGGGGAGTGTGGATTGCAAGAATGTCTATCGCCGATTTTTCATCGCCTCGTATGTAGACCACCCCGTCCACCCCATCGAAATCAGGAGTGTTTACGGTATTATTAAGTGTTCACTCGTTCCTATTTTTGTAAGTGTTGTTTTTTATAAATAAATGTAAATTTGTGTTGCAGTCTATTTTTCTTTTAACTGTACCCAACGCGACCAGTAATGTAATTATAATAAGTATAGTAGTTGGTATGTAGGAAGTATTTAATTTCTCTGTTAAGTTTTTATTTGTGAGAAGTTTCGGAACTCACCATGTCAAATCGTTTTATTTTTCTATAATCAGATCGATTTTTCTTTACCTTTTTCTGTACCTAAAAGAAAACTAGGTTTCTCGTTATTGTTAAATGAGTAAAGTAGTCAAAGGGTGTTGCAGCCGATTGAATAATAAAATGCCACCTTTGGATGCAGTTTTACAATGTACACTGTACCTACAACACGTACAGTAACCTAAAGTTCGTGGTATGTTGCCACAATTTATATTATTTCCATATTATTGTTAAGACGTCCCTACATAACTATAAACTTTATTAATAATTATTAATTTGTTCGTTGTATTTTGTAAGTATTTCTCATTTTATGACTTTATTACTGTTACTCTCGATGTTAAGTTGTCGCCTGAAGATGGTATTATCTATTGTACCGAAACATGTCGCATCAAGTTTTATATAATAAACAATCCTTTAATTTGTGGGGAAGGTTTTAAGTACGGTTTGGATCCTTATCCGTTTACTAGAATATTGGTCTCCCCACTTTGTGAAAAAAGCTAGAACTCGCACTAGCGATGGACCGTTCATATCTACATATTATGTAGTTTGTGATATAAACTGATAACTCCATTTTAAAGTTTGAATATACTCACTGGTTCAACTTCTGCTATTGTATCCATCCCCGAGCCCCATTAGATAGAAGGCCCCCATTAAAAAAAAGAAATAAATTAATATATTTGTGTATTTAAAATATTTATCTAATTATTTACTTGTACCTACATTTATTTACTTTATGTTCATATGACTAACGAACCCGGCGAACTTCGTACCGCCATATTTTTTTTCCGTGAATATTTTCGAAATTCCTAAAAGACTTGTTTTACTATTTATACGGCTTCACACGAGCGGTGTACAGTCGCGGACTAAGGAAATGTAACACTTCCTGTAAATTCAAATTACATAGTAGTTGGATTGTCAATAATTCCATATATTGACACCTTTGATTTATCGAAAGTGATTAACCCGTCAAATTAAAAGTACCGGAAATGTTACATTCATCTATCATACCTGAACGCCAAACGTTCATAGGTAATTGTTACGTTTGATCGTCTGTTTTGCCTTTTGCACCCGCTCCTCGCTTGAAATTGATACGCCGACCGATATTTTGACGCCTCACAGGTGGCATATTCGTATCAATAACAATAAATAACTAAAATAACACGACGACAAACCTTTAAACACACATCACAATTCACAACACACAAAACACCGTTTTGTTATTGCGAAAAAAGCGGTAAGAAATTCACTGGTAATTTGTAGTATGATTTACTCAATGGTATGATTGAATTATGAATTAATGAATTATGACGTATGGTCTGTTTAAAGTTAACAAATGCTGGCTGAACAACTGAAAGTCAATCCGAGATCTCTCACAGTCTTCTGTCTCATCATTGACAGGATTTTTCAATCAACGGTCTCATTCACTCACTCACTTTTTATACATATTATTAGATTTTAAAAATTTTCTGTTCGATTTTTTTAAAATTTTCTTTTATACAAACCTTCAATTATACAACCGAACATTCATTTAATTTATATAGATTTTATTTTAATGTTTATCGTGTTACAATAATTTCGATGAGTTCAAAAAAGAGACTCTTTCACGTAAAGAGCCCTGGGCCCCTCAACTCTTTAACCCGGGCCTGATTATACGTAAATAATCATTGTCGAAATCGCTGGAATGACTTTTTGTTAATTCACTCAGTTTTTGTTCGAATTCATGCTTCGTGGTCTATCTAAATGTCATCCATCATTAATTAACCGCACAAACAAAAGAAACAATTGTTATAAATTGGAGAGAATGATTGTATGATCACGGAATCCGAACCTGAATAAAACAGATTTGTTCGAATTAGAAACTTGATGTGCTCGGACAAAAGGTAGGATATCAGATTTCTAAAAGCCCACATTTGAGGTTCCGGGTGATTTAAGTAAAATAATGACACACAAAATTGTTTTACCCTCTAAAATGACCTTGATCCATAATTACTCAATTGTATTTGTATTTTCTCCCATTATTACCTCACAATTATACAAACTATTTATATAACAACCAACCTCTCCAACTCAATTGCGGCGGGATTGTGTACCCATAAAAATGAAAATTGTTAATATCAAAGTTACGATCAAGCCAGGTTATCATTATAAAAATCAAAGCAATGTAGGGCCATCAAATCCTTGATCTCAGAAAATTAAGGAACATAGTGATCATTTAGGTGACCAAAACAGTGTGCAAGTGTTTTTTCGCAATGTTTAAATCATTCACAGGTCTGAGACACAGATTTGATTAAAAAATCAAAATTGGGTATATACCTACTGTCAATAATTATGTCAAAGGAATCCTTAAATTCAGGAAAACCTAAGCTATGGGGCCTACATGAATTAACGCATAGGTACCAATCGGTATCTTTTACCTTTTTGGTGATAACTTGTCACCTATGGGTAGAGTTGGAAAGAAGTTATATACCTCGTGTAAAAACACAAAAACGACGTACTTATGCTTATCCCCGGATCGGGATTGTGCTTTTGAAATAAGGCCTTGCAAATATCAGTGCTGGATTAGACCTACCAAAAAAGGAGGTAATTCCCAATTCACAAACAAAATCATCCGACCACAGCTCATATCCCAAAAAAGGAATGAATTCACAACTCAAAAGGAATTGTGTTTTTACAAGTCTTAATTCAGAAGCCTATTTGTGATGCGGCCGTGACGTCATTGTCTCTCTATAAGGTATACCAAAGAGTTTACACTCTTTATTTGGTATACTCATCTTACTTTACTGTACTGTGGAACAAGCAAAGTGAGGAAATCTTCATCTCTTTCTCGCTGAAAACAATAAAGAACAGCCAAAAGGTACCTATCCTGTTTATATTCTATATTAAAAATGCTTTTGTAAGATACCTATTTACTAAAAATACTAACCACTTAAATTTAGCAATTTAATTTAGCATAAATTAGTTAGACCCAATTTCCAAACAACACGCACCAAACCAACATTATGTTAAACGATCACTCATTAATAAGTCCTGTAATTGCGATTTTCTATTAATAGCATAGGTAAACTAAAGCATTTCGTCTTATTTAAACCTTTTTTTTTACAATTCCCAGTCAGCCTTTCCTTTGGATTAAATTACGAACTAATTCCTTTTTGAATTAAATCATGCCCAGCTCTGGCAAATGAATATTGCCCCCAACATGTTAGGCTGGTGTTGTTACCCATGACAATCCTTGATGACTAACAAAATCATTAAAAGTGTTCAAAATGCAGTTATCAATGTTTGTAAGGTCGCGTCGTCCAATAGACGTCCCATCATCTTACACAAAAGTAATAGAGCATATTTCACAGTTCCTTGCTTCATTGGTAATTCAATTTCGAACACTTTGTGATGAAATAGTAGACGAAACATTTCCATGCGTTGAATTCATAAAGTTTTGTGTCAGGCTAAAACCCCTACATAATATCAGTTACTGTTACTGTTATACCAAAGGATACTCTTTGGTTATACTTACTGCTATAATTCCTTCCGGTCTCTGAAAGCCGATCACCGACTGGATAAAAATTTAATTGTGGATTACAGAATTTCCACTCAATATTCCGTTTTTGTCATATATTAATAGTTATTTCTAAACATTTTTAAATACTACATTCGGCAGCAAGGGATTGTCATAATACTAATATAATAGTAATTAAGGTATCTAGGGCGTTATGTTCATAACGCCCGTGGTGCCTTCATAACTTTATGTCATACTTGCAAGAAGTTGGTTAAGATGATTAAAACAGATGATAACAATAAAATCAGCATAGACCCACATTTAACATCTTTGATGAGGCATAATTTTACATTTGCGAGCGTTATAAGCAGGCGTTATAAAAAATAACGCCCGTTGCTATCTAAAATCCGGTTGTTATGTAAAGAGGCGTTATTTAGTCATTAATTTTTCTTGTTTCAGCAATTTTTATGGTGAAATAATGTAGCAATGTAATTTAAATTTCGCGGTAGTATGTGTTTATTTAGGTTGGCAATATGCGCCACCGGAACTAGCGGTGGTTCTGACAACTAACCGGCTTCATTTTTTCCGGATATGATAATAAGATGGACGTTGGTACGCTTACATTCGTCCATTGTACAGAATAAGTTAAATTATATACGATTATTGTTTACGTTTATTTTGTGTATAACAGAGTGTATCCATTTAATTTTAAAATAAAAATACATAGTATTCTATGTTATTGAATTGCGTTAGTAACTATCGGTTACTACAACGTCAGAAGTGGGATTGGATAGAAGCATATACGATAGAAGAGTGTTGTGTGATAAGATTGGAAATTGGAACTTTAACACGTGCGACGCCATTTTGCATAATGAATACTTCCACGTCTTCGGTAGACGGAAACCAGCAGGTGTCCCTGCAAGAACTGATTGAAGCTACCATACGAGCAGTCCAACGCACAGTAATCCCTAGCGATGGTTCACGAGGTACCATTCCGCAGGAAACCCCGACATTGAAGTTCAAAAACTCCGAGATTAGTGCGTTGATACCCTCGTTTGGAGGAAGTGAAGCAGAGGATATCGACAACTGGTTCCATAGAATAGAAATCGTGCAACATACGTATAGTGTACCTGATGACATTTTAATTGTGATTGTTGTGGGCAAGTTAGTAGGCATTGCACAAAAGTGGTATCATTCAAAGGCAAGCCATGCATGTCTGCCTCTTGCCGAATTGAAAGTTGAATTGGAAGGCATGTTTAAGACACGAGAAGATAAAATTGCTCTAATGAGAAGATTTGAAGCAAGACGTTGGCGGAAAACCGAAAAGTTTTCGATGTATTACCATGAGAAAGTACTACTTGGAAACAAATTGAATTTGGACGAAGAAGACTTGATTAATTATATTATCGATGCTATGGACAACCCAATGTTACAAACTCAGGCCAGAATGCAAGATTTTCAATCGTTGGCTCAATTTTCAAGGATTATGAATAGAGTAACGGCGTCTGATAGAGGCACCAACACTGTAGATAAAACATCCACCCATCCGGCACCAAAACCAACACCATTGCGACGAGGCTCGAGTTCAACACCACCTACGGCTACATCTGGTGATAGTGGAGCTACCCGAAAACCCATTCGATGCTTTAATTGCAGTGAATATGGACACCTATCGATTGCTTGTCCTAAGCCAAAGAGAGTCAAGGGGAATTGTTTTCAATGTGGTGAAGCTGGCCACCGAGTGGAGAATTGCAGGAAGCAGGTTGCAGAGGGAGGTACGAGTGAAAATATACCAGACAGCACCACGATGGTACTGCAGACACACCCAATTGTGACGAGTGCAGTTGTTGCTCCGACATACACGCTTCCAGTGTCGTTTGAGGTTATTGATGAACAGGAAGGAACTGTAAGTAATCATGATCTTATTGCATTGCTTGATACAGGGAGTCCCATAAGTTTAATAAGATCCAAATTTATGCAAGGAATTAATTTGGTGCAGGACAATGGACATTTCACTGGTATTAATAATTCCAGACTTAAGGTGTTAGGTACGTTTACAACTAATATTAGTATTAATGAATTGATTGTTTTGGTAAAGTTATATGTTGTCTCAGATGATACAATGCGTTTCAATTGTGTATTAGGAAGAGATGTCATATGTAACTCGAATTTGGAATTTAGTTTTGGCACAAAGGTTACGATTAGAGAAATTTCTAACAAATTGGTTGATTGTGAACCACCAGTTTTGGAAATTATGCACATTGATTGTATTGGCAGTAATTGTAATCAAAATGAGTTGGTAATTGGGGAAGAAATTGACTATGAATCACGTAGTAAGCTCGTAGATACCTTCAATTGTTATTATCGTGACGCCCAAAGACCAATAACCCCTTCAATTAAATATGATATGAAAATAGCACTTACCCGTGACTTACCATTTTATTTTAATCCTCGTAGGTTGTCTCATGTTGACAAGATTGAAGTACAAAAGATCATTGACAGGTTGTTAGAAGAGAAAATAATTAGGCCTAGTTCATCCGAGTATTGTAGTCCTATTGTTTTGGTCAAAAAGAAAACAGGCGAAACACGCATGTGTGTCGACTATAGGGAACTGAATAAATTGGTTGTTAAAGATAGGTTTCCTTTACCATTAATCGATGATCAATTGGATGCATTAAAGGGGAAAACTTTATTTACATCATTGGATTTAAGGAATGGTTTCCATCACATACCAGTTGCTAAAGACAGTATCCGTTTTACATCCTTTGTTACACCATTAGGGCAATACGAGTATTTGAGAATGCCATTTGGGATTTGTACGGCTCCTCAAAATTTTGCTAGGTACATTAGTTTGATTTTTAATGACATTTTACGTAGCGGTGAAATATTCATTTACTTTGATGATATATTGATTGCTACAGAAAATATAGAGCGGCACTTTGAGATTTTAACAGCTGTATTTACACGCATGGTAGACAATCTGTTGGAGCTTAGGTTAGATAAATGTAGCTTTTTGAAATCCAGTGTTGTGTATTTGGGATATTTGATAGATGGTAGTGGCATTAGACCTAACCCAAAAAATGTCACAGCCATTGTCAATTTCCCAACACCTAGAAATTCACATGAGGTACATAGATTTATTGGGCTAGCTTCATATTTTAGGAGATTCATAAAGGATTTTGCTACTATAGGAAAGCCTTTGTATGCCTTAATTCGTAAGGGGATTGAATTTAATTGGGGAACTATCGAATTGAATTCTTTTGAGTTATTAAAAAACAAATTGTCCCAGTTTCCATTATTGAGTATTTACTCACCATTGTTGGACACAGAATTGCATTGTGACGCTAGTTCTATTGGATTTGGCTCCGTCTTGTTGCAAAGACAAAAATTTGATAATCACTTTCATCCAGTCTTCTATTATAGTAGGCGCACAAGCGATACTGAATCACGTTATCATAGTTATGAGCTGGAAACCCTTGCAATAAAATATTCGCTCGAACGTTTCCGAATTTATTTGCTAGGAATAAGATTTAAAATTGTGACAGACTGCAATTCTGTTAAGTTAGCCTTGCAAAAGAAAGAGATAAACCCAAGGATAAATCGTTGGGCTATGTACTTTCAAAATTTTGACTATGTATTGGAACACCGAAGTAGCACAACTATGCAGCATGTAGACGCTTTAAGTCGCGCTCAGAATGTATTCGTTATTGCTGAGAATACATTTGAAAGCACATTAATTGTCAAACAAACAAAAGATCCTAACATTGTCAGGATTAGGGAACAGTTAGAAAGCCAGGAGAGCCCAATGTATGAGCTTCGTGATGGCATAGTGTATAGAAAAACAAAAGATAGAGTTTTATTTTTTGTACCAAAAGATATGCAAGGAAATGTAATTAGAACTTGCCATGATAATGTAGGCCATGTAGGAATAGATAAAACTGTAGATTTAATTAAACAAACATATTGGTTTCCAAATTTGCGCGAATTAGTCAAAAAACATATTGAAAATTGTTTAAAGTGTATTACTTTTTCCCCTGTTGAAGGGAAACGAGAAGGATTATTACATAGCATAGATAAGGGTATTAACCCATTTGATACAATTCATATTGATCATTTTGGACCACTTGATGTTACTCGTAAACGTAATCGGCACATATTCCTTATAATAGATGCATTTAGTAAATTTGTAAAATTGTTTCCGTGTCGTTTGACTGACACCAGAACAGCTATTAACCATCTGCGCATTTATTTTGCAATGTATAGTAAACCGCGTAGGATTATTTCTGACAGAGGAAGCTGTTTTAGGGCTGTGTCTTTTAAAGACTTTTTAAATGTAGAAAATGTTGAGTTAGTATTGGTTGCAACAGCATGCCCAAGGTCTAATGGCCAAGTTGAAAGGGTTAATAGGTTTATGGGTCCAATGATAGCCAAATTAATAGATATTGAAAGCAACATTGAATGGGACGATGTTCTAACTGACGTAGAGTTTTCCATTAATAACACAATTTGTAGATCTGTTGGAGTGAGCCCATCGATGTTACTTTTTGGCATAAACCAAAAAGGGAAGGTTCATGACAAAATAAAGTTGTTTTTAAATGAAAATGAATATTTATCCACTAGTTGTGTAGATTTAAGCGTGATCCGAGCCAGAGCTCAAGTTGCCAATAAAGAGTTACAAGATTATAATAAATTGTTGTATGATAAAAAACATAAATGTGCCAAAGTGTATAACGTAGGTGATTATGTAGTTATTAGAAATGTTGATAATACTCCACATATCGGAAAAAAAATTTATACCGAAATTTAAGGGACCATATGTAATCAAAAGGGTCTTGGATAATGATAGATATGTATTGTCAGATATTGAGGGATTTCAAATTACCCAAGTACCTTTTGAAGGAGTCTTTGACTCCAGTAGGATTAGATTATGGAGTGTCAATACCATTGGTGACGATGATTCTGATGTTGTCGAGGACGACAATAGTCAGGATGGTCGAGCTGTAGCAATGTAATTTAAATTTCGCGGTAGTATGTGTTTATTTAGGTTGGCAATATGCGCCACCGGAACTAGCGGTGGTTCTGACAACTAACCGGCTTCATTTTTTCCGGATATGATAATAAGATGGACGTTGGTACGCTTACATTCGTCCATTGTACAGAATAAGTTAAATTATATACGATTATTGTTTACGTTTATTTTGTGTATAACAGAGTGTATCCATTTAATTTTAAAATAAAAATACATAGTATTCTATGTTATTGAATTGCGTTAGTAACTATCGGTTACTACAATAATAAGGTAGTATGAGAGTATGACATAACATGTATTTCATTGTGATTATTTTGATGGGAACTGTGAGCACGGGAATAATGTGACATGTACGTAAAAGGTGACTACAGTAACGTTCGTGGTCTTAGGTGGTCAGCACTAAGTGTCCCTAAAAGTCGTCCAAATGAATGAATTCGGGCGAAGCTTCTCAATTTGACAATACCTTTCTTATTTAGTTCGCGCTATAATTAGAGACGAATTAGTGCAAATGTCAAAATCATCTGCGCCAAAATATCAATCCTTGACCTCAATTATTGTATATATTGTATAGGTACCCTATATCTATGGTCAGTAGTTCGACCACCTGACATTTCTACGATGTTAGTATCAAAACGGTCACATTATTGATTAGTCCAACCGCGTCGTCTCTATCGGCGATGGAGGCATCGGGACGCGACGCACAAATAAAATAAATGCCTCTAATTATAACAATGTCCTTTTAATATCGGGTACTAAAGGCATAATGAGTAATGCATTAAATGTTAAATATTAGTGGCCTATCTAGTGTTTATTAATTTCTACAGTATGGGTTCCATAGTGCTTAAATCGTTATCAATACTACTAGGATTATTTTTTATTTTTGTTGGTTTTATGAAATTATCTAGTTACGTTTCAAAGGATCTACATAAAGACTTAGTAAGTAGGTGAAGGTTAATTTTTTGTGATTACACAACGCAATCAGATATTTTAGAATTTGGCGCGATACCCCATTCCCGGACAAAGAAATTTATTCAAGAATGATTATTATTTCATACTAAATAATTTATTTTCAGAGAAGGGAATATGTAAAATATTCGAAGGTGTTTCCATTCTCCGAATCGTTCGATTTAAAAATACCAAGTAAATGGTACAGAAGAACTGTTGGAGCCCTTGAGATTGCTTGTGGAATTGCAATGGCGTTTATTCCTAATCGTTAGTATTGCTTCTTTTTTTAAATTATTATATTAGTCGACAAGTTACCTTATTCTAGGAAAGACTGTCGTAAAACTCATTTATTTTTGGATTGCGTTAAATATGGGTTGCGGTTAAATTTGCAATTTCGGTAAAAATAGTCCAGTTCGTCAGAAATCTGTAAATAAATAGCTGAATATAGATATAATTGATACGCGAATGTGATTATTTATACTACATCTGTTACTTTATATTATCACATTAATGTAAACATTTATAGTTTTTTTACGACGGCATTAAACATTAATGAGAAAGGTAAACATAAATGCAAACTGCAAACATTAAATATACTATAAGATGTTTAGTAAATTCGAGGATATCGAATTAATGTTTATTAACAATGATAGGTGATCAAACTATTCATCACATCATGGCGTCAAACCTGCAAATTGCAATACGTTAACCCCAAAATTTGTAGCTTCCCGGCCATGAAGAGTGTGATTTTGAGCGAATCGTGGAAATTTTTTTTAAGAAACTTTGCCAATTTCGTCAACTGAATAGTTTACTTTTTTAGCATCTTAAATTATCTTGTACTTATCGTTCATTTAAAATTGTCGCCAAAATCATTCTGAAATTGTAATTACGAGTACCTACAAAGAACGTACGTTACCCAAAGATTGGGTAATTGTTTTCTTTCACACAGTACAGCAACATAATTCAATTTTTCTATTTGCGAGTGGTACTGGTAGAAATACCTACTCACACATTTATTAAACGCTTCAATGGAAACAGTTCCAAAAACACTTATTTCGGTGACGCTACAGCGTAAAATTTAAGCCAAGATGTAGTCATGGACCTACAATTGGTTGTGAACAATACATATAATTAATATTAATGTTTTATATTAGATGTTAAACGTTTAAAAAAGGCTGGGGATTTTCTAAGTCAGTGGATCTTATTAATTTTGCCATTCGTCGTGAGCGTATTTTCTGCGATTCCTTGTTCACGTAAACATAAACACAATTGTTACCCAATTTTGAAGATATCATAAATCTTTCTGTGATATAGGAATGAAAATTTATGTATTTACTCCTGCAGAAACGATTGTTGTAAATCGTCCAGATAACCGTCTCTAAGGTAACTCGCGTATTTTGGTAGCTTCAGAGTCTCCTTTCGATATTTTGAACTTCTTCAATGTTTCTGTGTATCTTGCAGAACGTCATGTTAATTCCGACTCCCAGTCGATTTTGTCAAGTATTGTTAAGTTGTATGTTTCAAAGTAGTATAGCAAGGCCGAAACTAATCCAAAAAGTCACTAGCAAAGTTACTAAACCGCTCACGTGAGCTATGTAGTAAAAGTAGGTCATAGAAGGACACCGAGACTGTTTAACCGTTTACCTGTTTAGGCGTTTATCCGATTAGCTGTTTAGCGGAACTTACGGGTTCAACGGCCCCCAAAAATTAGATTATGGGTTCAGTGACCACAAGATCGACGACTTCTAAATGCTTAAACAGCTAAACAGGTAAACGGACAAACAGTTAAACAGGTAAACGGCTAAACAACTAAACAGGTAAACGGCTAAACAGCTCAACAGGTAAACGGCTAAACAGGTAAACGGTTAAACAGTCTCGGTGTCCTTCGATGACCTACTTTTACTACATAGCTCACGTGAGCGGTTTAGCAACTTTTCTAGTGATTTTTGGATTAGTTTCGGCCTTGCTATACTACCTTTCAAGTCAGGGCCGTGCCGTCCATGGGTGCGAACGTGTGCGCTGCACACGGGCGGCCACTTCAAGGGGCGGCCGCGGCCACGTAAGCCACAAAAATTAAAGAAAAACATAATCATATTAACTATTAAATTGGGTGTACAGATTGAGATAAATTGTTCTGTGTAAGATATTTGATAATGTTAGGTACCTATCTACTGGAGACAATATTATCTTTGTCCTGTGATAGTGTCATTTTACTAGTTGTCGCGTGTAATGTAATACTTTTTTGCAAGCTTTGAAACATTTTCTTTTTAAATTTAAAATACAAATTGCGAATATCAATACAAACGCTGATACGTCGCATAATAAGTGCATACAAAAAGGAATGCCGGCACATCTACTTTGTCTTTGCATCATTTCATCTTTGCCGAAAATTATTTTATAAATAAAAGGAAATTTCTAAATTGCACATTTATGTTTTCTCCTTTCTAAGTGCAGCATTACGTTTACGTACATATTTCCTCAAAGTGTTTAACTTTAAGTGCTAATTAAGTGATAGTGATTAACTTACAAGAAGTTAAAAAAATGGTTAGTACAGTACCTATACGTAATTAATTAATTACATTCTATTTTGTCTTTATCCGTTTACTTCTTTTAAAATATACCATTACCATGCATTTTAATGCAGATGAGTATTACCTATCTCAAAACAAAATTTATGTTGTGGAATAGAATAATAGAAAGATATCATGATATCTAATTTATTCATCTTAGCACAAATATTAATTAAACAGTATACTTCTATGAATATTACAAAATTGCCTACCTGCAAAAAATAGTCAGAAAAATGGTATTTATGTCTTAAATTTTAAACATCATTTGAAGTAGGGGCGCAATTTTGAAATTTGCACACGGGCGGCTAAATGTCACGGAACGCCACTGTTTCAAGTCGAAACTTATCTCTTACATTGCATGCGATATCTCCTCTATTTGTCACGTTTCGTTCTCAAATTGCTCAAACATCACCTGGTCTCGCAAAGAGGACGTCAATTTTGATGACAAATCATACAGGTCGGTGATTTTCTTTAAACGGATATACAGGGTGAGGCATTTATAGTGTCGTGGCCAATTTTCTCCGAAACGATGGGGAAAATCGGAAAGGTTTCATACAACATTTGCAGTATTCATGAGGGGACATAAGATAGTGACATTAACTCGTCTTTAAAATGCCATTCTCAAGGTCATTTCAAGGTCAAATTACTTTTTTAAATAGGATGATGTATTTTTTCCTACGGAAATGGAAAGAGCATTCAATTTTGAGTGACATTAACTCGTCTTTAAAATGCCATTCTCAAGGTCATTTCAAGGTCAAATTACTTTTTTTAACTGGATGAAGTATTTTTTGCTACGGAAATAGAAAGAGCATTCAATGTTGAGTATAAAAGGTTTAGTACATTTATCCACTGGGGATGATGGGTAATATGATATCGATGGGTTTTTGACAAAACATCGTAAGCGACACTTTTTTCATTTATACGTTTTTTGGACCAAATGGTAGCTTACGTTAAACTACAGGTCTCTGCAAAGCAGCGTATGTGAATTACTCATTTTGACAGTTAAAATTCAAAATATATAATATCGTAAACGCCGATGTTTTTAATTTTAGTCCCTTAAATATCGTATGCGTATATCCGGTACTGACAGATAATCGCAAGCGCCTTCAAGGTGTTGTCGGTTACGTTATTTATTTAGGCGCTTAAGATAATTGTCATATTCCGTAAACACGACGTCGTGTTGATCACTGCGAGTTAACCTCAAATCTTAAGTTACAAATTTTAAATTACACTTTCCCGACAAAACATTGTAAGCAGCATAATTTACTTAAAATGCCGGATTCTCGTTAATTTAATGTCGCTAATCAATTTCTAACGATGAAAAATATTATAATACAAGTTTTAGTATTACTTTCTCTAGAAATAACATTTGTATTAAAAAAAGTGGATTCCTGTAAAATTAACAATTTGTCGTTTACGTTGTTTTGTCAAAAACCCATCGATGGACAAATAAGACAGGAAATGGTTTTCACGCACTTTGACTTCTCTTTCTCTGTTTTATTGTATCATTTTTATTCAATGAAGGAAATTCATTTGTTTGAATCTGACAATAGCGATACCTACTCATTTTTTTACATAACAGTACACTGCAGTTGGTTTGTTGACATTTGTACGAGTTTATCCACTGCCAATTGAAACCTCATAAGAACATCAGTACCTACTGTAGTATTCTAAGTTAGTTCCACTTCGTTCTGTGATCATGGATGTTCCATACACGATTAATGAAAGAATCAATACGATTTACATTTATGGTGAAGCTCGTAAGACCGCTAGAGCAGCTTGCAACTTATACCATTTGCTGTCTTATTTGTCCAATATCACATTACCTATCATCCCTAGTGGATAAATGTACTAAACCTTTTATACTCAAAATTGAATGCTCTTTCCACTTCCGTAGCAAAAAACGCGTCATCCAATTTTAAAAAAAGTAATTTGACCTTGAAATGACCTTGAGAATGGCATTTTAAAGGCGAGTTAATGTCACTATCTTATGTCCCCTCATGAATACTGCAAATGTTGTAAGAAAAATTTTTCGATTTTCCCCTTCGTTTCGGAGCAAAATGGCTACGACACTATAAATGCCTCACCCTGTATGTATCGAAGTAACACAAGAATTACTATTTCTTTCGAGAACTGAAATTTGGCTGATTGTTAATGTTAAGTTTCATTTGTCTCACATTTCATTTCATTATGTGTAACATGTTTCCTTCTATGCATTTGAATTTATATGAATTAGTACAATTTATAATATTTATTATTTATTTGTAAGGAAGAGTGGAAGAATGGCTTACGCCAAACTCTATCCTTTTTGTGTAGTGATGCTCAAATAAAGATTATTATTATTATTATTATTATTATTAAATGATTGTGGGAGGCACGAGAGACAAAAGAGTTAGGTACAAATGATTTTTTCGCAAATTATCGATATTCGATAACGCATCTCGAAAAAAATTCGGCAAATATATGTATTGAAATAATTTTGTAGGAAGTTTAATAAGCTTTCATTTTAATTCAGATCAATTTTTTGTAGCGTGTACCGTCTCCGAGATATATTTCATCGAAATACCCAAAAATGGCTTCCTCTTCCCCCTTAAGATAACTTTTTTAAGGGACGGGGACTTTTAGTGTGTTTATCTACTAACTACACCTAACAAAGTCTTGTAGTCAAAAATTCTTGTATATTCCATGTACTTTATACCCCTCTTTTGAGTATTCATTGACTGGACTAATTATTATGTAGTGAAATTTTCAACTATTTAGACAAGATCAGAACTATGATCTACTTAACCAAGAGTTGAACCGCTGCTTTAGTCGAGCTTAGAACCGGTGACTTTATCCAAGTTTAGAACCTGTGACCTTTGTCAAAGTTAGAACCTGTAACCACTAACTAATAACCTTAGCCAAGTTCAGAACCTATGATAATGGCAACCGAAAACATGATGACACCTGGAGCCAATCAGGGAAAAGGGAGGGCTACAGGAACCAATAGGGGAACGAGAGGGCGGGTAGTGGTAGGGACGCGTGGCTACCGGAGCCAATTGCAACAAAGGGGGCGGGGCTTAACGGTGGTAGTGATAGGGGGGTCGCTTAAAAAAGTAGTGGTGGAGGAAGCGTCATATGCCCTTATACCTACCCCAACCCAAGTAAAAGTGCCATACTAACAGTTTGGACGGAATTTATGGCGGTCTCTATTCAATGCTTGAAACGTATTTGGAAGTAACTCCCTATCAGCTTTTAACGCTCTTTCAATTGTGGAACATCTTCTTTCATTATATATGTTGAACATACTTGCGTTTTTTCAAATTAAATAAACAAATCAGAATGTCGCTAAAGAAAGAAGCCAATTCAACATTTTTAACAATGAATAGGTAATTTGATGTTTACACAACTCGAACATTTGCAATGAATGTCTTGGAGCTAAGGTCTTTGAACTTGTAAAAAGATAAATTTGGTGGAAAATAAGAATGACCTTTTGTTTTCAAATATCAGCAGAGAGTCGATTCTGTATGTTTTAATGCGTTGTAGTAGTTTGAAAATTTCCCTGTAGTCTCACTAAACACACAGCATTTTCATTGGATGTATGCCAAGAAATTTTTCAGTTTTATCTGGTTTTTCCAAGGTTGTACTTTGTATAGAATCCCTTCATATTATCATATTAAACGCTTTTCTTTGATATGTTTGAGGAGAGGTTTAGCTTAATGCTTCTGCCCTCATTTATCGACCTTAGAAGAATCTCCGAGCTCATTTAAATGATAAAATATAGTCGAAAGATCAATTTCAGCATCTCAGTAATCTCTGCATTTGTATTCTACCCACTAAGTTACACACAATGTCGTCATCAATGTTAGAAGCCCGTTGGAGCCAGAGAAATGTTATCCCTACTACTAACGTATAACATTTCTCTGGTTGGAGCGGGATTGGCCTTCCAAGTTGTAATCCCCATTTCACAACCTGCCAAACTAATTTTTAACTGCCATTGTTTGAATCTTGCTTTGCGTGCAAATCAACTTAATTGAACGTTGTCCAGCGCTATAGTAATACAGGACACTGTTGCATATACAATACACAGTGCATATAACGTTATAAAAAGAACACCAGTGTTGCACCCTTGTTTCTTGTACCTACTATTCAGTAATGTAACGCTTATGTATACCAATCAGTTATACAAACTTACGTAATTACATATTTGATATGACCAAATAAGTACCTAACCTCATCTCATTTCAAACGCAATACATCCATTTAACACTGAACACCTGACTTTTGGATTTGAATTTGAATTTATATACAGGGTGGGCCATTGAAAAGGTAACACGTCTGTTTTGGGACACTTAGACCAGTTTCTTAAAAAAACGCTCGGACACGTCAATTTTCTATTTTTGGGGGACAACTTTTGATGTCAAATTTGACTTTGTCAGGTCAACCCCCTAGCCCCAGCAACCCCTAACTCAAGAATTTAAATAGGGAAAAGGAGTCGAGCTACCCCTCATCTGAAGCGTCTTGTAATTCTCGATTCCACAGTACAAATGAAAATTAGTTTTATTCAATTTTTTTTTCGCCCCGATGAAAAGCACCCTCCAGATTAACTAAGGTGGGGGTGTTTGTTAGGAAAAATCCTGAAACACACCACCTTAGAACTTTTGAACGGCACATTTTGATGTCAAATTTGACCTTATCAGGTCAACCCCCTAACCCCAGCAACCCCTAACTCAAGAATTTAAATAGGGAAAGGTTGTCGAGCGACCCCTCCTTTGATGCGTCTTTCAATTCTCTATTCGACAGTATGACCGAAATTAGTTTTATTCAATTTTTTTCCACCCCCATGAAAAGCACCCTCTAGATTAACTAAGGTGAGGGTGTTGTTTAGGAAAAATCCTGAAATGTGCCGTTCAAAAGGTCAAAGGTGGCGTGTTTCAGGATTTCTCCTAAACAGCATCTGCACCTTAGTTAATCTAGAGGGTGCTTTTCATGGAGGCGAAAAAAAAATTTAGTAAATCTAATTTTCACAAGACGCTTCAAATGAGGGGTCGCTCGACACCCATCCTTATTTAAACTCTTGAGTTAGGGGTTGACCTGACACGATCAAATTTGATATCAAAATGTGCCGTTCAAAAGGTCAAAAGTGACGTGTTTCAGGATTTTTCCTAAACAACACCCCCACCTTGGTTAATGTGGAGGGTGCTTTTCATGGGGGTGGAAAAAAATTGAATAATACTAATTTTCATTCATAGAATAGAGAATTAAAAGACGTTTCAAATGAGGGGTCGCTCGACTCCTTTTCCCTATTTAAATTCTTGAGTTAGGGGTTGCTGGGGCTAGGGGGTTGACCTGACAAAGTCAAATTTGACATCAAAAGTTGTCCCCTAAAAATAGAAAATCGACGTGTCCAAGCGTTTTTTTAAGAAACTGGTCTAAGGGTACCAAAACAGGCGTGTTACCTTTTCAATTGCCCACCCTGTATATGTAAATCCATTAATTATTTTAATATCTTTTGAAATTTTTTCAGATAAAGTTAAGAATGGAGCAAACATATGTCTACTTGTGCTAACACTAATGGCCGTTTATTCCCACTACATGGTCGCTGATAAATTGGAAAGGACTGCACCAGCTTTAGTGTTTCTTTTTATGCTAAGTGGTCGGTTGGTGGTCTTCTGGCAATTGGCGCGACGCGAAGCGGAACAAACACAAACACAAGTAAACGGTTTCAAACAAGAATAATTTATAAGAAAGATACTGTATTAATAATAAAATGTCAAACTTGTTCAAATTAGTAATATTACATTTAGATGTTATCCAAACAAAAAGAAGTAGATTTGTAAATGAAATATCTCAACCTTCCTTTTTGTATCACACTGCCATTCATGTAACATGTGTTATTAAATTAAACTGTTATTTACATGTCAGATCCAGGAAATCTCAATGTAATCTCAAAAAAACCCGTAAACAGTTGTTTTGAAAAAATTTTCCACAAAATGAAATAAAATTTCACAGTACGACATATGCTTTTGTTGATTTGCGCTCAATAAGTACATATATCCAAATTGTTGACAGTTATCATTTGTACTGGTGTTTCAAATTTTGTAGGGCAATATGTGGTAATTAGATCTATGGGGATAGTACACAGTTGCCATAATTTATAATTGTGTACCGAATTTTCCAGAACAAAGTGGTCGTAGCAAATCATCACATCATGTGCAGGGTGTGAAGAAATGGTCATAGAATTCTTGTTATACGAAAACTGTTGCTGTAAATTATAACTATAAGATTTACTTGTAATAAGATTTCGATAATTTTATTTTGATGCAAAAATTCAAGTGTATTTAGTCATCGACGCTTTTATTCTGTAATTAATTGGGTTCAATTTTTTAAGGTTCGGGAACAACGAAAATTTTGAACAAATACTCCCTAGATTTACAAAATTCCAATCTGAGGGCAAATATTTGAAAAATACCCATCAAAACTAGACTCTCCCTCCTACTTTAAATTTCCTCCATACGTATACCACCAAAATTGGCACGTAAGGTTAACCGTGCAATATAACAACAGATAACCCTACTCAGGACCTGAACAAAACGCAGGAAAGGAACATAAACAACGTTTGAATATCTAAAATATACGCACACGGATTACGGAAACAATTCTACAAAGAAAACCGTTGGTAAATTATATGCATTTATAAAAACCTTAAAATCAAGCAAACAAAGGTAACGATTACTCTTGACGGTTACTATTATACCTTAGACTGGAATCTAAGGTTTATACTATAACATATCAAAATAATGTTACACAAATAAAATATTACTCATAGGTACATGTACATTTCTATGAGTAGTTCGACTTGTTTGGTGTAACATTAGAAAAATTCAATACTAACATTAACTTCTACCCGTTGCTCATGGTTGTCATAATTACACCTCACTTATTTACACAGCATAAAACAAACAAAACTGAAGAATTGTTAATTCTTCTTTGAGTATCTTGCGCTTGTCCAACTGAGAGGATCCATGTTGGGGGATTCCACGCCGGATATCGTCAGGTACAGAGGTCGGAGCACTCTACTCAAAATTGTTTTATTAAATACTCTGCAAATATCGTGTAAGTAGCAAAATGCCTATTTGGCAATATTCTTTATTTAAAGAACTATTAGGTTTGGTATGGGTTTTACTATTTACAGTCGATATTTTGAGTTATTTTGGTTTCTTTGAGAAAATCGTTCCATGAAATATTATAAAAATGATTTATAATGGATCTACTTTCCTTCAATTGCTTTACATTGCTAGTTTGCTACTAATTATGTAATTTTCCTATCTTTCCTTGTTTCTTATTTGTGTAGACCACCATTTCTCATTCATCTGTAAAACAGTTTAGCCAGAATACTCGCCAGCAGTCAAATTGAACCTTTCCAGCAATGCTTCCAATTCAATGACATAAAATATTTCTCTTCACGTAGGGTGGTATTTAATAGCAAACATTTCTATTATAAAGATTTTTTCACCTGTTGAATGAACGTGTCTTTACATTTTTGTATGAACCGGGTGCTTCGGATATCTCAGTCAATGTTTTATTTGAAATAGTTATTAAATAGATGGATACTTACAAGTTCTTCATAAATCAGGAGGCGTTTACTTACATTGTGCTGCAATTAAGGGAAAGCAGAAGAATGCGTCAAGAGTATAAGTAATTAAATTAAAGTTCCCACAGTGTAAAACAACAATATTTCAAGTTAATTAAAAAAGTTTCATTATCACAAGATCATGAAGATCGTGTTGACGCTTATGTGTTCGTTGAATGTTTTTAAGATTTAACTAATTTTATGGATCCTCTGCAGATGTAGGTACTAAAACAATTAATTAAGTTGAAGCTCAACTATACTTACGCGCATGAATTGTTTTAACAAGACGTTTATGGTTACCTACAAACTTTTAATTTAGCATTTTTGGGAATAGCAATACTTTGGTTAAATTTATTTGACGCCAGAAAATGTCAAGTAATTAAAACTTTATGAGTTTCGAGATTGTTGTGTATGTGTTGTGTATAGAAGCCGTTTAAATAGTATAATACCTTTGATTTTATCAAAGATAATACAAATCGGTTTCGTCTAAGTTTGAATTTCAAATTTGAAAAATTTGTTTTATCATAGCATATATCTCATAGATATAATTTTCAACTACATTAATGAGCATTTTGCCCTTTTGATTAAATCTTGTAATAGAAATTCATTGTTACCGACAAGAAGTTTATTTAAGTTATATTAAACGCATTTTCAATTGGTTAATCCTACCTTCACTAACAAAGCCATTTAATTTTTTTGTTAAAGAGAGGATGTTAATACGATTGAATTTTCTTTTGGTAACAGGATGACTTTCGAGAGGAATAATAATTAATTATTCATAATATCGAATTTTTAATCAAGCGAATTAAATCAGTAATAAATTTAAGTCAATTAATTTTTAATATTTGCAGTGACGTTCTACTTTCTCAAAACAATCTGTAAACCAACTATTTTTCATCAATGTGACCTTATTATAAGCGTAATTTGTTTATAAATGCAATATGTCGCCCTTCCCTTGGTACCTAATAGAAGAAAATTGGCAGTGATCTGAGAAGTCTTTTGTTTGTTCAATGTTTCATTTAAACCGTTTAGAGACCCAGATCTTCATATGCAGCAATTAATAACTGAGTGCCCTAGTTATTGCTGTATCTTTTGAGATTTTGCGAGAAATTAGTTTTTTTTTTCTTTTGCAAAGCTATTTTGGTAATCCTGTATAAATGTAAGTTGTTGGTTTTCTAATTAAATAGTTCATTTATTATCTGCAAACATAAAAGTATCTGCGTTCAAGATTAACGCCTCCTCAGCAATTATGTAAGTACATGATTTATACAATGTTTCTTAACAAATGACAATTTATATTGACAATGCAGTAAAAAAAACCTCTATTGGCAGAATTTCCTCCTGAAATGCCAGTTGAATTCTTTAAATAAGATAGAGCTTACAGCGAGGACCAACAATTACATTTACAAAATATTGCCGATTAAGTAAATCCACTAAATTTCCAGTATTTTCACACCAAGAGTCTATAATCTCCACTGCAAATGGAAAAAATACCAACATTTTAAGAGTCCAGGTGCTGGATTTGCCGATTTGGATTGCTTTCTAGATCTATCTCAAACGAGTAATTTTGGTAAAATTTTGATATTCTACAACCACAAGTGGCAGTAGAACATAGCCGACATTTACGGTTTGTATACAGTCTTATCAAATACAGACTGGACGTTCTTACATTCCTACACCAACGTAAACGAAGCTTGCGCAGACTTCTACAAAGTACTACATAACGCCTTTGAATCTCTCGTCCCTCGTTATCATAAAGGTAAAGCTTGTTATCCCAAATGGTTCACACCGGAAATCATCAGAGAGATTCGGTTAAAATACAATTATTTTATTAGTTACAAAAAAAATCAATCCGTCCGCGCCTTTATCGAATTTAAAAGGCTGAGAAGGTCGATAAAAACAAAAATAAATGTTGCTTATCAACAGTACATCATGAACGTTGAAAACTCGCTAATTGAAAACCCCAAGCAAATTTGGTCATTTATAAGATCAAAGAGTAGGAGTAGTAGAATACCTGGCATAATGACCCACCATAATAGCACCTTCACTAAACCGCAGCAAATCGTAAATGCCTTTAAAGACTACTTCGTCTCGGTCTATCTATTGCCAGGTAACATCAGTTCGAACATTAGTTTGAGCACTCCGGACGGTAATATCGCATCATCCATTAATATAAACTGTATCGACGAATCCATGGTTGAAAACGCAATCTGCAGCATGAAAAACAAGTAGGTATACTGCTGGCCATGACGAAATCCCATTACGCTTTGTTAAATTCCTCAAAAGTGTGTTCACCTCCCCACTGTGTACCATCTTTAACCTTGCGCTTCGTCAACAATGTTTTCCAGATCTGTGGAAGGTAGGCAAGATATGTCCAATACATAAAACAGATAATCCAGCATCGATATCTAATTATAGACCAATAAGTATCTTATCCACTTTTGCCAAGGTCTTCGAAATTGTGCTGTATAATCAGATCTATCCATTCGTTAAATATCGTATTTCACCCAATCAACATGGCTTCATGCAAAAGCGATCAACGGTAACGAATTTGGCTTGTTTCACGGAGTATTCATGTAAAATCCTAGACAACACTGGCCAGGTGGACGCAATTTATATGGATTTTGCAAAAGCCTTTGACACCATCGACCATTCATTAATACTCAGCAAACTTAAAGCCTTCGGTTTCGCAAATTCTCTTCTCACCTTCTTTTCATCGTACTTATTCAACCGTCCGCAATACGTCACATTCAATGATTTTACCTCCGACTTTTTTGTGGCCACTTCGGGCGTACCTCAGGGGTCAAACTTAGGACCACTACTCTTTCTAATATTTATAAACGACATCTCAGCTGCGATATCCTCTCACCATCTCTTGTTTGCCGACGATCTCAAACTCTATAGAGAAATCTCTACACTACAGGACTGTCATATCTTACAGGACCAAATGAATTCCATTGTATCTTGGTGTAGCACGAACCGTTTACGTTTAAACATAAAGAAGTGCAATGTGGTTTCCTACAGCAAAAAACGAGGTGTTGTTCTGTTTAATTACTCCGTGAATGCAACAACTTTAAATCGTACCTCCTCTGTGAAGGACTTAGGTGTTTTATTTGACCACCAATTCCAGTTTACCAAACACGTCCAAAACATCTGTTCCTCCGCATCTAAAATGCTGGGTTTTATCATTAGAAACAGCAAGTCTTTCAAGAATCCTTCTACATTATTCTGCCTTTACGTTTCCCTCATAAGATCTAAACTTGAGTACTGTGACTTAGTATGGTACCCAATCTACGACAGCCATTCAACTGCCATTGAAAGGGTTCAGCGTAAGTTCCTTAAATATGTTGCATTTAAAGCAGACAGCACTTATCCTGAAAGGGGTTATGCAAATGAATTACTTCTCTCACGATTCCACGTGTTATCAATGGAAAAGCGTCGCATGCACAACAGCCTGAAATTTTTATATGGACTGCTGCACAATTTCATCGACTGCCCTTATATGTTATCTCGTCTTAATTTCTCTATTCCGTCGCGTACATGTAGGTATCCGAAAACATTTCAATACCCAACACCTCGAACAAACATGTTGTTCAGATGTCCCACAGTACGTTTGTCAATAAATTAACTACAACAAGGTGTGTAAACGCGTTGATGTGAACTTCAGTTCACTACCATCGATCCTTGCTGCCACCATAGATAATTAAGTACATATATTAAATATATAAATATAATTATACAAATTAAATTTAAGTTTAAATTATAGTTTAAGTTAAGGTACCTTTAGGTAATTTTCTCACCATTCTGTTCCATTATTTTCTTCTTTTTTTTTGTTGTCTCCATTTGATATAGATACAAGTACATATAGATACTAAATATTCTTATCCTAAACATTTTTGATTGTACCATTATGCAAAATATTTCATTTATGTTGTTCGTTTTTTGGACTCTTGTCTGTAGAACAATAAAGTTACTATTATTATTATTATTAAAAGGCGTTTCAAATCAAGTGGCACTGGTTCATGATACTATATATATCTCAATTTTGAAAATTAAATAGAAGATACATAATGCGTAAAGTTATTTTCATTTTAACATAATCAATATGTAGATCTATTTATAACTAAACGTAAGCAACAGCGTTCATGTAGTTTATATGTTTGTATTGTTTATAATTATGATAAGCATCACATTAAATAATCTATTAATAATATTTCATCCAACCGTGGATGGAAAGTGTTAGAATCTAAGGTGCGGTTAGAGTAGCACAGATGATTGGTTTATTTATACGTTCATTAATATATGACTATAAGATTTTCGATTAAATAAAAAAACGTGTTTATAACATGTTAAATAAATCGTAGACCGTAGTTTTAAAAGGTGCATCGTAACCTATAGAAAAGAAATGTGTAAATTTGAGGCGGAAATGTACTACCTACTTAAGTATTGGGTAATATTTCCTTTTTACCGTAAAATCTCTAAAATTATTCCAGTAACGCAGCATTGGCAAGTTATTGAAGTATACGGGGAAGGTGTGGTGAACGAGGAAAGTGGTGTTATTTACTTAAAGGTGGCAGAAGAAACACCCATGATGAGGAACGTTCTGGCCAACCAATTATAATCGCGGACGAACTAAAGCATCTGTCGATGCACATATTCGGCAGAACAGGCGCTTCGCTATTGATGAACTACATAAGAATTTGTTTCCCGATCTGATCTGTATGATATACGGTAAGATTTGTGCCAGATGGGTACCGAAAATGCTAACGGAAGAGCACAAAACGAAGCGCATGACTGGCAACCGTGCCCTTTACAAACCACAGAGTAAGCGACAGTCTGTTGAACGGCATCATGCGCACAGTCCAAGAAATCCACGAAGATTCAAGTAAACCATTTTCACTCTGAAAGTGATGGCCCGATGGCAATATTTTTTGCGACATTTTGTTCGTCGATTTTCTGTCACGTGGAGAAACAATCAATGCTGAGCGATATTGTGAAACACTGAAGGATCTTCGACGTGCAATTTTATGCATGTACGTACAGCTACGAATCTTTTCCTTACGCAATAATGTGTTTCCACAAGCACTTGCTTAAGATTTAGACCTTAAGCTTAACTTGGACTACTGCTCGGTTTCAAACATTGATTAAACGCTTGCGTTCATTGTCATTTTTATTAACGATGCTTCATGAATTTCAACAACTTTCCACGATCGTTTTAATTCAAATAACCCCTAGAGTGGAGTGTAGAGTGGACACAGAAAAGAGGGTAGTGTGGAGCGCAGAGTAAACGTGTAGAGTGAAGTCCAGGGTGGAGTGTAAAGTTGAGGGTAGGGTAAAGAGTAGGGTAGAGTAGAAGGTATAGTACCTTGAATTTAAGGGTAAAGTGTAGAGTTTAATGTAGAGTTGAGGGTAGGGTAAAGCGTAGAGTGGAGTGTAAAATAAAATGTAGAGTGGAGTGCAGGGTGGAGCGTAGCGTTAGGGTAGAGTAAAGTGAAGTATAGAGTGTAATGTGGGCGAGTCGTGGTAGGAGGGCGTAGGTGATACGGGTCATGGGGAAGGGAATATGGGCACAGTCTGTCTGTCTGTGCCGACAGAGTGTGTAATCTGTGGTATGGTTAGGGGTTGTAGGAGGGGGTACAGGTGGAGGTAGGGTAGAGTAGAATAGAGATTGTCAAACAATCTCCATATATTTCACCCCTTTGTCTCCTGTGGTGAAAAATGTTACAAAATTCTTTGTGGCTTTAAATTACTTTTGTGATTGACTTTTAGGAAAATTTGAAATAGCTAATTCAATGCCATATTAATTTTCCTACTGCTACTCTGAACAAAATGTAACTTATTTTTCACGCTGACTTTAACAATAGGAAGTAGCAGGTGTTAGTGGTATAAATGGAGCAGTAGTGACTATATATTTGAAAATAGGACATTTAGGTACATACCTAAAATCCCAATACGTAAGTAAGGAACATAAATTAATTACATGCCATGTTAGCTCTATAGAACGACTTTAAAAAAGTTGTGACAATGAGTTTGCTATAAAGAGACACTGCACCTAAAGTTACAGAGAACCAGTTGACTTTCTGTATCTGATGCAAAGTGCTTGAGCTTGACCAACACATTCCTCAACCCCATTCATAGGTAGATACTGAAATAATATTTCAAATACTTCTTAATGTTGTCTCTACTTAACCGTATTTGCAATTCGTTTACCTACATATAAATTATAAATGCCTAAATGCCTTTGAAGTGTTAGGTAGGTATGAACTTATTATTCTATGAAACGTACACATACTCGTACATCATTTACATTTTACACATAGCATAGCGGACTTTCATGTGCCTGCTTAAGCATACATTAAATTTTATTAATAAACTTCAACGTTACTCTGGCTACAAGTGTGTAATTTAAAGAACCGCACGTTCAAAAATTTAACAACACCAAACGGTATTATACCTATTCTATACATTTTATTATGTGTGGTGGTCTCACGTTTTTTACCACACGCACAAGATCAAAATTTTAAATCTCATTACCGATCATTGTTAACTGACCTATTATTATAACAACGTCCATCTCTATAATTGATTCTTTATCTAACACGATAATGTGCATGTCTCGATATGTTGACAAACAATTAAGATTTATAGCACCTGCTAGTAGTCATTAAAACGTTTGCTTTTGACCTAAATAGAACGTTTCCCATAAATGTTACATACGACTTAAATTTACTGCATGGAAGTGTGAAGAAGGTAATTAGATGCAGGTATTTAGAATCTAAGTACACATACTTTGCAAATAATCATGATTGATGGCATACTGACGCTTGACGCATCGTTACGGTGTTGAGCATCCCTAAGAAATTCTGACAAGGAAGATTTATTCTAGCTACGTTGACATGTACCTACCGCTTTTATATGTGTGTTAACGCATATTGTAGCATTTATACCTCTGCGGTTTTCGCCAATCGATTACATTCGGACCAAGGACGAAAATGCTGATATTACCTTTGATGACGTCACTTCCGTTATAAGCTAAAATGTCGGCACTCACTTTTTTTATAAGATAAAGTTGCAGTTTTTTATGTAGTTTAAAAGAGTACTTTTTTCTGAAAAAGTGACGTTATCTAAGGTAACATTAGCATTTTCCTCCTTGGAATAGGTCAATTTTTACTTCCCGAGTACGAAGTATCTAAAAGAGATTGATTAAATAAATAAAACAACGACAACCAACCCCTTTGTGATTGTGACCTCTAATAATATGTTCTTTTTCTATGCCTCAAATCATGAATTCAAGTAAAAGGGAAGTATGTAGGTATTGTATTAGTGTTCCAAAAAAAAATTGACCTATGCAAATTTTTACATATCTTTGCGTTTTTGACTACGTAGATTCAAAAAATGAAAAAAAATTCCGTCTGTCGCCTGTAGTCTGTAGTCTGTCCGTACACATTCCTTGCAACGCTCTAAACTCAGAAACTATTAAAGTTATCGAAATGCGGTTGCATTCAGGCCAAGGGCGAAAATTCTAATATTACCTTTTATGAGGTTACTTCCGGTATAAGCTAAAATGGCGGCACTCATTTTTTTATAAGATAAAATTGCAGTTTTTTTATGTAGTTTAAGAGTATTTTTTTCTGAATTCAGTAATATACAGGGTGGGGCACCACATACGGCACGGAAGTTGGTGCCTAAACTATAACAATTTTTAAAAATCTTTTTATATGTATACATGTAGGTCAATAAGAGCTACATTTTAAAAATATTTATAAATATACAGAGTGGTTCAAAAAAATGTGGCGTATCAAAGTTATATTTTTTTAAATGGAACACCCTATATATCATCACATTTTCGTATTTTACGTTAAAAAATAATGTCTCTTTCTTAACAATCCCTATACCTATCTTTTATGGTTTTCGAGATATCTCGGTTTTTCTCGAAATACAGTAGGTCACAGAAAAAAGAATAACGGCAAAATGGGTAGGCGTAAAAGAAATTGCTTTGGATCAGTTGATTTGAAGCCTTTTGGCAACTATTTGCAATATTTACTATTATGTAGAAATGTACAGGGTGTTCCAGAACGTGCGAAATATCATTGACTCCTGCTAACTTAAATAACTTGCTTATTTTAAATTTGCCCTGTATTTTTTTACCCTATTCGATACAGTAAAATATTTTCTTTCAAACGATATTAGGGTTCCCTATAGCTAAGTATAGTATTTTTCACGTAACCAATGGATAACGTCTTTGAAGGTCAGCTCTATGTCATTCTCTTAGGGTATTCGAAATAATAGTTAAGGGAAAATAACTCAACCCAACAAAAACCAAAATAGCCGTAGAATCACTAACAGAAAGGATTACAACCTGATGCCCTGGTAAAGGAAGACTATTGGTCGCCCATTCACTGGATATAGGGAAGAATAATGCAATTTTATACTGGAAATAAAAACTTGGCGAAAGTTGCAACGGTGCAAAGGGCTCGAGGATGTCAAAGAATCACATTGAAGAAGTTATGCGTGCTCTCAGTTCTCATAAACCGTAGAGTGATTTTATTACAGTTGTTGAAAGCAAGAGTTTGTAAGAGTTTGACTTACAACATTGAAATTAGTTATTCAATGCTTACAATTAATAAATTTTAGTCTACGATTTTATGTACCTATGTAACCTATTATATGTGTATGTATACCTAATAACCTAAGTTACAAAACCGGCTACAACTCGGAAATGCATTCAATTATATAAAAATCTATAAGTAACAAAATCGCATCGGTATTAATTTGATTTAATTAAACCAAAGCAGTAATAAATCTATATTATTGTTCAACTTTTTCGCCAACTTCACGGTCTTGAGATTCTTATGGTGACTATTTTTATCAACAAATCTTTATTACATTCTAGGTACAAAATTACATTTCATCACATTCGACAACACATCGTAAACATAATAATTAATTAATAATTTAATTCAATTTCACACTCAGTAATATATCACGCAACATTACAATTACGTAAGTATGTATAATATTACTCTAATTACCCAAGTCCGCTCCATTACAAAAAAGCAATATCCATTCACGTTAATGTCTCTTCATACAAAAGTTCATGGTAAGGATTAAGGAACAACGAATGCTAGGGTAATCAGGTAATCACAATCTTAAGAAGTTATACAAGAGCAACTCTTGATTCAGTCGCACGGTATCTTTCGAATGAAAACCAACGAAAAACGGATCCACACAAAAATTCTAACTGTGCTAAATATAAAATATACATAATATTTACTTGATTAGGTATAATTATATTGGTGTTGTGGTTATTTTTTTCTAAGGAATAAAAATTTATACGGACAGGTAAAACTTTTCTCGTTTTTATCTATTTAATTCTGTTGTATAATTAAGTAACATCCCAAATATTTCCTGTTTTTTTAATAGGCGTATAAAGTTTAAACGTAACTACTTAAATTAGTAGGTATCACAAAAAAGACCATTTCACATATTCACACATTAATAAACTGTTTTTATTTTACTATTATCAAAAATGTAATATTTTTTAAATCGATTTTTCTTGTCGAATGACATTATCCCAAAGTCTGATTGATATATTAAAGGATAATTAACAGGGAATATTAGTTAATTATTCTAAAATATATTTTTGAAGATTAATGATTTATTTCTGATCGGCAGAAGTGTCTGGATAGATCGGTTTAAATTGTTTAAAATGTAGGTACCTAAATGATAAAGTTCTACGCCTTTATGATGCAAAGATTCCTATTGATTCCTATGGCTTTTCTATTGAACCTAAAATTGTGAAACTCACCACTTAAAAAATTTGGGGTTTCATAAACATTCATGATCATGATAAAGGGAATTTGTTCATGTAGGTAGGTACATTTTCTACGCGTAGGATAGTTCTAATTTTTTTCACTTTGATATTATCCGCATAGGTACATTTTAAGAATAGCACACTTATAATTTAATTTACTTGGTAACGATTGTACGTCTTTAGTAATGGAATTACTAATTAATTATACGATGTTTTGATACTTATTTGTAAAACCTTTCAATCAAATTGTATAATTGGAAATTTGACAACTTACAAGAAGCCTACATAATATAAAATTAAAAGGAAAGTTAGGAATGATAATTCAGCGTGACACAACGAATTAATGAGTTATAGTCGTAGGATTTGATCTAATTATAAAGGTAACTGTCTACAACTCTACACGCTTAAAGTTTCCCAAAAATACTATTCTTTTGTATATAAACGTATATAATAAAAAGTACAATTTTTCAACACAACGTTTACGGGCGATGTTTTTAACAAGATTGATTCTTTTTTAGTTTACATTTATATTGATTATACGGTTTTATTATAGTCAAAGCGTAAAATTAATTTCAAAAAGTTTATTTAATTTGGAACCGTTTTTATTACTATCAATTTAAGAAACTACGGTCTGGTGAAGATTACTGATAAATTTCTTAGTAAGAATTATTAGATTTAATTATATACCTTGATGTGAAATGCACATCAATCTGTATGTAAAATTTCGTTCGAAGACCTACTTTAAAAGAATTGGTAAAATATGCAAATGAATTGTAGAAATTATGGAAATGCTTCTTCCGTGGTTAAAACCTTTTCCTCGTAAAACGTTTTTGTTTTGTAATGGGTGTAATTGGATTAATCCCAAATTTAATGTTCTTGATATTAAAATAGTAACGGATGTGAAATCATTTTTGTGGTTGATCGTTATAATCACCATGAAATAAAAATCTACGATAAATTATTAAAATTATCTTATCAAACTTGGTAGGAACTTGATGACCGAATTTCCAAAACGGCGACACAATTTGATGACGTACAAACGTTGAACGGGTTGAAACGTCGAATGCTCAAAATGCCTTTTGCCGTTTTGACAAACAAAGTCGATAATGTAGCGGCAGTTACAAACTCACTCACCTTCATCCTATTTTTGAATCTTATTTTTGTAATAGACGGTATTAAGATTTTATCTTAATATGCCACGCCACGGTCTAGCTCAACCTGTAATGATAGAAGTAAAAAAATTGGAAAATCAAACACTCCTCACGAAGACAGTTCAGATCGGCGATTTTCATTCACAATAACGTCATACTAATTTTTTAACACATGCACGCGGGTTCAGTCTTCCGAGTACTTGTAGAGCAATATTGTTTTAAAACGCCAAATACGAGTAGTCTTGACGACAAAATGATAAGAATCTTTAAGATAATATTAAAAAAATGCTACGTCTAAAATAGATCCCATCGGCCCCTTTCCGTAAATGCTATAATGTTTAGATCGCATATAACTCCGTGGGCAAAGCTTGCTTAACAATTCTACACATTGGTAGCATTGTCGTGAGATTATCTGCGACAATCTTGAAAATTGAGATCATTTGCAGAAATCATTACAGTGCCAAGCATATCTTTTGATTTATGGTAAAATATGGTAAAAGTTTCAAATATCGCTCAACTGTTTTATTGCTTTGTTTTACGATTATCAACGGCAGTTCATCTACATTCCTGATATCAACAATAGTAGAGTAATACTTATACTTGCCACTTTTTACTTCCGCAATTACCGCTTTTCTAACACATTCTATGTTTTACCTCGACCATGGTTACCATGATGTGCTATGTCAGTCGACAAGAAAGGATCAAAAACAAGCTTCAAAGCCAACATAAAACTTGTTCAACACAGCTATGATACGTCTAAGCACATTCAGCCAAAAAACAAATTTCTTTTCAATTCCTATATGGAGTCCCGTACCTATCTATTTTTCAGTTATTTTACTTTGAACTACAAAACCTTTATGACTTCAAGATGTTTTCTGGACCTTTCGTCACCTTCTAAAGGTTTATTTACCTTATTGCAATGTAGGTACCTCTCTGTTCCAAATCTTGAAGATTCATCACCGAAAAAATCATACAAATACAAGACCGATTGTCTCCTTATAGAAAATTGAATAATGAAATTGAAAAAACGTGTTCCATAGCAAACCGCCCTAATGGGGGAACTACCATCAATTGCTTCATTTACCATTTATTGGTTTTTCTATTTAGTAGTTATAGTAAGGATATATAATACCTATATGGTCACACTAACCCCACAATTCTATTTGCTACACTACATTATATCTTAGCAAAGACACAAGTGCAGTGGCGGATTTAGGGGGGGGGGGGCTTTAAGGGCTCGTGCCCAGGGCGGCAAAAATTAGGGGGCGGCAAAATTACGGAGCACAAAAATTAATTGAAGGAATCTTTTTGAAAAAAACTGGAAAACAATGGAAAATAAAATTGAAGTAGAAATACCTCAATACGAGCTATTATTTTACGTGATAAAAATCCCAAACAGCAGTTTATTCAGTCGGACTCATTTAAATATGGTCCTAATCAGATGCATAATCCTATTTAGCCACAAACTTTCTAACAATTTGCAATGACCATTTGCCGCTTCTCGTCGTCCAGGTGTAGTAGAAGGTTTAGTAAATTGCAATACGCCGAAAATGAAATAAATTGTGTAGGAAATAACTTCACAAAACCTTCCCCATAGACAAATATATATTTAAGTTTAACTTAAATATGTATTTGTCTATGGCGAAGGTTTTGTGAAGTTATTTCCTACACTCTACGTTCCACCCCATTTAGTATTCTGATTAACACCCTGATGGATCCAATCAATTTGAAATAAATTCTACTTATTTTTAATAAAAAATGTTTTCTGGACTTCAGATTTCCATAAATAAGTTCTATTCCTGTGGTGAGGGATGTAATGGGGCGGCACTTTTCTTGTGCCCCTAGGCGGCAGAAGCATAAATACGCCTCTGCACAAGTGTCCCATTGACAGTCTGTGTCGCCCTAAGGGCGTGAAGGTCGTTATATTGAGGATGTTATAGTCTCTGATGTTAATTAACATTTTTAGGACTTTATACTGATTTACTGGTATTAACCCATTAATACAAACGGAGAGAACTTCAACATATAAATGCTAGAGCATGCTAATCCCTGAACATCGTAATTAATATAAAAATCTACGGTTATATTATGTTATATTATATTCTATTGTATTATTCCTTCATCACATTCACTAGGTACTTATTAAAGAATATTTGCGGTTACTTAGTGATTATAATTTCAATTAGCGGACAGATCATTTAAACTTCTCTTTCATAATTCAATATGGGCGAGTTACACGTAAATTCAGCATCATACTTCTCTCATTAAGACGTGTTGAATTATACTTTTATAAGTTAATGTACATTTTTATAGTTATAGTGGTTATAAGTACGAAAAATCAATATTTGAATGAGGTTGCAAAATCATAACCATATAATAACATTTTTCTTTGAACCTAAATCATTATTATTATACTGCCGTTGGCGTGCACACTATAATATGTAAGTATAATACTAAAATGTTATTAATACTGGAACGTACTTCAGGAAATGAGTAGCTTATTAAAGCAAATTACTACTGATTTATAAGCGGGACTACATTAACACTTAATGATGACATTAGACATACTTTATAGCTATAGGTAGTATAATAGATACCATTGCTTAATTTAAATCACCGCAAATGAAACAAACACACGTTTAGTCGAATAATGTCGAATAATTGTGACTTGCGACAAGATTCTAAATCTGTTTTACATAATTCTTTTCTTATTATGACAAGGCGGAAACAAACTGGAGTACTAGGTACCGTGACATTTCATTATACTTTCATGGCTGCGTGGAAACAATAGTGCTTTACAATGACAAGGTAATAGTATATTAAAAAACAAGTTTCATAAGGTACGTTTTATGGCACGAATCAAAGTTTAGAAAACGAGTGGCGCAGCCACGAGTTTTCTTAATGATGAGTGCCATAAAAGCCTTATGAATGAGTTTTTTATACTATTTTTTAGAATTTGCGCCTTTTGCAAGCAATTTTAAATAAATATTTGACATTATCAAAATCTAGGGAATTTTTTAGAGATTGGAACTACATACTACTTTTCAAATTGTCAATTTAAAATTTATTTAAAGGTTAACTACAGTATTTGCTATGAATTAATTCGGTAAATACCAACTTAGTAAAATTAAATTGTACCGGTTTTATTAAAACACCCAAATGTCTATTAAAGCACGCAAATGACGTCATTTGAGTGCTTTAATAGGATCTATTAAAGCACTCAAATGACGCGAATTCTAAAAATATTATTTTTTTTAGTTCGTGGTGTTAACATAATGATTCAATTACTTGAGCTACTTTTCTTAATTTATACGTGAAGTTTTGTCTAAAATATGCAGATGAAAATGTGAGATGGATCTGTCAACTAAATGCAACTCATAATATGTATTGTACCTACTGCTTGCTATATACGATATTTATTATACTTATTTCTTCAAAACGATAATGTTATTCATTTCAAAAACAACGTAACAAAGGACTTTATGTCAAGTGAGCTCGTTATTGCATCGACAAACTTCGTACAAGAGTAAGGTTATATCTTGTTACAATCTCTCCCTCTGCTTTTAAAGACGTACCTACCAATGGAGAAGTGGGCGCTTCCAGCTTTGTAGTTCTTCCACGTTTACACGAATGGTAACGATTAGTTCTAGAGTTTCCGATCTAGTACAGACAGATTATTAAATAAGTAAGCTATATTATCTGTGAACAATGGGTGTTCAAACAGTTCTTCAGGAATTCTTAGGGTCAACCATTTCACATGAAGTAGCGACTCTCTAGCACATTCCTTCTGGGGTCTAATTCAGAGGAATGGTATTTTGTTGATCTGCTCTTGGTAGAACGTGGTCTCCTGTAATGCAGCTTTACGCATTACTTCTGTTTGTTTTCAACACTGGCTGTGCAACAAATATAAAGACGCGGAATAAGCCGAAAACTAGTTATCTTGACAAATCGAGCAATAGAGCAATGGGGAGTAGCCATTATTCTTGGTGCACCTGGAGTTACACCAAAAACAATACCCTACAATTTACACATTTTAGGCTTAGATAAAAACGTATAAGTACATACAATTACAAAAGGCAGTCAACATCAACACTTCCCACATAGTTGGATAATTTCTAAATATAACGGAAGACATCGCACATCACTCAGAACCACATCATACACGTTCAACTAATACCACTCAAACACAAAATGAAACACAACACTCAATTCTCCCTTCACAAACTGATACAATGTTGCATACATAAGGTAACGTTACAGAAAATACATTAGGTACAAGGACACAGCATTTCAATTACCATTCATGTGACATCTCTAACTCGTCCACAAAAAACCCAAACTCAAACACATACCTAATACACTCACAACATCAGAACACACAATGGATGAAATTTTCTGAATCTTTGAACTACAATGTATTTAAGCGAAGGTTAACATGAGTACCTATACCTCTCTTTTATAAATCTTCTTTGCAAAATAGCGTCCTGCTTTTGAGAAAAAGTATTTGCTATGATGTTTGTGCTAATAACATGAGCCGAAATTTTCACGAATTTCAATTTTCTTAAAGATACGAATTTATTATATACAGACATTTATTAATATAAATGGCACCTTCTCAACATATTGAGTTGAATAAATACAAAGGATACTAAACAAATGAACATCACTTCTTTTAATACTAAGAGTAGAGATAAATTGAATAGAATTTTGTATTTTAAGTGCTCTGAAATCATACAAAATTTATTATTTATGCTACTTGTTAAATTAATATTAAATGTAGGTAGGTACATTAAAACACGTTTTATGTACCGGGTGGCCAAATAAGCGAGGTAAGCGGCTGTATCTCAGCACCTGCTCATCTGACAACAATGGAATTTTTTTTACTATTATAAATGTGGCCATAAAAAACTCTGGAAATTATTTTCGAGTTCCTAGGATGGCCGCTAGGGGGCGTATTTGGTATAATAGTTCATAAAAGCTTAATTTTCTCGCTTAAAGTCCCAATGAAGTGGGTCTGAAAATATTGTCATGGCAATCTACGATCATTTTTGAATAAAAAAACCTTACATCAATTTTTTTGACAGCTGTCAAATAAAGTGGTGGGGGAAGGTTTTACCCCGAAAAAGAAAAATGCTTCTAATGTCAGTTTGGCTTGGCCGATTTTACTGAAACAACTTTTGATTAAAAGAGCATTTTTGGAAGTATTTTTCTATAAAAATAAAACAACAATACATTTTTCCATTGTTCTGCGAGAGGGCGTTGATTTATAACTTACCCTATTTCTTTAAATATCTCTAAAAAGTTAAATGAAATCATATATTTTTTCTTACGATAATAAGTAGAGCACTAAAAACTAAAAAAAATAGAGAAAACCGCAAAACGATATCCCTATTTATAACGAAGGTATTAACAAAAATGTTTAAATATCGTTTTGCGGTTTTCACTATTTTTTTTAGTTTGTCGTGCTCTACTTATTATGGTAAGAAAAAATATATGATTTCATTTAACTTTTTAGAGATATTTAAAGAAATAGAGTAAGTTATAAATCAACGCCCTCTCGCAGAACAATGGAAAAATATATTGTTGTTGTATTTTTATAGAAAAATACTTCCAAAAATGCTCTTTTAATCAAAAGTTGTTTCAGTAAAATCGGCCAAGCCAAACTGACACTACAAGTATTTTTCTTTTTCGGGGTAAAACCTTCCCCCACCACTTTATTTGACAGCTGTCAAAAAAATTGATGTAAGGTTTTTTATTCAAAAATGATCGTAGATTGCCATGACAATATTTTCAGACCCACTTCATTGGGACTTTAAGCGAGAAAATTAAGCTTTTATGAATTATTATACCAAATACGCCCCCTAGCGGCCATCCTAGGAACTCGAAAATAATTTCCAGAGTTTTTTTTATGGCCACATTTATAATAATAAAAAAAATTCCATTGTTTTCAGATGAGCAGGTCCTGAGATACAGCCGCTTACCTCGCTTATTTGGCCACCCGGTACTTAATTGCAAAAATACTACCTAAATGTAATATACATTGAATCTATTCTTTATTCAATGGTAATATATGTATCTACAGTTTTAAATCAAACAGCACTGAGCAGCAGAACTAATGATACTAGAAGAATGTGAAAATCCCTAATAATTTATATCTAAATATTTCGCTTGTAATTTCAGTGATAAATAGATAAAAATATTTATAAAAGTTTTACAATTCAAAGATGGGTCGGCGGTAAATATAAAAGGCTAAAGCAGTTCGAGAGGACCACCCAGACCCCACCTTATTAATGTCAGTAATGTCGTAATATACATACACAAGAGGTACTCGTTGCCCAGTAATATTCACGAATTGGTACTTTCAGAATGAATAAAAGTTGCTTTAGAAAGGCAAATTTTAAAGTAACTTTCTCCAAAAAAAATTCATTCAAACAGTCGATATTGTATTATTTGTATTTGAAGAAAACGAAAATCATATTCTAAAAAGTGTTGTTAAAATTAATGATAACATTATAAAACGGAGAGCAGAATTTTGTGTTATTTTCTATTTGCACATCTTATAACTTCATTCCAAATAGGTTTCGGTTCCATTACAAGCAAGAGATTCCGGTATCAAATAATTCGATTCCGGCTCCAATTCTGGTTCTTTTCGGTTCGTGTTCCGACCACTGCTCCTAGGACAGTGGGAACAGTGCACATTGTGCTGGAGAAGATTGAAACTATAGATTTAGTGTAGTTAATCGATTGTATTATCGTGACAGAAGCGCCAAAATCTATAATAAGCTCAAAAATGGCTTGCCGGTAACATTAATAGATGGGGTCGTTCGTTTGCAATCACATTTGCCAACACATAGTCAATGCGGATACGTAAATGTTCTGGTGAAGTTGAAGTTGTTAGAACCGAAGCGTATTTCGCAGAGTTCACATCTCAGTCTGCCTGTGAACCGATTGTCGTTTCCCGCATATTTTGGGAAGGTTCTAACAGTTACATTATCATGTCCGCTTCTAAAACAAAATTTCTTTTAGGCTTTGGATACCTATACCTATACCTTGACGATGTGGTTCAATTTTAATAATTACGGAACATTGAGGAGTTTTAAATGGATTTGTGGTTATTGTAGGTACGTTCTGAAAGGGTTTGTTGGTCAGGTTTGCAGTAACATAAATTTGGTTCCATTAACAGCCGATAATTTGTAGCGGTTTGTTTAAGTAGTTCCGATCTCGTTTGCGTCTTTTCCATGAGTTGACTTAAACCAGTTAATTTCTCTATAGAAAAACCGGAACGCAATGCGATTAGATCATGTCTTGAAAGTAAGTTTCTCTTGACCACATTCACTCACATGGTTCATAGGTTAAAGAAATTCTCCATTACTAACACATAAACAATAACTCGTTCGTGTTCGTCTTGAGTTCTATTCCGTTAGTTTGCATCCATTAGATAGAAAGGCTGTTTTAAGCTTCGCTTCCAACTCACACCATGAATTAATGGTATCGCCAATGGCTCTAAGGCAAGTGAGGTTGTTGTCTCTAAATAATGCTTCTGCAGAACTGAATAACTGTTGTTTTATTGCTCACCGCGAATAGACACATTTGGGTAACCCGTTCTATGAAGGGAGTGACACTGGAATTGCTATCGTAGGTTAGCCCGCGTTTATAAAGTCATGGATCTTTAGTGCTAGTTGTCATTAATACTTGGATTTATCAAAGAATTTCATTGTTTGAGGAAAATGTGGCGCGAGATATTAAGGGCACTCAATTCGGGTCGCAGCATATTCTCTTTGTCAATGGGATTGGTTGGAACAGGAAAAGGAGTGGTTGATGATCAAATGAAATTTTTGCCACAGGGATGTCTTGTAATTCGGCGATGTCATTGATCATTTGTAGGTAATGCCTTACACAATAACATGGTTTTTTTTGTTTTCATTGAAGTTAACAATTGGTATTAAATTATTTCATTTTCTCCACTAAATACAATAACCGCCAACCGGGAATTTATTCTTTTAATGTTACTCGAGTAGAGTAGAGATTTATTTTGCTTGCCAGAACTCCAATTACATCAAATTATAAAATACAAATGATCTTTGAACTCAAATTGCCGCACAACAGATCACGATTCTCGAAAAATAATGGTTTCTCGGAACAGATAAAAAAAGGTTAAAAAATTTTTAGGGGAAATATGGATTTATTATATTGAAAGGGAAAATAGTAACCAGAAAACCTGATTTAACTTACGAGACACGTTCCTTGCAACTTACATTATTATTATTACGTATTCGAAAAAGTAGAAGGTGGGCCATTATTGCATTCGTATCTATGAAATGGTATTTAATTTTTTTTTCATGTTGGGCGTTTGAATATCTTCCTTTTCTTTTTCCAAAGTTCAAACGCGGCATTTCAAAATACGTAAATTGATTTATTATTATTATTATACCGTTTCTTTCAACAGTTCCCTTCGATTCTTTCATTAATAAACTGTTTGGTACTAAAAGTAACTGTATATTGTAACACAAAGCTAATTACGATTTGTAGTTCCTAAACTAACTAATCAAATGCTTAAAGGTGAACGAATTCTTTATACCTTTAGTCAAAATTTCTTATTTTGAATGATTTGATATAGGTAGGTATACCTATGTCTCGTTTAAATACAGGTTAATAGCACAGTGTCAATGGTTCATATTACGTCCTAAAACCAATTAAGTTAGTTTTTTATAAAAACAAGGAGCTACTCATCTTCCACTTGAATGTGTCTAATAGTCTAAGAGCTGGCATGCAAATTCGGCCATGATCTAATATAGTCAGGATTTATCAGGGGAATGGATGACCCGGTGGTGTGTATGGTAAATTTCGTGGAGCCAGAACTCTGGGGTGACAAGGGGAGGGTGGGTGGACGGCCAAAATTGCAAAGTTTTTTTTTAAAATAAATGATCGAATATAGTTCTGGGTATTGGCACAGCTATAGCCTTTACCTATATAAACATTATTTAAAAACTCCCAGAACGATAGGGAAACATGAAACACCGTCACAAGCAAGCATACATGTCATTTTTTGAAAAATTTTTTTATGATAACATATAGTGCTGGCAATTTTTTTACATATTTTGCATGATCCCAATGACACATAAGCAAACTTACAGAACTCAAGTCCTACAAAAAATAACGAAAAAAAATATAATTATGTGCACATCATACAAAGTGGTATCTGCGGTTGTCACAACATTATTATAAAATGATCAAATATAATTGTAGGAAGTAGCATATTCTATATTCATACATGTAATAACAGAATCAAAGAACTTGGAATATTAATATATTAAATATTTCGATGTTGTACAGGGTGTACAACTAAGAAACGAGGCCGGCCATAACTCGGAAACTATTTGAGATAGAACAGTGGAATAAAAAATTTTATAATAAATGTGACCAAGAGAAAATGCTGGAAATTATTTTCAATTTGCCACCATTGCCACCAGATGGCGTTTCACTGATTTAAATTTGAAATTCCCATTTTTTTGACAATTTTCCTCAGTAATGTATTTAAAAATATATATTCATTGTAAACTAGCGATCAATATGTAAAACTTTGTATAAGAAATTTTTACGATTGCTGTAACAATAAAGGGAGGGAGAACTAAATTACGGGTTACTGGAAAAAATCGTGTAACTTCGAAACTAGTTGGTTGAATGACTGACACTGATTTCAATTTGAAATTCCCATTTTTTGGGCAATTTTCCTCAGTAAGGTATTTAAAAAAATATATTCATTGTAAACTAGTGATCAATATGTAAAACTTTGTTTAATGAATTTTTACGATTGCTGTCAAAATAGAGGGAGGGGAACTAAATTACAGGTTACTGGAAAAAATCGTGTAACTTCGAAACGGGATGCTTGAAATTGTCAAGATTGGTCTCGATGTAAAGACACTACTTGTACTTGACATTACCAAAAAATCCAAAACCACAACAATTTCTTATCTCCGTTTACCAATCGAGGGCGCAACTTGTTGAAGAAACAAAATGGTCGACTTTTCTAAAAAAATTCAAATGGTACCAAATATTTTGTTCCCGCTATTTGAAGGAAAATTAATAAGAGTAATTTAAAAAAAAAATTGTCAATAGCTCTTATAGTACCGAAGATATAATTAATAAAACTACTTAAAACCTCCCCTTAGACAATGATATTTAATAATAAATTGAAATTTAATGAAGCGAAGATGAAGAGTTTATGTTTTTTGTATATAAGTACCCGAAAGTACTAAAAAGCCAGCCCCATCAACGGCAAAAACTGACTGAATTGAAATTAAAAGGATTAATTAGGCTTTCACACCTCGTTTTTGATTAACGTAGGGGAGTCCTAAAATAATCCAAAAGGGAGCAAACACCTTGTTATTTAACCTTAAACTAAGGTGTGCAATCGGGCAACATTTAAATTTGACTTGATTAAAAATATATGAAATTAATTAAATTGCGACATGTTTCGAGACCAAACCGGTCTCATTCTCAAGCTTAATTTTAAGTAGTTTTATTAATTCAACCACTACCCCTTTTTGAGCCTCTGACTCCACCATGAACTTACCGAAGATATAGTCAAAAATTTGGTAGTATATGAGGCAATTTGAAGTATAAACCACAATCTTCGGTTCTATAAGAGCTATTGACGTAATTTTTTTTTAATTACTCCTTTATTAATTTTCCTTCAAATAGCGGTGAACAAAATATTTGATACCATTTGAATTTTTTTAGAAAAGTCGACCGTTTTGTTCCTTCAACAAGTTGCGCCCTCTATTGGTAGACGGAGATAAGAAATTGTTGTGGTTTTGAATTTCTTTGGTAATATCAAGTACAAGTAGTGTCTTTACATCGAGACCAATCTTGACAATTTCAAGCATCCCGTTTCGAAGTTACACGATTTTTTCCAGTAACCTGTAATTTAGTTCCCCTCCCTCTATTTTGACAGCAATCGTAAAAATTCATTAAACAAAGTTTTACATATTGATCACTAGTTTACAATGAATATATTTTTTTAAATACCTTACTGAGGAAAATTGCCCAAAAAATGGGAATTTCAAATTGAAATCAGTGAAACGCCATCTGGCGGCAATGATTGTAAATTGAAAATAATTTCCAGCATTTTCTCTTGGTCACATTATTAGTACCTATAAGATTTTTAATTTCACTGTTCTATCTCAAATGGTTTCCGAGTTATGGCCGGCCTCGTTTCTTAATTGTACACCCTGTACAACATCGAAATATTTAATATATTAATATTCCAAGTTCTTTGATTCTGTTATTACATGCGTGAATATAGAATATGCTACTTCCTACAATTATATTTGATCATTTTATAATAATGTTGTGACAACCGCAGATATCTATAAATTCCACTTTGTATGATGTGCACACAATTATAGTTTTTTTCGTTATTTTTTGTAGGATTTGAGTTCTGTAAGTTTGCTTATGTGTCATTGGAATCATGCAAAATATGTAAAAAAATTGCCAGCACTATATGTTATCATAAAATTTTTTTTCGAAAAATGACATGTATGCTTGGTTGTGACGGTGTTTCATGTTTCCCTATTGTTCTGAGAGTTTTTAAGTAATGTTTATATAGGTAAAGCCTATAGCTGTGCCAATACCCAGAACTATATTCGATCATTTATTTAAAAAAAAAACTTTGCAATTTTGGCCGTCCACCCACCCTCCCCTTGTCACCCCAGAGTTCTGGCTCCACGAAATTTACCATACACACCACCGGGTCATCCATTCCCCTGATAAATCCTGACTATATTAGATCATGGCCGAATTTGCATGCCAGCTCTCCGTCTATAACGTAATAGCCTTCTTTACAAGTGGACTGAGAAGTTGACTTGTAAAATACATTCGTGATTAATTTACATATCCTTACATGACGCTAAACCTTAACTTGGTGTATTTATAATGAAAATGTTTTCATTTTTAGGTCCGTGGATTGATTTAAAGTGCGTAGCAAGTTCCTTAATTGGTTTGTTGGTTGTACCATTAGGTGTCAGTAAATACCCATTAGTAAACTCAAAACCTTTATTCTTTATTGACCACTTACATAACATCGTTCAATGATTTATCATTTAACGATAAAATGAAGAACTAATTTTATTTTTTCGTTAACAGTAACTATAACTACATAAAGACTAGATACATCCGAATACTACATTCCCCCCTCACAAACACAAACAAACAAAAAATTAAAAAAGTTTATTATACCTAAATATAATGTAATTAGGATTTCTCATTTGACATTCTTCAACTTGCCTTAGCATTACTTTCACATGTCACTGTGTATAACATGAATTCAGACAAGATTGGCCACTGATATTGTGTAGAATTCAAAACGGGACTTAGACTGTGTTCTGGGTTATCTGTTTCTTACATCTAGCGTTTTAATATATCCAATTCATATTCTCAGCTGATCTCAGTGATTGCGACGAAAGATACCATCGACGTTTACCTTGTACGACAATGGGCTCAAATTGTGTTGCTAATTTATTCATAATTAAAACCTTTTTCAAATGGTTGATTTAACTCACGGCTGGTTTTAGTAAATCAAATTTCGATCGTTCATTGGTATAATCTTGAACTAGGTGAGTATAATGATCAATCGATACCATCCATAAGTGCAGTATAGACCATATAGTTTATAAAGGTACATTTTTATCATTTTGTCTTGATTTTTGGTAATGATTTTGCAATTTGTCTTTATTGATATTGGACCGTTAGACATGCAGTTTTGCTAGTGATTACATAGCTGTAATTCTTGGACAACCTTCATATAACAAAGTAGCGTCTGTCCGTTTGGTCTTTTCAAAGCAGTCAATCTTCTTCAAAAGCCAATTCCTCTATTGTTTCAAGTGGTAAGAGGTCATTCCAAATTTCCCTCTTCTGTGGCAAGTACGACTGTTATGTAGTGAACAAAACCATTAGTTTATCGAAAAAGTCCGTTACAAACTATTTTCGATTTTTTCACAAAATATGCTCATGAGCTTATGGTCTGTAGATAATTGGGAGGAATTTTTGGCCGCACACATATTGATAAAACTTGATGACCAACCTACCGATACTGATACGAGTTCCGTTCCACTCAGAAACCTCACTGTCAAACATTTCTTGCTATAAACAAATCATTTGTTTATCAGTGCATCCTAGATTTCACGTAACTACACTTAATTTGCGTTGTTAATGTAGACAAAAATAGGAAAAAATTTTTAAGTAGCAGGATGTAATTGCATATTTGAACGTAGTTTTTAGTTCTGATCAACTTTTTATAATAACAATTTTCGATATTGTCAAAAATAAAGGTATACTTTACTCTTGAGCAAAATTCATATTTTTTGACAAACCGCGTACACGACTGAAAAAATCTAAATATCTGATGATTGTATTTTAGATTTTAGAACATGCAGAGCTTTTTATAAAGAATAACTTTTTTTCGTAAAATTAATAATAAAAAAGTTTCCCATATGTTGCCAACTTAAGTAGACACACTGTACCTACATACATTATGGTTCACGGTCATTTCCCCGCCGAAAAAATCCCGCCGGTCAATTGCCCGCCGGTAAATTGTTCGCCTGGTAAAAATCCCGCGCGGTGAAATGTTCGCCGGTAAAATGCCCGCCATGAGAAAATCCCGCCGGTCAATTTCCCGCCGTAATTTTTGAAAAAATAAGCAATTAAGAAAATTCTTTTTTAAATAACTTCAGTTTTGTAAACCTGTGTGTCATGCCACTATTTTAGTATCAATTGAAAAAAAATATACTAAACCTGCAAATAACCTAGGCGCTTTAGTGGGGGAATAAGCGTAGAAAATGGTACAACATTTACGTGTTAAGAACGAGGTTGAAACAAGAGATAGTAGCAGGCGAGTATTCATGTATAGTGCCGTAGGTCTGTAAAGGATGTCAAAATGCCATCGGGAAGTGCTTAAAATGGCCGTCGAAAATATTTTATAAATTACAGTCTTCTTTTTTGAATTTAGCATATTTTAATTTACAGTAAACAGCGGCCTCAAATTCATCTTACGCCTCCTGAGCGCATAATCCGCCACTGGCTCCACATAACGTAGGTACATATGTAAGTGGATCTTTATCACAAAAATAGGAGAATATCAGGGGAATCATTTTGCCTACAGCGGCGGGCAAATGACCGACGGGATTTTGTCATGGCGGGCATTTTACCGGCGAACATTTCACCGCGCGGGGTTTTTACCAGGCGAACAATTTACCGGCGGGCAATTGACCGGCGGGATTTTTTCGGCGGGGAAATGACCGGATACCATACATTATACAACTACCTAATGCGAAGTTTAATTCACTTCGCACCAGTATTTAAATAAACATTTTCTTCTTTTTATGACACATTGTTCTAAACTATTCAACGATTTGTTACAGCTCTTCTCGCATTCATTCACCTATAGTTCAACGATTTACATTTGCAACATAATAAGGCTCCCCTCACGATTCAAACATCAAAATCTATTCTTCAGTGTGATATACGATTCAAGGCTTTAATTAAAATGAGTTATAAAATTTGTAAGGCATAAAAGTCATCATTACCGACACAAACGTCAAAGAAGCTTTTCCCGTTCAGTTCAGTTCACTTTGTTATTACAGCTATTACCAAAACAACGTACTGACAATATAAATATAGGTACCTAATCACGCATTTCTTGCGGCAGTCAGTTCAATTATACCTTCTTATACTAAAGAAAATACGTACTTAATTTTAACAAATTAATGGGACGGTATTCTAATTACGCGATAAGAAAAAAACACTTGCGCTTGCTATAATAATAAATTAATTACCTAAACATAAAAATATATAACTATAATTATTATGTTATTCCACATGAAAGAATAATTAGCATTCATGATCAAACTAAAGCTTAATAGACATCAGCAGGGCGCAGTATTGCACAACCGATCTTCTAACTACCTACTAAATCATGTGTCGAAAATACGAATTAAAAAAAGCGCTTAACTACTAGGTGTTCATTAAAATGTCCTTAATTTTGGTTTTAAGTGATTAGTGAGAGCGATTTGTTAATTCTTTTAAGAACAAGTAGTGATAAATTACCTAGCAAAGTCAGACTGTTTTAATTAACGGACTCAACTATTTTACTGCCAAACGATAGAAATACAGATTGTCAAGATACACATTCAGAAAAATATTATTTAAAAGTGAATTGAATAGAGAATTTAGTAATACCTGTAAGTGGACCAGCCGTTTGAAACGTTGAATCCAGTGTCGGTCTGGCGGCCCTTCAGGCCCTCGGCTGACAATATTCGCGGGCCCCCTTCCTCCGATAAAAAATAAATAGCGATCTTCCCACCAAAAAACTTTGCTTTCAAATTTCGACCCCTGAATAGTTTCAAATTTCAATTTATAATTTCAACCAAAAATGTTGGAAATAAATTATAATGAAAGAATAAAGGTTAATAAAAATACAAAACAGTAAATGTTCGTTTTTGTTCTACTGCCAAATAAAAAATGATGGGCAGTACGCAGTATGGCAACAAATATATCAGCAAATCAGTTTGTTATCAGATTATTTAATTTTTATGGTATTTAGATATTCGTAAAATTTAAAAATGTATGACCTAAAAACGGCCACAATTTTTTTGTCCGGTGAGCTTATATAGCATTTTTGTTATATTGAAATACACCATGAGTGAACTGATGTGTTTATTAATTGCAATCAACAAAAATATTCAGCATAAAAATAATATAAAGATTCATGTTCTCAGATCTCAGTACACAAAAAAAATGAAATATACGAGGTGATTTTTTCTGTGTGAAATATACTTATTTTATTTTCAACCTGAATCAGCTCTTGTTTCATACATAAAATTTTTAAAGAGAGTATTAGAGTACGCATGGAAATTGGAATTACAATGAAATCTAGTTATATGTACCTGAACACGTAGCTTCATCTTGGGACTTCAACTGATTTAACAGAAAAATATATTTAGATTATGTGCATTAAAATATTATTTAATTTTAGTTGAGCAGTTTTCTTTAAATTTTTTTCTCTATCCCTTTTTCTTTTGCGTTTGGCAGCACCACTCATTGAACTCATTTTGGATGGATAGTTAAGAAATGCACTTTTAAACGACGGCAACGACCTGTGAGACTGTGACGTGTGACGCGTGTGACCTGTTGATATATCAGGAGCGAGACTGCTATCTGCAAATCTGCTGCGATTTATTTAAATGATTCATATTCTTGATTTTATTACCTGAGAATGCATATTTTTAAAAGTTTTCAGAAAAGTTTCTTAAACAGCATAAGGGAACCGCATTTAAAGGGCTTAAAATACATTTTTGTTGAACAATGAGATATACTAGAAAGAAGTATTTCCAGGTATAGGTAAGCGATGTAGAATAACAGGCACGCAAATAATCCCATTCAGTATTTAAAACTTTGGTGAATCACTAATCCCTTGTCTAAATAATCTATATAAGTGGTAGAACAGCCCAAGTTGGTTTTAATTGCATATTAAAATTAGAATCAGTATATTTTCAATATCATTACAAAAATTATATTTTTCTCGATATCTTTCGAAATTTTTCGCTTTCTCCATACTTTTAATTGGGCTCGATGGGCCCCCTTCAGATCCGGGCCCTCGGCGATCGCCGACCAGCCAACCGGGCCAGACCGACACTGGTTGAATCTAAAATAATAAGTGCCGTTTAATGTTCATACTTCATGTTCATGTCCACTAGTTTAAATACATCGTAAATCTTTATATATGTGTATAGAATAACAGATTCACATAAGTTTACATATAATCTGCGTATTCATAATGAAGATGTGTATAATATCAAATACAGCGTTGTATTTCATTATTTCAATCAACGAATACAGTAAAGAATAGATCCTTGTGATACAGCCAAACGCTTTACTTCTGTGAATAATATTAAATAAATTAAATTTTTTAGTGCAGGGCATGCATAAGTACACAGCTATACGAGGCCTTTATCACAAGCATCTAAATTCTAAATTGCCAATGATTACGCTTAAAAGCGCAACGAGTAACGAGATTTATTAATATTTTAACTATATTAGGTCTTAAATATACTAGTACTATACAGGGTGTCCCAAAATTGCTGGGACGACACAGAACTACTACGTGTAATAGAGATCAAAATAAGTTGATTGGACCCAATTTATTTATATACCAAAATGTACCGTTTGCTCATGAGAAGAGTTGAAAGTTTACATAAAAAAACACATTTTTGTACGCTGTTCAGACATGAGTGAAACAAATTGAATGAAATTTGGCAAAAGTGCATTTTAAAGGATTACTCTCCTTTCGGTAATTAAATAAATCCAAAAGAAATTGTAGAAGGGTTAAAACCACCCTCACCCCCTTACATTTTTTTCAGAACTTTCTTAGAGGTGGTAATACGGTTCTCAATTTTAGCGAGAACACTGATTAAGTGATTAACTATTTTCATTTTGTTACTCTTGATAAAATTTCGTATTCCGCATAGTTCCGAAAGAAAAAATGTTTTCTTAAATAATGCTAACAGATATTCAGTTTAATAAAATTGTAATACAAAATTTAGTTGGCAGTGGAAACAAAGGCAGAACGTTTTTTTCATAATAAACATAATAAAATAATAATATGACGGCGTACAAAAATGTGTTTTTTTATGTAAACTTTCAGCTCTTCTCACGGGCAAACGGTGCATTTTGGTATATAAATAAATTGGGCCCAATCAACTTATTTTGATCTCTATTATTACACGTAGTAGCTCTGTGTCCCAGCAATTTTGGGACACCCTGTATACAAAAAATTACGCCCCCGAGTTCTCCACAAGAGATAATCGCAAAGAGTTAGCCCTCATCTTGGGGCAGCGGCGTCATTTCAGTATTTTAGAGGGGGGGGGAGCAACTATACTAAAAAGGAAAAATATGACCCGCCGCAAGTGCCATTTTTTTTTTAAATTGGGCGTGATTGTCAGTTTTATGAGGTGCACGTACTTTAACGTACATTTTTTCGGTACCTAGTAGTAATTCCAGGGGGTCAACTGCCCTACCCCGCCCCCCCATTGATGACCGTAATTTTATAGCACATAAATGTGTAATTAACATGCTCTGTTTTAGATACAACTTTATTAATTTATTAACATTATAAGCAATTTTTAAGTCTACCTTGAATAAGTAATTTAATAGTCCGCCGTGTGGACTTTATGAGCCACTTAATTAGAATAAAGTGAAAAGTACATTAAGTACTATGTTAGACTATTGAGATGCAGATTTTTTAAATAGGTACCTTAATTTTGCTGTATAATCTTGGTTTATTAGAGATCGCTAGTTTTGAAATGTTTTAGTAGTATCTAGTAAATATACGAAAGCAAAATCACAAACTTTGGATAAAGTTTATTAGCATAAATTCTAATAATGCTTGGGATCGGTCGTTTGTATTTCAAAATTCTTCTAATAATTTCGAATAAACTGATTTCCAAAATTATTTTTTTAATGAATTTAATGAAACTTGCCATTTAAAATAACCAAATTTGAATTCATTTCCTCTATAACCAATTTAACATTCAATACAAATTTTCAAAAGTCACAGTAGTTTCGGTCATATTGGCTCAGCTTGATGCGAAAAGCACTATACATTCACTTACACAGAACGAATGCGCCTTTTTTGCATTAACTACTTTGTATAATTTTTACGTTTTACGTGATGAAAGGTTTGTCCTTTCATCATGTAATTCATCATCCTACTTTAAGTTTCATATTTGCCCCTTCAGCACCATCTCATCAACCATGTAATCTTCCAATAATTTAATCCAAGCTTGATAATGGAATCAGTGGTATTTTGTACTATTGTTTACTTGAGTCACTAATTGGGGTGCCAGGTAATACGTTTTTATTTAGTCAAAATTTCAGCCCTGCTATTTGCATTGTAGCAGTTTAAGTACTATCATAATTATATTTTCATCGTCGTCTACATTAATACATTGCTAAGGGGAGGTTGAGAGTTTCTATTTTAATTACCTTTTAACCCCTTTGTGAGGAATTCGAACCTTCAGAGATGTCATATTGCGGTTTTTCGAAAATGAAACTTTTTGGTTTTCACCCTGTTTCTACGTAAATAATCGTGATATGGGTAATCTGATTATGCAACCGATTTTTTTCTTTTAAGAAGAGCTCATAAGTACCTTATTAGTTTTTTGCTAACTCTTGTGGTTATTGCTGCACCCTATAAAAACATCGAATTTGAACCACCCGGTACACCTACACAGATATGTCGCGTTAACGGAATGTTTTGTTTTGCATTAGTTATTTTGTTTAATTTTATTGTTAACAAGTAATGGTCGCAGTTAGCTGTAACCGGCTGTAACTCTCGTGAGCTCTTGGAATTTTTTTGTAGATATACAGTTTCTTTCGCTGAGTGAAAATTTTCCGAGAATTTATTGAAATAACGAGTATCTACATTTTTGAAGAAGTGAAGGTATGTAACTTTATTATACCATTAAAATGCTCGATAACTATCTGTATAATTGACTCAAAATAATATAATTCTAGCAGCGATTCCTTTTAAAAGAATCTATGAAAGCTATATGACCATCCCAAAACACCAACGTTACTATTTACTTTCTTATAAAATTAAATCCTGATACATTATTCATTCTTAGTGTAAGAATCTAATTAGCATACCTACATAAAATGAGGTCCACTAAAGTTTAAGTTTGTGTATTCAGTATAGGTACGTCGCGTCGGCATCAAATTTTGAATACAAAACATGTTTTCAAACGGAACTTGCTGTAGAAATTAGGTAGGTAGGTATTCTATAATTGGTCTAAATTTATGTTACCATATCCTTCGTCCATACAGATTTATAGTTAATAGACGTCCGTTATACCTAAATGATTTTTACACAGTCGATATGCCTCATCCAAATGATCTCAATTAGAAATTGTATTTAGCACATTTGGAGTGTAATTAACAAAAAAAGTGCACGTTGAATTAGTCATATCGTTATTATACTTTATACTCCTGGGCATTATAATTTGTGAAAAAGAAATCTGCACTCGGTAACAAATCATCTAATTAATTCACCTTTTAATTTGTTTCATAAATAAATTAGCTTCTATAGGAAGTCTTAAATGTACACATCTTAATAATAATAATGAGATACGTTCAATTTTTAAGCAACCAATTCTTTGATAGGATCTCCCAGTTAATCACCTTCTATATTATTATGTTGCTCGAAAGTTATTTAAAATAACGGTTAATTTAAAAGTTGACTGTCTACTTAACGCAAGTATGCACTAATAAGAAATTTACCAAAAATCTACATTCACTTTGTTCTCGTTAAAATATCGGATATAATCTGAACTTTTTTGAAGGTGCAACACAAGTTTTTTTTACAACCGGATTTAATGCAACGACTTTCTTCGTTTTTAGACATTCACACATATTAACGAAACGACTAAATTATACCTATTGGTTATTCGATACAATTATTGCAAAAATCATATCAATTTTTGCGTCTACACGCTGCAATTTAAGTGTTTTTAAAGAGTGAAGTGAAAAAAATGGTGGCACGGTCAATTAGCATGGTACAAAATAGATCCCTCTAAACCAAAATTGGTTACTTACAACCAATAGATTTTATGGTAAAGTTTTGTATACAAAGCGTAATACACTATCATTAAACACAAATTAAGATGATGCACATCCAAATTTCTAATTTGGGATGAATTGTTGTTTAAACAATACAATTGTTATGGATCGTGAATTTGAAGATAATTAGGTATAATTCGTATCTTCAAATTTACACCAGCTGCAAAGTAGGAACTAATTTAAATTTGGCAGATGGAATATTAGTAAAAATTTATAAGCCGGAATATAATTAAAATTATATATTGATGTAAGTTTAAATTAGGTACAATAACTGTTACAAATAGAAGAAAAGGATCTCTGTACCACCAAATGTTTCAAACGTGCAATACTGCAATGTGAGAATACTGTGAATACAACTTTACAACTTTCCTTTGTTACGGCACATCCAGTTATATACCTTGATAAATATATAAGTATAAACGGATATATACCTACCTTTACTAGACGGGAACGAAAAAATTTACCGCAGCGCGATTAGAGAATTGTTTCAAAGGCAATGATGCGAAGAAATGCTTTTCAGCGTTGCCAAAATTACTGGAGGTGCATAATTTCAGTTTATTTTATACTCAACATTAATTCCGAATTACGTTTTCTACTTAGAAAGATTTAAAACCTGTGGTTGCTTATTTAGCCATATAGGTAAGGATATTTCAATTCATATCGATATGATTCAAAAAACTCGCGCAATTTTTTAATTAACTCCATTTGCCTTGAGGGTGGAGTTAAAATGCCATCCAAGGAGTGGATTTATAAGTTTTAAGGATCAACGACGGTGAACGATGGCCCTCAGATGCGTGCCGATCGTTGGTTAAACCATTTTTTATAATATGTAAACAAGGGTTAAACTTTCACACGGTACTAGGGTGGTTATGCCAAACCAAAAAAAATCGTTTAAAATGGCCGTAATGGCAATATTTGTATTTAATTTAAAATACTCCAATATAAATAAGGTTTTTATTAAAAGTTAAAACCCATTAAATAATGAGGAACGCTAAAAGGAGAAGTGCCCAACTAATAAAAAGCAAAAAATACTGTTTCTTAACGTACCTAATAATTTTAATCAATCGTACAACTTGATGAAGATATAAAAAATAAATTACATTATATGCTTTCGATGCCTGAACATATTTCACCATATTTTAATAGGTTGCAAGTTAACGAAAACACTCATTCTTCAGTCAGAAAATACACATGTAGAATGAAGAGATTATAGCTTGGCCTCTGACCATGACGCGCGTACTAACAAATGGTTTAAGTTAGGAACGGATCAAACTCTTTATTTCATCGTCGATAATGCTAAAAAGTAATACTTCAGTTGTTAATGTTGATTTTCGATATTCATTTTAAAAATGGGTATTACCAGTAGGTATTCAATTTTATAATTTCTCTTATGCTAATGAATTGTTCAACTTTGTTTTCATATTAAACCTTGCAACTGCCGTAAGTTGTACTATAGTAAGACACACAAATATGTCTTTATCTTTGGTGTTGTGTTCTTGTTTGTCGTCTGTGAATCTCACCCGCCACGCTGTAGGTACTTTTAAGAGATTTTGTCCCCGAAACATTGAAACTACTTGAATTTGGCTTGATTCGTGGTTGTACTAGCGTTGAATGATAAGAACTTATCATTCAAAAATATTACATTTTGGTCATTTGTAAAAGTCTGCTTAAAAAAGTTGTGATTATCCATTTCCCTTAAGATTCCCAATGAGTCTCATTTAGTTCTGCCTCTGCCTAAATTTTCCCCTAATCTCGGCGAGATGACGGAGAGATTTTACTGCGCCATTTATGCTAGTTGTGCAACGTACCTACACAAGAGAGCAGCCACTGATATTTATTTAAGAAACCGCCACTCCAATGACGTTTTGCGTATTCAACAATTCAACACGAGTAACTGTTGTTTTTCTACCTCCTTTGTGCATTTTGCTCCACCGAAAAAGGAAGTTGAAGAATAAAAATTCAGAAAGCATGAAAAAATTCCTTGATACTATAGAAACAACTGCATGTGCTTCTTACATGGGGAAAAATAGCGGTGAAAGCAACAAAGAAGAAAGAAATTAAACAACGACCCTCACTTCATATAAATATTTCCGGAAAATATTTATTTTATTGTGAAACGAAGAATTTTCTTTCGTGTATTTATTGTTAATTATTTGGCAAGGAAACGAATCAATTGACAAACAAAGTAAATAGTGAAAGGGACATTGAACAGTGAACATTCTTAAAAGTTAATTGTATTTTCAACCAACTTCAAAAAGTTGGTTACTAAATTCGTCCGGATGTCTGTGTGTCTGTGTGTCTGTGCGTTGGTCGATGTTACAGATCAGGGCCGGATGCTCCGACGTTCAGATTTCGTCAGACCGTGCGCATGACGTCACCCGTAGAGTGAATTACATTTGCGACATGCTGATTTGATGTGTTTTTCGTCTGTACCGAGTTTATTTTTCAAGATACAAAAAATTTCATTAGAACAAATATGCTCCTTATGATGTCTTTTAATATGTTAAAAATAATAGGGTAGCTCAATCTCTCTCAGTTAACCTGAAAAATACTTGTATAAAGTATCATAATTACATCTGATGGTGTTTGCGCCGCGACGACACAAAAACGGTGCCAGATAGAGGAAAATTGCATATGAACAAATTTGTAGAGCGCAAAATTTACTAAAGAAAAGTCCGCGGTAGGGTGTCACTATCTTCGATAGTTTAAGAGTTTCAGGCGTCCAAAATGATGCAAACCTTATTCGCCCAACTGTCCACACCGCTTTTTCCCAAACTAATGGAGATAATTACACCCTCCCGCGGACTTTTCTTTAGTAAATTTTGTGCTCTACAAAATTGTTCATATGCAATTTTCCTCTATCTGGCACCGTTTTTGTGTCGTCGCGGCGCAAACACCATCAGATGTAATTATGATACTTTATACATACATACAAGTATTTTTCGGGTTAACTCAGATTGAGCTACTGAGATTGGGATAATTACACCCTCCCCGCAGACTGTTTTGTAGTAAATTTTGTGCATTACAAAATTGATTCAGTTCATTTTTTCTCTGTCTAAAATATATAATGGTTTTCGCAGCGTTCGAGGAGAAAGCGTTAGGAGATCTGCGTGATTTCATTAATGGATTCAAGACAATTTCGAACTTAACTCTATTTTTTTAACACCTTGTGGTAATTTACATTTAAAAGAATGGTTACCTGTTGATCTGCACAAACATGAACATCATAACACAAGATGGAAAAATGTACCGTTTGATTTATTTACTGAACACAACTTAAAACTAATAACATTTCTTAGTATAGTTTTTGTTACAATAATAGACTTAATTACAATAGTAGGTATGCATATCTCGTTAATGGTAATAGATAGAGAAGTGATGCAAGAGACTTTATTATATAGTTATAGGGTATTAAGCTGAACATTTTTTAATAATTCAAACTGTTAATAATAAATCTCGCGACAAAAATTCATTTGCTTTCTCATCGACAATAGTTTATTTTTTAGGAAAGGGCAAACATCTGTAAGTTTCGTTGTAAGACGTACATACGCGGCTCATTTTTTTTTATTGGTTCACTTTGAAATCATAAATACCGGTATTATATTACTTCAAAAATGGAAATAAGAACTAATAATGTGAAATGGTTGAATTCGTAATGTGAAATCAGTATACCTTTCATTATCATCGAAATGAGAAAAACAGAAATCAATTTGCAGAATCTCATCAAAGATTGATTTCGTTGTTATCGAAGTGTTTAAATAGCTATTTATATACCTAACTAAGTTGCAAAATGAACGTCTTTCTTGCACTAGATGTGAAGTTTGGATAGTTTTCAGTGACAAAATGAAAATTAGTTACAAAATGGCCAACATTTTGTCACTAAAATGTTAAAATTATGACATTTCGTAACTGAATTACAAAAAATGAATTCTAATATCCAATATTGTTAAATAATGTTTGAATAAAGGTTTTGAATTCGTTGGTACCTACCTATTTTATTTGACGTTACAAAGTACAGTTGTCAGACATTCTCATTTCACGTTTTTTAAATTGGTGATGTTGCCATGGGCACTTTAAAACACGCGCATTTTTGAAAAAGCGATTTAAACACGCCGAGGCGCGGTTTAAAAACGTGAAATAAAAAAGGTAACGTAGGGCACCAATAAAAAAGGTAAAGTAGGGAACCAATAAAAAAAATATGATAAAATTAAGATAAAATTCATTTTGTGTCTTTTATATCTTAAAAATAATTGGGTAGCTCAATCTCTCTGAGTTAACCCGAAAAATACTTGTACCTATAAAGTATCATAATTACATCTGATGGCGTTTGCGCCGCGACGACACAAAAACGGCGCTAGATAGAGGAAAATTGCATATGAACAAATTTGTAGAGCACAAAATTTACTAAAGAAAAGTCCGCGGGAGGGTGTCATTATCTCCATTAGTTTGGGAAAAAGCGGTGTGGACAGTTGTGCGAATAAGCTTTGCATCATTTTGGACGCCTGTAACTCTTAAACTATCGAAGATCGTGACACCCTACCGCGGACTTTTCTTTAGTAAATTTTGTGCTCTACAAATTTGTTCATATGCAATTTTCCTCTATCTAGCACCGTTTTTGTGTCGTCGTGGCGCAAACACCATCAGGTGTAATTATGCTACTTAATACAAGTATTTTTCAGGTTAACTGAGAGAGATTGAGCTACCCTATTATTTTTAACATATAAAAGACATCATAATGAACATATTTGATCTTATGAAATTTTTTGTATCTCGAAAAATAAACTCGGTACAGACGAAAAACACATCAAATGAGTATTCCTCAAATGTAATTCACTCTACGGGTGACGTCACGCGTCATATTTGCGGACCGCCCACCATGCGCAACATCCTATCTTTAGTATTTATATCGTGATGTTACAGGGTTTAGAAAGCTGGAAGTGGTGTCATCTTATAGGAAATTCTTCACTGATTCCAAATTGCTGGTAAATTTTTTGATCGGATCACCCGTTCGCCGTCGGGACGCCATTAAAGTCAAAATATACACCCTTTAATATCTCGAGAACGACACGTCCAATTACAAAAAGAAAAAATACGTTTCCTTTTTGATAAAGATTCTACAGATGGAATCGAAACGTAGATATTTTCTACACAAAAACCAACACGGGAAATTCCAGAAGAAAATACAAACAGAATATACATCCGTGGAAACCTTAATGAAAATATACATATAATTGTATATACTATGTGCCATAATTAGTTACAGATTTGAAGTTGGTTGAAATTAAAATTCTATAAGAATTTGCGCCTTTTGATACTTGTTTGAACTAAATTAATTTAATGATTTAATGAAAAAGTGTCTAGATTTGGACGATAAAATCAATAATACTAATAATGCAAAGTAAAATAAAACTTTATTTCACAAAGTACTACTCATTCAAACATTGATTACTAAAGAATGACCCAAATTGATATTTTAAATTAAGTTAGTAGGTACCTACTTATTTGAATAAGAATACATGAACCGAAATCTTTCTACCTATGTATTGTGGCTACGTCTATTTTTGACATTGGTGGCACGGAGAAAGAAGTTTTTTAAAACTTAAATTCATTACCTAATAATTACTTACAAACAGCTATGTCAGAGGAGCAATTAATTGACTGTTCAATATAGAATAGAAAGATAGAAAGTGAAAAATTACACACTATAGATAGTTTTCGCTTCAATGAAAGCAACAAAAATGAACTATTTATAGTTTATAAGTTTGTTGTTTATGTTATTATGTACATTGTTGTAAATTATGAATGTGATATGTAGGTATATCTAACAAATTTCTCTGTATTTATACGTGTATTATAACCGTCCAATTGGAACACAATTTTTTTTTAAATGAAGACCATAATTTTAATATATTTTCAAAAAAATGCTAAGGGAGGAAGAGAGGCGCATTAAAGTACATTTGTACAAGAGGGACGTTCCAGGATATATCAATTGTTTTGTATGATAAATTCTGGGATAGATGTATACATATAGCATACCTAATTGAGAGGATGCAACATCGAAGTCCATTTCCCCCAGTATTGATTTGGTGAACATGAATTGCTCTAATAAATCTGATGCCATAGCATTATTCCCCCTCTATCTATACGATGCGGTAGCGCAAAGGAAGAAATGCGGGAAAAACCAAATAATTTTAACCCATCATTTCTACCAACAAAATATGCAATGCTTTGGATGTATTAGGGAGTTTCGGAGTAAGTTTAATGTTTCGCAGAAGTGTCCCAGTTCAGTAACTATGGCAATGGATTGACCTACTAACACAATGCTCTTTTCCAGCACTGTAGGAGGACATTTTACCATGCCGATGTATAGGTTTTCAGCTCATAAATGCGCTTAATGCAAACCTGTCCTGGAAAAGACGTCATACTATTATAATACCTGTTGTAGCTGTAGATGACGTAGATACCAACCGCTTTTTTGGATAGCCCTGTTGCTGAGCTTTAAAAAGTCCAAAGGTCTTACTATTAAGTTTAAAAGGATACGCATACATTTAGAGACCACGTGGTTTTACATAAAATTATGTTACAATCCTGCTGTTCAAGGTATGTTTTATATTGTACATTTCATCTTACTAAGTACATATAGGAATCCATTCAACAGTAGAAGGATCTCTTTGGTTTAACGATCAACATCGGTAGGTAATAGGCCTCATAAAAGCCATTCAGTATCAACTCCTACTATTTTTATAGCTACTAAATTACTACATTGCAATATAACAATTTATTTACTGTTAGTGATCTATTAAATGCAATATACTAACACGTTGAATAATAAAAAAAAACTTTTTCTTTGCTTTAAAAGAAAATCTTTCTCTTTGATTAGAAAATTTGAATATAATGCCATCATCCGCAAGTATGCAATAAAAATCTAATTGAGGTGTTTGTAAAAGTACACACGAGATGTACTTTTTTTGTTCTCTTCAAAACAGTTATTTCTCACAAAAAATTACCTTATTACGGGATTATTTTGTTATTATTAACACATTTTAGCACTATAATAATAAATTACGCAGTTTAATTACGTTTTCGTTTTTTCCTGTTATTTATATACTTGTTAAGTTAATTGTAGTTTCTCAGTTTAAGGTACCATAAATTTGACATTGTTGCGTGCATTTAACACACAAAATTACTTTTCTTGAACGGTTGGTCTCTAATATTACAAAATTAGGTAATTTACAATTATTAAAATAAAATCCATTTTTTCTTAATAGGTGCCTAATTAATTTTATCTGCGCTTACGTTGTGGAACTCCATAAGTAGTTGTATTATAATAACAACAAGTCATTCCACTGAAATCTTTATTTAAAGGAAATCCAATGTGTTTGAACATTATGTGACAAGTATTACGTTGTAAAAAATGTGATGACGAGCGATGAAATGAGATGAAGTTTTTTTTTTATCTTAAAATATATTTTTTTATCTTAAAAACATAAAAAACTTCATCTCATTTCATCGCTCGTCATCACATTTTTTACAACGTAACCAAATATTGGATATTAAACGATATAAGGGGAGGCTTCGTGTCTTATTTTCTGGATTTTATCTATTAATCCTTTAACTAATACAGGCAGCAAAATTTTGCAAATTGGACTTCATGTAACAAAGAACTTTAACGGAATTTTAATATTTCTGCGCTTTTATACCTCATCCTATTCTAAGTTGAGGCAAATATTTTTTTATTATCTATATTTAATTTTATCTAATTATATCTAATTTTGAAATAGACTGTAGCAATGTGCTAATTAATTGTACAGCAGCATATGTTATGTTTTAAACAATACTTGAAAAAACATCTTGTCAAATAAAAAAAGCATCCGGCTTAATTTAATTTATTACTTTGTTTGTTGCATTTTAGCAATAAAAATTAGGTGCTTCTTTGTTGTACCCCATGCACACATACATAGTACATACCTTATAAAATAAAATAGCGAAATTTCTGGCTCAGGCAAACGCTCCTTTAGTATTTTCGAATTCAATCTGTTCCTCAATGTGGTAATAAATAACAGGTTAACGTACTTTAAACCGTTACTTGGGAAATTTTGCGAGATCAATAAATCGTATCTACCTTTTTATTTATTTTTTTATGATTGCGAATAATTGTTATGTTGTGGCATCAAATACGAACTGAACTCAGGCTGGTGCATGCAAAAGGTAGAACGAATTAGTCATTAGTGTGTTGGTGGTCCAAGCGCAATTCGTTGTTTTTTATTAGAAGTACGTGACTATAATAATTTTCCCGCAAAGGAGCACATAATTATTCTGATAGATTGGTCCTTGCAAAAAACAAAATCTCGACGTTTAATAGAACTGAATTTCTTGCTTTGTATATTATGTTTCCATCAAAGATTATATAATAATAAATATTTCAGACACATGATGCTTTGATTTCGAATACACAACGGTGTGTCCGCGAAGTTGGCACCTCAAATGCCCAATTCATATTTAATTACTAATTAGTAAGTGTTAGTAAGCTAAAAATCTAAATTTGTGAATGTTCGAATAGATGTTAACAACATCTTATCAAAATTGTATGGCATCGTTAATGAGTAGGACATTTTTCAACGAACTTCGTTCGTTACTGGAATCACTATTCCGTCCGTGCGTCCGTGTGTTGCAAGAGATGCGTATTGTCTACAACCGAGTTAAGATATGGATCTTATGTGAAATTTTATGCTGATTCAAGATCCGGTCCCAATTTTTCGATATCTCAAATACTTTTCAAAATATTCGACTTTAAAGTCGAAATTTGCAAATTATCAAATTTTGTCTTTTTGATTAGGCCAGATTTTTTTTATACTTTCGTTACTGCGGTATTCGAAGTTCGTTTTGTAATCCAGGGATTTCAACTAATATCCTCGCCAGGAGTGTTTACCGCTACGTCATTAATGTATGAATCTAGCTATCCAATTTATTAATACTGTCTTCTCATATAAAACAGTGAATTCAATAAGGATGGTGAACATTCGCAGTGCATTTGACGAAATCGACATACGGTATTGAATAAGCAAATGTTATAGAAAGAATAAACCTATAAACGCGAATTTAATTTCTTTTATATGCATAAGAATTTAATTCTCATTTGACTAATATAGTACAATTTTGATTCGTGTTTTTCATATTACACCATATGATTGTATGTGATGACGTAGCGGTAAACACTCCTGGCGAGGATAGTAGTTTATTCTGAACTCTCTGTGTAAAAATTATTTAAATAAATTGATGCAAGATTTTGAAACTCGCAGTGTTACTATTTTACTTGAAACATTCGGACTACCGAACGTTAAGCTATCTGCTCATGCATGTGCCTGCACCATACTATCGACCTATTTTTCCTCACTATAACGCTATTACAGGCATTACAGCACGAATTCTTGTTAGCCATAAAGTAAACGGAAAAAGTTTCCCTCGCTCACTGGAGGAATTCTCAACTCCTGCTCCACAGAAGGTAGTTTTTAGGATTCTGTCTACTTAGACTTAGTCGATATCTAAATCAGGTAGTTTGTGTCAAAGGGCGCCACCTGCGTATTATTACCTATTTATCCGTGCACAGCCGGTGAAATCTACAGGAAATTAAAAAAAATTCTTATCTCTTCTGAAATTAATACTTCATCTGATTATTTGAACCACAAATAAAAATCTCACAGTTGTGCGTAATCAGATACCTTCACTAAGTAAGAGTTCGCATATTGACTTATACGGTTCACATTTTTGTCTTTTATTATTTTAACTGACAATATTAAAAACAAATTTCTCAACGGCAAGCTAAGCTCAGTTTTTGGTTAACTTTAATCAATTCGGAGTTCACAAAGTTCTAAATCTTGCGGTGATGAATTTTATAGATGGGTTGTTTTTGTTTATTAAGCAAGCCGACCTTGGTCAAGTTTATGCTTTCTTCATCCTCTTAACTTATTCTTTAAAATATTTTATTCAAATTTTCACTAAAAAACACACTTTGCGCGAATTATCAACTCTAATTTGCTATAACAAATATTAAGCGTGGGTGCAACAAAATTACAAAGAAATAACGTTTCTAGCTTAGCTAATTTTGATTCATCTGCGTTGAGATTTCTTTTATAACATCAAATTTCCTAAATTGGTGGTAAATATTTTGAATTGACCAATGCCGCCGCGGCCTTGCGTTGAAAACAACTAGTGAAAACTAATTCTAGAGTTTTTGGAAACTGTATTACAGATAAAGGATGCGGTGTATGTTCAGCAATATTGGTTCAAATAAATAAGGTCCAAAGAAATGCAAGTGCAAAATACCTGTGTTTTTAAAAAAATATTCATGACGTCACAGGTTTGTCAAATGTCGCACAAAAATGTTGAAAATAATATCAAAGAGTGACATTCTTATTTACTACTTCTCATGCGTAACTTTTACGATGTTCTTATTGTTCCAGAATAATGGAGAATGCGATACGAGACGGGGAACTACGAGTGCTAATGACGGAATCTCAATGTGATGTTGTGCTGAGTTGTAAAGGACGTAAATTAAATGCCCATAAAGTAATCCTTTCTATAGCAAGCCCTATTTTACAGGTGAGCATACATAAATTAATGTACTATCGTTGAGTGAAAAGTATATTTCACTCAACGGTACTATGTATTACATTTTTAGTTCACATAATCCATTGTACTTATAATACAAGCTCATGGTAAGCTAATGATGCTGATGATAGGTATACTTATCCGTAATTTAATAGCCCCGTACTGCAATATGGTTCTACCAGTCTAACGATGGTTGTACAATGTACATTGCAATGCTCGGGTTTATTCACGGTTGCAATCAACATGATTTAATAATAAATATGTGCCATCAGGAATGATTGCAAAAATCAATTAACCACCATTGTTGATTTGAAACTCGGCTACTAGTCTTCGCTCATTTAGTAAACGAAAGTAGGTAGTAGATGTATACGGTTAAAATAGCATGAGTAGAAGTAATTAAGGCTTTTTCGTATAAATCTGCTGCATTATTATTATCTTTCAGTTAATTTTTATCTATTATAAGTGATGTAACTAAATTACTAACTTAGGGCCATGAATTTAACGGCTTTTACACATTTCGGTATTTAAAAAAAATGCCTCTAATAACTGTCATAAATCCATATTTTGTTGCGAATGTATAAAAATTACTCTTAATGTATTGACAGTATCTTATACAATGGTTGGTTCCTTGGTTCAGTTAAGTTGTGTTAAGTCTCTTCAGAGCGAGGTTGTCTATTTTATCTACGGGGCAGCTTTAGCAGGCTGAAATGCTTAGTAAATATATGCATTGATAAAAAGCCCCCTGACGAGTAACATATCCATGAACGGTAAGGATCATAAGGTGAAGGTGTATAGGAGGACACGAACTAGAACATCTAAGTAAGCAAACTTCCTCTTTACTTTTCGGGACTTTATAGAGCTCCTCGCGTTTTGACCAAATGTTAGGTTGTTATCAACGATGGTTATTAGCAAAACAAGTTTGCACTTACTGTACCACCATTGCAACACGATTTACACGGAAATCCGGCCTCTCTCACACCAATAATACTACCTACTAGACGTTCAAAATCATCTAATTGCCGATAATTTACACGTTGACGAACTCTTGGCATTCTTAAATGTTCAGAAAGCATTTGTTGACAAACAAATCCCATAAGGCAGTTATTATACCTACACCAAAAATCGTTGTTAGAGTAATTCAGTTTTTGGTGATGTAGTTAGAGTAATCGCAATATAAGAAGGCCCTGTCACGTGATATTTACAAGGAATGAAAATTAAAATAGTCAGCTTATTATTTCAGCTCAGAGGTGCAATTGCACTTAATCGCATTTAGAACTATTCAATCTATATGTTTATGGAAAGTGACAAAAAGCAAATGAAAAAAACCGATCGATAGATTTTATTCAAATGTTAATCAATACTTTGTTTCATCAAAATAGGAATTTTCTGAAAAACTTCATACTTACCAACAATTTCGATGTATTGCGATTTTTGTGGAGGTCAGTATGTGCAGACCACATGAAATTAAAATTATTCTCACTCATCTAGCTAATAATTTTTTTTTACTTATGTTATTATTGACACAATATCTGCCGGTTTTCATTTTCTAATTATATAAAAGTAAGGTTATTTCCAGCATATTAAGCATATTAAGAAATGAAAAGCACGTTTTAAAAAAACCACCCTATAAAAGTCCTTTTGTAACAATGAATATCTCAGAAATTTTATTTATACTCCTCTACTTCGTTAGATGATAATTATACATGAACAAACTAGCAGCGTTTGAACCCCAATTCTTTGGCTAAAATATATTTAAATCAATAACTAGAACCAGGCCCGGCTCGAATAATTTTGGCTCCTGGGGCAATGTTATAAAGTGGCGCCCACACTACCTATATTTTACTTTTGCATTACAAATCATAAAAATAAAAAAATAATTTTTTTTGTGATTATTGGACTTTGGTGAATGGTGCTTTAAAATTGTGGCGCCTGGGGCAATTGTACATGTTCCCCACCTCTAACGCCGGGCCTGACTAGAATAAAAGAATAATTTTAACTGGAAGAACTGGAACCCTTGTGATCACTAAAAATTCGTTTTAAAGAACACTTGGCTCACCTCAAATACAATCGTTGGGATAAATTTGCAGTTACCCTACATATACCTGAAAATAATCACAAAGTAGATAATATATATTTCCTTAGTTAAGAAAGTAAATAATAAGCATGAACTCGACTGTTATGAAAGTTTAGGAATCCATACAAACATACGCTTTCTGATGAATAATGATGATTCTTTCACTTAGCAGTAGTACTTATAAATAGATCAATTTTGTAAATTAGTTTTAGTTGCTTGCTGATGATGACAGCTTCGCTATTGAAACGAGTTATTAATTTAACGCGATTTAATGAATTTGTATCGTGGCTTTTGGTGATTTCAGCGTTGTGTAGAGTAATTTTACGTTAACGAGCGAGTAAGAAAAGCTTTGTCGTTAACCATCTACTGTACCTATATTTAAAAAAAAGGTCAGTGTGGTCTATATATTAGTAGATCAAACTGATAGGCGCCTGAAATAACAGTAAAAAGTTTCCCACGCGCTGTGTTTAGTTACGCCACTTTTGTACATTAACGATATAAACTACTGTTAAGCATTTCATTACAGGTACTTCTACAAGAAGATACAACCGATAAGTCCGTTCTCATTTTTCCAGACGTAGACGGTAACATAATGTCTCTCGTGCTCCATTACATCTACAATGGAAACGTGACTATACCGTCTTATAAATTATCAGAATTTCTAAGTACAGTGGCACTGCTCAAGTTGCAGCTGGATCACGATTATTCAGAAAATGAATTACTTGGAAATAAAAATGAAATTTTGGAAAGTAAATCTGTTTCAATTGAAAATCACTTCGATTCGAAATGTTTAGAAAATAAATTTATTGGTGAATGCAAATCTATGGTAAAAGAAGAAAATATTAAAAGGACTTTAAGAAAGATGCCGAACTTAATGCCGATATCCACTTTACAAACAAATTGTAATGGAATTAAGAAAGGCCTTTACAATCGAGTTTTTCCTAGTCCCTGGTGTCCAAGGGTTGTTCCATTATTGGCCGATCCTCGTGAGGATTGCAGTAATGTAAATGAATCATTGGTAAGTAAATAAATATAAATAAAATAAAATTAAATATGTAGTTTGTTAGATTTTTGCATAAGCAACAATTTTCACCAGCTGATACAATGTCACTAAAATTACATCAATCTAACCTTTATTTGAAGTTTGAGTTTAAATATACACTGCGAACTAAATTTAGATAATATTTAATGGCAACTGTCTCCCCAGCGCGTGCTTTCGAATTAGAATTACGTTCGTCTCGAAGATATTCAATAGGTTTAAAGTTCAAACTGCGTGTATTCAGTTGGGACTCAGACAGTATGTTGCCTAATATCCTCGCCAGGAGTGTTTACCGCTATGTCATTAATGTATGAATCTAGCTATCCAATTTATTAATACTGTCATCTCATATAAAACAGTGAATTCAATAAGGATGGTGAACATTCGCAGTGCATTTGACGAAATCGACATACGGTATTGAATAAGCAAATGTTATAGAAAGAATAAACCTATAAACGCGAATTTAATTTCTTTTATATGCATAAGAATTTAATTCTCATTTGACTAATATAGTACAATTTTGATTCGTGTTTTTCATATTACACCATATGATTGTATGTGATGACGTAGCGGTAAACACTCCTGGCGAGGATAGTAGTTAATTTTCATCTGACTGATACAAGGCATTCCACACCGAACTAAAAAACCTGCATTAGAAGGTCAAGTGCAAGACTCCGTTAAAAAAATAGTTGCTCGGTGCATCTACAGCGAATATGATGACCAATAATAAATTGAATTGGGAACAAAATCAACAATAAGAGTTTGAGAAAGATGCACATATGCAAACGAGCAGCTATTTCAAGCTTACTTTGCATTACAATATTTATACAGGGTTTTTCAACTAAGAATAGCCACCCTTTATAACTTCTTAAAAAATCCAAATTTGAAAAATCGGCGATACCTGTCTATAATAATATCGAGGGGGACACTTTTTGACATAAGCTTGAGATTTCATACCTTAACCCCCTGGGTCCCACACACATACCCTCAATTTTTTTAAATGGCAACATGGGTCATTTGATACGTCATTTGAAAGGTCATTTTATATCTTGCATTACTGCGTTTAAAATTTTAAAATCGTTCAATTGGTTTGTGAGATATTTTAATTTAAAGTTTTAGAGAACTGATATAAGTTGCTTCAAAATGTTTGTTCTTTATTTTTTTATTTAATTTTATAGGAAAGGTAATTTGATACGAAATTCATTGTATTAAACTTTTTTTTATTTACATGAAAATAAAACTTAAAATAAATTAAAAAGTCAGTAATATTTTTATATTATACTAGCCGACCCGGCGAACTCCGTACCGCCATAAATTCCTAAAAGATTTGTTTTATTATTCATGCCCGCCTCGGCTTCACACGCCGACTTAGGAAATGTCACACTTCCTGTAAATTCAAATTAGTTTGATTCTCATTAATTCCATATACTGACACGTTTGATTTATCGAAAATGATTAACCCGTCAAATTAAAAAGTACCGGAAATGTTACATTCTATCATATCTGAACGCCAAACGTTCATATAGGTAATTTTGTTACGTAATTGTATATGAATTAATTAATTATTACGTATACAGCACGCGGCGCGTAAGAAGACGAGGAGCCGGCGCATCGCGAAGAACTACGACGGGTACCGACTATAATAAAAATATCAAGGAGTGGCGTATCACATTTGTATGTTTAATTTTATTTATATTGGAAGAATGTGTATTAAGATCAATAATTCCAATACTTCTATTGGTCACGCGTTTTTTTAACATTTAGTTTTTCACGTTTGTATAATACGCCTGCAAGTATGTAATTATAGGCATCTCTTCCATTTGTCTAATAGGTAGTAATTCGCACGATGCGACGCTACTGAAGTAAACGAACGCGTGAATTTGAAAAACACCATAAACTCGTGGTTTGCGCATAAGCGGGCTCGTCTTCTTACACGCCGTGTACTGTATGTCTTAGTCCGGGAGCCAGTGACCGTTTAGAGTTAGTCATTTCACAAAAGCTGAAAATTTGTCCTAAGCTTTATTAGGTATCACTAGTAAGTGAATGGACCTCCAGCTGGCGCAGTTCCGGGGGGTGTAGCTTCGGCAGCCCCCCAAACATGTAAAATAATAATGCCAATCACGCAGCGTGTGCGTGATACTAACATTTGTCGGCAGGCCGATCACGCAGATGTTGCGTGATATGTACGTGTCTGTTTAAGGCAGGATATTCGCTGCGGCGTGGCTCACAAATAGTTGTTATCGTGTCGGCCTACTGAGAAGAGCCTTAATAAACAAATGTCGACCGGTTTCTGACAAATGTGACAAGCATTACGTAGGCAGGGAATGTGTTAAAAAAAACTAATACCGCAAAAGCTGAAACTTTGCTAACATGTTGATTATGTTATAAATAAATGGAAAACCGTAGCCAGCTGAAGTTATGGTGGGGGATTATGTGCCAGCTGGACACTTTTCCCTCACTAAATGTAAAGCTGGATATTTGTTTCGTTTAACTTATTCAGTTATCTGTTGCATTACCAAATTTCAGCTCTTGCGGAATCAAATATCTATACTTTTCTCATTAAACACAGCCAGCGCGTCCATGCAGTTATTACACTACCTCACAAGTTTTTGAATTTAAAGGTTTTCGCATTAAAGTTCCATTTAAGTTCAGTTTCGATTCTATGCACAGGGTGTTTAGAAAAAGGATTCATATTTTATATTTTTCAAGCATCAAAAACTTACTTAACTTAAATGGAACTTTAATGCGAAAACCTTTAAATTCACAAACTTGTGAGGTAGTGTAATAACTGCATGGACGCGCTGGCTGTGTTTAATGAGAAAAGTATAGATATTTGATTCCGCAAGAGCTGAAATTTGGTAATGCAACAGATAACTGAATAAGTTAAACGAAACAAATATCCAGCTTTACATTTAGTGAGGGAAAAGTGTCCAGCTGGTACATAATCCCCCACCATAACTTCAGCTGGCTACGGTTTTCCATTTATTTATAACATAATCAACATGTTAGCAAAGTTTCAGCTTTTGTGGTATTAGTTTTTTTTAACACATTCCCTGCCTACGTAATGCTTGTCACATTTGTCAGAAACCGGCCGACTTTTTGTTTAAAGCTCTTCTCAGTAGGCCGACACGAGAACAACTATTTGTGAGCCACGCCGCAGCGAATATCCTGCCTTAAACAGACACGTACACATCACGCAACATCTGCGTGATCGGCTTACCAACAAATGTTAGTATCACGCAAACGCTGCGTGATTGGCATTATTATTTTACATGTTTGGGGGGCTGCCGCAGCTAAACCCCCCGCAAGTGCGCCAGCTGGAGGTCCATTTACTTACTAGGGATGCTAAATAAAGCTTAGGAAAAATTTTCAGCTTTTGCCGTTTTGGTCATTAGAAAAGGTCGCTGGCTCCCGGACTATCTGTTTAAAGTTAACAAATGCTGATTAAACAACTGAACGTCGATCTGAGATCTCTCACAGGCTTCTGTCTCATCCACTCACTCACTTTCTCATAGTCTTCTGTCTCATTCACTCACTAACTTTTTATATTATTAGATTTTAAAAACTTTCTGTTCGATTTTTTAAATTTACCTTTATGCAAATCTTGCCCTTAAAATAACGAACACAAAAAAAAGAATTTCGTGCTGTCGTTTGGAAGTGATGCGCTAACATACATTTCGGCAATTCATTTTTTTTTATTTAATAGATAAAGACGCAAACCTAAATACACATAACAACACACGAAACACCTTTTAATTATGACATATGGTGATGGTCTGTTTAAAGTTAAGAAATGGCGGCTGAGAGATTTATCACAGTCTTCTGTCTCATTCACTCACACACTTTTGTGTTATATTCGTTTTATTGATATCAAGTATCGTAGTTGAGGGATAAATAGCAGGCTTCGAGTTCGAATCGCAGTGGCGGATTTCATATTTTATATTTTTAAATTTCGATTTTTTTTAAATTTTCTTTTATCAAAACCTTCTCCTTACAATAACGAACACAACAAAAAAAGAATTATCCAATTTCGTGCAGTCGTTCGGAAGTTATGGAATTACATACATTTCTCCGATTCATTTTTATTAATATAGATTATAACGACAAATTACATCAGTTTTCTAAAACTTTAAATTAAAATATCCACTGAACTCAATATGGTTATGGTATATTATTATTATTGAGTTCAGTGAAAATATCTCACAAAACAGTTGAACGATTTTAAAATTTTAAACGCAGTAATGCAAGATATAAAATGACCTTTCAAATGACGTATCACATGACCCATGTTGCCATTTAAATAAATTGAGGGTATGTTTGTGGGAAATATTGTAGGAGTCCATACTTCCAAAGGGGTGGTTTAATAAGAAAAAGTTTTGTTTTTCTTATGTTTGTGGGACCCAGGGGGTTAAGGTATGAAATCTCAAGCTTATGTCAAAAAGTGTCCCCCTCGATATTATTATAGACGGGTATCACCGATTTTTCAAATTTTAATTTTTTTAGAAGTTATAAAGGGTGGCTACTCTTAGTTGAAAAACCCTGTATGTATTTCAATGCTCCTTTCAACTAAAAAGAATTTAGAGTTGAGCTTCTATGACTGCTGTCTAAAAAGTTATATCTATTAGAAAATAACAAATAACTCCTCTAAATGTTTAATGAAAATAGCTCAACACTCAACTTTACTGAAGAAGAAAAAGACAAAGTGGATGTATATAAATTGATTGTTTGAACTGGCCTTATTTTTTTGCGAAATTGGGCTAGTCAAACATCGGCAATTTTCTTAGAATTTTGGAGGTCTTACCATGATTCCTACATGAAGATCAGGTATATGCTCACAAAAATGCAGGGGAAGGTTGTAATTCATTAACGTCTGTGCTTAAAAATTCGCAAAAAAGCAAAAAGAACCAATATATTTCCCCCTAATCAGTGCGGTGTCTAAGCACGAACAGTTAGGAAGTCGTCAAAAGGCTTTTATGTTTTTTAAGCCATTACGACAAAAATGGAAAATTGATTTCCGCCATGGAACGGTTTTATAGACTCTTATGAGGGTATACAAGACGAAATTTAAAAAAAAAACAGCTGGTTACAACTATAATAACTTCAATCTTAGTGAGTAAGAGCTGTCTTCAATTCATTCAACGTTCTATTTCTAGGCATTAGTAAGGGGGGCAGTGTTTTCATCAAATACCTACCATCCAAATACAAAGTAAGAGAATTATTTCTATTACGATCCCATCATTTCAAAATTCTTTTTTCTTTATGATAACTGAAGAAGTCACAGAAAATGCTTAGTTTGTACGAATAAGAACTGAGAACTTCATGATGTAGTAAATCTCAAAAAATATGCAATAGAAAAAATGAAACGACAAGAAGTATTAATGGAAGAAAAAGTTACAGGAAGTTATCTTTTTCCCTTATGTAAAAAGAAAAAAGAATAACTTGCTTATATTTTACTTATATTCTGAACAGGCCCGGACTGGTAAGGTCGGCTGGTCGGCGATCGCCGAGGGCCCCCGACCCAAGGGGGCCCCGGAGAGGCCCTTAAAAAATGGATATACTATTTTATGATTAGTTACATGAGAGTAATTTGATTATTTATTTCCCAGTAATCTTACGCGTTAAAAATCAATTTTAAGCACTAAGCAGTTGCCAGTTGGTTTTTGTTTATGGTAGCCTACGTAGTGGCAACGGAAGAGGGGTGCTGGTTGACCCATCCACTCATCGCGTTTTGTGCAGTGCAAAGATTAGTAATCTTTGGTGCAGTGCTCATAGTCTCGGATAAAGAGCGCGTTGCGACCCAAGATCTTAAATGCAAACAAGTATTGAAGCTTTGCTGTGAAAAACCAGGTTTTTCTTGATTGTTCACATCTAGAATGCGCGCGCAGGTCAAGTAATATAACTAACTTCTTTTTCTTTGTCGCGACGCTCACTCACTCAGTCTCGCAATAGGACTAGGCTTGTAGGCGTTGTACTTAGGGCCGTCGTGTCATCCATTTTTTGTAATTTCCAAACCAACGTGTTTTTCCCGTAGGACCCATTTGCGAACATTTTCGCAGAGGAAAAAGTTTACCGTCTCGTTAAAATAAAGCCGCTCACGAAGTATAAAAAGTATACTAATTGATTGCAAAAAGGTGGCCGGCTCCCATACTATTATTAGTTTGCTGTGTCTGCACAAAGGTATTGTAGAGCCATTTTTCTTTTTGTTATAAAATATAATTTGTAACAATTAAATCACAATAAAAGAGGACATTGTTTTTTTCAATATGCTTGGTTTTTTATTACCGTTGTGTCCCTTGTTAATATCTACAAGGTATTACAGTAGGATTTAGATTTTTATAGCTTCAACCGTGTGATTTGGTTGCCTAAAACTAAAAATATTACTCAATCTCATTTTTAAGCAATAAACCACTCTTAATTAATTAGTGTAAGTAAGTATGTATTTTTTCTAGGATGGAACTAGTTTAGGTACGGTATGTAAAAATTATATAAATATTTATTGTGAAAGTAAGTAAAATACAACAGAAAAAGTTTACTTTTTTACTCAACTACTTTCCGAGTGGGAAAATAGCCTAAATGTGGTTTTTAGGCATGTAAGCCTAATTTTCAAAAATTACATATTCTATTATTCTATTCCCTCTAAATTCCCCGGCAAGGGGCCCCTTTTGAATTTCTAGCCGAGGGCCCCCAAAGAAGCCAGTCCGGGCCTGATTCTGAAGTTTCTTAAAATATCTACGGAATAATCTTTTCTACTTTTTCTATTGCATTTTTTTGGCACAGGTTCGTTTAGATAAAGCCAAATGATCGACACCATTTTTAGATTCAAACAAAGGAAAACCATGTATAGGCTTATCTTTTTAATTTATGACTCTGTAAAAAGCACACCATTTGTATTTATTGTAGATAATTAATAATCACTAAATGGCGCTATTGAGATGTCTCCCACTACTGTATATTCATCATGTTTTAACTTTTTTATTGTTAAATCAGCGGAAGCTTAGAAATTGTGAAAAGATGGAAATTACTCGTTAAGGTTTTCGTTGAATGATTTAGTAATGAATCACTATCAGAGAAGACTATTTATAATATGTTTCCAGAAATTCGTGAAGGTCGACCAAAATCGGTCGTGATTCCAAAAAACAACGATTCTGTACGCAACATGATTGTAGAAAATCGGCATCCCTACAATACGATTTTGTAATTTAGTTTGTAATTTTTTTTCATAGTTTTTGTAACTAGGTAAAGGGTAGCACTCGTATTAATCAGATTGGATAATCTCGAAATCTTAGCTATTTAATAAAACTTCTGTTTCAGGCGTCAAGTTTTTCAATGAAGACAATTAATTGTTCTAACGGAAACGATACAAACAACAACTTTAAAATCAATCCGTTATCATCTCGTATTTCTACTGAAATTGTTACCAAAAAAACTAATTTCGTTAAAGAAAAAGGTCCTGAGATCATTTCCGATTCGCTAAGCTCTAATATTATGACAAAAGAAATTATAAAAAAGAAACTAAGCTTTGAAAAATTGACGATTTGTAATAATCTTGACAGCTCGCAGAATTCTATTAAAATGGAAAAGGATGAAGAAAATTTACTTAATGACAGTAAGTCGCATATTTCATCGAATGAGAAAAAGGCGCTCGATGAACAAACTGACAAACAAAAGCCATTTAAATGTAATGATTGTGGAAAGCTATTTAGCCAATTAAGAAATTATAAATATCACAGGTAAGGGAAAAGACATACATAGTAAAACAGTAAGGAAAGGAAGTCATTACTTCTTGCATTCACATTATTATTTCATTAGCTACAAGCTACAAGCATGTGCTACTAGCCTTGATTTACGTAAATAGGGATTTCATATTCGAACCTTACTATATTTCATTCGTAAGGTTTTGATAAACAAACACGCGTGGTAATTATTAAAGATTATGAAAACTTTTGGTTCGCAATTAAAAACTATAGATATGCGTGTTAGTAAATAATAAATGCAAACAACTAACATCAGAAGCAATTTAATTTTATAGATCTATACACGAAGGTACGAAGGAATTCTCAGCCCGTTGTCCCGAATGCGGGAAAATATTCAATGATAAAGGATATTTAAGTAGTCATCTAAAAATTCATCGTGATAGAAAAGAATATGCATGCCCGAACTGTCCCAAACGATTTAATCAGAGAGTTGCATATAATATGCACATGAGGATTCATACTGGTAATACTTACAACGTAAATTAAACGTACCTAATTAATATTCGTTAACATTTTAGGTCTAAAACCACATGAGTGTGTTACGTGCGGTAAATCATTTTCTCGAAAGATGCTTCTGAAGCAACATCAAAGGGTCCACACAGGAGAACGGCCATACAGTTGCCCGGAATGTGGCAAAAGTTTTGCAGATAGATCAAATATGAGTTTACATGCAAGATTACATTCCGGTAATACTTACCTGCTTTTGTTATGTTGCAATATTGATTTTGTAATATTTCAGGCGTAAAACCCTATGAATGCAATTTGTGCTCAAAAAGTTTTACCAAAAAGCATCATCTTAAAACTCACATGAACTTTCACACGGGTTTGAAACCATATTCCTGTGAAAAATGTGGGTTATCGTTTTCACAAAGTAGTAATATGAGAACTCATTATAAAAAGTGTGTCTTAAAGGCATCGCCACAAACATCTTAGAATAAAATAACAATGTGGGTAATTATTCTGTGATATCTTCATACTTCATGTAATTTGTGATGTAATTGAATAAAAGTGTTATTTTTCATTTCCTTTTATTTAGATAATTGAAATATATCCTAATGATAATTACAAATAAGGGATGATATTTTCCGATAGAGGGTAGACTTCGTATACGTAATTTCAAGGGTAGTAGGTAATTAATTATTGACAGATTAAAATTAAGGGTTACTATGATACAAATTCTCATTAAAAATGCAAAAAGAACAACTCTCTTTCCACGAAGGCATTAGGCATAACATGAAAATAATTATAATACTTTGCAATACATAACGAAAAAAAATTATAATCCATAATGCTGCTTTTGTGGAAGTAGGTACTTCACAAGTAAAACAGAATTTCGGTGAAATTTTAATAAACCGTTAATTCACTCTTAAAGGCTATTTTATTTTAAATGTCCTCTGTCGAATTGAACGCCCCTAAATGTAAGACAAGATAAAACGTATTTTTTCCCTATTACGCATTTTACGACGTCATAATCTGATTATGCCACCGATTTTTTTTTTAAAAAGAGCTCATAAGTAGGTACCTACCTAGTTAGTTTTTGCCAACTCTTATGGTTATTGCTGTACCCCATGAAAACGTCGAATTTGGCCCACCCTGTACTCCTGTACATTGCACACAAACAAATTACATATTATTAGTTGAAAAATATTTATAATAATCAACGGTGAACCACTTTATTAATCAACAGTACGACAGCTTGCAATTACTACCAATTTGCGTATTTATATCTTCTTCTCCTTCCTACTGTTTAATAGGCATCTACCTGTGTTATTATCGGTATTTCCTCAAGCTATGACTAATTTGTATAATTACTATTATTAATATGCCAGATGCCTAGATTGTCTTACGTGTCTTTGGTTGGAGGAATTTACTGTTAATCCTAAAAAGTGCAATTATTTAAAATCTAATTGCAGAGACCAAGTGCAAACTTTTTTAGATCGATAGGTATGAAACCAGCTTCCAACCCTTAATCTCCCAACCTCGCTATAGCTCTTATATTCATCATAAGTGTAGGTACGTTATTAAGTTATTCCTGTTTAGAGACAAATTTCAAAAATGAGACTCGTAAAAGTAGGTGTTTTCTTTTTGCATCACCACAGGGTTAAGTAAAGTTATCACGTGATTAAAGTGCCTTGCGTCGTGTAGACATTTCTGCCTCAGGTTAATATAAAACTTAAATAAAGCTTTTAAAACGAATAGGGTTATTGAGAACTGAGTCAAATTATTTTTATAAAACGAATGGTGTGTTATTGACAGAGCTGACTTAAGTCTACCACAAAATGTAAAAAGAAAACACCTATTATTAGATCATTCAAAGCTTGATAATACAAGGTGGGTCGTAAAAACACTTTTGTTACACGTACATTTTCATCTAGCGATAGATGCGCTTTACGATGCCAGACTCCTGTTTTCTTTTATCAATAGGCATATCATCGAAAAGTTGTGTTTCCTTTCTTTCTATCTACATGTTTTCTACATTCGTATATTGGCGTTTCTCAAAAGCCCTGTCTCATTTTTTCTTATCAAATTCCATACAAATCCCTTGGAACGGGATACGATATATCAAGCAGTTCGTTTTCAATTAGGAAACGTCTTTGCGGCATAATGTACCATCTTCTAGCTAACTACCAAATGATCTTATAATGGATAAGGTCAAAAAGCGTGCCAAAACCTAATGATGTGGTTTTTCCTGTACTTCCGAACTTTGACTTGATGGTTTACGCTCCTCTTTTAATATTTTGTGATAATTAGTTTCCATTCTACACAAATTTTCCCTAAACATATGATGTATGAAATAGTTACTTACTCTACACTTGGTGTACTCTTATTCTCATTGAAAATGCAAAGAAGAACATGCAATAACCCACATTCAGCAAAGCCATATCCCAGATAAAATTAGGTTATATATAGCTATCTGGTGTATTTTATCTGTATACCCACAGATAACATACACCATATCTGTGGTAGTTAGCTTGCACTAATTTTAAAACAGAGTCCTCTGCAAAGAGTAATATAGTGAAGTCTAAAATAAATAAATGTTTTCGCCAAACAATTTTTATCGAAAATTGGGCCGATGTTCTTAACTCTCTCGACACACTAACACCCTTGTACCTACTTATATTAGTGTCATAGATTATTATGTACAATCTTTGTTTATAAGATATAATATCATTGTTAAGAATGAATAATTGGTGTTGGTTTGAATTAAATGGAAAGTTTGGAGGACCGTAAAGGAGTCTGATTCAATAATATTTTGGATGTAGGTATATTTAAAAATGAATGAGAAAACTGTAGCTATGTTTTTTTATAAGAATTAATGTGCTGGTGGTAGACGGATCGTTGAGGTTGAGAAGAATGAAAGCCCAGCAAATTATGTGTTAATTTATTGTAAAATACGAGGTGTGACGTTTCACCGAATCATAGTCGGCTTCTTCAGACGTACATTGAGATTGATGATATTCTAAAATTTAATGGACAAATTAAAATAACATGTGCTTACATATTTTAATTTGTCCATTAAATTTTAGAATATCATCAATCTCAATGTACATCTGAAGAAGCCGACTATGATTCGGTGAAACGTCACACCTCGTATTTTACAATAAATTAACACATAATTTGCTGGGCTTTCATTCTTCTCAACCTCAACGACTGTAGCTATGTGTTACATTTTTATGTTACTAGGTACCTAATTACTATCCCTAACTACATTAACAAAAACTATATTCAATAATCTTGATTAAGTAAAATCACGGTAAGTGTATAGTGAGTAAAATGATATAGTTTTTTATATCAGAATCCTCTGGATTATTCCGACACTTCATCTGCTAGATTTTTATAAAATCGAGAATATTAACGCATCAACATCAAGATTTTCAGACTTTAAGGCCAGGTCACTAGTGTTCAACAACTTATGTGCCACAGAAAATATTTTAAAGGCTTTGCCAGAATTAGAAGCGCTGTCAATTTGAGAATCCTTAAAACTTAAGATTATACTCTTTGTGGATGTCTGCCCTCTCGATTTCTACCTTCTGTAAGCTAAACGTCAGATTACATTTGCATCAAAATCAAAAACAAGATTTTGCCTCGAAAATTGGAAACCTATTTTAAAATAGTTGCAGCCATTTAGTTTAATGTAGTAGGTGCCTCATAAGCCTAACTATCGAATGCTTATAAATACTTTATAGGCACCTTATTCTACCTTCAGAGGAGCGTCCGGGTACGACCAAAATAATCTTCATTAAAAATGAAAAACTATACGAAAATCAGACCGAAAGAATCAGCAGAAAGTTATATAAGAACTGTCAAATGTGACATTATCACACATTGAATTGTATAAGCAACTGGAAGGGATATGGACGATTTCAATGCATTGTAGGCGACAGGCGTTGAAGCTGACAAAGACAGATGCGGAATGGGTACTTCTGTCACCTTCTAGCTTGTTGCGGCAGTAGAGCAGAGATAACTATTTCAACGTATTTTTTTTACCCAACACCTGCATTTTATGCTCCGTGTCATCGTTTGTATGGCGTTGCGTGCAAAAGAAAAAGATATAGATATACCCATTCGTTTGGCTTCAGTGTTACTTATGCGCGTTTCCTTTCCAGAGCGTACAGTTGACAGTTCAATCACAACCTATAGAAGGTTGTGGTTCAATGTTCAATGTAAAAAACCTTTCTGCACTGGTCTTTGTGAAATTGGTGACAATAACTAAACTACCTGTGGTATAAGGTTTTAGAGAATGTTTTGAAAATTACATATTTCCTTTTACTTTAATTGTATAAATAAATAATATACAGGAGCCCTTTGGACCCGTCTCCAAAAGCTGGCTTCTGTCTCCAAAAACGTATTCTAATTTTTAATAATGGATAAGGGCACTAAGCAGATGAAACTGGACCACCCTATGTATATATAGATTTAAAACTTACCAGACTATAACCACATCCACCGTATAACATTTTCAATTCTCATACCATAATATAACCTAAAAATAGTGTTCAATCAATGGATAAAATACTTTCATCTAGCTTACGAATTGTACTTTAAAATTACACATTAATTCTAATTATATTCTTATTTATTTGTAGGCAAGCAGACTATTACAAGATAACAGCATAACAGCCACAGATTTAACCGAGGCTTGTTTAAGACGTGCAAAGGAAATTGAGAAATATAACGCATTTATAACACTCACAAAAATGAAGCTGAACATCTATCGGAAGAATCCGCTCAACGTTACAGACATCGCAAATACTTATCCGACTTGGACGGAATAACAATTGCCATGAAAGATAATTTTTGTACAGCAAATATCAAAACAACATGCGCATCAAAAATGTTAGAAAATTTCATACCTACATACAATGCTACAGTATATGACAAGCTAATTCAAGCTGGTGCTATAATCATTGGCAAATGTAATTTAGATCAGTTTGCAATGGGGTCAGGAACTGTCGATTCAATTTATGGTCCTACAAAAAATGTTTGGGGTTTTAAAGATGATGATTTTTATATTGCGGGAGGGTAGCAGCGGAGGGTGCGCAATTGCAGTTTCAACCGGTGCTTGTTTTGCGTACAGTTCAATGGTATTTGTCAAAAACATAATTTCAATCGAATTTTTAGAGCAATTGGTTCAGACACTGGAGGTTCCACTAGAAATCCTGCCTCGTACTGTGGTTTAGTCGGCTTAAAACCTACATATGGACTTGCTTCACGTTTGGGATTAATCCCTCTGGTTAATTCTATGGACGTACCCGGTATTTTAACTAGATATGTGGATGACTGTGTTGCGGTATTGAATGTGATAGCGGGACACGACCCAAGAGATTCCACTACTTTGGCAAAACCATATAAAAAGATAATGTAAGGATTGAAAAAATTGCAATGTAACATTCTTATCATTTATTAGTTTACCTCCAGCTAACAAACTTAGTATTAAGGGATTGAAGGTAGGAATTCCCGTTGAATATTATTCTACACATTTAAGTGAAGAAGTATGGTGTGCATGGCAGGAAGTTGCTGAATTGCTTGAAGATCATGGAGCGGAAATAAAAGAAGTAAGATGCGTTTCTTTATATTGTGTATAATCAGATAACCTGTAGTACCTATGCGATCCTGTTAATCGAGGAATAAAGCATATACAGTTGACTCGCGACAATCCAACATTTGACAGCCTGAAACACTCGGTAGTCCGACGTGTCGTCACAAGCACCTCCTGCCTGCTCAAATGACTCACAACAATTTCAATATTCAATGTGCTCTTCGCACCAAACTATGTGCTCTAATGAGAAATAACCACCAATGACAAAAGAAAAAAACATCTGAAGATCTTTATAGTAATAGTAAGATAAATTATTTCGTCACTGAAGTAAAAAGAAAATTTAAGAATAAAAACTATCAAATCCAGGGATTGATATAGGGCTAAAGGTCACATGGAACTTGAGCTACAAGAAATAAGAGGTCTGAGAGGCAAGAACAACGAGCTAACAAAAGAATTTAATAATGCAAAGAGACATGTTGGCAAAAATGAAAATGAAAAAGGAGGAAGAAGAAGCAGAACTAGGTCATTTATTAGTGCACAATGGTGTAGTGAAAAGTAAACAAGTAACAGGAGTTACCTGTTTATCAACAAAAACTTATATTGAAGAGCAAGCATAATAGTATACAACGTGTCCAAGATAAGGATGAACAGCATGGGGATCTTGAAAACAGTAAGAGATACGGAAGCGGTTAAATTAGAGAAAAGTTGTATAATTTAGGGCATGTTCACATGTAGTTTGTAAAAGTTTATTATTGTTTATCGTTTCCGAGATTTAAAACAAAATGCTATTTTTGGGTTTTTCTTTTTTCGTAATTCCTTCCTTTGTTTTAAAAGATTTTTAAAAACCAAAGATATTTCTTCATTGTCACTTTTTGAATTCTATTAGATGGCGTTTTCAAATTTTTTATACGACGTTTCGTCTCCGGCGATCCATCATCAACTTTATTTTTTTATATTGCCGCAACCAACGAAACACCCTGTATTCGATAGTATTTTTTATTACGAATTTAACGATCTATTACACATTATGGTTTTGATGCCAATTTTTAAGAATCATTTCAATAAATACAGTCAACCTGTGTCCGGAAAATAACGGCAACCCATTTAAACAGTTATTGAAATTATTTAACTTTAACTAAATAGGTTTAAAAGATTGGAGTTGTTAAATTTGTACATAAAAAAATATTATCAAATACTAAAATTAATCCGAATATTTCTTTAAAAAAAATTTGCTTCAAAACCATAATGTGTAATACATCGTTAAATTCGTAATAAAAAATGCTATCGAATACAGGGTGTTTCGTTGGTTGCGGCAATATAAAAAAATAAAGTTGATGGATCCCCGGAGACGAAACGTCGTATAAAAAATTTGAAAACGCCATCTAATAGAATTCAAAAAGTGACAATGAAGAAATATCTTAAGTTTTTAAAAATCTTTTAAAACAAAGGAAGGAATTACGAAAAAAGAAAAACCCAAATATCGCATTTTGTTTTAAATCTCGGAAACGATAAACAATAATGAACTTTTGCAAGCTACATGTGAACATGCCCTAAATTATACAACTTTTCTCTAATTTAACCGCTTTCGTATCTCTTACCCTTTTCAAGATGCCCATGCTGTTCATCCTTATCTTGGACACGTTGTATAGGTCTCGATCGATCAGTTATTGTGTATTTATTAAGGTATTCTTATTCGTAATCCAACAAAATCAAACCTCAAAGTTTTAACTACACCATAAACCCTCTACCAAACAAACCCTACATCCCTATTGCCTTCCATTAGTTATCCCCCCCCCCCTTTCCTTCTCATTTCTTCCATTAATCCCAACCCCCACCCACCCTCTCCCAGCACCCTCCCTCCTGCTGCCTTAGTTCTCCACGGTCTACACCTCTCCTCCTCGTCTAACCAGTATTTGTTGTACTCTTCGTCATATCCCACCTTGAACTGCGACACTGTCTTCTTCCTCCCCCTTTCCTCAAGTACCTTGATATACCATCTGTCTCCAGCTTTTTGTATTTTTCGTTATACCTCCCCTCCTGTATCTTCATCCTTCTCTCTTGCATTTGAACCTGCTCGTCTCTCGTTATTATATCTTCCAACTCAAAATCGTCCTCATCTGTACTTCCTCCATCGTGTACCCAACTCTTCACCCTGCCCATGACATATCCTATTCTTTACCTCGTTCCAGCAGCATCTCAGAATCCCCATCCACCGTTACCCCAGGCCCCACTATTCCATTCCGGCATTCCCTTTCCTTGCCAACTCACTTATCTCCTCATTGTCCTTATTATCATATCTTATCCTGTAACAATACCTTGCGTATATAATAAATACAATAAATGATTGATAGAATAGTATAAAGGTCTAATAAAAATGATAAATTTTGAGAAAAACTATAAAAATAAAACAGTAGATTTCAATAGTAGAGTAGTAAGAAATGGACATAGTGAAGATAAACGAAATATAGAATAGACTCAATAATTTAATGATAACTAATACATTTCATGTCACTGCTAGAGTACTACAGAGTTTCTGATTATACTTGCTTTACAAACATTTAAAAAATAATTATTAATAGATATCAATGCCCAACACTGAATACAGCATTGTTTGTTATTCGATTTTAAATCAATGTGAAGTTGCAAGTAATTTGGCAAGATATGATGGTATAGAGTTTGGTTTTCGAGCGAATGTCAATTTGTCAACTGAAAAATTATATGCAACATCGAGAAGTTTAGGATTCAATGATATAGTGCGCAACAGAATTTTAACTGGAAATTATTTCTTATTAAATAAGTAACGGGCGTGCAATAATTTTTTATTATTTAATGAAACATTGCAATTTTTCAGAAACTACGAGACATATTTTAATCAAGCTTTAAAAGTTCGTAGATTAATACTGAACGACTTTGATAAAGCTTGGGAAGAAGTACAAGTACTTTTAACCCCGACAACATTAACAACTGCACCTAAGTATAACGATTTTAAAAATAAAACAAATAGAGATCAGTGCGCTTTTCAAGATTATTGTACTCAACCTGCTAATATGGCAGGTAAATCATAAAAGTCATTAATTTCTTTGTGATCAACTTACTTATTTCAGGAATACCTGCCGTTTCAATACCTATTAAACTGTGTCAAAATGGAATGCCCCTTAGCTTGCAAATCATGGGTAGGAACTTGAGTGAACCAATGATTTTGGCACTAGCTAAGTTTATAGAAAGTAAAGTTAAGTTTCCACAGAACTCGACTATTAGTTAATAAAAGTAATACATATCAACAAACGGTTCTTGATTTATAAACGTTCTCATATGTACTGGATAAAAATGGAACAATAAAACTTAAATACTTCATCATCGTATAAAATTACTCTTCTCCGGCAGGTATTGCGTCTTCTAGCTTACGAATAAACTTCACTCTAATTTCTGTATTAGCATCCCCTTTTAACTGATCCTTAAATGAAAATTGTGACTAAATAATTTTCGTAAACTAAGAAATTACCTGTACAATCCAACTTTGGATATCTAATTGTACCATTTCTAATGCACCTCTAATTGCTCCACATATAATATTACAATACCTTAAACTCTTCAGGTCTTCTGGTAATTCAACTAGATCGGTTAAAGGGTTTGAATCAATAACAAACGAAAACTCGTCTCCAGCTGAACTCCAATTAGCTACGTTCGGTTGTACACCTAAGTACATACGAAAAGCGGTTTGAATTTTATCTGCGGTGTCTTTTAAATCTAAACATCGACCGCTGCCAGTTTTAGCAAGAAAATCTTCCACAAGTCGTATACCCATATTATAGCCTAATCTATCTAATTGTTTATTGACATCGTCTGGATTTTCTACATCTTTCACCATTTGTGCAACCAATGAGCCATAAGTTAGTGTTACAAGTTCCGAATTCTAAAATAATGAATTTTGTAGACGCATAATTCAATGTTGAGTACATACAACTTTCTTAGTGTCAAATCTAGTTGACGACCGCGACATTTTCTTTAAATTAAATCTTGTAATTTATGATAAAAGGATTTTTATTGAAGAAAATGACTCCAAGTTAATAAAATAAACTCTGTTGACAGTCGAGGTTGACGGATTGCTGCGGTTATAGTCCCAATAAAGGGGCTTTGCTTTCATATACAGTACGCTGATTTAATATACAGGGTGTTACAGAATTTTGTGACGAAAAGATAAGAACAGCAAGAACTTACTTATCCAAGAAAGCAGCCGACCTACTTAACAATGTTGAAAAATTTTGGTATCTCGTGTCCACCTTGTATTCTAGAAATTCAAGAATTAGTAGGTCGGCTGCTTTCTTGAATAAGTAACAATATTGAAAAGTTATCAAGTGTCACCGGAATAGCACTGTACATCTCAAAATTTGAAAAGAAGTTCATATAAACACGGGTTCGGAAAGCGTCCGTTTTCCATGCACTCTACGGATGATTTTTGGATTGTGTGTGTGTGGTATTGTTAAATGTCACGGAAGCCTGCAGTGCAGTGTAAGCGATATATGTTCCTAAATAGAGCTCTTTCAATGAATGATATAGACTGAAGTTGGATGCGGTTTAATGCACAGTACAGGCCAGAGGTGGGTAAATATTTGAAATAAATCTATTTGAAATGCCTATTTAAAATAGAAAATAGCATTTTGTATTTTATATTTCAAATACTTTCTTGTAAAAGTATTTTATATTTATTATTTGAAATAGAAGACAAAGGTATTTTCTATTTGAAATATATTTTTTCGATTATAGTGTATTGAGCATCTGTTGTGTAATAATTACGACCTCACCTATTACTGAAACTTTAAGATCAATTGCAAGGTTCAAGGCATACGTATTATGGAGAGCTTCTTCCACATTTAATTCGCTTACATACAATGCCTATTTTTCATTTTGTATTTTAAATAACAACGGTCAATTCTATTTCTATTTTGTATTTTAAATATGTAGAACTAACCTATCTTATATTTTCCATCTTAAATGCTTTTTGAAAACCATTTTACCCACCTCTGGTACAGGCAGGGGTGGGCAGTCACAAAATACTTGTATTGAAAATACAGTATTTGAAATACATTTGTATTTTGTATTTGATGATTTTTCCCTAAAGTATTTTTTATTTTGTATTTCAAATACTCTCTTATGAGTATTTTGAATTTTGCATTTGAAATACATTAATGTATGTATTTTGCCCACCGAAATGTTAACGATAGGTTCAGAGTGAATTCTAAGAACACATTTTCAAGAATCTACCTATAAAATTTTCTTAGAAACATCTAGCTAAACCTCCTAAAAAACACCCCGTATGCGTATAGGTATTTTTGTATTTCAAATATTGTATTTGTATTTTGTATTTTTAAAAATAATATAAAAGTATTTTGTATTTTGTATTTTGTATTTCAAATACATTTCTAGGAGTATTTTGTAATTTGTATTTGAAATACGTTAGTGCATGTATTTTGCCCAGCCCTGAGTACAGGCACAGTATACGTCTTACGATGCAGTAGTTGAACTACCTATAAAATACATGGGAAAATAATTTTTTTTTATTGGTGTCCTATTTTAGCTTTTTAAACCACTCCCCAGCGTGTTTAAGGGCCGGTTGTACAAATGCAGGTTTAAGCCTAGTTTAAAGTGAAGTGGAGCTTAAGCCACGAAAAGTCATTGTACAAAACTGGTTTAGCAAGTTTATTACTCACCTAAGCATCGGCTTTACATTAAGCTGCAGATGTACAACCGGCCCTAAATCGCACTTTTTAAAACGCCCGTTTTAAAGTTGCCATGCCAACATCAACAAATTTGAAAAACGGGAATTCTATTGGTTATTGATCTGACAGGAGTAATTTGTTACGTCAAATAAAATGACAGATTGCATCACCAATTTGAAAAACGTGAATTCTATTGGTTATTGATCTGACAGGAGTACTTTGTTACGTCAAATAAAACGACAGATTGCAAATTAATTTCCATTTTTCTCATTTCCATGACAACGAAAGGTATACTGATTTCACATACGAATTCAACCATTTCACATTATTAGTTCTTATTTCCATTTTAATACTCAGATTTCAAAGTGAACCAATAAAAAAATAGCGTAAATCATTCGTGGATAAATGGTCTTTAAAACACTTGCTCTATTTCAAGCACTCGGCTGCGCCGTCGTGCTTGAAAACTCGCGTGTGTTTTAAAGACCTATTTATCCACTTATACTTTAATATACTATTTCGCGCATAAGTTACTGCGCATTGGCGTTATGTTATATTTAGCAGTCAACTTGCGTTCGCGGTAACTTTAAAATCCTCTAACCTAATTTTTTTGTTGAAGATATGTGTATGCTTGTCTCAATTTTTGCACAGATTTTTGTCACAGTGGGATTAAAAGTGATGCGTAATTACTATTGTTGAGTACCTAACAATCGAATAATGTTCTTCTATAAGAGGTTATTGTACCGTAATTATTTCAAAAAGGGTATCACTCATTGGAATTCAGGTACGAATGTTTGCAATTAGTAACGCAACACTTTACTCACATTTTTCTCTTAGTTACATAAAAAAGCACTTCTACAAAAACAAACTACCACAATAAAGTTAAGTTGGAACACAAAATCTCCGGGGAAATAACCCCAATAAACAGACGAATTTGACAAATGCGCAGTAACTTGCGCGAAATATTTTTAGCAAAAAATTATTATAGCAGTTCAACTACTGCATTCGTAAGACGTATACTGTGGTACAGGCACAGAAGAAATACCTACGGATACAGAAGCGACACTTTCTTTTAAGATGGCCGTCACACTAAAATGAACTAAAAGGAGGTTACAAACATCACAGAAACCGCCGAATGTGGCGTAAAAATTACTAAATTGCTAAAGTATCCTTTGAGACGTATGGCAAAAAATTTTAAATAAATAAATAAATATAACACATTTATAAAAAAGTTGCATATTTTATTTTATATATTAGATATTTTAATGGCCAAAGTTTTAATAAAATGATTATAATAAAAATACAAAATGATAGGTTACACAAAGAATATAAGTTTTACAACAAAACGTTCGAGTGTCGCTTCAACAAGGTTAAACTAAACACTGCAGTCCCTACAACTACCACAACGCTTCTTCCTCCGCACTCTCCCGCTCATGCGCACCTCGCCTCTTCCGGCTTCATCTGATGGCGCGACGGAGTGCCCTTGACACGACAATATTTTTAATAAACAGCACCGCCCAAATACTTGCTTTTAAGATGGCAATCTAGCGAATCAAACATCAAAGAAACCGCCGTAAGTGTCGCTTCTGCATCCGTAGGTATTTCTTTTGTGGTACAGGTGGATCTCAGTAGTTAATTAAGAGGCGAATAAATAAGGTATGAAGGCGAGTTGGAGTGGTAGCCACAGAGACCGTATATGAGAAGGAAATTAGTATCAATATCAGTTTAAAATTTTTAATGTTTATTTGGTGCATGAGTAAAGCCTGTATTACATTATACTAGAAAACTTTGACTACTTTCCAAACTAGATTCCATACTAAACTAGAAATATAAAAACACCCCTACTACTTTTTTGCTACACTTTATTTGCGCAAACTCCGCAAGTACAGCATAGAGTTATTGCCAACAACAATAAACAACAACAAACATGAAGGAATAATCGTTGGAGGTTAAACTCAAATTGTGATTAAACTTAAAAATTAGTCAGATCATTTCCCCACTTTATTCTCTTATTTGAAGCCATTTACATAACTAACAAACTTACAAAAGTAAACTGCTTAATTAAGTAAATGTTGGTAATCCCTTAAGTTTGCTCCAGTGCGCAGGAATAGTTTAGAAACTTGGATAGAAACTTGGACCGCACCTAGTTTGCAAACTTGGACGGAATTCCTGTATTACATTATCCAAGTTTTCTAGTTTACAAACTAGTCAAAGTTTTCTAGACAAAAAAAGTATAATGTAATACAAGCTTAAAAGAGATCAGGAAGTAATTTAACGATTTCCCTGTACAAGGGTAGCGGTAAAAATTCTAATCCCGTTGCCGTACTTTTATACACCAGATCTTTAATTTCGTACGTGAATGTAGGTTAGCTCCGTTCAAATCTTACATAAATTTATTAAATATCAAAATTTAACGTTAAATTAACCAGACTGGAATATGATTTCGTAACACAACTAAAATTCATAAAAAATGAACGAATCGTGCGTAGTAGATTGGTCTATTAGTGATACTGAAAAATGGCTCAAAAAAGAAGGATTAAATTCAAACACAATATTCACTTTATGTGTAACACATCAGATGAGTGGAAAGTATTTTTTAGCATTAACGGAACAAGATTTTACAGCGGAACCTTTAAATCAATTGATGTTATCGCAACGTAAATGTTTATACATTGCTGTGAAGCTTTTACAAAGAGAGAACCATAGTAGTTTGATATCATTAGGTCTCCTCGAATTGCCACCAGTCTCGTTGTATACACCAAATCATACATACTTAAAACATAACGATTATAGTGATTATTGTGAGTCTGATCTTATTTCACGGCCGGCTTCGGAAGATGGTCATAGCCATACTCAAAAATTACCGCCCGAATTTTTCAAATTACTTATCAGTTTTTGTTATTTAATTTTTGTCACTTGGATTACCGCATTTGTAATGGTTATAGTCCACGATCGTGTACCTGACATGAATAAATATCCACCATTACCCGATATATTTTTAGATAATGTACCTTTGATACCTTGGGCGTTTGACATGTGCGAAATTTCCGGTTCAATTTTATTCACCATTTGGCTGGTAGTTCTAATTTTTCATAAACATAGGTAAGTGCGTTGCTCATTCGAAACATAAAAAATGAATGAAAATTTTTGTAGATTCATTTTAATGCGAAGAATGTTTGCATTATCCGGTACTGTTTTTCTACTTCGCTGTATTACTATGCTGATTACATCATTGAGTGTCCCCGGCACCCATCTTCAATGTCGACCAAAAAATATTACATCGGGAGATGTATTTTTATTCTCCGATATTGCTACAAAGGTGTCTCAAGCTTATATCATATGGAGCGGTGGTGGTTTAGCAATACAAGGTGTTCGAACATGTGGTGATTATATGTTTAGTGGACACACTGTTGCTCTCACTATGCTTAATTTTTTTATAACTGAATGTAAGTATTATTATGGTATATTTATATCTTACCGTAAGGCCATGAGATAAATTTATAATACAGCGCCAATTTTAATGAAGGAGAAAGGGTCCGTACCATTGTCAATACAATGCGATTGAAATGGCATTCGAGACTTATTATAATAAGCACATAAATTCTCGGCTGTTGTCTAAAGAGTCAAGTTAGGAATTTACACCCTACATTACACAAAACTACCCAGTTCTGGAACTTTATAGTATTTTGGTCTCATTTGTAATGCATCTTTCATCTTTTCTGCTTTCTGCAAAAATTTCATTCCCTTCTCCATATAATCTACTGTAGATCTTTCTTCAGAAATATACTAATAATATATTCCTCGCCAGGAGTGTTTACCACTACGTCATCACATACAATCATATGGTGTAATATGAAAAACATGAGTCAAAATTTTACTATATTAGTCAAATGAGAATTTAACTCATATACATATAAAACAAATTAAATTAGCGTTTATAGGTTTACTCTTTCTACAACATTTGCTTATTCAATACCGTATGTCGATTTCGTCAAATGCACTACGAATGTTCACCATCCTTATTGAATTCACTGTTTTATATGAGAAGAGACAGTATAAACAAATTGGATAGCTAGATTCATAAATTAATGACGTAGCGGTAAACACTCCTGGCGAGGATTATATTTCCTTCCATTAAATAACAATAGCACAAAATTGCCAATCTTCAAATCCTTAGGGTTTATGATTTATTCTTCTTACAGTGTGATTTTGTGCAACAGGTTGAGTCATATCGAATTCTAATTGAACTTCATTACATGAGTTGTCATAAGAACTTCAAGCATAAACTCATCTTTATTTCCTTGTGGGTGTAATAGAAGAAATCATTTATTCTTTTCTACTAAACAAAAAAAGATACCACCTTAAACCTTATGTCTTTGAAAACGGGAAAAAAACACACAATTTAACCATATTAAAATCAAATGTGGTTTTACCGTTGATTGAAATATTTCAATCAACGGTTCTTACCCACCTTAATAACTTTTTGATAAGATTGATTTTTATAAATAACGATTTTTAATTTTTCCATTATATCAAGTAAGTAAGCAATGTGTTTTAACGGGAAAACAAAGGAAGGTGTGGACAGATGAAATAATGTCCTTCATATTCTTGCATTTAACCGTCTTCGTATCTCTTACCATTTCTCTCTCCTTACCCTTACGTCATAATATTCGTTGAGAGTTTTTATACACTTTAAGTTGTGTGTTCCATTATTACGTGAATAAACAAAATAGAGTTCAAATACATAATTGATGTGTTTCAGACGTCATTCCACAGTAATTGCAATCTAATCTTACAGTACCAATGATGAGCAACGAATTTTGGGCACATTCGAGTGTTGGATTTTTAGCGAGAAAATATTCCCTTGCTTTTTTTGCAAAAAAGTGAAGAAATTTTTGTATCGAAAACTGTTCAAAATATGTTAATTTACTTCATAAAAGATAGTTTAAAGTACAAAAAGTGTAAGAAGTCCACCTGTAAGTGTCTCATTTGTATGGTAACGCAGGAAAATGGTCTGCGAAAAGCCCCTCTAATCTCCGAAATGTTGCGACTTTGAATGCAACTAGTTGGAATTATTTAATTGTCATGTAATGATCTATAAGAAGAAATCTTTACTTGGTGGTCGAATTTCGAGTGACCTGCATCTGACATTTTCAATTTCAAACAAATTTTACGAATAATTGCGTTCATAATAAACAAATGCAATATTTGTCTTCGCTAACAAAATTGGTCGATCTGTGCAAAAAGGAAAGTTTGTTAAGCCGTGTCCACATTATGCCGATCGACAAAGTCGATCGACCCTGTCGCTCGACATGGTCGACTTTTGTTAACGTCCACATTATCTCAGTATGTGTGGACTAGTCGAGCGACACACCCAATTATGAATTGAATTTAAATATAAAGGTTTAGTATAAATGAGTGATTCAGAAGAGACTGCTTGGCGACTGCTGCAATTATTATTGCAGTTGTTGAAATGCAGGAAGATCGTCGCCGTCGCCGCCGCCCAAGGAGGTTTTGGGTAAGGCCCAGTCTTGTCCAAGACAGAAAAAAGTACAGTATAGAGGAATTTATGAAAGATTTATTGCTTGATTGATCATGAACTACAATATTTAAATGCACAAACAGAACTGAACAGTATAATATGTAAATATTTCGTAATTCTTTTAGTTTACGATTAGCAGAAATGTAGAGCAACGTGTTCGACACGTCCCCACTACAGCTGTCGATTCGACTTCCTTTGATCCGTACCGACTTGATTCGGGTTGCGTTCGACTCGACAAGTATGGTTCAACAAAGCCGGGCGACGCGTACACATTTGTTCAACATTGTCGATCGACCGTGTCGATCGACACCATTCGGCATAATGTGGACGCGGCTTTACAATATTAATGAAATATTACTGACTCTGCATTTGCAATGTTGACCATATGCCACTGAACTCTATACATACTGGAACGCTTTCTGCGTCCGCCGGCCCGATCCGAGAGAGAGGGGACGTAAGGGACATCCCGATCCTTCTCTCGAGTACATTTTGGTTAGTGTGTGTTAGTTTAGCGCTGCCTGCTCTCTTACATTTTGGTTAGTGTATGTTAGTTTAACGCTGTCTGCTCTCTCCATGTGTAAAGCGTTACGAAAAGGCCAGGAATGTCCCTTGCGCAATATCTCTCTCGGCTCCGCGACGTTTGTATGACAGATATAGCCAGTGAGCGTTCCAGTATAATTAGGGTTCAGTGCCATATGCATAGAAGGAAATATGAGTCACAGGTTCAAACTTCTGTAAAATTAGCATCGTATGTGGTGTGGTTGGTGCTAGATTTATTGAATTCGTACTAGGTGTCCAGAACCATAGAGCATATAAATTTAAAGAGTGTCAACGCCGTAGGAATCGACGTAACTGCCGTAATGTTGGTTGCATACATAAATATTGAGAAAAATGGTTACTAAACATACTAAAACGCCGTAAGGTTTGAATCAAGGAAACAACGGTTTGACAATGTTGTTGTCACACAGTACACAGTATAAAGCTACAAATATGGTAAATTCATAGCAGTTTGTGTTTCATAGGGAATTACTATTTTTTAAAGTAGATTTTTAAGAATATCTAGTTGATTGTATATTAATTCAAAAACAGCGGCATTTAAAAAATTTTCTGATCACTTTGACAACATAGCCATACTTGGCTTTAGGTGAAATTAAAGAAACCTGCAACATTTATCTCTCAACCGGGTAGTTTTAATTTCTTTCTCGGCCGCTAGGTGTCAAAACTTCAGCCACCTTGTGATCGGGCAACTTGACACCTATCACACTTTTTCCCCAGCATTGAACTTCTTTACCTTATATGTTCTATGGCAGAACTAAAACTATGACTGCTAATTATTGACATTGTATGGCCTTACTGTACGATATATAAATATATTATATAGTGGTATGATGTGTGATGATTAATGAATGTAATGTTGCAGATACACCAAGGAACCTATACTTCCTTCATATAATTACATGGGTAATGAATATGTTTGGTATTTTCTTCATATTAGCTGCGCACGAACATTATTCTATTGATGTGTTTGTGGCATTTTATATTACAAGTCGTCTATTTCTATATTACCACACATTATCCAATCATCAAGGGTTAGTTCAAAGAGATTATAAAAGAACAAGAATTTGGTTTCCCTTATTCTCATTTTTTGAGTCCAGCGTTGATGGAATTGTACCTAATGAATATGATACACCGAGTGGTATCGTCAAAAATATTTGGTTCACAATTAAGTCACAGTTTAGTCTTTTACGGCGTTTCGCAAACATTTTTATAAATCGCAATTGTTTAATTGAAGTTGACACTAATACAAATGATTTTAAGAAGACCAAATAATGTAAATGAATTATATAATTAATTAACGTTATTTATTAAAAAATTTTAAGCTTTTTTATGGAGAGTCAATTATGTAATCTATCCATTTTAAATTTTCTCCCAGATTGGTGAAAATTGTTTGGTTCATTATTATTATTATTCACTTCCAAACAGTGCATATACCATATTATTCGGTTTAAATGTTTGTTTCAAAATTAATCATTTGCCGTAACATTTAATGCTTTCGCCTCCTTATTTACTTGAAATTGGATCAAACTATTAATGTTTCACTGGCAAAATACGAAAGAAATAGATATTCATTAAGAATGTATTTTGAAATTACATTTTTCAGTTCAAAAAACTGTACTTACCCATTTATATTTTAGCAAATTATTTAATAAACCATTTAAATATTTTTATTGTTAAAATTGAGTTTTTTTCTACTTTTTATTACCCCCCCTGTAAAACTTGTGTTCGCTAAATAATGTGCCATTTCAATCATAATGTATTACAATCATAAATGACTCTCTATATCGTGTTATCTATTAAATTAAGTGAGTATTTATTATTGAGAAATGTAAAATTTGGAATATTAATATTAAGAAAGCATAAAGCTTTCATGCCTATTTTTTTATGACATTTAGACTGGTACTCAAAGACTTATATTTTAAGATGTGTAAAATTCAAGATTCCAAAGAGTGCAGAAAGTTAAAAACTAACTTTCATATATTAATTATTGTATAAAAATTATGAATTGTTCGGAATAGGACACTTCACTAAAATCTTAAAAAGAGAGGAAGTTCTACACATGTCTTATCTTTGTGTACCTACGTTTTTCCCAAGGATGAAAGAACATCAATGAACATGACAGGTAAAAATACAAAGAACATGTAGGACTGTCCTCTCTTTTAAGATTTTAGTGAAATGTCCCATTAAGCCCTATCATACAGCCTTAGTGTAAATCTCGTAGCTCATTACTTCATATAGATGAGATTGTAAATCGCATGAACATCAAATTCAAATGTTTAGTCTAAAAATACAATATGATTAATTAGGTCAGGAAAAATACACAGTAGTAAGGAAGAAACGCCAACAATTACAAAAATTATTTTATTTTTAAATCCATTTTAATAACAAAGCAGACGTCTTAACTGCAATTAGACATTTGCGGAAGAATGAGATTTTTGTAGTTATTAGCGTTTCTCCCTTATTACTAATTACAGCCAAAGCAATTCCAATTCTTCCAGTTTAGTTGTAAAATGATATAAGTATAGCTCAAATTCTTTAAAATCTCGCCTTAGTCACAAAGCTCAAGGTTTCATGAAATTTGCAATCTGCTCTACTTCTCTTAAATGCATATTAGATTACTTACAAATTGATACGGTGTTCATAATTTTTTATCCTGAAGTTTTACCAAATATACATCATTTAAATTATAATTTTACTTTTATAATAATTGTTATTAAAATTAGGAGAAATATATCAATTTTTGTACAGTGTGTTATAATGTATTTACTAGTGATTTATTGTTATTTTCATTTCGTACACTATACATGTTTATTTATTTATTTGAAGATCGTTTAATAAAATTTTCTACATTCCTAAATGCTTTATGCGAATTTTATACTGAAATAAATAATGATATTGAGTTACACATTATTTAATAACTGAATCCATTGGCCTTTTATCTTCTATTAAACTGAAGAATTAATTTGTTTGTGAATGTCCTTCCCTTTATTATGTCTCATTAAAGTAATAGCATAGGCGAATAAATACAAATTAGCCTATGGCAATAGCATATTTTTCCATTTCTAATAGAAAAAATGGAACCTCTACTATGTTCAACACTTAGTTACAAGATTGTCTTATAAGTATAAGTATAAAAAAATTCTGGCATGTATTGCCACGAGACTTCCCTTGTATTAACACTTTTCAAAAAATAAGTATAGCAAAATATATATTAATGAATTCAGAAAAAAATACTCTTAAACTACATAAAAAACTGCAACTTTATCTTATTAAAAAAATGAGTGCCGCCAGGTATTATCAGAATTTTCGTCATTGGCCCAAATGCTGTCGATTGGTGGAAACCGCATTTCGATAACTAATAGTTTCTGAGGGTTGCAGTCATTTTTTAAAACTTTATTTTTAACACTTCAAAAAATAAGTATGCACAATTCAATTTTGCTGTATTCTAGTTGCACCTTTTTTATGGATTTTGGGTTGTGTAACTTTAAAATATATCATTTTAATGCTTGATGTGACTATTCATTTCCTAATTGATTTGTATTGTCGCTACAAATGCAGATAAATTCAAAGCGTTTGATCAGTTTGTTTCATAAATCATTAAACCTTTTTAGAAACAACTATACATTATCAAGATCACTGGTCCTACTTGGGTGAAAAATAGCTATTAATTATAATATTCTTAAATTACTTTGAATGCACTTACTTCTAGCACCCCCACTTATTAAAAGGTTGTAATGATTTTCAAAACCAACTACATGCCGAGCATTCAGAGAGATAATCTTTATTTATTTCAAAATGCCGTTAAGGGGCGTCATAACAACATATTTATCAATTACAGATTTTGAAATTGACATTTAGAACTGATAACTGATAAGTAATATTAAAATGATAGTTTAAAGTTAACATATGTACAGACAACGTTAAAAATAAACATAAACATACAGTTATACATATTTTAAATTATTTCCTACGCAGATGTTGTAAGGTAATCAAATGACACACATTTTCATAAAAACTCTTCATCTCATAGAACTGCATGGAATAAAAAGCTTTATGCACAAGATAGATTCTCACTATACTTTCTTTAAAAGGTACAGAATTGAGGTTTCTAATTCTTGTTGGAAAGGAATTGTATATTCTCGTTATAGTATATTCAACATTCTTTTGGACATATGTAAAGTTAGTTACATCTGTTATTAACATGTATGTCAGAGATATGTCTTGTATCATAGTGATGTTACTGTAGTCTTCTATCAATGTGTATACCTAAGAAAAGGACAGTTTCTACAGACAGAATGTCTTTTTGGTTAAATACAATATGAATTAGCTTCATGATCTGTGTTGTTAAAGGATAGAATTTGAGATTAATATTTAGATCATTGGATGAGAACGAGAAGTATTGTTCTAAAGTTCATAAGGTATTATTTACTTTTCTAGGAAGATTCCTCACTAAAAACTAGTGGTGTCATGGGCATACAATACTATAAACCCATCACTACTTTCTGAAAGTTCATTTGTGTAGAAAAGATACAACAGAGGCCCCATAATGAAGCCCTGCAGTACCCGTCTCTTCACAAAAAAAAGAATCAGATATTACTTCATTTCCTACTTCGTCATATGCAAAGATAAGCAGATTGTTTTTGACCTGATAAATAGGATTTAATTAATTTAAAGGCAAGAATTATCTAATTTGTTAAGAAGGATCACACTATCAAAAGCTTTAGTTACGTGTAATCACATAGTAACTGTCTCCTTTTTGCTATTTACAAAATGTAAGATTTCCTTTTTCTAAACCCAATCTGCTGCTCTGTTAGTACAGAAAAACTATCTATGAAATTTATAAATGTTAACTAATAATTTTTTCAAATATTTTACTAATGTTGGATAGTGATACTAATATGGGTCTACCTTTTATGTGAACTGCTTTTACCCTGACTATTTTTAACATGTCAAGAAATTCTCCATTATTTGCTAAACTTAAGTTGATTATTAATGAGTGAGGTGTAGCATATGTGCAGTTTCCTTTAATAAACTTATTGGTATTTGATCAATTCCTGATTTTTTATTTTTTAACCAATTTATACTTTTTTTTTTATTTCTTCAGGATTGGTTGGTTTACTTTAAAGTATGTAGGTATGGATAATGTGCAAAAATGTTGTTTAAAGGTATACTGACTTGACTACCTGATCTCATCATATATGACGCAAGCTGTTATTATAACTAAAATCGATTTATAGCCAATTAAATATAGAATAAGTTGACATGTCTCGTAAATCGTGAGCTATAGGCAAATTGCACTTAACATATACCTACTTGTAATGTGAAAACGTTCACACTACATTTTATAAATTACGATGAACATATTGAATGAATATTTCAACAAATGAAAGTGAAATGAAAAAAAAAATGGTTACAATTTATACAAAATTCATACAAATCTTTGAAAATTGTGCAACATGGATTATCTGTATGAATAAATAATGCAAATGAAGAGTATTTTCTATAATGAAACCGACAGTAGAAATAAGATTAGCACAAATTCGCTGAAACCAGAATTAGGTAAGTATATATTAAAATAAATCATGAAATGAGCTGTGATTGTGTGAAATAAAATGAAAACCTCATTTAGGTATGGAAAATGTTTCTTATACAAAAACAGCTCACAAAGAAGTGTTTATCTACGTAATTTTGTCAGAATTAAAGTCACAATATTATGCTTACATTAGTTATGTTCTCTTATATATTATGTAGAATATTTGAAATATAGAATTAAATTAAATTAATTTTTTTGTAACTGATCCCATTGTTCTACAGCAAATAATCCAAACTGGTATAGAAATACAGTTTGTGAACTGAATAGGATAAGAAATTAGAGTGCTAAATGGAAATAAATCAAAATTTCTATTCAAAATTACAACAGGAGTGTGTCGATAGTAAATAGAGAAAAATGCTAGTATCACAGACAATATGGCCTTTAAGCTATATTCAATAATTGTTTTGTAAAAATAACCACTTCTATTTCTATTTTGGTATAGCTGTTGTAATTCTTCATCTACGGCATTTATTCTTCTTTGAATTTTGGAATATTTTGCAAAATTATCTGCTAAATTTAATTTACTTTGTTCTAACTTATACTGCTCCCTCGCACTGTAAAGGCTTCTTTCATAATTTGAGGCCTTTAACATCCATCGAAATAGCTGAAACATTTAGTTAGAAAAAGTATAAATGAATATGGATACGTACCGGTTTTGTAATTTTTTCTAAATAACAGCTAGATAATGTTAGAAGCGTAATAAACCAAAACATTTTTTATTAGGGTTAACGTAATAAATTTGGAAAGTACAAGTACATGTTTAGGTTAACAAAAGTCATTTCCATAGAAAAATTAACCTTACAGGATAATTTTTCTATGGTCATTTCGACGCATTGTGTCTACTCTACTGCCTCAGTGTCTCTTGTTCGGGTTGGGTTGTTCCTTTTATTAGTATTTCAATTCAAAAAGTATTAAATATAGATGGCGCTCATAATCAAAACAGGGTCTCTAAAACTGTTTAGAGTCCCTGTAAAACTGTTTACTCTTGTCACAGACCAACAATCTTGTACCTAACTGGTGGTTAGGGTTACAAACCCATTCTTACCTTCATCTTCGAATTTATCTTTATAATAAACAGCAATAAAATGTTGTTTTAATATGTCACGGTCACAGTTGTCTGCGTCTGTGTCATAGGCTAGGCCATCGATATAAGAAACGGACTGCGCGTGGCCGAGAATGTATGTCGTCGAATTAAAGTGTTACATGAATTAAAATGTTTGTTAATAATACTTGTTCTTTAATTTCAAATAAAGAATTAAATTGATCAACAGTTATATTAATTCTGAATTAAACTGCTTGTTGATAATTTTAATTGGGCGCTGTAGGTTACGGAAGTTGTGTGAACTACACACATAAATTCACTTGGCAACACCGCCTAATGTAATTTTTACCACAGCCATTGATCACTTAATGCCACAGCTTAAACACACATAAGTTCGCGGTACCGCAGGGCCGGATGCTCCGACGTTCAGATTTCATCAGACCGTGCGCATGACGTCACCCGTAGAGTGAATTACATTTGCGACATGCTGATTTGATGTGTTTTTCGTCTGTACCGAGTTTATTTTTTGAGATACAAAAAATTTCATAAGAACAAATATGCTCCCTATGATGTCTTTTATATGTTAAAAATAATAGGGTAGCTCAATCTCTCTCAGTTAACCTGAATCGAAGATAGTGACACCCTATCGCGGACTTTTCTTTAGTAAATTTTGTGCTCTACAAATTTGTTCATATGCAATTTTCCTCTATCTAGCGCCGTTTTTGTGCGTCGCGGCGCAAACCCCATCAGATGTAATTATGCTACTTAATACAAGTATTTTTCAGGTTAACTGAGAGAGATTGAGCTACCCTATTATTTTTAACATATAAAAGACATCATAAGGAGCATATTTGATCTTATGAAATTTTTTGTATCTCGAAAAATAAACTCTGTACAGACGAAAAACACATCAAATGAGTATTCCTCAAATGTAATTCACTCTACGGGTGACGTCACGCGTCATATTTGCGGACCGCCCACCATGCGCAACATCCTATCTTTAGTATTTATATCGTGGCGGTACCGTACATCTGTGGCGGAACTATTGAACTCGATAAATGCATGGAAGAGCAAAGCCGTGGACATGCGCGAGAAAGTGTGCAAATTTGAAGAGAATAATAAGGTCGAAAATCGTTTAACCACGGGGACTACACGTTTGCGCAGTGGAAAATACATCATGTGTTTAAGTCACTGAACTCTACCTAATTAATTGAAGTAGTGCTAGGCTAGGGTCTAGGCTAGGGTATTGTAATGTACCCCCCTAGCCCTAACTTAACTAACTTACACATTTACGACGAAGCTAACTTCACCCACTTTACGTTAATAATTCAAAAGGAGCGGGAAACCCTAAACATGGCCTACAAAATTTAAACTTTCCCTCCAAAACAAACCAACCCCAAAATGACATAAGCTCGTGATCGTCTGGCAGGCCCTCTATCGTGTAATAGGTTCGAATATACTGGTCGTGAACTATGATCGGGAAGGAGAAACAAAACCAACATTAACTGTACCAAAAATAATGCATTTATTGACAGTTACTCGACGATTCGGAGGAGAAAAAGTGTAAACACTAAAAAAACTCCTCCTTTGACATAATTACATACATGACATCAATTCAAATACAAAATTATAGCAGCAAGACTGTTAAATAATATCAAGACAAAACATTTACAATTTCATTGTTGATACTCTTCGATCAGATTTAAATACTTTATGCAGCAATGGTTTATATGGCACAATAAATGATCAAATTCAGGTATATAAGTAATACAAGACAAAACCAATGTACACTCGGTACTCAAGGCCACAAACGGAACTACCCACTACTTATACTCCCCCCTGGTTCGTCAACTACCACGTACACAAAACATATATAAACACATGTAAGAAGTTAGTTATTCGGGGCCCCCCCCGAAAGGTACCGACTGTCCTGGTTGCGAACTTAATCGGCTAGAGTTGGATTTCGAGAAGAATGTTGCTAGCTTTTGTTACAGCCCAACATCCAACTCTACACGGGCGAAAAAAGACATCGTTAGTGATACATCCATCAAGGCGCTTACATACAAGAGGGAGTACGTTTGCAACTAACTTTAAGCTTCCAACAAGTGTGTGGCTCTTATTGAGAAACGACATGTACACATGGTGCGACAAAGAAAATTACATTACATTAAATTAAACAATCAAAACCAAATAAAATACATTGCAATCATTGCATATCAACATAAAAGGGTCATGAGAGTTTAAATAGATAGAAGTTTACAAGTTACAAAAAGGGTTCAAATTCAGGTAAAGATACACAAAGGGTACCGTTAGGTACGGTTTCGAGTACAATAGAGCCATCTTTTCTGTTTATACACCAATATTTAATACATAATATTCAATTTGAACTCATTTGGAATGTCCTCCAATTAATTACATAAAACATAAATAAATGTCATAAGAGATATCATAATAAAATTAATAATAACGATCGAAGGCAGATCAGACGTACCTATATTTTTACTAACTACACACATTAGATTAAATGTCGGAAATACCATGAGTTCAAACACATATTTAAAATGAAAACAAATAGATATTACATAAGACGGATCTACTATAATTCTACACACGATAACATAATAATCGAAAGCATATCACCTGGCTGCAGATAGCACTAAAATGGAGTCACCAAAAATAAAAACAAAATAAAAACGATCTTTACTATTTCGTGGTTTCAAATCAGATGATTTCAAAGTTAACGTTAGGAAGCCCGCCTTACACCAAATCTCCTCCGCCAGAGGGACCTACAGTAAAACAAAAGTATCGACGTTGCCACTACTTTTCAGCTTTTTGTACATGTTGTCGGATCTCTAAAATATAGGTAACCCAACTGTGGATACTACAGTATGGAACGCCGTTTTACTTTTTATTACTAAAGTTAATTTCGTCCCATTTAAACAAACTTCAATTTTTATTATGTAAATTTGTATGACTCTCTATTTATTTTAGTATACATATTAAAAATGTTTGTTAAAAAAACTTCACACATTGAAATTGTAACAATATTAGTATGGAACGCGCCGTTTTACTTTTTATTGTCCGTTTTTATACTCAATGCATAAAATAACTTCTTTCTTAAGTTTACAATTTTAGTTATAATTTTAATGTTTGTTTAATAAACTTCAAGTATTTATACTGATAGTTGATTTAAAATGTTGCATGAATAAAAATGTACATTGAAAATAAAAGAAGTAACTTTATAATTTCTTAAATTTTAATGAATAAGTTTAAATGTTATTAGGATACTTTTAAGCAAGTAACATTTTAAATGATAGAATTAAAATTGATGTAACACTTTAATTCGATATACATTTTAGTTCTTTCATTTAAATTAGTTGCTATTTTTTCTTTTGTTAAATAAAAATCTTACACGAATTCCAATGTTTGTTCATATATTTTGCTTCTCAATTTAAATGAAGGTTTTAAAACGAGTGTTACAAATTTTTGTGTGAAATATATTAAATCAAGAAACTCATTTTTATCTAACAATTTAAATGTGTGGAGTTTTTTTTACAAACACTTTTAATATAGGTACTAAAATAAATGGAGTCATAAAAATGTACTTAATAAAAATTAAAGTTTGTTTAGTTGCAACGAAATTAAGTTTAGTAATAAAAAGTAATATGGCGTTCCACACAAAAGTGAGTTTAGCCAACATTAAAACTAATAAATAGGAATGCCTGCCGCCTATTTTTAACAAAAACAACACTTTGTGAATGGTTTTATACCAACCAATTATTTACCTTATAATCCGGCGGAATAAGGAAAGCATTGTGCACTTCGAGGTAAAAGCGATTTCATTGCTGAACTTTCTTCAGAGGTCCATAAGGAACACATAAGGAACGCACTTCCTTTTTATAATTTTCAGTATTTTTTGGAGTTGTTTTTAAGCTCACGTACCTATAAGCTATAATTTAAAATTATAGCTTACCTATACTTACCTATAATGTACAAATTATTAAATTAATAAAATAACATAAAACTTTAAATGTAATTTTGTACATGTACCAACGATTAATTACGCCGCCACTGGTAAGTAATTTTAAGCTGTTACACTTAACGATTGTTCCCGAACGCAATGACGTATCTGCGCCACCCGAATCATCTTTGGTTGTGCGACCTGTAGTTGTTCTCGTGTTGGCCTACTGAGAAGACCGTAGAGCCTTATTAATATCGACGGGCTTCTGACAAATGTGACAAGCATTACGCAGGCAGTGAATGGGAACATTGTACATAGGAACAGTACAGTTTCACTCGTACTCTAACACACAATAATAAAATTCAAGAAATGACGAATTACTCACCTGTTGATCCAAGAGGTCAGCTTATTCCTTCTTTCTCCGTTCATATATTTCACACAGTCAAAGTCCGAATTTTTAAATAATTTCTCTCAAAAAAAAGAAAGATAATTGACAAAACAATATACGAAACACAGAGCACGACACGATCAAAACGCCTGTTGTTTACATGGAAGGAACGAAGCAGCGAGCAACAAACCCGAGCGTGCCCGAACACCACATTGTTGCCGAAGTATTTCTGAGCTACCAACTTAAGCAGTTGTAATTGTTAAATGAAGGGCGCATTCTGACACTAATTTGAGTGCCGGGGATTTGTAAATCATTACGAATATTGATCTCCTCTTTGTAGAAACAGAACCGTAATTAGTATTTCGACCTAAACGCACAGCTCAACATACCGCATCGAAAACTGCAGATGGCAGTTCTGTAAAATTAGGTATTTTGTTAGTTTCTTTTAATTATTGCTGCCGTTTCTCATTGATTATCGTCGTATTTACGCTCATTTTATTAATCCTTGATTATACAAGACAAAACCTCCCCAGAAAATTAATTCAACGCCGTAAAAAAGAATTACAAAATACGTACCGTTGTAAGCAACAATGCGCTCTCATTGTACCCGCGCCCCACGGATATGACCCGCGGCACTCAAGGTTACCTTCTACTACAAAATTCGCCCTAAATATGAATTCTGCGCCCCTAAAAACCATGGAAATGACATGCAACACCTCAACTTCAATTTTCCCCCCCTCATCCCCACCCCGCCCCAGGCCCCTACATCAAAAATAATCTCAAAAATGAATTCTACATAATAAATAGCCTGGGTGATGATAGTTATTTCATTAATTTTGGTTTTCAAAATATTGGTAAGTAGTACATACTTTAACTTTGATTTTATTGTCCTCAACCCCCCTTAGCGCCCCCCCTCCCCCTCATCAAAAATAACCCCAAAAATGGTTTCTACATGTTTAAAAACATCCGAAATGACACCCATTACTTTATTTTCGGCAATCAAGGGTGTTACCCGTAGGAGGTATTTTGGGGCTCTGTAAAAAATAACCAGGGGCCGCACCGAGTGCCTCCATAGCTGAAAACGTTCCTTATAGACCTCTGAACAAAGTTCAATATAAAATCGCTTTTACCTCAAAGTGCACAATTGGTTTCATATTTGGCTCTAATAAGCGCCCGGACTATTAGCAACTCGGTAAAATTTTCCTTATATTATGTATTAGATAAGAAATGTTCGATAAAACTTATTTATTAAATCACATGAAATCTAGGTAGGTACTTGAAAAAGGAAATTATCAGCGACTAGATTATTGGCTAAAGGACCTGTTATTTATCGATAATCGTTTTTATGTTATTTGTCCAACGCGTTAAGGGCACCAAAAATCAAAAATAAATTCAATAAAAAGCTTAAAATAATCTCCAACAGACCAAAACATGGAACATAGCAAATTGGCGAATACTAAACGAGAGCAAAATCAAATAGCTACAGTCATGTTATGACTATAGGTATATGATATAGAATAGGCCATTGACACCGTTTGCAAAACTGAGTTATCAAATAAATTAAATGGCTCAACTACCATCCCACTTCATAAAAGAGATATGGAATATTTGCACGAGATATTGATCAATAGATTATAAAAAGTTACTTTCGTTTTCCATGCACACGATTTACTTTATTCTCCAATTTAGTTTATGACAGTTGTTGTTAAAACATGTTGTTCAGAAGATATCGAGAAATTCTATGGGGCTTATTTATGACGATGACCCTCATACTCGTATTTTATAAATCGAATGAAAATCGAATTCAATTGCAGAGTACACAACGAGATAGTGGTACAAAGTACATCCTTTACTGGACCCCATTTTGGAAGACTACAATAATTGGATTCGGTACAAAACCTTTCGAAACGTGTGAGTATAAGAACTGCTTTGCCACAAACAATAGAACCCTAAAACCAATTGAGGAGTTCGAAGCAATAATGTTCCATGCTTTAATTTATAATCCAAAAAAATACGGTAAACCAGGAGGTCGAAATGAGCGCCAGGTTTACATTTATTGCAATATCGAAGCACCGGCTCACATTTCACCAAATTACGCACATTTCAACTCCTTCTACAACTGGACTATGACGTACAGATTTGATTCCGATATTGTACAGCGGGACGGTAAATTTACTGAGGAGGAATCGAACTACACCTTGCCATCTATGAAGGTAGTCGAGAACAAAACCAAATTAATTGCATGGTTTGACAGTCATTGCAAAACGTCAAGTAAGCGAGAGCGATTAGTAGCCGAATTGCAAAAGTTCCTACCAGTAGACGTTTACGGCAGCTGTGGTCCCCTCAAGTGTAAAAGACTCAAGGTCAAGGGTAACACTAAACTTTCTTCGTCACAATGTTACAACATGATTGAAGAAAACTACAAGTTTTACTTGTCATTTGAAAATGCAATTTGTAAAGACTATTCAACCGAAAAATTGTACAATGTCCTTACGAAAAATATAGTGCCAATAGTGTACGGTGCAGGAGATTATAACTTAAGTGCTCCCCCCTACTCTGTGATCGACGTTACCGATTTTGCCTCAGTTAAAGAGTTAAGTGACTATATAAAATACCTGGATAAGAACGTGTATGAATATTTAAAATACTTTGAGTGGAAAAAAAAGTACAAAATTGTAAAATCTAGTCCCGCTACGATCGCTAACCTTTGTGATATTTGTAAAAAATTAAATCAGCCATTGGTAAAATCTGTTTACCATGACCTACGAAGTTGGTCATGGGGAAAATCGGGTGAGATCTGTAAAAGTGGCCAGAATAATTTGCCTATTATTGTAAAAAATATACTATAATTGAATTGAGTTATTATTATTAGAAGACATCTTCTGGATAATTCGTGTGATAAATGTTTATTATAGTTATTTATGTATCAAGGGAATTATAAGGGTCTTAATTACCGAGGGTAAAGTTTGCGTCCCGAGGGCCTTGCGCCCGAGGGACAGCAATTACCCGAGGTAATTGAGACCTATTAATTCCCGTGATACATAGATAATTTTATTTCTGACCGAGTTTAATAAAATTTGTTCATTTCCGGTATATTTGATTCAGATATCGTCGATTGCAGTTTTGGTTGTTGCTAGGTTACTGGTTCATAAAAGAGCCGTAGAGGGAATTATAGCGTCTTTATATCCCAAGGGAGTTATGACATTCTTTATTGGTATCGTAACTATGACAATATAAGCTTATAATATCACTGTCAGAAATAAATATCTTTATCAGGGCCGCTGATTAACACAGATTAAAAAGTTTAAATATTTAAACTTTTTAATCTGTGTTAATCAGCGGCCCTTCAGGCCCTATATCTTATTCCTGATGTTCAGGGGATGTTCTTAGTTGGTCTTTGACCGTTTAATATCTTCAATTTGTATTATTGTTCAAAATTTCCCCTTAAGCTTAAATTTTACCCGCTTGAAAATGGAACCAGTATGGTTTCGAAACATGTAGCGCTTATTTATAATTATCTATAATTTTTAACTTTAAAACTTTTCAATTTCCATAATTTCGCTTCACGTTTTAACTTTTGTTTGATGATTGCCACTTTCCCAAGGATGTAATGGTCCCAGATGGTTTTTAAATAAACCCTGGTATTCCTTTTTCATAAAAATTTTAACTTGTGAGTTTTGCATTGGCTCATGTTTTAACATCTGTTTGATGATCGCCACTATCCCAAGGATGTAATGGTCCCAGATGGTTTTTAAATAAACCCTGGTATTCCTTTTCTCCACATTTCAATTTGTGAGTTTTGCATTGGCTCACGTGTCAGGTGCTTCGGCGCCTTATGCCGTGTGACAAGTTTCAAAGCGGGACATAGCCGAATAGCATGGGAAATCACATATTTGCAGTTTGTTGCTCACCAGTTTCATCTACAAGAACAGTAATGATGTCTACCGAAAGAGCATTATTTTCTGAGCCTGTTTATACCAAATCGTTTGGTATACTTACTAATTCACTGCTTTTTTATTAAAAAATAATTTTCAAAAGTTAAAAAGTATGAGCAGCCGTGACATGTCAAATTTGAATAATTTTGAATATTATCACATCAAACATTTTCAATTATGTAATAATATGGAATTTTCCTGAAAAATTTAACCATTACATGAATAATGATAGATTATAATAGTTATTATAACAAGGAACGAGTGTTTAAATAGGCAACAGGTCTAAAAATTAATATTAAACATTAATTTATTTGAATTTGACATGTCATGGCTGCTCATACTTTTTAACTTTTGAAAATTATTTTCTAATAAAAAAAGCAGTGAATTAGTAAGTATACCAAACAATTTGGTATAAACAGGCTCAGAAAATAATGCTCTTTCGGTAGACATCATTACCGTTCTTGTAGATGGAACTGGTGAGCAACAAACTGCAAATATGTGATTTCCCATGCTATTCGGCTATGTCCCGCTTTGAAACTTGTCACACGGTATATAAAAAAAACATAACAACGTCATCTCATCCCATCGTCTATCATCACACTGTTTTACTACGTAACTTAATTTTGGAGATTAAATGATATAAAGGGAGGCTTCGAGTCTTTTTATGAATTTACCTGTTACAGAATGAAATACATGATCTATCTCATAATTTTGCTTATTACGAATGAAGTTTATGCTCTCAACCAATTGACTACCAATTTCTCGTTTATTTGCAATACAAAATTGGCAAGGGTTATTTGATGAAAAACTGTCTTGGAATCCAAGTGCAGAGTGTACCCCTAGATTGTCTCCCACAAACAAAACAAGTGAAAAAAAATATTTATGTTCTTTAACAATAAAAATTCAAAGTCAACAAGACGAAACATATTTGGTCTTTACATAAAGATAGTTAAAATGACGTGCTCCATGTTCACGGACCCCCAATTAGTAATTATTAATTCAATGGGTTGGAAGAAGCAAACGACTACTATTTATAATGTGGCAGTAGCCGTTTGCTTCTTCCAACCCATTGAATATATAACGTACGGCTAAAGAAATAATACTCAAGAAAGTAATTATTAAATACGAATAAATAAATGCACTGGTTTTAATTTGTACCGTAATTAAATGTTCCTCACATTTACTCGTTTGTACTCGCCTGTTTCAATTTTCGACAAAATTTGGTGTCCACCATTATAGAGCTTCGTGGCAAATTCGTACTCGTTCTGCTTTGATATAATCTGCAAAATGATGGGGTGCAAAACGACTTACGATTTTTTTCAGATGAAGGTGATGGTGGTCGTATATTATTGTTTTCACAGATGAAGATCGAATCCAAAATTGGGCGTCTATTACAGCGTAACTAGTTCTGTTCTTGGACATCATATGTGATGTTATGTTGGTTCCGCTCACAAAGGGGGGAATGGATAAAAAGCAATAAATAAGCGCTCGCAACCTCCCCTTGATAAACTTTAAGAATGACGATGAAACTTCAACAGGTGCGACATGTTTCGGGAGATACCCCTCCCATTATCAAGCAATAAAAAATAATGATCTAAAAACGACTAAAACTAGCAATATCAATACAGATGTAGATGAGAGAGACTACAAATAGGGGAACTAATGTTGGGACATATAAAATGAAATTAATTCATCACAATTACATTACATTACATGTAATTGTGATGAATGAACAATTACATTACATTACATGTAATTGTGATGAATGAACAATTACATTACATTACATGTAATTGTGATGAATTAATTTCATTTTATGATGTCCCAACATTAGTTCCCCTATTTGTAGTCTCTCTCATCTACATCTGTATTGACATTGCTAGTTTTAGATCATTATTTTTTATTGCTTGATAATGGGAGGGGTATCTCCCGAAACATGTCGCACCTGTTGAAGTTTCATCGTCATTATTAAAGTTTATCAAGGGGAGGTTGCGAGCGCTTATTTATTGCTTTTTAGTTCTGTTCTTCACAGCAGCAATGTTTTCCTCTGTCACAGCGGTAATGGGAAGGCGTGCGCCTTTCTGGTGATCAACTGTAGTTCTTCCACGTTTGAATTCCTTGTACCATCTGTAAATTGTTGCCAAATCTTGATTTCAAACTTTCTTCGCAGTCATACGCACTTATAAACCTTTCTTAAAGTCATTATTTTGAATTTCCACGGAGTGGAACGGGATCAATCCCACCCTTCTATGTGTGCCTATGGCACCCAAACACTTAGAACAACAACTGAGATTTAATCGAGATCTTGAAACTTAATTTTAAACATGATGTTTTTGCTGTTCATAAAACGGAACCTAGTCCTAGTATAATTCTCCAGTTGTGCACTTCGTGTATAATCAATGATATAATAACATAGTGTCCATAAAATGTGTCCATGTAGGTAATAGTGAATTTCATTGTATACGACATGAGTGCAATCAATTCCTATTCCTGAGTAAATTGTATTCATATATTTAATCATAATACATATGTACCTACTACAAAATAAGAAATAATAACTTGTTGCATGTTCTGATGTAATTCACTTCACTTTCACAATTTTTAGCGTGTAGTGAATTACAGAGAAAGTGAATGTTGTAACCAACATGCTGCCTCCCCATAAATTTACTGTGGAAATATTCACTACGACAATTTCATTGTTCCAATTAAAATTGGTATATAAATCCTGTACCTACTTATACCCTTTGAATATAAAATGATGTACATATATGTATAAAGGGGCAAAGTTACTCATTTTCAGTGTGATAAATACGTTATATTGATGAAGAAAATTATGGGTGTTTACTTATTTATTATCACTGACCATTAACCTTTATTGATTTATTTCACGTGTATAGGCAGCAGAATAATAATTTAATAGGAGGACAACGGCATAGAGACAAGTTAAGGCTATGCGAAAAACTAATTTACAGATAGAATACCTTTTTCAGATTATTGCACATGTATTGTATATCTATAATTGAATTAGTATCAATTTATTGCTTGCTTCTAAGGCATATACTCAACAAAACTTCTGGTTATTTTTTTATTCTTCAGGCGTACAACTTCCATCCACTGCCACGAAAATTCGGGCGTATACTTAACTAATAAATAATAATTATGAAATTTGTGCTCATTTCACTACCTAGTAGTGTAAAATAAATGATTTAGAGACAAATTACAGGAAGGTATATTGCAACGCCACTGAGAAAATCAATGAAGGCGGAGTCGAAAAGTTTGCTGCAGAGACAAATACCTGCCAGTATCCTTTTGCAGCTAGATTTCCTATTAGATAATAAGGAAATTTGAATACCAAATTCAAATTAAGTGAGATTGGGTTTTTGTGAAGTTCTGATTGGTCGTTGCGTGTCAAATAATAATCGTAAGTAAATCGTACATGTAATTACAATCTTAATTAAGTGAACTTTTACAACAAGTTGTAAATTTTCCTTTCCTCGCCTAAATAACCACATGTACAATTGGTTATTGAAAATAATAGAATTATTTTTTTTAATGAGGTACATAGTGACTGTACATACGTTTTACACATTAACAAAAACGCCATTTTTGAAATATACAATCGCCCCTATGTATTAGTATTACAGACTTACTGATGAATACATAAATTAGGTAGATAGTTTATCGTATTTTATTGCAAGCAAACAGGTGATTTGCTCGATTCTATCGTGCAAAAATCGTATTCGTATTTATAACCGCATTTGAATTTTTTTATTAATTCGATAAGTACTATAAAAAGAATCAGCTATATTCTAGCAATAGCAACATGATTCTCGACTTAAAAAGCTTATATTAACTAAATAAATTATGGTAACTGTAATAGTTGAAGATGCAAATGCAAGTGGCAACTGATGCTAACAATAAGAAAATAAGATATGATTCATGGGCGTTTATCTTCGATGCTTCAGACATGCCTGTGATAACAATTTTGAACACTTAGGTACCTACCTTGATTTCTCCTTTTTGTTTATCTAAATGGGCAGGGAAAGTAGGTAATACGTGGGAAATTGTATAAGAAAATAACAATTCCTTAAATAAGAGGTTTACAGGAATGTTCAATAAAGTAGTACCTATAGTATTTTCAACGAATTCGCTAATGCACGTCATTAACGAAATAAAATAACGTACCAAAATAAAAATCTTAATCGGGTACGTTAATTGTTAGAATAAAACGATTCTTTTCGATTTTATTTATTCTGTATTATAAGTATTGCAGTCGACTACGACTATGTCGTACAATGGCAGAATGGCTAGACACAGGCTAGCCACTAGCCAGTAAGTGAGTAGTCACCCACTGCCTGTGCAGGTCAAACCTTTTGGCGCCCCTGCCGTTCTCTTAATCCTAAGTGAAAGTTACTTACAATTAGCCTAAGCTAAGTGGTCTATGTCTTTGCAATTCGGCCATCCTGTTTCCAGGTACGACCTCGTCACTTACATTACAGTTTTTCCTACTAACTAATTTTAATTTATCTACCGCTAGGATACCCTTGTATAATCTTCCTGTTTGTTGCTCTCCCTCTACGTCACCTACTAAATACCTATCAACCTATCGTTTCCTATACTTTTAATAATGGCGTAAGGTCCGCGATAATTTGGCGTTAATTTCCAACTATCGCCCGTACTTAGGGCTTCCGTCCTAACTCTAACTCAGTGGTGCCCAACCTTTAATCTGGCTTGAGCCACTTTAAAATTTTGTTGGCGAGCCACATACATTAAAATTCATTTTAGAGTTCATCTCGTGTAATTTAATTAATAAAATTCTACGTTTCGGAAGTCATAACTCATACTGCACTTCCTTTATCAAAATATCATTTTTGAGTTTAAATATTATACCTAACCAGATTTAGAAATTTGTCATTCGTTTCTTACTTCGAGTTATGGGAAATATTTGTGAATTCACAGTACCTATCACTAAATGCAGTATTGGTTGTTATGGGTTTTTTAAAGTTTCCTTATAACCATATTCCATATAGGTGGAATTCTGACTGCATCCTTTCTCTTATTTAATGAATCTAGTTGTTTCTCGATCTCAATGGCCTCTCGTATTACACTCCCTTGTAAAGTATATGCTGGAGCTAATAAGTGAATTTTTCTGGTGTCTATATCAGATCAGTGTCCATCCGATGGTTTGCCAATGAGGAGAAGGTGTTATATTGTTTTATCGCTAGACGATGTTCTTATATTATATTATAACGTCCCCTCTTCCTCCTTGGTTCCTTGGCTAAAGAAATGTTTGAACAACTATGACCATTAACAAGTGGTATTGTACATATTTTATAGAGCAATAATTTTTTAGACATTTCATGCCCGAGAGCTACATCAATAATTGCCGCGAGCCACGGGTTGGGCATCCCTGCTCTAACTAATACTAAATCGCCTATTCGCCTTCGTTATACTGTGGTGCCTCTCTTCGACTTTTATTAAAATACTTACTTTGTTTTTCACAGTTCTTTTCTAAAAGCGCTTCGACGTTTTCTGACACTTTTTCTTTGCCCAACTCTAAATTTAGTGTCTGAATTTCTTCGACAAGAGGATTATTTGTTAGTCCCGAATTTTTGTGTCTGAAAATACCTTAAAAAAGGTAGGTACATTTTCAATGTTAGTGTTGGTACTGAAAACCAATGATGCCAAACCTGCTTTACTCTTTGTTTAATATTTGCGTTGTCAATTTAACGTTATATTATTGTTGCGCTTTCGTTGTTTACGTACATTTATATATTCCGATTTTTCGAATTTGCTTACTTTCCGTCCTAAATTACACTGTCAGTGAATAGTTCCAATAGTACAAAGAATGTCTGTCAACATTGTAGTAAAATTTTGTGACGCATTGGAAAAGGATCTCAATTCTCAATTTCAACTTTTAAATCTCAGATATGTTCAACTAAGGTGACAGTTAAGTACGTAAAAAAATAATGGAAAATACATCTGATAATTACGTAACCCGTAACCAATTAAACTAAAAGTTTATAATATTGTACTATGTACCTACATTTTTCCTTATCTAGGACCAATTAGGCTATCCATACATTAGAAAAAATAGGTACATATAGGAGAGAGAAAATATACGAACGGGTTTCCTATAAAAAAACTTAAATGCAGTATGTAATGACTATGAGCCAGTGGCGGATCCAGCGAGGGGCAATGAGGGCAATTGCCCGGACTGAGAATATAATAACTTAATTTTTTAATTTTTAAAAATATTTACAAAATAATATAATATAATATATAATAATATAATATATAATATACTGAGAATATACTTAATTTTCTAATTTTTAAAAATATTTACAAAATAATATAATATTTTTATTAAGGCTTCCACGGATGTATATTCTGTTTGTATTTTCTTCTGGAGTTTCTCCGTGTTGGTTTTCTACACAAAAACCAACACGGAGAAACTCCAGAAACAAAATAATATAAATATATACATTTATACAACATAAATATTACATCATGTATTTGCTTCGTGGTGCTACCTCTAAAAAAGTTTTAAAAAGCTAGCAATGTACGCTCACGCAAATTCCGATTCGGATTCTTCCGCTGACCGCTGCTGCAGCGGAGTTTTTTTTCTTATTATTAAAAATGTAGCAGTTACTGCAATTTTATTTTTCAATAAAACTTTGTTTAAAAGTGTAATTTAATATTAGGGAGTTAAGGTTTATTTTGAGCTATGTATTGTTTAACACGTGACCTTGAAATTTTGAAAAATTACTACCTACTTTTGGCTCGCTACGGTCGCAATCGGCATCTTGCTTAAACCTATGTTTTTCTTAGTTACAATACTGATTGCCCTCACTGAAAATCGAGTCTGGATCCGCCTCTGCTATGAGCGAGTGATTAATAAAAAACCAATGCTGCCCTGTATAATAGATTCATTCATTCTTCTGATGCGTTTCATTTTTCATTTCTCTTTTTTTGTTAAAAAAATGATCAACAAGCAAAGACAATCGGTTTAAAGCGAAATATAAGGTAACAAATTATACAGTTTTAAATATTTATAAATTATATGCTTTTCTAGTAATACCAATATTTATTTTTGTATCTAGTGCGCGAAATGCCACTTTGGTGATCGAGAACTGATTTTTTAACGAAAAAACGAAAAATAGCCCAGATCACCAAAGTATTTCGCGCACGAAACAAAATTTTTTCTACAAACGTAAAAAAGTTGACAATTATTTAAACGTTAAAATACAAAACTCTCATATAGTTTACATGCAGTGCGCGAAATACTTACTACGGCGTCGTTACTTCGCTCACGGTGTCATGGTAACGCAGGAAAGTGAAAAAAAGGGTCACTTCGCGTATTGTTATCAATGCGCAAACCTTGTCATTTTTTGACGTTTGTAGAAAAAAACATTTTATATGCGTTCATAATAAATCTTTTGAGAAAAAAATTGTACTTTATGCCACATTAACCAGGAAATTAAATGAAGTCGAAACGTCGGCCTAATGAAGTGCATTGAGTTTTATTAAAACCACTACTCCGAATTCCTCAAGAAGGCTCCACGTTAACGCTTTTGAAACGATTTCCAGTCGTCGGGCCTTGGTAAATTTGTTTTATCTAGTACCTAATTAATTATAAAGTTAATTAATAACTGTATGTGTTTACTTTAATGATCAGTTCTATAAATAAAAGCGAAGTAGTGGGTTTCCTGCCAGTTAGATTTTGGACTTCGACGTTCAACATGTATGAAAATAGTGCTTTATTTGTATTTTTTTGTGTATTAGTGTCATGTGCTTTAAACGGCGATGCTCTCAAATGTTTTCAATGCAAGACCGTAGATAATCCAGATTGTTTTGATGTGACAGAGGGAAATGTGAATAGTCCCTACTTGGTGGAGTGCGGGGTGCCTTTTGGAGGTGGTCAACCATTTTGTAGAAAAAATCGATACTACCTTTTCGACTACGATGGTTCCTTGCGCGTAAGCAGAGAATGTGGCTGGAGCCTTTATATAGACAGTACTAGTCGTTGTTACGATGCTAATACAGATTTTAAAGACGAAAGAAGTTGTCAATGCTTTACAGACGGTTGTAACGCAGGTTCTACGCCACTAATAAATTTTTACAATGTTCTTATAGTGCCTTTTCTTGTTATGGTAGTGAAACAATATATTTTCAAAAGTTAGAATTAGGTAATTATAGATGACGTCTATAAAGATAAGTAATTTGATTCTTCATGTGAATTATCGTGTGAGAACTTGTGTGAGAAGGTACCTCTACCATTATATGTATAATAAGGTGATAATTAGGTTTATCTACTGTTTTATGTGCAAAATAGTACTAAGTATTAAGTATTATTCATCATTTAATTAACACAAATTGTTGTTTATTTTATTATTTAATATATGTACATTTATAATATATAATTAGAATATAACATTCTCATAAAAAATTAGAAGCGTTGGCATTGTTGATGAATTTTCAAAATAATGTATTTTTATGTACTTAGGTATACTTAAGTATAGATATGGTAGAGAGATAGATTGATTACCTACGTCGTGACAGTTGATTTTAGTGTCTTATCACTGTTTCAATAATAAAATGCTCAGCATTAGCATGTTTCAGAAATATTACAGTTATACAAAATTCGTAGAATATTATTTACATTTCAAATTGGTTGACGGTATGCTTTTGTGAGCAACTTTCTTCGAGTTTCGACTGTCGCTCAGGATTAACTAAGTCTATTATTAAGGGTAACATTTCAACAAAATACCTAAAGGTGGATTTCCATTACAGCGTTTTGCGGTTTGCGTTGTGCGGCAGTCAAACCTCATTGGTTAATTTAAAATGTTTCGCCGCAAACATTTTAAATTAACCAATGAGGTTTGACTGCCGCACAACGCAAACCGCAAAACGCTGTAATGGAAATCCACCTTAATGCCTAAAATGAAATAGGTAATGACGTACAGTCGTACATGGACGTTGCTTAAATACGGCTTTAAGGAAAGTTAAAAACAACAATATCTAATAAGAATGCACCCTTAAACACGTTTGAGGTATTAAAGATTAACATTTATTACTGGTAATACATTTTAAAAGAGTTTATTGCTTTGCAGATTGAACATTTCCTCGCCCCTTTAGGTAAATCGAGACAAGGGTTTGTAAATCATTCTACTGTAAAATAAACTTTTATTACAATATTACCGTTACTCAATTTTGTCACACTGAGTTTTCACTAAGCCAGAAGAATGTTAGATACCATTATTTTATTATTATGTACCATTACATCATGTTATATACTATATTTTAATTTAGGAATTTAAGTAAATTTCCAATCATAGATTGTTATGTATTAATGACTCTAACATAATATCAGTATTTATATACCTACCTATAGTGCATTTGGTATTGAGCCGAAGTAATAAATCAGCCTTTTCAGGCAGATTTCAGTGTAGTAGATGAGAAAACTATATATTGTAAATAAATTCTAATTTATTAATTGTATGGAGTGTTATTGCTCACTCTTTTACAAATTACCCACTTTCGACGCCTATGAACCCTTTGTCGAAGTATTTAGCTGGGAGCTTAATGAGGGTTTCCTATTGTCAACGCGGTCATTTTTAAAGGGTCTTCTATTGTTTGGTGGTCTTAGTACTCTTAGTACGAAAGAAGTGTCATTTTTATTTTATGTTTCCGATATTTGCAAAACTTATTATTGAAAACTGTAGTTGATTTATTACTCAATACCAAATGCACTATAGGTAGTTATAATTGACTTTATCTTAATTCATTAGTCTTTACTTATTACTTAGTCACTTTAGGTAAAGTAAGTTAAGTTGATGTCAATAACATTCAACCGTAAATGTCAGTCAAGATTATGTTTTAGCAAGAAACGTTTTCGTTAAGGTTTGTGACCTTTCCGTATGATTTACTTGTCAATCTTAACTATAGCTACATTGTTGTAAGACCTTAGAAATAAATAGGACCAAAGGAGGATCGCAAGCATTAATAAATAATAAGATATATCTTTTCAGGAAATGAAACAACTCGAAACTTCCCCTTAGGCCTTAACAATTTTAAATGACGATGAAACAATGATGATGTTGGTGGTTATTTTTTTTAAATTGTACTTAAACTTCTAACAATGCAAACTTAGTAGGTAGGTGGTAAAATGTTGAAGTTGGAGCTAGAGACTGTGGTGAAAACGACAGCAATAGCAATGAAAAATCAATCAAAGTTTAAAATGACGGAATTGTGCGACACGTTTCGAAACTCTACTAGTTTCATTTTCAAGTCCCCAGTTTCTAGCTCCAACTTCAACATTTTACCACCTACTAATTTTCCATTGTTAGTAGTTTAAGTACAATTTTTTAAAAATAACCATCGTTTCATCGTCGTCATTAAAAATTGTTAAGGGGAGGTTTCGAGTTGTTTCATTTCCTGAAAGTATTACCCCCTTTGTGAGTATGAACCTATCCACGACTTCATATATCTTTTGGTGAACAGTCAAACAAATTCAGTTTTTACACATTAAGAATATAAATGTAAATTAAATTCATTCTTTATTTTCAAACTTTATATTAAATATAATATCATTATAGTGTCCGACCGAAGGTCGATTTCTGGATGAAGCTGAAGCCGATTAATCGGCTTTTGCTAATAACCCCAAGATATTCAGTTCAAAATTGGCTACCACTTTATCATCGCACTCGCGCGCATTTCGAAATAGTTCGTTGATTTTCGGTATTTGCTAGAAACCTTCGGCTTCGACCAAAACTTCGGCCTATTTTAGCCGAAGGCGAAGGTGGTATTTTTGGTCGAAGGTGGAGGAAGCCGAAGGTTCGGTCGGACACTACATCATTACCAGTGCAGTTTTACTCTTCTGAAGCCTGAAGGAACACAACAAGAAGCTTGACTTTCGCTTTTTTTGTGGTGGAGCGCGCCGCGCGGGGCCTTTCAAAGTGCGAGGCCTGGAGTGACCGCTCCGGTCGCTCCCCCCCCCCCCCCTCCCCTTGCGACGGCCCTGCACGAACTGGCTTGAATCGTCGTGTAAGTTGTCAGTTTCATAATCTTCTCCAAAATAAGAAAATATGTTTATTTGTTCCTTGACCATTCACTGCTTTGGGTTTTATTCCAAAATGTTTTAGGAAAATCGTATTTGTGAGAATCGTACGATGCGTCTTTCATTACTGCCTCGCTCTTATGTCCATTTTTTGGCAGGTTTGGAATCAAATAATGTTGAAACCATTCCTTAAAATATGTAATCGGCTTGCATCTAGGTATGATAATCTCCCTCATTTTTGTTTAGCTAATAGTATTCGTTTGGTTCCTTCAACAATACTTTGTTCCTATCCTGCATGTAATAAAACATATCGAGGTCCTCTTTTTGAAGGGGGATTTAATCAACACATAAACCTTTAATAAATGCATCTTACAAATTTTTAATTGCCACTTGCCAAAAATAATCTACTAAATGGTCAACATTAACCAAAGACTTATCCAAATTGCAATTTTTCTTGCTTTTATTTCTCTTAGGTATGTCTCCAATTAACTATATCTTTACGCTCCAGCATAACGAGGTTTTGTCCTCTTTTTTGAACAAGAAACCCATATCTTTTAAGAGCCTGCACAAATAAACGAATTTATTCCATTTCGCTGTTCCACGCTGTACGCCTAAATTTACAAAGTCACTACGGACAGCAAATGAGAAACTCGATAAAAACAGAATATCAGTCTCATCATTTATTTGGTGGTGATTACCTTCGTAATTGTAATACAGGACTCGTTCAAAGTTAATATTTAAGTAAAATATAAATAGAAAAAAAAACAAGAATTGTACAACAGCATAACTTTATAACTAAGGCTGGCTATCAATATCAACTGCAATATCAACTGCAGTCTCAAATTAAAATTTTTACGCTATTAAAGTTTTAAATTTTGCTTAATATTCGTAGAAAAAGTATACTATTCTTCTCGCATGTAATGACTATTACCCTTTCGGATGAATTATAGATCCTCATGAATAACAACAATTAATAGCCACCATTACTTACATGTTCATTGAATAATATACTATTTTAGAGTCGGAGAAGTGATTTTTCTTTTAAAAGTCAATCTTTTTATTGAAAATATGACGAATAAACTCAACGATGTTTATTTCACTTCTTCATATTAGGGCTATCAATAGATTTATTCCTCAATTTCATCCCTCATATATTAGAGGTAATTTTAAAACTTCCAGTCATTGCATGTCGAAGTTTTCCATACGCGATTTGTTAATAGTCGTCTATATGAATTATTTATGTATAAACTGTTAATTAGGTACATTTGAAAAATAATTAGATTACGAAAGGCTACAAATCCAGAAAATTTCAAAGTGATATCTCTATTACTTAAATTTCTTAGACATCACATAACTCACTGTTATCATAAAAATATGACATTTTGCACATGTTCTTCGGCACTTAGACGCCTCAGGAGAAGAAGAAGAGAATGAAAAGAATTAAAAATTACGATAAAGTCACGTAAATAAAGATAGGTACACTAATGTTTAATTGCTATTAAAATTTATGTGTTATAGTTGGTGTGTTGAATTCATCACTTAGTAGGGGCGAACTGTTTGAAAAATTCTTATAAAATATCTAAAAACCTATCCAAAGATCTTTACTCTATGTATTATCGAAAAATTAAAAGGAACTGTGAATTACGAAACTTTTACCGACAGACGGAGAATTTTCGATACTCGATGTATTCAACAAAAATGTGTTCCGAAATTTACTACGAACTATATCCTAGTTTGTAGAACTTCAAAAGAACATCTGTCTTCTTATGAGGCTGATTCCTTGACACGTGAGTTTTTTAGAAACCTTTCTGTACTAAATTACTTTTCTTCTAATATTCTTCCTGAGTAACCCGTCATTTAAGTATCAAAACGACATACGGGAATGCAAGGAAGTGAAGAAAATCATGGAATCAGTATCGGATCTGCGAACAATATTGTATACAAACAAAGTTTGTGCACAGTCGATTCCTCGCCTTTTTTTAAAGGTTAGTGTTATTATTTTGAACCAGCTGGTAGGTTGACATCGATGCAATCGAAACATTCAAATTCACCACCTCCAATGAAGTTTAAAGCTCAACCTTCTGCGAGCAAGGTACCGTGAAATTTTGAAAAGACTCCATCAAACAATAAGGCAAGAAAGTCAAGAACACGGTGTCATTTTGCTCCACGACAATGTTGCTAGTGTAGTAAGAGAAAAGCTACAGCAACCATCTACTATCGGAGTAAAAATGCAAGGCCTCTGACTTTAAGTGGTCATAACGAAGAAACTGAGGGGTGAAATTTCTTCATTTTTGGGCAGTACATTAGTCATTTATATATGTTTAACATGTGTAAAAATCAAATTGGTAGAATCAGTTGTTTAACTTTTATTTTAATTAACAGCAATAAAAACGCTGTATTTAGTATTTTCCTGGCTGACGGTCAGTTTTAACTTATCATAAAATTGTTATTGTTTGATAAATTGTTACCAAATTTACAAATGTTGTAGCACACATACTTCTGAAAAGACGACAGCCAATAAATATTGATTATTTATATAATTAACTGGTTTTATAAGCCCTAACCGAAAAAGTGCTATTTTGCAATATACGGAAGTTAAAGAAAAAATTTTTGTTTTAAATGCTAAATTTGTATTACTCAAATCGAGCTGCATTATTCCTTTATTGAAAACAAAATTTGTTTTCTTGTAATTCAAAGTAAATGTTATAATTATCGCGAAAGAAAGACGCAAATATTCCCGCGAGAGGTAATCTACCACATCGTAAATCGTGAGCGGCAACCACAACAATGTGATTATTCTTTAGCATTGTACAAAACCATGCGCTTCATAGCAATAGTGTACGACACCATCGTCCAGTCCGTACTGCACTCGCCGCGCGAACCCAAGCATCCATCCTTTTTTCCAAATTTCTTTTAAACAAAACATGTATACATGGCATTATTTTTGTGAATCGTGTTAGACCACAATATAATTGCTTTAACCTTGTTATGTTACTGTCAATATTATTAATATCGAACGTTCAGGTACTGAGTTACACAAGATGTCGTTTTTTCATTATAGCTTTAAGACTAATAAACAAATTGTCCTCAAAAGCATCTCACACCAACAAAAAAGTATACACTTGTCAAATATATAAGTATCTACCACTCGGTTTCAATAATATAGCCGTAATTAATTTTTAAAGTCGAGCGCTTGTGCGATTTCAGTCATAATTAGCGCTTTTTCGCACATACATTAATACAGAAAATTAACGATGCGATGCAAAAATCTAAAACTGTACACCTTTTTGTAGGAATAAATGATCTTTTAAATGCACTGTATTTCACTAAATTATGATTGCTAATTACTGAGATACAAGCTTCTAAAGTCAGAGGCCTTGCATTTTTACTCCGATAGTAGTTCTATAATGGAAAAGTACTCAGATTTGTACATTAATTTGTTTCATTACTAAAAGTTGGGAGGTAGTTTCTCTTGTTTTTAAAATGTTGGAATTACATCAATTTTAAAATACTTTTAGAAAAAAACATTCTTAGTAATGTAACGAATTCATTATTTTTTGATGATCGTTAAAATATTAGTGATCATCAGATAATCCATATGTATTAAATGTTAAATACAATTTATGCTTTACGGAGAAAAGTTCGAACACTTTTACTTCTTCTTGCCATTGATTTATAATTTCAATACTTAAAACTTTAAAGAAAAATATGAAATTCAAGATTACAGAAATTATATAGGTATCTCTTCACAAATAAAGGGTGAATTGGAATGGAATTTTCATTTAATAATCATACTTTTTCTATTATGAGACTAAAGACTTTAGCCGTTGATTGAAATATTAGTAGCTAATATTTCAATCAACGGTTTAGCTTAAATTTGCGTTTTTAACACTTCAAAGGTCGTTCTCTAAATGTCCACAGCCCACAGGAACTAAATATAGTCATAACGGGTTCAAGAAAGTTCTTCCAACCTTTGACAGTAAATATAAGTACATTATTTTCATATTTAATGTGGGGTGCCAGGGTTCCAGGTATTAAAGGGGTTTTAAGTAAAACGTTATCATGCGATTTGGATGTATTTTAATTAGCAAAAAGCACGTCACCTAACATATTAGCTTTTATATGAGTTCGTGTAAAGTTTTTGTTATACATAATTTGCTTCTGAGTAACATTTTTTATTTAAGTTTCGTGAATGACTTGGCGTTATCTTTCTTCTAAGTCATAATAAGTAACATATAAATGAGAACGAAAATCTAGTAGGTCTCGAGAGGGTATAACCCCTAGGTAACATTACATATTTAAGAGCTTCAATTCAATTTTAGGTTGTAATTATAGATAATTATAGGCAAGATTATTGAAACCTACGTATCTTTCCGTTTTAAACAACGTCGCGGTCGTTTTGTTACAATAAAATGATCAAGCTTCGTATTATTACAGCCTTAATGGCATTTGAGTCAACAGACCCGAAACTTTAGGTAGCGTCTTGTTCATACAACGTTGTTATATTCATACCGCGTAACATGTTGATATTGTTCCGGATTGTCAGGGTAACTAATAACTTCCATCAATAAATTCAATAGAATTCTCTATATCCGGTCTATAATACACGGTTTTTAATCACAATGCACAAATCACTTTAGTAACAGGAAGAACATACTTTAATAAGAACGTAATCTCAAGTAGTTTAACATTTAGTGTTTCAATTAGTATAACTATACGGGTGAAGTGCGTGCGTTATTCCACCTGGAGATTCACACCCTCCGTTCATTCATTTATTATCAAAAGTTACTTCATTGCGGTTATTTTAAAAGAGTGTACGTTTTGACTAAGAGTATATAGCTACGTTTCAGTAACATTGTATTATTTTTTTAGAATAATGTTCCGCCCGCAAAGCTCAATGTCCCGCAATGAATCCGATATGGCCTCAAAGAGTATGCGAAAATTAAGAGCTTTGGGAGATTCGGCCGATCCAGTTGAACGTCTTAGGCTTATATGTCTTTCAAGAGGTGCCACAGGAATTTTGGGATTAGGAAGAATGTTTAGACGAATGGACGATGATGGAAATAAACAATTAAATTTTGAGGAATTTTTAAAAGGTTTGAGAGATACTGGAATGGAAGTTACGGATGAGGAAGCAAAATCTTTATTTGAAAAATTTGATGCTGACCGCAGCGGAGGTATCAATATGGATGAATTTTTAGTAGCGATACGCGTAAGTGCCTTTACAATTAATGTTAATTTGTTTTATGAATTTAATCAATGAGCAATACACTCGTACCAGCCACACCTTTATAAATAAATGCCACACCTTAGTATTGCATGTAAACTAATAACACAACATTTATTAAATTATCTGTATTTGAAAGGTTATTTTAAAAATATGCTTTGAGTTGTAAGATCTTTCGGTAATTAAATTATTCATAAATTCTAAGAAAGAGCAATACCTACTAACACGAAATGTCAATAGTTTTTCAACAGTTGAATCGCTTTCAAACAGGGAAAGTTCGTCTTTTTTCTTTCAATCATATTTAACAAAATGGCTCTTTAAGGTTCATAATGTTATCAAATCATAATGATATTGTTTGCAACTAAGATACTTTTCAAGTCTTTACAATAACTAATAATATGAGCTTTTTGTTTTCGAGAGAAAAATATAGTATCTGGACTCTATTCAGCTTTAACCGTTGATTAACGCTTTAACATAGAATATATTAGGCAATTTTGTTCAAATGAATCAACGCGTAAAGTGGAGGGTGGTTGTTAGTAGTCCGAAGATATTCTATAGTCTATAACTCTATACCATCCATTTATATCGTGATACCATCCGTTCGGGATTCGAGCCCGATAGTGCGTAGGAAAACTGTTGTGGGATGGGAAATACATCCATGAATATTAGAACACAGGACGCCTCAGTGGAACATATTTGCTTTTTCTAATCATTTTCTGGGGGGGGGGGGGGGGGGGGGGGGGTACATTTATTTTTCCAAACAGTAAAAGGTTTGTTGCGATTTGCGTTTCGTTTTTCAAGTTTCAGCTATGAATTTTCAAAGAATTTTTAATTTGAGCAACTCATTTCACAACTCTTACAGAGGTTAATGCGCAAGACACAAGAATTTCTTATCTCCGTCCACCGGTAGAGCAACTTGTTGAAGGGACAAAACGGGCGACTTTTAAAAAAAATTCAAATGGTGCTAATTGTTTTTTCACTGCTATTGGAAGGTAAATTAACAAGCATGCTTCATCTAAAAAAGTTGCAAAATTGCAAAACAAGACACTGGGGTTATTATTTTTTATGCACAAAAACTAACAGGTTGTACCGTGAGCACGCCTCTGGAATTACTGTATCAACTGTAATAAATCCAAAAGTTGCCTCATGTCATAATCATAACGTTACGATCAACCTTTGAAAATATCAAAGAACGTAATGTTCTTTGAAAATATGTATCATTAAAATCGGCAGAAGCGTTTTTAGTTTTTACAAACTTTAACAACCTGCCTACCACGAAAACGAACCATTTCCGGACATATGTTTATAAAGCAAAAATGTTTGTTTTGATGTCCCCTACCACCCCTAAAAGTTTGTCGGTATGTTTATATTTATGAAACATACCTACGGTATAAAAACGATGAAGCCCCTTGCGAAAGTGGGCTTTTATTCACTTAATAAACCTTGGGCTTTTTCAACATTGACACGGTCCTACTACTCCTACTCCGCAAGTCGACAAGAATTACTGATGAGTACTGGAACTCGATTTTGGACCATGGCAAAAAGCAGTAGGTACTTATAAGGTACAAGAAATCGGTTAAAATTTAGACTAAAATTAAATTATTGAAAATTGTAAAATATATTAACATTTAGAACACAAGCAATATTATTAATCAACCAGAAGACTTCGCGCGCAAATGCATTTCGAAGCGCATGCATTAAAGTAGTAAAGTACCTAGTACATGTATATCTACTTTAATCTCATGTCTACTTTAATGTATGAGATTTACTTTAATGCGAATTTTGTTACGGACGGACAGGACACACCCGTTCATTCGCAATTATTATACCTACTATATGATGATATCTCATATTTGTGAGGAAAAGAACCGGATTTTGTCACACTTCACACAATAATTTTCTTGACAGTTTCGATTTTATTTTTCGGAGAATATTCTATGCGAGCTATCTTGTCTAATATTTATTCTTTTATGGCGTAGTCACATAAGAAGGCGAGAACCGGCGCAACTCGACTCATGACTCCGAAAGCCGAATACTGTAAAAATACAAGTCAGTTGCGTACCATAATAAATACATTCACACCAGTGCATTTTTTTCAGTAACTTATTCGAATTTCATTATATATGACTAAAGTATGTAATTATACAGTAATTATAATTCAATAAATAACATTAATGTTCATATTTAGTGATGAATAAACATATCTACAACAACAAAATGAAACGACACTGACTTATAGCTAAGCGAAATTTTACAAGCAGCGGAAATTCGTCGTTTGCGCATTGCCGCGCTCGCCTTCTTATGTGACTACGCCTGTACCTACCTTTATTATTCATTTTAGAAAAAGTTTTTTTACATTAAAGTTACATCAATTAAAATGTTAACATTCCCAAAAATATGTGAATTATACAGTGTGTTTCGTTTAGTTTACGTTAATGGATTCCTTGTTAAATATTTACTTGACTTTGTATCTCATAATTATATACTGTACAAGCCATGAAGCCAACCTTCAGTTTGCATGTAATACTACTTTTTCAACCATTCTAGGGATAACTGGAAATATTTTCGTAATCAAAGAATGTTCGTATGTTCTCTTATTAGAAGTCCCACTTTTATTTTCATGGCTAGAGTCCTAGAGAGAGTTCTAATCTACTTATAAGATGTTTAAATTTCAGTAGCCTAAATCGTAGTAGACACTTTATTAATTTCTAAACTAAAGAGTATCTCCAAATGGAAAATTGAATTGTCTTTCTATTGGTATAAGGTTTTTTGTGGTTTATCTGCAATATTTTGGAGAATAAACACTTATACAGCTTGACAGATGCGGGTCACGTCCAGATGCGCATTAAACTAAGTGGAAAGGAGGGTGCATTTGAGCCACCGCGGAGTGACTTCTGCAGCTCGTCTTTGTTTCTCCTAGTGCTCTCTCACTTCAACTTTGCGCACTCCCACCCGCATCGTTAAGGTATAATTCCTAAGCGACGACTGCGGCGACTCCAGCCGTACGACGATAGCCGCGCGTGTCGCGCGCCCTGAGCAGTAACGGCTGTAGCCGACAGATCCATTCCTTAAAGAGCGACTAGAGTAGTCTTGGACGTCATGGCAGATGCACCAGTATTGGGCTTAACCTATATTCTATTGCAAGAAGAAGAGGAAGAGGAGTTATTGTTGGCCAAGTTAAAAAAGATCGAAAAGCCACATCCATTATACTTATCAAGATGCGAAGAGGGGTTTCAAAACATTTTAATTCAGAGGCATTTTCTAAAGGATGATTCGATGTTCAGAAAGTTTTTCCGTTTGAATAGAGCCCAGTTTGATTACATATTATCATGCATCGAAAATGGTTTAAACAGAAAATCATGTAACAAAGTGAAACAGCCCATCAGTATTGCATTGGAAAACATCATAAGATAAACCATAAAACAGTAGGTTAGTTAATATTAGTAGGTTAGTCCAGGCTATTTAAATGCCATACCAGCCGTGTTGGTCAATAAAGTTAGATCGTAGCAAGGCCTCATCGTCGTCAACATCATCATCAAGTGACACGTTCGAGCCGCGAGAAGCGGAGGAACTAGCATCAAACTGTGGACACGGTAAGTGAAGTGTCAAGGTCGAGTCACGATTTACTTCTTCTAACTCCAATTGGCTTACAGTTTGACAAATTTCCATCCTCGCACGAATTTGATTTGCCGGGGAAAACTTTTTAACTGTCATAGTCATACTTTCAAAAAACAAATCAATGGGATGTTGCTCTTTTGGCTGTTCTTTTGGCTTATGAAGAATCACCAAAACAGTAAACACAGATAGGGTCGTCGCGGCTGTTACGACTAGACTGCTCATGCTAGCAGTCTAGTCGTACGGCTTGAGCCGCCTCCGTCGCGCGGCGCCAGCCGCGTCATAGGAATGGGTTTCGTTAACTTACATGCGAAGCAGTATGAGTCATAGTCGTGCGGCTACCGTCGTACGGCTGGAGTCGCCGCAGTCGTCGCTTAGGAATTATACCTTTAGATCTGTCGAGCTGTACCTGCATTTGAAAAACCATAGAGTACTTTGTATTCGCGCTACTACAGTGTTTTGTTCTTTTGTTGATGTATTTCTTATTCTGGTGACCATTGAAATTGACTCAATATTGGGTATTGCCATATATTCCAATATTGGAAGCGATTTGCAATTCTGGTGACCACATTAAAATTGAAAATTGACTCAATACTTGAGTAAAGGTTGAAAAATTTGAAGGGTATCTAAGTAGTAGGTACCTGTTTTCGTTTTCCAAGGTTGAAAAACAAAAACTGAAGTAAACTAATCAAAAGAAATATAATCAGCCCTATTCTGGTGACCATTGGAAAAATGTCCAACATTGGATTTATTTCAATGTTATTTTCATATTACATTTCTTTTGATTAGTTTACTTCAGTTTTTGTTTTTCAACCTTGGAAAACGAAAACAGGTACCTACTACTTAGATACCCTTCAAATTTTTCAACCTTTACTCAAGTATTGAGTCAATTTTCAATTTTAATGTGGTCACCAGAATTGCAAATCGCTTCCAATATTGGAATATATGGCAATACCCAATATTGAGTCAATTTCAATGGTCACCAGAATAAGGGTGAATATGAAAATAACATTGAAATAAATCCAATGTTGGACATTTTTCCAATGGTCACCAGAATTTATCATAAACGTAAGAATAATCACAGACTAGGTACTACATATTGTCTGTGGTATAACCAAAGAATATTCATATAGTTAAGAAGCGTCACTCTGCGTCACTCGCAATACCGCCTTTGATGTTTGGTGTACAAATCTGGGTGACCTTCGCCATCTTTTTGTAGGTTCTTTAGGTGGAAATTTCAAAATTAAACTTGTTTTACTAGAACATCCGCGAACAGCACAATAAGTTCCACCTTTTCTATTCATTATATAGTCAAATAATATATTCTTTGAACACATATGTAATAAAATAATGAAAAGTAAAGTTAATATTTACTTTTAAGTACCTACTTTTAAAGTTGAAGGAAAAACCTACAGAATAATGGCGAATTCGGTTTTGCCGCGAGCTCCGAGTGACGCTTCTTTGTACGAATATTCTTTGGTATAACTATATAACAAGGAATAATAAAATGAGTAACTCCGTCAATTCAGAGATAGGAACAGGGTTGGTCAATTTTCCAATCGAACTGACTTAAACAGGCGATAATAATGGTCGCCATTAAGCTTGTATTCAATGAAAGAAAGCGGGTCTATAGACTAGCGGAATTTGAATTCTCAGAGTAGGCTAAAAAAGTTGTACGGTGAATGAATGTGATCGTACTCCCACGGGATAGGTAATCGATCAACAAAAAAAACCCTTGGAATCCCAAAAGACCGTTGTCATGACCTTTCTAGCGGATTCCATAATTACTTTTGGCGTTTTTGGTAATGGCTTGTCCTTTCTTTTCGACACCATACTCTATTGTCTTTTGGATTAGGGCGTCTAATATCTGTTCACCCACCAGATATAGTGAAGCTCCTCCCCAAAAATTACCGCCACATTTAAATGCAACTTTTTTATTAGTCGAATTTTCGAAACCCGTAACATAAGCAATCACTTGATTTCAATTGTTGTAGTTGGGCGTAAATGAATTTGACATCTGTAACGTATTTATAATTTTGCTGATGTAAAATGTGGTCGCTGCTTATATTGGTCAAAATTTATTGGGAGGAGCTTTACTATATCTGTTGGGTGAACAGATTAGATTATAGTGATGCATCCATGCCGGTCACTATCAATCGAACAAACGTCTCTCACATTGTCAAAAAATTGGCGAATTTGCAACGCAACGTCAACTGTCTGCCGTTTGTGCTGTTGTATAAGCAGGCGTGGAAACCTTATTGCATACACGTCTTCTTTGTTCATCGTGTTATGTTGTCCTTCAATGAATGATTGCCGCCAACGAGAAACCATTGGCCTTGACTTAACGTCTTCAGCATAGACCCTACACAATTCGCAATGAAGTTTAGTGGCATTTTTATTTTTTACCGTCAGAAAACAAATGACACGAATCTGCTGTTCAAAAAGAGATCTTTTCAACCTAAACGACCCAGGTGTAACTGCAGATATTGTTTTGGAAATCCTGATCTGTCACCAAATTCTTTCAATACCTTGTGCGTATTTCGTGAATGATTGCGTCCTGGCAACTCATCAGAATGCATTGTTGATCTTTATCTGCACTTTACGTTGTATAATTGAAATGTATTGAGTTGTAAATGGAATATCTGATTTCGTCCTTGTTTCGAAACACCCAAGGGTGACGTATACCTAATACATGAAAATGTGAGAAACATATTAAAATTATGTGCAGGAAAAACTAGGTATAACTAGATAAAAACCAAACAATGAAAAGTTGCATAGCTAAGAAGGCATTTAGTTACCATTAATTAATTAAAACAGGACGCAGTAGACACGATATTGTAAAACTATTTGCTAACCCCTTTGAAACTTATTTGAAACAACTAACAAGTAACAAATAGTTATTCCGTACTTTGAATACTTGGATGCATTCTAGCCCATTTTAAATGAGGATTTAAGTAACCACACTACAAACAAAAGTAGGTACATAATTAGGTACCTATAATATTTTGTACTATGTGATACTGAAATCCATGATTAGGTACATTTCATGACGAAACGTTTATTTCAAGGAATCATGTGAAAATGAGGTCATTATGTATACATTTTCATTGTAATAATTAAATCATGTATAACTTTTCACAAGTTATTAAATGTGAGTGTTTTTTTACTCAAAGAGATAAGTATACCTATTCAAAGTACAAAGAATTAGTAGGTACTAACCTACTCCATTAGACAATTTACTATTGTTTGAATTTAAAAAGTATTCGATTAATTAAGTGTGCTTGTAACCTATATTTCATTACCTACTAGAAAGAGATGCTTACAACCTATTTTTGTTAACTTATTTCCGCCCATACTTACCTAAGCACAACTATACTTAAAATATAGATAATCCTGTAGTATATTACTCATTGGAATTATATAATAGGTAATTAAAAAAGTAAAAGCTTAATGAATTATTTATTACTAAAATTAATCAATACATTGATTTTCAGCCACCAATGTCTGAATCAAGGAAAAGGGTAATTAACGAGGCGTTTCAAAAAATGGATAAAACTCAAGATGGAGAAATTACTATAGACGATCTTAAAAATGTATATAATATTAAACACAATCCTAGGTATATTTCTGGTGAAGAAACCGAAGAGCAAATCCTTACCAAATTCCTAGCCAATTTTGAACAAGAAGATACTCAGGACGGCCATGTAAGCCTTTTAAGTTTATATTTTCAATATACAATTACTTACAATTGTACTTTTATAGGTTACTCTGGAAGAATTTTTAAATTATTATAGCGGAATAAGTGCGTCAATTGACAATGATGGCTATTTCGATTTAATGATGCGACAGTCTTACAAATTATAAAAAAGTATGCACTATCTCTTAGCTTTTCTAACCCCATATTAGGTACTTACCAATTCAAGTATTATCAAGTTACTGTTGATTCACTGCTGTGATTTTGCTTATTTCTAATTTGTGATACGAATTGAAGTATTCTATTCTACATGTATTAAGTAGCACGTATTATATATGTCCCAATTACACATATAGAATTGTTTACAAATAATCAGAGCTTATTAAAGTGCTAAATCTTTATACTGTAGTGTTCCATACTCCCTTAGTTGTTCGAGTTCACCTGCATTTAGAACCACACAGCATCATATTTTTGCCGTAAGTATTCGATGCTGCAATGAAGTGGTTCATATTGATTAGTTATGATAAGGTCTTTTGGTGTATTAAATAATGGATCAAAGGATCTGCATTAACCTTTGCGTAAAATGTAGAATAAAGTGCAATAACGGATTCGAAATTTGTGGAGGAGATGATTATGAACATTCGTGGAATCACTTACAAAAAGGTTGCTGAGAAAGTCGCAATATCATTTGACTCTTGCTGTGAACGAGGTAAAGAATATCCTCATATGTCAAGAGCAGTATGAAAAAAGGCGATATTATCACAGAGTGGCATACGCAAGGGAGGAAGTAGAGATGTAGGCTTTGTTTGTTAATTTAGTTGGATTATGAATAAGAACACCTTGTATATATAATAAATGCAATAAATGATTGATTGACACTCTTATGAAGTTCATGCAAGGAAGAAAATGTACAACCGTATCTAGTTGCAGAAATCATGGTCTTATGTACCTACTATCATTTTGAAACAGATAAGAATGCTGAACTATGTTGCATACCTAGTTGTATTTCGAGGAGTACACCAACGAAGAATGTTGAAGTTGAATATGGAAATAACGCTAGCAATGAACCAGTTTGAGTCCTTATACAGTCCTGATAATCAATACAGAAATAATTATTTCCGATACGAAAGCGGATAGTGAGGCGACAGAAAAAGGCAAATATGAATGCAAACATTTTGTTATTCTTTTGCATATTTAAACAATTCTGGCATGTATTGCCACGAGACTTCTCTCAAAAAATAAATATAGCACAATTATTGCTGAATTCAGAAAAAAATAAAACTACATAAAAAAACTGCAACTTTATCTTATAAATAAAATGAGTGTCGCCATTTTAGATTACACCGGAAGTGACCAAATCAAAGGCAATGTTAGCATTTTCGCCCTTGGTCTGAATGCAATCGATTGGCGAAAACCGCATTTCGATAACTTTAATAGTTTCTGAGTTTAGAGCGTTGCAAGGAATGTGTACGGACAGACGACAGACGGAAAATTGTAGCCAAAGGATAGCCAGAACTTTTACTTATAATTGATAAAGAACAAAAATTTAATGTGGCCAATTTGTTGGTATTCATTTCATGAAAAACTATTGGCACTACTCTTTTAATTGAGTACCTATAATTAATAAGTATACCAATTTACTTCCGGTCTATCCCGAAATTAACAAAATATTAAAAATAGTTGACATACTCTGTATATTATTTCAGGAAAAAATCAGAAATCGTTTTCGGATTACAACTATAGGTACTACACGCACTATATATTTCTTTTTTTGAGTTATTACGCAAAAACTATTTTATTTTGAGTTATTACGCAAAAAAACTTACATCATTGTAGAAAACACGGGAAAGTTGTGTGCCAGTTACTGATCATTTAATTGTTTTTCTTTGTGTGTTGATTTAATACTGTTTTTCATGTTGGGGAAAGCCTTTGTCTGTCATGTCGGGTGTTGAGGTTTTCTGGACGCTTTTCAGTTTCTATTGCTTCCCTTATAATTCTGTCGCCTTGTTTGTTCTGTGTTGGCCAATCAGTCTAGCATTTTTAAAGTAGGTAAATACACTGGAGCCGCGGTAATCCGGCCGCCCTTGTAATCCGACATGCAAATTCACAATTTCGTTAATGCGTGTCTGAACAGGTTGTAAGAATATAAATACGTTTCTTTATTATTTTTTGTTGGTTTTTGTAATAATGTTAGTTTTATAATAAACCTTAAGCTGTCTATTTTACTAAATTCCACATCGCATGATTCATAGTACCTACATATACATATGTATTGAATCTTATCTATGGCAATACTCTATAGTCAGTTAAATCCGAAAATTCGACATCGCCTTGCAAAACGTTTGTCGGATTACCACGGGTCCACTGTAGTGTTTAAATGCCTAATGTACTTTTGACATGCCGTGCCAAAGATGACGTGTTGGTCTTTCTTCATCGCATTTTGGTGTTGGTTTTCCTCCATTATTACTTGAATTCTCCGATTCGTTTGTCCAATGTACGAACTGTCGCAATGTTTACAAGGTATCTCGTACACTCCTTGGTTTTCCAGCTGAATTTTGATTTTTGAATCTATATGTAGATATTTCTTTTCTCCTCTTTGTTGAATATTCTTTTTATGTTATGTTTGTTCAGAATTCTAGTTATTTTATCTGTGTAGGTACCTCTCACATAGGTAAAAAAGTATCTCCTCTTTGGTTTCGTCTTTGTCCGCTGGTTTCTTGGTCTTGTATGCTTTCTGAATGTTGTATTTGAAACCGATTTGTCTTAAAGCTTGGTGAAGTTTGTTCTTTTCTTCCAGTCGATTGTTATCGTCTACCACTTCCTGTGGTATTGTTACCTACCAATGTTTTTATGATTGACTGCAGTTGCGCAGGATTGTGATGCGAACTGGCGTTTAGGTATCGATTTGTATGTTCTCTTTCGATACACCTGTGTCCCAAACTTCCATCTTTTTTCCTAATAACAAGTGCATCTAGGAAGGGTACCCTTCGTTTTCCTCTATCTCCGTCATTAATTTTATTGTTGGGTGGGTTGCTTAGATGCTTTAAAAATCCTTCTAGTTTCTGCCTTCCATGTCTCCAGATAACAAATGTCATCGACGTATCGCACCCAGCCTCCCTTCTGATAACCTTTTGGAACATCAACAGACTTATGAGGGAATTTGTCCACTCTCACAAATTCCTTCCTTTGCTTTGCTTTTTGTACACTGAGTATTGTTACTTTTTACTTACTTAGCCTTGAGGAAGAAAATACGTTGCTAAAAAATATCCTCTTTTACTGAAATTTGTATACAGCACATTTATATCACCAACCTTAATACATAAATATTAAAAGTTTAATATACTATAAAAAAGATGAAAATGGAAATAACCTATAGATTAAAATACTGAAGGGTGAAGAGAGAAAGCAATAATGAAGTGAAGATACAACAAAAAATGAATTATAGGTCTTGGATTATCTCGTGAATGACACGTGACCGCGTAGCTGCGAGTAGGAGGAGCCATAATTATGAAGTTTGGTAGTAAGTGAAGTATAAAAACATCGACTTACTTTGGAAAAGGCGCCAAAATGTAAATAATGTGTTCTCGTTCTCATATATCAACAAATTTCATATTTATCCTGTAATTTATTTTATTTACTTAGTGTTCAGTCATAATTACGCGTGCTTATTGTTTCATAATGACGGACGATATTTTTAGGAAAATTGCCTACATAAAAGTTTGACGAATTATAGTTACCTGCGACGTGGTCACCTGTCGTTCACGAGATCATCCGAGACCTATACTTCTTAGAAAAAACAAATTAAGATAAAATTTTGGTGTTGCAGTTACCATGTAATACAATAATAGGATGTTTACATTTAAAATACTTGTCAAAAACATCAGAGTAACCATGATATTTCCACCATGTACACAACTGTCGATTAAATCCACATTCAAGAGTTTGAATTAAATTGGGATACTCGTACCCTAGCAATGTGTAAAAATCCTGATCACCTAAATGGCCTTTAAACATATACTTCTGCACTAGATAATCAACAACCGATTTACTTAACACTTTAGAATAAACTTTCGATTCTCTAATTCTACGTAAATTTAACAAAACTACTCCTGAATTATATCCTTGAAAACCATTCGGATGTGGAAGATGAGATATTATACTAGTTGAGTTGTAATAACTACCAAACGTTGTATTAGTGGAGAGCCGATATTTATGTAAAACATGTCGATATACAGGTGTTAATTCAGGAGCTAAACCAAACAACGCGTCAGATTTAAACCTATAAAAAATTAAGTATCAAGCCATTACTAAATAAACTTGTCAAACTTACTTACCAATCAAATTCTTTAAAAAGTAACAATATATCATCTTTAAAATATAAATCACAATCTAGCATAACAGCTATATCTTGATCTGCAGGAGCAACTCTATATAATCCGAGAGAAATATAAAATAATGCATCACTATAATAAGTACCTAAAACATATAAACGTAGAATATAATATTCATAATTCACGTACAGACCAGGTTTTGAACTAAAATGAGGTGTTAATACCTCTACAATATCTAACATGATGTTCGATACTTCGTTAATATCATAAAAATACCACTTGAAAGGGTTTTTTGAATGAGAAGACACATTTGTAAACTGTGCGAGTGCAATTTTTCTAGAATTACTATCTACAATCACATGAAATTTTATAAAGACCGTTGATACATTTAGTATATTTTCTATTAAATTTTGAAACTTAAATTTTAATGGCGAATCAACACCGACTTTGGTATAAATTAACCAAACATTATAGTCTATTCTTGTTACATTTTCTTCTGCAAAGTTTTTCAGATATAAAGCGTTTATACTTTCATTTATGGAAGAAAATTTCTTGTTTTGGTGTTTTATTTTGAATGTATCATAAAAGAAGAAAACAATTGCAACTGTTATCAAATTTATCACAATCAGAAGTTTTATACGGTTCATCTAAAAAAGATTTGAAAGGATTTATAGGTAATCATAGTGTTGATTTTTATTTTTATCAGATACGATTATTTTCATGTCTTATTTGGAAGAGGTTATGTCAAACTGGGTCTGGGGGTTCTCAAACAATGGTCACCACAAGTATAAAAAATCAGTTGTTTTCTTTTTGCACGTTATGGTAGACTTAAGTCAGCTCTGTCAGTAACACACCATTCGTTTTATACAAATAATTTGACTCAGTTCTCAATAACCCTATTCGTTTTAAAAGCTTTATAGGTATAACGGTATAAGTTTTATATTAACCTGAGGCAGAAATGTCTACATGACACAAGGCACTTCAATCCCGTGATGATTCTGACTTTACCTAACCCTGTGGCGATGCAAAAAGAAAACACCTGATCATTAAACTGTGCTATGGTCACAGAAGAAATACCTACTTCTTCTATGCTATGGAGTATGGTCACAGCCACAGTCCGTCCCTGGCTTCAAGGCACTACTGTAAATCTGTTTACCTTTTCAAAATAAACATACCTACACGTAAAATACGTTATACTTATGCCGAAAATTTTGTAAAGATCAAACCAGTACAAAAATTAAAAATAAAAACAAATTCAAAATTCAAACTTTGGAGGCCTATAACTCGAAAACGAGGGCCTACATAGAAAAAGTTTATATGAAGTACTAACATTATTTTGGCTCAGACTACACGCTCTTGACTGTTTTCCCATTAGTCCCGGGACACCCTGTATAAACAAGAGTAGCACTATAAAGTTAGTAATGTGCCATGTGGGTGATCGATCCGTGGTCAGTATCTCGGCGCCCTTTTCAAAATATTCAGTGACATATTCACGTTTTTGTATCAAATGAAAAAAAATATATACTTAATCTGCAAATAACCTAGGCGCTCTAGTGTCAATCTACGCTTAGGTTCGCACTTTTTTTAGTTCCAAACGATGCGATGTTCAGTTACATACCTATTCTTGTTTTTGTATCAAATGGAAAAAAATATACTAAACCTGGAAATTACCTAGGCGTTTTAGTGGCAATCTACGTTTTTAGCATATTTTATTAATTCCAAATGATGATCAATGACATATTCTCGTTTTTGTATCAAATGAAAAAAACATATAATTACGTACCAAATCTGCAAATAACCTAGGCGCTCTAGTGTTAATCTACGCTTAGGTTAGCACTTTTAGTTCCAAACGATGTTCAGTGATATATTCTCGTTTTTGTATAAAATGAAAAAAAATATACTAAACCTGGTGTAATTTCTTCCCATAGGAAATATATTGAAATTTTAAAAATTAATCATGAGAAAATGAAACGCTTCCCCTAATTCAACCCTGTGTAAATAGCTATAATAGGTGTTTTCTTTTTGCATTTTGTGGTAGCCTGTGGTAGCTTTAAGTCAGCTCTGTCAATACACACCATTCGTTTTATAAAAATAACCCTATTCGTTTTAAAAGCTTTATTTAAGTTTTATATTAACCGGCAGAAATGTCTTATGACGCAAGGCACTTTAATCACGTGATGATTGTGCATGTGCCCAAGCCTGTAGCGATGCAAAAAGAAAACACCTATTAAATACATATATTTTATTACTTTTGATGGTGGTGTTATAATTTCTTTATTAGGAAAAAAATAGATGACAACGGCACGCGGTGTTCCCAAGCGGTCACCCATCCAAGTACTGACCGCGCCCGACGTTGCTTAACTTCGCTGATCGGACGAGAAGCGGTGTTTTCAACGTGGTATGGTCGTTGTCAACATTAATTAGTTACGTACTGGGATAAGTCGAACCAAATTCGTCAACGGGGGACCTATCAAATGAATAAAAAAAAAGTTATACAGCTTATCAAACGTAATAACGGCTACAATTCGACTTAGCAGGTACCAAAAAAGGGTTTGGAATTTTTTGTGGAAACCTGGTAGATTTGGATTCACTTTGCCCTAATGTGATAATGTCACAGTTCTTATAACTTTCTGGCTGTTAATTCTTTCGGCCTGTTTTTCGTATGATAGGCTGCCTTTTTCATTGTTAATGAAGATTATTTTGGTTGTTAACGTGTTTTGTTTGTATGATCATTCCTAAGGGTAGTACGGCAACGAGGATATGAGCGTCAATTATAAGCGAATTCGAGAGGTCGAGTTATTGCTTTTTGTACGAAGCTGGTTTTTCGCGTAAATCGAAATTAGTCTACTGTAACGCGAGTGTGTCGTGCATGGTTTGAAGATGGTCGTATAGTTAGTATATGTGCCATGTACTACTTATGTAGTACTACCACATCTTTGGTGTAGTTATATATAATCAAAGGTACTACCCTTGTTGGGTGATCGATCCGTGGTCAGTATCTTGGCGCCCTTTTCAAAATATGTGTACAGCCACAGACATAAATCGGGTACAGAAATTACAGAATCAAAAATACCACGGGATAAACCTCAAAGTGTGAAGCTCACATTTATTAAAATTGAACACAAGAAAAATCAAACATACCTATAAAAGTATATAAAAAAGCCGTTTATGCAAATTGGTAACAACAGCGGGCGGAAAAAATGCCGGTTATAGTAAAAAGCATATTACTGTTTTGAAATTGTATTTTCACGAAAATTGATACATTTCCTTCTAAAATAAAACGGAGGAAATAATTTTTCTTTTTCTTCAATAACTTTCTTTTTTCATTTTTAGTATGGCTATTATAGTAAAAGGGGCGCTATTATAGCCTAGGGCGCTAATAAGACATAATCCACCGCTGCAAGCAAGTTAACAAGACAGGTGAACTGAATAAGAGGCTTTAAGTTTGACAATAATTATTGTCTCCTTCGTTTCGCGCTTCACATCGATCTTTGAGTGATGTGTACTTTTTATTTCAGCTAAAGCTAAAACTCTGGCTTTGGGAATGAGGATCCTCAGAGTTGCATTTTCATTTTTTATTGATATTTAAAACTCCACTAAAGCATTGATTATACAGAGTGTTACAAAAAGGTATAGTGGGCTATGCATATCCGGATTCTACATAAGAAAATGAGTCTAAAATGTTCAGTAACATATGCCAGTGCGTAACTAATGAATGTTGGCAACGACGTCCGACCAATAATATAAATTTATGTTATTGGTCCGAGGCAACGACCATACCACGTTGAAAACACCGCTTATTACATAAACAAGCATGCACAAAGGTTTTATAAAACACAATTAAAGTATAACCGCTTAACGGTAAGCATCACGAAAATTCGATCGCACAATGTAGAAACCCCACCAAAACATAAGTTAACTTACCAATATTTGCCAATATTCAACGAACTAGAATAAAAACGGCACATAACAGAAACACGTAACAAATGTTTGAAACAGGTTTTTTTTTTAATTCATTATTTTCCTGTAAATACAAACCAAATAACAGAAAACAACCACACTATAAAACGAATCCTTAAATACAATTAACTAAATGGGACTTGCTCAAGCCCAAAAACGAATAAAAAAACTTAGAAGTGTGCCAAAGCGGCAGGAATTCTAATTACTTACACGCAAACATAAAATTTATACGTAATGTACTAGACAATAATGCTTTTACTTATGTATGTGAAGAAAATTGTAAATATGTAAATAAATTTGTTTTGATTTGATTTGATTTGCTTCTCGTCCGATCAGCGAAGTTAAGCAACGTCGGGCGCGGTCAGTACTTGGATGGGTGACCGCTTGGGAACACCGCGTGCCGTTGTCATCCATTTTTTTCTTAATAAAGAAATTATAACACCACCATCAAAAGTAATAAAATATATGTATTTAGCTATTTACACAGGGTTGAATTAGGGGAAGCGTTTCATTTATTAATTTTTAAAAATTCAATATATTTCCTATGGGAAGTATTATATGTATATGTATGTAATAAAATTACACCAGGTTTAGTACCTACCTAATTACCTATATTATTTCCATTTTTGATACAATAACGAGAATATATCACTGAACATCGTTTGGAACTAAAAGTGCTAACCTAAGCGTAGATTGACACTAGAGCGGCTAGGCTATTTACAGATTAAGTATATTTTTTTTTCATTTGATACAAAAACGAGAATATGTCACTAATCATTATTTGGAAGTAAAAAAATATGCTAAACTTTAACGTAGATTGCCACTAAAACGCCAAGGTAATTTCCAGGTTTAGTATATTTTTTTCCATTTGATACAAAGACAGGTGATTTTTAAAGATTAATTCTGAGATAACCCCTCACCTCCGGAGGATAGTATTGGTGTCAATCGACTCAGCTGCCCCTTCTCTTTCTTGTTATATATCTTAGACATATATGATCTATGTTATACAGGGTGTAGAATTGATTTACGCACCATAGGGATTTCAATGTTAAATTTTGAATATGCTTGTATTATCTCCCCTAATTATTTTAGAGCAAAAGTGTAAATATATTTCTTGTAGAGAAAAAAATACTCATTATTTATTGTTTTAGTTTTCATACAAGGGTGAAAATATGGAAATTAGAAATGCAATTTTATCAAAATTAGATGCGGTGCCTTAGAATTATTGACACAAAAAACAATGGTTAGATAGCTGTCATATTAGCGTCTTAACAATAATAATTATTGTAAATGAGAAAGAAAAAGAAGCTTTTGGCACTAGAATGCATTGCCTAAACGAAAAAAACTTAAAATGCGTTTAAATTTGTGATTAAAATGTTTCAATAATTCCAAGGGTCCACCTAATTTTAATAAAATTGAATTTCGAATTTCCATATTTTCACCCTTGTATGAAACATAAAACAATAAGTAATGATGTGGTTGTAAAGAGTATTTTTTTCTCTACAAGAAATATATTTACACTTTTACTCTAAATTAATTAGGGGAGATAATATGTACAAGTATATTAAAAATGTAACATAATCCCTATGGTGCGTAAACCAATTCTACTCCTTGTATATAGTGTGTCAAAAAACGGTACCCGCTAAACCAAATTCTTACTGTAGGTAAAGGTAATAACATTGTGTTAACAATATGTATTTTATTAATCTTAAAATGAAACAAGTTACAAAAACTATTAACTACATCAAAAAAAATCACCCCATGTCGTTCTCTTATAACCCCTCTCGTACTCACGCCATGTTGTTATCCTCACCTCACATTCGCATTTTGCACCGCCAATTTCCGGCACGTTTTTAAAAATTTATAACAATATTGTTATCAATTGTAGTAATTTCTCCCAACACAAGAAGAATTCGGATTTGACAGTCCGTTCTACGTTCTACGCTCGTAGGTAGGTACATTTCATGTTTTAGTCACATCGCATAGTCACGACTGATTTCTGCGATAGGTAGGTATTCAATTTTTTTTAGACATCTACTTTTTGTAAAAATGACGAATTGCGGCTAAACGATTGGTTTTAGGTACTATGTGTGATACATAAAGTCGCATTAGAATTGGGCAAGGAATCCAAATATGTATGTAATAGTATACAGGGGTTCTATTTAAAGAAAGCAACTTTGATATAAATTACCTTGTATAAACTTTGCGATTCAAGTGAAAATCCCCCCCCCCCCCCCTATCCCAGCAACGAATTTTAGAAATAAACCCATAATCTTCCATCCACTCCCTATTGACCCACCCTGTTTAGCTACTAAATACGTTCGAACTCCATGCTTGCCTCCAAAAGTGCACAATTCGAACTGTTTTCTCACTGTAACAGCTTTTCACTTGCGTTCCATACAGAGTGTGGCAGAAATGAAGCAAGTGTTTGGAGGTGAGCGACTCAGTATTTAATTCTTAGGAAATTAAAAACGGCTTTGTTTTATTTGACATACGTGCGGCATTTTAAATTAAATCTATCCATACAGATGGTACTTATTACTTTTGGTCGGTACAGATGGTAGGTACTAAACACTTTACATAACTAATTCTAATTAAATTATGGAAATATTAAAATTGATATTCCTCTTTTATTACATCTTTTATTATTAAAATTAATAAACCATTAAAAAAATGCAAAAAAGTTAATGCCAAATAACTTTATACGTTATGCTCGTACCTACTTCAGTTGCATTTGTTTAAAATGGTAAAGGTTGATGAATTAATGTTAAATAAATAACTGATCGACTGTAAAGTGAAGGGAAAAGTTAAATAAGAATTTATAAATACAAGTCTGAGTTCTTAGCAGTAGCTAGTGGATTGAATAACAGCGTTTTAGAAGCATCCCCGTCATGAAAATTAAATTCGCGTAAGTTTTATTATTATTATCTTTTTACTAACTGCTCATCCCGTTCAAATTACATTTGAGCTTTCTAACTCGTATTGTTCCAAACTAGATTAGTTATTAACTTTCTTTTTTTATGGTGTTGATATTGGGAGAGAACAACGAAAACACGATTGCGGGTCTTTGTAACACTTAAGAAATTATTTTCTTTTTCCTAGTAAACTAGTTTTCCTCAATGATATTGTAGTACCTTAGGTAACTGTATTTAGCAACCTTGATTAGATAAATTAATTAGATTTACATAAAAATTAGGAAGTGAACCTTGAATTGCCTTCAACTAAATCCATATCAATATTACATTTTTTATACCTTCTTAAGGTGGAATGTAAATTAATTTATCGCGATTTAATTGCTCCGGATTATTAACGTATTATTACAAATTATGATAATTCCGATTTATCCAGAGAAAATGAATTTCTATGTAAAATTTAAGCATTGAACTTCATATTTAAATTTTGTTAGGTACAAAAGGAAACAACTTTCATATGACGTACATTAGTGATGATAATTTTAAAATAACTATTAAATAATGTTTATATAATTTTGTAGGAATGAATAATTAATTACTTCCACTGCAGGCCAGTGCAATTTTTTGAAAACTGTGTCTTTACGTGGTCGGAAAAGAGATAAATAACGTTGCCACAAAAAAGAAAGAGAAATTAATTTTAAAATAATCTCGATAATTTAAAGACTTTCGATTTTGTGTGTGTGGGGGGTCATAAATATTCACCGGCGCCGAACTTCGCTTTTCATTTTACAAGGAAGTAAACACATATTAATAGTGCGCAAATGATTTTTTTGCGGACAGATAATTCAAAAAACTAGATCAATTGATTCAAGTCAATCTACATATTAACAAATATATTTTTGCAACCTTGTTTTCAATGCCTCAAACTGAATTTTCTGCATACCTACCTATTTCTCTTAATACATAGTGTTGTTTTTAAATATTGCAGCTTAAACTGATGTGTAATTATTTTAGGTAACTACAAATGAAATACCAATTTATATATTGCGAAATAGTAGGATCGGTCAGTAGACAGGTTAAACGAAAGTTTGTCCTGCTTTAATCAATACAGAAGGCCTACATACTCTCATGCAATTATACAAATAATCCCCGACTTCGTGTACATTTGAGAAATGCGAATTGCTCACTTTATTTATTAATTTTGGAACAGATTCAGACTATTAGAAGACAACTTCCAATCTAATTACCCTTATGTAACAAATACCTATTTCATCACGAACACTTGTTAAGTGCACAATAAACAATTTTGTGCCAAAGCGCGTGATATACTAATTTATGAAATACTAAAATATAATGGTATGGTGGTTCAGGAAAAGCCATTGCAACTGTCCATACTTATGCTTTGTTCTATATCTAATTCTTAACATTTCTATTATTGGCCTTCATCTTTTTCTAATAGTAGTATTTAAATTCTTGCGTATTCTCAATTTGAGTATGTAACAACCTTCGAAAGAGTAGTGTTCACGTATACATTGTTTTGTCCACCTAATAGCAGCCTATATTCTTTTTTTGAACAATGACTGTTTATGAACTCCGTTTACCTTCAGTAGGTATACTTTAGTACATTATGTAGTAATTAAAATAAGAATCCTACTGTTTGCCTATACGTCTATTGGTGATTTCTCCAGCCGTTCTGAACCATTTCACAATCACAGCTCTAAATTGTTTGGAGCTGATACGGTCCTTTTCTTATAGGGATAGATTTTCTGAAAATCCGTTATGCCCGTAATAACTCCTTTCACACTTTGTATACGTTCACAAATTTGTCTTATAGGTACGTAAAAAAAGTTTGCAATACATCGGCGTTATAAATCACTAAAACATAATTTTCCGTGCTTCCAATAAACTTTTTGTGATCTTTGGGCTCGCACACAAACACAAAATTCCTTACCTTTGACATAAACAACTCTATTATCTAATTGTATAGCAAAAACCCTTCCGCGTTATACAGAATTAGACTGCGAAGAAAATAGTGCGGTGTTTAACACATACATTGAGTTTTTTGAAATCTTTTAGAAACATTGTGATACTCAGAAAATAATTCGATCCATAATAATTCACAAATGAAAAAATGTCAAGTTCATATACGCCTTCAAATTTGCGTTACTTAAAATAATGTTGACGGGCGGAATCGACGAGAATAGGTATGTCAAGTACCTTTTAACGCAACGTGCGCCCCATGGCCATATTTCTGGACCTTTTCCGTTTTTCATGTACATTAACGATGTAACGAATTAATTTACCAAATAGAACAAGTTTGTGTACGTTAATGAAGCAATATTACATCTATATGTGCCTATGTGGCAAAAACATTAGTCAAATGATCATTTAACTCTAATTGGCTATTTATGACAGACCCGATATAGGTAACTGTTTAAATAAAATTTGGACCACCATTCTATTTGATTGTGCACATCGAAATCAAGCCACTGAGTACTATTAGGTACAAATTTGTAAAACTCTTTGGCGCGTTGCCTGATAACTGTGCAATATAGTAAACACCAAAAGTCTCAATACTATTTTATTAAATATTTCAACATCAAGGTTGTCATCATTGACTAACAATGTTGTCCAGTTTTTCGCTGAGGATGACAGCTGCCTTTACGGTTAAAACGCGTATAAGGTTTAATAAAATATTGTGGTTTTAGGTGTTTGCGGTGTTGTGCGCCAGTTCTTCCAGTGATAAGTGGGCCAATTTTCACGTAGCAAACCATACTAATCAATTTGTAACGCCTTCGAATCAAATAACGTTATATTCGTATCTTAAAAAAACTACAAGGTCAAAATCCGTCATAAACACATTGTTATTATGTTATCTTTTGGATTTAAAATTTTTCGTAATTTATTTTGGTATATGAACCGCAAGATGTTTTTTGTTTATTATTATTCACGAGACTTAGGTACCTATATTTAAAAATATGTAGTTCATTTGTTTTTGTTTGTATTTATAACTGTATTTCGTGCTCAGGAATAACGATTAATATAATAATATTGCAGTGCTAGAGCAGAACTTAGGGTATTACCTAATTGCTGAACTTCGCCCAATTTAATTAAGTACCTACATTCAGATGCAATTCTCCTACGTTTGTTATTATTATTATACCATTAATTAATATATCATTATTATTAATTATTATTATTATTATGTTCGTTTAAAAATAAGCGGCAATAAATGTGTCTTGCTTTTGTTCTAAAAACGGTTCTTAACAAACTATTATTATTAACTTTCATATTGTACTTTCGTCTGGAGGATATGGTTTGGCACCACCTATGATTTTCAGAAAAGTATTGAACGAAACACCTTTTTTGTGTTATTCACTAATTTAATTAGCTCAAAACAAAAATTTCAATGGGCGTTCTAATTGATTTCCATCAAATTTGAAAATGATAGTTCTGCAGTAAAATTACTTTCTTGATTACCATGAGATAAACACTCACTAACAAGTTCGAAGGTTAACTTATTGTTGCCAAATCATCATCTTCCTACTGAAAACTGATTGTCAAGTTCACCGAGATAACCTATAGTCCTATACCACTTATTTGTGGAACCTAACGGAATATATAATAACAATCCATAGCCTGGTTTCGCCGAATTTACTGTACATTTCATTTGAAGTTGTCCTTATCTTAGAGATGACGAAACCCAAGTATTTACATGGAATACTACTCTAGAAATTAGGAGAGTTTCCCAACTCGATTTTACAAATTGTGTTCCTCCATTAAATCTCCTTATATTTATGTCTCTGTAATTAGCCTATGTGTATGTCCCAACCTTTTGGTGATAACTTGTATACGAGGGAAACTAAAAAAATAAGTAACTTGTCCAAAAACTGAAAGAGATACTTTTCTCTTTTTCATTTTGCTTTATTCCTGTACGACAAAATTTTCAACCTGATATGCAAGAAGATGTCCCATCTATTAATCGGCATTACAATTTTTTAAGGTGTATTCATTGTGGTTCATCTTAGCACATACCTATGGGATTAAAGAATGTCACACACCTTATCAGTTTCTCGACAGATGTTTGAATCCAAACCCAAATAAAGATCCATTCTCAACATTCCAATGTTTTCTCAGAATCTCAATGAAAGCACCCAACCCCAGCTCTGAGTGAAAACCCGAATTTTTCCAAATGATTGTCAACATTGTCAGTTTAATTTTGAATTACGTGACAAAATGTTGCATTTCAAATTTAAACAGAACAAATTCGTCTCGTATTTTTCAAATTACTCCAAGATCAAACAATAATGCATTATTCTGTTCACTTCAACGTTTTCTGAATACCTACATCAAATTTTTAACACGCTACTCTTTGGAATTCGTAAATATATTATAATACATTAAATGAGTATTTACTTGTATCACAAGTAAACGTGCTTGTGTTACAAACACATTCAATTATTTTAATAAAAATTTCACTAATTCATTTAATGTTTTAATTAACACTCATGAACGAGGTTTAATTTACTGTAACTGTAGTAAAAGGAAACATGTAATAAGGTAATAACAATGTCCATTTCATTTGAGAAAACGGGGAATAAATATGTACTATAAATGTGGGAGAATAATATTTTATCCTTTTTCAAAACTACACCCGAGGCGTTTTAAATGTCAGTTTGTCTATAATTAACTAAAAACTCAAAAAGTATAACGTGATCTTTCAATCAGCTTTCAAACAGCTACAACCTAACCCAAAGTTGTGCCTACTGGATAGCATTTTCAAAAATATCCTGAACACTCCTTTACCTTGACATGTTTCAGTACAAGTACAGACACTTATAGACTGTAGGTAACTAGTTTCATATTTGGGAACTTTTAGATAATTAGGTGATTTTTGTAATTTTCTTCCCCTCCAGAAGTGAGAGTTCTTTGCTTCTGATTAATCGACTCAAATCTGACCTTACATGTTTTCGAAGAATTTTACAATTACACTATATTTATTCTTCAAGGACTTGCAGAAGTTTATAGTTAAAAATAAGAACAAAGTGGATTGAAGACAATTTCTTCCTCCTTTCTACTGTGTTAATTTATATTCATTCCTTGAGTATGATGATGACTTAATTTTCTTAAGACGAAAAGTATTGTATTGTACAGACATTTTTAATTGCGCCCAGTCCTAACCAAGAAAGTATTTTAATCTTAATTTGTGTCAAAGAAGACGTTGTAAATACCTACCACAATTGTACAAAAGGTTAATGTATGAGTATGACATTAGATGTTATTTAATGGCGTCATAATGTAACTAAACTTTCACTATTTTTAACCTACGTGCATTACCGTTGAGAATTATAAAGTGCTTGTATATTATTGGCATAACGATGAGGTGATGGTACGTAAAGAAAGGGTACGAAATTAACTAGAAAACCGCATACTTTTGAAGGCTACGTAAAAAAGTTTGTTGAAGGTCGATAAATCTTCTTGCAAGTTGGGGATTGGCAACATTTCGTAATGAATATTTAAGTTCGTGAGGAAAGTTAATTAGAACTTTTATACGTGCAAAGATTTTAAAGTTCTTGAAAGTGATCACCGCATGTTATTGTGTTCTTTTGTGTTACAGCATCTTCTTGGGGATCACTTTACTAACACTTTCCTATGCAACACCTGCTGACGATTATGACTATGTAGATGCCGCAGCAGCACCCCCACCCAAACCCGCCGCACGAAATCCTCTTTTGAATCGAAGAAATCATCTCAATAGGCAAACAGCGCCTAAATCAACAACCACAACAGCTGCACCCGAAATTGCCGTACATAATAAAAATATTGCTTTAGCTCTATCGATTATATTTGACATTTGCAGGAAGAAGACGAAGAAATTCCCGAAGAAGAATTGGTCGAAGAAGAAGTACAACCAGAAACCAGTTCCACAACAGAAGCTGGAAGAAGACTTAAAGGGGGAATTTTACGCCCCTTCCGAAGCAATCATGATTTATTAGAAACCCTTAAAAAAAGAAGGGAACAAGCCATAATCAGTAAGTAGAAAATTGAGAATTTCGGTAACGTAAGCAATTTTTTCTTAGATAAGGCACAATCGAAGGTAACAGCCTCAGATTTTAACGATTCCGAATCGGTCGCCTCAGAACCAGAAAGGCCATCGCCGAAACCAGCGCGGCCATCGTCATCATCACGCGGCCGATTTAGTAAAAAGGAAAATAACGCAGTAATTAACGAAGATGAACCGGCTTCAACTTCAGCTCCAAGAACTTCGGGAAGGAGATTTAGAAATTAAGAGATACATATTAGGCAACATTTTTACCAAATAAAAGATTAATTGAAACAAAATGTATCTGTATTGGGACTTGAAGGAGTTAAAGCTTTTATGTATATTTTCCTGAATTCATTTCAGTTTTACAACATTTTCGATTTCTCCGTGAACGGTAATTAAACTATTTATTATTTATGAAAAACTAAAGTCATTGTTGTATAATTTTAAGTTTATATATCATCGATTGACTATTTCATTCGCACTGTACCTATGTTTTTTAATAGAAAACTTATCGATTCCTCACGAGGAGTTGTACCTATTATTACTCAAAATAATATGTATTATATAAAGTAAACTTCCTTTGCTGTTTATTTTTTACACGCAACTCGCAAAAATACCTACAGATTACGCGTCTAATAGTGTCGATTTTGTATTAATGGAAGGTAAAAAAGTCTCAACATTGATTGTGGTTTTAAACAAGTTTATCAAGTTTCCAGTAAAGTGCATTTAAAATCAAGCCATGCAACAAAACAATAAAATGTGCGGATCTTGGTTACATTATTTAACCACTTTGTTTTAGTGGAAATCCTTGCAATTCGTCGTGTACAAATTGAATTCCTTGAATGTATTACCTAAGTACCGGTTCATATATTTTAAGGAATGTGTAAGTTATGTACATTTTAAAAAAAGAAACAAAAATGTGTGCAAATCGAAATTGAAGAAAGAATTCTTTTTAAACTTGATACATTTCAGACGGATGGGTAGTCTACCCATTCGGTTGTAATGTATTTGAGCTTTGAGGGTTCTATAAAAATATAATAAGCTATAAAAGTTAGTTTTCTGCTCAATCTCAATTGAACCGTTGATTGAAGAAATAAATTTATTCAATCAACGATTGAACTGAGATACAATGTGGGGTGTTTTTAAACTTATGATCTTCACTTCTGTCGAATCTGCACAAAATGACGATATTCGGGTACCTACTCTTAACAATCACTCTGAAAGCACTAGTGCACAACGTAGGTGTATTCACATGTAAAATTTTATTTTTTCTAGAAAGTAGCTTTATTTTATACTTTACGCATACGAGAACGTTTCACTATTGTTATGAATTCATTTCGGAACCTTAATTGATTGATGATTCTATACATTCTAATAATATAGATAATATTACCTAATCGGTACTTAATCATAATAAATTGAAGGTGATCGGAGTATTGTACGATGTGGTCCAATTTCGATGTAAGTACTTAATTAAAAGATTACGTTCAGGTATTTCAAATTTGTAGACTTTTGTAAAATAATAAACCGATGCAACGGAATATCTAAGAATCCTCGTGTTGTCACCACGCATTTTGATGAATTTTGACATCCCTTGGTCAAAAAACCGTATGAAATGCACGAAAGTCGCTTACTGGGCGTGGATGCAATACGTTTGGATGTTTTTCCCGCGAAATTGGTGCATAAATTACGATTTGGGGTAAATGTAGCATCATAACTTTTGATATAGTCCACGGATGAGAATTATATTGAATAGTTGTAGCAGTAGATCATAAAAAAGTAGTAAACCATAAGTTATATGGTCCGAAGTCGATACGTGATCTAGAGAATGTAGTTATACCAAATTCAAAAAGCTTGTCAATCCCAGTAACTTTTGTCCTTGTTCGCCTAAGAACCTGAATGTTAATAGCGTCTGTTCGTAATCTTTACGAAATTTCGAAACGAGTGGTCGTTTCTAGAAAGGATTATCGCACACACACGGACGAACAGACGGACAACAGTACAACACTTATATAAGATGGGTCTTAAATCTTTAAAGAGTCATTATTTTAAATGATTTCGAGACTGTACACACTGTATTAATTTCAGGAGTAACATATTGATTTTTTCTTGACATTTAGTGATTTAAACTTCGAGTAATTTAGATTTCACGTTAATGCTCGTAAAGCTTCTTATACTAATAAAGCAATAAATTACTTTTGAAATTAACATAGTTATTAAACTTTTGAAGTAGATGCGACATTAAATGCTAGTTAGCTTAGTATTGCATTTTAATCTAAAACTCATGTTAAGGACATTAAACGTTAAACCGTACCTACCTATATTTAATCTGAGTAATTAATTGAAACTAAAATAGTAATTAAGTTAGGTATGAACTGTGGACACTCTATTAACGAAATAAGGCGCATTTCGCACGTCGCGCCGGCTACCACAAAAAAATGTACCTAGAAGGGAATTTGGTAGCTATAGCCTCTGGGACGGTTTACTCTTAAAAGATTGAACTTGCTCAGTTATGATTCTTTAAAAATTAGGATAAGAATTTCGTATTACAGCGACATATTCCAGTTTAGATGTCACCAATTTGTAGTGATACGAAAGGTTAATGTATCTAAAACTAGCGATAAAGAGTGATGCCTGATGCAAATGAAACGATGTTGCATTATTTGCAACGGAGTGAATGTGATAAGATCTTAATTCAAGCCAGGCACTAACAGAAGAACATTGAGTACCTAAGCACCACCACCTTTTTATATATACAATAATGTAGGCTAAAATAATGTAACTGATGACTTTAGTGCTCACTTCACCTTATATTAGTTTCATTCTGTACAAACAAGCAATCTTCGACAAAGGTTACAAGGGTCAAAATCAAAATCGTCAGCAAACACCAATTTATTAGTTGTACCTAATCTAATAATATCCGCAACTCATTTTAAAACATTGGCCGCTCAAGTCACGCCCTGTCAAAACTTTATCAATGATCAGCACCAGAACTTACAATGCGTCAGGTATAAATCCAGGAGCCATTTCGACAAAAATTAATTTTCTTCTGAGTCCAACCTTAAGGGGATACACAACTTCCACTGTGTGTCCGGCCTTTTGGGCGTGCTCTATCAATATTATCACGTGTCCAACCTTGGGAGTATCGCTAAAAGTGACTTCACTGCTTTGTGGATACCGTTGTGTGTTTTACTCTTGGAGTGTTTTGACACGGCAGCAATCTCTTTGGATGGTAATGGAAGTGTTTCGGTGAAACCAGTGAAGGAACCTCCTTCGTAGCTTTTTCAAGAGGCCTGTTTACATCATCACCGAAGAAGAGGCGTCAGCTGTTGGCGTTAAAATTGATGGCCGTCCACACCAGTGTTCCATAGACCCGATGAGCATACCAATAAAGGATACCTGGAATTCTGTACTCCAATTTCTTAAAAAATTCTTAGGGAGGAGAACAGTTGTAAAGAAACACTAACATTATAGACATATTGTAGTATATTACTAATTAGAGTCGTTGCACATTATATTTTTAACATCTAACCATATTGGATCTTCCGTAGTTGATACGAAAGCGTATTTGTCTAAAACGGGAGTTTTAGTTCTTGAATTCACAGAGAATGAATAATCTCTTAGAAGACACGTTAACACAACTTTCATTTGCATCATTCCAAACCGCATACCTACAAAGAATTATGGAAAACCATTCTTACATTGTTCAAAGCGTTGCAAATACCTATGCATAACCGAGGACCTTCTCCAAAAGGCAAATATGTGAATGGTTTAATTTTATGGATATTTTCTGCAGAAAATCGCTCAGGATCAAACTTTTCAGGATCTTTAAAATACGTTGGATCTTTATGTAACCCTAAGACAGGTATAAGAACTAGCGTATTCTTCTCGATCGTCACATTGGTGTCTGGCACGCTGTAACTTTTGACGCATTCCCTAGTTAAAGTTGTTAAAGATGGATACAGCCTCATGGTCTCTAAAATATGAAATAGTCTCAGTATTAACCGTGCACAAAATAAGAATACCACGTACTAACCGTGGATAACTTGGTCTGTGTATTTCATATCGATAATTGAGTCGTAATTGATTTGTCCATCATATTTTCTCAAAATGCTGTTGATTTCTTCCCTAACTTTATCTTGAATGTCCATATTTTTAGCTAACTTGTACAAACAAAATGACATCACAGACGATGATGTTTCATATCCTGCGGTAAAAAATACAAACGCTTGTGCTGCCATCTCCTCGATAGTCAGAGGAGGTTTACCATTGTTTCGATTACTTTCTTGGAGCTCAATTAAAATTTGTAACATATCATTTCGTTGAATATTATTTTCTGCTCTATATTTAACTGTATCCTTTACCACATTTAAGAAAAAGCGAGTGCTTTCTTTTGGTAATATAGATATTGCAAATGCTCTCGCTACTGTTGGACAAATAGTGACAAGTCCTCTTCGAAATCGATACCACATGGTCTTTGTGTCAAATATCTTTCGTCCATGATAACGAAAAGCGGAATCCTCACTTTTAAAGCTATTGCAATCTAATCCAAAAGCGCACGAACCAATCACATCTGTAGTGAACCGAGCTATTACTTCTTTAATCATTATTGGTTTGTTATCGAGACAATGTCTTGTCATTATTTCTTGCACTGGTATGGTACACTGAAGTACCGTGTTAAACATCATTTTCATTTTTCCCGAAGTGAAAGTTGGTGTTAGTTTAGTACGCAAATCTCTCCATTTTTGCCCACCAATATTAAACATATGAGCACTTAAAGGATCGTGCTTTTCATTACTGTACGTTCCGCGGTTGACAAAGTATCCAAAATCATTTTGCAGTACATTTTTTATGTACTGAGGTTCAATTAAGAAATACACCGGGCTTAAAAAAATATATAATCCTGCGTGTTTTATTCCACGATTTTTAAATTCGTCATAGAATATTTTCGCCCAATCTCCCATGCTATATTTCCTTGCAAATGTGTTTTCGTAGTTACCAAATGGAAATCTTGGTGGAAGGTAGGTAACATTTCTTCGTTTCCAATACGTATATCGCCATTGAAAAAAAGTGGTTACAAAAATAATTCCAAGTGTCACAATTAGAATACATACTTCAAAAAACACCATGTCTGCACACAAATATATTAAATATGTGCGAAGTTATTGAGTAATTTGATTTGTATGGTAAAACTACTGATTAAAATAAAATGATAAAATGCGATAATATTTTTACAAAACCTCAGTAAAAATTGATGTGGCTTCAAAGGTCGAAATAACGACGCGTGTTTATTATAGGTATTGGACTATTGGTACGTATAGTAAATTAGACCTTCTCAGTGATCAACAATTTTACAGACTAAAACCAACTTGTAATTTACAAAAAGTAAATAGATGCTCGAATATTTATCTTCATATCCAATGGAAAAATTATCCGATAAGTAGGTAGGTACTTTGTATGCTTTTAAGTAGTTCAAAGTCTCTATCGATATCTTTCTCTAGTGCAAGTAAGATATTTGTAAACACTATTTTTTTTTCTAAACTGTATCGTGTACATTGACTTTAGTCAATGGTATGTACTTATTTTAAATGCTCCTTGCAGGTAAATGATATTTCGTAATGGTATATCAATAGTTTTTTGTAAATGTTGAAAAGTTAGAAAACCCAATTAATGTACCTACCATATTTCTGCGGTATTACGGCGTTTTTAAGTCCCTAGACTTAGCCCTCTTTCACACTTACGGTTTTCTTAACGTGACCGTGTACGGAAACGGTGCCGTGTGTAATGGTAGCACATTGTCTTAAATGTATGCTTTCGCACTAACGGTTTTATGCCGGAGCCGTACACGGCTGCCGTCGCAGCACGGCGCAACGACTGCAACGGCGCGGGTGCCGTTGCAAAACCGTAAGTGTGAAAGCGGGCTTATAGTCCAGTCAACTTAGACAAAATATAGCTTGAACCTTGAACAAATTGTTATAAAGCTGAAACTTTGCACAGAGTTAGTTTTTGGCTTTAGAAACAACATACTAAAATACTCGGGCCCACACTAGTTTGCGTCCTTGAATTTCAGGGCCATGACGTCATTCCGCCCGGAAAACAGGCGCTCGCTACTTCTAGATGTTCTAGAAAGCGTGGAATTGATCAGAAATCGATAAACAATTTGTTTAATAGCAGAAAATAAGTCAAATATAAACAATTAGTGCTTCGAATAAATAAAAGTTGTCAATACTCCTAAGCTGTTTTCTCGCAAAAGGCTAAATTAAAAAGTTTATTATCGAGTAAATGATTATTGTTGTAGTATTTGTTATTAAGTGTCTGTCTCTTCTTTAAATACACCCACAGATTGATATTATTCATTCACCGCGTTTCGTTGTCAGCGCCGGCAGTGATTATATGTTCCACCAACATCTTCAGCTCTTGAACATCTTTTGCGAACCTATCTACAGGTAAATTAAAATGTCATTTAACAAACAGATCGATGTTTTTTAAACTTTTAGCAGGTTTTTGTTTTTTTTTAGTGATTCAAAGCAAGATTAGTTACTATTGATTTATTTGCTAGGATCAATGAGCAATATGTAATATTGTCTCATTAATTAACTAACCTAAATATATAACTAAACTTGAGAAAAATTAGACTAATATCCTCGCTAATATCTTTATAATGCAAACAAGTACAGAAGTGGCTTGGAAATTTTCTGCCAGCTGCTTCTTGGGGATGGGGCCTTGAAGAAGGTAGTTTGGTACCAATATCTGTTGTCCACTAATTGCCCGCCACTGCGTCTCTTTTACAGCTTATATCTTGTGCCTGTAAAAACGATTGTTGAGAGTGCACGTTACACGTGTAAACAGACAGAACAAATATGTTCTGAATTATGTGCCAACTGTAGAGGAACTTTTTGCTTAAATAAATCAAAAAATATATGTGATTGTTACAATGACGCTGATGACGATTGGGAAGAAGTACCTATAGTTTTTTTTTATTTTATTTGTTTAAACAATTTTTGTATTTTTATATACATAATTAGAGGGCGGATTATATGCAAAATGCATATTGTTCAATATTGATGCTGTAAAAATACCCTTCCGTATCTAGGTGAATTACATTAATGCGAGTTATATGACACCAATTTAATTTTGCATATTTTGCATATATTTGCAGCAATGTTCATATTTTTGTAGAATGTGTATATTATTGCATAATTTGTGCATTTCTAAATAAATTTGACATTTTATTAAAAAAAAAATTCTCTTATCTCCTCAAACGAGCACAGTAAATGAAACTGTTCAAATAAAAGATTAAAATCTAAGAAAGAAAGCCTTTAAAAATTCCTGTAGAAGGTAAGCTGCTTAAAATCATTGACAAGAAGCATCACTGCTATAATTTCGCCGTAGCAAGCGATCATATCGAGATTTAGATGGACCTGCCTTGCATTTCTTACCAAGATTTCTCAGTGGCGTCCCTACATTCACTCGATCGAACGGAGATATATTTTAGCTGATAGGCGACAAGGATGTAATTTATTAAACAATTTGGAAAAACACCTTATTGTAAACTTTTATAAGCAGAAAAGCGATAATCAGAATAATATGTTTAATTCTCCAACTGATCGTAAGATTATTTGTAGTTAATATTAAAGAAATACACTATTATTATTTTAATTACTTAATTTGTTTAATTTCATTAAGAACCTTTTTCACATAATAACAGTTTTTGTTTAATACAGGTTGTTTATTATTTCTTGGAACGCATATTTTGCATATAATGTTGCATATTTTAACAAACTGACTGCATATATTTTACATATTTGGTGCATATATATGCGCATATATGTGACTTTTCATGTGCATATTAATCCGCCCTCTATACATAATAATAAAACTGTTCATTTTTAAAAAAATAAGTATAGGTATAAAATTTAGTTTTTATGAAGTGTCCGAGCGAAATATAACGGTCGTTATTCAGTAAGGTATATTGTTGCACTAAAGTATAGTTTTTGTTTATTTTTTTGCTTTGTTTTAATGTTGAAATATTTTTTTATTAAATTGTGTCAAAAATAATCTTTTAACTTTCATTTCTGATCAATTCCACGCTTTCTAGAGCATCTAGAAGTAGCGAGCGCCTATTTTTCGGGCGGAATGACGTCATGGCCCTGAAATTCAAGGACGCAAACTAGTGTCGGGCCGAGTATTTTAGTATTTTGATTCTAAGGCCAAAAACTAACTCTGTGCCAAGTTTCAGCTTTATAACAATTTGTTCAAGGTAAAAACCTAACTTGACTGGACTATTAGAGGATGGACAGTATCTTAATATCTTATCTACTTACATCTGTTTCTGTCAGAAAGTAACAGGATGAGGTAATACCCCAGTCAACGAATGGCTGAAGTCGAAATTTTTAATTACCCCTGCAAACCGGATATTTAGTTAGTAGGTAGGTACTCCAGGTTTAAAGTCCAAATTTGCAGGAAAAAAACGTCCGGGAAACGTGAAAAAATGATAGAAAACGGTGGAAATTCCCGTGTATTTTGCTTCTTTCACTATTATTGAAAAAACCGTAAGTTATACTTACTGAAAAATTTTCACTATAAAAGTTGTAGAGCGGAAGATTCTAAGTCGGAATAAATCATTATAATACGGTATTTCCGACGTAACAACGAATTTCCCGAACTGTCGTCTTAATTCTTAAAGGCGTACTGCAACCGAGGATTCCAAAGCTGTAAAAGCGCAACTTACTGAACATTCTATCCTTTTCGATTCGATGATTCTTTCGCGCCCGTGTCGTATAGGTAACATTGGGTTTGTTAGTGTAATGGTTAATTTTTGATTATAATTTTAATTAAAACACACATAAGTGGACTGTATTCAAATTTATTGTTCATATTCAACTTTTAAATATGTAATTCAACTCTCCTCGACCAATGCCTTCTTCATACTTATATTACCCCCAACAGTCAATTCCCCTCCCAACTAGTTAAATCAAAAAGAGGGAAATTTATTCGCGAAAACTCAATTTTCAAAATACTCTTAAACAGGGTTTATATAAGAATTAACAACCTAATAATTAAGTACTATGGAAATAGAATCATCCCATTGACTATCGTTAGTTGGTAGTGCTGTTACCGCTTTGGATTCCTCGGTCATAGTACCCCTTTAAGACGACAGTTCGGGAAATTTGTTGTTACGTCGGAAACACCCTATCAAAATTATCATATAATGATTTATTCCGACGAAGAATTTCCTCCCTACAACTTTTATAGATACTGAAAATGTTTCGATATAACCATTGAATAAATATATCTTTCACTCAACGATATAACTTAACGTTTTTTAAATAAATATGTTTAATATGTATGAAAGAAGCAAAATACATAGGAATTTCCACCGCTCTTTATCAATTTTGTCTCGTTTCCCGGACGTTTTTTTTTCTGCAAATTTGTATTTAGTACCTGGGGTACTACATTTGCAGGAGTAATTAAAAATTTCAATTTTCAACCGTTCGTTGACTGGACTATTATAAGGTGGGTATATTTTATTCCAGGGCCGGCGTGTCCTTTTGCGAGGCCGGGTTAAAAAATTTTGCGGGGCCTGAATACACATTCTTGATTGCAGATCATTTTTTATTAGTTTCAACGGCGAGAAACTACGTTCTGCTGAAGCCACGGTTACTGTACTGGCGTCGTTAACATAATTTGTAATGCGATTACTAAAATTGCAGATCATTTTTTATTAGTTTCAACGGTGAGAAACTACGTTCTGCTGAAGTCACGGTTATTGGCGTCGTTAACATATTAATTTGTAATGCGATTACTAAAATTGAACATGCTTCCATCCATAATTCGCTTTCAAGGGGCAAACAATTCAATGAAAGTACAAAGTGCTGCTTGCTACTTGCGTGGTGACATTCGGAAACCAACCTAGATGTAATTTTACAGTGATCAAGTGCCTGCAGGGCCGTCCTGCTATCACTGGTGATTCTAATACTTTTGTTCTTTATGTTATGCATAAAAACTTTTCTTGCACTAACCATTAATCCTACCAATTCTGACTGGGATACAGTCGGAAGTTTGCCTAGTGATTGGGTGATATGGAAGTTCAGTTATTTGGAGTAGGTAAATACTAGTACCTGTTCCTTCCATTGTTTTAAATCCATTCGTGAACATGAATATGTCAGATTGGGATGCCACTTCCGCATCTAAAAAGATGTGGTAGTTTTTCCCTAATATAATTTGAGCGATGAGTGAGTTAGATCGCCCCTCCAGGATAGGCAGTCGCTTAATTGCTTCGCCCAGAGTTCGAGAGCGGCCCACCTCAATACCTCTGTTATTCAACAACCCCTTAGTATCCAGACGCAAGGCTGCCAGCATGGCCTGCTCTGTCACGTGTAGATGTAGTGGAGGCAGACCTAGAAGGGCCTCCATGACGACTGTGGGGGTTGTTCAAAGTTGTTGTGAAATGAGCTCCAAAGTTTTCCAATTGCGCGGCGACATTGCCAGAGAGCCCTATTTGCCTTTTCCGCTTTGAGCTGGATATACAGTGTGTCCCCGGATAGGTGAAACGACTCTTGTGAAAGATAAAAAATTTTCGATATAAAATTTCATTGTTTGGGGTTCAGCCCTGCTTAGTTAAAGACTAATTTCTGGCATAATTTTAGTTTTCTAAAATCATGTATGCCTTGGATATTTTCAAAAATCTGATTTTTGGTTCTAGTAAAGTACCTTTGTTAGTGAAGATATAACAAAATTTGATTAACAAAAGTTGTTTAGAATCATGAAAGAGTCCTATTTCTAGAATTTCAAGCACCTAGGCCGACGTTGATGTTTTGGCAATTTACAATAATTTTTATCTGATAGTTTAATATTGTTTATCCCCGGATAGGTGATATGACTCTTGTTAAAGGAATTCTTTTATTTATTTTGTTTATTTAGAATTTTATCGCTTTTACAAGAGTCATATCACCTAAATTATTGTAAATTGCCAAAACATCAACGCTTCAAATTCTAGAAGTAGGACTCTTTCATGATTCTAAACAACTTTTGTTAATCAAATTTTGTTATATCTTCACTAACAAAGGTAGTTTACTAGAACAAAAAATCAGATTTTTGAAAATATCCAAGCCATACATGATTTTAGAAAACTAAAATTATGCCACAAATTAGTCTTTAACTAAGCAGGGCTGAACCCCAAACAATGAAATTTTATATCGAAAATTTTTTATTTTTCACAAGAGTCGTTTTTGCCAAAACATCAACGTTGGTCTAGGTGCTTGAAATTCTAGAAATAGGACTCTTTCATGATTCTAAACAACTTTTGTTAATCAAATTTTGTTATATCTTCACTAACAAAGGTAGTTTACTAGAACCAAAAATCAGATTTTTGAAAATATCCAAGGCATACATGATTTTAGAAAACTAAAATTATGCCAGAAATTAGTCTTTAACTAAGCAGGGCTGAACCCCAAACAATGAAATTTTATATCGAAAATTTTTTATCTTTCACAAGAGTCGTTTCACCTATCCGGGGACACACTGTACATAGTTACCTACTCCAATTCAGTTTGTTGTCAAGAGTGATGCCTAGAAACTTCACTGATTCTGAAAATTGACTTTGAAAGAGCAGAAAAGATGACTTTGAAAGAGCAGAAGAGCTCGAAGACCCTCTATTCTTTTTTTCCTTCTTTTTGTCTGGTTAATGGAGTGTTCCTTGCACCATTCCTCGGTTACTCTGAGAGCTGATTGCATCAGACTACACGGAGTAGCCTCTATAAGCATTGTCCGTTTATCACAAGTATATTTGTCCATCAGAGATTTTATTTTAAACAACGGTCCAATAACAATGGGAGGCTGGTATCAAAGGCGGAAGCATATGATTGAATAGAGATTTACCAGACCTTTTAAATGAGGTATGAAAATTAATAAAATTTAAGGGATATCTCCAGCAGGCAACGGGCGAATCTGACGTTATCATATTAGCGCCAAAAAGTGTCGCCCTCAAGTTAAAAGTTAACGTGTTTCGGCATTTCTTTCTAACATGGCCCATTTCTGACATATTAAGAGTGGGTCCTTTTCAAATGAACACAGTGTATAATACCTATATCTATAATAAGTACAACATTTCTTACGTTTTTAACGTTCTAATTACTAACTAAACTACTATGTGTACAGATATTCTTGATATTCACTGTTACTGTTAGCACGGCGTTAGTCACGGAGACCCCTTATGATCAAAAGTCGCCGTATTGTGCCATATCTTATCGATAGGACCATATTTTTTGAGAAATGTAATGAAACGACCATAGGCTTGACAGATTTAGGCAAAATTACCTATGTATATCAAGAAAACAACGGCGCATATAGCACGAAAAGCTCGATTGGTGAAATTTTTCTATCTGGATAATGCTGTGACTTAAATAACATTGGACCGAGTTTGAACAAATGTTACAAAATTGTATAGACGTTCACGGAACATATTTGAGAGATTAATCTTCAAATAATAAATTGGTTACTCTAGCGTAGAGGTGAGCGAATGTCTACTACAACGGTGATGAAATTAGACAAAAAAAGAGGTCACGAGTGCTTAAATAATATTCATTTATCAATATCATTATAAGAAAGTTGGCTGTTTAATTCAATTTAAATTAGACCACACTGTACATTCTAATTAGAAATGAGAAGTGAGAAGTACAAAAAATATCAAAATGGAACAAATTGTAGGATTCTAACAGCTCTTAGTTCCTTAGCATAAGTTACGAATTATATAATCAGCAATTAGGTACCCACCTATCTTACCGAATCTATGTAATATATCCATTGTTGGCGCTAATGTTAAAATCATAATGATGAAATGACGTGTTGTGAAAGTTTAAGGTGTACGGTGTACTGCATGTTAAAAGGTACCAACAAAGATCATTTATTTTCTGCTGGGAAAAATTTATTTTTAAACGCACAGTAAAGCTACTATTAATATCCTCAAATAAAAAAGGTGTTATTCAATCAGTAGTAATCATAAATGCAAAGGATAGCAGAGGGACCTCAAAGAAATAGATTTAGCCGCTTAGCGATTTATACCGAAACTACCAAATTTTTTCGGGCAAATTTGTAATTAATTATGGAACAAAAACAGCTATAAAGATGAATCTTCACATGCTGTAATCGTTTATTTTCTAGAACATTCGCACAGCATAGGAATATGGCCAATTTGATCGGGGAATCTAAAATGAAAATTTAAAAGAAAATGTCAAACGCATAGTTCAACCAATGCCTCTACTACTCGCAGAGACGCACCAAGTATTTTCGGTGCCGTCGTGCGAAATAATGATAGGCGCCTTCGAGCCTTTCAGCAATATTGTAATATTGAGCCACCCTTCTCTCATAGTAGTACAGTCAATTTAAACACAAAAATATACAAACATTGCAAAAAATCCTATATTAGGTTTGCTTTTTTCATGGTGTTAGGTTCGGTCCCAGTAGTAAATACTCAATTTTGCAACTTCGAAAAACTTGTGGAAACTTGGGGGGGCACCAAAAACCGCGATTTTTTCGGACTTTTTTCAGTTTTAGCCTCGTAGATCAAAAACTATGAGTTGTAGTGCAAAGAATATGATTATCTTTTATAAACTGGACTAAATTTTCTACCATTTGAGCCTAACCGGAAGTCTGTAAGTATAATAGTTTCCAAGATACAGCTCTTCAAAAATAGGCATTTTCCCTAAGTCTGTTTTTAACGTATCATCCATGATTCGAGCCAGATATTGCCACAACGACGTGCCCTACGACCGTTGTCATGGAGGAAAAAATTGTAGGACATTTTATCACCTTTTATTTAAGCATAGATGCATTCCTGTAGCCCTAACAGTTCACGAGAAAAAGACGGAAAACCGGAAAACGGTGAAATCGCTACGACTCCACATATATGTAATAGCATTAATATGATTAGAAGACATTTTCTGATTATTCTTATTTAGCCTAGCGAACGAACGCTCAAAAAGGGCTCGTAGACAGACTTTTTGATCCTAATGATTTTATTTCTGGGATGTGTTTGGTGATGATTATACGAAAAGTAGCGTAACAAAATGTGCGGATTTGTTTGGTTTTCCGTTTACATCTCTTGAACAGGCCATCGTAGGGGGAAATGGCTAATTATAAAAAAAAGCTGATTAAATTTTCTACAAGTTTTCTTCTATGCGTTTTTTCTCTATCTCTATCCGTTGAAGAGATATTTGCTGTCAAGAATTGACATTTTTTTTTTAAAATCGCTTTTACACGACGTTTTTCGGGAAATATTGTGTCCTAGCTCCTAAAGTATTGGGTTTATAGCAAAAACTGTTGAAATAAAAGTTGTAGACCATAAAATTTCCTATAAAATACATATACCGTTTAATATTTTATCTCAAATAGATTAGATGTTATAGTTATTTAAAGAAAACGTTGAGTTCAAGATGGAATAGAGGGCACTAGAGAACAACTAATTTTGTGGGAGGTTTAGAGCTAAATCTGATATGTGAGTATTAAATACAGATTACCTGCATCCTTAGCCAAACAATTTCACTCTTATGCGCCACCATGTTTAATGGTCTCTAGTCTTTTCTAAATACATTTATGATAGGGTTAATGTTTGACGAAAAGAACAAAAGTATTTTCTCGAGGCAGCTTTTATTTTATAATTGGCCATTTCCCACTACGATCGCCTATTCAAGAGATACAAAGGGAAAACTTAACAAATCCGCAAATTTTGTTACGCTACGGAGTTAGCTCATACGGTAGGGCCGGGGACTTTTCGTATAATTATCACCAAACACCTCCAAACACATCTGAGAAATAAAATCATTAGGATCAAAAAGTCTGTCTACAAGCCCTTTTTGAGCGTTCGTTCGCTAGGCTAAATAAGAATAATCAGAAAATGTCTTCTAATCATATTAATGCTATTACATATATGTGGAGGATTTCACTGTTTTCCGGTTTTCCGTCTTTTTCTCGAGAACTGTTAGGCCCACAGGAATGCATCTATGCTTAAATAAAAGGTGATAAAATGTCCTACAATTTTTTTCTCCATGACAAGAGTCGTAGGGCACGTCGTTATGGCAATATCTGGCTCGAAACATTGATGATACGTTGAAAAAAGATTTTGGGAAAAATTGCCTATTTTTGAAGAGCTGTATCTCGGAAACTATTATACTTACAGACTTCCGGTTAGGCTCAAATTGTAGCAAATTTAGTCTACTTTAAAAAAGATAATCGTATTCTTTGCACTATAACTCGTAGTTTTTGAGCTACGAGGCTAAAACTGAAAAAAGTCCGAAAAAATCGCGGTTTTTGGCGCCCCCCCCAGTTTCCACAAGTTTTTCGAAGTTGCAAAATTGAGTATTTACTACTGGGACTGAACCTAACAACATAAAAAAGTCAAACCTAATATAGGATTTTTTGCAATGTTCATGTCTAAAATGACTGGACTATAGTTGATCGTAGAAATTTTTGAAGAAAACTCTATACTTTTTAGTACTTAACTGTAATTAAGTATTTCTTTTTAGTTTTATGTTAATTTCTTGATAAGATTCAAAAAATGGTTTTAATATTTTTAAAATTCAACGACCGTAGGCGCCTCGCAATATTACAGAATTTTTATACACTGAAGTTGAACTTTTCAATGCATTGCTGGAGGTTATTAAGGTAGAGTTTTGATTTTATCAGCAGGTTCACAAAGATTTCCACATATTACTAACAAGTTTTTTTTATCGATACACTCTTCATCTTATGTAGTTGGAGGTCAAAATGGCAATTTTGGAGGTTTCGACTGCTTCATCCCATTTTGATGCTGAATAATAATTCTTTCTAACGAAATTGTACCTACATAACTTGTTTTTGAAACAAAGGTTTCTTCAACACACTGCGAGAACGAATTTGTAGGATTGTGTTCTCTTTGAAACACGCAAATAGCGGATTTATGTTGATTGAAATAAATCCACGATTCGTCACCACCTGTGTTGTCAGAAACCTTTTTCGAGGGTCCTTTTCTAAAAGGATTGAACATTTTTGCTCTTCAGTTTAAAGATGCAGGATCCAATGGGAAACAATAACTTTTTTACACCTAATCTTCATGAAGATTCTTTGGATTGAGGTCACTGAAACTAAAGATTCCTCTCGATCTCGCCGTATGTGACATGTCGATCTTCCTTCCTCTCCCAACTGAGTGACGTTGTAGGATTTCGAGCCACTCTAAGCTAATCGCAGGGTAAACTCGGTCGCCTGCGTGTTATGACAAAAAATAGTAGCACAATTACCTAGAAGAAAGTAGAAGTAAAATTGTGTAAGCTTCATTATGGTGTTAATAAGACCTTATTATGTTAGAAATTCTTTGTGTAACACTTATTTCAAAATCGTCCGATTCCCAATTATTACCCTGTAGTTAGGAACATAAACAAAATAGCTGAATCAAGAAATACAAGAGATAGATAGGTAAAAGGGTTTAACAAGGAACGTGTAGTGGAGTAAACCAATTAGGCTCTGATTCCCACAAAAATACTGAGGAAGAAGAAAGAAGCCATGTACATATGTACAGGGTGTAGAATTAGCCGATGCACCATAGGGATTTCAATGTAAAAATCTTAATATTCGATTACCTACTTGCTTCCCCAATTATTTTAGACAAAAAGGCTACTTAACTTTTTTGTAGATTAAAAAAATCTACATCCGTACATGTTTTGTTTTTATTTTACTTATAAAGCAGTGGCGTATTTAACGGGCGTGCGAGTCGTGCGGCGCACGACTAGGCCCTCGCAAAACCAGGCCCTTAGCCTTAGGCCCTCCAAAAAATAAAATTAATGATAATAAATTATACATAATATGTAAGAGACATTACATTTTGTGTTTTTTCCATAATATAATAACTAGACCTTTTTTTACCACCTATATAATGTGGCCCTCCCTACTTTTGCACGACGAGGCCCTGGACCTTAAATACGCCACTGTTATAAAGGTCTATTCACACATGTCAGTCACGTCTCAGTTCCGTCACCGTTCCGTCTCAGTCTCATTCGGTAAAGATCTGTGACGGCTATTCACACATATCAGTCAATAATTCATATTTTTATGTAAAAACCCCACACTGTTTACGAAGAGACGTCAGTCAAAACAAGAAAATATCGTTGACGACGAATTAAAATTATGACTGAACGGAGACTGAAACGTGACTGACTGTAAAATCGGTGACGTGCCGGACGTGTGTGAATATGTCCCTTTAAATTAAAGGCAACGATATATTTTTTATCGTGACTGAGACTGTTTGACGGAACGGAACTGAGACGTGACTGACATGTGTGAATAGACCTTTATACAGCATGAATCGCCATGGAATTGACGTAAAAACATCGTTGTTTGTCTGTCAATGAGTATCATTACAGTACATTTTATCTAATTTGAGCGTCATTGCAGCAAGATTCAGACATGTTAAATGAAGATGTTTTATTTAGTATTATTATTTCAACGATTTTAGTTGCATTGCGCAAAAGTTTATATTTTTACTAAATTAATACCTGTCAACAATTTCAAGGCATCACTGATTTTTGAGAAAGTGGACATTTTTATTCGCCTAAATATGTATTTGCTTTCTGAAAAATTTAAAGTAAAAATAAGTAAATCAGTCGATTCAGAATTTTTGTCTTTATACCAAAAGTTACATAGACTTTTTGTCTAACAAATTAGGGAAGCAAGTAATTTGAAATCTCTATGGTGGATCGGCTAATTCTACACCCGGTATAATAGCACTAAAAGCACGAAAACTACAAATTCATATTATATTTAGATAATTATGTAACTGCAAAGTACTTTCAGGGGCGGCATTTAGGCCCCCCCCCCCCCAATAATGTGGGTTGGACTGTGAGGGCCATACATTAAACCTCAACAAAATAAAATTGGACTGTCTGTTTAAACACAAAAGAAAAAAATTAAGCTAACCATAATAAAATAATATATGTATAGGTACATTCTTAATACATACTTATAGGTAGATGTATATTTAATATTAGGTACCTTGATTTTTATTGAAATAAAAAAAATAAAAAAAAACTATTGCTACTAAGACACAATGCCTTCACCATTTTACAAATTCTTCAAAGGCGCCACTGCCTACTTTTAAGAAGCAAAACTGAATTTTAGCTAATTTATGGATAAATGCTTAAATTCCCTGCCAGTTCTTTGATGTGTGTAGGTACTTTTACTACTAATACCTACCCCATACCCTCGTATCCTGTTTTAGGTCATTTAACTTCGTTCAATTTCAGTTACAATTTACTAAACTATAACATTAGATAGAATTACCTACAAAAGCAAAATGTAATGCTTTGGGAAAATGAAAATGAGATTTGTTTAGTTATCTATTGTCCTTAAAAATGGTAGGTACGTCACCGCTGTAAGTACCTACTACTTTTAATCCTTATGGAAATAGTTCCAACGTTGGGAGTAGTTGAATAGACATTCAAACGATAGGTATCTTTACAAATTAAATTTTTGCAATGGATCTTATTCCTTTAATAAAATGCGAAAAAAAAAACAATTCCTGAAATCACATTATTCTTAGCATGTATCATGTTTTCATAAAAAATACAAATGAAGGAAAGTAAACAAGACGTCCTTGGAGGTGCGACTTGAAATCGGGAATTCACAAAACATTCTTCATTAACAAATTATACGTGTATCTATAACAAGTATGCTATACAAAATGATAAATTTAGTTGGACCTTGAAATCAATTAATGCTTTCTCTTTTATTTAATCTTAAAATTTAAATAATTTTAATATGCACTCAGTGGCAGTAACGAACGCATTTACGATTAAGGGAGAGATAAATAAATATAAAGTTAAAAAAAAGAACAACCAATTGTCAATACATTGTCTGCTGTAGGTACTAAACCATCGCAAAAAATAAACACTTTTGTAACTTGATTGGGAGTGGTACGTCACGGTACACAATGGAATGCGAAAAGAATGTCTTAAACAAGCCTTTCGGGAGATGAGCCAAAAAAAACTTGAAACCACAAGATATATTACATGTAAATGGATGTTACGGAAAACAATTAATACTGTATTAACGATATTTGTCATAAATTTTCTCAATTACTTCCTTGAAAATAGTTCACTGTCATTTTCTACTTTGTTAGATAATCCTCACAAACCTCACCCTCACCTTGTAGAAGTCGAAAGTATGTAATTATGAGAGATAATTTCTTCTCCATTTAGATGTGGGCGTATTATATATAAATTATTCAATAATCACTTAATTATTGCTAAGTGGATCTCCGGTGTATACGGATTTGTGTAAGTGATCTGCTTTCGATTGCCATTAAATTGTCAGTGTTGTAGAACTGGTGTTTCTTCTAATTAGATTAACAATGAATCTGACAATAAACTATAATTGCATACGGGACGACTACTATGATTAAGTATATGAACGATTTTTTATCCCCAGCCGATACCAGTTAGTATTCAGATTGGAATACAAACTTAGATGCTTTGAACTCATCTACCTGTTAAAATGATTTTGATGACGTCCACTTATGTTAATTGGAAATGGTGTGATTGAGTGCTTGCTTATTGAATAGTAAATAACTTAGTAGAAAAGCAAGACCACGAGCAAATAGACATTTTACGGTAAAGAAAAAGATTAAGTGAATTGCCTTGCCTCGATGGGCAAGAACTAATTTCAAATTTTTAATGGCATTATTTCAGGAAACACTTATTTATGAACTAATTTCGTGAGAAAAAGAGCAGTTTCATGGTCCGAAGTCTGTTCATAATTATAGCCACTCGGTATTTGGCGTGCTCATAATGCCCACTCTGTTCTTTACACCACCCCAGAATTCAAGAGGCGACCGGAAAAACTCTGCAAAATCGATTTACGCAGAAGAATGTATTATTGATTTGTTTATGTAATTTTGGATTTAAATTAAACTCTGTCAACTTATACATCAACCTTATAATTACAATTCAACGTTGACAATTTAACAATTTTTCTTTAGAGTGCCAATTAATCTACACATCCTGTATGTTGAAACCCAAAAGACATTTTAAGTATTTTGGTAATTATTTTGTAGAATAGCTGTTTATTACCTTATCCAGTGAACATAGTGATAATGATAACGATATATTAGACGAATAGCATATTCTCAATGGGAAAAAGAATTTGATGAAAAATATACTGATGCGCTCTGTAGTTGTGAAAGTAAGAGTCGAAATGAAATTTTTGTAAAAGTCACCTTCAATTTTATGAAACCGGTATTATAATCGAAATAAAAAATGGGATGAATGCTTCTAAATATAAACGCAATATATATGTATATACTTTTTGGACTAAAACCACCTAACCTTGGTGTATTTTTGTTCAATTTATGCTATACTACAGGTCACCGTTGGCATTTTAGTTATCGTATATTTTTTAGTACAAGTGAATGCATATATGTATTTCCACTTAATAATCATAAATATTCATTTTGAATCACAATAATATGGATGTTCTTGTGAAAATAATTATATCATAAGGAATAAATTGCAAGTTTTAAACCGTTTAGATCATTATTTTCAATTAATTCATTACGTTAATGTATCACATTAATCGAATAATTTAGCATAATATTTGGTAGTGACAAATGTTAATTGTGGTTACTTACTGATGTTAATTATGTGAATGAGCTCATAGCAACCTTTTCCTTTTTTAAACAAATTTTACTTGGAATATTCTTTGATTGTATTTGTTTGTGGTCAATACCGAGAGATGTTGAAAAAAAATTCAGAAATGTCAACCAATTAATAAATTTCTTTCAAACGAATATGGTTTTTCTTAGATTAATGTTAACTATAGGCACGTTTATTTAATACGCTCTGTCTGTAACCAGAAATGAGCTTTACGCAAGCTCTGTACATCATTCAAGTCCTTTCTATGATTCGAGGTCGTGTCAATACTAATTGAATATTTGTCATCGGTGTCGCAAAGGTCTTGCATTCACCAGCATAACTTCGAAATCATCACATCTTGCATTTTTAAGACATTTGGACAAAGATAATTGCTTAAGATTTAGGGCGTCTTTGATGGATATGGATGATAAGGGAAATAGTTGAAGTGTAAGGTGCTGTGTTGGATGGAACAGCAAGCAGCACAACGGGTATTTGTAAAATTAAGTCCTGCTAGTGTATAAAAATGGGAAAAATGGATAATGTTCACAGTGAAAAGCGATTTACTTATTACGGTATTACCCTTAAGTGGCGTGGAAGACAGTAAAGCTTTAGATTGCCTAAGTGGAACATTGATATTCAAATGAATTGATATATATCAAATGTTTGTACCAAGTAGGTCATACCCTCAAGTAAAGTACAGATTAAATCATCTATTCGTGGTAGCGAAATAACTCCAAGGTAAACGTATAAATTCTTAGTAAAGAAAACTGTAATAGAGCACTCACAAAACCCGACAGTGGTGTAATTAAACGCGATAGAAGACGTGACGAAATGTTCATGAATGTGGTTAGCCGGCTAACAGAAATGAACACGAGAGCTTCAATATTGATTTCATATCGAAAAAAATCGCCAATTACAATGGAAGATCCATGGAAAACTGGAACCGTGCATGCAAGAGAATTGAGTTGCGAGATAGAACACTACGGTTAAAATAACCTAAAAAGGAATCACAGATGGTTAAAGGCAGTGCACGTTAAGCGGGTGACCTCGTAACCAACACGAACCCATGTCACCAGCATAGTGGCTACAAGACTATTTTGCTGTGAAGACACCGGTATGCCGGTAAAAAGTAACTACAAAGATAGTGTGCAGATGGCAAGAACGGAAACGATGCGACGGAGACTTGGCAAGCCACGATTGGTTGGACGTTGGAGACATTTACTTAAATGGAATTACATGTCATAATGATTTACTTACTGATGTTGAATGCTTGTTCAAGAACCATGTGTGTCTATTTTTGCACCACCATTAGATACTTTTTATGTAATCAAATTCCACTACATCTGTTTTATCCACACTCTTTTCCTTAAACCCCATCCTCCCTACATCGATGGATCGAAAATAATGCATGGGATATTAATAGATAAGTTGTCTTATAAGAATAAGATGTAGATCTTGTGACTGTCATCTTTTTAGTGTAATAAAATATCATATCTTACCCTTGTGTTGATTTTACACCGTTCATTTTTGTGACAATTAAGGAAAAGAACCTTACAGCTCTCTAGAATTTTTTACAATGAACTACCTTTTCTAATATTTACCCCCCGATTTCTGGTTAATGTTAAATTACGTCATTAGACAAATTAAAACGTATTATATCTAGATAATAATGTCTACAACAGAAATTTTATTCCATAATTTTGCAGTGAAAATAGAAAAGTCAGTATCCAGTGCAATTTGTTTGATAATAATGTAATAGAAAATATCATACCCGTGGCAAAATTGGTTCAGAATTTCAATCAGATGGACGGATGATACGAAAGTAATAACACATTCCGTTTTAATTCTTAAAAACATGAAGATTATGGACATCTGGGGAAGACAAACGGGGACTAATGTAACAAAATTAAAAGTTCATTCTCGCCCATCGAGGTAATACGTTTGCCACTTATTTCAAAGAAATTGAGCTATAAATACAATATAAATGTCCAATGTGGAAAACGAAATCTGATTGGGAATTACAGCGTACAATCAAAGACGTACGTGCAAAGAGTATCTAAAAGAAATTTGACCCCATTCGATCGACACGTATAAAATTGTGCCATATTAACGTTTCAGTTGTAAAAACATCGCTTCAGGAAATTATTTTTTAAGTGCGTCTGGTACATATTCATGATAAAAGCTATCGAAAAAAAAATCAGCTCACTAGGGCAATTTTCAACGAAATAGTGGAATACCGCAAAATTGGACGGACGGACAAAACCCAAAAAATAGCAATTTTTTTCATCCTTGCGTTAAACATGTTTAGATTCATGAAAAAAGTTGTCGTTCACGCTCTGAATATCCCAGACACACAACTACAATTAACAAATTTCTATAATGTCAAAATGTCGACGAATTCGATCCTTGGAGTTAGATCATACCGTTACATTACTTTGAACACTGCCTATAAAATTTCACAATTAAAATGAAGGGTTAGGGTTAGGATGGAATGAAGAATGCAATTGACGATTGACACAGTTCAGTGTTCTCTGTCGTCAATAAAACCTTTTAGAGTAGGATGCTTAGGTTGGGCTAGCACAGTCAGCCCATATGGGAAAGTATTTTTGGATTTTGCACAATCAAGTTAAGCAGATAATTGTAGTAGTCTAATGTACGTTGGTAATTTTCAACATTTAGAGCTTAAACATGGAAGACAAATTTCTGGCAGGGATTATTACTGCATGTTCACCAATGTTTCCTTTTTTCTATCCCCAAACACTTAACTTATCTTTGCTCCTGGTCTACTTAAAGAAGCATTAAGTGGAGAGGAATTTTTATAAAATCGTATACATTTCCAAAGTAATTTTAGGATTAACTTTGTTATTTATTTCGTTTTCTCCGTAACCTTGCACAGTAAGTAATTTAATTTAGTTGCCCTTTTGCATTTATGATTTTTCACAAATAAATAGTTCCATTTATTTGTATATCGTTTGGGCAAATAGTGCACAATCGGAATTTAACGTTCTTCATATTAGTTTTAGAGAAAACCGTTTCAAATAAAATCTGTATTTCAGTACTTTTGCGCCATAAGCATGAAATCCATTCCACTATTAACGGATCAGGTAGTTTAAATAGCAAACTGTCCCTGGAATTTCAATCCATTACGTTCCATTATCCCCTTATAAAATGCAAACCCGAAAACGGCTACGAACACAGGGTTGAAGTGTCCTGATGGAATTGTTTAAACGTTCTTTGAGGTGGTTGAGCAGGTATTTTAGAAAATAGAATAATTGACCTTCTGTTTCTACTAAATGGTGATATCTACCTAATCATGCTAGAGTACCTATAATACTATCAAATCGCTCATCAATCATCATCATGTGAAGTAAACAATCAGCGAAATATTGACAGTGACATGAATTTGAATAAAAATTGATTGGTTTAATAGTTTAGGTATTAGTTTAATTTTAAACAATTTTTAATTAAAATAATTCCTAAACAGCAGATTAGAAAAAAGGAGGGCCATAGAATTATTGCCATGACTTCTGATTCTTCAACCCCCTGGATTTATTTCCATGGGGTCATTTAAAACGATTGGTGAACAGAAGAAAATTGGTGAACATTTTGTTGTATTTCACTTTTACTAGATCAATTGATTATATAAATTTCAAATAAGAACAGTTTTTGCTGGTAAATAAATTATTGCAAATGTCCTATTTCAAATGCGGCTTTGGGTGTACCACCCACACTTTTTGTACGAAAAAGTATTGAAATGCTGGGAAATTCGCAGTTCTTAAGTACAAATACGGAGAGGTCAATTGAAACTATTCAAGATCTGACCCCACAATAGATACTACAAATGATATAAGCGATAATTTTTTTCTTATGATCACCATAATTGCATTTTAAAATTTTTGGAATAAGTAGGTAGGTACATAATTTTTTCCTGATTAAAATTGTTCCTAATACTATTTCCCTATTCACAAAAAGAATTTTTATGAGTTAATTAGGTGTACTTTATGGTAAGTCAACACCAAAATAATTTGAAAAACGGATTCATTGAGTGACGTCAATCCATTTCAAATTTGCCTATGACGTAAATATTACCATTAATACTAATTAATTGTACGTATGTTTTCCCGGTCATTTGTTGCACATTCGTGTGTTGGAAACTTCTTCAGATGTGAATGAAATTATGAAATGTTTTAGTTCACATGATTATCGAACACAAATGGTAGCTAATGATTAAAAAATCTCGGTATATGTAGCTGTCGAGGTTGAGTAACATAAACAATCGACATGTGTTGCAGATCCTAATTTCAGCAAACGTAAAGAGAAGTTGCTGCATTGCGCGTTAATTATATAATTATTGCATTATTCCTTAATAAATAATCTACATGTATATTTAGCTATTAAAGAAATTGAAATTTAATTTTTTCGCTAAAAATAGTCAACAAAGAATAACAGAGAAACCTGTTCGCTGGCCAACATAGCACCTTGAAAGTTTAATAGCTTTGTTTTTTAAATAGGCTTTCAATCTCAATTTTGCCCAGAATTCCAATGCATCCTCTTGAAAACCATTAGGTATATGAAAAGTACTAAGTAGGGAAGAAGAATGCTTGCCCACTTCAGGAAGTAGGTAGTTAAAATTTCATAAAATCCACATTATCGACATTTAACCGTGATGGCTAAGTATTTCGCATTTGTTTAATATGTATAAAAAATTCTTAAACGTTGTAAATTGGAATTCGCATTCAAGACATGCATTCCACTCAATTTCTATTGTCTTAAAGACTTCCTTGTAAATAACAGTGTGGTTTTACAAAGTGATGGTAAATATACAACAACACAAAAAAACTCACGTATGCACATTAGATGTATAAAAATTTGTTTCCGTCACATTGATGTACACCTGATGACGAAATTGCAGAAGTTACATTCACTTTCTTCTTAAATGCTGTAAATGGCCCTCTATTATACCTACCTATAAAAATCATGTAAGATGTTTGCCATTATCAACAGAACGGATTCTTGGTAGCTAATTATCGTTGCAACGTGAGGCCAAAAACGTACAAATAAATTTTATGAATTCTCAGTGAATAAGGAAACAGAAACACGTAACCATAATGCAAATAATTGCCAAATATAAATGAAAAGAAACAAATGACAATAATTATTATAGTAACCCATGACACGATTTACATTTCCACGTATCATCCTCTTATCTGAATTTATCGAAATAATGATGGGGCAAAAGATATGATAAGCAGTTATTCTGTAACAGTGAACAATTGATCGTATACTATATCAAAGCGCTGGAAGATTTGGTAGGAAATGATAACAAATTAAAACATTGGTACCTATTTTGGAAACATTAGGGATTCACTTAAAGATCAGTTATGCTATTCTCTTTCCCAAGGTAGAACCTTCCATTCGAGTATGCAAGATTGATTTTGAAGTTGATTTTTCATGAATTCCTCATTCAGACTTGAAGAGAAGCAAAGGTCGCTGTTGTTGTGAGATTTGTGACTGGGAAATGAGGCACAAGATTGGACTTCGCACGTTACTCTGCGAGAGCACAGGGCGGTTATTCCAAAACAATTAAGATTAAGGGTTTTAGAAGCGTCACATTGCGGCCTATTACGGAGTAGTTAAAATGAAAGGTTTCATATTAATTGATTCGTTTACAAAATTTCCACTCGTGTATAATTTCTATATTTTTCATTTTAAAGTTTAGTTTAGTTTAGTACAGTATGTTACATTGTATTTCACGTGGGTGTTACAGCTGTGTATTTGAAATTGACGCCATACTGGTTAGAGAATCTATATAGAAAAATGGGCGGCATAGAAGTGATGAAGTCAAGAAAAGTAAACTTGGAATGGCGAGTAGAAATAAAGAGTCAAAGTCTTCAGTATGTTTCATTTATGTACATTTTAAGGGGGCAAAGTTTAATTCTTTGTATGTTTGAGGTTTTGTACAATCACGCATAAATTTTTCCTTCGCCATTCGATACTCTGCATTTTGAACCCTTTCAGTACGTTCATATTATTAATATTTGAATAGGTACATCGCTTGGTCCGAGGTACATTGATTGTTCTGGGTATGTTACGTATCTACTACAAAATTCAAGAGTAGTGTAATTTGTTGCTTTGTTATATAAATTATGAAAGCATTTTATTCTCCTCGCCACTACAAACTGGTCAACATACCGTTCAACCACCTTAATATTTTTTAACACGATCTTCCTACATGCCCTGAAAAATTGACAACATGACAACTATAAGGGATATAAGGACTAATATCAGAGATATGTAATGAAAATTGTGTCATAGCACCAAATCTAAGAAAACTCAAATCACCTTTGTGTTACATCATACAAAGTTTCACTCAACGGTTAGGTACATCAAGGGCGCGCGCCGCCAAGGGGGGGAAAAAGAAAAAAGGCAAGAGTTATTAAAATATTAAAAATAAAAATAAATTGTGTACGAAACCTTGAAAAAACGCCAGAGCCACGAACCCCAAATACTACTTGCCCCCCCCCCCCCTGGGAAAATTTTCTGGCGGCGCCCATGAGATACATGTAGAAAGGAGAATAATGAATTGTACGTTTGGAACTAAACTCTGACTTGAATGAAAGAATTGTAAACATCAAACAAATGTAGGTAAGTATCGAAAAACAAGGTAAACTTCGATCAAGCATATAATACATATATGAGGATTTCGAATGCACTATATAGAACATGCAAAATAGTTCCATTAGAAAATACTCAAGAACTGTAAAATTACAGGTTTACAACAAATTGAAGATACCATAGTAAATCCAGGCAAATAGAGCAGATATCAAAGCACAAACATACCTAAAGGGTACAATTAGGCTCCATAGTAGTTAAATAAGATTTGTGGGCGTAGTAGGTATTTACTAAACACCTAATTCAAAATAAAGCTGTATAAGAGATCAATTCTATTAAGAATTTGTACACTTTTTGCAGGTCTGCACTTACACTAAGTAATTAACTTGAGTCTAAGAATACGAATTCCACTGTAACCATTTTTCCTTATTCGTAATGATAATGGGCATGCTAAAAAAATTCCGGGCCTAAAAAATGCTTCCTATCAAAACCTACAGCATGCGTAAATATTTTTACAATCGCATGCATAATTGATATTAATTTATTTCTTTTACGAACTTGAAACTAATATTAGCCACTCATGTTTTAACATAGTTAAGTGGCCACGTCACTTGGATACAAATAAACACTTTGGAAACGACTAATTCAAGGCATTTTTTTTACTCCAATTAATAGAAACTGGAAGTTATAGAAAAATTGCGGTATCCGTGAGATAAATAAGAAACCGTCAATGCCATCAACTTCTGAGGATTCATTTTGTATGAACAATGGGTTCCTTAACTGGATTCCATCATTACCAATCTTATAGGATTTTGTATATTTAAGTAAATTTTAGCAAAATGGGTCAGTGGCGTACAGACAGGGTGAAGAGAGCGGCTTTATAAGGATTGATCATGGTTAGCCGGAGGTTACTTGAGGCGGCATAAGCGAAAGTTGCCCCTGTTGAAGTTGGTACGGTGTGCAGTGGACATGTACGTGTGAGTGAAGTACGAGTTCTATAGTGTTACACAGTGAGGTACCACACGGCGTTATATTATTGATTGTGAAATAATTTAGTACTTTTGATATATTGAAATATGGCACCGAACCTAATGTAAGTGGATTGAAATTTTATCATATTTTTGAAATGTGATACATTTTTGGTACCCTTAACCGCTTTAAAATAGATATCTATATTGAAGTTTCATTTTTTTTCGCGCGCTATACGTAATACGCTTTTTTGTACACCCGTACCAATAAAAGTACCATATGTCACGGGGTGAAAATCCGCTTTTTGAAATTTACAAGGTGTCAGTGGCTTTTCTTTGTCTTGAATATATAAATAAGACTTCTTTCTGATTTGGTATATAGCTGTACAATAAACGTGTTAAACGGTTTATCATTAACCAAATTATTATTTTGTGCGAAACAATTGTTGACGGAAACCAGTTATATTACATATAAATTTTATTCAATATCTCACCGTAATTATACAACTTTACGATTAAGTTGTAAATACTTTCTAAAGTCGAAACGTTTCATAAAATTGTTTTCTAATGCATAAATAAATTTTGGTATTGTAATTATGCATAGTAGTGGTTATAGACAATGAAATTGTACGATCTAGCAAAAATTTGTTTCGATCAATTCAGATAACGAACATTGTAATTGTAAATTGTAATTAAAACTTCAACACGATTAGAATAAAATTAACATATTAAAAAGTTATTAAAATCATTTCCGTAATAATTCCCTATTCAACAGATAACGAGACTTTCAAGATTTATGAATAAGAACGATTAATATTAAAACCCGTAAAGTTTAACTTCTGCCATCACAAAACACGTTGGCACTTTCCCTCTTAACATTCTGTCTTAGGATGTCATAGACCAAGCCCCAAGCTAGTAAAAGTAAAAACCTTGAAGAATTGTAAAGTTCACGTTAATTATTACATTTTTTACATTGTGCTTCTCTTCAAGTTTCAATTAATATAAATTAGGTAGTTTAGTACAACGAATAAATTTTTTAACCAACCTTCAACCTAGTATTTTGAGCAATTAATTAACCTTGATTTGGTACCGTTACTAAAAATCAACATTTTGCTATACTTTTTTACACTGAAAATAAAAAGGAGAAAGTGGAACTGAAATTAAAAGTTGTTTACTTTATTGCCGAATACATATTTATTATTTTCTACTTTATAAAATAGTACCAAGGAGTATTATACATATATACTCCTTGATAGTACGTTAAATTCCAAATTAGATGGTACCATTTTTTAATAAAAATTTTTAATACAAATGCCGTATAACAGAATGTTAAACCTTTGTAGCTACAACTTGCATCGTCTCTAAATGCAGACCTTTACTTTTCGAATTTTGTTTATATTTATTACTTACTCAAGGAAATCACGTACGACTTCCTACTTATAGTAAATTAATACTCTCTGATATGTTCAATATGTTTAAAACGTACTGCCTATGGTCGTAAACGACTGTCATATTTATAAGGTTAAGCCTTTCACATTTATCGTTAAGTTTTAACAATAAGTGATAAAGGTCTTAATACTTTGTTGTCCATGGTTACTCTGGTAACCCAGAACAAAAAATTACACTCCCATACCATTAGCCTGAACTGAAATGAAGAATGGTTATTTTCGATTTCTCAGAGATTTGTTAAGTACCGCACAATTATAAAAAATGAGATCAACTCAAGTTGTCTATGTAATGTACATTTCGTAATTTCGTTACTAATAATTCTATAGCTTCATGGTCTTTAGTAGTATGCGTAAATTTTGGAAATTGAGGTCTGTTTAGGTGCAGTAGAAAAGATCGAATTTATTATCGATGTGCATTTTGTATATTTGGCCTATTTTCCCAATTTTCTTTCCGAATTTACCAAGTTTTCTGATCGGTAAATGTTTTAATTTTCTGATGGAAGGAAGGTGATAGGTACATAAATTTGGACGCGTAAGATAGGTATATTGACGATTGACATTTCTTGGGTGCTTGTCAGACAAACAAATGGAGGTGCTAAACTATTTTCAACTGTATAACGTCACATTTTGTGAAGATTGTTTCAATTGGATGAATTCAATTGGGAGAATATTCAACAATAGTAAAATATTATTTATTATTTCGTGAATAGTATTTGTACTTTCCAAATATGTAAATTATATACATTTTCTTTAATTGGCGAATTTGGATGCCACGTTATTTATTATAGAAGAAACGTTTCCCACAAAACAGTATCTTTGTGATATAACATTCTCACTATACCCACACGCACACATAAACAGCGATTATCAATACAACAAGAACCTATTTGAAATGCCATTTATGGATTTACCTAATGCAAAAACAAGTTTGTGTAAGTGTTATGAAATGGATGAGTCTAGACCTTGGCCCTACTTTTCCCACACAAGAAAAAGTACAAGCTGAAGAAATCTTAACAAGCTAGCCTTTAAAGATTTATTGATTAAGTAAAAGGAATTCTTCTTAAACAGGAAACATTTGATGATTGCATTAATAACAATTATTAATGAAAATTTAAATGCTATTTGCGACAGAAGTCATGAAAATAATGTAATAACTGCAAAATTACGGTTACCACTGTGTTAATAAAAAGTGAATCCAATCATTTCGCTTTCTATCAATTAGTGGAAGCGTTTTTGGGCATATTTATTAATCAGGTTATTTAAAATCTTCAGACCTAGATCGTTTTATGGCCAAAACTCATCAGTGATTGTACTATCTATGCTTTAAATGGGATGAAAGTGCTTCATTATAACGCATCCAAGTGCCACAACTGCTACAAGACCTAATGGTGAGATGTCTAGAACTCACTTTCTTTATACAGGAAGGTTGAAATATGACCTTGATAATCAAATTTCTCTTTCGCTCTCTTATGCCCAACCCAGTTGATGATTATGTGTCAATGGCACGAGGATTTTACATTATAATGACTCATCACATGCACTATTAATTAATAAAATAAGAACATACATTACGAGTTATTTAGTATCAAATATCGATGCAAATTTGGTGACAATTAGCTTTAAACAAAATTTAAAGACAGTTTCTTCCTACCTTGTGCAATTTAAATTTGTTATCTCTGTATGGGATGCATTATAACATTCTGTCCCTTGATCTAGCCACTGGGCGGAGCTTGCCGACGTCGTTTTTAGTTTTATGTGTTATACTCCCGTTTTTGTATCAATTAAAAAAAAATACTAAACCTGCAAATAACCTAAGCGCTTTTGTGACAAACTACGCTTAGGTTAGCACAGGGCCGTCGAGAGTTAGCTCGGACCCGGTGACTACGCTCGTCTGCGAGCCCCCGCTTACGGCCCCCTAAATTTTTACATGCAGGAATATCGTATTTTGCAAGAAAAAAAATATGAAAAATAATTAAGTAAGTTATAATATGAAATGTAAGTACCTGTTGTAAAATGTTAATTACACAAATTGTATTTATCCTGGCTTGCGTACAGCGCTCGGGCCCTTGCAGGAGGCTCGGGCCCGGGGAATTTACCCCCTCAGCCCCCCTCCCTTGTCGGGCCTGGGCTAGCATTCTTTTTTAGTAGCAAACGTCGTTTAGTGTTCGCCCAGCGGATAGATCAAGGGTCAGAATGTTATAATGCGTACGGGATACTCCATTTACATGATCGACAAATTAGTGAGAAAAACGTTTCGTTAACGCATTCAGCGTACCTACTCTGTTGAAATAGGCCATTTTCACTCACAGGCTAATTACTAGGTCATTTTTAATGGTTTTTAATACGAGACATACTACGTGGGCACACCTTGCAAAACAATTTTGTTTTGTGGTTTTTCTTAAGCAATTACGAGTATTACTGTAATAAATACAAGTTAGGTAATTAAACCTAGTTTGTTTTCCCTCTCTATACTTACGCAACAAATATTATAAATAATCTTCATTAATATTACCATAACTTCTTAACAAATTGAATGATGTTCTCATAATATTCTCTCAACGTATAAATACGTTTTAACCGTACAAAATCTCACATTGGAGTGTCTATCATCTATCATATAATAATCCAGAATAAACGTATCTATTAACGAAGTTTCGCACATCACTGAATTTCAAAATAAGATCCCCTTTTTTTAAAATCTTCTTAAACTAATTGCGATTTTAATAATTGCTTCCTGTAAATACTCAGTCAATCTTTCTATGAATAAATTGGAAATAGTGATGTCAGGAACTTACCTACAGTGAAGACTATAACGTCTATATATCTATTATCTATAGGTAACTCTATTATTAATTTACTGGAAATGTACGACTAACATTCTAGAGAATGTAAATATATTGTTAATGTTAAATGAAAGTCGCATTAAAGCATTGAAAAAGAAATATTAGGTATAGGTACACTTTGGAGTTGTAGATTAAGTACCTACCAATTAAGTGGGTATACATAAAAGTTTATTCACGAATTAATTTATTTCTATAGAGTAATAATTATCATTACCTGAGAGAATATCAACTTATTATTATAGTGTTTTGTGATTTCACACTCTCTTATGATACTATAACACCACCTTCCACCAGCAACAGTGGTAAAATTCATTCGGTTTTATTACGATAGAAAACTAGACAAAATTTAACTTTTTACATAAGCGGTGCGCGCCGAACACTCACAAAGAAGTAAGATTTAAACCAATCTCATACGGTTCATCAACTTTCCAATTTGTAATTCTGAGAAAGTACACCCTTCACTGGGCGTAGGTTCTTACTTGATCTTTGACATCCCTGAATAAGATCGCACCAAACTGTGAGACTTTTTCACGTGACGGGCTCTACCTTCATTTCTCATCTTGAGATATAATTTACACTGTTCTTGATAATGAAACTCAAGAAGTTATACAGTTTGTAGCAGTTTTTGTAACTGTCATCAACGCCAGATCAAACAATGAACATCGCTAGTGTAAATGATACCTTAACTTTTAACAATTTCTACTTCTTTTCGGCTCAACTCAAACATTAAACTTGTCACTGTATTATGAGTTCATTAGGTAATCTTGTTGACAAAATTTTGTATATAGGTATTTTTTTCCCCAATAACATTATTTTAAATCTATAATCAGAAGTTTATGCTCTAATAATGAAGAGTATTTTCCTAACTGATGCTAATTTCACTTTTTATACAAACCAGTTTAGATTTGGCACTAAAAAGTATTATGGGACCTAATACTTAAACGCATTAATTTTATTAGTGAAAATTCACTTTCTCAGTAGAAAGGTAAACATGGAACAAAATGGTGGCCGAGGCAAACCTTTATTCACATCTTTGTCTTACTCTCTGTGAGTGCTTTAATGCATTGGAATGTCATTTACATTAATACCGCCAGGTTTTTACGTTTACATAATGAAGTTAAGTAAGGTACATAACACCTTAATTATAAATTATAACTTGTCGCACCTATTAAATTCCAGAACGACGTGACCTTGAGATGTTAATAAGCGAGTCATAGTTCACTTCTATATGTACCTCATTTCTTAGTGTGATCTTTGTACATTATGGGAAAAGGTAGATGCGAAGCAGGTTAATCCGAAAACATGCAACGAATAGACCGCTCTCGCTGCTTGCAAAATATTTGGATGTAGACTAATAATCAAAATAGAGTATAGGTAATATTCTTATTCTGGGATGAGCGCTTGTTTTAGTACCTACCCAGTACCCATTAACATTTGTGGCATCCACTGGTTTTTAGTTGAATCTTTAAATGAGATTAACGATACGACAAAGAAAGTTAAACTTTTAAAAAACAGCAATTAGAGTAGTTTCGACCCAATTGGTCATCTTCAGGGTAAGTAACATATTATGGCGTCGTTTGATGGTGCAAAAACTTTCTGCATCTTACATAAATAAAGTAATGTCGATAACCTTCTACTATCTACTGCAGTGGTCTAAAAATCATCTTTTGCCTAAGTGATATAGATCCCGTCCCTCATCCTTATTTTTCTAAAGCAGAGAAACGCACTTTCTTTGCGAATAGGAAGTAAGTAATTATTCCTTTAGTTAAAACACAAATATAGCCAATATAGGTAGTTTTTTAAAATCATTGACAATACCGTACTGTATTTGACATTATTATTAAAAATTCTAGTGAAGGTAGTGCTAATAACCAACATCAGTTTAATATGCACTCCCATAATAAATACAATAGCCATTTTCCATAACCTTCATCGATGCCTTACTTATATCCTCTGATAGCTTTGGGTAAATATTAGTTGTTGGATACCAGAATTTTACGACACGCCTTTCCCTCTTCCAGCAGAAGATGTCTACGCACTACAGTCCACATAATACAGAAAGAAATAAGTAAAACGAATATTATTGGCTGATATGACGAATAGTTCAACGGTTTAACCTACCTAGGTACCTAGTACCTACTATAAGTACCTAGTTCTCAAAATTGTAAATACAACGGCGAACCATTTTTAAATTGCACATTAAAAATTGTATGCCAATATTATGAAATGACCTTAAAAAGTAAGTAAACAATCTTAAGACAATACAGATGCACTAAGGATTGTAATTTCGTAATAATCAAGTACCTGACATTTGTATGTATTTAACTTTCATAAACCTATTTCACTTATATATTTACTGCATATAGAGACCCAAATTTAAATGTTAAAAAGTGAAGAATTTAAAATATCAAACAGTCATTGTATAACCTTTGGTCTAACAAATATGGGTAGGTTTTATTGTTATATGTTGCGCGGTAAGTACAATCATTATTCAAATTAAGCAGTATAATTTTATGAAGCCCATCAATTTTTGAGCTAAAATAATTTTTAGATGTCAAGCGCACTGACTTTATTATTTACACTAAGTACACCTATCATTTTGTAACCATAATTGGGTTACGTAGCTCTTTAGATTACCTCGTAGATTACACATAAATCACTTAAGTTCATGCCATGGAACTTTGCTAGATTTACAGATATAGGTAATAAAGCTATTATAATAGTAGTTATAGCCAATAACCTTGAAAAATGCCCATAGAAACACTATTGTACCTAGAGCTTTTAGCTGTAGCATTAGGTACAATATTATACAAAGGTCAACGACAAAGAACAGATATTTAAAAAATCCAAAGAACTAATTTAAATAAAGCATATCTACTTAATGTTTACAAATATTGAACATGGAATTTCTACAACTACATTATAACAACACAATATACCTACTTAGGTAGGTACCTACTTATAAAATAACACTATGTGCAATAACCAGCATTAAAATGTAATTTGCTGGAGGCTTATGTAGTTGACAAAATAGTATTTATTACAATAATTAGAAAGCGCATTATTTCATATGCGGTTTTTATCAAATATAATATTTATATAACGTTATTTAACAGTATTGACATTTTATTCCAAAATAAAACAGTAGGTACCTACATAAATATAATTAGTTATCGCGGAAGAGGTTTGAAAAATATTATGCAAGAATTTTATTGAGTTTCCGGATGATTAATATGCAGGCATTGTCTAATTACTCTTTAACGGTAAACCGAAAATTCTACCTACTAATTTAGTTAGTGTTAGTATAACGTTTATTTAATTCAATTTCAACTTTAATTTTAGATTTGTATTGGTTTGTATTGTCGCTCCACTATGCGCAGAAGTTCCTTTAGTAGCAGTACCAAAACCTGTAGATGAATTTGTATTCATTCAAGCATCTAATAGCGGCGCTCGTCCTGTAGCCCGAAAAGATAAACCTGCATTAGATGAAGGAGCATTTGAAACAGCGCATAAACTTCCGCCATATATAACATATATTTTAAATGAAAACGATACAGACAGTGAACATGCCAGGAAGAAACGGGCGCCAGCTTCACCAGCGCCGGCTCCTCCAGGTTCGATCAAATTGGATCCACTGGAACTATTGGAGAAATATAAACATGAACTGAAAACTACAGCGCCTACTACTGCATCCACTACGCCCAAGAAAAGAACGAAGAAGGAAGCTAATCCGGTACCTACAGCTAACCCTCGACCAGTTTTAACAACTAGATCTCCACCAACGTCTCGTCCTTCAAATAGTAAAGAGAGCTCACTCACCAATGAAAGTGAAAAACGGCGTTCTAAAATAGAAATTAAAAAAGGGCCAAATGGTCAAGAATATGAATACGAATACGTATATTACTACTATGATGATGAAGACGATGATAAGGAAACGAAAGAAAAAGTTTACAATTCGCACGACGGTCCATCGCGAGAACACCAAGAAAAAAATCACTATAGTAAAGAAGCAGCTTCTAATGAAATTATTCCTAACAGAGGACGATCACGAGGTCGTCAGTTAGAAGATGAAGATGTTGTCGGGGAAGATCGATTGCCACCTAGCACTAGATTTCCACCTCGTAGCAGAAATATAGTTACAACGCCAGCTCCTGAAGAAGAAACAAAACCAACAACTAGAGGAAAATCTCGAGGAAAACCATTAACGACCATTCCTACTGCTACGGCCCCGGTTAACAATTTGTCAGAAGAAAATCAGGTAAAATTAATATAATCAACATAAGGCTTCCAACTCGTGATTTATATTTAGAGTTCGCGAGGTCGAAATCGCAATAACGTTCGAAGGCCGTCTTTAGATCTTGTTGACAACGCTAGCTTTAATACTAATTCTGGTGGTGCTGGAGGAGAACCAGGAAGCGGAGGTCCATCATTTCCATCAGATCTACCTTCTGGACCAGTTCGATTTTTAGGGGCGACTCCTAATGAACGAATAGAATTACACGTAAGTACCATTTGCTTAAATTAGGTAAATTAGCCATAAACAAGATAAGAAGAAAACTTAAAAATTTTTTTGTATTTTACTGCTACCTTTTGTATCAAGTTAAAATGATCGTGTGCTGTGTGCTTTGTGAAAACACGTAATATTGGTTGAGGCACAGATAGAGAATGAACATTTTTTTAAAATTCTACAATCCACAATCCTCAATTGTTGCTTTAAACGTTTGAACGTGTGAAAAACAATATCTCTCAAGTGATATTTTCAATGATGCACTTTTCAAGAAAGCCTCTTATGCTCGTATACATAGAAATAATTGCATATAATCAAAACAGAGCACCAAATGGCATAAACATAGTCAACCGAAGAAAGGGCGAAGTATGTCCTTTATGCTTTCGCTGAGTCAGCCGATCCAATTTCTTTGAAACCACACACTCTGTCGAATAGAAAATACGTTTTCTTCATAATTGAGACGTAAAGAAGTTATTTATCACATCAATTTAACGCTCTGAGTTCACAATACCTAACAGTAGTATTCCTTTACGTTATATTTCACTTCCATGTATCGAAACTTGTATCACGCGTTCTACATTGAGTACCTATATGTATGAACTCAATATAAGACCATATTACGAGTGGAAGCAGTTCAGACTAAGCTCTGCTTATCACAAGCGGAGGATCTTTCTGTATAAGTATAACTAACCTGTGTAGAAATAGATCAGACTGAGGGAGTGCGAGTTCATCACTTGAAGGCCTCTCGCATGATACACAGTCTAAAATAAGGTTCTTCCTAATCTTGTGCTAAGCTTAGGTGTCTAGAGCTATTGGGTTAAGCAGTAAGTACTGTAAATGGAAGGGCCGACAAAACACTGGTTATCTTTACCTTTTTGTTCTATCATGTCCATTAAACCCATACGAGTTCAAGGGTATTACTGTTCACTACCTACTATATAGTGTGTGGAAACGTTCAAAAACCAGCGTAGAGGTAATGTTGCAGTCATTTAGTGCTTGGAGAGCAGCTCTGCTATCACTGAAGATTCTGATTACTTTGTTCTCTATGCTATCCACCAGAACTTTACTTGCAATAAGGCTTGGAGCTAGGTGTAATAAAGCAACCTTTTCCACTTTAGGCGTTAATCCAATAAAAGTACTAAATCCAATAAAAGAAACTAAACTATGTTAACTATGTCAAAAACGTTTGTTGCATCATCATTTTCCTGTAGAGGCAGTATCTTTTTCCGAGTCGTTTATCTAAATACTGAAATCTTTTGTGTTATGTCAATCGCACAAACTTTCAAATTAAAATTAGCCTTGCATAGTTGGTGTAAGTATTTCCTTCAAGCAACAAGTTATTCTAAATCGTTGACACCATAATTGAATTATGCCCTTGTGCTTGAAAACAGAAATGGATCGATTTACTTACCTATTATACCTACTAGAATTTAATTCAATACCTACCACATACATAAAACTAGTGTATATTTATTTATTTCACCTACAATATAATCACTGAAATAGATCTTGTAGGTACAGCTTAAGACCTTTAATCTACTTGAACGAGTAGAAATCTACAAATACTAATTGTTTTATAGGATGACGAAGAAAGGGTACCTTTACATTCTGGGGAAATATATCCAGAATCAAGCGGAACTACTACTAATTCTTTTGATTCTACTACAATGACTATATCGCCGATGGACAAGGTAGCCTTAGATTTATACGCAATTCTTCAAGGAACTCAAAAACTTACAGGGGAAGAGGTATGTCTCAAGTATAATCCACGAACGCGATTTTATGTTGATTTATAGGAGAATGATGACAGCAGTACAACTACGGATGGTTCCGAAGGTACAACATCCCCAGGAACAACTGACATTCCCACAACGGAATATGTAACAACGACTACAACTACTACTACTACCACCACAACTACAACCACTACACCAGCACCAACAACCACGTCTACTGAAGCACCTGTTGGTCGAGGTCGATTCCGAGTAAATTCAAACAAACGAAAATCTGTACAATCCACAACTACAGCTAGTACTGTTGAAGTTGCGTCAGATGTAAAACCAAAGGGACGATTTGGTAGGCCTTCATTCAACAGAGCAAGGCCAGGGGGAAACAGAAGTACACCCGAACCTAATAATGAAGCAAACGTTGTAAAGGAAGAAGTCAAACCTGTAAGTCGAGCAAAGGTAAGTCTACCTACTACGTATTCTAGAGTTTCATTGGAAAAATAACCCTTAGCCCAGCTCAAGACCACGCTTTGGAAACAGAAATAGGGCAACCAGCGAGGCACCGGAAGAAGGTGCTCATGAGGAAACTGTTAGCAGTACGACAAAGTCATCTGTAAATCGTCCCCGTCCCGGTTTTAATATTAGAACAAGAAACCGTAGTACAACTAGTGCTCCTTCCGATGAATCACCACAAGCAGTAGACGATACGCATGCGGAAGAAAACGTTATCAGTACACCTAAACCAAGGGTTAGGATATCACCAGGCAATAATGTCAGACCTTTAAGACCTGGACCAAAAATAAACATAGGAAGAGGGAGAGGATCAACAACGACAACAGCCGCACCAGAACCAACAGAGGAGGAAAACCCTCCAAAAGAATTGGAGCCTGCGGAAGTTCCCAAAGAGGTAAATATACACATACGGTAATATCGATACGTATAATCCCATTGTTTTACTACGATAGGAGACTCCTACCACACCTCCACCAGTTGAGGACAAAAATCCACTACACAGATTACGTAATCGACCTCGTTTAAGTCCTGTTTCACCAGCACAACGTCAAAAACAAGCAGCCAGTACTCCGGTGCAGGTAAGACGAATAAATCCATTGGCCAATCGAAGAAGGCCAGGAACCCCTGAACCCTCAAGTACTGAAGCGCCTCATGAATCTGAACCAACTGAAGCGTCTGTATCTGAAGAAGAGGAAGAACCACAAACCCAAGCACCAAGTTCCACTACTACTGAAGAACCTAAAGGACTAAATAAATTATTAGCTGGAAGAAGAAGGTTAGCTTTAAGACAACCGGGTTCTCACAATTAGATATCAAACACCATTTATCCATAAATAAAAATTATTTAAAACTGATAACTGGTCAAGCATGTAGGTAAAGTAAAAGTCATGAAAATATTGTTCTCATATGGAAGCTCCAAATTTCCTTTTCCACGTTTGTTTAATTTCACACCAAACAATACTACGAAACTGATTTAAATTCACTATTATGTTGATGTTTCCCAAATATCATCTTTTTTAGTTTTCCGGAAAAATTTAATTCAGACTAGGAAAATGAAATTGTTCTATTAATAAATTATTTGTAATCTTATCAAATTTTTATGTTAGAAGCATTCTAGGTTGTGATTGATTAACAAATATGACTGTGTGACTAAAAAGTGTGATAAATGTGTGAATTTGATTTAATTGAATGAAATGTAGATAAATTTTCCTATTAATTCTTTTTAATGAAAATGCGTAGGTATATGTAATTTTGTATGTTATTTTAATAGAACATTTTAGATTGTTAGTAATTAATTAAAGCAGTCAGTCTTTCCAAATATTTGAGTAAGTCCAACTTTTGTTGAACACTGTATTACAGTTGTAGTGTATAAACACAATATGACAGACATGTGATGAAGTCGAGAAAACAAAATTTAATAGATTATACGTTAATATTGCAAGATTTTAATTTTAAGCTGATGTGCAGGCCCAAAATGTGCCAATACCTTGATTTACTAGTTATATTTATTGTATAGTTCCGTGATGCTTATTTGTATGTAATATTGATTAAGTGTAATAAAGCCCTTTAAAAACTTAAAATTGCAATACAATATCAGCATGAACACAGAAGTACTAAAATGACTAAATCATGATTTATTTTAAGCATAATTTTCTTAAAATCACTAGCAAATTTTCCCAAAACAATGTGGTGCTTCATGTTGTACACACCCAAACGATTATTTTAGCTTCACCGCGACTCGCGGGAAGCTATTGCAACGATGAAAAAATTTCCAAAAATAAAATAAAAAAAATTTCACATTTCTCGACGTTTCAGAGAATTTGCATCCATTTTCCGTAAAAAAATTTTTGGTGTCTGTGTGGTTGTCGCCACGATATCTTGAGAACGGATTAAGATAAATTTTCGGGATAGATTTCTTGTCGAAATATGAAGGTTAAGTTCTTTAGTCAGCCATATTGCATGAAAAGGGTCAAAGGACCAAACTTGTTGTAGAAGGTCGGAAAAAAAACATAATGTAGAGAACTATCAATCAATCGTATAAAAGTTATCAACAACTTTTTTCGTACTGCAGCCCTTAAGGTAAATTAGGAAAAAGTTTATACAGCTAAAATGTAAAGTCTTTGGTATACACCAATAATCCACAAACCAGCGAAGACTTAAAAACCAAAATCACACGAGTGCTTCATGACATTCAGCCCAACTTGTTGGACCTCGAGACCCTTTAGTAGCAGAAGAGGAGTTTCTATTGATTTCAAATTGCGGTAACATCGGTGAAGCTCCTCTTCACTTCTTCGGCTTACGTGCAGCGAATTATTGATTGGTGCTTGCTTTCATTTTCTTTTAACACTCATTTTACTTCAACAAAAAAAACGAATTTCAATTTATGTGCACCAGTGTTGTGACAGCATTGATGTCAAGGAGACATTGATATAATTCCTTTATTGCAGCATTACTTACATACAAGTTCAATGCCATGACTACTTGAAGTCATCCCTTTTAAATGGTATAATACAATAAAATTGAAGTTAGAATAAAATTTCTTTTGATTTTATTTAATCTAATAATAGTTATTTATTATACTTACAAGGGAAAAAAGTAGGTAGTAGATTTTATCTATTATTTTTCCCGCGTATAATACACTATTTTTTTCTGTGACTGGAAAAACGATGACTTAAAAGTATTACAATATATTAAAGTTAGAAAATTATCGATGTGAAATTTGAAGTTTGAATCTGGTAGGCTGTTGTAGGTAATTATAGCGACAATCATTGAACTATACGCTATACGCAACTGGAAGGGATACGGCCTATTCTAATGCATTGTAGGCGTTGAAGCCATGCTTGCCTGACAAGCACAGATGTCGACTGGGCATTTCTGTCGCTTTCTAACTTGTTGCGTTAGTAGGGCAGATATCTTTTAACCGCGTATTTCCCATAGTTTGAAAGGTGTAAAATAATATTTGAAAGTGATTGTGAAATTTATTAAATCAAAACACGATGGTGAATTGTTGTGTTGCATACGGATGTCCTAATTTAGCCGATAAACGCAGTATTAAACAATTTCATGGGTGAATAAGTCTTGTTAATACAAATTTTATCTAACGTTATTTGCTATCGTTGTCAACGCAACTTATACGATTTTTTTTTAATAAATAACGTAACGTGTAATTTCTCCGTGCCCAATAAAAGGTCCAGGAATGAAATGAAGAGAAATATAAGTGCGCGTGTTTTTAGTTATGTTCAGAATAGGCGGATTTTCGGAATAGTGGGTTCTACTGTATTTTCAAAGACAAGCAATCTAGAAATTGCATAATTTTTGTCTGGTGAACTCTTAGATCATCATATATACTCCAATGATCTAAGGGTGAATAAGTCAATTTAACAATTTAATAGTTCATAACAATTAGTAGAAAATAGCACCAAATTTTATATAACTTTTTTACTACAAACGAAATACCTAACTGAATTAATTTGTTCTGTAAACGCGTTTGTATTCTCAATATGTTTGTGCAGCGTCACAATAATTGTAGGTATTATCTCATAATAAAACATTGATTTATTTAATTGTAAACGTTTTGTTGACTTGGATCACAATGGATGTATGACTGGTGAAAGAGGTAACCATCAACGTATTTTTACCTGATTTACTTACATTTTATTCCCCGTGTTATCGTTTATAGATATGACGTTGCGTGCAAAAGAAAGAGACAGAAATGCCCAGTCGTTGAGGGTTGCCTAACTTTGCTGTGGCTTCAGTGCCGCTTATGGACGTTTCCTTTCCAGTTGCGTATAGCGTACAGTTCAATGGCGACAATCCAACTCTAAATTTAACAACCAATGGAAACTGTCTATTTTTTGAATTTGAGCCAATTAGGATCTGATTACACTGGCAATCTATCCATACTAAGGAGCAGATGATTACAGCGATAATACAGGTGAGTATAAAGGTAAAAAATTCAACGATAAACTTTGTTAACAATAATTATTACTTATAACACAATTATTATAAACAATTTTTGATTTATTTTCTTTGGATTGTCTTGACGAATACAACTCGTGGTAGGAATCTTTTGGTAATTTTTATCAGTCAGTACCACTCATAGTTGTTGTCTTTAGAAAATCGCCACTCGTGCTAAAGCACTCGTGGCGATTTTTGTCACAACAGCTCTTCGTGATCTGACTGACAAAAATTATTACCGGCAATATTCCTACCACTTGTTGTAAAAGGTTTTCCAATAAGAGTGATATGATTTGTAAGTATCGTTTCGGCCATTTCTAATATGTCATGATCTGTCATTTTTTTTCATTGCATTCAGTAATGTTTACAATTTCATCATGTCAACATATACGCAAGAACAACGTTTACAAATTATTCAATTTTATTATCAAAATAATCGTTCTCCAATTGCAACTTTTCGTGCGCTTGAAATTGGGACATTATATACGACAATTATAATAGACCCGCGTTGCTAAGGAAACCTTTACTATTACTAACATCCATTTAAAAAGTACTCACTTTTTTCCCCGGGAAAATAGTTATTTTTGTATCTAGTGCGCAAAATGCCACTTTAGTGATCGAGAACTGATTTTAAAATAGTCGAGAACACCAAAGTAACGTAGGAAAGTGAAAAAAGGGTCACTTTGTATATTGTTATCAATGCACAAACCTTGACATTTTTTGTCGTTTGTAGAAAATAGTTAGGCGAGGAAATAAAGCACTGAACCTACCAAATTTTTGTAGTAAGACGGATTGAGATGAGGTTTTTTGCATTCGCTTCCTAAACTCAATATGAAACTTTGTACCTCCTTTTGATCATGTTTTTTTTTCGAAATCGCATTTGTGCAGTGGAAAATGCATCCTGAAAAATGCATTTTCATAGAAAAAGTTCGTTATAAATTTCTAGAATCGACTCAATTTGGGTTCACGGGGGTTTTCGAGGTCGCTGATTCCGAATATGACCTCCAAATTGGATCATCGCCCACCTGGAGCTCAGGATGATTGAGTAACCTCATCTCCGAAGCTTTTTCTGAAATTCACTTTCAACTGATTCTAAACATCTTATCCGGGGTTTTTTTGGGTTGCTGATTCGAAAACAGGCACCGGCAACCGCCCCCTCCCCCTCGTACCTGGTGCCAGGCATCCAGGAATCAACGTCCATCCTCTAACGTTTCAAGTCTATAGGGAACCGAAAATTGTTTCCCGGCGAAAATTCAAGCGAAACTCTAGGGGATGACGTTGATGACCGGTGTGGTGCACTAGATATCCGTCAGAAAGTATCCGGTGCCAGATTCGATCTGAGTGACCCAAAAATCCCGGAAACAATTTTGGGATTGAAACTTCAATGAAACTCCAGGGGATGACGTTGATACCCAGATGTGCGGGGCACCAGGTACGCGGGGGACGGTTGCCGATGCCTTATTTGGAATCAGCCACCCAACAACTCGACAAAACACTGGAACGCAAATGACTTCGTGGAAATGTAGATCCACGAATAAATGAATCTTTTCAGATATTAAAGAAAATGGCTTGAAAATTAAGATCATTAGACAAACGGACAGCTGCTTAGGTATGTCCAGAAAGGTTGTAACGATATCCTATTTAAGGTAGAGATAGGTGAATACCTGATGGAAGAAGACGCGACATAGAAAACTACAGGCCACATACACTGTAGACATGCTGGAGTAAGACTTATCCTTCAATAACTGAATCCACTCCTCCCAATCCAAGCCCTTATCAATCGCCTCAACAAACAAAACCGGATTTAGGTCAACTACTCACACAACCGACACCTTCAATCTCTCAGTCTCAACAAACTCAAAATATGTAATTCATTTACATTATGGATTAACCAGTAATCAATTAGAAAATTTGTGAAAATGTGTTGATAAAATATTTATAATGCAATATTGTTACTTAGGTACCTTTATCAAATGTTGGAGAACTTCAGATACGAATCACTCTATGCTAAAAATTTTAGTGTTACTGCTCGACGTTTCGGCAAAGTCTCATTTGCCATCTTCAACCGTTTTTTTACAGGAATTGCTTTCGAAATGTTGTTATCCTTCATAACTTTTGGGCCAATTACAGTTATTAGTTCCTCAAAATTACTAGGCGACATTCTGCGGAATGCATGACAGTGGAGATTTTCAACACTAAGGTCGCCAAGTAAGCTACTCACATCACAGTATACGTCTTATACACTGTATTTGCTTCGACTTTTAAACTTTTGCTAAAGAATAAATGACAATCAAAGCCTCACTAGCAGCCACAAGCTTGTGTTCACTCATCGGAACCACCGGAGTGCAAGTCTTCTGACAAGTAAGTCTATGTGGACGGTTGGTTGAACGGAGTAAACAAGTACAACGAGCTTGACAAGTGCAAGTAGAAGCACAAGTATGACATGAACAAAAGTAGTCTGGACGCACCTTTAGACTTCATAAGAACTTGACACAATGTTTGCTAAACCGAGAAAGAATTGATAGCAACGGAACGGTGAATAAGGTATGATAAAAAGAAATAAAAGTAAAAGCTAAATGGGGAGTGGCGATACTAGAAACCTACAGTCGAAACAAGTAAGAAACTGGAAATGTAGAGCGAGAGATAGAAAAGAATGGAGGATCATCCAACAAGGAGACCAAATAGCCTAAGATTAGAATTATGCACACATATGCTTTAAATTTGATTATTTCAATTATATATACATTTTCTTTGATAGATATGTATACACAGATAGAACAGAGTGAGAGGAATTACAAGACAATAAAGAGGTCAAAAAATAAATTCAAAGAATGGCAATAACAAATATTTATTTGTTGTTATAGGAATAAAAAAAGAGGTGCTTATACTTATTTAAACTCAACCAATTCATGTCAAGTAAAAAAGTACAAGATAATTTGGTTCCTTTTTATAATAAAGCTGTGATAAAAATAAAGCTATTTTTAAAATAATACATTTTACAAATACTGGATTCTTAAACAATATAAAATCACTTAATATATCAATACAAAAATATTACTGGAATCAAAGACTAGATTAATTAAATTATTGCAACTTGATATAACCTATTAACTGCAGATTCTTGTGACATTAAAATAGCACACATTTTTTACGGGCATATAAAAACAATTCCTTAAATATTATAAAATAGATGGTGTGGTATATTTACATATCTGAAAGAGTTAGCGTAGTTACAACTTTGCGTTATACTAATATTAGGTAACACAGAATATCCTATTTATAAATTTATCATCACACAGAATAATCACATATTAAAAATTGATAATTAAATTAGGTAAATTAAAATTCTTGGATAAAATGCTGATTGACGCTATATAATCGAGAGATTCTAAAAAATGAGGACCACTTGGAATGAATAAATATTTGAATAACGTAATGACTAAATTGAACACCTACTTATATCACAATTTTATATTAATCCCAAAATGACCTATGATCACAAAATTTTGTTACTTAACTGAGATAGTTTGAGATAGTTTTACTATATAGCCCTCACTTTACGTATTAAGTTAGCTGTATACATTTTATCATCATATTCTTGAGCTTTAATATACAGCAGCACACCAATAATTACAATTGCTGTTCCAATACCACTTAATAATGTTACAGAATTACCAAACATTAATACAGATAACCAGATCAAAAATGCTCTTTTTGTGGTATTGGCCACACTAAAAAAAAAGAAAAATAACTTGTACCTTTATTTCCCCATGAATTAATGACTTACCTGTGTGCCACTGGACTAATATAATCCATTAGGACATACGCCGTAATACTTTGAAAATGAAAGAATATTCCATTAAGTACAAAACACAAAATTAACTTAATCTCAGGTTTTTCCACACGTTCCAAGTCTACCAACATTAAAGAAGTGGGAATTTGTACAATTATACTTGCAATACTAGTATAGAATTGCAATTCAGCAGGCCTAAAATAAAATATTTATTTCGTATAAAAGTATCTTAGCAAAGAGTAATACTCTCTGATCTTAGGTTAAATTTAATTTATTTAACTAAGAAAAGTGTTACATCAAAATTAAATACTTACTGCTGCTTCACATACACTGATATTGTCGGTGTCAGTATCGTTATCCGTATCGGGATGCATCAATAATATATTGTTTTAAATGGTACTGCTTCGCACAGCCAACGATCTGGTGAAAAAGTCGCTTGTCGTAACCGACATTATGTGTGTGTTGGATGGTTCTATTGATATCGATCAGTAAATTATCGTTCAGTTTTAGTACGCAATGCAAACCAAATACACTGATTCACACAGACTAGTCCCACCACATGGGTATCGTTGTGCTGGCTTTTCAAAGAATTCTGTGTCGTCTCAGTACAAATGCAATCAACTATGAGTGCAGTTAAATTTAATTACGACATAAATATAATAAATACAGTAACAGCCTTCATATAAAGGCACTCTAGCACAACTGTCAACTACGGAATTCCAAAATTAATATCCATGGAATATTCACAAGGCGCAGCGACACTACTATCGGAGTAAAAATGCAAGGCCTCTGACTTTAAGTGGTCATAACGAAGAAACTGGGGGGTGAAATTTCTTCATTTTTGGGCAGTACATTAGTCATTTATATATGTTTAACATGTGTAAAAATCAAATTGGTAGAACCAGTTGTTTAACTTTTATTTTAATTAACAGCAATAAAAACGCTGTATTTAGTATTTTCCTGGCTGACGGTAAGATTTAACTTATCATAAAATTGTTAATGTTTCATAAATTGTTACCAAATTTACAAATGTTGTAGCACACATACTTCTGAAAAGTCGACAGCCAATAAATATTGATTATTCATATAATTAACTGGTTTTATAAGCCCTAACCGAAAATGTGCTATTTTTGCAATATACGGTAACTGAAGAAAAAATTCTTGTTTTAAATGCTAAATTTGTATTACTCAAATCGACCTGCACTATTGTTTTATTGAAAACAAAATTTGTTTTCTTGTAATTCAAAGTAAATGTTATAATTATCGCGAAAGAAAGACGCACATATTCCCGCGAGAGGTAATCTACCACATCGTAAATCGTGAGCGGCAAACCACAACAATGTGATTATTCTTTAGCATTGTACAAAAACATGCGCTTCATAGCAATAGTGTACGGCACCATCTTACACCCCGTACCGCACCTCGCCCCGCGAGCGCAAGCATACATCCTTTTTTCCAAATTTCTTTTAAATAATACATGTATACATGACATTATTTTTGTGAATCGTGTTAGACCACAATATCATTGCTTTAACCTTGTTATGTTACTGTCAATATTATTAATATCGAACGTTCAGGTACTGAGTTACACAAGATGTCGTTTTTTCATTATAGGTTTAAGACTAATAAACCAATTGGCCTCAAAAGCATCTAACACCGACAAAAAAGTATACACTTGTCAAATATATAAGTATCTACCACTCAGTTTCAATAATATAGCCGTAATTAATTTTTAAAGTCTAGCGCGTGTGCAATTTGACTCATAATTAGCGCTTTTTCGCACATAAATTAATACAGAAAATTAACGATGTGTTGCAAAAATCTAAAACTGTACACCTTTATGTAGGAATAAATGATCTTTTAAATGCACTTTATTTCATTAAATTATGATTGCTAATTACTGAGATACAAGCTTCTAAAGTCAGAGGCCTTGCATTTTTACTCCGATAGTAGTAAAGCTAACAGAGATATAACCGCTATTCCGATTTCGACATACTGGTTATCGGTGTATGTGAAAAGTATGTCCGATACCGACACGACACTGACAATATCGGTGTGTGTGAAGCCGTCCTTATGCATCAATTACTTAAAACAGGGATTCTCAAACTTTTTTAGGCACTATACCCTCTTTTACCAATAAAAAATTTTTGGTAGCCCTTCTTAGTTAGTAAACTAAAAATATATACATCAATACATTTTTATTACATTAAAACCAAACACACAAAACAAAAAGGGCTTACTTTCAAAGAAATTAGTGAAGAGGATGAGCTTGTTTCTGTTTGCACAGTTGATCAATATTGGGTTCTAACTTAGTTAAATACAATCTTAAATTATCTTCAACATTTAATTTGTTTCTATATTTTCTTTTAAGATAAGTTAAACTTGAGAAACCTTTTTCACATAAATAAGTCGTGGAAACCCCAACAAGAAATTTAACAGCAGTGCTAGACAGTTCTTTGTGTTCCTTTCTAACACCAATCCAGAAATCTAACAATATAGTACCAGAACTCAAATATTTCTTTTTCAACGTGGAATCACACGAAACTTCAATGAGCTGCTCCATTTCAAAAGTAGTCAGGTTAATGTCCAGCCCACTAGTATCCACTCATACTGTTTCTACAAAGGTGGAAAGTACTCTCTTATGTGGATCTTCAGTGCATTCAAGTGCTGGTCCATTTGAGTATTGAGTTCAGTAAAATCAGATATGTTTTTCTCATTATTTTGCCAAAATGTGTGCAATCTTTCAAAAGGCTTACAGCTGTTTTTCGTGTTTTTTCACACTCTGATCAAGGACTTCTTTAAGTTCCTCAGGGAGGTGTTTAGTCGCCAAACCCTCACGATGAAAGACACAATGAGTAAACTTACACTCAGCTGAAACCACTAAACCAATGGTGTGGGCTGGAGTGGGCTCACGTGAGCCCACTGTTAAGATTAGGTTTTCAGAGTTTTCACAATCCCAATTACCGCCTACCGGGGTATTTACGATTTATGCGCCACTAGTTAGGCGTTAGGTAACCCAAATTGTCTTCTATTAGGCGTTCATGAAACGCGTGTCAGTGTCTAGCCAATATCACGGTTGTGTAATTACTGAAATTTACACATGTGCACACTGAATGATCGCATCTATTGCGTTTCTTGAGTTTTTTGTTATTTATGTTTGACCGTGCTTTAAATTAGTAAAAACATTCGTTGTTGAAGGTAGGTAAACAGTAAATGTAAATCTTTATTATTATTTTACATTTACTTTTAAATATTTTCCATAGACCATGAAGAGACAAACTTGTTCAATTATTTTGAAACAGAAAATTGTTTAAAAAAATCATGCATCCTATTGTTTATTCTTACATCTTGACGGTCCAGTATTAATAAGGAGTTACTATCGCAATATGTATGAACTTTAATAGCGCTTTAGTTCATAAACCTCGTCATAAACAAACAAGACACTACTGTTAAGTCCTTAGTTATTTGTGATAATTGATTACAATATTAAAAGACCGTTTATGCCAATGATTTTATACTGACGTGGCAAATTAATCAAAACCCTACTTACGTGTATTTAAATTTGTCTCCAGAGATAAGCATTTTTGAATAAACATTTTGTAGACATTCTGTAACATTTGTTGCCATTGCAGCAATAAACCCACGTATTTCAAAACTAATTTCGTTGGCCGAACAAAGAGCTAAACCAGACATAACAGGTAACAAACTTAGATTAACAAACCATCCGGTCTGTTCACCTACAAGGGGCAAAAATAAAATACAATTTGCACATTAAAAAACTTACCTAACAAGCACCTTGATATTATAACAGTAAACAAAGGTGCCGAACTTTTAATAGTTTCTGTGAAACTAACAGCCACATAATTTAAAGCAATTAACCCTAATACAACTGTGAGAAACCTACGAATAATGTGTAGATTAGATGCTATTCAAATTCATAACTGAATTACCTTGTGCATCCAACTAAAACCATATGACGATAAAACCCTGGGGGTCGATGAAACCTTTGCGATGGTTTATACATTCCACATGGAAAATACATTTGAATAAATCCGCAAGTTGCTGTCATCAACATTTGACAAGCACCTAAATTAAGGGATTAGTTATTACAAAATTATGACCATCTTAACATTTTCCTACCTAACATTGTGGGATTTCCATTTAGATATGTTAAAATATACTTATTTAAAAAAAGTGTACAACCACTAAAAATATACCATAACAACAAGAAAACTATAGCACGAATATTTCGCAGTCCCGTTTTGTTGTTTGTAATTATTTGTTCGTTTTCTTTTTTGTTTGAAATGACTTCATTTTGAGTACAAGTATTTGAGGTAATTTGTACATAAGAATTATTTAACATTCTTTTATATTTACTAATATAAATTTAAAACTCAAATGTATGACACCACACAATTTTATCCATTCATTTAGGTAAACGTGTCGACCGTGAAAATTCTATAACTTTTAATTGTATAACCTCAAACGTTGACTATAAACAAACATTTCACAATGACGACAAAAAACTAAAAGCACGTCGGTATCAGAGACATAAAGCTGCATTTATAGTGTCGGTATCGGTAAGCAATAAGAAATAAGAAATAAGCGGTAAGGAAATGAACTTATGGGTAACCTGTATATCATTTATAGTAGAAATAAGAAATAAGCAATAAGCAGTAATGGTGGGTTTATGCAACGCTATTTAACTTAACTTTACTTAACTTTAATAAAATTTAATTTAATTTTATTTAATGTTCCACGGAATGGTTTGCGCAAGCTATTTAAGTTCCTTAATTATTTAGTAACTTTTTAGTAATATTATAATGTTCAAAGTTGTGTAGTATCCACAGTTGGGTTACCTATATTTTAGAGATCCGACAACATGTACAAAAAGCTGAAAAGTAGTGGCAACGTCGATACTTTTGTTTTACTGTAGGTCCCTCTGGCGGAGGAGATTTGGTGTAAGGCGGGCTTCCGAACGTAAACTTTGAAATCATCTGATTTGAAACTGCGAAGTAGTAAAGATCGTTTTCACTTGTTTTAATTTTGTGACTCCATTTTAGTGCTTTCTGCAGGTGAAACGTTTTTGATTAATACATTTATATCTGTCTAATTGAATTGCATTGTGTGTTGTTATAAACTGGTCTTACCCTGACTTTTGCATTACCTCGCGTTTCAACGTGGTTTTCAATTAATTTGAATCTCACATTGGGAGCGTTCGTTGATTATTTTGATGTCGTGTGTAAAATAGTAGAATTATCTATGTAATGTCCAGTTGCTTTCATTATATAAATATGTGTTTGAACTTATGGCATTTCCGACATTTAATCATATATGTGTGTAGTTAGAAACAAAAATATGAAAACAAAACAAACAAATGACAAAAAAATATGAATACCTTAAAAACAGACAGTCGCAATGAGGAATACTCACGGCTGATTCTGACTTCGATATTATTATTATGTGTGTAGTTAGCAAATGTATTATGATTTTTCCTATTTATTTATGTGTTTTGTGATTAATTGAGGGAAATTACAAATGAGTTCAAATTGAACATAAGGTATTAAATATTTGTAGATAAACAGAAAAGGTGGCTCTATTGTACTCTGAAACCGGACCTAACTGTACCCTTTGTGTATTTTTACCTGAGGTTGAACCCTTTTTGTAACTTGTGTACATGTCTATCTTTTTAAACTCTGGACCCTTTTATTTTAATATGCAGTGTTAGTTTGATTGGATTTGATTTGTTTAATTTGATTATTTATTGTACTATTTACAACTGCTGCATAAAGTATTTAAATCTGATCGAAGAGTATCAACAATGAAATTGTAAATGTTTTGTCTTGATATTATTTAACAGTCTTGCTGCTATAATTTTGTATTTGAATTGATGTCATGTATGTAATTATGTCAAAGGAGGAGTTTTTTTAGTGTTCGCACTTTTTCTCCTCCGAATCGTCGAGTAACTGGCAATAAATGAATGATTTTGGTACAGTTAATGTTGGTTTTGTTTCTCCTTCCCGATCATAGTTCACGACCAGTATATTCGAACCGATTACACGATAGAGGGCCTGCCAGACGATCACGAGCTTATGTCATTTGGGGTTGGTTTGTTTTAGAGGGAAAGTTTAAATTTTGCCGGCCATGTTTAGGGTTTCCCGCTCCTTTTGAATTTATTAACGTAAAGGGGGTGAAGTTAGCTTCTTCGTAGTTTAAGTTAGTTATTTTAGGGCTAGGGGGGGTACATTACAGTTGGTGTCATAATTATAACATTGGTATCATTGGTGTTTGTGAAGTTGACATCTGTTTGAAATTTTGAATGTTTGATAAAGGTTTGATAACCTATATTTTCGTCTAGTGTTTGTGTTTTCTTTTCTTTCTCCAAAAATGTCTCGTTTACGTAAACTTGCTGTGTTTAGTTTATTATTAATCGTACATCACAACACCCTTTTATTTTTATATTATACATATACAAGCAAGTAGGTACAATGAAAGAGAAGGAATTTCTATGACAATTTACGTCAAAGATTTAATTGCTTTATTTGGGAATGGCGGGAATATCAAACAATGTTCGATCAGTATCGTATACATTCGCATGTGACAAGTTTTTGCGCATGCGCACTTCAATTTTCACTTACAAAATTAACTTAAAACATAAAAGTTGGTTATGTCTTAAGTTAAATTAAATTCTTAAGTTAAGTTAAATCGCGTTAAATACTTGCATAAACGCTTTCCTTGCAATCACAAGATTAATCTTATAAATAAAATTAAGTTAAGTAAAGTTAAGTTAAATAGCGTTGCATAAACCCACCATAAGAAATAAGGAATTGGTTCAAATTTATTTCTTACCGTTACCGTTACCGAATCGGGAACATTCGTATACAGCTGTGAGCCTTAGATCATATCACAGACCATTATGGTCTGTGGATCATATATACTAATATACTCCGTAGATAAAGCATTTTATTTTGTGCCAGCTTGAATGACGAAGAAACTAAATATTGGTTTCGTGAAGAGCGTTCGGCATATGCGCATTAAAGCACGCGCGTAATCTGGGCCTATGGCTGTCGGTTCTGGAAACCGTGTTTAAAGTGCGCATGTGGGAGTCGCCTTTAAAGGCAAAAAAGATATCGTCTCTCTGTCTGGCATCTTGCCTCATTTTCTATACATGGCAAGAAAGGCTAATGCTCTATCTACGGAGTATATATGATCTAAGCTGTGAGCTTACGAGCTAAGAAAAGACAGATGACATCAACATAAATCAGTGTTAAAGAAATATTTGAGTGAAATATATACATATTCAAGAATCGATGGGAAAATATTATGTCAAGTTGATTTTAATTTGACAATCGTACATTAGGTAACCTAAGAATCGTACCATAAACACAGTAATAACACAGAATAAAAGACGATCAGAAGCGACACTCCCCGTCGGCACCTTTGAAGTTATGTTGCCGGTGCAAGGCGGGCTCGTCGGGGCAACCACGCCCATTTTAGTAAAACTTCCTTGTCTGTTGCATTAGCAAGGCTAGTAAAAAGAGGAGTGGTTTGTAGTTTTTGGCATTATTATGTAAATTTGAAATCGTATAAAAAAATGTCATAAACGAAAAATATTTGCCATACATTTTCGCATTTGATAGGCCGTTCACCGTAAAACTAATTCCGATAGAATTCTCGCAATAAGAGTTCAAAGTAAAGGTAACCGTAACTCCGGCATGCTACCACATGCTACTCTCACGTTGACTTAATTTTTAATTCGCCGTTATATGCCTACTTCAAATCAATAATGCAGAAAAAGCAGTATTTTATTAGCATGTAATTTACAAATAGATACAGGTACTTATATAATTATTAATATTTTTATAATATATGCGCACTTTTATAAATTTGATACCTAATAAGCTTGAAATTTTTAAAATGCGATCCTTTTATACCTCGGTTAGCATATTTCAAGGTATAAAAGAGTCTCATTCTAATAAATAATTTTAATAAATACAATGTGGGAGTCATTACACGGTGGGATAAACGGAATCTTTCATGTTCCGAAACTACTGATTACAATTTTTTCAACAATTGTAATAGGTATGAAGGTAATTATATGATTGTAGATATTAATTTTGTCCAATTGTAAATTATACAATTTGAAATGTTTGTGTTTCTTTTTTCAAGTTGCCAATTAATCGATTAATCGCTTTCCTTAGCGTACATACGTTGATTAATTTTTGTATCGAGTATCGTTTAATTAGTAAAAATAGTAATCGATTCTCACTAATCGATGTTTTGTTGTTCGATACCCATCCCTAATTTTAACCGCTGTAGAAAAAAGTTTATTTTGTAACTACCTTTTGTTATCCTTAGGAAATCCAAACAAACTAATATTTTTATGCGATTTCATGCTGTTACTGCAGTTAGGAGCAGCGCACCGTCCTCCACCTTTATTTGGTGCCATTTAAAATCTGTTTTAATAAATAATTAATGAATCACCAATTGATTGTTTTACGCTTATTACGTCTATTAAAAATCAGAACACCTTTTAAAATTTGCAACGCACCGAACACCGCTACATACGCTGTACTGACCCACTGACCGGTATAATGGTATCAATGCGCTCGCTATAATTCCACACCCAGAAGGCGGAGCGGTTGTTCGTGCGATAAGAAAATCGACAACACGGATTTAGCAGAGAGTCGCTTCTGATCGTCTTTTATTCTGTGGTAATAATTTAAATTAAACCCGCAATGCGCATGCCTACTCTGTTACCGTTAAAGAACTATAAATGCGTTTTTATTTCTTACTGCTTATTGCTTATTTCTTATTTCTTATTGCATACCGATACCGACACTATAAATCCAGCTTAACACTCTCAACTAAGGAGAGCGTAATAATATTGGGTTGCAACATAGATAATTTATAAATTATGTATGGTTGCAATTGCAAGACGTTCGAAGACGTCTCATGGTGGAGTGTCAAAGACACATGGCATTGGAGGAAAAAAGTATGATGATGACGTACCAATACTTTTATAAAATATCTTGCCATGTTCGTGAATTAAATTCTTTCAAGTTTACAAAGGATTTATCAAAAAACTGAGGGAAATCTGAGATTTGGAAATCGAATTTTTGAAATTTATTTTATTTACTCGTAAGCATCGCCGCTACTTTGGTAGTCCAAGATTTTCTTATTCAAGTGAATAGTCTATAGGTAAGTGGTTTACTGGTTTGTGAATATGCCCCCCAAACTTATATCACATCAGTATAAAGCTCATGATAGTATCACAGTCTAGATACAAGACTGTGGTAGTATAGACGTATACTGTGGTAGTATCCTATACAATTTGGACACCCTATACACCATAGAGAAATTAAGGCCATAATTATTAATTTCTCTATTACCTACACTACATGCACTGACAAAAAATATGAGGAAATTAATGTTTCCGTTTTAATTCATTCAATTTAATTGCAGCTAATATGAATCACTTTAATAGCTTTGGAGTGCCATCCAAGTCGTTCAAGAAACGTAATTTATTTTTATAAAAATAGAAAATAAACAGCATAAAGGTTATGCAAAATATCACATTTATTTGATTAAATTAGCACGTGAGAAACGGGATTGTTTTCAATTACATATGTTGATTGTTGTGACTGTGACGTAACATAATAATAATTAGGATGCATTACTCATACAAGATGTATTTATTATACAGGTGCGCGGTCATCAACCCTTGCAATCCAAAACATTGATCCATTTTTGCAATGATTCCTGAAACTGAAACTTAAAATATACAAAATAAAAAAATGAAATAATGGATAGCATAATTGAAATGATTAAAATGTTTAAACAGTGTCTATAAATAGATAAATTGAATATGCAGAGAAAAGAAGAAATCTTTGAACAGAAACGATTGGAACTGGAATCATGTCTTCAGCGAATGGAAGCCCGATTGGCAAGCATGGTACCTATAGGGCATACGGCGGATGTGTTAGAAGCGCAGTTGAGAGAGCAAAAAGCTTTACATGCGGAACTTCACCAGTTTAAAGGACAAGTAGAGGCCTTTCAGCAATTAATGCAACGAATTATTACTAGCCGTCAAAATGAAGATACTGGTCGATTTAAAAAAGTATTTTTAATAACATCCTTATTTATAAATTTAACTCTCAAATTGTAGGTAGTCGAATATGTAAATCAACATTATTCTCGGATAGATGCTTGTGTTATAAATAGAGGAAAATTGCTTCATTCCGCTTTAAGTTCATTACAAAACTTGGATCGCTCCATGGACAATTTCTTAGGGTGGCTAAGCGAAGCCGAGTCTGTTTTGGAAAGTTTAGAAACGGAACCTGAATCTCGAAGAGGTGCTCAACAACTTAAAGAACTACAGCACGATATTGATTGCCAGTCAAGTACACATGGTGCATTACGCTCTTCTAGTATGGCATTACTTGGATCGCTTACTCCTGAAGATGCATTAATGTTACAGTTACGTGGTGATGAAATGGAGCGGAGGTGGCAGGTAAAAATATAAATGTTTTTGTTGACCAAACTTATTTAGTCTGTTTAAATTGTAGGCTTTAAATGCGCGTACTTTAGATTTGCGTAATCGTTTAGAACATAATGCCGATTACTGGAATTCATTATTGTTGTCTTTGCGTGAACTGACTGAATGGGTTATACGTAAAGACACCGAACTTGGATTGGCTTCTTGTCAAGATGATCACAGAGCATTTCGACAACAATTGGAAGACAAACGCCCACTTGTTGAATCAAGTTTACGAAATGCCAGACAATATGTATCAGGAGAAACATCAGGTGAATTAGCTCGTAATTTGCGAAGGGAGCTTATAAAATTATCAGACAAGTGGAATGCTCTTATTGATAGATCTGATCAGTTATCAACTCGTTTTGAGCAAAGTGTAGCTGTAAGTTACCGATTTACTGATTAACTACGTTGTTGAAACATATTTTTAGAAATTAAAACAGCTAGAAGTGAATCTCAAAGAATCCGCGTCGGCCGTTGCAAGTTTAGAAAGAATGACTTTGACTTGGAGTACTCCTAGAAGTGCGGCAGAAGCCAGGGACTTACTATCAAATTTAAGAATTTTGGAACAAAAGCTACCTCCCTTACAACGTACATTGGAAGAAGCCAGGTTACACGCTGCTATGTTAGGTTCACTTCTGCCATCTGCCCAAGCTGCTCAACTTGAGGATTGTACTGCTCGATGTCGAGCGTTACAAGCGGCAATACGAGAAAGGCGTGAGCAGTTGCAAAGTAGTAGTCAAGGTAAATTTATGTTTGTGTATGTTCTTGTACCTAAATTGGTGTCGTGTCTATGAAAAAATGCAAGGTACAATAAACAAATGGAACCCCATTGGTTGGATACTATTTTGTGTGTATACAATAGCCCAGTAAAATAAGACGAAATTTAACGATTTGAATGAAATAATGGTTACAGCTTTGAAAATTTGGGAACAAGCTTGTTTTGTGCTCCCTTTGAAGTGTTCAAAAGTCCCCACCCATACCTCCCCTCCGAGAGAAATGGGGGGCAAAAAAGTGTCTCGAGAATAGCCATTCGTATCGCAAAATGCTTCAAATAAAAGTTGTAGAGAATTTAATTACAAACAATTTCCGTTTTTAAATATTTCCTTACGATTAATATTAACAGAGATATAATCATTTAAACCTTTTTCTAAGACTCAATCGCTGCTCGTTTTGTATAATAAAATCAATAATAAGTCGAAAACTATTGATTCTACGTACTTAGTGCATATAATGAAAGTTGTAGAGAATTAAATTTTGAATCTATATGAATACACGAAATATCATTTTGGTAATCTTTATAAGGCGATAAATGTATAGTATGCGTAAAATGATCACTCATTTTCTTGCTCCAGATGAAGGAAGCCACCACACTATTCAAAAATCTCCTGGCTTCTGAGGCTTTTATTTGTTTGGCTTTCTTCAGTAACCTCATCTAGAAATGATCGGGTGCAGCACTGACTTTTTTTGCCAAATACACATATTGAATATATGCCAAATTGACAGCTAGCAGGCGTTTCGGTCTTTCTTCAACATTTATATGAATGTGACAAAACTTAAACAGAAAATAACAAACATGAAAATGAAACTTTCTTTCCACCTCCTCCTCTTCCTCCCTTTTCCCATTTCTCACTCTTCCTCTCTCCTCTTCCTCCAATCCTTCCCTCAGATCTTCCTCAACTACTGCCTCCTCTCCCACCTCGTTTTCAACCCCACCCTCGCCCTTCTCGTGTCCCCTCCCTCTCGATTTTCTACTACTTCCTCCTACCCTCTCTACTTCTTACCTTCTTCCTCTCTTTTATCTTACCCCTCTCTCTTCCTCCCCATCTCTTCCCACCTTCTCCTCCCTTTTCCTCTCATCCTCCCGCTCGCCCTTCTGTCGCATGGTATATTATAAACAAAAATTCAGAAGCCTTACCTTGCACCTATATCAGTAACCGAAATCAAAGTGTACCAAAAGCGCTTAGGTAAATGTGTGTGGTACATTATAAATTGCATTCATTAGTACCGCAATATACATTAATATAGAAATGCCTTGCATAAGATTTTTTATTATTTGGTTCAAGCTGTATTTTGATTTTGCTGCTTATGCTGCCCCCTTACACTGCCACATGAAATATACAATTTAATTGAATTTTATTTTGCTATCGCATAAGCCAATCAATATATAATTCATTTTACATGGTTTTTGGAATAGTCACCTTGTTTAGATTTATGAAAATGTGTATTATTTTTAAATTAACCAAAGTAAATATTAACGCACATCATCGACCGTTGTTATAAAATTACATACTTGAACTTTGTAATCAGGATCTACTGTTATTCAAATGTACATTTTATGTGGAAATTCTATGCTTTGGAATCCGCACAACATGGTGGCGTTGGTTTCTGATCGATTAATTTTTTTAGGTGAATTGTCTCCAGGTCCATCAAGTGTTCAACCTCCTTGGGAGAGAGCAACAACGCCTAATAAAGTGCCATATTATATAAATCATAGCTTGGAAACTACTCACTGGGATCATCCCCACATGTTAGAATTAGCTGTTTGTTTATTGCAATTAAATGAAGTACGTTTTTCTGCGTATCGGACTGCATTAAAACTGCGTGCCATCCAAAAGAAGTTATGCTTAGATTTAGTTAATTTATCTGCAGTTTCGGAAGCCTTCGATATTCATGGGTTACGAGGACAAAACGATAAATTGTTAGATATTGCCGATATGGTGCTTGTTCTTCGAGCTATATACAGTGGTGCTCTCACACAAAATCCTAGTTTAATCGATTTGCCATTGTGTGTCGATTTAGCTCTTAATTGGTTACTTAATGTTTACGATAGTCAACGAACAGGCCAGATACGTGTACTTAGCTTTAAGGTAAGAATGACCTTCATTGTATAAGTTTTATTCATTTTTATTCACTTTTATTAGGTAGGACTGACTATATTAACTAGAGGACATTTAGAAGATAAATATCGTTACGCTTTCCGTTTGATCGCAGATCCTCAACAAAGAGCTGATCAAAGAAAGTTAGGATTATTACTACATGATATTTTACAAGTACCCAGGCAGTTAGGAGAAGTAGCAGCTTTTGGTGGTTCTAATATAGAACCAAGTGTACGTAGTTGTTTAGGAGAGCGAGACGATTTAGAGGCGACACATTTTCTTGCATGGTTAAAACAAGAGCCACAATCGCTTGTATGGTTACCGGTGTTACATCGCCTTGCAGCTGCAGAATCTGCAAAGCATCAAGCTAAGTGTAATTCGTGTAAACAGTTCCCTATAGTAGGCCTCAGATATCGTTGCTTGAAATGCTTCAATTTTGATATGTGTCAAGTATGTTTTTTTGCTGGCCGATTAACCAAAGGTCATAAACTATCGCACCCTATGCACGAATACTGTGCTGCCACCACTTCCGTTGAAGACGTTAGAGATTTTACAAAAGCATTGCGTAACAAATTTAAAAGTAAACGTTATTTTTTAAAACATCCAAGAATGGGTTATCTTCCAGTACGTTCTGTGCTAGAAGGAGATGAACTAGAGAGCCCCATTGCTTCTCCACAGCATAGTGACATGCACTCTCGTTTGGAAATCTATGCAAATAGACTAGCAGAAGTTGAATTAAGAGCTGCTTCGCCCGAAGATGAACATCAATTAATAGCCGATTATTGTCAGTCATTGGAAGGGGCACCGGCTAGTCCAGGTCAGCTTATGTTGGTAATAGATGAGGAGCAACGTGCTGAATTGCAAGATATGATATGCGAGTTAGAAGCAGAAAATACTGCTTTACGGCAGGAATATGAACAGTTGCAAAGAGGTAGTGTTCCTCACCCTCCACCTGCTCAACATGATGTGTTGGCAGAAGCCAGATTATTACGGCAACATAAAGGTCGTCTAGAGGCTCGCATGCAAATTTTAGAGGATCATAACAGACAATTGGAAGCGCAACTTCAAAGATTAAGGCAACTTTTAGACGAACCGCCCACTGCTACTTTGCAAACACGTTCCGTTACAGCTTCTCAGTTAAATCAAGATACACCGGGCCGTGTATCGCAACCTCCTCCACCAACTGATCATCGTTAAAAATTGATGGAACTTTGCATGCATCTAGCTTAATGTACCTAAAGTACTATTTGTACATTGATCTCAAATATTTTTTATTACCTCTCAGCTCTCACAAAATTCCTTCTGGATATAATTGGAGTTGTAAAGTTCTATTTGTGAAAAATGTTGATAAAAAAATTATTTCTCAGGAAACTACCTCAATACAAACAATTTCTTAATTGACAGCTATTTGTTTGATATGCAGTAGAACTTGTTTATAACATCATCGGATATAGCGTCAACTCGGGTGTAACGTCATAATAGTCATGGTCCCTAGAACTTCCTATAGTTTACAACGTAAAAAACATTTCATTTAGCGACCAAATATTCGCACTATACTCGGTTTTAACGTCATTTTAAACATAGGTTTGGGAACTTTTGACCATATTCTTAGAATGTTAATAAGCTGTTTTCGTTCTTTAAGGATTTACAAAGGTTATCTTAAATCCTACGAGAGATAAATAGGAGAGAACATTACTGTATCAACGCACGCGACGGAAGAACAAACTACAGACTATTTCCAAAAATTAACTTTTTACAATACATACATACATACATACATACATACATACATACATATGTATGTATACAATGTATGTGCGCGATATCTATGGTAAGTATGTACTAATTCACGTATGTAACATTGATAATAAAATTTGTAGCTGTATAGCATTAGTTATGCGTAAATTGTTTTGAATTATTATATTTTACCCAAAAATCACTTACATCGAAAATAACATCACTCTGTTATAACGACAAAAAATCGCTAGTCTCGGCAATGACGCTATAACCGAGTTCTATTGTAGTTTGTGTTACATCAGAATTAGATACCCATTTAATCAAACATTTCTTTCAAAACTTTCTTATAAATTAATGTGTGAATTGTTATATGGTTGGGGTAACTTATCTGTGTGAGTCTTTGTTTTTATATTTACATATTTCATCTTTAATTTATTGGCTGTGTTGTAATTTTCTTATTGACACATTTCAATGTGCATATAGTACTAAAATCCATATCGTAACTAATAAGTATTATTGATTTGTATTGTATTGTTAAATTTTGCTGATTGTACATTTTGTGAAAATTGAAAAAATAATTTATTTTTTTCAATTCACGGTGGGTAATATGTATGTAATTGTTATAGTTTCATTTCAAGAAGATACTACCACATTTTAATCGTTGTCTCAAAATATTAATTTTCAGATTTATACAGCGGTTGTTTTTGGTTTTAGAGATACATAATAGAAATGTATAATCGTCGACAAATTAAAAAAATTGTTTGTACACGAAACGTTAACGAACTAAATATCCCATTAAATGGAGACAATTTGTTGTGACATTTATACAAACAACAATTTCTTGTTATGTTTTTTGTTATTTATAATTATAAATAAACATATAAAAGCACATATCTTAATTAAAATGGTTAAAAACACATATTTGTGAAACATATCAATATTAACATTTATTATTATGTAAACTTGTGTTATATTATCTTTGATTATTGTAAATATGTACTCAGAGATAATAGTAAAACCCATTGTGAATTTGACCTGTTAGGAACATATTCTAATAGTCCTTAACTGTTGAAGCGTAATGTAACGAAAGATGGAAGTATGTACAATCATTTACCTTGTAGCATTCTACCTTTTTAATCTTTATACCTTTTACTAGTAGTAAATCTGATCTGCCATATACGAAATGATATAATTTACTTTTGCCTTTATTTTAAAATAAACTATGAAAAAGTACCTTTACTCTTTGTCTTTTAATTATAATTATTAATTAAAACAACATACATTGCATTTTCGACATCACGCATGGTAGTTTACAAGAAAATTAAATATAATTAGCTTATAAAATACACGTTTTATTACGCTACCATATAACATACTCTAACTCTTTGCTCTAATCATAACCACTGCTTGCATTTATCTAATGCAGACCTGTAAATTGGTTAATTCTGAAAATTGACATGAATGTCGTCGAAACATTTCATCATAGATACTTGAAAAATGGCTCAATCAAACTTAGAAAGAGAATTTCTGTCACTACATCGTTTAAAAAAAATTAAGCACTCAAAATCATGGCACCTATTGTCTAACACCTAGTATTTTATGACATGATTAAAAAGTGTGAAATGTGAAAAGAGCATCATGGTATTACCAAAGACTATATAATCTTTGGTATTACCAAAGACCAATTATTATATGGTCTTTGGTATTACCAAAGAGTCTTTGGTATTACTTATAAAGAAGTGAAAATGGTGAACAATACTTGTGCAGCTAAACATATTTTTCGCAACACATAATCTGTTACTCAATTGATCTTGTGTTGTACGATGCAATCAGTGTTCTTCACAACAAAACAAAAGTTCCATATAGCTTATATTTTCCTATCATGGTTGGTGTCTAAATAAATATATATTGGACATTATTATTTAAGAAATCCCAAGTAGTTCATGCTAATCTTAACATAAAACTAAAACAATACAATTTAGTTTGGGGCTATCCAACTAAAACTTTTAGTGACCTTAGTGTTTAATAATTATACCAAAGAGTAATTTAGATACTCTTTGATTATACATATAACTGTATAAAGATTTTGGTTGAATAAGATTTAACGATTTTACCAATTCTTCATTAATACCTATATGACCTTTTTTCCGTTATGCCAGGCCGCTGTTTATTTACACTTATATTTATATGGCTCAACAATTATGGGTATACAATGCAATACTAAAAGTTGGAATACGAATACGCGTTTAGGAGACAGAAGCTCTAGTTCTTAGAGGCAGGCACTAGAAGAGGGTCAGGGGTTGCACAAAATTTCATAAATATTTGTATGGTCAAGAATTTATAGTTCAAACGCACCATAAGCCACTGGACCTTGATTTAAGAGTGTTAATGTTGTAAATGGTTGGTTGACTAATGATAACTGATTCCTAGGGGAGAATTGAGTTATACAAACCGGTGCATTGTTTAAAGGGATTAACTTAATAGTACCTTCAAAATTAATGTGACCATTCATCCCGCATTAGGTGGGATTGTCCCGTTTTGAAATTTAGAAACCCGCAGAAAGAATGTACCGCAAAATGTCCCTCATAATTGTAATATTAACCCTCAACTACTATCGTGGGGTCAGATTTGACCCAGGCACTTGAACTTTTGTGCGCAATGGGTACACCGTTCGGCACACGACCTTCTTGTTCCATGTATTCTCCCACTTAAGTGAATAGTTTAGCATGCCCTGTCTGATAGTTCGCACATGGTATTGACTTTGGGTCGGATTTTACCCCACGGTAGTAGTTGCGTTATTATTATTTTAGTTATTATTCATAATGGTAAAGATAACAAACATTCCAAATTTTGCTCAAAATGTCATAGGACCATCTGCAAAACAGATTCACTACAGGAAGTTTCATGTACTTTGTGCCCAAGAGTAGATAAACAATAACGTGTTATGTTTTTGATCATAAAATATTACAAAGTTCTATAATTTTTGTTTTAGCATCATCATTTTCTTCAAATAAAATTTTATTTTACAAAAAATCTGATTTTTATATACACATACATTGATCAAAAATACTAAAAAACAATAAATATATTTTTATATAAGTTTTAGAGCATATTAAAATTCGGGTCCTCTATGCCCCACGATAGTAGTTATGTGAGTGTAAATAACGATAGTAGAGGGTTAATATGTCATAGCCTTGTTTATATACCTTAAGGTATATAAACAAGGGTCATAGTAATGGTAATAACACTGCTTTGAGTGCGTTGGTTTAACTTAAAACACCCCTCCCTACTTAACCGATTTATTTACGTAGTAACCTAAACTTTGAAGGGTCTTGTCATCTTGTGAAGATTTTTAGGAGAGACTCGTAATAATGTGTCGAGGGTGTATCTAACGGGGGGGGGGGCTTTCATTTACATATGGTCACATTATTCAAAATGTAGGATTGCATTAGTCACATTGGTATTGTTAATGTAAAAATCGAGCTTGTGATGTATTGTATTGGGCCGGAATGACTAAACATATTGAAGACATGATCAGTAATCTTATATATATAAAAATGAATCGCTATTTCCTTGGTCACGCCATAACTTGAGAACGACTTTACCGATTTCAGTCATCTTTTTTTTAAAATGTTTCTAATACTTTGTAGAAGGTTCTTACGCAAAGAAAAATTAAGAAAATTGCCCAGAAAATTGGTAAATTTCAGAAAACTTAACGCGTTTGACAGTTCGCCCATTTGACAGTTCGCGCGTTTGACAGTTCACGCGTCGCAAATGTCGTTTAACATCCGCATCGGTCGGCATCTATCGATCAAAAAATTCATTTAAAAGTATTCATTTCTTGGTGTACAGTCCATTCGATTTGAACGTTTATCCAGTTTTGAGTTTGTTGAGTGATTTTTTTTGATAAGTGTTTGTTTATCGCAGTTAGTTCACCGCAATCCCGCTTAGTATTAAAATTAAAAATCGAGCGAAGGATAATGAAAATAGTAGCGTTAGCATGTCCGAATTACGTTCGAGAGCGACGGGAAATGAACGTAAGCTAATCAATTCAAAATCAATTACTGTGCGTTACGTAGTCTCGCAAAAACTCGAAAAGTACTAATACAATTTTGCATAGTGATTCAGATTAACCATAGGAGGGTTTAAAGCCATTAATTGAAGATGACTAATTTAAAATATTGTAAACAGAATCGTAACGTTTGTACTCTAAATTGGACAGATTCACTGACTGTGGAAACAATTCGCGGTTGACATGTAGGTAGGTATGTCAAAATTGAGTTGAACCAAAAGTATGAAGTTGGAAGGTTTATTAGGGTTTATAATCGCTTATGAAGAGTTACATTTTTAAACGTTAATATTTCGAAAACAATAAAATTTAGGAGTGGTGTATTAGAGAACAGTGTTAATAATCATGAGCAGATTTCGAAAATGTGACAATATACGCGGTGTTCTATTTGTAAAACGATTCAAGATGGCGCTCAGCCGCCATTTTGTAACTTTTAGCCGTCATCTCTACATATTTAAAAGGATAAAATGATGACTGACTGACTCACTGACTCACTCACCGATCTATCAACGCCCAGGCCAAACCAATGAACCTAGAAACTTGACATTTTCAGTGAACCTTCCCCTGATGATGTAGGCACCCACTAAGAAGCGAATTTCGAAATTCATCTCCTAAGTGGGTCAAAATAAGGGTTGAAATTTTAAAATGGTTGAAGCGATCTATGTAACGGGGGCAGATGGAAATCTAAAAATTGCTCAAAAGCACCTGTATTGAAATCCATGAGACACGTATTTCACCTTTTTTCAAAAGTTACCCTCTAAGGGTTCCAAATTAAGGGATGACATTTTACATCTTTATATATAAAAATGAATTGACGTTTGTGTGTCTCATAAAAACTCGAGAACGGCTGAATCGATTTGACTAATTTTGGTTTTCAAATATTTGTAGAAGTACAAGGAAGGTTTAAAAGGTGAGACATAAGTCCTAGGAGTTTAGGGCTTCGCCCCTATGGGTTTCAAAATTACCGTGTTTTTGTTATGGAGTTTTGATTTTATTAGTAAACATTGTAAACAAAAACGCAATGTTATTTATTACTGTCAAACTTAAAAGCTGTAATGTAGCAATACCTTTGGAAGTTCAGACAACTTTTATTGGCGGTACGAAGTTCGCCGGGTCTACTAGTATTGTAATAAATATCAAAATACAAATTTAAGAGAGCCATATTACATATAATATCACGATGTAACATACCGTGGACGAAAGTGGAGTGTGATATTTTTTATATTTATACAGGTAGGTAATTGATTATTACTCAAAATTTGTGGAAATTGCCACATTATACAATAACAGCAGCATGACATGGAATACCTGCTCCACAGTTATTGCGGATAATCAGTGCTCTTTTTATCATGGAACGCTTGGGAACGGCGGAACGCTTGGGAACGGCGTTCCGCCACCTGTTTTCGATGGATTTTTTTAAAAATAGTTGGTCTAAATAAATTTGCCCTGTTGAGCAGAGCAGATCGGATTTGATTTTCAAGAGCTCCTTAATTACACCACCGTTTAACCGCCCTGCATTTTGGTTGCCTAAACACTGAACGCAGCTAATAATACCACTTTGTGATAATACCTAATAATAATATTGTCTTTATTTAAGTACAATAAAAATGAACAATTAAACTAGTCTATTTATCTGTATTTTTGTATATAAATAGGTATAGGTATTAGTATTAGGTACTTTCTATTTTTTGTTTTTCAAGATTTTATTTTTATATTTATTCTTTGCGACTGAGGGAATTAAGTAGGTACAGCACGTACGGAGAAAGATTGCCCCAAGGTCGGATGCGCACTCGTATAATTGTAAATTTTCCAAGCTTGGCAATTATATCATACCAGTGGTGTCGCCGCTAAATTCCGTTTAATTAGTAACATCTGGCTTGAATATTAAAAAAAATGATATTTGTCTTAAATGAGTATATTTTTTCTTACTTGTTACTAAAATATAAATTTAAAAACACTGCGAGTTTTATTTCCACATAAAAATTGACGCCACTGTTAAACGTGGAAAAAGCAGTTTACATACCGATCGCTTCCGAATACACGAAGTTCACCTGCGCACCCGAAGCAATCTTTCTCCGTACGTGCTGTACCCAGGGGTGGGCAGTCACAAAATACTTGTATTTAAAATACAGTATTTGAAATACATTTGTATTTTGTATTTTGTATTTGATGATTTTTCCCTAAAGTATTTTGTATTTTGTATTTCAAATAGTCTCTTATGAGTATTTTGAATTTTGCATTTGAAATACATTAATGTATGTATTTTGTCCACTGCAATGTTAACAATAGGTTCAGAGTGAATTCTAAGATCCCATTTTCAAGAACCTACCTATAAAACTTTCCTAGAACGTCTAACTAAATCTCCCCAAAACACCCCGTATACGCATACAGGGTGTTTTTTGGGAGATGGGAAGTATTTTTGTATTTTTGTATTTCAAATATTGTATTTGTATTTTGTATTTTTAAAAATAATATAAAAGTATTTCGTATTTTGTATTTCAAATACATTTCTAGGAGTATTTTGTAATTTGTATTTGAAATACGTGCATGTATTTTGCCCAGCCCTGGCTGTACCTTAGTACCTATGTACTAGAATATATTTTTTATTTTCATACCTACTTAAAACCAGAGAAATGTTATCCCTACTACAGGTATAACATTTCTCTGCTTAAAACTCTTTTTAGTCTTCTAATTATTTCTCCGCCATGATTAATTTGTCATACCGAAAATTATTTATATTACAAAAAAAAAGTAACTTATGTAAATTTTAAAGCCTCTCTTAAATATTATTAGCTAAGCTAACATTCTCTCAATACAAGAGTGGCACGCTCAAGCGATACTCGATACTTCGATACAAGCACAGCAGAGAGCACAGTATTAGCCTGGTATTCAACTTAAACATAAACCTACTTTGAAAGCGTTATTTTAATTTACACTCCTTCGCGCACGATATCTAAGTCACAAACTACCCTTGTGATCTAAGTGAACACGGTAATCGGTAATCCCATAATGCGTTTTAATAACTAGGCACCGCAGGTACAAAAAGTATCAGTTACTTTTTTAAACGATTACCCCGGTACCGGTATTGTCACTGGTAACGGGTACTTTGACCGGGTAGGTAAAATATTGACATCTATAAGTACTGGTCGTACGGAGAAAGATTGCTTCGGGTGCGCAGGTGAACTTCGTGTATTCGGAAGCGATCGGCATGTAAACTGCTTTTTCCACGTTTAACACTGGCGTTGCTTTTTATGAGGAAATAAAACTCGCAGTGTTTTTAAATTTATATGTTAGTAACAAGTAAGAAAAAATACGTGTACATGTAAAATTAAATCACATATACTCATTTAAGACAAAAATCATTTTTTTTTAATATTCAAGCCAGATGTTACTAATTAAACGGAATTTAGCGGCGACACCACTGGTATCATATGATTGCCATGCTTGGAAAATTTACAATTATACGAGTGCGCATCCGACCTTGGAGCAATCTTTCTCCGTACGACCAGTAGTCAGCTACTCATCTGATATTCCAAAACCACTGTATGATTTGAATCGGAACCATATCGGAACTACTCTCGCTAATTTTTCGTTTACGCCGGGGGTTAAAATTTTCTCACAGACAACTAACTCTGGTTTTTTCATTATGTTCTGGAAAAACTTGTTTAATCAGTTTCTGTATTTTCTTCTCATCTTTATTTTTCTAACGAATCCCTATTTCATACTCCAGCTGTTCTAATAACCGATCCTTCTCCGGAGTGTCGGTGCAAATCCGGGTTTTGCCTTTTCTATTTTCTCCATTTTTATTTTTCTTAATACAGGGTCTAGGAAATTGCCCAAGTCATCGTTATAAAGCTTGGTTAATGCCGTTAATGGGCTCATTTAATGAACCGTGGATATGGTTCAAAATTGTTTAACATATATAATCCTTTGTGGCGACCACATATGATCCCGGTACACAGTCGCTTACGTACTGAGCAACGATTGATTCTCATTGGCCGACCAATGACAACGCGTCGACACCGGCCAGAATCCTTTATAAGCGAACGCTGTTAGCCACAGAAGTCAGTCAGAATTCATAGCCGCCAACGGAATGACTAGACATATTGAAGACATGATCAGTAATATTGTAATAAATATCAAATTACAAATTTAAGAGAGCCATATTATAATATCACGATGTAACATACCGTGGACGAAAGTGGAGTGTGATATTTTTTATATTTATACAGGTAGGTAATTGATTATTACTCAAAATTTGTGGAAATTGCCACATTATACAATAACAGCAGCATGACATGGAATACCTGCTCTACAGTTATTGCGGATAATCAGTGCTCTTTTTATCATGGAACGCTTGGGAACGGCGTTCCGCCACCTGTTTTCGATGGATTTTTTTAAAAATAGTTGTTGGTCTAAATAAATTTGCCCTGTTGAGCAGAGCAGATCGGATTTGATTTTCAAGAGCTCCTTAATTACACCACCGTTTAACCGCCCTGCATTTTGGTTGCCTAAACACTGAACGCAGCATAATAATAATACCACTCTGTGATAATACCTCCACCAAGCTTACAAAGTTGAAAATGGGCGTGTACGGCGCTACAACCGCTTTTTCGCGTACAATAAAAAGAAAAAGTTTTAAGTGTTAATTTTAAATAATTGTATTTACTATTTGTGTTCAATATTATCATATTGGAACTCTTCCAGCATATGCATATTATTAAAAGTACCTATTAAATCCAATTTAAATACAAGAAAATGATAGGTATAATTTACAAAAGTAGAAAAATAAAATATTGTAGAGAAATGTGAAGAAGGGAGCGTTGCCAGCGTTGACAACTAACTCTGGTTTTTTCATTATGTTCTGGAAAAACTTGTTTAATCAGTTTCTGTATTTTCTTCTCATCTTTATTTTTCTAACGAATCCCTATTTCATACTCCAGCTGTTCTAATAACCGATCCTTCTCCGGAGTGTCGGTGCAAATCCGGGTTTTGCCTTTTCTATTTTCTCCATTTTTATTTTTCTTAATACAGGGTCTAGGAAATTGCCCAAGTCATCGTTATAAAGCTTGGTTAATGCCGTTAATGGGCTCATTTAATGAACCGTGGATATGGTTCAAAATTGTTTAACATATATAATCCTTTGTGGCGACCACATATGATCCCGGTACACAGTCGCTTACGTACTGAGCAACGATTGATTCTCATTGGCCGACCAATGACAACGCGTCGACACCGGCCAGAATCCTTTATAAGCGAACGCTGTTAGCCACAGAAGTCAGTCAGAATTCATAGCCGCCAACGTCCGTCTACATCGACCCGTCAGCCTACATTCCAGAACCAGTCTACGCTCCGGCAACCGACCTCCATTATTAACCGCATTCCGCGTTGTTAAAACTTGTACATATTTGTAAATAGAAATGTTAGTTGTCCCAAAACTTTATTGTTTATTTGGCACGATCACCAAATCGCTGGTGATCCGATCCAACCGCCAAATCCTTAAAAACTAAATACAGGTTGCCCTCATACAACACGGTATCTGCTAGCACGGATTCGCTCTAACACAATGAGAAATTTGCGCTAAACTCGTCTATAACACGGTACCGCTGTAAGACGAACAGCAGCATAAATACATACATTGTATGTACATATGTAACATAATATTTCATGCGTAACACGGACATAACCCTACGCCTTATTCATCAACGTTTTGCTTATTCTTGTGTTTACTTTTGTGCAGTCTATACATAGTACGTATCTCATAACAGACATTCTATGTGGAATAATTAGAACTGTTGACAGTTACGTATATTATGAGGTAAATACATATAGCTCATTGTGATTTTTACAATTATGTACATACGTATATATTGAATTTAAGCAATTTTAGGAACTTAACTCAACTTTGGGTCTCGTATAACACGGTTTCTTACAACACGCCGTTTTGTAGGAACCTATCTACCGTGTTGTAGGAGGGCAACCTGTAATCCTGAAAATTTCAAATCAATCAAACAAGCCGTTAACAAGTTATTACATTTTAAATACGAGCGCTTCTCGGTACGGACTCTGAGAGTTGTAACGTGTTACTTAATGGGAGACCGTGAATCGTCGGTATTACAACTGTACATTTTAACGCATTTTCATTCTCACAAGCTATCGCTTCTGTGCCATTTCGAAGCGATTTTGTATTTTATAATAAATTGTTTGTTTTAAGAAACATGTGTCAAGCAAATTTTAATGTGACTCTTCAAATCTACCGGAAGTAGACTTATTTTATTTATGGTCATGGAATATTTTAATAAAAGTTACGATTTTATAAGTATAAGTACAGAAATGAGAGGAATTAAAATGTAAAACTAAGTTAATGTTTTATATAATATTATGTCACAGTTAAAGCGGAAAATTAGATTTCTTGCTCCGTAGTAAATAATGGCTCCACGGCACCTGCAAAGTTGTATTATACTTAATCTTTAAAAAATATTCATAGCAATCTGGTAAATTTTTGGATTTCTACGCTATCTACTCTAGGGCTACATCAACGTAGGTAGTTAAATTTTGACGGTGTGAGAACATATTTATCGGTAAAATACACTCATTATTAAGAAACAAAGCTTAGTCAAATCCTATAATCTAACCAGTAACCACCCAGAGTTATTTAGACCTTAGAAAATTTTTCTTCAACATGTACTTAAATAAAAATAAGTAATAAACAAATTGCAAACCATAAATACCGCAAACGGTAGGGTACAAAGTTGTTTAGATTTTTATAATGTGCAGGACTGCAGGTAGTAATTTTACGTGGGAGAAAATTGAAAATGTACTATAGGCGCTACGTTGAAGTTATTACGGAGCTTTGGATTTGATGAATACAGTATTTATAACTTTGCTTCTTTCCTGTATCTTCCATGGCAATATCCAATAAATAAATACCTACATAATCTAATAATAAAAAAATTAATTTCGATAAGAAACAGTTGACGTTTGTTAACAACGGTATAACGAACCTCATGTATCGTATGCTGCCACAGTAAACATGCTGCCGAACTATGAAGAAGCCGCACTCCCATGTAGTGACGTCACAGTGCAATTTCGCGGCGAGGCTCGAGCGTTCAGGTTTTTATTATTTTAAAGTTATTTGTAGGTCCTGAAAAATTTTTGTTTTTGCAGGGACTCATAAAATTGTAAAATCTTTCGATTGAGCAAATAAAAAAAATCCTAAATGAGGCCATTATCATGAAGGTACCTAATATAACGTTTACATAACCTTTTTTTACCTCTGTTACGCTATTTGCGTTATAACTCATTTATAATTTCCATGATTTTGTGAAAGAAAAAACGTACGAGGTGTTTTCATCAAAATAAAATTTTTATAACACGAATTTCCTATTACTGTTACATTAGCTAATTCGACGTAGGTAAGTAATTCAAACCTTTTTCATCTTCTACTTTGAAAAATCTATTTCTTTCGATACGGAACAGACCGCCTGTCATCAAAAATACAGAAGCGGGAGCGGTTGGCATTGTACATTTTTAAAAACTAATCTTAACCCGATGTATTTTCTTCATAATTTGCAACCGCTTTCGTATCTATATTATGTTATTTACTTATTATTGGCAGCCTAATGCTCGTTACGTGTTTTTTAAAAATTTGAGCATGCCCCTCGTATATGACTCTTTCATTGGATTTGAAAAGAAGATGATTATTATATTTGAATGTCTATGAATTTTTATTTTTAAATAATGCGTTAAAGCGAATAATACCTATCACTAAGTAGATATAGTTCAGAAGGGAAGAAGGTGTATTTACTGACGTATAATGAAGATGATAGTTTATTGTAATGTTTCGTACAAGAAATCTTCATAAACTTATCATTTTTATATTGTGTGCAAATTTGGCGATACTTATTTTATATACACAAAAAATATACCAATTTGAAAGATATTTTGCGAAAAAAGAAATAAGTATCCAGATCCAGACTAAAGTTAACGGGAACTGTTTGTCAGTGACTAGTAGACTATTACCTTGGTATTTTTGCAATGGTACGTTGTTGCCACATATATCGAACAGGCGTGTAAATTTGCTGTTTAATGGTAGTTTGGGAGATCGTATTATTGAACAGCTTATGTACATTCCAAAAGATTACAGAGGTATGTAGGACATTATTTATTCTTTATAGCAATGTGCTTAATGAAGTTTCTCTTTAATTTTTAGTTTAGTTAGTGTCTATTAAACAAATTAACAGCTAAACATGTTTCAGATAAAAATATTATATTAAAGAAGGTGTTAGCTTATAGCGGTTTAAAAGGATGGGCGAAAAATGCAGGCCGTAAAGCTTTTGAAAGTTGTCCGGTCGCAGGTTGTAGTTTGTCCGACGATCCCCAAGATGCTCCTAATGCAGATGCAATATTATTTCAAAACCCCGAAGACACACGATTTCTCACACAAGGTCTTGATCAAGTTTGGATTCTGTATTTATTAGAATCACCTTATCATACACCAAAATTACACCTCTATGATAATATCTTTAATTGGACAGCAACATACCGTGAGGATAGTGATTTGGTTACACCTTACGCAAAATGGGTTTATTACGATGCTCGGGTGAGGCACTATTAGTCGTATAAATATAAGGGAGAAAGCGGGTGTAGGTACATTATTTGCGTGATTGTAGGTAACTCAAAAACCGCAAGGAGTAAATTACGCTTTAAATAAAACTAAAAAAGTGGCATGGCTTGTCTCTAACTGCAAGGCAAAAAATGAACGTAAAGAATATGCGTTGGAATTGCAAAATCACATATCCGTAGATATATATGGAAATTGCGGTCAATGGTCCTGTGATCAAGAGGATATGGATTGTTTTGAATTATTAAAAGATTATAAATTTTATCTATCTTTTGAAAATTCTAACTGTCGAGATTATATTACAGAAAAGTTGTTTCGAAATGCATTTGAATATAATGTTGTCCCAATTGTAATGGGTGCTAGAAAACAAGATTACGTCAGGAGCGCACCTAGCAATTCTTTCATTCATGTAAATGATTTCAATAATCCCGAGGATCTTGCACAATATCTCAAAAGACTAGATCAAGATGATGATTTATACAATACTTATTTTAACTGGAAAGGAACTGGGGAATTCATAAACACATATTTTTGGTGCCGTTTATGTGCACTACTTCATTCTCCATATTCGAAAAAATGGTACACGAATTTAGGAGAATGGTGGGCGGGTACAGGAATTTGTGATATTCCAATACGAAAATAAAATTTTGTATTAGTAAAGTAGAGGAAATTCTGTTATACAACACCCATATAGCACCAACGATAGTTAAGTTTGAATAGATAATCGCTTGGCAATGTTCAGAGAATGTTCAATAAATAGGGTGCCAACAGTGAGACCGACGTTTTTAAAGTTTCCAATAATAAGTATAACTACTGACGTGTATAAATGTTAATGTTTTTTCCCACAAAACGTAGTGTAACTTGGAATATCGTTACAATTTTTAATCACGCTTCTAGCAAACGTAACTTGTTGAAGTGCAGCTGGTAGACTATAGACGACGACGTGTTAAAAAAACAGTCAATAGTAGATATGCAAAAATGCTAGACATAAAAATGATTAAACTGGTGCATTCATACGTTGATTCATACCAATAACTACTACAGCGTTTAGATCATACTTCAAAAAAGTTATGAGTACCATATACATATGTACCTACGTATGAAAAAAATGATTGAAAACTGAGTACCTACCCTATATAATTGTGTCAACCTTATCGCAATATAATTCAAGTTCCCGATGAGCTTGTTTGTGAGTTCAAAATCAAAACACTTCAAAAAGCGTTTACATTCAATGATCCCTAAAAAATTGTCACCATCATCACCACCTCGAAAACCATCCTAGATTTTTTCCGACATTCCACATTCCGGAACGCGCGTTCCTAAGTACTGATCCTTGTGATCTCTGCATTCCCAGCCAAAGCATAACAACTGTACCAACTCTACTTGCGATGCTTCCTCACCGACGCTACGGAGCGGCGTAATGTACGCCAACAACCACTTCAGGAATTTGTCAATGTTTTCCACTTCCCTGGTGCTGATCATATTCAAAGAATTCTCATGATTATAAATAACTCCAACGAAGTGCCACGCAAGGTGGCTTCAATATTGTAACGAAACTTTATTTAAGAAACCAAGTCGAATATTTATTTATTTACACGCTAATTATTAATCACTTATTTCTAATTACGAATAGGTACTTAGTTGTTAACTTAAGAATTAATCACTTTATTTACACTAGAGGTTCACTAATTATTTTAATCACACTTAATATTTAATCACTAAAAAGTCTAACCTAATCAACGTTTAAGGTAATCACATTTAAACTTCGCGAACGCGTTAAACTGTAGAACTGTGAACTATCAACTCCCTCGTAATAATTGAGCGGCATTATTTATACAAGTCCGCATTTGCTCTCGAAAATTCTAGAAGGAACGGTAAGTCATCGCGCGCGGTGTGTGCTCAGCTTTCTCGAAACTTCCGGCGGATGAGTCATACCCGCCTTAAACAATGCAATCGTTGTAACATTGCCCCCTCATTAAAACCAATTTCGTCTCGAAATTCATTAGCTATCGTAGGTAAACCATGTCCAAGATCGCGCAACGCTGTCCGCCGACAATCCACCGTTCCCGGAGTGGGGATACTTTTCGGGTTAAACCTGCAAACCAAGATTTGCACACCGGTTCCCTGGAATATCTCCTCCAGCATATTCCGGACCTTCCTCCACTCGAGACCATCTAAACCACAGCCAATTCTGGGCATTGCGATCTTCCGTATGCCACTCCATAACACTCTTCTTTTTAGATCAAGCAACGAATTCCACATTTCTCGATAATCAGGTTTTCCAGACGATAACTTCTTTGTCACCAAGTAGTAAATGAATCGTTCTTGATCCCTTAACCATAGCACTCTTCCGACACGTGGACCAAACTCTCGCAGCTTCTCTACTTGACCAAACTTCGCTTTGAAAACGGAAGCAATTCCACGGGACATGCGGAGATCGGCCGCCACACAATGAGCAAGTGAATATTCTGACGACAGAGTGAAGAGGTCTTGTTGTCTCTCAATGGTTACGCCGAATGAAGCCACTTTATTATCTCCATACATCCTCTGAAACTCTTCGTATGAGACTTCCTTCTTCTGTTCCGTTACTCTGCGTACACCATCCGCATGGTTGTTCCCGTTATAACGTCCTAGTCTATTAAAATGGACAACTCTCGGCTTTCCATTTGGCATTTTACGAATACGATAAACGACATCGTTAATTCGTTTTACCACTTTGTATGGACCCTCCCAGTTATTCTGAAGCTTGGGGGACAAACCACGACGCTTTTGAGGGTTATAAAGCCAAACCAAATCTTCTTCTTGGTAACCCCCTTCTTGAGCTCGAACGTCATAATTTTGTTTCATTCGGTCGCTTGCACATTGAAGATTTGATCGTACTAGGTTATGAATGCTATCCATTTTCCTTCTTAAGCCGCTCACGTAGCCCTCGCCAGCCAAATCTTCACCAGGTTTACTACCAAAACTCAAATCACACGGCAAGCGGAGTTCTCGACCAAAAATGACGTTAGCAGGTGTTTGCTTAGTGGTTTCATGGATGGATGATCGATACGCCAGAAGGAAGAAGTTGAGATGTTGGTCCCTGTCTCGTTGATTGGCAGATACCACTTTGGACAAATACCTGTTAACTGTTCTGTTCATTCTTTCGACCATTCCATCTGACTGTGGGTGTAAAGCCGTCGTTCTGGTCTTCTTGATGTCCATGACTTTGCAAACTTCCTCCAGGCTTCTGACTCCTATTCCGGAGCTGCATCCTAAAAGCTCCTACCATATGAGCATGCCCATACCTAGTCCCCAAACGTTCCACTATGTGGCCGTAGCTTTTACGTTGTGCAGGAGGGAGTGTCTGAAGAACATCCAGTGGCTCTCCGCGCAAGGCGACTGTCAATGCTACAGCCTTTTGGTCGTCGTTCCAGCCATTCGACACAGCAGCAGCGTCGAACTGGATGAAGTAGTTTTCCCAGGTTGTTTTCCCATCAAATGTAGGTGGCTTTACTGCTGCATCCAGTCGTCGAATTGTGGGCTCATGCACTTCACTGATTCTACTTACTTGTTCCTCACCGTTGGGCGCATCAGTCTCCATTATTTGATGCCTCTCGGTTTCAATATGTCGACTATCCAAGCGTCTCTCCAGTTCCCGGAACTTGTCGTAAAATTCTTCTTTTATTGCACCTATTTTATGTTCCAAAGCCACCGAATTTTCCAGAACTGCCTCGATTTTTCTATCGAATTTAAATTCTAATATTTCCGAATTTTCTTCCATTTTTCTCTCGATCGTTCTAGAGCTTTCGGCGAGTTCCTTTAATTCTTCCCTTAATGTCGTGGAACTGTCTTTTAATTCTTTTAATTCTTCCCCTAATGCCGTGGAACTTTCTTTTAATTCCTCCTTTAATGTTTTCTCGATGTTTTGGAATAATAATTCATTCTCGGACTGAAAGTAATAATTTTCCGGATCATTTCCATCATTGATTATTGCTTCTTTTAATCGTTCCACAAGATCGAGTTTTACACCGGTAGTGTCTAATCCCCTGTCTTCCAACTCTACTTTCAATTCAGCAACCTTTAATTGACTTAGCTTCTTCATTTTAATCCCACTTCTGACACCAATTGTAACGAAACTTTATTTAAGAAACCAAGTCGAATATTTATTTATTTACACGCTAATTATTAATCACTTATTTCTAATTACGAATAGGTACTTAGTTGTTAACTTAAGAATTAATCACTTTATTTACACTAGAGGTTCACTAATTATTTTAATCACACTTAATATTTAATCACTAAAAAGTCTAACCTAATCAACGTTTAAGGTAATCACATTTAAACTTCGCGAACGCGTTAAACTGTAGAACTGTGAACTATCAACTCCCTCGTAATAATTGAGCGGCATTATTTATACAAGTCCGCATTTGCTCTCGAAAATTCTAGAAGGAACGGTAAGTCATCGCGCGCGGTGTGTGCTCAGCTTTCTCGAAACTTCCGGCGGATGAGTCATACCCGCCTTAAACAATGCAATCGTTGTAACAATATAAACTTGCTTCGATTCGACAACATTGAAACCCTACGATTCCCGAACACCTGAAAAATCTTTTCCTCCAAAACCTTCTACTTAATGCCCTTAATGCCCTCTATGCTATGTGAATATCCACTTCATCACAGACACAATCTCTTTTTCAATGTCTCCTGATCGATTACCAGCGAGCTCTGTTTAGCACCAAGTTAATCCCTCCCAACTGAAACAAATCCCCGCCTGTCAACGCTGCACATTCCTTTAAAATACAACGTCTTCATTACGTGTAATCAACACCTTCACAGAGATTCTACTAACACAGTAACACAGCGACATTCTGGAGAGTTCGATGAAAGTCTTATAGGTAGATGTATCAGCTCGCACTTGAAAATTACTTTTAGACTACCTACAAATACTTTATAATAGTATTTGCTACCTATGTGCCAAATGCCCGCCTTCGCGACATCGCGTATGGAATCACAAGCAGGATTTTGAAGAGAAATACAATTAGTAAAGTCCTATGCAATTTCAATGTATTCCTTATAAAAAAACTCTTTAGTCAATGCCTCTATTAAAGATAATGTTGTGATGTACAGGTACAGTGTGATCTTTATGGTCAGCAATGTCCAAAACTACCATCTTTGAAAATTGTTTGCCTATGGATGCGTATGTGATGGCCTAAACTACTAGGCCGTTTTTGATGAAATTTAAAACCAGGCCTATAACAAAACTTCATCAGTAAAAGTAGTGATACAAGGCGGGTTCTGGCTCAAAAAGTCACTATAATAGATTTGTTCAAGGTCACTAGATAGCTGTTCAGCTGTTACATTTACTCTGTTCCATCTCTGTTACCTGTTTATATGAATCACCCCCCCCCCCCCCTCATCCAAAACAGCTCGATTTAAACAGCTTCAATTTCAAACAGCTTTATACAACCAGGTAACAGAGATGGAACAGGGTAAATGTAACAGCTATTTAGTGACCTTAAACAAATCTAGTGACTTTTGGAGCCAGAACCCGGCTTGTATCACTACTGGTAAAACAAGCTTCTCATCAAAATCGACCCAAAGGGGCCCAAACAAGGGGCGTTATTTTGGGAGTAAATGTGCAAATTTTAACCCAAACTAATTTCCCTTGATGAAAAGTTAGTAGACATGGTCACAAGTAAAACGCCGTTTTTCGTTTGTTGCTAAATGTAAAATGGCGGCCAATACAGCAATTCTCAAAGTTTTTACTTTTTAGGGTGTAGCTCAAGAACCGTTTAACTTAATTAAAATTTGAAAATTAGAAATTGCAGCGATAGGATAGCCAGAACTTTTATTATAATTGATGAAGAACAAAAATTTAACGTGGCCAATTTATTAGTGCTCAAAATTTGTCAATAATTCAAAATCGATTCTCTCAAAATCGGCTACAAGCATTTTTTTTTTAATTTTTTGAAATGGTATACATATAGTTCATGAAAAACTATTGGTACTACATTTATTTCTTTATTTCCCATAGGGGAAGGGGGATGAATTTTTGACGTTGAAAATTTTAAATATTCATAACTTTTTTGCCAACAAAGATGAAGAAGTAAAATTGTACAGTGAAGTAGAGGGCATACAACCCTTTAATCGGTACAATTGGTAAGTAGGTATATCAATTTTACTTCCGGTCTATCCGGAAATTAACAAAATATTTAAAATATTTATGACCTACCCTGTATATTATTTCAGGAGAAAATCACAAATTATTTTCTGATTACAATTCTACTACACACTACATATAAGTATTTCTTATTACTTCCCGAGTACGAAGTAAAAGGGAAGTATCGTAGCAGTGTTCCAAAAAAAATTCACCTATGCAAATTTTTACATATCTTTGCGCTTCTGAACATGGGCGCCGTTACTAAAGGGCAAGGGAGGGCCCGGCACCCCCCCCCCCTGGAATTTCATAAAACGCGTAAATCCATTTTAGAAAATGCTAAAAGCTCACAATATAACCACTTCTTCTATCCCATCGGTGACTCTGCGTAGCCTATTGTAGTTACTAATTTAAAAATAGGTAGAAATTTTCAAGCATTCTAATTTCTACTTGAAAAATGTAAGCCCCCCCCCCCCCTAACAAATTTTCTTCCGGCGCCCCTGTTTCTGAACACCACGTAAATTCAAAAAATGAAAAAAAATCCGTCTGTCGTCTGTCCGTACACATTTTCTTGCAACGCTCTATACTCAGAAACTATTAAAATTATCGAAATGCGGTTTTCATTTTTTTTATAAGATAAAGTTGCAGTTTTTTTGATACGAGGGAAGTCTCGTGGCAATACTTGCCAGAATTTTCCTTTTTTGTTTTTTTATTATTTTTTGTTATTAATATTACGCAAAAACTAATTTATGTTGAGTTATTACTCAAGAAAACTATTTTATTTAATACGTCATTGTAGTAAATACGGAAAAGTTTTGTGCCAGTTTACTGGTCATTTAATTCTGTTTGTAAAGAATGTCTGAACAAAGTTTAAATGTAAAATTTATGCAAGAAGTAGAAAAATATCCCTGTTTGTACAACGTACAACTATCAATTATCAGAATATTCCAGTAGAGGCATGCATGGACTATGGAGCAACTATTCTTGAATAGTGAATTCTGGATATTCGTTTTTAGTTTCTTCTTTTTTGTAGGTGACGTTGTGCTCCCTGTTCGATCAGAGTCAGTGGATTAATAGAGTACCGCAAGCCTTTGACGCGACAAATGCCGCCCTGGCGGCTATTTTTAGTCCATATAGATACATAAAATATACTTACGAAGTTCGTAATTTTTAATAAAATGCCGTGTTGTTGTGCCGTTAAGTGTATTTTTTTTATTATATTCCGAAAAATTTAGCCAAAACATCATCTACTTTACTGAGCGTGTAGCGAGTGAAGCGCGGAAAGGACTAAAAATGGCGGAGGTTGCGGTACTCTATTAATCTACCAATGAACTCTAAATATTAGAGTTCATTGTAATCTACTGACTCTGTGTTCGATTATATTCGACTGTGTTCAATCGCCGACTGTCCCGTCACATTTTCCTCTACCGCTACTGTTGAATGATAAGTTCCATTCATGATCGAGATCACCAAAGTATTTCGCGCACGAGTTGCAAACAAAATTTTTTCTACAAACGTGAAAAAGTTGACAATTATTTTAACGTTAAAATACAAAACTCTCATATAGTTCTTCTGCAAACGTCAAAAAATGACAAGGTTTGCGCATCGATAACAATACGCGAAGTGACCCTTTTTTTCACTTTCCTACGTTACCATGACAGCGTGCGCGAAATGACGACGCCGTGCGCGAAGTACTTACTTCGCGCACTGCACGCAAACTAGATGAGAGTTTTGTATTTTAACGTTAAAATAATTGTCAACTTCTTCACGTTTGTAGAAAAAATTTTGTTTGCATCTCGTGCGCGAAATACTTTGGTGATCTCGACTGTTTTTTTAACTCGGCTGCGCCTCGTTAAATAAATCAGTTCTCGATCACCAAAGTGGCATTTCGCGCACTAGATACAAAAATAACTATTTTCTACAAACGTCAAAAAATGACAAGGTTTGCGCATTGACATTGAACTTTACGCTATTGGAAGGGATACGGACGATATCAATGCATTGCATGTACTAGGCGTTGAAGCTGACAAAGACAGATGCGGAATGGGTACTTCTGTCGCTTTCTAACTTGTTGCGGCAGTAGATCAGACGGGAACTACCGCAACATATTTTTTTATCTGTCACCTGCATTTTATGCTCCGTGTCATCGTTTGTATGACGGTGCGTGTAAAAGAAAAAGATAGAGATACCCATTCATTTGGCTTCAGTGTTACTTATGCGCGTTTCCTTTCCAGTTGCGTATAGCGTACAGGTCAATGGCGCATTGATAACAATACGCGAAGTGACCCTTTTTTCACTTTCCTACGTTACCATGACACCGTTGTATCTAGTGCACGAAATGCCACTTTGATGATCGAATTCTCGATCATCAAAGTATTTCGCACACGAGTTGCAAACAACATTTTTTCTACAAACGTGAAAAAGTTGACAATTATTTTAACGTTAAAATACAAAACTTTCATATATTTTTTACATGCAGTGCGCGAAGCTATGGCGCGAAGTAAGTATTTCGCGCACGGCGTCGTTACTTCGCGCACGGTGTCATGGTAACGTAGGAAAGTGAAAAAAGGGTCACTTCGCGTATTGTTATCAATCACAAAACATATACCTATGTTATCAATGCGCAAACCTTGTCATTTTTTGAAGTTTGTAGAAAAATGTTCATGCAATGCAATCTTGCACATTCTCAACTGGTTTATTTTTATAGTAATAGGTATGTAGGTATTGTATGTCATCTAATATTAAGATGTTTATTAGTGACATTTATTGATTTATAAATTGATCTATTGGGTTCTAGGCATTGAACTGTACGCTATAGTTTAATGGGTTCTAGGATACTGAAAGTTTCTAGTTAGGGCGGACGCGAACGCGCACTAAGAAGACAACGACAACAAGGGCGGCGCCAAAAAATTTTCCCAGGGGTGGGGCAAGTACTATTGGGGGCTCGTGGCGCTGGGGTGGGGGTATAAATACCTAACTTTCAAGATTTTGTACAAAATTTATTTTTATTTTTAATAACTTGTCCTTTTCTTTTTCCCACATTTTCCTGGCCCCTCTTTGGCGGCACCCTTGACCGACAGCGACACCGACAACGACAGACGGAACGACCGTTAATGACATTGCATCGGCCAGACAAGTTTGCGGGACGACACACGACAGTCGATGCTCGCCGCGCCCATCAAAATGCCAGACCAGATTGCGAAGCGAAAAGTTGTAAGATGTTCGCAAATGGTACAATACCCACTATCAACGGCCCCGGCCGACAGTCAGCTAAACAGTGGAGTGGAAGGTTTCATGTCGGAGTTTGAATTTGATGGTGAAAAACTGATTTATCTGGTTAAGGATTGACACTCTGTGTGGGATCTGTCATCCGATGATTTACATGAACAGGACATTGTAAAGACAGCCACAGCAATGGCAGGAAGTTACACTGCTTTATGGCGGCATGATGCACAGTCACTGCTATCTCTTCGACATCTATCTTGCAACTGTTTTTTCTCAAGTTTGGACTTTGCGTCGTGTCGGTGTCGTTCGTTCCCACAGACACTAGCCAGACCAGTGAGCCAGACACATCTGTCAGTGTCGTTGTCCTTGTCGTCTTAAAGCAGGACGCGCACTGAATCCGCTCGGCTCGGATCGGTACTGCTCAGCACAATCAGCATTCACGCCCGTCCGCGCACTGATTCAGTCCTTTCCGAACGTTTAGTCTTTATTTACAAAACGCATTGGCGTACAGTGATCTTCTTTTAATAGTGAAAATGAACATGCCATGATTTCTTGCACCTACTGCACTGACTAAACTATTGAAAGCTATCCGCCCGTTCAGAAAAGTTGCTACCTCGAGCAATCTGTGCTGAGCTGAACTGAACGGAAAGGTCCGTACCGGTCCGAGCCGATTCAGTGCGCGGGACTTCATTTGTTCCCATGTATAGCAAAACTGCTGATTGTGCTGAGCTGTGCCGAGCCGAGCTGAGCGGATTCAGTGCGCGTCCTGCTTTTAGATCGCCCTTTTGCGTTGATACATGTATGCTAACTGAATGCTAGTTTGAGAATGTGACTACAGTCTGTTAACAGTTTTGTCAGAAGCCAGTTGCTCCATGGACGACGGACCTAACGATAAAGTAATGGAATTTGCCAAAAATTTCATAACTATTCCAATTAACAATTTAATTCAAATAAACACAAACTTTTAATTTACAAAATTCATCTTGAATAGGTGAGAAAATGTTCTTTAAATTGTGTTTTTTTTACAATTCAATGCACATTGCTTGCTACTCTTGGTAAAAATTTATATAATTCAGTCGTTTAATGATTGTGTCTTGACAGATTCAATTAAGATCAAACTGACGTCTCACTATAATCTCAGAAATTAAAAACAGTTAACAATAAAAACAAGAGATAATTATTTATAATATAATACAATTGCAACAATCTATCCTATAAGTAGGTTACCTATTAGAAAATTAGGTACAGCTAATGTGGCGGGTTTCTCCAAGACGATCCAGTGCATACACCAGGTCCTCGCCACCAATCATTTATATCTTCATAGTGTCTTGTAGATAGTGGCGAATGTAACATTGCACAAAGACGGCACCAAAAATATGTATTAATAAATTCTCCCGTTCCTTTCCACCTGAAGTAAGAATTATAAAGATCATCATCCTTATCAAGACGATGGAGATAGGCAGCTAACTCTATGGGACTATTAAAATCATCTACATGAATGTACGACCCTTGGGGGGCACTCTTCTCATAATCTTCAGGTCGAGCACCCATTACGATAGGTAAAACTGCTTGTCCCAAACCATTCACATAAAACTTTTCCGTAATGTAATCACGACAGTTAGAATTTTCAAATGCTAAATAAAATTTATATTCACGTTCTAATATTTCAAAACATCGATAGTCCGTTCTCGGACATTTCAAGGGACCACAAGTGCCGTAAATATCTACTGAAATATATTTTCCTAATTCACGTGCATATGCTAATCGTCCATTACGAGCACCGCAATTTGATACAAACCACGCCACTTTTTTTGTTTTATTTGCCGCGTAATCTCGAACTTGAGGTTTCTGTGTTACCTAAAATAAAATTAGAACATTAGTTTTATGTTGTTCACAAGAAGTTTACTTATTTAGCCTAATTAATTCGTTGTGATTAAAAAAGGCGTCATTTCCACATTTGTGTATGTGCGTGAAGCATTTTCGTTTAGACTAATTTATACTGCATTTCTAAGAGGATAGTTGGCTATTTGACCTTCGACACTCATAATCTTGGCTTAAATATTTAAAATAATAGTTTATAAAACTAACTTAGTTGGTAAAAGAAGTACGCTAGCAATTTTTCTAAGTGCTCACACAATAATGTTCTACTTATTCACTTATTGCGTTTGTATTATGGGCCGAGGTTTAGGAGCAGCGAATCTCCAAGCATCATCTACTTTGGTTATTAGCACCAATGTTAGCACATACCTTTACTTGAATTATGCATAAATTGATAGTTTTAACGTGCCGAACATCGCACCAACACGGGATCTACTTTTACTTCCATCCGAGAAGAAGATTTTGTGCCCTCCTAAATCCAACCACGCATTTTACAAGTGAAGTAGTCAAAGTAGTGTCCGTCTCCTAATCTTCAATAAGTTTTTCGAAAATGCGACAAGAACGGTGTACGATTTGGAAAAGTTGTGCCTTAACTGTCAATAGCATTACGACAGCTACTGAAATTGTATAACATACTAATTAGTTCCTAAATGCATTTGCTGAAAATTAAATCTCCGTAATGTCAGACTTTGTTGTGATACAATTTCATGAAGAATTTTCGCTTCATTTTGCTCCATGCAATATACCTTTTATTACTTTTTAACGCCTTATAAGGTGAAAATGAAATTATGGCAATCGTGTACTTATGAATCATTTATAGGAAAATATTGTGTAGGTATATATTTTAGTGCAAAAAATATGCACTATGCCCACTATGGTATTACGTACATTTTACTCTCTGGATTCTAGATTACGATGGGAGGGTAGACAGAAGCACACGCCCACATCGACACCTATTCGGGCTCTTTGCGCTACCTCCCTGATTAGAGTTATCCGACTCCGCAACGTCACTCAGGCCATGTCAAACGTGAAATGAACCTGAGGATGCTGGAAGGGGTAGCGGCCCTAATCGTAGCCATATCCGGCCAGAATAACTCCAACATGGATCGTCTCAGTTGACAGTTGGACAAGTACAGAATACGAGTGGTGTGCCGTCTCGTCGTCTATGTAGCATCCTCTACACTTGTCTACAGGATGGCGATTCAACCAAGCCCAAGCGGTGCATGTGGTTGTTTAATCTACAGTGCCGAGAAAGTATACTCACAAGTAAGGTAAAGTTCTTCCTTGATAGTCCAGTCATTTTAAACATGAACATTGCAAAAAATCCTATGTTAGGTTTGACTTTTTTATGTTGTTAGGTTCAGTCGCAGTAGTAAATACTCAATTTTGCAACTTCGAAAAACTTGTGGAAACTGGGGCCAAAAACCGCGATTTTTTCGGACTTTTTTCAGTATTAGCCTCGTAGCTCCAAAACTACGAGGTATAGTGCAAAGAATACGATTACCTTTTTTAAACTAGACTAAATTTGCTACAATTTGAGCCTAACCGGAAGTTTGTAAGTGTAATAGTTTCCGAGCTCTTACAGCTCTTCAAAGATAGGCAATTATTTTCCCAAAATCTTTTTTCAACGTATCATCCATGTTTCGAGCCAGATATTGCCACAACGACGTGCCCTACGACTCTTGTCACGGGGAAAAAAATTGTAGGACTTTTTATCACCTTTTATTTAAGCATAGATGCATTCCTGTGGGCCTAATAGTTCTCGAGAAAAAGACGGAAAACCGGAAAACAGTGAAATCCTCCACATATATGTAATATTAAATTGTAAGTGTATTTTATAGGAAATTTTATGGTCTACAACTTTTATTCCAACAGTTTTTGCTATAAACCCAATACTTTAGAAGGTAGGACACAACATTTGCCGAAAAACGTCGTGTAAAAACGATTTTTTAAAAGAATGTCAATTCTTGACAGCGAATATCTCTTCAACGAATAGCGATAGAGAAAAAACGCATAGAAGCAAACTTGTAGAAAATTTAATCAGCTTTTACTTTATAATTGGCCATTTCCGACTACAATGGCCTGTTCAAGAGATGTAAACGGAAAACCTAACAAATCCGCACATTTTGTAACGCTACTTTTCGTATAATGATCACCAAACACCTCCAAACACATCCCAGAAATAAAATCTTTAAGATCAAAAAGTCTGTCTACAAACCCTTTTTGAGCGTTCGTTCGCTAGGCCAAATAAGAATAATCACAAAGTGTCTTCTAATCATATTAATGCTATTACATATTATGTAGAGTCGTAGCGATTTCACTGTTTTCCGGTTTTCCGTCTTTTTCTCGAGAACTGTTAGGCCTACAGGAATGCATCTATGCTTATAAAAGGTGATAAAACGTCCTACAGTTTTTTCCTCCGCGACAAGGGTCGTAGGGCACGTCGTTGTGGCAATATCTGGCTCGAATCATGGATGATACGTTAAAAACAGATTTAGGGAAAAATTGCCTATTTTTGAAGAGCTGTATCTCTGAAACTATTATACTTACAGACTTCCGGTTATGCTCAAATGGTAGCAAATTTAGTCTAGTTTAAAAAAGATAATCATATTCTTTGCACTACAACTCATAGTTTTTGAGCTACGAGGCTAAAACTGAAAGAAGTCCGAAAAAATCGCGGTTTTTGGTGCCCCCCCCCCCCCCCAGTTTCCACAAGTTTTTCGAAGTTGCAAAATTGAGTATTTACTACTGGGACCGAACCTAACACCATGAAAAAAGCAAACCTAACATAGGATTTTTTGCAATGTTTGTATATTTTTGTGTTTAAATTGACTGTACTATGAAAGACATGTGCAGAAACGCATCACGCTGTGTCATGGCTACAATTTAACATAAAAATCCACTTAGCCACGTGATGGGCTTGGGTGTCTTGGGTTATTACGTTGTTTACCGTTGATACTGTAAGTGGAAGACCCGACTCTGTTTTGAGGCCAATCGGGCTTCCTCATTTGCCTTTTGTTCCAGAATGCCCTTTAACGTATACGAGCAAACGAGCTCGAGAGTATTGCTGTGTGTCACTGGCTCTAGTATTTGGTAACATTCGGAAACCAACCTAGAGGTAATTTTGCAATGACTTAGTGTCCACAGAGAGGCTCTGCTCTCACTGGAAATTCAGATAGTTTTATTTATGCTATGCATGATAATTTTTCTTGCACTAAGCGTTTTTCCTACTAGTTCTGCCTGAAAGACAGTTGGAATGTTGCCTAGTGGTTGGCTGAGACGGAAGTTCAGTTCCTTGGAGTAAATACCGGTGCCCGTTTTAGATATTTCCATGAAAATTGATATGTCAGTTTGGGATCTCACTTCCCGATCGAGAAAGATGTGGTAGTTCCTCCCTATTATAAATTGAGAGATGAGGGAGTCCGATTCCCTCTCGTTTTATTGACTCGCCTAGAATTCAGGAGTGTCCTGCCTCCATACCTTTGTTATTCAACAACCCCTTTGTTTTTAGACGCAAGCCTGCCAGAATGGCCTACTCTCTGCGATCCAGTGGAGGTAGGCCTACAAGGGCTTCCATGACGGCTGTGGGTGTTGTTCGCATTGCGCTCGTGCATGCAAGACACGCTACTTTTTGCACATGATTGTGGATAGTCTGGTTCTAGGCCACCAGACAATTGTTCCATAACATAACATATATGTCCAATCACAGCAGTGTAGAGCCTTTCGAGATGGAGCCCAAAGTCTCCCAATTTCAAAGCGAAAATTTCCAGAAGGTCCTATTTGCTTTCTCTACTTTTGAGCTACTATGATTACTGCAATTCAGTTTATCGTCAACGTCAAATGTAGGTAATACCTATAGATATACACGTCACTGACTCTGAAAACTGGAGGTGTAGAGAAGCTCGAAGGTTCTCAACCTTCCTTTTCCTTGTGAAGAGAACCAGCTCCGTCTTTGTCGGGTTAATGGACAAGGTAGCTTCGGTTGCTCTGAGAGCAGATTGCATGAGACTGCACAGAGTAACTTCAAATTTGCCGGTTATTAATATGGATAAATCACCCACTTACCCCTCAAATATGTTTATGAGCCACCGAACTTCATTATCAAAAGCTATTATTATATTTATACGTGTATTAATAGAATGTAGAACATTTCGCCGAATGACGACCACTTCGAGCAGAGCTATAATTCGTCATAATAATCACATTCGCCATCCATTATTTTGATTTGAGTTTATGAGACAATTAAACTGCATGGTGAATAAATGATTACAGGTCTCGTGCGATAAGGACATTTTAGCCCGTGTAAATTGAAAATACGTGTTTTGAGTACCGCTCATTGGCGCATTTGCTCGATAGCAACCCGATTCACCTTCGGCATTCGACGGTTCGTTTTCCGTATCGCGCGTGACCTGTACTTGTTTCTATACCGCCAAATCGTCAGCTTTTAACTTACCCTTATTACATCTACTTACTTAGATGATTAATAAATAGTATATTAAAGTATGAGTGGATAAACAGGTCTTTAAAACATGCGCGAGTTTTCAAGCACGACGGCGTAGCCGGAGTGCTTGAAATAGAGCAAGTATTTTAAAGACCAATTATTAACGAATACATACTAAATAAGTATGTACCTTCTAAAACTGGTCCAATTTGTTTTCACAAAAAACGAAAAGTGTCACAGAGAGTATATCCCCTACTGTCTTTGTATAAAAACGTAAAAACTGCTAGAATTCCTATTTGTATAGAATATCTACAGATCTAAACCACAAAGGATTAAAGATATAGGTTTGTTGCGGAGTCTCATTAATAAAATGAGATGGGAATCATAATTAATAAAAATAAACTGGGGCCAATGTGACAAATAATCTCAATTCTATTGTTTGCTTTATAGAAACTGTTATTTCTCAAAACCACAACAAGCTTCGGTTGTATGACAGTAGAAGAATGTCAAAATTAAGCAAGATAATTTTCAGTAGGTAATTTAATAAGAAATGACATATACCTACCTGAGGATCATAATATGTCCATCTTTCATATGGAGTAACCAAATCACTGTCTTTCCTATATGTTGCCGTCCAGTTGAAGACGTTAGGAAATTTTATTAATTGTGTGTGATACGGGCATTCCAATAAATATAAAATCCATATTTGCTTGCTTGGACGAGCTTGGCCGGGATGTATGAAATGATCCTTATACAAAATTGCATCCGCATCAACGGCTCTTGCTTTATCAGTAACTAACGTGCATCTATTAACTGGGCATCCATGAAATGCAACTGATCCTGATCTTTGTCCCCAAGTACCTAATCCGTTATAAGTTAAAATTATTTTTGTAGGCTCGTCAAATCCTACAAAGAAGATCAATATCAAAAAATGTCAAAGATAACTGGAATATTTACCTTCGTAATTTTCAGGAACGTACATCAACTGTTGTATTATGCGATCGCCATCAAATTGATCTGGAAAAAGGTCAATCTCTCCTTTTGAAGGTTCAGGAAATTCTAATCCGCCAGAAAAGTACCACGGTTTCTTTCTACTTTCTTCCTTTAACGCCGGTTCAGTATGAACATGTGAAGAAGTTAAAATTTGTGCAGCAGCAATTTGTGCCTCTGTTGTACGTGTCGGAGGGCTCACGGTAGGCGGCCATGTCCAACGCTGATGGATAGAAAGAATTAAAAATACTGCACCTCCGCAGCAAAGCACGCACAGAAATACTCTGCGCAGTGACAGTCGCGGAGGCATATCTATCTAGCCGTTACCTGGAAGGTATGAATACTCTTTAAACATTTAAATAATAAGAAAACCATATCATGACAATTAAAGAAGACAAAGTGCAGTACTAACTCTAGTAATTGAAATGACAATTTGTTAAATAAGTCACATGTCGATAAGTCAACAATGTAGTTTGATTTTTGACAATGATTTTTGTTCCTGTCATGATGACACATTTAGGATATAATATTTAGCATCCATACAGAACCACCACAGGTGTTTTGTTTTTGCACACACCGCCACAAAGTCACAATTATCACGTAATTGAAATGCCTTGCGTCATAAGACATTTCTGCCTCAGGTTAATATGAAACTTAAATAAAGCTTTTAAAACGAATAGGGTTATTGAAAACTGAGTTAAATTATATTTATAAAACGAAAGGCGTGTTATTGACAGGGCTGACTTAAGTCAACTGCAACGTGCAAAAAGAAAATACCTAATCACGCGAGTAATGTACCTAACGATTTTCGAAATTTAAATTACCATACAAACAGTTGTAGCCGTAGCAGTTTTCAGGTACCTATCACAATACCTTCAAAATACCTACAACACGTTTGATAAATTTCTCCATTTTCATGGTTTTTTTATTAAGTTTAGGGTATCGGAAGTAGTAGCGATAGGTAAATAAAACCATGTTTTTTTATAACTTGTTTCTAATGTCGATCGATTTCGGTACATGTACCATCATCAGACCAGGCGTCATAGAGAGGGCGAAGCAAAACTTGAAATATGGACACGCATTTAGATGAAATCAAATGTTGAAAATGGAAATGATAAACGTCAATTTGTATAAAAATGTATTTTTGTCAAAAAGTCGTACAATTAAAATCATGTGTGGTGATGTAAGTGAGGTTATGAATTCTTTTTTTGACAAAAATCCATTTTTATACAAATTGACGTTTATCATTTCCATTTTCAACATTTGATTTCATCTAAATGCGTGTCCATATTTCAAGTTTTGCTTCACCCTCTTTATGACGCCTGTCCTGATGATGGTAGGTACATGTACCGAAATCGATCGACATTAGAAACAAGTTATAAAAAAACGTGGTTTTATTTACCTATCACTACTACTTCCGATACCCTAAACCTACAACACGATACAAAAATATCAATAGGTAAATAACATTTTTCATTTCTTTGTAATTAGCCCTAAAAACTTTACAGTAAACAACATTATTCCTTTGTAAAATAATATTAAGGAAGTAGAGGAATTTAAGTCGGTACGTACATGAGAGGCATGAGGTATGGTGTTTTTTGTGGTTTAAAATATCTTGTTTAGCGAGAGAGGGAGACATACATAAGCGCTACGTGTTTCACGGTCCTTTCATTCCATCCCCCAACACCGCGAACTACACTGTTGGCCGCATTTCAATCTGCAAAATACATATATGAAAGGCAAGACACCACGTGTTCAAAATGAAGTCGGCACTATTGACAACTTTATTATTATTACAGCTACTAAGTTGGTCTTAAAATATCTGATAATGCTTTATAATCATGTATATTATTTCGGAAGAAAGGGTAACAGCCTTAACAGCTAAAAAAGGTTTTCATTGTATAATAGGTGAAATATCTTTTCGTTCATGTAACTATTGTAGGAGTCTCCATATCATTTGTACCATCCTGATGCTTTAACCTTTAACGTTTACCTACTTACTTTAGATATATAATTTACTTACAATGTGTGAAACCATTGAATAAAGATTCACTCAACGGTGAAACCTAGTGTCGAAACGCGTCGATTTATACACTGTGGCCCGAAATAAAGGAGTACATTTTTTAATCTGAAATAACTTTTTTGTTTTTAGGGCGATTTATTTTCTTTTTACAGGGTTAATACCTCAGCATGTCCCCAATATGAGTGCAAATTTTGGTATAAATAAAATGTACAGGGTCGGACTTACAAATTTTTTTCTTTAATGGTGCATTTGTGATCGTTGCAAATGAAACATGTTTTAGCTAAATTTGAACTGATATGCTCTTTCGGTAAGGTAAGTACCCAGAACACTTCCGTACAAACGAAATTCTCCGAAATTGTAGGATTTGCGAAATATCATTTTTTTATTTAAATGGTACTAAGTACGCGCATCAGCCATAAACTAAAGAAAAATATCGAATTTTAATATTTATGTAAATTTAAATGTTTTTCTAATATCTTCACTAAAACGGAAGCTCCTTAGCACTAAATTACATTAAAAAGGGGTGATTTTTGCCAATTTCTTCATTTTATTCGTTATAATTTTTACATTATTATTTTATTCGTTATAATTTTTACATTATAACGAATAAAATGAAGAAATTGGCAAAAATCACCCCTTTTTAACCTAATTAAGAATAAATGCCGTAGTCAAATCAAAGTAAAAAAAAAAAAAAACTAAATTACATCTTTCCTGCCATTTCTTCGAACGAATGCAGTTTGTATGGAACAACTTTGAACAGCGTACAATAAATGGGGCCATCAATTTATGGCGCAGAAGGCTACAAGAAGTGGTGAACAATCATGGTGGCCACATTCATAATATTTTACTTTAAGTTATAAATTATGTAGCTAATTTTCTTAAGTTATAATTTGTGTTATTTAATAAAATGTATTATTTCCTTATTTCAATAAAAAAATGATATTTCGCAAATCCTACAATTTCGGAGAATTTCGTTTGTACGGAAGTGTTCTGGGTACTTACCGTACCGAAAGAGCATATCAGTTCAAATTTAGCTAAAACCGTTGATTAAAACATGTTTCATTTGCAACGATCACAAATGCACCATTAAAGAAAAAAATTTGTAAGTCCGACCCTGTACATTTTATTTATACCAAAATTTGCACTCATATTGGGGACATGCTGAGGTATTAACCCTGTAAAAAGAAAATAAATCGCCCTAAAAACAAAAAAGTTATTTCAGATTAAAAAATGTACTCCGTTATTTCGGGCCACAGTGTAAATAAAGAGATGTTAGTGGAATTTGATTATAGCTCACATTTTTGTAATAATAATAGAGTTCATACTTCTTCATTCAATGGTTCAACAAAGTAATAAGTAGGTATTGTCAAACATAATGAAACCCATTGTACCGTATTTGATACCTATCGACAACTACACTAAAAAAACTTTATTGAAAGAGGATCGATAAAGAAATTCGAGTAGTTTGCAAAGATTGAACAATTTGTTTCTCTAGGAGAAAAGCCGACATTTTCACGTGATGCAGAACGATGTATCTATTGTCCATTTTTACTAACATTTAAATTCATCTAACTAAAAAACGATACCTTTTGAAAAGAAAAACTTTCATTAACCACATAGAAAGTATTCTATCGAATTCATTTATTCGTTAGCGTATTTGTAATGGTTCAGTAAATGTCGGTATAACAAAAATGACAAATTTGACTTTTATCTTTTACTGGAGGAAGTCAATTAAGTAACGTTTCTTGTTTTTTTTGCACGAAAAGTCACTTTGTCGGTGCTGTAAGGTGGACGATTCGTAATAAAAAATACTATCGAATACAGAGTGTTTCGTTCGTTGCGGCGATATAAAAAAATAAAGTTGATGATAGTTTCTCGAAGACGAAACGTCGAATACAAAATTTGGAAAAGCCATCTAATAGAATTCAAAAAGTGAGAATGAAGAAGTGCCTACCTTTGGTATTTAAAAATCTTTTAAAATAAACGAAGGAATTACGAAAAAAGAAAAACCCAAAAATCGCATCTTGTTTTAAATCTCGGAAACGATTAACAATAATGAACTTTTGCAAACTACATGTGAACATGCCCTAAATAATACAACTTTTCTCTAATTTAACCGCCTTATCGTTTTCAAGATCCCCATGCTGTTCATCCTTATCTTGGGCACGTTGTATACAATATTTACTACATAGTACATACTACGTAGTAACGTAGTTTGTCCCAGTTCTATATTTTCCTGGTAATGTTATCTTACCTAAGCGCTTATAATAATACGTTACATTTTACACATGCTTACTATCATGCAACCTTTGCCGACTTACCAATTACATATTATGTTTACTAATTATTGGCCTATTCTACATTGATCTATTGCAATAATTGTCTAACCTTATTGAAATACGCCTAATTCTAATCTTCGGATGATCTGTTTAATCATGCTTAAGCAACACTAGAAAAGGAAAACTACTGCAGCCATAACGATTTTTAAAGAAACACTTTTGTAGATTTTTTCTGCGGATTAATTTATCATATAGCTTTTGCCAGTTCCAATCATCTGATTGTAGTTTCTGTTATGGAGCACATCTGATTGTAACAGTGTTTGGAACACTCGGACTGGGAAGAACCTTCATTTGGTGGAAGCAGTACAGTGTGAGATAGTAATTAGGAAATGTCACTGCCTTCTGTGTTTGGAAGTTGATTCCATATATCAATTCAAGCTATTCCACTCACATCACAGGTCTTTCCGAAACTGATTAGGTAGCTAATATTGCAAGAATCTTCGATAGTTATCCGTTGGTGGAATGCTTTACTACCTACACCGGTTCACACGTTGAGTACAGGATTGAAGTCTTTAAAGCGTCTTTTTATATGTAGTTTTGCGGGAAGAAACAATCATATTATTTTACAGTCACGTATAGTAACAGCTTTTAATTATTTAGTAAAAAAGCATTAATTACTCTGTTAAAGGTAATATTCTGATTTTTTATCGACTAAATTTACTGTCATTTTACAATGCAAATCCAAGCATAAAAACTAACAAAATACATATAATTAAACTACTCACAAATATGTAATTTAAAATACCTAAGTACATAGAATTAATGTTTTTTAAAAACATAAACAGCCATAATAAGATACATAACCAAAGACTATATTATATACTCTTTGGTATAACTACAGTGACATTAATTTTAATAAATGGATTACATGAAATAGTTTATATTTATTCAACAGCATATAGAAAAGATAATATTTAAAGTATAATAAATTATTTACACCACATAGGATAATCAGATTATAAATCAGTAACGAAACCGACAAATATAACCCATTAATGTATATCATTCTAGACACAAATGACATCTATTTCCAAATTACAAAAAAGATAAATTTCATTTTAATTATTCACATGTGACCATTGGCGTATACACCCCCTCCCCTCCTCTCGCGAATATAAATACAGCCAACATAAAACTATAGGTACATACTCTATAAAATAGAATATAAAAATAACCAGTTGCAAATGCTCTTCTAGCAATGCCTAAGTCACAAATTCGACCTTTTTTATCGGCATCACACTCTAAGCTCACTATTCGATGCTCTTATCAGAATCTGAAGTTAGAATTTTAAAATTCCTTAACACAAAGAAGCTACATACCTACTTACACTCAGAGAAAATGTTAGATACACACAGAACGAATTCAGATACCTACCGAACAAATTTGTTCGGTGAACATATGTTCAGATATGTGTGCATCTTTTTCGAAGTTGTGAATTGTTCAACTTGGTGTTTTGAAGTTGATAAGTTAATTTATAACATTCATAAGCAGAAACTTTCACGTAGATAAGTACAAGCATTGAAGAAATTCAAAATTTAATTTCTTTATTTATAAAAATGTTTATACCAAGAAAATGGCTGAAAAATCTCAAAAACCTAATGTAGAATGTTAGCAGTCATATTTGAAATAGATATTACCTTCAAATTTGGGGAAGTGGAAGTGGGAAACTGCATAATCTACAGACACTGCGGTTAATACCAACGATCAACTGCATCTGGATATCGCGAGATTAGTGAATAAAGCGTTCACCGGTCTGGAAATATTATCAAATATATGGTATATATTCAGAAGAAAACTATACTCTTCCGAAGACATCAAAACGAAATTTTCGCTTCCAGCAAAAATGGATAAAGGAATTCAAGTGGTTGGCATATTCCGATATTTTACATATACTGTAAATAAGTACTGCGCTTTATTGCGAGGCATTGATACATCCGCAGGCCAATTAATTGTAGTGACATTTTTCTGCAATTCGAGCCGATTGCCAACTTATCTGGGCAAGGAATTGCATCGACAATGTTGCATAAGCTGCAAACGTTTGGAATAGATTTGGGGAAACTTTGTAGGTGGGGATATGATGGCGCTGAGACCATGAGCGATAATAGGCGAACATTCTGAAGAGTCATCCAAAAACCATCTACACGCGTAGTATTAACTTCGCCGTTAGTAATGCTGCTGATCTTCCGCAAATCAGGAACTATCTTTTGCATTACTGCTATATTATATGACTTTTTTAACACCCCGAAGAGAATGTTGCTAGGCACCATGTAATATACCTATGTTGGAATTCATCCTATCTTTTGCAAAAAAAATTCTTCTAACGCCAATCAACTACTATGCACGGTAAAGAATACCGAATTTCCAACTGTTTTAATCAAAACTTCTCGTTTAGCATTGGCCTCAGCAGAATATTGCAAAAAAAGGATATCGATTTGAAACTTGCGTGCAAGTTAACAGACAACATCATCCAGGAATTCGAGCAGTTGAACCAAAAATCTGAAAAACGTGACTTTCTTTGTTGAAATATCTACAAAATTTATCCGCGATTTATGATCAAACTGAAAGTCATAGAAGGAAACCAAATACCTACACCGATAGATTGCTATTCATTAGAATATTATAACTTAAGATTTGCACAGTCGATAGATTGACCCCCCCCCCTCCCCCCAGCCAGGAGAGGTCAAAATGTTAAAATTACTGGCAGAGTATGTGACTTGCAATGTCCAAGCGCATTTAAATGTTATTTAATTACCCATATGTTATTTAATATAAACACTTTATTTAAATTTAATAAATTGTTGATTTTTTATTGTTTGATAAATAATATAGCACGCAATACTATTATTACGCATTGGCATTGCCTATTATTAATTATTATTATAAGCGTTGATAAACCTGTGAACACAACCATAGTCCCCACTAAGTAGGTACCTATTGTTTGTCCTGTACAATCCTTATAATAGGTATACATCAATCGTTAAAGTTGTAGAAACCCTTTAAATTTCCCCTTATTATCCACAGACTTGCAGCTATTTTGCGTAGAATAAACATCAAATACTAAATTTAGCATTTACTAAAGATTTGTTGGATATCATATTTATCTACCTCATTTGTATCCCAAACCACAATCGGAAATCCTGTCATTGTAATGCATTTTTATAATATGAAAGGAGGAGTAGGTACCAAAGAATAATCGCACACATACAAAAATTAATTAGACATAACGTGACTGATAGAAGAAATTAGATTTTCAATAGAAACTATGGGTAGTTAACGAACCTCTAATTGTGCACGTTTCACTTTGATAGAACTACAGATTAAGTAATACTGTAAAGGTATACCGTAAGAATAGCTATGAAATGTTTTATGTCTTTGTTAAATTATCTGATAATAATTCTTATGTTAGTCGACGACTACGATAACATTATTTTTCATTTCCGTAGATATATTATGTACCTAGGCCACGAACTTCATAAATAAAAATGGACTGATAAACACATGTATTCGAAATGACACCGTACAGCGTCCGCCATGATGAGCGCAAATTCAACCTGATTCAACCGCGAAAATTTGAAATCTAATTCGGATCACGTAAAAAAATACTTTTCTCAGTTCATAGCTGAAATTCACACTTCAATTTGATAAAACGAATATTATAAACAACTTTATTGTCTTCTTAACTGTTAAAATCTAAAGGTATTTAAGGCTAAAAATTTTCAGGTTATATCACGTTTGACACAAGAAAATAAAAATGCGATCAGCTGCTAGCAGAAGTACCAACCATGACCGATCTACAACACAAATATGCAAATGTTACCAGAATGTTACTAATATTTGCGCTCATCATGGCGGATCCTTGGTGGCGTCAAAAGCGAAGAAGTAGGCATATGCTATTAGCAGTCCATTTTTATTTATGAAGTTCGTGACCTAGGCACTTAATTGTAAATGCGCTACTGTATAAAATTGTTTGCATTAAGGCAGGTTTAAGACAAATTTAATAACGGCCAGCTTTTTCAAGTACATATGTATATGCAAGCGAACAATAACCAATGCAATAAAATGAAAAATTTCGATTTGGTTTTGAAAATGAACGAGAAACATAATATTCAACTTAAAAATTTTGCAAAGAAGAAGAACCCTAAATAATATTCAAGTAGGTACCTAATAAGTTTATATTTGTTGAGCCGGTGCTACAGGAATTCTTCCAATCAAGTCGTACCTAGTAGATTACTTTGGAATAGGTACCCTAATTTCTACGCTTTTACTTGTTGAAGTGGCCCTTGACATCGGACCCCTATAAACTGCATTAATTGTTCTGCTTCTGAAGGAGCCACCTTGTGTCCCTGCAAAGAAAATAGTTTTTGTTCCATGGCTTCGAATTAAAAAAATTAAAAATATGATGAAAATTCATTTCTAATGAAGCAGGACAGAATCTGAAAAAATCGTTTTGAAATTCCAAAATTTTTGGTCATTTACACCTATAGTGAACTCAATCCGTGGACACACTGTATAACAATGCACAAATTCTTTTTACATACTTATTTAGCTAAATAATTACATAAATTCTTCACACCAGTGAAGAATGAAAAAGAATTCACTCTCGGTAGCCAATCACATTCTATGATTATCAGAAATCACGCTAAAATGAATAAATCAAATCGTCTCTTTTAAAACGTCAAATAAATAACTACGCAAATCACTTCTTACATAATATACATAATTTTACGTACCTATATATTTTTTTTATGCATAATCGTGGAGAAAGTATGGTCTTTTACTTGTGTAGAATGGCTATTATTCACTTGGATGATTCCAAAACGAGCGAGCGCCACCCGCTCGTTTTGGAAACTTCATCCGCGCGAATAATAGCCACTATTCTACACTCGTTAAAGAATTACTATTCCTCACTAGTGATGCAAATGCCTATTTTCCTCACTACATTGCGTGATGAAAATGTCATTTTCATAAGCGATATTGAAAAAAATACTATTCTCTGAGACAGTTTTAGAAAAAAATATGATTTTGTATTCTTCAAGAATTATTATTTTTTAAGTAACAGAACATTATTATCTGTTTGTAGTTGATAAGATTGTAACTAACCAGTTAATTCAACATTTATGGTGTACTTAGTGCCTTTATCTTCCACTTTTTGTGTGTCCTTAATTACAATTAGATTATTATTATAGAAGATAAATGCGCAGGCAATGTTTTCCAACACCGAAAAGGTCGGGAATATAGTGCGAAAAACGTCAACATTTTCGAACTTTTTTCAGTTTTTCGCTTTAAGAATTGAATGGTGCGTGGAAGGTTATGTTCAGCCTCAGCCAAACACCGTAACAGCACGTCTGCTTGAGAAATATGCCAACGATATATTGGTGACATCAAAGCACTCCACTAGCTAGTCATCAGATTCTCACTGATACATGGTCTCAAAATTACGGGAACAGAAAAAAGGCGTCGAATAGTGGAAACAGCAGTTGCCGTAATTGTCGAGAATATACCGGTCACAAGGGTACGATCTGAATTACTACCCCCCATCAGATAGATTTTTGGAAGGAAATGAAGAGCTCAATCCAGAAACTCTTCCAGTCTTTGCGGACGCAGTAGTTTGAAAAGAAACGAGGAAATCTTGAAAAATGAAAGAGAAAATCAAATGCTATTGCTCACAGCTTAGTTAGTTGTGTAGGTTAATGTGTTTTCAGCCTTCGCATCAAGTTCACATAATCAAAAAATCACTCTTTTAGGATATCGTCTATAATGCACCCACTTTTGCCTTTATCATTGATAAAAACGCATTTTGACATCTGACTGGGATATTCCTAGTCTGAATGGGCACGATATTTTCCACTCAATGGGGTGGGGGTGGAGGATTCGATACGTAACGCTGAAGCGATCAGCCGTTACCTATAAATGACAAATTAAAAGGTTAAATGGTATGCTCTTAGAACAAGTTCTTCGAGCGGTAAAGTTGAAGATATTTGGAAGGGAAAATGGTATTGGTCTAGCTGCGATTAATTTCAAAGATCTTAGTACAATGTTCCGGAACAGAGGTAATAAATGTTCTTCCAGTTCCAACTTTCTGTAGTTGGTGGTTGGAATAGGTTTTGGGAAGAAGCTACACAAAGATACACCCCCTGCTACATCATTAACTACAGAGCTTTGTTATTTGCTACAGAAAGTCCGAAATCACTAAGACCGAAAACCACTATTGTGACGTTTGATTAACTGCTTTATTTGAAGGCAAGAGACGTAATTGTGAGTTGTACGGGAGACCTTCAACTTAGCAATGTTACAACTAAGGTTGGGTGGGTTCAATTTTTTAATGAAACAGGTACGTTATGAATGGAAGTGGCCTTACCGAACTTTTCAATATGGATTACACAGGTAATCGCACAGAAAAAATCATGGCAGGTCATGCTTATACAAAGGCCGTCAAAGCACACTTTTTGGCACAGCTTTAGATGAAATAACCATTCACTATGAAGTTTGGGAATTATTGTCCAGAGCGGTAATTAACATACCTATTGCCCAATATAACTTACATATACAGGCTGTCCCACTGCTCCGTAATCGGTCGATAATTCAATGTGGGTTGAAGATACAGAAAAAAGTTTCAAATAAAAGTTGCTTTGATTTGAATTGCGCATCCTTTAAAAATATTCTTATATCTACAGTATGTTGCATTTTCACCTGGTACGAAAATGTCACTTTTTTTAAATGGGACACCCTGTATTTTTTTCCCTTCGTGTATCGACCAACCCTATTTATATCACGCCTGAAATTTTTTTTGATGTTGGATGTGCGGTTGCTAAGTTATTAATTATTTTGTCAAAATTTTGTACAATTCAAGGTCGGACTGTAATATTCATAACTAAGTTATTCTTCAAAATAGGAAAAATTTATTTGATGGATAATATTATCCTAATGTCGTGTTACTCTACAAAAAAAAAACTAAGTGATTAAATTTATACCAAGTGTTTAAAATGAGAATTCAAAATTTGTGAACTTTAAGTAGAATTTATACGAATATTTTAAATGGAACACCCTGTATTTTTATTTACCATCAGATTGTCGACAAAAACCCTATTCAAGGGTGTATTATTTCCTGGTATTATTTTTTGTACTTTTGTTAATATTTACGACTTTTAAAATTTCACGTAAAAAAATTTGTTAAAAGTAATTTTAGTTTAATTATTATTACAAAATACAGTTGAAGTAGTTGGTATCAACGCAAACAAACAAAACTCAAGTCCTGTGACTATCTTAATTTCTAAATAATTAAAACAAAACACCAGTGCACTTTTCGTTAGAGGTACGCGCGAGAATTGGATTTACTGTACCCTAATAAATGGATCGGTGGAGGAGGCCCTGTTCCTTGGCCGCCAAGGTCACCAGACCTTACCTTCATGGATCTTTGGGGAACTATTAAATCTCAAGTATATCAACAGCTGCCACAACACGAGATGACATGAAAATTTGAATTCGAGAGGGGTGTCAACCGATTACTCCTATGACCTTAAACAATGTGAGATCATTTAGGGTTAGGCTTCAACAGTGCATTGATCTAAGTGGAAGACATTTTGAACATTTACTTTAATGAGAGATATTGTATTTATTTGCTATTTTAATTTTCGAGAAATACGTTAATTTGTTTTAATTATTTAGAAATTAAGATAGTCACAGGACTTGAGTTTTGTTTGTTTGCGTTGATACCAACTACTTAAACTGTATTTTGTAATTATAATTAAACTAAAATTACTTTTAACAAATTTTTTTACGTCAAATTTTAAAAATCGTAAATATTAACAAAAGTACAAAAAATAATACCAGGAAATAATACACCGTTGAATAGGGTTTTTTGTCGACAATCTGATGGTAAATAGAAATACAGGGTGTTCCATTTAAAATATTCGTATAAATTCTACTTAAAGTTAACAAATTTTGAATTCTCATTTTAAACACTTGGTATAAACTTAATCACTTAATTTTTTTTGTAGAGTAACACGACATTAGGGTAATATTATTCGTCAAATAAATTTTTCCTTTTTTGAAGAATAACTTAGTTATGAATATTATAGTCCGGCCTTGAATTGTACCAAATTTTGACAAAATAATTAATAACTTAGCAACCGCACATCCAACATCAAAAAAAATTTCAGGCGTGATATAAATAGGGTTGGTCGATACATGAAGGGAAAAAAATACAGGGTGTCCCATTAAAAAAAAGTGACATTTTCCTGCCAGGTGAAAATGCAACATACTGTAGATATAAGAATATTTTTAAAAGATGCGCAACTCAAATCAAAGCAACTTTTATTTGAAACTTTTTTCTGTATCTTCAACCCACATTGAATTATCGACCGATTACGGAGCGGTGGGACACTCTGTATAATAAAATCATATTTAGAACTGACGCTAATCATTTTAATTTATACGTTGTAGTGTAGAGGGTTATTAACTCCTAACTATTTTTTATTTATGTATCAAATTGCATGCCTCTATAACAGCCATACCTTCTGACATGAAATTACTAAATCTAAAAAATTCCCTATTAGAAAAACGACTATTTTAGACACAATTAATTGGTTTTTTTCTATATTAACCTCTCACCAAAATTTATTTCATGTTTATACGTGTGTATCATCGCTGTAATGTGGAACAAGCGCCTTTAAGGTCATCAAAATTTTCGATTTAGTTTTAATAACTTATTTATGTAATTTTACAGACAATTTTACTTTTCCTTTTTTGTGTATGCCCAGTGTAAACGTATAGTAATGTATTCTGGGTTAGATGAAAGAGTACCACATTGCTAATTTTATGTCATCACATCACCGAACCTCATCTTTTCACTTTTGAATAAAGCCAATGGCCATATTATTATCTATATTTTATTTTTCAAAAAACGGATTAAAATACCCTTCGACCAGAACTTACACTTACAAAAGTTTTTCAATAACAAAAATGAAATAACCGTCGTTATTATGTATGTACTTTTTGTACATAATCAATGTCAAACTATAGCAGTACGCTCGATACCAATTCTTATTACATAAAGTAGAAATAAAAAAGTCAAAACTTTTAGAGTTTTAGGAAAGGTTATACTTACAAACAAACCTTGGAAGTACCTATCGGTAATTCATAATAAAATAATCAATCATTGTCTGTTGTTTTATTTTATACATATAAGCCGTTTTATTAGTATGTTTGTTTGAGTAGTTGCGAGGAATTTAAAAACTAAAATAATGGAAGCGCGCGAAAAACTCTTCCACTACATTGTCCTCCCACAAAATTTTGAATTGAGAAAAATCTTAACACATACCTACTAATGGTATTTATTCGTAATTATTTGTTACTGTAGAAATGTTGTACGTTATGTAAAACATGAAATTATTTGAAAGAATAAAGTTAGTTACCTACCTACTTTCTATATCATTATCATGACAGATAACACCAAGGCAAAATAATTAATTAGCCTATAAATACCTACTCAACACTTACACAATTGTTACAAAAATAAAGGTATTAGGATGATTATATAAATTCACAGAGAAGATAAGAAAGATAAGAGAGTTGGCAATACCATACAAATGTTTCACACCAAATTGCGCGCCCTCCTCGAATCCTTACCAAACTGATATTTAATTTCGTCGGTAATATAGTGCACCTTACTTATCATTTCTTATGTTCTAATAAAGACGCCTTTGAAGAAGACTAGACACTGCTAGTCGAAACGTCGGCTGAACGAAGCTCCATGAGTTTTATTAAAAATTTAAAACCTCTACTCCACCCACCCTCCTCTAGAAGGCTCCACAAGTTGTCAGTAGACACTCAACAATTTAAAACCATATAAGATCAGAGAAATTGAAATCAGTATTGAGAACGGTATATTAATGTGGGGATATAGACTCATAACTTCATAAGCCACTCACGGGTCTAGGACAAGTCAGCGCCGGCGCCGCCGACTCATCGCGGCCGATTCATCGCGGCCATCTCATCGCCGAGCCATCTCATCGCCGGCCAACTCATCGCCGGCCAACTCATCGCCGACCCATCTCTTTAAAATTAAAAATTGTTAGTAGTGGAACAACATAGCATACAAAAAGCCGCCTAGTGGCAATCTATGTTTAAGTTTAGCATTTTTTTACTTCCAAATTTTGTTTAGTGTTGCCATTTTGTATCAATTTAAAAAAAATATACTAAACCTGCAAATAACCTAGGCGCTTTAATGGCAATCTACGTTTAAGTTTAGCTTACTTTTATTTCCAAACTTTTTATATAATATTGAATTTATCGAAAATAAAATCGGCGATGAGTTGGCCGGCGCTGAGATGACTCGGCGATGAGATGGCTCGGCGATGAGATGGCCGCGATGAATCGGCTGCGATGAGTCGGCGCCGGCGGCGCTGACTTGTCCCATTCCGCCACTCACAGTCTTTTCTGGGACAGAAAATTGAGAATTTTAAAGGGTCATCTTTTATTGTTTGTCGTTTACCTGAACCGTCTTTATTTAACACAATATTTGGAAAGCGGCACATTTCCAGATTCCTCGTTTAAACTATGCCGGTTTGCTACTGATTTCTGTTTGACGCTTCCATGCAATAAAACGACACTATTTCACTAATAACGTGATTTATTACTCTCTGATATTCTGGGACGTACTATAACTCAGTTTACCGTCAAGCAGAACCTCAGATATTTACTTCACGCCCGTAATATCATCTACGAAGTCAACCCAATGAACATTTTGCGTTTTATAAGGGTCGGTAATACGTCACCGTTACCAAATAATAAAACATGGAGTTATATAAAACATTGCTTGAAATATCTATATCACCTATATAGCCCCCTTAAAGAGCTTAAATGGCTGTTTCTATAACGGTTTCCACGACATTTTTTGAACACCTCTATATAAATTCAAGTTATATAAACAGTGGTAACGTAAGTATATTGAGAACCGTTATACCACAACCTTACAAACCTCCTAGAAAGCGGCGTTACTGTTTACGGTGAAATAAAAAGTGATGTAAGTGTTTGTATTACTTTTATATAACAGTTTTATAGTGGTGCTGTAGCTGTAGCAGTAACGCAAATGAAATCATGCGCAGTCTTAGTAAGCCAGTGTACAATGTACACTTTTCTCTTTCGCTCTCACAGAGTATTATGAATAAAATCTGTGTGCATGCCGTTTTTCTTTGACGGCGGCCCTGCTTCACAAATACTTATTGTAGTTGCTTTGCTGAAAGTGTTTATGTTATAAAATTGGAAGTTCGTTTGTTGGATTCCTTGGATCCAAATTAATATGCCATCGCCACTTTGTCGACTCAAATGTTATTATACTTCGAAAAAATTTAAACGCCATTATAATGTATTGCATTTCACAAGCAATTAAATACATTTACTCTGGCCCGTTTTTACCAGCGGCGTGGCACTTTTAGCGTGACCAAACTTATTGAAGTAATATAAAAACAGAATCTATTTCTTTGTAAAGAACTACATTTGTTTGCATAAAAGTTTGTTTTCAAACATTGTAAACAATTGTTTACTCGTTCCCACCGTGGCGTTTATTGTCTAAAACTTTTTTCGCCGCCGCCTCTGACGTTCATGTATAAGATTGAATCCATTTTTTCTGAAAGGTAATGGTAATGGTAATCTTTAAATGCCCAAACCCTTCTAAATAACCGCAATAAAACTGTAAGAGCGTCAATATGACTTATAGAACTTATAGTAATACTACATCACTTTATGTTATGTAAAAGAGTCACAAATTGCTAATAGCACTATAGTTTTATTGAAGTATCTTGAGTAATACTAATAAAAATTCAACACTGATAGTGATATAAGCAAAGTGATATACACCATTACAAAACTTCACTACATCACTTAAAGTCACTATTACCAAAAGGTTTAAAAGATAGTTTCCAACACGTTTACAGCACTACAATTATAAAACATGGGAACTATTTACTTCTAGGAGTGCAATATCACCTTTACAAAACAAAGTTGCCATTAGAACCCTTATAACACTTCATTTCCACTTTATATAACTACAGCGCAGCTATATATTTCTTATAAAACTAGGTGACACCATAAGTCATATAATTTGTTCATTGGGAATGATAAGAAGATATCATTTATATTATAAATATCAAGTCAATGCTGATCCCTATGGCATCAAATTCCTAATTATTAACAAATTGTCGTCTACTACTTCTACTGGAGTAAGAATGAACCACAGTGAAATCAATACCCAAAACAGAGAAAAATAAAGTTTAAGACTGTCAACTATTTCAAAATTGTTATTGATAAATTATCCAGTTTGAACCATCTAAAAATCAAAATCGAGGTTCATATTTTAAGGACTCGAAGAATGCAAGAATACTAACTATATCGATGTTTGTACCCTACCTAGGTACCTACCTAGTAGAGTCTACTTTTTTTCAGCGATGCACAGACCGCGCCCCGCGGCCCGTCAGCGAATTCAAAGAAATTGCGTGGGGACGATGGGGATGAGACGGTAATTGGTAATGAAGCGTTCCAAGAACGATTTTCATATTTTAAAAAAGTTAAATCGCTATTGGACATATTTAGCAATCCTTTCACTATTTCGCCTGAAAATGGACCAGAATCGATGCAGCTCGAATTGATTAACATGCAAAATTATGATAATTTACACTATAAAAATGAAGGTAACTTACTGAATTTCTACCGCTGTATTGCTAAAAACTCGTACAAAGTATTGCGCACAAATGTATTAAAATGCGTAGATAAGCTTGCTCGGGCCCACGAATAATATGTGAGCAAAAGTTTTCGATTATGAATATTAATAAAACTAAAAATCGAAACCGACTAGCAAACCAAAACTTAGAAGCAATTTATGTGTGGCGACAGGTAATCTGGAGCTAAATATCCAAAATAATTGTTAACACTATGCAATGCCATGCATCAAATTAAAGATTATCAATATCATTAAACTTTTATTTTAGTTGTTTTTATTTGTAGCGGCCGCCCTTAAGTCATATTCTGCCCGAGTGGTTCCTAGTCCCTATAAGTCTGTGGATCGCTGGCACTACTATATGAAAAAAGATACGTAAAAGGCCATGCAACGTCATGAGGACAAGTTGCCCCCACTGAACTCAATAATATATGGAAGAGCAAAGATGCGCGTGAAAAAGTGTGCAAATTTGAAGAGAATAATAAGGTCGAAAATCGTTTAACCACGGGGACTACGCGTTTGCGCAGTGGAAAATACCATGAAAATACATCTTGAAGTCACTGAACTCTACCTAATAAATTGAAGTTGGGTTGGAAAATTTTACATGGTTTGTCTTCGTGAACACGTGGATTAATTTGATTTATAAACGTTACAAGGGAGAAGGGTTTACAGTGGGTGCTATGGGGTTCATGATTAAAATACGGTTTTAGATAATATACACTGTGGCCCGAAATAAAGGAGTACATTTGTTAATCTGAAATAATTTGTTTGTTTTTAGGGCGATTTATTTTCTTTTTACAGGGTTAATACCCCAGCATGTCCCCAATATGAGTGCAAATTTGGGTATAAACAAAATGTACAAGGTCGGACTTACAAATTTTTTTCTTTAATGGTGCATTTGTGATCGTTGCAAATGAAACATGTTTTAGCTAAATTTGAACTGATATGCTCTTTCAGTAAGGTAAGTACCCAGAACACTTCCGTACAAACGAAATTCTCCGAAATTGTAGGATTTGCGAATTATCATTTTTTTTATTTAAATGGTACTAAGTACGCGCATTAGCCATAAACTAAAAAAATGCCGAATTTTAATATTTATGTAAATTTAAATGTTTTTCTAATATCTTCACTAAAACGGAAGCTTCTTAGCACTAAATTACATCTTTCCTGCCATTTCTTCGAACGAATGCAGTTTGTATGGAACAACTTTGAACAGCGTACAATAAATGGGGCCATCAATTTATGGCGTAGAAGGCTACAAGAAGTGGTGAACAATCATGGTGGCCACATTCATAATATTTTACTTTAAGTTATAAATTTTGTAGCTATTTTTCTTAGTTATAATTTGTGTTATTTAATAAAATGTATTATTTCCTTATTTCAATAAAAAAATGATAATTCGCAAATCCTACAATTTCGGAGAATTTCGTTTGTACGGAAGTGTTCTGGGTACTTACCTTACCGAAAGAGCACATCAGTTCAAATTTAGCTAAAACATTTGCGACGATCACAAATGCACCATTAAAGAAAAAAATTTGTAAGTCCGACCCTGTACATTTTGTTTATACCAAAATTTGCACTCATATTGGGGACATTCTGGGGTATTAACCCTGTAAAAAGAAAATAAATCGCCCTAAAAACAAAAAAATTATTTCAGATTAACAAATGTACTCCTTTATTTCGGGCCACAGTGTATAACAGCTATTTTATTTGTATGAACTCTAATTTATTACGGCGCATGATCAGGAACCCCGTGCGCATATTCAATTTGTATCACTTAAATTTACAACATTGCTCTTCCATACATAATAGAGTTCAGTGGTTTACAATAGATATTTCATATTACGTATACCTACATATAAATACAAAAAAAGTTCAAAACCGACAATAAATAAAACAAGAATCAAAAGGCGCGAATTCTTACCTATAGAATTCTAATTTCAACCAACTTCAAATCTGTAAATAATTATGGCAGATACTAGATACTATATACAATATATATGCATATAACTACCCCCCACCCCCACCTCAGACACAAGCACCCCGGATTATGCACAAATGAGTCACTGTTTTTCTTTCCACCCTTAAGGGAGATGGGAGCGGAGAGGGTGACGGGCAATTTGTAAAGGCTTGTGTTTACCTTATATTACCAGATATAGTAAAACATAACCTCAAAAAAGCACTTTACATTGCCAAAAATAGTAAATGATCACCAAAATGTAAACTCCTATTACCAAAAATTTTACATTTTGCTATCCTATTAAAGCAAATCACTCCAAACTAATCATCTTTTATCTTTAACTCAAAAATAGTAAATGATTACCAAAATTTTAACCATATTTTAATTTAAATTGATATCCAAATATTTAACATGTCGTTATCCTATAAAAGTAAATTTCTGTAGATAAAGCATTGTAGTAAATGAACTCCTAAAGTGTCGCTCTATAATAATGTAAAATATTATTAGTAAAGTCCGAGTTTTTCATGACTGTAAATTAATATCGGTACCTGTTCAGTTTTTCAATAGTAACTAAATAAGTACTCAAAAAAAGTTTTATATTTAACAGTAACAGGGGCACACCCAGGTTTATGTTTCGGGGGGGGGGGGGGGGGGGGGTCAAAAATATTTGAGAAAAGTTAAGCGGACTATCTAACTTCATCGAAGAAACAAAGTGGTGCGTGGTGCGTATCCAACACATTTTTGTATACCTACACCACCTACGGTACAGCAAAATATTGCAAAATTTTGAAGACGAAGGTATTTGTCGGCAAAATAACTTCATTGTTCAAAATTTCGGGAGGGGTTTGACCCCCCCCCCCCCTGGGTGCGCCACTGAACAGTAAACACAATAACAAACATTCTAGTTATGCTATAAAATTCCATGCATAGACCACAAAATTCGTAAATACTACATTGGACATGAATTAGCAGCACAGATAAAATAAACATCTTGATTTCAAATGAAAACTCGCACTTGTATGTTTACGTTTTATGGCAATCATAGTGCTTTATTTAGGTATTAAAAGCCCATTAATTACTCGTTAAGATTTGGTGATCATTTACTATATTTGGTATTTGAATGCAATATAAAGTGCAATCATTACTAAAACAGCTACAAACATGTAATTTTAGACTTTCTTGTTTTGGTAGATACCTACATGATTCGTTTTTTGGTGTTCAGTGTATTTTTTTCGTACTTAATAGAACTTAGGGTCTCAATGTATTATTTGGTGATCATTACATTTATCTCGATTTGGCTGTCATGAAAAAATGTTAAGAGGAAATAAAAGTAAAAAAACATTTTTTCTGCGGACATGTGCAATTTTCCCCCATTCCATCCCAAAAAGGGAGTTGCAGTGAAATTTATAATTTGAGAATAGTTTTTATTGAAAATCCAAAAGTGCAATAAAAAATAGGTGTTCCCATTTAAGTTTTCTAAACTCACCCCCGCTCCACCCCACAGGGAGGTGACGGTGATGATTACGTACATGACTCAATAGGTTTCAAAAAATAAAGGAAACGTGTTCTTTTCTTTTTGTAATTGGAGGTGTCTTTCTCGAGATATTAAAGCGTGCATAATGCATATTTTGACTTTAATGGCGTCCCGACGGCGAAATCAAAAAATTTACCAGATTTGAAATCAGTAAAGAATTTGCTATAAGACGACACCGCTTCCAGCTTTCTAAACCCTTGTAACATCGACCAACGCACAAACACACAGACACACAGACATCCGGACGAATTTAGTAACCCAACTTTTTGAAGTTAGTTGAAAATAAAGTTCTCAACACTCTTTTGAAGTTTTCAATAGCGATCGTCAATAAAAACAATCGGCATTCAAGATTCTCCTCAAATATAATTAATATCGTAAAATTGAATAATTAATTTTGTAACTGGAATAGAATGAAATTTAAAACAGCAAAGACAACCTGGAGCACAGGATTATTTCCATTTCTTTTATCAAATCTCATATTAAAGCTCCCCAAAATTAAATGCGCCTATGAAGTTCAATATATATCTAGTGTCCAAAGAATTTATAATTTGACTTCGTTTAATTACAATCTTACAAAATAATAAAGAACAGAATTTATACTAAGGGTAAGCTGAAGGAATTGAATATCTATTTCGTCGTTACTTATAATATAACAGTTATAACTTATAAGGTAGGTATTGAAATTGAAAGAAAAACTGTTGCAGACTGTTGTATGCTAAGTAGGTAACTAGATTCCGCCGCGCGATGTAGGTATCAATAAATTTGTAAATGTAGTATTTCAAGGTTACTTAATTGCAAAGCAAACAATGAATTTACTAATTAATTACGATTACCTGATTAGTTCCAATTCTTCAGTATCGGCCGAGAACCAACACAAATAATTCGAACACATGTTTAAAAATGGGCGTTTAATAATATTCAAGGATCGCATATCAACTCTCCCTTGAGATCAAAATTATATACTGCACTTTGTAAAACACGCGGAGATGGATATTTGATTTAAAAAATGGTATGAATAATTCAAATAAACATAAATACACGAACCGCTTATTTCAACAAGCGCTTCACGTCATTAAATATCAAAACCCGAATAAATAATCAATCAAAGTTATCGAATACCATACTCATGCAAAAATAAAAATAATGGTGACTCACCGGTCATCAGAAGGGCTGTGGAACGGCATGTTGGGGTGTTCTGGCCATGCTCCTTCAGCATCCAACGCTAGCGATTCAATAGGAAAATCCATAATACGAAAGGTACGTTGGGCGCAAGCGTCCGGTGGTTTCTTATCAACCTCATTTTCGACATGGAACCAAGAAAATAAAAATACTACAAATTATTACTCACATCTTTATAGTTCAGTTGACATGTTATAACATTTTATATCTTTATTTAGACAAATTGTTTTTACTCATTGGTTTTGCATTCGACACTATGCAAAAAAGCGACGGTGTTCATATCCATCAAAAAAGCAAACATTCCGCTAAATTAGTTCAAACCTAAAAGCGCCAAAAGAAGCATTTTAATAGAGCACGTAAAAACGTCAATATTATTCAACGTCGTGGAAAAATTACATTACGTTTGAAGTTTTTAAATAGAGCATTTATATTATATAGTAGCCGCAAGATACAAGGTTTGCATCATTTTTTTCGTAGAAATGTGAAAAACTGTACAATCGGGCGTAAAAAAGCAAATGACTATTGCGCATTATTAAAAGTATCGAGACGCGTTATTTTCTTGTTTTGCATCATAATGAACGCGATTCCATTTATAAATAATAATTAAATAATGAATGATCGTGCTTCACAAATTCTACCATAGGTACAGCGATTTGTTTTAGATATAATCAAAATGCAGTACATTGGAATGACATGTCCTGTTTGAACGCATCAAAAACATTACTGACATGCTTGAGTTGAACGTCCAGTCTGGCCATCCAATTTCACGTTTGCTCCTTTATAATTATAACATAACATAACACTTTGGTTGTGTCAAAGTGGAATAAAAGTAAATAATTGTGATCATGCCATGTGCAGACTAACAGCATTTTTTCGAAACACTTAATATGGCATAGCGAAATAGAAAGGTTTCAGCCCTGCAGTAGCTATGAAATTCCCTAGATATTAGTTCAAAATCACAAAAATGAGTCCTGGCAGGCAGACCTTTGAATACACAGACTCTTTAATTCTTAAAAATTTTCCTAAAAGTTAAATCCCAACGGGAAGAACAAGACTTTTTAAAATAACAATGATATTTTGGAAACAAAAAACTGCAATTTTATGAACCGCGTTATAAGCGAAAAGGGGAAGCACATAATGATTTTTTACATTACCAAAAGGATTCCCAACGATCCAAAAAACATCAATTTACGTATTTTCCATCGCGACATTGCAAAATTTTAAGCAATGACTAACGTAATGAAACCTTGTTCTTGAACATCAAGGCGAGACATTCGGTACTTTTTTTCCTTTTTAAGGTTTCGTATGTCAAAACAGCTCTTCGGGAAATAATTTTTGAAGAGCGCCTGACACAAATACAAGACCAAGTACGAGTATATCTACAGACAACACGTTTTAGCTCTCTAGCAGTGCCGGATTACCCATTAGGCGAAGTAGGCAATGGCCTATGTAACATTAGATTAAACTGTACAGATATAGTATACATATATACAGGGTGAGTGTTTTCCGATCTTTAGTGTAGGGATCATGGAAACTAGGGGCGATAGAGAGACGATTAAATGGGGAAAGAATTGCAGTTTTACCGGCTCCATTTAGTGAGCTTTTCGTTTTTTGAAAAAAATGCATGGCTAACTAGGTATCTCAAAAAAATTATTTCCTTTTTTTGTTTAGTGCCTATAGTTGTTATTATTGACTTTAGAAAAAATGTATAAAGGGAAAAGTTGTAGATAATTATGGGCTCAATAATACAGTTCGGTTCAATCAAATCTTTTATTTAAGTTCTAATTTTTAAACTATGACACAAACTTGTGTTTTTTCTAATAGAAACCATAGTTGGCCATAACTTTATAAAAAGGCCCTTTTTCAACGATTCTAACAATATCTACCTATATCACTTGACATACTTATTTTCATAAATATAGAAATTATGGCCATTTTTTGTTAGAATCGTTGAAAAAGAGCCTTTTTGTATTAGTCACGGCCAACTATGGTTTCTATTAGAAAAGGCACAAGTTTGTGTCATAACTCAAAAATTAGAGCTTAAATAAAAAATTTGATTACACTGTATTATTGAGCACATAATTACCTACATTTTCCGTTACACATTTTATTAAAATCAAAAATTACAGATCTATAGGCACGAAACAAACGAAAAAATGTGTTTTTTAGAAAATTTAGTCATCTATCTCCGCTATAGCTTCCAAGATCCCGATACTAAACATCGGAAAAAACTCACCCTGTATATGTTTATACAAAGAAATCCTTAAATGAAGAAATTTTGATTACACCAAAGAAATGTTTGATTGCAGTATTAAGAAATCTTGCTATGAATTTAAATTTGCTTAAATCGCATTTTGATACTTTAGGAAGTCGCGTTTGAAAAACGTGAATTCTATTGGTTATTGATCTGACAGGAGTAGGTACTTTGTTACGTCAAATAAAATGACAGATTGCAAATTAATTTCCGTTTTTCTCATTTCCATGACAACGAAAGGTATACTGATTTCACATTAGCCATTCAACCATTTCACATTATTAGTTCTTATTTCTATTTTAATACCAGAGTTCAAAGTGAACCAATAAACAAAAATAGCGTAAAGTGTTCGTAGATAACTGGTCTTTAAAACACTTGTTCAGTTCTATTTCAAACACTCCGGCACACTTGTTCTATTTCAAGCACTCCGGCTACGCCGTCGCGCTTGAAAACTCGCGCGTGTTTTCAAGGCCTGTTTATCCACTTATACTTTAATATACCATTAATGTAGTATGTGGCTCGCCAAAAACTTTTAAATACCTAATTGGCTCAAGCCATATTAAAGGTTGGGTACCACTGCAGTTTAAAGTGTTACAATAATTTCAAATTAGTCAATTATTTTAATGATCTCAAATTACATTAATTTATCTACATTTTGCTAATATTTATTATAAACTAACAATTAAAACATAATTAGTTAGTAGGAGTAAAGATAAAACTTAATTGAACAAACCGCAGGTAGGTAGGTATACAAGTTTCTAAAGAGGATTAACTTTCAATACCATTGTTAGTCATCATTCATCATATTGAAAATCACTTTATAAATTGTATTATCATTTGCATATCTACTAGGCGCAATACAGATATTTCGTGTCTGTTCCTATCCCCTACTATTTGTTTTAAAAGTTGCAGAGACTGGTTGTTTTTGAATTCGAAAGATTTTGTTTTGAAGAGAAACTACTGGTACTTCTCTTCAAAACAAAAACCTTCGAACAGGTAGGCATTGTATGTACCTACTTTATAATGAATATGAATGTTCTGTAGCATTTTGTCTCCATAGAAATTACGTTGATATTGTTTTATTTTATAATGGAACATATACAGCAGGGGTGGCCAACCTGCGGCTCGCGAGCCACATGCGGCTCTTTGAAGAATTGCTTGTGGCTCTCGATAAATTTACCCGAGTTCCCTTTTCATTTGTGTGTTATTATATTTTAAAGATCTACGATCGATGATTCTTTTCGACTTTATTTATTCTGTATAAGCTTTGCAGTCGATTATCTCGTACAATAGTACAATGGTTAGTCTCTCTGTGCTGGTCATCCTTTTTGGCGCCCCTGCTGTTCTCTTAATCCTAAGCAGTGGCGGTTTCAGGGGGGAGTAATTGGGTAATTACCCCCCCTAAGAATTTTTCGTTCGCTTATTATTGTTATTCTTAAAAATTACCAAGATTTCAAACAAACAAGTTAAGTTATGGTGAATCTAGTCGGCGATCTATGACGGTGAATTTTTCCAAAACTGCTGGAGTGAGTCGTGGAAGAGACCGATACCCAATATTTTTTTTAATTACCCCCCCTAAGCCAGTTGGCTGGAAACGCCATTGATCCTAAGTGACAGTTACTTACAACTAACCTAAGTGGTCTTACCTACGTCTTTACAATTGTTTCAAAATGCCTTTTAAATTACTGACAACGAATATGAAAGACTAAGTGCAACGTTATAACAAATTTTATTTCCATTTGAATTTGTAAACTAAACTTCAATTTTAAAGAACTATCAAAGGAATTAAAATAAATGTGTTTAATTTTTAATATTTAAAATCAGTAGGTATACACATATTTTGTTTATAATTTATGTTTTCAATATACCTAATTTCTGTAAAGAAAATTTTTTTAATACCTTTTAAATAACTATTTAATTGCGGCTCGCCAAAAATTTCAAATTTTGAAAAATGACTGACTATCAAGGAGCTTGGCCACCCCTGATATACAGTGTGACTCATTTAGATTGGAAACACACAAACAAACATCTGAAGTTATTTACCGATTTTAACCAATTTTTTTTTAAATGTCAAATAATGAAACATCTACTTTGGGACAACATTTTAAATGTGTATTCCAATTTTCAGGGCATACTACGATAACTTTTTCGTACTCGGAATGGAGAATTGTTATTGGCGATTTGTTTATAAAAAAATATCTACGCCACTGGATTCAGAATGCTTCCAAATAGCTGTCACTATTTTTAATGGTCTGTGGCTGTCACCAAAATTTTACAAAAATATATTTATTAATAACAAAGTTATGACAACTTAAAGTTCGAAAACTTTCTAAGCTAACAGTTACAAAACAACACCCTGTATCAATAGATGGCTGTGGAAATTATGTTAATGATTCTTAAATTAAACTATTTAAATCATCAGTAGAGAAAAAAATATTTAAAGTAACGTAATATTTAATAAAAATCTATCATAACTGTTAACACAGTAACATAATTTCCGCATGGTAACTAAGATTTAAATGGAAATGTTAGGTCTTATTAGGTAGGTATTTTCTTTTTGCACGTTGTGGTCGACTTAAGTCAGCTCTGTCAATAACACACCATTCGTTTTATAAAAAGTTCTAAATAACCCTATTCGTTTTAAAAGCTTTATTTAAGTTTCATATTAACCTGAGGCAGAAATGTCTACATGACGCAAGGCACTTTAATCACGTGATGATTGTAACTTCACCTAACCCTGTGGCGATGCAAAAAGAAAACACCTATTATTTACTCAGTTGTGCGATTCCGTTACTTTTATTAAATATTACGTTACTTTAAATGTTTTTTTCTCCACTGATAGTTTAATTTAAGAATTATAATAACATAATTTCCATGGCCATCTATTGATACAGGGTGTTGTTTTGTAACTGTTAGCTTCATTGAATAAAGAATAGAGAGGAAGGCGAGTATCGTATCATTGCTGCATAAAAATTGGTTACGGAAGTTCAGCCATTTGTACACCACTGTTGAGTCATCTTTGTTTACATTTTGGTCGTGTTGACAGTTGACCATAACCTGCAAAATTTGAAATATTTATTTGTTGATTGTTACAGTCACCGAACTCCAATTAGAGTTATAAATATGGCAATTGTTTCTGTCAATTTCTATGTAACAGGAAACATGTTAGTAGCCATTTTGCCACCACTTTGATTTCAAGGTCGAGGGTATATACTCCTTCCTCTCTATTCTTTATTCAATGGTTAGCTTAGACAGTTTTCGAACTTTAAGTTGTCATAACTTTGTTATTAATAAATATATTTTTGTAAAATTTTGGTGACAGCTATTTGGAACATTGAATAAATTCTTTATTCGATGATTTGGAAGCATTCTGAATCCAGTGGCGTAGATATTTTTTATAAACAAATCGCTAATAACAATTCTCCATTCCGAGTACGAAAAAGTTATCGTAGTATGCCCTGAAAATTGGAATACACATTTAAAATTTTGTCCCAAAGTAGATGTTTCATTATTTGACATTTAAAAAAAAATTGGTTAAAATCGGTAAATAACTTCAGATTTTACATGTGTGTTTCCAATCTAAATGAGTCGCACTGTATAACTGAAATAAATAACTATATTATGCATTTTTGCTATGATACAAATTGTAGCATAGTGTAAACCGGACTATAGGTGTAAACCGCACCAACTACATTAATATAAGAACGTAGCAGTATGAGTCAGGTTTGTCTTGTGCCAGCTTTTGTAGAAGCACGTTCTACTTTTACATTGTAAGTAAATAGATGTAAAGTTCTTGTTTGTAGAAGTTATATGTTATAAAATAAAGGATTCATGATATTCATTGATGTCAATATATTACAAATTGGCGACGAGGTAAAAGAATTGTAAAGGCTATCTACTTGATTAAATTGGATGGAAAATTAAGTTGGCGTTCCACAACAATGGCGAACGAGAGTGTATTTGAAGCACACGTGGCGTCCACGATGGTTTATGGTACGATTGGTAGATTAGAAGAGTTTATAGTAGGAAGTGATTGGAACATTTACGTGGAGAGATTAGAAGAATATTTTAAGGCAAATATGGTGGCAGAAGAAAGAAGAGTACCGGTTCTGATAACGTTAATTGGTCAATCAGCATATAAAATTTTAAAGGATGTTTGTGATCCTGTGCTACCCAGAGAAAAGACATTCAGGGAATTAAGTGCAATTTTATGCAAGCAATTTGCACCAGCAGTGTCCGTAGTGCGGAAGCGGATAGAATTTTACAATTGCCGGCAGGGTCCACAAGAGACGGTAAACGAGTGGTTTATCAAGATAAAACGAGCTGCAATGGATTGCAAATTTGGAAACAATTTAGAAAATATTTTAAGTGACAAGTTTATCGCAGGGATGAAAAGGGGTCCGATTTTAGACAGGTTATGCGAAGAAGACCATGGTAAGCAGTTACGAGAATATGTTGACCTAGCTCTTAAAAAGGAAAGCTCACTGTTACAAAGCGAATATCAAGTGAACAAGCTGGTACAAATGGAAAAAGTTCCAAGAAAGCACGTGCACGAGAAGGAAGGAGGAAGAAAAACGAACATTGCAGAGTCCAGTAAGATGCAGGAAGGTAGAGAAAAGAAAGGTGAATGTTTTGCTTGCGGTGAGAAAAACCATAATTTTAGGACTTGCAAATTTAAAGCGTTCAAATGTAACATTTGCCATAAAACAGGGCACTTGGCCAAAGTTTGCATTCATAAAAATAAAAGGCCTGTTGGGGTAAATGTTATACAAGAACAAACCGAACAATATGAAAATCTATATAATGTAAGTAGTTGTTATAGAATTAGTGATGCATTTTTAGTTACAATTAGGGTTAACAACGTAGCATTAAAGATGGAAATTGATACGGGATCAGGAGTGTCAATAATTCCAAAAGAGTTGTATGATAAGTTTTTTTTAAAATTCAAATTAGAATGTTGTAGTACAATTTTAAAATGTTACGATCAATCTAGAATGTTACCGATGGGGCAGTTTAAGGCGGAGGTGGAATTTAAAGGACAGAAGGAAATGTTAGATTTAATTGTGGTAAATTCCCCAGGTCCGGCTCTAATGGGTAGGGATTGGATCACCAAGTTAAATATTTTAAAACATTATAATGAAAAAACTGTCAATCAGTTAGTAGAAAATAACCATGAACATATTAGTGTAGATTTAATTAAGCAGTTCGGGCAAATTTTTAAAAATGATTTAGGATGCTATGAATATGAGGAGATTAGGTTAGAAATGAAAGATAATAGTAGTCCAGTATTTCGTAAGCCACGAATTATACCTTTTGCATTTAAGGAAGCCGTTGAAAAGGAACTTGATAGATTAGAACGGTTAGATGTCATTACCAAAATTGATAGTAGTGAATGGGGAACACCGTTAGTACCCGTTATAAAAAAAGATGGCACGGTAAGATTATGCGCAGATTATCGAGTAACTGTTAATAAGCAATTAAAGGATGTAAATTATCCTATACCGCGTATTGAAGAATTATTTGCTGTACTGCAAGGCGGAACTTGTTTCACGAAGTTAGATTTAAGCCAAGCATACAATCAGTTAAGGGTAGACGAGGAAACAGGTAAATGTTTAGCCTGGAGTACACATAAAGGCATTTATGCAGTAAAAAGATTACCTTTTGGAGTAAAACCCGCATGTATGATATTTCAAAGAACGATAGAAAAAATTTTACAAGGTGCGAAGGGTACTATCAGTTTTTTGGATGATATTTTGGTGACAGGCCCAGATTTAAATGAACATATTGAAAATTTAAAAGGGGTTTTTAGATTATTGCAGGCAGCTGGGTTAACGGTTAGGAAAGACAAATGTGAATTTTTCAAAAGAGAAGTCAAGTATTTAGGGTATATTATAACAGCTAACGGTTTGAAAAAGGATAGTGAGAAAGTAGAAGCAATTTTAAACGCAATGCAGCCTAGCAATGTGAAAGAGATTAAAAGTTTTGTAGGGATGATAAATTACTATGGTAAATTCATTAAGGGAGTAGCGATGATATTAAAACCTTTATATGATTTGTTAAAGAAAGATAAAGAATTTGTTTGGACAGAAGAATGCGAGGAAGCATTCAATAGGGCAAAGAAAGCAATAGCTTCAGAGGATGTGTTAGCTCATTTTGACAATAATAGTCCACTTAGATTAACATGTGATGCCTCGCAGAAAGGAATTGGTTCGGTATTGAGTCACGTTGATGCCAAAGGCATTGAACGGCCAATAGGGTTTGTGTCGAGAGTGTTGTCGAAAGCTGAAAAGAACTACTCGATGGTAGACAAGGAGGCGTTGGCAATTTATTATGGGGTAAAAAAGTTCTCACAATATTTAATGGGGAGACAATTTGAGCTTGTGACCGATCACAAGCCACTGCTAGCATTGTTGGGTGATAAAGGGGGTGTGCCTCCGATGGCAGCAGGAAGGTTGCAGAGGTGGTCATTTTTTTTATCTAGTTTTAATTATACAATTAAATATATAAAAGGTACGAATAATGAAACAGCGGATGCATTGTCACGATTACCAAGTAATAAACACGAAATCGATTTAGTTGAAGATGAGAACTATACGTATTTAAACTTTGTAGAAGAGGCTATGCCAATAGATGCAAAGAAAGTTAGAATAGAATCGCGAGTAGATGTAGAGATTAGTGCAATAATTGACCTTGTTCGAAATGGATGGGAAAATTATACAGAAAATGAGGTACATAAACCGTATTTTAGAAGGCGCGATGAGTTAACGTTAGAGCAAGAAATTTTGATGTGGGGTTACCGAGTAGTGGTACCAAATAAATTTAGAAAATCATTATTAGATGAATTGCATAATTCACATTTAGGGATTGCAAAAATGAAAAGCAAAGCCAGATCATATTTTTGGTGGCCAAAGCTTGACGAGGACATCGAAAATATAGGGAAAAATTGTACTGTTTGCAAGGAAAGTAGTAATAACCCAGAAAGAAGTAGTTTGCAAAAATGGCCTCAAGTTAATAAGGTGTTTGAAAGAGTGCATGTAGATCATTTAGGACCTTTTAAGGGTAAAATTTATTTAGTATTAATAGATGCTTATAGTAAATGGCCTGAAGTAATCGAAGTTACTTCAACAGACTCTAAGCAAACAATTGAGAAATTGAGGGAGGTATTTTCACGGTTCGGGATACCTGTTAATTTAGTTAGTGATAATGGTACGGCGTTCACAGCAGCAGAATTTCAAAAGTTTTGTAATATCAATAATATAAATCACATATTTTCGCCACCGTACCATCCGTCAAGTAACGGAGCAGCAGAGAACGTGGTAAAATCATTTAAAAAGGCATTAGCAAAAGCATTAATGGACACAAAAAATTATAAAGCAACTATACAGACCTTAATATGTAGATATTTATTTGAATATAGAACGACGATTCATTGCACAACTGGTGAAACACCAGCGAAGTTAATGTTCAATAGGGAATTAAGAAATAGATTAGATACACTAAAACCCAAATATAAAGACTTAGCTATCAATAGACAAGAGACAAATTTTAGAGGGAATAGAAAAATAGAATTGTTAGAAGGCGATCAGGTGTATGCAAAAGATTATAGAAATACACATAAACCAGGGTGGGTTTTAGGAGAAATTACGGAGGTAGTTGGTAAAAATATTTATAATTGTTATATTCCTTCATTAGGGGTAAAGTGGAAACGACATAAAGATCAATTACTAAAGTATGATGCAAAGATTAATGTTAATGATAACTTTGATAAGGTTAGTCAAATGTTAACAGGGGGTGCAGATGATAAGTTAGGAATAGGTAGTACGGAAATTGATGTAATGAACAATGAGTTTCGAGGTACAGATAAAGTGTTGGAATCTTGTGGGAACGATAATTCTATTGAGCATAATGAAGTAAACGTCAAGGTTAAAGATAATGAAAACGACAATGTTGTTTCTAAGAAAAACCAATATGTAATGGAAACAAGATCGTCGGAATGTATTGCAAGGAATAGGCCACGTAGAATTATTCAACCGCCACAAAGATTAGATTTATAAGCAATAGGTTAAGCATACGTGTTTTATTTTGTTTTTGTAAACTATGTAGTAACATTTTAGAGTAGGGGATGTAGCATAGTGTAAACCGGACTATAGGTGTAAACCGCACCAACTACATTAATATAAGAACGTAGCAGTATGAGTCAGGTTTGTCACAAATCACTTAACTTTATAGATAGTAATCGACCATATATTTGCAAAGTTACAGAAACTGCATCGCCATCTCGTGTTTGGAATAGTGAATCTGAATTAAAACTTCCCCCTTCTATTTGAAATTGATAAAATAACAAATTTGAAATTACCTAACTTGATTGTTTGACAATTTCGTATAAAATTTGTGCATAAAAATGTCATTGTTGCAAACATAATATGTGATGACTTGTTACAAAAATTATTTTGTGTAAAATTATTTAGAACGTGTCTTACATAATTTTACACCATCGTTATTTTAGATAAAATAAATTTAGAATAATTATGTTAGCAACAATGTCAAAGTTTCTTCACAAATAGTCTAACAAATTTTATACAAACTGTAGTACTTATAGCACCAAACAGGGCCTTACATTTCAACATATTATGCCTCCTTTATCTATGACCATAAATAAAACACTTTATTTATGTCTATAACATAATGCAATAATTTCTACAAATGTTTCTAACCTAGCGAAGTAATCCACACGTGGTAATAAACTTATTATAGGTTAGAAAGGTAATAAAGTATCACAAATCACAACCTTTTTATTACACCAACGCCAAACTGTAAAAATAATTGATATTTGCGCCATCAGTAGTTTGGAATCGCAAACTAAAATTCCTGCGTCACTAAGTCCGCGCATTCTAATTTACGTAAAGGGTCTATATTTGTAAGTGGTTTGTGAGGTTTGTCTTGTGCCAGCTTTTGTAGAAGCACGTTCTACTTTTACATTGTAAGTAAATAGATGTAAAGTTCTTGTTTGTAGAAGTTATATGTTATAAAATAAAGGATTCATGATATTCATTGATGTCAATATATTACACAAATGATAACAACTTTGGGGAGAGTGGACAATGAACATACTCTTTACTGTATACCTACTTTGGTCAAAGTAAGCTTCATCCCCCAACCCCATCCCATCTAAAACATTTACTAGTGAACGGTGTTCATCTCGATTTTAGTTAGTTTTGCTCATAGAGAAATAATTTTTGTTTCTCTATAGTTTTGCTATACACAAAAGCGAGTAAAGAGAAATTTCATCTAATAAATAGTGCGTCCATTAGCGAGTCGAGAGTTTATAATCATACGTGATAGGGATAGAATCGAAAGATTAGTTACTTATTTGATTAATATTATAAATATGTAACAGTTCCTAATATCACAGATCACAGATACAGTATACATAAGTGTGGAATGTGGATACATCTGTCCATCTGTGCTAAGATAATATATATGGCTTATGGCTAATATCGTTGATAATATCACTCTGTGAGTATAATCACAGACTATAATACCCTTCGAACATATGTTCGAAGATAATACCTATTATTCTCACGAAGGCGTGGGAATAACCCCTTGAAAATCATAATGTTAGGCAACATACATAACTCAAACTTCAATATTAAACAGTGACGACGAATCACGTTTTAATAATGCGGTACTTGCTCAATTGCTCTATCCGTTTGTAACCTAAAAATAATAACTGTTAAAAAATAACATATTTAATTATAACAGTTATATTTGAAATTTAAAAATTTCTGTGCTTTTAACAGGTATTAGTTTTATTATCAATCTTTTAATTTTAAATGTATTATCTGTCCTCAATTTTTAGGGCGAATGTAACTTTCCGTTTGCAAAGATTCCTGTGTATATTAATTGAGGTAGGTAAGTTTGCAAAGTAATGTGTGTAGTAAAATAAGATTCAAAAGAATGTTAGAGTAATGGAAGTCAATTTAAAAAGAAGAAAGTCCATGATTTGGAATTCCTTTACCATTCTAAATGACGCTACAGCATCGTGCAATTATTGCCAGCATATTCTGTCATATAGATCAACTATAGGTAATTTAAAGAAACATTTGCAAAGAAAACATTCAACTACAGCGAAATTACCAAAACAAATATTTCCTCTTTCGTCTAATGAAATTTCCGAATCCTCTGAACCTTACACAGTCTTATACGTAGTTTCCGACGAAGAAGCTGAACCTCCTACATTGTGTGCAGAAGATTCGGATATTCTTACAACACAAACTACCTTTCAAGAATCCATATTGACTCCACATGTAGAAGGCACGGCAGATCAAGATGAAAATTCTTCAAGAGGAAAAAGATCCACAATATGGAATTACTTCACATGTCAAAGTAGATTTAAGGCAGTTTGCAACCTTTGCCAAAAGCATCTGTCATATAAAACTTCAATAAGTAATTTAAGGAAACACTACCGAAAAAAGCACACCGCCACAAGTATAAATGGTAATGTTAGTTGTACTTCACACGAAATGTTAGAAGTAGAGCAAAATGAATCGCCTACCTATAGAACTGTTAATTCAATTAATAAAGTTAATGAATGTTCTTTAAATTCTCCAATGAAGAGTTCACAGTCTGCGATACCATCTTCTTCGATGGAAAAAAGTCCCAAAATATGTAAAACTTCACCATCTACCGTTTCAAAGGTATTGTGGTCCAATCTCAAAACAAGCAAAGTTGATGAAATTTTACTCAAAATGATCACTACAGATCTATTACCCATTACACTAGTTGAAGATAACGGATTTAAGGAATTCGCTCGTGCATTGAACCCATCCTACACACTTCCAACCGAAAAAAAGTTATCCACCGAATTAATTCCCACAAAATTTAAGGAGATAACACTGAAGATACATCAAATCATCAAAAAGGTGAAATCTGTCACACTTACAACAGACTGCTGGACGTCTTACAGTAATGAAAGTTTTATTAGAGTGTTGGCTCACTTTATTAACGATGACTATGAATGTAAATCTATCTTATTAGCTGTTAAACTTTGTAATCTACCCCTTTCTGGCAAATGTTTGAACGAATTATTAGAAACTGTTGTAGAGCGGTGGAATTTAAAAGAAAAGATTTTATTAGTAATCTCTGATAACGTTACGGATCTTCAAGATAATGATTTGCAATGGCCACATTTGAAATGTATTGTAACTACAATCGGTTCAATTATTCAAGATTCTTTGAAACAAGTTGAACCATTGCTTAATACAATATTGGACATTATTTCGATCGTTAAAAAAAAAATTGCAGCAATAGGGCAATTGAAGCATTTTTTAAACGTATATAAAAAATTAATGCCATGTACTTCGAAGCATTGGACTTCTGTACTTTATATGTTGAAAGGTGTAAAAGAATTTAAAGAAGAAATTTGGGCAACCTTAAGTTCTCTTGGCGAGGAAAATTTGTCAGGATGGACTTATGAAAAGTTTGAAATGGTAGAAGAACTTGTCCAAATATTAGAACCGATGGAGGCGATCACAAAAGTAGTTAAAAAAGAGAACATAACGTTGTCATTAATAATAGTGTTATGTAACGGACTTCTTGATAATTATAATAGCTTGGTGATGACAAAGTCATTTTCTATTGAAGTTGAGCCTGTCGTTAAGGAAATTGTAGACAATCTGAATGCAAGGTTTTCAAATCTGGAATCAATACCTACTTTGTTGATAAGCAGTTTTTTGGATCCTAGATTCAAGCATGTAGGTTTTTCTAATGATTCTTTAGTAAATCAGGCCAAATCATTGGTGTCAGAAAATTTTAATGTATTGAAGGAAGATAAAACTGATAAATTGAGATCCATTTGTCTAGATCTAGACAACGAACCCCATCTTATTTGGGATTCATTTGATAAAAAAGTTGCCACTTTTGATTCATCGGCAAACTGTAGTAAGTCGAGAGCAATTATAGAATTGGATAGATATTTGGAGGAGCCCCTTTTAAACAGAAACGAAGATCCTTTACAGTGGTGGAAAACCAATGCATATAATTTCCCATTTCTTAGCGATTTAATAAAGCTGAAATTTGGTTCAGTAGCAACTTCGTTTCCTTACAAAATGTGTTTTAAAAATGAGCAGTTATTAACAGAGCGTCGGAACAGTATGCCATCAAATAATATAGAACCGATTATGTTTATTGGTTACAATTTTTCTGTCGGGACAGGATAGTGAAATCACAATTACAGTTTATATAAAATATAGATATACATATGCAAGTAGTATAGCTTCTTTGTAATTAGCAATGTGTACCATTGTAAATGTATGATATTCATCTTCAATATACTTAAATTTTATACTAAATTTGTTTTTTAAAATAATTTAAATTTATAGTTCATAATCACAACTTTTTTTAGTACTACATCAATAAATTTTTGTAAATTAAGAAAATTGCTGTATAATAGAGCTGCAATTTTCAGACTTGTATCCAACATAAGAGCATATTTCAACATTTAGTTCTTTTTCAGATATAATTAATAGTTTATGTGTAAATAATATACATGTACCTACTTACACTGTACAGGTATGATTGAGTCACTATCACTGAACTCATAATAGAATTCAGTGGTCACTATCTTCTATGTTGTAGGTAGAGGATGCTTTGCTTATCCAGATGATACACCCAGTGGCGGATTACCCATTAGGCACGATAGGCACATGCCTAGGGGCCGCAAGCTCCAAGGGGCCGCACCGCAAACCATTGATGAAAATTATCACAAATTTGTTCTGGAGATAATTTTTTTATCTTTTTCCCTTTTTCAGTTTTGAATCTTCGAAATTCTCACGAAAAGTGAGAAATCCCACGATCTAGCAACACAGGCTGTGCTGTATCTACTTTTATTCTTCGAAAATATATCTTTTTTTATAAGAATATTTTATTGTCGTCCGGATCAATTTACTTTATGCGAACGATGATTTGTTCTTTATTGTATTTTGCTGAACTGATCAGAACTGAACCTAATTGAACTGATCTGAAACGGCCTGTAGGAAAGAATACACAAATTTTACCAGGCCAGGTTTTGCTTGTTTTAGTCGATTTTAATTTAATATCCATCATACAAGTTGTATAGTGGGAAAATATTAAATGAATTATAGGTCAAGATCATTTTAGATTCTAAGATTATAATATAATGCAGAAAAAATGATGAGCAATAGTAAATTCCTTATCAGGATATTTAGGGGTCCGGTTTTATACATTCTTGGTTCCGTGGTTCATGTTAGGGGGCCGCGAACTGATAAGTGCCTAGGGGCCGCTGAGGTCGTAATCCGCCACTGGATACACCACATAATTTGTGAGTGCCTTGTACTTGTTCAACTCAGGGGACCCTTCTTGGTGGAATCATGGCCTCTTCCTCGTCCAGTATCCTCAAGTAAATCTCACGTGTGGAGTGGCTTAAGTGATGTTGCAGAGTTAGATGACTCAACTTAGAATTAAAATTCAACTTATACTACAATATTAATATTAAAACGCGTCAATAAGCAAAGTTATTTATGAAATGAATTGTACCTACGTTGGTACTTGGAATCCTAAAAGCATATTGTACTATATACCCAGGCCAGTCGAGAGCGGCTGCCTAACTGGAAACCCAAAAAACAAACAACTCTCTCGCCAACTAAAACAGAAACCTGTTCCCTGCAATCTTATATGTTAATAACAATTTAGTTATACTTCAAATTTGAGATATGCACTTAAGCAGGTTGCCGTCTACAAAGTATCCTCGTGTGAAACATCCCATAAGAAATAACGGCCGGTCAGTATCCGAAAGTCGCCGGGCGACTGGGATTTGCAAGCGACTAAAATTTAGTTGCCGGCGACAGTATCACAAATTATTCGTGTGAAAGATTCCATAAGCGACAATGTAAAAAGAGTATGCGAGATACAGTATGCCCATGTGAAAGGAGGCTAAAACTTATAATCAATGACTTAAGCTAGGAATGTTGCTGAACAAATCTGTATAAAAAAAGTTGGGAGTGGATATATCTTTCACCGTTGAGTGAGAAATAAGTAAGAGGCGAAACTGAAGTCGTTTTAACGTAGCTCCTCATGGGTTTGATATTTTACTATCTCTCTCGACGGTTCAGTACCGATACCAGTAAGAGTAAGACAGCAATAGGGTACACAATTTTGCATTATAGTTTCGCCTCTTTATACTTTTCACTCAAGGGTCACAGTCAATGGTAAATTATTTAGAATTTCTGAATATCCAGTTATAATTTTATCCTACTAACTGCAAAGCAATAAGTACAGAGTTGGTTTGTACTTTTATTTGTTGGTGTGAAATGAGAAATTAAGTTTTTTTCTTTAAAGAAAAATTATGCATGGTATTTTACTTACATAAGTGTCACAAATTCGAAACATAAATTATACAGTACAGCTTGCCACATACAGTAGACAAGCTTTATGCGATACTTTTTATGAAGATACTTCAATGTTAATAAATGAAGTAACATACACATCAAATAAAAATTAAATCAAACAAAAACTAATTGCAATCATAACCACAAGTAATTCAACTCATTTAATTACATGTTTTTATTATGGACCTCCACAAAACAAGTTTGGAGGAAATTAATTTAATACAATAACTACCAGTTCAAAACTGGAATGAAAACTACAAAAAAGTAAATAAATGATTTTATTAAAAACTTTTAATATAATAACAAAAATAAAACACACAATAATTTGATCTTATTGAATAAGAGGCAGTCACTCAGAGCGACAGCGGGAATGTTCAGTTGGCCTACAATCAAAATTAGCATTAGCTATGCCGAGTTTCTGAACGAGGATAACTCACTAAAACAGACGTTTGTTGCATGGATAAACTAGCCATGGCCGAAACAGTTTCTTTATCTTCTTTTTCATTTCTAACTGCATCATTATATGAGCAAGTTGCACTTTTAGCTATCTCCTGTAAACACGGCCAGTGCAAAGATTGTATGGCAATAACCTTTTGCATGGTTATAACAGCATTGGTACAAGGTGGCCGACATAGTTCTGTTGCCGAAATTGGAGAAGGTGGATCACCTAGAAGTACACGCACACACTCCTCTGCCGAATCGCATATGGAAGGAAGATCGTAACCACCTTCCAAAGCTAAAACTACACGTCCATTTGCCAACTGCATCAATTGCCGAGTCATATAACCATAGCAGGCAGGCGTAACTTTGTAACCGCCAAGAGGTGGAGCATGTCCTTCTGTTGCGGCAAATCCGGCCGATACCAAAACAATATCGGGACCAAATTCACGTGCTATTGGCATTACTATTGTTCTAAATGCTGCCATGTATTCGGCATCTCCAAGGGGTGGATTAAGACCTCCCGACCAGCCAATATTAATATTAAAGCCTAATCCAGCCCCTGTTCCACATTCTGAAGGACTGCCTGTACCAGGAAAAAAATTTCCATCATCATGACGATGTATTGATATGACAAGCACACGTGGATCATCATAAAATATTTCTTGAGTGCCATTACCATGATGCACATCCCAATCAAAAATGAGTATCTTATGAACTCTGTGTTCTTTTTGTAACAGTCTTGCGGCAATAGCTATAGAATTGAAAAAACAAAACCCCATAGCTTGTTGAGGTTCAGCATGATGGCCTGGAGGTCTTACAACTGCAAATCCATTTCGAATGTCACCTGTCCACGTCCTAAATGCTAAATCAACAGTACAACCAACTGCCATTCGAGCTGCTGGAGCTGTATAAATTTCATTCCACGTTGTGTCGGAATCCACACCTATGCCCCCACAAGGTAAACGTACAAAAGCTGTTACAGGTAAAGCACCAAGTTTACTAATGTCCATTTTATGCCTATTGAGCGGACTTGTACCATATAATAATACATGAGCTTCCGAATGGCAAGCTTGCAGTTCTTGTGTAGACGCCTTCCTAGGGCGAAGACGGTCACATCGTTGCACTAATCCCGTTTCTAATAAACGTGCCCAGATACTCTGCAGTCTTCCTGCATGTTCTGGATGAGCTATATTATTTCCACATATACAAGAATGTTTTAACATTTGACTATCGAACGCTAACCCAGTGGTTGGAGTACTAGAAGCCCTCCTTCGAGTTAAAATTGGAGGACCCGGTCCACCTAAATGAACTACTGGACTACTAAGGGCACGAGACAAAGGTCGTATACTATAACATAGAATAAGTTTTAATGTTACGATAAAATAAATGTTACCTTCTTGGTTCCATTCCCTGTAATTCGGCATCTCGTTGTTCTAACTCTTCGGGAGGTGGAGGAGGAGGTAAAATAAGGAGAGGGCCTCCACCGTCCAAAAGGGGGTGCCCTAACGGAAGAGGAGATGACTGTGTACGTCCGAGTGGACGTATAACACCTCTCTGCGTTGGTTCTTGTAATTCGCTAATTGTATCTAATGGGGTTTCTTCGTGTTCACTTTCAATGGCGGGTAATGAAGGATAATATGGTAAGGTACCAGGTAGCATTTGTCCTGTCAGTGGCATTCCTAAACGTGCTGTGCAGGCAGCCCTTACAGCAGCTTCTGATAAATCTGGTGACAGAACATGATGAGCGGCTAGTGAAATATTTGGCATTGATGGACTGCTGAAAAGTGCATGCCGTTGATATTCTTCGGCTTCACATGGTGGACTAAGTTCCTTAGGTGGTTCTTGTGGAGGGGAATCACTGGGTGGTAGGCAAGAACTTAATAACTTCTTTTTTAAAGAAGGTGGTAGATGTCGTTTACTCATTGGACTACAACGACGCTCCATAACTCGTTGTTTTAAACGGACTTTTAATAGATTTGGTTCTGAAGCTGTAATGATATTAATCATCAGCACATGTTACCTTCGCACATATTTATTTCCTACCAGTTTTTCTTAATGGAAAGTCACTTCCAGGGGGTTGATCGCAACCTTCTATATCCATACTTTCTGACCTGAAACCAGAATATGTAAATGAATGTAAGGTTATTGGTATTAACTGGCGGTTAATATATAAAAAATTGAAAGAGAGTAAAAGTAAATTATTCAATTAAGCATTGGTAAAGCACTTAATGACTATATTATTTATATAAATTGATTGAAAGTTACCACCACTGTTTAATCATTTACCAAATTTTCCAATAAATTTAGCTGTGTTCGTAGCTTACATACTATGTTATACATTACTATAATTACCAGCTCAACTGATCAACAATCAACCTGAGATTCATAAAGTAAATTGACTTTTAAATATTTAATCATTCTAATTGTAATACACAAGCAATAATTTCAAACAATACAGGGTATATCACGGAAGTCGTTCATTAGAAGTTTCTGGGGTCCCTTACTACTTATGAATTTGAAACTTTCAGGTTAAGGATAACCCATAGCCTTTTTTTGTTCTAAAATATTGTCGATGTTGTACAACTTCCGGAAGGACCGGAAATCGCCATTCATCTTATTATTTTAAATGGAACACCCTGTATATTATTGCATTTTTGGATTATACAAGCGATTCTGCGTTACACTGTATTAGATTATCCTATATCTATCTTCAACTGTTTTTGAGATATTATGATTTTTTTTTAACTTGCGTTTGCGGAGGGATGTTTAATAGCCCACCTTTTCCTCTTCTTTGAATGCAAAACATTTATACTTTACAAACGCGAAGTAAAACCACAAGGGTTCACAAAATACATTTGCAAACCTATCACAGATTATACAGGGCGTTCAAAATTAGTGGCAAAAAAGTAGCGAAATGTTCTACAGTTCTACACCGAAAGAATGAAATAATCGGTTTAATGAAAATTGTCATATCAACCTTAATTAAGCTCAACTATGATTTCAATTTTTACTTGGTAAGTTATACATCAGTATGTGCTTAATTTTAAAATACTTTTCAACCAACTTCAAAAAGTTGGTTATTAAATTCGTCCGGATGTCTGTGTGTCTGTGCGTTGGTCGATGTTACAGGGTTTAGAAAGCTGGAAGTGGTGTCATCTTATAGGAAATTCATTACTGATTCCAAATTTCTCGTAAATTTTTTGATCGGATCACACGTTGGCCGTCGGGACGCTATTAAAGTCAAAATATACACCCTTGAATATCTAGAGAACGACACATCCAATTACAAAAAGAAAAAAACACGTTTCCTTTATTTTTTGAAACCTATTGAGTCATGATACGTAAACATCACCCTCATCTCCTGTGGGGTGGAGCGAGCGGGAGTGAGTTTTAAAAAAACACTTTTGGATTCTCCATAAAAAACTCTTCTCAAATTGCAAATTTCACCCCCAACTGCAACTCCTTTTTGGGAGTGGAAAGGGGGAAAATTGCACATGCATACACTTTGTCGATGTGAGATGCTTTTGAGGCCAATTGGTTAATTAGTCTTAAAGCTATAATAAAAAAACGACATCTTGTGTAACTGAGTACCTGAAAGTTCGATATTAATAATATTGACAGTAACATAAAAAGTTAAACCAATTGTTGTGGCCTAACACGATTCAAAAAAAAAATGTCATACATCGTTTTTTTTAAAGAAATTTGGAAAAAGGATGAATGCTTCGTTTGGTGTGGTGAAGTGTAGTGCGCGGGGAAGCTGTTGTACACTATTGCTATGAAGCGCATGGTTTTGTACAATGCAAAAGAATAATCATATTGTTGTAGTTTGCCGCTTTTTTTTAGTCTTATGAATGTAGTATAAACAGGACATAGATTACAAAAAAAAATATATGAAGGTTGTAAAAGATAAACTACAAATTTTTAATAGAGCGTAACCAATCGATAGCTTCCGGTGTTAGTTCATTTAATATAGTAAAACCTCCCTGAAATTTAGTCACTGGACAATGGTCACCAAAGTGTTCTATAGTTTCCTCACAGTCATTATCACACTTGTCACACAATGGATTTTGCACTATACCCCATTTAAATAACATAAAATTACATCGCCCATGACCAGTACGTATACGATTTAATTCAGTCCAAATCATCCTAGAATGATGGAATCCAGGAAGGGATTTAGTAGGGTCCATAACCAAAGCTACGTTAAAGACCTTTGTCGTTTATCCAAAATAGTTTCCACTCATTTTCTAATGAAAAATCGAGTGAAAAATTTTCTATTTCTATAATTGTTTTCCAAAAGGTTTACGATGTGGTAGATTACTTCTCGCGGGAATATGAGCGTCTTTCTTTCGCGATAATCATAACATTTACTTTGAATTACAAGAAAACAATGTATGTTTTCAATAAAGTAATAATGCAGCTTGATCTCAGTAATACAAATTTAGCATTTAATACAAGAATTTTTTCTTCAGTTTCCGTATATTGGAAAACAGTAAATTTTCGATTATAGCTCATAAAACCAGTTAATTATATCAATAATCAACATTTATCGGCTTTCGACTTTTGAGAACTATGTGTGCTGCAACATTTTTAAATTTGGTAACAATTTATGGAATAATAACAATTTTATGATAAGTTAAAACTGACCGTCGATCGGCCAGGAAAATGGTAAATACAGTGTTTTATTGCTTTTAATTAAAATAATAGGTAGTTAAACAATTGATTCTACCATTTTGATTTTTAAACATGTTCAAAACTGAAAAAATGTCACCTCCAGTTTTTTTATTATGACCACTTAAAGTCAGGGGCTTTGCATTTTTACTCCGACAGTAAGTGATAGTGAGATTGTTGATATTTGAGACTTCTCTGATAAACACACTTTAATTCTGTGTAAGTAGTCGTACATATTCTCAAATTTAAGAAAAAATTACTAAATCGTAATTGAAGATTTAAGTGTTAATACGTAATACAACGAATGCTAAACTCGGTTAAACTTTGAAAATGAACGGTCACGGTACTTTTACTATGGACAGGGACATGCTACTATATCAACACGTTTCCATTTTAATGTTATGTTATATTATTCACATGTATTGAGTGAATATTTTAGCCATATGTGTAATACTTTTTTCCTAATCTAATCTCCTTAATTACCTATGTATTTCATAAAAAAGAATACGCAATTACTGTTATCTTAATTATGGTCACCCTGCATTAGAAAATGTTATTTTCGAATTTGTGGATGGATATACATATGTACATAGTTTAAATCCACATTGATATTATCACTTATAATCTTATAAGAGCATTAATTCTTTCCGGTAATTTTTTATAGTGCACAGAAACAACGTATTAATCGGCACGAGCGATACGCGAGGGCCGATTACATTGTTCTACGCACGATAAGAAAATTACCGGACATGAACTAATGCTCGAATGTGTAGATTCGACAAGAAAATCGTTGCGACTTGCGACACGGCCATAAGAAGTAAAACTTCAATTTTACTCGAAAATAAAATATCAAGTGATATCAAAAATGTATCCATATGGTATCTGGTATCCATAGTAATTTGTAAATAAACGAAATATTGTGACAGTCAAAAAAATGTGCGCTTTGGTACGGAATCTTTAGCAAATAGGTATTCATGCGGAAATAGAGGCTACAGTGCCTAAAAACACAAAAATAAGTAAACTTTCTGTATGGTGCCAGTTTTTGCCCTTGTGAGGCAAGAAATTATACGCTGACATTTTATATTTGACGTTCACAATGACAGTGAAGTGAATGCCAAAAAGTTATCGCCTAATAAACAAACTTAAAACAATAATAGAAATAAATGTAAATATAAATATAGAAAAGATATTTCCTAAGATTCAACTATATGTAGTGTACACACAAAGATAAAACTTATTGCTTCATTTTACACAAAAAAGGATGACGTTGCAAGTAATACCAATTATATCAGCACAAAAATTAAAACAAGATTATTTTCAAGGGCGTACGCAAGGTGGGGCAAGGGGGGGCCGATGCCCCCCCCTGGCCGCAAAACGAATTGTACTAAATATTAAAATTTATTACTGGTCATATAATTTAAGCAGAAATTAAGCATTTCCTGGCCTTTCTTCTAAATAAATAGTTTTTGTACCCCAGGGGAATTGTATGATGCTTAAATGTATTGAAAAGAATTGTGGGGTAACAACATAGGCAATAAATATTAAACACGTTTCCAAACAATTTTATTTTTTGCCCCCCCCCCCCCCTAGCCAAAAAGCTGCGTACGCCCTTGATTATTTTACCAAAAAGTTACGATTCAGATAGTCTCTAAAGGCCATCTAAAAAATAATTATCCAGAAGGATCAACATTTTTCATATTATTTTTTCTAAATGGTAAGTAAGTAATATCCTTGTAGTAGGGGATCCGGGCAGGGGCGCAGCTATAGATCATTTTCGGAGGGGATTCGGCACGAGAGTTCGTCAGGTCGAATCAACTATCCCCACTTCAGTAATGAGAAAATTTACTGCTGACCATATGATTTAGGATTTAGTGCAGAATGTAAACTTATTTCGAGGAGGGTTCAAACGCCCTAAACCCCCCCTTTATATACGCCACTGGAGCCGGCGAAGCTAAATCGGTAGTTACTAAAGCGTCATGGGCACCTATTGGATTGTCAAGATTAGGTACTAAAACGAAAAAAATTTTATGTTACATTTACAATTTTTGTGGGGAGGGGGAGAGCGTGTACAAATTTTCAAACATGTAAAAAAAACAGTTACATGGAAATACTCGAGCACGTCACACATTCATAGTGTATATACGCACTATGTCTTTCTGATAACCGAGAGATATTAATCTGACGATTAGTTAGTGGGGGTGAGGGGGGGGGGGTTAAAAAGGGGGTAGAAAAAAAAGTTATTCGAGCGTGTCAGATATTCAGAGGGAATGTTAAGTGAACTCAAAAAAATGTGCAAGGTTCAGCTTGATGTCCTAGTCGTCCTAAATGATAATCTGACAATTATGTAACTATAACTATACTATTGTTTATATATAAATTATAAACAAGGGTAGGTAATATAGACAATAAATCAATGTTGATGACATTTTTAGTTACCTAAATCTCTCAACTTGAACGCGGAACCTACTTGATAATGGTATTACAATTTATTTTGCCGTCCTTGGCTTTTTTTTCAAAATTCTTGTAGGTTGTCAAGTGACAGAATCTTAAGGTTTGTAGGAAAACAAAGCAAAAAGGTAACGACTATAATAGAAGCAAGAAGATAAAGAAACAAACTGTTCAATAATGGAACCTTTGTAAGTGAAAAATGTCTCACAAATATAAGGAGGGGAAGAGAACATTTAGGTACCCAAATATAAAATAAAAATTAAATTTGTATTTTTAAACATTTTGTTTGCGGTTTTGTTATTCAATCCCTCATATGCACAAATACAGATGTTGATGTCGACTATACTATGTACTTATGTGCAAGGTGTAAGAGGATACTTCTATTTCCTTATTGCCCATTTTAGAAAGAAATTGTTTAGTTTTTCAACAAATCTTCAATTTATTTTCTTCCATCAGTAAGACCATAACCCATAACTAACATTTTTATAAATTAAATGGCCAGTAAACTCGCACACAAGTTACTAAAGAAAACTCCAAACCAACTTTCCCATGTTTACTACAATGACGTATTAAATAAAATAGTTTTTTGTGTAATAACTCAAAATAAAATAGTTTTTGCGTAATAACTCAAAAAATAAATATGTACCTACGTGTTGTATTATTGTAATCAGAAAACGATTTCTGATTTTCTCCAGAAATAATATACAGGGTATGTCATAAATATTTTTAATATTTTGTTAATTTCCAGATAGACCGGAAGTAAAGTGGTATACTTATTTTATTATACTCGATTAAAAAAGTCGTATGTCCTCTACTTCATTGTAAAATTTTATTTCTTCATCTTTGTTAGCAAGTTATAAATTTTTTAAATTTTCAACTTCAAAAATTCATCCACCTTGAATGAAGAAATAAGTTTAGTGCCAATAGTTTTTCATGAACTACCTATATGTATGTATATTTCAAAAAATAAAAAAATTCTTGGAGCAGATTTTGGGAAAATCGATTTTTAATTTTTGAACAATTTTGGGCACCAATAAACTGGCCGCGTTAAATTTTTGTTGTTTATCAATTATAAGTAAAAATTCTGGTCATCCTTTGGCTACAATTTTCAAATTTGTTTTAAGTTTTAAACGATTCTTGAGCTAGACCCTAAAAAATACAAACCTGGAGAATTGCTATATTGGCCGTCATTTTGAATTTAACAACAAGCGAAAAACGGTGTTTTACTTGTGAATTGTAATCATGCCTACTAACTTTCCACCAAGGTAAATTAGTTTGCTCCCAAAATACCCCCCCCCCCCCCGCCCTAGTTTGGGATCCTTTTGGGGCAATTTTGGTGAGAAGCTTGCTTCACCGATGAAGTTTTTTTATACTTTATAGTCCTTAGTTTTCAATTTCATCAAAATCGACCTCGTAGTTTAGGTTTCACAGCCATCACGTAGGTACGCGCCAACAGACAAACATTTTTCGAAGATGGTGGTTTTGCCCTCACTCATGTGGACCCAAAACGTTGAGATTCATCAAAATCTCGAGTGTGTATATGCACGAGAAAGTAAAAATGAGTTAGTAATCTTCTCCTAAACTGATATTAGTTTCGTGCAGTTATTACATGGATAAAGTCTTGATAGTATTCTAAGGAAATGAATAATTTGTACTCCCTTGGAAAACATGTTATCTAACAACTATGCATTTTTTATTTAAAGTTTTTCCATATTAACAATTGGGTTAATTCACATAATTTTTTTATACGCTTAATAAATGCAAAGATATCAGATGTCTTCGATATTGCAAAAATAAGCGGCGTTAGAATAATTTAAACAGCTTTTTTTCAAATTTTAAATCGCGAAGCGTCGAAACTGCACGACAACTCAGCGACAGGTGCCGACTACGGCATGACGTCATATACTGGTGTTTCAGCTAAACTGGTATTTACGAATGATTGTTTGGCGATCATGGCGCCGTCGAAAAGGTGTTACAAGTGGTGTTTTGTGCCTATGTGCACTAATACGACTTTTACAACACCAGAAAAGACATTTTTGACAATGCCTCGAGACGTAAAAATTCGAAAAATGTGGTTCAAAGCAGCTAGAAGAGATTACTCTAAAATAACTTCTTCGGATTTCTACTGCTGCGAGGATCACTTTGATGTAAGATGTAGTTACTTACTAAGCAAACCTAAATGTTTAAGTAATTGACAAAAATAAATATACATGAAACGTGGTAAACGAGTAAAGTAATGCAATATGCAAAATATCTGCGTAGTAAGAGTCTGTCAAGCAAACGAATTTCACATTGTTAGGTTTTATTCAAGCTTTTGCTCCACGAATTTCTGCAGTATTAAATCGATCATCCTTCTTTAAGAACTCGGCCAACATAAAAACATCTACTCGAGGAAGATTATCCGACATAGCTTTCAAATAACCTGCATCCACCATCGTAAGAATCAGTTTCAAAAACGCAACGATAGCCGACTGACAGTGGGCGTTTCCCAGTACGTGACGTCACTATCTGTTTAAAACTGATTTAGCGCGAACGCTCATGTTTGAACACTTCAATTCTTTTTTTCTCGGAAATGGTACGTTTTATTTAACTTTTTTGAACTGCAATAGTTTACAAACACGATTCAAAAGCAGAATCTTATGTTTATTTTGAAATTTATTTTTATGAACTAACCCAATTCTCTACGCATTTGTAATGTATCATAATATATCTTTGCAACTCCCTAAGTAATTAATCATAATTTCATTTCTTTTTCTTCTTCTTCTTTTTCCAATTTTAGTATGACGTGTGACAAATACGTCAACATTAAACATTATCTTTCTGAAAATGAGTAACTAATCTAGCTTGAAAGATCAACACAATTTGTAATGTGTCTCGAAATTCTACTATTTTTTGACCATGCTCCAAAATGAAAATATTTCAGGTAATAGGTAAGCAAGTAGCAGTAATCCAATTTTTATGATTTTTGTTCAAGACTCAAAAATTGCATATTAAATTCTCGACAGGAGTATGCAATATACAATTAAATCATTTCACAAAAATTACAGATCATCATATAACGAATAAGCATTGATAATTGATTAGTACTTATAATTTCCTAATAAATTTTAATGAAAATGCTTAATCGAAGTATTTCGAGAAGATATAAAATAGTAGGTCTATTTCAAGCAGGTTAAGTGATAAGATTGACTAAACTAGGTTTTTCTGGTTCATCATTGCGTAGCGAATTACCATTTGGAATCACCCATTTATAAATAAATTTCCTTTCTTACATGCGACGATCATAATTAGATATTAAAATGGGTTCATATTTTTTACGTAATTTTCAAAGAAAAGTATAAAAATTGAACAGGCATAACTAACACGAATTAAAAACAACGACAATCTATATTTAACATGGATAAGATATGAGCGAGTGTAAATAAATTTATGACGTTACATTATTCTTCTGCATTTCAAGTCAAAAGTTTAACACAAAAATATTACCTAACAAATTTGGCATAAAACGTTCATTTCGCAATTTTAATTATTTTCAGGCAAACCTATACCTACCTATTCGAAAGTGCAAAAGTAAATACTACAATAATACATGAAATAAGAGATTTTTTCACACATATTAGCACAAAAATGAAAAAACTGGTTATTCTAGTCGTTGATTGAAATATTAGGTAATAAATTTATTGTTAAAATTTAAAAATTAGTGCTTTCATTTTATACACAATATTTCGTTAATTTATTTAATAATTTACTTTTATTATTGTTAAATTTAATTTCTAATGTTTAATTTTTTTATTGTAATTAATATTTTATATTATGTACTAGTATTTCAATCAACGTTCTAATTTAGTTCAGATGACCACCGGTGTAGGATGAACGCAATACCTAAGATTTACTTTTTTTTGAGAAACGCGCAGTAATGAGTAAATTTAAAATTGCGCAACGTTAACAAATTATAGTAGAAATAGACACAAAAACATTAGCGCTAAGATTAGAGAAGCAAGAAGTCTCTGATAAAAAGGGCATAGCTTGCATATTTAACCGTAAATGACGAAGTTGTTATCTAAATGGCTAAATAGTAACAAGTATTGCCATTTAATTCTTTATATACCTACTCCACTTTCCATTTTTTCTTCGGTCTACCGCTTCTTCTGACATTTCCTGGTTGCATTCCATTATTTTATTGTCCCTATCCAACATTCATCTTTTGACCTCCAAATGTGTCCTAGACATCATATTCTTATTAATTTAATATTTACAATATCATCCTCCAGTAGGTGTATATTTCCTCGTTTGATATACGTAGTATGTATTTCATTATTTCCACATTTCCACAGGTCCTAATACACATGCAATATACTTCTTATTTTTCTTTCTAAGATTCTTATACGACGGTGTTCTTTTGCTGTGAAAGTCATTGTCTCAGCGGCGTAAATTATTATTGACCGTATCATAGTTATACAGGGTGTTTCAGACCACCCGTGTACCGCCCAAATATCTCGCGAAATACAAAACGCATTGAAAAAAGAAAAAATACGTCTAAACAATTCTTTAAGACTCTATTGTTTGATAGTAATAGGATGTCCCCACTCCCACCCCCGGGGGGGGGGGGGGGGGGGTTAACTTCGTAATCTTAAATAGCACCCCCCTGTTTATTATGCAGATTTGAACTCTGCGTTAACAAATAGGAACTTTTTGTTTGAAACATTCTTTGAAGTTCGTAACAGATGGCGCTATGATCGCCGAAAGAAGTTTTCCGATTACCTATGCTAATTTGATGTCAGTTTTGTTAAGTGACAATCAAAAATGTTAATGCTTTGTAAAAGGGAAGAGGGGAGCTTTATTTACCCCCCCCCCTCCACTTTACCCCTAATTTTAGATTTAAACGTATCTCGAATGTCAATGTGTTCTTTACTCGTAAAATCAAAGTATTTCAAATTTTTTTCTATTTTCCATCAGACAAAAAAAATTTACAAAATTTAACTTCTTCAATCGTGGTATTGAACAGTTGTTTAAATCTAAAATGGTTGCGTATTCCCATCCTAGGTTATGGGCCGTAGTGGCGGTGTGGGGAGGGGGGGGGGGGGGGAGTTAATAAAGCTCCCCTCTTCCCTTTTACAAAGCATTAACATTTTTGATTGTCACTTAACAAAACTGACATCAAATTAGCATAGATAATGGGAAAAACTTCTTTCGGTGATCATAGCGCCATCTATCACGAACTTCAAAAAATGTTTCAAATAAAAAGTTCCTGTTTGTTAACGCAGAGTTCAAATTTGCATAATAAACTGGGGGGTGCTATTTAAGATTACGAAGCTACCCCCCTCTTCACCCCCGGGGGTGGGAGTGGGGACATCCTATTACTATCAAACAATAGAGTCTTAAAGAATTTCTTAGACGTATTTTTTCTTTTTTCAATGCGTTTTGTATTTCGCGAGATATTTGGGCGGTACGGGTGGTCTGAAACACCCTGTATATAGTATAGTTATATATTTAGTTTCTTTTCACTACACTTAATGAAGTAATCCACAGGTTTGCATATCCTTTCCAAGCAGGTATTGACTAAGAAATCGCTTTATACCGCTTCTTCTTGTATGTATAGTCCTCTGGGAAATGCACAATCTCACAACATTTGAGTGATGAATGTCAGGGGGAGTCAAACCCAATATGTGAATCCCCTTTATCCCCCCTTGAGTACGCCACTGTTCACAACTGAGGCCCCTAGACAAAAATCTCTTTTATCTAGGCTGAGGCCTTTTCAGAAAATAACTTCAATACAAAGTAACCAAAATAGATAGGTATGACTATGACATAACCTATGCATTTAAGTAAATACTGAAATGAATTTTAAAAAACACAAGTTTAATCACAATTTGTGTTGTTAGTGAACCTAATATGAAGGATTATTTAGGTACCTCTATAGCAGCCCTTACAAGCTTTCATAAAAAATTATTTTTTGGACAGGGAACTTTAGATAAGCTAAAAACGCAATTACGAGAAAATCCTAATCTTACAACAGCATTTATTAATGTGGAAAGAGTTAGAAATTGAATTTGGTGTAAAGGTTTTTAATCCATATAATATTGTAATGCAAACAGTGAGATGACATGCCATTAGCGACCATTCCAGACTACAAGTATAGCAGAAATTAGACATGACAATGTTGCCACATATGAACATTATGAAACCAAAAGAATTATGTTACAAGATAGAGAAAATCAAATTTTTACTCTGAGGCATGCTGATATTCACAGTGTAATGACTTAGCAATACGAATAAAGCCTTTTTTTTAACAGTACAATTGATTGGATTGGATAAAAACAATAGTAGAAAATAGTGGCTTTGGTTTCTGATGCCTGCATTCTGCAATCACTAACTTTTGACATACGTTAAATCATTTATTTAACCTAAGATCAGTGAACTGTATAATATAACTGGAATGCGTACGCTATATAGCAAGAAACGGTCGAGAAAGTTAGAATAGTGCAGTTGCTGCGGAGTGGGTTCTATCTTTGTCTGTCCTTAATGCTTTTATGAGATATCATTCAGTAATAATTTGAAATTGTAGTTTTCAACAGGAAACTTTTTAATTAGGAAAATAAATAATGTCTATGCGTCTTTTTACTAATATTTACTTTAGGGTTTGTGTGATTTTAAGTAATTAAATAATTATGTTGTACATTTTTAACACAAAATTTAAAAAAATGTTACAATATGACATTACAGATGAGCCAACTTGTGCTACTGCGTGGTTGAAATCAATTTCCGTATTACTATTTAACTCTTGAAAGATAATATCTACAAATTAAGAATCTGCACATTTGAACAATTTTCATCTAGTAGTACCTTTAATGGAGAAGTTCTTTCATGGCGGATTAAATTACTGCGACATATACATGTCTTAAGCACTTAAGCAAATGCGTCTTTTTTAAAAGTTTTCTATATCAATGACGACTCCAAATAACTATGAACTGTGAAATGTTCACTTACATCACAGATGAAAATATACTATTTCATCTGTGCTTACATAAAGGTAAGGTAACTAGTATTACAATTGGGTTTAAAGTTGAACAAACGAACAGCGTCTATTCACAATTTTAAAAATATCAACTCGCTTTATTGGAAATCTGTGTAAACACAAACGTTACTTTAGTTATTTTGAAATAGTAGAATATGAAAGCGAAATTGCTTTGGTAGTTAAATTAATTTAAAGGTAAAAATACTACTAAATGTGCACAAAAAGATATAGGTATTACTTAGCGTATTCACTTATGAAATCGGATATTTGAATTGGGATTCCATTTATTATTATTTATTACAACCATAAGCACAACAATGTTTTACCATTTTAAACAAACTTTATTTGCATTCAACAAAACGATTATAAAATAATTATTTATAAACTGCTTCTGTTCGGACGTTCGGAGTGATTTCACTAATACAACTGATGAGTAGAAGGAGGACAACATCCCACGCCACAGCAACTTAGTCATTCTAACATCGACGACCGTTTTTCAACACCGAATTTACACAAGCGTACGCATTCCAGTTATATTATACAGTTCACTGCCTAAGATATCAATGCTATCAAAAGCAGACCTCATTAGGGCATTATGAATTGAAAAAAATGACGAATTCATTATAGTGTATGATGTGCAGTCCTCTGTATAAATGCATGGCAATTTTTATTACAAATCAAAAATGCAGCGATTGCCATAGTTAACTGATTATAATCCCTACGTACATTACCGTACATATTTAACAAGTATCAAAAATTCATATTGTACAAAATGTATTGAAGTCTTAGAATGTGTAACAACGATATCTAACAATTCCAACATGTACAGTTTAATTCATACACAATGAACGCAAATTAAAATTGCATGTGTACAAATGCACATGGTTACCATGACACTGATTCTTATGTCAATCATTTCTTCAAGGCTTAATGACCCTTTTTCATCAGTATTTTAATCCAATATTAATATTTGCTTCAATCATTGTTCTTTCTTCTAAAATTCTTCTCATTCTTTATTCTATCCATTCACTTTTTGATGTTTACTCTCCTCCAAATCCACATTTACAAGGCTTCTATTCTTTTCGTATTCTGTATTCATTACTTTAATCTTTTGTAATTTATCCTTAATCCACACATATCTTCCATTTTCTGTGTATCATTTCATGTAATTCTTTAGTAGTATTGATCAGAAAATAAGCATTGACAAAGCTCACCTGTACAGTGTCATTTTCATCCCCTTGGTGCACATAATAAGTGCATATTTCATACATAGCCTATTTTCAAAGGTAAACAGAATTATAGATTGTGAAAATTAAGGATTAACTCCAAGCAATGCGCTGCAATGTGAAATTGTTAATATTTCGAGAAATATATCAAATGTATGTACACATTACCTTTCTCCAGTATAAACCCACTATGTAGACACACTAATTGCTGACCATGACAGCACAAATGCGTAAAAAATGATTGTACATTAAGAAAGAATCCACAGAAAACGCATTTAAACTGACCATTACTGCGGTCACTCAAATAACATGTTGAAACGATAACTTGTATATAGTTGTGGGAATCTGTTATTAAATCACATCTTAAAAATAATTTATTTTACTGTAAAATGGCACTATTTATAGCCAAGGTTCCTTGTGAATTTTCGTTGTCTGTTTTCTAAATTTTCCGAAATTTTAACACTTCCTTCGAGATATTTTATAATATACTTATAAATATTTATAAATAATTGGTAAATATTGTTAGAATCGTTTGTTTACAAATAGAAAAGTTGGTAATTACATATTAGTGTGGGTGGTATAACTTTGAATGGAATCAGCTGACGCCATCAGCGCTCTAAATGTAGATACCACAAAAAGGGGAGCGCGTATTTTAAAACTGACCTACTGAAAATGCTTACCACGAGTTTTCCTGTTGGGGTGTTTTCGAACATCCTGAAGCACGTTGTTTCAAAAACACCTGCAGCTTTTGTTTGACCTCGGATGAGGCCACCGCGCTCTGTTCGTGTTTTTCTTTTCGTCTGAGTGCTTCAAGCTGTTCACGTTCACGAATTTCCTGCAATTGTTTTTGTTGATCCCAAAACTCCTTAAGATGTTGACGAAGTTGTCTTTCATGTTGTTCTGCAAGATGTTGCTGTTGCTGCTGAAAATGTTGCAGAAGAATCTGATGTTGTAGCTGGTGTTGCTTTTTTAGTTGCAGAATTTGCTGTTCTAATAAGCGCTCGGGTGCCTCGCGCTGTTGTTCAGCCATCCTACTTTAACAACATCCCGTAACACTTCACAAAAATAACACAATCACAATGAACGCTACGCTAAAACTGCGAAAAATAAATCTTTAATTATATGTGAGGTCATTTCGGTCGTAGTTACACTGAAGATAGGAGCACAGAAACCACGAATGGAGGACGGATGCGTAGTTGCCAGATAATGTAATGATAGGATAATTTTATAACAATTTTTTTTTCAATCCTTAGCTTAGAATTTGACCTATAGTAACACGCTTTGTTTGTAACTATTACGCATTTTACCTAACACCAACGATATCTAGATTTTAATGAGTCATGTCTATTTTTGCTGTACGATAATACTGCATAGGCGCTCCACGAGGAGTTGCGCCGTAGAGCAATTCAATTTTTGAAGGTATACAAGACAAAGATCTCTGGCGATCACGTGGTTCTGTCCACATGCAACAGATTTCAATGTTTTCATCGGCTTTGCTAAGCGTAGGCATGGCAACATTGTGAGGAATGTAAAAACCAAGGTTGGTGTAAAAATAGAAAATCTTTATTATAAATAAATCCATTTTTTTCACAGCTGTCCCAAAATATAGTCGACCTATAATATACACACCAACTTAACATATAATCTTGAAAATCAAAAAAAAAATTAGAATTGACACGATAAAATTCCACAAATTAATAATTACAATCTAAATATAGAATGTATTGTACTCACAAGAGAGATAACCTATTGAATAAGGATAGACAGACTGAACGTAAACAAGCAATAAAATTCTAAAAATAAACTGATCAATTCACATAACAATTTCCACATATATACAGGATGTTGCATAAGGGCAATTTTTTAAAATAATCCCTGACTTTGATTAGTCAAGGTCATCACGATTATTAATTTCGTTAAAAACTAACATTTTTATTTTAATACTACGTATTTTAAAAATAAAATATTTCCAACATTATGCAACTATTTTATTTACCTGTTTACATTATTTTAATAATACACAACTTACTGGTAGTACGTTACGTAGGTAGGTAATTCATGTTAAGTAGGTACATAGTCAACTTTACTTTCTTTAATATGTGCTTCATGCTTCATCCGTCATAACTAATACAATAAAATTGAGGAGTTTATTTAAAAATAATCAACAGTATAATATGTAATTATAATAAATTGCACTCTTTTTTGCGTAACACGACAAAATTTTAAGTATAAAATACACAATATAGACTGAAACGAAACCCATTTAAATACCTACTTGGAGTAGACTAAAAAATTTCTTCAATAGACGATTCTCTGTTGTTGCATTTCATTTCCAAAGTTATAATGAGACATGAACAATTTGTGAACTATTAAATAACCTATCCACTTATAGCTCCTTCGCCTTTTTTATATTTTGTACTTTGATAGGTAGGTAATCAAACCTATGTTTTCACTATTTCCAATTTCGTCGTTCTTTGAATTGAATTGTTAAGTTTATATTTTATGTGTTCCAGCCACTAATTGTTCAAACACTTTTTGTTGACGGTTGGCGTTGGAGCATATACTCATATTGGTATTTTGACTTGATAGCCATAGTTTCGGGACAATATGTTCTCGTTGGTTAATAAAGCGATGTCCATGAAGCTTGCATAGCCAACCAAAATACTAACGAGTCCAATCGTTAGTGATTTGTAGCCTTAGATTATATACACTCCGTAGGTAAAGCATTAGTCTTTTATTTTGTGCCAGCTTGAATGACAAAGAAACCAAATATTGCCTTCACAAGAGCGTTCGGCACAAGCGCATTAAAGCACGCTAGTAACCTGCGCCTATGCCTGTCGGTTCTGGAAAACGGGTTTAAAGTGCGCACGTGAGGATCACCTTTAAGGACAAAAGAAATGTCGTTTCTCTGTCTGGCATCTTGGCTCATTTTCAATATATGGCAAGAAAGGCTAACGCTCTATCTACGGAGTGTATATGATCTAAGTTTGTAGCTTGCAGCAATGCTTACGACCGAATTAGTGTTCTAGACTAGAGAGTTTAATTGTTTTTAATTTTGTAAATAATTAATTTTGAGCTAGGAGTGATCGCTTTCGAAATATAGATAGATAGAAAACACCTCTTAATAACGATTATCATAGTGTATGGTCAAAATTGCACGTGGTCGTAAAAACACATGAAATTCACTTATTGGGCATCGATGCCAAGCGTTTTGTCTTTAGCCCAACGAAATTGGCACATACGGTCAAAAATGCACGTGGTCACAAAAAATGTGTAAAATGAACTCACTGGGCATCTAAGCAAAGCGTGTTGTCTTCTTCCCAACGGAATTCGTGCAAAGTCCCAGAGTATGGTAACGATTTATTGTTATTTCCCCGATAGGTTCTCGTAGTCAAACTATTTTGTCGCACAAATCACTCATACATGCATATTAAGCGCATTTTTACATTTCCCATAATTTTGGAAAACGACTCATGTCATTCATTTACCTAAAGTCAGCGAACATCAACAACTGGCTGACCTTCGTCCAATTAGTATGTTGCTTTGTTTGTTAAAGATGCTAAGGATTATATATTAAAAAAACAATTCAAAGTTCACGTTAAACTTGAATTTACTTTCAGCGCATCAGCCAAGATTTGGAAAAGCCAATAGTTGTACTACTTCAGCTCTAATTAAGGTGGAAGATGACAACATTTCCAAAGGTACCGTAGGTACTAGTACAAGTTGATTGTTGTAAAGCATTCGACGCTATTGATCGATTATATTTTACTATAGAGCTTTAATTAATTTGACAATGAGGCTATTAAATAACAGCTATGTGTTCAACAAAATTTGAATCTTCACACTAGCACTACCAAGTTGCATCTTGTGGTGTGCCGCGAGGGTCAACTCGGATGCCATTTTTGTTCACTCCGTACCGTATATTTTTTTCTAATTCGCTTCCTTATGCAAACAACGTTCAAACAACAGTAGAGAATGTTATCAGTAAGGACTTAGGTTTCCGAATTGTGCTGAAAGTCACTGTCTAGTCATTAATCATGTAAAATCGCAATTTATAAATAGAAACTTAACGAAGTACACTTTTCTAATGAAATAGGCACACCAAAGATGTAAATCGGTTTACTTATATAATTTAATTGTTTTAACGTCAAACGTGAACATTTTATTCTTTATCCTGTGCATAAGAATTGTTTTTGCACTAAGCGTTATCCCTACTAGTTCTGCCTGAAAGACAGTGGGAATTTTGCCTAGTGGTTGGCTGATATGAAAGTTCAGTTCTTTAGAGTAAATTCCGGTGCCTGTTCCTTCCATTATTTTAGATCCATCCGTGAAGATGGATATATGTCTTGTTGGGATGCCACTTCCGCATCAAAGAAAATGTGGTAGTTATTATAAATTTATGGATGAGTGAGTTAGATCGCCCTTCTAGGATAGGCAGTCGCTTAACTGCCTCGCTCAGAATTCAGTATAGACAAGAGACCAAGAGATTTATAGTGTTTTAGTATTAGTTTCAAAGTTACTTTACTGGTAACATAACACAGTATTTTGCTAACCATTCTCTCTATGGATCTGGATAATTTTGAAATACTTTCTGGCATAAGTAGAAACAACCAACAAAGGTTTATTGGCATGAAAAGGAAACGTCGGAGATTCATTGTTGAACACAGTACCGCTATAGAACAGAATATTCAGTTATAATAAAACATTCGTCTCCTGTACCAGAGCATTGCAGCGTAACTGATCCCGTCCGCAAGTGCAACGGTTTGTCGGCCAGGAGTGAAAACAGAAACTGACTGTGACTGTCCAGATACAGTTACGCGAGTATACCCCTCTAAATGTGTCCCTGTATATCCATAGATTATATTTGCAATCTTATGCGAAGATAAAGCGCCGAAAGGCCATAAATCGTTTTTTCTATTTTAATATTGAGGAAGAAAGTGGCAAAACTTATTTTTAATTTATTATTTTTCTTGGAAGAGCAAGTACATATGTAACGATCAATGTCGAAGCTCTTAAAATAACTACCTACATAACTTACCGCGATTAAAAACGCGGTTCAGACCAGGAAGCAGGAAGAGATTATTTCTTTATTTGAATTTAATACATAACGACACTAGTAGCAATAATCCAGTATTATAGTAATTACGTATATTTTATACATTTTGACATAGGTACCTAATCCTTGAACGAAAGATTACACCTTGGAACAAATACTCATCGCCCTCATGTCTACCTATTCACTTGATAAAGTGGAACATAATTCTAATTTGCAAATTTTTGGTTAAATAAAGTGGGTACCTACTTTCCTACTTACCTTTTATTAATATACCTACCTATTTTACTAAATAATGTATGACTTAACAATATCCAATTAGAAGAAAATCGTGGAGATAAAACTACTTGACATTCAAACTTGCAAATTATTGCTGTATTTATATGGCCAAGGTTGTGTAAAAATAGAAATAGAATATATAGATATAAAAAAACTAGTTATATTTTTGCATTTATGTAGTACCTAACTACATGCTAACAATAGAGCGGGAGTAGCGATAATATGCATGGATCATGATCATGCACTCCAATCCGTGGGCACAGTATAAAGACAAGTAAAGTAGAAAGCATTAAACTGTGCCGTGGGTAAATGACGTTAAAGTATTAATTTATGAGTACCTATCTAGTAACATGCAGTTGTCTGCAGCCAAACCGTATAAGATAAATAAATCACGGTTGTAATAACTTAGAAAATTTGTTTATACATGGCTGCACCACTGATTAAAGATTAATCTCTGTTATTAAAGACTCACAAAATTACATTCACATATTTGCAATGTTACTGAGATCGTGCATAAAATCTATGTAAATCTTGATTATTATCAGAAAAAATGGTAGGAAAGAAAAAAAATGTGGTGGAAGTTCTTCGAAATTTGTTTTTCCTATTTGAATGATTGACTTGGAAGTCAACTTTTTTCATAGCTGTGCATTATATCATAAATTACACTATTTATTACTGCATTACTGTTGAATTAAACGTCCTTATCTTTATGGCTTGATGTTGACTTGGTTTGGAATGCATTAAGTACCAACCTTCGGAGTTCTTCTTCTGTTCCAAAGATATCTTTATAAACATAATTTTGTATGTACCCCCAAAGAAAAAATTAAAGCGGGATTATATCCAAAGAACGGGCTGGCCAGGGTGTTTCAGAATGGGTGCTTAAACCTTTTTCGCCAACCTATTTGAAAAGTAATGGGTATGTAAGTGAATTTAAGTAAAACTAGTAAAATAAGTATAAAATCGCAATTAAACCATAAAGTGTGGGACATGCTTGAATGCAGAATAAAAAGCTCTTCTATAAACAAACCAGGACCGTAATTAACAAAACAAAGTTGATGAAGGATACTCGAAAACGAAACGTCGGATTCCAATTTGCTGTATGCCATGTTACAGAACGTTAAAAAGTACCTGTAGAAGGTTCTTTTCAGCCAAAAAGTAACAATTGGTCATAAACGAAATCCAGAAAATTCGCTTTTTGTCGCACAACTTCCCAACGGTTCGAAATTTCGTCAGTTTAAAAATGTCATTTTACTAATCTCGAAACATTGAACTGTACGCTATAAGCAACTGAAAGGGAAACGGGCTATTTCAATGCATTGTAGGCGTTGAAGGCTGACAAAGGCAGATGCGGAATGGGTACTTCTGTCGCCTTTTGCTTATTGCGGTAGTAGAACAGCCGAGAGAGATAACTGCTGCAATATATTTTTTTATCTGTCACCTGCATTTTATGCTCCGTGTCATCGTTTGTGTGACGTTGCGTGTAAAAGAAAAAGATAGAGATACCCAGTCGCTTGGCTTCAGTGTTACTTATGCGCGTTTCCTTTCCAGTTGCGTATAGCGTACAGTTCAATGTCTCGAAATTGCCCAACTTTTCTCCCATTTAACTGGAACTCTATCCCTTACCGTTTCCTAAATCCCCATAGTGGCCCTCCTTATCTTGGACATAGTGATGGGTCATCACTACGCATTATATTTACTAGTATAAGATTGAAGTTTCAGTGTAAATATAGTCATTTTTTCCAACATCGCTTATGAAAATAACACTTTCATCACTCAATGTAGTGAGGAAAATGGGCATTTGCATCACTAGTGAGGAAAGTTCATTTCCATAAGTTGTTTAAGGTTAGTTGTCATTTTTGACAGACAGATGACTGAACTGTCAATATCATATGTGTTGTTATATGTTCGAAGGTTTAAATCATACATTAAATTTTCTATATGTATCCTGTATCCCATTAAAATTTATGATTTAGTCATTTCCATAGCAACGTTAGAATACATCAAAATCAGCAACTAGATTCTTGAAAAAATAGGAGAGTAAAATAATTATAAAGAAATTTAAAATTGAGGCTCATTTTTGCGATGTTGGAAAAAATAGTATGTATACACAATTCGTGATGAAAGATGAAACTTGCAATAATCCTCACTCGCTTTCGCTTGTGAATACACTGTGTCCAAGATAAGGAGGGCCACTATGGGGATTTCGGAAACGGTAAGAGATAGAGTTTCGGTTAAATGGGAGAAAAGTTGGGCAATTTTGAGTTTAGTACAATGAAATTTTTAAACTTACGAAATTCCGAACCGTTCCGAAGTTATGCGACAAAAAGCGAATTTTCAGGATTTCGTTTTTGACAAATTGTTACTTTGTCGTTGATGTTAACTGAAAAGTAAAAGGACCTTCTACAGGTACTTTTTAACGTTCTTTAACATGGCATACAGCAAATTGGAATCCGACGTTTCGTTTTCGAGTAACCATCATCAACTTTATTTTTTTAAATACGGTCCTGATTTTTTTATGCATAATATTAGAAGAGCTTTTTATTCTGCATTCAAGCATGTATCACACTTTATGGTTTAATTGCGATTTTATACTTATTTTACTATTGTACTTAAATTTACTAGATTCTACTTTGGAAGATGCTCTTGATATTTTACCCTAAGCCGTAGTACGCAATTGTTGGTTTCAGCAGCATGGTGCACTTGCGCACAATTCACGGGTGGTTAAGGATTACCTTTCAAATAGGTTTGCCGAAAGAGTTTTAAGCGCCAATTCTGAAACGCCCTGGCCAACTCGTTCTTCCGAAATAACCCCGCTGGATTTTTTTCTTTGGGGGTACGTAAGAAATTATGTTTACAAAGATACCTTTGGAATAGAAGAAGAACTCCGAAAGCTTGTACTTAACCGATTCCAAACTGTAACACCTACAATGTTAAAGAATGCTTTGGAATCTACAGTTAGAAGATGCTATTGACGATTGGAGAACTAAGGAGGGCTTTGCGAGCATTTATTATAATTTTTTTCTAATTATTGGTATGTGTCATGTTTAAATTTTCGTTTCATAAAATGTTTTCTGTTCATTTATGACGTGTTAGTTGATTGTTTGTAATTATGTACACTTGGTTATAAAATTTGTGTTCAAAATTGAAAATTCTGTGTCATTTCATTAATTTGATGAGGAAAGCACAGTTAGCAAAAGTCCATTTATAAATAAAATTCAGTTTGAATGTTATTGAGGAAGGATACAGGTTCGTACTTAGGATTTTTTCCGCTAATCGTAAAGTAAGTATAAAATCGCAATAAAACCATAAAGTGTGATACATGCTTGAATGCAGAATAAAAAGCTCTTCTAATATTATGCATAAAAAAATCAGGACCGTATTTAAAAAAATAAAGTTGATGATGGTTACTCGAAAACGAAACGTCGGATTCCAATTTGCTGTATGCCATGTTAAAGAACGTTAAAAAGTACCTGTAGAAGGTCCTTTTACTTTTCAGTTAACATCAACGACAAAGTAACAATTTGTCAAAAACGAAATCCTGAAAATTCGCTTTTTGTCGCATAACTTCGGAACGGTTCGGAATTTCGTAAGTTTAAAAATTTCATTGTACTAAACTCAAAATTGCCCAACTTTTCTCCCATTTAACCGAAACTCTATCTCTTACCGTTTCCGAAATCCCCATAGTGGCCCTCCTTATCTTGGACACAGTGTATACAATGTATTGCTTGTTGAAAAATCAGTCACTTTCATCACTTATATTATAATGTACTATTAGTTCACCTATTTTCCGAAGTTTATATCTACTTTGTCGCACTGTACATCTGTGACGTCGTTGAACAGTTTGAAAATGTATACGATGCTGTATAACCATAAGAGACGCCACTGGTGGCAGAATATATTTATATGACCTTCAAATGTTTTTGTTTTAATGGCGATTGCAGCGCTCTGCGAGTACATTTCAAATAAAAGCGTAATCTTTATTTCGAAAATTCAATTTAGTCAGTACAGTAAATTTATTACAATATTTTCCCATGTTTGTTTAACGAATATTTATTAGAAGAGTGCATAATTAATTCGCAAAAGTATATCAAAAGACCAAATTGAATCTTATCTCCAGAAGAATTTTCGCGTGTTTTTAAATTGATTCGCAAACAATGGAAGAAATTCAAACATCACGAAGTGATTTCCAAAATTTCCCTTTTTATACATTGCAAGAACTAAATCCATTAGATTATGGAGAAATTAGGTAAGTTGATATAAACGTTTAGAATAAATGTACATAATATAATGGTAAATTTTTAGGAAAGCCGCGTCGTTGCTGAATATTTTTGTTCAATATAAAGAGTTTTATACCAATTTTAATAACTGTATGGATCAGACATTAGATTTTATCTTGAATAACGCTCGATATCTTACGTTACAAAATAGTCAAGTGGAGCCAATAATACTTCTAAGGTTGCTTAAACGTATTATAATGAGGTAAAAGTTACACCTTTGTTTATTATACTTATACATATTAACAAATAAGGTTACTACAGTAAATACTTATCTGTAGGTTTAACATATTTGGCGGTCATTATAATTGCCTTTTTATTAAACGTGCAGATTTCTTATCCAAGCTAAGACACACCAAGCAGTACACGTGCGGTGCGGTGTTCAATCTGCTCCACTGTGGATAGAATAGCGCAATAAAATACAAAGGCTTATTACACCAGACCTTTAAATACTAATTTTACATATAAAGACAGGCGTTATGCCCTAACGAAACGTATTGTTTGTCACATATGAAGTAGGTATAATACAGATGGTTTAAAGGATAACAAAAAAATATGCAGGGTGTTAACCGATACTTTAGCTTTTAGTTGCTGTCCCAGAGCCTCCATTCGCATCCATTGTTTTACGAACACCTTGTGGCTCACGGCTTTATATTTTCTACAATACGTAATATAATATTGTAATGTCTAGTGCAAACGGTGCACTCGAAATTACGATTTAAATCATAGTTTTGCTAAAAAAAATGGTACTTCAATTGTTTAATTAAAATACTTATCCACATCCGAATTGTCTGCAATTTTTTTTCGTGACGTACGCAAGAACATGAATCATTAACCTGAATTGCAGTTGCAGACGCGCTCAAATGACTTTTAAAAATCTATAAAAATAATGCAACTTCAACCCCGTCTGCAGAGTTATTGCACCTCCGAAACCGTCTGCAAATACCTTTCTGACGACGTTTTTCATTTGTCCTTTCGATTCGTACAAAAATTATACGCGCTCAAATCACTTTAAAACAGTGATTTTTTATGCACAAAAAAAGGGTTGTTTGAACATGTTATCCGCAGGTTCAGAACTTGCGACCATTTTTGTGCTATTAATATGTGACATGATCTTCAACGTAGTATGATTTGCAGACGCGCTGCGATCACTACCTAAAATGACGCTGGGCTGCCGCCCATACCTACAAACACGATTGTAATGGTGTAATTTTTTAAAAACCATGTCACTTCGCATCACGGTATAAGATAAGCAGGTAATTCAACGGCTGCTCATATCTGCTTCAGAAACTGGCTCTGTTTTGTGGTAGCGTTGATTGAGATAGTCAATGGTGGTAGTCTGTGTGCGAGTGAGATAGAAAAAGGTTTCAAACTTGAATATACAGGGTTTAGAATTAGCCGATGCACCATAGGGATTTCAATGTAAAAATCTTAATATTCGATTACTTGCTTCCTCGGCCATCGGCCAATTCTACACCCCGTATACAACAAAGTCAATGATACAACGTACAATTAACCAGACTTCAATTTACTACCAAGCCAATTCTAATCGGTGCAATGGTTATTTTTTTTAAAGTAAGTTTCAAACTCAGGTCTACAAACTTTTTGCGCAGACAGTATAGATAGACTATAGATAGGTACATAAGAAAATAAACACAATAAGTATACCTAATTCCACTAATATTTAAAACTAGTAGAATTACTTGTATTTATTATAATAAGGTAAAGTTGCTGGACCTGGAGTGTAATGCGACAGTTGAAATACGCAGACCACAAGCAAGGAGATAACATCAATGACCAAGGCAGGTCTATTCGTATACCTTTCTAACGTACGGGTACGATTCATGTCAAAAGTTTAATATGAAAACATCGAAGTGTACCAATTTACTGTGCTGTGAATATTATAAAGTTAGCCACTAATACTATGCTACGCTCTTTGATTATTTACTACTAACCAAACTACTGTAGAGCTGTATTGTATACGGCGACTCCAACTTCATAAATATACAAATAATACACACGTGTGTATATGCTAACATCACTATCTAAGAATTTGTGGTTTTTAAGCAAAGGTAAGACAGTCAGTTTTTTTTATATAGGTACCTACGGCACTCGATAAAAAGCAAATTTCTGAAGAAATGTGCATATATAATTGATTTTGGCATCGGAAAGTATGAAGAATACAATAGATAAAATTAAGCATTTACGATGCTTTTTATGGGTTCCTCGCGCGTTCAACCTTAGGTCAATTTTTTTTGACTTCGAATTCGAATTTTTGATGGAAAAGTATGAAGTAAATGGTAAAATGGTTTTTTGGTACCTATTACATACCTCGTTGGTCAAAATTACCGCCAAAGTTTGGAATTTATGTTCGTTATATGCTTATGCGCTGATGTACATATACCTACCTATGCGAATATATTTAACTTTGTTTTAATACAACTATTTTTTTTTAGAGTCGGAAACTGTAGCGACAATAATTTTTTATTAAAAAATCAAGAGAGAATAGTTGAATTTCTAATATATACTATTACGAATTCAAAAGAAGAAGAGGCACTGTTGGAAATTGGGAAAACCTCCAGCGAAATGCTACTCGTTTATCATATGGAGGGTAAAATGGCTACGGGTTGTACTAATGTGCAGTCCTTGTTAATTAAATGCTGTAAATTATTTCGGAACACTAGAAATTCATATTTATTGACACGGATAATTAGAATTATTCTTGACAGGTATGTTTATATGAGTTTATGTTTAATATAATGAAAAAATACAACTCGTCGAAAAATTGAAAGAACTCTTAGCGAGAGTGAATTTCGATTGAGAACATATTCCCAGTTTAAGTGAATTTTCCGAGGACAAGCTCATAGTCCTCAAACAGTTGCATGTTCTGAAGGTGAGGGCTGTAATGTTCGATTACCTACTTTCAAAGCTTTCAGCTGTTGTTTTTTGTAGTTCGAAGTGTTACTCAATTTCTTAAATTTAGGACAGAGGCATTGTATAGAAAGATAATCTAAATAATCTACAAGAGCGAAACTCGTCAAAAAGGGCAGAAACTCTATAATAATTATGCGCATGTAACTGAATTCGAAATCTATGTGTTTATATTTTAGGAGGTTTATAAACTCTTTCAATAACGCAAAAGAAAAACATCATCTTTTAAAATGGGTTGAAGAGTTTGCCGTGGAAATGCTTACCAAGGTAAGTAATTAATTTTTGTCAACATTAGCATCTAGGAAAAATGTGATTCCAGGTCAATTTACAATCCCATATTATGGAAATTTGCAACTGTATAATCATCTACTATCGTATTCATGAAGAAAATGATGTTAAAGGATATATAAACTTACAAGAATGCATAATCGAGTTAATAAAGTATCGTACAAATAATCCACTTCGTTCTAAAATTGATGATATTCTTGCTATAATTGTACGACAACATTATCTTAGCGATAGTTATTCTTGGCCAGGTGGTGAACTTGCTTTATGGAATACAATACAGAATTTACCAGTGGATTTCAAAAATTGGCGTCACAATGAAAAAGAATTTTTTTTTATCTTTGCATATCTGCAAGTAAATGCTCCTAGGTAAGAAGCATGATTTAACTTGCCTTTAAAAGTTATATTGATATTGGTAAAATCCCATTTGTTTTCTTATGACTTTCTTCTTCCAGTTCAACAGATTAAAAAAATTGAAAGCAGCAACTTTATTAGAGCAATTTATATGATTAGAGCAATGAACGGAGTACTGCCAATAGCCAATATAAACATGTACAAACACGCAATTTAAAACTCACACTCACACGTCACACACATGTACATAGTAAGTAAGTAATTTAAGGAATTTATACCGCAGTGAAGGTGGTTATAATTTATAAATCATTCATACAATAACGCAATTCAATTACTTTAATTGGTAACAATAATAATCCCGCCTTTAGAACATCTTTCAATGTTAGGTATCTCTACGGGGATAGTGTGTTAGAACCCCCTAATGGTAAAATAGTAACGAAATTTTGCCACATCCGGTAGTTATAAATAAATAATCAGGCAAAAAGATAAATCGGCGCTATAGTTCGGTAAACTTGCACAGTTCAGTCGACAATAGAACTCAGTTGTCCATTAATAATTCTCTGTAACACTTTCGAAAATCAAAATAAATACCAAACTCGCTGTTATTATAGCAAAATCGAGCCTAACTGGTTGTTCTAAAATTCTATCCAAAATTATATTTTTGAAGATTAACAGTAGAGTAGTTTCAAAATCTCGTGACACACAAAAATGATTTTATTACCAAGTGCACGTAATGCACAAGCACAATCAAGGTTACTTCTCTACATAATCAGCTTGATGATTGAGGCGTTTGTCATATCTGTGAAGAAGCGTTATAATACCCTCTTCATAAAATGTTGACCCAAATGATTTGAAGTGAGTTGTGACGGTTTCTGTGAACTCCTCGTCAGTTTGGAAGCGCTGCCCCCCAAGTCAATTCAGGGAAATGATGGAAGTCACTCGGCGCTAAGTCGGGACTATACGGTGGGTGTTCCAAAATGTACCTACCAGTTAAATTTCTCACGGAGCCGTTTGGTTACACGAGCACTGTAAGGACGGACATTGTCATTGTCTCAAAGTTTCACAATAAGAATCTACAGTAATTGTTGTCTCTGGTTGCATAAACTCCACAAGCAATACACCTTTTTGATCCCAAAAAAAGTTCCCGTAACCTTACGATTGGTGAACGTTTGTTTGAATTTTTTGGGTTTGTTTGGAGAATTTGTGTGCATCAATTGTTATGACTGTCGTTTCGTTTCGGGCATGTCATATTAACCCAGGTCTCATCATCTTACCACAATGGATTTCAAAAAACCATCTCCATCAGTATTATAACGGTCAAGAAACGCCAAAGCTGTGGCCATTGGGAGAGTTGTGGTTGTCAGTCAACATCTTTGCGTCCTTCTCCCCCTTCATCACGCACAACAGTTCGGCCATCTTTAGACGGCTTTCACACTAGGATACTGTATCGAGATACTGTTAACTCGCATACACTTTTAACATTGTCGCTTATGGAACGTTTCACACGTGAAATTTTTGAGCGACGCAGTTGCCGGCTACTAAATTTCAATCGCCCGGCGACTTTACGACATGAAAGGAGCCTTAAACTTTCGTCACCATTCACGATTCATTCTTCCATGAATTTCTGTTGCACTATTCCCTTCGGCCTGCAAGAAACGAATAACACTTCGCATTTCACATTTGGCAGGAGAATCAATAGCCATGTTTACGTGACTGCAGCTCACCAACAACTGGCATGTTGGATGGACTCGGCACTCGGCAGTGACAGAGCGTGTGGAGGGGGAGATGCGCCGTCGCTTAGCGCGCACACCAGTCGCATGCCTGGGCTTCATATTGTGCGATCGGGGGTTGAAAAAAAACAGTCCGCCTACAAATTTATATCCATTCTACAATTTATCAATATTCATGCAAGCTAAAATATTTTTGATTTTGTTAAGAGTTAGGAAATTGCCTGTTTTGATCTTAGTTTTTTTTATTGTGGATTCCTCTTCTTTGAACTAAGAATTGTTAAGTTTTGCTCGGTATCTCGTATTTGGGTTGCCGTTTCCACAAATACGTTTTTTTAGAATTATACCAATTTAACCAATTAACAATAGGTATAGTAACGCAACACATAGCCTTTTTCAAAAATTTAGTTTTGAAATTTTAATAATAATAATCATAATTTATTGCCGTAAATCCTTCAACAGAAGACAAAGGCAGTGTCAAATCGAGACACATACTAATAGTGTGCCTTTACATAAAGACGAAAAATTAAATAAATGTGTACATATCTGAAAATTTACGATACTTTCTAAACTATATATCTATTCATCGCAAAATTCTCTGTAGGAATAATAACACTTCTCCAACAAAAATGTTTTTAAATCATATTTAAATTTATTTATATTGTTTATTTCTTTTATTTTATTTTATTTTATTAAATACTTTAATATAAAAAAGAGCGCTTCTCTTTCAGGCCACTTTGGGATAGTAAAACAGTTTTAAATGAAATTGAGCGTTATTTATGGCAACATACTTTAGTACCAAGAGTTGTTCTGAAAGCCCTGTTATTCCTGTACCCTGTACTGACATATAGGATTGCGCATTCTACCACTTATGGGATTACAAATGTTTTGACCAACAATTTAAAATCGGCGAAATCTGTATCTGACTTAATTACATTTAATTCTATTCAACTGGAATGGCTACTGAACAACTGTGACGTTACATTACAATATCGCATATTAAATTACCTACTGTCGACTAAAACTGATGAGGAAATAGTGGAGGTTCTTAAGAAATCCAAAGCGCAACTGCTGTTAATCCCGTTTCTTGAAATGCGCTTTAATGAAATGCAAACTGAAAGGTAGATATGTTGATTTCTCCGTAACTTTGTTAGTTAGAAATTTCTGTTATGCTAATGAATTATTTAACTTTGTCATCATATTAACAAACTAACAAAATTACCTGCAAGGGATCGGTAAGAACTAAAATATTAATTATTAATTTGTAATTTACAGGCTATTAAATATAATGGCGAGACTCTTAGAAAAAATATACTCGACAAACCAAGCCTTTTCTTTGCAAAATAGGCATCTAATGTATTTAGATGATAATAAATTGCAAGTTAATATACGAGCTGTTGGTGGGTTGTTGTCAAAGTTATCCGATGTTGCTAAAGTTCCAGAATTAGCACTCTTCAGTTTATCATTATTTGAGAGAGTGAATGATAAATTAAACGCTCTCTTTCTATTCTGTCATCACTCAAGTACGATTAAGACGCTGACTTTGTGCTGTACAAATAATGATGAAAAAATTGCCGCTGCAGCCGTTAAGATGTTGAATTATTTAGTAATCCTTCAGGTAAGAAAACGCTATCATATACAAGGCTCTTTTTTTTCAAGTGTATTTTCGATTTCTACAACTACCCTTAAATGAGAAAATGGCAATACATGACGTCTATTATATTGGTTGCCTGCGTCTTTATCTGTGCCTGCGTTAAACAAATTACTTATTCAATCAATGCATAGCACATAAGAAGGGATCGTTGAGTGAACGATTATTCAATGGTACAATTCATCTGTGAAACTATTTTACTTTATTTTGTGAACCAGAAGGCTTCGCGCGCGAATGCGCGCCGACGGTTCTTCGGCGTGTCGCGCCTTGGTATCAGTAAACATCTGCTACTGAGCTGTTTTGCCGTTGTATTTCAAACATTACACAATTTCGAAGTGCATGCATTAAAGTAGATATACATCCAGTATATGTATATCTACTTTAATCTCATGTCTACTTTAATGCATGAGATTAAAGTACATATATCTACTTTAATGCGAAGTTGTTACGGACGGACAGGACACCCGTTCATTCGCAATTATTATATGATTATTCGTACAATAACCACTACAATACGATGTATACCTACACCGAAGAAGAAAAAATAGAAACGTTTAGTGTGGAAGCAATTGCATCCTTATTAACATTTAATAAATGGTAAGAAGGTAAGTATTTATGCAAATGAAAATGAAAGAACTGCGGTGCTGTAAGATTTAGTTTTACCAAAGACTATTTTACGAATCATCTCAAATTTTGATAATCCAAAGTGTGCGAATGTTTAGCGTATCCTAAAGACATTTCAACCGCAAAAAAGTAGATCTATTGCGAAAGTGGGCAACCGGCATGTATTGTCATTTTTTTAAGAAGCCGCGTGGCAGTGTTTAGGTATATGTACGTACTTACTTTTAAAAAATGCACATTGTGCCACAAAGGGCTTTTGTCAACAAAAATAGACATGTGCGAAATCCGTTATATTCATTCTAGGTACAGTTCAGCCAAGGCCTCCTTTTGGCCTTGGTTCAGCTTAGACTAGATTGTGTCTGTGGTGTAGCATTTGAAATTCGTCGCGAAGGATTTTAGGTTTCACCATATAAAAATACAACATATACCTATTCCATATTCATAATCACTAAATGTAACCATCAGATCATTATAATTGTGATGTCGTATATATAAGGTGTAACATGTTCAGACCCCTATTTAAGACGAAAAGTTTGTAATGCCACAGACAAAGTAATGCTCTTATGAAAGATACAGCTCTCAGTGCCAAAAAACCGATTTCAAGAACATACATATTAAACCATGACAAATAGATGGATGAAATTTTGTGTACCTATAACATACAGCCTGTCAAACTTTCTCAAATTTTTTGAAATTGATATTTTCAGAGGCGTCGCGCGTCGGTTGCAAAGTCCTTACCCCCATAATCTTTTTATGTTTTCAAGATTTTATTTTAATTGCTATTCTTCATTCTGTAAGATTATTTATATTATCGGAGGATAGATTTGTTTGGGGTTAGCAACTTTTTTACAGAAGAGTATTCTTGCAATATCGTTTATTACCTACTGTATTTTCTTCTCTGTAATAACAATATGTTCATCATATCATTCATTCACCTATCTACGTCGACTCACATAATAAATATGTATGGAGCAGTTTTGATATAGTAGTAAGGTTAAAGTAAATATGTAAATTTGTCTTGCAGTCCGTTTTTCTTTCAACTGTACCTAACGCACCCAGCAACACAATCTTTGCGATCGTTTAGTTAGTTTAGTTGTTTAGTATAAGCCTTTTATAAACAATAGGCCAATAAAACTAGCCTTATTTTACACAAACCTCAAATAAATTCGCTGTAAGCTAATTTTTGCGCCATAGTGTTCCTTTATAATTCCTATAACTGACTAAAAATGCCAAAAAATTCAATAAGGGGCGCAACCCACAATCGGTGCATTTTTGGAATTTTTTGCAATTTTCTCAAAAACAATAAGTTCTCAGAACACTTACAAGATTCTTTTTTTGTAGAGCACAAAATTAGATTGAATCAAACGGTAGATATACCTAGGTACTCATTTTTATTATTTAAAGAAGTTTCAAGGTTGATTCGGGTCTTCAAACTTATGTAATTTTGTATTATAGTGGAAAATACATTTTTTGGGTTACATATAGGTAGGTATTTGTTTTTTGGCAATTTACTTTTGAAAATCGTCTGTAATGAAACAAATTCCCGGAATACGGTACGGGCGAGGAGGGGATGCAACACGACAAAAGCGCGAGAGTCGACCACTTTTGTTGCGGTGAATCCATTCGTTTCACAGTGTTTTTCGCAATATCAACTTATTAATTTCTTGGAAATAAATTTCCATAATGCAGGTATATCTGTAACGCGAACAAAATCCAATGCAGATTATCCGATCGCAGTAACAGCTACATAAACTACCAACACTGTGATTGTTGTACGACAAGACACAGCTAGACTTGATAGTGTTGATTATTGAATATTGCACGACAGAGAATGAGAGAATGTTGAGGCCCGGTAGGTATATTGGGAAAACCATAGATAGGTTGACAAACATCTATAAATTGCAAAAAAAGTTGGAAAAATCAATATTGGACCATAGGTATATTATTTCTTCACGCAATGTCTCGCTGTGACACTACGTTAATGTTTTAGTGTTCCAAAAAAAATTGACCTATGCAAATTTTTACATATCTTTGCGTTTCTGAATACGTATTCAAAAAATGAAACAAAAATGTCCGTCTGTCGTCTATAGTCTGTCCGTACACATTTTCTTGCAACGCTCTATACTCAGAAACTATTAAAGTTATCGAAATACGGTTTTCGCCAATCGATTGCATTCGGGCCAAGGACAAGAATGCTAATATTACCTTTGATGGCGTCACTTCCCGTATAAGCTAAAATGGCGGCACTCATTTTTTTTATAAGATAAAGTTGCAGTTTTTTGGTGAGAGGGAAGTCTCGTGGCAATACCTACTTGCCAGAATTTTTTAAAAGAGGCAAAAAGACGGCATTATGTACTTTGAAGTCTTTGTTTAAAAGTTATGATTTTATATTCATTGGCAGGCACCATTGCATAGTAAAGTGTGATATGTCATATATGCATGTAATTGGTAGGTACCATTTCTTGGAAAATGGCAAGTATTAAGATTTTCTTCAACGAACATAATAATTTAACCACTGCTCACACTTAACATAACCCGATTTGCTTTTTATTCAAAGCGATAGATCAACGGTATCGGTAGTATCTTTACGCAATGGTATACTGAGCTGTTACCGCCATTAGTCTTAATTTTCTATTATCTTGTGGTATGTAAGAAACCATATAAAGATGCAACTGTCCAGCGATTTATTTGTTCTATGAGGAACATATAAGTACAATTCACGGCTAGTACCATGGGGCTGCTCTTCCAATGACCTGAACAGCAACAGATATGTACGTGCTGATGTTCTCAGCAAGAGAAACACGCTTGAATCCATTTGACATTGTACTTCGATTTGTCGTACCCTCTCTTTCAACTACATTCCTTCGCTATGCTTGTTAGATTACGGTTTCTCTCCGTAGGCTTTTGCCAATAATCACCATTGACCATTTGTTTATAAAATTTGGTAACTTTTTCACAACTTTGTAAAAGCTAGGCAATAACCTACAATCGAACAGTAGATCCATTATGTATAGGCGTTTTTTCACTCAACGGTATAGGTATCTAAAGAGCGGTACCTATAATGAGAATACAATTACTTCGTTTCTAATGATTTCTTAATATTACAGGTTAGAAGACAGGCAACTTTGTCGTACCAGGTAACACTACACGTAATTGAAATTATGAATAAACATCCTGGTCTCGGTGAACAATTGCTGAAAATGTTGGAACAAATTTTAAGAACTGAAAATAAATTGATATTAGGCTACGATAAACGTGAAGTTGTGGATATATTTCACTTACTTATTGCGAGGGTACTTAATAATGTCTGTGTCTTAAGTTCTTTGCGAATGTTAAACCGGCTACTAACACTATATCCAAACTTGGCACATTTACAAGTTTTGCCTCTTTTTATTTATTATATAGTTGATCAAAACGTGGAGACTATAGGTGAAAAATACGTTTTACATATAATGATACACTGGCTACAGAGTTTAAGGGAATTTTCTGGTTATTTACCGTTAGAAAGTTTAATACAGCGTACATTAATTAAATTTTCCAAAAAGTTTCAGGTAATTTAAATTCATTTGTTTGTCATGTAGTGAACTGATTATAATTGATTTACAGAAGTTGTGCACCACAATCCAAAAAATTACCACGAAATATCATAGAGGAGATTCGTGTTTGAGTTCCCAAGTTTCTCAAATGCTGGAACGTACAGTCAGCATAAATGTTTCTAGTAATAGTTCCAAATAATTGCGTTTAAAACTAAAGAGTGGAAGACCCATTAAGCTAAGTTTTTTTTAAAATTAATCTTATAACAATTGTTATGTTGCGATGTTTTACGTGCATTTGTATGTTATGTATGTACATATACACTGTGTCCAAGATAAGGAGGGCCACTATGGGGATTTCGGAAACAGTAAGAGATAGAGTTTCGGTTAAATGGGAGAAAAGTTGGGCAATTTTGAGTTTAGTAAAATGAAATTTTTAAACTGACGAAATTCCGAACCGTTCCGAAGTTATGCGACAAAAGGCGAATTTTCAGGATTTCGTTTTTGACCAATTGTTGCTTTGTCGTTGATGTTAACTAAAAAGTAAAAGAACCTTCTACAGGTACTTTTTAACGTTCTTTAACATGGCGTACAGCAAATTGGAATCCGACGTTTCGTTTTCGAGTAACCATCATCAACTTTATTTTTTTAAATACGGTCCTGATTTTTTTATGTATAATATTAGAAGAGCTTTTTATAGTGCATTCAAGCATGTATCACACTTTATGGTTTAATTTCGATTTTATACTTACTTTACGATTAGCGGAAAAAATCCTAAGTACGAACCTGTATCCCTTCTCAGTACCATGCAAACTGAATTTTATGTATAAATGGACTTTTGCTAACTGTGTTTTACTCATCAAATTAATGAAATGATACAGAATTTTCAATTTTGAACACAAATTTTATAACCAAGTACATAATTACAAACAATCAACAACACGTCATAAATCAACAGAAAACATTTGATGAAACGAAAATTTAAACATGACACATACCAATAATTAAAAAAAATTATAATAAATGCTCGAAAAGCCCCCCTTGGTTCTCCAATCGTAAATAGCATCTTCTAACTGTAGAATCCAAAACATTCTTTAACATTGCAGTTGTTACAGTTTGGAATGCGTTAAGTACAAACCTTCGGAGTTCTTCTTCTATTCCAAAGATATCTTTGTAAACATAATTTCTTATGTACCCCAAAGGAAAAAAATCCAGCGGGGTTATTTCGGAAGAACAAGCTGGCCAGGGTGTTTCAGAATTGGTGCTTAAAAACTCTTTCGGCAAACGTATTTGAAAGGTAATCCTTAACCACCTGTGAATTGTGCGCAAGTGCACCATCCTGCTGAAACCAACAATTGCGTACTACGGCTTAGGGTAAAATATCCAGAGCATCTTCCAAAGTAGAATCTAGTAAATTTAAGTACAATAGTAAAATAAGTATGAAATCGCAATTAAACCATAAAGTGTGATACATGCTTGAATGCACAATAAAAAGCTCTTCTAATATTATGCATAAAAAAATCAGGACCGTATTTAAAAAAATAAAGTTGATGATGGTTACTCGAAAACGAAACGTCGGATTCCAATTTGCTGTACGCCATGTTAAAGAACGTTAAAAAGTACCTGTATAAGGTTCTTTTACTTTTTAGTTAACATCAACGACAAAGCAACAATTGGTCAAAAACGAAATCCTGAAAATTCGCCTTTTGTCGCATAACTTCGGAACGGTTCGGAATTTCGTCAGTTTAAAAATTTCATTTTACTAAACTCAAAATTGCCCAACTTTTCTCCCATTTAACCGAAACTCTATCTCTTACCGTTTCCGAAATCCCCATAGTGGCCCTCCTTATCTTGGACACAGTGTATGTAAAAGTCAATCTGGTTAAATTTATTTTATAAAGACGTTAGAAAATCATTTAGGTATCAAAATATTTTAACTTTAAGTTATTAAACAAAACAACATTCGTTACTTAGAAGAAAGAAAAAGAATACCTACTTACCTATAGTTTGTATGTCTTATGTCTTATCTTATGTTTTTAATTGAGTAATTGAAATATTACATTTTTGTTTGATTTATTATTTTTATTCGGCAATTGTTCATTAGTGATGTTCATTTGTTTGCTTATTTTTTAAACAAATATACATTTGTTTTAATATCCTATTTGTGAGTAGCTAATGATTAATTGTGCACCATTTAAGGCAACACACATTTGTTCCACCTTTACACGTCGCCACGTTGTTACTCGACTCACTGTACATGCCTTCATGAACATGCCACACATCATGTACTGAATCAAAGCAGTTGCGTCATAAACAATTTTCAAGATAACTAGTTTTCGGCTTATACACCGCGCCGTTATATTTGTTCCACAGCCTGCGTTGAATAAGGCTTGCCTTGCCTTTCCCTTGCTTTGGTTCACAAGGAAAAAGGTAAGGCAAGCCTTTCAACGCAGGCTGTGGAACAAATATACTATCTAATACCAAAGACCAATTATTATATGGTCTTTGCTAATACCATGGCAAATAGGTTTAAAAATGTGAGAGTAACAAATTCATTAATGTAATATGAAAATGGTGGCCGTGTATCAAAGTGCTGCCAATATAAATGTTGTTCTTAAATATAACCCCCACCCCCCTCATTAGTTGTGGAACGATTTAAATATTTAAATTCTACAAGTTGCAGCAATTAGATACTATGTGAGAAATGCATCGGAGTACTGTGAGTTTAGTAAATTTTCGAACGACGCATTGCGAGATAGATTAAAGAGGACATTCAAGACGAAATTTTTGTGCACAAAAATCTTACATTTTCAGAGGCATATAAAACTATGGTTGCTATCGAAGCTATCATGCCAGAGCTGAAGCGATTACATGTAAGGTAAGGTGATGTCAAAACAATAATTTGCAGTTAATGCTGTAAACCATCAGGTGTGGGCAGTGAACTCTATACTAACTGGAATGGACGCGACCGCACAGAAAAACGTGCCAAGTTTGAATTTATGCAACCCGCCGTTACGACGTAACTTTGCCACAAAAGACATGGAAATACGTCATTGATGGCGTGCACGCAACTTAGTTTGGCTTTCCCTATATTACTGTAATTTTTTTATTACCACCTTAACTAAAACTTTGTATTTAGTGTAAACGGAGTTATTACACAAATTTCATTCTGTGTAGCTTGTTCTAGATTTGGATTCATTGAAATTTTCTTTTCTTCACAATCATTCATATTGAAACGTAGTCAGTCAAATCCCTCTCTCTGCATAAACGCCTCTTGCTCCATACAGCTTTAGCATTTTCCTCATTTGATTGCTTTGTGTATACGATATTTCTCGGTTTGTCCAATATTTTTCTCCTCAGTGTTTGGGATTTTTAGGAAATTGAAATAAAAGAAATTATGCAAAAAACGTTGAGTATGTATTTGTGCTTTAATTACATTTCTCTTAAAAATACGAACATAACAGAGGGATCTTACACTACAATGGAAAGTTGGTACTTAAATTGTTACCAGTTCCGACACAACCTGGGCACGAATTTGTACGTATAAACTATATACAGACTAGAGCTAGCTTGTTTGTATAAGAGGGTGTATTTACACGTTTATTTTAAATAGATTCTATTTAATTGTACCTAATTATAGGTAGATTTTAATAAGTTGAGAATTGTGCTTTCGTTACATGTGTCGTTTGTTTGTGAACAATTCAGATTTAAAAGCTTTATAACGTCACTTAATAATTGCACCAATAAAGAACTGACGATTTAATCAAACTCAGAAATTTTTCAGTTTCTGCATTTCTACAAAAATAATTTTTCTCTAAGTGTGAGTACAGGAACTTTTGGAATCATAATAATATCACTACCAATATTATATCTCATAATGTTTGGCATTATAATTAAAAGCTTTGTCACCCTCCTGTTTAAACAATTATAGACTCTAAGTTTTTGAAAAATATTAGTTATATTTACAGCCATAAATTTTAATGACCACGAATGTATGTATAAACACAATAATCATATTTGTTTTACAAAATAAGAAATCTAATAGATGAAGTAAGCTTTTAATTTAATCAACCAAATTACTGATGATCCTTTCTTAGGCCAGCCTCAATTCTTTTTATGTAATGATTCTTAAGCATGCTAATCTATATTTTTTTACTAAATTGTTTGGTCAACCGTTTTGCTTAAGAAGCATTAGTAATGTCATAGTGTAGTTGTCCAAAAAATTTTACATCTAAATTGGCAACAATTTACGTATTACATTAAAAAATTACTTACATTTACAGCTAATTACGGTAACATGAAAATGCACCCTCTAAATAAGAAATAAAGAGTTTGGAATCAATGTAATCACGTTTAGAGAGCAAAACACCGAGTATTATCGATATGTTCGCAGACCAAAGTCCGAAAAAAAAACATTTATCAAAGTATAGAAATAAACAAACAAAAATATAATCAACACAGATCTACGTTTCCATTGCACTCATACTAAAATTTTGAGATTCTTAAATAAACCCTCATTACATTCTAAAATTTACAAAATTCATACATCATGTGCTTTCTACAATTAATTAATATTACAATATTTCTGCACATATGTATTACATATAAACCTTATTTTTAAAATTCTTTTGGCATATCAAGTGCATACAACTAAAACATGTGAACTACCCTTAAAAAAATAAGTTACCAGTCAACCTTAAATAACTCTTAACTCTAGAGATAGAAAAAGTATTATACAACAAGTAAAGATCAATATGTATATCAGTTCTAGATCATTGTTCACTAAAAAATTGTAATGAATGGTATAAATAGTTTAAAAATTCGGTTTTAAAACGGCGTGCTAAAACATTCATATGAGAAGTGTATGTGTGTGTATAAGTCAATGGAAACGTTTTGATATTTATTTATTATTAACACTAATTTACGTTAAGAGAGCTGGTTAGGTGTTTATCACAAGGGTATATGTTAGTGAGTTAACAGCTCTTTGGCGCTTTTTCGATTTGTTGTGCTGTTTTGTGCTTACATACACGTAAAACAGATGAGTATTATTGTAGGCCACACTAAGCTGCCGATATGTTCAATATGGTGTAAAACGATTATATCCACTACGGTAAACAGCAGCCTGAAAATTAAAAATTCGTTAATATAAAACTCGGTAACACATCATACCTTTTTAAATTTTATATAGAATGACTTCTTCCAGTAATTAGCACAGACACCCAAATAGTTATACGATTAACTTTGACATGTGTGTTTAACAGTTGGTGCAAAGCATGCAAGTCACTCCAAGTTGGAACTTTCCAGTTATTTGTTAAGCGTTTTACATTTACCTCAAACTATTATAACTTTAGTGACATACATGCTTTATCTCCATTCTCCAAGTCTTAAGACTTTTCGGCAAAATCTGTCCACAACTATTTGGTAGCCTGACTCACAATGACATAATTTCACATTTAAACAATTAAATCTAATGATCCAACAATTTTGAATCGAGGTGATAACTAGATTAACGTTATAAAAAACAACAGATAATCTGCGAATTACTATTAATTTATAAATTCTAGTCAATTAACATAATGCAGCTTATGACAATTATTGTGCCACTGTTTAGTTGTTGCATATTGCCAAGTTTTTTAATGTTAAACCAATAATTATGTATACATACAAACGATAGTGATTATACTTGTTCACAGATTTTAGTACCTAATTTATTTTCAAAATTCACATAGAGGACATAAAAGAATATAGGATTATTGGAAACAAAAGCTACAGCATAAATAATATGTAAATGAAATTTTATACAATGAATAGGTAGATGATGATCCATTCAATCATTTTGTTCCTATGCAAGGAAGAAGTATGTTGTTTTCAGTGCTTAATTGTTGTTTTCTCATAAATTTATTTCATTGAGGACCCTTGTATTAACATATAGTATTTTCAACGAGTTTTCCAATGCACGTCACAAAATTTATGACGTTATTTTACTACAATGTTGACAGACATTTTTTGTACTTTTCGAACAATCCACTGACTGTAATTTAGGACAGAAAAGTAAGCAAATTCGAAAAATCGCAATATATAAATTTATGTAAACAATGAAAGCGCAACAATAATATAACCTTAAATTTACAACGCAAATATTAAACAAAGAGTAAAGCAGGATGGCATCGTTGGTTTTCAGTACCAACACTAACATTGAAAATTTACTTTTTTTAACTGTGAATAACGTACCTGATCAAGATTTTTATTTTGGTATGTCATTTTATTCCGTTAATGACGTGCATTGGCGAACTCGTTGAAAATACTATAGTGTCTATCACTTAGCCACTTAAAGAAGTACTGTTTCTATGGATCACAATGATATAGTTTGATGAGTTGCCTATCTATCTATACTCAGTGAAAGGCTATGACCACCTAGTGTTGATGTCCAATAACTAATATCGACAACTTTTATTTTCAATCTTAGTTTTAGTAAATTTATTGTCTGGTTATAGATTATTTTATGTAGATACACGTTGTGGAACCCTGTTAATAACTAATCACTCCATTATAATCATAGCAAGAAATTACGGAAAAACTTTCATCTAGTTACACGTTATTAGTTATTACAAATAATAAAGTTTAGTTCAAGGTATCACCATATGTTATCCATTTCCGTCAACTAAACGCAACTACTTTCAGTTGTTCATATACACAGTAAATCTTTATACATACTTTATAATCAAAGATCATACTGGCATTCCTCCAGGGAGCCATAGTCGACCATATTACAGTTGAAAGCTATGCACGTTATCGAAAAGACCACTATTTACAAAATTAAAGTAGAAAAATGGCATGTAGGTATTAATTTTCATTCTTTGGCAAAAAGTATGAATCCTAGAGCACATGCAACTAACATACAATCTTTTGCATTTTTCGTCTTTTTTTATCTCTACCCCTTTTGGAGAAAAAATTGAACATTCAAACTTCTTCATTATTTTTTAGCTATCATTAATGAAATAAAATGTCTTTTCCTCAAAAACAAATCGACAATGGTGGTCCAGTCCAACAATGAATTTCGCAAAGAAAAACATAAGTTTTTTTCATCGGTTCCTTGCTTTATACAGTATTGAATGTCAAATTAATCATCTCAAGAGAGGTTTGCAAACATTTCGGATTTTTGCCTATATTTTGAAAACTATATATTACACCAAAAAGATCACTAAATTTAGCACAAAATTTCCTACAAAATGTGTAACTAGAATTTTTTGACAGGGTTCAGGTGCTAGAACACCGAAAGAAATCATTTTTAGCAGTGACTAAAATGTGAGAGACGCCCTCCTATCCTTCAGTAACACTGTAGTTTCATTATTAAAACACTCTAGAGAGCTGAAGTCAATTGAAAGTCTTTTCGGTTGAAGTCTTCGTCAGTATAAGAATAACAAGTTTAATTTAGAAAATGAAAATGAAGTATGCAAAATATTTTCCAATTGAAGTAGAGACCAATAAATAGATTATTACATTTCTGTTTAAACCTACACGTTTTTCCTTGCAAAATAGAAGATGATACATAATATTATACATTATATAATGTTATCTAAAATAGATAACGGAGGTGTAATATGTTAAAAGGCATTTTTGCGTAATTTGTGTGTTTAGTTTTCCAATTTACCAATATTAAATGCCAAAAATTATAAACATGCCATGTATAAATGCAAATATTTATTGATAGTCTTACACACATAAAAAATCATAGCAATTTGGTGAAGTTGATCCGGAACACATAAATAAGTCATCAATTCTTTAACTATTCTAGACATACTTAAAATTATGTAGACTTGACTTGAAATCAGTAGTAAGACAAGCATAAAACAAAGGTATATCCGAAGTTCTAAAAAACGTGTTTAGAAAACATTTGTGCCATACTTAGTTGTATTATAATAATAAGACTTCCACTGAAATCTTTATTTTAAGGTAACTCAACCTCTTGCACATATTGGGTTATCTTGAATTAAAAATTTCAGTAGAATTAAGTGTTAATATTATAATATAACCACTTATATCTTTGACTAACTCTTGACCATTTTTTATATGTAGAAGAATACATTACATCTATTATAAAAATTTGCTTAAATCACTTTTTAATGATATATTTCAAAATTAACGCCTCACCATTTCATTCTGATTATGAGAGTTTAATTGAAAATGAGGGAAGATTCCAATGAGTAAGTACAAGATAATTATTAGAAAATTGTTGCTTCTTTGTATAAGCAAAGACCATATAATTGGTCTTTGGTATAAGCTTCTACAATCAAGAAATGTTTCAAAAATTTTAAATTCATGCAAAGCACAAAATGCAATAATTAACCTTTTCTTCCCATCAAGCTATATTATTATAAAAGCTACAATTCCTAAAAAGCTATGACTTGTTTAAATATGAAACAAACCTTAAAAAAGAATTAATTCTAACAATATTTATTTCTACTTCATAATTTTTGCCCTTCTCTATTTTAAATTTTGAGAATGTCCATATATAGCTACAGTTAACAAGTGACAGTTGGCAATTGCTTAGCAATAAAGCTATTCGCAAATACACTAAACTTAATACAACCTGCAGTTTATTAGAATGTAACTATCTAGCGAGAAACTTTAATTCCCATATTAATTACAAATGTAGTGGTTGCCATGGTGCAATAAAAGAAGTAATCCCATAGAAAAATTTAATAGATGTTAATGGATTGCATATATGAAAATTATAAAAGATCTAGTATTTATTAATAGCATTACACTATGAATCATGAAGTAAAGGTAAAAAAATTCTAAGTCAACCACAATTAATAACTAATTTGTATATATAAATGAAATTCAGATAGTGTTCACTATTTAGTTCTCTTCACATATATGTAATAATAATTAAACTAAAAGTAGAGATTTTATTGATATTCTCTGATAAAAGTAAGGTTAAGTGACGAATAGTATATGATGAAAACGTACAAACTACTGCCTACAGATACACACTCAACTAAAAACAAGATGTAGTAATGTAATGTAGTAAGGTAAAAAGTGATAATTTTCTTCCATGACTACATGCAAATGTGTAACAAAAAATCACTCGGTATTAATGAATGATTAGAATATATCAAACATAGTGGTATGCTGTTGTAGTGTGCTTTGGTGAGTAGATAGAAACTATGCCGATGAACATACAAATTTGCCATATTTACGAAGTTATTCTAATAAATCAAGATTTCTGTTTCAATATTTATTGGAGATTAAATATCATCAGTATAGATTTAATTCTCTGGTTAATGTAAGTAATTAAGATGTACCACTGACAAAAAATGTTACAGAAAAATAGGTCACTGAAGTTCAAGCAGGGCGATGGAAATTATGGCATACATACGTCTGAGCATTCAAATCCAAATTTAAGAGACTAGGTACCACATTTCCCTTGACAATGGTAGATAGTGGAGTATTTTTAAAACAAAAATTAACTGGAATTACTTGTTATTATTGTCATATAACTGTTATGTTGAATAAAAATTTACACATCCTTAAGACTTTTTCATTCATGTGATTATAGAGATCAACTGGTATACAATACAATGAAACAGAATTGGTTGTTAGAAAAAGATATTAAGAGTGCATCCTTGAGGAAACCTGAATTAAATTTGTAGAAGTTGTTGTCATAATAAAGAATTAAATTACTCAAGAAGGATAGAATACACAAAAATGTACGAAATATGACTTATCGATTTTAAGGTGCATTCAAATTTTTAGGCAATAAGAAAATTTCAAAATCTGTGGTATCCTTAATTATGGATATTTCATGATTTTTTAGATTCAGCTGCATCTCATTATCTTTTGTTAAACATTTCGCATAATTAACTACAAATGTTAATAAACTACATTTATGTAGGTACTCTCTCCACATGTTAAAAATATTCACAAAGAATCGAAGCTAATAAATATTTTATTTTCTTATTACAAAGATAAACAGTAAATATAAATAGCAATTTCACTTCATGAAACTCCATATTATTAAAAATGAGCAAATAATTACCAAATTAAATAAAATCGTTTATACATTTGTATTACAAGCATTATCTGATTCTAACCTTTTCTGAATCTACATAAAACGTGTCATAATTTCACCATATAAAATATCACATGTGGGATCATTATTCATAATTTTTCATAGTATACATTATCATTATTCCATTTTAAACTTAAGTTTTTCATTGTTTGCATTTTGATCAATTTACTGGCTTGTAATGTGATTAATGTACATGCTTGCTTACTATTAAGAGAATCTTAATTTTAACTGTTCTTGTAAGCACCTACGTGTATAATGCCAGAGCTTCCCCACAGATTCACTCTTATCACTCGATCTACATCTACGTACCTATGCCATAGCATTAAAGTACCAAAATTTCAATTACAACTATCTACTACAACAAATGGTTAGATACATACCCCATATCCTGCCATAGGACCGATTCCATGTCCTAAATATGGATCGGCATAATCACGACCATATCCCGCCACAGCATAACCTGCGACAGGTTGAGCTGCCCCGTAACGGGCTGCAACTGCTGTATACGTGGCAGCTGCGGCATAGCTGGCCTGTTGGGCAGTTGATAGAGGGGTTTTTAGTAGTGGTGCAGCAGCAGCGGCAGCAGCCTAGAACAGAGTGCCATGCAAGGCATGCACATCTAAAGCAACTAAAATGCATACACAGTAGTTTAAGGCTGTGCTCCACGACATCAAACTTTTTATTGCAAATGTCTGTATTATGCATATCCTATACAATCTAAAACCAGTATATATGCAATTTTTTCCCTGAATACTATTCATGAAATACATAAGACTAAAAATTGGCAATTTTGAATAAATAATGACAAAAAAATGGATTAGTTTCACTATTATAAAGATAAAGCTGATGATGTAAGCGACAGACTTTTATTTTTATAATTCGTATGTTTATTCTTTTCCATTAATAAGCCAATAGCATATGACTGAATCCACCGACAAGTGCCCCCATAAGGTATTTTTGTAAAATGATTCGTATTTTAATTCATTCCAAATTACTTACGCAAAATATATTTCAATAGTTAAGGTAACCAGAGCAGAATTTATCATAATTTTAAGGTTAATTTGCAACCTCAATTCATCACACCTATACTTGCAGATACCCGTAGTTATTAATTAGGTGGTGAAATATTTGCAGTATATGTGAAACATGCAATTTAATGTATGTAAACAACTGACTCTTAGTTTGAATTGTAATCCCAATATGTACTAAAAAGCATACATTCCCTTTTTGTCACTGCCGCTTTGCTGCACAAATATTTGTTCATCATTTCTTGTATTAGATAAGTAAATTCAAATGATCATCTAAAATCTTATTTTTAGTTATACAACATAAAAAGCAAAGCTTACATTATAATGTCACCTCATATTGAAATAGGTAACAGTTGATAATTAAATTTAGAATTTAAATTTGCTTAAAATTTACATATATACAAAAAATTTATTAAATCGATCAAGACATACCTGCAACCTATAGTTTGGATCAGCAGCTGCATGAGCTGTTAAAAATGGATCATAATATACACTGCCGTCCACTGGAAGTGTGTTTAATACAGGAGTGTAACCATGAAGGGCACCAGCTAAAGGTGTAGGATGTCGTGCGAAAGCTGCCGCTGCTGCGGCCGCAGCCGCCGCGGGATATGCAGCTCTTGCTCTTCCTCTTTGTATAGCTGCAACTCCTCTTAATGCTGCTTCTGGCCATTGTACGCAGACCGGAACTACAATTGGAAAACAGTAATTGTTTTCATAAAAATTAAACAATCATAAGAAACTATTACAATAATCTATGACTTTAGGTGTCAAAATATGTGGTACAATTTTATCATACTGAGATTGTCATTTGTTTCAATTAGAATGTCTCAACTAATAAAATCGCGTAAACATAGCACTATATTGACATAGTGCAGCAAGGCAAAATCTCAACATTTGAAAATTATTTCACTAGCTTAGTATATTTTATATTTGCCTTACTATGGTTTTGATTTAGGTGTGTGTGAAATAACTAAAACTGACTAAAAGGATTATGTAAGTCAGTGTAGATCACATTAAAGAATAATTTATTGAAGGGTGACTGAAGAGTTAAAAAAAGTAGAGTGAAAAATGACTTTCATACACATGAACAATTGGAATTGCACTTCTGGTCAAAAGCCAGCGAAGGTTTTTCAACTCAAAGACCAGAAAATCTACTTTAATTCGATAATTAAGACATATCTTCTGACAGGTCTATCATACAAAGGCATATTTACAAAATAAACTTTTGGAGCAACCCAATGTGCACTGTGGAGGAGGAAGAAACGACTCTATATACTGCAAAGAGGGCCATACCTTGAGAAAAGTGAAATTTTACACCCAAGGGATATTACAAAAAGTCTCCCTCAGGAAGATCCTAAGCTTTTTTCAAGATATGGGCTACGAGAGCGAATTTAAAACTGGAAGATATAATAGGTTGGCCATAGTACAGAAACCTGCTAAATTCATCAATTAACCATTTCGTTGAAACCGTAACACATATATACATTTCTCTTTGTGATGTAGATAATAATTTTGAGATAATGGTCAGTTATGAAAGAAATAAGGAAGTATAATTCAATCAAATAATCAAAACCGAATTAATAAAACGTACATTGGAAACACCTACCTGCAGGGAGCGTTGGCTGTTTTTTCGTTTGTACTCTAGCTGTTGCATTATTTACCTATACAAAAACTTTAAAATTAGTACGTGATCATAGTTTACAAAAATTAAATTATTCATCTTGTAATTTCACTCAGTAAATTTTAGATAGATATTACAAATAAAGACAGAAAGAGTAATTGTTCAAAATTCACTAAGTAATAATACATGATGATTTATTGTAAAGAGTTACTTATTTTCATTTATGGTTAAAATTTACGCCTTAAAAAATTTACTCAACCCAGAAGTGTAAAACAATCAATTTAAACATTCCAAGAAAGAAAAAAGTAACTCATTTGAACTTTTGCTTGTGATAATTGCTTAAAACTGAATTTTTTTTAAATAAAAATAAGCTCAGAAATGATGAAACTCATTTTTAAACTGGCAACAAATGAACAAATTAGGTAGAGATATAAGGAGCATTATAATACCAACCATACCTAGTAAATATGCGACAGAAGTCATCTTTGTGAACCTAATTTATCACATAACTGTAATGTTTGACATTAAGTAACATGTTGTTACTATGTTTACATTATAGAACATCATTACCACCATATCCGCGAACCCATTTTTGGTCTGAAGGTTTGAAATACAATGTCCCTTTTGTCCCCCTCAAATTCGTTGCAATGAACATTTTCAATGTTGGCCAATATTTTAGACATTTTAATAATAATCTGTTGCCAATTTAATATTATCACGCACAAACTAATTAATATATTTACAATAAAATTACCAAATTGGCAAACTGCATTATTTATGGAATGATCTGCTTTGTAACTTACTATGGAAACACAATTTACAAATAACAAAATGTTGCCAATTTGCCTTACAGAAAACTATTATAAATATTGTAAACTAATATAACCAAAACTAGGAAACACATTAGCACACCACTGTCTGACAAAAGGTAAGTTTTGTCATGATATATGCTCATTAATCATTACTATCATCATATCTCAAAGTTAAATGACCTTTGTTATTATCGTTACTTTCTGTAATACAATCCAATAATTGTTGTAGTGAACTAATATGAACCAGTATTGTGGGAAAAATATATTTTAATATAACATTTCTAAATCTTTTTTTCTGGATATTTCTTCGTCTTGAACAAAATATTTAATTTTGCAACATTCTCGTCAAGTTATAAAATTTGAGTAGTGAATGTGTCACGAAAGTCTTGTAGAGTAGAGAAAATTGCTTTTAGATAAATGATTACTTGTCTCTGTACACTATTTTCGCAATTGATATTCTTTTATAGCACTACAGTAGATAAACCTATAGAACATATTTCAATGAATTTCCTTGTAGATCTAATTTCTAATGAGAAAAAATGTCTGCTTTAAAAAATCATGAACAAAGAACATATACTCAAACCCTTCCATTCAATGATCAATGTATAATATAGAATTCACATAAAACAGAAAATTTAAAATGGTACTATATCCATATCATAAATAGCAATGAAATATTATACAACACTTTCAAATAATTGAGTAAGAAATTGTAAGGGCCTAATTAGGAATTCATCTCGAAACTCGTTTGGACACATACTGTAAACACACACTGTTAATTATGGGTATAAAAGAACCGAAAATATCATTAAGTTAACATTCTGCAAGCACTGTCTTATGGGAAAAGTTAATTTACTTTAAAAACATGAATGCTGAAGACGTTAAAATGGGCAAATCACATAAGGTGTGCACATATCAAAAAGAACACTGTTAAGTTGACATTGATCAAGCATCGCATTTCTGGTAACGATTTATAGAAATCTATTACTTTGTAAAAATTAACAATTTTATATACTCACATGAAAATCGTCCTCTGCTTCTCACTTTAAGCAAGCAGTGCTTTTGTCAGAATGGTAAAACAAGAAAGAAACATACTAAACTACTGAAGTGCCATATAGCTGCAATGATATTAAAAACCCAATAGTATGGTAAGAATATTATGTACCTAGATATATATAATATTAAACGAAGCATGTCAACATTAAAATATTTAGTGCACATTCCGCAAGCTTGTGTTTACAATTGAATACTTTGCTGCAATGATGCAATATTTTATAATGATTGTGTTTAAATAGTGTAGCTTAGTGCAATATAACTAGAAAACCTGCAAACGATATTTTTAATCATCAAGATAGTTAAAACAACAAAGCAAAAAACTATACTCTACAAGTTTTTCCATAATTAATTCTTAACCTAATGGCTTAATGAACTAAAATTACAGTTATTCATTAATATTAAAATGAGAGCGGCAGATGCAATGTTGGGGCCTTATTTCTGTGACAGTTAACAGGCTCCAACTCTGCACCGCTGGCCTTACCCACTTACCTCCTCGGCGGCCCGTGTGTGGGAGGGAGGGGGATCGGAACTACAACTGTCATCGCCATTAAATGGCCGTCTAGGACAATGTACAACATATTGGAGTACCGATAACTGAGTGACTTAAGTACAGTGTGTGCGGCAAAAGAACGTCAAAACACGTGTGAAGCAGGAAGGTGCTACCGGTTAGTCACTAAAGCCAGCAAGCCACACGAGGGTTTTGACCTTATTTTACCGGGGAGGGACGGGACAGGCCAGTGCTACACGTAGCTATTTATCATGCACACCTCTATTTTTCTTCCCTCAACCACGGTGCCGTGAAGTCGGTCTCGTGCGCGCTCCGCATCAGCACTATTTGCGAATGTTACAAAACCGAACCCCTGCATGCAGAGACAGACAAAACATGCATTATAAACAGCTTCTCAAACTCGTGCAATGACATGATGACGTTAGACGACATGCGTCTAGAAAGCCTCATTCCACACTCGCTCTGTTAGACTACTACACTGTTAAGCCTAACTCACAGTGCGCCTAGCTATGTACACTACCACTCCATATCCATTTACGCGCCAATCACACTGAGGCACCGAAAAGGTAGATGCACAATGCTCAGCTAGTGTGCCAAGCTGTACATCGTCCCACACAAAACGCCGTTAATAAATTACCAACACAAAACAATACAATACAGGATAAATACCAACAAGCCGAAAGGATCTAACATACTCATTAATGCCATTTCAAGATAACAATCCTCCACTGAGGCTCAAGTAGTAAATGGATATGAAGTCAGAGAAAATGATCCATCTCAAGATGAAATAGCTACAGCACAATCATTATATGAATCCAATTTTCACTATGCCAATAAGAAAAACTTGCTCTTGCGTCTTAGTAAAAACACTCTTAATTGCAATTATGAACATCATGCATCATATAATAATTACACTGTATTTTACGAGCACACTGTTGCTATTGAAACTATCTAATAAGAAAACCAGCATGTTACTCTAATTTGGAAATAAAAATTAGTTCACAAATATCAAAAAAGCTATTTTGGGAATAAGAGATATTAAAAATACACATTAAAAGCCCCACTTTAGATCCACAGACCAAACCAAATATACATTAAAAATTGATGCCATGTCACAATACTGCAGCAAAGAATATACATATAATTATTGTTTGCTTTTAAAATAATGCAATTGTGTCAAAAGGAACGATTTTCTATTTTTTAATACAAATGTAAACCATTATGTTACATTCAATATTTGCAAAATAAATTCTAATAATATCAGGGATTATTTCAACTTCAAATAAAACAATAGTAAACAAAATAAGAACCTGACAATACAAATACTGAAGTATTGGATCAATGAATAATCTGTACGATCTTTAACTATGAGGCTTCATATCGACATGTAGTGTAAGTGTTAGTTACTTTAAGAAGAATTTGAAAGGTATCGTTAAATTTATAATGTGATTATTGACTACAAAACATTTTTAAGAAATACAGTATGAAAATAAATTATTTCCTACCGCTACAACTTGTATTTTTACCTATTTAAAACTACTTACATTTGATCTTTAAAAATATGTTCCATGTTCCATATAGTAAGTATTCAACACTTTTGATTTTGAATCAGCAGATAATGATTAACGCTTTATAAATATATTTGATGGCAATGATTAATATAGTTATTAGACACAAGTACTTATTGAAAAAAAAATTGCTCCGAAATGGAAGCTGAAATAAACCCTGAAAAACTATTAATCTTCATAAACAGTTTATTGTAGTGCCACATTTTAATATTAATAATGATAATAGGAAATCGTTATAATAATAATTTCCCTATGTTGAATAAAAATGTGAATTTGAGTTCATTGATTTTTCCCAATAGCAACAAAGCTCAAAAATTTGAAGTGTTCATTTATAAATAAATTTGTAATATAAATTTATGCATACCTTAGATCCTCGTTCATTAAAAATAATTTCAACGTCAAGTATAGGACCAAATTGCTGAAATAATACACATTTACTTTAATATCACATTAAAAACCATACTTACCCCAAACATTGCTCTTAAATCTGGATCTCTAAATCTGAAGGGAATGTTAGACACATGCAGTCGCTTTGGTTGATTTTTTGCAGGATCTGTGACTGTAGTTGTACCTACGGGTGTAGCTTCGGGTGTTCCTACTGTAGCTGGAGGTACAATAGCTCCTTCAACTACTTCTACTTTTGTAAGTGTTTGAGATTGTTCACATGGAAAAGATGAGGCCGCTGAACCTCTCGCAGGGCTACTAACTATTGCTACAGGTTGTTGATCACTTCCCGATGGTTGTGGCGGTGGTGGACTAAAAGGTGGACCTGTTGTTGCTGCTGTGGGTGGTGGTAATAAAGGAACTTCTTTAACCTCCGTTTTTACTTCCCCGTTTTGTGTAGGAAAACCGGCGGGAGCCGCCGTTCCGAACGGCGTGCTCATACCTGTCTGCACCATGTGCTAAAACAAAATGTGAGTTAATTTATTAGTTATTAAAAAACTTTTATTCTCGCTTTTATTATTAAAAATGTTCTGAATAGGATTCTACCCCGCAATAACGTAGATATTACAACATGTAAACTAAACGCCCTTCAAAACACAAAGTAGAATTACTATAAAACCTACTAACAATATGGCTCTCAAAATAGCAACTAACATATGGCATCAATATTATTAGTACACTAATTTATATGTATAACATTTGTATTAATATTCACATGGCACGATGTTATCACACATGTGTGTAACATTTTGATTTAATACATAGAAAAACTTCAATTAAGTATGCTTATGTAAGTTTATGTACGACTGACTGAATACAAAATATAATGGATAGAAGTCAAAGACAAAAAAGAACTTTTGTGAGATCGCTGAATCTACAAAATAATGTCACAAAGGAAATGTAAACCGTAAGTTGAAAGTAACATATGGCACTAAACTGATTTCTGTTAAAATGATTACTTTAAAAGAAATATCTGGAAGTATTTATTAATTTTTAACATAGAAACAATATCAATATTAAATATATAATATTTCATATTATATGCTAATATAACCTTTTTAAAAGTGAATAATCAAACAGGAAACATTTTCAATATTCAATCGGTTCGATTAGTCAACAATTTCAAATGATTTCGAAAGATATTTGAAAAAAGAATACCAACGAATTCATTAAAAATACTTTTTAATCATCCTTCTTACTTAGCCCTCACTTATTTCTAAAATCTAATTCCATACCTGTTCCATTCCATATAAATAAGATTTTCAATAATGACAGATGCCTTGGATATATTTCAATTAATATAATATGTATATAGTTTAATACATAAGGTGTCCCAACTAAAATTTGCACCCCTCCATAAATTCGTTTCCGGAGCCTTAATAAGAATGTGAGAGCGGAGGTTTCCACGGAAATCGTCTTTATCTTACCTTAATAAGAATGCCCAAACAGGTCAAATTTGATATATGAAGGTGGCCCAAATATTACCATGCAGGGTGGAATAACGCAGGGGATTTGAGTTGTAATCCTGGGCGATTGGATCATTGACCTGAATGGCGAAACTTATATACAGTTGTTAGAAAACACGTTGACCCTTAGTCACAGTTGCAGTTGATTTTTCAAGAGAAACAAGCAACTGTTCTTTCCACTGGATGGTGTTCCTCCTCATTTTGCTGCACATGTCCGACGTTTCAGAGCGATAGAAAGAACCGTCAATACGTGTAAAATTAGATACAAGTACTGATTTTAGCTCGGATAGTGCTAGAAGATAGGTAATACCAGTACAGATCCGAACTAAGTACAAATAAAATGCAAATGCAAAAACGAAAGGGTTAATAGTTTCCAGATTGAAAATGGAGGCCAATGATAATAATAATCCGAAGACCGAAATTGAAAACTTTACTGCTCCTGAATTACAAGTAGGTACAAGTTAACTTAAGAAGTGCTATAGAAATAAGACAAAAATACGTGATTGGGCAACACAGAAATTAAGAGAAAACAAAAGAAAGTAAGATGGTTTTAACAGAAAAAATAGAAAAAGATAAATACAGAACAGAAGAAGCAATTAAAGCATATAATAAGAAAAAGAAGGAAGCGAGAAATAAAGGAACAAACGCGCAAGAAACAATGGAATTTCAGCTGATACTTTAAGGGAGTTTAAGTGACAAATTCGATAGACAATTATACCATCTTTGATCTTACAATTGTGTGGTGGAACCATAGCGTTGTGCAGTGTGAAGTAAAAATAACACACGGTACTAAAAGTATGCCAAGATGAAGGCAGGAAGAAGTATAAGATCGAAAAAATTAGTAATGTATCTATATATTTCGGAGTAACGATAATAAGCAGAGCACAAGAGGAGAAAGAAATACATGTTATATGTTCTACAGTTGATAAAATTTTTGGAAGTAATTAGTTAAACGGTTAACTACTAACCAAGAGTTGGAATTTACCACATGACAAACTAACTACACGAGTATCTCTTGTACACTGTAGCATAAATGAATACCTAACATATATGACTGCAGTGAATAATGTTCAAGTCGTCCTGCAAATTTACTACAATGCTATGAAGTGTGTAGGTACGTAACTGCAACAATGGAACATCATCTACATACTGTGAGAACTCTCATTAATGTTGACATTGTGTAATAATGAATTAGTAAATGGAAATATGAAAGAAGTTAAAATACAAGGAGAATAAAGACAACCAAATGTTTGCCACATTTCATCCTATTTAAAGCTCTACTTGTATCTACACATGTGCAATTAATTAAAAGGCGCACTTTTATTTGATGCAAATAAAAATGCAAAACTATTCTAAATATCTAAGTTAACACATAAAATTTCAAATGAAACAATGCTATCATTTATGAGTAATTTAACGTTTTGCTTGTAAATATGCAGTCAAAGCCAACATTTTTTGTTCTCATAATATCATAGTGGTATAATAGCGTTAATTATCTTAATTCCTGTTAATTTGAGTCAATTGAAATAATTCAAAGAAACATTTTTTTCTCAAAGTTTAATGAACGCCTATTTAGAAAACATGAAACCTTTAAGATCCACTAAAAAGTTTGATAACATCTCGTCGTTCGCTTTGTAGCTCATAAATATAGTTGAATAGTAAGTGCATGTGAGAGCAACGATTTTAATCCCTAACTCAGACTGCGATGATGTCATTCAACAATTGTACCAATTATTTATTCAATTGAAACACATGTCAGTAATGCAATTGTTAATACCTAAAACGTAGGAACGTAACACTTCCGGCGGAAATATTTTAATACGCTGCGCTGCCAAGTATTTCTAAAAATTTCTTTTAAATTGTATTAACTTTAATAATTTCTATAATTAACTGCTCTAAAAATACGCGAATAGTCCCTTACTCATGCGAAAACCATAAAAGCATAAACACCAACAAACATTAATAGGTACTGTTTATTTCGTGACAAAATTGTTAGATATAATCAAAATCGACCAGTCTTCATAATAATCAATCAAAATTTATACTAAATATTATTCATGAGAAAATATAAGAAAAATTTTGAATTTGTATGGCAATACTGTTGTTTGAGATTTTTTTTACTCTTTATTCCCTACACCATGTATGATAAAACAGAATAGAATTATAGAGTAAACCACCATTATTAATTGCATTAATCCTTATCGGTATACCGCCAATTCGGTATAATTTAAGTGTATGCGAATAAATTTTTGGTAGAGTTCGTTTACCAAATAATGTCCAAACATTTCAGTTGTAAACGCCGATTATCATGCAATATACAATATGCGAAATACGCTGACATTATTCCTCGCTTACCGCCCAAACCTAAAATTTATTCATAATATACTAATATACATATAAACGTAGCTAAAACGTGATCTAACGATTTTTCCACCACATCAGAATAGTAATTCAAAACGTCTATGCGCAGATTTACGTTTAATCGGTTTAGAATCGTGGTTTATTAATCGGTTTTTGTCTCCAAATATTTAAATACGTTCCCTCCACGAACCCACAGTGCAAAAAAACGTTTCTGAAATGTTTTAGAAACGTATCTCTGAAACATGAAACATCTCCGAAACAGCGACAGAAACGTATCATACACATAACATAGATGTTTAATGTCCGCCTTCAGAAACCTAGATTTGAAACAACACAAAAACGTTACATCGAAACATTTTATATATGTTTCAAGAAACATATCGGAGAGTAATTTATTGATATTTATGAGAAATGTGTCCTTATAAATGTTTCATACGTGAATATTTGAAATGTCTCATATATGTTTCATTTGAAACATACCTGAGTATAAAAAAATTGAGATGTGGTAGAAACTATGGTACCGAGAGCCCCAACTGCTCTGAGGGGCTCTTTTCACAGTGCGCGGACCCTGCAGAGCCCCATGTACTCCGGTGGCTCGTTCTCCAGGGCCCCCAAAATTCTCTTAGTGTAGACTCGAAGGAGATCGGTGATTCTGAAAAATCCTTTTGCTTCAAGTGGGATTCGAACATCGGTCGCTTGTTTAGGAATTCAGGAAACAGCCACGCAAACTGCCTGAGCTACCGACTCTTTGTAAATAATCCATTTAGATATGCAATATCAGACATCTACTTATGATGAATAAATCTATTTTTGGAAACGGAAATTTTTCGTTACAGCGCTACTAAATACAAGTAACATTAACTTGGAAAGATTACTATTTTGTTTCAAACAAAACATCACATTTTTAATGAAGTTTCTAAAATGTTATAAGTTATCACTAAAGCTAGGATAGTTAGACAACATGAAAGTTTAAAAAAGGCAGGCAAAAGGCATAAAAAATAATTTAAAAAAAGCATCAAAAAGACAAAAAAGGACAAAAATGGCACGGAAAAGCGAAAACTGTCGAGATAAAATCAATACATACATATTCAATTTAAGTATAGACAAACAAACATTTATTTGAAAAAGTAATTACAGTTGATAGATGCCGTCTGCTGGTATTCTTTTTCAATAAAGTTTTCTGGCTAATTAAAATACGCTTAACAAGGCATAATGACTAAAGGATGCAGTTTCAACAAAGACTGTATGTAGGTGCAGCTTGCAGGTAGAAATAATACAATGGGAAATATTTCAAAGTAAGGAAAATGACTCATCCGAGTTATTATTGTAAGAGGCTTAAATATTATAGACAAAGTTTGTATTCAGTTTGTATACCAAATTCCTTTCCCTTTCAAACAATTTGCTTTCTTAGAAATTACCCAGAAAAATATACCTATATAAAATCTAAAAATTAAAAAATACTTACATTTAAAAAAACTAAAAAAAATTTACAGAAAAGATAGATACTAAATACTTATTCGAAAATATCAAAAAAAAAGGTAAAAAACGCAATAAAACTAACAGAAACCAAAAAAGGCAGAATAAAGTTTGCATTTTTGGAAAGTGCGTACTCTAAAACGGATTTTAAATAGGGTCTGCCTTATGTTTGTCCATTTATAAAAAAAGGCATCCTAGCTTTAGTTATCACATTCCAAAAAATATATCACAGAGATATATTTTTGGATACATATCTAAAACGTTCACACCGAAACGTGTATGATGTGTTTCTTACGATATGTTTCAACTGATAAGGTTTCTGGTACAACACTACTAAACACAACTCCGTAACGTTAACTTTGAGATATGACTATTTTGTTTCAAACGAAACATCACATTTGTAACGTTTCTAAAATGTTATTCGTTATCACATTCCAAAAAATACATCACAGAGATGAATTTTTGGATACATATCTAAAACGTTCGTGTTGTAAGGTGTATGTTTTGTATTTTATGTAACATATCAATTGAAACGTTTATTAGACATTACCATTTATTCGCTTTCGACAGGAATGTACCAGTAATGTGTCTTAGATGTTTCATAGGAATGTTTCATTTGTAACCCTTACGCAACATTTAGAAACGTTTCATGGATGTACTGTGTTCAGTGGGTAATATACCACCATTTCCATTTTTTGTTATAGGTACACAACCACAACAAAAACTGCACATAAACAAACAAAAACAATATAAACGTTACAATGCTCCAAAAAAAAGGTTTAAAACAGTTGACGTACCGATTAAACAACTCACTAACAATTTGTTGTGCCAGATAATAAATTTATTGTAAATGTCATACCAATTGTTTACGAGGTTCATTAATTTGTAAGACTGCAATATGGAATTATAAGAAATAAAGAAAAAAAAGTTAACTAATTATACCAATCATATTTATTGGATTTTCGGAAGGTTTACAGACATTAGGTACAACTTGAATAACCACGATTTCTATAGCAGTTTGGAAATTATGCTACAATCCGGGACGCCGAAAAGAAGGACGCAGACAGTAAATTATCTGACAATCAATTTTGAAATAAAGATTAACTATAGCTGTGTAGCACTATAAAGTCTTTGTAACTAACTTCCAAATGTAAAACCATTGTGTTCGTCTGCGAGCTGTGCCCTCCATAAGTTACTTCAATATATTATTCGGTGTGATCAACGGATCGCAGAAAGGCAGTAATTTTTCTACGTTAACCAAACGTAGCCAAACAAACATGAGTTCCGTTACTGAATTTGATACAAAAGACGCTTATTTCACTCATAATTTTGCATAGGTACATAGATGGACTTTCGTAGATGAGATTGTTATAGTAAACCTGCTCTAATACATTCATAAAATAATGTCAAATGTTTAGACATCATTTTGGATCTGGCATATTAAAAATCATTCACTTATCATCCAAATGCAATGGAAATGTGAACCTATTGTTGTAATAGGCTACGGGAACAGGCGAAGTAATACACTTGATTTCACCCATAACGTAGAACATATTGTAACAATATTAAGTGTTAACGTCAGCATGAATTGTGCGAAAACTCTGTGAATACATGTTCAGCATGGGCGACAGCAGAAATGTGCAAGGTTGAGTTTCATAGTAGGTACGCTGACGAAGAGTCCTGGTTAATAAGAAGATTTCCCAACTTTTTGAACCCAATTTCCTGTAAATAAGAAGAGTAACGCCGTTCAATGTTGAAGACATAGAAGTCCGCGGTTGAAGAGCGGAGATGGTGGCGTGTGTAATGACAACCTTAAAGAAATCATCAGCAGATCCTCTGTACTTAAAAGCATCGGTTCGTGAAGTCGAATTCACCTCAGCACCACAGGTATGATTGATATTAATGCAACTTGCTGTTTCTTTTGGTGTACAGTGTGGATGATGATGGATGTTATCCCACATAGCAAAGTAGTCTTTGTTATCCTTTGTTTACTAACTTGAATAGGTAATGAATATTCTCTTTTCGGACATCTTAGAAAAACCACCTTGTTACCCATCATGCCTCCATACAAATATATTAAGCTTAGTTAGCTATTTTAGAACAGCCAAATATTCACATACAGAAAGAAACCACGCTTTCGTCATTTAAACATGACTCGCAGAATATCCGAATGTACGTTTACAATACGACCGTCGCGTCGTAACAGGAGTACCTGCAAAAAACAAAGGGGATAAGAAAGGGTAGGTACTGTTATAACCCGAGTACTACTAAAACGCTGTCAATTTTTTGGTACTTTACCCTTAAAACAAGTTAAATAAATCGTTCGCGTTCGAGCCTTCAGGTTCAGCGAGATGTTAGGAGGAACCACGGGGGCTGCATTCAAAAAGAGCCACCGAGACTTCCTTTGTTCCTTTAACGGTTGAAGAACTGGTTTTACGCTGTTATGTGATGAAATAATAATCAATAACAAAATACCATATTTCTCGAATATAGCACAAATTTCCTCTACTTTTACCTTACAGCGGCTTTGATTAACATTGAAGTGAAACGTAAGTACATAACACGTTCGGCAGTGGGGACTAATAAATTTTCATTCTAAGTTAAGCGAAGATTTCCAACCAAAGAAACATCCACAATTCTCTCCCTTTCCTTGTATTAGAAACATCGATTTATTTGAATAATTAAGAAATATGTTACGAAAACACATCTAAAAGAAAAAATCTACAAGTTTCTTTACAAAATTCCATTTCGAACTGAATGATGGATCGTTTTTTAATTTTTGGAAAACATTCCAAGACGTCAAAACGGAAGTTTCCACGACCAGAGTCAGTAAGATAAAGACGGCTTCCGGGGTAGGACCGTGTCAATGTTGAAAAAGTCAACGTTTCGTCGACTTTCGTAAGGGGCTTCATCAGGACAAGAAACAAAACACAAATAAAATAAAATATAAAAACTCTTACAAAATGAACCAACGGGAACACACACACTAAACTGCACAAGCTGGAACACTGAGTGTCCTACTCCGGAAGTCGTCTTTATCTAACATGCCAAGAATTTAACAAAAATAAAAATGTCATTAAAGAGTAGGTATTACAGAAATTACGAGATGTAAACTGAAGCTCCTACTTTCAGATAAAAAATAAAGACTGTTATATTAAAAGTAAATTGCGATTGCCAAAAACTTAACAAACTACTATTATTAGAGTAAAAATACTTTTTAGAATGATATAATAAAATAACATTCAGTGAAGAGGATGCGAATTAACCAGCCAGACGTTTTTTTCATTATTACAATGTTAGTAAAGAACAAAAATGGATCAACCCTGCATTATCAAAGGTGTATTTTGTTACATACTTAAAAATTACTACATTCCAGTGAATAGTTTTGTATGAATTAATTCTTAGATTGGCGTTTCTCAAATTGACGTGGAACATCATGTTTTTTCGAACATACTTCGCTATACTACTAATTCGCGAAATTCAATTAAACTTATGAAGTTACGTTTACTAACACATAAATAAAATATAGTTCAGATAAAATTTGTTTGATAAAAATCTGCCCAATAGTGTTTTTATACACATTTAAAGTAGGTGACTAAACTGTTTAGTCTGATAGTACAACACCAACCACTATGGAAGGCCAAAACTTTAAATTCTGTATTGCAAAATTAATTATACCTATATTTTCAGGCTATTCTTATATCATTGACAATGAGGTTTGGAGCAAAACCATGTTATTAATTTGTAATTTGTCATATATATACTCGTATATAGAAGCGATCAGTACGTCGCAAATATAGAAAGTTAATAACACCTCATTAACTGTTTTTTGAAATAATTATCAGTCCCGAGTTAGCCACCCTCTGATTACATTACAGCAATATATTTCAGAATAGAATATGCTTAAAAGCATCGATGGATTAGCGGAATGAATATCATTGATTTAAATATGAAATAAAAATTAAATGGAAATACATACGAGATAGTCGGTTTATTTATAAAGATAATACATAATTACAGACTCAGTACTCTCAGTAGGCAGACACGGCCTCACTTTGTCTGCAGTCAACATCTCAAACAATACCATTTTCCTTTACACAAAAGTACAATGACCAATATAATTCCGTTTATACAACATAAAGAAATGACGCTTATTAAAATATCTGAATTGTTCCATTCAATCATATAACAATACTACTCAAAATTCAGTCATTTCAAACGCTAATCATTGTACAAAAATTAAATCCATCAATACCTTTTGTGATTCTATTAAATTTGTATTGCACTTACTGATTGTACCTACAAATATTATGCTAACCTTTAATATAATTATAGAAGCATATATTATACAATCAATTGAACAACTACAGAAAAAATAATAAAAACTTTGGTTGAAAAGGGAAAATAAAGAGTTTTCAGAATTAAAACTATCAATTCCCTTTTATTGCAGCTTTATTTATTTTGTACTAACTGCTTACCCGCAGCTTTGCCCGCGGACTTGGGAAATTCGTATTTTTCGGGTTTCCCGGTGTGAACACTCCATTTTGCCCGGGGTAAAGTAAAATTTAGTTTGGAAAATTTTAGAGCTATTAAAGACCCTATATACAAATTTTCAGCTTTCTAGCTCAATTCCCTGTTAAAAAACCAAAATTCGGGTATTTTTCGGGTTTCTCGGTGAAATTTTGGAACGGGACCTATTCTAAAACCTTTTCCTGATGACGTAAGGTATGTGTGCCAAATTTGGTGAAGATTGGTCAAACGGTGTGGATTTGTATAAAGGACAAACACACACATACACAAACTTTCTACTTTATATATTAGATAACTTACGTTGTGGAATTGCTTGTTGTTATTATAATAGAATATTTTGTATTTGTTAAATCTGATTATTCATTACATTATAATGCGACCATTATAGATGTGACTGAGGAGATATTTCGATAGCTTTCGATCGAAATCCTGATGGATCCACTAATATACCTTATTACCCTTACATGATATTAGTTAATTAGCCTTTGATGGTAATTGAATACAAGGATCTTTATAATAAGTAGGTAAGTAAAAAACGTCATTAAATAGGATTAGCACATCTATGTATGAGGAAACTTAGGTATTACTGTTGCTTATAATTAAAATTTATATGTGATTTTATTAAACTAATTTAAATTGTTAACATTTTATCGTTCAATTGGAATATGAATCACTACTTAATTTGGATCATTTTAGTATTAAGGTTGTAAATGAGGCATATAAATACAAATTCTTCAAAACGTACTACGATCAATTCTTTCTGATACTACGCTCTTTGCCACTATCGTTAGAGCAGTAAGGCCTTTAGCACATCATAAAATTTACGTTCGACATTCGAAATAATTTGATTGGCCCACTTGGATTGTTTGCCAACATTTTATTGGCACATACCAAGATAAAATTGTATACTTTATCCTGTGTGTAGTAAATTAAAAAATAGTATTGAAATCAATCACTGTTCAACAGACGCAGACGTATTGTTTGTTGTTCACGATAATCTTTCTCTACTTATTTTTTTTCCTCTTCAGTTTCACTATCTCCGTAACTATTTATTATTTTGTAATATTACTTTTTTAAATACTGTCTTTTCATTGCTATATTTTTATTATCTACTCTACAATACTCTATAGTCTGTCTATGCTGTTGTACATATTCGGAGACAATTATGGCATGAATTGAGACGATAGGTACATATTGTCACTATTTAAAAACAATCACCAAATTTGTATATTATAAATTGATTATGATTTTAAACGATAAATTACGTGAGAAGCAATTTATCCATAATCTATTAATGGAATTGCAATTATATGCATTCGTACAGAATAGTTAAGTCATAACTCATAAGTATAACACGGGCCTTACAAATAGGTGTTTCACACTCAAATTATGCCTAACTTCCGAATCCCTGTTTAAATTGTATTCGTTTATAAATTTCGTGAAGTAGGTAGTTCAAGTCTAAATGTGACCTTTGTTTTAAGCCACAGATAGTTTTTTTTTGTAAATAGTAAGATGCACAATGATTCCTTTGTGTAATCTGTATCAGTCCATAAATACTTCTTCTTTAATTATTGATATAAATAATTATATTGCTTGTCTCGAATTTTATTTTTTTAATTATTGTAATAAATAAATGAATCAACTGCCCAAATTCCGAGTTTTACAATTGGCTCCACTAATTTTCAAATTAATATGACAAGCTTTTTAGCGCATCTTTTTAAAGTATAAAAATGGGCTTTTCTTTGTTGAACTAGATTAACCACAAAGGGCTTGGAGTGTTCTTGCACAATCATCAAGAATTTGGTTTTTAATCCACGTTTATGTTCACTTTTTCGTGTTGTTTAAAGTAAATATTGATATTATATGAGCCAAACATTACAATAATTCGGCCGGCGTATTTTACGATAATGACATTATAATGTAGGTATTACAAAAAATTTCATACATATGTATTCTATAACAAACATTTTATTATTTCCGTAAAATACAATATTTCAGCTTAAATTGACAACAAAAAGAAATTACGTTTCAAAGTTTAAACTAATCACTTGAGAGACTGATCAGCATCAAAATTATCTCATCATATAGATAATAACAAATTGAATTAAAATTCTCTCAAAACCTTCCCCCATAAATATTTTATTATTCCAATAATAGCAACTTGATAAGTTAGTGATGAAGTGATCACGTTACACTTCATCACTAACTTATCAAGTTGCTATTATTCAAATAATAAAATATTTATAGGGACGGTTTTGAAAGAATTTTAATTCAATTTGTTATTATCTACATAATAAACCCCATTTTGAGTCACTCAATTTCGTATTTAACATCAACAATGGATTATTCCATCATTGTTGCAACTCTAATTTTAAGTCGTTTACTGTGCGTGCCGTGCAGTTCCCATTTCATTTTATGCCAAAAGGACTCAATTGGCGGTAAACATAGAGGCCTTCAAGTACACTTTAGACTAAAAATGTTATGATCCAGAGATGCAACCCCTAGTCATAGCGCTTTCAGGAAATTTCACTTTTTCTAACGAAACAATCTGTTTGGTGTGGGTATGTCAGTAGAAGTGTCAAGTGTGTAACAAACGTTTTCTACAATCTACCTCGCAAAGTTCATATTTGAACCAATCACTCCAAATATCGCTATGATATAGTTCCTGATTACCGGAGTCCAACTTTTGCGCTCTTTTTTGTTCGGAAAAGTCTTCATAATGCAGGGGTTCAAATCCTGCCAAAGTAAAAAAATTTTTGGTTCGGTAATTTTTTTTAATCAATTCAATAAAATTAAGGGTACGAGCATCAAAAATTACATTAATTGCATAGGTAATATCTAGATTCCCCGATGCGACAGAATGGTAAATATGTAATAGCCTTTTTTGTACTAGTGGAACAAATAATAATCCATTATATTATAAGAACAATATAAATCTTGTATCTTATTGCTTTGTAGTGGTAGATAATGAAAATTTATTTTTGTAATAATTTCGCACTATTGTACAGTATGTAGTTAATCGGCGACTGTTATTTCCAAAGGTTTCTTGGCTCGATGCACATTTACGACTACATATTTGTTTTTTCCATTACACTTCGTTTTCTTTAAACAAATGAGACTATGGATAGCAAAATCGAAATTTTTCATACCGTAACACATTTTCATATGGATATTAATTAATACCATCTTAAATCTGGACTTAAGTGGTTTACCACGTGCCATCTTAGTGTAAACACTTATCACTTACAATAAATGTCAATCATTTTGTTGATTTCAAGCGCGTATCAATTGTTTTGTCAACATTTCAATCACAAATCGCCTACTTTGTTCGTATATCGTAAAAGTAATCTTTAAGGCATTAATTAATCTTATAAAGATTAATAATAATATATTATAAATATATATAAACATATATAAATAAGATGAACCTATGAAGATGGTGAACAGTGTACAGAAAAGAGCTATTTTTTAATATGCCATAGTAGTAAAATCATTTTCATTTATATACAAAATTTGAATACATAACAAAAACAATGGGCGATAGGTACTTAACGTGAAAGGTTTAGAAAATCACTTTACAAAAATTTCGGCTTCCTATGCCTAGCGTACCTACTACATTGTACATAACACCAACAGCCCGGGATGCTCCTAGGAGCAGCGATTCTTCCGAAAGTAATTCATGTTTAGATATACGTAGTACTTATATACTATTTAAGAGCATAGAGATATGCGTTAAATGCCTCCGAAGCTGTTGAGAATAATCCCATAAGACATAGATACAGGGTGAGTTTTTTCCTATGTTTAGGATATTGGAAAGTAGCACGATTAAATAGGGAAAAAATCGCAGTTTTACCAGCTCAATTTAACGAGCCTTTTGTTTTTTGAAAAAAATGCATGGCTAGCAGATGTCTCAAAAAAATTAATTTTTCGATTTTTTGTTTAAAGCTCTGTAATTATTGACTTTGGAAAAAATGTGCAAACGAGAAAGGTGTAAGTAGATAATTATGGGTTCAATAATATAGTTTAATCAATTTTTTAGTTAAGCTCTAATTTTCGAGTTATGACACAAACAAACAAACATATCACTAGATATACTTACTTATTTTCATAAATATATAAATTATGGCCATTTTTTGTTTTTCATTGTTTAAGTACATAGTAGGTTATGGAAACAATTGATGGAACAATGATAAATGCGCATCATTTTTTAATTTCGAAACTATAAACATATTTTTATGTTGACTAGAACACATTTTCTGAATTCGACTCGTGCGATGAACGTTTATTAATAAAATTCCTACGTTTCGAGAACATTTTCTTGCTGCCTTTTTCGAGATTAATTAATTAATTAAAGCTTTTCCAGAGGAACCAAAACTCTATTCAAACTATTAAAAAAAATTGAAAGCGGGTGGCAATCAAGGACGATCAAGTGGAATAAATGTATGTATTATGATTTTTACAACCTTCTACTAATAGGTAACATTAATTATTAATATCTTTATTTCACCATTTTACGTGATAACGACGTTGTCCTTCCATCGTATCTCGATTATTCTTAACGATAGAGGTATAAGATTTGGAGGGGAATGAATGTTGAACCATAGGCTAATTAAATACTGTTGAACGTCGCTAACTGATTTATCATAACCTCCTTTGTTTTTAAGTTAAACGATAAACTGAAAGATTTAACTTTTAATAACTTCTGTAGAACCTAGGAATGAGAAGTTTTGAGAAATTTAAACAGCGCCATGCATACAGAGTATAGAATGTCCTTTTATAGCAATGCAATGAAAAAATAATAACGTAACTAGATCTAGAACTAGATCAGAGATTTTTCAGTTTTTGGTAATCGCCAACTGAAATTGTCGCATGCGATCTCTGGAGGCAATTTATGCAACTAATGTATATAGGTAGTAGGTACTGTCAGTCTACAATTGTCTTTTTCTTATATGTGAGTGGAAAGTGGATGTATTTTCCCTATTTTGAGGGAGCAAAGTACCACTTTTTCTCCCTTGGGGAATTTTTTACACTTTTTCTCCCTTGTATTATAAGTCGCTTCATTAGCAGCTTCTAATATTTCGGCTGGTGTATTTTCTACATCAGAGTCTGAATTCGCATTAAACATTTCAAAAAGCGTTAATACACAATTTAATACACACTATCGCCGATCTACAAATGATGAGATATTGATGAAATACAGATCGTACGGAGAAAGATTGCTTCGGGTGCGCAGGTGAACTTCGTGTATTCGGAAGCGATCGGCATGTAAACTGCTTTTTCCACGTTTAACACTGGCGTTGCTTTTTATGAGGAAATAAAACTCGCAGTGTTTTTAAATTTATATGTTAGTAACAAGTAAGAAAAAATACGTGTACATGTAAAATTAAATCACATATACTCATTTAAGACAAAAATCATTTTTTTTTAATATTCAAGCCAGATGTTACGAATTAAACGGAATTTAGCGGCGACACCACTGGTATCATATGATTGCCAAGCTTGGAAAATTTACAATTATACGAGTGCGCATCCGACCTTGGGGCAATCTTTCTCCGTACGATCTGTATATTTAATTAAAAATTGTGACACATGGGAAAAGCCTTCTTGATGTATTTTTTAAAAATAACTAATGGTAAACTATACCAAACGTATAATTGTTGTGAACGGAAAATAAATTCACATAAAAGAAAAAATCATATATCTACCGCGAGAACAAAGTGAAATTTTCTCCCGAGGGTGATTAATGCCCTCGCTTCGCGTCAGGCATTAAACTTCACCCGCGGGAGAAAATTAATCACTTTGTTCCCTTGGTAGATAAATAGCTATTAAATTTAAGAAAGGTATTTGTAATTGTTTTGATTAAAAACGTCAATTAACAAAGCTAACTATTCAACTAATTCGTACAAACTCAAAAAAACGTAACACATTTATCTACAACTATCCAGAATCTGCAATGATTTTCAATCCACCAACGTTAACTTTCATTGCAAATACCTTATCATAATCTAGATGCTATGCAAAATCCTTTCAAAAAAGTAGCCTTGCGTGAAAATCGGATCCCTATTTATCATTATTCATTAGAAATATCCGAGGTACCTTGGAAGGACAGCGAAAATGTGACACACTATACTGTTCGATAACTGTATGAATATTAGGTTAGCTGTTTTTTTTATTTATGTTTGACTCCTTATAGCCAAATTATAGGAGCGCCACTTTGTGTTTACTCAAACATAAGTTATTCCTTTCAAACAATTCGGATTATAATATAATATAAATGCAAGAAAACAAGAGTAAATGAGCTGCAATGACACATTTGCACATCTATTTAGATACATGAACACAAGGGACATTATACACAATGAATAATTTGTTTTTGATAACATTAATTTAAATTTCTTGGATCCAAACATAAACCAGACAATTAAATTATTCCCATGTGAGATATTACCTAATAAGAATTGGTTATAAGGTTCCGAATAAAAATGTTTAAGGTCGGGAAGAGGAGGCATGAAACATTCTGTATATTATATGGTTGCGTTTTAAATCGATGAGTCAAATGTAACCTCAAAATAACTCTCCCACTTTAATCAAAATTTAAGGTCCATTTAGCTTTCATGCGAACAAGTGGAGATACTGTCACAGATACAAAAATTTTAATGTTACTATTTCAGTTTTACTTTTAATAAAAATAAAATAAAAATCTTAGGAAGAGTTTAATCGCGACAAATGTGATAAAATATTAATACCAACCACGCATGCCCTTTATCTCCTTACAGTCCATTGATTGATTGAAAAAGGCTCATCTGTCAAACATTTGGCAACTTAGCACCATTAGTTACGGACCACTTGAATTATAACGCGTAATCTGCATATAAACGGTAATTAATTATGTACTTAAATACCAAGAATATTATTGGAATTTAAAGATTAAATGAGAACCGGCACACGCTAGTTTAGCGCCACATTTTCATAGAATTGGTATATCCACCATTGGCCTGGATTTAATAAGTGCTTTAATAAAAAAAATATATATGTTAGTGAAACTAACTTGCACATTTTTAAATTGCCGCTTCTCCCAAAGTAACATTCTCAAACGAAAGAAATACGGGCAGGTAAAGAACAGAATTAATTTATAGGTTTTACTTTTTGTTGGTCTGTGCCAAAAATAACACGAACCAAGCGTTCGTTGAAGTCTGATTTGTATTCGTGATTCGTTTAAAACAGTTCCTTCAATTATGCAGTCAACCAAGATTCCAAGTATTTCCTCTACACCGGAAAAAGGTTATGAAGACGTACGTAGCATAACATATCACCCTCCAATTGCTGTTTGACATAATAAATACATGGTTTATGCTGGAGCACTCGGTGTATCACAGTGTAGGAAACTTTAAAAATAGGTTAGATGAACGTACATTCTATATTTATCAAATTCCTTTGTTGACAAAAATAGTAAAGAGTATCAAATCTCAACAGATAATATTTCATAGGAGCGTGCGATATTCAGATGAAATGATATTGATCATAATGTAATTCGGTTCTTTATACTAACAAAGCTTAACTTTAGTTATTTACATACGTCGGATGCCAAAATTCTATTTTAAACAAATGAATGCTATTAGACATTTTGGAATCACTTTACGGTTCTCTATACGAAAATGCTCGAACAGGTAAAAAACAAACAAAAGAATGTAAACGAAAAATAATTTCTATAACACATCTCTCTACTAATTATGTATATAGTAATTATTTGTACAGAACATTGTATTTTTGATACCTGACTAATTGCTTATACTGTTTTAAATTTACTAGACAATTAATTATCACAATTTCATATTTTTATCGACGAACACTGCGTTGTCTCTATAATTGTAAGTTTAGATGACTTCCGTGCGATTACAGTTTATTTTGTTAGTTCTAATCATATTTTTTTGCAAATAAAATCAAACTAGTTATTTTTGACATTTTCATTATTTATTTGTTTACTACTACCATAATATAATAATAACAATTTTTTGCACCTGATTACTCCATTAGTAAAATTTGATACGTTATGCAATTCCTTGATCCTTTGAAACAACCAAGGATTTATAGTCTTCACAACATTTGCCAAATTTATCAAATAAAGAAACAAAGTGTATTCTTTATCAAAAGAACAAAGCAAATATTAAAAGTTGAATGTCGCATTTGAATTAGAACCTTTGCGCAACATAGACCAACGAAAATGGTGAAATCATTTGCACGCCAAAAGAAGCGTGATAAAAATAATAATGGACGAAATAACCCATCTAAATCTTCACAGCTAAAGCCAGAGCACGTAGTGGCAACACGATTCATTGTTCTATTGTTGGAATACAAAGCAGAATTGTATCTATACATACTGTTCATGATATTAAGGTAAACTTCATGTGTTATCGCTTGAAGACCGTTTCCGCTAAATACCTATGAATAATAATAACCCCAACAACATTCCAATGTGACTTCCTTAATTTTTTTAAATTCCATTCCATACAAATACATGTGACTTAATTCGTTTTGAAATACAAAAATTTTTCTATTCACTGCACATGCATTTTATTTAATAAAGTTTTCCGACTGAAGTACTCACTACTTATGTTAGCGTGATGGTCTCCAAGAAAAATGAAGAGGGAAGTTGTCAATGGAATCGTTTTTCACCTTTGGAGCAGTGAACGCAATTTATGATATTTGAGATTGAACTTATGGAAATTCCATGAAACACTTATTAAAATACTTCTAGACCTTCTAGATAACAGGTACAATTTTAAGGTATGTAATAGGTGTTTTCTTTTTGCATCGCTACAGGCTTGGGCACATGCACAATCATCACGTGATTAAAGTGCCTTGCGTCATAAGACATTTCTGCCTCAGGTTAATATAAAACAAATAAAGCTTTTAAAACGAATAGGATTATTTTTATAAAACGAATGGTGGTATTGACAGAGCTGACTTAAAGCTACCACAGGCTACCACAAAATGCAAAAAGAAAACACCTATTGTGAACAAATCATGGTGGGATGATAGTTTGTTACTAATAAAAGTAAAATGGTTGCAAACTTCATTTTTGTTGAAGAAGAGCTTATTCATTTCAATCTCCTATATCAAGTATTTATTAGAGCCGTAAAGTTTGATGTAGGTAGATACTCTTTCATATTGTATATTCACATGTACTGAAATTCTTCCTTTAATACTGCACATTGATATATAACATCGCTTGAGATGAGTTGCTTAATGACGCGAAAAGACCATTTTTCATAATTCTGAGTATCTACTAATTATGCTGATTCAACATTGATAAAAGTTACTTTATTAATATCTAAGATCATAAGGTCGTATATACCCGACAACTGATAAGTTTTGCTTCTACCTTTCAACATGAATGCTATCCTTGGCAATACTTTGGTATGACTTTCTTCTTTTCCTGTTCTTTTTAAGGTTTCCTATTTTTGGATTTGGAACTATTTCCACAATTTTTGTAGGCACATTCAGTATTTTTATGTGAATAGTAAATAATACTCAAAGTAAATGTAGCTATGTATATTAAAATTTAAAAACACCAGCAAAACAACTTAAATATCTACCTGAAAAATTGGGAACTTTTATGTGGTGTGTGTGTGTGATAATTCAAAGGAATAAGAATGAATAGAAGCGCATAGATACATATATGTATATCTAAGATACTACATAATTTTATTCAGCGGGCCAAACACTCAAAAAGAAAGCCATATTTATCCATCAAATAAGTCCTACAGTGTGTCCACGGATTGAGTTCACTATAGGTGTAAATGACCAAACATTTTGGAATTTCAAAACGATTTTTTCAGATTCTGCCCTGCTCATTGGAAATGAATTTTCATCATATTTTTAATTTTTTTACTTCAAAGCCGCCTTGATCGTGGAACAAAAACTATTTTCTTTGCAGGTAAAGTACCTTTTTTGTGTATCATAGAGCAAAATTTTATTAAGAAAAACTGTTCAGAATCAAAAAATAATACTCATTACAAAATTTGAAAATAATCGGCACAATTTCATGAAACCCTTATTTTTATTTATTAAGACAACTATCATCGATTAAATCGGAATCTATGCATTCAACATTTCAAACATTACATTGTCATTTGTTTACAAACATTACTGATTGTCATTTTATGGTCAGTTTTTCAATTCTGAACAGCTTTTCTTAATAAAATTTTGCTCTATGATACACAAAAAAGGTAGGTACTTTACCTGCAAAGAAAATAGTTGTTGTTCCACGATCAAGGCGGCTTTGAATTAAAAAATTAAAAATATGATGAAAATTCATTTCCAATGAAGCAGAGCAGAATCTGAAAAAATCGTTTTGAAATTCCAAAATTTTTGGTCATTTACACCTATAGTGAACTCAATCCGTGGACACACTGTATGATCAAAATCACATCTGGATACGAAATTCCGGACAACTAAATTAAACCCTATTCTCTTTAATAAAGAAAATCTCATGTTACACAGCCTGTTTCATTATTTTTTTATTTTTATTATTATTTGGACAAAAATAACATCGAGTGTAAACATTCATGCGCTACTAGATTAAAATGTTAGTTTGCTTTTTGATAGGGAAAGAAATGAGTTTTTAAGAAAAACGAAATACTATCGTAAAAGAATGTTTTTAGGATCCCAATAATAAAAAAATTATGGAATTACTTTTTAAAAAAAAGTTGAAAGCCGCCATTTTGAAATAATTCATTCAATTAAAAATCTGATATCGCCATCGTGTAGAGAATGTCCTGAAACATAATACTGCCAAATATTTTGAAAGTAGTACTCATAGTGTGGCTAAACAAAAGAGGCGCTTACTCTGAAACAGGCTGTATATATCAATGCATAAAATTCAATAGAAAAAAAAAATTTACACGCGACCTTTTTAATAATAATGGAAAGATTTTCGAGTGCGGATCGCCCTACATTATCTTAAAAGCAGCATCTGTACAACAATGAGCCAGGGTTATGTGTATATAAAATACAAGTGCCCGAAGACAATGAAAAAACAATAGTTCTCCTTGATCCTAAAAATGGCTTCTGTCACTCAGAGTATCAAAGTGTTTGGGATAAGTGAAATATTTTAAACACAAAAGAACTCTTACACGTGCAGCATTTCGTAAATTAAATTTTATTTTATTTCTTATGTTAATGGAGTTTGTTGTACGAAGATTTTGTATTACATATTTAATATTCTCAGAAGGTATAAAACCCATGAACAGACAAGCTCAATGGAATGTTAGGATCTCAGAAGTCGCTAGACGACAAATTAAACCGTGCAGTTTGTAGGTAGCAAATATTCTTTCGAAATGATGAGGTAATTTTATAACGGATTGTTATAAAGACCACATCATTTAATTAGTCGATTTAATGTTTCACATCGCTTAATTGGATTCATGTTACTAGTACGTCATTACCACTCATAAAATGAAAAAGAAATTGGAGTTAGACAATGTTGTCTCGATAATCGGATTCATATTACTCTTAATAATAATAATAATAATAATAATAAAGACATTTATTGAACACTAAGTACAATAACAGACATTTAAGTAAGTACAACAACAGTAGTGTTCAAAGGGGCGAAGTTCAGTGTTGTCAACATAGTTGACGTACTGTTCTACCACTTAACCCCAGCTCCAAGCATGCTAATTATAATCTATTATTGTCTGCCCATCAAGAAATGACGGAGATGTGTCTTAAAATTGCTAAGAGACATATTTTTAACAGTATCAGGTAATGAATTATAAGTTTTTGCGATATTATATTTAAAAGATTTTCGAAAAGCTTGAGAGAACTAATTAATTTTGTGAAGTTTTAAAATACAGGTAGAAGGAAGCACTTGTTTCAAATCCCTGTCACAAGCTGAATTTTTGTATACATATAGGACATAGGTATCGTAGACTATTTGTATTTGAAATGGGTACTTATGTTGCATCTAACAATCAACTATTGAGTTGAACTACTGTGCTATTGGACAGAAGCAGATGATAAAAACAATGAGATACGACGACCCATGGATGGATGATTTTAATTAGCTTTTAAACATCGATTACCTACTGAGAGAAATAATTTTAATGTAAAAACTAATACTAAGTATGTCAATAATGTTATTATTATCTACTGAAAAATTATGAATTCAAATAGCAACCATTTTAATAATTAAACAAAAATAATTTTACGCTCCTTCATACGTGGGCAGTACTGCTTAAAATATATAATTAAACATAAAATTCTTGATTATAGTACAGTATGTCTGTAAAAGTTGGCAACATATGGGAAACTTTTTTATTATTAATTTTACGAAAAAAAGTTATTCTTTATAAAAAGCTCTGCATGTTCTAAAATCTAAAATACAATCATCAGATATTAAATTTTTTCAGTCGTGTACGCGGTTTGTCAAAAAATATGAATTATGCTCAAGAGCAATATCGAAAATTGTTATTAAAAAAAGTTAATCAGAACTAAAAACTACGTTTACTAGGTAGTAATTTAAGAAAAAGTTGTAAAAAAAAATTTTAACTAGCAGGATGTAATTGCATATTTGAACGTAGTTTTCAGAAGTTCGTTACTGAAATCAATATTCCGTCCGTGCGTCCGTGCGTTGCAAGAGATGCGTATTGTCTACAACCGAGTTAAGATATAGATCTTATGTGAAATTTTATGCTGATTCAAGATCTGCTCAAATACTTTTCGAAATATTCGACTTTAAAGTCGAAATTTCGAAATTATCAAATTTTGTCTTTTTGATAAGGCCAGATTTTTTTTATACTTTCGTTACTGCGGTATTCGAAGTTCGTTTTGTAATCCAGGGATTTCAACTAGTTAGTTCTGATTAACTTTTTTTAATAACAATTTTCGATATTGTCAAAAATAAAGGTACTTTACTCTTGAGCAAAATTCATATTTTTTGACAAACCGCGTACACGACTGAAAAAATTTAATATCTGATTATTGTATTTTAGATTTTAGAACATGCAGAGCTTTTTATAAAGAATAACTTTTTTCGTAAAATTAATAATAAAAAAGTTTCTCATATGTTCAATGTTCATGTTGCCAACTTTTACAGACATACTGTATTTTATACCAGATTTACACAGCACTACTTATTTTATTACGCTACAAGTATTAAAAAATCCTAATTTGAGAATCGTCATCAGGCACTAACAGGGTTGGGTCTAATGTAAAACAAATCATTTAAATCGCTATTTAAACAAGGCGATTTTAATGATTTCAAAATTAAGTCTTTTTTCTGCGACTCAGTTCAAATTTCGAAATTAGTTATGTTATATACAGGATGTATCACAAATATTGGATGATGAGCGAACTTGACAGACCAGAGCTTTTTGCAGGAACTGTCTCAAATAAGAAGGTGTATTGTATAGGAACACGATTAACACTATGTCTGTATTAGGGAACAATTATACCTCTAAAGTTCTTATGAATGCACTGAACAAATAATAATACAATTCCATAACTGGTACGTTGATTAATTAAAACTAAAAATTAAGCTCAACCTTGTAAAAATTTATGACGATAAAAATCACTCATTTGGAATTTTAATATCTGCCTTTGTTTTCTGTCAAGAAAATCATTCGAATTGTACGAATTTTAAAACTTGGATGAAATATGGACTTTTAAGTAAACATTAAAAAGCGCTAAAATAATGATCAAACGAACGCGTTTCAACAACAATGTGATCGGTCATCGCCAGTGAAAAGTTCGGATAATAACAATGAACAACCGATGATGGTGGCAGTATTCTCGAAATGCATATTCATGTTGAATAAAATATTTCTGGGATTTGGGTGTTTTTTGTGTTGTGCTTTAAATTGGTCCAACTCTTCCCGATTAGAAAAGCTTTAATCTGAGGCTATGATTACAACCCTGCATGAACTTTCCCTCGTTGGTGGAAAGAGCACGAAAATTACAGAAATAAAAGGTAGGTATAGATTTTTTATAAAACTCTTGAAAACATCTAACAAATAAAAAAGGCAGCAACAAATCTAAATAATAAAGCAGTATAACAAGTATAAATATTAATAGTCATTTGTACAACTAGAGAAGAAAGTTGTGCTTTTTCCAACTCGAGCTCAAAATATAACACACAAGCGAGGGCTAGCGAGAGTTGACAAACATTTTCTTCTCGTGTTTTACATAACATTTTTTTCTAAAACTGCTTTTGATAATTATTTAAATTTGTTCTTGTGTATAAAAATTGTAAACAATTTTTTTATCAATTCAAATACATAAGACATAACATTTTCATTAATGTTTTAGTAGTTAGTAGTAACAGTAGTAGAATTAAGGAATTTTCATATAATTTATAATAATTAATAGTCAGTAAGGCAATTAGGTAGAACCGTTGCTCTAACAAACGGTGCCAATTTCATGTTATTGTATTTGTTTCTTGTAATCCTATTTAAGATTCCCGAAATACGCCTTGATAAGAACTGCCAAGAATTTTTTAATGCAGAAAAACCTCAAGGACCAGCATGTTGACAAAATAGGACGAAACGTCACAACGCACTATGGCTCAAATTTATCTCATTCATCGACTGTAGGAAATACAATCACTTTCGTAATTATCTGTTCTAAATTATTGTCATATTATGAAAACACGGTCATTATGGGTTCACCTATATTCTACAAATCTACACATTTATTATCACTTCCAAGGATTAGACCACACTTTCAAGTTAATAAATGGAGACACACTTAGAAATTTTTTAAGGGATGTTGCAGAAATCACAGAACACATGTTCTGAAAGATAATTTCTAAGTATCAGAATTGGACATATTTTCGTAATCCCCAATTCATTCTACTCTTTATTATTTAAAATGTTACCATTCATTCCTAATCAATTATTTTTATTTACCTTCTATCTCGGTAAACGAATATATCAAACCCATGTAAAATGATAGATATTCATACGAGTGCAAATTAACAATCATTTACACGCTTTACAAAAGTAAATAACATCGAAAATAACCCAAGATATCGATTTTATAATGCAGATAACCTGAGGTGTTCGCTATAACCTTTTTCGAATAACGCATTACAATTTACAGCATCGTGTAATAAAAATTAAACTAATGGAAATCTACAGTTATATGTGATTCTGACAAACGGGTGAGATAAATATCGCCAGTTTTAATTTTTCGTTTAATGCATGAAAACTGCAATGAACTGAAACGAGCAAACGAAAGAACATTCGACATACCTCTGATCGGCCCATTTAATATGTTTAATATGCATCCGCCTTCATGTTCATGCTTGATTAAAACATTTTCAGATGTACTTTTTGGACAGTTTAAGATACTAATTTGTTTGCATGATACCGAAATTTTGAAAATTCATTGCCTATGTCTTCTCATTCTTAACGTTGTGATTTTAAATTTCAAATTTCAGGGGGCTTTTGACAAGAACATATCCAATCTGAGCAAATTTGAATGCAGGGGGGGGGGGGGGCATTGAAAAGGAAACACGCTTGTTTTGGGACACTTAGACTAGTTTTAACTAAATTTTAGTCAAGAGATAGTAGCAGGCGAGTATTTGCGTATAGTGCCGTAGGTCTGTAAAGGTAAAGGATGTCAAAATGCATACCGGGTGTCCCATTTTAATCCGCCACCTGCAATAATTCTACAACACTAGGTCGGATCAAAAAATGTCCCGAATAAAAATTTCTATTTTTTATTGCAGATTGAGAAAGAGCATAAAATACTATGAAGGTTTTATTTGGGAACTTTTTTTTGATTTGCAACAGGTGGCGCTGCAAACGAGGTGCCCCATTTTAACTAACCAGGGGAATTTCTCGAAATGAGTACATCTGACAAAAAAAGTTGCCGAACGAATAAAAGTTTGATGCCTTGGATCCGATTCTGTAACAAGTTTCACCCCCCGACACCCAAGGGAATAGATGTGGGGGGGGGGGGGTGACTTAAATGGAAACCCGTATTTTTTATTGCAGATTCAAAAAGAGGGAAAAAAAACTATGAAAGTTTTATTTGGGACCTTATTCTTTATTCGCAACAGGTGGCGCTGCAATCGTTAAAATCGGTATTTTATTATTTATTTTATATTTGGGTGACATTTTATCTTTCTGTTTCAAATAAAGAATAAGTTCAGATGTCCCCCTCAAAACCGTTAACTTTTTATTCGGGACATTTTTTGATCCGACCTAGTGTTGTAGAATTATTGCAAGTGGCGGATTAAAATGGGACACCAGTTGCTGTAAACAGACTATAAATATGAGAGAATATGCGTTTTACAGAACATCTTTGATCAGTAAATACATCGACATCTGTCTTCACGAATCATCATATCGATGGGTTCACAACTCTGTTCCATCGGATTAAAAAGTATTCCATTGCAGTACCTAAGGACGCGTGGCTCGACATCGCTGTCTTCTCTTGGATATGATATACAAGCCGTGTTGATTGTAGCCACACGGAAACGAACGCCATCTTTTATTCTTAGCAATAAAGAACGCATGTTTCCTAAACAGCAACACGATTATATCTTTTTAAGCGACTCGTACAATACTGCATAGATTTACGTGCTACCTATTACCTATTAGCACCTTTTAGTATAAATAGTACAGTAATCCAATGACCTTTGAAAGACGTACAGTGCACAAAATTACATGGCAGTTCCAAATAAACTGTATCGGTATAGTATTACACTAAAGCGTTAAAATATTTTTGGAAAAAATGCGTGTGTTATTTGTACCTAAACGCTATCATTACCATTAGGTATTATGCAATAATATGGGAAAATTAGAAATAACAACACAATTACGGATCACGCTATTAGAGGAATTCCAGTTCCAGTTTTATTTAACAAGTTAAACGTTTTCAAATTGTTTAAAAAAAGAAGGGTTAAGATTTATCGAATTCTCCTTAATCTCCCTATACAATCAATATACCTAAATATTGCATACTTCATAAGAGTACCTATACATACCATCCATAAAATTAAGGTTAAAATGTAATTCCTTTCGCCTGTGATCATACCTTGATACCTTGATTTATAATATTCATATCTCTCACTCGATAAACAATCTTTAAATGCAAAGAGGACAACGCCGCAATTAGCAATTATTTAATTATTCACAGAGTAATAACCTCGACTATCTATCGATGCTAATAGTTACATCTTTGTTAACTTCCAGTACACATGGTCATTATTGAAACACACGACTGCACTAAACCTTCATTAATTAATCACGGCAAAATTTTAGGAGCGTCATCCAAGTGACATTGAAAGTTTTTTCTTCAACTGAACGTCATTTCGACAATGACCCCTAAAGTTCACAAACGAATAAACGAAAAGGAACATAAAAAGTGGAATTTTACTTAGAACTCGTCAACGCTTTTCCATTAATGAAACGCTGATAAAATAAGATCCCCTTCAAAGAGAAATTCGAAGATGAAAGAGACACGGTGTCGCCGGCGTGATATTGAATTTTCGGTTATTTTAGTCGGGTAGAGACCTAAGTAATTTCGGTTCTCCGTTCTATTAGTTTAGTTTATTGCACTATAAACCATCTATACTTATCTACTCCGCGAAAAAAGAAAAAAAATGTCTTATATATATTTTATTCTTATCCATTCAGTCGCACTAATCAATATGGAACTTCGGGATTTTGTGATTATAAACCTAAACTAAACGCAATCTCAGATGAATGTAAAGGTTACTGTAAGGAAAATGAGATGTAACAACCCTCGTTGCCCTTCACTAAAAAAGTGCTATGTGTTAAGCTTAAGGAGAGTTCATAGCAACTAATCTGAAACTTTTACGTATCACCCCAAGAAAATTTACGTTATTACTGAAGATTATTCCTCACTAATGTGGTAGAGATGCGAGAATCCACCGTTTTTAATAACTTTAAGGGTATTTAAAGCTCACTTTTTCAAGATCGTACGTACCAAAAAACGTATAATAGGTATGTATACCTAATACAATACCTATTCGTGCACCATACTTTTTACATGGTATACTAAAATCAAAAAGTGTTATAGCTTATAAAATATGAGCTCTTTTCATACGAATCTTGCAGTATTTATTGGAAATTGACAGTAAGTTTCGATATTGCTGGTGGTATACAATACAAATCCTTGAGTGCAGAATAAAAAATAGAGAAGCGCCATATTAACTTTTATTGTAGCCTTATTTGTGTCCTTGATTTTGTTTCGGATGGTGATAAGTAACTGATAACAAATGTCAAACCGCATAAATCTATCGGCAGACCAATACCTTTGGGCTTTGACATTTAGACAGAAATACCACCCAAAACAAAATGAAGTAGATATACAAAGCGATGTATTTGTTATTCTGGGATCTAAGAAAAATCGTTTTAATTATCAAAAAGTTTTACAAAATACTTTTAGTTTTCGATATTCCTCTTAAAAGTCTAAACGCTCTTGAGGAACGTTGCATATTTGTACACCGAGTTCATTATGTGAAACCATTGAATAGGTAACTATGCACTCAACGGTAAAACGAAATTGCTCGTGGTTTGGGTATTCAAAAAGAAGAAAATCAGCTTTGAAAAATAACAGTTTACTTTCGCTTATACCTGAGAAATTTAGAACCGGACAAAATTAGGAATAGAAAGAACACAACGAAATTAACACATACTTAATTCAAATCCATATTCAATACCCATCATACGTTAACATAATCATAATACAAGCATATCACACAGTGGAACTGTTTTCTGGTGGTAGTTTTTCCTAATTAAATAAACTCTTTATATTTTAGCCTGTCTTACATGATCAAATTTCTACATGTATTCTTGCATGAATTTTTACATGTAAAATCTTCTGTGTTAAGTTTAATAATATAGTCGGCAATCAGCACCTCGAAATTCGATGATTTAAATCATGTACTGTGCACTCGAAGATATACATTTTAAAAAATATGTACAGTGTGGGGAATGACCTTACGGATTCAAATCCGGAGGGCTCCATTAAATTCGTGATTGCAGAAAAGAATAAAAAAATATTTTCCGATTATTTTGAATGATCTTAAAAAACTATTTTTTGTGTTTAACTCGCGATTGTAACGCCATTTTTAAATATTTTTTCAAAATTCTGTCACCATACGAACGCCTAATCATTGTAGATTGTAACGGTACATACATAAGATTATTTTTTTGTCAGAGTATTTAAAAGGAGGGACGGTACCCAAACTGACGTGAAAATTTCAGCATCGAGAAAATTTTTGAACGGTTGAAGAAAGGTATATGATTAATCGAGACGAAATATGCCCAAATGAGTACGAAAGTTTTTGGTGAAAAGAAATTTTCACTATTGCTAATGGTTTAGGAGATACGATTTTTTGTGTGGAACGCCGATGTTTTAGTGTTTAGTTATTTGCAAAGAAACGCTTGACAATGAAAATTTTTCATTATTTCTTCTTCCATCGCCTTATAAAGAATACCAAAAAGATATTTCGTGTATACATAGATTCAAAATTTAATTCTCTACAACTTTAATTATATGCACTAAGCACGTAGAATCAATAGTTTTTGGATTATATCTCTGTCAATATTAATTGTATTGAAATGTCTAAAAAAGAAAATTAGGTATTCGTAATTAAATTCTCTACAACTTTTATTTGAAGTGTTTTGCAATACGAATGGCCATTCTCGAGATATAAGCGAAATACGCGCGTTGTGCGCACGTGTTACCGCTTCGCCGCAAAACAGTCGACATTTTAAAAAAATCTATCTAGGCTCCTATTGGTCGTAGAGGCAAAACTAAAACATGAAAATGTGCGGAATTTTGTCAGCTACAACTTTCTTAACGGTTTTGTTTTTGATAAGAATTTAAAACTCTACAACCACAAGATATAGCCAGTTCGTGATACTCGGGCAACTGAATGGGTTACTTCGATCGCTACTCCTTTTGGAATGAAATGTTACAATGGACTTGGTTTCTACAAATATGACTAAATATCGTAACAGAAAACGACGATTTCAATGTTTGTGGTCTACATACACCATAAACCCTGATATTCCACATAAATGATACTCTTAAGGCGCCGTCGTAGATATTGAATCGTCTATTCACACTTCGCAGCTAGTCCCTGGCAAGCCGTTAAAACGGCTATGCGGTCGGTGCGCACCGGCGTTTCACACAAAAAAATCGTATCTCGTAAACCATTACCAATAGTGAAAATTTCTTTTCACCAAAAACTGTTCCACTCAATTGGGCATATTTGGTCTCGATTAATCATATATCTATCTTCAACCGTTCAAAAATGTTCTTGATGTTGAAATTTTCACATCAGTTTTGGTACCGTTCCTCCTTTTAAATACTCTGACAAATTCTATATATAAAAAAATAATCTTTTGTGTATACCGTTAAAATCTACAATGATTAGGCGTTCGAATGGTGAAAGAATTTTGAACAAATATTAAAAAATGGCGTTACAATCGCGAGTTAAACACAAAAAATAGTTTTTTTAAGATCATTCAAAATAATTCGAAAATATTTTTTTATTCTTTTTTGCAATCACGAATTTAATGGAGCCTCCGGATTTAAATCCGTAAGATCATTCTCCACACTGTACATATTTTTTAAAAAGTATATCTTCGAGTGCACAGTAGCACAGTACATGATCGAATTTCGGAGTGCTGATTTCCGACTAATACCTACATGTAGAAATATCACCATGTAAAACAGAGATACATGTAATACCTACATGTAGAAATACATGTAGAAATTTGACCATGTAAGACGGGCTTTTATTCTATTTCACTAAAACACCAATCCTAAGCTGAAAATTTTACATAAAATATAAAGAGTTAAGTATACGCAATAAAAATAAATTTAGGCAAAAATTTATAAATGGAAAATTTCTTCGCCAACAAGATTCATACTAAATACATGATCTGCACACCGTTCGGAAAACGAAACACAAATCGCCGTTGAAAACTACAAAAGTAGCTTTTGATTGGCACAATACAGTATTCCATAATTAACATTAATCAATAGTATCATTTAAATAAAAAACGAGATAATTATCGAAAATTTATTGAGGAAACGACTATACAGAATAACCAAATTTATTGCATGGCGAGACTTACGGTTAAGTATTAATAATTAAAATTCATTATTTCGTGTAGTATGACCCTTTATATATCTACACTCTAAGTAACTATAAATGAACTGATATAAATCTACGTAGATTAAAGTGATGATTAATAACGAACGAAAGGCGTACAAATAAGTGGCGTAGGAACCTGTGTAATGCCGTTTGGTTCTTTATAATTCCAAAGAAAAATCACGAGCAATGTTCAATTCATGTTTCCCACCGGTAAGTATATGCCGGCTTTAATTATTGAAAATAAACGCATCCTAAATATAAAAAAATAACCCATACTTTATTTATTCAATAGGTATAATAGAAAAGGTACAGGTCGGCCATTTTGGTTATCCCGAGCGGCCATTCGCCGACCATTTTGTACCAGTGCAATATTGCCCAGTGAGGCATAATGCGGAGTAATCCAGAATGATACAAAGTAATACAAGTTAATGCAATGTAATGAAAAGAAAATCCAAACCTGACCGAACCAGTGATATCTCATCTATTAACATTTTTTTAAATGAAAATGGGGGAGATTCGTTTACAGTGGAAACGCACTACACATCATATCACTTTATATTTCACAAAATATGGCTACTAAATTAAACGAATTAGAGTAGATGGTATCGATTTTTTTCTTGTCGAATGCCAAACAATTTTCAGATGTAATCATGTGAAAATTTTGTTCACGTAAATAGCAAGGTTCTGAATAACAAAATTCCAAACGTAACAAAAGAATGTTGTTCTTAATGAGGTATTTGTCACTTTATATTCTTGCAAATGGTCCATTATTTAGAAGTTTTGTTGGCCGATGAAAAATAAATCGGGCTTCAAATAACTGATTGTCTTTATTTTTTTGCTAGGTACATGAATAAATCCAATTCAGATTTTAGAAATTTTATTTCATATACATACATATTTTGGAATCTTCATTTGTATCAACTATCAGTATCCTTCCAATGTACCAGCTGTTATTCATATTTCTTCTTGCCCTTCATGATTCTCTTTGTACATTTTTTCCAAAACAATGCAGAATAATTTGCAGGCAGTGGATGACCCCTTGAGTTATACATGTACATATTATTAATATGCAAAATACTGGGTGTTCAATGCAAAATTCGGAGTAAATTTTGTAAACTTTGTTCGAAATCAGTCTTTTATAACCTTGAATTAAATTAGTATTGTGCGTGCAGATATTCCCCTCATCACAATTACAACTTGGTGTTAATTTTGGAGAATAGTTACGTAAGAGTAGATAATCCAAATTTGCCGAGAAAGCCACGGCGATGTTCCATTTTCCAATAACTGTCCATATCAACGCAGTACCTACACAGTTCAATTTTAAATAATATCTTGCATCAAAACTATAAACGAGCAAAGTATGACGCAACTCCTACTTTGTGATTTTCTTCCAAGATTAATTATGTATCTTCAAAAGTCTACATGAAACTAAAGTAGGCTGCAAGTACTACATTTAGTGTAGCAAAAAATACTGTAAGTTGTAAGCTTATATTGACATACACCTCTTCTAAATATTGCACTACGGCACTAGCTCGTTTGCTGGTGTACTTTTGGTAAAGCCTGTAGGTAGACTACCAATGATAAAAATTATCCACTCGGGATATCAATTTTCGGGGCAATTCAATCAAAATTTAAAAAAAAATATAACTTATTCTAATGCCAAGTGTTGACATTATTTTCTTCTTTATATGTTACAGTAACGTTTCTGTCCAAGAACTGAAAAGTATCAAGGTTTTTGTTCATATACATTTCTTTAAAAAGCCACAACTTTGTTAACGAAGTAATTTTATTCCATAGCTTACATCGAACTCGGAACAACAATTTTCTATTATTTCTAAACGCCTGTAGAGCAATTTTTCACAAAATTCTAGTAACTTGGTACAAAAATTAAGACGTAATTTAGATTTACTTATGTTGTAGAAAATTTCTTAAACAATAAAGTTCTTTCATCGAATAAATTAAATGTTGAAATTTTTTTCGTATTTACCAACATATTAATCAAAACGAAATACTATAATTAAGTGCTTAAATTTAATCGTTATCGTTGTGTACGAATATTATACCCACATCGGCGTTTGAAGATTTGTCGATGATGGGTCTCACGTCCAAAATGGATGAAAAAAATTTATTAAATCAACCTTAGCGCGTATGTATTAATCTCCGCTTAGGTGTTAGCATTCCAATTTTAGTTTCAAACGTTGTTTAGTGTCACATTCTCGTCTTTGTTTCAAACGAAAAAAATGTACTAAACCTACCTCTAACCTAGCGCTTTTACAAAACAAATAAATTAAGGTCATCCAAGCGTTTCCCCCACTTTTAACTATCTCTCCCATATTAATCATGTTGGTAGGATTTGTTTGACAAAGTTTCATCCATTTTAGACATCATCGACAAATTGGCAGAAGATAGTTTCAATTAAACTGTGCTGTTGCATTGCATTAGGTAAGAGGTCCCCAAATGGGCCATCAAAAATTATATGAATACGTAAATTTAGAATGTACTGTAAACAGTACAACACTAATATGAAAAAGTTACATCTAGCTAGTATTTAGTTGTTCCTAATGTAACTTAATTGGCTGTGTCATAAAAGTGTTATGGATTGTGATTGATGTGTCCGGCCTATGCCTTGTCTCGTCCACGCGCCTTAACCATCGCGCCACTATCTACTGCCGTAAGGAATAGAAAATCTCAATTTACGAAAAAACTATCGCACTTAGGTATAGGGTAAGCTTAATAAAGTTGCACTAAAATTTACCGGGCATTTCAAATATGGAATAATAAATATGGTGTGCTATTTAAAAAATGAAGAAAAATTAGTTTGAAAATGTCGATGTTTGGAGCAAAAAAAAGTGAACGTCCTGTATGAAATAATTTTATTTGTGACCGATTTTAATAACATTTTGTTCATTTCCGGTATATTATATTATATATATTATATACTCGATTATATAATCGTCGATTAGAGTTTTGATTGTTGCTTGTTTATAAACAGACACAGAGGTAATTATAGCATCTTTATATCCCAAGGGAATTATGAGCCTCTTTATTGATAACGTAACAATGACGATATAAGCTTATAATATCCCCGTCAGAAATAAAAACTATTACATCCTTTTCGCAAAGGTTAATGTAGAAATTAGATTCCAATAACGAAATTAATAAGAATGAATAGTGTAAATATCGGTGCAGTGCTGTGATGCTGTGAATGTAGTGCAAAGTATTTACCTACCTCAAGTTTTAAGAAAAATACAGCTAATAACTAACGCACTACATATACTTTTTAACTTGAGTTAAGTACATATGTGAAAGGTAGGATTGGTATCAAGTTATATGAGATGTGAGCATTGATATGTAACACATAAATATACACATGTGTCGTATTTCAATGCTTCTACTACATTCTCCATTTTTTTGCAAAATAAATTTTAAATACCAGTTTGGCTCGGAACCAATAGTTCTTAGGATTTTCGGGGGACTCTAAAGATGAAAACCAGGTTATTGCCGGATAACCGTAGCGATTTGGCTTGAGAAAGCAAAATAAATTCGTATATCATTATTTTCAGTATTTTTATTACTTATTACAAATTGGATATTAAACTAGATATCAAAATGAAAAATTTATTAAATTTTTGTTCAATTGCACTAACTTGTGACTACCTTCTAGTATCATTTAAAAACAAGTATTATGTGCATAATAATAATTTCATCGTTGTTACATTTTTTTATTATTGGACTCAAATAAACTAAAGATGAATTTATTTGACGGAAAACATTGTTTCTTTTATACTTTTACGTGCACCTTATGCGAAATTAATTAAAAAAATTAATATAATGGTTTAATTGGAAAAGTTTTGGACTATTTGGATTTTCACATTAGACAAAATAAATTTTTAACGTTGAGAACATTAATGATAATATCCAATTCGTCAAAAAATACTAATATGTACCTAATAATAATAATTAAAGTAGTGCATTTAGTTTAGATAACAATCTAGCAATAAAATACGAGGGGAAGGTTCTGAGTACCTACATCTTAAGTATCTTAAGTATAATAAACTCTCAATAAGTTTGCTGGAATTTTTTCAAAATATAAAAAAATCTAGACATTGAACTTGAACTTCATCTCACTCAAAATATCCGTTTTGTAACAAACCACCCACATAGACGTTCATTTTCACTTTTATTGTAGTCCAATTAGTATTTTTAACGGATTAGATAGGTATTGTTATTAATATTTGCATATTTAGCGTAAAGATATAAAACAGTCCAACAGTAGGTACTGGTGAGGTATAAAAATTTAATTTATTGGGTAAGAAAGGTTCGAATGTTTAGATTCTAAAAATTTCCTTTGTACGATGTATGCTGTAGATCCATTGAAACTAGAGTTTATGAAGTCCTCCATAATAATTTATCATCTCCTTACATTGAAACTATTTTTTTTAGGCACAAGAGTTGTGCCTTTAGTGTAGTTTTTAATTATAATAGTAATGAAAAACAAATATAATACCCGAATACCACCCTTGCTTGTTCATCCAATAACTTACATACATTTACAACATGCATAATACAATCCTAAAATCAAATTTTTCCTAGGCAACAAGTTTTCCAGTATTTCGCAATAAATGTACTAAAGCTTTATATAGTGAAGTGTATTATTATTCATACTAAGGGTGGTCCCAATAGGTTCCCTCACTGCGACCTTCTGGTCTATTGTGCTCGCCGGTGTTATCTACCTGTATCTTTCACAAAGTCCGGGATTTTAGTAGGGCGAATCTTCGTTACTTCCTCTTGTGTAATCTTTTCATTTCCAAGTAGGTGTTCCCTTGCCTTTATGAATGCCTCACATTGGCAAATGACGTGATAGGGCGTAGTGAAGTGTAAGTATATTAAAAGAATTATGAGAAATTTATGTAATTGGAGAAATTTACTTACTACATATTTCCATACGAAAATATTTTACTTTTTCTTAAAAGTTCCAGTTCTAAAACACAAATTTTTATGGTTGCCTTGGAATAAATATTTTCAGTACCAGAAGGCCTCGCGCGCATGCGCGCCGACCGGCAGTTCTTCGGCGTTTCGCTACTGCTACTGTAGTGACTGAGCTATCTTCGCCGTTGTATTTGAACAATTACACAATTTCGAAGCGCATGCATTAAAGTAGATATACATGTAGTACATGTATATCTACTTTAATCTCATGTCTACTTTAATGCATGAGATTAAAGTATAACTACTTTACTTAATGCGAATTTGTTACGGACGAACAGGACACCAGTTCATTCGCAATTATTATATAATGATCATTATTCATTACCAAAACAAAAAAGGTTTTAATAGTAGGTACCTATTTTGAAGTAAAGTTTAAAGTTTCTGATATCTTCTCGAGAGTTCTAAAACTGCCTATAATGACTAATGAGATTTTGCACGGAAGCTTACATTACAACAATTAAGTATGAGAATTGTTAGTGGTTTAGCAATTTTCTTGCTAATCCCATAATGAAAATACTGTTAAACACATTTTAACATAGTTAGCCGTTAGAAAACTACCTGAAATTGTTAGAAGAAGGTAAAACCTTTTAAAACCTTATACGTGACGGTTGCTCCGTGCAACCCAACTAATATAGTGTTAAGTCATTTTGTAAATACGTACTGAGCTGATTAGTAATAATTAGTGGCAGAATTCAGAAATGAAGTGTCGTAATTAACACTATACAGGCAAGGATGGTTGTCACAAAACATACTGTGCCCAATAAGTGAGCGACAGTACCCTTCATGTACCCTACAAGTGCGCTACAAAATACTTTAATGGAATTTTGAAGTTCTGTGTAGAGTTCCAGATAGCTTCCTTATGAGTGCTGGTTTTGCACGAAAATTTATCTTTAAACAAGTATCAAAAGGCGCGAATTCTTATAGAATTTTAATTTCAACCAACTTCAAATCTGTAACTAATTATGGCATAACTATACAGGGTGTCTCACGGTCGATGGTACCTTAGACGTTTACGGAAAACGGCACATTGGATTATTCTGAAAATTTGGATACATCAGTAGTTGCTCCTGATCTAACGATCTAAAATATTTTCAGCGATTCAGTGTTGCCCCTTATACCAAAAAGTAGTATCAACTTTGATATTTCAAATGAGACAGCCTGCATATGTTAGCATTTTTCGATTCGTAATTACTTTTTGAGCTTTTTTGACTAATAGGTTCCTATACCCATCTCCGACGGTTTTCGAGTTATTAATTATTTTCCCTATTTTTTATTCAAAACATAGCTCCAATGTAATGATTGTTATTTAGGTATTGGGATTCGTACAAACTTGAAATTTTGCTTACAGCATACCAAGGTCCTGCGTATTAGTTTGGTAAGGAGAAGTTTGTTCAGCATTATACAGGGTCCCTTCAAATTAATGATTTTGCCGTTAGGTACAAAAATGGTTAAAAGTCAATTTTTTTAAATGGAACACCCTGTATATTATCAAACAACTTGAAAGACAATTAAAAACCCTTTCAAATGATATATCATATTCCTATACCTAAACAGTAAGGTTCCGAAGATAAAATGAAGTTTCTATAAAAATTGGGATTTTGGCAGATTTATCGTAGATACCAATGAAATGTCATTGCCAAATTTGATAATTAATAAATAATTTGTGTATTTCATTGAATCTTCTGCATGTTCTTGCTATAATTTGATTACATTGTCCATGAAGAATAAACAATTTCATCAAAACTTCATTTGAATAGCGATTTCCTTCCATTTCAGTTACTTTCGAAATGCACAAATCTATTATTATTAATACACAAATTATTTATTAATTATCAAATTTGACAATGACATTTCATTGGTATCTACGATAAATCTGCCAAAATCCCACGGACCTCTAGAACCACAGTTAACTACAATCTCCAAACCACAATAATAGTTTATCAAATCGAATGTGTCTCGACAGGGAAGCTGTCATCATCAGCGAGCAACAGAGCAGCAGTTGCTGTTGAAACTTGGAATGCGTCCGATTTGCTAAATTTTTGTTGCAGTTTTTGGTATTTGTGTCCACGGCCACAAAGGTTCCAGTTCTTCCAGTTACATTGATCAAAATTTGAAAATGAAGAGTTATCTTAACATCGGCATCATTATAACTTTTAATTTTTTGTAAACTTATTACATTGGTAGCCGAGATGGTTAAAAGAGCATTTATGTGTCGCCCTTTTATATGTTCGCAAATCGCAATAATTAAAGATAACGCGCAAGGACCATCTGTACGGCCCTGTTGTTCTGTGTATTTTACATCAAATTACTCAACAGTAAACTTATTACTTATTGGCAGGTTGGATCTTTACAACCGGTAAAAACACTCTACTGCCATGGAAACGCCACAAATCAATAAAAATTGCGAGAAAAATAAAGATAAATTCTGCTGATATCTCGGAATGTTTTGGAACAGAAATGCATGAAGATGTGGCCTACCTATTACGGATATATGTAATTTTAAATGAATCGATTTGGACAGAGGTATCGGGTCATATAAGTTAACCGTAACTTCAAGTACCTACAATTTCGATAAAATATCTGTAAGAAATAGAACCATTCACGCACTGAAGAGTGAAATTTTCCTAAGACACAAATATTAAATTTTGTAAATGTAAAGAGTATAGATATGTCAAGGATTATACTTTTGGTTAAATATAGGTACGTTAACTTATTACATTAGGTTAATGTATTATAAACGACACTTCCCATGATTACCCTTGGGAACAGTTCGATCAAGTGATCCTTCTATAACATTCATCAGTGGACAAAAGAACTTAACAAATTTATACTTCCGGTTTTCAATTGTCATCAATTAAACGGTTCTCTGTATCTTCGCCGCATGAATAATTTAGTTGAAAGAGAATGGTGAAACTGTAGGGTTCCATTTTATTAAATAAAATAACTCGAAGGAATGAATAGGTTAAAGTTCCTATAAAAACCTACATAAAGTATATGTGATAAATAAAAATTTCTAAGATTACAATGTGACCTTTCACAGGCACATTCTCATGATAATAGAGGAAAGGGGGCTAACGCTAAGGTGCTATCCCTGGAAATATTGCCGCAGATGCGGGGTGTGTACACACCCTCAATCTGTGAATTGGTATGAAGAAGTGAGAGAGAAAAGGAAGCTGCACAGAGATGAAATAAAAGGTAGAGGGTGGAAAACGATTTTGAGCTTCTGACGATTAGGCGAATGGCGCAAAAACATTTTACCTAAACTATGTACCTACACTGTTCCAATGTAAATGTTAATAAGATGTGAGCAATTTAAACATTAACTTATCACATTGCCGTGATGTAACATGTAGCAGATACGCAATTGGGGTCCAGATGTTGAAATCGTTTAGGGGGAACATGACAAGCAAGTTAAATAGTAGATATAATAGAACAAAAGAGTGTCTCCCTTGGTGTTTCCCAAATTTACCTTGAACCTAACATTCAAGGGGGGCTGTGGATGCAGTTACAAAAAATAAAAACAATTTTATTTAATATGATAATGCGTTGCATTTATCAAAAAAAAACTAATCGGTGATAAGCAGATGTTTACATTCGACTAGCACCCTGCCAAAAAACGAAATTCTCACTACGACGCCACTGAATTAGCTTGACGGGATGAAGCAGATGTTCCCCATTCAATTTTAATTAGGCAATTTAATAATTTAAAGCGTCCCGTAACAATTGAACTTATCGATTTAGGGATTTTGAGCTTTATATCTTAATACACAAGGCAAGGTTATAATTTGGCAGCAAATAATTTACTTACCTTAGAATTTAAACAAAACTGAATTTCTAACACTTACCGGGTAGTACATTCCTTGTGGAGGAAGAAAAAATGCCCCTGCGCCCCACAGTTTGATGGCTGTTTTAGACTTCTCACATAAAAAAAACACACTTCACGAAGTAAATTATTAGAAACCAGTTTAAATTTAACAACACATTCAGCGGGCTTTGCGGCCAATAGACTATCTAAAACAACGCCCGCCTGGGGTGCAAGCTCAACTACCCTGGTCTGTGCTGCGGTCGCGGAGGGGTCCGATCAATGAACGCAGCATCGCGCGCATACAACGACGAGTTTTACCGAAATACGTAAATACACCGGGAAATTCAACGAAAATATGATGCCTCCGTGCCTAATTAACTAATAACAAATTCAAACAGTTCATTTAAGAAAATAGTGAGGTTAAGTTCGTGTAAATGATCATTGTCGATGGTAAATGCTTTTTAAAATGTACATGATCACCTCAAGCACCATTCGTCTTTATCGAAAACGCACTCACTCACAATAAAATTATTGGAAATAAAATAACACATTGTTTAAAAAAAAGAAAAAGAAGTAAAACAAATCCATACCCAAATACAACTATTGAGAAACTCCCATTCCTCATTTAACTCTTCTCTCATATTTTCAACGTTATTATTATGAATTTGAAATAATTTACAACAGAGATTCATCTCTTTAAAAGGAAAACCGAATTCAATTTATCTAACAAACCAATTTACGCTTGTAAAATTAAAAAATAGCCATTTCAATTTAAATTTGTTTTCAAACTCAAATCAAATACAGTAATAATAAAAACTTACGTAGTGTTAAAGTACTGCTTCCATACATTTTTGAAGGTTTTTAAAAATTAAACTAAAATGTTAAATCATGCGCCACAGGTAGCATACTACAGAAACAAAACAAAAGACGACATTCAAGAACTGGTTTTTTAGCCTTGCGTTTTTAATTCAATATGTACATTTTTAACACACTGCCCAATACCGAAAGGGTTCTTTTTACATATTATTCACACATACAAAAGAAATCTGAACTATCAATTGTAAATACACATTAGTCACCACGACAGAAATTCTACTATTATACCATATATAAATATGTAATAAGTAATAACATACACGCTAATAACGTATTGTAAATGTTTACATACCTCAGTGTTTCTGTAACACAAAATTACTTTATTATGTACGAATCAATTATAATTCAACAAAAGTGGAAACTGTTATATCAGAATCAGCAAGTGGTTGTCGATAATGCGCAGGTATGCATGAATTGATTTGTACTGTAAAATATAGTGGTGGAAATGGGAAATGGAAATTTTGTTGAAGAAGGATGGTAGAAAAATACAATGCGTGCGCAGGTTATACACCTACTTTGTTCGCATGAAGACGGGTAATTTTGAAAAAAAAATGATTTCCTTTCTATTACTTTGCATGGCCGAATTAATATTGTCTTCCGAAAAAGTGATATACACGTTTTCAGAGTTTCCCTATAAAGAGACTAGTAAAAATGTCGTATTTTATTTGTCAAAAATTAGTATGATTCCAATTTTTTTGTAGGAAATATTATTTAGGGAAATAGAAGCCGCTTGTGAAGGTGGTTGTTTGGGAAAAAATGGAATATCCAAGGTTTTATGCGTAAGGCAATGTATTTCACCTTCATGTTACAGAGACCTCTATCAAGCAGATCAGGTAGGTTTCATTACCCTACATACCTACATGTCAGTTTTATCTTTTGTTTTAAATTACTTTAAACAGTATTAATCTAATAGACAGAAAGAGACTGGTAAACTCGAAATTTCAACACACATTTAGTCGCTTCGGTCTGTAGCATCCAAAAATTCATCTGCACAGTATTTGGTAGGAATTATTCCTTTTTGTTTGTTTATTTTAATTTATTTTATATAAACTTATAATTCGTGTATAAGCAAAGGGTAATCAGCTTCCAGTAATCAATACACTACAATTACTTAATTAAAGTTTACTTTACATGCTTCTGACTTCAAAGTAGGTACTTCACATATAGGTAATTCAACATACTTACATGTAGGTACCAAAAGATACTGCACATGTACTTCATAATATTTCCTTGCAATTCAACATATTACTAAGTATTTCACAACGTTCAGAAACTTAGCATGTTCTCTGAGAAGCATTATAAGGTTTGTTCATTGTAAGGCTGGGTATGGCACTCTTCATTAGTACACAGGATGTGTTGTTGATAATTGAATACATTTGTTGAATGTAATTAGTTACTCCCTCTCGCTTTAAAGGTCGATAATAAGTCCATTTTGAATACTTAATAAGTGTTTTGCAATGATTTCTAACGCAATTTTTTTGCAATATAAAAATTCTTTTGACAATCGCAGAGGCAATAATAGTGTGCATATGATGACCATGTGCATTGTGTAATAATACATAAGTATAGTGGATTGGGTTATTACATGTCTCATAAAGGCAGTACAACATTTTGAAAATATTTGGGCGTGTGTATTTTAATTTGAATTCTCATTTAAGATGGCACCAAAATATTGTTCATTTGAACAGCAGTTTAATAAATTGCTGTTCATATAAATCATACATATAGGTTTATTGGGAGTTAGTGTGAATGTTTTGATCAGGATTTTAATCATTAAGTTTAAATTTTGCAATATTATACCACTACCGCGTTGTTATTGCTTTGTTGTCCTTGAGCGCTAAATCCTTATCATCCATGTGAAGAAAAAGTAGGAAAATTTGAGCCTTGGAATGTATCACAGTTCGAGAGTTTGAGTGTTTCAGATTTGTAGTTAAGTTGTTTCTGTTAGCATTATTGTCTGTAATGTCATCATACTGTATTTTTATTAGTTAAGGGTGTTACCAGTGACCTGCCTGTGACCACGTGACGTACACCAGGAAATGTTTTCAGTGGGGAACAAATCACACCTTTTACTTCATTAGTTCAAAATTAATGGCTTCATTCTTCATTTATTGTTCATGTTGATTTTCGATTTTTTCTTTTACAGCTTATTTTAAAAATGCTAATGAATTATTCAACTTTGTTATCATATTATTACCATGAATTAAATAAGACCAAAATCCACCATCTGGCTGTTGGGTAAAGTAGACCATCTTCCATTTTACTTCAAACACCCACCACCCCCAAATGCGGCGGGTCCAAGGTGCCAGACTTCATTCGTATTTTCGAGTAGTGTATCGAATGTGAAAAAAAACAATTCTTCATCTGGAAATGGCTTGACCTAATCAGTTGCTAGCTCTTACTCTATTAGAACAAAACCATTGGTAGGTATGGATCAGACGATTGAGAGATTTTCAGAAGAAAATAATTAAACAGTGTAACGTCACTTAATAAAAAGTAGCTCTTAATATATCGATTCGAAAAAAGTATACTAAAATAATTAATAACTCTCTATTTGTAAAAGACAAAAAATATGGATACTTGGACTAGTTCCGGTTGGCATAGTTGACATGTTTTTATTCTAATACAGGTGTTACTGTGACCATATTGCTGATGTTGCGTTTTAAGGTAAATAAGGGAGATAACATATGATCCTTTTGCCAATAAACCTATTGTCAGGAAGTCTCCTCTTGGAGATACATGCGTACCAACTTTTAAAAAGTGGTTTTTTATATCAATGCGCACACAAAGTATTTGCTATTTATTTAATACTATTTAACTTTTTGTTTCAGCTCGAAGAAGGAGAAGTTGATGTACGACTAAACTCTTTTAAAGGATGCTTCATTCAACAGTATAATAAATCACGACCATAGAGAATTAGAAATTTCTAATCGCACAAGCAAATAAATTACTAATATAGTTCATTCGTTTAAATCCCGATTGATCGATGAGTCAAACCCGTACTTGTGTATGACTATCCTTTTCTACATATTGAATACCATGTATACAATAGGTGTTTTCTTTTTGCACGTTGTGGTTGATTTAAGGCAGCCCTCTCAATAACACACCATTCGTTTTATAAAAATAATTTGACTCACTTCTCAAGGAACTTCAATCACGTGATAATTGTGACTTTGACTAACCCTATGGCTGTCCAAAAAGAAAACACCTATTATTAGCTAACGTATTATTCTAAGAGTGTCGTTTTGTATGTCTCTTATTAACTCAAGTAACTAACAAGGATAACATCAACAATAAATTTCGTTTTCTTGTACCACCTTAACGTAAATGTCAAATGTACATCTCATAATGTTGTGTGCAAATAAAGAAAGGTTGGTATCAGTGCTCATATTTTTGCTTTAAATTACAGACGACGATCATTTCACGATTTAATGCATACATGACATCATCGGGATAAGTTAAACGAATGAACTATACAATTTGCACTTGCACACAAAAACACAATAAAATAATAGTTATTTACATATGAGTATGGTAAATCAAGGTTTACGTTAACGAGTGAATTGTTTACTGCCGAAACGTAGCTGAGGCAGGAATTTCGAAACGAGTAAGGTAATCTGATTTAACGTACAAATAATGTAAAACATTTTATTTCATACTGGCCGTAGATTCATTACTTAAGAATTTTTCTATTAACTTTATATAAAATTTGACGTTTACAAAGTTGTCACTTTATGTTGCTATGGCAACCTTTGTATTCGGGTATAAAATTTCTAGTCAATTGTTCTGCCCGTTTTAAAAAAAATATTGTACGTAATACGTCCCAAAAGTGCTTTTACTGGACTCGCAGGCTTGCAGGATTCGCCTGCGGCTCGCCCTGTAATTTGCCTACTTGTCCAGTAAAAGATCACTTTCGGGACTTGTTACGTAAACTACTATTAACACACATTTATCGTTATATACATATATGTTTTTGAAATATATCTCATTTTACCATTTGTAGACAATATCGATGCAATGTTAAATTAAAATAAAATATGAAAATATCTGCAATTTTTATTTCATAAATAGATCTTTTCAAATGCTAATGTTTTTTATAATGTTGTCACTTAAAATTACACTCAAAGAATTACAGATAGGCAAAAAATTAACATTAATAACAATATAAAATTTTTACACTGAAAGTTCTATCGAATTTTTATAATGCGCAGACTAATAGGTACAATTGTCTATTTTTATGCACAACAAATTTTTAAAATTCTAATTGTCACACTATTAACAGTTAATCACTGGGATTATTATATCTAATAAGACCCTATTAATTAATATTTTTATTAGCAATACTATCATTAAAATATACAGCACAAGTGAACACTGATAGGTATTTGTGATATTTACATAAGTACAAAATTAATTTTATTTAAATTTAATGTAAAAGGTAATAATACATCTAACTTGAAATTATATTTCAAAATACACTAATATTACTATTTATGCTAATCAGAAATATCTCAGAATGTGTCTATAATATACATTTTTCCATGGTAACTTAGTAAAAATCTAAAATATTAATTACCTTTTCTGATTACAATACATATATAGGATGTCTCATAAATATACCGACAAACTTTTAGGGGTGGTAGGGGACATCAAAACAAACATTTTTGCTTTATAAACGTATGTCTGGAAACGATTCATTTTCGTAGTACAGGGTGGTAAAGTTAGTAAAAAAGAAATTGTTTTTTATTAATATCTAAAAAACACTTCTCCCAATTTTAATGAAATTTTCAAAAATTAATTATAACTTTATGACGCATCTCTTGGATTTATTACAGTTGATACAGTAACTCCAGGGGTGTGCTCATGGGGGCAATCTAGTTACCATAGCCGTATATGTCATTGCGACAAATTAATAGTAACAGTGATTACTTGAGCTTAAAACTTAATTCTGTTCAGTAGTTTGTTGTTATAAAACTTGTGTTGGTTTTTAATTCAAATTTACCTACATTTTAAAAATAAATTTACATATTAGATAATTATTTATAGTATGGTTCAAATTTTTTGTTCGAAAACGAAGCAAGGTACGCAAAACACTCAAGTGGGGAAAAAGTTGTGGTTTTAGTTGCTTTATCTAAAAAATGTACAAAATTGCAAAAAAATACTGGGGTTATTATATTTTGTGCAAAAAAACTAACAGGTTGTACTACGAAAATGAACCGCTTTCGGGCATAGGTTTACACAGCAAAAATGTTTGTTTTGATGCCCCCCCCCCTACCACCCCTAAAAGTTCGTCGGTATATTTATGAAACACGCTGTATAACATAATGTTCAAATGTACCAAAGCAAACCATGATATGAATGACTAGAATTTTAATATTGGTTAGTAATAAAAAATAACAATTTGATTATGTAAGTATAGTAATAATTGATTCATCAAAGTACAATATGTCATGCAAAGTAATAAATGTTACAGGAATTAGAAGAAATACATATTACATGGCACACTTAAATAAATAAATCACAAATTTAAGATGTATAATACACTTGGTAATAGGATATCCAAACTTTCTTCCCTTTATTCACATTATAAAAACCTAATAAAATACAAGAAAAAATCTTAATAATAATAATACATTTGTTTGAATATACAGAAAGCCTTGTAAATATAAAATGGTAATCGTTGTGTTCAATAATCACATTGAGAATATAGAGTGAACAAAATGGCAGTACTCTGTGCAATTCACTATTCAGATGAAATAAATTGAGCTGTTATTCAAACAATTGGTACTACACTGAATAGAAATTATTGACTTGTATTTTGTGGTAATGAGATAGTTTGAATTCAACATGTTAACAGTTTAGTGGTCATTGTATGGAGGTGTTACTAATTTTCAGTAATACTGACAATTCATTGTTGTAATTCTTGTTTTACATTAGTTTATTGTTACTTGGTTTTTGTTTTAAATTAAAATGTTATTAGTTACCTTATATTAGAAATTCATAAGAAAAGAATAAAGTGACAAGATACACCCCTTGTATTAACTAAATGAGATGTTGACTTCCAATTTTGCAGGGAATTAAAACTGTGGTAGATGATCGTTTTCGATCGTCCAATACATTGCAAATATATTACCATGTGTCTGCATGGCATATTCAGTGATAATTAATACAATAAGAATATTAAATATAATTATGAATAACAAATAGTAAACATTAAATGATAGATATGCACTTCAAAGTATGATTACATTAATAACAAAATTGTTTGCAAGTGAAATATGTAACAAGTGCATTCTTGTAATTTACATTTTTACATCCATAGCACAACCCATTTTTGCATGCCATGATTTCTTCGTAATTCAACTGTGCAACATTATTTACAAGTGTAAGAGAAAATAAATAATTGTTTTTACACTAGTGTAATACATAGCATTAACACGGCCGCAAAATTTTGGGAAAATATTAAATTTTCTTTTAATAAAACTTAATTGATGGCACCTTGCTCAGTAATTCACCGGATGTAATAATTGCACCTAAGAAGTAGAATGCAAGTCCGGCAAATTTGTTCTAGCTAAACAAAATTGGGGAGACCACTGAACTTGAAAAGAAAAGTGTTTTAAGTGAGGGAGTTCAGAGTAGAGTAGTTTTGGTTGGTTCAGTACGGTCGGTCTCCCCCTTATTTTAAAATTTTAGAGAGTGGAAATTGTTCTTGGGACTACGGCAAGCGATGTGGCGGGTATCTTTCCCCTTTTTCAAAAACTGTACCCAAATAAAAGTTAGGTATTTTTCTTTTGTTGAAGTGTTCCAATAATAAAGTAAAATAAAAAATTAAGTTCATTTACAAATATGACATGTATACGATGTACAAAATTGACAAATTATTGCTGCATGATTTAAAACACAAAGTTCTGCCACATTTACAAAAACTACAGAAAATATGACCTACTTTCATTAACAAACTTTACAATCATATATTGCACACTTACGGAAGGAAAACTAATTTGACAGTACAGAAAACTGGAAAAACACACCAATAACCACAAAATCATTGTGAACAAGTTCTGTTTGAATCCCCTTTTTGTTTGCCTTGTTATGTTGTTATGCTTTTTAGAATTAAACTTGGTTTATTATCCATATTCATTGAGGTTTTTGAGTATCGACCAAAACTGTATGAGAATTTTCATTTTGATTTGGAAAAATGTTGCGAAGACTTTTCGGCAATTTCCCGATAACCATAACCTCTTCTATTATCAACCAAGTGTTTCAAGTCAATTGAGAAATTAAAAACATTAAATTCACAAATGATGATATTTCTGTGTTGTCGAAATCTTAAACCTACCCCTCAAACCAAAATGAAACCTTATTGTCCTTGAATCGGTTAATAAATTGGAAAATGCATAATTTTGCACCCTAAAACGCCACTGGTTATTATTTTTTTATTTCAAAATTATATAAAAAAGTAGGTATGTTTGGTTTTGTAACTTTTTAAAATTTGAAGCAATGAATTTTGCTAATTTTCTAACCCTAAATATGTCCCGCCACTGGTTGAATTTTGATCATTAACGAACTTGACCTAGATTTTATGGCAAAGAATTTTTGCACCACATTTCATATCCATAGCACAGAATAAAGCACAAGTGATTCAGAAGCGACACTTCCCGTCGGCACCTTTGAAGTTATGTTGCCGGTGCAAGGCGGGCTTGTCGGGGCAACCACGCCCATTTTAGTAAAACTTCCTTGTCTGTTGCATTAGCAAGGCTAGTAAAAAGAGGAGTGGTTTGTAGTTTTTGGCATTATTATCTAAATTTGAAATCGTATAAAAGAATGTCATAAACGAAAAATATTTGCCATACATTTTCGCATTTGATAGGCGGTTCACCGTAAAACTAATTCCGATAGAATTGTCGCAATAAGAGTTCAAAGTGAAGGTAACCGTAACACCAGCATACTACCACATGCTACTCTCACGTTATTGCCTACTCTACTTCAAATCAATAATGCAGAAAAAGCATGTAATTTACGATTTACGAAGTATAGGTAGGTATCTAAAGATGTGTAGGTACTTATATGATTATTAATAAAATATATGCACAGTTTCATAAATTTGATACCTTAATAGGTAAGCTTTAAATTTTTAATATGCGATCCTTTTATACCTCTGTTAGCATATTATTTCAATGTATAAAATATTCTCATTCTAATCGAATTCCTTAGCGTCGCTTAATTTTTGTATCGAGTATCGTTTAATTAGTAAAAATAGTAATCGATTCTCAGTAATCGATGTTTTGTTGCTCGATACCCATCCCTCATTCCGGTGTAGAAAAAAGTTTATTTTGTACCTACATTTTGTTATCCTTAGACAATCGAAAAAAACTCATATTTTTATGCGATTTTGGTGTTAGTGCAGTTTGGAGCAGCGCACCATCCTCCACCTTTACATATTTGGTGCCATTTAAACTCTGTTTTAATAAATAGTTAATTGAATTACCAGTTGATTGTTTTACGCTTATTACGCCTATTAAAAATCAGAACACCTTTTAAAATTTGCAAAGCACCGGACACCGCTACATACGCTGAAATGTATAATCTATCAAAGCATTCAAAGCGCTCGCTATAATTCTACACCCAGAAGGCGGAGCGGTTAGTCACGCGAAAGAAAATGTGCAACACGTATTTAGCAGAGTGTCTCTTCTGAATCACTTGTGCTTTATTCTGTGTCCATAGTCCATGGTTCAAAAGATATCGCGCACGCAGACACACCGACAGACACGACGAATTTTTTTTCTAAAAATGTGTTTTTCGTTTTAATTAGGTCATAAAACGTCAAGAAATGCAATTTTTTTTTTGAAAATTTAAACCAATTACATAGTTTGCACGTATATATGAGAATACAAAAATGGCAAGCTTTGAACAACTCAACATTAACGATTAGTGTAACAGAACAGTAGTTCACTTGTTGAAAACATTATGTAGGTTAGAAGTGGGGTGAAGTACAGAGCTTCCAAACGGAATAATTATTATTCCCACATTAACAAAAATACCCTTCACTACCTTTGACTTCCCTCTCCTAAATGTGTGGAACGCTCAAGCATGCACATTTTAGTTAATGTTGTAAAACTGTACATTACACGTCAAACAAAAAATCATGCCCCAGTCGACCCCTATTTATCTATTCTAGGTGACTGCCTGGGTTATCTATAATCTATATGTATATGTATATGTATTTTGTGGTTATTAGGCATTCCAGAACATGCGATTTAGGTATCTCTCAAAATGGTGGATGTAGAACAAACAAATCTTATGATTGCAATGGCAAATTCATTACAACCTTAAGTTTTTCAAAATCTTTTACTTTAAATAAAAATATACATAAAATTAAAAGATAGAGCCAGACAAGAATGTAAACCATGTAGGCACGAGAATCTACTAAGTTACAGTCTCTATCTATCTCAGACTTTTTAAAATTTTGTAAAATAGTTATATAATACAAGTTGATCAAAATGCACACACATGGAAGTGAACGTTCTCAGCCACATAACATAATCAATTGATGTTGTCTAATATAGAAAAGAAATGTGTATCAATTGAAAAATGCATATCACCTAAGCTTCCACTTCCATTTTATACTCAACTACTTATAACAATGAATGTACATATACTTTTTTCTTAAAACATTAACTATTTGGAAATTGCTTTAAATATTATCGATAAATTTAATTGTGCAAACCTTTAAACTGCACTGACATGCACTGGTTGTGGCACATCATCAGATGTTCCATCAGAGAAAGGACCAGAAACAAGACTGAGAGATTCCCTATCGCCACCTCCAAAATGCATTTCTATATTTTCTGACCCCAAACTATTTCTCTGTGGAGTGGGACTACTTTTAATTACCTTAGGTTTTTTATTCAACCCTGGCAACTTAGGCAAATGTTTAAGCGCACTGCTACCTGATCTTGTTCGAGTTTTTTCATTTTCTTCTTGTTCCTCTGTAATGGAACCCAATGCACCTTCAGGATTTTCATCTGCTTGAATTGGAATATCATCTGCACATACAAAAAATATTTTCATACACTGTTGCTCTCTATAAAGGCTGGGGAATTTTAGAATTTCAGTAGCTATATCTTGGACTATCTCAAAAGATTTTGTTCTTTTCAGGAATAAGATAACTAAGCAAATTACTTGGGTTTCTTCTTTCTGTATATCTTAGGATGTTTTGTGAGGAAACTCATGACTTCCAATATGATTGAATAAATTTGAAGAAAACTAGGTCGAAAGAAGGCAGTAGTCCTATACTCTATTCCATACTTCAGAGTCAGTACGGCTATGACAGGGCTATGGAATCCTTAAGAGAGGTGACAGAACATTTAGTGTTGACTGATCACCAAGTAGAAGTTCAATTATTGCTAGACAAACAGGACAATCAGAAATGATTGTTTTTAAAATTGTACACAAAATTTGTTAATGAGTAAGGCTATGTACACATGAGCGTACGTTAGCAAAAAGTGGTACTTATCTAAACACATGAGAGCGCTAGACGCGCGCTTTTAGTTTATTTTTTTTCAATTTTTGTATTTTATTTACAGCAATGGAGTTAGAAGGGTTAAGCGCGCTCTAGGCTGATCATATGTATGGTGCAATGCTTACCCTAATAACTCGAACCGCACTGCAAACACAGCGGTCGAAAATAAAACTACCAACGCCGCGGTTTGGCGACATTGGTTCAAAGCGTACGCTTCAATGTGAACGATCTAATTTGCTCCCTAGTACTTAGCTTAACATACGTTTGACAAACGCGGCGTCTAACGCCCTCTTGTGTACATAGTAGGGGTGAGTCGAACAGCCATTTTTCGCGTCCGAATGCGTCCACCGTCCGAAAAATCTTGGACTTAAACTGTCCGAAGTTTGTCCGGATCGAAAGTTTTGTGTGCATGTCCGAACAAATTTTCAAAAAGTACGTCCGAAACTGTCCGAATTATTTTTTGTTGTCCGAGTCCTAGTCCGTCCGAAAAACGTTAAATGAAATTCGAATGCGGTAACGTAGGATAAATTAAATATACACAATTACACATGCAACAAACGGCGTAATTTATTTTTGTCATTTACAAGACAAAAAGTTTAATTAAATAGCAATTAATAATAAACAATTGTTTATTATAAATTGCATGAAACCGGACAAACACAAAAATATCCTTAACATTCCTCGCAACCGATCCATTTCCTTCTTCTCATCGTTGGACCAGGTGGACCTGAGATGAGAAGGTTCTTTTCTTCTTCCAGGGAAGCTTCCATTAATTTTACATCATTGCATCATCATATAGCACGTATAATAGCACATAAAATAAATTGAGCACATCACAATTTTTTCGACAGTTTCGGACAATTTCGGACAATGGAATTGTCTGAAAAATTGTTCGGACATGTCCGTGTCCGAATGTACCGAAAATCTCGGACAGACCGCTCACCTCTAGTACATAGCCTAAGTGTTGACGCTGTTCATTTCCAAGATGGTCAGCTCAGCTTTAACCATTCTACGGAAGTGTAATTAGGAATTAGAGCTGGGAAACTGGGAAAGTGATGGTCCTTGTTGTATGGCATCATCTATTCTAATTGCACTCAACTACAACTGATGTGTTTAAATTATCCCCCTTTTTTATTACTTGTAGGTAACTACGCCACAAAATAATGTCAAGAAAAGCTCTCACATTTTAAGTTCAATGATCCTTCCGTATTAATTAATGAATAATATCAATGTTTATGTACTACTTGATGATAATTGGAAGTTGAGGAAAGAAGTAAAGAAATTAAAACAAAATAATTTCTTTTCCAAAAAATAGCAATACTTTTTATGCACCTCTTAATTATCAAATCGATATCATAAATATATCATGCTGTACACTGATTCGTCGTCTACAGGTGGTACTAAATTGAAGAGAATACATTCACCACTTTTTACTATTTACGTTGTTCTTGACATTAGAAGTGCGGGTAAATTAACTTGAAATTCCCCAACCTTAAGATCAAAGTATAATTCGTCGCTCAGATGTCAAAACCTTGTATCTCAAAAACCACAATTTTCAGGAAATGAAAAAAACTTATCATATAAAAACTCGTATACTAAAAAAATTTAGCGTAGCGCATGCTTGTTGTTACGCTATCAAGTTACTAGGTTTTGAAATCGATAGAATATGAATTCGTAGTGACAATAAAACTCATAACTCAAAATCAGTAAATTTTGAGATACGAGGTTTTGACATCTGGGCGACGAATGCGATAGGTTAATTAGTATACCTGGCAGTTTTTTCGTTCTAAATGATGCATTCGTTATCATTGACTTGGAAATTACGTGAGGTTGTGGTGGTGCTACCGAAACACTTGGTGATCGATGGAATAAATTTTGAATTGCATGAGATACCAAAAGCACATCTAAAAAACAATCCACATATAAATAAATTCAATTGCAAGTTAGACTTAGACCAACCTGGATAACACTCATATATACCTCGTTGTGTTACATCATGAAGAGTGTGAGTAGACCCATTAATACCACGCTCCAAACAGTGATATATTACATGCAAAAATTCTAACAATAATGGACTAGAGACTATTAGACGATGCGTTATTGAATTGTATGAACTATCACTATCCACTGAATTTCTAGAACTTCCAGTACTAGCGAACCCTTGACTAACTAATCTGAAATGTATATTAATTACAAGTTTTAAATGTTATGTACAGGTTTTTCTTATGTTTTACATTATTAGCAACAATACAAATATGTAATGAACTAAAAAGTAAACAATAGGTACAAGTTCATATTTATTCCTAAGCTAACAGCTCAAATTGCTCTAAATAAGATTTGTCCACTCCAGATGTCACGATTCATTTCAACCAACTTCAAATCTGTAACTAGTTATGGCATATACTATACAGGGTGATTCATTAAGAATGTCCAATCTCTGAATTGTAGATTCCAGACCTCAAAATATGATGATTCTGCCCAACATGCCTTATACAAATATTGCTAGTTTCCGAGATACCGGGTGTTTAAAGTTTAAATATGAATTTTGATTTTCGCAATAAGAATTAATTAATGTGATAAATAATAGACAAGGGTTATTTGATATGAAGAGATCTTTGCGAAAACGGATCATAAATAATAGTTTATTGTTGTTACACATTTAGAGAATAAATTTTTTTTTTAAATTAAAATTTATTGAACTGTTTAGAAGCAAATAACTCGATAACTGATCGAGTTACACGAATCAAACAAGAGTAACTTTTTTTTGTAGAATCTAACGCTTTTCCATATTTTATTATTAGTTTGCTAATAGTTCAGCCGAAAAAAATTTTTGCTTAGATTTACTAAACACAACCAAGTATAACTAGCGCCCTCTATTAGCAATGCTAAATTAGAGTCCAAATTGGCAATCCTCATGCAAAAAAAGGTAAAACTGCCAATTTTCAAAAAGAAATTGTGAAAAAATAGAAAGTTATTGCGAAAATCAAAATTCATATTTAAACTTTAAACACCCGGTATCTCGGAAACTATCAATATTTGTATAAGGCATGTTGGGCAGAATCATCATATTTCGAGGTCTGGAATCTACAGTTCAGAGATTGGACATTCTTAATGAATCACCCTGTATACAATATATATATACATATGTATATAACTGCCCCCCCCCCCTCCACCTCAGACACAAGCACCACGGATTCTGCACAAATGAGCCTTTTTTTTCTTTCCACCCTTAAAGGTATATTCACACTTGTGCATTTCCATGCTGCATTTTTAGTTGCAGCATCAAAATGCATGCATTTCTTGGTTCACACTGCAAAAGTTGCAGCATCACAAAATGCGTGATGCGTGATGCACATAGTTAGAACGTGTTCATAAAGATAAACTAAGCATTAAACTGTGGCAATGTGCATCCCTCAACACCAACATATAGTTATAATTTGTGAAAAATTAAATCCCTACAGAGATTTTCCCTATGCATTTAAAAATGCACTAATGTGAAGGTATAGGAGTTGGTGCATGAAAAAATACAGCAAGTGCAAGGTGATGCTGCATCTAAAAATGCAGCATGGAAATGCACAAGTGTGAATATACCTTTAAGGGTGGAAAGAAAAAAAAGGCTCATTTGTGCAGAATCCGTGGTGATGGGAGCGGAGAGGGTGACGGACAATTTTAAAATACTTGTTTATCAATACAAATTTGACGGATGGTATTGTAGTATTAAAATTAAGGGCAAACAAATCTCGAACTCTGCTAAAACTAGCGCCACCATAAAAGGTGTTCACCATAAAACACTTTCATCGTTGGTATAGGTATTCATTATTAGATAAATAAACCTAAAGAAGCCTATGTAAATAAAAGAATTCTATTAGTTGAGATCAAACTGAAAAGGAATGAAACATGGATACTATGCTCCCATGGAAGATTCAAACAATGAAGAAAAGTATGAAACATTACAAGACAGAGTAGTGGAAGAAAAAACACGAAAATTTGAGGAGCAAAAATAGAAAACATTAATAGGAATGATTCATTTTTGTAAGGAAAATGAGTTGATTCAAATACTAATTTTAGTCATAAATATACACGAGAAGAACATTCTAAAAAAAAACGGTCCAGGTAAGCAGGAAAAACTGCAAATATATAAGAATGTTAAAGTAGATACAGACAGACAGCTGAAATAGGAAGTGTAGCAATGGGAGTAAACGGAATAGAGGCTCATTGTAAAAAAAAAGGATAAGTATTTCTTGAAATTAATAAACTATTACAATTTTGAAATGCGAGATTCTTTTGGGGATAACATTAAAAAACTGACCCTTTAAGGGTTTAAGCAGTATGGAGATATCCTGTACAAATGACACTAATTTTTAATTTATGACCTAGCAGTATTGAAGTACCTCTATATACATAAAAATGAATCGCTGAAATGTATGCAAGCGCATCACTTCCGAAGATTGCACCAAATTAGATAATTCTTTTTTTTGTGTTCTTCTTTTTAAGGACAAGGTTTGTATAAAAGAAAATTTTTAAAAAATCGAACAAAAAGTTTTTAAAATCTAATAAGAAAAAGTGAGTGAGTGAATGAGAGATCTCGGATTGACGTTCAGTTATTTAGTCAGCATTTGTTAACTTTAAACAGACCAAACGTCATAATTAATTCATTCATATACAATTACGTAACAATTACCTATGAACGTTTGGCGTTCAGATATGATAGAATGTAACATTTCTGGTAGGTACTTTTTAATTTTAGGAATTTATGGCGGTACGGAGTTCGCCGGGTCGGCTAGTTTTATTTATATTGACAACATAAACTATGATCCGCACTATTGAACCACTCTGTATATCTATTATAAATGCATTATAGGTAAGGACAAAATGGAAGTCTGAAAAAGGAATGTATAAAAAAAAATTTGGGTCCAAGAGAGAATCAAACCCTCATCTTCCACCTTCCGGACAAACACTCTAACCGTCTTGTGATCAATTTTTTAATCGCATGCCCTTCCTAGAGTTTTACTTTCACCTTTAAATGTTGTATTCTTATACTTTTAGTACATCTGTTATAATTGTAATAGATTGAAGAATTCAGACTGTGAGACATCACATCATCTTTGTACATGGAGTGAGTGTGTGACATCAGTGTTGTAAGTCAGCCAATAGATGTTAACGTCATTAGTTGTACCTATTTTTACTATTTCTGTGTTGTATTAATACCAAAACAAAAAATGACATGTTTTGTTAGTGGTATCGGTTACATAGAGCATAATTTGATCCCAAAGGAGCATACTTATGTTATAGAGCCCGGAAAATATGAAAAATGCATATTCTATGTTTTTAGCATATCTAATTGTATGTCTTCAAATCTTCACGATTTGCCTGATTACAAACCGATTGACACTAATTTTATATTGCATATTTATACTTTTCTTGCATTTTTTCGTAAAAATTGCCATTCTTGGCATATTTATGCATCTCGTACTCGTATAATAAATTTATGCATTTCACATTTCTACAACAAACTAAACAAAACACATTCCGTGAGGATTAAAACTTTCAAGTCAGGCCTGGTTAAGGGTGAACAGCTTAACTTTTCATTACTTGCGATACTGTTTTGCGGAAATAGCCTAAAAAATTTCATCCAAATAATAAAGGAATACGAACCGCGTCAGTATATGATTGTTCGTAGAAATGCGTCAAAAAATGTAAAAGTGATGTTTTGAAATGTGTTGAATAGGATTAAAATTTAAAAGGAAATACACGAAAAGCCCAAAGAATGAATTCATAATTCTGAAGTCTTGTCAACGTCAGCTTCAGTAACAAAACAAGAAACAGTAAGACCAAATAAGTACCCATTTAAATAAATAAATTACAGTTATTTTGTACGTATTTTGAAAACATTTGATTGTAAATTGCTTTAATAACATGTCTCAATAATATGTGAATTTGTATCATTAAAATTACAATTAATTTAATCAAAACTCCAAAACCGATAATGAAATCATTCTAACATACCTAACTGTACTTAATTGACGTCATAAATATTATTGTATTGTACATCTTTTCATTTTTTCTCTTTCCAGTAAGCATATTTTGCAAATATTTCGGCATATTTTTGAGACATTTTTGCATCTTTTCTCTAAAAACAATGCATATAACATATATGCACATATTTTTAAAAATTTCTTTGCATATTTTCCGGGCTCTACGTTATGTATAAGTGTGCACTGCATTAAATTTTCAGACAAACAAAGAACTCAAAATACACAACATTAGCTAAAAATTGTTTTACGATTAACACATGTCAATATGTAACTACTACAAATACAAATACTAATACAAATAAACCTTACCTAGAAATAGTCTTACATCCATGTTCAAGACCATGTACAAATATTTTTCCAATATGTTTATTATATAAAAACATAAGAGCAGTAACAACACGCTGTCTATTTTGTGCATTTAAGTTTTCGACTTGCGGTAATGGGCCCCAATTTACTAATTTACTGTTACATTCTTCCCAACGTCTGAGGGAATTTTCAGCAATGAAAGCAGGTTCCAAATTCGAAGAATCGTGATAAATAGATGACTGAGCTATACTTGGCACACGAAACGAAATAATATGGGACTGACAATTATTATCAACAACCTGAACATTCAAATTAAATAAAATTGTAAATAGAAGGTAAAAACTTACCTCGAGATTATAAATACTTAAAAGAAGTGTTCCAACACTCGGAAAAGTTTTTGTATTTGCCAAATTTAGTAATACTAGTGATGGAATATATTGCATAGTAAAATACTTTAAGTTTTGTTCCCCCGATCTATAAAAACTAAACAGTTGTTGGCACACTCTATCTAAAAACTGAAAAAGGAAAAATTAGAAGTTGCGGGATTGTTAACATACATTTTCAATCTTGGATTTATTGGGATCTTCCAAAAACACATATAACGACATCATCACATCGTAATTGTGTTCCTGTTCTGTTGCATATGTATGTGTTTCACTTTCTGTAAGAGACTCATATTCTTCCAACCAATCCAAAATTAATACATCTGCCATAATTGGTATCTAAATATATAGTTTTAGAAAGTTGGGTTATAATAAAATAATTTTGTTAGTCATAGATTTGTATCACGAAACGTAAAAAATCCTGTAATTAAGTTTATATTTTGAATTCGCCTGCATCACTCACAAATTAAAAGCAGTTAATATTTAAAACAATAATGCAACAGCTGAAAATGTCAAAAATATATTTTTAACCCACAATTCAAGGACTTTTGAAAATTGAGGTTGTAAATTGTTATAGGTGAAGGATAATTAATTAGGTTGAAATTGATTTTTGCATATTATTATCTAATAAACAAGTTGTATTTTTATGGTTTTAATCACAGATTTGAATTGTTCCTTTTTGGTTCGCATTCTTCGTTATGTAATATTAACATCATCAATCTATTACATAACCTTTATTGAATGTATGTATTTAAAATTATAGTAAATTAATTCCGAAAGTGTCCCTACATACAAAATTGCACTGCAAGTGTGATTTATACGTATCGACTGCACACCATTCTTTAGTTACTTCCTTTACAGCACAATTACTGTGAAAGTGCGACACTAAAATTGAAGTTATACATTATACCTATAGGTCCATAGGGCCTTTTCGAAAATTAAACTGAATTAACTAGACAACACTATAAAGTACCAAAGAAAGGATGTAAGCAACTTCTATGATGAGATGGTTTTCGAATAGGCCTATAGTGAATATTTGCATTAATTGATTTAAAATCTGAAAAAATTTTGCAATGAACATGAACTGTTCTTTCCGTTAGATTCTGCACATGTGAATATCTACAATCTACATCCTACACTTTAGGCAGACTATCTTTGGATAAAGTAAAATTCTGCTGTATAATTACCACTTGAGTTACTATACAGATATTTAAATATGTATTGCCATTGTCAGATATTGATCACACGAAATAATTCTCTGGAGAGATAAAATGTGTAAAATTTAACTGTTAATCACGTATATTCATTTTTATTTGGGTTAAAGTTTATAAGTACCACTTACCTTGCTGGCACAAACACAAAATTAATACTTACCTTTGATACTGTCAGTGCAAAAACTATAAATGACCTTAGACATTGAACAACGAAAGTTATCAATTAAAACATTATTATAAATGTAAATGTTCTGATGTCATCTTTTAATGTTTAATATAAGACAATTTATTGTAGAATACACCATTTGTAGTATAAGTAATATACTATGTAACTAAACTATCAATTCATTACATAACAATGTTCAATTATAAAAATGAAATTTCATCCATATTTCCTTAATGTAAGTATTTTAAAACACCATTCTTATTATTTAGTTTAGTTTAGAAATGTATAGGTAGTGCGAGTATGATATTTTAGAATTTCTTTCATGCTAATGAATTATTCAACGATGTTTTCGTGTAACTACCTTTGCCGCGAATTGTACGAGAGAATAGATAATGTGACCATATGTAAATAACATGAATGCGGGACACCGGGAGTCCCCCCCCCCCCCACACACAGAAGAGGAAGTTCAGGAGTCCTCCTCCGTAATATGTACACACTTTTCTATAAAGTTATGACTAATGACTAATGAGTTATGCCTTCCGAATGCCCCCCCCCCCCCCCCCCCCGCGTTAGATACACCTTCGATGCGGACATATTACAAATCTCTCCTAAAGACCCTCAAAGACCCTTCAAAGTTATGTTTCAGAGGTGTTTCCAAATCTCCTGACCCGTGAGATGTGCGGCGGCATTTATTTAAACTCTATACTACGATACGAATATGAAGTTCTATAAATAATTACACCTATATTTATTTACTCTACATCTTTAGGATGACATTTTAACTGCCGATGTTTCTCGACGTATAACGTCGTGCCTACTTTTCGAAACTGTTTTAAATCTCACCGCGCATCATACGGGTCAGGAGATTTGGAAACACCTCTACCAGGTTACTACGTAAATAAATTGGTTAAGTAGGGTGGGGTGTTTTGTGTTTGTTTTTGTTTAATAGAAATCAAAGTTAAACCAACGCACTGAAAGCAGTGTTATTACTTACCATGGATTATACACACTATGACATATTACAATATTATGAGGGACATTCTCTCTGCGGGTTTCTAAATTTCAAAACCCGCCTAATGCGGGACGAATGGTCACATTAGACATAGATGTATATTTATCTTTGGTGTTGTACCATTATTTGAGGTCTGCACCCCTCACCTGCCACGATACAATTTGAGACCTGAACATGAATTATGATTACATCGAAGGAACTGACTGAACTATTTTTCGGTAGGTTTTCAGTAAAATGGTTTCCCGCCACATCCTTTCAGCTTGTCGTCTTGTTTTATTTTTCCTTATTTCATGAGAGGTACCTATTTGATTTTCACTATTTGTTCCTACAAATGTGGATTGACTTGGTAAGCATTGATACCTTCATTCATTTTCTACATTTTACTTGTTTTTACTTTTCATTTTTATCGATTTGTTCTAGAGAAATGGAAAGCACATGAAGATAATTCCTTCTTCTTGCAATGGTTCACACTTCAATTACAAAGAATACCATAGTGTAGTCTTAATGGCAATAAGTTTGTAACATGTGACTTTGTTATCAATGGCCACATATCAGATAGAGAATGTACTAATTTAATCATTTATCACTACCCATACTAGAAAAAAAAGCATCTTACAGGCATAAAATATCCTTACCATTTGTATATTCAGGTACCCTGATTTAAAACAGTTTGGGCATATGTAATTTAAAAGCAATGAAATTGATCATAATGGCTTGCCATGTATGGTCATTGGGTTAGGCCTCCACCATTTCCTACATGCTAATGATCAACTTTAATATATCTGCCTTTACATTTCACTATATTATATGGGAGTAGCTGCATTTTATAAGTTAAGCTATAATTCATTAATCATACTGCTACAGGATAACTGTATATTAGGTATGTCATGTTTAAGTTACAAAATTATTAGGTGTTAAAAGATGTGAAAGGATGATAATATCAAAAAAGCAATTTAAAAGAACCTGGACATAGAAAAATAGGAAAAAAGTTCTTAATTTGTGGAACTCCATGAAGTATATTGTAATAATCACTCACAAATTCCACTCAAATCTTGATTGTACATTTATAATAAAGATCATTTAATGAAAGAACATGTTTGACAGATAGATACTAATAATAACATTCTTCATTCACTTTGTATAAGTTGTAACATAATTTGCTGCTTTACGATTACGTTTAACAAAAAATTTCCTAAACAAGAGTGTAATGTGTTTCAAATCAGTCAAGTGGTACATGGGTGAGTTGATAATCCAATGGTCAAAGGTTTTGAAAGCTAAATCCCAATATTTCAGGTATATCACACACGTCTCGGTTATTATATAGTGATAGTAAAAAATTTTTACATGAATGTTTCAAATTAGAATAATAATAAAGTAGTTGCATTCAATAGATTTTTCTTCACCAGTCTTCTAAAATACAATAAAAAATAAAACAATGATTGGGCATTAGCGGTTGAACGGTGCGCACCTATAACCCGCGATTGTGCCAAATACCTTAAATACCAGTTAATTAAATTAACAAGAATCGTGTGCGAAAATTGATAAATTGACAGTGTTAATCTTTAACCTCGCCGTGACAAGTAAGTGATAGCGATAGCAATAAATACTCTCATAAACAAATTTATCATTACTTAAAAATGCAAACATCAAGTGACGGATCAAATCTCTATTATACTCCGCCAAACCTTAATCAAAATATTCAAAACTACGGTTATGGTAACCCAAATTATGCTCCTAATTACGAGTTCTCATCAAACCAACAAACATATAATTACACACAGCAACCACAATTTCCTCAGCCGCATCCGTGTATATTTCCTCAAGGTGTATATTACCCTGCACCTTCGCAAATAAACCCAGCGCAACCAAACCTTGGATACTTTCAATCACATATAATGGAACCAATGAGTAATTTTACTTTTAACAATCCACCGACTACAATTCCTTGTGACTCAAGAAATCAAACACTGAGTCAAACACCTTACAACACGCAATCAACAGAAACATATCACCCACCAAATCAGAAACCAAAACTGCCAATCCCTAGTGAAGAGGAAAATGCCAGAAGTGTAGATACGCCATTAGAAACTAACCAGGAAGAAACAATTATTAAAATAAACGACTTCCAAGAAGTACGCTCAAGAAAAAAGAAAAGAGATCCCATCAGTCCCGACTCGCAGGAAAGAAGAGTAAAACCCAAACAAAATTTATATAATACGCAGAACAGATTTCAAGCATTGGCAGCCGCCAGCCAGAATAATTCTACAGCTGATTCCTCCCAAGACGAGTCTGAAAATAAAGCAGAAAACAAGAAAGCAGAGACGATACCACCCTTTATAATACATTACATTACTAACCTAGCACCATTACTACAAATAGTTGAGGCAGCAGTAAAAAAAACAGAGTACCATTATCAAATACTGCAAGGTAATAAAATTAAATTACAAATTAATAATGTAGAAAATTATAAGAAGGTGAGGGCTGCACTCGACCAGCATAATGTCGCACGTCACACTTTTACTTTAAAGCATGAAAAATGTTATAGAATTGTAATTAAAAACCTTTATCACACAACTGCCATAGAAGATATAAAGAACGCATTAATTGAAGAAGGCCACACACCTAGAAATATTACAGGCTGTAAAAGTAGAGAATCGAAAACAAATAGAAATTTGTTCTTTGTTGATCTAGAACCGAAAGACAATAACAAAGAAATATTCAATGTACAATACCTTTTAAATGCCAAAGTAATAATTGAACCACCACATATTAAAAAAACAATAGTACAATGCAAGCGGTGCCAATGTTATGGGCACACACGCAACTTCTGTACGCGACCCTATAGATGCGTTAAATGCGGTGCAAACCACGACACCAAAGATTGCAAGAAAAATAAAGAAACTCCACCAGTATGTGCCCTTTGTAAAGGTAACCATCCTGCCAATTTCAAAGGGTGTCAAGTCTATAAAGAAATACTAGAAAAACGCAAACCCAATATCCCAACTGCCCAGGTACAACGCCAAAAAACCGTACCACCACTAACAGAGTTTCCTCCACTACCACATAAATCCCAACAAGGACCAGTAACACAACCTCAAAGAATAACGCCACTGGTACAGGGAGCAGGTATCCCAATGAATACAGTGCAACAGGGGGCTCCCTTACAATCGCATTCATATTCTTATCAAACACACAACATGCAATTCATGCAAGACACAATCATAAATCAAAACAAAATCATACTAGACCTTATGAACGAAACCAGAGAAATGAGACAGGTAATCCAAAATTTATCTAAAGAAATTACACTGCTAAGAGAGAAAGTTACCAACAATGGACCAGTATAAAGTTGCTACGTGGAACTCTAATGGCTTGACGCAACGTCGTCAGGAAGTAGAAGTATTTTTAAGTACAAACCAAATAGATATACTACTAATTTCTGAAGCACACTTCACTGACCGTACATATTTCAAAATTCCGGGATTTAGGACTTACGATACAAAGCATCCCAGTGGGAATGCTAGAGGAGGCACTGCAATACTTATTAGACAAAACATAAAGCATTATGAAGCACCTAAATATGAAATGGATTACCTGCAAGCAACTACAGTAATAGTAACGGACTGGAGAGGTCCTCTGGCTGTGTCGGCAGTGTACTGCCCTCCACGATACAAACCAAACAGAGACGGATTCATCGCGTATTTCCAGGCACTGGGATCAAGATTTATCTCTGGTGGAGATTTTAACGCAAAACATAACCAGTGGGGCTCCAGATTGTGTACCCCTAGAGGCAGAGTCCTCCAATCTGTTACATCCGAAAAACATTACACTACCGTATCGACAGGCAAACCTACCTACTGGCCGTCCGACCCGCAAAAAATACCTGACTGCATAGATATATTTATCACCAACGGTATCGCCCATATAAATATGACGGTGGATGAAAACTTTGACTTATGTTACGATCACTCGCCAGTTATCCTAACCCTGGGCGCATCGATTACACTAAAAAGAAAACCCCCGCAAATACATACTCACCTCACTAACTGGAATGAGTTTAGAGAGGCACTAGATAGAAACCTTTCTTTAAATGTCTCTTTAAAAAGCATCGAGGATATCGAGAATACTGTTGAAATCTTAACTACTACCATACAAAACGCCGCCTGGAATGCTACCCCAACAGCACAAGAGCAACCAACCAAACATTATCTTCCCGATGCGATTATGAATAAAATTTCTGAAAAAAGAAGATTACGCAAAATATGGCAAATTAGACGCTACCCAGAAGAAAAACGAAGGTATAACAACGCCTGTAGAGAACTAAAGAAATTAATCAGCGATTACAAAAATGAAGCCTTTACACGTTACCTTGAAGGTCTTACTGCAACGGAGGCTAGCGACTATTCCTTGTGGAAGGCTACCAAACGCCTTAAACAACCCCAACAAACATTTTCCCCGATCCGCCGAAACGATGGAAGCTGGGCCAAAAGCGACTCTGAAAAGGCAGATGCTTTCGCAGAACATCTAGGCAAAGTCTTTCAACCAGATGAATCTATTACAGTAAGAGAACGTGATGAAATACAAAACCTCCTGGACGCACCCCTTCAATTATCTTTGCCGATAAAATATTTCTCATATAACGAGGTCAGGAAAATGATTGAAGGCCTGAAAGATAAAAAATCACCCGGGTACGACCTGATTACTGGACGAGTACTAAAGGAGCTACCAAATAAAGGGACCAAGCTGATAACACACATCTTTAACGCCATACTAAGGACTGGCTACTTCCCTGTTCAATGGAAGATAGCGAAGATCATTCTAATCCCAAAACCAGGAAAACCAGCCTACGAGCTAACTTCATACAGGCCGATAAGCCTCTTGCCTATTTTAAGTAAATTATTCGAGAAGCTATTACTAAAGCGTTTAATGCCCATATTACACGAAACAAAAATAATACCGGAACACCAGTTCGGGTTCAGAAAGCAGCACTCGACGATCGAACAGGTGCATCGTGTAGTTCGACACATAACCGCAGCGTTCGAAGCAAAACAATACTGCCCTGCTATCTTCATCGATGTTAGTCAAGCGTTTGATAAAGTATGGCATGAGGGACTCCTTCTCAAGCTAAAGCAATGCCTACCGGACACGTTTTATGTTATTTTAAAATCATATATCCAAGAAAGACATTTCCTAGTCAAACATGAAGAGGAGATGACAAAACTGGTAGAGATAAAAGCGGGAGTTCCTCAAGGTAGTGTCATGGGACCGCTATTATATCTTATATTCACAGCCGACCTGCCGACTGACAGCAGTGCTATGTTTGCCACATTTGCGGATGACACAGCTATTTTAACCACCGATGAAAACCCAGTAAGGGCAGTACAAAAATTGCAAAGCAATTTGGATGAAGCGCAGGAATGGTTCAAAAAATGGCACATAAAATTAAACGATACCAAGTCCGTATACGTCCCGTTCTCAAAGCGAAGAGGCATATGTCCCCCTATAGCACTAAATGGGAACGAAATACTACCATCTGACAGCGCTAAGTACTTGGGCATTCATATAGATAAGACCCTTACATGGCGAACTCATATCTGGAAAAAGCGGCTACAACTGAATATAAAACTTAAAAGCTACTACTGGCTATTAGGTAGAAATTCACAGCTTACTCTAGATAATAAATTGCTCATATATAAAATGATCTTTAAACCCATTTGGCTCTACGGAATCCAAATATGGGGAACAGCGTCATACTCGAACATATCCATTTTAGAGAGATTACAGTCAAAGATATTACGGACCATTACAAACGCTCCCCAGTTTATTACTAATGCCGAAATAAACGCTGACCTTAAAATGCCTACAATCAAAAGTGAAATTGTGCGCGTAAGTGACAAATACATAGAAAATCTACAAATTCACCCGAATAGTTTAGCGCTAAATCTACTCGACAATAGTGAGGACAATCGCCGACTTAAGAGATACTACACCTTAGACTTACCGTATAGATTTAAGTAGCACGTAACATTGTTAAACATTAGACAATATGCTCTTGAAGATCTACTTTAAATGTAATAATCCATAATCATTAATTTAAGTTAAGCAACTGAAAGTGCCATCACTGGGTGAGCACTTTGCACGCTATTCCTTTTCATTTATAGAATTTACTTAATGCTTAATACCAGCAGATTGTAAATAGTTTGTCGTTAAAATAAAAAAAAAAAAAAAAAAAAAATATTTCAGGTATGAACAGGAGTAAATTAGTAAGTGTGCTGCAAGTTAGTACTCCAAACCTGACAATGTGTTGACCTGCTAATAAACGCAAGAAAGAAAATGTAAATTTTTTTTGTAAAATAAAAGCAACATTTTTATCAGAAAATGGCGTTTAAAACACATTGAAATACAAACTGTTTAAGAGATAAGTAGTCTCCTCTACATTTCTTTAAAGTTTATAAATACTTGAAATAAAAGCCATCATTGAACTTTGAAAACAATTGTTTTTTCAATTAGAGTGATATTACTTATTGTTTTACAAATAACTGTGAAACAAATGAATAAATAATTCGTTCAATTTACGTCCTCTAGTGTCGGTTCCATACGTTCATATACAGTCGAAACCAGCTATAATAACATTCAACCCTACACCTAGTCGTTATAAGGAATTATACTTTTTTTATATTTTAATGACTATTTAATTTATCTAGGTATTATGTAAATGGACTGGTCTTTTTGTCGACAAAAAGCAAATAAAAATATTTATTCTGAAGAAATCTGCAGTACAACTTAGTTTTTAAAATATGTAATCAGTCATTTGGGTCTGTTTTTTTCTTTAATTGAATCTCAAATGTATTTTGTATTTTATATTTCATTTTTATCAGAATTAAACTCTTCTTTATAAGCAACAAATTTTTGTAGAGTTGTTACAGCGTTAATAGCCTCAGATAGTTTACCAAATTCGATTAAACCAAACCTGGTATAACTCCTGGTCATTTTTTTCTAAAAAAAATTTTCCTCAACTTCTTGAGATGTGGTACATCGCCAGCCACCCTGTATATGAATGCTCATATTTGATAGTGTGTGCCCAGCTTCGCACCTAGTCAACTTAAAATCTTTTTGATTGTTGTGGTTACCTAATAAATTAAAACAGTTAGAGGATATACTAACATTGATGAACTATAGTTAGACTGAAAAATAAAATGAGGAACAGTAATTAATGTGGACAATATTCTAACATTTTGTTTATGGTTAAAGGACACAAAACTTGTTTATTACACTTTGAGCATATTTTCAATTCCCTTCCATTTGATTTTTATTGACCTAAATTCATTACACAAATTAATATTCTGGCACATTGAGGTTTTACGTATTGTATTTTATAACTTCAATTCTTTATGTATAAATTGAGGTGTATAAGTGTAAGTGAATAAATGAATTTAAAGTAAAACTTACCATACTATCTAAGTTGAATTTAATATTGTATAAATAAGGAACTCACAGGCATATCTACACTCCAGGATAATATTTTCATTCTGTACAATTGACAAATAAAAACAAATTTCAGAGTAGAAAGTATAACAGGTAGATCTAACTTATAAGTTGATCGATCTAAAGAATAAAGTGAATAATTAGATAGTATTTATTTATAAGGACTCCCTTGGTAGTTTTTAATCAATGGAATATTTAATTCCATTACTCATTAATATGATTTCAGTTGAAATAAACTAGATTAGTTTCCAATAAAAGGGGGTGACTATAATGAAATGAATTGCTTTATGCATTAATAATTTATTTTGTTTGAGTACCAAAAAATGCAATACATGAATTTTAAATTATCATAAAAAATATAAAATAATACTGCAGTCTACTGACAGAAATTAATTGTAGTACAAAAAGGTTTTAATGACCTATAATTAAACCAAGTCTATCAACATTGACAAGATCTTAAATAGCAAGTGATACACCATCAAATTCATATTACTCTAAAACTTAATTTAGAACAGCATTAAAAATACAAATTTTAGAAAATCAATAGATTAAAATAACTCAGCAACTTGAATAGTAGTGATGTATAAAGTTTTTTTAATAAATTAATTGTTAATAAGTTCTAGTAGCAAAAATACTGTGGTTCTGTAGACAGTTCAAATTGATATGAAGCATGTGAGAACTAAGTGGAATAACAAGAATTAAGTTAATTACTATAAAATCCGTATACATTAGTTACTTATATTTCCTAATCTTATGAACAACAGACGGTCCTATTAAGAACGGCTAACAGACGTAATCATGGATTAATTTAACTTTACTATTATAACATAGTATTAAGTTAAATTAAATATTTGCAGTAAACTTATCTAAACGCATTATCATAACCTAATCCAGCTGTACCAAAATCGCTTTTAGTTTAGAATGAAAAATATATAAAATCGATTTCCCAATATAAAACTGTATGTTGAAATGACAAAAGACTGTGCAAAACATGCAAATGATCTACTACAATACGACTTCAGGCCATTGATTATCAAATTTGTATTCATTCTTGCTGTTGTGTTTCATCCATATATGTTTTGTGAATTACTAATGATTAAGGAATAATTTGCCTGGATATTATTCTCCTCACTTAAGGATCGATCGCCAGGTTGCAGTATTTAAATGATAAAAAATAGATACAGACACACATACATGGATGAAAACTATACAGGGTCATTTAAATGCCAACAAATCTAAAGATCAAATTCTTCAAATGTTTCCAGTTTTGCTATTTGTTCTGGTGTATTATTTTGAACGATAAGTAATGTGTGGGAATAGCCCATAGATAAACCCAACACTTTTACTCCATTAAGTTTTTGAACCTACAATTTTTCCCCAATTATATTATATAATTATAAAAATATTATTTACCTCTCGTGGTGCACTACTCGATTTGACGACACTTCCTATCCCCAATTCACCGTAAGTAGGTGAAGCACCCCAAGCAATTACTGCATCGTCTGCTGCTATTATAGTAGAAGTTAAACCCGCAGCCATATGATGAATATTCCATCCTGTTAAATCATGAACTGGTTTAGGGTACATGTTTGCTTCGCCGGTACGTTTTGCTTGCCCAAACATAAATAACCCACCAATATCAGTCACTACTAAGCTAAAGGTTGATCCGCAAGTGACTGAAATTACGCCTCGCGATTGAATATCGAAATACTTAATTAATCTCGGTACCTATAAAAAAAGATTCATATTATATTTATTTTAAAAAAATGAAATTACACTCTAAATTTAAACACCGTTCACTATAGTTTCATCAAAAACAACCAAATAAACTAATTAGCAATTTTCTTTATTTTTGCCAATTACTTGATGAGATGTAAATTAATTGTTTATAATTACTACAGTAAAAGATAACATTATTAGTAAACCAAATTGCAAGCAAAATGTAAGACGAAATACCATATTCTGTATCTTTTAAAATGCTTATAGGACTGCACTGCCTCAAAACATTAATAAAAAATATTTAGGAATATAAAGAAACGAAAAAAATTGAACCTGAAAAAGTGTAACCTCCCTGCTCAGATAAGTGTGTACTATTCTGTAAAGTAAACAATCAGTGAACGTTTTAGAAATCAATTGTTCAACAAATTATTGAGAGAACGATTTTATGCATAGACCAGCTCAAAAGTCAGTGGCACTGGTGAGCTGAGAATAAACAACACAAAAAGATAAAATCGATACCTTAAGTTGAAAGAAGTCATACTTTACAAGAATTTATAGATGACGGCGAAATTCATAGATTGTGAAGACATATCATTAACTAATAAGCCTAAGCCCAGCAGTAACTTACAAGTAATGTTGAACACTGGAAATCAACAAAATCTTCTACTTTTTCTGGCATGAATGAATTAACCACAGAGGTGCTGTGGAATCTGGTATCTATGTCTCGCGGAATTGACCAAAAAGAAACCCGAGGTTAAGGAGGTTTTCATTCCGACAATTGTGAATGCCAACAAAAAAGATATCTACACACTAAGAGTACATCGTCTTTTAGGGAGGTTACAATGGAAAAAATATTTAATTGCAGTAAATGTTACTTGTTGAGTTTCTTGACAATTTAGTTTTTATAAGCTATATGCTTTACTTTTTATTTTTATATCTCCTAGTGTTACGTTGCGATATACAGGTTTTTTTTCAATGAACGGCACAAGAAAAGTGTTGAAGCTAAAATAAGTGCTTCTTCCATTCCAAAAAAAATATTTATTTTCTTATTTATAAGAAATTGCCAATCAAACATTGGACATTAACAGTATTATTTACCGCTGCTAGTGTAAGCTTATGCGAATTCCAATAATCATATTTTGGGACAATTATCGTATTAAAATCGTATTCAAAATTTTTGTTAAAATGTTTATATCATATTAATCATCAGCCTTTATGGCACTTTTATTAGTTATTAATCCTATGGATTATTAGCATTTTTCTTTAAGATGTTTTACTTTTATTGAGTTTTTCAAATCATCATGTTTTTTCCCTAAGCCTTCATTCATCTCTTTTTGTCAAAATTTTTGCTTGAAAATGAAACCTGTAACGGTTTCAAAACACGTTGCCAGTACTCCCCCCATGTAAAATCTTCAATTTTCCATTTTATAATTTAATTACATTTAACGATTGAGGTCATCCGTCACAGTAGGCTATCAATGGATAAGCTGTGACGGAACCCACCAAATTTCAACATTTTATACCTGCTTTTTTGCATCGGAGCAGTTTCAGTACTTTGTACTTAACCAAAAAACATAACAATTTCATCGTCATCATTAAATCATCGGTAAGGGGAGGTTGAGTTTTATTTACTATTAAAATAAACTTAAAATGTTAACACTGGTGGGTTCGCCTGTACCAGACCAATGGTAAGTCGCAAACCATTGCAAATGGGAAGGGATTTCAGATTCTACCAAAATACATTTTTTTAGTTTTCATTTACTTAAGTTTAATAGGGACACCTCAACAACCAAAAATCCTAAGTTTTTATTTTGCAAATTTTTTAAAAAACAATAGGGGAAAAGAGGTACTCACGCTTGTCGTAAAATCCAAATCCAAAAAAATTTTGTTTCCACTGAACATAATTTCGGACTTGCATTGCACTTCTCAAGTGTAATGTTCATTATTACATGCGGTGAATTTGCTGAGCAAAGATTTATCAATTAATAAAAAGAAAATTTAATATTTTGGTCCTAAAATGATTTTTGATGTGGGTCTTTTAATACTATGCGTTCACTACAAATTGGATAAGGAAGATCTTTCTTGGTAAGGGATCAGGAATGGTGGTGATTTGATTGCAATCAAACTTCTGTGAGAAGATCATGTAAAATACAAGTATTAGTAAAGATGTTCCTTAGCAGTGTTTAGTCAAACAGTTAACATTAGCTTATGAAAAAAATACCCAGTGCTACATTTATTTATTCCGCTTCAGAGCTTGCACTAATTTAGAATTTGCTTCTGCTAGGAGTTCTGCAGCAGCTTACTTCTTCGAAACCTCTATATTTTGCAAATTTTTTAAGTTTTCCTCCAATTCTTTTAATTTTTTCTTTTCTTGTTCTGCTGTTTCAAGCAATTTGTTCATCTGTTTCTGTGTTTTTTTCTTCTCAACTTCCAAGTACTGTTCATAAGCTGAATTGGCATTTTTTGCCATTTTATACAATTAAATGGTTATTGGCACTGTTTCTACTATATTATGTACACATTCTTGATGGCATCAGAAACAATAAGAATAGAATTCAATGATTTTTCTTTCCTTTCAGTTGTTAAAATTCGAGAGGAAAGGGAAAATCCTCTTTCTGGTTCTACATTTTAATATGATAGTGTCAAAATTGCTATTATTACATGTTTCAAATAAACATACTGTCACTGACATTGCTGTTAACTACGTCTTTCCATAAATGATCAGCAATTTCCATCTTTAAACTTTGGTACATTTTTAGTAGAGACGTAACGAGTATCAAAAAGTGCTCTGTCGGCCGAGCCCGAGCATTTTTGGGTTTGTGTTCTGCAGAACCGAGTACTCGGCCGAGCACCGAGTACTATAAATTATAAAACTACGTCACAGTTAAATATTCAGGTATTACTTATTTCAGTTCAGACTTGAAGTGAACTAAATGTTGGACAAGTATGAGTCATATTAATGCGATGGTAGGTGTTGTGCAAGCGAAGCAAAAAGGTATAATTTTAATTTATAAAACGCCGATGTTGTAACTTTCGTCGTGAATGTGCGTATCGTACGGAATTGCAGTTCGATGCAAAACAGACCGAGCTTTTTTAGAAGTGCTCGGCCGAACCGAGTACTCGGTTTGGCTCGGTTCGGTGCAGAGCTGCTCGGTTAGCAGAGTACTCGTTACGTCTCTAATTTTTAGGAATTTTGATAAGACCATTAAAACAGAGACGTTCTTTAAAATAAAGGGGACTAACGCAGCACACTTGATTATGTGTAAATTACATGTACCATTTATTTGCACATCTATTAATTCCGCATTACAACGTTCACTAGGTACTAAATGATAAAAAATGGTTGACGTTCAATATAAAATTACTTATGACATCTTCTGCTTCACGCCAACTTCTTTGGAGAAAGTGTGAAAGATCTTTTAATACGGACACAGATCAAGATTGATTTTTATTATTCCCAATGTCCACATAAATTACGCATTATTTTGTTGCTTCTTGCTGCGGAGTATAAATGTTTAATCTCGAATTTACTGCACTCGCTTCCCTTCTAAATGTGACTAAGTCATTACATTTTAATTTAAATTGTTCTTTATGTATGGATCCACTCGCATCTTGGTATGAACTCAAAAAATATGGAATTTTCATAAATTTGAATTAAATGCTGTTGTTTACATCCACTTCAAGCCTTGAGGCATTAAACTTGCATAGTGCCATAGTATATTATAAATTAAATTCACTTGGACAAAAACAAACCACAATAAAAAAACTAAGCAAGTTAAACTTTGTGTCTATTTTTGCTTTGGTATTATTTTTTTCCCACAAAATAACTGAACAACAGCATGTAAATAGAGCAACTATAGAATGTGCACAATAAGATTTAAAACACCATAAAATGCAAAGTGGACTTTTGAAATGTTAGTATGTGAGTAGGTGTCAATACTATTTGTCCTTGTTTAGCTAACCATTCAGCTATCTCTCTACAGTATTTTAATCCGTTGCGCATGTGTAGCTGTAATCCTAGTAAATCGAAAGAAGTGTCATATTGCGAATTAGTGGGTACAAGTAAAGGAGTGGTTGCTATTAAAATAAAGGGTCAGATAAATAATAATCTGAAAGGAAGGGCAGTTTCTTTTGCTATCAAAACAAACATTGACAAAAAATTAATAGACTGTTATCTTTAGGTATTCTGGAAGTTGTAAATTAGAGCAGCTAATAAAAAAGAGCGGACCGGTTAGTGGGATTTGATATATGCGGATGATGTTAAGTTGAATAGAGCTATAGTCTTTTTATGATACAGCATGTTTGCAAAAGGATATAGATCAATTGTCTTTCTGATGCAACACCAATAAGCTTAATCTTCTTCTTTATATATAAAAATGAATTGACGTTTGTGTTTCATAAAAACTAGGGAACGGCTGAATTGATTTGGCTAATTTTGGTTTTAAAATATTTGTAGAAGTACAAGGAAGGTTTAAAAAGTGAGAAATAAGTCCTAGGATTTTTGGGCTTCGCCGCTATGGGTTTCAAAGTTGTCTCAAAGTTACCATGTTTTTGTTATGGAGTTTTGAATTTATTAGTAAACATTGTAAACAAAAGCGCAATGTTATTACTGTCAAACTTAAAAGCTGTAATCACGATACACATAAACACGGTATGCTGATTATTTGTATCAAAGGCGTTCGCTTAGCGCATGAGGTGAGCGGTACATGTAAATGTCTGTCAAATTGTGCGGCAAGTGCTTTACGCTTTATAAATAGTATACGTGAGTTTGCAATTTTCCTTCGCACATGACGTCAGCCGGTGCGCATCAGCATACCGTGTTTATGTGTATCGTGGCTGTAATGTAGCAACACCTTTGGAAGTTCAGACAACTTTTATTGGCGGTACGAAGTTCGCTGGGTCAGCTAGTATAAATATAAATAAATGCACTGTTATGGTTATAACTAGTGATGGGCATAATCGGACAATTTGGATAATCGGAATATGCCGATTCGAGGATTGCGATAATCGGACTATAAATCGAATTAAAAATAATTCAAACTTGAATAGTAGTAATTTAGTAAAGTAAAAGCAACAACGGACTATAACCTCTATAACATAAGCAAATTAACTATATTTAAGCGTCGTAAGCATAAACTTCACAGTTCACAGCTTCACACAGACATTCGCTGAGACAGCATTCATTCAACAGGACATTTGATATTATATTAAGGTGAAATTTGATAATAGAAATACGCAAATCTTGCCGTTTTATTATGTATTTATATTTATGTTATTATGTTCTATAAATAAATATTAAAACATGAGAGGAAAACTCATAAAGTCATAATTAATAATCGTAATTCATACTCGAAACTGATAATCGGACTAAGGCGATTATTTCAATAATCGGACTACCGGTTATTTTTAATTCGAATTTGCCCATCACTAGTTATAACTAGGCAGAGGTCTATACAACCACAGTTGTTACATATTAAATAACAGTTCATTAAAAATAGTGTCTTGTGTTAAAGACTTAGGTGCACTTTTTAATAACAAATTCTCCTTCAGAGATCAGATCGTCCTACAAAACTATAGGACTACTGAGACTGGATTTTACGAATGTAAACGCCATAAAAACTCTCTACTGTGCATTAGTGAGGAGTAAGCTAGAGTACTGCTCTAACGTCTGCTTACCGGCAACACAAAAAATATTAATTAAATGTTCTGCTTGTCTAGTTGACTGTAAAGGTTAGTTTAAACAATTGCAAATGACCAAATGGTTCTTGCTAAAGAATTCATATGCATCATAAGCTTTTTACAGTCTTTTAATGGAAAACATTATTTAATAGCAATTTATGCACATACAAAATGGCTCAAAATAGAGAATCAAGCAATTCCTAGTGGAAGTGCTAAGATCATTTTTTTGACGATTTGGGTTACATGAGACATTGGTTTGTAATAATCCTGCATACTTCACACCCACCGAGTTTTCATTTTTTTGCCCAATAATGCCATTAATTGTTACTCGGGTTCTCCTTATTAACACTCCAAGCCAAAAACTCTGTGGATACTACCTCAAAAACATAATTTTGTTAAAGATAAAGTTAGGAAAATTATCTAACGTTTTTTCAGTATTGGGAGAAGTTTATGAAAAAGATTATTATGTATAGGAACCTACACAAAACTGTTTTTATAGCATTGTTAAATGCTAATCAAAATAAAAAGGGAATGTCACCCTTAACATGTTCTGCTTGGGGAAAAAAGTAAAACAAGATTCTTTAAAAAGATGAAATTTCAAAAAATATATGAATTTTGTTTTCTCTTCGCCCAAACACCGAATAATAAAGTTGTGTATTGTACTTGTGAATATTTCAATCTTAAACCCTGCTTTTCGTTATGGATATTACACTAACAATCTATAAACACTGTTTACTTCATTGATTATCGATTTAGTGCAATAAATTCATTAAAACTGTGCTAAGTAACGCGAAAGAGCAATTTTAACAGTAGATAAATATTGACAAACTTTAATCACCATTAAAGCAATTCTATTTTATTTATGTTCATATGCAACATGAGCAGCTTATATGAATAATTTTATATATTGTACATTTGAATCATCAATGTAATTAGCACAATTTTTATGATTGTAATTTGTTAAACAATTCAAGTTATTAGCCTGGTTGTATATGTTCATATGTTAAAAAAGTTGACATCATAAACAATCTTCTAGGTATGCTAATGAATGTTACAAATATGTAACATAAGAGAAGTTACCTCAATAACATTCATTAGTTGTGGGAATGAATTTCTCCATTATTTAGCTTGTTGGATAATTATAAATATGTTCAGCAAGCTAAAAATTTTTTATTAATTAACATAATTATGTACCTATTTATAATTATCCAATAAGCTAAATGGAGAAATTCATCCCCACAACTAATGAATGTTATTGAGACAACTTCTGTTATGTTAACTTTGGTTTTTACTTGCTGCATTCAGTAAAAAAGGAAACCGAAATGTTGCCACTTTATTGCCATCTATTGTAAAACAAGTGCTCCTAACAAATAGGGTGGTACCTTAAAGTGTGGGAGTATGAACACACTTTGTTTTGGTAACTTAAAAAAATTATTGACAAAGCAGTTCCATATTAACTGTAGGAGACAATTGCTCACTTCACAGAAGTTAGCAACGTAAAATCAATATTTTTCGATATGTCCTTACACAGTGTATTACAAATAAAATGTTAAATAGATTACAATAAATGCATACACAAACAACGAAACATATTACCATTTCATCTTTAGGTTCGGCATGTCCCAATCTTCCAAAACCACCAAAACCCCACGAAAATGTACGCTTTTTACTATCAATCACAACAGTATGATTTTGACCACAACTAAAATCAACAATCTCCGAAACATCGACAGGTGAAACATGTCCATCCTTACTTCTCTCAATAAAAAGGACAATGCGCTTGGGACTCGTTTCATAATTAAAACATAGTTTGGTGCTAGTTTTGAAATATTTTCCATCCGTATTATGACCTAATTGTCCATATTCTGGAAGACCAAATGTATGCAGTCCACCTTTGATGTCTAGTATTACAGAAAAATCTGCTCCACAACCTACCTATTTATAAAAATTGTAAAGACTATTAGAATGCAAGGCAATAAGTGTTACTTTAACAATTGGGGCTCCTCTGTAGTTGATACGCATCGGTGTTAAAATAGTTGGCTGTAGGTTTCCCACGCCACATTGGCCTGAACGATTATCTCCGCAAGCATATACGGTACCAGTATCTGTTAAAAATAATGTATGATTACGACCACATGCAGCTCCGATGACATTTTTATCTTGCAAGGTTGGAACGACAGTTGGTTGTTGTACTATGGTTAAATTATTTAAACCGAGTTGTCCATATTGATTGCGGCCAAATGTCATTGCTTTTCCATCCTCTGTAACCAATACACTATGCGCAGACACACATCCACTAACTGCTAGGCGAATCTGTACAGAATTAAAAGTAATAAAAATAAGTGTGCATCATTATATACCTTATAATTAGTGAATCGAGCAGGGCTGTACAAGTTGGGATGTAATTTTAATGTTGTTTTAGCATCTCTGCGGCCGGTAAGTTCCCAATTGACTAAACCACAGATAAGTAGTTGACCTGCCGGTTTAATAAGCGTTTTAAGTAACTCTTGTGGTAAAGGTAGCGGTTCATCCAGCAAATCGCCATGACCAGCAATGAGAACTTCATCAGGTTGGGTAGCATTCTCAGTTTCGCTATTATCACTTAATTCTGAATCAACTTCGGTTTCTTTCCTTTTGTTCTTTTTAGGACCAAGTTTTTTTGTTGGTGCTCGTTTACGTTTACTAGACATTCTTGTAAAAAGTATTTATTTATACAACAACCTGAATGAAAGTGATACACAAATGAGATGTTTTAAAATCACATAAATTTTAATTAAAATGATTAATGTATTCGCGTTTTACTGTAAGAAACGAAGTGAATGTCAATTAATGTAAGTACTTATAAATCTAATTATCGACTCCCAATCCGTTAATATAAATTTAACCGGCAACCAAAATGGCATCCAGAAGCAATCAAGAAGAACACAGCACAACACTAACTTGACTAACACCCAAACCCCCCAAACGCATCGTAAATCAACTCAGTTCAGGGGCTAAAACCACAGTTAAAAAACTATTTATCTCGTTTTAAAGTATTTATTAGCAGTCGTTGTTCATAGATGGAGTAGAAAAAATGAAAAAGAATTTCTGTAATGGGTTGAGAGTAGAAATCGAACATGTAGATGGAACGGTTGCTCCGATAAGTGTAAAATATTAAATTAAAGACGAATAGAACTGATTTGTGGTAGCATAAAACGAAATTAAAATGTTTTAATAAATTGATTACGCTTTGGCGTTCCCGCCAATAAATGGCAACACTGTGCTACCAGACTCCAATCACCTGTGCTCCAATCAAAATATACACGCTATTTCTTTTCTGCAGCTGCGTACCATTACCAAAAAACACAGAAATATGTAACATGTAAAGGTACACCTGGGAAAAAACCTTAGAACCACAGACCATTATGGTTAGTGGTCTGTGCTTTGCTTAGAACACTATGTTCTAAGAAAAAAACCATTGGAATTTTCGTCACAGAACCAGTGGCGTATCTAAAGTCTATCAGTCCTCGAGCAGGACTGCCGTTTCTTTATTTAGCCATTGACGATTTTTCAATCAACGATGTAGCTTAGCCTAGCTTTTCGTAGTCACCTACGAGGTCTAAAAGAAAGTCAAAGGCAAACGATAGTTACTCGAGGATAGCAATAAATTATTCCCGTGTGTCAGGAACTTTCTATGTCCTATAAGGAATTGGACGTGTTTCCAAAAAGATACTCGGAGAAACCTATTACACATTGATGAGGACCAACCACAAAAAACCAAAAATTTTCTGGGATTAATAGGAGAATCTCTTCCTTCGGATCCATTTCTAGAAATTGATAAGCAGGAACAGATATGGCCTATTAACTAAAATTACAACCAAACGTTTTCTTCCTATCAAGGACACGAGTCAAAATCTACCAAAAAATGAACTAATTCAAAAATCAAGTCCTACTTAATCCAGCCACACCACAACCACGCTCTATACCTATAGGTACTCACAAATTATTAAGCACAAAGCACATAACATTTTTTATGTGCTATTAAAGATATCGAAATGCGGTTTTCGCCAATCGATTGCATTTTGCATTCGGGTCAAGGACGAAAATGGTGATATTACCTTTGATGACGTACCTTCCGGTATAAGCTAAAATGGCGGCACTCATTTTTTTATAACATATAAAGTTACAGTTTTTTGATACGAGGGAAGTCTCGTGGCAATACTTGCCAGATTTCTTTTTATTTTGTTATTAAGTAATATATTATTTTTTTCATTGTTTTTGGTGACGCTCACGCAATTGATGCAAAAATATGGGCTGTTGAAAAGAAGAGGATTTTTCAGACAGATATTTTGTTACCTAACTAACGCAACCATCATATGCAAATCTTCACCCAAAAGACTTGGTGCTTTCACATTACGAATTACTTTTAAAAGTAATTATCGTCCTATGAGAGTATGGCACACTTGTATAACTGAAAGCATTCACGTCAAGGAAATCCAAGCGTCAGATGGTTAAGATTACAGTCACTTATCCTGCCGGCTTGAGTGATATTGTAGGGTGGGCTGCTTTAATCACGAAGGTAGCACCCTCCACTCCACCCTCCATTCAATCCAGTTTGTTTGTAAACAAATATATAAAATATTTCATCAAAGTATCAAGACGTTTTAATATACATATACAGGGTGATTCGGGGGGGAAATGGAAGTATTTCATAGACATGTCCAGGAAGCTAAAATAAGCTCATATGTTCAAATCCGATTTTCATTTGTTTCAGAGATAATTAGGTTTTTCTTTTTATAAAGTTAATCAAGTTTTTCAGAAGCAATACGTGCACTTGGGAACATTCCAGTTTCGCTAGCACGTCTAAAAACATTTTGAAACACTTGCCTATTAGGAATGCTTATATTCGGAAAACGAGGTCGATACTCTTCTACTGAATGAGCAGAATTGCTATTAGAAAATCCATAGACAAGCATCATATTTGCATATTCTCTATCACTGAAAATATGAGAATGAGACATTTTTGTAATCTTGTAAAACAACTACAACTGTCACTTTTTATGACATTAACCTAATTAATATTTTGTTTCAAATTGGCAAATAGGACAACGTTGTCAAATTTAACTTGATTAAATTTTTAAAAAGAAAAACCTAATTATCTCTGAAACAAATGAAAATCGGATTTGAACATATGAGCTTATTTTAGCTTCGCGGACATGTCTTTGAAATACTTCCATTTCCTCCCGAATCACCCTGTATATAATCCATACTTCTGTAAAAGTGAGTAGCATATAGACCCACTTGGCTTATTATACAGGTCATTTGATATTAAATTTTTTGATAATAAATATGTATTATAATATTACAAAAACTGATCAATTAAATTAAGCTTTCCTTTAAACAATTATACATATTATGCAGCTTTAAAACAAACTCTAAGTTTGTCTAAAAGCGGACCAATTACAAATTCTACAACATAAGTTTATTATCATTTATTGCCTCTTTAGACTTAAAGATAAAAAGGGTAGAATTATGCATGGATATTTATTTTAACATAGAAAAATACCGATAGTTAATTTGAAACACAATAACATGTAGGTACCATTGAACATACCGTTGAAGTTTTATTTTTTATTGTTGTATACCTTTTTTTCTAATTGTGTAGCTACACCAGTAACGTCGATGTGATAAAATTATGCTTTTAGAAATAATTTCGTATCATTGACTACACCCTAATTTTTATAGGAAATAATCACTTTAATCGAATCTCCACATTATAATTATAATTTAAATACTTGTCTGTATTTATACGACACCAAAATTATTCGATTTTGAGAAAGGAGATTATAACATAGACAACTGACACTTTTTAAGTTGCTTAAAAATACATGTCAAAATTGATGTTGACTATAAAAGAAATTAGTCTGCTGTATAATGACATAATTACACACTCTTTTTTATAAGTCGCACATTATAGTTGATATCGATTAACATGCTGTACATAGAAAGAATTACATCGATATTAAATTTGACTAAATCAGTACTAGGACATTTAGCAAATAGGTACAGTCATTTCTGTTATGGTACAGCTAATGCTAAAGATAAAACTATCACTGTGTTCTAAGGTGCCTATTATTAATCAATAGTAACACAACCCTTTTGCATTATGTATTATACTGATTTACTCACAAAGTAAAAAAATCACATTGTTTTCAAGCAAATAGGTTATTTATACAAGTAGTAAATATCAATAAACTTATAGTTAAATTTGGAACTACAATATTTTGTTTTTACCCTTTAATAGCTTCAACAAGTAAAAAAACCAAAAACACTATGCACATAAACACATAAAAACATTGTATGGGAAACAATATACAACTAGGCGATATCATTTTATGATAGACAAGGATATCGGTTCGTCTTATTATGCAATTAAGAGAATCAATGACAACTTAAAATAAGATACGCCATGCATAACAATAAGAACCGAAATCCCAGTAATGTATTCAATGATGATCTGCGCGCTCTGAATTGGAATTCATGTTGAAATAAGACAGTAAATCATTCTGCAACAGACAGAGAAGTTTAGGGATTTCGGTTCTATATAACAATTAAGAACATTGAAATCAGTACATAAAATTTAAACCTCAATTGACAAACATTTTAGGAATGTTGTCAATGGAGAAGTTTAGTTATATACCTATTAATTCAAATGTTAACTTACTCATTTAAGATCTAAAGAATGAAATTAAGGAACACGAATAAAAAAGAAAACCTCTAACGGCTACTTAATTATCACGTGTGTTCAGTGGAGTGTTCATTTGCTTTCTCCAAAGTTATTACGTACCCGTAAAGATAATAAAAAAATGAAAGTAGATAAAATGCCAATTTTATCCATCCTTCCCTTTGACAACGTGTTAACGTATCTGCATTCATGATACTTGTAGGATCATAAAGACCAGGTCCTGACATTACCGGCCTCGTACGATAACGATTTATATGATAGGCGATCAGTGGCATGTTGATTAATAAAGAATACCATTCTCCGGCAGCGGCAAACAGCACGTTAAAGAGTAGATGTAATAAATATTCCGGAAGTACCAACTAGAAATAGAAATACAACAGTAGATACACATTGCGTGCAATATAAAAATGTTGTACTCACAGGATTTAGACTATTGCACTGGTCTATGGGATTCTTATAATCGGTCTTAAGCTCATCGAATGCAATAACGTGAAATAACGAAAAAAATATTAAAAATGCATCTACTATTAGAGCAATAATATATGAAAATGCCGGAAAATTAAACACCATTTCTATAAAATACTTTTTTCGTCATTTAATACTATCACAGTTACTGACACTCCCACTCTTTTAGGTTAAAATTTACATTGCGGTGATTCTGCCGCAGTCAACGGTCATTAATCCATAACGTCCAATGCCGCTTAAATATATAGGGTGGATCAGAGTTTAACGTCCTAATATTAATTTTAGAGAAAATTGTTTCAAATAAAATTATAAAACTCCTAAGGAGCTTAGGGCGCATCAGTCAAAATCTATGATGAAAATAAACATATCGATGGTACACAGGTATGTTATACTATTGTTTATAATAAGTGTATATAAACAATATGATTTTAGTATCTGTAAGTGTATAAGGCCGCTTTACATGCTGCAATACTACATGCAACACTGTTGCAGCAAGACTATGCAGGACCTTGCACATCAATTCCGTTTTACATGCTGCATGTTTCAGTTAATTGTGTAGTACCAACCTACTTAAATTAGTAACCGCACAAAAACTCAACACTACAAACGTCAACAATAAAGTAAATATATTGGTCAGATTGAAAGTTACTACATTTCTACCCAAAATTGCAGTTGCACTTGCAGAAATATCGAGCAAAACCGGTAATTTGCAAGTGCAACAGCTTGCAAATAAGGAACAGCTGGGTCTCAACTGCTCATGATTTTGAGCAATATTTCTTGCATGTTGCATCAACTTGCACGTTTTATTGCAGTATGTAAAGCGGCCTTAAGGACTGTAACTGCTGCAATATTGAGATTTGATTAGGAAATAATATTAAACGTTTTTCCAATAATAATTTGGTTTTTAAAAATATTAAATAGGTACTATTTTCACTTAATTTACTACTGTAAGTAAATATAATCTACATTAATTTCATCACTGTCCACATCTTAGATTATTTCCTAGTCTAAGATCAGTGGCGTAGCGTGGGGGGTGCCGGGGGGGCCATGGCCCCGGGCGGCATAAGAAAGGGGGCGGCAAGCGCCACGTTTTTTTTCAATTGGAGATTTAAAAAAAACTCCCACTCGAGCCCGCAATGTTACGTGACAATCGAAACCGCAAGGGAGCGAAAGAGAGGAGGTGAGATAAAATCGAGTGCTAGCGATAACCGGCCGGGCGGTGCGGCGGCGGCAAAGAGTTTTCCCGAACGCGAACGACCCAACAAGAGACAGTGAGTACTTACTCAGTTATTCAATCAAACAAAATAATAACACTTCTTATTTTCATTACAACTATGTCCACGTAGAGACTATCATTAGCTATTCTGGCAATTGAACATGACATACATTTTGATATTGACGATTGTGTAAAAGATTTTGCTTTGAAAAAACACAACGAGCACATTTTTAATATAATTTTTAAATTTTTTAATTTGATCTGATTTAGGAACTAGTAAAAGAAATAAAATGATGGGTGATATGCTAGTTGGCTCTTGCTCCTTAACTATAACAGTCAATTGGCAAATAAATGCTTGAATACTTGTTACTTCCCGAGTAATAATAAAAATAAAAAGGAAGTATTGTATTAGTGTTCCAAAAAAATTGACCTATGCAAATTTTTACATATCTTTGCATTTCTGAATACGTATATTCAAAATATGAAAAAAAATTCTGGCAAAAAAATAAGTATACCACATTAATTGCTGAATTCAGAAAAAAATACTCTTAAACTACTCGCTTATTAATTTTCCTTTAAATAGCAGTGAAAAAATATTTGGTACCATTTGAATTTTTTTAGAAAAGTCGACCCTTTTGTTCCTTCAACAAATTGCGCCCTTTATTGGTAGACGGAGATAAGAAATTATTGTGGTTTTGGATTTTTTTGGTAATATCAAGTATTCTCTTTACATCGAGACCAATCTTGACAAATTCAAACAACCCGTTTCGTAGTTACACGCTTTTTTCCATTACCACGTAATTTAGTTCCCCCTCCCTCTCTTTTGACAGCAATTGTAAAAATTCATTAAAAAAGTTTTACTTACGTATTTTTTTAAATACATTACTGAGGAAAATTGCCCAAAAAATGGGAATTTCAAATTGAAATCAGTGAAATGCCCTCTGGCGGCAATGGTAGGAAATTGAAAATAATTTCCAGCATTTTCTCTTGGCCACATTTATTACAAGATTTTTTATTTCACTGTTCTATTTCAAATAGTTTCTGAGTTATGGCCGGTGTCCTTTCTTAGTTGTACCTACACCCTGTACATTAGATCCGTCGAATAAAATATTTAAACTAATAATTAAAGCCGGGAGGGGGGCGGCGAATTTCCGATCGGCCCCGGGCGGTGAAAACCAACGCTACGCCACTGTCTAAGATCTACATTTAATTGGTACTGCCCTTGTTTGAAATAAAAGTGGGGAGGACTAGAGCACCTTGGTCAATTGGCGTAACTTCCTTAAATTTAAACATAGTAGCTTCGTTTTGTAGATTGATGGACAACCCTTCATAGCTTTCTCAAGCATATGAGATTAAAACTCAAATAACAAAAACATTAATATTTTTTTGCTTAATTTGTGCCTCAAACCGGGGTACTTACCTTGGACAGTTTGCCGGAGTTCGATAGACTGGCGTATGTATCTGTTGCATTGCAGTAGTGGCGGTCTTTTTCTTTCTCGGTTCACGGGACTCATTTGGGATTTTATTTGTAACTTTCGGATGTGGTAAAACCATGCTAGGAGTTACAATTTTGGAGTTTTCGGAAGTGCTTTGGTCGTTAAATATTTTTCGTGCAATATATTTGAACCTTTGGAGAATCGGAAAATCGAAGTGAAACGAAATCCTGCTGTTATGCTTTTCTGCCACATCATATGGTGCGACGCTTTGCCCTGAATTTCGCATTAACCAAGTCCTGCAATCATTATTATAATATTTCAAAGGGCCATGCACAGTTCTATCCAGAAATTGTACATGGCTCGTATGTGGGGCAGGTCATGTCAAAGGGACTCAATTTTCTTTAGCGAACTTGATAGCAGCCGTATTAACATGAGATTTGATGATTGTTCATAATTAATTACACTCTCGAGGTTCTCGAAGTCTTTGACAATTTAATAAACTTCTTCCGCCCCTATACAAACAATTAAGTGTTTATCCATCCGGACAAGTAGGTGAAAGAAACAGTGCCAACTGGAGCTCCTTATTTGATCAAATTCTGTTTGAAATGTACATATGGAAATTTATTTATTTATTTATTTCAAACGGGACACGCCCAAACTAGAAAACCATGTACAATACAATATACAGTGCTCGCCAAAAAGTCGGCACCAAATGGAATTTTTTTTTATTTTTGATTTTTTAAAAAAACTTTTTACGGCAATAATTTGTGCTAATCTGGAAACCTATTTAGCCCATATCAGATATACCGAGTGATTTTCACTTAATTAAGTAGGCGGAATATGAGACGGCTGTGGATTGTTTTACTATTTATTTACTATTTAATTGACTGAAACATGTAAAGTGAATAAAGAAAAATCTCCTCGTTTAGGCAACTGTAAAAGAACATTTACGGGATTTTTGTGAAAGTAATTAATCGGCAAGGGTAAATTAAAGGTTTTAGAAGCCACGTAAATAGATATTCATTATCACTGAAAAACGTTTCTCCCATAAAGTATGTTGCACCAAAAACGTAAAGATTATGCAACAATATTACTTTTCTGTAAATAATAACAAACCTAAAGGAATAATTAACAATTTCTATTGTTTTTTCCAATTATAAATCTTTAAAGTTTTTAACGAAATCAAATTGAATTTTGAAATCATGTCCGTGGTATGTGAAAATTTGAAAATGTTGCAAAAAATTAAAACTTTAGTTTTAGGGGAAGTTAAAGAAAAAAAAATTTTTTTCTGGTCATGAGATTGTTCGGTAAGCTAAAACTGACAGACGATGAAAAAATCTCATTGAAATCTTGCTTAATTTACGAAAAATAGGACTTTTAAAATTTAGACAATTTCGAAAAACGCCATTTCCTAGCTAAGTGAAAATCACTCGGTATATCTGATATGGGCTAAATAGGTTTCCAGACTAGCACAAATTATTGCCGTAAAAAGATTTTTTAAAAAATCAAAAATAAAAAAAAATTCCATTTGGTGCCGACTTTTTGGCGAGCACTGTATAATATGAAAATTATTACAAATGTAATTAAAAAAATTTCACATTTATTTTTAATTGTTTCGAAATACGCATTGAACTGTACGCTGTTGCGTATAGCGTATAGTTCAATGGAAATACGTAACCAGTTATCTGTTATAATATCACATAACATATTAAAATTATTACAAATAATATTTAAAGAACTCTTTTTTAATATGTTAGTGCTCATTATAATTCTTCTAGTCTTTAGTGAAGTGAAATCAAGTTATAATTAATAAGAGCTGTGTAGAATATTGAAAATCATGTTGTGGATAAAGCCCTGAGGATAGATATGTTAAATATTTCAAAAACCTTTTTTGAATTGACTCCAGATTATTAAGATGAGTATTGTATACAGGATACCAAATTAGTGATCCATATTCCAATACACTACGTACAAAAGCACAGTATAATATAGTCACACAATGGGTCTCAGTAAAATCTAAAATCCCTACAGTTTCTGTAAATAAAACCATAGGTTCTGTTAGCCCTTGATGTAATATATAACATAAATAACATAAAAGGGTGGAATTGAATCTCCAACCACATTTATTGTACTACATGATGTTATTTGTCTTGCCCCTCTCGGATGAGGTGCCTAATTTGCCAAACCTGTTTTCTTCAGTTTTGAGCAATGACTTTCAAGAAGTCTTGAGTGGTTGTTAGATCTGGTTAGATCGGTTTCGTTCCAGTTGCTTCCAGTGTTCTTATCGTAATGGCGTGGTTTATTTTCAAAAACAGGGTCAACAAATCTTCCCAACAGATTGATTTTTACCCAAGAGGGAGCCTTTTTTTGAATGTTTGTATCTGTTGAGTTTAGTTATCTTTTATTATTGATGATAACATCTTGCTTCCGGACTCCATGTTAAGTGTGTGTTTGCTGAAGGATATCTCACTACAATACATTGTTTCCTGTGCTCTGATATGTTAAGTTTATTGTTAAGTTTTTGACAACGACATATTTACAGTAATTAGAGAATTTGTTTCGATTGTTTTTAATTAGTGTTATGTATTCATATATCTATATTTATGGTTCTTTCATACTGTATAACTTTGGAGATCCAGTGGAGATCTGTTGATGGAAGCAATAACCATGTTATCCCGATGTAATTCTATTGCAGCTACTTGCATAATTTTTTCTAGAAAGCGATTTTCGATGGATATTAAGAGTTTAAAATTTACTGTAGGTATGTTTTATAGCGAAGATTGTTTCGCCACATTCGAATACTTTACAGAAAATGGACGCAATAATACGTGCAGACTAGTCACGTACAATTTTAATGTACAGGGTTTCTATAAAAGAACTCCGGGGTTTTGAGGCGTAATATTTTAATGAAGAAAAAAACGTATATAAATGTTTTATACATTATTGGAAAGATTGCATTTTCAAGTTTTTTTACATATCTATTAATACAGTTCAATATGAGCCCCGTTAGTGGCACGGTACACATTGTAACGGTATTCAATCTCTCCCCATGTCCTGGCCAGCATGTCTGGGGGGACGGTTGCCAAGCAATTATTCGTTCCCTGAGATGGCCAACATCACGGATTTTCTCCGCATACACAAGATTCTTGATATGCCCCCAGAAGAAAAAGTCCAACGGAGTCATGTCAGGGCTCCTTGGAGGCCATGGAATAGGTCCTTCTCGTTGTTTCAAGATCAAACGCTCCGCAGCGCTGCCAACTGTTGATGAAAACATTCTCAATTGGTATGAGTAAAACTTGATGAGCTAATCGTTTCGGAGATATTAATTACATTTCTGCATCTTCTACAGTTATTAATATATGAAGTTTTAAAACCCCGGAGTTCTTTTATAGAAACCCTGTATTAACACTTTATTTGAAATATTTGCAAACGATTTTTGTATAACGTTTGAATGTGTCGTACCATTCGGTTTGGTTCGTTTTCGGTTCTTTTTCGTGTAAAAGTATAAAACGGTGCTTCGGTTTTTATTTGGAAGGTACCATAATATAAACAGTAGAGCACCGAATACTTCTTCGATAAGAACAGGTTTCTGTAAAGTACGAACACGTCCAGGAAACAGAAAGTTTTTACCTGATAGGGAGTGGATCTCTATTATTTTTAGTTTTAGTCGCAGTTTTTCTGATAAATATGAGCCGTTTACGTGATGTTGATGTGGATCGGCTGATTTCTGCAGTGCAGAAGACCAATGCTGTGGGACAAAACTTGTGAAAACTATAAGGATAAATTTAAGACACAGGAGGAATGGAATGACGTTTGTGTTGAAATTTTCACGTGTAATTCATCACATGATTTTGTTGACATCCTGAAGTAGATAATTAAAAAAATTGTCTTCGTGCTCTTTTAGGTTCGGGGAAATTGTGTAGAATGCTCCAAATTCCTGCCGTAAAGTGATGAGAAGGTGCTCCCAATGAATTCTACTATTCTTCCTTCGTGTTTTAATTTTTCTGTGGAGAAGCAACATGGCAACATCTTGTCTTCTCTCCATATGATCTGATCACTAATGAGTGTACCTACAGAAGAAAACACAATACCTAATATGATCCGCATGAGAACCGTGCATGTGTAAATATGTTCATTTGAGAACCAGAACCCAATGGAACCCAGATTTTTGAAACACCCTTATAGGGTGTATTATTTACATAAATTGTTACATGGTACTATAGATAATTCGGAATTGTTAACTAAGTTATGTATAAATGTGCCACGTATAACATCGAGAAAGTCACACATATTTAATTATCCTACACCGAATTCAAACTTTCATAAAAGCTCACCGTTAATGGCTATGTATGACTTATGTAACAAAGTAAATCTTTAATAATAATTACCTAAGGTTTCAAATATGTCTTAAAAATAGGGTAGGTATAGTAGTTTAGTTTTAATTTCAGTTTCTTTTCCCACATTGTGTGTTAGATAAGATTTTGTTGGTTATAGCAGATTCCACTATGGACAAATGTATGTCTGTTGGATAATAAATATTATTATTATTATTATTATTATACGGTTAATCTCATCCTCTCCCATTAAACTTTCTCATCAAATAAATCCCTCAGTTATGATTCTATAGGTACAAGAAACTTATTTGGAGTACAAGTTTATTAGGAGATAACAAGATACTTAAAATGCTAAAAGCTCTTCATATCAAACAGCCTTATTTAATATTCCATTATTTATTAACAAAAACTGTTTGAATACAACATAAAAAGTCAATTGCGAGTACCCACAAATCCTTCAGTTTTGGCGTTTATATAATGTGCCTAATGTGTTAACCGACCTAATAATAATATTTTTAGAACATTTTCATTAATTTCACTTGTTTTGAACGTTAAATGCACAAAATATAGGCACCTATTTAACAGATATATTTTGACAATCAATTCTCGAATTAATTGGATTATTACATTGTTCGTACAAAAAAGTATAAATATTTTTATTTTTTGTCAGCGTATACTTAACATTTTAGAGATATAAAAATGTCAGAATAATGGATTTATTCTAGTAAACAAATTAACTTGGACGGGTATAACCACATTGATATATGAAGCTTATTTGCAGCCTCGACAATTTGTAGATGTTTGGAAGATCTCACCATAAATCTTTCTTTTTATAGACAAGAATGTACGTCTATTTGTAGCTATTTGTATTTAGCAGTACATGTAGTAATATAAATTTTATAAAAATGATGAAGTTATTAATGAATCATTAACGTATGCGTTAGGAATTTATTGGAAGATGATCATTATTCTTGAAGATGTTGTTTCCACAGACGCGTCAAGGTATAAGAAACGTAGGGCGTACCGTCCATAATTAATCTATTAGTAAAAGGGAATGTGTTAACACTAGAAAAGGAAAACCTCTGAAAAAATTTACCTATTTGTTGTTAAGAAAAATCATTCCTTAAGCGGCAAGTATATGTTACATGTCTAAAATTGGAATATAAAATTGTAATATTACAATTATATTAAATCTAGATGTTTCTTATACTTCACAATAGATTTTTTATTTCAATATACTTCTTTACTTGATGTAATATTTTCGTACCTATACAGTGTGTCCCAGGATCAACTTTATAATGTGAAAATCCTTCTTAAAATAGGTAACTTGCAGGCTAAACACAATTTCTTTACCGAAGGACGTTTTAGTAAGTGAACATTTCTTGTCATTCGCACACATTGTAAAGTTGTAAAGATTTACAGGAAGACGGAAGTCCTATTAAAGTCATTTTGAGTAAAAAAATGTCTGAATTACAAAGTAGATAATATCGCCTTAGTTAAGCAAGTAAATAATAAGAACGAATTTGACTGTTATGAAATTCACAAAAATAAATGCTTTCTCATGAATAATGACGATTTTTTTGTAATTTACATTTAGATGTTCGCTGACGGTTGCAGCTTCGCGTTCTGTTATAATAAAAATATTATTGCAGCAATAATTTGCAATAGGTACCTAGTGTTTGAATATTGGGCAAAAATCATTAGTGTATTTCTATGAATTGTAAAATTATGAACATCCATATTTTTCCATGATTATAATTTTTTACAAAAATTTCTATTCATGCTGTACCATTGAATAAAGAATAAAGAGGAAGGAGTATATGCCCTCGACCTTGAAATCAAAGTGGTGGCAAAATGGCTACTAACATGTTTCCTGTTACATAGAAATTGACAGAAACAACTGCCATATTTATAACTCTAACTGGATGTTCAGTGACTGTAACAATCAACAAATAAATATTTCAAATTTTGCAGGTTATGGTCAACTGTCAACACGACCAAAATGTAAACAAAGATGACTCAACAGTGGTGTACAAATGGCTGAACTTCCGTCACTAATTTTTATGCCGCAATGATACGATACTCTCCTTCCCCTCTATTCTTTATTCAATGTGCTGTACCTACACGCATTCGCGTTATAGCTGCAGACTAAGTCACAACGGCCACCCTTATGGTTCGAAAAATAACTACAAGAAGAGCATTTTCCTCTAGCAACTGCACAACGTTGAAACTTACCGATTTTCCCAAGTTGGAGGTAAGCATTGCAGGATAATCTCTCCTGAATTGTAATTACAAGAGTACTGTTCCATTGTTTTTTTAGGTGTTTGTTCCTTATAGAAAGAATCGGACCCATTAATATTTAGCAATTGTGGTTTATTTACCAACCTGGTGGAAAGTAGAAGGTACATTATTTATTCCTAAAACAGCGAAACTACCAGGAACGGCAGGAACACTATTTGCCCTATATGTATATTTGTTGAAAATTACGCTTTTGACCGAGTGACAGTATCTTGCAAAGACCTTAACAAAAAAGGAGAAGAATTTAGGTACAACTAACGCTAGAAACGATTCCAATAATCGTTATGCTGATTATGCATACTTAACTGTCATGATCGCCTTACTTACATTTAAAAATTAAAAACACCTACTTACCTAACTTTCCTAATTTCGCATTGCCAGTTCCGTCAAGATTTATAAGTCAAGCACTCGTCATTTCATCAAATAAACGTTATACTGTGTTGACTTTTTGGATTTTTTTGAGGATTGGTGTAATAAAGTCGTAGACGATGACACAGATTCTGTGATAATACTGGGCGATTTCAATATTCACTATAATGAAAATAACACATATTCAAAGCGATTAAAAAGTTACCTTGGGGACAGGGGGCTGAAGCAGCATGTGGACCAGTATACACACATCTCACCAAATGGAAGCACATCATTAATAGATTTGGTAATTACAAACTATACCGATGTTCAGTGCAATGTGTTGCGTGAACCAGTTTTTAACAATCATTCATTGATAAGGCTTAGTGTTGGCAGCAGAGAAGTGAAAAATAGAACACTTGTGGTTAGAAAAAGACTACTTGAGGTACGTAGTTTTCAGAATATGGTCTCAGATGCTTGTGCTAATTATAACTATAGAGAACGTGACTTGGAGTGTAGGTACAATAACCTACATAACAGTTTCATATTAATAATAGACAAATTAATGCCTAAGGCTATTATTAAAAATAACGAAAAGTGCAAACAATGGTTTTCTAATGAAGTACTTCAGGAAATTAAATACCGCGATATGATGTACAAAAGATTTGTTTTCACGAGAGATGTAAATGACTGGAGAAATTATGCAATGTGCAGAAATAATGTCACAAAGTTAATTGAAAATATAAAAAAAGAATACTTTGAAAATGAGATAGACCGAAATAGAGGTGAACCTAAAAAAATGTGGAAAACCTTGAAATATTTAATATCAGGAAAAAATAAAATGATATATAATGAAATTAAAATTGCAGGAGATGTATATACTAATAAAATTTCAATTGTCGAAAAGTTTAATGAATACTACATAGATAGTATAGACAATATTCTGGAAACAATGACCCAGTCTCAGCATACTAATGCTGACATTCAAAACAATAATCTGGAAAATAAATTGGTTTCGTTTCAATATCTGGATGAGAAGTTACTAAAGAAAATCATATTCGCTTTACCAAATAAAAGTAGTCCGGATGATATTACTATGGAGGTGATAAAATTGTCATTTGAAAATGGGAAAAATCTTTTCCTAAACGTGATAAATAGCTCCCTTGAGTTAGGAGTAGTGCCAGAAAGACTTAAAATGGCTACCATAGTACCAGTTCAAAAGTATCGGGGACCACAAATATGGAAGAGTTTCGTCCAATAAACACGTTACCATCATTTGCAAAAATATTGGAGAGAGCAGTATACATTCAGTTATTGGAATATGTTACTCAGCAAAACGTATTATGTGAGTTTCAGTCGGGATTTAGACAGAATTACAATTGTGAGACAGCACTGCAGTATTTGATAAGTGAGTGGAAAGAAACTATTGATGATGGCATGTGTAGTGTAGTTATTTTTCTGGACTTGAAACGTGCTTTTGAAACTATTGACAGGGAAAGGTTACTACTTAAACTCAAAAATTATGGCATTGGGGGTATAGTTCATAAATGGTTTCAAAGTTATTTGTGTGATCGAAAACAAGTAGTAAGATGTGATGATGTGGTATCTAGTCCAAGAATAAACTATAGAGGAGTTCCCCAGGGAAGTATATTAGGTCCACTTCTGTTTATACTGTATATAAACGATGTTGGAAAAGTCTTGAAATATTGTAAGTATCACCTGTTTGCTGACGATACTGTTATATACATAACTGGAGATAATAAAGAGGAAATTGTACAGAAGCTGAATGAAGATCTAGAGAATATGCGTAAGTGGATGGAAGTAAATAAATTAAAGCTAAACGTACAGAAAACAAAAGGAATAGTAATTGGAAAAAGTAGAAATACACAAAACCTCGATGAAGAAAATGTAGCTGTAAAAATTGACGGTGAAAATATTGAAATGGTGGAAAAGATCAAATATCTGGGTGTAATAATAGATAAACAGCTCAAATTTGATGCACACATTGATTATATATGCAGAAAAATAGCTAAAAAAATAGGAGCATTGTATCGATGTGGCTGTTACCTTTCTGTGGAAACGAGAAAAATTATATATAATACAACAGTATTGCCACACTTCCATTTTGCAGCAACTATTTTATACTTAGCGAAACAAACAAATATTAATAGACTACAACTTCTCCAAAATAGAGCCATGCGAGTTATCTTAAGAGCAAAGAGAGAGACCAGCATTAAGCAAATGAGGAAAACTTTAAACTGGATGGAAGTCAGAAGCATGCTGGAAATGAATGTGTTAGTGTTTGTACATAAATGTAAACTTAAACTCACTCCGGTATATCTGTGTAATAAGCTAAAGACATTTTGTGATACCCACGATTATAGTACAAGACATAAAGATAGATTTATATTAGATCATAGAAGGACAAGGGCGTCCCAAAACTCTATTTTCTTTAGGGCCCTTTTTGAGTATAATAAGCTTCCACTCATTATTAGAAGCTCAGATTTAGGTAGCTTTAAGAGGCGTGTTAGAGAGTTGTACCTACTTAAACAGTCATAGTAGAATAGGTCCCTATATACCTACTTAGTATATAATGTGATAGTTTTTACCCTTATTTTTTAATTTTGTAATGTTTATATTTCAAGTTGTTTGTGTAGCATTTTTTGCTAAATAAAGTTCTTATTATTATTACTTCTTCATACAAGATACAAGTAATAATTCTTAGAGTTTGTACTTCTGCACTTATCATGAATTAAACTAATTGCTAGATTCGTTCTAAAGAAAAACTTGTCCTTCTTGTTTAGACGTTTCTATCAAATATTCAGCAAATTATTACCTCGTTATCAACTGATATAAGTGTTTCTATTGTTAACACAATTTTGCGGATTCTAAAAACGTTTGGCAAAAGGACAAGCATAGTCATTCACAGAATTGAAATACATAAATTCGACGACATTAATTATATATCAAGTTTATTGTGATTGGACATTTTACAAGATCCAAGTGCAAGTTGAAAATGATTTCGTTGAAATTATGAGATTCCACATACCAATTGCTACGTCTTGTCATGATGCTCATTTATTTTTATTATTTATATCACCCACTCTAAAGTTATTTATTGCAGGTATCTGCGTATTAAGAGCTAGTATTTTTAATAGCGACTTCTTTATAAGGAATGGTTTGCTTTCTTTCGCCCTTTATGACCTTCTGTGGCATAACATTTATACCCTTATTCCCTTTTTCTTTGTTATTCGTTAGTTCCATCATATTTTTTCGCTCATTTTACAAATTCAGTCCAGTCATTTCTTGCAACAAAGTTGCCTCGTTTATTTTCCTTTAACATTCCATCTTGGTCTAGTCTCATTATCAGCTCCAGTTGCAGATTTGTTCGAATGTCTTCACTTCTGTTGTTCTTCGTTCATTAAGCAGAATATCGGTAAAATTAACAATTTGGAAAACATTCCTTGATATTCTATTTGATTATTTTCTGTAATAGCTATTATAATATTTATAATATTGTTTATTTCATAGTGATAGCAAAGAGTTATATACCTACCTACTCTTTGGTAATAGTCATGGTCAATTTTTTTAGATAGGAGATAGGTACTTTCTAAATAACTTTAAACAAATTTCTTTATTTTAAGAATGATCTTCGTTTCAAAAGCTTTACTGATGGGTTTCTAGTTAAGCCCCTCTGTAGTATGAATGTGACTTAGACATGCCTGCAAGCATAGTAGTACAAGAATAAAGTAAAGTTCTTTTGCGAAGCTCCAAGAACAAGTAAACATTAATATTTCTATCCGGCGTGTTACGTTCTAAAAGATGTTTCGGAAAAGGAGGCATCGGGAAATGATGTTTGGAATAGCCGTCTTGCTAAATGCATCGCACCAGCAGATACAAACATCGTAGACATTGTGTCGTGTCTGTATTGTTGGTTTAGAAAAATGAACAAGTTTAGGTAGAATAAAAAAAAGGAATGGATGAAAAGCTTCGAGTAGAGGTACACTTCACGTCAGCAGTTGCTTCAGACGTTCTGTTTGCGAACGAATCTGAGATAGTGCAACTACCGAACTACCTGAGCTTGTTGACTATACAATGGAGAAATTAAAGGTAGAACTGATTGAAGAAAGATGTACATACCTACTTTAGCAACGACTTGGAACGGAGTTCTATAGGTTGTATGACGATTAAAGTACTACAGATACTCGATATGTTCTTCAAGTGGAAGTGGTCTCTTGTGGATATACTTAACTGGAAATTATCCATAGTTCAAATTGCGCACATCAAGCACACGGAAATTTTCTGAAACCGTTGGAAATATTCACAAACTTTTCCTTTGGTAACATTTGATTCTCTGCTTCAAAATGAGAAATGAGAAAATGTTGCATCATGTCTAGGTCGGACACCCTTGTATGGTGAAGAGCCCATTTTTTAAATTTCTTCACACGGGGACATTTACGGAGCCACACTTTTGTTATCTTATGAACACACGGAATAAGTCATAAGACATATAAAGTGTAGGTACACTTTTAAAGGAAAACTCCTTTATACAAACGAGATGAAGGAGTGTCTGTTTTAAAACTGTCCAATTTGATCCACCCTCTGTACATTTTGTTGTAGATATTGATATTTTAAAAATATAGAAGTAAATCTTACAGAGCCACATGCAGCTCCGGAACCGCAGGTTATTATACAATGTAATGATTGAGTAACTTATCTGTGATTGTATGTTCTCGATTGCATTAAGTATGATGTATTGCCTATACAAAAGGTGAATCAATTGATAGAGAAGCAAATAAATTGTACATTCATACGTTGAGTATTCAATGGTTCATATAAATACATTTACTTACATTACAGTACTGTTTGTACCTACTATCGTCAATAGTACGTGGTAATTGGCATTTTGGTCATTATATTCATATTTGTAATGTAATTTATACAGCGTGATTAAAAATGATTCGAAAAGGTCGAAGAACGTAGCAATAACAGAATGACAGATAATAAAAATACGTATTTCTTGAGCTTATATTTATACACCTCATACTAAAAGCGATATTCGTTAATCTTGGAAGACATCAAAAGCATATTAAAATCTTACGTTTCCTAGATTTATTTTCGCGCAGAAATTTCATGCAAGCGTACTTTATTGTGGACGATTAGGAAGAATCCCTGAGGCGCCAACAACCTACTCATTTTGAATTAATTAATGAAAATAAGTTACATGGTTACGTATTTGTGTCGCAGCTTTCACAGTCAACGATAACATAATATTCTATAAATACATACACAACAAACAGGCTTTGTTGGTTCATAAATATATTTTACTCACTGAAGATGCTGTGCTCTGTTTGCTGGAAAAATGGAATGAATGTAACGTACTTCTCTAAATCTCTTTTTCAATCACATAAGCAGTTCCTTGTTTTCAACATTGTACGTGTACCACAGTCACTGTACCTAGCACATCCGTTGCGTTACTTTCCAATTAGGTAGGTAGGTATTCCATACACCCCACGGCGATTTATGTACCAACGGGTTGGGGTAATGATAAGAAAACAGATAACATGAACTCAAAAAACCTTTCAAATTCATGTTTTCATATACGTACTTAAACCGAACAAGAGTCCTATATCTCTCATTAGAAAAATAAATTATAAAATATCTTACACATCTTATAGTGTAATAATAATAACATAGGTATCTGTGTAACAGAGTTGTTACTGTGTTTGGTATAATTTTTAGGGTAAGGTAAGAGAGACTCCTGTACTAACTTTAATGAAGTTATTATTACTTTTCTTTCAGCAGTACAAACTGGCTCGCTTATATGTCGCTTTGGTCACGTTTTCAATATTTTCAATTGTCTGCTTTCTCGCATTTCCAGAGAAAGTCTAAACTACTACGTAAAAGAGGTTTAAGGTTCATTAAAAGTTCTGAGGGTGGAAAAGACATACACGAAGGAAGGGGGGGGGGGGGTGATTTTATATTCCAGAAGTGCATGAAACATTATCCGAGTTAGTAATCGTTAGAGCGCAGCGTCTGATTTCAGATCCAAATATACGATTCTCGCACCATCGACAATAACATCACACGAAATGGGGTAGACTGTGCTTTGCTTTGGTTGGGTCACCGTTTGCTGCCGGCATCATATCAGTGGTGACGAATTTCCAGTGAGTGGTATGGTAAGTATGATACTTGAATGTAGGATCAAATATTCGGGCCATTATTGTCGAGCCTCGGGTAGTAGGTGTTTGAGTGTTATAAATAAGAGGTTCGTGATATTAACCTGTTGGGGCTGTCTGAAACAGGAATCAAGTTGCAGCCTTATTAAAATCCTTCACGTTTAATAATCGGCTTAGAAGCGAATCGTTTGATGGGAAAGGTCGGTCTGATTACTTAGATGATACACTTATTCCGCGAAGTAAGCACTTCTGTTATAGATATTGAACTCGTGGTCGTCGCTAGGGAAATCATGTCATTGAAATGTTTGTTGCTGTTGGCTGTTGTACTGTTCAGTGTAGACGATATTACCTTGGCTTGGCTTGATCGGTGAAGTGGCCGGAGTTGCTATATCCCTTCGGCGAGTTAGAATGGTGAAAATTGAGATCTGTTCCTGTAATCAAAGAGGACTGGCGTAAACTGGGTACAAACAATCACTTTCCTCCGTCTTTCTGTCAATTTACCTTCTTATCGTGTGTGAAGAAAGGTACGGAAGATTCACCTATTTTCTGGGTGAGGATTAATGTCGCTATTAGGCGCTGGCTATGTATCGGGATGGTAGTGGTGATGAACTGAACAGCTATATCAAGGTAATTGAAAGTTTAAAGCGGAGTTTCGTGTGATGTTGCATACTTCTTAAGAGAAACCCTCCCAACATTCCGAAGGTCTCTTCAAGTGATCATTGGAGGATGAGAGCGGAAGGGAGTTTAAGTCTGTGTTTACCGGCAGTGGGAGGTGGTCTGAAGCTATTACTGTGCATTGGAAGCATTTCGTTTCGAAGTATCGGACCAGAGCTTCAGTCCACAGTCGTTGATTGCCAAAAGAAGTAGGGGTTCTGCTTCTGATGCGGTTCATGCTGAGTGTTGTAAGGAAATTACACAGGATTACTATAGGAGGGGTATCTCACATTTTTATCGTCTATGAAAGTGCAGGGGTGCAACGGTGTGAAACCTTCATAGAAGTTCGATTCACACTTAAAGATTTTTTTCGATTTAAATGACTAACACTTAACCACAGTCTGTACTTTACGAAACGTTAAATAAGATCTCTTTTCTATTCACTGCGTTATTTATTTTGATTCTCGCACCCTTACCACTTTTTCAATGAAATGTATAGTTCGATATTTATTCCAGTTATTTATTCGTTGTAGTTCAATTGTCTTCATATGTGGGTGTCGTAAGATACTCCAACCCTGTTATTGGTAATCTCCAGTTAATACTGCCTGCTTTCTGAAAGATCTAATACTTCTGCATTGTATAAATAAATCTTGATTATCTTAGGATGTTGAGTGCTGTTCAAATTTTCGGAAGACGAAGAAAATTATAAACGTTCACAGTTTATGCAATTACCAATTAGTGACATCATATACCTACCTAACTTTAACATCGCGACTTTTGAAGTTTACAAATCGTTACGCGAGTTGAGTTTGAAATTTTAATAGTTTGACAGAACAACTCATAAATATATCAGTAGATAACCATATAAAAGTACCTATTTTAAGATTTCTACTTTTGTAGTATTTAGCAGTACGTCGACACGAATGTCGGCCGCATCTAATAAAGTGAGGACAAGTAGGTCTTGAGGGATTAGCCGGGAATGTAAGAAATACGGGATTCTTTTAAAATAGCGCTAAGTTGACAGCGTGGGTTGAAAGACGGACAACCAACAGCTGTGGAAGCCATCCTGACGGACGTATTCCAACATCACTTTTCACTTTGTATTTTCGGCATAGTATTCAGAATTTGGAAGGAAACATATTTATAATACCCTGCGGACAGCAGCAAAATCATCCACAAAAATAAAAATGCTTTGATACAAATTATTACTCCGACATTTTTTAATATCCGTGAGGAGATATTCTTATCGCATTGATCTTTTAAGTGTTTGATATAGTGAATTTGGCAAATGCTTAGACGTCCATTTAGTAGTATCTAAAAATTATATTTACAACAAAATGATTTGTTTGAAAAGGGAAGATAATTGTTTGTTAAAACATTTGGGAACGTTTACTAAACATCAGGATTCCAAATGACAGTTTTCAAAATAAGCAGTAAACATTTTACGGCTTTCTTGCTAGATGAGATAATGATGTAGTTCTTGCACGCGCTATTAATTTTACGTGTAAATAGCTTAAAACTTTTAGAGCGAAATTTGCAACGTTTTCAAATCTCTTTGCGTACCTATGCCGACATCAAAACAAAATGCATGTGACAAAGAAGCGCCAATAACTTACAAAAGATTTGTTTTTTTAAGAACAAACACTACCTATTCGTAGCAGGTATTCATCTGAAACGCATTAAAAATTTGTTGCAGGTCGTGATATTTTGCTCAATTTCATCTCAATTATAAAAAATGCACACAATTATAACGAATAAACGATTGAGACAAAGTTCCTGCCTGTCTCCGGATGTCCCAGAAGAGTGGAGGAGTGGGACTGCATGGGTAACTTTCTTATTATTGAAGATGGAGATTTGGTTAAATGGACAATATTGCGTAGCTTTACTTGTACTATGCTGTTTTGAAGCAAGGTTTATTAAGTGAATGTTTTGAAGTTTGTTTGAAGAAGTTCAAAACGTCGAACACTCTTCAGAAGCCATTTAAAAAAACTAAAAGTTGCCGTTTTCTTGGTCGACATTTTTAAACAGATTTTAAATCAACATAAAGTTATGCAATATTGCTCATTTAACCAAATCTCCATCTTAAATAATAGGAAAGTTATAGGTACCCATGCAATTCTACTCCATATAGGACATCCTGTCCTGTGTATGTATTGGCTACTAAAGGATGGTCACATACGTACAACAAAACGGGAATTCAACTGTGAGAAGAAACAATACACTATACACACTATGTTATTCGGAAATGATCAAGTTGTGCTTGCCGAGAATATGGACCACTCTAAATAATATATGATGAGAAACAGCAAATAGCATTTAAAAATAGATATGGAGAAAATGAAATATATGGTAACCATGAAGGCTTCGCGCCGGAAAAATTAAAACAATGGAAACTATTGAAAATAGAGTGAAACAAATAAAAAGCGAGTGGCGAATTGTGTAGATGTCGGTAATTATGATGAAGAAAACGTTATCAAAAAAGCTGAATAATGTAAAGATCGACATTTTTTGGATGCGTTTATAAGGATTAAAAATACGTAAGTATGCTGTTGTTTGTATATTTTGTCCGTCTGGGCCCATTTCTGGGGTTTTTGTCTACTCTAAGGGGAATCGTTCTAGATAGCTGGAACTTTTCCTTTTTGTTGTTCCCTTATAAATTATTTCCCGAAGAGCGATTTTGGAAACTAAAACGTTAATAACATCTACACGCTAAGAGGCTTCCCACTGGCGGTTGTGGACCTTGTGAGAAACCTACAGGGTCGGGATTCGATAGATCAAGTACCATCAGACCTTGTGACGGTGAGTTACTCGTCATCAAAAGTTACCTGAACGTATGTGGGTCTGTGTGAAAAGGAAAGTAAAATCCCTCTATAATGTTCGTTCGTATCAAAAAACTAACAAAAACAAGACCTGTTTGACATTGTCACCTGGGAGTTGCACTGTAACGAAAGGGAATAAGAGTAAGAAAAAACTCTCACGAACCAGACCTGAACAACATTCGAGTAGAAATATCTGTTAATTCTATTACTTCTGCTCCGAAAAACTACCTGTTTAATTTCTTAGTTCTGATCACTTCGTTCCAAGACCTGCTACGTAAACCATCCTGTGAATCCCGTTTGGAAATTTGAAGCCAATTCGGCTCGTGTCTATGTTGATCCCATGAGAAGCCTCGTGCCTAAAATACTACATGAGCAGTGCATATCTGGTTTGTGGTAGACAGACAATGAATGAACCCAGTTAACGTAAACAACTTTTTGAAGTTTTATTTAATTAGATCCGCAGTAGTAGAAGCAAAGATTATATAGCCTTTGGTAGTAGTAGTTTGGTTTTATGGATGTAAGTGACACAAGTGCAAAATTAGACCCAGATTTGTCATCACTTTTCACTAATTAATGTGCGAAGTTTCGCCATTGTATACAGCTCTCCTCATCGATGGGACCTAGATATCTCATTCCCGGAGATGATCGCAGAAGTGACTAGTGATGTAATGTCAAGTGTTTTGACCATAAAGGTAAAATAACCGGTATTACAACGGCGTTCTATGACGTATGGCTACTATGCACACGATACTGGATTCAGCATCAATCTGACCACCTGAAGATCGAAAGCGAGGAATCCTGGACAAGAACATTCTAAGTAATACATATGGCTATTCATAAAGCTGTGAATAATATAGCGTCCATCATGAAAATCTGCGAGTGCTAGCTATAATATAAATACCTACTTACGCAGCAACGCAACTTGGTATCATTCGAAATGACAATAACCACACGCACATAATAAAATCAGTCACTCACATCTTGTACCATACCTATTGGAGTAAATATGGCCAGGAACAAATTTTGTTCGGTTTGATTAACTCGAATAGAAAGAGTTACAGAACGTCGTTACCCCCAACCCTCAGCCAATAGGAATTGCGCGCGAAAACCCCGACACCGGAGTGGCTGCAAGGGTAGATCCCGTTACCCGAAGCTCTTCATAAGGTATCTGCGGTCCAGGAGAAGACAACTTGAGTTGGGCAAGCCTACCTACCCTTAACAAGCTGCTGAAGCTGGCAGTTTGACTCGAGAGTATTTCGCGCATCACTTCCCGTCCGCTACCAACCCTTGGTAGTGTGCGACGGTGCCACCACGTTCGCACTCTCCGCTAGTGTAGGGCTGCCATACGTCCCGGTACACCGGGACATGTCCCGGTTTAGAGCTCGGTGTCCTCGTGTCCCGGCCGATAAGTCAATTGTCCCGGTTGCGAATCAGCTTGTTTACTATGTTTACTAATGGTACTGAAGTAATAAAAACTTGTTTTTTTTTGCTTGTTGTATCATAACGCGTTGTTGATTGATTAAAGTTTCAAATCCAATAAGTTTTTCAATTCTTTACAGTCAATCCTTCCCTCCCCCTCCTCAGCAGCCGCGCTTTATTAAAAAATGTTGGCATAATTTTTTTAAATTTTATTTATGGAAAGAATTTAAAGTCCCCCCCCCCCCCCAAGTTGCAACTACTGAATATGTCCCGGTCGGCACTTCGACATGTATGGCAGCCCTACGCTAGTGACATCCCCCGCACCATAGACTATTTCGTATTCCAAGTGACCAAGTGTCATTGACTTTCTTAGTATTTTTTAGTGCCATTGACTGTTCCTATTTTCTAGTTTCCGCATTTAGTACTGTATATGTTTATTATTGTGTTACTGTACGTATTGACTATTAATTATTGTTGTAAACGTAAAGTGTACAGAATATACCTCTTAAACCACCCCGGGTTCCCGGGTATCATGCAATCAATTGGGTAACGATGATAGGCAAAAAGAGGGTTGCGGGCCACTTAAACTCGAAACCTCCATCTCATGTTTTCATTAAAATTGTTGATTGAGTAGGCGTTTCATTTGAATCACGACTAGCGACTAGCATCAGGTTTTAGGATAAAAAATGAAATATAAAATGTTAGATGTTACTCACTAATGGACGCGTGTATTTTGAGTTAAATAACAAACATTAATATAAGTTTAACGAATAAAAATCATGAATGAAATTAAAGTAGGTATGTTAAAACAACACGCAATATGTAGGTAACGATTTATGCTTCATAACTAATTTCAATCTATTTTTTTCATTCAACTTCTTAAAGCCTGACGCTCACTTTTATCGAAACTAGCCGTTATTACAATCCCTGAATCATTTTCTCGCTAAAAGTCTCCTGAAATACCTAGGCAATCAACACTTGTAATAAAAACAAAAAGGGGGAGGTTTCGATTTTAATGTTTTAAGAGTTACAGAAGTTGGAAATACTTGTAGGTAGGGGTAGGTACGTACATACTGTCTAAAAAGAAAACTCAAAAGGTTGTATTTACCTATGTGTATTACGATTGGAAGAATTTTCAAACACTAAATAATGTACGAAGATGTTATAATATCGTTTTAAATGCGAATAGTATCTATTTTTAGCATGATAGGTATTAAGAACGATTAGGTACGATCGTCTCACCTATTTTCCGATTTAATAGTAATCTATTTGTTAACTAAGCTTGTTAAAAACTGCCTAAATTGCCAAGATTACAACAAGACTCTAATTTATACACGGTAATGAAATGTAACAAAAATAAGAACACGCTGAATGAAAATGTCAAAAAAATTAAAATGTTGAAATAAATTATACACTTTAAGTGTTCTCGTGGAAGAAGTTAAATGACGCGTTGGTAGGAAAATAAACATGTCAAATGAATATGTGTATTTTTCGGTTAATAAACTGTTATACTTAATAGTCCTATTTTTGTAGTTTTTATTTTAATTAGATCACGACCCTTTTCGAGTGGTTCTAATGTATTTCTTGTAACACAGTTAACTATTATTTTTTTTTCAACTATACAATTTATGCATTAAAAACGTTTCTTCCATCAAAGGTAACTTCATCTAATGCTAATGGAACATTGATAGATAAGGTTATTGTGGAACCATTGCATCGACAATGCTCAGACCTATAAGATGTATAGGTAGATATTTATATTTAAAATTAGAAATACTCGTACTAAGCCTATTTTCGAGAAATTTAGTGTTGAACAATCAACTATAAACTGGAAGGTCAAAGATCTCTTGAGATTCGATAATATTCTTTGCTTTGTTCAGCTTCGTTCGAAAGATTTTTTTTTACTATTCAAATCACAGAATAAAGCACAAGTGATTCAAATAATGTATCTACAAAACAGATTATTGAAAGACATCTAACTTATGCACCAAAAAAGGAATAAGTATAAAAAGTGATCTAAAATTCAATGAAAAAGTGAATAGGTACCACGTAACAGTCTGTCATCTACTATGCAGGGTATTTCAGAATAAGATGCTGATCCTTAAGGGTGTGAATCCTTATGTGATTTTAGGAAGAAAAGTTCAAATAAACCTATGTCCTAAACCTCTTAACTTTTGAGCTACAAGGTGTTAAAGTTTTAAGAAAAAAATCGTTTTTTATCGTATGTTTAATGATTTCCTAGATATTTTTATCAAATTTGGCACTCGACCTCTAAGCATTAATTATTTTGTCATTGCAATTATTTCCTTGACAACAAAGTTTCTAGCCTCCTTTTCAGAAATCATAGGCACATAGCGGCATGCGCATTAAATGTTTTTTATTTTTTTTATCGGAAACCGTTCGTCGCACGAAAAAAAGTCAAAAAATCTAATTTACCCTAAAATGAATGGGAATTTTAAAAATAATGTTTATTTTAAGAAAAAGCTGTGGCGTGCATAATATTTTTCCAAAAATATCTAGTTCACATCCTGTACGGACGCCACTGGTTAAAAAATTAAAAAATCTTTTAGGTTTAGCTTGGGTTTGCTAATACTGGAGTCAAAATATTGAACATGTTAGTAATTATTACCTCAAAATTTAATGTTGAAATTCCAATTTAGTACCTACAATATTACTTTCGTTGACATAACTTACTTGTGAACGGGACCTTTCTTTGCCACAACCAGTAGTTGGGCAATGTAGCTAAAATGTATGCTAGTCTACTGCACAAGTACCTATATCTAGGTACTACACCTTAACGTAGTTGGTGGTAATAAGCAAACATATTTCCTGCAGTGATAATAATAAACAACTTTTAAGGTTTACATTCCTTTATTTATTGCAATCTGTGTTTCCTGAATCGTTAAAAACGTGCTTGTCCCATTAAGGAAAATCAATGACCTTTTCATATGTATGTAATATTACTAATCAATTAACCTGGGACAATACTCGGTAGCAATATTACAGATAGAAATGTTCATGTTAACAAACTATAATTATACAACTCTTTTAAAAAGACACAAATACGTTTCTGATCTCAAGTGGCCCATTAACATGATTTTATACGACATTGATATATTTACACTTCTACGCACAACAACAAACATCTAAGGGTTATTTGTAGGTAAACATAAATAACAAAATCTAAATGTTTAATGACCAGTATGTGCAAACATTTTAGGGGAGGTGTGAAAAGTGGCACAAGTGTTAAAAAGGGTGGAAGTCGTTCATAAGTGTCGGTATCCGGACGGCGAAGACTTCAGCTGCTAATAGTATATCTTATAAGTGGGGGCTTAAAACACTTTTAACATACGCATGCAAACAAATATGTATGTAGTATGTTTTATAGACATGCCATGTAAGTTTTGTATAGCAGTTTGCAAGATTTTTTAAACGAACATAATAATTAAATTTCCTCGTCATCGGTGGCATGAAAAATTCACTATAAATTCATGATCACTATATAACACTTTGGCACTATCAAACATAAATAAAAATTGATTTTTTTTTCCTTTATTTTTAGTCGTTAGGTAGTTATATATATTTCTTACACCATATATATATACTTAAGAATGCTGAAACCTTTAATATACAAAGTAAGAGAGGTTCTTGCGGAAATTTTATTTTTCAAATGTACCATTAGCCAATACTGATATGATGTTTCTCTTTTGCACCATCGAGGTAGTTTTTCTCATTATAGTTTGACATGGGTGAAATTCGAGCCTAAGATATTGGCCATTGCCTATTACACGGAGGGGGAACTGTATTTCAAACAAGGAATAACGTTTAATACAAGGAACGTTTTCACGGGTAACATAGCCAACAAAGTAATAAGGATTTTCCAGTGACAGTACCTACAGTTGCCCTCTAAGTACTAGGTAGCTGCAAAATTAATTTGTGATCCAGAGTAAGTTCTTCCATTTATAGTACTAACTGTAAACCACCCAATAATGCCAGACACTCAATTCAAGCAAAAAGCTAGATGAAACTCGTTAGACAGTCGTCGTGCGAGAAGAATCTTCAAAAGAACATCTCGCAATCTGGATCGTTTCCACACAGAGCAATCAAAGAAGAAACTAAACAAGCATCGAAAAATAATGTTTGCCGGCATGTTATGTGGGGAGTGACTTGAGACATGAGTGTCATTATGGGTTACGCGATTCTAATCATTGGAGTGATACAAAGGCCATCGCACGGATGGAATACTTCCTCCGTGTCAATTTGTAATCAATCGAACAGAAACCAACGAGATCGGAATCATCTTGCAGCAAACTTGAAACTGAGAAAAACTGGCCGTTTGGGAACGTGTAAATTAACTAGAAATATAGTTGGAAAGCATGTACGGCCCACTTCACACAACTGATTTTGAGGATGAGTAATGTTACTTTCTTAAATTTTCAAACAGGTAATAGTCTGCGGAGGAAGATAACTGTTCACTCGATTTTTTGTCGTACTACATAATATGGCCCATGGAATATGGAGCTGCGTACTTTAAAGTCTATAAGAACAATGTTGCCACAATTCTGGTATTGTAACTATCACTTTTGGTGGTGCTTCTTCTTTCGCCTCTGTTCATTCCACTAACTCATTAGTCATTGGGTAAATAATCGTATTAGAGATAGATAGCCTATAACAATTGTCTTCAACAAATTTAAAAACTTGCTTTCCAATGCGGTCTGAAAATATATTTTGATACGAAATTTTGTTAAATCAGGGCGAGCTCCTGATAAATAATTGGGTTAGTTCATAAAAATAAATTTCAAAATAAACATAAGATTCTGCTTTTGAATCGTGTTTGTAAATTATTGCAGTTCAAAAAAGTTAAATAAAACGTACCATTTCCGAGAAAAAAAGAATTGAAGTGTTCAAACATGAGCGTTCGCGCTAAATCAGTTTTAAACAGATAGTGACGTCACGTACTGGGAAACGCCCACTGTCAGTCGGCTATCGTTGCGTTTTTGAAACTGATTCTTACGATGGTGGATGCAGGTTATTTGAAAGCTATGTCGGATAATCTTCCTCGAGTAGATGTTTTTATGTTGGCCGAGTTCTTAAAGAAGGATGGTCGATTTAATACTGCAGGAATTCGTGGAGCAAAAGCTTGAATAAAACCTAACAAAGTGAAATTCGTTTGCTTGACAGACTCTTACTACGCAGATATTTTGCATATTGCATTACTTTACTCGTTTACCACGTCTCATGTATATTTATTTTTGTCAATTACTTAAACATTTAGGTTTGCTTAGTAAGTAACTACATCTTACATCAAAGTGATCCTCGCAGCAGTAGAAATCCGAAGAAGTTATTTTAGAATAATCTCTTCTAGCTGCTTTGAACCACATTTTTCGAATTTTTACGTCTCGAGGCATTGTCAAAAATGTCTTTTCAGGTGTTGTAAAAGTCGTATTAGTGCACATAGGCACAAAACACCACTTGTAACACCTTTTCGACGGCTCCATGATCGCCAAACAATCATTCGTAAATACCAGTTTAGCTGAAACACCAGTATATGACGTCATTCCGTAGTCGGCACCTGTCGCTGAGTTGTCGTGCAGTTTCGACGCTTCGCGATTTAAAATTTGAAAAAAAGCTGTTTAAATTATTCTAACGCCGCTTATTTTTGCAATATCGAAGACATCTGACATCTTTGCATTTATTAAGCGTATAAAAAAATTATGTGAATTAACCCAATTGGCAACACACCCCTCTAACTAGAAGCAACTAATCACGATAGCGGAATGCAAATTGGCAGGATATAAAAACATGTAAACTTCACTAAATAAAACTGTCAAAATAAAAAATCAAATAAATCCATGTTAATTATTACTTAAATGTGATACCAGATACCGTGTCTGATCTTCAATGATTAATATTTGTAATAATACTGTCGTTATGTATTATTTTGCCAATTCATTTATTTCTGAAGTTTTAAGGTTTTGTCATTTAACAAATGATTTTATTTTAAATTTAAAAATTTGTATGTTATTTATTTTCAAGCATACCCTCACTATATTGAACGAAATCGGTTAGTTACCATCTTCCTACAGTATCTACTTAGATGCGTAAATTTATGATGGTCATTAAAATCACTGTAACATTTTAACAATAATGCATGCGCAATAGAATTTTTGTAGAGAACTTTTCGGAACTAATTTACAAAATGAAGTGATCGAAATATTTAAAAAAAACCCTCAACATTATTTACTTAGTTATTCGCTCAACAATAAATTTTAATAAAAAAAGATAATGCGCCCCACTGGCGGTTAGGGGGGGGGGGGTGTTAATTATCCCCCCCAACGAATTTTTTGTTCGCTTATTTATTTTCATTCTTAAAAATTACCAACATTTCAAACAAACAAATTAAGTTATGGTGAATCTAATCGGCGATCTACGACGGTGAGTTTTACCAAAACTGCTGGAGTCGTGGAAAGGACCGATACCTGATACTTTTTTTAAAAATTAACCCCCGCCTAACTCAGTTGGCTGGAAACGCCATTGAATTGCGTCCTATATGTGAAAGTAAATTACAATTCTGTGAGGTTTTGGAAAGTATATGGAGAAGTAACCACAAACAACGAAAAAGCAAGGAAAAAAAGCTGAATAAATTCATTACAATTGCACATCTTGAATAGTATCTGTGTGAAATTTGTTCTTTTGTTTTGAGAAAAAACTAATATTTTCAAAAACTACTCCACTTTAGACATTTAATTTTCACTTTTTATCTGATAAAAAGTACGTTATGTAAACAACTTTAAAAGTGTTCAATAGAAGTGGATTATTCAAAAAAGTTTGACGAATAAATTCGATATTCAATAATGGGCTGGCAGCTATTTCTCTTATGCCAAAAATCAAGCCTCTTCTCACTATTAATTCAATCATCGGTGTCAGACATTTTAAAGATTTGATGTGTTGTTAAAAATTACCCAAAAGCGTTGATTGAAATATTAATATTTCAATCAACGCCAAAAGGGAGCTTCATTTTCAAATTAATGCTTTCCAAAATAAATATCATGTACCTAATGCTACGAACTTTATCCAACGTGGTCATGTATGGTAAAACACAAGAAACGGTGTGGGTTAAAAGACGCCAAGACGACGCTGGCATGTATCGTGTTAAAGAAGTTTATTAGTAATATCTAATGCTTTTAAGCAGACCATACTACTTCAACAAAAGCTGTTTCAAGAGGTACCTTAAGTTTAGTTTCCATACCTTAAATGCTTAAAATAAAAACGTGGAGGTAAAAAGTTTGTGTGATCAAGAAAATGGTCACCAGCCTTGACGTTATTTTCATGTAGGTACTCTATACTCAACATCTTTACTTTTTACGAAAAACAGAAGAATTAAATGTTTTTCAATAATAAAAGTATTTGAAAATCAACATAATTCGAAGATGAGCTCATACACTTGTTTCAAGGGTTAAACAGCAGCGTCCTGTTGAATTTACTCGATCCTTTTAGAGCTGTTCAGCGAAAATCCTATGGATGTGTGTGTTAAAGATACACAATTAGTGTGTACGGTTTTTGATTGCAGGCGACATGTAGCTAGCAGAGATCACTTTTCTGATGTAGATGATGTAGGTCTAGTAGCTCTTACTCTACACGGTTTCAATTTTACTGTGATCTCAAGCAGATATTCCCGATTTGTTTTAATATTGATGTTAAATTGCGTATAGGTATATAACGTACAAAAATAAAAGGGTGGAGAGAATGAAACATGTATTTTCAAGCAGGACCGGATTAAGGGGGACTAAGGGGTAACAGCCCCGGGTACCACTTAAAAAAATGTTTAGTAAAACGAAATAAATTAAGGTAGGTATCTGTTTATTTATTTATTTACTTGTACATTTATTTACTCTTACTTTATATTCATATGGTTTTATTTTAATGTTTATCGTGTAAAATAATTTCGACGAGTTTAAAAAGGGCCCCTTTCACGTAAAGGGTCTTGGGGCCCATCAACTCTTTAATACGGGTCTGTTTTCAAGTTGCCTAAATGGTATAAAAGCAAGCGTGTTTAATCATCGTAAGGGTACGATGATTCGAACTCGGAACTTCGTAAAGAACACTTTAGGGGGGCAGAAGGCAACTGCATTATCAGCTGACAAAAAAAAATTGAAACATATCCTCAAGAATTTTTTTTGATTTGTGAACTAGGTTTCAGTATTATTATTTATTGGATACCACTTGAGTATTTAATAAATAAATTGTATAAAAATGCATGACTGATTACTACGATTAAAAATAAAAGGAATGATTCAATATTTTATTTACAAAAGGCAACAAACAGATATACATTATAGCGATATAACATTACAAATCAAACTGTTCAAAATGAACATCACAGCCACCAGCAAATATATGACTTTTGTCGGAAATGGCCGGTTCCACACACTCAACAATTTCTGTTTCGTTTCAAATTTGCCGATATCTGTTTTTTGCACCTCATCTTCAAATCAATATTTCAGAATACGCACCATTTGAAAAATTCAGCTTGTAGAAAACCTAATTTCCTAAAAGGAATTGATTGTTCTTAAGCCAAAAAAGTGGTACGTGTAACCTAGGAGGTTCACCTAGGAAGTCGTTTATAATTCCAACTCGCATATTTACTGAAAATCGTTGTAGATGGCTGGAATGAATAACGAAATAAGGAATTCCTTCTTAATTTAATCGCAATGTGCCGTAGGGACGTTAGTCAGTTATTATTTAGGTTATTGTGGTATAAAAAGCTGAACTTAATCGATACAGTAGGTAGGTATAACTCGGTGAAGAAATAATGTTGACGTACCACGGAATAACCTTTAGAATTTATTAGCAGATCCAAAATCCCGTTGAAAATCTGGATGGTATTATCGATAGATGTGAAGGAGACGAAAATGTTGAAGAGCAATTACAAAAAAATTTTTTATCCTATAGATTGTTTCATAGTGAAAAGAAAAATCTAATAGTCCAGGAGCCGGCAATCTTTTTTGCAATCAATTAATATGCTTTTTATACTTCGTGAGCGGCTTTATTTTAACGAGTCGGCTGAATGAAGCTGCTCAGTGCTCACAAAAAATTAGTTGTATATTAATGAATTTAACACCCGGCTTTATACTACAACTTTCAAATGTAGAGCGGGGAAAACGACCCAATTAATTTGTAGGACAAAGTGGGCATTTAATTATGCAAATATTTACTAAACTACACAAAAAAATCAGCTTGATATTAATTGTTTTTTTAATGTAGTAATATCTACATGTTTGAGATGGGTGACACTCTTGATGTACCCCTTTTTTTGTAGGACAAATATTATTTTGAATTACTAAGAAAAAAATCTTAACATTGAGCTAAAAAATTAAGTGATATTAATCAATTTTTTGTAATCACCAAATCAACGTGTTTTACCCCTTGCGCACTCCCTTAGGACCAATTCGCCAACATTTTCGCAGAGGAAAAAGTTTGGCGACTCGTTAAAATAAAGCCGCTCACGAAGTATAAAAAGTATATTAATTGATTGCAAAAAAGGTTGCCGGCTCCCGGACTATAACCTCAAGACTCTGAAATAGAGATCCAAACAACTCTATATGCTCTTGAACTGCTGAGGTCATGGTTCTAAAATATATTTTCTAACAAATTGTAGCAACGCCGGATATTGAATTTTGTGAATGTAACTGTCAGTATCTTCTCGTTCTCGTATCATCTGCCTTAGAGAGTTAATTAGAGGCAACGCAAAATGTTGTCGGAAGGATCGTGATGGCGGTCCACTATAGGTGTATAGTGTATAGCTCATTTGTCTGAGCTTTCCAATTGGAGCATTCCTAGAGAAGTAAAGTTATAAGTCACCACGATCACTACGATGAATAAAATCGAATTTTGAAACTCTTCAGAGGAGCTGCAATTAATTATAATCAGCTTTATGTAGGATGACCATACTGACAGAAGATTTTGAGAATTGCATATTACATACTTCTGCCCTGTTTACCTACTGCATATTTGTAGCTAAAATCTAGCAATACGTTACGTGTAAAGCAATAACTTTTTTACTCAACATATTCATTTCAGCTACATTTCTAAATAGAATGATAAAACTTGTTTTATATAACTTTTATATAATTCTTTGCAATTTATCAAAAAATCGAAAAATTATATGTATAGGTCATTTTTAATATAACTCATAAATACCTATCGTTTTTAATAATTTCGGGTAGTACTCTTCACAGACATGACGGAATCACAATAGAAAGCACCTTGACTTTCACACAAAGTCAGCTAGATGATTCAATAAATGCCATAAAAAGAGGTCTCCCTAAGAATAATCAATAAGACAGACCAAGAAGCAAGGAAATTGGGGATAAGGTGAGATAATCAGCCTGAAAGAGTTTTTTTAGATCGATGTGTAAAATCAAATAACGTTTTAAGGAAAATTTACCCGCAAGATATTTAAGAGAACTCGATTGTTGAGAAATGAGACAACTAAAAAAATCACCGAAAAAAACTAAATATTCCACCTGTACAAAGCATCACAGGAAAGGATGGGATCTTGATTGGAACGTTCCACTTACAAGTGGTAAATCAATGTCCAAACGGAAAAATGTTCCTACTTCGAGTCACACATGTCAAGTAATGATAATGTTGAGGGTGACAGTCTTTCACTGTCTACAGGTCTCAATCCATGAGATAAACATTGAAACTTTTGTGATTGTGGAACTCGCTTTCAATGAAAATTTCAAGAGTTGCATGGGCAAAGGTAAATGATGAATTTTTTGGTAATAATTTCTTTCATTAAAATTGCAAATCTTCATTCATTATAACATTAAACTTATTTTGATCGTTTTTGTGATTTATGTCCATCTGATCATTTGTAAATACTTAAAGAATTCGCACGTTTACAAGTGTCTCATGATACTCCGTAACTTGAGACCGCGTGTTTATTTTAATTTTTTGGTGCTACATATATTTTTTAATGCGACACAATTTTATTTTTAAAAGAGACACAATCAGTTTTGAGCATTTTACATTACTTTTGGCAAAAAAATGCAGTGCTTGAATAACTGCAGCTTCAAAGCAGAAACTGCCTCAAGTACCTCAAACCCTTTTTGCAAATAAGGTTATAGGCATCCGCATATCCAACTCCAACAGGCATGAGGTATTGATAGTCTTCGATTATAAATCACAACATATTCTGTTGTAAAAAGCTCTGAAATAACGTAAAGACGACGTGCATTGCCTCAGATACAGTAAACAGTAAGTAATAATTACTGCGTAAGCAACAGCAATAAACAAACAAGGAAGGGTGGATTGTACTAAAGTTGAAACCTGAGGTAAATCTGCGAGCTTATGATCCCATTTTCCACGCTACTTTTTAACATTATGCATACAGCATAAAATCCCCATTTCAAACACACTCGACCTATGTATTACATATATTACGTTGGGTTGTTAGTTGTATCAAAGAGTAAGTATATAATAGGGCTACACTTTTCTAGTTGACCCATTTTGAAATCCAATCGAATTTATCGATTACCGTAATAATTCTCAAATGAAAGTAACATATTCAAAATAATAAATTGTGAAACGGTAACAGCCCATTTCGTCATGTTTTCATAAAATGGCAATGGTTCAATCGAATTAAAAACCAAATTTTAATTCTGCTCTGTAAGACAAAATGCAAAAATATTATCTTCAACATAGTTTACAAATATTTACTGATGTCTTGATTTCTGAAATATTAAACGATTTTAGAGGATAGGTGTACTACGCTACGACTACTGCTACTATTACTAACTATAGGAAAAGGCGCTAGGTATTTTAAGCAAAGTAGAATAAGAAATAGATTTTTGGATACATGCTTTAATGAAAGAAGATTAAAAATACAGATCTAAGGACAGGTAACATGTAATTATATTTCTAATCAAATACTGATGAAAGCATATCTACAAGTGTGTCTTTAAATTTCCCTAACAGAAACGATCAAAAGTAATAGTATGAATGATTACTAAAATTAATATACATTAAAATAGTAGTTTAGCAACATTTATGCGTTCGCATAAAGAATGAATATAAGGATAAACAAAGAACAATTAAGAAAACTTGGACGGACGACATTAATTAACATATAAGAATAAAAAAGTTCTTCGTGTATTACTGCCAGGTGTGCATTGCAGTTGATTGTAAAGTCCTGCGTGAAGATGTTTGAGAGCAGGAAGATAGTGACTCACATGAAACACTTGGGAAATGTAGGACTAGTTGGCTCTTCTTTGATTGTCACCACTGTAAAAGTAGCTGAGGATCAGCGGGGGGCGAGTTGTGGGGACCAGAGTACTCACTATCAGGTGGCCAATAGGACGGATAACGGGAACTGTCTTGACGAACACCACAAGCACTAAAAGCGGCGGATGGGTATCCCTGTTGTGTATAAGACGGGGTGGAACAACTAGAGTAGGCTATCTGGGACTGTCCAAGCCACGATGCGGTATCGTACCGTGAATAAGACGGAGGATAAGTTGGTGGTGTGAATATATTGCGAGCTAATGGCAAACCGTGCTGACCCAGAGGATCGCTAAAGAAAGCCTTTGCGTAAGGTTGAGCAGATCTGTATGGACGCTTCATTCGTCTACGTCGACGATAATTTCCATTTTCAAACATGTCTTCGCATTGAGGATCCAAAGTCCAGTAATTTCCCTTGCGTTCACCTCCACCTTCACGTGGAATTTTAACGAAACATTCGTTTAATGACAAATTATGACGGATAGAATTTTGCCAGCCTTTTTTATTGCGTTCAAAATAAGGAAACTTTGCAGTGATGTACGTATATATTTCTGAAAGTGTTGCTCGTTTGGAATTTGAATTTTGAATTGCCATAGCGATTAGTGCTACATAAGAATAAGGTGGTTTTGCTTGTGAATTTACACTAGTGGAGGAAGGTTGAGGAGACTGTCTACTGCTGCCGGTGCTGGTTGTACGATGTTCATCTGCAGGTGATTCGGAAATTTGCGGCTGAGGTGTACTAGTCGGACTGTAGGTCGACACTGATGAATTATTTACTGCAACAAAATAAATCTGTTATCGATTTCATTATTGATAAATGATATGTGATAACAATTAGATTAGAATTCAGAACACGTTGGCGTTGATTGGTAGATAGAACAATTTATATTTAGACTAGCTTTCTAAGATATAATTTACGTTAAAAGAGGAGAATTGCTATATTGGCCGCCATTTTGAATTTAGCAACAAACCTAAAACGGCGTTTTACTTTTATGTACTTTACTAACTTTTCAAGAAGTGAAATTAGTTTGGGTTGAAATTTGAATTTTTGCGCCAAAAATAATGCCCCTAGTTTGGGCCCCTCTGGGTCGATTTTGACAAGATCAAACGTAGGTACATTTTATTTCATATCCGTAAACAGCATAAAAATTGTAGATTATCAGTTAATGTGTAAGATTTGACCTCTATTTTTGGTGATTTGTTCAAAAGTTAGGGCGAAAGGAAGAGATTTTAGACGTGCACTGTATGAATGTAGGTACGTTTCTTTGCGAGTTCCCCTGCTTATACGTCTGTAAATTTGAGATAGCAATTGGTCCATATTACCAATACTGATTGCTCCGAAAAGACTTAAAATAACTATCGTACATAAACGTTTCTTGATCTGCACTTTAATTTAAGAATCGAAATTAATTTTGTAAAAAAACCGAATTTCATTTTGATTCGCTAAACCATATCTTTAATGTTCACAGAGGAGTTTTAGATACTATTTAAATTCCATTTCTTTGCATTTCATAACTTTTTTTAAAATAAAACAGATAAATATGGAAATATAGGAGTCATTAGTTGAACGTAATTTATGAGTTGACTACTGTAATATTGTCATACATACTGTATTTCAATCGTGACCAAACATACCAGATTTCCAGTTCCAATTGCTAATCGTAAAAGTTCGTCCATATAAATTCAACACCAAAACATTCATACCAGCATGACCAATAGATGGTTTAATGGTCTAGTAAACACCAAAGATATCCGCTTTGAAAGTAATGTGTCGTTTACGCTACATTACTTTTCACTATTGTATTGGCGATGTGTTTTATGTACGTTTTGTGATCGTTCACTTCTAAAAAATCTGGTTATAATCGATTTAGAATGCGCGTTATAACTTAATAAATCCACCTACACATTATTTGTGGCAATGGAGTGCCAATAAGTAGCTACACACCCCACACCCCCCCATTTACCGACGGTTTGTTTTAAAATTCATGATTGTTTGGTTTCATAAATCATTTTGGAAAAATATTGAAAAATGTTCAAATTATAGATATAAAATATATGAAAAATGTTCATCAATTTTAAAGCATATAATGACACAAATTAATCCAAATTTTAGGCAAATTGTGTATAAATCGGTTTATCTGTAGTTGGAGACAAGTGTACATTAAAATGAAATGATAACATAAAATAAAATAGAATAATATCATTTTCACAGTCGATTTTCAGTTACCCTCAAAGTTCTGTCAAAACAATTTTAGCAGTAATTTATTTTTTCCTAAGGGAGAATAGTAGTAACCTTCGAACAGAACAGACGTTTGCAAAATCCTAATAATATTTAGTCAGTTTTCAAAGTGAGATTCAAGTTCAATTAATAAATAATCGCACTCTTTAATTTAAATAAGTGATAGGTGTTAGTGTTTACGTTCTACTACCATTAGGCAGCACGTGTAAAACAACAAATGTGGCCTTTTAAGAAACTGTAAGTACGTATGCGTGATAACCTCTTGATTAATAAAATTGCGACCTTCACAAAATAAATAATCATTTTCGGCTGTTTACAATATAGACCACTTTATTTGCTTAATAGCGTAACAACTAAACTAAATTGCCATTCAATCTTTAAATGAACGTTAAACAAGTTAAAAAAGCAAGACAACGATCCAACAGTACTGGTCATATTACGGAGTTTTTAAAACGTAAAAGAGAAGAAGACAATCTAACCACAGAAGTCGATAACTCAGTTCAAAAGAACAAAAAAGTAAATTGCGATTTAAATAATCCAAAAAGTAATAAAAACGGTGGAGTAGAAAAATTAGAAATGGAAGAAATTTTGAAAGCTATCGAAAATCTAAGGAAAGAAACCAAGCAAGGCTTTGAAGAAAATAAACAAGAAATATTAAACTTAAAACAAGAAATGAAGCAAAAACAAGAAGAATGGGACGATGAGAAGAAGCTTCTATCCCAAAAAATTGAAAAACTTGAAAATTACGTAGAAGCACAAAATAAACTAAACAAAAAACAATCAATAATCATTAAAGGACTACCCGTCAGTGAAGGACATGTAATAGAGAATGTAAATCAACTTCTCGAGTCAAAAATGGGACTAAAGGTTACTGTAACTGAAGCGTTTAAAATAGGGAAACTCCCCCAAAGAAATCTCATTAAAGTAAAATTCCAAAACATTCAAGAAAAAATTGAGGTAATGAAAAACAAGAAAAAACTTATAGGAACAGATATATTCATTGATCACGATTACACCGCTAAAGAATTAGAAATTCAAAACATAATTAAAAATGAAGCAAGAAGGGAAAGATCTCTGGGTAACAAAACGATAATTGGATACCAAAAACTAACGATTAATGATCAACAATTTTTTTGGAATCGAAAGGACCACAAACTGGAACGGAAGGAAATTAAACAGGCAAAAAACTGATTAAACTCAACATCGCAGCTGACACTGAAGAAAGAAAACTGAAACCTTACTCGGAAATGAAAGACTTAACTATATTTTATTGGAATTGTCAAGGTTTTTTTAGTTTTTATAACAAATTAAGTCACAATGAACTATGTAAACTAATAAATTTTGATATTATATGTTTAAGCGAAACGTGGATTTCGGAAGTAGATTTACCAATTAGTTTCAACAATTATTATGTTTATTGCAGCCCAGCAACCAAACAAACTAGTATAGGTAGAGCCAGCGGAGGAATCCTTATTTTGTTTAAAAAACTGTTATGTTCCAAAGATACGATTACTATTTTATATAATAATGAAATTTCAATATTTTTAAGATTTAAAATCTTTAATTTGTATTACACAATAGGATGTTGTTACCTTAAACCAAGCTTAGATGATATCACATGTATTGCACTGCTAGACGAAATTATTCAAGAAATCAGCTATAACTATAAATCAGATAAAATAATCATGGGCGGCGACTTCAATGCGCGAATAAGCAATTTGAACTCTTTCGATGATTTTCAACTGCAACACTTAGGTAATTTGTTCTGTAATCGAATTGCTAAGGATACAAAAGAGACGCGTAGAGGGAAGTTACTGGTAGAAGCTATGGAAAAATACGGTTTGTGGGTACTTAATGGTAGAACTGCAGAAGACACACCCGGCGAATACACGGTTATTAACAGCATGGGGAAAAGTACAGTGGACCTAATTTGGGTTAATATCGAAATGGCTGAGTTAATTTACAAATTTCGTATTAATAACCAATTTTTAGTGTCTGATCATTTTGGGTGCGAGTTAGGTATTCTTGTTGAAAGGTTAAACAGTAGCTTATCTACACATCATTCATCCCACAAAGAAGGAATAAGACTGAACTGGACAGAAGAAAAGTCATCTTCATACAAAAACATTTTAAATAGTGCACTAAACGTATCATTGGTCGAAAATGACGTTGAATCCGAGTACAATTTTTTTGTAACTTCTATTATGAATTCTGCCAAATTCCTTAACATGGTCAAAACATACAAACAAAGCCCATGCATGTCTCAGAAGCAATGGTATGATAGGGACTGTCGCAGAGCAAAGAGGGAGTTAAAACAAAAGCTAAAAACATACAAGAAGGAGGATAGTAATAACAATTTAGACGATTATTTAAATGAAAAGAAAAAATATAAAAAAATCATTCAGAGGAAGAAACACAGCTACCATGAACATACAAAAAGACAAATTAACTTAATTTCAAATCCCATAACCTTTTGGCGTTTCATTAAAAAGTCGCGACAAAAGAAAAACACAAGTGACGACATCGACATATCAATTTGGCAAAACTTTTATAGCAATTTTTACACGCTTCAACTTACTAGCGAAAATCATTTTCTTGACGCAAGGCATCCTTATTTGGACCAACCAATTACCTATAACGAAGTCAATTCAGTTCTCAGGCGTTCCAAAAATAACAAAGCTCCAGGTTACGATAACATGTCAAACGAATTTTTTAAAAATATGCCGTTAAGCGGTTACCAATTCTTAACATCTCTTTTTGACAAAATTTTTGACACAGAAATAATGCCAGAATCATGGTCCAACATCAAAATGTTCCATTTGCATAAAGGCGGCGACCGTACCAACATAGAAAACTATCGAGGAATAGCACTTATTAACCATTTGACTAAACTATTTATGCAAATATTATTTAACAGACTGAATCAATTTTCAGAAAGTTATCATCTTCTTCCGGAATGCCAGTCAGGTTTTCGGAAACACAGAAGTTGCGAAGATAATGTATTTGTATTAAATGCCCTAATAAACAACTCAATTCGGCTAAAACGACGGAAAATGTATGGCCTGTTTGTAGATTTTAAGAAGGCATTTGATAGTGTCAACCACAACATATTATGGAACAAATTGCATAACATCGGAATAAGCAGTAAATATATCCGCATTTTAAAATGTTTATACAAGAACGCACATGTTATAATAGACAATGGTTACAAACAGTCAACGAAGATAAAAATTACTAAAGGAGTTCTTCAAGGAGATTCGTTAAGTCCCCTTTTGTTTGCGTTACTTATAAGTGACATAGAACTTTTTTTTCAAGTTAGAAATATTTCTGGAATTCCGATAGATAGTCATACTAACATCTCAATGCTTCTCTACGCCGATGATTTGGTCATTTTATCGGACACCCCAGTTAAGATGCATAGAACTTTAGAAGTCCTTAAGCAGTATTGCGACACTTTACAATTGCAGCTAAACACCAGCAAAACAAAAATAGTTATATTTAGACAAGGTAACAGAATTGACAATAAAGATCTTTTCTATTTTGACACCGTTCCGGTAGAAGTCGTTAATTCGTACAAATATTTAGGGATAATTTTTAACTTCAATGGGAACTTTACAAAAACAAGCAAAGATAGAACACAGAAAGCTCGTGTTACTCAAGGCATGTTATTGACAATAATCAGAAACAATAAGCTCTCAAATTGGCAAGAACTGATGAAACTTTACGAATCTATAGTAATTCCAAACTTAACTTACTGCAGTAGCATCTGGGCACTTAACTATATGGACGATATTGAAGTCATTCAAACGATGTTTTTTAAAAACCTGTTATTCTTACAAAGATCAACTCCGGGATATGTCTTAAGAGCAGAACTCAAATTATTAAAACTTGCATATACTGTCTTAAACTCTGTACTACATCTCTGGGTAAGAATTAATACGCAAAACAGCTCTAGATACCCAGTAATTGCTTTTAAAAGGCTCCTGTACTTACACGAAACCAAAACTAATCAGCCTCAATTAAATTGGGTATCTCAAGTGCAATTTTATATTTCTAAATTTTGTGATCATGAGCTCAACATCATAGATATGGACAAAAAAAAGATAGATTTAATTCTTGACAAAGTTAAAAATAAAATTCAAATGGACGACTGGAATAAAATACTGCTTACCACTTATGCTCCTGTATATAAGAACATTATTGAAGGCAACCCCTATGGTTATAGGAATGCATCTTATCTGATTCAACCACTACCGCTGCAATATAAGCGCATTTTTGCTCAAATGAGACTAGGTAACATTAAGTTAACGAAAATATTTACGAATGGTTCAACGCACGCAATAAAAACGAGTCAAACATGCAAAATATGTAATAGTAATGAATTGGATACTCTTTCGCACATCATGCTAACATGTCCTATATATATTCATATCCGCAATAGATATTTAACTGATTACGAAAAGAACCTCGATGCAGATGTTCTCTTACAACAGTACAACCATACTGTAAGGTACGTAGATTTTATAAGCGAATGTTTAAAACTAAGAAATTTTATACTGGAGGAGTAATTGTTTTATATAAGCATATTGGCATATACTTTCATTGCTTTTTTTTTTAAATTTTGTTAAATTTATTTTATGTACCCGTAATAATTTCAAGTTGTTATACAATTAACATTTACTTTGTTATTATGTTTTTTTTTGTGTTTTTCCTTTTTTTTTGTTATAAACTAAATACAGTTTTGGTGTTTATAGGCTGGTCTCAATATTATATATTCAATAAGTATTTTTAAGTTTGTTGTAATAACTGATTATGCTAACTAGACTCCTTGTTCTTGTATTATTATATACGAATGAACAATAAATATTATTATTATTATTATTATTATTATTATTTTTTCCTAAAGTCGAATGAAAATCATGAAATTGACAAATACCAAACAAAAAATTATCCCCCGTGGATACGTCATTGGTATCAACGTATTTCATTTTGAATCAGTGTTTTTATATTTGAAAGTTTTGCATTTCAGACTATTTTGCTTGTTTGTGACCAAGTTATGGATGGAATTAAGTTGGGAGTGACTGCAAACAATTTGTAGAATGTCGCGTGTTATTCTCAAATGCACACAAATATTAATCAATGGTTTATCCATTGGGATAAAAAAATTCGCGTTGAGTGAAATTTGGCTGTAATAGAGAAAATGAAGATGTCAAGATCACTATTTATTATGTGTGAAATTTATGAACGTTATTTTAAAGTTTTTCTTTTTAAATAACTAACAAAATTAATTTGTGTGCTTTTGATCTCACGTGAAGCACGTTACTAACAAAATTAATATGTACCTATCAACATTTTTCAATGTTTGGGTATAACATTTCTTTATTCGTTGGAAGTGCATGAAAAAATCAAGATTTTTCAGTTGTATTTTAAAAACTCACTGAATGCAAAAAAATCGTTATGGCATTAAACTGTCAACATATTGTTTCAATAAATTCCTTCGTAACTCCTAAAATCACACTTGACACTTACATGTACTAAAATGTTCCATTAACATTAACACACGTTAATGCATCTGCATCATGAGATAACCTTTCAGACAGTGAAGTTATTCACTTTGTCATTTATTCCTAGATGCTACTCAAAGGAATTGCTGGAAAGATACATGTGTTCATAGTGAGAGCCATAAAGCATTTCAATATTCAACGAAATATATCCACTTTAAAGTTTAAAGTTGTTGATTTTGTCAATTACCTACTCTGTCATAAATGTTACCTCATACATTTGCAGATCAATTTTTACTTAATACATGATATAATTAATATAATTATCACGATTTTCGCTCTTGATAACGTGTGTTTGTGTGGGAGTCACATCAACTCACGCAATGCCGCAACTAGGGTCGGTGGCACCCGGGGCAGACATGGATTTTGGCGCCCCCTACCTAGTTTGTATATTGTATTTAATGCTATTTTCAAGTTTCATTTTGTGAATAGTTTGCAAGCTTAGGAAACGATTGGGTAACAAAAACAAAATATTTTGTGATATTATGGGCGGCAACCCATCGGATTTAACGTTTTAACGAACGAAAAGCTTAGGAAACGATTGGGTAACAAAAACAAAATATTTTGTGATATTATGGGCGGCAACCCATCGGATTTAACGTTTTAACGAACGAAGAGTTCCGATTTAATTTGTTTTAACCTTTACCGTTGGTTGAAGAATCAAAGAATGTTTCTTCAGTCAACGCCTCTACTCAATCTTGTTTATCTGTGCTTTAACTCAATGGTAGTATTTTATTTATTGCATTTAATGACCCTGTTTATGACAAACCCTTAGATTTTACGTTCCAGAATTCCCGAATCCCGAGAAAATAAAATTATTACCTTCCCGCCCAAGATCAGGAAATATCAACGACCTCTGAGATGATTAGGTGTCATTGGTAGGTACTCGTCTTGAAAATTGTATAATAGATAGCTAGATACAATAAATAAAATATGTAGTAATGTCTTATTTCATTAATACATGTACCAGCATTAATTGAAATTTAACTTTACGGTATCGATTTTTGTTTTACTATTTGGCGCCCCCCAGAGTTTAGCACCCGGGGCATGTGCCCCACGTGCCCCCCCCCCCTCCCCCCTAGTTGCGGCACTGAACTCACGTCTGACATCGCAAATGAGATTTTTGGTGATGAAGTTTATCAAACGAAATTTCCGATGCATAAATTGACGTACCAAACTTAATACTCCACTAATAATGCTTTGTCAACAATGGATAAATCAAGTAACATTTTTAATATAAAAATGAAAGCTTCCACAGTTGTTCATTTTAATTAAAAACAAGTATCAAAAGGCGCAAATTCTTATAGAATTTTAATTTCAACCAACTTCAAATCTGTAACTAATTATGGCACATACTATATTATATACAATTATATGTATGGAAACCTGAAAACCAAAATTATATGTATATAACTACCCCCCCTCCACACCTCAGACACAACCACGCCGGATTCTGCACAAATGAGTCATTGTTTTTCCTTCCACCCTTAAGGGAGATGGGTGTGGAGAGGGTGACGGACAATTTGTAAATCACGAAAAAATGTTAGAGGAAAAAAAAGTAAAAAAGATCGTTTTTCTGCGGACGTGCAATTTTCCCCCTTTCCACCCCCTAAAAAGGGTTTGCATTTGGGGATGAAATTTGCAATTTGAATATCTTTTTTTATGGAGAATCCAAAAGTAATAAAAAATAGGTGTTCCCATTTAAGTTTTGAAAACTCACCCCCGCTCCACCCCACAGGAGGGGTGAGGGTGATGTTTACGTATCATGACTTAATAGGTTTCAACAAATAAAGGAAACGTATTTTTTTCTTTTTGTAATTGGACGTGTCGTTCTCGAGATATTAAAGGGTGTATATTTTGACTTTAATGGCGTCTCGACGGCGAACGGGTGATCCGATTAAAAAATTTACCAGCGATTTGGAATCAGTGAAGAATTTCCTATAAGATGACACCACTTCCAGCTTTCTAAACCCTGTAACATCGACCAACGCACAGACACACAGACACACAGACACACAGACATCCGGACGAATTTAGTAACCAACTTTCTGAAGTTGGTTGATTATTAATTTTGGGTTAAACTGTGTAGGTAAAAACGTTTGGATTGTTTAATCAATAAAAAACCATTACCTACACAGTTTAACCCAAAATAAACAATTTTTAATTAAAAGTAACATTTTTATTTTAAGGTTGGTATTAAAAACCAACGATGCCAAATTGAAACCTGTTTCTTTTAGAATGTACGTTTAGGCCAAGAATTTGATGATCTAACCGTAACCTTTCGAGATATTCGGGTGTATCACTTAAAATGGTCTACCCTGTCTGTATATTCGTTTGAACCAAAAGCATGGAGTTGGAAGGTTTATTATTATGGTATTATTTGGTCATTTCCACCGCTTTTATTATTTTCTAAATTTCTGATCAGTTCTTCCATTTCACTCAACTTTAGTGGTTCATCATCTTCTTCAGTTTCGTTTTCTTTGTCATCCGTATCACTACTACTATTTTGTTCTTTCCCATTTAGTAACTTTTTAAAATATTCTTTACACGTCTTTATCTCCCTTCATATTTTTGTAAAATAGTGTAGCGATTTGCAAATATTAATATTGAATGGAGGACGGTCCCATAATTTCAACCCTTGGATATAGATATTATAAATTATAATTACCTATAAACTAGTTCCTCATCCAGGAGATTACTTTCCAAATTCTAATAAATTTTCTGCACAAATAAAGTTTCTACACAAGATATAAAGTGTTAATAGTGCACTTACAAGGTCAGAACAAAAGTTAGTATGTATAAACATTCAATGATCTAGGTCTAGGTTATCGAAAATGTTCCTACTAAGAACTTTGATAAGAAATAAAATGACAGAAAGCTAGAGTAGGTATTTACTTTATGATTACTGAACGCGAACTTAATAGATTCAAAAGAAACAATAAAATTAATAACTTTTAAGTGATTTTTAAGTAAATGCAAATTGTTTCAAAATCGCAGTACAGCTTCGCTCCCAAAACGTACTTTTTATATACATAATATGTATCTACCTATTATCATTGAATAAAAAGGGTAAAATTGAGTAAACCTCGAATTACATTGAATTGACGATAACACGATACACATCGTGGACGATAATATGTCATTAATTTGGCCACTTGTCTAGAATAAATTATTGGAGAATGGAGTTATGTTTTACCCACGATATAAATACTAATTTACCCAGCACATAAAAGGTATCAATATAATATATTTCTTGTAATATATACTTAATACATTGTTGCAAGAAAAGAAAATGTTCTGTACTTCAATACAAAAAAAAAGGACGAGATGTATGAAGCAATTATGAAATAAGATATTCTCGGTATAATAATACATTTAGTGATGTGTTTAAAAAGTGCCTTTATACTAATTACTAACAATAGTATAATGACTTTCAGTTAGGTCAATGAAACTGTAGTTGCAGTGGGTATATCACGTACGCGTAGGCGGCAAGTTTGCATTTTTGTGCAGTAAAATCGAATAATAAACATGTACACCTGCTTTTTTTTATTAATTTAAGATATTTCGTCTTTGCCAGCTTTGTAAAGTCGGCGAGATATTCACAATGACAACACTTGCCGAGAAATATTTATCACTCACGAAATAATATAATAATTAAAATTGCGAATATAGATTACTTTATTGGTGAGATGAGAATATAAAAATGCGACCATTCTGTAAACTAGTACCACAGATAAGTTACTACAGATAGCTCAATCAATGCTTTTATTTAAAATTGTGCGTGTTGCCTATGTTATAGGCGTTCGAGGTCGATTTACATATTTTAACCACTCCTCTAGTTACGGTTTATTACGTTAATTGTCGAAGTACACATCGGAATTGGTAAAATAATACATGCTGGAATGTGTTTCGGCGTTGATTCAAAGAGTCTCAAGTTACCTATGCTTCTTATCTAACAAAAAACAGGATCGTTTTCTGTTTACAATACAAAGTTTAGTCATCAACGGTTTAGTATATTACAAATTTAATTTAGTACATTGCACATGTCTTGTCTTGATAAAATACATTTTTCTCGTGTCATGTAAAACTTACTATGTACACAGCTTATTAAGCTGTGCTATGTATATATTACCCGTGTAATTAAATGAATAAAAAGTCTTTAAATACGTGAGCTTGTAGATGCTTCACGATGCTGATTGCTGCTGAACCGAAGACCCAAAAATAAGAAAAAAATCTTTTAACTATTGCAAAGGACACTTAATAAGAAACTTAATAACAAAAAATTGTGATGTAATGTTTTTTATAACGTCGAAAAAAATTCATAAAGATTAAGTTTGCGCGCTGGCGCCAACCGTCCGGGTTGAACTCGAAGACCCAAAATTTGTTTAAATTTTCTTTAACTATTCGAAAGGACACTTAATAAGAAACGTAATAACAAAAAAATGTGATGCAATTATTTTTTATAACGTCACAAAAATACATAAAGGTTACGTTTGCCCGCTGGTGCCCATCGTCCGGGTTCTACTCGAAGACCCAAAATTTGTTTAAATTTTCTTTAACTATTGCAAAAGACACTTAATAAGAAACGTACCTAATAATAACAAAATATATTGGTCACAGTCGTAAGACAAGGATGCATTCTTTTACCACTACTCTTTGTAACCGTTATGGATGAGATCATGACAAACGTCAACAAGGAAAAGGAAGGTGTAATTTGGGATTTAACTAATACAAAGAGGACTTGGAATATGCGGATGATGTGTGTCTATTAAGCCAAAGCAAAAAAGCAATGCAAGGAAACATAAACAACGTTATAGAAGAATCAAGAAAAAATGGCACAAAGTTAGAATCAACAAGAACTGGACCAAGCTGCTCAGTATAAATAGTACAGTAGCAAGAGAGGTGACACTCGAAGAAGAGGTGAAGGAGGTAGCTAGCTTTAAGTATGTATGTGGGTAGCAAATGAAAGAGGAAGCAGAGAGGAAGTGACAGAAAGGATACGCAAAGCACGAGGAAGTTTTTTTCCGGCCTATCACAATTATGGCGTGCAAGTAGTATAACTGTATATACAAAAGTAAGTGTTCAACTCAATGGTAAAATCGGTGTTGTTATATCTATATGGATGCTGTGAATCGTGGTGCATGACAAGTGACATTAAACTGAAACTCCAGATCTTCGTTAATCGATGTTTACGAAATATTTTACACATCTTGTGAGCACGAAGTTATGGAAGATTTGGAATAGAACAGGGCGGAGTGATATTACAAATGATGTCGAAAAACAAAAACAGGAGTGGATAGGACATACAATGCGGAAAAGTATCCATGACCCTTCTATAATTGCCTTAAAATGGAATCTTTCAATGTCAGAGGGGAGTAGGAAGACCGTGTGCAACCTGGAGAAGGACAGTGATGGAAGAAAGCGGGAAAACAATAGGTAGCGCAACTTCAAACCATAGCAGGGAATCGAACACACTGGAAGGGTTTAATATCGGCCCTACGTCCCACCCGGGAATAATGGGATTTATTATTTTTTTATTAGCTACATACTGGGTGCTAATCCGGCCGCTCGGTAATAATCATGGCAATGTGGTTTTTGCAAATTCTTATTCAACATTTAATTCTTCATTTTCTTTTTTATAGTACAATTTTGGTGGGAGAGAACATATACCATTCAGGTAGCGTTTTTAGTTTTGAAAAATTTTGTACTCTTATGTTTTGGCCCTAAAATAATTAGAGGAGCATTTGCTAATTGCTATTACCGAGCGGGCGGATCAGCACAGACCCGTGCGCAGGATTTGTCCATGGGAGGGGTTGGGTTGAGAACAGGGAAGACATCAAACGTTGATTGAATGATTTCAATCAACGCCTCAAACCAGTGGCGTAAATATTATTGTATTTCCGTATATTTCAACGGGTTATGGGGAGGGTTTGAACCCCCCCCCCCCCCCTTGCGCACGGGCCTGGATCAGCACCCGCTATGATTCAGTATGACATCAATTAAAAAGTTATTTTAGGAATTTGTATCCTATTTTGTATAAGTTATGTTATATTATATGCATATATAAATTAAGGTGCTGTTCTGTATCTACACTTTTTTTATACATGCCTATTTAAGATGTTAAAAACACACGCACGTTTTTAGTTTATTATTTGAGACAAGCAATTGTTACATACATCGAACTCAGATACTTGACCATAAATATTTTTTTTGTATTCAGTCTCCAAAGTAACCATTTTGAGGACTGAAAACAATCCGCAAAATACATCTTTAAAGGACAAGTACGCTAAAGTCACTATGACAACCTTAATGCTGGATTGTCATTCGTTTTGACGTATTTACGATATTTTTATTTTGACTTTTTACGAATTTACTTGTTGTTGCTATAACAACTATGTCAAAGCTAAATATGACGTTTACAACTGTTCTGTACGTACCAAATTAAATTTTTATGAAATTAATTTGATAATTTAGAGAATTCATGCAAAAAAATATTGTATGCATCACGTACGCAAAACGTTTTAGTGGATTCGTCTAAGTTTTCGGACTCGGCTTCGCCTCGTCCGACAAACTCGACTCATCCACTAAAACATCATTTTGCGTACTTGATACATAAATAACTATTTTTGTATTCAGTCTCCAAAGTAACCATTTTGAGGACTGAAAACAATCCGCAAAATACATCTTTAAAGGACAAGTACGCTAAAGTCACTATGACAACCTTAATGCTGGATTATCATTCGTTTTGACGTATTTACGATATCTTTATTTTGACTTTTTACGAATTTACTTGTTGTTGCTATAACAACTATGTCAAAGCTAAATATGACGTTTACAACTGTTCTGTACGTACCAAATTAAATTTTTATGAAATTAATTTGATAATTTAGAGAATTCATGCAAAAAAATATTGTATGCATCACGTACGCAAAACGTTTTAGTGGATTCGTCTAAGTTTTCGGACTCGGCTTCGCCTCGTCCGACAAACTCGACTCATCCACTAAAACATCATTTTCCGTACTTGATACATAAATATCTATTGATGTAAAACTAAAGCATGTCACTATAGATAAATCCAACATTTTATTTATAGTTTGATGTATTTTTCAGTTTCGCATTTTAGCTCGCAGTCAAAATTAATCTCTAAGGAAAAAATTCCAGATAGGATGTCCATTGGTGGAGGGGTGTATTTTTGGGTTATAATGAAGGTACAAAAATCCCAGCCCCTTACCCTGTTCGCTACGAAAATTATAGTGCAAAAATAGGTTTTTTTTTCAATAACTCAAAAAAGATCTCTGTTAAGGGAAAAGGCGAAGACGGGAAAGTTGTAGAGAATGTCATTTTACGCAAAAAAGGTCCTTACAAAAATTTTGTACGAGCACTTGCACTCGAGCTAATTTTTAAAATTTATTATCGTTTGTTGAATGTAGTTAAAATAAAGTAAAAAATTCATATCTGTGTCAATATTGATCGTACAAAAAAATAAAAATAAAAAATTGTTCGTAATTAAACTGTCTACAACTTTCATTTGAATCCTTTTCCGATCCTACGCGCCGTTTTCGAGTTATTGACAAAAAAGCACGACGCGTTCGAGACTTTCTCATTAAAAAAAAAATAGCCCTTGCTTTGCTTTAAAAAAATCTAGCTCGAGTACAAGTGCTCGTATCTTTTGACATGTGAGATCAATATTTGTAAGTATTATAAATTCGTAAAATAAATAAACTAAACTAAACTAAACTAAACAAATTTTTTGTAACGACTTTTTTGCGTAAAATTATATTCTCTACAACTTTTTGTCTTCACTTTTTCCCCTAAAAGTGTTCTTCTTTGAGTTAAACCTATTTTTTGCACCTTCAAACCCAATTTTGGTAGCGAACACGATACGGGGATGGGCTTTTTGTACCTTAAATTATAACTCAAAAATACACCCCTCCACCAACGAACAGCATATTTGTAATTTTTTCCTTTTAGAGAAAATATTTACTTATTTGGCTGTACTATTTATGTAAAAATTGCATTAATTATAATGGCAATGACCTGTGTCGAGATCGTACCTACCTATGATGTAAGAGCGAAAGGGTGGTACGTGAAATATAGAGATGGATTCTATTCACCTTGTGAAAGCGCCGACGGTTCTGAAGTGAGTAAAAAGTTCGATGTTTTACTTTTAATTACATATTTAGTTTAATATTACAGATAAAATTATAATTCTAAGTGTAACGTAAAGATAAGGGATTAGAGAAACTTTTTTTAAGAGTAAAATTTTTGATTTAAGCGTTACTTTATTAGATAATTCGATGTAGAGGCAAAAGTTGGTCAAAATTTGTCCAATTTTTACGGACCCTGAACTGAGATAATCGCGTTTAAAGTTTCATTCTTCCGTAAGGCCCAATGTAATTAGCAACGTTTAGCAATTATTTATAACTTTCACTGTACAAAGAAAATTGTGATCTATATACGAAAAAATTCTATGTTTTTTCTTCTTTCCGTACATGTGCTTAACTAGTTTTTCGTGTTTTGTGCCCTAATGCATGGACCGATTTTGAACGGCCTTGACATTTAGAATCAGTATGTCATGACCTTTCATTTTTTTGTGAATTTGAGCTTGTCACACCAAAACCCCCACGGAAGTAATAATTTATGTGACTGAACACTCTATTAAAGTAAGTACGGAGTCCGGCTTCATTATGTAGTCGACGACGATACAGCACCGACTGAGAACAGCGCCGTCCCCTTATTCAAGAAACCGTTTCCATACTAAAAAAATTCTGTTTCCAATTCGTTTGAATTGGGACAACCAAATCCTCATAAGCGTGAGCCATCTGTATTACTTATCTGTGCTAGTACCTTTTACATGTAGATTAAAGTTTCATTTTTCATATAAGTATATCAAATTCAAAACTCACATCGTTGATTGAAGAAGTAAATTCTTCAATCAACGCTCACATCTTATTAAGGCGGATCCACATCAATAAATATTTGCGTCGTGCGTTGTATTTTGAATTTCAGCAAAAATATTTGCGGCGCAAATTTGAATATGGTCATGCATTTACCACGTAAATATTTATCTTTGTTGTATTTGCTGAATCCACTTGTATGCGACTTAAATAAGTAGTCCACATTAACACTACTTTGCGGCGCAAATCTCTTTGAAGTTGACTGGAAAACCGACAGCATAGCTAGGGTTGCCATCCGTCCCGATATATCGGGACTGTCACCGTTATTGAGGTCTCTGTCCCGACGTCCCGACAAAAGACTAAAATGTCCCGATTGAAACTGCGCAATACAAATCAATGGAAAAATGTTGCTAAATCAAAGCTTTATATTAACAGCTGAGGGCCAACAAACCCAACAATCAGCCTTCCACCGTTGAGTGCCAATCACGCACAGTCTGTGTGATGCTAATTTTTGTCGGCAAGCCGATCACGCACCTATTGCGTGATGGGTACGTGTGTGTTTAAGGCAGGATATTCGCTTCGGCCTGGCTCGCAAATAGTTGTTCTCACATCGGCCTGTGACTCCTTTAGAAAAAAAGTCGACAAGTTGAGTGCCGATGACGCAGATGCTGCGTGATGCTAACATTTGTCGTTCTCGTGTCGGCCTCCTGAGAAGAGCCTTAATGAACAAAAAATCGACCGGCTTCTGACAAATGTTACAAGCATGACGTTGGCAGTGAATGTGTTAACCTTTTAATCTGTTAATATGAAGCTTTGATTTAGCAACTGTATTATTAAATTTTTCCATTTCACTCGCACACCATCACTTCATTCACCTAATAATTATTACATGTTACGATACCTGATGATGACTCTTTTAAGTTGAAACATAATATTTAAATTTAAATTTAACTTTAATCTCTTTGTGTCAACGTTCAGCAATTTAATTTTACTTATGGGAAAGGTTTAGTGAAATTTTTTACCATTCCTTAATTATTTCACCCGATTTGGAGCTTTATATCACCTATTATGGACCCAATCGACTGGCCAACCAAGACTACTTTTTTTATCACAAAATTGAGTATTTTTATACACCCCCTCCTAGAGTTCCTAAATGTCCCGACGAGACCCTAGCCAAATATGGCAACCCTAAGCATAGCGGATAGCGTGCGTTGTTCGTCACGAAATTATTTGTGTGCGTTTCCGTGCGCCGCATAGTCCACATCGATAAAAATTTCTGCGCACACGAGCAAATTTGTGTCAAATTCAACGCACAACGTAAATATTTATTGATGTGGATCCGCCTTTACATACACAATTACACATGGTGACTGGTGAGTGGGCATTGGAAGGTGGAAGGAACAGGGGAATTATGCGTTTGCTGCAATTAAGTGGTATTTATTAAGGTTCACGAAACACGAATACTATAAAATTCAATATAGGTACTTATTCAGAAAGCTAGTTGTACCTACGTGTACGTTTTAATTAACTTAAATATGGTACGTAGGTACTGAAGTAGTTTTGGCTGCTGATTGTTGCAACTCTGTAAATGCTACTACCTATGTCATTGAAATTTTGTACTTTTTGATCATTTTGTGGCATAGGGTTGAATATGAAAACCTTATAGGCAGTGCTATTAAAATATAGGTAGTAATACTGACAAGGGTAGATTGTAAAATAGGGCAGAAATACCGTACTACTTGAAATCAATGTGTCAAAAACAAAACTTTGTAAAGTAACCAGTCCTTAGTTTTAGTGCATTTTAAACTGTTGGTTGATACAAACAGAAAAGGGTAATTTTCTGTTGTGGTTGGTAGAATGACCACTGACCAAAACCAACATAGAAAAAAAGCAACAATAGATACGAAACAATCTTGAACGTTGTATTATTATAAATACATACGTGTGTAACTACTGTAATTAGCCAATGTTCTTTTATGGAGCAATTGTCTGGTGGCCTAGAACCAGACTCTCCACAACCATTATAGCGCTTCTTAATCACGTGCAGCAAAGAAGCCCTCCTGGGCCTGTCCCCATTGGATCTCCACGTGAGAGACCAGACTGGGCCAGGCAATTAAGCGACTGCCTATCCTAGAAGGGCGATCAGATTCACTCATCACTCAATTTATACTAGGGAAAAACTACCACAACGGAACAGGCACCGGAATTTACTCTAAAAAACTAGGCAACATTCCAACGCTTACTGCAACAAGAACAATTCTTATGCACAATATAAGGGAGGTATGTACCACAAAGGGTCCGAATAAGTGGCCTATGTGCGCGTGGACATCTGACTATCCTCTCATCGTAATCCAGAATCCAGAAATACGTGTGTATTTACAAGAAGGCCCATCTCGGGATACATTGTGGGTCAATAATTTAGACTGCTAACAAGAAATGCCTATCCAAGTGATATAGGTCAAAAATGAAATTGTGGAAGAGCAGAGGGTCAGGCGGGGTTCATTTGTACTCAGTCGCAATGCGCTGGGTCAATGTTGCTTCATTTCTTCGATTCTTCTATAATTTCTTCATGTGTGTTTGATGTAATTATACACTCGATCTGAATGAATGCGGTTTTGAAGTAACTTGAATCGGTCAGATGAATCATGAAATGTGATTCTTCGTCAACATAGGTAACATCGAGACAGGACTCCCTATTAATTCTCTTTTTTAATGACAGCTCTCAAACATTTCAGATACACATATCTTATACCAAATTATTTGTACTTTTTACAATAGTTAAGCTTAAGTTTGACATTTCAAAGCATAAATGAATTTTAGGATAATTGAAAAAGATTTGGAATACAGATATCAAATACATATGTTATAAAGTTATACGGTAAACTCATTTAACTGCTTGTATATCGTTAGCATATCTCACGAAATAAATCGGTTAGTTATCAAAATCTATACGATCGGTTACAATATTGCTAAATACAAAATACAATGAAGACGTATTTCTAAAATTTTGCTCGTCAAGAAACTTTCCTAGCGATAATGGAACAAATTGCATGATACTACATAATAAATAATTGAGCATTTTATTTTCAAGGAAAAAAGTATTTATTTATAGTAATTGTGTCGTTTTGCTGGCAAAGAAACAAATCCTATCGATCTCAATGGAAATAATCACACTAGCAACTTTATATAAATATCGTAACAGCTTAATGCAACTGTTTGAAATAAGAAAAAAACAATTAAGTAAGCCGAAATAAATCTTACAAAACTACTTAAAAACGAGGTATTCATTTAGAGAGGTAAAAAAAGGTATATCCCGTAACGGGGTTGCTATATTTCGATATTTTTACTTTCCCATGCAATATAGGTACACAAAGGGAAAGTAATGTGATCGAAAAAAATCGAACTCGAGATTTTGATGAATCTCAACGTTTTGGGTTCTCTTCAGTCCAAAACCACCATCTTACGTACGTTATGGCTGTGGAGCCTTAAACTACTACGGCGATTTTGATAAAATAAAAAAATGTCATCGGTAAAACAAGCTCCTCATCAAAATCGCCCCGACGCGCAAACTAGGGGCGTAATTTTGGGAGCAAACATTCAAATTTTAACCCAAACTAATTTCCTTTGGTAAAAACTTAACAGACATGGTTACAAGTAAAACGCCGTTTTTCGTTCGTTGCTAAATTCAAAATGGCGATCATTATAGCAATTCTCCACGTTTTTACTTTTTAGGGTTTAGCTCAAGAACCGTTTAACTTAATTAAAATTTGAAAATTGTAGCCAAAGGACGGCCAGAACTTTTACTTATAATCGATATTGTTTCAGAAGAAAATCAGAAATCGTTTTCTGATTACAACTGTACTACACACTATACATTTCCCTTTTCCTTTTTTTCTTATTATTTTTGTTTTCAAAATTCAACTGCTGAGCAACAGCCCTTTTTGTATATGTATATTTGTGAAATACTACCTCTAGACTAGAGCATCCAGGCGAGTATATGGATGAGTGCCATAAAAACCTTAAGCCTTGTATACACCGTAGGTGCAACGTGTAATGCAATGTGCAATGTAACGTGGACGGGAGAACAATTCCTCGGCGCGCAACATTCGGTTAAAGTCATTCCCGTAGTTGTGAACGAACGTTGTAATCTAGCCTCTGTTGTGGTTATAGCTTCGCCGATTTCATTCAAGCTATCTGCTTTGAGATTTGTTTTTTTGTAATCCATATTCGTCGGGATACATAACAGTTTTTTCTCGGTAGAATTGAATTAGCAATAATGTATTCTCTTCATCCCATTCGGTGTTTATTTTTGCAATTTGGCGCAGTTCGCCGAAATGCTACATACACACTGCTCTTCCGTATATATTGATGTCCACACTGCAACTGCGCGTTCCTTTGTGTTCGCGGGAAAAACCGACAATCGACGGATTGCCGACGCGCGTGCAATGCAACATGCAACGTATGTCTACAAAGGTTGCATTGCACGTTGCACCTATAGTGTATACAAGGCTTTATGAATGAGTTTTTAATACTATTTTTTAGAATTTGCGCCTTTTGCAAACAATTTTAAATAAATATTTGACATTATAAAAATCTAGGGAATTTTTTAGAGTGCTTTAATAGGATCTATTAATAGATCTACCTTTTTTAATTTTGTAACCAATTGCAAAAAATACAGTCAGGTATCACTCTTTTCATACTGTCCACAGAATAGTTAAGCAGTTCTATTACCAATACGATTGCTTCCATAATAAAGACTAATCATCTCAACTCCCCTGCAATATGCAAATACACCATGGTTTCTTCCTTTCTTCTAACGTCAATAAATTTTAATTGATTGACCAAATTTTGTCGAAAATTGTAACAGGCGCTGAAACTTACATACCATTTTTTACGACTTGCCAACTTGGCTAGGGAGCCGCGTATGGATCCATGAAGACGAGGCCACTCCAACAATAATCACAATCAGAAAGCAACGCGCAATGAAGAAAGTAATGTGTTATTTTAATACTATTCCTAAAGCTGCTTGGCTTGAAGGCTTGAACCTCGGCTTGAACCATTTAAGCAATGCAAGGAAAGAATGGGTAAGTGCATTGCATTGCAGCAGAAGGCAGCTACATACTTTGACAACATATCTAAATAAAATGTTGGAAAAGTTACACTGGTTCTTTTATTCTAAATAATAATATGGCTTGTCTCTCGTAAAAATAAAAATACACTTAGTTAATGAAATCAGAATGAAACTTCTAAAATATTAACGTTTAAAGTAAGGGATCAAAAATGTTTATTTCGGATAGATTATCTTAAAGAGAGAAATAGTCGAAATGCAAGAGACAAAAAGTTTAATAAACGGAGAAAACAAGGTTGCTTTTGTTGTTGTACCTATGTATCCTTGAATTTACGTTTGTGTTTGCGTAATACTGCTTCCTCGTTTTTTTCGACTTTCACTGCACATTTTGGAGGTTTTCGCCTTTTTTACAAATAATCGAGCACTTTCTTTATATCTCCGTCATGAAAAACAGCTAAAATTAGAAACTACAATATGAACACATTTTAAGATTTTTTTTAGTTATATGGAGGTAAAAACGAAAGATTAAAAATGTAATTAGCGTTACTGAAATTATATACCATTAAAAACAGGTGTAATTAATACAATGGGTAATACATTTCATCCACCCAATTTGTACATTAAGCACAGTTAATACCTGCGGCGCTCTCATTAGGACGCTAATTGGGGTTACGCCCTTGGCTAGTCACTCGACACCCGCCCCTTTGTTTACAAATATATTAAGTTAACGGTTCTCCTATTGCTACTGCTGTAGTTTACTTTTATTATACCGTCACTAAAATCCCTTCCTTTCATGTTTCATTAATATAATACATATTTAAGTGTTCTGGATTAACCAAGTAGAATAGTAGATATTTGATATTTCTAAGGCTTCAACACTTGACACAACATTTTTGTTTATGGCTATCTGAATAGCGCAGTTTACAAAATTATTACATCTACAAAATTTGGTTCCCACGCATTTGTGGTTGCCGCAGTTACCGAAAATACGAGGGTGAAACAGTTTTTACTGTACCAATAATAGAAGGCCTGATCTATCTACTGTATCTACTGTTTATTTCACATTTTAAAAAATACTGTCATGCTGCTGTAATAGAAAACTTAATGTCTAATTACACATTCTTTGGCGGTTACACTTAAATCGATATTTGGTAGTCTATTAAAAAACATTTCCATAAATGTAAAGGATTGTCAACTCAGATCTCAGCAGTGAAGTAAGCCCTCCAGAATATTATAAAAAGTTCGAAAGTGCTTTGCCTATGTATCTACCAATCTACCACAAACTTGCCATTGATTTATTGTTAAATGATTCGAATTCGAAGTATGTTTCCATTCATTAGGGTTCCTAATTAGTGAGGTACCTAAGTGAATTATGAAATTTATTTGAAGGGGTTCTTTCAAACTGGCTTTTTAGGAAAATGTTCAAACCTTAAATCCAACTGAAGGGAAAGCGCATTAAGTTGCGTAACTGCTATTAAGCACGTTCTCTATACCTTGATTTTACCCTCCATTTCATTAAAAAGTTGTTGACGCACACGATTGCTAGCCAGAAGTTAACGTTGACATAAAAGGTTAAAAGAAAAACCAACTTTTTTCTTAATAACACCGTGTCACCAGTTTTATAAATTTCTCATCGATAGCAGAAGAAAGGGCCGGTTTGGTACAATCTTTTATTGAAACCTAATACATAAGCTAACCTTCTGGGGACAAGAATAGGAATAGGAACAATTAATGTAACTTATAAATATCGTAAATAAAAAATGTTTAGCAATTATCTCTCTATTCCCTATTTACAGTTTTAGACACTTGCAGAATGCAGAAGCGCTTTCCACTTCCTTTTATAATTTATCTCCTTACTGAAAATTGTTAAAATAGGGGGAAAACATAACATCGTAATTTCGACCCCCAAAACCTTTCCCTGTCTACGGTGTTGTCTACCGTGAAGATGTCCTGTCCTTTCCTTTGAACGCTACAAGATTTCCATCTGTACGGTGTTTCATAAATTGATCGAAACGTAATTTCTCGGTGGAATTTCGATTCCTCCTTTTCGAGCAATCGGATTTGAAACAACTCAGGTTGCCGACAGTGGCGGCGTAAAGGGGGGCGGCCCGCACCGGGTGCCAAGTACCAAGGGGTGACAACGTAGTGACAACCATTGACATATACACTTAACCGCAAAATTAACGCACCACTCTGACTTTTGGTTTTATTTCGAGAAATATTATATATTTTCCGATTCATTAAAATCATTAAAATCAATTATAATAATTTGTTCATTATTACCCCTTTTGTAGGTTTTTGTCTGTCTTCTTTATTTAATTTTGAAATCATAGCAGCTTTTCATGAGGGGCTTGTTTTTCAAGTAAACAAACCTCACTTCTAAAATAAAAGTAGGCATTGTTTTTTAATTGTTTTGCCAATTGATAAGATAACTGTCATTCGTGCAATGCCTATGTTTGCCATGGAACGTGCTAGACGAAATTTAAATCGTGATGAATGTGTTCAAATTGTAACTTTGTCCAATGAAGGACTAACAAATCGCGAACTTGGTAGAAGGTTTGGCGTGGCTCATACAACGATCGGTAGGGTTTTGCAGAGATTTGTAGAGACCAACGATTACGCTAGACGACGTAGCCAAGGCAGGCCATGAGCTACAAATCGGGTGGAGGATCGATTTTTGATGCTTCGGGCACTTAGGGAACCATTCACTACTGCACGAAGCCTCCAAATACAACTAAGCGAGGTTCATGGCACTGCTGTTAGTCAAGATACCATAAGAAGAAGACTTCGTACTCAAAATTTACGACCTAGGGCAGCGGCTACTGGTCCCAGATTATCTGCAAACCACCGAAGAAACAGATTGGCTTTTGCAAGAAGGCATGTGGATTGGGAAATCCATCATTGAGAGCAGGTGTTATTTACGGATGAGTCACGGTTTTGCCTTGTAAGTTCTGATCGTTGTCCAAGAGTGTACAGAAGGCCAGATAAAAGATATTCCGCATGTAACATTCGAGAAACCACATTATACGGAGGTGGTTCAGTGATGGTATGGGGTAGAATATCTTTAACAGCTCGCACGGAACTTTTTATCGTTGATGGTGGACGTCTGAATTCTGAACGATACATAACAGACATTTTAGAACCTTTTGTGATACCTTTTGCACCTTACATTGGCGATGGGTTCATTCTTATGCAGGATAATGCGAGGCCACATGCGGCACATATTGTTACTGAATATTTAAATTATGTTAATATTGAAGTCCTCGAGTAGCCAGTCTGTAGTCCAGACCTGAACCCAATCGAGCATCTTTGGGGCGGAGGATTAGAAGTCAGCATCTACCACCTAACAGCTTAGACGAGCTGCGACAAAGTCTTATTCGCGTATGGGAAGATATACCACAAGAAACCATCAGATCTCTAATTGAAAGTATGCCACGACGATGTCAGGCTACAATAACAGCCAGAGGTGGTAACACTAGTTACTGATAATCTAAATACGGTTCAAAAGAAGTTATCTTTGTGTTCGTAACAATAATGATCATTTTACATGATTTTGTTAAAGAAGTCATATTTTCAGTTTTCGTTTATTTCCTACAATTCATTTAAGTCAAACTTACTGTTATTATCGAAATAATTCTGTTTGTGTATTCTATTCTTAATATGTTTTCCAAAATGTATGATAATTTTGACTTTAATTATAATAAATCGAAATATATAAGTGGTGCGTTAATTTTGCGGTTAAGTGTATTATATACTAATGGACATATCCTACCGGTGAGAATTGTATTACTCCGACAGAAAGAGTAAAACGAATCTTCCCGTGAATCTCTATCTAATAAGAATTATTTACCATAAGTGTACGTACTATAATGAAAAAGATAGCTAGCCCGAAACCATACAAATTTAAAGAGCAAACGGGGTTCTTTTTTGCCCTTTGTCGGGACGGAAAATTCAAAAGGCGGCATTTTGACTATTTATGGAGCAAAATACGTTTGAACTAGCCATTGAGCGTATTGTAAACATCGACATATAGAAATGGACTGCGCGTAGTTATGCTAAGCCGGGATACTGCAGGCGAGAGAGAGGGTAAACGTGGAGGCCTAGTTCTTGCTTTATCTGTCGCATATTTATTGGTCGCTGCATTCCCATTCCATTCCCATGAAAATGCAGCAACCAATAGATACGCGACAGATAAAGCTAGAACTAGGCCTCCACGTTTACCCTCTCTCTCGCCTGCAGTATCCCGTCTTAGCATAACTACGCGCAGTCCATTTCTATATGTCGATGATTGTAAATAAACATTTATAATTTATGTACAAATACCTATCAATCTGTTGAAAATATTATTATGTACCTATGGTATTACTAGAAAGTGTTGTCCTAAAAACTTTTATAAGTTATAACATACTATGTTATGAAAGTTATGTTAAACATAATCAAAACAAGATGAGTCATAAAACATAAAACAAGACCGTTCAATTTCTGTAATCGAACATTTTAGCAAAATAAAATCACGTAAGCACGTTTAGTATTTGTTGTTTTATTCTGGAGGTGCTCAATAGAAAACCGCCCCGGGTGCGAACCCATGCTACGCCGCCACTGGTGGCCGATAAGGTAAAGTTCTCCACTACCTCTTCTATGGAACCGTATGTGTCAAGGAGTTGAAGTGATTCTGTAAATTTGTCCCAATTTGCCCTTTTCCTGTTGGATCTGCAATATGATGCGTTCTTTTTGCATAAGATTATGCTCACTATAATGCGAAAGTGGTACACTAAGGTTAGCTTCATCTGAAACTATGTCAATTAAGCAGTCAATATGGAGAGGTCAGTGGCACTATACTCTACACTTCTGCTCCACTGCACTGCACGACGTATTCAGTAAGTATATCTTAACAGCGTTAAAACTTTTTCGAGAATGATTCCTGCAGTGTAACATTTCTTACCAACATCATCGCTCCTCCATGGATTCTACCTCCATCTCCAACGTGATTTTATATACCTTGTCATTCAGTAGTTTGAATTCTTTTCCCACCTTTTTGTTTCTTGAATTTCGATTAGTACCTTTGTAGGCGTTTCTCAGTCATTTTTAAATCGGTAATTAGAGATATTTTGAGGTGGTGGAGAAAAATGTATACAATGCGCAATTCTTTCCTGCGCAAATGGCCAAGAAATGAAAAAAAACGCCCAAAACCGCATGGGCTGATGTGGAAATGCAATTTTTGGAGACCTTTTGATTGTTGAACAGATTTTAGTTACAAAAACGTAGGTTTTTTGTTAAATATTCTTTGAGCTATACCGGGTGTCCCATTTTAATCCGTCACCTGCGATAATTCTACAATACTGCGTCGGATCAAAAAATGTTGCGAATAAGAAGTTAACGGTTTTGAGGCAGAGTTGCCAGGTAACTTCTATTATTAACCCCTAGATGTCGTTGAGAAAACCACTAAAATTTGAAATAAACCCCCAAAATCATAGATAGTCATAGTCTAAGTTTACGTTTATGATTCGTAATTTTCGGTACAACGTGTGTCGCCCTCTACTTACCTGCGGCCATCTGGTAGATAACCGCGTAAATATGAATGACGAAAACAACGTTAACGCTCCTTACAAGCTTATAAATTTCCTCATGGTGGGTTTGTTATTCAAAAAATTTGTATTATTTTGTAATATTAAGAAAAAATGTTTCTGTATGTTTAGCGATATAAAAACCCCAACAAAAATCCCAAAATAAAATTCCCCCTAAAATGCCCACTAAAGCCGAAAAAAAAACCTTAATTTAAGGGGAAAACCCCTAATATGGCAACACTGTTTTGAGGGGGATGTATAATGTAACAAATTCCCCCCTCCCCCCCGACACACAAGGGGTGACTTTAAAATATTAAAAGGCAACCCATATTTTTTATTGCATACTTATTCAGAAATTCAAAAACTGTGACGGTTTTATTTGGGAACCTTTCTTTATTTGCAACAGTTTCCAATCGTTAAAATCGGCATTTTATTATTTATTTTGTATTTGGGTGGCATTTTATCTTTCTGTTGCAAATAAAGAATAAGTTCTCAAATAAAACCTTCATAGTTTTTATGTTGCTTCTGAATCTGCAATAAAAAATAGTGGTTTCCATTTAAGATTTTCAATTCACTCCTCTTATCCACCCCCCTGTGCGTCGGGGGGAGGGGGGTGAAATTTGTTACAGCATCAGATGTCCCCCTCAAAACGGTTAACTTTCTATTCGGAGCATTTTTTGATCCGACGCAGTGTTGTAAAATTATCGCACCTAAAAGCAAAAAAAAGATCAACCGAAATAATTATTGAATTACCAAAAATGCAACGTTAGTGAAAAATGAAACGCCACAGAAGAAACGTTTGCAGTGTGTTTATTGCGACTTTGAACAGGTTAATTTTACATATTTTCTCTACTCATGTCCTTTTTTGGTGTAGGTGTACCATTTTCTAATTGGTAGGTAGTTGACGTTAAAGTTGTACGCATTCCTTGCAATGATAATAATACACACGGTTCTGCTATTATTAAATTCCAAATGATAACCTGTAATTTATTAAGACTTTTTCACATTATAAGATTCGTTCTCAAGGTATGTAGAAATGTAGAGATACTACCTAATGGCTAATCAATATAATGAAAGATTTATTGGTTGGAAGCAATGTAAAACTACCTACTGTAAACAATTAAAGTAGGTTGATGTATTGATTTACTCGTATATAATGAGGGAATACAGCGCATTAAATCGCTTGCTTATTTACTTCCAATAGACTCAAGGCGTGTACGTAGTACAATCGTTACCTATTAACTCACTTTTTACTACCTTATGAAAGAAATTGAATGAAGGAGAGGTACAGTTGGGGCAACAAAAAATGGGACACTATGGTTTTACAAGTTCAATGGGCAGATCTACTTTAAGTAGTACCTGCCTACTTAATTGTATTATCGTTTAATCGCAAGGTTATATTGTTATGTACGAGAGCCAGCTACTACTTAAAGTAGATCTACCCATTGAACTTGTAACACCATAGTGTCCTATTTTTTGTTGCCCCAACCTTTCTTATACTCTTTTGCACCTTCCACTTTGGACTTTGGAAATGATGTGAGAATAAATGAAGCTGTTGTCTGTTGATGAATATGGCATGTAGTAAAAGCACAATTGAAAGTCATAATACTCATAATTCATAAATAATAATTAAAGATGACGATTTAATTGTCATTCAAATTTTAAACTACGTATAATTCCTAATACGTAATGTATTATGTACAAAAAAAATTGATCAACTGAAACGTATCTGTGATCAGGTTGGTTTTCAAAACAGTTGCAATCGCTCAAGCCACGTTTTGTAACCGGCCGCGGATTCAAATAATTCAAAACTGATAAAGAAACTATGTTTTTCTTCGGCTTCAACATATCGTTGGCTTTTAAAGAAAGAATGACTGTAAAACCTCTGTCAGATACAAGATGGGAAAGTAGAGTGGATGCAGTGAAAGTTTTAAAATACAATTTAGATTCAATTTATGATGCATTATACAATTTATGTAATGATTATAGGTAGATAGTAGATAGTAATACAAGAAATTTAGCTAAATCTTTTAATATCAAAAATAAATTGTTATAAATTTGTAGATAAGTTCATGCATGTGCAAAATTTATAAAATCTACTGTTGTTTTATATAGTAGGAGATACTTTATTAGAAATATATACCCTCATCTGTTATTTGACCATGACAAAGATTATAAGTTAGATAATATATAGGTCGATAAATTGCAAATGGGTTGCCTAGCTAAATCTGGGTCCGATGCTGTTAAATCCGCTTTCTTTCAGAAGAATGCTCTGCATCCCTGTCTGTTACATGGAATGGCGCGCGCAACGCTCTCTGTCACTACCATCACATTCCTGGTTGCCTAGATTTTACATATTATCTTTTCAGCGCGAGCGTGGAGAGTGACAGAGAGCGCTGCATCCGCCATTCCATGTAGCAGACAGGGATGCAGAGCATTCTTCTGAAAGAAAGCGGATTTAACAGCATCGGACCCAGATTTAGCTAGGCAACCCATTTGCAATTTATCGACCTATATATTATCTAACTTATAATCTTTGTCATGGTCAAATAACAGATGAGGGTATATATTTCTAATAACGTATCTTAGACTAATAGCACACTGTATAATTTTATTAGCATATTGTAGCACAACAAAAGTATTTCTAAATGCCCCTTAAAGCAAATTACGATTTCAAATGTGGGAGAAGGGGGCCGAGTGTAGACATCAAAATGTAGTAGTAAAGTCGGTAAAGATAGCATTGTAAATGGTAGCAATAATTTACACACACTTTAGGCCAGGCGCAAAATGAGACGCAGCTTGGTGAGGTGGCGCAGCGTGAGTCACGGTAAGTTTTTGTGAATCTAAATAAAAATAGTCAATGCGCATATTACTTCGCAGCGTGACGAGACGCAGTTTTGGCTTAACGTGATCCTGCGGAACTCAGTGTAGTTGCCGCAGTTTTCGTTCTAAATATCACGGTGAGTTAAGAAACATGGAAGAAAAACTAATTGAGGCCGTTCGGATTCGCCAGTTTTGTACGAGACGAGTCATGTAGACACATGAGGACAAAATAATTGGCCGAAAATAATTGGTGAACTTCTCGTCGCGAAATTCTTTAGTAAATTCTCCATGAGTTTTTCTTCTTTTCATGTACAAGCTTCTCTCTGACCTTTTATTAGCCATCTGGGAGATACATAAGATACTATTTCGGACTCGAATCTTCTTCTGAATCAAATTCAGGGCTATAGTCAATCCTGTGCAGTGACGGCTGCCACTTTTCAGTACTATGGTGTAGCCTTCTGTAAAATGAAAACTGCTATCGTATTTGCGCGGTAACCGCGTTTGCAGTTGTCTCCCGTGACTCACTTGCCGTGATTCACGCTGCATGCCCTCACCAAGCTGCGTCTCATTTTGCGCCCGGCCTTAACCTTCGCCGTCCCAAAATAAGTTTAAAACATGGAATCCCAAAACCGGGTCAAAATTGACCCAAGTTCAAAATGTTGGAATTAAGTATTTCCATTTTATACTTTTGCAACGTATTCTATATGTTTTCGTCTTTAATAATGGAATTAAACCAAACAAACTCAAAACCAATAAATTTATTCTACAAAAAAAGTTACTATAAATGATTGGACACAAACAATAAAACAAGAAAAAAAAATAAAAAATAAATAAAAAAAATATATTAAATTTCTTACAAAAATAGGCGAATTCTCAAAAGGAGAATTAATTTAAAAATAATCTGTGAAAACTATTGACGTTTTTGTCTTTTCTGGGTCAGCGGTGACCCCGTTTCGGGACGGCGAAGGTTAAGCACTGTTCTATCATGCTTTAACCAGAGAAATGTTATATGTACCTACTACTAACATTTCTCTGGCTTTAACTCAAATTATACATGGTGGGGGGGGGGGGGGGGGGGGCTCGATTTACTTACCACGCGGCCTCATATTAGGTGTTTTCTATTTGCACGTTGTGGTTGACTTAAGTCAGGCGCCTGTCAACAACGAACAACACACCATTCGTTTTATAAAAATAATTTGACTCAGTTCTCAATAACCCTATTCTTAATCTGAGACAGAAATGTCTTATGACGCAAGGCACTTCAATCACGTGATAATTGTGACTTGGACTAACCCTATGGCTGTCGAAAAAGAAAACACCTACTGTTAACGTAGCAACAGGAAATTCGCAACAAAAGAAATAGAGGATAGACAAGATTTATAACCTTGTCATTGTCTTATCTATGGGGCACTGGAAAAGGTGTTAAAATGGTTTTCGATCAAATCCAAACCGCTGTGAAGACTTCTTCAACCAACATGCATGAAACAACGGGACATATTTTTCATGGACCAAAGATACATTTCAATTGAACAAACCTGATACATAATTCGTTTAAACTACCAGGTGGTGTCTGCAGTTAAGAACTTGTAACAATTAAATTACCATTGTATGGTACCATATGTGTGGTTAATTTAATGTCATTATGCACTGAAGCACCGACGCTCGCTTTCTACATTTTGGGAATGATTATAGTCATCATTATTATCTATCAATTACTAAAATTCAAAACTTAGTAATGTTATTCGACGTAAAAATTTTGATAAGGTCATAATCATATGAAAAGTTCAAGCAAACTGATAGTAAATGTTATCTAATTGACACTAAAATAATATTCTAGTTGTGTCAATGCAAAAGTATAACACTCCCCCTCATTATCAAAGAAGTTATCACAACAAATTGATTTCTTGTTGCTAGTTGGTACGTACTAACAGTTAAAAGATCAAGATTTATGACGCTTACGCAACAAATATAATCTACTCTCGGTACACAACATGCAATGGGAGAGGGAAGGTGACCGTTTTCGTATGGCTGAGTCCATTGTTAAACGTGGGAAAAGAGTAATTTTTCCGTACAAGAAAAACAGCATTAGTATTGATTAATGAAATGTGCTTTATTTCAATTATGGGATTATGGCATGCATTACAAAGTGTTCTTTAATCATTACTAAGTCGCTAAGATATGATTGCGTTAATAACTTTTATACTAAGCTTGACACACTTTGAAACTCATGATTACGATTTTTAGGTCTACAATACAGAAAACCATTGTTTGTCGAACCTTTTTATATGCCGCTCTCAATCACACATATCTCATTACTGAAAGTGTAAATTGATAGTTTGTGTATTTAATAAGAATGTAAACAAATTAAGAAAATAACAACTATCATTTTTGTTATTGAGCGATCCCCGTGCCTATATGACCTCGTGACGCTTTATCTTTAAGTCAGAGATCACCAGGACAAACAAGGCAGGTTTGATGACGTTCTGTAGTCGTCATTCTACCAAATATGCTTGGGAAACGTATTTACAATTTATTTTTAGTTAAAAGTTTGAAATGTACCTAATCAACAAATAACTTTAAAAAAGCAACAATCCTCACAATTGCAATTCAACTAATCAGTAGTAAATCATCAAATTATAAATTAAGCTGTGACTAAAATTGCTAAAATCTAATTTATTTAGAGCATGGTCCAATAAATAAATTATAAACATCTACCTAATATTAAGAAAAATAATCGTTTTTTTATGTTTACAAAAAGACAATCCCACCAACGTAGATTTCATAAGGTTGCGTAAATAAAGAATGTGGTAAACAACTCTTTCAGCAATTATCTTTCCTAAACAATGCGATTACGACTATACAGTTAGTAGGAACCAACAGAATTTCGTAGATCCTATTGAGGTACTTCGATCTCTGCACTGTGCAGGGACTGCAGAAATTGTCAATTGAAGATGCCTAGACATTATTGGGCCATACACTAAAAATGTACGAATTTTCTTGTTCTCTACGTGTGAATATGGCGTTAATGACAGTGTTTTTCCAAACAATAGCACTATCAATGGAATACAAAATCCTTTTCAAGAGATGTGGAACTAAACAAGCTTTTTCACAGCACTGATAAAACATTGTTTATCAAACAAGCAAATTATTTATAAATATATTAAATGTGGCGTATAAATAACACAAAACAAGTTATAAAAATATACAAACATCAAATGCTCTTATTGTATATTGTTTGTTTTTTTTTTAAATTGAAATTGAAGATCGGAAGGTGATAAAGGGTGACTTAATAAACAATAATTTACAAATAAATACGATGTAGCTTACAGTCTTCTGAAAATAAACTGAGACACAATGGAATGGAACGAGCTATGATTAGTGTCGCGGAATAAAAGAAAGGGTGGAGATTACACTAAACGACGAAAGAGATGGGTGAACGAAAGATGGAAGTTAGTGGAAGAGGCTTATATCCAGGAATGGCCTTACACAGTGGCCAAGAAAGACAAAAGGTACTACGAGAAGTACAAAACTTTAAAATCTACAAAATTGCATAGCTTTTGCTATTGAAGAGTCATTCATACAAATATGTAGTGCAAATTGCTTTAGATAAAATCATACTTAGGCACGTAACCGGAAGTAAAATACAGAAAATAAGAAAACCAAATTTAAATAAACTTGTCTTATTTCCCGGAATTGGTATGGGTAACTAATGAACCAAATGTAAAAAAAAAATGCTATTGTTGAATAGACAATTTAAAATAGCCCTTATGTTACACGACATATTTCTTCTCTTAAAATAAACACTACAACTCATTTCCGTATCTTCGAAACGGTGAGAAGTAAAAATGTTGTTTATAAGCATTTTTCTCTTAATATACCTGCCTCTACTTAACTATCCCAGACTGTCCCTTACTAGTGGGAGTGGGCCACCCCATATTTGCACTCTTTTATTCAAACAAATCAACAAATGAATAGCGAATGATTGGTTCAAACGATTTAATACGACACGGTGCGAGCAATATTTTTAGGTGAGCTTAGTACCTACTCGCTAAGGGATCTTTGGTGAAATGAGCTCTACTGATTTAATTAACATTTTATCTCTTAAACGGTCCATACACTATGATGCAATCGGTCTTTGCAACCAATTGTTTAGTATTTTACCCACAGACATGAACGATATGAACATGGATCAATCGTAGCAACTGGCAGTTAGGTAACCATTTCCCATTCGTATACATCAGAAAGCTCGTGTATTGTGTATTATATCAGGTGTAACAACTGGGAATTTAACAAACTTCGAACAAATACCACAATAATGAAGTTAATTAGATTTGTATTAATGTACCTACACCATGTTATTAATACTAGACTATTTCAACAAGCATGTAACTACCATAACAAAAGTTGATTGATTGTACCTACGTGATCGTTCTACCAGCGATTTCAGTTTTTGGTCAATAAAAGGTTGATTTATGAGTAGATCATAAAATATGTTGAAGTATGTATGAGTATGAATTTAAATTTTAGAATGGATCGTGTATGTACACGCATTATTTTTGTAAATTGCTTCAATCGCATTGTTCGCATAATTTAAAAATGTCGGATTGATAACTTACCAGATGAATGTAGGGATATTGCTGAACTAATCGGCGGCAAAGAGTAATTAATATCCGGTTCAGTTTTTATCTTGTGAATTGTCGTCGTCAATAACTCCTAGAAAAAAGACAAACGGTTAATATAAACTATCGGTACAAGTTCCGCCAGTTTGTTGGATGAAAAACTCCATTATTTTACGATAGCGCTAATACTGGTAATGAATTAATAATGATATACTTTGACAAGGTAAAGTGAGAATAATGAGAAGATGCGTGCACGTCATAACTCTTTCATGACGTAATTTTGTAGTATGTGCATATCAGTTATCAGTAGACCATAATTTTGGTTTAATTAAATTTAATAATAATTTTTAATAAGCACACAAATTGAGCAATCGTGTCTCAGGGTTAAATTTGATTATGTATAATACCGGGTGATTCTCTAATACTGATGACAGTTTGAATTTCGCGCGTAGTCTTTTTTACGGTGCTGAATCACTAGTTGAACTGTTCCTGTCGAGAGCAGTTTTTGGAAGAGCACCCCGATTTTAATATTCCTTATCAAGTGTTTGCTAACCATAAGAAACGAATTGTTGATCGATTTCAAAATTGTTTAATTAGCAGAGGATTATCATTACCTGTTTTCCAGATTTAACTCCGTTATTTTTTTCTGTTCAACGTTTTACGAAACCATCTCCATACATTGGACAAACTACAAGCAGCAATTACTGCGGAAACTTGAAAGAATTACACCTGCAACTCGGGAAAAAGAGCGATAATTGGAATTGGAACAATGTGGAATTGTGTCGGGATCTTAACAGTGGACATTTTCAGCAATTTATATACAGGGTGGCTCAACGAAAAGGAACAGACGGGTTTCTGGGTAGGTAGAAATTTTTTTTGAGAAATGCAAAAACACGTCAATTTTTAAATCAAAGGGGACAACTTTAGTCGTGATTTTCAACCTGAAATGATTTCATCCCTAAGCGCTACAAGAACAATTCCTTATTTAAATAGGGATAATGGGGCAAGTGATACGTTATTTGTAAGGTATTTCTTTTCCTGAATTCAGTACACTACTTTTTTTTGGTTTTTTTTTATTTTTAACAAAAAATTGAAGTTGCAGATATGGAAAATGAGGAAAAAGTTTGAGGGTAAGTTTTCACAACAGCGGACGGCGGATGTTTTTTCTGCGGATTTAATATGATTGGTTGAAAATATTCAAAACGAGAATGGCACGAAACGTTTGCGGATATTTTAACATTTTGCGGTGTCTCATTTCGTGTTAAATATTTTTTAACCTTTTAGCGGTTTTTAATGATTTGGCGGTTTATTGCTATTTTTGCCATTTGAAAAGTGGGGTTATTTCATGTTGTAATAAATAGAATAAAGAAAATAAGTAGAAAGGATAGGTAAATAAATTTTATATGGTTCTCGTGTATTTAAAGAGGTGTATGTAATAGAAAATGAATTAATATTTAACATATTTTTCGGTGTCAGTCAATCGCATTTCTTCTATGAGATTATGAAATGTCCTCGAGTTTTTCTATTTAAAAATATCTTTCTAACCCACCAACATTTTCTTTTGATTTTGGAAAATGCATAAATAATGCAATCAAACAAATTTTACGAACTTTTATTTTTATTTTCAATACATCAAATATTCCAAACAAATTTTTGACATCTGGAAGTTTGAGAAGTTCGTCAAAACCAGAAACAACATTAGCAGAAGAGGTAATAGTATAAAATAAAATGTTACTAGAATTCACTAAATACGCACCGCGTTTATGAAAACTATGCTGGGAGTTGAGGATCATTCTCTCCGCGGAATTTAATTCCGCCGTCCGCAATCCGCTATTGTGAAAACCTACCTTTAAGCATTTAAAAACGAAAAAAAGCGCGGAAAAGTCAATTGTTTTTTCTTTAGAAGTACAGGGTAAACAACCCTTAAATTTTTAAATAAAAACAAGGGTTAACTTTTTCTTGTGCTAATTAATAAAAGCAGCTTATGCAAATTCAACCTAAATTTAATAAATGTTTGAAGTGCCTGCCTTCGGCTTTCATGCAATACTACAGTTTTTGATTAAATCGTTCCCGTACATTTTTCAAATGCAAACTCATGTCCTGTTTTGAGTCAAAAAATAAATGGTCAGGTTAACATGACCAAACTTAGGTAAAAAGAATTAAAAAGGAATTATACTCTTTTTTAACTAAAATTCCTCTCATTTTGCTGTTGGATCGAGCAACATTTTACAGTAGGTAATGATTTTTAAACATCTTCACGAAAGCTTGTTTTAAAGAATCAGCTAGTAATTGTAACTAACAGATTTTTCATAGAGACTAGTTCGGTGAAAAGGTGAAGTTATTGTATTTCTAAAACCCGTGACATAATTGTATGTGAAAAACTGAAAATCAATCTGAAGGTGAGTCAAAAAGAAATTTTAGGAGGTTCTGTCCTAAATTTTCAACGGAGCAAACTATCAACTCAAAATTGGCAGAACTTAAGATTTGATTTAATAATAAAACAAAAGGGGTAGTTTGAGGAGGTGGGTTGTGCATTTTTACCCCTAATTTTTATACTTTTATCTTTTTAGCACAATAGTATGATGTACGAACTTGGCAGCTTTGAATTTAAATGTTTTCCGCTGTAAAGTTGTCCGACTTGTAAACGGTAAGAAACAACAGTTGCGCCACTGGAAATTTAACGTAAGAATACAGGGTATACCACGGAACCGGTTCATTAGAAGTTTCTGGGGTCCCTTATTAGTTATGAATTTGAAACTTTCAGGTTAAGGATAACCCATAGCCTTCTTTTGTTCTAAAATATTGTCGATGTTGTACAACTTCCGGAAGGACCGGAAGTCGCCATTCATCTTCTTATTTTAAATGGAACCCCCTGTATATTATTGCATTTTTGGATTATACAATCGATTCTGCGTAACATTGTATTAGATTATCCTATACCTATCTTCAACTGTTTTTGAGATATTATGATTTTTTTGAAAAATTTGCGCTTTGCGGAGGGATGTTTAATAGCCCACCTTTTGGTCTTCTTTGAACGCAAAACATTCATACTTTACAAACACGAAGTAAAACCATAAGGGTTCACAAAATGCATTTGCAAACCTATCACAGATTATACAGGGCGTTCAAAATTAGTGGCAAAGTTAAAAAACTTCAAACACCAAAAAGTCATTTTTTTCAAATGGAACACCCCGTATATTTTTACATATTTGGAAAGCTATTTAATTTGCGCATCGATAAACTATAGGTATTCCTATACCTATCTTTAGCGGTTTTGTAGTTATTAACACTTTTTATCTAATATCGATTAAAACTGCACTTAAAACCTATGCACATTTGAAAGCAGGCTGTGAGTATGACAACAGGAAAAACAATTACTTTTACAAAACGAATTTAATGATCTTATTTATACAACAAACAAATAAAAATGACTTTAATGGATATAAAATAAATTCAAAATATCAGTATTGGAATATGCGTTAACTGCTTCCATTTTATAAAATTGTTTACTGTTTACCACCTGTTTGCTTTAATGAGCATGACACCCAGATAAACATTCGTTTGTCTAATCATACTAATAATAATAATAATAATAATACTTACTTGATTTCGATCCGTGCGGTTAGTTAACCAGGCTTGGCCTAAGTATCGATAAAAACGGAAGTATAATAATAATAATACCTTTTATTGAGAGCAAACTATTAAATTACATAAGATTGTTAAAACTGCACACTTGTTCTCAAAAGAAGGGAGTTCAGGTGTCTACAAAAAAAGTAGAGACCTGTTCTTGCACTCAACCCTGTTAGACGTTCATTACCGTATTTTATTTTCGCATACTCACATCCTACTTTCAAATGTGCATAGGTTTTGAGTGCAGTTTTAATCAATATTAGATAAAAAGTGTTAATAACTACAAAACCGCTAAAGATAGGTATAGGGATACCTATAGTTTATCGATGCGTAAATTAAATCGCTTTCCAAATATGTAAAAATATACGGGGTGTTCCATTTGAAAAAAATGACTTTTTGGTGTTTGAAGTTTTTTAACTTTGCCACTAATTTTGAACGCCCTGTATAATCTGTAATAGGTTTGCAAATGCATTTTGTGAACCCTTATGGTTTTACTTCGTGTTTGTAAAGTATGAATGTTTTGCGTTCAAAGAAGACCAAAAGGTGGGCTATTAAACATCCCTCCGCAAAGCGCAAATTTTTCAAAAAAATCATAATATCTCAAAAACAGTTGAAGATAGGTATAGGATAATCTAATACAATGTTACGCAGAATCGATTGTATAATCCAAAAATGCAATAATATACAGGGGGTTCCATTTAAAATAAGAAGATGAATGGCGACTTCCGGTCCTTCCGGAAGTTGTACAACATCGACAATATTTTAGAACAAAAGAAGGCTATGGGTTATCCTTAACCTGAAAGTTTCAAATTCATAACTAATAAGTGACCCCAGAAACTTCTAATGAACCGGTTCCGTGGTATACCCTGTATAATGTGCCGCAAGCGCGAAAATTATGTAAGGGAGGAAAGCGGTTGTTAGGTCTCTGGATGGTACAAAAAAAAATTAGGAGGTGGAAGGTGTGGAAGTGTGCGTAATGTAGAATGAAGTACTCCTTTTGATATTGTGATAATCAGCTGTTAAATAGGCAGGGTGATTTTAAAATTAGCATTGTACAATTTCTTGTTGTATTTTGTAGGTAAAGTTAAAGTTTAACGAAGGCTGCTTTTCTAATACAATTTGGGGTATGTATAGGGCATGGCGTGGTAATTGACTGCATTTAAAATTTTAATGCGCATCATGCAATTTTATTTATAACTTGTAGAGTATTATATCTACATTCTAATTACATTTTAGCAAATTGTGCGATTGACGTCATGTGTTTTTTATGGAGCGGTAATATTTTTCTTTATGTGAGTTGCCGTCACTACTTTTTTTAAAACGTTGCATGTGTTTAAATTTGAAACTCCTAAACTTTTGCTGCGATTTAAATGCTGTATATGTAAGTAATGGGTCCTAGAACCACACTATAAAAACAATGTCGCACTCAGCCAAGGTACCAAAATAATGGCACACTCAGCCAAGGTATCAGTACAATAGCGTCACTCGCCCAAGGTACAAATACCATGCATTGATTAAACATCCTGGAGAGTATTCTGTAGCTCTTTTTCAGTTTTTCCCTTCTTGTAATCAGCGAAAACTCAGAGCTAATCTCAAATTGTGTGGAGGTTGGTGTAATCGTTGAGCACTTTTAGCATTGGTCATTAACTTTCTGTGCCTCTACTTAATTTGAGAGGGCAACCCTTGATTGAAGCTTTATTAAACATTCATTCTCCCCATTTCTTTTGTTTTATTTATGTTTGCCTAATCGATCCTTATATGAGCAGCACACACACATTTCGAGCAATTCGCTGACAACGTAGAGTGCTACAACTTGACAGGTTTGTATTTGACGATCATGTGCCTTAGTAAACGATAGGAGTAACCTAACCGGCATGTTGTTAGTCCAATATGGAAGAAAATATAAATAAATTTACAGAATCAATTTAGAAATCGGGGCAACACTGCGAAAACGAACGTAACGACAAATTTCAAAAGCGAAACCTTTTTGCCTTGAACTTTTTGATACGGTTATTTAGCAGATAACAGACTGATTTTGAAATAGAGTTCATGCTTTATCTTTAGGCATTTCAAAGAGATACAATCCAATGTTGGCACAGTGATCCTTCACTATAAAGCTACAAGCTCAATAAGACAGCTTCTACAAACACAACATTGTAAAGAAAATCTATTGTATTCGTACTGAAGAAAATTTGTTGGCAAACATTTGGTTATAAAATTAGTACAATAGCAATGGATAAATTATTGTTCGATTCCAACAATTATAAATTATATGGAAATAAAATAAGAATGACATAACGGTGTTCATAAGTCATAAAATGAGGATATGTAAAGAAATTTTATTTTAAACTTCACATTTAAGCTAATACGAATTATATTATAACATTAATATTCATAAAAATTAAATATTATGTTAGAACAAGTTAAGATAAGTTATCTACACCATAAGCTCCGCATAATTTAAAAAAATATTTAAAACAAAGAACATAATCGTAAAGTCAATGTTCCAGTTTATATAAAGATATGTTTTGAAAACACCTGTTGCATAAACATTCAAGATTTCATCGTCAACAGTGTGATATTGGCTATTACTCTCCTTATTCGAAATAATTTCACAGTGGTTCCACGCTACCTCTACTCCTGATTGCTTGTAGGGTGGTCTTTCTTTTACATTCCCTTTCATAAGTGTCTGAAAATTGAAGGAAATGTTATATTTAGAATTGCCGTCGGAATGTGTTTCAAACAGAAGGTATCACTTCACTTCGTAACTAATCATCTTACATTTTGGAGATTCTTATTTATTTATGACTAATTAGGCTATTAATTCAAATACTTGGCTTAGAACAGACATTTATTTATTCTTCGCTTCGCATCTATGGCGTCTCTATAAAAGCACGCGCACAATCATTTTTTATCTTCACAAGTATAATTAAATTGACTCAAATTTGTGAAATATTCAAACTATGACAAGATAACTTCCTTTATTGACGCATACTTTTCTCACCTGCACTCTTAATGTTTATAAGCTCATGAGAACTGAAGAATTTATTGAAAAACTACACATTATTGTCATTGATAGCTAGCACCACATTAATAATTGATTACTATTATATTACTCAATGTTACTACTTGATTACTAATTAATTACTCATTATTTACCAAGTAGGTAGCTCTCAAGCCCCGCGTCCGCAAAATTAGACCCGCACAGTAATGTGGCCTGTGGCGTCTCCGATCCGACTTCCTCCAAATCGGTATTAGTTATTTTAAACATTTTTCCAATGATATCTGAACGTACCCTAAGACAACTAAGTGTTTGTAAATTGTAAATTAATAAAGGTGCAGCCGGATATCGGATATTGTTTTTTATGCTATGAATGAATTATACCAGCCCTAACCAGATAAAAGGCATCTTCCGATCCACCAATCAAAATACATCGATATTAATTGAAAATCAATCGTAACATAATGGTTGAACCTAGGTTAGAAATTGATTACACCGGCACAATCAGTTCTAATGAATTTTTACATGGATTAATCGATATATCAATGCTTTAGCCCTTTCGCGACTAACGGGACCTATGTGTCCCAATATTGAGGAATATTGTTTATTCAGTCTTATTGAAAATATTTTATGGGACTTATATGTCCCATTAGACATTCACCGTGGTTTATTTGTGTCCCAATAGTCTCGTATTGTTTTAGGGGTATTTGACCCAAGAAGAACTGGAGAAGGAGGAAGGAGTTTTTGATAGCGATAAGGAGTCTCTGGATGATCCTTACGATAACAGTGAAACCTCTGATGAAAACTGACTATAATAAACAAATTATATTTAATTGTTTATTTATTTACATGTCTAGTGAGTTATTTATGTTCCACCAAAAATGTCTGACCGGGACACATATGTCCCTGGCAAAACGGCGGATCTCGAGAATAAAATTGATCTCAGTCATGTTTATTTTTATGTATCAACATTTTTGACACAAGAAAACTTCAAATGTGTGTAAAGTTTCTGAAAAATTTAACCCGTCGCGAAAGGGTTAGGAATTGATTACTCCAGCACAATCAGCTCAAATTAATTTTTTACATGGGTTTGGGAAGTGATCCTCGCAAGAGAGTGGCTATAACAAAATTTACACAGCCACGGAATGTGATCGAAATTAAAAGATTTCTGGAGATGTACTGTTGGTACCGGAGGTTTATTCAAATTGTTTCTACCGAGGTTTCTACTGAAGCGGCACCGTTACTGGATTTACTTAAGGGTTAAAGTAAAGCAAGAAAAAGTAATTTGAAATGAATTGGCGAACAACGCATTTGAAAAACTTAAAACATTTAGTTTCGGCACCCATAGCCCAAATTTCGAGGACCCTTTTATCATACAAACAGATGCATCAAATGAGGGGTAGGGCGCTGTTTTACTGCAAGGTAGCGGCAGTGACGAGTGAGTGACCTATGCGAGTAGGTCCCTTAATAATAAAGTCGAACACTCCAATAACCCAATGCTCTGTAACTTTTTTCTGAAATATAGAAATCCGCAAAAGTTGCGAATGATATAAACATTGAAATAAGGATTGCAAGGCTTGCTGGAAGACAGACCCACAGAGTCAATGCAGATGCTAACTTGGCAGAAGATATTTCAGAGTATCCATATTCAACCCATACTTATATTCCCTCATTTCATCACTTCATTCTCGATTTTCTAAAGATTCAAGCATTGGATTTTCCTTAAGCCTCTTCCATCCAATGGAAATACAAAAAAATATTGCAATGACAACCTTGAAGTCGAATGTTCAACATGAACGTCAGTGTGGATGTTCAGTACTGCGCCCTTCTATTTTCGTTTCACCTCGAATAGGGGTGGAAGCTTTTGTAAGCAGTTCTTAGTCTTAGATTGTTGTTAGTTGATGTTGATGTTCAATACTAAACGTTTGACTCGCTTCAGCGAGAACCAAAAATGTAAAATAATAGCAAAATCATTGGTATAAAGTGTTAAATAATTAATCAATCTTTCAATTAATTTCAATACAGTCCACTAGCAGCAATAGGTATAACGACACCCTACGTAAGGCAAGACCGGCAAATTCAGGATATCCAAACTGCAATTATTATTAAATGATATAATCGTTGAGTGAAAACTTTTCACTCAACGATATAACCAGAAGATGTCCAACAGTGGAAGTCCCTAATTAGATTTCATTGAGCTACTGAATGAAATTGTTTACTGTTTGTTTACATTGTTCTAAATTATGTATGCGATATATTTTATGGCCGTGCAATTTCAACTGCCAGCACACCCTTTACTTTCCGTTAATAAAAGATGGCACGCTGCATATAACACTTTTTTCCCTTAAAACGGGGGCTTCATTTTTTAATTCAACGAAACAAAAATAATTCTGACACATCGTACTTAGTACAATGTTTGTTTTTTAATCGATAATGGCATTTCCAAGTTCTACCACATATTATCCATTATCCTTATGTTTACTTGGGGCCTCTTCGTCGTCGTCACCTTTATGAACTTTGTGGCGGTTCGCGTGAAGTGATGAATATCAATTTGGTAGACCTATCTACTCAATTTTTTCATGTTCGAATTATTGTCGTTCTTATAGGAAATATTATGAAATCATCGATACAAAATGACAAATAATTTGATATTAAGGGCGTAGGTTATCCAATTGCCATAAAAATAAATTATTGAAAAAAAACATCAAAATAATTGGTGTTCAATAAAAGAAGAATATCCTTTCGCACACTTCCGTCCTTGAAAATACAACGCACATAATATGTAGATAATTATACTTTTATACACAAACGCTATTATTCATCTACATTGTGTAGAACATAATCTCCCCTATACTAGATTCAACTGAAATTGGGCATTAAGTATAGTGCAATAGGTAGATTCATTTGTGTAGAAATTCGTTCACAAAAAGATAACAGAACGAATTTACTATCTTTTTTATTTTCATTATTAATGAATTTCTAAATCACGATAATACTGTGAAGGCCAACGAAAATATAAGAAAGTATGTACATCACATTTACAGATTACGAAAATATAAGAAAGTACATCACATTTACAGATTACGAAAATATAAGAAAGTACATGACATTTACAGATTGGAATGAAATATTTTTGTATTTGTTTATCATTCGAATTTTCAAGTTTTTGTAGTAGATCCCTTCCACTCATAAATGACAAAATTCAGAAAGCTCTCAATAATTAGTACGTAGTGTTGCAATTACATGGAATTTGGAACAAAACAAAAACGATAATGCATAAGCCATTACTAATACAATTTGTTGAAATGTAAAGTAAACATAGAGATAAAATTTTGCGTAATACAGGTGTAAAGTAGAGTCAAGTATTCTAAATAAAGCGATAAACGCAGAAATGACACGGCACTTTCCATAATTACTAATTAGTCAAAAAATTTGTCAGACTAATACCTATTAATTAAATGCAGGGTATTGCAAGATCGTGTAAAACTTTCCCGAATGAATACGTAAAATTTTCTTTGCACACACACAAACAGTTTTGTTAACAATATAATTGATTATTGAAACAGTGACAAGAAGACAACATATCTTTGTGCAGTGGCGGCGGCACTAGCCACAAAATCTAAAAATGATAAAAAGAAACGAAGAAGGTGATTGAACTGCGGTAGAAGGTGATCAAAGGAACTGCGGTAGATTTCGTGAATTAAACTTCTCAGTGTAGCACATTGAACTGCACGCTGTACGCAACTGGAAGCTGGAAGGGATACGACCTATTCTAATGCGTTGAAGCCAGAAGACAGATGCGGAGTAGGTACTTTTGCAGCTTTGTAGCTTTTTGTGGTAGTACAGCAGACGTAACTGCCAACGTATTTTATTTTATTTCTCGAGCTACGGCGTTGAGTATGACTTTGCGTGCGAAAGAAAGAGATAAAGATACCCATTCGTTGAGGGTTGCCTAACTTGGCTGTGGCTTCACTGTTACTTATTAGCGTTACCTTTCCAGTTGCGTATAGCGTATACAGTTCAATGGAGTAGTATCCTAGTATCACGCGAGTACACCCAGACGGCCACCACTGAGAAAGACGACTGTTTTGAAAACTGTTTCCGCTACAGGCTTCCGACATAATGTTCGACGAACAAAATCAGCAGACAAAATCCGGCGGAGATTGATTATTTTCATCGGTTTTATTGTCGAGCAAGAACGACAGTTTTCGAACCTACACTTCAGTTTTGTATCCTTTTTGTTCGAAGATTATTGTTCGTCGAACAAAACCGCTTAGCACAAACGCAGTCTGTGGGCCCCGGTGGGCCCCTTTAAAATTAAAAATAAGTGCAATGATAAATAATTTGCTATGAACAACCCAACACACTGCATTTATCGAAATATATTTTCTATCAAAGAAACCACATCGACGCCCATCACCCAATCGTGTCTGAGTGTATCTAACTTACTACAATATTCATTAGGCTCTTCCTGTTAATCATGCACACTATACAAGTCACGCCGAGTGAGCTGCTTGCACAACGATATTTGCAAAATCCATCCATTTCTTAGATACAAATTTTAGATGTGCATTGGTAATTAGTGACTATTATTATGGAGGAAAAGAATTTTTTAAATGTGCAATTCATCGTGGTCATATGAAAAGAGTTGCGGATGAAGTCAATATTTCAGCAAAAGTCACAGTTTGAGAAAAACGGGTTTGTAGAGGAAACCGTGGAAACGGATTGATCAAAGCAGAAGAGAAAGAAGTTGAATATACCACTATGGTCGCTGCGCTCTTTTTTCCACACAAGGTACTACCTGCGTGAAGTTCACACCTCTATGTTGGAATTTCAAAACGAAAACTATTGCATAATTTTATAAAAGTTATGTACAGTTTTTCTCAATAGTCATTTCGTTTTGCCCCCCCCCCCCCCCCCCCCCCGGTCCCGATTAACTCATGAGTTAGACACCGTGTCGGTGTGAATACATAGGTGACCTAAAGGCAAAAGGTAAAACGAAATGACTATTGGGCAAAACTGGGCATAACTTGGGCAAACGTATGCAATATATTTCGTTCGAAATTCCAACACTTCACACCCCACACATGACACTACGGACTACGTCCCAGAAATGAGGTCGGTAATTAGACTGCACATACTAATTGAAACAAAACATTAAACGTAAAATTGGAAAAAAAGTGAATGAAGGATATAGAAAAAATTTGCAAACTTAAATAGTATGGTATCTCTCATGGATACACTATTATAATTTCAGAATCTTGTATTTCTTACATTAGACTTGGTCAATCTAATTTTCATGTTAATTTGTCATCGACTGAAATATGTTTTATTAATTATACCGTTGACTGAATCTTTATTCAATGATTATACCTATCGTGCACATTTTTCTCTGAGAGCATACGATGGTATTATCAAATAATATTTATATAGCCGTGCTTCATAAATAGATCGACAAATTTTTAGCTTGCAAAAATAGTTAGGTATTTGTGTATCAAGGTTGCAAAAGTGATCTTTTTTGGCCGAATCTGATGATTGCAGCCGAGGCGAAAGCCGAGGCTAACAAATCAGATGAGGCTAAAAAAGAACTTTTAACCGAGGTGCACACAACATTTTTAGGCGACTATCACAAAAAGATATAAACTTTAATTTAAAAATCAATTTCATAATTTTGACAGTGACAGTTACCCGAGGGGTAAACCGCTGGGAAGTTTGGTGTACAAAAGTTAGGAAGTAAAGGGAAATATAGGAAGTATCGAAGAAGTATAAGAAGTATGGGAAGTACCGAGGAAGTATGGGAAGTATCGAGGAAGTACAGGAAATACCGAGGAAGTATCGAGCAAGTTACGAAAAAATATTAAAGTCACATTAAAGAAACAACATTAAAAGCCACATTAGAATTATTACACTATTTTGTATTGTAAATCATAGATATAAAACAAGACTTTTTGCTATGCAGACGATATTTGTCTGCGCGCGCATGTTTGTCGCGACCACGTGACGGCATAATAATATAACCTCAAAATTATTGTTTCCAAATACGCTCGCAAATACGTCATTGCTGTGCAGAGGCGGATTTGCGTACATGCGCAGGAGGCGCTCGCTTCGGGCCCCGCGATGCGGGGCCCCCCAGTAATACTACGGTATATTTTTTAAAAATGTAATTTACAGTATAAATGTGTCTTGGGCCTTATGAATTTATTTTTTTACACTCTAATCACTTAATCGGTAATAGAGATTATTAGTTAGTGGACAGGAAATCTTAGAGAGTACTATGTTATTGTCTGTTTTTGGTATAAGACCTATAAAATGATCTCTTCCACATTACTAACTTTATTATTTACACATATTTGAAATAAAAACATGAAAAAAAAGTAAAGGGAAATATAGGAAATACGGGAAGTATGGAGAAAGTACTGGAAGTATGAAGGAAGTACGGGAAGTATCAAAGAAGTACGGATGGAATAGAGGAAGTATAGGAAGAAGGGGAAGTTTATTGTATACTTCCTGGAAGTAAAGAAGTATTATCAATTAGGGAAGTTTAGTGTACACAATTTGGCCAGCGGTTTACCCCTCGGCAGTTACCTGACAAATACAATCATATATTTGATTATTCATGTCACTTACAGAGTGCTTTGCTCCATCACCTGGACAACAAAAAGCGGTTGTAAAGTAAATGCGGCCGTAAAGTTGTTTATGATTATGACACATGTTAAAAAAAGTTATACTTTACGGCTTTCAAAAGATAAGTAAAACAACTATTTATGTAATTAGCCGCCTAAAATAGTTATTTTTGTAGTTAAGCTAGTGCGTGAAATGCCACTTTAGTGATTGAGAACTGACTAAAAAAATAGTCGAGATGACCAAAAGTATTTCGCGCACAACAAAATTTTTTCTACAAACATGAAGAAGTTGACAATTATTTTAACGTTAAAATACAAAACTCTCATCTAGTTTGCGTGCAATGCGTACTTCGCGCATGGCGTCGTCATTTCGGGCACGCTGTCATGGTAACGTAGGTAAGTGAAAAAAAGGGTCACTTCGCGTATTGTTATCGATGCGCAAACCTTGTCATTTTTTGACGTTTGTAGAAAAAAATAGTTTTTTATTAATATCAATATCTAAAAAACGCGTTTGCAGATTTTAATGAAATTTTTAATAGCTGTAAGCTGATCGTAACTTTATCCGGCATCTTTTGGGTTTATTACAGTTGATACTGTAATTCCAGAGGAACGTACACTAAAAATTTTGAATAACCCCAAAGGAAGAAATCAAGGGGTTTAAATCGTGGCGACGAAGAGGCCAGGCCACGGGACTTCCTTCCTTTTCCAATCCACAGGTAGGTTGCCTAATAGCTGGTACAGATACTGACGCACGTTCAAACCAAAGTGTGGAGGAATCCGATCATGCTGAACCACACGCCCTAATGTCTAAGAGAACATTACCTAATAATCCCGTTTCAGGCGTTTCTAGAAATTGTCGATAAAAGTTTGCGTTTAAACGAACAGACAGCAACTAAACTATTAAACTCTCTCCAGCAATACCAGCCCACACATTTACAAAAAATTGTGACTGGTGTCTTTTGAAAACTATGGATGATGATTTTCGTTATCTCAAATGCGGCTGTTTCTACTATTGAAATAACCATCGCGCGTGAAGCATGCCTCTTCAGAAAACAATATCCTTCTCCCAAATTTAAAGTCCTACTAAGATGCGACCTAAAAACCATTGTCAAATCAAAAAGCTAATCGATGTGAATGGTCTTCAGGTTTTAAAGCTTGTATTAAATGATAGGGATACAGGTGCTGTTCATCCATAACACGCCATACTGCTACACTTGAGGAGGTCATATGATGTGCAATTACGCAAACGGCACCACCAGGACGCTTAAGGTTGCCACATTCTCTAAGGCGACGATGTATGAAAAGGTTGCCGACGTTTAGGATGTCTCTGTTCATACAAGCGTGCAGCTTCTCTACCAGAACAATTTTCTGCACCGTAAGTAAGGTGCATGTCGGCAAGTTCTTCAAATGAGTAATATGTTTATACAGCAAACAGTGTTTGTTTCGATGTCTCCTAAAAGTTTGTCGGTATATTTATGAAACACACTGTATAAATAGAAAATAGACGAGTTTGAAAGTTTGTGACGTTACAGGTCATGGAAAAATAATATATTTCTTTGTATTGTAGTACGTAACAATGTAATGTTGGGAGTTACCAAGCGTGTAAAAGTTTGGCCCCCCCTCCAGGATTGTTATCAATGACCCATTGAACAATATTAGAGGGGGGGGGGGGGAAGTTGAACGGCCGCCATCTTGTCCGCCATCTTGAAAATGCCCGCGAACCTATTTTTGGCTATATCTTAGCAACCGTACATCCAAATCGAACATACGTAGACTCTAATTGCGCAGTTTTTTATTCCTAAGATAAATTGTTATATAACCGAAATTGATAATCCTAGCGGATTTAATGTTTTTGGGCTTAAAAGCTTAAATTATGGAATATGTAAAAAAAACGCTAAAAAACATATCACTTTTTATTTTCTTATTATTAATCTTTTAGATCTCGCTTTTATGAATAAAATGCAAAAACAATCAACGAAATCCGAGCACTGGTTACGAAAATATACAAGAATTAGGAATAGGTACCGCATCTTTGCTGAGCACAATAATTGGTAGTTACAGGTCAAATTAAAAATTTCATAAGTTTGCCCTCTACAAAATATGCGAATTACTACTAAATACATACATTAATTAAGTGTAATCAATTTTTGAAGGCTTATGCCCCATTCGCGATTCCCTCGCCCTCATAAGAGTAATGATCGCCATGACATGAATCAGATCCGAAAAACCGTACCGGTGAATAAATCGAAAATACCCGAATTAATACAAATTTTATAAATTAATAATTTTTTTTGCCGCACCTTCTCGTTTATTTAATTAATTAATTTAATTTAGGCTTTTAGGAAGAAGAGGTGAACATCAAATGACAATTATTATTATACGGATTAATTTACACAAGGGCATTTGCAAAGAGCAGTGTAGTTTGCGTCCATTTTTTGTCACACTTACGGGTTGTGACTCCACTTCCTCACTGAGAGGACGCTCTAAAAGTCTAAAAGGACGGAATTCAGTGCCTGGAAAAGGAACCCAGACACTATAATTCAGGTCATCGTCCAAATGATGGAAAATCCATTCGCAGTGGTGAAATTTGGAGTCTACAAAGTTCAAAGCTTTGAAGCCTTTCTTTACTCAAGTTTATGGAGGCGGTGCAGAATCCATTAATCAACAACGAAAGTTAATATTCTGTCACCGAAACAAAAGTTTAGAAATGATGCACCCGACACAAGACGCTCTCCTATTACACTGCAAGAGAGCAGCTTACCAAGCTACCATTTGGAGCAGGGCACATAAGGCTGAGCTTCAACCCCCACATCCAATTCAACATGGGTGGAAGAAACTCGATCACAGATTCCTTCTCGTGTGGATAACAATTCCGGAAGTCAGCCCCGCTTGCATTGAGATTCTTAAATGTGGTTGCAAGCAGAATTGTGGAAACTGATGCAATTCAAGAAAAAAATTATTAAATTGCACTGCTCTTTGCAAATGTCTGCGTAAAGTGTTCCGTATAATAATACTTGTCATTTGATGGTCACCTCTTCTCCCTAAAAGCCTAAATTAAATTAATTAATTAAAAAAACGACAAGGTGCGAAACGCATAAAACTTTTTAAAAAGATATAAAAAATGATTAATTTATAAAATTTGTATTAATTCGGTTATTTTCGATTTATTCACCGGTACGGTTTTTCGGATCTGATTCATGTCATGGCGATCATTACTCTTATGAGAATGGGGCATAAGCCTTCAAAAATTGATGTATGTATTTAGTATTAATTCGCACATTTTGTAGAGAACAAACTTATGAAATTTTCAATTTGACCTGTAACTCCCAATTATTGTGTGCTGAGCAAAGGTGCGGTACCTATTCCTAAATCTTGTATATTTTGGTAACCAGTGCTCGGATTTCGTTGATTGTTTTTGCATTTTATTCATAAAAGCGAGATCTAAAAGATTAATAATAATAAAATAAAAAGTGATATGTTTTTTAGCGTTTTTTTTACATATTCCATAATTTAAGCTTTTAAGCCCAAAAACATTAAATCCGCTAGGATTATCAATTTCGGTTATATAACAATTTATCTTAGGAATACAAAACTGTGCAATTAGAGTCTACGTACGTTCGATTTGGACATACGGTTGCTAAGATATAGCCAAAAATAGGTTCGCGGGTATTTTCAAGATGGCGGACAAGATGGCGGCCGTTCAACTTCCCCCCCCCCTCTAATATTGTTCAGTGGGTCATTGATAACAATCCTGGAGGGGGGGCCAAACTTTTACACGCTTGGTAACTCCCAGTGAAAATTATATGGAGATTGTTACGTACTATTGATGTCTTTGTTAAGATGATTTCTCGAACAAAAATCGACAAACTCAATTGAATGGTTCACCAATTATTTATTGTCTGAAATATGGCAATATGTGCTTCTACTCTATTACCTACTTAAATACAATATTTATACCGAACCGTAGGTATACAATAAGAGAGAGCTTTGAAATTAGAAATGTATCGATAATCAAAATCATAACTAGACAATATGCTGATAATGGCGATAATGCTGTTTTTAGTATTATTATTATTACTACATATTTTGCGTAAAAATCATTTTTAATATGTATAAGTTTAAGTTAAAATTTGAACTGAAGTAAATTGATATTGTTTTATATTTTTAAATGTATCAAGGATATGAAATCACGGATATACCTAGGTACGTGAACGTGAATGGGTAACAGACAACGACAAATCAGGTGGAAAACCACACAAAATTGTATAAATTTGCTTCACGTAAACATCAGATCTCTAAGAAAATATTTTCATGAATTATTATTGGTAATTTTAATTTATGAATGTCAATTCGACATTATTTTTGTGCGGTTCATAAGAATATAAACCGCCGAGTTATTTTCCCTTATCGTTTCATAAAAATAGAAAGTAAGTAGTTGAAATCCCTGGATTACAGAACGAACTTCGAATACCGCAGTAACGAAAGTATTAAAAAAATCTGGCCTTTATCAAAAAGACAAAATTTAATAATTTCGAAATTTCGACTTTAAAGTCGAATATTTCGAAAAGTATTTGAGATATCGAAAAATTGGGACCTGATCTTGAATCAGCATAAAATTTCACATAAGATCCATATCTTAACTCGGTTGTAGACAATACGCATCTCTTGCAACGCAAGGACGAACGGACGGAATATCGATTCCAATAACGAACAAAGTTCGTGGAAAATTGTTGGATGTTAACCTGCCGAGGGTTATACCTACAGTTATTCTTCTAAATCTAAAACTAACAACTAACTTTTCTAAAACTACTTTCCCCTTTCTACCTGCAGGAGCCGGGGGTTGAGGTACAAAATAGTCCATGTTGGGGGACGTGCCAACATTGCCGCCCCCTTTGAAAGCATCTAGTCTTTCAAATAAGACCTTTAACAATAAACTATTTATTTAATCTAAAACATGTGATTCTAAATTAACTAAAATTATGTACAAGAACAATAAAGAACTGATATACCCTTTGCATCTACTCAGTTTAAATTTTATTACAGTTATCATCAATTTTAAGCATTCTGGTTCCTGAAGAGCGTTTTCCGGTGTTAACTCTTTAAATTGTACAAACACAAAAATGTTGCGAGATTGACTACAAAATCCGCAATTTATTGGAGATTAATCTTGATTGCAGACGGTGTTTACTGACAGGGACGTGTCGAGCAATGTTTCGTTGGGGGGGGGGGGGGGGGGGGGTCGAAAATACAGACAGAAATTTGGAAAATTTGCCGACTTGTGTTTGTTACTAAATGGAATATTTTTGAAATTATTTATCTATCTACTGAGATTATTGCACGCCACGTAGCCACCTTAGTGAACAGTTTCTAAGAAATCGGATCACTATGCATTCTCCTTTTATTTCTTTATTATAAATATTATTAAACAAAATCTCCAGTGGCGCATCGACTGTTCGGCATCGCGATTCGCGGCGCCCCGCCCGGTCGGGGATACGATACCTACCTTTTGTCTTAGGATTTGAAGTGAAGTCGTTGATAATTTTGACGGGTAATAATAATAATTAATGTAACACCTGGTGACTAACCTTAACCAAAGGTGAACAAAATTATATAAATAAGGTCTAAAGTTTTAAATTAAATGGGGCGACATGTTTCGAAACTTCCTAGTTTCATTTTCAACCTTAGACGTAGCCCAGATTATCGCATTAAGATTAACACGATGGCTAAAACAATAAGGAACGATTAACGGATTAACCACGGCACATGGTTATTACAAACACAAACACTCATTTCCCTTAAGGTGAGTGTTTACATTGATTCTTATTTGTTACCTATATCAATATTATTTATTACTTTACTATTTTGTTTTAATTTTACAAAATTTCTTTGAGGACTTCTACAGATACAAAATTTGTGAAAATAGAATAATTGCCATGTTGCCGACTGACTGGTCCAATTTTCCGAAATTGCAGACTACGAAAACACGGGGGAGGGGGGTTCATACTCCCCGCTCGGCACGTCACTGTTTACTGAGCGTGGGTACGGTACCTACGTGAATTTTCGGTTTCGTGGCGTATTGGTTATGGAGAACCGCTTTGTTGGTTTGGCCAATAGGGACCGGGAAGATGACGTCATTAACCTATTTTTTTACAGTTCTGAGGGCAACATTTTTTCTATTCGTAATAGCACAGCCTATAGTGTTCGCATGCACAGGTTGCGCGCGTTAAGAGAACGCGTGAGAGTTGCATTCACAATTGTCATTTTAGCCCGCGTAAACTGAAAATACGTGTTTCATGTAGCGTTTGTTTGCCCTCAGAGCTGTCAAAGTCAGCTGCTGCCCGGACTCTATTGTAATGATTCTAATCAGTGCACAGTGGTGGATTTCCGAATAGGGCGAGGCCTACGGCGGAAAATTTTAGATGATGACAAATTTTATAACTCATGAGTTAACTATTATAAATATTTACGTGTGTGTTTATTTAAGTACAGTGTATTCTAGGAGGCATACATTACGAAGTTCGCCTACAGGCGGCAAAACCTTAAATCCGTCTCTGATTCTAACAGCTCGCATTTTTGGTTTAAGAAATTAACGAGATCACTTAATTTTGGAATGTCAGTAAGTACTCAGTAGTAGAAAGATTTTCCCATTCGCGCGTAGCAAAATAATCTAATTTGGTAATAACGATTATACGTGTATAATTAATATATCCCATTGTTCAGCAGGCAACCCTAAACTGTTCAAAACCTTTCAATTTAATAAAACTATCGATTCATTGACGCATAAGAACTTGGATTATCCTTGGTAATCGTTGGTAACGTGAATAAAGCGTTTACGTGTGTTTTGGTTATTAATTTTTTATTATGATAACTTTTTGTAAGTAAATCCCAAGCTATTACGTATTTATCGGAAGTTGTTGCTAACGCCTCTAGCACTTGACTTGCATCACCCTTTAAGCTTGACTTTAAATAGTGCAGTTTCTGAATATTTGTATCTAAGAGTAATATCGTCGTGAATTAAACTTTTGAAACTTTCGCAAAATGATAACCATTGATCATATTGACCGTTAAAGGAAGGCAGATCTATCGAAGAAAGCTTTAAAGAATTTTTAGTCCTTTGTTTAAGTACCTACGTTAATTTGAGTTTCAGGTATATTTATAACCGGTTCCAATTGTTCCTTCACTAATGCAAGAAGTGCATAATACTCGTTTTCAAAAGTTTCTCTTTCTAAACAATTGCCAGAAGATTCATCATCGTCACTACCTGCTTCTAACAAAAGAATTTCTATTCTGTCTTGTAAAACATTAAATTCCACTAAAATATTTTCAAATTTGGCTGTTCGAGTTCTTAATGCCATCAATTTTAACGAAAATCGTGTAACGAGTTACAGGGTTTATAAAAAAGGAGAAAAAAAAGAAAATCGAGGCTTACTTACGTATATTAATTATCTATACCACGCGTCGACGTTGATTTCGTTGTCGAGAATAAGCTAGGTGTCTTATAATGCGGTGCGATGACGAACAATGGCTGCTTCGGTAGTACGTGCTTGTGTTTCACTTTTAATTATTATGTTTTTTCCGAAGTTTTTTAATTAATTAATTAATATTTTGTTATATCCGGCTCGAAGGACCATGTTGCGCGGTTCATAAGAATATAAACCACCGAGTTATTTTCTCTTATCGTTTAATAAAAATAGGTTATTAATTTATTATTATTGTTATTATATCTACGGGATCAATAGAGGCACAAATCAATTTGAATCTGGATATTATAGTTAATTAAAAACGTCGTATGCTAGGTATTTTTGTTATTAGTTATTAGCTTTTGATGACTACGAGATTTAGGTAAATAATAAATAAATATGGAATAAGATAAGTATACCTAACTGCAATTTGTACTGCACAATGTGTCAATAAAACACAGTTGACAATATGGATACGTGGGAGGTAAATAAAGAGTAGGGGTAGTGCAATCATTGTGATTTCCTTGGAGTAACAAAATATACCTAAATGTAGGTGTTTGATACTTTAAATTTAGCCCAATCGAGATAAAGTGTTTACTACAAACGTTACGCTCCCTATAAACACTTATCGTAAAAAAGAGATAACTGACGATATGAAGTTGTTCAATATGTTTATGGAAATTTTCGCAACTACGTTAAGGCATTAAGCAATACTTTATAATCAATTAATACTTGTTATTTGAATAAAAACTATGTTACGTCAAAATATCCCAATAAATCAATCTACACACTGTTATTCGGTTAAAAATTTTAATTCATTAATCAGAGAAAAATCGGTAAGTTGATTTTAAATGGATATTAAACTCAGTACATGATATAATGGATGTAGGGGTTGCAAACGTTTACAAGAGAAGTATTTTCCTATCGTTGAGTGAAAGATTTAGTCAATGGTTTACACCTAATGAAAAATTCGGTAAGAAAAATATGGATCATTAGCAGATATGGAGTCGAATTACGTGCTATGGAACTGTGCAAAACTACTAGGAAAATTAAATTTTCGACAAAATGAATATAGAAAATTTGCATTGTTTTTGTTGACCTGTGCGTCTAGGTCATTGTTGAGGTTGACAGTTAGACAGCTTTCAGTTTAGGTAATCCTTCATTATATCGTGTGATAATAAATGCGATAAAGCGTTTTGCGTGCATTTCCAATAAGTTTCCGTCGGATATCTGTACCTATATAGATACATATGTAAAAAACCAGCGTAATGGTAAATTAAAGTAGATAGGTACGTCATTGTACCATAAGGGGAGGTTACCGTTTATTTTCAAAAGTGACCGTTACTAAGAAATTGTAGTTATGGGTTGATTTATCGCTACGATTACCAAAACATAGGTATGCAGTAGAATAATTCAGTTTGTTCCTATCATATTATACATTCTTTTCAACATGTTTTCTATGATTGTTTACTTAAAACGAAAATGTCAACTTACCGTTCCCAAATTCGGAGATTGTATCGACTGACGTGGTGATGCAAAATTAAGAGCAGGTAATGCGTTCATTTTTACCACAAATCATGTAAGAGCACTAATTCATAATTCCACTTAAAAACTCAACTGACATCATTTCAATAACTATTAATTAATTCGCTAAGTTCCAAATTGGTATTTGGTGAATTCACTAATACTAGGTCGGTACCAATGTTTTTGTTTGAAACTGTTCATATATCAATAATAAAAGAACGTTTAAGTTTTATGAACTAATAAAAAACTATTTGATAAACATGAAATTTCATCAACGAATGCTATTTAGCTACTGTTTGAAATATATGCAAATGCTTGTAACAAATCCCGTTTTCTGGGGTTTAGTGGGCGTTTACCGCTTACTTCGTTATCTCCCACTCCAAGGGGCCATCAAAGTGGCACCGCCCTAATTTCCTATATCTGGATTTCGAGTAAAAATGGATTTTGTCATAAAACTTCAATGCCTCTTGTGATATATTTCATATTAAAAAAAATCGTGGCGCCATTGCAAATTTATTTAGAAATTGCGTTCAATTCTGACACATTATCGAGAAAAATTCCCAAACTTTTTTAAATCAATCGTCCGCTAATAACTGGACGCATTGTATTTAATACATTTTAATGAATTCTTTTTACTTCAATAATTCATTTACAGTCTTTTAGTGACATGACAAGATCATTTAAATCGCTCCAGAACCGGACTGATAGACTTCAAATTGTTCCGGGACATTTTCTAACCCACAGAATAATATAAAATAAATGATGATTTAGTAAAAGCAAAAAGTTTACTAGTTTTACTACTTGAACATCAAATGTAGGTACGTGTACCTAGTTACCTTTTCCAAAGCGTCTCGCTACTTCTAAACACCTAAACCGATGAAAAAAATAATTATATAGGTAGGTACAGTGTCGGTCTGGCCAGGTCGGCTGGTCGGCTATCGCCGAGGGCCCCGCGGTCCGAAGGGGCCCATCGAGCCCATATTAAAAGTATGGGGAAAGAGTTTAGAAAGATATCGAGAAAAATTTCGAAAAATATAGAGAACAATTAGGAGGTTGAACGAGCGCGCGCGGCTGAGCATGCGCCGAAATATTAGTCATCGGCAGCAGGTAGCAGTGAAGAACTAAAAAAAAATTATTCATTTGATCAATTTCTTTAAAACTTTATTAGTTATGAGGCCCATCTAATTTATATTTTATCATGTTTATTGGTAACTATGTAAATGATTTAGTCTTTTTTTAATTTAACAGTAAAAAAACGAACATTTACTTTTTTGTATTTTTATTAACCTTTATTCTTTCATTATAATTTATTTCTAACATTTTTGGTTGAAATTATAAGTTGAAATTTGAAACTATTCAAGGGTCGAAATTCGAAAGCAGAGTTTTTTGTTTTGAAGATCGCTATTTATTTTTTATCGGAGGAAGGGGGCCCTCGAATATTGCCAGCCGAGGGCCCGAAGGGCCGCCAGACCGACACTGGGTAGGTACCTACCTACCTACGAATCAAAATTTTTTCTGTGGACCTTAGCACGAAGGAGTGTTGACCATGTCCACACGGCACAGTTTTCAACAGCAATTTGACTACACACTTCACCGAAATTGCCATGGAGCAGGTTTTACTCTGGTAAATTTTCATCGACATACCTAGTGCAGTTTACACCCGTAACGAATTCTTCCCCGACCCATTATAAGCAAATTAATCACTGATGTCATTCCCAATTTTCTTTCCACACATGTGGTAGGTGGTGCAATTTAAAAAATAAGGGTGAGATTGCTGGACCCTAAGGGGTGGGTTAAAGAAGATTACGGGTCATAGTGGTTCCCCCTCCTTGTTCTATAGTCCATTCCATACATCAGAGTCAGTATGGCTATGATAGGGCTGTGCATTTGTGCAACCCTTACAAGATTTTTCTTGTCAACGTTGCCAGTTCTCGGCAACAAGCGATGTTCTAATATCTGTTCACCCAACAGATACAGTGAAGCTCCTCCCCAAAAATTACCGCAACATTTAAATGCAACTTTTTTATTGGTCGAATTTTCGAAACCCGTAACATAAGCAATCACTTGATTTCAATTGTTGTAGTTGGCGTAAATGAATTTGACATCTGTAACCTATTTATAATTTTGCTGGTGTAAAACTGGTCGCTGCTTACATTGGTCAAAATTTATTGGGGGGAGCTTTACTATATCTGTTGGGTGAACAGATATTAAGTTTATGTATTTTTGTGAAATCGGGAGTTCCCAACAAGTTTCTCAGCCGATGGTCGATGCCCGCGTTGTAAGATATCTACTTACAATAAATTACAATTTTTGGGAGTAGGTAATTTTACTGCAATTATATTTAAATATCTCATCCGTATTTATTTATTTATTTAGTTATCCCAATTAATAAATAATAAGTGTTTCATTAATCATTACAGAGACTTTAAGGAATGCCCTGTATATGTAAAACAAAATTTGTATTGCCTAAGCCTAGTGTAAATAATTATGTAGATATGTGTGTAATTAAAAATATTCGTTGTCTTTTTATTATAAATATCTACATGTATTTTTTTAAGTTGTTATTGTTATAATTTAAAAAAATAATAAACTACCACCTATCAGCCAGGATAATGCTTTTTAAAAAGGTAGAAACAAATTTAAGCTAGGTAATAAGTATGATCAGGACTATTTTTCAATAATTTATTTGAATACCTACCTGACAAAAATGTGGTTAGTCAAGGAAAAGGCATTAGTATATGTGATGAGTTAAGCGCTTAGGAATACAAAAGCAGGATTTATTTATGATTGACAGTTGCAAACTCATTTACCTACCTACAAACAGTTTTGTGCCGAAATATGGCCACATCGCTTTGCATTCTTTGCTTGTCTATGGCTTTGCATTAAAGCCCATACTGACTCTGATGTATGGAATACAGTTATAGAAACGTTTTTGAAAAATTTTACTTTTGTTTCGAAGATATGAAGTCTGGCAAGTTTTCAAATTGACACCTAGTATACCTACCTATTATGGAATTATTGTAGACGCTACTCATGATATTTATTACGAGGAAGAAAATGTCTTAGATCTTCGTTTTATGGTTCAAGATAAAAAATCAAAGAAATGTCAAGTAAATGAAGGATTCAGTTGCTAATTTTTGGTATAAGAAATGGTCATTCTCTCTTACCGGCCAAATCTGTCAAAGGTTCCACGTTCATTCTTGATATTGTCATGAAAGAGACTTCTCTTAGTGAAACTTTTCATTCTTCTGAATATATTTATTCTGTCCATCCTAATAGATACAGACTGGTGCACATAAAACCAACCTCCGAAAGGAATACCTATCAATAAACACGTTCTCCGCCAACATTCAAGCAAAGTTATGCACGACAAAGCATTTTATTGAAACCAGTTTTCAATACACTTTGAGAGATGTTAGAAATCTCTTCACTTATGTTATCTTTCAATTCGTCAAGTGTTTTGGGATTGTTGTGCGAGAGCGAGAGCTAGACTTTGGCTTTTAGAAATTTTTACACTTTAGACTCTTTGTCTGAAGATTATTAATAATTTATATATCAAATTTTTAATACCTATGCCTTTTAGATTTCCCGTTTTCTCGTGTCATTAAATCCATTATTATCTGTAGAATATCTCTTCTTTCCTCACTTGTGAGTTGTTCCCATTGTAAAATGGATTGCAAAAAATTAAACTTGCTGGTTTATTGCAAATTAAAAGGTTCTTTGTAGGTAAGTACGATGCGCCTCAATTTTTTAAGTTTCACGACACTGAGGTGAACATGCTTTCTGAATGGAATTTTCCTTAAAAATTGATAGTGATAAAAACGCCAAATTCTGTTCACTTGTTACATGTTAGCCATTTACGATTACTACCATCTTTAGCCGAATACAAATTTAAAAAAAAACTGATATTTCAGATTATAAACTTGGTTTTATGGAAGAGTATTTGGTGCATTAAGTTTGCCAACGGTGATTGGATCAGTAACTTATTTTTTAGCAGAAAATTCCAAAACATCTGTTTTTCATGCACAATTTTTCTCTATATTGCTTTTAAAGATTTTACTTCAAAAGTCAAAGTCGATCTTTTTTTTGTCACATAAGTTTTATTGTTTTATGGATAGGATATGATCTATGGAATCTGGGAGGCCGAGAGCGGGATCACTTACCTACCTACCTCAGTTATGTGCTTTAGTTAGGTTAAGGCGCAATACATTTTAGATGGAACCGGTCCATAAGGAATTTTGTCGATTCTCGGCCCTGGTCGCATCATAAGAGGATAATTTTTTTTGTAAATTGATCATTAAACATCCGTTTTTACACAAACAAATGACGTAATGACGTGCAATTCACTTTGAACCTTACAGGTGCCGATTGGTACAATTTTCAGTAGATAGTAAATGCAAAATGCAAGCACCTACTAATAATATTATTATTAATAATGTATTTTATTTCCTTCCTTTTAAAGCCTACCTCGATCTTTCAGAATTTCAGTTTAAATCCGATTTTATTCATTGGTTATTGTTGCAATTATTCGGAGGTAAGTAGGTATATTATTTGAAATTTTATAAAAAAGAAAACGGCGCCGGCATCACTTTTGAAATGATCTGAATGGAGAGTTTATGTACCTTACATTTGTAACCTTGTACGTAATCAAAATTCGTTGGAAAAATTGATAATTTTCCAACATTCCTGAGGGTCAGTTATGGCATTTGTGACAAAAAAAGCTCTCGTGAAAATTAAATGAGCACGTAGGTATAAGTGAAATGAATTGTATTACTACAATTAAGCAATTTCAATGTCGTCAAAATCACGTAACCAACTTTGCAACGCAACAGAATCCAGGTAATGGATACAGATTTGTTATTGTTTTATTAACCTATTTATAAAATAAGTGTGTCGAGTTAAAACATTTAGCTGATGCAACAAATAATAACTTTAGTTTTGATGATTAGTCGATTAAAAAATTGGTTAATTATGCACTACTACCTTCCTCATGACTATTCCTATTACGCTAGCTAATGATCGTCTACCTACTTAACTATAACATTTTGATGTGATTCTTATTTTTTATTGCTTTTATTACAATTTTCTCACGGCCTGCAGAGAGTGGTGGTTTACTCCCCCTAACAATGTTTCGTTCGCTTATTTATTGTTATTCTTAAAAATTACCAACATTTCAAAATCTAGTCGGCGATGTATGACGGTGAATTTTTGCAAAACTGCTGGAGCGAGTCGATACCCGATATTTTTTTTTAATTAACCCCCCGATACAATGCAAAAATATAGGAATTAGAAGAATACTTTTGTGGTTCGTTGTATGAAAACTGCAGTTTTACCTATCTTTGGTTATTTCGTTATTGTGATAGAACTATTAGAATTAGAACTACAAAAATCTCATTTAATACTTAAATGAAAGCTAATTAAATTTGCTCCAAATTTATTTTATACGCATTTAGTCATTTCGCCAATATATGACACTAAACAAGGGGAAAAGTTATAAATTGCACTTTTTGGAAAAAATGGGCCAAATTCGAATTGCCATATCTCCATGTCTATGATGTCTATTCAACTTACAGAGCTGCAATTGCGCTCATATTGATATTTTAACAATCGCCGTCAAAAAAGAAGCCCATGCCCCGAAGCGATATTAAAAGTTTGGACATCCTTGGGTATATGGGGATATTGTATTCGCATTATACAATAGTAATTACAAACAGGTATAATGTTTAACAATAGCCGCAACATTCCTCGATATAAATTAAAGAAATTGAGATCTAAAAGCAAATGAGTTTGTCATTATCGAATACTGCTTAATCAAGAGGTAATTAAATGTATAAATTGTTTTCTAAACCATTAATTTTTCATTTTTATTTAAATTACGTTTTCTTTAAATCTCATAATGGTTCTGGAATATTAAAAAACGAAAAAAATGTAATAAATACTGTATGCGTTGTGGTTCATTTATTCCTAAAATAATTTCAAATATATTTTTTCCATTTTATTGATAAATTATAAAACTGGAGTAATTATGAATTAAGAATAAAAAATAAAATACATATTATATAAGTAATGCTGTCAACAAATAAATAAACAACCAAATAAAGAACTTACAATTATGAATACCTAATAAATAAACAAAATAAATATGTTTTAATAACTAATATAGTAACCATTATTGGTTACACATTCTTGTAATCGTTCAGGCATGCTGTTTACTAAATTTTGACAAATCCTACTTCCGCGGAAGCTTTCCCATACTCTATTAACATGTTGAAATAAAGATGGCACCGTCCTTTCACGAATTCCATTATAATCAGGGTCGTTCCAGTTTCGTAAAGTTTAAAAATGTATAATAAAAATATGATTCCCGATAATAATCAATTATATTATTTTCAAACGACCTGAGAAATTGCGGCTATTGTTAGACATTATACCGGTTGGTAATTACTATTGTTACTCTGTGCTATTGTATGATGTAAATATAATATCCCCGTATATCCAAGGATGCCCAAACTTTTAATATCGCCTCAGGACATGGGCTTCTTTTTTGACGGCGATTGTACCTACTTTCAAAATTGTGTGAGTGTTGATTACCGAAAATTGCATACTTTAACAGGTTGAGCGCCATGATGAAAACTTGAAACTTTCTTCATGGACCAACACGTTTGTATTCAATAGGAAAGGAAGTTTTGTAACCCAAACGCGAATAAATATTCTGTGGGACCATATCGAATCGGTCACGCCTTATGGTAAAATGCATTAAAAGAGCGGTCACAATTTTTTGTGTCGGTTTTGACTGGCCTATACAACGTGACCAAGATAAGGATGAACAGCATGGGGATCTTGAAAACGGTAAGAGATACGAAGGCGGTTAAATTAGAGAAAAGTTGTATGATTTAGGGCATGTTCAGAAGTAGTTTGCAAAAGTTCATTATTGTTTATCGTTTCCGAGATTTATAACAAAATGCGATTTTTGGGTTTTTCTTTTTTCGTAATTCCTTCCTTACCATAATGTGTAATACATCGTTAAATTCGTAATAAAAAACACTATCGAATACAGGGTGTTTCGTTGGTTGCGACGATATAAAAATAAAGTTGATGATGGTTTCTCGGAGACGAAACGTCGAATAAAAAATTTGAAAACGCCATCTAATAGAATTTAAAAAGTGACAACGAAGAAGTATTTTTGGTTTTTAAAAATCTTTTAAAATAAAGGAAGGAATTACGAAAAAAGAAAAACGCAAAAATCGCATTTTGTTATAAACCTCGGAAACGATAAACAATAATGAACTTTTGCAAACTACTTGTGAACATGCCCTAAATCATACAACTTTTCTCTAATTTAACCGCCTTCGTATCTCTTACCCAGGGGCACATCCAGGTTTTTGTTTCGGGGGGGGGGGGGGGGGGGGGGGGGTAAAAATATTTGAGAAAAGTCAAGCGGACTATCTAACTTCATCGAAGAAACAAAGTGGTGTGTGGTGCGTATCCAATACTTTTTTGTATAGCTACATTACCTGCGGTACAGCAATATTACTAAATTTTGAAGTTGAAGGTATTTGTCGGCAAAATAACTTCATTGTTCAACATTTCGGGGGGGGGGGGGGCTGGGTGCGCCTCTGCTCTTACCGTTTTCCCCATGCTGTTCACCCTTATCTTGGTCACGTTGTATAATCTTCCAGCATTTTTAAAAAAAATGCGTATACCTACTAATATGGTTTAAAAGCGTAAACGAATGTTATGACTTATGTGTATACCTAATCAAGTAATCATTGCTGAGAGCTTCCGGAAAGTATACACACGCTGCGAACAACTACGACTAATTTTGATTAAATAGCGTTACTTATCTAAAAGTATTTGGGTTGAATCTTGAATCGTTCAACGGTATTAGTTTTCAGGTAGATTGACTAAAAAAACAAAAACTCCAGCAGGTAAATTAAAAAGAACGACAAGCTTTAGAAATATTTTCTTGAAGTTTTACTTTCTAAAGGGCGTTCTCTATAATCCCTCGACTGCATAAATTAGTAAATTTTGAAGCACAAATGTAACTTACAATTGCTATATTTACACCCGTTATTGTGTAGTTTTATATTCTCCTGACGCTGACTGTCCATTCTTTGTTTACCATTACGAACCATAAGTACCTGTGCCTCTTCTGGCTTAATAAAATTAACTACAGAATTCACATTGTAAGTATGTACCTAATCGAAAAGTCAATAGATACTTGAATATGTTGTGCCCTACCTATCTTAATTCTTTTTTCGTTAGCTAATTTGTTAATGTTATATTAGGACTAAGTAGATGTAATGGGTTGACTTGTGTTCGGCTATTTCTATTCACAATTGGAGTTGGAAATAAGATCACTCTAACATATCGTATTGTTTATTAACAAAATAGAACTTATTTACTACTTAGATTTTGTTGGTTGTTACAATTTCTAACTGCTTACTGACTGACTGACTGATGACTGACTATAATAATTACTAGGTACTAACTGATTATTAATGAATTCTCTTCCTTTTATAATCTTACTACTGCAAAATATTTGCGATTGAAAGTGAACATTACTCTGTTAATAATGATTAGTCTTATCTAGTGTTTGAACATTGTACAGTTTGCAAACTTTCTTAGAGGAAAGTTTAAATGGTAAATGGTACAAAGGGTATATGATTAATTACAAGTATATGAAATCTAAATGGTAAATGGTACAAAGGTTATGTGATTAATTTACAAGTATATGGTTAATAAGTACATAGGTAGGTATAGGTAGTAGGTACATTACATAGATTTAGATCTAAAGTCTGTATCACTGTCAATTTGTAGTAGGTACCTACGTAAAGCATAGGTAGTTCAATGTAAATTTTATGGAGTTTTTCCCATTACGTTGTCGGTTATAAAAGTCCCCTTTAAATTATTTTATAACAACGGACAGATTCGGCGAATATGTCTCTTCATAACAAATGAGAGCGATAGGTACCTACAGGAATGGAGGGTTACAATGATTAGGTAGTTAATGACAAGATTTCGTCATCCTATATGGCAGGGGTTCCCAACCGGTGGTACGCGGTACGCGGAAAGATTTCAGGTGGTACGCCGTACGCGCTTATTTTTCTTTTATTGCCAACTAATGGAAAAGTGAATGAATAGATAATTAAATCTAAAGTTTTATTACTTATGTAATAAAAAATAAAATAAATAATGGACATTTTTGTGTTTTTTTGGTAGTTGAGGGGCTGCTTAGCTTGCCATAATTGTTAATCGATGAACAATTATGGCAAGCTAAACAACACCTCAACCACCAAAGAGAAACGCGCTTCTGCCGTACCAAACAGAACAATAATGGACACGTTTCTGATAGAAAATGTGTTTCTAAATAAAATTAGGATCAGGGGGGTTTTCTTCCAATCTACACCCCGACCCCCGGTGGTGGTGGTACGCCAAAATCTTCAAAAACCTTCAGGTGGTACGCAGTTGCTAGAACCTTGGGAACCGCTGCTATAGGGTACTAATAGGTAATAAGAATCACAAGGGCGCCGCCAGAAAATTTTCCCAGGGGGGGGCAAGTAGTATTGGGGGTTCGCGGCTCTGGCGTTTTTTAAAGATTTCGTAAAAAATTTATTTTTATTTTTAATAACTTTTACTTTTTTCTTTTTCCCGGGGGGGGGGGGGCGATTGCCCCACCTGGCCCCCCTTTGGCGGCATCCATGAAGAATCACCTCTCATTTTAGGTTCGAGGAACCAAGTGGCTAGATTCAAGAGGTTCGAGCGTATTCCAGAAATGTATAACTCTACGCCTTCTTCAGTTTATTCCTTGAACGTTTTAAGTGTGATTTACGTGTCGAATTTCCAGATGTAACTTAACTTAACTACAGATTGTTACGTAAATATACACTTGCACAGCGTTGTTCTTTCGGATCATTGCGCGAGGAACTAGATATATAAGAGACAGATTTGACGTTGGGATGATTAACATGAAAGTTACAGCTCCAAAGAAGGTTGTAGTTGTACTTAGGTTATGTTCATAGAGAACACTTCTTTTCTCTATGGATATGTTTTGAACAGCGAGTTGAAGTTGACAACGTTGACATGTAAACACAATATGTAAATACCTAACTTCACAGAGTAGTCCTAGCAAAAAGTGGTAGATAGTAGATATTGATAACATGAACCATGGAAAGTAATTTTTCTGGGTCAGTCATCATCTACGTAAGTGTCAGTGAACTTAGTGTGTGTGATGCGACAATATACCGATATAGAAATAGAAGTGCCAACTTTTGCCTGATTAGTACCCTTCTAGTAGGCCAGGTTTTTCCTTGACAAATGACCTGACTCCCCACCCCTAGTTTTTGATCTATCAATTCTATATGACATATTAGACTCTGTTGATATGGATATTTCCATTGACAATTTCACAGCAATAAAAAGGGGTACAAAATTATATTGTACGTAATTAAATTCTCAAAAAACCACAAGTCCGCTGTTGACCAATATAAAAAGATTATATTGTAATTGCTTGTTAATAAAAAAGTATTTTTTTTTACTTATCAATGTTTTCATTTTTTAAATTATTGAAAGGGAGTGCATATGTCATAATTTACACAGGTACAAAATAGCCTAACTACGACCCTACGTGTGTTTTTTCTAAAAAATATTGTTATGTTAAGAGTTAAGGTATCAAAATTCGTTAAAGAAATGGGGTGGTCATTTAAGAAAAATGACGACAATGCAAGGGCGGGTCCAGAAATTGTCTAGGGGGGGGGGCAATAACTTTTTTTTGGGGGCCAACAAGACTTGACCTCTGATGTTCCGACGGTTTCTTTTAATTCAATGTCATTTGGTTTCATACATACCTACCGTTTGTGAAAAATAATGAAAATGTTCAAATTATTATTGTATATTGAATTGAATAAGGTCCGGTATTCATTACCAACGGTGTCAAGTCAACTAATAGGTCGATACCGAATTGTACTTAATCATCACTCGGTACCGAGCTGGAAAAAGAAGAGGGTTCAAAGAATCAGATTTTCAGATATATGTATTTATAAATGGAGTACTTATAAATAATAAATTATGTAACAACGTTGATTTTTTGACTTCGTGAATCTATCTAATATCTTTCAGGTGCTTGATGCAAATGCATTAACCAACGCGAGTCCCACGAGACGATCTTGGATCATGTACTCATGTAGCTTCTGAACCACGATTTCAGCCAACGCAGGGCTGAAAAACTTCTTTCTGCAAAAGTCATGCTAATTGGCAAACAAACTCAAGAAAATGTGTAACAATTTCCGCAACAGATAGGTCGCCGTTATGTTTCAATTCGCGATCACAATAGGCCTTCCACAACACATAATTTTTTTTTCCTAAAGGTGAATGAAATATGGATACAAAAAATTACCCAAGGGGGGCCATGGCCCCCATGGCCCCTCCCTTGGATCCGCCCTTGTCATCATTAAATACGTAGTATACAGTTCATTGTTAAATACAAAAAAAATGTCTTTTCACAAAACAAAATTGACCAGTTCGAGGGTTTTTGTAAAACGACACAAAAAAAACAAAATTATGCGGAATGTCAGTATCGCTCTGTATATTGTTCATTTTACATACGCAGTCACTAAAATACACGCGCCAAATTGTGACTCAAGGTATGGTATTTAGAAGAGGAATGAGGAAACCCTACCTATAATCCAAATAAGATTTGATACAATTACAAAGTTTAAATTTTCACGCAAATCGAAATCAATGTCATTTTATAAGTTTGAACTCTTTAGTTGCGCATTCGGCCTTAGGTACATTACATGTGGATGTGGCTGCGTGTGCTTATTAATCGGGTCATACTCGGTCATATTGGATACCCACGTTGCCATAGGCTACGTCCTACGTAGGTAACCTTCGTTAGGGGTACAGGGTACATCCGTACATCGCAAGTTACCAAAAAATTCAGTGGTTAACTTCACAACCAAAGATTAGTCTCTCTAATCTTTGTTCACAACCTTTCGCGAGTTTGACTATGACCATTGATTAAATGAAGTATATAATCAATGCTATGGCATACATACTTTCATTCGAATTTGGATGTGTAGATGATTAGAGCGTCCAAACCTCCAAATGCAGTATGGGTTCTTATGGAGTAACTCTCTCTTTTACTATCTTTAGTCATTCCCAAATAACGGGTATCCTTGTTCTTCACAGCAATGTTGTCAAACGTAAAATGTAATTTAATAACACATCAACTGTCAACTCCTTGCACCTACTGTCAAATTATTGTTCGCTTCTTTTACGATATTTATCGAATTAAAGTAACTCCGTTTATAAAAAATCGTTCTTTTCAGAACGCCTACATGTCATTATAAGGTAATGATGAATATTGAAGTCATTTTGTATTAGAAATTGTGTCTCTCGTACCGTAGAAACAGTATTTTTACAACCGTATTATCTGTGGTATTACGGTATTATAGGTGCAGTAATCTATTGACATATTAAGTTTGCCAATCCTGCGCTGTTTTCCCATAAGACCCATACTCACGAACGTATAAAATTTGTTTTTTATACGTCCGTGCCCATACTGCATTTGGAGGTTTGGACGCTCTATAGTGTTGCACTTTGTTTGTAAGGCGGCGTGTATTTTGTAATGTTACTTATACAGGGTTATTAAAAAGTATGGAGACGGCAATTTATTGTCGTTAATATTCATTTTAGGAAAAATTGTTCAATACAAAAGTTGTTTATGTAATTTTTATCTATACTTGGGAATACTTCAATTTTTGTGATCTGCAATTGTTTCTGAGTTACCCCGTTCCGCATAATTTTTTTAAATGAGAACATATTACTTTTACCTCACCATTCGACAGGGTATAAAAAAATCGATGTTTTTTAAATAAAATCAAAACACTTGATTTTTTTGATTTAAATCGATTTTTTCATGTACATTGATTTTTATGTTTAAATCGTTTTTTTTTAAATGTGATACCATAAAACAAAACAACTACTTATGTAATTGATGATTTAATTATTTGACATTATTTTAATAATTTTATAGTATGTAATTTCAGTAATAACTACTTTCAGCAATCAAAAATCAATTACAATTGGTAATAATATATTGGTAATCTCCCTTTTATTTTGAGGGTTTATTGGTTACCTGCTTAAATAACAAAGGAAAGGAAGACTTAAAATTCCAAAGGTAAAGTAAAATTAAAAATTGCAACCTCATTAATGTGCCATTATCATTGTACCATCAACAATAGCACTAATTATCCCGGCTAATTATATAGATCCATTCTACAGGTACCTATGTAATTTCAGTATTCTTCAAGCATTTATTTAAATTTTGTAAATGTTACTAAAATAACTGTATTTCTTTGATTTAAATCAGATTTTTTTAAAAATAAATCACTTGATTTTAATCGCGATTTAAATCAATGATTTAAATCAAGCGATTTAAATCAAACATACCCTGCCATTCGATAGAGCATTTTTTTCTCTTTAAAACAGCACTAAAGAAAATTTTTTTATAATTTATTTTAATAACATTTTTTCAAAAATACGCCGATTCAAGTATTTACATGAAGTAGGTATATGGAAGACAAAAAAAAAGTTATGAATCAAAATCTTATCACTAAAAACAAATTAATAACTAAGTAATTTAAAGTAAGTGTTCAAATTGTCCCCCATTTGTCATTTGACAATGGTTCAATCAATTTATAAAACCACGTACCTACTTGATGTAAAATGTTATTATTATAAATTTTAAAAAAAATTTTCCAAAAATACGCTGATCAAGTAGGTACGTGGTTTTATAAATCGACTGAGCCATTGTCAAATGACAAATGGGGGACAATTTGAACACTTACTTTAAATTACTTAGTTATTAATTTGTTTTTAGTGATAAGATTTTGATTCGTAACTTTTTTTTAGTCTTCCATATAGGTACCTACTTCATGTAAATACTTGAATCGGCGTATTTTTGAAAAAATGTTATTAAAATAAATTTTTAAAAAAATTTCTTTAGTGCTGTTTTAAAGAGAAAAAAATGCTCTATCAAATCGTGAGGTAAAAGTAATATGTTCTCATTTAAAAAAATTGTGCGGAACGGGGTAACTCAGAAACAATTGCAGATCACAAAAATTGAAGTATTCCCAAGTATAGATAAAAATTACATAAACAACTTTTGTATTGAACAATTTTTCCTAAAATAAATATCAACGACAATAAATCGCCGTCTCTATACTTTTTAATAACCCTGTATCTAATCTTTAAATAGACACAAAGACATGACGTCATCTGTCATTTTTCATAAATGCAAGCGATTGAAAATGTACCTACCTATATTTTTTATATCATACCGATAAATTAAGTAAGAATTATTACGCGTTTGTCACCAAGGGATAATTAACACCAACCTTATGAGAATATTATGAAAATGAATCATATGAACTGTAACACTTTGTGTCACCAACATAAGCAAAACCTCTTATTACATCTGAGGATCAGATTCCAGGGTTATTAAACCTAAACAAAATACCTACCTGTTTGAGTTGAGACTTGCAGTTAAGAGGCCCAATTTTCGATGACATTTATACAACAAATATAATTTAAATTCCACATTATGCGCAAATTCTTAATTACAATTTTGGAATAGTAGCTATTTTGCGTAAAAATAAACTATACTTGTAGATATGGAGTAATATTTACAAAATCAAAAATCTTTTGGCTCCAAATTACTATAAGTACGTAGAATAAAAGACCGTCAAACCACAGATAAGTAATACAGATGGCTCACGCTTATGAGGATTTGGTTGTCCCAATTCAAACGAATTGGAAACAGAATTTTTTTAGTATGGAAACGGTTTCTTGAATAAGGGGACGGCGCTGTTCTCAGTCGGTGCTGTATCGTCGTCGACTACATAATGAAGCCGGACTCCGTACTTACTTTAATAGAGTGTTCAGTCACATAAATTATTACTTCCGTGGGGGTTTTGGTGTGACAAGCTCAAATTCACAAAAAAATGAAAGGTCATGACATACTGATTCTAAATGTCAAGGCCGTTCAAAATCGGTCCATGCATTAGGGCACAAAACACGAAAAACTAGTTAAGCACATGTACGGAAAGAAGAAAAAACATAGAATTTTTTCGTATATAGATCACAATTTTCTTTGTACAGTGAAAGTTATAAATAATTGCTAAACGTTGCTAATTACATTGGGCCTTACGGAAGAATGAAACTTTAAACGCGATTATCTCAGTTCAGGGTCCGTAAAAATTGGACAAATTTTGACCAACTTTTGCCTCTACATCGAATTATCTAATAAAGTAACGCTTAAATCAAAAAATTTTACTCTTAAAAAAAGTTTCTCTAATCCCTTATCTTTACGTTACACTTAGAATTATAATTTTATCTGTAATATTAAACTAAATATGTAATTAAAAGTAAAACATCGAACTTTTTACTCACTTCAGAACCGTCGGCGCTTTCACAAGGTGAATAGAATCCATCTCTATATTTCACGTACCACCCTTTCGCTCTTACATCATAGGTAGGTACGATCTCGACACAGGTCATTGCCATTATAATTAATGCAATTTTTACATAAATAGTACAGCCAAATAAGTAAATATTTTCTCTAAAAGGAAAAAATTACAAATATGCTGTTCGTTGGTGGAGGGGTGTATTTTTGAGTTATAATTTAAGGTACAAAAAGCCCATCCCCGTATCGTGTTCGCTACCAAAATTGGGTTTGAAGGTGCAAAAAATAGGTTTAACTCAAAGAAGAACACTTTTAGGGGAAAAAGTGAAGACAAAAAAGTTGTAGAGAATATAATTTTACGCAAAAAAGTCGTTACAAAAAATTTGTTTAGTTTAGTTTAGTTTAGTTTATTTATTTTACGAATTTATAATACTTACAAATATTGATCTCACATGTCAAAAGATACGAGCACTTGTACTCGAGCTAGATTTTTTTAAAGCAAAGCAAGGGCTATTTTTTTTTTAATGAGAAAGTCTCGAACGCGTCGTGCTTTTTTGTCAATAACTCGAAAACGGCGCGTAGGATCGGAAAAGGATTCAAATGAAAGTTGTAGACAGTTTAATTACGAACAATTTTTTATTTTTATTTTTTTGTACGATCAATATTGACACAGATATGAATTTTTTACTTTATTTTAACTACATTCAACAAACGATAATAAATTTTAAAAATTAGCTCGAGTGCAAGTGCTCGTACAAAATTTTTGTAAGGACCTTTTTTGCGTAAAATGACATTCTCTACAACTTTCCCGTCTTCGCCTTTTCCCTTAACAGAGATCTTTTTTGAGTTATTGAAAAAAAAACCTATTTTTTGCACTATAATTTTCGTAGCGAACAGGGTAAGGGGCTGGGATTTTTGTACCTTCATTATAACCCAAAAATACACCCCTCCACCAATGGACATCCTATCTGGAATTTTTTCCTTAGAGATTAATTTTGACTGCGAGCTAAAATGCGAAACTGAAAAATACATCAAACTATAAATAAAATGTTGGATTTATCTATAGTGACATGCTTTAGTTTTACATCAATAGATATTTATGTATCAAGTACGGAAAATGATGTTTTAGTGGATGAGTCGAGTTTGTCGGACGAGGCGAAGCCGAGTCCGAAAACTTAGACGAATCCACTAAAACGTTTTGCGTACGTGATGCATACAATATTTTTTTGCATGAATTCTCTAAATTATCAAATTAATTTCATAAAAATTTAATTTGGTACGTACAGAACAGTTGTAAACGTCATATTTAGCTTTGACATAGTTGTTATAGCAACAACAAGTAAATTCGTAAAAAGTCAAAATAAAGATATCGTAAATACGTCAAAACGAATGATAATCCAGCATTAAGGTTGTCATAGTGACTTTAGCGTACTTGTCCTTTAAAGATGTATTTTGCGGATTGTTTTCAGTCCTCAAAATGGTTACTTTGGAGACTGAATACAAAAATAGTTATTTATGTATCAAGTACGCAAAATGATGTTTTAGTGGATGAGTCGAGTTTGTCGGACGAGGCGAAGCCGAGTCCGAAAACTTAGACGAATCCACTAAAACGTTTTGCGTACGTGATGCATACAATATTTTTTTGCATGAATTCTCTAAATTATCAAATTAATTTCATAAAAATTTAATTTGGTACGTACAGAACAGTTGTAAACGTCATATTTAGCTTTGACATAGTTGTTATAGCAACAACAAGTAAATTCGTAAAAAGTCAAAATAAAAATATCGTAAATACGTCAAAACGAATGACAATCCAGCATTAAGGTTGTCATAGTGACTTTAGCGTACTTGTCCTTTAAAGATGTATTTTGCGGATTGTTTTCAGTCCTCAAAATGGTTACTTTGGAGACTGAATACAAAAAAAATATTTATGGTCAAGTATCTGAGTTCGATGTATGTAACAATTGCTTGTCTCAAATAATAAACTAAAAACGTGCGTGTGTTTTTAACATCTTAAATAGGCATGTATAAAAAAAGTGTAGATACAGAACAGCACCTTAATTTATATATGCATATAATATAACATAACTTATACAAAATAGGATACAAATTCCTAAAATAACTTTTTAATTGATGTCATACTGAATCATAGCGGGTGCTGATCCAGGCCCGTGCGCAAGGGGGGGGGGGGGGTTCAAACCCTCCCCATAACCCGTTGAAATATACGGAAATACAATAATATTTACGCCACTGGTTTGAGGCGTTGATTGAAATCATTCAATCAACGTTTGATGTCTTCCCTGTTCTCAACCCAACCCCTCCCATGGACAAATCCTGCGCACGGGTCTGTGCTGATCCGCCCGCTCGGTAATAGCAATTAGCAAATGCTCCTCTAATTATTTTAGGGCCAAAACATAAGAGTACAAAATTTTTCAAAACTAAAAACGCTACCTGAATGGTATATGTTCTCTCCCACCAAAATTGTACTATAAAAAAGAAAATGAAGAATTAAATGTTGAATAAGAATTTGCAAAAACCACATTGCCATGATTATTACCGAGCGGCCGGATTAGCACCCAGTATGTAGCTAATAAAAAAATAATAAATCCCATTATTCCCGGGTGGGACGTAGGGCCGATATTAAACCCTTCCAGTGTGTTCGATTCCCTGCTATGGTTTGAAGTTGCGCTACCTATTGTTTTCCCGCTTTCTTCCATCACTGTCCTTCTCCAGGTTGCACACGGTCTTCCTACTCCCCTCTGACATTGAAAGATTCCATTTTAAGGCAATTATAGAAGGGTCATGGATACTTTTCCGCATTGTATGTCCTATCCACTCCTGTTTTTGTTTTTCGACATCATTTGTAATATCACTCCGCCCTGTTCTATTCCAAATCTTCCATAACTTCGTGCTCACAAGATGTGTAAAATATTTCGTAAACATCGATTAACGAAGATCTGGAGTTTCAGTTTAATGTCACTTGTCATGCACCACGATTCACAGCATCCATATAGATATAACAACACCGATTTTACCATTGAGTTGAACACTTACTTTTGTATATACAGTTATACTACTTGCACGCCATAATTGTGATAGGCCGGAAAAAAACTTCCTCGTGCTTTGCGTATCCTTTCTGTCACTTCCTCTCTGCTTCCTCTTTCATTTGCTACCCACATACATACTTAAAGCTAGCTACCTCCTTCACCTCTTCTTCGAGTGTCACCTCTCTTGCTACTGTACTATTTATACTGAGCAGCTTGGTCCAGTTCTTGTTGATTCTAACTTTGTGCCATTTTTTCTTGATTCTTCTATAACGTTGTTTATGTTTCCTTGCATTGCTTTTTTGCTTTGGCTTAATAGACACACATCATCCGCATATTCCAAGTCCTCTTTGTATTAGTTAAATCCCAAATTACACCTTCCTTTTCCTTGTTGACGTTTGTCATGATCTCATCCATAACGGTTACAAAGAGTAGTGGTAAAAGAATGCATCCTTGTCTTACGACTGTGACCAATATATTTTGTTATTATTAGGTACGTTTCTTATTAAGTGTCTTTTGCAATAGTTAAAGAAAATTTAAACAAATTTTGGGTCTTCGAGTAGAACCCGGACGATGGGCACCAGCGGGCAAACGTAACCTTTATGTATTTTTGTGACGTTATAAAAAATAATTGCATCACATTTTTTTGTTATTACGTTTCTTATTAAGTGTCCTTTCGAATAGTTAAAGAAAATTTAAACAAATTTTGGGTCTTCGAGTTCAACCCGGACGGTTGGCGCCAGCGCGCAAACTTAATCTTTATGAATTTTTTTCGACGTTATAAAAAACATTACATCACAATTTTTTGTTATTAAGTTTCTTATTAAGTGTCCTTTGCAATAGTTAAAAGATTTTTTTCTTATTTTTGGGTCTTCGGTTCAGCAGCAATCAGCATCGTGAAGCATCTACAAGCTCACGTATTTAAAGACTTTTTATTCATTTAATTACACGGGTAATATATACATAGCACAGCTTAATAAGCTGTGTACATAGTAAGTTTTACATGACACGAGAAAAATGTATTTTATCAAGACAAGACATGTGCAATGTACTAAATTAAATTTGTAATATACTAAACCGTTGATGACTAAACTTTGTATTGTAAACAGAAAACGATCCTGTTTTTTGTTAGATAAGAAGCATAGGTAACTTGAGACTCTTTGAATCAACGCCGAAACACATTCCAGCATGTATTATTTTACCAATTCCGATGTGTACTTCGACAATTAACGTAATAAACCGTAACTAGAGGAGTGGTTAAAATATGTAAATCGACCTCGAACGCCTATAACATAGGCAACACGCACAATTTTAAATAAAAGCATTGATTGAGCTATCTGTAGTAACTTATCTGTGGTCAAACGTTGGTGCGAGAGAAAGGGAAGAATTTCGCATATTAATGCTGGAAATATACATGCATGATCTGATCATAGAAACCATAATATAAGAAATATGTGATCGTGCTCAGTGGCGCGCCCGGGGGGGGGGGGGGGTATAACCCTACCCGAAGCAGACTTTATAATAATTACATAGTATCAAAGGTTCAGATAAAAAAGCAGAAAAATTCGACTTTTCCATAAATACACCGCGTATTACAATTAATTACACAAACCAAGAGATGTAATGTTTAAGGGGGGTCTCGATAGATACTTAGGCAACACATCAAACCCCCATAAGAGCAATGTTAAAAACGTTCTAACTTTTTATATTATTATGAAGTTACCTGAAACTTTAGAGAAACGCGTAAGACGTCAAATTAGTCCCGAAACCTTCCTAAATGCCTGAATAGAGGGTTTTTTTAAAATTTTAATTTCTATAATTTTTTATTGAATTTTTTCCCAGTAGTGATTAAATTGGAATATTTTTATAACTAATAATATTTTTAACAAAAGCCGTATATTCAGGCACAGGTTTTTCGAAATACGAACTGTAGATTTATAATTTACTATTTAAAACATTATAATAACGATATATATTCTGATGTCAATAAGGTTGAAATTCCATTACAAAATATAGCAGCATGGTCTGCTCATTAAATGACCCGGGGCACAATGATGTTCAGGTATTCCCAGGTACCTATTTCCATTGAAACACAAACGTAATCGCATTATCGTTCCAATTATTATTTAAATTAAAATAACGAAAGTGGTATGTACCTTATGTATGCACCTCATTAAATTGTAATCTATTCGTATCAGAAAAAATTAAAATAAAACAATTAATTATTTTATTTTTTTTATTTATTTATTTAGATATAAAAGGTATTTTTAATTATTTTTTCTGTATCAAAGAAAAGAAACAAGGTTTCTAAAATATTGTAAACAATTTGTAGAGGTGAACAAACAAAACAATTTAAAATTTAGTCATATGTACAGTTCGATCGAATATTTAAATTACATCTGCGTGAATCCACTAATTTCGGTAATAAAAACTTACAGTAAAATTCTTCTCTAATTATTACTTTCCCGTGCATATACACACATTTATACAGGGTGGTTTGGCTTGCAATGTCCAGACGATATTTCCTAAACTAATAACATTAGGAAAAAACATTTAAATTGAAAGTTATTTTTTGTGAACAAAAAAATTTTTTTTTAAATAGCGGCAACAATTTCTTTTTATAATTTCAAAAAGAGAAAATTTTTCTAAATTCAACAATGTATAAATTTCAAATTTTGATATGGAATTTATTTACATAATCAATAATAAATACAATGATAATACTCAATAACTTTCAATTTAAATGTTTTTCCCTAATGTTATTAATTTAGGAAATATCGTCTGGACATTGCAAGCCAAACCATTCTGTATACATAGGGAAAGTAATGTAATCGGAAAAAAATTGAACCCGAGGTTTTGATGAATCTCTACGTTTTGAGTCCTCCCGGGTCCAAAATAACCATGTTTGAAAAATGTTTGTCTGTGGAGCCTAAACTACTAGACCGATTTTGATGACATTTAAAACTAAGGCCTATAAAAAAACTTCATCGGTAAAACAAGCGTTTCATCAATATCAACCCAAACGGGCCCAAACTAGCGGCGTTATTTTGGGAGCAAACATTCAAAGTTTAACCCAAACTAATTTCCCTTGGTGTAAAACGCCAGAACTTTTACTTATAATATAATTGATAAAGATCAAAAATTTAACGTGACCAATTTATTGGTGGCCAAAATTGGTCAAAAATTAAAAATCAATTATCTCAAAATCTGCTCCATGCATTTTTTTTATTTTTTGAAATGTTATACATATAGTGAGTTAACTATTGGCACTACATTTATTTCTTTATTTCCCATTGGGGAAGGGGGATGAATGTTTGAAGTTGAAAATTTTAAATATTAGAAATATTTATGACATACCCTGTATTTTCTGATTACAACTATACTACGCACTATACAACCTGTTTCAGAGTAAACGCCTTATTTTTTTAGCCACACTATGGGTAGGTACTATGTACTTTCAATAGATCGAAGGATCTACCGCTACTTGATATTTGGACAAAAATAACATCGGCTGTAAAACATTGATGCGCTACTAGATTCAAATGTTAGTTTACTTTTTGATAGGGAAAGAAATGAATATTTAAGAAAAACGAAATATTATCGTAAAAATAATGTTTTTAGGATCCCAATAATAAAAAAATATCATTCCGATTAAAAAAAATTGAAAGTCGCCATTTTGAAATAAATCTTTCAATTAAAAATCTGATATGTATCACCATCGTGTAGAGAATGACCTGAAACATATTAGTGCCAAATATTTTGAAAGTAGTACCCATAGTGTGGCTTAAAAAAAATAAGGCGCTTACTTTGAAACAGGCTGTATATTTCTTTTTTTATGTTCGGAAATTAACAAAATATTGAAAGTAGATATTTATGGGATACCTACCTTGTACATTATTTAGCCATTTTTTACACCTAATTATATTACCTATATCTCTTTAAATTTGGGTAATGAACTAATTAGAAAATAATAGGAATTTGTTATACAATTTATTTGCTTTATGTTGATTACATGTAATTAAAGAAAAGGATGTAGTAGAGGAATCTATTTAGGTAATAGATTTGCGATAATAGTATAAAAGCGACAGTTTTAAAAATTTTTATAAAAAATAAAAAAAATCAATTTTATTGCAAGTTACTTTAGTGTTCATATCTTCTGTAAATTAGTGAAATATGTAATAATAAAAGGTTTGCATAAATTCTTTTGAATATTGATTTAATCCCTCATCTTGCCTGTGGCAATGTATTCAGGTAAAAATTTCAACAACTTTCACTGATGCTACACTAGGGAGCGCTGCGATCGGTTTATATTTCGTCAAGCTATCTAGAGGGGCCTTAATGTTATTGTTAAAGGCGAGTTGACACGGGTAGTGAAGCACGCTCGTGACTCACGCTTTCGTGGACCACGCGTAATGTCAACAGCAGAGTAGTAATAGTAAAAGAAGAATGGAAACGAATTGGTACGAAAGGCGTCACGATCGTGAGAAAGAAAATTAAACCTGTTTGATATTTCACGAACCAAATTCGTTGATTCGGTATTCGGTCGTGAACAGGCAGTTTGCCGTTAGGTGTAACAAAATGGCGGGTGGAAATCTACGAATGAGCGACGCAGAAACGTTGAAATTCTTGGAATACTATAGAAAGGAACCTTCACTATGGGACCCTACAGATGATGGATATAAAAAACGCAAACGGGCACTGCAGCAGCACACCACTGCTCAACCTCCTGCCATCGACGAAGCCATATTGTCCATATTGAAGACTGGCACCTGTGCCGTGTAAACAGAATGCGATCGTGAGACTATTTTCGTATTTCACGTATGCTTAGGTATTTGGTCCTTTCGTATTTAACGAAAGCGTGAGCCACGAGCGTGCTTCACTACCCGTGTCAAGTCAACCTGCCTAGCCTATGTTGGTAGCGCAGATTATCACATCTCAATCTACGATGGTTTTTGAATAAATGTAAAGGAAATTTTTTCAAAGCACAAGAAAACTGGAAATTAAGTTATAAAGGTCCGCCTGATTAGTAAGTCCTGTAATTGGTAATTGTTGGTATGTATTGGTAAGTATTACTTCTTATTTGACAAATACAACACGTCTAAGAGAGTTGCATACATTTTGTATATGTACCTATATCTACATAAAGACTAACTAGAGTTAAAATTGAATAATTAATTAGTAAATGTATCAATAACAAGAACGAGAATAATAATTATAATTATTATGTAATAACAGATAAAACTGCACTCTGAAAGTTCTATTTAATATCTTGTTATACATTCTCCATGAATAAATAATACAGGGTGTCCCAGTTGAAACTCACACAATTTGAACGTGATTATTGACTAAACGAAATAAAATAGAAATGTGCGGTTTGCACTAATGAGTTTCAAATTTCCAAAAGTTTTTTCCCGATCATATTAAAAAAAATTCCCAGTTATACGGGGCGAGGGAAAAAAATTGCTGATCTTCAACTAAAAATTACTTGACTTGTTTAAATAGAACCCTCTGTATATTTTTACACTATTCGAAAGTTGAGTTCTTTAGCTTTTTTAAAATGTCAACATGTATAATTTTTGTGAATTTTCATTAGTTTCAATATCGCCAGTAGCTTTTCAATGTTGTTATCGATGAAATTCAACAAGAGATGCTACAAAATCCTTTTTTGAACTTACAAATTAGCTGGGAGGCCATATTCGACAATTTCTATAAAATTCAGTTGTCATATTATTTTCTTAATTATTGCCACGATGTTTAAATTAGCTATAACTACACATTTTTTAAAGGTTTTGGTAACTTCTACTTATTTACAAATGTACAAATGGCAAGAAAATTAAAAATGTAGAAAATAAGTACTTTCAAAAATTGGAAAGCTGCTGGCGATATTGAAACTAATGAGAATGCACGCACTCACAAAAATTCGTGTATGTTCTTTATTTGTAAAAATTAAACTACACAGTACACATGTTGACATTTTCAAAAGCTAAAGAACTCAGCTTTCGAATAGTGTAAAAATGTACAAGGAGTGTTATTTAAATATGTCAAGTAATTTTTAGTTGAAGATAGGTGATTTTTTCCTTCTCCCTGTATAACTGGGATTTTTTTTAATATGATCGGATAAAAACTTTTCGAAATTTGAATCTCATTAGTGAAAACCGCACATTTCTATTTTATTTCGTTTAGTCAATAATCACGTTCAAAATGTGTTAGTTTCAACTGGGACACCCTGTATTTAAATTGTCTGCATTTGAATACGTTTGTTGTTTTCCATTTTTTGAATATATAGTATTCAATTCAATTGTCACTATTGGTGCTAGACTGACAACGTGACAACAAATAACTCGTGATAAACAGTCGATTGTTTCGAAGTTCTGTTAAGCCATTTTCGAAAGAAATTGAATGACCTTAGTTGACTGCACAAAAAAACAGTATATATCTCAAAAACCGTTCGAAAGAGAATGAAATTGTGCATCAGACTACGACGAAACATACAGGGTGTTTCATTTGAAAAAACCAACTTATGATGATTTGAAGTTAACTAAACTCGGCATTAAATTTCCACCACCCTGTATGCAATTAAGCCACTTTGAAAGTATGGATGGGAAGCTTGGGAGTCCAGCTATCTCTCGTATGAATATGGTTCCTTTATCTTCCTTGCTGTAGAATTCACATGGTTTTAAACTAGATTTTAATCTCTTGTAGGGTGTGTTACGGCATCAGTGTAGTAAATTACCTAGTTGATAAATAGGGTTGGATTCTTATGCCAATTATAGTTTATTCTTACGTCAATAAGTTAAATATAAAAATACAATGTTTGGTATTCGACAACGTTTCGCCTATTATTCGGCTTTATCAAGTCTTTTAATGAAATTTTTTTTATGTTAAGTAAGTAGTCTTAAAACTGCACGTTGAGCATAAGAATAAACTATAATTGGCATATGAATCCAACCCTTTCTATCAAACTATCAACTAGTTTATTTTATTTAAATATCTCGGAAACGGTTACTTTTAGGAATAAGAAAACTTGATGAAAGTCCACCTAAAATTTCACGTAGAATCCAAAATCCGAATAATATATAGGGTGTTATATTTAAAATAACAAAGTTGGTGTCATTTCCGGAAAAACCGGAAGTGTTACGTAGACGCCATTATTTTATTTGGGGAGGTCATGCCCGAAAACCCCATAACCCAAATTTTCAAAATTCAGATCATAGTAGTTTCTGAAATATTCTAATGATGGGTGGTCACCGCGAGACACGCTGTATATACTTCACAAATGATTCACAAAAAGGAGCGGTTTCAAGCCAGAGCCTTGGCCCACTCTACATGATAACATCGTTCGGTCGGATTCAATTGAAACGTCACTATTATTTAAAATATGTGGAATTTCTAGGAACTGAGATCAATTTATCAGAAAGGCTGTCCCTCCATAATTTACCAAATAGTGCAGCATGATCGATCATATCAAATGCTTTAAGACAGGATAAATTAATACTTCCCGCCCACTTTTCCCCATTTAGATCACGTAAAACATTTAATTGAATTGAAGCCATGTTGTCGCCCGCATAAAAGATCATTCAGTCAAAAATATTCAATAATTCGATTTTTTAAAACTTTCTTAATCTTATTTTAGGAAAAACTGACGGAATGGCAATGGGACCATAATTTTATAAAGTTTCAAATGCTATCGCAACAGATGGCGCACCTTTTACATTCGTTTTAAAGTCACTAAATATTCTAAAGTACCGCAACCTTATGTTCCAATGAGTTAGAGAGAGAAAGCTAATTTTAACCCCAAAATGGCGGAAAAATGACATCTGTGTTTGACATACGATGAAAATTAGTATTTTACTCTTAGACCATTGGTCTAAAATTTTACTATTACATACTAAGTTTGACGTTTGACACTTGGTTTGAAACGCGGCAATTTGAAAAACATCATAAACTTGTAGTTTTCCCATAGACAGGCTCTTCTTCTTATTCTTACACACAACTTGCTGTATTTTTTAGTTATCCTTTTCTGTGATTTAAATAACGATTCTAAATGAAGTATTAACACGACAAAATAAAATGTCAATTTTAAAAACGTATGTTAGGTTCGTGTGGCAAAGTTCCAAATTTTTTATCTTTCAATTAAACTGTACCTTTTAATAACAATGACAACTAATTTTTAAGAAATATATTGATAAGTATCTTATGTGAGTTTAGTTTTTAAGAAACACTTCATAAAGTCATTAAATTTTCTAGCGACTAGGTCTTCAATATTTGAAATTGCCGCCAAAATTTTAACCCCAAAATGGCGAACGTTGCGGTACTTTAGAATATTTAGTGACTTTAATTCGTTTTAAAGTCACTAAATATTCTAAAGTACCGCAACCTTATGTTCCAATGAGTTAGAGAGAGAAAGCTAATTTTAACCCCAAAATGGCGGAAAAATGACATCTGTGTTTGACATACGATGAAAATTAGTATTTTACTCTTAGACCATTGGTCTAAAATTTTACTATTACTAAGTTTGACGTTTGACACTTGGTTTGAAACGCGGCAATTTGAAAAACATCATAAACTTGTAGTTTTCCCATAGACAGGCTCGTCTTCTTATTCTTACACACTACTTGCTGTATTTTTTAGTTATCCTTTTCTGTGATTTAAATAACGATTCTAAATGAAGTATTAACACGACAAAATTAGCTGTCAATTGTAAAAACGTATTTAGGTTCGTTTGGCAAAGTTCCAAATTTTTTATCTGTCAATTAAACTGTACCTACCTTTTAATAACAATGGCAAATAATTTTTAAGAAATATATTGATAAGTATCTAATGTTAGTTTAGTTTTTATCAAACACTTCATACAGTCATTAAATTTTCTAGTGACTAGGTCTTCAATATTTGAAATTGCCGCCAAAATTTTAACCCCAAAATGGCGAACGTTGCGGTACTTTAGATATCTAGTGACTTTAATTCGTTTTAGGGACTCTAATTCGTTTTATCGTTTGATTTAAATAGTGGGCGAATTCTGGCAAGTTTTAAGACATCCGAAAATGTTGGAAAGTACTGCTTTGATACATCAGCATATCACGCATAGTTATTATGCACATTGAGTAAATAAAGAAATTTAAATGAGATTACGTAATGCGGGCGACTGATCATAGTTCAAGTTTGTTCACAAATATATAAATGCGAATTTAATTGAGATTTGATACCTATTACCTATTGTACAATCTATCGAATATGGCGGTTGACTCTGTAACGATCGACAAATGTGACAATGAGTTCTACACGCGTACAAGTGAAGATTGGTGGGAACAAAAGGGACAGCTCGAGCATTTACGAGCTTCGAGTGTTTATACATTGGGCTACATTGAAGATCAGCTGTTGAGTAAGGGATGGGCGAGCAAAAATAGTGGCGAATTTAAACTGACCAAGAAGATAAAGGTTTTGGATGCCGGATGTGGAGGTAAATCTTCATTTTGCATTTTGGCTATTATGGTGGTGCTTATTCTAACTTTCAGGGGGGTTTGTTTCGGAACCATTGACGAGAAAAGGGTGCACCGTTGTCGGTATTGACGTAAACGAGAGTATGATTAAGGTTGCAAAGAATCACGCTAAACTCGATCCCTCACTCGTCGATCTATCGTACTACCTTGAGAGCGTTGAGGAACATTCAAAGAAAAATGAAGAACAGTACGACGTTGTGGTTCTTGGTTTCGTTTTGCAACATTCGATCAATCACGATATATTGATCAGTAATTGCGTGAAAGCGCTTAAACCGGGAGGAATCATATTTCTCAGCGCGGCCAATAGAACTGTGGCCGGTTGGTTCAATGTTATCCTGTTGGGTGATCACGTTTTTGGATATGTGCCAAGAGGGTCGCATAATTGGTGTCTGTTCATCAAGCCAAAAGAGATAGAGACGATTTTGAGCAAGAGTAAGTTGGTATATTCTCAGAACAGCATTGTTACAACTTCTCTTACAGATAAATGCACTTGGAGCACTCCTATTGGTTTGCGCTACGATCGGGTAACCTGTACCGTATATGGGACTCGCAGAACTGGAGGATTTTTTATCATGCATGGCAATAAGGATTAGTGAGAGGAATTGTACAATTTTATACAGCACCATTTTCCCCCTTTTTTGACGGTCTTGTAACATTGAATGGCATTCCACCCTGGACTATATGATACTGACAGGTTGGAACACCCTTTACACAATTGTATATAGTTTAAAGTAGCGAGAGGGAAGGAAGGGGGAAGGAAATAAAAAAATTAATTTCGTTGTTACACAAAATACCATTCCAGTCTTTCAATATGTAAAATTCTCTTCCACCCCACCAATTACCTTTTGCTTGTGCAATCTTGTATAGTATAAAACTGGGGGAAGAGGGAGAAATGAATTGCGTTCATTATTTAAGAACCTTACTCTTACCTCCTTCCCCAAAAATGTGTAAAATTCTCTTGAACCTCCTGGTGTACCTTCTGGAGCTAATGGTACTGGCACCCCATGTATAGCTTCACATGGAATTTTAGCAGTGGAGTAGTTTATTCCTCAGAATCACATCTCCCTTCATTCTCACTATCGTGTCCTTCACCAAGTACCTACCGTCTGATCTCCATGGTACCGACAGCTTCGGGTACGATCTGTATAACCTTAGATGCACTCTTTACAGAATAGAGCACTGGTATTAGAAAAGAGCATTTATTATTCAAAAGTTTCCTTAACATAGGACTCAAGCTCGTTTTGTTGTTTTTTTTAAGTTTTTTTGATACGTTAAGTAGGTACTCACCTATTTGGTATGGGCTAGTTAAATAAGTTTAATTCTTCAGCCCGATTAGAGCAACATTTACTGACTAACTTCAATGAACGTACGACAAGCACGAAGCACGTGCCACGATTCTGTCCATTTGACCATAAATATCAATTAGATTCCAAAAATCTTAATATGTGAAACCTTGCGAGCCATTTTTTGCTTTTTAAAAAACTTATGTTAACCTATAACAGGTGACGGATTAATGTCACTAAGGATTTGTTTAAAATTAGATTGCCATAAGGTCATCGACTCATCGTCGACTAAAAAAAAACCGAAAGTTGGAGGAGGTATCTACGCAACTTAACTTTTTTTAAGTACTACACTAAAAGAAAGCCCTATTCTTACTCTATGCGCTGGTGAAAACTCCGTTTCCGTAACTACAAGTACTAAGTAGGTATGTAGTAATGAATTCGCAAACTACCGTCTGGATCTGCGAATTTTTTTGAGAAGTGAAAATAACTTAAAAACGATAAATTATAGATATTGACATGTGGGTATCAAAAGAACTGAAACTTCACGTAGAATCCAAAAATGCAATAACAAATAGGGGTTGCCGTTTAAAATAACAAAGCTACTTCCGGCGTTTACCTACACCGCAATAGGAACCTCAGAAATGCTATTAGACCATGCCTTTATTATTGCTACTGGAATATTATCGATAGGTAGGTAACATAACAGTGGACGATGTCTTATTGTGTTCTTCAATTTCCTAATTAGGTATATTTTCAATTTCATCTGCAGCTGCAGTAGTAGGTTTTAAGATAAAAAGAGTTTCAGTTATTAATGTCATCGAAGTTAATTGGTTAAATAAGTAGACAAAATTAAAAATATGTAGGCATGGGCACCGGAAGCCCTAAATTTAGGGGGAGGGGGCGGGGGGGCACGATGAAATTTTCCACCAATTGGTATACCTACCTACTGAATGAATAACATGTTAATTTCGACATAGATACAGACTCACTACCTAATTTTAACTTGAATATGTTCACTTATTTCTGATCAGAAAAAAGCAATGAAATATTACTTCTTGTTTTTGAAATTAATAAAACATTCTTTCTTTTTTTTTAACAAATAGGTAATCTATGCACACTAAGAGCGCAAAGCCAGTCAACCTTTTTCAGACATATTCTATTATGAAATTTAAAAGGTCATCAAAATTTCCTAATCATTTACCACGAAGCGCTAATTCTGGGTCCCACAGTAAATTACTTATTTTTAAAATTATGGGAATAATTTTTTTCTATTTGATTAAATTTTTTCTTTTTTAAAATTGTTCAGTTGTTCAATGATACGAGTAGGTACTTTGGGCTCAATAATTTTTCGAAAATTCATAGCCTTCAGCGTGGATTCACGGTTCCATTCTGAAGCCATAATTATGCTTTTTCGCGTTCTCGTGAAAGTCTTTGAAGTTTTTATAAGGCTTTATTATGAAAGACCCAAAAACATCCTTTTCTTAAACTCGGACGAAAGTAGCTCAATTCTTGTAAAAAATCAAAATAAATTGAACTAATTTCATTTACTTAGTTTAATTTATATTTCCAATTTGTGTCCAGAGGGGAGTAAATGTCCTTCTTTGCCTTCCCCTTCGCGCGCCATGTATGTATAGGTATCTTGAATAATTCTCCATTGGGCTACGAATATAAAAAAGGACTGCTTATTTGTTGTGGGTAACCATAAAAAACACGCTTTTTACGCAACTCTTTAATAACGAAAGACAGGGCCCGAGGGCCGTCTCAAGCACAAATGGCGCCGGGGTGCCAAAATCAGCCTGCGCCCCCTGGTCAAGAAAAAAAGTACTGCTATGTACTGTTTTATTTGATTTACTCATACGGAAGATTCAATATTTTTCCCATTAGTCCCGGGACACCCTGTATAGTGGTCACCTTGCGCCCCCAAAGGTCCTGCGCCCGGGTGCCCAGCACCCCTTGCACCCCCTGGTAAAGACGGCCCTGACGAAAGAACATAAGTAGGTAGTTGAACTTGAAACATTAACATCAATAGCCATAGTTAAATAAAATAACACATACATATCTACCTACACGCGTCACGCGTCACGTTTTTTTTCTCGACTCTTGCTCGCGTGATTTTAATGTAGCTACGCGTTGGTCAAAATCAAAATCTTCTTTCACATTATAAATATGTACTTGGTATCTCGTGTAGAAACTATAGATATGTAATAAACTGACATAGATTCGGTACCTACATAGGTATTCAAAGCATGATGGCATTATCACCTAGCTAGGCCTACGTTACAAAACAGCTTGCATACAACTCATACAAGAGCGCATTATAATTAATGACGTTCTAAATGATGACAAATTTTTTATTCTCAACTCATTTCACCTGTAATTTACCTGTGTTAATGTTGCAATAGGCGGCTCTACAATGTGTGTGAGAACGCCTGTCTCTATATGCTATTGGAGAATCTTATAATGATGGGCGGACTGGAGTTTAGAATAGAAAAGGATTCCAATGATTCCTTACTTTATTTTGGTTTCTACTTCCCTGTGTATACCCTCATATTATATTGATTTCCACGTAAACATGGAGGTGTGTGGTGAATATGTTAGCTCACGTTGTATCTTATGAAAGTAATCGATTCCTTTTACTAATGGTTAATTTTATATGGGTAATTTGTTAAAATGTTTTTATGTGTGTACGTAGGTACTTTCTGTTATACCTACCTAAATATATTTAGGTACTATATGTATTTTTGTCTACAAAAACTAAACTAGAGAATAACAGAGCGAACAATCCATAATTATTTGGAGTGGCGATTTATCCTATCTATTTAGTATTTAGGTATGTCGTATGTACCTATATCTATGTAATCAAAGTTAAGTATGTATTATCACAGAATAAAACACACACTTGTGTTTTATTCTGTGGTATTATACTATTGAATTTCATGATGAAATACTTGAATCGGCGTATTTTTGAAAAAGGGTTATTAAAATAAATTTTAAAAAAATTTTCTTTAGTGCTGTTTTTTAAAGAGAAAAAAATGCTCTATCGAATGGTGAGGTAAAAGTAATATGTTCTCATTTAAAAAAATTATGCGGAACGGGGTAACTCAGAAACAATCGCAGATCACGAAAATTGAAGTATTCCCAAGTATAGATAAAAATTTCATAAACAACTTTTGTATTGAACAATTTTTCCTAAAATGAATATTAACGACAATAAATCACCGTCTCCATACTTTTTAATAACCCTGTATATCTAACCTTACAGATAATGGTTTCGTGGGTTATTGACAGTTTCTGAAGCACCTAAGAAAAATAAATTTTTCACTTCAAATTAAACTTCTGACCTCTCTATAGGTACATGAGCTTATTCAACAACTATTCTATCTCTACTTGGTAATTATTAAATCATTATTCACACAGTTGTTTTCACAATAGGTAGGTAGGTAGGTAGGTACATAATTTAATAGAAGGATGATAATCTACGTGTTTATATAGCTACCTAAATGACAAATTACCGAAACTGGTGGTAGTACTAATGTTTATTTGATTTTAATAATAAATAAGGATAATGAAATATAATAAAAATGCCTTAATTTCACCAACAAAAATATACCTAAATTCCGAAGTTACATGGCATTAATTCAAATTAGTAGGTAGTTGAAGAATTTCGATTGTAGAGATTGTAGAGAGTAAATTAATAGATAATATCTAATATTATTACATACCATGTATATTTCTATATTTGGCAGTGAAAAAAATGGGTTTATGCATGGGGGGAAAAGATCCATTATTATACCGTGTGACAAGTTTCAGAGCGGGACATAGCCGAATAGCATGGGAAATCACATCTTTGCAGTTTGCTGCTCACCAATTATATCTACAAGAATGGTAATGATGTCTACCGAAAGAGCATTATTTTCTGAGCCTGTTTATACCAAATTGTTTGGTATACTTACTAATTCACTGCTTTTTTAATTAAAAAATAATTTTCAAAAGTTAAAAAGTATGAACAGCCATGACATGTCAAATTCAAATAATATTTAATATTAATTTTTAGACCTGTTGCCTATTTAAACACTCGTTCCTTGTTATAATAACTATTATTATCTATCATTATTCATGGTTAAATTTTTCAGGAAAATGCCATATTACATAATTGAAAATGTTTGATTTGATAATATTCAAAATTATTCGAATTTGACATGTCATGGCTACTCATATTTTTAACTTTTGAAAATTATATTTTCCTAATTAAAAAAGTAGTGAATAGGTATAAGTACCAAACTGGCTCAGAAAATAATGCTCTTTCGATAGACATCATTACCATTCTTGTAGATATAATTGGTGAGCAGCAAACTGCAAATATGTAATTTCCCATGCTATTGGGCTATTGTCACACGGTATTTATAACGTTATAAGCAACTTTTCTTAAACAAAAAATAACCTTACCTAATAGTAGTTACTTATTTACGTCATTATGTGTTATGCCTGACTGTATTATCCATTAACAGTCCTAGATTTTTTAATTATGTGTTTACTGACTACTGTAATACTAATGATAGCATTGTTTAGTTTAATACCTACTTAGTTCTTTCAAACGAAAGTTGTTCTCCAAATTAAGTGTAATTTCTTACGACTTTTGACAATTAATGCATGAGTGACGTGTAACTACCTACACTTTAGGCCGAGAAGCGACGTCGTTGTCGTAGTACCTTCCTATAGGCATTGAACTGTACGCTATACTATACGCAACTGGAAAGGAAACGCGCATAAGTAACACTGAACAAACGAATGGGTATCTCTATCTTTTTCTTTTTCACGCAACGTCATACAAACTATGACACGGAGCATAAAATGCAGGCAACGATGCAGGTGTCGGGTAAAAAAAATACGTTGCGATAGTTATCTCTCTCGTCTGCTCTACTACCGCAACAAGCTAGAAGGTGACAGAAGTACCCATTCCGCATCTGTCTTTCTCAGCTTCAATGCCCACAGTGCATTGAAATCGTCCGTATCCCTTCCAGTTGCTTACAGCATACAGTTCAATGCCTGTACATAGATACAGTAGGTGGTCGAATTGGGAAATAAATAGTGGGGGTATGGGTCAGTGTTGTTCCAGGCTTGCGGTCCAGGGCGAAACGTACCCCCCCCCCCTCCCCCAACACGGAAGCTATTTTTAGCAGATTTAGTCCTATGGTTCGGTTAGATTGTTATTTTTGCTAATTTTGATCAATCCTGATATATGTATATTCACCTCAACCAGACTTGGCAAGTTTTTTGCCAATTCAAATTAATAAGCAGTACTTGATATTAGATATGACTATAAATTCATTCACACGATCTGGCATTTTGGCAATACTGGTGCGCTGGTGCGTTCTTTGTTGTGAAGGGCTAAAGATAATTTGGTGTTGCCAATCAGTTTACGGCCTTTAACTTGTAAACTAAAAAATAAAAATTCCGTTTTTCGTTTCTGTATACGTACCAATCAATACAAACTTTTCACGAGGGGAAAAATACGAGATAGGTACACGTTTGTAAAATTAAAAAAGTGGTGGTATGCAATACCATCACCCCCCACGGCCCCCACCCCAATTCGAGCAGCGTTCCACGGCGTCCCGCGTCACCAAAAAGTAGGGGTACCTATACTTTGTGTAATTTTAAAAAGGTGAGGGTATCCCCCCCCCCCCCCCAATTCGAGCACTGCATAGATAGTAAATCTTTATTCACAATGATTTATGGCAGTTTCATGATCCTGACAGTAAAATGAATTCAAAATTTGAATATCATCACATCATCAGCAAAAATATTTATCCTGCATTATTGGAGCTAACCTAACTAAAATTACGCGGGCAGTGAAAAAATCCATCCTTCTAAATTCCTAGGGATGAATGGAATTTTCCCTGTTCAGCTATAACAAGACCTCGATCTGTAACACTATTAAACACAACTCCGTAACGTTAACTGAGATATCAGATATGACTATTTTGTTTCAAACGAAACATCGCACTTATAACGTTTCTAAAATATTATACGTTATCACATTCCAAAAAATACATCACAGAGATGTATTTTTTAATAGGTATCTGATTTATCTAAAACGTTCATGTTGTAATGTATAGGTCTTGTATTTTATGTAACATATCAATTGAAACGTTTATTAGACATTACCATTTATTCGCTTTCGAAACGAATGTACCAATAATGTGCCTTAGATGTTTCTTAGGAATGTTTCATTTATAACCCTTACGCAACATTTAGAAACATTTCACTGTGTTGGTGTTCACTAATCACTAGGTACTATAGCTCGTTTCACTTTAAAAAAATCCGGGGGAAAATCGTGTAACTGTCTACTGTTAATCACCAATTGATTGACCTTCTCTATATCTCTAATCTCTATGCTAGGAATAAAGATGGATATAGAGTTCGTAACCACATTAAATGCTTGTATCCGCCCTCTAGACTCTAGACCCTCTCTATATCTCTATGCTAGGAATAAAGATGGATATAGAGTTCGGGGCGGATACAAGCATTTATTGTGGTTAGGTTACGAGCTCTATATCCATCTTTATTCCTAGCATAGGGATATAGAGAAGGCCAATCAATTGGTGATTAACAATGGACAGTTACACGATTTTTTTTAAGTGAAACGAGCTATAACAAAAAAATTGGTGCAAACCGGTTGTTTTACTATTCTATTATGGTATGGTGGAGGTCCTATAACCACTCCGTACCCATGGGAAACAAAACGGTCATACAAGGGCGTAGCTATAGATAATTTTCGGGGGGGGGGGGGGGGGGGGGGGGCTACATGAGAATTCATCAGGTCGAGTCAACTATCCCCAATTCGGTAATGAGAAAATTTACGGCTGACCATGTGATTTAGAATTTAGTGCAGAATGTTAACTTACTTGGGGCCACTGCTGTCATATGTCATTCCAATTTAATCAACAAATCCACGCAAATACGATTTAAATAATTAGGTAATATATTTGCAGGTACTTCCGCAACATAAGGCTGACAATTTCGGAACGAAGTTATATTAAACGTAATACATATCTATAAGCAAATATTTGAAAAATAGGAACAATACATTTTATTGCATTTTGGTCTTAACAGTATAAATTATTGTTGCATGTGGTAGGTATTTGGGATGTGTAGGTATTCTTACTACCTACTAAATTAAATATTGCATAGGGCAGAAAGCATTTGAATGGTTTACATTTCTAATTGACTGACGAAAGGTGCAGTTTCGCTTGATTTCAATACGAAGAAAAAAAATTAATTGTCGTAAAAATAACAGGGTAGGTACAATGGTCGTGTTCTTTGGTTGACATGTCGATCATAATTTAAGTTAGCGCGTGTTTCTGCAGACATACAGTAAAGTCTGGCAAGTATGTTATTGTTTAAAAATCAATTTCAAATTTATAGCTCTACATAAAAAAAGTCAACAGTCCGAAGTTTATGATTTCCTTTGTTTGCGATCTTTAGTAATGCGACTCGCTCCACCTTACAAATTGACGTAATGACTACATCTCGTTTAATAGTGAAATAGCGTTGCGTTGTAAATTATAATTATTATTATAACAACTTTTGCTTTCGAAAATTTTCTTGAGGTACGGGAAAACAATCAACGATTGAAAATGATTTCCCGCTAAAGGTAAAATACGAGGTCAATTTCAATGCATTAATCGTGTTCTTTTCAACATTCCGCTTAGGAGCTTCATTTGAACTGATCTGATTTTTACTGAGCTGTTTTCAAAAAAACAACTCTTCCTACTTTGTGTTTCATAGTTATAACTTATAACATAAACTATTGACTTTTTAGTTGCCAATTTTTAATAATGTTTTTTATTTATTTTATTTTTATTTTATAAACTAGCGCCCATGATTTTTCATAGATATTTATTTCGGAAAAAGGGTGATTACATAAATGTGGTGATATCACAAATATTTAAGGTTATGTTCACACTACTTCATACTATTACGTATTAATACGTATACGATTACAGCATACTAAATTTATTGGCGCTCGAGGGGCAAGGGGAAGGTAATACAGATCAGTTGTGGTGTAGTTATATTAATTTCAAAAAAACACTCCTTAAGTTGCCGGATCTGATAAGAATAGCTTAGAGCTTGTCGTTCAGTTGAGAAGAACACGACTATTGTAGGCATTGAAGCTGACAAAGACAGATGCGGAATGGGTACTTCTGTCGCCCTCTAGTTTGTTGCGGTAGTAGAGCAGACGAGAGAGATAACTGCCGCAAGCGCAACGTATTTCTTTTACCCGACGCCTGCATTTTATGCTCCGTGTTATCGTTTGTATGACGTTGCGTGCAAAAGAAAAAGATAGAGATACCAATTTGTTTGGCTTCTGTGCTACTTATGCGCGTTTCCTTAGTATAATCAAAGAGTATCTAAAATAAGAGAAGCAACCTCGGAAGCAACGCCATTAAAAACACTGTAGTTTAGTAAGGTGTGTTGCCTAACACAATATTATCGAATTTTCAACGCTAATTTGTACGCCACATACCTGAGGCGATAACTGTTTAATTACAAAAAGGACAACTACCTGGAAATTTTGAAATTTAAAGCGAAGATATCTCAATGTTGCCGAATCTTTGTCACATTACTTTCTATACAAAAATCTGCGACTTTCATTATTATTGCTACCCGATATTTATTTTGGATACTTAGGTACTTTGTTTAAAATTTCGAAGCTTGTAATGAAATATTTAAAACAAAACAATATCAAAATAATAGTTTTAAAATTGTACCTATGAGTTCGTACAAAAAAAACAACTTTTAAAATTTTTTACGTGCTCCCCTTAAAATGATTTAATTTTTTGCTTTTTAAAGTTTCAAGGGGTTTTGATGTTCTTAAATTTTGTGAAAAAAGTTTCAGAGTTTTGTATAGCTTGCATTTCATTAAATGCCGAATTAAAAACAATTTATGGCAGTGGCAACTATTAACTTCTTGCAACCAATTGAGTTCTGAAATATTTACAATATTTATACTATTTGCAATTAAATTTTTCATAAAATTTGAAGATGTTTGATGTTCTTTGAAATACGCATAAAAAAATTTGACAATGTTGTTAGGTACAACTCTAACAACAGTGACCGACGGCGACGGCTTTTTTAAAAACGTTTGCTCTCGTGTTAAAAGAAAAGTTTGGAGTACCACAATTCTGTAACCACTTATCACAACATGCATTACATATAAGTGGGGAATCGAAAAAAACTTTGATACGTTCGCATTTCGGCGATTTAACTCGCAATTGATATACACACACGAATTAAACATAATGTTTAAAATAATTATGTGAACTAAAAATAAAAACAACAACCACCAAGAAGTACTTACGTCAACTTTATAAAAAAAGCTGAATAGTACTTCGGGGTAGGTACTTTAAAACAGGTAATGAAATAATTGTACACCTTATAATTCAACTAGGAATTTACCTGATAATGTACCCAGTTTATAAATAAATAGGGTTCTATGAGCAAAAAAACAAATCATTTAAAAGGAAAATTACAAATGTCATTGGTCTCGCGATGAGACAAATGCTCAAAGACAGGAACAGCGCAAAGGATTAAGATCAAATTTAATTATACAAAGAGTACGTAACATACATACTTAAAAAAATGCAGTATGTACTTCAATATTAAAAACTCGGTAGAAAAAAGTTCAAACGATATACAAAATATTAGAAAAAGACCGTGAGAGAAATTCTCGAGACCACCTCCGGGTTAATGTTGGAATGCAATAAATTTAATAATAACATTTTAATAATTACTGTAGGTACCTATTCCTTAAAACCTAATTACCATTTGTTCAGTACAATCCTTGTTTATATAAACAAGGGTACAATTAACTTATCAGAGCAATCCAGCCATTAGTCATTAAGCAAACTAAATGTGGCAACCTTGCAAATACTTTTAACAGACTTACAATAAAGATTTCTGTAAATTTTCAATGGAAGACAATATTTAAAGTCAATGAACTGTAGGTACGTATAGTATACAGTTCATTGTTTAAAGTACATTTAAAGGGACGCCTATAGTTCTGGCTACGTCTACGCGAGGGCCCGATCGTGGAGTCCTAGCCAGAGTCAGTAGATTAACAGAGTACCGCGACCTCCGCCATTTTTAATCCTTTCCGCGCTTCGCTCTCACTACACGCTCAGTAAAGTAGATGATGTTTTGACTAAATTTTTCGGAATATAATAAAACAAATACACTTAACGGCACAACAACACGGCATTTTATTAAAAATTACGCACTTCGTAAGTATATTTTATGTATATGGACTAAAAATGGCCGCCAAGGCGGCATTTGTCGCGTCAAAGGCTTGCGGTACTCTGTTAATCTACTGACTCTGGTCCTAGCGGGCGAGTTCTTATAGCCTATACGCATAAATCCTATACCACTGTTTCTCTTATTTTAGATACTCTTTGGTATAATCAATGGTATAGTTCAATGATATAAGGTGTTTTCTTTTTGCATCGCCACAGGGTTAGGTAAAGTAAGCTAAAGTTACAATCATCACGTGATTAAAGCGCCTTGCGTCATTTCTGCCTCAGGTTAATATAAAACTTAAATAAAGCTTTTAAAACGAATAGGGTTATTGAGAACTAAGTCAAATTATTTTTATAAAACGAATGGTGTGTTATTGACAGAGCTGACTTAGGTGTACCACAACGTGCAAAAAGAAAACACCTATAATAGCACAGAGCTACAGACAACTGTCTGTGGTTATTGATACGACAAAGCGACGTAGGCGCACCAAGTGGTAAAATTCTGAACCGTTGAAAGTGAGACATATGTTCATGCTTTATTAGTCTTGTGGTTTGATTTTGTGTAAATTGTGTAGTTTTTTACATAATTATAATTGTGGATGAAAACAAAAAACGTTCAGCAAAAAGCAATATTTATTGTAGTGTACCTCATGTTCGTCATATTACGCTGAAAATTGTTCTTTTCATATTTTCCAAGCTGATAAAAGATGAGGATTACTTTTTTAATAATTTTAATTAAAGCTTAAGAAGTAACTGGTTGAGTGGTGATTATATGTCTATAGAAGAAAAAGTTCCAGTGTTTTTTTTTTTAGTTTTTTAAGATCGTTTATTCTTAATTGTCAATAAATATAACAGTTACGTTTCGCTGTGAACTAGACAGCTTCTTCGGACATGTACATTTAATTTTTCTGATTGAGTAAGTTAAAATTTGTAAAGGTGTACGAAAAAACGTGATGGGTTTTCGTATACCTACCCTTACAAATTTTAACATTTAACTTTTACTCAATCATAACAATTAAATGTACATGTCCGAAGAAGCTGTTTAGCTTACAGCGCAACATAAGTGTTACATTTATTCTTTATTGACAATTAAGAATAAACTATCTTACGAAAATATAAAAAAAACCACTTGAACTTTTTCTTCTACAAACACATTTTTTAATAAGGTTACAAAATTTGAATTCCCAATTAGCAAATGATTCATTCTTAAATTTGTAAGCATACTTCTAAAAAATTTTGTTTGAAGAATAATGTCCCGTCTTTATAATTTCCTGTTAGCAGTCACAAGCATTGAACTCTATTACTAACTGGAAGAATCACGCCCGTGTTTTGAACGCGGTCACAATTGTTAGAAGAGTGCAGTCGCTGCGAGGTGGTAACCCATCTTTGTCTTACATATGTAGGTACTATTATTATTCGCAACGTGCAGAATAATATTACAAGGTGTTGGAAGGTTTCTGGATCATAATTGTAGAAATTCTTTATTAGTTTGAACAAATTAATACTTAATTAAGATTCCTATTTTAATATTAATAATTTTGGAAAGTTAATGGATAAATAACAATTAAATAACTAATGTTTGTAATACATGTACGCTTTAATATAAAAAAAATTAAACATGATAAAATAATATTGTATTATGTAATTTTTGGCGGATTGTTGCTTTTGTTCCTAAAATTCTTAAGGTTTTCTTTTTGGCATAGGTATAAATTCTAGTGTTAGCGTAAGAATTAGAAATATACTTTATAAGCTGTATTTCATGCAAATCATCATGAATATCAATAGTATAGGATGTGATGGCTGAAATAAGGTAGATATCTTTGTAAGAAAATGTTGCATAACTGCACTTAATATTCTTTGTTTGAAATTGTTTTTGGTGATGTAGCCCAAAGCAATTTCACTGCGAAATGCTTTTTCGGTGAATTTGACAATTTCAAAAGCACTTTTTGAAGGTATATACAATTTTCCATTGGAAATAAATTGGGTGAAAGAATCACGTTTGTTTATATCTACAACATAAGTGTGATCAGTTTAAAATCTTTTAAACGAACCGCTTGTATCCACAGTTTTACAATTTCTGGTCGTTTCATTCGAAATCTGTAAAAAAAAATTACTAAATTTTCATAAAATAAACCATTATATGTATTAAATACGTGTTGATAACAATTTAGAAAGAAATAGTGGTTAGAGTATTATAACCTCACTCCCAGTTTTAGAATGTAAATTCTTACCTGGGAAATCGGTGAACTCCATTAGGTTTCCATTCATTAGTACACGCATAAGCACTACAAGACCTCACCATTTTATGCACCACACTTTTATCTAAGTTTTATAAAAACAACAAAACGATTATTCTATTAAAACCACTGGTAACGTTCACGTGTGTAAAACAAAGATGAACAACCACACCGCAGCTTCTATTTCATTCTAACAAGACGGACTCACTTTTGTATTTGAATAGCTATTTGAGTGGTTCTTCCAGTTAGTAGTATAGTTCAATGGTCACAAGTCGACAACTATGCCACAGTATAAAGATAAGTATCTGTAAGCATTAAGCTGTGACTATGCTCATGTAGAGTTAGCATACAAGCGATCAAAAAGACTAGAACAAAGAAAACCAATGCCAGAAGAAACTTAAGTATTTAAGTAATGAATGAAGATCCCATTGTGGATGACCCATAATAAAATATGTTCCGCATTAAGAACGGCTTTTCCTCCTTGTAATGGTCTTAATCCGCAACTCCAATGTAAGTCATAATATCAGTTAATGATATTAATGACATTTTAAATAGCAACTGAACACAATTAACTTGCAAAATAAACCAAGGTAAACAAATAACTAAAAGTCAGCTGTCTCACATTCGACAGCCATCGCGATTTTTTGTGCTGCCATCTATATTTACTTTGTTTCGCGAATGTGAGTGTTCTGTGGTTATACCACAGCTTAAATACACACAGCTAGCCAACTCTCGGCGGCACCTTTGATGTGGCGGTCTACGAGTAAGCGAGACAGAAGCCTTGCTGTCTCTGTCGCACAGAGGGGAAAAGTCAGGGCCGGATTAAAATGATTATTTATTCAATCTTCCTGACAGTACCGTAGTAGTAGGTAATTTTAAAATTTATTGGATTATGATATTTTTTGAATCTACAGTCCTCGCCAGGAGTGTTTACCGCTACGTCATTAATGCCTGAACTAGCTATCCAATTTGTTTATACTGCCTTCAGTGCCTTCTCATATTAATCAGTGAATTAAATAAAAGATGGTGAACATTCGCAGTGCATTTGACGAAATCGACATACGGTATTGAATAAGCAAATGTAATAGAAAGAGTAAACCTATAAACACGAAATCAATTTGTGCTCTGAGAAGACGGTGAGAAATATCAAGTTTCGAGCTGCAGCTAACCCTGTTTTAATTTTAACAAGTACGGGTAAAAACGACCACGCAAGAAACTAAAATCAGACGATCTACCTGCAACATATCCAAAATGGGCATAAGGAATACGTTATCCAACATGTAGGTATGCACAAAGTGAGTAATATTACATCACAGTTTCATAGTGTTTTACAGATGTTTGACGTAGGTACTACATTTTGTTTACAGAAAAGCATGCCACAGTTGCAAGTTTAAATACAGAAATTCGTAATAGCCACATATTTAGTAAGCGACAGAAGTCTTCACCGTGCAATCCAGTCGCTAGGATTCAAATTAAAAAAAGACTCCAACCGTAGAGCTTTATTGGAAAAAAGTTACATTGCAGAAATGCGAATTAAATTTCTTAAGCAATACATTAAAGAGATCAATTCACCGAATCGTCTGCAAGTTGTATTATTATGGATGAAACTCAATGAAAGGTGGATCTAGTCGAAAGGAAATCCGGGACAATCATGGCAGAATGAAGACATTAGGAGTGTATGAAACCTGAAGGCTACGATGGCAAGAGATTCATTGTTGTTCACGCTGGATCTGCCAGAGGATTTGTACAAGGTGCTGCTCTATTATTTCCACACTATTCAAAACCGAGCTGTATGGTCTAATTAAGTAACTTTAAATACAAAAAAGGTATGAAGTAAGTACATACATGAAATAATTAGAAGCTATGGACACGAAGTATTAAGTTTACCACCACATCACTGCGAGTTTAATGCCATAGAATTAGTATGGGCGGCATGGGCACACACAAAGGGATATTATGGCAGGCATATTGGACGAGATGGCTATAAAGATGAAAACGTAATTGCTATGTGGAACAAAGCTTTACAGCAGTGTGATGAGACTGTATGGGCTAATAGTGTGCGACATACTAAAGAAACCATAAAAGAGTGGTATAAACAGGAAGAAATGTTGGACGTCGCAGTTGACGAACTAATTATTAACGTGGGAAACTGTTCTGAAAGCTGAGATGTAGAAAGTGACTCCGATTAGAAGTCTTAGAACACTTTGACAAGCAAGTTTCTACAACTTACAATTTGTAATAAAAGTGTATTTCATATTTAATACAATTTCTATTAGTAATGTATTTCAATCATGTAAGTACAATATATTTTGTCGTAAAATGCTGTTAATTCACACATTTCCTATGTAATGTTCAACATTAAAAATGTCATCTACGTACGAATAAATATGTACTTCCATTTTATTTATTCATGTAACTTAATATAAATTTTGTGTAATTACAGTATAATAATGTTACCATCATATTGTTGCCCAATATTACTGAATTGGTAACAATAAGAAATTATGATTATGAAACGTAGTAGCCTTGCGAGGTGTAAATAATGCAGCTCGACAGTTGAGTTGTTCGATGCAAATTGTTTAACCTATAAATTGAATTCTATAATTATCAATTGTTTAATTGTTTATCAGTAACTTACCACACAACCATTCTCCTACTTTTATAGTTCCGCTGCAATTACCTATTAAATGTTTTCATTTTGTTGAAAATTGCTGTTTGGATTAGAACCTACATAACCTGCAGACTACAAAAATAACGTACCGAGCACCTGTTCAATTTCAAGGATACTGTTTTGGTAATAAAATAGAGTTGTGCAGCTTACATTTTTAATAAGTCTTATATTATGATATATGATATTATATGATGATGTCCTGTTGGTTTTTTGTCACCTATTTTATTAGAGTTTACAAAACAAAACTTAAAACAAAGTTCTACAAATCGTAAGTACGCCTATGATTGCTAAGGCAATTCCCGACTGCACGTCAAAGACATCTTTTCCCCTAAGAGGCGGAGCATAAAGCCTGCGCGAAGGGATCGACGCAAACCGTTCCCGCCAAGAGAGTGTTATAGCTGTGTGTATTTAAGCTGTGGTTATACTTATGAGCATTTCTCTGCTACCCATAGATGATGCTACCTTACTAACAAAATTGAGGTTAGTTTATTCTATGTCCTCATTTATAAACTCATAATTCATAAATCATACACTCCACAAGTATTAAAAAATGGATACTGGCGATTCGGGCCCTCAATTGGAAATTTGTTTCATTACAAAACAGGATATGTGAGTTTAGCAACAATTTTTTCCCATCACTTTACGGTTTACGTTCCACGCCTTTCATCATTTTCTTATGTATATTTTTTGATTTTAGTTATGCGGTACCCAGTGTACCATTTTCCGTTCCTCAAGACATAAACAATGTGCATTTGAATAAATTACTAAATGAATTGCTGCGAGACTATACTGGCCAATTGAAACAAGTTCAATTTGATTTCTTAGTTAATGGTCAAATACTTAGATTGCCACTTGTCGATCATTTAAAGGACTTTAACGTTTCAACTGAAACAACAATTGATGTAGAGTATATAGAAAGAACGGAAGCGCCAGAACCGGAAAATGCTTTATTACACGACGATTGGATAGGCGGAGTACAAGTTGCAGACAAATGGTAACAATAATAACCTACTGATCATTGTGTGTATTGTAGTTTTAGGGTTTTAACAGGCTGTTATGATCATTCAGTGAATATTTGGACCGTTCATGGTAAACATGAATCAATGTCTCAAGAACATACAAATATGGTAAAATCCGTTTCTTGGTTAAAGCAGTCAGACCCGGAAGGTGGATTTGTTACAGTCTCTCACGATCTAACAGGAATGCTTTGGACATGGAGACCTGGTGATATATTACCATTACCTGTTATAATGCTGCGTGGACATTCGAGAGCAATTGATTCCGTTGGCGTTAGCCCAAATTCTGAACGATTAGCAACAGGTGGATGTGATACACATCTCAAAGTATGGTCTGCAAGTGTTGACGTAGATGATAATTATGAACCACGTCCAAAAAAAATTAAACCAAATACTCACTTACCATCCAGAACTCCAATACACACATTACAAGGTCACAAAGAAAATATTGTTTCAGTTCAATGGTTGGAGCCACAACTTATATGCACTGCATCTATGGATCATACTATAAAATTGTGGGACACCGAGGTAAATACAAAATAATGTCTTTCCCCCTTCGATAATTGCAATATCTTACAGCTTGGAGGTTTACAAAGCGAAATTGTTGCAGAAAAAGCATTTCTAGATGCTTCTTGGTCTCATTTGTGCAGATCCATTATTGCGTGTTCGGCAGATAGACATATTCGTTTATACGATCCCCGTTCAACAGAGGGATCCGTTTGTAAAATGATCTTTACTTCACATTCGTTATGGGTATCTGCAATTACATGGTCGCAAACTGATGATCACTTATTTATGTCGGGAAGTTATGATGAATGTGTTAAACTGTGGGATACTAGATGTCCAAAAGCACCTTTATATGATCTATCGGGGCACCAAGGCAAAGTGTTATGTGTAGATTGGTCGAATCCAAAACATCTTGTATCAGGCGGTACTGATAATAGTTTGCATATATTTAAGAATCGACATGGTAATTAAGTAATGTATAATAAATACATACATAAAAAATAGGTTTTTATTCATAGTAGTTAACATTGTGAAATACAAAAGCACATTCAAATCTATTTAAAAATAAAACATTCTTTGGAAAATTAAGTCTTCTTTCTAGCGCCATGTTGAAAATGATGAATTGCTGAAATAAAAATGTGTATTATAAATTTTGATTATCGATTGGCCTAGTATAGGCCCCACAGCCATCACGCACGCATCCACATTTTTTCAAATATTGGTTTTGGACGTCGAGAGTCAACAAAATTTTGAGTTCGCCTTTTTTCGATTACATTACATTACATCTACATGTCTGTATTATTTATTATTACACTTTATGTAAAACTGCCTAAAATTTTCAAAAAGCAGATTAGAAAAATCATATAGTAAGATTTGAGCTTGAAGCTGCATTTATAGTGTCTGTATCGGTAAGCAGTAAGCAATAAGAAATAAGCGGTAAGGAAATGAACTTATGGATAACCTGTATATCATTTATAGTAGAAATAAGCGGTAAGCAGTAAGCAGTAAGAAATAAGGAATTGGTTCAAATTTATTTCTTACCGTTACTGAATCGGGAACATTCGTATACAGCTGTGAGCTTACGAGCTAAGAAAAGACAGATGACATCAATATAAATCAGGTGTTAAAGAAATATTTGAGTGAAATATAGGTATCTCTTATTCAAGAATCGATGGGAAAATATTATGTCAAGTTGATTTTAATTTTACAATCGTACCATAAACACAGTAATAATTTAAATTAAACCCGCAATGTGCATGCCTACTCTGTTACCGTTAAAGAACTATAAATGCGTTTTTATTTCTTACTGCTTATTGCTTATTTCTTATTGCTTACCGATACCGACACTATAAATCCAGCTTGACTCTTCTGGAGTCTACCTTAATTTGTTTAAAAATTGAGGGGAAGATGGAGACTCGATCTGCACTGGATAAATGTAGTTGCAAACTTCTCTGTTTATTTGACATGATATGATAGATAATGTAATGCAATAAAATTGTTCTTAGATATCTTAATCATTAAATTAGCTTCAGAAAACAATTTACCTGGAAAACGGTGACTGATTTTGGATAGGCTGCGATTGTTGCGCTAGTGATCCGAATCCGAGAGTGTTTTGTGTTGCTAAATTTGCAAAGGTCGAATTTTGCTGTTGACCGCTTGCTGAAAAGGCACCTGCAATTAAAAATGCCAACTGAAATAATTGAAAATAGTCATGGATACTGAACTATGATTACAAAAAAAAGACAGCTTGCATCATTGCTGCCCAAAATTCTTATGTAATACATACCTGCAGTGTTAGATGAATCGCCAAAGACTTTACCAAAACTACTGGATGTTGCTCCAAAAGCTGATGTGGTACCACCAAAAGTTGGTGGTGCTCCAAAACCACTAGGTGAACCTCCAAAAATTGGAGCTCCGCCAAATCCTGGCGATTTCTGCGGTGTTTGATTAAAAGCACCAAAACCAGATTGTGCTACTGACTGATTAGTACCACCACTAAACAAACCTGATGGTTGGGGACTACCAAAAGAAGATCCAAAATTTGATTGGCCAAAGGAAGGCGACTGTCCAAAGGTTGTATTACCGCTAAACGCGGGTGATGCACCAAAAGTTTGTGTGGGGCTGTTTCCAAAAACAGAGTTACTTGCACCTCCTCCGAATATTGACGATGATGTGGCGGACGGAGGAGTTCCAAATAAGCTGCCTCCACCAAAAGGTTTTTGTTCTTGAGACACAGTTTTTGCAAAAGGGTTTGCGTTACTAGATTGTCCAAATGCAGAATTCATAGGACTGCTAGCAGTAGTATTAGTATTCGGGACTCCCATAGTTAAGCTATTAAAACTAAAAGCGCCACCTTCAACATTCTGTTGAGTATTTGCGAAGTTAAATGGCTTTGAAAATCCAAACTTTGTATCTGAATTAGGAATATTTGCAGCAGCTGCTGAGAAACTAAATGTAGAGCTTTGTTGAGGAAATACACTCGGGGCAGTAGCAGAATTTCCAAATATAGAAGTGTTGGAACCAAAAAGTGGGACCGTTGACGCTGTAGCAAAAATATTTGTACTAGCAGCAGTGGATGTACCAAAAGTAGGAGTACTTCCAAACGCTGGTTTATCAAATATAGAACCACTTTCGAAACTACTTTTTTGAGTTCCAAATACACTATTCGTAGTTGTGGGGGTGTCACCAAAAATTGACGGTTGCGATGTACTAAATGATGAAGTAACCGTGGTCACTGGTTGAACAAATATGGACGATGAAATTGTCGTTGATTGAGGAAATACTGTAGTTGTAGGTTGTGTAAAAACAGAATTACTAGCTGCACTAAAAGCAGTTGGTGTAAATACTGAACTGGAACTTGTAACCGATGTTCCAAACATAGGTTCAGTAACAGCAGGTAATGAAAACGTTGATGATGGTGTTGAAGATTTGGCAGCTGTATTATCAGATGAAGTGGTGGTAATTGAAGTAAAGATAGGTGTAATAGACACACTGGTATTGGAAGCCGTTGTAGGAAATAAGTTACTTGAAGTGGTAGTAACAGAAGCAGCAGGAGTTGGACTTGCAAAGGCAATTGGTGCAGATGTACTTGGATTGATAAGTGGACTGCCGGTTGAGACATTTGCATTATTAAAAATTGATGAGGTAGATGTAACTGCTGCATCCAAAAAGGTTCGCTCTTTCACAAGGCTAGTATCTGCAGAAGTGGTCATCACAGGACTAAAAATAGATTTAACAGAAGTAGTTACTGCAGCACCAGATGTAGTCGTCACAGTCTTAACAATAGAAGAAAAAATAGGAGTTTTTAACTTATCATTTGTAGCGTTTGAAAACTCAAAAGCTGTTTGTTGACCGAGAGTAGGTTGGGAAACGGAAGGTTTAAAAGTAAATACAGAGTTTTGTACAGTAGCAGCACTTGAAAATCCAAATGCACTGTTAGTACCTATTGAAGTGCTCGCTACTTGTACTGGAACAGTTTCCGGTGATAAAGCTGATTTGTTCGTAGTGTTTATTTGTAGCGATACAGGTGTTACAGTAACAGCTGCTGGTGTAAGTGTTGAAGAAATAGAGACAGGAGATTTAAAATTAAAAACTGAAATACCGGCGGTTGTATTTGTGACTGTTGTTGTTTTAGGAGAAGTAAATTTAAAAAGTGTGCTTGTTGAGGTTGTAGTTGCAACTGTTTTAGGAGAACTAACTTTGGTTTGCAAAGGTTCAGTTTTTCCCACTATTCCAGTAGCGGGAACGGAAAAGTTAAATGCTGGTGATGGTTTAACTGCAGTTGTACTTGTTAGAGATGTGTTATCTGACTTTGCGGTAAATGCAAAAGTAAGTTGTGTTGTGGGAACAAATGCCGAACTGACTGTTGTAGGAAGAGGTTTACTTTCCGCAATAGTAGTAGATGTAAAATTACTTGAAACAAATGGTTCTGTTGAAGTAAATAGGGAAAATAATGATGATGTTGAGGGCAAACTAAATTGGGGCATCACAGATGTACTGGCTGGTGTAAACTGGAAGACAGAAGTAGTAACTGTATCTGTTTTAGCTTGAACAGCAGCTGTAGGTTTGCTAAATGAAAAAATAGGTGAGGATATGTTTGCTGTAACTGACAGACTAGTTGAAGAGGACGAAAAATTAAAAGGCTGTGTTAAATTTGATGTACTAGTGGTAGTACTAGTTACAACTGCGTTTATGGTTACATCGTCATTTGGTTTGCTTTCTGGCTCAGTTTGGACCTAGAAAAGAAACGAAAAACATCTATGTATTATTAAAATAAGTACAATTCCACAATGTAGAAAACATGAAAATGTTGATAATATACTACGGAAAATAGAAGGTTGGATAAAATTGTCATATAGTGTTACATACTATCAATGAACTGAAATGTGTGAAAATGTTTACGAGTCTCAATACACAATCCACACACTTGCTTTTGTGCGTCATATAATATTTCCACAAAGAAGAAATTCCAAATGGGACCATAGCTTATTTGAAGCCATTGGAAAATGTTTTTGCATAAGGGCATTAATGGCCAATTGCACCGTAAAAATTAAGTAATGCTTAAAGTTAAGCAGAACTTAAATGCCATGATTGCTATAGCATTTAAGCTGTACTTAACTATAAGCATGCCTTAATTTGTACGGTGCAACTGGCCATAAAAGAATGTACATTGAAAGGTTATATGCAAGATAAATATTTGGAAAATCATCTACAGTAGAACGCCGATTAACCGAATCGCCAATTATCCGAATCGGTCCTAAGCGTAATATAAAAAATTAAAACCAAGTACATGTAATTTTTGTTTTGTTTTGTTGTAACAAGTTGGAACTCGTTGGAGTCCAGATATATTTCAATTGTTATGGTTGAAAGCTAGAGACAAGACACTACATTATGTACATGTTTTGACGATTTGTTTTGAGTCGCGCCGCTTTTGAACTCAGTAACATTGAATTACTGTCAGTGATCTCCTCCCTCTCTCATTGTGCAGATCGCTGTTTTAAACGGTTATATGATATGACAGTTCGTTTTTCTTTATTACCAGCCTATGTCCGATTATCCGAATTTTCGATTATCCGAATCGACCCGGTCCCAATTGATTCGGATAATCGGCGTTCTACTGTACTTAATTTTCTAGTCGAACAATCCATCCTTCTAATAAGATCTAATTCATTCTGACAAATTTTGGCAACACTAATTTATGCTTAAAAGTTTGATAAAAAAATGGCAAAGTACCTTTGTTAAAATCGCTTTAAATGTTCCTTCATCTTTTTTTCTCTCTGTAGTAATCGTTTTTGGAGTGGACTGGATTACATCAGAATTATGAGTAGACGTCAATTTATTGGAGGGAATGGGAGATAAGGCAGCACCCAAGATTGTTTCATCATTTTTTCTCAATTGAGCACTAGTATTTAGTAGTGTTTGTAATGATGTATTTGATAACTGTGGTTTATTAACAGCTATATGAGTTATATCTCTTTCGAGAAGTAAGTTCCCTAATTTTTTTACTTTTGTCCTAGTAAGCTTTTTTTGAGTTTCAACAACTCGTTCATATTGTGCATATAATAGGTTTTCAGGATCTAACTGTAATTGTAGGAGATCTCTTTCTAATTGATCCACATTATTTAGAGACACAAACAGAGGCTGACCATTTACTTTACTTCGTTGGGCTCTTATTCTATTTGACACATCTTTCAATACATATTTTTGTTTTTGATGTATTGCATTTTGTCGCACCATTGTTTGATAAATTGTTTCAATTGTAGGTATTTTAAGCTTGGAAGTTTTTTTACACGAATCTTGAAAGTTTTCCCATTGCTCATCTAAAGCTCGATTTGCTTGTATTAGTTGAGATTCAAGATAGTAAGTTAAATATTGTATATTAGATAAACGACGTTGCGAGACCGGATCTAACTGTTGAATGCGCAATAATGTATCTAATGTGGCTTCCTGACTTTGTGTATATCTTGACCTAGCGTCTTCATACCACGCCCATGTTTGAATCAGCCCTTGTTTTAATGAATGAACCTAATGTTGAATATATCATTAAATTGTAATAATGATAAGCATACTAACCTCGGCAGCTTGAATTCCACTATTTTCCACCACTTCTTTAAGAAAGTTTTGCATAGAATCAGCATCTTGAACAAGCCGGACTGCTTCAGAATCTGTTCCGAGATGAATTTTTAATGAACTTCCTTTATTGAGTAACGCTTGTAATTCTTTTTCAAAAATTTCACATTCTTGCCGTATCAATTTCGAGAGTAAGAGATCTGTTTCTTCTTGCAATAATCTTGCCTCATTTTTTTGTACAAGTGTATTTAAAGCTTCTGAATCAGACTTTGATGGTGCATTTATGTTACCCATTTTCTGCCATGTAGATGATTCTAATAATGATATGGGAGGAGATGCAAAAAGTGATGGTTTTGCGGGAAAAGTAGTTGGTGATTTGGTTGTAATTGACTCATTCTTTGAGGACACTGATACCAAAGTTGTATCTTTGAATAGCTGTTGAACATTTATTCCAGGTGGTGCTACATTCAAAGTTGTATCTTTGAATAACTGTTGAACATTTGCCCCAGCCGGTGCTGCATTCAAAGTTGTATCTTTGAATAGCTGTTGAACATTTGTTTCAGGTGGTGCCACATTCAAAGTAGTATCTTTGAATAGCTGTTGAACATTTGTTGTAGGTGGTGCTACGTTCTGGAAGAAAAATTAAATCATATCACACTCAATGAAATAATTAGTCTGATTTTAAAAATACCTCTTTCAGTGGTTCAACTTTCGGAATTCCAAATTTAATTTCCGCATTGGTGTCCTTTGTAAAGAAACTTAAACCGCTGTTATCTGGAAATGGTTCGGGTGCATGGCAAATAGATGACACGCCACTCTTTATGTTTATCATTTTAAAACAACACAATACACCATAGTGTGACAAAAGAAACAAAAATGGAGCTGGTGGTAATGAATGCTCTCCCCATATAATAGGATCTATTCCTGATGTATCAAGAGCTAATCCTACTGGCAATGTTTCTTGTTTATTTGAGCTCAAGGGTAACTCAGCCCGGGCAACATCCGACAAAATCCATTGTGTCCATTGTTCTTTTTCATTTCCTAGAACCCCCACTTCCATACTATTTGATGATGCGACCACAAGAATGTTCCTGTACATATAAAACAATAATTGCAAAAATGACTTGATTTCACTTAACATACTACACATTTGAAAATTATTTTCAAATTATAGTAAAACAGTCAAAGTGAAGAAATGTTACCATTTATATACCTATAGCTAATGCATTGATAATAACAATTAAATGTATGTATTTACTTGTAAATTTATTCCTTATACTCTATACTATACCATTTTAAATATCCTGTATCGTATTAAACTCCCCTAAAGGTAAGACAAGGCAAAATGTATATGGTAACCTTTTCTTCCTTATTATTATATTTATATTATTATGCATACCATTCATTCATGCCACTTTACGACGTCCGACTTCACGAAGGAGCACGCCAAATATGTTTGTCAATGTATACGATAAAGAGATAATCGCATAAAGGTGTTTGCGTTCACGCGAAATATGTTTGTCAATGTATAAGATAAAGACAGAATCGCGTAAAGATGTTTGCCTGATTCTGTCTTTAACTTATACATTCAGGAACATATTTTGTGTGATCCATCGTAAAGTGGGATAAATGAATGGTAGGTATGCATATAAGGAAAAAAAGGTTACCATATACGTTTTATCTTGTCTTACGTTTAGGGGTGTTTAATCCGGCAGAGCACATTTAAGATGGTATAGAAAAGTTTCACATGCTCAGCGTCATTGGAGAGTTGTTTCCCCCTTAGAAAGTTCTGGTTATGTGCATAAGTCCAAAATGAAGCACCTTTATTTTCTGGAAAGTCTTTAGCGATATTAAACAGGAAATATATGCGTTCTAAAAGGGATGAGGAAAATTTCGTGTGTTTTTATATTCTTTTGAAGGAAATCATCTAGATTAGTACAAAACAAATAACAAATCATAGATTTAATAATTGGAATATTTTATTATTGTATATTTCTTTTCAATGACTTGCTTTGCATAACTTTTTTTATTTATTTTTTTATAGTTGCACTTGTATAAGGAACAATTATATAATTGGAACTTACCAAATAGACTGATGTATAGTATAAAACTGGATTGGTCGAACATTTCCATAACTGTAGCAAATATCTTCGTAATTTGTATAAATAACATCTCCTACTTTGGGAGCATCAACCACAAAAAGAGCGCATGTTTCTGTGTTTGTGGATTTATATAAGGCAATGAACTGAAAACTTGAAATCCACTGAACAGCAAGTACTACTTGAGGACCTTCCAATGGAGGTTGATTGACAGCTTTCATAGCTTTTAAATCTGGTTTATATTGAGTGATTTTACCCAGACTTGAACCAACTGCCAACTGTTTTCCTTTTGGACTCCAACATATGCATGATGCTTGTGATTCAGCTGGTAATTCCTTTATCTCTATGCCAGTATCTTTTAATTCGTATAATCCTAAGAAAATAAAATTAGTGATTAACACAAATAAAGAAATTGGAAATAGCAAATCAATATGAAATGAGTAACTTCCATTTATGAAATAGTCCTCTTATTAAGGCTTTCTTGACAATTAAAACTTTACCAGAAAAGTTGTTTGTGATTATAATTATGTTATACCCATTTATGGCATTTTATCTTTTCCCCTGGCCACCCTAATTTATAAATTAAACTTAACACTTTGTCGCTACAATGAAAGATAACAACTTAATAGAGGATTAATTTAAACATTTATTATAGCATTGAATAATTCAATGATTATAGTAAGAAATAACCATGAAATAACATGTAGAGTTAGAAAATTATAACATTGGCTGCACAACAGATATCTGTTGGTTGGGGTATCTGTCTGTGTTATAAGGCATAAATACTAGTGATGGCGCGAGTATCCGACCTATCCGGCTAATTTTTGCAAATATCCGGTTTGGCCAGATAACACGCGCTACCCGACCGGGTATAAGACAATTTTAATTTATTTTTTAAAGCGTACATTCGTTACGTAACTTATTAAAATATCGAGAAAAACGACAACATACATGTATTTAACTGTTTAAAAAACAGGAAAACGTTTTATTTCCCGTATAGAATTGAACGACTGTAGCAATATTAGCAACCAAAATTTGTGAATCGCATTCCCAAGTAACCATAATGGCGATAAATCCCCAGAACTGGTAAACGCTGTTGTCGGAGCACATTAAAGGCCAGTTCGGCGTCGCGCGGATCTGTTCCAACACTGTGCGAACTGAATACCAGTTATCCAGCGGTCGGGTACCTGGTTATTGGTATCCGGTATATGCCCTGGAAATTTCGCCGGATATCCGTTACGCATTTACGTAGAAGCAACATCACTAATGGATACCATTCAAGATTGTAGTGATTTACAATGAGATCTTGAAAAAATAATTAACTGATGTAGAATGAATGACTCAATATAAGAAAATGCACGAGTACTTTTTTCTATAGAAAAAAATTAATTCTTTACATTTTAAGAATAAAATAGAAATGTGTGATTTTTACACGAGTGATAATCCTGAATTACAACATAATACAATAGCCACTTTTGCTGAGGATACTGCCTTAATGTCTGTAGGTAAAGATCACAAAGAAGCAGTAATAAATCTAAAAGCGTCAGGAAACAAAATTTACAGATGGACAAAGCAATGGCAAATCAATCTGAATGAGACCAAATCTGCCCATATCAATTTCACGAATAAAAGAAATCAACATATTCCTGTCAAAATAAATAATACCCTAGTACCACACACTGATACAGCAAAATATTTGGGTGTGAAATTGGATGCGAAGCTACGATAGAAAGCTCACGTAAAGAAAAAAAGGAAGAACTATCAAATTTAGGAAAATGTACTGGCTACTTGGAAGAAATTCTACCCTGTCAATTTACAACAAAGTACTTCTGCACAAACAGATACTTAAGCCCATATATGGTATCCAGTTATGGGGTTGTGTACAACAGTTTCAGAGTAAATTATTGAGAAGTATTGTTAATCCTCCATGGTACTTCAGGAATAATGATCTCCCTAGAGGCCTGGAAATGAATACCATTATCCAGACCATTAGAAAATTCACCAAGAGTCACGAACAGAGACTCCTTCACCATGTCAATGTGGAGGCAATCCAACTTCTCGACAACACGTATTTGGCAAGACGACTTGAGGACCAAACCTTTCGAACTACTGTCGGCGCAAAAAGTATATATACTCGAGTTTGAAGCTGAATAAAAAAATAACCACTGGGCTGATTCGCAATAACGTGGTATCAAATTAAAGCCTATTTATTTCTACGTTATTTAGAAGTAACAACTTTTTTTTAAAATGCCCTTTAAGGACCATTTCTACGGCCAAACGATGCAAAGTGTCCGTTTTCGGGGTTTGCACGCTAGCTAAGTTTAGAGTTACATAAAAACAAAACTACTAGCTCAAATGGAACGAAATTTTAGTATGTTGTAGATTCAACCTTTGTTAATATGATTGTAAAATTGTATTATCAAAATTTGATTTTTATAGACGCTACAGACGATATTGTAGCACATTGCATTCTCGGGAATGGTAGGTCGTAGGAGCATTAGACTTACACGAACGTCTTCGTTGTAATATGAATAATAAAATGAGACTCATTTAGAAACCAAAATTGTGTCACGTTTTTGGAAAACAATTTTTAATTAATTGAAGTTTTTACACCACCGCTTCGGCTACAAACAGCGAGTGTGTGGCATGCCAGTCCATTAGAATGTTACGCTTCTCTCTCTAAGCGCCGGTGTATCCATGTATCTCTAATTTTATAATTTCTTTGCTATAATCATTACTGAAATTCGGTTAACTTTCCTGTTTCGTTTTCAAGGACAATCTTTTCTGGTAGTTGCTAATTTTTATAATTGTGATAATAACTTAGTAGCAAAGAAAATTATAATATATGATACATGCATACACCAGCGCTTAGAGAGAGAAGAAGCATAACATTCTAATTGACTGGGACGCCACACGCTCGCTGTTTGTAGCCGAAGCGGTTATTTAAAAACTGCAATTAATTAAAAATTGATTTCCAAAAACGTGACACAATTTTGGTTTCTAAATGAGTCTCATTTTATTATTCATATTACAACGAAGACGTTCGTGTAAGTCTAATGCTCCTACGACCTACCATTCCCGAGAATGCAATGTGCTACAATATCGTCTGTAGCGTCTATAAAAATCAAATTTTGATAATACAATTTTACAATCATATTAACAAAGGTTGAATCTACAACATACTAAAATTTCGTTCTATTTGAACGAGTAGTTTTGTTTTTATGTAACTCTAAACTTAACGAGCGTGTCGCAAACCCTGAAAACGAGCACTTTGCATCGTTCGGTCGTAGAAATGGCCCTTAAAGTGCATTTAAAAAAAAGTTGTTACTTCTAAATAACGTAGAAATAAATAGGCTTTAATTTGATACCAAGCTCATTCGAATCAGCCCAGTGGTTATTTTTTTATTCAGCTTCAAACTCGAGTCGTTGAGTGAAAAATATAAAGAGGCGCAACTCTAATGAAAAGTGCGTTCCCTGTAGCTATCTCACTCTTTTTATTTCTCCTTTCCCCACCGTGCACAAACTCGTATCGGTATAATGCTGCCCCCAGTATGATTTTGTGTAAGCATATAATGGAGGTCAAGTTCGATATACATGTGACTTGTGATAAGCCAACGTACGCTTTGAAAGCGATCAAATGAATAAACGAGCAGAATTAACAATTGATGCGAAGTTCATATTATTAGGAAATAAATTTTACATACTGATTTATTTGAAACATGAAGGAAAGTATGTAAAAATAGAGAAGTGTATTGTATACTGTTGATTCATTAAATAAGCAAATTATTAGAGGATAAAGTATAGTAAGTGTAAAAAGTATCCGGAATTTTATATTTTTCCTAATTTTAATATTTTTTTTTCTGTAACACTTAAGACACAGTAGGTTGTGTCGATAGTAGGCTATGACCAAAATCGCATGACAACATCTGTCAAATATTGTTGATTGTAAACCGCCTTAAGATTTGTGAAATAATATCGTTAAAAAAAGAAAATTGGTGGAATATTTAATATTTGTATAGAAAAGGTTTTCGAAAAGTTAAAAAATTAGTGAAATTGACTGAACTCGGAAAAAGTGCAGTATATGACTATGAGACAATAAAGAGGATAAAAAATGGCACAGATATGAAGCATGGACCAGTTTCGGGAAGACCGCGTAAAGGTGTAATTTCGTTGCGACGTCCAGCGGTCGCGTCCCGCGGCCGCCGTCGCCGTCGGCCACCAAGCACTTGTTTTCATTGTTTTAAATGCAATTGATTTGTTTGACGCGACGCGGCTCAACGACTCTGCGGCCGGACGTTAGCGGCCGCGTCCCGACTGCTCAAAAACATGTCGAGACGCGGCCGCTTAGTCGAAGCGCGGCAGTTTACCAGCAATGTCCGTTTTTCGAAAGCAGAGGACGAGATGCTCGTGGAAAAAGTAAGAGAATTTCCAACCTTGTATGACCACGAAAACATGGATTTTAAGGACTTTCAAATAAGGGAAAACATTTGGCGTGAAATATGTAATGATTTGTCGAAGAATTGAAGTCATATATCGTCACCTTCGTCTCTTCCAGAAGTAATGCCAGCTCCACTTTTTTATTCATTTCTGAAATGCACACACACAGACACTACTGTCTCCCTTGCGGTCGAGACCCACATTGGGTTTTTTTGCACACACAAAAAGTATTCCAAGCTTCATGGACCGCGTCCGCTGGACGTAGCAACGAAATCATGCGAACGCGACGGTTGCACGTTACCGCCAGCCGCAGCCGCGGGACGCGACCGCTGGACGTCGCAACGAAATTACACCTTAAGATTCGCGGAAACAATTTAAACGCTTTAGTGGCAATTAGGACGACACAATCCACGCCTAGGGTTTCGCAAATTCAATTGTAATTGGCTAACAGATTTGGAAGTCAGCGAAGATTAAAACTGTGTCCAGAAACCGTCCGCATGTCACTGAAAAGACAAGGCTACATATCAAGGAAGCCAAAAAATCCCTGCAATGACACCTCTACAAAGAAAGCGAAGAATGGATTTTTGTCAACGTTTTCGACAAGACAATGTTAATAATGTTTTTGCATCTGATGAAAGTTGTTTCCAGCTTGGTGGATTTTACCGTTCAAGTTTCAAAATTTCCCACTAAAATAATGGTTTGGGAGGAATATCTCAGCGTGGTGCTTCATCTCTGTGTATAGTTGATGGCACTGTTAATAGTGCAAAGTATTGTCATATTTTAAATGGTTTTCTTCTTGAAACGGCTCATGATTTATATCCAGAGCGGTGGCGTTTTTAGTAGGATAATGCAAGATGCCATACGTCTGCCTATACTCAAGCTTGGATGGAAGAACACCATTTGGCAACAATTCCATGGCCAGCAGCTTCACCAGATCTTAGTCAGATTGAACACATATGGGAACTAATGAAGATTGAAGTGGAACGTGCAGCTCCACGAAATGAACAAGATTTGATTCGCTCAGTTGTACAGGCCTGGACCACCGTCACCGAACATTATGGTGTTGACGTGGTTTCGGGTGTACCTGGACGTTTAGTTATGTAGGTGTTTGTAGTTAAATGGAGGTTGTATAAGTAAATAAGATCAATTATTTGTTATCAATTTTTTAATTCAAGTAATAAAAATATACAGTGCTCGCGAAAAAGTCGGCACCAAATGGATTTTTTAAATTTTTGATTTAAAAAAAATTCGTTGTTACGTCGGAAATAGCGTACCGAACTTATCATATACTTAATGACTTATTCCAACGTAGAATCTTCCGCTCTACAACTTTTATATTGAAAATTTTTCGATATAACATGCCGTTTTTTAAATAATAGTGAAAGAAGCAAAATGCACAGAAATTTCCACACTTTTTTATCAATTTTTCACCTTTCTCGGATGTTTTGTTACTGCAACTTTGGATTTAGTACCTGGGGTACTATACCTAAATCTAAATATCTGCTTTGCAGGGGTAATTAAAAATTTCGATTCCAGCATAGGCATATTCGCGGGTGGCAAGATCAGAATTGACGAATGCTTGAAAATAAACTAAAATTTAATTAATAGAATATTTAAAATTTAAAACATTTCTCCAATATTAAACACATAAATAAAAACAAAACGAGTCACATTCGGGAATGTTCCCAAAATCGATGCAGCGTTTCCTCTTTGTATCGCTATAGAAATTATTTGTTTCAAGTAAAGTTTAGATCTGGGCTCTTTTGTGGTGGAACAAATCTTGTTTCCTAGATTGTCAATGAATCTTAAAGCTTCTTCACACCAGGGACCCAAAGTTCCCACTGCTAAAGGCACGAAATAAAATTTGGATTAATGAGACCTTTGTATTTTTCTGTCTTTCATTTGGCTCACAATTCAGCCACAGATCTACTAGATAAGCTACAAGAACCAAGATAAGATGGGTTAGAGAATCTAAACAGGTTGAGTCCCATATGTGATGTTGACCTTTACTCCAAGGGACTAATGACATACAGTCTCTCTTTCCATCGTCACGAAAGGTGGCTCCAATACCGAAGGAAATTTAGCAGTTTGAAGGGCACGATACACAATATTATTTAATTCGCTATGACGTGAATGTCTTCCTATGATCACAACTTAACCCGTCTATTCTATCAGTATTGACTTTCTGTCGACATTGATATTTATGAGGCGAGCAGATATTGAAGCCAAACCAAAGGGCTAATGAGACACGGAAAGAATTGTTATCCAACCTTGTTCCTAAAGATCGGGAAGGAAGGACCGTCAGCTAACCATTGGATTCAGGTTTCTGGGCTGGGATTCAATTTTTAGATGATCCCAATTGGATTGTACATTAGGGATAAGTGGTTAACTCTAGGCCATCAGCTATCTATTTTTCAGTTCCTTCCTTGTAGGCATCAGTTAATGATTGCTCATCAGAAGATAATTTTATCATTTGTGTTGACGAGGTCGTTAACTGAACATGATGAACTGAGGAACGCTGGCAGAGCGATGGACCCTTTATAATATCTTTTCAACTATACGACATCCTTCGCTACACAGTTCGAAGAAAACAAAATGCTGCGATAAAAAAGGGCAAGTTCGAGACTTTAAATAAATGGTCTTTTTGGTAATTGCAAAAAGCTTCAAAACCTAACAAATTTAAAGCCAGTTTTTAACATTTTTCAAGGGGAGGACCTTTGGATTCCTCTTTCAACCACAGGCCATCCGGTAAGTCTTGCCACCCCAGTTAAAAAGCTGAAATGGCGCCCCTGGATTTCAGGCGTTCGTTGACTGGACTATTCAAGATTTATAATTGGAAAAAACAATAATTGACTGAATCATGTAAACTAAATAAAGAAAAATCTCCTCGTTTAGGCAACTGTAAAAGAACATTTACAGGAATTTTGTGAAAGTAATTAATCGGCAAGGGTGAATTAGTTTTTAGAAGCCACGTAAATAGATATTCATTATCATTGAAGAACATTTCTTCTATAAAGTATCTTGCACCAAAAATGTAAAGATTATTCAACAATATTACTTTTCTGTAAATAATAACAAACCTAAAGGAATAATTAGCAATTTCTATTGTTTTTTCCAATTATAAATCTGTAACGTTTTTAAAGAAATCAAATTGAGTTTTGTGAAAATTTGAAGATATTTCAAAAAATTAAAAGCGCAAGTTAATGAAAAAAAAATATTTTCTGGTCTTGAGATTGTAAGCCGAGTTGTAAGCTAAGCTAAAATCGAGGCTAAAATTGACAAGACGATGAAAAAATTTCATTGATATTTTACTTAATTTACGAAAAATAGGACTTTTAGAATTTAGAAAATTTCGAAAAACGCCTTTTTCTAGTTAAGTTCAGACTACCACAAATTATTTCCGTAAAGATTTTTAAAAAAATTAAAAATTAAAAAAAAATCCATTTGATGCCGACTTTTTGGCGAGCACTGTATACCGAAAAATTGTAATTGTGGTTTCTTTTTTCCGGATACTTTCTAGACGGACTATATTTCTGCCAAAAGCGACCACCACGGATATGTAATACTGTTATTAACATTATAATATGAACAACATGTTAAACAAGCTAAAACATAATTGCAAATGATAATAATCGATATACACAATATTCGAATAATTTGCCACGAATTAAAAGATAATAATTGCCAGTGAATTAATATAGGTTTCGCAAGTTCCGTGTAAAATACTTATAATTGATTAACGGAGTAGGCCCTTACTTTTTTTTAATTTACAACACGGCGCGGCGTGTGATGGGTAAGATTGGTCGCAAGTGTTCGTTAGAACACGCGGTAGTGTTTACTTAAAATAGTATGAACACCATTATAATTATTTTTTGTTGATTTACTTTTATTTGTTCGTTTTTTAATTGCAAGAAATACTTTATTGTTGTTAGATTTCATGAGTATAAAAACTGTTAAGAATTACAGCTTCTTATTTGATATAGGTACGAAAATAACAATAAATATTAATTACAATAATTTTGATTTAACGTTTTTTTTTTTATATTACGTAGTTGACTATTAATCAACTTAACAAAATTCACAGCAAATCTTATACGTTATACATACAAAATAGAAAACAGTTTAATATTAATAAATCTCTTAGCACTGCACTAACTGATGAGGAACTATTTTCTGTAAGTCTGAGAACGTTTGGCCGGTTTGGTTTTTAATTTCATTCTAATTTTTTTAATACTATGTACTTGTTAATACTGCGCACCTTTTGTTTAAAGTATTTTCAAAATGAAATGGCATGTTCAAAACACGATCACTTATGTCTGAATTTACCGATGTTCGCCGTAAATGTTTAGTGAAATAACCTTCGTTTCTTTCAGAACTTGATGCTGATTGTTGTGCCGACAACTGTAGATATTTCACTTAAAGTTCTTTTCCTACCATACGTTTTTCTTGGGTATTCGTTCTTCTTATTTGTTTTCAGTGGACTGGAATGGATTGAAGTTTCAGGAAATATCTATGGCGAGTTACCTGGAAAATAATTTTTATTATTTAATGTAGGTACATAATCAATAAAAACACATGTTCGACATAGAAAAACACCATACGAAATTACATTTGTTGTCCTTCCTGTTCCGCATTTCAACTTAGTACGAAGTTTGATCAAATAAATCGCATAAATTTAATAAAATAAATTACGTTGTAATGTGTTTGGAAATTAACGTGAATGACTGTAACAATTTTTTTATCTTTGGGAGTAGGAGTAAGTCGCAGGAAACAATGGCTGAGCCGAGGCCCCATAATGATGTTGCTTTTGGCAAAAAAATCACGAAAATATGAAGTACTAGCACGTGTATTATCGTAGTACAATTTCTAAGAATTCTTTCGCCACAACTACGAGCATTTTCATTGGATTTCTTTATGCAAACAACACAGGACTTCCGTACGAGTTGATGATCTGCACTAATGGTGCACTGCGTTTTGAAACCTGAAAAAAACAGTGAACAAGTAGGTATTCACATTTGATCAAATTTCAAGAAACTTGCGATTTTGACAGTTCGGGAAGCATTTATCAAGCCGATTGGGTCTGAGGTTTGACGTCATTATAAACCGTTTCATCCTCATTGACTTTACTCAACAACTCCTGAGCAATTTCCTTTCGATTCTGCTGCTCCAAATATCATGTGTAAAGTATCCCAAAAAAATGTTTGGGATGAAAGAGATGATATGATGTCGGTGTTCATAATTTTTTTCTTAACCTTTTCAATGTTGTCATTAGTTCTTGATGAACTAGGGTGTCCACGGCGGTGATCGCATCCTCAATGTCTTCACCTTTTTCTTGTAATCCCTTGTTTTATTTATATAAAAGTTCCCAAAAGCAACATACAGGATTTTGAACATGGAACACGTTATTATATATTGAAAGCGACAGCGAGCTTTAATTTGCAACATTTGTTCGGCAAATAAATATCGCGGAGAATACCTACCAAAATACGTGCAACTTTTTCAACAATCATCAATAAGTGTCCATGAAATATTACTATTTGTAAAGATACGCAAAGTACATGTTAAATAAGAATAACAACACAAAGATAAATTGTGACAATTTTACTTATACACCCCGTAAAATTTTAAAATTCCACTTAGTTTTTGATCAAACCTCGTACTTTCAGAGGAATTAAAATCGCTTTTACTTTTCCATTAATGTACTTTTTTCGTTGATAATAATATGTAATTGTAGCGTGAAGTAGGAAACACTAATTTAGAGATACATGATTTAAACGTTACTTCCCTTTAATTTCGGTACAAATCTATAAACGTATATTTTTTTTAGATAACAATGAATGCTTTTCTGTAGCGAAATTTTAATTAAGTAAAGTTCAATTATTCTCCAACAAACCTATATAAAAATGTTTATAGTGTAATTATATAAAAAAATCGATAAAAATGCACTTACCTGTTGTAAAATATTCGATAGGGATTGCATTCTTCTGTACCACCTTTCACTTACTTTTTATAATAATGTCCAATGATAAAAAATGTTCTTCACATATCAATTTATTACCTAAACTATCACTACCTTTTAAAGCAATTTCTATATTGCCGCAGTTTTTTTGCCACTACTTTTTTATAGGAAATCTAAAAACGCTTAATGTTTTTGTTTTCTTTGATTTTTGTTGCAATTATTGTAAACACAAACGTGATTAGATGAAACACTCATTTTCATAACGCATTCCACAAATTTATAACTTCTACAGCACGTATTTCTTTAAACCGTAAAGAACGTGCTGCCACGAACGCGCAGATAGAACTGAAGCGTTGAATGAGGCATTGAACTCTCAGACCCAAATGCATTTTTACGCCTATAGCGACATCCACATCTCAGACCCATCAGGAGCGACGTTAAATCAAGCGTAGTTTCGCCTCTTTATATTTTTCACTCAACGCTCGAGTATATATACTTTTTGCGCCGACAGTTAGTAGTTTAATATTTGTGCAAAAGCAGAGTGTAATGCTAAGGTACATGTTAATATTAGTGTAAACCAATGAATAAATAGTGTCAGGAAGAAGCATTTGCAATATTATCGTGCGACCGCGATGGCCTGTGCATATGGCAGATGATTGTTTCCTGTTTCACAGTGGTGTGCTGTCGCAAAAAGATACTTACTTGAAAAATAATAATAAAATATAGATTTCTACTTTTATACATTCGTATAGTACTAAGTTTTGTTTTTTTTTTACTTGTTTGGCTACAAACGGTTATTTAAAGGTAATTTATAGCAATAAAACACACTATATCAACGTGCGAAAAAAATTTTAAGCCCTTAGAAACAACACAGACGCCTATGTTTTAACCTCAAATTATGTGTTAACGAATCATGAATTCTACATAAATTAAATGATCTGAACTACTTCCATATGAAATCATGAATTGTGATTTCCACACTTAATAGAATAAAAATCACCACTAATTTATCGTTAAAATGTAAATTTAAACAAAAACTAAGTATACGCCTACGTAACGACCATCAACATAACATAAACAAAGTGAGTCAAACTTGGCCTTTCATGGCCGCATTTCCGTCTCGCATTGACATATACAGCCGTCTGCTATATGCTTCTTCCTGACACTATTTATTCATTGGTGTAAACAAAAACATCCTTAGTTTTAAGTTTGAAGTCTTAATAAGTTAAGTTTGCAATTTATTCCATAAATGAAATGAATACACATATACACTTGATTTGCATAAGATATCTGTGAAAACTGCAAAAACTACATTATTAATGTAAATGTAATTGAGATTAGTATGTAAGCATATACAGGGTGAATGAGACCACCCGTATCAGTCTTTTATTTAAAGAACGGTGAGTCGTAGAGAGGTGGGGTAAAAAAAGGGATTATAAAAGCGATAATAAAGAATCGAATGGTGATATCATTATTTCTCGGACAAGTCAGCATTCCTCCAGAAGGCCCCCAACTCCAAAATTTTAAATGGCACCATAGGTCCAAAAAGGTATTTTTTGAAAGATTGTTAAAAAAAGAAGAAAGTTTTATAGGAAAAATTATTTTATTACTGCCACCCCTTTTAAGTTATATTCGACTAAAGTTGTTAAATTTGAAATTCATTGTTAACAAGAAACATTGAAAAGTCGGCTTTTAAAATCTAGTTACCAATGTTACATATGTGTTCTTCCCTTTCAAGAAGTACTTATTACAGCCACTGATAGTGTACCTAGAAGAGCTCAACAGTGCTTAGCAGTAAATGGAAGATATTTTGAACACATGTAACATTGGTAACTAGATTTTAAAAGTCGACTTTTCAATGTTTCTTGTTAACAGTGAATTTCAAATTTAACAACTTTAGTCGAATATAACTTAAAAGGGGTGGCAGTAATAAAATAATTTTTCCTATAAAACTTTCTTCTTTTTTAACAATCTTTCAAAAAATACCTTTTTGGACTTATGGTGCCATTTAAAATTTTGAAGTTGGGGGCGTTCTGGAGGAATGCTGACTTGTCCGAGAAATAATGATATCACCATTCGATTCTTTATTATCGCTTTTATAATCCCTTTTTTTACCCCACCTCTCTACGACTCACCGTTCTTTAAATAAAAGACTGATACGGGTGGTCTCATTCACCCTGTATATTGTTTATAAGTACATACCTACTGTGCCATCACTCTTACAAGCTGTGAATATGTTCGGAACAGTAGGATTCCAAGTGGTTTCTTTTACATAAGTAGCAGATGGGGAAAGTCGTATTTCCTGAGTAATTACAACTGTCTGCAACACAATTATTGAAATTTAAATATCAACATCCTTGCCAACTTTACCTGTTTAAGAAAGGAAGATATTTCATATATGAGAGCAAAGGGACATGCATTTTTTTCAATTACAACTGCTAATCTTGTGCCATCACAATTTACTGATAAATGTTTTGGCGGTGAAGGTGTTGAAATGATTCTACGATTATATTGATTTGATTCAACTTCCTTCTGTGAATTCTTTTCAACAGTCACGATCTGAATTACTATAAATGCGGAGAGAAATTTATAACGAAAAACAACTAAAAGTGACATTCACCTTGAAAATTCGACGATGCCGTTCCAACAAACAGAAGACCAAATCTACTCGAGTTTCCCAATAAGTTGCAAGGGGTGTTAAACACACTGTTATCCGTGTTCGAAAATATGTTCAATCGACAATGCAACTTAAATTGAAAGTCCTAAAAAATTATACAAATAATAATTGATATTCTTACTAAATACGTACCTGAACGTCAATAGGATTCGGTGCTTGTCTAGCCATTTCTTGTGCTTAACACTAAAAACTAATCATTTCGATTTTTGAATAAAAACGTAAACAAAGCGAAAATGAACGTCTTACACAGATTTACTGCTGAATTATTACAAGTAATACTGGAGTACAAATTCTTAAAATTTGATTGGTTTATTTATATTTTTCTTAAGGCAAGTAGACAGTTTAAAGTTTGTTAAGTTGAAACGAAACGATCAAATCAAAAATAAATACGTCAGAATGTAGCATTTCACTGATACATCGCATGGTTGCCATATTTTCATTATTCGTTAAATTTGTTGGAGTAAATTGCAATTATAATTTTGACAGTAGAAGTGAGTGACTAACTTGAGGTTAATTTGTGGAGTGTTAATTAACCTACGTAAGTAATAGTTACATTTATATTGAAATGATTGTAAACCCTGTGCGAAAAAGTTACATTTTTTACCAAATTATGCTACTAAATTAATATTAAAGTCTTGTTGATTATAAATAAAATAAATACTCAAAACCTCCCCTTAGACAATGAAATTTAATGTGTGTAAAATGTCAGACTTGATGATAACAATGGGATGAATGGTTATGTTTTTTGTATAATAAGTCCACCGAAGTGAACTGAAACATTAGCCCTGATACTATGATCACAAAAACACACACTAAGTTTTGTGACTATGATCGGCAACACTAATGGTAATGAAGTTAAACAATTAAGTGGTAGTCCCCTGCTACTCACTTTCACAGGGTGACTGACCTACATTAATCGGAAGGAAGATTTTTTAAGAAAAACACCTCGTTATTAACCTCAACAAATTACAAAGGTGAAAAACAAAAGTAAAGTTTGACAAATTAACAATTTAAATTTAAAGGCGACATGTTTCGAGACCAAACTAGTCTCATTTTCAAGCAAATATGATTCAAAAAATTATTAAACTAACGTTACATGATCCATCGAAATTTTGAGTGTCAAAGGGGTAAAAATTAATTGAAAATAACAAAACACTACTTAAATGAGATGCATAGTAACAACAACCGGAGCCAAAAGGGCCCGGATTAATTTAATAAATACATTTTTAACGAAGACTAAAAATTTTACAAACAGCCATTATGTGTAACAATTTTGAAGTAGGTCAGTCACCCTGTGAAAGTGAGTAGCAGGGGACTACCACTTAATTGTTTAACTTCATTACCATTAATGTTGCCGATCATAGTATCGGGGCTAATGTTTCAGTTCACTTCGGTGGACTTATTATACAAAAAACATAACCATTCATCCCATTGTTATCATCAAGTCTGACATTTTACACACATTAAATTTCATTGTCTAAGGGGAGGTTTTGAGTATTTATTTTATTTACTACCATTTACCCCCTTCGTGTATTACTGACACATCATGGATTATTGTCTTGTTGATTCTAAAAATTTCCATTGTAGGTTTTAGTTGGCCAACCTAGAAAACTTTTCCAACTCAAAGGCCCAGTTGAGTTTCAACCGGCGGTTAGCGTAAAATTGAGTAGCACTTAAGTAGGGTTGACGTCCGACCTAGGGTTTAGCACCCATTTACCAACCCATATGGGTACAACCGCGAATTCAACCCTAGGCCAGGCGTCAACCGTAGTGTGTGATACTCAATTTTACACTAACAGCCGGTTGAAACTCAACTAGACTTATATGCAACTAGGCCCCGCCTCTCTTATTTAATGCACGATGCAGGCCTTCTCAAACGCTAGTAGGACGTAAAACATCAATGGATAAATTTAGGACACGAAGGGAGTTCGCGAAATAGCATCGCCAAGTACAAAGCTTAGAAACTCCCCATTTTTCAACTTACTATTTAGAATTAATGTTACACATAAAAAGTTCCAGTCATCCCACGTTTATCTTTCCGTTGTCATCATCGCTAACTGAATACATAACGAGTATATAATATAATAACAATGATGAAGAGTATGAAAATAAAAAGGAAGCCCTCAAGTTGAAAGATCCGAGTACATTGATGCCTAGACAAAAACTCTTTTATCTAGGCATTGATGCAAAGTCTAGCGAGGTACGCTAAATAAAGCGCGTCGTGCTGTGAGGTTGGGTACGGGCGGCGAACGATCGGTGGGCTCTAGAAGCTGCCAGAGGTGGTTGACCGGTGCTCGGCTGGATTCGGCTATTGGTCGGCTGAAGCCGTAGGCGGTAGGTAAGCTGGCTGTAGATCTGGTAGGAAGATGTCTTCAAGAAGTGCCATGGAAAAGGGAATGAATCGTATGTCTGCTTGTTGGGCTGGGTATGCTGCGCCCTCTTCTCGGCAGCTTAACCTCTATTCGCTTTTGCTCCTTAGCTAATATTGTCGTGTGTTCCATTGGACTCCAAGAACTTGTGTGGGTGTGGGGGAGGGGGGAGAGTGGGCTCTTCTTATGTGGTTGAAATTTGAGTTACGAATTCGTTCATAGGTCTTCGAGGTCACTGCATGGTGTTACTTGATTTATAGTTGCTCGCAGCCATCTTATTGCAGCTCCTGGTGCTAGTGGACAGCAGTAGCTTATCTGCGTACAGAACGATCTCTGTATTGTGCGGCTTTGGGTACGTCATTTATGTACGCATTAACCATTAAGCAGTATATAAAAGAGATAAGCATCCTCCTTGCAAGACGCTTGCATCCGCTGGTGTTGTATTTGTCGTTTGCGGCGCTCCCACCGCGGCACGCCCACTCTACTTGCGTAATTGTTGGGTATGCATTGCGACAAAACAAGGAAGAAATAGATAAGAAAATGACGCGAAGTGGGGACGTGGTCCAGGAGTAATTATAAAAATTCTATCTAAAAATCTAAAAGGTATCATCAGGAAAGATGAATCCTGTGTCATAAACAACTCGCGTATGAATTACGATTTGTGATTAAGATTAAAATTCGATCAAATCAGAATGAATGTTCATAAATCATAAAATTTAGATCTGATTAACAGAAACTTTTAACTTTTAAATTTAAAAATTATAAAAGTTTGTACAGCTACAGCTCTACCAAGCTAAGGATGTGCGAATATATGAACTAAATTTGAAATAATTCGAACTGGCCAATAAATTCAACTCTATAATTTTTTGACAGTATACGCATCTTTGCGTCAACAATTGACACGATCCTACCCCGGAAGTCGTCCTTACTGACTCTGGCCGTGGATTCCTCCGTTCTGACATAAACGTAGTTGATCAAATGATCATTGAATACTGCGATGACCGAATATCATAAGCAGGGATCAGGGAGGGTCCCTGATGATAAGCAGGGATCAGATCATAAGTTTGTTGTTCAAATGCATTCGATTAATTAAAAATGTGTTTTGAATTAAATGATATTCCGATAAGATTATATGTAATTATGATATTTCAAAAAGTTTTCAATGATTTTTTTATATTTACATTTATTTTTATTGATTATAAATTATAATTATTCAGTTCCGTTTCGTAATCGAATTGAATGCGGCCATATATAATTATCGAAATCTGGCAACAATGTCTTAATTTTGCTGTGAGAAGCCTAAATTTTGACAATCTTTACAATATTACTCATATAACCTAAAAGCTCCATAATAAGTAAAATAAATATATAAATATAACTAAAATCGTCACTATACTTTACAAAAAGGAGCTAACATGACCGTTGTAGAATTTTTTGGTTGCATATTTTTGGCATTTGGTCCTCCACTAGCAATGTTTATACTAACAGTTGGTCATGATCCAGTGCGAATAATAATTTTAATAGCAGCTTCCTTCTTCTGGTTGTTATCCTTATTAATATCGTCGTTATGGTGGTATGCAGTCGTTCCTTTGAGAGGGCAATTGGCGTTTGGATTAGTGTTTTCAGTGATATTTCAAGAAATTTTCCGATATTTGATTTATAAAATATTACGAAAAGCAGAAAATGGACTTAAACGAATTACGGATGATACTATGCTGCTGATTGAAAATAAACATATATTGGCCTACGTCAGCGGTTTAGGATTTGGTATCATAAGTGGAATGTTTTCTTTGGTGAATGTACTGGCAGATGCGGTTGGTCCTGCCACGATGGGATTAAAATCTGGTACTCAAATGTTCTTTCTAGTCAGTTCTGCAACAGGTTTATGTTTTATTTTATTTCATACCTTTTGGAGTGTGATATTTTTTAATGCTCTTGATAATGGAAATAAACTTCAAGTAGTTGGTGTTGTAGCATCACATCTTGTTGTATCAGCATTGACATTATTAAACCGATATCAAATCTACTCAGCCGTCTTAGTTCCATTATATGTAATTCTTACTCTCACACTATTGTGTGCCTTCAAAGTAGCTGGAGGTACATTTGCGTCATTTAAAGCCTCGTTCACTTTTTAATAATTACTTTAACTTATTTGTTAACACATTTTTATACTATTTTACTTATTTATAATTAAAGTAACTACAAAATTAGTTTTTGTTTCATTTTGCAATGGAAACTTGTAATTATTTTAGCATAAACCATGCCATGTAAATATAACCAATTTTAAATAAACAGCTTTTTGTTATTTATAAAGTTTCTATTACATTGAGTTACATGCTTAACTTTTCAAACACTAACAAAATCGAAAGCACAGTATACGTCTGTATACTGTGTCGAAAGTATAGAATACCTATTTTCAGCTTCATATAGTGTGTAAGAGCCAAATGGAATAAATTCGTTATTTCAATCATTGTGCATATTTGTAAAAATCCAGCAGCACGTCAATTTTGTATTTTAAAATTACATCCTACGTAAAAATTTCATTCTAAAATTTAACACCCTTAGACTGAGAGTTGCAACCCTTAAATTTTTAAATGATGTATCACAAATTCACAAACACCTACTCCTTAATAAAAAATTTAGCGGATATTCCATTTGGGTATTACACCCTGCATACATATTGCAATTGTTTAGTTACCTTTTTTTTTCTATGTAGTTACCTACATGTAGTAAAAATCAAGTCTTAACTGGTTTAAGCCGACTACTTTAGAGGCGGAGATTGCGATGCGAGAATGAAACTCAACAATGAGAGGTTAGTTACCGCTGTAATCTGTTGTACACTAGGATTGTAATCATTATTTGTAATCTATACAATATTTAGTAGTCCTTGTAATCTAGTTAGTTGTAAGCCATGTAATTCAGTTGTAATCTTTGCAATAACTAAACTTTTTAAATTTGAGGGGTTAATCCGTACATTAGGATTGTAATGTAGATATAATCCATGTAATCTAGTTGTAATGTTTTGTAATCCATGTAATCGGTTGTACACGAACTTTGGCAGTGATTAACCCCTCGCTGAACACTACACTTAAAAGGAGATGGACAATTACCCGACTGTGATTTGTAAATGATATCTAAACCCTATGTATGCGTGTTTGTCCATCTTCTTTAGTTTAGTTCTCACTTTGTTACAATTAAAGTACACTTAGCAATCTCCGCCTTTGAAGTAGTGGGCTTAATCTGGAACACACCAGTTAGAATTGATTTTTACTTTATCTAATAATTCTACTGCATTGTTTATCTCGTCGACAACAAAAATGGTATCATGTTGCCTACCTCATTGTAATACAGTATTAATGAATGTTTACAAATCAAACAATGATAATATGGACAATTTCATAAACTTATATATCAGGAAACTAGGTTTGATTTCCTTAGTGATCATATCACTTATAGTCATTTGAGTCAGTACAAAATTGTTTAACTCGCATAATAAAAAAGCTTAAGGTTGATGTTTTTCCAATACAAAAAATTTATAAATGTAATGATTATGCTCTACTTAACTAACATAAAATACATAGGTTTTATATCGACTTTTTTTAAAAATATTGCTAATGCTGCTTTGAATACAATATTTCTGAGGTATGGTATTTCCCTCACGAATGAAATTGATTGTAATAATTTTGATATTTCTCTAAAATATATGCCTTTGATTATTATAATTGCATATATGTACCATATATTTACCAGAACATGATAAAATGATTTCTGCTTAAAAAAAAACTTATAAAACAAATTTTTGCATAACACCATAGGAAATGTTTTAAATTGCTCACAGTAAACATAGATTTTATATTGAAGATTGAAATGATACTAACTACACAACACAACTTTGCAATCAAACAATTCAATTCTGGTGATCAAGAAACGGCAAGCAATGTTCCAATAACCAGCGTTTTGAAAGACCTAGACATAACACGTACCACCAGATCCAAAATAAAACATCTGGGAATGCAATGCATAACCATATAACGAACTCTGTAAGTTTCTAACTTTGGCGGCCATTTTGACCAATTTGTGAACTTGTCCCAGTGATATCAAGAAACTATAAGATCACTGTACATTAATACTTTTTTACCTACAGTAACAAATGAAGTTTATTTAAAATTAGTTGGTGTGTTTGACATATAATAATTTGTTGATAATCTTGAAAAAGGAATCGAAGAAGTTTCCAAAATGTTGATAAAAATATAATGATTACTAATACGAGCCCTGTTTCGGTGAAGTTATGTTTTTTAAAGAGATTTGCCATATTAACGAAAAATGTATCAAAAACCATAATATGTTTCGTATAACATATAACTTTTTGTAAGAGAGAAAAAAATATCTTATAAATTCAAAAAAGTGTACTTATATCATGTTTTGGTGGCTTGGGCCAACTTCACGGAGACAGGATTCGTATATAATATAATTTGTGGTCAACATGCAGGTAAAAACTTACATTTTTGTTCAGAAATTATTGAACTATGAAACAAATTTCACCGTAACAAACTGACGATTACTGTTTTATATTCATGAATTAGATTTTATCACTTTACTTCCTTAAAAATGGTAATTAAAGCAATCAAGATGAGCAAAGGGTGTCCTAAAACACATGTACATACAACAAAAGCAGACTGAAATAGATTTGTAGTATCATTTCATAGCATAGTTATCACAATAACAAACGTTCTACATTGGATGAACAAATGTACATTAGTAATCTAGCAATTCAACAATTGCATTAAATGCATTAGTAGGCGTGACATTACTTTATTTTGCAAAATAATTTGTCTTAAAAACCAACGGGGTAGGTGAGGAGCGCCATCAAGGTAAATGTCAGTTCTAAAGGCGCTAATTGAGGAAATAAAACAAAAATATAATTCCAACAATTTACATATTACTTTTAATACTTAACAAGGTGTCAACTTAAAAGCTACGGCTTTATTTGAACAATACAGATAATTGTTAAAACTTAAGTAGAAGATCCAAAATCTGTCCCACCTATAGGTTGATGAGAATTGCATCCAATATAATGAGAGACTTCTTACGTATATCCATGAGTTCATTTTAATACATGGAACTGCAGTTTGAGACAAAAAATAAATTCAAATATTCACCACTGAAATTAGTGATAGTGGTGCCTGCAAATCATTGCAAAAAGTGGATAATTACCTTTTAACTTTAAGACAGTATTCTACCTACTTACAGTAGTTGCACAAATCTGTACCAGAAGGTGTACACACTTGCTAATAAACTTGTCGCTTAGGATATTGTACAAAAATTATTTAATGTAGACAAATATATTTTTATAAATTATTAGCACAATATGAAAAGGATTCACTACTATTTTATATTTATATATCATACATGATGTTGTAGGAGCCTTTGGAAATGAGTAAAATTAATACTAATTAAAACATGAAAGATGGCATAATTACTCAGTTAATAATTCGTCATCAATGTTGATGTCCTGTAACACAAAGAAAAATATATTAATATCAAAATTTACACCAATTCTTGCCTGTAACAAGTTACACATATAAAATAGCATTTAAAGCAAAATTTTGCATTGGATTTCCACACCATTACATAGAATAATTCATGTTTTTCTTTTTTACACTTGCTAGAACACTGGTGTGGTTCTACTCCAACAATAGTTACAGCATTGAATAAATAAGAGAAAGAAGATCAACGCTAATGTTAACAAGTGTAATCGTTTTAAGTAGCCCGGACGATCATTGGCCATCTAGTGTTTGGGTTGGAAGGTATTATTAACTAATAAGCAAGCAGATTTCTTTAAATGACTACAGACGATGTTGCCAAATTTGTAGGAGGTATATTTAAATTTAAATGCTCATTAAGATTGGAAGGGGATTATCTTACTTACAATTTTTCCTAGCATAGCAATTTTGTATAATTTATTATGAATTATAATTTATAAGTTGTCGATCACTTTTAGGGTTGCCAACATGATTATTTTCACTCGGACTTGTAAAATGTAAAATTTCAATTTTATGAAAATGTTAATACAAATATTTTATATAACTTTGTATCTGAAGAAGCCATGAAAGTCTCGAATTACCGCGAGTGGAATATTTGAAAACAGACGAATCGTTTAAAAACTTTATAAAAAAATGTAGAATGAAAATAACGATTTAGATATGGTTAGGTGTAAGTAGGTAAAATATCAATTTTTAATCGAAATACAAAACATTCACAAACATGTGAAATTCTTGCAAAATTATATTTAAAGACGTAAGTTACGCGGTAAATTAGATTTATTTATATAACAAGATTGATAAAAGATTTGAACAATCTTTAATCAATTTTAAGGGAAAAGGATTAAAGATAGGAGAATGTAAATTCTAGAAACACTGTTTTCAACTAACTTCAAAAAGTTGTTTACTAAAATCGTCCGGATGTCTGTGTGTCTATGCGTTGGTCGATGTTACAGGGTTTAGAAGGTTGGAATTGGTGGAAATTGTTTACTGATTCCAAATCTCTGGTAAATTTTGTGATCAGATCACCCGTTCGCCGTCGGGTCAAAATATACACCCTTGAATATCTCTAGAATGACACATCCAATTATAAAAAGGAAAAAACACGTTTCCTTTATTTTTTGAAACCTATTGAGTCATGTCATGATACGTAAATATCACCCTCACCCCCCTGTGGGGTCGAGCGGGGGTGAAGCTTGAAAACTTAAATGAGAACACCTATTTTTATTGCACTTTTGGATTCTCCCTTGGAAAAACAATTCTCAAATTGCAAATTTCACCCCCAACTGCAACCCCTTTTTTGGGGGTGGAAAGGGGGAGAAAAACGATCTTTTTTTACTTCTTTTTCCTCCAACATTTTTTCGTGATTTACAAATTGTCCGTCACCCTCTCCGCTCCCTTTTTTACTCTTATGTTTTGGTCCTAAAACAATTAGGGGAGCAGGAAATTGCATAGACAAGATTTTACATGTAAAATGCTATTACCGAGCGACTGGATCAGCACCCGGTATTATAGTACGAAGTTGGTTGAAATTAGAATTCTATGAGAATTGGCGCCTTTTGAGTTTTGATACTTGTTCAAGATAAAGTTGTGAATAAATCAAGAAAGAGCACTATCAGAGATCCCAAACTTAGAAATCATTTCACATAGAAATAATAAAATTCTAAACCACCTCAGATAATTTATAATAAACAAAAATTAATTGAACTAGATTCGTTATACCATTCAAAATACTTGAGTTTTCGAGATTTCAGATTATGTCAGTAAATTAATTGAACTAGATTCTTTATATGTATATGTGTATATCTATATTATACATTTATTATTTATTATTTATTAAACCCGAAAACATAGCAATATTTTAGAATGTATCGCATTCGTAACTTGACAATTTATTTTTTGACTCAAAACGGGAAATCGGTTTGCATTTGCAAAATGTACGGGAACGATTTAATCAAAATCTGGCCTATAGAGTGAAACAATGTTGTCAAATGGCAGTAAAAGTACCTGGCTTCTCTAAAGAAAAATAATTGACCTCTCCCCGCTTTTTTCGATTTTAAATGCCTCAAACTCTTTCCTCATTTTGCATGTGTGCAACTTCAATTTTTTTGTTAAAAATAAAAAGAACTAAAAAGAACTAGTGCACTTAATTCAGAAAAGAAAGATCTTTCAAATGACGTATCATTTGCCCCATTATCCCTATTTAAATTATAGCGCTAAGGGATGAAATCATTTCAGGTTGAAAATCATGGCAAAACTGGTGCCCTTTGATATAAAAAATGACGTGTTTTTGCATTTCTCAAAAAAAAACATTTCTAGCCAGAAACCCGTCTGTTACCTTTTCGTTGGGCCACTCTGTATATAAATTGCTCAAAATGTCCACCGTTATGTTTACGACACAATTCCACTTTGTTCCAAATCCAATTTTCGAACTCTTTTTCCAGAGTTGCGGGTGTAACTCTTTCAAGTTTCCGCAGTAATTGCTGCTTGTAGTGTATGGAGGCGGTTTCCAAAACGTTGAACAGAAAAAAATGTAACGGTGTTAAATCTGGAAAACTGGGAGTCCTAAATTCAAATTGATCAACAATTCGTTTTATGGTTAGCAAACACTCGATAAGGAATATTAAAATCGGGGTGCAGTTCAGGAGCAGTTCAACTCGCCAATTCAACACCGCAAAAAACACTACGTGCAAAATTCAAACTGTCATCAGTATTAGTGAATCACTCGGTATTATTTATTACATATAAAATTATATTATGGCCATTATGGGGTATGGAAGATTTCCGGTATTTTTTAAAATTATTATTTTAGTAGATTGAGGCAAAAATATTAGCACCCTGTTAGCCAATTTTCACGCTGTTTGTGAAAACGGGACAATTCTGCGTCCCGGGGTTTTTTCGGAGACACCGGGACGGAGTACCGAAAAAAGGGACAGCCCCGTTCAAAACGGGACATAGGGTCACGTTACCCATATTCGATAAACAAAACAGAGTCCTTTTACCTTTTCAATGTTTTGAGAACTAAGGGAAAAGGAATTACATCGTAGCTCTATCTGTACATGATATCTTACATTTTATATTGTAATCAATCCCAGACGTTCAAGGGTTGTACCTTATCCAAATTATATATGTTACATCCTCCCCAAAGTTCTGTCAATAGGCAAGAATTATATCCCATACGCTAATCCATAAATGATATCCTATGTTTGATAAGTATTCTCATCGTTCCCAGACGTACAAAGATTGCAACTTCCCCAATTTTTATTACGCCCTAGACAAGTAATTCGCAAACGATTACGATTATAAAAAATTATAAGAGGGACACACTTGGTATTGGTAATCTTAGTGACACTTCACATTAACTTCTGTTATTGATTTTTCAATAAAGAACGAAGATTATGCTGGTACAGGTTGCCCTCCTGCACTGAAATATAAGCAACCTGGAACGCGCACGGTGCATTTAACCTGTAGGAAATAAACCGAGCGTGCGATAGCAAAACGAAGGGACATTGTGTCCTTGTTGTACTCATTCACAGTTAAGCTGTTGAAGCATTTTTATTGTTTTACGATTAATCAAACTAGTTTTTTATTACGTATACGATACAATAAAAAAAAATGAGTAAGACACAGACCGAATGTCCCTACAATAATTCCCTTTCTGTCGGCTCGGCTGTAAGTTAAGCGTAAGCGTTCCAGGTTGCTTATATTTCAGTGCCCTCCTGTAACCACTGAACTCTATATATTATTGAGTTCAGTGCCTGTAACACGGTAGATAGGTATACCGGAAGTAACATCATGAAAGGTAATATCAGCATTTTCGTCCTTGGCCCGAATGCAATCGATTGGCCAAAACAGCATTTCGATAACTTTAATAGTTTCTAAGTATAGAGCGTTTTTTTTTTCATTTTTTGAATCTGCATAGTCACAAACGCAAAGATATGTAAAATTTACATAGGTCAATTTTTTTTGGGACACTACCTAATACCAAAGACCATATATGGTCTTTGCTAATACAATACTTCCCTTTTACTTTGTACTCGGGAAGTAAAAAGCGGAGTTACGTTCCTAAAATTCAAAATATTTTTTTTGTAATTCGACCTAAAATTCTTATTTTGTCTTCCAAAGACATACCTAAACTCTTTTCAACTTTGGTGTTTTATTTTTATCCATCTCCAAAATTAATATGTAATTTAGTTTTTTAACAATCATAACGTATCAAGAGATTAAAATTATTCCACGATTGAATTTCTGTTATGAGATCATTAAATCTTACACACGTGATTCTGAACACATAAATAAGCATGTACTGGTGACACAGTGAAATAGATACCTTATTTTTGTTTCATGAGCAGTATTATTCTATAAATAGAATGTACTCTAATATTATCAAGTAAAATCGACAACGTTGTTGAGTTTAAAAACAGGTAGAAAGGAAACTACACATTTTACCAAGTCTAGTTTTAAACACTCACGCAAGGATTACTTGGAAAACTTGTAAAAATTACAATAAAATGCGTATGCAACCGGCATTGCGCGATTACACTTTTTTCCATATGGTTGAACTTCTTTCTCTTATTTATTCAATGGTTACAGTAAAAAAATTACAGTAAAATTTGGCGTTTTTAAGTGCATCGATATTGAATAGTAGTGCAGCCATTGTATTCTAATCTACACTAATGCATATTGAGGGCGCACCGAGTGTTGACAAATAAAAAAAAACATCTAGACAGTAGGGGTATTGACAAGCGATTACCTACATCAAAATACCTAAGTTTTCATTAACAATTCTGTGCATTAATACCAATGCGTATTGTCAAACAGTGCCCGTAGAAGAATTTGCACTACAGTAGAACCAGTGCCGGCCTAAGAGCAAAATGCTGTGTGTGCAAGAATGAGTTTTGGCGCCCCTTACAATGAAAATGGGAATAGAAAACCCTCCAAAAGGTGGTATGGGTGTGGGTGTATAACCGAAATTTAACTGAAGTTGGCATTTTAAAGGGATTACAAACCAAAAACTAAAACTAATGAGCAGTAATAGATAAATAGTAAATATTAAAGCATTTATAGTGCCTTTTCATTATTTTTATTTTTTTAATACCTCCTTCTAGTATGCACTAATTCTTTTAACTGACTTTTTCAAACTAACTTCAATAGGCGTTCTGTACTATAGGTACTTGTGTAAAGAGCAAACTCCTAACAAATTCTTTTACTCAGTTTATTGTTTTGTCAAATAGAAAATAAGACACAAAGATATTCAAATGGATAATTTGCATTCGACATTACATAAAAATTTAGATTTTTATCATATTATTTTTTATGTTTTTTCTCATTTCGGCGCCCCTCTCAAAATCGCACGTGTGCGGTTGCATACGTCGCACGCGCCTTAGGCCGGCACCGAGTAGAACCCTGCTATTCTAAAAATCCGCCAATTCCGAACAGAAGTCAGAAAAAATACAGATTTTTTTAACTTAAAAACAGGAGAAATAAAAAGACTTTCGTGAAAAAACATACATTTACATATTGTTATAGAACTAATTTACACCCATTTAAAAAGTAAAATCAATCATCAGCCTATCAACGTGACTGTCAGTCAACAACTTGCAACTTTAACCGCACGATGGCGCGTTGGGCGCTAGAGACCAGGCGTATATGACATATACTCTCTCTTTCAGCGCCAATATATATTTAAAATTTACAATATATTTAGACCTTTAAAGCAGAGTATAATTATGTCATTTTGGTATAAGATGTCTACCCTCCAATACAGTACTGGGTTTAATATAGTCACGGCAATCCTAAAACCGTTGCACGTGACATATGACGTAAAAACAGTACCAATGTAATACTAATTTTTCGGATTGACATTAAAGGTAATATTCTAGGGTAAAATAATTCTACAAGTTGGCAGCATCATAAATAAAATTACAATGTTGCAACCAAGGACATCTGTCATTTATTGTCTTCCATTTCGTATTTTATTCTATTTCGTTTTAATCCATATGACAACACTGTTGACATGTATACAGGGTGTTTCAGACCACCCGTACCGCCCAAATATGTCGCGAAATACAAAACGCATTGAAAAAAGAAAAAATACGTCTAAAATGTTTTAAAGACTCTATTGTTTGATAGTAATAGGATGTCCCCACTCCCACCCCCGGAGGGTGGAGAGGGGGTAACTTCGTAATTTTAAATAGCACCCCCCAGTTTATTATGCAGATTTGAATTCTGCGTTAACAAATAGGAACTTTTTGTTTGAAACATTTTTTGAAGTTCGTGACAGATGGCGCTATGATCGCCCAAAGAAGTTTTTCCGATTACCTATGCTAATTTGATGTCAGTTTTGTTAAGTGACAATAAAAAATGTTAATGCTTTGTAAAAGGGAAGAGGGAGAGCTTTATTAACGCCCCCCCTTCCCCACACCGCCACTTCACCCCTACGGCCCATAACCTAGGATGGAAAAACGCAACCATTTTAGATTTAAACAACTGTTCAATCCCACGATGGAAGAAGTTAAATTTTGTAAATTCTTTTGTTTTGATGGAAAATAGAGAAAAAAATTTGAAATACTTTGATTTCACTAGTAAAGAACACATTGACATTCAAGATACGTTTAAATCTAAAATTAGGGGTGAAGTGGCGGTGTGGGAGAGGGGGGGGGGGGGGTAAATAAAGCTCCCCCTCTTCCCTTTTACAAAGCATTAATATTTTTGATTGTCACAACAAAACTGACATCAAATTAGCATAGGTAATCGGAAAAACATCTTTCGGCGATCATAGCGCCATCGGTCACGAACTTCAAAAAATGTTTCAAACAAAAAGTTCCTATTTGTTAACGCAGAATTCAACTCTGCATAATAAACTTGGGGGTGCTATTTAAAATTACGAAGTTGCCCCCCTCTCCACCCCCTGAGGGCGGGAGTGGGGACATCCTATTACTATCAAACAATAGAGTTTAAAAAAATTTTTTTGACATATTTTTTCTTTTTTCAATGCGTTTTGTATTTCGCGAGATATTTGGGCGGTACGGGTGGTCTGAAACACCCTGTATATTACTCGTGACGTGCAACGCTTTTTGGTTTGCCCCAACTTTATAAGTAATATTTCTTTTCCTTAAATTAATTCTTTATTCAATGAAAATAACATGTATTTTAAACAGTATGTCACGCATTTCAGCCCCGGTTCCCAATACAAAATGTAACACTCTTTACAGAGGTAACTTTATAAAATAAAAAACTAAAAAAACTTACGGAAGTGTCAATGTTATCATCTAAATTCATTCCATCTAAATCGAAGTCTAAATCATCATCTTCTGGAGGAACCACTGATGACGATGGCCCTTTGGTGGACAAAGGTACATCTAAGAGTATGCCGGTGGGAACTACATTAGATGTTTGCGATTCTAACGGTTTTTCTGCAACACTAAAATTCACATCATTATTCTATACTCCTTGCCTTGTAAAGTACGCTCGAGTACATTATTCGTATCAGCATTGAGTAATATAATGAATAGAGAAACTTTTCCATATGTAAAATGGGGAACGCCTAAACTGAGTGTAATAATAGAGGGAGTAACGGAAATCATCTTACGGCACACTTAGTAACTAATAATTTCAATGACAAAATAGCAGACTGATTACCACTACTAATACTTAAGTATGCTACTAGATGGAGACCTTGGAAGACACGTTCTACAGTGACTCTATTACAAACAGTGACGACAAGCAGCGATTAGCTCCACCCATCCGCCATTAGGAGGCAAAATTGGGCGGGTTTCTATGAACTCAACGGCGGTATCCTAGCAACGTTCTAAATCCAAATCAAAATCACACGCTGATCAAAGGTAAACACAGTCAGGCCGCCATTCAGATGCAAAATATACCACGGCCAATAAAAATCGATACATCGCTTGTCGCCACTGTTTGTAATAGAGTCACTGTAACACGTTCTACAGTGACTATTACAAACAGTGACGACAATCGTGGTATCGATTTTTATTGGTCGTGGTATATTTTGCCTCATAATGGCGGATGGGTGGAGCTAATCGCTGCTTGTCGTCACTGTTTGTAATAGAGTCACTGTAACACGTTGCAAACTCATTTTCTGTCCTTTTTCGTCTATAGTGGGCGTTTAAACCTTTACAGCTGTTGATATTGAATCCTGTAGCAGATAATAATATAAACCAATAGGTGACAGCACCTCTCGAGTTAATTTTAAATGGGACACATAATCCTATGAAAAAGTTTCTCTATTCATTATATTACTCAATGGTATCAGTTAAATTATAGCTAAATAAATCTTAGATGCCTAATGTGTGGAAATTAATTATTCAAAATCCATACATTATATTAGTATTTACGAAGGGAATCCCACATATGTAGGAGCAAAATTGTATAACAAATTACCAGAAAAATTAAAAGATCTAAGCTGATCACATTTTAGTAAAACTATTCACAAGTACCTTATTGAATGCAGCTTTATATGAATTTTTCAATTCGAATATTTCTATTTGAAGTAATTTTGTCTCCGCGTTTCTTTTTCATATGCTTTGTATACATTTATTAGTATTTAGTATTATTATTGTAAGCAATTGTTAGTTTTACGGAGACTTGTTCTACACCAATTGGTATGGTATTGTGAACAATAAAGTTTATTATTATTATTTATGCCGTCAGAATGACGTTTTATTATACCAACGTATGTACCAGTTATACATCCGCATTACAAATCGCAGTGAGTTCTAGTGAACTTCGCTTCGAGCTAGTTGGCGGAATTCTTGTAAGTAATCTGCGTTGCCATTTGTCTTGTTTAATTTCTAACCTCATATTTTAATAACGTAACCTTTCTATTGAATATTGAAATGGAAACAAACATTTGACAACACTGTTTAAATTTGACGTCATGAAGTTTGATCACGTGGTTGCAAAAAGAGTTTACATAGACTATAAAAGGGAATTTATGCCATGGTAAGATGAATGAAAATTGTTCAAAAAGCATAGAGGACTAATCACCATTAGGCCAGTCAAATTAGACTTTTGGTGAAAAAGTGATGCTAACTTTACGGGACTTTTTCAGGGTTGTTTAGGAAGTTAAGAAGAGCTTAAATCCAAGTTTTCGTATACCCACACCCCGTGGGATTTTTTTAAGAGGGGGGAAAGGTGAAAATTTTGATTTCGCTATAACTCGGCAGCAATTGATCGTACAGAAAAATAAAAAAAGGGTTTTGTAGGTTTTTTGAAGCTCTACAAGTTTCCTTTGGACGACTTTTCCCGAAAATTAATATTTAACGATTTATCGTAAAAAAACAGTAAAAAAAAGTAAACTTGTTTGGTCAACAAATAGAATTTGTTCATGTATGAAAAGTTGTAGAACAAAATCACCGTGTCAGATTTTTCGATCGGTTGAAAAATAAGGTCGAAGGGAGCGTAAGGTGCGGTATCTATTCGCGCCCTCCGGCACCGGCGCGGCGCCGGCGGCTCGATGCTGCGGCACGCGCTCTGGTCTCGGCGCGTTTGTCGCTTATATCTATGTGCCAATGAATCGGAATTAAAAGTAAAAATCGTAAAAAAGCAGTAAAAAAAAGTAAACTTTTTGGTCAACAAATAGAATTTGTTCGTGTATGAGAAAGTTGTAGAGCTTGAAAAAACGAACAGAATCGAAAAAAAAAGGTTATTTTTCATTTCGATTCATTGGCACAGAGGTATAAGCGACAATCGCGCCGAGATACGACCGCGTGCCGCAGCATCGAGCCGCGCCGGTGCTGGAGGGCGCGAATAGATACCGCACCTTCAGACGCTCCCTTCGACCTTATTTTTCATCCGATAGAAAAATCTGACACGGTGATTTTGTTCTACAACTTCCTAATACATGAACAAGTTCTATTTGTTGACCAAACAAGTTTACTTTTTTTTACTGTTTTTTTACGATAAATCGTTAAATATTAATTTTCGGGAAAAGTCGTCCAAAGGAAACTTGTAGAGCTTCAAAAAACCTACAAAACCCTTTTTTTATTTTTTCTGTACGATCAATTGCTGCCGAGTTATAGCGAAATCAAAATTTTCACGTTTCCCCCCCTCTTAAAAAAATCCCACGGGGTGTGGGTATACGAAAACTTGGATTTAAGCTCTCCTTAACTTCCTAAACAACCCTGAAAAAGTCCCGTAAAGTTAGCATCACTTTTTCATAAACCCCCTTTTTCTGTCTAATTTGACTGGACTACATAGCAGTTGACACACTCAAGTCCTTTACTTTAAAAATACAGTACCTAAGTACATATTTCAAATTTTATGGCATATTTATTAAATATTTCAAATATATCCAGACTTAAAAGTATATAATATTTTAAAAAGACAAGAATATCAGACTTCAACTTGCAATAGCCATCACAAATATCACCAATAAATTAAAATTTTGTTTACCCATTTTAATTTTAGACCAATACCTTCTTGCCTGCGTGTAATTTTTAAGCATACTTAGTCATCCCTTATGATATTTGTAAAATTGGCACAACTTTATTACAAAAGGTAAAAAATATCTTACCTTTTTAAACCATCACCCAGTGTAAACATTCCACTGGCAACTGCAGCTCTCATTTCTTCAATAGGATTTCTTTTTCGACTAGGTACTGCAGTTGCTGCTTCTTTCGCTGGTGCAAAAGTAGAAGATTCCTTTTCTAGATATTTTTGTGCGGCAATAGCTTCGTTGAGGGCAGGAAATAGATTTTCATACTGTTCTGGATCGGCAAGACTTTGTCCGGCCTTTTGATTTATGGCGGATAATTTTTGACGCCAAAGTTTTACTACTCGAGATATCTGATCTGGTAAATAAGATCTAGCAAAAAATGCAGCTTCTGGTACACGATCAGTTGATATCAATATATCTAAACATTTATGTAAATCGGCTAACATAAAGTATGCTAAGAAAGCAATGTTGTGTTTATTAGTAGCAGCAGTCGTTTCCGCTAAATATCTCATAAGGTCTACGTCACCAGAGCTACTTGCCATTAATAATAATCCTCCATGATCCTGAGCCTTTTTCATACAATCCTTTGCAAGTGTTAAATCATTCAATGAAATGGCCAATTCACCCAACTGGTTCCATTTTTGTGGATTGTTAGCCTCCACTGCAAGACTTTCTGCCGTTTTAACATCCTTCAAACTAATTGCTAATTCGAACCGATGCTCTGGATCTGTGCTAACAGCTAAAGCTTGTTGTTTAAATCCCTGCTTCTCCAAAAAGTGAGCTACACGAGTACGATGCTCTTTTGGAATGGAATGTAAAACTCGATCAGCAGTTGCAAAATCTTGTCGCATAACTGCCGTTTGATATTCCAACATAGATAAGAGTAGTTGATAACTTACAACACCTAATTCTTTATCTACTAAGTATAGACGATCTTCACGTGGTACATAACCCAATAAATACAATGGTCGATCTAAATGAGCAACTGTAACTAATTCTCCGCCAACATAATAATTGATACGATTCACAGAGTTGGTATAAATAAAACAATCACCAACCCACAAGCCAGTACGAATGGATTCATTTATTTCTCCTAATACATTAAAAGCAGCTTCAACTCCATCTTCGGCAGACTCTCCTGCTTCGCGAGCTTTGGTTACTTCTTCTGCATCATAAGTTAAAATATAAAAACTGTCCTCTGTAGCTAAGCACACTAAACGACCACTATCGGACCAATAAACGGATCTCGGTTGTATTTCAATACGACGAATCAAAACAGTAGTTTCCCAATCATAAAAAGTCAAACCTGAAACCGACTTTACGCCTAGCAACCATCCTCCAAAAATTCCTTCGGCACCAAAATCAGGTTTAAAACTTTTCTTTTCCTTGAAGTTTTTAAAAATACGTATAGTTGAACCTGCTTCTCTTATTGCATATTCGCTAGAGTCTTGGCCCCACACAAACTCTTGCGCACTGCCAAAATCTTTATTTCTTAACGCCATAGCTGTGTAGATTATATACTCTCCTAAAACACAATCGTAATAGTACAACATTTCACCAATAAAAAAATTTTACCATCGCCACATAGTACAACAAAACGTCCATTGGGATTATGCTGAATTGTTTGTGGATAGATTTCACAAGCACCCATGTCTTTAACTGCAACTGGCAAACGTTCTCCATCTCGTATTTCAACTCCGTCGTTCAAGGCCTTTAAATTTGCCTGTTGTAGTTCTGAGTGACGAGCCCATATTATTTTCCCACCACTGAATCCATACTCACAGCCGGTTCTTCACGGCCAACTTTCACTAAAATACTGCCTTCATCATAACCGAGAGCCACATTATTTGAGCCTCTGAAACAACAAATCGTCCAAACTCTTTCAAAACCATAGTTGAGGCTACTTTCGAGGCGATGTGTGTTTGCGTGCCAAATACGAACAGTTCCATCTTCACTTCCAGTTAATACTACAGGTAATTCAGGATGGAAGCTAACAGCACTAATATTTTGGGCGTGACCTTCTAAAGTTTGTACACAAGTCTTGTTTTGATAATCCCAAATTTTTACAAGACGATCATCGGCTCCAGAAATTAAGTACGGCTTATCTCCACCGTGATAATAGTCAACACAATTTACACCTTTCTCGTGACCTTCCAAAGTAAAGTTTGCAGTAGCGGCTCCTAACTGCCAAACTTTTAATGTTCTATCCAAAGAAGCACTAGCAAAGGTGTTATTGTCTTTTGGATTAATGGCTATTTGCATAACATAGTGACAATGACCTTCAAATACTTGTTGACATGCCCACGATTTTTCCCAATTCCAAAGTTTAATCAACATATCATCTACAAACATATTTGTATTAGATATAACAAAATCAAGCATACATATTATACTAAAAAATTGATGCGCCAGAAATGAATCTTAAATTTTGTATAAAAACATGAGTATCAGTAATAATAATAACAAGTAAATCTACCAAAATTTGTATAGTAACATGACTGCTGAGTTGATATAAAATTAAGAACATCTAATTTACAACTATCATAAAAATAACAATAATCTAACTGTACTTATTTATTCTCCCATTTTAAGAAACTCAAACTTGTATACACTACCATCACTGAGTGACACTCAACGCTACCATACAGTAATGAAACAATATATTATCTTAAGGTGTTTTCTTTTTGCATTTTGTGGTACACTTAAATCACCTCTGTCAATACACACCATTCGTTTTATAAAAATAATTTGACTCAGTTCTCAATAACCCTATTCGTTTTAAAAGCTTTATTTAAGTTTTATATTAACCTGAGGCAGAAATGTCTACATGACACAAGGCACTTTAATCACGTGATGATTGTAACTTTACCTAACCCTGTGGCGGTGCAAAAAGAAAACACCTATTATTGCATTGTAAGTTATTTTTAATTTTTCAGAATGCTACAGTTTTCATGTTAATTGATTGTTTATTTTCTTTTAGAAAAGGCTATAAATAACAAGTTAAGAGAAACAGTGAACAATAATTCAAAAAAAAAAAATAATCCACTTGGAGCTGTACAGTTCCATTTGGAGAAACACCTACATAAATGACAAATGTTGTACAATGAATGTCATTGATTTAGCATATTCTTGGAGCATATTAAAATGCTACTGTTTTCATTAAAAAAGGTAATGTGTAAATATACCCTGTTCAAGTCACCAGCCGTTGCACGTCATAGCTTAAAAGTTACTAAATCAATGACGTGGTAATCAGCGTTGTCAAATGTACGTGTTGTCAAACTGACATTTTTAGGTTAGGAACAAATAGATACTGTATACCTATGTAATAATAAAATACAACAACTAATATAGACATAAACAAAATAAGAGTACTGATATGTACTGTTTTTAGTAAGGCAATTTTTAAAAAAATAGCTTAAGGGCGTACCGGTGAATTTAACAAAGTAAACAAAATTTGACGTGGCAACATCGAGATATTTTATGAGTTTATATTCGCACTACGTTTTAAGTTGTAAGTACGAACTGCAAAGTGTGCGACAAGGATAAAATATGGTCGCTAACCCTACACGATTAATGACTTTTAATACCAACTGTACTTACGATGACATTTTGGCTTTAATGCAAATTTTATTAAAGTTACTTAGTAAATTATAATTATAGTATTGGTACACGAATAATGACGTGCAACGGCTGGTCACTTGAACAGGGTATAGTAAGTAAGTTTCGAAATTATTTACATGAAATATTGCTCTTCAATATTTCTGGATTTCCTGATAACTAACCATCAAACGTAAATGCTACAATTTTTATAAGAATGAAAGTTATTGCAAAAATTTTTTCAATAACATTCATTAGCTTTATGTATAAATGTTATCATATGGCTGGTAACACCTAAAGGATTTATGTATAAACTACCGAACACACCAAGATGTACGGTGGAAGACTTACTGAAGCAGTGGGAGCAAGAACCCTGTGCTCGTTCTTGAATGAATGGTCACTCATCCAATATTAAATATTAGTATAAGGGTCAGAGACGTGCACTCTTGTAAAAATCACAGAGGCATAATAAAAGTTATGTAAATGAGGTTGTTGTAAGAACAGTTGGAGTAAGGCTTATAGATAAAATCAGGAATGACGAAATAAGATCAAAACTAGGAATTCAGGGGATAGATCAGATTAAAAGAATAGATATTGTTCTGTTTCAATTTAGTACCTAATTGCCAATCTCAAAAGCTGGAAATTTAAAATTCAAAAATTAAAAATGTTATGGGGGAGTGCTCTTAAGGGGTGTTAAGGGTTATGGGGTCACCCTGTATAAGTGAAACTCCCTTCAAGTTAATAGCCTTGAATAGATATTTTTTGAAACGTTTTTCTCTAAAATAAATGTTGAGGATGTTAAACTCTCATTTTGCCTATGTGTTTTAATAAATCACACACATTTTTATGTTTATTTTGATATGATAAAACACAACAATCTAGTAATCGAAATGTCCCGAAAATACCCACTACACTTGTGTTAATTAATTCAAACTTGCAGACCTTTGCTGTACAATTCAAAGAAACTGTACACATTATAGGCGATACATTTAATGTTCTAATAGAAAGAAAAAATATAACTTACCACTGCTTGTCAAGATATATGGTTGTGTCGGATGTACAACTACACATCTTAAATAATCTGAATGTGCTTCAAAGGAATGAACTCTTTCCAACGTGTTGTAATTAAATACTCTTATTTGATAGTCATCTGAACCCGCTACTACCCAATTTTTACGTGGGACAAATTTAGCTGCACGGACAGGAAGGTCACAAACTTCGAAAGTTTTAACAAGTTGCTGATTTTCGTAGTTCCATACATTAATATTTCCATTATAGAGAGAACACAACATCCATGGTTCTGATGGATGTAAATCAACACATTTCACTCTATCTGACCGTGCAGTAAGTTTACGCTTAATATCTAGTCGAAGAGGCTGAAAAAGAAGTAAATGTTAATTGTAGATTGGTGGAAGAAAAATGTTTAGGCTAATAGTTTCTTCCACCAATCTACAACAAATATACCCCAATGGCTAAACTCCTACATAATAATAAAACGTAAATGTTAATGGTATATTATTTCCACTGAGAAGATTTTTAAGCATTATAAGTATTTGCGGTCATATTTGGCTATATTCAACTTACCATTCTTAAGTTTTCCTAATAATATAGAAAATGTAAAGGAAATTTTTAACTGCTAAACATTCGACGTTTATTTTATAAACGTCACAAACACAACCTAAATTTACGTGGCCGGCACCGTTTCTACCAACATTCCAACATAACAAACACAAATGTACTATTGTATAGGGTGAATCGTTTGTTAGTTCGGTTAGTCGTCTAATCAGAGAACTCTGGTGTAATCCATTGAAACTCCATATCCATACATACTGGAACGCTCACTGGGCGGTCTCTGCCATATAAACGTCGCGAGCCGAGAGAGATATCGCGCAAGGGACATTCCTGTCCTTTTCGTAACGCTTTACACGTGGAGAGAGCAGACAGCGTTAAACCATTATTATATTCTCTTTGGTTAAACCAAAGACTATATAATGGGGTTAAACTAACACACACTAACCAAAATGTAAGAGAGCAGGCAGCGTTAAACTAACACACACTAACCAACATGTACTCGAGAGAAGGACAGGGATGTCCCTTGCAGGTCCTCTCTCACTCTCTCGGATCGGGCCGGGGGCCTCAGTAAGCGTTCCAGTATACCTACAGGTCGCACAATTTAAGATGATTTGGAGGTCATATGCGCATTCGTCCGTTTTCAAATATTCAACTCGCGGCAATTCGAGAATGTCAGTAATTTTAAGCTGTTGTACTTGACGATTGTTCCCGAACGCGATGACGTATCTGCGCGACCCGAATCATCTTAAATTGTGCGACCTGTAATTAGAGTTCAGTGGTCTAATCCAATGTTACATTATTATCGAATCGACATGGCCATCAACATTATAATAAAACGATCGTTGCCATTGAGTATCTTTGCGGATGAGATGACTGTTAGCAACCAACTTCAAAAAGTTGGTTGCTAAATTCGTCCGGATGTCTGTGTGTCGATGTTACAGGGTTTAGAAAGCTGAAAGTGGTGTCATCTTATAGAAAATTCTTCACCGATTCCAAATCGCTGGTAAATTTTTTGATCGGATCACCCGTTCGCCGTCGGGACGCCATTATAAGTCAAAATATTATACACCCTTTAATATCTTGAGAACGACACGTCCAATTACCTTTATTCCTTTATTTTTGAAACCTATTGAGTCATGATACGTAAACATCACCCTCACCACCCTGTGGGGTGAGTTTTCAAAACTTAAATAGAAACACCTATTTTTTATTAAACTTTTGGATTCTCCATAAAAAACGATCCTCAAATTGCAAATTTCACCCCCAACTGCAACCCCTTCTTTCTTTTTTGGGTGTGGAAAGGGGGAAAATTGTACTTTCGCAGAAAAAACGATCTTTTTTACTTTTTTTATTTTCCTCTAATATTTTTTCGTGATTTACAAATTGTCCGTCACCCTCTCCAATCCCATCTCCCTTAAGGGTGGAAAGAAAAACAATGACTCATTTGTGCAGAATAAAGCGTGCTTGTGTCTGAAAGTCGACAGCCAATAAATATTGATTATTCATATAATTAATATTCCCTTATTGAAAATAAAATTTGTTTCTTGTAATTCAAAGTAAATGTTATGTTTATCGCGAAAGAAAGACGCACATATTCCACTGACCTGTATCAGGTCAGTGACACATTCCGGCGAGAGGTAATCTACCACATTGTAAACAGCGAGCGGCAAATCACAACAATGTGACTATTCTTTTGCATTGTACAAAACCATGCACTTCATAGCACTAGTGTACGACAACAGCTGCTCTGCGCACTGCACTTCACCGCGCGGACCAAAGCATCCATCCTTTTTTCCAAATTTCTTTTAAACAAAACATGTATATGTTAAGGTAAAAGTATATAATTCGGTAAATGTATATATTTATCAGTTTTTGTATCATTTGAAAAAAAATATACTAAACCTGCAGATACCTAGGCGATTTAGTGGTAATCTACGTTTAAAATTGGCATTTCTTTATTTTCAAACTTTGTTTAGTGCCTAAACTTAACAAGGCAATTCTATACTATTACCGGTAAATGTATACAATTACCGAATTATATACTTTTACCAATCAACGCCTTAACATATACATGGCATTATTTTTGTGAATCGTGTTACACCACAATATAATTGCTTTAACCTTATTATGTTACTGTCAATATTATTAATATCGAACTATCAATTGGCCTCAAAAGCATCTCACACCGACTAATAAGTATACATTTTTCAATATATAAGTATCTACCACTCAGTTTCAATAATACAGCAGTCATTAATTTTTAAAGTAGAGCGCTTGTGCGATTTGAGTCATAATTAGCGCTTTTTCGCACATACACTGATACAGAAAATTAACCATGTATTGTAAAAATCTAAAACTGTACATCTTTTTGTAGGAATAAATGGTCTTTTAAATGCACGTTATTTCATTAAATTATGATTGCTAATTACTGAGATACAAGCTTCTAAAGTCAGAGGCCTTGCATTTTTACTACGATAGTAGTGGAGAAAAACCAAAAAGTGTATCACGTTTATTAGAGCTCGAATTCATTTTGTAATCAAAATGACTTGAGTTTGTCACCAGTATTGAGTAACAGACTCATTGTACAAAGCGTGCACTTTCGTTCACGTGGCGTGATTAAATAAGGAGTTAAAGACAAGAGTAACTACATGACAATAGCTTGACGTGACTCGACGGTGCGCGAAGGCGTAAGCAGATTCGATTCGATATTAATATTAATAACTGCTGCTTATAGTGTCTGGCAATGGTCTAAGACTGTTAATCTGGATCCTCCTCTGTTATCTCATCCGTCCTTTGCTAGATTTCTCCCTGATAGAGTCTTTACAACCATTTTGTTTGTTTGGTTGTGAACATCTGTAATATACTTCATTCATACATTTTTGAGGAGCTCTTTATATAAATCAAATAAGTACTCAAAACTATTTCACAATTATGTTACCTACAAACTTTTCTTAAAACATATAAATGCTAGAGTGTAATCAAGTGTGCTTAATTATATAGGCTTCCCGGAAATTCACTGTCTGATCCAGGATCATCGTGTTCTAAGTCATCTTCGGGATCTTTTCGTTTGCGACCATAAGCTCGTTTACTGGTTGTTGGAATAGCGTCAGTTTCTCCATGGACAAGAGAATTACGATAGAGTAATAAAGGCTGCCAATCTTCACCGCGACTGCTTGGCATTCCTAAATCACACAACTGCACGAAAAATTACAAAAAAATATTATACAATACCTGTTGTAATTCGCCTGTCTAAAAATGTAAGGACAACACGTTTATCTTGTTTTAATAACTTATTTGTAAATTCAGTGACGATTTCTAGGAATGGTAAGTTTGGCGGTGGACAAGTAGGATCTTCAATTCCATCGGACCCACTTACAGCAAATAAAATGCCTGCACGATGTAGGGCTGTTATTGCCTCACGATTTTTTACTGCATCAAGACCAAAAGATAGTGCAAACCTTTTGGCCAATTCCTGAGAAGCAAAAATTATGTAAAACTAGTAAATCGTTAAGAGCTAAATTACCTTTAAAGCAAAAAAGTCATCGTGTTGCCTTAATGAACGATTTCCGCACGTAGTCTGTACAGATTGAAACATCATATTTAAACTTAAACACATTGTTAATGCACAATTCACTTTGTTTATTTCCCTTGCTTTGCTTAGCGTTGCTTTAATTATGTCACCATATTCATTATAATACTTAACATAATGCTTAAAAACATCAGCGGCGGCTTTAGTCGGCATAATATTGTAAACAATTAATTTACAATATGCAGCTAGGAAATTACGTCTCTTATGTAATTCCTCAATACGATGTTCGTCATGGTCTGAGTCTTGCTCGGGTACAAATACATATGTTTGAACAAATTCATTTAAAAGTAGTTGTAAATTACGATCAGGTTCACAAGCTAATTCCGCTAAATGTGGTGCAGTATTATTTAATTGTTCGCTGAAAACGATTAAGAGATCGCAGAGGCACACGTACGCTTCTTCTCTAATAATTGCATGGGGTGCCATACGTATGAGGCACTGGGCTGCTATCAAATACTGATCTAAATGATCACGCAATTCTTGTATTCCTGGACCTATGGGCCCCCCACCTTCATGAGTAGCTTCAAGACCTTGCAGTCCCCACATTAAACAATAAAAACAGGCACTGATACTGTATTTTTGAGCTTCTGGCGGAAGTGTGCTCTCTGTATCCTAAAAGGTAGAAGGGAAAAATTTATCGATTTACGTAGAAAAAGAATAGGCTTAATTAATGTTTGCAATATTAATAATTTAAAGTGGTGGTTTCCACAATTTTCATTATAACTTGTTGGTCACTAGTATTATTAACTATTAGTTGAGACCTAAACCTATTCTTTACATCTTGTTTTATGTCAATATCATGTGTGTTTATGTAAAAATTGAACAATTTACCTTTACGTCTTGAAACAAGGTACTCCATAAATTCCATTGATTTAGATTGTGGCACGCATAAAATAGTGATACCTTTTTAAGAGAACTGACAACATTGAACGTTTCATCAGCATTTGGAGTTTCTTCACCAAGAAGCAGATTTCTCCAATCATCAATAGCATCCTTATAAGATGCTACAATCATATCAACAATTGTGGATCTAGCTACATCACATCGAGTGTATAAAGAATGTCCATCTGTACATAAAAATTCTAATGTTTTGGCACAGGTTTCTAAAACCTATAGAAAAAGTTGCATACCATTTCACAATTTATTAACATTCTATACCTCCTGTTCGTGATGTATCTCTGCTATATGCTTTAATTTTGTTAGCAACATATTAAGAGAACCTTCCTGTCTGCCGCTAGTGTATAGGTCAATTTCAAAAAACTGAGGTATTGTCAATAAATTGGCAAGTTTCTCTGGATCAGCTGAATACTTATCTAGTAATGGTGGTAATGTAACTATAAAATGTTCAGTTAATTTTTGTTTATCTTCTCCCGCCTAAAATTTGTATTACAAGTCTATCCCGTCAGAGAATAGCATTTACCTGTTTTATTTCACGCAAAGATGCCATTTTACGTGTGGGGGCCTCTACCAACTGGAGCATCTCCGGTGGCAGCTTGTCTAATACAACAGACCATTATCTCAATGAGACTTGTCTCTTGTCTATTATCGAGTGGCTCCTCATGTGGACCTGCTTCTTCCAACAAAAGATCAGTCATACATTCCCAATCTTTCATCATAGGATTTGACTCAATTAAAGAATCTACTAAATATGCAGCATGTTCGTGTAATTCTGATTCTATGAAGAACTGTACCAAATCGCGGATAAATGGAGTATTTGCTAGACGTTTCTTTCCCCTCTTAGTTTTACCAGGATCACCATCTGATGGTTGAAACAATCGCTCATTAAGAAATTCGCCTGCTGCCTGAGCAACTGCTCGATGAGATGAGTAAACCTAAACAGAGACCGTTAAAAGGCAAAAAATTCGGTGAAATCAATACCAATTCATAAACGTGTTCACAGTCTTTGTCTGTTAAAATTTCATGATGATGTTTTAAAATAGATATGACAAGTTTTACTGCTTGAACTGCTACATCGTATTCTTTATCTAGAGTCATGGCAACAATCCTATCCTTAAATTTGTTTGTAAACAATTCTAATTTTCCTTTTAATTCTTCATTTGCATATAACGGTAATAATGCTTGCAAACATCTTAAACGCACCTCTCCAACCTAAAGAATACAACAATACATAAGAAAAGAATGAAGCAATAGAGCAAATTATCATTATTAGGTTGAAGTTGAAGTTGGATATTACAGGGCGATGATGATTGATAACAAAGTTTAGTAAAGATAACAAATTGACCAATACATTAATGCTTTTGTTGATTACACCACAGGTTTTCAACACAGGGTTAAGGGATTTAGTACATAAACCCCTATGACAGATGTGAGCTCAACATGTTCAAGGATAGGGTTACTATACATCCAGATTACCGTGGATATTTCTGGTTTTTAAGCAATGGTCATTTTGACGAATTGAGAAGTCTCGCATGATACACTTTTAATGTACATCCATTAAGCCCCCCCCTCCCCCACCCCGAAAAACAACGTTGAATGTCATTGCATAATTAAGTGTTAATTAGGTGCTCACATTAAAAATTTAGTGCTTTGACCGTTTTGCACAAAAATGTATTCACTTTGAGAGGGGCTAACTTAGCTGGACCCCCCCCCCCCCAATTAAAAAAAATTGGACTTGTAAAAAGTCATTAAGAGACATACCTTAATTAGACTAAAGTAGTGCTTCGGTTCCTCTCTTATGTTCCTATGCAGTACTTAGATGATTTTGTCTATACAATCGGTGGCGTGGGGCTGTGTTCCAGAAGCAAACCGGGCCCTTCAATGCGTAACAAAAATAACATTTTCTTAAGGGCCCCATTAGCAAGACACTAGGAATTTATTGTTCATACTTACAGGTGGGTATTGTTCGTTTATCCCAAAATAATAAGATGAAAGGAGATTTTATTAAATGACAAGAATATAACAAATGCAAAGGAAATAAAAAAAAATAAGAAATGCCCAATTTTTACGAATATGTTCGTTGTAGTGTATTCGCAATACCATGGTGGTTGTTTCTGTAAACATTAGAAATTCATATCTATCTATTCGCGAAAAAAAGTTTCAGTATCGCCGCCACACGGCAGTTCTACACTAGTCCGTGTGAGATAATTTAAACGAAAGTGTTTACTTTATGTGTAACGAGTGTTAAGTAGCTTTTTCTTTTTTTAAAATCTAATTGTAAATGAAAAAAGTACGTAAAAATAAAAGTAATGTTACTGCTCGGTTCCGCAGTGCAAAGATATTATTCCGAAAATGTATCTTTTCATACCTTTCCCATAACTAATAAAAGGTTATGTTCGGAATGGGTACGATTCTTGAAAATAGGAAAAGAAGTTTCAAGGTACATGCGAATATGCAGCAAACATTTTAAAGAACAGGATAAATTAGCCCTTTGGCGATCTCACATCAGAGATATGTCTCACATACATCGAACATATTTAATTTTTTGACATTTCTACAGCGCCCTCTATTATTACTTTTTTTCGCGAATTCTGCGAATTGAGCATTTCTACGTTTGCACTTTACTCACTATTACTATTTACAATACGTCACATACACTGTTACACAGTGTGGATCAGCCAAATGGAATAAAGTCGTTATTTCAATCATTGTGCATACTTATAAAAATTCCGAAACACATCAATTTTAAATTCTAAAACTACATCCTATTGCGTAAAAATTTTATTCCTTAGGGTTGGGGGTTGCATTGCAACTCCTAAATTTTTAAATGGGAAGTAGGGGCTTGTGATATATCATTTAAATTTTAAAAGGTCTCTTCATTGTCTATTCAAGAATGCCATTTGCAATGTGGTACTTAATGCTAGCTTTGTTTAAAACGCCTCAGCAAATTGTTGCTTATGTGGTTGATTTAATTTTTTTAAAATATTAATTTTTGCAGATTTGAAAACAATAAAATTGTTGAATAGACAATGAAGAGACCTTTTAAATGATATATGAGTATATGACAAGCTTAAGGTTTAGTTAGCTCCACCCAAATTGAATACATTTTTGTGCCAAACGGCCAAAGCACTACATTTTCAATGTAAACACCTAATTAACACTTTTAATTAGGAAATGAGAGTTAATGTGAGATGCAATGGGAGGGGGGGGGGGCTAATTTAATGGGCGTTTTTAATAGTCAAAAATACAAATCTCACCTTGTCATGCAAAGTCCATCCAATATATTTTAAATAAGAGTCATCCAAAAAGTTGGCATGAAATTTGTGCATCCAAATTCCTATCTCAGTCATAGCGATTGCCCGTATCTCAGGCAATGTATCACGATAACGATGAACAAAAACCGATTTAAACATGTAAGTTAACATATTTTTGATTTCGTCCATATTTTCTTCCAATTCCTGACGCTTACCCAATAATGATTCTAAACGATCGCTTGCACGTTTCTCACGTGTCTTTTGTCTTTCGGCCTCGTACTGTCTTTGCGTATTATCCAAATTTACAGACACTGTTAATGCCACGTCAACCAAAGCCGTCATAAGTTTCATAGCGCCTAATGTTGCAGTATGTCGAAATGCACGTACCTAAAATAATAGTCTATAAGAAGTATGAGAAATATAACGGTGGCTCACCTGAGAATCAGAAAGGCCGGTTAACAGCGATATTATGTTATCCATAAGAAATTGATCGTATATAATTGAATATTGACATTGTTTCACTAAAGTTTGAACAAAATCGCAATAATTTTGTCTGAATTTTTTCCAACTTTGGCCTGCCATTATAAGAGGATATTCGCCAGACTCTTCATCAAACTCTTCTGTCATTTTTCTAATAATTGCGGCATGCTCCATATTAGCTTGCATTTGTTGCGTAATTCTTCCCTTACATCCTGACGCATTGATAAAAAATTGCATGAGAATAATTAGAGCAGCTTCACGATTTACCTACAATTGTTGAGCTGTATTTATGTAAATCACCATGTAATGGTTTACTTACTTTGTAACTTTCGATCCAATCGTCTACAATATTTGTTAAAGACGCTTTACTGTTACGAATTGTATTGTACAAAACCGTGTCATCATCACCACTGCTCTCTAGATTATGATGATGATGATGCTGTTTACGACCAGGCGGTCTCCCTCTAGGTCGTCCACGACCGCTATGTGTAGGGGCCGTAGGCGAATGTGATGAAACTGGCGCTATAACTGTTTGAGGTGCTCCTGCTCCTCTTGCTTTAGATCTTGTTACTCTACGAAGTCCTGGTGTTGGCGGTGACTCAAAAACACTTTCTGCAGATGAAGTACCAACTTGATCATTATATGGTTCACCGTACATACTCATCATTTGACTGTACTGAGAAGCAAATGCTTCCGATTCTAGTGCAGGTGTCATAGGATTTTCATATTCTGGAGGTGGCTCATCCATTCGTATACGCTTTCCACCACGACGCTGCATATTTACAATATTTTATATAAGAATAGTAACGGCAATTTAATGTTGCAGAACTTATCGCGTTACTCACGTAATTTAAATCTCATGACAGATAATAAGAGAAATAAGAAATGTATGTATACTTTTACAAAACTCACTAATAAGCAAGTACAAAACAGTCTTTTATGGAATTCAAATTTAAAAGACCTGCAAAATAGTAAAAAAACTAAACATAATGTGCAATCTAACAACAATTTTACTGTTAGGTAAGGCGTAAATATTATATTTAAAGAATTTTGTGAATTTGTTTACATTTACACATAAAAAAACGTTAGTGGCTAGTGGAGGAAGGCAGCAAAATCGCTTGTTTATAAAGGATAGCATATTAGCATAATAAGTTAGAGAGAGAGGATTAGGAGACAGCACCTGAGACACTGCTAAACTCGCTTGTAACTCACATATCGTAGTATTACACTGTGTAATCTGTGGTATCTGGTATGTGACGACTGTCTCGCCGCAGTTTGGCTCTTCGTTGGCACTGCAGTGCGCAAGCGCAGAGCAAAATGTTAATATGCCTGTTATTAATTTTAAATTAAAAAAATTCTGGCAAATTGCCACGAGACTTCCTTCGTATTAACACTTTTTCCAAAAAATAAATATAGCACAATATATATTGCTGAATTCAGAAAAAAATACTCTTAAACTACATAAAAAAACTGCAACTTTATCTTACAAAAAAAATGAGTGCCGCCATTTTGGCTTATACCGGAAGTGAAGTTATGAAAGGTAATATAATTGGATCCAGGAGAGTTGGCGTGCACGTCATTACTTGTAATTGTATGTATTAAGATTAAAATTTGAAGTCAAGAAATAATGACGTCGCGAATGAAATCTGCCAAATCGTAACAAGGCAGTGTTGCAAATAATACTTTAATTACCCACAGGTAGTTGCTTGTGCTACTTTCAAATTGTCATAGTAATATTTTACGTGTTTAATTAACCCATTACGTATAAAACGTATCTTAAAAAATTAATTAAGGCGGATTCCCGCTCGTACGCAGAATGGCGATGACGCAGAAACTCGTTGACGTAGAAAGTCGAACCCTGTGTATTTAGATGGTGCCGTTCCTAGTAGCGCGCGAAACCACAAGGCGCAGGTAGCAGTAGCCAGTAGTTGTTTGTGTGCCGGCGCAACGTAGAAGCACAGTATACCTACGAACAGTAGTCCCACTAGAGGAAATTTATCAATACACACTCTTTTCGCGCCAAATTGCGCGTGGCACCTTGCGCATTGAACTTCCACAACAACAAATGGCTACTTAGTACTTTTGCGTGAATGTCTTGTTCTTTTGTTGTAGGGCTGTGAATGCTGTGATTGTTAGCACACGTACTACATTTAGGTATTACATTATAACTATAAGTAAATTTAGTACCTACGCAACTACTCCTTTCACAAATCGAATACGCATTTGGCATAAAACATGTTTAAGTTTATACCTAATATTGACATACTGTCACCCGAGTAAAAAAAATACACCCATTTAGGAACCGCCAGATGCATTTTATTGCACTGTTGACTAACCTAATGCCCTATATAAATTGCATAACAAAGGGATTTCCGTTCACGCCGAGACATATGATATGCTTGGGTAGGTTTCTTCTTTGATTATGAGCTCATTAACCTCTACCTATGAAAATACCTAAGTGTATACGTGCTCATTTTCGTACTTGAGAAGACATTGTATCGTGACACTGGCACCCTGCGCAGTAGATTTTGAAAAAATATTCGTCACAACAATATCAAAGACGCCGACACGAAGTGGTATTACTGTTCGTAGGTATACTGTGGTAGAAGCAGCGTTGCCAATGCTATTACAATAGTAATATATCTATTACTCTGTACTCCTGTCTATTACGCTATTACTCTCGAAGCAAAATCTATTACGTTTTCCAATTTCTATTACATTTCAGAGAAAAGAAAAATAATACGCATATTTGACCATTAATACTTATAAATCTGTATAAATATTTTTCAATTGAATTCAAAATTGGGATGTAGTTATTTCACTAGCATTAAGTTGGCTTGGCACCATAGTTATTGCACTGCCTGCCACAGAATTTGACAGGAATTAATTCTGTGGTTCTACTAACTTCACGGACTTGGTTTTCTCTCTCTATCTATTACTAATTAGTTATTGCTTCTGCTTCTCCTCGTGTTTGTTTTTAATCTGATAACTGATATATATATATATATACCCTGCGACTCGTCGTACCACAGAATAGGGAAATCCCTTACTCTGTGGACGGTTTATGTGTCACTAAAGTCATTGAATAAAGAAGTAGGTTCACTCAACGCTATAGGTTTGGACGAATTTGAACACCTATTATTTAATTAATTATTAATATTGGTCTATTACCCAAACTACCTAATCTATTACTATTTTTTCAAATTTCTAGTACAAAAAAAAATTAAGGGTTGGCAACACTGGGTAGAAGTCTGTACAAATTCAACTTTGGCTGCAGAAGTACTCCGTCTCCGGTACGGTTTTCCCGCGCATCAGCTGATAACTCCACGTGTTGTTTTGTTTTAATAAATTTGAAGTGAGATGGGCAGTGTAGACGAATTTAATTTGATCGAGGCTGTGCATATTAGGCCAGAAGTATGGGACAGCAATTGTGTACAGTTCCGAAGCAGGGACAGAAAAACAAAGGCCTGGCAGTCAATAGCAGGAGAAGTGGGAAGTGATGGTAAGTATTTTTTAGCAGTGTTTAAATATTGTTAATATATTTTAACAACCTTGTAAGTAATATTAAATGAAATAGTAATTAATTTGTTATAGTGGAAAGTTGTGTAAGTACGTGGAAGAAGCTGCGTGACCGGTACACGAGAACAAAACGGAACATGCCATCTGGTTCAGAAGGAGGAAGAAGAACGTGGGACAAAGAAGAATATATGAGATTTTTGGATAAAGTGTTAATTACAAGGAAGTAGGTTTGCTAGTATTGTGTTTGTCTCAATTTATAGTGAAAATATGTTAATTTCCAGAACAACAAGCAATGTTCATCGGGATAAAGCCACAATAGACAATAGCGAAGATTATGAAATGCAAGAAATTGCACCGGACGAAAGCCAAGGTCAGCTCCTAGTAGATGTTGCAGAGTTGGAATCTGCAGAATTTATTGTTGAGGGTCCGTCATCGTCATCGACAAATTCTACTACACATAGCGTCCTGTTTACACCAGACATGGAAATTGCCCGTGATTCTAACATGTTTGACACTCCAGTAACAAAAACTGTTAAAAAACGCAAACGTGCTTTGGATAAACATGAGAATGATGACGTTGCAGCTACATTGATAACTGCAATCAATAAATTAACAAAGGATGAGACTCCGAATGAGGCTGTCGACTCCCTTTTGTTAGCTTTTATAAAATACCATGGAGAACAGGTGAGAAGCTTACTGGAGGGGAAAACTGTTGCACAACAACGTAGAATTAGGAACCGTCTAACAGCATTCGTAGATGAGCTATGTGAGGAATTTGTTTAAATTTTTAATAATACATTTAGATAATAAACTTTCTTATTGTGCATTTATTTTTATTTTTTTCTTAAGAATAAAATTTGTTTTTTATACCAACTTTTATTATTAAATTATACCATTCCATCCTGCCATGGTACACTTCCAGCATTTGAATTAAAATATATACATAATTCGTCCCTAATTCTTGTTACTTCATGGGAATAATTACGTGAGCCTTGAGATTGGATATTTTGAAAACCATCCATTTCTGTACGCCATAACCCAGGGGTCACCTAGAAGATTTGATATTGTTCACAACTAAATAATATACACAATATAATTATGTACTTCTCCTGACGGGTTTTCATTATCAGCAATATTACGAAGGTAGCTGTCATTTGCTCTAACTGTCCTTAAAAAATTGTGAAGCACTACGGTTGCTTTAATAATGGAGTCAACTGTTTTCGGATGTGCAATGATAGGTTTACGCAGGATTCGCCACCTGGATGCTAAAATACCAAAGGTATTTTCAATCATGCGGCGTCCTCTACTTAACCTATAATTAAAAATTAATTGTTCCTTATTTGCATTTTTTCGAGGATAAGGACGCATTAAGTTTTTTCGTAAGGGAAATGCTTCATCTGCCACAAAGAAGCATGGTAATGATTTGTCAGTCCCAGGTAGTGTATCACTTTTGGGAGTATTGATGGTGTCCTCCAATATTGCTCCTCCGAACTTGGAGTTTCTAAAAACTCCGCTATCTCCACAAATGCCTACATAAAAGAACTATATTATTGATATGTGATATCTGACCTACCTTGAGCTCCAATGTCAACCAAAGTAAATTTATAGTCGGCATCACATACAGCCATAAGAATTATGCTATAGAAATGTTTGTAATTGTAGAATTTCGTTCCTGACTTATATGGACTTTGGATAGCAATATGTTTCCCATCAATGGCACCAAGACAGTTGGGTAGATTCCACCTATATAATGTTAAAAATGAGAATTATAAACAAGTATTTTCTAATACAGTATCTCAAACCTGTTGTTGAATTCAGATTTAATATGTTCCCATCTTTCAGGTGTTGGAGGTTGTAAATATTTGTCGTAGAGTACTTCCCACAAAGCATTGCAAGTCCTTCGAATTATTCTACAAACAGTTGCTCGTCCTCGAAGGTATGACCTTGCAACTTCGCACATCTGCGATCCTTGTGACAAATAACTAACAATATCGTAACATACTAAAAGAATTAGACTATAAGAAAATTAATACCTCAATGTAATTGCTAATTGTTCTTCGACTGTAATTGTTGTTAAACAACTCCTTTTTACTAATCGGTCCTTCACCATGTTGGTAAGTGTAACAAATTCATCAACATACAGGCGGGTATATTTAAAAAACTCTTCGGGATCTTCACACATCATCACCTTAAATGAATTTAGATATCTGCCCGTTTTCGTCCTGTAAGTATTTACAGGTCGCACTTGCCATCTCCTGCCTTTTCTTTTTTTTGGAAGCAACAGCCCCAGTTGATGGCTTGTAGCTGCTAATAAAAGCAACTTAAGCTTTACATTCCTGGACATTATGTCAAATAAAATCCTGAAATGTAATAATATAGACTACGACTACAATTTTCATTTATTTTGTATTCACCTTTACAAAGCAGCTTAGAATATATATAATATATAGACTTATAGAGCAGTTTTTAAAAAGTTAACCTCAAATTAACGTAAAACGGCAAAACATAAACAAGGTGAACAAGGAAGAGGTTACTGCTAACTGCGAACGAGCGGGAATGGTGAATTTTCGTTTGCTATTCAGACGCGGTTCTACGACTTTCTACGTTACGTAGCCACAGGTACTTTTACAGCACGTATATCTGCGTACGAGCGGGAATCCGCCTTTAGAGCTTAGTAAAGCTAAATGCGGAATTCTAATAAGTGCAATATGTTGTGGGGACCTGAGCCACAACCGATCTTATACGATAGACGGATAGACGACAGTCCATGCTTTACACTTGACATGAACATGCACATTTGTGTAATATTATGTTTAATTAAATGTACTTAATCTGTGATCAATTAATTAATTATTTATGTGTATTCCACCACGTAACACAATAAACATATTAGGTGTTTTCTTTTTGCATCGCTACAGGCTTGGGCACATGCACAATCATCACGTGATTAAAGTGCCTTGCGTCATAAGACATTTCTGCCTCAGGTTAATATAAAACTTAAATAAAGCTTTTAAAACGAATAGGGTTATTTTTATAAAACGAATGGTGTGTATTGACAGAGCTGACTTAAAGCTACCACAGGCTACCACAAAATGCAAAAAGAAAACACCTAATAACGTCTGCTGCGATTGAATTCGTTCTCTGGGCGGTACGTTTGGCACTAATGTTATATTGGATTGTCAAAACATGCTGTTTTGTGGTTAAAAATATTGCAATTTTCGTAAATCCGTTCTAATAAGAACTGTTATTAATAATTTGATAATTAGAACAAAATAACTGTAAAGAACGAGTAAATAAAAGGGCAAAACAACAACGAACAGAAATAATACGAGATTATTTATAAATAATGAATAAATTTGACATTGACAGATAGTGTTGATTGAAGTCAGCTGTTGGACATACGGACATACTCACTTCTCTCTCATTTTCACTGGCGATCATCTATACGCACGTCTTTACTTAAAACACATGCAAACTATATTGCCATCTTTATCACAAACATGTATTAAGCTTTAATGATTGTTTAAAAGGAATGTCGTGCATTCATTCGGAAACCTATGACGTGAACGCCAACTCTTGTTGTGGATCGAACATTAGCATTTTCGCCCTTGGCCCGAATGCATGGATTGGCGAAAACCGCATTTCCATAACTTTTATTATATTATAATCTCTACACGAGCGTTGCAGTCATTTTTTGACACTTTTTTCAAAAGTTTGATGAAATGTAGTGTCCATTCGTCGGAAGATAAAAAGTAAATCCATTTGAAAAGTTGATTTTTTTGCAATGTCAACCAAATGTCTCATTATAACAGAGTAGAGCGCATGCTATTATATCGGTTTATCAGGGTATAGATTGCTAATAGTGCTGGCAAAAATTGTGAAAATCGATTAATAGATTTCTGAAAAAAATCGATTAATCGCAGATTAGTCCAAAATCGCGAGCACTCGAAAATCTCGATTAATTGATTTCTGTGCCTAATCGTGTTCGAACGAATCGATTATTTGATTTATTCGACATTTTTGCCAGCACTAATTGCTAACCCCAAGTTAGACTGCATACTAAAGCGGTACCAAAAAAACAATTGATCTTTATTCATATAATAAGTAATGCAATGAGTAAATATCAAATTAAAATAAAAAATTAATCTTCTTTAAACGCAGTTCCATATTTCCTTTTTTTCTTCAACTGAGATTTGGTATTGTTAATGTAATCATCAAGTTCAATTTTTCCTCCACCGTCATTAGGCCACATATTTTGTTTTTCAAGTCTATTTCTTACATCTTTTAATCGATGTTGCAATTTATTTCTAGTATCGTTTATAGTTTCATATTCTGGTGCGTAACAAACATGTAAAATACCGCCGTAAAATGATTTATTATCTAAAAGGCGTTTGGCGACACGAGCAGATTGAATGCGTTCAAACTGAACGTGATAACATTCAGTAAATAGTTCTGTTTTGTAATCTATCACACAACGATAAGATTTAATTTTACCATATTTTAAACAGGCACTTTTTAACTCGTTTCTTAAATTAATTTTTGGAACTCCATATATGAATAAGTGTGACGATTCAGAGTTTATTGTGTATACCTATTGAAATAAATTAGTTTGCTTACGTTTTTTGTTTATAACTTACTTTCACAGCCAACAGCTTTCTCCCTTGTCTATACGCAGGTCTAGTTTCACATAATTCTAGTTGTTTGTGATGTTCTGCTTCTTTCAAAATTGTGCCTTCATTTGATTCATCCATTGCTTAAAACTGCGGTTTCTTGATATTTACAGTCTTATTTTGGCACCACTATTGCTTTGTCGATATTGTTAATCATTTTTTTTATAATTAGAGACCTTTCCATTTTACAATAACATATTTATATTATATTATGTATACGTATATTTGTAACAAGTACGTACAAGCACAGAAGTATTTGTATTTCTATTTTTGTAAATGTAGGATTTTATTTCATAACCTCCAAAACCTCCAACAATTTTTTAATTACTGCCAAGTGCCAACCGCTGCCAACTAATGAACTGTTGCCAACTCAAATATTAACAGGACTTGTCCGACTTGACCACAGAAGAAATTTTTCCGGGTGCAGAAGCGACACTCGGCGGTTTCTTTGATGTTTGATAAAGTCACTAAATATTCTAAAGTACCGCAACGTTCGCCATTTTGGGGTTAAAATTTTGGCGGCAATTTCAAATATTGAAGACCTAGTCGCTAGAAAATTTAATGACTTTATGAAGTGTTTCTTAAAAACTAAACTCACATTAGATACTTATCAATATATTTCTTAAAAATTAGTTGTCATTGTTATTAAAAGGTACAGTTTAATTGAAAGATAAAAAAGTTGGAACTTTGCCACACGAACCTAACATACGTTTTTAAAATTGACATTTTATTTTGTCGTGTTAATACTTCATTTAGAATCGTTATTTAAATCACAGAGAAAAGGATAACTAAAAAATACAGCAAGTAATGTGTAAGAATAAGAAGACGAGCCTGTCTATGGGAAAACTACAAGTTTATGATGTTTTTCAAATTGCCGCGTTTCAAACCAAGTGTCAAACGTCAAACTTAGTAATAGTAAAATTTTAGACCAATGGTTTAAGAGTAAAATACTAATTTTCATCGTATGTCAAACACAGATGTCATTTTTTCCGCCATTTTGGGGTTAAAATTAGCTTTCTCTCTCTAACTCATTGGAACATAAGGTTGCGGTACTTTAGAATATTTAGTGACTTTAATGTTTGATGCGCTAGACTGCCATCTTAGAAGGATATAATGTATTTGAGCGGTATTGTTTATTAAAAATACCCAATATATAAAATAAAATATACTATTTTATGTAATGTTCTTATCTCCTGGCATTGAACTGTACGCTATTAAGCAACTGGAAGGGATACGGACGATTTCAATGCATTGTAGGCGTTGAAGCTAAGAAAGACAGATGCGGAGTAGGTACTTCTGTCCACTTCCAGCTTGTTGCGGTAGTAGAGCAGACGAGAGAGCTAACTACCGCAACGTATTTTTTTACCTGACACCTGCATTTTATGCTCCGTGTTATCGTTTGTATGACGTTGCGTGCAAGAGAAAAAGATAGAGATCCCAAGTAACACAAGACTGGCTCTTTAGCTGGCACAGCCAAAAATTGGCTGTGACAACGTCATGGCAGCACCTGAATGGCTGTATTTTGGCAAGCTGTATAATAGCTTTACATTTTCGCTGTGGCAGCGCTTTCACGTAGACAATTTAGCTGAGAATGCTATTTGGCTGTGATGGAGTACATTGCAGCCAAATGAAATTCTAATATACAGCTATATGGCAATTCCAGCCATTTAGCTGCCGCATCGTCCATCACAGCCACGAATATGACCATATAACAGCGATTTGGCCAAAATAGCTGCCATTTGGTCATCACAACGTTTATAGCTATACATTTTGGCTGCAATCGACACAGCCATATGGCTGCAATGACGTCCTAGCAGCTTGATTATGACTCGCCATTTTAGCAACGAGGACGTTTTCACAGCGCTGCTAAAGCGCTGTCACAGTTACTGCGCTAGACAACTTGGCTGTGCAGTGTAGCTGCCATGACGTTGTAATGACCAAATTACAGCTCGCTGTGTTACTTGGGATACCAATTCGTTAAGGATTGCCTAACTTGGCTGTGGCTTCAATGTTACTTATGCGCCTTTCCTTGTTATAGTTGCGTGTAGCACCAGGGCCGTAGCTAGGCGTTGGCGATAGGGGGGGTTTCTAGGTAAAAAAATATGAAACTGAACTAAAACATTTATTTGCAGTTGTTTGTTTTTATTAGCGAGTATGTTATTAGTATAGTAGAGTAGGTTTTGTCATAGGGGGGGTTTGAACCACCTAAATCACTCCCATATATACGGCCTTGTGTAGCGTATAGTTCAATGTCACCAGGCATTGAACTCTTCACCAGGTTGTAGTATCCACAGTTGGGTTACCTATATTTTAGAGATCCGACAACATGTACAAAAAGCTGAAAAGTAGTGGCAACGTCGATACTTTTGTTAGTACTCGTAGATCCATCTGGCGGAGGAGTTGGTGTAGGGCGGCTTAACCTTAACTTTCAGTTTCGGGTTTCGGCATCTGATTTGAAACCGCGAAGTAGTAAAGATCGTTTTATTTGTTTTTATTTTTGGTGACTCCATTTTAGTGCTTTCTGCAGGTGAAACGTTTTTGATTAATACATTTATATCTGTCTAATTGAATTGCATTGTGTGTTATTATAAATTGGTCTTCCCCTGAATTTGCATTACCTCGCTTTTCAACGGAGTATCCAATTAATTTGAATCTCACATTGGGAGCGTTCGTTGATTATTTTGATGTCGTGTGTAAAATAGTAGAACTATCTATGTAATGTCCAGTTGTTTCATGTTAAATATGTGTTTGAACTTATGGCATTTCCGACATTTAATCATATATGTGTGTAGTTAGAAAAAATATGAAAACAAAACAAACAAATGACAAAAAAATATGAATACCTAAAAACAGACAGTCGCAATGAGGAATACTCACGGCTGATTCTGACTTCGATATTATTATTATGTGTGTAGTTAGCAAATGTATTATGATTTTTCCTATTTATTTATGTGTTTTATGATTAATTGAGGGAAATTACAAATGAGTTCAAATTGAACATAATGTATTAAATATTTGTGGATAAACAGAAAAGGTGGCTCTATTGTATTCGAAACCGGACCTAACTGTACCCTTTGTGTATTTTTACCTGAAGTTGAACCCTTTTTGTAACTTGTGTACATGTCAGTGGCGGTTGCTCTATAAGGCCGCTTGGCCGCGCGCCCCTCCTAAGGATTGTTAATAACGTACCACAATTTAAATGTTTCCAAATTGATACATACATACTAACTAAACCAAATAAAATTTCTAAATTTCAACAAAAAACTAAATATCTAGTCTACTTCTATCATCTCATTCATCTAATACCTAATAGTTTCGCGCAACGAGGATTATTACTTTGCTAATAATAAGTCTCGGCGCCCGCAACCAGCGCCCGGCAGTGTAGCATTTGAAAAGCATACGAAACAGCCCGAAAGCCACAGGATGATACACGATCGTAACGTGCTATGAGGCCGCAAGATATCGGCGGCGGAGGCAGTATCTTATCGTTTGCCGTTGTGTTTCTATGTATCATGCCGAGTTTTTCGTTTTGTTTGTTGCGTGCGGCTGTGATAATGAATACGGTAAATTATATTATTCAAATAAATGTTGATAGGCTGCCGTTAGTCGATAAACTTAAAATTAAAGAACTAGGGAGACCGTTACCAGACTTAAAGTTATCGCAAAGTTGCGAACGAAAAGCCGAAAACAGGTCTTTTACCTACTTATTTTATTTTGTTTAATTTGTGTAAATATTTTGTTCTTTCATTTTTCTACTTAGACAGTGCCTTAGACTTTAAGATTTTAAAGGTAGGTGAACTTTTATTTAAAACGAGCAACTTTTGACTTTTTTTTCGGCGTGGCACCCCCAAAATTTTAGCCTGCGGCGGCACCGGCGCCTACAGCGCGCTTATTCGATTTGCGCCCCTCCAAACTTAAACCTCACGACACGCCACTGGTACATGTCTATCTTTTTAAACTCTGGCCCCTTTTATTTTAATATGCAATGTTAGTTTGATTGGATTTGATTTGTTTAATTTGATTATTTATTGTACTATTTACAACTGCTGCATAAAGTATTTAAATCTGATCGAAGAGTAACAACAATTTATTGTAAATGTTTTGTCTTGATATTATTTAACAGTCTTGCTGCTATAATGTTGTATTTGATTTGATGTCATGTATGTAATTATGTCAAAGGAGGAGTTTTTTTAGTGTTTACACTTTTTCTCCTCCGAATCGTCGAGTAACTGTCAATAAATGAATTATTTTGGTACAGTTAATGTTGGTTTTGTTTCTCCTTCCCGATCATAGTTCACGACCAGTATATTCGAACCTATTATACGATAGAGGGCCTGCCAGACGATCACGAGCTTATGTCATTTTGGGGTTGGTTTGTTTTAGAGGGAAAGTTTAAATTTTGTAGGCCATGTTTAGGGTTTCCCGCTCCTTTTGAGTTTATTAACGTAATGGGGATGAAGTTAGCCGCTTCGTAAAATTTTAGTTAGTTAGTTAAGGGCTAGGGGGGTACATTACAAGGTCCTTCCCTAACCTCACATTACAATTACAAAATTCAAACCAGAGAGGGAAATATTTAAATCCACTAATACCACTAATACCTGGCACGTGATCGCAATCGTCTGGTAGGTCCCCCTATTGTGCAAGCGACAAAAAACGCTGGCAGTGAACTATAACCGAGAGGAAGTATCAAAAAGTAATACACATGACACAGTAAACACCAAAAATGCATTTATTTGACTTTCCCTAAAATTTAGTTGTTTCGTAAAACAAAGTCGATAATGAGAACGCCCAGTTCAATCGAAGAATAACGAAAAGAAAAACTAGGAAGAAAACTTCTCGTTTCAGTTAATTACATAAGTATCAATTAAATTACAACACCCTACAAATGGTAAATACTAAGACATCGGTAACATCAAAATTTGAAGTGTTGAAGGCCTTCACTCAATGTTAATAACAAATGTTGCACTTTACAAATACATATTACCCGTACAAAACAACAGAAACAAATCATATCAAAGGCATTTACATACAAAAACAACATCGGTACATATGAAAACAAGTTTTATGGGTTTACGACATGAAAATACACCAAAAGTTACAGGTGGCAGACTAGCAGCTGCAGAAATAAAAGTACATGGTGTTGGGTTTGAGGAGTGACAAATTCAGTAAGTATGCCAGTTGTAGTCGTTGTAGACACTCGCGCGCGCATAACAAATTAGAATTGAACGTTAAATTGAAATCTGGCATCTTCATCAATTAACACACTTTTACCTATTCAGTAGGTGTTTTATTTTTGCACGTTGTGGTAGACTTAAGTCAGTTCTGTCAATAACACACCATTTGTTTTATAAAAATAATTTGACTCAGTTCTCGATAACCCTATTCGTTTTAAAAGCTTTATTTAAGTTTTATATTAACCTGAGGCAGAAATGTCTACATGACGCAAGGCACTTTAATCGCTTGATGATTGTAACTTTACCTAACCCTGTGGCGATGCAAAAAGAAAACACCTATTCATTACCATCATTTCATAATTACTTCATTATATACAGTGTGTATCTATAATCCCAACAGTCGTTCGCTTTACTTCATTTCTGACTCACCTTGTATCAATTAATTTTGTTACACTACTGGCACGGACGTATAAAAAACAAATGGACTGCTAATTATGTTGAAATAATTGTCCCCTGCCTGTGCGCCGCCCAATGAATAAATAGTGTCGCCGCCATACTGTGCTCAATCACAGAATAAGTAAGGGGACCTTATTCTGTGGCTCAATTTTGTATTGGTGTATTTCTAAAGGAGTAATCCACAGACCCACAAACCACTAACAAAAAAGTGATTTGTGCACAGACCATTAAAAATATTAGTGATCTGTGGAATAATCTTTGATTATATATATAATCAAAGTAATGAACCCTGAAAATTTAGCGGTTATATTTGAAAATTGCAATTTATAATTTGTCATTTCATTATTTCTGAATTTCAATTCTGTAACTATATTTTCATCATCACTTGCTTGGTATCAACGACGATTCTGCTGTTGAAAGTATTAATTTGTAAAATTTCTTCTGGAACGTGGTTTTCGATGTACTCCAAAATGGCATAATATGTGTAACCATTTAACAAACAAAACTTGTTTATTTACACACGACACATAGCAACAATCGTTTCCAACGAAACATCACGCTCTATTCATACTATGTAATGTATATAAAAATGTCAAATATGAAAGCAAGGAAAGGTAAGATATAAAACATTGAGGTTAAGTCAAAGACTTTGAAGTTTGGACCACTTTCGATTTGACGTTTGAAATTGCCAACTAAAATCGATCTCTACAAGAAAATAACTAACTAAGAGCACAGTATGGCGGCTCCCATGGTGGGGACAAATAAATGTTGCCGGTACGTACCAATTAGCAGTCCATTTGTTTTTTATACGTCCGTGACTACTGGTCCTACCAGTTGGCAACCGCGCTTTCCTCATTTCCTGTATTATTAAATTTTGACACTTTGAATCATGACTAACTTTTTATGATTTTTTTAATTTCAATTATCTCATTCATGTATTACTCAGTATCCAAATCATAATGTTAGCAACAAAGCAACCACATATTAGATAATCGTCTCTGTTTTTGTTGTGTATCCTTCACATACCTATTCAGAATGGTAATTATGTCAAGTGTTAGGTATTAAAAAAAACTATTTTTGCCATTATTTTAGTCTAATTCTAATAGAGTTAATATATGCAGTATTGGAGAAGATGTTAAAAAAACTTTGGAAGAATTTAGATTCAGAAAAGAGCAAGATACAACTGCGGTAATCTGTAAGTAGTCGATTACCTTTTCTATTTTATATTTTTACAGTTGTTTTCAGTAAAAGTTGATCGTGAAAAGCAGGAAATTCTAATTGACGAGATTATGGAAAGTACAGATATTTCAAGTATACAGGAAGCTTTACCGAGTCATCAACCACGGTTTATTATCGTCTCATATAAGCGTATACACAGAGATGGCCGTATTTCCTTTCCATTGTGCTTTTTATTTTATACACCGCGAGACAGTCATGCTGAACTTCAAATGTTGTATGCTGGTAGTAAAATGTCCCTTCAGAAAGAGTGTAGTTTAACAAGATCGTATGATATAAGAGAGTTAGAAGAATTAACCGAAGAATGGTTATTAGAAAAGTTAGGAAATAATTAATAGGCAGATGGAATTGCTCATACTTAAGCACTATATAATGCACAAATAATCTTTACTTACCAATGATTACTTTATGAGGGTATTTATTAACTAAGCTTTTTTTACAAAGCAAAATTGCATAGTATTGTTTATTAGGTGATTAATAATTGTTGTATAATCTAGCAATTCAGTATTATTTATATAGGTACATATATCATGATACAATAAAGACTAGATAAGATTTTGCGTAGGAGTGGGCGGGGCCAAGTTCAGCAGCTACGTCACCTTGTGTGTAAAACGCCTAGGGACGTGCGATACCAAGAAAAGTATCGATACTTGGTATTACATTGTATCGAAAGACAAAATTCGATACTGCCATCGTATCGTAAGAAAAGTATCGATACCATAGAGTATCGAAACTACTCCGTGATCTGAACATTCCGACTTTAAAGTATTCAAAATCGTTGATTGAAAGAATTCTTTATTCAATGCCAAAATTAAGTTCTGATGATTAATTATTCTATTTTGAGAAGTACCGAATGGGCACTTTATTCTTCAGATGTTTTGTGAAAGTAAGTGTATTGTATAAAATTTGATGGTTTAAAATATAAAATATGTGGACTGTTAGGCAATACTTAATACATTAATACGATTCAATTCTTAGTAAAAAGTACTGATATTAGTAACATATCGAAAGGATACTATCGATACCAAATTGGCTGGTATTGAAAGAAAAGTATCGATACCAGAATCATATCAGTAGTATCGGAACGTCCCTAAAAACGCCATGTTTACTATGCTGTGACAGGGCAAATAACGTTGTTTTAACAGTTTTAGCTTTGATTAGTGAATAAATTTAGGAAAACGAGGTGTGCTATATATGGATGTCGTGTCGACAGTCAGGCAAAAGGTTTTTCTCGAGACAAAAGATTTTTAGCTTTCCAAAAGACAAGAAAGTGAAAGGTATATGGAGACGCTTGTGTAAACAGAATGATAAATTTAATGTTAGAAGTGTTCGATTTGTTCAAAACACTTTAGTGATGATGATTATAAGCGAAACCTAAAACATGAGTTGCTTCCATACAAGCCAAAAAAATATCGACCCCCAAAAAGGAAGCCATTCCCTCAAACAACTTACCTCTACTTGGCAAAAATTTGTAACACTAATTTCTTTTTTTGTATGTATTACTACAAGTTAATGGACGATACACAATACACAGTTTTATAAAATATCTTTGGACATGTCATAAATTTAAATATACTATTACCTATTATACTAAAAAAACACGGCATCACCCCACAAGAATATAATAGGTAATTCCGGTTTTATTTTTTGTTGGAATGTACAAAATCTAAAAAAAACTAAATTTTCATATACCTACGTTTAGCAAATTTCCTTCATATTAAAGCTCAACTGACCATAATTTGTCGCAATTTATCGTAAATTTTTAGGTATGTATGATTTTATTTCTGTTTTCATAAATAATTTTGAGTGATACGCAAATAAAAGCTCTAAACAATAAAAATGTATCAAATTCCTAAACGCTGATTTAAAAGCACGCCACAAATAATTCACAAGGTTACATCGTATGCGTGGATTGAGGAATTTTGAACCGCAACGTATCATCTTTTTATTGTATCATGTAGGTATATCATTGTCTTGTCATATACGAAAATCTGTTATGCACGTATCAGAATACATTTTGGTATATGAAAATACAATGATATTATATAAATAATACTGCGTTGCTAGGTTACACAACAATAACCAAATTTAGTTAATGCCATTAGCGAGATATTTATCAATCTTTTGTAATCTTTTTTACTTGATTTTCTATTTTTATAAATTATTCAGCATCCAGATGTAATAAATAGATGGAAGTAATAACAATATTTTTTATCCAGGACCAGAGGAGACTACTGCTTCTCAGTTGCCCGAGTTATCAAGTTATTAAACAATAAAGCTATTAACACTATGCCATTTTCATGTTTTGTAGTAGTAAACATGCATGGATGCTGAAGCTGAACCTTACTATTGTTAATACTATAAACAATCTTCATAACACAGCAAATACTGGACACCACAATAATATTTTCATACACATTTCAACAGCAAAGCCGTCATCAACAAATAACTGCTTCATACTTTTCATATAAAAATTAGAATTCATTGTTGGGTGCTTGACATTTCAGCTTGATTACCCTCCCCTGTCTTACAGCAACAGATACAAAGAATGTGAAAGCTGCAACGTTTTTTAAAATTATACAGAAAACCCATGCTTATCGTTTTCTCACAATCTTCAGCAATGGAAAATATCAGAACACAATGGCTGGTGTTTCGTTGTTTTATTTTCCATATGAGTTTATAATAACAAATTTTACTCATAAAAAGAACACAGGGTGTCCCGTGACTCGATGGCCATAGTACTTTATTTACTTTTCCTCAAAACTCGATAGTCAAAAGAGTTATGTCCACTATTAAACTTAACCGCACGACTTAACTAATAAAGTAACGACAAAATTGTTGAGTAAAATAGTGTATACAGCCTGTTTCACAGTAAGCGCCTTATTTTTTTTAGCCACACACCACAGATATCTGTGCTACTACTTTCAAAATGTTTGGCACTAATATGTTTCAGGACATTTTCTACACGATGGTGATATCAGATTTTTAATTGAACCATTGAATAAGAATAAAGAATAGAGAGGAAGGAGTATATGCCCTCGACTTTGAAATCAAAGTGGTGGCAAAATGGCTACTAACCTGTTTCCTGTTACATAGAAATTGACAGAAACAATTGCCATATTTATAACTCTAATTGGCAGTGGCGTGTCGTGAGGTTTAAGTTTGGAGGGGCGCAAATCGAATAAGCGCGCTGTAGGCGCCGGTGCCGCCGCAGGCTAAAATTTTGGGGGTGCCACGCCGAAAAAAAAGTCAAAAGTTGCTCGTTTTAAATGAAAGTTCACCTACCTTTAAAATCTTAAAGTCTAAGGCACTGTCTAAGTAGAAAAATGAAAGAACAAAATATTTACACAAATTAAACAAAATAAAATAAGTAGGTAAAAGACCTGTTTTCGGCTTTTCGTTCGCAACTTTGCGATAACTTTAAGTCTGGTAACGGTCTCCCTAGTTCTTTAATTTTAAGTTTATCGACTAACGGCAGCCTATCAACATTTATTTGAATAATATAATTTACCGTATTCATTATCACAGCCGCACGCAACAAACAAAACGAAAAACTCGGCATGATACATAGAAACACAACGGCAAACGATAAGATGCTGCCTCCGCCGCCGATATCTTGCGGCCTCATAGCACGTTACGATCGTGTATCATCCTGTGGCTTTCGGGCTGTTTCGTATGCTTTTCAAATGCTACACTGCCGGGCGCTGGTTGCGGGGGCCGAGACTTATTATTAGCAAAGTAATAATCCTCGTTGCGCGAAACTATTAGGTATTAGATGAATGAGATGATAGAAGTAGACTAGATATTTAGTTTTTTGTTGAAATTTAGAAATTTTATTTGGTTTAGTTAGTATGTATGTATCAATTTGGAAACATTTAAATTGTGGTACGTTATTAACAATCCTTAGGAGGGGCGCGCGGCCAAGCGGCCTTATAGAGCAACCGCCACTGCTAATTGGAGTTCAGTGACTGTAACAATCTTCGAACATATAACAAAAGGAAGGAATACCCCTATAGTTTAGTAGATGGTACAACGTAACGGAAGTTACGCAGCTTTACGTCACAGTGACGTAACAGTGGGGCCGGGACACTACGCCGAATGCCCACAACGCCGACACGATTTTTTGATGGCCCATATCGCCGACTAGGGACACTACGCCGACTGTGCCCACATCGTCGACAAGTGTACAAGGGACACAATGCCGATCATACCCACATCCAGGGCTGGGCAAAATACATGCACTAACGTATTTCAAATACAAATTACAAAATACTCCTAGAAATGTATTTGAAATACAAAATACGAGATACTTTTATATTATTTTTAAAAATACAAAATACAAATACAATATTTGAAATACAAAAATACAAAAATACCTATACTCATACGGGGTCTTTTTTTGGGAGATTTAGTTAGACGTTTCTAGGAAAGTTTTATAGGAACGTTCTTGAAAATGTGTACTTATAATTCACTCCGAACCTATCGTTAACATTGCGGTGGGCAAAATACATACATTAATGTATTTCAAATGCAAAATTCAAAATACTCATAAGAAAGTATTTGAAATACAAAATACAAAATACTTTAGGGAAAAATCATCAAATACAAAATACAAAATACAAATGTATTTCAAATACTGTATTTTCAATACAAGTATTTTGTGACTGCCCACCCCTGCCCACATCGCCGACGGACACTACGCCGACAGTGCCCACATCGTCGACAAGTACCTACCTATACAAGGGACACTTCGCCGAATTTTTATTTTTATTGCAGAATGCAAAATTCAAAACTTAAACGTTGATTACCACTAAAGCGCCTAGGTTATTTGCAGGTTTAATAGGTATATTTTTTTTCAATTGATACTTTTTCATAGTCAAGTGCAACATTTAATTACGCAAATAAGTTTAAAAATAATGATATTACGTTAGGTAATTGCAATTAAAATTGCCGGCGTTGTGTCCACAGAGAAAAATCCGGCCAAGTGTCCCTTGTACACTTGTCGACGATGTGGGCACTGTCGGCGTAGTGTCCGTCGGCGATGTGGGCATGGTCGGCGTTGTGTCCCTTGTACATTTGTCGACGATGTGGGCACTGTCGGCGTAGTGTCCGTCGACGTAGTGTCCCTAGTCGGCGATATGGACCATCAAAAAAGCGTGTCGGCGTTGTGGGCATTCGGCGTAGTGTCATATGCCCGTAACAGTAAACCATTTGTGATTGGTCAAACGGGTGTAGCGTGCAGTTTGTCGATTTAAAATAAAAAAATTATCAGTAGCGTAGAATTCATTATACGGTTAAGAACATAGAGAATGTGCAAAAAATTAGAAATATGCATACCAAATTAATTATGTTTAAGGGCAATAAAATTTAAAAAAAAAATTTATGCATTTTATTTTGTTTACAGCAGGCGCGTAAACATACAAATGTTGGATTTACGACTCTGCTTAACAGTACACCAATGACTCGACGGAATACGTCACAGTAGGTAGCCATATTGGTAAACCATTAATGTTACTCATTTTGCCATATACATGTTCCTTCCTTTTGTTATATGTTCGAAGGTAACAATCAACAAATAAATATTTCAAATTTTGCAGGTTATGGTCAACTGTCAACACGACCAAAATGTAAACAAAGATGACTCAACAGTGGTGTACAAATGGCTGAACTTCCGTAACCAATTTTTATGCAGCAATGATACGATACTCTCCTTCCTCTCTATTCTTTATTCAATGAATTGAACGAATTATTTCAAAATGGCGACTCAATTTTTTTTTAAAATGGAATGATATCATTTTGTTTTATTATTGAGATCCTAAAACATTCTTTTTACGTATATAGTAGGTAGGTATATATTTCGCTTTTCTTTAAAATTCATTTCCTTCCCTATCAAAAAGCAAGCGAACATTTGAATCTAGTATTACGGCATGAATGTTTACACTCGATGTTATTTTTGTCCAAATATCAAGTAACGGTAGACACAAAACAAACAATTAAACTTTATTTTGCAATAACCATCTACTTTTTGCATTGAACTATACGCTGTATAGCGTACAGTTCAATGACTTTTTGAAACTCAAACCAAAGAACGTAATATCACAGAATAAAAGACGATCAGAAGCGACACTCCCCGTCGGCACCTTTGAAGTTATGTTGCCGGTGCAAGGCGGGCTCGTCGGGGCAACCACGCCCATTTTAGTAAAACTTCCTTGTCTGTTGCATTAGCAAGGCTAGTAAAAAGAGGAGTGGTTTGTAGTTTTTGGCATTATTATGTAAATTTGAAATCGTATAAAAAAATGTCATAAACGAAAAATATTTGCCATACATTTTCGCATTTGATAGGCCGTTCACCGTAAAACTAATTCCGATAGAATTCTCGCAATAAGAGTTCAAAGTAAAGGTAACCGTAACTCCGGCCGTGGACTGAACGAATAATATCGTTCAGTCAACGCTCCGGCATACTACCACATGCTACTCTCACGTTGACTTAATTTTTAATTCGCCGTTATATGCCTACTTAAAATCAATAATGCAGAAAAAAGCAGTATTTAGTAGCATGTAATTTACAAATAGATACAGGTACTTATATAATTATTAATATTTTGATAATATATGCGCACTTTTACAAATTTAATACCTTAATAAGCTTGAAATTTTTAAAATGCGATCCTTTTATACCTCGGTTAGCGTACATACGTTGATTAATTTTTGTATCGAGTATCGTTTAATTAGTAAAAATAGTAATCGATTCTCAGTAATCGATGTTTTGTTGTTCGATACCCATCCCTAATTTTAACCGGTGTAGAAAAAAGTTTATTTTGTAACTACCTTTTGTTATCCTTAGGAAATCCAAACAAACTAATATTTTTATCCGATTTCATGTTGTTACTGCAGTTAGGAGCAGCGCACCGTCCTCCACCTTTATTTGGTGCCATTTAAAATCTGTTTTAATAAATAATTAATGAATCACCAATTGATTGTTTTACGCTTATTACGTCTATTAAAAATCAGAATACCTTTTAAAATTTGCAACGCACCGAACACCGCTACATACGCTGTACTGACCCACTGACCGGTATTTATAATGGTATCAATGCGCTCGCTATAATTCCCCACTCAGAAGGCGGAGCGGTTGTTCGTGCGATAAGAAAATCGACAACACGGATTTAGCAGAGAGTCGCTTCTGATCGTCTTTTATTCTGTGGTAATATATTACGTTCTTTGCTCAAACTACACGCATTTGTACCTCGCCAAGAATTACCCCCCACCACAGACAACTAACCCCCACATAAGAATTCGGATGGTGTTAGTGGTAAAGGCGAACACTGCCCATTTTGACCACATTGTCGTCGTTTTGTATCAATTTAACTGTTCTAACTTCTTGTGGATGTAAAAAGGGTAAATTAGCTTTGTTAATAAACGGAACCAAATTTTTCCTACCTAAATAATAAATAATAAAATACGTTTTTCCCACGACCATATACGAAACCAACTCCTAACGCACAATTACGTATGAGCGAAAATGGACGATATCGCCCGAGGTAAAAAACCTGTGCGATTTGGTTTCGCGCTGTGTTAGAAATATAACGCACAGTTCACACTCGAATAGGCGGCTGGATCAAACAACTAAAATGACAGTTTGAATTTATTCGCGCTGTCACTAATTTTGTTAGCAAGTAGTTTATTGGTTTAATTCGTTTTAAAATAGTTATTTATGTATCAAGGGAATTATAAGGGTCTTAATTACCGAGGGTAAAGTTTGCGTCCCGAGGGCCTTGCGCCCGAGGGACAGCAATTACCCGAGGTAATTGAGACCTATTAATTCCCGTGATACATAGATAATTTTATTTCTGACCGAGTTTAATAAAATTTGTTCATTTCCGGTATATTTGATTCAGGAATCGTCGATTGCAGTTTTGGTTGTTGCTAGGTTACTGGTTCATAAAAGAGCCGTAGAGGGAATTATAGCGTCTTTATATCCCAAGGGAGTTATGACACTCTTTATTGGTATCGTAACTATGACAATATAACCTTATAATATCACTGTCAGAAATAAAATATTTTTTGTATGGTCGTGGGAAAAATAGTGTACAAAACTCGTAGGAAAGTGTCTAACTCACGCGCGGGATTGCCGGCACTCGGCTGACGCCTCGTGCGCAACTTTCCCGCTTGTGCGTTATTTATCACTTTCCATACTTGTTATGTAATATACTATAATGTTACATGTTAGTTTAGCTTTAGCGTATTATTGTTTTGCTATTAGGTACATATCAGTATATCAATTAATAGATATTTATGTATCAAGTACGCAAAATGATGTTTTAGTGGATGAGTCGAGTTTGTCGGACGAGGCGAAGCCGAGTCCGAAAACTTAGACGAATCCACTAAAACGTTTTGCGTACGTGATGCATACAACATTTTTTTGCATGAATTCTCTAAATTATCAAATTAATTTCATAAAAATTTAATTTGGTACGTACTAGTTGTAAACGTCATATTTAGCTTTGACATAGTTGTTATAGCAACAACAAGTAAATTCGTAAAAAGTCAAAATAAATACGTCAAAACGAATGAAAATCCAGCATTAAGGTTGTCATAGCGACTTTAGCGTACTTGTCCTTTAAAGATGTATTTTGCGGATTGTTTTCACTCCGCAAAATGGTTACTTTGGAGACAGAATACAAAAAATAGTTATTTGCACTACAAGTGGCGGTAAGTGATTTTTTTTATTCGAGGTGGGAGTTTGTGCACCGAAGCGGAGCTGAGGTGCATAAACCCACCGAGAATAAAAAAGAAACTTACCTACGCGTTGTGCATTACATTTTTCTCACTACCACAGGGATTAACTCTAATAATGTGTACAAAATATTTGGGTATATAATAGTAATTACGTATAATTAAAAATTTACTGGCATAATCGAGTATGCTGATTGATTAGTTGCTGTAGTTACGACAAACAAACAAATTCAGTAGAAAAATTTTGATCAGAAATCCGTTTTCTAATCGATACCATAAACAAATATTTGTGATCAATATAATGAGTGATTCGAACGAGGTTGTAGATTTTTTTGAAATTGAAAGTAGTGCTAATGCAGCTCGAGCGTCGTTACTGCCTGAAAAGTCAAAGGCTCGATATGAGCGAACATATACATATTTTAAGGAATGGTGTAATTCAAAGAATGTTAAGACAATTAATGAAACTGTGCTTTTGGCATATTTTAACGACAGGGCATCGAATCTAACGTCTCCAACCAGCTTATGGAGTGAATATTCTATGTTGAAATTAACGCTTTGTGCTAATGAAAATCTTGACATTTCAAAATTCAAGCAGGTACGTATCTAAGTATATCAGATTTTAATTTTGCTAAATGTATCCTACCATTTTATAGGTGATCTCATTTCTCAAGAGAAAAAATGATGGGTATATTCCTAAGAAGGCTAACATTTTTACCAAGGAAGAGATAACGAGGTTTCTGTGTGATGCTCCGGACCACGCATTTCTATTGATGAAAGTTGCGATGGTTTTGGGAGTTGCCGGTGCTTGCCGGACCGATGAACTTTATCATTTGAATTACGAGGACGTTGAAATTAAACCTGACGTAGGGATTGTTAAGATTCTGCAATCCAAGAACAAAATCCCACGATCATTTGTGGTAACTGGTTGCAGTGAAACGGTTAATTGGCTCAAGATTCTTGAAAAATATATGAAGTTGCGTCCCTCTAATACCAAAGAAAGTAAATTCTTTTTACGTTATGGTAATGGTAAATGTGTACGGCAAGTAGTAGGCAAGCATACTTTATCCGCGATACCAATGAAAATAGCAAAATTTTTAAATCTGAACCACTGCAAAGACTACACGGGCCACAGCTTTAGGAGAACCTCCGCTACTCTTTTGGCTAACAGCGGGTCGGACGTCCTATCTTTGAAAAGACACGGAGGGTGGAAATCCAACACCGTTGCAGAGGGGTACGTTGGAGATTCTTTAACCCATAAAGTCCATGCGGCTAACAGCATTTCCTACGGAGGAACCGTTGAAAATTCTAGTAATGCAATTGATATAGTTAATAACGTTATTTCTGTTACGAACAAGGAAGAAAATGATGTTAAACAATTTGTAAAGATACCCGGAATTAACATTCAAGAATGTTCAAATTGTACTTTTAATATTAATATTAATAAATAAATGAGTCCTCTATTTAGGTATACATGACAAGTGTACATAGGCGGAAAGTGGTACATAGGCGGTAAATCGTTTTTTCACTCCTTAGATACCATATGTTTATGTATCTAAGTAACGGTTTTACTTTCCATTTCTGTCGTGTTTTTATCAAAGTAACGTTGATTTACCAAGGTGGTAGTGAGAAAAAGTATTTTAGGAATTTGTATAATATAAATTAAGGTGATGTTCTGTATCTATACTTTAGTTGTTACACATGCTTATTTAAGAGGTTTTTATTTATAGTTATGTGCTTTTTGAGTTTCGCATTCATGTAAATAATTGTATTAATTGTATTGGAAATAACTTTCACATCTCTGTGTTGAGAACTCGAGCGCGTACTTACCTACCTATGATGTAAGAGCGAAAGGGAGGTACGAGAAATATAGAGATGGATTCTATTCACCAGAGTGAAAACGCGAGGATTCTAAAGCGAGTTGTTTTAGTTTTAATTACATAATTATTTAGAAATATTACAGATAAAATTATAATTCTAAGTATAGCATCAAGATAAAGGATTAGGGAAACTTTTCTTAAGAGTAAAATTTTTTGATTTAAGGGTTACTTTATTAGATAATACGATGTAGAGGCAAAAGTTACTCACAATTTGTCCAATTTTTACGGACCCTGAACTGAGATAATCGCGATTTAAGTTTCATTCTTCCGTAAGACCCAATGTAATCGGCAACGTTTAGCAATTATTTATAACTTTCACTGTACAAAGAAAATTGTGATCTATATGCGAAAAAATTCTATGTTTTTTCTTCTTTCCGTACATGTGCGCTTAACTCGTTTTTTGTGTTTTGTGCCCTAATGCATGGACCGAATTTGGACGGCCTTGACATTTATAATCAGTATGTGATGACCTTTCATTTTTTGTAAATTTCAGCTTGTGACACCAAAACCCCCACGGAAGTCATTTCTAGACGACTTTCTATGTAACGAGCACTCTACTATGACTAGGGTTGCCACCTCTTGGCGGTCAAAATCCGGGAGACAAAAAAACCAATATTAATTTTTATATTGAACTTATTTTGAACTTATATATTGAACTTATATTTTGCATTTGATCTGGCGGATTTCAAAATATCTGGTCTGGAACTAACAAACTTAAAAAACTCTTTGCAGTCCATTTTAAAATTGTAGAATGTTAGGATTTCTGCCTTCACATGTTCTTCATTTAAACGGTTTCTTTCCTTAGTCCATATATCGAATACTATACTAAAAATACGCTCGCAGGCAGCGTTTGATACAGGTATGGATAAAACGAATGAAACTACTTTTTTCAACATATCACCAACTCCATTTTCGACTGTTGAGAAAAATTTTGCCCACCTCAGATCAACTCTTACATTTGATTTAACAATGCTGTCTTGAACCTCCCTCAAAATGCAGAAATCTTCATAAAGTTTATTTTCATCAAAAGTGATCTTTAAGTCAATGGCCAAGTCTCTCAAAGCATCCCAAGTAATCGGCTTTTTCATTGAAAGTATGCTTAATTTACTATACTCCGAGTTTTCGAAATCATACCATTTTTTCAGGTAATCTAAACATCTCTCAAAGAAAATGTCTGCGTCTTTATAAAACGTTGCCTTGTCCGTTTCATTTAATTTGTTTAAAAGATCTTTGACTGAACTACCAAAAAATTTGTCATTTTTTCTATTTGTTATTTTTCGGCGGATTTCAAGCATAACATCATGCAATTCTGTGCAAGTAACAAAATCACTTTCGAGAAACTTGATATTCCGGGAGAGTAATACCTATTTTAAATTCCTTCCGGGAGCCGGGAGATTTTAATTTTCAGAGCTAAAATCCGGGAGAATCCCGGAATTCCGGGAGAGGTGGGAACCCTAACTATGACTCACGTGGTAGGGAACATCATTTCTTCCAGGAAACCAGAATAATTTACATTCGGTGTCGGTAGGTAAATTTTTTGGAATTGTAATATTAAGAGTGTAGGGACAACGCCTAACACACAAGAAAATGTTATTTGCGTTTATTTATTTCTAAAATTCACAACGTTTGAGCACTTAAAAACATCTTGAACGTTACCAATAGTAATTATTATTATAATATTGCACAATAGTATATTATGCAACGAGCATGTATTAATAGCCATTACATGAGAGTTGCATACACTATTTTTTCTACGACCTGTGTTAATTAAACAAAAATTATTATAAAAGAACGAACAAAATTTTTGACAAATATCAAAAACTCCTGTAACTATGGCAATCAAGTAAAATGCTTGACAGCTATTGGCTAATTGACTCGTTTTATAATGAAAATCTGTATCGAAATGAATATCATTTCGATACAATCTAATGACACTTAATAAGTCGATTAAAGTATGGGAGTAGAAAAAAGAAATTAATTTTTTAAGTTAGCATTATTTGTTTTATAAGTATATATGTTTTATTATGGCATCTTAAAGACTAACGTTAATTTCTAATGGTTCATGTTGTCTGATGAAATACTTAGAGAAGAAACATTACTGCGTCGTCCAGGATTTACGCCGAGATTTTCCCAATTAATCCACGAAAGTCTTGCGGTTAAATCTGCAATATAAGGAAGCATAAGTTGAATAGCTACTTAGGTATATTGAAATACGGTAATTGTGCTATAAATATTTAGTGCCAAGAAAAATACAACATTTCAAAATCACGAAAGATGTCTCTATTTCGTTTTGCATGGAACTAAACAAAATTATGTCACATAGTTCTCCACTAAAAATGTATAGCGTAATTCATACACAGTGTGCAAAGAAATTTACCACTTGTATTCCAGTGCGCTCTGTCAGCTTTAATATCACCTCTCAGACAACGTTCCACATACGTTAAGGGGTCACAGTCAGCAGTAAGTACCTCTCTTAGTAGAGCAATGTAAGCAATAGCCAATCGAAGAGTGTCAATCTTGCTTAGTCGTTTTTCATATGGAAAGGTTGGCACATGCATTCGAAGCTCGTCGAAAGCAGAGTTTATACTGCTGCAAAACAACATCGTGAAAGTGTTAACATGAGGTGACACAAGTAATAATTTATATGTAGGTAAGTATAACACCACTAAATGAAAATCTACAATAACGCATTCCAATTCAATTAGGTAGGTAAGTACATTAAACATCTACTTTTAAACAACAGAAATGTAATGAATCAAAATGAATACCTAAAACTATATGGAGTCAAGCTATCATACATGCCACATATCAACACAAATGTACCCGGTGGGTCCAATAGCAGACCTCAGCATCCTTTTTCGTTCTCGTATGTTTGCAGCATGCCGCTGTATCCTATAAGGAGAACCCCCATAATATTCTGTAGTGGATAACGAACTTGCTGAACACTGGGTACTATCTGTTTTAACAGATGCGTAACGTTAGTTACAATAATGCAATATCTATTAAGTACATAAGTTTGAGGCGTTACTTCAGGAGACAATCTTTCATACCACGTGTGCTCAAAATATGGAGCCGTAAGTAATATAAAATCGTTTGATTTTGGGCGTTAAGAAAGTTTTAGAAGGCAAAGTCAACTTTGGGAAGAACGGACGGTATGAAGACCAGAAGATTGTGGTTTTGCATGTGCCTTTTTCAAGTGACCGCTTTGCAGTCCCATTCATTGCTGCAACGCATGGTTGAATACCTATATCAAGTATTTCCAGTTAATAAGTAATTCTGTCCCTCAATGTGAAAGGTGTTTGAAATTGGTGGGTGAATAGTAAATGAGAATTGTCTTAAACAAAGGGTAGCTTTCGGTTGTCTATTCTCTGTATCCATTACAATGAGCGGAAAATACCAAATTTCACCAAATTTTGAAACTTCTTGCCGTAACATGTTCTCAAATCTGAAGTCTATCTAGAATTGTATAATGTAAAATTATTGTGGGTACAAAATATCTGTTCAGTTATTGATTAATTCAAAAATGTTATGGAGAAGTAGGCCCACGAACGTGAACTACGAAGCTGCAGAATAGACTTTTTAAAAAGTATGTTCTGGACAACTAAGCTTAAAATTTTGGAATTCGATAACCGCCTCGTTTCTCCGATAGTGCTAAATATGTTCTTTTCGTCAAATGGTGCGGAAATGGTGGGATTTCTTTCCTTTTTATAAGTATTTTCAACTCCTTAAAACTTCTTCTGTTTAAACACACCACCGCACCGCGTCGATAGGTACCTTCATAAAACATCTGTTTAATTGCACACCTTCGTAACATTTTAAAATATGTAATATGTACCTAATATGTAATCTTCTTTTTCTTTCATACCCCCCCCCCCCTCCCCCTAATCCAAATGCCTTTCGACGGAAAACTGTCGCCTTCTTACCTTTGTACGGCTATCATGCATCCGCAAATAGAATCTGGTACGTCACTAACGATAATCATATTCCAGTCCAACAAAATGAGAGGGCAATGAGACCGGTTCGTATTTGACGATAAACATCCCAAAAAGGGACTTAATAATTTCAAATTCAAGGTTTATGCAGTGGTCGAATTGGGAAATAAATAGTGGGGGTATGGGTCAGTGTTGTTCCAGGCTTGCGGCCCAGGGTGATGCGCACCCCCCCCCCCCCCCCCCCGCCAACATAGTTTTTCCAAAAGGAAGAACCCAACATTCCAAATTGTCAATTGTAGCAATATTTAGCTATTTTTCGCAGATTTAGCGCTATGGTTCGGTTAGATTGTTATTTTTGCTAATTTTGATCAATCCTGATGTACCTATGTCTGTAAAAATTGGCAACATATGGGAAACTTTTTTATTATTAATTTTACGAAAAAAAGTTATTCTTTATAAAAAGCTCTGCATGTTCTACAATCTAAAATACAATCAACAGATATTAAATTTTTTCAGTCGTGTACGCGGTTTGTCAAAAAATATGAATTTTGCTCAAGAGTAAAGTACCTTTATTTTTGACAATATCGAAAATTGTTATTAAAAAAAGTTAATCAAAACTAAAAACTACGTTCAAATAGGTATGCAATTAGGTACATCCTGCCAGCATGGGCGAAGTTAGGGGGGGGGGGGGTTGGGGGGGGCGGCCCCCCCAAACTTCAATTTAGCCCCCCTAAACATCTTAAAAAAACTATACAGGGTGACCCAGGGCTGTGTGATTGGTCCATAACTTTTTTGCTATTCAAGATATCGACATGCGGTTTTCACTGACAAGTAAGCACACTTATACTGCACATGGGGGAACACCCTATATATTTCTACATTATTAGTTTTTACATGGAAAAATAATGGCACTTTGTATAGGTCACTATGGGTCTAGCTCTCTCCGTTTCGGCGTTATTCAACGTTTTGTTCGAAAAAAGACTCATATTTGATGGGTCACTGCCCAGTAGACCATGGATATTTTTCGAAAAACTTGTCACAGAAAATTTTAGAATAACTTGGAATTTTAATAAATAGTCGACTTTTGGTCCATGCATGCACACACTATACAGGGTGTGCCGAAACGCAAAAAGTCGAATAACTCTTTTTTTATAAATGGAACACCCTGTATTTCTGTTCACGAGTCGATTAAGTTTTTTATAAGGTTTCCACTGATATACAATTTGTATGGTCAATTCTGAATAGTTACTGAGATTTTCCGGAAAAAACTATTGTAATTATGAAGAAGTGGTTTTTTGCAAGTACATAGGCTGCTTTCAGCGAATATCGCAAGTGATATGACAGTTAATTTAGATGCTAGTGTGATAATCTACATTGTTACTGTTGCACATTTTTGCTCGACTAAAATGAATTTCACGCATCAAGAATTAATCAATATGGTTTACTGTACAAGGGTGTCGCCAGAAAATTTTCCCAGAGGGGGGGGCAAGCACTATTGGGAGTTCGTGGCTCTGGCGTTTTTTCAAGATTTCGTACAAAATTTATTTTTATTTTTAATAACTTGCCTTTTTTCTTTTTCCCAGGGGAGGCGATGGCCCCCTGGCCCCCCCTTGGCGACGCCCTTGTTACTGTATTGGTGAAGTCGATCGAAATGTTTTGTTAGCCAGTAGAATATACCATCAAAAATCCCCCGATACGAGAGTACCACAAGTCATTTCTTTTGAAAACTTAGAAATCGATTTGAAGAATCTGGCAGCATTAAATATGGAAAAAAGAGATATTGGTAGGGAGGATTGATGATGAAACTCAAGTGGATGTTTTACTCGTGTTGCAAGATATCTAAACACTTGCGATATTCGCTGACAGCAGCCTAATTGCAAAGATCTACTTCTTCATAATTACAATAGTTTTTCCGGAAAATCTCAGTAACTATTCAGAATTGACCATACAAATTGTATATCAGTGGAAAGCTTATAAAAAACTTAATCGAATTGTGAACAGAAATACAGGGTGTTCCATTTATAAAAAAAAAGTTATTCGACTTTTTGCGTTTCAGCACACCCTGTATAGTGTGTGCAACTGTGCATGCATGGACCAAAAGTCGACTATTTATTAAAATTCCAAGTTATTCTAAAATTTGCTGTAGCAAGTTTTTCGAAAAATATCCATGGCCTACTGGGCAGTGACCCATCAAATATGAGTCTTTTTTCGAACAAAACGTTGAATAACGCCGAAACGGAGAGAGCTAGACCCATAGTGACCTATACAAAGTGCCATTATTTTTCCATGTAAAAACTAATAATGTAGAAATATATAGGGTGTTCCATTTAAAAAAACATAACTTTGGTTTACCACCCTGTATAGGAACATTCTGTATATAATCAAAATATTTTTATAATGTGCAGTATAAGTGTGCTTACTTGTCAGTGAAAACCGCATGTCGATATCTTGAATAGCAAAAAAGTTATGGACCAATCACACAGCCCTGGGTCACCCTGTATACGTTATACATATTAATTATTATACATACTTCTTCAATTATCAGTGGGACTTGAGCCCCCCCAGATCTGTTCACCTAACTTCGCCCATGCCTGCCAGTTAAAAATTTTTACAACTTTTTCTCAAATTACTACCTACCGATAGGTACTGATACGATTTCTGTTCCGTTCAGAAACGTCACTGTCAAACATTTCTTGATATAATACAAATCATTTGTTTATCAGTGCAAGTGCATCCTAGATTTCACGTAACTTGTAACTACACTTACATTTGCATTATTATTGTAGCCAAAAATAGGAAAAAAAAATTTTAAGTATCAGTATCGGTAAGTAGTAATTTGAGAAAAAGCAGGATGTACCTATAATTGCCGTCTGCATCCGCCATTTGTTTTTAAATAAATGAAAATAACTTAAAAACCATAACTTGCAGATATTGACATGTTGGTATCAAAGGTTATGAAATTTCATGTAGAATCCAAAAATGCAATAAAAAATAGGGGTTGCTATTTAAAATAACGAAGTTAGTAGCTACTTCCGGCTTTTCCGGAAGTGCTACCATTTTGAAAATATTTTACATCGATTCGGCTTTTTGAGTAACCCCTAAGTACAAATTTTCAAAAATCTACCTATAAAACTTTCCTAGAAACGTCTAACTAAAGCTCCCAAAAAAACACCCTGTATATTCACCTCAAGCAGTGTTGGCAAGTTTTTGCCAATTAAAACTAATAAGCAATAAGGACTTGATATTAGATATAACTATGATTCATTCACACCATCTGGCATTCTGGCAATACTATGTGCGATGGTACGTCCTTTGTTGCGAAGGGCTAAAGATAATTTGGTGTTGCCAATCAGTTTACGGTTTTTAACTAAATTCCATTTGCATTTTCGTTTTTGTACACGTGCCAATCAATAAAAAATTTTCACGAGGGGAAAAAATACGAGATAGGTAGGTACAATACATGTTTGTAAAATTAAAAAAGTGGTGGTATGCAATCCCCCCCATTCGAACAGCGTTCTCCGGCGTCCCGCGTCACCAAAAAGTAGGGATACGCTTGTGTAATCTAAACATGCCCCCCCCCCCCCTCGAGCACTGGGTTTATGCAAACATGCATGTATAAACTAAAGTACATCGTCCAAGAAAATTAACTACCCAGACACAGAAAACAAGACTGTGTGAGTAGAGAATGACGCAAAATGGATTGTTCGCTCTAAATGTGATCTATGGTAAAAAGACAATAAGCGGAATATCACACCTGAATCTGAATAATGATATAAAATCGGAGAAATCATTGTACAAATAGGTACGAATTCCTATTTCAGAAAGTCTCTTTTTTGGAATATCTCAACTCAAGTGTTTTTTATAAGCGTCAAGGTGATTGTCTTTATTGATAGACTGATGCCATATTTGTCATCGATGTCATGGTGAAGTGTTTTTTAAATATTATATAGTTATTCTTTAGTTATTACATACCAGATCCATGATGAATGGAGGACAAATAATGATGTTGTATGCTGTTGCTCGAAACTGCTCGGCTAGCAAAAGCGCAGCTTGGCAAATCAGAAACTTCGTCCTCTGACAAATCACCACCCCCATAACCACCGTACTGCAAACTAAAGGTTTGTATATTAATTTAGCAATTCTTACAAACCGACCATGTTAATGGTTATAGTCTAGACTAGAGAAAACACAGCTAAAAACCACATCAAAGAATCCTAAATATTATAAATTTTTTATATGATCAAGAATATGAATAGTCCGGGAGCCGGCCACCTTTTTTGCAATCAATTAATACAATTTTTTATACTTCGTGAGCGGCTTTATTTTAACGAGACGCCAAACTTTTTCCTCTGCGAAAATTTTCGCAAATGCGTCCTACGGGGTGCGCAGGGGTAAAACACGTTGATGTTGTAATTACAAAAAGCTAACTGTTAAGTTTTTTTGTAAGTAATTCAAAATAACATTTGTCCTACAACAAAAATGAGTCCATCAAGAGTGTCCCCATCTGAAGACATGTAGTAGTTACTACATTAACAAAAATAATGAATATCAAGCTGATTTTTTTTCTGTAGTTTAGTAAATATTTGCATAATTAAATGCCCACTTTGTCCCACAAATTAATTGGGCCGTTTTCCCATGATATTCATCCATTTTTGTCATTTCCAAATCAACGTGTTTTTCCCTGCACATCCCCGTAGAACCCATTTGCGAACATTTTCGCAGAGGAAAAAGTTTACCGTCTCGTTAAAATAAAGCCGTTCACGAAGTATAAAAAGTATACTAATTGATTGCAAAAAAGGTGGCCGGCTCCCGGACCAGAAGTGATGGTGAATTAATAAGGCCAATGTCCTCTTTCATTAAAGGTACTCTATATACAATATGGCTCTACGCAGTGGTGTAGTCGTAAATTTTTCAGTGTGGGAACGCTCACCATCTTCGGAGAATTGATTAACATGGGGCGATCCAGAATGCCCGAAACACGGGTCGCCTATTAATATATGGGCTTCTTGGAAAAAGCAGAGTGGGAACGCCGTTCTCACGCGTTCCCCTTTATCGTCAGAAATCTCTAATTCTACACCCTGTATTACATACATTTAAGTATGCACTCTGTACGTTAAACCTTATGATACCACCACACACGGCCGAGTTTGACCTGTACAGGCAGGCCTACGCAGTTATTCACAATGGTTTTTCGAATAGGATTTTCTGGCGCCCTCAAGGTCTTCACCACACACGTTGAGAAAAATCTCAAGGTTTGGACTGCGTAGTCCGCGCCTTGAGGAAAAACTGTATGTGTGTGGCTATACCTTTACGTGAATGTGACCACTCTCTGCGGGACCGAGCGTGGATCATAGGAAGTACTATTGCTCTCCTACTGGCTGACACAAACCTTGACCTACTTTTATAAATAAAACTATTTTGTGAACAGTATGTTGGGTAACTTTTCCCTTTATCTTCCTTTATGTGCACATTTTATATGACTTTTGAAACAAAAAGAGGGTATACTGTAGCTTAAAAAGTTGACGTGATAAACAAAAACTGAGATTATTTTCTTAGTCAGTGGCCAAAAGTTAGTCAAAAACAAGTCACAGATCTAAGACAACGAAATGGCTGTTCCCCAGTGTAATTGATTAGGGTAAAATTAAAGTATGGAAAATTCCATTACCTACAGGTACCTACTAATTGGACAGCTTTAATTATATCTATATTGCAAAGAGTATCTAAATTTGAGGTCGACATGTTGAAATCATATAAAATATTTATGGGGAAGAAAACTGTTATCTATTATTATTATTATTATTTGTATTTATTGCCAATAAGATTCACATAAATTGAACACAGACAAACGTCACTAGCTATATGTAGTCCCTATTAATATACAGAACTATTTGATAAATTAAAAAACTCTTGTGCGTTATAGATGCACTTTCCCAGTAGATACCGTTTAGCAGCGCTTTTAAATTTGGCCGGATTTTCGATTTCCTTGATGGAACAAGGTAGTCTATTAAATGCCTTGATTGCGGCGTAGAAAGGTCCCTTCTCATAAGATGCTGTGGTATGTTGCGGGATTCTCAGGTTATTTTTCCCACGCGTTTTCATTTCGTTGTAAGTTTCGCAGTTTCTTGGGAATTGGTCTTTGTGGGTTTTCACATACATTATCAAGCAGTATATGTAAAGTGAAGGTACTGTTAATATTCCAAGTTGTATAAAGTATGGTTTACAAGATGTTCTGTGAGGAATACTGTGAATGTGAGCGACAGGTGGTTTTTTAGATACCGGATCAGGTAGCAACACGAACTTCATAAATAAAAATGGACTGATAATCACATGCATTCGAAATGACCCCTTACAGCGTCCGCCATGATGAGCGCAAATTCAACCGCGAAAATTTGAAATGTAATTCGGATCACGTAAAAAATAACTTTTCTCAGTTCATAGTTGAGATTCTCACTTGAATTTGATAAAACGAATTATAAACAACTTTATTGTCTTCTTAACTGTTAAAATCTAAAGGTATTTAAGGCTGGGGAATGTAATAAAAATTTTCAGGTTATATCACGTTTGACACAAGAAAATAAAAATGCGATCAGCTGCTAGCAGAGGTACCAACCATGACCGATCTACAACACAAATATCCAAATGTTACCAGAATATTACTAATATTTGCGCTCATCATGGCGGATCCTTGGTGGCGTCAAAAGCGAAAAAGTAGACATATGCTATTAGCAGTCCATTTTTATTTATGAAGTTCGTGGGTAGCAAGCACTGTTCAGTTTTTTTTTGGATATGCAGTGAGTAGGCCTCCCAACGCAGGCCTTGCTGGAGTGTGACACCAAGGAATTTTACTTGTGTTGACTGCGGTATTGTTCCGCTCTATACTATTCGGTTAAGAAATTACTTGAGATTAATCAAATTTACATTTTGTGAAGGCATCTCGTTAAGGAGCGACCATAAATGTGAACAGCTGCGCATTACGTCGCTTCATAATCAAATTTCTAGCAAAAGAAAATGTGAATCCAAACGATGTCACTCTGTACAATTTGGAGAAAACAGTCTTTAAAAGACTTCTGCTGGTGCAAATAATTTCGTGAAAACGAGAACTTGTACTCGAACATCCGTAACTCCGGAAAATATTCAGCGAATTGATGGGTTGATTCGCAATGACCGACAGATTTCCATACGAGAAATGGCAAATGTTGGAAGTGGTCATAAAAAGTTAAATTTTTGCACAGTTTGTGCAAGATGGGCTCCGAAATTCATTAGAGACGCTCAAAGTAAAGGCGAATTGATGTGTCAACTGTGGCCATATAGTCCCGACATATCTCCTTGCGCGATTTCCATTTATTTAGACCACCCAAAGAACTTTTAAATGGCATAAGATATTAAATAACGATGAAGTGTAAATATTTGTGCAAAACTGGTTAAATACGGGACTAAAATGGTTTTATAAAGACGGCATCTTTAAGTTACCAAGAAGATGGCAGAAGATGTAGGGGGAAAAATATTGTTTTCATAATTTGTTTAAACAAAAATTCCGCTTCGTATTAGAATTTTCCTCGTAGGTAAAGAATACAGAATACTATGTTTATGTTTTAGGGTTCTTTCTATATGATTTTTCATAACTGGATCAATTTTAATTAAGGCCTTAACTATAGTTTTAGGAAACTACCAAAATTCTTTTGATATGTTGTTCTTATATCTATATGTATATATATATATATGTATAAGCCTCTCCTAAAGAAACATTCAGCGGCTACCCTCAAGAAAGACGTCCAAGCAACAAAAAAGGGAAAGCCAAAAGAGAAAGAAGAGAAACCAGAGAAAGCGACTACAGTGAAAGCGAAAGTGACATCTCAACGACCAATCACACGAGCATCGAGTCAAAGAAACAACTTACAAATACCAGCAGAGAACTACCAAGATCCCAGTTCGGTTCGAATCACAAGAAGTAGAGCACGAATAAGCTGAAGATGGCTGGTGTGATCCAGCCGAAACGTCGTAATGGAAGTAGTGGTTCTTTCAAGAACCAAAGGAAAGAAACAACGTGGGAGAAAACCCGGAAAACAGACAACAACATATGTATATGTATAAGCATCTATATTTCATTTGTTATTGTTTGAGTTTTTTCCATTTTATTTGAAAAAAATGTGTATTACGAGTATGAAATATCACATTATGCACTGCACCTATAAGCGTTGATTGAAATGAAATATTATTTCAATCAAGGCTATAAGTAAATATACCTACTTTAATTATTTATTTTAGGTTTTCTGTTCAATAAAATTGCTTGATTGAATTCATTTTTTATTAATTGGCATGTAACGTTAGTTCTGTGCATTGCAATATCTTTTGTTTCAATAATTTGGGTTTTTATTATGTGTGTTTTGACGACTATATCTTATCGTCTAATGGTTGTTATACATATATTCATTTTCTTAATTTAACAACAGCATCATTTAGCTACATTTTAACTGTGGATCTATAGGATCTCTTTCGAAGGGATTACGCATTTGTTCTAAGCTGCACAGCACAGTGACATAATTAGACAAAAGATATATCTTATTTCTTTTTATGGCGCACGGTATGCATTAAAACATTCTGACCCCTGATCTAGCCACGGAGCGGAGCTTGCCGACGTCGTTTTTAGTGTTATACTCTCGTTTTTGTAAAAAAATATACTAAATCTGCAAATAACCTAAGCGCTTTTGTGACAAACTACGCTTAGGTTAGCAATTTTTTGTCGTTTAGTGTTCGCAAAGTGGCTAGATCAGGGGTCAGAATGTTTAAAAGCGCACGGTATACCTATTTTCTGTTTTTGTAAAATAACCCGGATTTGAAATTTTCAAACTTAATGCCTAATTATTTGTACGCTTAGGTACCTACAGACTATTGCAAATAAAAAAAGGTCAGGGGGTTAATTTTACACAATGGCTATTGAAATACGTTGTCAATTTCAAATTGTTTACTTTATAAATTTAACAGAAACTAAAAGTATAAAAATAATTACTACCTACCTTATAGGCGGAGAAGATGAAGAATCGGGCATTTGCGTACGTCCAGAACTCATATTTCGATACTTGAATATACACCAGGTATTGTTCTTTATCACTTTACATTGTTAATGAATGAGAAACTAAATTTGTATCTATGCCGTATCAATCCATATCAGCATTTGAAATTTCGCAATTCTTTCGGTACCATTTATAGTGCACCGCGTTTTAGAATCAGGCTGTTACGATGATTATCACTTTATTCGCTATCCTGGCAATTTTAGTCTTTTTAAATCTAATACTAAGGGAACATTTTCCCTTGTCCGTAATTTCAAAAACCTTATCGATTTTGGGTGGAGTAAAAGGATTGTTCGCCAATAGCGTTTCGCAGATTTATTGATCGATGTTTGCCGCAGTACTATTGGGCCCAGTATCTATATAGGGAAAATTTATCCCTTACCGGGAGAATGGGCTTTCTGTAACTGACAGCTCTTTTAAGAGGTTCGTAAAATATCATCCGTCATCTGCAGATTTAACTATCGTAAGGGAAACAGCATATTATGTACCTACTTGCAAATAGTTTGTATGTAATAATTATATTCGTAAGGCACTTACTTCTGTATATAAATTAAAGATTACAAACTTAATTGCGCTAGTAGTTGAAAGGCAAAATGAAGGTTTGTTCAGGTTCATTTTTTATAGCGCATTTAATATTGATATGTTTTACTTAATTGTTTTTATAATTTAAAAAAATAAATTAATGTAATAATCGAAAACTGAAAAGCAAGAAAAGTAATATCCAAAGAATTAAAATTAAATCATCTAATTCTAAACTGTGCAAAGGAAAGATTTAAATTAAATGTCTCCCATTTTTTACAATACAAAACCGAATTGTTTGTTAATTTCTACCATATTCTACCATAAGTTGTGATTTTTTCAATTCAAACATTTTTCTTTCGACGTAGGTGGTAGATACAAGATTAATTTTAGTGAAACGCTTTTCCAATTTTTGCGAACCATTTCTTTGGTAATCTCTTCAAAAAACGTAGGTATTACCACCGTCTATTTTCCATTCTACCTGTCTGAGGTCGTCTCCCAGCAAAGGTGGATTCAAGTTTGGAAAAGAAGTAATCTCTAGGCTCTAAGAGGCGGGGCGTATGGTTGAAGTGGAAGTAATTGAAAACTGCATTCAGCTGCAGCAGAAATTTGGCACGTTATCCTGTACCTATCTAACTATAACAAGTCTAGACCTCTTCGGAACCTCCTTTTAGGTACCTATATACCTACTCTTAATCTTTTCTCGCAATCTGTGAAGAAAGGACGCATAGTAACTGCTAATAATGGTTTGCTCCATGTATTTTGAGTCATTTTACGTTGGGCCTTCGCACCTTGCCTTATCCCTTTAATGATAGGTAGATAATTAGAAGTCATTGTCATGATTACTGGCGATCATTCCGGTCGTCGGCATAGTAACTGATGGTCCCACCAAACACATTTTCATCTAAAAACTGACGAACTTCTATTGGGTTATGTGGCAGGAGCACTATCGTGTTGCATTCACATTGCTTGTGGTTTGATGAGTGATTAAAGGAATATATTTAACAAGTAAGGCTTGAAGCGTTGATTGAAGAAACGCTTGAAGTAAAATATGGTTTTCAGGTTGTTACCTTACGGCACAACTTTTTAATTACCTACCTATTTTAAAAGATGAAAAATGTTCCAAGGAAAGAAATAGGAAGAATAATGAAAGCTATGTTTGATCTGAAAAAATATATCTAATGAACTCACTGGGTCGTGCTTTATAGTTTTCCTGCTGAAAATCTTGCTTTGCCATAAATGGCATAAATGGTGGTAAGGAGTCTTTATGAACCCGCTGTACGGATTCTTCTTATTTTGACTTCCTTGTTCCTTCATACACAGTAATCAGGCGTTCCAGGATAAATCTTCCATTATTATTATTTTTTATTTATTCATGTTATGGGAGATCTAAGAACAGCGAATTTCCAAGCACCTCTACGCGCATCAACTGCTTTGGAGCTTTGGTTATTAGCACTAGGTACTAAAATTTTGCTTGACTAAGGGAATTTCACCCTCAACCAAGGAATGCGGCACAACTCGCATTATTATTATCATAACAAATAAAAATCTACTTTCTTATATAAAAATCTTTACCCTTTACTATGCCTTTACTTAAATCATGCCGATCCAGATTACCTACCTATTAGATTAGAACTTGGTAATTTTTAAGCAGCTGTAATTTCAGCTTCGGTGTATTAATTATCGACCTTCTTTTTGTTTTTCAAAAAAATGTCACATTTTTAATTGTCAGATTTATTTTCCAAAATGCGTACCTAATAACACTAATAACAATATGGCGGCAATATGAAAACTGCATTATGTATCTAATAGTGCAACTACGCTTGCGTGACATGGGAGCTAAATAAATATGAAGAGCAATTGGAACGATGGGAGCGAAGAATGTTGTGAAACATTTTTGGTGGAAAAATGCGCAAGAAGGCTGTGGAGCAGAAGAACCAATAAAGAACCCGTTTTTCAGTGAGCGCTCAGGAACTAAGGCGACTAGGGCATATTGTAGTAGAGCAGGGAGTTTGTCCTTTAGGTTATCCCTAGTCAGTATTAGTTTTCTTCGGATTTCGATATACGGTTATAATCCTTTTGCTTGACCTTCTTCCGATATATGATATCTTTTCGCCGACACTGTTCCATCGACCACCAGCTTGTTTATCTCTATGGTTGGCGATGCGTAAAGCCGGATCCACATCAATAAATATTTACGTTGTGCGTTGAATTTGACACAAATTTGCTCGTGTGCGCAGCAATTTTTATCGATGTGGACTATGCGGCGCACGGAAACGTACACAAATAATTTCGTGACGAACAACGCACGCTATCCGCTATGCTGTCGGTTTTCCAGTCAACTTCAAAGAGATTTGCGCCGCAAAGTAGTGTTAATGTGGACTACTTATTTAAGTCGCATACAAGTGGATTCAGCAAATGCAACACACAAGATAAATATTTACGTGGTAAAATGCATGACCATATTCAAATTTGCGCCGCAAATATTTTTGCTGAAATTCAAAATACAACGCACGACGCAAATGTTTATTGATGTGGATCCGCCTTAAGGTTTGAGGTATGCGGATCTAAGCGCCAGCTCTCTCTCATCTCGATCCCTTCCACTAGAAGTATCACTACCACCAGGCGTCTACAGCAGAATTACAGAGTGGTAACAACGTAACGCTATATCTGGGATTTGTTTCAGCAAAGAGTTGTGTTGCTTTTAATCCTTTATTTCGCTTTTGTAGACCCAATAAGGTTCTTGTACCATATTAATACACGGAGATATCGCTCCGTCAATCCGTTTAGGGTCCTGTTTCCTCTCCCGACAATGTTTTCTCTAAATCTTCACGGATAGAAGTCATTGTAAGGTCAGTTGCTATCTTACCTACTGAAGGTTTTCGGTCCCAGTGTTAACCTTTTATAGTGACCTCTCTTCGGAGTACTGCAGTCAGACTGACATTTTTGAGACCGTTTTAGTGCGCATGGCGTTTGATTACTTAGCGCCTTCAGGTTGCGCTAATTTAAGATATTGGTTGGGTTCTTTATCAATATCTGTCTAGTCTAGTACCAGGAACCCTGGAGGTGGTTGGTTGGTAGGGTTAATTAACTGTCTCTATTTGGCAATTTGGCCCATTTATGACTCACGAGTACGGGGAAAGGAACCTCTCCTTGCATACCTACGTACAACAGGGTGTCGGTCGGTGCTTTGAGGGTAGACCCAGTAGGACTTACATAGCTCGGTTTTCTCATCATTGCGATTGATTTCTCTTCTTGGTTTGGGCGGCTAGTTGACTTACAGCAAACGCATGTCGGCGTTGTTGAACCTCGTGTAAAATCTGGGTCCCGACAGGACAGCAGGACAGGGTGGCGATGCTCTGTTTGGTTGGTATGAGCATAGTGTAAACTATAAAGTAACATATATGCATATACACTATGGTATGAGTTATGAGTGCTGAAACTCGAGGGGGCGTCATGTTACTTTTGAATTAGGTACTGTGGCAAGGTGGCAAAGGTGTAACCATTACCATGAATAGCTACGTAATCGAAGAGTATGTAGGTCGAGTATCATAATATTAACATATCCCATAAAATTAATCAGATACACTTTAGTGCGTCTGTAAACAAACGTACAAATCGTAATAGTATTTCGACAATTCCCAGGATGCACCCTAGTTTAAACTGGGGCTATAATATTTTTTGAACACGGTCACGATAACCACCGAGACAATACGCTAAACATATTGCTGGTGCTTAGAGAAACGTGGCTTATCAATGAGAATTAGGGGTCATTATGTAAACTGTTAGTGCCGTTCATGATTTATTTCACTATGTTTAATTAATTTCGCGTTTCTTACCTTTCCGCATTTTTGAGACAATCGATACCTTTACGAGCACGTAGGTACCTAATTGTTTTAATATAATAAACACGTAGTAGAAACAGTTACCACTTGGAAATTATTCTACGTCCCATCTGATAATGACTGCAGCAGACTACATAATAACAGCTATTACGACCCTTTTAGGGTGGAGTTTAGAATTGATTGTTTAGAAGTGTCAAGAGCCAGTGGAAAGACAAATTTCACGCTCCTTGAGCATAACTGATTTGTTGATTTGCGGATGATTGTTTGCTGATTTTATAAATGAAATTCTCAGATCGCATTTTCATCACGACGTAATAACGTAGATTATATCAAAATATAAACACAAAAATGAGAAATTATAGCAACACACAAAAAAGTCATTATAGATAACATAATTTTGAAAAATTAAATTTATATCCAAGACCGCCCTAGTTCTAAACTGTATAAACCGGGCTTAAAATTAAGACAGCACACTTCAAACAAACCAACAAATAAATAATTCAAAGTCCAGAACAAAACCAAAATAAATTCATGAAGCTTACCGCAAACAAATCCAGTTGGCTTATCTTTCCAAACAATTGAGCGCTGCCGGTTAGGGTTCAATCTCTTTTTTTTTAAATCAAAGCACAGGGTGGTTACAAACCATGTTTGACACATGTAAGTGGGGCCTCTCGCTATATGCACGTGGCAGGTCCGTGTGCCGGACACGAGGCCCCCAAATCACAAGGAAAGAATAGTTTGTCACTTACAGAAGTGGTTACTCCTACATGTTATAATTTGGAGAAAATCGATGCGATTTAGTCCGTTTAATTATATGTCGCTATATCTACCTATAGATTACATTTATGAAATGTGTTTCAATATCGTCTTACAAAATACTGTTTGCTGAAACCACTGGTGGAAAATATACGTAGGTATATGATCTAAAGGTGAAAGTTATGTTTTCGTCTCTAGAAATGAAAGTAAGTAATCAGGGTCATTTACTCAAGGAAAACTAATACTATCAATACTTTTTACCAGGTTTTCTTACATCATAACATTTCAAGACATCAAAAGTAGGAAGCTGACGTTGTTTAAATGGATTACCACAACCATTGAACTTCCCCATTACGTGGATTCTGTAACCTTTCTAATAATCTGTAACTTTTCCATTTTGTCCAATTCTTGCTTTACGTTTTCTAAAATACCTAACGGATAATTTTCAATAAACAATCTCAAAACCTCCCCTTTAACCAATTTAATGCATAACGAAGATGATGAACGGTGAAATGATGGTGTAATACCTATTGAAGCTAGCGGGAATGCAAACCGCTAGAAGTAAAATGTTGACGAAGAAACGTGGTCTGCAACTTTGTCTGTAGTACATCTACTAGTACGAAGGTGAGCAACGTTGAAATTATGTTATGGACGAAGATAAATTATAAAGTTAAAACTTGGCGACATGTTTCGAAACTTAAGACTAGTTTCATTTTCAAGCCCTTAAAGAATAAATGATGAAGTTACATGTTGATGGCTGAGGGGGAAAAACACACTTATAAATTACAGGTGACTGATTAAATGAAAACTATTAACTAACTTTACATTTTTAGAGGTAAACTCTCATTAATAAATAACACAAAGACCGAAAAATTATTGAAATTTAACATCATGATTGAAATCTAAGATGTGGTGTCTGACGCTAACACTGTGAAGGTCCATTTCTCCGGGAGGTTCAACAATAGATAGGTAAAGCATGGCTTTAATTTAACATTGTAAATATGCCTTCAAATAGTTCAACATATTTAGCCTGTAACTTTTCAACCCTAGACTTACTTTGTACCTATAGCTCTAACAATATCCACTCTTCTCAACAATTGTAACTTTTCAATTGTTGGAAGACCAATAAACATGGGGCATCAAAATTAATAACATGAAAACTTACATCTTGCACAATTGTAATTGTATCTATTTGATAGAGTATCTGAGTTTCTCCAAGAATATTTATTGTTGTTCCATTATAATATTGTTTAGTTGTGTTGGAGAATCCACTACTACTGCATTTGCTTGCTCAGTTGCCATTTGATCAATAATATTCACTTGTGCACCCGTGTCAAGCTTAAAATTCTCAAGATGTCTATTTAAACTAATTTTTTTAAATTTTTCATTAAGTATTGTTTTGACCCAGCCGCGCAGCGCCCTGTCAGGTGTACAGGTGTAAGTATATTATTTGAAGCCTATTACATTCTTCAGTAGTACTCCTGACAATAGGAAGAAAGTAATTAATTACAGCTAAGCATTAAATTAACTAAAACGCAACCATTACAATAGATTTGACTCATCGACATTCATTTGGGCATTTGTAATATTTACTGCGATAGTGGCAATATTTCTTTATTAATATTTACGTGCTTTACCTATACGGCCCTTAACCATTTAATCAAGGTTCTCTGGTGTTTCCAATTGTCCATATCTGTTGGAAGTCTTTTCCTTATTTTTTACTGGTTCTTTTACCTCCTTAGTTCAACAGGGCAGTTTTTAAATGAAAATGAAGCCTTTTCTAATTAAGGCCGCTCAGTTGCTGTAAGAAAATTAAGGTGCCATGAAGTGGGATTTATCTTATGTAATAATGTAATAACGTTTTAATTTTTGCTTTATTTAATTAACGAATGCGGAGTTGTAAACAGTTTCTGGAGAGTTGTACTTCAAAGTTCTATGTACGGTATACGCATTAGAATAGTAGTGCCTTCTATTTTCCGAAATTAAGATACATCAGGACATCACCTTTATTATAACATAACAATTGCATGCAAAGGTACTTGAAGTCGTCTTGCGTGCACTTCATAAAAAATTAAACCACTTTTAAATATAATGAAATTTATTAACACAGTGGAACAATGCAATATATTGAACGTTTCATATAATGAAAATAAATTTAACAATAACATTGCAATAGCCTCGCATATTTTTGCAGTTTTACGCGCTTGAAATATTAATACCTATAGTATATTATATTTTTATATTGTATATTCCATTAGAAAAGTTAAACAAATTCATTCAATAATAACTTATAAATGCAATTTTAAAACTTAACCATTTGGTATTTACTTTCTTACAGCACACCACATGAATTCAACATCACTCCCAAAAATGCATAATTTCATGTTTGCACAGTCTCCACGTATGTGGCTGGAAAAATTCCAACAGAACCATTACACTCTCCTAACCACCACCCATCCTCTTGTTTTCTGTAGACGGATAAAACATCACCTGGATGTAATGCCAACTCATCAGGAAGATTAGGTGTATATGTGTAGAGAGCTTTACATTGAGCTATTGGTTGTACCGTATTTTCTTCCGCTGTGTATATCCCCCCTGAACTACCTTGCGATGAAAATTCATCTACGAATATAGCACTTGTTAAAACTCTTGCTCCAAAATGACCGATCATACCAAAATCAGAATCCGGTTGATTGGAATTACCATCCGCGGCACCGCGATCTGTCCAGTCTGGTTCAAGGAAATCAATCTCATTGATGTGACCCGATTTAACAGATTTTTCACTAACTGGACTTTTTTCAGGTTCTACGAATTCTTCTCGTAACCATTCAGGTACCTGCATGACAAGTAATACTACATAAATCTACGCACCAAAGCCAACAAAATTGAAAAATAACAACCTTTAGAATACTTTGCTGTAATCCCGCTTTATCTCTGGTAACAGTAATATGAGGAGCGAGTGGATGGCCTGTTTTTGGTTTACTATCTAATTCGGCTAAAGCATTTTGTACTTTGTATCTTGCACCTTCCAAGTAAGTTAACATCGACTTCATCTGTTGAAATTTAAATGCTAAAATTAGTTTCTTATCTTATCTCAACGCTTACGTGATATAATTTTTCGGACACATTTTGCTGCGAATCTTCAGCTCCAAAATTCGGTGTTTGTTTTATAGCTTTTGACAGATTTTCTAAACCATTTTTCGATTTTCTTTCCCGCTCAATATCTTGCCTGATAAGTTGGAGCAGTTTCACTAATGCCTGCGAAAAAATAAAAGTGTGTAACATATAGTACTTAATTAAACTGTTAACGTCTGCACCTGTTTTCTCCTTTCTCTGTTCATGGCCAAAGTTATATGTTCACAGTAAAAATCGGGTAGAAGTTGCTCTGCTGTTTGATTAGATGAATTTCGAAGGTTAACAAAAGTTAACAGGTCCTTGGAAGGATCTGCTTGCGCAACCGGGCCCGATAGCCTTTCTGTTGCCTAAGATAGATTTAGGAATACATATTAGTACAATTACAAACATGCATTTTACATATAGGTACCTCCACGAGACGTGGTCCCAATTGATTGCTATGATGTAAATATGAGTTTAAAACAGATTTTAAATTATTCAGTCTTTCTTCTTCTAATATTTGAAACGTGTTTGAACCTCTTAATATGTCAGATTCCCACTCTAATCTGTCAGAAAGAATTAAAATTGTTTGACTCATTTGTTTTTCGAAATTTACCTGGCACGTTCAGCTCTAACACATAACGTATAATATTCGATGTCCGCCTTTTTTACCGCATCCTCAGCCTTACGCCTTTTACCTTCCAACTGAAAGGGAAAATCGGTATGTTTGCATTTTTTATAGTATCGGCTTACCTTCGCATTTTCTTTCTCCGATAAAACTTTCTGATTATGCATATGGGCCAGTTGGATCAAACTCGTTGTTTTTGATAATCTGTAATTGAGCACAAGTATAGAATTGCAATTTATATAATAGAGTTGTGTGATATTTTCAGTGTTTCAATTGTCCTGTGATATAAAATTAATGGAAATAAAAAAATTAAAGAAATTCTAATATAAAAAAGGGGAATTTTACCTGGTTGTTTGGAGAAATAAAGTCCATCAAAAGAATTGGCAAAATAATCCTTAACCCTTAAAAGTGTTGTTTTGCGGTGGATAATTTTGCTTTTTGTGTGCGTTAGTTTTTAAGTTAGTGAGGGTGTAATTGTTTTTAAGATTTACTTTCTTCGTAAAAGAGAATTCACTCGTAGAATAAATTTGAAATTGGGGACCGTAAAAAACGACCCTATATTTGTTTTGCATTGGTTACTTCAATAGATACTAAGTATCCGAATTTATATGTTTGACTCCAATTTTCCTATCAAATAGGAATTCTTTTAATAGACTGAGCTAGACCGTGGCATATTAAAATAAAAAAATTGAAGATTTGCAGGGATAAAATGCGAAAGTAGGCGAAATGGTGGGTAGTTTTGCCGATAGTAGCCAATAATCTTCAGACCATAAAGTTGGTGTAGCAGCATCATAAAACGTATCTACCTATACCATTGCCTCTCGAAGCCTCTGTTCGGATGTATATGCTTTTTGATCACCTTGTATATTGGAAAGCACTTTTAGAATATGCAGAAGGTTCCTGCCTACAATGCTGGAATGCTGCCCAAAATAGAATTCGATTATCGAAAATAATATGAGCTCAATCCTGTACATGTAGTTTAATCTACCTTGTACTCAATTTCAAACATTATACACTCCTGAACTATATGGAAAGTTAATTTTAAATGCAAAAGTGTTCAAATCCTTTGTCCATATTGCTTTGTTTAAAATCATGCAAATACAATGGGCAATGATAGTGTGTACTTTGAAGCACGAAGTGGAACCAAATGAAAATAGGAATTTTATACCTTATTCGATGAAGGTAATCGGTCATGAAATTTTAACAAATACACAAAGCACTAGAAAATAAATTAGCGATCATTCTGTTGTTGCCTACAAAGAGTGACGCTTACTTTTCTCTAAAATACAACATAATTCAGCCCAAAGATACTTGCAAAAATTCAGATTAGCACAACTATTTTATATCCAATTTATGATAATGTATGCCGAAGAGTATGGCATTGAAAACATTTTTATTTGTTATACTATGGACAACGTCACGGTACAAAGTTTAATACGACTTTAACATCCAGAAATAACGGATATATAATGAAGGATAGGTACTAACCTAACATCAAGCAGAGCGTCTTGCAGCTTTTCATTGTCTCTAGCACAAGCGTGACTATGCTTTTTACTTTTGGCTTCCGCTGTCCTCCATTCCGATAAACCTTTAGCTGATTTATCTACTGCAATTTCTGCTTGTTTTCGAATTTTATGCTGATTTTCGGTTAGAGTTTTTAATGGACGTGTTGCGTCGTCCAATAACGATGTTCCTAGAACCCGATGCGCCTCTGCTCGTGTTTCCAATTCAACTGCAATAGATCTCCAGGTATCATTGAGTCCCCCAACGCCGTCCCTGCAAGCCCTTGCAAGTTTCCCACTTAACTTTGATAAACTTTTGGCATATTGTAGCTCCGCTTCTGATCTGAAAACAGAAATATACACGTTACCTAATTTGGAATGCAGGAGAAATCGGTTCATTGATGGGAATAACTTCGATTCATTTCCAATTTTAGCAAAGTTTTTTACTTAATTTATTTAATTTGAATAGCAAGTAAATTCGATATTGTGTGATATTATAAAATATGGTTTCTTCGATTTCATAATATTGTTGCATGCATAGCATGAAACTTAACTAATTAAAAAAAAGACTAACTCAACAAGTTTTCGTTCGCTAAGTCATCACAAGGCATATGTCAACACGGTATTCTAACTTCTAACTCTTGTCAAAATGTTGATCAATGGTAGTAACAGTTGCAACTCGCTTTTTTAGCTCTTGATGCCCAGATGTAATTCCACAAAAATGGCATGGAGGCATGTGACCTTGGGTCACTGAAGAGAGCAGAAATTAATTAAAGCGCGCCGAATCCCGCCGAAAGTATGGAAAACTTACCTTGCTTTGTCGATATTAACATTATTTTATGAAGTATGCAGAATTCTAAATCTAGAAGCAATAAGGCCAAATGTATTTTCGACATTTCTTTCCGTACACACACGCCACATCAAACTCGCCGGATATACACTTTTCTCACACAAACTAAACGTCTTTCAACGTGGTATTCAGTAGTGTGGGCCTTACTCGCACAATTACTACCTATACGTTTGTGGAGGGAAGTAAATCTTAGCGTGTGGCTTATCCCGCTCCAATCCCGCAAGTTAATGTTTTCGTATGTGGCGGGCTAACAACTTTCTCCCAAAATTCGAAACTATATATAGCAACCAAACTCAAGATCTTCAGCCGTTCGTTGACTGGACTATAAAGGATACGATAGGCGCGTTCTATTCTGAACCTGAACGCATTTCATTAGAATATGAATTTGGAGAGATTGTACTTTTTCAAGTGAAATACGTTTCATTGTTATAATATGAAAATAATACGTTTCCCAAATTAAGGGCTATTTCTGGAATTCCACTGTATAAATATGAAATCGGGGAGATCATGTAGCCATGGAACTGAGCCAAAAACCTGAAAACACTAATATTCACAAAAATATATAAAACCGTCGTCGCACGATTTTTAACAAGGCGATCATCGACAGTGGATCAAGTTCGTGTTTTTTTGGTGTTTTTAGATTTATGCTTCGAGGCAATTTGATCATCACGTGATACAAAAAGAAGAAAATCTTACCGTTCTTGAAGAATGGTTGATAGTTCTTTACAAAAATCTCCCCCTTGTTTGACATATTTACGTAGATCATCAAATCCAGTATGGCTCTGTAAATTAAAACAAAACATTACGAAATGTAAAAAACAAATATTAGGAACGTATATCTACATTGAAATACCTAATTAATAGTGCATAAACATTCTACGATTTACCGATAACATTCTTTGTTTAAATTATAGCACTTATCGCGTAATTGTTATCTTTTATGCGCGATTTACAATAGCAGCTACCAATATAAAGCAAATAAAAGAGCTATCAAACTGTAACAGAAATTAACGTAAATTTCATGATCATGTATGAGCAGTATATTCCCTTTTAGTTGTCTTATTCTTCCATCAATGTCAGTTACTTGCTTAACTATTGCTATTCGTTTCCCTATAGTATAGTGCCTATACCTTCGAACATATAACAAATCGAAGGCCTATACGATGTATGAACAATGAACATGGCTCTTTATTTAACTCTACCTTTGCTTTTGTATAATTCAGTTATCCGTTGTTTTATGTCATTTTAATTTAAAAAAAACAAGGAATAACAACGTAAAGAATAATTATAGTATGTATTAAGTTTTTGACTGTAGTACGTACTAAACCATTTGATTGTTTCATTTTTGTAAGCAGTGAAAGTACCTAAGCCTATTGGCCAGTAACTCTGAAAATATATTCTACTATACTCTCTTTAAACATTTAAACTATTAGACATATTGTACGATTAACTGCAATACGTGGCCAAGAAAGCAACGGCGTTACAATTCATTTTCTTGCAAAACACGAGGTATTGTGCACTTGCCCTTAACCCCATTCATAGTTTTACTCACTGCTAACTCTTCATCAAGATATCTATAGTTTGCCTGACATCGAACTAACCTATCTTTAATAAAGATGAATTGATCAAAGCAAGCCGGAATAGTAGTACGTCTGATTATTTCTCGAGCTTCTTTAATCATTTTAACACCTACTCTTTTCCTTGTGCTTTATTGTTTCATAGCGTCCATAAAATATTTCTTCTTCCTTTATTGCAGGTATTTCTTGAGAACCTCAACATCAATTTCTTAGTCTCTTATGATCTTATAAATGAAATCATTTTCCTGTTAAATTGTTCCATTGTTTTCATCTTACCACCCATATTATTGATTTGTATTATAGTCGAATACCTTTTTAAATTATTTCCTTTTTTGCTCCATTTTAGTGTTTATTTTGTCCTTATTTTACTCTTATTTAATTTTCTTCAGTTCTCTTTTTTGCTTTTACCAATGCTGCATTTATCATTAATGTGATTAGGTTATTTTATATCCCGTCTATTTCTTTATAGCCTTCCTATTGTTCCCTAGAGTTATTGTTTATCAAGAAAATTTAATAGTATGTATGTGGTGTCTATAATTTATTGTTCCTAGGCCATGCTTTCCTATGTACCTAATTCTCATATTCATCGTGACTCAATCTGTTTGCTTTTTTCTTCGGTTCTGGCTCTTACTCTAGGCTCGTGGAGAAGTTCTATCCCCTCTCTCTTATGCATATATCGGAATAATTTGGACTCTATAGTCGCTATTTATTTCAATTATTGTTGCCTTACCGGACTAAGTACCATTGAAGAGTTACTGGTTATTGGAAAACTACAAGCGATAATATAATGATTTATCCGTTTGTGATGCTGTGATTCGTGATGATTAAGTTGGGGGGATACTTCAGAAGGGCGAAGAAGCAAAGGCAGGCCAAGCAGAAAAATGGGAGAAGATGAAAGGAATGCCGAAAGAAAAATGGAGCGATGTTAGTTTTCTAGCGAATATTGATTTTTCATCAAATTTTTCCATTGTTATCCATAGATTGGTGTAATAAGTATGAATTAACTGTTGAAATTTCATTCGAACATTTCTCCTCAATAGTGCTTCCACTGAATTGTTTCACAAGAAAAGGTATTAGGTATATTAAGCCTCATTGATAAGAATGCGAACATCTTAAAGTAATGTTCACTTATTATTTTGGTCCCGTCGAAATCATAAATAATAAATAAATAATTCCTTGCGTAGAGAAAAACATTTTTGTGCACCACTTGACAACTACAAATTGTGTAATTTTATTTTATTGTAAATAACGATTCATATGCCAAATAGGTTTTTCATCATTTTAAAGAAATAGATGGACTTTTCCAGATCTAAATAGTCTTTTAGAATTTTTTATAAAAATTAAATACATACATCCTGTATATTGAAAGCAGGATTTATGTGTATGAAAGATTTAACTATTTATTATAGTAAAAATCAATTACTGCAGATCTTAGAACAGATGCACCATAAATCGCTTCATGTAAATGAACAAAAAGGATCTATGATTTACATTAGTAACTCTCACATTTTTATTCATTAAATGTTTATTAAATTACTTGAATAACTACTAAGTAGTTCTTCTATACTCCCGGGATTAAACGCATTAATTTCAATTAAAGTTAAGTATTGTCAATGAAAATAATTAACCTTTTCGAAAAAGACGATGAGTAGTCCTTTCAAGCAAACGTTAAGATTATTTCCCAACTTGTTAACCTCTGACATAAAGGCAGGTATATAGATTTTCTTAATTTAAAAATTAGTTACTGTTCTAGATTAAAGGCACTTATATAAGACCGAAAGTCACGGATTTGCTTGAGTTCACCGACATGTATAACCGATTACGTATAGCAAGCAATACATTAAATTCTTTCTAAAATTAAAGAACGTTTCTGTAGGATTAGTAAATGATTCTGATCTTTGTCATATTTAAAAAACTGACCAACATCGAATAAATCCGAAAAAGAACTGGAAGTGATTCATTTAGTGGTTTAGTTCCAATTAGAGTAAAGATTTAAAAAATAAGACATCTGTTTCGAAAAGCAATTTTTATACATTTTAATAAAATTGATATTGTTATTCTGAACCACCAAACTGAATTATGTTAAAGTCCATTCCACTGTGATCTAGTCCTAGTGTACAAAAAATTAAGGTAAAAAAGATTTTGACCGGTGTAGTGAACTTTTACGTATTGTTATAGGTATACCTACCATGATTATGATTACATATCCATTAATTTTTCGAAACGCAATTGATGATCTATTCTTAAACACTAATCTGGGAATGTATAATAATAAACATAATTATTATTCAATTAAGTTGTATTTTAGTTTCTTTCCCACGTTACCTCAGATTAATTTAAATTAATTCTTGTCTTGCGCTTTATTAGGTTCTGAATGTCATTACCATTAGTAAGGTTATTTCATCCTTTTACAAATTTGACATTTGATTAGAGCTGGAGCTAGGTTATTTTTTACAAACGTGGAGTAAACCGGTAGAAATGGCGTGAAACCAAGCACTATCACATTTTCTGAACAAGAACGATAATTACTGTATCAAATATTGATGCTGTCTGGATGTTTGGATGACCGTTTCTTTTTTCCAGTAGACATTATTGATATTCTGACTTCGGATTTTTGTAGAACATCAAAATTTAAGACATTCTTGTATCGATCATTTTTTCTCTATCTCGTCGGAAAAGTGGTCAAAATGGCCGTCGAAAATATTGCTTATCATGGCAATGGAAGCTTGCGCATTCTTAACTGGTGTTAATGGCGTCATTAACGTGGATTGCACCAAGTTTTCGAATATAAGTTTTGTGATAGCGATGCTGGTACAGTTTCTTCATTTCGCGCATGTCGATATTCGTTTATCATTTATGAGCTCACTGTGCACTTTAAAGTCGTATCAAAGACATTTTAAGATTAGAGTAACTTGTTTACTCGTAAATAATTAAATTTAATTTTTTTGCAATTTATGGTAAAATGGCAGGCCAAATACCAAAAGAGGTACATATTCGGCATTGTATACTTTTTGAATTTCATGAAAGTAGTAACGCAACAATTGCTATCAAAAACCTTTGCGATGTTTATTCAAATGCATTAGACGTGTTCGTAAATGCCAAAGGTGCTTTTCTAAGTTCAAATCTGGTAATTTTGATTTTTCTGACTCGTATCGATCAGGAGGCCAACAACATTAGACAATGATATGGTAAGGGAGGAAGTGGAATCAAATCCGTGTCAGACAATCGAGGAGCTGTCAAACACTCTTTAACCAACCTTGGTCGACTATCCAAGAACCTTTGCAACAGCTTGGGAAAGTAATCAGAGCAGGTATTTGATTCCCGCATAATTTTTAGGAAGGAAACAAAACTAACCATTTTTTATACCACAGTGACGAAGAAATTTTCCTAAAAAATTTTAAACCACATAATTTTACATACAATCACACCACATCTCATAATTTCCATCCATTCTTCAAATCAATTGACGCTCGGCCCGAAGATAGTCCTAACGGACTGAAATCGATAACCAAAAGTAAATAAATAAAAAATATAATTAGCTCCACAACTACACGTTTTTCTTACGTAACCTATATACAGGGTGATTCATTAAGAATGTCCAATCTCTGAACTGTAGATTCCAGACCTCGAAATATGATGATTCTGCCCAACATGCCTTATACAAATATTGATAGTTTCCGAGATACCGGGTGTTTAAAGTTTAAATATGAATTTTGATTTTCGCAATAACTTTCTATTTTTTCACAATTTCTTTTTGAAAATTGGCAGTTTTACCTTTTTTTGCATGAGGATTGCCAATTTGGACTCTAATTTAGCATTGCTAATAGAGGGCGCTAGTTATACTTGGTTGTGTTTAGTAAATCTAAGCAAAAATTTTTTTCGGCTGAACTATTAGCAAACTAATAATAAAATATGGAAAAGCGTTAGATTCTACAAAAAAAAGTTACTCTTGTTTGATTCGTGTAACTCGATCAGTTATCGAGTTATTTGCTTCTAAACAGTTCAATAAATTTTAATTTAAAAAAAAAATTTATTCTCTAAATGTGTAACAACAATAAACTATTATTTATGATCCGTTTTCGCAAAGATCTCTTCATATCAAATAACCCTTGTCTATTATTTTTAATCACATTAATTAATTGTTATTGCGAAAATCAAAATTCATATTTAAACTTTAAACACCCGGTATCTCGGAAACTAGCAATATTTGTATAAGGCATGTTGGGCAGAATCATCATATTTTGAGGTCTGGAATCTACAATTCAGAGATTGGACATTCTTAATGAATCACCATGTATATTAAAAACCAGCTAATTTATGGAGAAATTCATACAATCAAAACTAACCGATCCACCACATGCAACTTACTGCTTCAGAGGCACAATACAGAAGCATTTTTTGATCGATTGATCACTGGAGATGTATTCTCTATGCTAATCCAAAACGCAAAAGGCAGTGGCTCTCTCCGAATGAATCGCCACGAAGTACAGCCAAGCCAGTTTACATTCCAAAAAAGCGCTTTTGTCTGTTTGTTGGAGTATTCGCGGGGTCCTTCGTTTTGAAGTGCAGAAACATGGACAAAATCGTGCACACCTTTATTGTGAACTGTAAACAATTGGAACGAATGAATCAATCTTTAATTGAAAGGTGGCCAGCGATTGTCAACAAAAAAGGCGGTATTTTGCAACACGATAATGCAAGACCGCACTGCGTAAGACAAATCCTGGAAAAACTAACCCACCATACTCCCCCGATATTGCGCCATCGGATTTCCATTTATTCCGATCGCTACTATGTTTTCTAAGTGACAAAAAATTTGAAAATTTGGATGACGTTCAAAAGGCCATCTCCAGATAATTTTGCACACAAACCAATTGATTTTTATCGATCCGGCACTGAAAAGTTGCAAAAGGTTGTTGATAACGAGGGTTGTTACATCACTGATAAAAACTTATCTGTTTGAATTTAATGTTAAAAAACGACATTACTTTTCGGTCTCCTTGAGGTATATTATATGTATATCGAATGTTGCGGGGCCCCAAGAAAGCGTGGGGCTCATAGGCAATTGCCTACTCCGTCTAATGGGTAATCCGGCACTGCCTTCATCTAAGATTTTTGCTACATGTAAAAGCAAGACAATATATTTTCCATATTACTCCAGGGCGCCAAAAGTTTTCGCCCCTTCTCTTCAAACTTCTCTGTTTTCCTATTCTTTCGTCTATAAGCTGTGTATGCTTTAACTTGCGACATAAACCGGAAATAGCTATCTAGTAATTGTTTTCATACAAATTCTAGAAAGTGATTTTGTTCTTTATATTATTTGTCACTTCCTACTGAAGGAGATTCTGATTTATTGCTTTGGTGATCGGAAATATTTTAGCATTAATACAAATTAATGTACAAAGCTCTGCGATAGCTCGATTCAACCTTGCTTGCTGCAACACCAGGGGTGGTAAATATACCTATTCACAGTACATATTCTTCGACTTTCATAACCCATTGCTGAATGTCCTCCAATTTGTCACAATTAAAGATTACTCGCCTGTAGTTAAAAACAAAAAAAGGGGTAAAGCTAATTACGAATATTGGTCACGTGAGACAAAACGCTACCTTACCGCTGTAGGCTGTACAGAATGTATAACCTGTACATACTTATTTACGTATTCACCGCATCCTTTCACATCAAATTTTTATTAATTAGAGAATTACTTATAGTTGGGACAAAATAAAGTTACGTGCGCAGTATATTCGCTGAAAAACGATACTACAATGAAAAATACGTAGGTATATGATTACAGGATTGTTTTAAATACTGCGGTTTTAGGTAGTTCCAATGTTTGTGCCAAATATCGCTTGATTTATAACAATTGCATTTTTTATCTGAACTCGACACTATACCTATACACTCTATTTTCAAAGGACCCAAAGGGTCCCAAGCAATTAACATTATCTTTTAACAGAGTACTTATGGTGCACTGCTTGATAATAAGAACTAGTAAAGTTTATGAAGTACCTACTATAATAGTTATTTGTATGTCAAGGCTGCGAAAACACACTTTAACATACGATGAGAAGAATTGTCGTCGAGGCCGCTTGCGGCCGAGGCAGAACAATCTCGAGTACGTTAAAGGTTTTCGTGGACAAGATATACACAACATTTTTTGGGCAACCAAATATGATTTCGCCGGGAAACCTGTTTTATTAGATTAGGACAAAATTTAAAATTTGTACCTATCAAAGTGGCTTTTACTTTAACGGCTTACTGCTATAGTAACGGCCGCGAAATCATATTTGGTTGCCCAAAAAGAAATATTATGCAGTTCCAATCCGAGAGTAGGTAGGTTACGAGGCAACTTGATTTTACTTGTCAAAGTTGTATTTCGTGGCTGCTGAAGCTCCTTAGTTCTCTTTCATAAAATACTGTATAAAAAGGAAACTAGGAAATATCTTTTAATATCGAAGGTCGTAAAAAATATCAAAAAATACACTTACCACAGCAACCTACTACCGACTACGACAATATAATTAGATCGTTAAAGAAATTATAAAATGCACTCATTTTGGATATTTAAATAATTAAAATTAACGAAGGTGTAAGCAAAGGCCGAAAATACATAAATAAATGATAAATAATTAATCAATTAAAATTCGAAAATATGCAATATTCGATGTTGGGTGCGGATATGGAGGTGGTCGCTCTCTTTTTGTACATGTAACATTGAAGGAAATTTAAATTAACGTCGAAAAAGGTTAAGCAAAGTAAACTCAAACAATTAAAAATGGAAGATATGCAATATTTAAGTTTGGATGACGCTGCCATTAAAGTTGGTTGTGCCCATTTTGGAGATGTAAACAGTAAACAAACATTGAAAATAGCTAAACAAACGACAACGTCTAAAAATATCCAAATGCAGCAAATGGTGTTTCCTAAAATTTAATGTTATAAAATACCAAGGAAGACAATCGTTGTCAGGATAAACATACACAATAATTGTACTTTTCTTTAATTTGAATTTATCAAAGTATTAACACAGATGTATCCAGGATATATCAGTGGTATTAATAAATAATTTTTGTATACAGTGCTTTTCACGACGACCGCCCATTAGATGTTTTTCAAGAATTACAAAAGATAGAAATTTTCGAATAGGGGATTTTTCGACATTACGAGTCCATCTACATTATAAAATATTATTACATATTTTGACAGCACTTCCGGTTATATCGAAAGTTGACATTAAATTTGTTATTTTAAATGGAACACCCTGTATATTTTCACATATGTATTTGGATTTTACGCTTAATTAGAGGTAATTTTTCTTTAGAGGTCTTATCTCACTGCTTTATAGTTTCCGAGATATTTAGTTCTCAATGATAATTTTTTAAAAAATAACGATACGCACACAAAAACAATTACTCATTATCTAATTTCACCCACTCTCAGTACAACCAAGTCGAATCGATGAACATCAACACCATTTAATAATTAATTGTCATTATAATTGAAGGAAACCTTATCCCTATTTGTAATTACTTTACAATTTACATCCTTTCTATTAATTTAGCACACCAATTTCTTAAATTTTGATTTCTTATTTTATTTTTCCGTTCTATTTCGAAAACGATTTTTATTGTAAATTATAATGGATACTACAGCCACAGACAATAATATATAATATAATAATATATAATATATATAATATATATAATAATAATATATATAATATATATAATAATATAATATAATATAATAATAATATATAATAATATATAATATATATATCTATATATATAATATATATAATATATAATATATATAGATTTATCCAGCTATCTTTGTGACATCCATATGCATAATTTCTGTCGACTCTTTGACATCCGCTGACGTTGTGACATCCAAAAATGGATGTCACAACGGAATTTGATGTAAATTATGTCTAGTGGATGTCACGACGCTGTTGGCGAAAATTCAGATGGATGTCAAAATGTCGTTTTTTAAAATTGATAGTTTCTTCTGTATATCGTATAGGGGGCGCATCGGAGAGTTGGTTTTGTATATTTCATTATTATTCACCACGGTATATGTGACATCCTTCTTTTTAAAGAGTATATTTTTTCTCATGTGGTGTACTTTGTGACGACATAAACTTGACAACAGTGTTAGTGTTATGTTACATGCCTGTGTTGAAGGTTAAAGGTCATTTTTCTCCATTTGAATAATAAATTTAAAAATGCTGATAGGATAGAACTGATATTGGACAGGATACGCACTTATATTAAAGAATTGTACCTAATTATATGTCTATAGTTTTGAAAACTGGTGGTTTTATTATAAATAAGTATCACAATTAACGACTAGTATTTATTATAAGTGGGCCTTAGCCTTTTTCCCTTGTATCTTTAAAATATAATAATAATCGTCTTTATTAAGGTTCTGGTGAACATGAATAACAAAACAAAATATGCTCATAGAACATAGATGATACGCAGAAATTCAAATAGACATGAAGTAACTAAAAAAAAAACATCACAAATACCACAAATACATGAGGCGAAGTTTAGCAATAAGCTATTCTGCCACTGCCACTGTATCAAAATGTACATTATTTTGAAAAAAGTAAAATAAATTTCATAGCTTTCAGGGTGTTCCGTTGGTTGGGGCGATATAAAAAAATAAAGTTGATGATGGTTCCTCGGAGACGAAACGTCGAATAAAAAATTGGACAACGCCATCTAATGGACTTCAAAAAGTGGCAATGTAGAAGTATCTTTGGTTTTTAAAAATCTTTCAAAATAAAGGAAGGAATTACGAAATAAGAAAACCCAAAAATCGCATTTTGTTTTAAATCTCGGAAACGATAAACAATAAAGAACTTTTGCAAACTACATGTGAACATGCCCTAAATTATACAACTTTTTTCTAATTTAACGACCTTCGTATCTCTTACCGTTTTCAAGATCCCCATGAAGTTCATCCTTATCTTGGGCACGTTGTATTTTTAAGTAGTCTTCAAACCATCATGTTTTTTCCCTAAGCCTTCATTTAATTTCCATTGTTAATTTATGCTTGCAAATGAAACCAGTAAGGTTTTCGAAACATGTCGCCATTACCCCCATAATGTAACCTTGAATTTTTCAATTTTGGTTTATAATCATACTTTATGATTTATTTTATGTATTATTTTATTTATGGTTTATCTCGGTAATTTATGCCACTCGCCTGCGTCTCGTGGCCATAAACTTACCTCGTGAATAATAGCCATTATTATACGCTCGTTGAATAATATACTATTATGATTGAGGTTGCTCGTCACAGTAGGCTATCATTGGATAAGCTGTGATGGCGCCCACAATTTTCAACTTTTTATACCTGCTTTTTGTTTACGTGACATCGGGCGACTCTTATGACCATCGATGATATGACACAAAATCCTCGATATCTCGTTCTAGTGAAAAATGACCTCGATCGCGAAGGACTCGGTTCCTTCCAAATCGGACTATCGACTCTCCTTTTCAATCGCACCGGTCGGGATCGCGGGGGTTCATCCGTATTCGTACCAACATCGTACATAGCTATCGTATTTCTTCGATTGAACACTTCCAAAGATTTTTCGTCAACCGCCACCCGCCGAAACTCTTTGTTTCCTTCAGCGACGTCAACCTGTGAAAAAACCTCGGGTCCGGCACCTCCCGAATCGGAGAAGATACCGGGAGCTCTTTTTCAATCAGAGTGACAGAGTTTGCATTTTTTTCAAATCAACTATACAGTGCTCGCCAAAAGTCGGCACCAAAGGGACTTTTTTTTAATTTTTGATTTTTTAAAAAAACTTTTCACGGCAATAATTTGTGCTAGTCTGAAAACCTATTTAGCCCCTATCAAATATACCGAGTGATTTTTACTTAGCTAGGAAATGGCGTTTTTCGAATTTGTCCAAATTCGAAAGTGCTATTTTTTGTAAATTAAGCAAGTTGTCCGACCTCCGCAACGTCACTCAAGCCATCCCACACGTGAGATAAACCTGAGGATGCTGAACGGAGAAGCGGCTTTAATCTTAGCCATGTCCGGCCAGGAATCTCCCAACATGGATCGTCTTAATTCGACAAGTACGGAACACTCATAAAGCCATATCTCTTTGAAATCAAAAGTTTTTTACTGCATTTTCGAATACAATCTATTTAGTTACGAAAATTTCCCAAATAACATTTTTTGCTCAAACGAAGTTTTTAGCTCCCAGCTCAAGCTGTCGCCATATCTCTTTAAAATCAAAAGTTTTTTACTGCATTTTCGAATACAACCTATTTAGTTATGAAAGTTTCCCAAATAACATTTTTTACTCAAACGAAGTTTCTAGCTTCCAGCACAAGCTGTCACCATATCTCTTTGAAATCAAAAGTTTTTTACTGCATTTTCGAATACAACCTATTTAGTTACGAAAATTTCCCAAATAACATTTTTTGCTCAAACGAAGTTTTTAGCTCCCAGCTTAAGCTGTCGTCATATCTCTTTAAAATCAAAAGTTTTTTACTGCATTTTCGAATACAACCTATTTAATTATGAAAGTTTCCCAAATAACATTTTTACTCAAACGAAGTTTCTAGCTTCCAGCACAAGCTGTCACCATATCTCTTAGAAATCAAAAGTTTTTTACTGCATTTTCGAATACAATCTATTTAGTTACGAAAATTTCCCAAATAACATTTTTTGCTCAAACGAAGTTTTTAGCTCCCAGCTCAAGCTGTCGCCATATCTCTTTAAAATCAAAAGTTTTTTACTGCATTTTCGAATACAACCTATTTAGTTATGAAAGTTTCCCAAATAACATTTTTTACTCAAAGAAGTTTTTAGCTCCCAGCTCAAGCTGTCGCCATATCTCTTTGAAATCAAAAGCTTTTTACTGCATTTTCGAATACAATCTATTTAGTTACGAAAATTTCCCAAATAACATTTTTTGCTCAAACGAAGTTTTTAGCTCCCAGCTCAAGCTGTCGCCATATCTCTTTAAAATCAAAAGTTTTTTACTGCATTTTCGAATACAACCTATTTAGTTATGAAAGTTTCCCAAATAACATTTTTTACTCAAAGAAGTTTTTAGCTCCCAGCTCAAGCTGTCGCCATATCTCTTTGAAATCAAAAGCTTTTTACTGCATTTTCGAATACAACCTATTTAGTTATGAAAGTTTCCCAAATAACATTTTTTACTCAAACGAAGTTTCTAGCTCCCAGCACAAGCTGTCACTATATCTCTTTGAAATCAAAAGTTTTTTACTGCATTTTCGAATACAACCTATTTAGTTATGAAAATTTCCCAAATAACATTTTTTACTCAAACGAAGTTCTAGCTCCCAGCACAAGCTGTCACTATATCTCTTTGAAATCAAAAGTTTTTTACTACATTTCCGAATACAACCTATTTAGTTATGAAAGTTTCCCAAATAACATTTTTTGCTCAACCGTTCGAATACAACCTATTTAGTTATGAAAGTTTCCCAAATAACATTTTTTACTCAAACGAAGTTCTAGCTCCCAGCACAAGCTGTCACTATATCTCTTTGAAATCAAAAGTTTTTTACTACATTTCCGAATACAACCTATTTAGTTATGAAAGTTTCCCAAATAACATTTTTTGCTCAACCGTTCGAATACAACCTATTTAGTTATGAAAGTTTCCCAAATAACATTTTTTGCTCAATCGAAGTTTCCAGCTCCCAGCACAAGCTGCCTATATCTCTTTGAAATAAAAACTTTTTAACTGCATTTTCGAATACAACGCATTTAGTTATGAAAGTTTCCCGAATAACATTTTTTACTCAAACGAAGTTTTTAGCTCCCAGCTCAAGCTGTCGCCATATCTCTTTGAAATCAAAAGCTTTTTACTGCATTTTCGAATACAACCTATTTAGTTATGAAAGTTTTCCAAATAACATTTTTTAATCAAAGAAGTTTTTAGCTCCCAGCTCAAGCTGTCGCCATATCTCTTTGAAATCAAAAGCTTTTTACTGCATTTTCGAATACAACCTATTTAGTTACGAAAATTTCCCAAATAACATTTTTTGCTCAAACGAAGTTTTTAGCTCCCAGCTTAAGCTGTCGTCATATCTCTTTAAAATCAAAAGTTTTTTACTGCATTTTCGAATACAACCTATTTAGTTATGAAAGTTTCCCAAATAACATTTTTTACTCAAACGAAGTTTTTAGCTCCCAGCTCAAGCTGTCGCCATATCTCTCTGAAATCAAAAGCTTTTTACTGCATTTTCGAATACAACCTATTTAGTTATGAAAGTTTCCCAAATAAAATTTTTTACTCAAACGAAGTTCTAGCTCCCAGCACAAGCTGTCATCATATCTCTTTGAAATCAAAAGTTTTTTACTACATTTCCGAATACAACCTATTTAGTTACGAAAGTTTCCCAAATAACATTTTTTGCTCAATCGAAGTTTCCAGCTCCCAGCACAAGCTGCCTATATCTCTTTGAAATAAAAAGTTTTTTACTGCATTTTCGAATACAACGCATTTAGTTATGAAAGTTTCCCAAATAACATTTTTTGCTCAAATGAAGTTTCTAGCTCCTAGCACAAGCTATCGGGACTTTTTTTAAATTTTTGATTAAAAAAAAAACTTTTTAAATTAGAGTTTTTAGAAGCCACGTAAGTAGATCTTCATTATCATTGAAAAACATTAATTCCCCCACAAAGTATCTTGCACCAAAAACGTAAAGATTATGCAACAATATTAATTTTCTGTAAATAATAACAAACCTATTAGCAATTTCTATTGTTTCGTCCAATTATAAATCTTTAACGTTTTTAACGAAATTGAATTTTGAAATCATGTCTTGGTATGTGAACATTTGAAAATATTCCAAAAAATTAAAACTATGTATGTTTTAGCAGAAGTTAAAGAAAATAAATTTTTCTGGTCTTGAGGTTGTTCGGTAAGCCAAAACTGATAGACGATGAAAAAATCTCATTGAAATCTTGCTTAATTTACGAAATCCACCAAATTTAGACAATTTCGAAAAACGCCATTTCCTAGCTAAGTGAAAATCACTCGGTATATTTGATAGGGGCTACATAGGTTTTCAGACAAGCACAAATTATTGCCGTAAAAAGTTTTTAAAAAAAATCAAAAATAAAAAAAAATCCATTTGGTGCCGACTTTTTGGCGCAAATAATTTAGCAAAAAAAATCTTTAAAGTAATAAACTCTCCGTACTTAACTATATTCTAATATCATTGCACTGACAAAATACAGGTCAGTCGGTCAGTGTATCATTGTGAGCGGTCTCAAAAAAACGGCAACACCGTAAAGATGTCGTAACGTATGAAAGTTATCTACGGATGTCACGTAAAACATGAATTAAAAACGTATATCTGATATATTTCGGAGCTCACAAAGATAGGACGAAAATATACATTCGTTCGTGTATGGTTGTATTATTTTTCGTCCATTAGAAAGCATTATTGATACCCAAAGAGTCATATTTTTAATTTTCATTTATTTTTATTTCTAAGGGGGGATGTCGAAACGTCGATATTTTTACTGGATGTCACAAGATACGTTGGTCGACTATATATATACATATATATATAATATATAATATATAATATATAATATGTAGTCTGTGCTACAGCTAAGTATCACCATGGGTCAGGGTCAGGACATACAAGATCAAATCGATTCTTTAATTGGGAATATGCCTCGAAACCTGCAGTAAAGAGTAATGCTTCAAATCAAAATATTTAAAATAAGCGTTGTCTATTTTGGTTCTTTCGCACTTGGTAAAGGGCTACTGAAAATAAGTGATCCCGAATTTCAAAATTTGAAAGCATCATGAAACAGATATAAATATCAGGAGATTGTTCATCATTATTTCAAATAGGTTGGAAATCGATTGCCCTTGGCTTTCCATAATTGGATTGATAATCGTATATAAATGTTTAATTTACATTACCCCTATAAGTATTTATGTAACTGATTACGATGCAAGTAACTACGTATATACTGTAATTCAATTTGAACTTGAAGGATTATTAACATTTCCTTAAGTGATAGTGTAAGCTTTTATAGCAGGTTAGCAGGAAAAAACGGTAAGCGAACGAACATAAGCACGTAAAATACAAGCAAAACGTGTTATTAGTAAGTAACTAGCCTTTCAAAGCTCTATAATTGTGAGCTACTTGTATCCTACCTCTGTCGGCAGAAATTTGCTTCTCCTAAATACATTTTTCACCGAAAGGAACTCTCCGTCTTGCATTTTTTCATCAATTATAGTCTTTGAAATACTAAAAAAATTTTTAGCACTGATCACTACCGATTTATCACTTTTATCAGTCTTGGTATTAATACTACTACTATCCGTGCATTCATCCTTATTAACTTCATCAAATTTATATTCAATATCACTAGCTTTAATCGATTTAGGGGACTTGCAAAAAAATGCATCATTCTTAACGATTTTCTGTAAACGTTCTTCGCCGTTTGGATCAACATTTTCTTGGTCTTTTTTTGATTTAAACATTTCTCCCGTTTTTTTCAAAATTTTTTTACACTTATCCTTAGACGATTTATACATTTCTTCGATATGTATTACGGTGCTATCTTTCTCTGGAAACGCGCCTACTCTTTGCTTAGCCGCTTGCTCACTTACCATGTTATCAAACTTTGTTCTTAGATTTGTCCACGCCGCACTCTTTGGTTTACGCAAAAAACTGATTTTACGTTTCTTAATCGGCATCTTACTTCGAACTCGGCAGTAATCCATCGCTACGGAATTTCGATCAATTTCGTTATCTCGCTCTTCGGGTTTCTTAATTATAACTTGACTGCACGAAATATGTTCTATACTCGAATGTGACGACGAAATGCAGTCGATATTTTCGATTTTATTAAAGTCGTTTAAAGAATGTGAATGACGAATTCTTCTTACGGCGCCTGGAACTTTATATAATCCATCATCTGCTTGATCTAACTCGAGTTGGCTGTGTGATATATTGGGATCACTACCACTTTTCATTATCCTTTGGTTATAGGAACAGTCATTTAAACTTTTAGTTAGTTCTAAATTGAAATATTCCGACTTTATAATGGAATTACTTAAATTATTTGTACTTTTTGATAACGTCGGCGAGTCAGATTTTTTCGAAGATTCTGTTTCTTTAATTATAATGGTAACTTCACTAATGTGAGTAGGATTTTCTACAGTATGAGAATCAACCTTATCCTCGTCTTGATTAACATATATTTTCGGTTCCGATTTCTGTATACGTTCTACATTCACCACCTAATAGGGAAAAGGTAAAGTAATTAGTTACATACAATAAATTATAAAATATGATTACCATTACCAGAAAATTTGATGTTTATTTTCAGATTTTGTAAGGTTTTTTATACTTAATCAATATTTAGGACACTAATACAATTAGCATATTTCTATTCTATACTGTACGTGAATTTCGCCTAACATTTATATCAAGGACGGTCTTTCAAATTAGTCGTAGACGAATTGATTAACTCGATTGAGAAGCTTCTATTCAGAATTGACTTATATTCAGTTTCCACTTTAGGTCAATGTCAACAATTCTATAATTACGTTTTTATAAGTATCTAATAACAGAGTGGCAACAGTTTGAGTAGTATTATTAATATTAAAACGTAGCAATTAAACACTTTAGTTTTCTTAATTTTTACCTTCACTAGGTACATCAACAAAAGACTATTGTTCTTACATTCTGCCTTCAATAAGAATTGCAAAGTCTGGTAATTAGTATGATTTATTTCAGATTTTGATACAGAAATGTCAGAAATTGAATTCAATAGGAACTTCATTATACTCATTTTTGCTGATATTTAATTAGAAATAACCAGAAAATAACTGTAAAGAAAGCTAACAAACTCACAGCGAAATCACGATCACGATCAAGTTGAAGAAGAATATATAATACAATTTGGTTCCAAGGTCTTGTCACACATAAAATAAAAAACGAGAGCTTTTGTTGAGGAAATAATTTATAATTATTAGAATGCACCCTATACGTATACACATTGTGATATTTCGATGTAATGTTATATATCTTCTAGTAAAAAGATATTAAAGCTTTTAGATCATACCTTAAAACTGGAGCTAAGGGAAATTCAAATTTCCAATTATGACGACATTATAGCAATTGGATGCAATTAGATGCAATTAACGTATCGCATGTTTGCACCGCAAGATAAGTGGACAAGTAAGCCTCAGAAGCCTGCGGATAGTGATGATGACAATGATTCTACGACTGCAGGTAACAATGGCGACATATAATAAGAACCTGAGAGAGTACTTGTAGTAGGTACTGCTTGGTTGATTATTACGAACAATATAGCGAATGAAGCGCCAAACAAATCCAGAACGGTTACATGGTGACATGGCAGCTCACATCTCAGAAGAATTTACGTAGACTAAATAAAAAGATGATCAAAACGTACCAAGGGAAGGCATTACCCGAGTTGCTCTCGATCTAGAAGCTTTTAAATACGTTGTCCAAATATTACCTTTCTTGGCACATTGTGAAGAGCTGTCCTAAAAATGATCTAACTGAGTTGATGAATGCACCATGACGGGGCAACACACCTTATCACAAGGGGAAGGGAGTTGTATCGGGAATTCGGAAGCTTTGCAGAACCGCAGACGGTTGGTATACTACCTAATACAAATGAAAGATGTTCACATTTGATGTAGATGAAAAAGAAAATTGTATTGATAGACGCGTGCTTGGTCCTTACAGTCTGTTTGAGTTACGAGTTGACATGTATTTTTTAAGGATTGATGAGACAGCACGGTGGTTTGTAGACGCTGAGCCGTACACCGGTTTAACACAAAGGAGGTGCAAGGGATACAGTCACAACATTACCATGAACGTATTCATCATCAGGATAAACGGCATGTGAAACAGGTAATAGAGCAAGACCTTGAGGTCAAAACAATACGAAGGACGTATATTTCGAAAAACACACAGCAGAAAGTTTGGGGTTTCGAAAAAGCAAGCAATTCTTGTTTGTAACTCTTTCCTTGATTCGAAATCGTTGTACAGCGGTCTCTTCAATGACTCCTCTCTATACGGTCAGGTCTACATTAGAAGACATACATCGGCAGTACCTAATAACTTGTGTATGATGTTTCCTCCCAGAGGACGTTCTATTTCCACAATTTTAAGAATGTCTCTCTAAAGAAAATAGTTGTAGTTAAAGAGAAAGTCCCACCGCCTTCGAAATAATTAAAGCGATTATACAGTGCGCGGCAAAAGTATGGAACAACTTCGTTAAAATTAAAACAAAGAGTCGGTTCCAAAAAATAATATATGGGAGTATAACGAGAAAAGAATAAATTAACAGTTTTATCATGACAAATGTTATTAAGGCAACTTTATAATCTACCAGAGTCAAAGACAAAAATAGATGCTTAACGCTGTTTGTACACAAAAATAGATGTTTTTCTGATGATGACGTCATATCTCGGAAAAAAAAGACGATCTGAATTTGAATACAGCAACAAAAAGTGTGTTTGAATCATTATAATCTCATGTATTAATTTTTGTCATTGATTCATTTATTTTTATCAATTTGTTCCATACTTCCAGTGCCGCGCACTGTATATGCTCGCTTCATTAATTTTTGTGAGCAGTCGCTGCTCGTATATTAAACCAAACAAAGATCCACGTTGGGGCGCCAATTAATGTGATGTATAATGGGTGTGATTGCCCTTAACTCACGGTTTCAGCTGCTCACGATGGAAAGGGGTAAGTTCTTAAAAAAAATAGAAAGGAGTAGAGGTGTCACAAATTTTACATGAAGCTTTAAAATTAGAAAAAATCCATAGATCTACGAGGAAACAAATGAAAATGAAAGAAAAAAAAGGTTCTTGGGATACATTCTATTAACAGTATTGAAGTCGAGGTACAGGAAACAACTGGGAATGGAGTATGTGAGTTAGGAATCGCTTGTTTCTCAGAACAATAGAAAATTCAATCTCAATCTGGAATCACAAATTTATAATAAAATAACCTACCCAGATCAGGAATCATCCAGTAAAACCATGCAAAACGAAATTGGATCTCTGAAGGATAATGGATCATGGATGCTTTAGGAGTAACGAAAAATGAGAAAATAACATCATAATAATTGAATTTTCAAAAATAAGCTGATAGTAAACGCTTTGGAATGCGATAGGTCGAGTTTATTCCTTAAAAGGAAATCTTTGAATTTTTAGGAAAATTGGAGTACACGTCCACGGGAGCAATAGTATCTCTCTGTGTTAATGACGTAGTTCTTGAGGGAATAAATTAAGGAGTGACTGATGAGTTTTTCGAGCAAATAGGAGAAAGATTAAAAATAACGACGAAATCTACTTCTATTTCTACTAAAACAGGAATTAGGAATCGTGGTCCTGGTCATAGAACAATACACTCGATATTTACGCGAAGAAATTTTTGAAGCGGATTGGAACGCATGATTACAAACCAGTGACCGCTTCAACAGTGAAAGAAGATGCATTTCAATAGCCAAAGAAGGCCCACGATTACGAGTACTTCCATGCAAAGTAGTTGTACGAGATGCACTATTCCATTCACTGCAGGAGTGGTCTCCATGTTTAATAAACTCGTTTCAAAATTGACTGTGAATATTTTTCGTAACTTTCTATATTTAGCTCATTATTGGCCATTTAAAAAGGACTTCGCGTAAAAATGTACAAATGGTTTCGTGTGCAGCCAAAAAAGTTCGTGGATGGAATTCACAATATCCACAATAGGTGGAAAAGGTTTAATGTGAGGCAAAGACAAGTAACATGTTTATCAAGTAACTTAAAGCATAAACCAGTTTTACAAACCGAATTTCATTTGAAACCATAACCGGAAAAATCTCTCTTCTCTTTGACCAGAACATCTATACTGAACTGAAACGTTACATTTAGACATATTGAATCATAGGGGGAAATTTTCAATGGTAATGTGTTTTTACTCATAAATTTCCGTATATTCTTTTTAGAATGTATGTTAAAAAAGCATTATTAAAAATAGACCAACTAAAATAGTCGTTACTATCGTAACTTTATAAAAATAGTATTTTACTATTCAAAAGATCAGATTTTTAATTAATATTAATTATTATAAAAATGCCTAACTATTTTTCTTAAAATTTTCATAATTTTATTTGGTATTTTCTGTATTTATGTGATCATGGTAACACGTGGTAACACACAGGAGTTTTAAAAATTTATGGGATCACTTACTTTACTCTGTGTTTTTGAACCGCCAAATATAAAAATTATTTTTAAAAGAAATCCTTTATACCTTAAAACGAAAAACAGAAAATATAATTTCTAAAGATCATTCAGTGCCAGAAATTATTTTTAATACGTTTCACGTCTCAAAATATCCTCTACAAATCGACTCTAATTTAAAAATATTCACGGATGCTTTCAAATCTTTCCCATCAATCTTTCCGATGGTTTTGCTTTAGAAAAGTGAAATTTCTATCTTCTGGTAATGAAAATTAGAAACGAATGAAAATTAAATTTACCTGATAATCGTAATTATTATCCTCCTCAAAAAATGAGAAGCTAATGTTAGGTACTACAAATTCATCATTGGACTCATTTACGTAAGTTGTAACATCAGTTTTAGGTGGTAATTCAACATCGGCATAAACGGATGATGTATTCATTTCGTCACTACTTAATTTTTCACTCATTGCCCTTGCGTCTTCATAATCCCCATCACTGTCAGAATCGCTCGATACATTTTCTAATATTATCGTATTTACAATATTTCGATTACTTTCAAACGCCTGTTGTGCTGCTTCAATATCATAGCTACCCGAGACACTTTTTTTAATTTTACCACCACACGATTCATCTTTTTCTTTACTGGTTGATCTTCTGAAGATAGCCGTGTTGATGTTAGGTACAGTCACGCGCCACTGTTGCTTAGTGATTTTATTGCAAAATTTCTTCATGGTATAGGTATACTGCCGTGTTAATTCAAAGGGGCGTATCTACAATAACACAGAAACTGAGAAAATTGACTTTTAATATTTTCAGTTATGCCATCAAATCATTTATGCTTAGAGGAATTTTAATTTTATACTATTGAATATAATACTGGCAGCAAGTACTGTGAGTACACAGTGTACAGATACAACCGTTTCAACTAACAATCATATACGCCTTTTTTTAATCTAACAAAGGCGGGTAATTTGTAGATACAAATTTCTTTAAAAGCGAGTTTTCGCCTATATAACATTGAGATACGCAATCTCTTCTTAACACATACATAGTACTTTTAAAGAGGATTCTAAAAATGCGTCTAACTCAATTTCTGTCGAATTTGCAGATACGCCCTTTAGAATTAACACGGCAGTATAGGTAGAGGTACCTTATTTAATTAATTATTGAGGCTAATTATTTACATTATTATTAATACAGTACTTTAACCGTTCCATTTATTTTTGCGGTACGTACCTATGAGTGTGCGGCACTGACGTATTTTAACTGTGTCAATAAAACAATTACCTATATGAAACTAATGTACTATAAATACGGTTGATTTTCTGGTAGTAACGCGCACTATGTTTGTCTTTTATTTGCACCTGTCTGACATATTTGTTAAAAAAGAATAGTTAGTTAAAAACTAGATTTAAATAGCAACCAAGGTCGATTAATATGTGTACTTTTTCATTATCATCATGTGATAAATTGTTTGCGGGAAGGTAACTTATTCAAAGCGTAATGTTTATCACACATCGTCGCACAAATACTTTACACATCACTGTACAAAACTTTAAATTTTTTAATCAACAAAGATATTTTTTTTTCGGAAATCTTGATACTGAAGCAGCCCAACGTAGTCTACCGAGCTTCTAAAATAAGGAATAAAACGCGCTATAATTAACGCGTGTGCGCGGTGATAAACTCATCGTTTTTGAATGTGGCAGTAAATGCGTACGAAGTGCATGTTGCATTGTTACTACAGTTATTAGAATGAAAAAATTGTATGCAAAAATCTAGTAAACTATCTTAAGTTACACTTCAGGGATTCAGCCGCAATTATAGCTATAAGGTTTCATACTAATTTCTACGTCCATACTTAACCTATATTTTATTTATAAAAATAAGAGGGCTAATGACCTATGTACCATTTGAAATTAGGACGCTCGCAATTTACTTTCATTTGCAGCTTATTACAAATAACTATTGACAATACATATTGTTCAACTTTATTTAAACAATTTATCACGCGTAACAAGGGACACATAGTACATTGTGCTGCTGCCTATAAAGTTCCAACTTCCTTCCACACTTAATAGGTACATTTTTAAAATTTATTTATGATACTGAAAGTGGTACATACAGGGTTTTTCAACGAAAAGGAGCCACCCTTTATAACTTCTAACAGAATCAAAATTTGAAAAATCGGCGATACCCGTCTATAATAATATCGAGGGGGACACTTTTTGACATAAGTTTGAGATTTCATACCTTAACCCCCTGGGTCCCACAAACATACCCTTAATTTTTTTAAATGGCAACATGGGTCATGTGATACGTCATTTGAAAGGTCTTTTGATATCTTGCATTACTGCGTTTAAAATTTTAAAATCGTTCAATTCGTTTGTGAGATATTTTAATTTAAAGTTTTAGAGAACTGATATAATTTTCTTCAAAATGGTTGTTTTTTATTTATTTTTTTGCTTTTATAGTCAAGATAAATTGATACGAAATTCATTGTATTAAACTTTTTTTTATTTACATGGAAATAAAACTTAAAATAAATTAAAAAGTCAGTAATACTTTTATATTGCATTATTATAACGACAAATTATATCAGTTCTCTAAAACTTTAAATTAAAATATCTCACAAACGAATTGAACGATTTTAAAATTTTAAACGCAGTAATGCAAGATATCAAAAGACCTTTCAAATGACGTATCACATGACCCATGTTGCCATTTAAAAAAATTAAGGGTATGTTTGTGGGACCCAGGGGGTTAAGGTATGAAATCTCAAACTTATGTCAAAAAGTGTCCCCCTCGATATTATTATAGACGGGTATCGCCGATTTTTCAAATTTTGATTCTGTTAGAAGTTATAAAGGGTGGCTCCTTTTCGTTGAAAAACCCTGTATAATAACTACGCGAACCGCAACACGGAAGTACCTAAAAACCAACAAAATGTTTGCCCAATATTTGATAACTGGAAAGTAATTAAGTATAATAGATAGATCGTCATTACAGTATTTCTTTGAGGGGATTTCGAAAATTGTTTTGGGGAAAAATAAAAGAAGTGAAAGTGTCTATTTATTGTGAAATTAAATTGTCTAGAAAAATTATTAGCCATTACTAGTAATAGTAGTAATAAGACGAATTATTCGACGTTCATTAAGAACTTTTTCTATTGGGAAAGCTTTAACCGTGTTAATTGATATGGATTAAAGCAAGCTGACAAATTTTGTGAAACACATAATGAAAACCGTTGTTTGCAATTCGAAAAGTCAATCCAGGTTTATGTAAAATCTATATCATACCTGAGTAATCCGATATTACATTAATTAACACCGACATGACCTTCCAGTTTACTTCTTCTATTTATAACCCATGTAAATCAAGGACGGAAATGCGATTTTGTAAATCATCCATGGGAATCGAAATTCACTTCCACGCAAAGCTACTGTACGAATTAATCAATCGAAATTTGAACTAATAATACGGCAAGATTGTGTAGACTGTAAGTTGAACAAGAAAATTGATAATGAATCGGAAATTGATACTGCACATATCGTACAAATGTTACCGCACGATTAAAATGTTTTCACTTCCTTTTTCCATACTGCGATTGAGCCGCTATTAAAAAAAATTCACTAGTTCTAGTTCCACCATTGTTTATTAACCAAATAATCCTTCAATTTGAGCAAAACGACAACAGAATAAGCTTCCTAAAGTATTTTCAAATCAAAAATCATCGCTGACTATCGAAAATTGGACAAAATCGGGTCAGGGGAACGCCCAAAAAATGTATTTCAAAATAGAGAGTGCTATTATAATTTGTTTTAACGTGTCCTGTTTATACGTACAGGCAATCTTCGCGTAGATTTAATAGTTTATTCAGGCAACTCCTCTCCTGCCACTCCTGGTATTTTATTTGATATGCACCACGTGGCTTTTGCACTAACAGTTCCAAGTATGTACGGCCTTGGTGAATATACCTACATTTTTTTACCGTGAAGAAGGGCGAGAAATACCATAAGCAGATTATATTTGCCAATTAGTTCAACTATACAGGGTGTCCCATTTAACATTACGTTCTTGAATATCTCGAAAAAAATGCATCTTAACAAAAAGTGTGCCGAATCAAAACCTTCATAGTTTTGGGGGGGACATCGGATTCAGACAAAATGACCCCACCCCACCCCCAGGGGGAGTGGGAAAGGGGTTCAACTTAAAAATCTTAAATAGGAACCCCCTATTTTTATTGCAGATTCGGAAAGAGCGTAAAAAACTATGTTGGTTTTATTCGGAAACTTTTTTTTTATTTGCAACAGGTGGCGCTGCAAACGGGGTGTCCCACTTTAATATTACCAGGGGAATTTCTCGAAATGAGTAGATCTGATAAAAAAAGTTGCCGAATAAAAGTTTGATGGTTTGCAGGGGAACGTCCGATTCTGTAACACATTCCAAATTGGAGCAATGAGACCCCCTCTATTTCAACAAAGTGGAAATAAAAATAAGATTTTTTCTTTTCTATACACCATTTAGATTTAATTTAGAACATTACTCTGTGTTACTTATCATTTCACAAAACAGCTATGGTTTGTAATAATTGAGAGAAAATAAAACTATTTAATTCGCACTGCATATAATAAGAGCACGTTCTTCTCATTGAATGTTTGTTGTGTCATCAAAATACGTTCTTATCTTAATTATGGATTTACGTTTGATCGTGTTTGGTGGCAAAGCGTTTTTAATCACCTATATAGAAATAGTACTATCACGATCTCAACCTACGTTTATCTTATGAGTTATGACATGCACTAGAAATTCAAAAAAAGCTGCTTTGAAAAAGAAAATTTTTATCATTTTCAAATTGTATACATATATTGAATTATCTGGTAGGGTCTTTGGGCAAGACCACTTTCGTAAGGGGTTTCATCAGGACAAGAAACAAAACAACAATAAAAATAATATGTTTTTATTACTATTGGATCCACCCAGAATCTGAGAGGATGGTTTGAATCAACAGTGTTCGAGACTGGTTTTAAAGGCGATGTTGCCGTATTTCCGAAATTTAGTATGGCCGAAGGTGTTGCCGGGCGATAATCGCTTTGGTCACAGCGTAGTTCAGTTATGCGAAGAACATCAAATAAGATTCGTACTTTTGCCTCCCAATTTAAGATACTGCTGCAGCCTCTTGCTGTAGCATTTTTTCGTCCCCTAAAAGCAATGTGAGGGAAGATATTAAATGTGTGGAAATTTTAAAATAGGGGGGTTGTGCGCAAAACAGAATTTCCTCGACTTCTTAAACAGACAGTCGATCAAATTAAAAGAAAATATATTTCCTGGCTTGAAGGCATGTGGGCTAATCCCACTTAATCCGGAAAGCTAAAATGACAAAAGTATCTTTAGTGTGTTTTTGCTCAGAAAATAAAAAAAAAGATATTGCGATCCAGTTTCACCAAACTATCTTCCTTAAAAATTATTAAAATGTTGATCTGCTTTACCCCGTTTGACGGTATTGAAAATTTCTTTACAAACCCCTTTCGTTGACGACTATGAATACGAAGTGTTTCTTAACAATACTAATCGATAAGACTCACAACAAAAAATTAACAATCAGGAAGTGTATATAAAAAAATGTAAATTGAAAGAGGTAAATTAGAAAAATATAAATTTTTACAATTAATGGAAAGTCTCACAGCTCTTGAATATGCAAACGCAGTGAGCGCTTTGGCGTATTTACCATATGACAAAAAAATTAGTAATTCTATAATAGAAAAAGTTTTATTCTCACATAACAGAAACCGGAAAAAGAAAGAGTAACTTAAGATTAATAGGGAATACAGATGCAGAAGTTGCAACGCCAGTCGTATGACGTTAATGAAGTATTAAATTACAAACATGGTCATTGTACCCCTTCGAACTCTTCAGATGCAATTGCCAGAAGGATACAATGGATATTGGATAGCAATATTGAAAACGAACACTTCCGTTATTTATTAACAGACAAGTTGTAGTTTAATCAGTTGAACGTGTCCACTATAATCATTATTGACATATTAGAATATCGATAATCGCTTCTGTATAAGATTTTAACTCACGTTCAACTAATCTATGCATATTAAATTTAAAGGTACATAAGGGTATATGGATCCTAGACTTTGTAAAGAAAACAATCAATGAAATTAATAATAAACCTATTTTGCACAAACGAAAACGAGTCGGTAAAAAAAATTTCCACATGTTCTTTAATAATGGAAACTAAAAAAAGCAAGACAAAAAGTTGACATTGAGAAAGTTCTCAAATGTAGTAGAGGGAGTAGCGGTATTAACATATTAATGGGAATCTAAGTAACCTGACATTTTAAAAAAACGCAATTAATATCGTAAAATAACAAACATAAATATCCCCCCTTTGGACTGAGGAGAAAAATTAATTAAGGTTTAGGCAACGTAAATAAACATAAATATAAAAGTTTTTGGGGCTTCAGCTGAATTTTGTCAACATTTCAATTGTATTTCATTATGATTAATTAAATGGGACTTTTAAAATGCTAATTTAGTAAATGAATAGATTTTACTTTCAACATCAAAATGCGTAAAACTATGGAAATTAAAAAATTAATTTGTAGCGGATTTCTAGAATTTTTGCAAACATTTATATACATACTTAGGTAGATAATTGGTCAATACGTTTTTAGTGGTATATGTACTTAGTTGTACAAATTGAACAAAGCATTAGTGCTTCGTGCTTCCTAAAATCTGAATAAATTACTTAATCCTTATTCAGTGCCGAATATGTATGTAAGTAAAGTTCCAATTTGATGGATTTAGATTTCATAACAATTTTAATAAAAATCTTTTCTAGAACGCTTCAACCTTCTCATAAAGTATGTCTTATATGAAGAAAAAGATTTAATTATCAATTAAATGCAATTTATACGGAGTGCTCACACGTTCCATAAATCAAAATGTAAGTACGCGGCGACGTTCATAACCTACTCTGCTCGTACAGTATTCAGTTATTCCCAGCAAGATAGGCAACTTATCGTACGTATTTCACAATATTCACTTTTTGTGCTATTTCAAAACCAGGTCAATCAACATATGAATGTTCCACGCTATCCTTTGTCCTGTTTTGATGATATTCTCATCAAGTTAGAAGGTGAAAAAGTACCTTCAACTCTGGATGTACGTCAGCTTGTTACACATCTATATTTGGAAAAGTCAGTTGGGAATTTTTACACGTTCGACATTTACATCCTTAAGCTTCATTTAGAACTTAATTTTTTTTTTGACAGTCCCTTCCGAGACGGGTACATCTCACTTGGTGTGCTTACCCACGTTGTTTTCTGCGGTTACATCGAACTACACACCGCTATAACCGAACAGAATCTCTAAAATACTAACAATAAATACACATAGAGATAGAATACATGATGTAGGTATATCCTCGGTCAACTAGGCGAGGTGTAGACACAAATTGTTAGACGCAACGTTCATAACTTTTCACTCAACGGTTCTACTTTGTAGAAGTTAGAAGGTGGCTACAGTAAAATTCCTTGAACTTTGGAACTACACATACAGCGGAGTAGGGGGTGGAAGATCTCGTTTTCCGGTTTTTCTTCAAAATTCTTCAAAATGGTGCGCCAAAGTTAAAAAGTATGGATTAATTTTGAAAGCTCACTAACTTTTCTGCAAGTTTGTCCCTTTTTATCTGTCACAGTTTTCTAAACTACGCCAATAAACAGAAAACGTACTCGTGCTTCATATTTCTTTCACAAGTTTCTTCTAATAGCCCAGCTTTTCGTTTACAGCATTTTGCCAATATGGACGATGTGGAAAAATTGTTTCACTTTCATATACGAGTATCAGTATCTTTACAAAATTTATTTCTAAACGAGCATAGTTGAAGTAATTTGAAAATGTTATCGGAAAAGGTATGAGTATAACCATTGATAACCAACCAATAACCGACATTCATTTTAATTTTACCTACGTGTCAAAATTTGTCACTGTAAATGCAATTAACGCAATTTGCTGCTTTTTTGAGAGTTTGTTTCGAGTTGTTTCTCATTCTTGATTTCCCGGTGTGAGGTACCTATCGATGATTACTGGGAGGAGTGCAAGCTCTTTCGCATCGTCGCCCTCGTTTTCAAACAGGAAGTCGCTATTTACGTTGGCCACTAGTACACCAGTACTACATTGCAGATTAACTAGCTACAACTGAACCCTACTGGTAGATGCTGTATAAATTTTTCCTATGTTGAGAATAAAGGAATTTTTTGGCACTTGCTACGGCCGGTAAATGTATGGATGAAAAGTCTTTGAGTCCCAATTTCTCCACTTTTTTGTGAAGTGAACACTAGATTTGTTCATTCTACAGTCAGGCTTAACGACCGGGATGTCTGTGTCACGTGATAGTAGTAGTAGTAGTGCTAAATTCATGTAGACCTACCAGTAGCTGCGCGAAGTTAGCGAAACAAACGGTAACAGCGCAACCTACTGAACATTTTATCCTCTTCGAATCGACGGTTCTTTCGCGCCAGTGTCGTATAACAATGGGTTTATATAAGAATTAACAACTAAGTACTAAGGAAATAGAATCATCCCATTGACTATCGTTGGCGCTGTTACCGCTTTGGAATCCTCGGCAGAGTCGGATTTACCATAAGGCTAGAAAGGCCTAGGGCGGCAAATGGAGTTAAAAAAATTAAGTAAGTAACAAAATGGAATCTAGACAAATTAAAATCATATGGAAAAAAACAATATTTTAGTTTGCGAGTACATATATATTAAATATTGTTTACCAGCAGTAGAAACAAAAAACGAAAATTATTGTAGATGAGGGACGGCAAAATATTTCCAGCCTAGAGGTGCCAAATTTGTAAACCCGGCTCTGATCCTCGGTTGTAGTACGCTTTTAAGAGTTCGGGAAATTCGTTGTTACGTCGGAAATACCGTATCGAAATTATCATATAATGATTTATTCCGCCGTAGAATCTTCCCCTTAGTACAGTCAATTTAAACACAAAAATATACAAACATTGCAAAAAATCCTATGTTAGGTTTGCTTTTTTCATGGTGTTAGGTTCGGTCCCAGTAGTAAATACTCAATTTTGCAACTTCGAAAAACTTGTGGAAACTGGGGGGGGCACCAAAAACCGCGATTTTTTCGGACTTTTTTCAGTTTTAGCCTCGTAGATCAAAAACTATGAGTTGTAGCGCAAAGAATATGATAATCTTTTTTAAATTGGACTAAATTTTCTACCATTTGAGCCTAACCGGAAGTCTGTAAGTATAATAGTTTCCGAGATACAGCTCTTCAAAAATAGGCATTTTCCCTAAATCTGTTTTTAACGTATCATCCATGATTCGAGCCAGATATTGCCACAACGACGTGCCCTACGACCGTTGTCATGGAGGAAAAAATTGTAGGACATTTTATCACCTTTTATTTAAGCATAGATGCATTCCTGTAGGCCTAACAGTTCTCGAGAAAAAGCCGGAAAACCGGAAAACGGTGAAATCGCTACGACTCCACATATATGTAATAGCATTAATATGATTAGAAGACATTTTCTGATTATTCTTATTTAGCCTAGCGAACGAACGCTCAAAAAGGGCTTGTAGACAGACTTTTTGATCCTAATGATTTTATTTCTGGGATGTGTTTGGTGATGATTATACGAAAAGTAGCGTAACAAAATGTGCGGATTTGTTTGGTTTTCCGTTTACATCTCTTGAACAGGCCATCGTAGTGAGAAATGGCCAATTATAAAAAAAAGCTGATTAAATTTTCTACAAGTTTTCTTCTATGCGTTTTTTCTCTATCTCTATCCGTTGAAGAGATATTCGCTGTCAAGAATTGACATTTTTTTTTTAAATCGCTTTTACACGACGTTTTTCGGCAAATATTGTGTCCTAGCTCCTAAAGTATTGGGTTTATAGCAAAAACTGCTGAAATAAAAGTTTTAGACCATAAAATTTCCTATAAAATACATATACCGTTTAATATTTTATCTCAAATAGATTAGATGTTATAGTTATTTAAAAAAAACGTTGAGTTCAAAATGGAATAGAGGGCACTAGAGAACAACTAATTTTGTGGGAGGCTTGGAGCTAAATCTGATATGTGAGTATTAAATACAGATTACCTGCATCCTTAGCCAAACAATTTCACTCTTATGCGCCACAATGTTTAATGGTCTCTAGTCTTTTCTAAATACATTTATGATAGGGTTAATGTTTGACGAAAAGAACAAAAGTATTTTCTCAAGGCAGCTTTTATTTTATAATTGGCCATTTCCCACTACGATCGCCTATTAATTCAAGAGATACAAAGGGAAAACTTAACAAATCCGCAAATTTTGTTACGCTACGGAGTTAGCTCATACGGTAGGGCCGGGGACTTTTCGTATAATTATCACCAAACACCTCCAAACACATCTTAGAAATAAAATCATTAGGATCAAAAAGTCTGTCTACAAACCCTTTTTGAGCGTTCGTTCGCTAGGCTAAATAAGAATAATCAGAAAATGTCTTCTAATCATACTAATGCTATTACATACACCGTGTCCAAGATAAGAATGCACAGCATGGGGATCTTGAAAACGGTAAGAGATACGAAGGCGGTTAAATTAGAGAAAAGTTGTATAATTTAGGGCATGTTCATATGTAGTTTGCAAAAGTTCATTATTGTTTATCGTTTCCGAGATTTTAAACAAAATGCGATTTTTGGGTTTTTCTTTTTTCGTAATTCCTTCCTTTGTTTTAAAAGATTTTTAAAAACCAAAGATACTTCTTCATTGTCACTTTTTGAATTCTATTAGATGGCGGTCTCAATTTTTTTATACGACGTTTCGTCTCCGAGGAACCATCACCAACTTTATTTTTTTATATGGCCGCAATCAACGAAACACCCTGTATTCGATAGTATTTTTTATTACGAATTTAACGATGTATTACACATTATGGTTTTCAAGCAAATTTTTTTTAAGGAATATTCGGATTAATTTTAGTATTTGATAATATTTTTTTATGTACAAATTTAACAACTCCAATCTTTTAAACCTATTTAATTAAAGTTAAATAATTGCAATAACTGTTTAAATGGGTTGCCGTTATTTTCTGGACACAGGTTGACTGTGTTTATTGAAATTTTTCTTAAAAACTAGCTTCAAAACCATAATGTCAAATACATCGTTAAATTCGTAATAAAAAATACTATCGAATACAGGGTGTTTCGTTGGTTGCGGCCATATAAAAAAATAAAGTTGATGATGGTTCCTCGGAGACGAAACGTCGTATAAAAAAATTGAGACCGCCATCTAATAGAATTCAAAAAGTGACAATGAAGAAGTATCTTTGGTTTTTAAAAATCTTTTAAAACAAAGGAAGGAATTACGAAAAAAGAAAAACCCAAAAATCGCATTTTGTTTAAAATCTCGGAAACGATAAACAATAATGAACTTTTGCGGCCAGCATGTGAACATACTCTAAATAGCGCAACTTTTTTCTAATTTAAGCCACCCTGTATCTTCTACCGTTTTCAAGATCCCCATGCTGTGCATTCTTATCTTGGACACGGTGTATATGTGGAGGATTTCACTGTTTTCCGGTTTTCCGTCTTTTTCTCGAGAACTGTTAGGCCCACAGGAATGCATCAATGCTTAAATAAAAGGTGATAAAATGTCCTACAATTTTTTTCTCCGTGACAAGAGTCGTAGGGCACGTCGTTATGGCAATATCTGGCTCGAAACATGGATGATACGTTGAAAAAAGATTTTGGGAAAAATTGCTTATTTTTGAAGAGCTGTATCTCGGAAACTATTATACTTGCAGACTTCCGGTTAGGCTCAAATTGTAGCAAATTTAGTCTAGTTTAAAAAAGATAATCGTATTCTTTGCACTATAGCTCGTAGTTTTTGAGCTACGAGGCTAAAACTGAAAAAAGTCCGAAAAAATCGCGGTTTTTGGCGCCCCCCCCAGTTTCCACAAGTTTTTCGAATTTGCAAAATTGAGTATTTACTACTGGGACTGAACCTAACAACATAAAAAAGTCAAACCTAATATAGGATTTTTTGCAATGTTCATGTTTAAAATGACTGGACTACCTCTACAACTTTTATACTGAAAATGTTTCGACATTTTTTAAATACATAGCGAAAGAAGCAAAATACACAGGAATTTCCAACGTTTTTTATCAATTGTTCACGTTTCCGGGACGTTTTTTTTTCCCCTGCAAATTTGGATTTAGTACCTAGGGTACTACCTAAATCTAAATATCCGGTTTGCAAGTGTAATTAAAAATTTCGATTTCAGCCGTTAGTTGACTGGACTAATGTGCCTTTCAATTCGTATTTCTTAATAAATTTCTTGCAGATCAGATCAGTTTTGATAAGTAAGATTTTTAAAAGCGGTAATTATGTTTTTGTACGAGCAAACTAATTTCAGTTTGAAAATGCTCAATAAATAAAAAAAAATATCGATAACATATAATTGAGATCAAAGAATGTAAACTGCAGTAAATCGTAAATGTTATGTAACTTACATAACTAAATGGTGTTTGATGAAACTACTTTATTCTAATAATATGAGAGTAAATAATCGATGCCTACTATAGTGTTTTACAGCTGCAAAATTGAGTAAAATGATGCAATAAGTCATAATGAGGTAACCTGTTCTAATTTCATTTTATAGCTTGAATGTCATTTACCAGATTGTTGAAAAATTAGCATTTTCCTACTTAATATTGATCTACGGCAAATTAAAGATATCTAACATGAATAATTAAGCGAAATTTTGCAATTTATAGGTTTATGGCGACTATATGGCACGCTCCAAGTAATCACAAAAAAAAACAAATATGTGACGGTAGGAATAAATTATATCCGTGTACCTATGTAGGTATGCGATTACGGTAACCAGCCAATCGAATAAAAAAATTAAATCTTTCTCAACGAATGTGAGATTTGATTATTTTATTAATTTTTACCATGTTTGGGAATTGCTCTTATCCTCATTACGCAGCAAATTGCATACCTACCTCCCACTTTTAATATACGTAACATACCCTTTGACCATTATTTGTTTTATTGTTGTGTAACAACTTTCCTTTATTTTGTACAGCGAAAACCACTAGAGCAAGAACAAATAAGTAGTTTGCATGAATTATGATTAACTTTTACCGTTTTAAAATTCTAGACTCGCCGAAGTCTGTATACAGTGGAGAAAGGTAAAATTGTAACAGAAATCTGAACGTTATTATTATTATTATTAATATTATCAAAGGTTTATTGAAATGAACAATACGTTATAGAGAATTTCACAGCCTCAATTTCCCATATTTTATTAATGTTTATAACTTTCTTAACCTTATTTTTGATTTATAAAGGAATTACAGTTTATTACTCAAGTTCTTTATTTGATCAAATATTCCATCAAATAGATGACTGGTGTTGAAGTGTTTCTTCATCATATCTTTTATTTGCAAATTTACACAGTGATATTCATTTAAAAACAGTTCACGCTGTTAATTTTAAACTAATAACATTGACATATGTAAATTTTTCTTTCGAGGCGAAAATCTTTTAGTCCAAATGTCTCACGATTTAGACAACCCCATTTCTCAAGGCGATTGTTGCATTAGATGAATGTCATCTAAACACAGACGAGAAATATTAAGTCACATCTCTAAGAAAAGTAGTATCAGTGGCAAATCTGTCACAAACTTCATAATAACAAAATTCAAAATGAATACAGTTCCAGAGAAGAATCTGGAACACAATCCTTCAAGGCCACATCAATTTTGTAGCACACTGTGGAATAGGGTTCATTCAAACGAAATTCTATATTCGTTTATGTGCTGATGAACTGTTTATTTCAACAGTATTATCATTACTAGAATACTAGGATGATGTATGTAAACCCCCTTCTACTATTCGTAAATTAAATTAGTTCCTTTTAAAGTTAAACATGTGGGCCAGAATTTTCATTGACGGAAATCTTACTGAACAGAAATACCTTGATCTACAGTGCCACCAAACTCAGAAATACCGGAACGACTGGTATGATGAAAAACATTTAGCTACACAACCCATTAGTTTTTGTGATTTAGAGTAATCACAAAATAAGAGTATTTATGCTAGAAAAAATTGAAGAACTTGAAGCCAATCATATAATAAAACAGTAAGTATAGAACTGTTAAAAATAAAGATAACTCAATTGTAATTTGTAAAATTTCAATAAAATTGTAGTTATTGATATTCTACTTTTTCTCCGGGATTGTTTTATTTTTGTAAGTATTTTCTCCGGTTCCCCAATTCAAGCATGTTGGTAACCCTATTTGGTACTGTGGCGACCACATGATCCCGGTCCACAGTCCCTTACGTACTGAAGAGAAACGATTGATACCCATTGGTCGACCAATGACAACGCGTCGATACCGGCCAGAATCCTTTATAAGCGAACGCTGTTATCGACAGAAGTCATAGCCGCCAACACCGACCAGTTCGCCTACATCGACCCGTCAGCCTGCATTCCAGAGTCAGTTTACTCTCCTGTGACCGACCAACCTACCTACTGCCCGTACCTCCATTATTAACCACTTCCCGCGCTGTTAAAACTTGTACATAATTTGTAAATATAAATGTTAGCTGTTTTCACAACTTCCAAAACTTTATTGTTTATTTGGCACGACCACCAAATAGCTGGTGATCCGATTCAACCGCCAAAGGTACATTAACTTGTCTTGAATTAGTTGCACTTCGAACATTGTATTGTTTTGTAAGACAACATGTCGTATTAGCATTTGTAGATGTTTGCACTATTAACCCATCTGCAGCAATTCTTGCTACCAGGGGCACGTCGCCACTTGTGGATTTGCACATAGCACAGATGCGGGTCTTCACTCTGTTATAAAAGTTGTCATACCAAAGAAGGGTTCTGTAAAATTGTGGATGGGATTTTTGTGTCGTCTTCTCTTTGGTATTGGATTACAGTGGGTGTACATGGTCTCAACTTTAACGATGTCTACATTCTTTATAGCCTTATTCCGCACACGATGGGAGATTATTTTGCTGTAAAATAATAAATTTACGTTTACTTAGATGAGGAAGATCCGCGAATTATGATATATGTTGAAAACACAAGAATAAAATGTGCAAATAAAATTTTGATACCAATAAGTAACAGAAACTCTTTTGGGCCCAGATGTTATTATAACCTGACAACGCTGTGGTATACTTTCAATTTCATTTAAAGATGTGATCTTCCCATGCGCGCATGAGGTGATGGGCAATCTCTGCTCGTGTAAGCTGTCGACAGAGATATAACTAAAATGTTCAATAGAAAAAAGAGCTGCACGAAGCTATTCCCAATGTAAGGTAGGTACCACGTACCACAAAAAGATTTAAAATATCGTTTAGAATGTGGTGACTTTGAAGTTTGCAAGTGGTATGAACGAATTAAAAGATGAAATGAGCCAGTTAAGGATGGGCAACGGTTAGGACGTTTATCGACTTCAAAAATAGACGACATACAAAGAGTGGCAAAAATGTTTCGCCCAAACAGGCGATTGATTCGTACGAGTTCGTTCAAAGTATTTTAACCGATAAATTTGAAAATGAAACGAGTGAGTGTGAAATTTCTTTCCAGATTTTTAACTGACGAACAGAAGAAAAATCGTGTGTGAGTTCGCACGGAATTGAAGGGTCGTGTTGAAGTAGATTCGAACTTCATAAGTCAATATTATATAAATGGAGATAAAAAATGAGATGAAAATTACGAAATTCCCAATAGAAAACCTCCAATAGTCAAAGTCGAACGAAGTGAAGGTAACTATAGTATAAAAATAAAAGCTGGTCTCTTGACACCATTTCCGACGTTGAGAGATCCACTACGAAGCAGCCAAAGGTTCCTCCGAAAAGTCTTTCAGAAATTAGTATTTCAATCATGGAATCAACGTTGAGATAAGTGCGTCGCTAGCCAAAGAGAGTACTTTGAAAGATTAATTCAAAGTTGATGTAAGGTTTATTACTTTGTTCGTAATTAAATTATTAAACAAATTCAAATGAACAATTGCAATAATTGGGTTTCTTCAACAATACACATTTGTAAAATTTGAAGGCAATATTTTATATTCGTGTCTCAAGGGGTAATGATATATCAATCTTAAAAAAATGGATACAGAAATACAGATGGATCTCAACTATATCAATCAGAATTATATACGTCTGGATCTATAGTTAATATACTATATTTAAGGTATATTTTACTAGCAGAAATGCAAATACTGCAGATATCCATTATCCATACGATTTCCTTAGTACATACTGCATTTTGGTTGTAATCAATTTACATAACTATGGGTGGTAGAATATTTGTGTACCAATATTTTAAAATTTATTGACGTTGTTATTTGTAAAATGTTTTTAGAATTCGCGTCATTTGAGTGCTTTAATAGATCCTATTAAAGCACTCAAATGACGTCATTTGCGTGCTTTAATAGACATTTGGGTGTTTTAATAAAACCGGTAGAATACAATTTAATTTTACTAAGTTGGTACTTACCGAATTAATTCATAGCAAATACTGTAGTTAACCTTTACATAAATTTTAAATTGACAATTTGAAAAGATGTAGTTCCAATCTCTAAAAAATTCCCTAGATTTTGATAATGTCAAATATTTATTTAAAATTGTTTGCAAAAGGCGCAAATTCTAAAAAATAGTATAAAAAACTCATTCATAAGGCTTTTATGGCACTCATCATTAAGAAAACTCGTGGCTGCGCCACTCGTTTTCTAAACTTTGATTCGTGCCATAAAACGTACCTTATGAAACTTGTTTTTTAATATACTATTAAAACACTTGTGCTTCCAGAAAATAAAATAATCTAACCTTTCGCCAATCTAACAAAAATAGGTGAAAATCGATTAAGAACTCTTTTCTTTTCGATTTCAAAGCAATAGTTCAGTATGTTCAATATTATGGCACTGAAAGCATTGCAATTTTCTTACATCAATAAAATTGAGCGTTTTAAAGGCGATGGTTTAGTTTTTACCATCTACCAAGCCCGACCCATATCAGCCTTGGCATTTTAGTACATTTGCAACAAAAAATTATTTTTTAGACGACTATTATTTTTTAACTCTCACAAAATCCATTATACTGAAATACGATATCTGTCCCACTTTACTTCATATAGACTATTAAAATTTTAAATATGTGACGTTTACTACTTAGTGGCGAAAAATAGAAATCGACCTTTTCCTAATAGCTTTGAGCAACAATTGATAAAATGTGGTCAGGTTATTACAAAATTTAAAATTAGATATTTATCATACGCGAGTATGTGATGATCTTTATTTATCTTAAGGTGTATACGAGTATACGTATATTCGTGACCTAAAAATGGACGTGTAATAAATTTAGGAATGGTACCTCTTACGTTCGAAATAACCTCATCATTTATCAGTGAAGTCAACTTGCGTAATCTTGATATGATATTAGAAAGGCGATCTTGTTTGCTCTATTATTTATGATTCTAAGCGGTAATAATAATAATTAGTTATTAACTATGTATTCAATTATTATTAATGCATGTGGGAGAATCGCTCGCGTGCAATAGGATTTCTATATCAATATATTATAATTACTTCACTGAGAAGAAATGACAAGCATCTGTAGTAGTCGTGATGTAAACAGGAAAAAGACCAAGTTCAAAGTCGCGAATTAAAGAGCAAGTGCACCCACTTGCTAAAACTTACATTATTTGGTATTCAATTTAAACTTATTTAGGATGATTGCTGCTCAATCATAAAAACCTTAAAATTTTATAACATTCTTCACTTCAATTGAGAACAGAACGCGTGTTCTCAGATTCTCTTAAAAACATTTTGATGTTTTAAAGTGTAAATACATTTTTTAGATTTTTGGTTGCTCCCAAAATTCACCTGTTCAAAACAACTAAGTCCATCTGAACTTTAATGAAATTTCTAATGTAAATTCGAGTGTCTATTAATTGTTTTTTTTTTCTTTCCAATTTCAGTATACGACCTTCAAACCGTACTAATGTTCGACAACGCGATGTAACTATCACTCTAATTTCTAAGCGAAGGTCAACAAAACATCCGTGCTATTTACAATATGCATCTACGTGTCACTTCCGTTTTCCTTCATACGTTTTACATCCTAAAAAAAGTTAAGAAATGCAATGAATGTTGTAATTAAAACTAAAAATAACAGGAAAAGTTGCAGTGCTAGTATTTGTGTTTAACACCCATATAATTTAATTATGACAACCAACACTTAATTCTTTATTCTAAATATGTAATAAATATGTATAATTATATATTTCTAGTAAACGTCTCCACATGTAAATAATAAAGTAATTATGAAATGTAGGCCAATGTAAAATTTAATGCACCAATGCAGAAGGAAGTGTACAACGAACTTCGATTTTTTAATAATGATGAACAATATGTAATCCACCTTTTTAACACGTACGGATGTGTACAATAAAATGATTTTTTCGTACAACTGCTTGTTTATTTTATTATGATTTTTGTTAATAGATAATACATTGTAAGTGCCCAAATGTAAAAAACGTAAAAATAAATATTTCGACCGGTGTCCAAGAATTGTATTGAAATATTTTGGATGGTTAAATCGCAATAGAATTAAATCGGAATAAGAAAAGTTATCATTTTGAATTAACGAATAAGGAAGGAGCGTTGCAATTCACATCGAGACTAAAAGTAGGTTTACCAATATGGTAATAACGATGTTTCCGATATTTTAGATGCATTAAAAACTAAATTTAAATGTATAAACTTAGCGAACCTCTTGCTGTTCTAATTAAAAGAAGTAAGTAGACTACATTTTACATTTTTAACGTCAAACGTCAAAATATGATGGTTACGTCAAAAAGTTAGATTCGCTAATATAGTTCATTTGGCCGCACATTTAGTACTTATATTGGTACTGTTGGTACTATCTATTTAATTCATTGTTTTTAACAAAGACACAAGGTTTTCGGATAATACTATGGACGAATAACATCAAAAATAGCTAAAAATAGTAGTATTATTTAACAGAATCCATCATTATTTATATTACAGTAAAAAACTAGGTAAGTATAAAAATTATGCAAAATTGGAAGTTTTCTTATTTTATGGTTCTTCATTGGAACAATAACATTTTTACATTGTGTATGATTTTTGCAAGTCGACATTTAAAATCTAGTTACCAATGTTATATGTGTTCAAAATTTCTTCCACTTACTGCTACGCACTGTTGAGCTCTTCTAAGTACACTACCAATGGCTCTAATAAGCAGTGTTGTGCACAGATAACTGTTTTTTTATTTAGATAAGATAACAGATAATAATGAAAAATGTTATCTAGATACAGATAAAAGATGATCTTGCAAATAATAATCTAGATAAAGATAATAGATTACCTATAAATTATCTAGATAATTCAACAGATAATTTAAGAAAAATTTATGCCAGGTTCAATGTGGTTCAGGTGGTAAGTACTGGATTCTTGCCATCAACAATGCTTCCATGTGCCTCATGATGGGAGGGTGTTTTTAAAATTTTTGGATCCGGCGGCTCGTTATTATTGTCCACAAAGTCGACCACGTCCACATTGACACGTTTTCTCGACTTCGACGGAGGTCCGACTAGGAATTTCTCCATATTTAAACCAAAAAATCTGAAATCCCGAATCTAAAAAGTGTGGTTATGTTAACCACTGCTACTACTGAACAAACACGCAGACCGTCATGGCAATCACAACAGTGCCACACCGTTGCCGTGCCGACCTAAATAAAACAAAGTTCCTGAAAGTAAGGTATCTTGTGTGCTTTAACTACCGACACGAAATATTATCTGTTATCTAATACCTATAGATAACCTGTTTTTTCATCTAAGATAAGATGATAGATAATTGATTACAGTGTCATCTTAGATAAGATGATAGATAACAAAATTTTATCTAGATGATTTATCTAGATAATGCACAACACTGCTAATAAGTACTTCTTGAAAGGGAAGAACACATGTAACATTGGTAACTAGATTTTAAAAATCGACTTTTCAATTTTGTTTGTTAACAATGAATTTCAAATTTAATAGCTTTAGCCGATTATTATTTGGAAGGGGGGGGGGGGGGTAGTAATAAAATAATTTTTCCTATAAAACTTTCTTCTTGTTTAACAATCTTTAAACAATACCTTCTTCGACTTATGGTGCCATTTAAAATTTTGGAGTTCGAGACATTCTGGAGGAATGCTGACTTTTCCGAGAAATAATAATATTATCATTCGATTCTTTATTATGGCTTTTATAATCACTTTTTTTACCCTACCTCTCTGCGACTCACCGTTCTTTAAATAAACTATTGATACGGGTGGTCTCATTCACCCGGTATATGCTTTAAGGAGATAAAAGAACAGCTCTTAATAAATGAGCTGTCCAAAGCGAATGGTGATGAGTTCAAACTATACTATCGCCGAGAGATAGTAAAGATTACATCAATAGTACAACATACAAGTTGCTTTTATTTCTACATACTTTTTCGGGTTATGATAAGACATCCAGAATTTTTTTAATTGGAAAATCATTGGCTAGAGAGAGACCGAACAAATTGTAATGAACATTTCAACTTTTCGGCTTCATTTCATGAATATTTATCGAAAAAAGATCAAAAAGAAATATCAACGTTGAATTTGAAATTATCCTTAACTGCATCTCACAATTTTTCAATTAATCCATGTATGTCGAAACTCCGCAGTAGGCAGTACCAGCAAATATATCTATCTATAAATTGCACCTGTATTATCTAAAAGTATTTAGAGTAGAATTGGGCCAAATGTAATTGCTTTCCATTAAGAAAACTCTCTCGCTAAACCAGCTTCCGACAAATTTAGTTATTCTTGTTAAGTTATTTTTCGATTAGTTGTATCAGAATCTTGTGTAATAATAAAATTTCCAAGGTTTAATTGGTTTGTTCAAATGCGTTTGTCGGTGCTGCAATTACCTAAAACATTTGCAATGCAACTTTTACTATTTATAGAGCTGTCTTGCCACTTCTTGAAATTTTATGATTGTTGCTATAATTATAGTAGCTTAATTGTGTCAATTATGTTGGCCACCGGCAACAGCTCTATTTTGATTTGCTTGGTTACTATTTTAAGATGTACCTACCTACTACAACCATGAAGGTAATTGACATGCAGAGTGTATTTTGAATACTTTTTAATATTAAATAGTAAAGATGTAGTACGTGAGTACGTGTACCTGCTCCTTTTGGACGAATTTTTGCAAATTTGGTATAGAGCGTTATATTTCAAGCTTGTTCCCTAAAAGATCTTTTAACTTGTATTCTCCAATTACGTATGTTTTATGACAGTATGACACTACTATTTTAACCTTCTAATTTTGCAATCGCCCTACACACAATCAAACAGTGGAGATGACAACAACCTGCAACTATTTAAAGGCGGTTAAATACGAAGCATATTATCATGTGTTTAGGACACGTTATAACGCATTATTATTATTAACAATAATGGTAGTGCAACGACCTTAACTAACATAAAAAAAACAGTTCAAGAGCACTTAACTGTTCCATATATTATACAGACTACTCGCGTAAGAATTACAGTAAATATAACGACAATATTTAAGTATGCATTATAAAGTTTTTGTCCTACATTTCGATTATTACGTGACAAAACGTAGGTACATTTAATTACGTTAGTTAATGGACGAGATTTTTTTATAGATGAAAAAAATGGTTTACATTCTGCATTTGCTTTCTGTGGGAGGTTTAAGATCTCGAGTACGGACGATTTTGATCACCTCCTTTCCACGTCTTCCAAAAAATAATATTCATTTTATTCTAAAAATTTCTTTTGGCATTAATACAAATTTTAAGTGATAAAAACAGATTTAACATCGATATGGTTCGTAGAACGGTATCAAATTCTTCCGGTTCCGTAGGAAGTTATGAAAACGACCTTCTACAGGAGACTATCTAAAATAATTTTTGAAATTTTCGACAAATCAATGCATGAATTTATCACATTCCTCTCGCTGGAGTTTCACTCATTTTAAAATACGTGCCACTGAACTTTTTAAAGTAAATTCAATTATTGATTACTTATACATATAAAGAGAGAATGTGTGAAAGCTCGGAATTTTCCATTTTTAAATATTTAATTAAAATGAGCTGGACACACGAATTAATAGTTAATGCAATGTAAAATGAATGTAAATCTGTTGCCAAATTCCTGGTGCAGTTCAAAACAACTTCAAAAATGTTGTATAGGTGCATGCATAAGTAATGTGAATAGTTCCCATGACCATTTAAAAATAATCGACGAATGAGCCTGTGAATAGTTCCCATGACCATTTAAAAATAATCGACGAATGAGCCATTATTAAGATTTTAGGATTTGTAATAATGAAGACGTAACGCTTTACTGATTTACAGATACACAGATATTACCGGAAATTGTTCGAACAGTTTTTCGAAATTTTCAATTCTCGTAGAATTCTAGAGATGGGCAACAACTGTCCTACGTAAACTGAAAAAAATTTGAAATTTTGATTAGATTTACTGTAATGTGGGTAGATATTACCAGGAGTGAAATTATCTCGACTGTGGAATTTTGCAAGGTGAAAATTCGGAAAATTTTCTAAAAATAGTTTCGTCAATTCAAAGGCCTTCTTCACTACGCACGAATTCTATGTCCTTTAGTACTTACATTACTAAGTACTTTAACTTCTCTTCTATAATACAACGCAGCTGTCGATCACTATAAATATCTATATTAAAAGGAACCGTCGAGGTTTCTCGAGAATTATTTGTAGTTTCGCTCCTAAATACCTGAAATATGAATATAGAGTTCCTGAAAACTGTAATAATTCATGAATTTTATTAACCTTGGTTCTATGTATCTGCTGCTTAATTCATAGCGAGATTGTTAATTAATTGTACTATAATAAATATAGTTTTTTTTCTTTAAACTAATTAAGTTAATGCCGTAAAGTCTCACATTCCTTTTAAAAATCGGATCACCCAATGATTATAATTTTCTTTGAATTTCTTTTTTAGAAAAAAACGGTTATACGAGTGAAAAGCCTTGTATCAGAAGGTATGGAAAATAAAAAAAAAGTGATCCAGGACAGATGAATTTCGCAAATTATTCAAAATCAGAAACGAACATCAAAACTTTGCGGGACGCAAATAATTTCTTAATAATCGACAAGAATGAAGTGGAGGTGCTAGAGAATATTTTATACACAAATACGTTGGTAACACCACTGGAAAAGAAGAGGATGAGTGAGTTTGCAATTTATGCACTAAACAATCATTCCTCTACCTAGAAATGAACAAAGATGAGAAAGAATACTCTTCCCAGCCGATTCTTATCATTCTGCAGAAACTTTTAGGTTTTCCTTGGATTTCATATTCAACGATTAAAAATTATGCTTCGTATCTTTGTTATCAAAAAACGAAAGTGTGAATGTACTGTGTTGCGAAGTTTGATCCAACTTAACTCAAATTTGTACGATCATCTTTCGTCCTTTAGCAAGTTATTGACCAAAACAATAACGCTTTCTCCGCTCCACATCAAGAAACCTGGCGGTTTGAGCATGTCGAAGCATCAGAAGCAATCATCCAAAATTTACAGTACATGAGTAGAAGATGACATTGCAAGGTTAAATGCCATTTCTTTTATGTCGGTTGTGAATTGGCTGTTTCTATTAAAATTTACATATCGGATTCCTCTTGCAGTTATCAGTTATACGTAAACACAAATTCAAGAAAAAGGATCAGATCTTTTGATGGTCCAACACTGTCCTCGAACTATTCTGAAGAGATCTGCGAAATGAAACTAAATACAATTCCTTTAAGAAAAAAATCAAATTCGGTCACTCCACGACGCGACGGTGACCCAAAAAAATTCTGGTGAATTAAAGGTCCAAATTAATTATTAATTTTATGGTCGCGCGACCGTCCCCTTCAACAATACCGTCGAAAATTTTTACGGTTTTCCCCTAATAATTTCCTCAATTTTGCGAATTTCCAACAAATTCCTCTTTTGTTTTATGCCAGACTCTTTCGGCAAAAGAACAGTAGGTACTTTGGAAGGCACGTCTCTGCAAAAAAGTCCATCGAATACGTGGTTCTCTGTTTTTTGATTCTTTTGATTTCTGTTCTATTTCTATACAGTGACTCTATTACAAACAGTGACGACAAGCAGCGATTAGCTCCACCCATCCGCCATTAGGAGGCAAAATTTTGGGCGGGTTTCTATGAACTCAACGGTGGTATCCTAGCAACGTTCTAAATCCAAATAAAAATCACACGCTGATCAAAGGTAAACACAGTCAGGCCGCCATTAAGATGCAAAATATACCACGACCAATAAAAATCGATACATCGCTTGTCGCCACTGTTTGTAATAGAGTCACTGTATATTTCTAGCGATTACAGTGCCATCTGTCGTGAATCGAAAAAAATGTTGCGGACAAATTGTACGTAGCTTTTGACGTAAAATCCGAATCTTCAATAAAAAATAGGAGTATAAGATGTTAAACTTGCCCCCACTCTCGGCCACAGTATTAACGGATTAACCCACACGTGCGTAATGTGCGTAATCGTAATGTATAAACAGACGCTGCCTCAGAGATATTAATGTTTCGATTCGGCAAACTTTTCTATACGTTAGGTATTTTTCGAGATATTACAAAATTCCAGGTTAAATGATTCACACGGTATACAGTGCTTGAATTTTAATCTTCTTTTCTGCTTGATTTTTATACGAATGATCTAAAAACTAATTAAGCCTTTGGTTAATATTTATATGCGAGTTCATTTTCATCTCACTATATACACAGTTAAGAGTTATGAAGACCAAACGCCCTAAATGTAAGATTTAAAGATTAAATACCTAGAGATTAAAAAAATCTTGTAGAGAAAGTTACGTTAAATAAGTACGGTAAAACGCTTTAAGCAAATGGGCGATAATATGTAATGTCTATGCTTATATAATTCCATTCATTATGACCCTCATTTCGTAACACAAATTTCCATTTATGATGCATTGTTTGGCTACCTTCAAACGATTTTGGAAATTTGTGGGTTGATAAACATATTTTTATATACTTTACCTTGATCATTTCTTAATTAAGACTTAAGAGAATACAGCGCAATAGCGTTTTATAAACAATTAATAACTATAATTAATACATAAGCTCTCCAACTACTTTCCAACACTAGAAAAATTGGGGCGCCGTTCACCCTTAAATACCGTTTAAACTTAAGTTAAAATATGAATAAAAGGTAAAAACGCAATCGTCTACATGTTCATCCATGTTGGACTCAAACTGAAACTAACTCAAACGCTTTGCTATGCTTTAGTCAAAAATATGTGTGTAGGTATGTGTATGTACAGGGTGGTTCAAATTGGACACTTTCTTATGGCAACACCCTTTATTTTAAGAGATAGAAAAAAATGGACCAAGGTGTCTGGAGCTCAATTTTAATGAGAAAATCACTGGCGCAAACAGAATTCAGCTCTATTTAATCGTTTGGACGCTAGAAGGCGTTTCTTGAATTTGGTCGTAACTTTCTTATTTTTAAAGATAGGTGATTTTGGAAAAATCTTTCTTAGAGCACTTTTTGCGAAGAATCCATCACGATCCATCACAGTTATTATACAGGGTGTTTGGTTTTTTGTATGCAACCGTAAACTACATTTTTTCATACGGACCACCCTATATATTTTTGGGTTTTTGAAAAGAGAGTGAAATTTCCTAAATTTTGATCATAAAACGTTGTACGATATTCGTATCGTAACATCATATTATGATACTCGACGGCCTATCAAACCGCTGTCTCGTATCGTACTGCGATACCTTGCGATACTTGTAACGTAAATAACTATTATGTGTTTAAATTTGTTAGTCAATATTTTGATAAAAATATTTTAAGGGAACTGGCCCTTTCCTTAATCCTTACCCCACTGAAGTAGGTAAGCTTCAGTATCCCTAATTAAGCTTAATAATGGTGTAAAGTGTGATTGACACTTTAAATCTGTCCCGCCTATTACTATGAAGGCAATTATAGTCAAAATTTATGTACTTCACTGATAATTACTATTTTTGGTCGATTAAGCGCAATAATGGATATTACGCGAAAGTAAATTTTTCTGCAGATGCGTATAATTGAAAAGATGACCGGCAAATCAACCAAGCGCAAAAACTAAACGGGTGGAAAGTATACCACTTCCTTACTACCTATACCTAGGTCGAAAATAAGCACACCTGAAACAAAAACCAAAATGTCATTGATCTACTATTAATACATAATACAAATTAAAACGGAACCAGTACAAAATTAGATTAAGTTAACCTAAATTAGCTGTACTTAAAAATTACTTAATCGTTGCAAATTATTTCATTTAAAAAAGATGTAATTAGTACAAAAAATTATGATTGGAGTGAATAGCACCATTTGTTATCTCTATTTCCCATCAGTATAATTTCATTTCCGGAGTTCTATTGTTAAACGGCTGCCGTTACTTCAATATAAAATCGACTTTCATTATTAGTCAAGTTCAAAAAACCTTCATCGTTACTTGCACTGATTTAAATCCCTTCAGTTTTAACCGATGGGAAACCATCAAGGCGCCTATTATTAAAAAAAAAAGAATCTCACAGCACGAGTAATAATTATTCACTCTCATTTCAATTCTTCTATCTTTTATTTTATATTACAAGAGAAAAAGTACACAACTTTATACTTATACAGGGTATACCACGGAACCGGTTCATTAGAAGTTTCTGGGGTCCCTTATTAGTTATGAATTTGAAACTTTCAGGTTAAGGATAACCCATAGCCTTCTTTTGTTCTAAAATATTGTCGATGTTGTACAACTTCCGGAAGGACCGGAAGTCGCCATTCATCTTCTTATTTTAAATGGAACCCCCTGTATATTATTGCATTTTTGGATTACACAATCGATTCTGCGTTAATCTGTATTAGATTATCCTATACCTATCTTCAACTGTTTTTGAGATATTATGATTTTTTTGAAAAATTTGCGCTTTGCGGAGGGATGTTTAATAGCCCACCTTTTGGTCTTCTTTGAACGCAAAACATTCATACTTTACAAACACGAAGTAAAACCATAAGGGTTCACAAAATGCATTTGCAAACCTATCACAGATTATACAGGGCGTTCAAAATTAGTGGCAAAGTTAAAAAACTTCAAACACCAAAAAGTCATTTTTTTCAAATGGAACACCCCGTATATTTTTACATATTTGGTAAGCTATTTAATTTACGCATCGATAAACTATAGGTATCCCTATACCTATCTTTAGCGGTTTTGTAGTTATTAACACTTTTTATCTAATATCGATTAAAACTGCACTTAAAACCTATGCACATTTGAAAGCAGGCTGTGAGTATGACAACAGGAAAAACAATTACTTTTACAAAACGAATTTAATGATCTTATTTATACAACAAACAAATAAAAATGACTTTAATGGATATAAAATAAATTCAAAATATCAGTATTGGAATATGCGTTAACTGCTTCCATTTTATAAAATTGTTTACTGTTTACCACCTGTTTGCTTTAATGAGCATGACACCCAGATAAACATTCGTTTGTCTAATCATACTAATAATAATAATAATAATAATACTTACTTGATTTCGATCCGTGCGGTTAGTTAACCAGGCTTGGCCTAAGTATCGATAAAAACCGAAGTATAATAATAATAATACCTTTTTTAGAATTCGCGTCATTTGCGTGCTTTAATACACATTTGGGTGTTTTAATAAAACCGGTACAATTTAATTTTACTAAGTTGGTATTTACCGAATTAATTCATAGCAAATACTTGTAGTTAACCTTTAAATAAATTTTAAATTGACAATTTGAAAAGTAGTACATAGTTCCAATCTCTAAAAAATTCCCTAGATTTTGATAATGTCAAATATTTATTTAAAATTGCTTGCAAAAGGCGCAAATTCTAAAAAATAGTATAAAAAACTCATTCATAAGGCTTTTTTGTACAACTGTCATTAAAAGTGACATTTTTAACGGCTGTCAAGAGTGTTAAAAGATGACGTTTACAGAGTAGCGTGTTAAAAATACTTTTAACAGTGTTAAAAGTATTTTTAACACTAGCCAATAGTAGAGCTGTAACCAATATTTATTTTCTTTGTAACTAAGGTAATACGGCGTCACATAACACGCCCACTTAACCTCAAAATGCGGTAATAATTATTGAAACGTCAAGAAATAATTAACTGACAAGAGAGTTCACTGCTGACAAGAGACGTCAAAATGACAGTTTACGGAAATATGTATTAATTTTTCTATTTTATTATCAAAATAGAACAGTTGTACAAAAAACTTTGTATAATATTTGTGTTAAAAGTAACTTTTATTTTGTTCGTGAAATTGCTCCACTCGCTTCGCTCGTTTCGCAAAGTTTTCACTCACAAAATAAAATAGTACTTTTAACACTCATATCATAAATAGCTATTATGGCACTCATCATTAAGAAAACTCGTGGCTGCGCCACTCGTTTTCTAAACTTTGATTCGTGCCATAAAACGTACCTTATGAAACTTGTTTTTTAATATACTATTATTGAGAGCAAACTATTAAATTACATAAGATTGTTCAAAATACGTTAAAACTGCACACTTGTTCTCAAAAGAAGGGAGTTCAGGTGTCTACAAAAAAAGTAGAGACCTGTTCTTGCACTCAACCCTGTTAGACGTTCATTACCGTATTTTATTTTCGCATACTCACATCCTACTTTCAAATGTGCATAGGTTCTGAGTGCAGTTTTAATCAATATTAGATAAAAAGTGTTAATAACTACAAAACCGCTAAAGATAGGTATAGGGATACCTATAGTTTATCGATGCGTAAATTAAATCGCTTTCCAAATATGTAAAAATATACGGGGTGTTCCATTTGAAAAAAATGACTTTTTGGTGTTTGAAGTTTTTTAACTTTGCCACTAATTTTGAACGCCCTGTATAATCTGTGATAGGTTTGCAAATGCATTTTGTGAACCCTTATGGTTTTACTTCGTGTTTGTAAAGTATGAATGTTTTGCGTTCAAAGAAGACCAAAAGGTGGGCTATTAAACATCCCTCCGCAAAGCGCAAATTTTTCAAAAAAATCATAATATCTCAAAAACAGTTGAAGATAGGTATAGGATAATCTAATACAATGTTACGCAGAATCGATTGTATAATCCAAAAATGCAATAATATACAGGGAGTTCCATTTAAAATAAGAAGATGAATGGCGACTTCCGGTCCTTCCGGAAGTTGTACAACATCGACAATATTTTAGAACAAAAGAAGGCTATGGGTTATCCTTAACCTGAAAGTTTCAAATTCATAACTAATAAGGGACCCCAGAAACTTCTAATGAACCGGTTCCGTGGTATACCCTGTATTAGAAATTCTTTTGTAATGTTAAATTTTAAATTACCGTAGTATCTAACTCTTTACACTTACTCAGGCGACATTCCTTTCGCTTTCAATTTCAGCAAAAACTGTCACAATAACTGTCGTGTAATATATTCAGAATTAAGTTTCTTTGGGAAGTTGCACGCTTGCTTAAAAAAAGTCCTCCATTACCAAAAGTAACCAATACAATTAATCTGCCTTCTTGAGCCCCAAAGTTTTAAAGAAACGTTCCAAAACGAGCATCCCTTACAAAGGAAATTTTTGGGTAGAGCCACTTTTTAAACATTTCGCAGTATGTGATCTGGACTTCTATATTGCCATATCCATTTCGATTTCCAAGGTGTGAAATACATGGCACCCGAATCTAGCTGCACTGTGCACTTTTTCCACAATTGAATTAAGGACGTACCAAAATTACCCATCGACAAGATTTTCTCCAGATGGCAGAGAAATTTGTTGGTAAATTATACAAAACCGTGGATTTGATCTGCTGCTCTTAATTCATTCAAATAAAAAAAACTGCCTCAAGGGGAAGAGTCGCTTCACCTCATGAGGAGTCATTATTAAATGGTGACAGCTTTAGTGGTAGATAATGATTTACCTTACTCACTCCTAAATAGCTTCATTAACCTTCCGGTGGCCTGAAGAATTTTTGTGGTTATTTACATATTTCTTGAATCTAAAATTATTGAAAACGGAGATTTTACATAATTTAGAGTATAAATATTACAACAGAGGAAATGATATAATATAATGCACAGCATATAAGGCGCGTTCAACTATTATACCTATTTCTTACATAAAACTTTATTTTGAGTGTTAGTAAAATAAAACAGATAGATATGAAAGTAGTGTATTAATAATAATTAATGAACAATAAATGGATTCATTAATTTGTTGTTTAAATCTTTGAAACAAATGCAATAATCCGTAAACATTTTTTTGATAATAAGTGTTTCAATCAAGCTCTTTTTTATGCACATTAAGTGAGTTTCACTACTTACATATTTCGATTTTTTTTCAATTTAAATATTAGTTAAATTAGAATGTCTATTAACTTTTACTTGAAATATTAGAAGAAATTGCGTGTCAAAGATCTCATCATACCTTAATAATCAATGAATGAGACTACATAATTAAGGAAAGAGCTTAAAAATAGTATTTGCAATATGCTACCTACTCTTTGAAAAACCTCGAATGTGCTCACTGTTTTACGTTTTGGTAGATTCTTTATTCCGTTCTAAGTACATAATTTTTTCTTCTTCAGTGTCAATTTCCTAAGGGACTACTATATCTCAAAACTGCTGATGGGATTCTCATGACACTTATCTCCATATTATAAAGAATAAGGCAGAAACGATTTTGAGAGTGTTTGTATGCGTTCATGGAGATGAATAAAAGATATTATCTAGTGTAGCTGCTAAAAAATCAATTTTCCCTGATTAATCTTCTCTAGCGGTATTTGTTTGCTGTATACAATAAGAGGAATCTAATCCCTAAGATATCATCCAAATAAGTTTACTTATGTACAATATCGAAAGTTTTTGTGCGGGAAAATATTAACATAAAGTACACAAACTCTCACAATCAATGACAATAGAACACTTTCTAGAAAAATAAAGAATAACAATTAAGAGAATCAGTGTTTGCATACTAAAGAAGTTGTTTTTGGGATGTTCAATTACAAAAAAAATGTAAACGATCGACTTGCAAAAAAAAATGTAAGATAGGCATCTATGACGAGCAAGTATTCTGTAATACGACTAAAGTAGTGTTTAATTTTTGAGTTATTGCGACCCGTTTAAATATGCGTAAATTTTCGAAAGTGTTACACTCATATCATCGGTGCATTTAAGTGGCAATTTATTATAATAACGATTAAATTAGATTCGATTTGTGTTATTAATTTTCAATACTTATAATTAATAAATTTTTAAACGTAATAAATTATTAAAACTTTCTACTTCGTCAATAATTTTACTATTGTATTTAAATTGATGGGGACCAAAAATTCTTGGCATGGAAATTTCTAACTGAACGATCGTCTGGATCAAAATTTGTTAAAGATTCCAAAATATCATATTTACCATCTATTTTTGAATTACATTCCAACCATGTTCCATGTTGGTTTTTTCCACATTTCCATCGTATACATTCTTGTGTGCTACTCCATTCATATTATGGTCTAAGAATTCGTTTCACAACTTTTATTTTTGTAGCATACAATTCTTGCTTTATCCATTTTTTAAAAACGAATTTACGTTAAATTAAAAAATGAAAATTCCAGTACTATACTGGTGGATAAATTACTGGAGAACTGTTGAGTGATTGTTAATTACCTTAATTAATAATTTATGCCCTAAGATGGACCTTTATAAAATACAAATTTCCAAAATAGTGACTTTTATAGGTCCTCCGAGTAGTAATCAACATAAGTGCATTACGATCCACAGAGATGATAGGCATTTGTATTTTAAGGAATCGCGCTTCTAGATAAAAAATTATACTTACAAATGATTCCTACGAAAACATAATCAAAAATTAACATGCTCTACACACCCTTCTTCTCTAATCCACCTCTTTCATCCACCCTATACCCTCCCTTCTGTCGTACTTTCTGTAACATTTGTCGATTATTTGAACAGTTATTTTCCGTTTTGATTTTTTGAATCGTAACCCAAATTTCATATTCTGGGAAAATGGGACAGTCTGATGGCATTAGGGTTTTCATCTGTACACACGTGTTGGTTGTGTAAATTTGTTGTATCTCTTCTCGTAAAGCATCCTTCGTCAGTAGGCAAACAGAATTTTATTACGAAAGTGAACATTTTTGGCACTCCTTTCTCGAAATCTGCAAAATGTTACAGGAGATTCGGGGTCTGCCGATAAACGTTCTTCCTTACTTCGAATGTGATATTTAGGCGGACGTTGCTGTTTAATTGATTCTATGGGGTACACTGAACGAGACAAACCATAAGTATTTACTTTTAGGACATTCTTCCCATCCTTTCGCGAATTACGGGAGGTGTCGACGTGATCGTTAAACAACTTCACAAGGCAAGAGAAATTAAAGCGAGAAATTCTAAAACATCACCAACTAAAAAGAAAAACTAAGCGAAGAATTAAAAAAAGTTTCATTATTTACATAATTTTTAAAATTTGTAATTTTGGCATAACAAAGTACTAAAATTCTAGCACTTTTATGATCAAAATTAGCAAATGCTAACTGAATAAGACAATTTTTGATACAAGTATGTTCCGGGTTAAATCTTTTCGTTTTTCCCAGAAGAAGTCAGAAGTTTGCTTCACTAACACCAATAAATGTAAAAATGTTACAACTAAAACTAAATAAATTGAAAAATTACAGATCTTAAATTTTACATTTCATTGATGTAGTTCACTAGAATGCCGTTTACTGGCGTACACAAGGTGTAAAACGTGAAATTCATCAAGATATTTTAAAGGATTTTGAAAATACAACAGATTTACAGCAAACTCAAGATTCACAAACACAACTTAAATTTCAATATCTAAATTAAAATAATTTTGGTGCCACTCTAGAATTAAAAATTTCTCTTTGACAACGCCGGAGAGTAATACGCAATACACCACACGAGTTACCTAATTACAAAATAAAAACCAAATTTGATTCGTATGTAATTCATATTGTAATTTATAAATCATTAGAAAGGATTGTGTTTTCCTTTAAAGAATTACATATCTACCTACAACAAATAGCGGTGAAATTTTGTCACTAGAATAATTGAATCACTCTCTGAGTAATTTCATATTTACAACTGCACCCACCAATGTGTTTGGAAAAGTAAATAAGTTGCAGTAAAAATGAGATACGATATGTATACCTAAACCAAAAGTTACATTTTTTGTTAAAATAGAAACTAATTTGTTTCACCAACACGACTTTATTATTACGCTTTCTTATTGCAGAAAGTTTTCTTTTCCAATAATACTTAGTCGCATTATTAAATGTATTATACCCTCAATTAACCCTTTCATTATTGGTCATTAATATACAAAACATTTCGTGTGAATCCAAGCGCATAGGTATATATATTCATTTCGTAGACGAGCGCTTAAATATTGTAGTATATGAAACGTGATTGATAGTTAAATAATTACAATTATTATTTAAGTAAATGTTGGAAATGTTTTTTAACACAACTGAATGTTACTTAACAGGAATTGTTATTGGCTAAACGGTAATCATAAATTCACTGTAATTAAACATCCACAAATGTCAAAGATTTTTATTTTAAGTGAATGTATTTTGCAACACATCGACAAGGAATATGTAATTTACTCCCATAGTCGAACACGCAAAGTGAGATTTTCTACGTGAAATAACTTGCGGGTCATTAAAAACAAATGAGAATGGGAAAAATAAGTTATTTTACGATCGTTGTTGTTTGTTGTTGCCACAGACTAATATTGTCTGTGCTATTACATTTGATTATCGTCTCTTATAATAATCAAGAAGTTTACTAATGCGGCAATTTCGCTGGTCTTGTGAATTTAAAAGTTTGAACTTTCAATTACGTATTTTTGTTAATTAATAAAATTTGAAGGAAATGTGTACGTGTCTTCCTCTTGTTGCCTTCCGTTAATAAATCACGATTGTGACGTTGAACCAGATATCATAACATTCAAGTATACCCTGTCCTATGTTTAACGTTTATTTAACCAAATAATAGTAATTATACCGTTTACGGTAAAGTAGAAACAACTTTCAACTATAATAAAAGCAATTGCACAATACTATTATAAATAGTTGAAAAGAAATTTACCTATATTTCTAATGAAGATAGTCAGTGTCATTGTCATGCAAACTTTACATTATACCGTTGGCACCGTAAAATAAGACAGTTCTTTCACCTGGTTTACCTTCATTATTGGTTACGCCACTTACCGTCCATTCGTTAAGTACAACCTTTTTTTAAGTGAAAAGTCAATGTTAAATAATAATTTAATTATCGTTGTGGGAGGTGCAGGGTATTCATAAAATACAGAATCAATATGTTACATACCTACTATTATACCAAAAGATGTTCCTTTTAAATCGAGCTTTAAATAGATGCTTCCGAAATTTATAATTCGACCTTTTTGTCTAAGAGTTCCGTATCAATATCGCTTTCTGCATACTGACCATAATTAACACGGGATAACATACCCTTTAATTTGAATTTAAACAAAATCGACAGTATCTATATAATTACGTATACATTTCACAAATTACGATAGTCTGTGAGAAGAGAAACCAAATCCGTGCCATTTTCTACAAAAAACTCATTTTTAACATTCAATTTTTTTGAATATTGCAAATTTGTATCATTTTCAAACCATATAATTTTACTAATGAAAGAGTTCAAATAAAATTACTAAAATTATGTGGTTATTAGATGTTCAAACAATAAAATTATATAATTCGTTACTATACTATTATTGTTAATATATATTAGCTACTTTTGTTATAATAATAACTCTTCAAAAATAAGAGCAACATACCATTAAGTCTTTGTTAAATGACTACTTTCACAAATTAAATTTTCATCCTTTGTCGCAATAAATCCATTTCTTTTTATTGATAAATATATTTATAATAGTTTACATATTGAGAGTTTATTAGTTCATATAGTTTCGAAAGGAAAGACAAATTTTTTTTTTAAATCTACAATGTTGATACCTAAAATTACATATATGAAATAAGTTCCACTTGTATTACATTTTCTTTGTGTAGCTTAATTATCTTATCTCTGTGATACTGTCAAATATCTCATTTTTTTGCAATAGCTTATTACCGCCTATTGAAAGTGAAAACTCGGTATGTTCTCGTCTGAGTTCTGCTTATAGAATATCATGCCAATCCTTCAAAAATAACATATAAAGCACTAATAGGACACTGATTACAGTGATTACACAATATTTCGAAATCGTACAGTTCATTTCCGTCGAATAACTTTCCATTAAAAAACTGTCTCTTATAATTTTTGTCTTGTGTTTCCTCTTCTCTAATACCTTTCATAATAATGGCATATTTAAAAATGAAATAGAAATAATTAACTCTGCCTCTGTGTAAAATGCTTAAATGTTAGCACGTTCGATTAACTGCAGAATCGGTTTATTTTTTGTATATTTTTGAGCACACTTTTGGGTTTTTTCTTAATATAATGTCCAAATAAAAACTATAATTACGATATGCTTTGTACTTAGTTTAAAAGTATGATATAATTTCGGTGCTTTCATGTTCATTTCCGCCTGATTTAAATTTGAAAATTGGTCATAATTATTCTAATTTAATTGATAAAATAAGGTAAATTTGTTTAATAAGCAATATGAAAATGGAAAGTACCGGAAAATGAAAAAAAATACACATTTTGTAAACGTAATTTAATTTACATCCATGCACGTGTCATTATATCCTTATAATATGTAATTATATATAATATTATATAATTAAATGTTAATCAACCCAAAACCTTCTCCATACAAAGTTTGTTTGTAGAATCGAAGGATACAACAATATATGTACAATAATTATTGTGCAGAAAGTTTGCATCCATTACAATTATTGTCAGCCGCTCAAAATGTAGGTATATAACATAATTAAGAATTTTTGGAGTTTCTGTCAGGCTTATGACATGTAACAAATTTAAGTGATTGTCATGATGTCATGAAGGTTCATAGCCTTTTAATAAAACGAAATACGTATTAAGAACACAAAACTGCATAATAAAGCGTCTGTCACAATGATGTTAATGTTAATGGTAGTGTTAGATGTTAATGGTAATGGTAGTGTTAATACTGGTCACAATCATGTTAACCAAATTCTTACTGTCTTGCAAATTTAAAATTCGCGGTGTAATATGGGAGGAGCTACATTCCTCTACAACACAAAAATAAATTACTTTTAACCTACAATTTTTGTTGAAGTGAAGCATTTACATTGATAATTTTATAGTAATCGTTTCATTTGAAAAAGTTAAAAATTCTGCTCCTAATAAAGAGCAAAATTTAAGTCACACAAATTGCATGCGTGAGAGATCGCATTTCCATTAGTAGATGTTAGTGGTTATGGTAAGAAATCCAGAAATATTCTGTACTGTTAACATCTCCATCTAACATCACCATTACCATTAACATCATTGTGAACAGTTGCATAACAGACAGCATTTTCTGAACTTTAACATTTTAACCTACGTTACCATTACCATTAACATTAACATCATTGTGACAGGCCAGTAATGATGAAAAATTCTCACATTGTGTAAAACATGATTTAAATATGCTAAAATTTTAATTTTAATTTAAAAAAATACGATTCTTCTTTATCCGTTTGAGTCATATGCTAAATCTTGCTCTAATGGCTGTTCAGAAAAAAATGAAACAACAGTATTAAATCGATTGGCAGTACTTTTGTATATCTATGTATTATATGTTTGAATAAAATTCCAATAAATGTCATCCAACAACGGTTTACGACGCTCCATTTTTGTTGTCTTTAAATCTCTATTTTATTCAATGGCACCACACTGGTGACCCACTCAATTACTTGAACTTAATTATATTCACACTGTTCCTCTTTTACAAGGTTTAAAAAATACCAACAATTTCGATGACATTTCTGCTAAAGTGTACACAAAATATCATGAGGTATCTGCAACATCGAAGGAAGTAAAACAAAAATTACTTGACATCTCACTTATTTTGGGTACAAACACTTAAGAACAGACCAACAAAAAACTGACTGTGTCAACGGATGCTTCGTATTTTGATCAGTTGATCTTCATAATTTTGGGCGGTTACTTAGAACAGGCTACGGTTTTTCCAAAAGGTAATATGTACAGGGAAACTTACAATTACAATAATTGGTCCTCTATTCAAAGATCCAGTGTAACTTTTACCCCTCTACTATTATAATTTTGTGTCATGGTTATTCCTGTAATATATAAGATTCCACCTGGGGTAACTAAACTATGTACACCACCACTGAGTCCTTAGTCAATAATAATAAGTCACGCAAAATCTCTCGAGCGGAGAGAAACGTCAAACATTAAAAAACTTATAAAACATGTAATGGGACATTCATGTAAATATTCTTATGTATAGCAAGAGTTTTCAGTATCATGAACCATTTGTGATATCACGATATAAGTAGAGGTGAAATATGCTTTCGTTGAAACAAAGTAGGTACGCACCAATATCATTCAGAAAATTAAAAACAATAAATTCTTAAAAAAAGCTGTATCAAGTAACAAATTAATATACCTACATTAGAAGGTATAACTTTTTAAAGTGTTTTATTTCATACACATTACAAAATGTTTCACAAGGTAATGTTCAGTGTTTTCGCAAATGGATCTGGGGACGAAAAACGCCAATTTCACTTTTATTTCTGGTTAAATTCATTAGAGGGTAATCCGTAGCATACTTTTCTATAAATTAATAAATTTATTTAATCGGGATAAATATTTAGATTTTTCTGGACCATCCTAGGTTTTTTTTATTTTCGCTCGAATATTACTTTGTTTCAACCAAGGTGAAATTGAAAACCTCTTCTCCAAAATTATACTATAAAAATCTTCATTTATCAGTATTCTTTGACAGCGCAAAATTAAAAGTTCAAATGTATCCAAATTTTAATATCTACAATTAAGGAAAGGTTAGGATTTAAATTTTAAATCTTTATAGAAACAGTAAAAAAATGAAAATTCGACTAGATCCCCGTGGCATAATCGCTTTTATTAATGAAATATTTACGATGTATAATAATTTCACTGTTAAAAGTTAACTCAAATTTGATTAATTGTCAAGTTGAATTGGGATAATTGCACATAGCGCTCAAGTATCAAAGCGTATTTGTCCTAGTTTTAGTTTCACGGCACTTTAAAGTTTAAATATAGAAATCATGTTCCTAATACTCAATAATAACGTTTTGCCACTTCTGAGCTAACCTCTGTCATAAACAATCCAAGCATAGATTTTGAAGGTTCCACTTCTCAAACTTAAGCTGAACCAGAAATAGTATCTTCCGATGCTACAAAACCGTATACAAAGGTACTCACAAGACAGGAACAAAGGAGAGAAAAGAAAGCGTATATTAACCGAAACCCCCGTAAAATATGACATGGAACAAGTTTTTATTTTAGTACAATGAAAAATTTCCATTATAGTGAAATATTCAACAATCAAAAAGCCATGAAGTAACAGTGAAAATAGAGAAAAAGCGGATTAGAGGAGGAATTTAAAAATACAGTACCATAATTTGCTGCTTTTTTGTTTTAATTTGAAGAAAAGTGCAGCTGATGGGCATCCATTGCTATGTGAAGCATATGTGGAACATGCTCCATCAATAAAAATACGTGAGTACTGGATCCGGCGTTTTAAAATTTGCGATTTTGAGAGCAGCGACAAAGAATGCGAAGGGAGACCAGGAAAGTTTGAAGACGCTGAGTTGGAGACGTTATTGGACCAAGATTCATGTCAAACTCAAGAGGCCTGAAACCTTAGAAGTGATTCAACAAGCGATTTCAAACCGCCTCAATGCCATGGGTATGGTGCAAATACAAGGAAATTCGGTTCCCTATGAACTCAATCCAAAGAATGTCGAATGTTGTGCATCTGGTGGGATCAGTTTGGAGTAATCTACTAGCCTAACGTAACAATCACTGGAGAACGTTACCAACAACAATTGCTCCTTCCGACTTGTAATAAAACAAGAAAGAGGTTTTAGTGCCATGAGGTTTCAACTGTTATTGCAGTGCAAAGTAATCTACAATGGTATTGTCAATTTAAAAATTGTCTATGTAAACGGAGAAGCATCATGGGGTGGGTGATCAAACACTTTTGATGATGGAGTAAAGAGAGTGTGACAGAATTTTATGCGCAATCTTAAAAAATGTACAGTGGCTGCAAATCTGGAGTTTCGAATGTTGAAGGTTTTGCGGTATTACGCGGATGATGTGATATTTGGAGATGAAGCACTACTTCTTAATCGTCACAAAAGAAGGGCATGTGTTTTGTAGCGCACCTCATGCAAGTGTGCGAAACTCGTCAAAAGTTGAACATTTTCTGCACACTTCTACAAAAATAAACTGTAGGTATGTGTGGCGAAAACTTGGTGAATTTCCGGTTATTTATATGTGCCAATGATTAATGTGAATGTGTAATAAAGTTGATGATACGGTATTTTGCAATCCGCTAAGTCATTGAAAATAACCACGCATGTGAGTGTAACACATCTTATCATTTCTATATAAAATTCCAATAGATTTGTATAGTACACTATGGTTATACCAATACTCTTTGGTTATACCTACCAATAAAGGAAGCACCATCAAGATCTCTGGTTCGAATCCGGATACGCTTATATAAGTTTTGTGAGTATTTAATAAACGTTGGCAAAGAATCTTTTCCCACTCAAAACTAAGAATGTATTTGGTAGGTAATAAAAAATAGCTTTCAATTGACCTTTAGCCTTGTTTTCGATTGGAGTTCCTTTTTAATTAAATTTACGTCATAATTGGACGATGGATCACATATGGTGGTATTTCTGGTATTGGTTCAATAACAGAAAAACTCGCATTGAAGTCGATCCTATATTAGCAAGAAGCTACAATGTTTAAAAATTTTATACGGATAGTTCACCACTTTATAGAGATGTTGAATTCAAGTTAAATTTATATTATAATGAAGACGTTGGCAACAAAGATGTCACTTTTCATTTGGCACAGAATTAATTTAAATAAAATTCACCTAGTAGAAAGAAAGGTGTATTCATTTAAATTCAAATGTTTTATTTTCGATGCTGTATAAACTTTCTTTGAAAGTTTTCATTGCTATTCCAAATAATTTACACAATAATTAAAAGTTACAGAACAAGAGAATATTTAATTCACGAATTTTATTAATAGGAATTATGAACTACGGATCTGTAGCATCTTGTAGAGGTGGAATATAAACAATGTGTTTAGGTTCATTTCCCTGAAAGTTTTGTTTATTAATTATAAATTTAATTACAGGAACTATTTTTGTAATTAAATAGTATAGAATGCCAACTATTGTTGTATGTTGTATGTACATATTTAAAGAGGTATTACGATGTAATTTAAGTTAATTTCACTATTCTTTCACTTTCTTAGCATTTCAACTAAAAAAATTTGGTTAGTAACAATACTGTACAAGCACTGTAAAAGGATAGTAAATCGGTGTGAGCGAAGAGATGTTAAAATAGTACGCCACCAGGAAGCGTCACATTTAAAATTCTAATTACTAAATGTTGTCTACGGTAAATTGTATTTGAACTAGAAAGTTGTAGGTGGTTTGTTCAAGTGTTAGTGTAACTCACAAAGGCGTTTTACAATTTCGTGACTTTAAGTTACACTTCAAAGCTCTTGTAAGTTGCCACGAATACAAGTAATAGTTGTCATGTACTTAGCTAGGTAATGTGAAAATTCAATTTGCTTTAAAGAAGGATCCATCAAATCCACTTTAGAAATGTATAAGTAATGTCATAAAAAAACTACCAATAGTAGACTAACCGCATTGTTTTCGAAACAAAGATACACGTAATGTCGCATAGAAATAAAAAGTAAGCAAATTTTCTGAATATTACCATTGGGTGAGACGGACAGAGGGATGGATACACAAGTAACAGCAAAGCCAAATTTAATTCTTAAAGGTATCGTTTTTTTCACAAAAAGTGAATTTAAAGTAACAAAGAAGTTTTGAGAAAAAAATTGCAACTACGTTAAGTTAACTATAAGTGTGGCTCTTATTGCAAAGAAACTTCCAATGTGGCGGAAAAGTCTCAAGCCAAAATATGATAAGGAATTACTGGGTTTCAGTTGTCAAAACAGCTTTTCAGAAAATCATTTATGTTTAATTTATATTGTAGAGATGTCTTGAAGTGAGTGGGTCATTTTTTTATTCTTAAAAATGAGCTATGCAGTGGGTATATTTTTAGGGTCAGAAAATGTTGTGCAGTGCAGTGCTGATCTTTTTGGGCCGTATTCATGTTCCATTTTCAAACTGTATCAGAATTATATCTGTTCTCACCTACCTAATCTAAATACCACCACTATACTTCCAAGGGGATACAACATTTTTAATGTTCCTCCCCTCAAATTTCTAGTCCCCAATTTTTCATGGTTCTCTTCACTCTCAGTAATAAAAAGAAGCAACAGGGAGTCATGGTGTTTTTGGATCAAAATTTACCACCAAGCAGTGAGGTGTGAGTGAGCGCATTCCAGATAGTACTTATACCTTAACTGTATCTACAATCATTGCTTACATTTAAAATTAGAATTTTTCGAATTTTTTTGCGATGTTGGTTCTTCAAATACGTAGGTAATTAAATTAGTATTAGAGCGATTACCAGTTCTAACCCTTTAAAAAGTTCTGAATCGTTTTTAACTTGATTCAGCAACCCCTGACCACTCACTCGCTGTTGTTTTGGTCGAAATTCAATACTTTCGCCACACTTTTCATACTCAATGTATACAAAAATATGCTGTACAAGAGCCAAATGGTACTTCGCTATCACTAGTAATCACTCTGATGGTGATTTGGCGATTGTAGACAATCATTTTCTTAACTGTTTCGACTTTAGCATCAATTGTGTATATGGTGGCATCCAGAACGGTCGCCAACTTCAACATCTTTACTCTCCCCTTTGGAAGGTTCATGCCACTCGTAGATTCTTGTTGTAGTCATTGTACACTCCCAAATCGCTGCACACATCAAAACATTTGTAACACTCTAGAAGGCCAACAATAAACTAATCTTCCAATGTGGCTGCAATAATATCAACATACGTCACTAATCGCTGCACCAACACAACAATAAAATTATAACAATCGAATTTATAAGCTCACGATATTTAAAAATTGTTGATAGATTTTGGTCAAAACTCGTATGTGACTCAACGGTTTTTCATCCATATAATTTTCGCGTTTAGAACATCTTATGACTTAATTTTAGCATAACTGTATCTGGAATATATCCAGGGAGGAAGTATTGCTAGTAACACGCTCCTTAGCCGCGCATTATTATCCCAGACATAAACCCCATGCACTTATTTTACGGAAGGTGAATCGTAGCCAAAGAGGAAAAGTGCCAAAGTTTTTTTTTACGGGACCAGGGATCGAACTCGACCCATCGGCGTCCTAGTGCTCTAACCACTAAACGACAACGCTCTTCTTTCTATCCACGGACTGCAATCATTTCTTCTCTCATGGCATCCTTTCTATCCCACAACTTCAGTGTGTTTCTGATCCTGTCCAAAAAACGATAATTTGGTCCTCTGTTTGCATATTAAAAACGAACAATATTTTACATATACGACCCACGGATTTTTTTTCTAATTAACTAATTATTTCTATACTGTTGCTATTGTTCATTACCACATCTAGGTACACCCGTAAATAAATTTAAGAAAACGGTTTTATGAAAGTTAAAGAGCCGTAATTATTTATTTACACCCCATGGACTAAAATGAAATGAATAATAAATCTGGTTACATACAAAGCTAAAATAGAGATCCGTAAAAATAAAGAAAGTTCGTTAGGGAATAAGGAAAGGCAAAATGTGAGCTGCTCAATACACTTGGTAGGTACTCTTAAGCAAGGACTTGTACCTATAACTTGACGATTCTTAATTGAAGAACAATAGCAGCAAGCTACTTACCGTACTTTTAACTTTTACGTAAGTATACGCAATCCATACGAAAAAGATCAAAATATCATTAACAATTATTATATTAAATAACAGTTTTGTGAAAATGAAAGACGGAAGTTTTACAATATAAATGAATGCGAAAAAAAGGTACGAAGGAATATTAATTGCCACAGTGACCTTTACGATGAACTGAAGTACCTATCTATTTATATTTAACAATAAATTTCGATTCGCTTCCTTTTCGATAACTTTATTGTAAAATTTGGAATTCTATTACAGTAGGTACTAAATACTATTAATTAATGATTATTAAACCATAAAATTTTATAGCCTTGAGCAAAGCACAGTTATTCCGCATTAATAATTACAACTATTTATTAATTACCTATAATTAAGAACACATGTATATAGGTACACAAATACCGTGTAGGTAGGTAGATACCTATTAACGTAATGCAAGTAGCTCAATTGTCATTGAAAACAGCCAAAACAGACCCACTCACTGCTGGCTGCCTATTAAATTGTTATTGTTTTATTGAATCTATGTTTCCATTAAGAACCTAACCAAGTTAAAAGATAAACATTTTTGATCAGTTTTTTAAATGCGTTTGAGGAAGTAGCGCGTGCTAAACATTAAAATAACGACAAATCCCATGAAGAAAATTGGAGAAAAACCAAAGGGAAGTTGGGCAGAACGTCCACACTTAGAAAGTCGCCTGGAAAGACCATTTCAAAATTGTTCTATTCCAGCTGGTGAAGAGAGAAACATGTGCTGTTATGTTGTCTGAAGATCGAGAAGCTGCTTCGGAGTTTCAGAAGAAAACCGAAAATAATGCCATGCTACTATAGCCATTTCACGTAACCACGAGGTGTCTTCTTTATATAACATCCGAAAAAATTGCACTCGTGAGCACTTTGATATGTTTTCTGTTGACCTAGCAAAGATTGTAGAAACTCTGAAAAAGATTTGAGAGTGAGGTGTTCGAGCACAGTAGTTGGTTCACTGGTGACAACTTTATGCAATGGTATTGTCTGAGTGATATACTGTCTCAAACCTAGTCTCCGAGTTAGTTAGGGTAGAAGACGGAACTCGAATGGGGAAAATGTAAACGCTAGTTTCAAAAAGTCTGGCAGCGTGCAGAAAATCTATCCGATCAACTGGATGAAGAATTGAATATTCTTCAGATCCCTCATGGATTATAGTAATAATAACCAAGAAATAGAGTATCACCATTACTATTAACATCTGCTCTTACAGATTTGCGAGGACATCATTCAGGGCATTCCAAAAAATATTGTTAAAAACTCTCTTCAAGAAAATGACAAAATTCTTTTCTCGACCGGTTCTAATTGCTTCTTAACAAATCCTGCTGTGGCACATGCAAAAAGAGCGTCTCATAACATGAATTTTTATAGGATCTCGCAATGCTTCCCGTGACAAATGCGCCGTTTCTTCTATAACCAAATTTAAATTTACAACAAACGCTTGATTATGGTAACCGTTAGTTACAATCATTATTGTGATTAATCTATTATGAAACAGTCAACACCTACTTCAATTAATTCTTTAAAAATTTAAAGTAATAATTATATGGTGATACCGGATCTTCATTTTAGACAATTAACTATAACTCCTTTCAATTTTGACAAGTATTCTAGTATTTATTCAAGTTAAGGTACGCTACGAGATATATTATAGTATAAGTCAAACATAATTGTTTGTAATTTCAGACACACGCGACGGTTATGCCTTTATAAATTTTATACTGTAAAAAGCTTGTTAAAGTTATGTAACGCATGGTGAACTTGAAATCAAAAGAACTCTTTATTAATGTACTTAACCGTTATATCACACTGTTGGCGTTACATTGTTCAATTTTATTACAAACAGCCATTCTTTTGAGTTATACAACAAAATAATATGAAGCGAAAAACGGCGTTCAAATTGTGTTTATTAAAAAAATTAATTTTTCTCTGCGGATAAGCGACCATTGCATAACTAATATAATCAGTGGTTTAGTTGGGCCGGAGCTGCGCTCCGTGAAATATTTGCATCAATGTTTCTTATTTCTATTGTTGCTTTTGTTTCTGATGGCGCTTCAGTTATGTTGGGCAGAAGAAATGGTGTTGCAGTTGTCATTTTTTGATAAACTTTACTCTTTGAACAGTATGTCACGAAAAAAACAGAGGAAGCTAATGGAAGGTGCTGCGACATTAGAGTACCAAATAAAGAAAATGACATGGCAAGAGATTCAAAAGAAAGAGCAAAATATTGATGCGTGAAGCACTGACTGAATTGAGTGATTTATCACTGCAACTGCAAAACAGAAGTACGATACTACCTGACGGTGACGCCGACAGTGCTATCAGGAGTGACAATAAACAGTAGCCAGTTCTTCAGGAGCCTGCCAGATAGTCCGAGGAACAGATCATGAAAGTCGTGCGTCTCAAGAAAGTTGTACCGCTGTATTTGGTCACCAAAAGATGAACATAGTTTCTGATTTGAAAGTTTGAAACAGCGGTTCCAACTTCAAGAAGAAAGAAGAATGATTAATGCTTTTCGAGAATATATTGACAGCAGCGTTATCCTGAGGATTTAAGGCCTATGTTACCTATAGTATAGTAAAAAGCTTTTAGTGCAATGAACCATATAATGACTGACACAAGAAATGCATTGCGTGTGGAACGAGTCAGTGGACTAATATATTCATCAGCAACGTTGGACCTCCAGTTAAGGAATTCAACTCAGTCCCTTATGCTGATATCCTGGTTGAGGAGATCAGCAGACGAGACAGCATGCCGCAAGCCAGAATCGAATGAAGGAACTATACAGTATCAACCCATTGGATGCTATAGAAATGAAGATGAGCTGCGCAAATATTTTTTTCCAACTAAAGCACTGAATATAATGCATTCATCATTACAAAAATAAGGTGTAAAATTCTGTTATGGACAATAAATTTGAATTTTACAGTACCCACCTTTAACAATTTTATTGGTAACTTTTGGGACAGCGTATTCAAATGTTTTCCATTAATTACCATTATGATGGTCCACTGTGGTGCTAACGATAAGTTCAATGTTGGCATAAGATAAAAATGTAGCTTACCTAGTCATAACGAAAGGAATTGTGTGAAAAGTTCAAACATCCACTAATTGCAAAACTGTATATTGAGAAAATTTTGACACGCCACGTGACCCCACTCCCGCCATTTATTGGTTGCAACTTTGTCCTGATACAAAAAAACATCAGGCATCAGCAGAATTGGCATTTTAAAATTAAGTTGGCCACCAAATACTCCAATAGTACATTTTGGAGATAACTTCAGGACCAACGACAACTTCGAATAAAACAGATTATTCGTTAGTTCATATTCTTTTCAAAATAAATGATCTAATTCTAAACCGAACTGATCGAACATCTATTCCCTTTGCCCTTCGAGCTCTAACAATTTTCGTCACTTCATGACATGAAGTTTAACTACCTACTGTGTGAATCAAATAAAAATTGAAATTGAAAAATTTGCGTGTTATGGAGCGTAGATTGCTTAAACCTGTACTATCATTGTTAAAAAGAAAAAATATGTAGGCGGGAAAATTTTGGAATTTGGTATTTCATTTCATTTTCAATTAATTTGGGTTACTCGGATAACCTACCATTTTCAATTAATATTCCATTAATTGTATAAGCAACCATGATAGATTTGAATAAGCTGCATCTCCAGTGCGCTTTAATAAAATATTTTAGAGAACAAATTAACCATATTCCTTGCATATGATGTCTTGTTGTCAGTATAGTACCAAAAACTTGTTAAATAAATTCCAGTCTAATTGCCATACATTTATTTATTTTATTTATTTATTTATTTATTTCAAACGGGACACGCCCAAACTAGAAAAACATGTACAATGAAATACATAATATAGGTACATTAAAATTATTTCAAATGTAATTTAAATAATTTCACATTTATTTAAGTGATAAAACGAAGCATCACTCAGTTAATTAGGATGCATTACAACGTAATTATTTTTGGTGTTAGGTACTTCAAAACGAATGATTTAAAATATGTAATTATTTTCAAATTGTTGAAGACGGTTGTAAAAATGGCATCTGATTTTTCTCCGGCAAAACCTTTCAAAATCAGTGCAATTATCTTTGAATTAAGAAATTATAATTCTTCTTCTATAACAAAAAGACGACAGATCGATATGCTATTTAAAATATTGTTGAAACAGACGTAAATAAAGAATTCACTCAACGCTGATAGGTTTATGGGCCCATAGAATGTTTAGTCCGGGTCGATTTAAAGCCGCCCCTGGCTATAGGTTAGATTTTTCCTTTGATTATATAAAAGGAATTTTTTCTTTTTAGTTAGATCGTGTTGAGTTGTTTTTCAAATCGAAATGTCTAATGAAGGTCATTTAAAATGCTACCTTAATCTTGTTTCCAGTAGCTTTAAAGTTTAATTGTGTTTAAAAAAGAAAATTGAAAGTGGCCCTTGTAGGTAGTACCTATACCTACCTGGAGTAATTTCCTTACTTTTTCATAAACAAATTGTGGGCATACTACCTACACCTAAAGTAATGCAGATCGCCAAAAAATATTTCCGAAAATATGTATACATACAGGGTGTCTCACGGTGACCGTCGGTTAGAAGTATATCAAGAACTGTAAAAGCTAGAAATTTGAAATTTTGCATATGCGACATGGAGTGTTTAATCTATTAAGTAAAAATATTTTCCAAATGGCCGCACTTCCGGAAATACCGGAAGTGACCATCAACTTCTTTATTTTAAATACAAACCAGGCAATTTTTTTTCACATTCTGATGTGTCATAAAATGTTTAGTAAGTATGCTCAAAATAATCGGCGTATCAATTTTGATTGTTGAGAAAAAAATTTTTTTTCACTGAAAAATGTCAAAATCTTGTTTACGAAATAAAATTGAAAGTCGAAAGTGGTAAAAGTTAGGGAAATGGGATTTTAGGTTCTCAATGTCAAAAGATTGAGACACAATTGTCTGTCATGGATTATAAAAAATTGCCCGCGGTTACGTATCTATTTGACGTTATTTCCAGACTTAAGGAAAACTTTAAAAAGTCTCTTTTCTTAAATGGAATGCGTATTTAATTATCGGCCCATTCGATGCAAATTTCCTTTAAATTGATATACCATGTTCCTATACCTAAAATCAATGATTACAGAGTTATTTACATTTTTCTAATTAAATTTATAATTACATACTTGACAAAACATGGTTGGCTTTGAAAATTTTCAAAAAATTTTTATTCAAATGTTTCTTATGCTTTTATGATTATTTAAAATTCTATCTATGCAACTTCTTGACTATCCAAGGTCTCTTTCCGCCGAACGAACAGAACTTTCAGGGAAACACTAAAATATCCCAATACATTGGTTTCTGCAGCGTCATTGGGGACAATTGGCTTTTCCAAATTTCGTGGCGTATTTACTTCGCCCAAATTTAGAATATTCTTTTCAATCATCCTGATTTTTTGTTCTGTCATTGTAGGTAAATGCGGATATCTTTCGTTAAAGTGTTGAGTGATTCTTTATTCAATAGTTAAAGGTTCTGCAGGTCCGAAAAGTAATACAAGCAGACTCGCCATGAATGTAAAACAAATTTAGAATATCAGCGATTGTGTATTCCATATTTCCCAATTAAAAACAAATATTAAGCGCAAAAATCAAAATTCAAACAGATAACACTGATAACAAACGTAAATGTAGCGTAAACTTTCAAATTGATAGCTAACTGACAACTGTCATCATAAGAAACAATTGAATAAAAATTTTTTGAAAATTTTCAAAGCCAACCATGTTTTGTAAAGTATGTATGTAATTATAAATTTAATTAGAAAAATGTAAATAACTCTGTAATCATTGATTTTAGGTATAGGAACATGGTATATCAATTTAAAGGAAATTTATTTCTGCATCGAATGGGCCGATAATTAAATAGGCATTCCATTTAAAAAAAGAGACTTTTTAAAGTTTTTCTTAAGTCTGGAAATAACGTCAAATAGATACGTAACCGCGGGCAATTTTTTATAATCCATGACAGACAATTTTGTCTCAATCTTTTGACATTGATAACCTAAAATCCCATTTCCCTAACTTTTACCACTTTCGACTTTCAATTTTATTTCCTAAACACGATTTTGACATTTTTCAGTGAAAAAATTTTTTTTTCTCAACAATCAAAATTGATATGCCGATTATTTTAAGCATACTTACTAAACATTTTATGACACATCAGAATGTGAAAAAAAATTGACTGGTTTGTATTTAAAATAAAGAAGTTGATGGTCACTTCCGGTATTTCCGAAAGTGCTGCCATTTGGAAAATATTTTTATTTAATAGATTAAACACTCCATGTCGCATGTGCAAAATTTCAAATTTCTAGCTTTTACAGTTCTTGATATACTTCTAACCGACGGTCACCGTGAGACACCCTGTATATTGTGGTACTTCAGTGTGAAAATCTTTTATGATTTGATTATGATCTATAAATACCTAATCCATCAATGTCTTACTTCTATCGAATAACTACCGTAATATTTTAGTAATAGATATATTAATTAGTAGGCACTAGGTACCTATTATAAATAAAAAAATATACAAAGCAGGATATACCCTTCAATTTGAATACATGCTAAATGCCGTTTAATATAACATAAATAGGTGAAACAAATTATGTACCTGTACCTATTAAAAGAAAAATGTATTAATTGTACCTACTACATACTTATGTACTTTGTTACTACTCCTAATAGGCTTTATTCTAATTCTATATTCATTGCATGTGCAGTATGAAGGTTACTCTTACTATTATGATATCAGTATCATTTAGTGAGATTAATATTTCCGTTGCGAATCAGTTACACCGTTATAAAAAAGCGGATATTAAAGAGAATTGAAAAATTCAATAAAATAATGGACACGAACACTGTATTAAAAACTTGTAGGTAGGTACCTCTGCATCGTAGATGGTTAGTAGGTTAAAGAGTAATTAAATTTCACTTCAACACGTTTCTCGAAAAAAATGTATAATTAAGTTACAATAACTTACCCAATTATTATTATCTTTGAAGATAGACATTTTATAACTTAAAATTATAGAATTTAAAAAAATGGCAGCACAATTACACTAAAATCATAGTTTATTTTTTACATTTAAACTTGTTTTAAACTAAGTAGCCGTAAAAGGTCGCGCTACTTTAAAAAGTTAAAATAATAGAATTGTTAACATGTCCGTTATATAACGAGCATTGATAAATTAAATCATAAAATGTTTAAAAACTGTTAACGACAACGCACTAAATTGTTTAATAGGATACATAAATTTTCCGTACTTATAATCTTTTAATCACCCACGCGTATAATTGCTAACAAAACTTCGATAGTGTTATAATTTTTAAAATAAAACAATATAAACGAACGACGGACACACAAACTCTTTAAAAGCACATAAACAACTGAGAAAAACCACTTGTTAAACAATTTACCTGACACAAATGAAAACTTTCTAGTTGGTTTGATAGTAACACGTGCGTTTATGCTCTCTTCCTATTGGCGATTTTGTTTCGTTATTATTTAATTCAAACAACCGGCAATTACTTTTCCCCTTATCAATATTTTTAACGGATTCAAGACTGTTTGTCGTGTTATTTTTAGCTAACGAACGCTTAGAGTCAAACATTTAAATTAGCGCAATAAAAAATTTTCAAACATAAACCGTTCTGTATTATCAAAACACTTCCTTAATAAACATTAGCGTTAGGTAATTGTATACGAATCGTATTATATTGTTACTACAATTTTAAAGAAAATTATTAATCAAAAGGTAGAAACTAAATTTAAAACTATTTTAAATCGCAACCTACTTATTAAATACATAATTGCAAAGAGGTTCCTTGCGCCCGCTGCCCCCAACAAATTTACAACTTAGCAAAAAACATTTTAAATATTTAATATATACAAGGTTTGGCAAAATTTAGGAAATGATAATAATATTAATAATAATTATTAAAAAAGTTGTATAATTTATAACAATTTTGGCTCTATACGACATCAGTTTTCTGGAAAAATCTTAGTTACGCCTTTGGCTATACTACTTGCTTAATTATAACTTCCAACAATAACGGTTCCATAACTCCCATTAACGCCGAGGTCGAAGGAACATAATGGTTCACACCCCTGCAGAGTTTCACCACTTCTATTGAATCTCTCTAGATCCGTTTTCTGCAGTGGTGCAGTCGTAAATTTTCCAGTGTGGGGACGCTCACTATCTTCTGATAGTTGACTAACATCGGGCGATCCAGAATGTCAGAAACAGGGGCCGCCTATTAATATATAGCATTCTTGGAAAAAGCAGAGTGGGAACGCCGTTCCCACGCGTTCCCGCTCCACTACACCACTGATTTTCTGGTCGATCAGTTAAATAAATCAGTTTCCTTTGAATTGTTTTTCCAGTTTTTTCTATCGCCTACTTTATCTTTCCACTCGTTAATTCAATGCTTAGAACAGAGCTTCTCAAACTTTTCAAAGTTTGTACCACAGAAACTTGCATTAAAAAGTTAATGTACCACCAATAAATTTTTTGTATCAAACTGTAATTTTTGCTATATGTGGATCAAAAGTGCAAGCAATATTTTTACAATGTTTAATAAAAAGTTTAAAATAAAACAATTTCTTTAAAAATTAAATGTACCACCATCAGGTGATTGCGTACCACAGTTTGCGTTTATTATTACTTACTTCGTTCAGCATTGCAATCTTGACCTGCTTAGTCTCTTCACTCTCTTCCTGCTTGCTGGTTGCCATTCCATTATTAGATTATTACACATATTGTAGATGTTGGTCCCGCCCTCCATTTCACTCTTTGCTGTTTTATTCTTCACACTTCTATATTCATTTTCACCTATTTTTATTGTTCCTTATCTTATTCTGAATACCTTTCTTTTTAGTATCTTTAAATCCTCCTCTTGCTTTCATTATACACATGATTTCAGCAGCATACATTATTATTGGTTCAATTATTGTTTTATGTATTTTTAGTTTGGGTCCCTTTTATTTTTATGTTTTCTCCAAGTATTTACCTTTTGAATAACTTTTTATTGACATTTCCTTAATTTCAGCTTCTATTTAAGTCCAGTCAACGAACGCGTGAAATCGAAATTTTTTATTACCCCTGTCAACCAGATATTTAGATTTAGGCAGTACCCCAGGTACTAAATCCAAATTTGCAGAAAAAAATGGCAGGAAAACGTGAAAAATTGCTAAACAACGGTGTATTTTGCTTCTTTCACTATTATTTAAACAACGGTAAATTATATCGATAAAATTTCAGTAAAAAGTTGTAGGACGGAAGATTCTACGTCGGAATAAATCAAAAATATCTGGTTGGCAAGGGTAATTAAATATTTTGATTTCGGGTGTTCGTTGACTGGACTATGTCCCCATTACTTATTTTCATATTAACATTGCATCTAGGTGTTTATTATTATTATTTATTATTATTGTTACTAGGGGTGGTCCCAATAGGTTCCCGCACTGCGACCTTTTGGTCTATTGTACTCCCCGGTGTTGTCTACCCTTCAAGAATACCTGTATCTTTCACAAAGGTGTTTATACCTTCTGACTTCTGCAAATTGATTTATTTTATATATCTTTCACAAATCTACTGTTCTTAGATATTAGGTACTGTAATCAGCGTATGCCACTATTTGTCCTCTTCTATTCATCGCCCCTCGCCCCTTTATTTATCCTCTTCAAAACCTAGGTTAAAGCTGACAACTTATTCCCTTGCCTAATTCCTTGGTTGATTTCAAATTCTTCAGTTTCTACATTTCGTGTTTTTATGGTAATTATATTGTCCTTTTCATTGTCATATATATACCGGGTGAATTTTTAATACTGATTACAGTTTGAATTTCGCGCGTTCTTTCTAGTGTTTTTTACGGTGTTGAATTGGCGGTTAAATATTTTTTGTTATTTTATATATGGTTATATACAGTGCGTTTCATAACACGAAAAAGACGCAAGATACGCAAAACGAACAAGTGGGAAAAGTTGTTTTTAGTTGCTTTATATAACAGTTATAAAATTGCAAAAAACACAGAAACGATTTTTAGATAGTATTAATCGAAAACAATTGTTAGTTATAAACTTAACAACCTGTATACCTACCGCAAAAACAAACCGTTTCCGGGCATATGTTTATAAAGCAAAAATGCTTGTTTTGACGTCCCCTACCACTCCTAAAAGTTTGTTAGTATATTTATAAAACACACTGTATATGGTTATTTTCATACAATAAACACTATTACCACAGATTATTGATCTGTGCTATTACTTTTAGCGTGTTTGTTATTATATTACCATTCTCGTTGAACAGATTAGATTAGACCATAAAAATATGTGATCCAAAATCTTATTTTTGTGGACAATTTAGAAACGATCTGCCCTATAAATTCTATCACTGTATAAGCAAAGAACGTAATATACAGAGTGTTTCAGACCACCTGTACCGCCCAAATATCTCGCGAAATACAAAACGCATTGAAAAAAGAAAAAATACGTCTAAAAAAAATGTTAAGACTCTATTGTTTGATAATAGTAGGATGTCCCCACTCCTACCTCCGGTAGGGGGTGGAGAGGGGGGGGGGGGGGGGGTAACTTCGTAATCTTAAATAGCACGCCCCAGTTTATTATGCAGATTAGAAACTTTTTGTTTGAAACATTTTTTTAAGTTCGTGACAGATGGCGCTATGATTGCCGAAAGATGTTTTCCGATTACCTACCTATGGTAATTTGATGTCAGTTTTGTTAAGTGACAATAAAAAATGTTAATACTTTGTAAAAGGGAAGAAGGGGAGCTTTATTAACCCCCCCTTCCCACACCGCCACTTCACCCCTAATTTTAGATTTAAACGTATCTTGAATGTCAATGTGTTCTTTACTCGTGAAATCAAAGTATTTCAATTTTTTTTTCCATCAAAGGTAAAAAAAATTTACAAAATTTAACTTCTTCAATCGTGGTATTGAACAGTTGTTTAAATCTAAAATGGTTGCGTTTTCCCATCCTAAGTTATGGGGCGTATGGGTAAAGTGGGGGAAGTGACGGTGTGGGGAAGGGGGGGTAATAAAGCTCCCCCTCTTCCCTTTTACAAAGCATTAACATTTTTGATTGTCACTTAACAAAACTGATATCAAATTGGCATAGGTAAGCGGAAAAATTTGTTTCGGTGATCATAGCGCCATCTGTCACGAACTTCAAAAAATGTTTCAAACAAAAAGTTCCTATTTGTTAACGCAGAATTCAAATCTGCATAATAAACTGGGGCGTGCTTTTTAAGATTACGAGTATTACGAGCGCTATGGTCGGCCACCTAGTAGAAGACTAACGAAGTAATGTAACTCGGAAAAAAATAGTTCCCTGTAAAATTTTATGGTTTTTATTTTACAGTGTTCTGACCTGCCACTTCACTTCCGCATCAAAAAAGATGTGGTAGTTTTTCCCCGAATTAAGAGATGAGTGAGTCGGATCGCACCTCTAAGATAGGTAATCGCTTGATTGCCTTGTCTAGAATTCAGGAGTGACCCACCTCAATACTTTCCTTCGCTGATGCAACAACCCTTAAGTTTTCAGACGCAAGGCTGCCAGCATTGCCTGCTCTCTCACGTGAAGATCTTGTGGAGAACCAGGCGCCCTTCCAGGATAGCTGTGGGCGTTGTTCGCATTTCGCCCGTTCGCGCAAGACACGCTCGTCTTTCACATGTTTGTGGTTGTGACTTGCGAGTCCTGTTCTAGGTCACCAAAGGATTCCCCCATAACATAATTAGTTATATACCTTAACTTTAAGCTTACCTACTTTTATAAATTGCATTTACTCGTTCGTTGACAATGACACTGATGCTATAGATTTGGTAGGTAATTTATGCTATAGTGTTGTAAACAAACAAACATTTTTTTAGATAGACATTATGGGAAAATAGACTTAGGGCAGATAAAGCCACTTAAATTAAAATATTTAGAATAGCATATTAACACAAGCATAAGCATCTGATTAGCACTTATTAAAATTACCTACTTGTTTACATTTCGATTGAAATTCAATGCTTTGTAAATTAAGCTACAAAATATCGTATTGAAAATGATATAAGGTGTTTTCTTTTTGCATGTTGTGGTAGACTTAAGTCAGCTCTGTCAATAACACACTATTCGTTTTATACAAATAATTTGACTCAGTTCTCAATAACCCTATTCGTTTTAAAAGCTATATTTAAGTTTTATATTAACTTGAGGCAGAAATGTCTACATGACGCAAGGCACTTCAATCACGTGATGAACTGATGATTGTGACTTTACCTAACCCTGTGGCGATGCAAAAAGAAAACACCTATTATTAAATGAGACCGTTTACACAGCGTTACTAAATAATTAGTTCACTGTTCCCCCACAACATCAATAACGAAAGTTGACTTTCTTTAAAACGAAAACATTTTTTGGTTTTTGTCTTTCCTATTCAAATAGGTTATGCAAGATACGCTTCTTCCTTTCGCTGGTGTATACGAAGTTCTCACCCAGCACCCAGTTTATCTGTCGCAAATGTCAAAATGTGCCTGTGTTAGTGCACCTGAACAGTCTATTTTTAGTGGTTTCTGCCAACAATTATTCACCATTTGCAATGCTTTGCAACAGTTGTCTGTGACGTTATCGTTAATTTCAGTTGCTAATATATGGAGAAACTTAGTTGCATAAATTTATATGTTACGCCACTGAATTTAAAGAAGTTCCACGCTAGCCGAGCGCCTGACAAATCAGATCTCCTTTGAAAATAAAAAAAGTCACACTACAAAGAAAGACGTTTTTAGATGGTATAACTCATTTAAAAAAAGCTACTCGCAGAAAAACCTTATTGCAGCTTTTACAAAATCAATTTTTCGCGGGAGTTTATCACCATCGATTATTATCGTATAACTTCGGATTAGTCTCTCTTCTCATCGAGCTTCGTTCCTAAGGTGAAGAAATTGAATTCGTAAATTAATAAAACCAAAAATGACTGAACAAACGTAAGTTAACTTTTTTATTTTATGATTTTCGAAACATTTGTACAAGTTAAAACGTCTGTTTGTTAGTAATGTCATAAATTTTGAATTAGAAAATTTAGGGTTACATCCGGCCATGTTTACTACAAAACATTGTGCAAATCGATCTTGGAAGATTCTAGAACAAATTTTTATTTTCTTGATTTATTTTTCATTGATAGTAAAATTACCGTCTCTAATGAAAATAAAGATGGTAATTTCCTAGTTTTATGATTGAAATGAATTTTAAATTTTTCTAACCTCAATTACAGGGCACTTCCACCTCCTGTAATGTGGGCACAAAGGTCCAACGTTGTGTTTTTAACAATAAACTTAGAGGACACAAAGGATCCTGAAATAAAGTATGTTAAAATTGCACTACCAATGCTTCCTAATTTTATGCTTAAACCATTTTAGAGTAAATAAAGATTCAGTATACTTTAAAGGTGTTGGTGGAGTAGAGAAGAAATTGTATGAAGTAGTTATTCCTTTGTATAAAGAAATTGATGTAGAAAAAAGTAAAACATATAATCGAGGAAGATATATTGAATTCATCTTAGAAAAAGCAGTTTCCTCTGAACCATACTGGCCTTCACTCACATCAGATAAGAAGAAACATCACTGGTTAAAATGTGACTTTAACAAATGGCGCGATGAAGATGATTCTGGCGATGAGCGTGTAGATGGCATGGGAGGTGGTGATTTTGAAGATATGATGAAACAAATGGGCGGTTTAGGTGGTGGACAACCAAATTTCGATGATTTGAATGATGAAGGCGAAGATTCGGATGACGAGCCTATTCCAAATCTTGAATAATCTTATGCTATGTTAATATTATTTTTTATCACTTTTTAGTTGCAGGGGTAACTAGTTACAGTGTAACTAAGTTGTTTTCAGAATAAATAACAAGTTTTGCATTAGCAACGACAAATGTATATTATTAACATAAATATAAAACACTTCAGTATCTGTATTTTATATTATATATTTATGTCAGTAATAAAATTGTGTCACTCGATCTTATTTACCATTACATATCTCATTGAGATCTTCGAGTTTCCTTGTGGAATTGTCCGAAAGATAATCAATGTATTACCTTCCACATTTATCATTTTTTTCACTTTCAAAGAATATGCATTAACAAATATAACATATACACAACAGTAGCTTTTGTATGATGTTTTGTAATTGGGAAAAAAATTCCTTCGCCAATTTAATTTCCTCAAATTAGAAGGGAACGCATAATTGCATTAGTAGGAAACTTACTATGTATTGTTATATCATTTATTTGTTCCTTACTTGTAAACGTCAATTTGTCAAGTCACTACATTCACTTTGAAAATGTTTATTAACTGGCTAGTCTAAAATTTTACACTTCTGCTCATCCGTTTCCAAAGCAAAAGTGTAAATTAGGTAATAAGATTTTTGTTTGAAAGTTATCGAAATTTCTAGAATTTTTATCAGTTTGCAACAGTTATTTACAAGTAAGAAACAAAGTATTATACATCACACGCCAGGTAGTCGTTTTCACTGGCTCAAGGATGTAACAGGTTTCGTTTAACAGCTTGCCATTAATTTTCATCCTATCGCCAGTAAAAACTGTAATTAAACTTGTAATGTAATATACATACTATACATAGGCAGCTTCAATTGTGTAAAATATTTCAAGTACAAATAGACTTAAGATTTATTGCCAATACCCACACCTGTTATTGTCTTTGATAAAGTTCTGACCTGTCTACCAATAACACATCTACTACATCCCTTAATCTCCTAAATATACTTTATTCCCATAAAAAACATCCGCTCTGAATAGGATTTATGTTGTGTTAGGATAGATTTATTATTATATTTCACATTACTAGTATTAACAGTCAAACCAGCACTACTATTTCTGTCACGATTGTAGCTTACAACTTGCTGCAAATTATTATACGTATTACAAATAGAGCATATTTTTGCAAATGCAGGGCAATTTCTTTCTCCATGTTCGTTGCCACATTTTAAACAATCATACCCAGGAACCCAGGGCCGTGAAGAGAAATAAAAGGCTCCATGTACGAACTAATCCTGTACCCCTTCCAATGTCAAATATTAAACTAACTATTAATTCCTCCTTAAGTTGTAATATTTGATATTGATTTTTTGAAGTAAGTATGTAATTATGAATTTAAACTAAAATAATTTGTATACTAAAGTAAAAATTAGGTAAAATATAAAGACCTGGTTGCTTTGGCCAGGCCCGGGCCCCTGAGCTACAGCCCCCATATCCACGGGCCTGATCATAGCTAGTTAAGAGTACCTTATCATTATTACTACATACTACATTGACCGACTGTCTTCCCATTTCCTTTTCTATTCATTACATAGACTTCTTTTTCACAATTTTTGTTTCGTCATCCTTACTTCCTAGACGTGTCGCTTTCATGTATATGTTAAAACTTGTTAAATAGTCCTCCCAAATTTTTATTTACATTTTTATCGAATATTAACTATTAAGTTTTTGACGGTTTAAACATGCCTTCTCCATATTCATTTTATTTTAGAATTTTTTTATTATCTTAAGCTTAACTCACATTATTACACACTTATTTTTGTTTGAACTTTTGAACACAATACCCGATACCATGTTTTATACTATAACCCTTTCCGTACGGTTGTCGTGTATACGCGACACTGAAGAATTGTGCCGCACGGGCGGCTGTCGTGTATACACGACAGTATATTTACTGTCTTCCTGGACGGCTGTCGGTACGTATACGACATGTATAAATTATATACTTTACACACAGACTGCCTGTCGTATACGTTCCGTCACTAAAGCACTTTCTACTCAGGCGGCTGTCGGGTATAGCCGACACCGTCGTTCATAGACGACATCCGGCGATGCGGTAAGTTCGGTTGGTATTCGCGCCAGTATTGCTTAGAATGTTATCAGAAGCGCATGCTGGTCCCTCTAGGACCTCTGAACGGTGCAAAAACCCAAAATATAGTGACCACTGAGGTTTAAAACATAAATTTTTCTAAAATCGTATACGTTTTTATTGTTTTACTACTAAATAACGCAAGATTCCGTAGTGACGGAAATAGACGATAGCCGCCTGTGAGGCACGAAAAAAACTCCCGTCTGTGTGGAAGTAAAACTCCGCCGATGTTGCCGTACGGAAAGGGTTAATGTTAAAGCGTATTAATAACATACATGTATGTTAAGGTAAAAGTATATAATTCGGTAATTGTATACATTTACCGGTAATAGTATAGAATTGCCTGGTTTGACTTAGGCACTAAACAAAGTTTGAAAATAAAAGAAATGCCATTTTAAACGTAGATTGCCACTAAATTGCCTAGGTTATCTGCAGGTTTAGTATATTTTTTTTCAAATGATACAAAAACTGATAATTATATACTTTTACCTTAACATGTATAAACAGATTTACTTTATTAAACACTCAAGATTGTTAGATTAACATCGCCATTACAACACAATGCTACGCGTCATATCACGTAGACTCCAGCTCCGTGAAGTCTGATTCATACTGTACATAACAATAGGTATATTATTTATTCTCATATATTATGGGTCCAGATATAAGCACAGCTGATTTTCAAGCATCTCTATATGTGCATCAACTACTTTGGTTATTAGCACTACCCTTACTAGAATTCCACCCCGAGGTATCTTTTGTTTCGTTTTTCTTATTATTCTTCGATATCTATAGATACTCAGGCCAAGTCTGCAGCGAGATTCTGAATACTCGACACGATACTAGACGCTCGATACAATACCATTCGGAATCCGGCCTCTGGTTAACTAACTGCACGGATTGAAATCAAGTAACGATTAATCTAGTAATATATTCAAAATAAATTTCAAGTTACTGTAAAAAACGTAATATGTATATGTTTTGAAATAGTATTAAGTTTATTGTATAAGTGTTTGTTGTTTAACTCGGCGCATAGCTTGAACTTGAGTGGGTAATGTGTTGTTTGTGTCTTATGTGTTCTGATATTGTTTGCGTTTGGGTCTACTGAACTATCTTTACCAAAATCAAAATTGTACTAAATTTAATTTGCAACTGGAAGAACTGTAAAAACACATTACAGTAAACACCAAAAATCACAATAATATTTTATTAAAATATACACTGTTCAATAACAAGGCTCTCAACATCAGCTAACAACATAGTCTCGCTCTTGAAGCACATACACTTTAATAAAATATTATGTGGTTTTAAATGTTGGTCTTCATTGATTGCCTTCTTTGCTTAGTTATATTGTATCATATCATCATAACAAAAAAATAAATTTTTGAACATTTTCCTTCAGCATCTCTTTTATGCTTATAATTATCAGTTGACCCCAGAATCGTGAAATCTTTCAAAAATGTCCTTTTATTGCCATCCCCTAAACACTACTCGCAACAAATAATCTTTCATTTGCTTCACAGCCTCTTTGTGAAGAGAAAACTGCCAGGCTCAATTTTACCAACTTTTAGGGGCCCTATTCACATAGCACTGCCAAATTTCTGTAAATGTTGCAAATCATAATTAAGCAGTTGGAAATGGTTCATTAAAGCCATTTAAGTACCATGCAGGGAGATGTATTTTACAACTTCAATATAACTGAACACACCTGTCCTTTTTGCTGGTGAAGAGACCAATGACTTTGTTGTTAAATTAAAATTATTGTGAGTGAAGCTCATTCCAGAGTGTCTCAGTTAATAACTTCCAGTTAATTAATCAATTTTCTTTAAATATAAGTTTTTTGCAAGTGTCATGCTAAGTACATTGCATTAAGTCAATTGCTTATTGCTATTCGCTCAACTTCGTTCAGGGATACACATTTAATTCAGTATAATGGTAACAAAAAAAATTTCAAATTGCAATATATTAGAGAAGCTTCATAAAGCAATACTTTTATAAAAATCTATTACTGGAACTGGTATCGGTATTAAAGTATATTAAAACTATGTTTTGGTCTCCTGTTGTTCAAACTTAGGATATTTAGCACTTACTTCCTCCCACCTTGTCTTATTGTATGATAATTCATGAACAACACAAGGTAATTCAGATAACTGGAATGAGACAATATAACTTTAAGGAAAAAATCAATTTGCCACTTACAATTATTCTAACTTGTTGCATTGAATCGCGTTCACGCAAAGTAGCACTATGTGGTTCTTTTAGAGTATCAAAATCTATAGTGATACCATATGGAATTGCTATTTCATCGGTACGAGCATAACGTCTACCAATTGATCCTGAACTATCGTCAACTTTATGAGAAACATCCACTTTTGTTAATTCGGCAGCTTGAATCGATTAAATTAAAACAAATTATTACATTAAAGATAATTACTTACATAGTTGTTTAACAAACGGTTGGAATTCTGGATTTCCACTCAAAGGAAGAACACTACACTTAAGTGGAGCAACACTTGGAGGAAGTGAAATGTAAGTTCTTTGTTCATCATTTTCTCGAACTTTGAAGTTGTGTTCAAATATTGCGTACATAATGCGTCCGATTCCTGAAAATACTCTTTAATAACGCAATTGAACAATGTAGCACTATATACCAAATGAAGGTTCGATGACACTTGGAATAATTTCCTCGACATGAACAGTTTTTTGATAACGTTTAATAATTATCATATCTCTCGTAAGCATATAACTTTCACTGTTTGCATTTAATTCAAAAGACCTAAGAAGTTTGATAAAATACTTGTAAGTAGTTATGTCATATAAAGGGTTACCCGCTAGCTTCCAACGCTTTTTCTAAATCACTTATTTCGTTTGCATCAAGTTCGGCCAATTTGTCATAAATTGCTTTAGCTTCCTTTTTAAATTTTTTGCCTATGACCGCTTTATTAGGAATGGCTTCCACAACATCCACAATTCTGGGATCAGTTTTCTTTTCGGCAGCTAAACGAATACCGGTAGCTTTAGTGTGTTGAGTTAAATCATATGCAGATCTATCTGCACATCCCACACACTCGACCCATCCCTATTAATAAACTGTTACATTACAAAATATCGAATAAAATTTACACATACATAACTAGTAAGACATTCGGCATCCCAACAATCTTGGGCGTAATGTGCCATTTCATTGCACATATGTTGCCGGAAACGCAATTTTGTAGGCTCAACTCCACAACGAATTAAGAACTGTTGAATTCTCACCATAAAGTATCCTAGAGTTTCGTTGGCAACCAACCCCTTCAAACAAATAAAATTTTATTTTTATACTGCACCTATGTCATTTACCTTTCCAACTGCTTCGCCGATAGTTTTACGTTCAGCACCCATACCATCCATTTGATTACAAGCTGAATATAATAACAATTCTACATTTTCGACATTTTCAAATTTGGGATGTCTTTTGTCATTTGGATCACAAAAATGTTCAATTTCCGCCATCGTAAACTCTCTTACTCGTATTAATCCGGAACGAGGTGAAATTTCATTACGAAATGAATTACCAATTTGTGCGGCAGCAAAAGGTAATCGTCCTTGATTAAACTCTAATAATCGTTTAAAATTGACAAATATTCCTTGAGCGGTTTCTGGTCGTAAAAATCTGTAAATTGATAACCTATTTCAAAAGTATGTTAAATCAAATTAAAATATGAGAATCGTTAAAATTGAATATTTAATATGTTCCGCATTGTAGAATTTCATACTCTTAATACACGTTTTTAAAATAAACTTAATATTTAGATATAAAAGACAGAAACGAAAATAAACATTAACAACTGTTTAACAGAATGTACCGAAGTCAGAGACTCAACAATCAAGTGAAAAATAAGCTCTGTTCTCTACTGAAAACATTTGCTAGTGAGCATTTCAAGGTTAGAGGCCAACCTACTTTATGTTCACTGTGCTTAAAATTACATATGGACGCATGTAGGAGAGGCAATAATCTTACGAATAAATACAGTCACAGCTGACACACTCACATCACAAAAGAAGAATACATAGAAGTACTACAAGACCAAATTAAAAGTCCAATGTAGACAGGAAAGGAAGACAAAAAAAATAACAAACAAATATCAGATCTACGAACACATTCTTTTCGGGATTGATCTAAATGCTTCTTCAATTTTGACATGAAGGTGATCTACATTGTGTGTTGGAGATGAATATGCTTTACTTTTCAATCTCCCCATACGAAGTAGTCCAGAGGTGTTAGACAAGGCGATCGTGCAGGCCATTAAATCGGAACTTGTCAAGCAATTGTTTGGAAACCTACCATTCAAATAATTTTGCATCACTTGAGCATTAAGGGGGAGCCGCGCCGTTCTGTTGGAACCATTGAAAGTTTTGAACAAGTGCCAAATGAAATTTAAATAATTTTGTCCATTTTTCCATCCAAGAGGCCTGCCCAGATGTTTAAGGAAAAGTGTTGTGGCTTAACCTGATTTGTTAAATGGGGATTTTGATTTTACTGTAATAACACTGATTTTTCCGATTAAACATTCCAGCATTAATAAATAAATACACACAACATTTTTCCAGAAAAACATGGATCTTCGCCTAATTTTATTCTATTTCAATTACAGAAATTTATTCTCCTCTCATCATCTATTTGATTAAGGGTTTCAACAGAATTGAATTTATAATCATGTTTTTTTATGATTTTTCTGCATAAGAATCACTGATGACAATCGACAATCTTCCTGCTGGAATTTTCCGCATTAATGTTAATTTGAGCCAATACATTGATTTCGTGTTGATTCAAATCCTTGGTCTTCCTAAAGATATCCCCAAAATATAAATTTCTTGCGATTCGACTAAACCTTCTGTGATATGGCATGTTGCCTGCCTCTATGGGTAAAGGGCTACAGAATTGTCTAATGCCGACACTGAATTCCAACCATTTCGGACATAAATATCTTACATATGTTCCTTGTCTTTCCTCATTTGCATACTTCTCAATCCTGTTAATCTTAAATTAAAATAAATTTCAATTTAATCTATCACTATTTATACAATTGATATCTTAATTGACATGAATTTTTTGTTTTTTTCATCTAGATATTTTTATGAAACAAAGACCTTTCCCAAAGCATTCAATCAATTTTCCATTTTTGATAACGTAGATATTGAACAAAGTAAAAAAATTCTGGCAAGTATTGCCACGAGACTTTCCTCGTACCCAAAAACTGCAACCTTATGTTATAAAAAAAATGAGTGCCGTCATTTTAACTTATACCGGAAGTGGCGTCAACAAAGGTAATATCAGCACTTTCGTCCTTGGCCTGAATGCAATCGATTGGCGAAAACCGCATTTCGATAACTTTAAGAGTTTCTCAGTATAGAGCGTTGCAAGAAAATGTGTATGGACAGACTACAAACGGAATTTTTTTTCATTTTTTGAATCTACGTATTCAGAAACACAAAGATATGTAAAAATTTGCATAGGTCAATTTTTTTTTGTACACTAATACACTTCCCTTTTATTTCATACTTGGGAAGTAAAATCAATATTTTGTGAAGTGAAAAGATTTTAGGTTTGTAGTCTTAAGAGTACCACACCATATGCCAGCAACAACTTTAGAAATGTTCGTTAATGAACCCACCATCTTCCATCCACGCACTATTGACCCACCCTGTATGTTTGACATGTGTAAAAATCAAAATGGGAGAATCAATTGTTCAACTATTATTTTAATTAACAGCAACTTATCATAAAATTGTTATTGTTCCATAAATTGTTACCAAATTTACAAATGTTGTAGCGCACATACTTCTCAAAAGTTGAAAGCCCATAAATGTTGATTATTGATATAATTAACTGGTTTTATGGGCTATAATCGAACATTTCATTATTTTCAAATATACGGAAACTAAAGAAAAAATTCTTGTTTTAGATGGTAAATTTCTCTTATTGAAATCAAGCTGCATTATTTTGTTTATTGAACACAAAATTTGTTTTCTTGTAATTCAAAGTAAATGCTATGATTACTGTGAGGGAAAGACGCATAGATTCCCTCTACCACATCGTACACAGCGAGCGGCAAATCACAACAATGTGACTATTCTTTTGCATTGCGGCGCCGCATCGCTTCATAGCAATAGTGTAGGATAACAGCTCCCCGCGCACTTCATTTCCCCACGCGTACAGAAGCATTCGTCCTTTTTTTGAATCGTGTTAGACCACAACATAATTGGTTTAACTTTTTATGTTACTATCAATATTATTAATATCGAACTTTCAGGTACTCAGTTACATGACGTAATTTTTTTAATTATAGCTTTAAGACTAAAAACCAGTTGTGCGATTGGAGTCATAATTAGCGCTTTTTTGCACATACATACACTGATACAAAATCTAAAACTGTACATCTTTTTGTAGGAATAAACGATCTTTTACATGCACTTTATTTCATTAAATTATGATTGCTAATTGTTTAAATTTACGAAGACTGGTTTTTTCCAATTATATTTTTTTTTATAATGTGAAGAGAGATACCAGTTATTTTTGTAATAAAACACATTTTTAATAACGTTTCGCAGATCTTTGTCTGCTTCTTCAGATTTATCTAAAAAAAATTTAAGTATACAATTGTTAACAGGTTTTTTAACAGAAACATTTATATTGACGAATTTTTTAATTTTTTTGTACTAGGATAACTCCTCAGGAAATTATCCTAGTACAAAAAAATTAAAAAATTCGTCAATATAAATGTTTCTGTTAAAAAACCTGTTAACAATTGTGTAAATTTTTTTTAGATAAATCTGAAGAAGCAGACAAAGATCTGCGAAACGTTATTAAAAATGTGTTTTATTACAAAAATAACTGGTATCTCTCTTCACATTATAAAAAAAAATATAATGATTGCTAATTACTGAGATACAAGCTTCTAAAGTCAGGGGTCTTGCACTTTTACTACGATAGTAGGTTTTAGTGGAAACATTTTTCAATAACTTTACTTCTTACTACACTTCACAAAAACAGTTATAGTACTTTTGTTTTCCCTCAATTAGGCAACCCCAAAAATAATTACTAATAAAATTAATTTCAATTAAATATACGTGAAAAAGGAAAATATGGTTTCAACACTGCATTACCGGCTCAATGGAATTAATTGAGTAAATTTTACTCACCCTTTAATTAAACCTGATGGTCCAATTTGTGTTGCAAACATTAAGTTAAATTCAATTGGTTCAGTTAATTCATTTCCCGTTAGAGGACTCTTCATATTAAATTTCTTCATTACAGCATGCATTTCTTCTTTATTCATTCCATCTAACTATGAAGATTATTGTAGATAAAAAAATGAATTTGGTTCATGTAATTACCTTAATAACAATATCCCTACATTCTGCTTTAATATCATCTGAAGTTTTCTTATCTGCAGCAAGCTTTTCCAAATGTGCCTTAATTAAGTGATCTAAACGAAAACATTCACCAGTCATCACATCTTTTGTCATGAGATCTGCAAATCTTTCCACATGTCCTGATGCCCTAAAAAAGGCTGCAATTAACTACAATTGAAATATAGCAATAAAGTAAATCTACTTTAGAACAGCTTCTGGAGTTAAAATAGAACAATCAACTTCAAGCATTTGTTCCTCGAGTACAAAAAATTGTCTCCAAGTATGCAATAAGTTGGCTTTAAATGCGCAACCCATTGGGCCAAAATCAAATTGTCCAGTTATACCGCCGTATATGGCAAATGATTGATCATAAAAGAAACGACGTTTCAAAAGGTCTTCCATTTTTGCCCGATCAAAAGTAGCTAAATTAGATTGGAAACTCAACTCTTTATCTTCTAATACCTTTTTTCTGAGTTTTAGTTCGGCTACTGCATGTTTGATATCCAAATCAGGTGCTCCATCTGCTTTCAACTGGCGAATGAGATCACCCTAGAAAATATTACACTCAGTGCACATAATGTACATATATAATTTATAACAAAATTACCTGCTCCTTAACACTTGATCGTAATGGAGCCAAAATCCCTTCAATTTTAGGATCCGCCATTATGCCCGTGTAACTTTGTAAAGGAATATTACGATGGTTTTTCTTAGTACCCCACTTATTATTAAGAACAGAGGTAAAGTGAGAGGTTCTACAATTAAGTAACCCGAATGAATTATAGCCTAGGATTTGTTTAACGCAGATAATATTACTTATTCTACACAATTGAGAGCAAAATAAATATGCTTTCATTTACATATGTAAGTTTTGCCACGATTGAAATATGGGCAAAAATTTCGAGTTGAAGGTTAGAATTAGAATGGAAATGGAAAAAGCGAAATGTCATAAGCAACGTTACTAGGGAAGGGAAGTGGTTCCGTAACCGCTACAGTCCCAATCTTGATTAAGCGGGGTTCCATTCCATGGTTCCAATAGGTGTTTTCTTTTTGCAAGTTGTGGTTGACTTAAGTCAGCTCCACCTGTACGCTATACGCAACTGGAAAGGAATAAGTAACACTGAAGCCAAACGACTGGGTATCTCTATCTCTTTCTTTTACACGTAACGTCATACAAACGATGACACGAAGCATAAAATGCAAGTGACAGATAAAAAAAATATATTGCAGCAGTTATCTCTCTCGTCTGCTCTACTACCGCAACAAGCTAGAAGACGACAGAATTACCCATTCCGCATCGGTCTTTGTCAGCCTTCAACGCCTACAATGCGTTGAAATAGCCCGTTTCCCTTCCAGGCTTCCAGTTGCTTATAGGAGCGTACAGTTCAATGCAGATAACCTAATAGGATGCTAATTCCAATACCAATGTGACAAACTAGAATTGTCTTGATTGATCATTTCCTGTTCCTCAATCCACGGTTTTACCCACCAGCACCACTGTCTTAGGGCCGTATGACACACGCTGATCAAAGGTAAACACCATTGAATAAAGAATAGAGAGGAAGGAGAGTATCGTATCATTGCTGCATAAAAATTGGTTACGGAAGTTCAGCCATTTGTACACCACTGTTGAGTCATCTTTGTTTACATTTTGGTCGTGTTGACACATTAGGTGTTTTCTTTTTGCATTTTGTGGTAGCCTGTGGTAGCTTTAAGTCAGCTCTGTCAATACACACCATTCGTTTTATAAAAATAACCCTATTCGTTTTAAAAGCTTTATTTAAGTTTTATATTAACCTGAGGCAGAAATGTCTTATGACGCAAGGCACTTTAATCACGTGATGATTGTGCATGTGCCCAAGCCTGTAGCGATGCAAAAAGAAAACACCTATTGAACTATACGCTATAGTATAGCGTACAGTTCAATGTGTTGACAGTTGACCATAACCTGCAAAATTTGAAATATTTATTTTTTGATTGTTACAGTCACTGAACTCTAATTAGAGTTATAAATATGGCAATTGTTTCTGTCAATTTCTATGTAACAGGAAACATGTTAGTAGCCATTTTGCCACCATTTTGATTTCAAGGTCGATGGCATATACTCCTTCCTCTCTATTCTTTATTCAATGCATTGAACTGTACGCTATACGCAACTGGAAAGGCAACGTCCACTGAAGCCACAGCAAAGTTAGGCAACCCTCAACGACCGGGTATTTCTGTCTCTTTCTTTCGCACGCAACGTCATATCTATAAACGATAACACGGGGAATAAAATGTAAGTAAGTAAGGTCACAGGCAACTCAGGTAAAAATAGGTTGATGGTTATCTCTTTCACCAGTCATACATCCATTGTGATCCAAGTCAATGAAACGTTTACAATTAAATAAATCAATGTTTTATTGTGAGATATATACCTACAATTTTTGTGACGCTGTACGTAGGTACATATTGAGATACAGACGCGTTTATAGAACATTACAAAATTAATTCAGTTATTTCGTTTGTAGTAAAAAAAAGTTAAATAAAATTTGGTGCTATGTTCTACTAATTGTTATGAACTACTGAATTGTTAAATTGACTAATTCACCCTTAGATCATTGGAGTATATATGATCTCTAAGAGTTCACAGACAAAAATTAAGCAATTTCTACATTGCTTGTCTTTGAAAATACCTACAGTAGAACCCCCGCTATTACGAAAATGCGCCTATTCTGAACAGAAGTAAAAACACGCGCACTATTATATTTCTCTTCACTTCATTCCTGGGCCTTTTATTGAGCACGAAAAAATTACACGTTACGTTATTTATTAAAAGCAAAACGTATAAGTTGCCTTGACAACGATAGCAAATAATGTTAGATAACATTTGTATTAACAAGACTTATTCACCCATGAAATTGTTTAATACTGCGCTTATCGGCTAAATTAGGACATCCGTATGCAACACCAACACAACAATTCACGATGGTGTTTTGATTTAATAAATTTCACAATCACTTTCAAATATTATTTTACACCTTTCAAACTATGGAAAATACGCGGTTAAAAGACGTCTGCCCTACTAACGCAACAAGTTAGAAAGCGACAGAAATACCCAATCGGCATCTGTGCTTGTTAGGCAAGCATGGCTTCAACGCCTACAATGCATTGGAATAGGCCGTATCTCTTCCAGTTGCGTATAGCGTATACTTCAATAGGTGTTTTCTTTTTGCATTTTGTGGTAGCCTGTGGTAGCTTTAAGTCAGCTCTGTCAATACACACCATTCGTTTTATAAAAATAACCCTATTCGTTTTAAAAGCTTTATTTAAGTTTTATATTAACCTGAGGCAGAAATGTCTTATGACGCAAGGCACTTTAATCACGTGATGATTGTGCATGTACCCAAGCCTGTAGCGATGCAAAAAGAAAACACCTCAGGCCGCCATTAAGATGCAAAATATACCACGGCCTATCAAAATCGATACATCGCTTGTCGCCACTGTTTCTAATAGAGTCACTGTAATGAAGGCGCATGGAAGGCGCCATCTAACTGATAATCATGGTGTTATTTCGATTGTAAAGAAAAATAAACAACGATTGTATTAATAAATCTTTTAATTAATCATGTCTTTTGAATCAAATTTTTCCAACATTTGTCGCACGTGTCTTTCAGAAAATATCACAATGAAATCTGTTTTTTTAATAAACCAAATCCAGGAAGAAGAAATTTCTTTATCAGATATGTTGATGTCTTTTACATCTGTGCAGGTTGGCCCTTTTTTAGTGTTTTAAAGGTAATTAAAAGTAAATTTCAGATATTAAAAGGCGACGGTCTACCACATCAACTATGTGAGCAGTGTGCCGAAGAAGTAAACAGATCATTTTTATTTAGGAAAATGTGTGAAAGGTCTGAAGATACTTTGAAGCGTTATGCACAACCTTTATTACCATTAACTACTAATAACTTTAATATTAAAGACGAAAAGAATGAAATAATTGTGGGCACTTCTGAAAATTTTATTGATGACGGCGGTGGCAGTGATGAAATTTGGAAAGACGATGGTAAGATCGATTTGGAACAATGATAAATTAACTTGTTATTTTAGAAAATCAGTATCAAGACCCTAAACCTGTAGGTAATATACATGACGGTAATGTTAGTATGTAAATTGATGCATAGTGTTCGTAATTAAAAAAGAATATTTCAGAAAACTACTTCAACGCCATCAGAAAATGTTCTTAAAAGAAAAATATATCCTTGTAAACTTTGTGAAGCATCTTGTTTAGGTTTAGCTGAGTATAGGAGACACATGACTAAATTTCATAAGGAAATATTTCAATGTAGAGTATGTAAAAAAGAGTATGTGTCGCACACTTATGTAATGCTTATTGTTTAATTCTCTTTTTGTTTCAGATGTAAATCCGATGTAGCATTAAAGCGTCACTTTGAATCCCATAATGTATCATCTAATGACGAAAATTGCTCAACAATTTATAAATCTAAATTGCTCAGGAAAAAGACTGGTATGATAAAAAAACGAAATCTACCTCGAACATGTAACATATGTAATAAAACATTCCGTTTCCATAGTAATCTGGAACGTCACAAATTAATTCATACTGGAGAAAAACCATATCTTTGTAATGTTTGTGGAAAAGGATTTGCTCAGCTGTCGTATTTAAAAATTCATTCATTTATACATACAGGTGAAAAACCGTACAAATGTAAGGTGTGCGAGAAAAGTTTTGCTGCACCTGGAACTCTTATGACACATGTACGTACATACACCGGTGAGAGACCCCATGTTTGTAAAATATGTGGTAAAGATTTTCCACAATCTGGCTATTTATCAGCTCATATAAGAACACATACAGGTGAAAAACCTGTCGAATGTAAAGTGTGTAATAGGAGGTTTAATCAAAGTGGCAGACTTATTATTCATATGCGAATTCATAGTGGAGAAAAACCGTATAATTGTTCTCAATGTGGTCGCAGTTTTGCCGTTAAGGGTACTCTTAAGAAGCATATTAGAACACATACAGGAGAGCGACCATATATTTGTCGAATTTGTGGGCAAGCATTTGCACAAAGTGGTACACTTGCAACTCACAAAAAAATTCATACACGTAATACCGATTAAGTATTTACTAAAGCAATATACAACATACATATCAGTTGCCATAGTAATTTTTATTTATTAGTGTCAGTGAACTCTATGGCCCGATTTTATAAAGCATTGTTAACTACGTGATCAGCTGACAATGTGGTTAAGTAATGCTATAGGCTAATACGATCAACGACCACACCTATGTAACCCGTATTAGCAAATCATGTTGCATTATTCAAACTTAATCACGTCGTTAGTTGATCACGTATTTAAGTATGCTTTATAAAACCGGGTCTATATATAACTGGAAGGATAACGTCAAATGTAAAAATTGACCCATTCTGTTAGAGCAAGATGGACGTTAGTAGGGGAATGCTATCCTTATCTTACTACATTTCTCTTATGGATATTAAAAATAATGTTTGGTTAAGACACTTATTTCATGATTAATTTTTAAATGTACAATTATAACAAGTGTCCGATAATTATATACAGGGTGATTCAATATTCACTCCCCAGCCCTCGGATATGTATTCTACAACTAAAAATAAGTACAAAAATAAAGAATAGTAAAATCCTGAAAGCCTAACCGTTTTCCGGTAAAATTGAAATAAAGAATAAAACAATTCAAAATTTTAAATCAAATTGCAATGCATTCACTTGTCGTTATTTTGTTTTACTTTGACGTTTATTTGACTTAATATCATTTATAAAGTATTGAAAGCTGGAAAAGCTTTTAAATTAATAATGGAAAGGTATACTAACAGAGAATACGTCGATATGATAAAAGTTTTAGGCGCTTGTAATGATAACGCCCGTACTGCCAAACGTTTATACAGAGAGCATTTTCGGAGAAAACAGTTAGGCTTTTGGGATTTTACTATTCTTTATTTTTATCTAATTTTTAGTTGTAGAATACATATCCGAGGGCTGGGGAGTGAATATTGAATCACCCTGTATACAAGAGTGAAATTTTTAATATTTTGTGTTTATTTCTCACTATTAAGTATTAACCACGCCTTCGCACGTTTATACATATACGTTAGAAAGAAATAGGTATCCACTACGCAGCAGCAGTGCTTGTCTAAAAGTCGGACAAGTTACGAAAGCATTTGCAGTAACCGTTATCCTTCCAGTTGTATATAGAGTTCACTGATTAGATTAGTGTAGATAGGTAAATGTAAAATTATTTAGTGGGAAAGTTTTTTTTTGCGCTATTTAATACATGTATCGAAATTTATGTGTTTTTATCATTCTCCCTTTATTCTCCTGAAAAGCGCTAGCAAAAAAGTAGACGCCGAGGTGAATGAAATGAACTTCATTGGAAAAGACGATTTTTCGATAAAAATGCTTATCTTTAATAGTGCGATCGTCAGCCTATTGAGCGAACTGAAAACGCATGGGATGGTAATGAGGCTTTAGTTCTTGCACTAATTGAACTTTGTACGCCGTCATACTGAGATCTTTATGCAAAATTCTTGTCGGAGAAGTGCGAGAAATGTCTAATTCCTGAGAACGATGACAATAGTTGATTGATGTTGATGACACTTCACGCACAGCAGCAATGTTTTCGGCCGAGCGCACTAAATAAGAACGAGAACGAGTTTTTTTCACCAGTCCAGTTTGACGAACTCGCTTCACAAACTACCTTGAAAAGGCACTTGATTTTTGCGAAATTTCTTAAGGTGTGTCTAGATTACTCTTACTCGTGCTCGTGGCACTTGCAATGACCTAGAAACTGGTCTGCGCGATTTTTTAAATGGATCGTGGTAAAGTTATAGTTGACAGCGCAAGTTACCTACTGGCTACTGATACATTTATCTAATATATAAAGTAGAAAATTTGTGTGTTTGTCCTTTATACAAATTCACACAAAATTTGTATATAGGGTCTTTAATAGCTCTAAAATTTTTCACCCCAAGCAAAGTCTAGTATTCATACAGAGAAATCCGAAAAATACAAATTTGCCAAGACCGTGTGTAAGCAGCTAGTTATCGATAAAAGGGATGCCTAAGAAACGTCCTCAAAAACGTACATGGTAAATATCATCGATTTTCCGGAGTCACGATTTCTACAGTGGAACTAATGTCTTAGGGAACTTAGAGCCAATAACCTAGCTAGGTACATTTTAAAACATTTTGCGGTATGTCCCCATCAGTTTTCGACACCATACTTCTTTTGTAGGTGTTATTTTATAAAATTTGTTTGATAGGATCCCACAAAATTGGAAACTTAATAGATATTTACGAATTTCATTAGTTCACTTCATCGCCGACGAGCACGAACAATCAACTGAAAGTGAACCAGACTCCGTCCACAACTCCACATGGCTTGCGCAACTTGACGCAAGTCCCTTTGATGTACCGACAGACATCGGACGGAGTTAACAGCTCGCACTGTTCGTATGGCTTGTCTCGTGAGTTGCCCTCATATCTACATTACTCGAGAATTCCGTGAGTACGAGTAGTCTGCACGCACCTTTGGGTGGAAGACTCACCACTTTGGAAGTAAGTTTTCAATTTTGTTAAAGCATATAGCGATCCATTTCCTAAACTTCAATTATTAATCTAATTTTCTGTCACCACAAAGACGTCAATACCAGTCAAACTTAAAATAACCGGGAGTTGAAAAAGCAAAGGCCAGATGGCCACCCTTTACTACCTAAGAGTATAGCTCCTAGGGGCTATACCTAAGTTTTAACGAACAACCTTACATCAAACAAAGGGAACTAATCACAATCGCCACTTCGTATTTTAGCCATTATTATCATTATCACAATGGTAAACGAAAGTTCTGGATCACAACAGAAATCGTGATCGCAATGGCCACACTTGGCCTGATGATAATGAACAGTCACTTTGATCAGATTTGAAATTCGGCTTAACGTTACAATGAACATTCGTTATTTTGATTGTGTGAACTAATTTCTTCTAGTACATGTATTTCTTTGGTTTAATAGACCATACTTTGGATTATTAACACATTCGCTTTCCGGTCGCGCTACAGAAAATATCCTCTAGCATTGACTTTTAGTGTATAAAGTCAATGCCTCCAGTTACCTGCAGAACCGGCCGAACTCTATTCAGTTCACGGCAGCTTCCTGCTGCGTCGACCACTTGCCACATGCATCATTTTTAACCTGTATACATATAATTGTAAATAACTTTGTTGTTTTCATGACATCTGCTGAATAAGTAATGTAATATAAGAAACAAAAGATAACGAAAAATGCAATACATACTTAATGGCTCTTGAACAATAAGATTTAGTAGTTCGAGTGCTTCTACATGTCGTCACTTTCGGATAAGTAACCACATTGACGAAGAACAGGGCCTGATTCCACTTCCTCCGTGAAGCTGTAGGTGCTATTCTTAAGCAGATCAAGGTCCAGCTTGGTTCAGTAACTTTATTGTACGCATCTCATCAGGACCAGGGAATGTTGCAGGTGACCTCAACCTCTAATTGTAGCCCCTGTGTTTGTAAACTTTAAGTTGAATTGAATTTATTCATTTGCTAGTGTAAGTGTAGGTTTTATCAATTATTTATTGTATTGTGACATGTATGACTTGTATATACTGCAGCTGTCACTTTGTTACTATTTTTATGCTACAGTCACGGAAGTCGATTTTATTTTACTGACTGTGAACTTTGGGTGTGGAAGCCTTTGGACTTCCAAAATAAATTGTTACAAGCAAATTCAAACGAAAACAAAGTTTATTTAGGTACATAAGTCATTTTATGAAACATCAAATTATAATAAACTTAAGGAATATATACTTATATACAATGATCAGTAGTTAAAATATATATAAGTACCCTTATAATGTACATACATGTATATACGCTATGAACATAATTTACAAAACAAATAAAAAATTATCACGATCAATTCATAAGGCACTACAGCAACTTATCTAATTTGTTGGTAAAAATAGAGTTACAAAGGGACCTATTGACATTGTATAAAAAGTCTCTTAATATTACAATGTGTTCATAAAATATTCATATATTCTGTTGGCAAGTTAAAAATGCAGAATATTTTGAATATTTTTGAAAATGGCTGATGAAATTTAAATGCAATGTGTAAATGACAGATGAAGGTTTGTAAGGCAGTTGCTTGCATTGCACTTATTTAAATGGCAATAATAAGAGAGGATCAGTATTATCCTTTACCTTGGTTTTAAAAATGTGTTAATAAACCAAACAGACGATCATTTATGATGTTAATTAATATCATATCTAAAATACCTCAACCTAATATACACATTTCATACATCACTTTGTTGCTACACATACAATAAGTTTAAAAAAATATATTAGCTTTGCACTTTTTTATCACGAACAAAATATTGAGCATAACAATATTAAAGTTGAGTCTGTTTACTTGATGCTGTCACAGCTGCCCGCCTTGCTTCATCTGGCAAATTTTCTGGTTCAGATAAAATGTCGGTTTTTGTACTTAAATATCGTAACGAGTTTAAAACCACTGGAAAATATAACTTTACCGAATCAACTTAATTACAGTAGTAACTTACCTGGCCGAAGGTCAACTAAAGTACAATGTTGTTCCACCCAATGTAAGGTTGAACGATATAATTCTTCTAAACTGGATGTCGATACAAAATTATTGAATGAACTCAGCAAAGGTCGAAATAATAAGCTAAACTGTAATATATGTTAAGTACTCTTCATTTTAATAATGGGTTAAACATGCAAGGTGTATATGATTTAATTATTTACTGAAATAGTGAGGTAAACTAACTAGTTAACTAGTGGGGATCGACACAGGAATATTTTGGACTACTGATAACTTAAGATGGAACAATAGAATTAGAAACAACAAGATTGGACAAAAGTGATCAATAAATATAAGAAGATAAGAGCATGAGATAAATACCACTGAAATGACATTAAGATAGACCAAATACCAAAAATGGACAGTGAGAAAAACAAAACCAGATCCAATAATAGGATAGTGTTGGAATATGGGTGAAGGAGAAAAGCAGAAAACAAATAAAGAAGCTGACAAACGACCAGAAGGGATGGATAAAATGGGTAGAACTCACATCTGAAGCCTCGATGGGGCATAAGAAATTAACAGGGAAAAAAGATGAAACATTTGTAACTCAACCATTTTAGTTTGTTATTAGCTAAGAAAAAAAACGTCGTAACATACACTCAAGAAAGAGCTACGGGTTGGGCATCCCTGTACTAGATGAACCAAAAATACGTACATGGAGCATAATACCATTATAATTACTGATAGCGAGATGCAGCTTTTTAAACGATAGATGTGAAGAATAACATCAAACACCTACAATGCAATGGAATGGAAAAGTAATAGAAAAAGGATACAATCCAAAATTTCCAATCTTCCATTGTCCGTTTTTGTACATAATCATCAAACATCTCTTGCATTTTACTATCTCTTCTCCTAGAAACGGGAGCACCAGTCGCTGGTAATAAAGATTGACAATTACTGAAAAGATCTCCTTAAGAAATATGAAATTTTGTTATTAATCAATAATATATTTACCTGATAGAGGTGTTAAGTGATTCAATTTGTTGCCGTAAACTATCCATCTCATCTTTCAATTGACCACGTTCCTGTTGCAACTGTCGAATATATTCTGCTCCTTTTTGTAACATTGCGGCTTTACTTAACTAAAAAAATGTTTCAAGATTATAAAAAAAACGATCGAGCAACAATTTTTCCATAACCAATTCATACTTAAAACACTGTAAAAACATTTTACATAATAAAAAACTTGCTAAGTAGTTTCAACTAGCACTTACAACAATATTGTAAATTAAATTAACGAAAAGTAATAAAAACTTGTTAATTTGAATGTTACAAAATTTTCTATTTGTCTGAAGTCAATTAAACTGAATATTTCGATATTTTACTTAATTATGATGAATGAATTGATGTTCTTATGGAAGTTAACTAACCAATCTGAGATAACCTGTTAATATGAAAATACATACTACGTTACGTCAATAACAATAAAATTAATAAGACTAAAAAAAATTGCATAGACATACCTTTGCGTTCGGATTTTGATTTAGGTGAGGAATAAGCGAATGTATCACATCAAAACCATTTTTAATGTTATATCGTCGTTTTTGTTCAGCATGGATATGTCCCACTCGACGTTGATCTTTATGAATGGAGTCTGGTGTAGATGAACGTAAGGCACCTTGTGGTGAAGTAGGACAAGACCCCATTCCTTGCGAACTACCGGGACTTGAACAATTTGACGGAGTTAACGACGTTAATAAAATCTAAGAATATTAAAATCAATTTCGCACATATTTTCGAGCATTGCGTTATGTTACCGAATCGCTAATGGAAGACTGGGAAGAATTCATCGCTAACGGAGTTATAAGTAATGTGCCTGTTGGCGATTGTGATAAAATTGACATTGATGCATTTTCTTCCTTTATGTGTATACTTGTGCCTAGCGATAATGGATCAGATAAAGTGTGACTTTGAGCGAATAAATTACTTGGTGTGCCTACAATAAAGCGGTACAAAAAAATTATTTACAGAATGGCGCCAACTTACTATTCGTTAATAACTGTGTAAGTAGCATACTATTGGCTGGTGTGACTAACTGTGGATCACTCATGGCACTTAGAAGTGGGGGTCGTTTTACAGTTTCACGTGACACTGATGATGACCGCCTTCTGTCAGTTCGATGCGTTGACCTAACACGATTTTCTGTTTTTATTTCTGGCTGTATACAAATAAACATTAACAAGCCATATTAATAAATTCTGAATGTTACCAATAAGGTATTGTCGACTGTAGAAGTACTTGCAATTAATGGCGATACTGTACTTTGATGAGATCGTGATGTAGCTTTAAAATTAGATGAACTTTGCGAACTGAATTTAAGATTTGGAGTTGTAGAAGTTGGCGAAGGGAACTTGTAACCCCTGGAAGTATTATGAGATGCACTGGATGATTGTGGAAGTTTAAACGTCTGTGGTGCAGGCACTGCAATAATTTCTACTTTATAATTTGAAAAAACATGCACTGGTGCATTTACACTGCATTCTATTGTCTATTGCACATAAATCTGGAACACCATAATTTTGATAGATAGTATTATCGCTAGGTTTATTATATACAGATGTCATTGGCATTTGATTGATTTTCTTAATAGCCTTTTCACTTTTCACTTCAGCTGGATACATTGAAGACTGTTGCTGAGGTACAAATACCTCCACAGGATTAATCATAACATCATTTGGATAGCTTTGCAGTTGCGAATGTGATTCTTGTTTCTCCAAAGGAGGCACCGGGTTGTATTGTTCCAAAGCTGGTGAGGTGTTTGTTAGTGTCTAAATTGAAATCATTCATTGTTCAAACTACACCAGATAGACGGCTAATAATAGTTTGGATAAAAAATTAGTTATAGATAAACGAATCTTAACAATATGTCATATAGCAAAATATCTATAGTCACGGCAATCCTAAAAGCGTTGCACGTGACATATGACGTAAAAACAGTACCAATGTAATACTAATTTTTCGGATTGTCATTAAAGGTAATATTCTAGGGTAAAATAATTCTACAAGTTAGCAGCATCATAAATAAAATTACAATGTTGCAACCAAGGACATCTGTTATTTATTGCCTTCCATTTCGTATTTTATTCTATTTCGTTTTAATCCATATGACAACACTGTTGACATGTATATAATACTCGTGACGTGCAACGCTTTTTGGTTTGCCCCAACTTTATGTACGATATGTCAAACATGTACCTACTACAATTATACAGGGCTCCTTTTTTAAAAGTATACATAAAATCTATTCACTTTCATTATAACTCAGTACCAGTGATTTTAGGCTTGAAAAGTTTGTAGGTATAGGTTTTTTTTTGTGGATTATAGAAAGGTTGCCACCAATGTTGTTTAAACCGTTGACAGGTTGACACATTGAACTGTACGCTATACGCAGCGTATACTTCAATGGGTTGACATTAATCATTTTTGTGTACCAACTGTCAATTTTTAGTAAAAAACTTTTCAAGCCTAAAATCACTGGTACTGAGTTATAATGAACGTGAATTACCTTTACACATCCATGACCACTTTTGTTTATGACACACCATGTTATAATACTTATACAATTCCACAATGTAAGTTTAGATAAAATTGATTATAAAAAAGTTGTTATGTGGCAGTATGACATCAAATGAGAGGTAATAGTACGCTGTTAATATAATTTTCCACTAGATCTGAATTTTTATGACTTTTAGCCTTTGTTCGTCCCCAAAACTTCCCCTTTTCAAAAAACAAAGTGACTGTTAACACTAATATGAATAGTTATTTAAATTGGTGTGATAGTTCCCTTGTTCCATGATGGGCATTAGAGGTTGCAGTACAAAAAAAAAAGGTGGTTGACTAAAGTTAATTTTTAATTCAGTGGACAATAAACAAAAACACTAATAACCACAAAAATTTTTCAATTTTTTGAAGACATTTTGATTGCAAAGCTTTCATTTGCAGTATTTTTGTGGTTATTAATATCTTTGTGACGATAGATGTGTTTTAAGTAATGCCAAAATAAGCAACCAGTAAATAAGCGAAATAAGAAATAAAGCAAATAATTATTTTATTTAAAGTACCTGCATATTACTGGTTGACATAAGATCGAGATCCGTATAACACCAACTTCCACTAGTTTGTCTAAATAATGGTTCGTTTCCATTTTCTTCAGGTACGGTAGGCAGTTTTGATGTAATAAGCTCTGAATTAAACTTTGTTACAATAAACAATGGAACATAAAATCAACAGTTACCTTGCAACGGTTCAAAAGTATCCATATAATCATCTAAATTTGGCTGTAGAGGGCCTAAACTGGGTTGAATGAAATCCGCCAGGCCTGCTTTAGCTAACAACATAAATATAATTATGAAATGTTTACAATGATTACATACGAAATTTCATTTCCAATTATTAAAACTTACTTATGATTTGTATCATTTTGGAATCAAATTTTCTGCAGCAAGAGTACCACGTTACAACCGCATTTTTTTTAAAATAATCTGGGCACACCATATTTAATTGACTATCAGGATCGTGCAAATGTTTTCATTAAAATAATTTATAAATAACGTAAATAAATCATTATATTTTTAGAAACGTCGCTATTATTTTTAATCAAATAATGTAATTAATTGATTATGTTTGTATTATCAATTGACCCTTGCAAATGACTCGCTCTTATGTAAAAAATCAAGTTTGGGCACAGTGATTTTTATACGTCTATTTAAAATGGACATGTGAATGGTACATGATAAAAGTTTTATTGTTAAAAATGAAAAATATAGTTAAATAAATGTCTTACCGATCTCTCTACTATCAGGAAAAGCAAAAGGTTGACTTGTTATGGTAGAAAATAGTGTATCACTCATAAGTCCTAAGTAATCTTCATCTACCATCATATGCATGCTGTCTATGCTTTGAGAATGCCACACTAAAGCATCTAAATCGCTTAACTGGAATTATTCAAATAATTAATGTGTACTTTTTTTAAAATGAAATTTACTGTATCCATAGATTCTTTTAGGGCATGCCCTAAAACGTGAGTGCGATGGAACATGCGCCATTTCTTATACTCTGCTGTCACAGCAGCTAGTTTTCTTTTCCAATACTTCCCTTCCAAAACAATTGCCTAAAAATTAATTCTTGAACATGAATCACAATTATAGATTATGTTTGCGTTAAAAATACCTCAGGTTTGTTATGAGTGTCCACATCCAAAGGAGAAGCAAACTGGCAGATGTAAGTATTAACTTTCTTTATAACTGTAAAAAAATTAGATCTATTAAGCATTTTATGATGATGAAGGGAAGTAAGTAAATCATATTATATTTGTAGGTTCAAATTTAAGAACGACAAAGCAATTCAAGCATCTGGATTCACATAAACTGAGATAGGTGTTTGCACTCAGAACTCACACAACTGACAACATCTCAGGTTCTTGATAATGTTTCCGCTCAATAATGAAGCAAAATAACACAGGAAATAGAAAATGATGATTATATTATTCCTTAATAGCACTGCTGTAGGTAAATAACTTAGGTAAGGTTCAACCTATTGCAAAACTAAAATGATGAACATTAGAGCCGAATTTACATCGATCTTGCATCTGATGATTCGATCATACAAAACTTTTCTTATTGGCTGATTTAACTCAAAGGTTAATGTAAGGCAAAATTGCACACAATCTTCTTTCCAATGTTAGACAAACATGGATTCACAAGCAGCCATCATGCATCAACAAAAATGAGGTTACAAAATGGCAACGACAATGGGCAAAAGTTGAAAATACTTTAATTTTATCTAATATTGGAAAGAAGTTAAAAATACCGTCAGCAATTCGCTTTACATTATTTTTGAATCAACTCGTCCAATAAGTTTTTTTTAAATTTGAAATTTCTTCATCGATTCCAAAAATTTCCAGGATATTGCTCTAAATATTTGATATTTTGATGAAAATTTACAATCAAGTCAAGTGCTATTAATATATTGTTTATATTCTGTTGATACGATGTTACATAATAGATTGAGAACATCGAGAGAAGGCCCGCAAACATCATTCATCTGTTTCCTACATTTACCATGTATGAAAATTTTAGATACATAGAATAGAACGCACATACACACACAAACAGTGGTCAGGTCTAAAACATTTCACAATAGCCAAAACGAAAATGTTCAGGTCTAAAACAACTAAACTATAATCACAATAACCAGAAACCAAAATGTTTAGAGTTCTGAAGCTCATAAATTGATAATGGGAAAAGTTTAATCAACAACTATACCCTGTTCAAGTCACCAGCCGTTGCACGTCATAGTTTAAAAGTTACTAAATCAATGACATTTTTAGGTTAGGAACAAATAGATACTGTATACCTATGTAATAATAAAATACAACAACTAATGTAGACATAAACAAAATAAGAGTACTGATAAGTACTGTTTTTAGTAAGCCAATTTAAAAAAAAATAGGTTAAGTGCGTACCGGTGAATTTAACAAAGTAAACAAAACTTGACGTGACAACATCGAGATATTTTATGAGTTTATATTCGCACTACGTTTTAAGATGTAAGTACGAACTGCAAAGTGTGCGACAAGGATAAAATATGGTCGCTAACCCTACACGATTAATGACTTTTAATACCAACTGTACTTACGATGACATTTTGGCTTTAATGCAAATTTTATTAAAGTTGCTTAGTAAATTATAATTATATTATTGGTACACGAATAATGACGTGCAACGGCTGGTCACTTGAACAGGGTATAGTTAAGGTTGATCTTTGAAATGATACAGAAGGAACATCAGTTACAACAAAACATATGACACTGCAGAGATGGAATACAACTATTCTATGATTAAATAGATGGATTTGTGTTGTATGACTATTTACATAGGTTCAGAAGTATGCCATACAATGGCAATTCAAATTGTTCAATCATGTAAAATGAAAAGTTCTACAGCAAGAGAATGCACCTTTTCACTAGTATTTTTTATAAATAAGGTATACATATTTTGAAAAAACAAAATTATCAGGGTAGATATAGGGTGTCCGGGAAAAAGTGGGAAATCTCTCTGATTCAGACAGAGCATGGAAAAATAAGATGAAGTTTCTACAGGCCTTCCCTGAGGAGTTATGTGCCCATGAAGGACACCCCTGGTAATCCTTTTTGCTTAACCCTCCAGTACTAACATGAATTTTGTAACATGAATACTAACATGGGTCTGTTAAACCGAGATCAGAAAATGCTATTTTATTTTGATTTTTGTTTTTTTAATAAATAAAATCAGGTCTTAAAAAACTATAAACACTTTATTATTTTAATAGTTTAACATAACATTGGAAATTTAAACTTCTTCAAGTTGCCAAAAGCATGTCCAGCGCATCTTCTACATATTGCGTGAATACGTGTTCTAAGTACAAAAAATCGTTAAAAATGCAAACAAACACTTCGCGTTCACACACCAAGTCGGTAACTAAATAAAATGAAGATACCTAGCTGCACGAACACAATGACTTCCTTAACGCAAAGATATGGGGGATAATAGGGGAGGTCTGTCTGTTAGACGGAATGTTAGTACTGGAGGGTTAAATAATTTTCAGAGACCTCAATATAATTTCATAAAAATTTTATATGATGGACACTAGTAAGAACCGCTTAAAATGGTGGCTATGAAACATATTTAGCTTTTCTAGTTTATCAGGGGCGGGCTAAGTTTTACACGTTGATGCTCAAATTTTTAACATCTTGTATGATAAAGACTTTAAAGAAACGAATCTGGGTAGCTTCAACCTTAGACTCAAAAAAATGTACTCTTGTTTATTGTGGATAAAATGAACCGTTTTCGAGATAAAGAATAATAAACGAATTCATGTTACTTATGAATGAATGTTTAACTTTTATTAGAGAAAACATGAAAACAATGAAAAATTTGAGCATCAATGTATAAAGCTTAGCCCGCTCCCTGACCTCCGCAGGAAAGGTCTGTAGGGAAAAATTTTATAGGAACTTGTCATCTAATTTTTCCATGCTCTGTCTGAATCGGAGAGATTTCCCACTTTTTCCCGGACACCCTGTAAGTATAGCAAAGTTCGTACACATTGATTATTGCAGTTGACCTTTATTCAAGTGGAAAATTTCCAATTTGGAAACTACGAGATAGGCACTATTATTTTACAAGGAACATTTTGTGTAATTAGGAATTCATTTAAAAACTTTATTCAAATGAAATTATAATAAAGTAAAATTACATAATGTAAAAAAATTAATAAAGTCGACATATCAGTTATCACATAATATGCGCATTCAGATGCTATCATAGAAGTGTAGATAATAATAAGTTATCAATGTCAAGGAGTCTAATTTAATGATTTCTAAAAAAGTAAATTTTACTTGATAGAAAGATAGCTAGATAGATAGCTAATTTTATTTTTGTAGGTACGCTCTTGCTGTTTTTATACTATTCGGTTGGGTGAAGGAACGTCGCAGCAAGTTTTTTTATCAAGCACGAAAAAGAAAAGAAGCAAACTCTTTTTTGTTGATCGTGCTTGATATAAAAAAATTAAAAAAACTTGCTGCAACAATCCTTCACTAAACTGTGACAGCTAATTTGCAGAATATTCAGTATAAAAGTTTTTTTAAGCAAATTGAACTGTATATAGCGAACTTCAGTCAATATGTTTTTAAATGGGGTACTGTGACTTAAATATACCAGATAAGGTCAAACAAGCTCACAGCCCAAAACTTCATTTGGACATCCTGTATAATACTCAATAATTTTTTCATTAATTTGTCTGAGCTCTTCATTGTTTCCTTTTATTTGGGATCGTGCAGTATGCCTAAGTTTCGTCATCAGTATGAGACAGTTTGCCTTCACTAATATTATTATTCCTCTAGCGGCGGCCCCAAGTGGTTCCTTCACTGTGATTATTTGACCTATTATGCCCTCCGCTATTGTCTACCTTTGAAGATACCCTTATCTTTAACAAAGTCCATGACTTTAGTAGGATGACTCTTTGTTGCTTCTTGTACAAAAAAAATGCAATTCTATGAACTACATAAGACAAAGGGGCGAAGCGCGTGGAGATTTTTGACATAAGGATGAACGAGTGAAACCTTAAAAGTTTATTTTTGGCTATCGAGGGAATTCATTTGGCACTTTTCTCAAAGAAATTGATCTCAATAATTACTGGGTACAATCAAAGATATAAATGTTGGAAGTTTGATTCTAATCAAATGACTTTTTTAAATGTAAATAAATGTGCTAAAAACATATTCATGTCAGATACGTTTTACATGGGAGATTTCCAATTGAAGCAGATTGAAGAATCATCTTACCAAGAAAGCCTACTATCACAATGAAAAGCATCTCAACAGAAACTAGTCATTTTTTTAGCCCTTACCATTTAGTACCTTATAATATGTAATTTATTCTAATTATTACTATATTCATTCACCTATGGCTATAACACTACAATAAAAAATATTAAATTGTGTACAATTTGGCATGTGCAGACTAAGCAAAAATTTGTTTCGAAACACATACGTACCTACTTGAGATTAAACCATGACCAACACAGTAAGTCTCAAGTTAAACACAATGCAATAAGACGTTACTGGTTGTAACGAAAAATATAGTTTCAGTTCTCAAAACAGCTTTTCAGGAAATAATTCATGGGGGAGTCCCCTTTTTAGACACAAACATAGTGGCGTCTTTCGCACATCTACTGTTTAAGATAATTCAGCGGAGAGTAGTTCAAAACCACAGAAGTGGGTCCAGTCGAACAAAGACCAATAAACATTATAAAACAAGCAGATTGCCAAGGATCTCATCAGTTAGTAACTGTAATATTGTAAGGTAAGGCAAACAACATACAATTTTAAGGATAAACTTTACCTCACAAGGCCACCACACACCTGCATTTATTATAACACTTTATCAATCCCATATCACCTACTCTACACATTACAGTGTTAGTGGTAAATGCATGTGGTTGTAGCTTAGAATATAAATAAACTGTAGAAACACTTGTTTACACTGGTTTGTGAAGCCAGGGCAAGGATAGAGTAATTCAGTCGTATGTATTCATTTAAGGTAGTTTGCGCCAGGACAAGGATTTTCAGTCTATTTATTGTAGTTTGCAATGCAATGTTGTCCAATTGTCAACATCACAACTAACATAGTAATTAAAATCTAAAATATTTATTATTGAAAATGATAAACTAATACGTTAAGGGATGTGTGAGTGTTAAATGTGTACACTCTCTCGTCAGTGTTGGCTTCATGTTTTAATAACGTTCGTATATGGAAAGGCGTATCTGTATCTTTTTATAATTTAAGGGTTGTAGCCTTGTATGATAGAATAGTTTATGTTCAAAATAGCGCGTTGTTTGTCTTGCCTTAAAGAGTTACAGTAGTGATATTGATACAAAATGATAGTGTTTATTTCTCTTTTAAAAAACTGTTTCAGTTTAGTGCTTAAAAAACGGATTACATCACCAGTTTTGCATCTACGATACCGCAGAAAATAAACATGCTTACCTTTAGGTCACCGCAATAAGTAAAAAAACATTATTCTTAAAAGTTTCATTTACACATAAGCAATTATTAATCGCACAGATCATATCGATCTGACGATTTTCAACATAATATGTTAACATCTATGTGTCACTATTAAAGGTTTTTAAATGTACGAGAAATTTATTTATTTAATTAATTTAGAAACATCTGATAATTGCACACGGATATACGACCCCCAGAATATTATTTAAACATAAATTACGGAAATAAATAAATATTGTTTACATAGATAAATATGTTTAATAAAGTTCTACAACCTAAGTTTTGATTAAATTAATAAGAAAAAAGTTTCCTTCTTATTCGTACAAGTTTAAAATACAGATTTTGTCAATATTATAACAAATTTATACACATGTAATGAATTTAATTATTGTTCAATAGCATTCACTATTATCAAAATTATCGAACAAATAATAGATATAAAATAACTTTAAATAAAGAATTATTTAAGTGGAAAATTCCAGTTGAATATATTGAAAATTGTTTTCTTTATATGCATTGCAAAGACATTTGGAATTGGTTGCAAAGACATTTGGAATTGGTTGCAAAGACATTTGGAATTTGTTCCAAATTACCACATATGATTTGAAATTATCACATATGTATATGATATGACAGTAGTTTATATAAAATTACACTCTCAATTAATTTGGAAATACAGTAGAACTTCGCTATTCCGAACCCCACTATTCCGAAAATCCGCCTACTCCCAACTGAAAATACAGATTTTTTTACTTAAAAACAGGAGAAATATAAAAACATTCGTGAAAAAACATACATTTACATATTGTTATAATTTGTTCCAATTAGTTCGGAATAGCGGAATGGAGAAGTTTCATGATGTTAATAATACTATATTTAACCAATTAACATTAAAATATAGATCAAAACTAATATACCAGTACAAACATTTTTAAAATCCGTCAATAAATGACTGAGAAATAAGTTATTAAAGTTTACGTATTTAGCGCGGAACGACAGTAGTGTGACGTCATTTTACCTAATCGAGTTAATTAGAGGCAATACATTATTTGTATTTTAGGAGGATTTTTCAGCATCAGTCATCTTGTAATAAACAAAACACTCATGATAGGCGCAACTGAGTGCACCCCAATAACCGTACACGTATGTACTAAGCGAATACGAACAGGTAAAGTGACGTCACACGCTGGATCAAGATACAAAATTATTCTTCACTTTAAAGGCTCGTAACTTTTTCATTTATAGAGATATTTTAATGATTCTTTCACATTTTTGTTTCATTTTACTTATATTTTCATAATTAATTTATAGCAAAAAATGGGAAACTTCTCCATTCTACTGTATAGTTACAAATCTAATTAGTGTAAAAATGCACTGAAAAAATTAAGAGGAATGGAGTACATAATAACTGAGATTTGATGACATCGAACAACACCACAGCAAGTATCACAATATATCACTTGCTTTTAATAAGTTACCTTGCAATTTAGAATTGTCAAGGGTAATTCGAGAAATTTGCCATATGCATAATATTAGTAATAAGTAATAACAGTATATACAACTATTACTATGTGGGAGATTAGTTTTCAATTTATTTTATTTCATCGCGTTAAAACTTACTTGAATTCTTTTTATCCCATTCAAAATTTTTGAAATGAAAACATTTTTCAGCACGAAAACTGCACGTAAAGTTATCAATTATAACTGGATGAGATAGCATCTCTCCAGATGACTGTATATAAATTCACCACTCTGCAGTCTCGTTTAGGCCACGGCTTTTATCCCTACAAGCTGATGATACCATTTAAACTTTGTTATATTATGATGATACATATTATTGTAATATTTTTGTATCCAAACATACATGAAGAAAATGTGTAAATGTGAAGATTTTTGTTGAGTTGAAATTATATTCTATTTCAGTTTATATTTAGTGCTTATAGTCATATAGTGTGTATTTCACTTGGATATGTTTAAAAAGATGTAATCAAATTCTGACACCTGTGATGAAAAATATGTGCTCACTGAAGGATCAGATCATGAAATAAATTCTGAAGATCAGTACCCAAACAGAATCAGTGTGATGTTGAAGAGGGAGATGATGAAATAACTTCTTAAGCACTGAAACAAAAAGGGATCTATTGAAATAGATTCCCAAATAATGCTGTTTTGAAGTTTTCTTCTTCTACAAGTCATGTTTTTTTAAAAAAACATTGGGAAATTTCGCAACAAAGGTTCATGTATATGTTAAATTTTACAACCTGCAGTGAAAAGAGCTAGTATGATACTTACAAAAAACTTAAGTGATGTACTAGAAACCATACCACATTGAACATGATAATATGAATGTGGGCACAATTGGGTTAATTCACATAATTTTTTTATACCCTTAATAAATGCAAAGATGTCAGATGTCTTCGATATTGCAGAAATAAGGGGCGCTAGATTAATTTAAACAGCTTTTTTTTTTAAATTTTAAATCGCGAAACGTCGAAACTGCACGACAAGTCAGCGACAGGTGCCGACTACGGCATGACGTCATATACTGGCGTTTCTGCTAAACTGGTATTTACGAATGATTGTTTCGCGATCATGGAGCCGTCGAAAAGGTGTTACAAGTGGTGTTTTGTGCCTATGTGAATACGACTTTTATAACACCTGAAAAGACATTTGTGACAATGCCTTGAGACGTAAAAATTCGAAAAATGTGGTTCAAAGCAGCTAGAAGAGATTATTCTAAAATAACTTCTTCGGATTTCTACTGCTGCGAGGATCACTTTGATGTAAGATGTAGTTACTTACTAAGCAAACCTAAATGTTTAAGTAATAATTGACAAAAATAAATACACATGAGACGTGGTAAACGAGTAAAGTAATGCAAACAGCGCCGCCGGAAGGGTAAGGCAACTAAGGCAAGGAACTTAGGCCTCGCGCTTGTGTCCAAAATACTAATGTGTAGGTGTAATAACACCTATAAATTACAAATTCTGGAAAAAAATGTAAATTTAGGAGCTAGATATTTGAAATTTAGCTTTACGTTATCAAATCTATACAAAGATTCTACTTCTACAACACTTTTTCCCGAGAACCACAATTGAACTATATTTTAGAGGACCAACTATACCCTACCTAACTTACTATTATATTATGTCTCCTCGACGCATTATGCCTTCGGCCTCCTAAAGTCTAGCGACGGTGCTGAATGGAAAATATCTGCGTAGTAAGAGTTTGTCAAGCAAACGAATTTCACTTTGTTAAGTTTTATTCAAGCTTTTGCTCCACGAATTTCTGCAGCATTAAATTGATCATCCTTCTTTAAGAACTTGGCCAACATAAAAACACTCGAGGAAGATTATCCGACATAGCTTTCAAATAACCTGCATCCGCCATCGTAAGAATCAGTTTCACAAACTTTCAACAAACGCAACGGTAGCCGACTGACAGTGGGCGTTTCCCAGTACGTGACGTCACTTTCTGTTTAAACCTGATTTAGCGCGAACGCTCATGCTTGAACACTTCAATTCTTTTTTTCTCGGAAATAGTACGTTGTATTTAACTTTTTTGAACTGCAATAGTTTACACACACAATTCCAAAGCAGAATCTTATGTCTATTTTGAAATTTATTTTTATGAACTAACCCAATTGACATGGTTATAATGGTGGTTTAAGAAATTGGGGATTCACATTGTTCGAGGTATTGAAAGTCTTACATGAAAATTTTAGTAGTGAAAGTTTATCTATTTTAAAATTTACAGAAAAATAACTTACACTTGGAAAATTCTTCTGTCTTTTCACAGAATTTCATCAACTATTCAAAGTGAATTAATTTATTCTGAAGGAATTTAAATAAAATACTGTCAAGATCACATTTTGTAGCATAATTTAATTATGGTCAGAACATCTGACTCAAGTTGGTTGCATTACTAATAATGGAAATATAGAAGAGAGATTATTACTTTTTACAGCTGTTAATTCCAATCAGCTCACAAATGGCCTCCTTCAACATTTTTTGCAAATCTTAAAAAATTTGAATTACACCGAGACATTGCTTGCACAAATAAACAACGGAACAACTATTACAGCTGCACATGTTGAGTAACAAAGCAAAACGACATTAGCATTGCAAATTAGCCAGCTTTATAAAACCATTCAAGATATTTTTTCTAAACCAATGTGAACAAAAACAGTATAATAACACATGACTTTTGTACAATTATCCTACATTTTTCCACAAACATTTAAATTTACTGTCTAAGTATTGACATCTTCAGTTACAAGCGCTTCCAGCCCAAACCTTTTTTATTGTGCTCCTCAAAGACACAGGTCTCAGTAGTTTCTAATTCGTTGCTGTCGTTAAGAGATGCACAACAACAAGAGCGACTTATAGATTTCTCTTTTATCAATATAGGAAACATGTTTTTTGGAAAATTCACAAGCATTTTCGCGATTTGAAGCAATAATCAAGACAAAAACTTTTGTGAAATAAGGTAATCGGATAAAAAACTATAATACCAAAAGGTGCGACTGTTAATATAAAGTTAAAATGGAGAAAATTTCATAATGTAAATAAAATATTTAAGGTACATAATAAAAAGAAATAGAGATGATACGTACATTGCATGTGCCAACAACGCCATATGACATTATTTAATCGAATTTTGTCTTTCCACCTTAACCGTATACCTCGAAATCGATTCCATTTTGGTGAGGTTAGTTTTTGTCTAGGGTACAGAAATAGTAAAAAAAAAATAATTAAGCAAATTTTTCAAAACAAACCTATAAGCAATGGACATACATTGAAATAATTTTGCTAAACTAGTATCAATTGTCAACGGTTGCTGAGAAAACATTTTCTTAGATACAACATTTTGTATTTCAAAACCAGAACGATCTTGTGTATAGATATCTCGTAATTCATTAACTTCTGGTTCCGGAATTGGTACGGCAAGTTCATCATCATCGTCTTGTTCTTCGGCCTCAAAATGTGAAATCATAAAATGTCCAGAATGTATCGCTTCTATACCGCGTTGCTCTTTTGTTCCCACTCCTAGATTTGCTACAGTAAACATTTCGAATGTTTACAACTGATTTTATCATCAATATTGAAACCAAATCTCTGGGTAACACATACGTTATGAAAATAACGACACGAAATGGTTTCCCTTCTAAAAGATCAAGTATTGATTAGGGGGTCAATAAAAAATGTTAAGAGCTAGTCAAATTAATAGATTACGTACAATATCCATAAATAACAATTTGATAACAAATTCACATGAAATCGTGAAAGTGACAAGATTAAACTTTACGTATTACCAATATATTTTCATATAAAATGAAATGTAACTACAAAATTATCAAGACTATTGCCATTATTGCTAAAATACAAAGCGAGTGTTCTGTGTAAACTGGTTTTCGTACTGCGTAGTTTTAGAATTATTCTGGTTGACACACTTGTTTTAGTTTATTATTGTCACGCTTACAAATCTACAGAATATGGATTTCCCGCAGTTTCTATATATGGCATTGCCATTTTAGTCCTAGGCACAAAACACACAGTTTTGTGGTCCTAGGCAATAACACAAACAAGTAAAGGTTTGTGTGTATATTTTTCAAATATCCCCCTAGCCTAGGGAATGTTGAATACAAAAAAGTTGCATTCCACTCTTTGTCTACATTCAACCTGATTCAACTGATAATCAACAAAGAAAGTTAACACAAGTATACCAACACAGACAACTGTGAACTGTGATACCAACAACATAAATTACTTACTACGTAATTTATGACCTTTGATTATAGGTATATTATATAACCAGTACTCTCTGATATAACTACTGGATGTATAAAACGTGACACTAAAAAAAGAGATAGACTGATGTGTTTTGCGACTTCATAAGCTTGCGTATTGTTTTTAGTAGAAACTTTGTACCCATCTCTCTCTCATCAATACCAATACCAATACTATAATATTTCTATTTCACAATTTGGCTTCAATCGGATCAATGTAAAGTACTAGGCCTTGTTACACCCAGTACTTATATATAATATAATCAAAGTTTATGACCAACAACAAGGCTTAATCAAATACTTTATTAAAGTATTTGGCTTAATCCTTGTACCAACTCTACGATATGTTCGTCTTTATCTTAAAATATAAATGAAGGTCTTTTTATAAGTAATAAATTGATATGATATCAAAAGGCAGTATGGGCAGTATTCAATAGAGTCCGGGCAGCGGCTGATTTTGACAGCTCTGAGGGCAAAGAAACGCTACATAAAACACGTATTTTCAGTTTACGCGGAATAAAATTACTCACGTTCTCTTAACGCGCGCAACCTGTACATGCGAACACTATAGGCTGTGCTATTACGAATAGAAAAAATTTTGCCCTCGGAGCTGTAAAAAAATAGGTTAGCAATGACGTTATCTGCCCGGTCCCTATTGTGTGGAGCCACAGAAGAAATACCTACTGAGTACGGACATAGAACGTGCATAGAACTGACAACTGAGGTTTACGGCGGTTTCTTTGATGTTTGAAACGCTAGACTGCCATCTTAAAATGAAGTATTTGCACGGTACTGTTTAATACATAATAGTATATTAAAGTATAAGCGGATAAACAGGTCTTTAAAACACGCGCGAGTGCTTGAAATAGAGCAAGTGTTTAAAGACCAATTATCCACGAATACTTTACGCTATTTTTGTTATTGGTTCACTTTGAAATATGGTATTAAAATGGAAATAAGAACTAATAGTGTGAAATGATTGAATTCGTAATGTGGAATCAGTATACCTTTGGTTGTCATGGAAATGAGGAAAACGGAAATTGCAAGTTATGCAATCTGTCACTTTATTTGACGTAACAAAGGACTCCTGTCAGATCAATAACCAATCAACGGAAATTAATTTGCAATCGGTCATTTTACTTGACGTAACAAAGTACTCTTGTCAGATCAATAACCAATAGAATTTAATTTTTTCAAATTTGTTGATGTTCGGCATGGCAACTTTAAAACACCCGCGTTTTAAAAAGTGCGATTTAAACACACTGGGGCGTGGTTTAAAAGGCTATATAAATGTGTTATACAGTGCGGTCCAAAGGTATGGAATAAATTCATTTTTAGCGTTATTATGTACTTTTGGGAAAAAACCTGAAACACGTCGATTTCTATTTATAATTTACCATTTTCTCGTATGAAAGTCTTACCACCCTCTTGCACCCCCTCGGAGGTATGAGCAACCCTTAAAAAATTTTAAATACGAACGGGTGGCTTGTGGCACCTTGTTTGAAAGGGATTTTAAATCTCTATTCAGCAATATAAAAAATTTTAAATTTGGTACACTCGTAACTCAGAAATTGAATTTTGAAAGAGAAATAGTGTATTTTTAGATTAAATGTTCCAAGTGACCACCAGTCACTTCTTGAAAAATAACTAAAGGCGATCATAAAATTATCTGTTTAATTTGAAATAATAATCAGGTATTTTCTTATTTGTTCTGATTCTGTTGAGGAAAAAAGCGTTTAACAAAAAATCTAAGTAGTAGACTACTTCATATTTGTAGTTATTTTTGACAGACGCTTGTGTATTGCCAAATTTTGTTTGTGTGTGCATTTCAGTAAATAAATCATGGCTCAGTTAACAGAAACACAAAGAATAGACATTTTAATTATGATTGGATGTGGTAATAGAACAAGAACTCAAACGGAGGTTTGTGAACTATTTCTTTTTCAAAATTCAATTTCTTAGTTACGAGTGTACCAAACTTAAAACTTTTTATATTGCTGAATAGAGAGTTAAAATCCCTTTCAAACAAGGTGCCACAAGCAACCCGTTCGTATTTAAATTTTTTTAAGGGTTGCTCATACCTCCGAGATGGTGCAAGAGGGTGGTAAAACTTTCATACGAGAAAATGGTAAATTATAAATAGAAATCGACGTGTTTCAGGTTTTTTCCAAAAATTACATAATAACGCTAAAAAAGAATTTATTCCATACCTTTGGACCGCACTGTATAATTTAAAGGTAATTTAAAGTAGTTCGGCTGGTTTCTAGCCAAGTCAAATGAGTGACTGCCAACAATTTTTTTAAGGACTAATTAACGTCTATAAAATACTCAGCGGTATTTTGAGGGTTTAGTTATGTGTTATTTACTCTCTAAACATGCCATTTTTGTTCTTAAATGCTATTTAATTTTTTTAAAGATGTTATTTAGTGCTACACTTGACTATTTTTGGGTCTCATACCAATTCTCGGCGATGAAGTACTACAACTGACGCATTGCGTAAAAACGCCTACAAACGCTAATATTTTTTTATAAATAAATCGGTTAGGTATAATTTGACATCTAAATATTGAATTTATGGGTCCCGAACGTTCGCGGAATCATAAAATCAGCGCCGCCACGAATGCTTCGTTCACTGCCGGGATGTTGGCTGCCGTGCCCGACCTGAAACGGCAGCAGCCGACGGGCCTCTTTTTGGGTTTTTTTTCCCGATTTCTCTTTTTTGGTACCGGCAAGAGGTACCGTAAACTGGGTATATATGGAACGATTTTTACGCATTTTTCTAAATAATTTCGCTTGTGATTGGAAAATTATATTTTTGTTTATTTAGGTAGTTTCGAGAGTGATTATAGTTATATGTTACAATACTGTGAATTGACCAGGGGCCCAATTTGCTAATTATTTTTAAAATAATTAACTGTTCCATATATCCCCATATGTTGGGGATATATGGAACGACAACATTTTTGTATGTAAAACACTTATAAATTTTATAATGACCTATATAACATAGATGTATAACATATATGGAACAATTCTAGACCTAAAAAAATGGCGATTTTCCAATAAAATGCAGAATTTTATCTTCTACAAAGAAATTTGAAGATAATTAAAATGAAACAAACCTTACACTCAAATAAAAGTTGTTAATTGTGCCCTATGAAGTGATTGTACGCAAAAATACGGAATTTAATCTTTTCAAATAAAATCTCAAAATGAAACACCGTAATTCAAATAACATTTTATTGGAATGAAAACGTTCTTATAAACAGACAAGTTCAAAAGGTGCGAATTCTTATAGAATTCTAATTTCAACCAACTTCAAAACTGTAACTAATTATGGCATATTATATATAAATTTTGATTTTAACGGCCTCCCGACGGCGATCAGATCAAAAAATCTACCAGAGATTTGGAATCGGCAAAGAATTACCTATAAGATGACACCACTTCCAGGTTTTTAAACCCTGTAACAACGTGCTACGCACAGACAGACACACAGACATCCAGACGAATTAATTAACCAACTTTTTGAAGTTGGTTGAAAATACACTAGTTAACGATTGCGATTCAAAAATGCTGCGATCCAGTCTTCGCCAGGTATGTTGTCTTCAAAAAACCTAATTGTAACACCCTTACGATTCAGATATAGTTGAACGAATTCTTTTATATCTTGCTTTAAAAATGGATATCCATAGTTTGCTACTGTTAGCATACCCTTTATCACATTTCTGTTCTTCTATACCACTTAATGCAGTCGATTTTCCCAGTAAATCAGAATATGTCCCCTATATTTATGGTATAGAATAGTTTTTGGCACTCCAAACAAGTAGCAGCTAGCCCAAATGACATGCCTATCTAACCTAAGTGACATGCCACGTTCCAGAACCGCCTCCAGAGCCAACTCAATGTTTTTTGCATTTTAGTTCCTTCGATATGTCGTTTCCAGCACATGTCAGTGTTTTCGCGGGATCGTTCCATATATACCCAGCGGAAGACCAAAATATTTAAAATTACATTTTTTGCCCTTTGTGATTATTTATCGAATTAAACAAAAGTCAGAATATAATTTTAAGATTATGTTCTAAAATAAAGTTCATTGGGGTTATACATTAGCTTGCTTCCCAAGAAAGCTAGAGAGGAGACTATTCGGTATATCTAAATGTCGAACAATTTTGCTTCATAAATAGAAGAGAATAACGAACTTACTGTTCAAATTTTTGGCGCTTTCGCAGTCTAGTGCCATTTGACAAATCACTCAATTCAACATAATAGAAAAAAAATCACTAGATGGTTAGCCACTGTTAAAATAGCGCGGGAAATTTGAAAAGTCTACCTCATGTTCCATATAACCCCGGCTGTTCCATATATACCCATATTACGGTACTTTTCTTTATACCTATCGATTCGTCACGATTCAAAGAATATTTCTACCGAGCCCGTTTTGGGATTTAACGTTTATTTTGGATTTAATCACGATAAAACAAATTCTCCCATAAGAGCCCATGTTAAAAAGCCGAAAAACGAGTCCGGTAAGGGCACTTTTTCTGAACGGCATCGTGTTCAGGACGCTTCAAGCTTTAATTTGAGCCTACTCTCGACAAATCCTAACGTCAAAAACGAAACAGCCGAACTACTTTAAGTAATTTTTCCGCCAGATACGGCTTGCAACCATATACTTATAAACAAAACGTATATGCTTGCAACCTCCTTTTAGTTCGACAGCCATCTTAAAAGGAAGTATTTTCGCATTGCAAATTGGAATCTGCCGAGACGGGTAGTGTCACTTCTGTATCTGTAGGTATTTCTACTTTCTTCTGTAGTTCAATGGAACCAAAGCCAATATGTAGGTATATTTAATTTACGCTGTGCAGTGAAGTCTATACTAACTGTAATGGACGCGACCGCACAGAAAAACGTGCCAAGTTTGAATTTATGTAACCCGCCGTTACGTTATGACGTATCTTCATCTCTTTTTAATTAATGGAATGTAATGGGATGTATGTATAATGTAAGATAAGTACGTAAAACATAAATTAAAAACCGAACACCTAACACCGTTCACTACGTGCTATGAGCGTGAAAAAAATAGAGAGAGATACGTGAATGTATTGCTTGCCCAGTTAGTATCATTGAATAAAGAATAGAGAGGAAGGAGTATATGCCCTCGACCTTGAAATCAAAGTGGTGGCAAAATGGCTACTAACACGTTTCCTGTTAAATAGAAATTGACAGAAACAACTGCCATATTTAGAACTCTAATTGGAGTTCAGTGACTGTAACAATCAACAAATGAATATTTCAAATTTTGCAGGTTATGGTGAACTGTCAACACGACCAAAATAAAAACAAAGATGACTCAACAGTGGTGTACAAATGGCTGAACTTCCGTCACCAATTTTTATGCAGCAATGATACGATACTCTCCTTCCTCTCTATTCTTTATTCAATGGTTAGTATAGAGTTCACTGACGTTGTGTAGTAGAAATAGTTAAGTAGCCGAGTAGCCGTCAATTTCGCCACAGAATGACAGAAGAAATACCTACGGATGCCGAAGTCACAGCCGAAGTGACACTTTACGGCGGTTTCGAAGCGACCAATTAAAATTATCAACAAACATTTTAATTCTACCATTTAAAATGTTTGCTTAAGTTAAAAGTATCCTAACATTTAAACTTATTCATTAAAATTTAAGAAATTATAAAATTACTTCTTTTATTTTCAATGTACATTTTTATTCAAGTAACATTTTAAATCATCTATCGGTATAAATACTTGAAGTTTTTTAAACAAACACAAAATATAAGAACAAACATTGGAATTCGTGTAACATTTTTATTTAACAAACAAAAAATAGCAACTAATTTAAATGAAAGAATTAAAATGTACGTCGAATTAAAGTGTTACATGATTTAAAGTGTTTGTTCTTTAATTTCAAATAAAGAATTAAAATTATCAACAATCATATTAATTCTGAATTAAAATGTTTGTTGATAATTTTAATTGGGCGCTGTAGGTTGCGGAAGTTGTGTGAACTACACACCATAAATTCACTTGGCAACATCCCCTAATGTAATTAAATTTATAACTTTAAAATACCAACATTGACCAGAGAAATGTTATACCCACGACCCCGTGGTTATACCCACAACCTTCGTTAAATATAGAAGGTTGTGTTATACCTTAAGGTAGAAGACGCATAGCCTATACATTTACATGTGAATGTGTGGACAAAACCAATATAGTCCGTTTACTCTAAAATTACTATGGATAGGGAACTCCTTAAAATTGCTGTAGCCAATGATAAAATGGGTTTCACTTGCAAATAAAAGAATAAATGTCATATACAAAACTTTTCAAGCGAAAGTAGTACATATGACTACAGCATTATGATGGAATTTCCTTTACAGTCCCTGATTACCTGCAATTCTATTGTATTCCTAAACCCTGACAGAATAAAGCCGAAGTTCTAAAGAATACAATAGAATTGCAGGTAATCAGGTAGTGTAAAGGAAATTCCATCATAATGCTGTAGCCATATGTACTACTTTCGCTTGAAATGTTTTGTATATGACATTTATTCTTTTATTTGCAAGTGAAACCCATTTTATCATTGGCTACAGCAATTTTAAGGAGTTCCCTATCCGTAGTAATTTTAGAGTAAACGGACTATAGATACTTTTCTTGAATAGGCTATTCGGACGCGCGTCTACATGTAGGGGTGATCCCTCCAATGAAAATAAAGGATGATCACGTGGTGTTATAAGGCCACCCACATTAACACATTTAAAATTTTAAATTTCTAACCTCACTCCTACTCCTTTCAGTTACATTAATTTGTGCATTGTGCTATATTACAAAATTTGTGTTATTCAATTAGTGTGCTTCATAATTTATAATCACATGTGTTATTATTATTAACAGCCTTTTTTATATAAATGTAAAGTATTTTGCCCAGAATCCATGAATGACTTTAGACTTTTTAATTTATGAATAAGATTTATTTCCTTTATTCTTTACATAATTACCATTACTTACCGTATTAATAAAGTGTCAATAGGTATACATTATTTATAGGTTTGAACTATTATTAGAATTTTTGTAAGTCTTTAATTAATAAAGTAGTATAACATTAGATAATAGACTAAAATGTCTGATAAAAGCAATGTTTGTCACATTTGCGGAATAAGAATTACTTCAAATGTGAGTAATTTTAAAAGGCATTTAAAACAAAAGCATAATATTGTGAGTGAGAATGCTGGGAACATCACATGCCAGGAGCTACATTGCAAATACTCGTGTATGAAAATTTTTGATTTACGTAGTCACCTAGAAAATGTACATGAAGTAAAGCAAGAAATTGAAGAGATATATTTTACAGACTTACCAGGTAGTTGTTTATGTTATTATTACTGACTAGTAACTAAAATAACATCCCATCTTTTAAGAGTTCGAAATATGGAAGAATGCCGAAGAAGTAAAGTGCAAGGCTTTATGGGTAAAGCATTTCGGCACAAAAAAAAAAGTATCCTACTATTTTTGTAACCGAAGTGGGAACCAAAGATTGCTTTCACAAGAAAAACGAAAACGAATGCTTAAATCACAAGGCTCTTGCAAAATTAACGCCACTTGTACGTCATCCTTAGTAGTGAAACAAGTTTCAAATGGGTTTCATATGAAATACTTTAAAACCCATTATGGTCATGACGTAGAGTTGGCACATATCGTATTAAACAAAGTAACGAAAAATATAATTGCATCACAGTTACTTCAAGGTAGGTGTATTTCAGTGTCTGCTTTGTAAATAATACAAGGATTGATTGTATTTTAGGTATTCCAAGTTCTGAAATATTAGATAGAATTAGAGATAGTGTTGATTCTACCTTTCAAAGAATCCATCTTACCACCCGTAAAGATATTCACAACATCTCAAAATTGTATACTTTATATGATAAGGCCATTAAGCATGTTAATGACGCAGTCAGTGTTAATATGTGGGCAAAAGAAAATTCTAATGACACAGATCGGTGCTGTATTATATACAAGATGCAAGGTGACACTCCTAACGAAATATTTTTAAAAAAGGACGATTTTATGTTGGGCATTATGACGGACCCCCAAGCCGAAATTTTAAAAAAGTTCGGTAACAATGGAGTATAGTGTGTATGGATGCAACACATGGTACTAATCCATATGATTTTCATCTCGTAACAATTTTAACAATAGATGACTTTGGAGAGGGGTTTCCTGCTGCTTTTTTTATTTCAAATCGAGAGGATTACGTAGCACTGAAATATTTTATACATGCAGTGAGAGAAAAAACGGGGATCATTAGTGCTAAAGTCTTTATGTCCGATGATGCAGATCAATATTTTTCTGCCTGGAGCTCTGTTATGGACATCTCCAACACAAAAAAGTTGTTGTGTGCATGGCACATTGATAGAGCTTGGCGAAACAAAATAAATGTAATTAAAAATAAAGTCCTACAAGAACAGGTAAACATGAATATTGAATTAATGGAATGTGGATGTACAACATTATAAAATCTTTCTTTCAGGTATATAAGACGTTGTGTGTACTACGACATGAAACAGATTGTGAAAATTTTAAGGAATATTTGAATAATTTCTTAGTTTGGCTTTCAAATACCTCAGATCTGCAACAATTTGAGTCTTATTTTAAAACATATTATGAGCCGAGATGTCAATTTTGGGCTACTTGTTATAGAACTGATTGTTCCATAAATACAAATATGCATTTAGAGTCGATGCACAGAATTATTAAACATATATATTTAAATGGTTAGTATTGTGTACTGTGCCATTATTATAATATAAAAAAATATGTATTGTAGGTAGAGTTTGCAAGAGATTAGATAAAACAATTCACGTCTTACTGAAATATGTTAGAGATCGTCAATTTGAAAGAATTTCAAAACTAGAAAAAGGAAAAATTACTTATAGGCAAAATAGACTAAATAAAAGTCATTTGAATGCATGTAAATCTGAAATGCAGGTTATCAGTATTTTAAATGGGTGGAATGTCAAATCAGATTGCTCTGTATATGAAGTAAAGGAAAACACACTTGATGGTGATCATACTTGCCATTTACAATGCTCATTGTGTAATATCTGCATACATCAATACTCATGTAATTGTATGGATTTTGCAATACATGCAAATATGTGCAAACACATTCATAAAGTGTGTATAACTATTAAGCATACAACTAGGTCTCTTGCAACTGAACCACTTCTTAATGCAGAAAATGAGAAAATGGAAATAAATATGCATGTTAAAAGTATATCACATACGAACAAAACTGACACTTTAATTGAGAGCATTAAAAAAAAATGCATTCTTACTTTCTAATATTTCTTTAGACAATATAAATGCATCTGTAAACATAGAAAATGTTTTGCAAAAGGTTAATGGTCATTTAAATTCTGCAGTCAATTTGATTTCATGTACAACAAGTTCATCATTCGTTAAGCCTTTAGATATTAAACCAACAAATACAAAAATTGATACACAGATTAGGTAAGAATTAGAGAAATGTACGCACCGCACCGTTAGCGCAATTGTTTGCATAATTTCTATGCAATTATATCATAATATATTTCTAGGTTCCATTCCACTAAAAAAAAGAGAAAAATCAAACCTTCAAGATTAAGCAAACCATCAGCAACCGAAGTTCAAAATATTAAAAAGACATTAGAGAATGACCACAAATAAATTGTGGTTGTATACGAAATTTTATTTAATTATTTATCCTCAACGTAACATGTATGGTTTATTAAATATTACCACAGATGTATATGTAGTACGTACTAAGTATACATCTGTGATAGTAGGGTCAGTAGGTGTACTTTATCAGTTTATGTTCGCCATATTCTGTTCAAATCAGTCGAAGCACTTATTGATCCTGATACCTGCCGACACTGTTTTTTCACAAAGAATTAACTATAACGCTATAAGTATTAAATTTCGATGTCAATGCTGTCTGTTGCTGCTGAAAATGTCTGATCATACAAAAATATATTGTTTAACTTTTAAGGCTAATTAGATGAGATCATTATATTATGTATTGTATTCATTGCATTAGTGTAGTCATATATACTTATGGTGAAGCGTAATTTAAATGATTACATCTATCATTTGAATTATGTGAATTAGATTAGTTTGTTTTTAATTAAAACTTTTAGAAGTAACAAATGATTATGCTATAGTACTCTTGTGTCTTCTTTTTCGTGATTGTTTCTTGTGTACTTATATACATACAGTAGAACCTCGCTATTCCGAACAGAACTTAGAAAAAATACAGATTTTTTTAACATAAAAACAGGAGAAATAAAAAGACTTTCGTGAAAAACATACATTTACATATTGTTATAACTAATTTACACATTTAAAAAGTAAAGTCAGTCTTTTTTTCTGATGAAGGGCATTGAATCGACTTGAAGATGCAATGTTCTGCCATTGCGCCATCAATATGTTGACATTATTCATGAAATGCGCCTATTCCGAACTCCTGCTAAACCGAACAGGGTTCGTTCCCTAGTTCGGAATAGCGAAGTTCTACTGTACTTATATATTAACTAAGTTTTGCATGTAACTTCAATTCATGAGTTATCTAAATTAATTTTCAGATAACACGTACTTTGAAATTATTTAATCAAATTAATACAGTATTGATAACTTTGCCTTGTGAGTCTTATGGGTGCAATCAAACCATGAACCACTAATACAGGGATGTCCCATCTACTCATCCCAGGGAGATCTCGACGAAAGACGAGACCACAAATAAAGCGGTTGAGTGGCTGAAGCAGCTCCTAATACGTAGACCTTTAATAATCCCTATTTAATTTATCAATTTATTTATTCATCATGTGTGTATTGACGTTTCGTCTGTTTTATGTTAGGTGGGTTTTAAATATTTTTCAATTCCTACTGTTAGTTCACACTCTCCCTGTTTTTTATATTTATTTGTACAAATTTTGAATCGTTAATAAAATACTTTTTTATTGATCCAATCAAGTTTAAGTAAATACATTTTTTAAATTTGTAATGGATGACACTTGATGTTAATACAGCTGTTTTTTCAAATATTAATTCATTAATTAAATTTAATTAATTAATTTTAGTTAAGTGAACTTTACAAAAAAAATTTTATTTGATAAAAGTGAGCTTATTACATTACGGGGGTTTGTAACCTGATTTTTGGAACAATCTTATTTAAGTGAAGTAGTTAGTAGATCATAGAACGAACGCATTATTTTAATTTAACATTAATTTCCAAACTCTGGAGTCTGTAAGTGTAATGTATTGTCTCTGGTGTAATTATTTATGTGGCTTCAAAGAACAAAAATCAAAATATAAAATAGTGAGGTTCAGTTTGTATTTAAGCATTTATTTACCTTGACGACGCGGGTGTTGTAATAACACGTGATCGTCCTTTATTTTCATTGGAGGGATCACCCCTACATCTAGACGCGCGTGCTATTCGGGATATTAATTTTTAGTTTCTTCTTTTTGGTAGGTGACGCTATGCTCGCTGCTCGATTATATTCGACTGTGTTCGATCACCGACTGTTTCCCGCTACATTTTCCCCTTGACAAAAACATAACCTTAAGGACAAACAAATCACGTTCTTGTTTAAATCTCGATTTTTTTTAGGTGTTTGAGTGTTTTATCCGTTTTCCTGTATCGTGGCGTCGGTTTATATCATTTGTTTCTATATAGTTATTTTATTATAGTTCATCTTTGTATTATTTGAGTTTTGTTAGTTAGTTTTGTGGTTAGTGTTTTTAGTATTAAAATATTTAACTGAATTTCTTCTTACAAAAGTGCATTGTGTGAATTGCAAGGTTTGTGCGTTTGTAGAAGTAATAACAAGAAATTCTACTTTAATTTTTGTAGATGGTTGCTATTTATTGTGCAGTTGAAAATTGTTGGAAGTCTACAGCAAGCAAACATGTTTTTCCAAACCCAGCAAAAAACATGGCACTGTTTAAAAAATGGGTCAAACTATGTGGAAACGAAAGGCTGTATGACATGACTCCCAATAAGATATTTACTAATTGTAGAGTTTGTCGAAATCATTTTGAAGATACCGATTTCCTAGCTAATAACCGGCTTAATCGTGGTGCTTATCCCTCCAAATTTTTACCAGGTAACAAGTATAAGAAATATTAAAATTGTACTTATTTATCGTGTCAAATTATTTTGCAATTTAGCACCTGTGGCTTCTGTTACTGATGATACTTTTCCAAATATCTTCGACTCTCAACCATTACCAGAAGTTGTAGATATTGAAATGAGTCAGTTGCTTGAAAATATTCCGTCAACATCGAAAGCAGATGGACGTCTAGTGACCCCTGTAATGACTACATGTATTACACCAACAGCAGGTAAATATTAAGAATAATAATCATTTGAATATACCTATATTTTTTCTTTGCAGTTAATAGAAAAATAAAACCTTTTACCACACCATATGTGCACCTGTAAACTAAGTATATAAAACATATTTTGCATAATTGTTTTAACATTACGACGCGTTCTGATGTTTTTGTCATTTTTATTAAGGCGTTTGGTCACAATTGGCAACGCAGGAATATCTCTCCTTTACGTATTTAAAATACAGATCTAGCTTTATCACCCCAGCCAATTATTAAAGATTGGGGTGCGTGCCTTAATGCTGCTGTGTTTTATGCGGATAACATGCAACAAATTAAAAATTATTCGTTTCCTTGTCTTTAATAACGAATCCGCAGCAGTTAAAATTTGTAAAGATTTGAAAGCCACACAGTTGCCCTTAATTAACTAATTTTCAATATTAGAGAATGTAGATGAAAATTTGGAACCAATCTCGGGGGATACAGCTATCAAAATAATCGCAAAATTGTAATATTCTAAAAGGGCAAACTGAAGATGTTCAAGACATCATCCTGAATACATTGTTTCAATGGAATATGCTCCCATTACTTTTTGCAACGTTGAGCGGTCATTTTCTACTTATAAACGCGTACTTAACAACAAAACAACGTAATTTTATTATGGCAAATCTGAATCGTATCTTAGTCCTTTATTGTAATTCCAATATGTATTCAATTAACTTTTTATTACTTTTATCATTACTGTATATAAAATAGTTTGTTCTGTGCTGTACAATGTGCCAAAAAGGAATCATTTATGATTGCAATTATTATTATTTATTTTATAGTAACATGTGTAGTGAGATTTTTTTATTAATAAATTCATCAAACGGTCTTCATAAATTGTTCTATGAATTACACACAAAAACTTAATTAGGTTCTTACCACTACATTTACATAATAAATAATAAATGATTTAAGAAAATATGAAAGTATGTACATACACAGTAGTAAGAACCAAATTAATTTGTAAATTCAATCCATTTGAATAATCCGCTTTTTTACACAACCAATAAAAACTTCCTTCGTCCCTAACAGATGGCGCTATTTTGCACCAAATTTTACAGTGACTGTATTACAAACAGTGACGACAAGCGTGGTATCGATTTTGATTGGCCGTGGTATATTTTGCATCTTAATGGCGGCCTGACTGTGTTTACCTTTGATCAGCGTGTGATTTTTATTTTGATTTAGCAAGTTGCTAGGATACCACCGTTGAGTTCATATAAACCCGCCCACAATTTTGCCTCTTAATGGCGGATAATCGCCGCTTGTCGTCACTGTTTGTAATAAAGTCACTGTACCAAATTTTCCTCTTGAAGATAGTCATCTATTGGTAGGGTTTTGTCTAGGTGTGAAGCCGAACTAAGGGGAATGTGCGGGTTGTTGTAAGCAAAATACTACTCACATCTGCGCAGGTATCGTGTTATTAAATTCGGAAGTAACGATTACTGCCGAAACTCAGCCGAAAGATACTTTAACCACAGATAAGTCTGTGCTTTAACCAAGGAAGTTATAAATTTCCTTGACTTTAACCAGCTTCTTTTTATTTATGCAACGTAATACTTAACCTTACATTTTAGCGGCCGTAATATTTACAGTGAAATAAAACTTAAAAGTTAAAACCAAATGTTATTGTTACTTATTACTTTTGCAGTAATTAATTCTCCATGGTTAATTAACTGTCAAAGCTTAAATAAATAAATTTCACTTTGTGTTAAAACATTAATGTTGAAGGTTTTTCTTTAAAAGGAATTGAAGATATTACTCAAATAGCAAGTCCACTACCTACGTTACAAGTTTGGAATAAATGTACATGTAAAATAAAATGATATTGTGGTTCGATGAATATAATTAAAGAGATTTCTAACCCCGATCATGAAAAAAATATTATGCAGTTTAAGTGACAACAAATATAACATATTTAACATTTGAATACTTGATGTAATTATCCATCTGATAAATAGAGTTATTAGTAACTTAACGTCAACTTCAATACTAATTTTTGCGAATATCTAACTATTAACTGCATAGAATTGAAATTTACATGTTCGAAGGTCTGTGTGAAGCTGTGAACTGTGAAGTTTATGCTTACGACGCTTAAATATAGTTAATTTGCTTATGTTATAGAGGTTATAGTCCGTTGTTGCTTTTACTTTACTAAATTACTACTATTCAAGTTCGAATTATTTTTAATTCGATTTATAGTCCGATTATCGCAATCCTCGAATCGGCATATTCCGATTATCGAAATTGTCCGATTATGCCCATCACTAATTTTGGTATTTGACATCCCCACTAGTGAGTACTATTATCATTGAACTGTATGCTAAAGCAACTGGAAGGGATACGGGCGATTGCAATGCATTATAGGGGTTGAAGCTGACAAATACAATGCGAAGTAGGTGTTTCTGTCGCCTTCTAGCTTACCGAGGTAGTTGAGCAGATGAGAGAGATAACTGCCGCATCGCTCCCTGTCATCGTTTGTATAACGTTGCGTGCGAAAGAAAAAGATAAAGATCCCTATATTTTGGGCTTCAGTGTTACTTATGCGCCTTTCCTTTCCAGTTGCTTTAGCATACAGTTCAATGACTATTATCATTGAACTGTATGCTAAAGAATGACTATTATATTTCTGTCTTTATTTATGTTCGGCTTCAATTATGCTTCTTCTACACTACGTTAGTAGTAGCATAGGGATAACATTTCTCTGACATTTGACCAACTCGCATTATCTCCAGAAAAGGCGCGAGAAATAAAACAGCGTTGTCAAATTGACTAGTATGTGGTACTGAAAACCTCCGCAACCTACAGCGCCCAATTAAAATTATCAACAAACATTTTAATTCAGAATTAATATGATTGTTGTTAATTTTAATTCTTTATTTGAAATGAAAGAACAAATATTATCAACAAACGTTTTAATTCATGTAACACTTTAATTCGACATACATTTTAATTCTTTCATTTAAATTAGTTGCTATTTTTTGTTTGTTAAATAAAAATGTTACACGAATTCCAATGTGTGTTCATATATTTGCTTCTCAATTTAAATGAAAGGTTTTAAAACGAGGGTTATAAATTTTTGTGTAAATCAAGAAACTCATTTTCATCTAACAATTTCAATGTGTGAAGTTTTTTTATATCAGTCAAGAAATGTTTTTGATTCTGTTATATGATCAATGCCAATTTCATTTCACAGTTCACAAGTTAATTCATGAACACTACCAGCAAATTTTATTCTGTAAGTAGGTATGTCATGAATGAGGTAACATTATGTAGCCAGAATGTCCACTTTTTTGCTAACGCCTTCCCATGAGAATAAATGGGGGACGATAAAAACACATAAATTTCGATACATGTATTAAATAGCGCAAAAAAAATTTCACACTAAATAATTTTACATTTACCTATCTACACTAATAAATACAAATTACAATGGCAACTGAGATGTATTTTGTATGTTGCTTTAGTAAATACTTAATCGGTATTACATACGTGTATGAATTTTTTTGTGAGTTGCAAGTGTACCACTTTGTGCAAATGCTTGCCCACAAATTCGACAAATATATGGTCGCTCTCCTGTATGTGTTCTAATATGCTTCTTAAGAGTACCCTTAATGGCAAAACTATGACCGCATTGAGAACAATTATACGGTTTCTCTCCACTATGAATTCGCATATGAATAATAAGTGCACCACTTTGATTAAACCTTCTATTACACACTTTACATTCGACAGGTTTTTCACCTGTATGTGTTCTTATATGAGCTGATAAATAGCGAGATTGTCGAAAATCTTTTCCACATATTTTACAAACATGGGGTCTCTCACCGGTGTGTGCACGTACATGAATCAAAAGAGTTCCAGGTGCAGCAAAACTTTTTTCGCACACCTTACATTTGTACGGTTTTTCACCTGTATGTATAAATGAATGAATTTTTAAATACGATAGCTGAGCAAATCCTTTTCCGCAAACATTACAAAGATATGGTTTTCCTCCAGTATGAATTAATTTGTGATGTTGCAGATTACCATGGGAACGGAATACTTTATTGCATATGTCACATGTTCGAGGTAGATTTCGTTTTTGTATCGTACCAGGATTTTTCCTCAGGAATTTAGATTTATAAATTATTGAGCAATTTTTGTCATTAGATGATACATTATGAGATTCAAAGTGACGCTTTAATGCTACATCGGATTTACATCTGAAACAAAACGAAAATTAAACGATACCCATCACATAAGTGTGCGACACATACTCTTCATTACATATTCTACATTGAAATATTTCCTTATGAAATTTTGTCATGTGTCTCCTATACTCAGCTAAACCTAAACAAGATGCTTCAAAAAGTTTACAAGATATTTTTTTTTTAAGAACATCTTCCGATGACTACATTATTTGATGTCGTTTTCTAAAATATTCTTTTTTTAATTACGAATGCTATACTTACATCAATTTACATACTAACATTACCGTCATGTATATTACCTACAGGTTTAGGGTCTTGACACTGATTTTCTAAAACAACAAGTTAATTTACCATTTTACCAAATGGATCTTACCATCTTCTTCTTTCCAAATTTCATCACTGCCACCACCGTCATCAATAAAATTTTCAGAAGCCTCCACAATTATTTCATTCTTTTCATCTTTAATATTAAAATTATTAGTAGTTAATGGTAATAAAGGTTGTGCATAACGTTTTAAAGTATCATCAGAACTTTCACACATCTTCCTAAATAAAAATAATCTATTTACTTCTTCGGCGCACTGCTCACATAGTTGATGTGGAAGACCGTCGCCTTTTAATATCTGAAATTTACTTTTTATTACCTTTAAAACGCTAAAAAAAGGCCAACCTGCACAGATGTAAAAGACATCAACATATCTGATAAAGAAATTTCTTCTTCCTGGATTTGGTTTATTAAAAAAACAGATTTCATTGTTATATTTTCTGAAAGACACGTGCGACAAATGTTGGAAAAATTAGATTCAAAAGACATGATTAATTTAAAGATTTGTTAATAAAATAGGATTGACTTTCGGCCAACGTATCTACTGTCTCTGCATAAACAAGTGAGTGTTCTGTGGCATAAACTAAGGTTAATAGTTGAATTTGAATAGAAATAGTTCTTTATTTATATAAAAGACAACTTAGCAATGCAAATAATACAAAGGTTATCGGTTAGATGGCGCCTTTATTAATTCTTATACAGGGTGTCCATTTAGTAGCCCGTTCTTCAAGTACGGCTTTATTGTTAAATTTACTAAAAAATAAATATACGGGATGGCAATTAGGTTGGATGGAGTACATTTGCAAATTAGTTGGAATAGAAAATCTCAATTTACGAAGAAACCATCGCACTTAGGTATAGGGCAAGCTTAATAAAGTTGCACTAAAATTTACCGGGGATTCCAAATATGCAATAATAAATAGGGTGTGCTATTTAAAAAAATGAAGAAAACATAGTTTGAAAATGTCGATGTTTGGAGCAAAAAAAGTGAACATCCTGTATGAAATAATTTAATGTTTCGTCACGGTTGAATACTTTGATTCAACCCAAGTCCACCACCGAATTTACGTAAAAACAAAAACAAGACGTTAAAAAATACAAGCGTATAATGGAAGGGTTGATTTTTAGTAAAAAAATATGTATTAATTAATAACTTGGCAACGCCGTGTATTAATACAAAAATAATGTACGACTAAAAAGTTCACCCAAGGCCCCTACATTTGCGCTTAAAAAAGTGGGCCATTCCATTAAAAAAATTATAGATACGTTTTATGTACCTACCATACTTTTTCGAGACACACTGTATGTGTCTAACTAATTTGCAAATGTGCTTCATCCAACCTAATTGCCATCCCGTATATTTATTTTTTAGTAAATTTAACAATAAAGCCGTACCTGAAGAACGGGCTACTAAATGGACACCCTGTATAATATAGCCGATAGCCCCTTAGGGGCTATATCATTATATACAGTGCGATACAGTGTCTTTACTACCATAGAGAAAGAACACTTTACTACAAACCTTTATCTATGCTACAAACAGTGACGGCAAGCCACGATTAGTTCCGCCCATCCGCCATTAAGAGGCAAAATTTTGGGCGGGTTTGTATGAACTCAACGGTGGTATCCTAGCAACGTGCTAAATCCGAATAAAAGTCACACGCTGATCAAAGGCACAGGTGGGACGCGATAAGGAAAACGTAATCGACGTATGCCGAAGTCGAATCTGGCTGCTAATGAGTAAATGTCTTTTTCAAAGGTAAATGTGCAGTATACAGTGCCGCCACAGAAGAGATCTCTTCTGTGGTGCCGCAGTCAGCGATCCGCACAATGAAAGAGGGAGGAGCTCACTGACAGTAATTCAATGTTATTGAGTTGAAAAGCCGCGCGACGCAAAACATGTACATAATATGTAGTGTGTTGCCTCTAGCTTTCAACCATAACAATTGAAATATATCTGGACTCCAACGAGTTCCAACTTGTTACAACAAAACAAAACAAAAATTACATATGTACGTACTTGGTTTTAATTTTTTATATTACGCTTAGGACCGATTCGGATAATTGGCGATTCGGTTAATCGGCGTTCTACTGTATATGAAACTATCTTCTTGTCAATAAAAAAAACTTTTAAAGTCAATTAATTTGCTAAATTATTATTTGCACATTAATCCCTGTTTTGGGAAGACTAGATAGCTTAGTAAATTGTAAACAAAAAAGAAATCAAATGAATGGGTGTAATTGACACGAATGAATAATAATTATACAATTAAAACTAAGTAATTGTCCTTAATCTTTAATTAAACATATTATTCACTTTCACTTGAATCTGAATCCTTTAAAGCTTTAGGTTTATCCAATTTTCGAGCTCTTCTCGCTTCAAAATCGGAACCCTCTTCATCTGATGAATAAATACCGCCACCTATAAATTGAAATCATAAAAATTACACTAGACTAACCAAAAAATTTACCTCTAGTTTGGGCAACTACGGCACCAGATTTGTACTTATTTTTAATGGCATTAAGAGATATAGTTCCCTCTTCATCACTACCATCTTCTTCTCGAAATGTGTCTCTTGCATGAGATCTGGTACCACCTTCACCTCGTTTACGTGTTTTGTGATCCTTACAGTTTGTCTTAGTTTTTCTTCCTCTTTCTAACAAATTATGTCAATATAAAAACAACAAATGTGCATAAAGATTACCTTTAGTAACGTTTTCCTATCTTGATCTGGATCTACTCCTACTTGTGATAGTATTTTTATACCAGAGACCTTTTGAGAACGGTCCGCAAGGGATAAAGTCATTTTTCTGTGAGTAAAACTTTCTGTAGAATGCGGTCTGAAACTCAGTTTTGTACGAAATACTGCTTGTCCCTGTAAACCTGTACCTTGACGAATGAACAAGTGATTGTGGTCTCCCTACGGATAACAAAAATAAAACATAAAAAAAATGCTAACAGTACCTGTAATGGTTGTTTATAAACATCAAAAATTTCGGATCCTAAATGTAAAGAAAGAGAACCATCAGACCAACGTACAAATCTTGCATTAGATTCTTTAATCAAATTCCCTTCTTTATCTACTTCTTCATGCCACCTTATTGTATTTTCAACCTTTAATTTCAATCTGAAAGTGGAGAAACATAATAATGGTATGTAAGCAATTTTCGTAACGATCGTAAGATATCTGGGTATTTTATAGATTTAAATTTAAATTGGGGATTTTGAGGGCGTCACCAGGTGGTATGATAAGCACCTAATTATTACTTACTTATACATAGTTCTATTGTATGTTCCTAGTACATATTAGATCTTACTTATTAAATTATTATTGTTTATTAACTTATTATCTATTTATTTGTTACCGATAATTATTAATTAACTTTAGTAAACGTAGCTACATAATTAACTAACTATAATATTTTTGCTATGTTTAAATTTATTTGGCAACCTTCCAGATGAATAATGGCCATGGACATCAGTGCAAGAGATTTGATTACAACTGTGGAAAGTAGTTGCAACTATTACTACAACGTAATCTTTAAACTACAATAAATTAATTGTTGTATTATTCTTGGTACAGTGATTTGATTAACCTGAATTAATTTCAGTAAAAGCCTATGGTACCTCCTATATTGTTTAAGGTACGCTTTTGCTATGATGTCATTACTTATTTGGAAAAAACAAGAAATACAGTACTTAACCAAAAGATTGAAATGAGCAAAAGTACCGATTAAAGTAGGAATGTTTATAAAATCATGATAAAAAACATACCGAGCGCGCCCTTCTTCATCCAAGGTTTCTTCTTCATCAATTTCGTCCTCATATGTTTCTTGATCAAAAGGGCGGGTCTCAACAGAAAGAAAGTTAGGCAACTTTACGAAATGAATATCCCTTCCCAGATCGCAACTAATTTTTGGAATTTCAACGTCAATTCTAGTTTCAGGAATAGGTTCAGGTTCCGGTTCTTTTTCCTCCTCCTAAAAATGACACAATCAAATATAATCTAAATAAATTATGAAGGATAACTCCTACATCTTCAATGATTGGTCTTTGTTGATTTTCATCTACATCTGAAAGTCTTTGTCGCTCATCATTATCACTTCTACCATCTTCGCTACCTTTGTCCTCATCTGCTTTGTCCCTTTCTTCTTCACTACTTATATCATCTGCATCTCCGAACAAAGCAGCTGCACTAGGCTCTTGTTGCTCTAGAAATGAGATAATTAGAAGAGTGTTGCACATATTATCCTATATAATTAAAATCACCTTCATTTTCACTTTCAGAGTCAATAAGTCTATACTTCTTTTTAACTTCACCTTCTTGTGAGCTGGATCTCTTTCTTTTGTTCCCCACTTCACTGTCTGGAGTTCCTGCATCAATTTGAAGATTGGGACTATTTGATCTGCTATTGATTCGGGATGCATTCTCACGATTTTGTGATGGAGACCTTGAACCACCTGAACGTGATCGAGACCTAGATTAAAAAAATTAAATAAATTTAAACGATGCCAAGACAACTTAACCTTGATTTTGATCTATTTGACTCTGCACTTCTTGACCTATTAGATTCTCGTGAACCAGACCTAGATCTTTGTGAACCTGAACCTGATCTGTTAGAAGCTTTACTTCTTTGAGAATCTCTAGAGCTGGACCTTGATTCTCGAGAATTTGAACGTGATCGATTGGAAGCTTTTGAGTTTTGTGAACGATTAGACGCTGGTGAACCTGAACGGTTGGATGCTGGCGAACCTGAACGGTTGGATGCTGGTGAACCCAAATGGTTCGAAGCTCTTGAACCTGAGCGATTAGATGTTTGTGAACCTGAACGATTAGATGCTCTTGACCCAGAACGATTTGAGGCACGTGAACCTGAACGGTTTGATGCTTGCGAACCTGAACGATTAGATGCTCGAGAACCTGACCGTGAACGAGATTTATTCGATCCAGGTGACGCAGATCTAGATCTATGACTACTTCTACTAGAACTACCACTTCTAGATCTATTAGAAGCAGCCGAACCCGCACTTTGTGATCGTTGCGACTTATTTGAAGCAGGACTTTGAGAACGTGATTTGTTTGAATATCGTGATGCTACTGAATTGGAACGTCGAGATTCTCCAGAATGAGAATGACTTCGACTACCATCGATCGAAGGAGATCCGCTTCTGGATCTACTTGGATTTTTAAACACAGGTGAATTGGAAGCTGATCTATCCAGCCCGTAACCAGGAGTTGGAGCAGGGCCTTGCGGTGTTGGACTTAAACTTCGTTGCGAATCATTGTCAGAATCAGACGCGGACGCCATTAAGTCGCCTAACTAAAGGTTTTGTTTATATATACTTTATAATAAAGATAAGTATTTTAAGAGATACACAGTTGTTGGATTTTTAAAATTCTGAACACAATATAAACATAACCTAAAATAAATATAAAATCACAATCAGGCAGTGGCTAAAAGACCACAATTGCGCAATGGTGATCGATATACAAAGTGATGTTTATGTTACACGGTATTGAGATAGGTGAGGTGTTCTGTGGCTGGGAAATACGTAGTGTCTGAGCACAGAAAACCTAAAATGTCTGTGGTGTGGTCAAGGTGTGGTCTGAGGGAGCTTCATGTTTACAAAGTCATTGAACTGCATAGTTTAATCCTTATTTATATATACTTATAATGGCTAGTTAGTTAGTTGGAAACCAAAAATTGCGAAAAGTAAGTGGTGTCATCAGCAATTAATGATTTATTCAGATTATAAAAAACCCTTTCGTAATGGTCCTTGTGGAATTGGTAACCATAAGTAAATGTTTTGCAAATGATTTCCCTTTACATGATTGAACAAATGTTTTATTCATCAAGAGCGTTGGGCACATGCGCATTAAAGCAGACCTGTAACCTGCGCCAATGCCTGTCGGTTCTGGAAAACGGGTTTAAAGTGCACATGTTCAGATCGCCTTTAAAGACAAAAAAATATTAGGTGTTTTCTTTTTGCATTTTGTGGTAGCTTTAAGTCAGCTCTGTCAATACACACCATTCGTTTTATAAAAATAATTTGACTCAGTTCTCAATAACCCTATTCGTTTTAAAAGCTTTATTTTAAGTTTTATATTAACCCGAGGCAGAAATGTCTTATGACGCAAGGCACATTAATCACGTGATAATTGTGCATGTGCCCAACCCTGTGGCGGTGCAAAAAGAAAACACCTATCGTTTCCCTGTCTGGCATCTTGGGGCATTTTCTATATATGATGGCAAGAAAGGCTAATGCTCTATCTCGGAGTTTATATAATCCAAGTTTTAATTGTATGAATGAATAATATAATTTAACCCTCTGGTGCCTGCCACCAAAAAACCTATTCCAATTTTTAATAATGGATTTTTCAACTATCAATATACAGGGTGTCTCACGGTGACCGTCGGTTAGAAGTATATCAAGAACTGTAAAAGCTAGAAATTTGAAATTTTGCACAAGCGACATGGAGTGTTTAATCTATTAAATAAAAATATTTTCCAAATGGCAGCACTTCCGGAAATACCGGAAGTCAGCATCAACTTCTTTATTTTAAATACAAACCAGACAATTTTTTTTCACATTCTGATGTGTCATAAAATGTTTAGTAAGTATGCTTAAAATAATCGGCGTATCAATTTTGATTGTTGAGAAAAAAATTTTTTTTCGCTGAAAAATGTCAAAATCTTGTTTAGGAAATAAAATTGATAGTCGAAAGTGGTAAAAGTTAGGGAAATGGGATTTTAGGTTCTCAATGTCAAAAGACTGAGACACAATTGTCTGTAATGGATAATAAAAAATTGCCCGCGGTTACGTATCTATTTGACGTTATTTCCAGACTTAAGAAAAACTTTAAAAAGTCTCTTTTTTTAAATGGAATGCCTATTTAATTATCGGCCCATTCGATGCAGAAATGAATTTCCTTTAAATTGATATACCATGTTCCTATACCTAAAATCAATGATTACAGAGTTATTTACATTTATCTAATTAAATTTATAATTACATACTTTACAAAACATGGTTGGCTTTGAAAATTTTCAAAAAATTTTTATTCAAATGTTTCATATGCTTTTATGATTATTTAAAATTCTATCTATGCAACTTCTTTAGTATCCAAGGTCTATTTCCGCCAAACGAACAGAACTTTCAGGGAAAACATTAAAATAACCCAATACATTGGTTTCTGCAGCGTCATTGGGGACAATTGGCTTTGCCAAACTTCGTGGCGCATTTACTTCGCCCAAATTTAGAAAATTCTTTTCAATCATCCTGATTTTTCGTTCTGTCATTGTAGGTAAATGCGGATATCTTTCGTTAAAGTGTTGAGTGATTCTTTATTCAATAGTTAAAGGTTCTGCAGGTCCGAAAATTAATACGAGCAGACTCGCCATGAATGTAAAACAAATTTAGAATATCAGCGTTTGTGTATTCCATATTTCCCAATTAAAAACAAATATTAAGCGCAAAAATCAAAATTCAAACAGATAACACTGATAACAAACGTAAATGTAGCGTAAACTTTCAAACTGATAGCTAACTGACAACTGTCATCATAAGAAACAATTGAATAAAACTTTTTTGAAAATTTTCAAAGCCAACCATGTTTTGTAAAGTATGTAATTATAAACTTAATTAGAAAAATGTAAATAACTCTGTAATCATTGATTTTAGGTATAGGAACATGGTATATCAATTTAAAGGAAATTCATTTCTGCATCGAATGGGCCGATAATTAAATAGGCATTCCATTTAAAAAAAGAGACTTTTTAAAGTTTTTCTTAAGTCTGGAAATAACGTCAAATAGATACGTAACCGCGGGCAATTTTTTATTATCCGTTACAGACAATTGTGTCTCAATCTTTTGACATTGAGAACCTAAAATCCCATTTCCCTAACTTTTACCACTTTCGACTTTCAATTTTATTTTCTAAACAAGATTTTGACATTTTTCAGTGAAAAAAAATTTTTTTCTCAACAACCAAAATTGATACGCCGATTATTTTAAGCATACTTACTAAACATTTTATGACACATCAGAATGTGAAAAAAAATTGCCTGGTTTGTATTTAAAATAAAGAAGTTGATGGTCACTTCCGGTATTTCCGGAAGTGCTGCCATTTGGAAAATATTTTTATTTAATAGATTAAACACGGCATGTCGCATGTGCAAAATTTCAAATTTGTAGCTTTTACCGTTCTTGATATACTTCTAACCGACGGTCACCGTGAGACACCCTGTATACCTACATATGTATACAAGAGATGTACAATCATTGAACTGCACGCTATACACAACTGGAAGGGATACAACCACAGACCATTAATAGTGGTCTGTGGATACAACCTATTCCAATCAGAGGTGGGTAAAATGGTTTTCAAAAAGCATTTAAGATGGAAAATATAAGATAGGTTAGTTCAAAATATTTAAAATACAAAATAGAAATAGAATTGACCGTTGTTATTTAAAATACAAAATGAAAAATAGGCATTTCAAATAAGTTTTTTAATAAAAAATGCTTTTCATGTATTTTTAATGTCTTGTGAAACCAACGAAGCATCATTATAACTGCCGATGAGAGTGATAGATAATCTTTAAACCTATTTTGCAAGCTGATTAATAATGTTGTCACAAAAACAGAGCAAAATTTAAAATATTTTACCTAATTCAAAATTTTTTAAAATATTATGTAAGCGAATTAAATGTGGAAGATGCTCTCCATAATATGTATATGCCTTGAACGAGTGTTCTGTGCCTTGAACCTTGCAATTGATCTTAAAGTTTCAGTAATAGGTCGTAATTATTATACAACAGATGCTCAATACACTATAATCGAAAAAATATATTTCAAATAGAAAATACCTTTGCCTTCTATTTCAAATAATAAATATAAAATACTTTTACAAGAAAGTATTTGAAATATAAAATACAAAATGCTATTTTCTATTTTAAATAGGCATTTCAAATAGATTTATTTCAAATATTTACCCACCTCTGATTTCCAATGCATTGTAGGCGTTGAAGCTAGAAGACAGATGCGGAGTAGGTACTTCTGTCGCTTTCTAGCTTGTTGTGGTAGTACAGCAGACGTAACTGCCAATGTATTTTATTTTATTTCTCGGGCTACGGCGTTGAGTATGACTTTGCGTGTGAAAGAAAGAGATAGAGATACCCATTCGTTGAGGGTTGCCTAACTAGCCTGTGGCTTCAGTGTCACTTATTAGCTGCGTTACATTTCCAGTTGCGTATAGCGTATAGTTCAATGTGTACAATGTACACTCAAAACAAAAAGTAGAATGGTGGGAAATTTAAATGAATGAAGAAACAGTAGGTACACATTTCTTGTGGGTTCCTTTTAATAGATACATATATCACGGTATACGTCTTACGAAGACGTATATACTGTGCATATATGATATAATGTATGTTTTTAATTCAAATAAACAGCAATAAATTAAGTAGGTACTAAAATATAAATAGGTTTTAATTTTAAATGAATGAAGCTAAAATTAAGTTTTTCCCGAAAATGTAACATGATTTTAGAAGCAGGCGATTTTTGTTATTTAAAAGTAATTCGCATATTTTCCGCGGCTTTGGTAAGCTTGGTGCGGCTTGGTGGCACTACGTATTATCCTTGTTTATGTTGTATAAATAAGGGAAAAAATTCCAAGCTTATTCCCTTAAATCTATATCCCATATATTACAAATAATATAGGGTTTACCAACAAGAAGTTTGTTTTTTAAAACAAAATAAAACAAAGAATTTAGATGAAAATGATTCAAATTTTTATTGTATTAGAAAGAGTAAGGTTTGGGAATTATAAATGAAAAATGATATATAACAAATGTCCACCACGACCTCGCTTACAAATGTCGATTCTTTCATCAAATTGTTCAATCACTTTTTGGCAAACTGGCTGGTTCATTTTTTTTTTTGATTCGGTGGCTGTGTGACCCGTAGCACCGTCCTATTGAAACCACATGCCAGTGATACCCATATCATCAATAATAGGCCAAAATTGAGTTGTTAACATCTCTTGATAGCGTAAATCATTAACCGTAACCGCATTTCCAGTCGAATTTTCGAAAAAAAATGGCCCAATCACTCCTCCAGACCAGATAGTACACCATACAGTGACACGTTCCGTATGCAAAGGCCTCTGAACAATCGCTCTTGGATTTTCAGAAGCCCAAATCCGGCAATTTTGCTTGTTGACGTGTCCAGACCAAATGAAAATGGGCTTCGTCTGAAAAAATGATTCTCTCAGAAAAACCAGCGGCTTGTTCTTGAATGAATTCAGCGAATCTACGGCGATGTGAATGGTCGGTCGACTTCAATTCTTGCACCAGTTTAATCTTGTAAGGCTTCAAAGCCAAATTATTACGCAAAATTCGCCATGTGGCTATTTTGGATAACCTCAATTTTTGAGAACGTCGAGGAATTGACAAATTCGGAGCATCTTCAACACTGCGGCTCACGGCTGCAATGTTTTCACTTGAACGACGCGGTCGAACACGCTTTGAGGTTGGCACATTATGTACCGAGCCTGACGACTCACATTTAATGACCAATTTCTTAATAGCGGCCTCAGAAGGACGATTATGTTGACCGAAAATATCAAGAATTTTACGAAATGTAACTTTTACAGATCCACCATTTTCATAGTGGATTTTTATTATGTTAATGCGATTTTCGAGCGAAATTGAATTCATTGTGACAATTGCCAAATATTCTACTACTGATATCATGATACAAATAAACAAGATATGATCGATAGCCGTCCCAAATTCGTCCGGCTTGCGCATGACGTCACGCGGAGCTGAATAAATAGATTTGAGGCTTTTACTAATAAGAAAGTAAAGTTTCCTTATGCAATTTTAATATAAAAAGTTAATTTATGGATTTATTGATTATTATTTTACGACGATTAAGGGTAAATAGCACATTTGATTCTTAAATATGCTTATATTACGTACTTATACGTATAGGGATTTTTTTAAGTTACAGGATTTTAAACAGGAAACACGCGAGAATTGTGGACTATTAAAAACACATTAAAAAAACATTACATTATTTGTAAAATGTTTTGAGCCATTATCACTGTTACACCCGGAAACTGCACACCGCATTTTAAACCCATTGAACTGTACGCTATACTAGCGTATAGTTCAATGTTTAAACCAAAAAGGTTTTAGGTTTGTAAATCACTTGACGCACAACAAAAATTTACAAGAAAAAGAACGGCGGTAACGTCACATAAGCCAACGCGATTATTTGAAATCCACCACCGCGTGACGTAATCATGACTCCGCCCACATGCGCAATATCATATCTTGTTTATTTGTATCATGTACTGATATATAAAAAAACTAAATGTCAAAACTGTCAATTGTTTCTATTTGCCCAATAGGAAAAACAAACTTCTTGTTGGTAAACCCTGTATAATGTATAAGTTGAAAACAAGCAGGAAAGCAATCTCTAATACAAAAAAGTGCATATAAAAACGTATTGTCGTCACGTGTATGTTCTCTCCTAGACTCAGTGGCGAATTTAGGGGGGGGCTTTAAGGGCTGGTGCCCAGGGCGGCAAAAATTAAGGGCGGCAAAATTACGGGGCGGGGGCACCAAAATTAATTGAAGGAATCTTTTTGAAAAAAATTGCTAAAGAATGGAAAATAAAATTGAAGTAGAAATACGTCAATACGAGCTACAATTTAAATAAAAATCCCAAACGTCGTTTACGCTGCACTTTCAGTTTATTCAGTCGGGCTTATTTAAATATGGTCCTAATCAGATGGATTATCCTATTTGGCCACTGGCCACAGGTTTTCTAAGAATTTGCATGACCATTTGCCGCTTCTCGTCGTCCAGATGTAGTATGTTTTATTGTTTTATTAATGAAATAAATTCTATTTATTTTTAATAAAAAAGTTTTCTAGACTTCAGACTTGCCTAAGGTCTATTCCTGTGATGAATGATGTGACGGGGCGGCACTTTTCTTGTGTCCCTAGGCGGCAGAAGCATAAATACGCCTCTGCTCCTAGTTCCTAAACAATGTTCCCATACTAAAATTCGGGACGTCAGTATAAAAAAAATAAAAGCGCCAAATTTTGAAATTCTCAATATTAAAGTAGTGCAACCGTTGTCGCTTATCATTGAATAAAGAATAGATCGCTTATGGTTTTGGCATTGAACTATACTTTTGGTGTTTATACAATCTACTCCAATTTATTTTAGTACTCAAAGTTCGTAAAGCTGCATTTTATAGTGTCGGTATCGGTAAGCAATAAGAAATAAGAAATAAGCGGTAAGGAAATGAACTTATCGGTAACCTGTATATCATTTATAGTAGAAATAAGTGGTAAGCAATAAGCAGTAAGAAATATGGAATTGGTTCAAATTTATTTCTTACCGTTACCGAATCGGGAACATTCGTATACAGCTGTGACCTTACGAGCTAAGAAAAGACAGATGACATCAATAAATCAGGTGTTAAAGAAATATTTGAGTGAAATATATACTTTATTCAAGAATCGATGGGAAAATATTATGTCAAGTTGATTTTAATTTTACAATCGTACATTAGGTAACCTAAGAATTGTACCATAAACACAGTAATAATTTAAATTAAACCCGCAATGTGCATGCCTACTCTGTTACCGTTAAAGAACTATAAATGCGTTTTTACTTATTACTGCTTATTGCTTATTTCTTATTGCTTACCGATACCGACACTATAAATCCAGCTTAACACGTAACTGAAACTTCTGTGTAGTTCAAGTTTTATCACACTGTACCATAAAAAAATTGTATATTTAAAAGTGATAAAATACTTTATAGTTTATACAGTGTAAGTCAAAAGATAATTCTTTGAATGGATTCGAATGATTTGATATTAGTGGTACTCTATCCTCTTCCTTTACTTAAAATTAACTAAAATTTAAAAAATATACTATTTAATAATCTGGATGAATACCTATTAACTTGTCTAAACTACAAACATTTAGAATTTCCTCTGTTTATGTGACATTACATATGGGAATAGCCAGGAAAATTTAACCATGGATTTTGATTTAGAGGAAGAACTAGTATTTGACGAAGATTATTACACATTTTTAAATGTATCTCGTGAGGTATTATAATAAAAATTTACTTTAAAAACCTATTTATTATCCATATTACCTAACCTCAAACATTAATTATGTAAACACAACTCACATTATTTTAGGCAACCAAAGAAGAAATAAGTAATGCTTACCGTAACCTTAGTCGTATGTATCATCCCGATAAACATCTCGATCCGGAAAACAAGGAAAAGGCAGAAGTACTGTTTAATAAAACGAAAAAGGCATACGAAGGTGTGCGTAATTATCGTAATTCTACACATCATCCTTATGCAATAATTTTTTAGTACTTTCTGATCCCCACCGTAGGGCAATTTACGATAGTTTAGGTATCAAAGGTTTAGAGACGGAAGGTTGGGAAATTGTCCAACGTACCAAAACGCCTGCGGAAATCCGAGCAGAGTATGAGCAGCTTGCAGAAGAAAGAGCGGAAAGACTTAAACAACAACGTACCAATCCGCAAGGAGCAATTACTATTAACATTAATGCAACGGACTTATTTAATCCATACGACGATTTAAACTTAGACGATGATTTGAACATGTAAGTATTTAAAAACAGTGCTTTATTGACCTACCTATTGAACATGTAATTAAATTCGTACAGACCAACCTAAGATTACTTGGGCACATAATAATTATAAATATTAATTTATATATATGTACTTATATCAATCATTGTGCTTCTTATTACTAAGATAACGAAGAACTAATTTATTAGTCAAAATTACGACTTTGTATTATGTGTGACACTCAAAGAAATTTGAGACTGTGTTACATGTTAAGATTGCTTACGTGTTTGTGTCTTTTATTTCTATTGCCAGCCACCAAAGATCTTTTGAGCACAAATTTTTCCTGGATGAGGACGATGAGGCTATAGTACACTCTTAATACAATACTAATTTATTACTACTTTTGAAATGTACTGAAGTATTTCTACTAGGGGTGTGAAACGGTTCCAGATCCAAAACAAGATCCTGTATGGACCCAGATCTCCAGCTATGATATGTCCGGATCCGAATTTCTCCGGATCTCATACACAATTCGGATCCTCAAGATCCGGATTTATTTAACATGGTCCGCGTATCCGGATCCGAAATTCGATCACACGTGAATTTCGTTGATGTATGAAATTCATTCCATGTGCCCAACTTTCTTAAAAGTAACTATTAAAAATTTATTCATTGGAATCTCAAAATGGAAGTAGTATCTGGATCAGTAAATGAAATTTTCTCTAATCTAGTAATCTTCTCCACAAGTTTATTCAAATACGGATACAGCTACAGACTTTAGATCCGGATTTTATGTAAATTAATAGTGACGCAGATCCGGCTTTAACTCACAAATCCTTGGATCCGGATTATACCCCCAATTCCGTAGATCCGGATTTTCCATTCGGATCCACAAAAATCCGGTATTCCGATCCATTGGATCCTCTATCCGAATCGATAAAATTTGCTGATCTTTAGAGCCCTAATTTCTACTGTAAGACATGTTCAGTTGTTCACTGTGCAGTATGCAGGTTAGAACACTAATGCTAATCTTTCCTGAGATTGAGGGCCGATTCTCATTATAACGCAAGGCAGGAAAATGCACGGGAAAGGCACTGGTTCGGCAAGGGCAAGAAAATTTACAATCATACAAACTGTGACGAGCATGTTACGGTTTTCAGTTGATCTAATTGTATATTGTGCGACCATTTGAATAGTGACTAGTGTAGATACAATAATGTTCTCTTGAAATGTTTGTTCGATTACAGATGTTATTCTGTGTACTTTGTCTATAGTTGACCGACAGTTGCTAAATCCAAATTGGAAATTGGGTATGTTGACATTTGGTTTGAGATATTTTAACAACAGTTTCTCAAATAACTTGAATATGGTAGGTAGTAACATGTGTAACATACCTATGTATATATGATGTTACTTACTCAGCTGGGTTGTGAGGCCCTGTTGTATTCAAGTTTCCATAAGATTTGTTTTGAACAACTTTCGCCCGTATGGAACTGGTTTTTACTTTGCATTAGAGGTGCATATTGAATGAAACTATCGATCTCGTTATAAATGAGATTCGATTTACGGCTTAATGAGAAAAGTGACATTGCCGAGCGTATGGACTATAGTAGTTAAAAATGCTGTATAAATCTTTTTTTTTCCTCAAGTGTTCGTTCTGTCCGTAATCCTGTAGATCTGATTTTGGTATCATCACTTTTATCACATTTAACATGGATGATAGATGCTTTCTCGTAAAATAAAATGTTTACTATCTTCTGCAATTATGGAACTGCTTGAATTTGTTTAAATTTCTTATCGTGTTCCTTTACAATCCTTTTGTTGCACTTACATGCCATTGAAAAATCTTAACATTAAAAAACTTCTAGAGAACCTATAAATATATTACCAAGTGTGGAAATATCTGGAATGAATTTTAATCAATCTGTCGAATTACCATTAACGCAGAAAGATACTTGTACTTTAGCAGGCCAATTACAAACACACAATGGTACAGGAGGGGGCGGAATTAATGTCAGTTGGAGACATATATTTTCACACAAAAGCTGGGCGGAAGTCGAAATGTTAGCAGGTAAATATCGTTGGTAATTTATTGATTGTTAATTATGCATAATTTAGGAAATGGACCTGCAGTTTCATTGAAAGCTTTTCGAACTTTATCAAAACGATTTTTTTGGAATGGTGGTACGGTACTGCAATTTAGTCCACAAGGAATAAGACCGGGAATAATGTCTAGTAAGTTAAGATAATTTATCAGAGAGTGCTTCATAATTTAATTTCACTATAGCTTTAGCTATGCAGGTTGATAAACACACGGTTACATATTTTACATATCAGGGTGGGCTAAGATCGTTGCTTTCTACGTCTGTTGTAAAAGATTCAGGTACTGTTTATAAACATGATAGAAAAGAAACTTCATGAATTATAATTTTTAGAATTTGGGCTCTATAATTTTTCTGTTCAAGTTGGTTTACCTCATTCGTTTATTTCATTTAGTTATACCAAAAAAATGTTAAATCAAGAATTGAGGCTTAAAATCGCAGTTAAGTAAGTTCATTCTTTTATGGTACTTTTTATTTATTTTAATTCTAACCATTTTAGAGGAGGTACTTTTGGCGGAGTAATCGAATATGGTGCTGAAAAAAAAGTATCCAAGCACACTTGGTTGTCAGCAGCGGTAGCTGTGGGTGTACCAACTGGAGTAAAACTTAAAATAAAGTAAGTTTACAAATTTATTCAACATGGTCTTCGATTTCATTGTATGTTCAGGTTAGAATATTGTTACTGTTGATGAAAGCTTGTAGTTTGCAGCATAAATGTGTTATGACATGACACGTTTCATTTTTATTAGATTTTAATCACTTATTATATTTATGTTACATATTATTAGCAATATTGTATTTTATACATTGTTATTTCAAATTAAAAACATTTGGAGCTACTCAAAATTTCCAGATAACTGAGAAATTGTCGTTTTAAATCATGCTGCCGTCATTTGTTAGCCATGGAAGCAAGCAGAATATGTTAATGTATAAAATGCAATATTGCAAATAATATTTAACATAAATACCTATTGTTTAACCTTCGCCGTCCCGAAACGGGGTCACCGCTGACCCAGAAAAGACAAAAACGTCAATAGTTTTCACAGATTGTTTTTAAATTAATTCTCCTTTTGAGAATTCGCCTATTTTTGTAAGAAATTTAATATTTTTTTAAATTTTATTTTTTTAAATTTTTTTGTTGTTTTATTGTTTGTGTCCAATCATTTATAGTAACTTTTTTTGTAGAATAAATTTATTGGTTTTGAGTTTGTTTGATTTAATTCCATTATTAAAGGCGAAAATATATAGAATACGCTGCAAAAGTATAAAATGGAAATACTTAATTCCAACATTTTGAACTTGGGCCAATTTTGATCCGGTTTTGGGATTCCATGTTTTAAACTTATTTTGGGACGGCGAAGGTTAAGTGAATGTAGGAAATTTTACGCTCTTTTCAAAAACCTCGAAATATACAAATGAAAAAATGTAGTTATAGGATTGTATAAAAAAAACAAAAGACCCTGTATAAATCACGATGGATTCTACGTAAAAAAGGCCTCTAAGGAAGATTTTATTAATAATAGAAACTTATAGGGTATAGAAATCTACCAAATTCTATAAACGCCCTCTAGCGCCCAAACGATTAGAGATAGCTGAATTCTATTTACGCCATTGATTTTCTCATTCAAATTGAACTCCAGACACCTAGGTCCATTTTTTCCATCTCCATTTCTTAAAATACAGAGTGTTTCTATGAGAAAGTGTTCAATGTAGACCACCCAATACAATTGAGGTTGCTTCTCTTTATTAAGGCATTTGTCATATCTGTGAAAAAGCTTTGCAATACCTTCTTCATAAAATGTTGGCGCCAATAATTTGAAGTGAGTTGTGACGGTTTCTTTGAACTCCTTGTCAGTTTAGAAGGGCTGCTCCCGAATAATTCTTCAATTTGGTCAATGAAAGTCACTCGGCGCCAAGTCGGGACTATATGGTGGATGTTAGAAAATGTCCCATTTAAATTGCTCAAGGAGCCGTTGGGTTACATGAGCACTGTGAGGATGGTCATTGTTAGGAATCAGAACAATTCCAGAAGTCAGCATGCCTCTTTCTATGTTTTGAATAGCTCTCCGTAAGCGTCGCAAAGTTTCACAATAAGAATCTGCAGTAATTGTTGTTTCCGGTTGCATAAATTCCACAAGCAACGGACCTTTGGGGTCCCAAGGAGCGCCTGTTGAACGTTTGTTTTAATTTTTTGGGTTTGTTTGGAGAATGTGTGTGCATCCATTGTTGTGAAAGTTGTTTCCTTTCGTATAATGGATTTCAGAAAAATCTTCTCCATCAGTATTGTAATGCCAAGAAAGGCCAAAGCTGCAGGCATTTGGCAGTTTTGTGGTTGTCAGTCAACATCTTTGGGATCCAGCAAGCACAAAGTGTTCTGTAGCGCAAGATATGAATAAACCTTGCAATTGACATTGGACAAGGGAATCAAGAGACATAGCCATGTTTACGTGACTGCAGCTCACAAGCAGATCACCAACAACTGGCATGTGCCATGATGGACTCGTCAGTGACAGAGCGGGGAGATGCACACACTTGCTGCATGCCTGGCCTTAATACTGTGTCATCCGAGGTTGTAAAAAAACAGCCCTCGTATGTTAGCTAGTTGTAAAGTTTAATAGTTATTGATTATAATTATACATTCCAAATCAAGTAAATTACTTGATATACTTAGGGCTCTTCTTCTTTCTCCTTTCACTCCTATGGAGTATAGGACATTCTTTTCTAAGGGTGTTTGGGTTTCCGATAGCTGCATTTCCGATACTCCTGTATATCGTCAGTGGGTTGATGTATTAACTCTTCTACTAGGTTTTTCTGTTTTTCTCTGTCTTTGAATGCTCCTTTTCCATGTATCTATGGTTCTGCATGGTTTCCTTTTCCCACTTCCGCAGCAGTCAAAAGCTTCTCTTGGTTTCTGAAGTGTTCGAAACTTAGGACAATATTTGTATATTCCAAGTGTCTGTTATCACAACAAAGTCTGTAAGTTATTCTATGTTTGTGTAATTTGTGAGGAGAATACTGCTTTATTATCAATCAAGGAAGGAAGGAAGATGAAGGGTCTCAATCAGGGTGTGTGTTTTTTTTAATTAGCGGAATGGTAGATTTTATGCACATTTCATTATGGAAGACCTGTATACAGGGTTTTTCAACGAAAAGGAGCCACCCTTTATAACTTCTAACAGAATCAAAATTTGAAAAATCGGCGATACCCGTCTATAATAATATCGAGGGGGACACTTTTTGACATAAGTTTGAGATTTCATACCTTAACCCCCTGGGTCCCACAAACATACCCTTAATTTTTTTAAATGGCAACATGGGTCATGTGATACGTCATTTGAAAGGTCTTTTGATATCTTGCATTACTGCGTTTAAAATTTTAAAATCGTTCAATTCGTTTGTGAGATATTTTAATTTAAAGTTTTAGAGAACTGATATAATTTTCTTCAAAATGGTTGTTTTTTATTTATTTTTTTGCTTTTATAGTCAAGATAAATTGATACGAAATTCATTGTATTAAACTTTTTTTTATTTACATGGAAATAAAACTTAAAATAAATTAAAAAGTCAGTAATACTTTTATATTGCATTATTATAACGACAAATTATATCAGTTCTCTAAAACTTTAAATTAAAATATCTCACAAACGAATTGAACGATTTTAAAATTTTAAACGCAGTAATGCAAGATATCAAAAGACCTTTCAAATGACGTATCACATGACCCATGTTGCCATTTAAAAAAATTAAGGGTATGTTTGTGGGACCCAGGGGGTTAAGGTATGAAATCTCAAACTTATGTCAAAAAGTGTCCCCCTCGATATTATTATAGACGGGTATCGCCGATTTTTCAAATTTTGATTCTGTTAGAAGTTATAAAGGGTGGCTCCTTTTCGTTGAAAAACCCTGTATACCAAAGGTTTCAGATAATTGAGCATTTTTATTCAATTTATGGTCTGCTGCTAAGCATAAAATGGTGTGGAGCGAATGAAAAGATTTATAATTTTGTAATAACAATATATGCATATTGTTTATATGAAAAAATGTACTGTAAGAATATAGAATGAAATTTAGGTTTAGAACAATTTTATAAGATTATTTTATATTTTTGGTTTTAGATTAAATAGGGCTAACCAAACGTATTCGTTCCCTATCCACTTATGCGAAGAAATAATACCATCAGCAGTTTTCTACGCCACCGTTGTTCCATTAGTAGTATATGTTTTAGTAAAGAAAGGAATAGTTGAACCATTTCATAAAGAACAACAAGCGCAGAAGATCGAAAAGGAGAAGCAAAAAAATAAAGCAAAGTTGATAGAAAAACGTAGAGAGGCACAAGCTGCAGTTGACCTTATGGCTGCTACTTATGCACGTATTTGTAATGATGAAGAGAATAAAAAAGGTCTTATTGTTATTAAAGCATTGTATGGGAAAATATTAAATGGTAATTTAATGATATTATGAAGCTCAATAATGTTTTAAATTCTTTTCTCTAGAAACAACTGAAAGTGAAGAAATTATAAATGTAACTATACCCTTGCAGTGTTTAGTGAAGGACAGTAAATTGGTCTTATATGAACAATCAAAGGTAAAACTTATAATCATTACCGTACCTTACTTCTAATAAGGTGCATCCTATAAAATTAAATTATTAAATATTTATAGTCGAGGATCTAATAAACATGGATTGGCCACACTGTTACTTTTATACTGAATAAAATAGAATGGTTGCATGTCTGTGATATGTATTACTGTTTACTTGTAACAGGTTAATTCATGCTTGTTAGATCATTGTTTCCAATTCTTAGTGCGCCATAGGTGTAATGTGTAATATTAGTATACTGCAAAAAAATACAGTGTTACATTTATTTTCAATATATTACCAACCTTATTAGGTCTATGCGTACTTATAGTGCCCCTGTACATTACAGACACTAGGATTGTTCTCTATAGTGCGTCCAAACCTCCCGCTGCAGTATGGAGCTTATGGGAAAACAGTGCACGATTGCCAAACTTATTATGCCAATAGATTACTGTACCTATAATACTGTATCTACGGTACGTGAGACACAATTTCTACCCTCAAATAAATAAAAATATTTGCAATGCAATACAAATTTAGACAAATTTGGTATGTAGGTACTTTCTGAAAAGAAGATTTTTAATAAATGGTGTTAGTTTAATTCGATAAATATTGTAGAAGAAGCGGGTAATAAATTTGACAGTACAAGGAGTTCATGACAATTGATGTCATTAAATGACATTTCGCGTTTGACAACATTGCTGTGAAGAACAAGGATACCGTTATTTGGAAATGACTAAAGATAGTAAAAGAGAGAGTTACTCCATAAGAACCCATACTGCATCGGGAGGTTTGGACGCTCTATAGTAGAAAAATTAAACAATCGAATATTACTTGTAGTCAATTTGCTTTGTAATTGATTAAGCAGTGTTCTTGTATGCCTGTTTATTTATGATTTTAACAATTGAAAAACATTTTCAGAGCCAATTACCCGGATTCTTTGATCCTGTAGTAGGTGAAGAAAAATTTCTATATGTGTCCTATAGTTATCGTAGTCAACCTTATGAAGTAACGGTGGGCGATTGTGAACTTTTACGATTACCGAAGTCTAGTAAGTTCGGTTTCTGATTATTTGTTGTCATCATGCTTTGTTGATAAGTCTAATATGGTTAAAATCAAATTAAAGTAATATTTGGAAGAATTTTTTATAAGCTTATTTTACGTTAAATAATCAAGAATTTTTGACCATAAATCTTTTTTACTTGCTAACATGATATCCTATTTGCAAATGAAATTAACGATGATAGTGTTACAAATGTGTTGTAATGTGTACTCTTATTGAATCATTTTAGACAGACACTACCTACTTACAATATTTGCATAAATCATCACCAGAGGTCGTGTGTGATAATATTACAGTCACAGATTACACACCTATACAAATACGACGCTCTAGTCGGTCTCTGAAGTTTGTGAATCCAAATTCTGTGAACTTGAGCCATTAAATTGGTGGTTTTAAAGAGGGAAATGTAATGTAAATGAAACGATTTATAAGTTTAAACTAACCTAAACAACTATACTATAACTAGAAAGTAACACAACCCACAATGTAAGTTTAACAACAGATAGAATCTGAAAATAGCTTTGTAGGTTGACAACCAAACCCCACATTTTTGTCACACCCATTTTAAAATTGGATTCACGGATGTGGTTGAGCTTTGCATCTGTATAGGTCTGTAATCTGTAATTACAGTTGCAAATATGAATGTGACAATTGATCTCCCAAATCTTAGCATGTTACTAATTGTTTTCCTTAATTTCAGATCATCGTAGTAGTGTAACATAACAATGATACTTCCGAGGTTAGTCTATAAATAAATTAATTGTAGTATTTTTGCATACTTTTTGTAGAGGTTTTTTTTTGTATAAAATTCAGTCAGCCATTTACTTGTAATAGTCATGGTGTACTTATTTACACTAAAGCCAGTCATTTTGATTTATTAAAGTTCTTCACATATATAATTTTTTCTTTATTTCATCTTACATCTAGGAATAAATACCTGCATTCCTTGATGCAAGGTGAGCGTAGTGTGGGAGATCTAGTTGAGAAATATGTTTTTATCACGTTCAGAAATAGTGTACATTTTAAAACTGCAACGACTGCAGTTTCTATCGGTTCAATACTCTGGTATTTGGTACATAAAAGTTTATTAAGAAAACTATTTTACAGCCATACTCATTTTCAACAATCAACTTGTTATTCTAATGCTTAATAAATAAAATTGCATTTCCTATAGCTGCACAAAAACATCTCAATATGGAACAGACATAGTGGCTTCGGTTTATTAATTCTAATAATTTATTTATATATTTAGTTATGTAAAAATTGCTAATGTGGTGAACTTTGCAGTGATAGCATATTAATACTGTGTTCACCCTGCGCTAATATCTTATTAATTAATGTTAATTCTACATCTTTTTGATTAATTGCTTCAATTGGTGTCCAGGATTGGTCATGTTCTAATCGAAAACTGCCTAAGTGCGAATGTGGGCTATTTGTCCATTCCTAAAAGCTTTATGTTTAAAAAAAATGGAATCTATGAGCTTATTAATATCACTATGTACTTTCAATAAAAAATTTTACCGCCATTTTAGTTGAGATGAAACTAACCTGAGGAGATAGCATGCTGAAATATTCCTGTCCTGATGGTCTTTTATATAAATGGTACACATTTCCAGGAACCTTAACAAAATTACAAGCTGCATGATGAAGATCTAAATTAAGTTTTGTTTCTCTAAGTACATTTTCTGCTTGTTGTTGTAAAAAGCGAATCTAAAAACTGAATTGCTTTAAAAAGAATTTTGTAATAACGTTATACTTACTTGATCAGCAATAATTTGTAACTTATTGCATGCGTTTGCATGTATAAAATTATCTGCCTGGAAGAAAAACTTTGTTAAAAAAATCATCAAATTGCCATTTTTGAAAAATTAGAAACATCGACGTTAATAACATCTACTTCCGAATACATTTATAAGGTCCACCTTCCCTCATAGGTGATCCTACACAACAAATATACCAAAATACCGCCAACTAGGTTTTTTGGAAGTATACAAAAAACCTATAATAGTTGGCAGTATTCTTAAAGTGAAAGGAAGGCAAGCTAATTGAATAATATTACGGGAATGCAAAAGACAAATAACAAAAACTGAGTTATTGTCAACGTTATTGTGTTCCTATATTTTTCAAAGCGTTTTTTAAGCTTAGTGGTACTATGTATGTGGGTAGAACTGTTTAACCCTTTCAGGACGGATGACGCTTATAGTCGACATTAGTGATTTTGCCCCACAGACAGATGTCGACTATAGTCAACGGTAGTGGTTTTGCACTCTTTAAGCCTTCCCTGTATATTTAAACATTAAAATTTTTTATGACGTGCTGCACAGACGGATGGCGTGTTAATTCGACACACTAAACTGTTCTATATAAACGGGTGGTGCCTATAGTCGACACATTCAACATTCCCCACAGACAGATGTCGACTTTACTTGCATTCGGCTAAAGTCGCCATACATCGGCTGCTCAAACGATTTCTCCATATTAGTCTTTTTGTGAATGTTGTTTATTTTGAGCAGTATTGTTTCCGATGGGCAATATTATTATTAAAATTATTTTTTTTGTTAAACCAATTTTTAATTAGGTACCTTATTAATTATACAACCAAATAAAAAAGTGTCGACTACAGTCAACATCAATCTGTACGGTTTGACTACTTGGCGCCGTCTGTGTAGCAATGTTAGGTAAAATCGAGCCGTACGGAAAGGGTTAATAGATAACCACCTTTTGTATTTCAATCGCTAGTTCAACAAGATCATTGGGGGCTCTTTTACCCACAGCTGCACTGTTTACAAGTTGTATTCCACAAGGTTCATCACTGCGGTTTACGAGGGAGACTAAAAAGACATGTATTATGTAATTAAAGACGATAGTTTCAGTAAATACCTTTCTTTGTAAGATTTTCAACTTCGAAACCAAGTGCTCGTTTCATATTTAAATGAAAACTTTTACCTTGTAAACTATGCTTATTTAAAGGTTATGTACGAATACTAGTGATGGGCAAATTCGAATTAAAAATAACCGGTAGTCCGATTATTGAAATAATCGCCTTAGTCCGATTATCGGTTTCGAGTATGAATTACGATTATTAATTATGACTATGAGTTTTCCTCTCATGTTTTAATTTATTTATAGAACATAATAACATAAATATAAATACATAATAAAACGGCAAGATTTGCGTATTTCTATTATCAAATTTCACCTTAAATAATATCAAATGTCCTGTTGAATGAATGCTGTCTCAGCGAATGTCTGTGTGAAGCTGTGAACTGTGAAGTTTTTGCTTACGAAGCTTAAATATAGTTAATTTGCTTATGTTATAGACAGTGGCGGCATTTCAGTGTTTTGTTGGAGGGGGCAACGAATAGTTTTTTCTCTATTGGGCCAACGAAAAGGTAACAGACGGGATTCTGGCTAGGAACAATTTTTTTTTGAGAAATGCAAAACACGTCAATTGTTATGTTGAGGGGTGCAACTTTTGTCATGATTTTCAATCTGAAATTATTTCATCCCTTAGCGCAGGTACAGGGTAAACAACCCTTAAATTTTTAAATAAAAACAAGGGTTAATTTTTTCTTGTGCTAATTAATAAAACCAGTTTATGGAAATTCAAACTTAGTTTAATAAATGTTGGAAGTGCCTACCCTCAGCTTCCATCCAATAATACGATTTTGATTAAATCGTTCCCGTACATTTTGCAGCAAAGTTGTCTCCCTTGATATAAAAATTGACGTGTCATTGCATTTCTCAAAAGAAAAAATATTCTAGCTAGAAACCTGTCTGTTACCTTTTCGTTGGGCCACCTTGTATATTATTTTATAATGGAAAGTTTTGCGTAATTTTTTCTTTTCTGTTTAAACAGACAGTCCAATTTTATTTTATTGAGGTTTAATGTATAGCCCTCACAGTCCAGCCCACATTGTTGGGGGGGTCGGCCGCCCCCCTCAGCCCTCCCTAAATGCCGCCCCTGGTTATAGAGGTTATAGTCCGTTGTTGCTTTTACTTTACTAAATTACTACTATTCAAGTTTGAATTATTTTTAATTCGATTTATAGTCCGATTATCGCAATCCTCGAATCGGCATATTCCGATTATCGAAATTGTCCGATTATGCCCATCACTAACGAATACGAAGTGGAGTACATTGAAGATTGAACTGTGTAAAGGTAGCCACACACATACAGTTTTTCCTCAAGGCGCGGACTGCGCAGTCCAAACCTTGAGATTTTCCTCAACGTGTATGGTGAAGACCTTGAGGCCGCTGATGCCGTGCCGATGGAATGTACAGTCCACAAAATCCTATTCGAAAAACCATTGTGAATAACTGCGCAGGCCTGCCTGTAGAGGCCAAACTCGGCGTGCGTGGTGGAATCGTAAGGTTTAACACAGAGTGCATACTTAAGGACAAGGTAGTTCCTCCGCGACAATCTCAACCAAAAGTTTCGTCCCATGTAACCATAGTAACTTCTATTATTAACCATTTTTGTCACGCCAGTGGAAGTACACTTTTTGTTCGGACTGTCCGCGTTGTCATGGAACAGATTGCGTATACAATCATTCGCTTGCCTAAACATATCTAATAATACCAAAAACGTCATGTTTCTCAAGGCGATATCTTCAAAGTAGACGGTAAACAATTCTCAAATGTTTTCACAATATTCGTATAATCCCTCTCTAGCATTCTTTAGTTTTTCATTAAATTCTGACATTTAGTTTTGACAGTACAATTGATAATGTGTCAGTGCCCACATAACACGAGATCTGCAAGGGATGTCCTGTGGCCTTATGCGGACATTCAGAAGTTCTCAGAATGTCTTTCGGATGTCCTGGGGATTTATGTGGACATATAGAAGTCCTTAGAATGTCTTTGGGACGCCTTTGAAAGATATGTGCTACGTGGGCGGTGTTTTTTGTATATGGGTTATATATCAATTATGCCAATTTTAAGTGTAAATATCTCGACTTAGGGACGGTAAACCTCATTTAAACTCCACAGATGTTTCGATAACGTATTTAATAACGTATACGCCAAGTTTGAACAAATTCTGTCGCAAATCGTTCCGCGGAGGAACTACCTTAAATGTATGTAATATAGGGTGTAGAATTAGGGATTTCAATGTATAAAAATCTTAATATTCGGTTTTTTGCTTCCCTAATTATTTTAGACAAAAAGGCTATTTAACTTTTTGGTAGATAGAAAAAATTCACATCCGTAGGTAGATGTTGTGTTTGTTTTAAAGTTTTACTTAGTATAGCATGAAGGAAAATTGGAAATTAAAAGTGATAGGTACTGTACATATATCTTCTGGTTTTCCTGTCCCAGCTCTGAACAAGAACAAAGTATACTAAACGTGTTTATCTACTATTCATATATTATTAAAGATGAACATTACGACATTCAATTGAGCATCGTGAAGGATGTATTTTGGCGGTTTGACATTATTGGAAAAGTCATCGCTATAAAATTACGGGGCTTCCAAAGTAGGCCACTTAACCATGACGCATTAGCTTGCTAAGGAGCCTGCATTTGTACAAAATCAACGTCAATTCGTCCAGACTACCGTCCAGACACTAATCTTCAACCCTAACAACTATATCCCGCGGTCAGGACAGTCCATTGAGTTATTCTAGTTCGACCAGTTCCCAACTAGGACGTATGCAAGATAAAGTTTGTCCCACGAGAGCTCGAGTGTGACTCATTAGTTACTGGTGTGTGAATTAACGCAAATTATTAGGTTGTCTTTGTCATACTTACAAAAAGTACCTAATGGAAAAGAGAGCGAATATAAAAAATATATCTTTTAACATTGGCATTGTAAATTACGTAAACGTATGTTGAGTATGTATCGTAGTGTCAGCTGTTAGCTGTCAAATTGATTGTTATTGTTAACCTATATTTTGCTTTATAATGTCGCTTAGCAATAAATCGTTAAAAAGTCAATCGTACATTATGCTAATCAACGTACTCAAATATTTTGAGAACGAACGCGATCAAATTTACCGTTAATATGAATAGTTTAGGTAAATAAGAGTACACTAAATTTATATTTTGGTAGATTTGAGGTTAGAAGATTAAAATGCCCTATAGAAGATAGCTAAGACAAACGTTTTAATTTATATCGTTCGGATAGTTTTTAGGTATGAGTCACACTCGAGCTCTCATGGGACAAACTATAACCAGCAATCGCAGTATTATCAAGCGTCGGTAGATGCCATTGCTGTACGAGTCACGAACTGACGTTAAATCTCAGTCCGTGCGTGGGGCAGCCTCATTTAATGGAAATCCTCAAGGCTTAGACCGCGCAGTTTTGCCTTGAGGAAAAACTGTATGTGTGTGTCTACCTTTAGTATAGAGTTCAATGTTGGAGTAACTTTTATATAAAACCTACGATACACATAAACACGGTATGCTGATGTGCACCGGCTGACGTCATCTTCGATGGAAACTCACGTATACTATTTATAAAGCATGCAAATTGTGGACGTAAAGTGGGACATCCATATACCTACCGAATTATATAACAATAATGTCACTGTAGTAAAATATAGAAAAGTTATGCTCGATTTTATGTGAAAATTGACAGTTTCTGGTTTTCTCGATATATCACGTTAAGGGTTGACTTTTGAGAAATTTTCATACCGATATAAAATGCTCAAAAGATAATTTTCTATAATATTTATTCACATGTTTTTCCTCATAAGTTACAAATAAAAAAGATAAGAGCGATTTCATACATAAGGGTTGCTTACTTTCAGAAATATCGAAATAACTTGTTAAGGGTTGCTTTATGTGAAAATATTATATATATCTAAAATATTGATCATATTAATATCTACATCTTTTACTTGAATAATTTTTCTGAGAAACGATGAACAAGAAAACTATGACCGATTTTGTAATGAAACTGCAAAAGCAGTTTTTTCCATATATCTTGATAAGGGTTGATATTTGTGAAAATTTTATTCTGATATAAAATGTTCCTTATAAGAATTCCTAAAACTTTTATTAATATATTTTTTTCGAAAAGTTGTAAACAAAGGAGTTATCGTTATTTAGATGTACCGCTACGACTACACCGAACGCCGTTACTTCTCGGGTGACGCCATGCGCTAAGCGAACGCCTTTATACAAATACGCAGCTGTTTATGTGTATCGTGGTATGAACACAGTATACGGCTTATCGTAAGACGTATACTGTGGTATGAACGTGGTATGAACCACAGTCTAAAGGTTGTATTTAGATTTTAGACTGTGGCACAGACACTGTGACTGTGGTATGAACGTGGAGTAAGTTGTTTTCTTTTTGGCAACTCTGCAATAGGAAATCTTCCCGCCGATTTAATATCGTAGTATTTGTATCGGTACTAAAGGAAAAATAATTTGCCAGAAGTTGTTTATTACGCAATATTTAAAAATCCGAAGTTGTTTGTTTACGAAATTAAGAAACAAGGCAAACATCTTCAACCTAGTTTAAACTTTTTTGGAAATGTCAAGTTAATTTTATAACCTTACAAATTTGTAATTATTAAAATGTTAAATAATGTTTTTGAATGTAGCAAAATGGTAGTGTATTTTTAAAGTTATCTCTTACTTCTTTTGAATATTTTAGTTTTGTCAAGCAGAATTACAGTCCTTTTACTTCAAAAGGTATTTACGTGAGGTACCTAACAACAACTGAAGTTGCTGCTGCCTTGAGGCCTTTTTATTTTTCTGTACACCCAGATTTATTTGGCCAACATCCGAGTCAGAGGGTACAATTATTTCACAAATCAATGTTTGTTAATGGCAATTATTTTGCAGACTACTAATGAAAATTCTTTAAAGCATTTGAGTTCATTTATTGCTACAGTGCAATCCAGGAAGAGAATTACACCATGCAATTTAGAATTTTATGTACGAGATAAGAGAAGCGAGTCCAGTATGTAGGTAGTCCAGGTTCATCACAGTTCAATAATTACTATTTTACAGATACTTTGCGTTTAGTTAAAATACAACTCAATATGAACGACATACGTAAAGTGGTTTTGACGATACTAAAGTGTTGCGATCTTTCCACTGAATATGTGGATAAAATTCCAGAACCGATCCAACATTTACAAAGTTTTCAACTACATGATGATATAAATTTCAATGATCTAGAGAATGATCCTAATTTTAGTATGTCTGCTTTCAATGATAAAATTAAAAATGAGATGGATAATTTTCGACTTAAAGTTTGGATTAAAAAAAATTATGAATTGGCGCGGAAGTTAACAGCCGCACATCGACCATTACGAGAGGAATTGGCAAAATTAAAGAATAGTTTTTTAGAACGACTGGGAATTTTAGATATATGTTGGGATTGTGGTTGGAACGAACGGCATTTTATGGGCTGTCTACAAAGTCTAAAGGATATGGCCGAGCAACATCCGAATGAAATGCACATTTTAAGAGGTATGATTTGGCGACATAGTAGGTCTACTTTTATTAATTTTAACTGAGAATCTTATATACGAGGGGTACCCAAAAATAACAGGAATTATTTTTTAAAAGTTTTTTACAAAACAAATTATCCCCTTCATTACAACTAATACATTTGTCCCACTGGCGCTTGCACTGTTCGAAACATTTTTTTGTAGTCATCTTTACAAATCCCTGACAGCTTCTCCCAGGTTTTTTTGTCGACCTCTTCAATGTTGTCAATCGTTGTCCTTTCATGCAGCGAAACCATGCCATTTTCAGCCAAAAACTGGCTAACAGAGAGGGCTATGTGTGCAGGTGGAAGAACCAGTCTGCCACAAATTGGCCCTTTTTTGAGGAACACTGTTGCGAAATCTTCTTAAAACTTCGAAATAAAAAGTTTGATTGACTGTTTGACCTGGGGGAACAAACTCGCTTGTCATCGAAAAAGCAAATCAGCTTGTTTTGATGTTTGATGCAACGACAACATTTTTTTGGAAGGCGTGACAATGACTTTTTTCATTGGCCTGACTTGCTTTGTTTCTGGATCGTAACCATAGCACCATGACTCATCACCAGACCTTCGACAGAAAATCTGGATCAGTTTCAAGCTGTTGTTTCAAAGCACATCATGTTTCAATTCGACATTTTTTACTCTGATAGTAGTTGATTCATTCTTTAAGAACTCATATTGGTAACCTGCAAGTAGGTAATCTATTTTTTCAAAATATGACAAGATTCTTCGTTTAATGAGTAAAAGGTAAATTCCAAATTAATTTCTGCTTTCTTCAGTTGAATAGTTCTACATTTTTCTTACTGTTACGAAAAAGGATAAAAATCTAGAGCTGTCACTTTGCGAAGTTATAAACAACTGACATTCCAGAATTGCAAAGACATGTTAAGTCACACATTGCAGAGGTCTACGCAACTTTGATTTTTATAATATACCTATAGTTTAGTAAGGTTTACTAAGCTTGTAAAATTTTAGGTAGAACATTAGTATTCGCTCCTTTTACTGGTGTTAGTCTTGATGGTCACATAATGTTGTATAATGGAGAAGTGCGACATAATTGGTTGGATGTTAGTTGATTTTTAAATTTTAAAATTGAAATTAAAGTGATTGAAATTACAGAGTATTAAAAAAATTAAAACATACGACGAAACGTTACAGAGAATACCTGCATTTGAGAAAGCGGTTTCACAAGTTTTATTGAATATACAAGTTGTTAGAAGGTGAGAGTAGATTAAGTTACCTGTTAATTATTTGTTTTTGTAGAAAATTTATGCCTAAAATTGAAGCCGCTAATTATGAGCGAAATTTGCAACAATTAACAACAAACATTAACAATTATTTAAGTAGAAAATTGTATCCACCTGAATGGCCACCGTCACTTAAAGACTATGAAATAGTTGTTGAAAAGTATGTATTTTTGTTGCATAATATATTAATTATTTGAATAAATCAAAATTAAAGCGAAGCCGGACCTCTTATGGTATCACCAACAGGTCAATTTATTACTCCTTGTACATGTCCTGGAGTGTTACTAGTCAAATTTATTACTGAAAACTTGACGGAGGCTGCAATAAGGATTGATAATTATAAAAGGTAGGTTTTAATAATGATGAAAATATCTGTTATAAAAAGATGTTAATGATTTATCATTACGATACGATACGTTTAATGTCACGAAATTGTTGTGCTCTCTTAATGTATAGTGTGACAAAACGTTATTTATTTGTAATCGTAGGTGAAGCTCCTCGTAATTGACTTTGGTGTTATTCTCCACAATGGAGACAATCTAAAGCAGTTGTAAAGTGGGACAGTTAATGAAACTTCCAGTACTTCATTGAACTTGCCGACGTTTCGATTGGACCCCCCCAGTCGAAACGTCGGCAAGTTGAATGTACTAATTTTAGTTTTTGTTTTTCCTGTTAATGGATACTATATCTGTTGGACATTAAAGCCTGTTACTATTATTATTATTATTAGTCACTTCACCTCAAAACAATGTTGGCCACGATTAAAATTAAAAAAAAAAACAACTCAAAATTACTTTTTCAACCAACACTGTTATTGAACTTGTCAACAAGTAGCTTAAAGTGACAAAAAAAACTGATCCAAATTAAGAAAAAGGACGAAATGAATCCCCAATAACTAAATAGCATTTTATGTATTAAATTTCCTTTTATTTACAAATGTATTTTGACTGTTACAGTATTACAATAATAAATTGTAATCTTTTTCATTACAGAGACAAATATGTGGAGCGCTCTTTGCATCAACAATGTATCGACGAACTGCACCTACCTGTGCTTCATAAGGATGATAATGTAACACCCGATTTAATGATAAATTGCTGTAATCACTTATTGAAATATAAAGATGATTTAGAACATCTTAAAGGCCTTCACTTAACAATAAGTACATATTATTCTGTTTTAACAGATGGAACAGTGTGCATTCCCTGGAATTGGACCTTGTGACATAATTATTTATTTGATTTACTGTAAAATTGTTAATTGCTTAGAATTAAATTATGTGTGAATTTTTAAATGCGTTTTTAAGGTGCTGCTTTGACTAAAAGAACTATTACAAATTGTACACAAAAATGGTCTTTCACCAGTGTGAATTCTTTTGTGTACTTTTAAATTTTCATTTGTTATGAAGGTTTTGGAACAGTAATTACATACGTAAGGTCTTTCACCTGTGTGGTACCTGGTGTGAATTTTTAACGATTGAGCAGTAAAAAATGATTTTGTACAATTATTACAACTGTAAGGTCTTTCCCCGGTATGCACAGAGCGAAGGTGAAATTTTAGATGTGTAGAGGAAGCTAATTTTTTATTACACATATGACAAAAATGCTTTGACGCCTTCTTTTCACCACTATGTCTTTTTATGTGCTCATTCAGTTCACATTTTGTAACAAATGCTTTACCGCAAACTTGGCACATGAAATCTTTTTCTTTTGTGTGGATGTATTTTACGTGAGAAACTAGTGATGCTTTCATTGAGAAGGTTTTATCACATGCTTTACATTTATGCTGTTTATCGTTAGAGTGTGTAATTAAGTGCGCTTTTAATCCATCTTTTAATGAAAATGGTTTACTACATATTTCGCAAATAAATAATTTATCTCTTGCACCAAAATGAATCTAAAATAAGGTAATTATTATATAATAAACTTTATTTTAAGAGGTATACCTTTTTGTGTTTGTTTAAATATGATTTTGAAGGGTAAAATTTGCTACAAATTTCACATCCAAATGGTTTCTCACCAGTATGTGTTCTAATGTGCCTGATTAAAGTTGAACGAAGATCGAAACCTTGGTTACATTCAGGACAGTCATAAGGTTTCTTTCGGTCGGAATGTTTAGATAAAAAGTGTTGACGAAGTGATCCCGATTCCATATACGATTTACCACAAACTTGGCAAGCGTGGGTACGTATACCAGTATGAGTTTTAAGATGCCTCGTTAATTGCCCTTTGCATCCAAAATTTTTCTCACAAATGTGACATTTGCATAAGTTTTCTTCTGTAAAAAAAATTGACGGGGTAGAGTCTCTTAATTTTATTAAAGCAAGTTGCATTTCTGTATTTTTAATTTTTTTTATGTTTGATTTTGTTTTAATATTGTCAATACCCATTTCACTTATTTGTGGTTTCATTTCAATGTATGGATCATTTTTTAACAAATATTTTCGTAACGTTTGATCAGAGTTTTCAATCTTTTTTTTTAAATCGAAAGATTGCCGCAGAATTGTTAAACATTTATAGCATAGATTTTTGGGAAGACTATCATTTTGTTTCACCTTAAAAAATAAATACTTAATGTTAAATGATTATGTATTGTATTATACCTACTTCAACATCAGCGAATTCAGTTATCAATTTTACACCATCACATTCAAACAAAGATTGCATTTTTTCAGATGATAAAAGGCAAATTCTACATATTTTGGTAAAATCTAAATTAAACCTATTTATTACTTTAGCCATACTTATAAGTTTCCCTCCTACAATGTGTTTTATATAAAAGTGACAGTACGTATAGGCGGCATAAAAATCAATAATACAGAAGGTGTGTACCTTTTGTGCTACTCATGTTACTATTTATTGATTTTTGACCATTCAACTAAGAAACAACAAAACGATCTCGGTTTTGATTCCATCTACAAAGCGGGGAGGGGGGGGGGGGATTATTTTTTGAGGTCTTTTCTGACTAATAGCACAGATAATATCTGTGCAGCTGTGCTAATAGAATATTTCTTGACTAAGTCACGGTTATATTTATGTGAAATCTGGGAATAATCGTGTAACTTAATAGGTACAATTTTTGCCTATGAAAATTGATATGGTTTCTTATTCATTCTCCATAGGCAATACAATGATTTAGTATCATATTATTTTGACTTTTTAAAGACAGTTCCCTCTGTCTGCCATATGACTAGTATACGTATAATGGATTGGGGATAGGACCCAGTACACTATCTTGTGGTACTTCCGCTTTTATCCCTTTTATATCCGAATACCATTCTGAAGAGTCTGTCCGAGATGTATGAAGTTAGTATTTCTACATATTGCTTTGGGAGCATTTTGTTTAACTTGTGTATCAAACTTTCGTGCCATACTTTGTCGAACATCTAAGAAGACGGCTGAGCAGACTTTTGTTAATCTTCCAGGGCACACTTGATGGTGTCTGTAATTCTGTGCACTTCATCTATTGTCGAGTGCTTTTGCCTGAATCTAAATTGTTATGTCATTGGTTTCTATTATTGGCCTGAGTCTTTTAAGCAACAGTTTCTCAAAGAGTTTTGAGACTATTGGTAGTAGTGAGATCGGTCTGTAGGATTTCACATCTTGTTTTCCAGATTTTGGTAGCATTATATCTACAACTTTCCAACATGCTGGGCCATGTTGTACTCTAGCTAGAGGTTGCATTGAAGATGTAGGTCAGCATGATTATACCTTTTCTAGGTAACTACTTTAGGATTTCTCCTGTGACCCGGTCGAATCCTGGAGCTTCCTTCAGCTTCAAGTTAGTTTTTATCTCATCTGCTACTTCTTCAGGGGTAACTATGGTGTGATATTATGTTCAGTATCTTTGATTTTCAATGTTAGTCAGATCTTGATTTATTTGCCCTAAATTGGGAGTGAATATCTGAGCTAGGTGTTTCGTAAACAGCTTGTGGCGAGCGCGTTTAAATATTCGCGCCAGTCGCATATATCCGTTGCCCCCACTCAACAGGTACGGGAGACAAGACGAGCTTCCTCCCGACCAGTGGGGATGTAACGTCAAACTTCATACTAGTTAGTGTTACTCTGTTAGTCGTTACACAAACTATCTTGTGAGTTGTTCTTTTAGTGATCATACAGTTATAGGTATTATTTGTAAATACATTATTTTATGCACCAAAGCAAAGTGTCTTATTATAACCCATGCGAGCCCGACGAAGCCCTAAAAGCTTTTTGCTTATTGTCTCTAACCTATGGTCCATTGTTATGTCTAATAGGAGGAATAGTTACCGTTACCGGTCTCTTACTTTTCTTGTTTGCCTTATAGAGTGAATAATCAGGATCTTCTATGCTCACAGTTCTTGTAGATAGGAGCTTATAGATTCTTCTTTAAGCTTTTGAATTTCTCTTCTCATCTGTTTGGTATTGTTATCAACCAACTTCAAAAAGTTGGTTACTAAATTCGTCCGGATGCCTGTGTGCCTGTGCGTTGGTCAATGTTACAGGGTTTAGAAAGCTGGAAGTGGTATCATCTTATAGTAAATTTTTCAGTGATTCCAAATCGCTGGTAAATCGGATCACCCGTTCGCCGTCGGGACGCCATTAAAGTCAAAAAATACACCCTTTAATATCTCGAGAATGACACGTCCAATTACAAAAAGAAAAAAATAAGCTTCCCTTATTTTTTGAAACATATTGAGTCATGATACGTAAACATCACCCTCACTCCTCCTGTATGGTGGAACGGGGGTGGGTTTTCAAAACTTAAATAGGAACCCCTATTTTTTATTACTTTTGGATTCTCCATAAAAAACGATCTTTTTTTACTTTTTTTTCCTCTAACATTTTTTGGTGATTTACAAATTGTCCGTCACCCTCTCCACTTCCATCTCCCTTAAGGGTGGAAGGAAAAACAATTACTCATTTGTGCAGAATCCGGCGTGCTTGTGCCTGAGGTGGGGGGGGGGGGGGAATTATATACATATATACATACTTATGTGCCATAATTAGTTACAGATTTGAAGTTGGTTGAAATTAGAATTCTATAAGAATTTGCGCCTTTTGATACTTGTTAAGTATGGTTTTGTCCGTGGGATTCCTCGATTGTTTTTAGCTCTTTTTGTTTTCCTTTAACAAGTTCTCTGATTTTAGCTGGATAGTTTTACACCTTTAGTTACATTGTAATCTGTTTGGTGTTTTATACGATACAGTTTGAATAAGGCCAGTGTAGGTTTCAGTTTCTTTTTTAAGTTGTTATAAGACCGGCATTTAGGTTGATGCTGTTTTGAAGGTGGTCAGTCTGGAAGTTTTCACAGTCAGTAGTTCTTGTTAGTAAGAGTGGCTCTAACTGCTCTTTTTATTATTCTTTCACTTATTGTTAGTATGTCGGCTTCTATGAAGTTGGAAGATACTTTTCTGGTGATAAAGACGTCCAATAAATCACGGATTTTGTCTGTATCAGTAGGCCAGTAGGTTGGCTTTCCTGATGAATGATGTACAAATACAAAATTTCATTATTGAATATAATCTTTAAAATGTTCGTATATTAATTTTACCTCGGCAATTGGAGAAGGTTTTTCAAGGTTTCTTCTAATATGAAAAATATCATTATTTTGTTGTATAACAATTTTTTTACTTATGTTCAACCACTTCATTCAGATACAGAGTTATATTAATTATACTCTACATAATGGAAGCGCATAATTGTGTTAATAAATTACAATAACTATGTACAGTTTAATAAAACACAAATAAATACATAAATTACTACTTCCAATGGCTTTTTAAATGTGTTCTAAGCGCACTACTTTGAATGTACGCCTTTCCACAAACGCTGCATGAATATGGATGTTCACCCGTATGTATTCGTTCATGTACTTTTAATGTTGATCTTTCGCCGAATGCTTTTCCACAATGATTACACAAAAATGGTTTTCTACCTAAATGTCTATGTTTATGCGAATTTAAATTACCTTTAGCTATAAATCTTTTATTACAAATATCACAAACATATGGCCGTTCACCTGTATGAACACGAATATGTACTTTTAGTTCTGCCGCAGATCCACACTGTTTACCACACTCACTACAAATAGCATTCGGTGGAAGACCGAGTCCTAAATGTTTCTTTTTCATATGATTATTTAAATGAACCTTAGTACTACAAACTTTCGAGCAAACATTGCATAAAAAATTATTATCAATATCGTGTATCGCACCGAAGTGTCTCTGCATCGCCTCTTTAGTAAAGAACGATTTACTGCAACCGGAACACTGAAACGGCTTTACTCCTGTATGTTTTCGTTTATGAGTTTCTAAACTTCCGGCCGTTAAAAGAAACTTATCGCAGATCTCACATTGAAATTTTTTATCTCTTACTGTGTGGATCTACAATTAAAAGAAGTTACACAATATTTTATGATTTAAGATAACTTACAATGGAGTGTTGGCGCAAAATTGCTTTAGTAGCAAAGGTACGATTACAAACATCACACTTAAATGGCCTTTCACCTGTGTGCGATCGTATATGATCATTTAAACTAGCTTTGGCATAAAATTTTTGTCCACACACGTCACATTTATGTCTTCTATCGTCGTAATGCCTCTTCATATGTTCTGCCAAAACCTGAGCCGTTTTAAAGGGTTTATCACATTTGATACAAACAAACGGTCTTGAATCGTCGTGCGTCTTTAGATGTCTATTGTAAGAGTTTGTGGAGGTGCACTGTTTACCACACGTAACACACAACAGTTCTTCCAAAGATTTTTTGCGTTTGGGTGCCGTTGTAATTGAAGCAGTCGACGTGATCACATCCTCATCATGTAAGTTATCGAGCGCAACATCATTTATTATCTCTATAACACTACTTAAATCAGACGTTACTTTTGAATCTGACGATGTGAATTCTGTATGACATTCACCCAATAAGTCCCTTAATTCATCCTCATTTTCTATAACAGAGTTTGAGTTAGAGTGTTCCGAAAATGTGTGAGGAAGTATATGGGAAGAATTAGTATTGTACATTGCGTCAACTTCGTTTTTTACCTTTTTTTGTAATAACCATCGACCGATCTCAAATGATCTTACTACTTGCTGTTTAAATACGTACCAACGACTAACATCATTAGCACACTGATGGCATACAAGATTGTATAAACCATTATCGGGAGTTACCTAAAAGTAAAATAAAGGTGTTAACTGTGAAAGCGAAGGGTTACTGTACTTGAACTGAGGCGCACTCCAAGAGCATATCGGCAACTCCCGATTCACATATTAAACTCATTTGTTCGTGTTTGTTTAGACATAATCTACACACTTCTTCGATATGCAAGTGTTCATACTCGATGAACGATTCCATCGTCTTATTATTGCTTTTTTACAATTTTAAGAAATAAATTGTAATCATAACTGAAAATATTTATTGTTATAGTGCAATTTATTTAATATGGACACAAGAGTTGTCTTTGTTTCTAATAAACTAATAAAGGATAGCAAATAGTCATTTCGTTTGTTTTGTTTGGGATCAATAGGTGTTTTCTTTTTGCATTTTGTGGCACACTTAAATCACCTCTGTCAATACACACCATTCGTTTTATAAAAATAATTTGACTCAGTTCTCAATAACCCTATTCGTTTTAAAAGCTTTATTTAAGTTTTATATTAACCTGAGGCAGAAATGTTTACATGACGCAAGGTGCTTCAATCACGTGATAATTGTGCATTTGCCTAACCCTGTGGCACACCTGTGGTGATGCAAAAAGAAAACACCTAATATTAACCTTATTTTATTTTAGAGGTAATGAGAAAATTGTTTTATTTTTATACAGTATGTTATGAGGTAAGAAAAAACAAAAATCTTGCATTTTATACATGGTGTTTGAAGGAATAATCAATGGCACCGTATTAATTGTATTACAGGGTGTCAACCATGTGTTCACTGTTCAGTGTTCAAACAAAATTGGTTGCTCACCAGGTATAATTGTATCCAGGAGAGTTGGCGTGCACGTCATTACTTGTAATTGTATGTATTAAGATTAAAATTTGAAGTCAAGAAATAATGACGTCGGGAATGAAATCTGCCAAATCGTAACAAGGCAGTGTTGCAAATAATACTTTAATTACCCACAGGTAGTTGCTTGTGCTACTTTAAAATTGTCATAGTAATATTTTACGTATTTAATTAATCCATTACGTATAAAACGTATCTTAAAAAATTAATTAGAGCTTAGAAAAACTAAATGCGGCATTCTAATAAGTGCAATAATCATATTAACGTCTGCTGCGATTGAACTCGTTCTCTGGGCGGTACGTTTGGCACTAATGTTATATTGGATTGTCAAAAGATGCTGTTTTGTGAAGGTTTTGTGGTTAATTGGTTAAAAATATTGCAATTTTTGTAAATGCATTCTAATAAGAACTGTTATTAATAATTTGATAATTAGGACAAAATAACTGTAAAGAACGAGTAAATAAAAGGGCAAAACAACAACGAACAGAAATAATACGAGATTATTTATAAATAATGAATAAATTTGACATTGACAGATAGAAGTCAAATGAAGCGTTGATTGAAGTCAGCTGTTGGACATACGGACATACTCACTTCTCTCTCATTTTCACTGGCGATCATCTATACGCACGTCTTTACTTAAAACACATGCAAACTGTATTGCCATCTTTATCACAAACATGTATTAAGCTTTAATGATTGTTTAAAAGGAATGTCGTGCATTCATTCGGAAACCTATGACGTGAACGCCAACTCTTGTGGATCGAACTTTATAGGGAAAGCCAAACTAAGTTGCGTGCGCACGTCATCAGCGTTTGATGACGTTTACATTTACAGTATTGTCAAAGTGATTAGGAAATATTTAATGTCCCAGCAAATATTTCTTATTCAGCCACAAATAAATATTAAATACTATTACAAATTGTTGACGACAAAAATCAATTAAATATGCCTGTCAGAATACTACTGTCATCCGTAACCTCAAAATATCTATGAATAAAAGACGGCAACACAGCACCATTCCCTGACAGTGGCTAGGTTTACGTCGTTACTTACTGGTCTGTTGATTAAAATTTTATCACAACATTTTACATTGCGAGGCGTCTAAACCCAACAAAAACAAGTTTGTGCACATACATTTTCATCTCAAAAGTCTTATATTAATTGCATTGCTTTTAGAGTTGTTTTTTTTTTACAAATTTTATGATACACTTAGCGACGGAAACTTTGCCACAAAAGACATGGAAATACGTCATTGATGACGTGCACGCAAGTTTGTTTGGCTTTCCCTATATACGTATATTGGACGCGGTAAGAGATACGTCGGTTTCGGTTAAAGTGTAAGAAAATATGGGAGACTTTTATCTTTTATCTCATCTGCTGGCAATGAACTGGTATAGTATACATTTCATTGTCTGCTGGTAACAGTTTAGTATACGGTCGGTACCAATTTTACGAATGGGTTACTTATAAGAAAAATGAACAAATTTTTTGGCCGAAAACGGCCCTTTTAGTCCAAGAAAATAGACCTTTAAATACGAATTTTGAGGTAAATACTTGAATTTTTGATATAAGTTTCTTTAAATGATTAAAAAACGAATTGTGAAAGTTTTTTTTTAAATCACCCCCGGGGAGGGTTGAAAAAAAATAAAAAGAGTGTTTTTTTTTTAATTTTGAGGAAACCGTAAGAACTAGAAAAAAAAGTTGAAACGAAAGTTGTAGAGCATCCAATTTTAGAAAGAAATGATCTCTTTATATTTTTTGCTAAAATTAAAATTATCCGAGATAGGGTGGTTAGAAGGTAGGGAATGATAGTAACAACTTTAAAAAATCATAAGTTGTTAAAAAATTGATATTTTCAATAATTTTTTTTTTTAATTTACTCAGAAAAAAATAATCTTTCATTCTAGAGATACTTTTTTTTTTAAATTATTTATAACAAAGTTAGAACAATTCAAAATTTTCAGGACCGAATTAAAACAGCTTCACTCGATGAAATTAATTTTTTTCTTTTATTTATTCTTTTATTATTTTATAAACTGACCATATGCGTTGAAATTTTATTTTTACCTGTCTTTTCCAAGCAGGTATAAAATAATTTACCTGTTGACAGATTTCTCGAGGGGTTATAAATAATTAAAAAAAAAAAGTATCTCTAGAAAAAAACTTTCACAATTCATTTTTTAATCATTTAAAGAAACTTATATCAAAAATTCAAGTATTTCCTCAAAATTCGTATTTAAAGGTCTATTTTCTTGGACTATTTGGTTTAAAAAAATTTGTTAATTGTAGAGATACAGTTATACACTGTTCAATAGGTGGCGTTATAGATATGAATTTGTTACAGTGACTCTATTACAAACAGTGGCAACAAGCGATGTATCGATTTTTATTGGCCGTGGCATATTTTGCCTCATAATGGCGGCCTTACTGTGTTTACCTTTGATTAGCCTGCGATTTTTATTTGGTTTTAGCACGTTGCTAGGATACCACCTTTGAGTTCGTAGAAACACGCCCAAAATTTTGCCTCCTAATGGAATGGGGCTAATCGCTGCTTGTCGTCACTGTTTGTAATAAAGTCACTGTAGAATTTGTTACAGTGACCCTATTACAAACAGTGGCGACAAGCGATGTATCGATTTTTATTGGCCGTGGTATATTTTGCATCTTAATGGCGGCCTGACTGTGTTTACCCGTTGATTGAAGTATTAATATTCAATCAACGGTTTACCTTAGTTCTAAGGTGTTTACCTTTGATCAGCGTGTGATTTTTATTTGGATTTAGAACGTTGCTAGGATACCACCGTTGAGTTCATAGAAACCCGCCCAAAATTTTGCCTCCTAATGGCGGATGGGTGGAGCTAATCGCTGCTTGTCGTCACTGTTGTCTGTTTGTAATAGAGTCACTGTAGAATTTGTTAGAGTCCCTATACAGGGTGATTCAATATTCACTCCCCAGCCCTCGGATATGTATTCTACAACTAAAAATAAGATAAAAATAAAGAATAGCAAAATCCCGAAAGCCTAACCATTTTCTGTTCAAACTTTTATTGTTTCTACGTCAATCATTCCATGGCACTATTATTTTTTTACCAAAGTATCACTTTTAATTTGCAATTTTTCTTCATGCTATTAGCTATATCAAGTAAAATAAAATCAAACAACATGTACGGATGTAGATTTTTTAATCTACAAAAAAGTTAAATAGACTTTTTGTTTAAAATAATTAGGGAAACAAATAATTAAGATTGTTACATTGAAATCCCTATGCATTCGGCCAATTCTACACCCTGTAAAAGCATTTATGATGTTACTTCCACCAATAAACTCTTGATAGAAATTAAATTATTATAATGGGCCTTAAATGTCCTGAATAGAACAACCGCAGTAGCAGATTAAACCTTAGGCAGCCGCGTATCAGCGTGTGTTTATTTATACAATCAATATCCTTATTATAATAAGTCATTAGCAGTTACCGTATTGCTGTTGAATGCTGTAGACATGGAAACTGGTATTATAATAATTGTTTTTCATATTATTCAGGTGTTACATGCGGAAGGTAGGGAACAATTATATTTTCTTCCGAAAGTTGTCACTTATTCTAATATTCTACAGTGATGGTTAATGATTTTCCATTTAACGTTGGGAAAGATATTTCAGGCGTGCTCGAGAAAGGTAATGTAGACTAAAACCAACTTACGAACTGAAATGATACCTATTTGTAGTTGAAGAAGCTACTCCGCTATCGCCGCTATTTGATTTGATGGGCAAAAGAGATAAAGGAGGAGGTACGTGATTATTTTGTAAAGTAGGTAGATCTTGAAACAATTATGTTTGAACATTACGATAATAATTAACTTTATCTAGTAATGTTTTCTGTTTCACTATCCCAACAAACATAGTGACGTCCCTAGGATGTCCTTAGGACGATGACCTACGGATGTGCCCACGTCCATAGGAAGTCCGTTTTTTGCCGACGGACGTCCGAGGGATAGTTACGGGACGTCCGTTTGTCACAACTTTGTACATCCGTAGTACGTCCGCCCCGGACGTTCGTGGGTCGTCAACTAGGGACGTTCGTAGGACGTCCACTGCGGACGTTCGTGGGGCGTCTACTACGGACGTCCTTGGGATGTTTACTGGCGGACTTGCTTTGTAGTACATATTCTTAAATATTTTTTCAACTCATTACCAGTATACCTACCAATGCTGAAGTATGATCTTGCGAAATCCAACAGGCGGCAAACTATAAGTCATTATGTCATCCAACTATACCAATTGAATTTATCGTTAGATTTTGTCAACTTGGAAAATAATTATATCGTTTGTTAAACGTGGTCGAACGTATAAGAATTATCATTACCTACTTACTTCTGCTTATCAAACAAGCTGCTACGTTTATTCCTATACGCAATCACTATCAGAAATAAAATATGCAATAATATTAAGATTGTATAATTAATGGTTTGAAATGAATATTACATGACATTAAACAAATCATGTTATTTTTTTTGTTTATCCAATCTTTCTTTCGATCGCCTTTGCCAATTCTTCATCGCATCTTCAAACGACGGTTTCGTTTTTAAAAATTCTCAGCCCAACACCTTAAATAAAATAGCAAAAAAAAAACGCACATGAAAAGTTTTTATACACGTACTACAGTATTTTATAACCTCTAACGAAAGTATGTATGTACACTAAAAAATTAACACTACAAAAGTACACCAACAAAGAATCGAAAATTTTAAAACAAATAACACTGCAGTTGCAAATTGCAATGGAGTAGGTAACGCTGTAATGTAAGGGAAAGCACACCCGCATACCATAACAGGTATAGGTACAGAACCTGTTTTACGTGTTCTGTGCTATAAACTATTGTGACGTAGAACTCAAAAGTAGGTACTCGAAAAGTACTAATTGACTAAAAAATGACCCTAAAAGTACATAAACGCAACAATAAAATAAGTATGGAAAGTCATTTTTATATCAACAAAATGAAATTTCTATAAATTATTACTTACCTATTTAAAAATGTTTCATTACGTAGATACCAAAATTCACAACTGCGGATGTCCCTTTTGAGGACGTCGTAGGGACATCCAAATAAGGATGTCCCAGAGGCATCCAAACAAAGATGTCCCAGAGACATCCAAATGAAGATGTCCCAGAGACATCCAAATAAAGATGTCCCAGAGACATCCGATTAAGATCCAAGGACGTTCGGATTAGTTTTGGATCTAAAACGGACGTCGGTGGGACATCTTGTGTTTACTGGGATGTTAGAGCTACATTTTTATTTGTGAATACTTAAACAAACTGATGAAAAATTAATTGCGAGGCAGTCACAATCATAACGACCAGGACCGTTTCCAGTGGTCAAAGCGCCTTCGTGCAAGATGCAAAGTTGATTTTGGCGTCTCTCTTCCACGTTAGTTTAGCAAAAAAAGCGCAAAAGCAGAAGTCCCGCACGCGAAGAGAAATCTGCCATATCTCAGGATGTATTTTTAAACGATAAAACAAAATTTCATTTTGATGGTTTTTTTTTATTGGAAAACCAAAATGCTATACCCTGTTCAAGTGACCAGCCGTTGCACGTCATTATTCGTGTACCAATACATACTATAATTATAATTTACTAAGCAACTTTAATAAAATTTGCATTAAAGCCAAAATGTCATCGTAAGTACAGTTGGTATTAAAAGTCATTAATCGTGTAGGGTTAGCGACCATATTTTATCCTTGTCGCACACTTTGCAGTTCGTACTTACAACTTAAAACGTAGTGCGAATATAAACTCATAAAATATCTCGATGTTGTCACGTCAAGTTTTGTTTACTTTGTTATATTCACCGGTACGCACTTAAGCTATTTTTTTTTTAAATTGCCTTACTAAAAACAGTATTTATCAGTACTCTTATTTTGTTTATGTCTACATTAGTTGTTGTATTTTATTATTACATAGGTATACAGTATCTATTTGTTCCTAACCTAAAAACGTCAGTCTGACAACACGTACATTTGACAACGCTGATTACACGTCATTGATTTAGTAAGTTTTAAGCTATGACATGCAACGGCTGGTGACTTGAACAGGGTATACATATTATGTAAAAAAACTCTGTTAAACTGTTAATTATAATAATATTTGATATAGATCAAAGAATTGTCAAAACGTATCCTACCTATAGAGATAGATTAAATTTTAAAAACGCAAATCGAAAATTAAAACAAAATAGTAAAAAAACTTAAATTAATAATTAAAACAGATCAACACAGTAACAAACATTAAAGAAAAACATATAACAACTTATTGACGATTAACTAAAATACTGTCTTTTATACCTTCTTCCAAGCAAAATCAGATATTAAATGTTTGTAATAATTAATTCCTTCGCTAATATCTTGCTCAATTGCAATTGTTGCAACACCACTTTTAAGCTCTCCCGTGAATGTGACCTAAGCAATAATCACAATATATGATTTTAGGCATATGAAGTTCATATTGTGGCGTTTATCATAAAAAGTAACCATTTTTAAGCGCGCTTTAGCAGCGGTTTGGTACCTATGTCGTAGGAATGAAGTCAATATAATATGCAAATTGTAGGAAATGTTATCGACTTTAATTTTGTATGGAATAGTTACTATCAAAAAATCATCATTCGTTAGTTATATACGATTGTTATGGCGCCCCCATCGTATGGCCTCTCGCCAGACACGGCTCTGATAACAGCAACAATGCTTATTTGAATAGAGTTTAAAACAATGCGGAACGGCCAGGAACACGGTTCCCGTATAGATAATGAATAATAAAGGAGTGAACGTAGCGCCGCAATTTAGTCGAGGAAATAAAGCACTAAAATAAGCCAAACCTACCAAATTTTTGTAGTAAGACGGATTGAGATGGGGTTTTTTGCATTCGCTTCCTAAATTTAATAGGAAACTTTGTACCTACTTTTCATCATGTTTTTTTCGAAATTGCATTTGTGCAGTCGAAAATGCATCCTGAAAAATGCAATTTTATAGAAAAAATTCATAACTTCGTTATAAACTTCTAGAATCGACTCAATTCGGGTTCAAGGGGGGTTTTCGAGGTCGCCGATCCTGAATATGACCTCCAAATTGCCTCACCGCCCACCTGGAGCTCAGGATGGCTGAGCAACGTCATCTCCGAAACTTTTTCTGAAATTCACTCTCAAATGATTTTAGACATCTCATACGAAGTTTGTTTGGGTTTCTGATTCCAAATCAGGCATCGGCAACCGTCCCCCGCGTACCTGTTGCCCCACATCCGGGCATCAACTTCATCCTCTGAAGTTTCACTGAAGTTTCAAGACTATAGGGAACCGAAAATGGTTTCCGGGGTTTTTTGGGTAGCTTAGGTCGAATGTGGCACCAGATACTTGCTAACGGACACCTGGTGCATCACACCGCGGCGACATCAACGTCATCCTCTGGAGTTTCACTAAAATTTCAAGCCTAGTGAACCGAAAATAATTTGTAATTGCTAGGACGGAGTTCTCCAGGACCTCTATCCGGACCTGACCAGCCGTGCATTCCGAAGTTCTCCACGAGATTTTGAAACTACTCTAACTACCAACCTTATATTAGGAGTTTTACATACAAATTTAATCTGTAATAAAAGGAACAAATTAAATTAAATTAAATTTAAACTAAATATTTTATAATATTAACTTCATACATTTGGATGATAATGTTATTAAACAAAACTTACATTTTTTTATAGGTATATGTATATCTCAATTTTTTTCACAAAATGAAAATGTCCACATCTATTCAAATGTTCCATTATAAGTTTTACATCATGATTTCCTGATATGATGAAACAAGCATTAGAATGAAAGCATTTGAGCGAAAATTTCAAGCGAAACTCCAGAGGATGACGTTGATGCCGCCGCGGTGTGGTGCACCAGGTATCCGTTAGAAAGTATCCGGGACCAGATTCGATCTGAGCGACCCAAAAAAACCCGGAATCAATTTTCGGTTCCCTATAGGCTTGAAACTTCAGTGAAACTCAAGAGGATGACGTTGATGCTCGGATGCGGGGCACCAGGTACGCGGGGGGACGGTTTCCAATGCCTGATTTGGAATCAGCAACCCTAAAAACCCTCGGATGAGATGTCTAGAATCATTTGAGTGTGAATTTCAGATAAAGCTTCGGAGATGACGTTGCTCAGCCATCCTGGGCTCCAGGTGGGCGGTGAGGCAATTTTCCCGAAATATTCGGGATCAACGACCTCGAAAACCCCTTGTACCCGAATTGAGTCGATTCTAGAAGCTTATAACGAAGTTATGAATTTTTTCTATGAAAATGCATTTTTCAGGATGCATTTTCGACTGCACAAATGCAATTTCGAAAAAAAACATAATGAAAAGTAGGTACAAAGTTTCCTATTAAATTTAGGAAGCGAATGCAAAAAACCCCATCTCAATCCGTCTTACTACAAAAATTTGGTAGGTTCAGTGCTTTATTTCCTCGACTAATTGTGATCCATTCAGTTCGTCTTTACTGTCGTGTTTTGTACATTTGAGAAACCCCCACAAAACTGCGGCTAGTTTCAAGCACCAGTTTCACTAAATTAAGACTATACACTTATACAGTATGTTCAAAGTGAAGTCGACACTGTTGCCAACTTTGTTATTAGGGCAGTTTTGGGTAATAAAGCCTGGCTAAGAATAATGTTTTCATATAAATAAAACAAAGATATTTTGATTGGGAATAAGTATAGCACAAAAAACTGAAAACTCAAACTGGTAATTTTTGAAAAACTTAAATAAGTATAAACACAACAATACGGCTGCCGAATAAATTTAAGGGTAAATGAAATTAGCGCTTCTTTGTCTTGTTTTGTCAGTTCAACACATTTTTGGTGCACAAAGTTATATAATTAATTTGACAAACAAATTAAAATTATCAACAAACATTTTAATTCAGAATTAATATGATTGTTGATAATTTTAATTCTTTATTTGAAATTAAAGAACAAATATTATTAACAAACATTTTAATTCATGTAACACTTTAATTCGACATACATTTTAATTCTTTCATTTAAATTAATTGCTATTTTTTGTTTGTTAAATAAAAATGTTACACGAATTCCAATGTTTGTTCATATATTTTGCTTCTCAATTTAAATGAGAGGTTTTAAAACGAGTGTTACAAATGTTTGTGTGAAATATATTCAATCAAGAAACTCATTTTCATCTAACAATTTAAATGTGTGAAGTTTTTTTAACAAACATTTTTAATATACTAAAATAAATAGAGAGTCATACAAATTTACATAATAAAAATTGAAGTTTGTTTAAATGGGACGAAATTAACTTTAGTAATAAAAAGTAAAACGGCGTTCCATATATCAGGTGTTACTAAAACTGCAGAAAAGGGGTTTACATGTGGAGTTTCTCCTGTTTCACCGAAATCATATCAAATCATAATCAAATTTGCCAATATCGGCATTAAAAAGGCTAGGGGCAGCATTTTGTGCTTCTGAGAAACTTCTTGCAGAAGTTTGTAGAACTTACTTACGACTGGACGGTTAAATACTTTGCACGAGTCGCTGATGTTGATTAAGGGGTTCTCAAAAAAATTTCAGGATGTCGTCACTCTGTACTTGCAGTTTAGTATCCTGTTGAAAACTATAGTGCGGTATGGTATTCCTTTGCGCAAGTTGAAAGGCTAAACATTGAAGATCTCAAGTTGTTATTGCATAGGTACCTACCTATACATTCAAGTTTTCAAGTCAAGCCAAGAATATGGTTAACCAATTCCGTTTCCTGTACTGAACTTCGGTTTCTTACATTTCAGATATTTAAGATTTCTCGTTCCGATTTAATTTACATTTCTTACACGACGTTTTAATACCACAACCGGTTCATTAAATATTCTCGTGGTTGTTTTAAATCCACATTCAGCTTTGATTAAATTTTTCATTTCCAGTTCTTTCCAGTTTTGAGGTTGCATTTTACGGTGATATATGTACTTGCAGCATTTGCTGTATGAAAAATTGAACACTGAGAAAGGAACCAAAGAGGCCTAAAATACTTATCATCTATTTTGTACGTTAACTGTACACTGTACACGATGTGTGAATATTTAACTCCAGTGCACACTTGTTTAGTTATTTGTATTTAAAGATTTTTAAATTAATACAAATTAATTAATTACAAAAATGTAAGGTAGAATATTAATTTCTCCACGACTATATAAGAATGCACAAATTCTTTTTACATATTTAGCTAAAGAAAGACATAAATTCTTCACACCAGTGAAGAATGAAAAAGAATTCACTCTCGTTAGCCAATCACATTCTATGATTATCAGAAATCACGCTAAAATGAATAAATCAAATCGACTCTTTTAAAACGTCAAATAAATTGTACGCAAATCGCTTCTGACAGCGCGTCATTTGAAATGTCAAAATAATCATATATTCATAATTTTACGTATATATTTTTTTATGCATTGTCGTGGAGAAAGTATGGTCTTTTACTTGTGTAGAATGGCTATTATTCACTTGGATGATTCCAAAACTCACTCGCTGCGCTCGCTCGTTTTTGGAAACTTCATCCGCGTGAATAATAGCCACCATTCTACACTCGTTAAAGAATATACTATTACATAAGCATTGTATTGTGTTTATCAGTATTAAACTTAGACTAGGAAAGAGAGAATAGTAATTAAAGTAACTAGGGCGTTATGAACTAAATAACGCCTACGGTCGACGTATATTCCTCGGGCCAGAGCCCTCGGGTTATACACTGTCGACCTTAGGCGTTATTTAGTTCATAACACCCATGGTGCCTTCATAACTTAATGTCATACTTGCAAGAAGTTGATTAAGATGATTAAAACAGATGATAACAATAAAATCAGTATAGACTGACATTTAACATCCTAGACCGTATCTATAGTGATGATGATGAGGCTTAATTTTACATTTGAGAGTGTTATAAGCAGGCGTTATAAAAAATAACGCCCGTTGCTATCTAAAATCTAATCTCACATGATGAAATCAAAGACGCTTTTCTTAAACTGAAAAATAAAAACACATCTGGCCCTGACCAAATTCCAAGTCATTTAGCAAAAGCTTACTCTCATGTTTTCGTTCAACCAATGCATATCCTATTTAACATTGCAATACAACAATCTGAGTTTCCCCAGCTATGGAAAGAATCGTATGTATGTCCTGTTCTGAAGAAAGGGGATTCCAGTAATGTCAGGAACTACAGACCCATCTGTATCATTAATAATTTTGCGAAGATTTTCGAAATTGTATTGTATTCGCGTATCTATCCACTGGTCAGAAATCACATCTCTAACTTTCAACATGGTTTCATGCAACATCGTTCTACTGTCACTAATCTCACTTGTTTCAGTAAAAATGTTACTAAAGTGCTCGATACTCAAGGTAATGTACCTACACCGTCATCTTTATTGCAATAAAGGCCCAGACAGTGTTTTGGTTGGATGTTAACGTTAGAGATCTTTGGCTATCAAAAAACTCGTGTACACTGCGAAATTATTTCATACCAATCGGTGGGTGGTTTGGACCATTAAAAGATTCCACAGTGAAATTGTGGTTGGCAGTATACTTAATAAATTTTTTTAATTAGCAGAGGAAGCTACAACTTCACGTCTTAGGGAAGGAGGCCTTGTCCGCAGAACCAAACGTGAGTTGTAGTTTTAATATGTAAGATATTTGTATTGACGCGTTGAGTTATAGGTACCACTACCACCACCACCACCACCACCATACGACCCACGACTATACCTGCAGAAGGAGGTAACGTTTCTACATTATCTCTGCTGTAAATTTTTAATTTAGAGAATACATTAACCAAACAAATCAGGATTCTTGCACCAAACAGTGGATCGGGTAAAGACCTAAATTTATTAAACAATCAACATATAAGATATTACCATAGGCTAAAGTATTTAATTAGCCTATGATATTACTTTAATTAGCCTATGATTTTATTACGGAACAGTTGAAGGCTGAAGTAACCAAAGAAATAATGATTCTTGTGCCAAGCCTCAAGCGGGTAAAGCAAGACCAAAAATTACTTAAAAATTAACGTATTATACAGGGTGTCCACGGCTGAGTGGAACATAAGGAGAATACACACAAAATCGGTTTTTGAGAATTAAGATAACTTATGAATAGTTCGTACAATAACAAAAATTGTCAGGTGCTCGTAATGTTACTTAATTTCCAATTGTTTATTTAATTGAATTAATTCTTCTGTTATTTACCATCATGTTAGTTAAATTGTAAAAGGCAGAATAAACTCATAAACAATAATGTTTAAAAACAAACAACAAAACCTCATTTTCTGGCTTTACAACACGAATTAACAACAATAATACGAAGAGGTGAGAGAAATTTCAAAAAACACAAAAGTAAACAAACAAGCACTACACCGAAGTCAAATGAAGTACTTTGACGTACAATCAACGATAAGGATATGTTGTGTCCTTTTCTGCATCATTGCGCTTTATGAAACGTATACCTATCGACGCTTAAATGACATAAACTACAGAAAAATAGCGGAAGAGATGATAGAAAAGAACAAAATCTAAATTGGCGATTAGAAGAAGGGGAAAGACCAAATAAGTATGTAACTTAGTGACGACATAAGTAAAGTAGTAGGATTAAAATGGACAACATATGCACTGGATGGCTGCTGTCATATTCAAATATCTAAAACTTAATTTTTTTGTCCCATACATGAATTGAATGAGAGATATCTTGAATTAAACAAACGTTAAAAACGAAATTTATCCTCAAATCTACATTCCTATTCCTTATTGCAATAAAGGTGCAAGCAGTTTTGTGGTTGAATATTAACGTTAGAGATGTACAGGGGCGCCGGAAGAAAATTTGTTAGGGGGGGGCCTTACATTTTTTCAAGTAGAAATTAGAATGCTTGAAAATTTTTACCTATTTTTAAATTAGTAACTCAATAGGCTACGCAGAGTCACCGATGGGATAGAACATTATATTCCAAAAGTGGTTATATTGTGAGCTTTTAATATTTTCTAAAATGGATTTACGCGTTTTATGAAATTCCAGGGGGGGCCCGGGCCCTCCCTTGCCCTTTAGTAGCGGTGCCCATGGAGATGTACACTGCGAAATTGTTGTTAGCAGCATATTTAATACATATTTTTAATTAGTAGAGGAAGCTACAACTTCAGGTCTTAAGCAAGGAGGCCTTGTCCGCAAAACCAAGCGTAAGTTGTAGTCTTAGACCCGCCGTACACGAGCCGCATTTTGCAGTCGGACCGACCACACAATTGCGGTCGCCCCATAAGAAACTACAGGCGCGCGTTTCGACTGCAGTGAACGCCCGTGTACGTCTGGTGCAGTATTTCTTATGGGGGACTGCAGTTTGCCGGAACGCGGTCGCAATTGTGTGGTCGGTCCGACTGCAAAATGCGGCTCGTGTACGGCGGGTCTTAATAAGATAGCTGCATTGACGCGTTGATTTATAGGTACCACCACCACCAAACGACCCACGACTGTATCTGCAGAAAGAGGTACCTAACGTTTCTATACTATCTCTGCGTTAAATTAGTTTTTTTAATTCAGAGAATACATTAACCAAACAGATAAGGATTCTTCCACCAAACAGTGGATCGGGTAAACGTTTAAATTCATTAAAAAATCAACATATTATAAGAATATTACTTTTATAGAGGACGGAACAGTTGAAGTAACCAAGGAAATAAATATTATTGCGCCAACCACTGAAACCGGTAAGGCCTAAAGTTATTTAAAAATTAACGTATAATATATTTTCTTTTTGCAATTAGATGACACAACAACTGAAGAAACCAAACAAATAAAAATTATTGTACCAACTACTGAAACCGGTAAAGGCCTAGTTGTTTAAAAATTAACGTATAATATATATATTCTCTTTGCAATTAGATGACACAACAACTGAAGAAACCAAACAAATAAACATTATTGCACCAACCACTGAAACCGGTAAAGGCCTAGTTGTTTAAAAATTAACGTATAATATATATATATTCTCTTTGTAATTAGATGACACAACAACTGCAGAAACCAAACAAATAAATATTATTGCACCAACCACTGAAACGGGTAAAGGCCTAGTTGTTTAAAAATTAACGTATAATATATATATTCTCTTTGCAATTAGATGACACAACAACTGAAGAAACCAAACAAATAAATATTATTGCACCAACCACTGAAACGGGTAAAGGCCTAGTTGTTTAAAAATTAACGTATAATATATATATATATATATTCTCTTTGTAATTAGATGACACAACAACTGCAGAAACCAAACAAATAAATATTATTGCACCAACCACTGAAACGGGTAAAGGCCTAGTTGTTTAAAAATTAACGTATAATATATATATTCTCTTTGCAATTAGATGACACAACAACTGAAGAAACCAAACAAATAAACATTATTGCACCAACCACTGAAACCGGTAAAGGCCTAGTTATTTAAAAATTAACGTATAAATAATATATTTATTCTGTTTGCAATTAGATGACACAACAACTGAAGAAACCAAACAAATAAACATTATTGCACCAACCACTGAAACCGGTAAAGGCCTAGTTATTTAAAAATTAACGTATAAGTAATATATTTATTCTGTTTGCAATTAGATGACACAACAACTGAAGAAACCAAACAAATAAACATTATTGCACCAACCACTGAAACCGGTAAAGGCCTAGTTATTTAAAAATTAACGTATAATATATATATTCTCTTTGCAATTAGATGACACAAGAACTGAAGAAACCAAACAAATAAACATTATTGCACCAACCACTGAAACCGGTAAAGGCCTAGTTATTTAAAAATTAACGTATAATATATATATTCTCTTTGCAATTAGATGACACAAGAACTGAAGAAACCAAACAAATAAACATTATTGCACCAACCACTGAAACCGGTAAAGGCCTAGTTATTTAAAAATTAACGTATAATATATATATTCTCTTTGCAATTAGATGACACAAGAACTGAAGAAACCAAACAAATAAACATTATTGCACCAACCACTGAAACCGGTAAAGGCCTAGTTATTTAAAAATTAACGTATAAGTAATATATTTATTCTGTTTGCAATTAGATGACACAACAACTGAAGAAACCAAACAAATAAACATTATTGCACCAACCACTGAAACCGGTAAAGGCCTAGTTATTTAAAAATTAACGTATAATATATATATTCTCTTTGCAATTAGATGACACAAGAACTGAAGAAACCAAACAAATAAACATTATTGCACCAACCACTGAAACCGGTAAAGGCCTAGTTATTTAAAAATTAACGTATAATATATTTATTCTGTTTGCAATTAGAGGACACAAAAACTGAAGAAACCAAAGAAATAAATATTTTTGCACCAACCACTGAAACCGGTAAAGGTCTAGTTATTTAAAAATTAATGTAGAATATATTTATTCTTTTTGCAATTAGAGGACACAACAACTGAAGAAACCAAAGAAATAAATATTATTGCAGCAACCACTGAAACGGGTAAAGACTTTAGTTATTTTTAGTTAGTTATTTAAAAATTAACGTATTATCTAAGTATATGAGTAAATCTTTTGCAACTAGACGACGGAACATCTCAAGGATTTCCTTTGCATGGAGGAGGCCTAATTCGTCGAACAAAACGTGAGTTCAATTAATTGTTTGGCAGTACATACCTTTAAATGTGTTGTTTACTTTTACAGGAACAACTACGACGACAACAACGACATTAACTCCAAACAAACCTACAACTGTCCCTGGTAATTAAACGAAGTCAACCTATTTATTAAAAGTTAACCTTTTCTAATATTATTATTCTCCTGGTGGACATCTGGTTTGTTACATACCACGGGGCATCGGCCATTCCGCGAAGAATTTTGGATTGTGCGCAATGGATAATGGCAATGTTGGACTCGCGCATTTCCATAATGCAATGCCACAGGTCCAAATTGGCACAATTATGGCTTTGTACAAAAGCATTTTATTTTTTAGCAACATTACGAAGTTTCTATCGAGTAACCAATAGAGTTCTCTCGATTTTACATCGACCTGTTTTCTCTTTTTGTTTATATGTTCTCTCCACTTCAGCTTACTGTCAACAAGTAATCCTAGGTAATTTACGTAGGAGATTCTTGGTAGTTCTACACTGTTGATGTATACTGGTGGATATTGTTCTTCTCGTGTTGTAAACGTTATAAACTCGGATTTCGTTTGATTGATTTTTATTTTCCATTTCTGGAGCCACTCTTCCAGTTGAAGGTTTGAGGATGCGGCTATGGGATTTTCATGGGTTTCCAGTGGAACCGTGTCATCCGCAAAAGTTGCCTGTTGTTATGTAATCCGTTGGGGGAAGGTGTAACATGGGTCCCAGTACGCTGCCATGTGGAGCTCCTGATTTAATAGGCTGGAATTGTGAAGTTTCACCGTATCACGTTAAAAATGTCAAATCTGTCTTATTTGGGTGTTTCAACACGGTTTCTAATCTGCTTTCATATTTAACTATGAAATAACACAATAGAGATTTAACATTTACAGCATTATAAAAATTATTTTCAGATACGTCTAGCACCTCATCCTCACCAACCGTAATCAAATTAGGAAATGGCACATGTAAGGAATATTACAGCGTATTACCAATGACTATTATTTCAGTTTGGTAGATAATGAGAATGGCGTTACATTTGAAAGAGTAAGTTTGGATAAAGAGATCGACACCATAGTTACAATACCATTCTCTGCACTACCAGAAGATTCTCGTTCCATATTAGTTATTGAAGAGATTCCTTTGGATCGTACTGGAGGTCTGTTGTAATATCTGCTCAAATATTTTATTATTTGAACATTACAGATGGCATGCAATACAACGTTGTCAAAGACTCGGATGGAAAGACTTCCATTAAATTTACCACGCCCAAAGGAAAATCTCCAACTATCGTGACTGTAAGAAAGGATAACGGTATGAATAGTTAGTTGAATATGCTTCTTTATTTGCGGTATAATTTAGTTTCTATGCCGATACATAATATTGCTCTTTTAGTGGTTAGAATTCTGAATATGCCTACATTCAAATTTCTTTCAGGTGAAATTATTGTGACATGCAGGTCTAATGTGGATCCGTCACTAATTGTGGAAGGTAAGTTCCTTTTTATTTACACTGTATTTTGTTATACATGTGGGAAGAAAAATATAATGAAATATTGGATGATATGGGGACAGTACCCACGATGATCACTCCATTTTATTGATCATGAAGATGTTCTTCAAGTTTCTCGAATTCTTCGGTTTGACGTGAAGTCTAAAATAACATGTTGCACAGGCAAGCAAGTGAGGAATTTTTGTATACGTATCGTATATTGTGTAGCAGACTAATTTCTTTTCTAATGCCATTAAATGATAATGTTATAAAACTGACGAACCATCTTGAAAGTGCTGCCCGTAAACAAATGCTACTATGACTGAAGAACATCTAGGGAACTAGATGTTTCAAATATCAAACCTCTTAAATCATTGGGAGCCAGAATCGATTTGTTGTGTTATAGCTGTCTGAAATTACTAACTCGCTTGACATTTTTCACTTCTGGAAGACGTCTCATCGACTTTAAGTTCATATTTCCCAGAAGTAAAATTGTCAATACATATAGGATCCAAGGATTCATGTTTCAGTAATTGTTTTGAATAAATGATTTCGAAGAGCCCGTTTCAATACTTAATTCCGTAACCCTGTCCCTAATCTCATGTTCTGCCCATGAAGAACTGGGTGGTGATCCATGTGTAAGTGTAGAGATGTAAGTGCAACTCTGTCTGTGTACACTGTTATTTAGTGTGTTTCAACGGTATAGTATTGAAAGAGGAAGACCGATTTTCGATAACGACGAGTGAGGACCTCTTTTGGACAAAATTTTAGTTACTTTTGCTTGCTTGATTTCACGCGTAGTACCTAAGTCATTATTTATGGTTTCTACACTAACATAAAATTATTAATTGGTTCATTTCTTACACTTATAAGCAATTCTTCCTGCACCATTAATCTTGAAGTTTTGTTAATTTATAATTTATGGAAAACCTCCGTTTTCTATCCTCCAGCTCCAGCACTTCCACTTTTCCGAGAGACATTAACAGGCATTTTAGGCAATTTAAACTATCCGTTGACTGCGTAATTCTCTTAGGCACACAAGAGGAACTCGGCATGAAATTAAAGATCACTACAAGTGATGCGAGAAGCACCGCTAATATCACTTTACCTAACCTAAACAAAATTGCAAAGAAAAGAATCTTTATATTTGAAGGCATTGAGGATATTGACACTATGTCAAATAATGTAACAGGTAAATTTCCCACGAATACAATATGATTACTTAAAATCTTCATTTACAGAAGTCATCGAATTATCGGCAACAAAAGGTTTTAGAAAAATACAAAATATGTACATCACATAATAAGCGTAATATTTTAGGAAAAACGGCGATGGACATCATTTACGAATTATTATCAAACAATACAGATAAAATGGAAGTTATATTCGTGTTACCAAGCAAATACAATTTAAAAAGAGTTCAAAGTGAGCTTTTTTATATTATTTTAAGAGACTACTACTATAATACACAATATCTACGAGGTGATACATTTCCGAGGGTAGGGGACACAATGACCGTTTTTTTATATCAAGTTTCGCATTTATCTCGAAATCTATGCATATCTCGGAAAAATGCAAGAGACAACAAAGTTTCTACATCGAATGAGGAATACACATCTTTGATCGCTGAAGATTAATGACGTAACCAAACAACATTAAAGGGACAGAAAGTGAACCTGACCCTCCAAAATGTATCACCCTGTAGATATTCAATATCGATAACATAATCAAAATATTGATCTTCTAAAGAGTAATAAACGTTCCAAATGTCAAATCGATATCTTGAAAATTGTAGGAATTATTTAAGAAAACATAGAAAAATAATAAAACTTCAACACCGTATATCTTCTAAACGAATTGTTTCCGGACCCATAAGTAGGTATTTATAGGAAATTTATTTTTTAACATGATCCAGGAATCACCCTCTTGAATATTTTTAAACATCCTGTATAATTGACATAATGACAATCCCAACAAAACACTAGGTCTTTTCTTTTTGCACGTTGTAGTTGATTTAAGTCAGCCCTGTCAATAACACACCATTCGTTTTATAAAAATAATTTGACTCAGTTCTCAATAACCCTATTCGCTTTAAAAGCTTTATTTAAGTTTTATATTAACCTGAGGCAGAGAATGTCTTATGACGCAAGCACTTCAATCACGTGATTTGTGACTTTACCTAACCCTGTGGCGATGCAAAAAGAAAACACCTAATATTACAGAAAAAAGCGATTGAAATCTGAATTATAAAGTCAAGCTTTTACTTAATTGGGTATCACTATTCAGGACAAACAGTTTCTTATCGCGAGGAAGAAGGGACGGAGTCCTAAATCTATTAAAAAACAATTAAACTGGCACATAAAGTTACACAAGTGTCGATTTTTGAAGTCGTCCTTGTTACAACTATTTTCCCTCTTTCACATTTATTTTTCCGTTTATCATTATACTCTATCTAAGTTAAGATAAGATCACTCGCTAACAATCAACTTATCTACTATCAAAACACGCGTGGTAAAAGGAGATTTTACTCCATTTATTCACCAAACGGGTAAAAGTTTTCTCTTGTCAGATATTAAATACTGTGCTTTCCAACCGATGCGATGTACCTACTGCAGGTGCTGCATGTCTGATATTTTATAATAACGGATATGTTCTCTTTAAATGTAACTTGTAATAACTCTTGCGTTTTTAGATGTTAAAGACTTAGTCAAATTTGAGAGTTTTAATACTGGCAAAGGAATTGTCAATAGTTTAACCGTGCCGTATCAGACTCAGATACAGCCAAATACTACATTGATTATTGAAGAAGATGGTGTCACTTCTCCAGGTTCACTTCACGAATAGTTGTACCGTAACTACAGTTGAAATTTTAGAAAACGTTTCTCTTTCTGGATACTATGATGTTTTTGCGACTGACGATGGGAAAACAATAATTAAACTTGGCGTACCAAAAGGAAGATCTTCAACAATTTTGACAATTGGAACCGATGAAAGTAATCCAATTTTGAATTACTATACTAAGATTTATTCCCATTTTGCATCTTAGAAAATAACTAAATTCAAACTAAGAATTTTATTAATTTTTTAGATCAGCTATCCATCAGTTCTTCGACGAGTATGACTGGAGAAATACCACTAGAGGGTAAATATGAGTCCGATATATTTTGAAAATCTAATGAACTTATCACTGCAGAAGTACGTGGTGTACAATTAGAAAAGATAAATATTGACGGCCGTAATATTAGCAAAATTACCTTACCGTACTCACTTTCGGAAGGTAATGGAAACGTATACGTTTTTGAAGGTGTTGAGGGACTCAATAACATCTCTTCGAAAAGTGGAAGTAACAATATAGCCGAGTATTTCAATTGTTTAACATTTTTTTAAAATTACAGATCATTCCGAAAGTTTAACACCATTGATAAGTAAAACTTCAGGCCATACTTCTTGAACGTTGTAGAAACCGTATTGATTTTAGATAGTGCCATAGGAAAAAAATATGAAATGTTATTCAACCATTCTGGTAAAAGTGTCATGTCATTTAAGATACCTATAAGGGGGAATAGATCCACTGAAGTATTCACGGTTAAGGACGACGGTAAGTCTGCACATTTTGAAGCAATTTCGTCTTTAGTAAATTAATTTTACGCACAGATCTACCAGAGCCCAAGACATTTAGGGAATTTGTTAAAGGTATGGCATTATTTTGTATTATGGAGAATTATATTAATTACTTTGTAGCCTTCGTTGATGCTATCGGGGTTTCTGGTACAGTGGGTAAGAACATGGACTAGATTTAGTGGAACAGATGAAGTTATACGTAACGATTTTAGTGGTGGTTACTAGTGCGGTTGCTAATACGACATTACTGACCATTGCAGTCTTACTACTTTTCCATCGATACACCGGCGTAAAGTTTGCACAAGCACCAGGTTTTATTCGTGCTTGCCAGATGTACGAAAAAATTACGAATTATTCATAAACGTAAGATGTTTATGATCAGTTATTAGGTAATTGCCTTTCAACTCGTGATGTATGAAATAGAATAAATAAAAATTTATTAACCTAAGCCTACCATTCCAAATAGAAATATCTCAATACTCGATCTTCATTTTTATCTTTATCTTTTTCTCTTGGCTCTACTACCGCAATAAGTTAGAAGGCGACAGAAGTACCTACTCCGCATCTGTATTTGTCAGCTTCAACGCCTACTACAATGCATTAAAATCGTCCGAATCAAATTGCAATCAAATTTTGATCTACGCAAGACTTTATTTGGTCTATTTACACAAATTTAGTCCATTGAAAAACATAAAAACTTAGCATTTGCGAGATATATATATATTTTGGATTAAAAGAGTGATACCCCTAAATGTAGGCAGCACATTATGCAATTTCTTCAAAATAGGATAGCATGCTATGGAAATAAATGTCATGTCATTTATATTGTCAATTTCTTTAACAAAATATTATTGTATCCGAACATTTTCTCAATTTTATCTACGTAGAAAAAGTATAGTACGTTACACGAGTTGTAAACCCATTACGCACTCGTGAAATTTAAACTTTTACATTTCCTGCGTAATGGGTTACAACCAAGGCCTCCTTTAGTAGAGGCCTGGAACTGCACGACGTGACGTCACAGCTGACGATCCATTCTAGTAAAATTGTGCGTGACGAAAATGCAGTTTTAGAAAGTAAATGCGTGCTCAAGCAAGATACGGTAATTTGTAACTGAAACGACAATGTATACAAAGTCTTTAACAATTTTTAGGTGAAAATCTGTGATGCCGAATGACGCAAACGGCTCCCGGTGGTATATTTTAAAACAATCTAAATCTTTAATTGAACCCTTTTCTTTTGCCAAGCGGTCGGTTTATTTCTTCCTTTTGGAAATTTCCTGGGCTCTAATGTTAGGATCTTACGTTTCTTGGCAAATTAACAGTCATATAATAGGGACGATTTTCGAAAATCGTTGGATATGCATAATTGCGCTCGTGGAACAATTAGAACGGTACCATCCTGTCTAACTGCCCGATCCTTGCGAATTACAAATTTATCTGCAAAATGTTTAATGCATATTCTTGAAGATTCTGTAAGTACAACATTTTTGCGACGAATTGCGTGTATTCACTTATTTCTTTTCACTGCATCTTTCGGAAATCTAAATACCGAAACCTTTTCAGAATTTCTGTAATTTATTGCTTCGGCAGCAAGGTACGCATCTAAAATATTGTAGATAGATAGATATTTATTTGTCTTTAATTACATAAACAAAAAGATTCTTATTTACAAAAAACAAAACAAACTTTTTACATCTCAAAAAAAAAAAAAATTAAACACCTCCTACACTTGTCCCCTTCTCTCTACCCTTTCCCTACTCTCCAGCACCCCCTTCATCCACTCCATCCCTTCACCCTTCACTCCCATCTAAAATATTGTAAGTACGTTTTACCAAATGTTATTTAAGGCCGAGAACTTTTGATCATTTGTGAATTAAGTCTTAAGCGCCCCATACACAGAGACACAAGTGTTAAAATTTGCATGCACAGATCTAGATGCGCGTTCAAATACGATTGTCAGTGGGCAAAATAGTCGCAAAACCGTTCAGTTCCAGGCGCGGCTCGAAGGGAATCAATTAAGGGTTGATTTTTAGAGCAAATGCGAAGGTAAACCCTTGTGTGTACGTGCCTGTTCACGCCAAGCCATTGGCCACATGGTAAAGTGAAATAATTAGGGTTATTTACACAATTCTTCAACTTCCATGCCGTTCAAGCCCCCACGACTGACTGAAACAGCTATAAACACTCAAATTAAGCACGTGGCAATATTGCTGTTACACCGAAATGGATCGGCAATCGTGACGTCACAACAGGAGAGGGGATGCAGTTACCGGCCTTCTGTTTTAGGTGGCCTTGTTACAACTCTTGTTACGTAATATACTATTACTCGTAGCTTATACCGTACAGTGACTTTATACGTACAGTTCTTAGAACATATAGTACTGTTCTAAGGTACAGTTCAATGCAAGGCGCTAACGGAAAGATAACAAAACACAAAACTTTGAAGTTCGAAACAGTGGCGCCAACCGGCCAACTGTTAAAAACAAAAATAACTGGGATTTCTAATCAAAACAGAACATTGGAGATTTTTTCTAATGCCATGGTCAAAGATTAGAAAGGCCATGGTATTTTATTTTATTTATTGTTTCCAAAATGTCATAGAATACATGAGAAAATAGAATGTAGTAATAGCGCAACATTGATGAAGAAAAGTAATAGATCTATTACAAATCTAATAGCAATCCCTCCCAACCGTGAGGTAGATACGATCTTAGACCATATAATAATGGCTGTTGACAGTGGCGGTTGGTGCATGGAGGGCAACGGGGCACTGTCCTCCTATGTAATAAACTGATTGCAATTGCAAATAAGTATTTTGAATTTTTTGGAACAAGTGAAATCATTATCTTATGCAAATCCAGTTCCAAGGCAATTCCTAAGGTTATGAAGCAATCCAGTCGGAAACAGTTTTAAAAGAAGGAATTAAACTGGAAGAAGAGCCAGGTTAAAAATCTTCTGGTAGACGAAACAAACGCACACCAGTGAAACATAAGTACATGAGAGATTATCTACTGTGTGTCCTCGATCTACACGTAGTGTGGACAATGTACTTGAAGATTACGGAAGCATGTAACGTAGAGAATATGAAAAAAGGTGGTATGATGAAGTAGACTGACGAATAAAATGCTTATGGAACTACCTGTCAGAAAAACAGAAATTAAGAGCGTACAGCTGTTTGATGGTCGGCTCTTCTACTTACAGGATGAACTATAAACAACTTAGTAACTCAAGAGACATAACCCTAGCACAAGGTTAGGTGGAAGAAATTTTTCTGGAGTTCGTACACACAAAGGGAGTGAAATTGTAGAAAGGAATTAATAAAACCTCACAGCCTACCCCTTGGAACTTCTTTTTATTAGCGACGATCGATATGATGATGATGAAAGAATTTTTTTAATAATTGATTCTTATTGGTGTTGCGACATGTTTCGGGAAACTGCTATTCCCATTATCAAGCGTTTAAAACAAAATTTAAATTTGATGAAGGATGAAAGCTAAGATGAGCAAAGAGGGTAAAATTTTACATGAATGTGTAGTAATTAAGTTACTGTAAAAAACATCAGAAATAAGATGTGGCACATGTATAATCAAAATGTAATAGTTGGAAATCCGACATGGGAATCCGTAAAAAGCAGGATCGGCCATAATTAAAATGATTAATCAAGATAAACGTAAGCAATTTGTAAGCGTGCAAAAACAAAATACAATGGATGTTAAATATCCTAAGGTGGAACTTAGACTGTTGTCTGTCGCCATCCGAGAGAGACTTTCAGGCGATCATCTCCCACAGGACTATAAAGACAGAACCTGCGACTACTTGTGAGCAAACTTTCTGGCCACTGTAAACAAAAGAAGCACATGGCCCTCTAGGTCTTGGTCGAATCACCGTCTTGTAGAAAATCTTACACAGACGACGAGACGGTGCACCACATCCTTTGTGAGTGTCCCGTAGTGAGACGATGCATGTTGAAGTTACCGCGACTACTAACATGGCTACGATTAGAGCATCTTCCCTTTCCATCATCCTCACTTTATTTCACGTGTGGAATGGCTTGAGCCGTTGCGGGATCGGATAACTCTAGCCAGGGAAGTGAAGTAGGCGGGAAACCCGATTGCGAGACCTACGTGTACGTGGACTTTGTTCACCCATGACCACGGTGACGTGGCCATGACTAACTCAAAGGTCGTGTGAAAAACAAAAATCAAATTATTCGGTATGATTGCGTCCAAATTTCTAAATACGATTATAATCCAAGTTGCAATATATCAAAATATAGCAGGAGTAAAAAGAAACGTGGCCATAAGACAAAGATTAAACATAAATCTACTAGCGAAAACGGTACTTGTAGAAAGCAAGACTAGTGGAAAGGAATATAGGAGCGGAACAATGAAATACAAGAAATATTAAGAAAGAGGAGAATTGGAATGGGCTTTAGTTTTTGTATTATATTGGCAACTTTTTGAGCGGATTTATCAGCGTTTGGAAGTGAAATGTATTTCACATTTTCTTTTTTGGTAATAAATATCTACACCAATGGTTTCCTTAACGTTGCAACTTTGAAAGTCTTCCTTAATATTCAATTACTCAAAATCTATTATCCGTGTGGTTAATTGGGCAAATCCTACATTTTTTACATTAATCTTTTTCATCTTCAAATGGTACCTGAAATATATAGGTTACTTTGATCGGCCACCATACATTAGTCATTATTTCAATACACATATGTGCACTATGTAACTAAGTAACGCAGAAATTGCACGAAAATATAATAAATATTGTATTGGTTGTCTTATACCGTCCTTAATTTTGATACAAAATTAAATCTTTTGCTTTATTTTAAGGAATTGCTAACTTTGATTAAATTTCGAATGAGAATTGAAAAAAGACCATATTTGGAAAATACAAAAAATACGTCAAAGCCAATTATGGCTTCCGTTTAAAAAAACTCAACTGTGCCCTCCAAATAGCAAATGGCACGATCTATTAAATTATTAAAAACAAACGAAGTTGCTTTCTTATGGTTTTCGAGAAGTATATGTTACAAGTTATTTCATAGAACGGAACTGTTGGCTTGAAATAGCTGCCCACTTCACCAAACATATTTAGGTTAATTCATTTTGATAAATAAAGTGTAGGTATGCAAATCCAGGCATGGTGTCCATTTGTGGACGTTACATTTATTTTAGGAAATTGTAAAATGAGAAATGACAATAATTTAAATGTTAGTCAAAACTTAATTTTTTAAAGGAGCCCACCATTCCGAACTCGTCATCGCTTGATCTCGGCTTTCCTGCTCTTAAGCATTCATCGTTCTTATACTTGGAATCGTCCAAAAACCATTTTCTTTTACTTTCCATTTTCTTGTTCCATTGTTCTAGGATTTTATTTATTGAAAAAAAGTTAACGGTTAATTAACAGTTGGCGCACCTGCTAGTTTTATGCAAGATCCATTAGTTCCACCAAGTTCTTCGGGGAAAAACGATTTGGGTATGTATTTGTACATTTCTTCGCTATTTTCTGACGTGAAGATATGTACCTAAAAGCAATAAATTTAACTACGTAGCATTTCACAACATACTATTTGCACGATATGACACTACAAATAGGAAATTAGTTGAGGAATAGTATTCATATTAGTGCTGAGCTAATTTCAATTTCATTAGTTGATTTTTCGGACTCAACTGAACTGTGTTTTATCTGATACATTTATTTGCATGAAATAGGGAATAGATACTGCTATGATGAAGCAGTGATATTAAAATGTTATTAATAGTTACCAGCTGACCAAGCAAAGATATTCGTGCAAAAAATTTACTCACTCTTTCATTAAGTTTTTTCTTAAAAAATGGCCTGAAGACGGAGTTAACAATTTTTTCTATAACTGGATTCGCATTTATTAGGAGGATTCTTTGTATTCTCAGCGGATATGCATTCTGTATGCATTGCATACTTTTCATGACCATTGCTGGGGTGTACTTTAGTAAATAACTAAATGGCAACCCTTCCATATTTACTATGAACTCAATTCCAGCAATGAGTACATGATCATCTTCCTGTAAAAGTATGTCAAGTGACATAAAGAAGTATTTTATTAGATCTACAGGTGAGGTATCTAAATTGAAACACCCGTAATCAATGTAGCAAAGTCGTGGCCCATCAGAACTTCTAGGATTTGGTAAAGGAAATATAAGTCTAAAAAGAGAAAATACATATTTTTACTCAATTAAGAAATTTTTTTATACCCATTGTCACGAAGCTGTTGTAGATTCTTACTTAAAGGATCTCTGTTTGAGAAAAATTCGGGAATGAGGGTGCGCATTGTATAAAAGTAATCAATTCTTTCTTTTGCGCGCTGTAGGCTCCATTTGCATCCTCGGAGGAAATTGAGCAGCGAATCATCATCTATAAGACAATAAATTGTAGTATGTAATACGAAATTGTTATAATTGTACATTCCTAACTAACCTGACCTTACGTTTAAATGGGACTGCTTTTCTAACCATTCTCGAAAGCACAGTAAACATTCCCTAATAGTTGAAGGATCTTCGTTCAATTCTTTAATTGCCTTCCTTTGCAACGGTTCGGAAATGGTGCGGTATCCCATTGCACTGGTTCGTTAGTAATGTAACGATCTAGAAACGTTCGTTGTGTTTTATAACGAGGTTTTTCTCAAAGGAAGAATCACTTATTTTTTAATACATTAATGATTTGTAACATTCCGAGGTCGTAATAGAATTCGGTTTCACAATATGATATATGTACCCGCAACTGAGAACCTTTTTTTAACTGTTAATTAAATTTACTTTTAATTAAAGTATTTTAAGTGTTGTCGACCTTGTAACCCATATGATTTCTCGCAAGTATTATTTCACAAAATTTTTAAATGCGGTAACTGATCATGAAAGTTAATATAATTCACTGTCTACCTCAACTGCACTCTTTTAGATTTACGTAAAAAAGGTACACCAACATGGATAAAACTTAAAAAGTTGTTCGCTCATGATGACACTATACCCTTTTCAGTAAATCATCCCGAATAATTTATCGCAACAATATTACCACGGTGATATTTCCCAGCCTGCAATGATATTTATTAGCTTTTCTATTAGGCGTTTTCAGAGGTTTATCGTTTATCGAAGTATGGAGGTGAAATGTATTTTACATCTTTTTCTGTTATAATAATAACCCTTGTGGGAAGGAAGTAGAGAAGATGTTCACTTTCTTATTTTTGACGAGAATAAATATAGAAGTTTATAAAATTTGTTACGATACCAGTCGGCCCACTAGATACCAATAGAAACTGAAAATTGAAAAATACAGCAAATTAACCAGAAAATGTGAAATTACAAGAAATCTACCGGAGATAGATGCCGACAAACTCATATAGTTGGAAAGGTAATAAAATTTTACATTTGATGCCATTAGGAAAAATTTGACGTACCATAAAGAAAAATTGGACGTGCCATTTGAAAAAATCAAGTTACCTTTGGTAGAAATTTTGTAAATTGACGTAGTAAGTTCTCCGAACACAAGAGAATTGGGAATGACCGTCCGGTCTACACTAGTACATTTCATGCTTAGTAACATCGCATAGTGACGGCCTTCTAAGTTTTGTGATCCCAGCGATATTCAATTTTTTTTAGACATCTACTTTTTGTAAAAATGACGAATTGCGGCTAAACGATTCGTTTGAGGTACTATGTGTGATACATAAAGTCGCACTAGAATTGACCAAGGAATCCTAATATGCTATAATATATAGGGGGCTCCATTAAAAAAAATGCAACTTTGATGTAAATCACCCTGTATATGTATTGCAATTCAAGTGAAAATATTTTAGGTTTGTAGCCTTAAGGGTACCTGACCATATCCCAGCAACAAACTTTGGAAATGTTCGTTAATAAACCCACAATCTTCCAACCCCGCAACTGTTGGCCCACCCCTAATCAAGTAGGTGTAGGCTACTTTAATTGACCGGAATACCATTTGTAAACGTATTTGCATACAAATTAAATTGATTCCTGATAATCGAAAACACGACGGGAACTGTGAAATTACAAAAATTAAGCATTGTAACAACGAAGGCGTTCGTAAGAACGATTATTAAAGCAATCATGTAAAAATGTAAATTAGTGTGGTGGTAGTGGAGGAACCCACGTGATTTCGGCAACTAACAATGCACGATCGAAAACCTGATTAATTTCCCCTAGACATGTTACTGGGGTGTCTAAAATGATCATTCATCTAAAAAATTTGGTTAACCTTCAGAAATTCAGGCATGTAAGAAAAGGGGTTTCAGGAGGAAGAACAGAGAACCAATAGGGTTATCTCACCCTTGGTCCATCGATTATGGTTCGGGGACTGTATATAATCAATAAAAGCGATAATTATTATTATCATTCGTGATAGTTGTCATCGTCTATGGTAATTTTGTCGTCACCCTTTCCTTTCCATAGCTTTACCAAGGCCTTAATCGTTTTTTCTTTAAAATAATGCGCTGGTATATTTTACCAAATACCCGTCATTATCACCTGCTTTATCATATAAAGACAATGACACTTGAAACTTTAGAAAACCAGAATATGTTCCTCATTTATTTGGTGGCGATTAGCCCTCGTAATCGTAATATTGGGCTCGTCCAAAGCTGTTATTTAAATTAAATAGGAGATAAACGAAAATATCCAATAGCAAAATTTTATATATACATGTAATTAGGAATTGTACAAAATTAAATAAAAAATACTCTTATTAACTTGCGAACATTATTTTTCGTGAACTGTTTACTATCAATACGCTACTACTATGTTCATTAAATTTTGCTTAATATGCGTAGAAAAAGTACAGAATTCCTCTCTCATGTAATGGCGATTACTTATTCGGATGAATTACGATACACGCCTACGTTCGTGCCGCAAACCCATCCTCATGAGCAATCGCCACCATTACATGCTCATTGAATAATAAATATACTTGTATTATGTTCGAAGAGGACGTAACCAGTTATTATTTTAATTACATCTTATGGGTAGTTAACGAAGAATCCCATGTTATCAGAGGTAATAAAATTCGTTTGTAGTAATTACGTTTCGCAGCACTAGACTGCTTCTTCAGATTTATTCTACAAAAGGTTAATAGTGTTAAGACATATATATGCATATTACAAATTAAAATATGGTTTATAAAAATCACAAGTAAGGCAGTACGACGATTAAATTGTGATTTTTATAAACCATATTTTAATTTGTAATATGCATATATATGTCTTAACACTATTAACCTTTTGTAGAATAAATCTGAAGAAGCAGTCTAGTGCTGCGAAACGTAATTACTACAAACGAATTTTATTACCTCTGATAACATGGGATTCTTCGTTAACTACCCATAAGATGTAATTAAAATAATAACTGGTTACGTCCTCTTCGAACATAATACATTGCAAATAAAACCAGTCAAATGCAACTTTAACTACCTAAATAAATATACTATTTTTGTATTTTTGACTGACGTTGCTTTGATCGGTTTGTTTAATGGAAACGAATTGTTCTTTGGTATACTTTGCATGAAGTTTCTTGTTTTGTTATATTGCGACGTGACGCTTGGAAACAATTATTGTAATCACTCAAATGACTTATGCAACATTAGCAGTATTTGTAACTGGCACATTGATCAGTTTAATTCGTTGATATATGATAAATATTGTGACTGAGAAATTAGTACACGAAGTATCTCCATATTTTTATTGCTCTACGGCCAGTACCTAAGGAACATTTTGATCATTCGAAACCTTGTAAAGAACAAAAAATTAATTAAATATGTATAAACGTCTGCTATAAGTGAGAGAAGGGAAAACGAATAAGTACCTAGAAAGCAACAGGAACACGAAATTTATTGTTCATATACATAAATGAATTGAATGGAATTATTGTACTGATGTATTTATTTTATTTTCACATTCTTATTTCAATAGCATAATCATAGAAATTAAACATACATATGGGAAGTCATAAAATTTAAAACTGAAAAGTGTTTTTCCCTTGTAAAATTGCATAACACAAGAGATATATTGCATGTAATTTTCACCGATCATTCCATAGACATATTGTTGCTACAATTGAATCGTGATGGCAATTTTCACCAAGCTGGTTAACCCCTTGAATTTCCAAATACATTATAAATATGCTTTATATGGGATATTTCTTCTAGTTGAATCATGCATTATGTAACATATTTCTACAGGAAGATGAACATGCACTCGTTGCTGGAATTGAGTAGGTATATAATAAATATTAGACGGTTACCATTTAGTTATTTACTGCAGTTTGATCGAGCAATGGCTTCGAAAGCTATGCAATTCATACATAATGCATATCTTCAGACCATTTATGAAGAAGAACCTTTTTTGGAAGGGCGAGTATGAAAATAATTAAGGATATGCATGAATGTGTAGGTATTCATGAATATCCCTAATTGTTTTTATGTATAATACCATTTGTCCCCTTACATGTAGAATTCTGCTCGGACCTTATTCTATAAACTAGTTGATATGAAACCTCGTAGACAAAGTTGCTTTTCCGGTACCCCTACATATACAATTCACCTAAAAGACAGTGTACGACAACATGCCCAAATCCTTTTTCCCTGAAGAACTTGGTGGAATAATAAAACTAGCAATTTTCAATTCGATTAAAGCAACTCGGTGATTTGCTGTATTACTGTAAGAGATTTCTTTCACGTCTCTCTTTTTTTCAACAACCAATGATTGCACGCGAAGTTCGTTGCATATACATACAGGGTGTCCATTTAGTAGCCCGTTCTTCAAGTACGGCTTTATTGTTAAATTTACTAAAAAATAAATATGGCATTTAGGTTGGATGAAGCACATTTGTAAATTAGTTAGACACATACAGGGTGTCTCCAAAAATTATGGTGCATAAAACGTAGGTATATTTTTTTAAATGGAATGCCCCACTTTTTTAAGCGCAAATGTAGGGGCTTTGGGTGGAATTTTTAGTCGTACATTATTTTTGTATTAATACACGGCGTGCCAAGTTATTAATTAATACATATTTTTTTGCTAAATATTAACCCTTCTATTAGACGCTTGTATTTTTTTAACGCCTTGTTTTGTTTTTACGTAAGTTCGGTGGTGGACTTGGGTTGAATCAGAGTATTCAACCGTGACGAAACATTAAATTATTTCATACAGGATGTTCACTTTTTCTTGCTCCAAACATCGACATTTCCAAACTAATTTTTCTTCATTTTTTTAAATAGCACTCCCTATTTATTATTGCATATTTGGAATCCCCGGTAAATTTTAGTGCAACTTTATTAAGCTTACCCTATACCTAAGTGCGATAGTTTTTCCGTAAATTGAAATTTTCTATTTCTTACGGCAGTAGATAGTGGCGCGCGCATAGGCTGGACACTCGAATCGAGGATGCGATGAAATAAGGGTTTATTTATTTTTTAAATATGTGCTGTTTACGGACGAATGCACGTTCCATAGAAATGGTTTTGTAAACAGACACAACTTTCACTTTTATGACACACAAAACCCGCACATTATCCGCGTCAACCATTTCCAACATAACTGGAGTCTCAACGTTTGGGGAGGAAACTATGTACTTGGTCCTTATTTTTTAGAAAATCCACTAACAGGACAAATCTTTTTAAATTTCTTGACAGAAGACTTTCAAAGTTTAACTCAGCATCTTCCTAAATACATGAAGGAGATAATGTAGTTGCAGCTGGACGGAACTCCGGCTGACTTTTCCATACAAGTCAGACAACAAATTAGTGAATACGTTTATCGTAATGGTGCCACTACTAGATAGAACATGATGGAGAGGATTCAATCAATAGTCTTTTCACCACATTACTCCAGCTATGTTGAATGAACTGAGGAAATCTTTCACCAAAAGAGTAGACTCGTGCTTAGTACAAGATGGCAAACATTTTGAACGGCATCCTCGATTCGAGTGTCCGGCCTATGCGTTGCCTCGTCCACGCGCCTTAACCATCGCGCCTGCACTATCTACTGCCGTAAGGAATAGAAAATCTCAATTTACGAAAACACTATCGCACTTAGGTATAGGATAAGCTTAATAAAGTTGCACTAAAATTTACCGGGGATTCCAAATATGCAATAATAAATAGGGTCTACTATTTAAAAAAATGAAGAAAAATTAGTTTGAAAATGTCGATGTTTGGAACAATAAAAGGTGAACATCCTGTATGAAATAATGTAATGTTTCGTCACGGTTGAATACTCTGATTCAACCTAAGTTCACCACCGAACTTAAGTAAAAACAAAAACAACACGTTAAAAAATATAAGCATATAATGGAAGGGTTGATATTTAGCAAAAAAAGATGTATTAATTAATAACTTGGCAACGCCGCGTATTAATACAAAAATAATGTACGACTAAAAAGTCCACCAAAGGCCCCTACATTTGCACTTACCGTTTAAAAAAATATATTTTATGCACCATACTTTTTGGAGACACCCTGTATGTGTCTAACTAATTTGCCAATGTGCTTCACCCAACCTAATTGCTATACCGTATATTTATTTTTTAGTAAATTTAACAATAAAGCCGTACTTGAAGAACGGGCTACTAAATGGACACCCTGTATATGTAGGGGCAACGTGCAAATGCTACTTGTAGAGGCTGGCCTCTGCAGTTCGTAATCGATGCTTGAATAGTCGATGCGGGATTATCTAACCATCTAACGTAACAAGTGATGGCGATTTCTTCCTTCTTCTTCTCGACAGCGTTTCGGCCAAATTTCACTGCCCATTCTCAAGTTTTCTTCTTGTTGCTTGTGTTATTCGAACAAAACTGTTTTTTTTTACCAAAATCGTTAATTACAAAATATGACTTGTAAATCACACAAAATTCAAATTACAAGATTTGAAAAATATGAAATATATCCCGATGGATGTATTATGTAATTTTGCACGTAAGTGGTCCTGATTTGGGAGAAATAAAAATGGCATCTCTGTCAGTTTAAAACTAAACCTTCGGAGAGAACTTTAGAATTTTAAACATAACATTCCCTCTTAAAGAGAAATTCTAGGTTTTGATACCTTTTATATGTATCGTGGTCCGTGGTAATGTTTGTGCAGTATTACTATATGAATGAAATGGTAAAACTTATATTGACTGAAACATATACAGGGTGTCCCTGAAATGCGTGGACATCGCTTAACCACAGATTCCTGGTTCGAAAATAAGACGATATAACTAAACTTACCTATATACAATTACGTTTCGTTTAGCTAGTATTCAGCTTCAAAGTTCTTTAAAAAAAAAGTTATTTTATCCATAACGACAGAACGCTTGGATCGATTTGGATAATATTCGGTATTGTACTCCTTACAGATGTAGGTCATCTTTTAAGGTGATATTAGTTATTATCAGTGAACCATTAGTGTACGAAACACGGGTAACACGGCATAAACCAGTCAAAAACTTTTTAATGTTAAGGCCAATAACTTTCAAAAAAATAGTTTCAGAAAGAGACATTCCATAGCAATTTTTTTTGTTACTTGTTAATTGATGATATCTGTTAAGGTTTAGACACAAAAAAATAAAATCTGAGGGACGGCGCACTGCATTTCTTAACAAATGTAACCTAATAGTCTGGTATTCTATGAAATAAATGACGATGATATTTTTATTAATGGCAAGTATAGTGTATACAGTGCGCCGTCCCTCAGATTTTATTTTTTTGTGTCTAAACCTTAACAGATATCATCAATTAACAAGTAACAAAAAAATTGCTATGGAATGTCTCTTTCTGAAACTATTTTTTTGAAAGTTATTGGCCTTAACATTAAAAAGTTTTTGACTGGTTTATGCCGTGTTACTCGTGTTTCGTACACTAATGGTTCACTGATAATAACTAATATCACCTTAAAAGATGACCTACATCTGTAAGGAGTACAATACAGAATATTATCCAAATCGATCCAAGCGTTTTGTCGTTATGGATAAAATAACTTTTTTTTTAAAGAACTTTGAAGCTGAATACTAGCTAAACGAAACGTAATTGTATATAGGTAAGTTTAGTTATAACGTCTTATTTTCGAACCAGGAATCTGTGGTTAAGCGCATTTCAGGGACACCCTGTAGATATACCTATGTACTCGTATGTTCAAGATACTACTTCATGTGTGAGCTTTGCAATACGTCCTCAATCGCTACAATACATCTAACGCCGAATCTAGACTAATACATTTGTTTAATATTAATAATAAACGGGGGTACACGCGATTCTCGCGTTTTGCATGCTTTGGGAGGAGGGGGTATCTGTGATTGTAGGTTGTAATAGCTTTTGTTTTAAAATATCACACCTTGTTGAGCTGGCTTAGTTGCTTGAAAAAAGAAAAAAAAATTACATTTTTGTACCTTTTCAGATTTTTGACCCTGTAGGTATCTGTAATTTAGCAACTTATTAAAGTAACTAAAATAAAGGATTACATTTACTTACATTTGACGTAAAAATCACAAAAATGGGTTGGTATTTGGTAAAGATATACGAATTCGTTCCTACCTACTTACCTATAGTAAATTTTCACCAATTATTAAAAAAAATGTAAAATGCAAACTTTTTGGAATAGATTTGAGACCAAAAATACATAATGGCCCTTTCACAATGTTAATTACGTCTTTGTACATAGTCTTTGCCCAAAAATTAACGAAAATATAACAAATTCCGTGAGAACTTCATAAGGATAGTTTAGAATGAATTTTGAATGTAAAAGAACTCAATTTGGACACTGGCAACTTTTTGGGAATACGAATGGCCTTAGGGAGAACGTTTTAACATTCATCTTTAACTATAGTAAAACTAAAAATACCATAAAACATAAAATGTACAAATAGAAGCTGGTCTAACGTTGCATAACATCTGTTTTATAGAAAGACCTTCTCTACCTTAAACAGTTTCAAATTTGTGTTTATTTCACTAACTAAAGGCCACCATTTACACGTATATGTACAGCAGCAAATATGGATTTTACTTCCTCTTAATTACAATATAAGTTGTATATTTAGAAGTATAGTCAAAGTATAGGTATTCTCTTTGGTATAGTGTAACGTAACAATACACTTGCCACCTACTTTCATCAATAGATATTAAGTTAAATATGTAGACAAAAACATTTTTCTCGGTGAAAACATTCGACTATATATGTTACCTACGACATCGTTCATCGTTCAAAATCTCTAAATTCGAAATAAGCACACAAACATGTACATTTCGAAAGTTACCGAAAGAAGGTATCGGGGCACATAAATTAGTCTACGATGAATGCTGTTACTACTTTTTACATCATTTTAACCATGAAAATGTTAACGCGAGGCATAATAGAATCATTTTTCATCATTTAAATAACTTTTACTTGAAATAATTAAATTTCCATGTTATCGAGAAAAAGTTTCCAATACTTGTCATTTTGAAAATTTTCGCGGAAATACTTTCTGCCATTGTTTTAATGTTCGAAATGGGTCAAGGACCTCGGACAGACAAACTTTGCATGTTTACACAAAATTTTCACCCAAAAATAAGCACAAATAGCGAATTCTATTTTACACGTAGGTAATCTCCATAAGGAAACTTTGAACGTATTTTCTAAGTAAAGAAAATATATTTAGACACAAATACCGCTTGAATAAGATGACGGACTTTTATACTAAAATGTTTAAAACTTACTTTGAAAAAAATTAGTGCAGATATTTACGTGGTTTGCGGGGGTATCTATAATTGTAGCTTGTAGCATTAATTTGTAGGTTATAAATTTATAATAGCTTTGGTTTTAAAATATCACATCCGCATTCGTCAGGATTCGACGACTGTCGGAAAAGTGCACAGCAACACAAACATATACACACGTCTCGGTTATTATATAGTGATTACTGAACAATATAGAAAAGATTGTAACAGTAAGAAACTTACCAAAAACAAGAAGAAACAAACACAGAAGAGAGGAAATAATCGAAATAAATGATGTACAGGTAAAAAAGAGAGAATTAAAAACGACAGAAAAACAATATAAAAATAAAGTAATAAGAAATGCTTATCAGTAGAGGATGGAGAGCTCCAAGATAAATTAATTATTGACTGGGAACTGTCAAAAGACAGAAAACTATTAACTACGAATAATAAGGTAATTTATTGTAGAGGTCAAGAAGATACTACATCGGAAGACGTGGAAGAACCAACTCAGCAGGAAATATAGTGGAAGTAATGAACGAACAAAAAATCACAAAAGCTCACGAAATAATGAAATTCCAGTTTTTTAAATTCAAAAGAAAATTATACCATCTTATTATATATCTTATCTGATCTTATCTTATATGTACTTAGGGCGTGGTAAGTACAGATAATTCCAAACCAATGGGTTGTGCAGTTATTTGTTTTTTAGGCTAGAAGGTGAACAAAACTTGGGATTACACATACTATTTATGAACATTAAGCAGGCGCATAATTCTATCTTCGTCAAAGATTGTACAAAACAGTGGAAAAATTGGAGATACAAAACAAAAATCGATAAGACTTGTGAATGACATTACGTGACGGTGACACAACTAACGATTTTACTAGAAAAAAGCTTTCAAGGCGAGTTTACCTTTAAGAGGGGTAAATACTAAATAATCTGTCGTGGGAAGTAAAGACAACAAAGCTAAAAAAAGAGTTAAAGCGTGCTGGATTTGGAGGGTTTGTAGAAATGTCACGCCGCTATGCTGTAATGAACCAAAAAATTTATATAGAAATACAAGCTAAAATAACCGAAGAACATTTTTGGTGGAACTAAAAGAGAGGAGGGTGAGTTGCACAGGTAAATAAAACGGTACAGACGTGTTTGGAACGCTACGAATGAACGACAAAATGCGAAACTTTAAGAGAAAAAGGGTTAGAAAAGGGAGTAGGAGAGAAAATAAGAGAGTCTACCAAAGGAAAAGTGGATGGGAGGTGATAAAACGGAGAAGAGGTAGGAGTGTACAATCGGATAAGTAGCAATGGATCAAGCATGCCAAGGGTCTACAAGAGCTGTAGAGCTGATAATATGTATTTTATGTATTGTCCTTGGAATCGCAGTAATGTTCTTGCAAATTGCAGTTTACATTTAAAATATTAAAAGTACTACATTATTCCTCACAATTAGTCATATTTAAAAATTATATTAGTTTAACCTAATAAAATTTTCATGCACTATTCGACGTCTCAGTCTACATTTAATTTTTTAAAGCTACCTTCCATATTGAACTCTTCAGCGTATGATTTTGGTTTACCGGGTCTCAACATTTCATTACTAATATATTTTGAATCTTCGAGAAGCCAATCTCGTCTACTTTCCATTTTAACTCTCCAATCCTCTAAAAGCGTACCTATACTATATAACATATTCTATATGTTTACAACGTACCTGAAGCTTTGTGGCAGGTGCCATTATCCCCACCATGTTCTACTGGAAAGAAAGATTTGGGTATATAGTTGTAAGCATTTTCGGTATTTGCCACACTGTACATGTGAATCTGAAGATAAAAAAATGTACAAGGAAATTCGATTAAACGACTCATTTATTTCTTTATTTATTAATTTAATTTATTTATTTAATGGACATTTCAATTTGGCTTTTCTGATGTCAGTCAATTTTCACATTCGTTTTCAGCTTGGTGAAACATTACGAAAAAGCTGTCGCTTACCATCTCCCAAATTGCAATTACCTATCTAATTATTACTACTTGTGAACAAAGAAAGTTTTTCCAAATTCAATAAAAAATGCCATGGCCTGCTAAGTGATACACCGATACACGTAGTATATTTTGCTTTTAGAAAATGAAAATTTTCATGCCACTCGGCTGTGACAGTATCGTATCCCTTTATTTTGACATAAACTTACATTTTAAACAAAAGATTCTTATTCTCCTAAAAAACTAGGTACATTTACAAAAAAAACTTCCCCCTTCCCTCCTAAAATCACCTTTCTTTCTCTTTCCTCTTCCCTTAGCTCCTCACATTCCGTCATCATATGCCATAAATTTTCCCTCCCTTCCCCACACATTCTACACATCCTTTTCTCATCCTCCCACCAGTATCTGTTTTCGTTTTCCTCGTTCCCGCACCTGAACCATTCTTTTCTCCTTTAACCCCATGTCACCCAATAAATAATCGGCCTTGCCTTCCACCATTACCTCCATATATCCCTCATTATACCTTCCCTCTTCTATCCTCGTTCTCCATATCCCTTCCTTTCTCTCTTCTTCTTTCTATCTCCTCCCCCGCATATCCCACTCTCTCATAAAACAACTTCCTCTCCTCTTGCCCATACCTTATCCGTTCTTTTCTTATCTCTCTCATACACTCATTCACCCCAATAATTTCCTCCCTTTTCTTGATCTTCTCCTCATATTTCACTGCTCTCTTTCCTGCCTGGATCCTTATTTTTTCCGCTTTCATCTCCTCCTCCACGATATACCCTGGTGTCTCTCTATCGAACCCTAATGTCCATCTCCTGTATTTTTTCCATTTTATGCCACTCTTTCCATCCCCATATCTCCGCTCCGTACTCCGTCACACTCTTTACCAACTTGTTAAAAATCCATCTTCTCTTCTCCATATCCTTCCCAAACACTCTTTTCCCCACTCCCCACACTTTCCCCCTAGTCTATTTCCCTTATTTGCCAGTTCCCTGATGTGCGCCACATCCTTGTTATCGTACCGTAAAACATACCCTAGATATTTCCACTCATCCACACTTCTCTCCCTCTTCTCTTTTGAAATACCATCACCTTTGTCTGTTTCACGCTCGCGCTCAAACCCTTCCTCTCTAAATATCCGTTCATCACTCCAATTAATCCCCTTATATCTTTCTCACTGTCCGCCATCACTACCACGTCATCCGCACATGCCAACACCCACACTTTTATCCTCCCTATCACCACCCCTCCCCTTTAATATCTCCGCAACTCTTCCTCTAAATCCCCAATGTATAACGAGAAAAGACTCGGGCTCAACGGGCATCCCTGTCTCAATCCTTTCTCCTCCAGCACCCTCGTCATGCACCTTGTCTGCTCGTACAGCTCTTCTACCGCCTTCACCAAATGTTCTCCTATCCCACATTTCCTCATTAACTCCCACATTTTCTTCCTATTAACATTATCGAAGGCTGCCTTTATGTCCAAAAACAACCCATACACTTTCCCCCTTTGCCTTCTCATCACCTTGTTCACCACTTGTTTCAACACATAAATGTTATCCACCGTCCGCCTTCTCTCTCTGAACCCCGCCTGGCCTGCCAGTCCTTCACTAAACTCCTTTTCCCTCCCTTCTTTAACCTCCCTCTCAACATCTCAGCATACACCTTGTATCCCCCATTAGTAATACTAACTCCTCTATAGTTTTTCACATCATTTCTTTCCCCTCCCTTGTACATTGGGACTATCCTTGCATCCTTCCACTCCTCGGGAAATCCCCCCACTTTCCATACTTGACTCAATATCCCTCTTATCCTTTCCCTCGTTTTCACCCCTGTGTATTTCCACTGTTCTCTTTGTATTCCGTCCGGCGCATGCGATTTCCTTAACTTAACTTTTTTCAACGCTTGCTCTACCTCTTCACGCTTTATCTCTCTTCCACCCCTACTTCTCCCCTTACTCTCTTTTTCCATTTCCGGCTTCTCTATCCCTGCTCCCATCACCTCCATACACTGCTATCTCAATTTCTTTCTTTTTCCGACTGTGACAGTAATACATATACATTTTTGGACCTTATTCGGTGTGAAATGAAATGTTGTTCGGAACAATGTCTTTAAATACTATTTTCTAGAGAATATTTTATTATTTTGACTAATTTGTCTAAATCCTTTCTTTGCGGGATTATTCTTGTTACACAAATTCCATTTAACACATTTCTCTTTTTTGTAATACCAACGTTTGCAAAATAATAAGGATTATTCGGATGGTTTCATAAGCGATTGATGTGAAGTTGACAAGGTCAGAAAGAGTAGGTAGGCAAACAATCAAATGATAAGAGACAAAGGAGAACGCAAAACAAAATTATTGGTTTTAAATGCAGTTAGTCTAAAGAATAGGAAAGCAACGAAAAGAAAAATAGCAAAACCGTGTACTTACCCGTTCTTTCAGCTTTTTACCAGCGAAGGGTTTAACAATGGTGTTATATACCTTTTCTAATGGTTCATCAGCGTTAATTACGATAATACGTTGAATTCTTATAGGATAAGCGTCCTGAAGACATAGTAGAACTTTTTTCATGATTGTTGGAGTAAACTGTAATATAAAGTTTATTGGTAATGTTCGTGCATTTATCATTATAACTATTCCGGAAATTATCAGATTATCATCATCCCATAGCATCATGTCGAGCGACATGAACAACTGCTTAAAAATTAATGCGACTGTTGTAGTTTCGAAATCAAAACATGTAAAATCCCAAAAAAATATTCTGGAACCATCGGAACCAAAAGGCTTTGGTAAAGGATAAAACGTCCTAAAAGAAAAGAATCGTTAACATAATTGTACTCATATGCTATTGCCCGTACCCTTTTTTAACAAGTCTATGCATATCTTCATCGAGGGGGTCTCTATTTAAAAAAAATTCTGGTACAAAGGCACGTATTGTATAAAAATGGTCAATCTTTTCTTTTGTACGTTGAAGACTCCATTTACATCCACGTAAGAAAGTTAAAAGTGACTGATCATCTATGAATAAGACAAGACACTGTATTTGAAAAGGAGTTCTTCTACTACCAACCTGACCTGACACTCAAGTGCGGTTGCTTCTTTAACCATTCTCGAATAAGCTCTAAATGTTCTTCAATTCTCTTAGGATCCTCATTCAGTTCCGACGCTGCTTTCTCTTGGAGAGACGCAGAAATTTCACGATATACCATTTTGTCTGGATTTGTTTATCTGTAGGAAGGCAACAAAGACAGATTAATCTTAAAACTATCCGCGTTGATGACTAGGAGTGAATTAGAACACTTCGGTGAGTAGACGCTATATGGCTCATTTCATGCACAGATAGAAATAAAAAATCTAGAATAAAGAAAACATCCGAGGAGTGAAATGAAACGGTTACAAAGGAAGATATTTCACGGAGGTACAGAGAAGAACTCTTCAAAATTCATGAAAAGTGTTTTCAAAACTTACCCCCGCTCCACCCCACAGGGGGGCTAGGGCGATGTTTACGTATCATGACTCAATAGGTTTCAAAAAATAAAGGAAACGTGTTTTTTCCTTTTTGTAATTGGATGTGTCGTTCTTGACATATTAAAGGGTGTATATTTTGACTTCAATGGCGTCCCGACAGCGAACGAGTGATCCGATCAAAAAATTTACCAGAGATTTGGAATCAGTAAAGAATTTCCTATAAGATGACACCACTTTCGGCTTTTTAAACCCTGTAACATCGAGCAACGCACAGACATCCGGACAAATTTAGTAGTAACCAACTTTTTGAAGTTGGTTGATAATAGGTGTTTTCTTTTTGCATCGCTACAGGCTTGGGCACATGCACAATCATCACGTGATTAAAGTGCCTTGCGTCATAAGACATTTCTGCCTGAGGTTAATATAAAACTTAAATAAAGCTTTTAAAACGAATAGGGTTATTTTTATAAAACGAATGGTGTGTATTGACAGAGCTGACTTAAAGCTACCACAGGCTACCACAAAATACAAAAAGAAAACACCTTATAACAACCGTTTATATGATTGTGCACAAGCACACTATAAACTGAAACATTCAATATAGATATCAATATCAATATTAGAAGAGTGGTTTAACACAGTGTAAACCTTACTGAAACTTTCTTACGTGTTTTAAAAACTTACATCAATCAAATCACAAGCTGCAAGCAAGCACTAGGTACCTTAAAATTGCATCACTGAACCAAGACTTCTGCAGGTACTGCCACTTATTTAAGCGGAGCTACTGCTAATTAGTAGTCATCTGTCCTGAAATCAAAGCAATAATAATAACTCCACATTGTCTAAACAAAGGCTGAGAACTTTCAAATGAAGGATACATCGTTGTACATGTATTGTTTTAAAAATTGTTTACAAAGAATAAACTGTTTGAGTTAGTCGTTTGTTTAGTGAGGATATATAAAATAGTTTATTTAATTAAGTACTTAATATAATTAACAACTATACACATTGCTTATTAGTCTAAGTATTACATTATTTTCTTCATCTAATATATTGTACAATTTTTGTAACAAATTGTTTTATTGCAGTTATTGAACCTATGACCCTTGGGGTCAATCAAAATGGTACCTACTAAGAGTTGCGTCCGCACAGGTCTGATGGATATGTCTGAAAAAACTGTAACAGCAAGAAGTCAAATATTTTGCAGGGAGATATATTAGAACTACCACAGCAGAAATTGCCAAACGGCCAGTTTTGGCTAATAATATGTTCAATTTTCAATGAAACAATATGCGTTCTATTGTAATACTTTCCAATGTTCACGAAAACTCCACTATCCCCCAAAAATTAATATAGCCACTAATAGTAAAAATTAACGTATTTGAAACACTAACTTAGCCTACTGTTTGAACAATATTGTACGACAGACCACAGGCGACACTCATTTCTTATCCGAAAACGTGCGACAGGTCGATATCGGCGTATGGTACGCTGGGATGGACAAGGATCAATTTCCAAACCTTTTGAAAGTTACAAAAAATTAATTACGTTTTGAATGAGAAAGAAATTGGACGTAAGAGTAAAAAAATCATTTTTCTAATGTTGTGGAAATGTCACTTGCATTTTCTAGGCCCCCACGATGAATTTGACCAATGAAAAATCACTGAATTTAGATCATTTTTTTAATAGTTTGGCTTATTCATTTTAATAGATATGGTTTTTAGAAAGCTGTTTTAAAATGATGGATACATTATATGCAGGAGTGTTTGAAACGTTTTCTGAAATGCCGTTAAATCAAGACTCTTTCCCCTACGACCTTTTGAACTCTTTTAGTTTTACTTGTCTTAACCTCACCCCGTTGTAAATATCTCTATTGATTTGTGTAAGTTTGTAAATTGTTGATGGAAGAATAAAACCCTTCTACCAGCCTTACAAGGTGTTAAATTGGCAAAAATAATTCTTGAAACTACACAGAAAGGTTGAAAAATATCAAATGTTGACAACGCAAAATAGCATCGGTATTATATGATCCGATGACTAATTGAAAATCATTGGATCTGGATGAAATATTCTTCTTCAAATTGAAAATTCTTGTAACAAATTGAAATGTTGTCAAAATTTCTTCCTTAAATTTATTCTTATGCGCAAAAATTTCAATTTTGGATAACCTTGCCTTGGTGCTCAGATCTCATGTTACGCTTGCCACTACTCACAAATTCATAAAAATAATTCACCACGGTTATTAACCAAACAGTGGCGTAGCGAGGGGGGGGGGCAAAAGGGGCATCATGCCCCGGGCGCTACTCACAAAGCGGCGCCAAATGGTCCGCAAAACAAAAAAATTGCTGTTTTTTAAACTATCTACTTAATAAATCTCTAACTCACTGACCGACTGACTGACTGTGACTGACAGACAAGCCACATTTTTGTTCTCAAATTTAAAGCCTACCTTGAGCCTATGATTATTTATTTTACTTTATTTATTTATTAATTTGCGAGTATATTTTACATAATACATATAATATTATATGGTTTTCGAATGAGGGGGGGGGGAGCTAAAAAGGTATTGTGCCCCGGGCGTGAGTTAAGCTCGCTACGCCCCTGTAACCAAATTACCGCAGCTAGACAGGGGAAGGTTTTGAGGGTTGAAACCCTCCTCGAAATCACGATGAGATGTTTTTGTACCATTTTAAATACGATATTCATAATTTCATCAACCTGTGGTATATCAGAGAACGATTGCAGGATATCTATTTATACCGTCGCGTCATTACGATTTAACTGATACTTTCATGATTCTAATTCGAGTATAGTCGGTGTTTTTTAAATTACTACGGACAAGAAACGCCTTCAAATTGCTGTAGCCAATGGTAAATTGTGTCTCACTTGTTTACCTGCGTGTTTATTCAATTCCTAAACTCAAACCGAATAAAGCAGAAGTTCTACATTTTTTTCGTATTTCAAGTAGGGGCGTGAAACGGTTCCGGATCCAAAATAAGATCCGGTATGGATCCGGATCTCCAGCTACGATATATCCGGATCCGGATTTCTCCGGATCTCATACACAATTCCGATCCTTAAGATCCGGATCAGTAGATCCGGATTTGTCCGGATCCGCGTATCTGGATCCGAAATTCGATCACACGTGAATTCTGTTGTTGATGTACGCAATCAACTTCGTGATTCTTTGTGATACCTATAAAATTTATCCATCGGAATCTCAAAATGGAGGTATCTGGATCAGTAAATGAAATTTACTGTAATCTCCTCCACGAATTTATTCAAATACGGATAAATGCTTTAGATCCGGATCCTATGTAAATTAATAGTAATGCAGGTCCGGATTTAACTTAAAAATTGAGGTAATTCAAAACAACTTACTGAGGTACCTCTACTACAAAAAGAATAGAGTGTGCTGTCCGATAGCTAATTTTTAAGAAAAATTTCAATAAACACAGTCAACCTGTGTCCAGAAAATAACGGCAACCCATTTAAACAGTTATTGCAATTATTTAACTTTAATTAAATAGGTTTAAAAGATTGGAGTTGTTAAATTTGTACATAAAAAAATATTATCAAATACTAAAATTAATCCGAATATTCCTTAAAAAAAATTTGCTTGAAAACCATAATGTGTAATACATCGTTAAATTCGTAATAAAAAATACTATCGAATACAGGGTGTTTCGTTGATTGCGGCCATATAAAAAAATAAAGTTGATGATGGTTCCTCGGAGACGAAACGTCGTATAAAAAAATTGAGACCGCCATCTAATAGAATTCAAAAAGTGACAATGAAGAAGTATCATTGGTTTTTAAAAATCTTTTAAAACAAAGGAAGGAATTACGAAAAAAGAAAAACCCAAAAATCGCATTTTGTTGAAAATCTCGGAAACGATAAACAATAATGAACTTTTGCAAACTACATATGAACATGCCCTAAATTATACAACTTTTCTCTAATTTAACCGCATTCGTATCTCTTACCGTTTTCATGATCCCCATGCTGTTCATCCTTATCTTGGACACGTTGTATATAAAGAATCAAAATTTCGCACGGGCACTATTTAGGTATACGGTGTTGTACCCAATTGCATTCGCAGTGTGTCCTTTAATATGAGTTGCGCAAAACATCTGCATGGAGAGGGTCGGCAATTACTGTTACTTGACGTCATTGAACTGTTAGTATACAGTCCAATCATGATACAAATAATTGTATCATGCAGTTCAATGCTTAACGTGTACGATTCAGTGAACTCTGTTAGTATAGAGTTCACTGGTACGATTAGATACTTTTGTGAAGAGCAGGGTTGCCAACTATGGCGAAAAACAAAACCGTAACGGCGGTTAAAAATCACCGTACTTTTCAAGACAGGACCGTACTTTCCCGATTCCACATATGAAGTAGGCATTAGATCTACGACCCTATGAGTTGTCTATTTGTGAGCCGTAGATATAAAAAATACCTTGTATCCCCAAATTATAACTTTATTTTAACAGAGTATGGTCTAAAAGTCTTTTCGTTTTAAAAATGTTTACATCAAATTATTGTATTGAAAGTTGTGACGTCATCAATATTTTTTTTAATGACAACCAATATTTTTTATTTTTTTTAGTTTTTCAAGCTCTTTTCAATGATATAAAATTTTGAATAGGTTACATAAGAAAAAATTCAAGAAAAACGGTATTACAGTTAAAAAAACAAATTAATTAAATTAACAGACTAATCCTAGTTCTTTTTACACCTGGCACACTGTGTAGTAGATTTGTGGCGTTATTTAGACGAATTCCCAGGAAGATGGATAGGAAGAAGAGGTCGAATGGAATGGCCGGTTAGGTCCCCTGATCTAACGCCATTAAACTTTTTTCTGTGGGGCCACTTAAAAACATGGTATACAAACATCGAAATAACAATTTAGAGGACCTTCAAGAAAGAATTTGGCATGAGTGTGGGTTAATAACGGCTCAAATGTTTCAAAACGTAGTGAATGCATTTAATTACCGTCTTAGGTATTGGCCAGATGGTGCAAAGTCATCAGTTTGAACATTTAATGTACTTGTCCAAGTTTAAAAAGTTTTTGTTTTTTATTAAAATCTCGATTACTAGGATCAGTCTGTTAATTTAATTAATTTATTTTTTTAACTGTATGGTCGTTTTTCATGAATTTTTTCTTATGGAACTTATTCAAAATTTTATATCGTTGAAAAGAAAAAAAAACTCTAAAAAAATTAAAATTAAAAAATATTGGTTGCCATTTAATAAAAATATTGATGACGTCGAAACTCTCAAAGCAATTATTGATATAAACATCTGAAAAAACCTTTTCCATAGGCGCCGTAATTTAAATTGCTACGTCTCTTTTAGATTTTGTCTCTATCATGCAGATTGACGGAGTTACCAAATTTATCTGCTACCTAATTAAGATTCACGAATTTGCCGCCCCTAGGCTGGAAATATTTTGCCGCCCCTTATCTTCAGCAATTTCCTAAAATATTGTCTTTTTTCATATGATTGGAATTTGTCTAGATGCCATTTTATTATTTAATCTCTTGAACTCCAACATTTGCCGCCCCCTAAAATTTGCCGCCCCAGCTAGGCTACAGTCTTTCTAGCTTTATGGTGAATCCGACTCTGTCAGGGCGGCATTTGCGGGTCAAAGGCGTTCGCTTGTTAATCTACTGACTGCAGCTATTTTTAACTTTGAATTTATTTTTTTTATTAGAAGTTGTTGTTTTAATTTTCTGTATATATTGATTGATTGGTATAAATTATAATCATAAAACCAGCTGCAGTAGAATTATTTATAGTACTCTACAGATTAGCTCGGGGCCGCACAAACTCCATCGGCTTCATTATTGCCTTTTGTTCCATCATGTCCATTAACCCACACGAGTTCGAGGGTCTTGCTGTTGGTCACTAATAATATCGAAACGCCTTCAAAGAATAGAAGCATTTATTTTTCTGTTTGTCCGTAAGTATTAATCTCTTCAAAAAACTATAATAACATATTTCTTGTAATCAAATGTGTTAGTTATATCATTATATCAAATATAGGTACATAACGCCAATAAAAATTTATGATCACTAATTATACAAAATTGCTGTAATTAACCAGTTAATTATGTCAATGATGATTAAAATTATATAATGATTAATAATTAGGGAAATCAATTATAGCAAGTGCTATAATATTTTCATTATCTTTTCTATATTTGGTGGAGAATAGTATATTATACACCAAGGTGGTGAAGACTGTTATTATTGACCGAGCACCAAGATTATTTCGCGAGGGGCTTTGTCCCGAGCGGAATAAAGTGCGAGGTCTATAAATGGCTTCACCACCGTGGTGTATATACAATTTTTTCCACTACTAGTCAAATTTAAGACACAAATTAAAAATAAAAAAATTTCTTGTAAAAATCAAGTAGGTAGCACAGGAATGCAAATTCCCATTATTAACCTAGGTGAATAATATAATAGATTATTGACCAGTAGGTAGAGAAATTAAACTTCTCAGTTGTCTAGGATACGCAATAATTGTCAACTTCACAGCTAGTAGTGGAAAAAAATATGAATCGTTCTTTAACAATTATTACTTTTTTAAACATGTTTCTTTATCAGTTATATCTAGAGCACTGATTTATATAATTCAGTGATCTAGACTAGACCCTGGAAAAATTGATGAATCACTCACATAGGGATTATAAATCACTATATAATAACCGAAAGAGGTGTATATGTTTGCGTTGCTGTGCACTTTTCCGACAGTCGTCGAATCCTGACGAATGCGGATGTGATATTTTAAAACCAAAGCTATTATAAATTTATTATAACCTACAAATTAATGCTACAATTTATTATAGATACCCTCGCAAACCACGTAAATATCTGCACTAATTTTTTTCAAAGTAAGTTTTAAACATTTTATTTAGTATAAAAGTCCGTCATCTTATTCAAGCGGTATTTGTGTCTAAATATATTTTCTTTACTTAGAAAATACGTTCAAAGTTTCCTTATGGAGATTACGTGTAAAATAGAATTCGCTATTTGTGCTTATTTTTGGGTGAAAATTTTGTGTAAACATGCAAAGTTTGTCTGTCCGAGGTCCTTAACCCATTTCGAACATTAAAACAATGGCAGAAAGTAATTTCGCGAAAATTTTCAAAATGACAAGTATCGGAAACTTTTTCTCGATAACATGGAAATTTAATTATTTCAAGTTGAAAAGTTATTCAAATGATGAAAAATGATTCTATTATGCCTCGCGTTAACATTTTCATGGTTAAAATGATGTAAAAATTAGTAACAGCATTCATCGTAGACTAATTTATGTGTCCCGATACCTTCTTTCGGTAACTTTCGAAATGTACATGTTTGTGTGCTTATTTCGAAACCAAAGAGAATACCTATACTTTGACTATACCTCTAAATATACAACTTATATTGTAATTAAGAGGAAGTAAAATCCATATTTACTGCTGTACATATACGTGTAAATGGTGGCCTTTAGTTAGTGAAATAAACAAAAATTTGAAACTGTTTAAGGTAGAGAAGGTCTTTCTATAAAACAGATGTTATGCAACGTTAGACCAGCTTCTATTTGTACATTTTATGTTTTATAGTATTTTTAGTTTTACAATAGTTAAAGATGAATGTTAAAACGTTCTCCCTAAGGCAATTCGTATCCCCAAAAAGTTGCCAGTGTCCAAATTAAGTTCTTTTACATTCAAATTTCATTCTAAATTATCCTTATGAAGTTCACACGGAATTTGTTATATTTTAGTTAATTTTTGGGCAAAGGCTATGTGCAAAGACGTAATTAACATTGTGAAAGGGCCATTATGTATTTTTGGTCTCAAATCTATTCCAAAAAGTTTGCATTTTACATTTTTTTTAATAATTGGTAAAAATTTACTATAAGTAGGTAGGAACGAATTCGTATATCTTTACCAAATATCAACCCATTTTTGTGATTTTTACGTCAAATGTAAGTAAATGTAATCCTTTATTTTAGTTACTTTAATAACTTGCTAAATTACAGATACCTACAGGGTTAAAAATCTGAAAAGGTACAAAAATGTAAATTTTTTTTCTTTTTTCAAGCAACTAATAAGCCAGCTCAACAAGGTGTGATATTTTAAAACAAAAGCTATTACAACCTACAATCACAGATACCCCCTCCCCCCAAAGCACGCAAAACGCGAGAATCGCGTGTACCCCGTTTATATTAAATAAATGTACATACATATTATAATCTCAGCCTCGTTTACATGCAGATGTAAATTTGAAAAAGAACACGTTTCATTGATATTATTAAAACTATGCAGGTAAAACTAGATTAACTGTAGAAAATACATTGCAACACATTGTCGTTATCTCTGTAGTTACAAATTATAAATAAATAAACAATAGGTATATAAAACCGGGATGGCTCAATTTCTTTTTTACTATGCAGGTGTGAGGTCATTATCTTGTACCGACTATTGATGAGGTTTCCAAATTAAAAACCAAATTATGTAAACCTTAAGAGCGTTTTGTTGTGTATGGACCATTATTACTCTTTTAGGATTAATTCTTAATTCTACTCTTAGGAATGATTCTTCTTAAGAGTACCTAATTAATAATGGTATATAATATAGACACTAAAAGGCTGAAAAGATTTCGATAATTTCTTTTTGTGGGACAAAGATCAACTTGTTCGCTCATTTATATTTATGAATTTTAAAAGCCTAATTAGAAATTTCCATTGCAAAAATTTAAGGATTTTATGTCATCATGCAGTTTCAGTAAATGTTTTGCGTTTAGAATAATTGAGTTATTAATGAAACCGGATTCATGATGCCGTTACCTTTTATGTCAATGAGAACTTTATAAGCATTGCAACCAGTTTCGAAGATCATTCTGTGTTCGCTAATTTTTACATTCGTTGACAATTTGGTGGTACCTATAATTTGTCCGAAATAAGAAAGTAAGAGAAATGTAGGTATTTATATATTTCCTTTTTTAGTTTAAATAGGGTAGGTACATGTATAACTTATAATATTTCTGCTTTACCATTGATTAACGACCTTTAATCTTTCACTCAACGTTTTTATTAACGGGTCTGTAACATTTGAATTGTAACCATAGTTGTTCAATGTTCAGTAACTGAAACTTTTCATTTCGTTTCATTTCGCATGGGTAATTTTGGTTTTGTATTTTGTCTCAAAAATTATGACACAATAAAAATTGCGTAGGTTTTTAGTAACTGTGGAAGTCACACACGTCACCATCGGCGCGATTGGGGGGTGACAATTTTCTGTTCCATTAATTTGCCACCACAAATTGTTAAAAGAAAAGTGACTGTAATTTACACATAAGTAGTTTGAAAATGCAATTATACCCTTTCCCTAGCTTAGGTAACCTAAACCACACAAGACCGGGCGGATATCTAAGAGGAGCCCAATTCCTTTGCCCACCCATTTGCGATAAAACTTGAAATTATGAATTGTTTACGGTTAAAGAACTCCATGTGATTACTATTTTAAGTGGGTTGTGTGTACAGTGTATTTGTACTTCAACCACCGCCTGTAAGATGGTAAGTTAGTTCATTTTATTTAATTTAATAATAAATAATAATCATCAAAGTAAAATTGGTTTTGTGTGCAACGAACGGAGAAAAAGTAATATGTATATTATAATATTTCAATTTGAACATTCACGCAATGTCAACCGTTATACTTATACGTATGGTATTGTCTGATATGTAGATATCATTTTTTATTGTTTAATGATTTTTTTTTCAGGCTCAGAAGAATCAAAGGGCGGCTTTCGTTGTTGTTTTATTTTTTTCTAGGCTCTCCAAGCAAGAGGGAGTTTCGAAGACAAATCACCGAATGAAAGGTGCCTTGCAACATGAACCACCCGAAGAGGATGTGATCCTAACACGGACAATGTTTTTCCCACTGAATGGTGCAGGACACGACCAAGCTCTTTCTAATTGAAAACGTTTTCAAATGCAGGAAGTCATTCTAATTCAAGTGAATCATTTTCAACTGGATCAATTAATTAACGCGAACCTGGTCATGGTCTAGCTCCGACTGTAGTGCATATTAAAAAAGGCCAATTCCAGCGTGATGAATTGATTTTTCCTAAAACGGATAGGATAGGAGGAAGTTTAGGCTAGAATTGCGTAAGATGATTTATTGGTTAAAATACAACCCGCTATCATATAAAAGTAAAACATATTGCTTTGTCTGCCGAGCGTTTGACAACCTAGAAGCAAAAACCTATTCACACTGAAGGAGTTTTACAAATGGAAAAAAGACCAGTGAAATCTTTCAATTTTCTTTTTAACTTACTTTCTAGAACAATAAAAAATAGCACACATGACGTTTTAACATCTTTCAGAAAGTTTACTCGATTGTTCAATAACTGCGGAAAAATACGAATTTCGCGTGTAAATATTACAATTTGGACAATGAAGTGCTTTTATCTGAACTGAGGTGTTTAAAAATATCCGGTAAAGAGCTGGCATTTTCATAGGGAAGTCATTGAAGGATGTGTTCCTCATCTTTTTGAATTTTATCGATTGTTTTGATAATTCCAATGAATTGAGCAGCCTGTGAGAGATTTTCCAGAAGAGGTTCTAATCCTTGGCTCCTTTGGCTTTCGTCAAAATTGTTGATATACACTCTTCAAAAGTGGCGATTCCTTTAATTCTAATAGTCCGGTCAATTTAGACATTCAAAGGTACATAAATTCACATCTAGCTGGAAGTGAGTAAAATTGTTCAAAACATAATTAAAAATAACATTTTAAAATTCCCCATCGTTCCGGTACTTGGAAAAAAATGTACACGAAGTCAAAGGTAAAAAAAAATGGGTTTCTCGCGATTTTCATCAAAACGGTAAGTTTTATCGTAAAATTACTTCAGACAAAAATTGTAGATCATAAAATTATCTATAAAAAGGTATCAATAATTTTTTCCGTAAGAGCCACCGTTCCTGAGATATAACGAATCAAAAAGTTGTAAGTGTCAAAATATGCACACGTTTCCACGCCACCTCTGAGGTAGTGTACTTAGTGCGTTTTTTGTAACATGGTTTACCTAGGAAGCCTATTCCACAGGTCTGTTGTGATTCTGTTTAATTGGAAACTGTTGCATAATAACAGATATTAGCAAGGGTTGGAATTGATAGTCCGGTCAAATTAGACAGAAAAATAAGAGTGAAGGTACATAAGTTTACATCAGGCTGGAAGTGAGTAAAATTGTTCAAAACATAATTAAAAATAACATTTCAAAATTCCCTATCGTTCCGGTACTGGAAAAAAAACGGACTCGAGGTCAAAGGTAAAAGAAATGTTTTCGCAATTTGTTTTGTTCTCTGGCATGTACGAATTGTCAAGGCCAGTCGTGTTCTAATGTTGAATCACCAACAGTAGAGGATTCGTTTGCTACCAACGAAGAGACATGCGATACATCACTACTGACGCAATTCACTTACACCCAGGATGAAGAAGAGGAAGAAGAAGAAGAAGAAGAAGATAAAGAAGAAGAAGTAATTGAAGATTATGAATCGGACGAATAAATTTTTCTACTGTTTTTTAATTTCAATCGCTTTTATCAATTCCAACCCTTGCTAATATCTGTTATTATGCGATATTTTCCAATTAAACAGAATCACAACACACTTACAACTTATTTAATCGTTATATCTCAGCAACGGTGACTCTTAGGAAAAAAATTAGTGATATCTTTTTTACAGATAATTTTATCATCTACAATTTTTGTCTGAGCTAATTTTACGATAAAACTTGCCGTTTTAATGAAAATCGCGAAAAACCCATTTTTTTTACTTTTGACCTCGAGTCCATTTTATTTCCAGTACCGGAACGATGGGGAATTTTCAAATGTTATTTTTAATTATGTTTTGAACAATTTTACTCACAGCCTGATGTAAACTTTACACAACTTTACGCGTTTTACGGTTCATCTTCTTGCCAATTTCACTAACAACTTCTTTTGTTTAATTTAATAATGTTGTCCCAGTTTTATCACCTTTTACTAGAATGTTAGTGCCATAAATGAGAGTGAATTAAGACACGTAGTTAATTCAAACTTAATATGAGTATCTATGATAGGCCTCGTCGCAATCGACACAGAGAGGAAGCGAACTCACAAGCACCAAACTGTCCACCTTCTGTAGAAATACGCGCTACGAGGACGGAAAGCCAAAATAATCTGCAGTATTTTTAAACAATACCTTATACATATCGCTAATAATGCTATTTTTACTAAGAAAGGTCCAAAATTTTGATACACGGTGCAGAGAGTAACGGAGAGAATATTCTACGCCCCACTTCAGAATATTGCACATTTTTCATTTCGTTCCGCTTATGCTTAATCGAAGTTTCCATCCCCTGTTCAGAGCCTCCACTCCATTACCTCTATGGGGGAACCCGGATTGAGGCATTAGACGATAGAAAAGAACGTAGAATTCATTTTAGATAAAAATATCTGCTTTCTCAATTTGCTGCTTATGTTACTTTTAGATATAATAAGAATTTGTTACATCATAAAGTATAATGTGTATCTTTACAGTTACATACTTAGGATGGTGTTTCGTCAAATTTCAACTTTGCTACAAGAAAAGGCAGTATCTGAGTTGAACGAGGATCCTACAAGAATTGACGAGCATTTGGAACACATTAGGGAATGGTTAAAAAAGCAACCGCACTTGACCATCAGATCAGGTTGATAGCAAAAAATAATTTCATTTTACCTCAGATCATGTTGTTACTTTAAGATGACCAGTCAATTTTAACTTTTTTACGTGGATGTAAATGGAGTCTCCAACGTACAAAGGAAAAGATAGATTATTTTTATGCCATACGTACACTGATACCAGATTTGTTTTTAAATAGGGATCCTCTAAACGAAGATATCCAAAGATTCTTAAGAAGAGGGTATGAATAAATTCATATAAATTTAATCAGACTAATATGTTATAATTTTCAGAGTATTTTATCCTTTACCAAAACCATTAGGTGCTGATGGTTCAAGAATATATTTTTTAGATTATTCACGTGTTAATTTTGAAACTATGTCAGCCACAGTACTATTTAAGTACTTTTATATGTCGCTTGATGCGCTCCTGTGGGAAGATGACCATTTAATTATCTCTGGATTGGTTATAATAGTAAATGGACAGTCATTTCCACTTAACTATTTATTACAACATACTCCATCACTCTTGAAGAAGGTTACGTTATGCATTCAAAGGGTTTATCCTCTAAGAGTTCAACATTCTGTGGTAATTAACGCTAATGAAGGATTAGAAACAATATTCAATATTTGTAAACCTTTTATCAGCAAAAAACTGACAGAGAGGGTAAGTGTAAGCGCCGCATAATTGATTCGTGCCAAAAGCAGAATTGTTAGTTGATATCTTTAACATTTTTGAGATGATCCGATTAATAATTAAGCAATAGTAAAGCTACGACAAAAACAAAAAACTTTACAATTGGTTTATTACTTTTTAATTTTAACATATTGCAATTACCTATAGTGCAAGATTCGGTATCATATACTGTTGCACAATGTATCTAGAAGTACTTTGTCACATAGTATATTTATCAAACAATTTTATGCTTTCAGATACACCTGTTCACTTCGGAAGATACCGAGGAAGCCTACAAAATTATACCAAAATGTTTCTTTCCGGAGGAATTTGGTGGAAACAACGGCTCGTGTTCTACAGCGTCAGGTAAATTAATTTTCCAACATCTTATTAGTTTTACAATCGAAAATCTAGAGGAATGGGTAGTTAAAATGGAAGGAAAACGAGAATGGTTCATTGAAGATTCCAAATACACTAGTGTTGAAAATTTAAGGCCTGGAAAACCAAAATCGTACACGGAAGAGTTGGACATGGAAGGCAGCTTTAGAAAATTAAATGTTGACTGACATGTATGCTGCAATTACGTAGTGCATGTAAATGTATTCAACTTATGTATGGTACCATTTATTCTAGAATGTGTTAGGTGGCTAGAATTTTTTAAGTTACTTATATTTATATGGGAAAAGTTAATTTAATATCTTCTTCAGACTTGCATCACTGACACAAGTTTATATGTATGTGCCTGCACTATATAAAAAGAAATATCTTTGGTCTTAAATGAATTTCCTCCATTTTAGGCTACTATATGGATTTTCACTAAGGCATGTCATCTTCGACATGAATTGTATTTTTTGAAGTGCTAACAGTTCTTTTTCCATATGTTATCTTGCAGTAGGTACTTTCTGAAACAATATCTGCAGTGATATCATTCAACTGTTCATTGAAGGGATTAGATAAGAATAGATAAATATTTTATTTAACGACCTTAGCGAATTAAGTAAACGACTAATTGTAGGATGACGGAAGAAATATATTACGGCTAATAATGTTGTTATTTATTTATTATGTAATATGTTATAATTATAATCTTTATGACGTTTCGCCCATCGTAGTATAGGCTTATTCATATAAAAGTGACGGTTTGAAATCTGTAAATACAAATTTTTTTAAAAGGTGATTACAATAATTAAAACATGTAATCACCTTTCAAAAAAATTTGTATTTACAGATTTCAAACCGTCGCTTTTACATGAATAAGCCTACTACCATGGGCGAAACGTCATAAAGATTATAACATAATAAATAAATAACAAAATTATTAGCCGTAATATATTTCTTCCATCATCCTACAATAAAGTACCCCTATAGCTAAATTTCAAAATAAAAATAAATCAAACGACTAATATTTATCTACGATTATCTTAATCAAATCGTACGTTATTATTTATATCGTGTACTTAACTGTAATTGCCTTAAAAAAGAGAGAACTGACAACATGTACAAAAATGTGTTCGAATACCAATTTGTCACCAAACGACATACAGTAGTGACGTAGAATGCGTTTGTTCAGGGGTCGAATCTTTGAGAAAGGATACTAAAGGAGACGCTATGCTATGAAGCATCTTTGCTGTATACTGAAAACGGGAGCATTGGGCGGGGCTAAGTGTACTACCAATATGGCTGCCTCACCAGGTGCGAACTACGAAAAATTATAAAAAAACAAAAGTCATTCCAACCCTCCGCTTAAAAGGTGGCTTTATTTAAAATTAATGACAAAGCACACCACTTACTGTATTTTGTCCCTCAAAAATAACGGGTCCTGCTCACTTTTTACGAGATCTCAATTATTAATGTTAATCGTCTTTGAACATCGCAATCTCCTTTTCGGTTTTTCCAATTACGGCCCTACACATTGTTTATATTTTGTACACTAACTTATGAAATGTTATGCCAGTCGAATTCTTCTTATCTACGCCATCTCTGCTGTTGCAGCTACGTAGAGCACAAGACACCATAATGCTTTTAATATTTACATTAGTATATAACTGTAATACACACGCATTTAATAAATATTACACTTTTTACTAACACAATCTGATTGACAGTTTGTTTGACATAAGTGCACTATCAATATGGCGTACCTCTACCCACTTTGACCACGTGATGTCGTCTCCCTTAGTATCCTTACTCAAAGGGTCGAATACATGTGCCGTTGTCGTTGGCAATTAAGGTCAATTTGTCGATGAGTTCCAAAATGGTTGAAAAAAAATTTATTAATTCTACCTCTAACCTTAGCGCTTACGTATCAATTTCCGCTTAGCCTTAGGTTAGCATTCCCATTTTAGTTTCAAACGTTGTTTAGTGTCACAGTCTTGTTTTAGTTTCAAATGAAAAAAATATCCTAAACCTACCTCTAACCTACCGATTTTACACGCTTTTGCAAACAAATAAATTAAGTTCATCCAAGCGTTTCCCCCACTTTTGACTATCTCTCCCATATTCATTATGCTGGTAGGATTTGTTTGACAAAGTTTCATCTATTTTGGACGTGAGGCCCTTCATCGACAAATTGACCGAAATTAAAGACGAAAATATATGTAATAATATAATTTTGAATGAATATTTTACCGACCACTTCAAAATTGTACATTGAGTTATAGTAGGACACGAAGGCAATTGAGATCGCCATAGGCTAAGCCCGGCTATGAAAATCCTTTACAACTCGCTTAATAAATGTTGTAAACAGCCTCGATCTCAATTGCCTTTGTGCTCTACTATACCTTTGTTTTTCACTGGCTCGTTTGTGAATATTATTGACCCATCGGTAATGTACATACAAGGAAAAAATTACTTATCTATGCAACGGTTTTCACACTTAGCGATGCTGTTGTAGAATTTGATTGCAGGGATCCGTCGGAAGTCGGAGTAGCGACGATCGGGGATGGAGAAATGGTTTTTCACGATCTTCACGTCGGAGTGATGGAGGAAAAGAAAAGTACAGATGTAGAGATGGCGATGTTTTATCTTCACCAGAAAAGCATGAGTTATGTAGAAAATAAGCGAAATTTTGGTAGATACGAGAAAGTGCTGGAGATTTAATTAATTAATTTAATTAAGGAACTCACGTACACTTTTCTTTAATGTACAAATAGACGTAAAAATACGAATTTAATTGATTTTCTTAAAAGCATAAGTTAAGAAAAATCCCTAACTTTTAGAGAGATAAGCACAGATCCGATATCAAATCGATTTTCAGTAACTGCGAATTTTCTAGTACAGAAAAATTAAGCGATGTGACTTGAAGGGAAGCAAGTAGCTAACTTAAGGCAAAAGTAAGTTTCTGTATCCAAGAAAACTATTGAGAAGGGGAAGATTTCCATTCACACGCTTCTGCTACATCGGCGAAAATGAAGCTATCGCGTTATCAACGGATATGACGCAAATCAGAACAAAGCAGCATTCATTAAAAGTAGCACATATGTGTGGGAATAGAGAGACAGACACTAAAACTGTCCACTTGTAGTTTCAGGTTTCTGATAAGCGAATTCATGGGAAAAATATTTCTACAATGTAGCAATTTCAAAAGAATATAACTATTAATGTAAAGAAAGAAAATTAGGAATATTTCCAATAGAAATTAGAAAATTAACGTAAGGGCGTTACAACATTCGTTATTTTTGATAAAAAGTGAAACAATGTCAACCCTTTCTGCAATCCAATAAACTATTTTTTTTAATAATACCATTGAATATTTATTCAATGATAATACATAAGAATGATAATTCAAGTAGAACAGTTGTTGCAACACAGAATACACGATAATGACAATTAACACTTTTGTTTTACAACCACCTACTTACCATTATGCGACTTTATTTTTTCGACGCATTTCTCTTGCAATTGTCTAACAAACTTAAAAATTAATAATAATAATAATAATAATGTTTATTAGCGATAATATCATAACTGATTTTCACACGTCATTTTATATAAGTGTATAACAATAAGTACATAAGTAATACATAGTGACTAGATATATTACGAACGTTGCTAAGTTATTGGGCTGTTTAAAAACTCTTCCCATTTATACAAAGCGGACTTCAGTAGGAATAAGCTTTTAATTTTTCGTTTGAAGTGTACATGATTCAGACTTTTCCAGTTCTTTGGCAAATGATTGTATAGAGTATAGCAGATATAGTTCGTGCTTGATTGTGTTTTGTGTAACCTCATTTTAGGAAGATATAACCATTGACTTTCTACACTATAGACAAACGGTGAGATAGGGAAAAGTGAAAGCTATTATTTAGTGAATTTTTGCGTTAAATAGGCAACTTGTTATACACACTGGAATGCAAATTTTATTGATTTTGTCAGTATGGAACGTCATTACATAAAGGCACCATCAGCTTAATGACGTTTCATTCACACTTGTTATGATGGTGACGATGTCACATACCTATTCCCACCAACATAGTTTATTCGAAAAATGTGTTTATGAATTCATCGCAATGCGTTCATTTTTTAACACCAACAAATCAATGTTTAAAAAGTTGTTTTTTGAAAAAACCTTACCTCATCGGCGTCGAATCACGAAAAGATTATTTGTTTTTTGGAATCCGTGGAAATGTTTAATTTTGTTTAAGTTAAAAATGAGATGTTCATTTTATTTTGTTGCAGCTTAACGCTATCCCTTTCCGGGAATTACAAATCCGTTTGCCGGGGTGGTTAAGTCCCCACATAATACATTTCACATGTCACTTCATCTTTCCTACTCATTTCTCCTCTTCTTTCTTATCCTGTTTTCTCATCAGTCATCACCCTTTCCCGTTGCTGTCCTTCATTCCTCTTTGAGTTATATTACCTTGTGTTTTGTTTTTTTATGAGTCTATACAGTATATTTTTGATTCATTTTTCCTGTTACATGTTTCTATCTCCTGCATTTTTTCGTCATCCATTTGTTCTTTTTGCTCTTGTACATCTTATCACCTTCTCTAAAGCATTTTTTGATCTTCTTCCTTTCTTCCTTCCTTACTCTCAAATTGAGAGCGTGATAGACAATTTTTAGAACCAACATCACTCCGTTTTTCATGAATCCTGGGCGCAAATCTCAACAAAAATTCTCCGAAAATATCTGGAAAAATCCGGGACGAAATACTCTAGCGGGAAAAGTCCGCGAGAACATCTTATTTTCTTCTTCTTTTTTTACTTCCCGAGTACGAAGTAAAAGGGAAGTATTGTATTAGTTTTCAAAAAAAAAAAATTTGACCTATGGAAATTTTTACATATCTTTGCGTTTCCGAATACGTAGATTCAAAATATGCAAAAAAAAATTTCCGTCTGTCGTCTGTAGTCTGTAGTCTGTAGTCTGTAGTCTGTACGTACACATTCCTTGCAACGCTCTAAACTCAGAAACGATTAAAGTTATCGAAATGCGGTTTTGGCCAATCGATTACATTCGGGCCAAGGACGAAAATGCTGTTATTACCTTTGATGACGTCACTTCCGGTATAAGCTAAAATGGCGGCACTCATTTTTTTATAAGATAAAGTTGCAGTTTTTTTTATGTAGTTTAAAAGAGAATTTTTTTTTGAATTCAGCAATATATATTGTGCTATACTTATTTTTTGAAAAAAGTGTAAAAAAAAATAATTATTAAAAAATGACTGCAACGCTCGATACTCAGAAACTATTAAAGTTACCGAAATGCGGTTTTCGCTAATGAATTACATTTGGGCCAAGGACGAAAATGCTGATATTACCTTTGATGGCGTCACTTCCGGTGTAAGCTAAAATGGCGGCACTCATTTTTTTTTATAAGATAAAGTTGCAGTTTTTTTATGTAGTTTAAAAGAGAATTTTTTTCTGAATTCAGCAATATATATTGTGCTTACTTATTTTTTGAAAAAAGTGTTAAAAAATAATTATTAAAAATCGACTGCAACGCTCGATACTCAGAAACTATTAAAGTTATCGAAATGCGGTTTTCGCTAATGAATTACATTTGGGCCAAGGACGAAAATGCTGATATTACCTTTGATGACGTCACTTCCGGTGTAAGCTAAAATGGCGGCACTCATTTTTTTATAAGATAAAATTGCAGTTTTTTATGTAGTTTAAGAGTATTTTTTTCTGAATTCAGTAGTATTTATTTTTTGAAAAAAGTGTTAATACGAGAGAAGTCTCGTGGCAACTTGTCAGAATTTTTTTAATTAAAATCTCGATAATAAAAAATATTTTAAAAACACTCTGACTTAGAGGACTTGGCTTAATTCAAGAGGTGCAAAACGCAAAGGAGGAATTTTCTCATGGACTTTCCCCGCTACAGCATGTCCTCCCGGAGTTTTTAAGACATTTCGGGAGAATTTTTATTGAGATTTGCGCCCACGATTCAAAAACAACGGAGGAGTATTTTTACATGTTGAAAAGTCCTCTAAAAAATCTAAGGTTATCCTTAAGTAAATACGGTGGTGAAATTTATGCGGTTTGAAATGGAAATATGTACAAAAATATCGGACAGGACACCAACAAATAAAACTACACCAGAAAATGTTTCAAAGCAAATTAATGAAAGAAGCGTAAATAAAGAGATTGAATTGCAGGTGTTGTTTTGTAACAGCACTGCAATTTCCATTGATTTTATCATAGTACGCAAAGAACGTAGTATACGTTCTGTGATCGTAGTAAGTAACTGTATTTCTTGTAACGTTATCAGAATATAGGACGGGCGCTAACGTAAACATGACGTACATTTATGACGTATATTTATATAACGAGAGTGGCGCTGTGAAGATTTGGTGGCACAGCTCCGAACTAACACTTTCACAGCTCCGGTATTTGTCGGGAATTTATAACATTGCACCGTTTGTCTATAGTGTAGAAAGTCAATGATATAACTTATCCTTATTTCTAGTGTTATAGGCATGCATAACAATATAATCCTGAAGTTCGTTGTGTTTATGTACATGTTTAGGGCTTCGGATGTAAATAAATCCGTTGGATGGCAAATAATCTGGCTGCGCAAGGTGCATGTCCCCAAAGCAAGACTGCATATGATAAAATGCTGTTAAAATTTCCAAGGTATGCAGTTCTTAGAACATTCCCACTTACCTTGTTTTTTAAACTTTTGATTAGGTAGACAACTTTGTTTAACTTACTAGCAACATAATTTATATGAACATGCCATGTAAGTTGGGGGTCAATATATACCCCTAATAGTTTTACATGATTTACATTAGGTATTTCTTTTAAATTTTTTAGACTATGCCAAATGTGTTGAGTTTTATTTGAATTAATACTCAGTAGATTCGAACTAAACCAATCGATTATTTTATTTTTTGATAAGTCAGATTGAGTATTGACGTTATTAATTGACTCTCCTGTAGTTATAACACTCGAGTCGTCAGCAAATAAAATTAGTTTTTGATCGGGAACAGAATCAAAAATATCATTTATAAATATAAGAAACAGGGTCGGGCCCAGCACGGATCCTTGTGGCACACCCTGATTGACTGGCTTTTTTAGAGAGTAGTTGTTACAATGTTTAACTATTTGAAACCTCTCTGTCAGATACGAAGAGATTAAATTTAGGGCGTTATCACTAAAATTATAATATTTTAGCTTATTATTCAATAAAGAACCTTCAACGCAATCAAATGCTTTAGTAAGGTCCCAAAAGGGACCTTTATAACAGTATCGACGTATTTAGTTAGTGCTAGAGTTGTGGATTTGTTTTTTCTGAAGCCAAATTGGTTTTGATGAAAAATATTGTTGTCTTCAAAAAATTTAACCATCTGGTGTTTTAGGATCTTTTCAAATATTTTCGAAATAGTTGGTATGATTGCAATCGGTCTGTAGTTTGATGGGTCCTTTAAATCGCCATTTTTAAAAATAGGGACAATAAGGGATAGTTTTAAAACACTCGGAAAGATTCCCTTTTTTATTGCCTCATTAAAGAGGTCTGTTAGTGGAAATGTAATCTTGTCAACAACGGATTTTAGCATTTTTGAATTTAAATTATACACATCTAGTGAGTTGCTGCTTGTAAGTGAGAGAATTGCATCTCTCACTTGTATGTAAGTTATCTCATTGAAGCTAAAACTAGAGCTACATAATTTATTCTTAGTATGACTAAAGTGTGAATTAGAGGTAGTTTGCTTTATTGATGATTGTTGAATATTTTTGGCAATATTTACAAAAAAGTGGTTGAATTCGTCAGCTGTTGAGGAATCTGCCGCAATAATGGCGGAATTTTTATTTGTACAGCGTTTAATTACATTCCATGTAGCTTTGGTTTGATTGGCAGAGCCAGTAATATATTTGTCATTAGCCTGTCTTTTGGCGACAGTAATTGCGTTTTTGTATTTCGTTTTTAGGTTCTTTATTGATAAATCCAATCTTAAACATTTATCAGTTTTTTTGATATCATTAAGAAAATTTATGTGCTCCCTCATATCCCTTAAGCCATTATGGTACCAATGAAGTTTTATATTTTTGTTTTTTGAATTGGTTGTAACGTTTGAAATTGATTGATTGAAAATAATCCAACTTGTGTAAATTGGTTTATCGTAAACAAATCATTCGATTTGAAAAATAAATACAGCACTGGAAAGAGAATTTGGCGTACTTTCAAAAGATAATATGATTTTTAATGCAGTACCATTTAAAATTAAATTTAAATTTAAAATGATGGAAAAGTTGCCCCCTACAAAAATAAAATCGACGTGTGACAGCGTTTTTATCATATTTCAGTTTAAATTTAATACGCTAAACGGCACTGTATTGTTTTCGATGGACGAGTCTGTATCTAAAAAGTAATTCTGAATTCTGAAGAGTTGGTTAAAACTACATTCTGTTATAAACATTGTGTTAAATAAAAGAAAATAATTCTAAGTGCTTACAGATTAATAAAAGCAATTCTAGTTATCTAGAGCTAGACTATGACTATAGCATAATAAATTAAACAGTTGTTTACTCATATTAATGCATATCTTTAAAATACAAATTATTTTAAATGTCACGTACATATTTTGATACCCAACAATTATTTGCATTTTTTATAGAAAAGTAAAAAAAGATTTTTATTATTTTACGACAAAAATTTGAACATATTCGAATATGATATCAATCGTACCCCTTGTTCTAGCAAGTACAAGTACCAACCCCTCAATAAAGGTCAATTGTATTTGTGTATGAAGGTAAACCGACGTCATTTTCAACATACATATAATAAAATAAAATAAAATAAAATAAAGTAGGTACATACAAGTTTTCAACATTTCAACAAAAATGAATACAAAAGCAAAGTCGACTCCTCTGCCTATTTAAATAATTTCGTGTGTGGCTCTGAAGTGAGAGAAATGCAATGTATGTCATAACATGCCCCATTGGCCCAAATTTCACGTGTCTCGCCGTTTTTGGCTAGAAAATTTATTAACAAAGGTTTTTAGTTCACGTAAATACAAAGTCTACTGCTGTACGTTGCCCAAGTTGTAAAGAAACAACCTTTGAGATCCGACACTACGTAATATTGCATTTTGTATGATACTGCAATGATATTTTACCATCATTCGCAATATTTTTATTCAACTGTAGGTACAAAATACAAAACACTTTCTGATTACAAATTTTCATATAAGTACTTACTTAGTCCATTATAAAATGGCAATTCGTTTAATTTCAAGCGAGCTCCAAACGGTAGCAATCCAAGAACTTAACGAGAATCCGGAAAGAATTAATGAAAATCTAGAGCATCTTCGAGAGTGGTTAGAAAAACAACCACATTTGAATATTCGATCAGGTACGTTTTTTTTATTGCCATAATTTAGTAGATAATTAAATTTAAAAATAAGCTCAAAATTTACAATAATTTAACACAAGTTTAACCAAATACATATATGTTGTGAAATGGTTACTGATAATAGTTTATTATTCGAGGTATGTTATTTCTGAGTCACACTGTATTATATATCAAGGCGTACAAAAAATATTTTATTTATGTTTCTTTATTAACAGATGATCAGTCGCTCATAACATTCTTTCGTGGGTGTAAATGGAGTCTTCAACGTACCAAAGAAAAAATTGATTATTTTTATACCATCCGTACATTAATACCAGATTTTTTTGCTAATAGAGATCCACTTGATCCCTCAATACAACAAGTACTAGTGAGAGGGTAATTATAACTACATTTAGGTATAGTTGTAATTTATAATGTCCCATAAGAATAGTGCACCCCTTGCCGAATACAGAGGGGCCAGCTGGACCCAGAATAATATTCATGGATTTCACGACAATAGACACTATGGAACCTACAATTATTTTTAAGCTATTCTTTATGATTACGGATATACTAATGGCTGAAGATGACAATACTATAATTTCGGGGGAACAGCTCCTCGTGAACTTCGACAAAATATCGATAAAATTTATACTACAACTAACACCGGCATTATTGAAAAAGTTTGTGGTGTGTTATCAAAACGCGTACCCATTGCGAATAAAGCGTATTATCGCTATCAATACTCCTCCTGCTATGGAGAAAATATACACTATGCTCTGCGAGACACTTCTAAGTAAAAAACTTCAAGACAGGGTTAGTATTATTAACATGATTGCGAAACTATTTTTATCTTTATTAGATCCACTTATACAGTTCTCCACATAACGAAAAGGCGTATACTGTGCTCCCAAAACCTTATTTTCCTAAAAAACTTGGGGGGGAAAATGAATCAGGCTCATCAATAATAAGTACATAGTGAAACTGTTTCTGATTACGGCTTAAATTTAGTTTTTAGAGCAATATAAAGCCAAAGTAGAAAGTTATAGAGAATGGTTTTTGGAAGATTCTAAATATAATTCAAACGAAAAGTTAAGACCGGAAAAAGCACGAACATATGCTGAAGAATTTGATATGGAAGGATCCTTTAGAAAATTAGATTTAGACTAAAGAATATGTTTTATTGATCATTTTGTGTTGAATCTTCGAAGACGATTCGAGCTCTCATCTTACGCTCATATAGTAATTGGGGCGCTTACATGGAAATGGTTTTACTTTGAGCACAAATAAACACAATTCCACTAAATTAAAATTACAAAGGAAAGGGAAATTGGGGCGCTTACATGGAAATGGTTTTACTTTTAGCACAAATAAACACAATTCAATAACTGTATTAAATCAAATCTTGTGTTTCATCTCAAAAGCACATTATAATTTAAATTGTATATTCCGTTTTTAATTTATACAACAATTTATAATACCTTTTTCAAAGATATTTTAAATGTACACGTACACGTGTCATAAGGGCCAATGTCATAAAAATGGAGTGGTTAGCGGCGGATAAAATCATTTAGAAGGCATTTTAGAACTGGCGCCACTGTGGTAAAAGCTGCCATAGGAATTACATTGGGCTATGCTTTGAGCACTGCATACTGAGGACGAAACAGACATATTTATATACAGGGTTGCTCATTAGTGCGTCAAAGTTCAATATAGGCTTTATTAAATAAAACTGAAAGAATTTATTTTATAAAAAGTGGTACAGTATCAAAAAACGCACATTTTAAAAATAATTTGAATTATACAGGGTGATGCGCTAAAGCGGGACACATTCGAGATAATTTGTTTTAAATGAAACACCCTGTATATTCTTTGATTTTTCTAATCTGCCTTAAATTGTCTTTTCAACGATACCTGGGGTTTTGGTTTCGGATGACGCATTGCTGAGTTATTAACGGAAGTTTAAAAAAAATAGTCGGGACAAGGTTTATCATATTAATTCCATACGACAGTATTACGGTTAGCTAAGACAAAATTATTTGGTAACCATATAGCCAAGGGATGTGCTGAACCTACAAAATAATCAAACATCAGTTTTATTATACAGGGTGTATGTTACGATGCAGTCAATTCGGCGATTTTCAAAGAGCGTTTACTGAATTTTTTCAAATGGAACACCCCGTATATTATTACATTTTGGAGATGACGCGTTAATTGCGCTTCATTTTTGTTAATAATGTCCTATACCGAAACCCAATAATTTCCGAGTTATTTTTAATTATTCATTACAAACCACTAAATTATTTGTTTTCGATTTAACTTCTACCGTGCATACGCTCTTACATAAAAAAATATTGTAGGTACACCAGACACCTCCAACTACAGTAGATGATATGAGGGCAAGGGCGTATCTAAGGGGGCGCATCCCCCCCCTTGGGTCATTTTTTGTTTTATGATTTCATTCAACGTGCGGAAAAAAGATGTATGTATTGTGGAACACCTATTGTGTAATGCATTTTGCATCACCAACATAGTGCCACCAAATAAACAAAAACCCCGGAAAATATGTGAACTAAATTTGAAGTATTCAAACTGGCCAATAAAAAGTCTTGAAATGGGCGTCGTACATTCAGCTCTAGAATATTTTGACAGTTTACGCATATTGCTTTTTTTATGGAACAAATTTATTTTGCATTTGAATGTACTTCGTAAACATGTAGCTCCCTCAACCACACCTTCTCAAGGCTTTTGTTTACTTGGTGGCACTATACCTAAAATGATACATAGTTTTTCGTCAAAAAATCAACGTTGTTACATAATTACTTAAATATTCTATTTTCCTCGTGGGTACTGGATACCGACCCTAATCAATTCAATATACAATAATTTGAACAATTTTCAACATTTTTCAAAAACGATACTGAATTTTAAAAAAAACGGTACGTAAGGGGTTCAAGTCTTGTTAGACCCAAAAAAAATGATTGCCCCCCCCCCCCCCATGGCCCCTATAGACAATTTCTGGATCCGCCCTTGTATGAGGCAACGCATAATACATGCTTTTGAAACCGTTTCCATTGAGATGTTACAATAAGACATAAATAGGTCCTTTCTGTCAAGGCTGCAATTGTGTTTTAATCAAAATGGAGGTCACTTTGAGAATTTATTGTAAATTCTACCTTTAACAAAATTGCAGTTTGATAGTTGTCATTTATTTGTTTTCGTTTGTCAAAGCTCAAGCATGGTACACTAGACCGAATTGAAAACAAATAATTTAGTGGTTTGTAATGAATAATTAAAAATAACTCGGAAATTATTGGATTTGGGTATAGGACATTATTAACAAAAATGAAGCGCGATTAATGCGTCATTTCAAAAATGTAATAATATACGGGGTGTTCCATTTGAAAAAATTCAGTAAACGCTCTTTGAAAATCGCCGAATTGACTGCATCGGAACATACACCCTGTATAATAAAACTAATGTTTGATTATTTTGTAGGTTCAACACATCCCTTGGCTATATGATTACCAAATAATTATGTCTTAGCTAATCGTAATACTGTCGTATGGAATTGAGATGGTAAACCTTGTCCCGACTTTTTTTTTTTAATTTCCGTTAATAACTCAGCAATGCGTCATCCGAAACCAAAACCCCAGGTATCGTTGAAAAGACAATTTAAGGCAGATTAGAAAAATCAAAGAATATACAGGGTGTTTCATTTAAAACAAATTATCTCGAATGTGTCCCGCTTTAGCGCATCACCCTGTATAATTCAAATTATTTTTAAAATGTGCGTTTTTTGATACTGTACCACTTTTTATAAAATAAATTCTTTCAGTTTTATTTAATAAAGCCTATATTGGACTTTGACGCACTAATGAGCAACCCTGTATAGCTGCATGAATCAGCCGGGTAACTAAAAAGATCTTATCTAGAAGAACAAACATATGTCTACGGTATGTCAAAGCGGAATACATACAGTATGAGTATGAGGACATGAGTGACAAATTAGGGAAACCAATTGACAGAGTTGCTGATAACTTGTTAATGTTTATTTTAACATAGGGTTTAGGTGGAAGAATAGCTCGCTACAGTTTTGTTCTTATACACCTTTCATGTTGAATATCATAACAAATATTATTATTATTATTATTATTATTCCTATTAGGTCGTTCACCTTGTAAATTAGATTTTATGTGCCAATTATATTTTTGGCCCCTTCAGCCTTCATGAAGCTTTATAAACAAAATTGCAATATTTTCCGAAAATGTTCCTGTCGGGTACACATTTTTAAATAAATTTTACATATAATACCTGATGGAATATGTAAAACATGAGCAATGAGGTAAAATTGCTGTACATATAGTCTTAATTTTAAAATGCCCTACACTGAGAAAAATGAAATGCTGGGCTCATTAAATATTACTACATTGAGTATAAAATGTTGAAACAAAACATATAATATGTATTGAAGAAATGTTGCAATTTGTACTGTCCAATTATTGACCATTATCCATCTAATCAATTTTTTTTGTTAACTTTATATTGTTAAATGGAACCCCACATTCACTTTGAATATAAAACTACATGGAATGTGTTCTACTCAACCTTTTTGAAGTACTGGAAAGTCTTTTAAGCGAACCTAAAGTGACATGATTAATATTGTCGTGTTGCTATATTTATCTTTCTTTTTTCTTAACACAAATGCAATATTAATTAAACGCTTGGTTACATTACAAATCTAGATTATTTGATATTCTGTTCACGTGGGACAATCGCTACTTTTTTTAAAGAATTTTGTAAAAGTTTCGGCGTTCCCTCAAAATTGGATAAATCAATAGCAGCTATGACCATAAAAAAGTCAGCTCATATTCACGTTTACAATTGATTATACATGTTTATTTTATTGTAAAATATTTACCCCAGTGTTTATTTATAGTATTTCCTATTATAATAAATAATTATAATAACTGGTCAACAGTGGTTTTGTTGCCCTTGATATAAGAGTGGTTTCGCAAAATTTTATGCCAACAATTCACGAAACTATCAATGGTTTTGTAATATTGGCTCTTGTTTTTTTTGAATATTCATTTTTATATTACACTAAAAAAGCAGTAAGTATAAGAAAGAAATAACACGCAGATATTTTTTAATATCAAATTTTTATTGAAAAATATTATTAATTGTTTCGTTGTAGTGTTTAATTAATGTACATAGAAGTGAAAAGAAAGAAAAATTTGTAAAACGTATGTTATACTTTAGAGAAACACCTCTTATAAGCTTTTCTTTTATAATTTTTTTGGAGACAATCTCTTTTTAAAGACCAGCAGTAATCTGCCATCATGTGACGGTCCCATCTACCCTGATACCTTTCCTCCATCACTTTTAGGTCCTGGTGGAAGCGCTCTCCCTGTTCCTCACTATAATTTCCCAGATTATCAGGAAATCTATCGAGGTGACTGTGGAGAAAGTGTAATTTTATGCTCATATTCGCTCCCAAAATCCTGAAGCTTTCCAACATCTTTTGCACAATTTCTCTATAATTTGGTGCTTTATGGTTACCTAGAAAATTTTCTACAACCATCACAAAACCCCTCCAAGCTTCACTTTCAGAATCAGTCATAACTTTTATAAAATTGCATCTTTCATCAATGTCCGAATTTGAGGCCCATCGAATATTCCGCCTTTTAACTTTTCTATACTTAGCTTAGGAAATGTTTTACAAATGTATTTAAAGCATTCTCCTTCCTTGTCCAACGCTTTAACGAACTGCTTTATTATACTTAACTTGATATGTAGTGGCGGAAGTATGATTTTTTCTCTACTTAACAGTGGCTCATTTATTACATTGGCTATACCAACAATTAACGATTCTCTCAAGGGCCACAGATCTTGTTCCCAGTGAACTTGCTTTGCTCTACTATTCCACAGACAAATAAAGCAAGGGTATTTTGTGTATCCACTTTGCTGACCAAGTAAAAAATTTACCATTTTTAAATCAACACAAACCGGCCATTGATGTTCATTGTAATTAATTTTTTGCAGGACCAATTTAATATTATGATATTCTTCTTTAAGTTTTGTTGAATGACCAATTGGGATTGATGCAAATCGATTTCCATTGTGCAATAACACACATTTTAAACTCTTTTTACAGCTATCAATGAAGAGCCGCCAATCATTAGAATTGTATTCTTCTAAACCCATGTCTAGAAGTAACTTCGCGATATTGTTACAGTAAACAAGTTCTTCATTTTCACTAAAAAACGGTAATATCTCACTTTCCCTTGTTCTGTATGCTGTAATTGTTACATTTGCTTCCAATAAATTCTTTTCCTTCAGTCTTGAAGCTAACAGTTCCGATGCTTGTTTTGATAAATTTAGATCTCGTATCAAATCGCTGAGCTCATTTTGAGAAAACAACTGTGGTGCTGATGTTCCACCTTCATATTCACTTCCACTTGTAGATTGTACTGAATGCTGTGAATTTGGCAACATCATAGTATCTGAGGGTGCAGGAACTACTTTTAAAGCATAAATAGGGCGAGGAAGATTTTCATTGTGCAAGACAGGACATCTTGTAGACTGTAAATCCGGATATATCCACGCTTTATTTCGATTGAAACCTTTAACGTCTACTACGCAAAAGTAGCAATCATTAAAATGATTCTTGGGCTCCATCCAGATCATAGGGATACCGAAGTCTAAGCCGTGGCGTTCTCCTTTCTTCCACAAACGTAAAGACTCAACACAACATTTACAAACCTTATGAGGAACCCACGACTTCTCTTGCTTTTCAATATGGAGTCCGAAATAATCGGTATAAACCTCCTTGACAAAGTCTGTGATGTTTCGTGTCTGTTTTGTTGTCATATAAACACCACAAATATAACAAAACACATCAGAGCTATATTTACACTTTCTTCGCGAGGAACTCATACTTCAACGTATAAAAAAAGAATCAAAATTCAACAAATAACACAAAATATTAATCGATTTACTGGAATGCGCGTCGTGCGTTCTTCAATCTTTAAAATCACTGAGTACTCTGGCAGCTATACGAAGCAGGGGGGGGGGGGTAGGCTCACGTGATGTTTGTATGCGCGGAATCGACGCGCAGAAAGCGAATTTCAACTAAATACCAAACATTTACTAATAACTCGCGTTCTGAAGAGCCCACTTAAACTGTTAATTATTTTAAACATAAAATACCCTAAAATCATAAAAACTAGAGCCAATTCAGTACTTTCATGAATATATTCGCAAACTGTATAAGTGAAAATATAAAAATTCGCAGAGATATCCAGGGCAACAAACAAAATATTTTTTTTTGTTGATTTGTGATTTTTGTTACATTTTATTTTTACGTTGATGTTCATTTGATTACCTTTGTTTTGTATCCTTTGTATTTTATGCAACTCAATATGTTGAGAAGGTGACATTTATTATTATTTTAATAAATGTCTGTATAGTGTATATACTCGTAAAATGTACCTACATTCAAAGTTACAATTTTGAATGCTACTCATTGCTTTAATTAAAACATTTTTGACTGAAGCCAATTATGCAGTTAAGTGGACTGAACTTTATTGCTAATACAATGAACTGAAATATTCAATTAACAATTCAAACAAATGCAATAACTTTCAAACATGTATCAATGTGCAGGTGCAAAAGTGAAGTAAGATTAAAAGAAGATATGGGCAATTGTAGGAATAAATTCGTCCTTGGCAAAAGTTGTTTACGTTAAATTCGATATTCACATAAAAAATTATTATTATTATCATTGAATAATTATTATGGCATAATTAAAAAAAACTTAACTCAATTAATGCGTAATTGCTTTGTTTAGGATATAGATCCATCAAACAATTAATAAAGGTTGTAGATAAGCGTTTCACCGATAACCTGATTTTGAAAATTATTATTACTTCTGACAATATGGGGCAAACTTTGAAATTACTTTTAAAGATTTTCACATTCGTTTTTTTACGATAATAAAAGGATCTTTCTCTAGGGTGCTGCGACATAATTATACCTGTAAAACTAACTACCGGTGAAACGTTATTTCGATATTGCTTCATTTGACTTAATACTCACGTCTACCCCCCCCCCCCCCCCCCCCCCCAACGAACTGATGAGCCCTTATAACTAACTACCTCAAATTAGTGCTTCCGCGTACTACACGTCAGCCAATTAACTGTGATTTCAGATTTCATGACAGAGTGAGTGAGAGTTATCCGAAGAACAGAATTATTATTGTTAAGTATGAGAGGGTTATTTTTATTATTTACCCCTGGTCTGCTAAAACAATTAAACATAAAGTACATTTACATCTATATAAACAAGCGCATTATATGGCGAGCGGTTAATCTAAATCCAACTTTCGAAAGCTTCCTTCCATATCAAATTCTTCACCGTAGGTTTTCGGTTTGCCCGGTCTTAAGGCTTCATCAGACATATATTTCTCTTCTTCCATAAACCAATCGTTGTAACTTTCAACTTTGTTTTTCCATTGTTCTAGAAAATGAAACTATGATTTAAAACCAAGACAAATCTTATTAAAGTCGTACTTACTTATTATTGTAGAAAGGGAACTATTGTCACCACCCAGTTCTTCAGGGAAGAAGGATTTGTCAACATGCGTGTATATCTTTTTGTTGTTCTGTGAACTGTATATATGGACCTAAAAGAAAAAGGGATTATTTCTCCTTCCTTTTCCTTTACCGGATCAGTTTATACGTAGAAACTTTTATCCTAAAGATTTTTGCCTCGCTCTGAGATTAATGAAAATATTTTTTTGAATTTTGTGGAGTGCGGTTATATCGAATTTTTGGGTCTCTTACTTGTATAACAACTATATAGTCCACAGTTTTGCAGATAAGGTAATTGCGCCCTTGCTTACAATCAAACAAGCGTATCTTCCCCTTTCTTCAAGCTACAGTTTGAAAGCTCTAAAGGTTTGTATACTTGTGTAAGTAACAACTACCTTTCACATAAACACGTTTTTAGGTTACACAGTTTCGGGCCTTTATAGAAAACGGCCTACTGTGACTTTTCAACCATTCAAAATGAGGAGATTTTTGAGTTTCTGTTTTGTGTCTTAAAAAACATTCCTCTTTAAATGCCTACGTTTTTAAGTTGGAAGCTATCGAAGGGAATCCAGATGAAATTGTTTATTATATCGATATTATAAAAGGTCTGGGTGCTATTGAAAGCGAGTGAATTGCAATAAAAGTTGGTATTAGAGATAAAAAATTTGAAATTAACATCAATATGCGCTGGAAATATCAGAAAAAATAAGACAATCTTCATTTTTCGGCGACTTCACAAGCATTTCTGATTGTCTCGTGTATTCTGAAACGCCTGAGCAACTATGCTGTCAACATAAATGCTGCAAATCGGCTTTCTAGTCGCAGTAGATTTATACATAGAGTGAATATATACAGAATAATATATATATAATATAATCATCATGACTAAACCACTTTAACGGGCACAAACGAGTGTGATTCCAAAAAGAAAATCGCGAAAATATTTCACAAAAATACTTGAATTTTGGGTTTATCAGCACTGAAGTAAATTGAGAAGAAGTAAAACTGTTGGCAGCAGACGGTATGAAACCTAATAAACTTAAACCATGTTTGGAAACGCGCCATAGTGAGTATGTTAACAAAATTTCTAGAATTCTCAAATTTTCAAAATCATTTGAACAGCAAAAATCATGTGTGTGAATGAAAACGGTTTACTTGCCCTTAACAGTTTCATACAAAATATGCAGAGGTAAAAGGTATTACACCATTAACGTAGAGCTTACTCTGTTAGCTGTAGTGGAGATTGCAATCAATACGCGAGCGACCCATCATTTGAAGCGTCATTTAATTCTCTATTCGACAGTATGACCTAAATTAGTTTTAATCAATTTTTTCCACCCCCATGAAAAGCACCCTCTAGATTAACTAAGGTGAGGGTGTTGTTTAGGAAAAATCCCAAAATGTGCCGTTCAAAAGATCAAAGGTGGCGTGTTTCAGGATTTTTCCTAAACAACACCCCCACCTTAGTTAATCTAGAGGGTGCTTTTCATGGGGGCGAAAAAAAAATTGAGTAAATCTAATTTTCATTTATACTGTCAAATAGAGAATTAAGACGCTTCAAGTGAGGGGTCGCTCGACACCCTTCCCTATTTAAATTCTTGAGTTAGGGGTTGCTAGGGCTAGGGGGTTGACCTGACAAAGTCAAATTTGACATCAAAATGTGCCGTTCAAAAGGTCAAAAGTGACGTGTTTCAGGATTTTTCCTAAACAACATCCCCACCTTCGTTAATCTGAAGGGAGCTTTTCGTGGGGGCGAAAAAAAATTTGAATAAAACTAATTTTCATTCATACTGTCACATAGAGAATTAAAAGACGTTTCAAATGAAGGGCCGCTCGACTAGTTTTCCCTATTTAAATTCTTGAGTTAGGGGTTGCTGGGGCTAGGGGGTTGACCTGACAAAGTCAAATTTGACATCAAAAGTTGTCCCCCAAAAATAAAAAATCGACGTGTCCGAGCGTTTTTTTAAGAAACTGGTTTAAGCGTCCCAAAACAGGCGTGTTACCTTTTCAATGGGCCACCCTGTATACGTTATACACTACACATATACATACTTCGTCTCATATTATCCCCCAAATCTGTTCACCTAACTTCGACCATGGCTGTTGATCTTTCAGTTCATTTCAATTAATTATTTATAAGTATCTAAATTGCAAGTTGCATTCTGCAAAACAAGTACCTATCATGATCATAATATTTGTGTGGCACACATATGAGGCAAATGAAAGTGAACGGACTGAGAGTGATTTGATGGTAATAAATAAAGATATTTTACCCTGTTTTGAAGTTTTTTACTGCAAAACGGTTTCATGAAAGTATTGTAAATCTTTTCCAACGCTGTAGGAGTATTGATGGCAATAAAGTTTTTTGTTCTTAATGGATATACGTTTTGTCCACATATCACAAATTTTTTAGTTGTTGCAGGTGTAAACTGTAAAAGAAATGACGTTGGTAGATCCGCGAAGTTTGCTATAATTTTAACTCCAGAAATAACAAAGTTATCATCTTCGAGCATTAATATATCGTATATCATAAAACATAACTTTAGTACGTCTTCCAATCGAGTCGTATTATAATCAATAACTGAGTAATCGCAATAAATTATCCTAGGCCCATTTATTCCTTCGGTGTTTGGCAGAGGACATATTATCCTGTGACAGTCCAAATAGAAACATATAATGTCTTTTACCTACAACTATGTTTACCCCTTTCCAAGCATTTGTTGTAGAAGAGGATCAAATGGATCCCTGTTCCGAAATATTTCTGGAAGTAACGTACGGATCGTATAGAAATAGTCAAGTTTTTCTTTGCTTTTTTGAAGACTCCACTTGCATCCCCTTAAAAATGTCGTAAGCCATTGGTCATCTGTAAATAATAAAAAATTGTTATTACAAGTTTTGCGTGTAGTACAGTCAATTTAAACACAAAAATATACAAACATTGCAAAAAATCCTATGTTAGGTTTGCTTTTTTCATGGTGTTAGGTTCGGTCCCAGTAGTAAATACTCAATTTTGCAACTTCGAAAAACTTGTGGAAACTGGGGGCGGACTTTTTTTAGTTTTAGCCTCGTAGATCAAAAACTATGAGTTGTAGTGCAAAGAATATGATTATCTTTTTTAAACTGGACTAAATTTTCTACCATTTGAGCCTAACCGGAAGTCTGTAAGTATAATAGTTTCCGAGATACAGCTCTTCAAAAATAGGCATTTTCCCTAAATCTGTTTTTAACGCATCATCCATGATTCGAGCCAGATATTGCCCCAACGACGTACCCTACGACCATTGTCATGTAGGAAAAAATTGTAGGAAATTTTATCACCTTTTATTTAAGCATAGATGCATTCCTGTAGGCCTAACAGTTCTCGAGAAAAAGACGGAAAACCGGAAAACAGTGAAATCGCTACGACTCCACATATATGTAATAGCATTAATATGATTAGAAGACATTTTCTGATTATTCTTATTTAGCCTAGCGAACAAACGCTCAAAAAGGGCTTGTAGACAGACATTTTGATCCTAAAGATTTTATTTCTGGGATGTGTTTGGTGATGATTATACGAAAAGTAGCGTAACAAAATGAGCGGATTTGTTTGGTTTTCCGTTTACATCTCTTGAACAGGCCATCGTAGTGGGAAATGGCCAATTATAAGAAAAGCTGATTAAATTTTCTACAAGTTTGCTTCTATGCGTTTTTTCTCTATCTCTATCCGTTGAAGAGATATTCGCTGTCAAGAATTGACATTTTTTTTGAAAATCGCTTTTACACGACGTTTTTCGGCAAATATTGTGTCCTAGCTCCTAAAGTATTGGGTTTATAGCAAAAACTGCTGAAATAAAAGTTGTAGACCATAAAATTTCCTATAAAATACATATACCGTTTAATATTTTATCTCAAATCGATTAGAGGTTATAGTTATTTAAAAAAAACGTTGAGTTCAAGATGGAATAGAGGGCACTAGAGAACAACTAATTTTGTGGGAGGTTTGGAGCTAAATCTGATATGTGAGTATTAAATACAGATTACCTGCATCCTTAGCCAAACAATTTCAGTCTTATGCGCCACCATGTTTAATGGTCTCTAGTCTTTTCTAAATACATTTATGATAGGGTTAATGTTTGACGAAAAGAACAAAAGTATTTTCTCAAGGCAGCTTTTATTTTATAATTGGCCATTTCCCACTACGATCGTCTATTCAAGAGATACAAAGGGAAAACTTAACAAATCCGGAAATTTTGTTACGCTACGGAGTTAGCTCATACGGTAGGGCCGGGGACTTTTCGTATAATTATCACCAAACACCTCCAAACACATCTTAGAAATAAAATCATTAGGATCAAAAAGTCTGTCTACAAGCCCTTTTTGAGCGTTCGTTCGCTACGCTAAATAAGAATAATCAGAAAATGTCTTCTAATCATACTAATGCTATTACACATATGTGGAGGATTTCACTGTTTTCCGGTTTTCCGTCTTTTTCTCGAGAACTGTTAGGCCCACAGGAATGCATCTATGCTTAAATAAAAGGTGATAAAATGTCCTACAATTTTTTTTTCCGTGACAAGAGTCGTAGGGCACGTCGTTATGGCAATATCTGGCTCGAAACATGGATGATACGTTGAAAAAAGATTTTGGGAAAAATTGCCTATTTTTGAAGAGCTGTATCTCGGAAACTATTATACTTACAGACTTCCGGTTAGGCTCAAATTGTAGAAAATTTAGTCTAGTTTAAAAAAGATAATCATATTCTTCGCACTATAACTCGTAGTTTTTGAGCTACGAGGCCAAAACTGAAAAAAGTCCGAAAAAATCGCGGTTTTTGGCGCCCCCCCCCCCCAGTTTCCACAAGTTTTTCGAAGTTGCAAAATTGAGTATTTACTACTGGGACTAAACCTAACAACATAAAAAAGTCAAACCTAATATAGGATTTTTTGCAATGTTCATGTTTAAAATGACTGGACTAGTGGCTTGATTGTACTATAAAAAATAAATGAAAAAGGCTTTACTACAGTGTCTGACAAATTAGCTCTGTGCATGAGAACAATCTTGAATAATAAGTTCATAGTTGCGTCGTTATGGTGCGAGATATTTTTTAAACCAAATTTTCGCTTAATATATTATTCAAAATGATCAATTTTTCCAGTCACATAATAGTAGTTTACGTAACAAGTCCCGAAAGTGATCTTTTACTGGACAAGTAGGCAAATTACAGGACGAGCCGCAGGCGAGTCCTGCAAGCCTGCGAGTCCAGTAAAAGCACTTTTGGGACGTATTACATGCAATATTTTTTTTAAAACGGGCAGAACATAATTGACCGTTCTAGGCCGGAAAGTAAAAATGACTATCACAATAACTTTCTGGCTCGGTCCGACAAAATGAGATTTTCTGACCTAAAAATAAACCGGAAAGTACTACTATCTCTCCGATTTAAAAAAAAATAGTTATTTTTGTATCTAGTGCGCGAAATGCCACTTTGGTGATCGAGAACTGATTTTTTTAACGAGACGCAGCCGAGTTAAAAAAATAGTCGGGATCACCAAAGTATTTCGCGCACGAAAATTTTTTTCTAGAAACGTGAAAAACTTTGACAATTATTTTAACGTTAAAATACAAAACTCTCATAGCAGTGCGCGAAGTAAGTATTTCGCGCACGGCGTCGTCATTTCGCGCACGGTGTCATGGTAACGTAGGCAAATGAAAAAAGGGTCACTTCGCGCATTGTTAAATGCGCAAACCTTGTCATTTTTTGACGTTTGTAGAAAAAAGTAATTTTATAAAGTGATATTTTGTTACCTGGCACCAGAGATAAAATGTCAAACTTTTTTCCCGTCACAGAAAAAAGTGTATTTTCTCAACAACATGGCGGAGGGAATGATAGACTATTACTTTTTGGCGGGCCTAATTTGTATAAAAGGATACGAGAGATTATTCCCGATTATGACTTATTTTATTTGATTAGAACTTTATGAGAATTTATTTTTTAGTTAAATGTCCTGTGTAGGATTTGAGATAAAGTCTGCTTTAGAACAGGCTACTTGGTGTCGAAGCCTAAGAGGATGTAGTGTTTCATCTACCGAGTATCTCTACTTAGTTACATTACTAAATAGTAGTATAGTAGCATTTATAACTATATCATGGTATACGTAGTAGTAGTGCACATCCGAATATCGTTTCAGCTAGATGAAGCTGCTCTACTCACTGAATTATAATTCAGTGGCTCTACTTCCTTAACGAAACATTCCGTAATCAAGGGGGTTGAAATAGTGTAATTGAATTTTTTCCTTTTGGAACACAACAAAAACAAAGGAAACCCTTGAATATCTCGAGAACGACACATCCGATTGCAAAAATAAAAAACACGTGTTCCATTATTTTTGAAACCTATTCAGTCGTAGTCATAGATAACGACACATGAAAAGAAAAAACACTTGCTCCTTTATTTTTTCAAACCTATTCAGTCATAATAGGTAAACATCATCCTCACCCTCTGGGGGGGGGGGGGGGGCGAAAAAGTAAACAAAATCGTTTTCTGCGGACATAGGCAATATTCCACCTCCAAGAAAGAGTGGTGGGGGAGTGAAATTTGCAATTTGAAAACAGTTTTTTATGGGGAATGCGAAAGTGCAATAAAAATTAGGTGTTTCCATTTAAATTTTCAAAACCCACCCCCGCTCCACTCCCCAGGCGGGTAAGAGTAATTTTTACGTATCATGACTGAATAGGTTTAAAAAAATAAAGGAGCACGTGTTTTAACTTTTTGTTATCGGATGTGCCACTCTCGAGATATTCAAGGGTTTCCATACTTTTTAGACACCGTGCACAGTTTTTGATATCAATTTATACATATTTATTTAACGTTTCATTTTTCCTTTTAATTTTATTTACATAGCATACCAATAAGCAGTATTAGAAATACATTTCGCTGACGAGATGTCAACCAAAAACTATAATACTAGGAATAAAGATGATTTGTACTTGCCTTTTAAAAGACTAAATAAATCTCACATTAGTATTAACTACCAAGCCTATCAACTATACAATCATTTACCTACCACAATCATGGAAATCATTAGATCACAAAAAATTTAAACAACAAGTAAAAAAATACTTACTTGTAAATGCATTTTATAGCATAAAGGAATTTTTAAACAAAAATCCAAATCAAAACTTCAATGGTGATACTTCTACATAGTACCTATCGTATAGTAACTTTAAACCAGCTCATAATTTTATTCTTAGTTACCATTCTTGTAAGTGACGTTTGACGTTTGTAAACACAATTGTGTATTAACAATAAATGAATATTATTATTATTATTATTATTATTATTATTATTATTATTATTAAAAAGGGAAACTTCTTACTTAAGTCATTTGTGGACATGTATCTAACAGGACCTTTCAGACGGGGATACTGTATGCGAGATACGGAATCTGCGGTTGAAATGAACGGCATACTTTACAGTTACTGTCTATCAAGTCATTACCGCCAGTTGTGACGGTAGAAAGGATGTCGAAGAGTGGCGTGATGTGGTAAACGGATTTAGGGCACTTAATCACGCGACACATAATCATGGGACATTTAAACACGGACAGTTAAACACGCCGACACTTAAACACGCGTACATTTTAACACATAGACATTTAAACACTGAGACATATAATCACATGGGCATATAAACACATTTTCCGGATGCATTAAAACCCTTGATCTAGGAGCTTTCCGACGTCGTTTTTAGTGTTAAACTCCCGTTTTTGTAAAAAAATATATTAAACCTGCAAATAACCTAAGCGCTTTTGTGACAAACTACGCTTATGTTAGCATTTTTTTTTTAGTAAAAACGTCGTTTAGTGTTCGCCAAGTGGCTTGATCAGGGGTCAGAATGTTATGAAGCAAACCGAACGCCTAACAGTAGCAGGTAACTACGTTACTTATCACGCTATTACTATTCCGAATGTACTTCAAAGGCAAGGTGTTTATTTGTCCATGTGATTATATGTCTCGGTGTTTAAATGTCTATGTGTTAAAATGTCCGCGTGATTAAGTGTCAGCGTGTTTAACCGTCCGTGTTTAACTGTCCTATGATGATGTGTCGCGTGATTTAAGTGTCCGGACCCGGTGGTAAACTACTAGTTTCACAGATAAAATACACTCTGTGCTAGTAATAATAAGTATAATCCTACGCCTATGTATTTTGCTGTTTTGGTATTTCCGCCTGAAAGGCTCCATTTATAGATGTAGTAATTCTGTTGGGGGGCGGCGGATACCGTCGCGGGCGGGGTAAATGAACAAGATACGGAAATTTTGCAGCGGGATATTGTATTCGACCAGTAGACACGTGTGGAAGTGGAAGGCTCCATTTGAGCGCATGTATTCTGATTATACAGTATCTCAGATACAGTATCGCTGTCTGAAGGGTCCTTGAATTGTTTCAACAGCTGGAAGCGTATGCGTATAAAGCAGTTATGACGCGCTTTTGTTAAAACCAAATAATTAAAAATTGCCACATCTACATGATGAGAAGTTAAATACATATCTACCACCACATTTTTCTATATCGAAAAATCATTCTCGTCGAAATGAACAATTAAGAGGGATGAAACCAATGAAATTACTAGTTAGTAGTTTCTTATCAAAGAAAATCTTAATCAATCAATTGCAATTGTATAAGTAAGGATATTGATACCTATGTATAGACAAATCATAATTATTTTTAAAGGTATTCAATTATTAGCGCTAGCGGAAATATAATTTTTGATGATATATTTAACGTTGCAATCTGCTTTTTGATTTGTAATCATTATCTATCTGGTTTTGATGTAAGATGTAAGTGTGTATAATATGATAGGTACATAATTTTTATTATCAATTTTCCATACTATGTGATAATTTCCCCCAATCGAATGAATAGATAAGTGCCTTTTTTGGAACAAAGTACAGAATGAATACATTATTTAATTAATCTAGAATATCTAGATAGTAAAATGCAAATTACGATAGGAGGGTGGCTCTTGTCCACGCGTACGAAGGCCTCTCATTCGTGCCCTTAAAAATTAATCTAGATAGTACTAAGTGACTATTCAAATGTCCTACTTATGAATTCCCAAAGTCTGGATGTCTGTTGTTTTTTTCCTGTAGACATTTTAGATATGCTGATTCGGATTCTCGTGGAACATCAAAATTTAAGACATTTTTCTATCGATCGCTTTTTGCGTATCTCATCGGGAAAAGTGGTCAAAATGGCCGTCGAAAATATTATTTTGAATTATTACAATAAATATATATTTAATTTCATTAAACGAATCTTTTTTTCATCATGGCAATGCAAGGTTGCGCATTCTCATCTAGTTAGTGTTGCGGTTATCGGTGATACAAATGAATGTATGACAAAAGCGAACTTACCGAATCTAGTAATTAAATGGGGTTGCTTTTGTAACCATTCTCGGAGATGCTGCAAGTCTTCTTCGATTCTTTCAGCACGTTCGTTTAACTCTTTTATCGCTATTTCTTGCAGTTCTTTGCGAATAGGACGAATAGCCATCTCGAGCTTTCTTTTTAAAATAATTTTTTTTTGTCGTTTACTTTACTATTATACAACTTATCTGATTATAGATATTGATTAATGTACTTTAATACATGGCAACAGATAAAATGCGCACATAAACTGGGATAATGTTAAATAAAGACTAAAGTCACATTTAATCTTCATGACGTAGGTGTTTCATTTTGGTAAAGATAATATAATTAGGTTGCTAGTGCTAAAAGTGTATCATTTCTTATTGAAGGAAAACATAATAAAAGAACACTTTATCAAAATAATATAGGTACAGAGTGTTCGGTCGGAAAGTATAAAATATCCTATACATCTCGTATAAGTAGGTATTAATTGGTTTTATCGAAAGTAGTGCAGTATTTCTTGTGTACTATTATGAAAAGCGAAGGACAAGCAAAAATGTCTTAAGGCGCCTCTATACAGCTGCAAAAATTTCGGACCTACTCCTTACTGATTTTAAATTAGGCAACATACATATCTCAATACTCCCTGAGGGCTAAACGGATTATGCGTAATTTACCTAAATGTACTTGAAAGTTTCATTGTTTAGTTATACCTATAACTTTTATATTTTCTTGGAATTCCCGCAGATTGTAAGACTACCTTTTAATTTATTTTACTATGTTGGACTACTAAAATTAAAATATTATAGTACATATTATGTGCGTCCAAGAATCACAAAAGAATAATTATTTGAAAATTCGGAAAAGACTATAAACAATTTCATTCAGTATGGAATAATTAATAAAAAACAAAGCAAAATAAACTTTGACAATGTTTAAGAATAATTATAACAATTAACCACACATTCTAAATAAAAAATAAATGCACTGATATCATTTTCATTATTTCTGTACTTGGACAAACAAACCTACCTATTAATTTAATTGATTCTAAAGTATTTTACTTTAAAATGCGCTAAAATCCCATTAAAATTTAATTCGTATTAGATATAATTAACAAAAAATACCATTAATGGTATATACAGTGCGGTCCAAAGGTATGGAATAAATTCTTTTTTAGCGTTATTATGTACTTTTGGGAAAAAACCTGAAACACGTCGATTTCTATTTATAATTTACCATTTTCTCGTATGAAAGTCTTACCACCCTCTTGCACCCCCTCGGAGGTATGAGCAACCCTTAAAAAAATTTAAATACGAACGGGTGGCTTGTGGCACCTTGTTTGAAAGGGATTTTAAATCTCTATTCAGCAATATAAAAATTTTTACATTTGGTACGCTCGTAACTCAGAAATTGAATTTTGAAAAAGAAATAGTGTATTTTTAGATTAAGTGTTCAAAGTGACCACCAGTCACTTCTTGATCATAAAATTATCTGTTTAATTTGAAATAATAATCAGGTATTTTCTTATTTGTTCTGATTCTCTTGAGGAAAAAAGCGTTTAACAAAAAATAACAAAAAATCTAACTACATAGTAGACTACTTCATATTTGTAGTTATTTTTGACAGACGCTTGTGTATTGCCAAATTTTGTTTGTGTGTGCATTTCAGTAAATAAATCATGGCTCAGTTAACAGAAACACAGAGAATAGACATTTTAATTATGATTGGATGTGGTAATAGAACAAAAACTCAAACGGAGGTTTGTGAACTATTTCTTTTTCAAAATTCAATTTCTGAGTTACAAGTGTACCAAATTTAAAAATTTTTATATTTCTGAATAGAGAGTTAAAATCCCTTTCAAACAAGGTGCCACAAGCCACCCGTTCGTATTTAAATTTTTTTAAGGGTTGCTCATACCTCCGAGGGGGTGCAAGAGGGTGGTAAGACTTTCATACGAGAAAATGGTAAATTATAAATAGAAATCGAGATGTTTCAGGTTTTTTCCCACAATTGCATAATAACGCTAAAAATGAATTTATTCCATACCTTTGGACCGCACTGTATATACATAGGTATATACTTATATTATATAAGAGGTTCACTAATCGTATGTAAGTTACGTTTCATTGTGGTAAAAAATATTATTTTGACTGTGAAATGTAAGCTATATCGGACATGAAGCTTTATGAAAAAATGATGCAAGCATTCTTGAAAAATTTAGACAGTATAGATAGATGTGCACTCAGCAAAGCAACAATTCTTCAGTTACAGAGTGATTTATGGAAATCAGAACGCAAGAAACGCATTACTGCTTCTAATTTTGGAAAACTTTGTAAATTAAGACAAACAACACCTACGGCAAAAACCGTTGCGGCACTATTATGTATGCAGTACATACGTTTCAAGGAAATAGTTCTACATGGTTTGGTTTGCAACATGAAGATACAGCAATTCAGTTAATTTTAATCCCAATGCTCAGTAGGTAGTTGTTAAAAAATCGGGCCTATAATAGTTGATGAAGAATTACTATTTCTTGATGCTTGTTCTCCAGGCGGCTTAGTAGGAAAAACTGCCATTGTTGAAATTAAATGTTCCGAGAAAAGCGGCAATTTGCATCCTATTGAAGCACATTTGAAGGGTAAATTAGAATACTGTGAATGTAGTAATAATAATAAGCTCACTTTGAAACAAAATGACAATAATTATTTTTACTAAGTAGAGGGTCTATTGCACATAACCAAAAGAAATATATGCTACTTTGTAGTCTACACTAAAAGTGGAATACATAAGGGGCGTCATTTAGGAGGGTTAGGGTAGGGCAGTTGACCCCCCCTGGAATTACTACTACCAAAAAAAGGTACGTTAAATTTATAAAACTGACAACCACGCCCTTTTTCCAAAAAAATTTAAGACGTCAACTCAAGATTTGTGCTGTTTATATTAATTAAAATAAATTTTAATAAAAAAAATAAGGGTTTTTACAATTTGTCTATAGCGTTTTTTAAATTTACGTCGGAAATAACCCCGGTTACGCAATATTTATTTGCCAATTTGCATCTTTGTAACAGGGTCATTAAACAGGTACTTTTCTTTTGTCTGTATAATCTCCTTAGAAGTATAATTCCACTACCTGACCGCTGTGGCCCGGGGCATTTACGAAATTTTCGTTGGTACAATTTTTGTACATAAAATTTATATTAAAAAAAACTTTTGACCAGGATTACAGTTACAACTTAACCGTTGGAAACGATTGTTAAACGAAATATGGTTCTTAAGCACTGTAGAATTTGTCCGTAGAATTTAATTTTCGGATATTGACTGTCGTTTGGAAAATATCTCTTAAAATAGATGAAAGATAAAATAATTTTTTGTTACCTCAAATATTTGTTTTTTTTCAAACAAAATTCTAAGGCAAAATTTCATTATAGTAAGGAATATATTCCCGACCTTAAAATTTTTTCAAGTTTAATTTTAGAGCTGTAATCCTGGTCAAAAGATTGCACTTTTTGCAATTGCATGGTGTGTTGCCTACCCTATGTATAGAGGCGCCTTAAATGGCCCTATTAAACTCATTTCATAAATATTTTCTTGCCGCTTTCGCAAATGTAATTAACAACCTTACATTGGAAATCGCTTGAATCCATCAAAATAATACATAATATTTGTGATTTAGTTTAAGCTTTATCTAACAACAATGCGGGTATCTAGTATGCAAAAATAAACTTAACTTAGAAATAAGGTTATAGGTTCTTCTGTAAAGCGAGTTTAATAGGGGTCGAGTTTAATTGTTCTCCAAAACGTGTTTTTGTGTCTTCAGTATCTGTAGCGTGGTGAAGTCCTCTCAAGACAAATCCAAAGGTTTTCTCGCTCTTTGGCCTAAATTTTTTTGCTATCAAGCTCTTTGATTAATATTTTAAAGTGCTCGTCCTCAAAACCTTGGACATTAATTGTCTCATAGCCAGTGATGTAGTATAGCGGGAACGGCGTTCCCACTCTGCTTTTTCCAAGAATCCTATTAGGCGACCCGTGTTTCGGGCATTCTGGATCGGCCGATGTTAGTCAATTCTCAGAAGATGGTGAGCGTTCTCACACTGGAAAATTTACGACTCCACCACTGCTCATAGCTAGTGGTTTTAACTATACCTATATTTTTTATTATTTGTGATCGATTTTCATAGATCGTGTGTGTGTTGAATTACACCTACTTGTACAGTGTATTCATCAATGTCTGACCCCCACGTGATCAATGCTTTAAATATATGCTTTCTCTAGGTTAGTAGTTGTTAGCAAGTCGAAGAATTACTAAATCGTATAATATTTGGTTTTATAACCTCATATTTACGTTCTGCTTACTGTCTTTTCGAATTTCGTCTACATGACCTTAGATAAACATTTAAAAAAGTTCTTTTCAGAGCCCTTAACGTTATGAAGCAATTGTGATGTTAACAATATTTTTAAGGTCAATTGTCATTTTAGACATCCTAGTAACATGTCTAGAGGAAATTAATCAGGTTTCGAGGCTTTTTAGGCGTTTTTTGTTTAACACAGCGGTCCGGTTCAATCTGACTGTATTTGTGGATAAGACATAATTAAGATGATTGAGGATCTTGTTTTTGTGGCTGGGAGGGTTGTATTATTGGTTGTTGCTGTTGGTACATGAGATAATTAGCTCACAGCATTATATTATTATGCTGTGATTAGGTGCCATTGGTTGCATCATCGGAAATGGCCCTTGTGGCTGTGGATAATGAAGCTGCAATAATTATTTTGCTCATTATATTGTAACTAAACCGCATAGTACTGGGAGCCATTAGGCCGCCCCCTGTGTATAAATGCTTGTTATTGAATTTATCGCGGTGATTGACCTTGTGATCGGTCAACTTGTGTTATCGCATCGCACAGTCACTTCGTATTTGTCTATAATCAGTCGCCTGTGCTACTGATTGTGCATCGTTTGTTTTGTATTCATTTTGATCGTCATCATTCAGTTGATTTTCATCGTCCTCACTTTCGTCATTCTCGTCTTCTGATGTAAAATCAATTAAAAAAGTACAAACAAAAACAGTTCCTTCACTTGACAGTTCGTAATAAAATACTTTAGTTTTATTTGGGAGCATTTACAAGAAGATAATTTTATGTAAAAATGGACGTGAACACTTTCATGTCAGAGATTTGGTAGTATTTAGAATGTTGCCTAACCTAAGCAATGCAACGAATGGCATCGTTTGGCTTTTGAATATCAAGTAGCTACTCTACAATGGCACTCTTTGCAATGTATTTACTGAATTTCAGCGATAAACCAATCTCGGTGACGAAGTTTGTAGATGACGTCCATCCACATGAGTTGTTACCACATATGATTGAAAGAGATCAGATTGATAATAAAGGGGCACCTAATCAGATCAATGAATAATAAAGTTTTACATTAAAAACACTGTGTAACTTTTATTAATCTATAGGAAAGCTTCTGAGGTGTAGGTACCTTACTTTCATGGAACCCGTAATCGTGTTGAAGGTATCCAATTGCTAATATCTATGAACAGGAATTAATGTTAGCTAGATTTACATTGTGGAACTGTATAAGTAATAATTATCTTAAAATTTTACAAAAACTCAAAATAATTCGAAGTGGTAGGGTTCCAAACCTAATATAGGTAGATAAATTCAATTTTAATACATATTAGTTGAATGTAGTTCCATATCAGTAAAGTTAACATAATTATGGTATATCTGAATATATTTTTAAAATACGCGTCACGTTACCCAAATGCCGTTCTTGACGAAATTGGATTACGATAATTTTTCACATTACCACACGTTCCAACTTGAACGCGATAACATAAAAAGTCATTTTCAACGTGCAATTTAATTTTGTATAAGCATTAGTTTGCACAGATATAAATTTTGTGGATGTATTTAACATTTCCAAATTGCTGAACAGTAGTTTATAATAATGACTTTTGTGTACCTATCTATTTTTAATTAGGTGAAATTGAAAGTCTGATGTTGAGGTTAATGTTGGGTATTTCGGTTTGGTTCACCTTAAGCATTATTATTATGGTTAGTCAGATTTCTCCCTAATTGTTTTTGCAATGATTTCAACGAATTCGAACGTAGAGATAAACGTTACCCTCTAGGTCACATTAACCTCAATCGAAGAAAAAAATGTTTCCTATCAAGGTGATATTTTTTCGTGTTCAGACTATTGAGAGACTTATGTCAAGGTAATCTTTAATGGGAATACCCGCATTAATTTTACCTGCTATTAAACAATTATATTAGGAAAAAGGTCGCGAATTGCATGTAATAATAATAATTTATTGCTGCTATCGAATTAAGATAATTAGATAGTATCAGTTAGTATCATTGCAATTAGTTTTTTGACACAGTGACATAAAAGCTTACTTACCCAATCTAGTAATCAAATGCGGTTGCTTTTGTAACCATTCACGAAGATGTTGTAAGTCTTCTTCAATTCTTTCAGTAGCTTCGTTTAATTCTTCAATTACTACTTCTTGCAACTCTTTACAAATAGGACGAATCGTCATCTCGAAGTCAATCAAGTAATTTTTTTGTTATTTCAATCACCTATCCTAGTATTTGCCTGACTATGTGTACAAGATGAAAGGCAATCACAAACTGCAACATATGCTTATAGTGTAGGTATCTTTTATAAGATGAAACTTAAGAGGGGGCCTAAAAGAAGTCGAGCCAGTTGTGATCATGTACTTTGTAATCGTAAATCATGGTAGCACAATAGGGAGCAAAAAATATAAACGTTTCCATCATTTGTAATAAAGTAGAACCTCTACAATCTAATGAAGCAATTTTCAACCCGTTTTGTGCCTTGCTTGTGAAGTCATGCTATCGATGCAATAATAATAATTGATATAATTAACTTTTTATGAACTTACATTGTAGAAAAAAAGTTTAGTAAACGTACGTAAATGCATGCCACATATTCAACATTACATGCATTGGCCAATACTAATTTTTTATTTTAAATGTAACCCGACGGTTTCGACATTATTGATAATGACTTAATGAGACATTATACCGGGTGAATGAGACCACCCGTATCAGTCTTTTATTTAAAGAACGGTGAGTCGTAGAGAGGTGGGGTAAAAAAAGTGATTATAAAAGCCATAATAAAGAATCGAATCGTGATATCATTATTTCTCGGAAAAGTCAGCATTCCTCCAGAAGGCCTCCAACTCCAAAATTTTAAATGGCACCATAAGTCGAAAAAGGTATTGTTTGAAAGATTGTTAAAAAAGATGAAAGTTTTATGGGAAAAATTATTTTATTACTGCCACCCCTTTTAAGTAATATTCGACTAAAGTTATTAAATTTGAAATTCACTGTTAACAAGAAACATTGAAAAGTCGACTTTTAAAATCTAGTTACCAATGTTACATGTGTTCTTCCCTTTCAAGAAGTACTTATTAGAGCCACTGATAGTGTACCTAAAAGAGCTCAACAGTGCTTTGCAGTAAATGGAAGATATTTTGAACACATGTAACATTGGTAACTAGATTTTAAAAGTCGACTTTTCAATGTGTCTTGTTAACAGTGAATTTCAAATTTAATAACTTTAGTCGAATATTACTTAAAAGGGGTGGCAGTAATAAAATAATTTTTCCCATAAAACTTTCTTCTTTTTTAACAATCTTTCAAACAATACCTTTTTCGACTTATGGTGCCATTTAAAATTTTGGAGTTGGAGGCCTTCTGGAGGAATGCTGACTTTTCCGAGAAATAATGATATCACCATTCGATTCTTTATTATGGCTTTTATAATCACTTTTTTTACCCCACCTCTCTACGACTCACCGTTCTTTAAATAAAAGACTGATACGGGTGGTCTCATTCACCCGGTATACTTTGAATGAAAAAGTTATCAACTATATTATACATTTCAAAGCCTTCTAAAACATCTAATTTGGATTTTATAGTGCAAGGATGTAACAATTAGATCATAGTACCTATGTGAAGTCATGGGATGTTTGTGTTATAGTGTTGAGTGAATTTATTCAATGGTTATAGTAAATGTTTGGCGTAGCTTTACCGATGTGTCTGTGTCTTTATATTTAACAACAAACATGCTCCTTGCATTTAACATCGAAATTGTGAATTGTTTGACCGAATTGCAAAATTAATTAATTAAGAAAATTAATTCTATTTTAGATTTTTTGTCAGAAGAACAACTGAAAGATCAAACAAGCAGTTGCATCTCAAAATATTTGGTTCAATCAAGAATGCATCAAAAAAGATGTCGTTCCTAAACACACAAATTTAACCACTATAAAACCAAGAATTCTATAAGCGAGAAAATCATTCGAAATACTGAGCGGAGATAGTTAAAAGAAGAATCAAAGAAGTGGTTTACTATTTGAGACAATTTCCAAATTCATTTAAAGATACTATGTACAAAACTTCGTCGTTTTTAACAATGACGACGTTAGAAGATAAGTTACCCAAATAAAATTTCAAAAGTATACTGAGTATACTACCCAAAAACAGAAACTTAGATACATACTATAAATAACTAAAAATAGATCAGTAGAAGGAAAAAGAAAAACTGAATAAGAATTTTGTTGTTTTAACTGTAAAATACTTGTAGTTCAACATAAATTTATTAAAATATAGTTTGCAAAATGGTATGCTTCAGTAACAAAAATATTGTAGTTTACCTTTTAATTACCTTCGTATATTATACTTTGAAATTAGAAGGACATTTTAGCAGAAATCCGAATTTTGCATTATTATTATTAACTTTTTCGGGAATTTTCACCTAACCTTGGACCCTCGCCCCCCGCTTACGAAGTGTTGGGTTATAAAGCTGTTGGAAACTGCCAGCAATTCAGCAAACGCTTCTTGTGGAATAGCCCGAAGCAACGTGGTTACGCGTTTTTTGATACCCGCAACATTTGCAAAGCGTAAGCCTTTCATGGATAATTTAAAAATAAGTCTGCTGGCGCCAAATCCGGTGAATAAGGGAAGGTGTGGAAAAACAGTGACCTTGCGTTGAGCGAGAAAGTTGAGCACGCGGATCGCAGTAAAACCTGTAACCCGCTGAACACGTTGCAGCAGCCATTTTAAAACTCCCTCGTAAACTTCCCTGTTGACAGTTTGACTCTATGGTACAAATTCATAATTAATCAAGCCCTTGCTGTCGAAAAATTTAATCAGCATCACTAAATTTTGGATTTCTGGGAGGCGGGGATGACAATGAACACTAAGCCATTGACTGTCCGTTTTGCCTAATTGGAAACAACACTTTATGTTAATCCGTTGTTCAATTTTCGCTCCATGCTGCAATGGCACGTGCTCTCACACTGACTCTGTAGTCACGTTTGTTGACTTCCTCGCTCTGCGCTCCCGTGGACACTTATTTCCTAACCACCTCGGTTTGTAAACTGTGGAACCATTCACGGAATTTTACGGACGCACCAATAAGATGGTCCTCGTAGCATAGCGGACCATCTTTTTAATCATTCATGTGCTGTCCGATTCCATTTCACATTTATAATGCGCCACTTTCCCTATTCGTAACAGAGAAAAAGCGGTAAGCATTTTACTTTTCTACATTGTTGCTTTCAACAGAAAACAATTTTCTCCACTGGCAAGGTATCTTCTTAATCCCTTCATTATAACAAGATGAAAAACTCTCCTAATTAGTTGATAACGAACCAAAAACTATCCATTACGTACTTCCCCAACACTGAGTTTAAAGTTTTCCCTTTAAAATCACCCTTTACGTTACTACGTATGATATCCGAATCCGTTGCTCATGAAATATGAAAAAGTGATAATAGAATTAAGTTCTTGTTTGATATACGATCTCGTAATATTGCGATACGAAAAGAAATATTCAATGGTTCTTAAACAGTACAACACCTGGCTCGAAAGACCAAAGAAGAAACATGGCCTGCCCTAGTAGGTAATCACCCTTCCGAACACGAACTGTGTAACTAAATTTTGAAACACCAAATTTTCAATTACGAGTGATCCCCTATGGCGTTCTAATTGAATTTTGGTTTTCTATTTACGTGTTCACACTCCCAACGACAGATCTAACATTTACGTACAAATACGAAGATTTCTAATCTAATGGGGGTAGGTTAGATATGAGTATAGATCTTAAACTCAGCAAGCAAAAGAGGGTAGTCAAAGCTAAAGTTAGTTTATATCAAGTTAGCGAATATAGTTAAGTAAATTTAGGGCGCCACGGTAGTTCTTTAGAAAGTTAAAGCTGGTAAACAGAACTACGAAGATCTTAGCAGCTTGTAGTAACAGTGATATGATTTCTGGAAGAAAATGTGGGTATTCGGTAAAGAAATATACTGGAATAACGGTAGTGGTGGTTATAATGAACAAAATATAACGGTGACCACTGGTAACAATGAACAATTAAATATATTTTAACAAAACTAAGGTTTCACAGCATTGAATGTAACAATAAGGGAGTTAACTTTTTACCTTGGAACGATGAAACTTCACATATAACAATTATAATGCAAAATAGGTAACACAAAAAATATCAATATAAATATAAAAATATCAGCAACGTACTTGGTAACTGTGCAAGTCAGTAAACCTTTTACTTCTCAGTAGTGTTTGTTGCGCAACCACAGTACTGTTGAATTTTCTAAACAAAATGGTTAATTAACAGAAAAATTAGCGCTGAGACAAGCAGACCGACTGAAATATAAGAGTTACGGACTTTAGTCTGTATCGAGTGTTGATATTTAACTAAATAGCACTTGGCTTTTGAGTTTTAACTTTAAGCAAATGAAATTCTTCAAGATAAAAGGTAACAAACAAAAGTAATGAAGAATTAAGCAAGAACGTAACAAAATGAATTAAATAAGTTATTTAAATTGAATCAAAATATAAGTTGATCAAGTGATTAAGTGTAAAGCAAATTAGGCAGTCAACAGTAATCAAATTCAAATAATAATAAGCAAAAAGTAAGGTTAGTAAATTTTACAAATCTTGTTTCCAAAAGTTGACGCAAGATGGCAGCAGATGAAAATTTTGAAGTAAACAATTTCTTTAAGGTAGAACTTGGGAGATAATTACAAATGATGTGATGAACAGCAATTAGCGTTGTTTATCAGGATCTAACCATCGACGTTCGACAGCAAGTGAACGGAAATAAATTCAGGTAGAACTCAAGTAAATTCTTAACAAGATGGCGGTACACCGTACGTGATATGTAAAATCAAGAAAAAACCGCTACGACAAACAATATGAATTACTGCCAGGAATTGAAAGAGTAACGTGATATTTAATAGAAAAGAATTAGGTAAGTACATACCTTGAGGATTATTATTTTCCTGGAGCGTAGCAAAACTTTTAACGTAAACGAAATTAAATGTGTAAAGCCGTATAGTACGATTTAATGGTATTTAGAATAAGCAGGTGATTCTAAATAGGCACTATAAATGTCGAAATTTCCACTTAAAGACGATAAATATCGATTATAAGAAACTTGTAAAAATTCGGTACCACTTATAGTAACCTGTAGTTCAGCAACACAAAGTACAAAGATAAGCAATTAGAAATCGAAGTACTATTTATGTAAGCTCGGAGATCTGATTTTCAATCTGAAACGGAACGAACGAAAATAGATGGTCAGCCAATCAGAGACTAAATGGCGTACACTGATAGCCAATTAGAATATTATAAATCTCTGCCTTGTAGAAAATCTGTAACGGAACCAACGCAAACGCTGCGAACAGATCGACGCTACGCTTAAGAAAAAAACAAAAGGGATGAAAAAAAGTATCGGGAACGAACTCTCTTGACAAATTATAGAATTAGGAAATTGTAACTATGTAATTCTTATTAAAATCAACACGATCAACTTTTGCGAATTAGGTAAATAATCGAGCAACATAACACCCAAATGTAAATTTTATACCCAAGTTAAACAATTTTTTTTTTGGCATCAGGCTGACACCTATTTGCCACAGACAGTAGTGAGATTATTCTTACCTCGCGAACCCCAGTCGCTTCCAATCTACCGCATTCCCTTAGAAGTTAATATAAGAATGGTATCCACACCGTGATCTATTAAGTAGCTAAGATCTGGCGAACGAGACCTGCAAAATAAATTGCATCTGTGTTACTCTTTTAACTGATTGCAATAATTGTAAAGACATCTTTAATTTAATCTAAATTCAATTTTCTAAAAGTTCCTTCCATACCAAATTCTTCATTGCACGTTTTAGGTTTGTTCGGTCTTAACTTCTCATTGGATTTGTAACTTGAGTCTTCCATTACCCAACCTCTGTAATTTTCTACGGTCCTTTTCCATTCCACTAATAAATAAAACTACAGCTAACAGTACAGGTATTCGACTTGAACATCACCATGTGGGTCCATTATTATTAAAATCTCACCAGGAGAGGGTAAATAAAGGTCTGACTTCCCACAATCTTTTTATTTTAATTTGCTACCGGTTTCGTGGTCTATGCTTACACCACATCATCAGGCAAAAGACTAAAACGTAAATACATACAATCAAAGTTACTTAATTTTAAAAAACACAAAAAACTTACTAGTACATAAGGACAGCGTTGTACAAACTAAACATGGTCGACTTATCAACAAAATTTTCCTATCTATTCTTTCTTGTGGTTTTTTTGAGTAATAATAAAACTGAACGTACAGGACTACAATATTAATTATTAAATCGCATATACAGCTGTAAATTTACCAAGATTTTAATAGTACAGGTATTGTTATACTAATACTTGTTAAGGTGGTATGCGATCCGTTGTGTCCTCCAAATCGTTCTGGAAATAAAGGCTTCGGTAAGTGAGTATATGCCTTCTCCATGTTTTGCGAACTGTATACATGCACCTAAATAAAAATTGCATTTTGAAGTATAATCAGCAAAGTTCTAAAAATATTACTAACCCTGTTTTGAATTTTTTTACTCATCAATGGCTTACATACGGTATTGTAGAGCTTTTCTACAAGAAGGGGAGCATTAATGCAAAGGCATAGTTTAATTCTCAACGGATACGCAGTTCCCCAACATACTGTCATTTTTTTAAATATTTCTGGAGTAAATTGCAGAAAAAAGCTGGCCGGTATATTTTGAAAGTTTATTATAAGCTGTTCTCCAGAAATTGCGATGTTATCATCTGCAATCATTAGTATGTCTGTCATAATGAAAAACATTTTAAGTAAATCAGTAAAACGGACTGTATCAAAATCCATCATGCAATAATCTATAAATAATATTCTAGGTCCACTTTTTCCTTCTGTGTTTTGTAAGGGGTACATAGTAACAGCAGTTATAATGTATACAGCGTACGTATTTGTTTACCCTTTTTCAAGCATCTTTTGTAGAACCGGGTGATCTAGATCTCTATTTTGAAACAGTTCCGGAATTAGAGTACGAGTCGTGTAGAAGCAGTCAATCTTTTCCTTCGCACGTTGCAAGCTCCATTTGCAACCCCTTAAGAAAGTTATAAGCCATTGGTTATCTATTAATAAAAAATAGTTAACACATTTGACTTCCCGCTATATTAGGCCCTATACCTACCATTTCTAACACTTAAATGTGGCTGTTTTAGCAGCCAATTTCTCAGATGTTGCAAATCTTCGTTAATTCTTTCGGTACGTTCGTGTAGTTCTCCAATCGCTACTTGCTGTAACTCTTTACAAATTGGACGAATTGACATCTTTCATCTAATTCTAAAAAAATTTGCTTAACAGCAACGACCATTTAGGGCAAATGACTGAACTTAAATAGGTTAACCTTATACAAAAAGTATCGGAAAAATTTGCAATTAATGAGAGGTATTTTTATAAAATATTACAATGCTAAATTGTACGTGTATGGCGGAGTAGGATGTAGGTATAATAAGCAGAAATATTTATATACCTTTTTGATTTACATACAAAGGACAAAACACCATATTACGTATTTGCATTTCTCTTTGCAACGCAGAAAATAAAGTGTAGCAATGAAATAAAAATAACAAAGGTAACGAAATAATTATGAATTAATACTCTAAACCTTCCCCATATAAAGTTTAATAGTTACTTAATAAAGGAATGTTCTTGATGAAAGTCTCCATTTTTTTATAGTTTTTGATATATAATGACAAAATAATAGTGTTTGTTGAAAACTATATTTTATTGATAATTATCTTTCGGCGATCGATTTCGGCCAAGTTTGGCCATCATCAGGCCATGCGTCACTTGAGGTATGAATGGCATACAATAGAACGATGTGAAAGAACGATGAGTGAAATGAAATATCTGTTGATGTGTGTTGTAGCATGTGGTTGTGTGGATGTGTGAACTCACATCGTTCTATTGTATGCCAGTCATACCTCAAGTGACGCATGGCCTGATGATGGCCAAACTTGGCCGAAATCGATTGCCGAAAGATAATTATCAATAAAATATAGTTTTCAACAAACTCTATTATTTTGTCATTAATAAAGGAAATTAGTTGGGTTACATTAGCTACATGTTCCGACAACAATTTTTGCCATCATCAGGCTACTAAACTTAACAAAATACGACACTGAGCATCAAAAATAAGATTTATACTTACATTGAATAGCTAATAATAATAGGGTGAACGGATTAAATAGCGAGTTATCCAAAAATAAATTAAATGGGATAACTGGATAACTATAACGGTGTTGAAGTTGTTAGACGATTATTTTGTTATCTAGTTATCCCATTTAATTTATTTTTGGATAACTCCATTCCTTTTTCAGCCCCAGGTAGTCCAAGTAGGTAGGCATCTAAACAATCGTTGTGAGTAATTGTTATTATCTCTTTCTTTGATACAAAGCACCTCACCTTTGAACTCCCATATAAATTTATTATCCGTGTACGTTGCTTGCTATCATTTCCTACACTCAAGGACATTTTGATTATGTGTAATTACATCCCAGTCCTTGTTTGTTCGTCTAACCAAACAGTCTGTGCTTTATTGATTTTAATTATTTAATTATTCGTCGTTTGTAATTTTTAATTTGTTCGCCTTGTGTACCCACCACATGGTGTTAATTAGTCGCACATTAATTGGATCAACCGAGACGTTACTGTTGGTTTTTGGGAAATACTAATTCTTTAGGTAAGGGTCCTGCAACTTGATTATTTAAATTTAAATTGATAATGTAGTAGTCGCTTTAGTTACGTACTAATCATGTCGTATGTTCTTCCAATAAAGAACCCTGAATATGACTGGACTGTACCAGTCGAAACGTCGGTAAAGAATGAAGTACATGTGTTCTCATTAACCTAGCCCAGCGTTTCCCAAACTTTTTTGACCGCGACCCGTTACGAGGTTTTAAAATTTTTGGCGACCCATCTTATGAAAAACCCCCACTTCTTTACAAAACAAATTTTATTTTTTAATTAAAAATCTAGTTAATTGTTTGTTTGTTTTATTTCGTACACAAAAATTTTAAAATAATTATATAAGAAAAATAAAAGTAATTAAAAAATTATCTTCATTTAAAACTAGTAAATGAAGTAAACTAACAACATTAGCAGCACAACGCGCGGACGCGAGCGATAAAGCTACGTGAAAGAGTGCAAATGCACACTTTTCCACTATTCCTATAAGTGTATAACGTATAACTGATGTAAAAAAACTAATAGGTACTAATTTTTTTTTTGTGTTTTTACCGTTTTTTTCCGTGACCCGGCAAAATTTTTCTACGGCCCGGTGCCGGGTCGCGACCCACACTTTGGGAAACGCTGACCTAGCCTACACAACCAACTCCCTAAGAAGGTCTCCCATCTGGGAGAAAGCAATACATTGAAATTAAAAGGAGTACACCTACGTCTTCTTAAGTGTTGAAGCAGTCTGTGTGCAGTTGGTACTGCCAATTAAAGCACTAACCTCTGGACTTATGTAGATCGTTAGTGTTTTATAACATGCAGTTACTTACAGTTACTTAAAACTTTTGATTATTCAAAGCTTAAAACCGAAAACAAGTCCCCTTAAAGTCTTGAAAGGTTCACATTGTTCTATGCTGCCCTTACTGTAAGGACAATGTGGAATGCACTTTAGGGCAACAATTAAATTTAATTTGAGGACGCCTTAGATTTTATTTATACTTAAAAAAAGTCAATGCAGTCAATTCGGCGATTTTCAAAGAGCGTTTACTGAAGTTTTTCAAATGGAACACGCCGTATATTATTACATTTTTGAAACGACGCGTTAATTGCGTTTCATTTTTGTTGATAATGTCCTATACCCAAACCCAATAATTTTCGAATTATTTTTAATACATTAATTATTATAATAATTATTATTAATAATAAAAAACCACTAAATTATTTGTTTTGTGTACCATGCTTGACTGCATCGTAACAAAAACCCTGTATAGTAAAATTAATGTTTGATTATTTTATAGGTTCAACACATCCCTTGGCTATATGGTTACCAAATTTTGTCTTATCTAATTGTAATACTGTCGCATGGAATTAATATGGTAAACCTTGTCCCGACCATTTTTTTAAATTTCCGTTAATAACTCAGTAATGCGTCATCCCAAACCAAAAACCCAGGGATCGTTGAAAAGACAATTTAAAGCAGATTAGAAAAATCAAAGGATATATTTAAAAAAATGATCTCGAATGTGCTCCGCTTTACTGCACCACCTCGTATAATTCAAATTATTTTTTTAATGTGCGTCTTTTGCTACTGTACCACTTTTAATAAAATAAATTCTTTCAGTTTTATTTAATATATATGTAATATAAAGCCTATATTGGACTTTGACGCACTAATGAGCAACCCGGTATACACTTGTTACTAAATAGTTGCACAACATTCAACAACACTATCGTGTAACAACGTTTACGAAAATATTTGTACCTACACATGTTTAGAAACGTAAAGCGGACATTTGATCATTACGTTTGGCAGTTGTTGCAGATCTTTTGCAACTGATAGTAAATGTACGGTGGACCTTCCTATTGCAAACAAATGTTTACAAATGGGGGCCATACTATCGCATTTGTGGCGCACATATCATCAGTTTATAACACTAATGTCGATTTAAAGACTTAGTGTAGTGTAGTGTACATATTGATTGTATTGTAAATTGATACAATGAAGACCTAAGCGTTACTTTCTTGACTGAATTGAAGACTGGAATGCCATCAATCAAATAGGTATTTGGTGGTGCCCAATTTGGAGCAAAGAATTTATCAAAAATTTGCCTAAGAAGCCACCTAACCTTTTTATTTACTTTAAGACCAATACAAAATTTGCACACGTGTGTATCAAAATAATAAGTAGGTAGACACCATAAGCGATGTTTTCATAACTATTCTAATCAATCGTAAGTTGCCTAAATGTTCCTTCAACACCCAACTCGTTTGAATTTACTTGTATTCGTTTACTTTCATCGCACAAGTATTTGGAATCTTCTATGAACCAATCCTTGTAGTTCTCAACTTTTCGCTTCCATTCATCTAAAAAATTAACTAAAACAAGTCAATATTGAGAAATGAATAAAAACCTGTTAATTCCTCTACAGATTTTCCATCACCTCCATATTCCTTTGGAATTACTCTTTTTGGTACATTTTCCCATACTTTATGAATGTTATCTTCAGCATATGCTTTTATCTAAAAAATGTTTAGGATTGAATTACACGGTGTCCAATCTAAATTACTCTACACTATCCCGTTAGGTTACGTTTTATATTGGTTATGTAGAAATAATGTTTAACGTGAGTTTATTTTCAAATAAATGAGACAACTCAACTTACCCTGCTATTAAATTTGGCTCCCAATACACGTCCTATCATGGTCACCACGTATTCATAAACAAACGGCGTGTTAATTACATGCAAACCTTTAAATCTAAATGGATAGGCCTTCTTAGTATCAACAAGAGCTCTTTTACATTCCAATGGAGAAAACTGCAGTAAGTGATTTATGGTTATTCCTTTATGATCTAATATCAAACACTGCCCGTAAATGATACAGTTGTCATCTTCATTAAGAACGATATCCATTACCATCAAAGCTGTTTTCATTAAATTGTGAAATTGTATTTCTTGTGGATCGGTGTTTGAAGTACGATTTAAGAATATTCTAGGACCGTTGTAGCTTTCTAAAGGTAAGTAAAGGCTACAAATAAGTACATTTCACGTTTCTTCATGCAGCTATAATAAATTTGTATATGTATTACCCTAGCTTTAGAATTTTCTGAATTTCTGGTAAATATGGGTCTCTGTTAGAAAAATATTCTGGAACCGACGTTCGCATTGTGTAGTAACTATCGATTTTCTTTTTTGCTTTTTGCAAACTAAATTTGCAACCCCTTAACATACTTAGTAGCCATTGATCATCTGTAAAAATACTATTACTTAACTATATAATTAGTTACCTACTTCCTTCCCCAGTTACTTACCATTACTTACAATATTCCGACAAATACAATTACTTAAGCAATCGATACCGGAATAATTCCTAATTAATGTAGGTAAATTGTAATACATATAATTGAATTGAAAGAAACAGGCCATAATTGTATCGAAAATATAACTTACCTGTTCTTGAACGAAGATGTGGTTGATGTGAAATCCACTGGCGTAAATGATCTACATCTGTTTCAACACGTTCTGGATTTTCATTAAGTTCAATTTTTGCTATTGCTTGCAGCCCTGACGATAACGGCCTTATCACCATTTTATCCTACTGTGCCGTTAAAATAGCCAGATATAGAGGTAAAATAACTTGAAGAATATAACTAACAACTTGCTTATCGCAGTAGTGAGACGATTTTCTTTTCTCCAAAGCAACAGTATTGATAAAGCAATCTCAGTGCTGGTCAACAGACAACGAAGTACGTAGGTACCTACTGGTATAATTAAGGTAGTTATTAAATAAATAACACTATTATGAAATTATTTTAACATTTAAATACAATACATTGGTAAATTATGTACGAAATGTTGTACATTGTACAATACATAATTAAAAAATGAAGTAAACATGTAATTTAGATATTCTCTGATTAATTTTATTATTAATCTTTATTTACTAGGACTTGGTACTTACTTATAATTAGATTGAACTTTTGGACAATTCGATAATCGATTTATGCCTTATAAAAGGCAAAAAATCTAGACGAGTATTCCTTGTTAGTAGCTCATACTAGTTGAAAGTTGTATTGTAATTACCTACAATATAAGTGTAAAGTATAAATAGGTAATTGAAAGTGTTATTATAAAATTCCATTCAATTATTAGTAAACGTTATAAGTCCTGTAGGTTACTTGTAACAGTACGAATTAGACATTATGGGCGAGGCAACGTTAGGGAGCCGAGTAAAGAATGCTTCACAGTATACGTCTTACATTCGTAAGACGTATACTGTGCTTAAACGACTAACGAGTACAGCACGCACTGAGAAAGATTGCCCCAAGGTCGGATGCGCACTCGTATAATTGTAAATTTTCCAAGCTTAGAAATCATGTGATACCAGTGGTGTCGCCGCTAAATTCCGTTTAATTAGTAACATCTGGCTTGAATATTAAAAAAAAATGATTTTTGTCTTAAATGAGTATATGTGATTTAATTTTACATGTACACGTATTTTTCTTACTTGTTACTAAAATATAAATTTAAAAACCTGCGAGTTTTATTTCCTCATAAGAATCGACGCCACTGTTAAACGTGGAAAAAGCAGTTTACATGCCGATCGCTTCCGAATACACGAAGTTCACTTGCGCACCCGAAGCAATCTTTCTCCGTACGTACTGTACATAGGTACTATTACAAGTCTTACCGGACCTGTATCGTAAGTTAAATTCAAAATATATTTATAATTTGAATTTTGTTTATTGATTATTTTATAATGATGTTCTTACTTACTAAACAGAATTACGATTGCCTTGTACATACAATCCGTAGGTGTTATATAACTTTTCACAGATTACACATACATGGGGTAAACACAGATAAATAATTAAATATATAAGTTCAGGGTACATTTGATAATGGGAAATATACTGTAGATTACACATATCAAGAAAGTTATACATAAACAAGTTAAATATAAAATACTTGGAATAACTGTTGATAATAAAAGTATAGATTAGGGGTGGTCCATAACTCCTCCCATCTTAGATTGAGGCTGATGGATTGAATAGGACTGAAGGCGATTGATCCTTTTGTTTACATTGATAGAGTATCTTGTTCCAATTTGTGAATTGTTTCCCCTCGTAAGTAGGTTGTATTAGCTGGATGGTGTCCAATTGCTTCTTTAATTTATAAATATCTTCCAGTGGGACGTTTTCTATTTTTATTGGGTTTACATCGGTTGCACTTTGTATGTAATCTTGGTTTATTGCTGGCAGTAACAATGGGGAACCACTTTTAACGTTCTGTCTATTGGTAAACTTAAAGGTCTGATAACTTAGTGTACAATTTTTGGGAATTTTTATTAGATTATTGTCTTTGATGGTCACGAATTCTTCACTTGGGCACTGTTTCTTCAGTAGAACATCGTTTTTTGTTAATATTATTAGATATTCATTGCTTACTATATTTATTATTAGTCGCGGTCTTTCAATCACTGTTTCATTACATGTTTGTTGTCCATTTTGTATTAATTTTGTTATACAGTCTTCGTTCTCGAACTTCAGGTCTTCTCCATTGCATAGGAAGGTTTTCTCTATTTGTACACATTGTTGATCCATATATTGGATGATATTTTCTTTTAGAGCCAAGTAAGGTTTTGAAGGAATTATAATTGTATTCTTTTTTTTTGTATTGGAAATGATTTATAATATTGGAATGAGTCAGGATATGCTATTGGGAATTCTAGGCTGAAAGGGATATTGCCTTTCGTTATGTGGCAATTTGTTTTAATTATTGAGTACCATGAATCAGGTTTAAGATTCAATATTTTATTTTATTCATAGTTTGCATTGTTTTATGAAGGTAAATATTTTCCTTCAGTTCGAAACGATAGTGTCCACAATCGAGAAATATTCATTTGATAGTTTTTAAAGATCAGTGATTGAGAGTTGAAATTATAATCGATTTTGTCGGAGCTGAACATTTGGTGTGACAATGTGGTGAATGACGCATGAGTCAATACAAAAATCTTAAAAATAAAAGTTAATCGGGAATACTAAAGTTTAAGTCTGCGGAAATAACCAAACTGGGACTATTGCATCCTTTGAGGTTGAGTAATCAGATTTACCTTTAAATATCAAGTGATTATTTAAGTGCTTATCAGGTAGATTAATAGAATCTTCATCTTGAGACAAAGGAGGAGATTTTAGTTCTTTTATATGTACTATTTCAATTCTATGTTTTTTATTTTCTAATTTGACTTTATTATTTTCTAATATTTCCACTATTTTATAGGGGCCTATGAATTTATTGTTCTTTTTATTCCTACTTAACGGATTTTTCTTATATACTAATTGGTTTAACTTGAATTGATTGTTAGTTTCACCTTGAGAATTTCTTCTGTCTTTTACAATTTCTTTATATGATCCAAGTTTCTGTTTTATTTGATCATATACCAAGCTAACCTTTCTATTGTGATTTTCTACATAATCTGTGTAAAATGTATCCGAGTCAAAGATGCAAGGGTCTCTTAAATCGGTATGCCCGTATACGAGTTCAAACGGTGTAAAATTAGTTGCGCTGTGAATCGAACTATTATATCCTAATATTGCATAATTCATATTAAGTTTTTCCGTTGGGTATATTTCTTTTAAGATTCGGAGATGCTCTATGAGTGTTGAATGCAACCTTTCTATAGCTGCGTTAGATTCGTGATGACCAGGTGTTGTGAAATGGACATTGATCTTGTGGATTTTAAGTAGTTCTCCAACTGTTTCATTTTTGAATTCTTTTCCGCTATCGGAAATGATTTTTCTTGACACTCCAAATTTTGAAAAATAATCTATCAACGCTTCGCAAATACTAATTGCTGATTTCCCCGATATAGGTATTGCTTGTGCGAATTTCGAAAATACATCTATTACAGTGAGGTAAATTTTTGAATCATAAAAAAATAGGTCCATATGACAAATTTCGAATGGTTTAGAAGGTGTTTCAGTTAAGGTTAATGGTACATATGGTGGTTTCCTATCATATTTGGTTCTTTTACATATGTCGCAATTGTTTATATATTCGGAAACATTCGTTTTCATGTTTATCCAATAATAGTTTCGCTTGAGGTACTCTATGGTTTCCGTTATGCCGCGATGGTTGGTTTTGCCTTCATGATGGCCTTTTATCATTAGAATTTGTTCATCTAGGTTTTTTATGGTATTAATTAATTTAGTACATCTAATTATTTTTAATACGTTTTTTGAAAAATTATTCATGTATACATTTGTAAAATTATTAATGAATTTTAAATTATCGAATATATATGATATATGATGTTTGGTCTTAAATAATCTTTGAGTAGTTTCAGTATATAGTCCTCATTTGATTCAAGAGGCAGTTTTACTATAGTTAATTTCAGGTGTTTGTAAGTTTCTTCTTTAATTTGCATTTCGTTTATATTATTCTTAAAAATATGAATTTGATTATTTTTATTATTTACTATATCTTCTAATATGGGTATACCATCATTCATGATGTCCCTTGATGATGAACGTGGCGTATCATCGGTTACCAGGTTCACTTTAATTTTACATGGGTTTTGTTTAAGGGGACGATCATTATTACAAATATGATTCTGATTATTACCTTCTACTTGAAGTAGATTGTTCTCATTAATGGTTTCGACTTTAAATGGTTTGTGGGGAGTTAATTTGGACTCTTTCTCATTTGAGCTAGGAACTGTCGTCAAAGTAAAACAATTTTGGACATCCACCACAGGACAAGGCGTTTCTATAAAGTCATTAGATTTGCAATAGTCGATTATTCCTATTCCTTTCTTCTGATTTACAGGTATTTTTGTAACCTTTACCGTTTGCGCCGGTATAGTAATAGAGTAATTAAAATTTCTTTTAGTTCGCGATGAACTTTCATTAAATATCAATGGTACTCTAGTTAAGGGTGTAATTATTTGTTTATTACTTAAATCTAAATTTACTTTTAGATGGTATAACAGGTCCATTCCTATTAATCCATCATATTTATTACTAAACTTATAGATGTAAAATTTATGATTTTCATCTACTTTAAATATTTCAAAAATTGGTACAATGGCAACTTCATTATGAGAGGTTATTCCATGTGACGTTTGAATATTGAAATTTTCATGAAATATATTATTGGGATAATTTTTATAACATATTTCCGGATTAATTATACTCCTAGAACTACCAGTATCTACTAAGAATATTGCATTTAATTGGGGTATATACACGTGGGGTAGATCATTAGAAAAATTATTTAAGTTAATTATATCTCCGTTCCCATTATTACCTACTTGGCCCTGCATTTTCATTTTGGTTAAAAGATTCATATTCTTCTAAGTTGTATAATTGATTTTCACGTGGTCTAGGGAATTTTGAATTTCTTGTTGAAACTGACATAGGCTGTGGGAAGTTCAAATTTTGTGATGATGTAGACATCGATTCAGCGGGTTGATGTACAAAATTTCTGGAAGGTTGAAATGCATTTTGTGGTTTACCAAATACTTGTTGATTAGAAAAGTACCTTCTAGGTGTATAGTTTTGATTCGGTTGAATATTTATAGGTTGTGATGGGAATGGTGATTTATAATTATCATATCTCGAATTTGTATTTGGAACAGAAGAATTCTGAAAGGCATTTGGTTTAGATTGAGTATTTTGATTCCTTAAAAATTTGGAATTTGAATTTTCTGATTTAAAGTTATTATAATTGTTATAATTTTGTCTCTGGTAATGAACGAAATTTTCTTCTTCTAACACATACGATAAGGCTAGTTCTAAGGAATTGGGATTCCTTAACCTTACCATGTCTTGTATTTTACCTTGTAATCCCCTAATGAAAGTTTTCAATGCTAACTGATCGTAATTTTTCATCTGGAAATCTCTTTGTTCCTTGGTTAAGTTTTCACACATTAATTTGGATGCAATGGCACTACGACATTTTTGAATTCTTTGACAAAAATTTAAATTTGATTCGTTTCTTTGCGGTCTGGTGATCAATAAATCCTGTACCAAACAGTCTAAATTTCGTTGGTCACCAAAGCTCAACCTTAACAAGGATTTTAACGATAACCAATTTCGAATCTCCGGGCGATTACCTACTATGATTAGGGCATCCCCGGTTAATTTACTTATAATAGCCCTTATCAAAAAGTTATTGATTGGGTCAGCGGGATTACTAATATTAGTATAAGTGTTTATTAGTTGTTCACAATGCTCCATGAAAATCTCTAATGTTTTCGAATCCCCATCAAAATGCGGGATCGTATCAACATACAATTTCAACATACTTAAATTTACATTAACATTCGTCGATTGTGTCATTTTATTGTCTCTTACGTTTAGATTGTTAAATTGATTCGTTAAATCTTCGATATCAATTATGAATTGATTAAAATTCTCTTATTTAAAAATAATATTCACACTTGAATCCTATTCGCAGATTCACTTTACTCAATTTTAAATTAGGTGAGGTAATAAGGATTTGGCTCTTACCTTGAATTTCCTCGTTCTCTGGATGTATTCTTCTTTTTATGTAGGAACAGTGGTTCGAAGCCCGTTAAGAGTTGATACTCACAAAAACTATACGCGATGAAAGTTTTTCCGGATTAGGATTTCTTTTCACTATCCTACCGACTGCGCCAGTTAAATTCAAAATATATTTATAATTTGAATTTTGTTTATTGATTATTTTATAATGATGTTCTTACTTACTAAACAGAATTACGATTGCCTTGTACATACAATCCGTAGGTGTTATATAACTTTTCACAGATTACACATACATGGGGTAAACACAGATAAATAATTAAATATATAAGTTCAGGGTACATTTGATAATGGGAAATATACTGTAGATTACACATATCAAGAAAGTTATACATAAACAAGTTAAATATAAAATACTTGGAATAACTGTTGATAATAAAAGTATAGATTAGGGGTGGTCCATAACTCGTATTTTATTTTATACTGTAAGTCTGTTCTATACCATTACCAAAATTATACAATTAGAGATACATGCATACACCGGCGCTTAGAGAGAGAAGCGTAACATTCTAATGGACTGGCATGCCACACGCTCGCTGTCTGTAGCCGAAGTGGTGGTGTAAAAACTGCAATTAATTAAAAATTGATTTCCAAAAACGTGACACAATTTTGGTTTCTAAATGAGTCTCATTCTATTATTCATATTACAACGAAGACGTTCGTGTAAGTAAGCTTCTACGACCTACCATTCCCGAGAATGCAATGTGCTACAATATCGTCTGTAGCTTCTATAAAATTTATTTAAATTTTGATAATACCATTTTACAATCACAAAGGTTGAATCTACAACATACTAAAATTTTGTTCCATTTGAGCGAGTAGTTTTGTTTTTATGTAACTCTAAACTTAGCTAGCGTGTCGCAAACCCCGAAAACGGGCACTTTGCATCGTTCGGCCGTATAAATGGCCCTTAAAGTGCTGTGGGAACATGGCGGCAAAAACGAGTCCGCACGATGACGCACCGAACCCCGATCTCGGTAGTCGCGCCCACACGTGACGTCAAACCCCCACATGACAGACACGAATGCGCGTTCGAGTAACATCGCTACCGAACCACGACGAAGCGCTACCGAGCACCGACGAAGCGCCCCTGCAGGGTATAAAAGCGTGCGCGCTTCGATCAGGAAATCACTCTTCTTCCGGAGTTGTTAATAGCACTGGAAGAAGTCTCATACCCCGTGACCGGAGTTGTTAATAGCACTGGTTCCACGGGGCACCGTCCGAAGCCGGAGTTGTTAATAGCCTGGCTAAGGATAAGCACTCGTCGCTACCACGTACGCCAGTCAAGCGGCCACCGTCCGACGCCGGAGTTGTTAATAGCCTGGCTAGGATAAGCGACCACCGCTACCACGTACGCCAGTCAAGCGGCTGCGGTCCAGTTCACCGGCATCACCTATCGTTACGCCGTTGCCGCCAACGCCTACAAAGAGGCCATCGTGGAAGCTGGTGCCGATCGACCTCGACACAGGGCCCTGCTACAGTGAACCTCATAGCCGGCCCCTGCATTTACTCGACCCACGAAGACAGTGCGTGAAGTACATTCGTTCTTTAACTTTGCGTTCATGTTAATTTGTTATTGTTATTTGTTCTTTCGTTAAAACTCGTTAATATAAAAACCGTTAAACCACTGCACGTTACATTTCCTAAACAAAAGATCGGCGCACACACACGCGCCGACAAAGTGGTGACCCGCGCCGTGCGACAAAGTGGAAAAAATACCCGCGACGTGCAGAAAAGTTTAAACAATACCCGCGACGTGCAAAAAAGTGGAAAACAATATCCGCGCGCGAACAAAAAACGTAAACAGTCGCGAATGCAATAAACATTTTTTTTAAAAAGTGCTACTACTGTGAAAAATGACGGAAGAAACTACCCAAGTGCAACGCATCCAGATGCGAGTTCCACCATTCTGGCCAAACGATCCGGAGCTATGGTTCGCTCAAATAGAAAACCAATTCCAGCTCAGTGGCATCACGAGAGATGGAACGAAATATAGTTACGTAGCAGGCAGTTTGGAAGCCCGTTTCGCTAGCGAAGTGCGAGATATTCTAACGGCACCTCCAACAGAAAATAAATACGAAACTATCAAAACCGAATTAATAAGACGACTCAGCATCACACAGGAGCAGAAAACGAAACAACTCCTGGAATTGGAGGAATTGGGAGATCGCAAACCCTCTCAGTTTCTACGACACCTTCAACAGTTAGCGGGAGCTGCAGTACCAGAAACGCTGTTGAGGTCAATTTGGTCTAACCGTCTACCAACAAACGTCAGAGCAATCCTTGCAACACAAGCGGACACTAACCTGACAAAAGTAGCCGACCTAGCAGATGCAATCATGAGTACAACAAATCCACCCTTGGGACCAGCGGTAAACACACTAGACGACATAATAAAAAATCTAGTGGATCAAGTAGCACAATTAAAATCAGAACTACGAGGTAGGCCAACAAATCGTGAAAAAGGCAAGACGAGAACACGAAGCAGTTCAAGAAATAAAACCTACGACACATGTTGGTACCATTACACGTTCGGTGATAATGCGAAAAAATGCAAACCACCCTGCAACAAAGCAAACAATCAGGGAAACGAGTAGAGGAGTCGCTCATGACGGCAAGCGACACCCCAAAACACACACGCCGTCTCTTCGTCACCGACGCGAAAACCAAAATAGAATTCCTAGTCGACACCGGAGCCGACGTGTGCATCTTTCCAAAAAAACTACTGAAGGAAAGACGACAAATTTCTCGTTATAAACTATACGCAGCAAACGACACAGAGATCAACACGTATGGAGTAGTAAACCTAGACCTTGATCTCCGATTACGAAGAAGTTTCCCATGGAGATTCATCGTGGCAGAAACAGATAAACCAATCATAGGAGCAGATTTTTTATCATTCTATGGATTACTAGTGGATATGCGTAAATTAAAACTCCACGACACGGTCACGAATCTCAGGACAGAGGGGCGTATAGCGAACGATCAAAATAACCAAGGAGTGAGCACGATAAATAAGAGCCAGAAGTATCACGAGCTCTTGAAGGAATTCCCAACAATCACTAAACCAGCAGGGTTACCTTCACGACCACAACACTCCACGAAACATCATATAATAACAACAAACGGTCCGCCAGTATCTTCCAGACCGCGAAGGCTGGCGCCCGACAAACTTAAAAAAGCGAAAGAAGAGTTCAGGTTATTAATCCAACTGGGCATCGCACGACCATCCAACAGTCCGTGGGCAGCACCTTTACATATGGTGCCCAAGAAAGACGCAGAATGGAGACCATGCGGAGATTACAGAGCATTAAATGCACGAACAATACCAGACCAATATCCTGTACCACACATCGAAGATTTCGCACAAACACTTCACGACAAAAGAATCTTCAGTACAATCGACTTGGTAAAAGCATATCACCAAATTCCAGTAGCAGAAGAAGACATACCGAAAACCGCAATAACAACACCGTTTGGTTTATTTGAATTCCCTTATATGACATTCGGACTACGCAACGCGGCGCAAACATTCCAGAGGTTCGTGGATGAAATATTACGAGACATGGATTTCTGTTACGCTTACATAGACGACATACTAGTAGCATCTTCATCAGAAGAAGAACACGAGGTACACCTGCGACAATTGTTCCAAAAATTGCAAGATAACGGGATCATTATCAACCCAGCGAAATGCACATTTGGAAGCAAGCAAGTAAAATTCCTCGGATATCTAGTATCAGAAGAAGGAACGCAGCCCATGCCAGAAAAAGTCCGTGCGATACAAGAATTCGAAACACCAAAAACAGCAAAACAATTGCGGCAAGTATTAGGGATGATCAACTACTACCGACGCTTTATACCAAACGCAGCAACTACGCAAGCACCACTAAACGACCTTTTAAAAGGAAAATTAAAAGGAAATCAACCAATACAGTGGAATACGGAAGCAGAATTAGCATTCGAAAAATGCAAACAGCAAATCGCAGAAGCAGCATTACTCACACATCCACAAACGGGAGCCAAGATATCACTCACGACCGACGCTTCAGACACTGCAATTGGCGGGGTAATACAACAGCTTCAAAACAACGTATGGAGACCACTAGCATTTCTGTCACGAAAGTTGTCAGACGCCGAACAGAAATACGCAGCTTACGACAGAGAACTACTAGCCATATACTCAACCATACGTCATTACCAACATCTACTTCAGGGACGTCAGTTCACCATCTACACCGATCATAAACCAATTACGTTTGCCTTCAAACAAAAACCTGAAAAATGCTCACCACGACAATTCAGATACCTAGACTACATAGGGCAATTTTCAACGGATATCCAGCACATATCAGGTAGAGACAACGTAGTGGCAGACGCACTGTCCAGAGTCAATCAACTCACGGCAGGAATCAACTTCAACGAGATGGGAGTAGATCAACAAAACGACAAGGAGCTACAAGACGCGTTACGCCTAAATAATACAAGTCTTCAGCTCAAGAAAATAAGAATGCCAGGGCACACAACCGAAATATACTGCGACGTGTCCACAGCAAACGCAAGACCCTTCGTCACCAAACCGTTCAGACGACAGGCTTTCGAAAGTCTGCATCAACTGTCACACCCAGGAAGTAAAGCATCAGCCAGACTCGTGTCTCAAAGATTCGTATGGCCAGGCATTCAAAACGATTGCCGAAGATGGGCACAGCAGTGCATACACTGCCAAACTTCAAAAGTGACTAGGCACAACAAGCCACAGGCAGTAAAATTCCAACCGCCATCAGCAAGATTCGACCACGTGCACATAGATTTAGTCGGTCCTCTACCAGTATCAAATGGACATCGTTACATTCTAACTTGCATAGACCGTTTCTCACGTTGGCCAGAAGCTATCCCGTTAGAAAACATTGAAGCCGAAACGGTAGCACGAGCATTCTTCACTAACTGGATAGCAAGATTTGGAACACCGTTACAAGTCACCACAGACCAAGGCAGACAGTTCGAATCAAAACTTTTCAAACAACTTGAAAACGTAGCCGGATTCGCGAGATGCAGAACGACGGCATACCACCCGCAAGCAAACGGCATGATAGAAAGATTCCATCGTCAACTTAAAGCAGCTTTAATGTGCCACGACACGAAAAATTGGTACGACACATTACCAATTGTCCTACTCGGGATAAGAACGGCATGGAAAGAAGATCTATCCGCCACAGCGGCAGAAATGGTATACGGAGAAACCATTCGAATACCGGGCGAGTTCTTAAACGAACACCGAAAAGAAACATTAGAACCAGAAAACTACGTAGCGCAACTACGACGGCAAATACAAGCACTAAAACCAGTACCAACAGCAACGCATGGTACAAGCAAAAGTTTTGTATTCCAAAAACTCAGCCAAGCTACGCAAGTTTTTCTAAGAAACGACACAGCTAAAAAAACCCTACAGCGACCGTACGATGGACCATACACAATCTTAAAACGAGGAAAACGAACATACACGTTAAACAAAGATGGAACGCCATACACAGTGACGGCAGAACGCGTGAAACCAGCTTTCACAGAGGAACAAAGTCACACACTCCAACAAGGGGTTGACGAAAAAAGAACCCGCTCTGGGAGAAGAATTAACCATCCCGTAAGATTTAACGTATGACTCCGTCACTAGGAAGGGGGTATGTGGGAACATGGCGGCAAAAACGAGTCCGCACGATGACGCACCGAACCCCGATCTCGGTAGTCGCGCCCACACGTGACGTCAAACCCCCACATGACAGACACGAATGCGCGTTCGAGTAACATCGCTACCGAACCACGACGAAGCGCTACCGAGCACCGACGAAGCGCCCCTGCAGGGTATAAAAGCGTGCGCGCTTCGATCAGGAAATCACTCTTCTTCCGGAGTTGTTAATAGCACTGGAAGAAGTCTCATACCCCGTGACCGGAGTTGTTAATAGCACTGGTTCCACGGGGCACCGTCCGAAGCCGGAGTTGTTAATAGCCTGGCTAAGGATAAGCACTCGTCGCTACCACGTACGCCAGTCAAGCGGCCACCGTCCGACGCCGGAGTTGTTAATAGCCTGGCTAGGATAAGCGACCACCGCTACCACGTACGCCAGTCAAGCGGCTGCGGTCCAGTTCACCGGCATCACCTATCGTTACGCCGTTGCCGCCAACGCCTACAAAGAGGCCATCGTGGAAGCTGGTGCCGATCGACCTCGACACAGGGCCCTGCTACAGTGAACCTCATAGCCGGCCCCTGCATTTACTCGACCCACGAAGACAGTGCGTGAAGTACATTCGTTCTTTAACTTTGCGTTCATGTTAATTTGTTATTGTTATTTGTTCTTTCGTTAAAACTCGTTAATATAAAAACCGTTAAACCACTGCACGTTACATTTCCTAAACAAAAGATCGGCGCACGCACACGCGCCGACAGTGCATTAAAAAAAAGTTGTTACTTCTAAATAACGTAGAAATAAATAGCCTTTAATTTGATACCAAGCTCATTCGAATCAGCCCAATGGTTATGTTTTTATTCAACTTCACACTCGAGTATATATACTTCTTACGCCGACAGTAGATTGTTCACAATCAATAATTGTTAAATCGAAAAAAAAATTGAACTCGAGATTTTGATGAATCTGGATGTTTTGAGCCCCCCCAGAGTCCAAAACCACCATGTTTGAAAAATGTTTGACTGTGGGTGCGTGGGTGTGTAGGTGCGTGAGTGCGTACGTTATGGCTGTGGAGCCCAAACTGATAGACCGATTTTGATGAAATTTAAAACTATGACCTATAAAAAAACTTCATCGGTAAAACAAGCTTCTCATCAAAATCGGCCCAAGGGGGCCCAAACTAGGGGCGTTAGTAGATATAGTTACAAGTAAATCGCCGTTTTTGGTTTGTTTCTAAATTCAAAATGGCGGCCAATATCAAGATCAGTATACTAACAGGTTGCCTGGTAACTTCAGGAAGGGGATTAGGGCGGGGGTTATGTGACGTCATGTGTATAACTTGTCATATGTCTGTAATGCAGCAGTACTCTGGTTATATGCTTACAGCTCGAAAACTAATGATGTTACCGGGTTGCTTCTTATATTATTTTAATCCTAACAAAATTATTAACAAATTATGTTATATACACTTTTTATGTAGATAGCTTCGTTTTGCTGTAATACTTAAACATATATAGAAAACTGTCACTGCAAAAAACAAAAAGTAACTTCAACAAATTATAGCTTCATATCCGTACGTCTTAGGAAGAAATGTTTTCAGCAAAACTTATAGATAATATGATTAGCTTTAAAATTATATGTCTAATAACGCATAACGTTAACACTGCGGCTTCATAGAGACCGGTGAAACAGTAGTGGACACCGCGCCGCCGGTCCTACCAGGGCCGTTAACACTGATTCATGATCTTGAATAGGCATTCACGAAATGGAGCAACTATGTAATAACGTTCATTTTAAGTTTTTACTACCAAAGTGCAATTTTTTGCTATAAAATTTTATACTTAGTTCACTTGTATCGTACGTGTTGCGTAATAAAATGTACGGATTTGTTTGGTTTTCCGTTTGTATCTCTTGAACGGGTACTCATAGTGAGAAATGGGCAAGTACAAAATAAAAGGAGTTTAAATTTCGTACAAGTTTACTTCTATGCGTTTTTTCTCTATCTCTAGCCGCTGAAGAGATATTCGCTGTCAAGAATTGACTTTTTTTTAAAATCGTTCTTACACGACGTTTTTCTGCAAATATTGTGTCCTAGCTCCTAAAGTATTGGGTAAAAGGCAAAAACTGTTGGAATAAAAGTTGTAGCCCATTAAATTTCCTATAAAATGTACTAACCCCCTGCAAAAATTCAGCTTTCTCCTAATTAGTTGCGACAAAGCTTAATTTTTTACCTTCATGGACTGGGCTACAAAGTGCGTTCTTTAACTGTGTTGACAAATAAGAAAAATTAACAAAACAATTAAAGTGCCTAACTTCTTGAAATATAGTTTAATACAATAAGCAAATTTAATTTATTGCTTAAAGTGTATTTTCTAGACCAGAATAATTAAACAAGTAAACCTTTAGCAGTAACTTGATTACATTCTAGTTACAATAATAATGACAGTAATCTACTTAAAAAATAAATATATGATGTTTCATACAAAAAAGGTCCTTTTGGATATGTAATATAAATTAAAAACCCAATAAACATAGGAGTAATGTTCGCGTTTTTTGGACTCTTAACGTGCGGACATTGGAAAGGTTATACATTTGACGTCACTCCGCGTCATATACACCGAACGCTCATTGGTCCGGAGTTACCAGACAACCTGTTAGTATACTGATCTTGGGCCAATATGGCAATTCTCCAAGTTTTTACTTTTTTAGGGTGTAGCTCAAGAACCGTTTAACTTCATTAAAATTTGAAAATTGGAAATTATAGCCAAAGGATGGCTAGAACTTTTACTTATAGTTGGTATGGAACAAAAATTAAACGTAGCCGAATTATTGGTGCCCAAAATTGGTCAAAAATTAACCATTTGAAATTTCTCAAAATCTGCTCCGAGTTCTTTTTTTATTTTTTGAAATGTTATACACATAGTTCATGAAAAACTATTGGCACTACATTTATTTCTTTATTTCCCATAGGGGAAGGGGGATGAATGTTTGAAGTTGAAAATTGTACAGTGAAGTAGAGGACATACGACTCTTTTAATCGAGTATAATAAATGTAACAATTTACTTCGGGCCTAGCAAGAAATTAACAAAACATGAAAAATATTTATGATATACCCTGTACATATATTATTTCAGGGGAAGATCAGAAATCGTTTTCTGATTACAACTATCCTACACACTATAGTATATTAATTTTTTAATTTTTTTATCTACGCAAAAACTATTTCATTTAAATAAATTTTGAGGAGATAATTATAATCTCTAAACTGACGAATCGTTTTGACATAAAAAATAAAGAAAGGCTATCTGAGAAATTTTCTAGGGTTAGAAATGGAATATAATAGAATAGAAGGAATATTAATAATTTCACAATCAAGATAGGTATATAAAATCAATTTTAAGTAAATTTTGGTATGGAAAATTGCAAGGGAATTAACACCCCAATAGAAACAAAATTAAATTTAGATATTTGTCAACAAACAAATAAACTATTTCACGAATTAATAGGGTGCTTAATGCACCCTGATAGAGGCTTTGCTATATATTACTTGAGCAGTTATCAATAAAATGCTTCAGATGACATGTGGAAACATTTAACATGAGTAGGTATTACGATATTTAAAAGATACTGTAGCGGAGGGTTTAGAATATAAACGAAATAATAAAATTATAATTGTAAATATTATGTTGCTGCTGATTGGGTGAGCAACATACAAGAAAATCAATTACTGCATTTATTTTCAAATTTTTTGATAATTCAATAAACTGGGTCACAAGGAAACAACATTGTGTTTCTCTCTCATCAACTGATGCAGAACTTATAACACCCAGTGTGTAGTTCCGTTTGTGAATGTGATGGACTTTAACTTAAAAAAACTTTTGTTAGATTTTAATTTAGATTTAGGAAAAATAATATTCCTTGAAGATAATCAAGGATGCATAGCTCTTATAAATAAACCAGAAGATAATAAAAGAGTTAAACATGTAGATTTAAGATATTTTATTGTTATAGCTTAGCTAAAAATTATATTGATGTAGAATATGTGGCATCAAAATTTCAACAAGTCGACATTGATGAAAGGATTGAATTCTGTTGTTTCATTAGTTTAGTATCTTATTGGTGTAAGAAGGAATTTTAGGAAGAAGGGGTGTTAAGGTCGCTAAAATTACCTAATCGAGGTTAAGAGATTTAGTTGTAATAGTTTGTAATGTTTTGGTTGGAAATGTGAGTGTGTAGAATAATTAAAAATGATTAAGTAACATGTGTACCTACTCTGTACAACTGTGTGAAAGAATAAATATTTCGAAATAAAAATATACAAATAAAATACAAAATGGACTTTAATAAAACATACATTTAGAGGTTATACTCACACATGCACAACAAGTCCACAATGGACCATTATAAAAAGATAATTTTTCGGATTGTAACTGAGAATAAAAATTAAGAGCTCAAAAGGCGAGAAATACTTCACACATTCCATGCAGAAATATGACAGGATTATTCATTTGATTCAATCAATGCATAATTCTCTAAACGATCCTTCAGCTCCAAACTGATCTGAAATATATGACCTTAGAATCCGCTTATTTTCGTCACAACCGTACTGCGTTTCTTCTAAAAACCAATTTCGGTAGCTTTCCACTTTGCACTTCCATTTCACTGAAACATAAGATAAGTTTCAAATTTTTGAGATTTATCTTTCATGTTACTTGCAAGCTCTGCTATTGTCTCACCCTGTCCCCCATAATCTGCAGGAAGAACAGAAATGGGAATATCGTCGTACATGGAATGTATGTTATCTTTCGAATGTATTATAATCTAAAATGTGATGCTTTGCTTAAATTTATCTCGTAAGTAATATTGTAATACTAACTCTGCTGCTTAGTTTTTTTCCCATAATAGGCTTCCCTATGCGTAATATACTTTCGAAAATCGGAGGCATATTCAGGAAATGAAATCCTTTCATTCTGCTGGGATATGCATTTTTCAAACACAAAAGCACATTTTTACATAGGTTAGGTGTAATCTGAGTTAAATGATTCGCACTTAACGTATTTAAATCAATGAGAAAACGTTGACCATGAATAACGCAATAGTCGTCTTCATTTAACATAATGTCAGTTATCATCAAAGATACTTTAACTACATCTACAAGTGATACCTCCGATGGATCGACGTTTGTAGTTCTGTGAAGAATTATTTTTGGGCCGTCTTGAACGTCGATGGGTAAAAAAAGCCTAAAACATTTCATCTACATTTCATCTTTTAATTTGCATCTTACCCCATTTCAATGATTTTTTTAATTTCTGGTTGGAGAGGATCTCTGTTGGCGAACAATTCTGGTGTAGCACTTCGTATGGTATAAAAATTGTCTAACACTTCCTTAGTTCTGTCTAAGCTAAATTTACATCCTCGTAAAAAGTTTAATAGCCACTGGTCATCTGTAAAAATAGTATAGGTATGTGGCGTTTTTATATTTTGAAGAGAAGAACTACCGCTCAAGTGAGGCAAGATACATTGGCGGATTGAAAGAAAAACAATTTATAACAGAACATTAAATAATCACAACTGACCTGTTCGCGCCCTTAAATGTGGTTGCTTGGTAAGCCATTTTCGTATATGATCGATATCTTCTGGAATTCGATTAGGAACTTCGTTTATTACATTTATCGCAACGGATTGTAGCTCCGGAGATAACGTGCGTATGTTCATGTTAACGGAGCTTTCAAGATCTAGATTCAGAAAAAGAAAACTTCTTTAGTCGTGTTATTTTATCTACTTAATGTAAATTATAAGCGCATAGCACCTATATGTGGACCGTTCTGCACCGATCCATTTTGTGTGCTTGGTATTCATGGTTGTGGTTTTCTGCTGCTAGTTGAAAGTGATTCCATAACTTTTTGTTGAGCCATTATTGGTGAACCAAAAAAAATTTTTTTAAATAGCGACCACAATTTTTTTTATAATTTCAAAAAGAGAAAATGTTTCTGAATTCAACAATGTATAAATTTCAAATTTTTATATGGAATATATTTAAATAAACAATAATTTAATGTCTTAATAGCAATAGAAGAACTATTTGATTTCATTAACATAGGATGCTATAAAAACAAAACCGCACATCATCTGTCAACAAATTTTTCATGTTTTAAGTAACAAAAACATAATATAAGTTGATTTATTTTGTCATTATTCGATCACTATGGTATTGAATTTCACAAATGTTATTAAAACATTAAACGATTGTTTACTTATTTAAATAAATCACAATTTGAAAATTATATATTGTTGAATTCCGAAAAATTTTCTCTTTTTGAAGTTTTTGTTCACTAAATTTGGCTTAACAAAAAAAAATATAAAATATACAATACTAAATAACTTTTGATTGAAATTTTTTTTTCTAAAGTTATTAGTTTAGGAAATATCGTCTGGACATTGCAACCCAAACCACCCTGTATAGCAAGTTTTGTTTACGCGTTATCTTGAAAATGGACGTGTTTTATTTGTGATGAAGAGCTATAGTTAATGATGTAGACAAGGTGACGGCAACGGTGCGGGAAAAAGGTTTGAGAACGTTTATCGAGTCAATTAAGAAGAGAAAGGATGACGAGCATATTCAGCTGAGTAAAAAAAGCAGTGATGAAAGTGACTGATTTTTCAACGAACAATACATTGTATATTACCGAGCGAAAGCGAGTGAGAATAGTATTGCGAGTTGAAAAATCGCATTTTAATCACGAATTATGTATACTATTTTTCCAACATCGCAAAAATGAGCCTCAATTTTAAATTTCTTTATAATTATTTTACTCTCCTATTTTTTCAAGAATATAGTTGCTGATTTTGTATTCTAACGTTGCTATGAAAATGAATAAATCATAAATTTTAATGTGATACATACAGGGTTTTTCAACTAAGAGTAGCCACCCTTTATAACTTCTAAAAAAATCAAAATTTGAAAAATCGGCGATACCCGTCTATATAATAATATCGAGGGGGACACTTTTTATCAGTTCTCTAAAACTTTAAATTAAAATATCTCACAAACCAATTGAACGATTTTAAAATTTTAAACGCAGTAATGCAACATATAAAATGACGTATCACATCACCCATGTTGCCATTTAAAAAAATTAAGGGTATGTTTGTGGGGCCCACGGGGTTAAGGTATTAAATCTGAAGCTTATGTCAAAAAGTGTCCCCCTCTATATTATTATAGACGGGTATCGCCGATTTTTCAAATTTTGATTTTGTTAGAAGTTATAAAGGGTGGTCATCTGTCTGTCAAAAATGACAACTAACCTTAAACAACTTATGGAAATGGACTTTCCTCATTAGTGATGCAAGTGCCTATTTTCCTCACTACATTGAGTGATGAAAGTGTCATTTTCATAAGCGATGTTGGAAAAATAAATATAACATTGTGTGATTCTTGTATTGTATGTACTTTTATTTTGTATGGGAAGGTTATTCACAAAAAACCAACAGTTTCTCAGCTATAAGCTAAAAATCCTAAAAAATATGTATATTTGCATGTAATTTGCAAAACTCGCTCGCTTCGCTCGCTCGATTTGGCAAATATTACATTTCGTCAAATAAAGTTAGTCTTTTCATAACTGGTTACGTAAATAACTATTAATACGTGGTTTAACGTTAAATTCGTATTGACAAACAAGCAGTACAAAAAACAATTGCTGTAAAATTTTAAAATCAAGGGAATGCTATTTACACAATTTCATACTTTAAGTTAGTATTTTAAAAGAATAAATCGCACGTTTAGTCTTGCCAGTAGCATTATTTGAATCGCAATAATTTTCTCTTTCTGTTGATGTCATTACCTTGTCTCTAAGTTAAATAGGCGAGCAACAATTGGCAAAAACGTTCAATACCATGTTAAATCCCTATGTTCGACTTTGAGAACGAACTCCCGGTATAATAACTAGACCTTTTTTTACCACGTATACAGGGTGTCCCACTGCTCCGTAATCGGTCGATAACTCAATATGGGTTGAAGATACAGAAAAAAGTTTCAAATAAAAGTTGCTTTGATTTGAATTGCGCATTTTTTTAAAAATATTCTTATATCTACAGTATATTGCATTTTCACGTGGCAGGAAATTGTCACTTTTTTTTAAATGGCACACCCTGTATTTTTTTCTCTTAATGTATCGACCAACCATATTTATATCACGCTTGAAATTTTTTTTAATATTGGATGTGCGGTTGCCAAGTTATTAATTATTTTGTCAAAATTTGGTACAATTCAAGGTCGGACTATAATATTCATAACTAAGTTATTCTTCAAAAAAGGAAAAATTTATTTGACGAATAATATTACCCTAATAATGTCGTGTTACTCTACAAAAAAAACTAGGTGATTAATTTTATACCGAGTGTTTAAAATGAGAATTCAAACTTTGTGAACTTTAAATAGAATTTATACGAATATTTTAAATGGAACACCCTGTATTTTTATTTACCATCAAATTCTCGACAAAAAACCCCATACGGTGTAACACGACATTAGGGTAATATTATTCGTTAAATAAATTTTTCCTTTTTTGAAGAATAACTTAGTTATGAATATTATAGTCCGACCATGAATTGTAGCAAATTTTGACAAAATAATTAATAACTTGGCAACCGCACATCCAATATCAAAAAAAATTTCAGGCGTGATATAAATATGGTTGGTCGATACATTAAGAGAAGAAAATACAGGATGTGCCATTTAAAAAAAAGTGACAATTTCCTGCCACGTGAAAATGCAACATACTGTAGATATAAGAATATTTTTAAAAAATGCGCAATTCAAATTAAAGCAACTTTTATTTGAAACTTTTTTCTGTATCTTCAACCCATATTGAGTTATCGACCGATTACGGAGCAGTGGGACACTCTGTATAATGTGGCCCTCCCTACTGTTGCACGACGAGGCCCTAGACCTTAAATACGCCACTGCCTGCCATTAATTTTTATACATATCTTTAAAAAACGTTTGCATACTTTCAAATGTAAAAACTGTAGCATTGTCTGATACGACCTTTAAGAAAGGGATAAGACAGTATATGGGAGACCAAACGTATCAAAACAATCTCGAAGTTTCTCAATTGTAAGCTTAGTTGTAATGACTGAGCTTTCATAAATTGCTAACCACTGGTATCCCAGACAGCACGTTACATTTGCCTTGATAATTGCTTGTCATGTTTTCCAAAGTTTGTACGTATTTAATTCGGCGACAGTCGGTTGGCGGCACTCGTGTAGCGCAAGTTTATGAGCATAAACGCTAATCTACATCAACCGCCATCATTTTCCCTCGTTCTATACTCGTGTTATAGGTTAGTTCGCCATCCTTGGAATACTCTTTTGCAACATTCTTCTTAATTGTTAGTGTTACATGTGTAAAAAAAACTATAATAAAAAGTAACCTTATACATAATATTTAAGTTCCTTTTCCATGTAGTTAGGGTGTTTGCGAGAACACGATTGAAATCATGTATTTAAAATACTACTTATTTCATCTGCATTAAGTCATCCTAGAGCATATTCATCAAATGCATGTTCCTCGCCAACAGTCTTGCATTCAACATCATTGTCAGGCAATTTGTAATGTAAAAATCCATTAATATGCTAAATGCTATCTTTTATCTAGACTCCGATAGTCCGATCGATTTGTATTTGGGCAGGTTCAAGCAACAGTTGCCCCTTTAGTGGAGCAAGTTTCTTTATTGAGCCGTAAGATTAATTTGTTACTAGTGAATCAAGGGGATTCAAGTGGTCTGGAACTTGACTCAATGAAATTGAAGAAAGAACCAGCAATGACAAACATTTTGCAAATCAACTTGTAGGTAAAAAAAATATTCTTTATCGTTTATTTATTGGTTCATTTTTTGGCAGATAAAAGTTTTAGCCAGTGTTGGAGGTAAAGAAGTACAGGAATGTGTGAATAATGTAATGCGGAGATTGCTGTCTGACCAACTAGCAGAACAATTTTCTTTTTCCGGAAAAGTTATCAAGGATAATAAAAAAAACAGTAAACGAATGGGTACTACTTAATGTCCATTGCAAGTATTTATGTAAAACTATGGTTTAAGCTTTCCTGCTTTGTATATCAACCTAAACAGATTGTCGTATAGATCTTCTTAAAAGAAACCTAAAAAATTGCAGGATAATATCATGTCAAATTATAATATTATCATCTGTAATTTTACAAACAATATTTTTTCTCGGGTAGGTAGTAATTTGAAAAAAAGTTGTAAAAAAAATTTTTTTACTAGCAGGATGTAATTGCATATTTGAACGTAGTTTTTAGTTCTGATTAACTTTTTTTAATAACAATTTTCGATATTGTCAAAAATAAAGGTAAGTACTTTACTCTTGAGCAAAATTCATATTTTTTGACAAACCGCGTACACGACTGAAAAAATTTAATATCTGATGATTGTATTTTAGATTTTAGAACATGCAGAGCTTTTTATAAAGAATAACTTTTTTTCGTAAAATTAATAATAAAAAAGTTTCCCATATGTTGCCAACTTAACTAGACACACTGTATACCAACTTAAACCTTATTTTATCAATCAATCAATCAATCAATTAATTTTATTGTATAAAGGGATTTTTGATGTCCCATTACAAGAAGTTTGGCCATACAATTTCTAACATGTACATGTTTTATGTATATATGTGTATATAAAAAAGACTAAATAGGTATTACTTAGATAGTGGGTTACAAAATATACTAAAACAGAAACCAAAAAAAGTCAAATAAAATCTAGCGTAAAAAAAGTAACATAAGTTAAATGTTGTACTTACAGCCTAAAAAAAAAACTTAGCTAATATACATCTTTATTTTATATACTTATTAGTATTAGCTACTTTTTGAGAATGTGTTTAATACAAGTTTGTGCAATATTTTGAACACATTTTAAATACGTTCAAGCAATATACTTATACATATCTTATATAGGTACCTACATAAGTATTAATGAAGAAAAAATGTGTATTTTGCATAGGTATATTTTATAAGTACTTTGTATGTATTTTCATGTTTGTTAAATAATTTAAACTTACATATATTTTTGTTAAATTATAACAAAAAAATATGTATTTTATAGATATTTAACAAATGCTTTATACATATTCGAATGTTATAAATTAGTTATTTGTGTATCAAGGTTGTAAAAGTGATCTTTTTTGGCCGAATCTGATGATTTCAGCCGAGGCGAAAGCCGAGGCTAGCAAATCAGATGAGGCTAAAAAAGAACTTTTAACCGAGATGCACACAACATTTTTTAGGCGACTATCACAAAAAGATATACTTTAATTTAAAAATCAATTTCATAATTTTGACAGTGACAGTTACCTGACAACATGTCACTTGCAGAGTGATTGTAGCGGCCGTAAAAGTGATTGTAGCGACCGTAAAGTAAAGTAAAAGCGGCTGTAAAGTAAATGCGGCCGTAAAGTTGTTTATGACAGATGTTAAAAAAAAAAAACTTTACGGTTTTCAAAAGACAACTGTTTATGTAATAGTCACCTAAAAAAGTTATTAAGAACATTTTAATGAAAAAAAAACTAAAAAATGATCGCAAACGAGATCGGATGAAAATGTACGGGCACACTGGAGCATGTAGGGAGGTAGTAATCTGTAGCGATAATGCTTTAACGAGGGTGAGTAAGGAAACGGTTGGAATTATGGGGAATAACTTATAGCTGTTAGATAGGGTTTAGGTTACGGGGTCGAAACTTATATTAATTGTGTGCTGAAGGGCTCTAGTTTGCAAACGGGGAGTACAAGCAAATTAATTACTACTACGCACAAGTTCAATGGGAGGATATCTCTAACCAGGACAAAGGACCAAGACCCTAAAAATAACTGATTTGCGAGAATTCAAACATTATTTTGGGGTAATCTTCGTCTGGATTTTTTTAAACGCAAAACATGATGTTAACGTGTAAAATTCATGTCACACGTATAAAATAGATTAATTGTCGTTAAATTGTATGTTATAGTGTGTGTGTCTCTATATCCACACACAGACACACACACAGTCCGCAATGGACCATTAAAAGGAGATAATTTTGATAATTCCTCGGATTGTAACTGAGAATAAAAATTAAGAGTTCAAAAGGCGAGAAATAGTTCTCACATTCCATGCAGAAATATAATAGGGTTATTCATTTCATTCAGTCAATGGCTAAATTCCTAAACGATCCTTCAATGCCAAATAGATCTGAATATTTGGATTTTCGCATCCGCTTACTTTCGTCACAACCGTACTGTGTTTCCTCTAAAAACCAATTTCTATAGCTTTCCACTTTGCGCTTCCATTTCACTGAAACATAAGATAAGTTTCAAGTTTTTGAGATTTACCTTTTATGTTACCTGTAAGCTCTTCTATCGTCTCGCCCTGTCCCCCATAATCTGCAGGAAGAACAGAAATGGGAATATCGTCGTACATGGTATGTATATTATCTTTCGAATATATTACAATCTAAAACGTGAAATTTTGCTTAAATTTATCTCGTAAACAATTGTATGCTCACTCTACTGCTTAGTTTTTTTCCTATAACAGGTTTCCCTATACGTAATATACTTTCAAAAATCGGAGGCATATTCAGGAAATGAAATCCTTTCCATCTGGTGGGGTACGCATTTTTCAAACACAAAAGCACTTTTATACATAGGTTAGGTGTAGCCTGAAGTAAATGATTTGCACTTAACGTATTTAAATCAAAGAGAACACGTTGACCGTGAATAATGCAATAATCGTCTTCATTTAACATAATGTCAGTTATCATCAAAGATACTTTAACTACATCTACAAGTGATACCTCCGATGGATCGACGTTTGTAGTTCTGTGAAGAATTATTTTTGGCCCGTTTTGAACCTCGATGGGTAAAAAAAGCCTAAAAATTTTTCGTTACGCTCAATCGTTTATTTTCCATCTTACCCTAATTCAAGGATTTTCTTTATTTCTGGTTGAAGAGGATCTCTGTTGGCGAACAATTCTGGTGTGGCACTTCGTGTGGTGTAAAAATTTTCTAAAACTTCCTTAGTCCTGTCTAAGCTAAATTTGCATCCTCGTAAAAAGTTTAATAACCACTGGTCATCTGTGAAAATAGTATATGTGATGTTCTTAATATTTTGGATGACATTAACTAAGTATTTGTACTTTGTAGTGTACAACGATATTTTCGCTAATGGTAAATAAATAACAAAAGAAATGTAATTTCTTAATCCGCAAGCAAACCACAATAGTATAAACATTAAGAGCTTCTAATGTTATAACTTATAACTGTCGGTTGAAGAGAAGAAGGAACTACCTTTCAAGTGAGGTAAGATACATTGGCGGATTGAAAGAGAAACAGAAAATTAAATAATCGCAACTGACCTGTTCGCGCTTTTAAATGTGGTTGCTTGGTAAGCCATTTTCGTATATGATCGATATCTTCTGGAATTCGACTAGGAACTTCATTTATTACATTTATTGCAGCGGATTGTAGCTCCGGCGATAACGTGCGTATGTTCATGCTGACGGAGCTTTCAATATCTAGATTCAGAAGAAAGGAAACATCTTTAGTCGTGTTATTTTATCTACTTAATGTAAATTATAAGGTCATAGTACCTATATGTGAACTGTTTAACTGTACCGATCCATTTTGCGTGCTTGGTATTCATTGTTGTGGTCTTCTCCTGCTAGTCGAAGTTTGTAAAAGTTTGTGCCAAAGGTGCAGAACATTTCGCCATACCTTGTTATTCTCTTTTCGTAGCATCTAATCTGAGAGTGACAAAAAAACTAAGTCCATCAAGTCCATTGAAGTTGATCAAGTATTTTCAAAGAGAGAAAGAAGCAGATCAACCTGTATTATCCGTTAGAGAAGTGTATAATGTACGTTAGGTGCAAATATTTTGGTTTTCATGCGTTTTCTATAATCACGTAACTATATCGTAGCATTGAATAACACCATTGAATAACTATAACACTTTCACTCAACGATCGTAGGGAGTTTGTAATGGCCTTGGAGTATCATTTTTGACACCACGAAGAATCAGTGGAAGATGGATTAAAAAAGCAGCATTACAAATCAAGAAAAAGTCCCATGGACATCAATTACATGATATACTTGATGATGTAATAAGGACACGGATTTATGCCATATACAGGGTGGTTTGGCTTGCAATGTCCAGACGATATTTGCTAAACTAATTACATTAGGAAAAAACATTTAAATTGAAAGTTATTGAGTATTACGTATTCTATATTATAGGGCAAAAAAAATTTGAAATTTATACATTGTTGAATTCAGAAAAAATGCCTCCTTTAAATTATAAAAAAAAATTGTTCTCGCTATTTAAAAAAAAATTTTTTTGGGGGGACCAAAAATGGCTCAACAAAAAGAAATGTTTTTTTGCCCTATAATATAGAATACGTAATACTTAACAACTTTCAATTTAAATGTTTTTTCCTAATGTTATTAGTTTAGGAAATATCGTCTGGACATTGCAAGCCAAACCACCCTGTATGCCGGAACATTGATTTATATGTTCAGGAATATTTGTTATTAATACATTGAGTTGAAAGGCATTATTTAATATATTTTACAAATTAAGCATGTTACACTCCGTTCGTTAAATGGCAGTCTTCAACAACTGGATGGTGTGGTAGTATCTGTTAGCTTGTTGTCTAGCAGTTTGAAGAAATTGAAATTCATGTGGCGGAAATGTCAAATCAACTATTTCTAATGGACTATGTAGCCTATGTAGTTCAAACAAGGTTACAATTTTTGAGAGATTTTAAACACAATGAAATACATTAAGCCCAGTTTTATAAACGAAACTTGGTTGGAACTTGAACTTTTAGAACAAGCTGGCAACCTGTGGTACTCTCAACCTGTAAGAAGAATAGTAGAGTTTTATTTTCAAGTCTGGTAACAAATCCTGAGATTATCATGATTCCATGAATTGCACTAATTTTCAGAAGTGGTTTGAACAACAACTGATTCCGAACTTGTAACAACTTTGACTTGCAATAATGGGTTTAAAAATTCGGAATCAAAGCTGGACTAAAATGTCGCTTGTAGACTGGCAAAAAGCAAGATGCAGTCCATTTACTTTTACACTGATAATGATGAAAGAGCAGACCTGGGACCGCCTTAAATGTTGTTTTATTGTTAATCACTTCTTCATAATTTAAATTTACGACCTGGATCTTCATATTTGAAATCAGATAGTGTGACGAAATGTTCAAAATTTGCAAACAAATTTCCTGAAGAAACAAACATTTTGTTTGCGAAATATTGAAAAAATAAATAAATTAACATAACTTACAATATTCTGGTCCAATGTCAAACATTCTTTATTAACTGTATTAATACAATATAGGTAGTTTACGCATTTTAGATTTATATAAAAAGATTATTAGTCAAGAACACTTGCCACATAATTAGAAGACTTCTGAACAGAAACACCACACATCAATCTGTGTTACACCAATCACACATAAAATGAAACCTTTCACTTCATTCTACCTTCACAAATTCATACTACACCGCATACACACTACACAGTATAAAACATGACAAAAGGTGCATTACAAACACGCAGCCCTTAAAAACCGTCCACATGACATCTGTAACTCATTCACAAACGCCCAAACGCCAAAAATACAAAACACACTCAAACTTATCTGAATACATTTCGAGAAAAAGGTTACTTATGCAACACAGTTGTTGTAAGCAAAAAAGTGAAATATTAACGCACCTGTTCTTGCAGGTAAATGTGGATCACGAGAAGACCACTGTCGTTCATAAACCACATCCTCTATGTTACGGTCGTGAGCTACATGGTCTTTATTCTCCATTCTTTCTAGCGATTATTATTATTTTACTGGTGCAAGTATCTTATTATTCTATTGCAGTGATTGACAGCGAACTGTAAAATATAACCTTTGTAACGTAGCCTTATAACAACATATTCTCCTCCTCTCCACTCACCTCTCATGTTACGCAGTTGTAATTCTGTTATTTTGATACTTGATGCAAGGACATTTTTACTGAAAAACAGTGTCATTAATCTCCTAAAAACTAGCAAATTTATCAAACAGCACAAGATAACTATAAGTTATAAGGTCAAGTTAGTTTATAGAAAGGATTAACGACCAGATTATTTTTTGAGATACTGGTATTATAAAACGCGTACCAACAATCTACGGAACAGTCCTTCAAAATTACAATCTATTTTCTATACTGCAAAAGGTAATTACACGAAAAGAAATTTAGCTCCTATGGAAGGGACTTTTAATTACCCCACTTACGACTCAGATACGCGGCGATACCGTGAAGATAAGAGATAAGAGAAGGTAAATCTCCATACCAGAAGTTGGAATCAGTTTGTACTAAAAAGGAGCATAGAAAGGGCAAAAGTCATCTCAGTACTCCAAGTATAGGATGCCCACAAGCAGTATTTTTATGTAACCTTCTATGGATGCTAGTGATGAGTGATGAATTTTCCCTGGCATTAATATTTGGTCTTTTGCAGGAATTAACATACTTTATAACATCAGCTTTGGCCAGTAATAAATAAAGTTGGTTAATACCAGCGTTTTGTTTTAAAAACTGTACTCTACTCCGCTATTCTCAGAAGTGTTGACTCAGTTGGTGAAATTTGGTAAAGAATTTATACTAATTTTAAGTATTTTTATTGTCTAATAACTTTCTACACAACTAACAAATTAACAAACAATATGCAAAAAAAACTAATTTGTTCACCCCAGAAGATATTGACTATTAACATTTATAAATGAAATTATAGGTTTGTAGCCCTATGTCGATTTTATTACAGTAATGGTAGGAGAAATTAAAGGCTAATTATTATTAATGATGTTTGTAATTCAGGCATTTTTTGTTAAGGAAACATTTCCAAATTGTTGAATAATTATTTCTTCATCTTTTACTTCCCGAGTACGAAGTAAAAGAGAAGTATTGTATTAGTGTTCCAAAAAAAATTGACCTATGCAAATTTTTACATATCTTTGCGTTTCTGAATACGTAGATTCAAAAAACGAAAAAAATTTCCGTCTGTAGTCTGTCCGTACACATTTTCTTGCAACGCTCTATACTCAGAAACTATTAAAGTTATCGAAATGCGGTTTTTGCCAATCGATTGCATTCGGGCCAAGGACGAAAATACTGGTATTACCTTTGATGACGTCACTTCCGGTATAAGCTAAAATGGCGGCACTCATTTTTTTATAAGGTAAAGTTTCAGTTTTTTTAATGTCGTTTAAAAGAGTATTTTTTTCTGAATTCCGCAATAGGTATACATTGTGCTATACTTATTTTTTGAAAAAAGTGTTAATACGAGGGAAGTCTCGTGACAACTTTCCACAAATTTTTATAACTGCATTTATACGACTCGACATTGTATTTACTAATTCTTGGCATTCAGATCTCGTAAAGTTGTCTCAAATTGTGCACGAAGTTTTCTTTTCATAACGTGTCATAACGTTTCGATATGGGACAGATCTGGACAGGCAGGCAGTTCCAGAATATTGCTCTTTCCTTCAGGGACATCTTGTGTAAGGTATATGCGTTACGCTCTCAGATGTGGAAGGAATAAAAAAAGGGATAGGGTCTCAGTGGGCTCAATCAATGCAATTAGTAATTTGTGGATTGGGTTGACCTGGGCCTAGGCGTTACTAAATTTAGGAAAAGCGCTTTCTATTCTATGGATATAATTCCACACAAACAATCTAGTTTGGTGTGTACCAGCTTACAGTAGAGGTATTAGTAGGCTTTACTTTGCAAAGAAATTCTTACTTTAAAAGTAACTCTGTAACACTATTTCAAAAATACAAGAATATTTAGATACGTGTTTACCTTTCGCTCAGGTGAAACGGGTTTGAACTTGGTTAAGGTAGTAGTCGTTCTTCTTAAAGATTCCTTTCTATACTCCGTGTCAAACATTAAATTCAGTGTAGCTTTAAATGGCAGGCAGCCTTGCCATATTTCCGCATACTTCTCTTCGCGTAGAAACCCAACCTGACAGTCACAAATAAATCCTCCTTTTGTATTCCACAGCAGTTAACAGCGTTAATCCTCTATAAGTACTTGCCTGTAAGTATCTTTTTCTCAGCGGTTATCAAACAAATGTTTGTACTACATATATTTGTTTAATCATTTATGTTTTATTCAGTTATTAGCTACATTTTATGTTGGTTTTTATGCATGACAAGTTAAATATTTGGAAGAACTACATACAAATATTTTCTATTACTGAAACCTACAAAAAGTTCCGTCTAATTTTGTTACGAAATTGTTGAGAACCTCTCATTGTATTGTATGTTGTAGTCAACAAGGAGGTATTGCTTGTACGGTTGCTGCCGTGAAGCGGCAACGTCGTCAAGAAAATCCTCATGTAGTTTGCACTGCCCTATCCTTCCCACACTGAATTTAATATTTGACACGGAGTATAGAGGCGAAGCAAAAGGGTAGTGCCAATAAGCACGAGAATTGATGCGCATAGATAACCTTGGAAATTTACCGTTCCTATATTTCGGTCAACAATATAATATAATGTAAGATGCGCTAATTATTTCAACAAGACGCTTATTCAATTCAAACGTACCTTTCTCAGATTACCCTTGGAAACAACTGTAGTCAGTCACCTGACGTCTTGTGTTTCTTGCACTTGTTGTCAAGAATCCGTCCAAGAGATCCAAATGGTGATTGGATTTAGAAAATGGTTAACAAACGAAAAAAGAGAAAGGAACTATAAGTATTTTAGCAAATAAACGGCATTACATGTGAAATTCCAGAAGTAAAATTGATTTCTGGGATATTTTTCATACAATAGCACAGAATTTTTCCATAGCGTAATTCTAAACCTATCCAGAATTACTTTATAGACCACTGTCTTTAACAATGAAAAAAAATAAAAAATTTGTTTTACTATTTCATTGCTAACAGAAAACAACATTTTTAATACATACATACTTAATTCAATGACATTTACATGCCCATAATTATCATGCAGTAGGTACATATACCAATATTCAAGGTAAGTATAGTTTATAAGTAGGTATTATAATTGTTAAGTGTTCGTTGTTACACTATTATAAGAAGAATATGATAGACTCAGTCAATGTCTAAATTCCAAAACGATTTTTCAATACCGCAAAATTTTTGACTTTTGAATCTGCTTAGTTTGGTCACAACCGTGTACTATATTTCTTCCAAAATCTTGTCATTCAACGCTATTACTTATTCGCTCTTCACAATTTGAAAGTATGCCGTATACGCAACATCATATAGCAGGTTACTACCATGAAATAAATTAGTGTTGTAAGCAAGAGAGTCAGCTCCATGGTCTTCATTTTCAATTTTTCTAGTAGCACTGACGGTAATGGTGTCTTCTTGCATAGATGTAAAAGCCTTGTGGTACTGCACACGATGAATGAAAGCAATCTTTAAATGGTAACCTTATGAAATAATACTATAATCGTGACGTTCTGCAACGCAATACAGCATACATCTTAATATATTCACCCACCTCCCTACTCTCGTCTTGCATTGCGTCTTACAATTGTGTTATTTTGATACTTGATACAAAGAACATCTTTACTGCAAAACTCGTCAGGTCAATGCAGTGCCGCAAATTGAATTGAACTTGGGTTTGCTTTAAATTACTACTAAACGATTCTAGTTTAAAAGGTGCGCTTGATAGATCAAAATTTCTAAAAATTTGAAATATCTCGAAAAATACGCATTGCATAGAAAAATTTGCCGAATCAAAACTTGAATATCTCCGAGGGGGAAATTCGTTAGTACTAAATTACAACCCCACCCCCATCCCCTGTAGGTCGAATCACGAACGCTTGTGCCCATGTTGTTCAAGTTCAAGGTCACCATCTTGAGCATTGACTTGATTAGTGAGAGGCAAGGGGATTCACGTTAATCAAGCACTCCGAATGGAACATAAAACTATTGCGCCCTCGTCGTTGTTCCTGGATTAAAAGCAGTTTATTAACCCTCCCCCCCCCCCACCCACACACACACACCTGCAGGAGGGGGGGAGGGGCTACCCTAATGTCATTGAATAACCTGTTGAATCTTACTAAATACGTTTTTTTTACTTCTGCTCCATTTATTGCCATTATTGCGCCCTCTGTCGCGAATCGAAAAATTTTTTTGGGACGAATCGTACATAACTTTCGACGTAGAATCCGAATCTACGATAAAAAATAGGGGCTCTTATTTCAGATTTCAAATTTGCCGCCCGCCGCGCCGCGGCTACAGGGGGTGGGGGTGTAATTTTGTACTAACGAATTTCCCCCTCGGAGATATTCAAGTTTTGATTCGGCAAATTTTTCTATACAATACGTATTTTTCCAGATATTTCAAATTCCAGTTTAAATGACTCACCCGGTAGATATAGGAACATCCAAATACTACAAAATCCATCATCTTATTCACCAGAAACAGATAAGAAGAATGTACAAATATATTTCTAAATTACTTGCAATCAAAAGTTGTTAAAAGAAGATTGTGTTGATGAACCAGGAAATATAAATTATGTCAATTTATACTACAATGCCTAAGTATAGAAAATTATCAACAATTCAACAATTTGGAAACAAACGAGCAGACAAATTCGAACAGAACCGAATTCGTTAAAAGGAGTCTAAAATACAGTGTAAAGGATAATAAACTAATTTGAATACAAAAAATTTTTGAGAATTTCAAATTGGAGATAGGGTTCAGGTGAGATGCTGCATCAACAAAAATTGTAAATAGAAATACGGAATTGTATTTTCACAAGGGAAGGCTTGCACTACAATGTACCAGTGGAATGGTGGCAATAACATAACGAATCTCATTGAAGAAAACAAATATAGCAACTAGTCGGGTCATAGGTCCATTGTAAAATAACACCACAGAATATTCAGGTGAAAAATACGGAAAATTGTACGGTCGAATATATTCTACGCCGTTCATCGAGTAAGAAGAGCGCCTTATTATCTATGTGCCACGGGAATTAATAGGTCTCAATTACCTCGGGCAATTGCTGTCCTTCTGGGCCAAAGGCCCTCGGGACGCAAACTTTGCCCTCAGTAATTAAGACCCTTATAATTCCCTTGATACATAAATATCTAAGTAATACTTCGCATTTCCCAGGATGTGTGACGTCCATTGGGATTTAATAGTCCTACATTGTAATTGAATTAGATTTTTGTTATTATTAATTACGTCAATAGTCACACAGGCGCCTGATGAAATAGCAAAATTGCAAAAACCTTATCTTGCGGAAATAAGAGCATGTGAAGCTTACGTTGCAGTTTAAGGACATTTTTTTTGGACTAATGATAATTAAGTAAGAAATTATTTATGGTAGGTATTGTAATAAGTTTTGATTGTTTCACCTCATTCGGAATTGGTATAGAAAACGCTTTTGAGTTAGTAGAACGTTTTAAAAGGATGAGGAAAGGAGGTTTTTTAGGATTATATTGATTAAGCCGATTAGGCGAAAAGTTTCTTCGTATACGAAAACGTCTCCTCTACAGTCAATAGATTAGCCACAATATCATCTCACAGCGATACGTCTCCAAGATGTGCTGTGACTGTTTGACTCGAACTCGCTTGTGCGCAGGTGTGAGCACTTTTCACACTCGTGTTGCAATCAACTTCCGGCGCTGAAGATGATCGTCAATCAAGTGACGAACATAATCTCTGGTTTCACCAATCATCGCTGCAACAGTATAAGTTGAAATCCACGGATTTTCATCAAGCAGATTAGGGATTGAGACCAGAGTTCGCTGATTGCCGTCCTGATTTGGAGGCATCAGCAGTGCTTGTCTTGCCACCCTTAAACCAATGCCATCAGGTACTGATAGTCCGATCACTGGGTGACTTTCTTGAGATCCAGCCTTCGAAGGACACAGAACTTGATGCTATTTCGATATTTTTGTTTAAAATCCATGTTTGATTGAACCGCCTTTGAACACTAGTCGACGGATTCGAGAAAGCACACTTGCATTCGAAATGGGACCTTGAATGGGCGTGTTTGTTTTGTTGCTCAAGTTCTTGAATTGACCGGTAGAAGAGTAGGAAGAAACTTTCCGCCTAACCCAATAATTAGCGAGTTAAGGTAGAGGAACCGCTAATGAGACAATCTACGACGGCCTTGATGAAATATTATTCTCGAAATCTTTTTGGGCGTCTAAATAAATGGTTAATTTAATACGTCATGTCAGCTTAACTACATTTTTATCTTTATTTCTAGCAGCTGACCGTAACAGTCAACTTCCTGTCTCTTTCTGGCAATGATGTTCTGGACTTTCAAAGAGCTAACCCACTCAGTTGCAATTTTCTTTATAATAGAAGCATTGAAAAGTATGGAAATACTTTAATTAAAGACATAACGTAGCTTCTTCGACATGAACCAATCCGCACAATATGCAGCTCAATTGGGTTATTCTATACCCATAACACACAATTCACAAACCAAGTATACTATTCGATTCCTAACAGTGAACAACATTATAATATTAATGGTTTGTTTATGACACGCTCAATGAGAGCCTATTTCAGTGCCATTTAAAAATCATGCGGTTATAATTACACGTCAATATTTATGTTGCTCTATTAGTACAGTCATAGAATAAAAATTCCACATAGCACGCAGTTAATTTTGACATTTTTCCGCATTGTAACTGCGCTAAAAATGAACAGCTTCAAAGACGAAAAATGTTTTTCTTATTCTATGCAGGGTTATTTATTTCATTCAGTCAATAGCTAAATTCCTAAAGGATCCTTCAGCTCCAAACTGATCTGAAATATGTGACCTTAGAATCCGCTTACTTTCATCACAACCGTACTGTGTTTCTTCTAAAAACCAATTTCTATAGCTTTCCACTTTGCGCTTCCATTTCACTGAAACATTAAGATAAATTTCGTATTTTGACATTTATTTCTTCACATTACAAGTAAGCTCTTCTAACGTCTCGCCCTGTCCCCCATATTCCACGGGAAGGACGGAAATCGGAATGTCTTCGTACAATGAATGTATATTTTCTTTCGAATATACTATAATCTAAAATTTATACTTTAATTAAGTTAATCTTGTATGCTTGTATGCTTACTCTACTGCTAAGCTTTTTCCCCATAATAGGCTTCCCTAAATTCAATAAACTTTGAAAGATGGGAGGCATATTTATTAAATGGAATCCTTTGGGTTTTCCAGGATATACATTTTTTAAACACAAAAACCCTTTTTTACATAGAGAGGGTGTCACTTGAAGTATATGGTTTACATTCAACGTATCAAAATCAAAGAGAAAACGTTGGCCGTTGATTATGCAATAGTCATCTTCATTTAACAAAATGTCCGATATCATCAAGGATACTTTAATTACATTTACAAGCGATATCTCCGATGGGTCAACATTTGCGGTTCTGTGAAGAATGATTGTTGGTCCCTCTTGAACGTCAATGGGTAAAAATAGCCTAAAGTTTTTCTTTACTACAAATTTAATGTTCTATTTCAGATCTTACCCCAAGTTAATGATGCGCTGTGTTTCTGGCAGGAAAGGGTCTCTATTGGCAAAAAACTCCGGCGTAGCGCTTCTGATAGTATAAAAACTGTCTATCATTTCCTTGGTCCTGTCTAAACTAAATTTACACCCTCGTAAGAAGTTTAATAACCATTGGTCATCTATAAAAGTAATATAGCCGATTTAATTAATTTATGTCTGTAATGATTGTAATAGCTTCAGAAACATAATCTGCAATAATTTAATAATAATAATTAGTGACGACTGACCTGTTCGTGCCTTCAAATGTGGTTGTTGTGTAATCCATTTTCGTATATGGCTAATATCTTGTGGAATTCGACCAGGAACTTCGTTTATTTCTTTAATTGCAATGGATTGAAGTTCTGAAGATAACGGCCGTACCTTCATAATAACAACAAAACTTCAAATATCTAGACCAAAACAACCATTACCATTAGTAGGTACGCCTAACTGTATTTTAACAACTAAAATGCAATATTATCACGCACTTTCAATGTTTACACATCAAATGAACCTTCTGACCTTGTTGAATCAGATACGACTTCCAAACATAATTATCATAAGACGTAAGAAATTAATTATAACCACACTAATCACATTATTGCCCAAAACTTTTTCATAACCAAGAAATGTTTAGTCGCCTATTTAAGATAATGCGATATATTCGTATGACCAGTTTTTGACTAAATACGATGTCGCCTTTTAGGGTATACTGTCACATGATGTTTAGATGAGAAAGAAACAAGTTTTCCTTCAGCGGTCGAAAATTAACACATACCTACACAAGGCAATTAATGTTTAAATTTTATACTTATTTGTTAAGCACGTGGTTGTTTTGTTACATAACCTAAAGCATTTAAATATTAAATAGTATGTCAGTGGAATTTCCGTACACAAATAAAATAATAACAGTTATAACAATAACATTATAAGAATATAATGATATCATTAGATAAATTTAGCTAAATTTCTAAAATTTCTAAAATTATTGATTCAAGTGATAATGATTGTCCAAAATCATCTGAAAGTTTTCACTTCCGAATTCTGTTTGGTGGATCGGCTACCTTAAATTACAATGGAATGAAACATATTTTGTTGGAAGTGGGACGTCTATTAACGTACGTCTCTGATGACAGTACTCCAGCAGTGTTTCTTAGACCAACAGGCAAATAATGTCTTTTTCCAGAAAGAGTGGAAATTGCTGGGAGGCGAGAAGATTAGGATACGATATTCCTATCTACGGAAACTAAAGGAGGAAGTCGGAAACCGCCGTTTTCGAACAGAAAATTTGGCCTACCTTTTCGATCATTTAGAACGATGAAGAAACGTGTGAAGTGGTGATTAGGAAGAGCGATGGAAACGATTGGTGGAAAGGATGGAGTCGTTCGCCTCGTCAAAGTGAAAACCCAAAATGGCATATTAGTACGATCGGTTTAGAGGGTAACTAGTTCTCATGGAACTGGATTGGAGGGATAAGGATCCTGACAAGAAAGAATTGAGAAGGAGCTTCGAATTCGAGTTGTAAGGGTGGTAAAAATACCACAACGCTTTATAAACGCAAATAAAAAGAAGCGTGGCGTATTTTTTGTTTCCATTCACAATTAATAAACCATAGTTGGCCATGAAAGAAAAAATAAGATTTATTTTTTACGTGGAAATTAATGGTAGAAGATAAAGATAAAGATGCTTATATGTAAGCATAATAAGCATAAGTAATTTTATTGTTATGTACAGTAATTATACCATTACATTGGGAAACGCCTTCCCCTTACTCTGCGTTAAACTCCTTCAGTATCTTGTTTTAGCACGAACGCTGATATATTTTATTAACTCTAGTTAGTTTGACTTCATTGCAATATACTTCTAGAAAGTTTTATGTGTGCGTTTGTACTACAGGTGAGATCACTTTGTGTTGTCCATTTTCAAGTAAATATTTATTTATTTCTTTAGGTTCGTAAATAAATAAAAAAATCGAAAAAGTAGATTTTCTGTCAGGTATTATACCTCTAAATTTAAATTAAAGTAGAAAAGCATGTATTGTTACTTATAGCAAGTAGGTACCTATAACAGAGGTTTTCCCATAAGATGTGTAATATAAACCGTATACTTCTCTGAATTCAAGTTTGGAACATTTTTTGTGAAAAGTAATGTAACCTTGGTACTTACAGGAACAGCTCAGAATTTAACAAGGAAAGAGGCGTCGTCATTTTGTAGCTGTTTTTATGATTAATTAAATTCTCAAGACGATGTCAATTTCTATTAGTGATTCATTTTCAATATTATAGTTATTTGTTCTTGGTTTTCTTGTCAAAAAGGAGTAAAAATGAAGAATTAGTAATTTTTTGATGCCATTGCCAACTACGCGTTTCATATAAAAATTCAACTTTATGCTATAATTCGAATTTCTAGAATATTTTTAAAGAATTGACTACCTACTACAGTACTACGTACTGCATTCTTATCAAAGAGTCCCAGAAAAGAGATCGAGGATGCGAGGTTCATTTTTTCATACGAACTATAGTTTACGAGTTTGCCTATTAAAACATCGAAATTTGACCACCATGTACATATATAATCTGTACCCATTATATTATTAATCTGGGACAATTGGTAATTATATTTGATAATTTATGAATTGCGTAGTGTAATTAATATCGTAATTATTAACTGATAACAAACATTATACTTCATAGCAAAATAACTGTTACATCTACTTAATTCATCAATGCGTTCAAAAACATACTGAGTGTGCTCAATATTTGACCCAGAACAGTCATAAAAATACCCAGTTAATAAAATTTTTGTTTTCGAAGTTCCTTTGTTCCGTCACCTGGTTAATAGAATTAAAATGTTTGTTCCAAAAATCCTCTGTTATCTTAAAAATCATATTTACTGCATTCTTTTAAATTAAAAATACCCCACAGAGAATTATTCTCAAGAGACGAAACTTTTCACAGCAGATAGTTTATACTTGGAGTGTGATCTAGATAACCTTCAAATGTTTGTGTCCAAAGAGGGGTTTCCCTGCGAATTATTGCCCGGAGCGCAGTTTTCGAAATTAAGACGTTAATAACATCTAAATGCAGTAATCCATTGAGTGACACTCTTTCACGTATGTCCTTGATTGTACCCAGCAAATCTTTTCACATATGTTTCGGGATTGAGATTTCTCAATCATAATGAAAATTTGTGTTTATACGTCTATTTCTTTGGGAAAAGTGCCAAACGTTTTTCAGATTTTACTACGTTAGTTATGGTTTGCCTTCAGGGATGTCCAAAATCTTTGGGACAGTACTGACCAGAGCGCGAGTCAATACCTGCATTCTGCCATACTGCCGGCGAACTTCTGTGTTGCTTTAACGTGGTTGTGAATTTTTAATTAAAATATCAATTTTCATTTTCATCTATGCTTTAAAAACTTGATAAAGATAACGTGTAGATTAGCGAAACGTAGTAGTTATATATATCATAGATTTACATTAAGTATTTTTTTCAAATAAAAATACGATTCTTCCTCTTATACATATAAGTTTAACTATAATGTTTGTGACTTCTCGCGAAATTTTAGAATTAAAAAAAAATGTCTTATAGCTTGCAGGCGCATCCCATTAGTTTTCCATGCACCATCAGCACCATCAGTGAATTTTATAAGTAATGTGGTGATAACATTCATGACCTTTTCCATTCCTTTTTACTTACAAATATTATTTAGTTATTTGTCTATTGGTCAGATAACTGTCTATTTTCTTTTAACACTGGCGTTCAGTTTGGTCTCGCACTTTATTACAATTACAGGACTCGTAGCGATCTGTGCCTTTTGAAGCGTGGGCTTAATCCCGTCAGTTAAAAATAACAACAGGTATATTTGTAAAAAGAGAACTCCTTGTGTGACATTGGAACTGGTGTTCATTTTATATTTGTATTTGTATTATTGTTATTGATAGTTTGACATTCGTTGATTAACTTTTATCTGTATACTTTATTGACAATTGCCGATTTCTGGGTCACTTGATAACGACTGTTCTAAATACAAGCTAATAAGTAATACAAAATGGTTCAAATTTCATTTTCGATGCAATAGAGTTCAACAGTTAAAACAGGAGCGGTGTGGAAAATTTTTGTTCCTCACAGTATGTAATCGAAAAAAAATTGTCATTTAGGTGTCTAAGTCTAAGTATATTTACAGTATTAATAAAAGATATCGAGGTAACAGTCGAATTGGCGGTAAGTTGGCAATGACCCATCCTAGTCGCAACCTTCTTAAATTTTTTTTAGACGACCATCAAACACAGCAGATTTATAAATTGCAATAGAAAACACTAGTTTACTATGGCAAAATTCATTGCACAAGACAGAGGCTGTTAACAATTATACAAGTGTTTTACCACAGAATAAAGCACAAGTGATTTATTCTGTGGTTTTACTGAGAGTTGTCTTACTTAACCTCTACCAGTTTCTGTTTATATAGCGTTACAAATCAAAAGACGTAAGACGAGAATAAATGACTATTACACCTATTATGTAGCAAATGTACGATGCAGTCTTTCAATTAAAGGCCATGCAATGACCACTTTTTTCTCAGTTAATAACATATCCATACAAATCAGTACAATAATTAACACAGCCATTAAATATTGGGTTATTGATCATATACCTATACATTCTTTAAAATTTACGTAAATGTCCAATAATAATAATAATAATAATAATAATAATAAATACCATCTATTTTAAAAAGGAAAACAATGAATTTGTGGAACATTTGAACTGTCATTATACTTGTAGTGTGTTTGTATAAATCAGAGACCACTGCATAAAATCGAACCTTGAGAGTGCCACAAAAACCACCACTCAATGTTAACAACTTTAACATTATACCTATTACCTACAATCATAAAAATAAACAATTAAAACAAAATGATACTTAAGAAAATAGGTAAAACGTCAAGGGAAAAAGCTAAACACAACTTATTAAAAAAAAAACACTATTAAGATACACATAGGGCAATTTTTAATCAAACCCTATAAACACTTTTCATGTTAACAAATCCGAATTTTGGTTGTTTTTGATTTTTAAAATTTTTGTCGAAAATGCGTAATTTTGGATAAAAAATTAAAACGAGTTTTTAACTTGGAATAATTTTTTTAATAATATTTGAACATGTATATTTCTAATCAAATGATTGCCGAAAACACTTTTTTTGTCCATAATATGATGCTAAAGTAATGCCAAATGATGCGAAAATGCGGCCGTAAAATGATCTGATACCGGCCGCTGCCAAAGGCAACCGCCAAAGTAACTTAGCAACAATCTGAAATAATAAATAAATAAATAAATAATCTCAAATCAAAGCGGCTTAGTTGTCCAACGTTACTTCAAAAACGTCACGCACTTAGCAAGAAATAAATAATTGCCATGGATTTTACATTTAATGCACTTAAATCGTAACGTTTTCTAAAAAGTCTCTTCTTTAATCTGCTAATTTTTCGAACCCAGTTACTACGTGCGTGTTTGCGATGTGGTAAATTAATTTTAGTTCTACAAGAACATACATGTAGCTCCATCAAAAAGCTAAAAAGATAGGGGAGACAGTAGCCAAAAATTCCACAAAAACTTGCACAACATTTCCTGAAAAAGCGTTCTGCACGAAAATTACTCACAGAGTTTATTCATTACAATACAGGGTGATCAGAAATTCACTCATCGACGGGTAAGGGTAGTATTGGGGACGTTTTTCTAACGAAATAAATGCAAAAAAAATCTAGTAAAAGTCGTACCGTTTCTGAGTTATCCGCAGCTAAAGTTAGCCAATAAGAGCGCTGCGCGGGCCAATTCAAACAGCCATCCACAGGCGGTGTTGCCATGCGTACTCGAGGCATGGATCCGCCAAAGAAAGCTAAAAGCAAAACTCTCTTCGGAAGCGGGGATCTAACCCGCAACCTTCAGATTGAGAGTTTCGCGTCTTACCGTGTACGTTGCCGAAGCACTACAATTCATAAACAAAAAAATATTAATTTTGTGCTACAATTCCTTTGATTTTAGAAGCCACTAGGGCGGACTGTTTGTTAGTAATCGTAATTAATCGGTAATTCACGAGTCACGACATTTTTCGGGAAGTCGGTGGTGGGACCAAAGGAATTTTTTATGGGGATTGGTTTTGAATTAGTTGATGATGCTTGCTAGATTAATCTTAAATTTTTGTACAAAAATCGTTTATGGTACAAAAAAAAACACCACCGACTTCCCGAAAAATGTTGCCTAGAAACGATTAGGAATGAGCCAATGACTATTTACATTTCCGCTGTGGCTCCACGAATTTCTGAAGCAAACCGATCACCCTTCTCTCGGCCAACCCTAACATAAAAACGTCTACTCGAGGAAGGGTATTCGACTTAGCTTTCAAATAAGTTCCATTTACCATCGTAAAAATCACTTTCGCAACGGCATATTAAATCAAGCTAGCCGACTGACAGCAAACGATACCAACATGTGACGTTACTATCTGTTTCAAACTGATTTAGCGCAAACGCTCATGTTTGAACACTTTAATTCTTTTTTTCTCGAAAATGGTTCGGGTTATTTAACTTTTTTGGACTACTCAGTTTACACACACGACTCTAAAGCAGAATCTGATATTTATTTTTATGAACTCGCCCAATTGTAGTCCTTCGGCAGCGTACACGGTAAGACGCGAAACTCTCAATCTGAAGGTTGCGGGTTAGATCCTCGCTTCCGAAGAGAGTTTTTCTTTTCGCTATCTTTGGCGGATCCATGCCTCGAGTACGCTTGGCAACACCGCCTGTGGATGGCTATTTGAATTCGCCCGCGCAGCGCTCTTATTGGCTAACTTTAGTTGCGGATAACTCAGAAACGGTACGACTTTTACTAGAATTTTTTTGTATTTATTTCGTTAGAGCAACGTCCCCAATACTGCCCTTACCCGTCGATGAGTGAATTTCTGACCACCCTGTATACATAGCTGTAGATAATTGAACTAACAAAATGAGTTTTAGTCAGTACCTAATTGCAAAAAAAATTGAAAATTGCATTTTTGAAAACATGAAATACAGGTTTTTGTATATTCAACAAATGATTGTTTTTAAGACTTTTATCACAGAATTTTAATTATCTCAACAACAAATTGTGCGATTTCAATCTCTGGAACAACGCTCTTTTTTGATATCATCTTAGTTGTGAATATTAACATATTTTATGCGATTTTTTTGTTTTCTTTTTGATGTGATAAGCAATAAAGAAAGTGAAGATTTCTGGATAATAATTAGAAAGTTGAAAATGATAATTTAACCCAAAGCATTTACAGAAATGGTTAAACGCTAGGATTGGAAGCCTACAGAGAAATGAATAATTTTTATATTTTGTCTGGTATGTTAGGCCGCCGAGGTTGTTGAGGGAATGAATCGTTTTCATACCATAATGCCTGACATAATTACTCCACTGGTGGATTATTTTCATCACATTTCGACGTCTAGGCAACCCTAACGAGGGATCCTTGAGACTACAAAACGTTGAGCCTACTTCAGTAAGTAAAAATTAATAGGTACCTTCGTAAAAATGTAGGTATTATCATGAAGATTAATTTAATGTCAATAAAGATGTGTAAAACCTAAAATTTAGGTTTTTCAAAAGATTCTTTAGATTCGATTTTTTTGAATTTTTTCCTACGTTCATTTTGCGCCTAATTCAAATATACGATGCACTTTTCTAGGTTTTCAGTTTGATACCACTTTCTATTTTTCGTATTACGAATTTCTATTGTCTCATATAGCCTTGGTAAACTTGTGAACGCTAGGTTTTGAAACTGTTTTTATATCCAATGCATATGATTCTTATAATAAATCATTATATAATTACATTTACGTTGTGAAACTCCATATGCCATTATATTAACTATTTTATTTATCTTATCTTTGTATCTTATTATATTATTATCCTATAGATAGGTATCCGTGTCGATATACGAGCATGTGCATCTGGTCATGACCATCTTCAGCAGAATTGTTAGAATTTTTATTGGTTCTTTTCAGGGTTCTTTCCATATTTTCCACAGTTTTGTAAGTATATTTTTCATTTTGGGTTAATTGTTTTTGTGTTAATATTTGATTGTTTATAGCGCCTGGGTCTTGTGGTATTAACTGCTAACTGCAAACAAATTTAATATAAGCTATTTTATTACAGATTTTATGAACACGTGTATTAAAAAAACTTTATTGTTTCCTCTCAAATGAAGAGAAATTGATAGGTTTTTCCTGTGTTTCTGTTTCTGTCTCTCATAAGTTCCATTTCCAATTATTGTTACAGTAATGACCAGTAAGTAATAAATAGCAGTAATTGAACTTGAATGAAACAAAATTTGTAAAAAAATGTGTGGATCAATTAGTAAATCATCCTTTAGCTGAACGTTCACGAAAAATCTATAAGTACTGAAATCAAAGGTAGGGAGGTTCTAGTTTCGAACTACGCAAGTTTCTCAAATTTAATTGTAAACAAAGCCTTCGTCTTTCCAAAGATTCGTTTCAAAAAATTGAAAATTTAGATGAGGTTTTCTTGGAACCTAGGTAAAGTAAACTCGACGATGATGACGTTGTACGAGCACAAGCTTATATTCGGCAAGGGAGCTTTTATTTTTCATTGTTGATCCCTGCAATCTTATGTATGTAATAAGTTATTTTCGTACTACTCTTGTTTATCTAATAATCGGTACGCATATTATCAAACTAATTATTTGATAAGATTAAATCCTGTTAGGTATCTCTTTGATTAGACTGTCGTATACGTCGTGGCGTTGAGAATTTATCGGGTACACTTAAATGTGTGTGCAGTTATTTTAATTTAAAGCTTCACTGTTGAGAAACAAGAAGATTTCTCAATAAAGGTCCAGAAACATTTCTTTGCTGGTGAGTGATTTTCAAAGTGCTAATTAGTACTGCAACTTAGAAAACCACGTCTAAACATAGTTAACTGGCTATTGGTGTACAAACATAGTTTTTATATTCGGCAACGACACTTTATCCACACTGTTAATTCAAAATTTGTGAAATGGATACGTTTTTAATTTGATCGCGAACATCAATTTCCGGTTAATAATTTCAATTATGGAACGAATAAAAACTGCGCTTTTCCTTAACCTTTTAAATTAATTCTATTTTATGCTACCAAAATTTGAATATTACTATACGGAACACCCTGTAAAATCCATAGTAAAACGACAAACTGTGTAGGTACTCTTTAATATTACATTTACTGAATAACAAATTGCCTGTTTCGGTCTCAGTTTACAGTATTCAAAGCATAATCCAGTGTAAATCTTAACGGGAGTTTTTACCACTGTATTGCCGGTTCCACATTATAAATTATTCTGGAACGAAGCAATGGTTTCAAAAGTTCATAACATTTTATTGTACAGAAAGCTTCCCTTTTAATTTATATAGGTTGGAAGAATTATACCAGCTTAATTATTTCCGTCTTTATTTAAAAATTACTTTACGTTTCGCCCATTAATCTGTGGGCTTAATCATAAGTTACATAGTAGGTACTTATTAAAATTTTGGTGTTTGGATGGTGATTAGATGGTATTAGATGTTCTTCATCCTTTTAATATTCCACATTTATGTTAAAAAATCGATCAATACTAATTTACGGGAAACCAAATATGTAGTATTTAATAAACAATAAAAATGGGCATTGTAACGAATTTTATGTAAGTAATTTTAGAAAAATGATAGTAAAGATATAATTTAAAAATCCAAATTATTGATATTGTGTGATTAGAAAAACTAGGTACCTACATTATCGAATTAGTAAACAAAGAAAAAGTACCTACCTATGTTTATGGAACAATACAAATACAAATAAGTATATCTTTTAAGTTGTTACTTTTTCTGGTTATAATCGGTTGATTAAGGACTATAAGTAATTAGTCCAGTCATTTTAAACATGAACATTGCAAAAAATCCTATATTAGGTTTGACTTTTTTATGTTGTTAGGTTCAGTCCCAGTAGTAAATACTCAATTTTGCAACTTCGAAAAACATGTGGAAACTGGGGGGGGCGCCAAAAACCGCGGTTTTTTCGGACTTTTTTCAGTTTTAGCCTCGTAGCTCAAAAACTACGAGTTATAGTGCAAAGAATACGATTATCTTTTTTAAACTAGACTAAATTTGCTACAATTTGAGCCTAACCGGAAGTCTGCAAGTATAATAGTTTCCGAGATACAGCTCTTCAAAAATAGGCAATTTTTGCCAAAATCTTTTTTCAACGTATCATCCATGTTTCGAGCCAGATATTGCCATAACGACGTGCCCTACGACTCTTGTCATGGAGAAAAAAATTGTAGGACATTTTATCACCTTTTATTTAAGCATAGATGCGTTCCTGTGGGCGTAACAGTTCTCGAGAAAAAGACGGAAAACCGGAAAACAGTGAAATCCTCCACATATATGTAATAGCATTAGTATGATTAGAAGACATTTTCTGATTATTCTTATTTAGCCTAGCGAACGAACGCTCAAAAAGGGCTTGTAGACAGACTATTTGATCCTAATGATTTTATTTCTAAGATGTGTTTGGAGGTGTTTGGTGATAATTATACGAAAAGTCACCGGCCCTACCGTATGAGCTAACTCCGTAGCGTAACAAAATTTGCGGATTTGTTAAGTTTTCCCTTTCTATCTCTTGAATAGGCGATCGTAGTGGGAAATGGCCAATTATAAAATAAAAGCTGCCTCGAGAAAATACTTTTGTTCTTTTCGTCAAACATTAACCCTATCATAAATGTATTTAGAAAAGACTAGAGACCATTAAACATGGTGGCGCATAAGAGTGAAATTGTTTGGCTAAGGATGCAGGTAATCTGTATTTAATACTCACATATCAGATTTAGCTCTAAACCTCCCACAAAATTAGTTGTTCTCTAGTGCCCTTTATTCCATCTTGAACTCAACGTTTTTTTTAAATAACTATAACATCTAATCTATTTGAGATAAAATATTAAACGGTATATGTATTTTATAGTAAATTTTATGGTCTACAACTTTTATTTCAGCAGTTTTTGCTATAAACCCAATACTTTAGGAGCTAGGACACAATATTTGCCGAAAAACGTCGTGTAAAAGCGATTTTAAAAGAAAATGTCAATTCTTGACAGCGAATATCTCTTCAACGGATAGAGATAGAAAAAAAACGCATAGAAGAAAACTTGTAGAAAATTTAATCAGCTTTTTTTTATAATTGGCCATTTCCCACTACGATGGCCTGTTCAAGAGATGTAAACGGAAAACCAAACAAATCCGCACATTTTGTTACGCTACTTTTCGTATAATCATCACCAAACACATCCCAGAAATAAAATCATTAGGATCAAATAGTTTGTCTACAAGCCCTTTTTGAGCGTTCGTTCGCTAGGCTAAATAAGAATAATCAGAAAATGTCTTCTAATCATATTAATACTATTACATATATGTGGAGTCGTAGCGATTTCACCGTTTTCCGGTTTTCCGTCTTTTTCTCGAGAACTGTTAGGCCTACAGGAATGCATCTATGCTTAAATAAAAGGTGATAAAATGTCCTACAATTTTTTCCTCCATGACAACGGTCGTAGGGCACGTTGTTGTGGCAATATCTGGCTCGAATCATGGATGATACGTTAAAAACAGATTTAGGGAAAATGCCTATTTTTGAAGAGCTGTATCTCGGAAACTATTATACTTACAGACTTCCGGTTAGGCTCAAATGGTAGAAAATTTAGTCCAGTTTAAAAAAGATAATCTTATTCTTTGCACTATAACTCATAGTTTTTGATCTACGAGGCTAAAACTGAAAAAAGTCCGAAAAAATCGCGGTTTTTGGTGCCCCCCCCCCCCCAGTTTCCACAAGTTTTTCGAAGTTGCAAAATTGAGTATTTACTACTGGGACCGAACCTAACACCATGAAAAAAGCAAACCTAACATAGGATTTTTTGCAATGTTTGTATATTTTTGTGTTTAAATTGACTGTACTAAATTATTAAATAATGTAAATACCTTGTATATAATCATATTTCGATCTAGTTTTAGATCTTCTTCAAGATTACTACAATAATTGTACAGTTAAAATACTTATGAAGGTAAAATAACTAAAACTTACTTATTGGTGAATTAACAGTTTAAAAATTAATGTAGGTAAATAAATAAATAAGTTTTAGTTATATTGACTTCATATTTTAACTTTATAATTATTGTAGTAATCTTGAAGAAGATCTAAAACTACTATCGGAGTAAAAATGCAAGGCCTCTGACTTTAGAAGCTTGTATCTCAGTAATTAGCAATCATAATTTAATGAAATAAAGTGCATTTAAAAGATCATTTATTCCTACAAAAAGGTGTACAGTTTTAGATTTTTGCAACACATCGTTAATTTTCTGTATCAGTGTATGTGAGAAAAAGCGCTAATTATGACTCAAATCGCACAAGCGCTCCACTTTAAAAATTAATTACGGCTATATTATTGAAACTGAGTGGTAGATACTTATATATTTGAAAAATGTATACTTTTTTGTCAATGTGAGATGCTTTTGAGGCCAATTGGTTTATTAGTCTTAAAGCTATAATGAAAAAACGACGTCTTATGTAACTCAATACCTGAACGTTCGATATTAACAATTCGACAGTAACATAACAAGGTTAAAGCAATTATACTGTGGTCTAACACGATTCACAAAAATAATGTCATTATACATCGTTTTTTTTAAAAGAAATTTTGAAAAAAGGATGCATGCACCAGTTGGAGGGGAGAAGCGCGGCCGCGCGGGGCAGCTGTTGTCGTACACTATTGCTGTAAAGCGCATGGTTTTGTACAATGCAAAAGAATAATCACATTGTTGTGGGTTGCCGCTCGCTGCTTACGATGTGGTAGATTACCTCTCGCGGGAATATGTGCGTCTTTCTTTCGCGATAAACAACACATTTTACTTGGAATTACAAGAAAACAAATTTTATTTTCAATAAGAGAATAATGCAGTTAGATTTAAGTAATATCAAATTTAGCATTTAAAACAAGAATTTTTTCTTTAACTTCCGTAAATTGCAAAATAGCACATTTTCGGTTAGGGCTTATAAAACCAGTTAATCATATGAATAATCAATATTTATTGGCTGTCGACTTTTCAGAAGTATGTGTGCTACAACATTTGTAAATTTGGTAACAATTTATGAAACAATAACAATTTTATGATAAGTTAAAACTGACCGTCAGCCAGGAAAATACTACATACAGCGTTTTTATTGCTGTTAATTAAAATAAAAGTTAAACAACTGATTCTAGCATTTTGCTTTTTACACATGTTAAACATATATAAATGACTAATGTACTGCCCAAAAATGAAGAAATTTCACCCCTCAGTTTTTTTGTTATGATCACTTAAAGTCAGAGGCCTTGCATTTTTACTCCGATAGTAGATCGAAATATGATTATATAAAAGGTATTTACATTATTTAATTACTTATAATCAACCGATTATAACCAGAAAAAGAAACAACTTAAAAGTTATTCATATCTATACGGTTGTAATAAAGGAAATCACTTATTAATACAAATACAAATAATGACCGAATGTGCATTAAATTAACATGCATTTTTTCTAGGTTCAACAATAAGATGAAGCAAGTTATATTTTTAAAATATAAATCATTTCTCATTAGTCATTACTAGAGGGCGGATTAATATGCACATGAAAAGTCACATATATGCGCATATATATGCACACAATATGTAAAAGATATGCAGTCAGTTTGTTAAAATATGCAACATTATATGCAAAATATGCGTACCAAGAAATAATAAACAACCAGTATTAAACAAAAACTGTTATTATGTGAAAAAGGTTCTTAATAAAATTAAAAAAATTAAGTAATTAAAATAATAATAATGTATTTGTTTAATATTAACTACAAATAATCTTACGATCAGTTGGAGAATTAAACATACATATTATTCTAATTATCGCTTTTCTGCCTATAACAATTTACAATAAGGTGTTTTTCCAAATTGTTTAAATTAAATCCTTGTCGCCTATCAGCTAAAATATATCTCCGTTCGATCGAGTAAATAATGTATAGGGACGCGACTGAGAAATCTTGATAAGAAATGCAAGGCAGCTCCGAGCTCCATCTAAATCTCGATATGATCGCTTGCTACGGAGAAATTATAGCAGTGATGCTTCTTGTCAATGATTTTAAGCAGCTTACGTATATTTTTAAAGGCTTTCTTTCTTAGATTTGAATCTTTTATTTAAACAGTTTCATTTACTGTGCTCGTTTGAGGAGATGAGAGAAGTTTTTTTAGTTAAATGTCAGATTTATTTAGAAATGTACAAATTATGCAATAATATACACATTTTACAAAAATATGAACATTGCTGCAAATATATGCAAAATATGCAAAATTAAATTAGTGTCATATAACTCGCATTAATGTAATTCACCTAGATACGGAAGGGTACTTTTACAGCATCAATATTGAACAATATGCATTTTGCATATAATCCGCCCTCTAGTCATTACATTTCCATTTAATGCATTACCTAAGTATGTGTGTAAATATGTATTTACTACATTAATTTCCACTTAATTTCGTGTTATGCAGTATAGTTTTCCGTGTTAAATAGATAACCTCTATTATCCGCATCAAACTAATTATAGTATTTAGCAATATTATCTCCTGTTAATCATTTTTTTAGTATAGTCAGTGATTAAAATCATCATTACAGTAATCACTTTTATCACATTTTGAAAACGTGCTTTAAGCTACCGTGGTTCCGTAATCCGTGGTGTTGTGTAATGTGTTGATAGAAATTTTATGCTTAAATGTATGTTTAGTTAACTAAGAGCTTCATCGTTGAGAAGTAAGCTTTCTGCATAAAAGGTAAAGCAGAATTTGTTTCTGGGTCAGTGATAAGGATATAATTCTTAGTTTTATTTATAATTTATTACATTTATTTGTGGATCGAATATTTTATTTGCTGTTTTTCGAGGAATCGTAGTATGGTGCACTCCATTGCTCTCCAAATCCTAATGAAAGTTAATGTACCTACCTACTAGTTCTGGTGCGTCAAAAGCTATTAGCTAGGTTGCGCACGTTATGTAAATACATTTATTTACAACCACATATGTAATGCTGACATTACTGACTTTTAAAAATTTTGAAAGTGTCAAATTATTTACATTTCTTTCCCTCTTCCACTTCCCTCACCCATTTCCCTCACTCGTTTCCCTCACTCGGTTTATCTTGTTTCTCGCCTCATTTAATTAAGCAAAATATTCTTGTAAGTTCTGGTGGAGTACCAATATTACAATAGTCTTCATTATCAGAACTTTCCGAGAACATTCTGGCTTTCTAAGTTATATAAATTCGAAAGAACGAACGAGAAATTCAAAACTGTCACTAGTTGTTTATTTTGAAAATTTTGAAGGTTTGCGCCATAGCAACCCGTCGCGTAAACTAATACCGGTGACTAGATATGGAAATGTCAAAACAGAAAAGGACAAATTTTCTCATATTTATTTTATTTTTTATTTTCAAAATAAAATATTGTCCCTACTTTTTAATTAATGATGTGGTTGTAAATAAAATCGTATACAAACCTCGGAGGAAAGTTTTCATTATTGTCTCGAGATTTAGTTAATCTCTCGACAGTAATGAAACACTTCCCTACTCGGTATGTAATATACTATTATTTCATACTGACTAGTAATCTGTGTTTTACCAGACTCATACGAGTCTGGTAAATGAAACTTTACCGTACTAGAAATTTTGTACCCGAATACAAAGGTTGCCATAGCAACATAAAGTGACATGACTTTGGAAACGTCAAATTTTATATAAAGTTAATAGAAAAACTCTTAAGAAATGAATCTATGGCCAGTAGGAAATAAAATGTTTTACATTACTTATTTGTACGTTAAATCAGATTACGTTACTCGTTTCGAAATTCCTGCCTCAGCTACGCTTCGGCAGTAAACATCTCACTCGTTAACGTAAACCTTGATTTACCGTACTCATATGTAAATAACTAATAGGATACGATCGGAAAATATACAGAGTGACATAGAACTACCGCTAGGTTGCGGACGTAATGTAAATACATATAGGATACGATCGGAAAATATACCTACTGAGTGACATAGAACACCAAAAAAGGGTTGGAATTCCTGGATGAAATTTGGTAAGAATATTCAACATTGTTATAGTATAAAATTATCAACGTTTGGGACTAGACTCTTTATCAGTGTAATATATTGACACCAGCCAATTGTATGAATTGAATAGGTACTTTATTTTATCTCTAAAACGTACAAACAAGCTTTTACATCTATTTACTTACAACGTAAAAGTAGAACGTGCTTCTACAAAAGCTGGAACAAGACAAGTATGAATCATGCTGCTACGTAGTACGTTCTTATATTAATGTAGTTACACGGTTTACACCTATCGACCCGTTTACACTATGCTACAATTATTAGTTAACCAAAATGTTATAATGATTGTTAATAATGTGTGGTGCGGCCTCTCTGATTCACACGCAGTGGTGTTGAGTGAATAAGGTGGTTTATATCGTCTTGGGGTATTACCTCTCATGTAAGTTGCACCTCGTGTCTCGAAGCCTCCAAGGTCAAAGGAGGGCGCTACAAGTTTCACAACCTTCTACACATTTTGTTCAATGTTCAATGGGAGAGAATCTGGAGATCTTCAAGGCCAGGGCAAAAGATGAATCTGAGCATGTTCAAAGAAGTTCAAGGAAAACCTTACTACATGAGGACGTGCATTATCTTGCTGGAATAATGAATCTTCGAGCTCTTGTAAGTATGGCGGAAGATGCGTTCCAACCATCCCCGCAATATAAACTTGCCTTGAATGAACACCAATAATGCCACAAGTAATCGGACCCCAAACCTCACTCGCATTGCAATGTATGTATCGTGCCACTCAACCGTAAGTTGAAGATTCCGTCGTTCATTCCGTCTTCTTGCGACCCTCATACGACCATCGTGCACGCTTAAACAAAATCTAGATTCGTCACTAAACACATTCAAGATTCCAATGACATCTTTCATTGCACCACAGTAACCGTTTCTGACAATGTTCCGCAGTCAAAGGAAGCAGAACTTCGTATTCGATGATAAACTGTTCTAAGCGTTACATGGCGGGAAAATCGGTCTGTAAATGCCAGTTGTTTTAAGCGACGATCTTGACGCCCATTCGCTCTTCTTGAAGCTCCCATTCCTGGCCATCTTCAAACCATGCACGACACATTCGCATTACAGTCGACCCATTTCGATTTACGGGGTTAGTCATTTTCCCAAAAGAAAAATCTGCTTCGCACAAACCAACAATTCGATTTCTTTCGAATTTGCTTAATTGATGGTGATATCCTCGTTGCCGCACTCTAAGCGTCATCAAACAAATAAAGCACGTTAAGTAATGAACAACAATCAAAATAATGTTAATTATCAAAGAAAAAGAACAACAAACTGTATGAAAACCCAGACCAAAAGAATTATCAGAAAGTTTCAGGAACTGTCAAATGTGACGGTATCACTTACTACTTGATCTCAAAAGTTAATTAATTATTGCTCAATGTCAGCCCAACAAACCTACCAAGTTTCAATAAAAAATTCCAACCCCTTGTTGCAATTTATATGTCACTCAGTGATATCCGTTCTTAATATTACGGTACAATAACTACCTACTATTTGCTTTGGCTAAATTTCTCACACACAGAAACTTACAAAAAATGCTTTTTTTTAAATCGGCCAGAAAGTAGTACTTTCCGGATTATTTTTAGGCCAGAAAATGTCATTTTGTCGGACCGAGCCTGGAAGTTATTGTGATAGTCCGGTAAAAGTTTTACCGGACTCATTTTTACTTTACCGGACTCATTTTTACTTTCCGGCCTAGAATGGTCAATTGTTCTGCCCGTTTCTGGCCGATTTAAAAAAAAAATATACCCAAAAGTGCTTTTAGTGGACTCGCAGGCTTGCAGGACTCGCCTACGGCTCGTCCTGTAATTTGCCTACTTGTCCAGTAAAAGATCACTTTCGGGACTTGTTACGTAAACTACTATTTCATTTAGGTGTCGCAATGTCAATTCGCCAACTACCGGAAAACTTGCAAAGAAGAGCTGAAGAAGAACTGAACGAAACTCCTCAAAGAAGAAAAGATTGCATTCAGCACATTAAGGATTGGTTATCTAAACAACCCCACCTAAATATCAACCCAGGTATTTACAATACATTCGCTGTGTTGATTGCTAAATTATTTATTAAAAGCAGATGACCAATTGATATTAAGTTTCTTACGTGGATGTAAATATAGGACAGAAAAAACGAAAGAAAAAATTGATTATTATTATTCCACGAAGACCTTATATCATGAAGCTTTTTTGAATCGTGATCCTTCTTCGGATGAAATCCAAAACGCATTAAATGCGGGGTAATGTATTTTTAATTCTGTATATACGTTTAATAATAGTTCTAGGCGATACTTGGTCCCATTGCCAAAATCAGATGATCCATTAGCACCCAGGATTTTCCTGTACCCAAACAATCCCTACACACCTTCTGAGAGCCTTAATCCGGAGGTGCAATTTAAAGTCATGCAAATGGTTATGGATATTATTTTGTTGGAGGACGATTCGTTTGTGATAAATGGTTTTCAAATAATACAGTTTTTATCGGGATTTTCAATTCAACATTTAGCTCAGTTATCACCAATTTTGTTAAGGAAAATTTACTTGTGCACAGTGAAGAGGTATCCAGCAAGGATGAAAGCTATCCATTTTGTGAACTTACCTACTGCTGGTATTACAATGTATAATATATTAAAACCGTTCATTAGCCAAAAAGTTCAATCTAGGGTAATTTAAGCAACTATCAGTGATAGTAAATTTGACTTTGAATTTCTAGACAACTTTTCACCAAACTAAGGATTACAGTGAACTGCATAAGTTAATTCCCAAGTCAAACTTGCCCAAGGAGCTGGGAGGTGAAAATTATAATGTTTCGGATATTTTAAGTATGTAGGTTAGTGTAGAGATATTTTTAAAATTATTCATTTATTTACAGACGAATGGAATCACAAAGTTATGAGCTACAAGTCTTGGTTTTTAGAAGACGAAGGAATACGTTCCGACGAATCAAAGCGTATTATAAATTCTGATACCTATGGAGTGCAGGGATGTTTTAGGAAATTGGAAGTTGATTGACTGTCCTATTGCATTTTAATTGCCAGAAACGTTAGCTAACTGAATGATTTTAAATTATTACAAGTATATTTAATATGGGTATCGTGACTATTGTATTTTAACTTATAAGGGATATTTGGAGTTTGCCATAATAGAGTTTAAAACTCTACAACCTTTTTTTAGTAAATTCGTGGCTTAATTGCGAATTCTCGACAGTCCATCTTGTGTTCTATCTTGTTTATTGTCTGAGCGCGTGGGTTCCTACACTGTTATATCTTTAATGGATCCGCGTTTTCAGGTATCCCCAGAGACAATAATACAAGGGATTGAAACCCGGCGATCTTGATGGGGATCAAATAAGTAGGAAAGTTCGAAGGTGCTCTTGCATTATTATGTTTCGCTGTATCTCCAACGGTGCATAATCCAGAAATGAACCTTCAACGCACAGTATTGATTCTTGAAACTACTTCCGAGCGCGGCAAATGGATTGCCAGCTGGCATTCGATGTTTTTTTTACAGTTACTTATTCTGTAATGATGATAAAGTTTATTATGCATGAGGTATCTACATAGACAGACAGACAGACAGACAGAATAAACATATAGGGGGATAATCGGCTGTATTAGCGTCTCACCATTACTCCGCTCTACAATATGTAGCATCTGAATGCTCTAGTCCTAATTTCAGTGAAAACATTGACGTCTCAGTGGCATGGCGTAGCAAGAGCCCTTCGGGCCCGTGTGCAAATAGCGTATTAACCCCCCCCCCCCCCCCCCCCCGGCCAGACGAATAACGAACCCACATGGCCTTATTTTATCTGAATTTTTATTGCTATTATGACTGCTATTGTCATTGTCGAATGCCAGTTTTTCGCAACAGAATTCGAGGGATCCACGAATAAAATGCGCAATAAAAGCCCTTTCAGACGGGAATACGGTATCTGAGATACTGTATGTGAGATACGGAATCTGCGGTTGAAATTGACGGCGTGCTTTGCAGATACGGCCTTTCGAGTCATTCATTACCCGCTAGTGACGAAGGTAGGATGTATGATAAAAAAATAAGTGAAAAGGAGACGCACTATCTGGGTACACCCTATAGTAGAATTTAGGAAGTAGAAACAGTTTACTTTAGCTGTACTTGGTGAAAGATCCCTTTAAGGTGCGAGCTAAGACTCGTAATTAATCATCAGCCATTGTGCTATACGCGCGTAAAGCCAGAAGAGGTGACGACTGCAGGACTGCGGGTGTCTGGAAAACTTGTTAGTATAAGTATAGTTGCTAGTAGACGTCTCGACGATTGAAATAAAGTGAGGTGGCCCACTTGGCCCGTTGCGTCCCTTGGCGCCTTGGGCCCGTTTGCTTTGCACACCATTGCGCATCGGTAGCTACGCCACTGCAGTGAGCGTCTCCATAAACAGTTATATCAGAAGTAATTACAAATATAGCGATTTGTTAATAATTGTTTAAAAAATGACTCAAAACCGCCATAGCGTAAATTAGTATATTCCAAACAATTCCAAAAGAGAACTTTACGGTCATACACCTTCTTTTTAGTCCACCTACCTTTTAAGTGTTGGATTGGGTTTCAAAGAGTGTTCCGATATATTTTTCATATCAAGTGACCCGCCATATCAAAGTGCACATTAATTTATTACATTTTCATTTTTACAATAAAATTCAAATAGTACATATTTTTAGATTCTAAATTAGGTATTTAACCAAATTTCATTTATAGAGTACTAGCTGACCCGGCGAACTTCGTACCGCCAATAAAAGTTGTCTGATCTTTTAAGTTTGATAGTAATAACATTGGGCTTTTGTTTACAATGTTTACTAATAAAATCAAAACTCCATAACTTCAACCCTTATTTTGACCCACTTAGGAGATGAATTTCGAAAATCCGCTTCTTAGTGGGTGCCTTCATCATTAGCGGAAGGTTCACTGAAAATTTCAAGTTTGTAGATTCATTGGTTTGGCCTGGGCGTTGATAGATCAGTGAGTCAGTCAGCCATCACTTTATTCTTTTTATGTAGAGATAAACCTACATCAATCTTAAAACCGAAGAAGACGTTGAAGCAGCCATCAAATTATTCAACGGTTCAGTACAACAGGCAGGTTCGTACGTGTTATTTTTTTAAAATAAATTATTGCACGCCACTTATACCTTTTATTTTTTATCATTTAGAAAAGAAAACGTATTACAATAACGTGCTTCTTCCTTCATTACCTATACTTGTAATTATATCACCCTATTGCCATCTTTTTCTTATTCGCTCTCTCTTACTCACACTAGCTATGTTGTCGCATCTACTTAATAATGAACATAACAGTACGCAATTCTCGAACCATTTGATTCCACATTTTGAGACCTTCTAAAGGTAAACGCCTATTTAATACACCAGTTCAAGAGATAAATGAAATGAACTGCTTAAGCAAAGTAACGCTCACCGAAAGCATCGACTACTCATTATGGAAAGGGACCAAAAAGGTTAAGCAAGTAATACAAGCTTCACCACCAATCACAAAATCTCAAAGAACTTGGGCGATGAATAACGTAGAGAAAGCAGTTCATTCGCAGAACGCCTCTCCGTAGTGCTGACGCCACATCCCCCAGCAAACGCACCAGAGGACGAATTAATCCACTTATTAGAAACTGCTCACCAGCTCGAGCCACCACTTACAGGTATCAAAATCAGGGAGGTTCAAAAAGTCATTAGAAATCTGCACTCCAAAAAAGCTTCGGGGTACGACCTGATTGCTGGGAGAATCCTCAAAGAACTGCCCTACCATCAGAGCTGGACAGTACTCGAGTAAATTAGACTCAAAATTGTAATTGTAATCGGTACTCGTCAGTACTTTTATTTCGACGTACTTACTCAGTACTCGAAAATTTTCGAGTATTTTACATTTTAGAGTACTCAGTACTTTTGATTCCTATAGCTGACGAGTACGAGTCAAGGTCAGTGAGTACGAGTACGAGTACCGATCGACCCGCACGCGTACAGACTTTTCTCTGCCTGTCTTATACAAGTTGTATCTTACTACTCGCCTTGCCAGATAGTTTTTGCAGTGCACAGTGTGCACAGGTGTGAGTTGTTTGTCTTGTCATATTACGATAACGGAGTATTATTTGATAAGTTGGTGTTGGTGCTGTACTTATTTGGACTGATGGTTTTTTTAAATGTGTACATTACTAGTCTACTAATCACCATTTAGAAAAAATATTTTCCAAAACGGTAACGATCATAAATACTAATCCATTTGTTGTGGTTCTGATTCAATAATTGAATTTTGAAAGATTTATTTTTATAGGATTATAGGAATATAGGAAGTAAATGATAATATTCTCGTTTTGTTTTCTGTTACTGATTTACTAATTTCTTCTTTTTTACCTGGACTCTGCAATCTCCAATTAAAAGTACCTATTTGAAATACTCATACTTATACTTGTTACTCACTTTTCACGAGTACTCTCTAAAATTTGTTAGATATACTCATTTGTTTTGAGTACTTCTCATATAAGTACTCGAATTCGAATACTTATCTTATGAATACTTTCCAAAGCTACTCATTGTGAAGAACTCATTAGTACTTTAGTGCAGTACTCGGCCCAGCCGGTAGTTGTGGAACTTTAATGCTTTGTCAATGGCATTAAGTACGGCTTTTACAGATCGGAATCCTTACCAAACTGTCGAAAGATGGTTTTGACATGCCTGCTTACTGTATCAGATATTCTCCAAATCTACTACTGGAACTGGAAACAAGATCTATATTTAGAACTGCTATGGCAATATCCTCCCAAGCATAAAACCAAGTGTAAATATGAATGGGCCAACCCAAAAGCATGGACCTGTTCCTCTACTTGAAATAAATAAAAAGTCAAGAAACCAGGAGAGTATCCTAACAATAAATTACTATTAATTAAAAATTGTTGAATGAGTAGTTTTCCGTCAGTGAAGCCGTGAAAATTTAAAACTGCTGTATTTACAGTTTTCTGTTAAGTTAGACTTGCCATTTTGTTTTTCACAAACAATACTTGACAACTGGGCACCATTACGATCGACGCATTCTTGTAACCTTGTTCGAACATTTTTCATTACCCGCCGTAACATTTCAGGTGTAATAGCTGCAACTTCTTCTTCAATTTTTAGTTTTAGTTCCGCTATAGTTTGCGGTGGCTCAACGTACACCTTGCTCTTGAGCCAACTCCAAAAAAAAGCGGACAAATCAGGCAATATAGCTGGCCAAACAATGTCTCCAGTTTTGGATATGATATGGTTCGGAAAGAGCTCCCTTAAAGTAACAATAGACATACGAGCAGTATGATTGGTAGCACCGTCTTGCTGGAATCACTCTCTGGAAATCGAACCAGTTCTTGCTGTTGTGACCATTTTTGTGTAACGAACTGCAGTAACTGTTTTCAGCGCTCCAATATCGGTTATTCTGTTGTTACATGTTAAATGCTCGTATGTATTGTTTGTTGCATGCTATTGGGAAAAGCTGATGACCTTGTTTACGTTCTATTTTTCAAATCCTATTTTTCTAGTTCTCTTATCTTCGAGGAGACCTAGTCTTTCTTTTCCTGTTGTTAGCTATTTTGCCATTCGAGAATAAAGAGTTCGAAAGAGCACATGGTCGTGCCAATTCACGAATCAGATGTGAAATCCCTTTATAGCTAAAGATCTTAGTGAATGTGTGCCAGATTAATTCAAAATCGCTCACCATTTTGTTGGAAGCTGTTGTGAGGTTGTCGATTTTATCGCTTTTAGCGGATTTAAGGATCTGTGCCTTAGAAACCACATGCTGCCCGCCTAACATCGAAGAGGGGTTTGTACTTAGAACATAATTATATGTTCTAAGGGTTTGTACCATCCATCCATTTATATACAGTCCCTAAGATTTAATATTTATTTCAGCAATTTACGTTACATCATCTACAAATAATTTATTCTACGTCATACCGTTGACGAATTTTACATTGTACCGTTTACGTTATTCCTGTTATACCGCACGTTCTACATTCATCGCTACTTGCCATTAGCTTGCGAACATTTCCATCATCATCTCCATTGTTGTCCGTCGTCCGGCAAAGTAAGGCGCGATTCTCACTATACGTAACGTCACCGTCACGTTACCGTTCCGTTACCAACCCAGCAAATATAAATATGTTGTAAGTAATGAACGTATTCACACTTGCCGCCACGGCTATCTTCCGTCGCGGTTCATTACTTACAACATATTTATATTTGCTGGGTTGGTAACGGAACGGTAACGTGACGGTGACGTTACGTATAGTGAGAATCGCGCCTAAGTGTCCTGCAACGGCAGCTCCATTAGGGCTGGGAGTGTCGTCCCTTGACTACGTCACCGATATACGTTATCCCGATTGCCATCCGCATCACCTACGTGCACCAAGGCCTCCGTTACCGCTCGAGCGGTATTGTCACATTGGAGAGGTACCTCTCCGACCCGCAAGATCAGGCCAGAAGTCAGTGTTGTGTTGTCCATTGTATTTTCCCCCATAAACATTGTGTTTTGTACCTTACAAACGGACTATTATATCGGGGTCCGAATATTTGTTATCAGAAGAAAAGCTTACCTTGGCTATAACCATGATTCAACATTTGCCCTTCCGACATGTTTGGTTATTTTGCATGGTTCAGTTCTGGCAACGGTCAACCTTCAACTTATAGTGTTTACATTGAATTAAAGATAATAGTTAAATTCACTTATTTGTGTTGGGATTATTTTGTGGGTTTATTGTGCATCATTATTTTTATTTCAGCTTCGCGTGTATACCGGCTCTCAACCGTTAACGTTGCTTTTAGAGCGAGAGCGACTATAGCTCTTAACAATTTGTTAATATTTATAAATTCAATATTATCGTTCTTGGCGCCCTTTTAGTCATCCTTTCAGGAATATCAGGTTTGTGTGGATTCCTTGACCCACGACCTAGAACTAGTCCGGGATTAACAAATTTGTCTTGTGAATAACTATCTCTTGAGAATTTATGGTAACGCACTTGAGCCTTGCATGCATGGGAATTTATAATTTATGTACATTATGTACATTTACATTATTTACATAACTGTTAAGATAAAAATGGAATTCATCTGATACAAGCATATACGGTGGATTCCGTTTTCTTTATAATCCATCTGCGTCTTTTAATTCTTGGAAAGTTGGTATTTTGCAGGGCCGAAAGCTTAAAACACGTTCACAGTCCACTGTAAGTTTTAAAATCTGACGTCCGCGTTTAAAATTCTATGCGATGCCCCACATATGGGTCGTAAACATATAATTCCAATAAAATTGTATATAAATATACATATATCAAAATATAGGTTTTTCTTTCCTTTAACGTCCTATTAAGAAACAATAATTCATACTGCCACGTCACGTTCTATCCGAATCTGTGTGAGCCATATGTGGTTCGTGGACGTGCTGGTACATGCTTTTATGACCCATATGTCGGTCGTAGGACTGTGAACGTGTTAAGTCCTTATGTAAGATTCGACGTATCGACGGTTCACTAATATTCAATGCTAATGCGTGTTTAATTGCACAACGTTTTGGACCACGTGTTATGGCAATCCGAACTCTATCAATGTTTTCTGCTATTCTAACACTCCTTGCTGCTCTTTTATGTTGGAAATTTAAAGTAGATCCACTCTCTTCAAACTTTTGTACCCACCATTTAATTGCGTGAATACACACACGGCACCCGCCCATGACGCAGAATATTGAACTGGTTGCCAAATAACCTTCTCACAGTTGTCGCGGAGTCGCCATTTCTATAAAACGGTTTTACAGAAACCACGATGAGCACATGACCACTGTATGTTTACTAAATGGCGTTAAAATGATTAACTTCAGCGACCTCAGCGAAACGTCAAATGAATATGAATAACAGAATTTTTAAATTTTCCGCTTTACTAACGAGCCTTGTACCATTGACTTAGTGTAGAAAGTCAATGCTTGTACTTGCTACGCATGTTAATAGATAATAGTCTTTACTTGTATTGTTGCCCCCAGCAATATTATCTATTTATTAAGTTGCATTTGCATTCTAGACACTTATCAGTACCTACGTGTCGTGTTGATAGCAATTTACTAGGTAAGTACCTATGCTTAAATATGTGTTTAGTTACTTTAACTTGGAACGTTATCGTTGAGAAATAAGATTCTTGCATAAAATTTCCTTGTGAGTGAGTGATAAAAAACTATATGTGGACCGAACACTTTATTTTCCCATTTTCCCGTAATCGTAGTACGGTATACTGATTAATAGGATTGACAATAATATTCATTTACATACAATATTTATTTAAATATTTCGAGCAGATTTAAGGTTTGATCCATATTTTTCAATTTGTTTTCTTATTATCCATATTTTTATCTTGTTTATTCCTTATAAAATTTAACTTGTAAGTTATAACAACTTATAAGTGATTATTGAGTGATGAGTGGTGAACTGATGACAAATAAAACAAACTTTGATCATCTTAAATTTCGCTTGAATTCCAATCGCCATCGCTAACCTGGAAGGCAAAGGTATGCTATTTCGTTCACAACAAGAATCATGGTTTAAAAACGTTGGAAATTATAAGCGAATTACAGGTTGGCGGTACACCACACGCACAAGGCACAGAGCACGAAAACCGAATCAAAGAATTGACTCCAGTCGCATTGGCAGCTTTTAAGTACGCTCCAATCACGTCGTGCGACACTGAAAGATCCTTTTCAGCGTACAAAAGGGGGTAAAAAAGCGAAGACTGTCGTCGTTCACATGTGTTCGAAAATTCAGTGCAATAAATTCAACTAAATGTGAATAAAAATCAATATTTTCCATCCACATTTCGTCCATAGATACATATTTTGTAACCTTGTCCATGTTTTTGTCAGCCCTACTGATTAATCTTCTCCTAAACTAAACATTATTAGTTGAGATGCCTCAAAATTTGTGCATAGGTTCGTATAAATGTATCTATTAAATCAATGGCTCACCAAAAATAGTAACATTTATATAGTTACACGTGTAGTGCAGCGTGCGTCGTGTAGATAATAACAGGACACAATTCTAGAACATCCTTTCTTAGTATAATGGCACAATCCCTGCTACCTTCCTATTACTTAGCCTTTGACTACATTTTCTCATTTCAGAAACTTACAACAAATGTTTTTTTTTCTCTTTTAGTGTCGCCATGTCAATTCGACAACTACCGAAAAACTTACAAAAAAGAGCCGAAGAGGAGCTGAATGAAACTCCCCAAAGAAGAAAAGATTGCATTGAGCACATTAAGGATTGGTTATCTAAACAACCCCACCTAAATATCAACCCAGGTATGTACACTCTATCGCTGCATTGATTGTTATTTTTTATTAAAAGTAGATGACCAATGGATATTAAGTTTTTTACGTGGGTGTAAATTTACGACAGAAAAAACAAAAGAAAAACTGGATTATTTTTATTCCACGAAAACTCTATTTTGTGAAATTCTTTTGAATCGTGATCCTTCTTCGGATGAAATCCAAAGAACAATAAATGCGGGGTAATGTATTTTTAATTGTGGGTATATATTTAATAAAAATTATTTATAGGCGGTTTTGGATTCCATTACCAAAATCGGATGATCCACTAGCACCCAGGATCTTTTTTTACCCAAACAATCCGTACACGTCCTCCGAAAGTCTTAATCCAGAGGTGCAAATGAAAGTTATTCTAATGGTAATGGATATTATTTTATTGGAAGACGATTCGTTTGTGATAAATGGTTTTCAAGTAATACAGTTTTTATCGGGATTTTCAATGCAACATTTATCGCAGTTATCACCAAGTTTGGTAAAGAAAATGTACTTATGCACAGTAAAGAGGTATCCAGCAAGAATGAAAGCTATGCATTTTATTAACTTACCGTCTGCTGCTGTTACAATATATAACATATTAAAACCGTTTCTTAGCAAAAAAATGCAGTCTAGGGTAATTTAGGCATCTATAAAAGATAGTAAAGTTGACTTTGAATTTCTAGACAACTTTTCACCAAACCAAGGATTACAGTGAACTGCATAAGTTAATTCCAAAGTCAAACTTGCCAAAGGAGCTGGGGGGTGAAAATTATAACGTTTCGGATATTTTAAGTAGGTAGTGTAAAGATATTTTTGAAATTATCCATTTATTTACAGACGAATGGAATCACAAAATTATGAGCTACAGGTCTTGGTTTTTGGAAGACGAAAAGTTGCGTTCCGATGAAACAAAGCGTATAAAAGAATGCGATATGTATAAAGTGCAAGGATTTTTTAGGAAATTGGAAGTTGATTAAGTGCCTGTCACATGAATTTTTGCTATTATATTATTCATTAACAATGTTTTTAAATTGTTGTATTTTAAATGTGTATTGGTACTGTATTTTATTAACTTAACAGTGATATTTTCAGTTCTCACACTAAACTACCTAAGTATATATACATATTATATTAATACAGGAGGTTGAAATATGGTAAAACGTAAACAACAGTTAAAGGTAATAGGTGACTATGTCGTTGGCAAAGCCGCCATTAAATAACTGGCATAGTTGATTACTACAGTACAGCTACTAATATTGCTCTAAAGACTTCTCATCTACTTCTAGAGATAATAACACAAAAGATTGAAATGTAGCGATCTTGCTAACCAGTTCTTTAAATACGTGTACATTTCCCTTGGCCTTAACAAAATTGATGGTAACTGCGTAAAATTTTGAATTGAAAATCCCTATAAAATCTTTATGAAAACTTGAAAGTCGTTAATCGTTAATCTATAACCATTGAATGACGTTAATTTGCATCTCCGAAAAATTCTGAGTGCTAATTCGATTCAAATATAAAGTGACTGCATACAGTAATGTCGTATTGAGCATTTTCGTTATAACCACAGGTTGATCTCACCAAACTGTATTTGCAGATGCAAGGCTCCTTCTCTTTTAGATTATATGAAATAAAACCCGTTTCCATAAAGTATGTTAAAGGTATTCTTCATTGATCAATACGGAGCAAACTTACCTACTTCTAATGGGGGATGTGTGCTGAACCTTCCAGAAGATGTCAAACTGTTATATTGGATCAACATTTACTTAAGTGCCGCAACAAAGGTTCGTTCCCCTGAAGGGGTCGTGGTGTTCATTAAGAACAATGTGGTTAATGCAGTAAAGTATGATACTCTTAAGATCATGAAGAAATTGATTTGTTAGTTTAAATAACCCGACAAACAGTACCTAGGTATTTCACGTACTAGATCTATGTAAAGAAACGAAAATAGACAAAATAGTACCTAATTAGATAAAACGGCAAATATTCATGATATCTTTAATCTTAGCCTGACCCGAGATCGAAATCCGTTCCATCTCAGTCTAGTAGTATTGTATAACGGTTATATGACGTTTCGCCCCCGCCGTTTCGCCCCCGCCGTTTCACCCCCGCCGTTTCGCCCCGGGATGTTTCGCCCCTATACCGTTTCGCCCCCGACCGTTTCGCCCCCGCCGTTTCGCCCCCGCCGTTTCACCCCGGGATGTTTCGCCCCTATACCGTTTCGCCCCCGACCGTTTCGCCCCCGCCGTTTAGCCCCCACTATTTAGTCCCTGCCATTTCGCCCCTATACCGTTTCACCCCCGGGCGTTTCGCCACCGATGTGATATCATGAAAATAATTGGGAAAAATTGAAAGCCATGATTTCCAAAATAGTTAATCTTTATTAATAAACATTGGAAAATTAAAATTCAAAATTATGGGCAATGCCCAGCAAATAGTCCATATTATCTATCCTGCCATAACTTTGTACTATATTTTTAATTCTACTTGAAATTACAACATACTTTTTATTTTTTTTAGGTCTAACACCTAATAATAATTGTGAAATATCATATCTGTGAAGAGCTTGTTGTTTTCTTAAACTATTTATGAAATGAAAGATGTTTGGAAATAAATTCCCGCAGGTGCTTTGAAAAGCCCGATGCCAGCCTTCTACGTTATTGTTCGTTCTGTGACGATCATTTAAGGTTCTGTTATATACATTCCACATTTCAATAGAAAATTGAGGAGCTCGCCTTTGTCTTCTGTTCCTACGTCCTATATAACAGTCGTCAAAATAATCCGCAATGGGTAGTGCATCCTGTGGAAAATTTTCATCTTCTACGAGTGAGTCAAATTGGTCCACTACTGATTGCACTGGGACAAAAGCGAGTGCGCAAATTTTTCGAATCCATACAGCGAATTCATGTGATTCATTATATTGTACCTGAGAAAGAAATGTAAAATTGGAATTAGGTTACACTTTTTCCAAGCAATATGTCATACACAATGAATAAAGAAAAAAAGTCATACATAAGTGTTATTATTATAAAAGGTTTTAACCTGTAGACCTTCTCGTTGAACACGACGGTAAACACTCTGACACAAGTGAAAAAAACACCCTTCTACTTCTATTCCAGGAAACTCTTCTTGAAATGCTGATATTGCAGCCTGCTCAAAATCCATCAGAACTGTCCTTGGCTGCAGTCCTGGTTGAAGATTTTTAATTTCTTGTAGCAACTTTTTGTAAGATGCTTTTGTTTTATTAGAAATTAGAGCATATACAACAGGTAACACAGTATCGAATTGTCTCACGTGTACTGTATATAGCTGCTCAAAGAGGTTTGGCGACGTACTGAATGTACCATCAACGTACCAGTTTTCACTAGCAGATAGCAATCTTAAATTTTCTTGAGTTGAAAATATTAAAATTCGCTGTGGAAGTAATTCGTTTTCAGAATCATACAGTAGAAATTGTTCTATTTGTCCATCCGTTTCAATATGTCGGTAAGCCTGCAAAACAAAACCAAAGTATATTACATACAGTGTGCCAATTTGAAAAGGTACCACCCAGAATATTTCAGCCCCTGTACAAAATTTGAAAATATGCAAAAACTCGTAAACTTTACTCTGAAGGGGAATATTTTCTAGGCTGGTTTTCAATTACATAAAATCTTAATAGAGAAGTGGGGTTGTTGAGTGACACACGTGACTATTTTTTGCTACTTTACGAAAAATCAAATAAAAAACTGCAAGTAAACACATTTTGAATATTATTTAGAAATTTTGCACTTTAAATTGATATCTACCTACACTGTAAGAATAACTTATAAGTAACGTAAGTAACGTCACGAGAAATGCTCAGTAATTCAACGTTTTATGCTTACCTGGGGTATAATTAAGTGTTCCAAATCTCTGGGAACTGGGGGCATGCCTTCAACTCTTCTTTTCCGCTGAATAACTTTCCTTAGTGAATCTTTACTGGGTAGTAGTGTTGACACATTGGAATGTACATTTTCTAAGACGGTTGCCATTATCTGCACTGGATTCTCTTGATTATTTTCAGCTCGTTCTTTAATTTCTGACAAAACACGTATTGCCTCTGGCTTTCCTGCTTGTGCTGCATGTGTATGGTTGGTTATAACTTTTGCAACGTTAACGGTATTGCCAATAGTCCAAAGTCTACCATTGCATTCATTACGTTTCTCACATACCCATACTGAGTGTTCGTTATCGTTCGTGTATTTTGAAAAAACATAAATATAGTTTTCTTCGTCAACAAATTTTCTTCTTCCTCGCTTTGATAAAACGAAAGTCATCTTGTCACTGTTCCTTAATGCATATTACAAGGTATTTAATACATTGGAATGGAAAAAGGGTGGAAGATTCAATTTTGTGATTGGTGACAAACTTACGGAGATGCAGGCAATTGTGGCACTACCCGGTAACACGTCCTCCGCAGGGACCGCAGGAGGTAAACTAAGCTAAAATTTACCGGCTTAACCTAAGTATGATTGACGAGTATACAAAGCAGTGGTTTAACGTAATATTTTATAACAATATGGTAAGTGCTAGCGTTGAATGATAAGTCTTTACATTCACCGGTACTAGGTATAAACTGTCTTGTAGTCTGTGTATTAGTTTTCGCGTTAAAAGGGTATTTACGCTTGAATAAATGTAAAAGGTCTGATTTATGGAAATAACAGGCTAAAATAATAATTTCTAAACGAAGATTAAAAAAGGCTCTTCTGTACTTGGAAAAAATATCGGTTTCAAACTCGGCAACCAACATTACAGAGTTAAAGTACAGTAAAAGCTCCTTATTCGCGGGGTATACGTTCCATAAATATGCCGCGAATACAGAAAACCGTGAATACGGAATGGTAATTTACATGGGATTATAGGGGATACGTTCCTAGGTGCCAACATAAAAATCATAAATTAAAAAAAAATCAATTTAATGAAAGTTTTTAACAAAATTTGACAAAATATTGATTAATTATTAACGTCAGGCTTAGCCCATGAGTTTAAAGAACTTGGTAATTTCGAGACGATAGCGCACTCCAAAAACTGATAGTCTATACAAAGAGCGAAATTGCGGCCCTTCCTCTGCAAAGCACGCGGAGAAAAAACGTTATAGAGATTTTATTAATTATGGTTTTTTAATTAAACCAAGCGGAGGTATCAAAAAGCAATGTATGATAGCACACTCCCCAATTGTACTTAGTATGTTATTCCGCTTAACTCAAGTCTTCATCTTGATAAACGGAAGAAAACGTGTTATAAAATTACCACTACGTATCGATACTAGTACAGAAGAGCCTTAAATATTAGTATAAATATAAATATGTCTATACATACCTAATATGCCACTAATTAATCACATTAACAAAAGGAAAGGAATAGTAGTAATAATCGAGGCAGCCATGTTAAATCGCTTTGTAGTGTAGTGTCACTGTAAATAGCTTTTCTTAGAAATATTTGAAAACTATGATGAACGTGAGGCATTTTATTGGTAATTGTTTTCCCCTTGTGGTATTAATTATTATTATTCCTATTCCTACATAATGCAAAAATACCGGGCGGGCGCGAAACGGTCGGGGGCGAAACGGTCGGGGGCGAAACGGCGGGGGCGAAACGGCGGGGGCGAAACGGTGGAGGCGAAACGGTGCCAGGGGCGAAACGGCGGGGGCAAAACGGTGGGGGCGAAACGGTGGAGGCGAAACGGTGGGGGCGAAACGTCCCTACCCCACTATAAGAGTAGCACCGAACCACACACACACTGCACCCTGGGGAAGAATTCGATTTATTTAGTTATATTTTTAATTTTTTGTTATATTTTTACTTTGTACATATATTCCAGTACGTAAATGATAGATGATAAACAATTAGATCTTCCATTACTCGCTGATGTTGCGAGTGACTTCTCAGGCATTAAACACGTGTGACCTACCCTATAACCATTCGATATCTTTAAATTTTGGACGCTTTGTGTTTAGATGTAACACGATTCAATTCTTCAAATTACTCTAGAACAAACTGGCATTACATGAATTTGCAAGGATCTTCATCAAGCCAATGTTTTAACCATCGCTTAGGCAGAAGAGGATACATTTCTAGCTCTGACTCTCACGTATCACAAAGCACAAACAGAAGTACCAACTGAAGAATCCTCTAGACTACTTATAAAGGAGGAAATAGTAAAAAACCTTTTCTCACTATAATAACCAAGAATCGCTCTTCGCTCAATTGCGACCTGTCAGTCCAAGGAAAGAGGCAGCTGTAGAAAACCCAATATCACATGTTGTGTATATATTTTAAAACTGTTGTTTTCTGCCCTGAGATAATCCAAGAGACAATACGATGAAAAGGGTAATACTGTAACAGTCAAATTCGGCAGTAGAACATTTTGTTAATTACATTTTTAGAACTGCAGAATTATTTAAGATTGAGAACTGCAGGTTTTATTTAAGATAGGAGAAAACGATGTGATTGGTACATTTTTCGAGTTGATTTAAGATCCGGGGTTTTTGGATGTCTGCGCAGAACGATATAGGTACGTGAGAATTTTACGGGTTGTGTTGTACGTTCCTCCATTTTGAGCCGTTCTTGGTTAATTGTAAAATTCCTTAAAGTTTGGATTAATTGGTGTAAGGAAGGTATGGGATACTTTATGGTAATCCGTTAATATACGGGTGTTGTTTAATCAAGAATATAATTGGGGTTGTGTTTGTAACCTCAACCACATGTGGGATTTAAGGCCGGAGTGAAGGAATCTGAATTAATTAGTAGTCATCCGCTTCAATTTGAAGCAAGTCCGGGAGGGGCCCGTAGTAACAAGGTGAAGTGTGGCCGAGTAGAATTGGAAAAGTTGTAACTGTCGAAGGCAAACTCGTGAGGCGAAGGTATCCAGTGTGGTGATAACGATAAGAGGGAGGTTGTCATCCCTACGTGAAGAGATTGGGTGCAGAGGTGAACGACGTGGGAAGTAGATAAGTCTCGGAGAGGGGTTGGAGTTGCCGATGAATAGCAGTGTCGAGCAGTTGCGGAATAAGGGCAGATAAGTTTTCCTTAATTTAATTTAACCATCGTCGAGGGAACCGATTTGTTAGTTGAACAATTTAAATTATGTAATCATCGGAAGGTCTTCGGAAGGAACTGTGAGTTATTTTGTAAACGTAATTTGATAATGCTAATGTGATATTTGTAAGTAATGTACCTGTAATTAATCTTGTTATTTACCTAATCGTAACAAAGTAAGGGGGGGATTTATTTTTGGATATTGTTGATGTGTTTACTGAATGCAGTCTTGTGGCATACCGATTTGCACCAGCTGTAGTAATTGGGGAATCTTTTGGTTATTAGGATAACGCAGCTGTACGTTTGAGCTGTACCCCGCGACCCCTGTTGCAACAAGCGTCGGTAGGGGGGGGGGGGAATATTCATTATTTAAATTGAGTAATTACACTGCCATTTTGTGGCCTAATCTGGTGAATAACGTGAGTACCACTCACTGTTGGTGGCCATACGAGGGCACTTAATTTCCTGATACTTATTATTGCCTGTGATACGGTTTGTTTAACTGATTTTGTGTTTACATATATTTATATTTTTTTCTAGAGTTATATTTATACAGTAATTGTTGTGATATATATATTGGGGATTGTTTGTACACCGTTTGTGTTAGTAATTCGGTACTGACTTTGTTGATTGGGTATTAGGCTGATTATTTTATTGTTACTTGCAATCGTGTTTGAACAAGGAATAAATAATTCTTGTGAAGGGTCATTGTGGTGTTCGTTTCTGGGGTTAATTATTGGGGCAGGGTTGTTGAGCCTGGACTTCCATCAACCGTTCCAGCTCACGAGTAGTACAGCAGAAGGGGACCGCACCAGAGCTGGTGGCGCCCACATTTTCTTGGTCTTTTGTTTCAGTATAGGTTCCGACTCACCGTGGAACCCACCCCCTCTCCATTGAGGCTAGTCGGGAGAGAGCTGCTGAGTATTCTTTATTTCCATTCAGGCGATCAACAACTGGGCCCATATTGCAGGTAGGGCGTGTCGCTTTAGGGTATCTTAATTTTAAGTTAGGTTCGTGTTGTCTTATTATTTATTGTGGCGCTAGTGAGAGTCGGCGCGCGTTACAATTTTGGCGCCCAACGTGGGGCCATGCAATAATCGAAAGGGGCTTCGTTCAGCAATTTTTGGATTAGAAGTAATTTTTGGGTAGGTTTGGTCGTTGTAGGTAGAGTTGGGGATTGGGTGCGGCGGCAGCGCAAATCTGTGTACTTTTCTTTCTATTTTCTTGCCTTCTTTTGGCAATTCTTCTGATGTCATAGAGGGCGTTCGGTTCCTTGGACTGCCGACACTGTGGGATGGGGGAGGATGGAGCAGATTTGTTTATTATTTTTTTTTATTGTTGTTTTGTTTGGTTTTTTTTTCAGAGTACCGGCCGATTTGCCGAAGGGTTCCTGGTGGGTGTGGTGAACCGGATTATCCTTGGTGTGGGTTTTGTGACTTGTGAATGGGGAGGGATGAGTGAACTGGGGGTATAGGGAGGTCGTCATTGGGGGGGTTTTGTTTTCTTGTAGAGTGTTGTGGTCTGCGTTTCTTTTGGAGTTTACTTGATGGTAGATTATGGTTAGATAGGGATTTTGCCGGAATTTTAGGAAGAGTTTGGGATCGTACGTGTTCTTGGTAGTAGAGGTTTCACTCGTTTTTGGTAAGGGTGGGATTTGTAACAGTCAAATTCGGCAGTAGAACATTTTGTTAATTACATTTTTAGAACTGCAGAATTATTTAAGATTGAGAACTGCAGGTTTTATTTAAGATAGGAGAAAACGATGTGATTGGTACATTTTTCGAGTTGATTTAAGATCCGGGGTTTTTGGATGTCTGCGCAGAACGATATAGGTACGTGAGAATTTTACGGGTTGTGTTGTACGTTCCTCCATTTTGAGCCGTTCTTGGTTAATTGTAAAATTCCTTAAAGTTTGGATTAATTGGTGTAAGGAAGGTATGGGATACTTTATGGTAATCCGTTAATATACGGGTGTTGTTTAATCAAGAATATAATTGGGGTTGTGTTTGTAACCTCAACCACATGTGGGATTTAAGGCCGGAGTGAAGGAATCTGAATTAATTAGTAGTCATCCGCTTCAATTTGAAGCAAGTCCGGGAGGGGCCCGTAGTAACAAGGTGAAGTGTGGCCGAGTAGAATTGGAAAAGTTGTAACTGTCGAAGGCAAACTCGTGAGGCGAAGGTATCCAGTGTGGTGATAACGATAAGAGGGAGGTTGTCATCCCTACGTGAAGAGATTGGGTGCAGAGGTGAACGACGTGGGAAGTAGATAAGTCTCGGAGAGGGGTTGGAGTTGCCGATGAATAGCAGTGTCGAGCAGTTGCGGAATAAGGGCAGATAAGTTTTCCTTAATTTAATTTAACCATCGTCGAGGGAACCGATTTGTTAGTTGAACAATTTAAATTATGTAATCATCGGAAGGTCTTCGGAAGGAACTGTGAGTTATTTTGTAAACGTAATTTGATAATGCTAATGTGATATTTGTAAGTAATGTACCTGTAATTAATCTTGTTATTTACCTAATCGTAACAAAGTAAGGGGGGGATTTATTTTTGGATATTGTTGATGTGTTTACTGAATGCAGTCTTGTGGCATACCGATTTGCACCAGCTGTAGTAATTGGGGAATCTTTTGGTTATTAGGATAACGCAGCTGTACGTTTGAGCTGTACCCCGCGACCCCTGTTGCAACAAGCGTCGGTAGGGGGGGGGGGAATATTCATTATTTAAATTGAGTAATTACACTGCCATTTTGTGGCCTAATCTGGTGAATAACGTGAGTACCACTCACTGTTGGTGGCCATACGAGGGCACTTAATTTCCTGATACTTATTATTGCCTGTGATACGGTTTGTTTAACTGATTTTGTGTTTACATATATTTATATTTTTTTCTAGAGTTATATTTATACAGTAATTGTTGTGATATATATATTGGGGATTGTTTGTACACCGTTTGTGTTAGTAATTCGGTACTGACTTTGTTGATTGGGTATTAGGCTGATTATTTTATTGTTACTTGCAATCGTGTTTGAACAAGGAATAAATAATTCTTGTGAAGGGTCATTGTGGTGTTCGTTTCTGGGGTTAATTATTGGGGCAGGGTTGTTGAGCCTGGACTTCCATCAACCGTTCCAGCTCACGAGTAGTACAGCAGAAGGGGACCGCACCAGAGCTGGTGGCGCCCACATTTTCTTGGTCTTTTGTTTCAGTATAGGTTCCGACTCACCGTGGAACCCACCCCCTCTCCATTGAGGCTAGTCGGGAGAGAGCTGCTGAGTATTCTTTATTTCCATTCAGGCGATCAACAACTGGGCCCATATTGCAGGTAGGGCGTGTCGCTTTAGGGTATCTTAATTTTAAGTTAGGTTCGTGTTGTCTTATTATTTATTGTGGCGCTAGTGAGAGTCGGCGCGCGTTACAATACAAATGATCTGTATAATGAAGAAATCAAGGAAAAACTGGCTGAAAGTCATACTCATTGTTTATTAAAGCTTTGCGGGAAGGTGTTCTTTTACTTTTCTACGATTAGTCCTAGGCAATAACTTATGTTAATTAAATAGGTATCTTTATGCTGGATTGTAACAAATTTTTAATACATTACAACTATGGACTTTTAAAATGCATTGGTAAAAAGATGTTATTTCGTAAACTGAAAAACACAATTTCAAAACGCTATAGGGAAAGCATAGGTGAGGTGAGGTCGAAAACCTTGAATTTTGACTAAACCCGTAGCCGTAGAACATGTCAGATAATTAGAGCCACTTGACCATTTATATTATATTATATTATTATTAATTAGCCAACTTTACTTGGCTTACATAATGCACAAAATATGGCAATATATTATCACATGTTGAAGGTTCGTAGCGAGCGAAAGAGTACGATGACTACGATCCAGTCCGCAGATTTGCGGATTACCTAAACTGCAACATATTCTACAGCCATTGTCATTCACAATCGTCGAATTTACAATAGGTACCACAACGTGATCCTCTAATTTTGTATTGTTTTCTTAACTCCTCTTTGGAGGCTTACAATTTCTTAGGCAGTGGTCCGATGAAAACTGTATATGAAGGATGTTTTGAAGAGGAATCGCCTCTTAAGATTTTTAGGTTGAATTTAAAAATATAATTTGTGGAGTATTGAAAGCAAAGTTGTGTAAGTTAGAGAAACAATGAACAAAATGCGTCACTTCAACAGAGCAAGTTCTGTTCTATTGTGTGCAAAACTGATATCACAGATAGTAATAATGTAGTAATACAGTGGTAGAACTCCCCACAGGGGGAATGGTTGAGAAACCCCAACCTTTCGACAGCTGACTTTTCAGTAAATTAAACATTTATTATTTATAGAACGTAGTAATTGTAATAAATTATTTCCAATAATATACTTTGTTTCATTAGCCATTTGGTAATATAGTTACTTATAATAATAAAATTACCTATAAGTAATTAATAAATATATTCCTGAAATCTGTGGGTTTTTTAATCCACATCTAATTTTCTAAATGAGCCATCAATTCCAAATACATCATTAACATTTTTTGGTATACCAATCCTCTTTGATTCATCTGAACGGTATTGAGCATCATTTAGAAACCAATCTCGATAACTCTCAATTTTCTTTTTCCATTCATCTGTAATATGTGTCAGTTTATGTTCCAAAAATTTTTAAAATCGTGACTTACCTATCAAATCAACAACACTTCCGTTTTCACCCCCAAATTCTTTCGGTAAGACTTTTTTAGAAATGACACCATGAAGATCGCCATAATATGAACCGTTGCTAATTTTGATCTGAAAAAAGTGATTGAAGGCAAGTTAGATAAATTACAAAGTTATACACACTCTGTTTCCATTTCTTCCTAGTAGAAACGGTCTAACAATAGTTTCAAATGCGTTTGGCATATTTATGAAGTGCAAACCTTTAGGTCTCAATGGGTAAGCGTCGTGTAAACAACCAGACGTTTTCTTAATAATGGAAGGCGTTACTTGCATTACAAGCCCTATTGAAACGCCCTTTAGGTTATGAAATAATTGGTGACCAGAGATTACAAAATTATCGTCTTCGTTCATTAAAATGTCAAAAATCATAAAGTTTACTTTCATAACATTAAGAATGTGAACTGAGTCTGGGTTTAATGTTTCAGTGGACAAATATAGTACTCGAGGCGCATCTTCCCCTTCTGATTTTGGCAACGGTAACCAATAACACCTGCAATTAAAACTGATAATCTTCGTATTCAAATGAATGAAATGAGTCGAACATTATTTACGTTCACGATAGTTTTTTATTTTAAATTTCGAAGTAAAGATTCTCAGAGATCCCATAAATATTTATCGTTATGAGTTATCTATGAATCATGATTGCTACGATATGCATATTTTATGGATAATGTATACAAGTGACGTATATACTGAATTGGTTTAAGTGTTTACCAACATATACTTGATCAAAGACCAATTACCCTTGCTTTAATATTTCCTGGATTTCTGGTAATAATGGATCTCTATTACTGAAAAATTCCGGCACGAGAGTTTTAAACGTATAATAACATTCCAATTTTTGTTTACTTTTTTCTAAGCTGAATTTACATCCACGTAAAAAGTTAAGTATCCATTGTTCGTCTACGAGATTTTCCATTAGGATCGTATTTTACTAAGTATTTTTACGTACCTGTCCTTGCATTTATGTGTGGTTGTTTATTTAACCACTCTTTTAAATGATTTATATCTTCATAAATTCGCCCTGGCACTTCGTTTAATTCAGATTCCGCTAATTTTTGTAATTCCTTTGACAACGGACGGATCGACATGTTTTCAATTAGCTTAATTTTTGAGTTCTGAAATGACAGTCATGTAGGTTCTCTTATCAGCACTTAGGTGAATATCTAATCTTTAAGTAGGTACTTATATACATATGGGGATTACGTATTTTCCATTGGTTGATTTAAAAACTTCATTTTCATTAGAGAGAAATCTCAAAGAGATTTCAAAATATGATCTATGTACATACAATATTTGACCCTTGGATATGAAATCAAAATATTAGCAACTAAATCGCTCACTTTCTTCTCCTTTAAGTATTAATGACACACGCACACGAATACATTAGAATATACTCACATTACACATAGGCAAGATATATTATCTCAAATTATCTAAATTAGGTTTGCACTTACCGAAAATAATAACACTAACTAACGAATGTACCTATAGTATAAAGTACCAAGTTTGCACCTGCGCTTGAAAGCAATAAAATGAACGTCGTCTGGCGTTTAAAAGTATTGAAAGGACACACGCATAATTATTTTCACTTAGCCTTCAAAATATTCAAGACTAATTGTTTTGATGTAAATAACAATCTTATAAAAAAAGTGGAAGGTTTTGAAAAAAGTACGTAAACATGTCATTCGCCCACCTAGGTATATTAATGAAGTAGCATGCAAATTAATTTTTACGCTTTAGTAGATCTTGGACCATTGAGTGATAACTTTTCACTCAACGTTAGGACTGTCATTGCAAAAATACTTCCTCCATGTTGGTTGCAAGTTTCATTGTTTATTACTCAATATACTCAATATACATCCCAATACACACGTGCTTTTGCTGGTATACAGTCTAGATGGCCAGGTAAATGCTCCACACTTTCGGCCATAAGTTCCTTCACAGTAATCGCATTGCAAATGAACTGTCGAGGAGATGGTACCGTCAGTGGATTCATTTCATTATGTCGTTATAGTAAAGGTGATTCGCACTTTGTTCTTCTGGTACAAATTCCTGTTAGAACGCGTTCCAAGGTATGGCCTTAACACAAGGTATCTCAAGTGGAACTTTTCATTTAATTATAAATTGATGTGAACAGAAAAATTACAATGTAATGCTATTACGTTATTGGTATCGGCTTTATTTCAAGAAAAAGTTAAGAACAAAATGAAATGGTTTGCTAAACTCAGCTTAGATCGACGACAAGTTACTTAAACGTAAACGTAAAAATCTAGCAAAAACCAGTTGGAGAATGCTCTTCTAGCATTTACCATAGACCGAACAAATTGTAATAAAAGAACAAATATTTTAATTGTTATGATATAGTGAATCATACATAACAATGTCATGCATATGACAGAGTAACTAATTTGAGTTTTATGCATTTTTCGCTATTTTGAAAGGGTTTCCTAAGAAACATCAAAATTTAATTTGGATATTCATACTCAGCGTTAAACAACACATAAAACTGATATATCATATATGTCGGGGTAATGAAATTTTCATATTTCAGACGCCATTTTGAAGGTGTTCCTGAAGAGTTACAGCGGGCGACATCAAACCCTAAGCTTACTTTTCGATACTATACAATCTGAAGTCAGAATGTTAAAATTCCTAAATTCCAAAAAAGCTACATACACACCGAACGAATTCAGAGACCGAACAAGTTTGTTCTGTGAACAAAAAAGATTTAAACCATGCAATTTTAAGTATCTAGAATTCTAGATACAAGTATCTAGATACATTTTAAGTATTTACAGACGTATCTGAGATACTATAAAAAATGTATCTAAATTTGTATCTAGATACAACTGCAGCAGTATTTATTAAGGAAACATGTAAAATACATTAAAAGATACAAATTCTAATATTTTTCAAAAATTTAAGTAATTAAATTTGGCATGATCACATTTATTATATTTGATAAACTTTGAGTAGATATCTCTTTCCTTTCCCCACCGTCCACAAACTCGTGTCGGTATAATGCTGTCACCATTTTGAACCGTGTGCAGGTGTGTAACGGTCATGGTAGGTGGCCTTGGTCAAGGTCGATGTAATTTAAGTTCAAAAGAAATAAAGAATAAGCTTAAGTCTGCAGAATTAACAATTATTGAAACTTTTATATTACTAGGTAATTAATGTTACACACTGATTTATTTGAAACATGAAGATGAAGAGAAATTATTGAGAGACGTTTGTCTTGATGATATTGATGATGATAGTAATGGTTTGATTGTGATATTTTTTAGTCAGTTTTTTAAATGAAAATAAACAAACATGTATCTTTCTAGATACACTGTAAAACATGTATATGCATATCTGTATATATATCTAGATATATTTTTAAAAATGTATCTGTATCTGTATCAAGATACCTACATTTATTCCACAGTATCTATATCTGTATCTAGATACTCAAAAAAATGTATCTTTAACAACAATGACTATAGGGGTAGTTCACTTGTGTCTTAAGCTGGGGTAGTCGAAGCTGCATCAGAGGAGAATCTAATTATTTATATATAATGTATAGTTCACATAATGATACACAACAAAATAAAATAGGTACAATAAAAATATAGCTACATAAGTCAAATTCTTCCCCGGCCTCCTGTAGCGGCTTGTGGAGTCGGGGTGGTAGTAATTCGGTTTGAACACCGGCTGTCTGTTTAAAATATGGCCCTGTAAGTCTTCGTTAATTTGAAGCTCTTTTATCTCCAGAAAGTACAATTTTAGTGCATTATATAATATAATACCAAATAATGTACTAGAAATGGCCAAGTTTTAGTGCAACTAATGGCCACGAGTATCTCTTATTGTCTTATCTTTAATTATAATTTGTAATTTTTCTCTTTACTCTGAACATAATAATGGCTACTTTGCGATTTCAGCAACAGATTTGGGGTTGGCGTTCAAGAAGGGATGGTTTTCTCTTTTACAGGATCTCATCAATCGTCGGACCTTAAACGTAGTAAACCCTGTAAACCACCGTCTTGTACACATACTTTCTATGAATATTCATCGGTTTGTCTATTACTATCTTCTTTAAAAAACCATTTTTTCAAATGGGCCAAAATTACTTCAAAATTGCAAAAAAAAGGAACAGGTTAAAGTTACAGAAGTATCATTTTTAAAGCAGGTACAGAATGTCAAGCAATGTACACGTATATTGAATAATGCTTATTTGAAGATGATAACTGACGAGTAATAAAAGAATGTTTTTCTTATTGATTGTTTAGATTTGTACCCCTCTTACTGATTGGCTAGAACTCGCAAGAAACTTTGTTAAGAAGTGAACATGGCGAACCTCATGGACGCTTTAGATGACAAACATCTCATTATTAAGTTTCCAAGTGTCTCAGCATGTTATAATTATAAGCCCAATATGGCACTTTTGGCAATAGTGGATGCTACGTATAATTTTATTTATGTACACATTACTACTAAGGAATGTTAGTCTTTTATCATTTGTTAAAGCACAATGACTGCTTTTAAAAAGTTTTTTTCACAACAAATCCTGCAATATTCTCCTCTACATTGATTGATACAGAACAAATTTAGTCGCCACTAAATGGTAAAAAAACCATTAATTAAATTATTGTCGGTTCTAGTAATTTTAACATGAATACCTACCAAAATAAAAATACACGTTTTTGTGTTATAGGATGTTCACAAATGCAGGTGAATGGAAATCGAAATTACCCTTTAATGTGGTACATATTGCATAGTTCGCTGTAGCCCAAACATTTTACACCACATTCGTGAATGAAACACAAACACCGTCTTAAATAATACTTATCTGTGATAATACACTTGCCCTTTCTTCGCCATTCAGACCATTCATTAGAACGTATCCTAGAAGTATTTTACAGCCATCAGAACTAACGCATTTGCGGCTTATTCTACACATTCAATATTTTGACTGTCATACTTGAACTCCTATATCATGAAATTTTTTCCCATACCAGTGAACATTCTGCCGAATAATCGTCTCATCTAATACTAAATTCACTATAATGGGGATTTTATCATTATCGACCTTACTTGGAAGGCTTCTTCTGTAAAATCTGGATTTCTATTTAAACTTGAATGCCAGTTGCGTAGTGTACTTGAATGAAGTAAATGTTTTCCAAAGTGTTTGGTTTTCTTGAACGTTAACCATTACTGTACTCTCGATGTTCTCAGTTATTAATTCTTGCATTTTGAATTCTTCCACAAACATTTAACCTTACTTAGCAACACTTTCATTTTCTTCATAACATTGTTGTAGTACCTCTCTGCATTCTCTGAGCTATCTAATAGTTTTTTACGACTTAATTCTTTAACAAGAAATATAATGCAAGAAATAGTAATTATATGTATAATTATATGTCGATGAGGTCGACGACGGAGGAGAAAAAAGAGTCGATCGATCCCTTACTTGGAGCTGGTGTATTTCGTGACCAACTCCCCGGGCGGTCGGAACCTTACGTAGCGTCTGGATTTCCCGATTCGTTATCGTCGACGTTGTGGTGGGCGAGGCGAGACGCTTTGGCGGCTATGCGCTCGAAGATGTTGTTGACGAAGCTATTCATGATACTCATGGCCTACATCGGGATGAACCTGGTTCAGAACCTTGAAGCTCTCTTTCCTTCTTCGCTGCTTCTTCATGTCGGATTTGGAGATGTTCTTCTGCACTTTCCCGGGCTTATTTGCGGCCTTTCTGCTCGTCTTGGGTGACATGCCGTTTCTTTTCTTGTTTATCTATCAAGTCGAAAAAAAACGTACCGTGAGTAAAGGAGTCAATAATACACATCTTACTTAAATACTTCAGGTTAACATTGTGTTCCACTCATTTTTGTATTAAGCAATGACGAAGCAGTATTATCCTCACAACATTCTAATGACCCTTCCGGTAAATTGTTTATCTACTTGTACTGGCTTCGATCGTTTTGGATTTAAAAACAATGTGGGAAGAGTAAAAAAAGGCGCCCAAAAGGTGTGTCACTAAAACGCTCAAAAGAAAAACGATTGCTATATACTTTTGAAAATGTCCTCCTTTGTCAATCGAAAAGCCCTCATCCACTGTTGTCGAACAACCGAGCTTGTTGAAAATCTAAAAGGAAAAATGGATTAATTTGAATGCCTACAATACTAATATCTATTTTCGATACTAACGAAAAAATTTGCTTACAAATAGAAGAAACTGTCAACTACAGTGGATATTCTATTATAGGAATCGCTATAGATACATTATTCTATTCTTTCCTTTTTCTGGCAGTAACAGTAACAAGTAAACATGCATCTTTCTTATTTATTGCTTGGTTTTAAATGAATGGAGCGACACAGCTGGGTCGTTCTCTGTACAAACGCGCCATTATTAAGGCTCAATAAAACTTGAAAATTTAGAAGTACGGACAAATAAAATCAACTTAAAAATATTCACGCACGCATGTCAAGTGTAAGTACATGCGGACTTCAATTGAGTCGAAATTTCTGTTTATTTCATTTCTTTTCACTGAAAAATTAGCTGTCTTCTTTGAATAATTTAGACGACGGGATGTAGGTACCCTTCTAACACGAAGAATGCACTAACCAGTAGTTTACAATTTTAAGTTGTACCAAGTAAAGGTTCACGATATCGTTCGTCTTCATACCAGAATCAAGAACACGAATAGATCAAATTACGACCTCCTGTTACCTGTACCTGACGGTCCCCAACTCCGCTTACAAATGTGTTTGAACTCTATGGAGAGAGAGAGTCATTTTATCTTTTCAAATATACGGTAGCTAAAATTGAGGGATTAGAGGAAAATAGTAGGTATAGTGTGGTGCGGAATGTTAGCCAGTGCAGTCAACGATTTTATTTCTGCCAATGGCCTAAGTGTAATACTTCATTTGGTAGTGTTTCCGTCTTTTACAGTTTATTATTAAGTTTATTTTAAAAATACGAGTAGGTATGCAATTCAATAATTTCTTTTACGTTAAAGAATTTTTTGACTTTGTTGCAACTACGTTTGTTGTGGATTGTACTCTAACCAGGCCGCAGTTTCTGCAGCGCCTTTGCTTCTCGTTTGCACATCTCACTGGAAGAGAGTTGGCTGTACCCTTTATAGTCACGAGCATTTGACCGCTTCCCATTATGAAAAATTGCGAAAATTTTACCAATGGTTCCACTTCGTAAGCACCTTCAGGAGCTATTAAGGTGTCTTTTGCTAATATGTTTTTGGACTTAACTGGACTTACCTGAAAAACTGAAAAATCATGATTTATTATGAACTCCTTGTACTCTTACAAGTATAGAAATTGCCTACCGTTCATCTTATTTTTCCCGTCTAAAAAACTGGACCATAAACGTGAGCGTGTTTCGTTTTTAAATATTAGACGATATTAACATGATGGTGCTTCTGCTTACTAATTGAAAGCTGGTTTAAAAAATATAAATCATTTATTTCGTAATTTCTTCACTTGATATTTATAAAAAACGCCCTATTTCAGCTTTCTATCAAAAATTCTCAAAATGTACCTAATGCTCTGAATTAACTGGCAATTAACAAAGAAATCACTAAAATTCACTCTTATTTACAATTATTAGTTTTTACCTACATAATTAACAATGTATCACATAATCATAATAAATACTATACATTATAGCACATAAATCTATAATACTATTCATCTACTCTTTGTTCTCATACACACAGTTGTACATTTCCTGTTAAAAATCTTCAAACAGTTTTTGTTCATCTTCGTCTAATGCTCTAACCGATTTCCAGTCTGTTTCCGGATACTCGTCAAAATTGCTTGTATCGCCATCATACATTACTTTCGGAATTATGGGAGCCTGTAATGTGTCTTTTAGCTGTGCACCATTTTAACTAAACCTTACCTCAATTTTTCTTGATACGACGTCATACCAATCGATTCCTTTGAACCACCTGTGCCTTTTCACATCATCGGCACCACTCTGTTACATTTAGATTAATTAACAAATACTAGCACCTTACAAAAAAGAAATACCTTCATATTTCCTAATCGCTTAGTTCTATCTGGCACCAATAATTTTTTAATTAAGTCTTTTGCAACAGGATCAAGGTGCTTCACCCATTCAATTTTGCCGCTAAGAATTTTTTCGTATATTCCAAATGGATTGTCATCGTAGAAAGGAGGATAACCTGCTAGCATTTCATATATAAGAATTCCTGAAATAATAAAAAGCGTTAATCACTTCGTACCTTAGTACTTTCAAGAATTTATAATAGTGTCAGTGACCTAGTCGACGAGACAAACGTGATCTGGACGCATCTCAGTTACTTTCACAAATTTTTCCTATTAACTTTTACATGAACTAATAAACTAAAACAGGTATTTCTTACCTAACGCCCACCAATCGACGGCTTTGTTATGCCCTTTACTTTGAATAATTTCGGGAGCTAAATACTCAGGTGTGCCGCAAAGGGTCCATGTTCTATCAGTCAGTTTTTTGGCAAATCCGAAATCTGTTATTTTTACATGACCATTTTTATCTAGAAGTAAGTTTTCAGGCTTCAAGTCTCTATACACTATATTTCTTATATGTAAATAGTCTAAAGCAGTTACAATTTCTGATGCATAAAAATTTGCGGTAGATGCACTAAACCTTCCAGCATTTCTTAGATACGAAAATAATTCACCACCACACACATATTCAAATAACATGTAGATGCTTGTGTTGTCCTTTGAACACCACAACCTGAAGCAAATAAGCACCAAATTAAAGAGGTTAACACTATTTATCCAAGCATTAAAAGATAAATTATATCTGCGATTTATAACTTTCCATAAGGTTGACCGTGACTGTGAAATATTCGTGCGTGTTGATATTCTATTTGAAAATAAGTAAATAACCTAATGGAAATATTCCAACACTTGTTAAATAGAACTACTACAAGGCTAAAGTAATAATAAAACGAATTATGTTTTGTTTTGTTTTTTTAATTTAGAAACGGTATGCTCAATTTACAGAAAGATGGAGTGATTTTGATATTATATTTTTTCTATTACCTTGTAACCTATATATCTTTAAGTACAGCAATTTGGCACAGCTAACATTCATTCAGGTTCAGGTTTTAATTTCATTATCACGTAACTCATTTACTATTTTCAGTCTTTCACCTACACACAACCAAACTTATATGGAATCACTCTGTATTTCTTACTAAACTTTTTGTAAGGACAAAAATTGGTATTCAACTTTAAGATAAGGCTTCTTGTTGTAAATAAACATCATAATAAATAAGAAACGACTGCTGAGATTTATTAATCTTGTAACTTTTGTTTTCAGTTGTAAAATCCCGATTCTTCGGTATTTTTATTTCGATCCAAAAAAACAAAAAAATGCCTTATGTTGGACTAACAGATGTGCAGAGGGGAAGAATTATTGCTCTCATTGAACAAGGAATGCCCCAAAGAGACGTAGCAGAGATAGTAGGCGTTACCCAGGGTGTTGTATCGAAAACATATGCAAGGTATTTGGAACTAGGCACTCTCAAGAACAGGCCCAGACAAAGTCGTCAAAGAGTCACAACTGATCAACAGGACTGCTTTGTGTGCCAAATTGCTAGAAGAAATCCCAGTGTTTCTCATCCAGAACTGCAACGACAACTTCTAGAAGCTACAGGTGTGAACGTTTTAGTTGAAACCATAAGAAAAAGACTTCGCGCTAGAGGGCTGTACAGTAGGAGATAATTACGGGTCCCACAGTTATTTAGGCAAAATAAAATTGACTGGCTAAATTGGTGCCTTCAACACCAAAACTGGGGAATTGAGAATTGGCAAAATGTTATTTTTTCGAATAAGACCAGAATTGGCCCAATATCAGGTGACCATCGAATTCGGGTTCTAAGAGCTGCAGAAAGATGTTGGGAGCAAAAACTCCATTGTTGCCACTTCAAGAAAACTTTAACCGGTCGGAGGTATGTTGATGTAGTGCTAGAACCAATCGTTTGGAGAGCTGCAATTGGAGATAATTTTATATTCATGCACGATAATGCACCTCCCCAAACCAGCAGAGTGGATAGAGAATGCCTTGAAACGGAAGATGTCGTAGTTTTAGGCTGGCAATGTTGACAATTTAATAAGAAGTATGCCAACGCGAATAGAAGCTTGCATAAAGGCTAGAGGTGGCAACAAGGATTATTAAAATTACCAATTTTCTTTTTATTTTTGCTTTTTGACCATTAAAAATTTAAATCTCATTTCGTTTCAGAAACCAAAAAAATTACCGTTGTGTTTATTATGTCAACTAATTAATTTTTTTTATTGATATGTGGGTTATTTTTCATTAAAAGTTTTTAGTAAGGAATGAGTTTTATTCATAAACCACAAATGATCATACATCTCAAAAATTATGTAAAATAATAGATGATTCCATATAAGTTTGGTTGTGTGTGTTAGTCTAACGCCAAAGCTTGAGTTGCGTTGTGCCTATATTAAAGGTAGCCCTTCAATTAATTTGTTACCTTGTCGGTTTCTACTATGTTTATTTTTCTTTTCAGCCCAAGCTTCGATATTATGCACTATGCACACGTATTGTACCATTATGCACCATAAAGATGTGGGAATGCACTTTCTAAAAAATATGCGAACAGTAATTTCGAAAATTTCCGTTTGATCCCCTTCTCCTTTAGTGGTACAAGGTTCCTCTAAGCTCTAAGCGTGCACCGACATGTACAATCACTAAAATTGTCCATCGCACCACAAAAATAGGTATGATTATGTTAGGGGCTTGGGGTGGCGCTCAAGTTATCATTATCATATAACGTGAGTTATAAATAAACGTTTGTTACATTCCAGAGTTTTCAATAAATTGATACCGAGATGTACTGATCAAATCAAATTTAAACCAAATAAATCTTACTTTAACCCTTACCTTCACTCTACAGGAGGATTCAGAAATGTTTTTAGAGACTTTGGGGAAAAGTTCCAGCATAACAAAAAAAAAAGGGTTCATGCAAGCATTAGCCCAACAAATCCTTAATTTTTCATGTATTATTGAAATTTTATGTTCAACACATTGTCAGCTTGAAAGTGACACCTCAAATTAGAAACTCATAATAAAATGTTCAAAACTTCTTCGACAAGTCGACAAACATAGGATTATCTGGTTATTAAATGGTTAAATATCATTCTATTCTGCACATTTATCACACACCACTATGGTTGTCATTTGAAATGTACATACAATGGTAACAAGCGGGCTAAGCTGAATATGTACCAGCGGCGTCATTTAAGGGGGGGGGGTTGACTACTACCCAAAAAAGTACGTTAAAAGTACGTTAAACTTATAAAACTGATAATCACGCCCCTTTTTCAAAAAAAAATTTCACCTGCGCGGGGTCATTTTTTTCCTTTTTACTACAGTTGCCCCCCCCCCCCCCCAATCTTGTAAAATACTGAAATGACGCCGCTGATATGGACGACCTATAAAACACTTGAAGGCGACGGAGCCAGTGAAGTTCGGAATGGTTGGGTTAAATTATACTTAAGTATTAGGTATCTGTTGCTAATAATTATAAATGTACCTGTTTCTTACATCTAAGAATGTTGAAGAGACAAGCAAAGCCCTAATAATAAGTGTTTTAAACAAGGCAACACTTCACTTACGCCAATCGCTACGTATATCTATGGAGATTTTTACACTTGAATCTCTGTGTATGGAATGTACCGTCTTCGAGAAAAATGATTTCGTTTGCGTTCAAAGAGGAGCTTCTCTTTTTATTCCGATAATTTCTTCTTTTGAAAGAAAATCTATTATAGGTAAGCATTCCTTTTGCATATCACGAAATTGGTTATTTCATGGTCATTTCTTTCTCAGCAGGTGGGAGAGTTCTAGTCGTTTCACCGTTTTGACTACTGTTTGATTTCAGTAGTATAGTAATGAATTCATGTCTCATCTGTAGTATTAAATCTTACAAAGGCAGCTGCATTTCTTCTAAAATGAACAAAAATGCCATGAATAAAATACGTGGCAGATAGTCTTTCAATTTAGATGCTCATTGTGATCTTAAGGAAACATATCATGGATTTCTCAACCATTTCTTAAATAGTTGCCGTTTTTGCACGTACAGAACGAAAAGTAAAGTGGATTTCATTTAACCATTTAGTAACATTCTTTTTTGTAATTTTCGTCCATTTTTATTCTTTAATAGACTTTAATAGACAGAAACTATTAAAGATAGGGATAGGGACATGTAACTAATACCAAAATATGCCCATTTTGATTCTCTATTAAATGCAACAGTAAGAAAATCTGAGTTTTTAGTCTTTGAATTTTACTGAATTTGGAGCCCCATAGGTAAGGTCGTAAGCAACTTAACATTTTTTGAAGTACACCAAAAGAAAGCCCTATTCTCCTCTATGCGCTGGTGAAAACTCCGGTTGCCATAGCTACAACACTTTTCAAGTAATGAATTCTTAAAGTACCGTTTGCATCCGCCATTTTTAATTATATTAAGTAAGTGAAAATAACTTAAAAACCATATAACTTGTAGGTAGAATCCAAAAATGCAATAAAAAATAGGAATTGCCATTTAAAACAACGAAGTTACTATAGCTACCTCCGGCATTTCCTTTGAAAATATTTTACATCGATTCGGCCTTTAGAGTAACCCCTAAGTACAAATCTTCAAAAACCTACCTATAAAACTTTCCCGGAAACGTCTAACTAAAGCTCCCAAAAAACAAGCTGTAAAGGATGGCCCATTTTCGAGCACTACACAAAGTTGTGTTTTTTTAATGGAACCATCTAAGGTACGACAACAAAGAAGCGGAGCACGTAAAAGAAAGGAAGTAGAAGTTGAGGTACATAGGAGCAGGGAAAGTGAGTGGGGAAACAACACAAGAGAAGATGTAATAAGAAGGGATGGGAAAGTACAAATGCAGGAAAGAAGGGAAAAGATCAGAGAAGAACGAGGGATAAAAAGAAATTGTGGGGGAGGGCGTGCCGAGATATTTGACGGGTGGGCTAAGTATAAAAAAGAAAAGACTGATAACAAGGTTTAGGTGTGGAAACGAGGAGAGAGACAATAGATATTGGGAGGAGGATGATAGCAGAAGATGTACACTGTGTAGTGTGGGGAGGGAAAATTTGGATCACATGTTAGGGGAGTGTGGTGAGTTGAGAGCGGAGACTAGGAGCTGGAAGAGGGTATTAGGAGAGGGAGGAGAAGGGTTAGGCTGGATGGAAGAGGTCATAGAAAGAAGAAGATTTATAAGGGAGTGTTATGGAAGGGATGAAGGTTAATTGAATGTCTTAGGTTTAGAATGGTTCTGTTTTAAGTGGAATGTTTATTTCATTTATTGGTTGGTTAAATGTTAGGTAGAATTCAATTTTGTAAAATTATATATACAGGGTGTTTCAGACCACCCGCACCGCCCAAATATCTCGCGAAATACAAAACGCATTGAAAAAAGAAAAATACTTCTAAAAATTTTTTTAAGACTTGTGTGATAGTAATAGAATGTCCCCACTCCCACCCCCCCCCCGGGGGTGGAGAGGGGGTAACTTCGTAATCTTAAATAGCACCCCCCAGTTTATTATGCAGATTTGAATTCTGCGTTAACAAATAGGAACTTTTTGTTTGAAACATTTTTTGAAGTTCGTGACAGATGGCACTATGATCGCCGAAAGAAGTTTTCCGATTACCTATGCTAATTTGATGTCAGTTTTGTTAAGTGACAATAAAAAATGTTAATGCTTTGTAAAAGGGAAGAGGGGGAGCTTTATTAATTTAGGCAATACAAAGCATTACATTTAATGGAACACCCTATATATTTTCATATATTTGAATTCTCTGTTAAATGCTGAGCAAAATGATATAAGTTACTGTAGGTCTACGACTAACGGTTCCTCAAGTTATTGACAATTTTATCTAAAAAAATTAGTCAACTAAGTAGGCTCCTGTTCCGCCATCTTTAAAGATATCGAAGTGAAATTTTGGAATTTGTTTTTCTAATATATCTAGTATTAACTTCTATACTCAGATTGCAGACTTTTCTTTACATAATACATGGTGGTCCATATTGTGTCAATTTTGTTTTTCTCAATTTTTTAAAATGTCATACTCTGTATTTTATTACAGATTTGAATAGCATTTTTTACGAGATTTCAATAGATACTCACTTTGTACTACCTATTTCTAAGTGTTTATGAATTATTTAGTTGTAACGTTGAAAATTGTATAATTTTGTTACATACTTTTTTTGAATTTGTCACAATAGGGTCTATAAAATAAATTAAGACAATGTCATAATTCACAGAAAAACAAAAATGAAGCAATTCTAATTGCAATAAAAATGTGAAGTTATAGGTTTTGTGACACCAAAACAACATTTTGGACTACAAACAAGCAACGCTTATAATAATTATTATTTACTCGTAGAACAGTATAAGTATAAACTTTAAAAAGCACAATGAATTACAAATTTGATATTAAATGTTCAAAACTCTTTCCATTTGCAGTAATTGCACAGTCAACGGCCTAGTAAAGGTTGCTTTGACATTTTGAAGGGTGCTTCTTAGAATACTTCGAAAAGCCTCACTAATTCGAAGTTCGATATTGACCCAACTCGTTGGAACACCCGGTATACCTTTAAATACTAATGCGAATTGTCCCTAATTTTTAACCAGCTCTATCTATTGCAGTGTTACCATAGGTCTTGATTTTATCTGTATTTTTAGTATTGCTTACAACATTGTACCGCTTCAACATAATAGACAAGGTCGGATTAACGGGGGGGGGGGGGGGGGGGGGGGCTATAGCCCCGGGCCCCATTAGATTGGTACATTTATTTACTTACTTTATATTCATATTATTTTATTTTAATGTTTATCATGTAAAATTATTTCGATAAGTTTAAAAAGGGCCCCTTTCACGTAAAGAGCCCTGGGCCCCTCAATTCTTTAATCCGCGCCTGATAATAGATGGAAGCTGTTTTATATGTGCGCCTTTGTACGTAAAAGAAAGTTGATTCAATAACATTCTTTATAGGATTTTTGATATCCTTTCAGTTTGCTTACCTAATTGTATCATTATTAATTCATATTTTCATGTGGAAATACAGTGGTTTGTATCAATGCAATGATAATGTTAGAGATATAAAATTTGATGCTAATCGAGTTATTAATGTAAACTTAAATGAAATAGCAATGTAACTATATTATCTTGCATTGTCATTTGGCTTTAAACAATGGAGCACTATGACAGTTTCGAACATGCCCACTGCTGCAGGTCGTGTTAAAACCTCCAAAGCGAAACATATTTAAACTTTAAAAACAATGCCGGTTTTATAAGAACTGGTAAATTCATAATGTTCACGTATCTAAACTCACTACATGACAGATGCACGATCTTAGCTTATTATTACCATACATTATAAAACTAGTGTCAAGTTGAAGGTGCTACTTTCTCTAAATGCTTCTCCCAAGGCACTACTTTTGTACGACTTCAATAATGAATAATATAAACCATGATACAAAAAGAAAGTTACCTGAAAATGAAATGAAATGATGCGGCGCTTTGAACACACACATATAATTAATGGTTAATAAATACCCTTGCATAATGCACCATTCTTAAAACGCCTCTAATTATTTTATTAACAATAAAAAGCTATAAAAGTATTAATTGATTTACGATAGATGTTGATTACTTTCGTGCCAAATTTATTTTTTATTATCGATGTTACACACATTTACACCTGTTCGTACACTTTTCCTGGTTCTGCGTTAAATCGTTAAATGACGTAGGTGATTTTTATGAAAAACAAGCGTATGAGAGCTATAATAACACATGATTAACCCATCCGTAATATTATAGGTGTATTTTCAGGTAAGAATGTGTCCACACCAATTTTAGATTCTATTTTCACTATGAAAATCCTTCCAGGCGTTACTAATCTGCAAAATTAACTCAAATTAACAATAAAAGACACTTCCCACTTTTTCCAATTTGGATTAATCGGTCATAAATCGCATAAATCAACCACTGGAGGCGTTTCAAAGTGACATTTGATGAAATTTGAAAAGTGTGCACGTCATAGGTATTCTTCAAAGAAATAAATCTTGTGTTCCTCTGTACGCCGAATATAAATCACATATGTCCTTAACATTATGCAAATTAAAGTTCTAGCATTGTATTACAATAAGTCGCTTATCTAGTGCAATCTATATAGTGATGATCCATCCAAATTTGGTGATGGTGCTAAAACGATCAAGAGGTTAAAGACCTAGCGTATAATTCTTATATTTCGTTAACCATTAAAATATTATGGGCTCGTAAAACTTGGATGCGAAAATTTTGAAGTGGCTCACATTTTTTGCACAAGTAACACCTAGAAGAGAGACGTTTAATCTTTCATTATGTTAAGAAAGCCAATGGCGAAATCGGAGCACGACTAAAATTAATCAATGTAGTAGATTTGGAAATTTTGTGAGGAAATTATAAATGATAAATATATACTTCCTACAAAATTAATAGCTCGTAAAAGGAACTAGGTCGTCTATAAAAGAGTTTTGATCTAATTTTTAGTTCACTGAAATCATATTCATCCATAAAAATTGTTTAATTAATAATAAATAAGTGAAATACCGTCTACTGTTAATGACTAAAATGGCCCAATTCTTAGACCGAGTCGTATCAAAGCGATTCGTTTGTACATTTAAACGTAAATTAGGGTTGCAATTTTTAATATTGTAACAACGAAAGCGCTATTATCCTAATAGAAATACTGGTAAAAGAGGATAAAATAGAAGGTCTATATTTCAAAAGCTCTGGCACAGAATGACCGAAAAACAACATTTTCTCTGTAAGAGACAGAATTTCGTGTGATAAGATCCCTTCAAATTCTGGTAGAAGAAATCAATGTTTCATGACGATCTTGTACTGGAAGTTAAGAGATATACCGAACTGACATACACAATTAATTACATCTGTTAATCATGAACATATTTATTGGCTCCATCGATTTTACGTAACTTGTTGTGCGTTATATTGACAGATTAGATTTACAAACGTAAGCAAGAAAAGGATGTTTTTATTTATTAAAGAAATATACCAAATGATAGAAAAAGCGATGAAACTTCCCCTTTTTTAAGGAATTGATGCCTACGTTATTTTCTTGTATTTACGAAATTGTTTTTATACTGCTCAAGTACTCGTTCAATAAAAATAGGTATAACATCTATAAATAAATAGCAAAAACAAACACTAAAGAAATACATGTTATATAAAAATGTAAAACGTGTTCCTTAACTTTTATAAATGCGTTAACTAAGTTGGTACATTTGGTGTGCGTAGAATAGAAATAGAAAGTACGAATAATAACAAAAATAGCAAATACTTACATGTTTACGATGAAAGGGTGTCGAATTTCTTCAAGGATCTTTTTTTCATTTTTTACATGTTCCACTTGCTTGAGTCTAATTACGTCGGCTAATGCCAATATTTTCATTGCTCCGTAAGCACTTGTATATTTATTTCTGCAGAGTAAAACTCGACCAAACGTACCAGTTCCTAGAAAACATTTTGCGTTATTTATTACATTAAAACGAGAAATATTAACATGCCAAAAATATGCTTTGTTTAGTGTTATGGAAAACTGATATGTATATTTCCTAATATTTTTAATAGCTTCAAAATTTGCTTTGTATGTGTTTCTTTTAAAATAAAATTTGGCATTCTACCAAATTACTCTCTTTTTATAATATAAATGTAGTAGTTACAACATTTGTAATTATCACTTAGTAGGTCATAAAGCATTGACCGCAGATTATAATAATGTAACATGCATTCCCTGAAATACACTACTTAATGTACTATTTTCTATTGTAAATTTACTAACATTTTAAAATACATTCGTATTAAAATCCCTTCTTACCGCCCCAACACTGTAAAAGTTACAAAAAGCGGTGATGTAATATTGCGACGGTTTGTTGCGTTTTAGAGTCAACTTTTTCTAATGTCATTATTCATGCTATTTATAATAACTTATATAAACACTTTGTGTTACATCTATTACATAATTGTGGAAGGGAATGTGGTGAGATTTAAAAAGTATGAGGAACAAAATCATTAATAAACAGCTAAATTAATTTTTCCTAGTCGTAATATTTCATACAATTTGCAATTATTGCAACGTTGCTTGTACATCGGCTCCGATGCTACCAATGGAGATCGTCATTTCTATACTAAAAGTACTGTAAGATTATCAACAAATTTCTTCCATGGGAACACTCTAAACTTAAATTACTCCAGAAACAGCGTTTTTATGTACGCTCACTTACAATCTGCGAATATGAAAAACGGTATAGGTAATCTGAAAAGTTTTTCAAAATGACAAGAAATGGAATAGATTTTTACTGTGATAAGCAAATTGTTTGCTTTCCTTGATTGGAAAACGCTTACAAAAACTTGGTAGGATATTTTCAAAAACAACATTGTGTCAAACTTAAGTTTGTTATTTACAAACAGTTAAACACTATCTTTCCTGCCACTTTGAATGTTTTTAATGCATCAGCTGAATGAAATGGCGCAATTGAACACATATAACTCAGATATTATATTTCCACATAAAAAAATTGGTAAAAATGTGCCAAATAAAATTGAAAATAGTAAAAAAACTTGGAATGGTGCAAAAAATGTTCATGCCTCATTTCAACGTGTAACTAACGCATTTTCGTGCGTACTAATGTCGACAAAACTTAAATTTATACGTATTAAAAAATTAGCGCTGTATTTCGTCAATTTCTTACGAAACGATTCAAATTGGAAATTCCGATTCTTATTAAAAAAGAAAATTTCTAACAAAATATCAATTCTGCAGTTTGAGGAAAGTGTAACAAAACGTATAGGTACACATCATTTTTAAAATCGCTTAACTAATCCATAGAATTAGTACGCAATGTTTAATTAGACAATGGAGATACATTGGAGACGAAATAAAGGAGAAAAAATATATTTTTTCCCATTAAGTTGCCTGAAGCATTCTATAACGATACAAATATGATTTTTAACTGTCACAATTCAGATAAATCGAGACCTATCAAAATGTTCAATAATATAATAAGAGTACAGTATTCAATGAAAGTGTTGGTTTCTACTCATGAGGATGTGATTGCGACACGAACCGTAGGCGCATTCATCCGAATCTGTAACAGCCATTACGGGCGAAAACAATATTATACTTTTTCTACGAATATTAGTCAAAATTTAATGAAAATAATAGCATCCGTCTATTTGCATTTAAGCCTCTTCAATTGCAGCTGGTATTGATAGTAAAAAGTTCAGAAAGAATTATTTTAAGTTGGTATAAAAACTGTCGGTGATACAGTGAACTTTCTTAATATTTTTTTTGTGTACAATTTTGCTGTTTTTCTATTATTTAGATGGTTGAAGGAATGTAACAGCAACAATTTTTTAATATTTTCATTCCACCAATCAAATTTTAAAATTTCTGAAAACACCAGGATGCGATCTGTTCTTAAACGAATATCATTGAACTGGTATTAGTAAATGGAGTGAAATTAAAAAAAAAAATAAAATAGAGTACACATAATCAAATTATATTGGAACCAACCATAGGAAAGTTTACGATGAGTGTAAGGTAACCAATGGATTGTAAATTTGAGTAAGTATATTTAAAAAAAGGTGTAGCAAAAGACCATTTTTTGGATGACTCAAATGCCTAAATGGACTAGGTACAACATAATAACATGATATAAGAACAAGACTGTTGGGGGAGGGGGTAATGTAGTTCCAAAAATTATTCCGCCATAAACCAAAGGTTATAAAAGAATATCACACCTCGATACAAATGATACTCCTCTAATTAACATTTGGCGTCCATGAAAAACACATTTCACTAAACATGCACCAGAAACAAGAGTTGTTGTGGTTTACTATGTTTTTTTTATTTCACTAGCCCATAAGAGGTCTTGTTATCACCTTGTTTACATAGTAGCCATTTTTTTGTTTACTGTAAGATACACAAGATTAATAATTCTATTGTTAAAGGTTCAGTGAATTACTTTGTGAATTAGCTTTGTGCGTTTTATACTTTCAATTGTCCTGATTACTTATGTATTATAAGTTACTAATAAATAATTAATGCTAGGTAAGTATATGTTGATATAATTTTGTCTGCAAATAAAAATGAAAGATGAAATTGAAGGTAATAAGAATTCATCATTTTATTGAGAAAAAAAATCATAATTTAAGTAATGTATGTTAGTGTAAAGGAATTTTTCTAAATATTAAGAAAAAGGGGCTATTTGTTCGCACTTTGTCCGTCCGTCTGCACACACTTCTGCAGCTTTGATTCTGCGGGAAATTGTTCTCGAATACGTTACAGACAACTGAAACTAACCGATTGGAGTCAAAGTTGCTACACGTATATCTTTAATTACACCCAGTAACTTCCCAGTATATTTTAGCTTGGGACTGTTCGCTATATTGCAAAATTATATTTATGGGTTTATTGCTTTGGACAAAATTTCCAAACGTATTATCTCCATAGAAAAGAACACATTTTATGTTCTACCGCATTAGTTATGATTTGAGGATAGGGCTCTCCAAAATTCTGAGGGGAGTGATACAACCCAATGCATTGTAGTAATGAGAAATGAGGAAATTTGATTGGTAATCCTTTTGAAAACTCGCTTTATGTCTTAGACTCCTAACATTGTTCATAATTAATAATAAATAATTGTTTCCAGAACTTCTCCGTTGTCTGAAAAATTTGTAAGAATTAAAATAGGATGTGCTATGTAATTTGTACTTGTTGAATGTGGTTGGGTTCACCTTCGCTTCTTGTCGTTCTTTATTTCTAGTAAGTATCTTTTTCTGTCTTGCGAACATTGTCAAACTTTTTGTGCAACTGGTACACTAACTTCATATTGCTTACTGTTTGATGCGATGTTAAAATTATAAGACTTAGTGCAGGATGGTCAAAATCGTTGAAAATTAACATAAGGCCAAAATTTCGTGTTAATTGGATGTTATCAACACAGAAAAAGCAAGTTGGTAGAAGTTTTTAGAGAAAACCAAGGTTATTAGGTTGGAGGCTGTCAAAATAAAATTGATAGTGTACATTAACAAGTTAAATAAACAGTATACTTCCTCAAATTTGTGTAAATCATTCTGTTTGAACAACTTCCGCTTTCATATTTAAATTTTTGTTTGACATAAAATTTTGTGTGTCGCTACCATTCAAATTATACATTTTTTTAATGACATGTAGATGTAAAATATTGTTCCATTTGACAAAATAAAATAGGTAGGTACAACCACAAAGGAAACTTAAACGAAAATTGTTGTGAGACTCTTTCCTTTTATAGAACGTCAAGGGCGTTGAAAGCATTTCTAATCGGGGGGGGGGGGGGGGGGGGGGCATGTAGCGACAAAATTTAATGAAATGACCCGCCCCTGACGCCACTCAAATATTAATTCTCAGATACTATAAATTGGCTTGCCAAATCTCCACCTTAAAAGCAAAATTTACACAACACGCCACTCAGATATTAATTCTTTGACAGACGGAAGTAATCGTTGAGGCAGTTAGGTAATGTACGACAATAAGATAGGGTATTGCTTAAAAGACGAACACTTATTTGAATATTTACTATAATTTGTTTTTCCTTACGCTGATTTTCCTTCATTTTTAATAAAATTCATTTGATGCCATTATTACCTACTTAATATTTCTGTATTGCTGCATTATAGAAATAATTGCGAAAAGCCTAACAATTGAATACACATATATGTTAATTGCCTATGTTCGACTTTGAGAGTGGACACCCGGTATGTATAACATAGGCTTTTCGAATCAAGAAGCTTCACTCTTTATTTCCTGCTAATTGTTTCTACTTCCTGACTGCAAGCTGGCCGATGTCTTTTTCTGCTGCTTCAATAAACTTATGGAGTCTTCCCCCTTACTCTCCTCCTGGTAATTTCCTCTGTTAGTACTCGTCTTGTTTTCTTTCTTTTGATAATCCTTGGACGTGACCAATCTCTACTTACGTTTGTAATTGACGTTTTACCATCTAATTCTATCATGAAGTTATTGGTCCTTTGTAACAATCGTTTCTCCAAAAATGTTCATAGCATCTTTATTATTATTTCTCATTTTTTGAGTGACATTACGTAAATTATGGTATACTTTAATATTTATGTAGTAGTTGTAAGTGACGTTTGTGATGTGTTTGTATATGATAAGGTGTAAAATGTTTATTTGACTTATGTTTGAAACAATAGCGTTTGTTGAATATGCGCTGTCCACCTAATTCACAAAAAGGAAGATGTAACAAGTTACGAAAGCTTTAGAGCCACAGCACTACTAGATGCCTACGAAATTCTAGCAGTAGCAACAAAAAATCGAGGATTCAGCAGTAACAATGTGGACTTAGGAAAAACAGGTCAAGTAATTGTATACGATAGTATAGCTACCATTTTATACGAATTTCACTGATTTGAAGCAGGGTAATGGTACTGTAAGAAGAGAAAAAGTATATGAAGCAATGTTGGGAAGTAAATTTAGTAAAAATGGTTTGGATTATGCAGTTTAAGAAAATTGAAAAGCATCAAAAAAACAGAACAGACCATTTAAGTACATAGTTACAAAAATTAAGAAATAAAGAAATTGTGCGTGCGTTCAAACCAATTCTCGAAGCATTTTTCCCACTCTGAAGTTGGTAATCGCTGTCCACGTATTTTTCGTTTGACATTCGGAAACAAAAAAGACGTTAGGCGATAAATCTACTGAATGCGGACAATGAGACATTAATTCTATGCTTTTATCCTTCAAATAATCAATTCTTCGACGTGCTGTGTGGGAACTTTTGTGAGATTCGGTTCATCTTGATTGTTGGAACACCCAAACAGTGGATTGTTGCTTAGCGTCCGGTTCATAGGAGTTTTCTTCACCTGTAACGATGTTGTAAACGGATTTTGCAGATCCTTGGTCGATTATTGCCTTACACCAATTAACATGATCCCATTTTTTCAATAAAGTTAGACCGAATCAATTGAGAACAGATTCCACTGGCAGCTAATTGTTGATGCAAAATCGAATACATTGCCAAGGGACCTCGCCAAAATTCACATGTCGATTTTCTACAGTCAGGATCGATGTTTTTTGGCATCACGACCGATTTTCGTCGACCGTCACGACATTCGTCACTGACGGACGCACGACCACAACGTTTCCTAATTATTCTTCATTACCAGAAGTTAAACGAAGCGATTTTATATATTGTTGTTTTCGAAGGTCATAAAAGTTATTTTTCACGTGTAATGATTGCACTTTTACTTTCTTCAAACGTGCGCCGTCAACAAATTCTACTTTGTCGTTATCTAAGCAGCCGCTGATTTAATAAGAAAAAAGTTGAAATTTTACGAATATCTGATGGCGCATTTGAATAGCACCATCTAGTGACCATTTGTAATACCTAATATAAAAGGTAACCCTCGTGATAAGTCAATTAAAGATAGAGGAGATTAATTAATGAACGTTATGGTATATGTATAATGAACAAGTACGAATGATGGCGTATGAGGACGACATTGTAATTTTGGCAATCAGCTGGGAAAGCACAATTAACGCAACAAAAAGTTGGAAAAAGAAGAAAATATATCGTAATTAAAGAAGAACAAAAAAGAGCACCAATGGCAAATTTACTGCAGAGAACGGTAAACGATGTAACTTCGAAAGGGTACAAAAATTCAAGCCTGTCTAGCCGTTACAATAACAGTGAATAATAATCAGGAAACAGAAATAGACTTAAGTATATAAAAGTATGAAACTATACTCTTTATGCATTTGGTAATTCAACATTGAATAAAATTACGCAAATATATGTTAGGCTGCTAAACATTACCAATTTCCTAAATGTTTGCATGTTTTAATTAAGTAGATACTTCAAATTACGTACTTACTGACTTTCTTTTATTACCCATTTCCTCCTGTTGTAAATAAATTCGTAGATACATAATGCACACGGTAAGGTTAAAATTAATTTGTCTGATAAATTCAAACACTCAATCGAGTGTATTATAGCAACCAGAAAGATGACGAATAGGTACCTACCATAATATTGATTTTGTCGAGTTCAATTTATGTAACTGGGAAATCTATAACGTGTTTATTTTGATGCGGCATCGCATCTAGTTAATTAAATATTTATGGAATGTAACTTTCGGTAGACAGTCAATACTGAAACAGCATGTGAAAGTAGACGATTAACTCACTTTTTCCTACCTAGTAGGTAAATATTAATTCGTTCTTTAACAAACTATGTTGAGACTACGAAATAATAACTAACTTTTTCATTGTGCAGAAAATGCATAAAACGAACTAAATAGATCATTTAGTAAGCCGCCCATTTATTGACAGCAACTGTTTGCCGTAAATTACATTCGTTGAACTTGACATTATTTTAGGCGAGATTTACGGACGTAAACTCATTTACGCACAACAATTTATTTTTAAATTTCACTTACAGTCAATTGAAAAATTGTATAGCCAAGATCGTAGAGTGGTTTTTGAAGAAATCCACCTGGCAGAAGACCAGAAATACATAACATTTAAATTTACTTGAAGACTATTGTTGGTTCTTCTTGTAAAAACAACTTAGGTACATCAATTAGAATGATTAATGTTTAAATACTGGAACGTGTTTCAATGTTATTTAATTTTTACGAATACCCGCCTATTTAATGACTGTTTTATTTGTTGTTAAACATTTTATATGATGTTTATCACGATTTTCGCGTGCATAAATTTGGCAACACAAGATCAATACCTACTATAATATTGCATAATCTCGATATTGTTCGTATTTAATTAAATGTTTGGAATCATTCCCACATTTTGTCTGGATGAACTTCGAGTGGGTTTCTAAATGTCGTGCAATATTTTGAGATACCTCCGCATCTACGCGTAACGCTTAAAAATAACGGATTTGATATAATGTAACAAATAAAATTTCACAACAATTATTTTATTGCATAGTAAACATCCGTCGAAGGAAGGTTAATTGTCAACAATTAGGTAGTATTTAGAACAAAGCAATTTGCACCGTATAACATATTATACTTATATATTTTATAAGCCTTGGCACAATATCTATCAGTATTTCATAAATGTAATAAGTTGGACGGCAGTAACGTTTTTGAATATGCAAAAGAAATACAAAAACCCACAAAAATGTCTTGAACTACTAAATTTAGAATAGTGATCATGAGATACAATGTGCAGTATTTAAAAGCAATATTTCTTTTTAAAAATGCTATTCATCGGTACAAACTAAATGTTAATCAATCGACTATTTTTTAAATAATGCGAAAAATAGTATTTAAATCGATTTATTCAAATTAATTGTTTTAAATGTCAAATTAGGTAGGTACTATTTTTTCAAAACAGCTTATCTTTAGAAATAGGTAGTCAAAATGAACAGAAAAACTCAACAATAACCCATAGAGAATTATACATTCATGCATTTGCAAAAAAATTATTATTGAGAATTCTACAAGCAAATGTCCAAACACAAGTTATCTGAAAGAAATCCGCTGATAAATAAACAATATTTTGTGTTACAGGTCGTAATTTTTTACGATCTTTTTGAAGTAGTGATTGCAATTGATATTAGTAGCGATAAATACGAAAACATAAAACTAAAGTTAGATACTGAAACCTTTTTTTGCTTTCTTCAACAAAATAATCGAGCAATTAACATTTTGATTAATACTGATGAATAAAATTTTTAAAGGACTTTCCAATGTTATATCTTACACGGAGTAGTATAATTTAAAAAATAGGGGTGAGATGGCTGGAACTTAAGGGATGGGTTTTGTTATACAGAGAGGCTATAAAGTTTCAAAACCTTTTTTTTTTCTTTTTTCGCGAAGGAATTTGCGAAAAACGCTTGAACACGTCAAATTGATTTGTTTTGAAAGAAGTATTTTGAGACCATTTTCATTTTTTCACCTCCCTCCATTTTCAAGTTATGACATCAGAGCCATTTTTTTTAAATACAACCCCCTCCATTTTTTACTGGATTTGGATAGATCATAGAATTCTGATTTAAGTAATATGCACAAGCACATTTTAGCTTTCTGGCCAATAGTTTCCGAGATATTAATTTTTGAAAGTAAAAAATGTACACTATTAGTGCTAATATTGATTGTGCTATTTTGTAATGGGGAATCGGTTATCAGTAACAAAAAACTATTGCCCAGAAAACTAAAATGTGGATATTACTTAAATCAGAATTCTATGATCTATCCAAATCCACTAAAAAATGGAGGGGGTTGTATTAAAAAAAAATGGCTCTGACGTCATAACTTGAAAACGGAGGGAGGTGGAAAAATGAAAATGGTCTCAAAATACTTCTTTCAAAACAAATCAATTTGACGTGTTCAAGCGTTTTTCGCAAATTCCTACGGGAAAAAAGAAAAAAAAAAGGTTTTGAAACTTTATGCGCTCTCTGTATATAACTTTAGGTGTGTTATTCTGTGGAAAGCACATCTTCATAGCAATAATCTTACGAATAGCATTTAGAAAACGTTTTCGTGACATTTTTTTATTTTCGTCCTGTAAGAACCAAACATTTTATTTCAATGGAAGAATTTTTATGATAACTTGGATTGATTCCACAACAATACATATTTGTCGAAGTTGCCTTGTTATCCGCAGGGTGTTGCATTGTTGTTGCCAGATTTCCCTTGTGATAGTTTTATCAAGCATAACGTTGTTAAAGCACTCACCCTACCAAAATTACACGAACATATTCAATAACTTCTTTGTATAAACGTGCATTTGCCTATCAACTTCCAACTATATATAACAGTTTGCCAGAATTCATAAAATCATGTGACACGATCACTACATTTAAATACAAATTGTACCGAATGTTACTGTCCCAACAATGTACTTATTAATTAATCTAAAGATTGTCTATAATTTTTTTTCTAAATGTTTTGTGTACTTCCTTTGTGTCAGCTCTATTGCATTACGTCACACAATAATTACGTGTATGCTTTCTTTTTTCTCTCCAAGGTTCAGTGGAAGAGCAAAAGATCTTCTATTTTGAACTGCGCCTTGTGGTTATTTGTTTCACTTGTCTTGCTCTTAATATTAATTCTATGGATGTATACCTGCTGAAGCAAATAATAAAGGCATTATTATTATTATTATTATTATTATTATTATTATTATTATTATTATTATTATTATTATTATTATTATTATTATAATAAACACCTGGTTTTGATTTGAGTTCATCAGGGGCTCAAAAGATTCAAAAGGGATCGTTGTTGATCCTTGGAACGGCCCCGAAAATAACTATGTGAGTCACACGTCTGCATGCGAAAAGTTATCAAAAAACCCTTCTAAACTAATAAAAACCCTTCTACACTAATAATAATAAAAATAAATCGAGTACCGATTGAATAATTGTATTAGAGCGGGAAACGACGAAGAATATTAAAGTGACAATTTTATTTTCTATTGAATTCTGAAATTCTGAATAGTTCAAATTATTATTAAAATGACATCTAAATCATTGAAAAAAAGTTGTGTTAGCGTTACTGCAAATACTGCAATTGATATGTTTATTTGTTCGGTATCTGAATTCACTCTGTGTGTATGTAGCTTTTCTGTGTAATTCTGACTTCAGATTCTGATAGACCCATTGAATAAAGAATAGAGAGGAAGGAGTATATGCCCTCGACCTTGAAATCAAAGTGGTGGCAAAATGGCTACTAACATGTTTCCTGTTACATAAAAATTGACAGAAACAAGTACCATATTTATAACTCGATGTCTCTATGTCTAGTGCGCGGCGTGATCGCGCTAACATGCCTTTGTGTACGTGCAATAAAGTTATTAGTCGCGGTGACGACTCGATTGCTTGTCAAGGAAAATGCGGTTTATTATATCACATAAAGTGTGTTAATATAAGCGAAGAAAAATGGTCAAAGCTGCAACAGGACGGATTAGTCAAATCTTGGGTATGTCCGAACTGTACCGACTTTGCTTCAACTTATAACACGAATGCAGGCCTTATAAATGCCAGTGATAATGTTAACATCAAGAATGTTTCCTCAAAACTTAATTTAAACGATGAGGAATTAGGCTATCTAATTGGAAAGATTGTGGAAAATTCCATTGCATCTTTTAACAATCTAGTGGTAATCCCTCTTAAAATGGAATTAGCAGAAATAAAAGCGCAAAACACCGAATTGATATATAAACTTAATAACTTCTGCAATAAAACAGAAGAAAAACCATCAATTACAAAATCCTACGCACAAAAAGTGAAACAACATAATAACAATAAAATCACAAAGAACTCCCAAGATGAACAAATACCTACACCTAAAATAAAATTAACACAGGAAATTCCAATAAATGCTCCATCAAATATTTCAAAAGTATCACCACCTGGTGATATGCTTAAGAAAATAATATATGCAAACAGTGATATGGATATTAATATAAACCAATCCGAATCTAAAAAAACCACTATAAATGCGAATGATAATAACTGGCAACAACAAAGTAGGAAACGTAATCGTGTTAATTTGGCTACTGGAACCGGGAACTCCGCAAATTTAATAGGAATCCCCAAAAAATTACATTTTCACGTATCGAGACTTCATCCTAACACCAAGGCAGACGAAATCAATCAATACCTAAGTGCGATTGGAATTCTAGATGCTGCCGTCGAACAGTCACAATCGAAACACCCACAATCTTACTCATCATTTAAAGTCGCAATCCTCCCAGTATTCAAGGAGAAATTCTTAGATCCTACTACTTGGCCCTCCGGCACCTGCATTAACCATTTTTTTGGAACCTACAGAAGCCTCTAGAGAAACCTTAAACTTTTCTCTTCTGCACCTAAACATTCAAAGCATAAAAACAAAATACAACTATTTGAAGCGTTCTTAGCTGATAAGATGTTTAACGTAATCTGTGTCAGCGAACACTGGTTATCGAATGATACACTCGAACATAATTCTAATTTTGGATCTTGGGTTACTGCGTCATCGCATTGCAGAAAATATAAACTACACGGTGGTGTGCTAATTTTGGTGAACAAGAACAATCGGTACAAAACTCTATCTAACATAAACTTATTATCTATAGACGTTCAGTGTGAAGTGTGCGCAGCTTGGTGTACAGATCACGACATCGTGGTAGTTGCCGTGTATAGGTCCCCAGCCGGAAATTTTCTAACCTTTATTGAAAATTTGGATAAAGTGCTACATAATCTCGTTAAGTATAAGAGGGTCATCGTTGCAGGTGATTTTAATGTTAGTTTTTGCTGTAATGACAATAATGCGAATCATTTGTGTAACCTACTATATTCTTTCGGTTTTGTGCAAACTGTTTTTGTGCCAACCCGGAAAGCCAATTGTATTGATAACATATTTATTAACTTTTCCATCGACAAATTCCTAGTTAATACTGTTAATACTAACTTATCCGATCATTACGGGCAGACAATCTCACTCCACTGCGAAAAAAATTGGTCTAACACCACCACTCAACTATACCGACCAATAACTACCAAGGGTTGCAATTCACTGTTCTCAATGCTCGACAAGTGTAATTGGGATTACATAAAAAATAATAATCTGGATGGTAACACAAAATTTAATACGTTTTACTCTAATTTCCTGGATGCTTTCGCAATAGCATTCCCTACCAAAAAGCTCATAACTAAACCCACTAACGCAGTCAACTGGTTCAATCCCGATCTAAAAAACCGGAGAAATACCTACAAATTAGTATGCGAATTATACGATACGTATAAAACGAACAACCTCTTAAAATTGAAAAATGAACTCCTGCTGTCATACAAGCTGGCTATCAAGAAATCTAAAATCAGTGCTAACAATAATGCCATAAAGAACTCGTCAAACCCAATAGGAACTATGTGGAAAATCGTGAATTCCCACCGTACTGCAAAAACTAGAGACCAGTGTACCATATCTGCTGATACCTTTAACAACTTTTTTATAGACATAGCTACAAACATACAAAGCACTCTTCCTAGCACCGATACTGATCCCTTAAGCATATGCAAACTAAGGATTGATAACACTCTACAATTCTCACTACGGCCAACGTCCGAAACTGAAATACGGAACGTAATTACATCTCTAAAAAACAGTAACACCAACGACTTCTATGGAATAAGTGTCAATGTTATCAAACGTAACATAAGCATAATAACACCACCCATAACCAAATTAATAAACTGCTGTATGAAGAGTGGGATATTTCCCGATCCTCTAAAGGTTGCTGTTATTGTCCCTATTCTCAAGAAAGGTGACGCGAACGACATCGGCAACTATCGGCCAATATCTATTCTACCAGCTTTTTCAAAGATTTACGAAAAAATTATTTACTCTCGAATTTCTGAATACTTTGAAAGTAACAACTTTTTCTATAGAGATCAATATGGATTTAGGCGTGGTCTGAGTACTAGTAATGCAATATTAACTTTTGTCAAGAAGGTACGAACTTGTTTTGAAGAAAGTGAATATGGTAGAGCAATCTTTGTGGACTTAACACGTGCCTTCGACTGTGTTCCTCATCAATTCCTAATAAAAAAGATCAAGATCATTTATAACTTTGACGCTCCAAGTCTAACTTTGATACAATCTTATCTATCCAATAGGTGGCAGCACACCAGAATTGGTAATCAATTATCCGATAAAGCACTCGTTACAGCTGGAGTACCACAAGGAAGTATTCTCGGTCCTCTTTTATTTCTCATTTATATCAATGATCTCCCCTCCTTCACCACAAAAAACAATGAATGCATGCTTTATGCTGATGATGCAACTTTATTGTTTTTTGACAAGGATCTCGACGCAACAATTAATAAAGCTGATAATGCTTTCAACCTAACGAGAAGGTGGTGTGCAATAAACAAACTCACTATAAATATGAATAAAACGGAGAAACTATTATTAACTTTAAAACCTCATGATCTCGAGAATCCACCGTTTGTTAAGTACCTCGGGTCCATTTGGATACGAAACTTCAATTCCACCATCATCTACAGAGCATGGTAACTAAACTAAGTAGAAACATCTTTGTTTTACGAAGACTTGCTGAAAATGTTTCTCTTGCCGTATTAAAAAACGCTTATTTTGCACTCTGTCATGCAAATCTGTCGTACGCAATTCTGGCATGGGGACATTGCCCATTATGGCAGCGAGTCTTTGCAATCCAACGCAAAGCCATCAGAATAATTGATGGACTAGGATATCGCGCAGATTGCCGCGAAACATTTGTTAGACTAGGAATACTTACCTTGCCTTCTATTTTTATACTGGAGTGTTTGTGCTACGTCAAACGTAACTTAGACTCTCTTACGTATCATTCAGATTTACACACTTACGATACCAGAAATAAGGATAATATCAGGACTATGTTCTGCAGATTAAGTAAAACACAAGATAGTCATGAGTACCAGTCTCAGATGTTCTTCAATTGTCTGCCACAAGGAATAAAACAATTAGACTTTAAATCATTCAAACAAACTGTAAAAAAACTACTCATCTCAAATGTCTTTTATTCATACACCGAGTTCATGCAATTTAATTTTGATAGTTATTTATAAGAAATCATGCAACCCCCTTATGCAGTATATTATGTAGTCCCTCGAACCTAACGATTGTAAGTACTCTCTCCGTTGTACATAAACATGAAAATAAATATTATTATTATTATTATTATTATTATTATTATTATTATTAACTCTAATTGGCTAGTTCGTGACTGTAAACAAATAAATATTTCAAATTTTGCAGGTTATGGTCAACTGTCAACACGACCAAAATGTAAACAAAGATGACTCAACAGTGGTGTACAAATGGCTGAACTTCCGTCACTAATTTTTATGTAGCAATGATACGATACTCTCCTTCCTCTCTATTCTTTATTCAATGAATAGACCATCGAAAAGTAACTTAAGATTTTTGTTTTTTTTTTATTCTGCCGGAACTCTTCAAAATGGCGTCTGAAATATGAAAATTTTATTACCCCGCCATTGCTAGAAGAGCATTCTCAACTGGTTATTACTCTCATTAGTTTTGCTTGCACATTCTTTTGTTTTAAATGACGCCTCGAGGAACTTTGTCATAATCTATTCCCGGTATAATTAAAAAACAGAAATGATTTTCAAAAAATGTAATTTTCGATTTGTATTCAAATATTTTAGTTAAGAATGACGGATTAATTAGGAGAGTATCATTTGAAGTGTGGAAACCATTATTTCTATTAAAGAAGCAAGTAGGTACCATACAAATAAATTACTCAGCACGTTTTTTATCAATCGTGTAATTCAAAAATTTCTATTATGTTTAAAGATTGTGAACACCCTAAGGCCTAAGATAACGCTTGGGAAAATATCTTTGTCCTATGATAATAGTCATAGTCTGAATTTTCGATTTGCTTGGAGAATGGGGAAATGACGCAATACTATTTGGCAGAATATTTCCTCATTAAGAACCAACCATATTAGTGACGTTGCAATAGAATATACAGATATTATTAGCTTTGAAAAGTATTCAATATTTTTTACCAATATGACGAGACAACCTAAGCCAAACTATACACAGTTGTAATATCTTGAAAGATTAAATATAGAATGGACTTCTCAAGGTCATAAATAAAGTCATTGAATCTTAAAAATTTAGTTCAATTTTGTAATGTCCTCATGTTCACGTGGTAGGAAGCAATTAAACATTTTTTAATATCATGTTTGCAACTCCTAATTGGTTCGGTAATACATGACTGAAATATAACTTTAATACAGTAAAGCAAATCCGTGAGGGGGCGTCTAAATCTAAGTATAGGTACCCAGCCAATAATTCTCATTTTCCTACTAACGTCAAAGGAGACCAAAAATGTTAAACTTGCAGTATCAAAATCTCGTAAATCATTTTTGAGTTGCTTTGGAATAATGATGACAATTGGGTAAAGTAAAAGAATTAGGCGATTATAATCAAACATGGTGCACAGTGAAATCGATTTTATAAAAATAAATAACCTAAAATGTACTTTTAGATTAAGTAATAAATTTTGTTGAGTTATGGTTGTTGGCGTAAACGCTATTCTAATTGCCATTAAAAATAGAGCTCATTTTGTGCATAGCAATTGATAATTTTGGCAATGAATGAAACTTATGTTCTAAATTAAATTTTATGTTTTGCTTTATTTTTATTTTTGTATTATAATGGTTCCTTTGTACGTTACAACAAATATCTCAGTTTGAAAAATATACGTTGTAATTACGTATTGTTTTATTTAACTTTTAAAAATTTTAAATATTGCAATAATTTGGAATGCTCAGCTTATGTAAACTAAGGATTCGGTTATACAATATACAACCAAAAAATTTACTGTACTGCATCTGCGGATTATGTGCCTAATTTTCTATAGTTGTTCTTGTGTCTGTGGTAAGTTTACATCTTCACCCAGGTGCAGCAGTTTCTCTTTTGGAAGTATACCTCTTAACATTAGTCATTTATTACACCTCAATAGGATAGTTTCCGTGATAGTCTTATCTTTGAGATTTATGAACATAAACGTTAATACCAAAAAAGTAGAGCATGTTCCAAATTTGTTAGCTTTGAATTTTTTAGATACGTAAGAAATAATTCAAAACGATCAAAACCTGCAATTAATATTTTCAAAAATCAAATGGTGCTAATCCAAGAAGACTCTCTTTCACACATCGGTTTTAGTCTACAATGCAAAAGTGGTTTTAGAGGCAAACCATTGTCATTAATTTATAACATTAACCGAGTCATCAACATCTTTGACAAAAATGAAAAATAGATTGGATGCAATTACATGACCCTTTGGAGGAAATGGCGTTAACTTTATGCATGGTAATGCAAAATCGCATTCTGTTCGGTTTATGTCATTGCATAGCGGCATGTAGGCAGACAGATTAGAAGACTTTTTGAACGCCTCATCAACCAAGACCATCTTGGTCAAAAACTTCTTCTTTTTGCAAGTATAGTCATCGTTACCTAGCAGCAATTCGAGAGAGGAATATCAAATATTAGTCCGATGTTTCCTGCTAAACCTGAGTGCTATGACACACCTACTACATTTATCCCTCTCAGATGGGTCACAGAAAAAGTTCTTCTTAATGAGTCAAATGAAGAGGATCTAAACCTAACGACGAATTCTAAATACCTCTGTGAACTTCTCCTCATTTTTACATGAGCACATTGTTAACTCATCTAGAACCCTCCTAGTCCATCGGGGCTTGAGATCGGTAGTGCTGTAGTGGGTTTGAGCTACTCGGTCCACCCATTTGATGCTGCGAGTATCACTAAAATTTCACAAGATGTATTTTTTAGATAATTTTCATGTGTTTCACGAACTTTTTCGTCAGTATAATTGTTTTCAATGAATTTTGGAATTTTATTCACATCTATGGCTCTGTAGAAACCATTAAAAATCGATACAATAGAAAGTATCAGGTAACATTGAGCTAGTTTTTGAACATGGTTCTAGTTTTTTGTATGATGGATATGCGTTTTGCTATGCTCGTTCACGAAATTTTCGTAAATTCAATCTAATATGAATTTTTTTGTTCTATATTTCTTAATTATTAATGGTGATTTTTGGTAATTGTGTTCCTATAGAAGAGATCAAACCATTCACAAATTTCAATATAGTGAAGCTATTCTGAACCACATTGAATTCCTTCACCTTTCTGTTTCAAAGAAATTCTCTATCATCGGTATGTTCCGACATCAAATTTGGTTCGATGACGATCGAGGGACTTGTAGGATTCAAAGGATACGTAAGAGGTAAATGTCTGATTAATGAATAGGAAGCAGCTGACTATTGTCCATTCTAAACCCATTTTTGTGTTAAAACTAAAGTTGATGCGTCTTGGTGAATATTCAAAAAAGTATTGTTTCTTTACCTTTTTCTGAGAAAACTGATGAAACTGAAATATACATCCGATAATTTAACTGGAGTGAATGACCTTGTGAAATACATAATTCTACACCGTATAACCATTATACATTTATGACAATTATTCCAGTTCGTATCGTGTATCTTTCCGCGATACTATTTCATTTTTACACTGACTGCACTTAATATGAGTACATTTCTTGATCATTACCTTTGTCGCAGTAATGATACCTTACGATTGACCATCTGAGTGACATGTGATATTGGCAAAACTAGTTTACGTGCACAGTTGAATTACTATTGTCTTCCCTCAAATAACGCAATGATCTGTATAAATAACTATAGATAATGTTGCAACGAGTCCAAAGTAATTCTATAAAACACGTGCGAAAACCTTTAATTACGTATAGAAATTGAGGTTGGTCAATCTGGTAGAGCCACTTCCGTTTTAGAAAGTTGCAATTAGCAATTTATTGCATGGGAAAATCTAAACTCGATAAACTTCAAAATCAATCGTCGATTCTAAATATCTTACCAAAAAGTTATTTGAGGAAACCTAAATTACTTTTACTTTCTTTTCTAATTTTAATGCATTTTATTATGCTGCTCAATTTTCAATGTCGACCTTAAAAAATGTATTATGATTATTTGGCAAATAGAGGACTCTGCCAATAACGTTATGTACTTATTTAATTATACAGCATTGTATATTTCCGGCAAAATAACTATTAAAACCCAAACAAATTTTATTTCTCCAGAGGCTTTTTACTTTTTCAATGTATTTAGTAACACGCGAATCGACCTCTTGACATAAAAAATAAAACACAATTTCTACTGCCAAAAAAAACGTTATAAAAGTGAAAGAATAACAAATTCCGTCAGTATACACACTTACGTAAATGTATTTCAATTTCCAACAATAAAAAGTAGAAAGAATTCATAAAATTGTACTCCCGCAAAGAATTTTAGGAATTTGTCTAGAAAACAACTTCATGGAAACTAAGCGGGGGCAACAAATTAGTGCCTATTAGTCGGATGACGAAAAATGTTTCTTTCACTTATTTTTTGATGCAACACTGTAGTCCCTGACGGAAGATAACTAAGGAATTTTTGTTAAACATTAGCCAGCTGCGCTCCTCGTGCATTCCACGATATTTGTGCATCGAGATGCGTCAATAACTTTATAAACATCTTTTATATAATTTGGCCACCGTGACTAGAAATAAACAAACCTTTAATTACAAATGTTAAATGTAAAATTGATAAACAAAATGTAATTGAAATAAACAACGGATAGGATCAATTATATCCTTCAACAAATTTACATATCTACCTACTCCTTCTTTCCCCATATAACTTTTCTTTCAATTAGGTATGATACACAACCATAGACTTTGCATTACCGAGAACATATCCTAAGGTTTTTTTAATTTTCAAGCAGTGATATTATTTGAATTTTTTCTACCTAAACGAATTATTATTATTTGGTAGAGAGGGCAGATTGATTACTTAATAGTAAAATATTGAATTATTTCAAAGTAACTGCATGCGCGCAGTTATTATTTAATTTCATAAATTATAAATTTTTGCTACATTTCATTCTTTTGCTACTGCCACTAGAAGAGTACTACCGCAAACTTCCCGATCCACCAACAATATACATGCAACGAGCATGAGATGGTAATGACGCACTTGTATGTGCCTCGCACACCATAAAAAAAAGCAGATGAAACGCCAAGTAATAAACGACAAACATAGTTAGTGTTTCTGCGAAAGAATTTACAAATATTTCTACTTTTACCCCTGCGACCTCCTACGGTTCACCGTGGTGAACATAATGAATCATACTTTTCATAACACATAACCAGCATCAATTATCAATGTATAATGGGTTGGAGTAGCATTAGCTGAAAGGTCGCCCACTCAAAAATAGAGGCATCAATAATAGTAATAATAAAGTCTTCACAACCATTTGTGATTTGTGATTGTAATAATACTAATAATAAGGTATTTTATTGCGTAACAAAGAAATACATGAAGATACGCAAAGGACAATGACGCAATAATATACAGTAATAGGAAATAAATTTTGACCAAACAAATATCACAATTGCACATGTTGATTTTAATGTTGAATTTTGAGTAAAGATACCAAGAAGTTTATTAGAATAGTCAAACGTCTATTTGCAAAAAGAAATGGGTAAAAAAATGGATCGGTAAAGGACGTTCTAATTTAAATTTCGCCAAATCTAATTAGTTTTTGCGTCAATTTGTTATTCAATGTGCTCGTAGAAGTTTTCTTGTTGGGGAATAGAATAAACAGATGATAAGTGCAAATGTATTTATTAAATAATATACATATAGATTAAAAATTTTAATTAAATTCTCTAAAGTTTTGTCGTTTTAATGAAGTGTTTGAAGGAATGTTGGCCTACTAAATAATTAAACACCGTATTTACATCAATCTCCCGTTCCCAACATACTGTTTAATTATAAAACAAATTGAATAAGCAAATAATTTGGTAGCGAAATTTTAATTAATCATGCTTTGGTATTTTCGTAATGTGTTGAGATCCACACGTAACAACAGAACTGTAAAATAAATTTTTAGTAAACAAAACCAAACGGTGGTTTTTGGAAAAGTACCGGTATGGATCAAAATAAATATTTTTTTAAATTAAATTAAGTTGAGGCTCTGCTGCAAACACCTTTTTAATTTACCTTATGACTTCAAACGCTTTTAAGACGTGTGGAAAGCTTTATGCAAGCCTTGATACATTTCGAGATGTCATTGATGAATATAATTTCAAAACGAGTAGCAGTCATAATGATTTTAAGCTAAATGGTATTACCTTGAATAGCACTTAAGACAACTACAGGTATCGTGTTTATCAGAACGTAAATAATATTGTGTTGCATAATGTTTTAAAGTGTTAAAAATATAAGGATGAGGCTCTGCGTAAAGAAGTAAAAATAACTTTAATACGGTAGACAACTCAGCGTCACGAAAAAAATTGAAGAAAACCAAAATAGCTTTGTGTGTTCTAATTAAATATATAACTCCAGATGTTCGATTAGCTGGATTGCAGCAATACATTATCTTTCAAGAAACAACGTGTCACTCACCCAGAACATTTCATTATTTATCTATAAACTTTGTTTATGCCCGTAATTTATGTGAAAGCTTAAATTTTTCAGAAGGTAGGGGAAAAAGGTAAAGAAACGCTTTATAGTTCAATTTGCTCATTAATTGGTTTAAGAACAGCAAGTATAATGGGTTAAGTAAACACTAATTTAAAAAAACATTAATGGAATATTTCACGGTCATATATTATTGTCACTATAGCAACTAGTCTATAGATTTTCATATATTTTTGACTTTGAGCAACACGAAACGTGATGTCTATAAAAGCTCTAAAATGAATCAAATTTGTATTTAAATTATTAAGTGCAATATACCTAATCAATGTCGTCCCCAAATTTGAAGGCAGCATCCTTTGATTGATATATTATTTTTTAAAACATTATTTATTTATTTTGTAGGCCGAGATCTAGGAACAGCCGATTTCCAAGCATCTCTACGCGCATCAACTGCTTTGGTTATTAGCACTACCCTTACTGAAATTTTGCCTGACTAAGGGAATTTCACCCTCAACCAGGGATCTTTATCTGTATTATCTGCATACGATAATTTGTCGACTTGCTTTGTTTTGCCTTTCTGAAACTCGAACGGTGATGGCTGCTCCGTGTGCTACATTCACATATGATAAAATATATTACAAAATCGTTAAAAAATGAGAAAATAAGGCAGACCAATTATGAAGGCGTGTTTGATATTTCAACAATTCGTGAATGGATTTGGACTTATATATAGGGTGTCACGATTCTAGAGTAAACTAGCCCATACTCACGACCAGTAATATTCTGTAATAAAGTTCGGAATCATATTCAAGTCAAGACTTTTTTAAGCAAATGCATGGACGAGGTTTGGAAAACTTTGTTTTTTGTTTAAGAACAGAAAGTAGCTTTTGTATCAACCGATTTATTTGATTACACTGTAGTGACTTAAAGAATTATTCTTTCCTTTGTAAGAACTGCTCAACATTTTAACTGACAACCTGAGATAATTGTCTCGCTACTATGTCAAAAGAGAAAGAAGAGTAGTAATAGTTCTTAGCCAAATTGACTATTTCGTAAGTTTCTCTTAACATCCAATAAAAGTTTTTTTAAATTCAGAGCAAGACGTTGGAAGCATATGTATGGAAAAGATTTAAAAATGTTGATTTCTTTGAAAACAGAAAGTAGATTTTGTATCAACCGAAAAGATTATTGGCTTATTAGATTGTGGATATGGAGAGATAAGGAATGCAAGAACTACAGGAAATTTGAGGTAATTATCTCGCTACTACGTCAGAAGGAAACGGAAAAAACTGTACAATAGTAATCTTAACCAAATACGTGGGAACCATTTCTGATATCCTCGTAATTTAGTAAAACCGATGGTTATTTTCAATCGAATTGAAAATCGAAATTCAAACTAATTCAAGAAACCATTTTTTTTCATTCCACAGACATAAAAATTTTGGAATGAATTATATTGTGGAATAAACCGAACGAAAGGAAAAATTTTGCTCATTTACTTTATCGCATTTACAATAATACAAAAAAAGTGTTTAAATTAACTATGTACGTAGGCAATATTAAAACTTGTACGGAAAATCCCCAATTCTGAATGACTGTTGTGAAAAAGTTTGCAACAATAATTACAATGTCCAAAATTTTCATAAGAAAACCCGCACAAACAAGTAATTGTTTAGGGTTGTCTTCTGTATAATTTTTAATTCCTTTAAAATATACTTAAGGCGTTTAAAAGTTTGAATTGTAGGTAACCTATCTGAAAGGGTCATTTTAAACATCTCACAATTTAATGTTGAAATGAATCTTAAATAGATTATTTGCAACCCTTTACACGCTAGTTGGATATCTTCATTTCAAATTAAATTGGACTTGCTCTAAGAGGCTTGCAACTCAATGGTGAATATATCCCTTAAAACTGAATCCTTAATATTTCATTTAGCTATCTATAGGTATATTGCAGAAAGTTTGTTTGTTATAATTTTTTTCATGATGCCATTGCTATCGCAAATTACGGATTCAAAAAATGACTTTTACAAAATTTTGACATTGTATTATCTATAAAAAAAAAATTCCAAGGGCACTCTTTAATGAAGTACAATAGATACTAATAGTTTAAAGGGCACGTTTGACGTACTTATTTATTTTAAACAAGAAAGTAGATCAGATTAAAATAAATTTCTGAAAAAGTAATCTTTTTCTTATTTGTAATTAATTTGGCGCAGCTTTCGTTAAACGTTTCGGTAACTAGGTAGGTATAGATCTGTTTTTGTTCAAGTTTGCGACAGTGAAGGTTTACAGCGGCACTCTACTTTTTATATTTGGAAAAATCTACCACTGCAATTAAAGCATTTTTTATCATGTTTATTATGATTGTTATCAATCATCAAATCACTAAAAATGTACAAATTTACGATAGCACTTTTAATACAGGCAATCGTAAATTAAACTCAATGAAAAACAAACAAACTTTATCTATCTGTTACCACGTGAAATGAAATTTAAAAAAAAAATTAACATACCTACTGTTTTCATAAGTTGAAAATCGTCAATATTTAACTCATCGTCTTCGTCTTCTTTATCTTCCTCCGACGAATATTCCTCTTGTACAGAATTAGAATCCAAACTATCCGTACTTTCTTGTCGACAAACTATATTAGGATCTTCCATTTCAATCATTTCGATGGCTTTCACAGTAAAACCGTTAACACTTTCTTGAATAAAATTGACCCGTGTCTTACTTCTCAGACTAAGAAATTACATCTGTAATGATTTGAAAGGCGCGCGAGATCATTTCAAATCCCACTTTTCTCAAGAGATGTTAATTTTAAAGTGCGCACGCTCGACGATTTTAAACTCTTGCCAAAATTTATGACAAACTGGCTAAATTAGTTTTTAGTATTTAATCCAACCGAATAATTAATTATTTAATTCTTAAATTAAATTTGACAGTTATAATATACCTATCAAAAATTATAATAATTTAATTTATCTAAAAGGCTTTATTTAGCATCTTGATTTCCAAAATCTGATCTTACAATAATAAATTACAATTGTGACGTCTCATTATGACTTTGTGAATAGGTTGTTTACATCTACGTCGTATATTGAAACAATTTGAAATTAGAGGTTAATTTTATAACTCAAATTTATTAGTGCATGAAAAAATATTTTCCACAACAAATTTTTCAAAACACCGCAGTACCTCGAAGGGAGTTATATATAATATACAAGTTTATCTTTAGTTGCTCATTATTTGTAAAGTATTCGTGACATTAATAATATTTCTATACATTTCCCCTCCTACGCTATTTGTGATCCCATCCCCCATTATCCGTTTCCTTCTTTTCCAAGTTTCTTCCATCCACTCCGCTCCAACTCTCCTTTTCGTCTAATATTTCTTCTTCTTCTTTCATCCGCTCTACACTCCCTGCACTCTACTCTATCAACATATGCTTCATATTCTCCATACCTTCCCCACATACCTACTCTGCAATTCCTTTCTTCCTCTTTTCTCCAATACGTATTATCCAACTCTTGATTATCGCATCTGAACCTAGCTATCATTTTTTTCCCTTCCCCTTTCAGATATTCTGGCAGCCTCTTTTATTTTTGTCCATCTCCCCTGCTTTTGTATGCCCTGTCTCGTCTTATTACCCTCACTCCCTCTTTTCTTAATATCTGTACTTCTTCTTTCGCGTACCCGTTCTTTTGTATAATTTCTCTCTACTATCTTCTTCGTACCTACTTAACTCGCCCTTCTTTTATCTCTTTCCAGCATTTCTGTAACATTTTGCATTTCGTTATTTCTCTCATTTCTTCCTCATACTTTATGGCGCTGCGTCCCGCCTCTACTCTTATTTTTTCTTCTTGCGCTTCCTCTCTTATAATATACCCTAGAGTTCTCTAACTAGTCCCAAATAGTGATGTGTAGTTCGTGAACGAATTGTTCGCATGAACTATTCATTTAAGGTGAACTGAACGAACTATTTCACTTCAGACATGAATAACAGTTCATTTTGAACTATACAAGTTTTTATATTCTGTGTATAAGTAGTCAGTCATGACATGTCATGAAACATATAAAAAATACCAAATAGAAAAACACAAAAATTAAATGTTTATCTCCGTTTATACAATATACACGTAAAACCGTTGATTGATTTCATTCAACGGTAAAAGGAAAAATTCTAACATAATTTAAACGTATTTCTGTTCATGTACCACTGTACGTGTACGTATTGTGAAATCAGTGAAATGTTATAGAAATCAGATGGTCGTATTTCATTGAACTAGAGTTCACTGTCGTATTTAGATACGCATCAAACTAAACGAACTGTAGTTCATGTTGAACTATAAAAAAGAACTATTCACTTTAATGAAATGTTTCGGTGAGAACTATTCACTAAAGTGAGCTGGAATGCCCATCACTAGTCCCAAACCCACTTCCAATATGTTTCTTGTAGCCTCCCCACCTCTGTTGGGTAATTATGTAGAATGCGGGGCCATACACCAAGCTGTTTCAACTTCTCCCCTATAAGAGAGTATTACCAAACAACTAAGAAAAGTTGTAACATAATGACTGGAAGTCACTAAATTTTTGAAAAATTCAATAAATAAATTACATCGGTATGCGCATAAATATTTGTTGGAATTTATTGATCCATTTCACACGCATGCGCAATAGTATCGCTTGTAAATATCGATCATGTTACGGAACGATATTTGAATTTTTATGTTATCGCCACCTATAGTATTATAGCAATGAGTAGCCAAAATGTCAAAACTTGGCGTATTTGTCTATAGGTGGCGATATCATAAAAATTCAAATATCGTTCCGTAACATGATCGATATTTATAAGCAATACTATTGCGCATGCGTGTGAAATGGATCAATAATTTCCAACAAATATTTATGCGCATACCGGTCTTACATTTACGAATTTCTAATTTGTATTGTTCATTTTTCAAAGCAACCATAAATTGTGCGACTGTTGTTAACTTTTCTTCCCCTTTTATAAGTTATCCGCCCCTTTTTGAGTATTCTACAAGTTATCGATTATGTACCTACAGCGGTTCTTATAGGTTATCCGCTAGTATATAATTCCATGTTTTACTGATTTAGAAGTAATTCTCGATCGAGCGATATTAAGCTAACGGGAATAAATTCTGCACTTTGATCTTTGATTCTTGAGGTTGAGAAGAGGATTTCGCAATTCGTTTTTATCTGACTCTTTTACTATTTTAAATTAATTACTGGCTGGGTATGTGACTTGCAATACCCAAGTGCGTTTACATTTGACAACCCACACGTTCTTTCAATTCAGGAACAGACTACTGTGATTAAGGTATATAATAAATAGATATCTACCAGGGGCGTCATTTAGGGGGGGGGGGGCAGAGTAGAGCAGTTGACCCCCTGGAATTATTACTACCAAAAGAAAGTACGTTAAAAGTACGTTACACTTTTTCAAAAAAAAATTCGCCGCCCCTCCCCCCCTTGTAAAATACTGAAAAACCGCCCCTGATATCCACTTTTTGTTGACTATTCAACAATTTCTGGACTTATCGATTATGTGTTGAGTAATGCTTTACTGTTTTTTTCATATGTTTGTTTCAATTACAAATTCATTCCTATAACGCCACCTATTGAACGGTAGACTGTAACTCTACAATTAAGTGCATAGCAAAATAATTTCTTTTAAAACAAAAGGGTCTTTTTTTAGATATCATTCCAGCTAGAGCTTACAATACCGGAATTCCGGCATTTCGCAAACCGGGATCCCGGACAAAATTGATGCAATTTTTAAAACCGGTATTCCTACACAAATACCGGTATTTCGGTATTAATTTAATTTTATTTTAGTAGAAAATATTTTGGATTAATGATATTTATTTATAGTGCAAAATATTTTGTGTACAGGATGGGACAATAGTGTGTGGATGGAAGACTGTGGGTTTATTAACGAACATTTCGTTCATGGGATATGGTAAGGCTTCAAATCTAAAATTTTTTCACTTGAATCGCAAAGTTTATAGAGGATGATTTATATTAAAGTTGCATTTTTTTTAATGGAACCCCCTGTATAATCCTTGGTAAATTCTAGTGTGACTTTATGTGTCGCACATAGTACTTAAAACGAATCGTTTGGCTGCACGTGTCCAAAAAATGGAACATCGCAGGGATCACAAAGCTTAGGAGGCCGTGACGATGCGATATTACTAAAACAATATCGCATCGTCGTGTCGTAAACCGGACGGTCAAATCCAAAATCTTCTTGTGTTCGGAGAAATTACTATGTCAATTGACAAAATTTCTGTAAACGGTAACTTGATTTTTCAAATGGCACTACCAATTTTTCTTTATTACGTTTTAATTTTTGAACTATGAATTTACAAAATTATAATTGCGGGTTTATTATTTCCAATTTCAATATTGAATTTAATTTAAATTTTTTAACTTCAAGTAGCAGTAATATTGTGCGTTTCGAATTTTGAAATTTGAATTTTCAAATTATAATTTAGGATTCATTAGCATTAATATTTTGAGTTTTAATTTTTTATTTCAAATTTCTATTTTGAATACGTAATTTTTGAATTTTATGTGGATTTATTTAATTTACATCTTTGAATAACTTGAATATTTTGAATTTGGAATATTAAACTTTGAATTTGTAAGCTATGCGTTTTTTATGTTTATTTTATAGTTTCAGCAGTAAAAAAGTCAATACCGGGATCCCGGGATTCTCTTGATTAAATACCGAAAACCGGTATTCAAAATTTCTTCCGGTATTGGGAGCCATAAATCCAGCGGCTTCATAATCACCTGCATTTCCTTTTTCTCTTCCTTATGACGAATTCTTCACTCCTCTCACCATTCACAGAAAACTTTCATTTTAAAATACCCGCAGTTTGTGTTTTATACTATATGTTAGAAAGTGAACCGTTATGAGAAATTTGAAATTGTTGAGGTGCGTGAAGTTGGTAAAAAGATGGAAGCACTCACGTTGACATTTGAGGTTTTGATTAACACTTTGTTAGTGTCTATTAGTGCTTCAAAAAGTTTGCCAGAGAAATTTACAGATGTCACTGCTAGGTTCACGCTGGTACAGTGACTGTATTACAAACAGTGACGACAAGCGTGGTATCGATTTTGATTGGCCGTGGTATATTTTGCATCTTAATGGCGGCCTGACTGTGTTTACCTTTGATCAGCGTGTGGTTGCTAGGATACCACCGTTGAGTTCATATAAACCCGCCCACAATTTTGCCTCTTCATGGCGGATAATCGCCGCTTGTCGTCACTGTTTGTAATAAAGTCACTGTACACGCTGGTACAGTGACTGTATTACAAACAGTGATGACAAGCGGCGATTATCCACCATTAAGAGGCAAAATTGTGGGCGGGTTTATATGAACTCAACGGTGGTATCCTAGCAACGTTCTAAATCCAAATAAAAATCACACGTAAACACAGTCAGGCCGCCATTAAGATGCAAAATATACCACGGCCAATCAAAATAGATACCACGCTTGTCGTCACTGTTTGTAATAAAGTCACTGTACACGCTGGCTTGTCATTTCACAACCAATAACATTTAGTGCTTCGTTATTGCTTGTTAGTGCTTCAAATGTTACATAAATAATTTCGTAAACAACTATGAAATGTGGCACATTACATGTTCCAACCAATTTCACGCTAGCATTAAGATTCACCGTCGGAACACATTTTTTGTTAGCGTTTCGTTAGTTCCTTTTACTACTTTATTTACTCTACATTTTTATTTTTTAGGATGGCATTTTACCTACTTATTGATGTTTCTATAAGACGTATAACGTCGTGCCTACTTGGTTTATATCCCGCCGTGTACCGTGTATCTCGACGGCCACGACGCTTTGAAACTTCTACCTCTTATTGCTTCAATATACCTTCAATACGTATACATTATGGCAAAGTTAGTTTCAAACTACATTTTCATTACTGTTTCTAGACTATTTCACGAGTCTAGAATATCCTCAATTGTAATATTATCTTCATCTATTAGTAAATCGTTGGAACGCCTAATTAAAACACAGTAATACCATCTATAAGATGTACATTTATTGATCCAAATACAACGTTTTTGCCTATTTTTGTAAATGTTGAAAAGGAAATTTCATATACTTGCCCTTCTTCTTTACCAGCTCCATATACACTGTTACTATCTTATACACCTTTCTTTTTTTTCATATAACTCACCATGACCCCCTCCCCCCCATCCCGTTTTTGGTTTTCCCGTCCCCCTTTCCTGCGTGCCACTCTTCCCTTACCCCGCTTATTATGCCCCCTTTCGCTCTGTCTTTCTTTCCCTCCTTTGTCCCAAATTGTGCCCTCCATCTAAAACCCCTTGGAAATTTATAATTTATAAAATACATAAAATGAAGCAAAATGTCCGAAATTTGACTTTAAACGAAAAATACTTTTGACTACCAACACCAACACGTTACCAAAAATAAGTTTTATTACATTATGAAACAATAAAGAAATCTATATCTCCCACGTTACCGATGATGCCTAATGCACATTATTTTAATGATACAATATTTACAAAAAGTGTTGGATTTTCAATAATTCACTAAAAATGTAGGAGTTAAAATCTCTACCTATTTAACATTTTTAAACGTGGAAAAGACTGCGAACATTCACACAAGGTAAATATAGATCTACGAAGTTACCAAAATCTTTAGTATCTATCATCATCACTTCTTTATGACGTTTCAATATGAGTCACTTTATTTATACGCTTAGTTCAAAGAAATGTGGTTGTTTCTCATACTGACATACTTCAGCTTAATAGGTTTGAACATACTAAAACTTCAAGATATTTATTTATACTGACGTTTGTATAACCAAATTAAGGTAAAATTGTAAATACACAAATTTGACGATATTACCTGATGACATGAATGATTAATTTGTATCTATAAATCTTCAGTGGATAAATACCTACGTTCAGTTAAACGTCGAGAATTAATTGCCATTTCATTACTGGACCAAAATTATTGTTTGGTTTCGCACATTCTTTATAGTGTTTGGACGTACGATATAAAGCAGCATAGCTAATTAACCAATCGCGAATCAGCACTGCTGCACATTACCTAAGTAATTAAGTCGTTGAGAAATGCAACGAAGTAGCTATTTTCGTTTGTTAAGACAAAAACCTTCAGATTTTATCCTCCACAAGTTCGAAATGAAATTAAAACAGTATTTATTTGCATCGTAACGGCTGTTTATTTTTAAATTATACCCAGTAATTATTCATGTAATCACCTTCCAATTGAAATTGCCAAGTCAATGTCGAAAATAATCGAGTGAAAAGTGCTTCAAAAAACCCAATGATTCTACAAAAAAAAATATTTCACTTTATCCAATAAAAAAAACATTCAGGTATAACCAATAAGTTTATTTCCAGAAATTATCACCTAGTCCTAGATCCCCATTCCAAACCAAGGCTAAAAGAGTTATATTTTCGCATGGAGTATAATGACTATAGCAACAGAATAGGGTTTGTGAGAAAAATCAGACCTCGAACGAAATATCCATAATTAGATTAAAATATTATTATATTATATCTTAGTGAAATGGTGAATCATAAAAAGGAAATGAGCATTTATTTTTAGGATTCGATTATATAGATCAAAAAACTAAGACTCATTGCTAAGTGTAAAAATGGTTGGTAGTATTTATCTACGTCATGAATTTTTGGCCTGTTCATATAAATACAGATAAACTGAATGAAAGAAAAATAGTTGTAAAGATTTGAAATTTTACTTAGCAACATCATTCTCCTGTCATCTTATCAATTCTATCAGCGTAATACTTGAAGAGTTTATTTTACAAGAGTAGGTATCTATTTTTAGGTGGGTATAAATACTTAGTATGAACAAACGGGTTATGAATTGTTCCATTTAATCATAGCAAATCAATCTTAGGTACGTCGTACCTATTTGTGCGAGTGGTACTATATCTTTCTAGAGAAATATAATTGTCTGATGTTAAGAAAACAATTCATTAGTAAAGAAGTGTCACATAAGTTAAATTAAAAACGGAGGTCACAACTAGATCAAAAAAATGTTACGGATCATAAATTTTGTTTACATGTATCCAACAAAAAAATTCCAAGAAGATATCTATAGGTAAGTGTTTCCTAATTTTTCATACTCAAAAATACGTCTACTAAGGTGTCGTGCAATGCTGTGAGCTGACCTTAAAGACTTCTGTCTCACAAACGTTAGAATAAGACACAAAAGCTGCCATAAATCTCATTTATGGCCAATAATATGACACTTATTTTTAATGACACAATTGTTAGCACAAACACAATAGATTCCATAGCAACTGGTATTACCTATGTTTCATAATTGACTCTGACATTGAAAATTTATTAATTAGTTTTTTCGTAAATAAACACTTTTAGGCAATGCTGTTTCTTGCATGTTATTTTTAGTTACACCTTTACAAAAACCATACACTGCGTTGCTAATATAGGTGTATAACATATATTCAACTTTCCAAAGGGGTCTGGTATGGGGGCCGCTACTAAAGGGCATGGGGGAGCTAGAATTTCATAAATCGCATAAATCCGTTTTAGAAAATGTTAAAAACTCACAATATAGCCACCTTTGGAATATAATGTTCTATTCCATCGGTGACTGCATAGTATGGCAAGCCGTTTTACCATTTATTCACTTTAGACGTTAATCTGTCATTTTAATTCAATTTTATTTCCATGTCACTTGGGATAATGAAAATTACGTTATTTTCGTTAAGAAGAATGCAATTTTTATTTTTAATTAAAATTTAAATACATACATGTTTTCATTCTAATTACGAAAAAAATACATAAAACGTATTGTTCCTGATGGAAAATTTAGGAATTTACCTGAACGAAAGTATATTTTTCATTACCTACCTAACCAAACTTGAATTTATCTTTTAAATTACCATAAAAATGATTTTATATATTACAATTTAAGTTCTACTGCAAATATTTACTCATAGTTAAAACAACTGTTTTGTTACAATAACTTTAAAATAAACAAAATAATAAATTTAAAATTTAAATAAGAATTTAAATGCTTAACTTTTTTGATGTCAACATAAACTAATTTTTTATGTTTATTTGAAAAGTAAATTCATTTTTCCTTAAGAAATAGATTTGAATTAAAATGACTGTATAACGACTGCAGTGAATAAATGGTAAAACAGCTTGCCATAAGCATAGCCTATTGATTTATTAATTTAAAAATAGGTAAAAACTTTCAAGTATTCTAATTCTATTAATTCTATTCTAATAACAATTTAAAAAAGGGGCAATAATAATTTAAAAAAAACAAAACATATTTTTATTTCTGAACTCAACTAAAACTGAACTAAACAAAGGTACTTAGCTGTTTTTTCCTTTGCTGCAATATTTTAAATCACGTCACATCACACAGATCAAGCGGCGGAACACCACAATATGAAACGTTGAAGGTATAGTAAACGCACCAAGAGCCTAAGACCCACGATTGACACACTCACAAACTAAGGAAGCTCCGTCATGATATGATTTAAAGAAGAAATGAAAATGGAGATATTGAGCTTATTATTTCTGATTAGGCACACAATTACACTAAGTTGCATTTAGCACTATGAAATCTACGCGTTTGAAAAATTCTTTAAAATATTAATAGTTCCAAAAACTCAAATTAATCTACAGGGTTCGGAAAATTTAAAACTGCTGTATTTTTATTTATTTTATTGTAACATTAATGTATTTACAAAAAAATACAATTTTATGTTAAGTTAGACTTGACAGGTGGACACCATTAATTTTTACACATTCTGGTAGTATTGTTCGAACATTTTTGCATCACTCACCGTAACACTTTCGGTGTAATACGTGCAACTTTTTTAACTTTTAGTTTTAGTTCCGCTAGTATTTGCGGTCGCTCAACGTACCTTACTCTTGAGCCAACAGCCAAGCCCGAAGAAAAAAGTCGCATGCGGATAAATTAGGTGATGTAGACGGCAAAGCAATGCCTCCACTTTTGGATATGATATGGCTGGAAAAGAGTTCCATGAAAGTAGCAATAGACATACGAGCAGTATGACTGGTAGCAGGTAGCGCCGTCCTGCTGAAACCACGTAATCTCTGGAAATCGAACCAGTTCTTGCCTCAGAAATGTTGTAACCATGTTTGTGTAAGGAACTGAAGTAGTTAACTGTTCTGGCATTTCCTGGATCATCTTCAAGAAGGAATGTCCCAATAATGCCAGATGATGAGAGAGCACACCAACATAAAACTGCACATTGCGACGTTCTCCACGTCTACGTCTGACCATCATGCGACCATCGTGCACTCCCAAGCAGAATCGGAATTCGTCACTGAAGACCACCTTCCGTCAACGGAAGCACAGGACTGCAAGCCAAAAGCCCTAATTCAACGGTAAACTGTACGAAGGGTTACAGGACGTCCTTCGTTTCGAAACTATTAATCGGCTATTGATATTGTACTCAAGAATCGATCTGTTAATGCCATTAATCGAAGATGAAGGTCCTGAACCAGATTTGTCTGTCTTGGCCGTCCACTTCCTCGTCTAGGACGTTGTTGACCTTCTCTAGACCATGCTTGATAACACCGTACCACAGAGGATTGGTTACCGTTAAGACGATTAGCAATTTCTCTGAGTGAAAAACCACCTTCACGTAAGCCAATAGGTAATGCGATCTCTGTCGTATTCACTCAGTTGTCGATAATTTTTACGTTGGCGTACTTTAGGCATAATCGCAGTCTCAAAACGCAAAGAAGAACACAAAAACAAAAGAACTGCAAAAAACAATACCTACCGAAATCGACTTAATCTCTCAAGAAATATGCCCGATAATTTCGATTGCAACAACCTTAGATCATATACACTCCGTAGCGTAGATAGAGCATTAATATCCTTTCTTGTCTTATATAGAAAACGAGCCAAGATGCCAGACAGAGAAGCGATATATTTTTGTCTTTAAAGGCGATGCGCACTTTAAACCAGGGTTCGAAAAAATTCGATTTTTATAATAAATATCAAAAATCCGATTTTTTGGTATATATCCAGGCTAAGAAGTGTCAAATTACCACATTTTTTATTTTAAAAAAGTAACAAAAGAATGTTTATTTGAGAAAGAATTTTTTAATGAACACAAGCTAGCCATACCTACTGGTAAGTTAAATGGCACCTTCTTTTTCGTTCATCCGCCCCATATTTCACTATTCTAACCACTGTGGTTTTTGGCCCCTTGGTGACATGTGTCGAGTTGATTCATTTAGAGGTGCGTTGCAACAAGGTTGCAACTTTCTCGTAACGCATTATAAACGTTTAGGTAATCGTCTGTCCAACCTACATTAACTTCCTCTCTTTGTAGTAGTGCATTTCCGTTCAGGTGAAAAGGTGGGCATTTGTCTCTCCTTGTTGTGAATGTTACGTGCCTAGAATTTTGAACATTTGGCTTGATGCACCATTTGTCTAGCCATACTCACACTTACAATACATTTATAGGATGGTGGAGGCTGTGGATTAGGATGTGAAGCTAGGATTGCTGTGTCATCCGTAAATATAGCAATGAATGTGTTTTGATTGGTTGATAAATCCGCTACGTAAATTAAATACGGGCCCAGACCGCTGCCCTGTGGTACCTACCTATTCCAGAGTTGATTGGGTTTAATTATTTAGCCGATACATATTTATTTTTTTATCGAGTGCACCATGTTAACGTATCTATTCAGTAACCAGGTCGTTCACAGCTCATGAACCAACTTTTATCGTTGAGTCAACGCTTTTATTATACAGATATTGTACCTACAATCAGTATATATTATAATGTATATTTGGTTGTCTATACGTCTACATATTATACCAAAAAGTATACCCATAGAGAAGCGTGATTCAAAAAGAATAACACAATTTTAAACGTCTGTATTTAATCAAAGAAACATAATAGTGCAGTCAAATTAGCAAATGACATGGAAAAAATTAGATACAAAGGTTTCTCAACGGAAATCTGCAATACATAATGTACTGAATAACATACTAAAAGTCCCATGAAATTCCAAAATGGCAACTTGGAAAAAAATGGGCGCCATTTTGTTCTTTTTAGTTTTTTTGAAATATCTTAAAAACCACTAATTTTTGGGAAAAAATACAAGAGTACTTTATTAAAGAAGAGAAAAAAACATATAAGATATGTAGCAGCTAAATTACGTATGATAAATATTACTGAAGATATCAAAGTTCAATTACTAATGGAACTAGAATAATGTGATGAAATTAGCATTTGACTTGAAGAAATTGTATTTTTTGTTTGAGATGTTATAAAATCAACTTATATGCAAAGAAATATTTATTTTACAACCAACTTTATACACAATATTATATAATAATATACTAATTTATACAGGGTGACTGGTTCATAAACGTATATATTGGAGGACATGTTAATAGAGGTCATTTGCAGTTGTTTTAGCCAAACATGCCTTATACGAATGTGAATAGTTGTTGAGATATTCTAATTTTTGTGTTTTCTTAGAAATCCGCCATATAGTCGTACTAATTTAAAAATTAAAGCAAATACAACCTTTTTTTCTGCAATATTTCAGTTTCCCTCATTAGATTACACATTGGCAGACATTCTCTATCAAAAATTATGTTAAATACTCCGATCTAATAAAAATACGAAACCTAAAACCTCCACTTGTAAAAGAAAACTTCGAACAATTTGAACATTCACACGTAGTTATTTCAAAATACAAGTGGAGGTTTTAGGTTTCGTATTTTTATTAGATCGGAGTATTTAACATAATTTTTGATAGAGAATGTCTGCCAATGTGTAATCTAATGAGGGAAACTGAAATATTGCAGAAAAAAAGGTTGTATTTGCTTTAATTTTTAAATTAGTACGACTATATGGCGGATTTCTAAGAAAACACAAAAATTAGAATATCTCAACAACTATTCACATTCGTATAAGGCATGTTTGGCTAAAACAACTGCAAATGACCTCTATTAACATGTCCTCCAATATATACGTTTATGAACCAGTCACCCTGTATATGTAGGTATATAGTTTATTTTATAATAAAACTTAAAAAACCGCCGCGCCGGTGCGACGTTTAAAAGTTGTAAGAAACTATTAAGAGTTCAAATCAAATATAAACTCTTCTTCTTCTTCTTCTTCTTCAATATCATGTATAATACATGGATTCTCACAGGCTATACCAAAACATTGTCCACACTTGGAAGAACACTTCAATCCGAGTTTTTGCAAGAGCAGGCTTTACCACAAGAACCTTCCTTGCAGTTGCAAAAAACCATTTTTAGAATATCGGATGGAGCTATATCTTTTGTCAATGCTTTAGGAATAAGATTTGCTAGATTACCTTTGGTCCACCCATATTTTAATGGATCTAAGTTTTGACCAATCCATTCTTGTACCTAAAAATTGTAAATAATAGTATACTTTACAACAAATATTACGTTATTTACCTGGTGATATACCCTCAATAGATGTTGTGTAGCAGCATCTTTTGTTGGTGGTAGTGATGCCAAATTAAATGTTGATGACAATCCTTGCCGCGAAGTTAATCTATTGTACAAGGTATATCTTAAATCGTCCAAATCTTGTGTATTTTTTGGAGGTTGATATAATTTCGCAATGAACTTTAAGCCTATTTCCATCAAACTTTCTATAGCAGAGTTTTGTTCTAAAAATATGTTAAGACTCTTGCACAAATTAATATCCCTTTTCAGTAACTGGCAGACAAAACTTTTTACTTTTTTTAAACATGAAAGATGTTGTATCGCATCCTGATACAGCATGTAAAAATAAAATGCAACGTCTTAAGTGGCCTAATTTTATTTGAAGCTGCATTATATTTGTTATTCTATCGGCTTTTGTAGCTTTTCCCGGGCGCATCAAAAACATGTTATTATGCTGCGAATGATGAACTAGAAGGACAGCAATATCAGTATCCTCAGATACAACTGTCACTGCTTTTCCACCGTTGGGGAGATCGATTGCTGCCTTAACAATTAAATAATCTGCGTCCCTTTCAGCTTGCACAACTGTAATTCCTGATTTTTTGAGGAATACTGTCAACATGTTTATAATCTTCTGCTTATTATTCCGATTTCTCAAAAAATCTTCCTGTGGTGTTATGACTATAGTTTCTTTGTGAAACGATATTTCTGTCTCATTTCCTGATCTTATATTTTGCAAACTTTCTTTCGTTGATGAAAGGTCTGAATTATAGCCATCAAATACTATTATACAGTTCGAATTATATACATGTTTGGCTTAATTAGTGTACTGATCACAGATCTGTTCAAATGTAGCAGGCTTTTGCCAAACTACTTTGTGTAGAAAGAAACCGCCATCAACAACATAAACTGATTCTTGGTCTAGTTGGGTACAAGGTGGTTCGACAGCATCAAAATAAGTTCGCAATAAATATACAGAATACTAAAAGTAATGTACTTTTTTGTATATTTACATCACTAAAAAAATTCATATCTCTATTAATATCTAAAGAACATTTATCAAAAATATGTTTTTGGACGTATTTCTTAATTTTCTGTAAAAAAGGTCTCTTGATATTTTTTTCTAAAATTAATACTTTTTGAGATATTTCGAATAAACTAAAAAATCCAAAATGGCGACCGTTTTTTTCGCATTTGCCACCATGGGATTTTTTGGGACTTTTAGTATATTACTAAGTACATACTGTACTACACATTCCGACAGAAATTAGCTTGTAGGAAATTTTTTCCGTGTTACCCCCTAAAATTAGCTAATTTGACTGCACTATAATAGAACCTTGTGTTTTACATGATTATAACGAGTATTTAAAAAAGTTTTTATCAATCAAGTTCACAAATGTTCAATATGACCCCTTCCAGACACTCGAGCGATATCAAACCTTTTCTTCTCTGCAGAGTTATAGATGTTTAAAATTGTGGTATTCTTTTTGAATCACGCTGTATTTTCTCTATGATTATACCGAAGGGTATACCAATGACTTTACAATGGCCTGGGTATACCTGTAACGTTATACACTATTGATTATACAGGGTGTGTATAAATTGACGGAAAAGCTACACGCTGCGACATTCTTCGTTCAATTCTGAATCGAAAATCTTAATGGTAAAATGTTGTATCATGCTTCATATGTCTTCACGAGGTTCTCGAAGTTCGGACTTTTGGTCTATAAATAAGTGTTAATTTCGGTATTTGTTTGTAGAGATAGCTGCACTTAAGAATAATGAAGGAATTTTGATAATTTTGTTTCGTTAACGATTTCTCTTTTGGCTTCAAAGTTTGTTTTTAACATTTCCTTTATTAACGTATTTTTACCGAAAACACATTTGGCAATGTTGTAGAACAAACTTTCCATTCTAATGCGATTTCAAAAGATTTCAATCATAAGTATCATAGCAACGGTAGGTATTACAGTCGTATGCTGGTTTAGAGTGTTGCCAAATGTATGTTTCTTTTAAGTGGCTCCTGAAGACATACGAAGCATAATAGAACAATTTAACATTATAATTTTCAATTCAGAATTGAACGAAGAATGTCGCAGCGTGTAGCTTTTCCGTCAATTTATACACACCCTGTATTTATGTACCTTTTACATATATCAATATTATAGGCAGTCTACACGCGGACACGCACGTAGATCTTGAACTATACAGGGTGAAATATCCGAATTATGCTTAATTCGGCCCTAACGAGATTTTTGGAATGTGTATCATTCGCAGGCACCAAGAAAATTGGGAAGCTGGTGTTTTGTGATGGTGCTGTTTTTTGACAAACAATATTGAATTTCAAAGATTGACTGTTTTCTTCAGTAATGGAGCATAGTGACTAGGTGAACACTTCAACAGTAACTTATCATGACATATGCTGAACATCAGTTTCTATTTCTTTGCTGCTAGTGCACCAGTAGATTGGTTTTGAACGAGGGGGAGAGGGTGGGGGAGTGGAAGATCGTTACGTAACAGATATGTAGGTATATATATTTTCGATCATTAAATTGTGGTTTTGTCTTGAGTTTTTATAGAGGTTTTTATTATTACACGTTACCTACATGTTACACACAGGGACGGGGTGTCGCGAACTGCGTTACAATTTCGTTAGGAAGGGGTAAAAAATCGGGTTTCTTGCGATACTTACGTAATTTATGGATTGCCCCCCATTTCTGATATTGTTATCCATAAAGTGGACTTCAATTTCAAAATATCACAAACTTAGTGCTTTTACAAAAACGTCAAAACTAAAAACTCCCTCCCTTTTTTTACTATCTTCGATTCTATCGTATGGCGCCCGCATTTCTTTCGCGACTGTCGTTCCCCTATTTCTTCAAATTTGTGAACTGGTTTGTTCACACTCACTCGGCCCTTCCTGATATTTGCCACAAGAAGAGCTCATATTTTTGAGGAGGAATGGTTATACACATGGTGCATGAGAACGATGTAATAACCGAATTCTATTGGTTAATATTATATGAGTGAAATAATCAACAGTAAGATCATAAGTGCTCAACTCTTGTCGGCAAGATTTTTATTTTGTATGAGCACTGGTTGCTTGGCAATTAAACGAGATCAAATTGACGAAAAGACCCGAGCGCAGAGCGCGAGGGTTCTTTTCCCAAGAATTTGATCGAGTTTAATTCTTCGAACATAGAAGGTTTAATTACCTTTTAGCAATCAATGCAAATACAAAATAAAAATCTTGCCTGACAAGAGTTGAGAACGAATAATCTTCGGTTGGAGAATTAACTGAATGAAGCGTCAATTTACTTTGTCAAAATGACATTTGATTTTTTTAAATATTAATCAATACCTACTAAAACAATGAGGTAGCGGCAAGAAAAGTAGCATACATTCTTTTCAGTTAAAGAAATTTGTGATTGGTGCATGTGACACTGTTCTTAATGTCTCATTGGTCTACAACACTATGAAATTAATTATCAGTTAAAGAAACTTGTGATTGGTGCATGTGACACACACTGTTCTTAATATCTCATTGGTCTACAACACCATAAAGTTAATTATCAGTAAAAAAGTCACGTATGTATAATAATTATACATTTTATGTGGTATTTAGTTTAATAACACACTGCAAACTACATGAAGAATAGAATGCTACATTAAACACTAAGTCTATTCTAAAATACCTTGTCATAGCTGTATTAACAATAACCATCACAGATTATAATAAGCTATGGACAAAATGAATGAATAATAGTGGAAAAATTGATATATACATAAAATACAACACAATGCAACAATGCTTACAATGAAATATACAATTTCAAACAAAACAAGTAATAATTATCTATATTGTCTTTTTTATGGTTACTTATGATGTAATTTAGTAAATGTCTTTTTTAACAGAAAAAATGCATCATTAAACATACAAACAAAATTGAAAAATATGTTCTACCTACGCAAGCAAAAACACTCATCGTTCAATGATGCATTTTTTAATTAGTTTAACAAAGAAACCATTAAGGAAAATTACATATTATTATAAAATAGCCAACAAATACAAATCTTCAACTGCTTTAAGCGTGTTTAAAATTATACAATTTGTACGCCTAAAATATGACGTATTTAGCTGATCAGTTTATTTTTGCTATTACATTCTTACAAAAGCTAGCTTATGCAATTATTTCTTTTAAGCTCATTTTGAGATTGTATCTTTATATAATAATTTAACATTGTATGAAAGTAACTATCGATATGCATACATAGTAAAGACATGTGTATTGTTCAGATTCACTCGTTTACATACAAAAATTTTAAATAGTCATTCCACGAGTAAGTATTCTGTATTCGTATTTCGTACAAATACTGATAGTTTAATAAAATATTAATACTTACTGTTTTATTTGCAACATTATAAAATGCTATTGTAGTAAGATAGGTCCCAGTTGTTACATCACAACATTTAAGTATATACAACTATACAAACAAGCCGCAAGTGTTACAAAATTTTCAATTTCAACTGGTAGTTAAAAATAAAACTGTCAGCTCTGTCCACTCTATGCGTTTGATAATAAAAAAATTTATTTTAGTTTTTCGTAATATAAAGCTTATTAATTTACTACGTATATATTTTTTTGCAAATCTGTCGCTATTATTATAATATATTTACCTCTTATTGAAAACTAAAAATTTTATACGCGCAATAAACTAATTAATAATTATCACAAATGGTAACATTCCTCGACGATAAATGGATTTAAAATTTGCAATAACAACACTACAATAAGCAAGGGTACATGCAAGAGAAGATATGAATAGGTGATTAACTGAAAATATACCAATATACAATTTAAGGCACAGTATGACTGTATCTCAGTACTTTTTTGATAAAATATTTATAGCCTACCAAATAATTTCCAATTAAATATGATTGGTAGGTGGAAAGAATAAATGTTAATGAAATTCATAGTATACAGTATAAAAAATATATAAGTAAATTTTATTGTGCATATATGTGAACACGAACAGTCAAAGATGGTTTTATATTAGTTAAGAGCTGTGCATGAAGTACAAATAAAAGTAACTTAATAAAAGCGAGCATAAAAGATTTACACCGTGACGACATATAAGAACTTGTCAAAAACAAAATAGTATTTAGTAAGCAGTTGTGGTTTATGTTCTAATACTTAAAATTAAAGGATAGTTTATCGTCGTAGACAAAGAGTTATAGCAAACAAAACAAATTAATATAGAATGATTGTTTTGAACCCCCCCTGTAATGCAAGGGATTTATCCTAAAAATAGCTTTTTGGAAAGACCGAGTGGATAAGAGATGCCTTAAACTAAGGAAGCAGAATCATCATTGTCATCACCCTAGTGGATCTGAGTCAATCCAATCGATTCTTGCCCATTCTGGTAATTCGGTTTCATAATCCCAACCAGGACCCTGCAACACAATTAAATAGTAAAAGTAGTGAAAAATAACATCATTCATGCTACAATTAAGTTGAGACATGCGATATTAACCAGAAATTAAAATTATAACAGTGAGGTTATTGTGTCTGTTCAGGAAGGTCTATATCACAACCGCCACTGATCATAACGGCCACCCAGGTTTTTGGTATTTCATAACGGCCACCTTCATCACAACGGCCACTAATATTATTTGATCATAACGTGAACAAGGTGGTCAAATAGTATTAGAGGCCGTATGTGATCAAGGTGGCCGTTATGATCAGTGGCCGTTGTGATCAGATCCCGTTCAAGAGACACTTGTACAGACTATACCTACCATTGAGCACTATAAGGGCTTTGTTTTTGGATCTTGAAGCCTTAAATAAAACTACAAATTCCTTCATTCCTCTCCGAGCAAATTTCATAGACATTACTCTAATCGAATTTGTCAACTCATTCCAGTCAAAAGTTTTTCAGAACTAAGGTGAAGTGGGGTAAGTGAGGTCGCGGGGTAAGTGAAAACGGCGCAACGTAAATCCTAATACGAACTAAGTTGGCAATACTGTTGGTAGGTTATGTTGGTAGCATCCGTTTAGTTTGACAGGAGACAGTTGTTAGTCTGTTAATTGAACAAAGTAACGTATTAGTGAAGCATTCCGTTGATTCGGTTTTTCGACTTGATAAGCAAGGTTAGTATTATTTATTAATTACGCTGTTGTTATCGTATTTTCTGAGATATCGATATGAATCTTAGGTTGCTGTATGATGATTTGTTACTGAATTGAATAGTGACACTCAATAATTGACAAAGGATAGTGATTTATTGTTATATACATGTTCCCACTTGCCCCTTGATAATATGATAAAGGGGCAAATGAAAACCGTTACCCTAGGGCAAGTGGGAACAAGTTCCCACTTACTATGAGTCAATCATTGCAAGTTAAAGTATAGTTTGTATACTCCCAGAACCCAAGCAAGGAAGGCGAGGAGACATGTGTTTTCCTATATCGTTTTGGACATACAGTCTTCAGTGAATGGTAAAAATGTGTACTTACTAGTGTTACTTTATTAAATATTACTTAAAATGTCTTATTTTAGGAGTTCAATATTTTAGTTATTTAGTTAAGACCTTAGCATTATACATGTTTTAGTTTAAAGTTTTGTATCTCTCTCCTCCTTTGAAATAAAATTACTTGTGGAATAGACATGAAGTCTACTTTTATCAGAGAGTTTTCCACTTACCCCAGGCCTTGATTGCAGTTTAACTAACTAAGAATTTGATGATGTTCTCACTTACCCCAAGACAAGGGGCAAGTGAGAACACGGACGGTGCCAAAAAAATAAATAAAAATTTCTGAAATGTTATTAAGCTATTTCCGTCTATTCAATAGTATCCATCACAAACCTATTGAGTCACGTTTTGAATAAAGCAGCAGCATGAAACTTATATATTAAATGAGCTAGGGGCTTCTAAAGTTAACCTTTTATATTCGCGTTCTCACTTACCCCACTTCACCTTACTTAAAAGTTATTGTTCTTATATCTAATAACAATAACTAATTATCAATTGTGAGGATAATTTAACCAGAGAAGAAATCCTTTAGTAGGTACACACATAAATCTTGAAATTTCTATTTTCTAGTTTTTATTTTTTTTAAGTACTTAACAATGTTGACAGATTGCAGAAATTGCAAAAATCTAATAAAGCTGTTATAAAACCAAAGTTATAAAGTTCATGTTTTGATAATAACAAAATTTTTCCTATCCAGCAAACGCTATAATCAAAACTTTAACAGTGTAAAACCAAAATACCGATCGTTAAAACTAAAATATAAACAAATCTGTTTTGCAATTTAATTTTGTTTCAATATGTCGAAGTGTGGGATTCCTAACCATTTCAATACTACATATTTTGATGAGTTACTGAATAAACGGTTAGGTACCTACACTTAATTTTTCTGTACCTAAATGTAACAAAAGCGATTTCTAAGTATCACCTTTGTTTATGGTATCACCAAGAAAATGAACCTTTTGAACTGATTGTGTGTTTTAATTTGTCAAATTTATACGTCCATATCATATTCTGAATAATAGCATTGACTAAAGGATTTTTCAATCAACGATAATAGCTAGTATAGATCATATGCTAGGTAGGAAATGAGTTCAATAACTCAACGACTTTGAATGCAACAACTAAAGGTCAACGAGTTTAAGGTCAATAAATCCATACTCAACGTTTCCAATGTCAACAATCTCAATTTGCGCCCCATTAGTAAAATTTTGGCTAAATAAGGTATCAAAATTGCTGCGTGTTGAATTTTGAAAGCTAATTTTCAAAATGTGTTCAAAACGGCTTGAAAAAATGAAAAAAAAGACACTCCCTTTATAGCAACTTCTGTTTTCGTTACGAACAGCTTTGTATTAAAAATTCAAGTCAAAAGAGGCCAAAGTGGCCGAGATAAACGTTGCATAAGATTATTTTGAAAATATCTCTTGAGATAACGAAAAAATAAATCGAAAGTTTTTTACGAAAAATTCAAGTCAAAAATATCAACACGGCCAAACTGAATCTTGTAAACTTTTGTAAAATATAGAATTCGAGGACGTTGACCTTCTGTTATTGGTGTCGTTGAACTCGAGTTTTTCCGATTGTCGAACTCATGTCCTATTTTTCCCACATTACATTTAATTTAAGGAATTAAGGGATAAGGGGTAGACAATCATTTTTCTTTTATGAATGTTCTGACACAGAAAATGATTATTCAAATTTTACAATACGTTGAAGTGTTTATTTGCTTTTGGAAATACATATATCTATCAGTGGTGGCTCGTCAGGTGACGCAGGTTGCTTCACTAGAAATTTACGGATTTGAACTCGTATGGTTTCATACCATTTTTCTGTATTGTGTCTGTGTGTTTGTATAAATTCTGCGTCGCCTATTTCTAAAGTCACGAGCCGCCACTGGTACCTATACACTTCATGTTTGTGTCTGTTGGTTTTGCTATAATCTGGTCGTTTTTGCATTTGCTTTGTGTAGTTATAGAAAATATTTTAATTTAAAATTCATTGCAATTTAGTGAAGAACAGTTTATGTTCATGATATTATCTGTATCTATTATTTAAATCGAACGTAACGTAAATAATTTAGGTACTAAAGCGAATGTGATTCCTACAAAGGCGTAGAAGGGCCACATGTAGTTATTTAAAAAAAAATTAATAAATTATTCCGACTTTAAACTCGGAAACTAACTATTGCCTTATATACATTATGTAATATCATATTACAAACAGGGTGGGCCAACGAAAAGGTAACCGACGGGATTCTGGCTAGAAACAATTTTTTTTTGAGAAATGCAAAAACACGTCATTTTTTATATGAAGGGGGGACAACTTTTGTCATGATTTTCAACCTGAAATGATTTCATCCCTTAGCGCCGTGAGAACAATCGCTAAAATTTAGATAGGGATGATGGGGCAAGGGATACGTCATTTGAAAGGTCTTTCTTTTCTGAATTCAGTGCACCATAGTTCTTTTTTCAAAAACGGGGTATATAATTGGATAAGGGATAACTTCGAATAATAAAAACACAAAGCCTCCCCTTCTATAATTTAATAATAATTTGTAGGAGATACTTGCCCCAGCATCCCTATATAAATTTTAGGGGTTGTTATCACAGCGCTAAGGGATGAAATCATTTCAGGTTGAAAATCATGACAAAAGTTGTCCCCCTTCATACAAAAATTGACGTGTTTTGCATTTCTCAAACAAAAATTGTTTCTAGCCAGAATCCCATCGGTTACCTTTTCGTTGGCCCACTCTGTATGTCATATGATATTACATATACAAGGTAATAGTTAATTTCAGAGTTTTAAGTCGGAATTTTTTTAAATTCCGAGTTTAAAGCCTTCGTAGATTCCTTCTACAGAGAGTGGGGAAAATTAACTAATGGCCGACTGATCAAAAATGGGAGCTTCACAAAACCACTAATATTTATTTATATTTTAAGTAATTCGTTAAAGTAAATTCATCTTTAGCTTCGTTTCAGTACCTATCTATTAATTAATCGAACCCAGTTTGAATTGTTTGAGATTAAAAAGCACCGGTAGCAAGAAACTCAATTTACAACCCTGAAAAATCGATCTGTGTTTAATGCCGATGATCGTGAACCTACCAAGTCCTGTTCCTAATAAGTAATAATCAACATTAAACATGACCACGCAAATAAAACTTTTTGGACTAATTGTCAAATAACGTTTTCGGTACAACCCAAACCTACTAAATAAACGCAAAAATTTCCATGTTTTTCGCTAACTACGCAATCCGCAAAGATCTTTCTACGTTGCAAATTTTGATTCTTATTATCGGTACTGATTCGGAACGTTTTTAAAGTACATAATAACAAAAAAGCAAAAGTAAAAGTGAATATGGTTTCAATGTTATCTCAAATCCTAACTGAAATAACTCATAAAGATTACATAATGAAAACTGCTCCTTCCTACCTACGTAAAACAATTTACGAACCTTGTATTTCCAGGCATGAAGATACATCACTAAATCTTGAGGTTTTGGATCACGATACCTAACTTTACATTCGTAACAATGCTTATCTACAGTCATTTTATCGGGATTAAAGCTGAGATCGGGTGCTTCGTGTCCGGTTTGTGTGGCGACCGTAACTTTTTCACGATCACTTCTACAGTGAAGAGGATGTGGTGTTGATTCGCATGGCACTGATGTGGTATTTTCACAATTTTCATCACAAGGTGAAGGCTCTCTGGAGAGTTGATCGGATTCATCATCTCCTAAATTAAAAAAAAAATGATTTTAGAAGTAAGAAATAGCATTCTAATTTTACCTTTTGGTTCCAAAACTTCCCCTAAAGAATCTTCTAGATCTCCCTTTCTAGAATTAAACATAGATAAATCACTGTCACCATCCATTCCAAGCCAATTTTCTGCATTATGTATGTGAATTAAGTCCTTAACTAAATCTTCATCCGTTTTTCCACCTAAATCTCCACCTTTCCCTTTCATAGGACCAAATACTTCATGATTATATAAAGGATCATTAACTACTGGATAACCTGTATAAATGGGGAACGTTAGTTTAGAATTAGAGGTGATTTGAACATTACCTAAATATTGTAAATGAACTCTAATTTGATGCATCCTTCCTGTTTTTGGTTTACATAAAACAATACTCGTTCGTCCGTTATATCCTAACTTTTGAAAAATTGTGATACAATCCTTTCCTTTAGAAGAAACTTTACATACACCTATTTTGTAGCTAACTACCTCAATAGGTTCTTTACATTCAATTATTCCACTGAAACACGCAAAACAGTTAAACTTAATCAATAGAAATACGGAGAAAACGTACTCGGGAAATTCTCCTTCAACTCGGCATATATATTCTTTTTGAACAAGGCGATTTCTAATTTGGTGTTCCATTTGTCTAGCTTTCTTTGGGGATCGACCAAACAATAAAAGTCCACTCGTGAGTCGATCCAATCGGTGAATAGTTCGTAAATTCTTTAAATTGTACTCTTTGGCAAGAATGAAAACCACCGTATTATGCCGGTATCGACCACATGGATGCACCTTAATAATTAAAGTTAAACATAAATTACCTTATACTATTCGCAAATACATAAATTATACATTGTTTGTAATGGAAAAAGTGGGTAAAATGAAACGAATTAGTAGATATATGATTACCTAACCTAGTTTTAAATAACGTACAAATTTATATTATGCGAATAGACATGCTCGCTCACTTATTTTATTAATTACTTACCATGAAAGTAACATGCAAGTTAGAGGGTAAATTGACAAAGACGTCCCAATGTGTGCTAATAGAAGGCGAGACTTCACAAGCATGCAAATTTATAGCAGTAGCATTATTGCGAAGTAAGGGCATTAGTTATGGCATTAATAAATTAAGCATTAGTCATTACAACGATGGTAAAATATTTACGTTGTTTGTTTTGCGCTTTTAAGTAAATGTACATAAGGTGGTAGCGTAAAATGGATGAAGCACATCGATTCAAACATATTAGCCATTTTGCAATTTATTCGGTAACAGTGTTTAAAAAATTATCTTGTTAACTATCGACCCATTTCGTTCCAATTGAACTACGAAAAATTAAATTAGCGTGAAAATTGATTTAGTATTTAATTAGATGGGCAAAATTATTTCAATTTATGGAAACCTACAGCCTGAAGAGGACATCAGTTTGTTCTTATGACCATTATGGTCTTGAAAATGTTGAAGATACTATTGTCGGCACTTAAAGTGTAAATTACCTACACAGTAAAAGTGCCTTTTTATTTGCAGTCTATTACAAAAGCATTCAAAACGTAGAAATGTTTGTTTCTTCCAAACTCAAAACAATACTACATTCACTTAAAAACTTATAGAATATACAAACATAAACCTTTTTTATGTTTCCTGCAGGTGAAGAACGGAAGACTTGAAATTAATAAAGATGTTACAAGTTGAGCTAGGTAGTTATAAGTAATTATCATCAATCAATGGGAAGGTAATTACTAGGTAGTTGGAAATGAAAAGCCAACCATATTCACTCTCACTGTCAGATTCAGATAGTTTACTGGTTCATAAATGAATTTCAGAGCTTTCCAAACCAATTGTCTTTAAACTTATCACAAATATCTTCAGATAGGTTGCTTAAATATGGTCTAAGTATACATTCAGTGTAACCTAATTAAGCGTATTTGGGAAGAATACAGTTTCGTTATTCAGTGTACCAAGATATGAAATTGCTGGTGTAACAATTTGCACCATTCATTTTCCATATCATTCTGTCGTTTACGTATGTGTAGAAAACAAACATGTAACACAGCAGCCAATTTTTCGTATTATAAGTTCCTCTGCGGTGGGGATATTTTTGTTCAAAAGGAAATACTTTAATGACGACATAGGACATTATATAATTTTTCTTTTATAACATTAATGAAAAAATTACTTAATATAGGTACCTATGTTATGTTTTTAAATTGAACATAGTCATTATCGAACTTTTTTTGTGATCACATAGCAAAACTGATCTTTTCATGAAAAAACTAGACCATTAGTGCGCAAGTGGTAAGGACGGAAAATACTTGAACGGAAAAGAAATATTTAAGGAGCGGTACATACAATACTATACAATACTATACCTACATAAAAATAAACGAAACGCTATTACACCGCCAATCAATTAAACGAATTATATTTCCTATGTTTCCAAGTTAATTTGAATTTTAGATTGAAAGCGCTACGCCAATCAGCACAAAGAAAAGTAGGCGGAAATATTTGCTGAAAACATACAATACTATAATGCTTCATATAGGATGATTCTTTAATCCAGAAGAAGAAAGTATTTCACAAATTGTTAGGCAAGGATCCACGGTCAAAATCCAACAGAACAACCCACAGACCTTGAGTGGAAATGTTTCTAAAACCACTAAAAAGAATGAAACTGTGTCTAAAGTTATAGTGAAGTCGCTCATTTCAAAAACCCTTATGGTAGCAGTTTTTAGTGCTGAGACAACAGTCTGCAAACGTTCCATCTCACGTTCATTCACCAGTTGTAACGATATAGTTGCTTACCTAACGTTCTTAACTATTCAAAATTTGAATATACATATTCCATCTACGTTATTCAAATATAAGGTATAAACGTTTAAAAGAAAATTGTTTTACATTTTCCCCATTATTTTATTAGCCATACTCCACTATTTAATTTACTCGCACATAGTTGACATAGTCACTTACTAATGGATGCACTCCGTTTGTTTAAAATAAAGCAAGGTTCTGTTGCGAAGAACGGTAGCATTATTTTTATATTTAGTTATTTTTTAAATGTTTTGTCACTGCTTGCTTTAATTTATTAGATTGTGTCCCATAGGAGGCTACAGAGGCTTCATGTCCATGGTCGCCCATAAGGGGGAGTCCTGGACCCGGACTCTAAGCAGTACTAATTTCTTAAATAACAAAACTTTTAATTTAAATAAAGCTGATTGTTCAATCTTCCCCAAATTGCCCCCCCCCCCCCCCCGGAAATTACTAAAAAAATGGTTATTTGTAACAACTAGAGAAGAAAGTTATGCTTTTTTGAACTCGAACTCAAAGTTTGATGCACGAGCGTAGCATGCATGTCAATAGAGCGAGAGTTGAAAAAACACTTTCTTCTCGTGTTTTGCATAATTTTTTTCTAAAATTGTATATAGTTAAAAAATATCTATGAAATTCACATTTATAACATCAAGCGTAAATGGTAAAAATGTACTGAAATTAAAATTTTATTTGTTTTCCTAGTAAGGGGGTGGAAATACGGTTTACTTTCATCTCTAGAAAAGAAAATGTAACGTTCTTCCCTACCTTACTAATAAAATAGGTAGGGGAAGAATGGGTAAAGCGGCCTAGTTGGGTAAAGTGGCCAGTGGTAGAAATAAATACTTTTGCCATGTGGAGACATCTTTTAGATAGTGGATTATCTAACGGAAGTGATGCAGAACAACCCAGTAATGCGCGAAACTGCTAAGGTGTATAACGTGGGACTTATTGTGAAATAATCACCAAGCTGCTGTCTTGATTTAAGGTAAGTACTTGCTTCACAATCATTTTCAGGTGTTTTTTAATCGTTTTGTGATTCGTACGTAATGGGTACGTCGTTTCTAACTGTCTAACTGTCCAACAGCCTAGCCATGTTAGACTAAGTTGGGCTATAATGTTTACTTGCAATGGTTGTGAACAAATTATTCGGAACAAACGGGCAAAGTGGTCCACTGCTAGATCACTTTGCCCGACAGTTAGACCACTTTGCCCAACTTAAGAATTTTTATGATTGTTCTGTCTATCCTTAACGATACAATAACTGGAACAAGGATGATTTTTCATCATCAGCAGACAATGATAATAGGTAGGTATAGATACCGATAGGCGCTAAATATTCATGATGACCACTTTACCCAACCAGGTAGGGTAAAGTGGCCATTTGTAGGCAAAGAAAAAATTCTAAAAAAACAATATGAAGAGCTGCATTCTAGAGTACGAATTTATCATGTTTGATTCTAGAATGGATCCTTCATACTACAAACAATTTACAAAGCAAAACTGGCAAAAATAAACCTTCGACAAGATATTATGGCTTAGGGTGGCTATTTTACCCACCTTTCCCCTACTATTTTTCAAGGCAGTTTTAGATGAAACAAAGGGGTATTACTAGTGTATTAGAAGAACATACAGATCGCGCGCGATAAGGAAAACCAACCGTCGCATGCTAAAGTCGAATCGGGATTAGACTTGGATGCGCAATGATCATTGTAGCCCCCGTGAATTGAAAATACGTTTTGAGTACCGTCCATTTGCTCAATGGTAACTCGAATCGACCTCGGCATGCGACCCGCCGGTTGTATTCCTTATCGCGCGCGACCTGTATTTACTTTTTTGTTTGCAATAATTGTTGCGTGATGGAGTAAGAGCGAAAGAGAATTGAAAAATAAAACAAAATTCTCCCTTAGAAACAAACTCAAACAAAAATCTACCCGGAGTCACTGAACGACACTGAAAAAGAAAAACGGTCAATAACTTTTGAAGAACACAAAATTCAACATGAAAATTCAAATGAAAATTAGCTGAAAATAAACAGTGATACAAAAATTGCATCCCCTTCAGTTTCTGTCTAATAAAGTGATGAACTTATGGAACATACTTGCAATAATTCCATGCATCGTATGTTAATGAAGACAAATTTTGTAGTTTGTGTAGCTTTGAGCATACAATTACGTTCCAACGAAAAAAATACCACAAGAAACAAAAATGTCAAACAAATGAAATAGTGTAATAATAATAATTATAAAATAGTTCACGTTGCCATCAAAGTAGGTGTTAGTAAGTACTTTGTACCTAACTGTTAGTTATTTCAAATTTGACTTCTTTATATTTGCGGGCGTTAAGCGTAGTTTAACCTACCTATTCTTCTTGGTGATTTCATGAAACTTGGGTATAATAATCACCAGCAACTTATGCTGATATGAATTGACAAAGAGTTACTTACACGGCATGCCGGCGTTTCACGAATTGCCTAGTTTTTTCATGAAAAGACCAGTTTCGTCACTTGAACTTGAACACTTGAAATTATAATAAAGTTCCATCAAATTTAAGGCATTAAATATATTTGCTTTCTCAATTTCTCTTTGCAATCTCAATATTATATTTATATTTACTTTCTCAAAGTAATTTCCTGGACGAATTAAGTAGCCTAAATAATCATGAAATAGTACAGTATGTATGAAATAGATAGAAAAACGAGTTGGGATATGAATAAGTATATAAGTTTGGATCACTCTTCCAAACTTATTATTAAATCCCCATCCGCCCTCAATATATGAATATATTGAAAGAGTGGTGAAAAGATTGTGAGCTTTTAGAGCCCCGCAGTGGGAATTCAAAATGGTGGTGAGTGAAAACAACTAAATCATATTATTTTTCAGGAACCACAAGGTAGACATCGTTTACCAAATAGCGCAAATGCGTTAACGATAGAGGCCAAACTGTGAAAATATCGTGTATGTAAAGAAATTGCACCTTATTAAGTACGTCATTAGCCTCACCGCTCCCTCATACTTTTAAGTTATGCAGCTTAAACTCGGGCCAACTTATTCTTGTGATTTCAAGGCGTGTAATTATGTGATCTGTAAAAGCTTCAAGAGGCGTAACAAGGCTCACTCAAAATATATGCACCGTTTCAGTTTCGGAACACAAACACACAAAGAAACACCGCAAATAGCTTAGGAAATTAAAGCGCAATTGAGAATGGGAACTGCTCTTGCAGTATCCATTGTTTTTAGTGCAACCAGAGTTATACCAAAAACAATACACCACAATTTACACATTTTAGATTTATATCTAAACATGTAAACGACTATATAGGTACAAAAATATGAGTTTATTTCAAATGCCTAGTTCGGCGACAAAGAGGAAGAAGTTTTGGAAAGTAGAAAGATGACGTCGTGATTTTAGCCAACGTAATTAGGTCTCGGACCAATCTTTTCCTTAACGTTGAAACTGAGCTACTTACACTAAGAAGGTTATTAACGAACAAATCATATGGGCGTTTCATAAACCAATAAAAAAGTCGTTAAACGCAACCAGCCTAAAAGATTCTAACTACTTCGGTTTTTAATTACGAAAAACGGCCACTTGTTACAATAACTTTAGAAAATATGTATCTCGCGCCATACCTTCTTCTGTTGTGAAAGCTGAATCACTATCCTTCAAATACGATGTAGTGACGATCAGCTCCACGGATGTGGACACTTTCAAAACTTCTTTCAATCTCAGTTTTGCTAAATACATGATGTAGAATTGGGACATCAAAAAAGCGCATTCGATCAACTAGAATTATTATGCATAAAACTGTATGGTGATGGTTGTAATAGAGATGCGCAAACTAATTTTTCAGATCAGAACCCGGAGACGCTTTCGCCCTTTTGTAACAATACCTACCCTATTCTTATAAATAGTGTATAAAATATCCTATTCATCATCGTGGGAGGGGGGAGAGAGGCTTCGTAGTTAAATTTGGAAGGGTGGTCAAACTTGTACATACATAGTATAGATCCATTGGAAAATGTTGATAATACCTAAGCGCTTCTTCATTGGAACCACAATTACTTTTTCTGAAACATGAACAATACTACAAGTAACAGCGATCGAAGACGTAAGTTTTATCGGCAAATGACAGTTATCAAGCTCCTATATTTTTTTGAATTTACCAATCATCATGTATAAGTTACAAATATTTAATATTTTGTTTGTATTTTAAGTCAACAGTCATAGGGGAAACACTCAAGATTAGTAATGGATTTGCAGTTTGGTATTAGTTCGCATTGCACAAACAACTATCATGCATAGACCATTTAAATTTATTTAAATAAGAGTAGGTAGATGATGTGATTTTTACATAACTTAAATTAGCACAACATATTTTTCAAACAACGGGGAAAGATATAAACGGCCAATAAGTGTATTTTGTTGGCACGGAAACTGCAGTAGGTATGAACAATTGCGTATTGCGTTATTAGTAACAACATTCACGTTCCACTGAAATGAATAAATTGGAGTAACTGATTAACCTAACAAAAACACTCGTCTTATTTAATGTGATCCACAAATAACACTTGGAAACCAATACAGTGGTTGTTCAAACATTATAATACGCACCAATTCCACATGGCGATTCGTATATATAATACAAATAACCGTATTCACATCGTACTCACCGGAAGCGAACACGGTTTGTCCAAAACAATTAAATCCTCGTCAACGTGAATTAGCTTGATTGGATTTGCTAGTACAGGGGTTTCATGTCTGCAATAAACCAACAAAACTAATAAACTTTCATGTGGCCATTGTATCAAATAATTTTGCACATGAAAGAAACAGCAGAAAAATATAAAATTATATACACGTACAGGTCTCTAACTGTAGCACGTTATTTTGTCATAAGAAACGCTAATCCTTTTTATGTGTAACTAAATGCCTCCCAGTACAAAATGTTAATCGTAAACTACAGTTATATGTGTAATTGTTCAAAAGCAAAAAGGCCAATAAAGGCACACTAAAAGAACATCACCTACCTGTCCACAACAAAAACTACCAGCGACCTCATCCGAAGAGAAATAAAAATAATAAAAATTAGTAGTAATTAGACGATATCACCGTTGGGCAAAAGGCTGTAAGATTTGTTATTCTAAGTTTATAATAATAGAAATAAGGATCAGTAGTACTTATTGCGAAATATTCTCCGTTCAACACGAAACGCTTGGTTTATTACGAGTATTAAATATATCGCCACCAGTTTAACACGCTTGATAAAATAAGCACCCCAAAATTTAATAATGGCGTACGGCACTTTAAGACTTTACATCCGTCATATTAAAGCTACCTTACAATAAATAAACCAACCACCTAAAACAAATGCAGTTAAATTTAAAAATGTAGAATTTTATACATTCGTAAATAGTGATTAATGATGGAGATACGATAATAGTATGTAATATACGTATAAGTCAGGTCACCTCGACTACCTTCCTGAATTTTTAAATAGCAATACATGCTTACCACGTACGTAATCTGCATAAGAAAATAACGTGGTGTAATTTCCGAACGCAAACGTAAACTGGGGGAAATCCTAGTCAATTCATTTGTACCTAATGTTAGAACGAAGAGCGTAAATCTTGAAAAATGTTTATTTTACGTTGCATTCGCGACATCGTTCATAAGTCGTCAACACTTACCTCTGAAAATAGAAGGAAAAGACATTTTGGCACGCATCGCGTTCAATTACCGTAGAATAAAAAACAATTTACTCCACTTAGGAACAAATTTCAATGCATATGAAAACATAAGGAAACCATAGAATTTTACAACCAAACCGTCAGTTGTGATGCTTTCTGGTATTTTTGTGGAAGACATTCTTTCGCTCCTTCTTATTGGATCTATTCAACAATTCGCAGAGGGTTTTGGACTATGTACTTGGATTTAGACATCTACAAAATCCTAAACATACTCGCATGGGCGCCCATGATATTACGGTCCACGGAGGGGGGGGGGGGGGGGGGGGCAAATACACTTGTTTCAAAGAGAGCTTGATGTTCAACTATTTCAATAAGGACTAAAAAGTGTGTCCGTTTAAAATGGAAACTCAAGATGCTGTGTTCCCATGGGTACAAATGCTGCTGGATTTCTGAACATGGACAATTTTGTACAGATAAAAATTCAGTTTTTTAAACATTCATTTAAAATAGCGCCATTACTTATATAATTATTTCAGTACTGAATACACTTTGTGAAACTAGTCACATTTGCAATTTGATAAATAAAAAGGTGTTAACCATATTTCAGAAACAACTAAAGTACACTTTCTGATACAATAAAGAAAATTATAGCACTTTTTGGGAAATTTCATTTTATTTTACAAAAATAAGCTAATTAGTCCCCAGTATTAATATAGGTACCTATATACTATTGTGCCAGGGTAATTATTATTATTGCCCACACACAAGCGAATGTGCAGAACAGTGTTAACAAATTATGGAATCTCTTCGTATTGTTAAATTGAGATATTTAAACCAAATTAATGAATATCGTCACGAAAAACGGTTCATCTGTTATCTTGATGAAACTTTGGTATGACACACATGAGGTGGTCAGCATTGGATGGGTTCATCAATATCGACAAAAATATTCATGACAGTGCGTTAGATTATCATCAAGGCATGAATTCTCAACTTTTTGAAGGGTGGTTTCGAGATACCAAAATTCCCTGAAAGTTCTTGATAATGCTAGTGATTAATTCATAAGGTACCAACAAATAGTTCCACAAAAGCTGAAATGAGCGAATTTTTGTATGTTACTGATATATCGAGGTCCTCAAAACAAAAACTCCCCTAGCATGTGTTTTATGCTTTCCCATCCATTACCACATAACCTGCACTTAAGATGGTGACTATAGTGTGGTGACATTTGGACAAATTTTATCATCCTTAAGAGTTGCCAAAAATCAGAAACAGGAAAATCTACTCATATTTTTAAAATTCCAGTTAGAACAGGAACTATAGCAATTTTAAATTGAGAATGGTAGCCGTATTTCCGTTTAAAGACATAATTATAAAATGTAATTAGCTATTTAACCCTTGTCCGGGCAAGATAATTTTCAAACGTTACCGGGCAGTTCGGGCCTCTTAGGCCCGTCGTATCTGTATATTGCTTTTACTGTAAGTTTTTAGATCTATATGTAAACAATTGCTTTCAAAAATTGTTTATTATAAACAGAAAACTCACCAATTAAGTTATAAGGTATTTACAACAGTTATTACTCAACACAATCACATTCACAATTACATACAAACAACATAAGTAGTACCCCTTCAGGAGTGGTGGGAAAGTTTTCTTTTACTGTAAAAACCAATAATTTCTCTAAATACCTTTAGACAAATGACGGAGTAATTATGTAGATACATCATTAGATAAATATAATTTTTAAAAGCAATGATATTTGGTTAAACAATTAAGCCCACCGCTTGCCCGGTAATGAGACTTTAATTGAAAAATGCTCATAAAATCAATATGCAGAAAATAAATTCCATAATCTCTTGATGAATAATTAGTAAATACAATTTTGGAAGAATTCTAGAAGGCATTGACTCAAATTCCATTTATTAATAGAAATATTTAAGTTTGAACTCTTGCTCGGGCCTACTAGGCCCCCCTTGCCCGGATAAGGGTTAAGTAAGAATTTGGTTTAATTACAAACTGAACTAACAACTTGAATGACAGACAAATTACCTAACAAAGGTAGGTTTATTATCATCCTCTTCGAAGGTTTTACCCTGAGCAAGGTAGAGTATCATATTCTATTTAGATTGAGGTTAATCACTAAAACCAGTTCACGGCTTAAACGTGTAAGCTAGATACGATCCTCTTCTGGTCATAGATTGCAATAGTCAGCTTGCAGCAAAAAATGTAATAAAAAAGTAATTTTGCACCAGATTCTTAAGGAAAAGGCATCCAAGACCTTGAGATCTGGAGACCTCGCCAGGAACACCATTAGGTGATCTCTACCATTCCCTTTTTGGTGGAGAACTGTTTATTATGAACCACAAAAAGAGTGTAAATATCTTGATGACCACCATTTTCAATCCAGTAGGTTGGTGGCCATCGAAAAATCATTTCCATGCTCTCCGAAAATCGTAGAAAAGAATAATAACCATAAATCGACCCCCTGTATGTAAGATCGATACACACACTCTGTATATAAATTATGTAACATACTGTGGCGATCTAGTCCTCGTTCAAAGCTCGACTGAGAAGGTACCGCACGCATCATTGGCTAGCCAATGAGAACGCAGCGCCGCGCTTAGAAATGCTTATAAGCAAACACCCAGGCACCAGCAGTCAGTCTCAACAGATCATAATCGACCAACAGTTCCAACTGACCTCCGGCGTTCAGCTATATGTCTTGTAAATACGTTATGCACTATGTATAAAAGGATAAAGTGATGACTGACTGACTATCAACTGATCTATTAACGTCCAGGCTAAACCGATGAATCTAGAAACTTGAAATATTCAGTGAACCTTCCCCTAATGATGTAGGCACCCACTAAGAAGCGGATTTTCGAAATTCATCCCCTAAGTGGGCCAAAATAAGGGTTGAAGTTATGGAGTTTTGATTTCATTACCTAGTAAACATTATAAACAACAGCGCAATTTTATTACTGTCAAACTTAAAAGCTGTAATGTAGCATGTAGCAATACCTTTGGAAGTTCAGACAACGTTTATTGGCGGTACGAAGTTCGCCGGGTCAGCTATTATGTAAATAAACGATTTGTTGTTTTCACAATATAAAATGAAACTTTATTTGGCTTGTCCACCACGTAACTGGTGACTGACAACGCCATACATGCCAACGAATGCGGAACTTGAATTTTATCAACCTACTTCATCTCTGAAATTATTCATTCTGAAGTAAGCGCTAGGCTTGTTTAAATTTTCACTTAATCCTAGTATGAGCTCTGGTCCCCACACCATGTTTCTCATGGTAGCTTTTTTCGCGTATGGTGATGAAGTACTTATTGAACACCTCCAATGTCTTTATGATTCAATTATTACATTTTGACATAACTAAGGTTAATTGCACCCTTTTTATTTAATAGCTCTACATAGTAATCAGGGTGGATTTGCAAATACTAATCTAACAATTTTACCATCATGCTACTGTAAATGAAAAAAGAGTGTAATTCTATAAGCATTAATAGAGATATAAGAACATGAACACCACAAGCAAAGCATTTGATTTGGCGCAAGCACACTATCACCTATAAATAGTGCGCGTGGAAAATAATGGCAGTCTCATAGCCACTTACGGGGATAGAGGCAGGTTTGTTGACCACCACAACGTCCTCGTCCAGATGTACAATGGTGATCGGGTGGCAAGTAACTGGCACTTCATGTCTGGAACATTGTGTAGTCAATGCTTCAAAACTTTACTAGCACCATTGTATTATAAATACAATGCTAGCACATATGCAATACATTACAAAAATATACACATTCACTGGTTTTAAAGTGCATTGAAAGTATGCGTATTTACGTATACTTGGCATTTTTTTTTCAATTCACTTTACACGCTACACAGTTATAAAGACAGTTACATACATATACAAAATAATACAAACGTATTTACAAATAATATATGTATTGGTAAAAATGACTTTAGTTAGATAAGTTGAAAACAACTCGAGAAGGATTATAATTAAGATATATTGTAATTGAAGCGTTGGATCGTAAACGATCAAATTACGGAAGAGCTGGCATCAGAACAAAGCTGTAACGTCGTAATGCAACCCCAACAATGAAAATTTTCTAGCTGTGTAAATGATACACTGATTTTATTCCTTCTGTTTCAGGCAGCTATATTTCCCTAGAGAGGTTACTCCTCATCAACTTCACACTACCTCATTGAAGATGTAATACGGAAGATTTCAACTTTTTTAATTACTAAAGAGGAAAATTTATTCAAAAGTGTCGGATTACTGTAATTCTACTAATAAATGAGTTTTTCGCTTCTTACTTATCTTACCAAAACTAAAGCAACATTAAAGCGATAAAACAATTTTAGATGGAAAATTAAAAAGGGGGTGTGCATACTTTACCTGTGGACAACATTAGCAAGCAAATCGTTATGCTTAAGTTTGTAGTCAGTAGGGACCTTTTCATAGTTTACTGTTAAGGTTCCTGCTCGTATACATCTTTCGTATTCCTCTGCAGGATGTGCTCGGAATTCTCTTGCGAATACGTCCAATATTCGTTCTCCCACCCATCTTCCCTTCGTGAAGGTTGTGAAGGTAAAATAATATGGATAAACTTTACGCAGAGCTGCAAATAAAGACGATCATTTAGATTGCGGGTATACATAGCATGTGAGCGTGAGGGTTCAGAATAGAAATGAACAAAAATATGGTGCAGTCATCCAGAAACTTTATACGAACACTTATTATTATTATCTCATAATAATGAAAAATAAATACTAAATGTTAGTAACTTGAACTTATGTGATGATACATTAAATCAAAATGTATTTTACCAAATAGGTAGGTAAATATTCACAATCATAAATTACTTCACAGTTTACATTGAATTGTTGAAATATTAAGAGTATCAACGTTGAGTAAACGATAAAACCGATGTTGTATCGCTTGTAATAATAAGAGAAGAAGTTAAAGTACATTTAACCTTTAAAATCCGTAAATGACACGAACAATGTACAGCCACTTCATATTTTCATTCGCACAGTAAGTTATATACTGTTCAGTGTTCACGATACTTCCAAGCTTCTTGCCTCTCTGGTATCAAAAGTTCAATGGTTAAGAGCAGTGCTACTGAAAGTAAACCTTGGGGTTCGTTTCTACGTTATTTAAGTACCTAATGATACCTGATGATGAAAACATAGGTTGTCGAAACTGGTCGCTTACTTCTCATTAATTTCATTTGCTATTATTATTAAACATTTATGGGAAAGGTTTAGTGTGTTCTTTATTTCCTACTCTGTTGATATGTGTCAACCGTCGCCTCAGTTAAGTCCTTCAAACGATCCACTAGTGTGATATCTAAGAAGGTTGTGCAGACCTTGCCAGTAAACCGATTTGGCAGTATGCGTGGTCTAATAAATCGATTACCAATGAATTCCATCCAAATGTCTATCGACAATTTATCCTGGTGGCTTCCTGTAACAAGATCGTCGTAGTCCCAAAACTCTAAAAGTTGCTTCATCTTTGGAAAGAATGTGGTTCAAGTAATTTCTTTTTAGGTTGTTTTGATTGATTAACAACCTGCAGAAATTTATCTTCGGGCTCTTTGATATGTTTCTTCTGAATGTCATAATGCAAACCTTTATCATGTAAAACTCCAATCCGTCATATGCCCAACTCTATGGTTACTAGCCCCAGAACTAGTGCATAACGTGGGGTCTTCAGCAAATCCAGCAAGAACTGCCTCTTTAAAATCCTGATTCCTCACCGCTCTTCATGGATTTCCACTGTAGAAAGGAATACGCCGATGAACAATGCGATGGAGATGAGATATATGAGAATACTTGACGTAGTTGAAGATGGAAATGAACATTTAACATTTAAAAAATTAAGAGTAAGAAGTTGAAGTGAATTGAATAAATAATCAAAATTAAATAAATGCTAATACCAAACTACAAGATACTTAATAATTATACATAAAGTCACTAAATTTTCAAATTGATGTACATTATTTGCAACACATAGGTCACATCGCTTTGAAATATTCTGAATTGCGTTGTAAATATGAATATTAGAGACGGAATACTGCATAAAATTCTGTCTTAGTTCGTTTATATTATTATTATTATTTTTATATAAAATTGTCTGTAATGTATACCCAAAATAAAAATCTAGGGGCATTAAATGGGGTGAACGTGGTAACCTCACAAGTCCTTGTGTTCCTATCCATTTGTCTTGAAAATGAATTTTTAACAATTCAGAGACTCCATCTTGTTGAAAATATAGGGCTTGTCTACTGTTCAGGGGTAAGTCATCTAAAAAATCCTCGGCTATGTGTTGGTTTAAAATTTCAGACTAGGTATCGTTGACCATTCAGTTTTTTCCATAAAAGAATATGTCGTAAAAAACTATTCTTTACTAAAAAGCAGCAAAAATGAATAATTTGACCCGCGATGATATATGTCGTTGGGATCACAATTCACAAAAAATTTAGTAATTTTTTGATGCCATAGCGTTCCATAATAAAAAATACAACTTTATGCTATAACTCGGAATGTCAAGAATATTTTTTAAGAATTGACTACACCACTGCATTCTTATCAATTTTTGGCTATAATTCAAAAACAAAAGACGTTAATTATTATGTATTTATTTGAAATTTGAGCTTCTCTCAAAAAAAGAGATCGAAGCTGCGAGGTTCATTTTTTTATACAAACTATAGTTAACGAGATTCCCTATTAAAATATCGACCACCCTGTGCACTCAACAACCACAACGCGTATAGGAAAAATATAGGAAATCAACTCGCGTTCTTAGAATGTTTACGAAATAATTATAATTCATGGATATTGTCAAAGTCACTACAAATATTTGAAAAAATTCTAAACGGTATTTAAAAACCTTTTAACATTTTATTTAAAAGTCGTTTGTATTAATATAATAAAGTAAGATTAATAAAAAATACATAAAAGTTTAAAATTAAGTGTTCCACAACATCCACCGTTACCACTTAATATTTTACGACGAAAGCGCAATCTCTGCTTGCGAGTTCATGACATAATCTACCCCCCCCCCCCCCCCTTCTTCATGTAATAATTTCAAGGGACATAACCCTTCCATTGTTTTCGTAGAGTCGGTCGTATACAAAATATTACAAAGGGAAATCTCAAAGTGGAAAGCATGAAACTGAGTTACTAAACTATAATTGTTTACAATAATTGGTTTTATCCATATCTAAAATAATATTCATTGCACCAATACAAATAAAGGGACGTGAAGGAAAAGTGAATATATAAACTTATTTCATAAACCGGGCTAAGAAATAAGGGAGTAGGTACAAAATTGTGAAACGAAAGAAAATAATGAGTTCGTAAAAGCAATTTAAATACGACGCCAACACGCTACTCAACTTTTCAGTTTTCTTTACAGCGACTCTACAAGTTAAACGTTGTGAAAGATTTCCAGGTTACACAGTTATGAGCACAAGTTTATAGTTAAAAAAATTAATACAATTTACGTAAACGCGCTCAACAGCCATACAATTTGTACCTAAATATATAAAAAGAAATTAAATTACTGCCAGTCGACATGCAAATACTCACCATTTTCTATATAGTAAGAGGTTTCGTTGTAACGATCATCTGTAAATCCGGGCCGTTTGGCTTTCAGAGCTTTGGTTTCTAGCTTTGCCTGCAAAGAAAGTACTGTATTAATTTAAATCAACTACATTATATACGAGCAAACGCGAAGCGTAATTAACTTGTTACAATTAAGTAGATTTTAAAATTGTGAAAATCAACATCTGTCACATCCGCAAAAATACGAATTGGCTTTGCGGCTCTTGTGCCTCTTTCCTACAATATGTTCTACTTTGCAATTTCAATTCGTCTGTAGCATATTGCAGAATGCATCATGCTGAATAATGTTCCTGCAACGTTAATATGCAAAATAGAAATGAAATTAACTTCTGCATTTAATATTTTGTACGAACACATTTCAACATGAAATTATAGTCCGCGGCAAACGTACATACCTACAAAATATTATACAATTATACCGAGATTTCTTATTAATTCATTAATCAGTTGAGCTCCATTGAGCGACCGGTGATTTATTAAACTGCCTTTAAGATGTAAATAAAGTGCTCCCGTAGGAAATCTAACACCTTTTAACCGGTATTACTAAATTAAGTTTACTTACCAAAAAGCTGTAATTTGGAGCACCGCATGAATGTCAGTTTAACGATAATGCACTCGTTAATAATTAGTTACGCTTAATAAATAAATAATATATTATACACATGCCGATTTTTCTTACTTTTCTCTTCGTTGTAGGCACTTTTTGGAAAAATTTTCAAATTTGACAAACGGTAATCGTAATTGTTTCATGTAGTCTCCTTTAATCTTTTCATTCACCTTATTCCAATCGACAGGTTAATATAAATTTCCAAAATTAACAGGTGGCTACCCTATTACTTATCAACAGGAGGTTAACGGTTGTTGCTACCCTTATCACAGGAAACCATTCAAACTACCTTCTGTGTACTCCAGAAGGATAATCACGGTCTCTTTTACGGTATTTAATTTATCGGCTGATATCAAATTGATAATCTCCGATTAATGATTTGTACCAATAATAAAACAAAGTACTTATCCTTTTGGTCGACCTTCCAGAAGAAATAACCCCGTTATTCTATCAACAGGTGTAACTTCAAATGCAAGCGCCTGTGCTAATTAAATAATAATATAATGGGTCAGGGAAGCCAGCACCCCATTATACTTTAACAATTATACGGAACTTTTAATTATCTGTGATCTGGGAACTGCTTTTTCTTAGATAAAAGTTTATGCTTAATTCGATTGCAAATTAGGAGACGCTAATTACAGTCGTTTATCTCGTATAATTACGAGTGAATGAGAATAAAGGAAACTTACACCAAATTCTTTGCAATTCACAATATATCGGGTGCACTACACTTTCGGGCGGGTAAGGTAAGCTGGGTAATTAAAGAGGACTCTTTCGTTTCCTTACAGCATTTTCGAAAACGTCAACTTGTTGAAAATACTCCTTGCACATTGTCATTAAAACTAAACTGAAATAAGTAAAAGAAGAATCTGTCACAGAATAAATGAAGATGATTTTGTTCGAAAAGTCGACATCCACTTGTTGTTGTTGTTCCAAAAGCCATTCAACATTGTTGTTAGTTATACAGAAACAATCGTTTGCTCTGTCCGTATTTTAAAGCGGTTATTTCATAATGATAAATCACCAAATTATCAACATTAGGACACTCTGTGACCTTATGTTGTTACATGATTCAAACCAGTTCATTAATTAATTAAAAATAAATGTTAATGAATTATTTATTAGTTATTTACGAATTAAAAAAACAAGAAACTTCATTCATTTGATGGTTATTAATTAATTATGTATTAATTTGTATACTAAAGACTAAAGCTGTTGAAGTGTTTAAATTATAAATTACAATATGTTTGTAACTTATTTAGTTATAACTTCATTTCTTCTTTATGTATCTTCCTAATTAGAAGATTAAATAGATGTAAGATTTTGGACTAAGCTAACTAGTATTAAGCAGCACACGGGGCCCGCGGTTTCCCCCTTCATGTCATACTTAATCTAAGATCACATTTGCTTGTTAGCTACTAGGCTAGTTGTAAATCTGCAAAAATGAAATAAAAAAAAAATGTATCTTCCAATCCCTTAGTATAAAAATCTTAAGACGTCCTCTCCCTTTTGCGCAGTTTTTACTGTTTTCAGATCAATTCATAAGTTACTGTCCGTTGATAACCACAAGGTTGAAATATGTTTCATGTTTTAATCTCATGCTGTACTGTTGTTCCACAGTGTCATCATCACTCATTTTGATGAATTTTGACGTATCTTAGTATAGCACGTATGAAATTAACTTATTGGGCACCGATGTAATGGGTTTGAACATTTTACTAACGAAATTGATCAACAAAGAATAATTTTGACATGCATTGGTCAAAAACCATTTGGTAGCCTAAAATGCACGAAATTTCCTTAACGGGTATCGACGCAATGCGTTTGAACGTTTTTCCAACAAAATTTGTGCATAAATAACGATTTTGGGTAAATTTTGCTCGATAACTTTCGACGGATGAGAATGGTAAAAGCCCAAAGTAGAATTAGTAGAACCCCTGTAACTTTTGTTCCTGTTGGTTTAGAGACCTGAAAGGCAATAGCGTCCATCCTTAATCTATAAAGAACTCGTATATCGCTTCTAAAAAGAGTTATCGCGCAAACGGACGGACGGATAACAGTACAAAACTATAAAGGATCTGAAAATTCTCTGGTTCAACTTTATGTATGTCCAATGTTTGGCTGTTTCTTTCATTCTTACAGTTGTCGATCAACTTTACCTCCTCCCACCATATTTTCAGACAACCTCTGCACATATTCTCTTTTAGCGTTTACATTTTCTCCTTAAATTTGGTAGCATCGTGATTGTTTTACGCACATGTAACCTTTTGATATTATTTCTTATGTTTTTTGGAATTCTCACTGTTTATAAAGCACTGTAAACTGTAAACTGTAAACACTGTGTTAGAATATAAATGAACTACAGAAACGTTTGTTTACATTGGTTTGTACAACAAGGATAGCCTAATTCAGTCTTATTTTTTGTACTTTGCAATGCAATGTTGTCCAATTATCAACATCACAACTAAAATAGTAATTAAAATCTATAAATATCTATAATATGTGTTATTGAAAATGATAAACTAAAACATTAAGCGACTGTTAAATGTGTACAACCTTTATTAATTTACGTTCATAAATAAAATATTCCATAGGTACAAAGTGAATCCAATTGGACAACACAGCGGTAATTGTCCGTGCTGTCAATTATTATAAATTGGTTGTTTAAATACAAGAAGGATTATTTTGTTCTACATTTAATTATGGAAATTACGGAAAAGGCAATAATGCCGCAATGGTGCTTTGTATGCAAAAGAAGCCTTTTACGGACGTTCAAGGGCAATTGAAAATATAACCTTACATAGGTAGTAAGAGTAACGTTCATAGACGTAGAAAGAACTGTTAATGGGGAAAGTGATTTGATTATTTACTTAAAATTTGAAGGAGAAGCTTACTTGTATTCATATGATACAGTATTTGTACAATGTTTAAGTTTGTGGTGTACAATAATGTATTTAATATTGTTATAATTTATACGACCCTAAATACAGTACGCCACTGAACATGCAGTCTTGTTATTTTTTCTTCTCCCTTTTTTCCTGCGCACTGTCTCGTCAGTGTTGGCTTCATGTTTTAATAACGTTCGTATATGGAGAGGCGTATCTGTATCTTTCTATAATCTAAGGTAAAAACATTACTTTGACATGGTTTCCTTTTTCTTTCTGAATTTCCAGATTTTCCTAACATTCCTCCCTTCGTCCTTGCCAAATCATTCTCCAATAACTTTGAATGCAATTAACCACACGCTATTCCCCTTCATTCCACTCGATTTCTCATAAATTATACTATTTCGGCTTCAATTGGTATTAGCGTCTCAATCAATTTTATCGCCGCCCGCTACCATGTTTGATGGTCGGATAATCATCTTTTCACGAAGTAACAACAAAGACGGTAACGCAACCAAATATTTCTTAATACTCTCCTTTTTGTATATCGGAAAAACAATATTTCCGCGGTTGTACATAACGCAGGGAAAGCAAGTTCTTTATAGCGTAATTTCCGTAACAACGAATAGAGTTATAGAAGTTAAAAGGCGAACTGGATCCAAGCAATTTTAACGAAGATATAAATTTTTAAAGTTACGAGGATTTAAAGTTACAGATGCATTTCTTTAAAGTATCTTGAAAACCACAATTCTGTTGAAAACAATCCGCGTTTTTAGATTATTGAATTTCTCATACTCACAATATTTTTAATTTTTATTCATCTTGCGCTGCGAAACTCCATAAACAGTTCCTTACTTTTTTATCTAAAAATACTTTAATACGTTTTAACACGAGCAAGAGCAAGAACACAAAACTAAGAGCAACGATCTTGATAAGAGTTGATAAGTTACAACGGTAAAGGAAATATTTGGTTAAAGATGACGAAATGTCTTGAAAGAACTCTCAGCAAATTTTAATTTCGCAGGAAATTCTAAAGAAACACAGTATTATACTATTATAGTCCAGTTGTCAGAGGAAATATGGGTAAAAAAAATTCCCAGCTGACGAATTTTTTATGTATTCTCTTCTTTTATATGCAATTAACAAAATCTTAAAAATGCTTCCTCGAATTCAAACAGCTTCATATTATTTAAACAAATTAAACAGCTTTTTAATGGTTTTTTGGAAATATCTCAACAGCTATTATTCGTATCGAAAAAAATCCTGAATAACAGTTGTTCGTAATGAAATTGTCTATAAAGTTGTATATGAGTGATTTTTTGATCCGACCAATAGTTTTCTAGTTATTGGGAAGTAACGCAAATGACCTGCGGCACTATCTTAACGGCCGGCCGTTCTGAATTTGTTACATATTTTGAAGTCTATCACTGTATCCGTCGTTTTTTTACAATTTTAGTTCATAATTTTTTGAATTATCTCAAACAATAATTAAAATAATAAAAATCGGAAATTTAATATGTAGTTAAGAAAAAAATAGAATCGGCAATTTCATTGAAAAAAAAATTCGTTACCCATGAACGATCAAAAATTATGTTTTCTTTGCTGAAAAAATGAAAGGAAAAATGAAATAAGTTACATAAGATGATATTCTGCCTCCTGGACAATTCTGCATCGTTCCTCTTCAATATTTTTGTTTCGATTAGCAAATTATTGGTCCCTTTTTTGTATTACTGGTAATTATCAACTTGTTTTCGTATTTCGCCTTTAATTTCTGTTTTATTGTTAGTTCGCTTGGCAATTTACCTTCGTAGCTTTGTAAAATTTCTCTTAACGAAAGTTGACTATTTTCTTCTAAATATTTGTCGATAAATTCAATTACTTTTGGAATTTCAGGATTAAGCGGACGACCTGTAAATTTATTCGAGTGTACCCAAGTTTTCAAATTTACTAAACATAATCTGTGATATTTTCCCTCAACCGCAACTAGATCGATGACGTTTGCAAGACGTTCTACCATTATTTTTCCCCAGTCATCATCCCTTTCCTTTGCCGTGTCCAAAATATTTTCTTTGAAAACGAGAGTCGATACATTACTAACCAAATTCCGTTTGTTAGAGGTTTTTTTCTTTTCTTTTTTAATACCTATACGTTTCGGACGCATCATTGCCACACAACAAACAGTTATTTCTAAAATCGAACGTACTTCGTTGAGATCGACTTGTGCTTGGCGTTTCAAGTAATTCTACTGCAGCTGTAATACGCTTTTGCAAATTATAGGATTTTCTACATAATTCCTGCACTGTCACTTCTGATAAGGCAACTAAAAGTTTGTCTTTGTTATCTTTTCTTTTAACACTGGTAGAGATGAACGTTCTTATTCCTTTTCCTTTAACAACTACAACTTCACTTTCCGACTGTTTTTTTTTCATATACAAAACAGTATATTTTAGCGTCCATTCTTACCGAAGGTATGAACGATAGCGATACTACTAAGAACTAGGCTCTCAGCAAAACTAGTTGAAACATGCTTACCCTCCCCTCTATAGGACCCCAGGTCATTCTATGAAAACCTTTCAGGCATACGGGGGTCAGGTAAAAAAGGACGGAGCTCCTTAGTGTACTGCAGTGATTCTTGAAATACGTTAATGATATAGAAATATTTTTCTAAATTTATAGTTCATTCCAATTGGTTTCTTTGCATTATTTATTCGATTTTTTTTGTTGATGAAACAAAAAATTTTTTTATTAAGAAAAAAAATTGTTTATTCACTCAAAATATAAAGATAAACTTTAAAACCTAAAAATTAAAATAAAATTAAGAATATATCAACCCAAGGACACGCACCAAATAATATGGCGATATAGCCGTAGGAGTAACCTTCCATTTACTTCAACTCTGTACAATTTGAAAACTATTGATCAGATCAAAAAATTGTTCATATACAAATTTGTAGACAATTTCATTACGAACAACTTTTATTGAGAATTTTTTCCGATACGAATAGTAGGTAGTTGTTGAGATACTTAAAAAAAAACCATTAAAGAGCTCTTCAATTTGTTTAAACAATATGAAGCTGTTCGAATTCGAGGAAGCATTTTAAATATTTTATTATTTACTCATAAAAGAAGAGCATAAAACAAAATTTTGCTTTATTGGAATTTTTTAACTTTTCGAACATTTTTGTGCTCTGACAACTGGACTATTACAGGAGTTGCTACATATAAACCGCAGTGGATAGAGGTAGGCGTAGCCTACAGCTTGCAATGTGTTACGAAATGCACTTAGTCTATTCAAATACGGTAGTATTTGTTGCGTAAGTATTAATTAATGAGATTTGCAGCAAATGCAAATCGCAAAAATTGATCGGTTGCGCTAACGTTTTTCATTCAAATCAGTCCACGTATATTTTTCAGACCAGTGGCGTAACTGCCTAATCCGCAGACCCTGCAATGCGGGGGGGGGGGGGGCACCGTACAGGGGGCCCACATGCTATGAAAGAAAAAAGGTTACGCCAGTTCGACATTTCAAAATAACTTAAAATGACAATATAGTTATAGTTATATAGACTTATAGTTATATTACTAATTCACTTAGTATTGTATGGTAAAATAGGTTACCTCAATGAACAAATTTACTTGCATTGGTTGAGTAAGTCTACGTCATCGCCAGTCCTTTTAGACACGCCCACCACTAAATTTGAATTGTATATACACATTTTAATATAGTTTATAAGTGTATGAATTAAGTTCTTTGATATTATGTACTTTTTACTTATTACAATAAATTATACAAGTAGATCTGTTTGAATTTTAAGGTAATACGAATTCCGTTGTAAAGTGATGTGGACGGTATATTTTATGTTTACTTATAACCAAAGCAAGTTATTACGTGAACTACTCTTAAATCGTGCCTATGCCATTGAATAATTATTTATTCAATGCCTATGCTTCTATTTATTCTCTGTTGAACTCGTTTTTCTCTATTTATTAGTACAGTTTCGGTCGGTATTGCAATATTAACTGCATAACCAGTATTTAGAAAAAGGGACGGCACAGCTGTAATAAATATTAAGAATTATTTTTGTGGGATCAAATTATAAGTAGCAAAAAAAACCTTCTTTTGGTAGATATTTGCAGCAGTTGTTTTTATTTTAAATATTTTATTCGTAGGTTAGGTGTGTATTTATTTGTAAATATGTATAAGTATGTATGAGGAAATGTACATTGAAAGGAAAAGAAAATCTTAGCATTATTCAAGTACGTAAGTATGTAATAGAAAGTTTATGTATGTAGTTTTTGTTAAGAAACACAATAATATCACACTGCAAGTGTGCAACAGACAAATATATTACCTATGCAACAGACTGAGATCGCGCTATAACGTGAAATGTCGCGGGACTGGCAGTGACGTTGCAACCTCCCTGCACGCTGCGCGCGATCGCCCACAAGCTATGAAATTGAGGCAACCTATTCACTTAATAAACCTTGGGTAAAATATACTTCCTTTTTAATTTGAAGAAACGGGAGCGAGTCAGCGCAGGGGTGAGCTGAATGTTGAAAGACTGTTGACTGTTGAGTCACAGTCTAAAATTGTATTTAGACTGTGGTTTAGCAAGTACACAGCAAAGGCACACGCGCTACCTCAACCACCCGCCAGTCAGTGAATCAGTGTCAGATCGCCTACCGCCACATGCGTCTGCTTTGTTTTCATCCTGATTAATCCTTAGTATTCTTGTCTCTGGTCTCGTATGGTGTATCAAAATAAAAAGTCGTTATCGAGTCATAATTTAATGAGATACTCATTATTCACTCAAATTTCGGTTTTTATGACTAGACTATATAAAAGATTGATAGAGTTTACCGATTTATATTGTGTTGGCATTGATTATATACCTATAATCAATGGTGTAGGGAATTAAGAGTAGGGGCCCAGAGGCCAGAACAATGCTTGCAGGGGGGCCCAAAAATAACAGTTACGCCACTGTTTCAGACCACCGCAAACTTCCCTATTTTTGATTCCAGGAGAGTACGACACATTTGAAATCGCGTTGGTTGGTTTTAAAATACTGTACTACCTTTGCAGTTTTAAACTTATTTTGACAACGTAGTTAAAATCTTGCAGTCGCCATTTTCATGCCATTTAGTGGCCACACCCGAATGGAAAGAGTATTGTAGTACAAATCGTAAGACCAAAAGTAAGTTTACCAATATGGCGAGACCGATGGTGCAACTTTTATAAAAATAAAATGAAAAATTTCCCCAAAAAGTTACACTATTTCACTGTAATATCACCTGCTGCTGTTTTTTAAATGAAAGAAACCAATTTGTATAATTATGAAAACGGCGAGCTTTGAAAAATTATCTCCGTTAAAATGATTTTTTTCTATACCTACTATTAAAGTGCAAGAAGGGTTTACTAAATGTGGAAGGTTCGTTCACTTAAAGAAAGCTTAATATGACCACAATTAAATTTTGTTTTACTTTTTTGTTAATAAAAATTAGCACTTGCCTCTACTAAGTACAAGTAATATAAATTCACCATACTAAATGTGTTGAATTTAATTCCCCACCATTTCATTTGATAGGAAGAACAATTTCATACCCCAATCCACTACTGTTTACTTTTTATGTGACGAAAATTCATTTTATTCCTGATTGATTACTACAATACTAATGCGTACTTTATTTATACCACAGAATGCTTTTTACTTCAATTTACGTTTTAATCATTTTACTGAATTTGTTTTTGTTTCAGGTTTGAACCACACATGAAGAAAAACTGAAAATTAACGCAAACAGTCAATCGCTTTTAACGGCTTAATTTAAACGAGATTGACACTGATAAACGAAATAAAGTTTGATTACAATGAATAATATTTGTTCATTTTTAACTAAATCGACCTATTTTGCATTCTCATTTTGAGAAAAACCGGTAAGTATGTGTATATGAAGTTTGTGGTTGATGATAAGTAGAGAAAAATATGTGTCCTATATTCGGTTTTTCTCTGCCGAGGGTATAAAAATGGTATAAAATAAGAATGATAAAAAAGTATTCACGTTTCAAACGCTTTCCTTCTTTTATATTTTTGAAACGTTTAAGCAGACTTGTGCATAGATATTGCGGTTGCAGTAAGAATGTCTTGCAATTGTGAATGTGTTTCAATAAAGCCATCAAAAGAGATGAAGAAATGACGATTTATAAGTATAATTCATTAACTAAAAAATACCATTCGATATTTTCTCAACTGTTGCCCTTATTTTACTAAATAAACGTAAATAATTCCACATTCACTATTTGAATTCATGTGAGAATATTTGTCACATAAATATTAACAAATTCGTCATTGAAATGTTGCTAAAGGTTTTAGGATTCCCAAAAGGGTCGCATTAACGTTAATGGAAGCTATAAAAAAAGAAACATTGAGGTCTCATTGATGTAGATATAACCAACAATAGTAATTACCTAAATTGCGTTGTGTACTTATTATTCGGAAATTGTTTATTCTTTTACTAATTGAAGTACGCAGTCACACTGAATAATTACTCTCTAACAAAAGCAATAATTATGTTGGAAAATCCCCAGAGTTTAATCGTCAAATTGGCATTTTTTTACACATGAGCGATACAACTCTACTTCACGATGAGGATTTACCAAAACTTTGCATGGCTAAATTAAAAATATAAAAAGCACTTCAATTTGTTTATTTTCTTACACTTTTTCAGCATTCAGAATTGTGTGTTTCCTTGCTTACAAGTGAGATCATTTGCTTTTTGGTACATAAGAATAGAAAATAAAAGTTTTGTCAGGCGTAATTACATAAGTGCAAACCCGTGCAGTGCCCGTGGGTGATTTTTCGAACCAATCAGAGTTAAAATTATTTATAATCTCGTGATGATGTTTGCATGGTTCTACAAATTCCGATCTCTTATAGAGAACGCCTTTTGAGTTGGGAAAAGGTTTTAAAAAATAACATGGGGGATTGATTCAGCTAGCATCAATTAAACCGTCGGTAGCGAGCAGTTAGATTTGATCTTCTCGACTGAAAAATAAGTTTACGACAAATGCGAGCACATAAGAGGGGTCATTTCCCACTTCAAAAGGAATTAATTCCGCGTGACCTTTTTGTATTTGTATAGCATCACATAACTCTGCGGAAAGTGTTCGATGGAAAATTAAAAGGTCAGAACAAAATGGAAGGATTATTATTATTGAATGGAAAATAGAGGCTTTACAGTTGATTACGACAGTGAGTGGTGCAAATACGCGTGTGAACTGTCATATATTGATACTGTTTCCGACTAGTGAAGTCTACAAAGTAAAAAACAGCCATAGTGGGCGTTCTTTAACAATTAAGTGTTTGATATCACAAAATTCATTAAATATTAATCAGCGCGAAAAGGTTTAAATCAGGAACAAAGCAATTGCATCTCACGAAATCAATAAACACCTTTTGTGCATCTCAATCCTAACATAGTAAACTTTTCTTGTATTTGTTGTAGCATTTATAAATACCGCCAGCGAGGAGTTGAGTTATAATCAATGAATCAATTGAAATTATTATGACAATTCCACTCAGAAAGTTTCAACCAATTAGTTTGCACAATTTTGAATCAATCGACCAATTAGGAACTAATTACACCGATAATTTAGTATGGTCCTCACGCTCACTCGTGGAAATTGTCGTCGAAACAAATACTAGTATCTGAGATCGAAAATTTTCGGCAATTTCGTACCCCCTCGTTTTATTACTAATGAATACTAAATTCGAAAAATCCACCTTCGCAAGGAATATCAGAAATCGTGGAACACATTTACCTGATACAAAGATATGATACGTTTTAAAACAGTCCAAAAACAGGAACACGACTTCCATAAAACATTCGAACATTCATAGGTTCAAAAATGAACAGCACAAAGAATATATCACCATCAGGAACACACAGTTTATTCTAATCATCCGCATTACAGCCAATAATTACCACCTGTTGTGCGAATATTAATATCTTCTTGGGGTTTTTCCTGAAGGGAATCGCACATAATTCGCCAAGAAATTAATAGAACAATACGAAGCCTTTAAAATTTCTGAAATATATAATTGTATCCGGTTTTGAAGTGTTTAGCTGCCTATATTGTTATTATTATTGTTACTAAGGGTGGTCCCAATAGGTTGCCTATAACCAAGAAGAATTATTCTGGGATGAACTGATAATCCAATCGATAAACCTCATACGCCTTTTTTTTACTTTAGTGATTGTTCAACACTTACAATGAATAATTTACTCATTTTGATTACTTACCTGAGATTAATTTACGCTAAACCTGAGAAATGAACATCTACTTTTCCCCCACGTAAACGGCATTTCCCGCTATTTACCATTTCTATTCATTATTCTTAGCGGCCAACTTATGAACTATCTTCCCACTGCTAGACGAACTCTTCAGTTTCAGTAAAATATTTTTACGGTATACATTCTATCTTCTTTCAATGGGGGAAGTCAAGCATTTGTGAATATCTTTCTGGAGTAATGATTATTATGAATATTATGATGATCATGACAACTTTCTCCAGAAATGTCTGTCAGTATTTGTCTGTCAGTATTGGCAACATCTCCATTTAGATTAGAAAGAGTTAATTATAGATATACGTGGAACTGGCCGAATACCCATTTTGATCCATGAAAAAGAATAGTATATTATTACAGTACAAGTGAAGAAACTAAGAATTTCGCTCACGCATATATGCCGAAATTTAAATTTAAAAGCAGATTTTTAAAATTCTAGTAGCAGGATTGAACAGAACGCTACACAGCACGCGCGAAGAAACAATTTCGCTCACTTTATGCCATTCGCAAGCTCGGCTAACGTCTCGTTATATGCGTGAGCGAAATTCTTAGTTTCTTCACTCGTACTGTAATATACTATTTTCTACGACAACATCGAAAAATGTTCATATCAAGAGTGTAAATTGAATCATAAGACGCTACATTTTGTATCGAATTGCATTTTGCATCGGTTGCTAGGCAAGTTGCCAAACAACAAATGCAATATGAAATATTTCGTGTTCGATCTGATGTTTTTGATAACAAAAAATAGGGTGGCTTAAAGAATACAACGCCGAACGACAAATGTCATCAGTTTGTTACAGTTTGTGCTTTACAAATAATTTCGTAGTTAGTTCAAAGAAATCAGATAATTAATATGGAAAGTGATAGTGATAGTGACTTGGAATTAACACCTCCAAGTATAACAGAAGCAGCAAATTTAACAACACTAAATTTATTGCCGGAAACATCGAAGAAAATATACAAACGGGCTTATAACCTATTTTTGGAGTGGAAAGGAGTTCGAAACGCCAAATCGTTTTCCGAGAACGTCTTAATGACGTATTTTGGCGACTTGGCAAAAAAATTCAAAGGTTCCACATTATGGACACAATACTCAATGCTTCGAACGACTCTCAGTATTCAGAATAATATAGATATTGCAAAATACTTAAAACTGAAAGCATTTCTTAAGCGACAGTCCGACGGCTACAGTCCCAAAAAGTCGAAGATCTTTACATCAAATGACATCAATAAATTTATTAAAGAAGCCCCAGATGAGATCTACTTAGCGACAAAAGTAAGTTTGATATAGCCATATAATGAAATATATATTTAATCTATATTTTAGGTCGCATTAATTATGGGCTGTAGTGCATGTAGAAGACATGAATTACATTAAATGAAAATTACTAATTTCAATGATTTGGGTTCAGCTGTTTTAATAACTATACCAGACACTAAAAACAAAACTATACGACGTTTTACTGTAACTAGTCCGTACTATGAAATTTACAAAAAATATGCAAATCTCCGCCCTTCAAACGTAAATGGTACATGGTTCTTCATTAATTATCAAAAAGGAAAATGTACCGTCCAAAGGATAGACATGAATAAACTTGGAGGCATGGGAAAAGAGATTGCTAAATATTTAATTTGCCAAACCACGAATTATACACCGGACACTGCTTTCGTCGATCTTCAGCAACAATTCTTGTTGATGCTGGTGGTGACATAACTAATTTGAAGCGTCACGGTGGCTGGAAGTCCACGACAGTCGCCGAAGGATATATCGATAATTCGGAGAAAAATAAATTTGACACAGCTAATAGAATTGTAAATGCAATACAGAGCATTTCAAATATACCATCGACTTCAGGAATAGGAAATCGTGAAATGCCATCTACTTCGACAATGGAAAATTGTCAATATCAAGAAAATTTTAGTATCCGGCATTCCACAAGTTCTCCAAAAATGATTTTCAATAATTGCACATTTAACTTTAACAATAAATAAAATACGTAGGTAGGAAGTTATTTCATAGTTCTTCTTCTTAATTGATTGGACACTGTCCAGGCTCTGCTAATGAATAGGTAATTTCGTATTTTCATGGATCCAAAGCAATAAATAAAATATTTTCATATTTATTTGTATCTATTTTTATAATTGTCGTTCTCGTAGAAAAAGTATAGTATGCAACGCGCACAAAATAGCAATTTTGCACTCGTGTCAATTGCAACACTCGCCTGTTCGGCTCGTGTTGCAAACTTTCAAACTCGTGCAAAATGTGCATCATTTTGTGCTTGTTGCATAATATACTATTTTGTTGAAACATTTTTTTATGTTCAATTTAATCACAGTAAACTGTGCGGTTAGGCTATGATATTCAGATTTCTGAAATGGTCTCTATTAGAGACGCTACATGATTATTAATCAACACACCACATCATTTGACAAACATCAAATCTGTCATCAACCGAAGCTAGTGATTGATTTCTTAGCCGTAGTACATAAAACCACACCACTGTGTAGGTACAATAATTAACCTGAATTGAATTTTATAAAAGAAGAAATGTTCCTGATGATTTTAAAGTTAAAAGTTTAATATACGTACAGCTCAATAGCAAAACAAACTTATTTATCATATAAATTTGGATACGGAAAGTTTTTCATCCACATTTCCGGAAAGAAGTAAATTTACTAAGTTTCATTTAATAAGCCAAACTGAGCAAATCCTACGGTTAATAATGGTTAAAAAAGAGAAACGGATTTCGCAGTTATTAACGTAAATGATAAGGGATTTCGTTATTCCAATTCTTATAAGAAAAAACTGAAAACTTTTCAGCGGGAAGATATGAAGTTTTCTATTATAGACTTAAATTTTCGTTGAACATAATAAACGCGCAAAAACTATTTGGAAAAGTAAGTTTACGGAAAATTTAGAGGATGTGGTAATTTTCGGAGAAAACAAGATGGGAACGGAGAAGTGAATACGCAATTGCACCGCTTCTACCAGGGCTCCCAAAGGTTGAGATTGCCAATTATATGAAATGAGCTTCGCCAAGTCTTAAACAACTTATACATTTAGTACTCTATGAATATTATAGTCGGTTTATAATGAACTTACTGATATTCATTTTCAAAGATAAAGGAAGGATGAAATTTAGAATACAAAGCGTTCCTCTTAAATTGAAAAATGGAATGAAAAAGGCGTTTAGGTTACAATAAAATGACAATTGTCACGCGAGTATTGTATTGTTTTGGAAATGCCACATAGACGAGAATCAACCGCAGTAAATCACCAATTTCAAGATCCAATCGATTTGGAACAAGGTAATTCATCTTCTCCAGAAGAGATTACTTGATTTCTAGCATTTACAGGACAACGCGGTCGACTATACAACATAGCAGAGTCGGAAGCTGCACTTTCGGAGTATGTAACTGAAAAATGTGGATCTAGTTAGGTAAGCCAGTTCATTTCCGGCTACTAACAGTTTACTTTTAAGGAATTTGCACGCTAATTTTAGTTTGCGCTTACGGAATGTCACTTTCTATGATATTTCTAGGAATTTTGTACGTAAAGGGTTGCCCTCTTGGATATCACGTTGCTGGTTACCTAATAATTGGAGGTATAAGTAATGAATAATTCTATATCACGATTTTTTATCATTTACAATCAGGATTGTCTTCCACGATTTTTATTACCATGAGATATGCCATTGGAATAAAATATGGGACGTATGTTGGTCTTGCTTGGGTATTTTGTATTTGCCTTTTCATGGTAGGTTGTTTTTGGATATACGTAGTTCCGCAATGGAATATTGAAAATAAATCCAATTTAACCTGCGATTTAAATTTGTACAACATTGCATATTGGATTACATCGATTGAATTAATTCTAATAGGTCTTGGTATCTGTGCATTATGTATCACTTGTTATAATATATAGATTTATGTAAAAGTGATAAGCGTGAAGGTTTTCAACTCAATTAAAACTATTGCTGAAAATGTTTCTTTAGTGAAAGCGGAAAACTGGCGAAAAAAATTATGACGACACAAATTTAGGCTAGATCGAATTTCAAGATCCTGGGGGATGCATTATGCTAATGAAGCCTTAAAAAGACGTTTTTCATTCATGAGTAGGTAAACATTTAACTTTTGCAAACAGAAGCTGGTGCACTATAGCAGCACTGTTGTACATGACTCGAAGAGATTATATCTATGTATATCTGAAAACTTTGTTTGAGGGAACCTTCAACAAGCATTATCAGTGATGGTAAAGCTGAAATTTAAAATAGCTTGAAATGTAGTGAGATAAACTGCATTCGGTACTTTCACTAAACGCTCTCTGTGGGAATTAATATCACTAAAAGCAATTTAAAACGGCACAAGAGAGAATTGCACTACCCACATAAGCTTTAATGCCAAAGGATCATTAGCGAAGTTGTTGGAGAAATGAAAATTTTAAACATATTATGTATTTGATTAAATTGTACTGCAGTAACTATTTTAATGAAGTTGCTTTGTATGATGAATTGTTCATATATTACAATAATACCTATAGTAGTGTTAATTAATTATATCTTTCAAGTGAAATGATTCGTCTGGCATAGTAATGCTCGCAATGTTACTGCGGACTTAATTAGTATTACGATTTTATAAGCTAGAATGCTTATTGCTGACATTTCATGACATTTGCCGTTGGCCAATTCTCCTACAAAACATCAACCTGTGGTCAATTAAATTTTATCAGAGCCGCTAAAGAACATACCAACTTTGAAGAGAAAGACAAATGAAATTGAACGGATAAGCCTTTTTATAAGCGATGGTAGTTTTTTGATTGTATCCCTTTCTAGGTTCAAGAATACAACATTCTGCAAAGGTTAAATATAGATTTGATGGGAAATATCACTACTATTTAACAGCGGAAAAACAATAAAATAATATCTGTTTTTACTTTTTAGTAACACCTTAATATACAATAGTAGGTAACAAACTAAACTAAAAATAGGATCCGACAACACCCTCAAAATTACAGTTCTCAAAATTTGGTACATTGTTTGTATGTTTTTCTCTGTTCGTTTCTATAAATTTCTGTAACCATTCCAAAAATGAAAATTGAATTTATAAGCGTAGGCGCTCAAAGGTAAATCTCAATGTACTGATTCTTGAATAAAAGAAAAATATTTAAAAATTGCTCTATTAGTCAAAATTATAACTATAACAGAACAGGTGTAGGATAGATGTTGAAACTTTCAAAAATTTTAAATAATTACATTCAATTGTGCAAAACCTTGCTGATGTTCCAAAAACAAAATGATTCCACTCATACACACGAAATACTATATTTAAAAGTTCAACATTTCATTTCCTGAGTTAATAATAAAAAATTCTGGCAAGTTGCCACGAGACTTCCCTCGTATTAGCACCTTTTCCAAGAAATAAGTATAGCACAATATATATTGCTGAATTCATAAAAAAATTCTCTTTTAAACTACATAAAAAAACTGCAACTTTATCTTATAAAAAAAACGAGTGCCGCCATTTTAGCTTATACCGGAAGTGACGTCATCAAAGGTAATATCAGCATTTTCGTCCTTGGCCAGAATGCAATCGATTGGCGAAAACCGCATCTCGATCACTTTAATAGTTTCTGAGTTTAGAGCGTTGCAAGGAATGTGTACGGACAGACTACAGACGACAGACGGAAAATTTTTTTTTTCATATTTTCAATCTGCGTGTTCAGAAACGCAAAGATATGTAAAAATTTCCATAGGTCAAATTTTTTTTTTGGAACACTAATACAATACTTCCCTTTTACTTCGTACTCGGGAAGTAAAAAGTCACATATTCCTATAAAACTTTCAGCGTATTTTCCGTATGATTCAAAATGTGGATTGAAATTACCACATGTGATGTGTATAATAATAATAACTTATTGTCTTATTCTATTCAAAGTTTTATTTTAAAAATAGCAAAACGTGTTTCGATATTATGTGCCATCAGTGGCGAATCTAGGACCTTTTGGGCCGAAACAAAAATTCTCTTCTTCTCATTCTTCTTCTTATACATTTTTTTGTCAGGTAGTTTTCTTGTAATGACCCCAAGGACATGGTTCAAACTGTGCCCCAGGCATGGGACGATAAGAGTGCATGTACAGGGAGTACAACTCAGAAAGGAGGCTGGCCATAACTCAGAAACTATTTGAGATAGAACAGTGAAATAAAAAATCTTATAATAAATGTGCCCAAGAGAAAATGCTGGAAATTATTTTCAATTTCCTACCATTGCTGCCAGAGGGCGTTTCACTGATTTCAATTTGAAATTCCCATTTTTTGGGCAATTTTCCTCAGTAAAGTATTTAAAAAAATATATTCGTTGTAAACTAGTGATCAATATGTAAAACTTTGTTTAATGAATTTTTATGATTGCTGTCAAAATAAAGGGAGGGAAAACTAAATTACGTGTTACTAGAAAAAATCGTGTAACTTCGAAACGGGTTGGTTGAATTTGTCAAGATTGGTCTCGATGAAAAGACAATATTTGATATTACCAAAAAAATTCAAAACCACAACAATTTTTTATCTCCGTCTACCAATAGAGGGCGCAACTTGTTGAAGGAACAAAACGGTCGACTTTTCTAAAAAAATTTAAATGGTACCAAATATTTTTTCACTGCTATTGGAGGGAAAATTAATGATGGAGTAATTTAAAAAAAAAATTGTCTCAATAGCTCTTATAGTACGAAGATATAATCAAAAATGTGGTAATATAAGAGGCAATTTGAGGTATAAACAAATCGTAAGCTTAATATAAATAAAGTAGGTTATGAGAACTTTAATTTCTTTCAAAATTTCAATGGTACTGCAACAGTTGCATTTTTCATGCATTCAAAATATGCTGCAATGCTTTCCATTGGAAATTTGCATTTTTGCTTATAATACAAAAACCGAAATACACTTAATGTCATTTTGTTATCTAGTTTACAGCTTTGACGTAAAGTTTTCATTTTAAGCGTTTTCATTTATTTATACCTCAAATTGTCTCTTATATTACCACATTTTTGACTATAACTTTGGTACTATGAGAGCTATTGACATAATTTTTTTTTAAATTATTCTCTTATTAATGTTCCTTCCAATAGCAGTGAAAAAAATATTTGGTACCATTTGAATTTTTTTAGAAAAGTCGACCGTATTGTTCCTTCAACAAGTTGCGCCCTCTATTGGTAGACGGAGATAAGAAATTGTTGTAGTTTTGGATTTTTTTGGTAGTATCAAGCATTCTCTTTACATCGAGACCAATCTTCAAGCAACCTGTTTCGAAGTTACACGATTTTTTCTAGTAACACGTAATTTAGTTCCCCCTCCCTTTATTTTGACAGCAATCGTAAAAATTCAATAAAGTTTTACATATTGATCACTAGTTTACAGTGAATATATTTTTTTAAATACCTTACTGAGCAAAATTGCCCAAAAAATGGGAATTTCAAATTGAAATCAGTGAAACGCCCTCTGGCGGAAATGGTAGGAAATTGAAAATAATTTCCAGCATTTTCTCTTGGCCACATTTATTATAAGATTTTTTATTTTACTGTTCTATCTCAAATAGTTCCTGAGTTATGGCCGGCCTCCTTTCTTAGTTGTACACCCTGTACAGTGTTCCTTAAGTTTCGCTTGCAACCCATTGCACTGCCCTGCCATGTTTGGTGCGTTGTCGTAGGGGTAGAATCGACGCTTACCGAGTAGTACTTCGCTTCCTTCAGTTCCAAAATAATTTTGCTCAATACCCACTGAACCCAGCACATCCATGAAACGTTTCTAAATGTTGCATAAGGGTTACAAATGAAACATTCCTAAGAAACATCTAAGACACATTACTGGTACATTCCTGTCGAAAGCGAATAAATGGTAATGTCTAATAAACGTTTCAATTGATATGTTACATAAAATACAAAACATACACATTACAACACGAACGTTTTAGATATGTATCCAAAAATACATCTTTGTGATGTATTTTTTTTTTGTGATAACGTATAACATTTTAGAAACGTTACAAATAATGTGATGTTTCGTTTGAAACAAAATAGTCATCTCAAAGTTAACGTTACGGAGTTGTGTTTAGTAGTGTTGTACCAGAAACCTTATCAGTTGAAACATATCGTAAGAAACACATCATACACGTTTCGGTGTGAACCTTTTAGATATCTATCCAAAAATACATCTCTGTGATGTATTTTTTGGAATGTGATAACGTATAACATTTTAGAAACGTTACAAATGTGATGTTTCGTTTGAAACAAAATAGTTATATCTCAAAGTTAACGTTACGGAGTTGTGTTTAGTTTGTACCAGAAACCTTATCAGTTGAAACATATCGTAAGAAACACATCATACACGTTTCGGTGTGAACGTTTTAGATATGTATCCAAAAATATATCTCTGTGATATATTTTTTGGAATGTGATAACTAAAGCTAGGATGCCTTTTTTTATAAATGGACAAACATAAGGCAGACCCTATTTAAAATCCGTTTTAGATGCAAACTTTATTCTGCCTTTTTTGGTTTCTGTTAGTTTTATTGCGTTTTTTACCTTTTTTTTTTGATATTTTCGCGTAAGTATTTAGTACCTTTTCTGTAATTTTTTTTAAGTTTTTTGAAATGTAAGTAAGTATTTTTTAATTTTTAGATTTTATATAGGTATACTTTTCTGGGTAATTTCTAAGAAAGCAAATTGTTTGAAAGGGAAAGGAATTTGGTATACAAACTAAATACAAACTTTGTCTATAATATTTAAGCCTCTTACAATAATAACTCGGATGAGTCATTTTCCTTACTTTGAAATATTTCCCATTGTATTATTTCTACCTGCAAGCTGCACCTACATACAGTCTTTGTTGAAATTGCATCATTTAGTCATTATGCCGAGTTAAGCGTATTTTAATTAGCCCGAAAACTTTATTGAAAAAGAATACCAGCAGATAGCATTTATCAACTGTAATTACTTTTTCAAATAAATATTTGTTTGTCTATACTTAAATTGAATATGTATGTGTTGATTTTATCTCGACAGTTTTCGCTTTTCCGTGCCATTTTTCTCCTTTTTTGTCTTTTTAGATGCTTTTTTTAAATTATTTTTTATGCCTTTTTCCTGCCTTTTTGAAACTTTCGTTTTGTCTAACTATCCCAACTTTAGTGATAACGTATAACATTTTAGAAACTTCATTAAAAATGTGATGTTTCGTTTGAAGTCATCTTTCAAAGTTAATGTTAGGTACTTGTATTTAGTAGCGTTGTACTAGAAACCTAATCACTTGAAACATATCGTAAGAAACTAAAAATACACGTTTCAATGTGAGTGTTTTACATATTTATCCAAAATTACAATTCAAATTACAATAGATTTATTCATCATAAGTAGATGGGTAATATTGCACATCTAAATGGCTTATTTGCCAACGAGTCTGTAGCTCAGGTAGTTTGCGGAGCTGTTTTCTGAATTCCTAAACAAGCGACCGATGTTCGAATCCCACTTGAAGCAAAACGATTTTTCAGCATCACCGATCTCCTTCGAGTCTACACTAAGAGAATTTTGGGGGCCCTGGAGAACAAGCCACCGGAGTACATTGGGCCCTTCAAGGCGTGCGCACTGGGAAAAGAGCCCCTCAGAGTAGTTAGGGCTCTCGGTACCATAGTTTCTACCACATCTCAATTTTTTTATACTCAGGTATGTTTCAAATGAAACATATATGAGACATTTCAAATATTCATGTATGAAACATTTATAAGGACACATTTCTCCTACATTTCAATAAATTACTCTTCGATATGTTTCTTGAAACATATATAAAATGTTTCGATGTAACGTTTCTGTGTTGTTTCAAATCTAGGTTTCTGAAGGCGGACATTAAACATCTATGTTATGTGTATGATACGTTTCTGTCGCTGTTTCGGAGATGTTTCATGTTTCAGAGATACGTTTCTAAAACATTTCAGAAACGTTTTTTTGCACTGTGGGTACTTGCCCATTAGGGGTTCACAAGTAGGAAACGTGTTCTTTACCTTTGACTCTTTGCAAATAATCGGCAAGAAATGGATCAAACTTGCTCAGCAGCTCCAGCATGCCCAAATAATTTCCGTTATGTTGCGATCCGAGGACTTGATTGTCCCCGCAGAACGCCAGACTTCGTGATGCCAAGAATGTTATGACCTCGACAATCCTTCTCAACATCCGTTTCCAGTAAATCATTTCGTCGTTCAGTTGAGTAGCGAGACGGTTACTTAGAAGACCAATTATTTTTTGTTGTGACAAATTTTTTTTCAATCGTACAAACTTGTGGGGGCCGCCAGGACTTCGGGGACCTGGGCCCGGGCCCAAGTGGCCCGTGCCTAAAAACGATACTATTTATAAGAAACGGAAATATCAGTAGGTCCTTATCTTTGATTATTATAACGAAATGTAGACTTTGAATGAGAGATACAAAACGTAATTACAGTATTTTTTTATTTGACTGTAAGTGAAAGGTACCAAAAAGGATTTCTTTTAGACCCTATTTGTAATTTTGAGTTTTAAACGGATTTTAAAGGAACGACATTGGAAAACAATACAATGTTCATTGATTTATATTCTCTTTGTAATGCAGTAGGCTGTGCAAGGAACAAACATCATGTTTGAATGGAAAAGAGGATTTTCATTTATTAAATTCCTCGAGCAACATTTAAATTTAATTTTGTGACTAAAAGTCCCCTTTGAAATAAAAATAAATTTTTCGTAGGATTCTTTGCGCAGTTCTTTTATTTTCGAGCAATTTACGAACTTGTAATCTTCACATACAAAAGAAAATAAATTGTCTATTTGAAATTAATTGACACCCATTAACACAATTAATAATCCTCCAAAATGATACTTAATGGTTTCTTGTAGAAAATTTGGCTTGTTGAATTTTAAATTAGCTTCCATTACTTTAACTAACTTCCTTAATTTCAATTCTGACGTGAAGTGGAGCATTACTCTTCGTTATTTTCCCGGCGAATCCATAAACTCGTCTAATAAAACGTGTGTAAAACGATTTCGTGTGATCACGAAATTGCAATCTGAATCATATCGTAGTAGAGTATTTGCACTTTAAGTGAATTCAATGCACGTACTATATATAGACCGCATATTCACGTACTCTATCTGCAAATTTCGGATGAGTAGCTCCAATTTGTAGGGTACTCGATCGCAGATTAAATTACACCCAGATGAACTAAATATTCATATCGTAAATTTATGATATTAAAAAATAGATTAAAATTTAGAGGTAATAGGATACCTAATTAATTTAAACAATTTATATTAATATCATTACATTAACAAATAATTCCAATTGTAAATTTTTATTTAAAGTAACCTAACGCGTTACGACACTATGCAAAGGGAATACATTATTATTAATTAAAAATTAAAAGCTAGATTGTAATTTTTAATTTGCCGTCAGTTATACTCTGCAGTCCTTGATAATATTGCACATAGTATACAGGGTGTCCCGAAAAGATTGGTCATAAATTATACCACATATTCTGGAGTCAAAAATAGGTTGATTGACCTCACTTACCTATAAACAAAAGTGCACACAAAAAAAGTTACCGGGTGATTTACTTAAAAATTTAAATAAATTTTTTTAACATTGCTCTAAAACGGTTTAACGTTAATTTATGAAAATTTGTACGAAATACTAATATATGATAACCAATAAATTGGAGACAGTCGCATTCAATTATTTTTATTTATTGTTGGTTGATAAAGGTCCCATCTTCCGTATAACAATTTTTATTTATTATGGATTTTCAAAGGGGATGATCAACACCTCTTTTACCCCCCCAACTTTTTTTAGGGTTATACTTTAACAAAATATGGAACGCCACCGGAATGAAACCTCTATTCTTAAACTGTTGTGTCTTTTTGTATTTCTTTGTAAACATTTTAGTTTGGAAGATATAGCCACCCTGTAAAATGTCAATTTCAAAATATTGAATATTTAAACTCTACATTTTCACAAATATTAAAAACTTCTTATTATTTACAATTTATAAACAAACAAGATATTTATCTTAACTCAACAATTTTTCAATATCACCTCCTCCTTCCTGTATCCATAATGAAGGTCGAAAAGGCACAAAGGGAGTAAATTGTAATAAATTTCCTTAGACATATGTCTAAGGGGAGGTTGTGAGTTGTTTGATTTATTCCTTCTTCTTGTACACAAGTTCTAGATAACTTTTATTGTGTGCACTTTTGTGTATAGGTAAGTGAGGTTCAATCAACCTATTTTTGACCCCAGAATATGTGGTATATAACTTATGACCGATCTTTTCGGGACACCCTGTATAAGTGCGTTGGACTATCTTATATATTATTATATTTATTAATGGTATTCTACAGTAATGTATTAATGTAAATCAATAATTGACTTAGACCGTAGCAATTGCAGCAAATTGGATTTTCATAGTTAATAATAATTGTTTTATCTATAGTCTTAAAGATTAATGTCCTTGCAATTCTAAATAATAAACACATTGGTTATGAAGCTATAAAAATTTGTATAAATTAGTTTGACATAGTTTTTGGTTTAATGCGGCAATTTCTTGCAAATGACTAATATAAAGTTTTTCGATTCAAGTTTTCATGTACCAAATTAACACGCAAACCTAAGTCACGCGTTACTATATGATGGCAAGACATAAGTATTATACCTACAAATTAAGCATTTATATGATAATTGAATTGGAAATACGTACAATGCACGTTGATATTTCATTCCACTACAATTTAGAAGGAATTTCAATAGAGAAAGTGTTTTCAAGTTGAAAAATTCCGTGCAATATATATTAGAGGGATCCAGATAGAATACAAAATGAAGCACCAACTCATTTCGAGAGGAAAATCTATTGTAATATTTCGATAATGGTTAATTGTTTAAAGGGTATTAGTTTTTCGTTTCGTAAACTTGAATGAAACTAGGAAGCGTACTGTGCAATTATTAATAAACGACGTTAGGTTACTTATTTCCAATTTACATTCCTATTCGAGAGTGTCGGAAGGATTTTTAATTCATATTTGTTAGTGGCAGAAACGATTCCATTTCTACCGATTGGTTACAAGCGCTTTAAAGATAATGGAGGTAGCGGTTTATACCGGATTATTGTTTACCATTGTCTCTATACAGAGTTAATCATGTCTATTAACGATTATATTATTTGGAGAAGATTAAGCTAATTTAAAGACATTGACTGAACATAAATAATGAATAGAAAGCTTTAGTATTATTATTACAAAAAAGGTTCAAATAAAAAAAATTATAAGTACCATAAGCTTTCATCTCTATAGGGAGATTCATAAAGTCAGACCATACCAAGCTTGCATCCCATTAGTATGCAGAGTGTGTATGTAGCAAAAGCAAAATAAAAAATTCCTACTATTTTGAAATATGACATTCTCAAAAACAATATTGCTTCATAATTACTCTATATCTTTTGTTAAGAATTCTCTATACCTAAATTTATTGTTTTCTTAATGATTCTGGATTCATTACAAGAGTTTGTACAAACAGTTCGTAAATCTTACTTTTATAATGAATTTTGAAACGCAATGATTTTTATGTTTAGCGTTAAATTTGCTGGACATTCGAATATACCATGAGAGATCTTTTACAAAGCGATTCCATCGTTTAGAGGCGTGAAAACTGTGAGGTCTAAATCTGATCCTAGAAAAAAAATTAAATAGAAGTGTAACAGAGAAACTTTAGCAAATCAGTTTGATATTAACCACACTTCAATTGAAGTAAAATAAATATACTAAAATAGTGTTCAACTACAATAAAAAGTTTCTGACAGGGATTATGAAGGGATTATTGCCTTTTTCACTGCGAGTCAAGAGCGCCTAGAAAATGAATCTTTTTTGAAAAGGTTCCTTCACAAACAAGGCGATGCATTAAACTTTGAAATGATTTTGTGGAGGTTTCTCGTCTTCAGGATAATAATAATAATAATAATAATAATAATAAGGTAGAGGCTTAACAGACATAGCCCTGTTACACCAAACACAAATACACAAACTACGAGAATACTTTTATAACAAATCACACATTTCAGCGCTACACAAAACAGTCACACTTGCAGACAAATCTTACACACCCTTAAATATGAGTAATAGAAACATCACACCACCAATGAGTAAAGATACGTACATCACACATAACATACAAACTTGGACACAAAAGACTTTACACGGACGATATCCACAGGAGATTAACGAAGACTGTGTTGATATTATAGCAACGCATGCTTGGTTAACCAAATGTGATATTTTCCCAGAGTCAGAGGGTTTCATGTTTGCCATACAAGATCAGGTCATTTACACACGAAATTACAGAAAACACATAATTAAAGATAGGACAATTACACATGATCTTTGTAGACAATGTTCGCAAAGACCAGAAACCATACAACACATTATATCAGCATGTACACGTCTAGCACAAACAGAATACAAACACAGACACGATCAGGTAGCTAAGATAATACACCAAAAACTCGCCACAAAACATAACCTTTCTACTGATAACACACCCTATTACAAATATACACCGCAAGTTGTACTTGAAAACACCACACACAAACTATATTGGGATAGGACACTACTCACAGATAAAACTGTATATAACAATAGGCCAGATATAACACTTATAGATAAAACACAAAAAATCATATACATAATAGATATTGCCGTTCCCAACACAAACAATTTAGCCAATACACACGCAGAGAAACATCGCAAATACACTGATATAGCTCAGGAACTTAAAGCGCAATGGAGAATGGGAACTGCTCTTACAGTACCCATTGTTCTTAGTGCAACCGGAGTTATACCAAAAACAATACATCACAGTTTGCACATTTTAGGGTTAGATAAGAACATATACATACAATTACAAAAGGCAGTCATTATCAATACTTGCCACATAGTTAGAAAATTTCTAAACATAACGGAAGATACCACACATCACTCAGAACCACATCACACACTTTCAACTAATACCATTCAAACACAAAATGAAACACAACACTCAATCCTCCCTTCACAAATTGAAACTCTGTTGCATACACAACATAACATTATAGAAAGTCCATTACCAACACACAACACTTCAACAATCACTCATGTAACACCTCTGACTTGTTCTCATGCACTCAAACGTAAACACACAATATACTCACAGTATCAGAATTCGCAATTAACACAAACAACACATTACCCACTCGAATGCAACCTATGCGTCGAGCTAAACAACAAAAAACGCTTACACAATAACCATAACACTTTTTCAAAACATACATATTATGTTCATTTTTTCTTTTCTATAAAAAGTCACTAAGTCACGAATAAGTGACGCCAACGGAGAAGCCTAGGAATATAGGGTCTCTTTTTGTTATTGATGCGCGACGCTGCGTTCATGTTAATGCCTTCGCGGAAAGAGGGTCGACGGGACGTGGCTTTTACAAATTGGGATCAAATACACCGAGGCTTCTCAAACAAATACATTATCTAAAATGTGATCAGCGTTGGTTTTATCAACGTCATTTAATTTAATGAACATAATATGTGTATAGTATTTAGTATGTTCACTTTTTAACAGCAACTTCAAATTTATATTATATAGGTATATGTATTAGTAGGACTAATCGTTACTTGATTTCGATCCGTGCGATTAGTTAACCAGGCTTGGCCTGAGTATCGATAACAATCGAAGTACATAATAATATTATTACAAACATGTCACATTGTCCGAAAATTCTTTAATCTAAATTAATTTAATTCATTCATAATCATAAATATTAGGTAATATAATTTTGTTTTAATCTTAACATTCCTAAAAAATAAATTTATGGTTAGATGTTATCCCCCATAAATTTAATTATTGTACCACTATGTAAGTGTGAATGAATAAATAATAATAATAACAAACATACGCCCAGGACTAAAGGGGAAATATAACACCGAGCTTGAATTTTTTTATCGAAGCAAGCTACCTAGGCATACTTATAATGTAACCCTATGTAGTGAAAAAAACGGTATCTGTAAGGGGTGAAAAACAATAAAAATGGTTCCAATTTACGTGCGCCAATATGTGTCCAATTTTTAATAATTTATAGATATTATGGGCCGAGATCTAGAAACAGCGGATTTTCAAGCATCTTGGTATATGGTGTTACTATTCTCGTGGTACCAAAATATTCAAATTCCCTATAGAATGTCTTGGTGAATATTCTTTGTTAAAGCAGGTAAAAGCTCGACATCATGCATGTACGAAGGACCTGAACTGTGGAACTCTCGGCCACAAACTTTGCCTCTAGAAGACTAGAGATAGCGCAAAGACGCGCACGACAGATACCTGTTTGAAGAACAATCTCCGTCACATCAGAGACGACTATATCACTGGCGCGATGCCACTGCAAGAAGGGCGTGCCCCTACTATCGGAGTAAAAATGCAAGGCCTCTGACTTTAGAAGCTTCTATCTCAGTAATTAGCAATCATAATTTAATGAAATAAAGTGCATTTAAAAGATCATTTATTTCTACAAAAAGGTGTACAGTTTTAGATTTTTGCAACACATCGTTAAATTTCTGTATTAATTTATGTGCGAAAAAGCGCTAATTATGACTGAAATCGCACAAGCGCTCGACTTTAAAAATTAATTACGGCTATATTATTGAAACTGAGTGGTAGATACTTATATATAATATGTCAAGTGTATACCTTTTTGTCGGTGTGAGATGCTTTTGAGGCCAATTGGTTTATTAGTCTTAAAGCTATAATGAAAAAACGACATCTTGTGTAACTCAGTACCTGAACGTTCGATATTAATAATATTGACAGTAACATAACAAGGTTAAAGCAATTATATTGTGGTCGAACACGATTCACAAAAATAATGCCATGTATACATGTTTTGTTTAAAAGAAATTTGGAAAAAAGGATGGATGATTGGGTTTGCGGGGCGAAGTGTGGTACGGGCTGGACGGTGGTGTCGTACACTATTGCTATGAAGCGCATGGTTTTGTACAATGCTAAAGAATAATCACATTGTTGTGGTTTGCCGCTCACGATTTACGATGTGGTAGATTACCTCTCGCGGGAATATGTGCGTCTTTCTTTCGCGATAAACATTACATTTACTTTGAATGACAAGAAAACAAATTTTGTTTTCAATTAAGCAATAATGCAGCTCGATTTGAGTAATACAAATTTAGCATTTAAAACAAGAATTTTTTCTTTAGTTACCGTATATTGCAAAATAATCAAATTTTCGGTTAGGGCTTATAAAACCAGTTAATTATATGAATAATCAATATTTATTGACTGTCCACTTTTCAGAAGTATGTGTGCTACAACATTTGTAAATTTGGTAACAATTTATGAAACAATAACAATTTTATGATAAGTTAAAACTGACCGTCAGCCAGGAAAATACTAAATACAGCGTTTTTATTGCTGTTAATTAAAATAAAAGTTAAACGACTGATTCTACCAATTTAATTTTTACACATGTTAAACATATATAAATGACTAATGTACTGCCCAAAAATGAAGAAATTTCACCCCTCAGTTTTTTCGTTATGACCACTTAAAGTCAGAGGCCATGCATTTTTACTCCGATAGTAGTAGATGTTAATGCCTACAAAATAGCCCTGTCTGTTCTGAACTGTGTTCCTGCAATTGTGTGAAATCGTTAAATTGATGAATGTTTGCGAAAAAATTAATTAAGTAGATAAGAATTTTTCTCACGAATGGAAACAAATATCTATACATATAATAAAAGAATAAAACTCTAACTGCGGTTAATTCTTTACATATGAATACTTTTTGAAAATAATTATTGCTCACTACTAGATACATGAGCGATAGATAACAAAAATACAATTGTTGTCTGATTATCTGTCTGTTGGCAGGTTCCTATATGACATAAAACTGCTGAACCGATTTTGAAGGAATTTTGCATTCTTTGAGGTCCTGGGTAGGATATAGGCTTTATTTTATCGGAATCGGTTCACGAGAACCCAAGCTATGATCATTTAAAGTTTAAAAAATACAATGTTTGCATGTTTATAGGTATAAAAAATAAAAAAATACAAAATAAGTTAACCAGTTCAAAAAAAAATCCGTGTAGAGTTTTCTATTTCCCATCGGACGCGTCCTCAAGCGGCGGATAGGGAGTAATTTCGTGGAAAATAAATCGAACATAATAGTTATTTACGTAACCAGTTATGAAAAGACTAACTTTATTTGACGAAATGTAATATTTGCCAAATCGAGCGAGCGAAGCGAGCGAGTTTTGCAAATTACATGAGTCAAATAAAATTAGACTTTTTCATAACGTGTTAAGTACAAAACTTTATCTAATTCCGTAATTTTATCTACCTTTTGATTTTTTAATGAGAACATTAACCTGAAATGAAGTAGTTTTAAGTTCATGGTTACTATGGAAACAAACATCGAATTTTGACAATAATTAACCAATTACTTATAGTTTCAAATTGTCAGTTGTGTAATATTATTACATAACTACTTTACATAACTGTGATGAGACAGTTTTGAAAAAGATCACGTTACCTAATTTTAAACAACAACGTAAACTATCACTTTTATTAACGGAATTCGATAATAGTTATTTACGTAACCAGTTATGAAAAGACTCATTTTATTTGACGAATGTAATATTTGCCAAAACGAGCGAAGCGAGTTTTGCAAATTACATGAGTCAAATAAAATTAGACGTTTCATAACGTGTTAAGTACAAAACTTTATCTAATTCCGTAATTTTATGTATTTTTTGACTTTTTAATTAAAATTAATCTGAAATCAAGAGTCTTAATTTCATGGTTACTATGGAAAGCAAACTCGAATTTTTATAAAAAATTAACCAATCATAATGATTGTTTCAAGTTTTTATCAAAAATTAACCAATCATAATTATTTTCAAACTGAGAGTTGTGTAATATTATTACATAACTACTTTACATAACTGTGATGAGACAGTTTTGAAAAAGATCACGTTACCTAATTTTAAAAAACAACGTAAACTATCACTTTTATTAACGGAATTAGATAAAAATTATTAATAGAGCTGCGGGTATGCAGCTAGTTTGTTAATAAAATACACAACACTTAACAGGTTATTCGTCTAAAATACAGTCTCAGAATACAGAATTCTCACTAAATTAGTAGCCACCTTTATTGTTATATTTCTCTTGAAATGGCGATAAAATTTGACATGAATTTTGTAGGAAATGCAACTTTTTAATAGAATTTTAATAGAATACAGCGTGGTGTGATTTTATTTTTTCGAAATATTGTTGACTTTTGGCAGCGAATATGTCTTAAATGGGTAGTAATAGGTAGTGAAAAAAACGTATAGAAGGAAAATTGTAGAATGTTTAGTAAGCTTCAATTGTTCAATGGTTCTCTTTATTTGTTAATAGCGTTTTGTTGTTTGTTTGTTAATAGTTGTGTTTTGAGTAATAGTTGGCAAGTATAGTAAGCAACAACTTACATAAATGGACGTAATCTCAATTGAAGCCAAAATTACACAATTTGTTTAATTAGGTTCTACTTTATTTCTTGTAATTCTGAAGTGATAAATCGTTGTAAGTTGAAATTAATAATACACAGCAATTTTTACAACAGGCTGTCTAAAAAGAAAGGGGAACCACAACTTTGTGCAATATTTTTTTGCTACAAAGAAATGAAAGTAAACGTTTAATGGTAAAGTATACCCGCCCTTACTTAAAAAACATGTAGTTACGTGTACGTCAAACAACCGTTTACTGATAAAGGACGAAGTAGAATTAATTGAAATTAAATGTACAAGTTTAATTAAAAGAATGAGGCCAAATTAAAGGACTACTGTTATTCATGAACCTTGTAAGCTTATTAAACAAATAGCAAATTACCATACTTAATCAAATTTGTATACGGGCCAAAAGGAAGTTTTTTATTAAGTTTCATGAAGTAAATTAAAAAGGAAACTTCACGCGTACGCTTTGGAGTGACAATCCCACAACCTGCTCAATATTGTGATTTTCCGCCCATCACAGTTATGAAAAATTTCAGTATGTTACTGACATCGTCGATTTTTCTTCTTATTTCTTCGGAATTTTGGAATTATTGTAATTGGTTTTCTCAACTTGAACTAAACGGAACAATTTATTCGAAACGCAGTAATCTCATTAACACAAAAATGCTAATTCCATTATCCGCTACGATATACCGATCGCGTAATTTAAAAGTAACCACATGTTCGTCCAATTTACTTTTTATGCGTACGGTACGCACATAAAATACAGAAAACGTCGCAATTTGATGATACGCATTTTACCCCAGCAAAGTAATGTTGAGAGTTATTTTTATGTTACTCGAAGATTGATACATTTTTCTTAGAGTATATGTGGCGGCTTTACACCTCATATGCTTCTCTAACAATCTTTGACGCGGTCGTTTTTCTTTCGTCCGCGTCATTTTCCACTCCACGTTTTCGATGGTTTTTATCTTATGCAAACAATTTCAATTCTTGTGTAATATAAGGTAAGTTTCAGTAAAGCTCTTCGTATTTTTCTGTACCATACGTGGGAAACTCTCTAAATTTGTTAAAGAACGTAATATAAATAAATTCGTTAAATTTAAATTATGCTGATTGCTGGTTGATTTGGTTTTGATTGTACTTACGCAGTGAGAATCTTCTTCGGTTATTGAACTAAATATCTCAATTAATTTATATTTATTCATGTATGGATACAACCTGCTCCTTGATTAATGATTTAATCAGTTATTATAAATGTGCAGAAAGATTGATAGCAATGTAATTTTAATCATTTGTATCGTAGCGTAGAAATATGATTCGGCATAGTATAAAAATAACTTGTTCTATTTATAAGCTAAAGTTTTTGCAAAGAACAAACTTAGTCAATTTCGTTTTGTCCTATTATAACTACAACACAGCACATTTTCGAGGTAAAGTTCGAGTTACAAGAACTTTACCTATAAATCTTTCAAAGTTTCTTGTTACTTCAGTTGGTATTAGTCAAAAAACATTAAAATTTCTTTTGGTAGCACGTGTATAGGGTAGGCGCAAGTTAGCTCCAGCTAAACATAATTTATAACTCAGTGGATGGAAATTGTCGAATATAAAATTTAGATTATCAAATACAGATATGAGATTAATTAACTGATACAAATTATGATTAATGGCATTAAGTACGTCTGGGAAACGTGTCACCTTGCTTTACACTTCACTAAGTTTAAGCGTTTTCCGCTTGAAGTGTGTAGTATTTTAATATATTATTATACCCTTGTTAAGTTTTCCGAAGACAACTATGGATCAAAATGTTCAACAAATGGAGATAAAATTTTATAAAGGCAACTGCACTCAAATTTTTAAAAGTTTGAAGGTACGGAGACCCAATACAAGAAGGTCATTGAGCGAGGTCTACCAATTACCTTTTTTATCATCAAGAGTTAAAAAACTAAAGTAACCGTACTTAGTTTAATTTAAAACTATTACTCAATTTTATAATAATTTTAAAAACTACAATTTGAAATTATAATAAAAGCGTATATTTCAAATATGTTTGTATCCCTGTAATTAATGAACCCAGTGCCGAAACGCAACAATGTTATGAAACACTACAAAATTAAATTTAAATTAAGTGAACATGCCAATCAATTTAATCGACACGAAACCTCTGATGAATTACATTTTATATTAAACATAATCATGTACAGCACGTGATTTCATGTACGCCTTGAAAGTGTTAAATAGGTATGTTGTTAAAAGTACAATTTAACAATAGATTTGAGAAAACAAGATTGCATGTCATTGTGAAGAATTTGTTTTGAAAACTGTGAATGCAATAATTCTTAATTAAAGACGGCCACATATTGACCCCTTTTTTATTTAAAATAATTATAGTCCCGCGAAGAACTTTTAATTAGAACGACCATTTTAGCACCTTATATATTATAAACTTCTTGTTATAAAATGTTTTAATTTGATGGTCCACGCCTTTCATAATTAGATTATATGGGATTATTTTGAAACAGAAACAATCAGTATAGTACGTATTTAAAGGAGTGAAAATACATTGGTATACGATATACGATTATTATTTATAAATGGGGGTACACGCGATTCTCGCGTTTTGCGTGCTTTGGGGGGGGGGGGGGGGGGAGGGGTATCTGTGATTGTAGGTTGTAATAGCTTTTGTTTTAAAATATCACACCTTGTTCAGCTAGCTTAGTTGCTTGAAAAAAGAAAAAAAAATTACATTTTTGTAATTTAGCAAGTTCCTAGTTTCCTACCTATAGTAAATTTTTACCAATTATTTAAAAAAATGTAAAATGCAAACTTTTTGGAATAGATTTGAGCCCAAAAATACATAATGCCCTTTCACAATGTTAATTACGTCTTTGCACATAGTCTTTGCACAAAAATTAACGAAAATATAACAAATTCCGTGTGAACTTCATAAGGATAGTTTAGAATGAATTTTGAATGTAAAAGAACTCAATTTGGACACTGGCAACTTTTTGGGAATACGAATGGCCTTAGGGAGAACGTTTTAACATTCATCTTTAACTATAGTAAAACTAAAATACCATAAAACATAAAATGTACAAATAGAAGCTGGTCTAACGTTGCATAACATCTGTTTTATAGAAAGACCTTCTCTACCTTAAACAGTTTCAAATTTTTGTTTATTTCACTAACTAAAGGTATCATTTACACGTATATGTACAGCAGTAAATATGGATTTTACTTCCTCTTAATTACAATATAAGTTGTATATTTAGAAGTATAGTCAAAGTATAGGTATTCTCTTTGGTATAGTGTAACGTAACAATACACTTGCCACCTACTTAGTACTTTCATCAATAGATATTAAGTTAAATATGTAGACAAAAACATTTTTGTCCGTGAAAACATTCGACTATGTATGTTACCTACAACATCGTCCATCGTTCAAAATCTCTACATACGAAATAAGCACACAAACATGTACATTTCGAAAGTTACCGAAAGAAGGTATCGGGACACATAAATTAGTCTACGATGAATGCTGTTACTACTTTTTACATCATTTTAACCATGAAAATGTTAACGCGAGGCATAATAGAATCATTTTTCATCATTTGAATAACTTTTCAACTTGAAATAATTAAATTTCCATGTTACCGAGAAAAAGTTTCAGATACTTGTCATTTTGAAAATTTTCGCGAAAATACTTTCTGCCATTGTTTTAATGTTCGAAATCGGTTAAGGACCTCGGACAGACAAACTTTGCATGTTTACACAAAATTTTTACCCAAAAATAAGCACAAATAGCGAATTCTATTTTACACGTAATCTCCATAAGGAAACTTTGAACGTATTTTCTAAGTAAAGAAAATATATTTAGACCGCATTCGTCAGGATTCGGCGACTGTCGGAAAAGTGCACAGCAACACACACATATACACATCTTTCGGTTATTATATGTATAGTGATAATTAAAATATTTTACCGATCTTCAAAAACTACAGCTATAACAGAGGCTATCGGGGTAGCAACAAAAATGGTACTTTATATTTTCACATTAACGTGCCATTAAAATTTGCAGAAAGTGCCAAAATGATAAATGATTTTACTAGGGAAGTGCAAAAATGACAAAAATAATTGTAGAAATCAGCTCATACAGAAAAATAAGAGATATGATGATTATTTAAATGGCACCTATAAAAACTGTTCGCTTTTAAAATGAATGCACTGCACAATTTGTTGATTTTAGGACATCCTGGAGGGTTCTGAACTCAGAAAGGGGTTTGGAATTAATTATTAAAAAACTCTGAACCTCCCCTTTACCAAATTTTAATGAGTGACGGTTCTTTTTTAAATAAATAATTAAACTACTTACAACAAAAGTAGCAGAGACAATAAAAAGTGTAACACCAGAGAATTTTCATCAATCTTTTCAAATTAGATATGCAGATTTAGAAACCGTAGTTATCATGCAATTTATTGATGTAAATCAGATAGGCATATGTTACAGAGCTGAATAAAAAATTTATATCACCAATTGATTCCCAAGAAATACTTGTCGTTTGAAAACATATAAGCATTAGCCTCATCATTTTGTTGTCTAAAAAATGCTAGTTGTGCTCAGGGACCAGAATCGAAACCGAAAAGAACCGGAACCTATTGATTTTATTATAACCGAAACCGGAACCCAAACCTTTATTTGTATTTTATTTAAAACCTGAACCGGAATCGTAACCTTTTTATTTTTACAGTATTACCGGTATTTTTAGGTTCCTAAACACTATCAAAATTATATGCATTTATTATCGGTGTACCGGTGTTTAATTGCTGCGAACGATGACGAATTGATGTTTTTGGTTATTCAACAACACTGGCACTAACAGTTGCAATTTTTTTTTAACGTCCACTACGATGATAAGTTTTGTTTTGTTCATCTTTTACTGAATTACTTTCCACAAATTTTTGAACAATTTTTCCAATGGTAACATTTGACGGACAATTTTCGCTTCCGTATTCTTTACGAAATTTTCTTCCAACTTTCACAAAATTTTAAATATTTTTTCATAATAAACACGCGTTCGATCGCATATCTCCCCATTCTTAATAACCGAAATATTTCGACTTGTCACCTATCAAATAACATATGACATTCTAGTACAAAAAGTATCAATGGCGGCAAATTTAAAAATAACCTCAAATTGTAACACCCTTTAAAACCCAAAAATTTAGGAACCCTAACTGGAACCTTTTTTATATATTTGTTTAGAACCAGAACCGGAACTGAAATCCATATTTTGGAAGTGGTGAAATTATAACTGTAACCGAAACCTTTATCTCAAAAAGGTTCTGGTCCCCTGGCCTTGTGCTGTAATTTATCGATCCATAACACTTGTACTTCTAAGAAAAAACACTACGTAAAAAATGCTATGTAAAAGTATAGTTTTTATGAAATAGATAAAACTAGGTACTAGAAAGTCATTTTTGTGGAGTTCGTACACACAAAGGGGGTGAAATTGTAGAATAGGAATTAATAAAACCTGACAGCCTACCCCTTGGAACTAGCGACGATTGATGATGGTGATAAATTCTGTTTAAATATTTGATTCTTACTGTCTTCCCGAAACATGTCACAATACCAGTAATATAATATAATATATAATACATATAATAGTATAATATATAATAAGTAAAATAAGAATCAAATATTTAAAAAAAATTTCGCAATCTATCATCACCATCAATCGTCGCTAATAAAAAAAAGTTCCAAGGGGTAGGCTGTGAGGTTTTATTAATTCCTATTCTACTAGAAAGTACAAGGCAGAGGGATAAAAACATGTACTAATATTATCAACCTAAACAATTTCTTGAAAAATTTTGATGGAACAGAATAAGTTTTTGAAAACAAAAAATTCTTTCCAATGGTTCCTTAGAAAAACTATTATTATCAAGTCCAAGGCCTATTACAAATACATATTACATATTATCACAAAAAGGGACTTTTGTTATATTATTACCTACACTAAATTAGGGTAACAATTAGGGTGGATCAAATGAGAAGGACTAAATTTTTCCCTTTTTTGGTAATTAACATCATTACATATTTGTAGACATGATACTTTCTGAAAATCAAAAATACTAATGACGTATAGAATTGCCAATTAGTTACACCGCTTTTTCCAAAAAAGATTCAATAGTTTGAAGGGAATTTATAACATATTATGTACCTAGTAGGATTGTATATACAGGTTGCATATTAAACAATAGTAGCTATTTACTGAAAAGAGGGCTTTATACCCCATCGAATAGATCAAAACAAGTTGAGGTTCGTATTTTAAAAAAAGTCGGATGACGTCACAGCTAATAAACGGTTGAAACAAAATAAAATATTTTGTGTCAGTTATGTCGACCAGAATATCCTTAACAACTTTTATATAAACTGTTTTTTGTAAAATTTCTAATAACAACAAAATAATATCGGTTCCTTACTTTATACTCACGCTGTATATTATTTATCACACTAAAAGACTTGAATTTACATTAATACAATCTTTAGTAACTCATTCACTCTAATCTTACAAAGCCGAGAAAAGGCATCGAAGATTTATGAAAACACTTTTCTTTTTATTGTAAAAAATATTGTAAAGGGAAGTAACGAAGTTATTCAAACGAAAATAATTGATAAAGGGAAGTGCGACTGCTTTTTCAGAAGAATCAATCTAACCGATTTTTAACAAAAGAAAATGTATTGTGGAAATTCTATTGAAATAAATCCTGCTCGTAATTTAATCTGTTCAATTGATTCATAATTTAATAAACAATTATGCATTTTAAACGAATATTATGGGAAATATCCCCCATAATAGAGTTTCAAAGAGTTTTTTTTTCAACAACTGGGCATGCATAATTTGATATAATTTTCTATCATTCATTTTGTCATCATCATTTACGCTTGTCCAGCTGTGTTAAAATCGTTAAAGCACAGACTTATCTGTGGTTAAAGGGTTCTGTAACGTAGTATTTATCATATCCTCCCTTTAGTTACATGTATGTTGCATAGATCTCCAGTTCAAATTAAAGAGGTGTAAGTGTATAAAATATTAAACCTCATTATCTACCTATTTTTGCTGAAAAATGGCTTGCTTGCTTTAGCGCAGATGCTGAAATATAGCCTCTTTTCATTATTTAAGATTTGCATCGTCTATAGTTTTTATCCCCTAATCCTACTTCAGAAACCGAGAGCAATTCTGTTGTGTAATCGCCCCCAAGTCTTGCTTTTGTTCCACTGTTCTAGAAGCCCTCATTTGTCTTGGTTTATTTATCAGATTAAGATTGCCTTTATAACACACATTTAACTATGCCGTAAAAAATAAATCCCACTTTTTTTTACAGATGAGTATTTCGCGAAAGGTTAATTATAATTAAACACTTTGCGACGATCGATGCTTGTTTTTCGAACCCCTCTCTTTGTATTTATTCGCAATACGAATTAAAGTAAGTTTTTTTAAGCATTTGGGAATATATCGAAACAGAAAGGTTGGTGTTAAATTACTTCAATAAATTACCGTAAAAATTTCCCCTAAACATATTTATTCTCGTTACTCTCTTCAAAAACGACTTAAAAACGATGAGTTTTTTTTTATCCAATTAATTATACCTGAAGAAATTTAAATGAAAAAATACTAAACCTTAAGTATTTCAGTTAAATTAATTAATGATGCAGTATTAAATGGGATTTTTCTCAATTAAAAAAATGTTGCAACTTTAATTTGGAGCAATTATTGAGTGTTGTTTTCTTGAAAGTTTTTACTCGGATTACAGTTTGAAACAGCAATACGTCTTACTTTTGGAGGAAAACTAAATGTGGTTTTAAGCTATGTTTAAATCTGTTATTTATTTCTCTGTTCAATAGAGAAATATTTGAGATCTTGTATTACGTTATCGTATAGCAAGTAGGAGCTACTAACGTTAACATTTTGTATTCGACAATACGGGAATGACCAACAGGTATGACCTATTTTAAATAGGTTGCCATGGAAAAACAATCGATGATTGTTGGTTTGGCATTAATGTGTGTGACTACATGCAGTTTAAGCTAAAATGGATACATTTCCAACCAATCCTATTTTTATAGTAAACGATAACGCATCCCGTTATACAAACTCACAGAAATTTCTATAGCAATGTCAATATAGTCCCATACAGGGTGCAGAGCACATGGTCGGAATGGAACAGTTGGGAGGTAAACAGTCGATCAACCCCATTTTTCCTTGCAGTGTTTTAGAAAGAAAACTCTAAACCTTCACCATAAAGTTTAATAAAGTTGAAGTTAAATGATGAGTTTTCTTTCCAAAACACACTGCATAAACTCCCTCATTGTGAGTATAATTCGAAAGATCAACGATGGATCCCATCATGTTCCATTTTTTCTTGTTCTTCGCTTACATACGTTTCAAAGTCATTCTATTCAAATTTAAAGGACTGCAGATATCATTCAATAGTGTTTCTTCGAAAGTTGTTGGTTTATTTCAGAATAAAACCGCGCAGTCCCTTCATGGATGGAACCATGTCAATAGGTATGATCTTTTGACTATAAATGACATAAAAAATTTGATACTTTAAAAGTGGCAGAAAAAGGAATATTTTCGGGAGTAGCAATAGAAAAGGAATGGAAGGACGGCAGAGACTTCAAGTTATTGCAATGATTCGCTTTTCGTTGTAAAGATAATTTTTTGTAGTTAATACCCAAAGTTGGTCATTTACTTACCCGAGTCTGAAGTATAAATGACGGTAAAGAAACATGACATGTGTACAGGTGTAAAATCACCTTCATATCAAAGTAGGGGAAGTAAACAATCGGGTGTGAGTAACAAGCCCGACTGGCCTCAAAACAGGTGTTTTATGATCCAGAGCCGCCTCTTCCACTTACAGTATCAACTGTAAACAATTTAATAACTCAAGACATCCAAGCCCAGCACATGGCTACTAGGTGGAACTTGATGTCAGACTGCCGTCACGCGAAAGAGACGTTCAGAGGACCATCTCGTAGCCTGGGGCCGTTTTTGCACAGGGCTATCTTCTAGAAAGAACCTGCGGCTACTTGTGGGCATATTTTCTGGGCACTGTAAAGTCCGGGAGGTAGTAGAAAGGGCCAAACTTGTGGCCTAAGTACGCGTGGACTGTGTCTACCCTCCTATCGCAATCCAGGATCTAATCAAAGCGTACCCTATTTATTAACACTGCGCCGCCCAATTGATAATACAATGACAGCGCTCAACAGCACCAAATTTATGGCCGTTATCGTTGAACATTAGGTATCGATTTTCCATTTTAAACAACGATTAAATAATAATAGAAGACTGGTATCAAAGGGAAAAGCATATTATTGAATAGGGATTTACCAAACCTTTTATGTATGACTTGATACTAAAGCCATTTGAGAAAATTTAAGAGGTATCTCCGGTAGAGGAGGGGTGAATCTGACGTTTATGACATTAACGCCAAAAAGTATCCCCTCAGAAGTTAAAAGTTGACGTGTTTCGGCGTTTCTTTCTAGCACGCAGCATTTCTGAAATATTAAGGGTGGATCCTTCTCCATTCCAAACACCTCATGGATTCTGGCCAACTAGCACGAGATGTGTGAGGCGTTGCTCCATCTTGCTGGAAGTAACCGAAAGTTTGCTGTTCATCAGTGCTTCAATGTCATTGATGTACCGCTGAGCGTTTACCGTTTAATCGAAAAAAATTGGTCCAACAATTCGCCTCCTAATAACGATTGTTTTGTGAGTTCGCATAACCAAAAAGGTGCAGACATGCTTAGAGATCTGAATCAAGAAGCCCCGAAGCTCATTTTGCACAACGTTGCAGTATGCAACCGGTGTCGGAGCGTCAGCAGGTTTCAGTGCATGCACGACAGTCACTTTATAAGGGGAGGTCCTGCTTAAGAATTTGCGTGCATGTTCAACGATTGATTCCAATTTGCTGTGATAGACGCCGAGTTAATTTCCTGCAGCATTCGATTACACACATTCGGAATATTCTCCAATGTGCGAAATGTTCTTTCTGTTAAAAACTGAGCCTGTTTCAAGCCACTTATTTACCAAGTCGGTATCGTTGGTTTGGCTAAGATATTATTCACTGCATATTTTTCAGAAAACTGTGCACGGCACACTTTCAACGAATTATGCACCAAAACGACACAACCTTTCGTCTTCTCCCACCGATCGGTCACTTGCTATGCAATAAAACGCGAACAGGATTGTTAGGGAGCATTCATAAATCCCATTTCAACTTCCCTGTCTATTAAATATGTTTTATACTCACCCAAAGTAGCACAATTTTCCCATTTCTTTCGATATGGTTTTAAAAAGCCCACTCTAAACAAATGAGTAGGTAGGTACTAGAAAAAAATACGTTACATCTGGATGGAAAATGTGTTTTTTGTCTGTACCATTTAGACAGTTAACCATTAAGTTTAAGAGTGGAAGTTAACCTTAAACGTTTGAATATATGACACCTAGCGGATAAGCTACAGTAACAAATTACCAGTGTGAAACTTCCTCACCAGGAAGCTAATTTGATAGGTATAAACGACCTCTATGCTATTATGCGTTCTACAGATGATGAAAAATTTATCTAAATTAATCCTAAATGATTATGTTAAAACGAGACAATTGGCCAACGTTTATGAAATATCCAGAGTGTCACTGTTATATTGTCGGTTTCAGACCTATTGAAAATATTCCAGATAGACACGAATATACTATATAAACTGAAAAACCTGCACAACATAGGTAGTTTCTGTATAACCATCTATCTTTTTCTGAATTTCTCACGCAAAGTATAGTTGCAACAAGCTTTGTACGAGTATTTCAAGAATTTGAACGAATGAAAAGGAGATAATTGTAAGAAAATAATAATAATAATATTTTTCCTTAACATACAATTTACCTTTTTTATCGTTTACTATTTGGTGAGATATCTGATCGTAGAGAAAGTCATTAATGACTTAATGTGTATACTAATTAATAGCATCGCATTAATCGCGCGTATAACGTTTACATAAATAAGAATATTTACGAAAAAGCAAGTACTTACTACTATTCTTAACTCAATTTTTGTTCAAAATTTAATAAGGAAATGTAGACGAATAACAAATAAGATACTCAATGTTTAGATAGGTTCCATCAACGGAACGGAAAAATAAATACGTTTCTCGTATTCGTGGAACTGTGAATGTATTCTTCTATAGTCATCTATTTGTCGTTGATCGGAAATGTGATAGGGATCCTTTTATGCAAGAGATTTTGGAAACAAGTCGTGTTACATTATGGTAGCTTACAGGAAATGTGGTTACATTTCTCAATTTCGCAACTTATTTCGAGGTTTGAAATGAATGAGATCATACGTCTATCATCTGTAACACTTAAAGGTATTTGGGAATAAAAGCGAAAGTACATTTGCAATGTTAGCAACTGGAGAAATTTAATGATAAATCAGTAATTGCTTGACATTCATTTACGCTTATATGTATAGTAATATTAGAAATGAAATAGCCTTTGTAGAAATACTATTTACGGTAAAAGTGGAGGTTTATGAGTTCTCATTTGAAACTTTAACAACAATAAGATTCGTTCTTATTATTCACTTACTTGACTAGGGGAATATTATCTACTTTGTGGTTATTCTCATGGATTTAAGGCGAGACAAGTTCACAGAAACTGGGTGGTCCTTGGAACCATTCGAATTTAACTTGTGATGTTATTTTTACTGTAAATATCTATTTTTAATTGACACGATAATATCAAGAAACGGTAGTTCCCATTTTATATGTAAATTTAGTAGACACAAAACACAATAGTGTTCACCTTTTAGCCTACTAGTACTAAAATCCGGAATGTATGTTCAACGTCAAAATCGATCGGTTCCATAATCAGAAATATTTATTTAAACATACTACTTTTACAAAAGAATTGTTCCATAAACAAATACAAAGTTCTAAAAATGGTTATTATCACGCTACAGAATATTCATAGCAGATAAGTAGTATGTACCAAGTGTGTACCAACGAAAACGCAGAACATGTTTTGACGAAGTGTGCATTCACTGCAAAGACTAAAGCTCAACATTAGTGAAACATCTACACGTTGGATTTTCAAGTCCATTGGCGGTTATCCATACCGTGCTCAAGTTGGACAACGACTTAACGTTGCAGACAAACGTGCAAGACTGTAGTCGCATATTGAGCTTAATTTACAATGATCCCTAATTTTTTAAAAACATATGGTTTTCAGACGAGAGTCACGTTCATTTTAGCGGCTATATTAATCGACAAACCACCCGATTCCTTGGATTTGAACGTCCTGATGTTATTGTAGAAAAACCACTCCACAGTGCCACCATTTGGTACGCGGTTTCTGGCTGTAATTAGCCCATATTTCATTGAATCCAACCAAGAGCGTTACAGAAAGAACATTATTGTGCCATGCATACATTTGGATCCGCCGAATAATATTGCAGAACTACGAGAGAGAATACAAACATTTTTCCGGCAGTTGCGTCTTTTTATAAAAATGTTTAGTGGCTTACAATGAATATGAAGCTTGTTTGATTACTATTTGTTTTTAAATTGGAAATATACCTGACCAGCTAACTGATATGTAGTGTGTCACGGCGTAACAGGGGTTGCTCATAAACTTTCAGATTGTTGTAAAAATAATGACATAGGTATTGTAAATAATAATCAACGTGTCAAGTGGCAATGACAAACACATGCGCTCTTATATTGTTGAAACGTCATTTTAATGTAAGTAGTATAGTTAATAGTGTTGTAGCATGTGGACTAGATTTAGGAAACGAAATTGTATGGCTCCGAAACAATACAATTTAAGAAATCTATTCACCCTTAAAATACCCTTTTCACAGCTAATTTATGTACAGATATTCATGTGATATTTTGTTCTAACTGCACGTTATTGCATTTCAAGGAATACAATCGCCTTGTCCTCATAATTCACCCCTTATGGGTTACATTGCATAGCCACCCTACACGTGCAGTCTTCGCCCACGCATAAGCAATAAAAGGGCTGCTCAAGCGAAAACCAAAAATAGTTAATATGTAAACTTTCGAGAGTTGTTATGTAATGTAATGGAACCTTTGACGCTGTAACAGTTTAAATGACGATATAACTTCCTATAAATGACTGTGTATTCGATTATATCTTAGATGTAAGATAAAAAATGCAATTAAACAACTAAAAGTTTGGACCGGTGATGATTTATTTGGGGTGTCCGTTCATGAACGGATGCATTTCCAACACAATCAACAACGTAGGTAGTGTTAAAGTTGAAATACATATATTGAATCGTGTCTGGTTTAAAAAGCTCCACTTTTTCCACTTCGTATTTTAATTTAATTTCGTTGCATTTTCTAGACCAGATCGAATGTAGAATCAAAGGAAACAAAAGTAAACACCGTAAAAACTAATCTTTTCCCAATGGAGGTAATCTTGAATCTATTCCATGTTACAGTTAACTGAACATAACTTTCAAGCACAGGAATATAATATAATTCACATAAAACTGAATTAGGTTAAAACGATACAGGATTATTTTGCCGCGCCTTCTCTTTCGATAAACATGAGCAGCTTTGTAATGAGACATAACTTTAATTAATATTTGGTTTTAGAGTTTGTATAATAACATTAACAAAAATTTAAACATCCGCTATTAATTGACTAACTGTCTTTATCATATCACTGCACTGTTAGGAAACGAAAAATGAGTTCTTCATTACTGTAATTCTATTACAGTGCTATTGACAGATCACTTCGGTCACTGTGTAAATTGTTTGATATTTCCACATAAGCTTTTTGTTATGTACATAATAGATGGCTAATATAAATTATGTACTCTAGTTAGAACACAAATAAGCCAAGCCATGTTTAATAAAATTCAGATACCTACATTAAATTGGCACCAATGGCGAGAGAAACTTATGTATGATTTATAATACATAAAATATTGCGTACGTATTTAGTGTTTTCGCTCTTTAATTGAGGCAACGAAGCGAATATTGGCAAAACTATTCTGAACCCGTGAAGTTAGTACGTATATTATAAACACAAATTATAATTTCGTACCAATTTGTGTCTAAATCGAAAACATAACACCACCTATTTCCTCCGTCACCTAGCTTGCTTTACTTTATAGAAACGGCGATACAGATTTGTCTGTATAACGAAAATTTCTTTTCGAACTGAGTGACATAGTTCAAATTTAAGTGTAGGGAGAGAATTGCACACAACTCAATTCAATGACATTATCTTCTCCAATAATGAGAAAAGAACAATAGGTAGCAAAAAAATGGTGACATTATGGCAAATAGGTACATCGATATGAAGTAAGCCGCAGAAATCGAAAATACCCCAGAAGAGCGAAAACATGTAAAAGATGCTTCTGCGAAAGAAGAAAACACAGATTCAAAAGAGAAACAAAGAGTTTAGTGATAAAATCGACAAAGAAATGAATATCGAACACTTATAGCTCTCATAGTACCAAAGTTATGGTCAAAAATGTGGTAATATAAGAGACAATTTGAGGTATAAACAAATTAATGAAAACGCTTAAAATGAAAACTTTATGTCAAAGCTGTAAATTAGATAACAAAATGACATTAAGTATATTTCGGTTGTTGTAGTATAAGCAAAACTGCTAATTTCCAATGGAGAAGCATTGCAGCATATTTTGAATGCATGCAAAATGCAACTGTTGCAGGACCACTGAAATTTTGAAAGAAGTTACAGTTCTCATAGCCTACTTTGTTTATATTAAGCTTACGATTTGTTTATACTTCAAATTGCCTCTTATATTACCACATTTTTGATTATATCTTCGGTACTGTAAGAGCTATTGACATAATTTTTTTTAAATTACTCCGAATTACTCCATTATTAATTTTCCTTCCAATAGCAGTGAAAAAAATATTTGGTACCATTTGAATTTTTTTAGAAAAGTTGACCGTTTTGTTCTTTCAACAAGTTGCGCCCTCTGTTGGTAGACGGAGATAAGAAATTGTTGTGGTTTTGATTTTTTTTGGTAATATCAAGTATTGTCTTTTCATCGAGACCAATATTGACAAATTCAAGCAACCCGTTTCGAAGTTACACGATTTTTTCTAGTAACACGTAATTTAGTTCCCCCTCCCTTTATTTTGACAGCAATCGTAAAAATTCATTAAACAAAGTTTTACATATTGATCACTAGTTTACAACGAATATATTTTTTTAAATACTTTACTGAGGAAAATTGTCCAAAAAAAGGGAATTTCAAATTTAAATCAGTGAAACGCCCTCTGGCGGCAATGGTAGGAAATTGAAAATAATTTCCAGCATTTTCTCTTCGCCACATTTATCATAAGATTTTTATTTCACTGTAGTTATGGCCGGCCTCCTTTCTTAGTTGTACACCCTCTACATCTTGACTCGAATTTGGTGCCAAACTGCGAGTTCCTTCTCTCTCATATACTATTAGTTGGAAAGAAAACACTTGACTGTAATTTGAAGATTGTTTTGGTGTGCAATGCTTGCTCATCTCGCATAACAACCTCAGGACACACAACAGTCACTTCATCTTCACTTTCTGACGCATGACGTCACGAAAAGTACTGTATAAATCCATGTTACTGTATGTATGTACATTGCAGCTTTAAACAGTATGTACATATAAAGCCGTTTTTTAACCTTTGTTCTCTCAAGAACGAATTATGTAGGTACCATTTTTAGATGGCACTGATTTTTTTACTTGTCTAATTCGAATTCTTGTACAATTCTCTTCAACTTCGAATTAAGTAAATCCGCCTTATAATTAATAACAACTCAAAGCCATTATTACATATTTTGAACCGTTGTGTCGTTTATTTATTATGCTTCATGAAAGCATGTTATTTCGGTCCGAATTTCCTTTATTATACCTATTTATGACAAGGGATAATGCAAACCAAAATACTTTTGCATCTGTAACTTTTTATACTTCATATACAAGGTGGCGCCTGGGAACGGACGATTTGAAGAGCATTAGGACAAAGTCATACTTAAAGTTGGTTTGCTGTGATACCGCCATTTTGTTCCTTATTGTTTGCCATTTGCGTTGTAATGTGCGGTGGACGGGAGAACAAGTTTTCGCAGTGAAAGTTTATTGGGAAAACAAAGATTGTTATGAAGCTACGCGACGAGAATTTCCAAATTGGACGTCATAATCCGATTCCTTCAGCCCATGGTGTGAATGCATGGGTTAGAAACCCGGAAAAAAAAGGATCTGCCTTAAAAAGAATAGCCCAGGACCAAGAAGAGCTTTTCGAATGCTGGAGACAATCTAAGCAGTCAAGGCCGTCATCCAGCAGAGTCCACAGCGTTCTGCACGGCAACATGCTGTGTCCTTAGGTCTGTCTCGTCGCACTCTCGGCAGAATAATGTTTTCGGATCTCAAATTGCATCCATATAAGCTTCAGATCGTTTAATAATTGCGAGCCGGTGATGGCCCAACAATCGATTAATTTTCGCTCAAAATTTCCTAGCAAAGAAGAACGTCTGGATGTCTGACGAAGCACATTTCCACTTAAATGGTTAGTCAATAAACAAAACTCTCGCTATTGGTCCACAGAGAACAACAACATGAATTGGCCCGCCAGGTCGCCTGATTTTTCAATGTGTGATTTATTTTTATGGGAGTTTTTAAAGGATAGTGTGTACGGTGGTCGTCCTCACACCATAAATGAAGTAAAGGCTAGGATTAGGGACAAGATTGCTTCAATCGACATTGAGATGTTGCAGAGAGTTGCGTTGAAGTTTCAAGAATGTGTACGCAGTGAAGGTCGCCATTTACAGGCTGTTATCTTCAAAAAATGACTGCTATGCAGTGCTTCGTTTAATGGCATGATTTTAGCTTTCGGATGATCATGTATAAATATTAATAAAATTCAGTTCAAGTTGCATTACTGTTGATTCAAAATCGCCCGTTCTCAGGCGCCACCCTGTACTTTAACCGTAAACACAAAGAAAATGTGTTACTGTTACATTTGGTGATACAAACCCATCCATTTTAATTACTTTTTTAATTGGTGTCCTATTTTAGCCTTTTAAACCACGCCCCAGCGTGTTTAAATTGCGCTTTCAAAAACGCGCGTGTTTTAAAGTTGCCATGGCATCATCATCAATTTGAAAAACGTGAATTCTTATTGGTTATTGATCTGACAGGAGTACTTTGTTACGTCAAATAAAATGACAGATTGCAAATTAATTTCCGTTTTTCTCATTTCCATGACAACGAAAGGTAGGTACACTGATTTCATATTAGGAATTCAACCATTTCACATTATTAGTTCTTATTTCCATTTTAATACCAGATTTCAAAGTGAACCAATAAAAAAAATAGCGTAAAGTATTCGTGGATAAACAGGTCTTTAAAACACTTGCTCTATTTCAAGCACTCCGGCTGCGCCGTCGTGCTTGAAAACTCGCGCGTGTTTTAAAGACCTGTTTATCCACTTATACTTTAATATACTATAAAGCTAAGCAAAACATGCAATAGAAGTTCTACCCACTCCCCACCATTTTAGAATAGAGACAGCAATCAAATGTTACCCAAATGTTTCATTGCTAATAGATAATCTATAAGCCATTACGCGCACAATTTGAATACGAAAATTTATCGAAGCATTTACCAGTTTTTACTTTTATTGTAAGTATAAATAGGATATAAACACATACGTCTTGAAACTGAAAACAATTTACAAAATGTAGGTAATGAAATTTTGTGGTGTCCCGATTTGTTTACCATGCTAAATTGAGATCGTGCTTTCATCAATTTTAGACGTCATACCGTAAACCACGGGGCTAATTACTGGTTAATTGCAGAATTACGTGCAGTGCTTAATTACCCAATTGGAATTATGTTTTTTTGAAAATATTGCTAATAGAAAATTTTTATTTTCATAACTACGATAGAATATGAAATAAATTTTTCTCTCTCCTAATACAACTTGAACTGAAGCCACCCTCATGGTGACGTGTTTCATTTCGCGCTTCAATAGTATGTACTATGTATATCATATGAGTTAGATATTATTTAATTTAATGAAATGTGACGACATGTTTCTACAATATAAATCTGGAAAACAAATCCCCTTCGACAGTAATAGAGGAATTTTTAAAAGTTTTATCAGTACGCCTTCAGTCAATTGAGATTCAGTAGGAACGTAGGGATGTTGCCAAGGCAACAGGCTGCCGATAAAATCTCGTAGAACTGGAAACATCCATTATTCGAAACAGTAATAAATTAATTTACGGACTTATCTTACATCAATCATCTTATTTAATAAATTTACTAAATTAGTACATTTTATTATTGGATTAAACAAACAAAAAGAACAAAATACAGCAAAATTGTCTGTGGCGTAATAAATTAATATAAGAATCGTAGTAAATTTTAAACAAACTTTTACTCGTAAATACCACTATAATAAAGTTTTGCAATTCTTTTTCATTTCAAGTGTACTTACTTACTCTTGAGTAAAATCGACATTTTATGTCAAATGTATCTTAGAACAGAAATTCAGATTTTACAATCATTTGTAATTACTACTAGTTAAAAAAATCAATCGAACTACGAATAATTAGATTCCACCTTTACTTGTGGGAAATTGCAATTTGAAAAAGTGCTTAAGGGGTCATTGAAGAAAGCCGTAATTGGTAAGTGGTTCCGTGCATTAAAGTCGGTTGGTAAAATTTATTCTTATCCACACGAATAAGCTAAATGATAAATCAATACGGACCTCTTGCCGCACATAAATTTTCTCATTTAACGATTCTAATCATTCTACTTCTTTATTTTAAGCGTAACATATGTATCGTAAATTACCAATCAGATGTTTTTAAATTAGGCATTTAGTACTATTTTCGTTATGATCTCAAGACACTTAAAACACATTACCAGTTGGTAGTATTAAAACTTAATTAACTGCGAAAGTTTTTTTTTCCTTTTTGTTACAAATCACTGTAACCAACTTGTTGTAGATTATCTCGATTCGAAACTTTTCACTAGATATATTGAGCAGGGATTCATCAAGCCAAGTAGCTTGGCTTGAAATATAATAGCTTGGTTTGGGCTTGAAAGTCGAGCTTTTTAAGAAAAAAAACTTGGCTTGGGTTAATGTTTGCGAATACAGGCTTGACTTGGTTATCAAGCTTTATCAAGCTTATTCTTTACTTGTCAATTTGTTGACTTATTGTGCAAATTTGGTATCAAAATTTTCTTCGTTGCTAATTCCCAATGTCTAGACGTAAATTAATATCTGACGAAGCAAATAGAGCAATTGGTTTGCTACAGACTGGTCAACGGAAAAGTGACGTAGCCGGGTTTTTTCAAGTTAGCCAAAGTGTCATTTCTAAACTTTTTAACCGTTTCCAAGAAACTGGATCTGTTGAAGAAAGACCTATAATCGGGCGCCCATCAATAACTATCCCTGCTGAAGACCGATATGTCAACATTTATGCATGCGGAAAACCTTTGAGCACATGTGGAATGTTAAGTAGGAGGCTCGCAGAAGTCAGAGGAACAGCAATATCAGCTAAAAACGTCAGAAGACTTTTATGGGATGTCAATTTACGTTTTAGACGACTGTACCATTGACTCAAGAATATAGGCGACTAAGATTAGAATGGGCAAAAGAGCGTGTCAATTGGACAAAAGAGTGGAAGTTGGTACTGTTCACTGATGAATCGAGATATGGTCGTTTTTCGGATAGTCGTCGAACGCGTGGCTGAATACAACCTTTGGTGCCATGACACCGGCGATCAGTACAAGAAGTTCACCCTTTCAAAGGACGCACTGTTTGTTTATGAGGAGGCATTTGTTATGATGGCCGTACCGACTTGCTGGTTATTCCGGGAAACATGAATTCAGAAGTATACTTGAATCAGGTGATCAACAACATTGTGCCAGAGTTTCATGCTGCTGTGGGTCCTTTTTTTGGACGATAACGCTCGTCCACACCGATCCATGGCAGTTATGGATGCAATTGAAACCAATGGAATTCCTCATTTACCTTTACCTGCTCTATCGCCTGATTTAAATGCGTTAGAGCATGCTTGGGATCAGTTGCAGTGCAGAGAGCTTTGTATCATCATAATCCCCAACCCTCAACCACAAAAAATGGAACAATTGAGAAATTTGCTTCCACAACTCTGGCAACAAATTCCCCAAGAAAACCTTAATGACCTCATAACCAGCATGCAAAGACGTGGCCAAGCTGTCATTGAAGCCCACTGTGAGGACATACTAGTTATTGCTGAAAGGGAAATTAAGAAGAAATATGTGTTCATTTTCTTTTTTTATTAATTTGAAATTAAGTTGTTAGTCACTTTCACCTAATTTTCATTTTTTCTTGCCTTTGTTTAAAATTTTTTTTTTCAATTTGTTAACTTTTTAATAAAAAACAAGCATTTAAAAACAAAATAGCTTAAAATCGTCTTTGAAAAAAATGGATCTTCTAAGAATTACGTTCCATGGAATAGTAAAAAAATTCTTAGGAATATAAGCTTGAAAGCTTGGAAAAAGCTTGAACGCTTGATTTGGAAAAGCTTGATAACTCAAGCTTTTCCACAAATAAGCTTGGCTTGGATAATAATACTGAAGCTTGACTTGTTTTTTTTTAGGATTGACTTGATTTTATGTCAAGCTTTAAAAATTCAAGCCAAGCCCGTGAATCCCTAATATTGAGAGTGGTGTAGGATGTCAAGTTTGAATTACCGATTTATTGTTGGTTATTCCATTTACATTTGCTTTACTTTCGAATCATATTTCATGGATTTGCCTCCGGTAGAGAAAATCGCGATTAAAAATACTTTAAGTAAATGTATTCCATTTAAACAACGCTATTTTGCGGTTTAGGAACGGGGGTGTAATTTACCACTTTTGTTTTTAGAGCGCATAAAGTACATTAACTTGCGTAAACAGCTTATTTTTACATTGTTTGGAAATTCGGGTTTTACATTATCATTCTTACCCTTATCGTATTTTGTTCTTTATTTATATTACCTATAATGTTATTGTTGTCTTCAATAATCAAACAAAGACTTAATTGCGTTTTTACAAAATTAAAGTTTTATTTTTAGTTCGTGCGGTACATCCAATATTTTAAAAAAAAGGGGCAAATTGGAGTACAAGCATGCCACTTCGCAAAGTTGTTCCTTAGGCCCAAAGAAATGATTTTTTCCGGAGCACATGAATTTTCATCCCTTAGGGGGTGGGACCAGGGGTGGACTTCCAATAAATGGGATATTTTGCTATAATGATATTTTTAGCTAGATATTAACACCACCCAAGACGATTATTTAATTAATATGAAATATATCGTTAGATCAACGAACTACGATCTGCATAGATAATTTTTGAAACCATAGTTCAACAATTTAAAGAAGTTTAATGGTGAGCTTATGTAGCTACCTATGTATATATACTAACAGATTAGGGAAATTAATTAAAGGGTTCAACATGTTATAAGAAATAGGTATAAACGTTTTTACACAGAACTTTAAGACACTTATTTAAAATTTTTGCTTAGAACCTACGAATAAGAGTACGCCTGCGCGTTATACATATACCTAGGTACGTTTGTAACAGCTAACTTGCAAACAAATACGCAATTCAGTGTAATCGTTTGCTTGCGTTAATTTAAGTGCATGAATGAATTCTTACTTTCATTTTTCCGTAAATCAAATGACTAGTTGAATTTTTTAGTGCAGCATAATTTGTGCATCATAATAATAAACGGTAAGACACTAAGGCTCTTACTTTCTCCCTACCTACGAATCAGAGTACTGTCGCACGTTTAATTTTTAATTAAATTAAGTGTTAATTAAAGTTTATTGGTGTAGCATTGTGCACCATAATATTGTCGAACTAGGTACTATTCTAATATTTTCGCGATAGTGTTTTGTGTTTAAAATGAAAAAACTCACTGTGGCAACTCCACAACTCCTTGATTCAGTATCAGTCTCCACATGTATACAGTAGAACAAGTGTTGCATTTGTCAATTAGATGGTGGAAATACAATATGTTCAGCAAGGAACCCTAACAAAAAGTACCGAAATAAGGGATACGCCACACTTGCAAAAAATTTACAGCGAATTATAGGTACTTCGATTACAAACTTCCTTCTGGGTTTTCTATTGATGTACTAGATTGTGGAGATGGTATCGAGGCTACTTTTATTGAAAAAGAAGCCTTGTGGCACAAGTCGTGTTCTGTGAAATTTACAGAGTCTGATGGATTCAATGAACTTCTTCTAGCGCTTGAGTCATCGACTAGAGCACCGAATTCAGACTCCACACAAGATGATACTTTAGAGGAACCTGATAAGAAGAGGTCTACCAGGTCATCCTCTGGCGGTATAACTGTAAAGAAGGACGTCTGTTTCATATGCAGTAAGCCTAGTACCTGGAACAACTCATTGAGACAATGCGAAACAGAGAGCATCTTTGAACACGTTAAACGCTGTGCCAGTAGCCTTGGTGATTCACGATTAGTTGCTCTTCTAGCTGAGGGAGATCTTGTGGCACAAGAAGCTAAATACCATTTGCGTTGTCTTTCTTGCCACTACAACAAGTGTATGCGAGAAGATACGGTTAACGAGGTTACCCACGACAGAATCATGTGCGAGGGGTTGGCATTTGCAGATTTCTTTACCATCGTATTCTGTCCCAGAAGAGAGCACATTACAGGCACTCGAGCAGTACACTGCAAAACTTTATGGTATGGTGACCAATGTCTTTCGGTGAATGACGCCAGAAAACATCTTTTCGCAACGGAGAATAAGCCCCTAAGCCTGATTCCACCAACATCGGCGGCACTTTGGCAGCACATTCTCAGGTCGGCTTATCAAGCAGGACAAATTTGGGGCCGCGCCCTAACGTTTACGTTAGATGAAGTTCCTTCGGCCGAGGGTTGGGGTTGGACGATGACCGAAAACGGATGGCACCCTGTGTGGTCCTCTCTCCCTGAAATTTGGTCGGCATGCAGGGAACTTGACCGCTGTGGCTGTCCAATTTCAGGATGCAAAACTATGAGGTGTATATGCAAAAAAAATCGCTTACCATGTACTCTGAATTGCAATAAATGCAAAGGTGCTTGCCAAAACACAAAGTAAAGAATGCCACTAGCTCTATTTTATATTGTTTCTAATTTATTATTTAGTTCCAGAAACCAACTACCACGTGACACCGAAGAGATAGGTACCATTGATATGTAACTATGGATCTAATTTCATTCTGTGCTTGTCCTGGTACGGCGCATCATTGTGGCTTAACGAATCCCTGGCGCTATGGACTTTTTCTATAACCATAATTTTTTTACATAATCTAAGAACAACATATTTGTTATCTGATAAAAAAAAATAAAATATATACCTACAACAATAAATTAGTTTGAAATGATACTAAACTTGCCGTGCATCCACTATTTTATTTAACGTCTGAAATTTCGGATGTCGTAAGACTTAAAATCAATCACAGTGGATCGAGACCATTTTTATTCGGTTTGATGTGTCCCATTTATGTGAAATGCACCCCACCCTATTTAAAATGTGCCCAAAAATGTCAATTTTAGAAAAATTACCCATTTATTCGAAGTCCACCCCTGGCCCCGCCCCCTAAGGGATGAAAATTTATGTGCTCCGGAAAAAATCGTTCCTCTTGATCTCAGGAACAATTATGCCAAGCGGCATGCTTGTACTCTAAAATGCCCCTTTTTTTTCTGTACCGCACCCACTATTTATCAAATCACATTTTCTCTCAACAACAAAAACTCAAGTCACCTACAAAATTAAAGAAAACAACATTTAAAGTCCTTATTCAACTCTTTCAACAATTCAATAAAATAGTATATTAAAGTATAAGTGGATAAACAGGTCTTTAAAACACGCGCGAGTTTTCAAGCACGACGGCGCAGCCGGAGTGCTTGAAATAGAGCAACAATACCTAATAATAATAATTATTATTATTATACTTCGATTTCAGTACAAACTTCCAAACTAAGTTGATTTCCTGCCATATGCTGTGATTAATTAATTACACCTTCAATACAAAAAAGGCAGCATGTTAGCGACAGTTAAAGTGTGAGCACATTTTTTGAGACATCCTGTATTACTGCACACAACAGTACAATCCCTAGCAACTCCCTTCTAACATAATATTTTTGTGTATGACATTTGCTAACTGGATGTCCTAGGAATCATAAAAGCAGAAATGGAAAGGTATGTTAATTGGGAAAATTTTAAGCGTTCAAGTAAACTTTAGTCGACGATACTAATCAAAAACAATAATATTAAGTTAAAATAATACAGAAACCTAGATTTATGTAATTTTGAAAGGTTACGGAAGATCAGATGTTACTAAAGGTTAAAAGAAAGTTGTTTTTAAATAATATGGATCCAAATTGCATAAATTATCTAAAAGGTATTTTTCAAACACATATTTTTAGCTTTAGAAAATGGTCAAAAGATGAAAAGATACTGACTTTGTATATAACAAAGGATGTATCCACTGTCTTACTTGTAAGCTGTTCTAATCAACAGGAGTCGTGTGCCGGAGTGGCGCTAAAAAACGCTTAAATTGACTGAATATAAAGTCAAATGTTCATAAAAATTTAATTTGAACCTAGTTTGCACGCAAAGAAAAAAATATCACAATGGATAAAGCATTGGAAAAACAGGCAAGAAAGGAAGCCGATCCATTTTATGATATTTTATTAAGGTGTTTTTCTGTTAGGTCTTCATTTCCAAATTCTTCGACGGGTTCAAATTCCTCACCGTTTAGCTTCGTATTCCTATTAAAGACATATTGTTTTCTTACCCAAGCATCATCGAGGCTATGAGGACTATGGATGACCAACAAGAACTGCCGGAAACGCGAAACGAAGCTCGGGAATTTTGAAGAAAATGCAAATGTTTTGCTGACCGAGATGTGGAGCAACATTTTGGTCGGGTGCAACGAGACGTCGAAGAGTCTACATTCTACAGAGTGACAGTCTTCCTCTCGATGTAGCGCTCAAGTTGATGGATTCCCTGACTGCGTTTGTGAAAGATCAACGCGACAAGTTCGAGATCTACGAAGCTACTTCAAAACAGATCTACCCGCGCTTCGAATACAAAACGAATACAACCCGTTCAAGACAAAGGAGCTCCCGTTTGACTTTCTTCGATGGAGCTACAGTTCCAGGGCCGCGAGAAATTAAGAATTGAGGACTATCTCCCAATTATCGACACATTGATAACTCAACTGCAACAACGTTCGAAGGTTTACGATCAACACGATGTCAATGAAAAAGAACTGCTGCTGGAATGTGGGCATTTTAAGCATTATATGTTACAGAAAAAAATGCTTGATCGAAGATTTTGCTTTACAAAAGGCCCGAAGAAAACCTGTCTACTAATAATCTGTGATATAAAGATAATAATAAAGGTAAGGCATTGTCAAGCTAACATTTTTTTATATTTTTCTTAGGCGATCGATTTCAACAGTTACATGTCATCATCAGTTGAAATTGATCGCCTAAGAAAAATATTTAAAAAATTTAGCTTGACAATGCCTTACCTTTATTTCTAACCAAGCTACATCCAATGGAGACCTTCATCCATTTAATAAAGATAATAAACCTATAAAATATCTGTTTTTGTTGAAAAATTTTTTTACGAGGGGAGGGCCCCCGAAAATTTTAAAAACGGCACTGCTTATAAAACTCCAAACGGAAACTGTTATTTAGAATTCTATTAAATTAGTAAATTCATTTTCTAAGAGTCCTCAGATCCTTTATAGTTTTGCCCGTCCGTGAATCCATTCGTGTTTGCGACCAAAGCATATAAAAATTGTTCCTTGTGGGCCAATTTCGTTAGTAAAACGTCCAAACCCAATACACCTGTTCCCTATAACTGCTTTTACTCGTTTTGGTGATAATATGGGTTTTTTTGACCAAAAATCGTTATTTATGTACAAATTTCGTGAGAAAATCATCGCAACGCATTGCAGCGATGTCCAATAAACGAAATAATGCATTTTAGGCAATAAGTGAATTTTATACATTTTGGTGATCACATGGATTTTGATAAGAAAATGTCAAAATCGCTACTTATGTCTAATATCGTGCCAACGTATTGTGTCCATACCCAACAGCTAATTTCAAGCATTTTGCCAATACATGTCAACATTCGTCAAAATAAGTTATGGTAATACTGAGGATCCTCGTTGAAACAAAGCCACAAAGCAAACATGCCAGTAAGTTTCCTTCCTGAAACGCAATATTTTCGATTTTTTTTTGTTACTTTTAAGTTAGTTAGATAATTTATAAAGATCTCATTTAGATACATACACCACTAAAACATATACAATACGTATCCATGCATGACTTTAGTACCCCATACTGCAAGTTCTTGTAGCCCATGTATTTTTTTGTTCCTTCAATTATTTATATGTTTTCCCCCACTTGTTCGGTTGTGATCAGATACGTGAATGAAAACACTACGATTCAGCTATAGTGGTTGTTACTTTTAACTGGCTTGTTTCAAATTAAGCCCACATCTTTTAAGGCAGAGATTGATAAAGGTACTGTAACTGTAATAAAGTGATAATAAAGGCGAAATTAAGCGCAATAAACAAACATAGGGTTTAGATGTCGTGGTATTCCGTATTCGTAGTCAGTCAGGTAAATGTCCATCTTCTTTTAACCCTATAATAATTCGGTTTCGTCTCTCACTTTATACAACCCCGCAGCGCACTTAGCAATCGCCGCTTTTAAAGTAGCGGGTTTATTCCGAAGCACGCCAATTAAAAGTAACGTCAACTATACATACTATATATAATACGTTCTACTGCCATTAAAGTTAAAAAAATGTTTAGTTACTTTGAAGCGTTAAAAATTAATTTTCTTTCGTTATACTTTGTTTTTTTCCCTTTTCCAATTTTAAGGAACTAAAAGCCTGGAATTTTATTTTATGTTAAAGATTCGTGGCGCCTACATTATAAGTTAGCGAATAACTCACCCACCCTTAATTGCTTTGAATTCCCCTTGAAGTTAGGCCTAGGTATGTACTTATATCCTTATGATATTTATTTCTATATTGTTAGGAAAAAACCGTTACAATAAGGAGTTTAATGTTGTAGTGGTTGTTTTGTGCTTCAAAGTTAATATTAACTAATGGTTGAAAACTCATTATTACTCTTACAATCCTACACGCGTAAATCAATTTGGGTTAAATATGCAGACAATATTCCTTAATGAAAAATGAGTAGTCAAATATACGCAAAAGTATAATAGTAATTTAATGAAATCAATTGTTATCCTTAAATTTTAACACGAGTTCTACTGATCACCTTTATGTTGAATAAGAAAGTTAAAAGTGTATTTTGAAAAAACCATAATAATTATGCCACGTTTGCATTAACCGTACAAATTAAGGCATGCTTATAGTTAAGTACAGCTTAAATGCCATAGCAACCATTGTCTTAATAATCGTTGCCATGGCATTTAAGTTCTACTTAACTTTAAGCATTACTTAATTTTTACGGTGCAATTGGCCATTATCAACTTTTATTTCATTAAAACGAAATAATGTACTGATTAGTGGGTTAAAAGGATGTCAAATTTATTTTTTGGAAGCGACAAATTCCCTTTTATCAATTAAGTACTTATTCTTTTTAAATTGTCATAATGAGCACTATTTCTCATCTTTTAATAAAAAGAAAGGCTCAAATTACATTTTATAATATACAATAGGCGTCCGTCCAGGGTGCAGTGGATGTCGTCTATCCCTTTTACTTCGTACTCGGGAAGTAAAAAACATGATACTGAGAAATTACTAAAAAATGAAGCGATGAGAGAAGAATTGATAGAACTTCCTTTAGATTCACCAGCAAATTTTACTTTTTAAAACGTTTTGACCCAGAAAACTATGTTACTTTTATGATGTAAACTTAAAACTTATTAATCACAAAATGAAAGAAACAGTTTATATAAAATCGTTCTACATATGATGGAATGTCGCTTAATATTTGTTGAAAAATTTATTGAAAACTCTTACTTCTTTCAGATCTCATATATTTTTTTGTTGGAAACTCATATTGTTAATTTGTACCAAAAAAATCGGACAACCCTGAAGACGTAATAATGATAAATGACCACAAGATATTAAATTATTGATGAACAAATCTCAAATTAGTAGGTATATCTTATGAAAGTAGGTAAATAAGATAAAATTTCCAATGTTCAAAATTCTAGTCGTTATTGTTTGACGGGTTACGGTAATGGAAATTCGATTTTCACAAAAGACAATAGTTATTGCATCGTTCTGATAACAGTTTCGTCTTTTCCAACGGAAAATAATCATTATCTTATCAAGCTTAGGTACATTGAAATTAGCAGTTGATGTTAGTAAAAAAATGTAAATGAAAAAGTTCATGTGATAACGCTTCCACCAACGTAATCTGAAAAATTGCAGATGATACCGATTACCTACATTATTACAATCTACTTGATAACTTGAAAGGATTAACGACTCGGACGAGATTTCGGTGAGATGAACATGAAGATAAACTTTCTTAGTCCAACCGTCATTATTTTATGAAATACGATTGTCATGTTGCTAAATATAATTACAAGAGTGGAGTAATCACATGAAAACTTTTCTAAGGAAATTTTCCTTAGATTTTTCATTCAAATAATAAATAATAAGTTAGGTTTGAGTAGGTTAAATGAAATGTTTTGAGTTTTACGTATCGCTTCCGATTATAGTTCATACTTCATAGTAGTAGTTTCACTGTTTACTCGGCAAATGTACTTAAGTATGTGTGTTTACTGTATGGAATTGGTTCAACCGTCGCGTCGATTGCCCTTTTTAAGCCCCTTGATATTGGACTTGCTTTGAAAGATACATATTACACCACATGCTTATCCGTACCTATGTACTAAAATAATATTAAACCTTGCGTTCACTAAAACCATTGAATAACTCAACGCTAAAACATAGCCGATATAGTAGATACAGTTTCCTACCATCAAAGAACGACTGCTATTGTTCTTCCATTAGAATACGTTGTTAGTCTTCAATATCGATTGTCTTTGAAATGAATTGTAACCGATTTATGTAAGAAATTCATGAATTCCAGTCAATTTAAATTCAAATGTTGTAACGTCATTGAAATACCAGTGGCCATAAAATTTAAGAGTCAAATTTAATACGAAGGCCGAGCAGTACAAATCTCTTATGCGCCCTACATTTATTATACACGTATAATAGATTTTTTAGACTTTAACTGTGTCAGAGGGTAGTTCTAATAAAGTATTTCGAAAAACTGCTTCTTACCTTTTTTAAATCCTTATTCGCATCTGCATCGTCTGCTTTCCGTTTTTTCCGTTCCCGTTAATTTTCCTTTATCTTTTTCCGGTCCGCACACCTAAAACAAATAATAGAAAATTAATCTAATTTACTAATCAACGAATGTACTTGTTAATAATCTCATCATTGAAATTATTTGCCGACAAAATTGACAGGGGAAGTTTTGTTTTTATCACGAAAGAAGCAATATAACGAAATTGAATTCGTACCTACCAAACTTTTGTACACGCAACGGCAGACTTGATAAAATTAACTAAATTGCTACAGAAATATTGTCAAGCAAAATTATTTTCGACTATTTAAAAGGACCTGTCACCATTAGTGTGTAAATAATAATCTAAAAATACATAATATAATAATATAGACCATTATGCGCATTGCAGATAGGCATATATCTGCTGATAATTGCTTTCATTCGTAATATTTCTCGCAATAATCAGCACGAAACTTTTCATTGTGACGTTCGTAAGGGAGAGTCATGCAATATTGATTTTTCTTGCCTAGATCCACAATACAAACACTACCACCATTTGCACATGATATATTCGAAATAAGACATCTCTTCGTGTTACTTTTCAGTTTTACTTCGCAAAGACAGTTTCCAGGATATGTTCATTTTTGCTTATAATGGAAAACGTCGGAAGTACCCGTTTTTTTATGTTAAGTAGAACGAAATTGGAAAAAGGTTTGGCATCGAGAGTTCTGTTTCATGATACTGTATGTAGTAGTGATTCACTATGGCAGTTTATTTTGAAAGAAAACAAATTTAGAACATTCTCATTTATTTAAATTGTTCAATGCACGCACTGTTTATTGATATGGTTATACCTAATCCTTTTACGCCTATCGATCTTCTTATATACACAGCTATTTACTTAGTTCGAATGTTCGTGGGCCAGTTATTAAATGACAAAAATATACTTTGTCTAATATAAATATTACGAAACTTCGTCACATTGGATATTAGGTACATTTAGATAATCACCTGATTATCGTAAAACAACATTATATTTGTCAAGCCACTTACAGCTAGTAAAAGAGAGAGTTTCAAACTCACGCGGCGGAATTCCGAATATCGCAAGCAAACTTGTATCAGGAAGAAAGGAAAAAAAACCTCATAAATGCGAACAACAGGGACGATAATATGAGACATTGGGAAAAGCAGGGAGGTAAAACGAAAAATGTAAAGAAAAATGACCCGAGCTTGGCAATCAAAAGCATAATATATAATATTGTGGTCTCGTCGGCAAGTAAACAACGATATTGCCTAGTCTCGCCAAAAAACCGAACCCTTATATGTAATGAAATCGAACTAATGCTTGCGCTGTATGTAATGGAACCTTCCATAGAGTCCAATATTAATGGTTCCTAAAAAACATGGAACATTTCGTATTTGTGTGGATTATCGCAAGCTAAACAATAAGATGAGATAACCCGATGCCTATCCAATCCTTTATATGTTACCAATTTCGGACAAATGTAAATGTTTTCAATTTGATATACGCTCAGCAAATTGAAAAGAAAGTGACAGAAAGCTAACTGCTTTCACTATTTAACCGAAGTAACACCTATGCTTCCTACGCATATTTAGTTCTGCCAGCAAATCCTACATTCACGTTCCGTCGTAACTGAGAAAGATTGCTTTTAGTCGTAGCGGTACATCGAGAAAATCGCAAATGTCTGTCAAATTGTGCGGGAAGTGTGAAATTAGGTACACTTATTAATTAGATCAAAATAAACGATTTGACCCGCAGCATCCCTATTTTCAACCCTTAGTTTTCAAAAGTGCCCCGTATTTAGTTTTTTCCATCCCCTATCGATAACTCCTTTGTTTACAACTTTTAGAAAAAATTATATTAATAAAAGAGTTAGGAATTCTTATAAGGAACATTTTATATAAGGATAAAATTTTCACAAATATCAACCCTTATCGAGATATGTGGGAAAAACTGATTTTTGCAGTTTCATTACAAAATCGGTCATAGTTTTCTTGTTTATCGTTTCTCAGAAAAATTATTCAAATTAAAGATGTAGATATTAATATGATCAATATTTTAGAGTTATACAATATTTTCACAGAAAGCAACCCTTAACGAGTTATTTCGATATTTCTGAAAGTAAGCAACCCTTAAGTATGAAATCGCTCATATCTTTTTTCTTTGTAACTTATGACGAAAAACATGTGAATAAATATTATAGAAAATTATCTTTTGGGCATTTTATGTTGGTATGAAAATTTCTCAAAAGTCAACCCTTAACGAGATATATCGAAAAAACCAGAAACTGTCAATTTTCACATAAAATCGAGTATAACTTTTCTATATTTCACTACAGTGACATTACTGTTATATAATTCGGTAGGTATATGGATGTAGAAAATATAAGTAAGGGGTAATTTTTTTACAAAAACTCACCCTTAGCGAGATATTTTGACAAAAACAAACTTTCGGCACTTTTTAGAAAAGAGTTCGTAACTTTTTCAATTACGATGGTTAATATTATTTCTTCGCGGTTAATAATAGCCAATTACAGTGCGTTTCATGAAATCATAGTGATTTTGCACCATATCATACTGGTGCGGGAATTTTCAACGTACAAAGTGTAGGGTTTATTCGCGGTAATATAATTAAAAAGAAACAATCTAATTGTACCCAAAATGCAAACATAGGTCGATTTTTATATCAAGGAAGACATATTTTGATGTTATTTTCTTAGGGGTGGTTCTCACCTCCAACGCTTCACAGGGGGTGACATTGAAATTTCGTCGCGGCGTATGGTTTGGCTCGGGTGTCGCATCTCCTTTTTAGTCTTCTATTTGGTTGTTCTCACTGAAATACGAGTCGGTGAGATAATCTAACTTGCTGTTGAAGTGCTTACCTTTTATTTTCGCATGTAAAATGTCTAAAGGAGATGCGACACTCGAGCGAAACCATACGCCGCGACGCCCGCTACGTAACGAGCTGGCGCACTAAGCCAAATGTGTTTAAATAAATATTTCAGTATTTTACTTAGCTACTGATAGAAATAAAGTGAAAAAAAATGCAAAAATGAAAAGGCCAAGGAATTAGCTTTCCAATGATGTATCACATGACCCGCCTTCCTATTTGAAATTTCAATGTCACCCCCTGTGAAGCGCTGGAGGTGAGAACCACCCCCAAGAAAATAACATCAAAATATGTCTTCCTTGATATAAAAATCGACCTATGTTTGCATTTTGGGTACAATTAGATTGTTTCTTTTTAATTATATTACCGCGAATAAACCCTACACTTTGTACGTTGAAAATTCCCGCACCAGTGTGATATGGTGCAAAATCACTATGATTTCATGAAACGCACTGTAATTGGCTATTATTAACCGCGAAGAAATAATATTAACCATCGTAATTGAAAAAGTTACGAACACTTTTCTAAAAAGTGCCGAAAGTTTGTTTTTGTCAAAATATCTCGCTAAGGGTGAGTTTTTGTAAAAAAATTACCCCTTACTTATATTTTCTACATCCATATACCTACCGAATTATATAACAGTAATGTCACTGTAGTGAAATATAGAAAAGTTATACTCGATTTTATGTGAAAATTGACAGTTTCTGGTTTTTTCGATATATCTCGTTAAGGGTTGACTTTTGAGAAATTTTCATACCGACATAAAATGCCCAAAAGATAATTTTCTATAATATTTATTCACATGTTTTTCGTCATAAGTTACAAAGAAAAAAGATACGAGCGATTTCATACTTAAGGGTTGCTTACTTTCAGAAATATCGAAATAACTTGTTAAGGGTTGCTTTCTGTGAAATATTATATAACTCTAAAATATTGATCATATTAATATCTACATCTTTTATTTGAATAATTTTTCTCAGAAACGATAAACAAGAAAACTATGACCGATTTTGTAATGAAACTGCAAAAATCAGTTTTTCCCACATATCTCGATAAGGGTTGATATTTGTGAAAATTTTATCCTTATATAAAATGTTCCTTATAAGAATTCCTAAATCTTTTATTAATATAATTTTTTCTAAAAGTTGTAAACAAAGGAGTTATCGTTAGGGGATGGAAAAAACTAAATACGGGGCACTTTTGAAAACTAAGGGTTGAAAATAGGGGTGCTGCGGGTCAAATCGTTTATTTTGATCTAATTAATAAGTGTACCTAATTTCACGCTTCCCGCACAATTTGACAGACATTTAGATGTACCGCTACGACTATTTGTCTAGGAATATAGGTACAATTTAAATGAAGGTGCATCCAAAGTAGGGAACAGCGAACAAACTCTTACACAGGAAAACGAAGACCCTTACACAAAATAATAGATAATTTATTTTCTCAATTTGTAGTTTTTACAGTGTTTATAAAAGGATGACCACTTTCCCCTGAGAAAATATAGGGCGTCCAAGGCAAGGCCTGCGAAGTTCCTTCATTTAAATATTAAACTATTTTTTGGCCATCAGATGATGTACCTAATATAAATTATATATAGAACAGTCTCCTTATCATACAATGTATAATATGTATATGTATAATATAAAATAGTGATAAAGACTAATAATAAAAATAAAAATACAAAATATTACTAATAAAATAATAATAGATGTGGAAACCAACCATTGCTGTTGTTCCACCTCATCCAGTTCAGATATCCATTTTCTTAATTTTTTTAAAAAAGTAGTCTGATTTTGTTCATACTTAATATTAGTAGGAAGTTTATTGAATATTTTTGGGCCAACGAAGTTATAAGTCTTTGTAAAAAAGGGAATTCGATGGTTTTGGTACCCAAAGTTGCCTAGTATTTCTTAACCTCCTTTGAGTTAGATTTTCAGTTTGTCTCACAAACCAAATACAGAGTGTCTGTATCACGGTGACCACCCATTAAAATATTTCAGAAACTACTATGATTTGAATTTTGAAAGTTTGGGTAATGGGGTTTTCGGGCATGACCTCCTCAAGTAAAATAATGGCGTCTACGTAACACTTCCGGTTTTTCCGGAAATGACACCAACTTTGTTATTTTAAATATAACACCCAATATATTATTTCGATTTTGAATTCTACGTAAAATTTTAGGTGGACTTTCATCAAGTTTTCGTATTCCTAAAATTAACCGTTTTCGAGATATTTAATTTTTTTAATAAAAATTAAAATAAACACTATCTAGCTCAAAACCATATGAATTCTACAGCAAGAAAGATAAAGGAACCATATTCATACGAGAGGTAGATTCCCATCCATACTTTCAACGTGGCTTAATTGCATACAGGGTGGTGGAAATTTAATGCCGAGTTTAATTAACTTTAAATCATCATGTTGGTTTTTTCAAATGGAACACCCTGTATGTTTCGTCGTAGTATGATGCACAATTTCATTCTATTTCGAACGGTGCCATGGTTCCTTATACCTATCTCTTCTAGTTTTTTAAATATCTACTGTTTTTTGTGCAGTCAACTAAGGTCATTCAATTTCTTGCGAAAATGGCTTAGCAAAATAAACGACTGTTCTATCACCAGTTACTAGTTGTCAGTCTAACACCAATAGTAACAGTTGAATTGAATACTATTTATTTAAAAAAATGGAAAACAACAACACGTATTCAAACGAAGATATTCTAAATTTATTATTTATTCATGGGAAATGTAACAAGATAATAAATAATACAGCTTGCAGAGATTTTTAAGGGGATTTTTAAGTCCTACTCTACATTTGCCATAAATTTTTCCAGCAAGAAACAATAAGCAATTAACTATATATTGCCACATGTCAATTGCAGAGAGGGTTGTGTTTCATTCTGTTACTCTTCGTTCACATCTTCCCATCCTGAATCCTCTAACGCTGATGTTGGCGTAAAAATGCGATACTTATGAGCTTATGACGTTTAGCACCCTCAAATTAGAAGATTGCGCGAAGTTTTTTCATTTGATAAATGGTGTTTTATGTAAATGTGTACATATATGTATATTTTTTGCGGATTCTGTAGTTACTACACAAAACGACAGGAGAATTTGAAATTCATCACTGACTTCAGGACCGTTCACTTTTTTCAGATTAATCTTGTGCAAAAAATTTATATAAATATTCCACTTTCATACTTCAGCACCCAGATTACACACTAATAAAAACACTGCATCATAGGAAAAACTACGAAACAAACGCGAGAAAAGGGCTTCACAGCAAGAAACCGCGTTTCGTCTAATTAAGTAATTAAACGAAGTTTCATTTAATACGGCTACCACAGGACACAATTATTAATTTCACACATCTCATGTCTAAATGGTATCCTAAAAGTAATATTAATGAGTATTAATCTTCCAGTTAAGTTACTAGGTGTAGCTCTACTTCGGGTGCGAGACTCGGTTATTTAGTCTCAATTTGTCATTTCATCGTTACTATTGAGTGAGTATTGACACACATTTCTGTACACAGTAGGGCATTAATAAGCGTTCACTCATCAGCACATTCCAAATTGTTTTTTAGGGATATGAGGTGTTTTGGAAAAATAATAATGATTTTTTAATGAAATTTGGACTCTACATGTAACATTTTCAACATACTTAGAAAATCTTTGCAGGAATTCATATAGTACACGAATTTTACTGTCATTATGGCACAACGATGTTTTGTTTTGTCATTGAATCTTTCACTAAACGGTTTTGTTGAATTTAGCGTTGGGGCTATAAGAAGAACTTCATTTCAACTGAAAATTACCACAAGAGAACATAATGAGGAATGCATTACCAGTCATGTTGTGAAGCTAAAATACAATTGAAATTGTACATTTTGTACCAAGATAGTAGAATAGATCACTTACACATAGGTTCAGCTAATATATCCTCTCACGTGTTTTGTAAAAATGCTATTAACCTAAATAAACATAGAAGCGTTCACAACTTAACCGATTGCAAATTCCAAACAAAATTTTTGCTTAACATTAATGTAATAAATTTGTGTAAATGTTCATTTTACAAAAGAGTTTCAGATAAAGATTAACACATGAGCACATAAATTGGAAAGTAAAATGAATATAATAATATCAGTGCCAAATGTAAAATAAATGCTCTGGCAAACTTTCAACAAGTTCGTTGCTTATAAATATGTAAGTAACACGTTTTTATTTTTGATAAATGGTAATAACTACGGATAAAAAAGTACGAATTTTCCTCTTCTAGTTGACGGAAAATATAATAAAAAAGGGCAAAATTGGGATAATACTAGGAGAGTAAGTTGCTTTACATGTATTATCTTTCTTGTCAGTAAGAATATTATGTAATAAAAATAAAAATTTATGTTATACGAAACTAACAAGATAATAATATAGTATTAGTACTTGTATTATAATGTTCCTTATTGCTGTTTTCTTTCTATACCTATATTACTTATTGATTGATATGTCATTATTCGGTATGCACGAAAAAATGTTTCAATTTTACGGAATCTATAGTAATGATCATCCGTTTCGGACTATAATATGTATGCGCTTATCGTGTGTGTCATTTGTATTTGTACACTTACAACCAGATTTATTAACGTGCTAGTTAGTACATTCCAAAAGTCAACACCTTTGTCAAGCATTCAAAAATATATTTAGAAATCTTTGTCTACATTGTTTAAATTCTCTTTAATTTGAAACTATTAAAGAGAATTGTTATTCACTTTCACGTTCTTTTAAATAAACTGTATCCAACACTTCTAGGAATACACAGCTAATCGCCGAAAATACTTTTTCTACATACGTCAAAAAATGACAAGGTTTGCGAATCGATAACAATACGCGAAGTGACCCTTTTTTTCACTTTTCTATGTTACCATGACAGCGTGCGCGAAATGACGACGCCGTGCGCGAAGTACTTACTTCGCGCACTGCACGCAAACTAGATGAGAGTTTTGTATTTTAACGTTAAAATAATTGTCAACTTCTTCACGTTTATCGACAAAAATTTTGTTTGCATCTCGTGCGCGAAATACTTTGGTGATCTCGACTATTTTTTTAACTCGACTGCGCCTCGTTAAACAAAGCAGTTCTCGATCACCAAAGTGGCATTTCGCGCACTAGATACAAAAATAACTATTTTCGTGCAGTAAAAAGGCGATTCGATCACACTGAAAGAAACTGCCATTTTGACAATTTATATATGGGAAACGTTTTATACAAAACACACTGATATAAAATCTAAAAGACGTAGTTAACATCTATAATAGTAGCTACACAATTTACAATTGTTTGTGCACCTCAATAATAAAAATAGTTTACACAAACACATTATTACAATTTACAACACATTACAGATATCACAATATCACAATCAAACAATTTTCAATCCTGTAAAATGCATTTTCGTGTAGAATTGATTTAATAACTTCTTTAAATTTTATAATTGGCAAAATTTTCGACCGAAATAATTGAATCCACATCTGTTCGATGATAGTCTCGAATAATGGTAACAGTAGTTTAGAATCCGGGACCATCCTAATTTTGGGTAAAATTTTTAGGAATAATAAAATTGTAGAGTTACAATCTACTCTTCAATAGGTGGAATTATAGACATGAATTTGTAATTAAAAGATAAATATGGCTATGCGAGCTATGAAGCTAAGACAGCATGACGTTAGTACCGCATATCTGAACGGAAGAGGAGACTTACCTCCAAACATCTCCTGGAAGGCCTGAGAAGACTCTCCGAAAGGAATCAAGACCAAGCGATCAATATCGAAGCCAGAAGATGGTTGACTGGGTTCGTCGATGCGGACGGGAGTGAAGACACAACGAACAGAAGATCCTATACCGGCGCCTGCTTCATGATGAGCGGAAGTCCTATCGCGTGGGACGCGAAAAAACAAAGATCAGTCAATGACAACCAAGGGGCCATACGCCTAGCGAAGAATCCTGTGATCATAACAGGAGTAAACATATAGACATTCGGTACCATTTCATTAGGCAGTGTATACAAGAAGCCCCGATCAGCTTAAATTATAAACCAACAGACTAGATGCCTGCGGACATGTTTACGAAGGCGCTCTTCCGACCTAAACACCAAAATCATGGGATTAGTCGATCGTCGTTCCGAGAGGGAGTGTTTGGAATTGGAATTGAGTTTTGAAAACTCAAATGGGAACATCTATTTTTTATTGCATTTTTGGATTCTCCATAAAAAACTATTCTCAAATTGCAAATTTCACCCCCAACTGCAACCCCTTTCTTGGGGATGGAAAGGGGGAGAAAAACGATCTTTTTTTACTTTTTTCCTCCAATATTTTTTCGTGGTTTAGAAACTGTCCGTCATCCTCTCCGCTCCCATCTCACTTAAGGGTGGAAAGAAAAACAATGACTCATTTGTGCAGAATCCGTGGTGCTTGTTGTCCGAGGGGGGGGGGGTAGTTATATACATATATATTGTTGTTGTCTGTTTTCCGGGTTTTCTCCCACGTTGTTTCTTTCCTTTGGTCCACTACCACTACTTCCATTACAACGTTTCGGCTGGATCGCACCAGCCATCTTCAAGTTATTCGTGCTCTACTTTTTGTGATTCGAACCGAACTGTTCTATGAGAATTCGCGCCTTTTGATATTTGTTTTATACTGTGCTTTGAGCATTGAATAAAGAAGTTTTGAGTTACAGTTCGCTTTATAAAATATATTCGTTACCAATTTAGTTTACGATTAACATTTCAATTTCAAGAAAATAATTTTCTTATTTTGAAAAATAAAAAACTATAAAATACAAATTAAAGAACTTTGACACGGTATAAAACTAAAAATAATGTTTATAAACAAAATTATAGTTAGGTATAGGCACATTCCGAATAGTGGAGGATTAAAGGTAAAAGTTAATGTAAAAGAGAAAGGGCGTGCTATAAATATAAATTACATTAGTTCACTCGAAAAACGAACAAAGGCCGACATTGTTAGACTAATTGGTCTTTAACGCCTTGATCTTAGCTTACTGATTGTTTTCCACATTACTTTAAAAATAAATTTGCAAAGGTGGTAAATCTTCACGCAAATAAGCGATTATTTATTGTAAAAGTTTGTTTCACACAGTTATCATAAATGTATAACCAGTAAAATTTAAGAGAACAAAATGTCGAATTATGTTAAATTACAATTCCCAGTACAAAATAAATTTGCATTTATATAACACTAAAGGGAATTCGAGATTTTATCCGGAATATTAATAAAATATAAAAACTTTTAGAGACTTCGAACACAAAACTAGATCAGATACATGTTATAAATCGATTTAGACATACAAAAACAAACCTGTCAATCATTTTTAATTAGATAACCGATGCCCAGATGGATTTTGCTATTCTTTTTATATAACTCAACCTTTTGTGGTTTTTAAAGCGGGATTAAATAGTTTGGAAAATTTGGCTGATCATTTCGAAGAATTCGATTTCTTTTTTTCTCGTTTTTTAACAGATTCCGTACCTCAGGACTTTATAAAACGCACGTTTCCGACATTTTTCTAAACATGCGACCCGCTTTATTCGAGGAATATTGTAAATGAGGCCGAGGTAATTTACATCCACAATGGATTTAATCAAGCTTCTATGCCACCAGCAAACGGCAGTCATTCTCAATCGTTACGCAAATTATAAAGACATATTCTCTTTATTTATTCCGAATAGGTAACTGTTGCCCCTACGAATAAACGTTGACCTATTTATAGAGATGTAATTAACACGTTACCAGCATATTAATGTTCAAATTGGATTGAAATTAAGTTATTACGTACATTTATCAAATAAGTTCGAACAGTTTTTGGCCTTTAAGCGATAAGCAGAAGCTAAGCGGTTTGACATTAAATGTTAATTTCCGTGAAAGTTTCCTTATAGTTGTGTAGACTATGAAACGATCAATCGTCAATTCAACACTAACAATTACATTCTGTATCAACATACATCAAAGCTAACGTGAAGCAATGATTAATTCCACTAAACAACATGTTTATGTTGTACAAACAAATAGATTGATCTGTGCCACATACGTATCATTTGAAGCAGGCTTTTCAAGTCACCTAGGAAAATGAGAGATCAAACTTAAAATTAGCATTAGCGAATGAAACAATCATCTTCATTTTAATTCTCATAACTTTAAGAGCTTTCTGTACTACTACGTTTTTGAATGTTTTCAGTGTGACTGACAATTTGTTTTGCACGATTTTGACAGTGTTCTAAAACTTCAAGAACTTTCAAGTTCCCCCCTTTCTCTGGTTTTTCGTTTTCGGGAAAACCTTTGGGATTAGCGTTATGATTACCGTATAAAACTTCATGCAAATGAGGTTTTATTCGGTTAAAATACAGAAAGTTTAAGTAGATAAAAGCTATGGGCTTTGCTCGTTTCATAAAAAAAATAATGCTTAAAAAGCGCAGCTGAACCGCCTGTTTCATAATCATGTACACCATTTCGTTCAAGAGAACCGTTAGTCGCTAGTATACATTCCCCCGGATAGCGGCATCCACATCCCAACAGAAACGCTCGTGCAACGCCAAGAAATAAAAGCTAGCACGACACCAAGGTGTTCCCAACCACCACTTTTGTATTTGGTGGTGAACCTTGAAGGTGTGTTCTTTTGAGAGGGGGGATAGAGCTTAGATAAGGTTTAATAGTAGGTACTTATTTTATAAAAATGAATGTTGATGAGTTCCGTCTATGATGAGGAAAGTACTATACTATAAGGAACATTACAGTTTTATTTTTTTAATCTTCTTGTTAGGACTTTCCCTCTTCCTGGTAACAAAAAGAGTATTTCTTTTTGTGGTGGTCATTAGAAGAACTATGTGATCTTCTTCCACAATAGTAACCACAGGATCAGTTGCACTACATATAACGGTACAGTCGCCATTACTAGACGTCACTCAGTTTACAACTTGTCAGGAATAAGAATATGGAATAAGAAGAAAATTGGTGAAATAAGAAGAAAAAGAGGAAGTGCAACAGAGAAGAGGAATTATAGAAAGGAACATATTATAGTGAGGAAAAACAAAAATAAAAATAATGACGGTATACTTCTAGGACAAATCGGCCCCCGATAATTCCACCCCGTAAAAAGAAGAATGCAAACCACAAAAGGCTCAAAAATCAAAATAACAACATTTATTGATTATGTTATGACACTGTACCGAAATTAAAAACTACTTAATCAAACATTTCAAACGCAACATTATGTGCGATTTCTCGCAGAAAATTTAAGGAATTCCCGTTTTCATCATCTAAACCTACTCGTCTTAAGCGTTCAGGCACAGCAGCATAAGTCTTATATGTTGACTAAATTGATTCAATTGGTATAATGGTGTAATATTTGCTCCTTTTTTAGGGCACTAACAAATTTAAAAATGTCTGGGGAAATTGGCGATGCCATCCTTCTACGTGATTATTTGTACAATGCTGGTTCTGAATTGTGCGGTCAAACAGATTCCATAGAACCTACGTCCACGGCCACCAATATAATTGTCTTCAAAATAATCCACCAATTCCTGAGCTTCTAGTGGAAAATTTTCGTTTTCAACCAGGATATCAAAATGTCTGGGACCTGTGCAGGCGGTACAAAGGTAAGAGCGGTAATCATTCGCATCCATAAAGCGAAGACACGATCTCTTTGATATAGTTAACCTGTAAAAGAAAATTATGAAAATGCGATAATGATGAATCCCGTTGACTGAACTTTTCTTCACATGTTTTGCGCTAAGCGAAAGGAACATCCCGACCGACACTGAAATTTCCGGAAATTGTTCCTGGAACGCTTCTATTGCAGCCATTTCAAAATACATTAATAATTATGTTGGCTGTAAACGAGGACAAATACGTTATAATGCTTCTAACAGCTTTCTGTATGTACCTTATTAGGGAATAAGGCATAACCAACTGGCATGATGGTTGCGTATGTATCGTATACAATTGGTAGAATAAATTTGGTACAACCGTTGAATGATAAGTTATTATAGAAGGTGCATCATATGGGTTTATTTGTCGCACTACATTAAATGCGAGAGAAGTACAATAAAATGAGAGAGAAATAGCTGTAAAGTAGCTCCACCATCAGTGCAATCGTTGTATGAAAATTTATCATTTAACGGTGTAATATTACAATATAATCTTAGTCCAGATGTGACGAGTTAACATTTTTGAAGTGCAGAAAGTGACCTTGTATAATACGCGATCGCAATAAATGCCTTTTTATTTCGTTTAGAATATTAGAAAATCAGATGTTTAATTAAAATATAAGTACATAAGTACATTTATTAATACATAATAACAAAGTAATTTACATAATAAAAGTGTAAAAAGTATAAAAGGCGAATAGAATTCTATTTACAACCAACTTTAAATCCGTAACTAATTATGGCATATTATGATATACCTGTATGTAACTACCCGCCCCCCTCACCTTAGACACAAGCACCCCGGGATTCTGCACAAATGAGTCATTGTTTTTCTTTCCACCCTTAAGGGTGATGGGAATGGAGAGGGTGACGGACAATTTGTAAATCACGAGAAATTGTTGGAGGAAAAAAAAGATTGTTTTTCTACAGACATGTGCAATTTTCTCCCTTTCCACTCCCAAAAAAGGGGTCGCAGTTGAGGGTAGAATTTGCAATTTTAGAATAGCTTTTTATGGAGAATCCAAAAGTGCAATAAAAAACAGATGTTCTCATTTAAGTTTTCAAAATTCACCCCCGCTCCACTTCGCAGGGAGGCGACGGTGATGTTTACGTATCATCACAATCACACATCACAATAGGTTTCAAAAACTAAAGGAAACTTGTTTTTTTTTCTTTTTGTAATTGGATGTGTCGTTCTCGAGATATTCAAAGGTAGGTACATATTTTGACTTCAATGGCGTCCCGACGGCGAACGGGTGATCGGATCAAAAAATTTAACAGAGATTTGGAATCGGTAAAAAATTTCCTATAAGATCACACCACTTCCAGCTTTCTAAACCCTGTAACATCGAGAAACGCACAGACACACAGACATCCGGACGAATTTAGTAACCAACTTCTTGAAGTTTGTTGAAGAATAAAATTTTTTGTAATTTATAGGATCAATAGAAACGGTGTACAGCGCGATCCTGTTTCCGTCTAATTAACTTATAATTTTTTAAAAATGGGGCACTCCTAGGCGAGGACAGCATTTGAAATTAGGTGATTGTGTGAAAGAAGGACTGGAAAAGATAAAAGAAAAACGCTTGTATTTTAGTTTACCTACCTATAAAAGAAGAAACGGTTACAGTACCTATCTCGTTCCCATATCTCACACCCAACTGATGTACTGTCTACACATTTTTAAACATTGCAAAATAATTCTATGTAGATGAAGCTCTTCGTAATCGACTTGGTGTTTTTTTCCCACGATGGGGACCTTCTGGAGGAGTTGTCAAGTGGTAAGTTAAAGAATCTTCAAGCATTTCATTCAACTTGCCGACGTTTCGACTGGGACGCCCAGTCTTTCCCAAGGATCTGAAGAATTGGAATTGTTGCTGAATTTTCTAATTCTTCAGAGTCGAAACGTCGGCGTCGGCAAGTTGAATGAAGTGCTTGAAGATTCTTTAACTTATCAGTTGACAACTCCTCCAGAAGGTCCCCATCGTGGGAAAAAAACACCATTGCAAAGTAAGATTTATGTGCTAATTCAAAAGTGAAATAGTAGAAAGACCTATCATGTAAATTTAGTACAAAAATTAGTATCGCCTTTTCCTTGCTTCTTGTTGACTTTTCTTAAAAACAACTACACACCCTTGCTTCTAGATTAACAAACATTGCTTGAAAAACACTTGTTTCATTTTATATTTCTAATACTTCCTCTATAAATTAAACACTACAGTTTTTATTGTCCGTTAATCAAGCACATTCCCGATTCGCAATTTCTCCAAATAATCTCTTTAACCAAACAACTTCTTTCGCTACATCACTTCCGGCTACAAATTCTGCTTCAGTAGTCGAAAGCGTAATTGAACGCTGTCTTTGGCTCATCCAAGTGATTGCGGCATTGCTATACATATAAGCAAATCACTCCCGATGTAGATCTACGAGTTTTATCATCGGCTGCGTAATCTGCATCACTGAATGTTTCTAATCCCGAACCCAATTTGTACTTTAGACCCAGTCCAATTCTTCCTTTCAAGTAACGAAAAATCCGTTTAACCGCTTCCCAGTGACCAAAAGCGAGATCAGCCCGAGTAGCGATAGCTAAATACATTCAGTTTCCCACCGCACTTCGAAACGGAACTTCGTCTCTTAGATTAACGCCTTTTCCTACTTCCTCTGATGACCAACCTTTCTCCATAGGTGTAGCTGCAGGCTTACATTCGCTCATTCTAAATTTCTCTAGTACTTTCTTCGCATAGGCCGACTGACAAATGAAAATATCACCATTACGTTCCTTTTGAATCTGAACACCGAGAAAATTTGATACCGGTTCAACTGTAATATGAAATTCTTCTTTCATCTTTTCAAGCAGCTCATCTATTTCACTTTGATCAACACCAAGCACAAGACCATCATCCACATCAAGTCCGATAAACAGTTTGTTCTTTCCGTCTTTTATGAACAAACTAGGATCTGCTTTGCTCTTATGAAATCCACATTTCACGAGAAAATTCGAAAACTTTTTATTCCAGCATCTCGGTTGACTTTTATTCAACTTGCAAACGCGATTAGTTCCATCTTCACAGCCTTCTGGTTGTAACATATAAATGTTTTTCTCAAGCTCACCATAAAAAAACGCTGTTTTAACATCAAATTGCACAACCTTAAGTTTTTCCTCTGTAGCAATCGCTAAAACTGATCGAATAGTATCGAATCGCACAACAGGCGAAAACGTTTCCTCATGATCAATACCAAGTCTCTGCGAAAACCCTTTTGCTACTAGACGAGCCTTGTATCGAGCAACCGTTCCATCAGGATTCTCCTTTACACGAAAAACCCACCGATTAGAAATTGCTTGACGACCTTTAGGTAATTCAGTTAATTTCCAAGTTTTATTTTCCGGTAACGACTTTAGTTCATCGTCAATAGCCGCCTTCCACTCAACAGATTTTTCAGCTGCTAAAGCTTCTTTTATTGTTCTAGGTTCACAACTGCTTCCATTTGCAAACATCGCAAAACCGTTAAATCGACTTGGTTTTTTTAACGTTGATCGATCACGCAATCTCATTGTTTCTTTAGCCGATTCCAATTCTTCTTCTCTTTCAGATTCTGAACTCGTTTCAGAGTGCACCGATCTTTCATTAACTCTCGAGCTTTCTGAAACTTCAGAATTCGGATTATCGATCATAACGACAGTTGTTTTCTTGATTACTTCAGGTTTGAAGTTAACATTGCGACTAATCACGAGTTTCTTTTCATCCTGTAGCCAAATACGATAGCCATCCTTATTGTCACAGTAACCAACCAGAAATCCTTTCATGACTTTTCGAGTCTAATTTCTGACGTCTTTGATCTGGAACATGATAATAATAATAATATATATATCTTGCTAACATACAATGTATTTACACTCGTCATAATGAACAAAACATTCCGTACCAAAAATTTTTAAATGTGAACAAACGATATCTCTTCCTAGCCAGAGTTCAATTGGCGACTTGCCAACAATTGACGTCAGTCCCGTGCGATTCAAAACATAAGCCGCAGTATTAACAGCTTCTGCCCACAACGCTTTTCTCAAATTACCAAACATTTCTGTAGAATACAAGAAAGTACGTCCCATTTCCATTAGAGTACGATTCTCTCTCTCGGCTCCACCAATTTGTTCAGGCGTGTATGGCATTGTTATTCTGTGCTTAATTCTGTTTTTCGCATTTATTGCGTCAACCTTTTTATTTTGAAACTGTTTACCACCATCCGATATCAGTTCTACAACTTGAATATGAACAGTTTTCGCTTCATTGACAAACTGTTCCCATTTGTCACAAACTTCCGACTTTTCTTTCATGAAATACACTTGCCTGTATTTCGTAAAGTCGTCTTTATAACAAACATAGTAGCGAGCTTCAGCAACCGAAGTAGTTTCCATTGGGCCACATACGTCAGCATGTACGATTTCACCAGCTTTCGTTGCTCTCACAAGACGTGATTTGAAAACTAATCTATGCTGTTTCCCGTATTGACACGATTCGCAAAAGAAATCCTCAAATTCACACGCGACACCACGAACTTTCAAGAATTTCTGAACATGACGTTTATTTTGATGTCCAAAACGCTCATGCCACATTTGAAGACTTTTGGACACAGAACTATTTTCGTTAGCATTTCCTAACTGTAGTTCAGCACTACTTTCCGGTTCAACGCTTCTCATACGCATTTTATACAGCTTATCTTGAGCATCACTTACGCCCATAACTTTCTTTCCACGCATAAAGAAACATTGAATCTTAAGCCCAAACGGTAGTTGGCCACCAGTAACGAGTACACACAAAATTTGAATCAATTATCATTAGTTTGGTCTGAGATATTACCAAAAATGTTGTGTGAGGCCACCCCCTTTTAATAGCTGTACCTCAGTTAGGAAGCGTTTTCGGACAAATCTTTATAGGTACTTTTTTTCTTATTTTGGGCTCTAGAACACGCCCTAGAATTTCTGCCGGACATTTACAAAACACCCTGTATATCGCAAACGGAACGACACCTAATTCACGAATTCTAAATGACTCTCATTTTATTATTGATATTACAACAAACACGTTCGTGTAAGTCTTACACTCTTACATGTGCTACAAAATCGTCTCTAGTGTGTACAAAAATCAAATTTTGATAATAAAATGTTACGAAAGGTTGAATTTACAACATACTGTAATTCCGTACCATTTGAGCGAGTACCTAGGTAGTTTTGCTGTTATGTACCTACCTCTAAAGGCGACGCAAACCCCATAAACCGGGCACTTTGCATCGCTCGGCCGTAGAAAGGGTGCTTAAAGTGCATTTAAAAAAAGTTGTTACATATAAGCAACATAAACAGGCAGCAAGTAGATTCGAATCGGCCCAATGATTATTTTTTTATTAGCTTCAAACCGGAGTTATATATAAATTGTTTGCGCTGACAGGTGCATAATGAAATATGAAAACACTGAACACGAGCTGCTTCCCTCAGTGTCGCTATTTTTTTTAAAAGGAATAAATTAATGACGCTTAAAAAAATTGCGCTTCGAGTAGATAGATTCAAATTTCATTTTGCAGAATATAGAAATCTGCTTTACTGCAAGAATAAAAGTACGTTTTGCCTTTTTGTATGCAAACACAGATGGCAGATACGAATTTCTATACTTTTTTAGGCGACAAATTTTAACCAAGGATTCACCTTCTATAATAACTTATCATTCAACGGTACAACAGAAAATATATTTCTTTTAATTTTATTCCTGGTTATAGTCGCCTTAGGAGGTATTTCAATATTTTTTGATAAACTATTAATTCCTATTGCCTAATACTACTAAAAAAAACTTTTTTCCCTTTCCAAATAAATATTATAATACCTACATTAAACGTAAATCTCATGGTGAGGAATGTCTAATTAGTTTTGACTTCTTTTTTATTGTTTATGGGGGGGAGCGAATCGTCCGGGGGCAAATACGGGCCCCAAATCGTCCGAAAACCAGAGGGATGAAAGGGACAGGAAAAAACTTAGAAGAGATGATAGAAAAGAGGGAGGAGGAAATGATAAAAATAGAAGGGGGAATTAACACGAGATTAACGGAAGAGGGTGGAACACAAGAAAGGAAAAGGACGGAGAAGAGATAGACAAAGGACAAAGTGCTAAACATAGAGGGAAAAGAACTGCTGGAAGTGTGTAATGAAAGTCGGGTATTTGGGGTATTTAAGATCGCTTACCACAAATCATTTGTCAAAATATAAAAATGAAAAATAGCGTATCCAAAATGACGAATTTTTCTATTTATAAACCGATTTGCTCCAAACTCGAACATTTGAAGTTTTTGAGGTCGATGAATAAAATTTTTCTCAAAATTGGAAAGTTTAATGGTGGATTATCTTATTAATATGAGAAAGCATTATGGCAGTTAATTTGGCAGCTGTTGTTCAATCTCAAATCGATTTTCCCAACCTAACTAGGAATTTACGTTTGCATGTATTTAAACATATAAAATCTAAAAATAATTTCCTAGAAAACAAATATTTTGCAAAGTGTTACAATTAATACAACTTTCACGAAAAACGATTTTACCTTACAATTTTCTTGTTATACGTGAAAAAGCCCCAATTTTCTATTTACCTTTAAACCAATTTTCTCTCACTCAACAATAGTGGTGCTTCATGTATTATGTTTACAAAGTTTTATCGTGTTTTGTGATTGTCTCGATTGGTTGAAAATTTTCAGTTTTTGAATTACAGCGAATATACAAATTCGTATTCATATTTAGATTGTTTTTAGTTTCACGTGAAGTACTTTATTCTTTTGTTAATATAAATTATACGTTTATTTTCTCCCAAAGAATTAAATAAAAGTGAGTGATATACACTCTCATACATCTTACGTTAAGAATACCTAGTTGGTTTTTCATAGTACCTAACGAGAAATCTATGAGAACTTATTCGTCCCTAAAATATTTTGTATATTTTGGAAAGTTCTTAACGTATTTCTATGTGCAGACGGATTCTGCGACAAATATAAGTAGTAATGATATCAAAATTTTGAATCTGTAATGATCCTTCTAAAAGCACTGCTCGCGCGAATAAAAATAAATCAAATACACGTTTTCGTTTCTTTCTTTAGCATGACATAAGTCGAAAAAGATTTTAAATTTCATATTTGGCGTGAGCTCTTTATCATTTTAGCTCTTGTAAAAATAATCACTTTGCGCGTGAAAAAAGCGAAAGCTCGGTACGTCAAAGAAAGACACGCGAAGTGTTACAGATTATTATTGAATGAGATTATAGGACATTGTTCCTAAAGCATCATTTTAAATCGTAAATTAAATTATGTGAACATAAAATTAATCATTTCTTGTATCTTAACTTATTTCTAATCATTTTTAATTATTTCACTTTTCAACAAACTTCTCATTAATAATTGTTAGGGTAACGAAGCGTTAATGCCTAGTCTCATTAAGGACTTGATCAATATAAACACGTCATCTTAAACCCATTTTCGTTTAATGACTTATTAGCAAATAGAATTACTCCTCCAAAATTTTTAAATTATTTTCAAATTCCCTTTGACCTAAGAAGTTAGATGTACAAAAGCATGAACAATGGAAACATAATATTAACAGCAAACAATTTCGCATATAAAATGTATGGTTTACGTACTGGAGCAGTTTTAAGGAACCGAGAAGTTACAAAATTATAGAGATAGGTTTACCCTACTTTCCTTCCTTTAACACTTCCTCTATTCAACCCACATCAAATGGACGGGAAAGGCATTTTAAATGTGCGGGCGCCGGCACCTGAAGGATCTTTTACCATGTCCGTTTGCCTTCCGCAAGTCTTACCGTTACACCGTGTTAATATTTCTTATAAGTTACTGCTAATCAATATTACACTTTCGTCAAAGGGGAATCGGTTTCCAGATTGCTACCAATTAAAAGCTCCCGGAAAGAGTTTTAATACCTATAATTGACGCGGGTTGGACTGACCCCATTATATTACGATAGAATTAGCACACGTATACCTTGGCAAATTAATTTACTCATCATCGAATCACCTGAAATTCATTAACCGTACCATTAAATAAAGCCGTTCTTACTTTTCGAAGAACTACCAAAAGGATATTCGTTTTTATTTTAATATCAAATTCTAACCTAAAGGTTATTTTTTCTCCCCCGTTGATTATTTGATTATTGCAGAAGGTCTTATCCCTTCTGGATCCCGATTATACGTTCTGAAGTACACAGTAGTAATCAATTTCTCCACGTTTTATGTAGTAATTCGACTGAGACAACCTCTTCAGCTTTAAGAAACCTGTTAATATTTCTGTAATTTTATAGTAGGTACCTTCTTATCGTTAACCGACCGTAAACACCACTACACAGTATAAAAAATGACAGGGGAAAACATCCCTCAGAAAATACATGATTGACGATATGTAAGTAAAATTTCGTACTTTCTTCAGGCGCTGGCTGATTTATCAAATTAACATACACCAGGACATCGATGGGAAAGTTGGTTTTAGAATTCTGCAAATGAATACATATATTTTTAATCAAGGACATCAAGGTGCTTGGTTAAAGAGATAGGAGATGCTGTCTTAAGCCTCAAGATAATCTCAGAAATTCCGATATGTTTTTTTTACTCACAAGCAACCTCTACGATTTTGGTGAGACAATGATAACAATTCCCCCTCTTCTAATAGGTTTCGGCGGATTGACGACGGAGTATTCACAGGTAGTAACAACGGTTCAGCGGATCCAGACCCGGCTGGAATAATTTTGGCTCCTGGGCCCATGTTATAAAGTGGCGCCCACGCTGCATTATAAAATGAAAATAAGAGTTTTTTCTTTATTGGTGTCCTATTTTAGCCTTTTAAACCACGCCCCGCCCCAGCGTGTTTAAATCGCGCTTTCAAAAACGCGCGTGTTTTAAAGTTGCCATGGCATCATCATCAATTTGAAAAACGTGAATTCTTATTGGTTATTGATCTGACAGGAGTACTTTGTTACGTCAAATAAAATGACAGATTGCAAATTAATTTCCGTTTTTCTCATTTCCATGACAACGAAAGGTATACTAATTTCACATTACGAATTCAACCATTTCACATTATTAGTTCTTATTTCTATTTTAATACCAGATTTCGAAGTGAACCAATAAAAAAAATAGCGTAAAGTATTCGTGGATAAACAGGTCTTTAAAACACTTGCTCTATTTCAAGCACTCCGGCTGCGCCGTCGTGCTTGAAAACTTGCGCGTGTTTTAAAGATCTGTTTATCCACTTATACTTTAATATACCATTTTGTATGGATTGCAAAATAAATACACGATAAACTTCAAATGACATACGGTTTGTAAGTGAGACTGTGAGATTAAATTTACAAACATTACGAATAATTCAACTTTTCTTTTATTGCTGACCGCTAGGCAGAGGCGAATCCAGACTCGATTTTCAGTAAGGGCAATCAGTGTTGTAACTAAGAAAAACATAGGGTTAGGCAAGATACTGATTGCGAGCGTATAGCGAGCCCAAAGTAGCCCGTCGCAAAGCAAAATATTTCAAAATTTCAAGGTCACGTGTTAAATAAGTACTTCAAAATAAACCTTAACTCTCTAATATTTTAAAAAAAGTTTTATTGAAAAATAAAATTGCGGTGACTGCTACATTTTTAATAATAAGAAATAAACAATAAACCAACTTATTTTAAACTCTTAATTAATTTTAAAAATTTAAGTTATTATATTCTCAGTCCTGGCATTGCCCTCATTGCCCCTCGCTGGATCCGCCACTGCTGCTAGGCGCTAAGTCATACATAAACAATAAAAAAGATTTTAAAGTATCTAAACATTAACAAATTGGTGACTGGACATATTTTATCTGCGGCATCGGCAAACTGTTTTAACTATTTTTATCCTATTATTGTTAAATTTGTATTTGAGTATTTGTCAATGAACACTTGTCGACATAAACTATCATTGCTTTGTAAACGTATGAGTTGGTAACGTAAAAGAAAGTCTTTTTATCAAGTATTAGATTATGTAAATGTAAATAACGAAAAAAACTTGCATAAGCCGGAATCCCAGGATAACAGAAATACTTTAGACAATTTTAGAAATATATGTTACTTTTAGGCATATTTTCTTTCCCCATGTAAATGCAGTTCTGTCATCTTCTTGGTAACATGAAGATAAAGCGTATTTAACCGTTTTGTACAAATACTTACACTTAATCGTCGTTTGTAAATTTTATGCCACTTAAAGCTTGTTTACGTCATCGTGGAGGGAGATCACTCTTCCGATGGAGTACTTCCGTCGTCTTGATCGAAACGCTGGTTCAACAATCTCTGAGAGAAGTTGGCAATAGTAAAAAGCAATACTAGTGCGTCTTTTCCGTAAAAAATCAACCACAATAAGACCTTGAACGTCCCAAAATACGGTAGGCACGATGCTAAAAGGCACGTTTTTGCTTTTCGAGGCTTAGGAGGAGTTGTATGTCGCAATTCCGTACTTGACCTCCTGGATTCGGGAACAAAATGGTGAACCCGGGCTTCAGCATACCAGGGGCGTATCCAAACTTCAGGATTGGGGGGGGTCATGGATTGATTTCTGTTTCGGGGGGGGGGGGACTGAATTTAAAATTCGCTCATATTATGGTATACATTCCTGCTTTAAATGATCTCTCGAATCATTAATTTACAATATGTGTTAGGTGTGGGAGAAATGGAGAATGTGTTGCTTTAAGCGAATGCGAAATCACTTTTCTATAAACAATTTTAAACGTGGTGAGGAACGCTGATTTTTTCACCTTACAAATTTCCCCAAAGAGCGCCAAAAATACTTTTCAAATCATAAAGTTTCATTACCTAAAAGTTTCTAAGTAGGTATAATAGGATACAACATTACAACAATTACTGAATTAGAAGTTGACTTAGACTTATTTACTAAATGTCGATAGTGACAACGTCTGAAATAGGATAGCTTTCCCATCTGTGGGTTGACACAATTAATACCCACAAAATATTCATTTTTGGTTATTTAATAGAATAAAAATCAAATAATAGTTCTTATCATCTGTCTTAGAATCTCAAGTTCTTAGATAATATTTTATATTTAATTTGTGTAACAAATTGAGTTTCGTAAATTCATAAATGATGCCCTGGATCCGCGTCTGCAGCATACGTCACTACAAGAATGCTTCTTCTTCACATTCATAATGGAGAAGGGCAGTTCACACCTAAATCCGCCTTTGCCTTTGAGCGTCGATAAGGAGTCTCGGAACCCATCTTTCACAGTCTTTACGGCACTCTAATTCTTTATGACAACCTGTTCGACACTTCCCACATTTATCTGAATCAACTCATTTCTACACGTTCTCGCTCTTCACAAAATTGTTTACACCAGAAAAAGACTTGAGTCTTGGAAAAGCGCTTTGTTCAAACTGTACGGAAGGTCTCCCAAAGATTGTATTTAGATTCACCTCTTCTTTTGCTAAAAATGCGATTATAATGCGTTGAGCGACTTGGATGTGAACCTTTTTCTCGAACATGATAATTATTGAACAGAAACCATAACGACGGTCGACGGTAATTTCTAATAGCGGTTTTTTATTTCTGCGCGGTATAAATTTTGATTATTCTCGTAAAAAATTTTTATTCTCAGTCGGGACCAGATTAAAAATCAAACTAAAGTAAAAACCAAAGCAGCCATCTAAAAATGTATGACAACAATTTTTTACGGCAAGCGTTACTAAAACTCATGCTCGAAATTCCAATATTATCCTTGGTAAGTTAAATTATCGAAAACCTATTCAATCAAATGTAAGTGTTTAAATTATTTGACTTGTTTTGTTGATATTTAAAAAGTTAAAGTTGTCCGTGGATTAAAATGTCACTGAAAACGATTCGACGAATGTGTCCATTACAACCGTTCTTAATTTGTTATGTTTTGGAATCACCTCAAAGGCGCTGTTTATTCCATCACAATCAAATTCTTGAAGCTAGTGAACACGAAAGTATCGTTAAAATGGAATGATTCTTTTTAGTAAATGATGAATTAGTAAACTTAAGCAAAGTGGTAATTGGGTAACTCAAAACTTAACTTAAGTGGATTTCACAGCGTATCGTTGTACGAATTTGTCACTAAATGAATTAGCTTAATTACCTTTTGTATATTTAAGATTGTTCTTACATACAAAATCACCATTGAAATGACAAATAAATCAAGTTTAGAGGAGTAATTCGTAACTGTCGTATGTTAAACGTAGATTTATTTGCAATGTATAACGACGTCCATATCCTATTTCTATTGTATGTTTCGCTTTGTATAAATTAACAAATTTTGTTACGAATGATATAAAAGAAAGGCTGTAATCGATTCATCTGAACAAATAAGACTAATAGATACTTCTTTAAGATTGATTATTGTTATAACTGATAATTTTTGGGTGGTCCCATAGGTTTAATGTTGGAAACAAATAAGAGACACGCTGCCTGTAATAATACTGAAGATTAATTGTCTTAATGACATACATATATAAATGAGACGTTTGTCATCCAGATGTAATATAGTCTACAAATGTGCATGCAAACAGAAAAATTTTGTTCGTGTCCTGGATTTGAACTCGTGTAACGCTCAACCAACTGAGCTGGTACCGATTTCTTGAGGAAACTCTGAGTAAAATCGCGGTCACAAGCTAAATTTATCTATAGGCTTAGGTACATAGTTATACCCTTGAAAAGGGTTATTATTTATTTATGGATTAGCCAAGTTTAAAAGTGTGCCCCTAATTTAAATTTTCATTGCGACAAACTATTGAATTTCGCTTGTGAAGATAAATAAGGATCGGAGTTCTATATTTATAAAATAATGTAGACGTTACAGAAAACAAATGCCTCGAAGGGTGGTTGTTATGAACCATTTGCAGCTTTATTAAAACGCACTGAAGGCTTTATACACCATTGTAGGGCAATAAGCTTTTATGAAACATTATTTTTAAAACAAAATTTAATAAATTCTTAATCTTAATTGAATGATACCTTTTTTGTACAGTTTTTTTATTTTACGTAAAGGTTTTCCTTCCTTTCGAAATTGCTCATTTCGTTCACTTCGTTATAAGAAGAAATGGGCAACCGCGCCGCAGCCGTCGTGTTATTTTATTACGTCTAAAATAGTCTTCAGTTTATATGCCACCCGATACATTTTAACTGGAGGGTAAACCTCTATATTAAACCCGTGCATCCGAAGTCGTAAGTGGTATGAAATCGTAAATTTCTACACCCATTGTCCAAATAAGGGTTCGCAAATCATTTCTCATATGACTTTGGGATCTTTGAGAAGTTTGTAATTGAACACGTGAGCACACACACAATTGCTCAAACATACATTCTACCGTTAACTATGTTTACTAGCTTTCTTATTGCGTTAGAAGACTCACGAACTTCAACTTGGCTGTTTACTATACTACAAAATGTGCTCATAACCCCTTTAAGGAAGCTTTGTTGAGACTGTTCAAACGTAGTGTTTAGTGTTACATTCTTAGGCAAACAGAATCGCAGCAATTAACATAAAGTGGTGCTAAATAATTGTGGTAGTTGTAATAGCGGTGCGTAAATATCTTTGATCTACGAAAATTTAGTTGTATTGAAGCCATTTTTATTATCACTTATTGTTGCCAATACAGAGTTATATGTAACTATAACTTAGTTTATTACATATTACCATGTTTATTATATATATCTACAACACGAGATTAGGTGTATCTCACTGAATTTAGTTAATATGTTCTTGTGGTAAACCTTATCCGCATCGGAAACTTTATTTTGTACGTATTGTAGTTCCGTCGAGAAATTAGGGGTAGAGTAGCCGGAACGATAAACCGCTCTATTATCTAACCAATATTTGCTACTGTAATTGAAATACAGTTCATATTTGTTTAGCAAATATTATACCTATGTTTAAACATGGGTTTCCTCTTTGACTGTTCACTTAACTGCACTTAAATTTTGTGCAATTTCCATTAGTTGTTTGTTTGGTTCAACGTTAAAGTGTGAAAACTGAAAAGTTTCGTATAAGTTACTTTATACACTCGGCAGGCGACAACTCTGTTCCTAGTGAAATATGAAACTGAAACACTAAGTAGGTACAAATTGGTGCTCCATTTTTACCCCAATACATTCCCTTATTATTTCGTTTTTTTAGAACACTTTTAAGATCTCTAAATAATTATTCCACAATAAAAACAAATAGCCACAGGACTTGAGTTTTGTTCTTTCGCATTGATACCAACTATTTAAACGGTATTTTGTAATAATAATTAAATTAAAATTGCTTTTAACAATTTTTTTTACGTGAAATTTTAAAAATCGTAAATATTAACAAAAGTACAAAAAATAATACCAGGAAATAATACAGCGTTGAATAGGGTTTTTTGTCGAGAATTTGATGGTAAATAAAAATATAGGGTGTTCCATTTAAAATATTCGTATAAATTCTATTTAAAGTTCAGAAAGTTTGAATTCTCATTTTAAACACTCGGTATAAAATTAATCACTTAGTTTTTTTTTGTAGAGTAACACGACATTAGGGTAATATTATTCGTGAAATAAATTTTTTACTTTTTTGAAGAATAACTTAGTTATGAATATTATAGTCCGACCTTAAATTGTACCAAATTTTGACAAAATAATTAATAACTTGGCAACCGCACATCCAATAACAAAAAAAATTTCAGGCGTGATATAAATATGGTTGGTCGATACATTAAGAGAAAAAAATACAGGGTGTGCCATTTAAAAAAAAGTGACATTTTCCTGCCACGTGAAAATGCAACATACTGTAGATATAAGAATATTTTTAAAAGATGCGCGATTCAAATCAAAGCAACATTTATTTGAAACTTTTTTCTGTATCTTCAACCCACATTGAGTTATCGACCGATTACGGAGCAGTGGGACACCCTGTATACTATAACAATTACAGGTAATAAATCTATTTATACGCAATTCAGGTTAATGATTTGATGATCTTATCCAGAAGGGCTATTCAAGGACTTTTAGGATCACTAACAGAGACTTACGGCTGTACAGGCAGTATCGGAATTACCACAACATATCCTAGCTCAGCCCTACGGCTGTACATAAATTATATCAGGGTAAAATTATAAACTTAGCGCCGTATTACGACTGCACATAAGCTTTCAGGTAAACGGAGCTGAACGGAGCTTAATTCAGCCATACGACCAGTGATTCACCAAGCCAAGAGTAGCTTGACTTGGAATATAATAGCTTGGCTTGAGCTTGAGAGGCAAGCTTTTTAAGAAGAAAAGCTTGGCTTGGCTTGATGTTTGCGAATGCAGGCTTGGCTTGTTTACCAAACTTTCCCAAGCTTTATCAAGCTTTTTCAAACTTAGTCGTGCTCCTCCCGTAAGAGTAGTCAGGTTGGAACACATTGCGCATTACGTCGTACATATCATTGTTGGGCTTTCCCAGTATTACTCAACTGCTGGTTAGTGGGCGATTATTAAACTATGAATTCTAACAAAATATCTAAAATTTCCGAAAAGCCGTTATGTAGAACGTATATTTTCCAGAATATCTACACACTCACATTTTATAATTTATAATTTTTATCATTTTTGACTTCGTACAAATCAAAAACCGTTGCAGGACATCACCTGATAGCCGTATCATTTTACAATTAAAAATTAGTGTTACAGCGTGACGTGCAACAGATTTTGTACAAGGTACCGTTGCGCCTATTGCGATTTAGAGAAATATATATCTATATATCTACTGATAATTTTTTTACAATGATTTTAAGTAAAATATTCTTTTCTTACTGAATCGAATCAAGATATGTACTAATGGTATATTTTGGGTATATTTTGTTTGAGTAGAGCACAGACTATCTCAAATATACCCTGAATTACACGTAGGTAGGTACTTCTTTTATACCGAATAAATATATTTTATGGTAGAATGCAAAATCATTACTATCGGAGTAAAAATGCAAGGCCTCTGACTTTAGAAGCTTCTATCTCAGTAATTAGCAATCATAATTTAATGAAATAAAGTGCATTTAAAAGATCATTTATTCCTACAAAAAGGTGTACAGTTTTAGATTTTTGCAACACATCGTTAATTTTCTGTATTAATTTATGTGCGAAAAAGCGCTAATTATGACTTAAATCGCACAAGCGCTCGACTTTAAAAATTAATTACGGCTATATTATTGAAACTGAGTGGTAGATACTTATATATTTGACAAGTGTATACGTTTTTGTCGGTGTGAGATGCTTTTGAGGCCAATTGGTTTATTAGTCTTAAAGCTATAATGAAAAAACGACATCTTGTGTAACTCAGTACCTGAACGTTCGATATTAATAATATTGACAGTAACATAACAAGGTTAAAGCAATTATATTGTGGTCTAACACGATTCACAAAAATAATGCCATGTATACATGTTTTGTTTAAAAGAAATGTGGAAAAAAGGATGGATGATTGGATTTGCGGGGCGAAGTGCGGTACGAGCTGGACGAGGGTGTCGTACACTATTGCTATGAAGCGCATGGTTTTGTACAATGCTAAAGAATAATCACATTGTTGTGGTTTGCCGCTCACGATTTACGATGTTGTAGATTACCTCTCGCAGGAATATGTGCGTCTTTCTTTCGCGATAATTATAACATTTACTTTGAATTACAAGAAAACAAATTTTGTTTTCAATAAAGCAATAATGCAGCTCGATTTGAGTAATTTAGCATTTAAAACAAGAATTTTTTCTTCAGTTACCGTATATTGCAAAATAATCAAATTTTCGGTTAGGGCTTATAAAACCAGTTAATTATTGAATAATCAATATTTATTGACTGTCGACTTTTCAGAAGTATGTGTGCTACAACATTTGTAAATTTGGTAACAATTTATGAAACAATAACAATTTTATGATAAGTTAAAACTGACCGTCAGCCAGGAAAATACTAAATATAGCGTTTTTATTGCTATTAATTAAAATAAAAGTTAAACAACTGATTCTACCAATTTGATTTTTACACATGTTAAACATATATAAATGACTCATGTACTGCCCAAAAATGAAGAAATTTCACCCCTCAATTTTTTCGTTATGACCACTTAAAGTCAGAGGCCTTGCATTTTTACTCCGATAGTAGATGGATCTTCTAATAATTATGTTCCATGAAATAGCAAAAAAATGCTTAGAAATATAAGCTTGAAAGCTTGGGAAAAGCTTGAAAGCTTGACTTGGAACTCAAGCTTTTCCACAGATAAGCTTGGCTTGTATAATACTTAAGCTTGGCTTGGTTTTTTGTAGGCTTGACTTGATTTTATGTCAAGCTTTAAAAATTCAAGCCAAGCCCGTGAATCCCTAGTCCCTACATACGGCTGTACTTAATGGTTCAGGAATAAATCAGGACCTCGAGGTAAGTCCCCAGCTTCTGGTCTGGTAAAGGAAATTTAGGAAAGGTGGGAGTAATGATGGGAGATATGGTGGGAATGGAATAATGCGTGATTCTCCTGGTAGAAATTTACATTATTTGAGGAATTGCTACCAAAAGCCCTAAAACAAAATATCTATTAGATAAATTTCGCATCCTTACAAAGTTGAAGTAGTACTCGGTCTGGACGTTTCCTTACACAGGTAAGTAAAGTGGATGATCAATACGTAGAAATTACTGATCTTACGCCATCTACAGTGTGCGACAATGCATTGTCGTGGTGGAACAGAAAAAGCTTCTTACGTTGAACACATTTCCAATTTCAAGCATACACTTCTTGATGCATCCGATAACAGTAACTCGGCACTGCAGTAATTCAAACTGAACAGCTTTGATTACACAGGTGCTTATGAAAATGATCTAAATTTTTTCATGAAGCCTTTGCTTTCTGGTGTTAGTCGAGTTAGAACATGATAATGTAGGTAGTATTCCCTACAAGTACAACAACTATGTACGTTTCATCTCCTGTCACCATCTTCATAATTCGATCGCCTTCACTCTATAATGTTTTCTGCTTTTCTTGTAACGTGAGTAGCAACAACATGCTTCAATTTTTCATTGTTTATGACACTGCGCTCACATAAGTTTTCATCCTTTTATTTCACTGCATTCAATAGATAGAAATCGTAGCAACTACGATTTTTTAAATCTATCTATCTATATTGCCCTCGGTAAAAAATCGTTTGTTTGTAACTAAACTAACATTGCTACTTAATCACGTATTAGCATTTAAGACAAAAACTTGATGTGTAGCAACACGCCTGGAGTCTAAACTAATTGTAGGTATACTGTTTAATTATATTTATATTACCTACTACAATAAATTGCAACTGTTTGGCGCCATGAATATGTACATTTGTACATAATCTTGAGAACTTCATTCACTCCGCAAAGTCGGCCGAAGGAATTAAATTTTCAATTAAGATCGCCTTTGTAATTAACCTCCAGTGGCTATTACGTAGATTCAATCCTATAATTATGAGTATTATCAAAGAATATCAAAGAACAAGTCAATAAAAAGTCAAATTGAGATGAAAGTTCAGAATAAATACATATACGAGCGAGTTATAAGAACAATATTAATGTATAAATAAAGTGACATAAATACAAGTATACTTTACTCAGCTTATATTACAGTCATCTGGATGTAAGAAAAATGTTCATAACAACCATAAATTGTAGGACTGTCGCCGAATTTTTATACATCTCCCGACGATGCTTAATATGTCACTGTTTGAAGAATAGAAAATGTAATATATAAAACAGTAATTTTAATGCAGTACCCGTCATGTGTAAATAAAGTGGTTTCTCTCAAATTCTAAAGTTTCCAAAATGCATCATTTAGTTGCATAACTTTCCTGGAATGTTTGTGTGGATTTTATATTTATGTATGGAAGTTCTTATGTACTTGTGTAATAATAATTCTAGTCTAGTAGTATTTGTATTAGATGTGTCGTAAATAATCTGTGCAAAGTATGTAATTTTTAGTCAGGCTATTTTCGCTGTACGCCAATTTATGAAACATTATTTTGTGGGGCAGATGTGGGGAAAAAAAAACTTTCGTACACGTCAATTGTCGTTTGGAGGGAGACGTTTTTTTTTCCTACTTGCACTATCGTTATATATCCCTAAAATTTGTATTGGAAAAAGATCGAGATGCATCTCACTGGAAAGCCCAAAGAATTGTCTAATCAGAAATTGTAGGATATTGAATTTAAATGAAGATTGTTTATTTTCAAATTATTAATTTAATTTATTTCCACCATCATCGCTATGTAAATCAAGATGTAAATATTTTTTGAATGTGTTGTTCATTTTTAATGTTACCCACGGCTATAAAATTCAATTTTTCGCCTTATGTCTTTCATCTTTATTTTGTGTCTGATTACTTCGAATGTTTCTGCAACCCTCATTTTGAGCTTTACAAACACTATCAATGGATTTTACCAAGCAATAAAGTGGCAGAAGTGGCAAGAGACATACAACGCCTGAGTCTCCGTTGAGTATAAAGATAGCATCACGGACCAATAATCAAGGTAAAACAAACAAATATCATCCTTATACAATTATTGTGTCACAAGAACTGGATGAATTTACAGTCCCGTATCAGCTATTCGAAATACAAATTTTTCTGTCTGTAACGAAAAAAGAAAAGGAAAAGGTACTCCAGCCATTCACAAAGAAAGACCGGTTCGAGCTGTTGTCAAACGGTCGCAAGAAATTTTGGCGTTGATGTTCGAGAATGGCGAGCTTGAGTGGGTGAGTGGGTGGACGAAGAGAGTATCGATTGCACAAATATTAAGTTCCCAGAAGTTGAGCAAAGTGACACGATGCAGACTCCGTATAAACAGGTCGCCGATTTATCTGAAGACATTGAAACATCTCTTGCCACCCCCATCCCATGTCCCAGGAGGTGGGGGCAAGATTGAAATCTTAAATAGGAACCTTCTGTTTTATTGCAGATTCGGATTCCTACATGTCAATAATATGATTTTGTTAATCGCCATGAGCGTTAGTTTATACAAATAAAACTATAGACCAAAATTATAATTGTGTCTTGTTTTGTTGAAAACACCTACATTCAAAATTAGAATAGTTCAAGGGGGGGGGTTAAGTACTGCGTTACATAATATTTAGAAAGGAGGGGTGTTTGCATTACGTAATATAGTTACATAGTTTTCTGTATGCAAGTATGTATAATAGGTACCTACATGAGAAAGCAAAAATGACTCTACAGCGGTTGTAGATTTATTTAGATATAATTAATCGAAACAGATTCGAAAAAGCTTCACCAATATAGCTCCATAAAGAGTTCAAAAAAGGACGAAATATTGCAATATTAAGATAATAAGATAAACAGATTATAAAAGGAAAATGTCGATAAATGCTTCGTAAATGCCATGAATATATTATAAAATGAGGAAATTTTAGAAATTTTGGTACTTGAAAACAATAAAATGCAGAGAAAAAATCCAAAAGACTAGAGTCCGAAAAGCACATCCTCATAAAGGTGTAATTGCAAGTTGAAGTAAAACAATGCAAGCTTAAAAAATGTGTCGTCACGAATTCGGTGTTCATTTAATGTCCCATGACACCCATATTTTTGCCACCCTCCTGAGAATAACGATCTCAACTTTTATTTCGGAGAAAAGAACGTTTCTAAATTAATCTCAAGTAACAATATTGGATCATAAATCTAATCATATTTTATTAATGAATAAAAAAATCAAGTTGTTAGTTACTATGGTTGCTATAACTATTACAATTGCAGGTTTTTTAGGTCTTAGGGCGCAAAAGGCACTATTTACGTGATCAAAATAGTGCATAAATCATCTAACTTTAAAACGAACTTTTTTTTAGTTTTTAAAAATACATTAAAAAAGTACAAAAGTATTCTCATCACGCTAATTTAGTTGTACGAACATAGTGAAAGTGAACATTACGCTTATTAACTCTAATGCAAAAGTATTACGGAAAAATGTCATCGTTACGAAGAGGCTTTTCCAAATCACGCACAAAGTGTAACAGATTGTGATAGCTTAAAATTAAACAAAGATTGCCAAGATGCAACTATAGGGAAACTTTCGTCTCATCAAAAATGCAAAAAAGAACATCTAATCAATTATACCTAGATATAGATTAATAATAATAAATTGTGCGTATATCAGTGCAGTGCTGTGAAAGGATTTCACTTGAAACTTATTACAGACTGTTTGGAAAAATTTGGAAAAATTGCGACGATCTGGTTCACTCGGGAAACGTACGGTTTTCACTGCTTAAACGGAAGAAGGAAATTTGAAGCAAACTGACCTGGAAAACTATATGCATCATCAGCTTTTCTATCCATACCATATTCAACGGTCTTAATCTTCGTTAATAATAAGGGTAGGTGGTATTTTGCCTTTGGTTTTTCTGAAAATTTACTGCAAGTTCTTTATCTTGCAATAAATTGTTTTCAACATTTGGAAATGACATTTGGTCTCAAAAATTCTTACGTTACTGTAGTAACCAAGCATCAAGAACGTTTTTATTTGGATATTTAGGATGAGTATTTCAAGAAACACGTTAACTAGTGGTTGGGTTGTTTCACGTAATAGCTTGAATGTTGCTTATTTAAGCTTTCCAGAAAATTAATTTGAATATAAGCGGTGGAACGCGTCAGTTTTTTATAAGATGTTTAACTTTAACACCCTATACACACCAGAATCATCAGGGCAAGAAATCTATGTCGTCTATTTATACCAGCTTTTTCCACCAATCAATAAAAAGGCTTGACAAGTAAAGACGCAATTGCTTAATTAATAGTGGTCTGTTTAATAGAAACACATTCGAGTTTAATCAATTGCTTGGCTATAAAAAGTAATTTAATAGTAATGAAGTAAACATGTTACACTAATTATTTTCCGAAATTTGACAATTTCCTTTGCGCTGTGTATAACAGTGTGTTAATTATAGGCTGAAACACACGTGGTTCACAGCATACCGCTTTATTTCATACGTCAAAAACTCTGTCGTCCATAGAACAGTCGTATTCGGCAGGAGTTTTACACGACATGTGTCCCAGTTCGAGTAATAAAAAAGCCTGACACTATTTCGTTCGAAATTGTGATTGATTTGGAACACAATTGTATTAACACGACAGAAACATAGGAACAATGATGAGAAACTCAGTTACTTAAATTTTGTATTCAAAAAATTAATTGCAAGCTCATCCTTTTTTCAGTTCGAAATGCAGTTTTTATTCCTTAAACTTCAGTAATTACTATAATTCGAAAAATAATAAACATCTTTATCTAAGTGATGTTTTCAATGGAACGTGCGTTTTCTCACACTTCTTACGTGTATATCAATGGTTTTGTTTGACGATACATTGCCTTTTTGTTCCTTTAGAGAACATTAAATTAAGAAAAAGAAGTAAAACATTCATAAAAGCAGGATATTGATATAATGAAGTCAAACAGAAACAGGATGTTTCAGGCAGTGGAAGAGAAGGCAATTAAGAGAAGCTATTACATCGCAAATAACGGACGTATGCATAGCAAATTCGAAGCAATTGCAAAGTGGTGATTCGTGAACATTGAACTTTACGCTATAAGCAATTCGTGAACTACATGAGACTATAAATATTTTACCTGAACATATACTATACATGGATATGAAAAATTCATTGCAAAATTCTGTTTGTTAATGGTCGAGCAAAAACAACAACGAATTGATAATTTCAACAACCTAAAAATACAAAATTGGTAATAATCACTACTTTGTTGATGAAAAATAGAAAAGTAGTGGTAGAGTAAAAGATAAAACAGAAGAATAGAGGCACCGACGGTGTATATGAGCATCGGAACAGATTAACGCATAGGGAGAAACAGAAGCAATATTAAAAAGAAGTAGAAAAAAGTATAAGAAATTGTGAACTGGATTTGGGATCTGAAAACTTAGAAAGCGTTTAGAAAATCTGTTCTATTGTACTTTTCACACCGAGAATTCAGTATGGCTAACATAGGCAATGCGTTTGAAATGGGAAAAAGCTGGGCAGCGTTGCCGATATATCGTCCACTCAGTTTGTCTTTTCTTCTTAAAATACTTGAAAGATTGTGCGATAGACACATTAGGGATACGGCTCTGTGCAGTCTTATGCAATCAGCTCTTTATGCACCATTTGTTGAACCAGTCGGTGGTCACGTTAACGCTGTCTTGTAGTTGTTGAATAGTTTGGCGGATGTCGTTGTGCTGTGAGAGTAAGGCTGTAAGCGAAGTATCTAGGCATCAATTGACGACAAACTGAATTGGATTAAGCATATCCAGCTCAAAGCGGAAAAGCAAATAAGGCTTTCTGTCGCAGCGCAATTGGAAGGCTTTGAGGCCCATCTCCAAAGGCTGTCCTGTGGCTGCACACTGCTGTGATTAGACCTATGTTCTGTTATGGAGCAATTGTCTGGTGACCTAGAACCAGACTCTCCACAACCATAGCACTCCTCAATCATGTGCAAACACTTGCATGCACGGGCGCAATGCGAACAACCCCCACAGCCGTCATAGAAGCCCTTCTGGATCTACCTCCAGTAATAATAATAATAATAATAATAATACACAAACTATATTGGGATAGGACACTACTCACAGATAAAACTGTATATAACAATAGGCCAGATATAACACTTATAGATAAAACACAAAAAATCATATACATAATAGATATTGCCGTTCCCAACACAAACAATTTAGCCAATACACACGCAGAGAAACATCGCAAATACACTGATATAGCTCAGGAACTTAAAGCGCAATGGAGAATGGGAACTGCTCTTACAGTACCCATTGTTCTTAGTGCAACCGGAGTTATACCAAAAACAATACATCACAGTTTGCACATTTTAGGGTTAGATAAGAACATATACATACAATTACAAAAGGCAGTCATTATCAACACTTGCCACATAGTTAGAAAATTTCTAAACATAACGGAAGATACCGCACATCACTCAGAACCACATCACACACTTTCAACTAATACCATTCAAACACAAAATGAAACACAACACTCAATCCTCCCTTCACAAATTGAAACTCTGTTGCATACACCACATAACATTATAGAAAGTCCATTACCAACACACAACACTTCAACAATCACTCATGTAACACCTCTAACTCGTTCTCATGCACTCAAACGTAAACACACAATATACTCACAGTATCAGAATTCGCAATTAACACAAAACACAAACAACACATTACCCACTCGAGTGCAACCTATGCGTCGAGCTAAACAACAAAAAACGCTTACACAATAACCATAACACTTTTTCAAAACATACATATTATGTTCATTTTTTCTTTTCTATAAAAAGTCACTAAGTCACGAATAAGTGACGCCAACGGAGAAGCCTAGGAATATAGGGTCTCTTTTTGTTATTGATGCGCGACGCTGCGTTAATGTTAATGCCTTCGCGGAAAGAGGGTCGACGGGACGTGGCTTTTACAAATTGGGATCAAATACACCGAGGCTTCTCAAACAAATACATTATCTAAAATGTGATCAGCGTTGGTTTTATCAACGTCATTTAATTTAATGAACATAATATGTGTATAGTATTTAGTATGTTCACTTTTTAACAGCAACTTCAAATTTATATTGTATAGATATATGTATTAGTAGGACTAATCGTAACTTGATTTCGATCCGTGCGATTACTTAACCAAGCTTGGCCTGAGTATCGATAACAATCGAAGTAGGTACATAATAATATTTATTTACTATCCCTGACAAATGGTAGCCATTGCATAGGATACATCAAAAGTAAATACATACATATAAATCAATTGATCTCGTCTTGGGAAAGCAGGCCATGCTGGCAGCCTTGCGACAAAACAAAAGGGTTGTTGAATAGCGGAGGTATTGAGGTGGGCCACTCGAGGCAATTAAGCGACTGCCTATCCTAGAGGGGCGATTTGACTCACTCATCCCTCAATTTATATTAGACAAAAACTACCACATCTTCTTTGATGCGGAAGTGGCATCCCAACCTGATATATTCATCTTCAGGAATGGATCTAAAACAATGAAAATAACAGGGTAGGTGAAACTTAATCTTAAGCTGTCGTCATGCGAGAGAGGCCTTCGAGGCGCGTTTCTACACAGCGCTATCAAGAACGAACATACGGTTACACTGTAAACTAAACAAAGCACTTGTACCACATGGCCTTGGTAGAATCACCATCTTGTAGAGGATGTTACATAGACGACGAGACGGCACACCGCATGCTTTGTGAGTGTTCCGCACTTGTCCAACTGAGACAATCCATGTTGGGGATATCCTTGCCAGACATGACTAAGATTAGAGCCGCTTCCCCTTCCAGCATCCTCAGGTTCACCTACCGTGTGGGATGGCTTGAGTGGACGTTGTGCGGGGTCGGACGACTCCAGTCAAGGAGTCAGGGAGTACAAAAGGTCCGAATGTGACGCCTACGTACGCGTATACTATGTCCATCCTACTGTCGCAATTCAGAATCCAGATGAGGCGATGATGCTGTTTGATAAAAATATTAATGGACAGATAAAGATATCGAAAGAGGTACGATAAACAATGTAAGACGAAATTCTGAGAAAGATTTGGAGAAAGTTTAGAAAAACGAAGAGAAGGAAATGAAAGAAAGTTGCATAGGTAGTTTAATAATTTAAGATACGAAAAAACATGGAGTATAAAAATGATACGTTACTAAAAAATAAAAAAGAAATTAGTCACGTTATTCCTTCGTTTTGTTCGTTTCCTATTGTGGAAACAACAAATTTAAGAAAAAAACTGGCATTTGTGTTAACACACTTCCTCTACCAACATTCTTATATTCATGAACGATTAAAAAATATAAAACATATAACATGCAGGTCCTGGACTGAAACATGTCGCTTGTAAAAGTCATAAGTTTAAACAAAAAGAAAACGAAAAAATTGAAAAAATAAAAAATATATATATTCATTTGCATGCCGAAATTGAAATATTAGGTGCTTGATTTTCATTTTTTTATAAAAGCTGAAAACACTGTCAATTTATGACAAGTCATTTCAGTCCTTTCCAAAAATTCGTCTTTTTCCGATGTCAAAAATAAATACTAAAAGTAAGATTTAAATTTTTTTTAGATATACTGTTTCGTTTTAAAAGAAGTCAAAAAGCTGAACTGAATGAAAGTTCTAGCTTTTACAAAACGTTTATCATTCACACTACTTTAAAATAAATGTCCCTAAAAATCGTATCGTTCAAGTCAATTCGTGCATTGTATTTTCAATACTCTTAACACGTAACGTAACCCAAAAAAATCAACTGGGATGTTGAATTTTTTACTTTCAACATTTAGATTTATTTTCGTTCCAGTCCTTTTTTGTTTTGACAATAAATACACAATGGGCGAGTAAATTATCATTCGACGTAACATTTCATTTTTGTTCTTTAGAAAATGTCACCTTAATTTACAGTTAAAAATTCGAGAAAAGCGTAGGTGATGGAAAATGTACGTGATATTGATTCAGGAAGCTTCATTTCCATTTCATTTGTAGGGAATATTATTACAAGCTTCGCTGGAGAATTTCGAGTATGTATCTAATTTAAACCAACTAATGAACTATTGATTTTGTGATCTAAGCTGATTATTATATACAAAAAGTACCTGCTAAATCTATTTCGTATTATGTAAAATTTACCATTCCCAATTAAAATGCCGTTAACACTAATTAATTTGTTATAAGCGATTAAATGCTCCGCGAAATAAAGAAATACATCACAATCACTTCATATTTAACTAAAATTAAATATTCATATACACAGCTGTATCAAAAAAGGGGGAAGCTGCAGTAATCCTTACTATACATATAAATTCACTAGCGTACTAGCAAGGCCTCGTACTAGGGTACACTTACATTTGGATATGCCCGGTCGTGATTATATCGACACGATAATGGACGTCGCTGGTACCTTCTGGTCCATTTTAAAACCGTCTGAAGTGTCCTACGATAATTGTTTTTGTTTCCCTATTTTCTTTACTTAAGTTATGCATGAGATAAGCTTTTTATTATCTAGACTAGAGCAATCACCTCTCCATCTCTAGCTCCATGAGCTAGCAGTTCTATTTAATCTGTTTTGTCAAATTCTCATTTTACTTATATGAAGGGACTTGAGGTCTGTCTCTCTTGTGCTCATATTTTGTATAGTGGTTTTGACAGACTTCGCCTGCTTTCAGAAGGAGAGTGATCCTGTATTCTTCCTCCTTGGTTTTTCATTGAGAGAAATTCCTAATCGTCATAACGGTAATCAATCCTCTGTAGTACGGTGTTATCAAGCATGGTCTAGAGAAGGTCAAGAACGTCGTAGATGAGGAAGGCAGACAAATGCGGTCCAGGACCGCCATCTTCCATTAATTAAGAGAACGATTCTCTTCAACAGCCGATCAATGGTTTCAAACGAAGGACGTCTTGTAACCCTTCGTATAGTTTACCGTCGAATTAGAGCTTTTGGCTTGCAATCCTATCGACCACATCGACAGTAACGTTTGGAGTGGTGTACCCTGCGACTAGATTGGGAGGGGAATGGCATAGGGTGGTCTTCAGTGACGAAACACCATTTGCTTGGGCATGTACGACGGTCGCATGATGGTCAGACGTAGACGTGGAGAACGTCGTAATGTGCAGTTTCTATTGAGCGACATGTGCACTACACTATGGGGGTTATATGGTGCTATTGTTTATGGAAGCAGGTAAGCAATTGAGCTATTCATCCGAGTTAATATGAATGCCCACCGAGAACTACATATCCTTCCATTCCTCCAGGAGGATCCGATTATTCAACAGGATAATGCCCGTCCACACATTACAAGGCATTCTATGGAGCGCTTCAAAGAGGCTAACGTCAATAGTTTGCCGTGGCCACCCACTTCTTCCGACCTTTCGCCTATGGAAGATGTGTGGAACATGATGGGTAGAACACTCAAGCAATTAGCCAATCCTCCGCAGACACTAGAAGCTCTCCGGCATGAATTACAAATTGCCTAGAAGGGCGCGGAAGTGTAAAACTAATAAGGGTGGAACCAACACATTATATAAAAAAATGCTTTTATCTTTTGTTTAATTTCTTTGAAATTTTAATCGATTAAGTACTACCTTTGACTATAGTTAAACATTTCTGCCAAGTTTAGTCTAAAAATTCCAACGCCTTCTTGGTGTTACATTTCTAATGTCACAGCGTATACATATAATACACCCCTGGCATTGTTATACTCGAGCTGAAAGTTTGAGCAATAAATGCGAACATTAATAAAGCAAGAAAAAGAACAATTACATACGGATCAGTTTTAATTAACTTCGCTTCGGTGATGGTAACTAAAGCATTTTTTATACTTTACAGCCGATTTACTTTCATTGAAAAGAAACTGAGAAATTAATTTACGTGACAAAGTTGCAATACAGAATTCATAAATCAGCCAAACTAAATAAAAATGAGTTGGCATTTTCATTTTATTTGCTTGTACAGGATTTAGATATACCGAAGTGGACAGAGGTAAGTGCATTTAAATTATTTCCTGGATATCCCAGGATTAGGTTAATTAGAATGATTCCACCAAATTCTGGTGTCACAAAACCTAAAACTTTTAATTTCAGTAAATACATCAAAAAGACGCGAAATTAAATCATTACTCATATGGGTAACGAGTGACAGGAGTGCGCCGGTTAATACGAAACAATTAATTTTGTTAAATTTCTGTCACCCTTTGATATTTTAATTAAATTCCTTTCTAATTTGCTCGTTACGCCTTGGTTGAGTTTGTATGATACTACATTGCACTAACAAAAAATGTTAAATACTTTTTGTCTCATTATCACAATTACAAAGTAAAACTCACCCTTTTCTCCCATAACAAACATTTGTAATTAAATTACCTTAATTACTCGTTTTAGAGATGATTTTAATTTGCGTACCTGAAACAAAATGTAAAATTTTAGTTAAGTAGTGCACAGCGCGTAAAAACAAATTACTTAAATATGTAGGTAAGTAATAATACAGCGAGAAAGGTATTTAGCAGTATCGATTCATTAAAGAAACACAGCTAGAAAATTAATAATTCAATAGAAGACTTTAGACTTACATTGAAGATTAATTATAATTAGCAAAGGTATCCAGGTAGTAAAGTTAAAGAATTTTTCCTTTCTTACCATAAATTGCATTGGATTCCACTTTTTTGTCATTTCATCTGCAGAAACCGACTTGTTTCAATAACAAAATTGGATAATGGTAAGGGAATACGTTTAATTCAATGTTATAGCAACTTCTGATACAATTGTCTATACTTGTAAATGTTAATGGCGAAACATAATTGTAAAAAATAATTAGTTTTAACTAACTACACTGCGAGGTATAGTTGAGCTTTAGAAGGAATTAAAGTTACATAATAACGCTGTTAAACGGTCCTTTGTTCCGTATAAAACGATATCGCACATTTAATTCTCAATTTTGCAAAGATCTTTTAACACAATTGTAATAATTACTCATCGCCAACTTACCTACTAATTACATAGGTAGGACTTTATGTTCTGGAACCTCTTATCATTAGTCAGCGTGAATATAATAATTTCGGATAGATAAGTACGCCCGCTAATTAAAAAAATCTAACGAATAAATTGTTTTTTTACTGTCTATAATTGACATACGTACATGTTTATTTTTGAAACCAAAGCTACTTGATTAAACAATTCTAATTAAACCTACTATGTGAGGCTTAAGGCCGTTCAATTTCTTTTTATGGAAGTAAAAAAGAAGAATCAATATTAGAAACAAATAAGGTTTTATTATTCATCAAGGTTGACTATTGCACATAAAATAACGTGAGCAGTGTGCAAATGTTTGTATTAGTTAATCTTATTGTTGAAAGTTGGTCATATGAAACAGAGGCCGAATAGCCATAAAATTTACGCAATTCACCACACATGGTTATGGAAACGAAGTAAAAAATTTTGAGTAACAATTAGGATCGGTTATTCAAGCTATTTCAGTTTTCGCCTTGACACTACAACATTACGACATAAGATGCGAAACACGTACGATGGACTAAACAACGGCCGAAAATACTCCATATAGACAATTTGACAAATTTAATACAAATGCATACGGAATTGCTTAGAATTACATTTCTTGCTTGACAGGGCACAGTGGTCTATCCTGACCCTTTTCTCCACATTTACATAACCGACACGCAAAGCGCTACGAAGTGAAAACCGCGTGACATTAAACTTGTCGCGAAAACACGTTTGTACCGTAATTAGGTGCACTTAATTGGATAAATTTATCATATCATAGTGAGATTATCCGATCAACATTTTGTCAATAAATCATCTTTTACGTTTAGAGCCTACGTATTTTTCAGACACGAATAAAATGAAATGAGCCCTATTTCTTTAACGAAATATGTGTCTTGCATCATTTTCCTCCCCGTTTCTATGCATGCGTTCAAATTCAACATACACAAATTGAGAATTAGTATGCAGGATCGCAAAATCCTAATTAAATGTGGAGACCTACACAAGAACCACGGTGTATAATATACACAGTGACAAAAACTCACAAAAGAGGAACGAATTTTCCCAAACGTGTGGTCTTCCAGAAATGACTGTTAGATTTGAATACAATTATTATGAATGTTTGATTCACAGACAAGCCGGTTATGTATGATATATTTATGCTACAAAACTTTTGCACATTATAAAGGTATGAATGATACATGAGCGAACACCTGATGTGATTCAAAGATTGGGTTAGGTAAGTTTGTTGGATTCAAATTACGCCACTCTGTTACTAATCATTTTAATCAGTGACCAGTAAGTGAAAAAATAAATAAATACATATATGTTTGGTTATATTTTCATTTCCAGCAAAAAGGGCAAGCACAAGTACGAAATATTGAAAATAAGATAGTATTGATGAAGAATCGATTTTTCAGGTACAAGTTAACTTTGAAAATCTTACCAAACATGTTTAATGAAAAATGAAATAGAAGTTTAATGAAAAAATGACCATAGAAATGTCGGGCTCTGTATTAAATACCTACATTTGCTATAACTTTCTAAATTTGTTATGGTTTTATGATTCGTTCAGGTAAGTCAGTTGTAAATGCCTACTATCGAAGTAAAAATGCAAGGCCTCTGACTTTAGAAGCTTGTATCTCAGTAATTAGCAATCATAATTTAATGAAATAAAGTGAACTTAAAAGACCATTTATTTCTACAAAAAGGTGTAAAGTTTTAGATTTTTACAATATATCGTTAATTTTCTGTATCAGTGTATGTGCGAAAAAGCGCTAATTATGACTCAAATCGCACAAGCGCTCCACTTTAAAAATTAATTACGGCTATATTATTGAAACTAAGTAGTAGATACATATATATTTGAAAAATGTACACTTATTTGTCGATGTGAGATGCTTTTCAGGCAAATAGGTTTATTAGTCTTAAAGCTATAATGAAAAAAACGGCATCTTGTGTAACTCAGTACCTGAACGTTCGATATTAATAATATTGACAGTAACATAACAAGATTAAAGCAATTATATTGTGGTCTAACACGATTTACAAAAATAATGTCATTATACATAGTTTTTTTAAAAGAAATTTTGAAAAAAGGATGCATCCTTCGGTTGGCGCGGTGAAGCGGAGCGCGCGGGGCAGCTGGTTACGATGTGGTAGATTACCTCTCGCGGGAATATGTGCGTCTTTCTGTCGCGATAATTATAACATTTACTTTGAATTACAAGAAAACAAATTTTATTTTCAATAAGGGAATAATGCAGTTTGATTTAAGTAATACAAATTTAGCATTTAAAACAAGAATTTTTTCTTTAACTTCCGTATATTCCAAAATAGCACATTTTCGGTTAGGGTTTATAAAACCAGTTAATTATATGAATAATCAATATTTATTGGCTGTCGACTTTTCAGAAGTATGTGTGCTACAACATTTGTAAATTTGGTAAAAATTTATGAAACAATAACAATTTTATGATAAGTTAAAACTGACCGTCAGCCAGGAAAATACTAAATACAGCGTTTTTATTGCTGTTAATTAAAATAAAAGTTAAACAACTGATTCTACCATTTTGATTTTTACACATGTTAAACATATACAGGGTGGCCCAACGAAAAGGTAACAGACGGGTTTCTGGCCAGAGTAAATTTTTTTTTGGGAAACGCAAAAACACGTCAATTTTTATATCAAGGGTGACAACTTTCGCCATGATTTTCAACCTGAAGTGATTTCATCCCTTAGCGCTGTGAGAACAACCCCTAAAATTTAAATAGGGATGATGGGGCAAGTGATACGTCATTTGAAAGGTCTTTCTTTTCTGATTTCAGTGCACAAGTTTTTTTATATTTTTTTTATTTTTAACCTATTGGACCTTTCGAATCCATATATGTTCTTATACAGCGTGTTTTTTTGGGAGCTTTAGTTAGACGTTTCTGGGAAAGTTTTATAGGTAGGTTTTTGAACATTTGTATTTAGAGTTTATTCTGAAAGTCGAATCGATGTAAAATATTTTCAAAATGACAGCACTTCCATACATGCCGGAAGTGGTTAGTAACTTCGTTATTTTATACGAAAACTCCTATTCTTCACTGAATTTTTGGATTCTACATGAAATTTGAGTTCTTTTGATACCCACATGTTAATATCTACAAATTATGGTTTTTAAGGTATTTTCACTTAAAAAAAAATGGAGGATGCAGACGGTACATTGAGAATTCATTACTTGAAAATCGTTGTATTTATTGCAATCGAGAGTAAGAATGGGCTTCCTTAAAAATGTAAGTTACGCTAAGTTATGGGGCTTCAAATTTTAGAAAATTCAACGAGTAATTTTTTTTTAATGAAATGGCCATTTCCTTAACTAGGTATTACATTTGATAGAGAATTAAAATATGCATATGTTGGTGTTCCTATGCCTATCTTTAATAGTTTCTGACTTATTTCCATTTCATTGCATTGATGCCATTTTTTTCGGAGTTTTTTTTTGTAGTCCGCCATTACCTTACGCTTACGATAATCAAATTTGAAACAAATCAAATGATACTTATCCGTTACCTGTCATATGTTAACATATACTCCCAAAAAACACCTTGCACAAGCTGTCCGAGGAGGTATGGCATTTTTCAAAAAAAAAAAAAGATACACGAGACTAATGTTTGCCGAAAGAATAAGAGTTCAAAGAGGAAAGAGAGCGGTGAAGTATGAGGAAGAAGAATGAAATTGTAATGGTGAATGAGTGTATGAGAGAGGTGAGGAAAAAACGGATAAGGTACCTATGGACAGGGCGAGAGGAGAATGTTTTATGAAAGAGTGGGCTATGCAAGGGAGGAGACAGAAAGAAGAAGAGAGGAAGGAAAGGGTATGGTAGAAGAGTTGGTAATAAGAGATGAGGATGTTCAAGACCAGGGAAGGAGAGCGAGGATAGTTGAAGGGAGGTATAATGAGGGATATCGGGAGATTGTGGTAGAAGGCAAGGCCGAGGTGCGGGAATGAGGAGAATGAAAATAGATCTTGGTGGGAGGACGAGAAAAGGGTTTGCAGAATGTGCAGAGAAGGGAGCTAAGAGAATAGGGGAGAGAGAGAAAGGGCATTCTGAGAGAGAAGGGGGGTAGGAGTGGAGTGGATGAAGGAGGTGTTAGAGAAGAGGGAAAGGGTGAAGCCAAGGGATAGGAGTAAAGAAAGTTTTAGAGTGGTAGTTATGGTGGTTATGGTATGTATTTATTTTTTTTCACTTACTGGTCGCTGATTAAAATGATTAGTAACAGAGTGGCGTAATTTGATTCCAACAAACTTACCTAAATGCAATCTTTGAATCACATCAGGTGTTTGCTCATGTATCATTCATACCTTTATAATGTGCAAAGTTTTGTGCATAGATATATCAATCATAACCGGCTTGTCTGTGAATCAAACATTCATAATAATTGTATTCAAATCTAACAGTCATTTCTGGAAATGTTGCGTGGTTGCTCCAAATTTCTCGTAATTGTTTGTTCCACTCGTAGATACTTTTATTAGATTTCTGTTCCGTTTTTACGATATCACCTTACTAAGGTTTCATTACAGATAAGATGTTAAGAATAGATACAATAAATATTGAATTGAATTAACTAATGTTTGCATAATAGTTGATATATCCTCGTTTGGAGATGCCGTTTTTCACTAGCCATGGATCTGTGGATTGTCAAACATCGTGTATTTGTTTATGACACCTTATCATAAAAACAGGTTGGTCGATGTTTCCTACTCGGCGAAGATTTGGACACGTGTCGACAATCTGTTGAGTACGCTGTGTTATATGTCACGTTCGTGGACTTTTAAGCAATCAAACTGTTAAAAATAATTGTTTTTTGAGAATATTATCGCAAAAAACCGATGTGCATGGATTCCCTTTGCCCTTCGCCAGTCGGATGTAGCTAGTAGTGGTGGCAATTTTTTTCGAATATTCGAATATTCGAATGTATAATCGGGAATTATTCGAATACTTAATAATACCACTATTCGAATTAGAATAAAAACGAATAAAACGAATTAAACGAATAAAACGAATAAAGAGAATGAAACGAATAAAACGAATGAAACGAATGAAACGAATGAAACGAATAAAACGTATAAAACGAATAATGGCCAGAACAAAAAAAAATGTTAAATTAAGAAAAAAGAGAACGTCGTTGGTTTATTATTGAGAGATGACAGACGGCAGAGGTATGCCTACTACTTTTCATTTCATGGAATTGTTTCTCATTTACAAATTTCTTGCGACCCACAATATTTTATGAATAGGAGATGAAACGTTGTAGGTACGATATTCGTATTGTAAATAGCTATTTCAGCATTTCTTTGCTGTCAGCTTAAAGTCATTCACTATTCAATAACACCCTTTTACAAGTCGTAATGAACTGCAATTTATTGTTTGTTAGTGTAAAAGGTTTTCGGTAAATCAGTGAATACATTTCTCTAAACATTAGGTACCTACAATAATCCTCAACCACGCAGGGTGATTTTAACTGGAATTATTTTCATGGTATTGTAAAGCTTGGACTTTGTTTATTTAAGTTTTTACTTTTTACCCGCCTTTGATGATAATTCATTCCTTTAAAGGATTATCTAAGCATTTAAATATAAATTTTTACTTTAGTTCAAATTATTTCTCAGGCTAGACGACTACATTACTGTGATTTATGAGTAAAGTGTGGAAATATTTCGTGAAGAATACGAGTGATGCGGTAGTTACTTGCAAAATTTGCAATAAGTGCCTTAAATTTAATGGAGCAACAAGTAATTTACTAACGCATATTAAGGTTAAGCGTGGTTTCAAATGTTTATGCTTAAATGAAACTTCCATTGGAGAATGCTCTACTACGTTTATAGTATAAAACTAGCCCAACGAATAAAAGGAGTAAAACGATAAAACGGATAAAACGAATACATCGAATACAACGAATAAAACGAATACAACGAATAAAACGAATAAAACGAATAAAACGAATAAAACGAATACAACGAATAAAACGAATAAAACGAATACAACGAATAAAACGAATACAACGACTAAAACGAATACAACGAATAAAACGAATAAAACGAATACAACGAATAAAACGAATACAACGAATAAAACGAATACAACGAATAAAACGAATTTTTTTCTGACTGTTATTCGAATTCGAATAATTCTATATTCGAATATTTTTTTAACGAATATTCGAATACGAAAAAAATTAAATTTGCCACCACTAGTAGCTAGTCACCAAAAACTGGTTGAAGAGAGAGAGCACTGTTTAATCGTGGAGGAAAATTTACGTACGTTGTTTCTCGTACTAATAAGTCGTTGGTGGAAGTCAATAGTATCCAATTTGTATCGTCGTCTTCATATAAATTGGTCAACCTAAACATTCTCACAAAACAACGACGTAGATTATCGTCTTAAATTAAAAGATATATAAATTAAGTCCTTAAGGTATTAGCTCTAACATAACAAACAGACCTGCTTCTGCAAAAGTAAACAGATTGCATTTAAATTGAACGTTAGCTGTTGATATTAGTTGCGAATAATTATTTTTTATTCGTTTCGTAATTATGAAATTAAGCAGTTCTATACACATACGCTGTTCCGTTCTTTTTATTTTCTTTCTTATCTAGCATTCTAGTAGAACCTCATACACCTATAAAAGAACCCATTGCTTTATGAGGCGAGGAACTTTCGACCAAGATTGTAACTTAAATATTTAATTTGAAACCAGAAGATTTACATTAATTGATCACTATATTACATAGAATTTATCCTATGCATAGTTTTTTTATTATTAGATGGTTACGTCCGAGAAAATGGCCATTTTAGCAATATGAATTGCAGAGCTCTCCTTAGAAGCCTTAAAGCAATTTGCCGTTAAATATGTAATTTGGAACAGCAGCTTTTATTTGATTCGCTCGCTAAATTTACAGAAAAACTTTTTAATTGGAGCTGAATTCGTGTGGAGTAGCTAATTAATAGACACGACAGATATTGAATTTCCACTCTTTAACCAAATCATTTCCATAGAATTTTTATTTCAGTTTCATTAATCTAAAATCATTGTTTGCATCAACTCCAACGTGTTCGGCCTGTCTCATAATCAAGAGTTGTTAAATTAAAATGTTAGCAAGAAAACCTTTGGTGTATTTATTCTCATCAAAAGTTCAAAAGAGAATTTCATTTATTTGTGATGAAATTTTAGAATCTGCGCTGTAATTGACTTTTAGTATAATATTTTCATTGTGAAAATTTAATACAAAAAATGACAATTAGGTATACAAAAGCCATTGTTGAATTACAGAAAATTGGCCTATTATTTTTGTAAATGTTTTATTCTATGTACTAAGAAATTTTTTATATGATCTACAGGTTTTGTTAATTTCAGCTTAATACTGTGATTAAATCCTGAAAGTTAGTCACCCGTTTTGTCTCTTTAAGTAACCACAAGCAAAACACTTAGTCACTGTTTACTTAAAATTTTCTAAGGGACTGCTTGGAAATTTATAACAAGATTGGATGGCAAAACTTACATGATTTGGCATTTCCATATCACTATTGTATAATATATTTTCTATATTTTTAGCTTGTTGCCTTTTCTCCATTTCTCTTAATTAAACAACAGAAAAGCTAAAATTGTCCACTGAAATTATTTAAATTAAGTAGATATTGTTGTTTCACTATTCACACGCATATAACGCACGTCTTGATCACATACAAGCAATAACAGCTGTACATTTTCTACCTATTGGGGTATGTGCAACACGTAAAGAAGGGCTTAGGGGATTACAAGTGAAATACAATGATTATCGTGAGAATCGGAGGACGCTCAGTTTACTTTGAAAATGTGTAACGCTTTAAACCCCAAATAATTTTAATTGTTAATTAGCCGGTGTTGTTTTAAGCAACGTATTTTAGTAGACCCAAATTCGGATTTGAATATTAATAACCTATTTGCTTGAGAGTGTTTATGTTGTTATGCGTATGGGATCGCCTCAAACTCTATCGTTCTCTTCTAGATGCAGAAGTAAATATGTATACCCAACGGAAAACCAATATACAGGGTGGTTCCTTAAGAGCGCAATTAAGCGTTTAACGGCACAATAATTTGCATACGTCAGCACGTTCATGTCAATTATCATTCAGAAGACTTGAACCGAGAACTATATTTTGATTTTAAAGACGAGCATTTTTTGGTGAATTCGTGCTGCTTTTAGAATAGAATAGAATAGAATAGAATAGAATAGTATTTATTTCCCAAAGATCTTATAAGACAAGATATAGGATACGTCATGTCAGTTACAATGTAATACAAAAATTAAAATTAAACAATATATTCATCTACCGAGTAAAATGCCTTTTGTAGTAAGAATTTTCTTAACTTATGTTTAAATGTCTTTACATTGTCTATATTTTTTATATCACTGGGCAATTTATTAAAAAGCACAGCTCCAGTGTAGTATGGATTCAGTTCGGAGATCCTCAAGTTGTGCATTTGGTACTATAGGTTTTGGCCAAGGCGAGTTGCGTAATTGTGTATGTCCTTGAATCGATTAAAATTTGATGGATTTTCTTTTACAAAAAGTAATACCTGGAGAATATAGAGGGAAGGAAGTGTTAAAATATTATTTTGAATAAACGTAGTCCGACAGGAAGCACCGAACTTTAATTTGAAGAGGATGCGTAGTTGAATTAAAAAAGCTCGATTTGCCGGAAGTCGAATGTCCCCAGAAAATAACACCATATCGTAGTAGTGACTCACCATTCGAGAAGTAATAGGCCAAAGCAGCAGTTCTACAGGTTATTTCGATGAGGCGCTTTAGAGCATAACAAATGCTGGATAGTTTATTGCAAACGTGGTGTACGTGTTCATTCCAGTTCAAAGATAGGTCCAGGTGTATTCCCAGAAGGTTGAAAGATTTGACTTGACGCACAGATTGATTGTTTATCTTCATCAAATGGCTACAGGTATAACCGCCTTCGATAAGGTGAAACTGCATTCCAAAGGTTTTTTCTGTGTTCATGGGAAGACCGATGTTTTTAAAATAGTTAGATACTTCTGCGAGGTTAGTGTTTAGTGCTTTTGTTAGAATGGACATATCTTTGTGGCTTGCGGCTATTGTGACGTCATCAGCATAAGCAACATGAAATGTTGTTAAGATCTGGGACAGGTTGTTGACATAAAGAATAAACAGTAACGGACCAAGTACACTACCTTGGGGGACACCATTACCAAGAAGAACTTTGTTTGACGATGTATTCTTGTGAACAACGTATTGATATCTGTTTGTTAGGTAACTCTTTAGTAATAGATGGCACTGTCCTCGTAACCCAAGATTGTATAGAGCAGTCAATAGAATGGTATGATTAACTCGGTCAAACGCTTTAGATAAGTCTAAAAAGATGGGCATAACTTTGTTGCCTTTATCTATGTTGTTGTATAGGTACATAATTGATAAATTCTAACATCGCTGTTTGTGTTGATCTGTTAGAACGAAAGCCGTGCTGACTGTTTGTTAACACTTTGTATTTATCTAGGAATGTAATGATTCTGTTGGCTATTACTGGCTATTACTTTTTCAATAATTTTAATGACCGTTTGCAATAGCATTTGAATGTTTGTAAATAAACTCGGCGACCTCGGGTAAAGATATTGATTTTTTTGTACATTTTTTCAAAATTAAAGGAAGTGCTATTGTTTGCGTTTCGTGCGTCCGTCTGGAACCACTTTTGAACTATTACGCGGGGAATTATATTAGAGAGCTATCGGCTAACCTCTACAGAGGAGGCCCACAAATTGTTTCTTAGAGAATTGTTTTGAGAATTGAACCACTGAAGCCAATAAGCAGCTGGCGCTACACAATTTCTTTAGTTGTACTCAGTAACTCCCTATTTTGTTAATTAAAAAAGAACAGTCAATCAGCACAATTTTTATTAATCTGAAAATTAATCAATAAAGTCCACAAATGAACCAATATCAGAAGATTTCTCTAATATATTTTGACTTGAACCTTTGTTCGCCATATTGGAAATTTATATTTATAGGTCTATTTCTTCAGGAAAAGTACCAACCGTTTGGGGAAGTTTGGGGACAGTAATGTCCAACATCTTTATTTACATACCAATCTATGAGAATACAACCCAATGCGATATGGCTATGAGAAATAAGTAAAGTTGACGGTTTTTGTTTGACAGGAAACCCATTTTATTTTATTTTTATTATTTATTTTATCTATTATTGTATTATAATTCCAAAAATTTCACTGTTGTTTTAAAATCATTTTTGGCGTTTAACTTAAATTTACACAGACTGTGCTACTGAACCGTCGTTCTTCAGGGCACATTTCTGTGGTTTTCAACTAAAATACTAGGAATTGTATATTTATGCTAAATTAACTATGTGTTTAAAAAAAAATGCGCTTAGTCTGCTCCAAGTGCGCAATGTGTTTAAAATATCACACCTTGTTCAGCTAGCTTAGTTGCTTGAAAAAAGAAAAAACATTTACATTTTTGTACCTTTTCAGATTTTTGACCCTGTAGGTATCTGTAATTTAGCAAGTTATTAAAGTAACTAAAATAAAGGATTACATTTACCTACATTTGACGTAAAAATCACAAAAATGGGTTGATATTTGGTAAAGATATACGAATTCGTTCCTACCTACCTATAGTAAATTTTTACCAATTATTTTAAAAAATGTAAAATGCAAACTTTTTGGAATAGATTTGAGACCAAAAATACATAATGGCCCTTCCACAATGTTAATTACGTCTTTGCACATAGTCTTTGCCCAAAAATTAACGAAAATATAATAAATTCCGTGTGAACTTCATAAGGACAGTTTAGAATGAATTTTGAATACGTAAAAGAATTCAATTTGGACACTGGCAGCTTTTTGGGAATACGAATGGCCTTAGGGAGAACGTTTTAACATTCATTTTTAACTATAGTAAAACTAAAAATACTATAAAACATAAAATGTACAAATAGAAGCTGGTCTAACGTTGCATAACATCTGTTTTATAGAAAGACCTTCTCTACTTTAAACAGTTTCAAATTTTTCTTTATTTCACTAACTAAAGGCATCATTTACACGTATATGTACAGCAGTAAATATGGATTTTACTTCCTCTTAATTACAATATAAGTTGTATATTTAGAAGTATAGTCAAAGTATAGGTATTCTCTTTGGTATAGTGTAACGTAACAATACACTTGCCACCTACTTTTATCAAAGTTAAATATGTAGACAAAAACATTTTTCTCGGTGAAAACATTCGACTATACATATATGTTACCTACGACATCGTCCATCGTTCAAAATCTCTAAATTCGAAATGAGCCCACAAACATGTACATTTCGAAAGTTACCGAAAGAAGGTATCGGAACACATAAATTAGTCTACGATGAATGCTGCTACTACTTTTTACATCATTTTAACCATGAAAATGTTAACGCGAGGCATAATAGAATCATTTTTCATCATTTGAATAACTTTTCAACTTGAAATAATTAAATTTCCATGTTACCGAGAAAAAGTTTTCGATACTTGTCATTTTGAAAATTTTCGCGAAAATACTTTCTGCCATTGTTTTAATGTTCGAAATGGGTTAAGGATCTCGAACAGACAAATTTTTCATGTTTACACAAAATTTTTACCCACAAATAAGCATAATATAACGAATTCTATTTTACACGTAATCTCCATAAGGAAACTTTGAACGTATTTTCTAAGTAAAGAAAATATATTTAGACGCAATATACCGCTTGAATATGATGTCGGACTTTTATACTAAAATGTTTAAAACTTACTTTGAAAAAAATTAGTGCAGATATTTACGTGGTTTGCGGGGGTATCTATAATTGTAGCATTAATTTGTAGGTTATAAATTTATAATACCTTTGGTTTTAAAATATCACATCCGCATTCGTCAGGATTCGGCGACTGTCGGAAAAGTGCACAGCAACGCACACCTATACACATCTTTCGGTTATTATATGTATAGTGATACAATGGCTTAAAGAAGTTAGTTTGATTGTGTACAATTACTGTGGAATGAATTTTTCAATACATGTACTTTAGTATAAATATGATTGATCAATTATTATTACCCCTCGTATACTCATGATATGTACGTTTCTATGAGCATTTGAGCATTAAATTATTCTTAATTCCGGCTTGGATTGACAAGTAGTGCCCAAGTCCTACAGATCTGAAACATCGACATATTAGACGGGAGACGGAAACATTAATCTCATGTTAGAAATAAATTAAACAAATAAGTTTTTCTTTGCAAAAGTACCAATGATTTTCATGTCACATTAAATTAGAACGAATGAAAAAAAATGAAACATGCAACATCAACAAAAATAAAAAAGTAGAATATTACAAATTACTAAACACGAAGATGCTACCTGCTATTAACCACAAAATGTAATATAATATCATTGGTAACATGGTGGTGTATCTTTTAGTAGCTTTTTTATAATATGCAGTAAATATGAGAATCAGAAGTATTAAATTACATAAAAAATTCATACTTCTACATGGCAAGGTTATAAGAAGGACAAACTTTATGTTACCTTCTAATAAACTTGCGATAAATTACACTGGATCGAATATTCTAAGAGAACCGTAATTAGATAAAAAAAGGTAAGGTTTTCTATAGTAAAAAAGAATTACAACAACCGTCTACTGTGTTTTAGCTCACATTTTACGAGTTCTTGTACAACCAACCGCTCTCGAAGTTCCCAACGGCATTCTAACTTTGAGAAGCGAACTTTTTTACTACTCGAGTACATTTTTTATAACCAAATTGATATTCGGTAAAAAATACCTGCTCCTAATATTAGACAACAAGGGACTATGGACGGTGAATCCGAAAACTAAAGAAGAATGAACACTCACACCTACACATTAAACGCAACTTATTGCCCAACGTAAGAGACTTACATAAATTAGACACACTTCTGAAGTTAACGGTTAATGGAGAATGATCCACAAAGTAACGTCGTCAATTCAATTACTTTAACAAACATGTTTAGGTAATTATTGTGAAGTATAAAGGAAAGAAAAAGCGACGTCCTTTAAAATACATTCGCGTATGACTTAGAATAACGTTCGATCAGCGAACCGTCAAATTGAAAAGTGATTTATATATTTCTTTAATAAATGATGCCGTTTTCATTTAAATAAACATATTTCTTCGGTTCTTTCTAAATAAACTTCTGTCGGATGACTTCTTTTTAAAATTGTAATTCTAAATTGAGTTATAATTAATAATAAAATAAAGAAAACTAGGTAAATTTCTTTGATTGTAACACGGCAAATTGATATTAGCATGAGCTACGGTGTGTATACTTTTTTAATTAGATACACAAATTAGAAGCAAATTTTAAAATTGTTTGAGTGAGTGATGCGCATTTAGCCAAATTATTACATCGTTTTCCTTTTAACGCTATTACTGTACAATTGTACAAAGTATAAATAAGTCCGTATTCTAATGATGAAATCTACCATAAAATTTCATTATTTTTTAAATCGCTAAACTATCTCCACTTTAACTACACTCAGGTGCAAAAAAAACGGGTCACTCCTTTTTCTTTTAATTCTGATGTTGTTTTAGTACTTATAGTAAAAATTTTGTTGTTTTACAATGAAAGATGCCATTGGGGTGTAGTAAAAACAACATATGGTACTAATCAGTTTATTTGATGAACAATAATAATCGAAAATGAAATTTAAAGATATGCATTCTTCACTACCTTTTCCGAATTCGACATTATGCCTAGAGTATCAAGGTACCTACTGTTTTCGTTTGTTTGTTTTCGATTTACTGTCATTCCCACTAGAAGTTGGTGTGTTCATTATGGTTCTAAGTGCTGAAGATTGTGCAAAAGCTGTAGCTCTTGTGGAAGACGGAAGAAGCCGGCGGTATGTGGCCAGATTACTTCATGTCAGTCTTTCTACCATCCAAAGAGTGCTTGAACGATGTAGAGAGACCGGCAGAAATACGAGGAGGCCGGGATCTGGCAGGAAACGCAAAACGACTGCTAACGATGACCGATTTCTCGTTCTTAATACTCTACGGAATCGTCATTTGACTTCAGTGGAGACAAAAAACCAACTCCGTGAGGTTCGTGGTACAGATGTGAGTGTATGGACAGTTCGTCGAAGGTTACAAGAAGTGGGTTTAAAAGCTTGTAGACCAGCAGCTGGACCAAAACTACTCCAACGACACCGAGTAGCCAGACTCCAATTCGCTCGCCAACATTTGAATTGGACATTGGCGCAGTGGAGTACTGTACTGTTTACTGACGAGTGTAGGGTCTGCCTACATTCACCAGATGGAAGAGAACGAGTATGGAAATACCAAAAGCTTTATTATACGTACTACAACAACATCAAAATTAAAAGAAATAGGAGTGACCCGTTTTTTTTGCACCTGAGTGTATATAATTCATTTTACTTATTCAAAAAATTTGTTACAAATTGTATATTTTCATAAGTAACGAGAAACGCCTAATAATCATTATTCAGCACATCAACTTTTTTCCGAAAATGGTTCCATTTTTATACACAATGAGTTTAACCTTGGCCTTACACGTCTCTATAGGTGGTTGATTCCGTTGTTTTTTTCGGTTTGTGTTGGCTGGTGTTAGTCTTTTAATGTTGCTCCAATTTATTCCCATTGTCCTTGGGTGCTTCGTTTACTTCCTGTCTCAATGTTTTTCTTGCTTATTTTTCAGGCATGTGTGCTATAGGTTTTTCTTCATTGATTTGTCTTATTACCTGTGCCTTTATCATCGTGATGGGGAAATGAGAAAAAAATACCACAAATTCATGGAGTTCATATGAATGAAATTATGCAATATTAGTTTACTGATGCCTTCTTATTATGCATCGAAATGGGCAGCTTATAACATACTATTTACAACTTATGCCTTTAAGCAATAAGTGATATACCTACTTACTTGCACGCCTAAGTATTTGCAAACTTTACAATAACAAGCCATTGGTAAAATGAAGACCACTATTCATGTAGTTTTCTATTCAAACAATTGCTGCAGATAATAAAAAAATCAATCAAATTTGAACCACGGGCCATGTCGAATAATTAGGGCGAACAATGTTCGTTCATTCAGTAACTTAGTAAGGAATGGTTAAAAAGCTGTTAAAATCAATGTAACGAGTCGGTTGGATTTCTGCAAAACAAAGAATTGCTGTTACCGCTATTAGAAATATGAAAATGAAGGCCACTAAATACGAAGGTATAGATTCAAAGGTTTCCAAAGACATCGCTAGGAAGCAAATCCAAAACGATCTATCAAATAATAGTGATTGTCTAGTATTCAATTAACCTGTACTTCGAATTTTTCGGTGACGAAATTTAAGACGTAACAAATGAGGAACTAAGAACGCGAGATCGAGGAAGTAACAGACAATTTATATTTCGCACAGTGCATCTGCGCAAATCTTTCACGATAAGGAAGAAACACATCTACTTAACACGAAGCAAAAATACATTCGAGCCCGTTTTCATTGACTACACACTGTAATGTTAACCAAAACCATGGTCGTGGATCAAGCTTGGTGAATCGATCTCGAAGAAGGCAAAAAGAGTTGAGTTGGATGTGAAGGGTTAGAAACGAATTCGAAGAGAATGGAAGGAGAGTTGTAGTTGACACTATGAAATCGACAGTAGGTTTACTAACATGTCGAAAATAACGTTTCTTATTTTTTGGTTAAATTATAAACTAAATTTAAACGTAAAAACTTCACACATTGCAATTAACATCAAACTTGTATGATTAAAACAAGAAATGTAAACGCATTTTCAATAATTTCACGTCAAACTTCAACACATATCAATACGGCACAAATCAGGTTCACCAACATGGCAACCTCCGTCGTATATTGAGTATTATAGTACTCCCTCACTCTCCATTACTTAGAAAATTTAAAAAAATGTTACAGGCCAATACTATGTTTGACAGGTAGCCATTCAGAAAAATGTGCAATAACGGTCAAAAAAGATCACACCCATAATGCATCCATACATTCTAATGCCAAGGTTTGACTAAAATTGGCTGAATTGAGAATTCAACTCCTTCTCATAGAGCTCATAGAGCAGCTATGCAGTTATGTCAATTTTCACCATTCTCTGCGTAACTCAAATTAAAAGGACTCAATAAAGGACAGTTTTCGGTTTAGTTTCAAAATTTGACAGCTCATAATTCAAATAAATTAAATTGGAGCTATTAGTGTCCAATTAATTTTGACCGCCTTCACAACAAATTATACTCAAAAACTGCAAGGCGATTATCTTTGTTCGAACATAGTAGGCAGCAGCGTAAGGATAGTCACAGTGATTGGAAAGCGATATTCGATATTAAAATCACATCTTGATGCTTTTCTCCACAACCTAAGTTAGCAAATCATTCAAGACTACAATTATAAATATTATAAATAAATATTACTTACTACAATTACCGCATGGCAGAGAATTAGCCCTTACAATTTCGGATCCATGTCACGCGATTATCATCCAAAAACAGTAAACACATTAAACTGTATAAACTTTGCTTGTAATGAGCGTACATAGGAAAAGGCAATAATACTCGTTATATAACATGCCATTCCCTCTCGGTATTTATCCACATCTGTTGTGCTTCAAAACTTATAGAGACCGTACTGCTAATTTAAAAAATGCTTTTTCCAATAAAGTCCATCGTTAAGATACGGTTTAAAAATAATATGTAGACCTTGGATGTAAATAATGTTTATGTCGAAGAATTCATTGCTAATAACCAATTAAACTTCAAATGATAAACGTTACAATGGACCATCACTACTTATAGAGAGAGGAGTATAAAAATGCAAATACAAACGAATGGTGGTAAAAACGATTACTAGGTACACAAAATTTGGTCAACACTACAGCTTCAAATATTCAAAGTAAACAACTAAGTATTTGAAAAAAATTGGTTGTTAATAATTACGGTCAGCAAAACAAACAATTATCTTTAATCAAGATTTAATATGGTCAAATAAAATTTGTTTTTTTCCATATAATAGGTGTCATTGCCCTTTTCACTTTTAATTTTACCTCTATTTTATATTAATGATATAATATGTAGTTTTCCTTAAAGAAACGTGTGTTGCTGTTTCTTATTTACATTATTATAGCATCTATTTAGATCAGATCAAAGATCTTGCAATAAGGATGTGCGTTTGCGTCCCTCATTACTATTATTTTGTTTTAGCAGATGAAACCTTAAAACTACCTGTTTTTTGAACCTTGTTTTTCGATTTTTCGCCAGTACAGGTCCAACAAGTTTATCTGAGTTGTAATCATATTGAATTCTTCTTAAACTTATATTTTGGTCCTCACCAATTTTCAGACATTCAGATACGTGACTGTCCCTTGACTGACAGATACGTTCTTATTAAGGGTGCATATAATGGTGTACTTGAGAGCGGCGTTCGACAGAGTGAATAGGGAAATACTATGGTAATACTTGAGAAAAAAAGATAAATGATAGATTGAAAGAAAGGATGGAGGAAATCTATGAGGAAACGAGGAACAGGGTGAGAAGAGCGAGGAATTCGGCACAAGGAAGGGCTCGAGACGGGGATACGCACTGAGTTCAAGCCATATTTACGGGGGAGCTGGAGCAAACAGCAGTAGACAGGAGAGTTGGTGGTAGGGAAATTGAAGGCGTGGTCGCTGCCGTACCCGTACGATATAGTGTTGGTGGCTAAGGAGGAAAAGAAAATGAAGAAGATGATGAAGACACAGGAACTAGAAGTAAACACAAAGAAAAGAAAGATAATGATATTTAGAAAGGGCGGGGGAGAAGAAAAAGGAAGGAATGGAAATGGGAGAGAAGGAAGTAGAAAGAAGAAGGAATTCACATACGATGAAACAGGACAATAAGAATGGGGAACACATAAAGGAAAGGGTGAGAAAAGGAAATAAATTAATAGCACAAGTGTGGAGTGTGGGGGAAAGGTTGTACTTAGGGAAAAGGAAGCTGCTATTTGATAAATTAATAAAAAGTGTGGGGGTGGAAGGAGCAAAAATAGGCAACAACAAAAATATTGGAAATGGATGGAGACAAAAAGGAAAGAGGAGCGGAGTGGATGGAAGAAAATTGGAGGAAGAAGGAAACTGATAATGGAGGATGGGACAAATGAAAGGATGATAGCGTAGGAGAGGAAAATGTAAATGTATACAAGGATTTAAATGTATGTAAATAACACGAATGCTTTGCAAATAATGGGTAAATAAAAATAAACTTATACATAATAACTGCCATTATACACACATAAAGACCGGCCAATTTAAGCGTTCTTATAAACCCTTAAAATCTGAATTAAAGAAACATTTTATACCCTAATATTTTTACCGAATAAAAAATACCATATACTTAGGGGTTTACAAAACCCAAAAAGGCCGTGATATGAAACAGTATAAAAAGAGTGAAACCGTAAAAAATACACAGCAGCTATAAAAGAAAGTTTATTTTTGTAGGTAGGTATATTACATAATCTCTTTAATTTAGTTTCTCGTTGTTTCAATTTTAAGAACCATTTAAACTTCATACCGTGAAATGGTAATTAAACTTCAACGACTTTAAAATTCACAATTTTTTTACAAATGAATTTAATCTACGCCCGCGCACGTTAAATTTAATCATATACATTTTGTAAATAATTTTTTTTAGAGAATTCTTGGAGGTTTATTTAATGTTCGGCGTTTTAAACGTAACGTGTATTGATATTGGTTATTCATATTTCAACACGCTCGGCCGATATACTTGAAATATGTTCAAATGGGTATACATAAAAATTCAATTTATGCAAAAAAAATATGCTAAGTAACTTCCAACGACTTCAAGAAATATATTCACACTCAGTTTATTACCGCAGTAAATAACTTAAAAGAAAACAATATTATTTTATTACCGTACGAACGGAAATAACCACACCGAAAAGGAAACGATAGGTATTGGAAGATAATTAAAATGTAAATAGGTCACATACTCAAGGTGGAATAATGGATTAGAGTTAAGATGCCCTTTTCAGATAGAAAACTTAAACATTTCCTTCGAATACTCCAGAAAGCATGTTCGATAAACAACAGTTTACGCATAAAGCTCGTGAAAACTAAGGTGTATTACAGGTTTTTTCAATTATTTTGTACAGCATTACTTTTAAAAGTTATTCGTGTAAAGCTATACTAAACCATATACAAAGGAGACATGATACTAAATGAACTTCTGTAATTAATTATTTACGTCTAATTAAGTAGATAACGACTTCCCCCACTCGACGTTCGTACAACCATCGATTTTATTATTATCTATTAGCGTCACAAAAGCCTTAGTCATTGGTACCTAATACTTCGGATACCTTACGTACAAGATCAATGACCATAAACATATACCTATAACTATAATGAATAGTGTAAACAAATTTTACTTATTTGTTTTATAATTATCGAGTGTTTCCTAAAGTATAAATAAATATGAATTTGAAATGACTAAGTATGTTTACGTACTTTCGTCACTTGAAGAAAAAACATTATTTACGTCATGAAATAGAGATTTCAGTATATAATAGCTCGGCCAAAATCTGATAATTACAAGGGCTGGATTAAATTGCGTAGATGTAATTGTTACAAATGAGAGGTCATGTACTGTACAATGGTTATCTACTATAACGCAACCAAATTTTGTATTATACGGTTTCAGGGACTAAATTTACTAAACAAATGGAAACATACTTTAACCCGTCTCGTCGTAATAAAATTGTGATTAAATTAAATAACGTTGAGTAATATATTATATGTTAGTTTCAAAGGAAGAAAGAAGTCTGTAGGAGAGAGTTCTCTCCCCTTTACTGTGGTGTCTGGTGGTAGACGAACTGCTAAGACGATTAATGAAGGCAGGCTATACTACAGTTGGCTATGCCGATGACATGATTGTGGTACGTCGCTGATTTGAAGAGACCGTATCAGTTATGAAGCGGGGAACTTTAAATCTAGTGGATGCATGGTGTAGAGAATAGTGTTATCTGTTAATCCGACAAAAAAGAACCTCATTCTCTTCTCACGAAGAAAAGGGCCCACAAAGCTAAAGGACATAGCAATGTACGACACCAATAGGTACAGGGGGAAGGTAAATATCTACTTGGGGATAACATTAGCCCTTCAAACTACACCTAGAGAAGATAGCGAACAAAGCCGCAAAGCCCTTGTGGACTTGTAGGCGGGCGTTTGGAAGAAAATTGGGGCCAATCTCCAAAGATGGCCCACTGCAGAATGATTAGACCGGTCATTACGTGGTGTGGTGGCGTAAGACCCTTTACCTACAACATACAGAAACTTAGCCAGGTGCAGCGCAGGGGTCACGTTGGAGTTACGGCACAATGATAACGACACCTACGACAGCTATGGAGACTCTCTTGAACCTGCCAAACACAAAAGAGCACTGCAGACACTGGTCGAAAATTCCAGGACATAACCATTCCAAGATCTTTCTGGAAAACTCCAACTGGGATTAAGCAACGTCCGTCTTAATATTAAGTGGGACGAAGATGAAATTTGAGACAGAGATGGTCACAGACCACTATCGTCTGAACAAACACCTGCACAACATGAGAGTGGTTTTATGCAGGGGTGTGGGTGGGGAAGAAAGAACGCCATACCACATCATTTGTCAATACGCATACATAAAGGCAAGGGCACGCGTACTTGGAAATGAAAAGATTACGCAAGAGGAAGGAATGAAGATTCTCCCTACTAAAATCCTAGAATAAATAATGATAACAATAGTATCAAACATCGATTTATTTTTCCCGGTTGCAATGTTTTAATTACACATTTACAGGCCACATGAGATTATTCGTAAAACTACATAATTGGCAAGTGTTTAGGACTCTACGCTCCCCCATCCCCAAGACTCACCTAAATTCAGCACCCCGGATTCTGCACAAATGAGCCATTGTTTTTCTTTTCACTCTTCAGGGAGGTGATGGCACATAATTGGTAAATGATTAAAAAAATGTAAAAAAGATCTCTTCTCTGCGGGCATGTGCAATTTTCCCTCTTTCCGCTCCCAAAAAAGGAGTCGGGGGGGGGGGGGGGGTGAAATTTGCAATTTAGGACAGTTTGCTATGGAGAATTCAAAAATTCAACCAAAAATAATGGTGTCCCCACTTAAGTTTTCATAACTCGCCCCCCCCCCCCCCAAAGGCGTGAGGGTGATGTTTACATATCATGACTGAATAGGTTTCATAAAATAAAGGAACGCGTGTTTTTCTTTTTGTAATGGAATGTGTTGTTTGCGAGATATTCAAGCGTTTTCATACTTTTTGGACACCCGGTGCATGTTAATACAACACGGAATCGGCCATTTGTACCGGAATATACCAACTTAACTTAACTTAACAATCCTACCTAAAATTCAGGAAATAATATTATGTTCTTGAACATTTATGCGAAAAACGACACTGTATTAACATGATTATCCTTTATTACTTTAAAACAGCAATAAGTAAAGTAATAAAACCATTAACCTCACAAATATATTATCTATGTAATTAATTATCGACATGTCAATAAACGCTAATTAATTTCTAATTGGAAATTAAAAATTGTACTACTCGTCACGCAATTTGTTGTAAAATGAACAGTTTTTTGTATTCCTCCGGAGGTGGAATGAATAATAAAAAAAAATTTAATTTCAATTGGAAATATGGAGCACGGTTAAGTAATTATCCGATATAAATATTAGGAATTTTTGTGGTTTCGTTCCACTAGGATGATTACTTAAATATTCATGTACTGGCAATAACCTTCAACACATTTTAAAAACACCTAAAATGAATAAATTCACGCTCATTTGGTTACAATGCCTTAGAGAACGTTTTTCAAATTAGAAGGTTATTGATTATTGTAATTATTCCCCGAAAATCCTTGATGAACAATATACTCACGGTTACTGATCTACAGAACAAATATTTTTAATTACACGACAATTGTTAATTATTAGTCGCCCTTGGAGAACAAAAACCCCCGAACATATGACAGTATCTAAGCAAATGAGTATAAGAGAAATCCTGCTTTCTATTTCCTGCCACCGCCGCCGCCGGTAATATGGTAATCTGAATATAGTGCATACTCTATTTGTATGCACGCGTCTGACACTTTAGCGCTACTCCTGTTTACTAGACCTTACATTATTCACACATTAGTTTAAATTTAACACCTCTGGCAGCTTGAAATAATAAACCCTTTCAAGTGTTTATTCAAATGAAATGTACAGAATATATATGCTAATGAATTCATATCGAACATTTAGAACTATCTTTCTAGAAAATGGGCTGCTTTCTGAGCTGGTTGTAAAACATGCTTTGTGTTTTATTATTCTTTGTATTTAAACTCTAGGGCACTAAAAATTAACCATGTTGCCATTTTAATTGTTTAGCTTAGAAATTTATTCTTCAACGCAGCAATTTTAAAAAATCTCCTATACAAATTTCAAGTTAGTGTCATTTTTTTACCAAGTGATACATTGCAAACTATAGCGCTCAGTTTCCTCTTTATGACACCTACTTTTGGCTTAAATAGCACCACTAGTTGTGTCATAGCATTAGCATTATAGGATGCAGTCGGTACATTCCAAAACCTAAGTAACGCCGACATGGCAGACAAACAAATATTGGTATGTATGTCAATCTAGGACCCTTTACTAGTTCAATAAAAAAAGCTCCAGCTTTCATAGCTAATAATTTATCGGTTGGTGGATCAAATTCCTTGTATTTTATAAATTATTTATATTTTTTTTTATTAACTAATTTCAAATACGTATGGATTTTAGGTGACAAGTAAAACAAAAATGTTGATAATAATTATTAATAAATTACGAATTGCTAAATTAATCTGCCGAGTATCGTCAATGAGGAAGTCGTCAAGTATGGAAGTATGGCCATTGAAGATGTATGATGGAGTAAAATTAGTTCACTCCTATCTTTTTAGCGTAAATATGCTGGATACATTAATATAAACAAATTAAAAAACTCAAAAACACATTTAACAAAAACAACAATTATTTCTCAAAGTACCGATTTTCCAAATGGCATTCTTAAATAATTTAATGATAATTATGAAACAACAAGAACCCAAGGAACTAATTATTTATACAACCGTGAGATTGATAATGTATTTATGTATTTACGGGGAAATTTGGTAAAAGAACGTAATATGTATTTGACGAATAAATTATTATAGGATTACTTGTAACACATAAATGCCTAACTTAACTGTCAATGAAGAATGAGATGATTGAACGAAAATATAACTTAAAAAAGACAAATTAGAAAAAATTTTTTTTCATTCAAACATTCCTTAAAAACACGTTGGTAATTGAGTCAATCACTGTTGGAACTTTAAAGATAATTTTAATGACACCTCCATTAATACTAATTTTGAAGAAAATATATATTTATATTATCATTTTATGACAGGTACCTAGTTGTTGATGTCGGCGTTTTAAAAGTTAAATTTGTTTTATATTATTCCATTCCTTTTCCAATTTTAACTTGACTATATTTATTAATCTTCGTATCTAAATTGCATTTACAAAATGCTGTTATCCCTAAAAATTTGGAAAACAATGGAATTATTTGAAGTTCCGTGTATCAAGTCTAGGAATCAAAGTTTATAATTATAAATTGGTTAGTTCGATTCACAAATAAAAATCTGAAAGAAAGCCAGGCTGAACTGTGAACGCTATGGATAAGTGAAAATATTTTATGAATCTGATATACGATACAACTTATGTATACAGTGTGGTTATTCCAAAAGACAAAATTATCCCCTTTTGACATGAAATGAATTTCTATTTGAGAGAGAAACCCTTCAATATCGAGGTGCAACAATGAGGTATCATCCTCAGACTCCCCCAATTTAAAAATTTCAAGCAACTTTCAGACCAAATTAAAGGACATTGTTGATAAAAAGGACTTGACAGGCTTTCAAGCTACAATTCGACGAAAGTATTGGAACCTTTATTGGTTATTTAAACATACAATCAATCATGAAGAATCGTTTTTTTAAATGATTTGAATTTTGAAAAATTCCAACGAACTAAAATGATTTTTAAGACTCCTTGGGTTTTTCAATGTTTCCAATCATTTCGTCGAATTTGATTCTGTAGCTCGAAAGCATATGAAGCAATTTCAAGCATGTTATCGAAAATATACAGAGATTTGTATGCTCACAAGAGTAGAGGGGCTTTTTGAAATTACAGAGTGAAACCAAAAATTTACACTGATGTGTTTTTTCTCAAAAAGGAGTCATGTCAAAATGTTACGCCTGGATATTTTTGAAAAGTCCACACTGTATAACAATACATCAATAATGACGGAGCTAAAAGACAATGAATCTTAGGGTAGACGCCCTTTTTATGTGAATTATTCCACGATCTCCCTTACATCAATTGATGCCACTTACGGAATTATAATTTCGGAAAGCTTATCGTGTATTTAAGTGTCATTTTTCTATCAATATTTAATTGAATTTAACTTTAACATTCCTAGATCAATCATCAATCATGACACATATTTGCAAAGGTCGATTGTTCGCCAATGTACGCAAAATGCAGTTTCATTCTATATTCATAAAAAAAATGAACAGTTCAGTAATACCCAGTTAAAATTTGTTCAAAGCATATTTGAATTCATTACATAACGAATATACATTATTGAATTTTTTCTGTAAAGTAATATTTTGTCCTTTTTATGTTTTTGAGTAAATAGTCGAGATCACCAAAAGTATTTCGCGCACGAGTTGCAAACATAAACGTCAAAAAATGAAAAGGTTTGCGCATCGATAACAACACGCGAAGTGACTCTATGGCAGCGTGCCCGAAATGACGACGCCATGCGTGAAGTACGCACTGCACGCAAACTAGATGAGCGTTTTGTATTTTAACGTTAAAATAATTGTCAACTTCTTCACGTTTGTGTACTGTTTGTAGAAAAAGTATCTTTCATATACCCAACAAACATTATCCAAAGGTACATTTCTCCTTATTTATACAATATTGACAACTATTTGATTTGATTTACTATCCATTAGTGGGACTTAATTGAGGACCAAACCAAAACTTTGTTTAATTTATTTTTACAATAACCAGTGAACAATTTTCAAGTTGTGCAAAACTACAGTAAAATCGTTAAAAATGTACTTATGTGAGAATTCAAGAAGTTAATAACACTACAAAGTAATGATAATGAGTGTGTCATCACCATATATAATTTTAGCATTTTCCCCCGGGTCAGGGTTATTTAAAGATCTTAAGTTCTCGCAATTTATATGCAAATTTTTTAAAACTGCTGTTTATGGTTTATCAAGAAAACTGCTACATTACTTTTGTTAAAGATGTTAAAATGAAAAAACCAGAAAAAATTGCCGGCCGATGCTCATAAATTATCATTTGTATTTCTTTGAATTGGGTAGTAACACAGGTTTTATATGAGGGGATAAAGTTTGCAAAAAATGTATTGGGATTCACGCCTCTAATAAAAAACCAGTAATTAAGTTTATTGGTTATAGCGCCTTTCAGTGCCAACCAATTTGCAAATAAATAATACATTATTTTAGATTTATTGTGGTATTAGTTAATTTATTTAAAGTCTGAACGTCTAAGATGTACACCCCCAATGCTCATTCCTTTCATAATAACCTAATAAAACGCACAACAGAAGTCATAACCTGCAGCGGAAAGACCTTGGTAAGGTAATTAAATAAGAGATTAAATCTAAAAAGTTAAAATTTTTAATTTTATATTCAATATTTCACAGAACACACAACCTCGCTTACGCTTGATGTTTGATTGAGGCGCCCTCGAGATATACGCTAACGACCTTATGAGTTATTATGAAATTTCCCTGAAATATGCCTTGCTGATTGCTGATTTCTACATTTATTGATGAAATGGCATAGCACAGCAGAATTGGATGTTTCCAATAATATCAACTAAAAAGGATTATTGCTATATAAGTACAGGGTGTCCGAAAAGTATGGAATATTGTATATATCTCGATAAATATCCATTTTATGGGAAAATGTTTCAAATAAAAGTTATTTGGTATTTAACTTCTCATCACGTGGCAATTTTTTACTTTTTTTAATTTTTTAAAACAATAGCGCGACAGTTAAAATTTTTTTAAATAACGAAATATATCTTTAGCTAACTTATTTGATAGGGTGTTTTATTCTCTTTTTAAGAATATAAAATATTAATACTCTTACACATCTGAAAAACGTTGAGAAACACTGCAAACACTAAAAACCGCAACAAAAATCTATTAAATCGTACGCCTTTCGAGACAGCAAAGACACGAAATATAGGTATACTAAATTGAAATGGTTGCACATGAACACTGAATGGTGGTATGAATGAAGTTATGCCGAGTAAAATTTAATGCAATCAAATCGAAAAATGACGGATAGAAGTAACCCGTAGGTAAAAGCGTATAACCACTAAAAGTTAAATAATTCCTGCTAATGAAAGTTCGCTCTGTCACAGCTTTTGATCTGTGATGCAAAAGAAGGGATCGTGTGGGCACGCCGCCGACCGCACATTTGGTCGATTCTTAGAATTTTCAATTCTTGTAAATAGAATGATGAAAATTTACCTCTCTTTCAGGTACCTTGCAACAAGTGATAAAACAATGGAAAAAGAATAGGTGTTTCTAGGGATGCAATACTGCTTTACATCAAATAAAAATAAGAGTTGTACCTATATAAAGTAGTTACTCTTGCCAGTATTATTCGTAGAGTTGAGCCTGTTGATGCAGTAAAACTGTTTTCAAGAAAAGATCACAGCGTAATGGATAACAACACAACCATAGTAGCATTTCATTAAACCGGACACGTTTCAGAAACAATGCTGTCATCATCAGCAAACAGTTGTTCATGTTGTGTTCAACATCCGCTGAACATTGTAAAACAAAATCTTTTATTAAGAGGAAACATATAATAGATGGGCTTATTGCAGGATTTATACAGGATCATTCTCACACACGGTCACAACATTTTAGAAATTGCAGGTAGGACGTTACAATTTTTGAAGGTAGTACAAGATAATGAAAGCTTTTGTGAAACACTCCTAACCTTCTAGGATAGGTCAACTAAGAACAATTAAATTATTGCAAAAAATGAAAGTTGTGAAAATGCATTCTGTAGTTGGGGTCTAGGTAAATTGTTCGAATTCAATTGTTCGAAATCAGTTGTTCGAAAATCAATTGTTCGAAAATCAATTGCTCGAAAGTAAATTGTTCGAAATCAATTGTTCGAAAAAAAAGGAGAATAATTTAGTTGGGTTTAGGACTATTTGCCGTCGCCGGTTCGCCTTCGCCGATTCGCCGTCGGGACAGTTGGCCGTCGGTCAAATTCGCCGTAGGGACGATTCGCCGTACAAATCGAAAATTGAAACTAACTTTTAATCTTGAGGGACTGTTATCAATTGAAAAAAAATATAATAAACCTACCTCTAACCTAAGCGCCTGAGTGACAATATACGTTTAGGTTGGCATTTTTTTTAGTTTCAAATGCTGTTTATATCATATTCCAGTGTTTGTATCAATTGAAAAAAAATATACTAAACCTACCTCTAACCTAAGCACCTGAGACGTTTAGGTTGGCATTTTCATTAGTTTCAAATGCTGTTTGGTATCATATTCCCGTTTTTGTATCAATTGAAAAAAAAATATACTAAACCTACCTCTAACCTAAGCGCCTGAGTGGCAATATACGTTTAGGTTGGCATTTTTTTTAGTTTGAAATGCAGTTTAGTATCATATTCACCTTTTTGTATCAACTGAAAAAAAAATACTAAACATTAATTACAAAATAAAAGAACCCATTTTATGAGCTATAATAACAGAGTGAAAATACAAATAATAATGTATATTTAATTAATAATTAATTTCATAAATTCCTCTAAATCATTCCCCGACGGCGAATCGTCCCTACGGCGAATTTAACCGACGGCCAACTGTCCCGACGGCGAAAAGGCGACGGCGAATCGGCGACGGCGAATAGTCCCAAACCCAACTAAATTATTGTCCTTTTTTTTCGAACAATTGATTTTCGAACAACTGATTTCGAACAATTGAATTCGAACAATTTACCTGCACCGGTATTTTAAAACGATTACTACGGAACACTGGTCACAGAAATTTCTTTACATTCTTATAAGATAAAAAATTAGTACCCACCCGGTGGTAGACACCGAAAAGAGCGAAGGACTTGTTTTTGCATTTAGTTTTGGTTCTGACCTCACAATTAAAGAACATTTTTTTTTCAAATATAAGTCGCCTTTCTAATTCACTTGTAATGGACTAGGTATTCTGGGTCTGCTTCCATTGGATCTCCACGTGAGAAAGCAGGCCATGCAGGCAGCCTTGCGTCTGAAAAATAAAGGGCTGTTGAATAGCGGAGGTATTGAGGTGGGTCACGCAAGCGACTGCCTATATACTAGAAGGACGATCTGACTCACTCATCCCTCGATTCATACTAGGGAAAAACTTTCACATCTTCCTTGATGCGGAAGTGGCATTCCAACCAGACATATCGATCTTCACGGATGGATTTAAAACAATGGAATGAACAGGCACAGGAATTTATTCCAAAGAACTGAACTTCCATATCAGCCAACCACTAGGCAAAATTTCGACTGTTTTTTAGACAGAACTAGCAGGAATAACGCTCAGTGCAAAAACAATAATTCTTATGCACAACATAAAGAATAAAATTATCAGAATTTGTAGTGACAGCAGAGCCGCTCTGCAGGCAACAAAATCATCTCTAGGCTGGTTTCCGAGTGCCACCAAGTACTAGAGCAAGTGACAAACAGAAACACCATTGAGATCGTATGGTTAAAAGGGCATTCTGGAACAATAGGCAATGAAAAAGCCGTTAAGTCCAACTGGCCTCAAAACAACCATTTTATGGTCTACAGCCGGCTACTTACAGTATCAACTGTAAACAAATTAATAACTTAAGACACCCAAGCCCAACACAAGGCTAGATGGAACTTGATGTCAGACTGCCGTCACGCGAGGGACGCCTACAGAAGACCATCTCGTAGCCTGGCGCGTTCTTGTACAGGGCTATCCAGAAACCACCTGCGGCTACTTGTGGGCATACTTTCTGGGCACTGTAAACTTAACAAGCACGTGCACCGCATGGGCTTGGTCAAGGATCTGAACCGCTTCCCCGTCCAGCATCCTCAAGTTTATCTCGCGAGTGGGATTGCTTGAGTGACGTTGCGGGGTCGAACGACTCTAATCAGGGAGGTAGCACAAAGGCCCCGAATAGGTGGCCTATGTGCGCGTGGACCCCATCGTAATCCAGAACTAGGTATTGGGCGAAATTTAGAACAGACCTCAAATTTCTTTGTAGCGTTCACTTTTTAGCCATGAAATATTAGAAAGACAAACACTGATCGGCGATACTTGAACAAACGACAATGCCCATCAATTTGAAGGCGTGGGCTATGAGTTCCACGAGCCCCAAAAATGCGTCCAAAGGGAGATAAGAGCATCGCCCTTGTTGGATCCAAAAGCTGATCTATCAGAAATAGGTCCGTAACACGATTTCAGTTGAATCCATTGGGACAAATCAAGTTTCTCATATCCAAAATTCTGGTGATGACCATGGGTATAACTTTATATTTTATTTTCTCTTTTTGGATTTGGCAATATTAATTATCAGCGATCAAACCTTTTAAAGATGATGGTTATATAAGTATAATTTGCGAGTAGGTACATATTTAAATTTTGTTGTTTCACTCATAAATGAAAGTTTAAAGCTCGCGTGCTTTACGAAGTTGATATAAAACACAGTTTCTTACTAATTATGTAAATCATTTTTGTTTCCTAAAATAGAAATAAGGACACTTAAAATAAACGTACAATAAGGAAAAATTTTCGAACGCTATATCATTTGATCTAATAGTACCTAGTAAGTATAATAATTAATGATAAGCAGATAAGTGTATATTGTGCTGCCTCAATCTACTGTATACGAAGTAGCTTGAGATATAAATCTTCTCTCGCTTGCAACATCAAAATAGATAGCGGGAAGGAAATTTGTTAATACAAAACCCTCTTCAAAATGTTTAGGACCTGTCAGCTTCGGTAATCGCGATTGAAATTATGCTACGCCGCTAATTTTGCGTTTTATCAACAATGCACATTAAAATGGAAGATATATCTACCCTTTGAATCTTTCGTGAGTAGGCGTAATAATCGCACGATCTCATTATCGATTGAAATAAAAGTTAGTGAGTGAAACCTGGATTTGTCGACGCTTTTCTGTTTTGTTGGTAGTAGTTATATAAAGATCTATAAAACCGATAATATAACCGTTTAGTATAAAAACTGCACTATATAATGCAGTGCATTTTTGACTGCGAGCATTGCTAGTGATAGGGTGTAATTAAGGGGTAGAAATCTGACCTTTTACTTAACATCTTCCTAATTGTTTACACATGATTGATCCAAAGATTATTCCTTGAACATCTTACATTATTAATTTAGGGTTAAAGAGTCAATCATGTGAAGGTCTACGACATTTGTATTGTCATGTGTCACAATTCCTATATTAATGCTTTCAGACAGTTTCCCCAGCTGTCATAAGCAATTAATCAAACTGAAACTTGGCAACCAATCAAAGGCGGAAAACTATTGTTTGGTATGTTGGACTGCGCTTCTAACTTAAATATTTTATTTCGACAACTTATTAATTAGGTACTCTTTGACGTCCAGCATTGAACATGTTAAGGTTGAAATATACTCAGTCCTCAAAAACTCGAAATACTTATATGTTATTCGTGAGGTATAATGTTACATCGTAACATGAAGCCGCCGAAAAAGCAAATCCGGATGATGTATATTTTTAGACTACCTTTATGGAAGGTATAGTTAATGTACACAAATTATAACTTTTATAGTATAACCGTAAGCGTAACGATTTTCTTAAACAAAATACTCACGACATAAACTTGAAACGATGCGGGTGAAAATTTGAATGAAATAGCGTTAGTAGGTAATAGGTATAGTAAAAGTATAACGTGTGCTCTTATGTCGTAAAATTTGGAAGTAAATATCAGCTGCCCTCCTACACGGTTAAGCTGCTAAAGGTTAGTACAAGAAATGAAAACAAATTCAAGTAAAGCAGTCAAGCTATCTTCCCCTTTGGGCAATATATTCAGAAGTTAGAATTAAATTCTTATTTCAAAACATAAGGGAATTTCCTAAACAATAAGATGGAACTTATTTACGACATTTCGTGTTACGTGCCAAAATTTCAAATACATATAAGAAACGGTGTAAAGCGTGAAGATTTGTTTAAGTGAAAACAACACGCAATAAAAAATATTTACGATCGAAATTAATAAATTATTTTTGACGTTACACAGCGCGAGTAAATAAATTGAAGTAGGTATATGGAATGTAGTCGAACTGATTAAGAAACCCATTTTCTTATGTATATGAGTTAAATTGGACCGCGCAATTAATGCAATAAATCAATCGGCTTTTCAGCCCATGTAACGCGAAAGCGAAAGCTTTTTCTTAGTATAATAGTTATAATGGCCATCAATCATACATAAATAGTTGAGAAATGTGTGTAAAATTGTACCTACTCCAATAATAGTACGTGTGAATGCCATGTTGGGAGTTACGTGCGTGTTAAAGTTTGGCCCTCCTTCCAGGATTGTTGTTTGGGATGTGAAAATCAATTTTTTGGGAGGGGGCCAAACTCGGAGATTAGATTTCTGGTCATAGCTCCGTAACCAGCCGCCCAAATTGAACGAACTTTAGCTCAAAATGTTCAGAAATGTATCCCCTATCTTTTTTGTTCCGCACCGGAAATAGCTAAACCCAAGGTGTTAGACGTTATTAGGCCTAAACTGCTGAAGCACACAAAAAATTTACACCTTTTGCTGAATTTACTGAAAACTATTCAGAATTGCATTTCCAATGCTCTGAACAAATATACAGAACCGCCATTTTAGAGTTAAATAAAAAAATTTGATCTTCATCGGAGTAGTAGTCGCATAGATATAACGCATAAGACACAATGCCGTCCGCTCTAGGACAGGAATATTTAACAACAATCCGGAAGTAAATGGTCGGGCTTTCAGAATTTTATGTATCCAATCATCAAATATCCATATCAGTGATGATTTTTGATGAGTTTCGTACAAAATCATTGTCAGTGCCACGTAGGTAATCCGATGTGCACATCCAGTTTTCGTAACATCAGCTACGAAGTCCGCATGGTGTACCTGAAGATGCCAGACTTGCTTTAACGATAGCATCAACCCATCCCAAATCCTGTAAAGTCTCCAATCGCGTTCATGCATGTTTCTGGACGTGAAAACCTAATATAACAACCATATCATTTCATATGGCGTATATTGGCTCATCTCCAGTCATTACCTGATCTGGGTTTATATGAAACACACTTTTATTAATCAGTTCCATCGCGTGCAAGATCATACTGGGATCCATCGGCGATTCTTTGAATAGAGGAAACATGCCGCTAATACAAGGTATCGCACCGGTCTTGTTTGCACCATGGTATGCCGTAAACCTGGGAGCACACTTCTTCCTTCAAAACCTCCCTTGTAAGAAGGCTACATGTCTCGTTATTATCGATACCATATGTCTCGGTGTTCAGAATCCTTGGACTCTTATTCAAACTGGCTTGTGTGAGTTGAGGCAATTGTGTAAATTCTTCTGTGAGTTTGAGCTTCTCAGGAACATCGGGAAGAACCTTCTCGCGCCATCGTTCTCGTGTCTTCTTGATTGAAAAAGAGAAACAGCAGTCCCGTGAAATGAATCTTTGACTGTGCTTGCTGTTGGATGATCGTCCATGTTGTCGACTGCTACGACAGTGAAAAGACCGCTACGCATTTGTGTCGGACAAACAAGTTTTTTGATCTTGTAACGTTACACGACCGAATGACAAAGTTTTCTCTAAATGTATCCCACTCTGTTATAATTAATAGACAGACCAAGGCGATTCATTTGATCTGCCAGAGAAGCACTCCGAAACTTAGAATGCAAAAGAAGCCGAACGGGGTTTCATGATTTTGACGGATATGTCCGTTGTACGAAATGAGCTAAGCAATAGTGATTATCCTGCTCGTTTTCGAAGTCGGTCTTATGAATAGGGCCGTATAATATGAGGCCTATATGATACTTGAGTGAGCTAGAAGTGAGTCTTTCTGGCAGTCAGTATGAAAGCCATCCCTCACAAAGTCGGAACTCTTTTCCTTTGCCATGTCACGTCTACAAAGCAAAGCTGCACCATAGTCCTCTGAGGGGGCCGAGGACACTAACGAATTCTTTCAGATCTCCAACCCATTTCTTCGTAAACTGATTTCAAAGTAAAGTATGTCATCCCATTTTATTTTAATTATTTGAATAAAATGACTGGGATTATTGTGTTTTGGTACCTTAAATTATTTATGGAATTGAATTTATTAATCGCGGATTTGGATTTCAAATTAAGTAAATTGTGGACTTGGTTTTAAAAGTAGGAGTAAAATGGTACGGTTTATTCACGTTGTTTTAGATGCACGTGCAAATGATTTAGTCGAATTTCAGCTGATTTTCTATGAAAAGAAAAATGGAATTCCAAAAATTTAAGTAAAAATAATTTACTGTACTAGATTTTGAATACCAAAGTATTCTTTGAAAAATATCGGATAGAACCAATTTGATTGGTTCGTGTTGTTAATATTCTAGAGGGGATGCTATTAGGTGTTTTCTTTTTGCATCACCATAGGGTTGGGTAAAGTTACAATCATCACGTGATTAAAGTGCCTTGCGTCATAAGACATTTCTGCCTCAGGTTAATATAAAACTTAAAATAAAACTTTTAAAACGAATAGCGTTATTGAGAACTGATTCAAATTATTTTTATAAAACGAATGGTGTGTATTGACAGAGCTGACTTAAAGCTACCACAAAATGCAAAAAGAAAACACCTATTGTATCTTATTGCGTTGTATCTATGCAACGACTACTCCGATTAAGATCAATTTTTTTTTATTTTGACTCTAAAATGCCGATTCTGTATTTTTGTTCAGGACATTCGAAGTGCAATTCTGAATAGTTTTCAGTAAATTTAGCAAAATGTGTATATTTTTTGTGTGTTTATGCAGTTTATGCCCAATAACGTCTAACATGTTCGATGTAGCTATTTTCGGTGTGGAACAACAGAGACAGAGAATACCTTAGAATATAAAAGAACTCTATAATCTAAGGAGAATACATTTCTGAAAATTTTGACCTAAAGTTCGTTCAATTTGGTCGGCTGGTTACGGAGCTATGACCAGAAATCTAATCAGTGCCATTTTCCAAGATAGCAGCCACTAAGTTTGGCCCCCCAAAAAAATTGATCCTCACATCCCCGAACAACAATCCTAGAGGGAGGGCCAAACTTTAACACGCACGATAACTTCCAATAAAAATTTACATTGAATTCACATAATCACGTGTATAACGCAATTACTCTCGAAACACTTGAAGTTAGGACAATAATTAGTGGGAGGTGATAAACCATAACTCTGGGTAAGTGGTTTTTGTTACCGAAGACGTTAAGTAACACTTTACTTAAAGAAACAATGGATATCTCTTGCATTTCAATTTACTTCGCATAACAAACGGTTGTAAAGGTGAGGGAGGTAATTAAAATGGCTTGAATTTTTATGGTTGGCTTATAATTACCACTTAACAACTATTCATCGTCGCATAGATACTGTCTTTAATACGTATCATTGTTAATTTATTGTATAATTAATTTATAAATAATTTCTTATTAATCTAATTGCTACATAGGATAGCTACAACAGTATGATTATATTACCATCCCACGGTAACACATCTTTAACGAGGACTATGTAAAGCCAGAACAGCGAGTTGCGGTAAAAAGTAAAAGAAACAATTTCCGGTACCATCATGTTAAAGGCAGCTTGAAAAGTTACCGTTAGGAAACACATATTTTCCAAGTGTACTCGTATCCCATTGTGTAACTTACTTTTTAATATGAATGACGGAATTGAATGGGTGCGTTGATGAAAGTTCAAAATGGGTTCGAATAGTATAACGGAGAATTTAATAATAAAATATCTGGAAATTCAGTTCATAACCATAACCGGCTCTCGTAAATTCCAAACTTCACCGGCCATTTTGACCAACTTACTAAAGTGATTAAAGCTTAAAGATTAAGCCACTTTGCTTAATACTTTTTAATAAAAAAATCAAATCAAGTCAAAATTTCAAAATTCGAAAAATATTTCGGGTGCACTGATAGAGCCAAAGTAGTCAACGAATGGTGTTCGTTGATAAAATCACAAAACCTCCCCTATATTTCATTGTATTAGTGTTTCAGTTTCTTTTAGAGACTAGTTTCGACCTGAGGATGACCATGATGATCGAATCTCGTCGCTAAGGCCAACTCAAACACTAATAAAATTAAAAAAACTACAACATAAATAAAATCTAAATCCTTTACAAATTTGTATTCAGTTACCTCGAAAATGAGACCTTTACACCTTCAAAGGCTACCTGTGAAGTTGAGAATCGACACCACAGATTTAACGTTAGGTGGGGAAATAAAAAGAAGCCCCAAAGTGGGAGTTGAGGATCATTGGAGCGGATGGGCCATTAATTTTCTTCCAGTGGTGCAGGACACTCGAACTTTCAGACGTCGCGCCCACTTTAAAAAGACTGAAACCACCAAAGACCACCCTTTGAGCTGATTGCCACTTTGATCCATGCATGCATTGAGACTTAGTCGTAGTCACGCCAATTAACGATGCAGGAAAGTGTTTTGGACCAACCCCCCTTACCGGTTAAAAGGTTTTCATCCTAAATCGGGGGTTAACGAAAGTCTTCCACACTTAACTATCAAGTGCAAATGGTTCCTAGGAAGAAAAATACGTTTGGTCACTAAATGCAGTACGAAATCGTTCGAGATTTCGTTTAGACCTTAACAAACCTTTTAAATCGTAATAAATCATGGCTCATAGTCATTTCCATAACATTTACTTTGAAACCCCAAATTACTACTATCGAGATACAAAACAGTAAGCATTTTCACACTATATAATCTGCGTGAATGAATGTGTTGTGAATCAGTTATCAAAAATACTAAATATGCATATTCTATTTCTGTGAAATTTACCGCCAACTCACTAAAATTTATGATATCGTCGATCAAAAGATGATGTCGAATGCGACAGGACGTCTGTCTATCGTAAGCGAGGGATTAACACAAAAGGTAACCAAGTAATCCAGCAAAATTGTCTTTTGATCCATGACAGTCACAAAATAATATCCCTCAAATTTCACGTTATCAGCGACTTCGCCATTAATCATATTTGTAATGGGAAAATTTCGAAAAAAATTAACCAACAATGGTCGGCCACAAGTAACTTCCAAAACCTGAGAATTACAGGAAGGACTCTAGCGGAGATTATGAATCCACCACCTTTTTGGCACCTTGTTCAAAGATGTTATGAATGTTTTAAGTGTAAAACTGTTTGAAGCTAATGCATAAATCCAAAGATCATACAACGCTATAAAAAACATTTATCTGTATGTGGAAACAGATAACTGTTGGTAATTAGGTAGATAATTTCTGTACTAGTATTTGGATGCTTCTGTATTGTGTATCTATCTACCGTCAAATCTACTGTGATGTACCGCCTTTGGCAGCTCGATTTTAAACGTTTCCCGCCGTAATTAATTTATAATTCTTTTTTTTGCTGATGATAACGGAATGTGCAGATGCTGAAGAATTAGGGTAGCAAGGGGAAAAGTAGTTAGTTCGGGGGAGAATGAAAAAGAACGTGGAAGCAGTAAGATACATTGGTGTGTAAGTGAGTGCAACGCCGTCATCAGAAAATGTAAGTATATTTTATATATTTGTAATAACTACCTACCTGTGCATTTAGTTGGGGTGAATTTTGAATTAACATTGTACGTGTTCCTTTTTTTTGTACGTCTTTTATGTTGCAAATTTTGAATTGAATTAGTTGAATTTTAGGGCATGCATGATTATTTTGCGTAGGTGTTTAGTTAGGCAGGAATTTTCCTGCAAGCGTAGCATTACGTTGAGAACATAATTTCATACATTGTTCCCAGCAAACACATTATATATAAAATACATATAAATTATGTAAGAGCTTTTTAGATTTATATAAAACTGGAAGAAAAATAAGAGATATTTAATGTCAGGATTTCAGCAATTTTCAAAATAATATATATGTCTATGTCTTCTACATGAATTTATATACTTTTTTTATGTTTTTATGTAATATTTACACAAAAAATATTAGTTGTAAAAGCGTTGCGATGACCAAAATGACAGCTACTCGAGCATAATGTAATTATTATCAATGTAAAAAATGGAAAAACTACATTTTACCTGCAACTGTACTTTTAATTATATTTAACTTAATTCTTGCACGAACCCGTTTTTACCTGAACTGAAAGCCGACAGTTTATTATGATATACTTGCTTGAAAAGTGTCCCTTAACCGGATTCGAACTTTTGGGAGTGGGCGTTGCAAATTCCGAAATCCGACATGTGTCTTCATTGTCTTCGACATTGTACCACTGCGCTAATCTATAACATCCCTTTTTTTATTTCGTACTTCGTAACTTTGCGCTGTTTCGCGTTATTAGTTTAAATTTTGTTTGATTATACCGTTGAGTGAAGTCTTATTCTATAATTATACCTATCTTTAACTTTATGTTAAAAATGACCAGGATTTAATTTATTTTATATTATTTATTTTCCATATAAATTAGACGCATTTTAGTCGATACGGATCTAATATTAAAGGTACGTGAACTACAATTTTTGGCGTTGCAGAAAACACGCGCGTTCGATTACTTATGTGGCGCAAATAGAAACGGACTTTATTTTCGACCATACAATATAATATGCAATCATAATTTCTAATTATATTTACAGAAGGCATACATAAAAAATGAGTAATATTAGATATAATATTTTACATATAACGTACATAAATCTAATCATGTAAATATGACAGCACATGAATTTCATGAGAAATATGTAATTATCTGTATGTATATATTATATGAATTTCTGTATACAAAAGAATATCCGTAAGTTTCTATACTATTATGTAAAATATACGTAATTGTGTGACATACGGTTTATATAACTTATTAAAGAATACTTACATACTTGATATATAAAAAAGCATATGTAGGGGTAGTTACTTCAATTTACATATGTTGTATGTATGTTTTATATGTGTGTTTGCTGGGTTGTGTAACGATACATTTTGTGACATTGTTGGACAGCTTGTCCGATTGACGTCATGACTTTTTTGTGGGTTTTTTATGTGAGGGCGAAATGTGTTCTTATGTGAGTTGGTGGTATTCTGCCACCATCTTATTTTGAAGCGTCGAATGTAACTAAACTTTACATACCCTAATTTTATGCATTTAAATACTGTTGATGTCATGGGTCCTAAAAACAATATACAACAATTACCAATCTAAACTCTAACTACCGTGACAGGGTTTTAAGTTCAGCCGCGGGCTGACGCCCTGAGTCAAATACTAAGTAACACTTACCATGTCTAAGACATGCTCCGCCCGTGAACCCTGGTATGAATGTTAGGATCTGTTACATAACAGTCTTTCATCATACTACCCCCTTGAAAGGTGATGGCAGAAGCTACCAATTTATTATTTATTTAATATTTAGAGAGGGGATATGAAATTCCTTACGAAAATCGCACAAGCTGAGAGCAAACTATAGTAAAATTGAGTGTAATTTTTAATATTTAGATTGGAAGGCAAGTGGAAGGGTAAGCGATGCATTTATTGAATATCCTGGAGGGTTTTTCTGTAGCTCTTTTCCCTCCTTGTAATCAGCGAAGACCCAGAGCTAATCTCAAACACTGAGTTTGAGAGGGCAACCCTTGAAGTTATTAAAGTTAATTAGTTCTCCCCATTTCTTGTGTTTTATTTATGTTTGCCTAATCGATCCTTATAAGACTAGCACACACACACATCTCGAGCAATTCGTTCACGACGTAGAGTCCTACCATTTGACAGGTTTGTTATTAACGATCACACGCCTTGCGGTTTCGGTTAGTTGACGGGAGATTTAGTTTTTTGGTTTTCAAGTTGCGCAGCCGTCTTTCGACATTGCATCTTGGTACGTTACACTACGGTAGTGCACACTCTTTGCTATAGTCTACGAGGCTATTTCAACTAAATTCTGGATTGGGTCTGCAGAGTATCCAAATATGGAATGAGGTTTTACGTTACTTATCTGGGTAGGTTTTTTCCCCTTAGTTTACTATACATAAAACATCTGCAACGTCAATCTGTCATCATTGTTTGTAATGGACGCGCAAAAAATTAACGAAAAATTGATAAGAGCTTATACTATTATTGTAGGCTTTAATTTCATATAGTGTGCGTAAGATATCGGTTCCGACGCGAATGATTGTAGAACTTTAAAAAGCTACTTGGTAAAAGGAAAAAAAAGGAAAAAGGTAAGAGTATTTTTTGCACAGCACAACGACCGGAGATGAAAGAAGCCTAGATACGCAATTATAAACCTGAGTGTAAACAGTCAAACAATAATTAGAATTCATATCTCGGACGACAAAAGTGTAATAGTTATTGTGCATAAACGATTTCGCACGCAGCGAAAGTAGTTCTCGGCAGGCAGAAAAGGTGTATGGAGAGATAATGGGATTAAGTAAAGAAATATGTTCATCAGTAATAAAACAATTTTACATAAGTGACGGTCACGTCTGATTTCACAATATTACAATTTAGAAAAACAGCCTTAAATTTTGAAATAAAAATCAGAAATCTTTAGTTTAACCGCGCGCTATTTTCTAAATAAAATCAATTGAAAAAGAACGAATAGAGAACCAAAATTTATGAGAATATTTTCTCGAATGACTCATTACTTACGTGAGATAAACCAATTTATCATTTGTAAAGCGTTCATGAAATCTGGAGATGTTACCTGAAACAAAAAATATTCAAGATTAAACACATCAAAATTCTAGAGGGTACCTCTAAAAATATATTATAGACGTCTAATATTTACACTGGAGACTATTACATCGCAATATTTGCTGCCATATTTTACATGTTCGAATACCTACTTTCACTGTCTTATTTAATATTTACCTACTTTACAAGTAAAAAATAACATAACGCTCTTGTGATTTAATTCGGAACAACTTTAATTTTAATTTGAACCCCACATTTTTGTGTTAATTAGAATCATCATCAGTCGCTGGTTTTCCTCCTCTTCCAATTTACGGGTAGTAGATATTTCTTTCAGGGGAGCATTTCTAAATTGAGTAAAGGGGGGGGGTTTTAACTTTAAATCTAATTATTTGGTAAGGCGTCACCGATTTCTCGCGTTTTCGTTAAAGGATGACAACCTACATAATTGATTTAGTGAATTTTCAAATCAAAACTTGTAAGACGAATGAAATTTAACCTCATCGCTATTTAAAGACCGCGTTCGACGTACCTAATCCATTAAATATAACGCCTATGTAAATTTAGTTCAATTAGTACGAGTATCTGATAACAATATTTTGGTGCCAAGGTAAACACGCATGTTTTCCTTATGATACTAAAGGGCGTTTCATTTTTAGCCACAACTGACTCGCTTAATTGCAAATTCTACATATTTAAAATTAAGAACCATATTTTGACATAACGGTAAATGTATTTTGAGTATCTTCACAATTAACTATATATTTTGTGCATAATTATACTAATACTTGCGGCTGTATTTGATTTATTCCCAACTCTGCTTAGAATTTGAATAAATAAATAAATAAACTATCTACACAACAACATTCTTTAGTCGTGATTGTCATTCTAAACAGGAAATTAATGCAAACAACTAAATACTAATAACAACTCCACGCGATTCTGTTTTGAACGGTATTTTACGCAACAACACAGTATCCATCAAATACCATTGCTTAATTTCCACAAAACAGAAATGAAAACTCAATCAAGAACAATCCGATGTAATTTCGAGTCTGCGAAATGACCTTCTAACCCTTGGAAGAATAAGAAGATAAAGACCTCGAATGTTTTAGCAGGTATGATAAGGTGTGAGTTACTAGAATGGTAAAAGTTTGTGTCTGTATGAATCGTTGATATCATAGTTTTGATCGGGAGGTATCCTGAGCCTCAAGGCTCCTCGATAGCATGTCGATAGCAAAATTTCCAAAAATGTTCTGCGCGAACTTGTGGAGAATTAAATTAAGTAGGTCAGCACAAAAACATTCATCAGGATAACCGTTTAATTGTAATTCACACACGAACGAGTTTGGCATCCTCTCTATCTTCCATGCAATGCTCAATGGAACTGGAGCTTTCACTGTCGCTTTTCGCGTAGATTTAAAGGAATACGTCGAATCGTAGCCTGGGAATATCCAATGTGAAGTGTGATTGGTGATAGTCCATTTCTCTACGCCCTGTAATGTCATATTCCATGTAGTTCAATACTAATCCCAAACGACATCCGCCCTTTTCGTCATTCTCATCACCCTCTATGTACCTCAAGAAATAGTTTCTTGAATACAAATAAAATGTATTGGCTGTAGCGCGTAGTTCTAACGAGTTGACTAAAGCCTCGTAGACCTCCTCCTTAAGAGAATAATAGATTTTTTCGGTACTTACTCCCATCTAAGGATGAAATTCTTGTTTCTCGTGCAAAAATTCGTCCTCTTCACTGCATCACCGCACATAGGTTCACGGTCATTTCCCCGCCGAAAAAATCCCGCCGGTCAATTGCCCGCCGGTAAATTGTTCGCCTGGTAAAAATCCCGCGCGGTGAAATGTTCGCCGGTAAAATGCCCGCCATGACAAAATCCCGTCGGTCAATTTCCCGCCGTAATTTTTGAAAAAATAAGCAATTAAGAAAGTTCTTTTTTAAATAACTTCAGTTTTGTAAACCTGTGTGTCGTGCCACTATTTTAGTATCAATTGAAAAAAAATATACTAAACCTGCAAATAACCTAGGCGCTTTAGTGGGGGAATAAGCGTAGAAAATGGTACAACATTTACGTGTTAAGAACGAGGGTGAAACAAGAGATAGTAGCAGGCGAGTATTCATGTATAGTGCCGTAGGTCTGTAAAGGATGTCAAAATGCCATCGGGAAGTTCTTAAAATGGCCGTCAAAAATATTTTATAAATTTATATATAACGGTTCTTTTGTTAAACATGGCAATGTCTGGTTTATTAATACAGTCTTCTTTTTTGAATTTAGCATAAGTATTTTAATTTACAGTAAACAGCGGCCTCAAATTCATGTTACGCCTCCTGAGCGCATAATCCGCCACTGGCTGCACATAACGTAGGTACATATGTAAGTGGATCTTTATCACAAAAATAGGAGAATATCAGGGGAATCATTTTGCCTACAGCTGCGGGCAAATGACCGACGGGATTTTTTCATGGCGGGCATTTTACCGGCGAACATTTCACCGCGCGGGATTTTTACCAGGCGAACAATTTACCGGCGGGCAATTGACCGGCGGGATTTTTTCGGCGGGGAAATGACCGGATACCCCGCACATATCTCTCTATCTCTCACTATATGTATAACATTTCACAAAATTAAAAAAATGCTTGGAGCAGATTTTGAGAAAATCGATTTTCAATTTTTGACCAATTTTTGGAATTTTGGCCACGTTAAATTTTTGTTCTTGATCAATTATAAGTAAAAGTTCTGGCCATCCTATTATGGCTACAATTTCCAATTTTCAAATTTTAATTAAGTTAAACGGTTCTTGAGCTACGCCCTAAAAAGTAAAAACTTGGAGAACTGCTATATTGGACGCCATTTTGAATTTAGAAACAAACGAAAAATGGCATTTTACTTGTTACCATGTCTACTAACTTTTCACCAAGGGAAATTAGTTTGGGTTAAAATTTGAATATTTGCTCCCAAAATAACGCCCCTAGTTTGAGCCCCTTTGGGACGATTTTGATGAGAAGCTTGTTTTACCGATGAAGTTTGTTTATAGGCCTTAGTTTTAGATTTCATCAAAATCGGTATAGTAGGTAGTTTAGGCTCCACAGCCATAACATACGCACCCAACCCACACACAGTAAAACATTTTTCAAAGATGGTGGATTTGGAATCAGGCGGGCTCAAAACGTATAAATTCATTAAAACCACGAGTTCAATTTTTTTTCGATTAAATTACTTTCCCTATGTGTATACACGTGTGTATATGCAGGGGAAAGTAAAAACGGTTATCAAATGTAAGGCGGGAGTATGAAGTTTTCATTCCATCTTCCAGTTAAGCCGGTCCTATACCTTCATCCATTACTTCTGCCCATCCTCGTTCAACAAAAAGTCTCCAGTTGCTGTAGCACAAATAAGTTTCTCCACATGGAAACCTTCACGTATTGTAACTATACTCTTAATAGATTCCTGTAGTCACTGCAGTTTTCATGAAATAAGCAACACCATTTTTTCTTTAATTTTACGGTACGTAATATCATGCTTGGCTCCCTTGAGAATTGTCCAAATAGAAGTCCGAAGGTATGTCCAACTACTTTTTCTGCAGCAACAATTCTATCCCACGCCGTTCGTTAGTGCAAACGTTGCGCGCGTTGGCCTCATTTTACAACAGATGCGTCATAGTCGACTTTCCATCGTTTGGTTGCCAAATATGAGACGACCGGTTCGGTAAAGAATCAGCCAAAACGTCAAAAGAACGCCAGATCGGCCAAGAACATTGAGGCGATCCGTGAAAGTGTGCACGAAAACTGCAGACAGTCAATTCCTCGTCGTGCACAAGAACTCGGCCTTTCACAGACTTTAACTTGGCGAGTTTTGCATAGGTACAATATCCAACTGAACCAGGAGTTCAAAGTTAATGACCATAGACAACGCCGTTTGATCGCTGATTGGCCTTCGGAGCGTTTGGAGAGGCGGAAAAATCCTCGTCAGCGACGAGGCGCATTTTTGGATGAATGAATTAACAAGCACAATTGCCGTATATGGGACGGCGCCAACCCACACGAGGTTCACCAGGTGGTAATGCTTCCACAAAAAGTTAATGTTTGGGGCGACATGTGGTTCCAGCAGGACGGCGCTACGTGTCACACAGCGGACACCACGGTAAACACTCTTCAAGAACGATTTGAGAGTATGGTTATCTCTCGCAGAGGAGACTTGAATTGATTACCAAGATCGTGCGATTTAACCCCGCTAAACTTTTAATAGTCCAATGTCCGTCATAATCTAAAAACTGCTACTATCAACAAATTTTCTTACCAACATCACAGAATAAAACACTAGTGACCCAGAAGCGACACTCTCGGTCGGCACCTTTGAAGTTATGTTGCCGGTACAAGGCGGTCTCCTCGGCGCAACCACTCCCGTTTTAGTGTAATCTTCTTTGTCTGTTGCATTAGCAAGGCTAGTAAAAAGAGGAGTGGTTTGTAGTTTTTCTCATTATTTTCTAAATTTGAAATCGTATAAAAAAATGTCATAAACGAAAAAAATTTGCCATACATTTTCGCATCTGATAAGCGGTTCATCGTAAAACTAATTCCGATAGAATTCTCGCAATAAGAGTTCAACGCACCGGGCACCGCTAGGTACGTACGCTGAAATGTATAATGTATCAATGCGCGCGCTATATTCTACATCAAAGAAGGCGGAGTTGTTAGTCCTGGCGTGCAACACGTATTTAGCCAGAGTGTCGCTTCTGGGTCACTAGTGTTTTATTCTGTGCCAACATTTAAAATATTCAAAAATACATTCAACTGTCTCAAATGATTCTTAGGATATATTTAATAGAATTACGAGCGGGAGTCTACTGATTAGTACTCGATCCTTTTGGAAATTAACTGTGTTTTTGCCTCTTTGTATAGTATCCAGTTGTTTTCAATTAAAGTTATTATTATTATATTTCATGTAAATTAGGTAGATTACGAAAATATAACCAAAGCCATCCAAATTAATTGGTAATCAAAAATTAAACTACGTAACTTCTTTATTGAAATAGAAACTTTAGTGATAATTAATTACACTCGTTAGAAGTTAATAAAAAAACGTAAAATTAATATGAAGATATAATGGGAAACCTTGAAACATGAACTTGTTCTCTGCATATTTATTAGATGTACATTATTCAGTTATAGAAAGTTATTCAGCTCGATTTTAACAACAGTGATACAACTTAAACTGTATTTCAGAATTAAGTTTGATAAAAATACACCGTACAATCAATGAAAGAAGAAAAGGTATAAAACACAGTGATTATTAAACCACTTATAAATTGCAAGCATTTCCTTACTTTTCTTTCCTGATTTGTACAAAGTAGAAAAAAATACTGGTCGAATCCTATATACACTAAGTGAGCTGTTACTAGATTGCGTTTTTTATTTATAATTTTCATCTTAAAGTGAATAACATTCAGGAAGTGTTACAAGATTCGTTACGTAATAATCATTTTTTAATCGTTTATAGGCATATAAGAATTTACATATTATCCTAATCCAATATGTAAATTAACTTTTACTTGATGATCATTATGTGTGTGTTTATAAACTTATATAGTAGCATTGTTTAATTTTTGGGTTAATATTATACGGTTAACTTTCAAGGGCGGTTAATGAAATGTACGACACGGATATTTAACATACGCATATAAACTGTTTAATTAAGTTATAAAATTGTAATAAATAAAATTGTTTGGTTCCGTGCGATGAATTTACTACACGAAGGACTTTAACCATAACCTCCTAGTAAACAGATTTAAAATTCTATACTTGAAGATCCAAAAACAATTACAACCACGCCTAGGGCTGTAATCAACATTTGCATTTTCTTAGACAGGATATTAGAACTAATATCAGCGAACTTTTTATTCACGTGCAGAGATGCTGCAGACTATTTGGCTATTAAAATTCTACACTCTGTATTTTTTACCAGACTTACGCCTTTTAATATAATTAAACTGTAATTAAGCAACAAAGTGTTGCTGTGATCAGTTTTATCTAAAAGAAACGGCCGAACAGGAAGTAGTCCATCGCGAAAAAAATTGATACTACCTGAGGCGTGATGATATCTTTGACGAATGTATTCAATGTAATGATTGCTACTGATAGCGTGGTACACGAAAAGTGGGGGTCTCATTCCAGTATGAGTAACGATTTTACTGAAAGGAATTGCGTGACCGCGTAGAGACTTTATAAAGCTTTTCCTCTCAAACTTATTCCACAAATTAGAAAAATTCGACTTAACGAATCTACTTTGCCACATTTTGGCGATGAAAATGAAATTGAAATTAGACTGACGCATATTTAATTAATTATTCATGACGTTAAGATATCTAAGAATTTACTTCGTGAAGTTTTTTTCATATCAACGCACATGTAATTAATGAATGGACACGTTACTCTTGTTACAGAAAATTATTATTAAAATTTAATGCCACGATCTATTTATCATTTTATCAAAGCTCCCGTCAAGCAATTATTTACATTTACATATACGAAACTAAAAGATCAATAACCTGTCGATATGTGAGGAGTTCTTTGATATCAAATTACAAGATTGTTTTTAGCATGTTTTAAATTAATGAATAATGATCTCCAATGTATGTAAAAATGGTCTGATAATTAATTGAAAAAAAAGTTTCATTTTGTTTGATGAATTATGAGATCGTGATTTGCGTTAGTACAGTATTGTGTTGGTAGCTTTAAATGTTGTTGGTACTGTGCAAATATGTATTATTTTCACATTAAATCATCCCGCAATCTCGCTGGTAGTCTTTGATTAGTAAAAGCTTCTCTCCAACAGCACACGAACTATAGTAGTGAATTTTGGAGTCAATTAAATGTTTTTGAGTTAAAGTACTTAGCATATACCTACTTACTTATTCATAAGCAGAATCAGTAAATTGCGTCTACCACGAACAACTGCACAAAACTGAATTTACATTACGAGTAATGGCATTATCATAGTAATCAAACTTTGAACTACCTACAAACATCTATAATAAAATATCGCATAAAGTTGATGTCTCCAAGGATGCCAATTCAACAGTTAAAAAATTCTATAATTAATTCCTAATTAATTTGGAAAAATCCGAAATTAACGCATGCTAAGTACTTTTGGCTATTTTATAAACTTTAATTCAAAGCTCCTTTACATTAAGATCATTTCAATTATCAGTCAAGGAACATCTTTTTTTTTTCTTCTGGCATTGTCCTCAATATTTTAGTCTATTTGAAAGCTAAAAAATGTACAATACAAGAAACCTTATTATATTACTAAAGGTAGGTAAGACATGAATTTTGTTTTTGAAGTCAGATGTGAAAAAAGAATAAGGAATATGTTATTCAGTACAATTGGCATACGAAAGTTCAAAATTTAGCAGAACCTTGGACATTTTTGGAAAAAATAAATACCGCGTAATATAGAAGTGAACTATTAATTATCATTTTCTATAAGAAATGGTATCTACTTTATGGAACATATCAACACTTCCGCATGTAATCTTTTTGTCTTATGGCAGTAATACATTGTCAGAGAGGAGGCTTCCACGGTCAGAATCACTAGGATAAAGACGACATCCGTGGTCCGGGTGAATGTTGGTAAAGTCAACGTTTCGCCCACTGTCGTAAGGGGCTTCATTAGGACAAAAAACGAAACACAAATAAAAATAAAAACAACAATAAAAATAAAATATAAAAACTAAAAAGTAAAATTATAATCGAGGGCAAATAAATGACGTTTTTGGACAACTGTAAAAAATTTCATGTTTATTTCCCATAACGGCCATAACCATCATACAGAAGTAACTTTAGTCCAGTAGTTTTAGTTGAAATATCACTCAAACCACAAACTAATTATTGAAAGGTTGCATTAATATTCTATTCAATATGCTTAAGATAAAACCAAAAGAACAGGACAATCGTCATACCATCTTAAATGTCCTCTATCGGATTACACGCCCCTAAAGGTAAGACAAGGTAAAACGTATGGGAACTTTTTCTTCCTTCCTTCCTACCTACCATTCACAGTGGAATCTCCATGAAATTTGTCTGGCGGCAGCGATTATCAAGGCTTGGTTGTTTGAAAAAATAATCTCATCCCATCATGAGAACTCAATTCTATCAGAAACTGACAACGTTATTCTAGAGCAATATTCTCCAAAAGGAGTACGAAGTGAAGTCATAATTCAAAGGCGAATGAGAACTGAAGAAATTGTGTGTCTGTTTCTGGTCCTCAGAAACAGTTCTCATTCACTTTTGATTTATGACTTCACTTCGGGCCCCTTTTGGAAAATATTGCTCTAGAATAACCTATAATGTTGAACTTGGGTGTCAGGAAATATACATCTTTGGCAAAACTGTTTTTATTATAAGCTCCATGACCGGAGGACCATGTTTAATTAATTAAACTTACGTTTCTGAACTCCGTAAATAATTATAATAATGTAGGAATCGTGCATATGCGAGAATGCACGAAATCGCATCGGTCACGCGAAGCGCGGTTGGCTGACATTAGTTTCCCACGCCAAGTACAAGCGCCAATGAGAATTCACCTAAACATAAGTTGGTAGACACGCGCGTTCAAATGGGTATAAAAGCGTGCGCGTGCTGTGTAGGAAGTTACTTATTCTTTCGACGTTGATAATAGCACGAAAGGATCAAGTGCCCCTGTCCGACGTTGATAATAGCACGGACCAGGGTCAGCTATCCGACGCCGACGTTGACAAAAGCACGGCTAAGATAAACAGTCACTATCCAGTACTCCGCATCGATCGCCGGTACCAACCAGTGTCTCGCCGCTGCCGCCGACGTCAACCAAGAGGCCGCCGTGGAGGTTGGTACCGTTTGAGCTCGACAGCAGGCCTTGTTATGCGAGCCCTCCAAAACAACACCTGCCTTCGCTGGATACCAGAAGGCAATGTGTTACGCGCCATAACTTTACGTTCTAGTTCGTGTTTAGAGTAAATTGTTCATTTTCGTTATTTATCTATTATTTCATTTCATGTATTTAATTTTATATTTATGTTCATGTACTTATTTTTATGTTTTTGTACCCCGTGTGTAAATATATGCTGTTCATGAAAAATATCAAAGTCGCGTCAACAACGCGATAATAATAATTGCACGTAAATGTTAATTTAAAAAAAACGTGTTGTAACCCTATGTGTAACATGAGTAACAGATTGTGACAAATTGAAATTAAAGAAGAGTTTTGGTATATTTAATATGATCAAAAATGTAAAAAAATTGCCACGAGAGTCTAATTTTAATTTGCCACAGTCTGTTACCCTTAGTAACACGTTTTCTATTTAAAATAAACATTTAAGTGGAATTACTTATTTTTTTTTTATTTATTTATGTTATGGGCCGAGATCTAGGAACAGCGAATTTCCAATCACCTCTACGCGCATCAACTGCTTTGGTTATTAGCACTACCCTTACTAGAATTTTGCCTGACCATTATTAATTAATAATATTAATTTTACTTATTATTATTATTGCACTTCGGTTCTTATCGATACTCAGGCCAAGCCTGGTTAACAAACCGCACGGATCGGAATCAAGTAACGATTAGTTCTAGTAATACATATACAGAGTGATTCAATATTCACTCCCCAGCCCTCGGATATTGTATTTTACAACTAAAAATAATATAAGAATAAAGAATAGTAAAATCCCGAAAGCCTAACCGTTTTCCGGTAAAATTGAAATAAAGAATAAAACAATTCAAAATTTTAAATCAAATTGCAATGCATTTACTTGTCGTTATTTTGTTTGTTTATTTGACTTAATATCATTTATAAAGTATTGAAAGCTGGAAAAGCCTTTAAATTAATAATGGAAAGGGATACTAACAGAGAATACGTCGATATGATAAAAGTTTTAGGCGCTTGTAATGATAACGCCCGTGCTACCGAACGTTTATACAGAGAGCGATTTCCCAAGAAAACGGTTAGGCTTTCGGGATTTTACTATTCTTTATTTTTATCTTATTTTCAGTTGTAGAATACATATCCGAGGGCTGGGGAGTGAATATTGAATCACCCTGTATGTACTTATATAAAATAAATTTAAAGTAGCTGTAAAAAACACATGTGTATTGAAATAGTATTATGTTTATTGTGTATTTGTTGTTTAACTCGGCGCATAGGTTGCACTCGAGCGGGTAATGTGTTGTTTGTGTTTTGTGCTATAGTGCATTTCGCAAAGAACCGGAGTAATAAATCAGCTTAATGAGGGTTTCCTATTGTCAAGGCGGTCATTTTTAAAGCGTCTTCTATTGTTTGGTGGTCTTAGTACGAAAGAAGCGTATAGCAAAAATACCATACTATACTTGAAGTAGTTGATTTCTTACTTCGGCTCAATACCAAATGCACTATAATTGTGAGTGTATTGTGTGTTTGCGTTTGAGTGTATGTGAACGAGTTAAAAGTGTCACATGAGTGGTTGTTTTATGTGTTTATAATGGACTTTCTGTAATTCTATGTTGTGTATGCAACATAGTTTGAGTTTGTGAAGTTAGAGGTGTCACATGAGTGGTTGTTGAAGTGTTGTGTGTTGGTAATGGACTTTCTGTAATGGTATGTTGTGTATGCAACAGAGTTTCAATTTGTGAAGGGAGGATTGAGTGTTGTGTTTCATTTTGTGTTTGAATGGTATTAGTTGAAAGTGTGTGATGTGGTTCTGAGTGATGTGCGGTATCTTCCGCTATGTTTAGAAATTTTATTATTGTTATTATTATTATAACTATTCTGGACTTTGTATTGCATTATCATAGACGTAATTGGTAAGGGGTTTCACTCTACTAGTGCTATTCTTTCTACAATTGATAAGTTATAGGTCAAAAATCCATATACACTATGTATGAAATACATGATAATCTTATTCGAATTAATCCTGCTGTGATACTCGACTAAAACTTCAAATTGCATGTCATTATCATAAAATCATTAAGTACCACGAAAACACGATCATATCTTTATCAAAAAATATCAGTTAGGAAACAAGTACATGAGCGATCAGTACAACATTTAGATTACATCACTACACCATCCATTCACAAGACCTTTCTGTTTGAACGTTCATATAGTTACAACACTTCAAAAGTATACAACTCCATACCAATACATTTCAAGTAACTTAATCTGCAGCGATTTGGACCTCACATGTTTCACGAACTGATTACCGATCAGGAACAAGATAACTTTGTTTTTATCCACAAGAATAATTAAGTTAAAATAAAATAAAATAATTAAGTTGCTATTATTATTATCATCTTAGGCAGCCTCCGAACTATCATCGAGATCCATCCATATTGGGAACAATATCTTCAATTCATCAACGTTGGAAATGGTAAATATCACAATGAAAACAGTAGCATGTGCTCATTTACAATTAAACTTCGAATTACCTCTAGAGAAATAATAGAATTGATAATACTTTGCCATTAACATACATTATTCATATCACCTTAGGAAAAATCCATTGTTCATTGTTCCTTAAATACGTACAGAAATAGTGACCTTGTTGTATATGTTATAACCACAGTATACATACGAACCAGTATGATATCTCGTGACGTCACGCACTAAACTTTCTGTGACCTTCAACGCTGCTCGGATGAGAATCTCATCCGACGGCCATAGACATGCATAGTGAAAAGTAAAATAAATCGTGGAGGGGTGCGTTCAAGGTCCCTAAGAGCTCTGTCGATTTATGAATGAAATGCGTAGGAGTTATTGTACTGGTTCGTTTATATACTGTGTTATAACTCTTAAATAAAAAGGATTTACACCTGGTGCTTACTCACCACATCCTTTGATAGTACACATTAGCAGGGAGTGGCAAGCTGACCTCGAGGAAAATTTCTCAAAGCTTAGTCTAGCGCCCTAAAATAATGGTAGGTGATTACAATTGTATTTGCAGAGCCGAACCTACTCCACCGAGACTCCAGTTATCCGGGTATTCTCGTAAATAACCAACGCACGTCTGCCTTGTACAAAAAAACTTCAACGTCAATTAAAAATTGTAGAAAAATGAAACCATAACTATACACAGCGACATGCGAAACGCAGAAACAATATCTGAGTAAACATTGTGCACAAATTCAAGAAATTTTAGAAGAATTTTGAAGAACAACGATTTTTAATATACAAAAATTAAATAAAGCTTCTATAATTTTATTAATTAATTAGGTTATGAAGTACCCCGCTTTTTTTGTTTTTTAGTTTTTATTACTTACAAAATCAATCAATGTATGCAAATTTAAACCTTTTAAGTAGTTCTATTTTCAGCTATTTTATTTACACCGTATATACTCGTACCTTTAACTTCTTTTAACAAAAATAAATAAACAACCGTAACTAATGCTTTTGCTTTGACATCACCTTCATTAGAACGACTTTTACTGTTTCGTAAGAAACGTAAAATCTTTTATTAAGCTTTGGCATAATTTATGCGTGGCTATTAATACGAAAACTAAACATATCAGAAAAGCTAAACTGAATGTTACTTGTCACGTCGGCAATAAAAAAGATAGAACTTTGATACCATAACAAAGCCTTTCACCTTCATAAATTTACGATGGTCGGAAAAAAAAACAAAAATATATAAATGAATATAACATAACCTGAAATAGTTGTAATTAATAGCATTTATGTGCCAACTAGACATACAATTAAACATGCACTTAACCTTATTTTGGATTTTTAATAATTGTATTATGTCACAAATATACCGTTTGAGTTTTTTTATAATTTATTAGAGAAGGTATCTTGTCACGTTGGCAATAATAAAGAGAGAACTTTGATACCGTAACAAAACCTTCCACTTTCATAAATTTACGATAGTTAGAAAAAAAACAAAAATATATATGTAAATGAATATACCATTTATGTGCTACCTGAAATAGTTCTAATTACTAGCATTTATGTGTCAACTGGACATAAAATTAAACATGTAGTTAAACTTATTTTGCACATTTAATAATTTGTATTATGTCGCAAATATACCGTTTAAGTTTTTTATAATTAGAAAAGGTACCATAATGGGATTATGTCGATCTAACTGCGAGTTGGGAAAATGATAGTTATGTAGATCAATAAACAGGTAAACGGCTTCTACAGGAACAGATCTGTTTATCCGTTTAAAGGGATCTGCTTACAGAAATAGATCTGTTTACTGTTTAGTGATCTACAAATAAGCAATTCTTTCCCCGTAAACAGATTCGTTTATCTGTTACCTAGCTGTACTATTGTGACAAAAATAGTTTGATAATATTATAATTATTGTTGCTATTTTAGTGTTTGTGATTAGTGAGTTTACTTTCGTAGATAGTTGGCCTACTATACAGATGAAAGACTAATTAATTAACCCACCCATCCGGGTGTCATGCCACAAAATGCAGGCGATTTTAGTGATGTGTTAGTGTGAATTTTTGCCTAGTTAGCAAATTAACATATTTCGAAAAGTGGAAATGTATTACATTAATGGTGCTTCGTAAGAGACCGCACGGGTAAAAGTAGCAATTTACGATAACCCACAACCGCAACATACGTTTTACGTTGGTTATTTCATTTTTTTTTGTTTCCTTTTCCCTAATATATGAAGCATGTGTAGCCGCGATCCTTTGGGTTTTGATATTTTGTGGCGTTACCATCTCTATTTGAAATTTTTTTATATTACGATTTCCGGCTCAGCTAAATAGCTATACACATAATTGGCATTTGAATAATATTTGTGACAATATTGACGTATATTTGAAGTTAAAAATCGTGAAGTTTATTAAAGCGATTGTTACGTATTGATTAGTAGAGAAGAAATTTAACGATATTACTTTTGCAGTAACTTCAATGTTAATTTTGTATTTGTTGATTTTTATATATTTATTTATCGCAATTTAAACAGCTAGGTTTTGCTTGATGTTCACTATAATAGTTCATTTTTTTATTACACAAATCACGATTAGTTCGGTATACTAATACCAATAATATTTTGATCTCGGCCCATAATATGTATAAATAAATAAATTTGTCTGGAAAGTGTTGATATTATGTTAAGCTTTTTATGAAAAACAAATTATTCGCAACAGATAATGTAATACACAATTTCAAAGTTTACATAATTCATACTATAAATTATTGATGTGAAATGTAAAAAAGTCTGACGCGATTCATATTACAGACAAAAAAACTGGCTAAATAACTAGCTTATACCGATTTTAGTCATGCTTATATCCTTGGGAATTATATTTACTTGAAACCTAGATTTTTTATTGATTAATTTACTTACTTAAAATTTTCATTTATAAACACTAACGAGAATATTAATTGATGACCTAAAACTACTGTCTAGATAATCGGCATGTAACATAATAGTCAAACGCCGAGCAGTAGGTAATAACTCTTCATTTCTATAATTATTGTGTATATTATAGAGGAAAGAAAGATTTGTGTTAAACTGAAACGAAAGATCGTTGAGAAAAATCCAAAACAGCAAAGTACGTCTCAAGAGATCTAGTAGACGCTTAAAGACCATACCTACAGACGTAACATAAACTTTAAAATATGTCGGCAAACAATCGAGAGAAGAAAGTCTCACATAAAGTTTTATTACCTACTTTTTACGTAAAAATAAATTACTATAAAAAGCTATTTCAAGGACAAACACATTAAACTTAAAAAATGAAAACAAAATAATTCACGTAACTTAAATTGTTAAAGTTATTGACTTCTTATTTTTTGTATGAAAGTTATAAAACATGGGATTCCAACGAATTTGTAACTGGCGCACAACCTCTGCTATATTTAAAATAGTATTATCGTCCACTTAGTGTCACCAAAACTCATAATTCTTACAATAATAATGACACCTGTCGTACAGAATCTTAAATTCTTCCACATATCAAAAACGGTAGCAGTAAATTGAAATCGGATAATTGATTTCCTTGTCGGACGGGGAAAAATTTGGCAGCTTCCTTCTAACCATATACGGCGAGTTGATGTCTGAGTACAAAAATTAAGGCAAAAAATTTAGTCAAAAAAAAGACACGTCGCTTCACTATTGTATTATAAGATATTGTCGCTCAAATTTTGAGTGCCCAATACATCATCGTAATATATTTATTAGATAACGTTGACAGCGGAATTTAATATAGCGTTTGAACACGAGAATAAATAAATAGGAAGATTTTTCTTTAGGCAGCAAGGTTTTAATTATTTGCATTTGTGAAATGCGTGTAGCAGCGACGTTAGGAAATTTAATCAGATTTGTTTAAAAGTTGATACATTTGAAGGAAAATTGTGTGGTTTATTTAATTTCCAAAAAAAAACAGCTGCTACTTATATAAACTGATTAATTGTATATAATCACCGTTTGTAGATCTCCATTTATTTTCAAATGTTTTTGAACAAATTTCACTTTTTCCACAAGCCAAGTAGTCAAAGAGAATGTTTTGTAGACACAGTAATTCACAAAATTGGGGATTTCTAATTTCAAAGTAACACAAAAAATGAGACAATGTTTAAATAAACTGGGGCCTCTTCCAACTTACATATACTATACATACCTACTTTTAATGTTTTAAAACGTATTAAGGACGAAACTAACTGTATGAAAATAAAGAGTTTTTTTTTATTTTCCATGAAAGTTGAGTGCTTACGAAGACCAGTGTTTGATAATAAACTGCATTAACATGTCTATATGTGGTAACTGGGTGCAGATTCAAGCGAAGGAGGGTGTAGTATTCGGTACTAATGATATTATACGTATTTAAGGAAACGGCTGATGGGTAAGGGTAACTTTTACATTTCAGTTTCTTTATACAGAGTATCTCAGAACTTGACCGACAAAATTATACTATAGGTCATTCTGACCAAAAAAGCTTAATGTTAAAATAATTAATCGCCAATGAATTAATATAAAAACAAATTTATAGCAATTGTTCAAATTGAGAACTTTCATTTCCTAAACATACATCTAACGTCCGAGCCATAGAATGTTGCCAGTTAATTTCTGCGAATTCAGAGAGTTGGTTTACCATTTCTGTGCAGCCCTACACGGAAAAATCTAAAAGGGATATATCAGGGGATCTAGCCGGCCATTGTGTAGGTCTTCCTCGTCCTATCCACCTTTCGACAAAATTTTCATTAAGAAATATTCAAAAATGTGGTGGTGCTCCATATTGTTGCAGCCACATATTTCGTCGAACTTCTAGAGGAATATCATCCATATAATCCAGCAATAATTGTTACAAAAAATAAAGATAATTTTCTGCTCTAAGAGGTCCTCCAATAAAGTGAAGCCCAACAATATAATTATTCAGTAAACCGCACGATACATTCACTGAAAGGCGATGTTGACGCTTTCCCATGTGGTTTTTGATGCGTCAAAGTATGAGAATTGTTAAAAGTATATGCGAAATAATCTCAAAATTACTTTGAAGCCTCTGACAATATCTAACTCGGTGATTTTAAATATTCAAGAACCAAATGCTGGACTTTTTGTAAATTATAGGCCCATCGCGATGAAGAATACGCCATACGTTACTCCGAAGTAATCCCGTTGTTCGAGATATTCTACGAATACTTGTAAAAGAACTTTGTTTAACTGCATTTAGAACGTCTTTTATTGACTTACTGCAGAACGAGTTAGAAAAGATCCTTTTTCTCATAAGCACGAAAATCACATTGGCATATTCTTCATGGCCGGCTCCCGGGCCAAGCCATATCCGTCATATAATATATGGATTGTAAACAGGCCCGGACATATTTGATAGGGTTTAATAGTTCGCACCAAGAGGCATAAAAAGATGAACCTTAAAAGCACTAAGATACGACGAAATAATCACGAAAATGAAGAAATTTATGAATGAGGAGACTCAATGAGAACTACTAGATGTTATGAATCAAGCACCATTTCAAAAAATAGTAAAAAAACGGAACTATGGCACCTACATATACAAAAGGAGTCGGTAAAGCATGCTCAAATTGTAGAGGAAGCACGGTGGGAAAAATATGCAGCACATAATTTTTGACAGAGGATTTTTGGAGATTATTGGATGATAAAAAAATCGAATAACACTTAATGAAACACCTTAAATGAAAAAAACTTAAAACAATGTAAGAGAAAAAAATTAATGGTCCAGACATGTAACCACTCGACTTGTTCCAAAAGAACCGAACTTTGCACAAAAACAGTACCGTAAAGAGACATATCAGATCTCGTAAGAGAACAACACGTCAAAAGCGGCCGTAAAGGTGGACCAACAATACGTAAGTTTTGCACTATCGTATAGAGCAGCAATTGTAACCGAATTTGAGACGAAAGTCGATCAACCAGATTTGGTCCAATATGCCTTCTTTTTGTTCCCGAAACTAAAACTGCAACTCCTAGGACACGAAGGCAATTGAGATCGCCGTAGGCTAGGTCCGGCTGTGAAAATCATTCTTATCTTACCATCGTAATGGGTTTCGGCTTGTCTATCCAATGCCAGGGCCGAACTTAAAACTAAACTATTCCTAATAGATACTTAAATTAATGGGTTTCTCGAGAAATCTAATTGGTGTAGGAGCAATAAAAAAAAGATTTCATTAAATATACCTGAATATGTCCCATTAGCGTTACCTGGAATTGAGACAGATTACGACTCGCTTTACAAATGTTGTCAAGTGCCTGGGGCGATGTCAATTGCCCTCGTGACCTCTTTTGAGTCGATCTGTGGTTTAGATTCGTTGAGTTACATTTCATAAAAGCTTATTAATTGAGTGATTAACAATAGTGTTATTTGAAAAATGTTAACCTAGGTTTCTCTAAAGCTTCCTGAAAAACTTATAGTCCAGTAACCTTGTCGCCTGAAAGGGGTGGTACCTTGCGTTAAATCCGGTAGTTCTGATTTTTTGCTGACTTATTTATAGACGTTATACACATATATATACTTCTTCTTCTCATATTATCTGTGGGGCTTGACCCCCTCCCCCCCCAGATCTGTTCCCCTAACTTCGCCCATTCTCATCAGTCTGCAGGCACTGCAACGGGTCCTCCTGTGACAACGTACCGGATGTTGCAGTAGACTTCGACTTCGAAGGCGGCGATCTATCCGATGTCGACATGGAGGATGTCTTATGGGCACAAGACGTCGACGATACATCGCGATCCCCTGATAGGGACATCCCATCACGATACGATGTTCCACATACGGACGAACCTCAACCGGGCCCTTCCAAGAAGGCAAAATTAACTTAATTTTAACATCCCACCATAAAACGTACAGAGCTTCGATAATATAACAGGGGTATATTTCAGAAATATGAAAAATGTAAAAGATGGGGAGGGGGGAGCGTACTCCTCAAACCTCTTTAGAATACACTACAATATAATCGAGTGGGGGGGCCCGAAGAAATAGGGTCAAAATTCGTTCAGAACAACAAATTATTGCTAAAAATTGCGAAGTTCGACAAAAATGATCAACTTTGAAAAGCTTTATCTCGGAAACTATTGAGTCTACAGAGACAGTTTTATTATGTTTGACAGTAATTTCTTCAATTCATTAAGATCACTTCAACCAAAATTCAAAAATACTCAAAATATATACCTCATCGAACTTCGCCATTATCAAGATTTCATAAGAAATGAATGCATGTTTACGCAATAATCCAACTAAGGTAAATTAAGATTTTATTGATACTTTGGCATAGAGAGCATTGCCAGGTCCTAGGACAAAATGTGGGAAGAGCTGGGTCTATATCACAACGGCCACTGATCATAACGCCAACCCCGGTTTTTGCTATTTCATAACGGCCACCAATATTATTTGATCATAACATGAATAAGGTGGCCGTTATGATCAAATAGTATTAGGGGCCGTTGTGATCAAGGTGGCCGTTATGAAATAACAATAACCGGGGTGGCCGTTATGATCAGGTCCCGAAGAGCTCTCTGTCGCCTTTAATCGCTGTACATTAAAATGACAACGTATAGTTCCTTAAACAATTCCTTTTTCATATGTTCATGCCATGTTTCGTGTCATATTTAATCAGTTGTCTCTGTGTTTCTTAAATACATTTTCTTCAGTTCCGTCCATCAAACCGCTTGCCGCTTCCTTTTACTCGTATGGAATCTAAATTTGTTACAGAGTAGGCAAAGATGTTCACTTTCCTCATGAATGAAATTTTAGATAAATTCTCAAGGTGCTACGTCAACAGTGCGTCCTCGAACTTTATTACGCAGCCCATTGACGTTACAATGACATTCGGAAGGTCGAACTAAGATTCCGTAAGGTTTTCAGTGTCCTATTGATGGGTAGCAATGTTGTAACTACGTACCTACTTGTCAGAATGGCAGAAATTAAATATCTTATGAAGTTTTTGAACTGCTCTGTGCAATGTTACTGCTTCAGACATTTTGCCATATTTGAGACCATTGCTGCGAACAGAAATACAGAAGTCCTTCGTCAACTTCACAACGTTCTAGGTTTTTTTGTTGTGACTAGCAACTTCTGCAGATGGTCCTTAAAGAAAGATCGCAGTAAGCTAGAAAAGTTCCGAGAAAAGTTTGGTTCATATTAATCACACAAGCGACATGGGAACCTCGTAAGGGTACCAGGTACAGTTGCACCACCTGCACCCCCTCTACCTCGACAGCCCTGGATCACAGTTCACACAATAGGCTAGTTTCGAAATTTATGGTCTTCGTAATTTCTAAAAATGTAGTACATTTTGCAGGAGATCACAATAATGAACAAACCCATACTAACACCACCACACTCCTCCACCATCTTTAACGTCTATGATATAATCCATTATTTCTGATACAAATAGGTGACAAAACGTACATTAAATTGATGTTACTTGCCATAGAGAATGAAAATTTCGGCTTTGAAACACAATGCCTATTAGAATATAGTGCAGGTATGCCGTCACTGAGCGTAAGATCATTTGATCCTGCTTGTTTTTTCGGATCCACCTACATAAGACAACTTTTACTATGCTACTTTGATTGAATGGCTGCATTTGTTTGCATTATTTTCGTAATACATAAACAGATAAACAGATTCAAATAAATATGCTTAGTTTTATAAATTTCGTACAAATTTACTTTTTCGTAACGTCATTACTTCTACACCCTAACAATGGAAATACTAATAACGTGATAGGTCATATTTCTCAGTATAATTGAGTTTGGTGTTAAGTACAGGATAAAAAAAGCGCCCTAAACACAATTTGATATAAAGATAATGAAAAAATTAGTTTTTCATTGGCACAGAATGCATTAGGTCAGAATATTAGCAGGATACAATCGAATCATAAACTTCAAGGTTTATAAGAACAAACACGCGAACGAAATTGGTTTTATGCGTTCACAAACCCCAAGAGATTAGTACATCAAAAAGGCATTTATCACACCAAAATTATGTTAAAAAGAAGGAAAACAACTATAGACCATCATCGATCACAATACAAATTTAAATATTTTACAAGTTATCGTTTTGCGCCATAATATTAAATTTGCTAAGCCGTTTATTATACTTCCAATTTAATATATGAAGCCAAAAAATAAAGATACGTCAACCACAAGATGATATAATGCAGAATTTCGTATTTATGTAGTGGACAGCTTAGATTTTTTTGTCTGTATAAACAGCGGTTCCATTTAAATGGATTCCGTCGGTAATAAAAATGGTGTAAAGATCAAATGCAAAATAACGTACTATTTTTTATTACACATCTCAATATTCTATTATGGCCTACAATAAACGTTTTTATTGTCACTCAGCCAAAATAACGAAACAGTTCCTATATGTATTAACTTGTTGCATCATTTCATTTAAACAGATCATTTTTATAGTTTTCGACAGCTAAATGCACTTAAAGTAACATAATTAGGGACAATTTGTAAGGTTAATGTTTATTTGTCTGTATAAACTGAAATGAGCCAGTTAAATGTTTATTTATCGAAGTAATCCATATGTAAGTGGTTAATTGTTTAATAAGATACGTTTCTTGGTATATTGGACTTATTACAGTGCCATCGTTAAATTTGCAAACATTATTGCATCCTATCTACCTTTTATTTGAACTCACAAGCTCAGGAGAAGTAATTCATTTGAGTGAAATAGTAGGTATCACCATATTCGATATTTTAAAAGTTATTAAGTACTATAATTTAGTGTTTTATTTAAAAAGTTGGCAATCCAAGTTTTCTCCGTCTAATAAGTCACTTATTGGAATTTAGAAACGAAAACATGATTTATACACCATGCTCCGACAACTATGTTCTACAAGCAATTATAATGAACAAATTCCTAATAGCCATTCATTCAAACTGGCCTAATGCCAACCTTCTTGCTTAATTGCAAATGGTGATAAAAATTAGTAATGGAACACTCGTTACGTTACACTTGAAAATAATCATTACTTAGTTCAGATCTGAGTCATTTTCTAAATTGTCATTAGTTGAGGACAGTTTCAATAATGAAAAATTTTCTGTGCAACTTTCAACATTTTTTGACGGTTTTTATTGAATTGATTGGTCTACAAAGCGACTGAAAACTTTAAATTACACTTGATTTGAAACCAATTTATTTTATTATAGCTAACAACGAAGTAACACATGTTGTACAATTCAACCTTGAAAATACTACTTACAGTAAATGAACAACTTTCTTTTTCAAAATAAATGTATGTATAAATCGACTTATTCCTTTTTACAGTAATTTATTTCATAGTGTGACTTCAGTTAACCGTCTATTAGGCTTCATTGATCATTAATTGAAGGACAACCAGCTATTATGTGTAATAATAGACATTAATCGATATCTATTGTGCTTCAATTGTTTAATAATTTTCTAACAAATATATCACGTCACACATTTCGCACCTAAATGAACATTACGTTCTTCATTTCAAGTTCAAATAAATTGCATAGTCACAACCTCAATTGTATACTAATTGCATAATTTATCGGTTATAATAAATGTTAGTTTATTACACAAGTAGAAAGGTATTGTGGGTCAGTGTCAATTTCAATTTTTTATATCATAACAAAAACAAACTGATCGACATTTTTATATGCTATGAAGAGGGAAAATTTCATATTCCAGTTAACTCATTCCATTCACACCCTTTAAAACGTTTAAATATGCAAATATACTGAAAAAAGGACATCGAAATCTTTTTGGCCAGTACAATATTTAGGTTAGAGTATTTATAATAATAGCAAACTTCGAAACTATATAATTAGGTATTTAGACTCGCGTCTAATTACATTCGATTTTTTGTGCATTTAATGTAAAATTGCTTCTACTAATAATTAATATAAGAATAGATACTATTAAATGTAATTGGATTTAGCAACAGTCGAGTTAACAACCTACATGTACATAGTCCTTGGCGTGATTGAAGGTTGTGCACACACAAAAAGCCACGAAAGTACTATCGCATAACGCGATTTTTTTGCAGAAGTTAATTTACAAGTATAAAATAAGATTACACGGTCTATGGTTTGCCTACAAATAGGTAATAACGATGCAAGTTACTGTTGCTCGTGCTGGAACGTTTTAAGGCATATAAAAATGGGTAGCTAGCCCATTTATTTCCTTAACGTACTTCCTTTTTTACAGTAAAAACATGTTCATTATTATATTAGTTATAGATATGTCTTATTCTTTTGTTTTCAGAAGTTTGAAATTTCTCACCCAAAACTCTTCTAATTTATCACCACAACAGGATACACAATCATATTAGCAGTTAAAAGTACATTTACCATTACGCAAATATTAATAACAAGTACACTTATAATAGCATATTATACAATAGAATAGAACTATAATTGGAGCTAATTATATGAAACCATTCGAGGAAATAACAGCTATTATAGCAAGGTGTACATCACATCTATAATAATTACTGTAATAATAATTAGAAAATCTAAATCTGTTTATTTCGTTAATGAAGTTAATATTTCAGTATTAAAAAAATTATACCAGTGTTAGTAGAAGCACCAGAATGATCAGACCGATCATTACGTATGGCTCACTGGTGTGGTGGCATAAAACCTCCACCCAGACGAACATACAGAAACTTAGCAAGGTGCAGCGTAGGGCTTGCCTTGGAATCACGGGGGCAATGATAACCACCCCTACGGCAACTATGGAGACCCTCTTGAACTTACCGCCACTAAACCTAGCAATTAGGGCAGAGGCGCTCAGAGGGGCATACCGGCTGAGAGTTAACGGCGAGGAGGGATCGTCAAGGGAGGGGCACTCACTCATTTTTGACGAAATCTCCAAAGACAAAACCCTTAGTATGAACACTGAGAGGATACCCAAAACAGTTTGTACCATCAAACTGTTTAAGACAACAATCCCCACTCGGCAAGACTGGGAGAGCAATTCCAGTAAAGCGAAGCTGAATGGAATCGTGTATTACACAGACGGCTCGAAAACCACAAACGGCACTGGCTCTGGAGTATACGGGAGCAATGGACGCGGCTGCAGAATTTCTGTAAGCCTAGGACAACAAGCGACCGTATTCCAAGCCGAGGTATATGCAATCCTGACGGCGGTTGCTCAACTATTAAAAGAGAACCTTATCAAAAGGAAAAGCTTTATAGTGACAGACAGCAAAGCAGCGATTAGGACCCGAACCGGCTTGTGGGATTACTTATAACACAGTCAAAAAGGAGATTCAAGCAATACACACGAAAGAGCATTACAGACATTGGTCAAAAATCCCAGGACAGAGTCATTCCAAGATCTTCCTGGAAACCCCAAACGGGGACCTAGCTACGTCCATCTTAAAGTTAAGGAGGACGAAGATAAAACTTGCGACAGAAATGGCCACGGACCACTGTCGTATGAACAAACACCTGCACAACATGGGACTGACTGAAATCCCGACATGCAGGGGTTGTGGTGAGGCAGATGAAACGCCCTATCACGTCATTTGCCAATGTGAGGCATTCATAAAGGCAAGGGAACTCCTACTTGGAAATGAAAAGATTACACAAGAGAAGATTCGCCCTACTAAAATCCTGGACTTTGTGAAAGATACAGGTATTCTTGAAGGGTAGACAACACCGGGGAGCACAATAAACCAAAAGGTTGCAGTGCGGGAACCTATTGGGACCACCCCTAGAACCAATAATAATAATAATAATAATAATAATAATAATAATAGTAGAAGCATGCAGTATTCGTAACTAATAGCAACTCATTCTGAATTCGTTAGAATCACTTTGTTCACAGAAACGTGAAGAAATTGGTGAAAAAGTTGTAAAATCTATGACCAAAAGTGATAAAAGTATAATATAGTGATAAAGCGACACGTTTTTTTAAGCGGCAATTACACTGCAGGACATTCTGTTGGTTGAATTACATCCTTTAATTTCTGGAAGATAATACAGGCATAGTATCCAAAAGTAGAGGTGGGAGGAAGTTCCGACTTCCTATCATGGGCATATATGACGGAAAATTATAAAAATACAACGTAACAACCGTATTTTCACAGAAAACACCATGCACAACTTTCTTAAGGGGGTAAAAAAGCACAAGTTTACAAAATAAACAGTAGAATCAACGTATGTATCTCTCTAAGCAGAATGGTAAATGTGCGGAAAATTAAATCAGACGCCGAAATTTCTGTTTTTACCTACGCAGGCATCCTTATGAAGTTTCCAAAGGACACACAACTAAAAAAATCAGTATTTTTCTATAATTTAATGTTCGTTTCACATTTGGTACTGCAGAATGAAGCGTCGCAGCGTCTGTAGTAATTCCACAGTACACAGGACCAGAGCGTATATATGATTTTGCGCCTGTACCTTAAGCAAGCCAAATAATCACCTTTGTTATGGATTATCCTCTTCCGAAATGGTATTATAATAGCAATAGAGATTGCGCACACCTCGCCTTGAAATAATGTCACACTGCCTCCTATGCGAATACATGTTGCACCTACTGCACAATGTAAAAAATTGTTTTGATTATACATTTTTTTTACATTAACTAACAATAAGAACATAAATACGTAATATGTGTAACGAAGGTCGAAAGAGAGATGAAAAATAAAGGTGCAGGACTTTTGTATAACCTTGAACAAACAGTAGCGGGGTATCTACAAGCTAATTTAGACACACATAAATAACAAAAATAAATAATAGGGTAAACATCGTAAAGAACAAAACAGAGATAATTTCAGGAGGAAGTAAAACGCACACATAAAACTAAAAGCAAAAGCAATTGGTGGAGTCTTACAAATATCTAGTTAAAATAATACAAAGCAATGTAGAAACAGGCGACGAAATAAATGAAAACAGCAATGAGACCATTTCTATACGGAAAAATGAAATTCCTAATCAAAACTGAATAAAAAATAAAACAAGAGGCAGAATAAGGAATGAGACATATTGGCAGAAATTAAGGATTAAACGAGTAAAGGAAATAATAGCAGAACAGATGATGCACCAGTGCAGTGCGTAGTATAAAGATTTGGCGTATAAGCCATTTTGTTGTGCCAGAGGAGTCAACACGCACAAATGATAAATTGAAGAAGCGTTTGCAGTTTTCAATATGTTGAAATTTGTGCCAAATAAAAAGCATTCACGGGCAGTATTAATTTCTTGTTTTCATTTGAAAAAAACTACTGCTGGATCATACCGATTACTTCGAGAAGGTTATGGTGAAAATGTTCTATCGCAAGATACGTGTGAACGATGGTTTCGGCGTTTCAAAAGTGGCGATTTCGATGATGCAGACAAGGAACACCAAAAAGATACGAAGATGTATAATTGCAAGCATTGTTGAACGAAGACGATTGACAAAGTCAAAAACAACTCGATGAGCAATTGAGCATTAGTCAATAAACCGTTTGCAATAATTCAGAAGATCGACGGATGGGTGTCACATGAGTTGAACGAGAGGAAGATGGAGAGGCGCAAAAATACGTATGAAATTTTGCTCGAACGATGCAAAAGCAAGTCATTTTTGCATCGTATTGTTACTGGGGATGAAAAGTGAATATATTTTTAAAATCCCAACCGCACATAATTATGGGGAAACCCAGGCCACTTCAACCGCAGGACCGAATCGTTTTGGCAAGAAGACGATGCTGTGTGTTTGGTGGGACCAGAAGGGTGTGGTATTATGAGCTGTTAAAGCCTCGTGGAACAGCAAACGCTACCAACAACAATTGATCGATTTGAACCGTTCGCTAGTTGGAAAATGGCGACAATATTGAAAAAGGTAACACAAGATCATTTTTCTTCATGATAATGCTCCATCAACTTACAGCAAAACCGGTTCGCGACACGTTGGAAGCACTCAGCTGGGAAGTGCGGCTTATTGATCAGACTTTGCTCCTCCGATTACCACTTGTTTGGATCGATGCATCACGCACCTGCTGAACAGTACTTCGGTTCGTACGAAGATGGAAAAAAATGGCTCGATGAATCGTTAGCGGCAAAAGAAGAAGATTTTTACTGGCGTGCTATCCACAAATTACCCGAAAGATGGGACAAATGCATAACTAGCAATGGAGCATACTTTGAATAATATACTTATTAGTTATTATCATTCTTCCGAATTTAAAGTGTTTTTTTTTGTAAAAGAATCCGCATTTCATACCGCGAATTTTCATATCGCAATTACGAATTGTTTGACCTATATATATCGAATTGCAAAATGTGCAGTTCAATTTATAAACACCTACCAATATTCAACATGTCCTATTTATTATTAACACATCATGAAATCTAGTATTTACTCGAACATAAACAATTATAGAACTTGTTACCAAATTTTTGTAAAAACTTGATATCCTTCTATTTAAAAAATATCTCCGAAATATGACACTTGACATTGAAAGGAACATACATGAATGCATTAATTTATTTTATTTATAACTCAATTTTTCATCCACAATCTTTCGTTTTTATAAATGCATTATTTTAAATACTCTGAAAATTAGTTACTCCAGTTTGTTGGAGACCTTCTAGTGGAGTTGCTGGGCGGAAAGGTTATAGATACACCGTGTGCTTCTATATGGCCGACGTTTCGACTGGTACGGAGGCCAGTCTTTATCGAGGCTCGGAAGGGTCAAGAGAATCAATAACGGCAGCTATAGTAATAATTATGTTTGATCCAGCTACTTTGTCCAAGGGAAAAATAAAAGCGACATCAACATCATTATACAGGCAATACAGCAATATCATACAATTAGTAAATATAAGACGATACGACAACTCTGGTTGGGAAGACAAACGAACGAGGACTGGTCTTCCCAACCAGAGTTGTCGTATCGTCTTATATTTGGTTCATAGATATACCTCTTTGCTACTTGTGTTTGCTGTAGTAATTCAATAAAAGTCATTATTATTATTACTATTATTTCCTTAGTTCTGTTACCAATACGTTTATGCTTTCGATATCCTGAAATATTAAGGGTTGAGAGGCGCTTAAACCGTCCGTTTGTCATGTGTCAACGCGGAATTATGTTTGTCACGCTCGTTTTCTCCGATGACTTCCGTGGAATGGAATGATGCAAGATTCGACCTCCACTTGAACGTATTTGCGATCGTCAATAAAGTGGTACGACTATTGAAGTGTAGGGTATGTCGTTATCGTGAACTCTAAATTTAAAGAATAATACTATCCAGATGACTATGAATTTTCTTAAGTTCTTTGACAGCTAAAAGCTTCCCTCTTTCAGAAAAAGGACATTTTGGGTAAGTTGAGTATTTCTTCCCCGGCCTAGCTAGTTGGGCGTACTCGAAAGTGGATCTCTCATCCCTACATTTAATAGTACCTACACTATCGTAATTTCGCAGCCAATTCCGTCGCCGTCAATAATTATTACAATTACGATAAAAGTTTTTTAAAGACACTTCGCAAGTTGAGTACAATTTTCGGGCGGCGGTTTGTTCAAAATTCGACATTTAATTGTCTCGGTCGATCATAAAAATTGAACATTTCACTCTGAAAAAGGATCTTCATCTACCCCCTTACAAGGTTACACACAACTGACCGTTTCCAACGGAGTCAATTAGTGGATGATGGGAAACCGAAATTTGGAGAAAAGAAATGTCATGTTTAGTGATGAGGCGCATTTCCAACTGTAGGGCTAGGTCAACAAGCATAACTGAACTGATCTGAACTGAAAAAATTCCACTTATGAAGACAAGGTCTCACAGTGTCTCATGTTTATCTGCATGATTTTAAAAATAACCAAAAATATGGTGAAAACAAAAATGTTTATAGTCATTGTTATTTTTACTAAACAATATATTGTAGATACAAGAATAGGGCCACTGTTTTTGAATTTGTCATTTCATTTCCTACGGTAAGATTAGATACCACCTTTAATACTTAATACTACCTTTACATTGCGTAGCCACTGATTCAAATTCAGTATTAATTGATTCGCGAAAGAAAATAGCTATAGGTACAAATTATATATCAGCAATTCGTCAAAAATTTCCCGTAATTTGGGCACTGAATTATAAACTAGAATATTCACTGTCGTGCACACTATTTATTTCTTTCTCCATAATAATTATACATAATGAATGTCGATTCGGTCATTACTTAATTCTGCATAATAACGTGCATGATTTTAATACCAATTAGCCTGATTTACAGTTTTCTGCTTATTTTATGTTGTAACTAAAAGAAAGTGGGTCAAAATGTAGCAATTTTGACGAAAGTAAACATTTCCCTTTAAAAAAAGTTTTATAATATTGACATAATTTAAATCCCCCAGGATTTGAGCTACCATCAACTTCAAAACGATCAAAATTTTCATTGTTACCATTTTAACTTTTCTTTTCTTCTGTAGCATTTATCTGCTCATACGTCAGCACCTATAAAGAAGTATTAAGCCAACTTTCAAGCTGAGGAATACAATGATATGAACGACATATTATCTCATTTTAAAAGCTCAGCGATATTTAGACGTGATGTATAAAGGAATAAATTTTTTTTTACAAATATATAAGAATTCATACGTGAATATGAATGAACAATTTAGTACGAAAGACGTAATTATCGATAAATATAGCTTGTTACAAGAAATGTTCAAGAGGAACTTTAACACTGTTTCAGAATACCCCAAAAAAAGTTTTAAAAGCACTACTAATCTTTAATAGCACATTATATGTATGCATTATTCAAGTTTTTTAGAACAAAACATTAAAAGCATTTTCAGATTCTCGTTTTTAAAACACAAAATATTACTTTCAAACTTGAACTTCGGTTTGTTCTTTATTTGTAAAACTCAGATAACGAGTAGGTACTTTTCAGTAACAGAAATACATTTTTATTGCACTCTATTGTATCGTTATACTTTTGTTTGCATTACCTTCTTTAATAATTATGATTTTCAATCCCTAGATGTATTTAAATGAATATTTTCTGCGATATTTCTTATAAAGCGTTAATTATACTTATTTCATTTTTATCATAACATGCATATTGCATAGGCGTAGGTACTTAATTCAAATACTAGGTGCTTTATAATGCATCGCCTCTACAAATAAAATTATGAAAATTACAGTTGGTTGCTCTTTAAATTAATATATTCTTCTTCTTCCTTAAAAGTACACATTTCTGTAGACACTTGCTAGGCGCGTGGAATTTACATAAACTTATAAATATGCAATCAGAAAATTACATACAGCTTCTGTGTTTGAACTTTTTCAATAGCATCCTGACTGTAAGATAAATTACGTGTCTAAAAAATATCTTACAACCAATTAGTGTGAAGAACTTTACACAAAATAATAATGATAGGTGTGGTAAAAAATTAACTTAACACGCTACATCATTTACCATTACAATATCACCATTAGTCACTGCGATTAGATTAAGAGTGAATAAAACAAAATGAGAATGATTCAGCCATTATTACATATTATTCACATTCTACTTAAAAATCAATAAATTGCATTGTTAAATTTGCATATTATAGATAGTTTTATAGATGTAAGTAATTTAATAACCATAAATATTATTATTTCCTCATTTTTCTTAACTATAAATTTTGCTCACATTTAACCTATTTTTCACCTTGATGGTTCTTTTACCTGTAAGAACTTTAACCTTCATATATGATACCATCTTCATTTTACCCAACCGGAACTTACAACTGAAATAAAGAACTATGGAGTAGTTAATTAGCAAAATAAACAAATGATTATACGTATGAAGTTAGGCATTATTTTGATAATAAGCGGTTACCAAATACCATATTCATTATTCTACATTTCCTTGATGATTTATTCAAACGTCTAAAAGTTGTCCATGCTTTTTTATTGTACGATGAGTTGCAAACATTAAGTGATTAAAAATAAAAAAAAAATCCATTACGAATCTTCGTTCCCTACCTCTTTTATACAGTCGAATGATTATAATTATAAGATAGTCTTGAAGACTCAAGTGAGAAATAGTTATTTGCACCAATCCACTGATATCCACGCTACCTCAAGTATGGGTGGACTAGATCGACATCACAAGCCGTAATATCTATGAATATTTTTCCCACGTCCTACCAAAAATCCAGAAACTGGAAATACAATTGAGACCAAAAGAAACTGTTGGTTCCAACTACATGAGAGTATAAGCCAATTTTCTGCAACTAAACTCGTAGGCTACTAAATACGTTTAAGAATTGCATTGCACAGTAATTAAATTCAAATTTAGGATGAAATGGTATATTCTTTGATATTAACAATTAATTCTAAGATCCGTAAACCTTCCTGAAATAATCTGAAATTTGGCACAAAGTATCACATAAATCACTCTGTAGGTGTAGGTAACTGACGATTATTACACTATTATTATAATATTTATGTGGAGTTCATTTAAGTAAAAAGAATACAATAATTTATTAACCCTATTATTATAAAACAATGTCTAATCTTGTTAAAAAAAATATAATAATAGAAAGGTAGGTAGTGTAAGAATAGTTATATAACTCACAGATGTTTCATATATGCCCGTAACATCTGGTTGACACATTTTTCTTTCAGACTAATTTCGTGAAGTGCAAAAAAATGACAAAGTATAATTTTTTTGACATTAAAAACCTTACTTCGTAGTAAAACATTACTTGCGGTTGTCTCGACGATAGAAATTTGATTCTGTAAAACGGTGGAAACATGTTATGTACGATTCAGTGATTAATAGAAGTGCCAACCAAACTTAAATTTATAACACGAGAGGATGAAATCGAAATTCCTTCGTTTATTAGAAATAAATGACTATTCGTAAATGCAAATAAACACACTGCGGAAACGAACAAGTTTATAAAATAATAATTGAAAGTTACGAGTAATAATGACGTTTGTTAAATGCAGTTAAGTCTCATAATGCATTTTAAATGACGGTAAGCAATATGTTCTTTGCGCATTTTGATTGTTCGCTGCCATAAAAGCTCTTCAAAGGACTGATAGAGCCATTTTAAGATGTACTTGCTACTTTAAACTTATTTTTTTCGAAACAAATACTTAGTAGAATCAAACCCTTCACCTCGATAGGGAAAATTCCGTGAAGATTTGTTCAAAACTACCGTAATGGGTCCAGACACACAGATGGATAGATTCTATTTCAATTCTTATAAATTTCGCCAATACTAAGAAGTTTTAAAAATGAAAATTGCAATTTTATGAATCACTCCAGAAAGTCATAGGAGTGAAGCGGGTAAAGGTATTTTTGACATTATCAAAAGATAGTCAACGATACAAAAATATTAATTTTTCCTATTTTCTATCGCAACAGTGCAATGATCGTTGTTTTCCCACAGAAACTAAATTATAAATACAGATTTTCGACATGATTTTTGACATAGCTGACGAGAAACGATTACTAACATAGTAAAACTTTAAAAGTTTGTTATTGCCCATCCAGGCAATCGTTGGACACGTATACATATCACCGACGTTTCATTTGTTAAAACAGCTCGAAGTCCCCTCTTTAGATATAAACATTTAAAGGACGCCTGTCATATTAATTAATTAGTAAATATCAGTGGAATTGTATGTATACAGGGTGGTTTGACTTGCAATGTCCAGACGATATTTCTTAAACTACTAACATTAGGAAAAACATTTAAATTGAAAGTTATTGAGTATTACGTATACTATATTATAGGGCAAAACAATTTTTTTTTCTGAATTCAACAATGTATCAATTTCAAATTTTGACATAAATTTATTTAAATAACAATAGAAGAAATATATGATTTCTTTAACATAGGATGCTATGAAAACAAAACGGCACATCATCTGTCAACAAATTTTTCATGTTTTAAGTAACAAAAACATAATAAGTTGATTTATTTTATCATTATTCGATCACTATGGTAGGTATTGAATTTCACAAATATGTAACGAAAAGGCTATGTTATTAACACATTAAACTATTGTTTATTTAAATAAATTTCATATCAAAATTTGAAATTAATACATTGTTGAATTCAGAAATATTTTGTCTTTTTGAAATTATAAAAAAAAATTGTTGCTATTTAAAAAAAATTTTTTTTGGTCACCAAAAATGGCTTAACAAAAAAAAATTTTTTTGCCCTATAATATAGAATACGTAATACACAATAACTTTCAATTTAAATTTTTTTTCCTAATGTTAGTAGTTTAGGAAATATCGTCTGGACATTGCAAGCCAAACCACCCTGTATATTATTACTATTAACATAATTACTTATACATAACTACTTATTCTTTTCATCATTAACATAATTACCTTGATAAACTTATTATCACAAATGGGAAAACCAAGTATAGAAAAAGTGAGACAAAGTAGATTTGCATCACTGTTTTTTCTATAACTATGACATTTGAAATCGTGCGACTACTGAAAAATCGCATCATAGAATGGACCGTACTTATTTTAATTGAACGTACAGGACAGAAACTAATATGACTTATGGTTTATGATCAGCTAACTATGTAAAATTTTTTTTGAAGATAATTGCGTTTGTTGACCTCAACATATTTTACCATGATGCATTTTGAGATTTTCGAAATTTTGAGAATAAATCTCAAAGAAGTTATAAAAAATTACACTGATTCAGGTTTATCAAAATGACGACTAGGTTCGAGAAGAAGGGCTAGTGAAGCAATAGAGGATTTCCGAAACATTAAAGTAAAAAACATAAAGGATGACTCTGCCCAGGAATCAAAAAAAGAAAACTACTTTACTGATAGTTAAAGTTGAAGGTAAAGCAATAAGAGAAAAAAATGTCGGCACCTTTCAGAAAATTCTTACCGGTTATCAAGTGACAAGCTACGAAGGTTTACAGGAGAACAAACAAAATAAAGATAAAATAATTTCTTACATCTGAACTGGATTCAGATATGTGCCAAAAAATGATATTTAGTAGATTAAAGAGTGATTTCACCAGTACAAATTATGGAGCCTATGCTTCATCTAGAAAAATATAACTGAATAAGCTGGCAATTTGTATTTTTAATCTTTTTTGTTTGGCCTCTCAAATGCATAAAGGAAGATACTAACAAAAATGTACAGTTTTTTTCGAACGATAATATAAGGTGTTTCACTGTAAATGAACCCCCTCCCCCACCATTAATTCATTTTCTATTTTACGAAAAAGAAGTGAGCGAGTTAATATAAAAGTTGTCGCGGATGATGTCAAGTTTTGCAATATGGATTCGGTCGGTTCAGTTTGTTTGTGTGCTACGACTGAGGAGATGTTTTTTTTGCCTACAAATTCTTAGTATGGGTCTTCCACTATTTATTTGTAATGTTTTCTTTTACAATGCGTGAAAGTAGTCCAACACAAGAATTAAATATATAATTTTTTTAATCCCATCACCTTTTTATGTATTGCGCGGAATTACATGGAATTAAATTTCCCATTAGCGTGCATTACGTTGTACTGCCGTGCATTATGCTGTTACAAATTGTGGCTGGTGGATGGACCTTCGTTGAAAGTGCCTAATTTGATAAGTGATTTTAAAATAACAATACAGTCTATTATTGTTTTACAACTTGATGAATGATGGCGTTGACTAGGTATTACAAATGCTCTAGTGGCAACAAGTGATATTGACGTTATTACATCATATTCATAGGCGGTGAGGTGTGAATACAAATATAATAAACATTGATTATCTTTTTGTACTCGTTGTAGCAGAGATTCCAAATAATTGACGCTATTCTGAATTAGACTTCAGTAGCGATATATACATTAGTCACTTCAATGTAGAAATCCCTAATCCCTAATCTACGAAATGCTTTACTTAAGTATAACAGTGGCGTAATGAGATTTGAAAGTTATAATCAAATAATATACCTAAAGCTTGAATTTACGAAAACCCGATCAGGTATTCCCTTTTATAGAGTCAGCGTGATTTTCTTGCAGTGCATGATAAAAGATTAGAAATCGGTTTGCAATTCCAAAACGTACCCTTTTAAAAGGTTATAAATTATCAGCATAGGGTAGAATCTCGGAACATTAACAAATTTAATATCATCGTCATTTACTACACTGAAATTTGAAGGTATCGAGCTTTGTGATAAACTCCTATGTATAAGTAAGTATTTAATATGCTCTATGTCTCCACATCAAAGTTTAATAATATAAAAAACGAGGTACGGATGAAAAAAGACGTAAAAAAAATTTAATCATTAAACGAAAAAAATATAAAATCTTGACATGCGTTGAATATTTTGAGTGATGAAATAATAGCCAATCACAATATACACGATTGCTAATTCCGTCTGCGTTTTTTTGCTATTAATCCTTCTCGTAAGGAGAAACGGATAAGTCAGTTAAATAATACGAAAAACAAGCAATATTAGTATAACTTCCGATTCATGTAAAAAGGTTGCCTTTTTTAATATATTTTACCGGTCGGTAGGTTTAGTTCTAAAAAGGAGAGATTTTTCAACCAAGTTTAAAAAATTGGTTAATTAATTCGTCTGAATGTCTGTGTGTCTGTGCGTTGCAGATCTTAGAGGGTTTAGAAAGCTGTGTGTCATCTTACAGCAAATTCTTTGCTGATTCCAAATCTCGCCGTGCGTCAGGAGGGCGTTAAAATCAAAATTTCGATATTACGATATTAAGTTTTGAAGTTGGTTGAAATAAAAATTCTAAGAATTCGCACCTTTGAACTTGTTTGTTTGTTGTTGTACACGGAAAACTACAAACAAGTACCTAAATTGAATGTTTTATTCGTGAACACAAGAATTTCTTTCTAATTGTTCTTGCTACTTACTTTGCTTTAAACGGGACGCAACTGCAATATAATAATATTGAGTTACATCTAACTTAAAAATAACATAAAATCCACTTAAATTGCAAGATCATAAATTGTACTGTACAGTAACGGTAAAACTCAATTGCTTCATTTTTTTGGACGTTTTTACTAAGATGTCAATTTTCACACCAGCCTTAAGTTGCATGCCGAAGGTTTTAGAGACTTACTATAAAGTAAACAAGGAGTTTGTAGGTATGAGCTTCTATGTAGCCATTGTAAATTTTTTTTAGTTTCAAATACTATTTAGTATCATATTCTCGTTTTTGTATCTATTGAAAAAAATATACTAAACCTACCTCTAACCTAAGCGCCTGATTGGCAATATACGTTTAGGGTGGCATTTTTTTTAGTTTCAAATGCTGTGTAGTATCATACTCCCGTTTTTGTATCAATTGAAAAAATATATACTAAACCTACCTCTAACCTAAGCGCCTGAGTGGCAATATACGTTTAGGTTGGTATTTTTTTTTAGTTTCAAATACTGTTTAGTATCATATTCCCGTTTATGTATCAATTGAAAAAAAATATACTAAATCTACCTCTAACCTAAGCGCCTGACTGGCAATATACGTTTAGGGTGGCAATTTTTTTAAGTTTCAAATACTTTTATAAAATAAGTAAATAAATAAAATCTTGGTGTAAAATAAAAAAACTCTTGGGGTGAAATAAAAAAAATTTTGGGGTAAATTGAATAAAATCATGGGGTAAAATGAATAAAATCATGGGGTAAAATGAATAAAATCTTGGGGCCAAAAAAATAATTATGTGGGCTAAATTAATAATTTTGGGGGCTAATATAATAATAATAATAATAATAATAATAATAATAATAATAATAATAATAATAATAATAATAAATTATTTGTAATAATACAACGAGCTGTTTTATTACAAACATGTCACATTGTCCGAAAATTCTTTAATCTAAATTAATTTAATTTCATTCATAATCATAAATACTTATTAGATAATATAATTTTGTTTTAATCTTAAGATTCCTAAAAAATAAATTTATGGTTGGATGTTATCCCCCATAAATTTAATTATTATTGTACCACTATGTAAGTGTGAATCAATAAATAATAATAATAATAATAATAATAATAATAATAATAATTTATTTATACTTTACATTACATTACTTAATGCATGTATACGTCAATATCTTAGAGACTTAGAGTATAAAGGTCAGTATAAACAATAACTTTTGCACTAACCACTATCTGTGCTTGATTATCTCCATAAATTCGTGAATGGAGTAGCAGCAGTTCACCGAAAGTAATTTTTTAGGGCGATTTTGAATTTGTTGTGGTTTAAGTCTTTCAGCTGTTTAGGAAGGGCATTGTACATGTTGATTCCACTATAATATGCCGTTAATTTGTAAGACATGTAATTAAATCGTTGTAAATCCAAAAGATCACGAGATCTGGTACCGTATTGATGACACTCCGCATGAGTTTTAAATACAGATATATTTTTGTGAGTGAAGCACAATATTTTTAATATATATATATATAGATGTTAACGGTAAGATGCCATATTTCTTGAAGTACGAGCGACACGATTCAAGGGGGTCTGGACACAACGGCCACTGGACACAACGGCCACACAGAATTTAGTATGCCCATATCGGCCACACTGGACACATCGGCCAAACGTGATATGTGGACACAACGGCCACCTTGGACGTAACGGCCACAGCTCTAGCTGGACACGATGGCCACCTTGGACACTACGGCCACACATCAGATACGTAGATTGACTCTAAAGCGCTTAGGTTATTTGCAGATTTAGTATTTTTTTTCAATTGATAATTGATAAAACATAATGCTAAACTTAAACGTAGATTGACACTTAAGCGCCTAGGTTATTTGCAGATTTAGTATTTTTTTTTCCTATAAATAGAAAACTCCTATTATTTGTGAAATCTTTATCGCAAACATTACCTTACAATTTTGTGTGGCCGTAGTGTCCAGTGGCCGTTGTGTCCAAGGTGGCCGTTGTGTCCAGCTAGAGCTGTGGCCGTTACGTCCAAGGTGGCCGTTGTGTCCACACATCACGTTTGGCCGAGGTGTCCAGTGTGACCGATATGGGCATACTAAATTCTGTGTGGCCGTTGTGTCCAGTGGCCGTTGTGTCCTAGACCCGATTCAAGTGGTTTTATCCCGAACATAATTATGATAATTCGTTTTTGGCACACAAATAGCGATTTGCATTCGTTGCTGTTTCCCCACACTATAATAGAGTAGCTAATGTGCGAGTACACCATTGCGTAATAGAACTATATTAATATTACTGCCTTCCTGTTGAAGCTGTGACGTAATGAAGCCATCAGAAAGTAAGATTTATTAAGTAAAGCTCGTAATTTTGTAATCTGCTGGGTCCAGCGCATATATTTATCTATAACAATCCCCAGATAAGAGACTTCACCACAGACCTTAATGGGGTGCTCGTCAATTTTAAAGAACAGATCACTAAAGTGTGTATGTTTGTTCCCGAACTGTATAATTTCAGTTTTCTTCATGTTCAGTGCCATATTATTTTTACCGCACCACTCGCGAAATTCTCGAATAGTTGTGTTGATCTTCCTTTCAACTTCTTGTGATGACTCTGCTGATACAATAAAACTCGTATCATCTGCATACATAATTACTCTAGCTTGTGTAATATAATCCGGCAAATCATTAATGAACAACAAGAAGATAAGAGGAGCTAGATTGCTTCCCTGGGGGGTTCCCATGCTACACTCAATTGCATTTGATAGAGTCCCATTAATCTTCACACGCAACAGTCTATTTCTCAAAAAAGAAGTTATCCAATCATTAACCACACCTCTCAGTCCCAGACGATGTAGGAATTCTTAGGAACAAAAATCTTGGGACCAAAATAATTAAAAAGCTAAGGTAAAAAAAATAATTCTTGGGGTAAAAATAATAATTCTTGGGGTGAGAATGACAATTCCTAGGATGCACTAAATAATGTCTCTAAAAAATTTACTGCCATAATCGAATATGCTGATTGATTAGTTGCTGTGGCTGTGATAAAAAAAGGCACTTTGTAATCGGACGAGGTTGAAGATTTTTTTGAAATCGAAAGTAGTGCTAATGCAGCTCGAGCGTCCTTACTGCCAGAAAAGGCAAAGGCTAGATATGAGCGAACATATATGTACAGTTGCACACATTTTAAAGAATGGTGCAATTCAAAAAATGTTAAAAAAATTAATGAAACTTTTGGCATATTTTAACGACAGGGCATCGAATCTAAGGTCTCCGGCCAGCTTGTGGAGTGAATATTCCATCTTGAAATTAACGCTTTGTGCTAATGAAAATCTCGACAATTCAAAATTCAAGCAGGATACGTATCTACAGGGTGGTTTGGCTTACAATTTCATAATAATAATAATAATAATAATGATGTTTATTTAGTTAATTTAACTAATACATTCATCATACAGTTTATAATTACTTAAATTTTTACTTAAATTACTTAAATTAGAAGTTTTCCTTCACATACTTGCTTAACATCCTTTTAAATGCATAATTGTTTTTTTCTTGCTTTAACTCATTAGGGAGATTATTATATAATTTTAGCCCTTTATACATAAAAGAATTTTGGGTTTTTGTTTTTGAAAATTTAGGTAACCTATAGTCTCCACAGTTCCTTGTGTTATAATGATGAATTTGGTAATTACATGTAAGTGGCATAGACATGTACGAGGGTAGTAGACCATTACATGCTTTAAAGATTAGATTTAATGTAATAAAATATATCCTTTGTTTTATACTTAGCCATTGCAGAGTATCTAACATTCCTGTAATTTTAGTGTATTTTGAACATTGCAATATGATTCGCATTGCTTTGTTTTGTTGAATTTGTAGTTTTTTAATATCACAATCTGCACATAAAAATAGTACGCTAGCGCAATAATCAAAGTGTGGCGCAATGATCGTTTTATAAATAACAATTCTTGCTTGAAAGGATAATTTGTTAGATATTCTACTAAGTAGGCCAATTTTCCGTGCAACTTTTTTTATAATATAATCAACATATTCCCTAAAATTTAATTTGTCATCTATTATTACGCCTAAGTATTTAATTTGATTAACTCTTTCTAGTTCTTGATTTTCTATCATTACCTTAGTCAGCTCGATATTTTTATTCGATAACACAATATATTTAGTCTTAGATGTATTTAATTTCAATTTATTCGCTTGCAGCCATTTAGTAATAACTTCAAGGTCAGAATTTAAGTTACTAATTGCTAAGTTTACGTTTTCATTTGCGCTGGACACTAACGTATCATCCGCAAATAGATTAATAGAACTATGTTCCAGATTTAGCTCTAAGTCATTTATGTATATTAAGAACAGTATAGGACCTAAAACAGACCCTTGGGGCACTCCTAAGTTGTTTTGAATTTCTGAAGACTCGCCACCCTTATATGAAGTTATCTGACTGCGCGATTTAAGATAATTTTGAAACCATTTGTGTTCAATACCATGGACACCATATTTTTTTAGTTTTTCTAACAGCGTTTTCCTGTCAATCGTCTCAAACGCTCTTTTATAGTCTAAAAACACTGCAACTACACTTTTATTTAGGTCAAGTTCACTTTTCCATTTTGTAAGCACAAAGTTTATTGCAGTTTCGCATGAATGTTTACTTCTAAAACCTGATTGATTTCCACTTAGTAGATTGTTTTTTTCCAAAAATTCTTGCAACTGAATTTTAACTATAAGTTCTATTATTTGTTCATAAATTGGTAACACATTGATAGGTCTAAATTCTTCACATTTTATTGTGTTTGGAATTTTCGGAACAGGTACAACTTTTGATTTTTTCCAGGATTCAGGAAAAATTCCATTTGCCAGGGATTTATTTATTAATTCTACAAATGGCTTGCCAATGATTGGTAACGCATCTGTAATTACCCGTGCTGTTATTCCATCCGTTCCACCCTTCCTTTTAATGGAGGAAATAACCGTTTTTATGTCATCCAGATTTATTGGTTTAAATTTAAAAGTGCTCGTATGTTCCTTTAATGTATATCTGTAGTTTGAATTTTCAGGGATGGAGTTGTTTATTTCCACAATGCTATTTACAAAGTACTCGTTGAATTTATTTGCTATTTCTATTTCGTCTGTTACTTTCGCATTGTTAAAGAGTATACTTTTTGGTGCATCTCTTTGTCCTTTTGTTATGCTTTTAATAATCCTCCACAAATTTTTTGGATTTCCAATATTTTCCTCAATTTTATTTTCGAAATATTTATTCTTGTAACTTTTGATGGTGTTTACATACGCATTCCGACTATTTCTATAAAGTGCCCAGTCATGTAAGTTTTTTGTTAATTTGGCGATTTTGTACAACCTGTCCCGTTTTTCTTGTAAATTTCGCAATTCTGATGTAAACCACGGATTGTTTAGTTTTATTTTAATTAGTTTACTCGTAACCAGGTCAGTTGTTGCATTTCTTAAACAACTCACTATTTTGTCAGCAATTTCATTCATCTCGTAATTTTGCACATTCCAGTTGTATAAATTTAACCTACTTAATAATTTATTTTGCGAATATTTTGCATAATTATTTATTGTTCTAATTTCATAATCATAACTAAAATGTTGAGATTGTTTCCCTATCTTGATTTCAATTAGATTGTGGTCTGTTATTTTAGGAGCATCTAATACCTTACATTTTAAGTTAGTATTATTCGTTATTACTAAATCGACAATTGTGCGACTATTTTCTGTAGTACGAGTAAATTTATCAACAATTTGTTTCATTCCTATCCTTTGCACAACTTTCAATAGTTTTGAGCTGTAGAAATTACTTTTTGATACGTCTATATTAAAGTCACCTACAATAATTGTATGCTGATTTATATCCGGCAATGTATCATTGCACCAATTTTCGAGTTGCTCTATGAACACTGCGTCGCTGGAGCTTGGAGAATGATAGAGAATTGTATAGAATCCTGCATGAAATCCTCGCGTAATCTTAATACAAAGCAACCAAAAATTATCATTGAACGTACAATTGGAGATCACCGTAAACTCAATTTTATTGCTTATTACTATTACTACACCACCTGTATAGCGTGTTTGTGAGTTACACCGAATGGTTATGTATCCCGGAAAGTTGATTTCACCGTCATGTATATCAGCAGTTACACGGGTTTCACTCAGTAGCATAATTTTTGGTTGCCTATCATACATTAAAATTTCAAGTTCTTCCATATGTTTGATCATACTTTGAGAATTTAAGTATATAATATCAGCACAGTTGTTACTTACTCTAAAAAATTAATTTTACTTCTTTCGTGGTCTAATTTTCGTTTGAAAACGGGACAATCATGGCTCCATGCAGGATGTCGGACGTCCAGTTTAATTTTTAATTTATCCATCGTTTCAATACAGTTTACACACTTCAGATTATCTTCGCCAGCTGAACATTCGCTTACCAGATGAGGTCCTGCACATTTTGGACAAGCTTTATTGCATTTACATTCGGAAGATTTATGATTAAATCCGCTACACGTAAAACATCTAGTGATTTCTACAGCATCATAAACACGACAACTGTCCCAACCTATATTTACTCTTTCTTCTTTCATCATAATCCGATATGCTAGAGCATTTACTTCTGCGTAGGCAATATAACCTCTCCTCTTTTTGTTTTCTTTAATATGCACCACTTTTATGAATGCTTGGTCCATATTCAAGTTATGGTTCTGCAATTTAACTTTCTCTTCGATTTTTTCCGGTAATAGTTTTTCTGTGATCCCGACAATCTTAACCCTTGGTAACTTTTTCCTTGGTATTTTTACCTCATACGTAGGCCCCAATTTGCTCTCCACCGTTTCTTTAACTTTATTCATTGTGTCTTCGTTATTGCATTCTATTAAAACGCCTCCATTTCTTATAGATCTGAGCCCCGATACATCTAGGTTTGTAGGATCAATAGATTTCTTAATTTCAGCTTTGGTTTCCATGCTGTTTTGCTCCTGTTTCTTGGGTTTTATTATTAATACTGGCTCATGTTTTTTCAACTTCAGTTTGTCAGCATAGCTTACTGATTTAGTTTCCGATAAATGGGATATACTGCATTCTATCTTACCTTGATTTTCATTCATCACTTCAGCAATACTACCCGTTTGTTGATTTATTGCTTCTTTACAACCTTCAATTTTTTCACTACATATTTTCACACTTTCGATGATTGAACCCAATGCAGCTTTCAGTCCTAATTTCTTCATTGAACAGCATTTGTCACAGCACCAAAGAATGTTCGGACATTCAATAATAAATTTATGCCCAGATTCTGATATATTAACACATTTGATATGATAGTTACCGTCACACCACCCGTTGCACGTTAGGTACTTATCGTTTCTTTTAAATTCATTTAAACACTTTATACACGCCATATTGGATATTCTAATGCATACTTGAAAATTGCGTATATAAACGTAATTATGTAATAGTAAAGAATTATCCGAAATCACCTTTTGCACACACAACTACACTACACGTTATACCGCGGAGCGTATCATTGTATTGATTTTAGAAGATATTAGAGAATGGGTTAAATTTGATATTCAATTCAAGACGATATTTCCTAAACTAATAACATTGGGAAAAAACATTTAAGTTGAAAGTTATTGAGTATTACGTATTCTATATTATAGGGCAAAAAAACATTTTTTTTGTTGAGCCATTGTTGGTGAAAAAAAAATTTTTTTAAATAGCGACAATTTTTGTTTAGAATTTCAAGAAGAGAAAATTTTTCTGAATTCAACAATGTATAAATTTCAAAGTGTGATATGGAATTTATTTAAATAAACAATAATTTAATGTCTTAACAGCAACAGAAGAAATATTTGATTTCATTAACATAGGATGCTATGAAAACAAAACCCCACATCATCTGTCAACAAATTTTTCATGTTTTAAGGCATTATCATAATAGAATAGATGAAGCTATTTCTCTTTTGGGTGCTCCAATAACTGATTTACCTACAAGACCTATCTTTGACAAGAAGTTGGTGGAAATGAAGAGACTTGTTACTAATCTAAAACTCTTGCAGTGTCACTCAGGATTCTTTCTTCTAAAGAACGCTGTGGGAATTCCTAACTTGATTGAAGATGGGCTACTTTCAATCCTTAATTTAAAGTTCTCTAATCAAATACAATATAGTCTAGCGTCTCTAACAATACGTTTAGGTGGAATTGGAATTCGCAGGATTAATGACTTATATGTACTTGGCAGCCTTTCTCTTGTAGACTTGTGTCCTCTATCATTCCTTACAATGTTGAGTCACTGTCTATGATTAGCGGTTTTCGTGAGTGTTTTACTGCTTGTTCTTTTTTAAATGTATGTGGAGGTCCTACTCAACCTCAATTCCAAAAAAGTTGGGATGAAGTCAACTGTTTAAGAATTTTAAATGGAATAACTACGCTGAGAGATAAGATTCCTTGCATCACAATTTCCTTATTCAGGAGATTGGTTGAATTGTATTCCTTGCTCTGCCTTACTCTCATGACTCACCTTGCTTGATTAGGATTAAACATTTGTGAACCTTATAAATAATGTTCATGCGGATTCCATGATTATCTCGCACGAGAAGTGCTGGGCGATATTGTAGACATCAGGAACTAAATCGAATAATTCAGCAGGCATTAGCATCTGCCAAGATTCCTTCCCTTTGGGAACTACCTGTTCTTACACGTTCTGATGGAAAGAAACCCGACGGAGTTACCTTAATCCCTTGGTCTAAGGGTTGCAATCTAGTTTGGGATGTCACTTAGTCGGATACTTTAGCCCCACCTCATGTATTGGCATGTTCAAAGGAAGCTGCTATTTATGCTAATGTGGCATAAAAACGGAAGGCTCGTTTCCATAAGCGTAGAGTCTCATTTACCACCGAAACTGTTGAATTCTTGAATGATTTGGGAAGAAGATTTCATCAAGTAACTGATGAGGCAAGATCTCGTTTATATTTGATTCAGAAAACCAGCCTTGCTATTCAGAAAGGGAACTGTGCAAGTGTGCTTGGAACTTTACCACCCACTGCGCAGTTGGATGAGATATTTTTACTATAATTTTTGGAGGGTGATTATTATGTCTCAATTTGTAAAATAAAGGAAAAGAATTCTTCTATCTATTAGTTTAGGAAATATCGTCTGGACATTGCAAGCCAAACCACCCTGTATATGAGATTTTAATTTTGATAAATCTATCCTACCATATGATGGGTATATTCCTAAGAAGGGTGACATTTTTACCAAGGAAGAGGTATCGAGGTTTCTGTGTGATGCTCCGGACCGCGCATTTCTGTTGATGAAAGTTGCGATGGTTTTGGGGCTTTCCGGTCCTTGCCGGACCGATCAACTTTATAGTTTCAGTCACGAGGACGTTGAAATTAAATCTGACGTAGAGATTGTTAAGATTCTGCATCCAAGAACAAAATTCCTCGATCATTTGTGGTAACTGGTTGCAGTGAAACGGTTAATTGGCTGAAGATTCTTGAAAAATACATGAAGTTGCGTCCCACTAATACCAAAGAAAGTAAATTCTTTTGGCGTTATGGTAATGGTAAATATGTACGGCAAGCATACTTTACACGCGCTACAGCTTTAGGACAACCTCCACTACCTACTCTTTTTGCTAACAGCGGGTCTGACGTCCTTTCTTTGAGTTTTGAAAACATAAATGGGAACACCTATTTTTTATTGCACTTTTGGATCCTCCATAAAAAACTATTCTCAAATTGCAAATTTCCCCCTCAACTGCAACCCCTTTTTTGGGGGTGGAAAGAGGGAAAATTGCACATGTCCGCAGAAAAACGATCTTTTTTTACTTTTTTTTCCTCTAACATTTTTTCGTGATTTACAAATTGTCCGTCACCCTCTCCGCTCCCATCTCCCTTTTAAGGGTGGAAAGAAAAACAATGACTCATTTGTGCAGAATCCGGGGTGGTTGTGTATGAGGTGGGGAAAGGGCAGTTATATACATATATATTGTATATAGTATATGCCATAATTAGTTACAGATTTGAAGTTGGTTGAAATTAGAATTCTATATAAGAATTCGCGCCTTTTAATATTTAATTTATTGTTTAATTCAAAAAATAATTGCGTGAAAACGTAACAGTGGAAAACAATGCGTATAATGAAAGATCAGTATTTGTAATTAAAACTAATCAAAACTCAAAATAGAACCTTTTATTAAAATTACACGCTTAAGCTATAATTAAGTTACGCAGGATGGAAGAATATAATTCGTTAAATGTTACTTAATAATAATTGTTTAATAATAGTCAGTTTAACATAGATTAGATCCAATTATGTATAATGTAGGTACATAATTGTATTGTTTTTTGCAGACTAATTTCAATTTTGCAAATTTAAGGAGTTACAGTTAGGGATAGCTTAACCAAGAACCAAGAAGACATGATGTTTATTTAATGGTTCTTTCTGTATATGTACCTATATTCATACCCGTCTCAACTACAAGAACACACAATCTGATTAATTTCCTTAATATTGGTTTGTGATTTGGACGTGGGTGTCACTGATAATTTGAATGTTGACGATTTAAGACAATTTTGGACGTTGTCGTTATATCTCGTTTTGTTCTTTTGGTATTCAATTTACAAGAACTTGTGGGTAGTTCTCCCTGCTTTAGACGAGGCTGAAGTTATTTGATCCTTATACAGGGTGTCTCACGGTGACCGTCGGTTAGAAGTATATCAAGAACTGTAAAAGTTAGAAATTTGAAATTTTGCACATGCGACATGGAGTGTTTAATCTATTAAATAAAAATATTTTCCAAATGGCAGCACTTCCGGAAATACCGAAAGTGAGCATCAACTTCTTTATTTTAAATACAAACGGCGCAATTTTTTTTCACATTCTGATGTGTGATAAAATGTTTAGTATGTTTGCTTAAAATAATCGACGTATCAATTTTTATTGTTGAGAAAAAAAATTTTTTTCACTGAAAAATGTCAAAATCTTGTTTAGGAAATAAAATTGAAAATCGAAAGTGGTAAAAGTTACGGAAATGGGATTTTAGGTTCTCAATGTCAAAATATTGAGACACAATTGTCTGTAATGGATAATAAAAAATTGCCCCCGGTTACGTATCTATTTGACGTTATTTCCAGACTTAAGAAAAACTTTAAAAAGTCTCTTTTTTTAAATGGAATGCCTATTTAATTATCGGCCCATTCGATGCAGAAATAAATTTCCTTTAAATTGATATACCATGTTCCTATACCTAAAATCAATGATTACAGAGTTATTTACATTTTTCTAATTAAATTTATAATTACATACTTGACAAAACATGGTTGGCTTTGAAAATTTTCAAAAAATTTTTATTCAAATGTTTCTTATGCTTTTATGATTATTTAAAATTCTTTCTATGTAACTTCTTGACTATCCAAGGTCTCTTTCCGCCGAACGAACAGAACTTTCAGGGAAAACATTAAAATATCCCAATACATTGGTTTCTGCAGCGTCATTGGGGACAATAGGGTTTTCCAAATTTCGTGGCGTATTTACTTCGCCCAAATTTAGAATATTCTTTTCAATCATCCTGATTTTTTGTTCTGTCATTGTAGGTAAATGCGGATATCTTTCGTTAAAGTGTTGAGTGATTCTTTACTCAATAGTTAAAGGTTCTGCAGGTCCGAAAAGTAATACGGGCAGACTCGCCATGAATGTAAAACAAATTTAGAATATCGGCGTCTGTGTATTCCATATTTCCCAATTAAAAACAAATATTAAGCGCAAAAATCAAAATTCAAACAGATAACACTGATAACAAACATAAATGTAGCGTAAACTTTCAAACTGATAGCTAACTGACAACTGTCATCATAAGAAACAATTGAATAAAAATTTTTTGAAAATTTTCAAAGCCAACCATGTTTTGTAAAGTATGTAATTATAAATTTAATTAGAAAAATGTAAATAACTCTGTAATCATTAATTTTAGGTATAGGAACATGTTATATCAATTTAAAGGAAATTTAATTCTGCATCGAATAGGCCGATAATTAAATAGGCATTCCATTTAAAAAAAGAGACTTTTTAAAGTTTTTCTTAAGTCTGAAAATAACGTCAAATAGATACGTAACCGGGGGCAATTTTTTATTATCCATTACAGACCATTGTGTCTCAATCTTTTGACATTGAGAACCTAAAATCCCATTTCCCTAACTTTTACCACTTTCGACTTCCAATTTTATTTCCTAAACAAGATTTTGACATTTTTCAGAGAAAAAATTTTTTTTTCTCAACAATAAAAATTGATACGCCGATTATTTTAAGCATACATACTAAACATTTTATGACACATCAGAATGTGAAAAAAAATTGCCCAGTTTGTATTTAAAATAAAGAAGTTGATGGTCACTTCCGGTATTTCCGGAAGTGCTGCCATTTGGAAAATATTTTTATTTAATAGATTAAACACTCCATGTCACATGTGCAAAATTTCAAATTTCTAGCTTTTACAGTTTTTGATATACTTCTAACCGACGGTCACCGTGAGACACCCTGTATACTGAATTGCCAAGGTTAGTAGTGATTTATTTAAGCCAATTCTGAAAGTGATCTCATTTACTTCTTTAGATATTAATTTCTTAAGAACTTAGGGGTAGTTCTCTTCAGCTTTCCGAGGGTGAAGTAACTTATACGCTATATTATATCGTATTGATGGACTAAATATTGATTGTTTAAGTGAAATTTCGGAGTGAGATCTCGTTGAATTGTGAATTTTGAGTTAGTATAGTTAACTCAAACCTTGTTTTTGTACTTTCAATTTATTCCAGAAAGAAGGTAAAATATAAAGAGGCTTGTGGTACTGATGTGAACGATATGATGTACAGGTAGCAAAATTTACAAAAAAAAGGTAAACATTAAAACGTAATTCATTTTAGTCAATCAGATGGAAACCAATAGGATCTTATACCATTTCGCATAGTTTCACTATGCTGATATGCTCAAAATCAGGACGCTGTTACAAATATTACTGCCAATACGTGGAAATGGTAATATTAATTTCGTATTTCGTAAAACTTATTTCGCATGTTATAAAAAGTACGTAGTTGAGCAAGTTTACGTAGATTTACGACGCCACATGCTTTAATTTTTTATGAGACGCGTAATTAATGAATGACCGTAATATCCTTGTTGCAAAAATAAACAATTGAAAGTTGAATACGGATGAGAACATTCAAAGTTAACATATGGAAAATAACGATTTCCATAAAGCATTGCGATGAATGCGAATTTGCCAAGAAAAACAGATTAGAGAAAAATCGCCGATTGTTCGAACCTTTTAAATTTTACGTGCACCTATATCGGTATAATTTTAATCAATAGCACAAACGCTTTTAAAAGCATTCCCAAATTAATTTTATAACAGACGTTGACTTTAATCAGATCATTGAACAGATGCGAACACGAATTTAGCTTAGTCGGAAACTGGGTAGATAATATAGACATTTCTACCATCAATGAACAAGAGCAAGATGATTAAAAATGGGCTAGAAAACTAAATTGACCTTTTTTTATAGTTTCTCGTTACAATTATATAGCTTCTTCAATGGATAATGATGCACTTGGCTCCTCCAGAAACATTCTTTAAATAGAAATTCATTGGCAGCCGTACACATTTCAGTAATTAAAGTTATGATAAAACCCCTAGAAAGATAATGCATACAACGTTATTATACGTACCCGTAAAATAAAATTAAAACACAGTCCGCTTTCACAAGTTAACGATGCAGAATGTGTTTAATAACTCTTACATAACAGCTTAAAGTCATTAGGTCGCAGTACGCTTCAATGAAAATGAACTTGATCTCAATTTTTACGCTATCATTTTATATGAATACCAACAATATAAGATTCTCTTCGCGTTTCTTCTTTTTTCGTTATAAATTTACTTCAAAGCAATTATTTAGTGACATATAACGCATAATGGAGTTTTTTACGAAAATTTTAAAGTGAATTTGATTATAACAAACCGGTTAGTAAAAGCTCCTTTTAAGCAACAATACACCTTATCCAGTTAATCAAATGCGAATCATCGTACACTTACGAAACTATAATTATTAGATTCTTATGGAGATAGGTATATGAAAAAGCTAATTTTCAAACACCTAATTAGAATACTGACAAACCTAAAACCGTGTGTCCTTAAAAGTTTGTTTTGGAAATATGTACTTCATTTTTAACTAGTTGAAATCCCTGGATTACAAAACGAACTTCGAATACAGCAGTAACGAAAGTATAAAAAAAATCTGGCCTTATCAAAAAGACAAAATTTCATAATTTCGAAATTTTGACTTTAAAGTCGAATATTTCGAAAAGTATTTGAGATATCCAAAAATTGGGACCGGATCTTGAATCAGCATAAAATTTCATATAAGATCCATATCTTAACTCGGTTGTAGACAATACGCATCTCTTGCAACGCACGGACGCACGGACGGAATATTGATTCCAGTAACGAACGAAGTTCGTTGATTAGGTGCATGAACGTAAGTAAAGTAATAAAAATTTTCATAACTTGTTTACACACAACATCCCATATCACTACACTAATATCAATTGTTATATAACTATATAAACTATAACTTATATAAGTGCTGAACTTCGTGCCAAGAATAATCCTCAGTAAGACAATGTGAGTTCACACACACCTTCAAAGACACTTGAATTTTTAGAGGAGCAAACCGTCGAATTATGTTTGATCATTACAGAAACCATGAGATAACCCCATCCGAGATGCTACATAAATTTAACTTACGAGATCTTGGTAACATGTATAAAAAGCAACAACGCCGAGCAACGTCGGTTTTTAGGTTTTGGCGCCAATGTGTAAAAGCAGAAATGCAACAGGGTAGATTTACTTACGGTGAGGTCATCAAAGTGAAAGCGTCCTTTCGTATTTTGCATTTATTTTGTGATACATTTTGTGTTTTATTTCAAGGTAGTATTGATTTTAACTGCGCAACTGATTGTTTATTGCTTATTGTAATGAATGTACCCCTAACGTAAATTTTGCATCATGCTGTGACCTCGTGGTAGAAGGGTTAAATTTGCATTGGGGTTATTCATGTAACTGTTTGTCAGGTGCTTGAGAGGTAATAGGAGATTAATAATTGATATAAAGTATCATTTTGCATTTACTTGTAAATCTACAATGTGGTGGCTGCTCATTTATTAATCTTCACATGTGTCTATCGTTCACTCCGGCGGTATTATCTTTTAATATGTAAATATGGCATTTCCAACAACGAACAAAGTGTCACTTTAACCTGGAATGCTTGTGTACTAACATTTTCGTCCGTGTAGACGACTCTCGATACGGTGAAGCTAGTAAACTAATTAAAGTGTCCGTATCGCTTGTCGCAATCCAAGTTTAGCCCACGAATCCCTCGCAACCAGAGGCGTGAACAGTGTACCTACCTGAGGGGTCAGGTTAAATTAATCTTACTTCAGTTTTAATTCTTTGTATGTTTTGGTATGCATAAATGTATGTTAATTGATGGAGATGCCAGGTCACAATTTAACGTACTATACTTGTGATGTACCGGTGTCTGCAACCAACATATTGAATTTGTCATCCTTGATTTGCAACACCTTGTACTTTTATTTATGCAGATAACCGTGATTGCCACTTATAACTTTTGATGTCTTTACATGTCTTAAAAACCCTAAATTTGCATTTCACCCGCACTCCATTACTTCATCCACTTATATTACATGCTATAAAACCCGATGATGACTCCTGTTGAGTCGAAACATGTCGTAATTTAACTCTAATCTTAATTTCTCTCATGAAAACTTGTCAACGTCTTGCAACTTTTAATTTTAATTTAAAAAACGATGGGGAAGGTTGTGTGATTATTTACCATTCCTTAATGGGACAATATACAGGGTCTCTCAAAATTGACGCCCGTGCTGTTGAGATTTCGTTCAGGGGGCTAAAACAAATCGAAAATTGAGAGTAAAAAATTTTTCGATTGTCCCTCGTTATAGAGTTATTGATGAAAACAAAAATTTAACATTTGAACTTTAAACTTTATTAAAAACGAATAATTTTAGAAAACAAGATATTTTCCACATCTGTTGTCACAAAATGTGTTCAAATAGATCACCTTCTACTTCAAGGCAAACATTCGCACGATTTATCATGATAACACGAACGCTCTGTAGCATATTATTGTCTATTGACACCACAGCAGCGTGAATACTGCCTACCACATCTTCAGGATTCAGAACCGATTCGCGGTAAACTTGATCTTTCAAATAGCCCCAGAAAAAGTAATCCAACGGATTCAGATCCAGTGATCTAGGAGCCCATGGTACGTGCCCACCTCTTCCAATCCACCTCTCAGGGAGTTTTTCATTCAGGAAATTTTTCACTTGTATTCCATAATGTGCCGGTGTACCATCATGTTGGAACCAACCATTTAATCTAGCTGCTAATGGGACTTAATCGAGAAAGGGCAGTGGTAACTTTTCGATTAAATATTGAAGATATTATTCCATTTTAAACACCCAAACTCGAAGGAAATGATACTTGTTAATATGACAGAATGATTCATAAATTTTCAACATCGTCATACTTACCTAATTTAATTATGTTACGCAACTAACTGGAGCGACCATGCGATAAAACTTATTATTTACATTTTTATCAATAACTCGATAACGAGGGACAATCGAAAATTTTTTTACTCTCAATTTTTGATTTGTTTTAGCCCCCTGAATCAAACCCCAAAAGCACGGGCGTCAATTTGGAGACACCCTGTATATTGCTGAATTCAGAAAAAAATACTCTTTTAAACTACATAAAAAAACTTTATCTTATAAAAAAATGAGTGCCGCCATTTTAGCTTATACCGGAAGTGACGTAATCAAAAGTAATATCAGCATTTTCGCCCGAATGCAATCGATTGGCGAAAACTCGATAACTTAAATAGTTTTTGAGTATAGAGCGTTGCAAGAAAATGTGTACGGACAGACTACAGACGACAAACGGAATTTTTTTCCATTTTTTGAATCTACGTATTCAGAAACGCAAAGATATGTAAAAATTTGCATAGGTCAATTTTTTGTTTTGGACACTAATACAATACTTCCCTTTCACTTCGTACTCGGAAAGTAAAAAGGGGCAAATAAGGGAACTGATTCATGTATTACCAATTCCTTGAAGGTCCTATTTTACAGTATTTTACTTATAACTCGAAAACGGTGGATTGTAGAAAAAAATGCTTTACATAAAAATGAAAGTTTATTAAATTTGCTACAACTTTGATTTTATACATGATTATGAAAAAACGCACTGTTTTTGTGTTTTTGACTCTCCAAAGTTGAATATGTGTGCAAGATGACACGCATAATCTCTGGTCGCTGCAACAGTATAAGTTGAAATACGAGGATTTTCATCAAGCAGATTCGAGATTGAGGCCAGCGTTCGCTGATTGACCGATTCTGAAGGTCGTCCTGATTTGGGGCCACCCTTAAACCAATGCCACCCAGTACTGATAGTCCGATCACTGGGTGACTTGTCACCATAAGCGGATTTGACTGGTTGCGCCCCGAGGTGTGGGTGTCGTAAGACAGGCATCCACTGCTCTCCAGCTTGAGCCTGTCTTAACGACCCACCAGTCTTTGAGGATGGCGATGAACTTTGATTTTTTCGGATAGTCAAAATTAGTATGTATTAATACTATTTGTAGGTACTGTATGTATTGTATTTTCATTCTTCTTATGTAAGTAAAGCGTGATTTCCATTTTTTCCACTCTGCTACCTCTCTGTTATGCAACTAAGATGAGGTTTCGTTGAGGAAAAAACTCACAGGAAATCATGTATAGATCATATACATATGTATAAACCATATATGAGTGAGTTATAGCCCTCGATAACGAAAAATCGAAATGATTCCTTTCCCGGTAAAATCACGCTTTTTTGCAAAATTCTTAAAAACGCTGTAACTTTTGACCTACAATATATCAATTCACATATGTTATACATTCTTGAAGGAAATTTAATGTTCTAATTCTAGTGTAAAATAAACGAATGAGGCGTTAGAAGAAGAAATTCGATGAAAAACGAGAGCCGAAAAGGTTTTTTTTTGGAGGGTCAATAACTCAAAAACGATGCGTTTTTTCATAATTATGTATAGAATCAAGGATCTACCGTTTTCGAGTTATAAGCAAAAAACTGTAAAAGAGGCAATCTGCGATAGCGTGGAAAAATTCCTGCTCATATACAGAGACCAAATATTATGGTTCTAGCAGTGCTATTTTTTGTTTTGCTGAATATCGCAAATTGTATGGAAAGGCGAACATGAAACATTCGTTTTCAAACAAAGCGGCCAAAAACTTGATTACAAAATTTGCATGTGTCAATTTATGTTTCTAATTAAATTTCTTCTGTTCCGAAATTGCCCTTAATGGCTTTGATCTTGTTCTTTCAGTTTTGTAACAAATATAAAAGTTAAAATATGGTAATAAATTTACACACTGAATCTTTTAACCTTTCGATCTAATATTTCAAAATTACATCGACCTAATGCAAAACTTTCAAGTGCATAAAACTGTAGACGGAAATATTTGTCTTGCTTAAGTGCATTAAGTTGGAATAAACAGTTGAAGTTTACCTTAAAAGGTGAGTAGTAGCAAAGAAAATTGGAAGGATTTACCACATTAATCCAAATTAAATCATTTTGGACAAATGTAAAAAAGTTGTTTATTTCAAATTATAAAAGTTTAATGACTTAATTGATGTTAAGTAGCAGGAAAGTCGTTAATTCTTTTCCTCTCAGTCTTGAAAGCATTAAAAAGATTAATTTTAATGTAGGGAATGTTTAATATTCAGATATGGAAGTTTTAATACGATGCTTTTTCCACTTTAATTTACAAAAGAAATTGAAAGTGATATCATTATAGTAATGGAATGCGTTAGATGGTGAAAACGTTACCTAAGAGTAAGAATTATTCTACTTCAAAGGCATCCATCTCTTCCGCACTTTTTATTTATTTTCAAAACGTAACTTGTCAAAATAGATCAAGTTAAATAAAACGCGTCGCAACAGATGTATTTTCTTAATTAGTTAATATACAATGAGCTTAAAATCAACATTAATTTATTATTGCTACAGACTTGTTATAAACTTCCATGGATGGATATGTTTAAATTTTGATTGAGTTTGTTATGAAATTTACAACATACACAAATTATTGTTCCTACATTACGGCTCCCTCGAGCACAATTGCTATTATTACAATTTACAACATGATAGAACGGGACATATACAATATTAACTGTTAAATTGTGGGTCACAAAAACATTTCAATTTCATTACAAACAACTAGTTGTTAATGTTATGTTTCAATCCATACAACATGATTGTTTACTCGGTTTACTTTCAAAATATGGATCAATTAGTCGTTTACGATCGTTAATCGATACGCCTATTACGTTTGAAATTCGTCGATTAGGTACCAAAAGGTTTTCATAACTTGTTCGCAACTCGAGTATAGTCGCGAGGGTAGTGAACTTTGGTGACTTTTATTAGCCAAAAGTGGAATAAAAAAGTTATACCTACTGAAATTAATTGCACATTTATATGCTAAAAACGTGTTCGATTATCTAAAAATGGAATCCTTTAATGTTTAAACTTTTAAAAGTGAAATACCAATACAAATTCGCAATTCCGTTTGTAAAAATTTATAATAGCTTCTTCAAGGTTTTTTCACAGAAATTACCGATCACTTAGTGAATCATCAATGTTTTGGAGTACTTGTAATTATATACTTTTTGCAGATATAATTAAAATAATTCAATTAAGGCCACCGCAATATTACATGTACGTCACTGTCTCAATCCTACTATACACAATTACCTATAATATTTTACCATCTTCTATTAAAATTTGGATTAATTATGTTTTTCTAGTAATACCTGTTTCATATGAACGATTAAAAGGTGAGAAATAATAAATATTCTATTTCATCAACAATATTGCACTTATAATCTTCAGTTACACAGAAATCAATTGCTGCAGAAGATTATTTCACTATTTTTACATACTTGATATCAATCATTTATCTTTCAATTCATAAAGCAAATCTGTGTTGTAGCGTACCCAGGCCAGTCGCGAACGACTGTGCAACTCGTATTTTAAAAAGTAAAATTTCCGCCAAGTAACGGCAACCGAACGCAGGTGATGGTTAAAGTATATGACTGTTGACTGACAAGTGGTAGTACTCAACGTGGTGAATGAGTTGCACGAAGATGTGTGGGTCCTGGGTGCTGCTCTTATAAGGATCAACTAGGTCAACATAATTAAAAAACACAGGGGTTGTCCTGTTAACTTAAAACCGAGGTAGAAAAATTACTGACAAACGCTAATAAAATCGATGTTTAAATTAACCTCCACACAATTTGGTATTAGCTCTGGATGTTCACTGACTACAAGGAGGAAGAAAACCCTCCAGGATTTTTAATGAGGCCGATTTGCAAAACAGATTTCCCACTTGCTGTCACTTACATCCCTATATAAATTCCCACATGTCATTGCACTTTCTCTACACTGTTCTCAGTGCCAGGATTTTCATTTTTCTTTATATTTTGAAATTTAAAGGTATGATTGATAACCTTTTGCCACAACCCGTCAAGGAATAGATTGACTGTCCAAGATTATTACCTCCACAACAAAGTACTTCATATAGTATTATTAGGCATGCTTTTTAGTACTACATTTGCTGCTAATAGATGAGATGGAAGTGGACGGCGCTAATAGTAATATTATCCGCAAGTAACAACAATAACTTAACTTAGTTGCATTAGATGGCCTGAAGGAAAAATTAAAAAAATTTGCTGTTGATGGAGAAATTTGCGATGTTTACGAATCCAGTGTTATGCGCGAAGACGAAAATCGAAACTGTTGTTTGCTTCGTGAAGGTTTAATAAATGTTTACGACCACGAACGTAGCCATCGACAGACTGTGATTACAAATGACATGAAATTCATTAAAACGGAAAGTTTATTGGAAACTAGTATTTCGTGATTAGTTAGTAATTTACGAAATTTTAATTGAAAAACTGGTGGAATAATTTATTCAGTACCGGAATAATAAAGCTAGTAGGTTAGAAGCACATCAAAAATCTGGTCGTGTTCTATCTCGCTTAGTTTAACGTAAAAATGTTCCTACTTTTAAAATATCAAAGTTGATTTTCCGGACACACAGATCATTAGACCAGGAATTATAATAAACATTCCCTTGATTGAAAATGAACTATAGTTTCACATTAAGTTGATCGAAGTATGGACTGCAGGTTAATCAATGATAAGATCAATGACATTTCGATTTTCCTCCCCATAGAACTTTCCGTTTAAAAGGTTGGCAGTGAAGAAAAACTTACAAAGAAATTGAAACATATATGTAAAATAGTAGCGAAATTTTATAGCTAGATTAGACTAAAAATGATAAAAATATGAATTATTTGACCAAAATGATCTCTTCGATTTTCCCCCATGTAAATGATGGCAAAAATGGAGAACTGTGGTAAATTACAGAAAATTTAATTTACCAACCCAATACAAGTAATATTTTACACAAATTTGAACGTGCCAACACCTTACAATTTACGTCGGAAGTTCATCAAACACAAACAGATACAGGACAATAATGCTCTTTGGAATAAATGATGCGGCCGCACCATTTCAAAAGATTGTAGATGATGTACTTATTGGCATAAAAAGTAAAATGTATCTATAACCAACCATATAATTACTCGCGATAAATCTGAAACTGAAGACCATCTTATATCACACTTGGAAGTGTAATTGCAACTCAGAAAATGACAAAACCTTTTACAACAATAAAATTTTTTTCTAAGATTAATAAAACATTTCAGGAAATGTATACGTAACTAACCAAACTGCCTAACATAACAGATAACACGTAATTCAGAATTCAGGTCGTCTACAAATAACTCCATAGATTTCAATAAATCGAGATCGAGACCTCTCCATCACTCACGTGTAGCCACCATCTAATCACCAAGTAATTCAATTCTTAATTAGTTCGGTGTCGAATAGTTAAGAAGAGTATAGTTACAACATTAAGCTAAATATCTACCAATGTTTATTCTGCAAAGCCACGAAACGTGTTCTCTAGCAAATAAGGTCAACACCAATGAGAGTTACGACTTACCAACCACTAAAGATATCTGCTATTTCAGAACACGCATCCTCAAAAAAACAATGTAGAGACTTTGAAACGTGTACTGAAAGTTAACATTTTCCTGAGAAAGGATATGACAAACACAAGGAAACCGTTCACATCAGCATCGAAAATCTCGTATTTAATATTACCCTCTCAATTCGTATAAAGGGCAAGTACAAATCTCAAAAGCGTACAAGGCAATTCGCCTAAAATAACACATTTGCAATTTAAAAATCGTATAACACATTTTTGCATCATTTACAATCTGATATAATAGCAACAATCTAATAGAAAGGATTGATTTATAGATGATAATCACAGAAAGCATTGCGTGTCTTACAGGAAGAAGAACCAAACACTCTTATACAACTCAAACATTATGCTATTCTTTTTATATTTACCTATATTTTTTATAGTACACTTTTTTATTGGATACACGATTTTTTCCTATATTACGCGAAAAACTATGTTAATCTATCTTAACATTGTAATATCAGAATAATAATGAGTAATTCCAATTATATACACTATTATAGAATTAAAGAATTTCATAAAAACATCGGCAAAGTTTTTAGCAAACTTACTTGAGAGGTTCAAATTAGTGATGAATGTAAAAACTTGCACAATGCTAAACAATGAAATTCTTTTAAACATGTTCTGCTACTACCTACTATATACTTATTGCATTGGAACAGACTTCAAAGGGTGTTTATTTTACAAAAAGGAATAGGTATAGTATATAGAGGCTTCCCTGTGATATTCATGTAATTATTGTATAGATTCTGCATGTGCTTATGATCTTAACGTTGGACACTAAGTTAAAAGGTTTCATTTGTTGATTACGAAGTTACATATCTACAACACGAGTCCCAAAGAAAATAGTCCGCCCTAATAATCTTTGTAAATAAATTTTCTATCCAAAAACGGCGAGACAATGATGTTAAAGGAGATATGTTATGACATACATTGCGTTTCTTCTTCCTTCCCCTACCCTCCATAGCCCCTAAATGACATTTTTCAAATAGGAATGGGGTCGAGTGACACCTTCATTGAAAGGTAATTTCATTCTCACCATGACCCTGTTATTGTTTTTCATTTTTATCGATTCGTTCTTGAGAAATAAGGATGAACGTTGTTGAACAATGGCCTCCTAGATCTCCCTTTGGATCTTTTTATCTAAAAACCAAAATATACCTATGGCCACAAAGCCTGAAACCCTTGAAGATTTACGAAATACAATATTGTTACCTCTACGATTAATAACGCGTGAAATGTTTGCTAATGTACGCACACGTTTTGAAGATTAATCGTATTTGTGTATGGAGGTCAACGACGGAGGTCATTTTCAGTATTTAATAATAAAGTAATGTTATAATTTTGATTTTCTTTAATAAAATTAATGTTATAAATAAAAGTTTTCAGCACTAAAAAAAATAATTACAGAAAAAAGTTATGTCAATTGTTTAACAACGTCATATCACGAAGCGATAAACATGAAAAACAAAAACGGGGTCATGTAGAGAATAAAATTACCTTTCACTCGACCTCCCTTACTATTTTAAAAATTTCAAGGATAGAGATAGGGGGATGAAGTGAAAGAAACGCAATGTATCATAACGTCCCCTTTAATATCAAATTTCACTTGTCTCGCCGTTTTTGGCTGGAAAATTTGTTTATAGAGATTTTTAGGGGGAGAATTAAGTAGTGATATCGCACCTACGTGCAAAGAGGGATAGACTGTGGCTCTTTCCATTACTTCGTAAATATAGGAAGTATATAACCAAAGAAACGCGTCAAGCTTAATAAACGAAAGTACCAAAAGGAGCTACACAATTGGAGACTAGTACTTGTGGGTTTCACAAAAGTCATTGATCCAGTGTTAAGCCGGTGTTACGTGTTACATTTTTTCAATCCCGGTGTTAAGGAATATGATTGGTTATGTGGTGGGCGTATCCATATCGCAATTGGCTGATGAAAATTTGTCCACCAATCATATTCCTGAACATCGGGATGTAACACTGGATTAATTAGTATTGTAAAATCAGCCCTAGATAAAATACGGTGCTACGAACGAAGCTACACACGAAAAATTGAACACTATGAATAAAGATGAGGACATGAAGACAAAATCAAGTTTAGACTCGCAGGATCCACACTGAATAGAGGAATAATAAAATAAACGACTAATAAGCGCAAAAATGTAAGGAAAAAAATAGGAAATACAAAATCCAACGAATTGTGGCAGACTTTCGCCATAATATGTAAGAGGACATATTATGTAAAAATTGTAGTTGTTACGAACATAAAGTTGTAATATAAAAAAGTTTTCTTATATGTGATCTTTGTGAAGAAAAGAAAAGGCTGTTGTAGTTTCATATAATTATAAATTAAATAGTCCTTGTGCTGTTAAATAAAAATGTTAATTGTTCATAACTGTTTTGTTTTAGCAGAAAATCTTCCATACAGCAAATTATTGGCAAAGAAATTACGATTCAAAATACATTTTCTCAAGGCGTGAAGTTGGCACAAATAAAGTTTAATTGTTATTAAGCCACTAATAAATTTTAATTTAGAAAAATAATTTACACGGTACCAAATAAAACCACAGTTTAGGAATTTACATCCGTACTTTACGTGTCGAATTCAGAAACCTAAACGAGTGAAAGCGGGAAATAAATTCTGGTATATTTTATTAAAACTTCGTAATCAGATTATGAATTACAGTCACAGGGTTTTCTGCAAGATCTTGTAGGGAACGCGTGTGCGAATTTGTCTTCCATTGAAAGCACCCCACATTAATGTAAATTTACAACACGTAGCTACAACCGTACCCTACAGTTTCATAATTTTGTTCAGATTATACACCCCATCAGATCCTACACCTTTCCATCGTCTGTTTTTGTCATTATGACTACCAGATTCTGTATAAAGAGTCTCCTATAGATCCTACACATAATTCGAATCAGGATGCTTCTTCAGCATAACCATGATCAGGTCAACACAGCATTTTCCCCATACCATCTTTCTTTTCCAACTGACTATGCAGCATTCTCTTAGTATGTAGCAAATAACTTACCCTTTTCATATATCACACGGTCTCTACTAAGGTCACAATTTCTGACGCTGTTTTCATAACCTTCCTAGGAATCTTCAACCTGATTAGAAAAAAGCCACGAACTTTTCTCATTTTCTCCGAGTGCGAGTGTCTCGGAAGAGAATTGTACTTAAATCACATCCTGGTTAGACTATTGGAACGCAAGCCAATTCTGGCAAACCCTAATCCGCAGAAATACCACTTCTCCCCCCTACATTAACTTGGGAATGTAATAAAGAAAAATTAAAGTAAAGTTAACCTTTTCACAGGGTATTTTCGGGAAACCGCTTTCTGTAAATCCCCAAATGCCGCGCCGCGCCGCAAGGTGATTCACTCCTCGGCCCTATTCAACCAACTCTCAACTAACCTCAAACGCGACCGTAACTGTACCCCAAGTAAATAATCCGATCTTCAAACAACTAGTCTACGAATTCCTAACGGCACTTGTCTGAATATGCATTGAAATTTCATAATTTTGCACCATCTGAAAATTCTCCCCTAAGTACTGTGATGGGGACCCAATGCAGAGCCCATTAATCACGCGTCCGTGTTCTTATTGAAATGCACAGCTAAATCCCTGAAATCGACTCGCCGCTTCCTAATTTACTTTCAGACCACTACTATCTACGCAAGATCTACTCGTTACGTAAACTCTCAACAGTGGCGTACCCAAGGGGGGGATAAGGGAGATATATCTCCTACCAAGCGTCCATCCCTTCCATTCTATTTTACGCTTATTCTGATTAATCCTTAAAAAAGACCTATCTTAGAAATTCAAGCTCCCAGAACAGACTAAATAGACTTCATAGGGAACTACCCATTTCGGAAGACGAAATAATAGAGAAACTTGCACAACAGCCAAGGGGATTGGATTTTGTATTGTAATAATTTTATTTTATACCTTCCTGTAAAACAAATGTTTTTTAAAATTGGTAGATCACACCGCACTTTTTATATCCCCTCTCAAGGCTGTAGTCTGCGTACGCCACTGACTCTAAAGGTGGGGAAGTGGGTTGATGCGCAATTGTTGTATTTTTAGGCATGAAATAGGCGTTAGACAAAGTCTACTAGGTACCTACACAAATCACTAGTTAAGTTAAGGTGGGAGAGGACTAATCTCAAGTCTTCATGCGAATGCTAAGTACATACTTTTGCACTTTTTCCCATTACTGTACAGTTTATTCATCAAATGGACCTACAAAGAAAAACGTTGGTTGCAAAATTCAGTTTATTCAGTGCTCAGCGGGAAGCGTTACTTAAAAGCTCCCTTAATTGTGCAGTGTGTGTGGACACCATCATGCACTTCTAGCTCTTCTAGAGCTACCCCTATCGTTTTTTGCATGTAGTGAAGGTAATTATCTCCCATTGGGAGAGTCTTGAATGAAGTAAGACCCAATTGTGGCATAATATACTAACTCAAATATTGACTATGATTTTGTACCGAAAAGGCCGCCAAAGGCTTTTTGCAATTTTACGTGATTCTGAACACGAAAATTTGACAATAAATTATTATGTGAGTTCATATTTAGTGTTAGGTACATGAGAAACTTCTAACTTAAAAATAAATTTTGTAGATGGATAGGGTTGGATTCTTCTGCCATTTAAGTATACTTTATTTTTCAATATAAAAAATACATTTTTTGGTTCCGACGACAACGTTTCGCCGATAATCGGCTTTATCAAGTCTCTTAATTAAAAAAAATTTTTTTTTTAAGTTAAGTCTTAAAACTAAAATTTTTTATACTGAAAAATAAAGTATAAATGGCAGAAGAATCCAACCCTATCCATCTACAAAATTACCACAATGATGCCGTAACACACCCCACAAGAGTTAAAAATAAATCATAGCAACTTTTGTCCTCGTTAATTTAAAAAAAAATCCTTTTCCCTAAAATGTAGGTACATGAACGGAGGTTTTGGGTATGATTTTATTCAAGTTCTTTTATTAGAAATAAGGTATTTGTAAAAGTGATTACCTATTGTAGTTTTCCAATTTTCCGATACAAATTATGAATAGAATCACTTATAATAAAGCGATGAGGCAATAATGGCTAAGTAGTGAATGAATTCATTAACATTTTTAGGTCCTCGGTGAAGAGAAGAAGAAGATGGTTATACGACAAAGATTCGGAAATGTCAATGATAAACTATGTTAAAGTAGCAGGAGAATTCTCAAAATTCATAATCCACTCATACTTTCCATATGAATAGATTTCTAACAATTAGCAAAAACTCACTTTTCGCACATACTAATAGGTAGTTACTTTTCTGTAGGTGCAGATTATTATTGGAATGTATAAATATTAATAACAATTATAAATTCTATAAAGGAAAGAATAAATTACAAAAGAATACTAAGTAAGAGCCAAATACAATTAATTAAAAAAGACAAGGTTGATACTTATTGTAAACAGAATGGCGAAATACATTTATGAGTTAAAATCTGGGAAAACCCTTAAAGCAAAAATTTTAATTAAAGTTATGAAATTGAGACGACTTATCACAAAAGTGGAAAACAAAATTGAAATTTATCATTTGTAGTCAACTGTCAAGTCATCGGCGAGTTTGACACACTAAAAAATCGGGTTAGCACGCGTTTAAAATCAGCAATGAATGAAATCAGCGAAAGTATTTTTTTTAGTTACAAAAAAAAGCGAAATCATTTTACTTTCGTTGGAGTACAACGTACCAAAATAAACAAATTACGAAAGGTTATTATTCTTAATCCTCCGCACTTGTTACTTAATTTAATTTACACCTCACGAAGTTTATGTCAACTAAAGAGTTATGTTAAAAACGGCAGTTTAAATTAAAAGGCAGGTATTTTAATGGAATATTTCGCAAATTGGATATTAAGTTCTAATTTGGCATATCACGAAAATTTTGTTATGCCATAACAGCTACAACTAGAATAGAAAAATATTGTTGTTAAGTTAAGGAAAGATACGTTCATTTTTAATTAATAAAGTAAATAGAATTTTGTCCTCATTTGATTGCATGCATGTTTAGTAAATAATTTATTGGCTCATAAATATCTATTCTTGGACACATTGTTCATTTATTCCTTATCGATGTGGTGTATCTACGGCATAATTTAAAAGGAAAAAATGTGAAAGAGAACTGATGAACTAAGCAACTTATGGAGATAGCATTTTGGAAAAAATTCTTCTTATTGATATGGATGGTGTTTGTTATAAGAATAAATTAAATAATAAAAGGATGTGTAATAGCTTGCAATAAATTGAAATTTCTCTTGCATAAGAAAATATTAATCACGGTTGAGCAACAATTGTTATAGGTACATTATATGTAGTATACAGGTTCAAGATCTTGATTGAGAGATTGCGTAAAGACGGTAGGTAGTGGAGAAAATCGTTTACTAAATGATTATGTACCTTTCTTTGTGGTTGTCGAACAGTTGGTTGAGTTACAAAGGTCCTCAATGTTGTTAGAGGTCCTGGAATACTTGTCAACATGGGTTGCACGTGCACCGCTGGATGTTGTAGTTGTAAAGGTGAGGGATGTATCGGCACGGCTACCATTTTTTGTAAAGGAACACCCCACGGTAAGTACCAGGAACCGGGATGGTGCTGCATTTTTAAATATAGGTACTGACAAAATTTCGACCACCAGAACTAATAGTAGATTTATGTAAAAACCGCTATTGTTTAATTTTAGCTTTGGCAACGTTTGTTAAAGTAATTTAACTAATGGAACAGGATATTTAAATACAATTCTTACAAAAGAAAAAATCGCGACATTTTTCGACACAGAATTTGGGAACTTGATATATTAAAATAGTACGAACAGTTTAGATAATAATTTTAATTTTTGGTCATTTTAATTGGGCACATTACCGTATTGTGTGTGTTCTATTCACAGAAATCGCCACAATAAAATTAATTACCACTAAATTTTACTACGATTTGATAGCTTTTTAATGAAAGTCAATAACATACATAGTACGTAAGCAGGTGTAAATCGCGTGCTAATAACGAGTTTAGTATATGCGAGTTCATTCTACAACCGTTAAGTAATAACTAACCGAATGTAGCGCGCTGCAGCTCTGGTAACAAGAAAGCTCTACCGGGCACGTTTGAGCCCTGCGTAGCAGGAGCTTTCGGCTGCAGTAGATATTGTGCAAAATAAATACTGCGCCCCTCAGCTAAAGCTTTTGAGATACTGTCCTACGAACTTTATGAAAGGGATGGTTTGAATTTTGAGTGTTTATTTTTCGCGTTTATTAACTATCACAGCAACACGTCCTTTTTCAAAAACTTCGCAATATCGTCCGCAAAAATAACAAATAGCACTTGAAACACAATACAACCCATTTAAAAAGGAATCGTAATATTTTTTTAAATACTTTCGGCCATTTATTTTATCAACTGTTGTAACTAACTAAAGTACCACAACTGCCACCATTAAATAAACACGAAAAATCCCATAAACACTTTTACCCTCATATCTATCTAAATTTAGCTTTAAAATTGAACTAGACCGAATTAAATTAAGTCAACGTTTTTCCTATGACCGAAATTTGTTATTTCCAGAAAACCTCGATATCTTTTTACTAATATTGAAATAGAAAACCGACGAAATGGTTTACCTTGAAAATTTTACGCCAGCTGATAGAAATTCCATAGAACCGATATTACACATTTGCCTGACCTAGCCACAAGAAATTTTTTATTAACATACCTAACCCATATATGTCATATTTACTACTACCCGTTTATACATGACCTCCACCTGTATTAGGCAAATAAATGTAAATTTTCCATAAGAAGACTACATTAATGTAAATTGTCATATGTCAACGTGTCGCATTATGCAATTGAATTATTAAAGTTAGCTTTATACGGAGCTGATGGCAAATTAAATAATCAGCATAATAAATAACTTATGGGACTAAATATAGATGAAAGGGAACCAATTTTTTAAATTACAAATAAATGAGGAATCTACGCCTCTAAGCTTATTTTTTCTTTTACCAAAAATACAAGAAGCAGGGATTCGGTTGCAATCACGCAAACACGGAATGAAGACCATCAACTTCAAACAAGAGGGGTAGAACAAATTTGGACGTCAAACATTACTAAATAGTGATAAAACGTATACCAACCTCCAAACGGATAATGGCCGAATTTGCAAATCAATATACGTTTCAACTCTTTGAATAAATACTGTTCAAATAAATAATAAGAAACAGTCACGACATGAGATATACACATAGTTATTGTTGATTAGTTGGTATACGTGCACACTGAGTTAAATTAACGTTTTCTGGTTTATTATACTGAACGTACACAAATTAGGCCCGGTATTCTGATCTTATGTACCTATAAAGTATCTACTGTTAGTACCTAATCTGAGGGTTAGTATTATATGAAGCAATTATCCATTGCGGTATTTCCATTACTTTCCGATAAATATGCATCTTATGGATCTTATGGATTTTGTTAAGTTGACAGGTATGTGACAGCAATAACTTCAAAGAAAATTTTTAGGAGACACAAAGCGAATGTGAAGGTTACTAACGTAAGAAATCAATGGCAAACTATTTCCAGAAATATACGTAAATCTAAATACGTCGTTAATTTGTAAACTTTGTTATAAAAATTTATTAACTATTCTTGATCGTGACCGATCGGAGAAGAACGTTTAATTTCAGTGCGTCTGAAAACCGTGTTTTGATTGACTTAGTGCTCGAATACCGGGAAATTATTGAAAATAAACAGAGCGACGCTGTTACGTGGTCAAGTAAAAAGAATGCTTAGTCTGAAATCGCCGAAAAATGTAGGTAATGCCACTAGTAGGCAAACATCGAACAGCAGAAGGTTTCACAGTATTTTATGTAAAACCTTAATTGCAGCAATCTAAGTCAAATATGAAACTGTACAATTTCATAAGTAGGGATTCATGGGCTTGGCTTGAATTTTTAAAGCTTGATATAAAGCAAGTCAAGCCTACAAAAAACCAAACCAAGCTTAAGTATTACCCAAGCCAAGATTCTTTATGGAAAAGCTTGAGTTTTCAAGCTTTTCCCAAGCTTTCAAGCTTATACTTCTAAGTATTTTTTTACTATTCCATGGAACATAATTCTTAGAAGATCCAGCTGATGATTTTGCATTCTACCATAAAAGAAGTAAGTACTCACGTGTAATTCAGAGTATATTTGAGATAGTCTGTGCTCTACTCAAACAAAATATACCATTAGTAGGTTGATTCGATTTAGTAAGAAAAGAATAGTTTATTTAAAATCTTTGTAAAAAAAATTACATAATACATTGCTCAAAATCGCAATGGGCGCAACGGTACCTTGTACAAAATCTGTTGCAAAGTCGCGCTGGCGCTGTAACATTAGTTCTTAATTGTAAAATGATACGGCTATCAGGTGATGCCCTGCAACGGTTTTTTATTTGTACCAACTCAGAAATCATAAAAATTATATATTAGAAAATGTGAATGCGTAGATATTCTGAAAAATGTACGGTCTAAATAACGGTTCTTCGGCATTTTCAGATAATTTGTTAGAACTAATAGTTAACAATCGCTTGCTTAAGCACTCAACGGTCACTAAAAAAAGCTTGATAAAGCTTGGGAAAGCTTGATAACCAAGCCAAGCCAAGCTTTTCTTCTTAAAAAGCTTGCCTTTCAAGCTCAAGCCAAGCTATTATATTTCAAGTCAAGCTACTTGGTTTGGTGAATCCCTGTAAGAAAAACGTATCTCACTGGTCGTGAACCCAAAGGCGATTACGAATAAAATACATCGGTGGAAGGTTTGTAAGCGGCTGGTAACAGTGATCTCCAGACCATCTCATACATATAGTTTGCACACTGTAAGTACTTTTTTCATATTATTTTTATTAGTAATTGGTGAATATTTGCTCTTGATTAAAGGTTCTGGAAGAAACTCATTTCACTATGAACTGATAAAATTACGTTTTAGATCACAGCAGAGGTGTCACGTATGCACAAATATTATACTTTTCTGTCCGTCGAAGCAAAGCAACAAGCCCCCGTTTCCACTGTATATCTTAATTAATGTTAAACAATTATTATAAATGCGCCTATTTTCAGGCACCCTCAACCGAAACACCGGGAATTGTAGTAATAATACTTTTTAGGGTTTCCCGTTTATATACTTTTTAACACCGGCTTGTTGTTATGGCGTTCTTCGACATCCAGAATAAGATGGACTCCAATAACATTAAAAACAAAAAAAAACATGCTGCACTGCATGTCAAAGGAGTAACAACCTGGATAACACAGGAACAATTTTCAACTCTTGCTGCAGCCAAAGCCGAATTGGTAAAAATGAAAAAGATGTCAAGGAGCAGAACGAGAATTAAAAAAAAGAAAATGCTCTGAAACTGGAGAACCTGCGGGAATAATTAAATATAGTCTATGTAAACTATTTTCAAACCCATGTGATCTATGTCGTCAGAATGACGTTTTGTTATACCAACGTACCAGTTATAGATCTGCATTACAAATTGCAGTGAGTTCTAGTGAATTTCGCTCGAGCTGGTTGGCGGAATTCTTTTAAAATAGTCCACATTGCTTTGTTTAATTTCTAACCTCATAATTTAATAACGTAACCTTTCTATTGAATGTTGAAATGTAAACAAACATTTGACAACACGGTTTAAATTTGACGTCATGAAGTTTGATCACGTGCAATTGAAAATATTTTACAATAATGCGAATTGGACAGTAATTTTGTCAAAAAATTGAGATTATCTCTGAAAGTTGTCGTTGGATGACTTTTTACGATTTTAGTAAAGGCCCAACTCAACAACAATACATCATATAATCGATTCGTTAAAAAAACTGTTTTGTCTTGTCACAAATCGTGATTAGTGTTGAGATTATGTTCTTTAAAAATAAATAGAAAGAGGAAGCATTTATTTCCGGGGGTAGGGCCGAACAAAACCAAGCGACAAAAATTACGACGCGACGTGTATGTGGCAAATAGAAAGGTTTTAGATTGTTCTTTGAAACAAACCGTAAACTAAAATAATTTTAATGTGTTTCAACTTGTACATTAACGATAAAATCAATTAAAACAAAAGAGCCATTTAATGATTTTGGCGGAGAACGTCATATGTATAGCAATCCTTGGATAATAATGGATTATATTAGGGAAAGAAAACACAAACATGATCCGTATTAAACCATATAGGTATACTAATATAGCAAAACGAAATTAATTAAATTTAAAAATTATGGGAAAAGAAGAGTTTTGTACTTAGCAATTGTTGATATGCACAGTTATAAGACACTTGTAGATCAAATTTTTAAAATAAAAATGACAGGGATTATCTAGATTTGTTCAAACATTTTATAGGAAGACTTTCGAAAGAAAAAGCTCATAATAATATTTGATTTCATATTAAGGTGAAACGTGATCATTTCAAATACATAGTATCATTTATCAGTTTTATTTCTCATTAATCAACATCCATATTTTTTTTATTTAACCCCCTTTTGCTTACAATCTGTCCTACTCGGCAATAAGTAATTGTTATAATTATTATTACTGAGTTACACGGTGTCTCTTACATTGAAGAGACTCCTTTAGTTACATATCATTTTATATGATACTGTATGATAGTTACACATAATTAATTAAAAACTTAAAGTAATTTCTTTATAAGCATCCTAATTAAATCTGTCCATTAGGCACGAACTTCATAAATAAAAATGGACTGATAATCACATGTAGGTATACGAAATGACCTCTTACAGTGTCCGCCATGATGAGCGCAAATTTAACCGCGAAAATTTGAAATGTAATTCGGATGACGTAAAAAAATAACTTTTCTCAGTTCATAGCTGAGATTCTCACTTGAATTTGATAAAACGAATACAGCTATTATTATAAACAAATTTATTGTCCTCTTAACTGTTAAAATCTACAGGGTTATATCACGATTGACCACAGATTACATATAGTTGTGTAATCTGTGGCTTGACACAAGAAAGTAACAATGCGATCAGCTGCTAGCAGAGGTACCCACAATCACCGACCTCCAACACAAATATCTAAATGTTACCAGAATGTTACTAATATTTGCGCTCATCATGGCGGATCCTTGGTGGGGTCAAAAGCGAAGAAGTAGGGATATGCTATCAGCAGTCCATTTTTATTTATGAGGTTCGTGCCATTAGGTGATTGAGCTTCAAATGTTGCAGTCAATGCACTTCACCAGGGATTTCAAGTAATGTTCTCGCGAGAGGATTTGGATGCACTTCTACTCGAGCACCATATTTTACTGTGAATCGTTTTATTTCTTCTTTAACTGACGGAACCTCTAAGTCTCTTTCAATTTGATTGTTAGGAACGTACCATGGGGCATTAACTAATTGACGTTGTTTTGAAATCGTTGGAGTATTTCCAAGTTGGAGTTGCTTGCTGTGGCCCAGAGCTGTATTCCGTACGTCCAATACAGGCTTGATGATTGCCTTGTATAGGAGGAGTTTGTTTTCAAGTGTTAATCTGGGCCGTCTTCCGACGAGTCTTAGTTTTAGTCCAAGTTGCTTCCTCTTTGTGAAAATATGTTTTTTCCACGTTAGTCATCGGTCCATATGCATACCGAGGTATATAGTGTCTTCTGTTTGGGGTACTTAGCGGTCATATAATAATAATAATAATAATCGCTTTTATTGATTATTAGTTTGGTACCTACACCATAATCAATGGGTACAGGGTCAGATAAACCTACTGGATCACTGTTCTTCCCCCTGAACCCCCTTTACAAATACATACATAAATTTCTGCAAGTTACACTATACATATACAATGATACTATTTTGCTAGCGGTAACACTATTGAGTACAACTAAAACTATATTATAACCACAACTTAAATAAATTAAATGAACTCCAATCCAGTGCACTACAACGTTTAAGTATATTTGAGATTGATATTCAAGAATTAGCACAATAATAATGTGAGTGTGGGTGTCACACTCACATTCGCGCCCCAATTATTTGATGTTTCATTCTTCTTTTGAAGGCAGTGGCAGACAAAGGCAATAACTTTGTATTATTGTAGTTGTTACAAAATTTGCAAATACTGTAAGAGAACGAACGTTTGAAGGAGGATGAGTTAAACATTGGTATAGACAATAGGCCTCTGTGTCTCAAGTTAAGGTGATGTACATCAGTACGGAAAGTGATCTTTCCATACAAGTACGGAGGCATCTTTTTGGTTAAGATTTTATGGAAAAACGAGCATGAGTGAAGGAATCTTCTTTCGATCATGTTGAGCCAGCCTAGTTTGTGTATGTGTGTGAGATCCGTTCATATTTCTTAATACCAAACACGTATCGAAGACAGGAGTTCTGCACCCGCTGGATTATATCACAGTCTCTGGTCAACAGACATGGCCCATATAGTACATCACAAAAATTGAACCGTGATAGAACCAGAGAATCGCAAAGTAGTGCCTTCTGCTTGGTACTAAGAATGTGACGATTAGAGTACAAGCACCTCAGCTGGTTGTAAGCCGATGCTATAAGATTGTTGACATGCTTGGTGAATCTGAATTTATTATCAATAACAACCCCTAGATTTTTTACATATTCGGCTTCCCGAATTGTCTCATTGCCAATGTTTAAAATAATTTTGCCATTAAGAGCAGTTCTAAGTTTATCCTTGCCAAACACGATAAAATATGATTTAACTGTATTTATTACTAATGAGTGATCAAGGGAGGTTTTAAATATATTTTCCAGACCTTCATTGATGTTTGCCACAGAGGAATGGAGATCGGTAATGGGAAAGGAATAGTACAGTTGAGTGTCGTCAGCATAAAGATGATACTTGCAATGTTTTAAAACAGACAAGAGATTAAAAGTGTATACCGTGTACAGCAATGGATCTAAGATAGACCCCTGCGGCACACCTTTAGACACAGCAATTATCTCAGACTCCACCCGATTCAATACTACTCTCTGACATCTATCACTGAGGTAGTTATTTATGAGAGTTACAGCATCGTGATCCAGCCCTACATACGTCAATATAGCCTGTAAGAGTCTATGGCTCAACATGTCAAATGCCTTTGAATAATCCAGTAATACCAATACTGTGACAAATCGGTTATCTGTTTCAGCAATGATGTCATCAACTATATGACAAAGGGCAGTTGCACAACTGTATCCCGCACGAAACCCTGACTGAAAATCAGGCAGTATGTTGCGTGTGTTTAAGAACTGTCGTAATTGGTACTCCAGTACCTTCTCTAGCACTTTTGACAGTACAGGTAGCATTGTGATCGGTAGTAAGTCTTTATAGCTACATACACGGGAACTTTTTGGTATAGGAACAACCCGTCCTTCTTTCCAGGCACTTGGGAATATTGAATATTGTATACAGTAATTTACTATATGAGGCAAGAAGAACGGGCAACATATTTTTAGAACATCAATGTTGACGCCATCACAGCCGCTTGATTTAGATGACATTTTGCTTATAGATAATATTCTGTATGGTAATGGCACTAATTAGAGTGAATGAAAACTTAGCAGGATCTTTGTGGTAGCTACTGTTGGCGTATTGATTTACAAGGTCAATGTTATCAGACGCGCTGTTAACAGATTTTACAAAATATTTGTTAATTTCATTGACGTCTTGTAAATTGAGTGGGATTGATATAGCACAACTGGCGGACATGGAAAATTAAAGCAAACGAAACGAAATCGGTACAAGTAACATTTACCCTAAACAATAGCTCTGTTTAGGGTAAATGTTACTTGTACCGATTTCGTTTCGTTTGCTTAATTTTCCATTTGGTAAGCTAAGTTTGTAAGGTATCTAGATGTTCTTGCAAATAGTGTGAGGCAGTGTCTGGGTTGGCATGTACTGGTAAGAGAGCTGTATCGTCCGCGTATATTGCCACTGCAGTAAAGTTTGTTGTAGGCAGATCCGCCGTATATAACAGGTACAAGACGGGTCCCAATACGCTCCCCTGTGGCACTCCGGATGTAATGGGCAATAAAGTATCGGTTTGTTAAGTAGGATTTAAGAACGGTGCCGGTACTATATGAAAAGTGTTGTTTTAGCTTGTACAATGATTTCATACTAAGGTGATACGCGGTAATCATTCCAAACAGTATAAGTTATCAGTTTATTTCTCATTAAACAACATCCATATCCGAGTTTTTCTTTATACATTTCTTATGCCCAAAAATGGGAATCGCAAGTAGCAATTAAAATACTAATGAATTAGAAGGGGATAAATAGCACCAGTTCTATAATTACATGTAGGTACTATAATAATATGTTTTATCTACTATTCATATATAAACTTCAACATTACGACACTCAAATGAGTATCGTAATGAACTATTTTACCGCACTCATTTATTAAGGTGACAGATGACAGATATGCCTACTAAATTATTTCTAATTTTTTACAAATTTCTTTCGATGGACAATATTTTATGAATAGTAGATAAATTATACGATATTCGTATCGTAACATCATTTTACGATACTCGACGGCTTATTAAACTCGGCCTGCGGCCTCGTTTACTAAACCGCCGTCTCGTATCGTAAAATGATACGTTACGACACTTTATTGTATCGTAAATAACTATTAGCTGTTTATAGTTAATTTTACGTTTAATAGTTGTTTAGTTTAATGGTGTTATTGTTAAATTATTAACACTACATTTTATTTGCCGTTATCATATTTAGTATTGTGAGTAGGTGTGCTATTCTGCTAGAATAACTTGAATAAAATCCAAATATTTTCACAACGTATGAATGTTTCGGACAAAAATCGTTTATTGTTAGTAAACTAATTTTGGCACGATTATAAAACATTATATTATTGTGTCCTATTTCTGAGAATAATGTTTTTCGGTGTCTAAAGAAAATACAATCATCTACTCATAATGCTACTGACCTATAACTTTTAATTTTAGGCACGTAAAATTTATTTATGCTATCAATGGTTAACTGTGTAATACATTTAATCAGTAAATGCTTGTTCAGAAAATATTTAATTTTTAATCTGGTACCGAAATTTTATTAAAAAATTCCACAATACATACATCTCAGTAATTAGGTTAATGTTAAACAACAATTTCTTTATAGAAAAAAATACATCACTAATAGGTATGTGTTAACTGCAACTGTTAACTGAAAAATGCTAGTGACTATAAACAATTACAATGTCAATTATTATTTCATTTCCAATAACCCTCCGTTTCCATCTTTCCAGAGGACCTTACAACGGAGTATGAAACAACATTTCGGTGGTGGTTCGTTCTCACTTCTTCATCGCGTAAATTAAACCTACACCCTCCAATGATGATCAAATTCACAAGAAAGTGTTCCACCCTTCTTCATTAATGTACCTACCCACATCATTTTTTATACCTATCGAAAAAGAAAAGCTTCAGTCAAATTTGGTGATTATTTAATAAAACATTTTCATTTCAGTGATGAGACGAGAGAAACGGTTACGAATTATGTAACAGTCTCCAGTCCATAATTTCATTATCAAACAATACTTTCACAATTTTATGAAACCGTTTTATGAGCAACTTTTGTAATCATTTTAAAACGCTATGTAATTTGCAATTTAAATTTAGTTTAATACATTTTCATATAATGGAGGAAGCTCCTTGAACTGGATGATAGAAAAATAGAAAGACATTCCTGAAACATTAATAGATTTTATTAATTATTTGAGAGGAATTTGTTAGGGCTAGTGTTTCTCTTCGTTTAGTTTTCGTTTATTGCTAGATGTAGGTTATTAGTTCAACAAGTCTGTGCCTAAAAGTTTTTAAATATAAATTACTTTCACCAACGAATTTTTTTTGTTTCCATTTCGTTTAGAAATTAAAATAAGCCATTGTAGTTTCGTTCATTAACTTAATTAAGGAATCTAAATAACATAACTATGTAGTAATTTGACCAATTTGTACTAAACATTAATTAATAAAGTTGCAACTGTATAAAAAAATATTTCTTATAAATCATTTCAAATTACAATCTTTATTTCCATGTAATGTAAATGTGTGACAAATACATATTATGAAAAATTATTACTGAAAGGTTATAATAAATTTCTTTTTCTTGTTTGGAAATATCAAGATAACGCAATGGGATATTACACTTATTTATATAAATAAATAAATAAAATATCACACAAAATAATACATTATTTTAATACATCATTAAACTGCATGACATGAGAAAGAAAAAAATATTTATTTTAACGTATCGCCCTTATGGATTATTTTTCAAAACGAGAAAGTATAAGCTAAATATAGAGCAAAGTAAAAAATATAATAATATCGCAGAACATCGAATGATGCCACATTTTTACTGTTTGAACTTTAGGATTGTAAGAGTAATCAAATGGATTTTCAACGTTTTGCAATATTAACTTCTAGTAAAATGGGCAAAAATATGACATCTTGTTTCTAAAAACTCGGAGAGAGTAAATATTCTTCCCGGAAGAAGTTATAGGGCTTTGCACGAAGAAGAGTTATATTCTTTAGCTATGTCAAATATTGATAATTAATTAATTACAGATATACACAATGAATATCATAACAATGTTTCTTAATGAAAGGGGTTTATTTAAATCTATGTATTCATTACCATTTTAGTGCGTGAAGATGACCAGAACAGTCGAAACTAGGCAACATCTTTCATTAAGTAACATTATTTATCATGCAATAAACTATGGGGGGGATATGTTTAATTCTACTTTATTTTACCCTTCAAAGTGGCAAGAAGTGGCAAATGCAATTAAGGGGGATGTCCTACGCTACAAATTGACTTTGCATTTTTTTGTTTCGTAGACTTGTGGAGAAAAGTACATTACAGTAAATCGCCTTTTTCCAAGCTCTCGCCCATGTTAGATAATAAAGTTTATTATATCCTTCTTACAAATAAATAAATACATGATTCTTATCCAAATTAACAAAACATCTTATTTCTAATGCCACCTGTGTTTCGCCCTTCTTTCCACCTTTGCCCTCCTTTCTAACGCTTCCTTCATCCATCCCAATCCTTCCCCCTTCTATACTAGTATCACCCTTCTTTCCCTTCTCTCTTGTCTCAACTCCTCGCATTCCCGCAACATATGCCCCATGCTTTCCTCCCTTCCCTGCACATTCTACAAACCCTTTTCTTATCCTCCCACTAATACCTATTTTCATTCTCCTCATTTCCGCACCTAAATCTCGCCACAATTCTTTTCTCCTTCAATCCCATCTCCCCCAACAGGTACTTGGCCTTGCCATTTACCACAATCTCCCCGTATATCCTCTCTCTCCTTTCGTGACCGTGCACATCCTTATCCCCCCTAACCACCTCCTCTACCATCTCTCTCCTTCCTCCTTTCTTCTTTCCACCTCCTCCCTCGCATACCCCACCCTCTCATAATATAATCTCCTGTCCTCTTGTCCATACTTTATCGGTTTCCCCCTTATCTCCTTCATACATTCGTACCATTATTCGTACCATTATTATTTCTGTCTTCTTCCTGAGAGTCCTCGTACTTCACCGCTCTCTTTCCCGCCTGCACCCTTAATTTTTCCACTTTCGACTCTTCCCCCACTATGTACCCCGGCGTCTCTCTGTCCAGTCCCAACGTCCATCTCCAATACTTCTCCTGCACCTTCTCCAAACTCTCTCACTCCCTCCACCTCCACTCCCATATCTCCGCCCCGTATCCCATCACGCTCCACACCAACTTATCAAAAATCCATCTCCTCTTTTCCATATCCTCGCTCAAACTTTCAGCACCGAGTTGAAAAACGTATAACTTTCTTCTCTAGTTGTACAAAAAACTATTTCGCGGTACAGCCTTCGTTGTTGAAAAGTACGGTTACCTTTAGATCGCCGTACCATATTTATTTTGAAATTTTATTTTATATTAATCTATCTTCGTTATAATCATATTCTTCCCAAATATAAGTTCTATATTACTTGTTATATTATTTCCAAGTAATTTATTTAATAGTTGTTCCATTATAATGGCAGGAGGTACAACGCAAATTTTACAAATTAAAATTCTGAATTACCAAGGACATAAAATAAGTACCCTGCAAAATTTTTAGTTTATAAACGTTGTGATGTACCGCCTTTGGCAGCTCGATTTTAAACGTTTCCCGCCGTAATTTGGCCGTTTTTAAAATTTGTTTCGAAGTGATGGCCATTATTTATAATTCTTTTTTTTGCTGATGATAACGGAATGTGCTGATGCTGAAGAATTACGGTAGCAAAGGGAAAAGTAGTTAGTTCCCGGGACAGAAGGAAAAAGAAAAACGCTGGTGCTAGGGGGTTGACCTGACATCAAAATGTGCCGTTCAAAAGGTCAAAGGTGGCGTGTTTCAGGATTTTTCCTAAACAACACCCCCACCTTAGTTAATCTAGAGGGTGCTTTTCATGGGGGCAAAAAAAAATTGAAAAACACTAATTTTCATTCATACTGTCGAATAGAGAATTAAAAGACGCTTCAAATGAAGGGTCGCTCGACTCCCTTTCCCTATTTAAATTCTTGAGTTAAGGGTTGCTGGGGCTAGGGGGTTGACCTGACAAAGTCAAATTTGACATCAAAAGTTGTCCCCTAAAAATAAAAAATCGACGTGTCCGAGCGTTTTTTTAAGAAACTGGTCAAAGTGTCCCAAAACAGGCGTGTTTCCTTTTCAATGGCCCACCCTGTATAGGTACCTATATGTATTACTAGAACTAATCGTTACTTGATTCTGATCCGTGCGGTTTATTATCCAGGCTTGACCTGAGTATCGATAAGAACCGAAGTACAATAATAATGGTATAAATAATAATATAAATAATATACTAAATTGATTACCTAATTAGATTGAAAATGAGAAAAAAAATAGAACATAGTCTGTTGACAAGAAAAAACAAACCTCTACAACAAACGAGCAACTATAGAAGAATTTTGGCCATATACATCAAGCTGAAGTAGTGTGGTGCACCTAATTCGAAGCTTTATTAGAAATTTGAATGACATGAAGGAACCAGAAAGCAAATTAAACATCAAACACTGAATTTATATGCCTTGTCGAATTGTTCGAATACGTTGTATGACTATTTTAACACAAAATTCGATATATTCAGACTTTATGTAACAAAAACCTTATTTTGAAATATAAGTGATAAAATAATATTATTAATTAATTTAATGTAACAAAGAGGATAACTTTATACTTTTTCATTCATTGCCGCAAGTGAAATTGGTGGGTAGGTATCTGTAAATTTTATGGAAGGGCAATTTAACGTTTAATTCAAAATTAATTTCTCATTCAAGCGTGTAACACAAAAACCTGTCATTAGCTAGTCAAATAAATGTTCATCAAAAAAGCTTGTTACATCATGACGATGGCACATTCCCTAATTCTATTATTCAAAGGTTGTGAAAGAGAGATAATTATCGTTCAAATCTTAAAAAAGTTACCGCAGATATTTCCGCAACATCATTATAATTTTGTACATATGAGTAATTAATCAGGTTTTTATTTATTAACCTAATTTCCACGAGGTCGAAAGTCATAGTAATAATTATATAATAGCGTAACCATTATCAGAAAAAATTACCTTCAAGCATGAAGATGTACATCCTTGAATGTACTAAACTGGTACTTGTAATTAGTGAAAGGTATGAAAGGCGAATTTGATTCATAGGTAATAATCACCTGAAAGATAATTAAATAATTACGGTTTTCAGATCAAGAACCTCTGCGTACTGTATATTAGGTAGTTATTGTCTGTTGCCTTTGGTCCATCGGTTCTGTTGAACAAGCCTGGTATATTATACCAAATACGCTAATTACTAATCAAAGGGGTTAAGCAAATTTTAATTCGGGTTGCTAATAACATTGATTAATTTAGGTACGTAAAGTAAATGTAAAGAACCGTCGGTCGCCGCCAACCGCACTTTTTTTTTAAATAACGTATGAGGTTCAGAAGTGGTTTAAGTGGTTTTGATTATGAATTAGAAGTCCTTTCGAAGGTTTGAAATATGGAAATGGCGAAAGAAATTAAGGATTTCGTAATGAGGGACCGATGTTTTAAGTATCATTCATTTAAAATGTGATAATTTGGAAACCATCCCAACGAATGTCATGTATTTAGAAATTTAGTTTCTTCTTATACTAAATTTGTTTTATTAACAAAAAATTAATAAACTAACTGCAATAGAAACTTCTTGTACCTATAGACATTTCGCATGTTCTCAGTTTCATATTTTTTGCTGATTCGAAACATTTAATCGTCAAAAATATCAAAAGCAACGTTTTTACGTTGTTCTAAACGTTGAATTTCGTGAAAACGCATACATTTTTTACGTTATTATCAGTATAATATGCAAAGAGCTGTAACTGAGATTACCAACATAAAAATGTTATTATGATTTATGAATATATTAAAGTTTAAATCCACACTTTATGTGAATGGCATTTAAAGGAAAAGTAAGAATTACAGGCTGCCCCAACCGATTTACGCAGTGAATATAAAGAATTGAGAAGGTAGGTTCAAAACAGTTAATGACATCAACATTAATATAAAGATTAGTTGTATTTACCATTCTATCATTACAAATTTTTAGTTTTTCGCTGATTGAATAAGTAAACATGTTTTTATAAAAGCAAATAGCGATAACGATGAACTAAACTAAAAAATTCAGATACAAGGATTACTACGAATAATAAATTAAATTCGTAACGTAGTGGACGTATTCGTATATCATTCAACTACACATGGGCGGTCTTGGGTTCGAATCCTAACCGGACATTTGATGCTTAGTAAACGCATAGGGTTAATAATGCCCTCAACTCTCCTTCAAGTGGTCGATGTACAAGAAGTACAAGATGTATTACAGATCGATGGCAAAAGGTTGGTTTGCTAGTCGTTAAAACACTGAACACATGATCGGAAGACCGGTAATCCCAGAATGATTTAGGGCAGCCAATAGTATATGTACAAAAAGATATCTTTTCAAAGCGTTGGAGCCCTATTTTTTATAAGTTGGTAGAGTATCCCTTATTTAAACTAAATACGTCGGTTACCAAATGGTAAAAATCATTGTTGCCACAATCCACAATTCCAGGTAAAACAATAAGAAATAAAACCTAAAATTCGTCTTTGATAGTTATGAAATGGAATGAAAGGGTATTTGAGGAGACCTTGTTACACTAGGGGAATAAAAAAGTCATAAGTTTGAAAACTAGGAAAACAACCTGGAAGCTATTAGTGTTACTAGGATGTTTGCATTAACGAGAATAAAGTTATAAAAAGGTTATCCGCGAGTATATAAGGTCAGTTAAATGCCATAGTTTTAGTTATGAACAGTTAATCTTCAAGCGATATTAAGCTAACGAAAATAAATGCTACTCTTTGATCTTTTCTATTTATTGCTCGCATTCACTCGCATACATTAGACACGTATCATTTATACATTCTTTCAAATCAGGTCTATAATAAACAATTATCCACCCTCTTTTGATTATTCTACAATTTATTGACTTATAGATTATGAATTGAGTACTACTTCACTATATGTATCATATGTACTTTTTAATAACAAATTAACATCTCTAACGCCAACTATTGAACATTAGACTGTAACTCTAATTCCGCGAACATTTTTTCCATTTTTCCAAAAGAGAGCCATTTGCTATCATTCGAAATTAGGTGGATAGCTGTTACCGAAAACTTTGTTGGTTTCAATAATGCAATAAGACATACGAGTATCGTAGGTATCGACGCAAACAAGAGCGTTACATTTATGCCTCTGAGGAGAAGATCCTAAATTCGGTCTCTGGTGCTATTGAAAAATTCAATCGCTACTGTCTCAGAAGAATATTCATTCAACTGATGAACGACACCAAAGAGTTTTCGAAGACAGTTAACACAAAAAATAGAATAATAATAGTGGAAAGCAAAGCGTACTCAACACGTAGCTCTACGGGATCAGTTGTGCACTCTGTTGAAGTGCTCATTGAGTAATCTAGATTTAGACTCTAAACAGCTGATTCAGGGAGGAATAATAGACATAACAATCTTCAAAATAATGGAAACTGTTCCTACGCCATCATGGCGTAACAGAGAAGTTGAATTGCGTGTTACTCAAACTAAAATCAATACAATCGACGTTGGCCACAGAAGATGACTTCAAATTGGGGGGTATGGCTCTATGACAGTTCACTGAAACCAGCTCCCTAACAGAATGAAACACATTCAGTTTGAAGCAAAAAGGTAAACTAAGGTTTTTAGCAATATCACTCTCAATTACTGTAGATTGCTGTGATTATAAGTATATTTTGCTATGTAACGATTGTCTGATGGCATAGGCCGAGACTTCACAACTTCTTAATTATTTACTAGCGTGTTTTGCCCCCAATAAGAATATCTTCCACAACCGTAGGATGGCTTAAGTAGCGTTGCGGGGTCGGACGACTTTAATCAAAGGTCCAATTATGAGACTTAATTCACAATCCAGAAGTTAAGTAATCCGGTATTAAAACTGTTAGGATGAAGATCTGTCACTCAAAAATTCGATTCCACAACAACATTTTCGAAAACTAGAAATAATATTGCTGAATTGGCAAAATCTATTAAATTTTAGGATGATAGCCACCTGGGCGAAATGCTGAAAATTACAAAAGTTGGAATGTCTTGACATTAACCGCAAATGTTTCCATTAAAATCTGTATGGGGATGCATTTCGCGTCAAACATTTAAGCGAGAGAGGATTGGCCCAGGCACCAACTTCTTCAGCCCTTTCCTAACTTTCGCCGTACTTCTTTGAATTAGAAATTCGTTGACTTATGTTCCCACAAGTAACAAAGCAAGAAATTATAATTAAAACAAACAATGGAAAAACAATTTAATTTGTACCTAGCCATTTCCTAAGTGGGAGTAAATTCAAAGTTTCAATCGCCGACATCAGAAATCCAATATTACTTAACAAAAGTTCTTGACTAGAATAAGAAAACCACTTCCAAATTAAAAATATTATAAATTCTGCGTAGGTCTACTTGATACTTGGTTCTTCAAATAGTAATCAGATCGTACATTATTACCTTATTACTAATTCACAATGGTTGGAAGATGTACGATGTATCCTTCGGAGTAATGTAACCATTTTACTTGACTATCAATATTAGTAGGTATAAATTTTCAATTAAAACTATCGTATAGTATGTTGATAATGAAGATGTTGCCTTCTATTGACATGCATGTATACCTACTAAGAGGAAACAATTTTCACGCCACAAGTAATATAGTTAAATCAAAGGCGGAAATCGTTAATGGAATAGTTTTCGATCAAATGGTACCTACATTTTCCTTCTGCCGAGACTAAATGAGAGTAATGGACTCTATTGTTAATTCTGTTGTTTAAGTTAATAGAGAAGTTAGTATTGTAACCAATTGATATGTAGGTCGTACAACCGCAAGTGTTATTGAAAGCTAATGCCGACAGAACCGTAATTGTCTCTCTATCTGTCTATCATTAATCAACCAAGGCTTTATTTGTTTCGTTGTAGCATTTTCCTTCTACACGTGCTTTCCGTTGTTAAAATAAACTTGTATGACGAAAAACACGTAATGCAATGCCATTCATTTTAAGAAATTCTGCTTTTTAATTCTTTTCAGAAAGATATGTTAATATGTACTTACAAACTTAGCAACTTGGCGGATAGAATAAACGGAACCATGGTATTACCTGAAACAAATTAAATTGTTAAAATGTGCCCAAAATGTATTAACGGGAAAAATATAGCAAAGAACTTTTTCAATCTGGTCATTTTCATATTTCAAGAACGGTATGAAATCGAAAACTGTCATACACGCTCTGTAAATTATTTTTGTATACCGTATCGTCAAATATTCTATTGATCATAATATGAACGCTTGTTTACTTTAAATCAAATACTTTACTACTATAATACGGGAAACTCTGAAAAATTTTGGGTGACGGCACATCAACGCCCTCTAATAGCGGTAGGAGTTGATAACTAAACCGTTCTTGCTAGTGTTTACATTAGTGTCTGACGGTTTTTGGTCTTTAAATCGATGTTATACTTTGAAATGAGTCAAAACGCGAGAATCGCATGTACCCCCGTTTATCTATAATAACGTAACGTGTTTGAATTTGCCATAATGTGCTTGTTAGTTATCACCTCAAGCCAATAGATGGCGCTCCAATCGCTGTCGCCCTGAAATACTATGCTAAACACAGAAGTTTCCCGTATTATAGTAGTAAAGTATTTGTTTAAATGCAATATCCTTATTTCAAGATATTCGTAAAACAGTGAGCTTTGTACGTACGTTTATGCAGTGTTAAGATATGCACAACAGAAGTAAAATCCACTAGACGGAATAGTAAATTCAATCTGGAATTCGCTATTGGGGTTTTAATTTAACCAAACATTTGTCTAGGAAAGCTTACGCGGTAGTAGTTTGTTTATCTTTTCTCGTAACCTTAAACAAATAAATAATCTAAAATACCTACGTAGATATAATGTTGTTGTTTTTCTGTGAACATAAGGATACAGGTGCGTAGGTTCTACCATTGAATAACATCACTCAACGGTTCTACCAAATAAAATTAGCAATCTAAATATCCAGTCTGTACCTTTATACAACTAAAAATCGGCTGCGTATTGCATCGACGACCCTCTTTAAGACGAAAAAATGGGGAGGAGGATAATTCTACACATTTCGAGTTTCAGTTTATTACACGCTTTAACTACTCCTTATCGACCATTTCACTACGAGAATGATCTTTATCATTGTCACTCAAATTGAGTCATTGGTAAAACATTCGTCCATCAACAGATGGAAGCTTATGGTGAAATAATCAACTACATTTTGCCCTTTTTTATCACAATAGTGATACAATGCAACCAGCAGCTTTGAATTTAGATTTAGAAATTTGTTTGATTGGGCTCGATGAGCACGAAGAGCAAGGAGGGTCAGTGGACTTTTGGTTCCCACGTAAAAAAAGCAGACGTGTGGGTAAGTGCCCTCGTCAAAAAATTTACGTATTTATTTTGTAATTTTTATAATTATACTATTAAATTGGCAGGGAGCGGTTTTCCTTTCGTTTAATAGATACTTGATACCACGATTTTTTTAAGATTGGGAAAATTATCGGGCTTAGTAATTAATTATCAAGTTTTGACTTTAGGCGATCACCTTAGTTGGATTGTATTTTGGTTTTTAGCATACAGGGTTTGTATAAATCTATAAATGTTGGGGTAATATGCATTTGGTAGTATTACGAGTAAATAACTCTGATGGAAAATGCGTGGTACGGTTTTATTTCTGACATGCAGAATCGACAGGTTGTAATATAAATGTGCAAAATATTGTGCAATTTCTCATGATTTGTTTATGGAGGTGAAACTTTTTGTGTGTAAATATGTATGCCATAATCTATTTATTCATTTGTAATTGACAATGTCATTTGTTCTGGATGGAACGTATTTGGTTTTCGATAAAGGGGTGTACCCCCAAGGCTTCCTGAGTGTGAATACCTCTGAACCATTATCTGCAAAAAAACCACCGGAGTATCTTCTTCCGCGCTGGTTAGATATGGTTCAGTATATTATCGATGAGGTTTTTCAATTGTCCTTGAGTGCGTCCCATAGAATTAACCGTTTGCTATGTTATGACTATAGCACTATAGGAATCAGTGACATCCAATACGCTACTAATACCCTCTTGTTAAATATAACCGTGGCCAGGAATGTTCGGTCAAACGCCAACCCATCAAGCGAAAATGCCAATACACACCTAAATATCAGGTCAAAGACATGCTTCGCTCGTGAACCTATTATCCTGGTGTGAATTTTAGGATCTGTTACGTAACAACCGTTGTGAAACTATTCCTTAAGGAGGTTTAGCGGAAGGCTACTATTTATACTTACTTCAAATTAAAAAATTTAAAATAATTCCTAGACACAATCGTTCATGTTTAGAACAATATATGTACTCTAAGAATTTGCAGTGGGAGGTAAGTGGAAGCAAGTGAAATATCTCAGAATTTAAAATACTATGAAGTACCTAAGTTTAAACATTTTGAACTTAAGTTTTCAGATACAATCAAAAGCGGCATTATTATGTGCAAAAAATACTTTTGATTGGCCAATATTTATTAAAATCGGGAAGAACTTTGGTTCTATGTGGTCGCCAACCATTGAACACTAAATAACCAAATAGTAATTAAACAGTTCACGATCGATGACCAAAAGTCCGTTTTCAAAACAATATCAATTTGTATTGTGTTCAAGTACGAATTTAATCGAAGTTTTTAAAGTTCCGCATTGTTAATTTAGCATAACCTAAAACAAACGTTAGGTAACAATTTTAATTGACAACATGACAACGTCAATTTTAGTATGATATACTTGTCTGTCATTGCTTATCTAATACTAGATACAAATCAAAATTTACACAAACGTTAGACTATCCTCGATTTAGAGTTAGGCAACAGTATTTCATTCTTTGCAGTACACTAATCAGGTTCTTATTGTTCCTGTTTTTGCATAAACAGACATATCGTCAAAAAATGACATTACGCCATCCATATAATATTACAGAAACATTACAACCTTTCAAGCATCTTAATTTGATAAGCATAACCTTTCTAAAATGTCGGATCTATAACTTGAAATATCCATAAAGGAAACCTTGCACAAACATTATATTATACATGCCTCTAACTCTGCAAGGTAACTTGTATTTCCAATGATCACAGGTAGAAAATACAACTCGTTTAGTTTAGGAGACTTTAGTTTTAAATTAAAATAACTATTTCTCCTTCTTGTTTGTTAAGTTTAGGTTTTGAAACTTCAGTATATTTTATAAATAAATAAATCTGTTCTGTTCGTGTTTCTTTATAGTAAGCAACGTTTTGTAGTGTCAACCGTGAGCTGAACTCATAGGGCAAGTTAAAATTATTAGGTATTTAGATTGTTTAAATGCACGGTTATTTACGCTTGAATTATATGTACATTATTAAGAAAGTAGTAAGTATACCAAATAATTATAACATATATGTATGTTCTTGTAACTCCAGTAACAAGTTGCCATTCCTCATTTTTGCAGACAAAGATAGTGGAAGTTAGTAAACATTTCGGATCCATTTTAAAGACATATAATATTGTAACGAAACTTTATTTAAGAAACCAAGTCGAATATTTATTTATTTACACGCTAATTATTAATCACTTATTTCTAATTACGAATAGGTACTTAGTTGTTAACTTAAGAATTAATCACTTTATTTACACTAGAGGTTCACTAATTATTTTAATCACACTTAATATTTAATCACTAAAAAGTCTAACCTAATCAACGTTTAAGGTAATCACATTTAAACTTCGCGAACGCGTTAAACTGTAGAACTGTGAACTATCAACTGCCTCGTAATAATTGAGCGGCATTATTTATACAAGTCCGCATTTGCTCTCGAAAATTCTAGAAGGAACGGTAAGTCATCGCGCGCGGCTTTCTCGAAACTTCCGGCGGATGAGTCATACCCGCCTTAACAAATGCAATCTTTGTAACATTGCCCCCTCATTAAAACCAATTTCGTCTCGAAATTCATTAGCTATCGTTGGTAAACCATGTCCAAGATCGCGCAACGCTGTCCGCCGACAATCCACCGTTCCCGGAGTGGGGATACTTTTCGGGTTAAACCTGCAAACCAAGATTTGCACACCGGTTCCCTTGAATATCTCCTCCAGCATATTCCGGACCTTCCTCCACTCGAGACCATCTAAACCACAGCCAATTCTGGGCATTGCGATCTTCCTTATGCCACTCCATAACACTCTTCTTTTTAGATCAAGCAACGAATTCCACATTTCTCGATAATCAGGTTTTCCAGACGATAACTTCTTTGTCACCAAGTAGTAAATGAATCGTTCTTGATCCCTTAACCATAGCACTCTTCCGACACGTGGACCAAACTCTCGCAGCTTCTCTACTTGACCAAACTTCGCTTTGAAAACGGAAGCAATTCCACGGGACATGCGGAGATCGGCCGCCACACAATGAGCAAGTGAATATTCTGACGACAGAGTGAAGAGGTCTTGTTGTCTCTCAATGGTTACGCCGAATGAAGCCACTTTATTATCTCCATACATCCTCTGAAACTCTTCGTATGAGACTTCCTTCCTCTGTTCCGTTACTCTGCGTACACCATCCGCATGATTGTTCCCGTTATAACGTCCTAGTCTATTAAAATGGACAACCCTCGGCTTTCCATTTGGCATTTTACGAATACGATAAATGACATCGTTAATTCGTTTTACCACTTTGTATGGACCCTCCCAGTTATTCTTAAGCTTGGGGGACAAACCACGACGCTTTTGAGGGTTATAAAGCCAAACCAAATCTTCTTCTTGGTAACCCCCTTCTTGAGCTCGAACGTCATAATTTTGTTTCATTCGGTCGCTTGCACATTGAAGATTTGATCGTACTAGGTTATGAATGCTATCCATTTTCCTTCTTAAGCCGCTCACGTAGCCCTCGCCAGCCAAATCTTCACCAGGTTTACTACCAAAACTCAAATCACACGGCAAGCGGAGTTCTCGACCAAAAATGACGTTAGCAGGGGTTTGCTTAGTAGATTCATGGATGGATGATCGATACGCCAGAAGAAGGAAGAAGTTGAGATGTTGGTCCCAGTCTCGTTGATTGGCAGATACCACCTTGGACAAATACCTGTTAACTGTTCTGTTCATTCTTTCGACCATTCCATCTGACTGTGGGTGTAAAGCCGTCGTTCTGGTCTTCTTGATGTCCATGACTTTGCAAACTTCCTGGAAAACAGCAGACTCAAAATTTCTTCCTTGGTCAGAATGTAATTCTAGTGGCACTCCAAAACGGCAAATCCAGTCATTAACCAATACTTCAGCTACAGTAACGGCCTCTTGGTTAGGCAAAGCGTAAGCTTCAACCCATTTGCTGAAGTAGTCCATCGCGACCAGAATGTATTTGTTGCCGCGTTCACTTTCAGGGAACGGACCAGCGATGTCAATTGCAATTCGCTCAAATGGACTCCCCACATTATACTGCTTCATTGGAGCTGTTGGTCGTCGATGCGGTCCCTTGCTAGCGGCACAGACGGTGCACTTCTTGCACCACTCATCTACATCTTTCTTGCAACCGACCCAATAAAATCTGTGGCGCAACTTTTCCAACGTCTTCTTCGATCCAAAGTGACCTCCACCAACTTCCTCGTGAAGTTGCTTCAATACTTCCGCGACCCTGCTTCTCGGAACCAGCAATTGCCTTTTCTGCTCTTGCCCATCGTCACTCTCCAGGATTCGTTTAAGAAGACCATCCTCCATCACCAAGGAATCCCATTGTGCCCAGTACGCCTTAACATTGGGGGAATGTCGCGCCACCTCTTGCCAATTTGGTCTATCTCCATTCTTCTTCCATTCCACAATCGGTTGTAGATCAGGATCCGCCTCTTGCTCTTGAGCAACGACAGCAGGTTGCCAAAAGTCATCCACCAAAGTAGTAGCACAAATTGACCCCATCTTTTCTTCTGCTCGATTACAATGGTTGCAATTTAACCCGCAAGGCCTCCGAGACAATGCATCTGCATTTCGATGACTGGTTCCTGCTCGGTGCTCAGTTCTGAAGTCGTACTCCTGAAGTCTCTCAATCCATCTTGCAATTTGACCCTCTGGACTCTTAAAGTTCAGTAACCATTTCAAAGCTGCATGGTCTGTTCTTAATAGGAATTTTCTCCCATACAGATATTTATAGAAATGCTCGATGGACTTCACAGCCGCCAGAAGTTCTCTTCTCGTCACACAATAATTACGCTCTGGTTTTGACAGAACTTTGCTGAAGTACCCAATCACTTTTTCCTGCCCATTTTGTTTGTGCGAAAGTACGCCTCCAATCGCAACATTGCTGGCGTCCGTATCCAATATAAATTCACCCTCGGCTTGAGGATAGCACAAAATCGGGGCACTGATCAGTCGCAACTTCAGCTCTTGAAACGCCGCTTCACATTCCTCGGTCCACATAAACGTTCTGCCATCTTCAGTGAGACGGGTTAGCGGTTTAGCGATGGTAGCAAATCCAGGCACATAGCGACGATAATAGGTGCACAGTCCAAGGAAGCTTCTGATTTGATGTTTATCTTTTGGAACTGGCCATTCACTTACGGCTTTGGTTTTCTCCGGATCAACGGCAACACCTTGGTCGGAAACGATATGTCCCAAATACTGGACAGCTTTCTCAAAAAGGTGACACTTCTTCGGGGAAAGCGTGAGATTGGCCGAGCGAAGCCTTTGGAATACCTCCTCGAGATTCTTCATGTGGTCTTCAAACGTCTCCCCTACCACAATTATGTCATCCAGGTATACCAGACACGTTTTCCACGATAATCCTTTCAATACGGACTCCATTAGCCGTTCAAAGGTGGCCGGAGCGTTGCATAAACCAAATGGCATTACTGTGAATTGCCATAATCCAGTCCCAATTGTGAATGCCGTTTTCTCACGATCTTCAGAAGCTACGCCCACTTGCCAATAACCACTCTTCAGATCAAGGGTAGAAAAGAACTTGGAGCCAGACAACGTATCCAAGGTGTCATCAATTCTCGGTAAAGGATAACTGTCTTTCTTGGTCACGTCATTAAGACGACGATAATCTACACAAAATCGCGTCGACCCATCCTTCTTCTTCACTAATACCACCGGTGACGCCCAAGGACTGCTCGACGGCTCGATGACACCTTCAGATTCCATGTCTTGTATTATCTTCTCGGCTTCCTCTCGCTTGGCAAGTGGCAGCCTTCTAGGTGACTGTCGGATAGGCTGTGCACTCCCAGTATTGATTTTGTGCTGCACGAGATTAGTTTTTCCCTTGGAGCCATTCTTGCTTTCAAATACGTCTTGGAATCGAGCTATAAATTCTTTCACCCTCCTCTGCTGCTCCTTTGATAAGCGGGAATCCTTTGGCCAAAGTTGATTCAGAATTTGGGATGCACCGCTCTTATTAACCGTGTTTCCAGTGTCTACACCGCTAACTTGACGAATCACGCACGAAACACTTGAACATTCTCCAAGAACAGTGCCTTTCCGCAAAGTCACTGGATGATAGTTGACATTCATCACACGAACCGGAATTGTCTTTTTACATCGGAACACTTCTTTACCGACTAAAACACCGCGACCGACCATTTGTTTATCACTCGCGGGCTCGAGAAGCATAACACTGCCCTCAGTAAAGTCTCCGTCCAAACAACCCGCGACCATAACTTCGGTTCGGTCCTTTAGCACTGTGTCCTTGCACAAAATCACTCGCGATTCACACTCTTTTTGTGGATGGATCACTAGTTCCTCATTATTAACATGGATCACTCCTTGTTGTAGATCCATCCTAAAGCCATACTTCGTCAAGATGTCCATGCCCAAAATGAGTTCACTCTGAATCTCAGCTACCAGAACCTTTTCATTTATGCAAAAGTTTCCAAATGCAATATTCACAGTCACTTCTCCATAAATCTTCACAGCATCTCCAGTTGCTGTACGCAGTCCCCATCTGGTAGTGGAGAGTTTCTTCTTGACGACATTTGGTCCCACGATAGTTCTCGTAGCTCCAGTATCCACAAGCATCCTAACTGGTGAACCATCCACGAAAGCATCTACAACAATCGACTTTGGAGTTATGTTATTTAAAAAGGATATGCATGCTGTTAGGGCTCTATTATGAGAGGTCGACGTTTGCCCCTTGACGCCGACCTTTTCTAGTTTTCCTGCTGTTCCATTGAGGGACCTCTGCCATAGCCTCTCCTGATAGGCTTTTTACAGCGACTTCGGATATGGCCCACTTCACCACAATTCCAGCAGCGGACTTCCTTGTTGTTTTTCAAAAGATTCACGGTGCCTTCTAGCTTCTGGAACCTCTTCTCGATCATTTCGGTCATAGTTGCAGTTATTTTCTCTGCCAGCTGGTCAGCATTTTCCGATTCCACGGTTCTGACGTATCCATGCCCTTTAACTGCCTGTTTAGCCGCTTGCATCTCCAGCGCTTGAGCGAGCGCAGCTGTTAACGTCTTAGGACGGCTCAAGAACAAAGCCTGTTTTATTTCGGGATCACGCAATCCATCCGTGAACCTCTCTACTGCCCATTCTTGCAGTACAGAATCAGGTACATTATTGTACACGATTTGACTCAGACGGGCAACATCCGCCTCGTACTCTTGCAAACTTTCTCCAGACTTCTGACTCCTATTCCGGAGCTGCATCCTAAAAGCTCCTACCATATGAGCATGCCCGTACCTAGTCCCCAAACGTTCCACTATGTGGTCGTAGCTTTTACGTTGTGCAGGAGGGAGTGTCTGCAGAACATCCAGTGCCTCTCCGCGCAAGGCGACTGTCAATGCTACAGCCTTTTGGTCGTCGTTCCAGCCATTCGACACAGCAGCAGCGTCGAACTGGATGAAGTAGTTTTCCCAGGTTGTTTTCCCATCAAATGTAGGTGGCTTTACTGCTGCATCCAGTCGTCGAATTGTGGGCTCATGCACTTCACTGATTCTACTTACTTGTTCCTCACCGTTGGGCGCATCAGTCTCCATTATTTGATGCCTCTCGGTTTCAATATGTCGACTATCCAAGCGTCTCTCCAGTTCCCGGAACTTGTCGTAAAATTCTTCTTTTATTGCACCTATTTGTTGGAAGTTTTCCACTATTTTATGTTCCAAAGCCACCGAATTTTCCAGAACTGCCTCGATTTTTCTATCGAATTTAAATTCTAATATTTTCGAATTTTCTTCCATTTTTCTCTCGATCGTTCTAGAGCTTTCGGCGAGTTCCTTTAATTCTTCCTTTAATGTTGTGGAACTTTCTTTTAATTCTTCCCCTAATGCCGTGGAACTTTCTTTTAATTCTTCCCTTAATGTCGTGGAACTTTCTTTTAATTCCTCCTTTAATGTTTTCTCGATGTTTTGGAATAATAATTCATTCTCGGACTGAAAGTAATAATTTTCCGGATCATTTCCATCATTGATTATTGCTTCTTTTAATCGTTCCACAAGATCGAGTTTTACACCGGTAGTGTCTAATCCCCTGTCTTCCAACTCTACTTTCAATTCAGCAACCTTTAATTGACTTAGCTTCTTCATTTTAACCCCACACCTGACACCAATTGTAACGAAACTTTATTTAAGAAACCAAGTCGAATATTTATTTATTTACACGCTAATTATTAATCACTTATTTCTAATTACGAATAGGTACTTAGTTGTTAACTTAAGAATTAATCACTTTATTTACACTAGAGGTTCACTAATTATTTTAATCACACTTAATATTTAATCACTAAAAAGTCTAACCTAATCAACGTTTAAGGTAATCACATTTAAACTTCGCGAACGCGTTAAACTGTAGAACTGTGAACTATCAACTGCCTCGTAATAATTGAGCGGCATTATTTATACAAGTCCGCATTTGCTCTCGAAAATTCTAGAAGGAACGGTAAGTCATCGCGCGCGGCTTTCTCGAAACTTCCGGCGGATGAGTCATACCCGCCTTAACAAATGCAATCTTTGTAACAATATTTATTAGTTTACTGGATCGCTCTTTTTTTGTTACAGGAAGATACAACAGATATTATCTGCAGGAAAATAACTAACTACATTTTTTTAAGCGTAATTATGTATGTACTAGATAGTTTATCATAATTGCGTAATTTGTTATTTAGTGTTTTTAGATAATTATACTATTCAATATTTTTTGTATTTTGTAGCAAAATATGTTTCCGGTGTAAACATTTTAAAAGTTTTCTTTCGTTGTTTATTAAATGTATCAATAATATCTACCATTGAATAAAATAACTATATCTTTCACTCAACGATATAATACCTATTAATATTTCTGATATTTTGAATCTGGTGTAATGATGCCACCTATCATATTACAGATGCACTTTTTAAACGTTGCCGTTGTAGGGCACGTGAACGCCATAAGGAAAAGTAAATCTCTAAAACTTATGATTAAGGTACATAACAGTGACATTTAGTAATTTAACTGTAGCTGAAGGAAAGCTGAAAAGGTATCATGAAATACTTTTTTGTATTGTCTGCATGAAATATGAACGTTTTCAATACTAATAAGTAATAACTAATAACCCATAGTTTTGGGTGAATCCTTACTAAAAGGAATTATATTTATGCTTCTAAAATAAGTTTTAACCATTACATTTTTTGAAAATGTTATTAGATGAAGGCAATGCGACAATCGCATGCTCGTCTTCGTGTTATATATGAATCACACGAAGAAGTTGGAGGATATTATTGTACATTACTTTATAGACTTTAAAGTCTTTAAAAACACATTTATAAATATTTTATTTAAATAATCGAATGTGGCAGTACAAAAATGTTGTATGTGACTCGCCTGGAAAATTACACAGTTTGACTCGTGGCGCTCGGCCTGAGTTCCCACGCAGCATTGACGCTCATCACGCTATGATACTTTTCAGTGTTTGCAACATAAATTACTATTTCGTCAGCCAATTACGAAAATAAAACGTCTTCAGTAAGGATTTCAAAGAATCCCCTTTTGTTTTACCCTTTTATTTATTGAAATTTAGAGGGTCCATACAGGTTAGTTCCACGACTATGAACCACTGAACTCTATTATACAGGGTGATTCATTAAGAATGTCCAATCTCTGAACTGTAGATTCCAGACCTCGAAATATGATGATTCTGCCCAACATGCCTTATACAAATATTGATAGTTTCCGAGATACCGGGTGTTTAAAGTTTAAATATGAATTTTGATTTTCGCAATAACTTTCTATTTTTTCACAATTTCTTTTTGAAAATTGGCAGTTTTACCTTTTTTTGCATGAGGATTGCCAATTTGGACTCTAATTTAGCATTGCTAATAGAGGGCGCTAGTTATACTTGGTTGTGTTTAGTAAATCTAAGCAAAAATTTTTTTCGGCTGAACTATTAGCAAACTAATAATAAAATATGGAAAAGCGTTAGATTCTACAAAAAAAAGTTACTCTTGTTTGATTCGTGTAACTCGATCAGTTATCGAGTTATTTGCTTCTAAACAGTTCAATAAATTTTAATTAAAAAAAAAAATTTATTCTCTAAATGTGTAACAACAATAAACTATTATTTATGATCCGTTTTCGCAAAGATCTCTTCATATCAAATAACCCTTGTCTATTATTTTTAATCACATTAATTAATTGTTATTGCGAAAATCAAAATTCATATTTAAACTTTAAACACCCGGTATCTCGGAAACTAGCAATATTTGTATAAGGCATGTTGGGCAGAATCATCATATTTTGAGGTCTGGAATCTACAATTCAGAGATTGGACATTCTTAATGAATCACCCTGTATATGGAAGAGCAATGTTGTAAATTTAAGTGATACAAATTGAATACGCGCACGGGGTTCCCGATCATGCGCCGTAATAAATTAGAGTTCATACAAATAAAACAGCTGTTATATTATCTACTAAAACAGTATTTTAATCATGAACCCCATAACACCCACTGTAAACCCTTCACCCTTGTAACGTTTATAAATCAAATCAATCCACGTGTTCACGAAGACAAACCACGTAAAATTTTCTAGCCCAACTTCAATTTATTAGGTAGAGTTCAGTGACTTCAACACATGATGCATTTTCATGGTATTTGCCACTGCGCAAACGCGTAGTCCCCGTGGTTAAACGATTTTCGACCTTATTATTCTCTTCAAATTTGCACACTTTTTCACGCGCATCTCCACGTCTTTGCTCTTCCATGTATTATTGAGTTCAGTGCTATGAACCCAACCGATGGGTTCGTTTACCAGTACAATTAAATATTTTATCACCAGCTGATGGAACTTTTGCTTAACCGTATTGTTAGCAAACGTTTACACTAATAAGGGGTGTAGCATTTACCGCCATTTTGTGCAGTTCAATCTTTTGCAATTTATCGTATCTTCTTTAGTTTTTAAAATGTTTAAAAATAATGAAATTTGTCTATTTATTTTTTGACTTTCACCAAGGTTAATTTCAACTCGAACATTTTTTTATACATTGAATATGATTAAGACACTCCTTAATGGTATTTCCCATGGTACCTGCTACCCGGTACCAATTTCGGTTACTCGTTTCAGGTCATCAGTCCATCTCATTATATTCCGCCTTTGAGTCATACTGTATTTCTAGGTTCTCTCTTTCGTCCATTTATCTATCCAGGTCATCTTCATTTTAGGGAGGTTACATGTTCTTTGTCATCCACAACTTTAGTTTCAAATGTTTACATTTCGTATTCGGTGTTTTAATTTTACACTTAACATTGCGTTTTTTGGGGTTTGGCTACCTTTTCCACTATTAGCTTCCTTAAAGTACAGATCAGTGCAGAATAATATGTCTAAAATTACAACACACATTTTTTACTTAAAGCCAGGAGTATTCTTTTATCTTTAAGTATTCCGTTGTGCTTGTTTACTTAAAGTAATTTGTAACTTGATACTGCCACATGTTAATTTCCGGAATTGCTCGATCTTTTAGAACCCAGCACACAGACCAGAACCATTAGTTTCAATGCCATTTAAAAATATTTATCTTACACTGTTTCTTTACTCTTACATACATGTTCTGCTAAATTTAACCCCTTTAAGTATAATCGATAATGTGTCCTTTACGATTACAAAACACGCAATAAAGTAATTATCGTTTGTTAAACTGAAACAAATAGATCCAGAGTGTGCATAGGCGTCGTTTAACCATTTCGTTGATGCAAACCTTTTTTGCTTAATAGTTGGTACACATAATAATTTCATGTAATCGTTTACACTTATTTGTCGATTTCAGTTGAAATTCGACACCATATAAACTAAAAGAAATGAGGTTCTAATATATGGGCAATTTTCTTTTGTTAAATCATGTACAGTTATACAAAAACGGCCCATGGGTCAGTTAAGATTTGCATATTAATATTATTGACTTTTTTCCTCCAGACAATTTGGTTTGCGTTCTAGTTTAAATTTTTATAATTTGCAGAGAATAAATGAATTATTTATTATTATAAAAGCAAAAACTTTGTGGAAAACAAGATAACCATATATTTTTTCGGGATTGCCAAAATAGCATTACACTCTAGACAGCCATATAATTTCTCTGACTGCCTCATTTGGCCTTTGGCTGAGCCATGACACGGCCCCTTCTGCATAATAAATTAAATTACAAACAATTTTAACTTGATTCCTGCAGTTTTACATAACTTCAAAAATATCATTTACAAGTTAATTATGGAGAAATTTATAAAAACAATTAAAGAAAGAATTTTACTATTCGATAAGATAGCTACATTATATTGGAACGATCGCTTATATAGATTTGTCCTATGTGGGCTTTCTCTCATTTTAAACCTCTATATCCTTTAATGGTTATGTACGCACCCTGACTGAAACAAGACATTTCTACTCAGAATAACTTTATTTTCTTTTTTTACCCAGATGCTATAACGTTCATCACCGTCATTGCCCATTAGGTAACCGTTTACAGCATTCTTAGCAATTTTCTTGCGTCTCTCATCGGTAATCTCGGCGTAGCACACTGAACCAATATTACTCTCAAATGCTTTATCCTTGGTTTCTTACCTATTCATAACCTTTTATGATTTGCAGAGAATAAATGAAATATTTAATTAGAAAAGCATCAACAAGAGAAGAAAAACATAGAAAAACTAATGTCGCGCTAAATCTCAAAACACGAAACGAATGAATTTGATTCAGAAGTTGCAGAAAGTTTCACACTAGCTCATCGAACAAACCCACTTAGAAATTCAAGAACTTCAACGATTTTGCTATAGTTGGAGTCGGAAAAAGAATAATAATAGTCCCACTTTTAAGAGCATCTGTATTAGAGCGACTCATTTTTGTCCGACCGTGTCTGAAATATTTCCAGGGAGGCAGTATAGCTAGCCTATTATTACCTCAGAAATAACTGATTTAATGGAGGTTGAACCGATCCCAAGGGGGAAAGTAGCTAAAATTTCTATGGCGAGGGGAATCGAACTTGGACCATCGCGCTCATAGTGCTGTGTTTTAATCACTAGTCTGCCAATCTTAAGAAAAGAATACCTGGTTGAATGGAGTCTGATGTTGGTATCCCCGCATGAAACTAGAAGACCCTCGCCTATTCTGGTAATGTGCTATTTAGTTAAAAATTTGGTTATAATGTGTTCTTCAGTTGTTTCCGTATACAAATAAAAATTTGATATATGTAATTTACTTGTGAAAATTACGTTTCTCACATAAATTTAGTAACGAGGATCTAGCTTGAAGCAATTATTTTATATAACGTGTTTAATTGAAAACAAGTAAATGTTGAGTGCAAATTTGCAAATTAGAGAAGCGAAAGCACAGTAAATTAAAGAAGAATTAAAGAGAATAAAACAATAAAAAATTCGTACACTGTGAGGCTGCGATAATAATATAAACGCAATATTTCAAAGGTTCTATGGCGTCAATAAGGAAGTCGAGGAGAATGTAAAATCTTTCGACTTGGACAAGGTCTCTCGAAGTCATCTATAGGAATAAGTGCTGAGAAATCGCAAATAAACTTAACTTAACAATGCATTTTAATAAATCGTGTTTTACCTTGCTCATAAACTTAGTTGCAAGAATCTAAACAACGCCTGTAAGTCTAATGCAAATTCTTCTACAATCATCACACAAACTATACGACATATACGTAAGACTCCCATATTAAAGAACGTCTCCCAATGTACCATATATTAAAGCGCCTTTCTTTTGTGTATTTTTCTCTTTCCCGAAAAAGGATCCTAGCCACGTACCCTCTTCAGACAAATAAGTACCACAAAACTATCATAAATTATTTAAACACTGTTTCAATGTACAATTAACTAATCGCATTTTTGTGCAAATTTGACAATATTACTAACAAATCCCACAAGTATAAAGCTATCTGTATGAATTCTAGTACACAACAATGATATTTTAATTATTACCCGACACACAAGGAACCTTAATTAGAACAACTGCCACTCACATACTACTTGCGGGCCATCCGAACGCATTGGCCAATCAACAGGACCCGTGGTCAAAAGAAAACTGAAACGGCCGGAGCCAACCGACAATAACTAAATATAGCCAAATATTATCATAAATTGTATTATAATTACTGGATAACTGTCACTGGAAAACTTCTCCTCTCAAAGTCTAACTTTTAGGGCATTTACTTATACCTCCCTTAGAGCATCTTGTAAAAATTGCATTGTATTATATAATAATAAAACATACTACTTTAAATTTACTTTTTCTCCGTGGAGGTTATAACAATATATGTATAGAATAATCTCGTTATTATTTGTACAATTAATAACCCACTTAACTACGTCATAAATTCCTAACTTACTTTGAACAGGTACAAATTGTGCGCCTGCGTTTAGATTGGCAGCATCTTTCTATACTGCCACTATTTTCATTACTTGAACAAAGATGTTACTGTCAATTTTTAAATCTCCTTGTTTTGTTATGAAACAATAACATTATTTAAAAAAATGCAATCTCTATGAAGGATCTGAGTTTTTAATAATTATAACTTGACAACACTGTCAGCTTTAGGAGTCTCATTTGTATTGTTCCTGGCGTTAGAAGGTCTCAGAGAAGAAATAACAAAGGGCAGTTTCTCTTTCCACAATCTAGCCACCACTCTTGTTTCCGTTTGTTTTTGTTTAATTGAAATGACTGATTCGCCTCTGATTTCTTTTCCCTCCATTCCATGCAAAGCGTCTTAATTTTGCGCGCGTTGTGATGAGCGGATTCCTGGGTGCCCTCCTGTTGGAGGTTGTTCGTCCTTGGTGCCCATTCCACCCATTGCCAACATTCCCCTCGTGCTTCCCCCTGTTAGAGAATTGCGTTGCTTCTTTTCAGTTTTCATGACTGGTGATAAGGTGGCATAATGGTTGGGAACGATGGTAGGGGTGATAACTCGCGGACGATTGGTGAGCCGGTGTACTTAATTCTACTTTAAAAAATCAACAGTACCCACTGTTAACAACACCCTCTTCATTCTTTGGATTTAGGGTCTATCAGGGTCTATACTCGTATATTTGGTAGTTTAGTTATCATAGTAAACGTTGTCTTGCTCGTTGTTCTTTTTAATTTAAATGACCGTGGTAATCTGCTTTCTCTTTTACCGAATCCATGGTACTTTTAGTAGTTTAGCTTCTAACTGGCTCTTTTTCTAATCTTCTGTGCTTATAAGCTAATATAAGTTGACAGGAATTGGTCTGAGGATCGATACAGACGAATACAAATAATAATAATAATAATGAGGTGGGGGCTTAGCACACACAACCTCCTTACACCAAACACAAATATAGAACTGACGGAATAAAATTTCACATTTCAGCACCACACATGCAGATAAATCTTACACGCCCTTAAGTATGAGTAATAGAAACACATACACCACATATAACATGTAGACATGATCACAAAAGAGTTTACACGGACCTATGTATCCATAGGAGATTAACGGAGGCTGTGATAATTCACGGAGTCCGAAGGTTTCATGTTTGCTATACAAGGTCAGACCATTTACACACAAAATTATCCAGAGATACACAAAAAACTATCGACAAAACACAATTTTTCCACTGATAACACACCCTATTACAATAGGTAAAAGAACCATTTAATAGTATTATGAAACGTGTACCTACACCTATACTCTACCACTTAACCAGTTATTGCGTAAGTATACTCGAACTCATGGTCATAATAGAGGTTTCGAAGGCAAACTACCAGATAGTTTAACAATAAGACGGCATTTATTTCCATTTAGAATAGTTATATTTTGTAGGTACTCTGGAAAAGCGAAAAAAAATGATGTGTAAGATCACCACACCAGATATTTTGCGAACGGTCAATTATAGATTAGTATCAGGAAGAAATTTGTGCTATTAAAATATGCACAAACTTCTCGTCAATGTGATATTCAACATTATTAGAACTTAATTTTTGCAAATTAAGCGTAACGTAATATTTTGCACTCAATATAGAACCGTTTAAAGTTTAATTAAACTTCACTTTCAATTACTCAAAAACCGGAATACAATTAGGAATGTTAATTAAGTATGTGGTACATTGCAATTTTAGGCACACATTTGTTAATAAAGGATTTATTAAATATAGGGCGCGTTTACAGCACTAAAAGGATAAAGCGTCTTCCTAACATCGCAATGCGAAGTCATTATTTTAATTAAAGTATCGAAAAATTAAAATCAATAAAGTTCATCCTTAAACTGTACGTATCTCGTAAAATTGAAGTAATTATAACTTGCCTAAGTTATAAGGTTTCGAACTACTAAGTAATAATTAGAAACTTTATTACAGACAACATTAATTGAAGGGCTCTTTTAAGAAGATAAGTGAAATGGCATGAAAGTATTGATAGAAAAATTAAACTCGTGTCGAGCATAAACGACAGCAGAGCTTTAATATGGAATAAACCAAAAATAAACACAAATGTCTTTCAAGCTACTTACATTGGATAATTAAACATTTCCTTGTTGACTTTAGTAAGTTAGAATTCGGCAGAAAGCCCTACGGTCACATAAATTTTTAAGCAAGAAAATCGATTTGTTATTAACATTCTAAACAATCTTCACCTTTTTAGTACTAGCACAAATGTAAAATACAGCACCGTGAAACCTACTTCGTATACCGGGTGTTTCAAACCACCTGTACCGCCCAAATATCTCGCGAAATACAAAACGCATTGAAAAAAGAAAAAATACGTCTAAAAAATTTTTTAAGACTATTATTTGATAGTAATAGGACGTCCTCACTCCCACCCGCGGGGGGTAACTTCGTAATCATACTACGTAGCTATTTAAGGAATAGGAAGCAATATGTAATTTTCAATGGTTATGAGTCCGATATGAACTTAGTAAATATTGGCGTTCCTCAAGGTAGTGTATTGGGGCCACTCTTGTTTTTGTTATATTGCAATGATATGACGGAACACATTCCTGGTTTCAACTGTGCTTTTGCGGACGATATAACTCTGCTGGAATATAATAAAGAGCAAGCGCTGCTTCAAAAGAACGTCACACAATCGCTGCATAAAACAAAGGACTACTTCTCAATGAATAAGCTCGCTATAAATCATACGAAAACAGTAAGCATGCAATTTCACCCGTTGTTATCAAATTACATGAGTAGCACACTAATAAAATTAAACAACAACATTATACGGGAAGTAACAAACTTTAAATTACTAGGCTTGTACATAGATATGTCACTATCATGGAAGCATCATGTGGACTACATCTGTAAAAAATGTGCTAATGCCTGTTTTGGACTAAAACAACTGACCCATATTGTAAGTAGCGATGTTGCGAAACTCTTTTACTATTCAAACATCGAGTCAATGTTGAGATACGGAGTGATCTGTTGGGGCAACTCGAGTGCTGCACATCGTGTATTTGTCATGCAAAAAAGAGCTATACGCTGTCTTTATAACCATCATTACAGGCAGACATGCAAATATACTTTCATAAACGAACGAATACTTACATTCCCATCTATATATATACTGGAACTATTAAAATTTGTAAAAAACCATATATCTGAATTTACCACACAGGACACGAACCACAGCTATGAAACTAGGTATGGTTCAAACTTGCAGTTCAACATACATAAATTAAAATTATATGAATCGAATCCGTATTATGTAGGTGTAATGCTATATAATAAGCTACCTAACTATATAAGAAGTAGTAACTACAGGATATATGTAAAATCTGTAAAAGAAATATTAATAGAAAATGCCTTTTATTCGATTAATGAGTTTATGTCACACACATATTAGATACTAGATTATATTATAGATATTGTTATTTAAATTATTTAATACCTTGACATACCTAATATCATTATTGTATGATCTTTGTAGGTCAATAAATGAATTTGAATTTGAATTTGAATCTTAAATAGCACCCCACAGTTTATTATGCGAATTTGAATTCTGCGTTAACAAATAGGAACTTTTTGTTTGAAACATTTTTTCAAGTTCGTGACAGATGGCGCTATGATCGCCGAAAGAAGTTTTTCCGATTACCTATGCTAATTTGATGTCAGTTTTGCAGGTAAAAGAATCATTTAATAGTATTATGGAAGGTGTATCTACACCTATGCTCTACCACTTAACCAGTTATTTCGTAAGTATACTCGAAGTCATGGTGATAATAGAGGTTTCGAAGGGGAACTATCAGATCGTTTTTCACCACACCAGTGACAATAAAAAATGTTAATGCCTTGTAAAAGGGAAGAGGGGGAGCTTTATTTACCACCACCCCCTCGCCCACATTGACAACGAGTTAAGGTTCAAGAAGCATGTTGGCCAGAGGTAAATACAGCAGCCGTCAGGTCCTGGTCCTGGTTCAGCTGGTTCAAAATGCTTGCTTACGGTTTGTGTTTGGTGTAAGAATGTATGAACGAATTTCATACACATTACCTAAAAAGAAAATAAGCATGACCCAATTTGAAATAAAGGCGAAAATTACATTCTTTCTGTTATTGCAACAAAATAATTAGTGAAAAAACTCCACCTTATTTATACAATTCGCTTCGCGGTTCTTCGGCGTTTCGCGCCTTGGTATCTATTTGAAAAATTACATATCAGTAAACATCTGCTACTGGAGCGACTGAGGTAACAAATTCGCATTAAAGTAGATATACTTTAATCTCATGCATTAAAGTAGACATGAGATTAAAGTAGATATACATGTACTACATGTATATTGTATATCTACTTTAATGCATGCGCTTCGAAGAATCTCATGTCTACTTTAATGCTTGATATTAAAGTATATCTACTGTAATGCGAATTTGTTACGGACGGTCAGGACACTCGTTCATTCGCAATTATTATATATGATAGTGCAAAATATTGTATGTATACAGGGTGGGCCAATAGTGTGTGGATGGAAGACTGTGGGTTTATTAACGAACATTTCGTTCATGGGATATAGTAAACGCAGGGATGCCCAACCCGTAGCTCGCGAGGCACACGTGGCTCGCGGCAAATATTGATGTTGCTCTCGGGCATGAAATGTCTAAAAAATTATTGCTCTATAAAATATGTACAATAGCGCTGTTAATGGCCATAGTTGTTCAAACATTTCTTTAGCCAAGGAATCAAGGAAGGGGAGGCATTATAGTATAATATAAGAACATAATCTAGCGATAAAACACACCTCCTCCTCCTCATTGGCAACGCATCGGATTGACACTGATCTGATATAGACACAAGAAAAATTCACTTATTAGCTCCAGCATATACTTTACCAAGGGAGAGTAATACGAGAGGTCATTGAGATGGAGAAACAACCAGATTCATTAAATAAGAGAAATGATGCAGTCAGGATTCCACCTATATGGAATATGGTTATAAGGAAAATAAATAAAACCCATAACAACAAATACTTGATACTGTGAATTCACCAGTGGCGTAAATAGGATTTGAATTTGGGGTGTGATGAATCCGACGCCACCGAGGGTATGGAATACCAACTCTGCAAAACCTTGAATGGGGGTGGGCGGGATCAGGGGTTCTCCCCTGGAATATATTTTTTTAGAATTATTATTAGGCTCTGATTGATTGATCACCCTGATCACCACCTTATTTACGCCACTGGAATTCACTAATATCTCCCATAACTCGAAGTAAGAAACGAATGACAAATTTCTAAATCTGGTTAGGTATATAAACTCAAAAATGATATCTTGATAAAGGGAGTGCAGTATAACTTCCGAAACGTAGAATTTTATTAATTAAATTACACGAGATGAACTCAAAAATGGTTTTTAATATACCTATGTGGCTCTCCAAAAAATTTGAAATACTTAAGTGGCTCAAGCCAGGTTAATAGTCGTAGCGGTACATCTAAATGTCTGTGCGGGAAGTGTGAAATTAGGTACACTTATTAATTAGATCAAAATAAACGATTTGACCCGCAGCACCCCTATTTTCAACCCTTAGTTTTCAAAAGTGCCCCGTATATAGTTTTTTCCATCCCCTAACGATAACTCCTTTGTTTACAACTTTTCGAAAAAAATATATTAATAAAAGTTTTAGGAATTCTTATAAGGAACATTTTATATAAGGATAAAATTTTCACAAATATCAACCCTTATCGAGATATGTGGGAAAAACTGATTTTTGCAGTTTCATTACAAAATCGGTCATAGTTTTCTTGTTTATCGTTTCTCAGAAAAATTATTCAAATAAAAGATGTAGATATTAATATGATCAATATTTTAGGTATATATAATATTTTCACAGAAAGCAACCCTTAACAAGTTATTTCGATATTTCTGAAAGTAAGCAACCCTTAAGTATGAAATCGCTCATATCTTTTTTATTTGTAACTTATGAGGAAAAACATGTGAATAAATATTATAGAAAATTATCTTTTGGGCATTTTATGTAGGTATGAAAATTTCTCAAAAGTCAACCCCTAACGAGATATATCGAAAAAACCAGAAACTGTCAATTTTCACATAAAATCGAGCATAACTTTTCTATATTTCACTACAGTGACATTATTGTTATATAATTCGGTAGGTATATGGATGTAGAAAATATAAGTAAGGGGTAATTTTTTTACAAAAACTCACCCTTAGCGAGATATTTTGACAAAAACAAACTTTCGGCACTTTTTAGAAAAGCTTTCGTAACTTTTTCAATTACGATGGTTAATATTATTTCTTCGCGGTTAATAATAGCCAATTACAGTGCGTTTCATGAAATCATAGTGATTTTGCACCATATCACACTGGTGCGGGAATTTTCAACGTACAAAGTGTAGGGTTTATTCGCGGTAATATAATTAAAAAGAAACAATCTAATTGTACCCAAAATGCAAACATAGGTCGATTTTTATATCACGGAAGACATATTTTGATGTTATTTTCTTGGGGGTGGTTCTCACCTCCAGCGCTTCACAGGGGGTGACATTGAAATTTCGTCGCGGCGTATGGTTTCGCTCGGGTGTCGCATCTCCTCTTTAGTCTTCTATTTGGTTGTTCTCACTAAAATACGAGTCGGTGAGATAATACTAACTTGCTGTTGAAGTGCTTACCTTTTATTTTCGCATGTAAAATGTCTAAAGGAGATGCGACACCCGAGCGAAACCATACGCCGCGACGCCCGCTACGTAACGAGCTCGCGACCTAAGCCAAATGTGTTTAAATAAATATTTCAGTATTTTACTTAGCTACTGATAGATATAAAGTGAAAAAAATGCAAAAATGAAAAGGCCAAGGAATTAGCTTTCCAATGATGTATCACATGACCCGCCTTCCGATTTGAAATTTCAATATCACCCCCTGTGAAGCGCTGGAGGTGAGAACCACCCCCAAGAAAATAACATCAAAATATGTCTTCCTTGATATCAAAATCGACCTATGTTTGCATTTTGGGTACAATTAGATTGTTTCTTTTTAATTATATTAACGCGAATAAACCCTACACTTTGTACGTTGAAAATTCCCGCACCAGTGTGATATGGTGCAAAATCACTATGATTTCATGAAACGCACTGTAATTGGCTATTATTAACCGCGAAGAAATAATATTAACCATCGTAATTGAAAAAGTTACGAAAGCTTTTCTAAAAAGTGCCGAAAGTTTGTTTTTGTCAAAATATCTCGCTAAGGGTGAGTTTTTGTAAAAAAATTACCCCTTACTTATATTTTCTACATCCATATACCTACCGAATTATATAACAATAATGTCACTGTAGTGAAATATAGAAAAGTTATGCTCGATTTTATGTGAAAATTGACAGTTTCTGGTTTTTTCGATATATCTCGTTAGGGGTTGACTTTTGAGAAATTTTCATACCTACATAAAATGCCCAAAAGATAATTTTCTATAATATTTATTCACATGTTTTTCCTCATAAGTTACAAATAAAAAAGATACGAGCGATTTCATACTTAAGGGTTGCTTACTTTCAGAAATATCGAAATAACTTGTTAAGGGTTGCTTTCTGTGAAAATATTATATATACCTAAAATATTGATCATATTAATATCTACATCTTTTATTTGAATAATTTTTCTGAGAAACGATAAACAAGAAAACTATGACCGATTTTGTAATGAAACTGCAAAAATCAGTTTTTCCCACATATCTCGATAAGGGTTGATATTTGTGAAAATTTTATCCTTATATAAAATGTTCCTTATAAGAATTCCTAAAACTTTTATTAATATATTTTTTTCGAAAAGTTGTAAACAAAGGAGTTATCGTTAGGGGATGGAAAAAACTAAATACGGGGCACTTTTGAAAACTAAGGGTTGAAAATAGGGGTGCTGCGGGTCAAATCGTTTATTTTGATCTAATTAATAAGTGTACCTAATTTCACACTTCCCGCACAATTTGACAGACATTTGCGATTTTCTCGATGTACCGCTACGACTATAAAGGTTGGGCACCACTGTAGTAAAGCTACAAATCTAAAATATTTTCATTTTAATCGCAAAGTTTATAGAGGATGATTTATATCAAAGTTGCATTTTTTATGGAACCCCCTGTATATTCCTTGGTCAATTCTAGTGCGACTTTAGGTGTCATACATAGTACTTCAAACGAATCGTTTGGCCGTATGTGTTAAAAAAATGGAATATCGTAAGGATCACAAAGCTTAGAAGGCCGTGACGATGCGATGTTACTAAAATGTACTATCGTAAACCGGACGGTCACATCTGAAATCTTCTTGTGTTCGGAAAAATTGCTACGTCAATTGACACAATATCTATAAACGGTAACTTGATTTTTCAAATGGCACTACCAATTTTTCTTTATTACGTTTTAATTTTTGAACTATGAATTTTCAAAATTTTAATTGCGAGGTTATTATGTATTTCCAATTTCAATATTGAATTTATTTTAAACTTTTTATCTTTAAGTAGCAGTAATATTTTGTGTACCGAATTTTGAAATTTGAATTTTCAAATTATTATTTAGGATTCATTAGCACTAATATTTTGAGTTTCAATTTTTTATTTCAAATTTCGATTTTGAATACGAAATTTTTGAATGTTATGTGGATTTAATTAATTTACATTTTATAGTTACATTTTGGAATAACTTGAATACTTTGAATTTGGAATTTTGAACTTTGAATATCTAAGCTATGCGTTTTTTATTTTTATTTTATAGTTTCAGCAGTAATAAAAAAAGTCAATACCAGTATCAATACCGGGATCCCGGGAGTCACTTGATTGAATACCGAAAACCGGTATTCAAAATTTCTTTCGGTATTGTAAGCCCGAAATCTACGACACCGAAGCGTATTGTCCACTCCATCATTTAATACTCTAAATGTTGTATTTTATTTATTCATTTATTATTAAATAAACGGGCATTTGCCCAATAAACCATTAAACATACCATGTTAGGAGCACTAAATCATTTCATTAGTATAATATACCTATCAGTCTTTGTCATTGCTAAACCAGAAGTCGACAGAGGATATATAGTATTCAATAAGAGCTATTATTATTATTATACTTCGATTTCTATCGATACTCAGGCCAAGCCTGGTTAACTAACCGCGTGTATCAAAATCACATTAGTCCTAGTAATATACATACTTACACAAAATTAATTTAAATTTGTTTGTAAAAAACATAATATATTATTATTATTTTTTAAAATTTTATTATCCACTCTATGAAGAGGGACTGATGGCATCAACTGCTATGGTAATTAACGCTATACACTTACAAACATTCATATCGGGAGGTATTTTACACTATCCTGTCGGAATTCGAACCCGAGACTGCAGGTGTAGTTTAGTGGTGTACTACGAGTACATCCACTACAACATCTACAGCCACATATTATTATTAATAATTATTATTATTACTTATATATATGAAATTCATCACTGCCATCTTTGTATCAGAGCAATAAATTAAGGACAAGAGAAAATGGAGTACACCAAGTACGAAAAAAAAGGAAAATTTTGGAGATATAATTGAGCAATTTATGTACTTTTTATGTTTCTTATTATTTTTCCAATACATATCTTCTCATAAAGTGTTTGTCACATAATTAGTTTCATTATTTTTAATTTTGGAGATGTCTAAACACATTACTTAATCTTTACGGATGCCATGTTCGACATGCACATACTCACAGCAGTTTCATCAGCTCATCGTGATCGTTGGAGCGAAGAGCCGATCTGTTCATCATTTCTAATGAATGCCTCCATTACAATCACTCCACAATCAAATAATTTGTATCAGTTTCATAAAGAAATCTCAATTCCTACCCTTCCTGATAGAAACAATTTCCACATTTTTCCGTTACCGAACATTAACTCGCGTAGTAAAAATGAAGCAATTCTAATAGAATGAATAAAACTTCTCAAGTAATCAGCTAGTAAAAAAACGTTTCATCATTTAAGATGATTAGTGATGCTGATTGTGTATTGGACGTACCTTTGAAGTCGTCTTTCAGTTTGATTAGACTAAAATTTCCAATTTGTAAAATGTCAAAATTGTCAAGATTAATATATAAACATGTGCAGACACTGTGAAAAAGTTATTTGTTCTATAGATATATTTAAACTAAATACATAATTGTGTAACGAGAATAAGGTAAATAGGACACAGATAAAAAGATAAATACGTTTTAAACGCCAAGTGGCCGATCCTTAGACGATACGCGGTTATTGCTGAAAAATAGCAACGCTACGTCAAACAAATCCGATGACAAATAAGTAATGGAACATGGTAAGCTTATGAAATTGTTTTCAAAAATATATAACATATATGTGCCCTTGAACTGTCAACGTAATATACATCATAAGAAGACGAATATTTCAATTCCAACTGCCGTGCTGTAAGAGAAAGAAAAAACGAGAGCGGCGTAGAGCATATTTCAGAATAGTTGGGGATTCTCTAAAATTTATTACGATAAAATGTCATTTTTAAAATGAAGTCATCTTAATGCAGTTTGTGACGTAATGTATATAAACACCAGATATTTTTAGATCGAAAATTTACCTTTACTTTTCAATGACGTCGATGTTAATATCGACGTCATTTTTTTCTAAAAACCTTACAATTAATCGATATGGAATTACAATACTTTAGCATTGAGTAGATACAACATCGCAGGAAGCTTTAACATAATAATTGCTAAAAACTATTAATTTTGTTTTAAAATTAGTTACCAGACGTCACGTGCCGTTGTCTGCCCGGGTTTGTGCTATTTTAGTTAAACTTGGAACGCCGTGTAGCTTTTAGATTGTGATTTTGTATACCATAAGGATCCGCAATCCCCTCCCGCTGTTTTGAAAATACTCAAAGATGCCTTCTAGTAATTTTTTACAGGCGATGATTACTGTTCCTGCCGTCTATTTGCATTTCAAAAAGTGGAAGATGAAATGCAACCATTATCCTTATATAAATATTTTCGTACATCAATTTGTTTATCTTTTCTTGCAGTTGCCTAGTTGCAGGTGGTTAACGTATAAACGGAAATTCATATCTACATCATATAATTTAAAAATGTTGGCTATAGGATGAAGCGAAAATAAATAGAATAGTCAAATCATTTCCAATAGTCTTTAAATACTGACGCTTAAAATAAATTGCTCTTTTAATGTTCCAACAAATTTACAAACGGAATGCTATCGTAAAATAATAATGTATTTGGATCTGATGGACTTGTATCATTACGTATTTCCTACAACACTGGAATGGACAGGGTGGGGAAAATAGTGGAAGAATTGAAATGGAACATTATTTTATTCGGTTTGTTCGATATCAAAATAAAAAATCCGTACACAAGTTAGAAACAATTAATCCGCGTTGTTACAAACCTACCCTATGATTGCGATTACTTAATTCAAATTGTATAGATACGTCCGAGTGGATTAAATTGTTTGTTTTGTTCTTAAATTGAGTACCACCTCGGCTATCAAGTAGCCAAAAAAGTTCGTGCTGTTTTTGTATACAACAGTATACAAAGGACAGTAGAGGAAGAGGAGGATGTGTAAAGTACAAAAGAGAGGGGAAAAAGGATGGGGTAAAAACTTAAGAGAGGAGATTATAAGAAAAGACAAAGACGTACGGATGCAAGAAAGAAGGAGTAAGATTAGGGAGGACAAATAGGACAAATATAACGGAAAGTACGGGAAAATAATGACGGAAGGAGTACCACGTTACCATAAGGAAAAAAAGGGTGGCGAGGTACAGATGCGGAAATGAAGAAAACGAAACATGTACTGGTGGTAAGACGAGAGGAGAAAATCCAGACTGTGTGGTAAGGATCGGTGGAATATAGGACACATGCTCAGGGAATGAAGAAATAAGAGAGAGAGAGAGAGATATTAAGGTAGGGAGGGGGGGGTGAAATGGATGGAAGAGATAAGGGAAAGAAGAAGGAATATAGGAGAGGAGAGAGAAAGGGTCCTCCCTATCTAAAGGGGCAAAGGGATATAGCGTTTTAAACTAAGACAATACAGTCTATAAAAAATAACACGACACCTGGATCAGACGGAATTACATCGAGTCTTATAAAACAAATACATAGTAAAATTAATAATGTTCTTTTATATATGTATTATTAATCTAAGTTTCAGCACAGGTAATTTTCCAGATAAACTAAAAGAGGCAGCAGTAATAGCTATACATAAGGCAGGCTCTAAGACAATGTGCAATAATTATAGGCCAATCTCTTTATTATTGTCTCTAGCAAAAACCATTGAGAAAATAATGAAGAAAAAACTGAACAGTTACTTAAATAAAATATCCTTCTATAGTAAAAACCGATTTGGATTTAGAGAACACCTCGACACGGAGAAAGCATTATTAAAGTTTATGAACAAAGTATCAAATGGAACAAATGATGGAGTGTGTAAGTGGATTGTTTTTGGAATTACAAAAGCCTTCGATACTATATCCTATTAAAATAAAACATGGTGTACCACAAGGGTCAGTGTTGGGAGCTACACTCTTCCTAATATACATAAATGACGTATGCGATGCAAAGTTACAAGGAGAAATAACTTCATTTGCTGACGACACTGCACTATGCTATATGTATAGGGAATTCTTGGAAAGATGTAAGTTCGCAAATGAATAAAGAGTTAATAAAAATTAGATGGTGGTTTGCATTAAACAATATGATTTTAAGTCAGGAAAAAACTAAATACATCAATTTTAACCTAAAAGGAGAAGTGATCTTTGACAGAAGCTGTTACGACAAAAATGGGTCGTAACGAAATTTAAAAGAAGCAATGGCCGCAATAGCTCAGTGCTAGTGGGCAGGTGGTCGTAGGTTAGCTACAATGAGCGAATGACGTTAAAATTGGAGTAGTAAAATAGGTAAAGTTAAGTAAAGCCAAAGGGCGCCACGTAATTCTTCGAGGAAATAAGGCTGCTAACTCGAATTACGAAGGTATTAACAGTTATAGTAGTAGCGATGTCAATTCTGAAAGAGAACGGTGTAGTTTGAGCAATAAATAGAAAAGTAAATAAATTTGATGTGATTATAATGAATAATAAATTCAAATAAAATATCAAAAAAAATGACAGGTTTTATAAATACAAAAAAAAGGTGGTTTATACAAATAAATATTGAATTCTGTAGCACAAAATACGGGATCTAAATTACCTTTAAGTGAATCAAAAATGGATGTTTATAAATTTCAATAATAATTTTATCAAGAACTTCTAAATTTTATGTTCGCCTTCAACTTGAAGCTATTGAAATTTATAAATATCCTAATAACATTAATAGACAATCTGTAATATTTGCCTTAATAAGGTTTGGCACTTGTGACTACCAAAATTGTTGGTAGTAAGAAGGAACATAATGCTGTATTAGTTACGTTTAAGAAACCGAAAATAATTATGCAAGTCCACAAAGAGTTAATGACAATTCTAAATTGACTAGCCGTCACTGTTAAATCGCAACAAGTTTAAGAGTTACGTAAGTTCCGTAACTAATACACAGAACATATTATTATATACCAGTAATAAATCTTATCGTGATCCGGATCAAAAAGAAGCGGAACCAATCAATCGGAAAAGTGTGCTTTCATCTTTCAGGCAATAAAGCTGGACATTAAAATCAGAAGTAAATAAAACTTGTATAACATGTATTATACGATCGCGTTAAATCAAAAATAATTATTTGGCAGAATGTCAAGTTTCTTGTGTGATTACATAGAAATCTGCTGTAAAAATTGCATTTTTCAAGGAGGTATTTATTTGACTAATTTAAAAAAAAATGCTTTGTCGTTTCTACGTTACAAAATGAAACACAATAGATTTCGAAATCACATATTTTCATTTTAACAGAGAGAGAACTGAGCGAGAGCTGTTACAGTCATAGGTACATTATTTGAGCTGCAACAAACATTAATCAGCAATCCATCGGCACTAATGACGAGTTTGTATAGGTACCTAAACTATTTGGGTTTGTGAAATTTTTGCTGATTAATAAGTAGAAGTTTACAATAATAGTAATACAGTTAATTAATAGAAGTAGAATTTCGAGTCAAATCATTTTTAACACTAAAATCTGTAGCAAGAAATTAATGAAAAAGAAGTAAGATGCTACTATAAAATCATTTGAACTAATTATTTAAAATTTGTATTAACAATAATTTAAAATTAGAATTGTAATGTTCAATTATGTATTAACCTTGCACCTAAAAATATAACGAGAATTGCATTATATAAACGCAAAAGGTTGAATTTCCACCTATTATTCATCATTTTATATAAACTTTAAAAGGGTAAACTTTTACTTACATAACTAGAAGCTATAATTACGTAAAACACATTTTAATATAACACATTAATTAATGCAAACAAAAGTCAAAATATCGTACCCGAGTATCAAAATAACACTTTAAATATAATTTATGTAGTAATAAAAATGTGTAAAAAAAAACTTTTAATTAATAATTAGGTACATTTATAGACTTCGTATACCAATTTATTATCCTTCAACGAAGGTAACAATATATCCTTTTACCACAGTGGTACGATACAAGTTGAATGCTGTTCTTAGGCCCAGATGTATAAAGTCTACTGTCGGCGCAAAAAGTATAATATACTCGAGTTTGAAGCTGAATAAAAAAATAACCATTGGGCAGATTCGAATGAGCTTGGTATCAAATTAAAGCCTATTTATTTATAGGTTTAGAAGTAACAACTTTTTTTAAAAATACACTTTAAGGGCCATTTCTACGGCCGAACGATGCAAAGTGCCCGTTTTCGGGGTGTGCGACACGCTAGGTAAGTTTAGAGTTACATAAAAACAAAACTACTGACTCAAATGGAACAAAATTTTAGTATGTTGTAGATTCAACCTTTGTTAATATGATTGTAAAATGGTATTATTAAAACTTGATTTTTATAGTCACTACAGACAATATTGTAGCACATTGCATTCTCGGGCGAGAATGGTAGGTCGTAGGAGTATTAGACTTACACGAACGTCTTCGTTGTAATATGAATAATAAAATGAGACTCATTTAGAAACCAAAATTGTGTCACGTTTTTGGAAATCAATTTTTAATTAATTTCAGTTTTTACACCACCGCTTCGGCTACAAACAGCGAGCGTGTGGTGTGCCAATCCATTAGAATGTTACGCTTCTCTCTGTAAGCGCCGGTGTATGATTGTATTTGGTACTAAAGCCGCAGTGGCGGCGAGAAAAATATGTACCGAATTCGGAGATCGAACAGCACAGAAGTGGTTCAAGAAAATTTCTTCGGCAGATTTCAACTCGACCGATGAAGCACGCTCTGGGAGACTGAAGAGAAGACCATAAACGTGGAAGTTAAGAAAATGAGTCGCACATGAATTTATTAGCAAACGATAACAATTTAAGTCGTCTTACCGTTTGCTCGGCAAACATTTTACGCAACAATAATGAACCAATAAATAATTTGAGGCTTTCGCGGTTCCTCGAACTGTCAAGATAACCAGTTATCGGCGTATACGGTGCCATTATATTTGTCCTACAGCTTGCGTTGAAAGACTTCCTTGTGGGCCAAAACAAGTATTTTGTGATGATTATCCACCCTCTTAGCTCGCGATGCTGGTGAGCTGTTAAGTGTAGGTTTGCCAGGCCTGACTGCTGAATGTGAAACCAAAAGTTCTGACATTTTGCAAGACATTGTAGTTTGCATCTTCAGAGTGATACGAATGAAGACTTTCGTTACGTTCTGGCATTTATATGGTTCTTTTTCGCTAATCTCGTTGACCGTCTCAATCCTGATTGGATGTCACTTTCACTAGAAGTCAGAGGTAGTGGTTGTTCTTGAACTTTCAATTTTCTCCTAATTCTTCAGTCCATGAATCATTGGCCTCCATGCTCCACTCAGTCTGAACCCATCCTCCCTGTTCAAGTTTAGTGGATGCTTCTCGATCTATATCGCCTTTCTAATTATTCGAGGGAGGTTGTTCGGAACTCGTGCCAGTACTTTCGTACCCTCAAACGCAAGCGTATGCTCGCCTTCCGCCTATGCCGACTTTAAAGTAGACACGCATGTTCTTACAGTCTGCCTGATGTTTCTTAACCCTTTGTTCTATGTAACTAATTCCACAAGAGCAAGGTACTTGATAGATACCTGGCGTTTTTGTCAATGGTATGACGTATTTACCCATCAGAATCCTTACCCAAGAGTATCCACTGTGGAAAAGTGATTAAAATTTGCATTTTCAAGGATCATTGATAGGTAAGCTATAACAATAATTAAAGATGGATTATTGGGGAAAATCTGATGAAGAAACAAAACAGTTTTCCTAATCAAACTTATTCAAAATATACCGCAATTAAAATTTAAATAATCACCAAAATATTTATAAACAAAGTAAGTAAGTAGGTAATTTACCTACCAATTAAACGTTAATTTTGGTAAATTTGGTATTTAGATTTCATCCTTGGTAAATCATTTCATCCCCACCGTTTAATAATTTTAACATTGACATTTATTGTTTCAATTACTGCATGTTTCATTAATCTTATATATATAAAAATGAATCGCTATTTCCTTGGTCACGCCATAACTTGAGAACGACTTTACCGATTTCAGTCATCTTTTTTTTAAAATGTTTCTAATACTTTGTAGAAGGTTCTTACGGAAAGAAAAATTAAGAAAATTGCCCAGAAAATTGGTAAATTTCAGAAAACTTAACGCGTTTGACAGTTCGCCCATTTGACAGTTCGCGCGTTTGACAGTTCACGCGTCGCAAATGTCGTTTAACATCTGCATCGGTCGGCATCTATCGATCAAAAAATTCATTTAAAAGTATTCATTTCTTGATGTACAGTCCATTCGATTTGAACGTTTATCCAGTTTTGAGTTTTTTGAGTGATTTTTTTTGATAAGTGTTTGTTTATCGCAGTTAGTTCACCGCAATCCCGCTTAGTATTAAAATTAAAAATCGAGCGGAGGATAATGAAAATAGTAGCGTTAGCATGTCCGAATTACGTTCGAGAGCGACGGGAAATGAACGTAAGCTAATCAGTTCAAAATCAATTACTGTGCGTTACGTAGTCTCGCAAAAACTCGAAAAGTACTAATACAATTTTGCATAGTGGTTCAGATTAACCATAGGAGGGTTTAAAGCCATTAATTGAAGATGACTAATTTAAAATATTGTAAACAGAATCGTAACGTTTGTACTCTAAATTGGACAGATTGACTGACTGTGGAAACAATTCACGGTTGACATGTAGATATGTCAAAATTGAGTTGAACCAAAAGTATGAAGTTGGAAGGTTTATTAGGGTTTATAATCGCTTATGAAGAGTTACATTTTTAAACGTTAATATTTCGAAAACAATAAAATTTAGGAGTGGTGTATTAGAGAACAGTGTTAATAATCATGAGCAGATTTCGAAAATGTGACAATATACGCGGTGTTCTATTTAAAAAAACGATTCAAGATGGCGCTCAGCCGCCATTTTGTAACATTTAGCCGTCATCTCTACATATTTAAAAGGATAAAGTGATGACTGACTGACTGACTCACTCACTGATCTATCAACGCCCAGGCCAAACCAATGAACCTAGAAACTTGACATTTTCAGTGAACCTTCCCTTGATGATGTAGGCACCCACTAAGAAGCGAATTTCGAAATTCATCTCCTAAGTGGGTCAAAATAAGGGTTGAAATTTTAAAATGGTTGAAGCGATCTATGTAACGGGGGCAGATGGAAATCTAAAAATTGCTCAAAAACACCTGTATTGAAATCCATGAGACACGTATTTCACCTTTTTTCAAAAGTTACCCTCTAAGGGTTCCAAATTAAGGGATGACATTTTACATCTTTATATATAAAAATGAATTGACGTTTGTGTGTCTCATAAAAACTCGAGAACGGCTGAATCGATTTGACTAATTTTGGTTTTCAAATATTTGTAGAAGTACAAGGAAGGTTTAAAAGGTGAGACATAAGTCCTAGGAGTTTAGGGCTTAGCCCCTATGGGTTTCAAAGTTACCGTGTTTTTGTTATGGAGTTTTGATTTTATTAGTAAACATTGTAAACAAAAACGCAATGTTATTTATTACTGTCAAACTTAAAAGTTGTAATGTAGCAATACCTTTGGAAGTTCAGACAACTTTTATTGGCGGTACGAAGTTCGCCGGGTCTACTAGTTATCTTATAAAATTATTTCTTTAATTACACCTTGCAAACTTAAAATTTAAAAATAACCTTTTTTACTAGATATAATACATAAATATGTAATGAAGGGCAAGATTACACTAACGGCAGCATTTGTTTGTAAATAATGAGCAAAATACCTGCCCAATAACGGCATCGTTTGTTTGAGAAAAATGAGCAAAATGCTCTAAAATATTCGAAAAGTTGCACTGGGAAATTTTGTACCACATTCTTATAGCACCAATCCTGCACAACACTATCTTTGAATTTGAATAAGTGAGTTTTTCCACAGCATTGTGAAAATTAAGAAGTTGTAGAGCAGAATAAGAAAAATAACGTCGCGCCTTAAAATTGTGTAGGTAACAAAGAAACTGTTGTGATAATTTTCACATTTTCAAAAAGGTCTTGTTTAGAAAATACCTTTTTAATTAGTTTTAGGTGAGGTTAGGGGGAGTGGAGAGGTGATAGGGAGCAACCGTTGATTACTATTTTGCACAATTTCATAGAATTTGGTAGGAGAAATGTTAGGCACAGTGCGTTGAACTAAAAGGGAACAATGTAGAAAACTGAAAAGCACCATTTTCTAAATTTCGCCTTGCTCTCATTCAAGATGGTCCAGTAATGAATGTACAAACAGGAAACAGAATTAAAGATGTTCGTTTGGTAAGCTGAGCGGAAGACAGTGGTGGTCGAATGGTTACCATAAATTGCTTAAGGGGCATCGATGTCGAGATACGTCCAGCCTTTCATAATCGATACGTTATTCCAAATCGGTGAGAGCTGTCATCGATATTCCTAGTTGGATGACAGATGTCATAAATGGATAGATTTGTGATAATTCATGGTAATCGTTCCTTTCGGAGAAAAAGATATAAGAGATGAGACGGATATGAGAGTATTTGATGAATGAGAGGTGTGAGTATTATGGTAGAATAGTGACTTAAGGTATATAGAAAAATGTGTGGTAGGTATTTCAATTTCTCCAGAGACAAGATGATTTGCCAAAATGCTAGAGTACGCAAGCAATTGGTTGGTATGTCTTCTTTTAAGAAGTGGTCGAAGTGAAAGCGAGAAATGTTAATGGCGCCAGATAAAAGGGAGTTTCGTAAGGTTTGGATTGGTAATTGTGAGCTATTAAAACCATATGAAATCATGAAAATACTGCAACTAAGATGGAGCCCTGTAGAGTAACTTAAAGAAAAGGAGAATCAAAGTTATAGTGAGATATAGTTTAAAATTGTCATTTTATGTAATGTAAGGGTGAGTGTCTTCCCAGTGAAATAGAATAGGTAATGATTTAAATACGCCAGAACATTACTCTTTTTGCATACTCCGGCAAATGATTTATAAAGATAAATCTAAATAGGCTTCTGCTTATCTACCTACCTTATATTATATGTTATGTCAAGACATAACATACTTCCGTATGCTATTTTCAATTTCATTAGGCGACGTATTTTGTTCAGCACGCTTGTTACAAATAGTTTCAGTATTGGTTGGCACCGTTTACTCAAGCTTTAATTGTCAGACGTTGACTGCCGGATGCCTCAAAACGTAGCCTCTTCTCTACTTACAACAAAAATACAATTCCTTTAATAATAATTGCATTAAATCCTTCCATAAACTACATTAGAAAAGGGATAGATACAATAATATTCAAAATGCAATTCCGATCTCTAATTAGATCTTATGATTGCATTTCATTTAACCATGTACTTTACGAAAAAATAATGTAATCCAGTGTGAGTATTCTTTATTTTTAGTGACAGACGCACTGTCAATGTGCCAACACTGCATAAATACACGCGAATAGTTTTAAAATAGACTCAACAATACAAACCTCAAAACGCTAAGAATATTTCTTGGTCCTTAATTCGGAATTCCGATATAATCTCCGTCAGTTATTTTAATAGTTGTAATAAAGTACCTGTAATAAAGTATACTAATGTTCTAATGTATTATGACGAATTCGTCGCGTATATCTTCCCATTAAATATTTTTTTGATTTGTTACGAACTGCTGACAGAAATATGGCAAACCAAAGAGGAAAGAGCGGTCAGGAGAAATACAAGGCATTTAAATGACTATGAAAATTGTTGAAGAGATGGAAATTTAGTGACACTGAGCTCGACTAACGTTGGCTAGTTTGATAGAGGACGATAGAGGATGCATGGAAGTTCACCTCGTGAGCGAGTTAGAATTGTCTTGGACCCCGAAGTAATTAGAGATTCCCAAAATCTTACCCTGCACGGTGTAGCGAAATTTTAAATAAGGAAAGCTTCCCTTTGATTAGCATTGACATTTGAAATAACAGAAGTTAAAATTGAACCGTATCGTTTATTCTGCAAACTTTTACTTATTGCAGGTATATGCTTATAAACAATTTCCTTGAACTTTGTATAGAAAAATTTAGTGTAGATAAGAAAAATCAAACTTTGGTAACGAAGTGAAATGAAGTTATTACCAACGAAATACAAATTTTGAAGATTTGGGAGAATCCATTATTTTTGCAGTCACCTGTACATCAAATTCATTCTTCGATAGCGTCAGTGAACGTGAACGTAAGCGCATATTATCTTGTTTAGCAATCGTACTTGTCGACGAGAATTTATTTTATTTAATGCAAACTTTACCAGCCAACAGCCAGAGCCACTCTTAGTAAAACTTGAGTAAACTCATTCAGCTTTGTCACGCAAATCACTTTTAAAATTGTTACCAGTGTCTAATTATAATTCTTTCTAGTTTTAAGAGTGTCACACTTTTCGTTACAATATATTTGCTACCTACTTTCTTCAATGGAAGTCAGTTTACCCTATTAGATTTTCATTTGTGATTCAGATAATCAGAGTAATTTCAGAATTCGTGCTCTAACAATTTACGCGAAACCCACGATTCACTAAGATGGTGCGCTGTCAAATTTTACTTAAGTATATTTTTACTGTTACAAGATTCTTCAATATTATGATAATGACAAGTACTTTCACTATTTTTTGTTTGTTTGGTGTTATTGAAGCTGTCTTTATTTTCTAGCGTTGACCAATAAATATTTTTGATTATTATGTTGACATCCTAAAAAAATGCCTGCTGCGCTATTTCTCAACTTTCAAAAATCTAGACACAACAGTAAAAACCCCAAAACGGCTAAAACCCACAATAATCATGAATAATGATGGTGTCTGAGTTGGTGGCTGTACGTTGATGGTTATATTGCAGGTTGCAAAATAATTAATAATTATTATGATCTTTGGTGTTTGCAGTGTTATTATTAATATTTCAATCAATGGTTATGTTCAATGGCCACAATGGTTCCAGTTCCTTCCACTATTGGGAGACCAAAAGTGGCATTCCTTACAACCACTAAACTATTTGCTAATATGTAATTAGAACTACATTAATAAACTATAACACCAATTTCTCGGATGGGAAGAAAAATCGTAGGTCCCGTGTCGATGCGATGTTCGTAATATAAACACGTCACATTCTTTAACGTATAGGCAACACAAACATCATTATCTGTCTATCTATTAATTACCAAACCTTGATTACAATTAACTTGAAAAAGATTCAAACCTCGCGTCCTTATAAAAAAATTCGAAATATTACCAAATTTTTTAAAAACTTGATGAATGAAAACAAGATTTAGTGCACGAGATTCGAGTTCCTTAATTTATGCAAATACATATACAAACTCCTTCATATTTTTTTACGTCAGATGCACAATGGAAGAACGTTTTCAAAAACGAATTTTGATCGATTCAACCGATTACAAAAGACAGCCATAATGCGTATTGTAATACTTACGTCAGGGTTTTATACTCACAACAGGAGGACCACATGCGGGATGGATATTTCGATTTTTACGAAATAGAGGAATAGTAAAATTTAACACTTTTAAATTTATTTCAAATTATGTTACGATATTGTAACTCAGCTCAGCATTTTATTAAATGTACTTGTAAATTAAATGGAAAAAGTTATTACTTAGTGCGTATTAAAATGATTAATATAAGTAATAGCAATGCAGTAACTCAATTAGTTTCAAATGCGAAAAATGTTATCACTAAAGGCATTTGTTGCAAAATAATTGCTTTCCAGTACCTACGAACGTAAAATGTGTAGCATTTATTTTATTAGCTACTTTTTCATGTCTCAAGTAAAAATTAGATAAATATTGGACGGTAAGTGCAAAAATATTATTTTAAATTAGATTATAAAAGTAGTCACTAACTCCTTGTGTAATTCTTTTTACTTTCTTAAGGTCCCTCGTGAATGCCTTTATGTGGATGCTTTCACAGTAGTATATATACTAAACGTATTATTTCGTTAATAGAGTTGTTTTCACTGTAAAAAAACAGACACAACCTGAAAAGGGCACAAGAGATTTCAAATTAAGCTTACAATATTTTTGATGTTTCTAGAGACAAATACTGACGTTATTGACCCCCTTCGCCGTTATTATTTTCAATAGAATTGTTACAAATATTTATTCTTATAATTTCCATTATCACTTCATTTGAAAGCTTTTAATATTCTTTATGGTTTATGGTTTAAGTATTGAGTTATTAAGGTATCACCTGAAGTTTTGCTAAACAATGGTCCTCCTGCTATTGATTCTCTACATTGGTCTATGGTCTCTGCAGAAGATGTACTGAGGGCAGACCATAAACTCAGTAACCCCCATTTTTTATTGCAAATTCGGATTGCCTATAAGTAAAATTTATCTGAAACATTTTTTTCGATTCGATCTGCAATCAAAATGGGCGTTTCCACTTAAGATTTCAAAGTTGCTCCCACCCCCACCCCTGGGATCAGGGGAGAGGGCTCGTCCAGGCGAACAAATTTTATTCAGAACCTTTTTGATCCCACCCGCAGTTTTCGAGATAGTTCAATGTCTTCAGATAAATCGGCCACCCTATGGATTTTCTAACTACTGATCAAATAATTAATATTACAATTTATCAGTTTTATTTAACCAGTGTCTTGATGATGGTACATTTCCTGATGCGTTTAAAATAACAATCACTATTATCCTTGAACAACTGGTGAAACACTGATAGAAATAATTTACTTCAAGGAAAGCAGTTCGGCTACATCTACAATCCAAGCTGTGGAGAGGTTTGTCAACTGGACCTTAGAAGCTTTTAAAAAGAGACAACACTGTGCGATCTGTCTAAAACTTCGAACAGTATGGTGTAAGAGCAAAGTATCAAACAGAGTGCAAGCTGTTTATTTTAATGGGAAAAACCCTTAAATTATAGAAAGGTACAGATACGCCTTTCCATATACGAACGTTATTAAAACATAGCCAACACTGACGAGAGAGTGTGCAGGAAAAAAGAGAGAAGAAAAAACAACAAGACATGTTCAGTGGCGTACTGTATTTAAGGGTCACATAAATTATAACAATATTAAATACATTATTGTACACCATAAACATACCGGGTGCTGATCCGGCCGCTCGGTAATAGCATTTTACATGTAAAATCTTGTCTATGCAATTTCCTGCTTCCCTAATTGTTTTAGGGCCAAAACATAAGAGTACAAAAATTTTCAAAACTAAAAATACTACCTGAATGGTATGTTTTTTCCGACCCAAATTGTACTGTAAGAAAGAAAATGAAGAATTAAATGTTGAATTAGAGTTTGCAAAAATCACATTGCCATGTTTTTAAAATAATTGCGTTATGAACAAGTGTAGAATCTTGACGTTTTCATTAGTAATTACTGGAAGTTGCCATGACCACCGTCATGGCAATGCGATTTTTGCAAATTCTTATTCAACATTTAATTCTTCATTTTCTTTCTTACAGTAGATACAATTTTGGTCGGAAAGAATATACCATTCCGGTAGTATTTTTAGTTTTGAAGACTTTTGTACTCTTATGTTTTGGCCCTAAAACAATTAGGGGAGCAGGAAATTGCATTGACAACATTTTACATGTAAGATGCTATTACCAAGCGGCCGGATCAGCACCCGGTATAATATGAATATGGGACATGCATTTTCATGTATCTTCAGACACACACTTCTCTCCTTAAAATAGAAAATAATCTAAGCTTTTCCTTCAAATTTTAAGTAAATAATCACTTCCCCCATTAAAATTTCTTTCTACGTCTATGAACGTTACTACCTACGGTTATATTTTCTATTTGCCCTTGAACGTCAGTAAAAGTTTCTTTTGCACACAAAGTACGATCGCGGCATTATTGTCTTTTCCGTTTTAATAATTAAATGTAGAACAAAATAATCCTTCTTGTATTTAAACAACCAATTTATAAAAATTGACAGCACGCACAATTACCGCAGTGTTGTCAAATTGGTTCACTTTGTACCTAGAGAAGATTTTATTTAAGAACGTAAACTAATAAAGGTTGTACACATTTAACAGTCGCTTAACGTTTTAGTTTATCATTTTCAATAACACATTATAGATATTTATAGATTTTAATTACTATTTTAATTGTGATATTGATAATTGGACCACATTGCATTGCAAAGTACAATAAATAAGACTGAATTAGGCTATCCTTGTCCTGGCTTCACAAACCAATGTAAACAAACGTTTCTGTAGTTCATTTATATTCTAAGGAAAAACCCAACCCCGAAAGTTATTAAACATGGAGTTGGTCTAGGTACTGTTCTTGGCTTTTTTGTCTTTGTGGTAGACGTGAATGACCTTCCGAGATCCTCATCTGCTAAAAAGGTAAATTATGTAGATGATTCCAACAATCAATGACTCTGCTGACTTTGAAGCAGTTACGGTGCAAATGACAACATCAATGGATGCAACCAGCTGCTGGTTGCAGTCAATTGAGCTTTCACTGAACCTAGCTAAAACTCAAACTATAGTTCTGAGTTTGAAGCATCTGAGGAAGCAGTCGAGTTACTCGGACTATGGATTGATGAGATGCTGAGTTGGGCTGCGACATACGACACAGCCTTGCAAGAGACGCCCCAGGATAGTGCACATCCAAACACCCACAGTACCTTATATCATTTTGCTCAGCATTTAACAGAGAATTCAAATATATAGGGTGTTCTGTTCGATTAGAAAAACACAAGTTTAGCGTACCTAGTGCTCGAAAATGGGCCATCTTATACTATATACAAAAATATCTTTACACGATACTCCTCGTGGACTATAACAATCTGTTATAAGATTTTTTTAAATCAACAGTATAGGGGTAATCCTCCACCCCCAAATCGTTGGGAAACCCGGTATATTTATAAAATAGTCATTTAGACTCTTTTCTTAAACATGGCCAGGCCATTTCTATAACATTACATTTAAAGATAACTTGTTCAACTTGTTACCACCAGTAGAAATAGTAACCATGTAAATAGTATTATATTTATGTATAAAGAAGCTTCTTGATCACATAAAACGCAGCCCTAATTTACAGATATTTAAATCACACCTTAAAGTTTTCTATTATATAATAAATTATTGCTTTTATAACGTATGTTGTGTTATTAACAATGTTTACTTTGTATGTGGGTACCATTTTTTATTCTTGTTTTTGAAAATTCCTATTGACGTTATATTTTAATGGTTGAAATAAAGAAAAACAAATTGCAATAAAGTGAAAAGACGTTACATTAAATTAACACTTAATTATAAAAGAGACATAACTGTTACTACCTATAACTACTTATTGAGAGGTCTCTAAAATTTCTTATTACCTTTTAATAATTTCTGACAAATTTAATCAAACAATTTCTATGCCACACAGTACACTGATAAACAATTACTTGACCTTATAAACTTTGTGTTGTCTATCTGGATGCCCTCATTTATTAAAGGAGTGATCAAGAAGGAAAGCTTTCCGTTTGGTAATGACAACATACCTAGATAAACGGAAACTGACAATCAAGATCAGTATGGGGTGATATTTACATGACGTGGATTCTAATAGCTGACACTTACACACAAATTGGTTACCTATTTACGTAACATTCAAAGATCCCAACTGTTAAAATTTAACATCAATATTCGATAATGTAATCCTTATTAATCTTGAGTTATATGAAGATTAATTTATGTTCAGGAGTTATTTTTCGTAATATATCGTAAATAAGCGATAATTAAAACTAAACTTAAAGTAAATTGAGTCTTAACCGAAAACGTTACAAAATAACATCATTAACTAATCATAATAAACATTTCGGTTCGTAATCGTAATGTCTATAATACGAAGATGAAAATTAACAAAAAGCAGACATAAACACTGTGACAGTAATTGCACAAACAATCTAATAATGATGAAAATTAATACCATAACATTTTTTTTATTACGTTATTACACATTTTCCATCGGAAGGTGGTGCAGCATAAAAAACGGTTTATTTACCTATAAAATAACGACGGATATAATGGTATTAAATAATTTAAAAATTTCCCGCAAGAAAGTAGGGTTTCAACTGATATTTATGTGGTTTTAATAAAGCGTTAGCACCAGATAAAGAGGCATCCGCTACAATTTAATTATGGCCCTTTAAGTACATAATAAATAAAAAGCAGATGTAATCTAAGCCTGAAAATCACATTTATATTTTATTAGTAAAGGAAATGGCGTATATGTATTAAAGCGGGCGCCAGTGTGAATTCTCATCATGCTTTGCACGCCACTAACTTCAATTTCTGGTACAAATAAAAATTCTCCCTCGAGAAAAAGTATTTCCATATACGAACAAATTTGCCTTTGAAATATAACCACAAAAAATACATGTCCAATTTTAAAGGGTAATTGTTTCAAAGTGGTTAACAATTGAAATACAAAATAGGTAATTAAAATAGCAACCGAGCAACGACAGACAAAAAAATATTTCTTTACCTTTCCCGACACTAGTACTTTGTTGTATTCATTGTACCGTTATTAACAAGTTCCCTGCTTGTTCGATTATTACAAAAAGTTGTGAACTGCCAACCGTTCAATTTATTAATGTCATCGACTCATCGCTCTAGTAAACTAAGTGCTTTATAAACACTTGTCTATACAAAAACCAGACAATTGTCTATTAATAAATACAGGGTGTCCCAATATTCCGTGGACATAGAGCTACAGTAGGTTTATGGGAACAAAAAAAGTCGAATGGGCTAAACTTACCTACATACTAAAGTACTTCGGTAAGCCGTGAGAGGGCGTCAAAGTTGGAAGAATATTTTTGTTTTATTTTAATAAATCGGAAATTCTTTGATCGATTTTTTTAAAATTTGGTTTGGGCACATATCAATGAAGGAACTATGTTTTTAAGTGGATATCAATTTAACTGAATTCCGGGAAGGGTGAAAACTACCCCTACCGTTCGATACATTTAATGGTAAATTTTTTGTGAGTCGTAGGAGTGCTTTAATTTTTTGTAAAAAGGAAGGTACATTAATTTTCTGTATTTTTCGTCTCTTACAAAAATGGTGTATCTCTTTTAGTTTTTGAGCGAATCACACAATAGTCACAATAAATGTTCAATACGACCACCACCTCTTCGACCCTGCATAAATTAATTGTACGCAGGAAACTGAAATTGACTCTTCTCAACAGGCGTTGGTCTTGCAAAGAGTTCGCAGCATCTTGAGAAGAGTCAATTTCAGTGTCCTGCGTAGAATTAATTTATGCAGGGTCGAAGAGGTGGTGGTCGTATTGAACATTTATTGTGACTATTGTGTGATTCGCATAAAAACTAAAAGAGATACACCATTTTTGTAAGAGACGAAAAATACAGAAAATTAATGTATCTTCCTTTTTACAAAAAATTAAAGCACTCCTACGACCCACAAAAAAGTTACCATTAAATGTATCGAACGGTAGGGGTAGTTTTCACCCTTCCCGGAATTCAGTTAAATTGATATCCACTTAAAAACATAGTTCCTTCATTGATATGTGCCCAAACCAAATTTTAAAAAAATCGATCAAAGAATTTCCGATTTATTAAAATAAAACAAAAATATTCTTCCAACTTTGACGCCCTCTCACGGCTTAACGATGTACTTTAGTATATAGGTAAGTTTAGCCCATTCGACTTTTTTTGTTCCCACAAACCTACTGTAGCTCTATGTCCACGGAATATTGGGACACCCTGTATTATGATATAATTCCACTATTTATTTACCTCCGTCTTTACAGTTTTTTCTTTTGCCCAACCCCCCAAATTTTCTTGGAGGCGTTTATGCCTCTTTGACGATTGAAGCTTGTGTGTGCAAATTAGTTACAATAAATCATCTCTAGGTTGGAAAGTTTAACTTTCTTCACTAATTTTATTAAGGAAAATACAATTTAGCAAGGTAGCGTTGGAAAAAATATTTTTAGATCGTCCTGCTCTCATCTCCCATACAGTCCAAACCAAATTCATATAAATAAGGCAAGTGTGACCAATGCTGTAGCAACAGATCTGGATGAATTCAGAGAGGACAAAGAAAAAATTGATTCATCAAGAAAAGGTGTTGGAGGAGATTCGAAAGCATCTTAGGCAATAGCAGGATGATCTTTGGTTCTCATCAACCGTTATACCAGACATTAGCATAATGGAGTAAATAATAATAATAATAATAAATTTATTTTATACATCTTCCCCTTTCCTTACATTACATTGACATAATTATCCAAGTAATTGCATAAAATAAAAGAAACCCACAAAAGCAACGCTTGTGCGTGGGGTATTCTCGAGTATACATTTAACATCATTACATTACTTACACTATTCAACAAGAAAGCTGTTTTCTAATTAAGTAACATATTTACATAATATAATATTGATTGCTCCGCATTTGCTTTAAACCTTCATAAGACACCTATAAAATTCCTCTCTTCCTGTATGTAACATAAATTTTTTTACACCGTTTTTGAAACTATTGAGCGTTTTTTTATCTTTTAGGTCTTTAGGTAAAGTGTTGAAATATCTGGATGCTACGTAGGAAATAGATCTTTGTCCAACATGGTTCCAAAGAAACCTAGACCCTTTAGGAAAAATTTATTTTTCTGCACAATTTCCTGCTTTAGAATGCAATTTTTCTCAGCAAGAAAGAAAAAGAAGTGGTCAAGGCACATGAAAATCGTAGACATCCTGTCTGTAGAGATGATGATTAAGTTGAGTCCAGTGAATTTCCTCCAGTTTTGAGAGACGCATCTGTCACACACTTTACATATGTTCAACTTCGAGCACCTGACAGACCAGCACATTAGAACAGCCTTTGGAAAACTTAAGCCAAAAAAATCCTACGGACCTGATGGCATTCCAGCCTTCATAATAAAATTGTGTGCCGCGGGCTTGGTGGTACCCTTAAAAATTGTCTTTAACAAATCTATTCTAAGTTCAGTTTTTCCGACTAGTTGGAAGAGCTCAAGGGTGATACCAATATTCAAGAAGGGAGATAGCTCTCAAATTACCAACTATCGACCAGTTTCTTTAATTAATACATTTGCAAAAATATTTGAATATGCTTTGCACGAACAAATATATGTCCATTGTAAAAGTGAGTTCTCTCCCTTCCAGCACGGGTTTTTGCCTAAAAGGTCAACAATTACCAACCTTGTTCAATTCACGCAGTATGTCTCTACGGCTATGGAGAGCCAAGGCAGAGTGGACGTGGTCTACCTTGATTTTGCTAAGGCTTTTGATAGGGTGGACCATGACATCCTTCTTTGGAAACTCACCACTTTTTATTTTTCATTTTCTTCTTTAAGACTAATGAGTTCATACCTTAAGGGTAGAGAAAATTTTGTTGAAGTTTTCGGATCTCGATCCGAAATCTTTTCAAACATTAGTGGGGTGCCTCAGGGATCTGTTCTAGGACCCATTTTGTTCCTTTTGTTTATAAACGATCTTCCAAATAAAATTAGTAAGTCTAATATCTTGATGTTTGCAGATGATGTCAAGCTGTATCGTTCAATTTCTAGTAATCTTGATAGTAACCGGTTGCAGGCTGACTTGGCGGAGGTGGTCTTATGGTGTGATTTAAATAATATGAAATTAAATGTGGATAAATGCAAAGTTGTATCATTTACCACCAAAAATATTAATTATCCAGAATCATTATATTGCGTAGGTAATGTGGAACTAGAAAAAATAAAGCAAATAAAGGACCTGGGGATTCATTTTACAAGCGACTTGTCTTTTAAATTTCACATGTCCTCAATGGTGAGCGAAGCTTATAAACTTTTGGGATTTGTGAAAAGAAATACACGTCACTTTACAAAAATTGCTCCAATTATTTTATTATATAACAGTCTTGTCCGATCAAAACTTGAATACGGTTCCATCATATGGTCCCCGTCAAGTCAGTACGCAACTAAAAAAATTGAGGTAATTCAAAATAACTTACTGAGGTACCTCTACTACAAAAAGAATAGAGTCTGCTGCCCTAGAGACACACCGACAAATATTTTAAGACTGGATTTTGAGTTTCAAAGGCTTAGTACCAGAAGAGACATCAGTACACTGATGTTTCTATATAAAATTTTAAATAATTTGATTGAGGCTCCTCACATCCTGGAACTACTAAATTTATATGCGCCCTCTGTTCGAATTAGGGGTAGGGATCTATTCCTTCCTCCGGTAGCTAGGACCGTGAGGCATGCGGACTCCCCGGTCATTCGTATGCAAACACAATACAACTCGTTGTCTCACAGGCTGGATATATTCAATACTAACTTGACACAGATTAAAAAATTAAAAATTGAAAATTAAAATTTATATTACGTACTTAATACCCGCTTTTAAGGCAGGCAGTGTTATATTTCGTTTTATTTTTTATTATTTTACTAATCACATTTTTTTTTAATTTATTATTATGTATAAGTTGATATAGGCCCCGCAAAACAAAAACAAAAAAAACAAAAAAAAACAAAAAAATATTACAGGATTATTATTTTTAGTTGATTATTATGTAATGCATTGTGGCTTTTTTGGAGTAGATGCTACTCTGTAGTCACTACAAAGATAAATAAAGATAAATAAATAAAAAAATAAATAAAAAAAAATATCTTTAGGGCTTTTGTCATGGTCCATTGAAAGCTGCCATAGCTTATTCCGACGTGTTCAGCGGTTTTGGATAATCTCGATTGCTTTCAAGAATGTCTCGAGCCGCGCGAATTTTTTTATCCGTAATGCTGATACGAGGACGGCAATTGTATTACGGATTTTCCACTCGTTCTCATTCCTCCTGGAATTCTATGCCAGGGAAACACACGAGTCCTTGATAATGTTTGGTCCCCGAACTGTGCAATCAAAATTCTCGTCGGCTGTTGAACTCTCTCACGAAAAGGAAATTTTACAATTATACTGTCGAATAGCGGGCTTTGCGCACTCCTAATGGCCTATCCCAAGGATACTAGAAGGGCAGGCCCTGCACGTCTAGCAACAAAAATCACGTTATATTTGATTTGTCCTCGTAAGTGTATCAGATGTAATCTGATCTGTTGGTTTCTTAAGCATAATTATTTGTACCGATGTGGGAGCAAGGATTAAACAAATATGTCACCATAACAATCGCTTTTTTGGAAAGTTGTTCGAGCAGTCCTGAAGCCTTTTTAGATTAACACCATTATCAACCTCTCTGACCACCTCCATAATACTAGCAAATTTAGATAGCTTAAGTAGTTGATAAACTGGAAGTACGTCCTTTTGTAATTGTGGTACTAAACAACTGCTGCAAAGGTGTTTTCCGAACATTTAGGCTTTTCATCACTTCTTACCCATTGCACTTGCGCGTTCTTAATTTGCAGGATTTGGTCTTTGCCTGTTGCCTCCACAGCGCATAGTCTTAGTATGATCCAGAGCCCAGTTCCGTTTAAAGTTTTTGATCACATTGTTTCGTGCGTTGCTCACCTAGTTAATTAATCCATGGGGATTGTAGCTCTATGATAGATGCATATCACTTTCCTATATTCTTTTATTAGATCTCTGCTCTTTATTTAGGGGTAGGTGTTGCCTCCAATTCTCCATCATTTCCACCTTCACTGTTTTCCTCTGATTGTGGTACCAAATTTCCCTCTACTATAGATACCAATCATTTTCCACTTCAAAGACACTGATCGTCATGGTTTTTCCTGCTTTAGAAATCAAAATTGAAGTTTTTTGATCTACTTTATAGGCTGCTAGTTTTAACCTATATGTAGGTAATAAATCACTAATGTTACGTTTCTGTACTTGCAACTTCTACTGTTGACAGGTGACAAGTGTAATTTAAGAGTGCGAATGTTCATGTATCACAGAAAAAATCAATAAGTAATAAGCAAGAAACCCATCTCCGTTGACGCTTTGAATATAAAATTATGAAAGGTTAATTGTGTTACATGTTAAAATCTATACTTTGTCACGTATTCCTCACAATCCTATTCTCCTATTCTCGGCGAAATTAGCATCAGGATGATAAGTAGGTACATGTCCGCTTTTCCTATACAGGGTGTTTTTTGGGAGCTTTAGTTAGACATTTCCCGGAAAGTTTTATAGGTAGCTTTCTGAAAATGTGTACGTAAGGGTTACTCTGAAAGCCGAATAGATGTAAAATATTTTCAAAATGGCAGCACTTCCGGAAATGCCGGAAGTAGCTAGTAACTTCGTTATTTTAAATAGGAACCTCAATTTTTTATTGGATTTTTTGATTCTACGTGAAATTTCAGTTCTTTTAATATACACATGTCAATCTACAATTTATGGTTTTTAAGTTATTTTCACTAATTATGTAAAACAAGGCGGATGCCGGCGGTACTTCAAGAATGAAGAATTGCATGAAAACGGTTGTAGCTATGGCAACCAAGTTTTCACCAGCGCATAGAGGAAGAATAGGGCTTCCTTTTGGTGTACTTAAAGAAAATTAAGTTACGTACGACCCTCATCTATGGGGCTCCAAATTATTTTGTCTGCTAACATCACAAATTACAGTAATGTATGAATTTTAATCACGAAAAAGAGACAAATCAGAAATGGAACATTGTAAAGTATATTTGATTAAATTAGGTTCAGTTGCATGGAAATTGTTAGCGATAACAGTGAAGTAGCTTACCGTCAACACCTTTCAGTGAGATTTTCACAGATAAATAACAATTTTATTAAAAAATTACCGGGGACGCAATTTACTGACGTTTAATTAGTTGCCTATAGAACAGTGGAGAAGTTAAAACGATAGAGGTTGAATATTGAATAAATTGGCATTAGCGAAAAATGACAAAGTACAAGAACAACAGAAATATAATCCAGTGATCTCTACCCTACCCTCCACATACCTATATCTCAGTTAAAGTAATGTACATAACTGCAATTAGACAAACAATAGAATGTAGAAGATTAAGCACATTCGTTTGTTTGTGATGATATTTAATTAAAGATAAGAATTAAACGTGGAGTTACTTAATTAACTAAGAGACGGCCTATATCACTCATATCTTTTACGGGACCACTTTGATCGTTAGGTAGACAATCATAATATGGAATAATAACGAATTACGCTTCATCTTATCAAATTTTCGTTTGAATTAATATTGTGAGAGTATTACAACCATTATATGTATGTATAAGTTATATTGGTTATCGTTTCGATATACATTAATGAGAAATGTGCCATAACATTTTGTTCAAACCAATTTCATTTCTTTATCGAGGTGTATCATACGCACGATAAACCTTAATGGCAAAACGTTCTTTTTATTGATTGTTGTGTTTTGACATTTTACTCGATTGCTGTCGCGTGCATAACCGTTTTCTGCATCAATTAGTTATAGCGTTGTTTCGAGTACTTAGTAATAGAATAACCGAGTTATGCTGATTAATTATTACTTCAGCAGAAATTAATAACGATTACGGTCACATTTGTAAACAAAATTGATAGATTTATTCCTCATAAAAATCTGGTTTGATGTTTAAATTATACCAGAACACTATTACAATACAATAAATAGGCACCAGCCGTTGCGAAGATCTGACCCCTGGTTCATTACCGAAATTCGGTTAACTTTCCTGTTTCGTTTTCAGGGACAATCTTGTCTGGTAGTTGCTAATTTTTATAATTGTGATAACTTAGTAGCAAAGAAAATTATAAAATTAGAGATACATGCATACACCGGCGCTTAGAGAGAGAACCATAACATTCTAATGAACTGGCACGCTACAAGCTCGCTGTTTGTAGCCGGAGCGGCGCTGTAAAAACTTCAATTAATTAAAAATTGATTTCCAAAAACGTGACACAATTTTGGTTTCTAAATGAATCTCATTTTATTATTCATATTACAACGAAGACGTTCGTGTAAGTCTAATGCTCCTACGACCTACCATTCCCGAGAATGCAATGTGCTACAATATCGTCTATACCGTCTATAAAAATCAAATTTTGATAAAACCATTTTAGAACCATATTAACAAAGGTTGAATCTACAACATACTAAAATTTTGTTCCATTTGAGCGAGTAGTTTTGTTTTTATGTAACTCTAAACTTAGCTAGCGTGTCACAAACCCCGAAAACGAGCACTTTGCATCGTTCGGCCGTAGAAATGGCCCTTAAGTGCATTTTAAAAAAAAGTTGTTACTTCTAAATAACGTAGAAATAAATAGGCTTTAATTTGATACCAAGATCATTCGAATCAGCCCAATGATTATTTTTTTATTCAGCTTCAAACTCGAGTATAATATATACTTTTTGCGCCGACAGTAGGTCGGTGTTTATCTATAGCAGTCAGGTGACGAAAGTTTGGTTTTATGTATATCATTATGTGAATGCAATATAATTCAAATGAATGGTATGGCAATGGGAACACTGACCGAAGCTGTTGCAAAATCCCAGTCGTGATGATAGTAAATCAGTCGCCCAGTCTTTAATTAATAAGGTTAGCTATGTGCAGAGCTGTATCCGGATACTTTTCAAATTATGTATCCGTTATCCGTATCCGTGACCAAATTTTAAAGTATCCGGATACCGGATACTTTTTTTGATATTCGGATACTTTTAAATCATTCGATGCCCGTCGATAATTCACGTACCGCACTGTCTTATTTTTTATCAAGGTATATCTAAAATCCCAGTTTTCACACTCGTTATTCAATCATCATTGTTTTTATGTGGCGAACTCCGACTCATTATTTCCATGTTCATGAAAATATTAAAAACAGAAATCTTAATAAATACATTATCTAATTAATTAGATTTATATAATAACTTGTATATTTGCTGTATCTTCCTTTTAAAAAACCTTATATACTTATATGCTTTGTGTTTTTTTTTGGTATTATTATAGTATTAACAAAATAGTTCTTAATCTTTATAGTTTTGTTTTGGCGCAAATAGATAGCCCCTAAAAAGTTGAAAATGTGAAAGTTTTAACTGAACTGATCCACCACTGGCGGAATTCAAAATTAAAAGCTCAGTGGTTTGTTTTGTTTTTACAGGAAAAATCCTGCAAATTCTTGTCTACTCATTTTTAAAAGTATCTTTAAAGGTATCCTAAAAAGTATCCGGATACTTGTATGAGAGTACATTTTTAGGTGAAAGTATCTGTACTTTTTTAAAAAGTATCTGGATACATTTTTAGTATCCGTATCCGGTACCCGGATACTTTTTATCTGTATCCGACCCAGCTCTGGCTATGCGACACACGAACATACGACTATTTCGCCATAATCTCATGCCTTCTTTCGCAGATCATCATGAATTTAAAGAAAGGTAAACGCACAATAAACGAATAAAGAATGTAAAATAAATACGAAGTGACTCTAGTTGTTACGAGAAACATTGAAAACAATTTGGATACGTGTGCAGTTCAATTTCAAATCGAGCAGTTTCGTTTCAACAAAGTTAAAGAAAGGACTGTTGTGAAAAAATGGAACCGTGGTTACCTTCTATAAGATTTAACATCTAAATAATATCTGAAAAATCTTCCATCATTTAACAATGAAGCAACGTCAAACACTTATTTGTGCGAAACTCCCCAATATTTAAAATTTCTTTTGATTGGAATTTCGTTCATTCATATCATATCCAGAACCGTAGTAAAAATAAAATGAAAAAACATATTTGATGGACATTTGACAGGCTAAACGTAAAAATATCGTAATTTTAGTCCTACTATTTTTATAAAAGCAAACAAAAACAATAAAAAAGAAATCCAGTTTCGTATTTAATTGTTGTTCTGTTAGAGTTTACATCTCGGTTATCATAAAACATACATTCTGTCAACACATTCTTAAGACACTTTTTTCAGATTTGCACTCTGACGTTTTGGCTCCTAGATAACATCATCAGATCAAAAGAGTTTTATACAGAGGGACAGCTTAAATATAATACTATTTTGAGATTTTGATTGTTTGAAAACTTGACTTTATATCTGAACAAAATGTGGAAAAACAAGCGCTACTTCATTACTGGCCCGACAAGCACTGCACATTATTATAATTATTGTAGAAATCCCCGGAAGGGAGGCGTTTTAATTCAAACGACTGTGAGAAACATAATAGTAGATCAAGAGGATTATTTTATTATCACAGGTACAAGTTTCCATACATAATGGAACTGGTGCAAGTGCTTTGATGTTTCCCAAACCTTACCCTTTAAGTAGTACACACACTTCGATATTTTACGTTTACAACTAAATGTTTAGACAGATAATACATATTAATAACGCAACTACATAACGAGATATATACACCACAAAAGGGAAGGAATGCCAACATAGTTCTTGAAATAAAACTTTTTTTATTACAAAAGCGGACTAATGCGTAAAACAATGTTACCTTGTAAAAGTGGACTAGCGATATAAATAAACATTAGAATTTAGTGAGAGACAACACAAAAAAATGTTTCTTTTGTTTCATAGTTTTGGCAGTGTAAAAATAGTTCCTATTAAAAGATTTTGTACGGAACTCTCTAATCGGAACTTTCTTTTGATCTTTCAAAGTAGAACATAGGACAATCGGGATGCGTTAGTAAGTTTAATTCTTTTTCTTAAACTAATTTATCACTTACATAATTATTATTAATACATTTTTTTAGTTATAAAAACAAGTAATCTATTATCGTTGGACATTAAAATTCGGATTTAGGAATGAGGTCAGAATGATTGTTCCATTATGGAACTGTTTTAAAGTGCAATCTGTGGACGAAAGGTTATCGTCTTTCGAAAGAACAACGAGACGTAAAAACCTTCAACCGTAGAAAAGCCGACACGTTATTTATAGAATGTTTGAGTGTTAAATTTATATTTTTGGGAGTGGAGCCCGTCCAGTTCGGGCAAACATAGTGTAGCTGTAGTTCACGTCGTCCACAAATTTCCGCTTGTACTTTTATCCACCACATCGCAGCGTTCTGATTGTAGTTTTGCGTATGAGCAGTACTTGCTCTAGCCTATTAAGGACTTAACGTCATTTTTCGTTAGCTGAGTGTTTTATACACATCATGATGCACCTCTGGAATTGAGGAAAATCCCTCCGCATGCGAGATTAGGTCTGTAATTCATTGCCCATGTGATTACATGGTATGGAAAAACTATTTGTGCTCGTGAGAGTGTACAGTTTGAAGTTTTCATAAACATGTCATTGTCCGGGGGGGTTCATGTGATCAAACTGTTAACTAAATATGCCCATGAAATAATGATGAGTGAATAATTTCGCTGATTTCCTAAAATATTTCACTTGAAAGCGATTCGAACTTGTAACGTGTTTCTGTATGTTCGGCGATTCTTTACTTGCAGAAAAACAGATCAATGAATATGCATTACTTATAGAATGGAATAAAACACAGCAACTCATTCAAAATATTGACTGTTACCGGTCTACTAGGAGTTAAGAGAGTGTTTACGGCAATAAACGTTTCAAAGATGTCCGACAAGTTCGACAGCAGCCTACTTGCAAAAATCAACAACTTCTTCATAATTACAATAGTTTCTCCGGAAAATCTCAGTAACTATTCAGAATTGACCATACAAATTGCATATCAGTGGAAAGCTTATAAAAAACTTAATCGACTTGTGAACAGAAATACAGGGTGTTCCATTTATAAAAAAAGAGTTATTCCACTTTTTGCGTTTCGGCACACCCTGTATAGTGTGTGCATGCATGGACCAAAAGTGGACTATTTATTAAAATTCTAAGTTATTCTGAAATTTTCTGTGGCAAGTTTTTCGAAAAAGATCCACGGCCTACTGGACAGTGATCCATCAAATATGAGTCTTTTTTCGAACAAAACGTTGAATAACGCCGAAACGGAGAGAGCTAGACCCATAGTGACCTATACAAAGTGCCATTATTTTTTCATGTAAAAACTAATAATGTAGAAATATACAGGGTGTTCCATTTAAAAAAACATAACTTTGGTTTACCACCCTGTATAAGAACATTCTGTATATAATCAAAATATTTTTATAATGTGCAGTATAAGTGTACTTACTTGGCGGTGAAAACCGCATGTCGATATCTTGAATAGCAAAAAAGTTATGGACCAATCACACAGCCCTGGGTCACCCTGTATAGCCGGAGAAACCATCGAGTGTTACCATGGAATCCATCCTGTGGACACTAACCCTAAGCTTATCCTTGAATTGATATCGTATAAGTAGTGATCTGAATAGTACCATAAAAACCAAAACTATGCCCATTTATGACGATTAGCTGCTATCCATGCAATCCATGTACCAAGTGTCAATCGTGATTGGGCCTGTTGCTTCATGCGATGGTGAATATGAATACTCATCACCTGTCTCAAAAACCATCATCCACACCCATTGGATGAATAAAAAATCATTACACGATCAAGACTTTTTCTCAGCTTTGTTTTTCATATTTTAAACAGGAAAAAGGGAAATAGTTGAGACAGACGTTCTGGGAAAAAATTGTTAAATATCACGAATAAAACGCAGCTAAATCGAAAACGGTGAATTTTGGCGATTTTTAAAGTTAATTAGGGTTTATAGAAGGCAAACCGTTATTATTTGCTCGAAATTTGTTAATAAAACCGTAACCTTTTTGTATACTTACCCAAATAAAGTTGAAACCTCAAATAAGTATTTATGTGAATTGAAGTGAATAAGAATAATAGTGGTTTTTTATTGTGAATAACAAAAGTCTCCGTTGTATTTACTTACACAGGGTACATATTTCTCTCAGTTTGTTAAACGAAAAGTACAATTTGATGAATGTGGGCGGACGCAATTATAAATCATAATTAAAACGTTAGTTATTTATGATGCAGGGCTCATCTTACATGAAAATATCTATAGATACCTATTACAGTAATGAAAAGTTTGTTAGTTTTTACAATTAGGATGAAATTTCATGCAACGTCTATATCATGTTCCAAGTAACTTTATTACATTGTACAAAGATTAAAAGAGGTAAACATTAGGTACTTTTTTTTAAACGCCGTTTTCCCATTTTCACTATATTTATGTAAATCGACGGAAGCTGATAAAATACTAATAATTGTAATTTTCTGTTCAACCACAACTATTTTTACATTGCAATTAATGAAAGTACAGACTTAAAAACAATGGACTGGCTCCAAATAATCGGTGAGTTATGGATTGACGGGGTTCCGTATAAGTATGCCGACAATGAAATAAAAATGCTACAATTTAGATCGAGGCTGATGGATATGACCGGGTTTTAAAATGTTCCTTTAACACGAAATGGCTCTTCGATAACCATTTGTATGATCCTTAAATAGAAACAACCGGTATAAATCGTTACCAATTTATTTTACTTATACAAAAAGTAAAACTTTGACAAAGCGCTGGAAAAAGACGTATTCTTAACACCACGACAACCCAATTACTTGCGGCTATTTGACCGTGTTATGCGTACGTTTAACGTATCTTTAAAATCAATAATAATGTAAATGGAAATACGATAGTTGGCATGTGAAACGGTAATGTGGTAGTTATGTATACAGGTATTCCATTTTGATGCTTTATCTAGAGTTCCCCTGGGAATGTTTTCGTAATCTATCGAACGCAAGTTCGCATTTTCCTCTAAGCTTCTAAGCTTCTTGACCTATAAGGTCGACAGATGAGAACAGTGTGGAAAATCTAAGCTTCTTTTCTAAAATATATGTCTTATTCGTGACTATCTGACAGGCGATTATTCTTTAGAGAAATATCCAACAAACACAATAATACGTAACATAATGTAAATTTACGTGCAACTCAAAGTCAAATAGTCTAAATAGAAAGAACTTATTTTCCTTCTTTACATAATATGCTTTAATGCAGTACGAAATGTACGGCAAAAACTTGAAACTAAACTAAACTTGTGGCAAACTTTATAATAAACTGGGTTCGTGCACATACAAGTTAGTTATTTAACTATAGTTTCTATTCGGTTCTATTCTTCTATTGAACTTTACACTATAGGAGAATTTCCTTAGATTTTCATATTATTCTTTACCTTGCAAATAGAAATCATTATTACCATTGTAAAGTGTAGGAGTAGCCAAATACGTACCTAATGGCAACCGTAATAGCCGTAATCCTTTGCATATACATACAACGACTACTGTAAGCAGACTCCTAACGTTGAGTGTTATACTTTTCACTCAACGCTCCTAATTACAAAATCATACAACTTGCATTCAATCCACGTTCACTCCCACGAGTATTATGAAATAAAAGCCAACCGTTCACTATTAGTTAAAGGTTCAATTATTAACCTTGGTCATACTAATTAGCGCTGATTTGTGTACGAGTATATTGAAACGTTTGATAAATGAAAAATAATTTATTACTTTTAAGAGTACCTAGAACGATAATCTTTCTTTATTTACTGTAATATAAAATTCTTAACTGCAGTTTACTACGTTAAGATCCTGCAAGTAATTATATTCGTACCTTATAGGCTCCGTGATTCACAATATTCCTAATTAATATATCAAGGTACTTTATCAGTGATGACTGATATTCTGGTATAAAAGAATTGCACACATGTTAATAATTATTGTAAATTACGTTCGAAATACCTGCAAATAAAAAAAACCGATTAAATGAAACATACAAGTAACAATTAAGAGTATTATTACTACCTGGGTCAGCCATTGCTTCATCGTTCTGTGCTGTGTTTGATAATGTGAACATAATCTTGATAAGGTCTTTGTTAAAACGTTATTTTATGTTTATTTCATATAGATACTGTTATGTATTTTAATTATAGATTGAAAATATTCCGTTATAAACGGGGGTACACACGGTTCTCGCGTTTTGCGTGCTTTGGGGGGGGGGGGGTGTATCTGTGATTGTAGGTTGTAATAGCTTTTGTTTTAAAATATCACACCTTGTTGAGCTGGCTTAGTTGCTTGAAAAAAGAAAAAAAATTACATTTTTGTACCTTTTCAGATTTTTGACCCTGTAGGTATCTGTAATTTAGCAAGTTATTAAAGTAACTAAAATAAAGGATTACATTTACTTACACTTGACGTAAAAATCACAAAATTGGGTTGATATTTGGTAAAGATATACGAATTCGTTCCTACCTATAGTAAATTTTTACCAATTATTTAAAAAAATGTAAAATGAAAACTTTTTGGAATAGATTTGAGACCAAAAATACATAATGGACCTTTCATAATGTTAAAATTACGTCTTTGCACATAGTCTTTGCCCAAAAAAAAACGAAAATATAACAAATTCCGTGTGAACTTCATAAGGATAGTTAAGAATGAATTTTGAATGTAAAAGAACTCAATTTGGACACTGGCAGCTTTTTGGGAATACGAATGGCCTTAGGGAGAACGTTTTAACATTCATCTTTAACTATAGTAAAACTAAAAATACCATAAAACATAAAATGTACAAATAGAAGCTGGTCTAACGTTGCATAACATCTGTTTTATAGAAAGACCTTCTCTACCTTAAACAGTCTCAAATTTTTGTTTATTTCACAAACTAAAGGCATCATTTACACGTGTATATTTAGAAGTATAGTCAAAGTATAGGTATTCTCTTTGGTATAGTGTAACGTAACAATACACTTGCCACCTACTTTCATCAATAGATATTAAGTTAAATATGTAGACAAAAACATTTTTCTCGGTGAAAACATTCGACTATAATATGTTACTGACGACATCGTCCATCGTTCAAAATCTCTAAATTCGAAATAAGCACACAAACATGTACATTTCGAAAGTTACCGAAAGAAGGTATCGGGACACATAAATTAGTCTGAATGCTGTTACTACTTTTTACATCATTTTAACCATGAGAATGTTAACGCGAGGCATAATAGAATCATTTTTCATCATTTGAATAATCTTTCAACTTGAAATAATTAAATTTCCATGTTAGCGAGAAAAAGTTTCCGATACTTGTCATTTTGAAAATTTTCGCGAAAATACTTTCTGGCATTGTTTTAATGTTCGAAATGGGTTAAGGACCTCGGACAGACAAACTTTGCATGTTTACACAAAATTTTCACCCAAAAATAAGCACAAATAGCGAATTCTATTTTACACGTAATCTCCATAAGGAAACTTTGAACGTATTTTCTAAGTAAAGAAAATATATTTAGACACAAATACCGCTTGAATAAGATGGCGGACTTTTATACCAAAATGTTTAAAACTTACTTTGAAAAAATTAGTGCAGATATTTACGTGGTTTGCCGGGGTAGCATTAATTTGTAGGCTATAAATTTATAATAGCTTTGGTTTTAAAATATCACATCCGCATTCGTCAGGATTCGGCGACTGTCGGAAAAGTGCACAGCAACACACACATATACACATCTTTCGGTTATTATATAGTGATTGTCCTCCGGTGTTCCCGCAAAAATAAACGAAAACGTCGCTGACACAATAATTACTAAAAATACACGATAATTAGGGTCGCATGGTGAATAACACAGGAATTAATTTAATAAAAATCGAAAAAGACTCCTTGAGCAGATACCTGGATAAGGAAATGCATTCATTCATGGAGTCTAGTAATCCCTTCAGTTCCGTCAGCCTTACTTGGGATAAAGGAGAAAGAGTTTTTGAAACGGAAGAGGTTGAAGAGGAAGATTTGCAACAGTATAGGATTTGTTACAGTCAAATTCTTCCGATTATATTCGCGTTAAGTGGAAAGAAAAATACCGGAAACGTAGAAAGAGACAGAACACCCTGAAATTGAAAATGAAGACTCCCAGAAAGTTTGGAAGAATTAGCAATATCCAGGCGCCCAGTTGGAAACTTCCATGCAAAGGAAGAGAGCGAACATTTTCAGAAAACTATTATCACTGCCGTCTATTGAACCGGGAAAGGTACTTATCGTACGTGGTAATTTTGAGGAATACCACAAAAACCTAACAAACGAGTAAAAAGTACGTCCTTTCAAATGTTTTTCAACATTTGGCAATAAGGACGTTCTACGGTCAAGATGATCATCAATACGCAATGAGGAAAACGTTGAATAAGAATCAAAATTTTTCCATGGTGTCCGAAATATGCCGAAATCCATAACTGCGTGATCCGCCCTTCGTTATGAGTTATCCTTATTATTACAATAATTTACAGATATACTGGGTAAGGTACTTACAATTATGCATTGACTCATAAATAAACGAAAGGGGTTTTAATTACCACACTTTGATGTGTAGGTTCCAAGTAGTATCCTTTGTGAAAAATATTATGAGAAAAGGATTAATGATTCAAAGTGGCAACATTATCGGCGAAGGGGCGGGTATAGAGTCATTTTACATTTTATATTTCACATTTGAAATTCCTATAGTTTTGAAAACCTTTTCTCACAGTTACAACAGTCGAGTCCTACAAGTTCAAGAATAGTTACGGATGCTTTGCATATCGTAAAAACTATTACTGGCACGACCCAGAACTCATTTCAAAATGTCCCCGTACCATCTAACTACAAATCTAAAGACGGTTTATCGAAAGGTGCCATACAAGATTACTCCCAGCGACATCTACGAACGTGACGACTCGCCAGACTATACGGGTACATGGACACCATTTTACATCTACTACCTTATCGCTATTCGCTCGAGAGAAGGCAACCAAGACGTGGAATTACATTGTCATTAATATAATCCGTACAAGTCCAGTTACTCTTCCTCTACCACAATCGTACAATAAATAAAGAACAGGAAACCCCGATGTTGTATGGACTGCATCTATCTCAACAACACCAACATAAACCAATTTTCCTCATAATAGGCTGTTGTACACTCGACTATGCTGGTGTAAGATCTGAAGAAAGCTTATAGTATAAGGCACGATAACATATCCACCATCCAAAATTAACATTGAAACGATGTAAAGGAATCTGATGGGAAATATCTATTTCATTTTATTTTTTCTTATGGCCAGAAATCTTTTCTCTTAGAGATAGGTATTAATGCCAAGGAACCTGCTTAATCGCTGATACATTGTCAGAACTGGATGGTTTTGTGAGGAAAACGTTCTCTGTACAGGCGATGAGCAGATCTACAGTTACTCGCCCTGGGGTGGCATATCGGTATATTCAGCAAACTACGTAGCAGTACTCTACTTGATAAGAAATGTCAACTTTGACTTTTATTTTGTGTAATATCATGATATGTATGTATATGTATAATTCTTAGTTTTCTACCCTAAACGTTGTAACGTGGTCACATAAACGCCCAGTAGATTTATTTAATGTGTTTCTCCAAATATTTCAACACCATAGATAAAACACCACATACACATACTAGGATTAGTGTTAAATTTATGTCTGCTAATAAGAATTAAAAGTAAATTCGTTATACTTAATGTAAAAATGCAATTCGTTTGAAATGTCGAAACGTCCTTAAAAACAAATGGAGCAATTGAGAGCAAATTAGATCAAACGACTTTTTATATATATAATTTATCGTACAAATAATTTATTACCTACGTATAAGTTACACCATACGTCTCAAAATGTTAACTTAATTGACTTGGCAATGAAGAACAAGAACCCAACATGAAATAACTTCCTTTCCTTTGATGTACTTACTACTCCTTATATCTAATTTAAAGTTTAGAACCATTGTGTGGTAGTTAACACGGAAACGTTAAAATATATATTACAATAAGCAAATATAATCAATTAACAAGATTTCTAAGAAAGTTTCTACGCACACACAAAAGATACCCACTGTAGTTAGCGCCGTAACGGCCGCAGACTAACGTCATTATTGTCGAGATAGACCGTACTAAGGTCACGATAATAATGTAATATTGGTAAAGTTAACAACGATAGTTACGAAGAGAAACAGCTCAGAAAAGATCCCGGATTACACAAGAACAACAATTAGAATATTTGACACATGAAAGTCAACGGCAGAAGAACAGACCGTATAACTTTTGTTATGAAATTCAAGAATTACAAAGGGAAAGTTGAAAGTTGAAGAGCATTTTTTTTAAAGCACTAAAAGTCTTTTATTGGAAATAACTTAACACAAGAAAAAAGAAGTGAAAAAAGCAAAAGCAAAGAAGGGAAAGCCGGAAAAAATGTAAAAATAGAATACAAGGACTGCACATATACAACGATTATTGCATAGAGATAGTCAAAATTGGGACAATATTAATAAACAAAGATTATAAAATAAAAGAAATATCAAAGGAACTGAAATTTCACGTAGAATCCAAAAATGCAATAAAAAATAAGGGTTGCCATTTGAAATAACTAAGTTACTAACTACTTCCGCCATTTCTGGAAGTACTGACATTTTGAAAATATTTTACATCGATTTGGATTTCAGAGTAACCTCTAAGTACAAATTTTCAAAACCCTATCTATAAAACTTTCCCGGAAACGTCTAACTAAAGCTCCCAAGAAAACACCCTATGTATAGGTATGTTAAAAAAACGAGTTTCAATACGAAAACAACCTACTGCATCGTCACGATCGGAAATAAGTCAATTTGATAGTTTTGTATTGTTGGAAATCCTTTAGATGTCAAAAATCTGTACCCGCTCCACCCCTCCGTCACCTGACGTGGTTTTGAACTAACATTGAAAGAATTTTTTACGGGGACGAAAATCTCGTTTTTTCATGCGCTTGTGTGCGCATACATTGTTCACAATTTGTATCTAATTTGCCATTAAATGTGCTAGCATCTGTTGAGTAAACAGGCCAACAGAGGGCGTGGGTTCTGGCGGGTTACTTTCTTCTTGATCGAAACGCTGCTGGTTCGTCTAATTATGGATTAAAATGAAAGACGTTCACGTTTATTACTCTTAGGGTAATGTGTTAATGTCTACGAAAAAATACTAAATTTTGAACCAGCATACAAAAGCGTAATAACAATAAATGAGCTACTTTAAAGTTAAAATTAGTATAGGTACTACGAATGCAAACTTGCTTAATCTTGCAAAAGGTTAAAGGTAACGAAATGTTCACTGAAACTTTCTACCCTTATATCGGAAATTTTGAAGGGTAGGTAAAAGTCTACTAATGGTATGTATTTAATTAATAATGAGATGATTATACACAACTTACAGTTTTCATAAATGCTAAGATAACAAACAGCCCAAGAGTTGTGCGATAAAGTAAAATCTCGAGAAAAGAGAAACGCGTTTTATCTACCATTGTACGTAGGGATTATGAATTTCTGCCCCAGACAGGCATCAACCTCTGCTCGACGGGTTCAAAGGACGACAAAATTACTTGTTGATAACTTCTTGTTCAAACTTCGTACAAAATGAAATTTGTTTAGGTATATTTAAACACAGTACAAATGGATTTTATTACGTGAAAAAGGAAAAAAAGGATGTATGCAGGTACTGTTCACAATGATAAAATTAGCTCGTTACGTCTCTCTGATATTTTTGATCTCTATTTCTGGATATAAAAGGTTTTTTTTTTTTGGTCATTATGTCGTGTAAAACGTTAATTATTCATTCAAATACAAAAAAAGTTGCTCGCGTGAAAGTTATTTGTAGAATTAATGAGGTGAATATTTTGTTACTTTATCAATATCATCCAACGCAGAAATATTTATAAGAAATTTTTATAATCATTTGCTCATTATATCGCTTAATCTACCGTGTGATTGCCAAACACGAAAGGATCATTCCTACTTCGCAGAGCGTAAAAAGTATGTTTGCGTAATAATTAACATATAGGACTAATTTACATAAATGAAGAACCTACACAGTCACAAATCCCCAACGTGAGAATTCAGCTATTCCTCGGCAAAGTGCGGTCCATTACACAAAGAATGAATGTAATTCTATCCCAAGCTTGAAATGAGGCAACTTGACATATAGAAATATTGTTACGATACAGGTACGTAATATTTATGCTAATGATTGTTTTTGATTTTAAAGTGATAGAAAAATAATCTTACTGACAAGATGTACCTTTGCCCAAACATAAAAGTACCATGGAATTCGACATCAGTCTCAATACAAATACAACAGACATTTTACAAGACTGATCCATACGAAACGTGTACAAAAAGTCTGATATTTCAAGATCAACACAGCCAGGTATGCGCATGTATGTGGCTGGCTCTCCATAGGTACATAAAGAAATATAATTATTGCAATATAATATTGTTATAAATTTATAATAAACCCCTTGAGGAAAGCGAATGGTAGTGATTGTAAGTGGTCGCTTAATAGTACAGCCGAACAACTAAATGGTAATGTAAAATTGCGCACAGGGGAGGATCTGGTCCCGGTTTATGCCACACCAGAGGATAGATTCAAACAACCCAAAATGAATGAAAACAATCAGAGACTTCATTATCATGTGTGATCACCAGGAACCATCGTCAAACAAATGATTCGCAATTGACACCTGACTTCAGATGGCATCTTCCATAAGCAATCGCTTATTATTATTTTTACAATTCCCTTACTCACGTCACAATAATAATAAACAAATGCGGCCAATAATTTATTACTACAATTGAAAGACAAGCCAGAAATTAAAGAAGAGTGGAATAAAGAAGGCAAGAATCTCCAAGAGATAATGTGGATCTACAATGTAGAGACATTTTGAAACATTAATTGTAGTAATTACAATAGAGGTATGCGGAATAGTAAGAACACCAACCAAGAGAAAAAACAAACGCCGTGGTGGAACAGAAGCGATCAGAAGGTAAAATGTCCAACCACAAAAATCAAAGAAGACTAGCGAACGTCTACCAAACCCAGAGGAGGAAAGTGGACGAAACAGTTTGGACGAAAATGGAAGAAAAAGGTGAGGAGAACGAGAAAAAGTTGTTTGCAATGTTAAAAAAACTGGGCTAGAAGTACAGTGTATCAAGAATAAAGGGGATAAGCTACTGAAAAATAAATTAAAAACAAAGGGAATATACAGAAATATAGAAGGGGATAAGTAGCAATGAAACAAACCAAAGTCCTGAGGATGAAATTTCATAAGAAAAATTTAAAGCCAGAAATATTGAAGAGGATAGATTTGAGAAGATAAAATCAGAGAGGAGAAACAGTTACCATTGAGGAGACACGATGGCATGGACGAGTTGTACAGGAATATCACTTTCATGTGAAATGAAAGCTGATCAAATGCTCAATCAATATAAGTATAGTTTGAGAAAATTTTGGGGAGTGATAAGAATGGATAGGATAAGAAATGAACAAGTTATAGTAAAATTAGTGGTTGAGCCTCTAGAAAAGGTAATGAAAAGGAAATAACTAAACTGGTAGGGGCACACTGGCTGGAAATGAGCAGTAAATGCAGAAAAGGATTCCTAAGAGGGAGTTCAAACAACTCAAATTCTGAACATACAGGGTGATTCACGACTATTCCCTCGGTCTCTTGTGCCTAAAGGGTAAAAGATATAAGCTTCATTTTTTGGTGACATATGTAAATTGATAACGACTATTTTTTAAAATTATTTTCAATTATACAGGATGCTTCACAAAATTGTAATATATTATCAAAGTTAGGCTTTTTTAAATGCAACCCCCCGTATTTTATTACATTTTTAGATTATACGTTAAAAACTAAGGTAACTTTATTAAACGTTCCCTATACCTATCGCTTACCAATTTTGAGAAAATTGAGATTTTAAGAAAAATATTCAATTTAAACAACCCCTAATAACACGGAAACCACTTACTTTTAGTAACGCAAATTTATATCGATTTATCTTGAAGTCGATATAAATTTGTGTTACTAAAAGTAAGTGGTTTCCGTGTTATGAGGGGTTGTTTAAATTGAATATTTTTCTTAAAATCACAATTTTCTCAAAATTGGTAAGCGATAGGTATAGGGAACGTTTAATAAAGTTGCCTTAGTTTTTAACGTATAATCTAAAAATGTAATAAAATACGGGGGGTTGCATTTAAAAAAACCTAACTTTGATATATTACAATTTTGTGAAGCATCCTGTATAATTGAAAATAATTTTAAAAAATAGTCGTTATATCACCAAAAAATGAAGCTGATATCTTGTACCGTTTAGGCACAGGAGACCGAGGGAATAGTCGTGAATCACCCTGTATAGTAGAGCTTTCGTGAACAAAAATTTGAAGATATCGGTTAAGCGCAAATGTTTGATTTTAATGAAGCTTCTGAACATCGCGAATAGCAGTTCTGACTTTGTATATAAAAATCTATCGATTAAGATTTGCACGTTAATGTTCACAAATTTCGTGTTATGTTCATCTGCCATTTTCCCAAGAAAAGAATGGTTTTATTTGCTATTCTTTAGTTTACAACCGACTAGTCTTTGTGCTGATGACCTTTCGGGTGTAGAGAATATTATAAGTGTCGTAAATAAATCTTACTTGAAAATTAGATTTTCATCACATAATATAAGTTATTTCCATGCCATTAGTACATTAACCATTTCGTTCCATATTGTCTGGTAAACAATTTAAATATGGACATTAAAGGCTTTAAAAAACACGAATTTCACCTGCTTCAACAGTAAATGAAAATCGAATTATATTAAGACAAGCATTAAATGAACCGACATACCCCCAAGCCTTAAACCAAATTAGAAATTTTCCATCTAAAGCATTTACAAATATGTAATCTAATTTACGTAACTGCATATTTTACATAATTCGTATTTCAGGCAAGGTGCCCGTCCTAGGTGTTATCACTATTATTTTATCTGCGCCCTTTACATATTTATCTTATTCCTGTCCTTACGCGGTTACTACATAAATCACATAAGCTTCGAGGATTGAGTTTATTGTTAGCGAGACGGCGTCATTAGCAGGTTGGCAATACATACAGTGTTTGTCACACCGTCGCCAAACTATTTACAGAGGGTGGCAATGTTGACTAAACTGAGGATAACGAGCCCCCCCCCCCCCCCCCTACTGCCATCAACCAAGATGGTCACTTCATATTCATTGTTCAAAATATGTGGTTATGAAACGTCTGTCAAAATTATTGAAGAAAACTTAATACGTGAATGTGCTTTCGAAAGACAAACGTTGGATTTACAACGGGGTTGAGAGGAATGTCAAAATTTAACATAAAGGGCATGGTGATGGCTTTTTGACACCCGTGGAACTGTACCCCAAGAATGGGTTTCTCAAAGTTTATTACCTGGAAATAACGAAACGTATACGTGATATTCTTTCGTCGAATGAACGATTTTTACAGCATATGCCCGGGAGGTTTATTGCTATACCTCTTAGACTCTTGCGCCTTTGAGATTAACTCAAAGTTGCAAGTTTCAGCAATTTATTTTACTGGTCAGTCTTTGAATTTATGTATTATAAGGTAAACATTTTGGTAAGTGTAAATTTATTTCAGAAAAAAGTAAATTTATTGATTTTTAAATAATATATTTATTCAAATGATTTTATTTTTAATTATTAATTATTCTACTCATTAGACTACTAATGAATTCATACCGCTGCAAAAAATTCCACCTGTTAAGCCTACTAGAAACCGGTCATGTTAGTGATGGAAAGAAAATGCAAATCGTTAAAAAATGTCATATTGAATATTACCAGTATCTTATTATTTGGAAATGTTTAAAGTAAAATTGTAGATTCTGTATGTAATACATGTATATGTGTAACGATAGAGACACTAAAAATAAAGTTTACAGATTAGTATTAATTGATATGGATTTGTAATTACTGCTCTAATAGATCGCGACTGGATGAACAAATGTTATCGAACCCCTGTTCTAACTTGGGGGGTAATGAACTAGCGTTAACTTAGTACATATTTATAGGTATCCGCGATATTATAAATTAATCCCTTATAGTGAGAGCTAAAACATCTGGAGCGGTTTAATGCCAAGTACAAAATTCTATTTAGAAAACAAAATGCAAATTTTTAATTATAATTCGCCTGTGAAGAAAAGCTTGGTAAAATTTCACCATTAAAAAAGAACCGAATTCTTATCATCCACCAAAAACTATGTAGATTACACACAATCCCCGTGGGAAAGACAACTCTAATTGCACTTTTATCATATCAATTAACATTTTTTCTCTGTAAAGCACACGGTAAAATTAACGTACTAAAATAATTAAAGCCTAATTTCGGCTCGATTACATCTGATTGCGTGCAGTCGAAATTCTCTAAATAATTACGATCTCAATTTTTTTCCCTTTTTGGCTCTATAATAAACTTATTTACGTTTCGTAATTACATACTTTATCGTCGATAATGATAACGTGACAAACTACTTGTTTTATTCATTCAAAAGCTACCGGTATAAATATTTTTTCAATAAAATAATGAGACATTTCCAACGATCTAATATACTATCTATAGTAAATATTTCATTATTAGTAGTATATAGGACTAAAATAAAGTTTACATATAAGTACATACAATTACAATTCAGCCCGTATTTCAAATGCCTGAATCTGCTGCTTAGTTTATTTGACGTTGTTATACGCAACCTTTTTTTACTTGGCATAAGGATTTTGAGGATTCAAAATAAAGCGAAACTTTTTTACAGTGTTTGTTAAACCAACCGTGCGCATTATCGCGTGCTGATTGAAACCAATAAATAATAATTAGTACGAAGCGAAATCAATAATCAAAAATAATTAATACGAAGAAAATCAAGTGTGACGATGATTAAATTAAACAAATTGTTATCAGCGCAATACGGACCTCAATATATCCTCTATTACGAGAGACATGAATAACCTCGCACAAGGTAACATAATTTTATTGTTAAAACTTAATTTCCGTATACAAATCGTTAATTAATAAAAATAATTCATCGATCAAAAAAATAACAGACTAACATATTAAACATATTAACGCATCAAAACGAGTAATTATATCAGGAGGTAGCCCAATAACCACAATATCATTGAAACAGAGCTACAAAAATTCGCTGCACGTAAGCCGAAGACGTGAAAAGGAGCTTCACCGATGTTACCGCAATTTGAAGTCAATAGAAACTCCTCTTCTGCTACTAAAGGGTCTCGAGGTCCAACAAGTTGGGCTGAATGTCGTGAAGCACTCGTTTGATTGTGGTTTTTAAGTCGTCGTGGGTTTGTGGATTATTATTCGTGTATACCAAAGACTTTACATTTTAGCTGTATAAACTTTTTTCCCAATTTACCGACATTTACAATTTACACCCTTAAGGGCTGCAGTATGAAAAAAAGTTGTTGATAACTTTTTATGCTATTGATAGTTCTCTACATTATGTTTTGTTTCCCGACCTTCAACAATATTAACGGAGCTCAAGGATCCGTTATCAGCACCACTTTGTTCTTGATTGGAAGAAATGATATTGTAAATAAACTAAGCCCAAAAACAGAATACTTTGTCTATATGCGAACATTGAGAATGATCCAAAAATACATAAGAACAATCGAAACGTGGAGAGAAGGAAACGAACCACACTTCTCTATTAATACAACAAAATGCATAAACTTTGCCAGGAAAAGAACCGCACTTAATCTGTCATTACCTATACCTGTATGAAGCACAACTCAAATACACAAATTAATGACGTGCAATATCTAGGAATTATATCCGACAAGCGCTTAACTTGAATCCCCCACATAAAATACATCAAAAATAAATGGAAATCGGCACTATACTATAAACCAAATAAGAGTAAAGTAGAGGGCGCTTTGATTCAAGTTACATTAAAGTCACTAAATATTCTAAAGTACCGCAACGTTCGCCATTTTGGGGTTAAAATTTTGGCGGCAATTTCAAATATTGAAGACCTAGTCGCTAGAAAATTTAATGACTTTATGAAGTGTTTCTTAAAAACTAAACTCACATTAGATACTTATCAATATATTTCTTAAAAATTAGTTGTCATTGTTATTAAAAGGTACAGTTTAATTGAAAGATAAAAAATTTGGAACTTTGCCACACGAACCTAACATACGTTTTTAAAATTGACATTTTATTTTGTCGTGTTAATACTTCATTTAGAATCGTTATTTAAATCACAGAAAAGGATAACTAAAAAATACAGCAAGTAGTGTGGAAGAATAAGACGACGAGCCTGTCTATGGGAAAACTACAAGTTTATGATGTTTTTCAAATTGCCGCGTTTCAAACCAAGTGTCAAACGTCAAACTTAGTATGTAATAGTAAAATTTTAGACCAATGGTCTAAGAGTAAAATACTAATTTTCATCGTATGTCAACATTGAACTATACGCTATACGCAACTGGAAGGGATACGGCCTATTCTAATGCATTGTAGGCGTTGAAGCCATGCTTGCCTGACAAGCACAGATGTCGACTGGGCATTTCTGTCGCTTTCTAACTTGTTGCGTTAGTAGGGCAGATATCTTTTAACCGCGTATTTCCCATAGTTTGAAAGGTGTACAATAATATTTGAAAGTGATTGTGAAATTTATTAAATCAAAACACGATGGTGAATTGTTGTGTTGCATACGGATGTCCTAATTTAGCCGATAAACGCAGTATTAAACAATTTCATGGGTGAATAAGTCTTGTTAATACAAATTTTATCTAACGTTATTTGCTATCGTTGTCAACGCAACTTATACGATTTGTTTTTAATAAATAACGTAACGTGTAATTTCTCCGTGCCCAATAAAAGGCCCAGGAATGAAATGAAGAGAAATATAAGTGCGCGTGTTTTTAGTTATGTTCAGAATAGGCGGATTTTCGGAATAGTGGGGTTCTACTGTATTTTCAAAGACAAGCAATGTAGAAATTGCATAATTTTTGTCTGGTGAACTCTTAGATCATATATACTCCAATGATCTAAGGGTGAATAAGTCAATTTAACAATTTAATAGTTCATAACAATAATTAGTAGAAAATAGCACCAAATTTTATATAACTTTTTTACTACAAACGAAATAACTGAATTAATTTGTTCTGTAAACGCGTTTGTATTCTCAATAGGTGTTTTCTTTTTGCATTTTGTGGTACACTTAAGGCACCTCTGTCAATACACACCATTCGTTTTGTAAAAATAATTTGACTCAGTTCTCAATAACCCTATTCGTTTTAAAAGCTTTATTTAAGTTTTATATTAACCTGAGGCAGAAATGTCTTATGCCGCAAGGTACTTCAATCACGTGATAATTGTGCATTTGCCTAACCCTGTGGCACACCTGTGGCGGTGCAAAAAGAAAACACCTAATATGCATGATGTACAAGTAGGTATAGCGTCACAAAAATTGTAAGTATTCTCATAATAAAACATTGATTTATTTTATTGTAAACGTTTTATTGACCTGGATCACAATGGATGTCTGACTGGTGAAAGAGATAACCATCAACGTATTTTTACCTGATTTACTTACATTTTATTCCCCGTGTTATCGTTTATAGATATGACGTTGCGTGCGAAAGAAAGAGACAGAAATGCCCAGTCGTTGAGGGTTGCCTAACTTTGCTGTGGCTTCAGTGCCGCTTATGGACGTTTCCTTTCCAGTTGCGTATAGCGTACAGTTCAATGTATGTCAAACACAGATGTCATTTTTCCGCCATTTTGGGGTTAAAATTAGCTTTCTCTCTCTAACTCATTGGAACATAAGGTTGCGGTACTTTAGAATATTTAGTGACTTTAAGTTACATTACAGTGACTTTATACAGGACAGTGATGACAATGGGTGTCTCATTTTTTATTGGTTGTGATTCTGGCAGCCATGTTGCGACTAAAATTTGAATAGTTTGCATTACATTCTTATAGTTTCGGTTTAGTTTTTGTGTAAATTGTTAAAATCTAGACAATATAATGTGGTTTTAAGTGCTAGGATATTGAACGGTGTTTATGTTTTATCACTTGTTTGGACTTTTTTAGGTTTAACTTAGATTAAGTATAAGAAAAATTAAATATCTGCTGTTTTGTTATTTCCCACCTACCTACTTCATTTTATTTCTTTAACTTAAAATTAGGAACTACATGTATATAAACAATGTTTAAATATTATATACAATTTCTGTAAAAATTAAACATTACCTGCATCTTCAATCGTCAGTTTCTCGCCGCTGTTTATAGAAAAACATACGCGACAAAGTGTTTTTTATAGCAAATTTTGTAAGCTTTCAATTAGTTTATATAAAAGTTTGTCGTAAAATAAATGGGAAACGAAGATATTTAAGAAAAACTGAATGCAAATTTACATTTTAGTTAAATTCTGTGAAAATAAATAGTTTTAAAAGATGTATTTTTACAATAAAGTGCAACTTACGAACGATTTATTGTATTGTATTGCCTTTGTGAAGTACTGAAAATAGGACAAAACCAATTTTTAACAAAAATTTAACGGCCATGTTTTAGCGAAAATCGGGATTCTTAATAAAATGTCAATTTTTGAGTATACCTTTAAAGAGCTAGCGAACTGTTTGTCGTACGAACCTCTGCCGACGCTTATTTTACAGGTGCATTAATTATCACTTATAATTGCACAAGAGGTTTGTATTTTACCGAGTAAATTTGGGTTGTTTAATAAGAATCTGTTGCCTAGCAATTAGACGAGAAAAACTGTCAACCAATAAAAATGCGACACCGAAGGTGGAGCATTTTTAGGTAGACAGTTTTTCGAGTCAAATTGCTAAAGGAAACAGATTAGAATTTAAACAACACAAATTTACTTGGTATAAATACAAATCTCGAGTGTAATTCGGCAGGACAATTTAACGAACAAGAAATTTAGAAATCCGTTCGTAAATGGACTCATTCTTAAAATAACACAAACATTATGCAATAAATTATTCGCAAATGTCAAACTATGTATTTATACGGCGGGCACGGATACTGCGATAGTTGATTAGAATTTGAAAGTGAAAAAACCACTAGTGTAATTGTCAGTGTAATTCATTCCTAATTGGTCGAATGATTCAAAATTGTGCAAACTAATTGGTTGAAATTTTCTGAGTGGAATTGTCTTTAAAAAACTATAAGGCACTTTACTGTCTACAAGTAGTCAAAACATAGCTATTTGCAAAGAAACGCTGGAAAATGAGAATCTTTCATTATTTCTTCCTCCATCGCCTTATAAAGATTACCACAATGATATTTCGTGTATTCATATAGATTCAAAATTTAATTCTCTACAACTTTTATTATATGCACTAAGTACGTAGAATCAAGTTTTCGACTTATTATTGATTTTATTGTGTCTTAGAAAAAGGTTTAAATGATTATATCTCTGTTAATATTAATCGTATGGGATTGTTTAAAAACGGAAGTTGTTCGTAATTAAATTCTCTACAACTTTTATTTGAAGCATTTTGCGATACGAATGGCTATTCTCGAGATATAAGCGAAATACGCGCGATGCGCGCACGTGTTACCGTTTCGCCGCAAAACAGTCGACATTTTAAAACAAATCTATCTCGGCTCCTATTGGTCGTAGAGACAAAAATATAACACGAAAATGTGCGGAATTTTATCAGCTACAATTTTCTTAACGTTTTTGTTTTTGATAAAATTGATACTTTCTCAGTTATTTACGAAAATCTGTTTTTTGACACTTTTTCGCCCCCTCCATTTATCTCGGAGGGGGGGTACGGGTGGGGACTTTTGAATACTTCAAAGGGAGCACAAATCAAGCCTGTTCCCAAATTTGCAAAGCTGTAACCATTATTTCATCCAAATCGTTAAATTTGGTCTTATTTTACTGGGCTATTTACTAATACTGTTTGAATTTAGTCGCAACATGGCGCGGAGGCGGGACTTACGCTCTATTGTCGTCACTGTTCTAAAATAAAGTCACTGTAAGTTACATTTACCTCACTAAATTTTCACAAATGTCTTACACGACAGTAACCTAACCACAAATATTTTACTACATTAGGATGGCAGCGAGGCCAAATGTTACGTGTAATTTGTTGGTTAGAAATTAACCAACATTTCAGATTTATTAGCTGATTAATGTAAAATGTGTCTTAATTTTCCTTCCAATGGTCGATTTTGAATTTCGCTAAATTTAAATGACGGTCAGAATTAACAAGTTTAGACAATATAATATTGCAAAACTGACAATGACGCTTTTACGTCATTTTTAGACAAATTTAATTTTGTAAACTTACCTCGTGTGTTAACCAATCAACGCCAAGGTCAAATTTTCCCTATACAATCCTTCACTTTACTCTTAGCTGACTTTTACATAGACATAATCAAATCAATCTTGTTATGATATGCGTATACTCTATGGTTTAGTATTATCTATGATCGATACTATCGACCCTACCTTGGTTGTCCACTAGGTGGCGCAACACTTCACTTTCTAATACAATTCTTAATTTTCTGATTGGTCGAAAGGTTGCTTAGCCTCGTAACGATTAGCCTCGAACCTTGTGTTGGCATGCTACTCATCTCTCTCCTTTTAACGTCATTCACGCTCTACTATCTCTTTTTTAATTCTTAAGCCTGTTAGTTCTTTACTGGTAAAAGGAAGACTTCTCTTCGAGTTCTAGAATGGTGTAGACACCCCATTTTTGTGCTTAGAAATTTTCACAAATATCTTTACTTTTACGTTATTTAAACGGTTTTAAGTGGAATTTCTTAACTAATTGGTTGTGGAGAAACCAGCTGCTTTATTTCTACCGCCGCCAAACGTATACAATTACGGTTTTAATACATTAAATGGTGTCAGATCTAAGAATTCGTTTTCAAATGTTCTTAACGTCAGTGATTAAACTCATTGGGTATGTACTTATTCTCATTATTCTCTTCAAAATTGCATTCCTTCCTTCAACTCTCGTCTCTAATTTCTCATAATTTTCCTAGCGTTCAAGAATAGCCTAGTTCTACGCATTCGCTTCCGTTTACCACATGGTTGATCGTGATCCTGTAAATTACCATCTTTGAGCCTAACACCGATTTCTGCCTTGACAACTCGCTGCCATATTCTCAAGTTCGCCGAAGAAAACTTCATTTACCTTTACTCATTTACTGCTTCCTTATAAATTACTTTACCTTTATTTTCCTTTAAACTCATTAACTTTAAATAATTGAATTTATGGATACTTTACCTTACCGAAATTATTTGTTTTAGTAAATTGCTTACCGATAACTTAAATATCTTTGTGACGCCATACATTTTTATAAATACCTCATTCTAACTAAATTTGCTCTTCATTTAACACTTTTGTTACTTCAATTTAAATATTATTTTGTTTGCGTTAATGTACTTGTACATAAAATTGTATTAGCTACTCCCTTTTACCTTAACTTTTAATTGCTGATAAATTCAACTTTTGCTAAAATATATGCTCAGTATCCGATCCTTCAAGTGAATCGTGAGTAATTAAGTATTCTCGTAGTTTGGGACCGAACCATTATTTTGGTCCGATTTGTACTAATTCTCTTTATTTAGATTGCTTCGCTTCGGCAGACTCTTTGCAAAGGGCTCTCCACCGAACATACACAGGTATTATTTTTTATTACTTACTTACTTTGCTTGCTACGATTGTATCGTATACTTGAAATATTGCTTCTTATGTTAACGTAATTCATTACGAGTAGTTTTGCTACGCTACTTGAAAAGGTAAAGCGGATCTCTGATTAGTACTATCACCTTTGAGTGAGTCATTACAACTTTTTGTGGATTACTATCCACTTACTATCATTTATTTATTTTATTTTGAACAATTGCTTTATATTATAGTTATTTGTAGATATACAGGGTGTTTAAAAAATACGTTCGAATATTTGGCCCACTTATAGATCTCATCAGTACAAACAAAAAAGTCAAAATAAACATAAGTCCAAAAATCAGCCGTTTCCTAATTACAGCCTGTTTTTCAAATTAAAATAATTGTATGGCAAAGCCATTTTTTTTTTTTTTTGCATTTGGGGGTATTTAAAGACATTAGTTTATTCAAATCCTGTGAATAATTTAGATTAGAGTTGCGAGAACGAATTGAACATGCCTGCCAGACTGTTCGTATAAATCCGGGACTCTTTGAGAGAGTGCGGCGTTCACTTTTACGGAGATGTGAAATGTGTATACAAATGGAAGGAGGACATTTTGAACATCTTCTTTAAGAATCATTAATTTGTAATAATTAAAATGTATTTATACTGATATTTGTTCATGTTCTAGTAGAAACCTCGTTGAAATACTCCTACTGAGTGTAAATTATTTTAATTTGAAAAACAGGCTGTAATTAGGAAACGGCTGATTTTTGGACTTATGTTTATTTTGACTTTTTTGTTTGTACTGATGAGATGTATAAGTGGGCCAAATATTCGAACGTATTTTTTAAACACCCTGTATTTTGACCGAGTCTTTATTATATTCTCGTCAAGTTACTTTTTATTTTCATTATTACTCCATTACCATATTTTTCTTTCAGATTACTACGTTACTTATCTCCGAATTGAGACTATCTTCGCAGTTCATACTCTCAATTTTAGCTATTACCTCTAGAACTTGCGTGGCGCCCATTTTCTCTATTGAGTATTCGTTACTCATTCTGCTTATACTACTGATAACTCACTTTCTCTCATCATTTCTAATCCACGCCCAATCGTCCATACAACTGAGCTTACTGGTGCAATACCTATTTATAAATTGTGTTACAATTCTCAATTCTTGCCGTAACAATCTCTCATCATCAATGAGGAATCGACGAAAAAAAATTCTCATAATACTAAACACAGGGGCGTAATTTCAACATTTTTATTGGGGGAGGGGGAGGCAGAAAAAATAGAATACGGTATAGTCTATATACCTACCTACGTATCTGTAACCCATACGCATACTGCATAGGTATAGGTATAAGGTTTTTCAATCTTTGCAGCTTTGAGGCTCGTATAGGATGATTTTGATATCTCGAAGCATACAAATTCCAAAAAAATTCGCCCCCCCCCCTCCCGTGTTTACGCCTATGGCTAAACACTTTCATAAGATCAAAAAAGGGAATACGGCAGATTCGTCTACGACAGTAATAAGAACATAATCAATTCGCTAAACGCAGTGTATAACAATAGACTCCGCTATACATATAACGGGGGCCCATAGAACGAGTGTAGTAATTACTTTGTTCGCGAAATCCGAACAAATACTTCTCGAATATCGAACAAAAATACCGTTCCTTTCTTTTCCCGCACCACAAAGTTATTCAAAAACCTCACTTTCAAAGCCTGTACAACCAAAAACCAAATTTCGTACCACCATTCGGTAACCGATCATACAAAATCTACGAATTAAGAAAGATTAAATAATATCAGTGAAACACATCAACATCCGATGGCTTAAACCCATAAGAGCGATAAATACCGAATTGACAAAGGCACCCTGATATCTGATACAAATAATGTTATGGTTTGTTGCTTCCTTTAATTTTATTTTCAGAATTGGGCGATAAAACAAAATAATTCAAACTAAGGTTATTATCTCGGAAACTATTACCTTTAGATATAGGACATATTTAACAAAAATCAAAGCTAACTTAAAAATCAGTTCATTCATGAAAAAATATACAGAGTGTTCTATTTAAAATAGTCGACTTTTGGTAGTTCTTCTGTGGTCGTTAGAAAAAATTCAGTACGGCCCTTTTGCAACAAATTTTGTTCAAAACTCCATCGAGAAATAAAACGCTCTTTTGTATATGATAATCTCCAATTTTGTTGCTCTGTTGCCAATGATTGAATAGTTACGATTTTTTTTACTGATTGTTGATTTCGGCGACAATTTTTTAAAAACATTTATTTTCTCCTAAATGAATCGACTTAAGTAGATGAAAGGTCAAACAAACTTGGTTTAGAATCGAATATGGATTTCAAAAATATAAAAATCTATAGGGTGTTCCATTTAAAATAATCGAGTACGATCCTGTACAGACGAAACCGAGAGCAGTTTAGGTTGTAAACAAGGAACATCTGAATAAGAAATGTCTCTAGACCTTTTGTCCTAAAATTAATATTAATGGTACTATCGAAGAACGAAGGGCAAGTGGGCAACCCTGTATAAACAGCTTATGCATGAAATTATACAAAAGAAGGACCCATAATCTCTTCACTTCTTCACTGACCGGCCAAAAATAAACCACCTTACGGGATGTGCCCTAATATGTGACACAAAAAGCAAAAGTTACAGACTAGCCACTAGCCGACAATAGTTCTATTTATAATTCTGAACATTTCGCCATAAAAGAAGCAATAGCATACATTATGGGCCTTAACAATAAGAATAAAAAGTACCTTCACACACTGACTATTATCGGAATAAAAATGCAAGGCCTCTGACTTTAAGTGGTCATAACGAAAAAATTGAGGGGTGAAATTTCTTCATTTTTGGGCAGTACATGAGTCATTTATATATGTTTAACATGTGTAAAAATCAAATTGGTAGAATCAGTTGTTTAACTTTTATTTTAATTAACAGCAATAAAAACGCTGTATTTAGTATTTTCCTGGCTGACGGTCAGCTTTAACTTATCATAAAATTGTTATTGTTTCATAAATTGTTACCAAATTTATAAATGTTGTAGCACACATACTTCTGAAAAGTCGACAGTCAATAAATATTGATTATTCATATAATTAACTGGTTTTATAAGCCCTAACCGAAAATTTGATTATTTTGCAATATGTGATTAACTAAAGAAAAATTCTTGTTTTAAATGCTAAATTTGTATTACTCAAATCGGGCTGCATTACTGCTTTATTGAAAACAAAATTTGTTTTCTTGTAATTCAAAGTAAATGTTATAATTATCGCGAAAGAAAGACGCACATATTCCTGCGAGAGGTAATCTACAACATCGTAAATCGTGAGCGGCAAACCACAACAATGTGATTATTCTTTAGCATTGTACAAAACCATGCGCTTCATAGCAATAGTGTACGACACCATCGTCCAGCTCGTACCGCACTTCGCCCCGCAAATCCAATCATCCATCCTTTTTTCCAAATTTCTTTTAAACAAAACATGTATACATGGCATTATTTTTGTGAATCGTGTTAGACCACAAAATAATTGCTTTAACCTTGTTATGTTACTGTCAATATTATTAATATCGAACGTTCAGGTACTGAGTTACACAAGATGTCGTTTTTTCATTATAGCTTTAAGACTAATAAACCAATTGGCCTCAAAAGCATCTGACACCGACAAAAAGTATACACTTGTCAAATATATAAGTATCTACCACTCAGTTTCAATAATATAGCCGTAATTAATTTTTAAAGTCGAGCGCTTATGCGATTTCAGTCATAATTAGCGCTTTTTCGCACATAAAATAATATAGAAAATGAACCATGTGTTGCAAAAATCTAAAACTGTACACCTTTTTGTAGGAATAAATGATCTTTTAAATGCACTTTATTTCATTAAATTATGATCGCTAATTACTGAGATACAAGCTTCTAAAGTCAGAGGCCTTGCATTTTTACTCCGATAGTAAGTAAAATAAAATCCATTAACAAACCATACATATTTAAATAAAATTCACTATAACATCAGTCATGCACATAATAAAGAACTCAAGATCGTAATTTTTGGGATACCTTCACACATTGAAATCGGAGGTAATGAATTTAGCGGCCAGAATGGGAGTCAGAAAACCAAACATTGACGAAAACTCGCTTACCTTGTATGACCTAAAATCGGTATCGAACAAAAGAATTATCATCGAATGGGAAAACTTATATGAAAACCACCTAAGAAAAACCGAAAACATGGAAAAATTAACCAGAAAATACCGAATATTAATATACAAACTAAAAATACACAAAAATTACTCACGATTATATTAGGAACAAATAACAGCTACTCGTATGCGAGAAATGTTTAGAAAATCTGACAGTAGAACATAATATGTATAATACAATGCAGAAAAAGAGAGAAAACTTCAATTTCCAAAGCGATCTAGAACCTATTCTAAACGAAAATAAGCTAAATTTAATAAAACTCCTGAATAGCATAATGTATAATAAAATATAAATACAATGTATATTCAGATCTTTAATTTTTTTAACGCCATAACTTGATGCAATTATTAGAGTTTAAAGTAGACATCTTTTACGCTGTGACGTTTAAAATATTACTTAATATAATAATAATAATGAAAGTTGAGGCATATAACATAAAATTGAAATTCGATTAACTTTAATGAGACTCGAAATTGTTGAGCGTAAGAAACTTGAAGTAATGAACGTTTGTGAAGTGTCGCATTTTGCCAATTACAATTTTCTAAAGTTTAAGTGGGTAGTTTACTATACGTAATTGTATTGAGTATTACATATTTTTGGAAATAATTGCCATTTGAGAATTCAAACGACTTAATTTGCAAAATAGAAAGTTTAGGGCTCTAATAATAAAGCAGTTAAGTAAATAGCAGAAATACTAACTTCAAGTAAAAATAATCTGCTCGGTATCCAAGATTAAAACTAAACAAGGAAATATGGAGGGTATAAAATAAAGGTTGATAACGAAAATGTATTGCAAATGCGACACATAATGTATAGAAATATGTCTGAGTCTTTGATAGGAGATTCAAATGTGATTATCGTCACTTCTAACACGATATGGCTCACTTTTATTTAAATAACGATATACCCACCCCTGAAGATATCAATCATATTCGAATTCCATTTACGTCAAAGATAAAATCTCGATCTTTCAAGAAATTTAAAAAATGGTACGAACATGATTGACTTGTTCAAGTTTTTATCTTTTGATGGGAAAGTTATGAATATACTTATTTTAGACGTATACTAAAAGCAGTTTTGTTCCCCCTTTTCAGTCGTTCCAAGATGATACTGAGCATAATGAAATGAATATATGTTTGAATTACCAGATGTGAAATGTGGAAATTGATGGCACTTTTGTCGAGACTAAATGTTTCTGTAAGTATTCCGCGAAGAGTAAGCATAAGGATGTGAATTATTTACTAATACACACGACAGACATAAATTAATATACCTACTTACAGGAGAAATGGTAAAGTAAGAATAGGTATATTAGGAGGAAACAACTTTACAATGAATTATATTGTAAGTAATTGGTGTATCCCTAAAGATACAAATGTTTCAACATCGCATTGTAACATATTTATAGTACGAGGAAACGATGATTATAATTATGTATATTATTGTATATAACTCTAAACCTCCTCCATATGTTCATTTATTAAATTCTTCTTCTTGGAAATGGGACTATTCGCCGCCGCCGATTCGCCAGAGGGGACAGTTAGCCGTTGGTCCAATTCGCCGTAGGGACGATTCACTGTCGGGGGATGTTTTGGACGAATTTAGAAAATTAACTTAGTCTTACGTACGCCAACAACACAGAAAATTAATGTGCAATATTACGTAAAAAAATACTACAGATGTAAAACGATTTCATAATGTGTATCCCACCCCTTCTGCACTTTGCGCAGAGCGTCGATGAACCTCCAAATTGATGGGTAGTTCATTGCCAATTCAAACAGGCTCCGATGAGCGGCTTCTGCGTTGTTGCTGGTCCTGTCCTGCCTATCAAAGGCATTCCACATTTCAACTGTCAAATAAATTAAATCTTTTCAAAATTATGACACACCTAAGGCGAAGAATGTTACCATTCTAGCGCTCAATGCGAATGCGAACTGTGGGTCTACTAACTCCCATTTCGCCCAATTTTTTCTTCATATTTCTGGAGTTCAGAGTTGAGTAATTTTATTTTACACGTGCCATTTTTTAATCGCTTATGCAACAAAACATTCCCAACCTCAGGCAAACCACGCAAACCAGTCTCAAAAAACAACAAACATTTCCAACGGCTTGGAAATGTTTGTTTACGTAACCTGAGGCTGGGAATGTAACTTGTTTATCTCAACGTAATCTCAGGCTACACACTCACGGCATCGGGGCACTTCCCTTTCGGTGTCTGACGCATGACGTCACGAAAAGTGGAGGGGAGGTGTCACAGTCTCAAGTCACAACAACAAACATTTCCAACACCCCAGGTTCAATGGCCTTTCGCTCCTTTTCGTTGAAAATAGTATATTGAAAAACAAGTATCACAATGAGACTTTTTGCCGCACGAAGACCAGGTTTGCAGATCGACTGAAAGGAGGTCTGCAAAGGGATGAGTGCGGCAAAAAGTAATTGTGACACGTGTTTTCATACTATTTTTTCTATTTCGCATGAATTTACTCTAAAATTTTTTATAAATAAAGATAATAAAATAATTGTTATTGTGATTTTCTTTTAAATTAAGTTGGCAATTCTGACATTTGACAATTCAAATTTAAAATTTCAAGTTGTAGTCATTTATTGTTAGTTTCTGAATTCAACAGATATTTACCTATAATAGCTATTTATGATATAAGTGTTAAAAGTACTAGTTTATTTTGTGAGTGAAAAGTTTGCGAAACGAGCGAAGAGAGTGGAGCAATTTCACGAACAAAATAAAAGTTACTTTTAACACAAATATTATACAAAGTTTTTTGTATAACTGTTCTATTTTGATAATAAAATAGAAAAATTTAATACATATTTCTATAAACTGACATTTGCTGTGAAGTGGGCGTGATAGGTGACGCCGTATTACCGTAGTTACCAACAAAACAATATTGGATACAGCTCTATTTATTGGTCAGTGTTAAAATAGTTATTTGTACAACAAGTGTCACAATGAGACTTTTTGCCGCACGAAGACCAGGTTTGCAGACCGACTGAAAGGAGGTCTGCAAAGGGATGAGTGCGGCAAAAAGTAATTGTGAAACGTGTTTTTCATACTATTTTTT